>JASDFA010000006.1:88112500-93112500 GCA_035772735.1 Datura wrightii | reverse complement strand
ATATAAACTAAGTATGGAATTGAGCATTTTCAGGTAGCCATTGGCTTGGGGGACCGCTGCAGCTTGACCGCGGTGACGGTCGGAGTCCTGTCGTAGAGAGATAGAGGATAATCACTGGAACCGCTGCAGCAGTGCCCTGACTATCGCAACGGGTCCTCTACAACAGAAAAGTTACCGCTGCGTTTGGAATATCCTCAACCCGAATCTTCCGCTGATGATAACCCGACCTCAAGTCAATCTTTGAAAATACAGCCGCTCCCTGTAACTGATCAAACAAATTATCTATTCAAGAAAAAGGGTAATTGTTTCGAATAGTTACCTTGTTCAACTAATGGTAATCGATGCACATCCGCATGCTACCATCCTTCTTTTTAGCGCCCTGTGGAGAGACACTCGGTCTAATGAACCCTTTACTAAGTAGCTCTTGCAACTATTCCTTGAGTTCTCTCAACTCAGCAGGTGCCATCAATACGGTGGAATAGAAATGGGTCGATTTCCTATATCTAAATCTATATAGAAATCAATATCACGATCAACGCGGCATGCTGGGAAAATCTGTAGGGAACACCCCTAAAAACTCACAAACGACCAGGAATGACTCTATGGAAAGACCCTCAGAATTTTAGTATCTTGAATATGCACTAGATACGTTGAACAACCCCGCTCTATCAACTTACGGGCACGAATATAAGAGATGAGTTTCTTAGATGTAGGGATACAATTCCCTTTCAACTCCAAACTGGATGACCTTGAGCCCTAAATAGTGATGGTCTTAGCATAACAATCTATGGTAAGGGGATAATCAACTCATTCCCAGAACCACATCAAAATCAACCATGTCCAAGATCACTAAGTCTACCAGAGTGTTAAACCCCATGAAATTATCAATACAATCAACAACAACCCTATCCGCCACCACAGAGTCCCCCAATAAGAGTAGACACATGGATAGGAGTATCAAACACATAATAAAAAAGATCCAAACCCAATGCAAAATAAGTAGACACATAGAAAAATGTAGAACCCGGATCAAACAATGCAATAGCCATTTTGTTAGACACGAAGATCATACATGTAATAACGACATCTGCAGCCTCTACCTCGGGCCTACTAAGAAAAGCATAGAAGTGGGCCTGATTACCCGCCTGAGAACCACCTCGGTTGGGCTGTGTCACCCCTCTACCTGACTAGGTGCCATCCCTACACACCTGAGCACCTCCTCTACTCTGCTGAGCACCACCTTTGACGGCTGGCTGACTACCTTGCCAAGCTGTAGATGATCTCTGTTAAATGCACTACCTCCCCTTATAGCAGGGGCTGGAGCTCGAGGAGTTGGGTGTAGAATTATCTGTCCGCCCTGGCCAAACCTGGAACACCATTTGTGAATGTGACCATACTCCCCAGACTCATGGCATACCATCTTGATCACTAGTCTCTGAGCTGGAACAATAGAAATAGAACGAGCCCTGAAGTTTGAGCGAACAAGCTGAGTACCCTCGACTGAACCTACTAGTTAGGGAGTGTTTCCTGGTGTCCCTCTAGCTGACACTTGCATAGCCAACTAAATAGAACGCCTAGAGAAACCCTGCAGTACCGAGATCCTAACAATAGGGCTACTGAAGGAACCCACCCTCCGAACCTTATTCTTAGCATTCTTTGCATACCCCTCCCGATTCACGCCCTCTATATTCTTCATATATTCTGCCACCTCCTGAAAAGTTTTACCTGAGGAGACCATCTGGAGGGCTGATAACTAGAGAATCACATTCAGGCCCTTGCCAAATCATCTGATCCTCTCTTTCTGTGTGGGCAGTAGGGGTAAAGCTTACCTGGATAGCGAATGGAATCAGGTCTCATAGGCTGCAACAGAAGAGCTTCCCTTCTTGATGGTGGTGAACTCATCCCTTCTCCTATCTCTCAAGGTATGGGGTGCATATTTCTCCAGAAACGTGGAGTAAAACTAGGTCCAAGTTAGCGGTGGTGATCTTGCTGGTCTGCACTCCACAAAAGCTCTCCACTAGAGCTTTGCATCACCCATCACCTGGAAGGTGAAGAACTGCATACCATACTTCTCTACTACCCCCATTTTATGGAGCCTCTCGTGGCAGTCTATGATGAACTCGTAGGCATCTTCCGCATCAATAACATAGAATATGGGAGGCTTCATCTTGGTGAACATCCAAAACAAGTCGTGCTCTTCCCATGACATCATAGGCCCAATCACTGGCCTGGGGAACATGACTGCCTCAGACATATCATCAATATGAGGACCACTGCAGCTGCATGTTGGATCCCTGATTGTTGTCCAGCAGGAGTTTCTGGTGTTGCCCCATTATCCATGAGGCCACTCAGGAGATTTAGAACCCGAGCTAGAACCCCGGAGAATGCTGGAGCGGCAAGAACCTCTCCTTGCATCGGTACCTCTACCTCTACTGCTACCCTTTCTTGGGCTGCGGGCGGTAGTGGAGATGCCAACCTTTCTCTAGCCGGAGTAGGAGCACGAGGCCCTCCTATGGTTGCAGTAGGCCTTCACTCGCGTCCTTAGCCTCTTCCTCTATCGCGGATTGCTACTGCTGCTGCTGGCTTGGGTGTTGCATTCCTAACTCCGTTGGCATATGTTCTCACCATCTATGGGAGAAAGAAATAACAGCTGTCAAATATCAATTTGGATCACCAGATACCAATTGAAATCAAGTAATCGCATAAAAATAGAGAAAAAATGAGTTTTTCTAAAGTCTTATAGCGTCTCGAAGATAAGTTACGGTTGAGGGCATCTTCTACAACATTGGCCTTCCCTGGGTGGTACAAAATATTCATATCATAGTCTTTCAACAGCTCTAACCAGCGACTCTGTCATAGATTCAATTCTTTCTGTGTGAAAATGTACTGGAGACTTTTGTGATCAGTGAAAATATCTACATGAATGCCATACAGATAGTGCCTCCATATTTTTAAGGCATGAATCACCGCGGCTAATTCCAGGTCATGGGTGGGGTAGTTCTTTTCATTCTATCTTCAGCTGCCTGAAAGAATAAGTAATTACTTTACCATGCTGCATTAGAACACATTCTAACTCGACGCCTGAAGCATCACAGTATACTACATAACCCTCTGATCCTTCTAGCAAGGCTAATACTGGTGCTGAGGTCAGACTGTTTTTCAACTCCTGAAAGCTCTGTTCACATGCTTCAGTCTAGTGAAATTTAACTTCTTTTTGAGTTAACTTGGTCAAAGGTGCTGCTAAGGTGGAAAATACTTCCACGAACCTTCTGTAATACCCAGCTAACCCTAGGAAACTGCATACCTCGATTGGAGTGGTACGTCTAGGCCATGTTTTCACTGCTTCAATTTTCTACGAGTCTACCTAAATGCCAGCATCTGACACAATGTGTCCCAAAAAGGCTATTGAATTCAGCCAAATCACATTTAGAAAACTTCGCATACAACTGGCGATTCTTGAGAGTCTGGAGCACTGTTCATAGGTGATCCCGGTGATCTGCCCCTGAGCGGGAATATACCAGAATATCATCAATGAATACTATCAAAAACAGTTCCAGATACGACCTGGAAATGTTGTTTATCAAGTCCATGAACATTGCTGGAGCATTCGTTAGCCCGAAGGACATGACTAGAAATTTGGAGTGGCAATACCTGGTCCTGAAAATGGTTTTTGGAATATCCCTCTTACGAACACGAACCTGATGGTACCCTGACCTTGAGTCAATTTTTGAGAAATACCTTCCCCCCTGCAACTGGTCAAACAAGTCTAGCAGGTACTTATTCTTGATAGTAACTTTATTCAGCTGTCGGTAATCTATACACATACGGAGGGAACCATCCTTCTTTCTCACAAATAGGACTGGTGCTCCCCATGGTGAATTTCTTAGCCTGATGAAGCCCTTGTCTAACAGATCCTTCAACTCTCTAAGTTCAGCAGGAGTCATTTGGTACGGAGGAATAGATATAGGCCGAGTACCTGGTAATAAATTAATTGCAAAGTCGATTTCCCATTCTGGGGGAATGCCAGGTAGTTCATCTGGGAATACCTCTAGAAATTCATTAACTACTGGAATAGACTAAAGAGTCAGAGATTCTGCTTGGACATCTTAAACTCTGACAATATAATAAATACATCCTTTTGCTATCAATTTTCTCATCCGAAGATAGGAAATAAACCTACCTTTTGGGGTGGCTGCACTACTTGTCCACTCCTGTACAACCTCCTCTGGAAAGTGGAATTGGACAATCTTGGTCCAACATTCAACATTGGCATAGCATGGCGCCAGCCAATCCATACCCATAATTGCATCAAAATCAATCATTTCTAGTTCTATCAAATCTGCTAAAGTCTGACGACCAACAACTTCTACTGTGCACCCTCGGTAGACCCTCTTAGCTATGATGGAATCACCGATGGGTGTAGACATTGAAAAAGGTCGCTGAAGTAATTTTGGCGTGATATAGAACTTCCAAGCCACTAATGGTGTAACATAAGACAAGGTGGATCTTGGATCTATCAATACATAAATAGAGTGAGAGAAAATGTCTAGCATACCTGTCACCACATTCGGCGACGACTCCGACTCCTGCCGTCCTTATAAGGCATAAGTGCGATTTGGACCAGTACCTGAGCTAGATACCCCTAGTCTGCCTCTGCCTCTGCTGGCTGGAGCTGAGGGCCTATGCCCTGCTGGAGATGCTGGGGCACGCGATCCTACTGAAGATCTATCCTGTCAGTCCCGATCACTCTGACCCCTAGCTGGATAATCCCTCATCTGATGACCCTCCTGTCCACAAGTATAACATGTTGTGGTACCATACCTGCATGCCCCGGAGTGACGTCGACTGCAGACAGGGCAAAGCAGCATGGTGAATCTACTCTGCTCTACCTCTCTCTGCTGATGTGAACCTGCTGATCGTGAGCTCTCGTCGGGCCCTGACTGCCCCCCATGACCAGATACACTCCCCTTCTGCTATTGTGGGGGTGGGGGTCTGGGTGGTATGCCTGAAAATCGTGGCTTGGGTCCTCCCTAGGACTCCGCCTGCATGTCACTAGGTCTGGCCCTGCGGCGCTGCTCCTGACCTGCCCTCCTTATCTCCCGCTGCCGTTGTCTGATCCCTTCAATATTCTGAGAAAAAGCCTGGACGCAGGCATTATCCATGTCCTCTCGCAGAGTGGCCATAATACAGGTCTCCACATACTCTGGATTTAGCCCCATAATAAACTGATGCACCCTAGCCGATTTGGTATCCACAAAAGTTGGTGCATATCGGGCCAAGGAGTCTAACCTCATAGCATACTCCTGGACCCTCATCGACCCCTGATCCAGATGTAGGCCGTCTAAATATTAGAAACTTACGGGGTGTAACACCAACTAACTCACTAAATTCTAAAACTGAAAATATTAAATATAATTGATAAAGGGTCCCTCAGAAGATGAGGACTCATTAACTGAGAGCGGGAGATACTGATGTTGAGAGTTTGGCTAATGGCGGGACTGAGCCTGTATCATGAAACAATACAACATAGAGTATGCGGTTAATACGTGGAATATACCGAGTATATAGGTTAAGTAAAACCACTAAGTAAGTAAAATCATAAATCATGCATATCATAAAATATAATCAAGATAAGATTATGAGAGTAAGGCTTGCATGCTGTTTACTGAAATCATGATCTGAACATAACTGAATTAGATGGACCAAAGTTGAAAACTATTAATCATAAGTAAAACTGAATATTGGGTCCAACCTGCTGAAAACATAATATCTTATAGATGAACATGCATAATTGAAATCATGAGAAACAGTGGGAGACTTGTCATATAACCAACATTACCATGATAGAGCTTATGTGGTCCCGACTATTACACTCAAGTGGGCAGAGCCATCCAAAACCTTGCCAGGGCTAAGGACGCTACCATGATATCGATATCAAGCTGATAGCCCATTGGGGGAAAGGGAAGCTTGCAAGGGAGGTCCCAAATAATCTGAACATACCTATGTTGACACGTAGTTCTGAGGCTATTCACTCCCCAATGCATGCAAGTGCACGTGGTCGTACAAGTAATATAGTGGCTTTTTTCACGCCAGGTATCGAACCTACAAGGACTGTAGCGTGGCCGTAAATTTCTTACTTAAGTAGTCACAACGTCTTTATACAAGTATATGGAGAACACCGAATGAGAATTTGTCAAAGATTACTAGTTAATGTAACGCTAATTAAAATGTAAAGATGTGATTCAAAAACAATAGCACGGGCAATCTAAGGTTAAGGCGAAACATGCAGGTATGTATAATGTATAATATATGTCAGCTAACCCTTCTCTTAGATTGATTGTCGGGGATGGATAACCTATAGCTCGGGTCTTTCGAACCTCTATCCAACTATAGAATTATGAGCCTTACACAACATATTTCTATGATGCAAGAGCTCATCTTCTAACAAGTCACAATAGTTTCCCTAGATAACTGAATATGACGTTACAGGTATATGTCTATCATGCACGTGAATCTTACCTTTAATTCACAACAAAGACAAGAACATATTCCCCTATTCCACATATATCCTAATAATTTTCCTCTCAGAAACAAAATTAGGATTCTAATTTGTACATTAATGATGGCCAAACATTAACGCAATGAAAAGCAAGAATAGCAGAACAACCTTTCTTAAGAGAAGAGAATTAAGCTAAATTAATAATAAATTACACAATTTTACAATTTGCCTCAACCTCAGACGAAGGTAATTTAGCCACTCATTTGTTGATTAAACATCTTCAAACAAGTAGTAATCATACAAACAATTGAAATTTGGAAGAAAAGAGAAGAGAAATAACTCTAGAATTTTCTTCAGCTCAATTGCCTGCCTCCCACTTTCGTCTATAAATTGTCAGATCCCCAAAATAAAAGCCTAAGTGTTCTATTTAGACAAGTGAAAAATTTTCCAAATTAAACTGGCAACGTGGCACAGAGGCTATCGTGGAGCTCAAGCTCCGTGCCACAGAGCCATCGCGAGGCCTCATTGGAATCCGGGTACAACAATAATTCCCTCAACATGGCACAGAGGCCATCGCAGAGGCCAGGCTCCGTGCCACGGAGCCATCGCGAGGCCTCACTGGAATCTGGGCAAGGCACTACTCAACGTGGCATGGAGGCCATGCGGAGGTTAGGCTCCGTGCCACGGAGCCATCACGCTCCTTCACTGTTTTGTGCCTTCCAATTTTTCATACTTTTAGCTTCCCCCCATGTAACGTGGCACGTTGTTCGACGCGGACCATCCTTAGCGTGACAAAGTAGGGGAACTTTCAATTTTCTCTTTACACCCTCCAGATATTAGCCTATTATCCCTCATAGTTTGGCTTGCTCCTCCAGTTTACACCACTTTCTTCTCCACCTGCAATTAGTCACCACACAAGTATTAATCCGAAACAAAAAAGAAAAATAACCTTAATTAACTCTAACATGCGCGAATACATCAATATTCTCCCTATTAAGACTTACAACGGGTTGAAAATATGGAGTTTGGTTGTATAAATACGCCCAATATCAGAGGCATAGGGTTGACTGACCCTTAGCCTACTCGGTCTAGACACTACTCCCAAACCATGCATATGCTCTCCATCATTTTTCAACAAAGATAAACCATCGTCTAGTGATGAAAGCTAACTCAACATAGATGCATAAATCTAAAATCATAACATGAGGAGCCTTGGGCTCAAACCATACCACAAGCTAAAAATAGTGGGAGTCTAGACTCCAAAATTCATGTGGTAAGCTAATACATGGATTTTAGATAAATCATGAAACATACTTGATCATATGGGCTTGCCCAATACTTAAACATGCTTGACATAGGCTTAGTTCATTCAAAAACATAGGCATAGACATGGATAATTCGAAATCATACTTTCTTCATATAGATATCATCATGCTTGAACACATATTATAATCTCATCTATTCATGAACTTTCATGGAGGGGCATCATAATTTATAAAACTTGAAAATATAATTCATGATTGAAAATATTGTAAAATATGCCCATTAATCATAATTCAACATTAGAAATATGCATAAATCATACTCATGATTGATACTTAGAGAATTCATATATTGGGTTAAAACCCCATAGATTCATCAACTAGAATTTCATGAATTGAAGAGGGATTGGGCATGAGTATGGATGATTACACCCATTCATAATCCTACATACCTGGAAGAATGTGATTTCACAACTCTCTTGATTGCCCAATGGAAATTCGGGGAAGAACTTGAGGAATCTAAGCTTGATCACCCTTAAGAGCTTTTAGACTTGCATTCATGGAAGTGAATAGGCTTAGAATGAACTTGCCCCTCTTAAAACACACTATTCAGATCTTATAACGACATAGTTTAGGCCTTAGAAACTTAGAAATTACGTAAAAGCCTTTAATAAATTCGTAGGAAAATACTCACTGTCGGTCCTAACGAGGGACTGGACGACTCGTGCCCTAGACCAGAACTCGTGATTTGCTCCTCGTTTCCTGCATCGGAATTTTTCCACACTGGTCACCACGAGGAACACCATGACTCACGGTGTTCCCAACGACTCGTGGTGACTAGTCCTTAGGTGTACTTCCCAAACTTTTCATCCTTCAGTCAACACTTGACCATTGACCACCTGACGACTCGTGGTGGTGACCATGACTCGTGGTCTCACCTGTAAATCCTGAAATCCAACAAAGCCTGCTCTTCTCCCCACAAGTCACTTAACGACTCGTGGTGCACCCAACGACTCATGGTGAGGAGTTTGAACTTGGTTGAAAATTTTGTGATTTGAGTGACCACGGGTGTGGCCACGAGTGTGGCCATGAGTCATGGTTAGCCACACAACTCATTAGGTCACCCGTGGTCAAGAACGGGTAAAGGAAGAAGAAAAGTGGGACAATGTAGTTAACGGGTCCTCACCATGACTCATTGGGAACACCACGAGTCGTGGTGTCTCCTGTGGTGACCCCCTTGATGATTTCTAGTAGTGTTGACAACGAGAGGTGACCACGAGTCGTGGTCACCCCTAACGACCCATTAGGTGACCCGTGGTCTAGCATGGTTTCTAGTGTTGAGAATTTGTCAGTGCACCCGACGACCGTGACCACGAGTCGTGGTCATTGGCATGAGCCATTCGGTCCCTCGTGGGGACTGGCAGTCAATTTTTCTTGCGAGTTTCTTAAGGGTGTTTCCGTAATTTCCTAACCTACTCAGTCCCTAAATTACGTCATTTTGGGTCAAATCAGGGGATTTAAGGGAGGGGGGGGGGGGGGAACCGATGGTTCCCCTCATTCTTTTCTCATCTCTCATCAGTGGTGAGTCCTCATCCTTCGAGCACGGAGATCATTTCATTTAGTTCTGTTTTTTTAATTTAGACTTGGAGTTAACTGGGGGCTTGTCCCAGCAACTCATCAGTTGTAGTGGCTTTCAGACACAAACTTGGTTTTCAGACTTGTAGTTTTGTTCTTGACTTGGGGTTACTTGTGACTCCAAGTACCGTGTTCTATCTAGGGTGTAGACTCGGGGCGTGAAAAACTTGATATTAGATCTCTAGGTTTAGAGTATCCTCGGATGTCTGAAAGCCGCATTGAGTAGATTCTCTTTCATGGGTGTGAAACGCGCCAAACGTATGATGGGGAGGCTACGAGATGTTATTAGGAAAATTTCCTTTTATTCATACTCTTTATCATGCATTGAAATTCTATTCCAGAATCGTTCTCCTAACTCGTGCTCGATTTTATTTCAGTGTGAATTATACCTCCGCGATGTGGTAATATAAGAAGGGCCAGTAACGCCCACCGACCTGTCTCACCAGCCTCGGTATCCCCTCAAGATGACTCCATGTCCACAATAGAGTTTAGGGCAGCCATCCAGCTGCTCCCTTAAATAGTTACCAACCAGGTGAACCAACAGGTGGTTCCAATCAACAATAATAGGTCTGCAGCAGCTTCCCAAGTGCGGGATTTCACTCAAATGAACCCTCTAGATTTTCAGGGATCTAAGGTGGGAGAGGACCCACAGGAGTTTGTGGACGAGATTAGAAAGATCACTCGAATTATGGGTATCAGCCCTTCGAAGAGCGCCGACCTGACTACCTACCAGCTAAAAGGGGTGGCCCAGATCTGGTACAAGAAATGGAAGGAGGGGAGGCCAGCAGGAGTAGGACCAGTGGAATGGGAGGATTTCACTACAGCCTTCCTAGACAGATTCTTCCCTCGGGAGCTCAGGGAGGCAAAAATGGCTGAGTCCATGAATCTGAGATAGGGATATCGGACGGTGGATGAGTATGCTCTGGAGTTCACCAGGTTGTGTAAATATGCTCCAGAGATGGTGGTTGAGCCGAGGGCTCGCATGCTAAAGTTTGTTAATGGGGTATCAAACCTGGTCTTCAAAGAGTGCAGGATAGTGATGCTGATTAAGGATATTGACCTCTCCAGCCTTATTGTTCATGCGCAGCAGATTGAGGCAGAAAAGCTTAAGGACATGGAGCAGAAGAACAAGCGAGCAAGGATTGTCCAATCAGATTATGGTCACCAGAGGTCTGGCGGTAGTAGCCGCCCACAGCAGCAGAGGGCTCCAACCCCCAGCTTAGCCAGTGCCCCTACCTTTCGGTCCTGCTAGGATTAGAGGGGTGGAGCATCTGTTTCTTAGTACCAGAGCTACAGTGCCAGCAACAGGTATCCAACTTGCCCTAAGTGTGGAAAGAACCACCCAGGAGAGTGCCTTTAGGGTCAAGAGGGCTTTTTGGTTGTGGGCAACTTGGTCATCGGCTTAAAGAGTGTCCATCAACAAGACGGGAATGTCACAATCCACTACCTCAGCAGCTCCATCAGGCTGACCAGCTCAACAGGCCAACACTTCAGGTATGGATTGCGGCTAGCGCCAAAACTATTTTTATGCATTGTCTTCTCGTCAGGATCAGGAGAGCTCACCTGACGTGGTCACAGGTATGTTGCGCCCTTTTCATCTAGATGTGTATGCCCTACAAGATCTAGGAGCCACATTTTCATTCATAACTCCCTATGTAGCAGTCCAGTTCGATATCAATCCAGAGGTCCTCTCAGAACCATTCTCAGTCTCCACCCTAGTTGGCGAGTCAGTTAGAGCTAGCCGGGTGTATAGAAACTGCCTAGTCTCAGTCTTTAATAAGATAATTCCAGCTGATCTCGTAGAATTAGACATGGTTGATTTTGACCTCATCCTTGGCATGGATTGGTTACCCTCCGATTATGCCTCAGTCGATTGCAGAACTAGAGTTGTCAAATTTCAGTTTCCAGAAGAGCCAGTGTTAGAGTGGACGGGAAGTAGTTTAGTGCCTAAGGGTCGGTTTATTTCCCATTTAATTCCTAGAAGCTTATTTATAAGGGATGTATCGATCATCTAGTTTGGGTCAAAGATTCCAACTTTGAGACCCCAACTATCCAGTCAGTCCCTGTCATTAGCGAATATACTGATGTGTTCCCCGAAGATCTTCCCGGAGTTCCTCTTGAGCAGAAAATCGACTTCGGTATAGACCTTATAATACTCAGCCTATCTCCATCCCTCCTTACAGAATGTCTCCAGCTAAGCTTAAGGAGTTGAAGGAGCAGCTAAAGGACCTTCTTTTTAAGGGTTTTATCAGAGCCAGTATCTCTCCGTGGGGTGCTCCAGTATTATTCGTGCGAAAGAAAGACGATACCCTCAGAATGTGCATTGATTACCGTCAGTTGAATAACGTCACAGTCAAGAATAGGTATCCCCTACCCAGAATTGGCGACTTGTTCAACCAACTTCAGGGAGCCAGTTGTTTCTCCAAAATATATCTCAAGTTGGGGTATCATCAGCTAAGAGTCAGAGAGTGTGACATACCAAAAACAACTTTCTACACTTGGTATGGTCACTACGAGTTTGTCGTTTGTCCTTTGAACTAATGAATGCCCCTACAACATTTATAGACTGAACAGAGTCTTCAAGTAGTATTTGGATATGTTCGTCATTGTATTTATTGATGATATTTTGGTATACTCTAGAAATGAGGAAGAGCATGCTAATCAACTAAGGCGGGTGCTTCAGACACTCATAGACCGTTAGTTGTTCGCCCAGTTCAGCAAATGTGAATTCTGGTTGAAGTCCATGACTTTCCTGGGTCACGTGGTGTAGGGTGAAGGTATTCAGGTTGATCCTCAAAAGATAGCAGCGATGAAAGACTGACCTAGACCTACCTCCCTAATCGAAATCAGAAGTTTCTTGGGTCTAGTCAGGTATTATCGATGCTTTGTGGAAGGTTTTTCTTCTATAGCATCCCCTCTGACTAGGATGACACAGAAGAAGGTTAAATTTCAATGGTCAGATGCGTATGAGAAGAGTTTCCAGGAGTTGAAAACTCGACTCACTACCGCTCCAGTGTTGACCCTACCGGAAGGATCAGATGGGTTTATAGTATATTGCGACGCTTCCACGATTGGTCTCGGTTGCGTTCTGATGCAGCGGGGTAAGGTTATAGCCTACGCCTCCAGACAACTCAAAGTTCATGAAAAGAATTATTCGACTCATGACTTGGAGTTGGCAGCGGTGGTGTTTGTGTTAAAATATGGAGACACTATCTGTACGGGGCTCACGTAGATGTTTTCACCAATCACAAGAGCCTTCAGTATGCATTCAGTCAGAAAGATCTAAATCTTCCTCAGAGAAGGTAGTTAGAGCTCTTGAAGGACTATGACATGAGCGTGCTATATCACCCGGGCAAAGCCAATGTAGTGGCGGATGGCCTGAGCAGAGTATCTATGAGGAGTGTGGCCCATGTTTGAAGAGGGCAGAAAGGAACTGACGAAGGATATTCATCGACTAGCTCGAGTAGGGGTGCATTTAGTTAACTCAGCTGAGGGTGGAGTAGTTGTGCATGGTGGGTCAGATTCTTCTTTGGTTGTTGAAGTTAAGTCCAGACAGGAAGAAGATCCCATACTACTTAAGCTTAAGGAAACGGTTTTCAGAAAAGAGGTTGAGGCTTTCTCCAAAGGGGGAGATGGTGTGCTATGTTACTAGGGCAGATTATGTGTACCGGACATCAGTGATTTTAGACAGAAGATACTGGATAAAGCACATAGATCAAGATATTCCATCCACCTTGGTGGCACTAAAATGTACTGCGATTTATGGGATATTTACTGGGGAATGGCATGAATAGAGACATCGCTGAATTTGTAGCTAGGTGCCCGAACTACCAGCAAGTCAAAGTAGAGCACCAGAGACTAGGAGGTATGACTCAGGACATCAGCATACCGAACTGGAAGTGGGAAGAAGTGAAAATGGATTTTATTACGGGTCTACTTCGAACTCGCCGGCAACATGATTCAATCTAGGTGATAGTAGACCGGATAACTAAGTCAGCACCCTTCCTCCCAGTTAAAATTATAGATTCAGCTGAGGACTATGCTAGGCTTTATATCCGGGAGTTAGTTAGACTTCATGAGGTGCCCTTGTCCATTATCTCAGACATAGGTACCCATTTCACCTCTCACTTCTGGAAGTCCTTTCAAAAGGGACTTAGTACCAAAGTCAAGATTAGCACAACTTTTCACCCGTATATAGATGGACAAGCTGAGTGGACTATTCAGACCATAGAAGATATGTTGAGAGAGTGCGTGATCGATTTCAAGGGTAGTTGGGATGATCACTTCCCTCTCATCGAGTTTGCATACAACAACAGCTACCACTCCAGTATCCAGATTGCTCCGTTTGAGGCATTGTATGGTAGGAGGTGCAGATCTCCTATTGGGTGGTTTAAGGTTGGTGAAGCTACTTTAATCGGGCCAGAATCGGCTCATGAAGCTATGCAGAAAGTACAGCTCATCCGAGAAAGATTGAAAACATTTCAGAGCCATCAGAAATCTTACGCTGATGTGAGGAGAAGAGAATTGGAGTTTTCTGTGGATGACTGGGTTTATTTGAAAATTTCACCTATGAAAGGGGTAATGAGATTTGGGAAGAAAGGAAAGCTTAGTCCGAGATATGTGGGATCCTACAAAATTTTGAGACGAATTGGTAAGGTAGCCTATGAGCTGGAATTACCTTCAAAGTTAGCATCTGTGCACCTAGTCTTCCATGTGTCTCTATTGAAGAAGTGCATCGGCAATCCAACTTCAGTCGTGCCCCTAGATAGTGTGGCAGTGAAAGATAGTCTCTCTTATGAAGAGGTTCCAGTTCAGATCCTTGACCGTTAGGTTCATAGGCTGAGGAACAAGGAGGTAGCTTCAGTCAAAGTCTTTTGGAGAAATCAACAGGTTGAGGGAGCTATATGGGAATCCGAAGCAGATATGATGGCTAGATACCCACATTTATTCTCTACCAGCTCAGTTTCAGTTTAAGGTATCAATTCTCCCTAGAACTCTATTCAGTTACATGTCCAGTTCATGTGTCTTAGTTTCTTCCATGTCAATAATTGTATGTATGATTAGTGATTTCAGTTCAGCTATGTAGTTCAGCTTGGAGGTATTCATTCTGTTAGTTTTCAGCTTTCATGATCAGTATTTGAGTATAATGATTGCAAAACTCTACTTTCCTATGTGTTTTTCATCATTTGAGGATGAATATTCCCAAGGGGGAGATATTGTAATTCGCTAAAAACCGTAAGACCTGACCGAAAGTTGAAATGGAGAAAACAGGATTTTCTGCACCAGGTCACAAAACGAGTCATCCTGTGACCCGTGGGGTAGACCACGTGTCATTAAGTGACTCATGGTGAGGAGTTTGAACTTGGTTGAAAATTTGGGGATTTTATTGACCATGGGTGTGGCCACGAGTCCTGGTCAGCCACACGACTCGTCAAGTCACCCGTGGTCAAGGACCGGTGAAGGAAGAAGAAAAGTGGGACAGTGTACTTAACGAGTCCACACCATGACTCGTTGGGAACACCGTGAGTCGTGGTGTCGCCCATGCTGACCCCCTTGATGATTTCTGGTAGTGTTGAGGATGAGAGGTGACCACGAGTCATGATCACCACTGACGACCCATTAGGTGACTCGTGGTCCAGCATGGTTTGGGGAGTTGAGAATTTGGCAGTGCACCCCGACTGTGACCATGAGTCCTGTCACTAGGCACAAGCTGTTGGTTCCCTCGTGGGGACTGGCAGTTAGTACTATGAGTTTCCTCAGGGTGTTTTCATAATTTTCTACCTACACAGTCCCTAAACTACGTCATTTTGGGTCAAATCAGGGGATTTAGGGGGGGGGGACCGATAGTTTCTCTTATTCTTTTCTCATCTCTCATAAGCGTAAAGTCCCTCTCAAAAAATCTTAGAGCAGAAGTGAGAAAGAGTGATTCTTCTCGGATTTCTCAAGGAATTCTCTCAAGGATTTTCATTACCAGGTTTATGGGAATTCAACAAGGGAATAGTTCTTCCCCTTGTGTCCCCAAAATTCCTCCTATTTTGTTTATCAGTTCTTGCCCTGAAACTATCTTATGTTGAGAAGTTATTAGCCAGACTTGGTTTAATCCTTGTGGAATATTGTTTATGTTAATGGTAGATATTTTCCACCAGTTTGTGACTATGTTGATGATTGTCTCTGTAAAGTAATTTCTAGCCCTAACTCTTGAATGCAAGAAACTTGAATCTTGCATCATTGCTTGAGTATCGAAATTTTGCTTGATTCTATCAGTGTTGGGGACTCCCATATTGTTAGTTGTATTGAAACTCAGTCGGATTATTGTCAGTTCAATTTTAGCCAAAATGTTAGAATACTTAGTGTCAATCATAAATGTCAGCTGATCAGTTTGACTATAGAAATTCTCGAGGTGTCAGTAGTGCCTCCCAGTTATCAAAATTAGACTCAGTATCAGTTTTAGTGGTTCTTTAGGCGGTCATGACACTTTCAGATAAGAGGCCCTAACCAGCCCTAGGACCCCAGCTTCAGAATTTTAGTTTGTTCTTTAGAAGGTTACGACACTTTCAGATAAGCAGCTCTGACCAGTCTTAGAACCTATTTATAGAATTCGGTTCGATAAGACTCTTAGGGTGCTTCTAGATAGGTAATCCTGACTAGTCTTGGGCCTCAGTTTCGAGCTATCAACTTAGTAGTCAGTCTAAAAATATCCAGTGGGAGCAGGACTTAGCACTGAGTGGACCAGGGTTCCAGCGCACTCGGGTTCCCAGAACTACGTTGCCACCGTAGGTTATAGTTTATTGGCCTCATGGCCACATACTTGTGATCATTCAATTCATGCCTTTATACCCTGGCAAGGTATATTGTGTCCTACCGAGGGATGTATACATCGGGCTCCATGTCTAGCTCACGTGGTTACATGTTGGTCATTGCATGTCATTTCAGTTTAGTTATTTATATCCAGTATTATGTTTTATCCTACTTACTTAGTACATTCAAAGTACTGACGCATACTTCCTACGTTATATCGTTTTATGATACAGTCGCAAGTTCTCAGCCTCAGCACCATTAGCCGACCTCACTCAGACTTTCCTAGCATCATCAGTGGTGAGTCCTCATCCTTCGAGGATAGAGATCATTTCATTTAGTTCTGTTTTCTTTTATTTATACATGGAGTTAGTTGGGGGCTTGTCCCAACAACTCATCAGTTGTAGTGGCTTTCAGACACAGACTTGGTTTTCAAATTTGTAGTTTTGTTCAGATGTGTTAAAAGTTATGGTTCAGCTTTATTTTCATTAATGTTTTATACCATTATTCTAGAAGCTTTCGCTATATATATATATATATATATATTACCCAGAATGCTACTTGTGACTCCAAGTACTGTGTTCCATCCAGGGTGTAGACTCGATGCGTGAAAAAAATCCTATTTTCTCCATTTCAACCCTCCGGTATGATATTAGGGCTTTCAGGGTATTACAATATTTCCCCCATGAGAACATTCATCCTCGAATGTGGGAAATCATACTAAAATTATGAGAAATGCAATCTTCATACTCAAATACTAAACATTTAAGTTGAAAACTAGTGGAGTGACTGACTCTGTACATGATTGAACTGAAGTCATGAATCATAAATTCACACATCGACATGAAGAAGCTGGGGCATATGAACTGAGCATGAAACTGAATAGAGTACTAGGGAGGAAGATGATACCTCAAACTGAAACTAAGCCGGTAGGGAACAAATGAGGGTATTTATCTATCATATCCGCTTTGGCTTCCCACATAGCTCCCTCAACATGCCGATTTCTCCACAACACCTTTACTGAAGCTACTTCCTTATTCCTCAGCCTCCAATCCTGATGATCCAAGATTGTAATGGGAATTTCCTCATAACTGAGGCTTTCCTTCACGCCTACAGTTTCCACTGGAACCACTAAGGCTGGATCTCCCAAGCACTTTTTCAAGAGCGATATGTGAAATACAAGATGAACTGAAGCTAACTCTGAAGGTAACTCTAACTCATAGGCTACTTTACTCACTCGTCTCACAATCCGGTATGGACCAATATAGCGGGGCTTGAGTTTTCCTTTTTTCCGAACCTCATTACTCCCTTCATGGGAGATACCTTCAAAAACACCCAATCATCAATCTCGAACTCGAGCTCTCTACTCCTCACATCCGCATTAGACTTTTGGTGACTTTGAGCAATTTTCAGCCTTTCTCTTATCAACTGAACTTTCTCTATAGCCTCATGGACTGAATCTGGGCCCACCAATGAAGCCTCACCGACTTCAAACCACCCAATGGGAGATCTACACCTTCGCCCGTAAAGAGTCTCGAACGGTGCCATTTGGATGCTAGAGTGATAGCTGTGTTGTAAGCAAACTCAATAAGAGGTAAATGCTCATCCCAACTACCCTTGAAATCAATAACGCAAGTTCTCAACATGTCCTCAAGATTTTGGATAGTGCGCTCCACCTAGCCATCTGTTTGCGGATGAAATGTCGTGCTAAGCTTAACCTGGGTACCAAGTCCCTTTTGAAAAGATCTCCAAAACTGAGAGGTGAACTGAGTACCTATATCCAATATGATGGACAAGGGCACTCCATGCAATCTAACCAACTCTCGGATGTATAATTTGGCATAATCTTCCGCTGAATCGGTGGTTTTGACTGGTAGAAAATGAGCATCCTTGGTTAACCTGGCCACCACAACCCAAATGGAGTCATACTGTCTATGAGTGCAGGGCAAACCTATTATGAAGTCCATGTTGATTTCTTCCCACATCCAAGTAGGAATACTGATATCCTAAAGTACACCTCCCGGTCTCTGATGCTCAACTTTCACTTGTTGGCAATTCGTACACTTGGCTATGAATTCTGCAATATCCCTCTTCATGCTATTCCACCAGTAGATTTCCCACAAGGCATGATACATCTTGGTGGCACCTGGATGGATAGAATATCTGTATCCGTGAGCCTCATGCAACATCTGGCTCCTCAAATCACCTATGTTTGGAACACACAAACGACCCTGGTATTGAAGTACACCATCTCCCCCTTTGGAGAAGACTTCTACCTTCTAATTTTGAATGAATTCCTTCAAATTTACCAATGTTGGATCTTCATCTTGCTTAGCCTTCACCTCCACTACCAAGGACGACTCCGATCCGTTCCGGACAACTACACCACCATCGGTCGATCCAACTAACCTAACCCCCAATCGTGCAAGTCGATGTATCTCCTTCACCAGCTCCTTCTTGCCTTCACTCACATGCGACACACTCTCCATAGAGAGTCTACTAACGGAATCCGCTAGGGGAACTATCAATAGCGATTGTTTCTCCTTATGCCTGGTTCCACTCAACTCTCCCTTCAGCTTACTGATCTTGGGCAGATTTATATGCCCAAGTGATACTCAAACGTATCATTTTCGCCTTGTTTATTGTGCAATGTGTATATATTCTCATGTAGTTGGTAATAAAATGCGAATTTATACTAACCAACATGATTAGCATTTGTTTTGCAGGAAAATATGATTTTCAGGAGCTAAAATGCATGTTGGAACAATATCGGAGTTGGACTTGGATGCGAGCATGGAAAAGACATTGGAATGCGCAAAGCATAGGGGCTCCGCGATGGAGCCGTGCCACGCTACCATCGTGGAGGCACACTGCCTGGAGAGGAAATTAATTGGCAAATTCCAGTGAGGCCTCGCGACAGCTCCGTGGCACGGAGATAGGCCTCCGCGTTGGCCTCCGTGCCACGTTGAGGCTATATTCCCGGACCCTGGACTTCCAGTAAGGGTCCGCGTCCACGCCGTGTCACGGAGGCAGTACTCCGCGTTGGCCTCCGTGACACGTTGCTTGTTATTCCGGGAAAAATTCCCACTAGTATAAATAGAACACTTAGGTTTATTTTAATTAGTTCAGACTTGGGGGAGCAAGGACGTGGGTTAGAAGTAGTTGAGGGACGAAAAAGCTAAGGGATTTCTTCTCTTCCTTTCTTCTTTCAATCAATTGTATGTATGATTTACACTTGTTTTAGGATGATTAATCCACAAATGAATGGCTAATTCTCTTCCTTGCTAAGGTTTTGAACAATGGTGATGAATTTTGATTGTTAATGATATGGTTTTCTTCTTCTTCTTTCATGTTGTTCTATTAATTCTTGTTCTTACTGCATTAGTGTGTGGCCGACATTAATGTACATCTAAAAAGTCCAATTTCACTCGAGAGAGCAAGAAATGGGAAAGTTGTGAATTAATAGGGTATTGTTCTTAACTTGATTTGGGAAAATTGGGTTTTGATGTGCTTTTCTGATAGAAATATACTTGAAAGCCGTATTAGTCAGTTTAGGAATCGGAATTGTATTGCTAGGTCATAAATTGCATTTGATCATAGAAATGTAGACGGATGGTTTATGATTCTAAAGTGAAATTAAATACGAGAGTTTTAATTTCTAGGCTACTGTTCTTGGCTAGCAACATGAAGAAGAGATTAACCAAATTATTATTATAATCGAATTCATTACTTGTTCTTAACCTTGGTATCCTCATATCCATAGTTTCAATTCACAGTAAATAATTGTTAATAGTTTTAGTATATATAACTTATAAACAAAAACTTATTTAACTGTTGGTTACGTTGTTGTTAGCATAATTAGAAGTAAGATAAGAATATAGTGTACTTAGGAAAGTTTACTTATCCTGAGTCTCCTTGGATCGATACTTGTCTTACTTAGCCACTTTATTACTTGTTTGACCACGTGCACTTGCGTGTCGGTTTTACACCTATAGCAAACACTGCCGAACAAGTTTTTGGCGCCGTTGCCGGGGAGACTAGGCAATTGGTGAAATTGTGTTAAGTGTAAATTTACTGTATTTTTGTTTTATTTTCTTAAGTGTTAACAACTTGGTCTTAGCCTGTATTTTGCAGACTTGATTTCTGTGAACACTGGCAAGGGACAAAGAGCTGGTGGAATCGTACTTAGAGCCTGAACGTGAATTTCACAGTCAACGTAGAGAAGCTCTACAAAAGAAGCTGCAGTTGCTCAGACAGTCTATTATGGAGCAACAAAATCCACCGGTTGTGCGGGCAGTGTTAGTGCCCGATGAAGCAGCAGCAAGGCCGATTCGTGAGGTGGCAATCCCACATGCCAACAATGTACATTCTAGTATCCGCAAACCATAGCCTGGAGGGAGGTTTGAATTAAAGCAGAATATGGTGCAACTTTTGCACACAAGCGGGCAATTTACCGGTCTCCCTCATGAAGACCCACAACAACATCTCCAGAATTTTTTGGAGATAAGTGACACTTATATACCCGCTGGAGTGTCACCTGATTATGTTCGGCTCACCTTATTTCCGTTTTCCTTACTTGGTGAAGCCAAGAGGTGGTTAAAAGCTGAACCACCAAATTCTATATCAACGTGGGATGATCTTGCACGGTAGTTTTTGATTAGATTTTTCCCTTCTGGTAAAACAGCCAGAATTAGAAGTCAAATTCTAAGTTTTAAACAGAGGGAGGGAGAAAATCTATATCAAGCCTGGGAAAGATTTAAATCCATGTTGCGGGACTGTCCTCATCATCATCAGTCCAACAAGGTGTTGGTACACACATTTATTGAGGGTTTGGAAACCCATACTAAAATTCTGTTAGACTCAGCAGCTGGAGGGCAAGCGCTGGAAAAGACCTATGAGGAGCTGTACACTTTGCTCAACCGAATTTCACAGGGCAATCCAGAATGGAATGCAGATTCATCAAGAGGTGGAGCAAGGAAAGCAGCAGGAGTGCTTGAAGTGGATGGATTCACAGCTATCGCTGCACAGATAGCTGCCTTGCAAAATAAGTTAAATAACCACTTAAGCAATATGAACTTGAACCAGCCTTCCGTTTCAGTCAATGCGGTCCAGCAAATGTGGTGTGAAGTGTGTGGTAGTAGTGAGCACTCAGCTGAGTGCTGTGGAGCAAACCCAGATTCGGTTAACTTTGTGGGCAATGCACAGAGAAATCAGCAGCAGTTTGGTAGTGGCTACAACTCAAATTGGAGGAACCATCCAAATTTTTCGTGGGGTAGCAACAACCAACAAGGCCAAGGTTCTGGTCAGGGTATGCAGAGAAATCAAGGAGGGAAACAAAACTATCAAGCTCAATTCAGAAATCACAATGCCCCTCCTCCTCCACCATCACCTACCATTGAGGAGATGTTCAAAACCATGATCGCTAATTAGGCGCAGTTGCAGGCTGACTATGTTAAATTGGCAGCCGAAGTGAAGAATAATCAATTGGCGACCAAGGCTCTTGAATATTAGTTTGGGCAATTTGCTAGTGCCCAAAATACAAGACCCAGAGGAGGACTACCTAGCGACACGGATCCTAATCCGAAGCAGGTGAATGCAGTGACCACGAGGAGTGGTTTACAGTTGAAGGAGGTGGAAACGGAAAGACCGCCTCAAAAGTCAGGAGTAGCAGAAGTTGAGGAGGAACAAAGTTCTGATAGGGGGAAGACCAAAGAAGCTGAACCAGAAAGACCTACACCCCCGTTCCCTCAACGACTCAAGAAAATAAGGAGGAGGCGTGTTTCAAGAAATTTATGGAGGTGCTTAAACAGGTACATGTTAATTTACCTCTTGTTGATGTATTGCAGGGAGTGCCTAAATATGCAAAATATATTAAAGACATCGTGGCCAACAAAAGTCGTTTGACTGAGTATGCCACGGTAGCTTTGACGGAGGAATGCACTTCCCGAATTCAAAACAGACTGCCCACGAAGCTAAAAGATCCTGGAAGTTTTACTATCCAGCTCACTATTGGGCAGAGCATCCGAGCTCGTGGATTATGTGACTTGGGGGCAAGTATCAATCTGATGCCATCTTCGGTATTCAGAAAGTTAGATCTGGGGAGTCCTAGACCTACAACTGTAATCTTGCAATTAGCAGACAGATCCTTAGCTAAGCCGGATGGCATTGTTGAGGATGTTCTAGTGCAAGTGGGCTCCCTTATTTTTCCAGTCGATTTTATTGTTCTGGATTTTGAACCAGATGCTGAAGTCCCATTTATTTTGGGACGACCCTTTTTGGCAACTGGAAAAGCATTAATCGACGTAGCTGCGGGTCAACTTACAATGCGAGCACATGACAAGGTCGAAGTGTTCGATGTGTACAAAGCACCTAAGCTCCCGACGGTGAATGAAGAACTCTCGGTGATCAATGTGATTGATCATGGGAACGCTAATCGAATAAATGATTCCCGAGAGTTAATAGGAAGGCCACCTGATAAGGTTGAGAACTACTGGGGGGAGGACAACGATCGTGACAAATCGTCCATCACCCTAGTAGATAAATGAGCATAAAGGACGTCGAGCCGCGACGGTAAACCAGGCGCTGCACGGGAAGCGACCCGTGAAAAATATTTTCTTTCTTTCTTTTTTTTAGTGAAAAAAAATTTTTATTTTTATTTTTCTTTTCTTGATTTGGTATATATTTTTTTGTTTTAGTTAATATTATTCATTTTAGTTAGGGAAATCTATTAATCTAACCAATTTTGTTTAGTGAGGTGATTTTTCAGGTATAACGGAGACAAATATGCATGGAATCGGGAAGAATTAGGCAAGGTATGAAAAAAATAATTAAAATGAAGAAACAGTGCACTGGGGCGTTGGCTCCGTGTCACGGAGGAAGGGCTCCGCGTTACCCTCCGTGACACGTTGAAGGTAAAATCCGAATTTGTAAAATTTCCAGTAAGCCAACGCGTTGGCTCCGTGTCACGGAGGAGGGGCTCCGCGTTACCCTCCGTGACACGTTGCCTTATATTTGGTGCCGGGTCACACCGGGTTGCCGGGTGACCCGCGTGTTTTTATTTAAATTAACCCCGATTTTTGCCCCTTTCTCCCCATTTCTTTTCCTCTCCACGACCAAACATCCCAAATCCCCAACCCGCGTGTTTTTATTTAAATTAACCCCGATTTTTGCCCCTTTCTCCCCATTTCTTTTCCTCTCCACGACCAAACATCCCAAATCCCCCTCCCCAATCAACGTGCCACACCACTAAGCAAAGAAATCATCAAGTTTCTTCGGTTCTTCAACGTAAAGGTATGTTTTCCTCGTTTCTCTCTAAATTTTGGCGATTTTAGTCGAATTTGGGTAGGTGAGGTGAGATATATCATCCTAAGTAGCAATTGAGCATGAAATGGAATTATTTGTGATTGATGGGAATGTTGTTATTAGCGTTTGAACTTGTCGACTACGTGAATAATTCGAAATTGATTGTAAAATTGAATTCTAGGGCTTAGGTTGTTGAAATTGACTTGGGTAATTTGATAATTCGGTGAATTAGATGCCGGGGTATGTTTTGGAATTGAGATTAGTCGGTGTAAATATTGTTTGAATGTAAAAGACGACGAATTCTCGAATTTTTGGGGAAAATGCAGAAATTGTGCAAATTGGTTTGATTGTTTGGATTTGTGTGTATATATATAGAACTTTTGTCGTTGTTTTTGTTTTTTGTTTTTGTTGCTTGTGCGATGGTTGAATTGTTAGCGATAGTAGGATTGGGATTAGCTGTATGAAGTCTGAGTAGTACGCTAAGCGTTATGCTGTCAAAATTTTTGTGAACGCACTAAGCATAAATTGTATAGTTGATTGTTTTGGTGTAAATTGAGTTATCCTTGCCATAGTTTGTAAAAGTAGCTAAGGACTAAGTGTGGGGTAAACGTTGTGTAACCCGACCTTAGCCGAAGTTAACATGTATTTAGCTTAACGTTGTGCTTGTTTATGTATATTGACAGGTACAATGGCTAGTAGGCTGGATAAGGGCAAAGATGCTTCTACCTCAGGCACCGGTAGAAAAAGAATGAGAATGGGCACCGCAGTCCCAGCTGCACCAGCTGTTCCGCGCGGCCAACGCCGCCAATACAGAACAAGGTGGGTAACCGAGGAAGGGAAGAAGTGGTATGCTAAACATAAGGAAAGCAAATACTTCCCGGAGGAACATATTGCACGGGAACCACTAGCACAGGAGTTCCCCCGTATTGTGCAAAGGATTGAAGCAGCTGGGCTCAGCTTTATATTCCAGGAGCCCAAGGAGTGCAACCTACATTTGGTTCGGGAGTTCTACGCAAATTGGAACCCGGCCATCAAAAGCTACACAATAAAAATCAGAGGGCAGATTGTCACTCTGGAACCCCAGCAATTTAATGCCATCGTTGGAGCGCGGGACACAGACGCTCACGTTCTCCGCCAGCTAAACATCACCCCACCATACGCCGACATCAGACGTACGTTGTGTGGGGCTCGATCCACAGCCCGATGGAGTAGACATAAAGAGAGGGGTTACCACCAGACTCTGCCTTATTCGCAGATGAACAAAGAGGCCAGAATATGGCTGAAAATTGTATGTTCTTGCTTGATCCCGGGAGTTCACATGACGGATGTGACCCGGGACCGTGTCTGCTTGGTGTATGCCCTTATGAAAGGGCTAGAGATTAATGTTGGGGCGGTTATCATATCTGCCATGAAGAGAGCCAGACTACACCAGGGCCACAGATACGGGTTCGACGGACTCATCACCACCTTTCTCTGAGGCCTCGATGTTGAGGAAGAGGCTTTGGATTATATCCCGCAGTTGGAGCAGAGGGCCCTCGATGTGACAAAAACTAAGGCCCCCGACACCACACACGGGCCAATGCTGACTTTGGGCGAGCGACATGCTCGTGACGATCAGTACATGGCATCTATGTTTGGCATGCAGATGCTTTAACTACGGATTGGTGGGAGACCAGCCACCGAGGAAGAGTTATGGCAGTTGGAGCTGGATTACCCATTTGGCGAGAACGCCAGAGCCTTATGCCGAGTGGGACCAGCCTTCGTTGAGCCTACTGATGATGATGTCCCCACTGACGAGGAGACACGTCGGGAGGACTCCGATGTGTAGTCCGATGACGACGATGGAGCTGACTCAGACATGGGCGACGAGGCAGCAGCACAGGATGAAGAAGTCGAATATTTCGACTGAGCAGGGAGTTCCACCACCTGAAATTTTGTGCTTTGTATTTTTTGTGAACACTGGGGACAGTGCTCGATTTAAGTGTGGGGTGGGAAGTAGTTAGGTGCTGGGGCTGGGCTAATCTGCTGTATGCTTTTTCCTTGGTTTGTATGTATGTTTATGTTTCCCTGTGGTTGTGAACTGATTTGTGTTGTATCTGTATATATTTTTGTGGTTAATGATGTGTGTTATGAAAAGTTGTGGTTGCTAGTGTTATTTTGTAAATATTTTGTAAATATTTCTTTCTTATCGAAATGATCGATATTTTTCAAAATTTTTGCGAAAATATTTTGCACTTATCAAAATATTTTGTAAATATTTTTCTATCGAAATGATCGATGTTTTGCAAAAAATTTTCCGTTTTTATTTTGGGTTTCTCGGAGTTTGTTTTCGGTTCTTTTACCGAGAATAGTCCCTTTGAACCGATGTCATAGTTAGTGACCGTTCCCTATGATGGATGGATGACGACCGTCTTAAGGGAAATGTAGTCGGTAGGAGTAGGATTTTAAGTTATTTTCAGTTTTTCTTTGGTGGATTGCATCGATGAACCTGTAGTTGCTTTATGGTTGCAAAATTTCATTGCGTGTTGTAACTGATGTTCAAAATGTGAAAGTGATTCGTTTGAAAGCATGCAATCTTGTAAATATGTTGAGTTACCTAGGCTGTAGAATTTGATTCGGTATGATTGAGGCTTAATTTTTGAATTCATGTAATTGGTTAATTAAAGAGTCTGTGAATGCATCTTGAATCGAGCATGTGCATGAAGTGTGTGAAGTGAGGTATTGTTATTCCATGCTATTGTGAAATGTCTAGAACTTGCCTGGTGTGTGTGCAAAACGAAATGAAAGAGGTGTAGTGTTGGAAAGGATGTAGGCATTTCTTTGTTTTAACCGAGAGTTTCTACTTTTCTTTCTTCTCATACTCTACCTTTTTATGTGATTGTATACCCTAGTCAGCCCGTTGAGCCTTTAGCCGTTTCTTTCTTTATTTTGTCCAAAATTGTATAAACTAAGCTTTATTACTTCTTTTCATTAGCCGTAAAGTCTATACAAAAATCTTAAGCGCTTAAGAAGAAAAGAAAATTCTTTTCCCAAAGTATCGAAGAGTGAGAAGAGTGAAAAGAAAAAGAAAAGCGGAGTGAGGAAAGGGAAGAAGAGGTTGAAGAGGCACTTGTTATAATTAAATGAGAATGAAGGTGCATGAAAACCCTTGGTATTGTGTCAAGTGTGTTGGATGAAATGGGTCGTACGAAAGTAAACCAGCATGAATGGGATGATGAAAAAGAGAAAAAGAAGAACAATATCCATGAGTCGATGGGAATGTGTTGAAAAGGCGCTTAAGGATGCTAGTGACTATTATTGGCTAATCCAATATACATACTAGTTCCATATCCTCCTTTACAACCCATTAAAGTCCTACGTGATCTTACAGTGCATTTCTTTATATTAGTGGAGTAATACACTAAGGGCAAGCCTATGGGTCATGACATGATGCATGTGAATTCTTTTGGGAGAGAGAGTGAAATTAATTTTTATATGCCCCTACTTGAATGTTTGTGTGTTGCATGAACATAAAGGGGAAGATTCTCTTGAGTTGTGAGGGCACATGCTTGATGAAAGATTGATTTTTGTGTCGGATATCTTGATTAGCTGATTTGCATGAGTTTGCCGATATCGTGAGTCGATTCTTAAAGTCTAGGAAGTCTTGATGTATGAAAGGTCATTTGCATTGTAAGACCATGCATGTTTTCTTGATGATTTGCAAAAATTGAATAATCGGTATGACCGTAGCATAAATTGTCGCACCATAGTGACAAAGGTTGGGATGTAATTTGCATGAGTTGTGTATGTGTTGTTCGAGGACGATAAAGGATTTAAGTGTGGGGTAAGTGATCTTGGGCAGATTTATATGCCCAAGTGATACTCAAACGTATCATTTTCGCCTTGTTTGTTGTGCAATGTGTATATATTCTCATGTAGTTGGTAATAAAATGCGAATTTATACTAACCAACATGATTAGCATTTGTTTTGCAGGAAAATATGATTTTCAGGAGCTAAAATGCATGTTGGAACAATATCGGAGTTGGACTTGGATGCGAGCATGGAAAAGACATTGGAATGCGCAAAGCATAGGGGCTCCGCGATGGAGCCGTGCCACGCTACCATCGCGGAGGCACACTGCCTGGAGAGGAAATTAATTGGCAAATTCCAGTGAGGCCTCGCGACAGCTCCGTGGCATGGAGATAGGCCTCCGCGTTGGCCTCCGTGCCACGTTGAGGCTATATTCCCGGACCCTGGACTTCCAGTAAGGGTCCGCATCCACGCCGTGTCACGGAGGCAGTGCTCCGCATTGGCCTCCGTGACACGTTGCTTGTTATTCCGGGAAAAATTCCCACTAGTATAAATAGAACACTTAGGTTTATTTTAATTAGTTTAGACTTGGGGGAGCAAGGACGTGGGTTAGAAGCAGTTGAGGGACGAAAAAGCTAAGGGATTTCTTCTCTTCCTTTCTTCTTTCAATCAATTGTATGTATGATTTACACTTGTTTTAGGATGATTAATCCACAAATGAGTGGCTAATTCTCTTCCTTGCTAAGGTTTTGAACAATGGTGATGAATTTTGATTGTTAATGATATGGTTTTCTTCTTCTTCTTTCATGTTGTTCTATTAATTCTTGTTCTTACTGCATTAGTGTGTGGCCGACATTAATGTACATCTAAAAAGTCCAATTTCACTCGAGAGAGCAAGAAATGGGAAAGTTGTGAATTAATAGGGTATTGTTCTTAACTTGATTTGGGAAAATTGGGTTTTGATGTGCTTTCCTGATAGAAATATACTTGAAAGCCGTATTAGTCAGTTTAGGAACCGAAATTGTATTGCTAGGTCATAAATTGCATTTGATCACAGAAATGTAGACGGATGGTTTATGATTCTAAAGTGAAATTAAATACGAGAGTTTTAATTTCTAGGCTACTGTTCTTGGCTAGCAACATGAAGAAGAGATTAACCAAATTATTATTATAATCGAATTCATTACTTGTTCTTAACCTTGGTATGCTCATATCCATAGTTTCAATTCACAGTAAATAATTGTTAATAGTTTTAGTATATATAACTTATAAACAAAAACTTATTTAACTGTTGGTTACGTTGTTGTTAGCATAATTAGAAGTAAGATAAGAATATAGTGTACTTAGGCAATTTTACTTATCCTGAGTCTCCTTGGATCGATACTTGGCTTACTTAGCCACTTTATTACTTGTTTGACCATGTGCACTTGCGTGTCGGTTTTACACCTATAGCAAACACTGTCGAACACTTACCTGGGTGGTAAAGGACACTCATGTCATAGTCCTTAAGTAGATCCAACCACCTTCACTGCCGAAGATTGAGATCCTTCTGCGTGAACACATATTGTAAGATCTTGTGGTCAATGAATACATCTACATGAACCCCATACAAGTAGTGTCGCCATATCTTCAAAGAAAATACCACCGCGGCCAACTCAAGATCATGGGTTGGGTAATTCTTCTCGTGAATTTTCAGTTGTCTGGAAGCATATGCTATGACTTTCTCGTGCTGCATCAATACACATCCCAGTCCAACTCTCGAAGCATCACAATATACAAATAAGGCATCGGTGCCCTTCGATAAAGTCAACACCGGTGCTGAAGTGAGTCGGGCCTTCAATTCCTGGAAGCTCTTGTCACAAGCCTCCGACCACTGGAACTTCACCTTTTTCTGAGTTAATCTAGTCAATGGAGCTGCAATGGATGAGAAACCTTCTACAAACCTCTGATAGTAATCCGCTAAGCCCAAAAAGCTCCTGATCTCTGAAGGGTTTACCGGTCTGGGATAATTCTTCACTGCCTCTATTTTTTGAGAGTCCACCCTTATACCTTCACTTGACACTACATGTCCCAAGAATAAAAATGAGTTCCGCCAGAACTCACATTTGCTGAACTTGGCATATAGATGGTTATCCTTGACGGTCTGGAGTGCTACCCTCAGATGTGTGATATGCTTCTCCTCGCTCCGGGAGTATATTAATATGTTGTCAATGAACACGATCACGAACATATCCAGATATTCCTTGAATACCCTGTTCATTAGGTCCATAAAAGCTGCAGGGGCATTGGTTAGTCCAAAAGACATAACAACAAATTCATAATGTCCATATCGAGTTCTGAAAGCAGTCTTCGAGATGTCGCTCTCCCGAACCCTGAGCTGGTGATACCCAGACCTGAGATCTATCTTGGAGAAATATTTGGCACCATAAATATGATCAAATAGGTCATTAATCCTAGGTAAAGGGTATCTATTCTTGACGGTGACCTTGTTCAACTGCCTATAGTCAATACACATCCGAAGAGAACCATCTTTCTTTTGGACGAATAATACTGGGGCACCCCATTGAGACTTACTCGGTCTAATGAAAACCTTATCTAGAAAGTTCTTCAACTGTTCCTTTAACTCTTTTAGCTCGACTGGGGCCATTAGGTAGGGAGGAATCGATATGGGCTGCCTGTCGGGTAAAAGATCAATCTCAAAATCAATCTCCCTCTCGGAAGGAGCACCTGGTAGGTCATATGGGAATACCTTGGGATACTCACATACCAGGGGGATTGACTGAATGGTCGGGGTCTCGGACTTGGCATCCTTAACCCTAACCAAATGGTAAATACAACCCTTAGCAATCATTTTCCAGACCTTGAGATAGGAGATAAAGCGGACTACAGGTACCGCTAAACTACCCCTCCATTTCTATAACTGGTTCACCTGGAAATCGGAACTCCATCGCTCGGGTTCTACAATTAACAGAAGCATAACATGCGAATAGCCAATCCATGCCCTAAATAATGTTAAAATTAGTCATAGTCAATTCTAATAAGTCTGCGGAGGTAACCTTATGCAATATTGTAATGGGGCAACCTCTATATACCCGTCTCGCTACGACTGAATCCCCAACTGGAGTAGACACAGAAAATGGTTCTGACAAAATTTTAGGACTGACTCCAAAGTTACTAGCAATGTAAGGTGTCACAAAAGACAGTGTAGCTCCTAGATCTAACAAAGCATAAGCATCAATATGAAAGACTCGCAACATACCTGTAACCACATCGGGAGAAGTCTCCTGCTCCTATCAAGAGCCAAGTGCATAAAAACGGTTTGGGTGCTGGCCGCCAGCTGGACCAGTTGAAGTACCCTGTGGAGTAGCACGTGCCACTAGAGCTGCTAAACTAGCTGCTAGAGTGCAGACTCCACCACCTCCTGACCTGGCTGCAGGGTAATTCTTGAGCCTGTGTCCAGGTTTGCCACCCCCGAAACAAGCATCTAAGCCCACCAAGCACTTTCCTGGGTGATTCTTGCCACAACTAGTACAAGATGGGAATGTGTGCTCTGTGCGCATGCTATTCTGACTCCTCGAACCTGAGGCCCTGCTTCTTTGATCGTCTCGTGGCCTGGATGGGGTACTGGCTGAAGATGGTGCTGGTGTGATAGACCTGTGCTGGGACTGCTGGTGAGGCCCACCTCCTGGCCTCGGCTTGGAAAACCTGTAGCTATCAGTTTTGTCCCTCTTGGCCTCTCTCTGCCTTATATGAGCTGCCTCCATCTGCTGAGCATAAAGGACTATCCGTGGGTAGTCCATATCCTGATGAAGCATGGTTGTTCTGTAGTCTTTGTCCAGATACTCGGCTACTCGCTGCACGAATCTGCTCACCCGCGCCCTCTGGTCCATCACTAACTCCGGGGCATACTTTGACAGGTGAGTGAACTCATGTGAATATTCTAACACCATCATCTTTCCCTATTTGAGGTTAACAAACTCAGCTGCTTTCAACTCCCTCATCTCCCGAGGGAAGAACCTGTCGAAAAAGGCCATGTGGAACTCATCCCAGCTGACAGGACCTGCTCCCGCTGCCCTGCTATCCTTCCATTTCTTTTACCAAATATAAGCGACCTCCTTTAGCTAGTAAGAGGCCAAATCAATACACTCCTCATTTTTCACCCCCATGACCCAAGTGACCTTCAAGATTCCTTCAATGAACTCGTGTGGATCCTTGTCCACCTTTGATCCCGTGAACTCGGGAGGTTTCATCCTCAAAAAGTCTCTAATCCGGCCGCCGTTGTGTTGCCATTTTGTGGGACATGCGAAACAGCCTACTGGTTGACCTGAGCAGTCAAGGCCTGTGCCAAAATCTGAATAGCCGCCCGAAACTCAACGTGGGCAGCTGACTCTGGTGCCTGGGGCTCCTGAACAGGTGGGGCTTGCTGACGTCCATGATCATTACCACCTGCATGGCCTTCATCATTCCTATTCCTCCTTCTATTTATTCTCCTTGGATCCATAATTTTCTACAATCGCGAATAGCATGAATTAGAAGGATGGAGAGACTTTTCATCGCACGACATGGATCATGAAAGAAGGGAACATTTCCTAAAATGTTTAGTAGCCTCTTCGTCATAAGTGTGGCGCACTTCACACCCATGAAAAAGACTACCTAACGCGGCTTTCAAAGTCCCTAGGATACATCTGAATCTATTTCTTTGATACCAAGTTTGTCGCGACTCGAGAGTACACCTGAATCCTAGACACGAAATAAGGAGCCCCAACGGACCCCAAGTCAACCCATGGCATGAGCATATAACTAAACCATTCACATAAGGTGGAAGAATTAGCTTAATAGTCATGAACTAAATAAAACCGTGACATGAAATATAAGAAACAACAGTACATGATCCAAGCGTAAATATCTGAATACTACAAATAGGTCTGAAAGCCTCTAATCATAATAGACGGGTTGAAGGGAAAAGAACCCAACTAACCCCAACATTCTGAAAACTAAAAGATAGACAAAAAAAATCCAAACATGAAGCCCTCGAATCATGAGGACTCACCATTGAGAATTGAGAGCAGAACTGAGAGCAAGCTAAGAGCGATGCTAAACCTGCGAACCGAATCTTGTATCATAAAATGATACAACATAGAAAAATATGCGGGTTAGTACTTGGAATGTACTGAGTATGCGAGGTATGAAAGACAATACTTAAAAACATAAAAGTTATAGGAGTGGGGACATCATGATCATAAAGACTGAGATCATAAGTACAACGTAAGGCTCAAGATTTCCAAAATATTCATAAACCTGCCATAGTCAAAACATAAGAGAAAAAGTTCCATAGAACATAAATTGAGCCAAAAGAACATAATCATACATGCATTAAAACAATGAGGAACAATGGGAGATTTCTATAACCGACATACCCCATATGAGCAAACATGGAGCCCGACCTGTAAGCCTAGATGGGAGGCCGTTCATACCTTGCTAGGGGTATGAACTATGAAGGTGTGATATCACTCATGAAGGACCCATAGGGCATAAGGTACAATCAGTGAGGCGGTCCCAAACATAACCTACGGTGGCACATAGTTTCGAGATTCGGGGCGTAACCTAGGCCCTGCACCTACTCGGTGTTAAGTACTACTCCCAAAACATGGAACATGCTCACAGAAATCCATACATCACATGCATGGCTAGTTAAATAATGATAATCATAACATGCTTGGAGATTTGTAATACTAGCCACAGAATTAGGCCCGTAGATCGACCAAAATCATAGTTCATAAATCATAAGCGACAATGTGGACATTGCCCATTATTCCCATTATACCTGAAATGCTTTAAATTTATAAGAAACATGATCATAATAACATGAGTAATTGTAAACATGTTTAAAATTCAAAAGCTCATATCATGCTTGAGAAATCACCATAACCATGAATTTCACTAAAAACCCCATGATTTGGGCATATGTACTTTTGGAGATTAAATCATCAAATATTGAATAAAATAAGCAAAAATAGCCCAATAATTCGAAACCCATGATTTTAGACATACTACAACATGCTCATATCGATTTTTGAGGAAACATACATTTAGGTTATGACCCATCAAGAATTGGTAATTTAAACATAGAATTAGGAAGAAATTGGGAATGGGAAAGGACTAAACTAGCCATTCAAAACCCCACATACCTAGAACTTCTCGATTCTAAACTCCCGTGAGAAGCCCTAGATGGAAACTTGAAGGAGAACACTTGAATCCCTTTCCTCTTTCATCTCTACTCTTACATGCATCAAAATGAGGTTTATCATGAATGATTTCCCTGTAAAAGACCCTGTCCCAACCTCCAAACGACGTAGTTTAGGTCTTAGGAGTGTAGGAAATTACAAGAAGGCCCTTACTAATTCGCAGGAAATAACTGTCAGGAGACCCCAACGGGCGACCTAATGACTCATTACCAGGGACAACGAGTCGTTGGGTCGTTTCGTCAAGTCTATTGGAATTTTTCACCTGGGATCCTAATGGAGGACATGACGACTCGCCCCCCAAGGCAATGACTCATTACCAGCTTCCATCAAGTACATTGCCTCGTCCTTAATTAAATTTCCACAGGCTTGCTCACGATCCACCACACGAGTCGTTGGGACTGGCCATGACTCGTGGGATCTCATCCGTTAGGTACATTGGTCAAAACTCCCAGGTAACCCTTAACCTCACCCTACGGGAGACCTGACGACTCGTGGTGGCTGACCATAAGTCATTCTCACGCCCGTGGGGACCTCAACTTCTCAACTCAGTCCAACCTTCCCACGAGCCACCTGATGACTCGTGGGGTCTCCTCATGAGTCGTCTAACGACCCATCCTGCACTGCTATAATATTTTCCAAATTTTTCCCAGTTTGACTCCTGAGTCTGATCCTTGGTTTCCCAGGGTATAACAAGAACCTGCTAAGCACTGGCCCCTGTGTTTCCGACCACACCTACTACACTCTGGAATGCTGGACTCTGCGGGTCTGCTACCCTAACCTCTAGAGCCTGATGCTCGTCCCCTCTGATTGCTCCAGGATCTAGAAGGCACACTTATAACCGATGGCGCTGGGGCTGAAGATCTCTGGTGGGACTACTAATGGTGCCCACCACCAGGTCTATGTTGGGAGAATTCGAAGCTATCAGTTTTGGCCCTCTTGGCCTCTCTCTCCCGCTCACTCACCTGTACCGCATCCATCTGCTGGGCATATAGAACTATCTGGGGAAAGCCAATGTCCTGATGCAGCATCACGGTCCAGCAATCCTTGACCAAGTAGTCTGCTATACCATGCACGAACTGACTCACTCAGTTCCTATGATCTGTTACCATCTCAGGTGCATACTTGGATAGGCGAGTGAACTCCAAGACATACTCCTGAACTGTCATCTTTCCTTGCTTCAGATTTACAAACTCGACTGCTTTAATCTCCCTCATCTCATGAGGGAAAAGTCGATCTAGAAATGCGGCATGAAACTCATCCCAACCAATAGGGTTTGCACCAACTTCCCTACTATCCTTCCATTGCTTGAACCAAATGTGCGCAACCCCTTTGAACTGGTACGAGGCTAGATTGGCGCACTCCTCTCCGGTCACCCCCATGATGTGGGTGATTTTCAGAACTTCCTGGATAAACTCATATGGATCCTCGTCCACCTTTGACCCAAGAAACTCCAGAAGGTTCATCCTCAGAAAATCTCTAATTCTTGCTGTCGCCACATTCACGTTCTGAGGGATATGCGCTACTTCTTGTTGGTTGACTTAGGTGGTTAAAGCCTGAGCTAGCATCTAAATGGCTACCCTGAACTTAGAGTGGGCAACCTACCCGGGTACATGATCCTCATGGGCTGGAGGGGCTTGCTGGTGCCCATCCCCATTGCCATTCTCATGGCCATTTATGTTTCCATTTCTTCTTCTATTAACTCAACGAGGAGGCCTGATTCTGAAAACTCGTATAGCATGTGTTAGAAGGATAGAGAGACATTTTATCGCACGACATAGATCATGAATGAAGGAAACATTTTCTAAACGTTTTGTAGCCTCTTCGTCATAAGTGTAGCGTGCTTCAAACCCATGAAAAAAACTCTACTTAACGCGACTTTCAAACACCCTAGGATACTCTAAAACTTGGCTCTGACATCAAGTTTGTCACGACCCGAACATAGGCTCGGATCGAGACACGGGACAAAGAACCCCGAGAGGCACCAAGTCAACCCATGGAATAAACATGACATCTAATTAAATCATAATAAAGCGTAAGATCAACATAATTAACATAGTGGAAATCTAGTAATCTCATAACATCGGAATACATAACTCAAGGATGAACACTGAATACATACTATGTCTGAAAAGCCTCTAGTACTGACGAGTTGATGGGATGAGACCCCAACTAACTCACTAAAGTGTGAAACTGAAAGTACTAAATACAATTGATAAAGGGGCCCTCGAAAGATGAGGACTCACCAACTGAGACCGAGAGATACTGATGCTGAGAGTCTGGCTAATGGTGGGACTGTGCCTGAATATCCAAGCCTGTATCATGAAACGATAAAACATAGTATGCAATCAGTACGTGGAATGTACCGAGTATGTAAGGTAAGTAAAACCGCTAAGTAAGTAAAATTATAAATCATGCATATCATAAAACATAATCAAGATAAGATTCTGAGAGTAAGGCTTGAATGTTTTTTTCTAAAATAATGATATGAAAATAATTGAATATCATAACTGAATCGGATGACCCAAAGCTGAAAACTGTTAATCATAAGTAAAACTAAACATTGGGTTAAACCTACTGAAAACATAATATCTTACAAATGAACATGCATAACTAAAATCATGAGGAACAATGGGAGACTCGTCATATAACCGACATTACCACGATAGAGTTTACATGGTCCTGACTATTACACTCGAGTGGGCAGAGCCGTCCAAAGCCTTACCAGGGCTAAGGACGCTACCATGATATCGATATCAAGTTGATGACCCCATGTGGCAGGGAAGCTCTCAAGGGAGGGCCCAAATAATTTGAACATACCTATGTTGGCACGTAGTTCTGAGATATAGGGTTGACTGACCCTTGCCTACTCGGTGCTAGACAGTACTCTCAAAAACATGCATATGCTCTCCATCGTTTTTCAATGAAGCTGAACCATCGTCTAGTGACGAAAGCTGACTCATAACATACATTCATAAATTTGAAATCATAACATGAGGAGCCTTGGGCTCAAACCATACCACAAGCTGAAAATAGTGGGAGTCTAGACTCCAAAATCCATGTGGTAAGCTAATATATGAAGTTTAGATAAATCATGAAACATACTTGATCATATGGGCTTGCCCAATACTTAAACATGCTTGACATAGACTTGATCATTTGAAAATATGAACATAGACATGGGTAATACAAAATCATACTTTCTTCATATACATCTCATCATGCTTGAATACATATTTCTTAATCTTATCTATTCATGAACTTTCATGGATAGGCATCATAATTTATAAAACTTGAAAATATAATTCATAATTGAAAACACTGTAAAATATGCCCATTAATCATAATTCAAACATTAGAAAGATGCATAGATCATACCTATGATTGATACTAAGAGAATTCACATGTTGGGTTAAAATCCCATAGATTCATCAACTAGAATTTCATGAATTGAAGAGGGATTTGGCATGGGTGTGGATTATTATACCAATTCATAACCCTATATACCTAGAAGAATTTGATTTGACAACTCTCTTGATTTCCCAATGGAAATTTGGGGAAGAACTTGAGGAATCTAGGCTTGATCACACTTAAGAGCTTGTAGACTTGCATGCATGAAAGAGAATAGGCTTAGAATGAACTTGCCCCTCTTAAAACACACTATTCAGAGCTTAAAATGACATAGTTTAGGACTTAGAAACTTAGGAATTACGGAAAAGCCCTTAATAAATTCACAGGAAAATACTCACTGCCAGTCCCAACGAGGGACTGGACGACTCGTGCCCTAAACCACGACTCGTGGTCTGCTCCTCATTGCTTGCACTGGAATTTGTTAACACTTGTCACAACGCGGGACACCATGACTCGTGGTATGCCCAATGACTCATGGTGACTAGTCGTTAGGTGAACTGCCTGAACTTTTCATCCTTCAGTCAACACTTGTCCACGGACCATTTGACGACTCATGGTGGTGACCACAACTCGTGATCTCACTCGTGGTCACCCCTAAATCCCAAAATCCAACCAAGTATTCTCTTCTCCCCACAAGTCACTTAATGACTCGTGGTGCGCCCAACGGGTCACTGAACGACTCATCTTGTGACCTGGTGTAGAAAATCCTATTTTCTCTATTTCAACCTTCGGATCTGATCTTAGGCCTGGTATTACAAACACACCCATTTCATCTTTGTCATTCTATCCTAGAGGGCCTTAGCTAACCCATACATCTGATCCATAATTGATCCTCCAACTAAATTATTGGCAACAGATTTGTTGATGGAGTTTGGGACTCGATTAAAGCTTTGAAGGAGCACTCCATCAGGGAGACCATAATTAGGGAAAAGTGACACTTTCTTCTTGAACCTTAGCCATGCTTCATGCAAAGTCTCCCTTGGATCTTGCCTAAAAATTTTAATGTCATCCCTCAGCTACAACGTTTTTGAAGGAGAGAAAAATGATCCAAAAAAAGCTTCAGTCAGTTCTTGCCACGAGGTGATACAACCCGGAGGGAGCTCCTCCAACCACATAGTCACCTCTCCTATTAGGGAGAATGGAAAGAGTCTTAACCTAATAGGCTCTTGACTTATATTTGTTATGTTAAAGGGTTGACAAATCTCCACGAAATTTCTAAAGTGGCAGTTTCAATCTTCACTCGGTTTACCCCTAAAGAGCCCTTTCATCTGTAACAAGTGTAACGTTGTACTTGTAACATGAAACATTGCATTTCCTATCGTGGCTGGTAGGCAAATGGCTCCTACAACTTCAGGCATAACCGTATTATCCTCTTCATGCTCTATGTGACCTTCAACCGAACTATTCCCTGCTTGCGAATGTTGGCTCATATGATTTCACCCTAATAACCAATAGCAAAATCAACGTCAACAACTAAGATGCAAGATTAACTAGAATTAACAAACCTCACAGGGATATCAAGCACTAGTACCCAGCAACAACACTATTTTATATAACGTCCAAACTACACTCCTCTTAATGAGAAAGCGTACGTGGTCGTTGCTCAAAACAAATATTCCCGAGGGATGTTGGGGTTGAATTCCATAGAGACTAGTTAATGATCGCGCAAGCGTTGTTTTAGGAAATTTGTATTAACTCACACCAATCAAGGGGAATAAAGCAGTAATTTTTTAGGGGAAAAATAAAATTAACAATATTGTGGATTTTTGATCTTGGGCAAACTAGCATGCCCAAGTGATACTTTATAACTTAGTTTTATCTTGTTTATCGACTTAATTATATGAATTCTTATGTACTTCTCTGTAAATGTGAATATATATACTAACCAACATGATTAGTTCTTGTTTTTGTAGGTTTAAAATGAATTTGAGGAACTAATCCATGAGTTGGTGAAGTGGAGGTATGGAATCAAAAGTAAAATGCGAACGTCGACAAGGGGGACACGCGAAACAGCCCACCTGCGCGTTGGCAACGTGCCACGACAAGCAGGTTTGCCACGGCCCTTAGCGCGCTGCACAAGCAGCGTGACACGCTGCCAACGCGATAGGGGGCTGCTTGCGGGCTGTTTTGGATTTCCAGTGTGCCTACGCGATGCCTCCGTGTCACGGAGGTAAATTGGCGCGTTCACCTCCATGACACCGAGCTATTTCATGCCGGGCATAATTTTATACACCTCTCATTTACTATAAATAGGTCCCTTAGCTCCTAAAAATATTTTGTCACATAATATTTCTGAAAAACTACCAAGGAGTGAAGGGAGAAGTGGGAGAACTCACCTAGGGTTCTTAAATTTCATCTTCTCTTCTACCAATTCTTGTAAGTATGTTACTTTAATTATGTTTTCTTGTAATTATACGAACTTGAGTGGCTAGAACCCTTCCTCTAGGGTTGAGGCCACAAGATATGATTGTGACAATGTGAATTTGTTTTGGTTTTAAGTTATTAATTGTTATTTTGTCTTACGTTCTTACTTATGGTTGTTTTTATGATTGATCACCATGAAAACACACACGTTACACCTAGATAAAAGCTTGAGAAAGTAAACCTAGGCAAGAACAAATGAGTGTAGGGAGCAAGTTTGTATCTCACGATATAATTCGCGGTTAGGATAAGAAATTATGCCTAATTTGCCTTGCTTGGTTGATAAAACGGGATGATAATAAGAAATCAACTTAGAATTGTCATTCCACCACTCGAGGAAGTAGTTGTGAAGCTAAGTTGAGTTAAATGATTAGAGGTACGAAAGTCCCTAATCAAGAGCATAAACCCCGTAAACCACATTTCCATCCCTAATCAAGAGCATAAACCCCGTAAACCACATTTCCATAATTGAATTGCCCACGAACTAGAATGTCACATCCCCACTCAACAATGTAGTTGTGAGGCTAGTTTGTCGTGTTTAGAGGCTCGAAAGACCATGAACATGCAATTGTAATTATGTGAGACGACAATTGATAATTCCATACTTAAACCATTACAAAGCATAGTATCGTATGATTATCTGGCCTTAGGTCTAGTTGCTCCTTGAATTACTTCAGAGTATTTCTGTGACCACCCCTAGACTTAATTAAACTTTATCGAGAAAGTCTATATCAACACTTGAGAAAGTTAATATCACACTTGAACTTGATAATTAGCTAAATTGGTCCAGTCCCTATGGGTTCGACATCCGGCTCTTAAAAAGGGCCACTGTATTATTTGTAAGACCATGTACATTTGCGTGTGCTTGGGTGCAATCGCAATAAGTTTTTGGCGCCGTTGACGGGGACTCGATGAAGTTTAGTAAATTTGTCTGTTTTTGTGTGATTTTTAATTTCCTTAAGTGTTGAAAAACTTGGTCTTAGTCTGACTTATTACAGGTGATAGGTTGTCTTGCCGAGCTGGCTAGGAATAGAGAGCTTGTGGAACCGTTGGTTGAACCAGAACATCAAATTCATTTGCGAAGGAGAGTAGCTTTTGAGAAAAAGATGAAAAGACTTCAAGAAAAGGTACAACAACAACCACCTGCAGGACAAGCACAATTGTCACCGAAAGCAATGGCAGCCAGACTAGTTCGCGAAGTGGCAATCCCACAAGCGACGAATGTGAACTCTAGTATCCGTAAACCGGAACCTAGAGGGAACTTTGAATTGAAACAGAACATGGTGCAGATGTTACATTCTAGTGGTCAGTTCACTGGGATGGCACATGAGGACCCGCAGCAGCACCTACAGAACTTTTTAGAGATTAGTGACACTTTCATCCCCACCAGAGTGTCCACAAACTATGTCTGACTTACCCTCTTTCCATTTTCATTGTTGGGAGAGGCCAAAAGGTGGTTGAAAGCTGAGCCACCGAACTCCATAACTTCTTGGGATGATTTGGCAAGGAATTTCTTGATCATATTCTTTCCTTCAGGCAAGACTGCAAAATTGAGAAGTGAAATACTGAGTTTCAAGCAGAGGCCTAATGTGAATTTATATTTGGCTTGGGAAAGATTCAAGTCATTATTAAGAGACTGTCCCCATCACTAGCAATCGAATGAAGTGTTGGCTCATACCTTTGTAGAAAGTCTAGACCCACATACAAAAATTTTGCTAGACTCTGCATCGGGTGGGCAAGCCTTAGAGAAGACGTATGATGAGTTGTACACGCTGTTGAATAGAATTGCATAGGGAAATCCAGAATGACACAGTGAATCATCGAGAGGGGAAGGAAAAAGAGCATGGCTGATAGAAGTAGATGGTATGAATGCCTTGGCAGCACAGTTAGCTTCATTCCAGTATCAAATGATGACTCAGTTCAATAAACTGAGTATGAACCAACAACAGGGCCAGGTTAATGCAGTTCAGCAAGCTCCGAGTTGGTGTGAAATTTGTGGGGATAATGGGCACAATGTAGAATCTTGTGGAGCCAATCCAGAATCAGTCAATTTTGTTGGGAATGTGCAGAGGAACACTCAGAATTTTGGAAACAACTACAACAAAAATTGGCAGAGCCACCCGAATTTTTCTTGGGGTGGAAATCAAAAGCAAAGTTATCAGCAACCTCAACAGCAGTAGTATCAGCAGAATAGGTAGAATGATGGCCAGTTGAGCAACAACATTGAGGAGACATTGCAGAAAATTATGGAGAGCCAGACTCAACTAGCAGAGAATCAGGCGAGGATGGCATCGGATTTGAAAAATCAGCAGTTGGCCACCCGCAATCTAGAGAAGAAGATGGGTCAAATAGCAGCTTCTCACCACATGAGACTGCAGGGAGGACTACCCAATGACACAGATCCTAACCCCCGTCAGGTCAATGCCATCAATCTGAGGAGCGACAAACAATTAGCTAATGCAGTGCCAAAAGAGAAAAGAAATGAGGTGCAGCCGGAGTTGGTTAGACAAGGACCATCCACTGACAAGGGAGAGAATCAGAGTGCTGCGCAACAAAATGCACAATCTTCATTGCAGCCAGCACAAAGACTACCACCACCATTCCCTCAGAGATTCAGAAAGAGCAAGGAGGAGGAATGCTTCAAAAAGTTCTTTGAGATTTTCAAAGAACTTCACATAAATTTGCCTTTGCTTGATGTTTCGCAGGGAATGCCCAAGTATGCTAAATACTTGAAGGATGTGATGGCTAACAAAGTGAGATTAGTGGATGTCCAAACAGTAGCACTAACGGAGGAGTGCAGTCATAGGGTGATGAGCAAAATTCCTAAGAAGCTCAAAGACCCAGGGAGTTTTACCCTCCCCATACAAATTGGAAAAGCTGAGGTGATACGAGCTTTATGTGATCTAGGGGAAGAAGTTAATCTAATGCCCCCATCTTTATTTAACACCCTGGGGTTGGGAAAACCGAGGCCAACAAGGTTGATGCTGCAGTTGGCGGATAAGTCGCGAGTGGCACCGGATGGAATCATAGAGGACCTTCTTATCAAAGTGGGTAAGTTTATTATACCTGCTGATTTTATTATCTTAGATTTTCATGTTGATGACCAGGTACCCTTAATCTTGGGACGACCATTCTTGGCCACCGGAGGAGCGGTAATTGATTTAAGAGCAGGGACCCTGAAAATAAGGGTCGAGGATAAAGAAGAACTCTTCCGAGTATACCAAGAGATTAACCCACCACACACTACAGAAACCTTTGTAAGGTTAGTGTGTTGTCAGAGGATAAGTGTGGGGTGGTAGATTTCACAGGTCCACGACCAAAGGTAATGATAAGTGTTCAACCTAAGTCTGATAAAGGGCTTCAGTTTGATAAGAAGTTGGAGGAAGAGAAGAACAGAGTGGAGGCTGTTCTCTTTTAAAATCAAAAGAAAAGAAGATGGTTCTCGAAAGGGAACCCAGGTATGAGGATGTCCTGAAAAGGATAGTCCACGTCATGCCGTGACGTAAAATAAGGCGCTGCTTGGGAGGCAACCCAAGGGTACCACAGGTACAATTTGTGATTTTTGTTTATGTGATTTTGGTTATTTTCAACTTGTGTTGTTTTTGGTGGAAATTTAGGCACGGATGGAGGGGAAGTCTGAGTACCCGTGGAGGAGGAAGCTAACAAGCATGGAAGAGAAAAAGTGTGGGGTCAAACACCCACTTGTGCAAATTTGAAGAAAAACATGCTATTAGCTAGGCCTAGAGGCCTCAGGGAATATTTTGCATCCTGTTTAATTTAAATTTGATGCTATGGGGACATAGCATGATTCAAGTGTGGGGTGAGAAAAAATTTAAAAATATTTTTGTGCTTAATGATTTTTGGTGAATTAGTGCTTGGGATAAATATTGGAACAAATTTTTTGAATTAAGCATGACTTCATCACCCATTGGTTTTTCTTTTCGATTCTTTTCAGATGGGGGGTCTTTGAACCGAATAATAATAAAAAAATTTTCTTTATCTGTATATAATGTTTTTAGTCATAGTTAGAGACTATTTCTGATGATAGAGGGATAACGACCGTCTTGAGGAAAATTAGTCAATAGGTTTTGGTTTGTGAACCCGTAACTAATTGATGGCTTGATGTTCTTGTTATGTCTATACATGATTGTAAGATACAAGTGTGGTGAGGGTTGAAGCATGTAAGAAGTGTATAACTTTGTTTGAGACACTTAGGCTCTTGAATTTGACTCAATGTGATTGAAGCTTAATTTTGAATTCTTGTGATTAGCTGAGTAAGAGTCTGCAGAATATGTCTTGAATTGAGCATGTGCTGTGAGTGGAAGTTTTTCGAATATTCCATGCTACTGTGGAGTGTCTAGAACTTTCCTGGTGTGTATATAAAACGAAATAAAGGATGTGGATTGTAGGAGATGATTTAGGCATTTCTTTGAATGAACCTAATTGTTATCCCTCACTTTACCTACCTTGAATGTTGAATCCTAGTGAGGCCCATTGAGCCTTAAACCTATTCTTTGATAGCTACAACATAAGCTTAATCCTTGTTCTTTCAGTAGCCTTGAATTTGATCTAAAACTCCTAAGCGCTTAAGTGAAAAATTCCAAAGAGTGAAGGAGTGAGAAGCATGAAAAGAAGGAAAAGTAGCGGTTGTAAGAGTTGAGAAAAGGTCAAAGGTGCACTTGTTTGAAAATGCTCGGGTATTGGTAGGGAGTAGGAAAATAAATGAATGAAAAAGTTGTTTAATTACTCCTTACTAATAAGCTAAGCGTGCTTAAAGAAATGGGAACAAGAAGAGAAAATTCAAAAGTGAAAAGAATAAGGAGGAAGTAAGAAAAGAGATGTCCTAAGGGAAGTGTGATGTATTAAAAGCGCTTGGGAGTACCTACCCGTCCCTTAGATTACATTACAACCCGATAAGTCCTACTTGATCTTACGTTCAAACATCCTTAAATTAGTGGAGTAAAACACTAAGGGCAAGATTATGGTTCACTACACGATGCATGTGAATTCTTTGAGAGAGTGAGCGTAATTCTATTCATATACCCATACATGTCGTGTTTCAAAATCATGCGAGTAAAAATGGGTAACTCTCTTGTTGTGAGGGCACATGTTTAATGAGAGATAACATTCATGTCGGATTTCTTGATCGATTGATTTGCATGAGTTTGCTAAGATTGAGCGTCGATTCTTGAGGTTAGGAAGTCTTAACATAGTTGTATTTCATTTCAATGATTAAATCGTGCATGCTCTATTTTTAACTTGCTATCTTAAATAATAATTATAGCCGTAGCTTGAATTCTCTTGCTAAATTAGCTATGTGTTGGTCTTCATTTACATGAGATGTAAAAGGGTTGTTCGAGGACGAACAAGGCTTTAAGTGTGGGGTAGGGTGATCTTGGGCAAACTAGCATGCGCAAGTGATGCTTTATAACTTAGTTTTGTCTTGTTTATCGACTTAATTATATGAATTCTCATGTACTTCTATGTAAATGTGAATATATATACTAACCAACATGATTAGTTCTTGTTTTTGTAGGTTTAAAATGAATTTGAGGAACTAATCCATGAGTTGGTGAAGTGGAGGCATGGAATCGGAAGTAAAACGCGAACGTTGGCAAGGGGGACATGCAAAACAGCCCAGCTGCGCGTTGGCAACGAGCCACGGCAGGCAGGCTGTGCGACCAGTAACGTGCCATGGCCCCCAACGTGACACGCTGCCAACGCGGCAAGGGGCTGCCTGCGGGCTATTTTGGATTTCCAGTGTGCCTACGCGATGCCTCCGTGTCACGGAGGTAAATTGGCGCGTTCACCTCCGTGACACTGGAGCTATTTCATGTCTGGCATAATTTTATACACCTCTCATTTACTATAAATAGGTCCCTTAGCTCCTAAAAATATTTTGTCACGTAATATTTCTGAAAAACTACCAAGGAGTGAAGAGAGAAGTGGGAGAACTCACCTAGGGTTCTTAAATTTCATCTTCTCTTATACCAATTCTTGTAAGTATGTTTCTTTAATTATGTTTTCTTGTAATTATACGAACTTGAGTGGCTAGAACCCTTCCTCTAGGGTTGAGGCCACAAGATATGATTGTGACGATGTGAATTTGTTTGGTTTTAAGTTATTAATTGTTATTTTGTCTTACATTCTTACTTATGGTTGTTTTTATGATTGATCAACATGAAAACACACACGTTACACCTGGATAAAAGCTTGAGAAAGTAAACCTAGGCAAGAACAAAAGAATGTAGGGAGAAAGTTTGTATCTTACGATATAATTCGCGGTTAGGATAAGAAATTATACCTAATTTGCCTTGCTTGGTTGATAAAATGGGATGATAATAAGAAATAAACTTAGAATTGTCACTCCACCACTCGAAGAAGTAGTTGTGAAGCTAAGTTGAGTTAAATGATTATAGGTACGAAAGTCTCTAATCAAGAGCATAAACCATTAATTGTTGTTTGTCTTACGTTCTTACTTATGGTTGTTTTTATGATTGATCACCATGAAAACACACACGTTACGCCTAGATAAAAGCTTGAGAAAGTAAACCTAGGCAAGAACAAAAGAATGTAGGGAGCAAGTTTGTATATCACGATATGATTTGCGGTTAGGATAAGAAATTATACCTAATTTGCCTTGCTTGGTTGATAAAACGGGATGATAATAAGAAATCAACTTAGAATTGTCACTCCACCACTCGAGGAAGTAGTTGTGAAGCTAAGTTGAGTTAAACGATTAGATGTACAAAAGTCTCTAATCAAGACCATAAACCCCGTAAACCACATTCCCATAATTGAATTGCCCACGAACTAGAATGTCACATCCCCGCTCAACGATGTAGTTGTGAGGCTAGTTTGTCGTGTTTAGAGGCTCAAAAGACCATGAACATGCAATTGTAATTATGTGAGACAACAATTGATAATTCCATACTTAAACCATTACAAAGCATAGTATCGTATGATTATCTGGCCTTAGGTCTAGTTGCTCCTTGAATTACTTCAGAGTATTTCTGTGACCACTCCTAGACTTAATTAAACTTTATCGAGAAAGTCTATATCAACACTTGCGAAAGTTAATATCACACTTGAACTTGATAATTAGCTAAATTGGTCCAGTCCCTGTGGGTTCGACATTCGGCTCTTAAAAAGGGCCACTGTATTACTTGTAAGACCACGTACACTTGCGTGTGCGCTTGGGCGCAGTCGCAACAATTTTAAAATAGTTTGCCACAATAGAAAAATAACCAAAATTGATAGGCAGTAATGAGACAAGACTTAACTTTGAATGAGTTGGCAACCTATGTTTTTCAACCTCATGGATGCCTTTTTCTCGAGTCCTTTCAAACCTCAAGATAATATTCAATTAGCCCAATAGAGTTTGAGTTAATAGCTAAGCTATTTCTAGTCATCAACTACAAATTAGGATTATGAATATGGGTTTTGGCTATTTCTAGCCAACTCCACACAATCACATCCATTCCCACCATCAAATTCTCTCCCAATACTTGAATTCTTCCCTTTCAAGCTAAAATCAAGTAAGAAAAGTAAACACACATTTGCAATTATGGATCACTAATTATAAATTGGAGAGAACTTAATAGATTTACACTAATTAAATAATATTGAGATGAATCTAGCAATACCCAATCTAATTAAGCACCCATCATCACACACCTTTAGTTGATGATTTAGCTACTCATGATTAAGAAGCTAAAGAGTATATCGACCAATAACCTCAATGATTTCATTAATAAGAGCAAGAAAAATCAAACCCAAAATATGTCTGCAATAATGATTATACCTTGCTAAGGAAGAAGATGAAAATAAGAAAATCAATATTCAATAATCTCCTCGAATGGGGTTCTTCTCTTTCCAAGGAAAAATGAATGTTCAAAAAGCTAAAAAGTATAAAAGTTACGTACAGAGTACTTTCTTTTAGACTATATACAAAAATAGGGCAACCAATCTCCTCTTTTTTTAGTGTTGGATGTAATTGCCCCTGTTCAAGCATTTTGTCACTTGCGGGAGAGCCGGCAGTTCGCTGACTGCATTCCACGAACCACCGTCCATCATTTTTTGCACTTCCAGTGATTTTCCAGGATCATTCAGTGACACCTTCGGCGGTTCGCCGACCTTTATCCGCAATCCACCGATTCCTTTACTCCTCAGTCCAGCAAGTTCAAGCACATAAGCGATTTAACTGGGAGTCACCGGTTGCATTTTCTCCTCAAGTCTGTGGTCATCTGCATTTGTTCAACATTTTTCTAGTGTCCTCCGGTAGAACGCCAATTTTCATTTGATTTCTTTCTTTTTACTCCACTTTTTGCTCTTTCTCTTCAACTTAGATACCTGCACATAAAAAGACAAAAAACACATAAAATTCATCTAAATGACTTGAAAACTAAGCTAAAGCTCATGCTCAAGATCCTAATGAGTTGGTAAATTTCCAACTCATCATTAACTGATGATATCTTGGTTTACTCCAACTATGTGGAGGAGCATTCTAATCACCTTAGAATATTCCTACAGACACTTAAGGACAAGGAGTTACTCTCCAAGTTCTTTAAGTGTTGATTCTGACTAAAGCTAGTGGCTTTCCTAAGCCATATAGTTTCCAACAAGGGTATTCGGGTTGACCCTCAGAAGATTGAGGTTGTAAAGAGTTGGCTCAGGCCCACAGCCACAACTGACATTAGGAGTTTCTTGGGTTCAGCTGGTTACTATAGGAGATGCATAGAAGGAATCTTAACTATTGTTGCTCCTTGACTAAGTTGACCCAGAAGAAGGTCAAATTTCAATGGTTTGAAACCTGTGAGAAAATCTAAGCTTTTAGGAATTGAAGACGTGGTTGACTACTTCTCCAGTATTGACCCTACCAGAGGGTACAAATGGCTTTGTGGTATATTGTGATGCATCCCGAGTTGGTATCGATTTTGTATCGATGCAAAATGGTAAAGTCATAGCATATGCCTCCAAACAGCTTAAGGTCCATGAGAAGAATTATCCAACTCATGACCTCGAGTTGGTAGCCATAGTATTTGCACTGAAGACTTGGTGACACTATCTCTATGATGCGTATGTTGATGTATTCACAGACCACAAGAGCCTACAGTATGTGTTTAGCCAAAAAGAGTTGAATCTCAGAGAGAGAAGGTAGCTCAAGTTGCTCAAGGATTATAACATGAGTATTCTATACCACCCAGATAAGGATAATATAGTTGATGATGCTCTTAGCAGGCTTTCGATGGGAAGTACTGCTCATGTAGAAGGGGAGAAGAGAGAGTTGGGCTAAGGATGTGCATAGACTTTCACACCTTGGAGTCCATCTTCTGGACTCCAAAGAAGGTAGTGTGCTTGTTAAGAATGGGGCCGAATCATCTCTAATGGCAGAAGTCAAGGAAAAGAAGGACATAGATCGCCTTTTGCTTCAGTTAAAGGAAGATGTCCAGAAGGAGAAGGTGTTGGTTTCACACAAGGGGGAGATGGTTTATTGAGGTATCAAGGTAGATTATACATTTCGAATATAGATGGTATCAAGGAGAGAATCATGGTAGAATCACACAGCTCCAGATATTCTATTCACCCAGGTTCTATTAAGATGTACCAAGATTTGAGAGAGGTCTATTGGTGTAATGGTATAAAGAGAGACATTGCAGACTTTGTGGCTAGATGCCCAAATTATCAAAAAGTGAAGGTAGAGCATCAAAGGCTATGTGGCGTGGCTTAGAATATAGCAATCCCCAAATGAAAGTGGGAGATGATCAATATGGACTTTATCACCAGTCTACCAAATTCATGTAGGAAAAATGACTCTCTATTAGGGTACTTGTAGCTCGAATGACATAGTCAGCTCATTTCTTACTAGTTAAGACTATGGAATTAGTTGAGGACTATGTCAGATTGTTTGTTCAAGAGATAGTTGGACTTCATGGAGTTCCGTTGTCTATCATATCAAATAGGGGCACACAGTTTACTTTCCAATTTTCGAAGTCATTTTAGAGAGGTTTAGATTCGAAAGTGAACCTTAGTACAACTTTTCATCCACAGACAGAGCGGACTATTCAGACATTGGAGGATATGTTGAGAGCATGTTTTATGGACTTCAAGGAAATTAGGATGACCATTTGCCTCTTATAGAGTTTTCCTATTACAAAAGTTATTGTTAGAACATTCAAATGGCTCCCTATGAGGCTCTCTATGGGCGGTGGTGTAGATCTGCAGTTGGTTAGAAAGTTGGTGAAAGCGGAGCTGATAGGGACAAATTTGGTGCAAAAAGCTATGGAGAAGGTTAAAATCATACAGGAAAGGTTGAACACTGCCCAGAGTAATCAAAAGTCTTATACAGATGTTAGGCGTAGAGACTTGGAATTTGAGGTAGATGATTAAGTTTACTTGAAAGTTTCACCCATAAAGGTTGTCATGAGATTTGGGAAGAAAGGGAACCTTAGTCCTTGTTATATTGGTCCATATAGGATTTCGAGGAGAGTTGGCAAGGTAGCTTATGATTGGAGTTTCCAGCTGAACTAGTGTCAGTTCATCCAGCTTTTCACATCTCTATGCTTAAGAAGTGTGTTGGAGACCCCTTACTCATTGTCCCTTCAGAGAGTGTAGGGTCAAGGATAACCTGTCATATGAGGAAGCTCAAGTTGAGATTCTTGATCATCAGGTTCATAAGCTATGGAACAAAATGGGTTTCTTCTGTCAGGTTCATAAGCTATGGAATAAAATGGGTTGCTTCTGTGAAGGTGCTACAGAGGAATCAACTAGTTGAGGGAGCTACTTTGGAAGCTAACATAGATATGATGGCCAAGTATCCTCATCTATTCCCTCCTAGTCCATGATCATCTTGAGGTAACAGTTTTCTCTCATACTATTCTTATCAGTTTCATGTTCCATTAGTTGATGTTGAAGTTCTTAGTATGGTTGCATATTCCGTGAATTAAGTTAACTTTAGTAGTTACTCTTAGTTAGGTTACCTAGTAGTCCATCTCAGTCTTTATTCGAGGAAAAATGATCCCAAGAGGGAGATATTGTAACCACCCTAAAAAATCCCTAAGATCAGATCCTAGACATAACGCAAAAAATAGCAAAAACTGCACCAGATCAAGAACAACTCATCAAGTGAGCCGTTAGGTAACTTGACAGATTGTTAAGTGTGGTCGTCCCTGAGCTACATTATGAAATTTGGTATTTTCTTTCCAGTTCAAATGAGTTAGGCCATGATTCATTAATACAACTGATAATTCATTAAGTAGGTCATTCTGGCAGCTTTGAGGTGAGAATAAGAGAATGATTAACTTGGTTACAGGGGTAGCAAGTGGACCCAATGAGTCATCAGGTTGGGTAACGACTTGTGAGGTTGGTCATTGCCACTGATGGGTCAAAATTGCTGACGAGACAATTTAGTAACTTTTCACATTTTTATCTCCTAAACTAGAACATTTTGGGATTCCTAAAGAGTATATTTCATGTTCAGTTAGTCTAAAATCCTATTCCTTCCATTACAACGTGAATTCAAGATCATTAGCTCTCAAGTTCTTCAAACAAGCTAAGAAGTCTTCTTCTCAATCTAAGGTTCTTCAAGATTAAGTTTAAGTTCAACTTTCCTAGTATCTAAGGCTAAATAAAGTGAGGATTTCTAATCATCCTTATGCCCTCCGTATATGAAAGAATTTATTGAGATAAAAGGTAGGGTTTTTGACTAGAATCTTGAATTGTCTTCTTCCCTATCTATATATGTTGAATTACCATTATTGAATTCTTCATATTGAATTGTATTTATTGTATCTCTTTATAATTGATTTTGATCCCATCCTCTTGATTGTTGTTTCATTACTCTATTGTTGATTGTTGATTGAGGTTAGTTCATGTCTCTTCTCCCATGAACCCTATTTCATAAAGTCATGATTTTGAAAGGGATTGTTATTTAAGATAAGTGCATTGTTTTCAAAAAGTTGAGAATATTTTGAAGATAGTATGCATAAAGAGATTTTGAGAAAGAAAATATGACTTTGAGCATGATTTTCAAAGATAAAGTGAAGTCTTGTTTTTGAAAATCATGAGATGATTTTGAGCGTAAAGCTCACAAGTTTCAGAAAGACATTTTGGAGTAGAGGTCTCCTAAGTTTATACATGATGTTTTGAGCAAAAAGCTCCAAAGAGATTTTCAAACATTCATTATATTTATAGCTAAAGTGATTTATAATGATATTTTAAGATGCTTTATATCGGCATAACTATATGAGCATATGTTTTGGGAAAATTATTTAGTATCGAGTTAGGTGAAGAGTTCAGATAACTCTAAAGCCCCAGAACAATATAGCCAGCATAGGATAGGATCATGTCATTGGTTCAGGTAACTCCTCAAACATAAAGTCCCTAGTAAGGACTTGATGTTATGGATCTACAGATTGTGATTGTTCTCTGCCCTGGCAAGGCTTTGAGCGGCTCTGCCAGTTTGAGTGAGATAGTTGGGTATCATGTGCTCATTCACGATGGTGTCAATTATGAGAAACACCCCAAGTTTAAGTTTTGCATTTATTTATGTATTTTTCAGAGATTGTTTTGATGCATAGTTCTATTGCATAACTATTTCACGCATTGATCATATTGTGTTTTATGCATTATTCAGAGCTTCAGTTTCAGCCATATTATATCAGTCCATTTACTCTTTCAGTTCATATACTCTTGCTTAGACATTGTTACATTCAGCCTTATTACATGTCATACATTCCACATACTGATGCCATTTGGAGCTACATCTTATTATGATGGTAGACAGGACTAGTAGTAGGCGGCAGCGCTAGGACTTCACCATCATTCAAAGATTGGTGCAGCCTCATACTTTCAGAGCGTCCTAGTCATTGAGTTATTTTTATTTTAGTAGAGCTTGAGATAGCCATGGGAGCTATGTCCCGGCACCTATCTTTGATGTGCTATGGATTTACAACACTTTTGACACTCAAAACTGAAGAAAATAGCATGGACTTAGGTGTTTTTATATGGATATGAGATATTTTTCTTGTGTTTTTAGGTAAACTTAGGTGTTGGAACAAGATTGTGCTAAAGAAGCTTAAAAGAGCAGAAAATGAGCCAATCTAACAGTCTCAGTACGAGTTATACACTGATGGTACGAATTGTACTAAGACTCGTGGAAATGTTCAGAAGAATGAGCTGAGAAAGATGCATTCCACGACTCACAGTACGAGCTATAAGATCGTTGTATGAGTCGTTGCTTCAAGTTGTGGAAAGAATCAGAGAAATTGTACAACGACTGACTTTGGGTACAGATGACTACAATACGAGTAGTGATGGCAAGGTACTAGTCGTACCAAGGCACACATGATAAACTTCAAAAAAATTTAGAGTCTTCATATTTAAACCACGGAAGCTCAGTACGACTCGTAGGAAGATGATACGAGTTGTACCAAAGCCCAACACTTAGCCGGATTTCGGCAAGCTAAAGACCTACAGATGGTAGGTACGACATGTACAAGCCTATCATGGGTCGTAGGTCTAATTGTGGCATGAGCGGCATCAGATAAGGAAATTTACCCTATTAGCTTAGGAAAAGGATTTTTATGTCTGTATAAATACGTTTTATGTTCACAACAGAGTAGTCGGGAAGTAATTAGGAGTGATTTGAACTAATTAGCAACGAAATTAAGGATATATAGACGTGAGAATTGAGTTGTTCAACTTGTGATCAACCTTTTCTTAATCTTCATATAGATCTCAAGAATTTTGCTAATTAATTCAAAGAAGTTTTCTCTCGATTACAATTGTAAGTATTGATTTATGTTTTTGATTATGCAAACAAATCACAATCTTGCAACTATGAGAGGCTAAAACCTCCATAGCTAGGGTTTTGGGAACCATGGTGGATTAACAAAATATGGTTACATAAAAGTGATTCAAAACCAATCCAAAACACTTGTATTATATTCTCTTCATGCTTAAACATTTCTTAATGGTGTACAACGTTAGGATTTGCCCGAATTCTTTACTTGCTTAGTTCTAAGAGGTAGAAATTAGGAAAAGAGAATCACAAAATAGTCTTGATCTTGATTATCATTGTATTAACTTGAGTTGTGGTCGTAGGATAGTTAAAATTTGGGACGCATTGATAACGGTTAATTTGCAGTCGCTCATGAGACCTGGTTGGGTGATTGAGTATAGTCATTCAATAGGGACTGGTTGGTCGTTTGAATGAACCTTGGTTATCAGTTCTACAAGTAAGCATTGGTGATGATCATGTATGTATACCCAAAGCAGTTATGAATCCATAGGGAACACAAAACCCTAGTTATCTTTAAATCTTGATTTCAGCCATTTTCAACTTTGTTTTTAATTACTGTTTTTCTTTAAAACCCCCAGTTTGGAGTAACTACCTAACAAGTTCACTTACCGGCTTTAGTCTAGTTCTTCCATATTCCTTGTGGGTTCGACCCCAACCTCTTAGTTGGGTTCTTCTATGACAATGTCTGCTTCATACTTCGGTGGGAGGTATGGTTTGTGCATAATCAATCTTTCAGTTGTAGAGACTTCATACATAACATTAGGGTTGAATCAATAATGTTATTTTATAACATTGATTTTGGTTTCAGCTAATAAATCTTAGTTAATTTATTTAGCCCATTGTAGTTATTACTTCCGCTATGTTTGATAGTATTCTAAGCTAATAGTAAGCCAGGCCAAGCGTTTGCTTACATCACTATGTGGTCTAAGCGCCGGTCGATGTCCAGGGTGTAGACTCAGGGCATGACAAACTTGGTTTCAGAGCTTTAGATTCAAAGAGTCCTAAGGTGTCTATTATGCCACATCTATTAGTGTTCTTATAGGTGTGAAACGCGCCACATCTACAATCAGAGGACTACAAAGCATTAGGAAATATTTCCCTTCTTTCATACTCTAGATCGTGCGATAGAGTTTAGCTTTATAAAGACTTCCTCCAAACTGGTGCATTCACATGTCTCAAATCATGCCCCCTATATCGCCAACCAGAGGACCGCAGCTAACGTGCCTCCATAGACTAGGATGCAAACCCAGAATTGTCCATGTACTCCGATTTAGGGGTCTAGTATTGGAGCCTATGATGGGCTGACTACTAGTTGTAGGATTCCTGAGACACCAGCTCGTCAGCCTCTTAGCATGGGCACTTTTGAGGCAGAGTTCAAAGGGGATATTCAGATGCTCAGTTAGCTGGTGGCAACTCAGTTAGGTCGTCAAAACCCAGCACCAGCTAGCTTTAGTTCCCATGGTTTAGGAGCATCCAAGATTATAGTGTTCTTGAGGATGAATCCTCCAGTTTTTATAGGTTCAAAGGTTGATGAGATCTAAAAGATTCTAAAATCAATGCATGCCATAGAGTCAGAGGGAGTTGAGTTTTCTTATTATCAGCTCAAGGATGTAACTAATGGATGGTACAACTAATGGGTGATAATGTAGCTCCAGCCACTTGGGATAGTTTTGAGGAAGTTTTTCTGAACCACTTCTTCCCTCATGAGCTAAGAGAGGCCAAAGCAGAGGAGTTTGTTAACTTCAGACAAGGTACTATAGGTGTGAAGGAGAATAACCTTAACTTTATTCAGCTATCCAAATATGCTCTAGAAATGGTATCAGATATGAGGGCCAGAATGAGGAAATTTATGTTTGGATTGGGCAAACACATGAAGAAAGAATGCAAGGGCTCCCTATTGACTAGTGATATGGATATTTCTGGACTTAATGGTCTATGCCCAACAACTAGAGAAAGATAAGCACAAGGACAGGGAAGAGTATCAGTGTAAGAAAGCTAAGTTTTTAGGTAATGAGGCACCACAAATAGAGGAACGGGAGTGGAAACAGATCCTTCTTCCGGAAGAGGTCCTCTGGACCAACACAATCAGCTGCTAATGCTCCAACTATAGGTAACAAGGCTGATCAGGGGTCTCAAACAAAGGGAACCCACAACACCCACCTTGTGGTAAGGTGGAAAGGTCCACTTAGACGACTGTTGTATGGGCAGAGATGGATGTTATGGGTACATTCAGCAGGGCCATTGTTTGAGAGATTATCCATCTCGACATGGTAATGGGGTAATAGAGCTCAGTCTATTTCCCCTACAGGCAGAATTGCCCAAAAAGGAACTACTTCAGGAGTAGGTGGAGGACAGAACTATCTGTATGCAATATCTAGTCGCCAGGATCAAGAGAACTCTCCAGATGTTGTCCTGGTATGTTAAAAGTCTTCTCTATTAATGTATATGATTTACTTGATCCAGGTGCTACTCTATTTGTGGTGACTCCTTATGTAGCCATTAAGTTTGGGATTTCCTCGGCACAACTCTTAGAGCCTTTTAGTGTTTCTACTCCGCTTGATGAGCCAGTCTTAGCTAAGAGAATCAATAAAGATTGTATAGTTTCATTCCATCATAAACACACCATAGCTTACCTAGTAGAGCTAGACATGGAGGATTTTGATGTTATTCTAGGCATGGATGGATTGTATTCCCGTTATGCGACAATTAATTGTAGGACCTGGGTAGTAGAGTTTCAATTTTTTGATGAGACTGTCTTAGTTTGGGAGGGTAGTCCCATTATGCCTAGAAGTTTCATTTCATACTTTAAAGTTAGGAAGTTAATCTCTAAAAGGTGTGTCCATCATTAGGTGAGAGTGAACGACTCTAATTATCACAACCCAACTAGCCATGATTGGAACCCACACCAATCCCCCCTCCCGGTGGGCGAACTAATAAATCCCAACCAATTACCACAAATCCGTCAACAATTAATATAAATAGAACACATTATGAAACTGAATAACGGAACATCACCAAAATAAAAAGGATATCATAACAACCTACTATTTAATACACTCTTAGAACATGATAGTCATTGTATATGAGGACATCTACCTATCTTTATCCAAGAGTAATCCAAAAGAAAAAGAAAATGACTAGAAAACTATAAGTGACTGAACTAGAGAAATCATCACAGAAGAGTCAGTCAGCGCGTCTTGAGCCTCTCACCTTCCTATAAATCTGTTGCTACTTTAGAGATGAGGGAGAGATGAGCTGCCAGGATCAGGTTCTGCACTGAGAAAGAAGTACAAGATTAGTGTCATACAAAACATAGTACTAGTAGGCATCACCGACCGACCTTAAATAACAATATATATGTATGTGAAACAATATTATGCGATTACCTCAGAACACCATTTCAGTAGATAATAGTTACCCAAAAATTTAATCTCTCTGGGGTGCTAACTAGCCTGCTCACTAGATTGGGCCTTGCTGCAGCGGTCACTTGACCACTGCCACGGTCTCATCGCAGCAATATAAGTCCCGCTGCAGCGTTATTGCCTTGGCAGTAACTCGACTTAGCTGCACACCCACCATTCTCTTTACTCTTTTCCACATTCTATTAATTATAATCAACCAAGCATTTCATATCGTCAAATGAACAATTGACGCATCATAATTACAAGGAACATACAATGATCCATTAAAGAAAGGTTTCATAACTCATCATGAGTCCTCATTTAACTTCACATAAACCATCAAATCAATATAAAACACGTCAATAAATCAAATGCACCAAATACATGACCATAAGTTTAGTTCATTTAGGTCCTCACATTCCTTGACCAATCGTACCTCTTACATTTAGTCAATTAATACGACAAATGGTGATATGTCGGGCACACGCCTCCTTCACATCACCATGAACACTCAATCACTGAATATCAATGTACGCACATGCTAGAGGATCTTATTTCTACCCTTCCAATCATGACCTGTAGGGAGCTATAGAAATTCATGTACTGTAATGGTATGGTACCCGCTCCCACTCATCTGATCATCCGAATGCTCCCCTCGCACACAACACTACAAAAAAAATAGTGTTTAGTGACGACAGATATCCGTCGCTATGTAACAGTAATCTGTCGCTAAACCGGAATGGCGACGGAATAGCGACGAAATGGTGTCTCTCAGTAAACTGCTCGTAGGTAATCGTATAGCGACAAAAAAAAAATCCTTCGTAGACTTAGCGACAGAATAGCTACAGATCTTATCCGTTGCAAGACTAGCGACAAATAAAAATCGCCGTTATATTAGTCATTTTTGTCGCTATTTCAATAACTCATTTAGTTGTTTGAATCTAGTTGACGATCAATATTTCTGTCACTATTTCTGTCGCCAACGTAGTGACAACATAGCTACGGATATTATCCATTTCCAAGATTAGCGACAAAAAAAAAACGTTGTTATGGTAGTCATTTCTGTCGCTATTTCAATAACTTCTTTTGTCATTTGAATCTAGTTGACAACCAATATTTCTGTCGCTAATTCTGTCTCCGACTTAGCGACAGAATAGCTACGGATCTTATCTGTTGCCACGACTAGCGACAAATTAAATATCGTAGTTGTGTTAGTCATTTTCGTCGCTATTTCAATAAGTTATTTCGTCGTCTGAATCTAATTGATAACCAATATTTCTGTCGCTAATTCTGTAACTAATCCATTCATAATTTTCCCCCTTTTTATATTAAATATTTTATAAATACACCTATCAAAATATGTTTTAACATAATAAATATAATTCATAGAAATTAATATTCAAAAGTCCAAAATATCTAGCAAAAATGCAAATTGCCTAATCATGTTTAAAGCATCAACATCAATATATCCAAACAAAAAATCTGAAATTGTTTGCAATAACAGTGATGTTTAGACAGTAAAACTAATTAATGAGAGTTTGGAGAACCATGGTCATTCTCAGAAACCGGTGCATGAACCTCAGCAATGTTAGCAGTAGCTGGAGCAGGAACTTCTGGTGCCATAGTTGATGGATGATTGGTAGGAGTTTCTGACTGAGATGAGGATGAAGAAATCAATCCACGTACCCGCTCAACAATTACAAGAACCATATGTTCAGTTAGTGAAGGAATCAATTGCCTCACTAACTCATCTAAATTTTCCGAGGATGCTGGTTGAGCATTTTGCTGTGGTATCGTGGATGAAGCATCAAATTCAAAAGATGTACAGAGATTCGGCCCGTAATATAATTTTGCTTGAGATCCAAGACCATATATATTCTTCTTTTCTTCTCCCCTCCTGCGGCTTGGTAATATTCTTGAAGTTGATCAACACCAGATTGAGTCTCTATTTGATTCTGTAATATCTCTTCATATTTTTCCTGTACAAGAGAGTGCTAATTAGTGAAATTTATCATAAAAGTAACCTACTAATCCCAACATCTGTCCAAACGCCTATTGAATTTATATATCATTTTAATAGGATTTGATTGATTATTTATTTATATCACGTTTGAATAGTTTTAAGGTGCATTTTTGCACAAAAATAGTTCAAAGTGCTAAATTATATTGGAAAGTAAATTTTCATATGGGAAGGTGAATAATAGAGCAAGTTTAATGGCTTTCACTAACTGATAAATATCACAAAGGTATGTAAGGATAATTACAACTGACGAGATGCAGGCAAATTATGTAGTTCTTTAATATAGAAGAAATCAAAGGCAAATATTCAAACTTTCAATGCTAAAACAAGTGTTCAAGCTCATAGAATCACATAAAATGTATAAAAGATTCAACATTTTCCATATCAGCTAACTATATACACTGTCCCTCTATATATATATGGATCAAACTATATACACCTCCTAGTTCTCTCATGTAATCAAAGCTTTCTTAGAGTTCTCAATTCCCCTTGTCCATAAAAATCTTTTACACAAGGAGTCTGCTAGGTGAATCAACTTTTTCGGAAAGATAAACACATATGATCAAAATACTTAATAGAAAACAAAACAGATTTGATCAATTGTACTCTACCAACATAGGATAGAAATCTAGAGATCCAGGACTTTATCTTATCTAGCATCTCCTGTATTAATGGTTTGTACTGGATTATGGATATTGTTTTTGAGGTTAGGGGAATAGCAAGATATTTAAAAGGGAGTGTATCTTTAGTAAACCCAGAGACATCCTCAGAGTTGCAAGAAAAAGAATATATTTGTGCTGGTTGAAGAACTCTACTCTATACCAAGTCACTAGCTTCAAATAGTTGAATAAATTAGCGTTGGTTGAAGAACTCTACTCCATACTAGGTCACTAGCTTCAAAGACTGCACCTCTGCCAGCTATAGTTAGATAGCTACAAGTGACAGAGTATTTGGCATAAGGAGTCAGTAATACATACCATTCCTGTACTAATGCATCATCCCAGTCTTCATATTGCTTAATTTTTTTAGTATCAGTTACTATCCTTAGGTGGTATATGACTTTAGAAATCTTTATTCTGCTTCATATAGATAACATATATCCATTTAACCCAAAATCTATGTCTTAAACTAAATTCTTAACAAGGAAATTCAGGTTTAATCCTAAGATTGCACTAAGAAAAATTCATGGAAAGAGGACATTGCTTGTAGGAGACTCAATACAGAGAAATATGTGGGAATATTTTGTGTGTTTGGTTCAATCTGTGATCCCAGAAGGCCAGAAATCTATGAAACAAAACAAGAGAATGCAGATGACAGAAAGCATCTTTAGGAAGGTGTAAAAATAAAATAAAACAAAATAAAAAAATTGGTTGAATGAGGTTATATTCCTTGTAGTTATTGTTCCTTTTTCTTCTATAAAAGGAACTTCAAGCTATTAGTTTTACTTTCTGGTTTATTCTGTCTTCAAATCTAAGGTAATTAATCATCAAGAAGAGTTAAATAGTTGTACACAAGTTATAACTATTCCAAGAAATTGCTCAAGCTTGTAGATTTTTGTTAATTTTCAAAATCTGCAGCTAAACATTTTCACATTCCACCATTGAATTCTACTGGGCTCCATTCTTGGTGGAGCCAAACACAAATATTTATATAAAAGCTGATCCGAAACAAATAATCATTAAAGTGGATTACATTGCAGGTATGATGGGTGTATATCCCAGCTATACATAATGAAATTATAGTAGTTTTATAAGGAAAAAGCACAAGGTATGGTATTTTTGTGATACATGAAATGCCTAGCATAATCAAAAGTCTGGAAACCAACAAAATCACAATTCAAGCAAAGGACTATGAAGGAAGGACTTATTTACATCTTAATTTACTATTACTATATCATTTTACTATTAAATAGCCTGTTGATGAAATCATAGAAGAATGAAAACAACTTATAGTTATACTTACATGCACAATTCGGGCTCGCTCACCAACAAAAGATTTTCCATCATGACCGTGTGTATGGACGTGCAAATGTAGCTCACTTGGTGTTGCATCTCGACCCTTTTCAATAGCCTGTAAAAAAGGAAATTAATCTAGACATCACCCGGTGTTTTTATTTGGTTCTACCTGCATTCTCCTCTGCCAAAGAAACCAACTGATTGCGCCAACCCAAAATTGGTAGTAGTTAAGGCACAACCAGAAATTGATTAGAATGAAAAAGTAAAGAAAGAGCTGAAATATTGTTTCTGATCCTGATTTATTGTGCATGAGCATGAGAATTTAAAAATGATAAAATCAAAAGTTGAAAGGGAAGAAAAAAGTATTTGAAAGCACTATGTTTCCAAGAAGCAAACTTACAAGTCTCTTGCGATGTTCTCCAATGGAAATAGAGCCTCTCGAGTGAGCCCCACTGGCAATTGCATTCTCACCGCCACAACGATTCTTTGAATTTATTTTTTATTTTTCAATAATCTTAGGATCCTTCCAAAGTTCCATCCAACTATTCCATACTTATTCTGGAATATATATTTTTTAACTCCTTCCCTTTTTAAGACGGAAACGAAATCACTGTACCATTTTGCTGCCCTCTTATGCCACAAGATCTTGACTTGACTATCAATCGAAGGATCCCAATAGAATTTCTTCTATATAATTTTATAAAGTAACAATATTAGTATCCAATATATAAAAATAACTAAATTTTCTTAATTAAAATGGAGGAATATCATACCTCGAATCCTCCAAAATAAAAATCTTTTAGTTCTTCTGAGACACTTTTCCAATTAACTCCCTTAGGATCAAGTTCGTTCTTGAAAGACTCAAATATATAGTTAGAGCAAATGCTCGAAGGTTCCATCAAGATTTTCTCATTATATGAAGTCAATCATAAAGCAATTACAATATATAAATAATAACTCAAGCATGAACTAACCCGGAAGGAGAAAGAAAAATAGGTGTCCGCTGCCCAAGACCAGCGTCGCTTTGATTAGGTATTTCAGGACCTGATTCAGAATGGACAGATGAGGTATTAGCATGACCTGATACTTTAACTGGCAGAGAACTAGTAGGAGCTAATGTTTGAAGTTGATTGATATGATCTGGCCCACTAGAGGAACTAGTATGTACGCGCTGTTTAGAACTAGTTGTGGGAATTGGAACAGTAGGCATGTTAACTCGACTTGTGCTACCTCGACCTCTAACTAAGATCTTGCTTCCACGATTTTTGCTACCTCGACCTCTTCCTTGAGTCATAGCTACAAGAAAAAAATAGAGGTAATCATCTTAGATATACTAAAATGAAAATAGAAGACTACAACTCTTCAAAGAACTGCATGCTTACCTGAATCAAAAGCTCCTCTTTGTACTTTCGATAGACAAAAACAATCTGCCAGCAAGTTCACAATCAACAATAAAAGAAATTTTTAGCTATAAGCATATATAGTAACTATGTAATGAATAATAAGCTTAGACATCAAAGACAACCAACAAATGTAGACATATCATATAACTTATAGCATCCATAACATATGACTACAATTAAAAGTCGATGAAGAAAAAGTAGCACATTTCTATCACTAGTCAGTATCTATTTCTTCTTCGAACTCCTCGTCCTCCTCATCTTCGGTTTCATCCTCAGTTTCATACTCGTCTTCTGTAGATTCTTCTTCTAACTCATGATGCTCTGGCAATAATCCATCATCAATTGGATCATCCATTTCAATTGTCTCCCCATTTGGATCATGCAAGAGTATAGTTTCATCAATAACATTATTCATATCTATCTCATGAACTTCAACTTCTTCAACTTGAAATGAAAGATCTAATTTCGGTGTTGTGATCATGCCCTCATTAGGTAATTCAATAACATCCCGAGGTTTTACTTTCAAACCTGCTAACCAATCATCCTTGTCCTTTTTTATGCTAGGATATGGCACATAATACACTTGAGTCGCTTGCATTGCAAGAATGAAAAGTTCATATTTTTTAAACCGACGACGGTGGTTAACATCGGCCAGTTTGTAATTATTATGCTCCTTAACACCAAAATCCATTGTTGGATCAAACCAGTCACACTTGAATAATACAATGTGCTTCAAAGGTGCTTTACGATATTCCACTTGTATAATCTCTTGTATCCTTCCATAGTAATCGCCCATATTTGGATCCGAGATACAAACTCCACTGTTCATTGTTGACCTTGCACTACCGCGTTGTACTGTGTGAAACTTATATCAATTAACAAAGTACACTAGATAAGCATACGTGCTTATTAATGGTCCATGAGCAAGACTATGCAAGTATTCATTCTCGATATGGTTGGATCGGACCCAGTTAAAAAAATATTATAAGATTTAGTATAATTTCACAAGCCAATTTAAATATAGTTTAAAAGACAATGATTGTCAGAGGATTACATATTCCTTTAACCATGTGGAAAAATATGAATCGAGGCTCTCATCTATTTGGTCTTGAGATAGATTCGGGAACTCTTCTTGTAAACGTTCCACATACATGTTTCATTGAAACAAAATAAGTTAAATAGAAATTCATATTGATATATTCATTATATTAAACAAGTATAACTTTAGAATGTTACCTCATAAATGGCTTAACCTCTTCACAATTTAGTAAAATATAAGTTTGGACAGCCTTGATTTCCTGAAGGGATAAATTTCTCTTTTTCGCTTCTCTTGATAGCCTGCCGGATGGGTGAATATTGATAAATTTTCTTTGATATCTTCCATAAAACCGCCATCATCATTACGAGTCACATCTTGATGATGTGACATAACATGAGGTTCAAAATAATGAGAAAACAACTGTGTTGACTCTGCCATCACGTATGCTTCACAAATGGAACCCTCAACACTAGCTTCCCAATCATTTTTTTAAGTGTTTGAAGGTACCTATCTATATAGTTAACCATTAAATTATAATGTCATGTATAGCATGCTTGTCACGATAAGAGCATAATTATTTTATATCTACCTCTCAAAAGGATACATCCATCTATATTGTCCAGGTCCAGCACCTCATGCTTCATATGGCAAGTGCACGGGTAAATGTTCCATTGAGTTAAAGAATCCAGGGGGGAATATGTGTTCTAACTTACAAAATATCTGTGGGATGAGTACCTCTAATCTTTCCAAGTCCACCACTCAAACAACAGTTGAAGTAAGATCCTTAAAAAATAAACTTAATTCTATAAGTGCCTGCCACACATTACTAGGAAGTAGCTCATGAAATGCAATTGGTAATAGTCGTTGCATAAACACATGACAATCATGACTTTTTATGCCAAATAGCTTAAACTTATCTGTGTCTAGGCTTCGACTCATATTTGAAACATACCCATCTGGAAACTTCACACCTTCCAACCAGTTGAACAACACATGTTTTTTGTTCTTGTCTATTGTATAGGAAGCTTTGGGATAGCTTCCATCAGGATTCCTTGCCAACTATTTCAGTCGATCACAGTATTTTGAAATATCTAGACGTGCTTTCTAATTGTCTTTGGTTTTTCTTTCAACATCAAGAACTGTGTTAAATACATTATCAAAGACATTCTTCTCAATATGCATGACATCAAGATTATGTCTTATCATGTTAGAACTCCAATAAGGCAAATCCCAAAAGATGCTTCATTTTTTCCATCCACAAGACATACATAATCTCCTATTAACTTCCTCTGCATCTAACTCAGTTACTTTCCTTATCCCCAACTCACAAATTTGATTCAAAATTTCTTCTCCGTTATAACTGGTGGTGGCGGTCTTGTGACAGTACGACCTTTAAGAAAAATTTTACGATCTCTTTAAACGGATGATTTGGTCAAGAAACATTCTGTGACTGTCAAACCAAGTTGTTTTCCCACCATGTTGCAATCTGAAGGATTGTGCCTCCTCCATACAATAAGGGCATGCTAAATTGCCACTGGTGCTCCATCCTGATAACATAGAATATGCTGGAAAATCATTGATTGTCCACATCAGAGCTGTCCTTAATTGAAAGTTTTGCTTTTTTGAGATGTCAAATGCTTCTACACTTGTCTCCCACAACAAGGTCAATTCCTTTATTAAAGGTTGTAGATAAACATCAATTTTATGTTTAGGATTATGTGGCCCTGGAGCAATGATAGTTAAGAACATATATGCCTCCTTCATACACATCCCCGGAGGCAAATTATATGGAGTGACAATCACTGGCCACGAAGAGTACTTTCTCCCCGAGTGAGAAAATGGCTGGAAACCATCAGTACATAACCCCAACCTTACATTCCTTGGTTCAGCAGCAAAAAAGGAATGAGTTTCATTTAAGTGCTTCCAAGCCTCAAAGTCTGATGGATGATGCATTATCCCCCTCTTCTTGTATATACTCATGATGCCATCTCATGTCGGCAGTTGTAGCATGGGACACATATAATCTTTGCAATCTAGGAATAAGAGGAAAATAATGTATTTTCTTATAAGGGATCAATTTCCTCTTACGAGAACCAACACGGCGTTTATACCTCTCATAGCCACAAAACTTACAAGACGTTAGGTCCTTATCGTCACCCCAATACAACATACATCCTGAATTACAACCAATCTTTTCAACGGGCAAACCCAAGCTACGCACTAACTTCTTGGTCTGATAATAACTGTCAAGCACTTTATTATCTTTAGGTAAAGCATCTTTCAATAGTTGCATCACTTAGTTGTAACCCTTCTATGACAGAGTGTTCTCCTTTTTTATATTTAACATCCGAGAAATTACAGCAAGTTGAGAGAGGGAAGAACCAGGATACAATTCTGTATCAGCTGCTTATAGTAAATCATAGAACCTCTGGGACTCAAGATTAGGTTCCTCCTCCATTAAAGGATTAGGATCCTCCTCCATTGAAGGATTAGGATCATGAGACAACTCAGGTTCAGTAGTATTACCATAAGATTGCCAACTCGAACCCTGCACAAAGTTTGGTTCAGCTGCATCCAAAACCATTTGGCGATATGGATTATCATATCCCAATCTAGGTTGAGTGCCATGATGTAAATCACTAGAAATCTCACCGATCACTTCTTTTTCCCCTTGATACTTCCAAAAATAATAGTTCTCAACAAATCCAAACCAAAAAAGGTGTACTATAATAGTTTCAACATCCATGTATTTAATGTTGTGACATTTTTTACATGGACATCTAACATCATCACCACTCATTCGGTTTCTCTGAGAACATGCAAAGTTGACAAAGTTATTCAAATCGATTATTAAACTAGAATTAATATCCCCTCGACCATCCAACCTCTCATACATCCAACTACGATTTGAATTATTCATAATCCTATTTAATATCAACATAAACGAGAAAATTATATTTACAATCTGTGAAGTACTATTGTACAGGAAAATCAATACATGATTAATCAAACAATAAGTTAGACTTTATGATAAAAAAGCTAAATATAAAAGAAAGAGAAAGAAAATAAATACTAGATATGAGCAGGACCACACAACTCATTATTGAAACTATAGGAGAACAATTAATAGTATGTCTGATTCTTCTTATAATGTCAAAATCAATTATAATGACATGTGTAAAGAATTATCAGGTTATAAATAATAATAATAATAGTATGTAATTTGAAAAATGAACACGCATAATATGGTGACCTTTATCCTAGTGTGAATGTGAAGCATATATAATTCATAGATCTACAAGTCATTTTCAATTTGATCTTTCCCTATTTGAGTGTTTTTTTTCTTGTAGGCCACATATTCAATACAACAACAGTATGAGCCTAGGTGACAATGGCAGGATCAATTTTTGGGTTTTTTTCTTTCAATTTTTTTGATTGTAAATTTATGCCTGAATTCTCTAACAGTTATATATACGTAATAGAGTAGCATTTATAACTTTTTTAACTATTTAGATTAAACGGTTGTGTCTCAAATGTATTTTGCCAAAAGCATTAATTATGAAAGCAAGATTGAGTGTTAAAGATAACAGAACCGAGAGGAACATATATAATTAATTACAAGGAGAAGTAGTCTGTCCATTTCATAGAAATTTGTACTTGTATCTTCCTAGAATTGACTAGGTTACTAGATAAGATTTAATTACTCACAAAAAAATTAATGATTACTGATATATGAGGAATAAAAATAGTACCTGTGGTACAACAATTGCATAGTTTAGAACTCCAAGTGACGAACCTTGTCCTGAACCAGCACTACTAGAAAATATAGATGCCAAAGCAAATGGAATACTATAGGTCACCTGCAAAAGAAAATAAAATAAATTTGTTTCATATATTAGTAACTCAATTTCAAAAAGGGTAAAAGTTTGAAAAGCTCTTAGGGAAGATCTAACATCAAAGTGAAAATAAGGTTCGGCTAGAATTTTATCTTCAAAGAATAATTAAAGGATAAGAAACATAGAATAAATGTTTTTGCCATAATAAAGATCATATGCATTATTACTCTGAGCCAAAGTTTAAGTAAAACAAAATCCTCACTGGTATTGCCAATATGTGAAAGGAAAAAACTGATGGATATAAATAGAAAAACACTTCTATTTAGATTTAAAGAGTTGAGAACTCTAACCGTAAGTACTAAAGGTTTAGTGGTTAGACAATAAATTAGAGAATCATACTAAAAAATCATTATTGTCCTCTCTACTTCTCCAAATTTTCCAGTAATTATGACAAAATATTCTTCCAAAGATAACAAAAGAAATAAACTTCTGGCTCTTGGTACCTCTCAAACATCCCCCACCCCCACCCCTCAAAATCCCCTGCCCCGGGCTCCCTCCCTCCCTTATTTACCTCTTTGTTTGTTCTTCATCAGTACAAAATCATAAATTCTTGTTACAGCAAAACCAAGAATTCGTCTAAAGAATATTTTTATCACTAAAAACCACAATTTCAAGGGTATATCATGACTTTTTACAAGAAAAACAACGAACCCAAAAGATTTTCTTTCCATAAATCAAATTAAACGTTGTATATAAGCTAAAATCAAACTACTTAACAAACCCTTCTTTCCCTACAACTACAAACATATTTTCACAAAAATAGGTTTTCCCCTTTTGCAAAAACACAAAAACAGAAACATAGGTAAAGAAGAAAAATCAGAAGCGGACTATTATTATGTAAAGTGAAAAGTGATCAAGATTGTGCTTGAACCAGTGTTTTTCTTTGGCCAAGTAGTTGTTCTGCGAACTGATTTGCTGATGAATACCCAAAACCTTATATTTGTTGCTATTCCAATAAATTAAAATCATATTCAGAAATTAGAATCTACAAACAGATAGAATTGTGAGAATCGAAAGCCAAATTTTGTGACCACATCAACCAAATGGTAGGTACCCCCAAAGTGTAGGCAAAGTATTTCAACCTTTAGAACCAAAACACCATCATGATATGGAAGTGAAACAATAACTTAAGACACGAGAAAAAAATGTGATTGTATTATATTCTTACTCAGAAGCGATTGCTTGAGACCTCTAGTTGTTGCCATTGTTTCAGACCTTCACTGCTATACTCTAACCCTAGAAAGGAGAAGAAGAGATGAGTTATTTTTTAGACATTTAGTGAAAAATACGCCATTGTCTCTCAGTCAAAGAGAGGAGTTACCAAACCCTCAAAATTTGGAATCTCTCCGTGAAAGAGATACGTAAACAAAGAGCGGGAGTTTGCCCTATCTCGTATATTTAATGAATATTAGCGACAGAATTAGCAATAGAAATTAATTCTGTCTGTAAATATTTCAGTAATTAATAGAAAATAACTAATGACAGATATTTTCCGTAGTAATATCTTTTAATATATAAACTAAGAAATAAAATAATATTAGCAACGACAAAAAAGTCGTTAAATCCGTCGCCCCATTTTAATTGATTTGGTCTCCTCCTTGTTATCGCTAAATCGGTAGGAAAAAAATGACGCCAAATTTTAGTGACAGATTTAATTTTTTATCGCTAATACGTCACTATTTTAGATATTGAATATTTTTTTAATATTTTAATACAAAAATCAATATTTCGTAGCTAATCCGTCGTTAACTAGCGACAAATCTTTGTTTGACACTGTAATCCGTCGCTAAACGCTGTTTTTTTTGTAGTGCGAGCCACTCAACCATTATTGCTAGCCAGATGTTCCCCTTAGGAATGAGCCACTCAACTCAAGACATTCATATAATCCACTTTCATTCATACAAATTGGTATTTTACCATTCAGTCAATTTATTGACCCTGGGAAGACCTTATCTTACCTCTTTTAACTTGATTACTCATACAATTCATGAATCATGTTCCAAATAATACACACGAATATAAACAACCACTCAACATTCAATTTCCACATTATATAAATAGTGATTTCATAGATCATCATTTAAATGATAGAATTCAATAAAAAAAACAAATCAACAAGAAGTGTCCAAAGACAAGATCACATAAAATCATTCCACACACATATACTCTATTATCTGAAGTCTAAATCCCTTTAAAACCATAACCTACCTCGGTTGAAGATGGGAAATCTCAAGTTACTCTGCTGGAGCCTTGCCTTTCCTCAGCACTTCTGAACATTCAAAATCTAGAACAAAAGATTAACAAAGAATCAACCAACTATGTTGGAAAATAAGGGTTTTGGGAAATTTAATCCCACCCCCAATTCTACCCACTTCATGGGGTTCTAATCATTACCACTGAGTAAGTTATCCCATTCTAACCCTACCACGATCATTCAACCCTGGTTCATGGGTTTTCTACTCCCCAAACCCTTTTACAAGTAATTTTAACACTAAATTCTCCACTTCTACCATATTCTAGGTCTCTAATTGTAGGAATGATGAGCTAGCTCCGTCTCATTCACCCTAGGGAGCAATAATTACATGCTTATAGACCTAGGAATCAACCAACCTTCAATACCCAATCAATTTCCCTTACTCTTATCATTCTAGGGGTTTTCAACATAGAATTTCCACCATAATAGGTCTTCCTTGATTCTACAGGGTTAGGGCATCAAAATAAAGAGAATAGACTAAGATTCTTACTTTCGTGAAGGAAAAACTACTCTGCACTTGGGGAATTCTCTTTGAGTTCTCACATTAGTTTTTGAAATAATGGGTGATGAGTTGGAATACCAACTCATTAAGCTCCTACGATGAGTTTTTTCCTAGTTTTTGAGTCGTTTATGTGGATTTTATGCCCTTTCTCTTTGATTCTCTATAGGGACTTCACATGAGTAGAGAAAGCATGAAATCGAGCAAAACACATGAAATTTGAGATGAAATTTGATGAGTTAGTATATGAAGGAGAGAATTCAAATATAATGAAAGATTTGAGCTCAAGAAGAGGTGTAAGGACACGCTTTGAATCGGCAAAACACGGATCCAAAAGGGCAAAATACGGGCGAAACACTGAAGTTACTACCCAAACAGGCGATTCAACCGGTGGTAAGTGGTTCGGCAGTGCTAAACATCGGCTCAACCACTGGTGGTCACTAACAATGGACTATTTTATGGTGGCAGACAACCGGTGCTCCTTGGATTTGCACAGGCTAAAAACTGGTGCTTCGCCAGTGAGGCCGTCTAATGAAGGGTAAAAAGGTCCAGAAAGGTCTCCAAAGCATCTAAAAGCATCAAGAACATTTGGAAAAAGTTGTTGTAATACCCAAAAATCCCTAAGATCAGACCCAAGGGTTAAAATGGAGAAAATAGTATTTCCTACACTAGGTCACAGGACGAGTCATCTAGTGACCCATGCAGTCCATGAGTCGTTAAGTGACTAGTGAGGTAGGAAGGAGTTGGATAAGATTTTGGTTTCCGTGGATGACCACGAGACTATCCACGACTCTTGGTCAGAGCAACGAGTCATTGGGTCACTCGTGATCAGAAGTTGGTATGAAGGTGAAATTTTTCGGCAGTGCTCATCACGACTCGGTCACCATGAGTCATTGGGTACACCACGAATTGTGGTGACACTCAAAGGTATGAATTCCATTGTTTGCAATGATAAGCAGGCCACGAGTCATCCCCTCAAGCAACGATTCATCTAGTCCCTCATAGGGACCGGCAGTGTGTATTTTTATGCGAATTGATTAAGGGCTTTTCTGTAATTTCTAAGCTCCTAAGACCTAAACTGCATCATTTTAATCTCAGATAAATGTGTTTTCAGAGAGATTATCTTATTCTAAGCCTATCTCTCCCCATGCATGCAATCCTAGAAGGCTTTAAGCGTGATCAAACCAAGAAGTTCATTAATTCTTCTTCAATTTCCTTTGGGCATTCAAGGAAGAGTGTAAGATCAACTTGCCAAGGTATGTGAGGCTATGAATGAGAGTTCCTTTTACTCTCATACTCTTAATTTTTCTCAATTCCATCGATTTCAATTCTATATTCAAGTTTTATGATCTTATGGGGTTTATCCCAATCCTTGTGATATTCTCTATGATCTATCTATGGGTCGATTCTCTTCATGTATCAAATTATGTTTTATGATCTATGGGCAGATTTTATGACTATTTTGATTACAAATTTATAGATTGGAATTTTAATTAAATTATTCCCAATTACGTATGCTTCATAAAAAGTCAAGTTATGATTTCATTATGATTTTGATCTTCTTTATCTCAATTATGATTTATTATTTATGATATGATTTCTCTCAAGTACTAATCATGGATTTATGAATGTCAAGTATATAAATGTTTTACAAGTATGCATGGATTTCATAATTAATGGATTTATGACTCTTGGCCGACTCACGAGCCCTTTATTCATGGCAAATCATGTATTTCAAGTATTATGGAGTTGTCCATGAACTTCATGAATGATTTATGATTATAATATGAGCCTCATGTGTAGTTTTTGAGAGAGAAGTGTCTAGCACCGAGTAGACCCGCCGTTCAGGTAAACCCCGTGGTCTTGAAACTACGTGCCACCATAGGTATATTTATACAAATGTTAATAGATCCCAATGATATCACATAATGCACGTCCCTTGACTAGCATACCTTGGATAGCTCTTCCCACTTGAGTGAGATAGTTGGGGCATCATGTAAGCTCTATCATGATGGTGTCGGTTATGACGATTCCTCCCATTGTTCCTCATGATTTATGCATGGTTATGTTATGTTACTTTGGCTCAAGTTATGTTTCATAAAGTTTTCTCTTATGATTATTATTATGACTGGTTTACAAATGGTTTGAAAGCCTTGAGCCCTTATGTTTACATTATGATATTTGCCTTATGATCATGTTGTCCTACTCTTACGAACTCTTATGCATTTTTATTGTCCGTTTTACTAACCTTGCATACTCAGTACATTCCAAGTACTGACCGCATACTCTATGTTGTATTATTTCATAATATAGGCCCAGACATTCAGGTTCATCCCCGCCATTAGCCGATTCTTAGAGTTCACATCCCTCAACCAAAGTTGGTGATTCCTCATTCTTCGAGGACCATTTTTAGTTATGTTAGTGTTTTCAGTTTCAGTCCTTAGTGAGTTAGTTGGTGTCCAATCCCATCAACTCGTCAGTATCTAGTGGCTTATCAGACATAGTATGTAATCAGCTTTAGAATTGTGTTATGTATTCAGATGTTCAGATGTTAATATGTTTTCAGACTTCTGCTATAATGTATGATTAGATTTCCGCATTATTATGATAAGTTTAGAAGTTATGTTCATGTTATGGGTCGACTTGGAGCCTCTCGGGGCTTCTTGTCCCGTGTCTCGATCTGGGTCTATGTTCGGGTCGTGACAAACTTGGTATCATATCATTAAGTTTTTAAGTGTCCTAGGGTGTCTGAAAGCCACAAGTAATGTCTTTTTTATGGATTTGAAGCACGCCATACTTATGACGAAGAGGCTATGAAATGTTTAGGAAATATTCCCTTCTTTCATGATCTATGTTGTGCAATGAAATGTCTTTCTATCCTTCTAATTCGTGCTATACGCATTTGCAGAATCATGCCTCCTCGCTGAGTTAACGGAAGAAGGAATGGAAACAGAAATGGTCACAGAGTGGCAATGGGGATGGGCACTAGCAGGCCCCACTAGCCCCCGAGGATCATATGCCCGAGCAGGTTGCCCATGCAGAGTTTAGGGCTACCATTCAGATGTTAGCGCAGACTTTGACTGCCCAAGTCAACTAGCAAGCAATAGCTCATGTCCCTCAGAATGGGAATGCGGCAGAGGCAAGGTTCAGAGATTTTCTGAGGATGAACCCTCCGGAGTTTCTGGGATCAAAGGTGGGCAAGGATTCACATGAGTTTGTAGATGAAGTTTTGAAGATCACCCAGATCATGGGGGTGACAGGAGAAGAGTGTGCATATTTAGCCTCGTATTAGTTGAAAGGGGTTGTGCATATCTGGTTTAGGCAATGAAGGATAAAAGGACAGTCGGAGCGGGCCCTATTGGTTGGGAGGAGTTCCACACTGCATTTTTGGATTGGTTCTTCTCTCATGAGATGAGAGAGATGAAAGCAGCTGAGTTTTTTAACCTAAGGTAGGCTAATATGATAGTCTAGGAGTATCCTTTGGAGTTCACTCGTTTGTCCAAATATGCACCAGAGCTGGTGGCTAATCAGCGAGCTCGGGTGAGCAAGTTTGTGCATGGAGTAGCGGACTACCTGGTCAAGGATTATAGGGCCGCTATGCTTCATCAGGACATTGACTTCCCTCGATCTGTTTTGTATGCCCAACAGATAGAGGTGGTGCATTTGAGCGAGAGAAAGGCCAAGAGGTTGTTCACGCCCCAATGCACGCAAGTGCATGTGGTCGTACAAGTAATATAGTGGCTCTTTCAAGCCAGGTATCGAACCCACAAGGACTGTAGCTTAGAGGTAATTTTTTTTTACTGTAGTAGCCACAATTTCTTTATGCAAGTAAATGAATAACACACCGAATTAAAAGTTGTCAAAGAGTAATACTTATTGTAACACTAATTAAAATAAGAAAATATTATACCCCGTAAATTCACGACATGTATATGGCCTATTCGCATGTTGGTTAAGAGTTTTTGAATGCCATACATGCTAGGAAAAGGCCCGGGGAAAGACCGCATAAGTGACACGTCGAACCATCGCAAGAGAAGGCTGGCAGACCTCCTCCGCGATGGCCAGAGTGTCACGGAGGCTCACCTCACCGAGCTAAGGTAAGTGGAATTGCTCCAAATTAGTGTCAACACACTCCTAGCCCTAAAGTGAGTATTTCTCCCTTCTGGACTTTCGAGAAATAGCGAGTTTTCAACCGTTTTTTGATAAGCCAAAGTTTGGGCTATATATATATTGAAAGTGATATTTTCTTTCAGAATATTAGCGTATTTAGTTCTAATTGACATATATATGAATGCAGTTGGGAGAAATAGCAGAAGTACTGATCGAGATACGCCAGTTAGTTGGGAAATCCAAAGCGAAGGTATGTAAAGCTAGTTCCTTCGGCAAGTTAGTAATTCAGTATAGCAAATAGCGTGAATTCTAGAAGAAAGAATACTAAAGTCAAGTATTGAGTCCGATATGAATCCAGCAAGCATGTTTTATGTTATTATGCTATATTCAAAATAAAAGTCAGTAAATCAGTATAAGACAGCCAGGAATTATTTCAGATACAGTTAGCTCAGTAACGTAATCAGTTTAATGCAGAAAAGAGATTCAGAATAGAATATCAAAACATGGATAATATTTTCAGATTGAACATGCTTGCTATACGTGATTATTGTTTGTTGAGACCTATTTGTGCTATGAGGGCACCCTTAAAGCATCCTCGCCGCCCCTGGGTTAATAGCTGTGTCGACTCGCCCGCCAGAGGGTGAGGATACGTCACTCCAAGGAGTGGCATGCCGTCCGTAGCAGGACAAAGATGGGATGCAGCATTCCCCATATCAGGCTGATCAACATAGCAGTATAGCTTACCCTGTCGAGCACTTGCGCCCAAAGGGTAGATTACAGATACAGATACAGATTACAGTTTACAGTAACAGGAGTCCTGACTCAGACACAATTATAGTCAGAGGCCATAGCCCGAGCTGCAGACCCAAGGGGGCCGGTAGAGGTGCTCGTAGTTAGTAGGCGAGTGGAGTGATTTATTTTTAGATGGTTTTGACCCGGGTAGGGGTATATAGATTGTGTGTTGGTTGGCACCTTCCGGCTTATGGGGGATGGTATAGGTCCTTGTATGTTATATATATGTATATACATTATATCTATTAGTTGATAGACAGCGGGTCGCCATGACGACATGTATGATTCTACCTTACCTTCAGTATAGATAAGCCTATTCCAGATCCTGCTAGTTCAGACAATTTCAGATACTTCCTGCTATTCAGAATTTACTAGCATTGTTGTTATATTCAGTTATGTTTAGTTTGCCTTACATACTCGGTACCAGTGGTACTGACGCCCGTTTGGAGCGCTGCATTACTTGCCTGCAGGTACCTATAAATGAGGAGTAGATCCCTCGTGATCCTAGCCAGCGTAGAGTCATCAACTCCTGTCATCCGGAGCTTGATATTCAGAGGTTTATATCATTTTCTTTTGTTGTACAGTATGGGTAGGTCGGGGCCCTGTCCCGACCATCTTATCAGTATTCTTAGAGGCTTGCAGTTTGTATATATTTTTCTGTGGTTAGTTAAGCCGATCGTGTGGGGCCGTGCGTATGTTTAGTTGTTTATGTTGGCTGTGTGAGGCCTTATCCAGTCAGTAGTGGTGACCTTTCTGGTCACGTAGCTGTTCAGCATTTGTTATATTGATTTAGAGTTAACTAGACAGTATGGTGGCCTTGTCGGCCCGCATAGGTTCCCTTATATGAATGTGATTCTGGTTAGCTGATGTTATAGTACAGGTGGCTATAAGCCTAGTCGGTCGGAGGCTGTATTTACAGCCGTTATATAGCCCGTTGTTTTCGTGAATCAGAGTTAGAGCTAGCCAGGCACCAGATGTGCTTAGGCTCAGTAGTCTAGTAGTTCACATCCTAATAGGGCACCAGGTGCTAGTCATACCCCCCCAAGGCGAGGTGTGACAAACTTGGTATCAGAGCAGGTCGTGTCCCTGGGAGTCTGCAAGCCGTGTTGAGTAGAGTCTTGTCTATGGATGTGTTGTGCACCACATACTTTAGGCAGGAGGCTACAAGGCATAATAGGATGGTTACTCTTCCTTCATATTCAGTCGTGCCATAGAGCAGTACAGTATAGGGTTGCGTTCCAAAAACTTATCATACTCTTTGTTTACAGATAAAATGGTAGACCAGCGGCACCCTGCCACAGGCAGAAGGCTGGATACCGCAGTAGGAGAAGACACCAGCAGGATGCCTCAACTTCATTTAGAATCAGCCCGATCTGAGGGCGATATAGAGGCATCATCACAGCCTTCTCAGCAGTCTCCATCTCATCAGGAGCCATTCGAAACGACATCGCCTTCGATAGCTCCTCTACCTACACCATTCGACCAGGAAGTTCACAGTGTTGTAGTTATGCTGGCACAAATGATGGCTACTTAGCGCCAGTCAGTGCCACTTGTAAAAATAGAGCCATCAGGTGGATCTGGCAGTTCGAGGATCAGGGAATTTTTGGCATTGGGTCCCCCACAGTTCACAGGGTCAGATCAGGCAGAGGACCCCCAGGATTTCCTAGATCAAATGTAAAGAATCTTCTGGGTCATGCATGTGACACCTACAAAATCAGTTGAGTTAGCAGTATTCCGGTTGCGAGACATAGCTGTATTATGGTATGAGAGCTGGGAAAGGTCTCGAGGGAGAGATGTTGCCCCTCCGACCTGGTCCAGCTTCTCGGAGGCCTTCCTGGATCGTTATTTGCCACGGGAGATCCGGCAGGCCCGGATGGATCAGTTTTTGCACTTGGAGCAGGGGGTGAGAAGTGTACGAGAATATGCCATACAGTTTGACTCCTTAGCCCACTATGCTCCAGCTTTTGTGGACACGATTCCATCTAGAGTCCACCGATTTATTATGGGTCTGAACCCAGAATACATTGAGGCATGCATGACAGCTACATTACGGGGAGATATGGACATTGCCCAGGTGCAGGCCTTTGCCTAGACTATTGAGGGCCTTAGACAGCGGCAACAGGACAGTAGACAGACAAATCAGGAGCAGCGCCGTAGGGATAGATCAGATGAAATATAGAGGGAGATTCAGCGAGGACCCAGGCCCCGGTTGACAGAAAGGCCCCCTAGACCCCCACCTCCATCACAACAGCAGAGGGGTAGATTTATTCGTCGAGGGCAGTCAGAGTCTGGTGGCAGTTTTCGAACGGTGGATTCACCTCAGCAGATGAGGGTAGAGCAGAGTAGATACACACCCCTACCCTGCCCTATTTGCAGTCAGCCTCACACCGGAGCTTATAGATATGGCTCCACAGGGTGTTATATATGCGGGCATGAGGGGCACATGATGAGAGATTGTCCGGCCAGGGGGCAAGGTAGCCGAGATAGCCAGGATAGGACATCAGCAGGGCCACGAGCTCCAGCAGGCTCGGTAGGGCGTAGGCCCTCAAGTTCAGTAGGTAGAGGCTGAGGCAGATTAGGAGCCTCTAGTTCAGGTACGGGCTCAAGCCGTACCTATGCATTACCAGGGAGACAGGACTCAGAGGCGTCTCCAGATGTGGTAACAGGTATGATGACTATTTGCTCATACTCTGCTTAGGTATTGATTGATCCAGGGTCCACTTTGTCCTACGTTACCCCATTTGTGGCTCGAAAGTTCAGTGTTGCACCAGAATTGCTACAGCAGCCCTTTTCAGTAGCTACACCCGTAGGTGACTCCATTATAGCTAGCAGAATTTTTTGAGGGTGTACAGTAGAGGTTGCTGATCGTCAGACTACAGTAGATCTGGTAGAACTAGAGTTGATTGATTTCGATGCCATTACGGGTATGGATTGGTTGGTGCCATGCTATGCCAATGTAGAATGTTGGACCAAGACGGTCCGATTCCACTTTCCAGGGGAGGCAGTGCGAGAGTGGAAGGGCAGCACAGCTACGCCAAAAGGTAGGTTTATTTCCTACCTTCAGGCGAGGAAGTTGATAGTTAAGGGATGTATTTATCACCTAGTCAGGGTTCAGGATGTTCGGGTAGAGTCTCTGACACTCTAGTCTGTTCCAGTGGTGAATGAATTCCCTAATGTATTTCCAGATGAGTTACCTGGTATTCCCCCAGAAAAGGAAATAGATTTTGCAATCGACTTACTACCAGGCACTCAGCCTATATCAATTCCTCTGTATCACATGGCTCCTGCTGAACTCAGGGAATTAAAAGAGCAGCTGAAGGACCTGTTAGATAAGGGCTTTATTAGGCCGAGTACTTCACCGTGGGGTGTGCCAGTCCTATTTTTGAGAAAGAAGGATGGTTCGCTCCCATGTGCATAGATTATCGATAATTGAATAAGGTTACAGTTAAGAATAAGTATCCACTTACCAGAATAGATGACTTGTTTGATCAGTTACAGGGGGCCAGATATTTCTCCAAGATTGACTTACGGTCCGGATATCATCAGGTTCGAGTTCGTGAAAGAGACATTCCCAAAACAGCCTTTAGGACCCAGTATGGCGACTTTGAATTCCTAGTCATGTCCTTTGGGTTGACGAATGCCCCAGCAGTATTTATGGACCTGATGAACAGTACCTTCCGACTATACCTGGACTTGTTCGTGATAGTGTTTATTGATGATATTCTGGTGTATTCTCGCTCAGAGGCAGACCACCAGGCTCATTTACGGACAGTGCTCCAGATTCTCTAGGACCGTCAGTTATATGCCAAGTTCTCCAAATGTGAATTCTGGCTGAACTCAGTAGCTTTCTTAGGGCATATTGTGTCGGATGCTGGTATACAGGTTGACACGCAGAAAATAGAATCAGTTAAAACATGGCCTAGACCTACCACTCCGACAGAAGTCCACAGTTTTCTAGGATTGGTAGGATACTATAGAAGATTTGTTGAGGGATTCTCTACTATAGAGGCACCTCTGACTAAGCTGACGCAGAAAGCAGTAAAGTTTCAGTGGACAGAGGCATGTGAGCAGAGTTTCCAAGAATTAAAAGGCAGATTAACCTCCGCTCTAGTGTTAGCATTACCGAAAGGTACAGAGGGTTATTCAGTGTATTGTGACTCATCAGGTATTGGGTTGGGATGTGTGTTGATGCAGCACGGTAAAGTGATTGCGTATGCTTCCAGACAGCTGAGGAAACACGAAAAGAATTATCCTACCCACGACCTGGAGTTAGCCGCAGTGATCCACGCCTTAAAGATATGGAGAAATTACTTGTATGGCATCCATGTGGATATTTTCATAGATCATAAGAGCCTACAGTATATCTTCACTCAGAGGGAGTTGAATTTGCGACAGCGTCGCTGGTTGGAGTTATTGAAAGATTATGATGTGGACATTCTGTATCATCCGGGGAAAGCCAATGTAGTAGCAGATGCTCTCAGCCGTAAATCGATGGGGAGTTTGGTGTATCTGCAGCCCAAGCAGTGGGAGTTGGTCAGAGAAATACATCAATTAGCCAGCCTAGCCGTTCGTGTAGCAGAAATAGAGGACAACAGAGCGGTAATTCAAAACACCGTTGTGTCGTCATTAGTTGTGGAGGTAAAAGAACGACAATATGAAGATCCTGACCTGGTCCAGCTTAAGGACAAAATTCAGCAAGGGAAATGCCAGATTTTCAGGTAACTGAGGATGAAGTGCTGCGATGTAAGGGCCGTCTCTATGTTCCAAATATTTCAAGGCTTCGCCAGCAGATTATGAATGAGGTACATTATGCCCGCTATTCTCTCCACCTAGGCGCGACAAAAATGTTCCACGATATCAAGGAGATCTACTGGTGTCCAGGTATGAAAAGGGAAATAGTTGAATTTGTAGCCCAGTGTCCTAATTGCCAACAAGTAAAAGCAGAACACCAGAAACCGGGCGGGTTAACTCAAGACATAGCTGTGCCTCTTTGGAAATGGGAAGCAGTAAATATGGATTTTGTAGCAGGATTACCCCGTACCAGGCATAAACATGATTCCATTTGGGTAATTGTTGATAGACTGACGAAATCAACCCATTTCCTGCCAGTAAAAGCTACTTTCTCTGCTGAAGATTATGCTGAATTGTATATCAGAGAAATAGTTAGATTACACGGTGTTCCAGTATCTATTATCTCTGACAGAGGAGCACAATTTATAGCTAGATTTTGGCAGTCATTTCAGAGAGGTCTAGGAACGCAGATTAATTTGAAGCATTCCACCCTCAGACAGATGGACAGGATGAACGCACTATTCAGACACTCGAGGATATGCTACGGGTGTGTGTGCTAGACTTTGGAGGTAGCTGGGACGAGCATTTGCCGTTAATTGAATTTGCTTATAATAATAGTTATCACTCAGCTATCCAGATGGCGCCCTTTGAGGCATTGTATGGGCGGAAATGCAGATCGCCAGTTGGCTGGTTTGAAGTGGGAGAGACAGCGCTGATTGGGCCAGATATTATTCATCAGTCAGAGGAGAAGGTAAAGCTTATCAGAGAACGCCTACTGACTACACAGAGCCGCCAGAAATCGTATGCTGATGTGCGACGCAGAGACCTGGAATTTGATATGAATGACTGGGTATTTCTGAGAGTATCCCCAATGAAAGGGGTGATGAGATTCGGCAAGAGAGGTAAGCTCAGTCCGAGATTCATTGGGCCTTATCAGATTCGTTAGAGAGTAGGCCGAGTAGCATACGAATTGAACTTGCCTCCAGAATTAGAGTCTGTTCATCCAGTTTTCCATGTATCTATGCTAAGAAAGTACATAAGAGACCCATCCAGAGTAGTCCCAGTCCAGGATGTCCAGGTTACGAAAGAGCTGGCCTATGAAGAGGTTCTAGTAGCCATCTTAGACAGACAGATTCGTAGATTGAGAACTAAGGATGTTGCTTCTGTCAAGGTGGTGTGGCATAATAGGAACCGAGAAGAGATGACTTGGGAAGCGGAGGAAGACATGAAAGTCAGATATCCTCACTTATTTCAAGCCTAGTCAGTCAAGAGGTATGTTAGTATTGTTATTTTATGCAGTGCCTTATAGTACATATATAAATGAGATAATTGACTCCAATCTTTTGTCTGATGAATGCTATAGTATTGTGTGGAGTACCTGTATTGGACTTTTCCGCATTTAAGGTTTTCTAGATAGTCCATATTACAGGGAAAACTCTACCAAAAATTTTCTAAGAATAAGTCGAGTAAGTTGAGGACTCCTATAAAATAGAAGGTTACATTCGAGGACGAATGTTCGTAAGGAGGGGAGAATGTTACACCCCATAAATTCACGACATGTATATGGCCTATTCGCATGTTGGTTAAGAGTTTTTGAATGCCATGCATGCTAGGAAAAGGCCCGGGGAAAGACCCGATAAGTGACACGTCGAACCATCGCAAGAGAAGGTTGGCAGACCTCCTCCGCGATGGCCAGAGTGTCACGGAGGCTCACCTCCGCGATACACAACATGTCACAGAGGCTAGGCTCCACAATACACAGGGTGTCACGGAGGTGAGGTGCAGCCCCAAGTATAAAAGTCTCCAAACTTCGATTTTTGCTCCATTTAACTTAAATTTCCAAAAAATAACAGAGAAACAGAGGGCACGAAGGATTCTTTGAAATTTCCTTCCGTTTACACTATTAAACATGGTCCAAACTCAAATTAACTCCAGATACCGAGGTATTAAGCAGCAAGGAGCATTCCTACGGGTTTAGTTTCGTGAAATTCGGCCGGCGAATCATCGTGCTACTGAGCTAAGGTAAGTGGAATTGATCCAAATTAGTGTCAACATACTCCTAGCCCTAAAGTGAGTATTTCTCCCTTCTGGACTTTTGAGAAATAACGAGTTTTCCACCGTTTTTCGATAAGCCAAAGTTTGGGCTATATATATATTGAAAGTGATATTTTCTTTCAGAATATTAGCGTATTTAGTTCTAATTGACATATATATGAATGCAGTTAGGAGAAATAGCAGAAGTACTGATCGAGCTACGCCAGTTAGTTGGGAAATCAGAAGCGAAGGTATGTAAAGCTAGTTCCTTTGGCGAGTTAGTAATTCAGTATAGCAAATAGCGTGAATTCTATAAGAAAGAATACTAAAGTCGAGTATTGAGTCCGATATGAATCCAACAAGCATGTTTTATGTTATTATGCTATATTCAAAATAAAAGTCAGTAAATCAGTATTAGACAGCCAGGAATTATTTCAGATACAGGCAACTCAGTAACAGAATCAGTTTAATGCAGAAAAGAGATTCAGAATAGAATATCAAAACATGGATAATATTTTTCAGATTGAACATGCTTGTTATACGTGGTTATTATTTGTTGAGACCTATTTGTGTTATGAGGGCACCCTTAGAGCGTCCTCGCCGCCCCTGGGTTAATAGCTATGTCGACTCTCCCGCCAGAGGGTGAGGATACGTCACTCCAAGGAGTGGCATGCCGTCCGCAGTAGGACGAAGATGGGATGCAGCATTCCCCATATCAGGCTGATCAGCATAGCAGTATAGGTTACCCTGTCGAGCGCTTGCGCCCAAGGGGCAGATTACAGATACAAATACAGATTATAGTTTATAGTTACAAGAGTCCTACGGACTCAGACACAATTATAGTCAGAGGTCATAGCTCGAGCTGCAGACCCAAGGGGGCCGGTAGAGGTGCTCGTAGTTAGTAGGCGAGTGGAGTGATTTATTTTTGGATGGTTTTAACCCGGGTAGTGGTATATAGATTGTGTGTTGGTTGGCACCTTCCGGCTTATGGGGGCTGGTATAGGTCCTTGTACATTATATATATGTATATACATTATATCTATTAGTTGATAGACAGCGGGTCGCTATGACGACAGGTATGATTCTACCTTACCTTCAGTATAGATAAGCCTATTCCAGATCCTGCTAGTTCAGACAGTTTTAGATACTTCCTGCTATTCAGAATTTACTAGTATTGTTGTTATATTCAGTTATGTTCAGTTTGCCTTACATACTCGGTACCAGTGGTACTGACGCCCGTTTGGAGCGCTGCATTACTTGCCTGCAGGTACCTATAGATGAGGAGTAGATCCCTCATGATCCTAGCCAGCGCAGAGTCATCAACTCCTGTCATCCGGAGCTTGATATTCAGAGGTTTATATCATTTTCTTTTGTTGTACAGTACGGGTAGGTCGGGGCCCTGTCCCGACCATCTTATTTGTATTCTTAGAGGCTTTCAGTTTGTATATATTTTCCTGTGGTTAGTTATGCCGATCGTGTGGGGCCGTGCGTATGTTTAGTTGTTTATGTTGGCCGTGTGAGGCCTTATCCAGTCAGTAGTGCTGACCTTGCCGGTCACGTAGCTGTTCAACATTTGTTATATTGATTTAGAGTTAACTAGACAGTATGGTGGCCTTGTCGGCCTGCATAGGTTCCCCTATATGAATGTGATTCTAGTTAGTTGATGTTATAGCTCAGGTGGCTATAGGCCTAGTCGGTCGGAGGCTGTATTTACAGCCGTTATATAGCCCGTTGTTTCCGTGAATCAGAGTTAGAGCCAGCCAGGCACCAGATGTGCTTAGGCTCAATAGCTAGCAGTTCAGATCCTAATAGGGCACCAGGTGCCAGTCATACCCCCCAAGGCGGGGTGTGACAGAAAATATGATTTAAACAATATCACGAACAATCTAAGGTTAAGGCGTAACATGCAGGCATATATAATTTATATTATTTTTCAGCTAACCTCACTCTTAGGTTGATGGTCGGGAAAGAGTAAAATACAGCTCGGGTCTTTCGAACCTCTAGCCAATTACTGAATTATGAGCCTTACACTGCACTTTTTTGTGATGCAATAACTCATCTTCTGGCAAATCTAAATAGTTTCCCTAGATGACCGAATATGACGTTGCAGGTATATTTCTATCCTACACGCGAATCTTACCTTTAATTCACAACAAAGATAAGAACATATTCCCCTATTCCAAGTCTACCCTAATAATTTTCCTCTCAGAATCAATTTAGGATTATAAGTTTACCTTAATGCTGGACAAACATTAAAGCAATGAAAAGCAAGAATAGCAGAACAACCTTTCATGAAAGAAGAGAATTAAGATGAATTGATATACAATTACACAATCTTGCAATTAGCCTCAACCTCAGAATGAGGTAATTTAGCCACTCATTTGTTGGTTAAACATCTTCAAACAAGTTGTAATCATACCAACAATTGAAATTTTGAAGAAAAAAGAAGAGAAATAACCCTAGAATTTTCTTCAGCTCAACTGCCTTCCTCCCACGTTCGTGCAAAATGTCCGATATATCCAAATAAAAGCCTAAGTGTTGTATTTATACAAGTGGAAAATTTTCCAAAAGTAAAGTAGCAACGTGACACGGAGGCTATCGTGGAGCTCAAGCTCTGTGCCACGGAGCCATCGCGAGGGCTCACTAGAATCTGGGCAAGGTAGGAATTTCCCTCAATGTGGCATGGAGGCCTTCGCGGAGGTCAAGCTCCATGCCGCGGAGCCATCGCGCTCCTTCACTATTTTGCGCCTTCCAAGTTTTCATAATTTTCTTCCTCCACCCATGTAATGTGGCACGTTGTTCAACGCGGACCATCCTTAGCGTGACACGGTGGGGAACTTTCAACTCTCTCTTTACGCCCTCTAAATATTAGCCTATTCCCCCTCGGAGTTTAATTTGCTCCTCCAGCTGACATCTCTGTCTTCTCCACCTGCAAATAGTCACCACACAATTATTAATTCGAAAAAGAGAAACAACCTTAATTAACTCAAACATGCGTGAATACATCAATATTCTCCCTATACAGACTCACAACGGGTTGAAAATATGGAGTTTGGTCATATAAATATGCGCAAGATCACTACCCCAGACTTATACCCTTGTCTGTCCTCGGACAAGCTTTTAGTATCCTAGACATGATTGCAACTATTTTACCATCATTATGGGGCCAAAGTAAGTCACATCTAGTTGTGCTAAACACTTTAATCATGGAGTAACATTAACTTCATCAAGAAAGGTCTTCATTCATTATTCTCATGAGCAGAATCATACAGGCCTAATGATTAACTCTTTAATTGAAAATCTGGCCAACATGTCTGAATCATAATAATAAAATATTAGCTTAATCAAAAGTCACCCAGCATATACCCTCACTGATGTACAATGGTTCTATTTCGATGAAACCAAGATAATCATACTTAAGCATATTATGCACTGAATCGCTCACACTCCAAAGATTATTCCAAGCGAATCTAGTGCATCATGAATTTGCCTTTAGTGTACTACTCAACCCATCATTGCATCACTTATAGGATCAAAAGGACTTTTTCCAGGTTGTAATGTCGGCTAAGGGACAGGTAGGATCATTTGGGTTGTAGTGACTCATATCCCTCTGCACTTTAGGACAATTCCACATTTGCTTTTTGGCAACTTACTTCTTTCGCCATTCACTTCAACTCCTTTCACCGTGTCTTCCTAGATGCACAGAATTTGTACCCTTGAATGAACTTCATCAATAGAATATATATACAGAAGTGTCTACATATATACATCATATAAATATATATTTTTTCATGAGAACTCGTATATTTATCTTATGATTACGAATGAGGAACCCACACTCTTTCTTTCCCCTTTTTCTTATTGCCTTAATAAAGTGCAATGGGATCTATTGGGCTCAAAACGACATTGAGGCTATTTGAACAAATGAGATAAGGTTTCTTAGTGAGGTTGTTTCAAAAAAAAAATTAGGCTCAAAGGCTCAAACTAGTCTCACTAGGGGAAATCATTAAGGTTAGGAACACTGAATGAAATGGGTAAACTATGTCGGTTCACAAAGAAGTGCCTTAATCATGTACTCTAGGCTTAATGCCATTTCCGACTTTTTGTACACACAAGGAAAATTCTAGATGTTAGTTTGCATGAAATACAACTAGTTCTTACCACACATGGCACAGAGGGTAACTTTTGGTTAGCTTATCTCCTTTCATGATTTCATTCATATTGAGTGACAAGCACAATTAAACCTAAAATTCATCAATTTAGAGTTCAACATCACTACCTATGTGATCCGCTTAGAGTTAACCATTTGCTTATCCAAATGCATGTTCCATGAAGTCTAGCACCTAACCAAGTGAAATGCTTTAGCCCAATAATGATGGGTTTATTATCTATTTCCTAATGCGACTAACTTCCTTAAGACGGTCGTCATCCATCCATCATAGGGAACAGTCACTACCTATGACTTCGGTTCAAAGGGACTATCCTTGGGAAAAGCACCGAAAACAAAAACCGAGAAACCCAAAACAATAAAAATTAAGAATAAAAATAGAAATAACAAAAATAAAAATAACATCTTCACAAACACAGCAAAGCGCCCTGGGACAGAGCTTACTAGCTATTACAAACCAGTTTTTCATGTCACAGTTATCAAACCACACAAGTAAACACAAACATAGTATACCAATCATATTATACATGCCACAGTAATTACCTACACATATAAACACACATAAGATAACCTCCACCCCACATTTAGTCTGAACACTGTCCTCAGTGTTCGCACATATCAATTGAAGAACAAAGTTAGGGTGGTAAAAACTCCCTGATCAATCAATTGGTTCAATTTCTTCATCTGGTGCTAATGCCTCGTCACCGAGGTCTGAGTCATCTCCTTCATCTTCATCTGATTCAATGTCTGATTCATCACGACATCTCTCCTCATCGGTGGGTACATCATCGTCCACCGGCTCTACAAATGCTGGGCCAATCCTTCACATGGCTCGAGCATGCTCATTCATTGGGTAATCCATGTCCACCTACCACAACTCATCCTTTGTTGTGGGCCGTCCACCTATACGCAGTTGTAGCATCTGCAGGCCAAACATCCTGGCGGCATAGTAATCGTCACGAGCGTGTCACTTTGCTAATGTGAGCATAGGGCCATATGTGGTGTCTGGTGCCTTAGTCTTAGTCATGTCCAAAGCACGGCGGTCAAACCGCGGTCTGTAGTCTAGAGCCTCTTCTTCAATGTCATGGCTTATGAGGTAAGTAGTGAGTAGACCACCAAACTCATACCTGTGCCCCTGATGCTGTCTGACCTTTTTCATGGCTGATATGATCACTGCCCAACATTAATCTCCATGCCTTTGATCAAGCGTATACCAGACAAACTCTATCGCGGGTGACATCAGTTATATGCACCCCAGGAATGAGGCAAGTGCAAACAATCTTCAACCATACTCTGGCTTCCCTGTTCATCTGTGAATATGGCAATGTTTGGTGGTACCCTGTCTCCTTATGACGCCTCCACCTAGCTGCTGATTTTTGTCCACATAATGTGTGTCGGATATCAGCATATGGTGGTGTGATGTTCAGCTGGCAAAGAGGATGTGGATCTATGTCAGGTGTCCCCAAGATGGCATTTAAATGATGTGCTTCCAAAGTAACCACCTGCCCCTAGATCTTGATTGTGTGGCTGTGTAGAGTAGGGTCCCAATTCGCGTAGAATTCCCGCACCATGTGTAAATTACACTCCTTGGGTGCATTAAAGATGAAGTCCATACCCAAGGCGTGTATCCTGTGCAGTATCCGGGGGAATTCTTGTGCCAAATGGTCTTGCTCAATTTGCTCTTCAGGGAAGTATTTCAACTCCTTATGCTTTCCATACACCTTTTTACCTTTCTCCACCACCCATCTAGTGCCAAACTGTCGTCTCTGTCCCCTGGGAACTGGTGGGGCTGCTGGAACAGCTGAGCCCATTCTGTACCTTTTTCTGCCCGTGCCAGAAGTTGAGACACCTTTTCCCTTATCTTGTCGAGCCGACATATTTCCTGTTCAGCCAAAAGCATACATTCACATTGTCAGTAACAAACATGGATGGATAATATTAAGGCCGGGCTTCAGTTGGTCACCCCACACTTAGTTCCTAGTGTGGTTTCACAAGTCATAGTCAGTCGGGTACTCAGACTTCCCCTTCTTTAAACTTCCATGACTCGCTACTCCCACAATTGATCTGAATCACTACTTTGACAAGATAAAGCAAACACAATATTATACAGCATCTTCCAATAGGGCGCATTGCATCAGAAACATTAGATGGAGCAATTTTCTTGTACTACTCAGGCTTCGTACAATTAAATTCTCATGTTCATTATTCTAGCAATTTCGTGAAGTTAATATTGCTTGACTCAGCCTTAAAGCAGTTGAAAACTTACACTGATGAACACTAGCCTTTTGGATTTTACATGCCCACCTTTACAGAGACCATCATTTCAAACAGTTCATACTCAATTTCTATTGCCAATTCTAAGAATACAAGAATTAATGGCCCAATTTCTGATTTTTCCTATCTTTTTCCTCTTCTTTCAACTCCTCAAGAGCAACAACATATAGATAACTTATGAAGTGCAAAAATAATCATGTCATTATTGAGTGTACGAAGCAATTACTATCCTAACTGCATTAGTTCCCCATAAAACTTGATTAAATCAAGTTCCCATGACTTAGGGCGGAATGTTGACTTACCATGTGTTCATGCTGAGAAATTTGCATAAAAATGGAAGAAGAACACTCAAACATACCTGTTACTCTTAGTTGTGAAGAAGAGAGGAGGATTTGTTGATGCTCCTGCGTGGCACGCTCAAGGGGGAATGGGGAATGGGGGTTTTGTCGTAGAGGATTGGAGAAAAGTGAGGGCAACGTGCAGATTTTGGGGTTAAAAGGGAGGTGTTTCGGTCGGGTCGACCTGGTTTTTTAAGTGAACCCGTCAGCCTTATAACGTCGATGTGGCACGGAGTCCATCGCGGAGCTCAGGCTCCGTGCCATGGACCCATCGCAAAGGCTTACTGGAATTTGAGCATACCTGCATATAACCTCAACGTGGCATGGAGGCCATCGTGGAGGTCAAGCTCCATGCCACGAAGCCATTGCGGAGGCCCTCTGTCCCTTTTCCTTATTCTTCCAAAACCTTACCTTAGCTCACACTTCCGCAAATTTTGTTTGGGCTCCATACCTCTTGAAAATCATCCAAAAACACCAATTAATTAGAAAATAGTGGGTTGCCTCCCACCTAGCGCCGTAGTTTTAGTCATGGCATGACTTTTTTTTCTCATTACAGTAGTTTCTAACTATTACATTACATTATATTCACGGGTTGCCTCCCTTGCAGCGCCTGATTTACCGTCGCGGCATGACGCCTCTCATATTCATTCATCCGCTAAGGTGATAGACGTCTTCTCTCGATTCACGCCCTCATCCCAGTAGTGCTTACATATCCGACCATTTACTAAGAATGTGGCACTTTTATCTTCTTGCCACAATTCAACAGCCCCATATGGGGTCATCCTCACCACCTCAAATGGTCCAGACCACTTAGATATCAGTTTTCCTGGGAATAACTTCAACCTGGAGTTGAATAACAACACCATCTGTCCAGGCTCAAATATTCGATGCACTATATGCTTGTCATGCCACGTCTTCGTTTTTTCCTTGTACAATTTAGCACTCTCATACGCGTGCCATCGAAACTCATCCAACTCGCACAATTGCAGTAACTGCTTTTTACCAGCTAACTCGGAATCCATGTTCAACTTCCGCACAGCCTAATAGGCTTGATGTTCAAGCTCTACGGGTAGATGACATGCCTTCCCATAAATTAACTGATACGATGAAGTCCCAATTGGCGTCTTATAAGCAGTTCTATATGCCCACAAAGCATCATCTAATTTGCTTGCCCAATCCTTACGTTGAGCATTCATAGTTTTTTGCAAAATCTTCTTGACTTCCCAGTTGGATACTTCTACCTGCCTGCTAGTTTGGGGATGATATGCTGTAGCCACTTTATGCCGCAGTCCGTATTTAGGAAACAAATTTCAGAACCAGGCATTAACAAAGTGTGAACTGCCATCACTGATAATTACTCGTGGAGTTCCAAATCTGGTAAGAATCTGCTTTTTACAAATTTAGCCACCACCTTGGTATCATTCGTCAGACAAGCTGCTGCCTCAACCCATTTAGACACGTAATCTACGGCTACCAGAATATATTGATTACCAAACGATGGTGGGAAAGGCCCCATAAAATATATCCCCCACACATCAAATACCTCAACTTCCAAGATGTTATGCAATGGCATCTCATGTTTCCTGTTGTTTGTCCCCGTTCTTTGACATTGATCACAGGACTTGACATATGCTGTTGCATCCTTAAATAATGTTGGCCAAAAGAAACCGGATTGGAGCACTTTATGAGCGGTACGCTCTCCTCCATGATGACCGCCATATAATGATGAATGACAGCTTCTCAACACCTCACCTATCTGACCTCTGGAATGCACCGTCTCATTACCTGATCTGGTCCTTGCTTGAATAAATAAGGCTCATCCCACATATAGTACCGGGACTCATGCTTCAGCTTCTTTCTTTGTTGAGCAGTTGCCTCTGGTGGGTATACTCCACTTACTATCAGGTTTACTATATCTTCATACCAAGGGAGTTCCGCCTCCTTCAGTGCCAAGAGTTGTTCATCAGGGAACTCTTCTCGGATGCGCTCATCCTCCTTCATATGTGACAGGTCCTCTAGTCGTGACAGGTGATCTGCGACCTGATTTTCACTTCCCTTCCTGTCTCGGATTTCCAAGTCAAACTCTTGCAGCAATAATATTCACCTGATTAACCTAGGCTTTGCATCTTTCTTGCCAAATAAGTACCGAATTGCAGCATGATCCGTGTGTACCACCACTTTTGTCCCAACCAGATAGGACCTGAACTTGTCAAATGCATAAACAAGTGTTAGCATCACCTTCTCGGTGACTGTGTAGTTCACCTGCGTGGCATCTAGCATTTTGCTTGCATAGTAGATGGAGTGAAAAATCTTTTTCCTTTGCTGCCCCAATACCGCCCCCACAGAAACATCACTAGCATCACACATCAGCTCGGAGGGGTGTTCCTAGTCAGGAGCAATGAGAATGGGAGCTTCCACCAGCTTTTTCTTCAGCTCCTCAAATGCTTTCACACATTCTGTGTCAAACTCAAACTTCACATCTTTTTCTAACAGGCAGCACATTGGTCTGGAAATCTTTGAGAAATCTTGAATGAACCGTCTATAAAAGCTAGCATGTCTTAAGAAACTGCGACACCCTTAACCGATACTGGTGGTGGTAGCTTCTCAATCACCTCAACCTTTGCGCGATCAACCTCCAAACCTCTGTGCGACACCTTATGGCCAAGAACAATGCCCTCTTTGACTAAAAAGTGACACTTCTCCCAATTGAGCACCAGGTTTGAGTCTTCACACCTTGCTAAAACCCTATCTAAATTTTGCAAATACACAACAAATGAGTTACCAAAAATAGAAAAATCATCCATAAATACCTCAACATAGTCTTCCACCATATCATGAAATATTGCCATCATGCATCCTTGGAAGGTGGCTGGTGCATTGCATAATCCAAAGGGCATACGCTTGAAGGCGTATGTCCCATAGGGACATGTGAATGTTGTCTTCTCCTGATCTTCTGGGGCTATAGCTATTTGATTATAGCCAGAAAAACCTTTCAGAAAGAAATAATTCTCCTGCCCTACCAGTCTATCCAACATTTGATCGATAAATGGTATGGGATAGTGATCTTTACGAGTGGCCTCATTTAGTTTCCTATAATCCATGTAAATCCCCTAACTTGTGACTGTTCACGTGGGAATTAACTCGTTCTTCTCATTAGTGACAACTTTCATTCCCCCTTTCTTTGGGACACATTGAACCAGGCTGACCCACTCGCTGTCTGAGATCGGATACACCACTCCTGCATCTAGCCACTTAATCACCTCCTTCCTGACTACATCTTTCATCACTGGGTTCAGCCTCCTTTGATGTTGTACAGTTGGCTTAGATCCTTCCTCCATCAATATCTTATGCATGCAGAAAGCTAGACTGATTCCCCGGATGTCTGACATCTGCCTTCCCATAGCTCTTTTTCGCCTCCTCAGGACCACTAACGCTTCTTGCACCTGTGAATCTGTCAGTTCTGCTGAAATAATGACCGGAAATGTGTCATCTTCTCCAAAAAATACATACAGCAGGTGTGGAGGCAATGCTTTTAGCTCCAGTTTAGGTGCCTCCTCTATTGATGGCTTTGGTGTTGGTTCTAAGGACCGCGTAAAGGCTCAAACTCCTGCTTTCGGAAGAACATTTTTGCCTCATTCAGAGCTTGAACCATTTCATATGTTGCACCATCCCCTGGCTGACCATGTCCCACCAATGCTCTCCCCAAGGGATCCTTTGGGCCAATAAGCTGAAGTGCGGACTCTTCGTCCACAATAGTGATGGCTGACAACTCTTCATAAATAACCGGTAGCTTCATAGCCTTGTAGGCATCAAATACTTCTACCTTATCATGAGCTCTCATGGTTAGCTTCCCAGTAGCTACATCAATTAGAGCTCGCCCAGTTGGCAAAAAAGGGACGTCCCAAAATAAATGGAACTTCCGAATCTGGCTCAAAATCAAGAATTATGAAATCCACAGGGAAAATAAGGGAGCCCACTTGCACTAGCACATCCTCCACAATTCCATCTGGCCTTGCCAATGAACGATCGGCTAGATGGAAGATTACTATAGTGGGTCTAGGACTACCCAACCCCAAATTCTTGAATATAGATGTAGGCATTAAGTTAATATTCACTCCCAGATCACACAAACCACGAGCTCGAATAAACTGCCCAATAGTAATATGGATAGTAAAACTTCTCGGATCCTTGAGCTTTGTAGGCAATCTATTCTGTATTCGAGAGGTGCACTCTTCAGTAAGTGCAATTGTAGCACATTTCGTTAGTCTTCTCTTGTTTTCCACGATATCCTTTATGTACTTTTCATACTTTGGAACTCCTTGCAAAACATCTACCAAAGGAAGATTTATATGCACCTGCTTCAACACTTCCATAAACTTCTTGAAACATGCTTCCTCCTTATACTTCCGCAATCTCTGTGGGAAAGGGGGCGGTGGTCTTTCATTATCTGCTGCCTTTCCACTCCCCCACACATTATCATTCTCTTCAGCCTGCTTTGTTGTTTCAGCTTGATGTGGTGGCTTTTCAGGTTCCAACTCCTTCATTTGCTTTCCACTTCTAGTGGTGAAATTATTCACCTGCTTAGGATTTGTGTCTGTATCACTTGGCAATCCGCCCTGCGGTCTAGTATACTGCGCTCCAGCTAACTGTCCCAACTGAATCTGTAAAGCCTTTATGGCCAACTGCTGGTTTTTCATGTCAGCTGTCAATTTTATTTGGTCATCCTGCATCTGATCTTGGTTAGCTATAATGGTCTTCAGCATGTCCTCGATGTTGCTAGACTGAGGAGGTGCATTATTCCCTCTGAATTGAGGCTGGAAATTCTGATGAGCCCCTTGGTTCCTGTACAAGCCCTGATTTGAACTTTCCCCTGATGACTATTACTACCCCATGAAAAATTCGGATGGTTCCTCCAATTTGGGTTGTAATTATTGTCGAACTGCTGACTATTGCCCCTTTGCGCATTCCCATCAAAATAAACTGAGTCTGGATTAGCACCACATAAATCAGCTGAGTGCTTACTGCTACCCCAAACTTCACACCATACCTGCTGGACTGCATTGACCGGAGCTTGTGACTGCCCCAAGCTCATGCTACTAAAATGAGTGTTGATCTGATTCTGCAATACAGCTATCTTTGCAACAATAGCTGTGAGTCCATCTACCTCCAAAACCCCTGCCGCTTTCTTCACCACACCTCGGGTTGTGTTAGCATTCCATTCAGGATTACCTTGTGAAATACAGTTCAATAATGTATACAGCTCTTCATGTGTTTTTCCCAACGCTTGTCCCCCAGCTGTAGAATCTAACAGATTTTTCGTATGAGGTTCCAAGCCTTCTATAAAAGTATGCACCAACACATCATTTGACCGATGATGGTGGGGACAATCTCTCAACATCGAATTGAACCTCTCCCAGGCTCGATACAAGTTCTCACCATCTCTCTCCTTGAAACTTAGAATCTGACTTCTAAGTCTGGCTGTCTTCCCCGACGGAAAGAATCTAATTAAAAACTTCTTTGCCAGATCATCCCATGTGGTAATAGAATTAGGCGGTTCAGCCTTTAACCACCTCTTAGCTTCCCCCAGCAATGAAAATGGAAACAGTGTAAGCCTCACATAATCTGATGATACTTCAGCGGGTATGTACGTGTCACTGATCTCCAAAAAGTTTTGTAGATGCTGCTGTGGGTCTTCATGAGGAAGACTTGTGAATTGTCCACTGGTATGCAATAACTGCACCATGTTCTGTTTAGGCTCAAATCTACCTCCTGGCTCCGGCCTGTGGATGCTGGATGTCACATTATTTGCGTGTGGGATTTCCACCTCGCGTACTGGTCTTGCTGCCATCACTTCAGGCACTAACTCTACCCGTCAAACAGGTGGTTGCTGTTGTTGTTCCAGAATTTCCCTCTGTAACAACTGCAACTTCCTTTCAAGAGCTTCCCTCTTTTGTAAATGAAACTGTCTCTCCGACTCCAAAAATGGATCCACCGATTCCTTATTTCTTGCCGGAGTTCAGAAAAGACTTAGTACCGGCAAGAGTAACTACTAAGATCAAGTTGTCAATACTTGCATAAACTTTCCAACTAACAAAAAAATTTTAATCCACCAATTATACCAGTCCCCGACAACGGTGCCAAAAACTTGTTCATGCCCCAATGCATGTAAGTGCACGCGGTCGTACAAGTAATATAGTGGCTCTTTCAAGCTAGGTATCAAACCCACAAGGACTGTAGCTTAGAGGTAAATATTTTTTTACTGTAGCAGCCACAATTTCTTTATGCAAGTATATGAATAACACACCAAATTAAAAGTTGTCAAAGAGTAATACTTACTGTAACACTAATTAAAATAAGAAAATGTGATTTAAAAAATAGCACAAACAATATAAGGTTAAGGCGTAACATGCAGACATGTATAATTTATATTATTTTTCAGCTAACCTCTCTCTTAGGTTGATGGTTGGGAAAGAGTAAAATATGGCTTAGGTCTTTCGAACCTCTAGCCAATTACTGAATTATGAGCCTTACACTGCACATTTCTATGATGCAATAACTCATCTTCTGGCAAATCAAAATAGTTTCCCTAGATGACTGAATATGACGTTGCAGGTATATTTCTATCCTACATGTGAATCTTACCTTTAATTCACAACAAAGATAAGAACATATTCCCCTATTCCAAGTCTACCCTAGTAATTTTCCTCTCAGAATCAATTTAGGATTATAATTTTACCTTAATGCTGGACAAACATTAAAGCAATGAAAAGCAAGAATAGCAAAACAACCTTTCATGAAAGAAGAGAATTAAGCTGAATTGATATACAATTACACATTCCTGCAATTAGCCTCAACCTCAGAATGAGGTAATTTAGCCACTCATTTGTTGATTAAACATCTTCAAATAAGTTGTAATCATACCAACAATTGAAATTTTGAAGAAAAGAGAAGAGAAATAACCCTAGAATTTTCTTCAGCTCAACTGCCTTCCTCCCACGTTCGTGGAAAATGTCCGATATATCCAAATAAAAGCCTAAGTGTTCTATCGTGGAGCTCAAGCTCCGTGCCACGGAGCCATCGCGAGGGCTCACTGGAATCTGGGCAAGGCAGGAATTTCCCTCAATATGGCACGGAGGCCATCGTGGTGGTCAAGCTACGGGCCACGGAGCCATCACGCTCCTTCACTGTTTCGCGCCTTCTAACTTTTCAGAATTTTCTTCCTCCACCCATGTAATGTGGAACGTTGTTCAACGCAGACCATCCTTAGCGTGACACGGTGGGGAACTTTCAACTCTCTCTTTACGCCCTACAAATATTAGCCTATTCCCCCTCGGAGTTTAACTTGCTCCTACGCTGACATCTCTGTCTTCTCCACCTGCAAATAGTCACCACGCAATTATTAATCCAAAAAAGAAAAACAACCTTAATTAGCTCAAACATGCATGAATACATCAATATTCTCCCTATCCAGACTCACAACGGGTTGAAAATATAGAGTTTGGTCGTATAAATACGCCCAAGATCAGAGGTCCAGGACAGACAGTTATGGGTTCTCTCAGCAAAGATCGGGAGGAGGACATCCCCAACAGTCTCATCAGAGGTCATTAGCTCCAGCTCAATCATCAGCCAGTGCCCCATCTAGACTGTGAGGTGATCAAAGGAGCAAAGCCTCAGGTTCAAGGGGCCAGAGAAGCATGCAGACAGAGCATACCTTTCTGGACTGTGGAAGGTGTGGCAAGAATCATACAGGAGAGTACTTGATTGGATCAGATATCTATTTTGGGTATGGTAGGTCCAGCCACATGCACCGGGATGTCCCTTGGCTAGACAGGGTGATAGTAGAGGCCATGCTCAGGCTACCAATTCAACAACAGCCCCAGCTCAGTAGGGTGTGTTCACCAGCGCAGGTGGTGGCCAGGGCCAGAATAGATTTTATGCCCTTGCATCGCGACAGGAGCAGGAGACTTCACCAGATGTGGTCATCGATATCTTACGAGTATTCTACTTTGATGTATATGCATTGTTAGATCCAAGGGCTACCTTATATTTTGTGAAGCCCTATGTTGCTAGTAGTTTTAGAATCTGTGCCAAAATCCTATCAGAACCCTTCTCAGTCTCTACTCTAGTTGGTGATTTAGTTATAGCTCGATAGGAATATAAAAACTACCCTGTCGCAGTCCTTCAGAAAGTCACCGCAGCAGATTTAGTAGAGCTAGCCATACATATTTTGATGTTATCTTTGGCATGAATTGGTTACATGCATGTTATACCTCAGTAAAGTGTAGAACCCGCGGTAGAATTTTGATTTCCGGGTGAGCTAGTCCTAAAGTGGAAAGGTAGTTCAGCTGTGCCTGCAGGTCACTTCATTTCCTACCTTAAGGCTAGAAAGATGATTTGTAAGGGTTGCGTGTACCATATAGTTAGGGTTAAGGATGTTACATATGAAACCCTGACTATCCAGTCAGTTCCTATAGTGTGCGACTATCCAAAAATGATTCCAAATGATTTACCAAGAATTCCTTCCAAGCGGGAGATCGACTTTGGAATTGACCTTCTCTCCGATACACAACCTATATCTATTCCTCCTTAAAGAATGGCACCAGTTGAGCTAAAGGAGTTGAAGGAACTGTTGAAAGATCTCTTAGACAAGGGTTTCATCAGACCAAGCAAATCCCCATGGGGTGCACCAGTTCTCTTTGTCCGGAAGAAGGATGGTTCCCTTCAGATGTGCATTGACTATCCACAATTGAACAAGGTTACAATCAAAAATAGGTATCCCCTCCTCAGGATCGATAACTTGTTTGACTAGCTTTATGGTGCTAAGTGTTTCTCAAAGATAGACCTCAGATCCAAATACCATCAACTCAGGGTTCGGGAGAGTGACATTTCAAACACAGTCTTCAGGACTTGGTATGGCCACTATGAGTTTGTAGTTATGTCTTTTGGACTAATGAATGCTCCTAAAGCTTTTATAGATTTGATGAACAAGGTGTTCAAGCCATATTTGGATATGTTCGTGATTGTGTTCATCCATGATATTGTCATATACTCTCGGAGCAAAGAGAAGCATGCCACCGATTTGAGGGTGGTGCTACAGACTCTGAAGGATCGCCAGTTGTATGCTAAGTTCAGCAAGTGTGAATTTTGGTTAAACTCTATAGCATTTTTGGGTCATGTGGTGTCAAGTGAAGGTATTCAGGTGGACTCTCAAAAGATAGAAGCTGTGAAGAATTGGCCTAGACCAGTTAGTCCTTCGGATATCAGGAGTTTCTTGGGTCTAGCTGGTTACTACCAGAGGTTTGTAGAAGGGTTTTTATCCATTACAACACCTTTGACTAAGTTGACCTAGAAGAAAGCAAAGTTTCAATGGTCGGAGGCCTTTAAGAAGAGCTTCCAAGTGTTGAAGACTCGACTCACCTCAGCACCAGTGTTGACCCTACCTGAGGGTACTGATGGGTTTGTGGTATATTGTGAAGCTTCGAGGATTGGTCTTGGTTGTGTACTAATGCAGCACGGTAAAGTTATATCCTATGCTTCCAAGCAGCTTAAAGTCCAGGAAAAGAACTATTCAACTCATGACCTCGAATTGGAAGCGGTAGTATTTAGAGACAATATTTGTACGGGGTCCATGTGGATGTGTTTATGGACTATAAAAGCCTAAAGTACATGTTTACACAAAAGAATCTGAATCTACATTAGAGGAGGTGCTTGGAGCTTTTGAAATATTATGATATGAGTGTCCTTTATCATCCAGGCAAGGCTAATATGGTGGAAGACGGTCTTAGTAGGCTTTTTATGGAGAGTGTGACCTATGTAGATAAGGAGAGGAAAGAGTTAGTGAAGGATGTGCATTAGCTTGCACGGCTAGGAGTTCGTCTCATTGGCTCGGCGGATGGTGGTGTCATTATTCAAAATGGATCAGAATATTCCTTGGTGACTGAGGTCAAAGCTAGACAAGAAGAGGATCCTATTTTAGTAAAGTTGAAGGAAGTTGTTCAGAATCAGAAGATGGAGGTCTTCTCCCAAGGGGGAGATGGGGTACTACGATATTAGGGTCGTTTGTGCGTATTGGGTGTTGATGACTTAAAAGAGCAGATGTTTCATAAGGCTGATGGGTCCACATATTCTATACATCTAGGTGCCACCAACATGTATCGTGACCTACGGGAAATCTATTGGTGGAGTGGCATGAAGAAGGACATAGCAGAGTTTGTGGCTAAGTGTCCAAATTTTCAACAGGTGAAAGTGGAACATCAAAGACCGGAGGTGTGCTCCAAGATATTAGCATCCCTACTTGGAAGTGGGGGAAATCAATATGGACTTTATTACAGGGTTGCCTCGCACTCATCGACAGTATGACTCTATTGGGTGGTTGTATATAGGTTGACAAAAGCAGCTCATTTCCTACCGATCAAAACTACCGATTCAACGGAGAATTATGCTAAATTGTATATTCGGGAGTTAGTTCGGTTGCATGGAGTTTCCTTGTCCATTATATTAGATAGAGTACTCAGTTTACCTCCTAGTATTGTAGATCATTTTAGAAGGGACTTGGTACTCAGGTTAAGCTCAACGTTGCATTTTACCCGCAAACAGATGGTCAGGCTGAATGGACCATTCAGATTCTTGAGGACATGTTGAGATCGTGCGTGATTGACTTCAAGGGTAGTTGGGATGATCATTTACCTCTCATTGAGTTTGCATATAACAATAGTTATCATTCCAATATTCAAATGGCTCTGTTTGAGGCTCTCTATGGGCGGGAATGTAGATTGCCTATTAGTTGGTTCGAAGTCGGTGAAGCTGCATTGATAGGACCAAATTCATTCATGAGGCTATTAAGAAAGTTTATCTTATAAGGGAAAGGTTGAAAATAGCTCAGAGTCACCAAAAGTCATATGTGGACGTGAGAAGGAGAGAGCTTGAGTTTGAAGTTGATGATTGGGTGTTTCTGAAGGTATCTCCCATGAAGGGAGTGATGATATTCGAAAAGAAAGGAAACTCAGTCCCCGTTATGCTGGCCTGTACTGGATTGTAAGATGGGTTGGCAAGGTAGCATATGAGTTGAAGTTTCCCTAAGAATTGGCTTCAGTGTACCTGGTGTGTCATGTGTCGCTTTTGAAGAAATGCATGGGTAACTCGGCTTTGGTTGTTCTAGTGGAGAGCGTAGGTGTGAAGGATAGACTCATCTACAACGAAGTTTCGGTGAAAATACTTGATCGTTAGGTTCGGAAGCTAAGAACAAAGAAGTAGCCTCAGTAAAGGTTCTGTGGAGGAATCAACATGTCGAGGGAGCTATGTGGGAAGCCGAAGTAGATATGATGGCTAAATACCCGCATCTATTCCCTTCCAGCTTAGTTTCAGCTTGAGGTACCAGTTTCCTCCCTAGTAATCTATTCAGTTTCATTTTCAGCTCATGTGCCCTAGTTTCTTTCATGTCAATGCATGTATATGTGATTCATGAATTCAGTTCAGCTATGTATTCAGTCCGAAGTCAGTCACTCTGTCAGTTTTCATCTCTAAATGTTCAGTATTTGGTACGACGGTTGCATTTCCTAGCTTTTTAGTATGTTCATCCACATTCGAGGATGAATGTTCCCAAGGGGGAGATATTGTAACACTCCAAAATCCCTAAGATCAGAACCGAGGGTTGAAACGGAAAAAACAAGATTTCCTACACTAGGTCACAGGACGAGTCGACCAATGACCCGTGTAGTACCCCACAAGTTGTCAAGTGACTCGTGAAGTAGGAAGGAGTTGGCTAAGATTTTGGTTTCAGGGGCTGACCATGAGACAAGCCATGACTCGTGGTCATAGCAATGAGTCGTTGGGTCACTCATAGTCAGAAGTTGGTATGAAGGTGAAAATTTTGGGCAGCGTTCGTCACGACTCGATCACCACGAGTCATGGTGTCCCTCGTGGTGACCCTCAAAGGTATGAATTCCAGTGTTGGCAGCGACAGGCAGGCCACAAGTCGTCCCCTCAGGCAACAATTCGTCCAGTCCCTCGTTGGGACTGGCAGTGTGTATTTTCGTGCAAATTTATTAAGTGATTTTCCATAATTCCTAAGCTCCTAAGACCTAAAATGCATGGTTTTAAGCTCAGGTAAGCGTGTTTTAAGAGTGTTTAGCTCATTCTAAGCCTATCTCTCTCCATGCATGCAATTCTAGAAGTTTCTATGGGTGATCAAGCGTAGAAGTTCATTAATTCTTCTTCAATTTCCTATGGGCATTCAAGGAAGAGTGTAAGATCTACTTGCCTAGGTATGTGAGGCTATGAATGAGAGTCCCTTTAACTCTCATGCTCTAAAGTCTTCTCCATTCCATGGATTACAATTCTAGATTCAAGTTTCATGATCTTATGGGGTTTATCCTAATCCTTGTGAAAATCTCTATGATCTATCTATGGGTCTATTCACTTCATGTATCACATCATGTTTTATGATCTATGGGCAGATTTTATGACTATTTTGATTACAAATTTATAGATTGGAATTTTAATTAAATTATGCCCGATTATGTATGCTTCATGAAAATTCAAGTTATGATTTCATTATGATTTTGATCTTCTTTAACCCAATTATGATTTATGATTTATGATATGATTTCTCTCAAGTAATCATCATAGATTTATGAATGTCAAGTATATAAATGTTTTACTAGTATGCATGAATTTCATGATTTATGGATTTATGATTCTTGGCCGACTCATGGGCCCTTATTAATGAAAAATCATGTATTTCAAGTATGATCAAGTATGTTATGATGGAGTTGGCCATGAACTTCATGAATAATTTATGTTTATGATATGAGCCTTATGTGCATATTTTTGGGAGCAGTGTCTAGCACCGTAGACCTAGCATTCAAGTAAACCCCATGGTCTCAGAATTATGCGCCACCCTAGGTATATTTATACAAATGTTAATGGATCCCCGTGATATCACATCATGAACATCCCTTGCCTAGCAAGCTTGGGAAGGCTCTGCCCACTTGAGAGAGATAGTTGAGGCATCATGTAAGCTCTATCATGATGGTGTCGGTTATGACGAGTCCTCCCATTGTTCCTCATGATTTATGCATGGTTATGTTATGTTACTTTGGCTCAAGTTATGTTTTATAAAGTTTTCTCTTATGATTATGATTATGAGTGGTTTACGAATGGTTTGAAAACCCTGAGCCCTTATGTTTACATTATGATATTGACCTTATGATCATGTTGTCCTACTCTTATGAACTCTTATGTATTTTTACTATCCGTTTTACTTACCATGCATATCCAGTACATTCCAAGTACTGACCAAGCACTCTATACTATATTATTTCATGATACAGGCCCAGACATTCAGGTTCAGCCCCGCCATTAGCCTATTCTCAGAGTTGACATCCCTTAACCAGAGTTGGTGAGTCCTCATCCTCCGAGGACCTTTTTCAGTTATGTTCAGAGCTTTCAGTTTCAGTCCTTAGTGAATTAGTTGGGGTCTTGTCCCATCAACTCATCAATATGTAGAGGCTTATTAGACGTAGTATGTATTCAACTTCGGAATTGGGTTATGTATTTAGATGTTCAAATGTTAATATATTTTTAGACTTCTCCTATAATATATGATTAGATTTCCGCATCATTATGCTAAGTTTAGATGTTATGTTCATGTCATGGGTCGAGTTGGAGCCACTCAGGATTCCTTGTCTTGTGTCCCGATCCGGGTCTATGTTTAGGTCGTGACAGTTGTACCCAAGAAAGTACAGATATTTACATAACTTTCATGGTACACCACTAATTTATTCATCTAGAATTCATCTTTCTCTAGAATCTTTGGTAGAATCCTTTTACCATTGAATTGTAGAGTTAGGTAGAACTTTTTGTCTTCTTTTTCTTTAACCCATTCTGGAGGAACTCCACCATTATTGTAAGAGCTTGTGAAGCAAATTTTTGAAGCTAATGTGATGAATGTGAGGGGAATCCTCTTGGTATCTTCTCTCTATCTTTAAAAATGATTGACCAATTTTCTAGCTAGAGGTATTTTATGGTGGGTTTGTTAATTTGATTGGGTTTTGATAAATTTCTCTTGGATTCTTATTGCAAGTATAGATCTACTATCTTCTCCCAAGTTTTAATTGCTAAAATTGATGGTTTGCAAAAATGAATTATGATTTACTTCTCTTGCTTTTTCTTGAGAGAGAAAGGTGAGAATTAGGTGAGAAGATATTAGTGAGGAATTGGAGTGCTAGTGTGTGGGATTGAGCTAGAGATAGTTAAGAGCCACATTTTCACTCCATTAAAGGTCAATGATAGAAATAGCTAGTCCCTCAAGCTTGTGTGGTTGATAACTTGATTTGGCTTTGGGGTTTCAGAAAACCCATGGCATAAACATTTTTATGGTTGAAAAATAAGAGAATGTGAATTATCCACTGCTATCTATGTTAATTTTGAGTTTAAGCCATTGAAGAAAATTCTGATTTAGTTGTAATATCATCTATAGAATGCCCCTAGCCATATCACTTGTGATTGAAACAATTGAAATTACCCTCACTTAGTTTTAGTTTAGAAGTATATAGTGTTTTTCCCTGAATTTCCCCCCCAATTTTACTTTTCAAATGTTGAGCAACTATGAATTCTAGTTTGAATTAATTTATAACTCTTGAATTATCGACTCAATTCTCTATGGGATTCGGCTCCGACATCCTTCAGGAATATTCGTTTTGATACAATGATCACTTACACTTTCTCTAAATGAGGAGTGTATTTGAACGTTATCAATGGGGTAAACCCCCTATAATTGTCTAAGGGGAGTATCCAGGCGAACAATGATGGTTGAGTGGCTCGTGTTTGAGAGGAGGGTCTGTATGAGTAGATGAGTAGGAGCGGATACCACGTCAGTACAGTACATGAATTTCTAGAGTCCCCTATAGGTCATGACTGGAAAGGCGGAAATAAGACCATGGCATATATATACAGTGATGTTCAGTTTGAGTGATTATGGTGATGTGACAGAGGCATGTGCCTGATCTTGGGCATATTTACATGCCCAAATATTATTTTATACCCATGTTTTATCCATGTTTTACCTTAATTTAAGAATAATCTCATGTATTTTGTGTAATTTGTGGCCATGGACTAACAAATATGATTAGCTCTCTTTGTAGGTTGAAATTGCCAATATATGGAGCTCAATGTGAAGATAATGGTCCTAATCTTGAAGATAAATGTTAAGGGATGGATTATTGATGATGAGACAAGTTAAAAAGGACATTTAGAGTCAACTCCGTGCCATGGAGAAGCATTGGGGAATTCAACAACGTGTCACGGAGCAAAGAATTAATTTATATAAGCAGGGGCTACCAAACAGTGAGCCTGCGCGATTGCTCCATGTCACAGAGCCTGATCTCCGAGTTAAGCTCAGTGCCACGGAGACAAATCTCCACAATGGGCAGCGTGCCACGGAGCTGTTTCACCATAGGCAAAATATTGCATTTTTCCAACTTATTATAAATTGAACCCTTAGCTTCTAAAATCATTTTTATCACGAAATATTTTGAGAACAACGAAAAGGAGAAAAGTGAGAAGTGAAGAACTCTACCTAGGGTTCGTTATTTTTCATTCTCTTTTAATCATTCTTGTAAGTACTTCACTTTAAATATGTTTTTAAGTATTTTTACGAACATGAGTGGCTAAAACTCTTCCTCTAGGGTTAGGTCCACATGATATGATTGTAAATGCATGAATTCTTCATTGGTTTGAGTTTTTAGTTGTTGTTTTGTCTTACATTCTTTATTATTATTATTTTTATGCTTGATCACCATGAAAACAAACTCGTTAAGCTTAGGTAAAAGATCGAAAGAGTAACACTATGCTAGAACACAAGAATGTAGGGAACAAGTTCTTATCTTTACGATAGGATTCGCGGTTAGGATAAAAATTATGCCTAATTTTCCTTGCTTGGTTAATAAAACAGGATGAGCTAGACACCGACTTATAATTGTCACATCACCACTCGTAGAAGTAGTTGTGAAGCTAAGTCAGGTTAAATGATTAGAGGTACGGAAGTCCATAATAAAGGGCATAAACCCCGTAAACCACATCCACGTAGTTAAATTGCTCATTAATTAGGACGTCACATCCCTACTCAACGATGTAGGTGTGAGACTAGTTTGTTGTGTATAGAGGCTCGAGAGACCATGAATACCCGCATTTTAACTATGTGAGACAACAACTGAAGTTTTCATACTCGAACCATTGTGAATTTTAGCATTGCATGATTATCAGGCCTTAACTCCAGTTGCTTCTTGTATTATTTCTCGATTGTTTTGTGATCACCTTTAGATTTAATAAAAATTATCCAAAATATCTTCTATCAACACTTGTGAAGCTTAAATTAACACTTTAACTTGAATATTTGCTGAATTAGTCTAGTCCATGTGGGTTCGACATCCGGATATTAAAAAGGGCCACTGTATTACTTGTACGACCGCGTGTGCTGGGGTGCAACAGTGCCCAACACATCATCAATTGTTATGATATGTGACGACTCGAATGTACACCCGGGTCGTAGACATAGGACAAGGAGCCTCAAGAGACCCCAAGTCAACCCATGTCATTAGCGTACATCTAATTCAATCACATAAGCGGAAGACTAAACATAAGAAATCATAAACATGTCATAAACCTGGAGAAAGGACAATACACAATCTAAACATGACGGCTGAATACAACTTGTAGTCTGAAAAGCCTTTAATCATGAAAGACAGGTTGACGGGACAATACCCCAACTAACCCAACAATACTGAAACTGAAAGGAAATAATAGAGTTTGAACATATGGCCCTCGGAACATGAGGACTCACCAAGTACGCTGTTAGCAATCTCTGAAATACTACTGAGGAGGGTGAGCTTGAGAGCCGGGTCCTGTATCATGAAATGATACAACATAGAAAGTATGCGGTCAGTACGTGAAATGTACTGAGTATGCAAGGTAGTTAAAATGGACATTTAAAATAAATAAATCTCTTAAATGATCATAAGAGTAGGACATCATGCTCGTATCGTAAATCATCATAATATATCATAAGGCTCAAGGTTTTCAAAAATTCATAATACAAACATAATCAGTATCGTAGGAGAAAAGCTTTACTCAACATGACTTGAGAAAAAATACATGATCATAACATGCATAAATCATGAGGAACAGTGGGAGATTCTCTTAACCGACATACCCCATATGAGCACACATGAAGCCCTACTTGTAACCCTAGTCGGGAGGGTGTCTGTACCTTGCCAAGGGTAGGACCATGAAAGTGTGATATCACCGTGAAAAGGGCCATTTTGAGCCGGGGACAGTCACATAGGAGGTCGCAACATACCTACGGTGGCACGTAGTTTATAGGATCCGGGGCAGAATCTAGGCCCTAAACCCACTCGGTGTTCGATACTACTTCCAAAACATATATAGTGCTTATAGTATTACTTGCATGAATTCATGGGCTAGTTAAATCATGATAGTCATAAACATACATGTACATATATGAACCAGCCATGAGACTAGGCCTGTGAGTTGACCGAAACATAATTCATGATTTATAAGGTTCATACATACTTGTAAATCATACATATAACTTGAAATTCATAAAATCATGATGGTTATTAGATTAATGCATAATTTAACTCAAAATTCATGCTGGGCTTGCAAGTATCAATAATAGAAAAGTAGATCATAAATAGATAAATCATGGATCATGCATAGTTAGGCTTAATTTCATAGAAATCGAAATCGATAAAATTATAGATAAATTTAGATAATAAAATCTGATTAAAACCCATAGATTATGATGAGAATCTAAAATCACAAAACCAATTATCAAATCATTAGACTTTTATAAAAATCATCTTCAAAATCACAAGATCTTTTAATAAGATTTTTGTAAAAATCATAGAGAATGGGCAAGGGTGTGGAAGAAATCACCCATTGATAGCTCTACATATCTAAGAATAACTGGTTCTTAACTTCCCTAGATTGCCCAGGAGGAAATTGATGAAGAACACCATGAAATCACCCAGGTCACCCTTCTATCACCTTCCAAAACCTTTGCATGCATGAATGAGGACTTAGGCTAGTCTATTTCTTTTAAATCACCCTTTCTAATGTTAAAACGACGTAGTATAGGACCCTAGGACTGAGAAATTATGAAAAATCCCTCACTTAAATCATAGAATTTTGCTGACTAACAGTCCCCACGAGGGACTGGACGACTCGTCGCCAGGGCCCGCGACTCGTGGCGTTGAGTCATCATGTTCACTGCCAAAATTCATCAAGGGACCCCATGAATCTTGGTGCCTGACCACGACTCGTGGTCACCACCCGTGATCCCCATTGACCAAACTCCTTTCCACGCATCCAGTCTAGGCCACGGGTGACCTCACAAGTCGTGTGGTCTGACCACGACTCGTGGTCATGCCCGTGGTCTCCCCCAAACCATGCCACCTCTTTTCCAGGCCACGAGTCACTTCACGATCTGTGGTCACTCCTCACGAGCCACTACACGGGTTGTTATGTGATTTGGTGTGAAATTTCAGTTTTTCACCATTTTGACTCCCGGGTCTGATCCTAGGGTTCCTAAGGTATAAAAATATCTCCCCCTTGGGAACATTCATTCTCGAATGTTAGAAACACACAGAAAAATCAGAATCATACATTCATCATATGCAAATACTGATGATTTAAATAGAAGACTGACGAAATGAGTACCTCCGAAAAGAACTACATAGCTGAACCGAATTTAGACATCACATACATCTATCATAACATAAATCAAATTTGAGCACATGAACTGAACATGGAAACTGATCAGAGAATTAGGGCAAAACTGATACCTTAAACTGAAACTGAGCCGGTAGGGAACAACTGAGGGTATTTAGCCATCATATCTGCTTTGGCTTCCCACATAGCTCCCTCGACATGTTGATTTCTCCATAACACCTTTACTGAAGATACTTCTTTGTTCCTCAGCCTCCGAACCTGATGATCCAAGATTGCAACTGGAATTTCCTCATGACTGAGGCTATCTCTCACACCAACACTTTCCACGGGGACAACTAAAGCTGGATCACCCAAACACTTTTTGAAGAGTGAGACAAGATGAACTGAAGATAACTCTGATGGCAAGTCCAACTCATACGCTACCTTATCAACCCTTCTCATAACCCGGTAGGGACCAACATAGCGGGGACTGAGTTTTCCTTTCTTTCCGAACCGCACGACTCCCTTCATGGGAGATACCTTCAGAAACACCCAATCGTCCACCTCGAATTCCAACTCTCTCCTCCTCACATTAGCATATGATTTCTGACGACTCTACGTGGTCCTTAACTGATCCCTTATCAACTGAAACTTTACCGTAGCCTCATGAACCGGATTAGGCCCTATCATAGCTGCCTCACCAATCTCAAACCATCCAATGGGCGATCTACATCTTCATCCATAAAGATCCTCGACGGTGCCATTTGGATGCTAGAGTGATAGCTGTTATTATAAGCAAATTCGATCAAGGGAAAATGATCATCCCAGCTACCTTTGAAATCCATCACACATTCTCTCAACATGTCCTCGAGAGTTTGGATTGTTTGTTCGGCTTGGCCATCCATTTGCAAAGAAAGGCTATGCTGAGCTAAACTTGAGTCCCAAGCCCTTTCTGAAAAGACCGCCAGAACTGGAATGTAAACTGAGTACCTCGGTCTGAAATAATAGACAAAGGCACTCCATGAAGTAGAACCAACTCCTGAATATACAATTTGGCATAATCATCTGCTGAATCTGTGGTTCTCACTGGCAGGAAATGTGCCGCTTGGTCAACCTGTCGACCACCACCCAAATAGAGTCATGTTGCCGGCGAGTACGGGGAAACCCAGTTATGAAGTCCATATTGATTTCTTCCCACTTTGTAGTAGGAATGCTAATATCCTGAAGTACGCCTCCCGACCTTTCATGCTCGACCTTCACTTGCTGACAGTTCGAGCACTTGGCTATGAATTCTGCAATATCCCTCTTCATGTCATTCCACCAATATATTTCCCACAAATCATGACACATTCTGGTGGCACCCAGATGGATAGAGTACCTGGATCCATATGCCTCATGCAATATTCGGTCCCTCAAATCATCTACTTTGGAACACACAGACGACCCTGGTACCACAATACACCATCTCCCCCTTGGGAGAAAACCTCCACCTACTGACTATAGACATCTTCTTTTAGCTTTACCAACATTGAATCCTCATCTTCTCTAGCCTTCACATCGGTCACCAAGGACGATTCGTATCCGTTTTGCACCACAACGCCGCCATCGGTTGAGTCAACCAATCTAACTCCCAACCTTGCAAGTTGATGGACATCTTTCACCAACTCTTTCTTTCCCTCATCCACGTGGGACACATGATCACAGGAAAAAATAGCATGCCCGAGATATACTTTATGACTTAAATTAGTCTTGTTTATCTAAGTTATTGTATACATTTTCATGTAATTTTATATGAATGTGAAGATATGTGCTAACCAACATGATTAGCCTTTGTTTTGTAGGTTTTGATGACTTTTGAGTAACTAATCCATGAGTTGGTGAAGTAGAGGCTTGAAAACGGAATTAACCCGCGAACGTCGGCAAAGAGGAGGCACAAAACAGCCCACCTGCACGTTGGCAACGTGCCATGGCAGGCTGGCAGCGTGACATGGGGGTGCCAACGCGCTGCCCAAGCAGCGTGACACGCTGCCAACGTGGCAGGGTGCTGCCGAGGCCAAATTTCGGGTGATTTCCAAAGAGCTTTTGCGTTGCCTCCGTGTCACGGAGGCAGTGCTCCACGATGCACTCCGTGACACGTTGCTTGTTATTCCGGGAAAAATTCCCACTAATATAAATAGCACACTTAGGTTTTATTTGAGATATTCTGAGTTGGTGGAGCAAGAACGTGGGCTACAGGCAGTTGAGGGGATGAAATTATCAGGGTTTTTCTCTATCTCCTTCTTCTTTAATTCAATTTCTTGTATGTTTAACACTCATTTAACGATGTTTAATCCACAAATGAGTGGATAATTCCTCTTCTTGCTGAGGTTAAGAACAATTGTATTGAAATGTGATTGTTGATTAAGTTGGTTTTTTTTCATCTTTTCTTCCATGGTTGTTCTATTGATTCTTGTTCTTACTGCATTAATGTGTGGCCTATGTTAATGTACATCTAAAAAGTCCGGTTTCACTCGAGAGAGCAAGAAATTGGAAAGTTGTGAATTAATAGGATATGATCTTTTCTTAGTTTGGGAAAATTGAGAATTGATTTACCTTCAGGATAGAAATATACGTGAAAGTCGTATTAGTCAACTTAGGAACCGGGTTTGTATGGCTAGAACATGAATTTCGTTTAATCACAGAAATGTAGGTGGGCGGTTCATGATTCTTAAGTTGGGTTAAATATGAGAGTTTTAATCCATTGGCTTTAGTTCTTTACTAGCAACCGGAGGAAAGGTTAACCAAATTATATCGATAATTAATTTCTTTACATGTTTAATTAACCTCAGTATGCTCACATTCATAGTTCAGACTCACATTAGATACTCGTTTTAGACTTAGCATAAAAATTAGAACCTAAAATATCTAACTCTTGGTTACACTGTTGTCTTTATTGTTAGAATTAAAATATAATACACTTGAGCAGATTGTTACCGTATCCCAGTCCCTATGGGATTGATACTTGGCTTACTTAAGCCACTTTACTACTTGTTCGACCACGTGCACTTGCGTGTAGCTTTATACCCAAAGCAGACAGCCGAACAAGTTTTTGGCGCCGTTGCCGGGGACTGGCAATTGGTGAATTTTTCTTAAGTGTAAATTTACTATATTTTTTTTCTGAGTGTTGACAACTTGGTCTTAGTGTTTGTTTTAATTCTTTATTATTATTATTATTATTATTTCTTCTTTTTCGGATACCCTTATTGACATGACATCGTGGAATACAAATGGTTTAAATGGTGGATACTCATATTTTGGCGAATCTTGTCTGAATTGCGGAGGACACCACTCGTGGCAACACTGTAACACGTGCAATATATGTGGTGGTCAAGATGGCCATTGGGATGGCTGTCCGAATGCATATTCCCCTCCCCCAAGCCCCTACGATGATCCTTCTGTGGTTTTTGCTGAATATAGGCATGCTGAAAATGAGGACTTGGGACGCCAAGCTCAAATAGAAGACATGCTGAAACAACTCCTGGAGCAATCAGAAGCAATGAAGGAGGCGATGACAGTATTGAGAATTCAGCAAGAAGAGAATGCAGAGGCTCTAGAAAGGATGAGCATCAAACTCATGGAGATGATTGCTGAGGCTGAAGCTTGTGATAAATTGCAGGTGACTGTTTTAGCCGATATTCAAGAGGAACTACAAGAGGAAGACAAGGGTGAATTTTTGGATGAAGCCCAAAAATTAGAATCTCTTGAGTGTCCCCGTGATGGGATCACACTTATGGAAAATCCATTCATGGAAGAAGAAATAGAGTATCCCCCAGTTGACATTAATGGACAGATAGATGTCGATGCTGAGAAGGTGTATACAAGTAAGGAGGTCAAGCACAATGCAGTTTCAGAGTTGAGGTTTATTGGACCACACTCGAAGCATTTTTCGACATTAAGTTTGGTTGACAACCGAGAAATAGAGTCTTCCAAGCTTATAGAGAAATGTCTAGAGGAGGATCAAGCCCCGTATATTTTGAAATTTGCTAACTCGGAGAGACAAAATGACTTTGCTTACTTAAGGGCCAATAAGTTCAAAAGGCAACATCTACTGTTTGGTCCTTACAATTTTTCACCACCACCCTTAGAACATAAGAGGAAATTAGAAAAGAAATTAGGGGTGAGATTCATATCCTCAAGGTGGAGTAAAAAGTGGTGAAACTTGTTACGTCGTGCTGCAATGTAAAATCAGGCGCTGCTTGGGAGGCAACCCAAGGGTACCACAGGTACCATTTTAATTTCTTGCATTTGAGTTGATTTTTGTTTATTTTCATCTTGTGTTGTTTTGGTGGAAAGTTAAGCACAGATGGAGGGGAAGTCTGAGTACCCTTGGAGGAGGAAACTAGCAAGCATGGAGGAGAAAAAGTGTGGGGTCAAACACCCACTTGTGCAAGTTGAAGAAAAGCATGTTGTAGCTTGATATAAAGGCCTCAGGGAGTATTTCTCACCCTCTTTAAATGTTAATTTGATGCTATGAGGACATAGCATGATTCAAGTGTGGGGTGAGGTAAATTTCAAATTTTTGTGCTTAAAGATTTTTGGTGAATGTAATGCTTGTGAGAAAATTGAAAATTTTTTGTGAGTTAAGCATGACTTCATCACCCGTTGGTTTTTCTTTTCGGTTCTTTTCTGACGGGGGGGTCTTTGAACCGAAGAATAAAATTTTTTTTTCTTTGTCTGTATATAATGTTTTAGTCATAGTTAGGGACTGTTTCCAACGATGGATGGATGACGATCGTCTTAAGGAAAAATTAGTCGATAGGTTTTGGGTTTTTGAAACCATAACTAATTGGTGCTTGATGTTCTTGTTATGTGCTATATGTGATTGTAAGAGGCAAGTATGTTCAGTGTGAAGCATGCAGGTGTATAACTTTGTGTGAGACACTTAGGCTCTTGAATTTGACTCAATATGATTGAAGCTTAATTCTGAATTCTTGTGATTAGCTGAGTAAGAGTCTACTGAATGTGTCTTGAATTGAGCATGTGCCATGAGTGTAAGGTTTTTGAGTATTCTGTGCTATTGTGGATTGTCTAGAACTTGCTTGGTGTGTTTATAAAACGAAATGAAGGATGTGAATTGTAGGAGATGATTTAGGCATTTCTTTGAATGAACCAAATGTTTATCCCATATTTCACCTACCTTTAAAAATTAATCCTAGTTAACCCCATTGAGTTTGAGCCTATTCTTTGACAGCTGCAACATAAGCTCAATTCTTTTTCTTTCATTAGCCCTGAACTTGAACCAAAACTCCTAAGCGCTTAAAGGAAAAATCCGAAGGAGTAAAGGAGTGAGAAGAATGAAAAGAAAGGAAAAGTAGCAAGTTGTAGAAGTGAGAAAAGGACAAAGGTGCACTTGTGTGAAAATGGTTGAGTATTAGTAGGGAGTAAGAAAATAAATTAATGAAAAGTTACTTATAGAATTCCTTGCTAATAAGCCAAAAGTGCTTAAAGAAAAGGGGGAACATAAGAGGAAAAAGAAAGCTTAAAGGAGAAAAAGGTGAAGTAAGGGAAGGGAAGTTTTTAATGAGGGCGTGATGTATTAAAAGCGCTTAGGAAAGATAGTCACTATTACTGGCCATAATAGTACCTACCCCCACCTGAGTTACATTACAACCTAAAAAGTCCTACTTGATCTTACATTCATACATCCTTAAATTAGTGGAATAAAACACTAAGGGCAAGCTTATGGGTTATTACATGATGCATGTGAATTCTTTGTGAGAGTGAGTGAAATTCTATTCATGTACCCATACATGTTGTGAGTTAAAAATTGTTTTTGCGTGTGAAATTGGGAAACTCTCTTTCCGCGAGGGCACATGTTGAATGAAGGATATAATTCATGTGAGATTTCTTAATCAGTTGATTTGCATGAGTTTGTTAAGATTGAGAGTCCATTCTTGAGGTTAAGAAGTCTTAATATAGTTATACTTCATTTCAATGATCAAATCGTGCATGCTCTATTTGTAGCTTGTCATCTTACGTAATCATTATAGCCGTAACTTGAATTATCTTGCTAAATTAGTTATGTGGGAGTCTCCATATGCATGATATGTAAAAGGTTGTTCGAGGACGAATAAGGCTTTAAGTGTGGGGTTGTGATCACAGGCAAAAATAGCATGCCCGAGATACGCTTTATGACTTAAATTAGTCTTGTTTATCTAAGTTATTGTATACATTTTCATGTAATTTTATATGAATGTGAAGATATGTGCTAACCAACATGATTAGCCTTTGTTTTGTAGGTTTTGATGACTTTTGAGTAACTAATCCATGAGTTGGTGAAGTAGAGGCTTGGAAACGGAATTAACCCGCGAACATCGGCAAAGAGGAGGCACAAAACAGCCCACCTGCGCGTCGGCAAAGTGCCACGGCAGGCAGGCTGATCACAACAACCCACCTGCACGGTGGCAACATGCCACGGCAGGCTGGCTGCGCGACATGGAGGTGCCAACGCGCTGCCCAAGCAGCGTGACACGCTGCCAATGCGGCAGGGTGCTGCCGAGGCCAAATTTCGGGTGATTTCCAGAGAGCTTTCGCGTTGCCTCCGTGTCACGGAGGCAGTGCTCCGGGATGCACTCCGTGACACGTTGCTTGTTATTCCGGGAAAAATTCCCACTAATATAAATAGCACACTTAGGTTTTATTTGAGATATTCTGACTTGGTGGAGCAAGAACGTGGTCTACAGGCAGTTGAGGGGACGAAATTATCAGGGTTTTTCTCTATCTCCTTCTTCTTTAATTCAATTGCTTGTATGTTTAACACTCATTTAACGATGTTTAATCCACAAATGAGTGGCTAATTCCTCTTCTTGCTGAGGTTAAGAACAATTGTATTGAAATGTGATTGTTGATTAAGTTGGTTTTTTTCATCTTTTCTTCCATGGTTGTTCTATTGAATTAATAGGATATGATCTTTTCTTAGTTTGGGAAAATTGAGAATTGATTTACCTTCAGGATAGAAATATACCTGAAAGTCGTATTAGTCAACTTAGGAACCGGGTTTGTATGGCTAGAACATGAATTTCGTTTAATCACAGAAATGTAGGTGGGCGGTTCATGATTCTTAAGTTGGGTTAAATACGAGAGTTTTAATCCATTGGCTTTAGTTCTTGACTAGCAACCGGAGAAAAGGTTAACCAAATTATATCGATAATTAATTTCTTTACATGTTCAATTAACCTCATTATGCTCACATTCATAGTTCAGACTCACATTAGATACTCGTTTTAGACTTAGCATAAAAATTAGAACCCAAAATATCTAACTCTTGGTTACACTGTTGTCTTCGTTGTTAGAATTAAAATATAGTACACTTGAGCAGATTGTTACCTTATCCCAGTCCCTGTGGGATCGATACTTGGCTTACTTAAGCCACTTTACTACTTGTTCGACCACGTGCACTTGCGTGTAGCTTTATACCCAAAGAAGACAGCCAAACAACACACTCTCCATAGAGAGCCTACTAAGTGCATCGGCTACCATATTAGCCTTAACCGAGTGGTAAAGAACACTCATATCATAGTCCTTAAGTAGCTCCAACCAAATCCTTTTTCAAAGATTGAGATCTTTCTGCATAAACACATATTGCAAGCTCTTGTGGTATGTAAATACATCCACGTGGACCCCATACAAGTAGTGCCGCCATATCTTCAATGCAAACACCACCGCAACCAACTCAAGATCATGGTGGGGTAATTCTTCTCATGGACTTTCAACTGTCTTGAGGCATACGCTATCATTTTCCCATGTTGCATCAACACATACCCAAGTCTGATTCTCAATGAATCACAATATACTACAAAACCATCGGTACCCTCGGGTAGGGTCAACACTAGTGCTGAACTGAGTCGAGTCTTCAACTCTTAGAAGCTTTTCTCACAAGCCTCCGACCATTGGAACTTTACCTTTTCCTGAGTCAACCTTGTCAATGGTGGTGCAATTGATGAAAATCCCTCAATGAACCTCTCATAGCAGCATGCTAGGCCCAAGAAATTCCGAATCTCTGAAGTGTTCACCGGTCTAGGCCAATTCTTTACCGCTTCAATCTTCTAAGAATCTACCTTTATGCCCTCACTCAATACCGCATGACCTAAATATGCCATGGAGTCCAACCAAATTCACACATGTTGAACTTTGCATACAACTGGCGATCCTTGAGGGTTTGAAGCACTACTCTCAAGTGAGCGGCATGCTCCTCCTCGCACCAAGAGTATATAAGGATATCATTGGTGAACACAATCACGAACATGTCTAGATATTGCTTGAACACCCTGTTCATCAAGCCCATGAAAGCTGCAGGGGCATTGGTGAGTCCAAAAGACATAAAAACAAATTTGTAGTGACCATACCAAGTCCTAAAAGCGGTTTCCAGGCTTTCACTCTCCCGAACCCTAAGCTGGTGATACCCGGACCTGAGATCTATCTTTGAGAAACATCTGGCACCCTAAAGCTGGTCAAACAAGTCATCGATCCTAGGTAAGGGGTACCTATTCTTGATGGTGACCTTGTTCAATTGCAGGTAATCCATACATATACGAAGGGATCTATCCTTCTTTCGGACAAAGAGAACCGGGGTACCCCATGAAAACTTGCTCGGTCTAATGAAACCCTTATCCAACAAGTCCTTCAACTGATCCTTCAACTCCTTTAGCTCGGTTGGAGCCATCATGTATGGAGGAATAGAGATAGGCTGCGTATCCGGTAGAAGATCAATACTGAAATTAATTTCCCTCTTAGGAGGAACACTTGGCAAATCATCGGGAAAAACCTCCGGATACTCATACACCAGCGGAACTAACTGGATAGTCGGGGAATCAAACTCAACATCCTTAACTCTAACTAGGTGATACATGAAGCCCTTAGAAATCATTTTCCTGGCCTTAAGATATGAAATAAACCGACCGATTGGTACAACTGAATTTTCCTTCCACTCTAAGACTGGCTCACCCGGAAACATGAACTCTACTAACCGGGTTCTACAATTAATCAAAGCATAACATACAAACAACCAATCCATGCCCGAAAGGAGGTCAAAGTCAGTCATAGCTAACTCTACTAAGTCTACGGAGGTAATTTTATGCAACACTATGATGGGGCAACCTTTATACACCTGCCTAGCTACAACTAATACACCGATTGGGGTAGAGACCAAGAACGGTTTTGATAGAATTTCAGGGCTAACTCCAAAACTACTAGCAATATAAGGGGTCACAAAAGAAACGTAGCTCCTGGATCTAAAAAGGCATAAGCATCAATATGGAAGACTTGCAACATACCAGTGACCACATTTGGTGAAGCCTCCTGCTCCGGGCAGGGTACTAAAGGATAAAACATGTTTTGGCACTGACCGCCCGCTGAACTAGTAGAGGCACCCTACTGAGGGGGGCGGGCTACTGGAGCGGCAAAACTGGCAGCTGTCACATGGGCCCCACCGACCCCTGACATGGCTGAGGGGCAATCCCTAAGTCTGTGCCCGGGTTTGCCACACCAGAAACACGCATCTGAGCCAACTGATCTTGGGTAGATTTATATGCCCAAGTGATACTCAAATGCGTCATTTTATCTTGTTTATCTAATCTATGTTTGTACATTCTCATGTGAATTGTAGTCAAATGTGAATTTATACTAACCAACATGATTAGCATTGTTTTGCAGGAAAAATATAATTTTATGAAGCTAAGATGCATGTTGGGAGAAATCGGGATTGGACTCGGAAGAGAGCAAGGAAAAGGCCAAGGAAAGCATGAACTAAAGGGGCTCCACGATGGAGCCGTGTCACGCTGCCATCGCGGATGCATTTTGCCCAGATGCTGAAGATGAGCCAAATTCTAGTGAAGGTGCGCGTTGGGGCCGTGGCACGTTGGCCTAGCCCCGTATTGCACGCCGTGCCACGTTGGGCTTAAATACCTGGACGATCGGATTCCAGTAAGGGTCCGCGTTGGTGGCGTGTCACGGAGGTAGTGCTCCGCGATGCACTCTGTGACACATTGCTTGTTATTTTGGGAAAAATTCCCACTAGTATAAATAGCACACTTAGGTTTATTTTTAAGAATTTTGAATTAGTTGAGCAAGGACGTGGGTTACAGGCAGTTGAGGGGACGAAAATCTTAGGGTTCTTCTCTATCTCTTTCTCCTTTATTTCAATTGTTTGTATGATTTACACTCATTTGATGATGTTTAATCCACAAATGAGTGGCTAAATGCACTTCTTGCTGAGGTTAAGAACATTTGTATTGAAATGTAATTATTGATCAATTGGTTTTTCATCTCGTCTTCCATGGTTGTTCTATTGATTCTTCTTCTTACTGCATTAATGTGTGGCCAATGTTAATGTATATCTAAAAAGTCCAGTTTCACTCGAGAGAGAAAGAAATTGGAAAGTTGTGAATTGATAGGATATGATCTTTTCTTAGATTAGGAAAATTGAGAATTGATTTACCTTCAGGATAGAGATATACCTGAAAGTCATATTAGTTAATTAAGGAATCGGTTTTGTATGGCTAGAACATGAATTTATTTTTATCACAGAGATGTAGGTGGAAGGTTCATGATTCTTAAGTTGGGTTAAATACGAGAGTTTTAATCCATAGGCAATAATTCTTGACTAGCAATCGGAGGAAAGATTAATCAAATTGTATCGATAATTTATTTCTCTACATGTTCATTTTAGCCTCAGCATGCTCATACTTATAGTTCAGACTCAAATTGTATATTTGTTTTGGACTTAGTATAAAATTAGGAAATAAAATATCAAAATCTTCTTCACACTGTAGTCTGCAGTTCAGAGTTAAAGTTTATTAACACTTGATTAGATTGATACCTTAGTCCAGTCCCTGTGGGATCGATACTTGGCTTACTTGAGCCACTTTACTACTTGTTCGACCATGTGCACTTGCATGTAGTTATTCCAAACAACCAAACAAGTTTTTGGCGCCGTTGCCGGGGATTGGCAATTGGTAAAATTTTTCTTAAGTGTTAGTTTACTATTTCTCTTAGTGTTGACAACTTGGTCTTAGCCTGTATTTTGCAGATATTAATTTCTGTTGAACACTGGCAAGAGACAAGGAGCTGGTGGACTCATATTTAAAGCCGGAAAGACAATTCCATCATCAAAGGATAGAAGCTCTAGAGAAAAAGTTGCAGTTGCTCAGACAAACAATCCTGGAGCAACAACAGAATCCACCAGTTGTAAGGGCAGTGTTAGTGCCCGAGGAAATGGCAGCTAGGCCAGTTCGCGAGGTGGCAATCCCACATGCTAACAATGTCATATCTAGCATCCGCAAACCTAAGCCAGGAGGGAGGTTCGAGCTTAAATAGAACATGGTGCAATTGCTGCACCCAACGGGCAATTCACAGGTCTCCCTCACGAGGATCCACAACAACATCTCCAAAATTTTTTGGAGATAAGTGACACTTACATCCCCGCTGGAGTGTCATCAGATTATGTCAGGCTTACATTATTCCCATTTCACTTTTGGGAGAAGCTAAGAGGTGGTTGAAAGCTGAGCCACCTAATTCCATCACCACGTGGGATGATCTTGCAAAGAAATTCTTGATACGGTTCTTTCCATCCGGTAAAACAACAAGACTTAGAAGTCAAATTCTAAGTTTTAAACAGAGAGAGGTAGAGAATCTGTATCAAGCCTGGGAGAGATTCAAATATATGTTGCGGGATTGTCCTCATCATCACCAATCCAATGATGTGCTGGTGCATACTTTCATAGAAAGTTTGGAACCCCACACAAAAATCTTGCTAGACTCAGCAGCTGGGGGACAAGCATTAGAGAAGACTTATGAGGAGTTGTATACTTTGTTAAACCGTATTTCGCAGGGAAATCCAGAGTGGAATGCTGACTGTTCAAGAGGAGGAACAAGGAAAGCAGCTGGATTCTTGGAAGTGGATGGTTTTACAGCTATTGCTGCAAAGATAGCTGCGTTACAGAATCAACTCAACACCCACTTCACTAACATGAGCATGAACCAGTCTCAAGCCCCAGTGAATGTAGTGCAGCAGATTTGGTGTGAAGTGTGCGGGAGTAATGAACACTCAGTTGAGTGTTGTGGAGCAAATCCTGATTCGGTGAACTTTATTGGTAATGTACATAGAAATAACCACCTACAGTATGGAAACAACTACAATTCTAACTGGAGAAATCACCCGAATTTCTCTTGGGGTAGAAACAACCATCAAGGGCAGAGTTCGAGTCAGGGGGCGCAGAAAAATCAGGGAGGGCAGCAGAACTATCAGTCGCAATACAGAAGCAACTGATCTTGGGCAGATTTATATGCCCAAGTGATACTCAAACGTATCATTTTCGCCTTGTTTATTGTGCAATGTGTATACATTTTCATGTAATTGGTAATAAAATGTGAATTTATACTAACCAACATGATTAGCATTGTTTTGTAGGTAAAATGTGATTTTGAGGAGCTAAAATGCATGTTGGAACAATATCGGAGTTAGACTTGGATTCGAGCACGAAAAAGGCATTGGACCGCACCAATTAAAGGGGCTCCGTGATGGAGCCGTGTCACGCTACCATCGCGGATGCACAGTGCCTGGAGGGTGAATAATTTGCCAATTTCCAGTGGAGCCTCGCGACAGCTCCGTGGCACGGAGGCAAGCCTCCGCGTTGCACGCCGTGCCACGTTGAAGCTTTATTCCTGGACCCTAAAATTCCAGAGAGGGTCCGCGTCCATGCCGTGTCACGGAGGCAGTGCTCCGCGTTACCCTCCGTGACACGTTGCTTGTTATTCCGGGAAAAATTCCCACTAGTATAAATAGAACACTTAGGCATATTTTTAATTAATTCAGACTTGGTGGAGCAAGGACGTGGGTTACAGGCAGTTGAGGGACGAAAAAGCTAAGGGTTTTTCTCTCTTTCTTTCTTCTTTCAATCAATTGTTTGTATGATTAACACTTGTTTTAGGATGATTAATCCACAAATGAGTGGCTAATTCTCTTCCTTGCTGAGGTTATGAACAATGGTGATGAATTTTGATTATTGAATTATATGGTTTTTCATCTTCTTCTTCCATGTTGTTCTATTAATTCTTGTTTCTACTGCATTGGTGTGTGGCCGACATTAATGTACATCTAAAAAGTTCGATTTCACTCGAGAGAGCACGAAATTGGAAAGTTGTGAATTAATAGGGTATTGTTCTTAACTTGATTTGGGAAAATTGGGTTTTGATGTGCTTTCCTGATAGAAATATACTTGAAAGCCGTATTAGTCAATTTAGGAACCAGAATTGTATTGCTAGGTCATAAATTGCATTTGATCACAGAAATGTAGACGGATGGTTTATGATTCTTAAGTGAGATTAAATACGAGAGTTTTAATCTCTAGGCTAATGTTCTTGGCTAGCAACAGGAAGAGAAGATTAACCAAATTAGGATTATAATCAAATTCAGTACTTGTTCTTAACCTTGGCATGCTCATATCCATAGTTTAAATTCAAAGTAGATATTTGTTAATAGTTTTAGTATATAATTTATAAACAAAAATTATTTAACTTTTGGTTACATTGTTGTCAGCATATATAGAAGTAAGATAGAATATAGTATACTTGAGCAATTTTTACTTATCCAGAGTCTCCTTGGTTCGATACTTGGCTTACTTAGCCACTTTATTACTTGTTTGACCACGTGCACTTGCGTGTCAGTTTTTCACCCCTATAGCAAACACCCGAACAAGTTTTTGGCGCCGTTGCCGGGGAGACTAGGCAATTGGTGAAATTGTGTTAAGTGTAAATTTACTGTATTTTTTATTTTATTTTCTTAATTGTTGACAACTTGGTCTTAGCCTGTATTTTGCAGACTTGATTTCTGTGAATACTGGCAAAGGACAAGGAGCTGGTGGAATCTTATATAGAGCCTGAACGTGAATTTCATAGTAAACGTAGAGAAGCTCTACAAAAGAAGGTGCAGTTGCTCAGACAGACTATTATGGAGCAACAAAATCCACCGGTTGTGAGGGCAGTGTTAGTGCCCAACGAAGCAGCAGCAAGGCCGGTTCGCGAGGTGGCAATCCCACATGCCAACAATCCGCAAACCCGAGCCTGGAGGGAGATTTGAACTTAAGCAGAACATGGTGCAACTATTGCACACAAGCGGGCAATTTACCGGTCTCCCTCATGAAGACCCACAACAACATCTCCAGAACTTTTTGGAGATAAGTGACACTTATATACCCGCTGGAGTGTCACCTGATTATGTTCGGCTCACACTATTTCCGTTCTCATTACTTGGTGAAGCCAAGAGGTGGTTAAAAGCTGAGCCACCAAATTCTATCTCAACGTGGGATGGTCTAGCACGGAAGGTCTTGATAAGATTTTTTCCCTCTGGTAAAACAGCCAGACTTAGAAGTCAAATTCTAAGTTTCAAACAGAGGGAGGGAGAAAATTTATATCAAGCCTGGGAAAGATTTAAATCCATGTTGCAGGACTGTCCTCATCATCATCAGTCCAATGAGGTGTTGGTACACACATTTATTGAGGGTTTGGAACCCCATACTAAAATTTTGCTAGACTCAGCAGCTGGAGGGCAAGCGCTGGAAAAGACTTATGAGGAGCTGTACACTTTGCTCAACCGGATTTCACAGGGCAATCCAGAATGGAATGCTGATTCATCTCGAGGTGGAGCAAGGAAAGCAGCAGGAGTGCTTGAAGTGGATGGATTTACAGCTATCGCAGCACAGATAGCTGCCTTGCAGAATCAGTTGAACAACCACTTCAGCAATATGAACTTGAACCAGCCTTCAGCTTCACTCAATGCAGTCCAGCAAATGTGGTGTGAAGTGTGTGGAAGCAGTGAGCACTCAGCTGAGTGTTGTGGAGCAAACCCAGATTCGGTTAACTTTGTGGGCAATGCACAAAGAAATCAGCAGCAGTTTGGTAGCGGCTACAACTCAAATTGGAGGAACCATCCAAATTTTTCGTGGGGTAGCAACAACCAACAAGGCCAAAGTTCGGGTCAGGGTATGCACAGGAATCAAGGAGGGCAACAGAACTACCAATCTCAATTCAGAAATCACAATGCCCCTCCTCCACAACCATCTCCTACCATCGAGGAAATGTTCAAGACCATGATTGCTAATCAGGCGCAATTGCAGGCTGACTATGTTAAATTGGCAGCCGAAGTGAAAAACAATCAATTAGCGACCAAGGCTCTTGAGTATCAATTTGGGCAATTTGCTAGTGCCCAAAACACAAGGCCCAGAGGAGGACTGCCTAGCGACACGGATCCAAATTCGAAGCAGGTAAATGCAGTGACCACAAGGAGTGGTTTGCAGCTGAAGGAGGTGGAACCGGAGAGACCATCTCAAAAGTCAGGAGCAGCAGATGTTGAGGAAGAACAAAGTTCGGATAGGGGGAAAATCAAAGAAGCAGAATCAGAAAGACCTCCACCCCCGTTCCCTCAACGACTCAAGAAACACAAAGAGGAGGCGTGTTTCAAGAAATTTACGGAGGTGCTTAAACAGGTACATGTTTATTTACCTCTTGTTGATGTCTTGCATGGAGTGCCAAAATATGCCAAATATATTAAAGACATCGTGGCCAACAAAAGTCATTCAACTGAGTATGCCACGGTAGCTTTGATGGAGGAATCCACTTCCCGAATTCAAAATAGACTGCCTACGAAGCTAAAAGACCCTGGAAGTTTTACTATCTAGCTTACTATTGGGCAGAGTATCCGAGCTCGTGGATTGTGTGACTTGGGGGCGAGCATAAATCTGATGCCATCTTCGGTATTCAGAAAGTTGGGTCTAGGGAGTCCTAGACCTACAACCGCAATCTTGCAGTTAGCAGACAGATCCTTAGCTAGGCCGGATGGCATTGTTGAGGATGTGCTTGTGCAAGTAGGATCCCTCATTTTTCTGGTTGATTTTATTGTTCTAGATTTTGAACCAGACGCTGAAGTCCCATTTATTTTGGGACGACCCTTCTTGGCAACCGGGAAAGCATTAATCGACGTGGCTGCGGGTCAACTTACAATGCGAGCACATGACAAGGTAGAGATGTTCGATGTGTACAGAGCACCCAAGCTCCCGATGGTGAATGAAGAACTCTCGGTGATCAATGTAATTGATCATGGGAATGCTAATCGAATGAATGATTCCCGAGAGTTGATGGGAAGACCACCAAATAAGGGTGAGCACTACTGGGGGAGGACAATGATCGTGAGAAATCGTCCATCACCCTAGTGGACAATTGAGCATAAGGGACGTCGAGCCGCGATGGTAAACCAGGCGCTGCACGGGAGGCAACCCGTGAAAAATATTTTTTTCTTTTATTTTGTAAAGTGTAATTAGATTTTATTTTAATTTTCTTTTTCTTGATTTAGTACAATTTTTTTGTTTTAGTTAGTATTTTTCATTTTAGTAGTGAAATCTATTAATCTAACCAATTTTGTTTAGTGAGGTGATTGGCAGGTCAAACGGAGAAAAATGTGCACGGAATCGTGAAGGAAAAGGCAAGGTATGAAAAAATGAATAAAATGAAGAGACAGTGAGCTGGGGCGATGGCTCCGTGTCACGGAAGAAGGACCTCCGTGTTACCCTCCGTGACACGTTGAGGTTTAATCTAGAATTTTTAAAAATTCCAGAGGACTGTCGCGATGGCTCCGTGTCACGGAGGCAGTGCACCGCGATGCACTTCGTGACACGTTGCCCTATAATTTGTGACGGGTCACACCGGGTTGCCGAGTGACCCACATGTTTTTCTTCATTTTAAACCCCGATTTTATTCCCTTTTCCCTCATTTTCTCACTTCTCCGCGACCAAACACCCAAATTTCCCTCTCCCATCAACGTGCCACGGTATTAAGCAAAGAAATTATCGAGTTTTCTTCGGTTTTTCAACTACGAGGTATGTTTTCCTATTCTCTCTCAAGTTTTTTCGAATTTATTCGAAATTAAGCATGGGAGGTGAGATAAATCACCCTAAGTCGAAATTTAGCATGAAATTGAGTTATTCCTTGATTGATATATGTTCGGAATGTTGTAATACGCGTTTGAACTTGTCGATTGCGTGAATGATTCGAATTTGATTGTGAAATTCAATTCTAGGGCTTGGGTTGTTGAAATCGAGATGGGTAACTTGGTAAATTGGTGAATTATATGCCGGGGTGTGCTTGTGAATTGAAATAAGTCGTTGTAGAATATTGTTTGGATGTAATAGACGACGAATTCTCGGGTTTTGGGAAAATGTGAAAATTGTTCGATTTGGTTGGTTATATAGGTTCATATGTATATAAAATTTTTGTTGTTGTTTTTGTTTTGTTGTTCTCTTTGCTAAGTGCAATGGTTTAATTGCTAGCGATGGTAGGATTGGGATTAGCTGTATGAAGTCTGAGTAGTACGCTAAAAGTGATACCGTCGAAATTTTCTTTGCGAACGCACTACGCATAAATTGTATAGTTGTTTGTTTTTGGGTGCAAATAAAGTGATCCTTGCCGTAGTATCATAACCGTAGCTAAGGACTAAGTGTGGGGTAAACTTAGCTTAACCCGACCTTAGTCGAAGTTAGCATGCATTTAGCTTGACATTTTGCTTGTTCATTTGTGTTGACAGGTACAATGGCAAGTAGGCAGGATAAGGGTAAGGGTGCATCTACTTCAGGCACTGAGAGAAAACGACTTAGACTGGGCACAGCAGTCCCAGCTGCACCAGTAGTTCCGTGCGGCCAACGCCGCCAATACGGAATGAGGTGGGTAACCGATGAAGGGAAGAAGTGGTATGCTAAACACAAGGAAAACAAATACTTCCCCGAGGAGCATATTGCACGGGAACCACTAGCACAGGAGTTCCCCCACATAGTGCAAAGGATCGATGCAGCTGGGCTCAGCTTCATATTTCAGGAGCCCAAGGAATGCAACCTACATCTAGTCCGGGAGTTCTATGCAAATTGGAACCCGGTAATCAGAAGCCACACAATAAAAATCAGAGGGCAGATTGTCACTCTGGAACCCCAGCAATTGAATGCCATCATTGGAGTGCGGGACACAGACGCCCACGTTCTCCGCCAGCTGAACATCACCCCACCATATGCCGATATCAGACGCACATTGTGTGGGGCTCGATCCACAGCCAGATGGAGCAGACATAAGGACAGGGGTTACCACCAGACTCTGCCGTATTCTCAAATGAACAGGGAGGCCAGAATATGGCTGAAGATAGTCTGTTCGTGCTTAATCCCGGGGGTGCACATGACTGATGTGACCCGGGACCGTGTCTGCCTGGTGTATGCCCTGATGAAAGGGCTAGAGATTAATGTTGGGGCGGTCATCATATCTGCCATGAAGAGAGCCCGACTACACCAGGGCCACAGGTATGGGTTCGGAGGACTTATCACCACCTTTCTCCGGGGCCTCGATGTCGAGGAAGAGGCTTTGGACTACATCCCGCAGTTGGAGCGGAGGGCCCTTGATGTGACCAAAACTAAGGCCCCCAACACCACACACGGGCCAGTGCTGACACTTGGCGAGCGACATGCTCGTGACGACAAGTACATGGAACGGATGTTTGGTATGCAAATGCTTCAGCTTCGGATTGGTGGGAGACCAGCCACAGAGGAGGAGCTATGGCAGCTGGAGCTGGATTACCCATTTGGCGAAAACGCCAAGGCTTTATGCCGAGTGGGGCCAGCCTTTGTAGAGTCCACTGACGATGATGTCCCCACGGACGAGGAGACACATCGGGAGGACTCTGATGTGGAGTCAGATGACGACGACGGAGGTGACTCGGACATGGGCGATGAGGCAGCAGCACCGGATGAAGAAGTCGAATATTTTGACTGATCAGGGAGTGCCACCACCCAATTTTGTGATTTTTAAGTTTTGTGAACACTGGGGACAGTGTTCGATTTAAGTGTGGGGTGGGGATTAATTAGGTGCTGGGGCTAGGCTGGTTTGCTTGTATGTTCTTTCCTCTGTTTTGTATGTATCCGTATGTTTCCATGTGTTTGTGAAGTGCAAACTGGTTTGTATCTGTATATATTTGTGGTAATTGATGATGTGTGTTGTGAAATGTTGTGGTTTGCCAGCTAAGTCTGTAGAAAAATTTTTTTTGTAAATATTTTCCTAATTTATTTTTTTTCTCTATCGAAATGATCGATATTTTTAAAATTTTGCGAAAATATTTTGTACATATTAAAAATTTTGTAAATATTTGTCCATCGAAATGATCGATGTTTGAAATTTTTTTTCAATTTTTATTTTTGGGTTTCTCGGAGTTTGTTTTCGGTTCTTTTACCGAGAATAGTCCCATTGAACCGACGTCATAGTTAGTGACCGTTCCCTATGATGGATGGATGACGACCATCTTAAGGGAAATGTAGTCGGTAGGAGTAGTGATTTTAAATTGTTTTCAGTTTTTTTTTCTTTGAGGGGTTGCATCACGGAACCTGTAGTTACTATATGGTTGTGAAATTTTGGTTGCGTGTTGTAACTGATATTCAAAATGTAAAAGTGATTCGTATGAAAGCATGCAATTTTGTAAATATGTTGAGTTACCTAGGCTATAGAATTCGATTCGGTGTGATTGAGGCTTAAATTTTGAATTCATGTAATTGGCTAATTAAAAAGTCTGTGAATGCATCTTGAATCGAGCATGTGCATGAAGTGTGAAGTGAGGTGTTGTTATTCCATGCTATTGTGAAGTGTCCAGAACTTGCCTGGTGTGTGTACAAAACGAAATGAAGGAGGTGTAGTGTTGGAAAGGATGTAGGCATTTCTTTGTTATTAACCGAGAGTTTCTATTTTTTTTTTGTCATACACTACCTTTTTATGTGATTGTATACCCTAGTCAGCCCCTTGAGCCTTTAGCCGATTCTTTCTTTCTTTTGTCCAAAATTGTATAAACTGAGCTTAATTCTTTCTTTTCATTAGCCGTAAAGTCTATACAAAACTCTTAAGTGCTTAAGAAGAACAGAAAATTTTTTCCCAAAGTGTCAAAGAGTGAAAATAGTGGAAAGAAAAAGAAAAGCAGAGTGAGGAAAGAAAAGAAAAAGGTGGAGGGTGCACTTGCTATAATTAAATGATAATGAAGGTGCATGAAAAACCTTTGTTGTTGTGTCAAGTGTGTTTGGTGAAATGGGACATACGAAAGTAAACCAGCATGAACGGGATGATGAAAAAAAAGAAAAGAGAGAAACAATGTACATGAGTTGATCGGAATGTGTTGAAAAGGCGCTTAATGATGCTAGTGGCTATTATTGGCTAATCCAATATGTACTAGTTCCATAGCTTCCATTACAACCCATTAAAGTCCTACGTGATCTTACATTGCATTTCTTTATATTAGTGGAGTAATACACTAAGGGCAAGCCTATGGGTCATGACATGATGCATGTGAATTCTTTTGGGAGAGAGAGTGAAATTAATTTTTACATGCCCCTACTTGAATGTTTGTGTGTCACATGAACAAAAAGGGGAAGATTCTCTTGAGTTGTGAGGGCACATGCTTGATGAAAGATTGATGTTCGTGTCGGATATCTTGATTAGCTGATTTGCATGAGTTTGCCGATATCGAGGGTCGATTCTTAAAGTCTAGGAAGTCTTGATGTATTAAAGGTCGTTGCATTGTAAGACCATGCATGTTTTCTTGATGATTTACAATATTGAATGATCGGTATGACCGTAGCGTAAATTTTCGCACCATAGTGGCGAAGGTTGGGATGTAATTTGCATGAGTTGTGTATTTGTTGTTCAAGGACGAACAAGGATTTAAGTGTGGGGTAAGTGATCTTGGGCAGATTTATATGCCCAAGTGATACTCAAATGTATCATTTTCGCCTTGTTTATTGTGCAATGTGTATACATTTTCATGTAATTGGTAATAAAATGTGAATTTATACTAACCAACATGATTACCATTGTTTTGTAGGTAAAATGTGATTTTAAGGATCTAAAATGCATGTTGGAACAATATCGGAGTTGGACTTGGATTCGAGCACGAAAAAGGCATTGGACTGCACCAATTAAAGGGGCTCCGCGATGGAGCCGTGTCACGCTACCATCGCGGATGCACACTGCCTGGAGGGTGAATAATTTGCCAATTTCCAGTGGAGCCTCGCGACAGCTCCGTGGCACGGAGGCAAGCCTCCGCGTTGCACGCCGTGCCACGTTGAAGCTTTATTCCTGGACCCTAAAATTCCAGAGAGGGTCCGCGTCCACGCCGTGTCACGGAGGCAGTGCTCCGCGTTACCCTCCGTGACACGTTGCTTGTTATTCCGGGAAAAATTCCCACTAGTATAAATAGAACACTTAGGCTTATTTTTAATTAATTAAGACTTGGTGGAGCAAGGACGTGGGTTACAGGCAGTTGAGGGACGAAAAAGCTAAGGGTTTTTCTCTCTTTCTTTCTTCTTTCAATCAATTGTTTGTACGATTAACACTTGTTTTAGGATGATTAATCCACAAATGAGTGGCTAATTCTCTTCCTTGCTGAGGTTATGAACAATGGTGATGAATTTTGATTATTGAATTATATGGTTTTTCATCTTCTTCTTCCATGTTGTTCTATTAATTCTTGTTTCTACTGCATTGGTGTGTGGCCGACATTAATGTACATCTAAAAAGTCCGATTTCACTCGAGAGAGCACGAAATTGGAAAGTTGTGAATTAATAGGGTATTGTTCTTAACTTGATTTGGGAAAATTGGGTTTTGATGTGCTTTCCTGATAGAAATATACTTGAAAGCCGTATTAGTCAATTTAGGAACCGGAATTGTATTGCTAGGTCATAAATTGCATTTGATCACAGAAATGTAGACGGATGGTTTATGATTCTTAAGTGAGATTAAATACGAGAGTTTTAATCTCTAGGCTAATGTTCTTGGCTAGCAACAGGAAGAGAAGATTAACCAAATTAGGATTATAATCAAATTCATTACTTGTTCTTAACCTTAGCATGCTCATATCCATAGTTTAAATTCAAAGTAGATATTTGTTAATAGTTTTAGTATATAATTTATAAACAAAAATTATTTAACTTTTGGTTACGTTGTTGTCAGCATATATAGAAGTAAGATAGAATATAGTATACTTGAGCAATTTTTACTTATCCAGAGTCTCCTTGGTTCGATACTTGGCTTACTTAGCCACTTTATTACTTGTTTGACCACGTGCACTTGCGTGTCGGTTTTTAACCCCTATAGCAAACACCCGAACAGCAACAATGCACCTCCTCCACCACCATCACCCAGCATTGAAGAGATGTTCAAGACAATGATAGCTAACCAAGCTCAATTGCAGGCTGACTACGTGAAATTGGCAGCCAATGTAAATAACAATCAGTTAGCTACAAAGGCGCTGGAGTACCAGTTTGGGCAATTTGCTGGAGCTCAAAACACCAGGCCGAGAGGAGGACTTCCGAGTGACACTGATCTGAACCCGAAGCAAGTAAATGCAGTGACCACAAGGAGTGGTTTGCAACTCAAGGAGGTGGAACCAGAAAGACCACCACAACAGTCGAAAGTAGGTGATAATGAGAGGGATCACAATGATGTAGGGGGAAGGAGAAGGAAGCTGAACCAGAAAGACCACCACCCCCGTTCCCTCAAAGACTAAGGAAACACAAGGAGGAAGCGTGTTTCAAAAATTTCATGGAGGTGCTCAAACAACTACACATTAACTTACCTCTTATTGATGTTTTGCAGGGAGTGCCGAAGTACGCAAAATATATCAAGGACATCGTGGCGAACAAAAGCAAGTTGACTGAGTACGCTACGGTGGAGCTTACGGAGGAGTGCACTTCACGGATACAAAATAGGTTGCCCACAAAGCTCAAGGACCCTGGGAGCTTTACAATTCAAACTACAATTGGGCAGAGTATCCGAGCTAGCGGATTATGTGATTTGGGAGCGAGCATTAACTTGATGCCGACATCAGTATTCAAGTAGTTGGGGCTAGGGAGTCCTAGACCAACAACAGTGATCTTGCAACTAGCGGATCGTTCCTTAGCCAGACCTGATGACACTGTGGAGGACGTGCTGGTGCAAGTGGGCTCCCTTATCTTCCAGGTAGACTTCGTCGTGCTGGATTTTGAGCCAGACGCGGAAGTCCCATTTATTTTGGGACGTCCTTTCTTGGCAACTGGGAAAGCACTTATTAATGTAGCAGCAGGGCAGCTAACTATACGGGCGCACGACAAGGTGGAGGTGTTTGAGGTGTACAAGGCTACAAAGCTTCCGACAGTGTACGAGGAACTCTCAGTGATCAATGTGCTTTATCGAGCGGATATTTCTCAGAGCGTTGAGTCACGGGAGCCATTGGGGACACCACCGGAGAAGTGTAAGCATGACATGGGTGAGGATGGTAGTCGAGAGAAAACATCCGTCACCCTAGAGGATGACTGAGCTTAATGACGTCGAGCCGCGACGGTAAACCAGGCGCTGCACGGGAGGCAACCCATGAATTTGTTGTAAGAGAAGAAATAGTTAGCTAAATGAAAAGAAAAAAAAAGAAAAAAAAATATATATATATAAAACAAAAAAAATTATCGTGTTGTGTTTGAAACCTTTGAATTCTAACAAATTTCTTGTGGTGAGATGAATTTCAGGTTGAACGGAGGCCAAAACGCAAAAGTTCACAAAGGAAAAATCGAGGTGAGAAAAATAATAAAAAGTGGCAAAACAGTGAGCCTGCGCGATGGCTCCGTGTCACGGAGGGAGTGCTCTGTTACCCTCCGTGACACGTTGAAGTGTAACCTGGAATTTTTGAAAAAATTCCAGAGTACTAGCGTGATGGCTCCGTGTCACGGAGGGCATGCTCCGTGTTACCCTCCGTGACACGTTGAAGGCAATTTCGTGTCGGGTCACACCGGGTTGCCGGGTGACCCGCGCGAAAATACCTCTTTTTAACCCCTTTTTCCCTCATTTTTTTCCCATTTTTCATCTCCTCCGCGACAAACACCCAAGAATCCCCCCTTCCCCAACGTGACACGGACCTAGGAGCTAAAATTCTTCAACTTTTCTTTGATATCGTCGAATTGAAGGTATGTTCATTAACTTCATCTCATTTCTTGACTAATTTTTCCGATTTTGAGCATGGGAGGTGAGGAAAACTTGCCCTAATTGTAAATTGAGCTTGAATTCATGTAAGTTATTGTTGATTGATGTTTGTAGTATCGTTGTGATTATATGAACTTGATAAATACATGGGTGATCGAAATTCTTGTGAAATTTGTAGGTAGGGTTAGAATTTGAATATGAAGAAGTTAAAATTGAGTTGAAATGTGAAATTCTTGTTGGTTCGTGCATGTTGGGTGAGGTAAATTACGTTGTGTTTAACGTTAATATGCTAAAGGCGCGATGGATTTTTGGGATAATGAAATTGTTGAAATTGCATAGAAATTGGGGGAATTGCATCGGTTTTATTGATAGAAATTTTCGCTAAGTGCTATGTGATGAAATGTTATCGATGGTAATAGTGGATTAGCTGTACGAAGTCTGAGTAGTACATAGAATTTATACCGTCGAACCCTCTGAATGCACGAGGCATTTTTGTTATTGTTTTTTTATTTGAAAGTTAGAAAAAGAGGATTGTCTTACTGTAATGTTGTGATTGTGGCTAAAGACTAAGTGTGGGGTGGCCTAGCTTAACCCAACCTTAGTTGATGCAAATTTTAATTTGACTAACATTTGGGACTGTTTGTTTGATGTGATAGGAACAATGGCAAGCAGGCAAGACAAAGGGAAGGGCGCATCTATATCGGGCGCCGAAAGAAAAAGAATCAGACTGGGAGCAGCAGTCCCAGCAGCACCAGCGGTTCCGCGCGGCTAATGCCGTCAAACGGAACCCGATGGGTGACAGAGGAAGGGAAGAAATGGTACACAAAGCATAAGGAAAGCAAATACTTCCCCGAGGAGCATATTGCAAGGGAACCGTTGGCACAGGAATTGCCCAGAATTGTCCACAGGATTGATGCAGCCGGGCTGAACTTCATTTTTGTAGAGCCCAGGGAGTGCAATATCCACTTGATTCGGGAGTTCTACGCCAACTGAAACCCGACACTCAGAAGTCACACCATAAAGATAAGGGGAAAGGTAGTCACTTTTGAGCCCCATCACCTTAATGACATTCTGGGGGCACGGGACACAGATGCCCATGTACTCCGGCAGCTGAACATCACTCCACCATATGCGGACATCAGACGCACTCTGTGTGGAGCCCGGTCTACAGCACGGTGGAGCAGGTATAAGGAAAGGGGCTACCATCAGACATTGCCCTACTCACAGATGAACAGGGAAGCCAGGATATGGCTTAAAATTGTTTGTTCCTGCCTGATCCCGGGGGTGCATATGAAAGATGTCACACGGGATCGTGTGTGCTTGGTCTATGCCTTGATGAAAGGGCTGGATATCAATATTGGGGCGGTGATTATCTCCGCCATGGAGAGAGCCCATTTGCATCAAGGGCACCGGTATGGGTTTGGTAGGTTACTGACCACGTTCCTGAGGGGCCTGGATATTGAGGAAGAGGCCCTGGATTATATCCCGCAAATGGATAGGCGTGCCGTGGACGTCACCAAAACCAAGGCACCCGACACCACTCATGGGCCAATTCTTACACTAGCTGAGCGACATGCTCGGGATGATCAGTACATGGCCCGCATGTTCGGGATGCAGATGCTCCAGCTGCACATAGGCGGGAGGCCAGCAACAGAAGATGAGCTGTGGCAGCTAGAGTTGGACTACCCCTTCGGCGAAAATGCCAGGGCTTTATGCCGAGTGGGGCCAGCTTTATTGGAGCCCACTGATGATGATGTTCCCACAGATGAGGAGACGCGCCGCGAGGACTCAGATATTGAGTCAAATGATGATAGCGGAGGTGATTCGGATATGGGGGACGAGGCAACCGCACCTAACGAAGAAGTGGAATACTTCGATTGATCAGGGAGTTTCACCACCTACTCTTGTGCTATGCTGAATTTTGTGAACACTGGGGATAGTGTTCGATTTAAGTGTGGGGTGGGAGTAGTTAGGTGCTGGTTGTTTGATTGTTATTTACGTTTCTATTTTGTTGTTGTGCCTGTGCAAAAATTGTGACCCTGTGATTTTGATGTTTATGTTTTGTAATGTAATTAATGTGAAGTTGTTGTGTGCTGTATGGAGTTGTTGTTAGCTGGTTGTGTAAATATGGTGGTTTTATCGAAATTATTGATATTTTTTAAATTTTTTCGTGAAATCTTTTTTTATTGTGTTTCTCGATGTTTGTTTTCGGTTCTTTTACCGAGAATAGTCCCATTGAACCGAAGTCATAAATAGTGACCGTTCCCTATGATGGATGGATGACGACCATCTTAAGGGAAATGTAGTCGATAGGAGTAGTTTTTGTCTTTTAATTTTTGGTTGTCGTTTGCATCCCAAACGGGTTGCTACTTTATTGTTGCGAAATTCTTGTTGCATGTTGTACATGATATTTAAAATGCAAAGGTGATTCGTATGAAAGCATGCAACTTTGTAAATATGTTGAGATACCTAGACCATAGAGTTCGATTCGGTGTGATTGAGGCTTAATTTTGAATTCTTTTAATTGGCTGATTGAAGAGTCTGTGAATATGTCTTGAGTTGAGCATGTGCAATGAGTGTGTGGTGAGGTTTCGTTTCTTCCATGCTATTGTGAAGTGTCTAGAACTTGCCTGGTGTGTGTATGAAACGAAATGAAGGATGTGTATTGTAGGAAAGGATGTAGGCATTTCTTTGCTTTAACCGAAAGTTTTTTTTCCATTATTGTACCTACCTTGAATGTACATCCTAGTTAGCCCATTGAGCCTTTAGCCTATTGTTTTTTCTTTTGTCGAAAAGGTGCAAACCGAGCTTAACCCCTTCTTGTCATTATCAGTGAATTTGATCCAAAACTCTTAAGCGCTCAAGAAAAGTAATTTTCCCACAGTGTCAAGGAGTGGTAATTGTGAAAAGAAAGGAAAAGTGGAAGTGGTGAAAGTAAAGAAAAGGTCAAGGGTGCACTTGACGAATTTAATAAAAGGAAGATGTATAACTAATCTTTGTTATTAAGTCGAGTGTGGTTAAAGATATGGGAATAAAAGAAAAAAAATAAAGAAAGACTTCAAGAATGGGAGGATGAAGGAAGAAACAATGCCCATAATGTGGTGGGATGTATGGAAAAATGCTTAAGGGTGCTAGTTGTTATTATTGGTTAGCCCAGTATGTACTAGTTCCTTAGATTATATTACAATCCATCAATTCCTACGTGATCTTACATGACTCGTCCTTATATTAGTGGAGTAATACACTAGAGGCAAGCCCATGGTTCATGACATAATGCATGTGAATTCTTTTGGGAGAGAGAGCGAAATCGTGTTTATATGCCCCTGCATGTAATGTCTTTCAGTTCATGTGATTAAAAAGGGGAAAATTCTCTTGTGTTGTGAGGGCACATGCTCGACGAGAGATTGAATTTCGTGTCGGATGTCTTGATCAGCTGATTTGCATGAGTTTGCCGAGATCGAGAGTCGATTCTTGAGTCTAGGAGGTCTTAATGTGTTGAAGGTCATTGTATTGATAAGACTATGCATGTTTTCTTGATGATTTGCTATATTAAATAATCGGTATAACCGTAGCTCGGATTGTCGAGCCAAAGTAGCCATGATTGGGTGTCAATTGCATGAGGTGTAAGATTATTGTTCGAGGACGAACAAGGCTTTAAGTGTGGGGTAAGTGATCTTGAGCAGATTTATATGCCCAAGTGATACTCAAATGCGTCATTTTGTCTTGTTTATCTATCGATGTTTGTACATTCTCATGTGAATTGTAGTCGAATGTGAATTTATACTAACCAACATGATTAGCTTTGTTTTGTAGGAAAAATATAATTTTATGAAGCTAAGATGCATGTTGGGAGAAATCGGGATTGGACTCGGAAGCGAGCAAGGAAAAGGCCAAGGAAAGCATGAATTAAAGGGGCTCCGCGATGGAGCCGTGTCACGCTGCCATCGCGGATGCATTCTGCCCGGATGCTAAAGATGAGCCAAATTCTAGTGAAGGTGCGTGTTGGGGCTGTGGCACGTTGGCCTAGCCCCGCGTTGCACGCCGTGCCACGTTGAGCTTAAATACCTGGATGACCGGATTCCGGTAAGGGTTCGCGTTGGTGGCGTGTCGCGGAGGCAGTGCTCCGCGATGCACTCCATGACACGTTGCTTGTTATTCAGGGAAAAATTCCCACTAGTATAAATAGCACACTTAGGTTTATTTTTAAGAATTCTGAATTAGTTGAGCAAGGATGTGGGTTGCAAGCAGTTGAGGGGACGAAAATCTTAGGGGTCTTCTCTATCTCTTTATCCTTTATTTCAATTGTCTGTATGATTTACACTCATTTGATGATGTTTAATCCACAAATGAGTGGCTAAATTCACTTCTTGCTGAGGTTAAGAACATTTGTATTGGAATGTAATTAATGATCAATTGGTTTTTCATCTCATCTTCCATGGTTGTTCTATTGATTCTTGTTCTTACTGCATTAATGTGTGGCCAATGTTAATGTATATCTAAAAAGTCCGGTTTCACTCAAGAGAGCAAGAAATTGGAAAGTTGTGAATTGATAGGATATGATCTTTTCTTAGTTTGGGAAAATTGAGAATTGATTTACCTTCAGGATAGAGATATACCTGAAAGTCGTATTAGTCAATTAAGGAATCGGTTTTGTATGGCTAGAACATGAATTTCTTTTTATCCCAGAGATGTAGGTGGAAGGTTCATGATTCTTAAGTTGGATTAAATACGAGAGTTTTAATCCATAGGCAATAATTCTTGACTAGCAACCGGAGGAAAGATTAATCAAATTGTATCGATAATTTATTTCTCTACATGTTCATTTTAGCCTCAGCATGCTCATACTTATAGTTCAGACTCAAATTGTATATTCGTTTTAGACATAGTATAAAATTAGGAAACAAAATATCAAAATCTTCTTCACACTGTTGTCTGCAGTTTAGAGTTAAAATTTATTGACACTTGATTAGATTGATACCTTAGTCCAGTCCCTGTGGGATCGATACTTGGCTTACTTGAGCCACTTTACTAATTGTTCGACCACGTGCACTTGCATGTAGTTATTCCAAACAACCGAACACCAACTAAGCACCTCCTGAGATGATTCTTGCAGCACTTTGCACAAGCTGGAAAAGTGCGCTCCACCTGCATGCTACCCTAATCCCTTGAGACTGAAGCCCTGCTCCTCTGAACCTAGATGGCGTGCTGACCGATGATGGAGCTGGAGCGATAGACCTGTGCTGGGACTGCTGACTTTGTCACCCCATGAACTGACCTGAGAAAACCCTTAGCTGTCGGTCCTTGCCCTCTTAGACTCCATCTACCTCTGGTAGACCGACTCCATCTACTGAGCATGCAACACGATATGGGGAAAGTCAATATCCTGATATAGCATGGAGATCCTGCAATCCTTGTCCAAATAATCTGCCACCCCATGCACGAAACGACTCACCCAAGCCCTCTGGTCAACTCTGGAGCATACTTAGATAATCGAGTGAACTCTAATGCGTACTCCTGAACGGACATGTTACCCTGCTTCAAATTAACTAACTCAGCTGCCTTGAGCTCTCTCATCTCCCGAGGGAAGAACTAATCCATAAAGGCCACGTGGAACTTCTCCTAACCTATCGGGCCTGCACCCACTGCCCTAACATCTCTCCACTGCTTAAACCATATATGAGCCACCCCCTTTAGCTGATAGGAGGTCAAATCAACACACTCCCCATTGTTCACCCCTTAACCTAGGTGATCTTCAAAATATCCTTGATGAGATCATGTGGATCCTCATCCACCCTCGACCCCGTGAACTCAGGAGGGCTCATACTCAAGAAATCCCTTACCTTAGCTGCCACCGCATTCCTATTCTGAGGGTAATCTAATTTTGAACCTGGCATTTGAATCGTTTCCCTAAACTCAGCGTGGAAAGCTGGCTCTGGTGTGTGCTCCTCATAAACGAGTGGAGCTGGTTGATGCTCCTCACCATTGGCACCCTTATGATCATTACTGTTACCATTTCTTTTGGTGTTCACTCGGTATGGAGACATGGCGCTGCAAACGAGAATAGCACGAATTAGAAGGGTAGAGGACTTTCAGCACATGACATAGATCATGAAAGAAGGGAACATTTCCTAAATGTCTAGTAGCCTCTTCGTCATAAGTGTGGCGTGCTTCACACCCATGAAAAAGACTCTATTTAACACGGCTTTCAAACACCCTAGGACACTTCAACCCTATGGCTCTGATACCAAGTTTGTCACGACCCGAACATACACTCGGATTGTAGACACGGGACAAGGAGCCCCGAGAGACCCCAAGTCAACCTATGGCATGATCGTACATCTAATTCAATCACTTAAGTGGAAGACTTAATATAAGAAAGCATAAACATGTCATAAACCCGAATAAAGGACAATACACAATCCATACATGACGACTGAATATAACTTGTAGTCTGAAAAGCCTCTAATCATGAAAGACAGGTTGATGGGACAATACCCCAACTAACCCAACAATACTGAAACTCAAAGGAAATAATAGAGTATGAACATATCGCCCTCGGAACATGAGGACTCACCAAGTACACTGTTAGCAATCTCTAAAGCACTACTGAGGAGGGTGAGCCAGGTCCTGTATCATAAAACGATACATCATAGAAAGTATGCGGTCAGTACGTGGAATGTACTGAGTATGCAAGGTAAGTAAAACGGATATTTAAAATACATAAATCTATTAAATAATCATGAGAGTAGGACATCAAGCTTGTATTGTAAATCATCATTACGTATCATAAGGCTCAAGGTTTTCAAACATTCGTAATACAAACATAATCTTGATCGTAGGAGAAAAGCTTTACTCAACATTAATTGAGCCAAAATACATGATCATAACATACATAAATCATGAGGAATAGTGGGAGATTCTCTTAACCGACATACCCTATATGAGTACACATGAAGCCCGACTTGTAACCCTAGTCGGGAGGGTGTCTGTACCTTGCCAAGGGTAGGACCATGAAAGTGTGATATCACCATGAAAAGGGACATTTGGGCTGGGGACAGTTAAATAGGAGGTCCCAACATACCTACGGTGGCACATAGTTTATGGGATCCGGGGCAGAACCTAGGCCCCAAACCCACTCGGTGTTCGATACTACTCTTAAAACATATATAGAGCTCATAGTATAACTTGCATGAAATCATGGGCTAGTTAAATCATGATAATCATAAACATGCTTGTACATACGTGAATCAGCCATGAGACTAGGCCTGTGAGTTGGTCAAAACATAATTCATGATTTATAAGGTTCATACATAGTTGTAAATCATACATATAGCTTGAAATTCATAAAATCATGATGGGTATTAGATTAAATTCATAATTTAACTCAAAATTCTTGCTGGGCTTGCAAGTATCAATAATAGAAAAGTAGATCATAAATCGATAAATCATGGATCATGCATAATTAGGCCTAATTTCATAGAAATAGAAATCGATAAAATTATAAATAAATTTAGATAATAAAATATGTCTGAAACCCATAGATTATGATGAGAATCTAACATCACAAAACCCATTATCAAATCATTAGACTTTTATAAAAATCATCTTCAAAACCCCATGAGCTTTTAATAAGATTTTTGTAAAAATCATAGAGAATGAGCATGGGTGTGGAAGAAATCACCCATTGCTAGCGCTACATACCTAAGAATAACTGGTTCTTAACTTCCCTAGATTGCCCAGGAGGAAATTGATGAAGAACACCTTGAAATCACCTAGATCACCCTTCTATCACCTTCCCAAACCTTTACATGCATGAATGAGGACTTAGGCTTGTATATTCCCTCTTAAACCACCCTTTCTGATGTTAAAGCGACGTAGTATAGGACCCTAGGACTTGGAAATTAAGGAAAAGCCCTCACTTAAATCGCAGAATTTTGCTAACTACCAGTCCTCACGAGGGACTGGACGACTCGTTGCCAGGGCCCATGACTCGTGGCCTTGATTCGTCATGTTCACTGCCAAAATTCATCAAGGGACTCCATGAGGGACCCCACGAATCGTGGTGCCTGACCACGACTCGTGGTCACTACTCATGATCTCCACTAACCAAACTCCTTCCCACGCATCCAGTCTAGGCCACGGGTGACCTCACGAGTCAAGTGGTCTAATCAAGACTCATGGTCATGCTCGTGGTCTCCCCCAAACCATGCCACCTCTTTTCTTGGCCACGAGTCACTTCATGACTCGTGGTCACTCCTCACGAGCCACTACACGGGTTGTTTTGTGATCTGGTGCGAAATTTCAGTTTTTCACCATTTTGACTCCTGGGTTTGATCCTTAGGTTCCCGGGGTATAACATGATACCAAATAGAATTTGAAGGATAAAGATTAGTTCAAAAATGTGAGAACCTGAATGAAACTGAATTCCTAGTTGTATAGTTTATGTGTTAGCTATGTTGATGTATTTATGATGATTTGTCGTTACTTATAAAGTCATGTAAGAGTTTGTGATGAGTTGAGGGATCGATAGTGATGAGTCCATTGGATAATCTATATGGTTAGGGGCACATTAATTTTTGGATTTAAGGCTATGTATAACATGTGTGGTTGTAATGAATTGAATATGGAGAAAGGTTAAAGGAGAGAAGCATGTGTTTAGTTAATTTGAGTTATTGCCATGATAATACTGCTGCAGGGGTACCCTTACCGCCGTGGAGAGACCGTTGCAGCAGGAAAGTACCGTTGTAGTGAGGCCCAATCCAATGAGTCGACCAGTTGAACACCTTTCAATAATTGATTCTAGAATGAGTACTATTTAATGAATTTGTGATTTGGTAACTGCATGTTTTTATTTCACTGTATATATGTTATTATTTAAAGTCGGTTGATGATGCCTACCAGTACATTATTTCATACTGATGCTACTCCTACACTTCTTTTCTAAGTGTAGACCTAGATCCAAGAAGTTCATCTCAGCCCCATTTATAAGGCAGTAGCAAGATAATTGAAGGTGAGTGTTACGCCTCGAGTCTACACTCTAGACAAAATACGGTACTTGAAACCACAAGTGACCCCAAGTCAACCCCTGGTCTATCATTCACTAGCATTCTGAGTAAACATGTACATCGGAACTTTGAAATAATATCATAAAACATTTATGAAAGAAAAGTCTGAAAACATAAAGTTCAAAACATTTGAATAATACTGATAAATCTGAAAATCATGTCTGTCTGAAAGCCATCTATCTGAGGAGTTGCTGGGACAAGCCCCCAACTAACTCTAAGTCTAACTGGAATTAATAAATGACTGAAAGGAAGAAATAGTACCCTCGTATGATGAGGAATCACACTTCAACTGTTGAGATGGAGACTCTGAACTGCAGCGACTATCTGTGCTGAGTCTGAGAACCTGCAGTTGTATCATGAACGATACAACATAAAAGTATGCGTCAGTACTTTGAATGTATTGAGTATGTGAGAGGAATATACTGATAGATGTAAATGACTGCACTGGACATTCAATGACCAACTAATTATCTAAACTGAAATAATCTGAAATATCTGAGATGGTCAAAATGACCCTGTCTAGTGGTCAAAGACATGCCCTAAATTTGTAATAATGTATCTGAAATACTGCACTTAACTGAACTGATAGATCTGAAACTAGACTGAGATTCTTATTTTGAAACTAGACTGGACTAACTAGTGGGAGAGTCTATAACCGACATTTAACCACGTGAGCTAGAAGTGGAGTCAGATGTATACACTCCACCGGTAGGACCCAATATACCTTGCTTGGGTATAAAGGCATGAGCTGGGTGATCACAAAAGTCTGGGGCCAATCAGGCCAAGTAATACTATAACCTACGTTGGCAACATAGTTCTGGGAACCTAGGTGTGCTAGAACTCCAGCCCGCTCGGTGCTAAGTTCTACTCCAACTGGAAAACCTAAACTGAACTACTAAGTTGATAGCTCAAAACTAGGGCCCAAGACTAGTCAAGGACATATAACTGAAAATACCCTAAGAGTCTTATCAGACCAGATTCTGAAATTGGGTTGTATACTGGTCAGAGCTGCTTATCCGGAAGCATCGTAACCGTCTAAGAACAAGTTGTAACTAAACTGGGGTCTTGGGGCTGGTCAGAGCGATATACTAGAATTTCATGACCGCCTAATGGACCAAATAACTATAATCTGAGTCTGATTTTGATAACTGAGAGGCACCACTGACACCTTGGGAAAATACTGAAGTCAAACTAATCAGTTGACAATTTTCTGAATGATTCTGAAGAGATTCTATGTTCTAATTGGTCTGAACTACTAACAGCTAATAGAGAATTCAACTTATCCCAACAACACGGGAATATGCTGAAATCTCAAGAATTAAAGAAATCTCATCTAACAAGGCTAAACTCATTCTTATCAATAGAATAATTGCTCAACGTATATATAGTAAGAATTTCTAGGAAATTCAGCCCAAAACATTCTTCATTCACTAGATGGAATTTAATAAGCAAAAATATTACTCGAAAGTTAGGGCTTAAATTCACTTTTGTATGAATATTAACAAATTAATTAGGAACTGATAAAGATAATATGGACAATCAGTATGGATATTATTCCATATGAAGTTAACAAAAACTAACATGAAATTCATTCGTATTCGAAAGCTCAAGGCTAAACTGATAATGGAGTTATGGGAGGATTTTGGGGGACATAAGGGAAGGAAAATTCTCTTATTGAACTCCCACATACCTGACGAAGAAGCCTGGAGAAATTGTTGGAAAATTAAAGAAGAAGGATCTGCCCTAGTTTGAAGCTCTGAACTACTCTGAGAGGAACTCTGCATTCTATTTCTGGATGTTTGAGTGGGGAATGAAAAAAAGAACCCATTACCCCCCTAAAATGTCTGAAACTGATGCTAAAACGACATAATTTAAAGCTTGGAAGGGTAGAAAATTACTAAATAGCCCTTAAAAACTTGCTGGGAAAACTGTCAGGTGTCCCTAACGGGTGACCTAACGAGTCGTGGTGTCAGACAATAACTCGTGGTCATGCCCGTCAGGTACTGCCTACAATCTTCAGTGGGTGACCACGAGTGAATTAATGAGTCGTGGTTACATGGCACGACTCGTGGTCACCAGTTGTCGACCACATTGTCTCACCCCCGAAAATTAATACAAGGCTAGTAATGGGTCACCCAACGAGTTGTTCCCACTTACGTCGACTCATGGTGATCACCCGTCAAGTACACTACCAACATCTCGAGTTTTTAGATTTCGGCCCGACAACGAGTGACTCAACGAGTCATGGGACCTGACCACGACTCGTGAGGTTGCCCGTTGGGAACACTGACTTTTTCTTAGACATCCTTCTCACGGTTTACCTAACGAGTCATTGGGTTACTTAACGACTCGTTAGGTGGGTCATTTTGCAACATTTTTACAGTATTCTAGATTTTCTGATTTAGGTCCCGAATATCAATTTTGAACTTCCGGGGCATTATAGTGAGAGATCCGGATGTGCTACTATGCTTCCACCGCATAAGATGTCTTTTGTCCAGACATTGATTTTGTTTCATATTTTTATTAATTACTTCTTTTTAGACTTTGTTAGGTAGATGTCCATACGTATAATGACTTTTAGGTTCTGGGGACATAATAGACAATTTGATGTAATTTTTTTCCATTTAATTGAGTCTTCCGCTATCTATCATTTTATGTGATTTATCTGTATTATTGGGGAGATTGAGTAATTAGATAAGATTCATTGGTTCGATCACTAGAAGGGATACAGTGGGTATCAATCATGGACACTTGGGTCATGACTAGGAATGGCCATAAACACCGAAAAATAAAAAATTGAACCGAACCAAATTAATTCCATTTTTTAGTTTTAATTTTTTGTTGTTTCAGTTTGGTAACGGTTTTTCTCACAATTCAGTATTTGGTATTCGATTCAATTTTAGTGTCCTAAATTTTTGGTCTAACCAAACAACCAAAATTATTGTTAAGTAAATATTTTATGATATATTATTCTTATAATAAAACTTTAAATAAAGCATAACTTAGCAATTCCCAATAGCGGCCAGCCCTAAATCTAATTCCCAAACCCCATTCCCAACGATCAGCTTCCCTCCTAGTCCCAGATCATAGTCACCCTAAATCTACTTTCGCTGCAGACCCGCAATCGACCAGTCGTCACTCTATCTCTAGACTCTCTGCGTCTCTGTCTTTGGCAATCGACGCTCGCTGCTCAGTCACTCAATTCTTCTTCGATTGGTGACCAAGGTAAGTGAAGAGTAGTACAATCTTTATGGTTCACACACTTCAATGGAAAGCTTATATCAGATCAGATACAAGTTAGAAATTCCAATCTAAGTCTAACACAACACATAATCTAAAATTTAGAAATACTTCTCAAGGAATTTTATTTCTTTATTTTCTTGTGTTGTACAATGTACTACCTTACTATGAGTCTATGACCACTTAAATTTGAGGGATATAGCTAATGAAACACTACAACTACAACAACATACAATTTTCCTTGTCAACAATGAGACAATTCACAATACATACATTAGAATTTAGAGCAGTACACCAGTAGGCAGTAGCAAATAGTAATGAGCTTTATGTTGTTTGGTAGCAGTAGCACTCAATTATTATAAACTGGAGCAAGTCCAAAGCTGATTTGAGCTTTAATTGTTGGCCTATTATTGAGTTACAAATGGTTTAACTAGAAAATATAAAAAGCAATCATCAACTCATCATATTAATGACAATTTAGGTAAAGAAATTATACTTATGAATTGAATATAGAATAGATTAGAATCAAAGTGATAACGGTTCCCCAATAACTTTGTTATATTCCATAAGTTAAGCTTTGAATTATTTGTCAATCTACACCACTTTAGAATTAATCCTTAAGAATAAATTTTATTATTTGTAGTCTGTCAATAGTTCAAGATACACCGATATAGGATGAATGCTTTCTTTTTGGAATATATGTAAACTATGCATATATGTAATATGTGTTTGACTGTTGGTTATTGGTTGTTGGTTAATTATGCATATATGATATATGTGTTATAGAATATATGAAAAGTTGGAAACTATGCATATATGTGTTATGGATATTCCTTCTAAGTTCTAATTGGAGGGTGTTTGATTTAGCTTGAAAGCTAGTCAAATTAGCTTTCAAAAAGTGCTTAAAAAAGGTCTGAATTAAACAAGCCAAAAATCAAAAGCTGGCTATACCTACTTTTTATTTTTTAGCTTATAAGCCATTTAAGTTTGGCCAAGTTATTTGTCCTTTTATCCGCATATCTTTTTTTTAATTTCAATAATACCCTCGCTCTCATAAAACCCTAGAACTCTCTTTTCTCCTTTTCATTTAGCCTATTGTTTTCTTTCCTCTTCCTCTTCTTCTTTTTCATCTTTTCCCAGCAGTTGTTTTCTTTCCTTTTTCTTCTTTTTTTTTTTTTTTGCATTTTTCTAGTCAAACATTTTTTCTAATGAGACAGAGTATTAATCAAAGAAAAGACGTTCAAAATCTTTGACAAAATTTTATTTTTTTGCGCATATTAGGAAAAAAAATAAAAATCTGAGGAGATATGTATTTTTAAATTACATATTTAAAAATCTTAAAAGACATATATTTTGACAAAATTTTGTTTATATTAAAATTATACAGTTTAAAAATTAAAAATAACTTAAATAATTAGTTTATATTAAAAAAAAATTAAAATATGAATAAATTTAAATTTAATTTATTTTAGAGATAAAAATATCATAATACTTCGCTTTTTGTAGTGTTGACAGTTTTAAGGGTATTTCAGTTATTTTAATCTAAAAAAAGTGCTTAACAACACTTATGTACCAAACACATCAATAACTTTTTTTCAACTTCAGCACTTTTATCTAAACACATAACTGCTTATTTATAAAATAAGTTTCAACACTTAAAAAATACATTAAGCTCTTATATTTAAAAGCCGCTTTTTTCAGCTAATCCAAACAGTCTCTAAGTTGTTGGTTGTTGGTTATTTATTTCTGATTTTTCTTTCTAATTTCATTAGATGGTTGATGAAAGTGGAGTAAGTGATGTCGGTTCAACTGATAATAGCATTGACAACTCACTTGATAGTCAAACTGGGATACAATAAAAAGGAAAGAAATGCAACCAAGATTTGTGGTTTGGGATCATTTTGATAAGGTAGTTGAAAATGATATTAGTAGAGCGAAGTGTAGGTATTATAAGTAGAGTAATGCTTCCAATTCAAGTAAAAATTGAACAACAGTACTGAAACAACATTTGATAAGGTGCAAGGTATATAAACCTCTCATTGAAACTTCTACCCAACTTAAATATCCTTTCAATCTAAGGATGCCCCGCTTTGATAATTTGAACAAGAAGTAGTTAAAAGGGCTTTAGTTGAAATGATAATTATTGATGAACGTCCATTTAGCTTTATAGAAAAGGAAGGTTTCAAGAAGTTTATGAGTAAAGCGCAATCTCTATTTAGAATTTCTTTTCGTAGAACAATAACAAGGGAGTGTTATGAAGTTTATGATGAATTAAGATAAAATTTGAGGAAGTATTTTAGAGAAATACGACCAAAAGTTTGTTTTACCACAGACACATGGACATCATTACAAAAAAATAATTATAAGTGTTTGACTTCTCATTTTATTGATAGAGATTGGGTGTTGCATAAAACAATATTGAATTTTTGCCCAATCTCTAGTCATAAGGGTGAGAAAATGGTAGAGGCTATTAGTAATTATTTGCTTGATTGGAATTTGGACAAGATATTCTCTATTACTGTAGATAATGCGTCTTCTAGTGATGTTACAGTCAAAGAATTGTCTAAGCATTTGAATAGGCGGGGAACTAATATAGTCAATGGTAGGCACCTTCATGTGAGATATATGGCTCACATACTCAATCTAATCGTACATGAAGGTTTGAAAGAAATTGATGCTTTTGTCAAACGGGTTCGACAAATGGTGAAGTATGTTAAATCATCTCTAGCAAGAACAAGAAACTTTAAGAAATGTTATGAAGTACAAAGGGTGGAATGTAATAAAACATTGCTTCTAGATGTGTCTACTAGGTGAAATTCCACCTATTTGATGTTGGATAAGACACAAAATTTTGAGAAAGTCTTTGATAGGTTTTATTTTTTTGATGAGCATTTTAATACACACTTTTCTACTAATGTGTGTGAGATGGAAGTGTTGCAGGTTCATGCAAATGTGATGATTGGGTGAATGTGAGGAATGTGGTAAAGTTTCTTGAAAGATTCTACGAGCTCACTGTAAAGGTTTCATGTGCACATTATGTTACTTCTAATATTCATTTTGAGGATATATGTGAGCTTGATACATATTTGAATGTGTGTTTAGTAAGTGAAGATCTTAATTTGAGTAAAATGGCTAAGTGGATGAAACAAACGTTTAAAAAGTATTGAGGTTATCCTGAAAAGATGAACAAAATGATTTTTATTGCTTCTGTGTTGGATCCTCATAATAAGGTAGTGTATGTTTTCTTTACGCTTGAAGAGCTATTCGGGGAGGAAGTATGAAAGAAAGTAAATGAAACTATGAGGGATTATATGACTTCTTTATTTGGAGAGTATGTAAGACAATATTCAAAGATATAATCAATCATGTCCATCTAGATCTACTTCATCTCAGGACACATCTGATACATCTAGTTCTGGCGCTTCTCTAAGTATGAAAATAAAAGTTTTGAGAACTAAGATTTACTTGAAAAAATAAAAGGAAGATTGTATAAGTGGAGGTTCTAAATCGGAGTAAGATAGATACATTAGTGAAGAACAAGAGCCTGATTCTGATGATTTTTATGTATTAAGCTGGTGAAGGATTAATTCTCCTAGGTTTTCTGTTCTTTCAGAGTTAGCTCGTGATGTGTTGGCTATTCCAATTTCAAATGTGGTATAAGAATATATGTGTAGTATTGGTGGTCGTATTCTTAATCCATTTAGAAGTTCATTGACTCCTAAATGTGTGGAATCTCTTGGTTGTGTCCAAGATTGGCTTAGAGAAGAGACTAATTCTATTTGTGTTGAGGAAATTTGGAGTATCTTGAGAAACTTAAGCTTAGTAAGATTTTATATTTTTTGTGTGTTTTAGACTTTTAATATAATAATAGATTAATACTATACTAATTTGTTTTTTATAACATATTTGATTAAATTATCCTTAGAGATGGGAATGAATGGAAGAGAGTCTTGCATTATTGATGTATGATTATAATTTGCTACTAGTGCCTAGTGGTGAGTTGAATACCTTATTTGTTTGGTCATTTCCTCATTGATGATATCTTTTTGTAATATTATTTTCTTATCTTGAAAGTTATATTCTAAATTTTTATTTTATCTTACTTTTTATTAGGTTCAACGTTCAAGTTCAATCATGCCTCCTAAAGCTAGATCACCCGTTTGGGAACACTCTGTGGTTTTTCAAAATAATGAAGAAGGGCGTAAAGTAAGGTGCAGGTGCTTGAGATGTGGAGCGATCTTTAATTGTGATCCAAAAAAGCACGGCACATGACACTTATTGAAGTATGTTGAGAGGTGTCTTGAACGTCGTCTCTATCAAGAGAGTTGCCTTCGTATTTAAGCTTATTGTTGAATGTGATGTTTTGGTGATTTTAATACTTAATGTGTGATTTCTAATATTCTCTATTGTTATAGTATATGATGGATTTAGGATGTAGTTTGTGAATTGTGATTGCGATTATACGAATGTTTTTTATTTGGTTGAATTCAGTGTTTTGGAGATTTAAGACTTAATATGTGATTGCTAGTTGCTACTATTTGTTAGTTTTATCTACTTGTGTTTGGTGATGGATTTAAGATGTGGTTTGTGATGGTTTTAAATTACAATTTTTCTTAATCAATTTGAGAGTATTGGCTATTGACATTTGGCAAAACGTGGACCAAATGTGACTGATAAATGATAATCTGAAATAGCTGGTATCTGGTGAGGCTATCAGCTATTGCTTCAAGTGACTAAGTGAGAGTCATGACTTAATGTATCTGACTCTACTGTTGTCAATCAAATTTGAAAGAGCTAAAACATGCCAATTGCCATTTCAAATTTGCCAAACTCAAACGTTACGAAGAGGCAGTGAAGGCTGAAGTTGGTTACTGTGTTTATTGCCTAATTCACTGCGCCAGTAGGCACTGGCCACTGGCAGTTGGCAAAACATTATAACTTTATAATTTATAAAATTTTGTGAAATTTTAATTTTATTATAAATTTATAATTGATATTAATAAAAGCATGATTCAACAGTCCATTTTGAATTAAAAAGCATAAATAATTTATATTTTATTTAAAAAGTATCCCATCAGCCAAGCCCAAACACTGAAAATACCAAATTAAATAAATCAAATCGAATAAAAAAATTACACCGAACTGAATGAGTTCAATTCGGTATGCCTGCCTCATCTTCGTAATCGATAACCGAAAAATTGAACAAAAATTTTAAAAAATGAATCGAAAAACTGAATGCCCACCCCTAATCGTGACAATGCGGCCGTTATGATGTAACATATTTTTTCTTGTTGTAAATTTTTATCACTTTTTGATATAATTATTAAAAAGTATAGCATGAACTTTTGTGCCCTACAAAAAATTAAATTATATATAAAATATAATAAATATATATAAGAACTCAAACATATATGTAAAAATATAAAATATATGTAAAAATATAAAATATAAGTATTGAATATAATATGAAAAGGAGTTATTACCTCTTCGTCAACTAATATTATAGTCATTCGTGTGCTTTCTTTTATTCCCTTATTATACTCTTTTACTAATCCATCTCTAATTACTAAGGTTTTTACTATTCAATATCATATCGCCTTAAGTTGTTTATTGACACAACTTTGTTCACAAAATTCTTTTCAGATTCCACTACAAGATTATCTAAAATAAATGATGCACAAGAGTTATAATTATAATAATTTATAATTTTATTAACATGTCACGACCCAAAGGGCCGTGATTGACACCCACACTAACCCCCCTCCCGGTGGGTGAACCAATAATTTTCCACAACTACCCCATCATCAACCACACAAGAAGGAATAACAATGTGATAAAAGTAGATGAATTGCATTATCCAAAAATTGTATTTAACCAACTAACTCAAAAACAGCAAAATCTCCCAAGATCCGAAAGTTATTGCACTTCAATGTCTAACTACAAGTCTCAAAATATTTAAATTAAAAAGAAAGAAATGCTGCAATATCCGGAGGAGGGACATCTTCATCAAAACAATGGGAATGATCGCCATTACGCTCACTCAGCTTTATAGAGAAACCACTTCTATTTATAGGTGAGGATAAGAGGAGCTTCCTGGATCGATGTCACGACCCGAACAAATGCTTGGAACGAGACACAGGACAAAGAATCCCGAGAGGCTCCAAGTCGATCCATGGCATGAACATAACATCTAACTCAATCAAATAACACGGAAGATCAACATGGATAACATAGGCGGAAGTCTAAACATAATGTAACATCTGATTACATACATAAGTCTAAAGTTGAATACAAACTATGTCCAAAAAGTCTCTAATTCTGACGAGTTGATGGGACAAGACCCCAACTAACTCACTATAGTCTAAAATTGGAAATACGAAATATAACTGATACGAAGGGCCCTCGAAAGATGAGGATTCACCAACTGAGACTAAGGAATGCTAACTCTATAAATCTAACTAGCAACGGGATTGAACCTGTATCATAAAATGATATCACATAGAGTATGCGGTCAGTACTTGGAATATATTGAGTATGCAAGGTAAGTAAAACGGACAGTTGAAATACATAAGAGTTCATAAGAGTAGGAAAACATGATTATAACGTAAATATCATAATGTGAACAGAAGGGCTCAAGGTTTTCAAAACATTCATAAATCAATCATAATCATAATCATAAGAGAAAAGTTATATTAAAATGACTCGAGCCAAAGTGCATAAACATAACCATGCATAAATCATGAGGAACAAAGGGATACTCTTATACCCGACATACCCTATATGAACACACATGGAGCCCAACCTGTAAACCCCTTGTCGGGAGGGTGTTCGGCTTGCCAAGGGTAGAACCATGAAAAGAGGTGTGATATCACTCTTGAAAGGCCCATTCGGGTAAAAAGGGACAGTCTCAAGGAAGGTCCCATCATGGCTATGTCGGGGTATGCTTGGACCACAGATCTACTCGATGTTAAATACTACTCTCAAAACATATATAGTGCTCATATAATAATAGGAAAAACATACTTGAGATTCATGGGCTAGTTAAATTATAATAATCAAAACCATGCTTGAAATACGTGAACTAGCCATGAAATAAGGCCCATGAGTCGGCCATAATCATAAATCCATAACTCATGAAATTCATGCATACTTGTAAAACATGTATATACTTGATATTTCAGAAATTCATGATAAGTACTTGAGAGATATCATGTCATAAGGCATAAATCATAAATCCATAACTCATGAAATTCATTCATACTTGTAAAACATGTATATACTTGATATTTCACAAATCCATGATAAGTACTTGAAAGAAATCATATCATGAGGCATAAATCATAATTGGGCTAATTTAGATAAAGATTGTAATGAAATCATAACTTGACTTTTCATAAAAACATACATAATTGGGCAAAATTTGATTTAAATTCAAATCTAAAAATTTATATTCAAAATAGTCATAATATCTGCCCATAGATCATAAAACATGATTTAATACATGAAAAAAGATTGACCCATCGATAGATCATAGAGAATTTCACAAGAATTGATATAAACCTCATAGATCATGAAACTTGAAATATAGAATTGAAATCTATGGAATTTGAGGAGAGTTTAGGGCATGAGAGTGAAAGGAACGCTCATTCATAGCCTCACATACCTGGGTAAGTTGATTTCACTCTCTTCCTTGAATGCCTAAAGGAAATTGAAGAACTTTTGAAGAAACTAGGCTTGATCACCTCTTAAACCTCTAAGCTTGCATGCATGAATTAGAATAGGCTTAAAATGACTTAACCCTTATTAAAACACTCTATTATGATCTTAAAAAGACGTAATATAGGCCTTAGGAACTTAGGATTTATGAAAAAGCCCTTAATAAATTCGTAGGGAAAACATACTGCTAGTCCCAACGAGGGACTGGATGGATCGTTGCCAGTGACCATGACTCATGGTCACCTTTCACTTCCAAATTTCTTCTGAGGGTCACCACAAGGAACACCATGACTTGTGGTGTACTCTACAACTCGTGGTGATACCTGTTAGGGACACTGCTAGAAAAACATTTAACCTTTAACCAACTATTGACCACGACCCACTCAACGAATCGTGGCATTGACCATGACTCGTGGTGACTAGTCGTTAGGTACACTATCCAAATTTCTTCTTCCTTTATGTCACCTTCACCACGAGTGACCTAACGAGTCGTGGGGCTGACCGAGAGTCGTGGTCACAATTGTGCTCACCCCAAACCTGAAATTTCCAAACATGGTGAGACCCCTCTCCACGAGTAACTTAACGACTCGTGGTGTTCTTGACGGGTCACTGGATGACTCGTCCTATGACTCAATGCAGAAAATATTATTTTTTTTGTTTCGACTCTCGGGTCTGATTAGGGTTTTTGAGGTATTACAATATGTAATGCCCCAGAAACTCAAAGCTAGACTCGGGAGTTAAAATAGATAAAACTGGAAAATCTGGACCAGGTCACAGTACGATTCATTCTGTGACTTGTGGGAGGTGACCATGAGTCGTTAAGTGACTCGTGGTGAGGACTTTGGACTTAATTGAAAAATTTGGAAAATGGAGTGACCACGGGTGTGACCACGAGTCATGGTCAACACAACGAGTCGTGATACGGCCCATGGTCAAGAACAAATTTAAGGTCGGGAAAAAGTTAGGCAGTGAACCTAACGACTAGTCTCCATGAGTCGTGGTCCATGCCATGACCCCTTAGGTGACCTGTTGTTCAAGATAGTTTGAGGAACTAAGATTTGGACAGTGTTGGCGATGGGTGGGTCACCAAGACATCACGAGTCATCGTGTCCCTCGTGGTGACCAACAGGAGGTTCTAGGCAGTGTACCTCACGAGTGTGACAATGAGTCCTGGTTACTGGGCACGACCCGTTAGGTCCCTCGTGGGGGGGCTTGACAATCAGTTTTCCTGCAAATTTCCTAAGGGTTTTTTAGTAATTTCTTAACCTCCTAGACTCTAAACTACGTCGTTTTAGGCATATTTTTAGACTATTAGAGGGGTGAAATGGTTTCCTTCTTCATTTTCCCCATTTAGACTTTTAAAACAAAATAACAACGTATGATCTCTCTTAGAGCATTTCAGAGAAAGAATTAGGGCAATCCATTTCTCCTCAGTTTCTCAAGGAAATTCTTCAGGCTTCTTCACCAGGTATGTGGGAATTCAACAAGGGAATAGTTCTTCCCTTGAGTCCCCAAATTTCTCCATATTTCTCTCTATCAATTCTAGCCCTGAGACTTTCTAATGTGATGAAATTATCCGTTAGACCTCTCTTAAATCATATGAAATCTCATTTATTTCAATTGTTAATGTTTTTCCAACAGTTTATAACTATGTGGTTGCTTATTCCTGTAATGTGAAATCTAGCCCTAGTCTTGGATATAGAGAAACTAGAATATTGTAATAGTGTTTACTTATCGAGTTTTTTTTCTTAATTCTATAAATTTAGGAACTCCCATGTTGTTGATTGTATTGAAAATCAGTTAGACTATTGTCAGTTCGATTTCAGTCAAAATGCTAGAATATCCAGTGTTAGTTAGAAATGTCAGCTGATCAATTTCTCTACAGAAATTCCCGAGGTGTCAGTAGTACCTCCCAGTTATCAAAATTAGATTCAAAACTTAGTTTTAGTGGTCCACTAAGAGATCATGACACTTTAGATAAGAAACTCTGACTAGCCTTAGGACCCCCGCTTCAGATTATAGTTTGTTCTTTAGACGGTTACGATGCTTCCAGATAAGCAGCTCTGACCAGTCTTAGAACCCAGTTCCAGAATCCGATCCTATAAGACTCTCAGGGTGATTTCATATATGTATCCCTGACTAGTCTTGGGCCCCAGTTTAGAGCTATCAACTTAGTATTCAGTCTAGGACTATCCAGTGGGAGTAGGACTTAGCACCGAGCGTACCGGGGTTCCAGCGCACCCAGGTTCCCAGAACTACGTTGCCACCGTAGGTTACAATTTTATTGGCCTCATGGCCCCAGAATCTTGTGATCACGAAGTTCATGCCTCTATACCCTGGCAAGGTATATTGGATCCTACCGATAGAGTGTATACATCAGGCTCCACGTCTAGCTCACGTGGTTATATGTCGGTTATAGACTCACCCATTAGTCAGCTTACCTCAGTTTCAGATCATTTCAGATTAGTACCTCAGATTTAGGGCATGTTCTTGACCATCAGACAAGGTCTTTTAGACCATTTCAGTTATTTTAGTCATTTAGCTTAGTAGCTTTAGTTGGTCATTGCATGTCTTTTCAGATCAGTTATTTCATTTATTGTGTACAGTTTCTCTCACTTAGTACATTCGAAGTACTGGCGCATACTTTTATGTTGTATCATTTTATCATACAGCTATAGGACCTCAGTCTCAACCTCGCTAGCTGGTCACTCTCAGAAGACTTCAGCTGTTCTAGTTGGTGAATCCTCATCTTTCAAGGACGATGATTATTTCATTCAGCTACATTTTTTTCTTTTCTTATTTAGACTTGGATTTAGCTAGGGGATTGTCCCAGTAACTCATTAGTAATAGTGGCTTTCAAATAGAGACTTGGGTTATTTTTGGATCTATAGTTTTGTTCAGATGTATTCAACTTTATGAATCAGTTTCATTCTCTTAAATTTTTATATTTTTTCTTTAAAGCTTCTGCTATACATATATTTATATTTCAAAGTTACCCAGAATGTCAGTATATGACAGACCAGGGGTTGACTTAGGGTTACTTGTGAGTCCAAGTACCGTGTTCCATCCAGGGTGTAAGCTTGGGGCATGACAAACTTGGTATCAGAGCACAGGTTTAGAGTATCCTCGCATATCTGAAAGCCACATTGAGTAGAGTCCTTTTCATGGGTGTGAAATGATCTTGGGCAGAATTTCATGCCCAAGTGATACTCAAATGCTTCATTTCGACTTGTTTGTATATCATTATTGTGTACATTCTCATGTTATTTGTAGTTAAATGTGAATTTATACTAACCAACATGATTAGTGTTGTTTTGTAGGTAAAATGGAATTTTGGAAGCTAAGATACATGTTGGTAACGGGAATGGATTTGGAAACAAGGAGTGAAAAAGGACATGGAAGATCAGCAAAAATAAGGGCTCCGCAATGGAGCCGTGTCACGTTGCCATCGCGGAGGCACTCTGCCTCAGAGGAAATAAATTTGGATGTTTCCAGTGAAGGTGCACGATAGCACTGTGTCACGTTGGCCAGGCTCCGCGATGCAGGTCGTGGCACGTTGAGGTTAAATTGTCTGGGGGCCCAACTTCTAGTGAAGGTCCGCAATACCTCCGTGGCACGGAGGGAGTGCTCCGGGATACACTCTATGCCACGTTGCTTGTTATTCCAGGAAAAATTCTCAATAGTATAAATATCACACTTAGGTTTTATTTTAAACATTCTGAATTGGTTCAGCAAGAACGTGGGTTACAGGCAGTTGAGGAGACGAAGATTCTAGGGTTCTTATCTATCTCTTTCTCTTTTGTCTCAATTGTTTGTATAAATTCTACTTATTTGATGATGTTAAATCCATAAATGAGTGGCTAAATTCACTTCTTGCTGAGGTTTGCTTACCATGTTCCTGAGGGGCCATGATATCGAGGATGAGGCCCTGGATTACATCCCACAGATTGACAGGCGTGCCTTGGATGTCACCAAAACCAAGGCACCTAACACTACTCATGGGCCGGTGCTCACACTAGTCAAGCGACATGCTCGAGATGATCAGTATATGGCCCGCATGTACGGGATGCAGATGTTGCAGCTGCGCATTGGCGGGAGGCCTGCAACGGAGGATGAGCTATGGCAACTCGAGATGGATTACCCATTCGGTGAGAATGCCTGAGCTCTATGCAGAGTGGGGCCAGCATTTGTGGAGCCTGCAGATGATGACGTCCCCACGGATGAGGAGACACGATGGGAGGATCAGATGTTGAGTCAGATGAGGACAGCGGGGGCGATTCTAATATGGGAGACGAGGCAACGACACCTGATGAAGAAGTTAAATACTTCGATTGATCAGGGAGTTTCACCACCCACCTTTGTGATATGTTGAATTTTGTGAACACTGGGGACAGTGTTCGGTTTAAGTGTGGGGTGGGAGTAGTTAGGTGCCAGCTACTTTGTTTTTGTTTATGTTTATGTTTTATTATTGTGCCTGTGAAAAATGTGACCCTGTGACTTTGTGTTATGTGTTTTGTAGTTAAGTGGTGTTGTAATGAATGTTAAGCTATTGTGTGCTGTGTTGAGTTGTTGGTTGTTGTGTAAATATTTTTGTTTTCTATCGAAATTATCAAAATTTTTAAAAAACTTTTTGTTAAATTTCTTTTATGTTGGGTTTCTCGGGGTTTGTTTTCGGTGCTTTTATCGAGAATAGTCCCATTGAACCGAAGACGTAGATAGTGACCGTTCCCTATGATGGATGGATGACGACCGTGTTAAGGGAAATGTAGTCGATAGGAGTAGTTTTTTTCTTTCGTTCTTTCTTTTGTTTGTGTCCTAAATGTGTCGCTACTTCATGGTTCAAAATTCTTGTTACGTGTTGTACATGATATTAAGATGCAAAGGTGATTCGTATGAAAGCATGCAAATGTGTAAACATGTTGAGATACCTAGGCCATAGAGTTCGATTCGATGTGATCGAGGCTTAATAGTGAATTCTTGTAATTAGCTGATTGAAGAGTCTGTGAATACGTCTTGAGTTGAGCATGTGCATTGAGTGTGAGGTAAGGGTTCGATTATTCCAGGCTATTGTGAAGTGTCTAGAACTTGCCTGGTGTGTGTACGAAACGAAATAAAGGTTGTGTATTGTAGGAAAGGATGTAGGCGTTTCTTTGATTAAACCGAAAGTTTCTCCATTATCATACCTATCTTGAATGTACATCCTAGTTAGCCCCATTGAGCCTTTAGCCTATTTTTTTCTTTCTTTGAAGAGGTACAAACCGAGCTTAATCCCTTCTCTCCATTAGCCTTGAATTTGATCCAAAACTCTTAAGCGCTCAAGAAAAATAATTTTCCCACAGAGTAAAGGAGTGAGAATTGTGAAAAGGAAAGAAAAGCGGAAGTGGTGAAAGTTAAAGAAAAGGTCAAAGGTGCACTTGATGAAATTAAATAAACTAAAGATGTATAACTAATCTTTGCTAGTAAGTCGAGTGTGCTTAAAGAAATGGGAACAAGAACAAAGAAAAAATTCTTCAGGAATGGGAGGATGAAGAAAGAAAAAAAATGACCGTAATGATGGTGGGATGTATTGAAAAGCGCTTAAGGAGGCTAGTTGCTATTATTGGTTAGCCCAGTATTTGCTAGTTCCTTAGCTTACATTACAACCCGTTAAGTCCTACGTGATCTTACATCACTCGTCCTTATATTAGTGGAGTAATACACTAGAGGCAAGCCTATGGTTCATGACATGATGCATGTGAATTCCTTGGGAGAGAGAGCGAAATTGTATTCATATACCCCGACATGTAGTGCTTTGGAAATTATATGATAGCAAAGGGGGTAGTTTTCTTGTTTTGTGAGGGCACATGCTTGATGAGAGATTAATTTTGTGTCGGATGTCTTGATCAGTTGATTTGCACGAGTTTGCCAAGATAGAGAATTGATTCTTCAGCTTTGGAGGTCTTAATGTGATGTACTTCATTGTATTGATGAGACTATGCATGTTTTCTTGATGATTTGCTATATTAAATAATCGGTATAGCCGTAGCTTGAATTGTTGAGTCAAAGTAGCTATGCATGAGATGCGAGAATATTGTTCATGGACGAACAAGAGTTTAAGTGTGGGGTAAGTGATCTTGGGCAGAATTTCATGCCCAAGTGATACTCAAATGCTTCATTTCGACTTGTTTGTATATCGTTATTGTGTACATTCTCATGTGATTTGTAGTTAAATGTGAATTTATACTAACCAAAATGATTAGTGTTGTTTTGTAGGTAAAATGGAATTTTTGGAAGCTAAGATACATGTTGGTAAAATCGGGAATGGACTTGGAAACAAGGATTGAAAAAGGACATGGAAGATCAGCAAAAACAAGGGCTCCGCAATGGAGCCATGTCACTTTGCCATCGCGGAGGCACTCTGCCTCAGAGGAAATAAATTTGGAAGTTTCCAGTGAAGGTGCGCGATAGCACCGTGTCTTAAATTGCCTGGGGGCCGACTTCTAGTGAAGGTCCGCGATACCTCCGTGGCAAGGAGTGAGTGCTCCGGGATACACTCTGTGCCACGTTGCTTGTTATTCTGGGAAAAATTCTCAATAGTATAAATAGCACACTTAGGTTTTATTTTAAACATTTTGACTTGGTTGAGCAAGAACGTGGGTAACAGGTAGTTGAGGGGACAAAAATTCTAGGGTTCTTCTCTATATCTTTCTCTTTTATCTCAATTGTTTGTATAAATTCTACTTATTTGATGATGTTAAATCCACAAATGAGTGGCTAAATTCACTTCTTGCTGAGGTTAAGAACAATTGTAGTGGAATGTAATTGTTAATCATTTCAGTTTTCATTTTTTCTTCAATGGTTGTTCTATCAATTCTTGTTCTTACTGCATTAATGTTTGGCCAATGTTAATGTATATCTAAAAAATCCAATTTTGATTTTGAAAAGGAAAGAAATTGGAAAGATGTGAATTGGTAGGATATGATCTCTTCCTAGTTTGAAAAATTGAGAATTGATTTACATTCAGAATAGAAATATATCTGAAAGTCTTATTAGTCAATTAAGGAATCAGAAATATATGGCTAGAACATGAAATTCTTTTATCACAGAAATGTAAATTAAGGCTCATGATTCTTAAGTTGGATAGGAGTCGAAAGTTCCAATCCATAGGCAATAATTCTTGATTAGCAAGCGAAGGAAAGATTAACTGAATTGTATTGATAAATTAATTCCCTGCATGTTCGTTTTAACCTCAGCTTGCTCATTACTATTGTTCAGACTCACTTTAGAATTTTGCCTTAGATTCGTATTAATTAGTAAACTCAAACTCTCAAAATATAATTTATTTGGTTGTCTGCATTCTTAAAGATATAGTTCATTAACACTTAAGTTAATTAGTACTGTAGCTCAGTCCTTGTGGGATCGATAGTTGGCTTAATTAAGCCACTTTACTTCTTGTTCGACAACGTGCACTTGCGTGTAGTCACCACAGAAGCCTGAACAAGTTTTTGGCGCCGTTGCCGTGGACTGGAAATTGGTAAAATTATTTTCTTAGTGTTAGTTTAAAAATTCTATTTAAGTGCCGACAACTTGATCTTAGCCTTTCTCTTGCAGATATTGATTCTTCTGAACATTGGAAAGAGACAAGGAGTTGGTGGATTCATACATAGAGCCGAAAAGACAATTTCATCATCAAAGAAGGGAAGCTCTAGAGAAAAAGCTACAGTTGCTCAGACAGGCAATTCTGGAGCAACAACAGAATCCACCACTTGTGAGGGCAGTGTTAGTGCCCGAGGAAATGGCAGCTAGGCCGATAGTGGCAATCCCACATGCTAACAATGTTACATCAAGTATTCGCAGACCAGAGCCTGGAGGGAGATTTGAGCTTAAACAGAACATGGTGCAATTGTTGCACACCAACGGGCAATTCACAGGTCTTCCTCATGAGGATCCACAACAACGACACTTACATTCCCGTTGGAGTATCATCCGACTACATGAGGCTTACATTATTCCAATTTTCATTATTGGGGGAAGCAAAGAGGTGGTTGAAAGCTGAACCACCTAACTCTATCACCACTTGGGATGATCTTGCAAGAAAGTTTTTGATAAGATTCTTTCCATCCGGGAAAATAGCAAGACATAGAAGTCAGATTCTAGGTTTTAAACAAAGAGAGGGGGAGAATCTGTATCAAGCTTGGGAAAGGTTCAAATCATTGCTAAGGGATTGTCCTCACCATTACCACTCCAATGATGTGCTGGTGTATACTTTCGTAGGGGGTTTGGAACCCCACACAAAATTTTTGCTAGACTCAGCAGCTGGGGGACAAGCATTAGAAAAGACTTATGAGGAGCTGTATACTTTGTTAAATCATATTTCACAAGGAAATCTAGAGTGGAATGCAGAGTCTTCAAGAGGAGGAACAAGGAAAGCGGCAGGAGTCTTTGAGGTGGATGGTTTTACAGCTATCACTGCACAGATAGCTGCATTGCAAAATCAACTCAACACCCACTTCAGCAGTATGAGCTTGAATCAACCACAAGCCCCAGTTAATGTAGTGCAGCAGGTTTGGTGTGAAGTATGCGGTAGTAATGAACACTCAGCTGAGTGTTGTGGTGCAAATCCAGATTCAGTGAACTTTGTTGGGAACATCCAGAGAAATAATCACCAGCAGCAGTATGGCAATAATTACAACTCAAATTGGAGGAATCATCCGAATTTCTCTTGGGGTAGTAACAGCCATCAACGGCAGAGTTCGAATCAGGGTATGCCGAGAAATCAAGGGGGGTCGCAAAATTATCAGTCTCAGTAAAGAGGAAACAATGTACCTCCTCTACCAACCAACAACATTGAGGAAATGTTCAAAACAATGGTAGCTAACCAAGCTCAAATGCAGGCTGATTATGTGAAATTAGCGGAAGACTTAAAAAACAACCAGTTAGCTACAAAGGTGTTGGAGTACCAGTTTGGACAACTAGCTGGAGCTCTAAACACCAGGCCTAGAGGAGGACTACCGAGTGACACTGACCCGAATCCCAAGCAGGTCAATGCAGTGATCACAAGGAGTGGTTTACAACTGAAGGAGGTGGAACCAGAGAGACCACCTCAGCAATCAGGAGCAGTGGAAAAAGATAGGGAACATGATGATGAGAGGGGGAAGGAGAAGGCAGCTGAAGCAGAAAGACCACCACCGCCGTTCCCTCAAAGATTAAAGAAACACAAGGAGGAAGCTTGTTTTAAAAAGTTCATGGAGGTGCTTAAACAGGTACACATTAATTTACCTTTGGTCGATGTTTTGCAGGGAGTGCCTAAATATGCAAAGTATATCAAGGACATCGTAGCTAACAAAAGCAGATTGACGGAGTATGCTACGGTGGCACTTACTGAGGAGTGCACTTCCCGGATTTAGAATAGGTTGTCAACAAAGCTCAAGGACCTTGGGAGCTTTACAATTCAGATCACAATCGGGCAAAGTACCGAGCTCGCGGATTATGTGATTTGGGAGCAAGCATAAACTTGATTCCGACCTCGGTGTTCAAAAAGTTGGGGCTGGGCAGTCCTAGACCAACTACAGTGATCTTGTAGTTAGCGGATCATTCTTTGGCCAGACCAGATGGCATTATGGAGGACGTGCTGGTGCAAGTGGGCTTTCTCATCTTCCCGGTAGATTTTATTGTCTTAGATTTCGAGCCGGATGCGGAAGTCCCATTTATTTTGGGATGTCCTTTCTTGAAAATCGGGAGAGCTTTGATTGATGTAGCTGCAGGCCAGCTAACCATGCGAGCGCATGACAAAGTGGAGGTATTTGATGTGTATAAGGCCATGAAGCTTCCGGCCATCTATGAGGAGCTTTCAACAATCAATGTGCTAAACCAAGAAGAATTCTTCAGATTGTTGATTCTCAAGATCCATTGGAGAGAGCGTTGATGAGCTCCGATCAATTCGGAGATAGAGATACTTATGAGATGGTGCAAATGTTGAATGAATCAAAATGGTATCTCAGGAAGCAAGACTTTCAGCTGTTGATGAGGTCCCTAGAACCATTGCCAAAACCATCTATTGAGGAAGCACCAAAACTAGATCTGAAGACATTGCCTCCACATCTGAAATACGTCTTTTTGGGGGAAGATGACACCTTGCCAGTCATCATCTCCGCAGAATTGATGGAGGCACAGGTAAAGGATGCATTGGTGGTTCTCAAGAGGAGGAAGAAAGCAATGGGCTGGCAAATGTCAGACATTCGGGGTATCAATCCAGCTTTTTGCACACACAGAATTTTCATGGAGGAAGGAGCAAAGCCAACTGTACAACATTAGCGAAGGTTGAATCCGATGATGAAGGAAGTGGTTAGGAAGGAAGTGATTAAATGGCTTGATGCAGGTGTGGTCTATCCTATTTCAGACAGCGAATGGGTCAGCCCCGTTTAGTGTGTTCCAAAGAAAGGAGGGATGACCGTGGTCACCAATGAGAAAAATGAGTTGATCCCTACACGCACAGTCACAGGCTGGCGGATTTGCATGGACTACAGAAAGCTCAATGAGGCCACAAGGAAAGATCACTATCCCATCCCGTTTATTGATCAAATATTGGACAGATTGGCTGGTCAAGAATATTATTGTTTCCTTGATGCCTATACTGGCTATAAGCAGATAGCCATAGCACCGGAGGACCAGGAGAAGACTACTTTCACATGTCCTTATGGGACATATGCTTTCAGGCGAATGCCATTTGGTTTATGCAATGCACCCGCCACATTCCAGAGATGCATGATAGCGATCTTCCACGATATGATGGAATATTTCATCGAGGTAGTTATGGATGATTTTTCTATTTTCGGTAATTCATTTGCTACTTGTTTGCAGAATCTTGACAGGGTGCTAGCTCGTTGTGAAGAATCCAACCTCGTACTTAACTGGGAGAAATGTCATTTCTTAGTCAAGGAGGGTATCGTCCTTGGCCATAAAGTGTCTTGCAAGGGGTTGGAAGTTGATCGTGCAAAGATCGAGGTTATTGAAAAGCTACCACCACCTGTTTCAGTGAAGAGTATTCGCTGTTTTCTCGGACATGTAGGGTTCTACAGACGGTTCATCAAGAACTTCTCTAAAATTTCTAGTCCAATATGCAGGTTGCTAGAAAAAGAGGTGAAGTTCGAGTTTGATGAGGATTGTCTCAAAGCATTCGAGGAGTTGAAACAGAAGTTGATAGAAGCACCTATCCTCATTTCTCCATATTGGGAGCAATCATTTGAATTAATGTGTGATGCAAGCGATGTGGCGGTAGGAGATGTATTGGGGCAGCGGAGAAATAGAATTTTTCATTCTATTCATTATGCAAGCAAAACACTGGATGCAGCCCAAGTCAATTATACAGTCACATAAAAGGAGATGCTAGCATTGGTGTTCGCGTTTGATAAATTCAGGTCCTATTTGGTGGGTTCTAGAGTAGTGGTGTATACCGATCATGCAGCGATTTGGTATCTATTTAACAAGAAGGATGCAAAGCCCAGGTTGATCAGATGGATCTTGTTGTTACAAGAATTTGACCTAGAGATTCGAGACAGAAAAGGGAGCGATAATCAAGTGGCAGATCACCTATCACAATTGGAAATCCAGTCACATGTGAAGGAAGGTGACAGCATCAAAGAAGAGTTCCCAGATGAGCAGCTCTTGGCAATAAGGGAAGCTGAAATCCCTTGGTATGCAGACATTGTGAATTTGCTAGTCAGTGGAGTCTATCCACCGGAGGCTATGGCTCAGCAGAGAAAGAAGTTGAGACATGATTGCAGGTATTATATTTGGGATGAGCCGTACTTGTTTAAGCAGGGACTGAATCAGGTGATGAGAAGATGCATTCCGGAGAGCCAGATAGCAGAAGTGTTGAGGAGTATTCACTTTTCATTGTATGGAGGGCACCACGGAGGCGAGCGGACAGCGCACAAGGTGCTACAGTCAGATTTCTTTTGGCCTACACTGTTCAGAGACTCTATGGCATACGTAAAAATGTGTGATAGATGTCAAAGAACATGCACAATCGGTAGAATGCAAGAAATGCCACTGCAGCAGATATTAGAAGTGGAGATCTTTGATGTATGGGGTATAGATTTCATGGGCCCGTTCCCACCGTCATTTGGTAATCGTTACATCTTGGTGGCCGTTGATTATGTATCAAAGTGGGTTGAAGCAACAGCTTGCCCTAGGAATGACAACAAGGTGGTAACAAAATTTGTGAAAAAGCACATTTTCACCAGGTTCGGGACACCCCGAGCCATTATCAGTGATGGAGGGGCTCGTTTTGTAAATGCAAGTTTCAAGAATTTGCTAGCTAGATATGGGGTGCGCCACAAGGTAGCAACAACATATCATCCCCAAACTAGTGGGCAAGTGGAGGTGTCGAACAGAGAAGTAAAGCAGATTCTACAGAAGACAGTGAATGCACAACGTAGTGATTGGTCAAGCAAACTTGACGATGCGTTGTGGGCTTATAGAACTGCGTACAAGACACCAATTGGGACTTCTCCGTACAGATTGATCTATGGAAAGGCGTGTCATCTGCCTGTGGAGCTAGAACACCGAACTTTCTGGGCCGTGAGGAAATTGAACATGGATCTAGAGCTAGATGGTAAAAGAGGCTGATGCAACTTAACAAACTTGATGAGTTTCGTTGGCATGCTTATGAAAGTGCCAAGTGCTACAAAGAGAAAACAAAGAGGTGGCACGATAAGCATATGGTGCATCGGATCTTTGAGCTGGGGCAGAAAGTATTCAATTCAAGATGGAGGCTGTTTACAGGAAAATTGCGGTCCAAATGGTCAGGGCCGTTTGAGGTAGTAAGAATGACCCCGCATGGGGCGGTGGAGTTGTGGCAAGAAGATAGAAGTGCCACGTTCTTAGTAAATGGGCAGCGATGTAAGCATTATTGGGGTGAGGATGTTATTCGAGAGAAGACGTCTATCACTCTAGAGGATGATTGAACATGAATGACTTCGAGCCGTGACGGTAAACCAGGTGCTGCACGGGAGGCAACCCGTGAAATTATTGTAATAGATGAGTAGAAATATTTGATAAAAATAAAAACAACAAAAAAAGAGAAAAAGAAAAAAATAATAGAAAAAAAATTATTGTTGCGTTGAAACCTATGAATTCTAACCAATTTATTGTGGTGAAATGATTTTCAGGTGGAACGGAGGGCAAAAATGCAAAGAAGCAAAGAAAAAAAATCGAGGTGAGATAAATAAAAATTGGCATTACAGTGAGCCTACGCGATGGCTCCGTGTCACGGAGCAGGTGCTCCGCGTTACCCTCCGTGACACATTGCAGCCTATTCTGGATTTTTTAAAAAATTCCAGAACATGGGTGCGATGGCTCCGTGTCACGGAGGGGGTGCTCCGTGTTACCCTCCGTGACACGTTGAGTGTCTTTTCGCGTCGGGTCACACCGGGTTTCTGGGTAACACGCGCGAAAAACACTTTTAAAACCCCGATTTCCCCCATTTCTTCCTTATTTTCCATTCCCTCCGCGACCAAAACCCCAAATTCCCTTCTCCCCCAATGTGACACGGACCTAGGCACAAGTTTTCTTCGAGTTTTCTTCGATTTCATCCGATTAAAGGTATGTTCTTGAACTTTACCTCATTTTTTCTTGAATTTTTGATTCCTGAACATGTGTACTAATCGAAACTTTCCCTAAGTGAAAATTAAGCTTGAATTCATTTAAGTTATGATTGATTGATGTTCATAGTATTGTTGTGAGTATAATGAACTCGATGAATGCATGTGTTATTGAATTTTTTCGAAATTGTTAGCTAGGGTTGGAATTTGAATATGAAGAAGACTAAAATTGTTTGAAATGTTGAACAAAATTGGGTTGTGCATGTTGGGTGAATTGAATTATGTTGTGATTAATGTCGAATATACTACGTAAACAAGGGGTTTTTGGGAGAATGAATTTGTTAATTGCAAAGGGTGTTGAGAACAAAAATTTGGCTAAGTGCTATGATGGTGGAAGTGAATCGTTGGTGATAATTTTATTCATTGTACGAAGTCTGAGTAGTACATAGTGATTTTTCCATCGATTTATATGAATGCACTAAGCCAGTTGAATGTTAAGAATGAGAAAAATCATGAATGTCTTGTCGAAATTATTTTGATTGTGGCTAAAGACTAAGTGTGGGGTGACCTAATTAAACCCAACCTTAGTTGAAGCTAATTATGACTTGAATAACATTGGGATTGTATGTTCGATTGTACAGGAACAATGTCAGGCAGGCAAGACAAGGGTAAGGGCGCATCCACATCGGGCGCTGGCAGAAAAAGAATAAGATTGGGAACAACAGTTCCAACAGCACCAGCAGTTTCGAGAGGCCAACACCGACAATACGGAACCCGATGGGTGACTGACGAAGGGAAGAAATAGTATGCAAAACACAAAGAAACCAAATACTTCCCGAAAGAGCATATATCAAGGGAGCCGCTGGCACAGGAATTCCCACAGATCGTACACTGGATTGACACCGCTGGGCTGAACTTCATCTTCGAAGAGCCCAGGGAGTGCAATCTCCATCTCATTCGAGAGTTCTATTCCAACTGGAACCCGACCCTCCTAGTCACACTGTCAAGATCAGGGGGAAGATTGTCACTTTTGAGCCCCATCACCTGAATGCTATCTTGGGGGCGCGGGACACAGACTCCCACGTCCTTCGGCAGCTGAACATCACTCCACCTTATGCGAACATCAGACGCACTCTATGTGGAGACCGTTCGACAGCAAGGTGGAGCAGGCACAAGGATAGGGGCTACCATTAGACACTTCCCTACTCGAAGATGAACAGGGAAGCCAGGATCTGGCTTAAAATTGTGTACTCATGCTTGATCCCGGGGGTGCACATGACAGATGTCATTCGGGACCGAGTCTGCTTGGTGTATGCCCTGATGAAGGGGCTTGAAATAAATGTTGGTGCGGTGATCATCTCCGCCATGAAGAGAGCCTGACTGCATCAGGGGCACAGATACGGGTTCGGTGGTTTGCTTACCATGTTCCTGAGGGGCCATGATATCGAGGAGGAGGCCCTGGATTACATCCCACAGATTAACAGGCGTGCCTTGGATGTCACCAAAACCAAGGCACCTAACACTACTCATGGGCCGGTTCTCACACTAGCCGAGCGACATGCTCGGGATGATCAGTATATGGCCCACATGTACGGGATGCAGATGTTGTAGCTGAGCGTTAGCGGGAGGCCTGCAATGGAGGATGAGCTATGGCAGCTTGAGCTGGATTACCCATTCGGCGAGAATGCCCGAGCTCTATGCAGAGTGGGGCCAGCATTTGTGGAGCCTGTAGATGATGACGTCCCCACCGATGAGGAGACACGACGGGAGGACTCAGATGTTGAGTCAGATGAGGACAGAAGGGGTGATTCTAATATGGGATATGAGGCAATGAAACCTGATGAAGAAGTCGAATACTTCGATTGATCAGGGAGTTTCACCACCCACCTTTGTGATATGTTGAATTTTGTGAACACTGGGGACAGTGTTCGGTTTAAGTGTGGGGTGGGAGTAGTTAGGTGCCAGCTACTTTGTTTTTGTTTATGTTTATGTTTTATTATTGTGCCTGTGAAAAATGTGACCCTATGACTTTGTGTTATGTGTTCTGTAATTAAGTGGTGTTGTAATGAATGTTAAGCTATTGTGTGCTGTCTTGAGCTGTTGGTTGTTGTGTAAATATTTTTGTTTTCTATCGAAATTTTTTAAAATTGTTTTGTTAAATTTCTTTTATGTTGGGTTTCTCGGCCTTTGTTTTCGGTGCTTTTATCGAGAATAGTCCCATTGAACCAAAGTCGTAGATAGTGATCGTTCCCTATGATGGATGGATTACGACCGTCTTAAGGGAAATGTAGTCGATAGGAGTATTTTTTTTCTTTCATTCTTTCTTTTGTTTGTGTCCTAAACGTGTCGCTACTTCATGGTTCGGAATTCTTGTTACGTGTTGTACATGATATTAAGATGCAAAGGTGATCGTATGAAAGCATGCAAATGTGTAAACATGTTGAGATACCTAGGCCATAGAGTTCGATTAGGTGTGATCAAGGCTTAATAGTGAATTCTTGTAATTAGCTGATTGAAGAGTCTGTGAATACGTCTTGAGTTGAGCATGTGCATTGAGTGTGAGGTGAGGTTCGATTATTCCAGGCTATTGTGAAGTGTCTAGAGCTTGCCTGGTGTGTGTACGAAATGAAATGAAGGATGTGTATTGTAGGAAAGGATGTAGGCGTTTCTTTGATTAAACCGAAAGTTTCTCCATTATCATACCTACCTTGAATGTACATCCTAGTTGGCCCCATTGAGCCTTTAGCCTATTTTTTTCTTTCTTTGAAGAGGTACAAACCGAGCTTAATCCCTTCTTTCCATTAGCCGTGAATTTTATCCAAAACTCTTAAGCGCTCAAGAAAAATAATTTTCCCACAGAGTAAAGGAGTGAGAATTGTGAAAAGGAAAGAAAAGCGGAAGTGGTGAAAGTTAAAGAAAAGGTCAAAGGTGCACTTGCTGAAATTAAATAAACTAAAGATGTATCACTAATCTTTGCTACTAAGTCGAGTGTGCTTAAAGAAATGGGAACAAGAACAAAGAAAAAATTCTTCAGGAATGGGAGGATGAAGGAAGAAAAAAAATGACCGTAATGATGGTGGGATGTATTGAAAAGCGCTTAAGGAGGCTAGTTGCTATTATTGGTTAGCCCAGTATTTGCTAGTTCCTTAGCTTACATTACAACCCGTTAAGTCCTACGTGATCTTACATCACTCGTCCTTATATTAGTGGAGTAATACACTAGAGGCAAGCCTATGGTTCATGACATGATGCATGTGAATTCCTTGGGAGAGAGAGCGAAATTGTATTCATATACCCCGACATGTAGTGCTTTGGAAATCATATGATAGCAAAAGGGGTAGTTTTCTTGTTTTGTGAGGGCACATGCTTGACGAGTGATTAATTTCGTGTCGGATGTCTTGATCAGTTGATTTGCACGAGTTTGCCAAGATCGAGAATTGATTCTTGAGCTTTGGAGGTCTTAATGTGATGTACTTCATTGTATTTATGAGACTATGCATGTTTTCTTGATGATTTGTTATATTAAATAATTGGTATAGCCATAACTTGAATTGTTGAGTCAAAGTAGCTATGCGTGAGTGTCAATTGCATGAGATGCGAGCTTATTGTTTGAGGACATACAAGAGTTTAATTGTGGGGTAAGTGATCTTGGGTAGAATTTCATGCCCAAGTGATACTCAAATGCTTCATTTCGACTTGTTTGTATATCATTATTGTGTACATTCTCATGTGATTTGTAGTTAAATGTGAATTTATACTAACCAACATGATTAGTGTTGTTTTGCAGGTAAAATGGAATTTTGGGAAGCTAAGATACATGTTGGTAAAATCAGGAATGGACTTGGACACAAGGAGTGAAAAAGGACATGGAAGATCAGCAAAAATAAGGGCTCCACGATGGAGCCGTGTCACGTTGCCATCGCGGAGGCACTCTGCCTCAGAGGAAATAAATTTGGAAGTTTCCAGTGAAGGTGCGCGATAGCACCGCGTCTTAAATTGCCTGGCGGGCCGACTTCCAGTGAAGGTCCGCAATACCTCCGTGGCACGGAGTGAGTGCTCCGCGATACACTCCGTGCCACGTTGCTTGTTATTCCGGTAAAAATTCTCAATAGTATAAATAGCACACTTAGGTTTTATTTTAAACATTCTGACTTGGTTGAGCAAAAATGTGGGTTACAGGCAGTTGAGGAGACGAAAATTCTAGGGTTCTTCTCTATATCTTTCTCTTTTATCTCAATTGTTTGTATAAATTCTACTTGTTTGATGATGTTAAATCCACAAATGAGTAGCTAAATTCACTTTTTGCTGAGGTTAACAACAATTGTAGTGGAATGTAATTGTTAATCATTTCAGTTTTCATCTTTTCTTCAATGGTTGTTTTATCAATTCTTGTTCTTATTGCATTAATGTTTGGCCAATGTTAATGTATATCTAAAAAATCCAATTTTGATTTTGAAAAGGAAAAAATTGGAAAGATGTGAATTGGTAGGATATGATCTCTTCTTAGTTTGGAAAATTGAGAATTGATTTACATTCAGAATAGAAATATATCTTAAAGTCTTATTAGTCAATTAAACAATCGGGAATGTATGGCTAGAACATGAAATTCTTTTATCACAGAAATGTAGATTAAGGCTCATGATTCTTAAGTTGGATAGGAGTCGAAAGTTCCAATCTATAGGCAATAATTCTTGACTAGCAACTGAAGGAAAGATTAACTGAATTGTATTGATAAATTAATTCCCTGCATGTTCGTTTTAACCTCAGCTTGCTCATTACTATTGTTCAAACTCACTTTATAATTTTGCCTTAGATTCGTATTAATTAGTAAACTCAAACTCTCAAAATATTATTTATTTGGTTGTCTGCATTCTTAAAGATATAGTTCATTAACACTTAAGTTAATTAGTACTGTAGCTCAGTCCCTGTGGGATCGATAGTTGGCTTTACTTAAGCCACTTTACTACTTGTTCGACCATGTGCACTTGCGTGTAGTCATCACAGAAGCCCAAACATGAAACATGCCACACTTATGACAGGGAGGTTACAAGATGTTATTAGGAAAACTCCCTTTTATTCATACCCCTTATCATGCGTTAAAAATACAATTCCAAAATCATTCTCCTAACTCGTGCTCTGTTTTGTTTCAATAAATCATGCCTCCACGATGTGGTAATGGAAGAAGGACCGATAATGGTCATCGACCTGCCCCTCCATCCCCGGCAGCCCCTCAGGATGACTCAGTGGCCACCGTAGAGTTCAGGGTGGCCATTCAGCTGCTCGCCCAAACTGTTACCAACTAGGTGAACCAGCAAGTGGTTCTAATCAACAACAATGGGTTCGCAGCAGCTGCCCGAGTGCGGGACTTCACTCGGATGAACCCTCCAGATTTTCATGGATCTAAGGTGGGAGAGGAACCACAAGGGTTCGTGGATGAGATTAGAAAGATCACCCGAATTATGGGTGTCAGTCCCTCAAAGAATGTCGAATTAGCTGCCTACCAGCTAGAAGGGGTAGCCCAAGTATGGTATGAGTAGTGGAAGGAGGGGAGGTCAGCGGAAGTAGGACTGGTGGAACGGGAGGATTTCACTACCGCCTTCCTGGATAGATTCTTCCCTCAGGAGCTCAAGGAGGCAAAAGTAGTGGAGTTCTTGAATCTGAGACAGGAAAATCGAACAGTAGAACAATATGCTCTGGAGTTCACCATGCTGTCCAAATACGCTCCAGAGATGGTGGCTGAGCCTAGGGCTCGCATGCTGATGTTTGTTAATGGGGTGTCAAACCTGGTCCTTAAAGAATGCAGGACAACGATGCTGATTAAGGATATTGTCATCTCCAACCTTATTGTTTATGCCCAACAGATTGAGGAAGAAAAAGTGAGGGACATGGAGAGAAAGAACAAGCGGTAAGAACTGGTCAATTAGATTATGGCCACCAGAGGTCTGGCAGTAGTAGCCGCCCACACCAGCAGCAACCGAGGGCTCCAACACCCAGCTCAGCCAGCGCCCTTACCTTTCGATCCCACCGAGATCGGAGGGGTGGAGCATCTGACTCTCAGTCTCAGAGCTACAGTGCTAGCAACAGGTTTCAAGCTTGTCCTAAGTGTGGCAAGAACCACCCAGGAGAGTGTCTTCAAGGTCGAGAGGATTGTTTTGGTTGTGGACAGCTTAATCATCGACTTAATGAATGCCCGTTAGCAGGACGGGGAAGGTTACAATCCACTACCTCAACAGCTCCATCAAGCCGACCCGCTCAGCAGGCCAACCCTTCAGGTACGGATGGTAGCCAAAGCCAAAACCATTTTTATGCATTATCATCTCGTCAGGATCTAGAGAGTTCACCCGATGTGGTCATGGGTATGTTACGTCTTTTCCACCTAGTTTTATATGCCCTATCAGATCTAGGGGCCACACTATTGTTCGTGACTCCGTACATAGCTTTTTAGCTTAATATCAGTCTAGAGGTCCTCTCAGGACCATTCAATCTCTAGCCCGTTTGGCGAGTCAGTTAGAGCCAACCAGGTGTATAGAAATTGCTCAGTCTCAGTCTCAAATAAGGTCATTCCAGCTGATCTTCTAGCATTAGACAGGGTCAATTTTGACTTCATCCTCGACATGGATTGATTACAATCTGGTTATGTTTCAACCGATTGCAGAACTAGAGTAGCCAAATTTCAGTTTCCAAGTGAGCCATTATTAGAGTAGACGGACAGTAGTACAACTCCTAAGGGTCGGTTTATTTCCTACCTTAAGGACTATAATCTTATTTATAAGGAATGTATCTATCATTTAATTCGGGTTAAAGATTCCAACTATGAGACCCCAACTATCCAGTCAGTCCCTGTTGTCAGCGAATTTCTTGATGTGTTCCCACAAGATCTTCTCGGAGTTCCTCCTGAATGAGAAATCGACTTTGGTATAGACCTTCTCCTAGATACTGTCGCGCCCCATTTTTCCCTGTGTTAATGGAGGTATGATGGTGTTTCGCCGGTTGGTGGTCGGCGATAAGAAGTAGTTTTTAGCCGGTGTTAATGGTGGTTTTCGGCCGGTGTTAATGGTGGTTGCCGGAGACGAAGCAGAGAAGGGAAAAGGATGGTGCGGCGGCTGTGATGTGAGGAAGGTGCTGGCAGGGAGAGAACGAGGGGGAGAAAAGGAGGCGGCGTGGGGTTGGTGTTTTTCCGGCGGTAGTTGTACGGCCGACCGGAGATGAGAGGGAGAAAGAGAGGAAAGGGGCGGCTGCTAGGGTAGGTGAGGGGAGAAAAAATGAAAAGTGTTTTAGGTTTAGGGGGTGTAGAGAAGTAAATAAGGAAATAAGTGGAGTTTAATCCATAACCGTTGGATTAAATGAGATGGAGTGCTGAGATTGATTTAAGTTGTTAGGGTCGGGTTTGCGGGTCATAGGTGGGTAGACGGATTTGGTTATTTGGTAGGAATTAAATAGGCTGAAATTGAATTTAAATTGTAGCCACAATTGATCAAAAGTGGCTAAAATTGACATAAATTAAATAGAAAGTTGCCAGATTTGAAATAAATTGAATGTAATTGAATAGGAAACGACTATAATTCAAATGAATTGATTGAAATTGAATTTGGCTGCTATTAAATTAATAAATATACTAAATTTGTAGATAAATAGATAATAAATAATAAAAATAATTTAAATTATAGAAAATCACTTAAATATTATTAATAAATAAGATCATAAAATATTAGTTTACTTATGCAAATATATAATTAAATTATTATGTATAAATAACTTAACGACTAGAAAATAAAATTAAGTTATCAAATATTACAAAAAATAATATTAATTTATAAATTTGAGTAATATTATTGTACAAATAAATTTTAGAAACTTTAGTAAAATTAGGTAAAATAGTTTGTTAAATAAATAAATATATTTCAAAATAAGGACGTATATTTATACGAAATATATTATATACGACAAGATTATTTAATATCAAAAATTAAAATTAAATATGGGTCATATATATGAAACTTGAAATAATTTCACAATATTATGATAATAAATTATTTTATAAATACAAAAGTAAGTCAAATATTTGCATAAAATAAACAAATAAATATATACATATATAAGCAGCATATTAAGGCGCAGGTCGGTCAAAATTGGGTGTCAACAGATACTAAGCCCATCTCCATCCCTCCTTACAGGATGGCTCCGACTGAACTTAAGGAGTTGAAGGAGCAGCTAAAAGATCTTCTTGATAAGGGTTTTATCAGACCCAACATCTCTCCCTGGGGTGCTCCAGTACTATTCATGCAAAAGAAAGACGGTACCCTCAGAATGTGCATCAATTACCATCAGTTGAATAAGGTCACAATCAAGAACAGGTAGCCCCTACCCAGAATTGATGACTTTTTCGACCACCACCAAAATAGATCTCAGGTCGGGGTATCATCAGCTAAGAGTCAGAGAGTGTGACATACCAAAAATAGCTTTCAGGACTCGATATGGTTACTACGGGTTTGTGGTTATGTCCTTTGGACTAACAAATGCCCCTGCAACTTTTATGGACCTGATGAATAGAGTCTTCAAGCAGTATCTGGATATGTTACATTGTATTTATCGTCGACATTCCGGTATACTCCAGAAATAAGGAAGAGCATGCTAATCTCCTGAGGATAGTGTTTCAGACACTCAGAGACCGCCACCAATTCGTCAAGTTCAGCAAATGCGAATTTTGATTGAAGTCCGTGACTTTCCTGGGTCATGTGGTCTAGGATGAGGGTATTCAGGTTGATCCTCAAAAGATAGAAGTAGTCAAAGATTGGCCCAAACCGACCTCCCAACCGAAATCAGAAATTTCTTAGGTCTAGCCCGGTATTACCAATGTTTTGTGGAAGGTTTTTCTTCTATAGCATCTCCTCTGACTAGGCTAACTCAGAAAAAGGTGAAATTTCAATGGTCAGATGCGTGTGACAAGAGTTTCTAAGAGTTAAAAACTCACCTCACTACTGCTTCAGTGTTGACCCTACCGGAAGGATCAGATGGGTTTGTAGTATATTGCGATGCTTCTAGAGTTGGACTGGGTTGTGTTCTAATGCAGCGAGGCAAGGCGATAGCCTATGCCTCTAGACAACTCAAATTTTATGAGAAGAATTATCCAACTCACAACTTGGAGTTGGCAACGGTGGTGTTTGCATTAAAGATATAGAGACACTATCTGTACGGGGCTCACGTGGATGTTTTCATTGATCGCAAGAGCCTTCAGTATGTATTCAGTTAGAAGGACCTAAATCTTCGTCAGAGAAGGTGGTTAGATCTCCTGAAGGACTATGACATGAGCGTTCTATATCCTGAGCAGAGTGTCTATGGGAAGCATGACTCATGTTGAGAAAGGAAAAAAGGAAGTAACGAATGATAATCACTGACTAGCTCGATTAGGGGTGGAGTTGGTTGATTCAACTGAGGGTGGAGTGGTAATGCAAAGTGGGTCAGATTCCTCGTTGATTTTTGAAGTTAAGTCCAGACAGGATGAAGATCCCATCTTACTTAAGCTGAAGGAAGTGGTCCTCAGAAAAGAGGTTGAGGCTTTTTCCCAAGGGGGAGATGGTGTGCTCCGTTACCAGGGCAGATTGTATGTATCGAACGTCGATGAGTTGAGACAGCAGATACTAGCTGAAGCACACAGCTCGAGATACTCCATCCACTTTGGTGCTACTTAAATGTATCATAATTTGCGGGATATTTACTAGTGGAACGGCATGAAGAGAGATATTGCTAAATTTGTAGCTAAGTGCCCGAACTGCCAGCAAGTCAAAATAGAGCACCAGAGACCGAGAGTTATGACTCAGGATATCAACATACCCACGTGGAAGTGGGAAGAAGTAAATATGGACTTTATTACGGGTCTACCTTGGAATCGTCGGCAACATGATTCTATCTGGATAGTAGTAGACCGGATGACTAAGTCAGCATACTTCCTCCTAGTTAAAACTACAGATTTAGCTGAGGACTATGCTAGGTTATATCTGGGAGTTTGTCAGACTTCATCAAGTTCCATTATCCATTATCTCAGACAAAGGTACTCAGTTCACCTAGCATTTCTGGAAGTCCTTTCAGAAGGGACTTGGTACCCAGGTCAAGCTTATCACAGCTTTTCACCCGCAGACAGATGAGCAAGATGAGCGGACTATTCAGACCCTAGAAGATATGTTGAGAGCGTGCGTGATCAATTTCAAAGGCAGTTGGGATGATCACTTTCCTCTCATCGAGTTTGCATACAGCAACAGCTACCACTCCAGTATTCAGATGGCCCTGTTTGAGGCATTGTATGGTAGGAGGTGCAGATCTCCTATTGGGTGGTTTTAGGTTGGTGAAGCTACTTTAATCGGGCCAGACTCGGTTCATGAAGCTATGTAGAATGTATAGCTTATCAGAGAAACATTAGAAATAGCTCAGAGCCATCAGTAATCTTATGCTGATGTGAGGAGAAGAGAATTGGAGTTTGCTGTGGATGATTGGGTTTATCTAAAAGTTTCACCCATGAAAGGGGTGATGAGATTTGGGAAGAAGGGAAAGCTCATTCCGAGATATGTGGGCCCCTACAGAACTCTAAGTCGAATTGGCAAGGTAGCTTATGAGCTGGAATTACCTTCAAGAGTTGGCATCTTTGCACCCAGTATTCTATGTCACTATTGAAGAAGTGCATCAGTGATCCAACTTCAATTGTGCCATTGGATAGTGTGGGAGTGAAAGATAGTATCTCATACGAGGAAGTCCCAGTCTAGATCCTTGACCGTCTGGTTCGTAAGCTGAGGAACAAGGAGGTAGTTTCGGACAAAGTCTTGTGGGGGAATCAGCAAGTTGAGGGAGTTACATGGGAGGCCGAAGCAGATATGATGGCTAGATACCCCTATTTGTTCCCTCCCGGCTCAGTCCCAGTTTAAGGTATCAATTTTCTCCCCAAAACTACTTTTAGTTCGTGTGTTTCAGTTTCTTTCATGTAAATGAATATGTGTATGATTAGTGTATTCAGTTCAGAGGTAGTCATTCCGCTAGTTTCAGCTTTCACGATCAGTATTTGTGTATAAAGATTGCTAGTCTCTTCTTTCCTATGTGTTTCCCAACATTCGAGGATGAATGTTCCTAAGGAGGAGAGATTGTAATGCCCCCGAAACTCAAAGACTAGACCCGTGACTTAAAAAAGAGAAAACTAGAAAATCTGCACCAGGTCACAGAACGAGTCATTCTGTGACCTGTGGGAGTTGTCCACGAGTCTTTAATTGACTCATGGCAAGGACATTGGACTTAGTTGAAAGCTTTGGAAAATGGGGTGACCACGGGTGTGACCACGAGTCGTGATATGACCCGTGGTGAAGAACAAATTTAAGGCCGGGAAAAAGTTAGGCAGTGAACCTAACGACTAGTCCCACAAGTCGTGGTCCATGACATGACCCATTAGGTGACTCGTGGTTCAGGATAGTTTGAGGAACTAAGATTTGGGCAGTGTTGGCAACGGATGGGTCACCACGAGTCGTGGTGTCCCTCGTGGTGACCAACAGGAGGTTCTAGGCAATGTACCTCATGAGTGTGACCATGAGTTGTGGTCACTGGGCATGACCTGTGGTCCCTTGTGGGGGGGGCTGAAAGTCAGTTTTCATGCAAATTTTCTAAGGGTGTTTCAGTAATTTCCTAACCTCCTAGACTCTAAACTACGTCATTTTAGGCATATTTTCAGACTATTAGAGGGGTGAAACGGTTTCCTTCCTCATTTTCCCCATTTAGACTTTCAGAAAAAAAAACAATGTAGGATCTCTCTCAGAGCATTTCAAAGCAAGAATTAGGGTAGTCCATTTCTCCTTGGTTTCTCAAGGAAATTCTTCGGGCTTCTCACCAGTTATGTGGGAATTCAGTGAGGGAATAGTTCTTCCCTTGTGTCCCCAAATTTCTCCTTATTTCTCTCTATCAGTTCTAGCCCTGAGACTTTCCAATGTGACAAAATTATCCATTAGACCTCGCTTAAATCATGTGAAATCTCATTTCTGTCAATTATTAATGTCTTCCAACAGTTTATGACTATGTGGTGGCTTATTCCTGTAATGTGAAATCTAGCCCTAGTCTACAATATAGAGAAACTAGAATATTGAAATAGTGTTTACATATCAAAATTTTTTCTTGATTCTATCAGTGTTGGGAACTCCCATGTTGTTGATTATATTGAAAATCAGTCAGACTATTGTCAGTTCAGTTTCAGTCAAAATGCTAGAATATCTGTGTTAGTTAGAAATGTCAGCTGATCAGTTTGACTACAGAAATTCCCGAGGTGTCAGTAGTTCCTCCCAATTATCAGAATTAGATTTAGAACTCAGTTTTAGTGGTCCACTAGGCGGTCATGACACTTTAGATAAGCAGCTCTGACTAGCCTTAGGACCCCTGCTTCAGATTACCGTTTGTTCTTTAGATGGTTACGACGCTTCTAGATAAGCAAATCTAACCAGTCTTAGACCGAGTTCCAGAATCCAGTCCAATAAGACTCTCAGGGTGCTTTCAGATATGTATTCCTTACTAGTCTTGGGTCCCAGTTTTAAGCTATCAGCTTAGTATTCAGCCTAGGACTATCCAATGGGAGTAGGACTTAGCACCGAGTGGAATGGGGTTCTAGTGCACCCAGGTTCCCAGAACTATGTTGCCACCATAGGTTACATTTTTATTGGCCTCATGGCCCCAGAATCTTCTGATCACCCAATTCATGCCTCTATACCCTGACAAAGTATATTGGGTCCTACTGATGGGGTGTATACATCGGACTCCACGTCTATCTCACATGGTTATATATCGGTTATAGACTCTCCCACTAGTCAGCTTAGCTCAGTTTTAGATTACTTTAGATTAGTACCTCATATTTAGGGAATGATCTTGACCATCAAACAGGGTCTTTAAGACCGTTTCAGTTATTTCAGTTATTTAGCTCAGTAGCTTCAGTTGGTCATTGCATGTCTTTTCAATTCACTTATTTCATTTCTTGTATATGATTTCTCTCACGTACTCAGTACATTTCAAGTACTGACGCATACTTTTATGCTGTATCATTTTATGATACAGCTGCAGGACCTCAGTCTCAGCCTTGCTAGCCAGTCACTCTCAAAAGACATCAGCTGTTCTAGTTGGTGAGTCCTCATCTTTCAAGGACGATGATTATTTCATTTAGCTACACTTTTTTTCTTTTCTTATTTAGACTTGGAGTTAGCTGGCAACTCATCAGTTATAGTGGCTTTTAGACACACACTTGGGCTATTTTCAGATGTATTCAACTTTATGAATCAGTTTCATTCTCTTAATATTTATATTTTTTCTTTAAAGATTCCGCTATACATATATTTATATTTCAAAGTTTACTCAGAATACCAGTGTATGATAGACCAGGGGTTGACTTGGGTTAGTTGTGACTCCAAGTACCATGTTCCGTCCAGGGTATAAGCTCAAGACATGACACAATATCTCCACCTTGGGAACATTCATCCTCGGATAGGAAAAACATATTGAAAAGCAGAGAAATGCAATCATCGTACCCAAATAATGAACATACATGTTGAAAACTGATGGAGTGACTGACTCCAATTTTAACTACATGACTGAACTAAATTCCTAAATCACACTTACATTCATTGACATGAAACAAATTGGGGCACATGAGCTGAACATGAAACTGAATAGAGTACTAAAGAGAAAACTAATACCTCAAGCTGAAACTAAGCCGGAAGGGAATAGATGCGGGTATTTAGGCATCATGTCTGCTTCGTCTTCCCAAGTAGCTCCCTCAATATGTTGATTCCGCCATAGAACCTTGATTGAAGCTACTTCTTTGTTTCTTATCTTCCGAACCTGACCATGTAGTATTTCCATTGGAACCTCCTCATAACTAAGGTTGTCAGTCACACCTATGCTCTCTACTAGAACAACTAGAGCCGGGTCACCCAAGCACTTCTTTAAGAGTGATACATGGAAAACTGGATGGACTAAATCTAATTCTGAGGGCAATTCCAATTCATATGCTACCTTGCCAACCCTCTACACAATCTGGTATGGTACAACATAACAGGGACTAAGTTTCCCTTTCTTTCCGAACCTTGTTCAGTCTACGTTATATGGGTATATAACTACACGCAAGTGCACGTGGTCGAACAAGTAGTAAAGTGGCTTAAGTAAGCCAAGTATCGATCCCACAGGGACTGGGATGAAGTGCAATCTGCTCAAGTGTACTATATTTTGATTCTAAAAAATGCAGACAACAGTGTAACCAAGAAGTGATATTTCGATTTCTAATAATTATGCTAAGTCTAAAACAATTATCTAATGTGAGTCCGAACTATGGATGTGAGCATGCTGAGGTTAAACGAACATGTAATAAAATTAATTATCGACATAATTTGGTTAGTCTTTTCCTTCGGTTGCTAGTCAAGAACTATTGCCAAGGGATTAAAACTCTCGTATTTAACCCACTTAAGAATCATGAACCATACACCTACATTTCTGTGATTAAATGCAATTCATGTTCTAGCCATACAAACCCGGTTCCTAAATTGACTAATACGACTTTCAGGTATATTTCTATCCTAAAAGTAAATCAATTCTCAATTTTCCCAAACTAAGAAAAGATCATATCCTATTAATTCACAACTTTCCAATTTCTTGCTCTCTCGAGTGAAACCGGACTTTTTAGAAGTACATTAACGTAGGCCACACATTAATGCAGTAAGAACAAGAATTAATAGAACAACCATGGAAGAAAAGATGAAAAACCAAAGAATCAATGATCACATTTCATTACAAGTGTTCATAACCTCAGCAAGAAGATGAATTAGCCACTCATTTGTGGATTAAACATCGTTAAATGAGTGTTAAACATACAAGAAATTGAATACAAGAAGGAGGAAAGAGAGAAAAACCATGATAATTTCGTCCCCTCAACTGCCTGTAACCCACGTTCTTGCTCCACCAAGTCAGAATATTGAAAAATGAACCTAAGTGTTCTATTTATACTAGTGGGAATTTTTCCTGGAATAACAAGCAACGTGTCACGGAGTGCATCGCGGAGCACTGCCTCCGTGACACGCTACCGACGCGGACCTTCTCTGGAACTGGGGGTCCAGGAAATAAGGCCCAACGTGGCACGGCCTGCAACGCGGAGCCATGCCACCGTGCCACGGACCCATCGCGGACCCTCTCTGGAAATTGGGCGAAAATTCCCTATTCAGGCAGAAGGCCTTCGCGATGGCAGCGTGACACGGCTCCATCGCGGAGCCCCTTTATTTGATGCTTTCCACTGCCTTGTCCCTTGCTCACGTCCGAGTCCAACCTCGATATCTTCCAACATGCATTTAAGCTTCCCAAAGTTACATTTTACCTGCAAAACAATGCTAATCATGTTGGTTAGTATAAATTCACATTTTATTACCAATTACATGAGAACGTATACACATTGATAGATAAACAAGGCTAAAATTCCACATTTGAGTATCACTTGGGCATATAAATTTGCCCAAGATCACTTACCCCACACTTAAATCCTTGTTCGTCCTCGAACAACAATCCTACACCTCATGCAATTTACATCCCAACCTCGCTACTTTGGTTCGACAATTTAGGCTACGGTCATACCGATTATTCAATACAGCAAATCATCCAGAAAACATGCATAGTCCTATCAATGCAATGACCTTCAATACATCAAGACCTCCTAGACTTAAGAATCGACTCTTGATATTGGCAAACTCATGCAAATCAGCTGATCAAGATATCCGACATGAAAATTAATCTCTCATCAAGCATGTGCCCTCACAACACAAGAGAGTCTTCCCCTTTTTGCTCATATGAACTCACAAAATTTCAGGCAGGGGCATGTAAACACAATTTCGCTCTCTCTCCCAAAAGAATTCACATGCATCATGTCATGACCCATAAGCTTGCCCTTAGTGTATTACTCCACTAATATAAAGAAGTGCGATGTAAGATCACGTAGGACTTTAACTGGTTGTAATGGAAGCTACGGAACTAGTAAATATGGGGTTAGCCAATAATAGCCACTAGCATCCTTAAGCGCCTTTTCAACACATCCCATCAATTCATGAACATTGTTTCTTTTTTTTTCTTTTTCATCCTCCCATTCTTGTCGTTTCTCTTTAGTTTAGCCCATCTTATAAAGCACACTTGACACAACAACAAAGATTATTCATGCACCTTCATTATAGTTTATTTATAACAAGTGCACCTTCAACCTCTTCTTTTCTTCTAGCACTCGGCTTTTCTTTTCTTTTCACCATTCTCACTCTTTGACACTTTGGGAAAATGGTTTTCTCTTCTTAAGCGCTTAAGAGTTTTGTATAGACTTTACGGCTAATGAAAAGAAAGGATTAAGCTCGGTTTACACTTTTCGAAAAAAGAAAAAAATAATAGGCTAAAGGCTCAATGGGCTGACTAGGGTATACAATCAAGGTGGTACGACAATGAAAAATAGAAGCTTCCGGTTAAAACAAAGAAATGCCTACATCCTCTCCTACAATACACCTCCTTCATTTCATTTTGTACACACACCAGGCAAGTACTAGACACTTCACAATAGCACGGAATAACAAAACCTCACTTCACACTTATTGCACATGCTCAATTCAAGATGTATTCACAGACTCTTCAATCAGCTAGTTACAGGAATTCAAACATTAAGCCTCAATCACACTGAATCGAACTCTATGGCCTAGGTATCTCAACATATTTACAAAGTTGCATGCTTTCATACGAATCACCTTTGCATTTTAAATATCATGTACAACACGCAACCAGAATTCCGCAACCATAAAGTAACTCCAGGTTTTGGGATGCAACCCACAAAAGAAAACAACTGAAAAATAATTGAAAAACACTACTCCTAACGACTACATTTCCCTTCAGACGGTCATCATCCATCCATCATAGAGAACGGTCACTAACTATGACTTCGGTTCAATGGGACCATTCTCGGTAAAAGAACCAAAAACAAACGCCGAGAAACCCAAGAATTGAAAAAAATATTTTAAAAATATCGATCATTTTGATAACAAAAATATGTACAAAATCAACTAGCAACATTCAGCAACACACGTCAATTTCACATAAATTTACAATACAGAACAACAACTTAACAATTCACAAATCACAGGGAACAACAAAATTTCACAGGCACGACAACAGATTAGGACATACATACATAACAACACAGCCCAGCACCTAACTACTCCCACCCCACACTTAGCTCGAACACTGTCCCCAGTGTTCACAAAAATTAAAATAACACAAAAATCGGGTGGTGGAACTCCCTGATCAATCAAAGTACTCCACTTCTTCGTCAGGTGCTGCTTCTTCATCTCCCATGTCTGAATCACCCCCGTCGTCATCATCGGACTCCACATCGGAGTCCTCCTGACGTGTCTCCTCGTCTGTGGGGACATCATCATCCGTGGGCTCTACAAATGCTGGCCCCACTCGGCATAGAGCCCTGGCGTTCTCGCTGAAGGGGTAGTCTAGCTCGAACTGCCATAGCTCCTCCTCTGTCACCGGCCTCCTGCCTATCCTCAGCTGGAGCAACTGCATCCCCTACATGTGAGCCATATACTGATCATCACGAGCATGTCGCTCGCCAAGTGTAAGCACTGGCCCGTGGGTGGTGTCGGCTGCCTTAGTTTTAGTAACATCTAAGGCCCGCCACTTCATCTGCAGGATATAATCAAGGGCCTCTTCCTCAACATCTAGGCCCCTGAGGAAGGTGGTGAGTAGTCCACCAAAGCCGTGCCTGTGCCCCTGATGCAACCGGTCTCTCTTCATGGCGGAGATAATCACCGCCCCCACGTTGATCTCCAGCCCTTTCATCAGGGCGTACACCAGGCATACACGATCCCGGGTCACATCTGTCATATGTACCCCCGGGATTAGGCAGGAACAGACGATCTTTAGCCATATTCTGGCTTCCCTGTTCATCTGTGAATAGGGCAAAGTCTGATGGTAGCCGCTCTCTTTGTGTCTGCTCCACCTAGCTGTCGATCGGGTCCCACACAATGTGTCTGATGTCCTCATTCGGTGGAGTGATGTTCAACTGTCGAAGCACATGGGCGTCTGTGTCCCGCGCCCCTATTATAGCATTGAGGTGGTGGGGCTCAAATGTGACTATTTTCCCTCTGATTTTTATGGTGTGACTTCTTAGGGTCGGGTTCCAATTGGCATAGAATTCCCAAATCAGGTGCAAGTTACATTCCTTGGGCTCTTCAAAGATGAAGTTGAGCCCAGCTGCCTCGATCCGGTGGACAATCCTACGGAACTCCTGTGCCAATGGTTCCCGTGCGATATGTTCCTCGGGGAAGTACTTGTTTTCTTTGTGCTTTGCGTACCACTTCTTCCCCTTCCGTATTGGCGGTGTTGGCCGCGTGGAACCGCTGGTGCTGTTGGGACTGCTGTGCCAAGTTTGATTCCTTTCTTCCGGCGCCAGATGTTGATGCGCCTTTCCCTTTTTCTTGACTGCTTGCCATTTTACCTGTCAACCCAAGTAGACAAGATCAATGTTAAGCCAATGGATATTAACTTCGACTAAGGTCGGGTTAAGCTAGGCTACCCCACACTTAGTCCTTAGCTACAGTTACAACATACCAGCAAGATCATCTTTATTTACACAAATAAACAACCAACTATACAAACATGCTTAGTGCATACGAAGAATTCGACGGTATATATTCTATGTACTACTCAGACTTCGTACAACTAACAACAATCATTACCATCGATAACCTTTTAATCCATCGCACTTAGCAAGGAAAAAAAACAAAGAAACGAAAAACAACAAGAATTTATCTACACGAACCTATACAACCAACCCAATTCTTGCAAATTTCAATATTCCCCTAACCCAAGAATCCATCGTTCTATTAACATCATAACAATTAGCACATCGACTCATCTCATTCAACATGTACATCCCGGCATGAATTTCACAAGTTCACTACATTTTCCACTTCAAATTCAAAAACAAGCCCTAGAAATGATGATATCAAGAAAATTCGATTAAATTATGCAATTAACGAGTTCAAGCAATCATAAGGATATTCCGAAAATTCATCAACAACAATTCAATTGAATTCATGATTAATTTCTACTTAGGGAAAACTTAGCTCACCTCACATGCTCAATATCAAAGAAAATCGACAAGAAATGAGATGAAATCAAAGAACATACCTTGAAGTTGAAGAATTGAAGAAAACTCAGTGATTTTCTTGGCCTAATCCGTGTCACATTGAAGAGGGATGGGTTTTAGGGAGTTCGGTCGCGGAGTGATTGAAAAATAAGGAAAAGTGAGGGGGTTTCGGGGTTTAAAAGTGGGAAAATTGCGCGGGTCACCCAGCGACCCGGTGTGACCCATCGCGATATACACAGCAACGTGTAACGGAGTGCATCGCCGGTGCACTACATCCATGACACGTAGCTGTCACGAGGGTACTCTGGAATTTTTTCAAATTCCGGATTTATACCTCAACGTGTCACGGAGGGTAACACGGAGGTCCTCCTCCGTGACACGGAGGTCCTCCTCCGTGACACGGAGCTATCGCCCTAGCTCACTGTTTTGCCACTTTTTATTAATTTTCATACCTCGAATTTTCCTTTGCGATTCCGTGCATATTTTCCTCCGTTTGACCTGAAATTCATCTCACTACACGAAATTGGTTAGAATTATAGGTTTCACTCTAAATAAAAATAAAAACAAAAACAAAAACTAAAATTTTTGTAGTAAATCAAGAAAAAGAAAAAGAAAAATCTATTCACACTTTACAAAGAGAAAACTTTTTCACGGGTTGCCTCCCGTGCAGCGCCTGGTTTACCGTCGCGGCTCGACGTCGTTAAGCTCAGTTGTCCTCTAGGGTGATGGATGATTTCTCTCGATCACCATCCTCCCCCCAGTAGTGCTTACACCGTTCCGGTGGTTTTTCCCAATAACTCTCGTGAATCCTTAATCTACTCATTATCGCCTTGATCAATCACATTGATCACCGAGAGTTCTTCGTGCACCATCGGGAGCTTGGGTGCCTTGTACACATCGAACACCTCTACCTTGTCGTGTGCTCGCATTGTTAGCTGCCCCGCAGCTACGTCAATTAGTGCTTTCCCGGTTTCCAAGAAGGGACGTCCCAAAATAAATGGGACTTCCGCATCTGGTTCAAAATCCAGCACGACAAAATCTACCGGGAAAATCAGGGAGCCAACTTGCACCAGGACGTCCTCCACAATGCCATCAGGTCTGGCTAAGGACCGATCCGCCAATTGCAAGATCACTGTTGTGGGTCTAGGACTCCCTAGACCCAACTTTTTGAATACCGATGACGGCATCAAATTTATGCTCGCTCACAAATCACACAATCCACGAGCTCGGATGCTCTGCCCAATAATAATCTGTATAGTAAAGCTCCCAGGGTCTTTGAGCTTTGTGGGCAGTCGGTTTTGAATCCGAGAAGTGCACTCCTCCGTTAGAGCCACCGTAGCATACTCAGTCAACCGACTTTTGTTTGCCACGATGTCCTTTATATACTTGGCATATTACAGCACTCCCTGCAAAACATCAACAAGAGGTAAGTTAATATGTACCTGTTTCAGCACCTCCATGAATTTCTTGAAACACGCCTCCTCTTTGTGTTTCTTTAATCGTTGAGGGAACGGGGGTGGTGGTCTTTCTGATTCAGCTTCCTTAGTCTTCCCCGTTTCAGTACTTTGCTCCCTCTCGACTTTTGCTGCTCCCGATTGTTGAGGTGGTCTTTCTGGTTCCACCTCTTTCAGCTGCAAACCACTCCTTGTGGTCACTGCATTCACCTGCTTGGGATTGGGATCTGTGTCGCTCGGAAGTCCTCCTCTAGGCCTGGTGTTTTGGGCTCCAGCAAATTGCCCAAATTGATATTCAAGCGCCTTGGTAGCTAACTGGTTGTGTTTCACTTCGGCTGCCAATTTCACATAGTTAGCCTGCAATTGAGCTTGGTTAGCTATCATGGTCTTGAACATCTCCTCAATGCTGGGTGATGGTGGTGGAGGAGGTGCATTGTTGTTTCTGAATTGTGCTTGATAATTCTGCTGCCCTCCTTGGTTCCTTTGCACACCCTGACCCGAACTTTGCCCCTGATGGTTGTTGCTACCCCAGGAGAAATTAGGATGATTCCTCCAAATGTAATTGTAGCTATTACCATACTGTTGGTGGTTGTTCCTTTGTACATTTCCCACAAAGTTTACCGAGTCAGGATTTGCTCCACAACACTCAGCTGAGTGCTCACTGCTTCCGCACACTTCACACCACATCTGCTGCACTGCATTCACTGGGGCTTGGGGCTGGTTCATTGTCATGTTGCTGAAGTGGGTGTTAAGTTGATTTTGTAATGCAGCTATATGTGCAACAGTAGCTGTAAACCCATCCACTTCTAGTACTCCTGCTGCTTTCCTTGTCCCGCCTCTTGATGAATCAGCATTCCATTCTGGATTGCCCTGCGAAATACGGTTCAACAAGGTATACAGCTCCTCATAAGTTTTCTCCAGCGCTTGTCCCCCAGCTGCTGAGTCTAGCAATATTTTTGTATGGGGTTCCAAACCCTCTATAAAAGTATGCACCAGCACATCATTGGACTGATGATGATGAGGACAATCCCGCAACATGGACTTGAATCTCTCCCAAGCCTGATATAAATTCTCTCCCTCTCTCTGTTTGAAACTTAGAATCTGACATCTAAGTCTTGCTGTTCTACCGGAGGGAAAAAACCGTATCAAGAATTTCCTCGCAAGATCATCCCACGTAGAAATAGAATTCGGTGGCTCAACTATCAACCACCTCTTGGGTTCTCCCAATAGTGAAAATGGGAACAATGTAAGCCGAACATAATCTGATGACACTCCAGCGGGGATGTAAGTGTCACTTATCTCCAAAAAAATTTGGAGATGCTGCTGTGGATCTTCATGAGGGAGACCTGTAAACTGCCCGCTAGTGTGCAACAATTGCACCATATTCTGCTTATGTTCGAACCTCCCTCCTGGCTCAGGTTTGCGGATGCTAGATATGACATTATTAGCATGTGGGATTGCCACCTCGCGGACCGGCCGCGCTGCTACTTCTTCGGGCACTAACATTGCCCGTACTACCGGTGGATTCTGTTGTTGCTCCATGATCGTCTGTCTGAGCAACTGCAGCTTTCTTTGTAGAGCTTCTCTTCACTTATTATGAAATATTCTTTTTGGCTCTATATACGAGTCCACCAGCTCCTTGTCTCTTGCCAGTGTTCAACAGAAATTAAATCTGCAAAATATAGGCTAAGACCAAGTTGTTAACACTAAGAAAACAAAAATATAGTAAATTAACACTTAAAACAAATTCACCAATTGCCAGTCCCCGGCAACGGCGCCAAAAACTTGTTCGGTCTGCGTTATATGGGTATATAACTACACGCAAGTGCACGTGGTCGAACAAGTAGTAAAGTGGCTTAAGTAAGCCAAGTATCGATCCCACAGGGACTGGGATGAAGTGCAATCTGCTCAAGTGTACTATATTTCGATTCTAAAAAACGCAGACAACAGTGTAACCAAGAAGTTGATATTTCGATTTCTAATAATTATGCTAAGTCTAAAACAATTATCTAATGTGAGTCTGAACTATGGATGTGAGCATGCTGAGGTTAAACGAACATGTAATGAAATTAATTATCGACATAATTTGGTTAGTCTTTTCCTTCGGTTGCTAGTCAAGAACTATTGCCAAGGGATTAAAACTCTCGTATTTAACCCCACTTAAGAATCATGAACCATCGACCTACATTTCTGTGATTAAATGCAATTCATGTTCTAGCCATACAAACCCGGTTCCTAAATTGACTATTACGACTTTCAGGTATATTTCTATCCTGAAAGTAAATCAATTCTCAATTTTCCCAAACTAAGAAAAGATCATATCCTATTAATTCACAACTTTCACATTTCTTGCTCTCTCGAGTGAAACCGTACTTTTTAGATGTACATTAACGTAGGCCACACATTAATGCAGTAAGAACAAGAATTAATAGAACAACCATGGAAGAAAAGATGAAAAACCAAAGAATCAATGTTCACATTTCATTACAAGTGTTCATAACCTCAGCAAGAAGATGAATTAGCCACTCATTTGTTGATTAAACATCGTTAAATGAGTGTTAAACATACAAGCAATTGAATACAAGAAGAGGGAAAGAGAGAAAAACCCTGATAATTTCGTCCCCTCAACTGCCTGTAACCCACGTTCTTGCTCCACCAAGTCAGAATATTGAAAAATGAACCTAAGTGTTCTATTTATACTAGTGAGAATTTTTCCCGGAATAACAAGCAACGTGTCACGGAGTGCATCACGGAGCAATGCCTCCGTGACACGCTACCGACGCGGACCTTCACTGGAACTGGGGTCCAGGAAATAAGGCCCAATGTGGCACGGCGTGCAATGCAGAGCCATGCCACCGTGCCACGGACCCATCGCAGACCCTCTCTGGAAATTGGGCGAAAATTCCCTATCCAGGCAGAAGGCCTCCACGATGGCAGCGTGACACGGCTCCATCGCGGAGCCCCTTTATTTGATGCTTTCCACTACCTTGTCCCTTGCTCACGTCCGAGTCCAGCCCCGATATCTTCCAACATGCATTTAAGCTTACCAAAATTACATTTTACCTGTAAAACAATGCTAATCATGTTGGTTAGTATAAATTCACATTTTATTACCAATTACATGAGAATGTATACACATTGATAGATAAACAAGGCTAAAATTCCACATTTGAGTATCACTTGGGCATATAAATTTGCCCAAGATCAAACCTCATCACTCCCTTCATGGGAGATACCTTCAGAAACACCCAATCATCGACTTGAAACTCAAGATCCCTCCTCCTCACATCCGCATAGGACTTTTGGTGACTTTGAGCTGTTTCCAACCTGTCCCTTATAAGTTGAAGTTTCTACATAACCTCATGGACTGAATCTAGTCCTATCATTGCAGCTTCACCGACTTCAAACCAACCAATAGACAATCTACATCTCCGCCTGTAGAGAGCCTCAAACAGAGCATTTGAATGCTGGAATTGTAGTTTTTGTTATACACTAACTCAATGAGAGGCAAATGATTATCCCAACTATCCTTGAAATCGATCACACATGCTCTCAACATATCCTTAAGAGTCTGAATAGTCCGCTCGGCCTGACCATCTGTCTGCGAGTGAAATGCTATTATAAGCTTGACTTGAGTACCAAGTCCCTTTTGAAACAAATTCCAAAAATGGGAGGTAAACTGAGTACCTCTATCTGATACGATGGACAAGGGAACTCCATGCAACCGAACTAGCACCCGAGTGTACAACTTAGCATAATCCTCCACTGAATCAGTAGTTTTGACTGGTAGAAAATGAGCTACTTTGGTCAACTTGTCCTCGACCACCCAAATAGAGTCGTACTGGCAGCGAGTATGAGGGTACCCTGTAATGAAGTCCATATTGATCTCCTCCCACTTCCAAGTAGGAATATTGATGTCTTGAAGTACACCTCCTGGTCTCTAGTGCTCAACCTTCACTTGTTGATTGATGAAGGGCCTATTTACGCACTTCATAGACGTATTATTGCCCGCACTTTACTATGTTTTGAGAATAAATTATGTGTGTTTTCATGTGTTTATGTTATATATTTGTGAAAATGGCTAACACACGTGATTAGATGTTTTAGGGCTTAAAATGATAATTTGGGTGTATTTAAGGCTTTTGGAATATATGTGAAAAAGTTGGAGTAAATGATTCAGGGAATGAAGTTTAGCACATGGATGCACTGCCATGAGCGAGGCACAAGGCCATCAGCGCAACAGTAGGCGCGGCACGACAGCATCATGCGTGCTATGCTAGGCACGAGGTGCAGCAAGGCTGGCACAATGGCAGGTGCAAGGCGCATGGGCAGGCACACCACAAGCCATCTCTAGCGTGTTGGCAGGTGTGTAGCAGCACACTCCCCGCGCGATAAGGTCTGCAAGGTGGCGCCAGGACACGACATTGAAAAGGGCAACGCGGCAAGGTGTAACAAATGGCCAAAATTGACTTCCCACTTCAACTTGGAAAAGGAACTTTATAATCCCAAGACAAATTCATCAAGAAAGGAGGAAAACATCAAACTACTATAAATACCCCTCTATTTTCATGTAATAGCTAAGTTCGAAAGTCTTGAAGTTGTGAAGACATAAGTTTTAGAGAAGGTTTTTTTTAGTCTTGGAGTTCTTAGTTTACAATAAATTTGAGAAGACATATTTTGAGACGATTGTAAATTTTTTCTTCCGAATGTTGCATTAATCAAGTGAAAGTTCTTCCAATCATTTTTGTAAGTATAAATTTTAGTTTTTATTTATGAATGCTATTAATTTACTTATGAACATGATAGGTTATGACTACCACAACTAGGATTGTGGGAACCATGGTGAATTAACAAGCTAGGTTTGCACAACATGATTCTAAACCAATCCAAATACTTATATTGTATTCTCTTCATCTTTAATGATTCTTAACGATGTGCAATGTTAGAAAGTGCCCGAATTCTTTACTTGATTTGGTCGAAGAGGTAGAGATTAGGAAAAGAGAATTACAACGGAACCTTGATTTTGATAATCATTGTATTAACTTGAGTTGTGGTCGCAAGATAGTTATATCTGGAACTTAGTGATAACGGCTAAATTGCAATCACTCATAAGACTTGGTCGAGTAATTGAGTATAGTCATTCAATAGGGACTGGTCGGTCATTTGAATGAACCTAAGTTATCAGTTCTATAAGTAAAGTATTGGGATAAATCACTAGTGTAAAACCCAAAGTAGTTAAGGATCCATGGGGAACACTTACCCTAGTTAATTGCATTAATTTGGAAACAACCATCAATTTTTCAACATTGTTACTTATTAAGTTTACCAATCCCCTCTCTTAGGAAATAATTAACTAAAAATCTTAAGCACTAGCATTCTTCTATATCCTTCCATATTCCCTGTGGGATCGACCCCAACCTCTAGTTGGGTTCTTTATTGACAATGTCCACTTCTCACTTCAGTAAGAGGTGTGGTTTGAGCATTATCGCTGACAATTTAGACACTTAGCCACAAGCTCTTCTATGTCCTTCTTCATGCCATTCCACCAATAGACTTCCCGTAGGTAACGGTACATCTTGGTGGCACCTGGATGGATAGAATACCTCGCACCATGAGCTTCATGCAATATCCGCTCCCTCAAGTCACCAACATCCGGTACACACTAACAACCCTGATATCAAAGCACACCATCTCTTCCTTTGGAGAAGATCTCTACCTTCTGATTATGAAAGACTTCCTTCAACTTCACCAAAATAGGATCCTCGTCTTGCCTAGCCTTAACATCGGTCATCAAAGATGATTCTGATCTATTCTGAATGATGACACCACCATCCGTCGAATCAACCAGACGAACTCTTAGCCATGCAAGCCAATCCACATCTTTCACTAACTCCTTCCTTTCCTCGTCTATATAAGACACACTCTCCGTGGAAAGCCTTCTAAGAGCATTCGCCACCATATTAGCCTTGCTTGGATGGTAAAGGACACTCATATCATAATCCTTGAGTAGCTCCAACCACCTTCTTTGACGTAGATTTAGATCATTCTGGGTGAAATGTACTATAGGCTTTTGTGGTCCGTAAGCATATCCATATGGACCCCGTACAGATAGTGTCTCAAAATCTTCAAGGAAAATACTACAGCCGCCAATTCGAGATCATGAGTCGTGTAATTGTTTTAATGAACCTCAGCTGCCTGGAAGCATATGCGATTACCTTACCATGCTGCATCAATACACAACTAAGGCCGATCCTAGAAGCATCGCGATATACCGCAAACCCATCGGTGCCCTCATAGGGTCAACACCGGTGCTGAGGTGAGTCAAGTCTACAAATCCTGGAAGCTCCTCTTACAAGCCTCCGACCATTGGAACTTCAGTTTCTTTTGAGTCAGTTTGGCCAATGATGTTACAATAGAAGAAAACCCCTCAACAAACCTCCGATAGTAACCAGTTAAACCCAAGAATCTCCTAATATCCTAAGGACTCACTGGTCTAGGCCAATTCTTCACTGCTTCTATCTTTTGAGAGTCTGCCTACACACCCTCACTTGACACCATATGGCCCTAAAATATCACAGAGTTTTCACGACCCGAGCGTAGACCCAGGTCATAAACATGGGACAAGGAGCCCTGAAAGACTCCAAGTCGACCCATGGAATGAGCATACATCTAATTCATTCAAGGAAAGTGGAAGACTTAACATGATGGAGAAAACGAACTCATAGCATAAGATAGAAAAGAGACACAAAATCCATACGTGACAACTGAGTACTACAAATAGTTTGAAAGCCTCTAATCATATTAGATAGGTTGATGGGACAACACCCCAACTAACCCTACAATATAGAAAACTAAAAGAGACATCAAAGTCTGGATGTATGGCCCTCGAAACATGAGGACTCACAAAAAAAGGAATGATAGAGAACTCTGAATGGAGTACTGACGAGGATGAGCCTGAGAGACGGGCCTTGTATCATGAAACAATACAACATAGAAGGTATGTGGGTCAATACGTGGAATGTACCCAGTATGCAAGGTAAGTAAAACAAACATTTAAAATGCATAAAGTTCATGAGAGTAGGATGACATGATCATAATAATGAAATCACAAATGAAACATAAGGCTCAAGGTTTTCAAAATATTCATAAACTTATCGTAAACATAGACATGAGAGAAAACATTATAAAACATGACTTGAGCCAAATTCATAATTATAAGCATGCATAAATCATGAGGAACAGTGGGAGATTCTTATAACCGATATACCCCATATGAACACACATGGAGCCCGACCTGTAAACTTAGTCGGGAAGCCGTTTGTACCTTTCCAAGGGTAGAACCATGAAAGGCGTAATATCACTCATGAAGAGCCCATTAGGGCAAAAGGTTACAGTCTCAAGGGAGGTCCCAAACATGACCTACGGTGGCACATAGTTCTGAGGTTCGGGGCGTAACCTGGGCCTCGAACCTACTCGGTGTTAAATAATACTCCCAAAACATGCAATGTGCTCATAAGGTAACATATATGACATACATGGGCTAGTTAAATCATGATAATCATAGACATGCTTGGATGTTCGTAAACTAGCCATGAAATCGGGCTCGTGAGTCCCATAGTCATAAATCATAAAATCATTCTTGACATGTGGGAATTACCCGATATTTAAACATGCTTGAAATACTCAATTTGGTTGAAATCATGATCATAAAACACGGGTAATTGAAAACATGCTTGTAATTCGAAAATTCACATCATACTTGTAAAATCATCATAATCATAAACTCCTATGGATTTCTCATAATTTGGGCACCTTAAGTTTGAAACACTAGTACACAATATAATAATTAAAACAATGTAAAAATCATCCCATTATTCAAAAACCATCAATTTAGACTTATTTGAAACATACCCACATCAATTACTAAAAGATTCATGCATTGGGTTAAAACCCCATAAGAATTGAATGGTAGAATTTCATAGATTAGAGAGAAATTGGGCATGGGTATGGATTAAACCATCCATTAAACCCTACACACCTAGTTGGAGCTAAAATCTACACTCCCTTGATTGCCCAAGAGGAAAATTGGGGAAGAAAGCCTTGAATCACTCTAGATGACCTCTCTACCACCTTATATTCCTTTGCATGCATGAATGAGGACTTAGGATAGTCTTTCCCTTCTTAAACCCACCTTTCAGAGGTTAGAACGATGTAGTTTAGGACCCTAGGACTTAGGAATTATGGAAAAGCCCTTACTTAAATCACAGAATTTTGCCGACTGCCAGTCCGCACGATGGATTGGACGACTCGTCCCCAGGGGCCACGACTCGTGGCCATGAGTCATGATGTCCACTACCAAAAATCCACTATGAGACCCCACGGAGGACACAATAAATCGTGGTGAGTGACCATGACTCGGGGTCACCATCCGTAGCATTCACTGCCCAATACTCCTTGCCAAGAATCCAGTCCAGGCCATGGGTGACCTCACAAGTTGTGTGGCCTGGCCACTCTCACCATTTTCCTTCCCTATAACTTGGGTGACCTTCAAGATCCCTCTCAATGAACTCATGTGGATCCTCGTCCACCATCAACTTCATGAACTTAGGAGGGTTCATCCTCAAGAAATTCCTCACTCTAGCTGCCACCGCATTCCCATTCTTAGGGTAATGAGCCACTGTCTGGTTATGAACCTGAGCAGCCATAGCCAGCGCCAGCATCTAAATTGCTGCCCTAAACTCAAAGTGGGCAGCTGGCTCTAGGGCATGCTCCTCGTGAATAGGTGGGGCTTGCTGATACCCATCACCATTGACACCCTCGTGGTCATTGCTATTGCCATTTCTTCTACCATACACTCTAAGTGGAGGCGTGATTCTGCAAACACGAATAACACGAATTAGAAGGATAGAAGGACTTTTCATCGCACGACATAGATCATGAAAGAATGAAACATTCCCTAAACGTCTAGTAGCCTCTTCGTCATAAGTGTGGCATGCTTCACACCCATGAAAAAGACTCTACTTAACATGGATTTTAGACACCCTAGAATACTTCAAACCTAAGGCTTCGATACCATGTTTGTCACTACTCTAGAGAAGATCTGGTTCGTACACACGGGACAAGGAGCCTCGAAAAAATCCAAGTCGACCCATGGTATGAGTATACATCTAATTCAATCAAGGAAAGCGGAAGACTTAACATGTAATCATGGATGAACGAAATCATAGCATAAGATAGAAAAGCAACACAAAATCCATACATGACAGCTGAGTACTACAAATAGTCTGAAAGCCTCTAATCATAAAAGACGAGTTGATGGGACAACACCCCAACTAACCCTAAAATACTGAAAACTAAAAGACACATCAAAGTCTGAATGTATGGCCCTCGGAACATGAGGACTCACCAAAAGGGGCTGATAGCGAACTCTAAATGGACTACTGATGAGGATGAGCCTGAGAGTCGGGTCCTGTATCATGAAACGATACATCATAGAAGGTATGCGGGTTAGCACATGAAATATACCCAGTATGCAAAGTAAGTAAAACAAACATTTAAAATGCATAAAGTTCATGAGAGTAGGATGACATGATCATAATACTGAAATCATATATGAAACGTAAGGCTCAAGGTTTTCAAAATATTTGTAAATTTATTGTAAACATAGACATGAGAGAAAACATTATAAAACATGACTTGAGCCAAGATTCGTAATCATAAGCATACATAAATTATGAGGAACATTGGGAGATTCTTATAACCGACATACCCCATATGAACACACATGGAGCCCAACCTGTAACCTAGTCGCGAGGCCATTCATACCTTGCCAAGGGTAGAAACATGAAAGGCATCATATCACTCATGAAGAGCCCATTAGGGAAAAAAGGGACAGTCTCTAGGGAGGTCCCAAACATAACCTGTTGTGGCATGTAGTTTTGAGATTCAAGGCGTAACTTGGGCCCCGAACCTACTCGGTGTTAAATACTACTCTCAAAACATTCAACGTTCTTATTAGGTAACATACATGACATACATGGGCTAGTTAAATCATGATAATCATAGACTTGCTCGGATGTTCGTGAACTAGCCATGAGATCGGGCCCGTGAGTCGGCCATAATCATAAATCGTAAAATCATGCCTGACATGTGGGAATTACCCGATATTTAAACATACTTGAAATACTCAATTTGGTTGAAATCATGATCATAAAACATGGTTAATTGAAAACATGATTCTAATTCGAAAATTCACATCATACTTGTAAAATCATCATAATCATAAACTCCCATGGATTTCTCATAAGTTTGAAACACTAGTACACAATATAATAATTAAAACAATGTAAAAATCAGCCCATTATTCAAACCCCATCAATTTAGACTTATTTGAAACATACCCACATCAATTACTAAAAGATTCATGCATTAGGTTAAAACCCCATAAGAATTGAATGGTAAAATTTCATAGATTAGAGAGAAATTGGGCATGGGTATGGATTAAACCACTCATTCAAAACCCTATATACCTGGTTGGAGCTAAACTCTACACTCCCTTGATTGCCCAAGAGGAAAATTGGGGAAGAAAGCCTTGAATCACTCTAGATCACCTCTCTACCACCTTCTATTCCTTCGCATGCATGAATGAGGACTTAGGATAGTCTTTCCCTTCTAAACCTTTCAGAGATTAGAACGATGTAGTTTAGGACCCTAGGACTTAGGAATTATGGAAAAGCCCTTACCTAAATCACAGAATTTTGCCGACTGCTAGTCCCCACGAAGGACTGGACGACTCGTCCCCAGGGGCCATGACTCGTGGCCGTGAGTCATGATGTCCACTACCAAAAATCCACTATGAGACCCCACGGAGGACACCACAAATCATGGTGAGTGACCATGATTCGAGGTCACCATCCGTAGCATTCACTACCCAATACTCCTTGCCAAGAATCTAGTCCAGGCCATGGGTGACCTCACAAGTTGTGTGACCTGTCCATGACTCATGGTCATGCCCGTGGTGTACCCCTGGCCAGTCCACCTCCCTACTTGACCACGATTCCCTTCACAACTCATGGTCCCTCCTCACGGGTCACCTAACGACCCGTTCTGTGATCTAGTACAGAATTCCAGTTTTTCTCTGGTTCAACTCCTGGTATGATCTTTTGGCTCCTGGGGTATAACAATATCTCCCCATTGAGAACATTCATCCTCGAATGTTGGAAACACAAAGCAAAAGCAGAAACATGCAATTGTTATATGCAAATACTGATCGTTTATGCTGAAAACTGACGGAATGACTACCTCCAAAAAGAACTACATAGCTGAACTAAATTCACTCATCACATATCTTTACCATAAAATAAAATAAACTTGGGCACATGAACCGAACATGAAAACTGATTAGCATATTAAGGCAAAAACTAGTACCTCAAATTGGAAATTGAGCCAGTAGGGAACAGGTGAGGGTATTTAGCCATCATATCTGCTTCAGCTTCCCTAATAGCCCCCTCAACATGTTGATTTCTCTATAACACTTTTACTAATGCTACTTCTTTGTTCCTTAGCCTCCAAACTTGACGATCCAATATTTCAAGTGGAATTTCCTCATAGCTAAGGCTGTCTCTCACACCCACACTCTCCACTAGTACAACTAGAGTTGGGTCAACCAAGCACTTTTTCAAGAGCGATACACGAAAGACGGGATGAACTGAAGCTAATTTTGAAGGTAACTCTAACTCATAAGCTACTTTACCTACACGTCTCACAATCTGATATGGGCCAACATAGCGGGGACTGAGTTTCCCTTTCTTTCTAAATCTCATCACTCCCTTCATGGGAGATACCTTCAAAAACACCCAATCATCGACTTTGAACTCGAGCTCTCTTCTTCTCACATCCGCTTAGGACTTTTTGCGATTTGAGCTGCTTTCAACCTGTCTCTTACCAACTGAACCTTCTCCATTGCCTCATAAACTGTTCTTGGCCCTATCATTGCTGCCTCACCAACCTCAAACCATCCGATGGGCGATCTACACCTCCGCACATAGAGAGCCTCAAATGGTGCCATTTGGATACTGGAGTGGTAGCTGTTATTGTAAGCAAACTCAATCAGGGGCAAGTGATCATCCCAACCACCTATGAAGTCAATCATGCATTCCCTCAACATGTCCTCGAGGGTCTGTATTGTTTGCTCTGCTTGACCATCCATTTGCGGATGAAATGTCGTGCTGAGTTTAACCTGAGTACCAAGCCCTTTTTGAAAAGACTGCCAAAACAGAGAGGTAAATTGAGTACCTCTATCTGAAATGATAGACAAGGGCACTCCATGCAGTTGAACCAACTCACAGATGCATAGCTTTGCATAATCCTCTGCTGAGTCTATGGTTTTGACGGGTAGAAAATGAGTAGTTTTAGTCAGCCTGTCTACCACCACCCATATAGAATCATACTGTAGGCGAGTACGAGGTAGGCCTGTAATCAAATCCATATTAATCTCTTCCCACTTCCAAGTGGGAATGCTAATATCCTAAAGTACGCCTCCCGGCCTTTGATGCTCGACCTTTACTTGCTAACAGTTCAGGCACTTAGCTACGAATTCTGCAATATCCTTCTTCATGTTGTTCCACCAATATATTTCCCACAAATCATGATACATCTTGGTGGCACCCGGATGGATAGAATACTTGGATCCATGGGCTTCATGCAATATCCAACTCCTCAAATCATCAACATCTAGAACACACAGGCCAACCTGGTGCCGAAGCACATCATCTCCCCCTTTGGAGAAGACCTCTACTTTTTGATTTTGAACGACTTCCTTCAACTTTATCAATATCGGGTCCTCATCTTGCCTAGCTTTCATAGAAGTCACCAAGGACGATTCTAATCCATTCTGAATAATAACCCCGCCATCGGTCGAGTCAACCAACCTAACTCCCTTCCTTGCGACTCAATGCACCTCCTTCAGTAGTTCCTTCTTCCCTTCATCCACATGAGACACACTCTCTATAGATAGTCTACTAAGTGCGTCTGCTTCCACATTACCTTACCCGGGTGGTAAAGAACACTCATGTCATAGTCCTTTAGTAGCTCCAACCACCTCTTTTGCCGAAGATTGAGATCCTTCTGCGTGAACACATATTGCAACACATATTGCAGGCTCATGTGGTACGTAAGCACATCCACCTGGACCCCATACAAATAATTTCATCATATCTTTAAAGGCTAATACCACCGCGGCTAATTCAAGATCATGGGTCGGGTAATTGTTCCCATGAACTTTCAGCTGTCTGGAGGCGTATGATATAACCTTCCCATGCTGTATCAACACACACCCAAGTACGATCCTTGAAGATTCACAATACACTATGAATCCATTAATACCCTCGGGTAGGGTCAATACTGGTGCTGAAGTGAGTCGAGCCTTCAGCTCTTGAAAGCTTCTTTCACAAGCCTTCGACCATTGGAATTTCACCTTCTTCTAGGTCAATTTGGTCAAGGGTGCTACAATAGATGAAAAGCCCTCAACAAATCTCTAGTAGTAGCCCGCCAATCCCAAAAAGCTCCTGATATCTGAAGGGTTCACAGGTCTGGGACAATTCTTCACCGCCTCTATTTTCTGAGAATCCAACTTTATACCTTCACTTGACAACACGTGACCCAAGAACGCTACTGAATTCAACCAAAACTCATACTTGCTCAATTTGGCATATAGCTGGCGATCTTTGAGAGTTTGAAGTATTACCCTTAGATGAGCGATGTGCTCCTCCTTGCTCCGAGAGTATATCAAGATGTCATCAATGAACACGATCACGAACATGTACAAATATGCCTTGAACACCATGTTCATTAGATCCATAAAAGTTGCAAGGGCATTGGTTAGTCCAAAGGACATAACAACAAATTCGTAACGACCATATCGAGTCCTAAAAGTGGTTTTCGGTATGTCACACTCTCGAAACCTGAATTCGTGATACCCGGACCTAAGATCTATCTTGGAGAAACATTTGGCACCCTGAAGCTGATCAAATAAGTCATCACTCCTAGGTAAAGGATATCTGTTCTTGATGGTAACCTTGTTCAACTGTCTATAGTCAATACACATCCGAAGAGAACCATCCTTCTTCCGGAATCCTTCTTCCGGATGAATAGAACTGGTGCACCCCATGGAGACTTGCTAGTTCTGATGAAACCCTTATCTAACAAGTCTTTCAACTGCTCCTTCAATTCTTTTAGCTCGACTGGAGCCATCTTTTAGAGAGGAACAGATATGGGCTGAGTGTTGGGTAGGAGGTCGATCCTAAAATCCATCTCCCTCTCGGGAGGAACACCCAGTAGATCATCTGGAAATACCTCAAGATACTCACACACCACGTGGATTGACTGAATTGTTGGGGTCTCGGATGTAGCATCCTTAACCCAAACTAGGTGGTAAATGCAACCCGTAGAAATAATTTTCCTGGCCTTGAGATAGGAGATAAAGTGACTTATAGTTACGATTGAACTACCCGTCCATTCTAAGGCTGGCTCACCCGAAAAGCGAAACTCCACCGCACGGGTTCTACAATTAACAGAAGCATAGCATGCAAACAACCAATCCATTCCCAAAATAATATCTAAATCAGTCATATCTAACTTTCCTAAGTCTGCGGAGGTGACCTTATGCAATACTGTAATAGGGCATCCTCTATACAACCTCCTGGCTACAACTGACTCACCAACCAGAGTAGAAACTGAGAATGGTTCTGACAGAATTTCAGGACTGACTCCCAAGCTATTAGCAATATAAGGTGTCACAAAGGACAAGGTAGCTCCTGTGTCTAACAAGGCATAAGAATCAAGATTGAAAACACGCAACATACCCATAACCACATCGAGAGAAGTCTCCCGCTCCTATCGAGAGGCAAGTGCATAAAACTTGTTCTGGCGCTGGCCGCTAGCTGAACTAGTTGGCAACCCCTACTGAAAAGGACATGCCACTGGAGCTGCTGAGCTAACGGCTAGGGTAAGGGCTCCACCACTCCCTGAATTGGCTGCAGGACAATCCCTGAGTCTATGTCTGGGTCTGCTACACCCGAAACAAGCATCTAAGCCCACTAAACACCTCCCTGGGTGATTCTTAGCACAACTTGCACAAGCTGGGAAGGAACGCTCTATCTGCATGCAACCCTGACTCCTCGAACCAAAGGCCCTACCCCTATGATCATCTCGGGGCCTCGATGGTGTACTAGCTGATGATGGTGCCGGTACAACAGACCTGTGCTGAGACTGCTGGTGACACCCACCACTGGGCCTCGACTGAGAGAACCTATAGTTGTCAGTCCTGGCCCTCTTGGCCTCTCTCTCCCTCATATGAGCTGCCTCCATCGGCTGGGCATATAAGACTATTCGGGGGTAGTCCATGTCCTGGTGAAGCATAGTTGTCCTGCAATCTTTGTCTAGATACTCTGCCACCCCGTGCACAAACCTTCTCACTCGCGCCCTTTGGTCAACCACTAACTCTAAGGCGTATTTTGACAAGCGAGTGAACTCAAGTGAATACTCCAGCACTGTCATCTTTCCCTGTTTAAGATTCATGAACTCGGGTACCTTTAAATCCCTCATCTCCCGAGGGAAAAACTAATCGATAAAGGCCATGTGAAACTCATCCCAACTAATAGAGCCCGCTCCAACTGCCCTACTGTCTTTCCACTTCTTGTACCAAATATGAGCAACCCCCTTAGCTAATAGGAGGCCAAGTCAACACTCTCACCATTTTCCTCCCCTATGACTTGGGTGACCTTCAACATCCCCTCAATAAACTCGTGTGGATCCTCGTCCACCATCAACTTCATGAACTTAGGAGGGTTCATCCTTAAGAAATTTCTCACTCTAGCTGCCACCGCATTCCCATTCTTAGGGTACTGAGCCACTATCTGGTTATGAACCTGGGCAGCCATAGCCAGTGCCAGCTTCTGAATCACTGCCCTAAACTCAGAGTAGGCAGATGGCTCTAGGGAATGCTCCTCGTGAACACGTGGGGCTTGCTGATACCCATCACCATTGACATCCTCGTGGTCATTGCTATTGCGATTTCTTCTAACATTCACTCTAAGTGGAGGCATGATTCTGCAAATGCGAATAGCATGAATTAGAAGGATAGAAGGACTTTTCATCGCACGACATAGATCATGAAAGAACGAAACATTTCCTAAACGTCTAGTAGCCTCTTCGTCATAAGTAGGCACGCTTCACACACATGAAAAACACTCTACTTAACGTGGATTTCAGACACCCTAGAAAACTTCAAACCTAAGGATCCGATACCAAGTTTGTCACCACTTGAGAGAAGATTCGCTTCGTAAACACGGGACAAGGAGCCTCGAAAGAATCCAAGTTGACCCATGGCATGAATATACATCTAATTCAATCAAGGAAAGTGGAAGACTTAAACATGTAATCATGGCTAAACGAAATCATAGCATAAGATAGAAAAGCAACACAAATCTATACATGACAGCTGAGTACTACAAATAGTCTGAAAGCCTCTAATCATAACAGAAGGGTCGATGGGACAACACCCCAACTAACCCTACAATACTAAAAACTAAAAGAGACATCAAAGTCTAAATGTATGGCCCTCGGAACATGAGGACTCACCAAAAAAGGGATGACAGCGAACTCTGAATGGACTACTGACGAGGATGAGCCTGAGAGTCGGGTCCTGTATCATGAAACGATACAGCATAGAAGGTATGCGGGTCAGCACGTGAAATATACCCAGTATGCAAAGTAAGTAAAGCAAACATTTAAAATGCATAAAGTTCATGAGAGTAGGACGACATGATCATAATACTAAAATCATATATGAAATGTAAGGCTCAAGGTTTTCAAAATATTTTAAAACTTATTATAAACATAGACATGAGAGAAAACATTATAAAACATGAATTGAGCAAAGATTCGTAATCATAAGCATGCATAAATTATGAGGAACAATGGGAGATTCTTATAATCGACCTACCCCATATGAACACACCTTGAGCCCAACCTGTAACCTAGTCGCAAGGCCATTCGTGCCTTGCCAAGGGTAGAACCATGAAAGGCATCATATCACTCATGAAGAGCCCATTTGGGAAAAAAGGGACAGTCTCAAGGGAGGTCCCAAACATGACTTGTGGTGACATGTAGTTCTGAGATTCAAGGCGTAACTCGGGCCTCGAACCTACTCGGTGTTAAATACTACTCTCAAAACATGCAACGTTCTTATAAGGTAACATACATAACATACATGGGCTAGTTAAATCATGATAATCATAGACTTGCTTGGATGTTCGTGAACTAGCCATGAGATCGGGCCCGTGAGTCGGCCATAATCATAAATCGTAAAATCATGCTTGACATATGGGAATTACCCGATATTTAAACATACTTGAAATACTCAATTTGGTTGAAATCAGGATCATAAAACATGGTTAATTGAAAATATGCTTCTAATTCGAAAATTCGCATTATACTTGTAAAATCATCATAATCATAAACTCCCATGGATTTCTCATAATTTTGGCACCTTAAGTTTGAAACACTAGTACACAATATAATAATTAAAACAATGTAAAAATCAGCCCATTATTCAAACCCCATCAATTTAGACTTATTTGAAACATACCCAAATCAATTACTAAAAGATTCATGCATTGGGTAAAAACCCATAAGAATTGAATGGTAAAATTTCATAGATTAGAGAGAAATTGGGCATGGGTATAGATTAAACCACCCATTCAATACCCTATATACCTGGTTGGAGCTAAACTCTACACTCCCTTGATTGCCCAAGAGGAAAATTGGGGAAGAAAGCCTTGAATTACTCTAGATCACCTCTCTACCACTTTCTATTCCTTTGCATGCATGAATGAGGACTTAGGCTAGTCTTTCCCTTCTTAAACCCACCTTTAAGAGGTTACAACAACATATTTTAGGACTTTAGGACTTAAGAATTATGGAAAATCCCTTACTTAAATCGTAGAATTTTGTAGGCTGCTAGTCCCCACGAGGGACTGGACGACTCATCCTCAGGGGCCACTACTCGTCCCCAGGGGCCACGACTCGTGGCCATGAGTCATGATGTACATTGCCAAAAATCCACTATGAGACCCCATGGAGGACACCACGAACTGTGGTGTGTGACCACGACTCGTGGTCACCATCCGTAGCCTTCATTGCCCAATCCTCTTTGCCAAGCATCTAGTCCAGGCCACGGGTGACCTCAAGAGTCATGTGGCCTGGCCACGACTCGTGGTCATGCCCGTGGTGTCCCCCAGACCTGTCCACTTCCCTACTTGACCATGAGTCCCTTCACAACTTATGGTCCCTCCTCACGGGTCACCTAACGACCTATTTTGTGATCTGGTGCAGAATTCCAGTTTTTTCTATTTCAACTCCCGGGTCTGATCTTTGGGCTCCCAAGGTATAACATGAGTTCAACCAAAACTCACATTTACTGAATTTAGCATACAATTGGCGATCCTTAAGAGTCTCTAGCACCACCCTCAAATGAGCGGCATTCTCCTCCTCGCTCCGAGAGTACATAAGGATGTCATCTATGAGCACAATCACGAACATATCCATGTACGGCTTGAACACCCTGTTCATCAAATCCATTAAAGCTACAAGAGTGTTCATTAGTCCAAAAGACATAACTATAGATTCATAGTGAGCATAGCGAGTCCTGAAGGTTGCCTTCGGGATGTCACTCTCTCGAACCCTAAGCTGATAGTATCCGGTTCTTAGATCTATCTTTGAAAAGCACTTAGCACCCCTGAAGTTGGTCAAAATCATCAATCTTGGGGAAAGGATACCTGCTCTTGACAGTGACCTTATTCAATTGCCGATAATCAATGCACATACGAACAGAACCATCTTTCTTGCGGACAAAGAGAATTAGTGCACCCCACGGTGATTTTCTAGGTTTGATGAAACCCTATTCTAGGAGCTCCTCCAGTTGCTCCTTCAACTCCTTTAACTTAGCTGGAGCCATTCTGTAAGGAGGAATAGATATAGGCTGCATATCGGGAAGAAGGTCAATACCAAAATGCGCTCAGGAGGAATTCCCGGTAAATCATCTGGAAACACTTCTGGATACTAGCGCACTATGGGTGCTGATTGGATAGTCGGGTCTTGGACGTAGCATCCTTAACCCTAACTAGGTGATACATACAACCTTTAGAGATCATCTTTCTGGCCTTAAGGTGGAAAATGAAATGACCTACAGGCATAGCCGAACTACCCTTCCACTCTAGGACTGGCTCACCGTGAAATCGAAACTCTACCCCATGGATTCAACAATTTATCGAAGCATAACATGCATATAGCCAATCCATGCCAAGGATAACATCAAAATCCATCATGGCTAGCTTTACTAAATCTGCTGAAGTGACTTTCTGAAGGACTGTAACAGGGCAGTTTCTATATACCCGTCGAGCTATAACCGAATCACTGACCAGAGTAGAGACTGAGAAGGGTTCTGAAGGATTTCAGGACTGACTTTGAAACTACTAGAAACATATGGCATCACAAAAGACAAGGTAGCTCTTGGGTCTAACAATGCATAAACATCAAGGTGAAATACTCATAACGTGTCGGTGACCACATTTGGTGAAGTCTCCTACTCCTGTTGAGGTGCAAGGGCATAAAACCTGTTCTAAAGCTGGTGGCCAGCTGAACTAGTAGAAGCACCCTGTTGGAAGGGATGTGCTGCCGGAGCTGCTGCACTAGTGGCTGGGGTACGGGCTCCACCATCGCCTGATCTGGCTAAAGGGCAATCCCTGAGCCTGTGTACGAGTTTGCCACACCTGAAACAAGTGTCTGAGCCAACTAAACTCCTTCCTAGGTGGTTCTTTCCACACTTCACATAGGCTGGAAATGTGCGATCTCCTAAATTGCTTCCTAACCCCTCGAGCCTGATGCTTTACCCCTCTGATCACATCTAGGTCGGGACGGGACACTGGATAATGATGGTGCTAGGTCTAATGACCTTTGTTGGAATTGAGGGTGGTGACTCCACCACCAGATCTTTGCTGAGTGAACCCAACACTGTCCGTCCTGGCCCTCTTAGCATCCATCTCTCTCAGATGCGCCGTCTCCATCTGTTGGGCGTACAAAACTATTCAGGGAAAATCAATATCTTGATGAAGTATGGAGATTCTACAATCCTTATCCAAGAAGTCTACCGCTCCATGTACAAACCTTCTTACCCTAGCTCTCTAATTAGCCACTAGCTTTGTTGCATACTTAGACAAACAAGTGAACTCCAAATCATACTCTTGGATTGTCATGTTACCCTGCTTCAGGTTCACAAACTCCGTTTCTTTAAGCTCCCCCATCTCACGAAGGAAGAATCAATATAGAAAATGTGATATGAAACTCCTCCCAACCTATGGGACCTACTCCCATTGTCCTGCTTTCTCTCCATTACTTGAACCAGATATGCGCAACCCCTTTCAGCTGATAAGAGGCTAAGTCAGTGCACTCCTCTCTGGTCACCCCCATGATCTGGGTGATCTTCAGAATCTCATCAATAAACTCATGTGGATCCTCATCCACCTTTGATCCAAGGAACTCGGGAGGGTTCATCCTTAGAAAATCCCTAACTCTTATCGCCGCCGCATTCCCGTTCTAAGGGACATGCGCTGCCGCCTACTGATTGGCCTGGGCAATCAAGGCCTGGGCTAACATCTAAATGGCTGCTTTGAGCTCCACATTGGAAACCGGCTCGGGTATGTGCTCCTCATGGGTTGGTGGGGGCCTGCTAGTGCCTGTCTTCATTTCCATTCCCATGGCCATTCCAATTTCCGTTTCTCCTTCCATTAACTCTGTGAGGAGGCATGATTCTGCAAACGCGTATAGCACGAGTTAGAAGAATAGAGAGACATTTCATCACACGACTTAGATCATGAAAGGAGGGAATATTTACTAGACTTCTCGTAGCCTCTTTGTCATAAGTGTGGCGCGTTTTACACTCATGAAAAAGACTCTACTTAACATGGGTTTCAGACACCCTAGGATACTTCAAAACCAAATGCTCTGATACCAAGTTTTTCACGACCTGAACAAAGGCCCAGATCGAGACACGGGACAAAGAACCCCGAGAGGCTCCAAGTCGACCCATGGCATGAACATAACATCTAACTCAATCAAATAACATGGAAGATCAACATGGATAACATAGCAAAATCTAAACATAACATAACATTTGATTACATACATAAGTCTAAAGTTGAATATAAACTATGTCCGAAAATCCTCTAATACTGACAAGTTGATGGGACAAGACACCAACTGACTCACTATAGTCTGAAACTGGAAATATGAAATATAACTAATAAGAAGGGCCCTCAAAAGATGAGCACTCACCAATTGATACTGAGGAATGCTAACTCTGTAAATCTGGCTAGGGGCGGGACTGAACCTGGATATCGGAGCCTGTATCATAAAATGATACAGCATAGCATATGCGGATAGTACATAGAATGTACTGAGTATGCAAGGTAAGGGAAATGGACAGTTAAAATACATAAGAGTTCATAAGAGTAGGACAACATGATTATAACGTAAATATCATAATGTGACCATAAAGGCTCAAGGTTTTTAAAATATTCGTAAATCAATCATAATCATAATCATAAGATAAAAGCTTTATTAACATGACTTGAGCCAAAGTGCATAAACATAATTCATGAGTAAATCATGAGGAACAGTGGGAGATTCTTATAACCGACATGCCTCATATGAGCACACATGGAGCCCGACCTATAAACCCCTAGTCGGGAGGGTGTTCGTACCTTGCCAAGGGTAGAACCATGAAAAAAGGTGTGATATCACTCATGAAAGGCCCATTAAGGAAAAAAGGGACAGTCTCAAGGGAGGTCCCATCTTGGCTACTTTGGCACGTAGTTCCGAGACTCGGAGTATGCTTGGATCCCGGGTCTACTCGGTGTTAAATACTTCTCCCAAAACATATATAGTGCCCATATAATAATAGGGAAAACATACATGAGATTCATGGGCTAGTTAAATCATAATAATCATAACCATGCTTGAAATATGTGAACTATCCATGAAATAAGGCCCGTGAGTCGGCCATAATCATAAATTCATAACTCATGAAATTCATGAATACTTGTAAAACATGTATATACTTGATATTTCATAAATCCATGGTAAGTACTTGAGAGAAATCATATCATGACGCATAAATTATAAGTGAGCTAATTTAGATCAAGATCGTAATGAAATCATAACTTGACTTTTCATGAAAACATACATAATTGGGAATAATTGGATTTAAATTCATCTAATAATTCATATTCGAAATAATCATAGAATCTTCCCATAGATCATAAAACATAATTTTATACATGAAATAGATTGGCCCATCGATAGATCATTGAGAATTTCACATGAATTGGTATAAACCTTATAGATCATGAAACTTGAATTATAGAACTGAAATCCATGGAATTTGAGAAGAGTTTAGGGCATGAGAGTGAAAGGAACTCTCATTCATAGCCTCACATACCTGGGTAAGTTGATTTCACTCTCTTCCTTGAATGCCCAAAGGAAATTGAAGAAGAACTTTTGAAGAAACTAGGCTTGATCACCTCTTAAACCTCTAAGATTGCATGCATGAATTAGAAACTTAGGATTTATGAAAAAGACCTTACAAAATTTGCTAGGAAAAACATACTGCCAGTCCCAATGATGGACTGGACGGATCGTTGCCAGTAACCACGACTCATGGTCACCTCCCGTCACCTTCACTGCCAAATTTCTTCTAAGGGTCACCAGGAGGGACACCACGACTGATGGTGTACCCTACGACTCAAGGCGATACCCGTTAGGGACATTACCCAAAAAACATTTAACCTTTAACCAACTGCTAACCACGACCCACTCAATGAATCATGGCATTGACCACAACTCGTGGTGACTAGTCGTTAGATACACTGTCCAAATTTCTTCTTCCTTCATATCACCCTTGACCACGGGTGACCTAACGAGTTGTGGGGCTGACCACGAGTCGTGGTCACACCCATGGTCACCCCAAACCTAAAATTTCCAAACATGGTGAGACCTTCCACACGAGTCACTTAATGACTCTTGGTGTTCCTGACGGGTCACTGGACGACTCGTCCTGTGACCTGATGCAAAAAATCCTATTTTCTCCGTTTCAACTCCTGGGTCTGATCTTAGGGTTTTCGGGGTATTACAATCAAATTCTACACTCAGAAAAGAAGTGTAGGAGTAGGGTTAGTATGAGATACGGTACTGGTAGGCATCATCAGCTGACCTTACATAATAACATATAATTAATGCACCATTAATATAAAACCAGTCTCAAACATCAAACGTAAGAATAGTAACATTTCAAGTACACTACTCTGAACAGGTGACAACCGGCCTTCTCATTGGATTGGGCCTTTCGCTGCACTGATCTCGCCACGGCAGAAGTAGTTCTGCTACAGCGATACTGCTCGAGGCAGTAGCTCGACTTAGCTGCACATTTCATCAATTCACTAGTTTTCAACAGTTCACACACACAGATATTCAATCAGAGGACGTACGAGATTTTGACACCAATTCACATCAACTCATTATCACATACGATTTAAGCATTTCATCACAAGGATAACAATACCAACATCAATAATCGTTTAATCAATTCATACTTAACTTTTTTCCACCATCCTTAATTCAGGTTACAAGTACAAGATTCACGAACTCAACTCTACCACTTAACTCATGCTCATTTCGAACTTGTTAACAAGCTACGTAAACATCATAAAATAGAATAAATGATTACAAGTTGGGCACACGCCTTCGCCATATCCCCATAAACACTCCATCATCAATATCAGTGTACACACATGCTAGAGGGTCTTATTTCCTCCTTCCAGTCATGACCTGCAGGGGACTCTAGAAATCCATGTACTGTATCGGTGTGGTACCCGCTCCCTCTCAGATGCTCATTCAGATGCTCCCTTCAAACACGAGCCACTCAACCAATATCGCTTGTCCGGATGCTCCTCTCAGGCACGAGCATCTCATCTTAGGATATTATTTTTATCCTTAACCATTCTCATTAACCGAATACAACAAGGCGCATTATTTATACATACTGGAGTTCATAAACTACTTCTTCATGTGTATATTTACAAACCAACAAACTTCTCATCAACAATGCAAAATATCATTACTTAACAACTTAACACAGTTTCATAGTGGCTCAAATACCACATCATATCCACATCATTTCAAAAGTGTACTCAACAGGAAATTCTCATAACAAGTAATGTCTACAGACCAATCACATATCATCATTGCACAGAACGTACATGCTATTATATAGAGTCTAATCCCTAGAAACCATAACCTACCTTGATTTTTGGATACGAAACATCAGCTACTCCACAGGAGCTTTTCCCTTTCTCAATGCTTTGGAAAGTTCGAAATCTACAACAACAGTATAGAGTAATTTAATTATTTACTCTTCAAATAAGGGTCGTAGAAGTTTAAACCCTTCCCTTTAGAGCACTTACAAAAGTAAAACCCCAATTCCACCTAGTTCTTGGTCTCAATTCCTGCATAACCCATATTCTCTAGGAAGTAATCCTAGGGAATGATCAATACTCCTCAAACTTCAAATCAAACCACCCCATGATCCATCCCTAGTCTATCAACCTAGGGTTTCCTCAATTCAAAATTCCACCATTAAAAGGTCTATAAGAATTATAGGATCAACAATACTCATTATCAAGATAGGTAATAAAGAATCTTACCTTGGGAGAGGAATTCACTGCTCTAGAGGAAAAAATTGCCCTCTAACCTTTCTGATTGTGTTTTTGGAAATAATAGGGGTAGAACCCCATAAATTCCATTTAAACCCACTTTCTGATTCCCATTGTCTGCTGCAATGATCACATTTTCGCTGTAGCGGGTTAGGAAATCGCTATAGCAGATCCGATAGTTAATTTCTCAATCTATTATGGCGGGACTCCGATAGTCACAATGGTCCCACTGCAGTAGATATCCTACCACTGCAGCGGTCCCCAAAACTAGTAGCTTTCCAAAAAGTCATCTTTTAACACTTAGCTATTTTCACAACCAATTTCTACATATTCTAGCTTTTTTGAGTGTTCTAAGTCCGTTTTCATGCTCCACCTTGGGAGGCATGACTTGAACCTAGTGCCACACTTGAATTTGACTGACCTAGCTAGGCTTATGCATGTCTGGTGCATGCCTGCAACTTAATTAAAGAAAACAACGAGCTATATCTCGATTGCAAATACAGCCTCCGGTAGACAAGGCCATATAGCCACCTGTAAAAGAAAGCAGCTAACCAACAACAAGCAATAAAAAGGGAATCCTATGCGGGCCGACAAGACCACCATGCTGTCTAGTTTTAGCATAATGAAAATCAGGCAACTATAACTATACTATAGGAGACAAGTCCACTATCTAATAGTTAAAAAAGTCCCCGCACGTCCATCAGACGAAATAAAACATTTATAGGCCCCACATAGCCAAAAAAAATGAACTAGAAATTTGTAATGTGCAAGTCTCTAGGAGTGGAATAATGGTTGAGACAGGGTCCTAACCTATCCATAACTATAGAATCAAAAAGAGCAGACCTTCTGACTATTAGCTCCGGAGGAAGGGAGCTGACTGTACTGCTGACTCTGGCTGAAAGCTAAAGAGGTCCTGATTCGCGTCCATCCGCACCTGCAGGCAAGTAACGCAACGCCCCAAAGATGGGCGTCAGTACAATATGTATCGAATATGTAAGGTAGCAAAAGAAAATGACTGGATAATACTGATAATGAAACTGAACTATTCAATAGGAGGGATAGAGAAGTAACTTGATATAACCTTATAACCTGTTTTACAACTAACAGTAAATAGTACAAACAAGAACCTTACCTGTCCCCCATAAGCCCGGAAGGTACATCCAGCACAAAATAACCCGCTCGGGGCCCCCATAAGTCCTGGTGAATTCTCTTCAATCTATATACCCCTAATCAGGTCAAAATGAGTCAATAGGTAGCTACAACCATCCTACCGGTCCCTTGGTTCTGCACTGAGCCCGCTCGGCTCCTAATCTATAGCTGCTCCTAAGTCTGGTGGACTCCTGATAACTGCACCCTGTGCACCAGGCTCGACGAGGGTATAATAGTGATACAACATAAAGATAATAGTCCATCCATGGAATGGACTATAATATGGCTCTTAGGACTCTATATTGTCCCTTGGGAGGGCATATTGCTCCTTGGAGCAACGTCATATAGCCCTTGGAGGGCGGCAACACAGCTAGGAACGATGGGGTTAGTCACGGAGGGCTATACAATGCAGGGTCAATCCCAAACTAAACATAAAGTACTAGTCTCAATTAACAATAGCATCTAACCACAATAAACATACTTCTAACTTTCCTACAAGGGCTAAAGCTGTATTACTATGCTATAGGGAGTAACTTGCCGAAGGAATTCGCCTTAACATACCTCGATTGTTGTTTCTCGAATAACCAATGAATTTCAACTTGTATTAGTCAGCTTTTTTCAACTGTAACTTTAATACTGAAAGAATGGGTCTAATTTCAATATTAAATTCGGCAAAAACCAGTAACTTTTGATACTAATAGCAACTATAATTCAACTTCGTAAAATACGAATGAAAACCCATAATTTCCCGAGAGTTCAGAAAGGAGAAATACTTACCTAAATCTTGTGGCCTTTTAATCAATTTGAAGCAATTCTAACAACTTCTACTTGGTGGAGTTTCGATTTATCGAGCATATTTTTGAGAAATAATTTTGTAGTAATGCTTCCTGTAGGCCCAGAACTCGTTACCCAAAGTTAATTTGAGATTGGACGTCATTTGGTAGCATAATCAAAAGAAAAACTATTGAATCCCTTGTGTTTTCTCTCACTTGGCTGAACATAACATTGGGAAATGATTCAAGTTTGAAGGAGGGGCCTATATATACTTGCCTAGGCGGTGGACTGGGGGGTGCCTTGCGCCAGCCATCACAGCAACCCAGCACTGCACAGCGCCCCTCAAGGCGCCAGCAGACCTGGCGCTCTGCGCTAGCCAATGTGCTACTGGTTGGCATGTCGCGCTAGCCCTGTGCGCACTCGTCCCGTCAGACCCTACTTCCGAGGCTTTTCCTACACGCATCACTCTCTCTCTATTCATCAAAAACCCACGCATATGCCTACTAACCGATGGCATTTTACGGGGTGTGACATCTTCCCCCCCAGGAACATTCGTCCTCGAATGTCAAAGGACTTAACTCATCTAACCAAGATTTAGAAATATTTCGGTAGAGTCTCCTTTATATTATGGACTATTTGGATACCTGAAAATTCCAATATATGCACCTCGCAGGACATTATAACAACCATTATATCATAAAAAGGGGTAGCTAAGCAACAGTACTGATAGTACAAGTAGTAAAATAACAACTGAACAACAACCTCACCTTAACTGCATAATCTGGATAAAACCCTGGAACAGGTGAGGATATCTAGACCTCATATCATCCTTAGCCTCCCATGTCATCTCTTCTTTATTCCTATTCCTCCATAATACTTTAACAGAGGAAACATCTTTTGTTCTCAACCTATGAACCTATCGATCTAATATGACCACTAGAATTTCTTTATAGGTTAACTCCTCAGTAACTTGAACGTCCTTAGCTGGCACGACTTGGGATGGGTCCCCTATACACTTTGGCAGCATTGACACGTGAAAGACTGGGTGAACAAATTCTAATTCTGGAGATAAGTCTAGCTCATATGCCACTTGGCCTATTCTCCGGAGGATCCGATATGGCCCGATAAACCTAGGGCTAAGCTTTCCCTTCTAACCGAATATCATTATGCCCTTCACTGGAGAAACTTTCAGAAATACCCAGTCATCAACATTGAATTCCAAATTCCTACTTCGCACATCAAAATAAAACTTCTAGCAACTCTGGGCTGTTAATAAGCGCTCTTTAATGAGTTTGACTTTCTCTTTTGAATGGTGAATCATATCAGGTCCTACTAACTCTGACTCCCCTACTTCAAACCACTCGATAGGGGATCTGCATTTTCGCCCATATAAGGCCTTATAAGGCGCCATCTGGATTGCTGAATGATAACTGTTGTTGTGAGAAAATTCAGTAAGGGGTAAATGCTCATCCCAACTGCCCCCAAAATCTAACACACACGCCCGCAACATATCCTCGAGCATCTCAATTGTACGTTCTGCATGCCCATCAATCTGAGGATGGAATGTTGTACTCAAATTAACCTGTGTTCCTAAGCCTTTTTGAGATGACTGCTAGAATCTAGTTGTAAATTGTGCCCCCTGTCAGAAATGATAGATGTCGGGACTATGTAATCGAACTATCTCTATGATATACAATTCAGCATAGTCCTCGGTTGAGAAGGTGGTCCTAACTGGAAGGAAATGATTTGATTTAATTAATCTGTCAACAATCACCCAGATAGAATCAAGTCTATGCCTAGTACGGGGTAATCCTGTCACAAAATCCATGTTGACTACTTCCTATTTCCATATAGGTACCACTATCTCTTGTATCAATCCGTCGGGTTTTTGATGTTCAACTTTTACTTGCTGATAGTTAGGGGATTGTGATATGAATACTGCTACACCCTTTATCATTCCAGGCCACCAGTAAATCTCCTTTATATCATGATACATTTTTATTGAACCCGGATGAAGGGAGTATCAAGAGTAGTGTACCTCGGGCATAATCTGTTGGCGAAGCCTTGCTACATCTGGGATGCAAAGGCGACTGCTAAACCTCAGGACCCCATCTTTGGTTACCTCAAAAGTTGGTACTTCACCTCATTGAACTTTATTCCCGAGTTGTGCCAAATGAGGATCTTCATACTGCCGTTCTTTTACCTCTACAACCAGGAACGATAATGCGGTATGCTGAATCACTGCCCCACTGTCTCCCAAATCTACTATTCGGACGGCTAAGCTGGCTAACTGGTGCAATTCTCGGGCCATCTCCTTCTGTGCAGTCCTCAAATGTGCTAAACTTCCCATTGATCTACGACTAAGGGCATCTGCTACGATATTAGCCTTCCCTGGATGATATAAAATATTCACGTTGTAGTCCTTCAACAATTCTAACCTACGACGCTGCCGTAGATTCAACTCCTTCTGTGTAAAAATATATTGGAGACTCTTATGATAAGTGAAAATATCTACGTGCTTAACATACAGATAGTGCCTCGATATTTTGAAGGCATGGACCAGCGCAACTAACTCCAGATCGTGGGTGGGGTAATTCTTTTCATGTTTCCTCAGTTGCATTAATGAATAAGCAATTACCTTACTGTGTTGTATCAGAACACACCCTAACCCAACAGTTGAAGAGTCACAATATACTGCGTAACCCTCTAAACCTTCTGGCAGAGCTAGTACTGGTGCTGATGTCAATCTATTTTTCAACTCCTGAAAACTCTGTTCACATGCTTTAGTCCAGTGAAATTTGGCTGCTTTGTGAGTTAGTTTGGTCAAGGCGCTGATAAAGTAGAGAACCCTTCTACAAACCTTCTGTAATACCCAGCTAACCCTAGGAAACTGCGTACCTTAGTTGGAGTTGTAGGCCTAGGCCGTGTCTTTACTGCTTTGATCTTCTGTGAATCTACCTGAACACCAACATCTGACATAATATGGCCCAAAAAGGCTATAGAATTCAGCCACAACTCCCATTTAGAAAGTTTTGCATATAACTGGCGATCCCTGAGAACTTGGAGCACTGTGCGCAAATGATCTCGGTGTTCTGCTTCTGAACGGGAATACACCAGAATGTCATCAATGAATACTATAACAAGCAAGTACAGATATGGCTTGAAGATGTTGTTCATCAAATCCATGAACACTGTTGGGGCATTCGTCAACCCGAAGGACATAACTAGGAATTCAAAATGACCATATCTGGTCCTGAAGGCTTTCTTTGGAATATCTCTCTCCCGGAACCGCACCTGGTGATATCATGACCTTAAATCAATCTTGGAAAAGTACTTCGCCCCCTGTAGCTGATCAAACAAGTCATCTATCCTGGGAAGTGGGTATTTATTTTTGATGTTAACTTTATTTAACTGTTGGTAATCTATACACATGCGGAGGGAACCATCTTTCTTTCTCACAAACAAAACTGGCGCACCCCATGGTGATGTACTCAGCCTGATGAAGCCCTTATCTAGAAAATCTTTCAGCAGTTCCTTCAGTTCTCTCAATTCAGCCAGAGCAATTCAGTACGGCGGGATGGATATAGGTTGAGTACCTAGTAATAGGTCGATATAAAAATCAATTTCCTGTTCTGGGGGAATACCAGGAAGTTCATTTGGGAACACATTTGAAAATTCATTTACTACTGGAATGGACTGAAGAGTCGGGAATTCTTTTTGGACATCTTGAACCCTGATAATATGATAGATGCAGCCCTTTTTTATTAACTTTCTTTCCCAAAGATAGGATATGAACCTACATTTTGGTGTGGCTGCATTGCCTTTCCACTCTCGCAGTACCTCCCCTAGAAAGTGGAATTGTACAGTCTTGGTCCAATATTCTACATTGGCATAACATGGCGCTAGCCAATATATACCCATAATTGCATCAAAATCAATCATTTCTAGTTCCACTAAATCTGCCAAAGTTTGGCGACCAACAACCTCTATCGTGCAACTCCAGTAGATCTGTTTAGCTATAATAGAATCACCGGTGGGCGTGGATACTGAAAAGGGTCGCTGAAGCAATTCTAGCATTATATTGAACTTCCGGGTCACTAATGGTGTAACATAAGACAAAGTGGAACCAGGGTCTATCAAAACATAAACTGAATGAGAAAAAATGTCTAGCATACCTGTCACAACATCTGGCGATGACTCCGACTCCTGTCGTCCCGATAAAGCATATGGGGGACTCAGAGCAAGGAACTCTCGGACCCTCAAACTACCAGGTCCTCCCGAAGATTCTACAACCATGGGTGCCACTGATTGACACTGTGCAGCCATCATCTGAGCTAGCATGAAGACAACGTCCTAACCTCTTGATCTGATGGTATCAGTATAGGAACTGCTGGAGGTGGTGCCGACACATTTGCCGCTCTAGAAGGCTCTTGGCATGGCAGAGAATGCTGGGGAGATTGAGATGAAGTCTCCCTATTGCCCTCAGATCGGGCTGGCTCTGACTGGGGTACATTGCTAGTACTCTCTCATGCTGCAGCATCTAACTTTCGGCCGGTCGTAGTCGGTCACATGTCTAAAATTTCTCTACAGACAAATAGGATATAGTAAGCTTAGGGACTCAACCCTATACAACACAACTCTATAGCACGATTGGAAGTGAAAGAAGAGTAACCACCCTATCATGCCTCGCAGCCTCTTGTCTATAGAATATGGTGCCCAACACATCCACAGACAAGACTCTACTTGACACGGCTTGCGGACTCCCTAGGATATGATCTGCTCTGAATCCAAGTTTCTCACACCCCATCTTGGGAGGCATGACTGGAACCTAGTGCCATACTAGAATCTGACTGACCTGGCTAGGATTACACACGTCTAGTGCATTCCTGCAAGTCAATTCATGAAAACAATGAGCTATATCTCGGCTAGAAATACAGCCTCCGGCCGACAAGGCCATATAGCCACTTGTAAAAAAAACATCTAACCAACAACAAGCAATAAAAACGGAATTCTATGCAGGCCGACAAGACCACCACGCTGTCTAATTTTAGCAGAATGAAAATCCAGCAACTATAACTATACTATAGCCGACGAGGCCACTATCTAATAGCTAAACAAGGCCCCAATGACCATCATATGAAATAAAACATATATAGGCCCCGCATGGCCAAAAACAAAAAGAACAACTGAAAATCTATAATCTACAAGTCTCTAGAAGCGGAATAATGGTCGAGACAGGGCCCTGACCTACCCTTAAACTATACAATCAAAAAGAGCAGACCTTCTAACTATTAGCTTCGGAGGAAGGGAGCTAACTGTACTGCTGACTTTGGATGAAAGCTAAAAAGGTCTTGAATCCGCGTCTATCCGCACCTGAAGGCAAGTAACGCAGCGCCCCAAAGATGGGCGTCAGTACAATATGTACCGAATATGTAGGGAAGAAAAAGAAAATGACTGGATAGTACTGATAATGAAACTAAACCATTCAATAGGAGGGGTAGAGAAATAACCTGATATAATCTTATAACCTGTTGTACAACTAACAATAAATAGTACAAACAAGAACCTTACTTGGCCCCCATAAGCCCGGAAGGTACATCCAGCATAGAATAACCCGCCGAGGCCCCCCATAAGTCCTGGCGAATTCACTTCAATCTATATACCCCTAATCAGGTCAAAATGAGTCAATAGGTAGCTATAGCTGTCCTACCGGTCCCCTGGGTCTGCACTGAGCCCATTCAGCTACTGATTTTTAATTGCATCTGAGTTTGGTTGACTCTTGATAACTGCACCCTGGGCACTAGGCTCGATGAGGGTGTGATGCCAATACGTCATAAAGATAATGGTCCAACCATAGAATGGACTGTAATATGGCCCTTGGGCCTCTGCATCATCCCTTGGGACGACATATCACTCCTTAGAGCAACGTCACATAGCCCCTGACAGGCAGTGACACAGCTAATAACCTTGGGGTTGGTCACTGAGGGCTATATAGGGCAGGTCAATCCCAAACTAAACATAAAGTACTAGTCTCAATTAACAATAGCAGCTAACCACAATAAACATACTTCTGACTTTCTTACAATGGCTCAAGCTGTATTACCATGCTATAAGGAGTAACTTGCCGAAGGAATTCACCTTAACATACCTCGATGTTTCCTGAATAACTGACGAGCTTCAACTTGTATTTGTCAACGTTTTTCAACTGTAACTTTAATACTGAAAGAATAGGTCTAATTTCAATATTAAATTCGGCAAAAAGGGTAAATTTTGATACTAATAGCAACTATAATTCAAATTTGTCAAATACGACTGAAAACCCATAATTTCCCAAGAGTTCATAAGGGAGAAATGCTTACCTAAATCCTGTGGTCATTTAGGAATCAATTTGGAGCAATTCTGACAACTTCTACACAATGGAGGTCCAATTTTTCGAGTGTATTTTTGAGAAATAACTCTGTAGTAATGCTTTCTGTAGGCACAAAACTTGTTTCCCAAATTTAATTTAAGGTTGGACGGCATTTAATAGCTTAATTGGATGAAAAACTATTGAATCCCTCGTGTTTTCTCTCGCTTGGCCGAACATGATATTTGGGAAATGATTCAAGTTTGAAGGAGGGGCTTATATATACTTTCCTAGGCGATGGATTGGGGATGCCTCGCGCCAGCCGTCGTGGAAACCCAATGCTGCACTGTGCCCCTCAAGACGCCAGCAAGCCTGGCGGGCCGTGATGGCCAGTGCGCTGTTGGTTGGCACGTCGTGCTGGCCCTTTGTGCCCTGGTCCCCTCCGATCCCGCTTTCGAGGATTTTCATACATGTGTCACGCTCTTTTTATTCATCATAAACCCATGTGTACTCCTACTAACCGATGGAATTTTACGGGGTGTAACATCCATTACCCACGTAATGCCATATGGGTCATTACATCAGATACCAATTAAAATACCGTTCATCTCCGAATGGCCTACAATAAAAGAAAGGGAGAGAATGTCCCAGATTCCACAAACAATTGAGGATATTTGGTCGGCATATCATCTTTGATCTCCCAAGTGGCTTCCTCTATAGGATGATTCTTCCACTAGATCTTTATTGTCGGAATCTCCTTTGACATTAACTTCCAAACCTCTCTATCCAAAATCGCCACCATCTCCTCCTCATAGGACAAATTCTCATCAAGCAGTATAGAGTTCGTTTAATAATGTAAGTCCCATCTCTATTATACTTCTTCAACATTTACACATGGAATGTCGGATGTATGCTATACAATTTTGGCAACAACACCATCTTATAAGCTACTTCCCCTACTCGTCATAGGACCTCAAAGGTCTGATATACCTCGGGCTAAGATTTCCCCTCTTACCAAACCTCATCACCCCTTTCATAGGGGATACCTTAAGTAGAACTTGTTCTCCCCTCATAAACTCCATATCCCTCACCTTCTGGTCTTTATACTGATTTTGTCTACTTTGAGCCGCCACCAGACGTTCTTCAATTATGCAAATTTTTTCTAAAGATTCTTTCAACAAGTCAGTTCCCCAAGACTCACCTCAAATGCATCAAACCAACCGATTGGAGACCTGCATTTCCTCCCATACAAAGTTTCAAATGGCTCCATGCCAATGCCCAAGTGATAGTTGTTGCTGTAAGCAAACTCTGCTAAGGGCAGAAATTTATCCCAATGGCTCCTAAAATCTATAACACAGTCTCGAAGCATATCCTTTAACACTTGAATAGTCCTTTCTGATTGTCCATATGTCTGTGAATGGAAGGTTGTGCTCAAGTACAACTTGGTGCCCAACTCTGCCTGCAAGATCCTCCCGAAATGAGAGGTGAACTGAGTACCCCTGTTAGACACAATCGGCACTGGCACCACGTGTAACCAAATCACTTTCTTCACGTACATCTTGGCCAACTTCTCATCATTTAAGTCACTTGGATAGGTAAGAAATGAGCATACTTGCTCAATCTGTTCACAATGATCCAAATGGAGTCAAAATTTCCTAGAGTCTTTAGAAGACCAACTATGAAATCTAAAGTTATCCTCTCCTATTTCCACTCAGAATAGGCATTCCCTAAAGTACTCCCCCAGGCTTCTGCTGTTCGTATTTCCTGCTGGCAATTCAAACACCAAGCAACATGCTCTACAATATCTCTCTTCATCCTGCCCCACCAATAGTGTTGCTTCAAGTCACAGTATATTTTGGTAACTCCAGGATGAATGGAGTACCTCGAGTTGTGAGCTTTTGCCAGGAGAGTTTGAATTAGCTCACAACTCGGGCAATGCACATGCGTCCTTTATTCTCAAGATGCCTTCACCATCTAGCACCACTTCCTTATCTTCTCCCTATAGAAATTTATCTCTGATCTTACCCAACTTCTCATCCTCAAACTACCTTGCTTTAATTTTTTCCAACAAGGATGATTTAATTACACCCCATAAGTTTCTATTGTTTAATAGACACGTTCATACGTATGCCGAGAGTTTTGGAGTATGACGCATATGGAGAAGGGCTCGGGAGATGAACGGGTGAGTGTGTGATTAAGCAAGAGGGAGGAAAGAGACCAGAGGCAGGCCGTAAGGGGCAGCGTGTTGTAGACCTCCCTCCTCCGCAAGGGGTGGCGCATCGCGCCCCTATTCCAGCATGATGGGAGGCACCCTATATCACCGCCTCCTATATATATGTTTTAAGTGTGTGAAGCCCTTGTCATTTAAAACATTTCCCTCATCTAAGAGAAGAGAGGGAACGACTATTTCTTCATTTTTCACCGATATATGTCGTTAAACTCCGTCCAAATGCAAATTCACCTTGGAATATGAATTCTAGGACTACGAGGAACATCCCTGCAGTGTTATCTCTTGAAGATTCATTGGGCGTACTGGAACTCCATCGAGTAAGAGTTGTTGGAATTAGTTCAAATTGAGTCCCAAGCGAATACAGGCGATAGGTAACTCATTTCTCCCTTCTAAACTCTCGAGAAATTGTATGTTTTTAGCCGAATGAAATGAAGTTGAAGTTATAGATAACCCTATTGAAAGATAATGTTATCCAGCAATTTATACTATTGAAATAGCCTTGTTTTCTCAACATAGAGACAACAATCAAGTGAAATTATTGGCTTCAGGTTGGAAACTGTTCTGGTGAATGAAAGTCAGCATTAGGGGTATGTTAAGGCTTATCCCTTCATCAAGTTATTCATGTCGTATAATGATACGACCTTTGTTCTGAACAGAGATAAAGACCCTATATGTGGTAATTAGTTGCTTCTAGTAGATAAGGATCATGTATGGTATGATTAGTTGTTGTCAGTAAATTATGATAATATATGTTGCGGTTAGCTGCTAGAAGACGTATTGAGAGTATATCCTAGTATCCCTCGTTGGGAAAGAGTATGTTTAGTGTGAAACACGCTAGGAGAATCATTGGAACTCCTCTGTTCTTCTGTTCACTGTATTAGTAGAATTATGATGTTTTGTTGTCATGCCAAGGCCTTAGAAGTTTATGGTTAGCTGTTTGGCCTAATTTGGTATGTTGGACAGCATCAGGCATAGTCGGGAGATATAACTTTTAGTTTGACGCCTGTATTGGGTGAAGCTCGCCTGGAGCCATTGGCGTACCTTGACGCCTCCAAGGTAGAATTTTGATAGGATGGTCCTATCTTAGAGTCACGGACCAGTGAACTGAGTGACAACCTGCCATCTAGTTAGCTACTACTAGTGATTATTAGTTTCAGTCAACTTAGTGCTTGTCATATAGGTTGCCTAGGAAGTCATCCCTGTTTACAAGTCAGATAGACCCATGGGTACCCTATGGAGGGAACCTTATCAATATTTAGATGCAGGTCCAATTCCCCAGCCTGCTCTTATAGATACTCAGGTAAAGGTTGTTGCGAGTGACTAGTCCAGATAAACCTGTCTACGAGACTATGAATCATCCACAGAAGTCATATGAAATCTAAGCAGACCAAGTTAATGTCTAAGGGAATAGAACCACAGCAGTACAGTATTACCTTCAGGATAAGAATAATAGTAAGCTGTCTGTGGAAGGTTAGGGTTGACTACTCAGGAGCATGTCCGATTAGTAGCAGCCCTGCAATCGTTCTAAGCGAGGGAACTGAATAGTTGGTTGTCTGCAACCTTACCATTCGCTTATGAGCTATCATTGTCCTAGAATGACATTCAAATTATTATTTAGGCCACTCCAGATCTCACCCTATCCTGTCTAGACCATTAGAGATTATGATCACTTCCAGGATCCTCTGATCAGATGTAAGCACATGAGGCATGCTAGTTGGCAGCTATACAGACTATTCTAGGGGTGAGTAGCGGTCATGTTAGATCCTAAGATCTAGATACACCTTTTGAGTGGCTAGATTGAGAATAGAATGTAGTATATTGGTTGGGATTAACCCCACCTAGGATAGCCTTCTGTTGACTAACTTCAGAGTTGCTAACTGTGTCATCGCCTACAGGGCTATTGATCGCTCAGAGGAGCTATATGATGTTGCTTAGAGGAGCTATATGATATTGCTCAGAGGAGCTATGTGATGTCCCAAGGGACTATATTCAGGCCCAAGGGCTATATTACAGTCTATCCATGAATGGGCTTCTACTTTTATGTTGTATCGGTATCAACGACCCTCTATCGATCCTTGTGTGCCTAGGGTGAAGTTACAGGAGCCCAACGGGCTCAGACACAGTTATAGTTTAACTAGTTAGTTAGCAACCCAATCAGTTATAGTATGAGAATGACTGCCTGTTTCCTTTCTATTATAACTAGACAACATGATGGTCTTGTTGGTCCGTGTAGGATCCCTTTATTGTTATGTTGGCTGGGTTAGTTATTTTCTTTTACAGGTGCGGCATGGCCTTGTCATCCTGAGGATGTGTTTACAACCGAGGTATAGAAGTTTTTTTTCTTAATTTTGTGTCATTGATTGGCACCAGAGGTGCATATGCCCAGCCAGGTCAGCCTAGATCCCAATATGGCATTAGGTGTCAGTCATGCCTCAAAGTGGGGCGTGAAAAACTTGATATCAGAGAAACGTCATATCCTAGGGAATCTGCAAGCCATGTCTAGTAGAGTCTTGCTTATAAATGTGTTGTGCACCAAATTATATAAGCAGGAGGCTACAAGACATGATAGTATGGTTACCCCTCGTTCTTTTCAGATCGTGCTATAGAACTGAGTTGTATAGGGTTGATTCCCTAATCTTCCATTGTCATGTCTATCTAGAGTAATGTTTGATATAAGACAAACTCCAACCAGCTGCAAGTTAGCTGTAGCAGTAGGAGAGGGTACCGATGAGGTGCTACAGTTGGGGGACAACCAGCCTGAGGATGAAAGCGGATGTCTTTTAATCTCCCTAACACCCTCTCCGAGCACCAGGAACCTCATAAGGTAATAGATATGCTAGCATCGTCCCTAGTTCTTTCTACAACCTCAAAGCAGGAGGTCAGTAATATAGTATATGTATGAGTTGACTTACTTAGTAGATATTTAGAATTAGATAGGGGCAACAGTTAATGTTGGGTTACTTGAGATATGCGAAGGAGTGTTCTAGGTTTGTACCTATAGCTTTTAAAATGTGTTGAGTTTCATATCCTAGCCTTGTTATAGAATGATAGGGTTATTTCCCGCCTCCCAGTCTTTTCTCAGCATGATAGAGAGCATAAGTATTAATGTAGTGTTGCCCAAAATAAATAGTAAAGGAGGGATAGAACCATTGATTCTGGGAAGGTGTTAGAAAGTGATTAGGGCCCCTAGTGCTTAAATAAGTCACCTAGACCCTTACGACAGTAAATCAGGAGGGTAGGTAGGATTGCAGCAGCACCCAAGTGTGGCTGAGAGTCCATAAGTAGTGGATTCCCAATAATAGCAAAGTTTAAGTCAGAAATAGACTAACCCCCATTGTGGTGTGTGAATGGTGGTAGGGGATACATAAAGAATACTGGTTGTGGCCCTAGTTTGTTACGTCGAAGGACAAAGAGGTTATATGAGGAAAATCAACTGAGTACGGGTCAGGATGATATAGGTTGATAGTCTTTGGCAGTAATATCCTTTCTAGTACGGTTCTTGGGGCATGAACCCTAGATCTCGACCTATAAAAATAAGGGGAAGGCACGGGTATCTAGCTCTAGAAGAGAACAGAATCACCTTAGGCGGTAGTGGGCTGATAGAGCTTGGAATCGCCATTGAGTTTCGAGAAATAAGCATCAGGCTGACATTTAAAGGATAGTAGGTTGTAACCTAGAATACTGTAATATCACTACTAGTTGTGGAGCCAAAGGAGCGGAAATGTGGAGACCCTAGCCTAGTACAGCCAAAAATAAGGCCTAGCGGAAGGATTCACTAGCCTTCGAGGTAGTAGGGGACAAAGTCTTGAGATCCAGAGGTTGGCTTTATGTTCTAAATATGGCAGGGCTTCGTTAGTAGACTGTAGTAAGGTATACCATGTTCATTATCCCCTCCGTCCTGGTTTGATGAAAATGCATTAGGTTATAAAAAGAGACCTATGGATGGCATGGGAAGAAGGAAGGTATTGTCGAGTTATGGCACAGAACTCCAATGACTGGGAAGGGAAAGATGGATAGTAAAACCAGCCAGGATAATCTAGGAGATAGTCGTGCCTACGCCGGAAGCGGGAGGTAGTCAGTACGAATATAGTTATAAGATTACTTCCTAGCAGGCGTAAATGTGAGGGGTCATTATTGGAAGGCTAATGAGATTAACTATTTCTTGCCGGTCAGAATGATATTTCAGCTAAAGACCATACTGAATTGAATATTAAAGAAGCATTTTGGCTATATGGTGTCTCAGCATCTATTAACTTCTTACAAAGGGGCACAACTCACAGTTGGATTTTGGAAATGCAGTAAGAATAGACTAGGACGTATGTTAATTTAAGTATGGCTTCTTGTCCCTAAACAAATATCCAAGCAGAGCATATGATTTAGACGTCGAAGTCTGTTATAGGAGGAAATACAGGTCCCCTATATGATGTCCTAAAGTAGGTAAATCAGGGGTTAGTTGAATCGGGCATACTACATCAGTTAGATGGAAAAAGTTAAACTTATCAGAAAATATGTGTCGGAAGCCCAGGGTTGTTAGAGGTCCTATTTTAACACATGACATAGGGAGTTAGAGATTGAAGAAACAATTGGGTATTCTTGAAAATTTTCTCCAAAGAAGGGAGTTATGAGATCTAACAAGAAGGGCAAACTCAGTCCTAGATTTACTAAGCAATACCGGAATCTCCGGAAGATTGGCCAAGTAGTCTATGAGATAGAGTTGCCTTCGGAGCTAGGATCTTCTTATCAACATTATGCAAGTGCATAGCAGACCTTTTCTCAAGACTTACCTAGTCGAGAATGCTCAAGGTACAGAAGTGTTGTTCCACAAAGACACTCCAATAATTACATTAGATTGTCAGGTTCGTAGGAGCTAATTTGAGAACTAAAGTTGTAGCTTATCAAAGTATCGTGGGGGAATAGAAATATAGAAGAAATGGATTGAAAAACTATGAATGATGCGGAGTTTGGATAGTTTCAGTTGTTCCAGGCCCTACGAAGAAAGTATACAGACTTAGCCTATTTCAGTTAAGGTATGATAGTTTTAGATGCTATATAGTTGACTTTGATGCTATTTTTATCAGTTGATTACATACATGTAGTGCCACTGTGTTATTCAGCTACTGTGTTGAACATTTCCGCGTTTTAGATTTCTGTATAGTTCATTTACAGTGGGGACTTCCAGAATTTCTCTGGCAATAGTTAAAGGAGTTGAGTCTTTTAAGTCTAAAGGTCACATTCGAGAACGAATGTTCCTAAGGGGGGATGATATTACACCCCATTAGTTTCTATTATTTAATGGACGCATTCATAAATATGTTGAGATTTTTGGAGTACGACACATACAGAAAAGGGCTTGGGGGATGAGTATGTGAGTGTGTGATTAAGTGAGCGAGAGGAAAGAGACCGGAGGTAGGCCGTAAGGATGGTGCATTGCGGACCTCCCTCCTCCGCAAGGGGTGGCACGTCGCACCCCTGTTCCGGTGGCTGCACCCCTCTGTCACCGCCTCCTATATGTAGATTTTAAGCGTGTGAAGACCTTGTTATTTAAAACATTTCCCTCGGCTAAGAGAAGAGAAGGAACAACTATTTCTTTGGTTTTTCGCTGATTTACACCATAAAACTCCGTCCAAATGCAAATTCACCTTGGATAATGAGTTTTAGGCCTACGAGGAACATCCCTACAGAGTTATTTCTTGAAGATTCGCTCAGTGTACTAGAACTCCATCGAGTAAGAGTTGTTGGAATTACTCTAAATTGAGTCCCAAGCGGCTACAAGCGATAGGTAAGCATTTCTCCTTTCAAAAATCTCAAGAAATTGTATGTTTTTGGCTGAATGAAATGAAGTTGACGTTATAGTTAACCCTATTGAAAGATATTGTTATTCACTAATTCCTACTATTGAAATAGCCTTGTTTTCTCAGCATAGAGACTACAATCAAGTGGAATTATTGGCTTCAGGTTGGAAACTATTCAAGTGAACGAAAGTCGGCATTTGAAGTATGTTAAGGCTTATCCCTTCAGCAAGTTATTCTCTTCATATAATGATACAACCTATGCTCTTGAATGGAGATAACGACCCTATATGTGGTAATTAGCTACTGAAAGTAGATAAGGATCATGTATGTTGTGATTAGTTGTTTTTAGTATATTATGATTATATATGTTGCGGTTAGCTACTAGAAGAAGTATTGAAAGTATATCACAGTATCCCTCATCAGGAAAGAGTATGTTAAGTGTGACACACGCTAGGAGCGTCATAGAAACTCCTCTGTTCTTCTATTCACTGTATTAGTAGAATTATGATGTTTTTCTGTCATGCCAAGGCCTTAGAAGTTTATGGTTAGCTGTTGGGCTTGATTTGGTAAGTTGGACAGCATCGGGCACAATCGGGCGATATAACTTTTAGTTTGATGCCTGTATTGTCAGTGAAGCTTGCTCGGAGGCCATTGGCATACCTTGATGCCTCTAGGGCCAGAATTTAGATAGGATGGTCATACCTTAGAGTCAGCAGCACCAGGGTTGCCTAGTAAACTGAGTGACAGCCTGCCATCTAGTTAGCTACTTCCAGTGACTGTTAGTTTCAGTCGACTTAGTTCTTTTCATACAGGTTGTACAGAAAGTCATCCCAACTGTACAAGTCAGATAGACCCATGGGTACCCTAAGGAGGGAACCTTATCCGTAGTTGGATGCGGGGCCAATGCCCTAGCCTGCTCTTATAGATACTTAGGTACAGGTTGCCGCGAATAGCTAGTTCTAGATAAACCTGTCTATGAGGATATGAATCGTCCAGAGAAGTCATATTAAATCTAACAAACTAAGTTAATTTCTAAGGGACTAGAAGCATAGTAGTACTGTATTACCTTCAGGCTAAGAATTATAGTAAGCTGCTTGTGGAAGGTTAGGGCTGACTACAAGGAGCATGTCCGATTAGTAGCAGCACTATAGTTGTTTGAAGCGAGGGAACTAAATAGTTGGTTGCTTGTGACCTTACCATTCACTTATAAGCTATAATTTCCTAGCATGACATTCAGAGTATCATTTAGGCCACTCCAGATCTCCCTTATCCTATCTAGACCATTAGAGATTATGATCATTGCCAGGATCATCTAATCAGATGTAGGTACACGGAGTGTGCTAGTTGGAAGCTATACAGACTATTCTAGGGGCGAGTAGCATCCACGTTAGGCCCTAATATCCAGATAAACCTTTTGAGTGGCTAGATTTAGACTAGAATGTAGTATATTAGTTGGTATTGACCTACCTTGGATAGCCTTTCGTTTACCAACTTCAGGGTTGCTAACTGTGTCATTGCCAACGGGGCTATTGATCGATCAAAGGAACTATATGATGTTGCTCAGAGGAGCTATATGATGTTTCTCAGAGGAGCTATGTGATTTCCCAAGGGACTATATTCAGGCCCAAGGGCCATATTATAGTTCATCCACATATGGGCTTCTAACTTTATGTCATATCGACATCCCTGACCCTCTTTCGAGCCTTGTGTGCCTAGGGTGCAGTTACAGGAGCCCAACGGGTTCAAACACAGTTATAGGAGTGCAGCGGGCTCAAATTTGGGCCCAAAAGCCAGGTAAGTTGGCTATAGTACCAGTAGAATCATAAGAACCCGGATAGGGGTATATAGATTGGATTGTACTTGCCAGGGCTTATGGGGGCCCCAATAGGTTATTTCTATGTTTCTTGCATCTTCCAGGCTTATGGGGGCTAGGTTAGGATCTTGTTTGTGTACTTTCTTGCTAGCTATAGCCTATGAATGTATAGTCGTACAGTTTTAGCTCATATACGTGTAGTGATTTACTAGATACTGGTTATGGATAAGAAAGCTTAAAGGTTATCATTTGCCCCTTCTTGTTATTTATTTTCAGTCTTTATTAGCTTCTATTCAGCTTTTTATTACCACCTTACATATTCGGTACATATTGTACTGACGCCCACGCAAGGGGCACTGTACACTTCCCTGCAGGTTCAGGAAGATAGGTTTCGAGATCACCTAAAAGTTATTCAGGGTCAGCAGATTGGCCAGCTTCTTTCATTCGGAGTTTCCAGGTGGTAGAGGTTTATTTGTCTTCTATTTATATAGCGTATGGGTAAGCCGGGGCCCTGTCCCGACCAATATTTTTCACTCTTAGAGGCTTGCAGACTATAGTCTTCAGTTAGTTGTTTGTTGTTGGCCGTGTGGGGCCTATGTATGTCTTATTTTACGTGTTGGCCATGTGGGACCTAGTTTAGCTAGTTAGTTAGCAGTGATGTGTTGTGGATTTACAGCACTATTGACACTCAAAACTAAGAAAATAACAAGGACTTAGGTGTATTTATGTGGATATGAGACACTTTTCCTTTGATTTCAGGATAAATGGGTGTTGGGACAATAAATTGCAAAAGAAAGCTAAAAATGTACAAAAAAAGTGAAAAAGTGCAGTCCACAGTACGATCCGTAGGATGGACCTACGAGTAGTACTAAGGGTCTTGATAAGAAGCTGAAAGTTTAAACTTGGAAGACTGATTCAATAAGACTTGTCACGGGTCATACTATGATGGTACGAGTCATGGTAAGCCAATTGTGATGAAATCCAAAAGAATTGCACAGGATGCCAATTCTCAGTACAAGAGTACCCTATGACCCGTGAGATGAAGGTACGAGTCGTACCATACTGGTCGTGGTGAAGTTCAAACAAAGTTCAAAATATCAGGATCAAGTCAAGGGTGCAATGTACGAGTCGTAGGATGTAGGTACGAATCGTACCTTGGCCCTATGCTTAGCCAAAATTTAGCCAGCACTTCAAGCCACGAGTCGATGCCACGGTCCATGAGAAGCCCCTACGAGTCGTAGGAGGACTCATGATGAGCTCGACGACAGATAAGGAAAGTAGTCCTGTTAGTTTAGGAAAAGGATTCTTGTGTCTCTATAAATATTTTTTATGTTTTATTTTTCAAGGAGGACGACGAATAGACTTAATTTTAGTAGAAAAACATTGTAGTAAGCAATTTACTTCATTGAAAGAGAGAATTGAGTTGGTTCAACCTTGTGATCAACCTTTTCTTGAACTCATATTGTTTTTGCTACTTGTTATTCAAGATTTCGTGGATTAATTGAAGGAATCATTTTTCTCAATCATCTTTGTAAGTATTGTTTTATGTCTTCAACCATGAACACAATTCACAACCTTGCAACCATGAGAGGCTAAAACCTTCATAGCTAGGGTTGTGGGAACCATGGTGGATTAACAAGCTAGGGTTGCACAAAGTGATTCTAAAATAAATACTAATTACTTATATTGTAGTCTCTTCATCTTTAATGATTCTTAGCAGTGCGCAACATTAGGAAGTGCGTGAATTCTTTACTTTCTTTGGTCAAAGAGGTAGAGATTAGGAAAAGAGAACTGTAACAGAGCCTTAATCTCAATGATCATTGTATTAACTTGAGTTGTGATCGCAGGATAGTCATATCTGAAACTTAGTGATAACGGTTAGTTTGCAAAACTCATGAGACTTGGTCGAGCAATTGAGGATAGTCATTCAATAGGGATTGGTCTTGTCACGCCCTGCCTTGGGAGGCATGACTGGCACCTGGTGCCTTACTAAGACTTGCACTGCTAGACTAGCTGAGCCTAAGCACTTCTGGTGCCAGGCTAGCTCTAACCCTAGATTCAAGAAAACGACGGGATATATAACGGCTGTAAATACTACCTCTGGCCGACTAGGCCTATAGCCACATGTAAGAAACAATAGCTACCCAGAACAACTGAATCAATAGGGAACCTATGCGAGCCGACAAGGGCACCATATTGTCTAGCTACTTCTGAATCAAGGAAACAGGTGCTAAACTGCTACATTACCGACAAGGTCATCACTACCAACTGAATAAGGCCCCACACGGCCATCATAAGCAAACTTAAACATACACATGGCCTCACACGAACGGTACAGCTAACCACAGGGAATATACAATCTGCAAGCCTCTAAGAATACTGATAAGATGGTCGGGACAGGGCCCCGGCCTACCCATACTGTAAAACAAAAGAAAAGAAATACACCTCTAGCTGTCTAGCTCCGGATAACAGGAGCTGATTACTCTGTGTGCTGGCTAGAATTACGAGGGATCGGCTCCTCGTCTATGAGTACCTACAGGCAAGTAATGCAGCGCCCCCAACGGGCGTCAGTACCACTGGTACCGAGTATGCAAAGAAAACTAAACATAACTGAAGATAAACAGTAAACTGAGAGTTACTGAATAACAGAAGATGGCTAAGACTTTCTGGGATGGCAGAATCTGTACTGGGCTTAACTGTACTGGGAAGAAAACAAGAATCATACCTGTCGATGCGGCGTCCTGCTATTTATCAACTTAATAATATCATATATATATATAGCATACAGGAACCTATACCAGCCCCCATAAGCCGGAAGATTCCAATCAACACACAATACTACCCGGGTCAAACCATCCAAAAATATATTCACTCCACTCACCTAATAACTACGAGCATCCTGTCGGCCCCCTGGGTATGCAGCTTGGGCTCTCTGGGCCCCTGACTATAACCGTATCTGAGTTCGAAGGACCCCTGTAACTGTAATATGAGATCTGTATCTATAATTTGTAATTTGTGCCCTGGGCGCAAGCGCTCGACAGGGTATGCTATAATGCTGATCAGCCTGCTATGGGGAATGTTGCATCCCATCTTCGTCGTACTGCGGATGGCATGCCACTCCTTGGAGTGACGTATCCTCTCCCTCTAGCGGGCAAGTCGACACAGCTATTAACCCTGGGGCGATAAGGAAGCTCTAAGGGTGCCCACATATCACAAACAAGTCTCAACAAGCAAAAGTAATCACATATAACATGTATAGTAAATATGATAATACTGTTCATGTTCTTATATTCTATTATGAATCTCTGGTTGAATTAAACTGGATCTGATACTAAGTCTGAAATAATATCTCGCTGTTTGATTCTAATTTACTGACTTTTATTCTGAATACGGCATAATAATACAAAACATATTTATTGAATTCACACTGAGCTTAATACTCGGCTTCTAGAACTTTCTTCTAGAATTTATTCTATTTTACTATACTAGAATTACTAACTTGCCGAAGAAACTGGCTTTACATACCTCAGTTGTCGGCTTTCCGGCTAACTGGCGTAACTCGGCCAGTATTCAGCTATTTCTTCAAACTACATTCATATTTATAGCAATTAGAACTAAATTCATCGATATTTTGGAAGAAAATACTACTTTGAATATATATATATAGCCCAAACTTTGACTTATCGAAAAACGACGGAAAACTCGCTATTTCTCAGAAGTGCAGAAGGGAGAAATACTCACTTTAGAGCTAAGAGTATATTGACACTAATTTGGAGCAATTCCACTTAGCTTAGCTCGGTAGGACGATGGTTCGCCGGCCGAATTTCATGAAACTAACTCCGCAGGAATGCTCCCGGCAGCTTAATACTTCACTACCCAAGATTAATTCGAGTTTGGACCGCGTTTAATGATCTTGGGCAAATTTATATGCCCAAGTGATACTCAAAAGTACCATTTTAGCCTTGTTTATCTACCTATGTGTATACATTCTCATGTAATTGGTAATAAAATGTGAATTTATACTAACCAACATGATTAGCATTATTTTGCAGGTAAAATGTAATTTCGGGAAGCTAAAATGCATGTTGGAGGATATCGGGGTTGGACTTGGATGCGAGAAAGGGATAAAGCATTGGACAACATGAATTAAAGGGGATCCGCGATGGAGCCGTGTCACGCTGCCATCGCGGAGGCCTTCTGCCTGGATAGGGAAATTTCGCCCAAATTCCAGAGAGGGTCCGCGTCTGGTCCGTGGCACGGTGTCTTAGCTCCGCGTCGCACGACGTGCCACGTTGGGCCTTAATTCCTGGACCCCCAGTTCCAGTGAGGGTCCGTGTCCGTAGCGTGTCACGGAGGCAGTGCTCTGCGATGCACTCCGTGACACGTTGCTCGTTATTCCGGGAAAAATTCCCAACAGTATAAATAGAACACTTAGGTTCATTTTTCAATATTCTGACTTGGTGGAGCAAGAACGTGGGTTACAGGCAGTTGAAGGACGAAAATATCAGGGTTTTCTCTCTCTTTCTTTCTTCTTTAATTCAATTGCTTGTATGATTAACACTAATTTAAAGATGTTTAATCCATAAATGAGTGGCTAATTCCTCTTCTTACTGAGGTTATGAACAATTGTGATGAAATGTGATCATTGATTCTTTGGTTTTTCATCTTTTCTTCCAGGTCGTTCTATTGATTCTTGTTCTTACTGCATTAATGTGTGGCCTACGTTAATGTATATCTAAAAAGTCCGGTTTCACTCGAGAGAGCAAGAAATTGGAAAGTTGTGAATTAATAGGATATGATCCTTTCTTAGTTTGGGAAAATTGAGAATTGATTTACCTTCAGGATAGAAATATACCTGAAAGTCGTATTAGTCAATTTAGGAACCGGGTTCGTATGGCTAGAACATGAATTTTCGTTTAATCACAGAAATGTAGGTGGACGGTTCATGATTCTTAAGTTGGGTTAAATACGAGAGTTTTAATCCATTGGCATTAGTTCTTGACTAGCAACCGGAGGAAAGGTTAACCAAATTATATCGATAATTAATTTCTTTACATGTTCAATTAACCTCAGCATGCTCACATTCATAGTTCAGACTCACATTAGATAATCGTTTTAGACTTAGCATAAAATTTAGAATCCAAAAATATCAACTCTTGGTTACACTGTTGTCTTCATTGTTAAACTGAAAGTATAGTAACACTTGATTAATTGTTACCTTATCCCAGTCCCTGTGGGATCGATACTTGGCTTACTTAAGCCACTTTACTACTTGTTCGACCATGTGCACTTGCGTGTAGTTATATACCTATATAACAAACAGACCGAACAAGTTTTTGGCGCCGTTGCCGGGGACTTGGCAATTGGTGAATTTGTTTTAAGTGTTAATTTACTATATTTTTATTTTCTTAGTGTTGACAACTTGGTCTTAGCCTGTATTTTGCAGACTTAATTTTTGTTGAACACTAGCAAGAGAGAAGGAGCTGGTGGAATCGTATATAGAGCCAAAAAGGATATTTCACAGTAAACGGAGAGAAGATCTACAAAGAAAGCTGCAGTTGCTCAGACAGACGATCATGGAGCAACAACAGAATCCACCAATAGTACGGGTAGTGTTAGTGCCCGAAGAAGTGGCAGCTCGGCCGGTTCGCGAGGTGGAAATCCCACATGCTAATAATGTCACATCTAGCATCTGCAAACCTGAGCTGGGAGGGAGGTTTGAACTTAAACAGAATATGGTGCAATTGCTGCACACTAGCGGACAGTTTACCGGTCTCCCTCATGAAGATCCACAACAGCATCTCCAACATTTTTTGGAGATAAGTGACACTTACATCCCCGTTGGAGTGTCATCAGATTATGTCCGGCTTACATTGTTCCCATTCTCACTATTGGGAGAAGCCAAGAGGTGGTTGAAAGCTGAGCCACTGAATTCTATTTCTATGTTGGATGATCTTGCAAGGAAATTTTTGATACGGTTTTTTCCCTCCGGTAAAACAGCAAGACTTAGAAGTCAAATTCTAAGTTTCAAACAGAGAGAGGGAGATAATTTATATCAGGCCTGGGAGAGATTCAAGTCCATGTTGCGGGATTGTCCTCATCATCATCAGTCCAATGATGTGCTGGTGCACACTTTTATAGAGGGTTTGGAACCCCACACCAAAATATTGCTAGACTCGGCAGCCGGAGGACAAGCGCTGGAGAAAACTTATGAGGAGATGTATACCTTGTTGAACCGTATTTCGCAGGGCAATCCAGAATGGAATGCTGATTCATCATGAGGCGGGACAAGGAAAGCAGCAAGAGTGCTAGAAGTGGATGGGTTTACAGCTATCGCTGCACAGATAGCTGCATTGCAAAATCAACTTAACACCCACTTCGGCAACATGACAATGAACCAGCCTCAAGCCCCAGTGAATGTTGTGCAGCAAATATGGTGTGAAGTGTGTGGAAGCAGTGAGCACGCTGAGTGTTGTGGAGCCAATCCTGACTTGGTAAACTTTGTGGGTAATGCGCAAAGGAACCACCAACAGTATGGTAATAGCTACAATTCCAATTGGAGGAATCACCCTAATTTCTCATGGGGTAGCAACAACCATCAGGGGAAAAGTTCGGGTCAGGGTGTGCAAAGGAACCAAGGAGGGCAGCAGAATTATCAAGCACAATTCAGAAACAACAATGCACCTCCTCCACCAACATCACCCAGCATTGAGGAGATGTTCAAGACCATGATAGCTAACCAAGCTCAATTGCAGGCTGACTATGTGAAATTGGCAGCCGAAGTGAAAAACAACCAGTTAGCTACCAAGGCACTTGAATATCAATTTGGGCAATTTGCTAGTGCCCAAAACACAAGGCCTAGAGGAGGACTGCCGAGCGACATGGATCCCAATCCCAAGCAGGTAAATGCAGTCACCACAAGGAGTGGTTTGCAGCTGAAAGAGGTGGAACCAGAAAGACCACCTCAACAGTCGGGAGCAGCAGAAGTTGAGAGGAAGCAAAGTACTGAAAGGGGGAAGACTAAGGAAGCTGAATCAGAAAGACCTTCACCCTCATTCCCTCAACGATTAAAGAAACACAAGGAGGAGGCGTGTTTCAAGAAATTCATGGAGGTGCTGAAACAAGTACATATTAACTTACCTCTTGTTGATGTTTTGCAGGGAGTGCCGAAATATGCTAAGTATATAAAGGACATCGTGGCAAACAAAAGTCGGTTGACTGAGTATGCTATGGTGGCTTTAACAGAGGAGTGCACTTCCCGGATTCAAAATAGACTGCCCACAAAGCTCAAAGACCCTGGGAGCTTTACTATCCAGATTACTATTGGGCAGAGCATCCGAGCTCGTGGATTGTGTGATTTGGGAGCGAGCATAAATTTGATGCCATCATCAGTATTCAGAAAGTTGGGTTTAGGGAGTCCTAGACCCACAACAGTAATCTTGCAATTGGCAGATCGATCCCTAGCCAGACCTGATGGCATTGTGGAGGACGTTCTGGTGCAAGTTGGCTCCCTAATTTTCCCGGTAGATTTTGTCGTGTTGGATTTTGAACCAGACGCGGAAGTCCCATTTATTTTGGGACGTCCTTTCTTGGCAACCGAGAAAGCACTAATTGACGTAGCTGCGAGGCAGCTAACAATGCGAGCACACGACAAGGTGGAGGTGTTCGATGTGTACAAGGCACCCAAGCTCCCGATGGTGCACGAAGAACTCTTGGTGATCAATGTGATTGATCAAGGCGATGAGAAGTAGATTAAGGATTCACGGGAGTTATTGGGAAAACCACCGGAGAGGTGTAAGCACTACTGGGGGGAGGACGGTGATCGAGAGAAATCGTCCATCACCCTAGAGGACAACTGAGCTTAACGACGTCGAGCCGCGACGGTAAACCAGGCGCTGCACGGGAGGCAACCCGTGAAAAACTTTTCTTTCTTTTTGTAAAGTGTAAATAGATTTTTCTTTTCTTTTTCTTTTTCTTGATTTACTACAAAAAATTTTCGTTTTAGTTTTTGTTTTATTTGTGTTTAGAGTGAAACCTATAATTCTAACCAATTTTGTATAGTGAGATGAATTTCAAGTCAAACGGAGAAAAATATGCACGGAATCGCGAAGGAAAAGTCGAGGTATGAAAATTAACAAAAAGTGGCAAATAGTGAGCTGGGGCGACAGCTCCGTGTCACGAAGGTGGACCTCCGCGTTACCTCCGTGACACGTTGAGGTACAATCTGGATTTTTTTAAAAATTTCCAGAACAGGCTCGCGATGGCTCCATGTCACGGAGGCAGTGCACCGCGATGCACTCCGTGACACGTTGCCGTGTATATCGCGATGGGTCACATCGGGTCGTCGGGTGACCCACGCGATTTCCCTACTTCTTAACCCTGAAAACCCTCCCTTTTCCCTTATTTTTCAATCTCTCCGCGACCAAACCCCCCAAAACCCATCCCCCATCAACGTGACACGGAGTAGGCCAAGAAATTCAACAAGTTTTCTTCGAGTCTTCAAAGTCAAGGTAAAATGGCAAGCAGACAAGAGAAAGGGAAAGGCGCATCAACTTCGGGCGTCGGAAGGAAGCGAACCAGACTGGGCATAGCAGTCCCAGCAGCACCAGCAGTTCCACGCGGCCAACGCCGCCAATACGGAACTAGATGGGTGACTGATGAGGGGAAAAAGTGGTACGCGAAGCACAAAGAAAACAAATATTTCCTTGAGGAGCATATAGCACGGGAACCATTGGCACAGGAGTTCCCTAGGATGGTCCACCGAATCGAGGCAGATGGGCTCAATTTCATCTTTGAAGAGCCCAAGGAATGTAATTTGCACCTGGTTCGGTAGTTCTATGCCAATTGGAACCCGACTATCAGAAGCCACACCATCAAAATCAGAGGGCAAATAGTCACTTTGGAGCCCCACCACCTCAATTCCATCATAGGAGCGCGGGACACAGACGCCCATGTACTCCGACAGCTGAACATTACCCCACCGTATGCGGACATCAGACGCACATTGTGTGGGACTCGATCGACAGCTAGATGGAGCAAACACAAAGAGAGGGGCTACCACCAGACTCTGCCCTATTCACAGATGAACAGGGAAACCAGAATATGGCTGAAGATTGTATGTTCCTGCCTCATCCCGGGGGTACATATGATAGATGTAACCCGGGATTGTGTATGCCTGGTGTACGCCCTGATGAAAGGGCTGGAGATCAACGTGGGAGCGGTAATTATCTCCGCCATGAAGAGAGCCCGGTTGCACCAGGGGCACAGGTATGGCTTTGGTAGACTACTGACCACCTTCCTCAGGGGCCTAGATATCAAGGAGGAGGCCCTTGACTATATCCCGCAGATAGAGCGGCGGGCCTTAGATGTTACTAAAACTAAGGCTCCCGACACCACCCACGGGCCAGTGCTTACACTTGGCGAGCGACATGCTCGTGACGATCAGTATATGGCTCGAATGTATGGGATGCAGATGCTCCAGCTTAGGATAGGCGGGAGGCCGGCGACAGAGGAGGAGCTATGGCAGCTCAAGCTAGACTACCCCTTCAGCGAAAACGCCAGGGTTCTATGCCGAGTGGTGCCAGCATTTGTAGAGCCCACAGATGATGATGTCCCTACAGACGAGGAGACACGTCGGGAGGACTCCGATGTGGAGTCCGATGAAGACGACGGGGACGATTCAGACAGGGGAGATGAAGCAGCAGCACCCGACGAAGAAGTGGAATACTTTGATTGATCAGGGAGTTCCACCACCCGATTTTGTGCTATGTTAATTTTTTTGAACACTGGGGACAGTGTTCGAGCTAAGTGTGGGGTGGGAGTAGTTAGGTGCTGGGATGTGCTGTTTTGTATGTATGCTCTCATTTGTTGTCGTGCATGTGAAATTTTGTGTTCCCTGTGAGTTGTGAATTGTTAAGTTGTTGTTTTGTATTTGTAAATTTCTGTGAAATTGATGTGTGTTGCTGAATGTTGCTAGCTGATTCTGTACATATTTTTGTTATCGAAATGATCGATATTTTTTTTACTCTTGGGTTTCTCGGCGTTTGTTTTCGGTTCTTTTACCGAGAATGGTCCCATTGAACCGAAGTCATAGTAGTGATCGTTCCCTATGATGGATGGATGACGACCGTCTTAAGGGAAATGTAGTCGTTAGGAGTAGATTTTTTTTCAATTATTTTTCAGTTTTTTTCTTTGGGGGGTTGCATCCCAAAACCTGTAGTTACTGTATGGTTGCGAAATTCTGGTTGCGTGTTGTACATGATATTTAAAATGCAAAGGTGATTCATATGAAAGCATGCAACTTTGTAAATATGTTGAGATACCTAGGCCATAGAGTTTGATTCAGTGTGATTGACGCTTAATGTTTGAATTCCTGTAATTAGCTGATTGAAGAGTCTGTGAATACATCTTGAATTGAGCATGTGCAAAAAGTGTGAGGTGAGGTGTTGTTATTCCATGCTATTGTGAAGTGTCTAGAACTTGCCTGGTGTGTACAAAATGAAATGAAGGAGGTGTATTGTAGGAAAGGATGTAGGCATTTCTTTGTTTAACCGAGAGTTTCTATTTTTCCTTGTTGTACCCACCTTGATTGTATACCCTAGTCAGCCCGTTGAGCCTTTAGCCTATTATGTTTTTCTTTTGTCATAAAGTGTAAACCGAGTTTAATCCCTTCTTTTCATTAGTCGTAAAGTCTGTACAAAACTCTTAAGCGCTTAAGTAGAGAAAATCATTTTCCCGAAGTGTCGAAGAGTGAGAATGGTGAAAAGAAAAAGAAAAGCAGAGTGACAGAAGAAAAGAAAAGGTTGAAGGTGCACTTGCTATAAATAAACTATAATGAAGGTGCAGGAATAATCTTTATTGTTGTGTCAAGTGTGCTTAATACGATGGGCCAAACTAAAGAAAAACATCAAGAATGGGATGATGATAAAAAGAATCAATGTCCATGAGTTGATGGGATGTGTTGAAAAGGCGCTTAAGGATGCTAGTGGCTATTATTGGCTAACCCAATATTTACTAGTTCCGTAGCTTCCATTACAACTAGTTAAAGTCCTACGTGATCTTACATCGCACTTCTTTATATTAGTGGAGTAATACACTAAGGGCAAGCTTATGGGTCATGACATGATGCATGTGAATTCTTTTGGGAGAGAGAGCGAAATTGTGTTTACATGCCCCTGCTTGAATTCTTGTGAGTCATATGAGCAAAAAAGGGAAGATTCTCTTGTGTTGTGAGGGCACATGCTTGATGAAAGATTAATTTTCGTGTCGGATATCTTGATCAGCTGATTTGCATGAGTTTTCCAATATCGAGAGTCGATTCTTAAAGTCTAGGGGGTCTTGATGTATTGAAGGTCATTGCATTGATAAGACCATGCATGTTTTCTTGATGATTTGTTGTATTGAATAATCGGTATGACCGTAGCCTAAATTGTCGAACCAAAGTAGCGAGGTTGGGATGTAAATTGCATGAAGTGTAGGATTATTGTTCAAGGACGAACAAGGATTTAAGTGTGGGGTAAGTGATCTTGGGAAAATTTATATGCCCAAGTGATACTCAAAAGTACCATTTTAGCCTTGTTTATCTACCAATGTGTATACATTCTCATGTAATTGGTAATAAAATGTGAATTTATACTAACCAACATGATTAGCATTGTTTTGCAGGTAAAATGTAATTTGGGGAAGCTAAAATGCATGTTGGAGGATATCGGGGTTGGACTTGGATGCGAGCAAGGGATAAAGCATTGGACAGCATGAATTAAAGGGGCTCCACGATGGAGCCGTGTCACGCTGCCATCGCGGAGGCCTTCTGCCTGGATAGGGAAATTTAGCCCAAATTCCAGAGAGGGTCCGCGTCTTGTCCGTGGCACGGTGGCTTGGCTCCGCGTTGCACGCCGTGCCACGTTGGGCCTTAATTCCTGGACCCCCAGTTCTAGTGAGGGTCCGCGTCCGTAGCGTGTCACGGAGGCAGTGCTCCGCGATGCACTCCGTGACACGTTGCTCATTATTCTGGGGAAAATTCCCAGCAGTATAAATAGAACACTTAGGTTCATTTTTCAATATTCTGACTTGGTGGAGCAAGAACATGGGTTACAGGCAGTTGAAGGACGAAAATATCAGGGTTTTTTCTCTCTTTCTTTCTTCTTTAATTCAATTGGTTGTATGATTAACACTCATTTAAAGATGTTTAATCCACAAATGAGTGGCTAATTCCTCTTCTTGCTGAGGTTATGAACAATTGTGATGAAATGTGATCATTGATTCTTTGGTTTTTCATCTTTTCTTCCAGGTTGTTCTATTGATTCTTGTTCTTACTGCATTAATGTGTGGCCTATGTTAATGTATATCTAAAAAGTCCGGTTTCACTCGAGAGAGCAAGAAATTGGAAAGTTGTGAATTAATAGGATATGATCCTTTCTTAGTTTGGGAAAATTGAGAATTGATTTACCTTCAGGATAGAAATATACCTGAAAGTCGTATTAGTCAATTTAGGAACCGGGTTCGTATGGCTAGAACATGAATTTTCGTTTAATCACAGAAATGTAGGTGGACGGTTCATGATTCTTAAGTTGGGTTAAATACGAGAGTTTTAATCCATTGGCATTAGTTCTTGACTAGCAACCGGAGGAAAGGTTAACCAAATTATATCGATAATTAATTTCTTTACATGTTCAATTAACCTCAGCATGCTCACATTCATAGTTCAGACTCACATTAGATAATCATTTTAGACTTAGCATAAAATTTAGAATCCAAAAATATCAACTCTTGGTTACACTGTTGTCTTCATTGTTAAACTGAAAGTATAGTAACACTTGATTAATTGTTACCTTATCCCAGTCCCTATGGAATCGATACTTGGCTTACTTAAGCCACTTTACTACTTGTTCGACCACGTGCACTTGCGTGTAGTTATATACCCATATAACAAACAGACCGAACATTTAATATCATGAAAGGATGAACTTTTATGTTGAACCCTCGTTCTCCCCTGTTCTAGTCGTGTTCTGGAAATTAAATTATGTGAAAATGAATTTTAAAATAAAGTGGAGCTTTATATAGTTAGGCCTGGACACCTCCCTCCATGGCACGTTGGCCTTTACGGTGGGGCTCCCTCCATGGCACGTTGCCATCGCGGAGGGGGTCTGCCCGACCTCCTCTAGCGATGGTCCGATGAGGCATTTGTCCGGTCTTCCCCCGGGCCTTTTTCTAGCATGTATGGCATTCTAAAACTCTTAACCAACATGCGAATAGGCCATCTAAATGTCAAGAATTTGTGGGATGTAACATCCTCCCCCCCTTAAGAACATTCGTCCTCGAATGTAAGCTTCTACTTGCGAGAATTTCAACTTATTTGACTTAGTTTAGAAAAATTTCGGCAGAATTTCCCCTGTAATATGGACTATCTCAAAAATCCTGAAACACAGAAAAGTCCAATACAGTTACTTCACACAACACTAGTATTCATCACCAAAGCTAACAATTTCATGTGTTCACATAATATAAAGCAATTCATAAAACAACAATACTAATGTACCTTCGGCTGATTAAGTCTGGAACAGTTGGAGATATCTGACTTTCATATCTTCATCTGCTTCCCAAGTCATCTCCTCTCGGTTCCTGTTACACCATAATACTTGGACAGAAGCAATGTCTTTAGTTCTCAACCTGCGATTCTGCCTGTCTAGTATGGCTACTAGAACCTCTTCATAAGCCAGCTCTTTCGTAACCTGGACATCCTGAACTGGAACAACTCTGGAGGGGTCTCCTATATACTTCCTCAGCATAGACACGTGGAAAACTGGATGAACAGACTCTAATTCTGGAGGTAAGTTCAATTCGTATGCTACTTGGCCTATTCTTCGATGAATCTGATAAGGCCCAACAAATCTCGGGCTGAGCTTACCTTTCTTGCCAAATCTCATCACCCCTTTCATTGGATAAACTTTCAAAAACACCTAGTCATTCACATTAAATTCCAGGTTTTTGCGTCGCACATCAACATATGATTTCTAGCAGCTCTGAGCAGTCAGTAGGCGTTTTCTGATAAGCTTTACCTTTTCCTTTGGCTGATGAATAATATTCGGCCCAATTAGTGCTGACTCTCCTACTTCAAACCAGCCAACCAGCGATCTGCCCTTTCACCCATACAAAGCCTCATAGGGTGCCATCTGGATAGCTGGGTGGTAACTATTGTTATAAGCAAACTCAATAAGTGGTAGGTGCTCATCCCAGCTACCTCCAAAGTCCAACACACACGCTTGTAACATATCCTTGAGCGTTTGAATAGTGCGTTCTGCCTGCTCATCTGTCTGAGGGTGGAATGTTGTGCTTAGATTAATCTGTGTTCCCAGGCCTCTCTGAAATGATTGCCAAAATTTAGCTGTAAATTGCACCCCTCTGTCAGAGATAATGGACAATGGAACACCATGCAGTCTGACTATTTCTCTGATATACAACTCAGCTAATCTTCGGCAGAGAAAGTAGCCCTTATTGGCAGAAAATGGGCTGATTTTGTTAGTCTGTCAACAATTACCCAAATCGAGTCATTTCTATGTCTGGTACGGGGTAATCTTTCTACAAAATCCCTATTTATTGCTTTCCACATCCAAAGAGGCACAGCTATGTCTTGAGTCAATCCGCCTGGTTTCTAGTGTTCTACTTTTACTTGCTGGCAGTTAAGACACTAGGCTACGAATTTTGCTATTTCCCTCTTCATACCTGGCCACAAGTAGATTTCTTTAATATTGTGGTACATCTTTGTCGCCCCTGGGTGGAGATAATAGCGGGCATAATGTACCTCACTCATAACCTGCTGGCGAAGCCCTGAAATATCTAGAATACAAAGGCGGCCTTCACATTGCAACACTTCATCCTCAGTTACCTGAAAATCCGGCGCTTTTCCTTGCTGAACTCTGTCTTTAAGCTGAACCAGGTTAGGATCCTCATACTGCCGTTCTTTTACCTCCACAACTAATGACGACACTGCAGTGTTCTGAATTACCTCTCTGTTGTCCTCTATTTCTTCTACGCGAATGGCTAAACTGGCTAACTGGTGTATTTCTCTGGCCAACTCCCGCTGCTCGGGCTACAAGTACGCCAAACTCCCCATAGATTTGCGGCTGAGGGAATCTGCTACTACGTTTTCTCTTCCTGGGTGATATAGAACACTTACATCATAATCTTTCAGTAATTCCAACCAGCGACGCTGCCGCAAATTCAACTCTCTCTGAGTGAAGATATATTGTAGGCTCTTATGATTAGTGAAAATATCCACATGGACGCCGTAAAAGTAATGTCTCCATATCTTTGGAGCGTGGATCACTGTGGCTAGTTCCAAGTCGTGGGTAGGATAATTCTTTTCGTGTTTTCTCAGCTGTTTGGAAGCATAAGCAATTACTCTACCATTCTGCATCAACACACATCCTAACCCAATACCCGAAGCGTCGCAATAAACTGCATAACCCTCTGTACCTTCTGGCATTGCTAACACTGGAGCGGAGGTTAATCTGTCTTTCAATTCCTGGAAACTCTGCTCACATGCCTCCGTCTACTGAAACTTTACTGCTTTTTGCGTCAGCTTAGTCAGAGGTGCCGCTATGGTGGAGAATCCCTCAACAAATCTTCTATAGTACCCTGCTAATCCCAAAAAACTACGGACTTCGATCGGAGTGGTAGATCTTGGCCACGGTTTTACTGCTTCTATTTTCTGCCTGTCTACCTGTATACCAGCATCCGACACAATATGCCCCAAGAAAGCTACTGAGTTCAACAAAAATTCACATTTAGAGAACTCGACATACAGCTGACGGTCCCTGAGAATCTGGAGCACTATCTGCAAATGATCCTGACGGTCTGCCTCTGAGCGAGAATACACTAGAATATCGTCAATAAACACTATCACGAATAGGTCCAGGTATGGTCTGAAGATGTTCTTCATCAAGTCCATAAATACTGCTGCGGCATTCGTCAGCCCAAAGGACATGATTAGGAATTCAAAATGACCGTATCTGGTCCTAAAGGTACTCTTTGGAATGTCCCTTTCACGAACTTGAACCTGATGATATCCGGACTATAAGTCAATCTTAGATAAATATCTGGCCCCTGTAACTGATCAAACAAATCATCTATTTTGGGAAACGGATACTTATTCTTGACTGTAACCTTATTAAACTACCGGTAATCTATACACATGCGGAGTGAGCCGTCCTTCTTTCTCACAAATAAAACTGGCTCACCCCAAGGTGAAGTACTCGGCCTGATAAAACCCTTGTCTAACAGATCCTTCAGCTGCTCCTTTAATTCTCTGAGTTCGGCAAGAGCCATATGATATGGAGGAATTGATATGGGCTGAGTGCCTGGTAGGAAATCAAATGCAAAATCTATTTCCCTTTTTGGGGGAATACCAGGTAGTTCGTTTGGAAATACGTCAGGGAATTCATTAACCACTGGAACAGACTGGAGAGTCGGAGGCTCTACCCGAACATCCTTGACTCTGACTAGGTGGTAAATGCATCCCTTAGCTATCAACTTCCTCGCCTGAAGGTAGGAAATAAACCTACCTTTTGGTGTAGCTATACTGCCCTTCCACTCTCATACTGCCTCCCTTGGAAAGTGGAATAGGACCGTCTTAGTCCAGCATTCTACATTGGCATAGCACGGCACTAGCCAATCCATACCGATGATGTCATCAAAATCAATCATTTCTAACTCTACCAGATCTACTGTAGTCTGACGATCAGCAACCTCTACTGTACACCCTCGATACACCCTTCTAGCTATGATGGAGTCACTGACGGGTGTAGATACTAAAAAGGGTTACTGAAGCAACTCCGGTACAACACTAAACTTTCGAGCCACCAATGGGGTAACGTAGGACAAGGTAGACCCTGGATCAATCAATACATAGGCAGGGTGTGAGAAAATAGTCATCATACCTGTTACCACATCTGGAGATGCCTCTGAGTCCTGCCTCCCTGGTAATGCATAGGTACGACTTGGGCCCGTACCTGAACTAGAGGCCCCTGATCTACCTCGGCCTCTACCTGTTGGACCTGAGGGCCTACGCCATGCCGAGGCTGTTAGAGCTCGCGGCCTTGTTGATGCCCTGTCCTGATTATCTCCGCTACCCTGACCTCTGGCTGGACAATCTCTCATCACATAAACCTCCTTCCCGCATATATAATACCCTGTGGAGCCATATCTTCAAGCTCCAGTATGGGGTCGACTGCAAATAGGGCAAGGTGGGGGTGTGTACCTGCTCTGCTCTGCCCTCCTCTGCTGAGGTGAATCTACCGTTCGAGAACTACTGTCGGACTCTGACTGTCCTCTGCGACTGAATCTACCCCTCTGCTGCTATGATAAAGGTGGGGGTCTCGGTGGTCTTTCTGACAACCGGGGCCTGGGTCCTCTTTGAATCTCCCTTTGTATTTCATCTGATCTATCCCTGCAGCGCTGCTCCTGATTTATTCGTCTACTATCCTGTTGTCATTGTCTAAGGCCCTCAATAGTTTGGGCAAAGGCCTACACCCGAGCAATATCCATATCTTCCTACAGTGTAGATGTCATGCACGCCTCTATGTATCTGGGTTCAGACCCATAATAGACTGATAGACTCTAGATGGCATGGTGTCCACAAAAGTTGGACCATAGCAAGCCAAGGAATCAAACTGTAGGGCGTATTCCCGTACACTCCTCGCCCCCTGCTCCAAATGTAAATATTGATCCATCCGGGCCTGTCGGATTTCCCATGGCAGATAACAGTCCAGGAAGGCCTCTGAAAAGCTAGACTAGGTCGAAGGGGCAACATCTCTCCCTCGGGACCTTTCCCAACTTTCATACCACAACACAGCAATATCCCGCAGCCGGAATACCGCTAACTCAACTGATTCAGTAGACGTCACATGCATGACCCGGAAGATTCTCTCCATCTGGTCCAGGAAATCCTGGGGGTCCTCTGCCTAATCCGACCCTGTGAACTGCGGGGGACCTAGTGCCAAGAATTCTCGGACATTCGAACTGCTAGACCCACCTGATGACTCTACTGTTACTGTGGCACTGACTGGCGCTGAGTAGCCATCATTTGTGCCAACATAACTACTGCACTTCGAATTTCCTGATCGGATGGTGTGGGTACAGGAACTGTCGGAGCTGGTGTCATTCTGAGTGGCTCCTGGTGAGGTGGGGACTGCTGAGATGGTCGTGATGATGCCTCTGTATCGCCCTCAGATCGAGCTGATTCTAAGTGAGGCTGAGGCATCCTGCTGGTGCCTTCTCCTGCTGCGATATCCAGTCTTCTACCTGTGGCAGGGTGTCACTGGTCTGCCATTTTAATCTATAAACAAAGAGTATGATAAGTTTTAGGGACTCAACCCTATACGGTACTGCTCTATGGCACGACTGAATATGAAGAAAGAGTAACCATCCTATTATGCCTTGCAGCCTCCTGCCTATGGTATGTGGTGTACAACACATCCATAGACAAGACTCTACTTAGCACGGCTTGTAGACTCCCTGGGATACGACCTGCTCTGATACCAAGTTTGTCACGCCCCGCCTTGGAGGCATGACTGGCACCTGGTGCCCTACTAAGACTTGGACTGCTGGACTAGTTGAGCCTAAGCACTTCTAGAGTCAGGCTGGCTGATCTTGGCAGATTTATATGCCCAAGTGATACTCAAACGTATCATTTTCGTCTTGTTTATTGTGCAATGTGTATACATTTTCATGTAATTGGTAATAAAATGTGAATTTATACTAACCAACATGATTAACATTGTTTTGTAGGTAAAACATGATTTTGAGGAGCTAAAATGCATGTTGGAACAATATCGGAGTTGGACTTGGATGCGAGCACGGAAAAGACATTAGACTGCACAATGTAAAGGGGCTCCGCGATGGAGCCGTGCCACGCTACCATCGCGGAGGCACACTGCCTGGAGGGTGATTTAATTATCAAATTCCAGTGGAGCCTCGCGACAGCTCCGTGGCACGGAGGCAAGCCTCCGCGTTGCATGTCGTGCCACGTTGAGGCTATATTCCCGAACCCCAGATTTCCAGTGAGGGTCCGCGTCCACACCGTGTCACGGAGGCAGTGCTCCGCGTTGGCCTCCGTGACACGTTGCTTGTTATTCCGGAAAAAATTCCCACTAGTATAAATAGAACACTTAGGCTTATTTTTAATTAATTCAGACTTGGTGGAGCAAGGACGTGGGTTACAGGCAGTTGAGGGACGAAAAAGCTAAGGGTTTTTCTCTCTTTCTTTCTTCTTTCAATCAATTGTTTGTATCATCAACACTTATTTTAGGATGATTAATCCACAAATGAGTGGCTAATTCTCTTCCTTGCTGAGGTTATGAACAATGGTGATGAATTTTGATTATTGAATTGTATGGTTTTTCATCTTCTTCTTCTATGTTGTTCTATTAATTCTTGTTTCTACTGCATTAGTGTGTGGCCAACATTAATGTACATCTAAAAAGTCCGATTTCACTCGAGAGAGCACGAAATTGGAAAGTTGTGAATTAATAGGGTATTGTTCTTAACTTGATTTGGGAAAATTGGGTTTTGATGTGCTTTCCTGATAGAAATATACTTGAAAGTCGTATTAGTCAATTTAGGAACCGGAATTGTATTGCTACGTCATAAATTGCATTTGATCACAGAAATGTAGACGGATGGTTTATGATTCTTAAGTAAGATTAAATACGAGAGTTTTAATCTCTAGGCTAATGTTCTTGTCTAGCAACTAGAAGAGAAGAATAACCAAATTATGATTATAATCAAGTTCATTAATTGTTCTTAACCTTGGCATGCTCATATCCATAGTTTCAATTCAAAGTAAATAATTGTTAATAGTTTTAGTATCTAATTTATAAACAAAAATTATTTAACTTTTGATTACGTTGTTGTCAGCATATATTTAGAAGTAAGATAGAATATAGTATACTTGAGCAATTTTACTTATCCAGAGTCTCCTTGGTTCGATACTTGGCTTACTTAGCCACTTTATTACTTGTTTGACCACGTGCACTTGCGTGTCGGTTTTTAACCCTATAGCAAACCACCGGACAAGTTTTTGGCGCCGTTGCCGGGGAGACTAGGCAATTGGTGAAATTGTGTTAAGTGTAAATTTAATGTATTTTTGTTTTATTTTCTTAAGTGTTGACAACTTGGTCTTAGCCTGTATTTTGCAGACTTGATTTCTGTGAACACTGGAAAAGGACAAGGAGCTGGTGGAATCTTATATAGAGCCTGAACGTGAATTTCATAGTAAACGCAGAGAAGCTCTACAAAAGAAGCTGCAGTTGCTCAGACAGACTATAATGGAGCAACAAAATCCACCGGTTGTGAGGGCAGTGTTAGTGCCCGACGAAGCAGCAGCAAGGTCGGTTCGCGAGGTGGCAATCCCACATGCTAACAATGTACATTCAAGTATCCGCAAACCAGAGCCTGGAGGGAGATTTGAATTAAAGCAGAACATGGTGCAACTATTGCACACAAGCGGGCAATTTACCGGTCTCCCTCATGAAGACCCACAACAACATCTCCAAAACTTTTTGGAGATAAGTGAAACTTATATACCCCCTGGAGTGTCACCTGATTATGTTCGGCTCACACTATTTCCGTTTTCCTTACTTGGTGAAGCCAAGAGGTGGTTAAAAGCTGAACCACCAAATTCTATATCAACGTGGGATGATCTAGCACGGAAGTTCTTGATAAGATTTTTTCCCTCTGGTAAAACAACCAGACTTAGAAGTCAAATTCTAAGTTTCAAACAGAGGGAAGGAGAAAATTTATATCAAGCCTGGGAAAGATTTAAATCCATGTTGCGGGACTGTCCTCATCATCATCAGTCCAATGAGGTGTTGGTGCACACATTTATTGAGGGTTTGGAACCCCATACTAAAATTTTGCTAGACTCAGCAGCTGGAGGGCAAGCGCTGGAAAAGACTTATGAGGAGTTGTACACTTTGCTCAACCGGATTTCACAGGGCAATCCAGAATGGAATGCTGACTCATCTCGAGGTGGAGCAAGGAAAGCAGCAGGATTGCTTGAAGTGGATGGATTTACAGCTATCGCTGCACAGATAGCTTCCTTGCAGAATCAGTTGAACAACCACTTCAGCAACATGAACTTGAACCAGCCTTCAGCTTCAGTCAATGCGGTCCAGCAAATGTGGTGTGAAGTGTGCGGTAGCAGTGAGCACTCAGCAGAGTGCTGTGGAGCAAACCCAGATTCGGTTTACTTTGTGGGCAATGCACAGAGAAATCAGCAGCAGTTTGGTAGCGGCTACAATTCAAATTGGAGGAACCATCCAAATTTTTCGTGGGGTAGCAACAACCAACAAGGCCAAAGTTCGGGTCAGGGTATGCACAGGAATCAAGGAGGGCAACAGAACTACCAACCTCAATTCAGAAATCACAATGCCCCTCCTCCACCACCATCACCTACCATTGAAGAAATGTTCAAGACCATGATCGCTAATCAGGCGCAATTGCAGGCTGACTATGTTAAATTGGCAGTCGAAGTGAAGAATAATCAATTAGCGACCAAGGCTCTTGAGTATCAATTTGGGCAATTTGCTAGTGCCCAAAACACAAGGCCCAGAGGAGGACTGCCTAGCGACACGGATCCTAATCCGAAGCAGGTAAATGCGGTGACCACAAGGATTGGTTTGCAGCTAAAGGAGGTGCAACCGGAGAGATCACCTCAAAAGTCAGGAGCAGCAGATGTTGAGGAAGAACAAAGTTCGGATAGGGGGAAGACCAAAGAAGCAGAATCAGAAAGGACTCCACCCCCGTTCCCTCAACGACTCAAGAAACACAAGGAGGAGGCGTGTTTCAAGAAATTTATGGAGGTGCTTAAAAAGGTACATGTTAATTTACCTCTTGTTGATGTCTTGCAGGGAGTGCCAAAATATGCTAAATATATTAAAGACATCGTGGCCAACAAAAGTCGTCTGACTGAGTATGCCACGGTAGCTTTGACGGAGGAATGCACTTCCCGGATCCAAAATAGATTGCCTACGAAGCTAAAAGACCCTGAAAGTTTTACTATCCAGCTTACAATTGGGCAGAGTATCCGAACTCGTGGATTGTGCGACTTGGGGGCGAGCATAAATCTGATGCCATCTTCGGTATTCAGAAAGTTAGGTCTGGGGAGTCCTAGACCTACAACCGTAATCTTGCAGCTAGCAGACAGATCCTTAGCTAGGCCGGATGGCATTGTTGAGGATGTGCTTGTGTAAGTGGGATCCCTCATTTTTCCGGTTGATTTTATTGTTCTGGATTTTGAACCAGACGCTGAAGTCCCATTTATTTTGGGACGACCCTTCTTGGCAACCGGAAAAGCATTAATTGACGTGGCTGTGGGTCAACTTACAATGCGAGCACATGACAAGGTAGAGGTGTTCGATGTGTACAAAGAACCCAAGCTCCCGATGGTAAATGAAGAACTCTCAGTGATCAATGTAATTGATCATGGGAATGCTAAGCACATGAGTGATTCCCGAGAGTTGATGGGAAGACCACCAGATAATGGTGAGCACTACTGGGGGGAGGACAATGATCGTGAAAAATCGTCCATCACCCTAGTGGATAATTGAGCATAAAGGACGTCGAACCGCGATGGTAAACCAGGCACTGCACGGGAGGTAACCCGTGAAAAATATTTTTTTCTTTTGTTTAGTAAAGTGTAAATAGTTTTTATTTTAATTTTTCTTTTTCTTGAGTTAGTACAAATTTTTCGTTTTAGTTAGTATTTTTCATTTTAGTTAGGGAAATCTATTAATCTAACCAATTTTGTTTAGTAAGGTGATTTTCAGGTCAACCGGAGAAAACTGTGCATGGAATCGGGAAGGAAAAGGCAAGGTATGAAAAAATGAATAAAATGAAGAGACAGTGCACTGGGGCGATGGCTCCGTGTCACGGAGGTGGACCACCGTGTTACCCTCCGTGACACGTTGAGGTTAAATCTGGATTTTTTTAAAAAAAAATTCAGAGGACCATCGCGATAGCTCCGTGTCACGGAGGATGGGCTCCGCGTTACCCTCCGTGAAACGTTGCCCTATATTTTGTGACGGGTCACACCGGGTTGCCAGGTGACCCGCGTATTCCCTTCATTTTAAACCCCAATTTTAGGCCCCTTTTCCTCATTTTCTCTCTTCTCCGCGACCAAACACCCATATTTCCCTCTCCCAACCAACGTGCCACGGTAGTAAGCAAAGAAATTGTCGAGTTTCTTCGATTATTCAACTTAAAGGTATGTTTTCCTCTTCTCTCTCAAGTTTTTGTCGATTTTAGTCGAATTTGAGCATGGGAGGTGAGATATATTACCCTAAGTCGAAATTTAGCATGAAATTGAGTTATTCTTTGATTGATAAATGTTCGAAATGTTGTAATACGTGTTTGAACTTGTTGATTGCGTGAATGATTCGAATTCGATTGTGAAATTCAATTCTAGGGCTTGGGTTGTTGAAATCGAATTGGGTAACTTGGTAAATGTGTGAATTATATGCCGGGGTGTGCTTGTACATTGAGAATAAGTCGTTGTAAATATTGTGTGAATGTAATAGACGCCGAATTCTCGGGTTTTTGGGAAAAATGTGAAAAGTGTTCGAATTGGTTGGTTACATAGATTCATGTGTATATAGAATTTTGGTTGTTGTTTTTTTTGTTTTGTTGTTTTCGTTGCTAAGTGCGAAGGTTGAATTGATAGCAATGGTAGGATTGGGATTAGCTGTATGAAGTCTGAGTAGTACGCTAAAGTTATACTGTCGAAATATTTTGTGAACGCACTAAGAATAAATTGTATAGTTGTTTGTTTTTTGTGTAAATAAAGTGATCCTTGCCGTAGTATCGTAACCGTAGCTAAGGACTAAGTGTGGGGTAAACTTAGTTTAACCCGACCTTAGCCGAAGCTAATATGCATTTAGCTTGACATGGTGCTTGTTTATTTGTATTGACAGGTACAATGGCAAGTAGGCAGGATAAGGGTAAAGGTGCTTCTACTTCAGGCACCGAGAGAAAACGACTTAGACTGGGCACAGCAGTCCCAGCTACACCAGCTGTTCCACGCGGCCAATGCCGCCAGTACGGAACGAGGTGGGTAACCGATGAAGGGAAGAAGTGGTACGCTAAACACAAGGAAAATAAATACTTCCCTGAGGAGCATATTGCACGGGAACCACTAGCACAGGAGTTCCCCCGTATTGTGCAGAGGATCGAGGCAGCTGGGCTCAGCTTCATATTTCAGGAGCCCAAGGAGTGCAACTTGCATTTAGTCCTGGAGTTCTATGCAAACTGGAACCCGGCAATCAGAAGCCACACAATAAAGATCAGAGGGCAGATTGTCACTTTGGAACCCCAGCAATTAAATTCCATCATTGGAGCGCGGGACACAGACGCCCACGTTCTCCGCCAGCTGAATATCACCCCACCATATGCCGATATTAGACGCACTTTGTGTGGGGCTCGATCCACAGCCAGATGGAGCAGACATAAGGAGAGGGGTTACCACCAGACTCTGCCGTATTCTCAAATGAACAGGGAGGTAAGAATTTGGCTGAAAATAGTTTGTTCGTGCCTGATCCCGGGGGTGCACATGACTGATGTGACCCGGGACCGTGTGTGCCTGGTGTATGCCCTGATGAAAGGGCTAGAGATTAATGTTGGGGCGGACATCATATCCGCCATGATGAGAGCCCGACTACACCAGGGCCACAGGTATGGGTTCGGAGGACTTATCACCACCTTTCTCCGGGGCCTCGATGTCGAGGATGAGGCTTTGGACTACATCCCGCAGTTGGAGCGGAGGGCCCTTGATGTGACCAAAACTAAGGCCCCCGACACCACACACGGGCCAGTGCTGACACTTGGCGAGCGACATGCTCGTGACGATCAGTACATGGCACGAATGTTTGGTATGCAAATGCTTCAGCTTCGGATTGGTGGGAGACCAGCCACGGAGGATGAATTATGGTAGCTGGAGCTGGATTACCCATTTGGCGAAAACGCCAGAGCTTTGTGCCGAGTGGGGCCAGCCTTCGTTGAGCCCACTGACGATGATGTCCCCACGGACGAGGAGACACGTCGGGAGGACTCTGATGTGGAGTCCGATGACGACGATGGAGGTGACTCAGACATGGGCGATGAGGCAGCAGCACCGGATGAAGAAGTCGAATATTTCGACTGATCAGGGAGTGCCACCACCCAATTTTGTGATTTTTAATTTTTGTGAACACTGGGGACAGTGTTCGATTTAAGTTTGGGGTGGGAAGTAGTTAGGTGCTGGGGGTTGGGCTGATTTGTTGTATGTTCTTCCTTTGTTTTATATGTATGTTTATGTTTCCCTGTGTGCAAACTGGTCTGTATAAGTATATATTTGTGGTAATTGATGATGTGGGTTGTGTGAAATGTTGTGGTTTGCCAGCTAAGTCTGTAGAAAATTTTTTTTGTTTTGTTTTTTTTGTAAATATTCCCTTATGTTTTTTTCTCTATCGAAATGATCGATATTTTTAAAATTTTTGCAAAAATATTTTGTACATATTAAAATATTTTGTAAATATTTTTCCATCGAAATGATCGATGTTTTGCAAAAAAAATTTCAATTTTTATTTTTGGGTTTCTCGGAGTTTGTTTTCGGTTCTTTTACCGAGAATAGTCCCATTGAACCGATGTCATAGTTAGTGACCATTCCCTATGATGGATGGATGACGACCGTCTTAAGGGAAATTTAGTCGGTAGGAGTAGTGATTTTAATTTATTCTTAGTTTTTTTTCTTTGGTGGATTGCATCACGGAACCTGTAGTTACTATATGGTTGTGAAATTATGGTTGTGTGTTGTAACTGATATTCGAAATGTAAAAGTGATTCGTTTGAAAGCATGCAATTTTGTAAATATGTTGAGTTACCTTGGCTGTAGAATTCGATTCGGTGTGATTGAGGCTTAATTTTTGAATTCATGTAATTGGCTAATTAAAGAGTCTGTGAATGCATCTTGAATCAAGCATGTGCATGAAGTGTGAAGTGAGGTGTTGTTATTCCATGCTATTTTGAAGTGTCTAGAACTTGCCTGGTGTGTGTACAAAACGAAATGAAGGAGGTGTAGTGTTGGAAAGGATGTAGGCATTTCTTTGTCTTAACCGAGAGTTTCTATTTTTTTCTTGTCATACTCTACCTTTTTATGTGATTGTATACCCTAGTCAGCCTGTTGAGCCTTTAGCCGATTATTTCTTTCTTTTGTCCAAAAATTGTATAAACTGAGCTTAATTCTTTCTTTTCATTAGCCGTAAAGTCTATACAAAACTCTTAAGCGCTTAAGAAGAACAGAAAAATTTTCCCAAAGTGTCAAAGAGTGAGAATAGTGGAAAGAAAAAGAAAAGCAGAGTGAGGAAAGAAAAGAAAAGGTTGAAGAGGCACTTGTTATAATGAAATGATAGTGAAGGTGCATGAAAAACCTTTGTGTCATGTCAAGTGTGTTTGATGAAATGGGCCATACGAAAGTAAACCAGCATGAATGGGATGATGAAAAAAAGAAAAGAGAGAAACAATGTTCATGAGTTGATGGGAATGTGTTGAAAAAGCGCTTAAGGATGCTAGTGACTATTATTGGCTAATCCAATACATACTAGTTCCATAGCCTCCATTACAACCCATTAAAGTCCTACGTGATCTTACATTGCATTTCCTTATATTAGTGGAGTAATACACTAAGGGCAAGCCTATGGGTCATGACATGATGCATGTGAATTCTTTTGGGAGAGAGAGTGAAATTAATTTCTACATGCCCCTACGTGAATGTTTGTGTGTTACATGAGCATAAAAGGGGAAGATTCTCTTGAGTTGTGAGGGCACATGCTTGATGAAAGATTGATTTTCGTGTCGGATATCTTGATTAGCTGATTTGCATGAGTTTGCCGATATCGAGGGTCGATTCTTAAAGTCTAGGAAGTCTTAATGTATTAAAGGTCATTGCATTGTTAAGACCTTGCATGTTTTCTTGATGATTTACAATATTGAATGATCGGTATGACCGTAGCGTAAATTGTCGCACCATAGTGGCGAAGGTTGGGATGTAATTTGCATGAATTGTGTATTTGTTGTTCGAGGACGAACAAGGATTTAAGTGTGGGGTAAGTGATCTTGGGCAGATTTATATGCCCAAATGATACTCAAACGTATCATTTTCGTCTTGTTTATTGTGCAATGTGTATACATTTTCATGTAATTGGTAATAAAATGTGAATTTATACTAACCAACATGATTAGCATTGTTTTGTAGGTAAAACATGATTTTGAGGAGCTAAAATGCATGTTGGAACAATATCGGAGTTGGACTTGGATGCGAGCACGAAAAAGACATTGGACTGCACAATGTAAAGGGGCTCCGCGATGGAGCCGTCCCACACTACCATCGCGGAGGCACACTGCCTGGAGGGTGATTTAATTATCAAATTCCAGTGGAGCCTCGCGATAGCTCCCTGGCACGGAGGCAAGCCTCCGCGTTGCATGCCGTGCCACGTTGAGGCTATATTCCCGGACCCCAGATTTCCAGTGAGGGTCCGCGTCCACGCCGTGTCACGGAGGCAGTGCTCCGCGTTGGCCTCCGTGACACGTTGCTTGTTATTCCGGGAAAAATTCCCACTAGTATAAATAGAACACTTAGGCTTATTTTTAATTAATTCAGACTTGGTGGAGCAAGGACGTGGGTTACAGGCAATTGAGGGACGGAAAAGCTAAGGGTTTTTCTCTCTTTCTTTCTTCTTTCAATCAATTGTTTGTATGATTAACACTTGTTTTAGGATGATTAATCCACAAATGAGTGGCTAATTCTCTTCCTTGCTGAGGTTATGAACAATGGTGATGAATTTTGATTATTGAATTGTATGGTTTTTCATCTTCTTCTTCTATGTTGTTCTATTAATTCTTGTTTCTACTGCATTAGTGTGTGGTCGACATTAATGTACATCTAAACAGTCCGATTTCACTCGAGAGAGCACGAAATTGGAAAGTTGTGAATTAATAGGGTATTGTTCTTAACTTGATTTGGGAAAATTGGGTTTTGATGTGCTTTCCTGATAGAAATATACTTGAAAGCCGTATTATTCAATTTAGGAACCGGAATTGTATTGCTAGGTCATAAATTGCATTTGATCACAGAAATGTAGACGGATGATTTATGATTCTTAAGTGAGATTAAATACGAGAGTTTTAATCTCTAGGCTAATGTTCTTGGCTAGCAACTAGAAGAAAAGAATAACCAAATTATGATTATAATCAAGTTCTTACTTGTTCTTAACCTTGGCATGCTCATATCCATAGTTTCAATTCAAAGTAAATAATTGTTAATAGTTTTAGTATCTAATTTATAAACAAAAATTATTTAACTTTTGGTTACGTTGTTGTCAGCATATATTTAGAAGTAAGATAGAATACAGTATACTTGAGAAATTTTACTTATCCAGAGTCTCCTTGGTTCGATAATTGGCTTACTTAGCCACTTTATTACTTGTTTCACCACGTGCACTTGCGTGTCGGTTTTTAACCCTATAGCAAACCAACAGGCTCTAACCCTGGATTCAAGAAAACGACAGGCTATATAACGGCTGTAAATATAGCCTCTAGCCGACTAGGCCTATAGCCACCTGTAAGAAACAACAGCTACCCTAAACAACTGAATCAATAGGGAACCTATGCGGGCCGACAAGGCCACCATGCTGTCTAGTTACTTCTGAATCAAAGAAACAGGTGCTAAACTGCTGCGTGACCGATAAGGTCACCACTACCAACTAAATAAGGCCCCACACGGCCATCATAAACAAACTAAAACATACACACGGCCTCACACGACCAGTACAGCTAACCACAAGGAATATACAATCTGCAAGCCTCTAAGAATACTAATAAGATGGTCGGGACATGGCCTGACCTACCCATACTGTACAACAAAAGAAAATAAACACACCTCTAGCTGTCTAGCTTCGGATAACAGGAGCTGATGACTCTGTGTGCTGGCTAGAATTACGAGGGATCGGCTCCTTGTCTATGAGTACCTGCAGGCAAGTAATGCAGCATCCCCAACGGGCATCAGCACCGTTGGTACCGAGTATGCAAAGCAAACTGAACATGACTGAAGATAAACAGTAAACTGAGAGTTACTGAATAACAGAAGATGGCTAAGACTGTCTGGGATGGCAGAATCTGTACTAGGCTTAACTGTACTGGGAAGAAAACAAGAATCATACATGTCGATGCGGTGTCCTGCTATTTATCAACTTAATAAGTAACATACGTATATATATATAGCATACAAGAACCTATACCAGCCCCCATAAGCCGGAAGGTGCCAATCAACACACATTCTATATACCCCTACCCGGGTCAAACCATCAAAAAATAAATTCACTCCACTCACCTAATAACTAAGAGCATCCCATCATCCCCCTAGGTATGCAGCTTGGGCTCTCTGGGCCCCTGACTATAACTGTATCTGAGTCCGGTGGACCCCCGTAACTGTAATCTGAGATCAATATCTGTAATCTGTAATCTGTGCCCAGGGCGCAAGCGCTTGACAGGGTATGCTGTAATGCTGATCAGCCTGCTATGGGGAATGCTGCATCCCATCTTCGTCCTACTACGGATGGCATGCCACTCCTTGGAGTGACGTATCCTCGCCCTCTGGCTGGCAAGTCGACACAGCTATTAACCCTACAAGGAAGCTCTAAGGGTGCCCACATATCACAAACAAGTCTCAACAAGCAACAGTAATCACATATAACATGTATAGTAAATCTGACAATACAGGTCATGTTCTGATATTCTATTGTATATCTCTGGCTGAATTAAACTGAATCTGATACTAAGTCTGAAATATTATCTCGCTATTTGATACTAATTTACTGGCTTTTATTCTAATACGACATAATAATACAAAACATATTTACTGAATTCACACTGAGCTTAATAGGATTCTGAAACATTCTTCTAGAATTTATTCTATTTTACTATACTAGAATTACTAACTTGCCGAAGAAAATGGCTTTACATACCGCAGTTGTCGGCTTTCTGGCTAACTGGCGTAACTCGGCCAATATTTAGCTATTTCTTCCGATTGCATTCATATTCATAGCAATTAGAACTAAATTCATCGATATTTTGGAAGAAAATACTACTTTGAATATATATATAGCCCAAACTTTGACTTATCGAAAAACGGCCGAAAGCTCGCTATTTTTCAGAAGTGCAGAAGGGAGAAATACTCACTTTAGGGCTAGGAGTATATTGACACTAATTTGTAGCAATTCCACTTAGCTTAGCTCGGTAGGACGACGGTTCGCGGGCCTAATTTCATGAAACTAACTCCGCAGGAATGCTCCCAGCAGCTTAATATTTCACTACCCAAGATTAATTCGAGTTTGGACCGCGTTTAATAGCGTAAAAGGATGAACTTTTATGTAGAACCCTCGTTCTCCCCTGTTCTGTCATGTTCTGGAAATTAAATTGTGTGAAAATGAATTTTAAAATGAAGTGGAGCTTTATATAGTTAGGCCTGGACACCCCCCTCCATGGCACGTTGGCCATCGCGGAGGGGCTCCCTCCGTGGCACGTTGCCATCACAGAGGGGGTCTGCCTGGCCTCCTCTTGCGATGGTCTGATGCGGCGCTTGTCCGGTCTTCCCACGGGCCTTTTTCTAGCATGTATGGCATTCTAAATCTCTTAACCAACATGCGAATAGGCCATCTAAATGTCAAGAATTTACAGGGTGTAACAGGTCTATCGTTTGAATGAACCTAAGTTATCAGTTTTGTTAGTAAGTATTGGTAAAGATCACGAGTGTATACCCAAAGTTGTTATGAACCTATGGGGAACACAAACCCTAGTTATCCTTTAATTATTGATTTTTAAATATAATCTTGACTACTATTTATTTCTATTATTGATTTTTATTAGGATCCCCCTATTGTGAAGTAATCACCATACAAGTTCATCTACCGGCTGTAATCTAGATCTTCCATATTCCCTATGGGATCGACCCCAACCTCTAAGTTGGATTCTTTATTGACAACATCCGCTTCATACTTCAGTTGGAAGTGTGGTTTGAGCGTTATCAAAAAGTGGCACCGTTGCCGGGGAATATGGCTAAGACTAGGTTATTTGCTTGTATTTGACTTTTTGGTAGTTATTTCCTTTATTACGTTTGTTTTTGTGTTTTTGATACCCACAGGTTGTCTTCCAGTGAATGCCAAGAACTCGGAGTAGAGGATACCTCCTTGATCCACTAAATCCCGAAATTGAACGAGCACTGCATAGAATGGAAAACCCTGAGCAAAGACAAGCCCGCTTAGCTGAAGAAGCTAGGCAAGCTGAGCTAGCTCGGTTAGCTGCACTTCAACAGGCTGGTGATGACAGAGATGAGGTCGTAAACGCTGGTCGACATAGGAGGGGTAAGCAAGCTCAGAGATTTGCCCCCCAGTTCTTCGATGATGAAGACCCAAATATTGATGAAGTTGGGTCAACTGGAGCAATTGTGCCACCACCACTGCCCGCTGGGGCCAAATTTGATATTACAAGCACCATGATTCAATTGTTAAACATGAAGGGGTTTTTTAGTGGCCATGCAGCGGATGACGCCAACCCGCACGTAATGAACTTTGTAGGAATATGCAAGGCATACAGGTTTCCCAGAGTAAGCCAGGATGCCATACGACTCTGACTTTTCCCTTTTTATCTATCAGGGGAAGCTACTTTATGGTTATCAGAGTTTCCCAATGACTCTATAACCAATTGGAGGGAGCTTAAACAAGCCTTCTTGGAGAGATTCTTTCCACCATCAAGGATGTTATAGTTAAAAGATGAGATTTACAATTTCCGGCAAATTAAGACGGAGGCACTTCATGAAACCTGGTTGAGGTTCCAAACCACAAAATCTCAGATGACAGTTTGTTGGAAATTTTTTACAGGTCTCTTAATAATAGCACCAAGGTTGTAGCAGACACGGTGGATGGAGGAGCATTGATGAGTCACACCTGGCAGGAAGCAGCCATTATCCTTGATAGGGTGACTAAGACAAATAGGGCCTAGCATACGAGGAAGGATGATGCAGTGGCAGGTATATTTGTTGTTGGTTTGACTGCAAACCAATGAAGGAAGGAGGAATAACGCGATCAGGAGTTGGCTCAGATCGCACATCATTGGATTTGCTGACAAAGCATATCATAGGAGCAGGAGCCGAAAAGGTAAATGCAGTGGGAACTCAAGGAAAGGAGCAGGGAGCAGATCACTTTGATTCTGTGGAAGAGGCAAACTTCCTAGATAACCAAGTGGCGGGTTTCCAAGCCAACGCCCAAGCGTCTGGGCAAGACAATTGGCACTAAGGTTCTGGAAATCAAGGTCGGAACCAATACAGAGACAACTACAATAGGAACAAGTTCAGAGATAGGAGTCGTGGTCGTGAGCGAGAGGTGGAATGGAGAAGAAATGACGGATATCACAATGACCGAGCTGGAGTCTATGTGCCTACCAATGCACGAGAAGGGGAGGCCGAACAATCAATGTTTGAGAGAATGATGGCCGAAATACTAAAAAAGGTAAGGTCCACGGATGATCAGTTAAAAGAAATTTGAAGTGACTTATCTAGCATGGGTCAGAAAGTGGAATCTTATGCCACCGCCATCAAGCAAATAGAACACCAACTTGGGCAACTGTCAGCATCAATGAACCCCAGGCAAAAGGGTACACTTCCTAGAAACACTGTCCAGAATCCAAAGAATGATGCTCATTGCATGGCAGTGATGACTAGGAGTGGTAAAACCACAGTTGACCCCCTGTTCCCTGTTGAAGTTGAAAGGAGGAAAGAGAGCATGATTGAGGAAGAAGAGGTTGTTGATAAGACACAAGATGTTGAGTTGCAAGAGGCCCCTAGGGGTGAGAAGGAATGTGACATTAACCAAGGGGCAACTCTAGTGCAAAAGGCTATCCCAAGACCACCACCACCATTCCCACAAAGGATGAAGAAAAAAGCGGACAACGGTAAGTTTCAAAAATTTCTTTCAATGCTCAAACAACTTTTGGTGAATATATCGTTGGTCGAAGCACTATAGCAGATGCCAAGATATGCAAAATTCATGAAGGGCCTGGTAACAAAGAAAAGATCTGCAAGCTATGAGTCGGTTGACAATGTCCATCACTGCAGCGCCATAGTAATAAGGGTCTTAGCTTAGAAAAAGGAATACCTAGGTACTTTCACGATACCTTGCACCATTGGTAATGTCATGTTCGCAAAGGCACTCTATGATCTGGGAGCTAGCATTAATCTAATGCCCTTGGCGGTTTTCAAGAAGCTAGAATTGGGAGCACCCATACCAACCAACATGCGGCTACTGATGGCCGACAAAACTGTAAAGAAACCAGTGGGCATCCTAGTTGATGTGCTCATCAAGGTTGATAAGGTCATATTCCCAGCAGACTTTGTGATCTTGGATTTCAAGGTCGATGATGAGGTCCCCATCATTCTGGGGCGACCATTCCTCGCTACTGGGAGAGCTCTAGTAGATGTGGAAGCTGGCCTGTTAAAGTTCAGGCAAAACAAAGAAGAGGTCACTTTCAACATCTGTCGGACCATGAAGCAACCAAAGGAATTTAGTGTGATCTCAGTACTTAAGTATGAGTATGAGTCACTTGACAATTCTGAGTAGTCAAGAGACTTGTGTCGTGCCGCAAACGTTAAGTCAAGCGCTTCTTGGGAGGCAACCCAAGTGGTGGTTTGGTGAAATCTGAGTAACCAGACCACCTGTGTCGTGTCGCGGCGTTAAATTAGACATTGCATGGGAGGCAACCCATAAGAGGTCAAGTATGAGTAGCCACAGGTATGCCATTTTCCCTACTTGCTTATATTTTACGCTTCGGGGACAAAGCTCATTTTTTATAAAGGGGGGGTGTACTTGTATTTTTGGGATTTTTTGTTCGTCTGAGGGTTTTTCTTGTTGTGTTTCTTTTTCCTCAGGCATGCGATCTAGTAGAACCAACATGTGTTAGGATTTTTGTTTTTAGTCGTAACTTTTATTTGATTAGAAAGTAACTTAGGAGTACTTAGCCAATGGATATGCACTAGTCTTTTTGTTTTAAAATAAATTGACCCTGTTTAAAATAAAAATTCTATGTATTTGGAACAACAATGCATGATTTATGTGGATCGTTTTATGTCATTTAGTTATTAATAGTACTAGTCTTGTTAAGCCATGTATGAACCAAACAAGCAAAGTAAAAATAGTTCATGTACTATGTGTGAGTAAGGTCTTAGTATTTATTTCGGTATGTTGTTGAAGATCTAGAACTTGCCTGGTTGGTCTCTGTATAGATTAAGGATGGTTGGTTAGAAGATGATTATAGGCCATTTTTGTGTTAGCTCACTTTTAGCCTATATTTCCCTACCAAAGTTTCATGAATCCCTTGATCCCAAGTTTGAGCCTTTATAGACCATATTTCTTTGATTTACCTGTTAAGCGTACCCATTTATTTATAATGAACCTGTTTGGCCCTGGTCCTTCCATGGATATTGTGAACCTCAACATAAGCAAAATGCTTAAGTTGAGGGTGGCTAGAGTAAGGGTGCATAAATGGTGGGAGCGGGAGAAAAGGAAAGAAAAGAAAAGGAAAAAAAGGGAAAAATAGTGAAAAATAAGGTGTGGTGAGGTGAAAAAGTAAAAAGCTGAAAATTTGAGAACATGGAAAAAGAAAAATTCAAAAGATCTTGAAATTGTTGAAAAATGTAAAAAATCACCTCATCCATGCAAATATTTTTTTAAATGGGAAAAAGGGATGAAAAGAAGACAAAAAGAATGAAAGGTGAAATAGGAAAATGGTGTAGCCAATGGATGTAGTGCCAAGGAAGGGATAGTCACTCATAAAATCTTTCATCTTTATCATGTCCATCCCTAATCCTACATTACAAGCTATATCAAGTCCTATAGTGATCTTAATTTGACCATTTAACAAACCAAAGCAGAGAAAATAAGGGCAAGCCTATGGTATCTGATGCATAATACTTGCAGTTCTTTGAGAGAGTGAGTGCTTTATTTGCCTAGTCCCATGTTTCATTTGATACTTCATACTAGAGTGGGACTTCATTTTTTATGAGGGTACATGGATTATATTTGCTTTTACCATTGGTCTGTGTGAAATACATAGGTGATGACTTGATTGCTTATTGATGGTTAGATGACATGTCTTGATCCTTGAATATGATGTTTTGATGTTGCATGCAATACATTAGTTGATGATGTTTCAGGAGGAAGGGTCAATAGAGTTTGTATATAGATTGCACAAATTTGTTTGAGTCTTGGCTATAGTATCTTAAGTTTATTTTCTAGTTGAGCATCGTGTTTAGTTTTTCTTTTTCTTTGCCTGAGGACATGCAAAAGTCTTAAGTTGAGGGTGTTGATGTGTTGTGGATTTACAGCACTATTGATGCTCAAAACTAAGAAAATAGCATGGACTTAGGTGTATTTATGTGGATATGAGGCACTTTTCCTTTGATTTCAGGATAAATGGGTGTTGGAATAATAAATTGCAAAAGGAAGCTAAAAGTGTGCAAAAAAAAGGGCAAAAAGTGCAATCCACAGTACAATCCATAGGATGGACCTACGAGTCATACTGAGGGCCTTGATAAGAAGCTGAAAGTTTAAACCTGGAAGACTGATTCCATGAGACTTGTCCTGGATCATACTATGATGGTACCAGTCATGGTAAGCCAGTCGTGATGAAATTCAGAAGAATTGCACAGGATGCTGATTCTCAGTATGAGAGTACCCTATGATCCGTGAGATAAAGGTACGAGTCCTACCATACCGGTCGTGTGAAGTTCAAACAAAGTTCAAAATATTAGGATTAAGTCACGAGTGCAATGTATGAGTCGTAGAATGTAGGTACGAATCGTACATTGGCCCAATACTTAGCCAATATTTATCCAATACTTCAATCCATAAGACGATGCCACGGTCCGTGAGAAGCCCCTACGAGTCATAGGAAGACCCCTGACGAGCTCGACGACAGATATGGAAAGTAGTCCTTTTAGTTTACGAAAAGGATTCTTGTGTCTCTATAAATATTTTTTATATTTTATTTTTCAGGGAGGAGGACGAATAGACTTAATTTTAGTAGGAAAACAGTGTAGTAAGCAATTTACTTCATTGAAAGAGAGAATTGAGTTGGTTCAACCTTGTGAACAACCTTTTCTTGAACTCATATTGTTCTTGCTACTTGTTGTTCAATATTTCGTGGATTAATTGAAGGAATCGTTTTTCTCAATCATCTTTGTAAGTATTGTTTTATGTCTTCAATTATGAACACAATTCACAAGCTTGCAACTATGAGAGGCTAAAACCTCCATAGCTAGGGTTGTGGGAACCATGGTGGATTAACAAGCTAGGGTTGCGCAAAGTGATTCTAAAATCAATACTAATTACTTATATTGTAGTCTCTTTATCTTTAATGATTCTTAGCGATGCACAACGTTAGGAAGTGCCTGAATTCTTTACTTGCTTTGGTCGAAGAGGTAGAGATTAGGAAAAGAGAACTACAACAGAGCCTTGATCTCGATGATCATTCTATTAACTTGAGCTATGGTTGCAGGATAGTTATATCTGAAACTTCGTGATAACGGTTAGATTGCAAAACTCATGAGACTTGGTCGAGTAATTGAGGATAGTCATTCAATAGGGATTGGTCGATCGTTTCAATGAACCTAAGTTATCAGTTCTGTAAGTAAGTATTGGTAAAGATCACGAGTGTATATCCAAAGCTGTTATGAACCCATGGGGAACACAAACCCTAGTTATCCTTTAATTATTGACTTGCAAATATAATCTTGACTACTGTTTATTTCTATTATTGATTTTTATTAGGATCCCCCCATTGTGAGGTAATTACCATACAAGTTCATCTACCGGCTGTAATCTAGATATTCCATATTCCCTGTGGGATCGACCCCAACCTCTAAGTTGGGTTCTTTATTGACAATGCCCGCTTTATACTTTAGTTGGAAGTGTGGTTTGAGCGTTATCAAGAAGCTTGTCGGCTATAGTATGAGAATGACTGCATGTTTCCTTACTGTTATAACTAGACAACATGGTGGTCTTGTTGGCCCACATAGGATCCCTTTATTGTTATATTGGATGGGTTAGCTGTTTTCTTTTACAGGTGTTGCATGGTCTTGTTAGCCCGAGGCTGTGTTTACAGCCGAGGTATAGCGGTTTGTTTTCTTGATTTTGAGTCGTTGGTTAGCACCAGAGGTGCATATGCCCAGCCAGGTCAACCCAGATCCCAGTATGGCATTAGGTGCCAGTCATGCCTCCCAATGTGGGATGTGACAAATTTAGCCTCCACGCTCGCTAATATTCCACTGGCTTCTGTCAATGATGGCCTCACCAAACTGTTCACCAGTGTCTAAACTTCCCTGGCCATCGGTCACCAAGTAGCTTCTAAGTAAGCTAGACTACCCAAATTCACTAGTTTCTGACTCAACGCTTATACCACCACATTAGCCTTCCCTGGGTGGTACAGAATGGTGACGTCATAGTCCTTGAGTAGTTTCATCCACCTCCTATGCCTTAAGTTGAGATCCTTCTAGGAAAACACGTACTGCATGTTGCGATGATCCATGAATACCTCACAACGAACCCCATACAAATAGTGCCTCCAGATTTTCAAAGCGAACACCACTACTGCTAGCTCCAGGTCATGCGTGGGGTAATTCTTTTCATGCACCTTCAACTGCCTTGAATCATAAGCAATGACCTGTCCTTCCTGCATTAACACAGTATCCAACCCAGACCATGAGGAATCACAATAAACAACGAAATCTTTACCTTCCACTGGTAATGTTAGGATAGATGTCGTGGTTAACAGATTCTTGAGCTTCTGGAAACTCACTTCACATTTCTCCGACCACTGGAAAGGTACATCCTTTTGAGTAAACTTGGTTAGCCCCGAGTCAATGGATGCAAAACCTTCACGAACCGACGGTAGTATTTGGCTAGTCCCATAGAACTCTAAATTTCTGTCATGGTAGTTTCTCTAGCTCAATTTCTGACTGCCTCCACCTTCTATGGATCCACTTTGATTCCCTCCTTGGAGACCACATCACCCAGAAAAGACACCGAATCCAACTAGAACTCACACTTAGAGAATTTGGCATACAGCTGCTTTTCCTTTAGCAACCCCAACACTATTCTCAAATGATTCCGATGCTCTTGTTTGGTCTTAGAATACACCAAAATATCATCAATAACCACAAACAAAAAGGAGTCTAAGGTTTGAAGATACTATTCATTAGACACATGAACGCATCTGGGGCATTAGTGAGTCCGAACGATACGACTAGAAACTCATAATGCCCATACCTAGTCTGAAAGACTATTTTGGAAATATCCTCAGCCCGAATCTTCAGCTGATGATAACCCTACCTCAAGTCAATCTTTGAAAACACGGCCTCTCCCTATAACTGATCAAACAAATCATCTATTCAAGGAAGAGGGTACTTGTTTCAAATAGTTACCTTGTTCAACTGTCGATTAATGCACATTTGCATGCTACCATCCTTATTTTTCAAAAACAAAATCGGAGAGCAACATAGAGAGACACCTAGCCTAATAAATCCTTTACTAAACAGCTCTTGCAACTGTTCCTTGAGTTCTTCCAAGTCAGCAGGTGCCATTCGAAATGATGGAATAGAAATGGGTTGAGTCCCTAGCTCAAAATCTATACAGAAATCAATATCATGGTCCTATAGCCTGTCGGGCAGATCTATAGGGAACAGCGCTAAAACTCACAAACGATTGGGACCGACTCTATGGAAGGACACTCAAAATTAGTATCCTGAATATGCGCTAGATACGCTGAACAACCCCGCTCTATCAACTTACAAGTACAAATATAAGATATGAGATTTTTAGGAGCAGGGCTACAATTCCCTCTCAACTCCAACCTGGACGGCCCTGGCCCCTATATAGTGACAATCTTAGCATGGCAATCTAGAATAGCATGGTACGGGGAAAACCAGCTCATTCCCAGAATCACATCGAAAGCTACCATGTCTAAGATGACCAAATCAGACTGAGTTTCACAACCCATGAAATCCACAGAACACGTATGACAGACTCTATCAACCATCACAGAGTCCCCAACAGGAGTAGACACATTGATAGGGACAGCAAGCATATCTCAAACAAGTTTCAATCCCAAAGAAAAATAAGTAGACACATAAAAAAAGTAGAACCCTGATCAAACAATATCATAGCCACTCGTTCACTGACAAGGATAGTACCTGTAATGACGGTGTCTGAAGCCTCTTCCTCTGGCCTACCAGGGAAAGCATAAAGATGGGCTTGATTACCCACTTGAGAATTGCCTCAGTTGGGCTGTGCCAACCCTCTACCTGATTGGGTGCCACCCCTACCCACCTGAGCACCTCTTCTACTCTGCGAGCACCACCTCTGACGGCTGGCTGACTACCTCGCCCAAGATGTGGACGTTCTTTGCTGAACGCATTACCTCCCCTTTTGGTAGGGGTCGGAGCTCGAGGAGCTGGGTGTAGAATGATCCATTCGCCCTGGCCAAACCTGAGACACCATCTGCAAATGTGGCCATACTCCCCATACTCGTGGCATACCTTCTCTATCATAGGCCTCTGAGTCAGAATATCATAAATGTGACAAGCCCCAAAGTCTGAGCAAACAAGCTAAGTACCCCCGACTACACCTGATGGTCGCGGAGCTGTCCCTGGCGAACCTTCGGCTGACACCTGCATAGCCGACAAAATAGGACGCCCATAGGAACCCTGCGGTTTTGGAGTCCTAACAATAGGGCTACTGTAGGAACCCACCCTCTGAGCCTTCTTCTCAACATTCTTGGCATACCCTTCTTGTTTCACCCCCTCTATATTCTTCACATATTCTACTACCTCCTAAAAAGTTTTAGCTGAGGAAACCATATGGAGGGCTGATAACTGGAGACACACATTCAGGCCGTTAACAAACTGTCAAATCCTTTCTTTCTCTGTGGGCAATAAGGGTAAAGCCTACCTGGATAGCAAATCGAATCGGACCTCGTAGGTTTCAATAGAAGAGCCCCTCTACTCGAAGGTGGTGAACTCATCCCGTCTCATATCTCTCAAGGTACGAGGTACATATTTCTCTAAAAACGTGGAGTAGAACTTGATCCAATTCATCAATGGTGACCTTACTGGTCTACACTCCAAAAAAGCTCTCCATCAGAGCTATGCATCACCCATTAGTTGGAAGGTGACGAACTCCACCCTATACTTCTCCACTGCCCCCATTTTATGGAGCCTCTCACCGTAGTCGATAATAAACTCATATGCGTCCTCCACCTCAGTCCCATAAAATGTGGGAGGCTTCATCTTGGCGAATCTCCAAAACAAATCATACTCGTCCCTTGTCATCAAAGGTCCAACCACCGGCCTGGGGAATATGACTGCCTCAAACATGTCATTAATTCGAGAAGCCACTGCAGATGCATGTTGGATCCCTGATTGCTGCCTGGAAGGAGTTGCTGGAACTGCCCCATCACCCACGAGGACACTCAGGAGATTTAGAACCCGATCAAGAACCTCAGAGGATGCTGGAGTGGTAGGAACCTCTCCATGCGTCAGTACCTCTACCTCTATGGCCACCCTCTCTTGAATCGCGGGTAGTATCAGAGATGCGACCTCTCTCTGACTAGAGCAGGAGTGTGATCCCCTCCTCTGGCAGTGGTAGGCCCTCGCTTGTGTCCTCAGCCCCTTCCTCTATTGCGATCTGCTACTGCTACTGGCTTGGGTGCTGCATCTCTGGCTCCATTAGCATATGTTCTTACTATCTATGGGAGAAAGAAATAACAGTAGTTAGAAACTAATTCAGATCACTAGATACCAATTGGAATCAAGTAATCGCACATAGGCAAAGTAGAAAGGAGTTTTCCTAAAGTCATGTAGCCTCTCAAAGATAAGTTACAGACGTCTCCGCACCGATTCGGGAGACTCTACTAGACCCGACTTAGTGAAATAAGATCGACGAATGTATGGCTCTGATATCAACTTTGTCACTGCCCAAATGGCCATGATTAGCATCCACACTAACCCTCCCCCCTCCCGATGGGCGAACTAACGATTCACAACAACTACCCCATCATCAACCACATAAGAAGGAATAGCAATTTGATAAAAGTAAATGAATTTCAATATCTGAAAATTGTATTTAACCAACTAACTCAAAAATAGCAAAATCTCCCAAGATCCGAAAGTCATTGCAGTTCTATGTATAACTACAAGACTAGGAATATTTAAACTAAAAAGAAAGAAATGCCAATGTCCGGAAGAGGGACATCTTCATCAAAAGAATGGGACTGCTCGCCATTGCGCTCACTCACCTTCTGAAAGAAATCACTGTTGTTTATACTTGAGGATGAGAAGAGCTTCCTAGATTGAAATCTGCACTGAAAAAAGAAGTGCAAGGGTCAACATGAAACACGATACTGGTAAGCATCATGGGCCGACCTTACATAGTAACATATAATTAAGGAAACAATAACACAAAACCAGTCTCAAACATCAAAAGTAAGAATAGCAACATTTCAAATACATTGACTCTGTACAGGTGACAACCGGCCTTCTCACTAGATTGGGCCTTTCGCTGCAGCGATCTTGCCCCGATGGAAATAGTTGCGCTTCAGCAGTACTGCTCGAGGTAGTAGCTCGACTTAGCTTCACCTTTTATCAATTCACTAGTTTTCAACAGTTCACACACTCAGATATTCAATCAGAGGACATACGATCTTTTGAAACCAATTAACATTTATTCATCATCATATACGGTTTAAGCATTTCATCACCAGGATAACAACATCAACATTAATAATCATTTAATCAATTCACACTTAACCTTTTCCCACTATCCTCAAATAAGGTTACAAATATAGGATTCACAAACTCAAATCTACCACTTAACAGATGCTCATTTCAAACTTGTTAACAAGCTACAAAAATATCATAAAATAGAATAAAGGGTGACATATCGGGCACACGCCTCCGCCATATCCCCATAAACACTTCATCATTAATATCAATGTACACACATGCTAGAGGATCTTATTTTTGCCCATCCAGTCATGACCTGCAGGGGACTCTAGAAATCCATGTAAAGTACCGGCATGGTACCTTCTCCCACTCATATGCCCGTTCGGATACTCCCCTTGGACACGAGCCACTCAACCAATATCGCTCGCCCAAAAGCTCCCGGAGCTCGGGCATGAGCCTCTCATCTTAGGATATTATTTTTATCCTTAACCTTTCTCATCAATTGAATACAGCAAGGTGCATTATTTAAACATATAGGAGTTTACAATCTACTCCTTCATGTGACAAACATGTTGTCAACAATGCAAAATATCATTACTTAATAACTTAACACAGTTTATAACAGTTCAAATACCACATCATATCCACATCATTTCAAAACTATATTCAATAGGAAATTCTCCTAACAAGTAATGTCTACAGACCAATCACATATCATCATCTCATGAAACATACATGCTATTATATACAGTCTAATCTCTCGAAACCATAACCTACCTTGATTTTTTGGGATGGAACATCAGCTACTCCACAAGAGTTTTTCCCTTTCTCAATGCTTCGGAAAGTTTAAAATCTACAACAACAATATAGAGTAATTTAATTATTTACTCTTCGAATAAGGGTCATAGAAGTTCAAACCCTTTCCTTCAGAGCACTTACAAAAGTAAAACCCCAATTCCACCTAGTTTTAGATCTTAATTCCCACATAACTCACGTTCTCTAGCAAGTAATCCTAGGGGAGTGATCAATACTCCTCAAACATCAAATCAAACCACCTAATGATCCAGCCCTACTCTATCAACCTAGGGTTTCCTTAATTCAACATTCCACCGTTAAAGGGTCTATAAGAATTCTATCAACAATACTCATTGTCAATATAGGGAATCAAGAATCTTACCTCTAGAGAGGAATTCACTGCTTTGGAGGAAAAAATTTCCTTTTAACCCTTATGATCATGTTTTTGGAAATAATGAGGTAGAACCCCATAAATTACACTTAAACCTACTATTGATTCCTATCGTTTGCTGCAGCAGTCACATTTCCACTACAGCGGGCCCACTACAGCGGTTAGGAATTTTCTATGATAGATCTGACGATTAATTCTCTGATCCATTATGGTGGGACTTTTACCATTATCATGATCACGCTACAGTGGATATCCTACCAGTGAAGCGTTCTCCAAAAACTAGTAGCTCCCCTAGAAAGTCATTTTTTGACACTTAGCTATTTTTGCAACCAATTTCTACAGATTCTAGCTTTTTCGAGTGTTTTAAGTTTGTTCCCCTCGTAACGACATGTGGGTGGTTACATAAAAAAAATTATTTTATATGATGAAGAGGTTACTTTACCTTAATAGATGAAACTTGTGAATCTATGAGCGGATAAAAAATGTCAGTTACAAATAACACAAAAAGAGATAATATAGTATCAATATTAGACTCAACTAAAGAAAACGAAAACAGGCTAAGGAAGGGAAAGAAAAAGTTATGAAATAATCTAAGTATAAAACTTGTCAAAATTGGGTAGTTACTGGTTCAGGGGACTTCTACAGCAGTAGGATATCAGCTGCAGCGAGACTGTGGTAATGGCCAGAATCCCACCAGGATAAATTTGGAAATAACCACTGGAACCACCGCAGCGGTGCCTTGGCCGCTGTAGCGGGTCTGCTGCAACAGAAATGTGACTGCTGCATCAGATGACGGGAATTAGAAAGTGGGTTTAAATAGGATTTTTGGGGTCTTTACCTCATTATTTTCAAAACACGAGAGAATAAGGTCTGAAGGCAATTTCTTCTCCAGAGTAGTGAATTCATATTCTAAGGTGAGTTTCTTGTTGATTCCCTCTTCCTTCAGTGGGTATTGTTGATTGTGAAAAGCTTAGGGGACCTTTTAATGGTAGATTTCTAAGTTGAGAAACCTTAGGTTGATGGACTAGGGCTAGATAATGGGGAGTTAATGGGTTGAATAGATTAGAAGTTTTATGAGTAATAACTGTTCCCCAAGGCTTCCTTGCTAACAAATATGGGTTAGATAGGAACAAAGACCTAGAACTAGGTTGAATTGGAGGATTTTACTGTTAAAGTGCCCTATAATGGAGGGTTTGATCTATTTAGACCATTATTTGAAGAGTAAGTAATGAATTACTCTAACCTTATGTAGATTTCAAGCGTTCCAAAGCTTTGAGAAAGGGCAAGGCTGTTATACCCTGTAGAATTCCCGGCACCTAGACGACCTATTCGCACGTTGGTTAAGCACATTAGAAGGTCATACGTGCTAGAGAAAGGCCGGGAAAAAGATCGGACGAGAAACCCGTCGAACCATCGCGGGAGGAGCCGAGGCAGAGCCCCTCCGCGATGGCAGCGTGTCACGGAGGTGAGGCCTCCGCGATGGCTCCGTGACACGTTGCCCAAGTTCAGGCTCAAGTATATAAGCCCCACTTCGGTTTAATTTCATTTAAACCTTTAAAAATTTCCAGAAAACAGAGGGTGAACGGCAGAGAGAAGTAAGAACGAAGGAAATTAAATAATTTTCGTCCGATTACGCTGCTAAACGCTGCCCAAATTCAAATTAACCCCAGATACAGAGGTATTTAGTAGCAGAGAGCATTCCTACGGATTTAGTTTCGTGAAATACGGCCGACGAATCGGCGAGCCACCGAACTAAGGTAAGTAGAATTGCTCTAAATTAATGTCTATGTGTTCCTAGCTGAGAAGTGAATATTTCTCCCTTCTGGACCGCTGAAAAATAGCGAGTTTTCGACCGTATTTCGATAAGCCTAAGTTTAGGCTATAAACTATATCAAAAGTAACGTTGCTCTTTACAATAAAGCTGTATTTAGTATTAATTGACGTATTTATGAATGCAGTTGGGAGAAAATAGTTGAAGTACCGGCCGAGCCTCGTCCGACGGACGAATAGTTCAAGGATAAGGTATGTAAAGCTAGTTCCCTCGGCAAGCTAAGTAATATTGATGCAGTATAGTAATTTACAGGCCAGTAGAATGTTCAGAAGTTAAGTATTGCGTTTATTGTAAATGTTGATACGATGTTAGAAGCCTCAAGTTGTAACGTGCGTGAAACTTACTAGTATGTCATAAATTCTAACACAAGTGTTAGAAACCGCTCAGCATGCTCAGTATGTGATGTAATATGACATGTTAAGATATTATTGTATTTAGTTGAAACCCCATAAAGTGATGCAATATCCGTAAAGCACTTCAGAAATAGATTGGCAGGCTAAAATAAAGTTTAGAACGCATGTTAGGAATAGTGAATCGTGTCAATACAGAAACTCAGTAAACAGCATAGTTTTCAGCAGAAACACTATCTTGTATAGCATTTGCCCCAGTACAGTCAGGCAGGAGACTATATTCACATATATATACTTACCAGTCTCAGCACGTATTATATACGTACAGATTGCTATCATTAGCTCAGTATGTAGTATATACGATACCTTACCCCTTTTAGCCTTAGCATGTGAGATATGCAGACAGTATTGTATTACTAGTTGAGACCGTTGTATTGTTTGGGGTTGGACTACCTAGCATCCATGACCGCCCCAGGGTTAATAGCTGTATCGACTCGTCCGCCAGAGGACGAGGATACGTCGCTCTACGGAGTGGCATGCCGTCCCCCAGGGGACGAAGATGGGATGCCAGTTTCCCCATTATTTGCCTTGGTCGGCTTTTATACACCCCCGTCGAGCGGATACGCCCGGGTGTTGATTCAGGAGTCCTCCGGACTCAGGTACAGTTATAGTCAGGGGCTCAGCGAGCCCAAGTGCATACCCAGGGGACCGGCGGGATGCTTACAGCCATTATAGGAGATGGGATGACCGGGGTAGGGGTATAGATTCTGTGCTGGTTGTACCTCCCCGCTTATGGGGGCCGGGTAAGGTTTGTGTGTGCCATGTTATGCTATTTCGTGTTATGCCATGTTATGTTAGACACGGGTAGATCAGCAGTAGAGGGATATGTCTCCAGATATGACTTCTATTTCTTTCCATTGTAAATGAGAAAAGGTATGACTTACAGTATCAGGCAGTTAATCTAATTCTTCCTACTTCAGTTTATCAGTTACATTGTTGTTTTCAAACTTTGCTTCAGTTATTGCTTTACATACTCAGTACCAGCGGTACTGACGCCCGGTGGGGCGCTGCATTACTTACCTGCAGGTACTCACAGACGAGCAGGCGATACTACGTGATTTCCTGTCAGCGGTCGAGTATTCAGCTCCTGTCATCCGGAGGCTGAATTCGAGAGGTGTAGTTCAGTTCCTTTTGCTGTATAGTACGGGTAGATCGGGGCCCTGTCCCGATCGTTTCTATTGTTATTCCTAGAGGCTTGCAGTCTGTATATATTCCCTGTGGTCAGATGAGCCGGTCGTGTGAGGCCATGCAGTTGTATAGCTGTTAGAACTCTTTCTTTCTATTATGATGGCCGTGTGGGGCCATAGTTTGCCAGTAGTGGTGACCTTGCCGGTCACGTAGCTTTTTAGTACTTCACGATTGAGTTGCAGATAACTAGACAGCATGGAGGCCTTGTCGGCCCGCATAGGTTCCCCTGAATTGACATGTTTCTGGTCAGCTATTAGTACGGGTACAGGAGGCTACAGGCCAATGGGCCGAGGGCTGTGTTTACAGCCGTTATATAGCCCTTTGTTCCCAGAAATATGAGTTAGAGCCAGCCAGGCACCAGATGTGCCCAGGCTTAGCAGTCCAGCAGTTCAGGTTCCAGTAGGGCACCAGGTGCCAGTCATACCCCCCAAGGCGGGGTGTGACAAACTTGGTATCAGAGCAGGTCGTATCCCAAGGAGTCTGCAAGCCGTGCTAAGCAGAGTCTTGTCCATGGATGTGTTGTGCACCACATACTATGGATAGGAGGCTGCAAGGCATGATAGGATTGTTTTCTTTTATTCTTATTCAGTCGTGTTGTAGAGTGGTACAGTATAGGGTTGAGTCCCTGAAAGCCTACTATATTCTTTGGTTACAGATAATGTCAGACCAGCAACATCCTATCACATGTCGGAGCTTAGACATTGCAGCAGGAGAAGGCACCAGCAGGATGCCTCCCCCTCATTTGGAAACAGCCCGATCAGAGTGCACTACAGAGGCATCGTCCCAGCCTCCTCAGCTGTCTCCACCACGTCCGGAGCCACTTGGGGCGACATTACCTTCAGCAGTCCCTATACCGACACCTTCCGATCAGGAGGTTAGGAGTGCTGTAGTTATGTTAGCACAGATGATGGCTGCTCAGCGTCAGCCAATGCCGTCTACAGTTGCGGAGTCATCAGGAGGGCCCGGTAGTTCAAGGGTCCAAGAGTTATTAGCCCTGAATCCCCCACAGTTTACAGGTACGGATCGGACAGAGGACCCTCAGGATTTTCTGGATCAGATGCAGAGAATCTTCAGGGTCATGCATGCTACGCCTACTGAATAAGTTGAATTGGAAGCATTCCGGTTACGGGATATTGCTGTGTTATGGTATGAAAGCTGGGAAAGGTCCCGAGGGAGAGATGTTTCCCCTCCCACCTGGTCCAGCTTTTCAGGGGCTTTTCTGGATCACTATTTGCCGCGGGAGATTCGACAGGCCCGGGTAGACCAGTTCCTACATCTAGAGCAGGGGGCCATGAGTGTCCGGGAATATTCCTTGCGGTTTGATTCCTTAGCCCGGTATGCACCGGCCTTTGTTGATACCATGGCGTCCAGAGTACATCGCTTCATCATGGGGTTGAATCCAGAATATGTTGAGACTTGTATTACAACCACACTGTGAGAGGACATGGACATTGCTCGGGTTCAGGCATTTGCCCAAAATATTGAGGGCATCAGACAGCGACAACGGGAGATCAGAAGGGTCAGTCAGGAACAGCGTCGCCGGGACACGCCAGTTGAGTTACAGAGGGAGGCCCGGGGAGGACCCAGGCCTCGATTGTCAGACAGGCCGCCCAGGCCCCCGCCTCCGCCACAGTCGCACGGGGGTAGATTCAGCCGCAGGGGGCAGTCAGAGACTGGTAGAGGCTCGCTGATGGCAGATTCATCATTACAGAGGAGGGCGGAGCAGAGTAGGTATACCCTACCACTTTGCCCTATATGCAATCGACGCCATCCTGGAGCATGCAGATATGGCTCCACCGCATGTTATATTTGTGGCCAAGAAGGCCATTTGATGAAAGATTGCCCAGCCAGAGGTCGAGAGGACCGGGATAGACAGGATAGGGCATCAGCAGGATCACGAGCCACAGCATCCTCGACTGGGCGCAGGCCCTCAGTTTCAGTAGGCAGGGGTCGGGGCAAATCAGGGGCCTCCAGTACAGGTGCGGGTCCAAGCCGCACATATGCGTTACCAGGGAGGCAAGATTCAGAAGCGTCGCCTGATGTTGTGACAGGTATGTTAACCATCTGCTCACACCCTGCTTATGTGATGATTGATCCAGGGTCTACCTTGTCCTACATTACTCCATTTGTGGCATAAAAGTTTAGTATCGCACCAGAATTGTTGCAGCATCCCTTTTTAGTATGCACGCCCGTCGGTGACTCTATCACAGCTAGCCGAATCTACCGCGGGTGTACAGTAGAGATTGCTGACCGTCAGACAACAGTAGATCTAGTCGAGTTAGAAATGATAGACTTCGATGCCATAATGGGTATGGACTGGTTAGTACCATGCTTTGCCAATGTTGAATGTTGGACCAAAACGGTCCGATTCCACTTCCCAGGAGAAGCAGTGCGGGAGTGGAAGGGCAGCATCGCTATGCCAAAAGGTAGGTTTATTTCCTACCTTCAGGTGAGAAAGTTGATATCTAAGGGGTGTATTTACCATCTGGTCAGAGTTCAGGATGTCCAAGCAGAATCTCCGACACTCCAGTCTGTCCCAGTGGTGCATGAATTCCCAGATGTATTTCCTGATGAGTTACCAGGTATTCCCCCACAAAGGGAAATAGACTTTGCTATCGACTTGTTACCAGGCACTCAGCCAATATCAATACCTCCCTATCGTATGGCTCCTGCAGAACTCAGAGAATTAAAGGAGCAGTTGAAAGACTTGTTAGATAAAGGTTTTATCAGGCCGAGTACATCACCGTGGGGTGCGCCAGTTTTATTCGTGAGAAAGAAAGATGGCTCGCTCCGAATGTGCATAGATTATCGGCATCTAAATAAAGTTACAGTAAAGAACAAGTACCCGCTCCCCAGAATTGATGACTTATTTGATCGGTTACAGGGAGCCAGATACTTTTCTAAGATTGACTTGCGGTCCGGATATCACCAGGTCCGAGTACGTGAGAAAGATATTCCTAAGACAGCGTTCAGGACCCGATATGGACATTTTGAATTTCTAGTTATGTCCTTCGGGTTAACGAATGCCCCAGAAGTCTTTATGGACCTGATGAACAGTATTTTCAGACCTTTCCTGGACTTGTTCGTGATAGTATTCATTGATGATATTCTGGTGTATTCTCGCTCTGAAGTAGATCACCAGACTCATTTGCGGACAGTGCTCCAGATTCTTAGGGACCGCCAGTTGTATGCTAAATTTTTGAAGTGTAAATTCTGGCTTAACTCAGTGGTCTTTTTAGGGCATATCATCTCAGACGCTAGTATACAGGTAGACAAGCAGAAAATAGAAGCAGTTAAGTCATGGCCTAGGCCTACCACCCCAACTGAAGTTCGTAGTTTCCTGGGATTGGCAGGATATTACAGGAGGTTTGTTGAAGGGTTCTCGACCATTGCAGCACCTCTAACCAAATTGACACAGAAAGCAGCAAAGTTTCAATGGACAGAGGCATGCGAGCAGAGCTTCCAGGAATTGAAAGACAGATTAACCTCTGCTCCAGTGTTAGCATTGCCGGAAGGCACAGAAGGTTATTCAGTCTATTGTGACACGTCAGGTGTTGGGTTAGGTTGTGTGTTGATGCAGCATGGTAGAGTAATTGCATATGCTTCCAGACAGCTGAGGAAACACGAAAAGAATTACCCTACCCACGACCTGGAATTGGCCGCAGTAATCCACGCCTTAAAGATGTGGAGGCATTACCTGTACGGCGTCCATGTTGATATTTACACAGATCATAAGAGCTTACAGTATATTTTCACTCAGAGGGAGTTGAATTTACAGCAACGCCGCTGGTTGGAGCTGTTAAAAGATTATGATGTGAATATTTTATACCACCCCGGAAAAGCTAATGTTGTAGCAGATGCCCTGAGCCGTAAGTCAATGGGGAGTTTGGCGTATTTGCGACCTGAGAAACAGAAATTAGCTAAAGAAATTCATCAGTTAGCTGGTCTAGCCGTTCGAGTAATGGAAACAGAAAATAATAGAGCAGTAATTCAGAATTCTGCTGTGTCATCATTAGTTACAGAAGTAAAAGAACGACAGTACGAGGATCCCGATTTAGTCCAGCTCAGAGATAGAATTCAGAAAGGTAAGGAGCCAGATTTTCAGATAACCGAGGATGATGTGCTACGCTGTAAGGGCCGCCTTTGTGTCCTGAATGTCTCAGGACTTCGTGGGCAGATCATGCATGAGGTACATTACGCTCGCTATTCCCTCCATCCAGGAGCGACCAAAATGTACCACGATATCAGAGACATCTACTGGTGGCCAGGTATGAAAGCTGAGATAGCCGAATTTGTATCTAGATGTTCTAACTGTCAGCAGGTGAAAGCAGAGCACTAGAAACCGGGTGGTTTGACGCAAGAGATAACGGTGCCTATGTGGAAATGGGAAACGATAAACATGGATTTTGTAACAGGGTTACCCCGTACTAGATGCAGAAATGATTCCATTTGGGTAATAGTTGACAGGCTGACAAAATCAGCTCATTTCCTGCCAGTGAGGGCTACCTTCTTAGCTGAGGATTATGCTGAACTATATATCAGAGAAGTAGTTAGATTGCATGGAGTGCCGGTATCTATCATTTCAGATAGGGGAGCACAGTTTACAGCTAGATTCTGGCAGTCGTTTCAGAAAGGTTTGGGAACGCAGATTAACTTGAGCACAGCATTCCATCCTCAAACAGATGGGCAGGTTGAACGTACAATTCAGACGCTCGAAGATATGCTACGAGCATGTGTGTTAGATTTTGAGGGTAGCTGGGATGAACATCTTTCGTTAATTGAATTTGCTTATAATAACAGCTACCATTCAGCTATTCAGATGGCGCCTTTCGAGGCATTATACGGGCGAAAATGTAGATCGTCGGTGGGCTGGTTTGAAATAGGAGAATCAGCATTAGTTGGCCCAGACATTGTTCGGCAGTCCGAGGAAAAGATAAAGCTTATCCGAGAACGTTTACTGACTGCTCAGAGCCGCTAGAAGTCCTATGCAGATATGCGGCGCAGAAATCTAGAATTTGCAGTAAATGACTGGGTATATCTGAAAGTGTCCCCGATGAAAGGGGTAATGAGGTTTGGCAAGAAAGGCAAGCTTAGCCCAAGATTCATTGGGCCATATCAGATTCGGCGAAGAATAGGCCGAGTTGCATACGAGTTGAACTTGCCTCCAGAGTTAGCATCTGTTCACCCAGTATCCCATGTTTCTATGTTAAGGAAGTTCGTAGGGGACCCTTCTACAGTAGTTCCGGTTCAAGATGTCCAGGTCACAGAAGAGTTAGCATATGAAGAGGTTCCCGTAGCTATCTTAGACAGACAGATTCGCAGGTTAAGAACTAAAGATGTTGGATCTGTCAAAGTATTGTGGCGTAACAGGAATCGTGAGGAAATAACGTGGGAAGCAGAAGAAGATAAGAAAGTCAAATACCCTCACCTATTTCAGGCCTAGTCAGGCGACAGGTATGTCCGTATTATTACTTATGCAGTACCTTATGGTTGTATGTCTGTGAATGAGAAAGAGTGATATTTAGTTATCCAGTGGATCCTAGAATATTATGTGCAGTGCCTGTGTTGGACTTTTCTGCATTTCAGGTTTTTGTTATAGTCCATATTACAGGGGAAACTCTGCCGAAATCTTTCTAGAAAGTAAAGTAAGTAGTCCTCTAGATAACAGTGTACATTCGAGGACGAATGTTCTTAAGGGGGGGAGAATGTTATACCCCGTAGAATTCCCGGCACCTAGACGACCTATTCGCATGTTGGTTAAGCACATTAGAAGGCCATACATGCTAGAGAAAGGCCGGGAAAAAGATCGGACGAGAAACCCGTCGAACCATCGCGGGAGGAGCCGAGGCAGAGCCCCTCCGCGATGGCAGCGTGTCACGGAGGTGAGGCCTCCGCGATGGCTCCGTGACACGTTTCCCAGGTTCAGGCTCAAGTATATAAGCCCCACTTCGGTTTAATTTCATTTAAACCTTTAAAAATTTCCAGAAAACAGAGGGTGAACGGCAGAGAGGAGTAAGAACGAAGGAAATTAAATAATTTTCGTCCGATTACACTGCTAAACGCTGCCCAAATTCAAATTAACCCCAGATACTGAGGTATTTAGCAGCAGAGAGCATTCCTATGGATTTAGTTTCGTGAAATACGGCCGACGAATCGGCGAGCCACCGAACTAAGGTAAGTAGAATTGCTCTAAATTAATGTCTATGTGTTCCTAGCTGAGAAGTGAATATTTCTCCCTTCTGGACCGCTGAAAAATAGCGAGTTTTCGACCGTCTTTCGATAAGCCTAAGTTTAGGCTATAAACTATATCGAAAGTAACGTTGCTCTTTACAATAAAGCTGTATTTAGTATTAATTGACGTATTTATGAATGCAGTTGGGAGAAAATAGTTGAAGTACCGGCCGAGCCTCGTCCGACGGACGAATAGTTCAAGGATAAGGTATGTAAAGCTAGTTCCCTCGGCAAGCTAAGTAATATTGATGCAGTATAGTAATTTACAGGCCAGTAGGATGTTCAGAAGTTAAGTATTGCGTTTATTGTAAATGTTGATACGATGTTAGAAGCCTCAAGTTGTAACGTGCGTGAAACTTACTAGTATGTCATAAATTCTAACACAAGTGTTAGAAACCGCTCAGCATGCTCAGTATGTGATGTAATATGACATGTTAAGATATTATTGTATTTAGTTGAAACCCCGTAAAGTGATGCAATATCCGTAAAGCACTTCAGAAATAGATTGGCAGGCTAAAATAAAGTTTAGAACGCATGTTAGGAATAGTGAATCGTGTCAATACAGAAACTCAATAAACAGCATAGTTTTCAGCAGAAACACTATCTTGTATAGCATTTGCCCCAGTACAGTCTGGCAGGAGACTATATTCACATATATATACTTACCAGTCTCAGCACGTATTATACACGTACAGATTGCTATCATTAGCTCAATATGTAGTATATACGATACCTTACCCCTATTAGCCTTAGCATGTGAGATATGCAGACAGTATTGTATTACTAGTTGAGACCGTTGTATTGTTTGAGGTTGGACTACCTAGCATCCATGACCGCCCCAGGGTTAATAGCTGTATCGACTCATCCGCCAGAGGACGAGGATACGTCGCTCTACAGAGTGGCATGCCGTCCCCCAGGGGACAAAGATGGGATGCCAGTTTCCCCATATTTTGCCTTGGTCGGCTTTTATACACCCCCGTCGAGCGGATACGCCCGGGTGTTGATTCAGGAGTCCTCCGGACTCAGGTACAGTTATAGTCAGGGGCTCAACGAGCCCAAGTGCATACCCAGGGGGCCGGCGGGATGCTTACAGCCATTATAGGAGATGGGATGACCGGGGTAGGGGTGTAGATTCTGTGCTGGTTGTACCTCCCGGCTTATGGGGGCCGGGTAAGGTTTGTGTGTGCCATGTTATGCTATTTCGTGTTATGCCATGTTATGTTAGACACGGGTAGATCAGCAGTAGAGGGATATGTCTCCAGATATGACTTCTATTTCTTTCCAGTGTAAATGAGAAAAGGTATGACTTGCAGTATCAGGCAGTTAATCTAATTCTTCCTACTTCAGTTTATCAGTTACATTGTTGTTTTCAGACTTTGCTTCAGTTATTGCTTTACATACTCAGTACCAGCGGTACTGACGCCCGGTGGGGCGCTGCATTACTTACCTACAGGTACTCATAGACGAGCAGGCGATACTACGTGATTTCCTGTCAGCGGTCGAGTATTCAGCTCTTGTCATCCGGAGGCTGAATTCCAGAGGTGTAGTTCAGTTCCTTTTGCTGTATAGTACGGGTAGATCGGGGCCCTGTCCCGATCATTTCTATTGTTATTCCTAGAGGCTTGCAGTCTGTATATATTCCCTGTGGTCAGATGAGCCGGTCGTGTGAGGCCGTGCAGTTGTATAGCTGTTAGAACTCTTTCTTTCTATTATGATGGTCGTGTGGGGTCATAGTTTGCCAGTAGTGGTGACCTTGCCGATCACGTAGCTTTTTAGCACTTCATGATTGAGTTGCAGATAACTAGATAGCATGGAGGCCTTGTCGGCCCGCATAGGTTCCCCTGAATTGACATGTTTCTGGTCAGCTGTTAGTACAGGTACAGGAGGCTACAGGCCAATGGGCCGGGGACTGTGTTTACAGTTGTTATATAGACCTTTGTTCCCAGAAATATGAGTTAGAGCCAGCCAGGCACCAGATGTGCCCAGGCTTAGCAGTCCAGCAGTTCAGGTTCCAGTAGGGCACCAGGTGCCAGTCATACCCCCCAAGGCGGGGTGTGACAAAGGCTCCTGCAGAATAGCTGAATTTCTACATTCAAATATCGAGGTAGGTTATGGTTATAAGGTAACTTTATGTAGATTTCGAGCATTCTGAAGCTTTATGAAAGGGCAAGGCTCCTGTAGAATAGCTGAATTTCTATATTCAAATATTGAGGTAGGTTATGGTTATAGGGTTATACCCTGTATAGTGACATGTATATGTATGCGATGATGATATGTGATTGGTCTTCGGACATTATTTGTTATGCAATTGCCTTTATTTAGTAAATTATGAAAATCATGTTATTATGAAGTGATTTTGAACAATTGTGAAACTATGTGGAGTTGTAAAGTGAATTATGCTAACATTGGTTCGTAATGATTGATGGTCTGTAATCGTGCGAGTGAGGGAGTAGATTGTAAACTCCTAAATGTTTATATGTTGCACCCTATTATACTTAGTGGATGAAAAATGAGTAGGATAGTAAATATATCCTGAGATGAGAGGCTTGTGTTTGCGGGGAATATCCAGGCAAGCGATATTGCTGAGTAGCTCGTGTTTGAGGGGAGTATTCGGATGACCATATGAGTGGGAGTGGGTACCACACTAGTACAGTACATGGATTTCTAGAGTCCCCTACAGGTCAAGACTGAAAGGGAAAAAATAAGACCCTCTGACATGTGTATACACTGATATTGTTTTCAGAATGGTTACAGTGATATGGCTGAGGCGTGTGTCGGACATGTCACCCCCTATTTTATTCTATGTTATTTTGTAATCCTATTAAATACTGGATCGAGTATGTTCTAAGTGGTTGTTTGAATTACTGATCATGTATATATATAACTTGAATGAAGAACATTGATTTTATATTAAGTGTGTCAGGGTCACAACATTTGTAGGTGTTGAGTTAATTCTTTTTGTAATTAACTGTGGAATCCATATGGATAATGAGTTTTACTAATTGCTGCCCAAATTTGTGTTACAGCTGAATTAATTCATAGAGTATGTGATTTTCTAAAAATGATGAATCGATGAAGGTGTAGCTAAGTCAAACTACTGCCTAAGGCGGTACTACTATAGCGGACATTATTCCGCTGCGATGAGACCTCTGTAGTGCTCAAGTGACCACTACAGTGAAAGGCCCAATCTAGTGAGCAGGCCGGTTGTCTCCTGTGTAGAGTTAGTGTACTTTCTATGGCTATTGTACTTATGTATGATGTTGAAGACTTGCTTTATATTGTTTCTATAATGCTTATATGTTATTATGTAAATTCGGTCGATGATGCCTACCAATACAGTGTTACATACTAACCCTGCTTCTGCACTTCTTTTCTGAGTACAGAGTTTGAACCACAAAGTTCCTCACGTACTCACCTATAGAGCAGCAACAATTTATTTGAAAGGTGAGCAGACTAAAAAGGCAGTGTCACTCCTTCATCGAAGATGTCTTTCATCTCTGGACATTCATTTCTTTTACGTTCTAGACTTATTAATCTTAGTGTTATACGTAGACATCTGGTGCAACAGCAATTAGGTCTTGGGATTATTTATCACAGTGTTGTTTTTAAATGATTTTGTTATTGCTCTGAATGTTCACTTCGTATTATTATAATAAATATTTTCTTGCGGAATGCATACTTAAGAGGATATTATTGGGAGTCGTTGGTTCGTCCACCGGAGGGTAGTGTAGGTGCCAATTACGGCCATTTGGGTTGTGACACCTATATTAATAAGAACCAATTTTTAAAGATAGCATAAATAATTTTAAAAGACGTGTTTGTGTAACAATATTAAAATTTAGAAAGAAAATCATGAATTTCTAATTAATAAATGATTATGTTTAATAGCTTGATTAATCTAGTAGTTCTTTCTTCAGTTTGCTCGATCAATAAAGACGTCCTAGAGTTATATTTCTGTTTTGAATTAAACCTGAGCCTCAGCTCTTTTATTGGAATAAATAGAAAAAGAAAGTACACTTTTTTTTGTTGTGACTTATTACATTAAAACAATTAGGCAACCCATTCCCTGTCTCTTCATCTACTTCATTTCTCCTAAGGGTTTCCTAATCCATCTACTGCTATGCTACCTTTTTGAAGCTAATTCCTCTTCTTCTATGGGTGATAAATCATTCACCGATCTTCATTCAGCAATACTCTTTGTGGCTTAAAGAGGTATTTATGTGTATTTATTCTTCCTCCTCCTTCCTTTCTGACATTTCTTTGTTTTTCAGGTGAAACATTTGGTGTTTGATGGTCTTTTATAAGCTTAGTCAAGATCTAAGTGAAAATATCCATGAATGCAGAGGTGGAGAAGTAGGGTTTCTCCAAACCTCCATCTGTGTATCTTTGCTTGTGTTCTTCATATCCAATGAATTAGCTCTACTTTTGCTGGTATCTCCTTTTTGATGTTGTCGTGGCCTAGGTAAGGTAGCAGTCCTATTTCTTAAAAACCTATTGCATATAACTAGTGGGATCTCTATATTCAAACCTATGTTCTTGTTGACTGTTTGTTGAAGTAATTTTCCTTTCTTTAATCCACATCTATGGTATTTGTGATTCGTCTAGGTTTAGAATTTTTTTACACTCTGTTGGTAGCAGATGAAAACTCTCATATGTTATTGTCGATCTTTCTGAATGCATTGTTGGACAGACTGTCTGCTAGTTGATTAGATTCTCTAAAAACGTGATGAAATACTATATTGATTTGCGGTAAAAAATCTCCTTCATAAAGTCAGCTAATTCCCATGGCACTTTCCATTCCCTCCTTAGCATTTTTTGGAGATTTAGTGAATCAGTCTCTAAAATAATGTTCTCTTAAAGGATCAGGCAGTGTTGTAGTGCATGCCTTACTGGTTGAGCCTCTTCCACCATATTGGTTGTGTTTCCAATCATCTGAGCCTCTACAAAAACCAAATCCCCATTTAGATCCCTCAAATAGTATCCGTTTGCACTCAACCTAGGATTTTCGTCGCTAGCACCATCAGTATTACGCTTTATCCATCCTCTCTTAGGCAACTCCCATTTCAGAATCTTGTAGTGTAGTCTTGGCATGTAACCTGAGGGTAAATGACTGCCTTCTCCCATTGGTAAGGAATTGTCATCCAAGGATACTTAAGCTTTTCAAACTGATGAATTATTTGTTGGCATAGCTTAAGCAACCTGTGGAAGTTCACATCCTTCCCATGCCTTCTAGCATTCCTTCTCTTCTAGAGTTTTCGTAGTAGGATAGTGTAATACACCACAATAAATAAGGGTATATAAGTAATTAGCAAATAAAAAAGAAGAAGATAGAAGAAATATATATATATGATAAAGCCCATTTCGAGTTAAGGTTTTAACTGAAACAAAAGGAGAAAAAAAAGGGGCATGAAGCTTAATGCTTCTCCTGAAAACAAGAAAAGAAAAAAAGGAAGAATGTAAGGGAGCATAATTTTTTCAGTAAAGGAGCACAAGGTGGAGAGAATTCAACACTTTGATAAATAATTCAAGAGAAGGAGAAGAAAAAGGTAGATTTCTCAACTTAGCTTATAAATTTGATTCATATAACCCATGACTATTGAATTGGAGTTGAGAGTTTAAGAATCAAGGGTTAGAAAAAATGGAGGAATCTATTAAATTCTCATGAAATGAGTGAGTGCATTAGAAGATTGGAGGGTAAACTCTTATATTTTTGTATACACCAAAGAAAAGTAGAATGGGCAGGAAGGTTACTTTAGTTTATTTAACTATAAATTTAGAGAAATTTGGGTACGAATTGGATGAATAAATTATATAAATTAGTAGATTTTACATAGCTAAATTACTCATGGCATGAGTAAATATAATTTGGCATCGATGGATAAACATGAAACCCCGGGTATTTTCAGTTAGTTATTAATTAGCCTAAATGAGAAAACTAATGTGAAATTGATATGAAATGATTATAGATTGATCGAAAGAATCATACAGTTTGCTCGAGGTGATGAGTTTGAGTATTTTAACATGAGTACTGTGAGTACTGACCTCACCACAATTTACATTTTCACAATCTGTATGATTTATAATGATTTTACAAGTAATGTGTTATCGAATGATTTGACAATGTAGGACAAGTCTTTTACTTGATATGAAGCCAAAATGGCTATTTGAGAATTCTCACTGTTATTGAACATATTTTTGATTACTTGAGAGTTTTTATGCTTACTTGAGAATTAATTATCTTGACAAGTGTTTTATTAAAGTTTGATATATGATATGATTTGAAAAGAAAATACATGCCATATATCGTTTTGAAAATGTTTATTTCAAGTAAATACTAGTTACAGACAGAGATAGTTTGGGAGAGATCTTGATGGATTCCGTAGCTAACGGCGGGTTCGTTATACCTGGTACACCTTGTATTTACAGATTACCGTTACAGCCCTCGCTAGTGGGAAGATAGAACTAGCATATAGTTATTGGCTATCTCTCAAGATAGGGAGCCACACTGATTACATGATTCATCCTTAGAAATCTCCCGAAACATAAGATTTGATATGATAGTGTTTATAGATTTTATTATTAAATTGTTAATTGATGTATGCTTACATGAAACGGAAAAGACTGATTATTGTTACCATTTCTCAAAGGACATTCTTTTTCATGATATTTTGTTATTATCCTACTAGTATGTTTTTTGACTTGTCCCCAATAAAAATGATTGTGGTTAAGTGCTATTACTTACTTAGCTAGTGACCCACTCCATGTTATTTTTTTCAGAGAAGTAGGTGATGTTGGCGTGGAATTGGTTAACTAAAGCATTCAAGTTGACAAATTTCTGGTGAACCTCACAGTTGTTCACGCGGGCAAGGACTTATTTAATTGTTATGGTCTTTTCCTTTGAACTCTTGGAGTCGCTCCATAGTCATTTCATTAGTGTCATGAGTATCCCTCTGTTATGATAGACTTATGACTAGTATTACATTTATTAACGTATTTGGAGATGGATTTTGGTATTGTGGCATTTTGAATAGAATGTTGGCTGATATTATGGCATGTATTGGTGATATTATTGGTTGCTTGTTGATTTCTGAGATAGGTAAAATTTGGATAGGCCCAAAAATAGGGGAAACTATGCCCAGTTTTTTGTAAAATTTCTATTAAGGCTTGCTTTGGAGTTCTATCTGTTAGCGACAGTCATGATCCTAATTTGGGTCGTGATAAAGTTGGTATCATAGCCTTAGGTTAGGTTATTCCTGTGACAAATGGAGCACGTGTCAGTAGTAGAATCTCAATTATAATTATGTAGCCGGCCATTTCTATAATCGTGATTCTACTATGGCATGATACAATGTGTCTTGCCTTTCTTTCTTATTCCTCCTTACATGTGGCGTTTAGTATTAACTAGATGAATCTAACAGTGCCTATTTTGTCAATCGGATGGCTTAAACTCGATTATCTAATGACAGAGCTACGATAGTTATACCACAGGCACCTAATTCCACTCTAGATAGGCAGCTGACTTCCACCGCTAGGGGAAGAGGTGGAGCTCACAGAAAAGGCCGAGGTAGGGGTTGTAGTATCACCACAAGGGGTCATAGTAACACCACAAGAGTTATAAGAGAACCTACTCTTGAAATAAGTACTAGCCCACCTCCACCATCACATGAAGGTGTTACTGTTGAGGCACTTACCTCCATGCAGAGAGTCATAAAGAGCTTGGTTGACGGAATGGATAGGCAAGAGAGGATTGGGCAGCAAAACACTACACCAGCTCAGACATAGGCACCATCTCAGGCAACCCCACAGACTTATATTTTTGGGAATAAAGAGGTATCTTTGCAATAATTTCTGAAGTTGAAGTCACCACGATTCATAGGTTCTGATAGTTCAACTAATCCTCAAAGTTTCTTGGATGGGACACTCAAGGAATTACGAGCACTAGGGTGTTCCAATGAGAGAGCCAGGGAGCTACAGCATACAAACTAGAGGACATGGCTAATACATGGTATGAAATTATATTTCTAGGAAGGCATGCAGGAGCAGCACCATTGACATAGTATGAGTTCACCAAGTTATTCATGGATTATTTTCTTCCTGACAGTATGAGGCAGAAATACGTCAGGGAGTTCGAGAGATTGGTCCAGACTTCGGATATGGATGTGTCAACATATAACACCAAATTTTGAAATCTGGCTAGATATCCTCCTTGCTTAGTGGTTGATGAAGTAGCTCAGGTTCAAAGGTTTGTTAATGGGTTCGTTGGTCATCAATACAGTGTAGTAACTCCATAGATGAATACTTTGACCTACTCAGATATAGTTGACCTTGCTAGAAAGATAGAAAACAAAGGATGAAAGGAACGTGCAGCCAATGATGTAAGTAAGAAGGCCAAGACAGGGGGATCTTTCAGTGGCAGTTTTAGTGCAAATCGTAAAGATGAGATCAGGGACAGTAGCAACATGGTACATAGTCAAGAGAGATTTGGTATCATGGTCCACATACAAACCACATGATAGACAGGGTAATAAAGGACTGTCATCATCAGCTAAATATCATAGTTATCGGTAGATGTTTGCCACTACTCCAGCTTGCCAGACCTTTGGTAGAGCACATTTGGGACAGTGTCATGTGCTGACCGAAGGGTGCTCTCATTGTTGTCAGTTGGAAAATCACCTAAGGACTGGCCTCATCCTCCGAAGAATTCCATCCAAGCTTCTGTTTAGTTAGCCGCACCTGCTCAAACTATTCGTAATACTTCAAGTACGGGAAATAGAGGTCGAGGTTCTAGAGATCGTGCTACTGGGAATCAAGGAGAAGGGAATGCTGGTAGAGACCAAGTGAGAGTTTTTGCACTTACTAGACAAGATGTTCAGGCCTCAATACAGTGGTTACAGGTATTCTTTCAGTTTGTTCATTTGACACACTTGCTTTGATTGATCCAGGATCTAGACACTCCTATATGTCCTCATACTTTGCTTTGAGATTTGACAGACAACCAAAGATGTTAAATTACCCTTTTCTTGTTGCTACTCTAGTGGGAGATTCTCTGTTAGTTGAATACTTGTATCGAGAATGTTAGATTCGAGTAGAGGGTAGAAATACTCTAGCTGATTTGATAGTACTTGATATGATTGACCTTAATGTGCTAATGGGCATGGATTAGTTATCTCGTTGCTATGCTATAGTTGACTGCCAAGCAAATATAGTCAAGTTTGAGATACCCAATGAGCCTACTTTTGTATTAAAAGGGGGTCAAGTTCCAGAGGTTGGTAAGGTTATATCTTTTATGAAGGCCCAACAATCACTGAAGAAAGGTTGCATGGGTCTTTATATATGGTAAGGGACATTAGAGAGGAAACACTTACCTTGGAGAAGGTACCAGTGGTGAAAGAATTTTTTGGATGTATTTCTTGTGGATTTTCTAGGGTTACCTCTAGTACAAGAGATAGACTTCAATATTGATTTAACACCTAAGACACTACCAATATCTATACCTCCATATTGTATGGCACCAACGGAGCTGAGGGAACTAAACAACAGTTATAGGACTTGCTAGATAAGAGTTTTATTAGACCGAGTGTATCACTATGGGGTGAACCAGTACTATTCGTAAGGAAGAAAGATGGGCCTCTAAATATGTACATCGACTACAGGCAACTAAACTAGGTAACAATATGTAACAAGTATCCTTTACCTCGTATAGATGACCTATTTGATCAGTTGCAGGGAGCTATCCACTTTTTGAAGATCGATCTTCAGTCTCGTTATCATCAGCTTAGGATAAGGTAGGAAGATATTTCCAAGACAGCATTCAGAATTAGGTAAGGCCACTACGAGTTCCTTGTGATGCCTTTTGGATTGACAAATGCTCCGGCAACATTTATGGACTTGATGAATAGGGTGTTTAAGCCATTCATAGACAAGTTTGTGATAGTGTTTACTGATGACATCGTCATATATTCTCATAGCCAAGAAGAACATGAGAATCATTTGAGGACTGTGTTACAGACATTGCGAGAACATAAGCTTTATACTAAGTTCTCAAAGTGTGAATTTTGGCTAGACTCGGTAACACTTCTGGGGCATGTCGTATCTAAGGATGAAATTATGGTGTATCCTAAAAATAAAAAAGTTGTACAAAATGGCCTAGACCTACTTCACCTATAGAAATTCATAACTTTTTAGGCTTGGAAAGTTACTACAGGTGTTTTTTGTAAGATTTCTCTAGAATAATAGCCCCATTGAGAAAATTAACAAAAAAAAATGTGAAATTTCAGTAGACAAAGGAATGTGAGCAGAGTTTTCAAAAATTCAAAACATGTTTGACCACTGCACCGGTATTAGCCTTACCATCATGTTTTGAAGGATTCACTGTTTTCTGTGATGCTCCGAGAGTAGGATTAGGATGTGTTCTTATGCAAGGTGGTCGTGTTATAGATTATGCTTCAAGAAAGTTGAAGAAGCATAAGAAAAACTATCCCACACATGACTTAGAGATGGCTACAGTTGTTCGACGGCTTGGAATGCCTACACGCAAGTGCACGTGGTCGAACAAGTAGTGAAATGGCTAGACTAGCCAAGTATCGATCCCACTGGGACTGGACCAAGGTAATAATCGAATCAAGTGTTAATAAACTCTAACTCTAATAATGCAGACAACAGTTTCAAGAAGATTTTGGGAGTTTGTTTCCTAATTTATACTAATCTAAAACAAATGTACAAATTAAGTCAGAACTATAGTAATGAGCATGCTGAGGCTAAAACGAACATGTAGGGAAGCAATTTATTGATACAAATCGGTTAATCTTTCCTTAGGTTGCTAGTCAAGAATTATTGCCTATGGATTAAAACTATCGTATTTAACCCAACTTAAGAATCATGAACCTTCCACCTACATTTCTGTGATAAGAAGAAATTCATGTTCTAGCCATACGAAACTGATTCCTTAATTGACTAATACGACTTTCAGATATATTTCTATTCTAAAGGTAAATCAATTCTCAATTTTCCCAAACCAAGAAGAGATCATATCCTACCAATTCACAACTTTCCCATTTCTTTCTCTTTCGAGCGCAAACCGGATTTTTTAGATATACATTAATATTGGCCAAACATTAATGCAGTAAGAATAAGAATTAATAGAACAACCATAGAAGAAAAGATGAAAAACTAAAATGATCAATAATTACATTCCACTATAAATGTTCTTAACCTCAGCAAGAAGTGAATTTAGCCACTCATTTGTGGATTAAACATCGTTAAATGAGTGTAAATCATACAAACAATTGAAATAAAGAAGAAAGAGTTAGAGAAGAACCCTAAGAATTTCGTCCCCTTAATTGCCTGTAACCCACGTTCTTGCTCAACCAATTCAGCCTTCTTAAAAATAAACCTAAGTGTGCTATTTATACTAGTGGGAATTTTTCCCGGAATAACAAGCAACGTGTCACGGAGTGCATCGCGGAGCACTGCCTCCGTGACACGCCACAAACTCGGACCCTCACTGGAATCCGGTCCTCCAGGTAATTATGCCCAACGTGCCACGGCGTGCAACGCGGGGCGTGGCCAACATGCCACGGCACCAATGCGAAACTCCACTGGAACTTGACTAATTTTAATCATCCGGGGCAGAATGCCTCCGCGATGGCAGCGTGACATGGCTCCATCGCGAAGCCCCTTAATTTGCTGCATTTCCTTGTCCTTTTCTACTGCTCGCTTTCGAGTCCATTCCCGATTTCTCCCAACATGCATCTTAGCTTCCTAAAATGACATTTTTCCTGCAAAACAACACTAATCATGTTGGTTAGTATAAATTCACCTTATAACTACAAATCACATGAAAATGTACAAATATCGATGGATAAACAAGACGAAATGAAGCATTTGAGTATCACTTCGACATATAATTCTGCCCAAGATCACTTACCCCACACTTAAAACCTTGTTCGTCCTCAAACAATAATCTCACATCTCATGCAATTGATACCCAATCATAGCTACTTTGGCTTGACAATTCAAGCTACGGTTATACCAATTGTTTACATAGAAAATCATCAAGAAAACATGCATAGTCTCATCAATACAATGACATTCAACACATTAAGACCTCCTAGACTCAAGAGTCGACTCTCGATCTCGGCAAACTCATGCAAATCAGCTGATCAAGACATCCTACACGAAATCCAGTCTCTCGTTAAGCATGTGCCCTCACAACACAAGAGAATTTCCCCCTTTTCAATCATATGATCTCAAAGCATATGAACACGATTTCTCTCTCTCTCCCAAAGAATTCACATGCATCGTGTCATGACCCATAAGCTTGCTTCTAGTATATTACTCCACTAATATAAGGACGAGTGATGTAAGATCACGTAGGACTTAACAGGTTGTAATGTAAGCTAAGGAACTAGTAAATACTGGGCTAACCAATAATAGCAACTAGCCTCCTTAAGCGCTTTTCAATACATCCCACCACATTATGGGTATTGTTTCTTCCTTTATCCTCCCCTTTCTTGAAGTCTTTCTTTATTTTTGTTCCCATTTCTTAAAGCACACTCGACTTAATAACAAAGATTAGTTATACATCTTCATTTTATTAAATTCGGCAAGTGCACCTTTGACCTTTTCTTTACTTTCACCACTTCCTCTTTTCCTTTCTTTTTCACACTTTTCACTCCTTGACACTGTGGGAAATTATTTTTCTTGAGCGCTTAAGAGTTTTGGATAAAATTCACGGATAATGAATAGAAGGGGTTAAGCTCGGTTTGTATCTTTTCGACAAAAGACAAAAATAGGCTAAAGGCTCAATGGGCTAACTAGGATGTACATCCAAGGTAGGTACGATAATGGAAAAAAAACTTTCGGTTAAATCAAAGAAATACCTACATCCTTTCCTACAATACACTTCCTTCATTTCGTTTCGTACACACACTAGGCAAGTTCTAGACACTTCACAATAGCATGGAAGAATCGAAACCTCACCACACACTTATTGCACATGCTCAACTCAAGACATATTCATAGACTCTTCAATCAGCTAATTACAAGAATTCAAAAATTAAGCCTCAATCACACCGAATCGAACTCTATGGTCTAGGTATCTCAACATGTTTACAAAGTTGCATGCTTTCGTAAGAATCACCTTTGCATTCTAAATATCATGTACAACACGCAACAAGAATTCCGAACCATAAAGTAATGACATGTTTGGGATACAAACAAACAAAAGAAAAACTATTAAAAAGAATAAAAAATCTACTCCTATCGACTACATTTCCCTTAAGACGGTCGTCATCCATCCATCATAGGGAATGGTCACTATTTACAACTTTGATTCAATGGGACTATTCTCGGTAAAAGCACCGAAAACAAACGCCGAGAAACCCAATCATAAAATATTTCAACAAAAAATTTTAAAAATATCGATAATTTCGATAAAAAAAAATATTTACACACCCAGCTAACAACAACTCCATACAGCACACAACAGATTCACATTAATTACAACACCGAATTACAGTACAAAACATAAACACCAAAATCACAAGGTCACAATTTTTTCACAGGCATCACAACAAAACTTGAACGTAAACAACAACAAAACAACCAGCACCTAACTACTCTCACCCCACACTTAAATCGAACACTGTCCCCAGCGTTCACAAAATTCAGCATAGCACAAGAGTAGGTGGTGAAACTCCCTAATCAATCGAAGTATTCAACTCCTTCATCAGGTGTCGTTGCCTCATCCCCCATATCTGAATCACCCCTGCTATCCTCATCTGACTCAACATCTGAGTCATTGCGGCGTGTCTCCTCATATGTGGGGACATCATCATCAATGGGCTCCACAAAAGCTAGCCCAATTCGACATAGAGCCCTGGCATTTTCGCCAAAGGGGTAATCTAGCTCGAGCTGCCACAGCTCATCTTCTGTTGCTGGCCTCCCGCCTATTCTCAACTCCAGCATCTGCATCCCGAACATGTGGGCAATATATTGATCATCCCGAGCATGTTGCTCCGCTAATGTGAGAACTGGCCTGTGAGTGGTGTTGGGTGCCTTAGTTTTGGTGAAGTCCAAGGCACGCCTATCCATTTGCAGGATGTAGTCTAGGGCCTCTTCCACAATATCCAGGCCCCTCAGGAACATGGTCAGCAAGCCACCAAACCTGTATATGTGCCCTTGATGCAAACGGGCTCTCTTCATGGCGGAGATAATCACCGCCCCAACATTAATCTCCAGCCCTTTCATCAGGGCGTAGACCAAGCACACACGATCCCGAGTGACATCTGTCATGTGCACCCCCGGGATCAGGCAGGAACACACGATCTTAAGCCAAATTTTGGCTTCCCTGTTCATTTGAGAGTAGGGCAGCGTCTGATGGTAGCCCCTCTCCTTATACCTGCTCCACCGTGCTGTAGAACGGGCTCCACACAGAGTGCGTCTGATATCCTCATATGGTGGAGTGATGTTCAGCTGCCGGAGTACATGGGCATCTGTGTCCCACGCTCCCAAAATGGCATTAAGGTGATGGGGCTCAAAGGTGACTACCTGCCCCCTTATCTTGACGGTGTGACTACGGAGTGTCGGGTTCCAGTTAGCGTAGAACTCCCAAATCAGGTGGAGATTGCACTCCTTGGGCTCTTCAAAGATGAAGTTCAGCCCGGCAGTGTCGATCCTCTGTACGATTCTGGGGAATTCCTGTGCCAACGGCTCCCGTGCAATGTGCTCCTCGGGGAAATATTTGTTCTCCTTGTGCTTTGCGTACCATTTCTTCCCTTCGTCAGTCACCCATCGGGTTCCGTATTGATGGCGTTGGCCGTGCGAAACTGCTGGTGCTGCTAGGACTACTGTTCCCAGTCTAATTCTTTTCCTCCCGGCGCCTGATGTAGATGCGCCCTTTCCTTTGTCTTGCCTACTTGCCATTGTTCCTGTCAAATCAAACAGACAGTCCCAATGTTATTCAAATCAAAATTAGCTTCGACTAAGGTTGGGTTAAGCTATCCCACCCCACACTTAGTCCTTAGCCACAATTACGACATTACGGCAAGACAATTCTCACTTTCCAATTTACAAAAAAAACAACATGCCTCGTGCATTCAGAGAATTTGATGGAATAAATTCTACGTACTACTCAGGCTTCGTACAGCTAATTAAAATATCACAATTGATACCATTTCATCACATAGCACTTAGCAAAAACTTCTCTCAACACAACCTATGCAATTCAACAATTTCATTCTCCCGATAATCCATCGTTTTTTTAGCATATTCACATCAAGCACAACATAATTCACCTTACCCGACATGCCCAACCCATAATTTTCACATTTTCAATCACATTTATTTTCTTCGCAATCAAATTCTAACCCTAGCTACATATTTCACCAAAATTCGATCAAGCATGTATTTATCGAGTTCATACAATCAAAATGATACTATGTACATCAATCAACAATAACTTAAATGAATTCAAGCTCAATTTACAATTAGGACAAGGTTTACTCACCTCACATGCTCAAAATCTAAGAAATTAGTCAAGAATTGAGATAAAGTTAAAGAACATACCTTTAATTCGATGAAATCGAAGAAAAGTTGAAGAAAACTTGTGCCTAGGTCCGTGTCACGTTGGGGAAGGAGAGATTTTTGGGTGTTTGTCATGGAGGGGATGAGACATGAGGGAAAAATGAGGGAAATCAGGGTTAAAATGGGGGATTTTCGCGCGGGTCACCCGGCGACCCGGTGTGACCCGTCGCGATTAACACCTCAACGTGTCACGGAGGGTAACGCGGAGCACCCCCTCCGTGACACAGAGCCAACGCGGAGGTGTTCTGGAATTTTAAAAATTTCAAAATTACACCTCAACGTGTCACGGAGGGTAACGCGGAGGCCCTCGTCCGTGACATGGAGCCGTCACGCAGGCTCACTGTTTAGCCACTTTTTATTATTTTTCTCACCTCGATTATTCCTTTGAGATCCTTTGCATTTTTACCCTCTGTTCAACCTGAAATTCATCTCACAACAAGAAATTGGTTAGAATTCAAAGGTTTCAACATAAAACACAATTTTTGTTTTTGTTTTTATTTTTCTATTTTTTCTCTTTTTCTTTTTTTTCTTTTCTTTCTTTTCTACTAATTCTACTCAATTATTACAATAATTTCACGGGTTGCCTCCCGTGCAGCGCCTGGTTTACCATCACGGCTCAACGTCATTGAAGCTTAGTCATCCTCTAGGGTGATGGACGTCTTCTCTCGACTACCGTCCTTACCCCTGTCCTGCTTACACCGATGCCCATTAACTGCGACCGTGGCATTTCGATCTTCTTGCCACGATTCCAGTTTTGGGGGGTCCTTCACTGGTGGTTTTTCCACTGACTCTCACGAATCAACACTTTGAGCAATATTCTCTCGATCAAGTACGTTGATCACTGAGAGTTCCTCATACACAGCCAGAAGCTTCGTGGTCTTGTACACATCAAATACCTCCACCTTGTCGTGTGCCCGCATGGTTAGCTGCCCTGCAGCTACATCAATCAGCGTTTTCCCAGTCGCCAAGAAAGGACGTCCCAAAATAAATGGGACTTCCGCATCCCACTCAAAATCCAGGACAACGAAGTCTACCGGGAAGATAAGGGAGCCTACTTGCACCAGCACGTCCTCCACAATGCCATCTGGTCTGGCCAAAGAACGATCTGCTAGTTGCAAGATCACTGTCGTTGGTCTAGGACTGCCTAGCCCCAATTTCATGAATACCGATGTCGGCATCAAGTTAATGCTCGCTCCCAAATCACATAATCCACGAGCTCGGATACTCTGCCCAATTGTAAGTTGAATTGTAAAGCTCCCAGGGACTTTGAGCTTTGCGGGCAACCTATTTTGTATCCGGGAAGTGCACTCCTCCGTAAGCGCCACCGTAGCATACTCCGTCAACCTGCTTTTGTTCGCCACAATGTCCTTGATATATTTTGCGTACTTCGGCACTCCCTGCAAAACATCAACAAGAGGTAAATTAATGTGTACCTATTTAAGCACCTCTATGAACTTTTTGAAACACGCTTCCTCCTTGTGTTTCTTTAATCTTTGAGGGAACGGGGGTGGTGGTCTTTCTGGTTCAGCTTCCTTCTCCTTCCCCCTATCATCATTGTGTTCCCTCTCATTCTCCACTGCTCCCGACTGCTGCGGTGGTCTTTATGGTTCCACCTCCTTGAGTTGTAAACCACTCCTTGTGGTCACTGCATTCACTTGCTTGGGGTTGGGGTCAGTGTCACTCGGAAATCCTCCTCTAGGCCTGGTGTTCTGAGCTCCAGCTAGTTGCCCAAACTGGTACTCCATTGCCTTTGTAGCTAACTGATTGTTCTTTACTTGGCTGCCAATTTCACATAGTCAGCCTGCAATTGAGCTTGGTTAGCTATCATCGTTTTGAACATTTCCTCATTTCCTTGATGTTGGGTGATGGTGGTGGAGGAGGTGCATTGTTGCTTCTGTATTGCGACTGATAGTTCAGCTGCCCTCTTTGATTTCTCTGCACCCCCTGACTCGAAATCTGCCCTTGATGGTTGTTGCTACCCCAAGAGAAATTTGGGTGACTCCTCCAATTAGAGTTGTAGTTGTTGCCATACTGTTGGTGATTATTTCTCTGTACATTACCAACAAAGTTCACTAAATCAGGATTCGCACCACACTCAGTTGAGTTTTCATTACTGTCGCACACTTCACACCAAATCTGCTGCACTACATTCACTGGGGCTTGAGACTGATTCATGCTCATATTACTGAAGTGGGTATTGAGTTGATTCTGTAATGCAACTATCTATGCAGCGATAGCTGTAAAACCATCCACTTCCAAGACTCCTGCCGCTTTCCTTATTCCTCCTCTAGAAGAGTCCGCATTCCACTCTGGATTTCCCTGCGAAATACGGTTCAACAAAGTATACAGCTCCTTATAAGTTTTTTCTAATGCTTGTTCCCCAGCTGCTGAGTCTAGCGAGATTTTTGTGTGGGGTTCCAAACCCTCTATGAAAGTATGCACTAGCACATCATTGGATTGGTGATGATGAGGACAATCCCGCAACATAGATTTGAATCGTTCCCAAGCATGATACAGATTCTCCCCCTCTCTTTGTTTAAAACTTAGAATTTGACTTCTAAGTCTTTCTGTTTTACCAGATGGAAAGAACCGTATCAATAATTTCTTTGCAAGATCATCCCAAGTAGTGATGGAATTAGGTGGCTCAGCTTTCAACCATCTCTTTGCTTCTCCAAAAAGTGAAAATGGGAACAATGTAAGCCTGACATAATCGGATGACACTCCAGCGGGGATGTAAGTGTCACTTATCTCCAAAAGGTTTTGGAGATGTTGTTGTGGATCCTCGTGAGGGAGACCTGTGAATTGCCCGCTGGTGTGCAGCAATTGCACCATATTCTGTTTAAGCTCGAACCTCCCTCCTGGCTCAGGTTTGCGAATGCTAGATGTAACGTTGTTAGCATGTGGGATTGCCACTTCGCGAACCGGCCTAGCTGTCATTTCCTCGGGCACTAACACTGCCCTTACAATTGGTGGATTCTGTTGTTGCTCCCGAATTGTTTGTCTGAGCAACTGCAACTTTCTATCTAGAGCTTCTCTCCTTTGACGATGGAATTGTCTTTCCGGCTCTAAGTATGAATCCACCAGCTCCTTGTCTCTTGCCAGTGTTCAACAGAATTCAATATCTGCAAAAGACAGGCTAAGACCAAGTTGTCAACATTAATAAGAAATCGTAAACTAACACTTAAGAAAACAATTTTACCAATTGCCAGTCCCTGGCAACGATGCCAAACTTGTTCGGTGGCTTGGAATGCCTACACGCAAGTGCACATGGTCGAACAAGTAGTAAAATGGCTAGAGTAGCCAAGTATCAATCCCACAGGGACTGGACCAAGGTATAATCAAATCAAGTGTTAATAAACTCTAACTCTAATAATGCAGACAACAGTTTCAAGAAGATTTTGGGAGTTTGTTTCCTAATTTATACTAATCTAAAACAAATGTACAAATTGAGTCAGAACTATATTAATGAGCATGTTGAGGCTAAAACGAACATGCAGGGAAGCAATTTATTGATACAAATCGGTTAATCTTTCCTTCGGTTTCTAGTCAAGAATTATTGCCTATGGATTAAAACTCTCATATTTAACCCAACTTAAGAATCATGAACCTTCCACCTACATTTCTGTGAGAAGAAGAAATTCATGTTCTAGCCATACGAAACCGATTCCTTAATTGACTAATACGTCTTTCAGATATATTTCTATTCTAAAGGTAAATCAATTCTCAATTTTCCCAAACCAAGAAGAGATCATATCCTACCAATTCACAACTTTCCCATTTCTTTCTCTTTCGAGCGCAAACCGGATTTTTTAGATATACATTAATATTGGCCAAACATTAATGCAGTAAGAATAAGAATTAATAGAACAACCATAGAAGAAAAGATGAAAAACCAAAATGATCAATAATTACATTCCACTATAAATGTTCTTAACCTCAGCAAGAAGTGAATTTAGCCACTCATTTGTGGATTAAACGTCGTTAAATGAGTGTAAATCATACAAACAATTGAAATAAAGAAGAAAGAGTTAGAGAAGAACCCTAAGAATTTCGTCCCCTCAACTGCCTGTAACCCACGTTCTTGCTCAACCAATTCAGCCTTCTTAAAAATAAACCTAAGTGTGCTATTTATACTAGTGGGAATTTTTCCCGGAATAACAAGCAACGTGTCATGGAGTGCATCGCGGAGCACTGCCTCTGTGACACGCCACAAACTCGGACCCTCACTGGAATCCGATCCTCCAGGTAATTATGCCCAACGTGCCACGGCGTGCAACGCGGGGCGTGGCCAACATGCCACGGCACCAATGCGAAACTCCACTGGAACTTGACTAATTTTAATCATCCGAGGCAGAATGCCTCCGCGATGGCAGCGTGACATGGCTCCATCGCAAAGCCCCTTAATTTGCTGCATTTCCTTGTCCTTTTCTACTGCTCGCTTTCGAGTCCATTCCCGATTTCTCCCAACATGCATCTTAGCTTCCTAAAATGACATTTTTCCTGCAAAACAACACTAATCATGTTGGTTAGTATAAATTCACCTTTTAACTATAAATCACATAAAAATGTACAAATATCGATGGATAAACAAGATGAAATGAAGCATTTGAGTATCACTTGGGCATATAATTCTGCCTAAGATCGGCAGTGGTATTTGCTCTTAAGATTTGGAGGCATTACCTATATGGCGTAACTTGTGAGATTTATACTGATCATAAGAGCTTGAAGTACATTTTCCAATAGAGAGACATGAATCTAAGGTAGTATTGGTGGATGGGATTGCTCAAGGATTAAGATTGTGCTATTTTGTATCATTTGGGAAAACTAATGTTATGGGGGGAATTGAGTAGAAAATCTATGGGAAGTTTGGCACCTATAGCTCCTGAAAAGAGATATTTAGCAAAGGAAATGCATAAACTCGAAGGTATAGGTGTTAGATTTTGGGTGGGAAATGCAAAGACATTATTGGCTTGTGTTCCAGCCAAATCTTCACTAGTGGAGCGCATAAAGGCCACTCAATATAAGGGTAGAAAATTGTGCAAATATCGAGATGAGGTCTTAGCTGGAAAAAGTAAAAAGATGACTGTTGAATGTGATGGTATTCTTCGATTAGGCAATGGATTATGTGTACCGGATGTAGATGGGTTGAGACGAGTTATTCTTGAGGAAGCTCACAGTTCCAGATATACTATACACCCTGGTTCCACTAAGATGTATCATGACCTAAAGCAGTTTTACTAGTGGGAAGGTATGAAGAAAGATATTGCTAACTTTGTTTCTAATTGCTTGACTTGTCAACAGGTTAAAGTTGAGCATCAGCGACCTGCAGGACTATTAGAATAGATCAAATTTCTGGAGTGGAGATAGAAAAGAGTTATATGGATTTTGTGATTGAGCTACCACGAACCCTTAGAGGTTATGACTCTGTATGGGTAATTGTAGACCAACTAATAAAATCAGCACACTTCCTCCTGGTATAGACTATATATGGTGGAGTGAGATATGCAAAAATATTTATGAAGGAAATTGTTCGACTCCATGGAGTTTTAGTATCCATCATCTCTGATAGAGGATCACAATTCACTTCACGCTTTTGGAAATCCTTTCAAGAAGAATTGGGTACACGAGTGGATCTTAGTACTACATTTCATTCAAAAACAGACAGGCAGTCAGAACGTACTATTAAAATCTTGGAGGATATGTTAAGAGCTTGTATTCTTTATTTTGGAGGTAGTTGGGATTCGTATCTACCTTTAGCTGAATTTGCCTACAACAATAGCTTCCAATCAAGTATTCAGATGGCCCCATATGAAGCCTTGTATGGTAGGCAATGTCATTCTCCTATCAGATGGTTTAAAGTTGGAGAGGCAAATGTATTAGGACCAAAATTGGTGCAAGAAGCTATTGACAAGATCCAGCTAATTAGACTTGGTGCAAGAAGCTATTGAAAAGGTCCATCTAAGTAGACAAAGGTTACTCATAGCTCAAGGTAGGCAAAAGACTTATGTGGATAAGAGAAGGAGAGATTTATCTTTCACAGTTGGGGATAAGGTTTTCCTATGAGTGTCCCATATGAAAGTTTCACTTCAGGAAAAAGGGAAAATTAAACCTGAGATTTATAGGACTATATGAGATACTTGACCGGGTAAGAGAAGTAGCATATCGTTTGGCACTTCCTCGTGAGATGTCTTTCATCCATCCAATGTTCCATGTCTCTATGCTAAGAAAATATATATCTAACTCTTCTTGTGTGCCCGAAGCACCCACTATACAGCTTGATGAGAATTTGATGTATTAGAAGGAGCCAGTGAGTATTGTTGATAGGTAAGTAAGGAAGTTGTGATCAAAATAAATTGCATCAGTGAAAGTCTTACGAAAAAATCATACAGTTGAATAAGCTACTTGGGAGTCGGAAAATGATACGCGAGTCAAGTACCCTCACCTGTTTCAGGCTATAGGTATGTTCTTATATTAAATTTGAGGATCGAATTTCATAAGGTGGAGCGAATGTAATACACCACAATAAATAAGGGTATATAAGTAATTGGCAAATAAGAAGAAGAAGAAGAAGAAGAAGAAGATACAAGCAAAAAATAAAATAAAATATATGCGCTAAAGCCCATTTCAAGTTGAGGGTTCAGCTGAAACAAAAGGAGGAAAAAAAGGGCATCAAGCTTAATGCTTCTGCTGAAAAATAAGAAAAGAAAAAAAAAGGAAGAACGTAAGGGAGCATAACATTTTTTTAGTAAAGGAGCACAAGGTGGAGAGAATTCAATACTTTGATAAAAGACTCAAGAGAGAAGGAGAAGAAAAAGGTAAATTTCTCAAGTTAGCTTATAGATTTGAATCATATAACTCATGACTATTGAATCGGGGTTGAGAGTTTAAGAATAAAGGGTTAGAAAAAATGGAGGAATCTATTAAATTCTCATGAATTGAGCGAGTACATTAGAAGATTGGAGGGTAAACTATTATATTTCAACATACACCAAAGAAAAGTATAATGGACAGGAAGGTTATTTTTTGTTTATTTTAAGCATAAATTTAGAGAAATTTGGGTACGAATTGGATGAATAATGTCACACCCTAAGCTCACGCCCTGGACGGAACACGGTAGTTGGAGTCATAAGTGACCCCAAGTCAACCCCTAATCTATCATACGCTGGCATTCTAAGTAACATATAAATATATACAGTGGAAGTTGTAGCAAGAATATAAATATTTGATAGAAATATACTTAATCGAGATACTTAAAATAATAGAACGAACTACAAAACTGCTAGAAACAACCAAGTCTGAAAACTAAGACTAAGTCTGAAAGCCACTAGGCCTGACGAACTGCTGGGACAAACCCCCAGCTAGCTCTAAATCAACTGAAAGAAATGAAATCCTAACTCAGACAATAAATCTTCATCCTCGGAGGATGAGGATTCACCAATTCACAAAGTTAAGGTCTTCGAGAAGTAAACGGCTGACGAAGCTGGGACTGTGATCCTGCAGCTGTATCATAAAATGATACAGCATAAAAGCATGCATCGGTACTTTGAATGTACTAAGTAAGTGAGAGTAACGTAACACAATGAAATAAATAGTAAAGAAAAGTTGAACTGGAAGACATGAAATAACCAACAAAATCTACTGAACTTAAATAACTAAAATGTTGAGGTGGTCAAGAAGACCCTTATGATGTTCAAAACATGTTCTAAGTCTGGTATATTGTTCTGGACTGAACTAGACTGACTAGTGGCAGATTCTATAACCGACATGTAACCACGTGAGCTAAATGTGGAGTCCGATGTATACACCCCATCAATAAGACCCAATATACCTCGCTAGGGTATAAAGGCATGAACTGGGTGATCACAAAAGTATGGGGCCAAAATAGGCCAATAAATGTTGTAACCTACGTTGGCAATGTAGTTCTAGGAACCTGGGTGCGCTGAACCCTTTTCCGCTCAGTTCTAAGTCCTGCTCCCGTTGGAATTCCTAAGCTGATAGCTTGAAACTAGGGTCCAAGACTAGTCAGGGATATATAACTGAAAGTACCCTGAGAGTCTTATCGTACCAGATTCAGAAATTAAGTTCTAGACTAGTTAGAGCTGTTTATCTAGAAGCGTCGTAACCGTCTAAGAATAAACTATAATCTGACTAGGGTCCTAAGGCTAGTCAGAGCTATCTGTCTAAGTGTCAAGACTGCCTAGTGGACCAATAAACTGATAACTGGGAAGTGATATTGACACCTCAGGAATTTTTGTAGTCAAACAGATCAATTGACATTATTCTGGCCAACCTGGAGTTTGCTAAAAATTTGACTAAGTCCAGGCTGACATTTCTGAGCAAATAAACTTTCAAACTAAAATTGTCTAACATACAGTTGATTAAGTTTCTAACACATACAAATATTATAGAAACCCCTAACTCTGAAAGACTCAAGCAATTTATGAGAATTCAATACTTATGCAGGATTCTAGTTTCTATTTTCAAGAGTTAGAACTAAATTTCACATTCAACAGAACCGACATTATTTGAGTTACAATTGGTGGAAAACATCTAAAATCGGCATAGAATAATACTCCTCAAGAATTAAACAAGGTCTGATAGAAATATCTTCACAATTGAAAATTCAGGGCCAGAACTAATAGTGAACTGAGGAAGAGCTTTATGAGACACAAGGGAAGAACAATCCCCTTGTTGAATTCCTACCTACCTGACTGAAAATTTCCTGGAGAAGGAAGCTTGAATCTGCTGCAATAGGTGTGAAGCCCTAGTATGGCCGAAGAGTTCTTGGGAGAAAACTACAATCATTTTCTAAAAGTTTACGTGGGGAATGAGGGGAAAAACCGTTCAATCCCTCTAATATCTCTAAAATTTTACCTAAAATGATGTATTTTAGGTACTAAATAGGTAGGAGATTACAAAAATAATCCTGGGATAAAATCTGAAATCTGGTCGATGGTGTCACCACGAGTGACCTAACGACTCGTTACTACCACTCATGAGTCGTTACATCAATCGTCAAGTACACTATACCAAGCTTCACCTGGGACTCCTGATGGGACACCTCATGAGTCTTTACTGATGACCATGACTCATGGTCACCATCCGTTAATCTCATTGCCTCGACCTTGAACAATAAGTTACCAACTGACCATGACTAACCTAACGAGTCGTGGTGTCCAACCAGAAATCGTTTTGTCCTTCCATCAAGTACTCCACCTCCTCCTCTCATCTCCTCACTGCCACTCCCCAGGAGTCACACCATGACTCGTGGGCACTTCCAACGGGTCACTTAACGACCCGTCCTGTGCCTGGTGACAGATTTTTCCAATTTTCTGCAAATTTTCTATTTTTAAGTTTCAGGTCTAATCTTTGAGTTTTCGGGCATTACAATATCTCCCTCTTGGGAACATTCATACTTGAATGTTGGAAAACACACATGAAAGCAGAGAATAACCGTCATAATATACAAATACTGCTCATTTACATCAAAACTAACAGAATGACTACCCTCATTTCAAAATACATAGCTGAACTAAATTCACTTTTCATACATACATCCAAAATCATAAAGGAAACTTAAACACATGAATTTCACCTAACAACTAAATTGGTTTCTAGAGCAAGACTGTTATCTCAAGCTATAACAGAGCCGGTAGAGAACAAGTGTGGGTATCTGGCCATCATATCTGCTTCAGCCTCCCATATAGTTCCCTTAACCTGTTGATTTCTCCATAAAACCTTGACTAAAGCTACCTCCTTGTTCCTTAGCTTATGAACCCGATGGTCAAGGATCTGAATTGGAACCTCCTCGTATGAGAGACTATCCTTTATTTCTACACTGTCCAATGGCACAACTAAAGTTGGATCTTCGATACATTTCTTCAAAAGTGACACATGGAATATAGGGTGCACAGATGCCAACTCTGAAGGTAACTCCAGCTCATAAGCTACCTTGCCAATTCACCTCAGAATTCTGTAGGGTCCCACATATCTCGAACTGAGCTTTCCCTTCTTTCCAAACCTAATCACTCCTTTCATGGGCGAAATTTTCAAATAGACCCAGTCGTCCACAGGAAACTCCAATTCTCTTCTCCTAACATCAGCATAAGATTTTGGATGGCTCTGAGCTATTTTCAATCTTTCTCTAATGAGTTGTTCCTTATGTATAGCTTCATGAACCGAGCCTGGCCTGATTATAGCAGCTTCATCCACTTCAAACCACCCGATAGGAGATTTGCACCTCCTACCATACAATGCCTCAAACGGGGCCATCTGGATAATGGAGTGTTAGCTGTTGTTGTACGCAAACTCGATAAGAGGCAAGTGGTCATCCTAAATTCCCTTGAAATCGATCGCGCATTCTCTCAACATGTCTTCTAAGGTCTGAATAGTCCACTCAGCTTGCCCATCTGTCTGCGGGTGAAAAGTTGTACTGAGCTTGACCTGGGTGCCCAGTCCCTTCTGAAAAGACCTCCAGAAATGTGAGGTGAAGTGAGTACCTCTGTCTGAAATGATAGATAATGGCACCCCATGAAGTCTGACCAAAACTCGGATATAAATCCTAGCATAGTCCTCAGCTGAATTTTTCATTTTAACTGGGAGGAAATATGCTGACTTAGTCATCCGATCTACTACTACCCAGATGGAGTCATGTTGCCGACGAGTTCTAGGTAGACCCATAATAAAATCCATATTCAATTCTTCCCACTTCCACGTGGGTATGCTAATATCCTGGGTTATACCTCTCGGTCTCTGATGCTCTACCTTGACTTGCTGGCAGTTCGGGCACTTAGCTACAAATTCAGCAATATCTCTCTTCATGCCGCTCCACCAATAAATATCCCACGATCGCGGTACATTTTAGTAGCACCAGGGTGGATAGAGTACCTCGAACTATGTGCTTCAGCCAATATCTGTTGTCTCAGGTCACCGACATCCGGTGCGTATAATCTTCCCTGATAACAAAGCACACCATCTCCCCCTTCTAAGAAAGCCTCAACCTCACTCCTGAGAACCGCTTCCTTGAGTTTAATAAGGATGGGATCTTCATCCTGTCTGGACTTGACTTCCACAACTAAGGAAGAGTCTGACCTTCTTTGCATCACAACTCCACCCTCAGCTGAGTCAACCAACTGCACCCCTAACCGAGCTAGCCCGTAAACATCCTTTTCCAACTCTTTTTTGCCTTCTTCAACATGAGCCACGCTACCCATAGACACTCTGCTTAGGGCATCATCCACCACATTGGCTTTGCCCAGGTGATATAGCACGCTCATGTCATAATCCTTCAGGAGTTCCAACCATCTTCTCTGGCAAAGGTTCAAGTCCTTCTAACTGAATACATACTGAAGGCTCTTGTGATCGATGAAAACATCACTGTGAGCCTCGTATAGGTAATGCCTCCATATTTTTAGCATAAACATCACCGCTGCTAACTCCAAGTCATGAGTGGGATAATGCTTCTCATGAACTTTGAGTTTTCTGGAGGCGTAGGCTATCACTTTGCCCCGCTGCATCAGAACACAACCGAGTCCAACTCTAGAAGTGTCACAATATACTACAAATCCTTCTGATCCTTCCAGTAGGGTCAACACTGGAGCAGTAGTGAGTCGAGTCTTTAACTCCTGAAAACTCTTCTCACATGTATCCGACCACTGGAACTTCACCTTGTTCTGAGTCAATCTAGTCAGAGGAGATGCTATGGAAGAGAAACCCTCTATAAAGCATCGGTAATAACCGGACAAACCCAAGAAGCTTTTGATTTCGGTTGGGGAGGTGGGTCTGGGTTAGTCTTTCACTTCTGCTATCTTTTGAGGATCAACCTGAATTCACTCACCCGAGACCACATGACCCAAGAAAGTCACGGACTTCAACTAGAATTAGCACTTGCTAAACTTAGCGAACAGCTGACGGTCACTGAGTGTCTGAAGTACCATCCTCAGGTGATTATCATGCTCTTCCTCATTTCTGGAGTATACTAAAATGTCGTCGATGAATATGATGACGAACATATCCAGATACTGCTTGAAGACTGTTCATCAGGTCCATAAAGGCCATAGGGGTATTTTTAATCCAAAGTACATAACCACGAACTCAAAGTGCCCATACCGAGTCTTCAAAGTTGTTCAAAGTTTGTCACACCCCAAGCTTACACCCGGACAGAACACGGTACTTGGAGTCACAAGTGACCCCAAGTCAACCCCTGGTCTGGCATACACTAGCATTCTAAGTAACATATAAATATATGTTGTGGAAGTTGTAGCAAGAATATAAATATTTGATAGAAATATACTTAATCATAATACTTAAAATAATAGAACAAACTGCGAGAAAACAACCAAATCTGAAAACTAAGACTAAGTCTGAAAGCCACTAGGTCTGACTAACTGCTGGGATGAACCCCCAGCTAGCTCTAAATCAACTTAAAGAAATGAAATCATAACTCAGACAATAAATCTTCATCCTTAGAGGATGAGGACTCACCAATTCGCAAAGCTGAGGTATTCGAGAAGTAAAGGGCTAACGTAGCAAGGACTGTGATTCTGCAGCTGTATCATAAAATGATACAGCATAAAAGTATGTGTCAGTACTTTGAATGTACTAAGTGAGAGTAACGTAACACAATGAAATAAACAGTAAAGAAAAGCTGAACTGGAAGACATGCAATAACCAATAGAATCTACTTAACTGAAGTAACTAAAATGTTGAGGTGGTCAAGAAGACCCTATATGATGCTCAAAACATGTTCTAAGTCTGGTATATTGTTCTGGACTGAACTAGACTGACTAGTGGCAGATTCTATAACCGACATGTAACCACGTGAGCTAAATGTGGAGTCCGATGTATACACCCCACTGATAGGACCCAATATACCTCGCCAGGGTATAAAGGCATGAACTGGGTGATCACAAAAGTATGGGGCCAAAATAGGCCAATAAATACTGTAACCTACGTTGGCAATGTAGTTCTAGGAACCTGGGTGCGCTGGAACCCTTGTCCGCTCGGTTCTAAGTCCTTCTCTCGTTGGAATTACTAAGCTGAATACTAAGTAAATAGCTTGAAACTAGGGTCCAAGACTAGTCAGGGATATATAACTAAAAGTACCCTGAGAGTCTTATCGTACCAGATTCTGAAATTGAGTTCTAGACTGGTTAGAGCTGCTTATCTAGAAGCGTCGTAACCGTCTAAGAACAAACTATAATCTGACTAGGGTCCTAAGGCTAGTCAGAGCTATCTGTCTAAGTGTCAAGACTGCCTAGTGGACCAATAAACTGAGTTATGGATTTGATTCTGATAACTGGGAAGTGATATTGACACCTCAGGAATTTTTGTAGTCAAACAGATCAATTGACATTATTCTGGCCAACCTGGAGTTTGCTAAAAATCTGACTAAGTCCAGGCTGACATTTTTGAGTATATAAACTTTCAAACTAAAATTGTCTAACATATAGTTGACTGAGTTTCTAACACCCTAGAAATATTATAAACCCCTAACTTTGAAAGACTCAAGCAATTTATGAGAATTCAATACTTATGCAGGATTCTAGTTTCTGTTTTCAAGAGTTAGGGATAAAATTCACATTCAAGGGAACCGACATTATTTGAGTTACAACTGGTGTAAAACATCTAAAATTAGCATAGAATAATATTCCTCAAGAATTAAACAAGGTCTGATAGCAATATCTTCACAATCGAAAATTCAAGGCTAGAACTGATAGTGAACTGAGAAAGCGTTTTAGGGGAAATAAAGGAAGAACAATCCCCTTGTTGAATTACCACCTACCTAAATGAAAATTTCCCAGAGAAGGAAGCTTGAATCTGCTGCAATGTGTGTGAAGCCCTGGTCTGGCCTGAGAGTTCTTGAGAGAAAACTATGATCATTTTCTAAAAGTTTACGTGGGGAATAAGGGGGAAAACCGTTCAATCCCTCTAATATCTTTGAAATTTTACCTAAAATGACATAGTTTAGGGACTAAATAGGTAGGATATTACAAAAATAACCTTGGGCTAAAATCTAAAATCTGGTAGACAGGGTCACCATGAGGGACCTAATGACTCGTTACTACCACTCACGAGTCGTTACATCAATCGTCATGTACACTGTCCCAAGCTTCACCTGGGACTCCTGATGGGCTACCTCATGAGTCGTTACTGGTGTCCATGACTCGTGGTCACCATCCGTTAAACCTCACTTCCTAGACCTTGAATAATGAGTTACCAACTGACCACGACTCACCTAACGAGTCGTCGTGTCCAACCACGAGCTGTTTGGTCCTTCCGTCAAGTACACTGCCTCCTCCTCTCATCTCCTCACTACCACTCCCCACGAGTCACACCAAAACTCCTGGGCACCTCCATCGGGTCACTTAACGACCCGTCCTGTTCTTGGTGACAGGATTTTCCAGTTTTCTACAAAATTTTATTTTTAAGTTCTGAGTCTAATATTTAAGTTTCTGGGGCATTACAAATAAATTATATGAATTAGTTGAAATTAGTAGATTTTGCATAGTTAAATTACTCATGATATGAGTAAATATAATTCGGCATCGATGGTTAAACATGAAACCTTGAGGGTTTGGTATTTTCAATTAGTTATTAATCAGTCTAAACGAGAAAACTAAAACGAGATTGATATGAAATGATTATAGATTGATCGAATGGAATCATATGGTTTGCTTGAGGTGACGAGTTTGAGTATTACAACATGAGTATTGTGAGTAGTGACCTTACCACAATTTGTATTTTCACTATATGTATGATTTATAATGATTTTAATAATAATGTGTTACCGAATGCTTTGAAATTTTATGTGGGACAAGTCTTTTACTTGATATGATGCCAAAATGGCTATTTGATAAGTTCTCACTCTTATTGGACATATTTTTTGTTACTTGAGAGATTTTATGCTTACTTGAGAATTAATTATCTTAACAAGTGCTTTGTTAAAATTTTCTATATGATATAATTTGAAATGAAACTACATGCCATGTACATTTTGAAAATATTTATTTCAAATAAATACTAGGTACAAATGAAGATAGTTTGGGAGTGAACCTTGATGACTTCCGTAGCTAACAGTGGGTTCATTAGACATGGTGTAACTTGTATTTGAAGAATACCATTACAGCCCTTGCTAGAGGGAAGGTAGAACTAGCATATAGGTATTGGCTATCTCTCAAGGTAGGGAGCCACACTGATTACATGATTCATCCTTGGAAACCTCCCAAAATATAAAATTTGATATGATAGTATTTACATAAAATTTGATATGATAGTATTTACATCTTTTATTATTAAATTGTTAATTGATTTATCCTTACATGAAACAAACAAGACTTATTATTGTTACCGTTTTTCGAAGGACATTTTTTCATGATATTTTCTTATTATTCTACTAGTATGTTTTCTAACCTGTCTCAATAAAAATGGTTGGGGTTAAGTGTTATTACTCATCAAGCTAGTGACTCACTCCCCGCTATTTTTTCAGAGACAGCAGGTGACATTAGCGAGGAATTCGTTAACTAAAGCGTTCAAGTTGATAAATTTTCAATGAGCCTAGTAATTGTTCACGCGGACAAGGAATTATTTAATTGTTATAGTCTTTTCCTTTGAACTCTTAATATCGCTCCATAGTCATTTCATTAGTGTCATGAGTATCCTTCCGTTATGATAGACTTGTGACTAGTATTAGACTTATTATCGTATTTGGAGATGGATTTTGGTATTGTGGCATTTCAAATAGAATGTTGGCTAATATTATGGTATGTGTTGGTGATATTATTAGTTGCTTGTTGATTTCTGAGACAGGTAAATTTTGGATAGGCCTAAAAACATGGGTGACTCTGCCCGATTTTCTGTAAAATTTTTGTTAAGGCTTGCTTTGGGGTTTATCCCTTAGCGCCGGTCATGATCCTAATTTGGGTCGTGACAGATAGGTGTGACTGCTCTGAGTACATCCTCATGCTTTTTACTGCCTGGGATGTGATCTTGGGCAGAATTATATGCCCAAGTGATACTCAAATGCTTCATTTCGTCTTTGTTATCTATCGTTATTTGTGCATTCTCATGTGATTTGTAGTTAAAATGTGAATTTATACTAACCAACATGATTAGTGTTGTTTTGCAGGTAAAATGGAATTTTGGAAAGCTAAGATACATGTTGGTAAAAATTGGGAATGGACTTGGAAGCAAGGAGTGGAAAAGGTCAAGGAAGAGCAGCAAAAATAAGGGCTCCGTGATGGAGCCGTGTCACGCTGCCATCGCGGAGGCATTCTGCCTCGGGTGTTTAAATTTTGGCCATTTCCAGTGAAGCTCGCCTTACCTTCGTGACACGGAGGCAATGCCACGCGATGCAAGTCGTGGCACATTGAGTACAATTACCTGGGACATCAATTTCCAGTGTAGGTGCGCGATAGCACCATGGCACGTTGGTCAGGCTTCGCGATGCAAGCCGTGGCACGCCAAGGTGAAAATCCTGAGGAGCCAAATTCCAGAGAGGGTTCGCGATACCCCCGTGGCACGAAGGGAGTGCTCCGCGATACACTCCGTGCCACGTTGCTTGTTATTCCGGGAAAAATTTCCACTAGTATAAATAGCACACTTAGGTTTATTTTTAAACATTCTGACTTGGTTGAGCAAGAACGTGGGTTACAGGCAGTTGAGGGGACGAAAATTCTAGGGTTCTTCTCTATCTCTTTCTCTTTTATCTCAATTGTTTGTATGATTTATACTCATTTGATGATGTTTAATCCACAAATGAGTGGCTAAATTCACTTCTTGCTGAGGTTAAGAACAATTGTAGTGAAATGTAATTGTTGATCATTTTAGTTTTCATCTTTTCTTCAATGGTTGTTCTATCAATTCTTGTTCTTACTGCATTAATGTTTGGCCAATGTTAATGTATATCTAAAAAATCCAATTTTGATTTTGAGAAGGAAAGAAATTGGAAAGTTGTGAATTGGTAGGATATGATCTCTTCTTAGTTTGGGAAAATTGAGAATTGATTTACATTCAGAATAGAAATATATCTGAAAGTCTTATTAGTCAATTAAGGAATCGGTTTTGTATGGCTAGAATATGAAATTCTTTTATCACAGAAATGTAGATTGAAGGTTCATGATTCTTAAGTTGGATAGGAGACGAAAGTTCCAATCCATTGGCAATAATTCTTGACTAGCAACCAAAGGAAAGATTAACTGAATTGTATTGATAAATTAATTCCCTGCATGTTCGTTTTAACCTCAGCATGCTCATTACTATAGTTCAGACTCACTTTATAATTTTGCTTTAGATTCTTATTAATTAGTAACTCAAACTCTAAAAATCTTATTCATTTGGTTGTCTGCATTCTTAAAGATATAGTTCATTAACACTTAAGTTAATTATTACCGTAGTTCAGTCCCTGTGGGATCGATACTTGGCTTTACTTAAGCCACTTTACTACTTATTCGACCACGTGCACTTGCGTGTAGTCACCACAGAAGCTGAATAGGATGTTCTGCTACTCCACTTTTTGTTGTTATAGATGCATTCCTTCTGTGTTCATACCTGCACAAGTGGAAAACTACTTCCAGAGCTTTTGAGCTATGGAAGCTATTAAAAAAAGGTGATTCGTTATTTTCTGCTCATGGTTCTCAGTACAGTAGCATCTAGATATAATTTGGATCTTCATTTTCCTCAGATTATCATCAGTTGCAATTCTTCCTTTTCACATCTTCCACATAAAGAAGCACATTTTAAAAGGCATCTCTTTGATCTAAATATTACTTAACCATCCCATCTCCTCCCTCCTCTTCCTTATGTTTTGATATGCTAACTTAACTATGAAAATTCCTTTTGTGTTGCCTATCCACCATGCCCTATCATTCTCACTGTTGACTTCTATTCTTATGTTTTCCATAATGTGGTTGGTAATCTCCATTAATATTTTCTCCTTCAACTTATCTATATTCTAGGCCCCATTGCTGATAAACTCCTTGACCTCTAGTTCATCTTTCAACTATTATTTCTTCTCTGTGTAGAATAATGCCCCTTGTTGTGTCTAGTTATCAAATCAAAAGCTGGCATTTTCAACTTAATCTGCTACCATATATTATGTTCTACTTCATCTCTGATCAGCACCATTCTTCTCCATATGTAAGAAGATACTCTTCCATTTGTTAGTATGGGGTGGACAATTTTGCAATACTTGTTCCACATAAATGAACTCCATAAGGATGATGTAGAAGTCCTAAAATTCTACCACAGATTTGCCATTAGAGCCTTGGATATATCATGAGGGGACTTGAACTGTACTCCCTTCCTCTTTCTTAGGATAACTCATATCTTTCTAATACATCCAGTGTTTTCCTTGACCCATCCAATCTTACTCCAGAAGAACTTTGCGAGAATTTTGTGAATCTGATCAACAACTCCATTTGGTGGATTCATAGCTGGTAGAAATATACCAGCATAGATTATACCACATGTGATATTAATATGTATATTCCTCCATAGGATAATCATCTATTCTACCATGTCATGATTCTCCTGGCTATCTACCTAATTAACTCTTCAAAATAAGACTTGTTCTTCCTTGAAAAACTAGGCAGCCTAGATAAGTTAATGAAAATGCTTCATGATTTATGTAACACCTCGAATCTTGAAATGGCTCCTTGAATAAAAAAGAACTCAAGTTGAATGTTTGGTGCAGAGGGTGACGGAGGAGTCCACGGCCCATCATCCTATTGACGGCCCATCGCACTGTGTCGTGGCTCCAACAATAGGAATGATGGTCGTCAGGAAAGTGATGGACCATCGTGGGTAGTGTCGAGGTTTGACAGTGTGGGTGATGACCCATCAGCCTAACAACGAACCATCGTGTGTACAGTCGCAGGGGGTTCTCGGTGTTCCAGGAGTGATGGCGGATACGACGGACCATTAAAAGAGTGACGGCCCATCACTTCCACCATCAATAAGAAATATTTTTGAACTCCTTCTTTTTAAGGTTGGAGGTAAACAGATCGTCGGGAGTGTGATGGCCCGTCACGGCCACCACCAGCACGCCCAGTTGTCCATTTTAAACCCGATTTCCAGGGACAATTTTGCAATCTCCCAAGCTCATAATTCCTAAGTGATTTCGTTTTGGGGATCCTTAAGGGTGTAATTGAGGGTTTTACTTAGTTTATTCCTCACTTCTCTCATACACCAAATTTGGGAAAGATCAAGGCTAGATTCCTCTTCAAATTTCTTTCAAATCCTCTTTGGGTCTTCAAATTTGGTTGCAAGATCATCAACCCAGTTATGTAGGGCTATGAATGGGGGATTTCTTCTACCCTCATGCTTAAATTTGTTTCCCAATCCTTGAATTCAAGTCTCTAATCAAGTATATTAATTTATAGAGTTTTAACCCAATTCTATGAAATTATCTATGCTATGTCTATAGGTCTAACTCCCTCATGTTCCAATGAATGATTTAAGGCCAATGGGGAAGACTTTATTCCCACTAAATATATGTTTATGATTTCAAGTTTTATGAAAACTATGCCCTATATTGCATGATTTATGAAATTAAGCTTATGAGTCCATGATTTCAAGTATGATGAAGTAAATTATATTTTATGATTACAATGTATGATTTTCACAAGAACCCTTTATGAATTTATGGATTTTAGAGTATTATGATTTCCTCATGTATGGATTTATGAATATTAAGTTTATGATCGTGGCTGACTCACGAGCATATTTTATGGCTAGTTCACGTATCTCAAGCACGATATGAATCTCATCAATTAAACTAGCCCATGTATTTCATGTTTCATGATTATGATGTGAGCACTATATATGTGTTTTGGGAGTAGTATTTAACACTGAGTAGGCCAAGGATTAAGCACACCCGGGTCTCAGAAGTACGTGCTAACGTAGCCATGATGGGATCCTCCAAGGGAGTGTTCTCCATGCTCGTATGGGCCACCCATGAGTGATATCACACCTTTTTCATGGTTCTACCCATGGAAAGGTACGAACACCCTCCTGAATAGGGACTTATAGGTCGGTCTTGTTGGTTATAAGAATTTCCTATTTTTCCTCATGTTTTTCTGTTACTCATATTCATGACTTACGAATTATGTTTTATAGCATACTGACCCATTGATCAGTTTATGATTTTTCACTTACAATTTCAAGCAAGACAAGTTATATGATTTCTATTTTTAAACCTTGGGTCATTATTTTCAGATTACGATGCAAGGCTTATGCTTATGTATACTTCGAATTTATGGATTAAAGCATGTTGCCTTACTCTTCCGATCATTTTGGTTTATATACATGATTTTATACTATCGTTTTACTAGCATGTTTTATTGACCCTACATACTCAGTACATTCCAAGTATTGGCCGCTACTCTATGCTATATTGTCTCATGATATAGGTTTGGGTGATCCCTCCCAGTCTCGTCACTAGCTCGAACTTGCTCAGTTCAGCTCCGTCCCACTTTGGGCGAGTCCTCATTATCCGAGGATATCTATCAGTTTACGCTTGTATATTTTATTTTATTTTAATATTTAGAGTTAGTTAGGGGCTTGTCCCAGCATCTTATCAGATAGTAGAGGCTTTTAGACATAGACTTAGCATGTTCAGCTTTGTGACTCTATGTTGTGATATTATCTCTTTTGTTTACACTTTATGATATTAGACTTCCGCTTATCCATGCTTATCTTAATTTTCGCTTGATTATGCTCTTTAGTCATGCTATGTATGTACTATGAGTTAGCTTAGAGCCATTTGTGGTTCTTGGTCCCCTGTCTCAATCTGAGGTCCATGCTTGAATTGTGAAAAACTTGGTATTAAAGCAAACATTTAGGTGTATCCTAGGGTGTCTGAAAGCCACATTGAGTAGAGTTTTTTCCATGGGTGTGAAGCGCGCCATATTTATGGGGAAGAGGCTAAAAGACGTTTTAGGAAATTTTCTTTCTTTCATGATCTATGTCATACGATGAAATACTTCTCTATTCCCCGAACTCGTGCTATACGCGTTTGCAGAAATATGCCTCCACACTAAGTCAATGGAATAAGAAATGGCAATGGAAATGGCCATAGCAATGGAAATGGAGATGGGTATTAGCTAGCTCCAGCAGATCCCTTTCTCGAGCAGGTTACTCATGCCGAGTTTAGGGCATCCTTCTAGATATTGGCACAGGCCACGACCACTCAGGTCAACCAGCAGGCAGTGGCCCATGCTCCCTAGAATGGGAATGCAACAGCGACAGGAGTGCAAGACTTTCTCAAGATGAACCACCTGAGTTTTTGGGGTGGAAAGTGGATAAGGATCCACCAGAGTTTATAGAGGAGGTGTAGAAGATCACCCAAATTATCAGGGTGACTGGAGAGGAGAATGCAGACTTATCCTCTTATCAATTGAAGGGGGTTGCTCTCATATGGTTCCGTTAGTGGAAGGACAATAGGGGGGTTGAAGCGGTTTCCATGGGTTGGGATGCGTTTGTGATAACATTCTTGGACAGGTTCTTTCTAGGGAGTTGAGGAAGGCGATGGAAGCTGAGTTCGTCAATTTGAAGCAGTACAACAAGATTGTCCAATAGTATGCCTTGGATTTTACTCGGTTGTCCAAGTACGCACCGGAGATGGTTGCTGATCCAAGGGCTCGTATGAGTAGGTTCGTGGATAGGGTGGCAGATTCCTTAGTCAAGGAGTGTAGGACCACCATGCTGATCAATGACATAGATATCTCTAGACTGATCATATGTGCCCAGTAGATAGAGGCAGAGCAGATGAAGGAAAAGGAGAGAGAGGCCAAGAGGACCAGGACAGGGAGTTATGAGCAGTTCCAGCAGAGGTTCAGTGGTGGATATCATCCTCAGTCCCACTAGAGATCGTCAACGCCAGCTCCATCATTAGCCAGTGTCCATCCAGACACATGCATGACCAGAGAGGTAGAGCGTCAAGCTCTAAAGGCCAGGTAACATGGCAGGGGGGCGCACTTTTCCATCTTGTGTGAGGTGCGGTAAGAACCACCCTGGGTGATGTTTAGTTGGCTCAGATACTTGTTTCGAGTGTGTCAAACCCGGACATAGACTCAGGGATTGCCCTTCAGCCTGACCGGGAATGGTGGGGTCTGCACCCCAACCACTAGTTTAGCAGCTCCCGTAGCTCACCCATCTCAATAGGGTGCCTCTTCCAGTGTAGCAGGCGAATAGCGCCAGAACATGTTCTATACACTATCTTCTAGTCATGAGCAAGAGGTCTCTCCCTATGTGGTCAGTGGTATGTCACGAGTACTCTATCTTGATGTGTGAATGTGGTCACTGGTATGCTATGAGTACTCTATCTTGATGTGTATGCATTGTTAGATCTAGGAGCTACTTTATCTTTCATGACTCCTTATGTTGTTGTTAGTTTTGGAGTCAGTCCCAAAATCTTATCAGAACCCTGCTCAGTCTCTACTTCTATCAGTGAGTCAGTCTTAGCACGATGGGTATACAAAAATTTCCATGTCATGATTCTTCAGAAAGACACCTCAACTGATTTAGTGGAGTTAGATATGACCAATTTCGATGTTATATTCGGTATGGATTGGTTACATGCATGTTATGCATCAGTCAATTATAGAACCCGTGCGATAGAGTTTTGATTTTTGGGTGAACCAATCCTAGAAGGGTAGTTCAGTTGTGCTTATAGGTCGCTTTGTTTCCTATCTCAAGGCTAGAAAGATGATCTCTAAGGGTTGTGTGTACCATCTAGTTTGGGTCAAGGATGCTACGTCTGAGACCCCAACTCTTCAGTTAGTTTTGGTTGTATGTGAGTATCCGAAGGTGTTTCCAGATGATCTACCAGGAGTCCCTCCCTAGCGGGAGATTGACTTCGATATTGACCTTCTCCCTGATACGCAGGCCATATCCATTCCTCTTTATAGAATGGCTCCAACAGAGCTAAAATAGTTGAAAGAGCAATTGAAGGATCTCACAGATAAGGGTTTCATTAGGCCTAGTAAATCTACACGGGGTGCTCTAGTTCTCTTTGTCCAAAAGAAGGATGGTTCTCTTAGGACGTGCATTGATTATTGACAGTTGAACAAGATCACAATCAAGAATAAGTATCCCCTCCCCAGGATTGATAATTTGATTGACCAGCTTCAGGATGCTAAGTGTTTTTCAAAGATAGACCTCAGATCCATCTATCACCAGCTTAGAGTTAGGGAGAGTGACATTCTGAAGACAACCTTCAGGACTCGGTAGAGTCACTATGAGTTCGTAGTTATGTCTTTTGGACTAACAAATGCTCCTACGGCTTTTATGAATTTGATGAATAGGGTGTTCAAGTAATATTTTGATATGTTCATGATTGTCTTCATAGATGATATCCTCATATACTCTTGGAGCGAGGAGGAGCATGCCGCTCATTTGAGGATTGTGTTGCAAACTCTCAAGGAACATCAGATGGTTAGCTAAATTTAGCAAGTGTGAGTTTTGGCTGAACTCAGTAGAATTCTTGGATCATATGGTGTCTAGCGAGGGTGTGCAGGTGGACTCTCAAAAGATAGAAGCGGTGAAGAATTGTCCTTGACCCGTCAGTCCTATAGAGATTAGGAGCTTTTTGGGTTTAGATGGCTACTACAGGAGGTTCAGTAGAATTCTTGGATCATATGATGTCTAGCGAGGGTGTGCAGGTGGACTCTCAAAAGACAGAAGCGGTGAAGAATTGTCCATGACCCGTCAGTCCTACAGAGATTAGGAGCTTTTTGGGTTTAGATGGCTACTACAGGAGGTTTATAGAGGGATTTTCATCCATTGCAGCACCATTGACTAAGTAGACCCAAAAAAGGTCAAATTTTAGTGGTCGGATGCTTGTGAGAAGAGTTTTCAAGAGTTAAAGACTCGACTCACTTCAGCCCCAGTATTGACCCTACCAAAAGGCACAGATGGTTTTATTGTGTATTATGATGCTTCTAGGGTTGTCTTTGTTGACACCCAATTTTGACCGACCTGCGCCTTAATATGCTGCTTATATATGTATATATTTATTTATTTATTTTACGCTAATATTCGACTTACTTTTGTATTTATAAAATAATTTATTATCATAATATTGTGAAAATTATTTCAAGTTACATATATATAATTCATATTAATTTTAGTTTTTGATATTAAACAATTAGGTCGTATATAATATATTTCGTATCAATATGCGCCTTTATTTTGAAATATATTATTTACTTAATAAACTATTTACCTAATTTTACTAAATTTTACAAATTTATTTACTAATAATACTACTCGAATTTATAAATTATTTATGTTAATAATATGTTTGTCATAATATTTGATAACTTAATTTTATATTTTAGTCATTAAATTATTCGTAAATATAATAATTTTATATGATATTTACATAAGTATACTTAAATTTAGGATTTATTTATAATAATATTTATATGATTTTCCTATAATTTAAACTGTTTTATTATCTATTTATTAAATTATTTACAAAATGTAGTATATTTATTAATTTAATAGCAGCTAAAATTCACTTTCCTCCAATTTATTTAAATTCTAGCCACTTGCCATTCAATTCATTCAATTTATTTCAAATCTGGCCACTTTCTATTCAATTTATGCCAATTTTAGCCATTGTTGATCAATTTCGGCTATTATTTAAATTCAATTCTAGCCAATTCAATTTCAATTTAATTCTATCCATTTATCCTACCCGCGACCCGCCAGAAGACCCACAACCCGACCCATTAATTAAATCTTGATCTTAGCCGTTCATTTGAGTTGATCCAACGGTTGATATGAAACCCTAAATTATTATTCCTATTTCATCACACTAACCCCCAAACCCCAAACACTTCCTCATTTTCTTCCCCTCTCACCCCTAACAATAGCAGCAGCCGCAGACCTTCCCCTCTCCCTTTCCCCTCGTCTCCGGCCTCCAAACCTCCATAATTTCCGGCAAGTTTCGACACCACCTCAACACCTCACAACTACCGGCAACCTTCCCTTTTCACCCGTCTCCCTCTTCCCTTCACCATGAAAACAATAGTCGCCGACTCCCTCTTCTCCCTCGCGACCACAAGCAGCCGCCGCACCAAATCCTCTCCCTCGTCGCTTTCTTTTCCGACAGCCACCACGAGCGGCAGCTGCACCTTCTTCTCCCCGTCACACACCACCGAACTCCAGCCACCACCAGTAAAACTGCCAACAGCCGCACCTCCCTCTTTAATCTCCCCCCACCGTTAGACAACCGTACCCCTACTCCCTCTCTCTCTCTAACCATTTTCTCCTTCTCACCACCGCCGAAAAACTAACAGCCGCACCACTTCCAACTCACCCTCACCACTGGATCTCCCTCGCTCTCCCTCACCGTCGCGTACCACCAATGTTTCTCCCGAAACCACCTCGGTAGCCACCACGGCTCCGGCGAAGCAACATCACCCCTCTCCCTTCTTCTCTACTTTTCTTCTCTAGCAGTCGCACACCACCAACACTCAAATCTCGACCACCATAGCAGCCGCCTCATCTCCCTCTTCCCCTCTCCCCTCCGCCATTAACTCCGGTCGATTTAATAAATCAGGAATATCTTCACTAACTTTATTTATGCCCGATTTCGGAGACTTTGAGCATTATAACAGATTTATGAAAATCCATATGTGGTCTGACTTTTTTTTTTTACAAACTATTGTTACTATTTCTTACTTGCAGGAGCTCTAGTAACAATCTTCAATTATGTCGACGGTTAATTCATGTTTAAAATTACGTTAGTTAGTCCTCCATATTCGTACATCTTCTATGTTATGAATGTCTCTATTTGTTTGATTCGATCTGGATATTTTAGAGTTGAGAATGTTATATGTGGAAGCTATGGATTTCTATATTTTGCTATAGATCATCATGATAATATTCATACTCTGAATGGTTAAAATTATTTATTCATAAGGCTGAAATTATCTAAATCTAATTAGTGTTGTTCCTCAAATCTCGTTCTTGCTCTAGTTAATTATAATACAATTCCTATACTTGTTTGTATTTTGGGAAAAACTCAATTCATATATGCTGAACCAATTTGATTGTTCAAGAGAAATATTTATTGATTCATCCTCCTATTTGCTAATTAAATATTTGACAGTTTGATACATACTCAATTATGATTAAGTTCTTTACGCAATTAATTTATTTATGCTAATCAACTCCATGTTGATTCAATCTGAATATTCTCTTATTCTCCTAACCCCTTTCGAAATGATTTATTCCCCTTCCTTATTGTGAGGATAATGTGCTACATGCGGTAATTACTGATAACTTAATTAGTCACTTATTTTGACAAAATCTTGACTAATTTTATGCTAAATTGATTCTCTTGTTTTATTCATGGAAAATCTTCCATGATTTATTCTTTCCTTTAATTATTGAATAATTATGTAACAGTTCTTATATTTATCTAATTATGGTAAACTGTGGTTTGTTTTTTTTTACCACTCACGAATTTTGAAAACTGTGATATTTAGAATAGCATATATGGTTAATTTATATGTTCCCTTCAATTATGTGATAATTTGGTCTTATATTATTTATGGTAATGTTTTAATGCAATGCTGTTTGAAGGAAAATTATTTTTCTTTTGATTGACATTCTGAATGGAAATTGCACATTTATCTACCACCATTTACCTTATACTAATTTACAACGGTTGCATTGCTTGGGTATTTTCGTGAATTAATTGATCTTGTCCATTGTTAAAGAATTTTCTTTATTTGATTATGCTAAATATATTTAATTCTTCACTCTCTATTATTTAAAGGACCCCTTCCTCTTCTTTATTTGTGGGTCGAACATAGGGGGGACGGTCATAAAAACAAAAGAATTTTTACTTCTAAAAAGAATGTTATGTTCCTCTCAAAGTTCTAATTCTCTTACCCCCGCCTCCACACGAGCACTGCTCGGGATCCATGAGGTCCTTGTGATCTTGACGTGTAGAGGTTCGGGTCTCAATTGTTAGGAAAAATCTTTCTATAATTACAGGTTTGCTTTATCCTGGTTAGTTTATCACTTTATAATACTCACTTGCATCATGTTACGATAAATATAAACTCTTTTAAATATCTTGTGGTCTCAATATATGTGATTGAATCTTCATAATTTAAATATCTTTGTGTAATTATTTTGCGAAAAATCAAATAACTCGTAGCTTTTGGGCTCCAAAATATCTGTTTGTGCGTACATACTTGTTCTGTTACTCATTGGTTAACAGGTTTGAAGGGCTGCCCAGGTCGACAAGATTTTTAAATTCCACTGTAAATTAGTATTTCCTATATATTGTGTTGTATTAATTTTTTATTTATTTTATTTTTATGTCAATTTGTAATAACTGTGAACGCTGATTAATAGTGGAATGAGGTTTGGGGGTGGGGGCTTTGTGTGTTTTTTACTTTATTGCATCTAATTATTAAATTCACCTAGAAAGCATGTTCATAGGTTTCTAATAATACATGCAACATTAGAAAAACATGCCTATAGGGTATTAAGTGATTTAGTTTAAACCTATGAAACTTTAGTAATCTCTATAAGAATATCGCTGATTTGCTTGTTTAGTTAGGAATCACGCATATAGGAATTTAATTTATATGCATGTTCAAATTTATTTATCTGTTAATAATCATTCTTTGTATAGTTCACTTTAGTTTCATAAGAATAGGTTTAATTATAAAATTGGTAAATTTATATTTTTCAAAATTTCATGCCTATAGCGTTAATATAAGTATTATTGATCATGTCAAAAAATTATTAAAGTAGCTAAATATTACATGTTACTATTGGGTCTTAGATACTATCTAGCATTTTAGGTAATAAACCTTACGACAGTTTGTTCTCACCTGAGCTGTCTGTAATTGAACTTCGCCTTCTTAGCCACTGTTTATAATTAAAATTATGCCAGACAAGTAACGCTACTCTCATACAATAATCTGGTTAAATTTGACGTGCATTTTGTCAAGCGTGATTTATTAATTAAAGCTTTCTTTAGGAGTTTGATTGTTGCAAGCCTTTTTTTAATTGCCAAAATGTTTAATAACTGTCATGTGCAATCATATATGAATATATTTTGGCTGATATATATTGTTATTGCATTAAAAGTGTGAATATGATATCTGTGCATTATAGGACATGCTTGTAGGATTTATCCGTATGTTTAGAAATTATACCTAAATATGTGTTCCTACGTCTCAAACAAATTCATGCTTCTTTGAGAAATTATTAAAGAGGTTTATTTGGAACCTTATATGCCAAGTGTTTCTTTTATATATTATTTGTTTGTATTTTTAAAGCGCTCTTAACAACCATAAGATTTTAGAACCAAAAACCAAAATAGTTGTCCAACGCCTCTTGGACATTAAGTTTGGGACGGGTAGGCAAATGTTAGGGCGTTAGTCTTTCTCATCTAGAATGATTTAGGATTTTAAAAATTAATTAAATAGGTGGGTAGAAGGGAGATGATGAAACAGACAGGCTATAGCTGACTTCTCATATGAAGCTTATATTTGCTTTGTAAATACAAAGCAACTTGTTACTCCCATTTTTTCTAATTTCATTTTTTAAAGAAGCTTTCAAAGACTTTAAAATTTTTCTTATTATGTTGAAATATTGACATATTTTCATTAAAAAAAAATTTTTTTTAAAAAATACATATATATATATATAATACATATATATATATACACGATTTTCTTAAAAAATGCATTTTTACTCAAGTTATATATATGTATATATTATTCTTTTCATACTATCTTGATTTAGAAAAAATAGAATAGATGGGAGTAATATCGCATTGGGCCCATTTTTAGCTTTGGCAAAACCTGATCCCACTTTTAATATTAGCTCCATAATTTGCTAATTTAGTATTTATGTTAGTATTCTATTTATGCTTAATAACTCACCGACTTTATTTGATCACTTAGATAAATCTCCCACTTTAATGAATCTGGCCGGGAACCACATTTGTGGACCTCGAAAGGTGCCTAACACCTTCCTTTCGAGGTAATTTAAGCCCTTGCCCGACTCTGGTAACCTAGGTAATAAATTGGTTTAAAACGGTGCCCTAAAGCACCTTAATTCGTTAGGTGGCGACTCTCTTCTTTTCCACCCTTAAGAGACGTCACATGTTGGGTCCCGCTTTTCCGCGAGGGAAAAATGGGGCGCGATAGTCTTGGTTGTGTATTGATGCAACATGGTAAAGACATTATGTATACCTCTGACAGCTTAAGACGCATGAGAAGAATTATCCGACGCATGACCTAGAGTTGGTAGTTGTGATGTTTGCTTTGAAGATTTGGAGGCACTATTTGTATGGGATGTAAGTGGATGTGTTCACGGACTACAAGAGCCTTCAGTACATGTTCACCCAGAAGGACCTAAATTTGTGACAAAGGAGATGGCTAGAGCTTCTCAAGGACTGACATGAATTCTTTTTATCATCCAGGCAAGGCCAATATGGTGACGGATGCTCTTAGTAGGCTATTCATAGAGAGCGTGTTTCATGTCGAGGATGGGAGAAAGGAGTTGGTGAAGGATGTCCATAGGCTTTCTCATTTAGGGGTTTGCCTTACAGGTTCTACGGATGGTGGTATTATTTTCAAAATAGGTCGAATTCTTCATTGGTGATGGAAGTCAAAGTTAGGAAAGATGAGGATCCTATCCTAGTGAAGTTGAAGGAAGTTGTTTGGAATCATAAAGTGGAGGTTTTTTCCCAAGGGAAAGACGGTGTACTCCGATATCAAGGCCAATTGTGTGTGCCAGCTGTTAATGACATGAGAGAGTGGATGTTGAGCGAGGCTCATGGCTCTCAGTACTCTATCCATCCAGGTGCCACCAAGATGTACCGTGATCTACGGTAAGTATATTGGTGGAATTGCATGAAGAAGGACATGGCGAAGTTTGTGGGTAAGTGTCCCCAGCATGTGTAGGTTGAGCATCAGAGACCTGGAGATATGCTTCAGTACATTAGCATTCCTACTGGAAAGTGGGAAGAGAACAATATGGACTTCATTACAGGCTTTTCTCGTAAACATCGACAGTATGACTCCATATGGGTGATTGTGGATAGGTTGATCAAATTAGCCCATTTCTTACCTGTCAAAACTACCAATTTGGATGAGGATTATGCTAGATTGTACATTTGGGAGTTAGTTTGGTTGCATGGAGTTCCTTTTTCCATTATCTCTGATAAGGGTACTCGGTTCACCTCTCAATTTTGGAGATTGTTTCAGAAGGGACCTAGTACTGAGGTGTCACGCCCCAAGTCTATACCCTAGACGAGACACGGTACTTGGAGTCACAAGTAACCTCAAGTCAACACATGGCCTATCATAACATTGGTAATCAGAGTAATATCATAGCTGAAGCTTTAAAAATAATAAAATAAAACATTTATGAAGAAGAACTAAATCATAAAGTTTTGTTACAACTGAAACAAAACTGAAAAATATGAATCTATATCTGTGTCAAAAAGTCATATATTTGATGAGTTACTGGGACAACTCCACTAGCTATCTCTAAGTCTAACTGAAAGAAATATAACAGAAGAGAAATAATCATCGCCCTCAAAAGATGAGGACTCACCACTGGTGCAGCTAAAAACTCATGGACAAGATCTGCTAACGGTGCTGAGACTGAGACCCTACAGTTGTATCATAAAATGATACAGCATAAAAGGTATGCGTCAGTACTTTGAATGTACTGAGTAAGTAGGAGAAACCAAACAACAGAGAATAAAATTAACTGAACTATAAAGAAATGCAATAACCAACTAAGTTGCTGAAACTGAATAAACTAAACTATACTGAGATGGTCAAAATGACCCTGTCTTATGGTCAGAGACATGCCCTGAATCTGAGATACTGATTTGAATTTCTGTACTAAATTGAGCTAGTCTGAGACTGAACTAAACTTCCTAGTGGGAGAGTCTATAACCGACATATAACCACGTGAGCTAAACGTAGAGTCTGATGTATACACCCCATCGATAGGATCCAATATACCTTGTCAGGGTATAAAGGCATGAACTGGGTGATCACAGATCTGGGGCCATGAGGCCAGTAAAAAAACCTACGGTGGCAATGTAGTTATGGGAACCTGGGTGCACTAGAGCCCCGGTCCACTTGGTGCTAAGTCCTACTCCAACTGGATAGTCCTAGACTAAATACTAAGCTGATAGATCAAAATTGGGGCCCAAGACTAAGTCAGGAATACCTATATGGAAGTACCCTAACAGTCTTATCGGACCGAATTCTGTAACTGGTGTTCTAAGACTAGTCAGAGCTGCTTATCTAGAAGTGTCGTAACCGTCTAAAGAACAAATTGTAATCTGAAACTGGGGTCCTAAGGCTGGTCAGATCTTCTTATCTGGAAGTGTCATGACTGATCTCGGGCAAAAATAGCATGCCCGAGTGATGCTTTATAACATAATTTAGTCTTGTTTAGCTAATTAATTATATACATTTTCATGTGTTTTTTATATAAATGTGAATATATGTACTAACCAACATAATTAGTTCTTGTTTTGTAGGTTTACATGAATTTGAGGAACTAATTTATAAGTTGGTGAAGTAGAGGAATGGAGTCGGGAGAAATTTGCAAAAGTCGGAAAGAAGCATGCCTTGGCAAGGCTGGCCGCGCCAGGTGGCGTGCCACGCTGTGCGTGTGCCGTGCCCAGCGTCATGCCACGCCCATGCTAGGCGCACGAGAGAAGGCAGCATGTAGGCAGGTGAGCTGCGCACCAGCACCGTGCCACGCCAGGCCTGCTGCGCGCCAGCAGCATGCCATCGCGCTGCATGAGTAGCGTGTCACGCCGGCCAGCGCGCGACCCTCGGTAGATCGACATCCTGAGGCTATTTTCAGTGTGCTTCTGCGTTACCTCCGTGTCACGGAGGCAGTGCTCTGCGATACACTCCCTGACACGGAGCCATTCCACGATAGGCTTAATTTTGCAAAATCCTCATTTACTAAGTAGGTCCCTTAGCTCCTAAAACATTTTGTCACTATTTTATTCTGGAAAGCCACCTAGAAGTGAAGGGAGAAGTGGGGAACTCATCTAGAGTTTGTCAAATTCCCTTCTCTTCTACCAATTTTTGTAAGTATGTTAGTTTATTAATGTTTTCTTGTAATTTTACGAACATGAATGGCTAGAACCCTTCCTCTAGGGTTGAATCCATGAGTTATGATTGTGTTTTTACGAATTTGTGTTGGAATTAAGTTATTGGTTGTTGTTGTCTTGCATTCTGAATTATTGGTTGTTTTTATAATTGATCACCATGAAAACCTACACGTTAACTTAGGCATTTGCTTGAGAAAGCATTTACCTAGGTCAGAACATGATAATGTAAGGAGCATGATTGTATCTCACGATATAATTTGTGTTAGGATAGAAATATACCTAACACCTTGCTTGGTTGATAAAACGGGATGAGCTAGGCACCAACTTAGACTTATCACATCACCACTCGAAGAATTAGTTGTGAAGCTAAGTTGAGTCGAATGATTAGGTGTACAAGAGTCCCTAATCATTTCCACGTAAACCACATCAACTAATTAATTGCCCACAAACTAGAATTAGCATCCTCACTCACAATGTTGCAGTGAGGCTAGTTTGTCGTGTTTAGAGGCTCGAAAGGCCATGAACATGCAATTCTAATTATGTGAGACGATAATTAATAGTTTCATACTTAAACCATTGCAAATCGTAACAGCGCATGATTATCTGGTTTTAACTCTATGTTGCTCCTAGAGTGAATTCAGAATATTTTGTTAACCAAAAATTAGACTTAATTAAACCTTCCTGAAAAAATCTATAATCAACATTTTTGTTATTTAATATCACACTTGAACTAGATAGTTAGCGGAATGGGTCCAGTCCCTGTGGGTTCGACATTTCGGTTCTTAAAAAGAGCCACTATGTTACTTGCACGACCCGTACACTTGCGGGAACCGTTGCCGGGGACTAACAAGTTTTTAGCGCCATTTCCGGGGACCGTCAACAATGACCGCCTAAAGAACCACTAAAATCTTATACTGAGTCTAATACTGATAACTTTGAGGCACCACTAACACCTCAAGAATTAACTGTAGTCAAACTGATCAGCTAATATTTCTGGACAACACTGAGTCTAATAATCTGACTGAGACTGGACATGTAAATATCTGGCTAAAATTTCCACATACACTAATAATATGGGGATTTCAAATTTGTTAGAATCAAGCTACAGGGAAACTAATCCAACATGCAAGATTCTAAATTCTAATGAACTAAGAACTACGGATAAATTATTTCACAAGATACAATTCTCATAAATTTCTAGAAATATGGAATAATAAAGCAGTTAAAAATCATGAGAAAAACTCTATTTGAAATCTCAAATAAATTAGTCTAACAAGTTTCTACATTTCGATTCCACAGTTCTGAACTGATAGAGAAATTATAGAAGATTTTGGGGACACAAGGGAAAGACTATTCCCTTGTTGAATTCTCATATACCTGGCTAAGAATTCCCTAAAGAAGAAGTCTTGAATTTTTGCACTGATAAGGAACCCTAGTTCTTGCTTGAGAGGAAGAGTCTAAGCTTCTACGATCGATATTATGAGGTTTACGTGGGGAATGAGGGGGAAACCATTCAATACCTCTAATACCTCTAAGATAATACTTAAAATGATGAAGTTTAGGAACTAAATAGGTGGAAAATTACAAAAATATCCCTGGAATAAAAATTTGGAAACTGGCCAACAGGGAACCAACAGGTCACTCAACAAGTCGTTGGTTGTGACCACGACTCGTTGGGACCTCTCGTTGTTCCTACTTCCTGGGTGCTAGTATCATTGGGTCTGGAAACGGGGGACACCATCACTCTTTGGATAAACCAACAGGTCGTTAGTTCCTCCCGTGGTCACTGGATGAGGAAACCTAGAAGGCTTGACAACGGGTGACACAATGACTCGTTGACTGAACCAACGGGTCATTGTGTCCAATCTTCACCTTTATTGGACAAATTCTACATATTCTCAAAGTTGACACGACGAGTGGTGACCACGACTCATTGTGGGACACAACGAGTCGTTGTTCCCACTCATCGCCACTGGAAGGGGTTTCTAGGATTCTCACCCAATGACTCCCATAATGGGTCGTTATTTCTGACTACGACTCATGGGTTGAGTGGTGGGGTCCTGCAGAAGGGATTCTGAGTTTGGGAACCAATGATTGATAGGATGACTCGTTGTTTCTAACAACGTGTCGTTCCTTGTCGTGTGGGTTCTCGACTAATCAAGCAGGGCTGACCACGGCTGACAAAATGAGTTGTTGGAGCTAACCATGACTCGTTGTATCAATTCTTCTAAAGTAGATTTTCTAGTTTTCTTCTGGAGTTTTCTTGCAAGGTCTAAGTCTGGTCTAGGAAGATTTCGAGGTGTTACATCAGGTGAAGCTTAGCACAGCTTTCCACCCGCAAACAGATGATCAGGCCAAGCGGACCATTAAGACTCTTGAGGATATATTGAGATCATGTGTGATTGATTTCAAGGGTATTTGGGATGATCACTTGCCTCTTATCGAGTTTGACTATAATAACAGTTACCACTCCAGCATTCAAATGGCTCCATTTGAGGCTCTTTATGGGTGGAGGTGTAGATCACCTATTAGATGGTTTGAGGTAGGTGAGGTTACGTTAATAGGGTCGAATTCAATTCATGAGGCTATGGAAAATGTTCAGATTATTAGAGAAAGGCTGAAAACGGCTCAGATTCATCAGAAATTGTATGTGATATTAGGAGGAGAGAGCTAGAGTTCGAGGTTGATGACTGGGTATTTCTGAAGGTGTTTCCAATGAAGGGAGTGATGAGGTTCGAAAATAAAGGGAAGCTTAGTCTTCGATACGTTGGTCCTTATAGGATTTTGAGGAGAGTTGGCAAGGTGGCATATGAGTTGGAGCTACCAGTAGAGTTAGTTTTCATGCACCCAGTTTTTCATCTATCTCTGTTGAAGAAGTGCATTGGCGAGCCAGCCTTAACTGTTTCGGTGGAGAGCATTAGTGTGAAGGATAGCCTTACTTATGAAGAAGTTCCGATTGATATCCTTGATCATCAGGTTTGGAGGTTGAGGAACAAGGAAGTAGCTTCAGTGAAGGTTTTGTGGAGAAATCAGCTTGTTGAGGGAGCTACATGGGAAGCTGAATCAGATATGATAGATAAATACCCGCATCTTTTTCCTCTAGCACAGTTTCATCATTAGGTACCAGTTTCCTCCTTAGTACCCTATTCAGTTTCATGTCAAGTGCATGTCCCTAAGTTTCTTAGATGTCATTGCATGCATGTATATTTCATGAATTCAGTTATGTATATCAGTCCGGAGTCAGTCACTCTGTCAGTTTTCACCTATGGTTGTTCAATTTTGGGATTTTCAGTTCCTTCCCTAGCCCTCCAATAGGTTCAAATCAACATTCGAGGATGAATGTTCCCAAGGGGGAGATGTTATAGTACCTCAAATTTTGAAATAGCTCCTTGAAGGAAAAAGAATTGAAGTTGCAGGTCTGGTGCAGAGGGTAATGGAGGAGTTGACGGCCCATCAACCTATTGATGGCCCATCGCACTGTCTTCGAGGCTTCGACTATAGGAATGATGGCCGTTAGGAAAGTGATGGACCATCATGGAAAGCGTCGAGGTTTGACGGCACAGGTGAAAGCTCGTCAGCCTAGCGACAGACCGTCGCGTACACCATCGCAGGGAGGCGTTGGTGTTCCAAGAATGACAGCGGATACGATGGACCATCAAGGGAGTGACGGCTAATCACTTCCACCATCAGTAAGGAATATTTTTGAACCCCTTATGTTTAAGGTTGGTAAGGGTGACGGACCATCGGGAGTGTGGCAGCCCGTCACGGCCACTGTTGGGATGCCAGTTGTCCATTTTCAGCACGATTTTCAAGGACAATTTTGTAATCTCCCAAGCTCCTAATCCCAAAGTGACATCGTTTTGGGGATCCTTAAGGATGTAATTGAGGGTTTTACTTAGTTTATTCCTCACTCCTCACATACACCGAATTTAGAAAAGATCAAGGCTAGATTCCTCTTCAAGTTTCTTTCAAATCCTCTTTGGATCTTCAAATTTGGTTGCAACATCATCAACCCAGGTATGTAGGGCTATGAATGGGAGATTTCTTCCACTCTCATGCCCAAATTTCTTCCCCAATCCATGAATTCAAGTTTCTAATCAAGTATATTAATTTTTAGGGTTTTAATCTAATTCTATGAAATTATTTATGCTATGTCTATGGGTCCAATCCCCTCATGTTTCAATGAATGATTAAAGTCCAATGGGGCAGACTTTATTTCCAATTTAATTATGTATTTATGATTTTAAGTTTTTATAAGAACTATACTCTATTATGCATGATTTATGAAATTAAGCTTTTGAGTCCATGATTTCAAGTATGATGAAGTAAATTATGTTTTATGATTACAATGCCTAATTTTCACAAGAGCCCTTCATGAATTTATGGATTTTAGAGTATTATGATTTCCTCAAGTATGCATGGTTTTAATGAATATTAAGTTTATGATTGTGACCGACTCACCAGCCTCTTTTATGGTTAGTTCACATATCTCAAGCACAATATAAATCTTATGAATTAAACGAGCCCTTGTATTTCAAGTATATTTATGATTATGATATGAGCACTATATATATGTTTTGAAATTAGTATTTAACACTGAGTAGGCTAGGGTTTAAGTGCACCCAGATCTTAGAACTACGAGCCAACGTAGCCATGATGGGGTCCTCCAAGAGGGTGTTCCATGCCCATATGGGCCACCCATGAGTGATATCACGCCTTTTTCATGGTTCTACCCTATGTAAGGTACAAACACCCTCCCAATTAGGGATTTACAGGTCGGGCTCTATATATGCTCATGTGGGGTATATCGGTTATAAGAATCTCCCAATGTTCCTCATGGTTTTCAGTTACTCATGTTCATAATTTATTATATTGTGTTTTATAGCATACTTGACCCATTGATCAGTTTATAAGTTTCAATTACGATTTCAAGCAAGACAAGTTATATGATTTCTATTTTTAAACCTTGGGTCATTATGTTCAGATTACGATGAATGGCTTATTCTTATGTATACTTTGAATTTATGGATTAAAGCATATTGTCCTTACTCTTCCGATCCTTTTGATTTATATGCATGATTTTATACTATAGTTTTACTAGCATGTTCTATTTACCTTACATACTCAGTACATTCCAAGTACTGACCGCATACTCTATGATATATCGTCTTGATATAGGTTTGGGTGGATCTCTCCCAATATCGTCACTAGCTCGCACTCGCTCAGTTCAGCTCCATCCAGCTTTGGGTGAGTCCTCATCATTCGAGGACATCTATCAGTTTATGCTTGTATGTTTTATTTTAGTTTTAGACTTGGAGTTAGCTGGGGGGGCTTGTCCCAGCATTTGATCAGATAGTAGAGGCTTTCATATATAGACTTATCATGTTCCAGCTTTGTGACTCTGTGTTGTGATATTACCACTTTTGTTTACGCTTTATGATATTTAGACTTTCGCTTATCCATGCTTATGTTAATTTCCGCTTGATTATGCTCTTTAGTCATGCTATGTATGTACCATGAGTTAGCTTGGAGTGATTCATAGTTCTAGTTCCCGTGTCTCGATCTGAGGTCCATGCTTGGGTCGTGACAATTTATTTCAGTCCATCTTCTCAACTTAGTTCCCAGTGCAAGAGGAGTTTCTTCATGTAGGTAAAAGAAGCTTTTATTCATGTTAATCATCTTACCAGAAATCTACTCAATCTACTAGGAGCCTCACCATTTTCTTGTCTGATTTTCTGTCACCAGAGCAAAACAAGATAGTGTCATCTACATATAATAGATGGTTTATGTATGGACTCCATTTAGGAATTCCACATCCTCTAAATTTTGAATCTTCATGTAATTTATAAGCCCTCTAGCCAAAACTCCAGCTGCAATTATGAATAAAGGTGGAGATATAGGATCCCCTTGTTTTAGCCCTCTAGATGATTTAAAGAATTCATTACTTTTATCATTAATCAATACTGAGTACCAATTGTTAGAGATCAATCTCCATACCGTATCAATGCTCACCTCAAAAAAGCCAAAGTTTCTTAGCACCTTACTTAAGAAAACCCAAGATACTCTATCCTAGAAATAACATTTGATTTAAAGGTAAAAAAAATTGTCCGTTTTTACATAAGCACTTAAATACATATATATATATTGTGTGTGTGTGTGTGTGTAATTTTTACATATTTTAATTAAGGAAGAATTTAATATATAAAATTTCTTTAATTTTAAAATCTCAAATATTAAAAAAATAATTAAATAACTATTTTATCTAGTGTGAATTCTATTTTTAAAAGGGAAAAAGAGTGAATTATTTTTTGCTATGAAGCTTCATATGTTAAATATTTAGTAATAACTTAATTTTAAACTTTTCATTTTACCCTTTATAAGATAATTTCAACTCATTTTTTTAGTTTTCTCTCTCTTAATCTATATATCTAATCAAAACTCCTTCGCATAAATTGAAATGAAAGAAATAATGTAGATTTAACTAAAGAGAGTGAATAATAAGAACACTCGATTCATTGAAACAACTTAAAGTATGTTGTGTTTCTATATTTTTTTCCGACTATAAAAAAATTCTTTTTAAAAAAAAAAAAAGGAGGAGGAGGACGTATTCATCGTATTGATGCATCATGAAATTAAGCTCTTTAATTCATTTCTCATACCGTGAATTAAAATATTGTGATGGATAATTAGTTAGTTTAATAAATAAAGAATTGACATAAGTTAACAAAATTATAATTGATTTTAAAGTTTTAAATGTTAGACTTTTAATATAATTCAAATAAGAAAAGATTTAAGAAGTGAAATTTTGTCAATTTTAAAATATTAAATATTAGGAGTTCTTACCATTTCTAAATTAGTAAAAAGTTAATAGCTATAACTTTAATGAATTTCAAAGTCCTAAATATTAGGATAATAATTAAATAATAATTATTTAAATAAAATAGTAAATGATAATTTTGTCTATTGTAGAGTGTTTTAAAAAAGGATAAGAAGTTCAATCAATATTTCTAAGCGATTGTATTATATTTAGTAAATAAGAGTAAAATATTATGCATATATATATATATATATATATATATATATATATATATATATATATATATATATATAAAAAAAAATTCAAACATATATGTAAAAGTATAAAATATAATACGAAAAAGAATTATTACCTCCTCATCAACTCATGTTATAGTCATTCGAGTACCTTCCTTTGTTCCTTTTTTGTACTCTTTTACTTATCCAGCTCCAATTAGTAAAACTTTTATTATTCAATGAGAACTATATCACTTTAAGTTGTTAATTGGCATAATTTCAATTCATAAAATATTTTTTTCAGATTTTATTGCAAGATTATCTAAAATTCTGCATAAATGTTATATTTATAATAATTTATAATTTTATAAAAAAGTTTATTTTATGAGACAAAGAGATCACTTTACCTGAATAGATGAAACTTGTGAATTTATAAGTAGATGAAAAATGTCAGTTGTAAATAACATAAATTTTAAATCACATAATATCAATATAAAACTCAATGAGAGGAGATAAAATAATATCAATATTAGACTCAACTAAAAGAAACAATCTAGGTTAAATTATTTTGAATATAAATAACTTGAGCTGGTATAGCAATTATTATTGTCCTTTTCAAATCCATAAAATAAAAAAGTTTCACAGCATGAAAAAGAAAGAAGAAAATAGATTAACATGAAGACATACAAGATTGGAGATTGAATCAAAGATATTGATGTAAAGAGTTGATAAATTAAATTATACAATTAAAAATTCTTTTATAAAAATAATTTATAATTTAAAAAAGATTTGAAAGAATAGAAATATTATGACATTACTATCACAAGAGGGAAAAAATCAAAAAAGGAAAGAAAAAACAAATTTACGTTTCTATGAAAAAGGGTAAGCCCTTTTAGTTACAATGAGAAAAAGGCGGAAAAACTTTCTCAAATTAAGAAGAATTTTTCGGCAGAAAGATTTTATTTTTTTAAAATTTACACTATAAATAGAGTTATACATATATAGAAAATTTATTATAATAATTAAATAAAAAAATAGAAAAAAATTTGTAACTATCAAAAAGGGAAAAAAACTTGGTGAATTTTTTTTATTTTTTTGGGTTTACACTATAAATAGAGTTATGCCACAAATAAAAAATCTAATATGTTAAAAATAAGGTGATGAAATAATTAAAAATAATAAATTGTGTAAAATAATAAATGACAATTTTATCTATTTTGTAATATCTTTTATTGAAGGATAAAAACTTTAATTAATATTTTTAGGGTCTTCACACTTTTAATATAGTATAGATAAATATAAATAGATATAGATTAATTATTTATGTAATTAATATTTTAAATATCTCCTTTAGTAGTTATTTTTTGGGGAAACTTTAACGATGATTGTGACCGCACAACAAATTGTAATATTCTCAAGAATTTAGGTAATTTAGTCAAAATCTAAATCACACTATGTTCATGTAATTAACTAAATTATGGAAAATAAATTAGATTTGCCTACTCTTATATTACTTTTATTTTGTCCTTTGCAAAATGAAAAGCCAAAATATCTAAAGGTTCCTTCAAATTTGGTGCATTTTTTTTTATATTTCTTCAAGATTATTAATAGTCTTAATTATTTTTCTAAATTTAGTTATTTAATAGCTTTTAACTTTCTGTATCATATCATTCTAAGAGATTGAGATACACTATCCTATTATATAGGCTTTTTATTCAAGTGTTATTTTTTAAAAGTATTTTTTAATTTAATTTTTAAAATTTATTAATTTTTTAGATTTTATTTTTCAATTATTAAAAAGAAAATTTTGCTAGAACTCTACTTTTTAAGAAATATATGTATGTATGTATATATATATATATATATACTAGTTTCTGGACACGTGTTTCGCACGTATATATCAATATTAAATAATTAAATATAGAGTTGAGACAAGTGTAAATTCAAAATGATTAACTAGCGTTTTGGTTATCTTAGTTTGCTAATTATGTTTTGATGATGATTAAGTATAAAACGTGACAAGATCACCTAAATAAAATGAAAATAAAAAAATTTACAACACTTATGCAGAAAAGTGCAAGAATTACATAAAATACAAGTTACCATGACGACATAAATATAAGCCACGAGCCAAGAGTAAATCTAATCTGCAGGTTTGAGTCTGCTTCTATCAAGTGTATGGACATTTCACACAAACCCAAAATGCCAATAACAACAAAACAAGAAGGTAAATCAGAAAATATTTGAAATAGTATCAAAAAGAAGAAGAAAGAATGCAACAACTTCACATTACCTATTAAAAGGTGTGAAGTATGATCATGATACAAAGACATAAATTTTTCATATTGAGTCTGCTTAATTGTACAGATCTTCATTAGAGGATTATGTATAAATATTATTGCAACCGGTAGAAGTTTAGAAGATGAAATAATTAGAAGGTGAAAAGGTAGTATATGAAATAACAATTAAAAATATAAATAAGTAACCTACAATTAACTCAACTTTTAAGATAAGGGCTTTCCACTTTTAATTAGTATAATATATAATAATAATTATTATTATTTATTTATTTATTTATTTATTATTATTATTTTTATTTTTATTTATTTATTACTATTTACTTATTTTAACTTTTCACATTTTGGCTTTCCACTTATATAGTAATAAATATATAAATATGATATGATATGATAAAATACTAATATTTAATTATGTATTAATTAAATTGAAAAAATACTTCAAAACACACTCTAACTATGTCCGAATTTGCTGTTACACACTTCAACTTTGCGGGGAACCCATGACCCCCCTGGACTAATTTAAAATAGAATATATAACCCCATAAAAAGTCATATTTAAATTTGTGTTAAAAAGTGATACGCACACGCCCATGTGTAAATTTCATGTTTTTTTTTTTTTTTGCTTCTTAAACTTTCTCCTTTTTATTCAATTTTCGTTTTTTCTTTTACTTTTCTTGGGTTTTGCTAATAACCATTACTTATATTACCTCCTCTTGGTAGTGGATTTTTTTTTCGGCGACTGAAATTTTTTCAATAATGAAATTTCTTTTTTTGTTTGTAGATTTGAATTTGTTTTGACTTTTGATTTATATCTATAAAAAAAAAAGTAATCTAAGTGTTTTGTTGTGTATTTTGTGAAAGAAAATGTCAAAAATAAAAATTAATTATCTCGGTCTTTAATGGCAAATGACATTGATGGATGAAGGGGAGGCAACGATCGAATTAAACATTTAGAGTTTTCTTTTAGTATAATGAGATTGAAGTTGGAATGATTTCAAAATAATATAGAGATTCACCATATCCGAACTAGTCACCGAAATCGGTTATGAAGCGGTAAAGAAGATACTAATAAAAAAGATAGAGAGAGAAAGAGAAGAGAATAAGATTAGAAGAAAAACTATTATTTTTAAATTATGAAAATTGGCTGGAACGGAGATCGACCGAATCACTTATGGAGCAATGAAGAAGAAGATGAATAGCGAAGAAGAGAATAAAAAGGATAGAAAGAGAAATTAAAGAGAAAAAGTTTTAAAAAAATTATGAAAATAGAATTTTAGCATATTTTTCTGTTCTTACTCTTTTAAGGAGAGTGTATTACACTTTCTTTGCCACATAAGCAGTTAGAGGTTTAATAATTTTGTTTTAAATTAGTCCAGGGGGGTTATAGGACCCAACCAAAGTTGAAGTGTGTAACAGCAAATTCGGACATAGTTGAAGTATGTTTTGAACCCTTTTCCCAATTAAATTTTAATTTAGTGGAGAGGTAAAATGGTGATCTAACTTTCAACTTAGGGGCTTCCCACTTATATAAACAATGAAATTATAATCTTTTATTTTTTATAAATTTTTCCTGAAAAGAAAAAATGAATTGTTGAAACATATAGTCATTATATCTAAGTAAAATATAATAAAAATTCTACAGTTGAAACTTCATTATTCTACAAAAAAAATTATTTGATTAAAAATAAAGGAGTTTTAACATAGTTTTTTTGTTCTTCTATATTTCGCCTGAAAGAAAAGAACAATTATTGCATCTAAACAAGAAATAAAATATTACACAATTGCAACTCCATTATTTAGGTTAAATCATTTTTTATGTAAGTTTTTTAAAATTGGTTTAGGTCTGAAAAGAGAATATACAATTGAAATAAATAGCATTTCATCTTAAAAAAACACAGTTGATACTTCATTATTCTTTTAAAAAAAACTAATTTTATGTTGCTAGAATAATAGAGTTCAAGTCAATTTTTTCTAATTGACTTGAAAAATAGAAATATATCATTAAAACAAATAATTGAGAGTTGATTTATAATTTCATCATCACATGCTTAAAAAAGAGTATAGTAACTCTCTTTATCATATCAATATATAAGAGGTTAAAAATTATTAAATATACAAGTTCAGAGGATAATGAAGACTAGTGATAATATAAGAAGGAATTTAAAGAAAATATGCCAAATTTAAAGGGGGTATTATGCTTCTACCAAATGGAAATAAGGTAGAAGTATGAGTTTATTTTGAAAACCACAGTATTGGCATCATATAATAATTAATAACTAGTTTATTACAAGATCAACTATTAGAGGGATAACTAGTGTCAATTCTAATCCAAAATGTGTAGTACATTTAATCCTTTAAGATATATCGAACCAACTAGTATATAAGGTGAATGCATTGATAGAAATTATAGGCAGCCAAACTTTCCACCTGAAATTAGGCATGCAGCTGTCCTATATGCCCCATCCTACAATTCACTTTAAACTATTTATCAGCTCAATTTCTCTTTCCTGCTACTTTCCATTATGTCACAAATATATACATATATAAAAAGCAAACATAAGGGCTTGTCTGAAGAGACCTCTCTCCCTCTCCCTCTCCCTCTCCCTTTCACTTTCAATAATTTTTAAACAAAAAAAAAAAAGACAAACAAGAGGAAGAATTAGTTTCACATTTTGGACGACAGAGATGTTTGTTTGTTTCCTCAGAAATAGCTTGAAGCTGGCCCATAAATATCCTATATCATCATGCAGTCACCAACTTCAACATTCCAAAATGATGTATTCTCAAAGTTTGAACAGAATTAGTAAGACTAGTGAGCTGTCAAAATCAACTCCCTGCAGCAGGTATTTCTCATCATCATCTGCTGGAGTAGCTTCCAGCAAGGTTGGGTTCATTGGGTGGTACCTACAAATGCTCGACTCTCGCCCCATTCTCACCAAGACCATCACTTGCACTCTTATTCTCACTGCTGCTGATTTGTCTTCTCAGGTACCTACACCCTACTTGCTCTGTTTTTAAAACACTATACCAAAATATACGAAATAAGCTGGAATACATTATTTAAATATTCTGAGCTTACAAAATTCGTTTTGTGTTTGCCTTAAGGAATTTAATCCCTTCACGGTACTTGAGGTATTAGATTATTTTCTTCCAAAATGGAATGGCTATACGTCCTTTTGTTAGAGTGGCAATACTTCAAATTCTAGCAATTCGGACTTCAAGACAGTAAACGAATCGTTCACACAGATTCTGTTTTGCTTGTGAAAAAAGGTGTAGAAGAAGAGTGCGAAAAAGTGATGCAATGCCTCGATATTTATAGCTATAAGTGGGTGAGATTTGAAGGTGCAATTCAATAAAACTTGAATGCTTCTAATTGCAGCCTTTTCCTAGTGTGTGTTTGAGAAATATCTAGTAACTTTAAGTAAGAAGATCATGTTCCTTTTTAAAAAAATAAAAAGGCTGCAAATCAAATAAAATTTGCAAATGCGGACAGATATATCACTTGATAAAATAACATTTTGTGGAATAAAAATAAAGAGATTTTGTTGGTCTAAATAAAATTAATTATTTGATTAAACAACATGAGGGTTGGCTTCTTCTCAACTCTTTAAGAGCTACTAGTAGAATTACTTTTCAATATAAGTTGGCAAAAAAATTTCTCTCTTTATCAAGTTAGGGACAAAATACCTTTCCCATTTCTGATTCGCAATCTAAATGACAAATCCGATTCATAAGTTTAATTTCTCTATGTTCAACTATATATGACTGAGTAGTGCGTGTTGTTTTCACTTCACCGTGCACAGACAATTGGTGGGTCATTATCTGGGCAGTATGATCTAATGAGAACATTTCGGGTAGCTGGCTTTGGAATGGTAATTTTAGGGCCTTCACTTCATTTCTGGTATAACTCACTCTCAGCATTCCTTCCAAAGCGTGACGTCATCACAACATTGAAAAAGATAGCTTTAGGACAGATCCTATATGGACCTACCATGAATGCTATCTTATTCTCCATGAACGCTGCAGCACAAGGTACGTAGAGCCATTATATTGCTCTTCTTTTTTTTTTATTTATTGTTTTGTGTTAGAATATTTTGGGGAGAGAAAGAAACTTGTGCCTTTTAGAATAGCCCTCCTGGTTGGCTTTATAAAGAATCTATGGAAACCAACAATGCTAGCACATGGTGGATGGGCTGGGCCTCCGCTTTTCTTTTCAATGTTTTTATGAAGTGCCACAGCTTCCTCCTTTCTTACTTTTGTAGTGCCATGCATTATATAGATCATCAAAGGCTTGCTGATTTTGGCATCATGTATTGAACCAACAAATGTTAATACGTTGTATCTTCTTAATCTTTAACCCTTCTAGTGTTAGCTCTTAACTCATATTTTAAACTGTTCTTTGAGTTTTTGACTTCTTTCTTATCTCTGATTTTGCTACACTAGGTGAAACTAGTTCAGAAATTGTGGCAAGACTGAAACGTGACTTGGTTCCTACTGCTATTAATGGTCTTATGTACTGGCCCATATGTGATTTTATCACATTCAAATTTGTCCCCGTTCATTTACAGGTATGCTTAAGGTGTGGCCTATTGGTAAAATTTACGCAACTTAGATCACAGACTATAACTCTCTTTACTTTCCATGAAGGACTTTAGTTAGCCTAAATAATTTTATGCTATTTAACTAATCATAACATTTTCTCTCTATATTTTTCAGATTAGAACATAAGATCTGATATTGTTATAGGATACACATTTTTATCAGAACTTAAAATCTTTCCTACATGTGTTGTTGAAAAGATAACTAAATATATGTTATTGTATTGACAGCCACTTGTGGTCAACACATTTTCTTATGTGTGGAATATCTACCTGACGTACATGGCAAGCCAACAGAAAGTAGCTTCAGCATAATTTTGCATTAGTTTTTGTACCATGTCTCTTCTTCCTAATAAAATTTTGCATTCTATTTTGTACCGTCAAGGTTCTTTCTTGTAAATCATTGTAGAAATCGCATATTCTATAATCAGCTTCAGGGACTGTCTCGTAGAGAAAAAAGAGCAACATATATTCAACTTCTCGTTGTGGCCAAGGAAGAATTTCAACAATAGTGGGTCCCACTCCTTTTAATGTATCTCTTCCCTCTCCTTTTAATCATATGAAAATTGAAATTTCATATATATCTTTTCGTCTTTGATTGATTCCGTTTATAATCTTCACTAGCTTCTGACAAGTGTGTTGCACGTGTGCTTTATGGTTAATTGATATAATATTTTTTTATTTATAAAAAATATTAATAAAATATATTTGTTTGGTATAAAATAAAAGAAGAAAAAATATAAATTTAAAGTGATGAGAAGTGATCATAATTCTGGTAATTATATTATATGTATTGAAGTTTTAAGAATTATTTTTTAAAAAATAAATGTGAAGATATTAGATATGACCACCTGAATAGGTTCATTGAAATTGCTTGTACAAATTTTTTAAAGGCTAAAATTTAGAGTTTATGAGTTCTGAATTGTAGACAACTTTTTTTTTATGATCTAACATTCTTGTTAATAATTATCTTCATTTTGCTTCAATTACTAATTTTAAATAAATTATTTTATACATATTAAGCGATTTTTTAGTACAAACACATGATTTAGGAGAAAATTGTTGGTTTCTATCAAACCCATAAGTTTTTTTAAAAAAATAAATTGGAGAGAGGAAAGAAATTACAATGTGGGAAATTAAACTCTCAATAATAAGATAAATACTCGTATAAATAATTATCTAAACTAATAACATCCTTCATAAGTTGTATAATGACTCTGTATATTCCTGATCATCAACATACGAATATCAAATGCAACAGTCAAGACAACTATATTAGGAAAAAAAAAAAAAAAGCTCTACATTCAAGTAAATTTTAAGCAAATCACTTAATCCATTAATTCAAAAGATTAAAGAGATAAAAAATTCATGATTTATAGTAATTTAAAGTAAATTACATAAACCCATCACTATTCAAAGTGAAAGAGATAAAAAAAATAAACTTTATATATTAGAAAAAGATAGAAGACTCTGTTGAAACTTTGGCCGAAATTCTCACATATCTAATTTTCTTCTATGTTGAGTTGTTTATATTATTTCTTCATGACATGAAAAATGGATAAAAGATAAAAAAGTTTAGATATATCGTTTATTGTATCTTTTATTGTTCATTATTATTTTTAATATTGTTGAAACGTCTTATATAAAGAATTTAGGAAGACCAGAAATATTGCATTAGCACGTAAGATGAAAAAATGTATAGTAAATATGCATTTATTTATAATTTAATTACATAATAAATATAGTTGTACTGTTTCTCAATTTCTTGATTAAGTAGTAAAAGAACACAAAATTTAAAAATTGAAGAGACTCAAACACGATGGCAATAATGATTAACTATTACTATTTATAATAAATATCTTTATTTTTTTATTTATCTAATACAATATAAGTTTATATTTTTATATACAAGTATTATATAGGAATAATATTTATCTAAAAATTACCAAAAAATATATATCATATTATAATATTTTTATTATTTAATGGAGAGGAAAAATGGTAATTCAATTTTGAAATTAGGAGCTTCCCAATTTTATTATAATATTATTTATTTATTTATTTTATTTAGTGGAGGGTAAAATGGTAATCCAACTTTAAGTTAGGAGCTTTCCACTTTTAATTTAAATTTTTTTTTCTTTCTATTTTGATTATTTTTATATGTATAAAATAATTAAAACTTAATAAGTATTGAAAGACGTTACAACTCTTTATCATGCATTTAATTTAATACCAAAATTATTTATTTAACTAAAAAAATTTATTTCTTAATGGAAGGGCATTTTCGTAATCTAACTTTTGACTTGGGGGATTCCTACTTATAACATAATATGATTCTTAGTGCCAGACGCATGTCATGTCCCCTAGATCGGAAGGAGCGGACATACGACCACCTGCTATACCTAACTATATTAACTCTTCATAAAACTGTAGAATATAAGCAGCAGAACAAGATTTGTATACATATACTGCAGGGTCCTCTAAGCTAAAAACTATATAATTGACAACATTAATGTGTCTGGAATTTGTAACTATCTAATTGATTACTGGTTGGGACAGGGTCTTGACATACCCAATATATATATAGTTAATAGATAGGGCTTTATATATCTGATAGAGCTCCAGATAGAGATGGAGCCCACCAAAATATCAACTGAGAATGGCAACTGGGTCTATTGAGGATGCTTCTTGTCTTGTGAACCCGATTCTGCATTTATGAAAATGCAGTACCCTTAAAAGTAGAGACGTCAATATATATACAACATGTACTGGTGTGTAAAGAAGACAGGACAACAAGTAGACAAGTAAGAATGCTCAAATGGATCCGATATCAAAGATGAGCAGTCATGAGCATATGAACATCGGAAGTATAATCTGAAATTCAAATTTGTTACTAACCTTAGTGATTCTCATATAACATCCTAGGTGATATCCTGTTTCTTTTTGTAGTACTGGTATACAAGAAATAACATGATGCCTACTAAAGGCGATCTATGACACATGTGAGGCATATGTTGCCAACTTTTATAACTTTGTGATATCTCAGTAACTGCATATCGCGGTTTATCTATAAGGTACACCCACTGCAGGCTCCTGTAAGGATCTCCCGGAAGGCCTATATGCCATATATTAGCTAGTCAGGGGAATCAGTGCATGACATTCCATCTAATTATTGTATCTCATATGCCACAAAGGAAAACTCTATCTCAGTTTTGTGTGCAGAATAGCATCACATTTTATGCAAGTGGCTCCATAAATACCCAGCCCTTGATGTAGAGTAGGTCTTAATCACATCTTTCCTATAAAGTCCCGTAAAAAGTGAGTTATTGTCTACATCTTTCACATACGTAAATGAAAAGCTCTTTATATCTCATGAATAATATAACATGTATTCTAGCTTATCAAATACATGTTTTAGCCTAAGATCATGTAATTATGTGATCAATATAAGTGCATTCATATTGTATCTAATTACTTTTTTTAAACACGTGACAAATATATAATGTAACTTTTAAGAGTTTTAAATAAAGACACATACGATCATGTAAACTTCTATGAATATTTGAATCGAATAGAGTACTATGAACACATATATACTATTTCACAAAATCATGTGACTAATCTATAGTAGAAGAAGACTTTGTTTTCATGTATCATATAAGTTGTACCGACGTTTATAAAGAGAAGTATATGACTGTGGGTTATGCCTTAACAACAAAAGAGGTTTTAGCTTTACATACCTCGTTTATTGCCAAATACACTTATGAAAAATCAGATTCTCCTTATAGTAAGACATCTACAAAGAAACACGTGACATAATTATTACAAATAGCTCATTAATATGTCTAGGTCACATTGCTAAAATATCAACTACTAGGCGAGTGACTAGCTCATCAGACCCTTTATAAACGTATGATTCTTTTTACTTTCTTCTCCAATTAACAACTACAAGTAGAATACATAATCTACATATTTTAGCAGCTAACAACAATATGTTGTGCAACACCCCATATAATTTAAATAATAAATTTGTACTTTTGAGATAAGACCAAGAGTATTTAATACCCTAAAAAGGATATGTCATGAGATATTCATATCATTCAATGATCGTATTTTAAGATTTTAAGTCAAGCAAGTTGTAAAACAAAAATTGGCAAGAGTTATGCAAAATCATTTTCAGAAATTCTCTGAAATTTAGGTTAGATGTCTTGAAAATTTTCTCCCAATCAATAAGGAGTTACGAGGCCTACTACCTATCAAATTAAAGGTCTATGAGTCTAATTTTCAATGAACTAAACTGTTTATCAATACAACTTCAAAATAAAAAGATATTTACATTTTTGCGAGACTACGCAAACAGACATGTGAAGACGGGCCTCATGTCGGTGGAAAATATATATTTGAATTTGGGTTATATTTTTCATACCCAAACATTTCCTCGAACATTCCATATGTCTCCCTTATGCTTCTAGGATTTCAAGGGTCATTGAAGATGATTTCACCGTTCCAGGTCGTCAATTTACAATATTATATAATAATTGTTTGTCAATATATATGTAAAACAATTAAGCCACCAAAGAAATCCACAAAGAATATATCAAAACATGGGTGGATTTACGGTATTAGGTGGGGGTTTCAGAGAATCAAGTAACTTTTACGCCGATTTTATATTTATATTAAAAAATATAGAAAATATATTAGAATTTTGGTTTGGGCACCCACAAACAAATAGTGAAGTTGGTCTAGTGGTAGAAGCAGAAATTGTTAAACTTCTTTGGCCCTCTTGGTCACGTATTCGAACCCCCTTAGCCACCATTTTTCCTCTTATTAATTTTTAATATGAGATGGATGGGAATTCAGAAACTTCAAATTCTAGATCCGCTTCTATATCAAAAGCGGAAGACATATATATAAAAAATATAAGAAGCCACAAGTTGAAAACAAATTTCTTAGCAAAATAAAAAAGGGAACAGAACAGCAAGTCACCTAAAAGGGAGCAAAAGTAAAGAAGAATGGTAGAGGAATGGAAAGAGAATTGAAGAGAGAGAATTGAAAAGATGAGATATTAAACTCAAAGGCAAAAGAAAGAAACCAAAAAAAAAGGACAAAAAGTAAAGTCATGTGTTATTTAATTGGGACACGTACTGATTTGAAAGTTCAAGACACAACATTTAAGAATAAAATGATAGGAGATTGAAACAGGCCTCAAAATTTAAACAGATTTAGAAATAAGTTGCACTTTTAAATTGATATTACAATAGATTTAGCAGACTAAATTAATTCATTATATGATTTTTATAACATCTAACGGTGATAGTGTAAAAGGCTATATCGAGGACTAATTTTTAGTCTGTTATAATTTAGTCTGCTAAATAGTTGAATTCTAATGAAATTTCATATATTTCTACTATTTATTTTTTGTAAACTTTGTCACCTCTTTTTTATATATTTTTGTAGTTGATGTGACATATCATATAACGGACAAAATTAATACGGTATGTATTTCTGTTCCATCTAATCTTTGCCCCCTCCCCGGAAGCTCTTCCAATTTTTATTTAAAGACCAAACACGCCACCTTCACCGTATCTTTATTTATAACTAAATTCATCTCTCACCTTCTTCATTCATCTCCCAAAAAATGTCTTCTAAAGATAGAGTTAGAGTTTTAATTTATTGGGATTGTGAAATTATTCATTATGAAAATCTTGTACATTATAATTGTACCCAAATGCCACATTAAGTATCCATTTGATGTTGGCTATAAAAGATTTCGTTCTTCAATCTATAAAAAGATGGTTGTGAAAAGTGTTGATTATAAATTGATTTTGATCAGACAATATCTCATCTTATTTTTATTATATGGACAAAAGTAAATTATAGAGAGTGAGATATCCATGATGACGAATCATTAACTAATTTTTAGGGATCCAATTGACTATATACATCAAATCAAGCTAAATATGCTTCAACTATATGTTAGGAAGAAGCCTAAGACTAGTTGTTGGCGTTATTCTTCACAAGTTAATGTGTATTCTCAAGTAGAAAATCGTACTTGTCCTGATGGAATCCCCGTAACTCAGTCTAGTAATTTTTCTCACATGACTGATTATCAAAATATTCTTACCGACAACATGTCAATGAAATCGTTAAGACATGATTTTGATTTGAACCAAACTATTAACGAAGTGACTAATAATGTCTATTTATTTGTGTTATTTATAGTATTAAATAAATATTAGTAATACTATTTTCACTGTTATATGTTGATTTATATGATTTATAATTATTGTATATTTTTTGTACGGATTTACCTCAGCATGAGATGAATAATGCTCCAAGTTATGGACAGGATCACAATTTTGGTCAATTCTCACACTTTGGATAGATGAAAAATGTTGGAACATCCTCAAATGTTAATCTCTCATCTGGTTTTGGTGCAACTGACTATTATTGGTATGGCCATTATCTTGGATATTAATTTAAGCATGTTTACTGTATGTATTAAATATCTTTGCTGTTTTGCACATATAAGAAAAATGTTACAAAAGATGAACCCCTTGTTCCTTTGAATATTGATGATATTGACCATATGAATCATGGAATAACTACAGAGAGTGATAATAATGAAATACCTAATGTAGAGGTTTCGGGTGATGACATCTCATATGAAGCATCATTTAGTGATGATGATTCCATGATGTCCACTCCATCAAAAAGACCTATGTCAATGAGTTTGTTTCATGGCGAAGAAGCTTTTCTGTAACCGATTCATAATCATTACCAATGACACCAATAGTGTGTATGTCTTTATATCATTCTCATGAAATTCTATTTTTTGACCATCTTTCAAATGGTGCAGATATGTTTGTCGATATGCATGATGATGGATATAAATAACAAGGTACATGGCATGAGCCACAAGATCTTATAAATGGTCCGATATGTCTTCAAAAAGGCATATTGTTCATCTTCAAAAAATAGTGATGGATCAACAACCAAAGAAAATACTAGTGGAACGACCCATTATTGGTTACAACGGGTCATGTTCATCAGCCGTGGAAAGGATAATTAAAAACCTCCAGCGAGGTAATGAAAGAAAACCACGACTCGTTGGAAGGAGGAACGAGTCGTGGTGTGGCTCATGGGAAGGCTTGGTATAGATCATGAAAGGGGAAACAACGGACGACCCAACGAATCGTCGTTTGAAGCATCGACTCTTCCTGTCAAGTCATGGGATCGAATCTGAGAAGGTGAAGTTGGGAAGTGGAGACGACGGATGGATACAATGAGTCATTGTATCCAAGAACGACTCGTTAGTTTGGTCGTTGTTCCACCAGTACAGAAATTTCAAGAATTTCATTAAGGGCATTTTCATCATTCCTAAGTCCTAGGGGCCTAAACTACATCGTTTGAGTCTCAAAATACAGTATTTTATGAGGGTAAAACCTATCCTAGGCTTATTTATATTCATGCATACAAAGATAGGAAGTTAGAGGGGGTGATCAAGCTTGTTTTTCTTCAAATTTCTTCAATTCCTCTTGGGCATTCAAGGAAGTGTAAGAATCAACTATAATCAAGTATGTAGGGTTATGAGTGGGTGAATCATTTTACACCCATATCCAATTCCTCTCTAAATCATGCACGTCCTATGTCTAATCTATGGGATTTTAACCCAATGTATGAATTTCCTAATTCTCTACATGGGTATGATTTAAATATATTTTTACTATTGAATTATGATTCATGACAAAGTTTTATATTATTTTCAATTAAAAATTATGTTGCAAGTTTTATGAATTAAAAAGCCCATTGATGAGAAGTTCATGAAAGATGAGATTTGTGATGAATGTATGATTATGATGAGATATTATGATGAAAAACATGTTTTCAAGCTACCCATATTTATAATCATGTTTTGATGTGAATTGAGTATTTTCAAGCATGTGAAAATATTGGGCAATACCCACATGTTCAAGTATGATTTATGATTTTCTGAATTAAGCTTACCACATGGTTTTGGAGCGAAGACTTCCAATTATCTTTCAACTTGTGGTATATTTTGAGTTAAAGCTTCTCATATGCATAAATATAGATTTGAGATGTATGTGATTATTGAGCTTCATCAATAGACGATGTTGAGTTTTATTGAAAAATGATGGAGAGCATATGCATGTTTTTAGGAGTAGTATCTAGCATCGAGTAGGTAAGGGTCGATCACCCTATGCCTCAGAACTACGCGCCAAAGTAGGTTTATACTTATATATATATATATATATTACTTCGAGACCTCCCTTGTGAGCTATCCCCTGCCCTATTGGGCCACGAGCTTGCTATTGATACCATGGTATCATCCTTAGCCCTAGCAAGGCTTTGGACGGTTCTACCCACTTGAGTGTGATAGTTGGGACCACGTAAGCTTTATGGTGGTATGTCAATTAAAAGACGAGTCTCCCATTGTTCCTCATGATTTCAGTTATGCATGTTATCATTCATGTGATTTCTATATCTATCTATATGTTCTAAAGTAGGTTTTACTCAATGTTCAGTTTTACTCATGACTATCAGATTTCAGCTTTGAGTCAATCGATTCAGTTATAATGTTATGTTATGTTATGATGATATTATGATTTCAGAAAGAATGCATGCAAGCCCTACTCTCAGATTCTTATTGATTATATTTTATATTATGCATGCCTTTAAATGATTTTACTTATCTAAGTGGTTTTACTTACCTTGCATACTCGGTACATTTCACATACTGACCCCATACTCTATAGTGTATCATTTCATGATACAGGATCCGATACTCAGACTCAGCCCTGTTCATAGTTAGTCTTCAGAGATAAGCATCTTACGCTTGTTGGTGAGTCCTCATTCCTCGAGAACCATGCTTATTTAGATTTCTCTATGTATTTTCAGTTTCCAAGTTTATCGAGTTAGTTGGGGTCTTGTCCCATCAACTCATCATGTTTAGAGGATTTTCAGAAAAAAGAATGTATTCAGCTTCAAATTGTGTATTCGATGTTATGTTTATTTCAGACTTTCGCTAAAATTATTATGTTGATTCTTCAGTTTTAGTGAGTGAGTTAGATGTATGTTCATGCCATGGGTCGACTTGGAGTCTCTCGGGACTCCTTGTTTCGTGTTGCGATCCAGGTATCCGTTTGGGTCGTGACAAACTTGATATCAGAGCAATAGGTTTGAAGTCCTAGAGTGTCTGAAAGCCGCGTTGAGTAGAGTCTTTTCTATGGGTGTGAAGCGCGCCACACTTAAGAAGAAGAGGCTACAAGATGTTTAGGAAATGTTCCCTTCTTTCATGATCTATGTTGTGCAATGAAATGTCTCCCTATCCTTCTAATTCGTGATATTCAGATTGCAGAATCATGGCTCCCCACAGAGTAAATGGTAGAAGAAATGGGAATGGAGACGGCCACGAGGATGGCAACGGAAACGGGCACCAGCAGGCCCCACCAGTCCAGGAGCACCATGCACTGGAGCCAGTTGCCCATGCTGAATTTAGGACAGCTATTCAGATACTCGTGCAGACCTTGACCGCTCAGGTCAATCAGCAGGTAGTTGTGCATGTACCGCATAATGACAATGTGGCGGCGGCTCGAGTTAGCGATTTCTTGAGAATGAACCCTCCAGAGTTCCTCCGGTCAAAAGTAGATGAGGACCTGCATGAGTTCATAGATGAGATTGTGAAGATCACCTAAGTCATGGGGGTGAATGGAGTTGAGTGTGCGGATATGGGCTTGTTTCAGCTAAAAGGGGTCGTACGCATCTGGTTTCGTCAATGGAAAGGTAGTAGGGCCGCCCAAGCAGGTACTGTTGTTGACACCTAATTTTGACCTCCCTATGCCTCGTCTAAGTTGCTTATATATATATATGTATATTTTAGAATTACCCTTTTTACATAATTGTTTAGTTCGCATCAGTAATATTTTAGTATCAATTTTCATATATAATTAGTTCTTGCATACTTATTATTTTGCACATTTTTCAAGTTATATTTTCAAATATTTTATTAGTTTCAAGTTATTAATTCTTCAATATTATATATATTATTACACAATAATAAATATACAAGCATATATATATATAATTTACTTAGTTTTATATATAATTTGTAATAGTATTATTTATATAATTTTATCATAACTTAAGCTATTATATTATTTATTTATTAAATTATATATAAGTGTAGTATTTTTATTAATTTAATAGTAGCTACTTCAATTTTCCCTCAATATATTTAAAATCTAGTCACTTTTCATCTAATTTATGTCAATATTAGCCATTTTGATCAAATTCTGGCCACATTTTAAATTCTCATTCAATTCTAATTTTTTCCAACCCAATTTAATTATCCTCAACTCACCAGATGACCCGCAACCCGACCTAAATCCTAAATTAAATCCTAGCCATCCATCTATACGAATCTAACAACCATAATTTAATCCTGCTTTCCACTATTATACACTACCCTCCAAAACCTAATTTTTCATTCCCATTTTCTTCCCTCAAAGCAGCCGCCTCCTCTCCTTCTCGTTCGTCTTCTCCAGCGAACCAATAGCCGCACGGCGTTGCTTCGTCTCCCCTGTCTCTCTTTCTTTTTCACACCACTAGAAAACCAGGCCGCCACACCTTCCCTTTCGTCTCCAACCACTGAAATTCACCATTGACGCCGGTGAAACCATCCCCAAACAGTCGCAAAACCATCTGCTTCTTTTTCTCTCGCCTCGTCGTTTTCTGCATTAGATCCGACCACTTTTGGCCGAAAAGAAACCATCGATGCCACACTCATCGCTTCTCTCTTCTCCTTTCACTGCTCCAACCAAAATGATGCCAAAAATAGTGTGTCACGTCCCGCATTGGGGGGGTATGACTGGCACCTGGTGCCCTACTAGGACCTGAACTGCTAGACTGCTGAGCCTAAGCACTTCTGGTGCCTGGCTGGCTCTAACTCTGATTCACGAAATCAACGGGCTATATAACGGCTGTAAATACAGCCCCCGACCGGTTAGGCCTATAGCCACCTGTACAACCACAACAACTAACCAGAACCACATCAACATAAGGGAACCTATGCGGGCCGACATGGCCACCATGCTGTCTAGTTACTTCTGAATTAAGTAAACAGGAGCTAAACTGCTACGTGATCGACAAGGTCACTACTACCAACCAGATAAGGCCTCACACGACCATCATAAACAAGCTAAGACATACACACGGCCTCACACAACCGGTATAACTAACCACAGGGAATACACAAGCTGTAAGCCTCTAAGAATACTGATAAGATGGTCGGGACAGGGCCCCGGCCTACCCATATTATACAACAAAAGAACAGAAATAAACCTCTAGCTGTCTAGCTCCGGATGACAGGAGCTGATGACTCAATGTGCTGGCTGGAATTATGAGGTATCGGCTCCTCGTCTATGAGTACCTGCAGGCAAGTAATGCAGCACCCCAAATGGGCGTCAGTACCACTAGTACCGAGTATGTAAAGCAAATTGAGCATAACTGAATATAAGCAATAATACTAGTAGTTCTAAATAGCAGAAAGTATCTGAAACTGTCTGGGCTGGCGGGATCTGAATTAAGCTTATCTGTACTGAAGGTAAGGTAGAAGCATACCTGTTGACGTGGCGACCTGCTATCCATAAGCTAATAAATAACATGTATATACAGATATAACATACAAGGACCTATACCAGCCCCCATAAGCCGGAAGGTGCCAACCAACACACAATCTATATACCCCTACCCGGGTCAAAACCATCCAAAAGTAAATCACTCCACTCACCTACTAACTACGAGCATCTCTACCGGCCTCTTGGGTATGCAGCTTGGGCTCTCTGGGCCCCTAACTATAATTGTATCTGAGTTCGGAGGACTCCTGTAACTGTAAACTGTAATCTGTATCTGTAATCTGCCCCCTGGGCGCAAGCGCTCGATAGGGTAAGCTATAATGCTATGCTGATCAGCCTGATATGGGGAATGCTGCATCCCATCTTCGTCCTACTGCGGACGACATGCCACTCCTTGGAGTGACGTATCCTCACCCTCTGGCGGGCGAGTTGACACAACTATTAACCCTGGGGCAGCAAGGACGCTCTAAGGGTGCCCTCATAGCGCAAACAGATTTCAACAAACAATAATCACGTATAGCAAGCATGTTCGATCTGAAAATACTATCCATGTTTTGATATTCTATTCTGAATCTCTTTTCTGCATTAAACTGACTCTGTTACTGTGCTAACTGTATCTGAAATAATATCTGGCTGTCTGATACTGACTTACTGATTTTTATTCTGAATATAGCATAATAACATAAAACATGCTTGCTGGATTCATACTGGACTCAATACTCGACTTCTGGATTCTTTCTTTTAGGATTCACTCTATTTGCTATACTAGGATTACTAACTTGTCGAAGGAATGGGCTTTACATACCTTTGTTTCTGATTTCCCGGCTAACTGGCGTAATTCGGTCGATATTCCGCTATTTCTCCCAAATGTATCCATATATATACCAATTAGGACTAAATACATTAATATTCTGGAAGAAAAATCACTTTTAATATATATATATATCCCAAACTTTGACTTATCGAAAAACGGTCGAAAACTCGCTATTTCTCAGAACTCCAGAAGGGAGAAATGCTTACTTTAGGGCTAGGAGTATATTGACACTAATTTGGAGCAATTCCACTTACCTTAGCTCGGTAGCACGACGGTTCGCCGGCCGAATTTTGCGAAACTAAACCCGTAGGAATGCTCTTTGCAACTTTATACTTCGGTATCTAGAGTTAATTTGAGTTTGGACCCCGTTTGACGGCGTAAATGGAAGAAAATCTCACTAAACCTCTCGTGCCCTCTGTTTCTGGTCTGTTTTCTGGAAAATTTTAAGTTAAAATGAGGTAAAACCGAAGTTTGGAGGCTTTTATACTTGGGGCTGCACCTCACCTTTGTGGCACGTTGGCCATCGTGGAAGTAAGCCTCCGTGACATGCTGGCCATCGCGGAGGTGAGCCTCCGTGACACTCTGGCCATCGCGAAGGAGGTCTGCCAGCCTCCTTTTGCGATGGTTCAACTTGTCGCTTATCCGGTCTTTCCCGGGCCTTTTCCTAGTATGTATGGCATTTTCAAACTCTTAACCAACATGCGAATAGGCCATCTACATGTCGAGAATTTACGGGGTGTAACATAGTATTTTCCTCTACCGCTGTCCAAAGCTGATTTCGCCTGTCTCCATCCGTACCATCGCCACAACTCCAACAAGATCCCGCCGGAATTCATCATCAGCAGTAGTCGCCTCCGCTCCTTCTCCGTTCATCTTCTCTGGGAAATCACTCGCCTCAAGGCTCTCTCTCTCTCGCTCCTTCTTTCTCACAGATCTGGCCATGGTTTGAATTTGTTAATGTATCACTCTATTAGCCTTTTCCTCAATTTGTCTGTTTAAAAATTGTTCTGTTTGCTGATGGGTTTGTCTAAACTACATATATTATTATTATTGTGTTAAGTGTAGTAGAATGTTTAAAATGACTGATTATATCTTTAATTTTAATATCTTTGTATGTTGCGTTCACACCCTCTGTATGATATGAGTTGCTTTAATGTAATTGAAGTCTTTTTTCTCCTAAAGCTTGCCTTGAAATATAGTAGGAGTTTGTTTTGCCTTTGAAATGCACCTCAGTAAATAATTGGCAGACCTCATTGCGTGTATCTTGATTTGAGATATTGTAACAACTATGGCATGCCATTATTCTTAGCAAATCGTGATATCATTGCATAGCTTGTGTTAAAAAATGGTAATTTTATATCCTTGCCTGTCTGCCCGTCATTTGATTACTCATTAAAATTTTCAAATACTAATGAATTAATAAGTATTAACCAATATAAGTTTTTCCTTTTAGTCTAACTTTATTTGTCAAAAGTGTTATATGTTAAAAATGATAAACTTATAATTAACATGTTTATTTTCGGTAGTTATTGTTTAGAAGGGATTGTCCATGATTCACTTTTCCTTTCCTTAATTAAAAGTAAGATTATTATGGTAACTAATTATTTTAGTCTGTCATAACAAGGTGATTGATTTGTTCATTTTCACAACTGATTTAGTGTATGTCCCTTAAGGAAAATTATGATAATCTTCAAATTTAATTTGATTCAATTATCTTATTAAGAAAAAGATGATGTAATTAATTATTCTCTTACCTTAAGTAATTTAGCATATTATTCATTTATAATTTCATATACTAATGGATTCTGTCATGCTAATTAGGAAAAGAATCTCCTTGATTGTTCTAAATATTTCCCTTCCCTTTATCCTCTCTACGGGTAACTATATAAGCATGCTCTCTCCTTCCTTCAAAGGACATTTGAACTTACTTGTTCTTTAGCAATTTTATTTTATCTCTTTAGCAACCAAATAATATTATCCCTTTAGTAATATAACTAGAACATTGCTATTACCTTAGGACATAACATTCGAACATTCATTTCCTTTAGCGATATAATTCTCTCTTAGCAGTCAAAAATACTATTCGGTATTCGAGATTTTCCTCTAGTTTATCTATCTACTTTTCTTTGCTTCGCTAGTTTTAACTGGTTAGTTTACTTCACCATATTATATTCATTAAGTTTTGCTAATTGCGTTATGCCATTAATTGTGATTCTTTTAGCATTTTCAGCATGTTCTTTTATGTGATATCTTGCCGAGCAGCATGTATTTAAGATATGTTATTGAACTATTTTTCTAGATTTAAACAAATTATGACTTCATAAGATTAGAATATATTTCTATGTATATTCTTGCTGTGGTACTTTGTTTTGTTCAGCAGGTTCTTTTGAATTATATGGAGGAGTTCGTCCGAGTTCGGAGTGGAAATGAAAAATTATTTTTTATTTTATTTATTCTATTCTTTTTACTTTCGTTAAAGCATTGTATTGATTGTATAAACTCGTTATTAATAGTGAAAAAGGGGATGTTAAAGGGGTTTGGGAATTACTTGCTAACTGTTTACATTCTATAATTTTCTGTAAGTTTATACATTTTGTTACGAGCGTTATTTCTTTATTAAAATCATTGTCCATATTTTTATTTCCCTATTTGAACTGAGCATATTTTATTTTATTTTATTGATTATAAGTACTATCCCTTAACATATAGTTATTGGAAAAGTAAAAGAAATTACAAGGTCTAATTCCAAACTTTTTGAAATTGAGCCAACCTGTTCTCCGGATGTAATATTAACCTAATATTTTCAAAGGAATTATGTGTATTTATATGTAGATATTTATGTGTTTATAGTTTAAAATTTAAATTTTTATTTAAATCTTTTTCAAATATATTATTATATTTTAGTTTAGAACCGACCTCCAATCAATCTGTTGCTAAGGTTGGAAATCATGATTTACAATATCATGTTCTCGTTACTAAAATGCAACAAATATTTTTAAACTTTCAAAATTTTCTTTTATATCTTGTTTAATACATTAAATGAATTCAAATAGTCATAAATTTATTTACAATTCTTGATTTGTTAACTTTCTTTTTACTTTGTGGATAGTTAAGCTTTATATTGCTTTTAATTGTTATATTTATTTTTCTTTAAAGAAAAATATCGCTTAACTTCTTTTTTCTCGCTAGTTTAAAATTTAACTTTTAATTAGCAAGTTCCATTAGTATACTAGGTAATAAATAAGTTAATGAACTAAATTACTTCATCATTTTTTTTCTTTTTGTATTGAGATGTTTATTTGCCTTAAAATAATTGCATATATCCTATTAGAAAATAGCTCAATTATTATTCTTATCACATAGTTTGCATTAATTGCTAAATGATTTAATTTACGTTTAATTTACTTTTTCTTAATATAGTAATTGGTTTAATTGTCTAACGTAATATTTGTGAATATTATCTTTTCATTTTTGATATGTTTGCTTGTTTAAGCTATCTTATCACTTAGTTTTCATGTTTACTAATGAATTAATTTAAGTTGTTATATGTCTTAAAATAAACCTTATATGCTTAATTATTATGAGATTTAGTTAGTATCTGGTCATTTGGTCTTACACTAATGTTTTAACATATATTTAATTTGTTCTTCTTTCCATATCTTATAAGAATTCCTTTTGCCTTGTCACATAGTTAAGCTAGTCGAATAAAATAATTGACCCTTTTGCCTATCACTTAGTAGTTCCCCACATAATAATAAATTCGGTCGGGACCCACAGTTGTGGACCTCTAAAGGTGCTTAACATTTTCCTTTCGAGGTAACTTGAGCCCTTACCCGATTTTTGGTGATGTAGGCTAAACAAAGTTATTTGTTTAATTAGTTTAGTCCGGTGTCCTAACGCACCATAATTTGTTAGGTGGTGACTCTTTATTCAAATAATCCTTTAAGAGTTGTCACATGTTAAATCCCTCTTTTCGAGAGAAAAATGGGGCACAACTCTGCTGGGGATTTTAAGTTCTAACTATTATGAATATTTTGTTATGTGGGTGTTTTTGTGTTATATGTGATTATTTTTTGGAATTATCATGAACATCTTTTTCCCCTTTCCCTTTATTTGACTTCTTTGCTTTTCTAATTTATTACTTCCCTTATTGTTTGCTTTAAATTTATTTGTCTTGTCATGATTTATATTATTTCCTTTCGCTTTATTTTGTTTCCTTAATTGGTAAATATCTCTTGCATATTTTAAATATTTTTGCCTTTTTATGTTAAATATTTGATTGCTTTTTAATTTAAATCTTAGGAAGATATGTCTTCCTTCCATGATTAATTTACATTTCTTAAATAATAAATTGTCTTTTATGCTCATATACTTTCCTCCTATTTTATTTTATTGATTTGGTTTTCTTTCTAGGATCACCTCTTTTCCTTACTTTCCAATTATTTGTTTCCTTGTGCATGTTATTTTTTTCTTTTCCAGAAAATTTTATTTTCTTAAGTCTATGAATAATGAGTTTATTTATTTTGTGTTTTTATTTATTGCTTGTATTTTTTCATTTTTAATGTAAATTGCATGTTTTGTTTTTAACTTTGTTAAATATTTGATTGCTTTTTAATTTAAATCTTAGGAAGATATGTCTTCCTTCCATGATTAATTTACATTCCTTAATTAATAAATTGTCTTTTATGCTCATAAACTTTCCTCCTATTTTATTTTATTGATTTGGTTTTCTTTCTAGGATCACCTCTTTTCCTTACTTTCCAATTATTTGTTTCCTTGCGTATGTTATTTTTTCCTTTTCCAAAAAATTTCATTTGCTTAATTCTATGACTAATGAGTTTATTTATTTTGTGTTTTCATTTATTGCTTGTATTTTTTCATTTTTAATGTAAATTGCATGTTTTGGTTTTAACTTTGTCTACATGCCGCAGGTTTATGTTTTATTTGTAAATTGTTATTTTACTCTTCTCCTTTTTTTTGAACTTCTCATTCACACACTTGATAACGATTGCGTGATCTCACGATCGTTCACTTTTAAATATCCGTGTCGAGAAATGCCTCATGATTTGGTCGATCAGCGGTACGTCGACGCTTATGAGTCTCCTCACTCTCAAGTTGTCCGCTTGAGGGACCCGTGTCTCTAATAAACCAATTCTTATCGTGCCTATTTATTTGTCTCTTTATAATTTATTTTAGTTTTTTATATATATATTTCCTTTTCCATATTCCCATTATCTATTTATTTGATATGTTTGTAACTTGTTGGGTTTGGCTTATTGCTTTAATAATTATTTGTTATTATTATTATCATTATTATTATTATTATTATTATTATTATTATTATTATTGTAAATTGTTCATTGTATTACCGCTTTTATGTGCTACATGTTATTGTCTATATAATTGTCATTCCGCTCATATCTTCCTCCATTTGGACCCCCCTTTCTTTTTTTTTTTTGGAACGGTTGCGCGGTCACACGAGCGTTCATTTCTAAAACACCCATGTCGGAAAATGTATTATGAATTGGTCGATCAGCGGTGCGTCGACAGCCATGAGCTTTCCACTTTCAAGTTGTCCGCTTGAGGAAATCGCGTCTATACCCACTCCTTACTCTCTAGAGCTTGACCATGTGTCCTTTTGCTAAGGAATACATATTTTCTTATATCATGAGAAGGACGCCATGCATAATTAGTGTGCATTCTTTTATATTTTTTTTAGAATAAGTTATTTTCGTCCATGCTTAATCATTTTTCTTATTTGTTTCCTTATTTAAAATATTTATTTTACATAATTAATTGTTTACTTAATTCCTTTATATGTTTCCATGTTCATTATTTAATTCTTTTCAATTGTTTCGTTATTTGTTTCCTAAAATAAGTTACTTTTCTTCCGTGTTTAACCTTTTCATATTTCTTTTATTCGTTTTCTTATTTAAAATACTTTTACGTGATTGATCTGCTTACTTAATACCTTTATATGTTTCCTAGTTCATGTTAAGTAATTTTCAATTATTTCATGTTTATTGGTTTCTTAATTGCTTATGTGTTGTCACGCTTCATTATGGGCTAATTATTGTAGCTTTATATATTTCTCATTCCGTTCATACTTCCCCCCACTTGGGCACTTCTCACTATCACACACTGTACATGTGAGTTGTGCTTTGCACTTCTCCGAAATTCTCTCACAAAATCATTTAGAGAGTTGGCATATACGTGGGGTGGATGGATAGTTTTACTACCATGCGACCACGTGCCTTCTCGCATAAGAAAATCTTTCAGTCTACCCAACTCTTAGAAGTTTAGGTCATATCATGCATACATTATCCATAGGAGGTCTTGATACCCTTTGTGTATTAGGACTAATAGTTTGACCTTCCCAAAAGTCCAAAGAGGTTTACAATCTCAAGAAGGACATTATCATACTTATTTGTGTTTTCTTTTTTGAGAATTGAATATGTCTAAAATGTAGACTATTTTCTCTTTAAGTGGGAAGGGTAAACTAACGTTTTTATGATGCAGGTTATTATGGATAAATCCAACATGAATTTTATATAAGCTGTGAAGAAGTCAAAAGAAGGATGGGCGTTCCATTTAAACAATAATTTTATTTATTTTGTAATTATTATTCTTTCATTACTTGTAATATTTTATTTTTGTAAAATGAGGTTAAAAGAATTATTTATATTTTTAGCGGGAGCAAATAGGATGACACATTATGGCATATCTGTCTTTCATAATTCGCTAGGCCTACCTCTGGCACAAAAGAGGTCACAGTATATTAGGACGCGCAAATTATTTGCTACATGTTAATATAAGATATATATTATTGTTTTAATTACTTGTGTATTTGTTTTACTTTCTAATTTTTAGATAATCATCTCTTGCTTGCACTCGATCTATCTTACATTACATATATATATATATATATATATATATATATATATATATATATATATATCTTGCATTTAGGCCCAAACCATATAATCTTGAAGAGCTAATCCACATTTATTTTTCTTAATCAATATCATTTCCTATGCGTCTTCCAAAATATTCTCTTTAGCACATTTTTTTTCTCCTGATCAATTATTTGTCCCCTGCATCTTGATATCATTCTTTTCGCAATTACATAATCATTTCGTAATAATCATGCTTTTTTATAGGTCCAAACTCCACTTTAGTTTATCTTCTGGCGACTAAGGTTTCGATATTTCTATTAAACCTTTCATAACTATTTTCAATAATTTTATCATCTTGAGTATTTCTTATACTCCAAAGGTTGAGTAAAGTTGAACATCAAAATAGAACATAATGGCTAGCCAAAAAGTGTTTATCGATCTTGTCGATAACGAAACTGAGCGCCAAGATTTTGGGTCACGCCAAGATAAGGTTACTCCATTTGAGGCAAGAATGGAGAGCATGGAAAGGAAGATAGACAGAATAAGGGGATTGGTTGTGGACCTTAGAAACTCATCTGATGTACCCTCAAGTTTCCTAGAATCAATGTCTAAGAGTCACTCTGCTGCTCCCATCCACACTGTGTCGCCCCTCACATTGTCTACCTCACTCATACAAAATGCGCAAGAGGAATCAAGTTTGTATTCGCTAGCACTTCAAAAAGCACTCGATGGTTTGGAAGGAATGGCCAAGGGAAAGAAAAGAGGAGATAAGCCCCCAGGCTACATGGCCGGAACTACTCAACAAAGAGAGAAGGATAAGTTGGCCAAACTAACAGAAGATGGAAAAAAAGATCTTGATTTTTCGATATTTTATGGGTCTGGAGATCCTTATTCCCATTTGAAAGCTTACCTCAACAAGCTAGTGGATATTGGGAAAAATGAAGTTCTTAATATGAAACTTTTCATTAGAACACCCACTGGATCGACTTTGATGTGATATGCAATGAAAGACACAAAAGAATGAGTTTCTTGGAACAATTTGGATAACAGCTTTCTGGAATAGTATGACAACAAACTGAAGAGGAAAATTATATAGCCGGTCATTGAAGAAGTGATGATGCACAACAAGTTTGATCTGGACAAACCACAATCTGAGGATAAGGGAAAAGTTATGATCAAACCTCCAAAGTTCAAAACAAGGAAATCCCAAGTTCTAACTCAGTTGGCTGAACAACCTGCAATTACTTTTGAGATGTTAAGGTCACATGGAAATTTACATCCAAAGAACGATGGCATCCCTAATCCTTTAAGCAAGAACTTCAACCCAAATAAGCATTGCACTTTCCATTCCGGCATGCAAGGTCATGATACAAATGAGTGCCGCCACTTAAAGAAAGAGATACAAAAATTGATAATCAGTGGTAGGATATCATAAACGCCTCGCCCTCAGCTTGTATGGTACCAACCCCCAGAAATCATTCCAACACCAAGCTATACTCTAACATATCGCCCACCGTTCACCATGAGGCCTCCAGTTCAGACTATGTGATATCCGCCTCCAACCATTGCTCCAACATCACATTATATCCCGACACCTTATCGACAATTTGAAGTTGCGACTTATCCCCACAACCAAGAAACCATGCCAAATGGCAACGAAGAAATAAGCGCAACCTTCAATTGATAGAGTTGGTAACAAGGCATTTGAGGAAGAATAAGAGATGACATCTCATTAGTCTACAAGACTGCCTTTTCTCTTTGCTTTTGTTTTTTCAGCTTTTCGCATTTTCATTTCTTTGTATGTGAACTACGATTGACCTGATTTCCCGTTCAGGATACATAGGCGCTCATTTAATGGGTTCGGTCTCACTATAATAAAACTTTCATTTTCCCCCCAAGTTCTTTAAAGCTCCTTAAGCACTCTTCTGAAGTTGAAACTGGGCTGACAAATTGATATGGTAGCAACAATTGAGGATATACTTCAAGCTAAGAGTATGATGTTCAACATAAGTCGACCTTGTTTATTTCGTTGACTTGCTCAATTCTTTAGCATTTTCACTACTCATTCGTTCAAATCTTATCTCTAGCACTCATCAAGTATTACATCTTGCGGTTCAAATAACGAGTTCTGTACTATTGTTCGCTTCGTGCATTCACATGTTTGCATTAATTTAGAGTTTGAATTTAATTATCCGCCTTTAGTGAATTCATCATTTTGATATTATTAATTTTATCTTGGTCATTATGTTCTTATTTGTGTTGTATGTTAACTAATGTTTGCATTTGATTTTTTTATTTTGCTTAAAGGTTGTCGGTATTTGAACATCGATTCAGTTGAGAATTTGCAACTTGACAAAATGTCCAACATCCCGAACAATCCTAACCCTCTTATTAACACAAACTTTGGTCCTCCTCCAACACAAATTGTACCTCTCCATCCAGCCCCCACTCATATACTCCCTCAATAGATTCTTTCAGCACACACTCATCTTAGCACTTTGCAAAATATGGTAATATCCGTAGACGAGCAGACCAAGCTCATGGCGCTACAGAAAGAGCTCAATGATTTGAAGAAGATTGTGGATAAGAAATTATGCTCCAGAAATATTTCAGATCTAGGTATAAAAAGTTATGTCTGCATCCTAGTGTTAAGCTGCCACCGGGATACAAGATCCAAAAATTCAACATCTTCGATGGGCATGGAGACCCAATCGAGCATCTGAAGGACTATTGTAGCAGATTGATCGGAATTGGGCATGATGAAACTCTTCTAATGAGATTATTTATGCAGAGCCTGTCTGAAATGGCATTCACTTGGTATGTCAAGCAAGACTTTAACAAATGGCATACATGGGAAGACATGGCTCGAGATTTTGTGGAGCAATACAAGTTTAAAACCAAGATTGATTCGACATTTCTGGATTTGCTCGAAGTAAGAAAAATGGCTCATGAATCTTTTGAGGAATATGTGATACGATGGCGGAGGGAAGCTTCCAAGATACGTCATTTACTATTCGAAGAAGAATTAGTCCAATTTTTCATCAAGTCACTAGATGGTATCTCCATAAATACTTGTATTTCACAATCATTCATAGCTTTGCAAGTCTGACTCGAATTGGAAAATAATTGGAATATGGCATTCAAACAGGGAGAATAATCGACATAGCCACAATGTATACGAGTTCTCAAGCACTAGAAAGTCCTCCAAATAAAAGGAAAGAAGGTATATCCACCACTATACCTCCACCACAACATCATCAAGATACACAATAAGTACACGACATCTTTGACTCTTGCAATGCGCGGAGTTCTCAACACCAAGTTTATCACACACCTCTTGATTTTAGCCAACATAATTCTTACTACCAGGCTCATCCCATACAATTCAGTTTTAGTCAACAAGAAAGAGTGAAATCTCGCACATTTACCCCTCTAACTGAATCTTTGACAAGCATATTTGAAAGGTTGAGGGCCCAAGGAATTTTGAAATCAAGGGGTTGATGGATTCCCAAATATCCGTCCCCAAATTTTGATCCTTCCAAGAGATGTGCATACCATTCAAATATTCAAGGCCATGACACTGAAAAATGTGCAGCACTAAGGTACAAGATTCAATATTTGATTGAGAAAAGAAAGATAATAGTGCATCAAGAACCATTGGACTACGACTACATCACTCCTGGAGCGATCATAGTCTAAGGAAATCCTACAAAGATAGTTCTGAGACATTTGACAAGGAAGCGTAAAAGGAACTGACAAAGATGAGACCATCATAAGCAAAGTTTCTTTATTCTCCACTCCCCCGCTCTATAGCTTTTCCATTCACTTCTTTGTATTCTGAACTACGTGTGGCCTGATTTTATTTATGGATACGTAGGCAGCCCACTTATGGGTTCGGTCTCAATTAAATAAAACTTTATTTTTCCATATCCAATATCTCGCTCACATACAAATATGAAATCCATGGAAATTTCGTTTGACGCTTAAACGAAAAATGTGGATTCAAAATTGAGTCTTGATGTTCAAATATAAGACAACCATTTCTTTTGGACTGATAATCTTCTTTGAGTGAAGCAGGAATATAACAGTCAAACTGGGGTAGAATTTTTAAGGTTCTTTTAAAAATTTCACAAACAGGCAACAAGGAGATGTGCAAAGTAGTTTTGCGTTCTAAACTGGAGCAGAAATTTTTAAGGATCTCTCAAAATTTTCACCAAGACTAATTGCAAAGCCCTTAGAGGTCGAAATAACAACAAGAAGCAAAGGACAAACAAAGCGCATATCACAATCTTTTTATGTCAGACCCCTGTTGTGATACTTTTAGAGGATTATTCAAGTTATTGTCATGCCACTATCCCCTGCTACTATTATGTTACCAAGCTCTATTATGCTACTATTCAAGTTATTATTATTATTATTATGCCGTATCATATTGTGTTATTTCGCCAGGCCCGTATTGTGCTACTATCAAGCTGCTACCATGCCCGTATTATGTTACCATCAAGCTGCTACCGTGTTATTATGCCGCTATCTGCTACTATTATGTTATTCAATCAGGCCCGTATTGTGCTACCGTCCAGCTCCTATCATATTATTATTATTTCACTATTCAAATCAGGCTCGTATTATGCTACCGTTCAACTCCTATCATATTAGTATCATGCCACTATTCAAATCAGGCTCGTATTATGCTACTGTCCAATTCCTATCATATTATTATTATGCCACTATCATGCCACTATTCAAATCAGGCCCGTATTATGTTATTCAATCAGGTTTGTATTATGTTACTTTCATATTACTATTTTACTACTATTATGCCATTACTGTTGGGTTGTCCACCCACAATTAGACAATTGAGCTAGTTCGCCCTAAAATAAGATAAATTGGGTCAATCCACCCTAAAATATTGGGATAGTCCACCTAAAAATGGATAATTGAGCCCATGATTTATATTGTGAGCCCGTGACTTATATTGTGAGCTCGTGATTTATATTTTGAGCTCGTGAATTATATTTTGAGCCAGCGATTTATATTTTGAGCCCGTGATTTATATTTTGAGCCCGTGATTTATATTTGAGCCCGTTATTTATAATTGAGCCCGAATTATTGGGTTTATCCACCCTAAAACAGGATATATCAAATTCAAAAATTTTTTATACATGCATCTGAATACTAATAAATTTATCTAGTTTTGCAGGTGCCCTCCTTAAAAAGCTGGAATTGGTACAAACCTTTTCAAGGTCCCCTAATATATATATATATATATATATATATATATTTCCTTTAATTGTTACTTATTCTGACACTGGTTTCATTGTAGTCTGTGCTTTCTTATATTAACCACTTTATCTAGTAGTGTTAAAGTTTGCAGGTGTAAAATCAAAGACAGTGACTTTTCCATCAAATCGAATCAATTTTCGCTTAAACTTCGACTCTTGATCTTCTATCCTCGATGTGATACAAAAGTAAAAATTCATAAGCCTCTCTCATCTCTCCATTATTATCACCTCGTGCCACTTTCATCATTATTCAACCCTCTTGCTATCAAATTCTTTTACGGATCCCATTCGTCCCTAAATCTAGATTTACACACTGCCTGATTCTCGCGAAACCCGAGATATGTAGATGACTTAAAACTAAAGTCTCGGCCGTAATATCTTCATAGCTCCATTTTGTTTCGTCCGGCCACACCGAATATTTTTCCTTCGGTTAGACAAAATTGGCTACTACATCAACGTTCTTTGTTTACCAATTCATCCTTCATTTTCGAGCAAAGAAAGGGCAGTTGTTAGCACCCAATTTCGACCTCCTTATACCCCATCTAAGCTGCTTATTAATATATATATACGCACATTTTAGAATTACCCTTTTTACGTAATTGTTTAGCTCGCATCAATAATATTTTAGTATCAATTGTCATATATAATTAGTTCTTGCATACTTATTATTTTGCACAATTTTCAAATTATATTTTCAAATATTTTATTAGTATCAAGTTATTAATTTTTTAATATTATATATATTTATTGCATAATAATAAATATACATACATATATATACATAATTTACTTAGTTTTTATATTTAATTTGTGATGATATTATTTATATAGTTTTATCGTAACTTAAGTTATTATATTATTTATTTATTAAATTATATATGTGTATTATTTTTATTAATTTAATAGCAGCTAATTCAATTTTCCCTCAATTTATTTAAAATTTAGCCACTTTTCATCTAATTTATGTCAATATTAGCCATTTTGATCAAATTCTGACCACATTTTAAATTATCATTCTATTTCAATTTATTCCAACCCAATTTAATTATCTGCAACCCACCAGATGACCCGTAACCCGACCCAAATCCTAAATTAAATCCTAGCCATTCATCTATACGAATCTAACGACCACAGTTTAATCCCGCTTTTCACTATTATACATGATCTTGGGCAGATTTATATGCCCAAGTGATGCTCAAACGTATCATTTTCGCCTTGTTTATTGTGCAATGTGTATACATTTTCATGTAATTGGTAATAAAATGTGAATTTATACTAACCAACATGATTAGCATTGTTTTGTAGGAAAAATGTGATTTTGAGGAGCTAAAATGCATGTTGGAACAATATCGGAGTTGGACTTAGATTCGAGCACGAAAAAGGTATTGGACTGCACAATATAAAGGGGCTCTGTGATGGAGCCGTGTCATGCTACCATCGCGGAGGCATTCTGCCTGGAGGATGAATAATTTGTCAATATCCAGTGGAGTCTCGCGATAGCTCCGTGGCACGGAGGCAAGCCTCCGCGTTGCACGCCGTGCCATGTTGAAGTTTTATTCCTGGACCCTAAATTTCCAGAAAGGGTCCGCGTCCACGTCGTGTCACGGAGGCAGTGCTCCGCGATGCACTCCGTGACACGTTGCTTGTTATTCCGGGAAAAATTCCCATTAGTATAAATAGAATACTTAGGCTTATTTTTTATTAATTCAGACTTGGTGGAGCAAGGACGTGGGTTACAGGCAGTTGAGGGATGAAAAAGCTCAGGGTTTTTCTCTCTTTCTTTCTTCTTTCAATCAATTGTTTGTATGATTAACACTTGTTTTAGGATGATTAATCCACAAATGAGTGGCTAATTCTCTTCCTTGCTGAGGTTATGAACAATGGTGATGAATTTTGATTATTGAATTATATGGTTTTTCATCTTCTCCTTCCATGTTGTTCTATTAATTCTTGATTCTACTGCATTGGTGTGTGGCCGACATTAATGTACATCTAAAAAGTCCGATTTCACTCGAGAGAGCACGAAATTAGAAAGTTGTGAATTAATAGGGTATTGTTCTTAACTTGATTTGGGAAAATTGAGTTTTGATGTGCTTTCCTGATAGAAATATACTTGAAAGCCGTATTAGTCAATTTAGGAACCGGAATTGTATTGCTAGGTCATAAATTGCATTTGATCACAGAAATGTAGACGGATGGTTTATGATTCTTAAGTGAGATTAAATACGAGAGTTTTAATCTCTTGGCTAATGTTCTTGGCTAGCAACTGGAAGAGAAGATTAACCAAATTATGATTATAATCAAGTTCATTACATGTTCTTAACCTTGGCATGCTCATATCCATAGTTTCAATTCAAAGTAGATATTTGTTAATAGTTTTAGTATATAATTTATAAACAAATTAATTAACTGTTGGTTACTTTGTTGTCAGCATATATAGAAGTAAGATAGAATATAGTATACTTGAGCAATTTTTACTTATCCAGAGCTCCTTGGTTCGATACTTGGCTTACTTAAGCCACTTACTACTTGTTTGACCACGTGCACTTGCGTGTCAGTTTTTAACCATATAGCAAACACTCGAACAAGTTTTTGGCGCCGTTGCCGGGGAGACTAGGCAATTGGTGAAATTGTGTTAAGTGTAAATTTACTGTATTTTTATTTTATTTTCTTAAGTGTTGACAACTTGGTCTTAGCCTGTATTTTGCAGACTTGATTTCTGTGAACACTGGCAAAGGACAAGGAGCTGGTGGAATCTTACATAGAGCCTGAACGTGAATTTCATAGTAAACACAGAGAAGCTCTACAAAAGAAGCTGCAGTTGCTCAGACAGACTATTATGGAGCAACAAAATCCACCGGTTGTGAGGGCAGTGTTAGTGCTCGAATAAGCAGCAGCAAGGCCGGTTCGCGAGGTGGCAATCCCACATGCCAACAATGTACATTCAAGTATCCGCAAACCAGATCCTGGAGGGAGATTTGAACTCAAGCAGAATATGGTGCAACTGTTGCACACAAGCGGGCAATTTACCGGTCTCCCTCATGAAGACCCACAACAACATCTCCAGAACTTTTTGGAGATAAGTGACACTTATATACCCGCTGGAGTGTCACCTGATTATGTTCGGCTCACACTATTTCCATTCTCATTACTTGGTGAAGCCAAGAGGTGGTTAAAAGCTGAGCCACCAAATTCTATCTCAACGTGGGATGATCTAGCACGGAAGTTCTTGATAAGATTTTTTCCCTCTGGTAAAACAGCCAGACTTAGAAGTCAAATTCTAAGTTTCAAACAGAGGGAGGGAGAAAATTTGTATCAAGCCTGGGAAAGATTCAAATCCATGTTGCGGGACTGTCCTTATCATCATCAGTCCAATGAGGTGTTGGTACATACATTTATTGAGGGTTTGGAACCCCATACTAAAATTTTGTTAGACTCAGCAGCTGGAGGGCAAGCGCTGGAAAAGACTTATGAGGAGCTGTACACTTTGCTCAACCGAATTTCACAGGGCAATCCAGAATGGAATACTGATTCATCACGAGGTGGAGCAAGGAAAGCAGCAGGAGTGCTTGAAGTGGATGGATTTACAGCTATCGCTGCACAGATAGCTGCCTTACAGAATCAGTTGAACAACCACTTCAGTAACATGAACTTGAACCAGCCTTCAGCTTCAGTCAATGCGGTCCAGCAAATGTGGTGTGAAGTGTGTGGAAGCAGTGAGCACTCAGCTGAGTGCTGTGGAGCAAATCCTGATTCTGTTAACTTTGTGGGCAATGCACAAAGAAATCAGCAGCAGTTTGGTAGCGGCTACAACTCAAATTGGAGGAACCATCCAAATTTTTCGTGGGGTAGCAACAATCAACAAGGCCAAAGTTCGGGTCAGGGTATGCAAAGAAATCAAGGAGGGCAACAGAACTACCAATCTCAATTCAGAAATCACAATGCCCCTCCTCCACCACCATCACCTAGCATTGAGGAAATGTTCAAGACCATAATCGCTAATCAGGCGCAATTGCAGGCTGACTATGTTAAATTGGCAGCCGAAGTGAAAAATAATCAATTAGCGACCAAGGCTCTTGAGTATCAATTTGGGCAATTTGCTAGTGCCCAAAACACAAGGCCCAGAAGGACTGCCTAGCGACACGGATCCAAATCCGAAGCAGGTAAATGCAGTGACCACAAGAAGTGGTTTGCAGCTGAAGGAGGTGGAACCAGAAAGACCACCTCAAAAGTCAGGAGCAACAGAAGTTGAGGGGGAGCAAACTTCGGAAAGGGGGAAGACCAAAGAAGCAGAATCAGAAAGACCTCCACCCCCGTTCCCTCAACGTCTCAAGAAACACAAGGAGGAGGCGTGTTTCAAGAAATTTATGGAGGTGCTTAAACAGGTACATGTTAATTTACCTCTTGTTGATGTCTTGCAGGGAGTGCCAAAATATGCCAAATATATTAAAGACATCGTGGCCAACAAAAGTCGTTTACTGAGTATGCCACGGTAGCTTTGACGGAGGAATGCACTTCCCGGATCCAAAACAGACTGCCGACGAAGCTAAAAGACCCTGGAAGTTTTACTATCCAACTTACTATTGGGCAGAGTATCCGAGCTCGTGGATTGTGTGACTTGGGGGCGAGCATAAATCTGATGCCATCTTCGGTATTCAGAAAGTTAGGTCTAGGGAGTCCTAGACCTACAACCGTAATCTTGCAGTTGGCAGACAGATCCTTAGCTAGGCCGGATGGCATTGTTGAGGATGTGCTTGTGCAAGTAGGATCCCTCATTTTCCCGGTAGATTTCATTGTTCTAGATTTTGAACCAGACGCGGAAGTCCCATTTATTTTGGGACGACCCTTCTTGGCAACCGGGAAAGCATTAATTGACGTGGCTGCGGGTCAACTTACAATGCGAGCACATGACAAGGTAGAGGTGTTCGATGTGTACAAAGCACCCAAGCTCCCGATAGTGAATGAAGAACTCTCGGTGATCAATGTAATTAATCATGGGAATGCTAAACAAATGAATGATTCCCGAGAGTTGATGGGAAGACCACCAGATAAGGGTGAGCACTACTGGGGGGAGGACAATGATCATGAGAAATCGTCCATCACCCTAGCGGACAATTGAGCATAAAGGACGTCGAGCCGCGACGGTAAACCAGGCGCTGCACGGGAGGCAACCCGTGAAAAATATATTTTTTCTTTTATTTTGTAAAAGTGTAAATAGATTTTATTTTAATTTTCTTTTTCTTGATTTAGTACAAATTTTTCGTGTTAGTAGTATTTTTTCATTTTAGTTAGTGAAACTTATTAATCTAACTAATTTTGTTTAGTGAGGTGATTTTCAGGTCAAACGGAGAAAAATGTGCACGGAATCGTGAAGGAAAAGGCGAGGTATGAAAAAATTAATAAAATGCAGAGACAATGAGCTGGGGCGATAGCTCCGTGTCACGGAGGAGGACCTCCGCGTTACCCTCCGTGACACGTTGAGGTTTAATCTGGAATTTCTAAAAATTCCAGTAAACTATCGCGATGGCTCCGTGTCACGGAGACAGTGCACCGCGATGCACTCCGTGACACGTTGCCCTATAATTTGTGACGGGTCACACCGGGTTGCCGGGTGACCCGCGTGTTTTCTTCATTTTAAACCTCGATTTTACCCCTTTTTCCCTCATTTTCTCACTTCTCCGCGACCAAACACCCAAAATTCCCTCCCCCATCAACGTGCCACGGTATAAAGCTAAGAAATTATCGAGTTTTCTTCGGTTCTTCAACTACGAGGTATGTTTTCCTATTCCCTCTCAAGTTTTTGTCAATTTTCTTTGATTTTAAGCATGGGAGGTGAGATAAATCACCCTAAGTCGAAATTTAGCATGAAATTGAGTTATTCCTTGATTGATAAATGTTCGGAATGTTGTAATGAGCGTTTGAACTTGTCGATTGCGTGAATGATTCGAATTTGATTGCGAAATTAAAATTCTAGGGCTTGATTGTTGGAATCAAAATCGGTAACTTGGTAAAATTGTGAATTATATGCCGGGTGGTATGTATTGAATTGAGATAAGTCATTGTAGAATATTGTTTGAATGTAATAGACGACGAATTCTCGAGTTTTTGGGAGAATGTTGAAAATTGTTCGAATTGGTTTGGTTATATAGGTTCATATGTATATATAATTTTTGTTGTTGTTTTTGTTTTGTTGTTTTCTTTGCTAAGTGCGATGGTTGAATTGCTAGCGATGGTAGTGATTGGAATTAGCTGTATGAAGTCTGAGTAGTACGCTAAAGTTATACCGTCGAATTTTTCTTTGCGAACGCACGAAGCACAAATTGTATAGTTTTTTGTTTTTGGTGTAAATAAAGTGATTCTTGCCGTAGTATCGTAATCGTAGCTAAGGACTAAGTGTGGGGTAAACTTAACTTAACCCGACCTTAGCCGAAGTTAATATTCATTTAACTTGACATTTTGCTTGTTTATTTGTGTTGACAGGTAAAATGACAAGTAGGCAAGATAAGGGCAAGGGTGCATTTACTTCAGGCACCGGGAGAAAACGACTTAGACTGGGCACAGCAGTCCCAGCTGCACCAGCAGTTCCACGCGGCCAACGCCGCCAATACGGAACGAGGTGGGTAACCGATGAAGGGAAGAAGTGGTACACCAAACACAAGGAGAATAAATACTTCCCCGAGGAGCATATTGCACAGGAACCATTAGCACAGGAGTTCCCCCGCATAGTGCAGAGGATCGAGGCAGCGGGGCTCAGCTTCATATTTCAGGAGCCCAAGGAATGCAACCTACATCTAGTCCGAGAGTTCTATGCAAATTGGAACCCGACAATCAGAAGCCACACAATAAAGATCAGAGGGCAGATAGTCACTCTGGAACCCCAACAATTAAATGCCATCATTGGAGCGCGGGACACAGACGCCCACGTTCTCCGCCAGCTGAACATCACCCCACCATATGCCGATATCAGACGCACACTGTGTGGGGCTCGATCCACAGCCAGATGGAGCAGACATAAGGAGAGGGGTTACCACCAGACTCTGCCGTATTCTCAAATGAACAGGGAGGCCAGAATCTGGCTGAAGATAGTCTGTTCGTGCCTAATCCCAGGTGCACATGACTGATGTGACCCGGGACCGTGTCTGCCTGGTGTATGCCCTGATGAAAGGGCTGGAGATTAATGTTGGGGCGGTCATCATATCCGCCATGAAGAGAGCCCGACTACACCAGGGCCACAGGTATGGGTTCGGTGGACTTATCACCACCTTTCTCCGGGGCCTCGACGTCGAGGAAGAGGCTTTGGATTACATCCTGCAGTTGGAGCGGAAGGCCCTTGACGTGACCAAAACTAAGGCCCCCGACACCACACACGGGCCAGTGCTGACGCTTGGCGAGCGACATGCTCGTGACGACCAGTACATGGCACGGATGTTCGGAATGCAAATGCTCCAGCTTTGGATTGGTGGGAGACCAGCCACGGAGGAGGAGTTATGGCAGCTCGAGCTGGATTACCCCTTTGGCGAAAATGCCAGGGCTCTATGCCGAGTGGGGCCAACCTTTGTAGAGCCCACTGACGATGATGTCCCCACGGACGAGGAGACACGTCGGGAGGACTCCGATGTGGAGTCCGATGACGACGATGGAGGTGACTCGGACATGGGCGATGAGGCAGCAGCACCTGATGAAGAAGTCGAATATTTTGACTGATCAGGGAGTTCCACCACCCAATTTTGTGATTTTTTAATTTTTTTGAACACTGGGGACAGTGTTTGATTTAAGTGTGGGGTGGGGAGTAGTTAGGTGCTGGGGCTGGGCTGGTTTGCTTGTATGTTTTTCCTCTGTTTGTTTTGTATGTTTATGTTGCCCTGTGTTTGTGAAGTGCAAAGTGCAAACTGCTCTGTATTTGTACATAATTGTGGTAATTGATGTGTGTTGTGTGAAATGTTGTGGTTGCCAGCTAAGTCTGTAAAAATTTTTGTAAACATTTTCTTCATTTAAATATTTTTCTCTATTGAAATGATCGATATTTTTAAAATTTTGTGAAAATATTTTGTACATATTAAAATACTTTGTAAATATTTTTCCATCGAAATGATCGATGTTTTGCAAAATTTTTCGATTTTTATTTTTGGGTTTCTCGGAGTTTGTTTTCGGTTCTTTTACCGAGAATAGTCCCATTGAACCGAAGTCATAGTTAGTGACCGTTCCCTATGATGGATGGATGACGACCGTCTTAAGGGAAATGTAGTCGGTAGGAGTAGTGATTTCAATTTATTTTCAGTTTTTTTCTTGGGTGGATTGCATCACGGAACCTGTAGTTACTATATGGTTGTGAAATTTTGGTTGCGTGTTGTAACTGATATTCAAAATGTAAAAGTGATTCGGATGAAAGCATGCAATTTTGTAAATATGTTGAGATACCTAGGCTGTAGAATTCGATTCGGTGTGATTGAGGCTTAATATTGAATTCATGTAATTGGCTAATTAAAGAGTCTGTGAATGCATCTTGAATCGAGCATGTGCACAAAGTGTGAAGTGAGGTATTGTTGTTCCATGCTATTGTGAAGTGTCTAGAACTTGCCTGGTGTGTGTACAAAACGAAATGAAGGAGGTGTAGTGTTGGAAAGGATGTAGGCATTTCTTTGTTATTAACCGAGAGTTTCTAGTTTTTTCTTGTCATACTCTACCTTTTTATGTGATTGTATACCCTAGTCAGCCCATTGAGCCTTTAGTCGATTATTTCTTTCTTTTGTCCAAAAATGTATAAACTAAGCTTAATTCTTTCTTTTCATTAGCCGTAAAGTCTATACAAAACTCTTAAGCGCTTAAGAAGAACAAAAATTTTCCCAAAGTGTCAAAGAGTGAGAATGGTGAAAAGAAAAAGAAAAGAAAAAGGTAGAGGGTGCACTTGTTATAATTAAATGATAATGAAGGTGCATGAAAAACCTTTGTTGTTGTGTCAAGTGTGTTTGATGAAATGGGCCATACGAAAGTAAATCAGCATGAATGGGATGATGGAAAAAAGAAAAGAGAGAAACAATGTCCATACTTTGATGGGAATGTGTTGAAAAGGCGCTTAATGATGCTAGTGGCTATTATTGGCTAATCCAATATGTACTAGTTCCATAGCTTCCATTACAACCCATTAAAGTCCTATGTGATCTTACATTGCATTTCTTTATATTAGTGGAGTAATACACTAAGGGCAAGCTTATGGGTCATGACATGATGCATGTGAATTCTTTTGGGAGAGAGAGTGAAATTAATTTCTACATGCCCCTACTTGAATGTTTGTGTGTCACATGAACAAAAAGGGGAAGATTCTCTTGAGTTGTGAGGGCACATGCTTGATGAAAGATTGATTTTCGTGTCGGATATCTTGATTAGCTGATTTGCATTAGTTCGCCGATATCGAGGGTCGATTCTTAAAGTCTAGGAAGTCTTAATGTATTAAAGGTCATTGCATTGTTAAGACCATGCATGTTTTCTTGATGATTTGCAATATTGAATGATCGGTATGACCGTAGCGTAAGTTGTCGCACCATAGTGGCGAAGGTTGGGATGTAATTTGCATGAATTGTGTATTTATTGTTCGAGGACGAACAAGGATTTAAGTGTGGGGTAAGTGATCTTGGGCAGATTTATATGCCCAAGTGCTGCTCAAACGTATCATTTTCGCCTTGTTTATTGTGCAATGTGTATACATTTTCATGTAATTGGTAATAAAATGTGAATTTATACTAACCAACATGATTAGCATTGTTTTGTAGGAAAAATGTGATTTTGAGGAGCTAAAAAGCATGTTGGAACAATATCGGAGTTGGACTTTGATTCGAGCACGAAAAAGGCATTGGACTGCACAATATAAAGGGGCTCCGCGATGGAGCAGTGTCACGCTACCATCGCGGAGGCATTCTGCCTGGAGGATGAATAATTTGTCAATATCCAGTGTAGCCTCGCGACAGCTCCGTGGCACGGAGGCAAGCCTCCGCGTTGCACGCCGTGCCATGTTGAAGCTTTATTCCTGGACCCTAAATTTCCAGAAAGGGTCCGCGTCCACGCCGTGTCACGGAGGCAGTGCACCGCGATGCACTCCGTGACACGTTGCTTGTTATTCCGGGAAAAATTTCCATTAGTATAAATAGAACACTTAGGCTTATTTTTTATTAATTCAGACTTGGTGGAGCAAGGACGTGGGTTACAGGCAGTTGAGGGACGAAAAAGCTCAGGGTTTTTCTCTCTTTCTTTCTTCTTTCAATTAATTGTTTGTATGATTAACACTTGTTTTAGGATGATTAATCCACAAATGAGTGGCTAATTCTCTTCCTTGCTGAGGTTATGAACAATGGTGATGAATTTTGATTATTGAATTATATGGTTTTTCATCTTCTCCTTCCATGTTGTTCTATTAATTCTTGATTCTACTGCATTGGTGTGTGGCCGACATTAATGTACATCTAAAAAGTCCGATTTCACTCGAGAGAGCACGAAATTGGAAAGTTGTGAATTAATAGGGTATTGTTCTTAACTTGATTTGGGAAAATTGAGTTTTGATGTGCTTTCCTGATAGAAATATACTTGAAAGCCGTATTAGTCAATTTAGGAACCGGAATTGTATTGCTAGGTCATAAATTGCATTTGATCACAGAAATGTAGACGGATGGTTTATGATTCTTAAGTGAAATTAAATACGAGAGTTTTAATCTCTTGGCTAATGTTCTTGGCTAGCAACTGGAAGAGAAGATTAACCAAATTATGATTATAATCAAGTTCATTACATGTTCTTAACCTTGGCATGCTCATATCCATAGTTTCAATTCAAAGTAGATATTTGTTAATAGTTTTAGTATATAATTTATAAACAAATTAATTAACTGTTGGTTACTTTGTTGTCAGCATATATAGAAGTAAGATAGAATATAGTATACTTGAGCAATTTTTACTTATCCAGAGCTCCTTGGTTCGATACTTGGCTTACTTAAGCCACTTACTACTTGTTTGACCACGTGCACTTGCGTGTCGGTTTTTAACCATATAGCAAACACCCGAACAATACACTACCCCCCAAAACCTAATTTTTTATTCTCATTTTCTTCCTCAAAGAAGCCTCCTCCTCTCCTTCTCCGTTCGTCTTCTCTGGCGAACCATCAGTCGCACGGCGTTGCTGCATCTCCCTTGTCCCTCTTTCTTTTTTCATACCACCAGAAAACCAGGCCGCCACACCTTCCCTCTCGTCTCCAACCACCGAAATTCACCATTGACGCCGGTGAAACCATCACCAAATTGCCGCACAACCATCTGCGTCATTTTCTCCCGCCTCATTGTTTTTCGCATTAGATCCGGCCACTGTTGGCCAGAAAGAAACCATTGCTGCCGCACTCATTGCTTCTCTCTTCTCCTTTCACTGCTCCAACCAAAATGATGCCAAAAATAGTGTTTTCCTCTACCGCTGTCCAAAGCCAATTTCGCCTGTCTCCATCCTTACCATCGCCACAACTCCGGTGAGATGCCACCGGAATTCATCATCATCAGCAGCCGCCTCCGCTCCTTCTCCGTTCATCTTCTCCGGGAAATCATCCGCCTCAAGGCTCTCTCTCTCGCTCCTTCTTTCTCACAGATCTGGCCATGGTTTGAATTTGTTAATGTATCACTCTATTAGCCTTTTCCTCAATTTGTTTGTTTAAAAATTATTCTGTTTGCTGATGGGTTTGTTTAAACTATATATTATTATTATTATTATTGTTTAAGTGTAGTAGAATGTTTAAAATGACTGATTATATCTTTAATTTTAATATTTTTGTATGTTGCGTTCACACCCTCTATATGATATGAGTTGCTTCAATGTAATTGACGTTTTTTTTCTCCTAAAGCTTTCCTTGAAATGTAGTAGGAGTTTGTTTTGCCTTTGAAACACACCTCAGTAAATAATTGGCAGACCTCATTGCGTGTATCTTGATTTGATATATTGTAACAACTATGGCATGCCATTATTCTTAGCAAATTGTGATATCATTGCATAACTTGTGTTAAAAAATGGTAATTTTATATCCTTGCCTGTTTGCCCGTCATTTGATTACTTATTAAAATTTTCTAATACTAATGAATTAATAAGTATCGACCAATATATGTTTTTTCTTTTAGTCTAACTTTATTTGTCAAAAGTGTTATATGTTAAAAATGATAAACTTGTAATTAACATATTTATTTTTGGTAGTTATTGTTTAGAAGGGATTGTCCATGATTCACTTTTCCTTTCCTTAATTAAAAGTAAGATTATTATGGTAACTAATTATTTTAGTCTGTCATAACTAGGTGATTGATTTGCTCATTTCCTTAACTGATTTAGTGTGTGGCCTTTAAGGGAAATTATGAAAATCTTCGAATTTAATTTGATTCAATTATCTTATTAAGGAAAAGATTATGTAACTAATCATTATCTTTCCTTAGTTATTTTAGCACATTATTCATTTATGATTTCATATACTAATTGAATTATATCATGCTAATTAGGAAAAGAATCTCCTTGATTATTCTAAATATCTCCCTTCCCTTTAACCTCTCTTACGGGTAACTATATAAGCATGCTCCCTCCTTCCTTCAAAGTACATTCGAACTTACTTGTTCTTTAGCAATTTTATTTTATCTCTCTTTAGCATTCAGATAATATTATCCCTTTAGTAATATAAATACAACATTGCTATTACCTTAGCGACATAACAGTCGAACATTTATTTCCTTTAGCGATATAATTCTCTCTTAGTAGTCAAAAATACTATTCGGTATTCGAGATTTTCCTTTAGTTTATCTATCTACTTTTCATTGCTTCGCTAGTTTCAACTGGTTAGTTTACTTCACCATATTATATTCATTAAGTTTTCTATTTGCATTATGCCATTAATTGTGATTCTTTTAGCATTTTCAGCATGTTCTTTTGTGTGATATCTTGCTGAGCAGTGTGTATTTAAGATATGTTGTTGAACTATTTTTTCTAGATTTAAATAAATTATGACTTCATAAGATTAGAATATATTTCTACTTATATTCTTGCTGTGGTACTTTATTTTGTTCAGCAGGTTCTTTTAAATTATATGGAGGAGTTCGTCCGAGTTCGGGGTGGAAATGGAAAACCATTTTTTATTTTATTTATTCTATTCTTTTTACTTTCGTTAAAGCATTACTGATAGTATAAACTCATTAATAATAGTGAAAAAGAGGATGTTAAAGGGGGCTGGGAATTACTTGCTAACTGTTTACATTCTATAATTTTCTGTAAGTTTATACATTTTGTTACGAGCTTTATTTCTTTATTAAAATCATTGTCCATATTTTTATTTTCCTATTTGAACAGGGCATCTTTTATTTTATTTTATTGATTATAAATACTATCCCTTAACATATAGTTATTGGGAAAGTAAAAGGAATTACGAGATCTAATTCTAAATTTTTTGAAATTGAGCCGACCCGTTCCCCAAATATAATATCAACCTAATATTTTCAAAGAGATTATGTGTATTTACATGTAGATATTTATGTGTTTATAGTTTAAAATTCAAATTTTTATTTAAATCTTTTTCAAATATATTATTATATTTGAACTTAGAACCGACCTCTAATCAATCTGTTGCTAAGGTTGGAGATCATGATTTACTATATTATTTTCTCGTCCTAAAATGAAACAAACATTTTGAAACTTTCAAAATTTTCTCTTATATCTTGTTTAATACATTAAATGAATTTAAATGATCGTAAATTTAATTACAATTCTTGATTTGTTAACTTTCTTTTTACTCTGTGAGTAGTTAAGCTTTATATTACTTTTAATTGTTATATATATATATATATATTTAAAATAACGCTTAACTTCTTTTTTCTCGCTAGTTTCAAATTTAACTTTCAATTAGAAAGTGCCATTAGTACAATGGGTAATAAATAAGTTCATGAACTAAATTACTTCATAATTTTTTTTTGTAATAATTTAATTTGTATTGAGATGTTTATTTTCCTTAAAATAATTTTATATGTCCTATTAGAAAATAGCTCAGTTATTATTTTTATCACATAGTTTGCATTGATTGCTAAATAATTTAATTTACATTTAATTTACTTTTTCTTAATATATTTAATTGGTTTAATTGTCTTATATAATATTTGTGAATATTATCTTTTCATTTTTGATATATTTGCCTATTTAAGTTATCTTATCACCTAGTTTTCATCTTTACTAATGAATTAATTTATGTCGTTAGATGTCTTAAAATAAACCTTATATGCTTAATTATATGAAATTTAGTTAGTATCTGGCAATTTGGTCTTACACTAATGTTTTAACATATATTTGATTTGTTCGTCCTTTCATATCTTATAAGAATTCCTTTTGCTTTGTACATAGTTAAGCTAGTCTAATAAAATAATTGACCTTTTTTCCTATCACTTAGTAATTCCCCACATAATAATAAATTCTATCGGTACCAACAGTTATGGACCCCGAAAGGTGCTTAACACCTTCCTTTTGAGGTAACTTGAGCCCTTACCCGATTTCTGGTGATGTAGGCTAAACAAAGTTATTTATTTAATTAGTTTAGTCTGGTGTCCTAACGCACCATATTTCAATACATGGAGACTCTTCATTAAAATAATCCCGTAAGAGTTGTCACATATTGAATCCCGCTTTTCGCAAAAAAATGAGGCGCGAGACCTGTCACCTGGGAGGAGTTCTATGTTGTGTTCTTCGATCGGTTCTTCCCTCGTGAGATGAGGGAGATAAAGGCAACCGAGTTCATGAATCTTAAGCAAGGGAGAATGACGGTACAAGAGTATGCCCTCGAGTTTCACTCGCCTATCAAAGTACGCCCCAGAGTTAGTGGCTGATCAGAGGGCGCGGGTGAGCAGGTTTTTTCATGGCATGGCGGGCTATTTGGACAAGGATTGTAGGACCGCTACGCTCCACCAGGAAATGGATTTCCCTTGGATAGTCTTGTACGTGCAACAGATGGAGGTGGCGCATATGAGAGAGAGGGAGGCCAAGAAGGCCAGGACTGATAGTCACAGATTCTCACAGCCGAGGTCAGGTGGTGGGCACCGACAGCAGACCCACCAGATATCTTCAGCCCCAGCATCTTCGACATTGAGTGTGCCATCCATACCTAGGCATGATCAGAGGGGGAGAGGGGCATCAAGCTCGAGGGGTCAGAGCAGCAGACCCGCCGATTCTAGTATCCCAACTTGCCGCAGATATGGTCGGGGGCACACAGGCCAGTGCTTGGCAAGTTCAGGTGCTTACTTTGGGTGTGGTAAGCCTGGACACATGCTCAGAGATTTCCCAGCAGTGAAATAGGATCATAATGGGGGCCGAGGCCCAGCTTCTAGTTCAACAGCCCCACCTGCACGCTCTGCACATCAGGGGGCATCTACTAGCACAGGTGGCGATCAGCGCCAAAATAGATTCTATGCCTTAGCATTCCGCCAGGAGCGAGAGGTCTCCCTGGATGTAGTCACTGGTACGTTACGAGTTTTCCATCTTGATGTATATGTTTTGTTTGATCCGGGGGCTACCTTGTCTTTTGTGACACCTTATGTGGCCAGTAGCTTCGGAATTAGTCCCGAAATTTGATTAGAACCCTTCTCAGTCCCTACTCGAGTAGGTGATTCAGTTGTATCTAGATGGGTGTAGAAGTTACCCGGTCTCAGTCCTCCAGAAAGTCACCTTAGCACATTTGGTAGAGTTATCCATGACCGATTTTGATGTTATCCTCGATATGGATTGGTTATCTTCATGTTATACGTCAGTTAATTATAGAACCCGGGCAGTAGAGTTCAGATTTTCAGGAGTGCCAGTCTTAGAGTGGAAGGATAGTTCATCTGTTCCTGTAGGTCGTCTTATTTCCTACCTTAAGGCTAGAAAGATGATCTCTAAAGGTTGTGTATACCACCTAGTTAGGGTTAAGGATGCAACGTCCGAGACCCCGACTATCCAGTTTGTCCCGGTAGTGTGTGAGTATCCAGAGTTCCGGAGGTCTTTCTTGATGATCTATTGGGAATCCCTCCGGGAGATTGATTTTGGTATTGACCTTCTTCCCGACACACAACCTTATCTATTCCTCCTTATAGAATGGCTCCATCCGAGCTAAAGGAGTTGAAGGAGAAGTTGAAGGACCTGTTAGACAAGACCGAGCAAGTTCCCATGGGGTGCACCAACTCTCTTTGTCCGAAAGAAAGATAGTTCTCTTCTCATGTGTATGATGTGCATCGGCTTGGAAGGTTGGGAGTTCAGTTGGTTGACTCGACCGATGGCGGTGTTATTGTTCAGAACGGGTCAGAATCATCTTTGGTGACGGATGTAAAAGCTAGACAAGATGAGGACCCTATTTTGGTAAAGTTGAAGGAAGTGGTTCAAAATCAGAAGGTAGAGGTCTTCTCCAAAGGGGGAGATGGTGTGCTTCGATACCAGGGTCGCTTATATGTTCTGGATGTGGATGATTTGGGGAGCCGGATGTTGCACGAGGCTCATGGATCCAGGTATTCTATTCATCCTGGTGCCACCAAGATGTACCGTGACTTACGGGAGGTTTATTGGCGGAATGGCATGAAGAAGGACATCGCAAAATTTGTAGCTAAGTGTACAAACTGTCAGCAAGTGAAGGTTGAACACTAGAGACTAAGAGGCGTGATTCAGGATATTAGTATTCCTACTTGGAAGTGGGAATAAATTAATATGAACTTCATCACAGGTTTACCTCATAGTCGTCAACAATGTGACTCCATTTGGGTTGTGGCAGACAGGTTGACCAAGGCCGCTCATTTTCTGCCGCTCATTTACTACCGCTCAAAACCACAGAGTAAACAGAGGACTATGCCAAACTATATATCTGGGAGCTAGTTCGATTGCATGGAGTGCCCTTGTCCATCATATCAGACAGAGGTACCTAATTAACCTCTCAGTTTTGGAGGTCATTTAAAAAAGGACTAGGTACTCAAGTTAAGCTCAACACAACATTTCACCCGCAAATGGATGGTTAAGCGCAGACAATTCAGACTCTTGAGGACATGCTGAGAGCAATCGTGATTGACTTCAAAGGTAGTTGGGATGATCATTTGCCTCTTATTGAGTTTGCATACAATAACAACTAGCATTCCAGTATTCAGATGGCTCTGTTTGAGGCTTTCTATGGGCGGAGATGTAGATTGCCCATTGGTTGGTTTGAAGTTGGTGAAGCGGCGATAATAGGAGCAGATTCGGTTCATGAGGCTATGGAGAAGGTTCAGCTCATAGGGGACAGGTTGAAAACAGCTCAAAGTCGCCAAAAGTCCTATGCTAATGTGAGAAGGAGGTAATTAGAATTCGAGGTGGATGATTGGGTGTTTCTGAAGGTATCTCCCATGAAGGGAGTGATTTGTTTTGGAAAGAAAGGAAAACTCAGCCCTCGTTATGTTGGCCCCTATCGGATTGTAAAACGGGTTGGCAAGGCTGCATATGAATTGGAGTTGCCCTCAGAATTAGCTTTCGTGCATCTTGTTTTCCATGTATCGCTCTTAAAGAAGTGTTTGGGTTTTCAACTCTAGTTATCCCGGTGGATAGTGTTGGTGTGAAAGACAGCCTCAGTTATGAGGAGGTTCCGGTGGAAATACTGGATCATTAGGTTTGAAGGCTAAGGAACAAGGAAGTAGCTTCAGTCAAAGTTTTATGGAGGAATCAACATGTTGAGGGAGCTACGTGGGAGCCGAAGCAGATATGATGGCTAGATACCCACATTTATTCTCTACCAACTCAGTGCCAGCTTGAGGTATTAGTTTTGACCTAAAACTTTATTTATTTTTCATGTTCAGTTCATGTGTTCGAGTTTATTTTATGTATATGGATATATCTATGATTCATGAATTCAGTTCAGCCATGTAGTTTGAATCGGAGATAGTGATTCTGTAGTTCTTGGTTTAAGTGATTAGTATTTGAGTGTAATGATTGCATTTCTCTGTTTTCTGTATGTTTTCCCACATTTGAGGATGAATGTCACGACCCGAATGGAGGTTCAGATTGCAACATGTGACAAAGAGCCCCGAGAGACTCCAAGTCGGCTCATGACATGAACATACATCTAACTCAACCAATAATACTAAAGAATCACCATGATAATATTAGCGGAATTCTAAAATAAACGTAACATTAAAATACACAATCTGAAGCTGAATACATCCTTTTGTATTAAAAGCCTCTAAACATGATGAGTTGATGGGACAAGACCCCAACTAACTCGAATAAGCTGAAAACTAAAAGTACATAGAGAAATCTGAATAAGCACGGTCCTCGGGAGATGAGGACTCACCAACAAGCGTAAGATGCTATCTCTGAAGACTGGCTATGAACAGGGCTGAGTCTGAGTGCCGGGTCCTATATCATGAAATGATATAGCATAGAGTATGTGGTCAGTACGTGGAATGTACCGAGTATGCAAGGTAAGTAAAATAGCTTAATAAGTAAAATCATTTAATAACATGCATAATGTAAACATAACAATAAGAATCTGAGAGAAGGGCTTGCATGCATTCTTTCTGAAATCATGATCTCATCATAACATCACATAACATCATAACCGAATCGATTGACTCAAAGCTGAAATCATAGTCATGAGTAAAACTGAACATTGAGTCAAACCTACTTTAGAACATATATAGATATAGAAATCTCATGAATGACAAACATGCATAACTGAAATCATGAGTAACAATGGGAGATTTATCGTTTAACCGACATACCACGATAGAGCTTACGTGGTCCCAACTATCATACTCAAGTGGGTAGAGCCGTCCAAAGCCTTGCTAGGTCTAGGAACGATACCATGATATCGATATCAAGCTTGTGGCCCAATAGGGCAGGGGATAGCTCACAAGGGAGGTCCCGAGGTAATATATATATATATATATATATATATATATATATATATATATATATAAGTATAAACCTACATTGGCGCGTAGTTCTGAGGCATAGGGATCAACCCTTAGCCTACTCGGTGCTAGACACTACTCCTAAAAATATGCATGTGCTCTCCATTACTTTTTTTCAACGAAGCTCAATATCATGTATTGACGAAGCTAATAATCAAATACATCTCAAATCTGAAGCTTTAACTCAATAATCATATGTGAAGCTTTAACTAAAACCATACAACAAGCTGAAAAAATAATTGGGAGTTTTCGCTCCAAAATCATGTGGTAAGCTTCATTTAGGAAACTCATAAATCATACTTGAACATGTGGGCATTTCCCAATACTTTCACATGCTTGAAAATACTCAATTCACATTGAAAATATGATTATAAACAAGGGTAGCTTGAAATATTCTTTTCATCATAATATCTCATCATAATCATACATTCATCACATATCTCATCTTTCATGAACTTCTCATCAATGGGCTTTTAAATTCATAAAACTTGAAACATGATTTTAATTGAAAACAATATAAAACTTGGCCATGATTCATAATTCAATAGTAGAAACATATTTAGATCATATCCATGTAGAGAATTAGGAATTTCATGCATTGGGTTAAAACCCCATAGAATTGACATAGGAAATTCATGATTTAGAGAGGGATTAGGCATGGGTGTGAAATGATTCACCCATTCATGACCCTACATACCTGATTATAGCTGATTCTTACACTTCCTTTAATGCCCAAGAAGAAATTGAAGAGAACCTTGAAGGATTTGCCTTGATCACCCCTCTCCTGAGCCTCATCCATGGAGATCCAAATTTCCAAATTTCAGCTCATCTCCTGAGCCTCACCATGCGTCACCTCATGACCTGTTCTATGTCCTGATGCTAGTTTTAAATTTTTCTCCATTTCAACCCCGGGTCTGATCTTTGGGCATCCGGGATATAACAATGAATGTTCCCAAGGGGGAGATATTGTAATACCCCGGAAGTGCCTAAGATTAGACCTGAGATTTAAAAATAAAAGTTGGCAGAATCTGGGAAAAACTCACAGAACGGGCCACCTAACGGATCGTTGGTCCAACCAACTACCCATGGAAAGCACCCGTAGTGAGATCTATCTGGGTGGCAGTTGGAGGTGACGGGTCAAGTAACGACCTATTTTTAGATACAATGAGTCGTCGTTTGAAGTTGTGGGGAGACTGGTCCTTTGCCTAAGGGACGGTAACGAGTCATAGAATGACCCGTTGCTAGTTACAATGGGTCGTGGTCATCAACTGTGGAAGGAGAATTAAAAACCTCCAGTCGAGGTAACAAAAGGAAACCACGACTCGTTGGAAAAAGAAACAAGTCGTGGTGTGGCTCGTGGGAAGGCTTGGTATAGACCATGAAGGGGGAAAAATGGATGACATAACAGATCATCGTTTGAAGCAACGAATCATCCTGTCGAGTCGTGGGATCGAATCTGAGAAGGTGAAGTTGGGCAGTGGAGATGACGGATGGATACAACGAGTCATTGTATCCAAGAACGACTCGATAGTTCGGTCATTGTTCCACCGTGCAGAAATATTAGAAATTTTAGTAAGGGCAGTTTTGTCATTTCTAAGTCCTAGAGGCCTAAACTATGTCATTTGAGGCTTGAAATACAATGTTTTATGAGGATAAAACCTATCCTAGGCTTATTCATATTCATGCATGCAAATATAGAAAGTTAGAAGGGGTGATCAAGCTTGTTTTTCTTTAAATTTCTTCAATTCCTCTTGGGGATTCAAGGAAGCGTAACAATCAGCTATACTCAGGTATGTAGGGTTATGAATGGGTGAATCCTTTCAAACCCATGCCCAATTCCTCTCCAAATCATGAATTTCGTATGTATAATCTATGGGGTTTTAACCCAATGCATGAATTTCCTAATTCTCTACATGGGTATGATTTAAATATGTTTTAACTATTGAACTGTAATTCATGGGCAAGTTTTATATTATTTTCAATTAAAAATTATGTTTCAAGTTTTATGAATTAAAAAACCCATTGATGAGAAGTTCATGAAAGATGAGATTGTGGATGAATGCATGATTATGATGAGATATGATGAAAAGCATGTTTTCAAGCTATCCATATTTATAATCATGTTTTCGATATGAATTGAGTATTTTCAAGCATGTGAAAGTATTGGGCAATGCCCACATATTCAAGTATGATTTATGATTTTTTGAATTAAGCTTACCACATGGTTTTGGAGCGAAGACTCCCAATTATCTTTTAGCTTGTGGTATGTTTTGAGTTAAAGCTTCTCATATGCATAAATTCAGATTTGAGATGTATGTGATTATTAAGCTTCATCAATAGACGATGTTGAGCTTCATTGAAAAATGATGGAGAGCATATGCATGTTTTTGGGAGTAGTGTCTAGCACCGACTAGGCTAAGGGTCGATCACCCTATGCCTCAGAACTACGCGCCAACATAGGTTTATGCTTATATATATTACTTCGGGACCTCCCTTGTGAGCTATCCCCTGCCCTATTGGGCTACGAGGTTGATTTTGATATTATGGTATCGTCCTTAGTCCTAACAAGGCTATCGATATCATGGTATCGTCCTTAGTCCTAGCTAGGATTTGGACGGCTCTACCTACTTGAGTGTGGTAGTTGGGTACACATAAGCTCTATCATGGTATGTCGGTTAAAAGACGAGTCTCCTATTGTTCCTCATGATTTCAGTTATGCATGTCATCATTCATGTGATTTCTATATCTATATATATGTTCTAAAGCAGGTTTGACTCAATGTTCAGTTTTACTCATGACTATAAGATTTCATCTTTGAGTCAATCGATTCAGTTATGATGTTATGTTATGTGTGATGAGACTATGATTTCAGAAAGAATGCATGCAAGCCCTACTCTCAGATTTTTATTGTTTATATTTTATATTATGCATGCCTTTAGATGATTTTACTTATCTAAGCAATTTTACTTACCTTGGATACTTGATACATTCCATGTACTGACTGCATACTCTATGTTGTATCGTTTCATGATATACGACCCGACACTTAGACTTAACCCCGTTCATATTTAGTCTTTAGAGATAACATCTTACGCTTGTTGGTGAATCCTCATTCCCCGAGGATCATGCTTATTCAAATGTCTCTATGTATTTTCAGTTCCTAGGTTTATCAAGTTAGTTGGGGTCTTGTCCTATCAACTCATCATGTTTAGAGGCTTTTAAGACAAAAGGATGTATTCAGCTTCAGATTGTGTATTATGATATTATGTTTATTTCAGACATCTGCTAAAATTACTACATTGATTCTTCAGTTTTAGTGAGTAAGTTAGATATATTTTCATGTCATGGGTCGACTTGGAGTCTCTCGGGGATCCTTGCTCCATGTTGCGATTCGGGCCTCCGCTCGGGTCATGAGAATACCCGCGGGGTCCCCGCTATATATTTGCCTATAGCCTAATAATTTCCTTGTCCTCCTCTACACTTTCCACGTTCGCGTTCTCGGGCATTGCCACATCCCCTTCCTCGTGCATTGCCACGTCCTTGTCCTCTATGCATCGCAGGTGGCTACTCATATAAGGCATCTCCCTGAAAATTGGTTGATCCACCCGTTCGGGGTTCTGGTCTCATGTAATATCTCCATAACAACTTGAACTAATGTCTGACCAAATGGTGTAGAGGTATCATGCTACTGCCACTCATATCTAATCTGGTACAACTTGTGAAGTCCTTTCAACATTGCCTCGTGCGCACCAGTAAAAGGAACAAATCTTGGGGCTAGAATAACACATAATGCAGAGTTTCCTAACAATAACCGTCCATACCACAGGAACCACACTATGTACTACTATAGGAACACCATCAACCTCCTCAACCCTTCTACCCTTCCGGTCTCCCCAATCATCGGATCTAGTATCCAACATCTCAAGAAAAGGCTGAGCAAGCCTTTTGTGCTGCTCATGTTCATAGTGAATAGGTGCCCTAGTAGCAAACGTCAATATATTATAATGCCCCGGAAACCCCAAGACCAAACCCGGGAGTTGAAACAGAGAAAATAGTATTTTTTGCACCAGGTCACAGATCGAGTAGTCTTGTGACCCGTCAGGATGACCATGAGTTGTTAAGTGACTTGTGGTGAAGAGGTTTGACTTGTTGGAAATTTTCAAGTTGGGGTGACCACGGGTGTGACCACGAACCATTAGGTCACCCGCGGTCAGGATGGCTAAAGGAAAGGAGGTATGAGACAGTGTACTTAACGGGTCCCCACCATGACTCATTGGGAAGCACCACGAGTCATGGTGTCGCCCATGGTGACCCCTCCCCCCCAGTATTCTGGTAGTGTAGAGAACGAGTGGTGACCATGAGTCATGGTCACCAGTAACGACTCGTGATGTTCCCTACGGTGAGTTCCAAGTAAAGCTTTGGCAGTGCACTTGACGACTGTGGTGACGACTCATGGTCAGAGGTAACGACTCGTCCAGTTTCTCGTTGGGACTGACAGTCTATTTTCCTCTGCGAATTTAGTAAGGACTTATCCATAATTCCTATGATTCTAAGGCCTAAACTACGTTGTTTTAAGAGATGAATAGTGAGTTTTAAGAGGGGTAAGTTCATTCTAAGCTATTCCTATTCATACATGCAAGTGTAGAAGTCTAGAGAGGTGATCAAGCTCAATTGCTTTCAAGTTCTTATTGATTCTTCCTTGGGCAATCAGAGAAGTTGTAGAATCAGATTTTCTCAGGTATGTAGGGTTATGAATGGGTGAAATTGTTCACACCCATGCCCAACTCCTCTCTAATTCATGAAATTCTATTGATAATCCTATGGGGTTTTATCCCAATTCTTATGAAATCTTTATGATCTATCTATGGTTTAATCCCTCTCATGTATAAATTTATGATTTATGAATCATAGGTAGATTTTATAACTATTTAGATTTAAATTTCTACAAACTATGCCTAATTATGCATGTTTCATGAAAGTTCAAGTTATTGATTTTGATGTTCATTAACCCATTATGATTTATGACTTATGATGTGATTTCTCTCAAGTACTTACCATTGATTTATGAGATATCAAGTATATACATGTTTTACAAGTATGCATGAACTTCATGATTTATGGATTTATGATCTTGGCCGACTCACTGGCTTTCTTTCAAGGCTAGTTCACATATTTCAAAGCATGCTTATGATTATCATGATTTTAAACTAGCCCATGAATCTCATGTATATTATCCTATGAGCACTATATATATTTTGGGAGTAGTATTTAACACCGAGTAGACTCGGGGTCCAAGCATACCCTGAGTCTTAGAACTACGTGCCAATGTAGCCACGATGGGATCTCCATGATATTGTCCCCTTTGCCCAAATGGGCCTTTTGTTGTGATATCACACCTCTTTCATGGTTCTACCCTTGGCAAGGTACGAACACCCTCCCAACTAGGGGTTTACAGGTCGGGCTCCATGTGTGCTCATATGGGGTATGTCGGTTATAAGAATCTCCAACTGTTCCTCATGATTTATGTATGGTTATGATTATATACTTTGGCTCAAGTAATGTTTAGTAAAGCTTTTCTCTTATGAATATGTTTATGAATGATTTGCGAGTGGTTTGAAAACCTTGAGCCTTATGTTTACATTATGATATTTATATTATGATCATGTTGTCCTACTCTCATGAACTCTTAAGTGTTTTTAACTATCCGTTTTACCTTGTATACTCGATACATCCACGTACTAACTGTATACTTTATGTTGTATCGTCTTATAATATAGGCTCCGAAATTCAGGCTCTGTTCCGCTAGTCAGATCTCCGGAGTTACATATTTCCAGTATCTATTGGTGAGTCCTCATCTTGCAAGGGCCCTATCTTATCAGTTGTATTATGTCTTTCACTTTCAGACTTGTCGGGTTAGTTGGGGGTGTTGTCCCATCAACCCATCAGATATGATAGAGGCTTTCAGACATTGTGTGGTAATCAGCTTGTCATATATGATGTAAATTCTAGTTTTGATGTTATGTTATGATTAGACTTCCGTTATGTTTAGTATGATAAATGTTCCGCTTTTATTGATTGAGTTAGATGTATGTTCATGCCATGGGTCGACTTGGAGTCTCTTGGGGCTCCTTGTCCCGTGTCTCAATCCGGGCCCATGTTTGGGTCGTGACAGACTTGGTATCATAGAAATAGGTTTTGGAGTGTCCTAGGGTGTCTGAAAGCCACGTTAAGTAGAGTCTTTTTCTTGGGTGTGAAGTTCTTTACACTAATGATGAAGAGGCTACGAGATGTTTAAGAAATATTCCCTTTTTTATGATCTGTGTCATGGGGTGAAATGTCTCTCTATCCTTCTAACTCGTGCTATTCACGATTGCAGAATCATGCCTCCCCGCAGGGTCAACAGCAGAAGAAATAGAAATGAAAATGGCCACGAGGGTGGCAATGGGGACGAGCACCAATAGGCCTCACTAGTCCATGCGGAGCACATTCCCGAGCGGATTGCCCATGCAGAGTCAGGGTAGCGATATAGATGTTAGCCCAGGCCCTGACCGCCCAGATCAATTAGCAGGCGGTGGCGCATGTCCCTCAGAAAGGGAATGTGGCAGCAGAGAGGGTTCGAGACCTTCTGAGGATAAACCTTTCCGAGTTCTTTGGCTCGAAGGTGGACGAGGATCCACATGAATTCATTGAAGAGATTCTGAAGATCACCCGAATTATGGGGGTGACTGGAGAGGAGTGTGCCTATTTGGCCTCATATCAATTGAAGGGGGTCACACACATTTGGTTCAAATAGTAGAAATATAGTAGGGCGATTGAAGCAAGCCCTGTTAGTTGGGATGAGTTTCATGCCGCTATTCTTGATCGGTTATTCCTTCGGGAGATGAGGGAGCTGAAAGCAGCCGAGTTTGTGAATCTTAAGCAAGGAAAGATGACGGTGCAGAAGTATGCCTTGGAATTCACACGTCTGTCCAGGTATGCACCCGAGTTGGTGGCGGATCAGAGGGCCCGTGTGAGCAGGTTCTCACACGGGATAACAGATGCCTTGGTTAGGGATTGCCGAACCGCGATGCTTCTCTAGGATATTGACTTTGCTCGGATAGTTCTGTACGCCCGTAGATAGAGGTGGTACAGATGAGTGAGCGGGAGAGAGAGCCCAAGAAGGCCAAGACTGACAACACGGATCCCAGCCAAGGCCTAGTGGGCACCGTCAATAGTCCCACCGGAGATATTTAGCCCCAACACCATCATCATCTAGTGTCCCGTCTTGACTCAGACATGATTAGAGGGGTAGAGTGTCAAGATCGAGGGGCTAGGGGAGCATTTCAGGAGATCGTACTTTTCCAGCCTATGCGAAGTGTGGAAAAAACCACCCAAGGAGGTGTTTAGTTGGTTTAGATGCATGTTTCAGGTGTAGAAAACCCGAACATAGGCTCAGAGATTGCCCTTCAGCTAGATCAGGCGATGGTTGAGCTCGTACCCAGCCGCTAGTTCAGCAGCTCTGGTGGCACGTCCCTTCCAGCAGAGTGCTTCTACTAGTACAGGTGGCGGACAACGCCAAAATAGACTTTATGCCTTAGCATCCCGCCAAGAGCAGGAGGTTTCCTCGGATATAGTCACTGGTATGTTATGAGTTTTCCACCTTGATGTATATCCAGGGCTATCTTGTCTTTTGTGAAGCCCTATATGGCCAGTAGTTTTAGGGTCAGTCCCGAAATCTTATCAGAACCCTTCTCAGTCTCTACTCCAGTGGGTGATTCAGTTGTAGCTAGATGGGTGTATAGAGACTGCCTGGTCACAGTCCTTCAAAAAGTCACCTCGGCGAATTTAGTAAAGTTAGCCATGACCGATTTTGATGTTATCCTCAGCATAGATTGATTATTTTCATGCTATGCCTCAGTTAATTGTAGAACTCGTGCGATAGTGTTCCAATTTTCGGGTGAGCAAGCCTTAGAATGGGAGGGTGGTTCAGCTATGCCTGTAGGTCATTTCATTTCCTACCTTAAGGCCAGAAAGATGATCTCCAAGGGTTGCGTGTACCAACTAGTTAGGGTTAAGGATGCTAAATCTAAGACCCCGACTATCCAGTCTGTTCCAGTAGTATATGAGTATCCAGAAGTCTTCCCAAATGATCTATCGGGAATCCCTGCCGAGTAGGAGATCGATTTTGGTATGGACCTTCTTCGTGATATGCAGCCTATATCTATTCCTCCTTACAGAATGGCCCCGACCGAGCTAAAGGAGTTGAAGGGCCTTTTAGACAGGGGGTTCATTAGACCGAGCAAATCCCCATGAGGTACACCAGTTATACTTGTCCGCAAGAAAATAGTTCTCCTCTTCATATGTGTATTGATTATCGATAATTGAACAAGGTCACCATTAAGAACAGGTATCCTCTTCCCAGAATAAATGATTTGTTTGACCAGCTTCAGAGTGCTAAGTGCTTTTCAAAGTTACATCTTAGGTCCGGATACCATTAGCTCAGGGTTTGGGAGAGTGATATCCCAAAAGACAACCTTCAGGACGCGGTATGGTCATTATGAGTTTGTAGTTATGTCTTTTGGACTAACGAATGCTCCTGCAACTTTTATGGATTTGATGAACATGGCGTTTAATCCATTATTGGATATGTTCATGATCGTGTTTATCGATGACATCCTGATATACTCTCGGAGCGAAGAGGAGCATGCCGCTCATTTGAGAGTGGTGCTATAGACTCTCAAGGATTGCCAATTATATGCTAAATTCAGCAAGTGAGATTTTTGGTTGAATTCGGTGGCATTTTGAGCCATGTGGTGTCAAGTGAGGGTGTAAAGGCGTACTTTCAAAAGATAGAAACAGTGAAGAATTAGCCTAGACCGGTGAATCCTTCGGATATCGGGAGTTTCTTGGTCTTAGCGGGTTATTGTCAGAGATTTATTGAGGGGTTTTTATCTATTGCAGCACCATTGAACAAATTAGCCTAAAAGAAAATGAAGTTCCAATGGTCAGAGGCTTGTGAGAGGAGCTTCCAGGAGTTAAAGACTCGACTCACCTCAACACTAGTGTTAACCCTACCTGAGGGTACCAATAGGTTTGTGGTGTATTGCCATACTTCTAGAATTGGCCTTGGTTGTGTATTGATGTAGTATGGTAAAGTTATAGCATACGATTCCAGGCAGCTGAAGGTTCATGAGAAGAATTACCCGACCCATGATCTCGAATGGGCGGTGGTGGTATTTTCCTTGAAGATTTGGAGACACTACTTGTACGGGGTCCATGTAGATGTGTTTACGGACCACAAGAGCCTAGAATATGTGTTTACCCAGAAGGACCTAAATCTGCATCAAAAGAGGTGGTCGGAGCTTCTCAAGGATTATAATATGAGTGTCCTTTACCATCCCGGCAAGGCTAATGTAGTAGCAGATGCACTTAGTAGACTCTCTATGGAGAGTGTGTCCCATGTGGATGAGGGGACGAAGGAGCTGGTGAAGAATATGCATCGGCTTGCGTGGTTGGTGGAGTTATTATTCAGAATAGATCAGAATCATCCTTGTTGACTGATGTAAAAGTTAGACAAGATGAGGACCCTATTTTGGTAAAACTGAAGGAAGCCATTCAAAATCAGAAGGTAGAGGTCTTCTTCAAAGGGAGAGATGGTGTGCTTCAATATCAGGGTCGTCTGTGCATTTTGGATGTTGGTGATTTGAGAGATTGAATGTTGCATGGGGCTCACGGTTTTAGGTATTCGATACATCTAGGTGCTCCCAAGATGTACCGTGACCTACGAGAAGTCTATTGGTGGAATGGCATGAAGAAGGACATAGCAGAATTTGTGGCTAAGTGTCCCAATTATCAATAAGTGAAGGTTGAGCATCAAAGACCGGGAGGTGTAGTTCAAGGTATCAGTATTCCTACTTGGAAGTGGGAGGAGATCAATATGGACTTCATCACAGAGCTGCCTCGCACTCATCGATAGTACAACTCCATTTGGGTGGTGGTGGATAGGTTGACTAAAGCAGCTCATTTCCTACCGGTCAAAACTACTGATTCAGCTGAGGATCATGGCAAACTATACATCTGAGAGCTATTTCGGTTGCATGGAGTGTCCTTGTCCATCATATCAGATAGAGGTACTCAGTTTGCCTCCTAGATTTGGAAGTCATTCGAAAAGGGACTTGGTACTCATGTCAAGCTTAGCACAATGTTTCATCAACAAATCGATGGTCAGGTGGCAGACTATTCAGACTCTCAAGGACATGTTGAGAGCTTGTGTGATTGACTTCAAGCTGATTCGCATACAGCAACAACTACTGTTCCAACATTCAGGTGGCTCCGTTTGAGGCTCTCTATGGGTAGAGATGTAGATCACCTATTGGATGGTTTGAAGTCAGTGAAGCTGCAATGATAGGACCAGATTCAATCCATGAGGCTATGGAGAAAGTTCAGCTTATAAGGGACATGTTGAAAATAGTTCAAAGTCACCAAAAGTCCTATGCGGATGTGAGAAGGAGAGAACTTGAGTTTGAGGTGGATGATTGGGTGTTTCTGAAGGTGTCACCCATGAAGGGAGTTATGAGGTTTGAAAAGAAAGGAAAACTCATTTCTCATCATGTTGGCCCATACCAGATAGTGAGACGTATTGGAATGTGGCCTATGAGTTGGAGTTACCCTCGGAATTAGCTTCAGTCGATCCAGTTTTCCATGCATCACTCCTAAAGAAGTGTTTGGGTGATCCAGCTCTAGTTGTTCCAGTGGAGAGTGTAGGTGTGAAGGACAACCTCAGTTATAAAGAGGTTCCAGTAGAGATATTGGATCATTAGGTTCGAAGGATAAGAAACAAATAAGTAGCTTTAGTTAAAGTTTTATGGAGAAATCAGCATGTTGAGGGAGCTACATGGGAAGCCAAAGCAGATATGATGGCTAGATACCCACATCTATTCCCTTCCGGCTCAGTTCCAGCTTGAGGTATCAGTTTTTGCCTTAAAACACTATTCAGTTTCATGTTCAATTCATGTGCTCCAGTTTCTTTCATGTCAAAGTATATATGTACGATTCATGAATTTAGTTCAGCCATATAGTTCAATTTGGAGGTAGTCCATCCGTCAGTTTTCAACTTATATAATCAGTATTTGAACGTGATGATTGCATTTCCCTTCTTTTCTGTATGTTTTCCAACATTCAAGGATGAATGTTCCCAAGGGGGAGATATTGTAATGCCACGAAAACCTCAAGAACAGATCCGGAAGTTAAAACGGAGAAAACAGAATTTTCTACATCAGGTCACAGATCAAGTCGTCCTGTGACCCATCAGAATGACCACGAGTCATTAAGTGACTCATGGTGATGAGGTTTGACTTGTTGAAAATTTTCAAGTTGGGGTGACCACAGGTGTGACCACGAGTCATGGTCAGCCCCACGAGCCGTTAGGTCACCCGCGGTCAGGGATGGCTGAAGGAAGAGGAGGTATGTGATAGTGCACTTAACGGGTCCCCACCACGACTTGTTGGGAAGCACCATTAGTCGTGGTGTCACCCATGGTGACCCCCTTGGTATTCTGGCAGTGTAGAGGACGAGTGGTGACCACAAGTTGTCGTCACCAGTAACGACTCGTGATGTTCCCCGTGGTGAGTTCCAGGTAAAGCTTTGGAAATGCACTTGACGATTATGGCGATGACTCATGGTCAGATATAACGACTCCTCTAGTCCCTCATTGGGACAAGCAGCCTATTTTCCTCTACGAATTTAGTAAGGGCTTATCCATAATTTTTATGATCCTAATGCCTAAACTACGTCATTTTAAGCTATGAACAGTGAGTTTTAAGAGGGGTAAGTTTATTTTAAGCTATTCCTATTCATGCATGCAAGTGTAGAAGTCTAGAGAGGTGTGTCGCGCTCCATTTTTCTCGCGAAAAGCGGGATAAACCATGTGACAACTCTTTTAGGATTTATTAAATGTGAAGAGTCGCCACCTAACGAATTGAGGTGCGTTAGAGCACCGTTCTAAAGGTCTAATTGATTACCTAAGTCACCAGAATCGGGCAAGGGCTTAAATTACCTCGAAGGGAAGGTGTTAGGCACCTTTCGAGGTCCACAAATATGGTTCCGGCCGGATTCATTAATACGTGGGGAATTAACTAAGCGAACAAATAAAATTAATTTTAACCTATATTATTAGTACTTAAACTTAATTGATAAAAATAAATAAATAAACAAATGATTAAAAATTGTAGACAAGCGAGAAGAAAGAAATTGGACGGAATGAATTTTAAAAGTAATTTATTTTTTCATCGACAATGTATACAATAAATGTTGCAGATCAAATAATGAAATAGTGTAACACAATAAAGAACAAAACAGAATAATTTGTAGAATTCCACACAAAAATGCAACTAAACAAACATTTATTTAATTATGGGGCCGAACCTCCGTGAGGCGCCTACGTATCCCTTAAGGGAATCAGGCCAAACGTAGTTCCACTTATAAAGGGGGGTTATTTTAACCTAATGGGATCACCCCGTGCAACTTAAATAATACTTCGCAACCATTTGGATTGCTCGTATTATTCAGCGAGCGCGGACTATCATATCCCGTCTACCCACCTTATTAATTAATTGTTAATCCTATAGCGCTTCTAGGTAAAGAAAACTAGCGGCCTAGCATTTGCCTACCCGTCCCAAACTTAACGTCCAGGAGGTGCTGGACAATTATTTGGATTTGGGGTCTAAAGTTCTTAGGGCTTTTAAAGGGTGATTAACGCCAAACAAAGAAAATAAAGAATAATTTAAAATAGTTAGCATAGAAAGTTTCTCATAAGCCTCCATTAAATAGGTAATCAAGTACTTCAAAAAAATATGATTCTAAATTAATTAATTTCTAGTGAACATAATCAAACTTGTGATTATTTTATAGGCATGATTTTAAATTAGTGCAAGCAGACTAACGTGCAGCAGATTATAATGTACCAAATCAAGTTTGTTAATCATAGAGGCAGATTAGTGATGTAAATTCTACATACAAAAATAAACAAGTTGCAGATTTTAATTATTAATTTCATATAGACATGGTATCTACCGTGTTACATAAGACGTATTTCAAGCCGGAAAATATTTCAATTGAAACAGGTTGTTAAAGCAGAGTTTAAGCCAATATAAAGGGTATCTATGTGAGCAGTTGATTGAACATGCTAATATCAATGATAGCAAACAAATTAAGAGTACAAATATTGGCTGAATGTGATTTCTAACAGATGGGCACGTTAAAATTCAAACATGACCGGACTTCAAATCAAATTGTTTTTGTTCATAAGTCATAATTTTTAATAGAAATAATTATGCCTGTGTCATTCCTATAGACAGGTTACTAATAATTAAATAGTGCACATGCTTCAAAGTTAATTTCTAAGCCTTACTTTTAATAAAATATTTAATCTTCATTAATCCTACAGACATGATTCAAGTTGCTTATTTTAGGCTAAATTCTCTATAAGCACGTGTTCTAGCGTTACATATGTTATCGAAAGAATTAAATTCCTATGAGAACTTTCTAAGCGCAGCTAGCAAATGGTGAATAAAACATACAAAGCTCCATCCCCGTGATCCTCTTTTTACTATTATTCAGCGTCTTTACATGATTACATATTGAATAAAATAACTAAAATAAATAAATAAATGAATACATCATAGCATCTAAAAATAAAGGTGAAGTAACTAAGTTTATAGTTCTTCCGATCCCAAAAACTCTTTCTCCCAATTCAAGAATAACCTGTTTAAACAAATAATACCGTACCTATACTCGTACAAGCATATACATTTAATTTTTTAAACATATTAAATAAAATTTCAGATATATGCATGATGAAGTAAAGAAAATCAACTTTCATAGTGTAACATTAGTGAAACTCAAACAAGGTATTAGATGAAACTGACCGGTTAATAACAATTCTAGCAAACAGCGAATATCAATGATTCGAAATACCTTTACACAATTGAAGCCCCAAACCTCAACACATCAAGATTGTGAGAACCTCAAGGGTTCCGAGTAGTGCTTGTGTTGAGACGGGACAGAGGGGCTGTAGGATTACTAAAGCGAGGAACAAAGAAGACCTTTAGAATAAAGTATTTTTCCGGGTTTGCTAGACAAGAATTTGAATGATTTCAAAGACAAGACTCAGGCCTCCTTTTATAGTCAATCAGTAAGGAATTTAAAAGGGAAGAAAAACATTTTAAAAATTAATCAACGGAAATCTTCTTCCTTTGTTAACGCGATTGAGTCGATTGGAGAGTTAAAGGAAAAGGAAAAAAATAGGGGAAAATTTGTTAAGAAAATCTTCCCTTAAGTAGATAATCAAATCAATTAAATCAAGGCATTACACAATTACCTTATTCAGACATAAATTGGACAAGAAAAGAATAATAAAAATTTACCATAAATACACACCTAACATTAAAGAGAAGAATGGGCCTGGAATAACTAATCGTAAGGAATTTCCTTAACTAATCATGATTGAATAAATTAAATGCAAGAATAAAAACTTGGCTTAAATAGCACGTATCAAAGCTGTCAAATACTCAATTAGAGCAGACAAGAGGAAATATAAATTAATAGAGATTTTCAATTGCACGTAATAGTTGAATTTTGCCGAATATAAGTAGGTATGAAATGGTCTTATAAATATGAATCCATATAATTAATACTAAATGCAGTAACTTGTAGAACAGTTTGAAGAAAACTTGCACAATCAATAGCAATTTAGAAATTAAGCAGAGGGCAAAGAAGGCATATAATAACAGTGGTCATATATATACACTTATACATATGCATAAATACAGAAAAATACAAGACCCAATAAGCGATTTTTTTACACGAGTGCTTAACAAGAACAGTGATGCGCATATATAACAAAACTCGGAGAACATATAACAATTATTTTCACAAAAATATTCGACTATATTAGAGAATAATATTTAGGGATTTCATGCTATTCTAGGGCAAACACAAATAACAAATGAAAGAATTTCAGGCAAACATGTTATGGGAAAATATAATTAGCTTCTAGATTTGGTTAACCCAAGTAAGAAGAAAGAGGAGAAAAGACTTTAAAATATCAATGAACCAACCGTGGACAGATCTACGAGGATTAGTCCAGAGACCGAAAGAGATCAAATAAGCTACTTCATCCGGTGGTTGTTTTGGCTAGAGGCGGTAAGGTTGGTTGGAAAAAGCGAAAGGTTATGGGGCTATTTGGTGATGGAGATCTGGTGGTGGTGTTCCGTTAGTAGTAGGAGAGTTAGGGAGGAAGTGTGGCGGGATCTAGTTGAAGTTTTCTAGAATTAATGGAGGGTGTTTGGAGTTTGTGCGGTGGAGAGGAAAAAGAGGAGAGCATCGGGTCTGAGAGAAAGAACAGAAGGCAAGGGAGGTGGAACTTGGAGGAGGCGGCTGTGTTGCTGGTGGTTTGCGAACGGTGGTGAAGAAGTGAGAATGGCAGTGATCTGACAGAGTAAAGGCGGTGTTGGGTTCTAATAGGGTACGGGTAAGAGAGAAAGTGGGGGAAGAGATGTGCATGGTGGTCCGACGAGATTTTACCGGAGACGAAGGGGGAGAACAGGAGAGAATCCAGCGACTAGTGGTCGACGTTAATGGTGAGGAGAGGGGATAGGGGTGAGAGGTAAGGTTGAGCGGACACTATTTTGCTGAAGGTGCGGCTGCTGGTGAGGTGAGGGAGAGGGGTGAGGAAGAAGATGGAGTAGAGAGGGAGAAGGGCTGCGACGCTAGGGTTAGGAAGAGGGAGAATGGGGAAATGAGTTAGGGTTTAGGGGTAATTTTGATAAATAAGGGAAGTAGATTAGGGTTGCATATCAGCCATTGGATCAAAGTAGATGAACGGCTAAGATCGAGATTTAATTAATGGGTCGGGTCATGGGTCGCTGGCGGGTTGAGAGTAGGGTCATGAGTTAGGAATTAATTTAGGCTAGATCTGAATTTAAATAATAGCCAAAATTGATCAAAAGTGGATAAAATTGACATAAATTGAATAGGAAGTGCCCAGATTTTAAATAAATTGGATGAAATTGAATAGAAAATGGCTAGAATTTAAATAAATTGGATTAAATTAGATTTATCTACTATTGAATTAATAAATATACTACACTTGTAGATAATTTAATAAATAGATAATAAAATAGTTTAAATTATAGGAAAATCATATAAACATTACTATAAACCACAAATATGAGTAGACTCGTGTAAATATTATATAATTAAATTATTATATTTATAAATAATTTAATCACTAGAGAATAAAATTAGATTATAAAAATATTATTACATTATTAACATAAATAATTTATAAATTCGAGTAATATTATTAGGCGAATTTGTAAAATTTAGTAAAATTATGTAAATAGTTTATAAAAATTAAGTAAATATATATTTCAAAACAAGGGCATATATTAACAAGAAATATATTATATACGACATAAATTTTATCAAAAATTAAAATTAATACAAATTATATGTACATATATATGTAATTTGAAATAATTTTCACAATACTATGATAATTAATTATTTTATAAATATAAATACAAGTCGAATATTTGTGTAAAAAAGGTAAATAAAAAAAAATAAAATATATATATATATATATATATATATATATATGTAAGCAGCATATAAAGGGCGTAGGGATGTTAAAATTGGGTGTCAACAACTGCCCCTTCTTTGCTCGGGAATGAAGAACGAGTTGTTGAGCAAAGAACGTTGACCTAGTGGCCAATTTTTTCTGATCGAAAGGAAAATTTTCAGCGGGGCCAGATAAAAGAAAATGGAGTTATGAAGATATCGCGACCGAGACTTCAGTTTCAAGTCGCCTACATATCTCGGGTTTCGCGAGAATCAGACCGTGTGTAGTTCTGGATTTAGGGACGAACGAGATCCCAAGAAATTGACGACACAAGGCTCGGATAAGGATGGGGTAGCACGAATCAACAATATTTAGAATGCATTACGAGATGAGTCAAGTGAGAATAAGGTTCAAAAATTAGGGATAAGACAAGAAGATAATAGGAAAGGTATTATCATTCATAGCTTGTTATTCCTCGATGTTTGCGTAAGCAAAACGATTAAAGCATATGCATCAAATACTTCGTAAAATAAACGGATGCAAAAAATTAAACATGATGCAAGTTTCCTTTAGACAATGAAAGTTTTGCTTTGAGATAAGACGATGATGTCTCTAAGCCATGATGTCTTGGGCCATGATACGCAAAATAAATTCCTTAGACCATGAAATGATGTCTGCAGGCCATGAAAATGACGCCTTTAGACTATGACACCTTAGGAGCATGATAAGCAGAAAATAAATTCCCTAGGCCATGAAATGATATCCGCAGGCCATGAAAAATGACGCCTTTAGACTATGACTCCTTAGGAGCATGATAAGCAGAAAATAAATTCCCTAGGCCATGAAATGATGTCCGCATGCCATGAAAAATGACGCCTTTAGATTATGATGCCTTAGGAGCATGATAAGCTGGAAAGTAAATCCTCGGGCTATGACATGATGTCCAGAGGCCATGAAACGATGCCTTTAGACCATGACGCCTTCGGATGAGAGGAAGAATGCTAAGTTCAAAGAAAGCAAATTATTCGAGAGCCTCAATAGTTCAATCGAAAGTTTTGGTTTATTCGGGCTCAATGCAAATAAATCATAGGGCTTAAAATGCAAATAACAGGCTCGAAATGCATAAACGGGCTTGAAATGCAAATAACGGGCTCGAAATGCATAAACAGGCTTGAAATGCAAATAACGGGCTGGAAATACATAAACGGGCTTGAAATGCAAATAACAGGCTCGAAATGCATAAACAGGCTTGAAATGCAAATAACGGGCTCAAAATGCATAAACGGATTTAAAATGCAAATAATGGGCTTGAAATGCATACACGGGCTCAAATGCAGGTGTGAGCTCAACTGTATATCAAAATGCATATATGACGTGCATCACGAGCTCACTATGCAAATAAGGGCTCAAATGTATATAAAAATTGCATATACCATGTATATCACGGGCTTGATGTGCAATTGAGTGCTCAGATGTATATCCAAAATGCATATTGTATATCACGGGCTCAATATGCAAATATGGGCTTAAATGTATATGAAAATACGGGCTTGAATGCATATATCATGTATATCACGAGCTCAGATGCATATATAAATGTATACCGCGGGCTCAATATGCAATTGAGTGTTCAGACGATGGAATAGCAAGATATAAGTAGGGGCATAAGGAACAATGACTTAGCTCTATGTCGCCTAGTGACAAGACATTCTCCATCTTTGCCTTTTGCATTCTCATTATTTCTACGCTCAAAGGAAAATTATTAGTTTGAAAAGGGGAGGTTGATCTATGTGTCTATCCTGTAGCCTTCTTCTATTCGTTAGACACCTGTTGTTGAACTCCGTCCAAGTATACGCTCGGGCACAAAGTTTAGACAAAAAGGCGAATAACTTAGTAAAAGTAAAAGTAAAATAAGTTTGAAATACGTAGAAAAATTGAGTTAAATCACGGGCAATGACATATTTTAAAACCATAGAACGTCCTTTTGTAAATCGAAACCTTGTCTTGACCTAGTTTTGACGAAATTTTGGGATCCTTCTCAAAATTTCTGTCCCAGTGTAGAAGATGACATAGACTTCCTTGCAAGTGACGGAGAGTTGTGAATTTTTGAGGTCCTCTCAAAATTCTGCCCCAGTTGCAGCTTGTTAACTGAAACACCATGAAAAATATAACAGAATCACTGAGAACCTTTTTAACAAAGGGGAGAAGAAAATTTTATAAAGATATAGACCGAGTCCCAAGGAACGCCTACGTATCCCTCTTAAACGGAAATCAGGTCCAATGTAGTTCAGGTTACAAAGCAGAGCAAAAAGAAACAAAATTCCAATCTAAATGTAGTATCTCTTAACAACGTCTAAGTTGATAGGTTTGGGCCAGATTTCACCATCTATCTCTGCTAGGATAAGTGCTCCTCCTATCAGCACTCGGTGAACTATGTAAGGACCTTGCCAGTTAGGCGAGAACTTGCCTTTAGCTTCATCTTGGTGTGGAAAAATCCGCTTCAAAACTAATTGCCCGGGCGTGAAAAGTCTTGGCCGAACTTTCTTGTTAAATGCCTTGGTCATCCTGTTCTGATAAAGTTGACCATGACAGACTGCATTTATCCTTTTTCCATCAATGAGTGCTAGTTGCTCGAATCTACTTTGCACTCATTCTGCATCGTTCAGTTCTATTTCTTGAATGATTCTCAAAGAAGGAATTTCCACCTTAGCTGGTATCACTGCTTCATTACCATATACTAACATATAAGGCGTAGCTCCAGTAGATGTTTGAAGAGTGGTGCAATATCCCAACAAAGCAAAGGGCAGCTTCTCATGCCAATGTCTATAGTTGTCAATCATCTTGCGCAAAATCCTCTTGATGTTCTTGTTTGCAGCCTCCACGACTCTATTCATTTGCGGCCTATATGTAGTAGAATTGCGGTGCTTGATCTTGAAGTTTTCACACGTCGTTCTCATCAAGTCACTATTCATATTAGCACCATTATCGGTAATAATAGATTCAGGTACCCCAAATCGGCAAATGAGATGGTCGCGGACAAAATCTGTCACCACCTTCTTTGTGACGGACTTGTGAGAAGTAGCTTTAACCCATTTAGTGAAGTAGTCAATTGCAACCAGAATGAATCTATGTCTATTAGATGCTGCAGGCTCGATAGGAACAATTACATCCATTCCCCAAGTTGCGAATGGCCAAGGCGAGCTCATGGCATGAAGCTCGTTGGGAGGAGCTCGAATCACATCTCCGTGGGTTTGACACCGATGAAATCTTTGCACGTACTTGATACAGTTCGTCTCCATAGTCAACCAAAAATAGCCAGCTCTCAAGATCTTTTTCGCCAACACGAAACCGTTCATGTGGGGCCCATAAGTTCCAGCGTGAACTTCCTCAATCAAAGTTGTTGCCTCCTTAGCGTCCACACATCTCAACAAACCCAGGTCTGGGGTCCTCCTATAAAGGATTTCCCCGTTTAGGAAAAATTGATTGGCTAGCCTTCGAATCATGCATTTTTGGACGCTTGTAGCATGCTTAAGATAACCCCCGTTTTTCAGATACCCTTTGATGTCAGCATACCATGGTTCACCGTTTGGTTCTTCCTCAACATGAAAGCTATAAGCTGGCTGCTTATGTATGTGAACAGGAATAGGATGAATGTAATTCTTATCAGGGTGTTGGATCATCGAAGACAATGTAGCCAGAGCATCTGCAAATTCATTCTGTATTCGGGGAACATGCTGGAACTCAATCTTGACAAACCTCTTACATAATTCTTGCACGCAATGTAAATAGGGAAAGATCTTCGTGTTCTTCATGGCCTATTCTCCCCTCACTTGATGCATCAGCAAGTCTGTGTCTCGAATTACCAGTAACAACTGCACGTTCATGTTGACTGCTAGTCGAATACCCAAGATGCAGGCTTCATACTCAGCCATGTTGTTAGTACAAGGGAATCGAAGCTTAGCTGATACAGGGTAATGCTGCCCAATTTCTGATACCAACACTGCTCTTACGACCACTCCTTTGAAGTGTGCTGCTCCATCGAAGAATGACCTCCAACCATCGTACTCTTCGACAATATCTTCTCCTATGAAGGCTACTTCCTCATCAGTAAAGTATGTCTTCAGTGGTTCATACTCCTCATCTACAGGATTTTTTGCCAAATGATCTACAAGAGCCTGTCCTTTTACCGCTTTTTGCATAATGTAGAAAATATCAAATTCACTTAGCAATATCTGCCACTTGGCCAGCTTCACTGTAGGCATGGGCTTTTGGAAGATATACTTCAACGGATCCATTCTGGAAATCAGATAAGTTGTGTAGGCAGACCAATAGTGCCTCAGCTTTTGAGCGACCCAAGTCAAAGCGCAACATGTCCTCACAAGTAATGTATACTGAGCCTCATACGGTGTGAACTTCTTGCTCAAATAGTATATGGCTTGATCCTTTCTCCCTGTCTCGTCATGTTGTCCCAAAACATAGCCAAAGGCGTTTTCTAGCACGGAAAAATACAAGAGCAAAGGTCTTCCTTGTTTTGGTGGGACTAAAACCGGAGGCTTTGATAGATAAGTTTTGATTTTATCGAAAGCTTGTTGACACTCAGGAGTCCACTCTGTAGCAGCATCTTTTTTCAACAATTTGAAGATAGGCTCACAAATAACCATTGACTGAGCAATGAAATGACTAATATAGTTGAGTCGTCCAAAAAAGCTCATGACTTCTTTCTTACTTTTCGGCAGTGGGAGCTCTTGGATGGCCTTAATCTTGGTCGGATCCAACTCGATACCGCGATGGCTGACGATAAATCCCAATAATTTTCCTGATGGAACACCAAATGCACACTTTGCCGGATTTAGCTTCAGATTATACTTTCTCAATCTGTCAAAGAACTTTCTGAGGTCTGCCAGATGATCTGAGCTCTTCTTTGACTTGATGATGACATCATCCACATAAACCTCAATTTCCTTGTGAATCATGTCGTGGAAGATGGTGGTCATGGCCCGCATGTAGGTAGCTCCAGCATTTTTCAACCCAAATGACATTACCTTATAGCAATATACGCCCCATGGGGAAAGGAATGCAGTTTTCTCAATGTCCTCTTCATGCATTCTGATCTGATGATAGCCGGCGAAACAATCTACGAATGACTGCGTCTCATGCTTGGCACAGTTGTCAATAAGGATGTGGATGTTTGGTAACGGAAAATCATCTTTAGGGCTGGCCTTGTTAAGATCCCTGTAATCCACACAAACTCTGACCTTTCCGTCCTTCTTCGGCACTGGCACGATATTGGCCAACCAAGTGGCGTATTCTACTACTTTGAGGATTCTGGTGTTGATCTGCTTAGCTACTTCCTCTTTGATTTTCAGGCTCATGTCAGGCTTGTATTTTATCAGCTTTTGCTTTACAAGAGGACACGCTGGGTCAGTAGGCAACCTATGCGCTACTATGGAATGACTGAGCCCTGTCATATCAGCATAGGACCAGGCGAAGACGTCTTCATACTCCTTTAGAAACTCTACGTACTCCTCAACCTCATCTTTTGGCAAATGAACGCTGACTTGAGTCTCTTTGGGTGTCTCTGAATCTTCCAAGGTTACCACGTCGGTCTCTGTCAGATTTGCTTTGGGCTTGTCTTCAAACTCTTCTACCTCCTTGACAATTTCAGCAGGTACCTCATCTTCTTCTACTTCTAAAGAATTGCCTATGTTATGTCGTACAGTTTCATTACAAGCCCTGGCCTTAGATTCAACGCGTTCGATATTAGAAATGCTGAAAATAAATAAAATTGAATCAAATGTATGAAAGGAAAGTAATTTTATTAATTTTAAAATTTGGTCAAAACTTTGACATAATAAAAGAAAATTCCATGACTCTGAAAACAAATATTATTTTCGAAACAATAGAAAAACTGATCCTTTAGTCTACCCAGATGCTCGGCGAGCTCTGGATGGAGTGGCTGTCCAGTTGGTAGCTCCTCTTTGAACTCCTGCTTCCTATTGTGGGCCCCCTCCTTCCTCTCATTGACAATGGCATGGCAGCTGTTATCACTCGGCTCATCCAAAAACAAATCCCTTAAGCTGAGCAGCACGACGTCTTCCTTGGCCCGTTTGACATCAAGAAAACCGTCAGAAACGAAGGTTTGTTGAAGCGAAGGCAGTGGGTTCGGCAGCAAGAAACTTTTCTTTCCCAAGGGATATTTCCAATCGTCCAGCTCTTCTGCAGTGGGTTGATATCCCAATCTGAAAGTGGTTTTTTGTGTTGCTACGTGCAGCGGCTCCAAAATTCCTTGCAATTTGGCTCCAAGACCCCGGCCTGGTTCAAACCCCAACCACAACAGCATACTCAAAATCTTATCGCTCCACCACCTTCCTTCTTCGACGACACCGACAAGTTCTAAGATGTGGCAAATCTCCCCATCCAAACCTCCCTTTCCTTCAATTACGGGGATAATAGGAGCAGTGTAAATTGGATGGCTTTCATCCCCGTGGACCACGACCTCTTGGTGATCCCACTCAAACTTCAGGCATTGGTGCAGAGTTGAAGGCACAGCTCCCGCAACATGAATCCATGGGCGTCCCAATAGCAGATTGTAGGAGGCTGGAATGTCCATTACTTGGAACGTCATGGTGAATGTGGCAGGGCCAACTAGCACGTCCAGGTCAATTTCCCCAACGGTGTCCCTTTGTGAACCATCAAAAGCTTTGACGTTCGTCTTCCGTTGCTTGATCCGGGTGAGGTCAACTTCCAGCTGGGTCAAAGTGTTCAACGGGCAAATACTTAAACCGGAGCCTGGGTCAATCAATACCTTGGTGATGAACTTTTCCGAGTGCTGCACTGTGATATGCGCTTTGTTATGAGCCACACCTTCCACAGGCAATTCATCCTCATGAAACGAGATTTTCTGGGCTTCAAATACTTGACCCACCATATGGGCCACTTCACTACTAGATATGCTTATCGGAACGTATGCTTCTCCTAACACCTTCATCAAAGCCTTTTGGTGTTGATCAGAGCTCTGTAGAAGTGATAAAATAGAAATTTGATTCGGAGTCTTGCTCAACTGTTCTACCACCGAGTATTCTTTTGCTTGCACCTTTTTCCAGGTCCTATTATTTTCTGCTTCCACCGCTGGATTCTTTCCTTTGTCGGCTCCTTGAACCAAAATATCAGGAGTGTATACCCTTCTAGACTGTGTCACTCCTTGTGCCGCATCTGCCTCCAACACCTTTGTTTTCTGTGAGGCATTTTCCTTGTAACTCCAAGATACTGTCTTGTACGAAGTTGGAGCAGCTGTTACCACTGTAAATGGAGGCCTTGGTGTGGCTATCTCAACCTCAAACGGAGGACGTACCTGTACTCTCCTAGATGAGTCTGAAGAAGAATCTGCTTTGTGTTCGACCACCACAATAGTATTCGACAAGTCTTCAGCCTCACTAAAAGAAATCATATTCACCTGGTGGTTTGGTAGGGTATTACTTGTCACATTTGGTGCCGGATCCTTGAGGTGAATAACCTTTGTATTAATCAACTTTTGTATTTTGTCCTTCAATGACCTGCAAGACTCTGTAGTGTGCCCCCTCATCCCTGAGTGATACATACACACCTCATTGTGGTCATACCACTTAGCTTGGGTATCGACCAGGAGCGCAGGAATAGGCTCAATGTAACCATTTTCTTTCAATCTCACATACAATTGGTCAATTGGTTAAGCTAATGGGGTATAAGTGTTTGTTGGCCTCCTTTCAAATTGAGTCATAGGCCTTTGGCTTGGTGAGGAAGAAGGTCGTGAGTGAGAAGGTTGTGGATAAGAGGGTTGTGTGCTATAAATGGGATAAGTGGGGGCTTGGTAATGTGATGGAGGTGTTTGGAAATAGGTCGGAGGGGGAGTTTGATATGGATCTTGGTAGAAATGGGGATTTTGATACGGTGATGGAGCTTGATAAGGTGATGATGGAGTATGATATGGTGGAGGTGGACTTTGGTAGGGTGAAGTTTGGTAATGCGGGGTTGGCATTTGGTAGTGTGGGGTTGGAGTCTGGGATCTGTAAACATAACTTTTCGGCCCTTGGGCCATCATAATGGTGCCTACTTCCTTCTTCTTGCGGCTTTCCTAAGCAGCTCCAGACTGCAAGGCTTTGTTAGCCGCTTGCAATGCATTTAAGTTGATAATGATACAATCCTTGATACCGTCCTCAATCTTCTCTCCCAACTTGATGATCTCTGCAAAACTTTTTTCACTGACTAGCATCAATCTATCATAAACTTGTGGGTCCAAAGCCCACATGAAAATGTCCTTCATTTGTAAATTCCCTAAAAGTCTCAGTGGGCTTTCTCTTAAGGTTTTGGATGTAATGCAAGTCAGGTGCATTTTCTGTATTGAACCCAAAGCGCTCCACAAAGGCTGCTGCCATTTCTGCCCAAGCAAACCATTTCTTCAGATTCTGCCCTACATACCAGCTAAGAGCTTCACCAATCAAACTTCGCATAAACAACTTCATCCTTATCTTCTCATTTCTTCCCACTCCTACCAGTTTGTCGCAATACAATCTCAGGTGGGCCCTTGGATCACCGAATAGTTCAAACTTGGGAGGTTTGTACCCCTCTTGTAATTCGACATCCGGATGTATGCACAGGTCTTCATAATCCAGACCCGTTATTCCCTTGTTGCCTTCAACATTTTGCAACCTGTTGTTTATCTTCTTCAACTCCTCTGCTAGAGTCTGAATCAGTTTATCCTTTTCCGAAGGCTCGAATTCCTCTAGATGATGAGTTACAGGCGTCGTCCCCACATAGATCGGGTTGATATGAGAGTGGGCATAGGTTGCATTTATACTGGTCGGATGAAGTATTTCTTAAGCTGGTGATGGGTAATGGGAGGTAGCTAGAGCTGGCGGATTTGGATAAATATATGGAGGGTATTGGTAATGTTGGGGTGGAGTGTTTTGTGGTGGAGCTGCAGGTTGTGAGGACATAGGAAGACTGGCTGGTGCTTTTGAAGTCGAGGCATCCGCTTGGGTCCCAAATAATGTCGTCTGGGTATTTAGGTTGCGAGCTTGTGCTAATTCTTCTTGAAGCTCGAAAATTTTCTGCTCGAGCCTCATAATCACCTCATTGTATCCCGGAGGGCCGACCCCTTCAAAATTATCCCGTTCATCTCTGGGTGCATCGCTACCACTGCTGTTATGCTCATCCATCTTGTTCTTTCCCCTATTGTAATTAGGAATGGGAGGAGGAGAAGGAGGAGCCCTTTTTGACCTTGTGTAGTAGACCAGGTTTGCACAGATCAACCTTTGGGAAGGGGAAAAATAAGACCAACAACAAACAAATCATAGTTAGTAATAGAGGTTAGAAATAATGTTGATTAAAGTAAAGACCAAACAAAAATAATGACGTGTTTCCTAATTTTGGAGCCTGTTTTATGCTAGAGGTAGGCCTAACGAGTTTGAGAGAAACATGTATTGTCATTTTGCTCCCAAAATAAACCCAAAAATAAAACTTTATTATGATAAAAGTTGCAAAAATTACAAGAAACAAACTAAATAACATCCAATTAAATCTTGAAAATTTCTTCATCGATGTCTGATTTCTTTGGATCTTCTAGCACTTTGTCAAAGCGGTGGCGACTGGACAGAAGATAGGCCAATGCTAGATCCTTCCCCATAGCTCCCCCATTCAGGCATTCCTCTCCATATTTGCTGAATTCATCACGCAAATTCTGTATCCTTGAATCCAATCCTAAGGCTTGATCTTTCTAGTATTCCAACTCTTTGCCCATCTCAGCAATTTCTTTGACATTGTTGTCGTGTAACTACTGGTGACAAAGCTCAGAATCTTGGACTTTTCTCTTTAAACGGCGATAGAGGGTTTGTGCTTGGGCTTCCTTATCCTCTACATGCTTGCCTCGCTTAACACTCAATATTGCAGTACTAGCCCAATCATCATGTAGCCACTCAATATATCCTGTTATGTAGCCTGCCTGATATCGGTCAACCTCTTTGCTCTTCTCGTCGAGGTAGATCTTCTTGTTCCACGCCTCTGCGATGTCCAGAGCGTGCGGAACAAAGTCGTCTTTGTAATACACTTGGTATGCATCCGTTTCAGAAACCCCGGGTATTATATGCATTCTTCCAGCCTGATGCATTGTACGCATTGGGGAGTATGGTTGAAGATCTCAAAATCCTATCAAAACCAAATAATATCGAGACTTGGTATACACCACGAAGTTGGATCTTGGAAACCAATCGAACATCCACTGTACAGAGTCTTCGGTCAAACTACCTAACATTTGACCCCATTTTCCTACCTCCTCGGGCCGTTTTATTGGTTTAACTCCCATGGTGACCTTGTAATGGTGAGTGGCAATGTGATCGGTTTCTGTAGGTCGAGGCATGGTTGGATTGCTACGCACCTTTTGAAGATGTTCAATAAGCCAGAATTGAAGCAACAAGTTACATCCTTCGAAGTGCTTAAACCCATTTTTGCACTTTCCCAGAGATCGGTATATATCGGCCATGATCATTGGGATAATTGTGCAAAGTCTTTTGACGATACCTTCGCATAAGGCGTGAACGACTGAAATAAGGCGGATATCAATATCTTTCTCAGCTCCTCGTGGGAAGACCACCATCCCTAAGAAATAGACCATGAATGCAAATATTCTTTTGCTCATCCACGAGTTTGGATCGGAACTCTCTTCTTTGTAGATTTCTCGAGAAGAACTATGACCAAATCGGTTGAGCAAATATTTTTCCGGCATCCTTCCCTTCATTACAAAGGATACCATGTTGCTACCTTGCAGTCCTAACTTGTCACACGCATCTTCTAGGGTGACGCATTTGGGTATAATCATTTCAACATTTTTCCATTTCCTATTCCTCCATAATAGACTCACGTTTTTGACATACCCACAAATTTCCTCCAACAACGGAGTCATTTCAACATCACCAAACCTGAAGACTACCCTTTTCTCGTCCCAGAATGCAGTGGTCGCTTCTATGAGTTCTCGACATGGAGTAACTGGCATAAGGGAAGGAAAATGTCCCAATACTTTCCTCACCTCATTTTATCCATATTCTCCTAAACACACCACCACGTTTTCATTCCTACGGGCATGCACCAAACCATACCAAATCTTGGATAAGAGATAGGGAGACTCATTGTACCTGCAACACGAAGGAAAGTTAGACTAACCTACCCACCCGGGAGAAAAATGGAATTACTTAAACACGGTTTCTCTCAAAATGCACATAATTTATGGACAGTTAGCAAATTTTAAAAAATTAAACCCCACTTAATGAACACGTTGTGATTAGAGACTAAAAATCCCCAGCAGAGTTGCCATGCTATCTCGCCCCATTTTTCTCGCGAAAAGCGGGATACAACATGTGAAAACTCTTTTAGGATTTATTAAATGTGAAGAGTCGCCACCTAACGAATTGAGGTGCGTCAGGACACCGTTCTAAAGGTCTAATTAATTACCTAAGTCACCAGAGTCGGGCAAGGGCTTAAATTACTACGAAAGGAAGGTGTTAGGCACCTTTCAAGGTCCACAAATGTGGTTCCGGCCGGATTCATTAATATGTGGGGATTTAAATAAGCGAACAAATAAAATTGATTTTAACCTATATTATTAGTACTTAAACTTGATTTATAAAAATAAATAAATAAAAAAATGATTAAAAATTGTAGGCAAGCGAGAAGAAAGAAATTGGACGGAATGAATTTTAAAAGTAATTTATTTTTCATCGACAATGTATACAATAAATGTTGCAGATCAAATAATGAAATAATGTAACACAATAAAATACAAAACAGAATAATTTGTAGAATTCCACATAAAAATGCAACTAAACAAACATTTATTTAATTATGGGGTTGAACCTTCGTGAGGCGCCTACGTATCCCTTAAGAGAATCAGGTCAAAAGTAGTTCTACTTATAAAGGGGGGTTATTTTAACCTAATGGGATCACCCCGAGCAACTTAAATAATACTTCGCAACCATTTGGATTGCTCGTATTATTCAGCGAGCGCAGACTATCATATCCCGTCTACCCACCTTATTAATTAATTGTTAATCCTATAGCGCTTCTAGGTAAAGAAAACTAGCGGCCTAGCATTTGGCAACCTGTCCCAAACTTAACGTCCAGGAGGCGCTGGACAATTATTTGGATTTGGGGTCTAAAGTTCTTAGGGCTTTTAAAGGGTGATTAACGCCAAACAAAGAAAACAAAGAATAATTTAAAATAGTTAGCATAGAAAGTTTCTCATAAGCCTCCATTAAATAGGTAATCAAGTACTTCAAAAAAAATATGATTCTAAATTAATTAATTTCTAGTGAACATAATCAAACTTGTGATTATTTTATAGGCATGATTTTAAATTAGTGCAAGCAGACTAACATGCAACAGATTATAATGTACCAAATTAAGTTTGTTAATCATAGAGGCAGATTAGTGATGTAAATTCTACGTACAAAAATAAACAAGTTGCTGATTTTGATTATTAATTTCGTATAGACATGGTATCTACCGTGTTACGTAAGACGTATTTCATGCCGGAAAATATTTCAATTGAAACAGGTTGTTAAAGCAGAGTTTAAGCCAATATAAAGGATATCTATGTGAGCAGTTGATTGAACATTCTAATATCATTGATAGCAAACAAATTAAGAGTACAAACATTGGCTGAACGTGATTTCTAACAGATGGGCACGTTAAAATTCAAACATGACCTGACTTCAAATCAAATTGTTTTTGTTCATATAGTCATAATTTTTAATAGAAATAATTATGCTTGTGTCATTCCTATAGACAAGTTCACTAATAATTAAATAGCGCACATGCTTCAAAGTTCATTGCTAAGCCTCACTTTTAATTAAAATAGTTAACCTTCATTAATCTTACAGACATGATTCAAGTTGCTTATTTTAGGCTAAATTCCTATAAGCATGTGTTCTAGCGTTACATATGTTATCGAATGAATTAAATTCCTATGAGAACTTTCTAAGCGCAGCTAGCAAATGGTGAATAAAACATACAAAGCTCTACCCCCGTGATCCCCTTTTTACTATTATTCAGCATCTTTACATGATTACATATTGAATAAACTAACTAAAATAAATAAATAAATTAATACATCACAACATCTAAAAATAAAGGTGAAGTAACTAAGTTTATAGTTCTTCCGATCCCAACAACTCTTTCTCCCAATTCAAGAATAACATGTTTAAACAAATAATACCGCAGCTATACTCGTACAAGCATATACATTTAATTTTTTAAACATATTAAATAAAATTTCAAACAAATGCATGATGAAGTAAAGAAAATCAACTTTCATAGTGTAACTTTAGTGAAACTCAAACAAGGCATTAGATGAAACTGATTGGTTAATAACAATTCTAGCAAACAGCGAATATCAATGATTCGAAATACCTTTCCACGATTGAAGCCCCAAACCTCAACACATCAAGATCATGAGAACCTCAAGGGTTCCGAGCAGTGCTTGTATTGAGATGGGACAGAGGAGCTGTAGGATTACTAAAGCGAGGAACAAAGAAGACCTTTAGAATAAAGTATTTTTCCAGGTTTGCTAGACAAAAATTTGAATGATTTCAAAGACAAGACTCAGGCCTCCTTTTATAGTCAATCAGTAAGGAATTTAAAAGGGAAGAAAAACATTTTAAAAATTAATTAATGGAAATCTTCTTCCTTTGTTAACACGATTGAGCCGATTGGAGAGTTAAAGGAAAAGGAAAAAAATAGGGGAAAAATTGTTAAAAAAATCTTCCATTAAGTAGATAATCAAATCAATTAAATCAAGGCATTACACAATTACCTTATTCAGACATAAATTGGACCGGAAAAGAATAATAAAAATTAACCATAAATACACACCTAACATTAAAGAGAAGAATGGGCCTGGAATAACTAATCGTAGGGGCTTTCCTTAATTAATCATGATTGAATAAATTAAATGCAAGAATAAAAACTTCGCTTAAATAGCACGTATCAAAGCTGTCAAATACTCAATTATAGCAGACAAGAGGAAATATAAATTTATAGAGATTTTCAATTGCATGTAACAGTTGAATTTTGCCAAATATAAGTAGGTATGAAATGGTCTTATAAATATGAATCCATATAATCAATACTAATTGCAGTAACTTGTAGAACAGTTTGAAGAAAACTTGCACAATCAATAGCAATTTAGAAATTAAGCAGAGGGTAAAGAAGACATATAATAACAGTGGTCATATATACACACTTATACATATGCATAGATACAGAAAAATACAAGATCCAATAATCGATTTTTTTACACGAGTTCTTAACAAGAACAATGATGCGCATATATACCAAAACTCGGAGAACATATAATAATTATTTTCACAAAAATATTCGGCTATATTAGAGAATAATATTTAGGGATTTCATGCTATTCCAGAGGCAAACACAAATAACAAATGAAAGAATTTCAGACAAACATATTATGGGAAAATATAAGTAGCTTCTAGATTTGGTTAACCCAAGTAAGAACAAAGAGGAGAAAAGACTTTAAAATATCAATGAACCAAGCGTGGACAAATCTACGAGGATCAGTCCAGAGACCAAAAGAGGTCAAATAGGCTTCTTCATCCGGTGGTCATTTTGGCTTGAGGCGGTAAGGTTGGTTGGAAAAAGCGAAAGGTTATGGGGCTATTTGGTAATGGAGATCTGGTGGTGGTGTTCCGTTAGTAGTAGGAGAGTTAGGGAGGAAGTGTGGCTGGATCTAGTCGAAGTTTGCCGGAATTAATGTAGGGTGTTTTGAGTTTGTGCGGTGGAGATGAAAAAAAGGAGAGCGTCGGGTCTGAGAGAAAGAACAGAAGGCAAGGGAGGTGGAACTTGGAGGAGGCGGCTGTGTTGCTGGTGGTTTGCGAACGGTGGAGAAGAAGAGAGAATGGCGGTGATCGGACAGAGTAAAGGCGGTGTTGGGTTCTGATAGGGTACGAGTAAGAGAGAAAGCGGGGGAAGAGATGTGCTTGGTGGTCTGGCGATATTTTACCGGAGACGAAATGGGAGAACAGGAGAGAATCCGGCGACTAGTGGTCGGCGTTAATGGTGAGGAGAGGGGATAGGGGTGAGAGGTAAGGTTGAGCGGCCACTGTTTCGCCGGAGGTGCGGCTGCTGGTGAGGTGAGGGAGAGGGGTGAGGAAGAAGATGGAGTAGAGAGGGAGAAGGGTTGCGACGCTACGGTTAGGAAGAGGGAGAATGGGGAAATGAGTTAGGGTTTGAGGGTAGTTTTGATAAATAAGGGAAGTAGGTTAGGGTTGCATATCAGCCGTTGGATCAAAGTAGATAAACGACTAAGATCGAGATTTAATTAATGGGTCGGGTCATGGGTCACTGACGGGTTGCGGGTAGGGTCATGGGTTAGGAAATAGTTTAGGCTAGATCTGAATTTAAATAACAGCCAAAATTGATCAAAAGTGACTACAATTGACATAAATTGAATAGGAAGTGGCCAAATTTTAAATATATTAGATGAAATTGAATAAAAATGGCTAGAATTTAAATAAATTGGATGAAATTAGATTTATCTGTTATTAAATTAATAAATATACTACACTTGTAGATAATTTAATAAATAAATAATTGAATAGTTTAAATTATAGGAAAATCATATAAACATTACTATAAACCATAAATCTGAGTAGACTCGTGTAAATATTATATAATTAAATTATTATATTTATAAATAATTTAATGACTAGAAAATAAAATTAGATTATAAAATATTATTACATTATTAACATAAATAATTTATAAATTTGAGTAGTATTATTAGGCGAATTTGTAAAATTTAGTAAACTTATGTAAATAGTTTATAAAAATTAAGTAAAATATATATTTTAAAACAAGGGCATATATTAATACGAAATATATTATATACGACATAAATTATTTGTTATACCCCATAGAATTTCCGGCACCTAGACGACCTATTCGCACGTCGGTTAAGCATATTAGAAGGCCATACGTGCTAGAGAAAGGCCGGGAAAAAGATCGGCCGAGAAACCCGTCGAACCATCGCGGGAGGAGCCGAGGCAGAGCCCCTCCGCGATGGCAGCGTGTCACGGAGGAGAGTCCTCCGCGATGGCTCCATGACACGTTGCCCAAGTCCAGGCCCAACTATATAAAGCCCCTACTTCAGTTTAAAATCAATTATCACTTATAAATTTCCAGAAAAGCGCAGTGAAGCCGAGGAAGACGAAGGAAATTATATATTTTTGTCCGATTACGCTGCCAAACGCTGCCCAAACTCAAATTAATCCTAGATACCAAAGTATTTAGCAGCAGAGAGCATTTCTACGGATTTAGTTTCGTGAAATACGGCTGACGAATTGGCGAGCCACCGAACTAAGGCAAGTAGAATTGTTCTAAATTAATGTCTATGTGTTCCTAGCTGAGAAGTGAATACTTCTCCCTTCTGGGCCGCTGAAAAATAGCGAGTTTTCGACCGTCTTTCGATAAGCCTGAGTTTAGGCTATAAACTATATCGAAAGTAACGTTGCTCTTTACAATAAAGCTGTATTTAGTATTGATTGACGTATTTATGAATGCAGTTGGAAGAAAATAGTTGAAGTACCGGCCGAGCCTCGTCCGACGGACGAATAGTCAAAGATAAGGTATGTAAAGTTAGTTTCCTCGGCAAGTTAAGTAATATTGAGACAGTATAGCATTTTACAGACTAGTAGGATGTTCAGAAGTCGAATATTGTGTTATTATGAATATTGATACGAAATGTTAGAATGTGGTTGTATTCAGTTGAAACCCTGTATAACAACCCGTAAAGCACTTCAGAAATAGAATAGCAGACTAAAATGAAGTTTAGAAAGCATGTCAGGAATAGTAAATCATGTTACTATAGAAAATCAGTATACAACATAATTCAGCAGAAAGACTATATTCGTACATACATATATAGTACTTCCAGCCTCAGCAGGTATTAAGTATGTACATATTTTTATCACTAGTCCAGCATATAATGTATACAGAAACTTAGTAAACAACAGAGTTTTCAACAGAAACATTATCTTATATAGTATTTGCCCAGTACAGTCCGGCAGGAGACTATATTCATATTTATACATCTTTACCTGCCTCAGCACGTATTAAATACGTACAGATTACTATCATTAGCTCAGCAGGTAATATATATGGTACTTTACCCTTATTAGCCTCAGCATGTGAGATACACAGACAGTATTACCAGTTGAGACCGTTGTATTGTTTGGGGTTGGATTACCTAGCATCCATGACCGCTCAGGGTTGATAGCTGTATCGACTCGTCCGCCAGAGGACGAGGATACGTCACTCTACGGAGTGGCATGCCGTCCTGCCAGGGGACGAAGATGGGATGCCAGCTTTTCCCCATATTTGTGCCTTGATCGGCCCTTACACACCCCAGTCGAGCGGATACGCCCGAGTGCAGATTCAGGAGTCCTCCGGACTCAGATGCAGTTATAGTTAGGGGCTCAGCGAGCCCAAGTGCATACCCAGGGGACCGGCGGGATGCTTGCAGCCATTATAGGAGATGGGATGGCCAGGGTAGGGGTATAGATTCAGTGCTGGTTGTACCTCCCGGCTTATGGGGGCCGGGTAAGGTTTGTGTGTGCTATGTTATGTTATTTCATGTTATGCCATGTTATGTTAGATACAAGTAGATCAGCAGTAGCACGATACGTTTCCAGGTATGACTCTTATCCCTTCCAGTAAAGATTGAGAGAAGGTAAGGTTTACATTATCAGACAGTTAAGTTATTCCTTCTACTTCAGTTTCATCGGTCATATTATTGCTTTCAGATTTTGTTTTCAGTTATTGCTTTACATACTCAGTACCAGCGGTACTGACGCCTAGTGGGGCGCTGCATTACTTGCCTGCAGGTACCCATAGACGAGCAGGCGATACCACGTGATCCCCATCAGCGGTTGAGTATTCAGCTCCTGTCATCCGGAGACTGAATTTCTAGAGGTGTAGTTCAGTTCCTTTTGTTGTACAGTGCGGGTAGGTCAGGGCCCTGTCCCGATCATTTCTATTATTCTTCTTAGAGGCTTGCAGTCTGTTTATGTTCCCTGTGGTCAGATGAGCCAGTCGTGTGAGGCCGTGCAGTTGTATAGCTGTTAGTATTCCTTCTTTCTATTATGATGGTCGTGTGGGGCCATAGCTTGCCAGTAGTGGTGACCTTGCCGGTCACGTAGTTTCTTTTTTGCTTTATGATTGAGTTGCAGATAACTAGACAGCATGGTGGCCTTGTTGGCCCGCATAGGTCCCCCCTGAATTAATATGTTTCTGGTCAGCTGCTAGTACAGGTACATAAGGCTATAGGCCGATGGGCCGGGGGCTGTAATTACAACCGTTATATAGCCCTTTGTTTCCAGAAATGTGAGTCAGAGCCAGCCAGGCACCAGATGTGCCCAGGCTTAACAGTCCAGCAGGTTAGGTCCTAGTAGGGCACCAGGTGCCAGTCATACCCCCCAAGGCGGGGTGTGACAAACTTGGTATCAGAGCAGGTCGTATCCCAGGGAGTCTGCAAGCCGTGCTGAGCAGAGTCTTGTCCATGGATGTGTTGTGTACCACATACTATGGATAGGAGGCTGCAAGGCATGATAGGATGGTTGTCTTTTATTCTTATTCAGTCGTGCTGTAGAGCGGTACAGTTTAGGGTTGAGTCCCTAAAAATCTTACCATATTCTTTGGTTACAGATAATGTCAGACCAGCGCCATCCTATCACGGGTCGGAACTTAGACATTGCAGCAGGAGAAGGCACCAGCAGGATGCCTCCCCCTCATTTGGAGACAGCCCGACCAGAGGGCACTACAGAGGCATCATCCCAGCCTCCTCAGCAGTCTCCACCACGTCAGGAGCCACCTGGGGCGACACTACCTTCAGCAGCCCCTATATTGACTCCTTCTGACCAGGAGGTTAGGAGTACTGTAGTTATGTTAGCACAGATGATGGCTGCTCAGCGTCAGCCAATGCCATCTACAGTTGCAGAATCATCAGGAGGGCCCGGTAGTTCGAGGGTCTGAGAGTTCTTAGCCCTGAATCCCCCACAGTTCACAGGCACGGACCGAGCAGAGGACCCCCAGGATTTTCTGGATCAGATGCAGAGAATCTTCAGGGTTATGCATGCCACGTCTACCGAGTCAGTTGAGTTGGCAGCATTCCGGTTACGGGATATTGCGGTGTTATGGTACGAAAGCTGGGAGAGGTCCCGAGGGAGAGATGTTTCCCCTCCCACCTGGTCCAGCTTTTCAGGAGCCTTTCTGGATCATTATTTGCCGCGGGAGATTCGACAGGCCCGGGTAGACCAGTTCCTACATCTAGAACAGGGGGCCATGAGTGTTCGGGAATATTCCTTGCAGTTTGATTCCTTAGCCCGATATGCACCGGCCTTCGTTGATACCATGGCATCCAGAGTGCATCGCTTTATTACGGGATTGAATCCAGAATATGTTGAGATTTTCACTACAGCCACACTGCGAGAGGACATGGATATTGCTCGCATTCAGGCATTTGCCCAGAATATTGAGGACATCAGACAGCGACAACGAGAGGTCAGAAGGGTTAATCAGGAACAGCGTCGCCGGGACAGGCCAGTTGAGTTACAGAGAGAGGCCCGGGGAGGACCCAGGCCCCGATTGTCAGACAGGCTGCCCAGGCCCCCGCCTCCGCCACAGTCACAGGGGGGCAGATTCAGCCGTAGGGGGCAGTCAGAGATTGGTAGAGGCTAACAGATGGCAGATTCACCATCACAGAGAAGGGCGGAGCAGAGTAGGTATACCCTACCACTTTGCCCTATATGCAATCGACGCCATCCTGGAGCATGCAGATATGGCTCCACTGCATGTTATATTTGTGGCCAAGAAGGCCATCTGATGAAAGATTGCCCAGCCAGAGGTCGAGAGGACCGCGATAGACAGGATAGGACATCAGCAGGGTCACGAGCCACAGCATCCTCGACTGGGCGCAGGCCCTCAATTTCAGCAGGCAGGGGTCGGGGCAGATCAGGGGCCTCTAGTTCAGGTGCGGGCCCAAGCCGCACATATGCCTTACCAGGGAGGCAAGATTCAGAAGCGTCGCCTGATGTTGTGACAGGTATGCTAACTATCTGTTCACACCCTGCTTATGTGTTAATTGATCCAGGGTCTACCTTGTCCTATATTACTCCATTTGTGGCACGAAGGTTTAGTATTACACCAGAATCATTGCAGCAGCCCTTCTTAGTATCCACACCCGTTGGTGACTCTATCACAGCTAGCCGAATTTACCGCGGGTGTACAATAGAGGTTGCCGATCGTCAGACCACAATAGATCTGGTCGAGTTAGAAATGATAGACTTCGATGCCATAATGGGTATGGATTGGTTAGTACCATGTTTTGCTAATGTTGAATGTTGGACCAAAACGGTCCGATTCCACTTCCCGGGGGAAGCAGTATGGGAGTGGAAGGGCAGCACCGTGACGCCAAAAGGTAGGTTTATTTCCTACCTTCAGGCGAGAAAGTTGATATCTAAGGGGTGTATTTACCATCTTGTCAGAGTTCAGGATGTCCAAGCAGAATCTCCGACACTCCAGTCTGTCCCAGTGGTAAATGAATTTCCAGATGTATTTCCTGATGAGTTACCTGGTATTCCCCCAGAAAGGGAAATAGACTTTGCTATCGACTTGTTACCAGGCACTCAGCCAATATCAATACCTCCCTATCGTATGGCTCCTGCAGAACTTAGAGAATTAAAGGAGCAGTTGAAAGACTTGTTAGATAAAGGTTTTATCAGGCCGAGCACTTCCCCGTGGGGTGCGCCAGTCTTGTTTGTGAGAAAGAAAGATGGCTCGCTCCGAATGTGCATAGATTATCGGCAGCTAAACAAAGTTACAGTAAAGAACAAGTATCCGCTTCCCAGAATTGATGACTTATTTGATCAGCTACAGGGAGCCAGATACTTTTCCAAAATTGACTTGCGGTCCGGATATCACCAGGTCCGAGTACGTGAGAGAGATATTCCTAAGACAGCATTCAGGACCCGATATGGACATTTTGAATTTCTAGTTATGTCCTTCGGGCTAACGAATGCCCCAGCAGTCTTCATGGACCTGATGAACAGTATTTTCAGACCTTTCCTGGACTTGTTCGTGATAGTATTCATTGATGATATTCTGGTGTATTCACGCTCTGAAGCAGATCACCGGACTCATTTGCGGACAGTGCTCCAGATTCTCAGGGACCGCCAGTTGTATGCTAAGTTTTCAAAGTGTGAATTCTGGCTTAACTCAGTGGCCTTTTTAGGGCATATTGTCTCAGACGCTGGTATACAGGTAGACAAGCAGAAGATAGAAGCAGTTAAGTCATGGCCCAGGCCTACCACTCCGACGGAAGTTCGTAGCTTTCTGGGGTTGGCAGGATATTATAGGAGGTTCGTTGAGGGATTCTCAACCATTGCGGCACCTTTAACTAAATTGACACAGAAAGCAGCAAAGTTTCGGTGGACGGAGGCATGCGAGCAGAGTTTCCAGGAACTGAAAGACAGATTAACCTCCGCCCCAGTATTAGCATTGCCGGAAGGCAAAGAAGGGTATTCAGTTTATTGCGACGCGTCAGGTGTCGGGCTGGGCTATGTGTTGATGCAGCATGGTAGAGTAATTGCATATGCTTCCAGACAGCTGAGGAAACACGAAAAGAATTACCCTACCCATGACCTGGAATTGGCCGCAGTAATTCATGCCTTGAAGATGTGGAGGCATTATCTGTACGGCGTCCATGTTGATATATACACAGATCATAAGAGTTTACAGTATATTTTCACTCAGAGGGAGCTGAATCTGCGGCAACGCCGCTGGTTGGAGCTGCTGAAAGATTATGATGTGAATATTCTATACCACCCCGGAAAAGCTAATGTCGTAGCGGATGCCCTGAGCCGTAAGTCAATGGGGAGTTTAGTATATTTGCGACCTGAGAAGCAGAAATTGGCCAGGGAAATTCATCAGTTAGCTGGTCTAGCCATTCGAGTAATGGAAACAGAAAATAATGGAGCAGTAATAAAGAATTCTGTAGTGTCATCGTTAGTTACAGAGGTAAAGGGACGACAGTATGAGGATCTCGATTTAGTCCAGCTCAGAGATAGAGTTCAGAAGGGTAAGGAGCCAGATTTTCAGATAACCGAGGATGGTGTGCTACATTGTAAGGGCCGCCTTTGTGTCCCGAATGTCGCAGGACTTCGTGGGCAGATCATGCATGAGGTACACTACGCTCGCTATTCCCTTCACCCAGGGGCGACGAAAATGTACCACGACATCAGAGACATCTACTGGTGGCCAGGTATGAAAACTGAGATAGCTGAATTTGTATCTAGATGTGCTAATTGTCAGCAGGTGAAAGCAGAGCACCAGAAACCGGGTGGTTTGACTCAAGAGATAATGATACCTATGTGGAAATGGGAAGTGATAAACATGGATTTTGTAACAGGGTTACCCCGTACTAGACGCAGATATGATTCCATTTGGGTAATAGTTGATAGGCTGACAAAATCAGCTCATTTCCTGCCAGTGAGGGCTACCTTCTCAGCTGAGGATTATGCCGAATTATATATCAGAGAAATAGTTAGATTGCATGGAGTGCCGGTATCTATTATTTCAGATAGGGGAGCACAGTTTACAGCTAGATTCTGGCAGTCGTTTCAGAAAGGTTTGGGGACGCAGATTAATTTGAGCACAGCATTCCATCCTCAAACAGATGGGCAAGCGGAACGTACGATTCAGACGCTCGAAGATATGCTACGAGCGTGTGTGTTAGATTTTTGGGGGTAGCTGGGATGAACATCTCTCGTTAATTGAATTTGCTTATAATAACATCTACCATTCAACTATTCAGATGGCGCCTTTCGAGGCATTGTACGGGCGAAAATGTAGATCGCCGGTGGGCTGGTTTGAGATAGGAGAATCAGCATTAGTTGGCCCAGACATTGTTCGGCAGTTCGAGGAAAAGATAAAGCTTATCCGAGAACGTTTACTGACCGCTCAGAGCCGCCAGAAGTCATACGCAGATAGGCGGCGCAGAAATCTAGAATTTTCGGTAAACGACTGGGTATATCTGAAAGTGTCCCCGATGAAAGGGGTAATGAGGTTTGGCAAGAAAGGCAAGCTTAGCCCAAGATTCATTGGGCCGTATCAGATTCGGCGAAGAATAGGCCGCGTGGCATACGAGTTGAACTTGCCTCCAGAGTTAGCGTCGATTCACCCAGTATTGCATGTTTCTATGTTAAGGAAGTTCATAGGGGACCCTTCCACAGTAGTTCCAGTTCAGGATGTTCAGATCACAGAAGAGTTAGCCTATGAAGAGATTCCCGTAGCTATCTTAGACAGACAGATTCGCAGACTGAGAACTAAAGATGTTGCATCTGTCAAAGTATTGTGGCGTAACAGAAATCGGGAGGAAATGACGAGGGAGGCTGAAGAAGATATGAAAACCAGATACCCTCACCTATTTCAAGCCTAGTCAGACGACAGGTATGTCCGTATTATTACTTATACAGTACCTTATGGTTGTATGTTTGTAAATGAGAAAGAAGAAGTGATATTTAGTTGTCCAGTGGATCTTAGAATATTGTATGCAGTGCCTGTGTTGGACTTTTCTGCATTTCAGGTTTTTGCGATAGTCCATATTACAGGGGAAACTCTGCCGAAAGTTTTCTAGAAAGTAAAGTAAGCAGTCCTCTAGATAACAGTATACATTCGAGGACGAATGTTCTTAAGGGGGGGAGAATGTTATACCCCGTAGAATTTTCGGCACCTAGACGACCTATTCGCACGTCGGTTAAGCATATTAGAAGGCCATACGTGCTAGAGAAAGGCCGGGAAAAAGATCGGACGAGAAACCCGTCGAACCATCGCGGGAGGAGCCGAGGCAGAGCCCCTCCGCGATGGAAGCGTGTCACGGAGGAGAGTCCTCCGCGATGGCTCCATGACACGTTGCCCAAGTCCAGGCCCAAGTATATAAAGCCCCCACTTCGGTTTAAAATCAATTATCACTTATAAATTTCCAGAAAAGCGCAGTGAAGCCGAGGAAGACGAAGGATATTATATATTTTCGTCCGATTACGCTGCCAAACGCTGCCCAAACTCAAATTAATCCTAGATACCAAAGTATTTAGCAGCAGAGAGCATTTCTACGGATTTAGTTTCGTGAAATACGGCCGACGAATCGGCGAGCCACCGAACTAAGGTAAGTAGAATTGCTCTAAATTAATGTCTATGTGTTCCTAGCTGAGAAGTGAATACTTCTCCCTTCTGGGCCGCTGAAAAATAGCGAGTTTTCGACCGTCTTTCGATAAGCCTGAGTTTAGGCTATAAACTATATCGAAAGTAACGTTGCTCTTTACAATAAAGCTGTATTTAGTATTGATTGACGTATTTATGAATGCAGTTGGAAGAAAATAGTTGAAGTACCGGCCGAGCCTCGTCCGACGGACGAATAGTCAAAGATAAGGTATGTAAAGTTAGTTTTCTCGGCAAGTTAAGTAATATTGAGACAGTATAACATTTTACAGACTAGTAGGATGTTCAGAAGTCGAATATTGCGTTATTATGAATATTGATACGAAATGTTAGGATGTGGTTGTATTTAGTTGAAACCCCGTATAGCAATGCAATACCCGTAAAGCATTTCAGAAATAGAATAGCAGACTAAAATGAAGTTTAGAAAGCATGTCAGGAATAGTAAATCATGTTACTATAGAAAATCAGTATACAACATAATTCAGCAGAAAGACTATATTCGTACATACATATATAGTACTTCCAGCCTCAGCAGGTATTAAGTATGTACATATTATTATCACTAGTCCAGCATATAGTGTATACAGAAACTTAGTAAACAACAGAGTTTTCAGCAGAAACATTATCTTATATAGTATTTGCCCAGTACAGTCCGGCAGGAGACTATATTCATATTTATACATCTTTACCTGCCTCAGCACGTATTAAATACGTACAGATTACTATCATTAGCTCAGCAGGTAATATATATGGTACTTTACCCTTATTAGCCTCAGCATGTGAGATACACAGACAGTATTACCAGTTGAGACCGTTGTATTGTTTGGGGTTGGATTACCTAGCATCCATGACCGCCCAGGGTTGATAGCTGTATCGACTCGTCCACCAGAGGACGAGGATACGTCACTCTACGGAGTGGAATGCCGTCCCGCCAGGGGACGAAGATGGGATGCCAGCTTTTCCCCATATTTGTGCCTTGATCGGCCCTTACACACCCCAGTCGAGCGGATACGCCCGGGTGCAGATTCAGGAGTCCTTCGGACTCAGATGCAGTTATATTCAGGGGCTCAGCGAGCCCAAGTGCATACCCAGGGGACCGGCGGGATGCTTGCAGCCATTATAGGAGATGGGATGACCAGGGTAGGGGTATAGATTTTGTGCTGGTTGTACCTCCCGGCTTATGGGGGCCGGGTAAGGTTTGTGTGTGCTATGTTATGTTATTTCATGTTATGCCATGTTATGTTAGATACAAGTAGATCAGCAGTAGCACGATACGTTTCCAGGTATGACTCTTATCCCTTCCAGTAAAGATTGAGAGAAGGTAAGGTTTACATTATGAAACAGTTAAGTTATTCCTTCTACTTCAGTTTCATCGGTCATATTATTGCTTTCAGATTTTGTTTTCAGTTATTGCTTTACATACTCAGTACCAGCAGTACTGACGCCCAGTGGGGCGCTGCATTACTTGCCTGCAGGTACCCATAGACGAGCAGGCGATACCACGTGATCCCCATCAGCGGTTGAGTATTCAGCTCCTGTCATCCGGAGACTGAATTTCTAGAGGTGTAGTTCAGTTTCTTTTGTTGTACAGTGCGGGTAGGTCGGGGCCCTATCCCGATCATTTCTATTATTCTTCTTAGAGGCTTGCAGTCTGTTTATGTTCCCTGTGGTCAGATGAGCCAGTCGTGTCAGGCCGTGCAGTTGTATAGCTGTTAGTATTCCTTCTTTCTATTATGATGGTCGTGTGGGGCCATAGCTTGCCAGTAGTGGTGACCTTGCCGGTCACGTAGTTTCTTTTGTGCTTTATGATTGAGTTGCAGATAACTAGACAACATGGTGGCCTTGTCGGCCCGCATAGGTCCCCCCTGAATTAATATGTTTCTGGTCAGCTGCTAGTACAGGTACAGAAGGCTATAGGCCGATGGGCCGGGGGCTGTAATTACAGCCGTTATATAGCCCTTTGTTTCCAGAAATATGAGTCAGAGCCAACCAGGCACCAGATGTGCCCAGGCTTAACAGTCCAGCAGGTTAGGTCCTAGTAGGGCACCAGGTGCCAGTCATACCCCCCAAGGCGGGGTGTGACATTATTTAATATCAAAAATTAAAATTAATAAAAATTATATGTACATATTTATGTAATTTGAAATAATTTTCGCAATACTATGATAATTAATTATTTATAAATATAAATACAAGTCGTATATTTGCGTAAAAAGGTAAATAAAATATGTATATGTAAGCAACATATAAGGGGCGTAGGGAGGTCAAAAATTGAGTGTCAACAAGGTGATCAAGCTTAATTTCTTCCAAGTTTTTCTCAATTCTTCCTTTGGCAATCAGAGAAGTTGTAGAATCAGATTCTTTTAGGTATGTAGGTTTATGAATTGGTGAAATTGTTCATACCCATGCCCAACTCCTCTCTAATTCGTGAATTTCTATTAATAATCCTATGGAGTTTTATCCCAATCCTTATGAAATCCTTGTGATCAATCTATGGGTTAATCCCTCTCATGTATAAATTTATTTTTTTTGAATCATAGATAGATTTTATAACTATTTAGATTTAAATTTCTACAAACTATGCCTAAATTATGCATGTTTCATGAAAGTTTAAGTTATGATTCTATTTTGAGTTTGATATTCATTAACCCGTTATGATTTATGACTTATAATATGATTTCTCTCAATTACTTACCATGGATCTACGAGATATCAAGTATATACATGTTTTACAAGTATGCATGAACTTTATGATTTATGGATTTATGATTTTGGCCGACTCACGGGCCTTATTTCATGGTTAGTTTAGATATTTCAAGCATGCTTATGATTATCATAATTTTAAACTAGCCCATGAATCTCATGTATATTATCCTATGAGTACTATATATGTTTTGGGGAGTAGTATTTAACACCGAGTAGACCCGGGGTCCAAGCATACCCCGAGTCTCAAAACTACGCGCCAATGTAGCCACGATGGGACCTCCATGATACTGTCCCCTTTACCCAAATGGGCCCTTGTTGTGATATCACACCTCTTTCATGGTTCTACATTTGGCAAGGTATGAATACCATCCCGACTAGAGGTTTACAGGTCGAGCTCCATGTGTGCTCATATGGGGTATGTTGGTTATAAGAATCTCCCACCATTCCTCATGATTTATGTGTAGTTATGATTATATACTTTAGCTCAAGTCATGTTTAGTAAAGCTTTTCTCTTATGAATATGATTATGAATGATTTACAAGTGGTTTGAAAACCTTAAACCTTATGTTTACATTATGATATTTACGTTATGATCATGTTATCCTACTCTCATGAACTCTTAAATGTTTTTAACTGTCCATTTTGCTTACCTTGCATACTCGGTACATTCCACATACTGACCGCATACTTTATGTTGTATCGTCTTATGATACAGCCTCCGACATCTAGGCTCAGTTCCGCTAGTCAGATCTCTGGAGTTAGCTATTCTCAATATCTATTGGTGTGTCCTCATCTTGCAAGGGCCCTATCTTATTAGTTGCATTACATCTTTCAGTTTCTGACTTGTCGGGTCAGTTGGGGGTGTTGTCCCATCAATCGATCAAATATGTTAGAGGTTTTCAGACTTTGTGTAGTAATTAGCTTGTCATGCATGATGTAAATTCTAGTTCTGATGTAATGTTATGATTAGAGTTCCGCTATGTTTAGCATGATAAATCTTCCGCTTTTATTGATTTAGTTAGATGTATGTTCATGCCATGGGTCGACTTGGAGTCTAGTGGGCTCCTTGTCCCGTGTCTCGATCCAGGCCCATGTTCGGATCGTGACATATATGTTGTGGACGACCAAACTGCCACATCACTCGATCAAGCATGTGGTGCTCAACGATCTCTAAGAAAATCATGGGCACCCATGCCATCCATAAAAGCTAGTCTATCGTGCAACAAGGGGACAATATAGGCATGATCAAAGTGTAGGGTGTCCACACAAATAATTTACAATAAGATAAATAAATTCTAATATGCTGAATAAAATGTTAAATATTAAGTTGACATAATATTAAATATAGAGTTTACCCGATCCTCCGTCATTCAATCGAACTGATCTATAATCGGAATGACAGCATAATGTGACTCATCCTTTCGATCACCTGTCGCGTCCAATGCCTGGAATATGCTATCGATGCCTTGTCATCCTACAACACATCCACGACTATTGGCCCAATAGGTATAGACTACAGAGACAAGATCCTCTCCTAATACCATACCTTGACGTGACAAAAAAAATAATTTAGTTCATCTCAAAGTTAGTATATTTTACATAATTGAATGTATCAATACATTATATTACTTGAAGGAGAGGAGAAAATCCACAAGCGTTATTCACCTTTCCCATGGATGATCGACACAGTGACCTATATATAAATATTAGGATTGCGTTCCCTTGTTGTAGGTCCCTACATCCTCGATGGGATCTAGAAACGATAAGTACCATAAGCTCAAGAGGTTCCTCGACATGTTCGAAAATAAGATCTCCCCCCCCCCCCCCCCCGCAATATAAGAAGCATGCATAGTCGGGCTATCCTCTCAACCCTATAAACTAGAGTAGCATCTCTAATGGTCTCTGTCTCTACTAACTGATGGCATGTACATTCACCCGACTCTTATCAATTATATTCTCCTCTGCTGAGAGGCAACCAGTGAGTCTATGTAGAAAACTATGCCATGGAAAAGTTCGAGGTCCAGGATCTTACATGTACACTCGCATGACCATTGATGCGCAAACCAAACATAACTTGCACATCCTGCAGCATAAGTGTAACATTGTCGAATGGTAGATAGAAGCAACGAGTTTCTGGAGTCCATCACTCAATCATGGCCGTCAGAAGGGAATGGTCATACTGTATCCTACCTGCTCGAACAATCTAATATAACCCGACCCTAGATAGGTACTCTGCAAAGCACTCATGAGGCAGGTGTTAACAAAGTAAATTTCAAGCATCATCCAAATGTACAAGCCTCATACAAGCACCAAATGGAATGCTACCACGCCATATTGACTCGAACCTATGAAAGCCCTTTAAGCTAAGAAATCTCATCTACAAGCCTAGGGTTGGCAACACGCTCCATGATATATGATAAAAACTATCTGTACACCTAGTTTCATTAGTGCAAACGTCTTTTTAATTTTATTTTAATAATCTAATTGATACTTGCTAATTACTACATACTAATTGCAAATTCTTAATTATGTATATTAATAAAAAAATAACTTTTCCGGTATATATTGTAAAATCCTCCGTTTACAATTTCTAATTTCTAATTAATAGTTACTGATTGAAAATTATTAAACCCGTAATATATTTAATAATTTTCACTTACAAATTACTATATATTAATTTGCAGATTCAAATTTCTTAATCACTAATTCTAATTAATAATCTCTTAATAAATAACTAATATATATTTTTACTCTAATTATTAGTTACAAATTACTATGCACTAATTCAAACTAATAATAATTACTATTTCCTAATTAATAATTAGTAATTTCAAGTTCTATTAAAATGTACCTTTATGAAGGCTAATTTTTAAAATAATATATAAATAATGGTTTTAACGCATTACATCATATTAAAGGAACAAATATATAACCACTAATTTATATTCTAATATAATATATACAATTAAAAAATTAAATTTGAAAGAAACAAACTAACAGAATAACAATCTAATTTAATAACAACTAACTTACTGGCCAATTTCAAGAAAAAAAAATCAAAACGAGCCAATTACAAAATATAACAACAACAACAATCAATTCATATGCGTTGAATATTTATATATTGATTAATCAATAAGAGAATTTGAGACATAAATATCTAAACTGTTAAACTTTTGAAAATTTGGATCCTAGATACATGTTCCTTGAGCCTCAATCTTGATTTCAATGAGAAATTTTACACAAAATAATAACAAATATGGAGGTGGAACCATCTGGCCTCGAGTAAAAAAAATTGAAAATTAGGGGGGGGGGGGGGAGCTGCTTGTCGGTTTTCTGAGTTAAAGTAAAAGGAAATTGAAAATGTGGGTGGGTGGAGGGGGGGGGGGCTGTGGGATTTTCTTGATAAAGAAGATGTCTTTTCTATATATAACAGACTAAATTATTTCTCCTTATCCGCAATATAGCCTTTTAAACCACTAATTCTATTTTGGCATTAATTTAAAAATGAGACTTATTTCTGTATCTGTTTATGTTTGGGGCCTATTTCAGTTCTGGAGTTCCTATTTTAGTTTTGGGTTCATCAATGCACGGGATAATTCTATAAACACCCTTCGTCATCCATCCCTTCGTCGTCAAAATTCTTCCCACACTTATTAAGAAGTTATTATATATTATAATTATAATTAATTAATTAAATTAGATTACATATAAAGTTAAATTAACTTATAAACTATTTCATAATTCTAAGTAATTTTTATATCAAATATTAATTTAAATTATTTCATACTATATTAATAATTAAATTTGAGTATGTAATGATTAATTATAATACATTTAAAAATATTTGTTACAAATATAATGGATGAGAATAGAAGTGGATTGTCCATTTAATTACATATATGAATTTGCTTACATTTAGATATATTTACATAGTATGCAACATCATCATTTTCATTCTTGTCTTTGAGGATGTATCTTTGTAACTGCAAATAGAGCACTTTGGCTCATGGATTAAACACTCAATAGAAGAGTTCTCTCCTCTTTTCTATATTTCTTGTTCGATATATCTTGTTTAATACTGTTCTTGTCACGACCCCATTAGACGGGTTGTGCGGGTACCTACATCGACTCTACTCGATAGGAGAACCCTTTTCAGAACGGTACATAAAGTACCCTAAATTTCTCATTAATTTACACCAATCAATAATAATTAGAAAATATAACAAAATTTTTAAAACCTTGAATCTCCCAAGATCTAGTCTAGATAGGTAGAAGAGGTCTAATAAAATACATGACAAAAAAAATGGCACAACTTCATCTGATAAGAAGATCATGAAAGCTGATGCTGAATACTTCATGTCAATCAAGAAACTTCAACCTGCTACAACCTACACCAAAAAGGCATAGCAAGATAGTATCAGAACATCACACATACCGGTAGGCATCATCGACCGACTAAGGCTAGTTAACATAAAAACATAATAATCAACATATAATCAACGTTAATAAATTCAATGACTACAACACTCATGCAACATCCCACTAGCTTTATCCACTATATTATCGTCTCTTATGGCTCATCAAGGTTCATGCAATTACCCTACAATCCTAGACGTTATTTAATCTACCAATCTGCCTCTCTCTACTCCTCCTGCGGCGAATACTTGGTCCACTATGTCGGTCCCACAGCCGCAGCGATGTACCCGCGCCATCCCAAATAGAAAGTAACCAATTTCTCCTAATCCAGTTCTGTTCTATTCCATCATATAACTTTTATATCCCGACTACCTCTCATACAATTTCACTAACATTGCCCAAGTCCGTTTCTACCACTTATTGACCTATTTCATTACTTACCTGATTTTTCTGATCCTCCTTAATTTTAGTAGATTAAGTAATAAAGTCAACCACTATTTCCCGGTGATTCACTACCTTTTAGTTAAATACTTTATATTACCTTTTATGATTCACCAATGACCACTTCGATCAAACATTCATTCACAAGTACGAACTAAATAATTCAATTACACATAATTAATCATCAAAACATATCGAGGGAGTTGGATCACTCAAAATTAAAGTACATGCACATACCTGTCTCCATACTACGAATATACCATATAATATCATACTTGTACCGTATAGTCATATATTGTGCTCCAAACATGTTTCTCACCTCAAATCGAACAATGTCGATATATCTTGCATCACACTGATATACCTGTACCTTTTGTCACCACAACCGTATGTATATCAAACCACACTCACACAATCTTTGTCTTACAATCATACCATCGGTGATATACTGGGCACACGCCTCCGTCATGTCATTGTACACACATGCCAAAGAGTCTTATGCTTTCCCTTCCAGTCATGACCTGTAAGGAGATCTAAAAATTCATGTACTGTACACCCAGCCGTATGAAACCTTCATCATACCTATCTGTGTACTCATATATGTACACCCAGCTGCATAGTCTTTTAGCCATACCTATTTGTGTACTCCCTCAAATAGCTCGCCTGGATGCTCACCTCGGCACGAGCCACTCATGTCTCCAATCCTTATTCAGAGTCTAATTGTACTATTTTGCTCATCCAAGTTCTCTCCCTTCTGCCCCAGCTCTCACATTCACCATCACATCAATGATTTTCCTTACCATATCATACCATATCTCATATACACATTCAATAAATACCAACTCGACCCTTAACCTCGGGATGCGCATCATTGCCCAACAAATAATAAATCATATACGACAAGAGTTATATATATATATCTATATCAATGAGTTTAATCAAATGCACAGTTACGAACCCAATTTCATACGCAAATATTTATAATATCAATTTTATCCATAATTGTCACAAAAAAGTGCAACCTAGCCCCCTCACTAGTTTGGACTCCACTGCAGTGGCATTACTGCTGCCACACATGGTTTCACTGCAGCGGTACTGTTTGACAGTACTTCGACCAGTTCTTTCCCCAGTTTCCTCACAAATCATTCTTCGCAACTTTGTACTCTTCACTATATATCCCACCCCTTGGAGGAAGCACCATAATAAGTTTATCCAATAATTAATTATTAACGGGGCAATCATCATTACAAATAATGTCCACATACCTAAACATTACGTTATCACTCACAGAACATGCAGGTTATTATGTAAGCTCTGACTCTTCTAATTCGCATATTATAAATCGCGTCCGGTATAATCATAGCCCATCCATAAATGCTTACTTACTGCGTCCTATATACATGATTTGTATGACTAACCATTCAAGGTTACAACTTAGGAAGAATAACTATATAATTCAATATACATGTAAATATATTCAAAAATAATGCTCGAAGGTTATTCTACATTCAATCAAATCGCTCTCACCTACACCCCCCACACATAGACTATTTTTATTGCAATCTCTCCCCTAGGGGTTTTCACACTATGGGGATATCACCATCCCTTATTCTATTTCTTTCCTCCTCAGAATCTTACCGATTTTGAATATTCGATAACAATTTATTCAAGTTTTGATCATACCCATCAAAAGCACATCAACTATAAGTACGTATATGTTTAGCTAACCAAATTCTAACACAAAAATGAGTAAATCATAGTCTACCTGGGTGCCAATCTATTGTCAAGACATTCCCAATCGCATGCCTGCACCGATTCCTAAGTTCTTGCGGAAATATCCTAGCCATGGAGGATGAACCTCTACTCCTTTTTCCTTTCTTGTTCCAAAAGTCTATTTCCTGTTTTTGGGAATTTTTATTAGGCCCTTTTGAGAGAATAGATTTTTACAATCCTAACTAAAACAGGATTGTAGAATTCTGGTCTGCATCACCCCCTACAACGAGACCAATTACCGCTGCAGCGGTTCCGCTATGGCAAAGAGAATCACACCGCGACAGACGCACGCCTAGGCCCACCGATTGTGACTTAGACAACTCGAACTTATTCATCTTATGACCTTTCTTTTGGCACTTCATTCCTATTTTCTAAAAATTTTAAATTCACCTGCTCTTAGGGGGTTAGGGTGTCATAACGATTGAACGGGTCGTTACATTAGATACCAAGTAAAAATCTATTTATCCCTGAATGGCCCTATGATACAGAGGCATGTGTTTTTAGTACTCCCATGTGGATCCCAACATTGTTCCTAGATTTCCCCACTTCTAGCTGGCACCATGGCTTATCGATTTTGTGTTTTGGTCACCAGACTGATCGTTGCAGGGCCCTTTTATTACGACTTATACTTACATCTTCCAAACATGAGCCTGAAAATTTCTTGTGGAATTATAAATCTCTATTTGGGGTTGAACAAACTCAAGCATCAAATCACGCATTTACCCCTCCGGGTTTTACGGTTACTTATTCCTGGCTCAGCTTCTCTATTGGACTTCTTAGAGCGGGTTCTTTTGAAATGATGGGGCACTGTGGTGGAATTTAAACCGACACTGTTTTAATCGTCCACTACAGTGAGTGTGTTTCCTGCTATAGTGGTTCCGCCACAGGGAAAAGTTGGTTTGCTGCAAGGGACAAAGGGATCAGTTAAAGGGGCCGAATGGACGTTTTTGAGTTCATTCTCAACGTTTCACTTCACTTTTGTGCAAATCCTCTTAATAATCCCTGCGATGTCCCTTGATTTCTCATGTAATCCTCCCTCCTCATGGCTTCCTTACTTTATTTTCTAGTGAATACTTGTGATATATTGCCTATTTTCTTCGTGTTTGGGTAGTTATAGGGGCGATATGGGTAGGTTCCTTTTTTGAATTCATAGGCTAGATTGTTGAAACATGTTGCTTGCATTTACATTCTCAAGTGATCTATACTATTCTCTGTGTGTTTCTGGTCAATTTCATATTGTTGTTGGGTCGAAAATGAGGGGGTTTGGGTTGGGTGGTGGTTTGATCTCTTCGAAACTTTCGGGTTTGAATCCGTACACTATTAGTGGTGGGTAATGGTTATTAGGGCTTGGGAAAGTTCTCCCCTTGCCTCATCTATAGTCTATTTGAAAAAACACGGAGGTTGAAATTTCAACCTCCATTGATAGGGTTCAAAGGTCTGGGAAAGTCAATGTTTGCTGCAGCAGAACAGTGATCGCTGCAACAGTACAGCGAACTTACTTCCGTTATGGTAAACTCATTGTGGTGGACATACGTCCGCTGCAGCAGTCCGCCTGGGCAGTGGCTCCCCTTGAATCCTAATTTTCTTTCCTCCCATTCTCTGTTCTTCTAGTCATTAGTCCCTCTCCTAATGCTTCTTATAAATGCATGTTTATCATTATGGCTTCCTTCAGCAGTAGCATCTGCATTGGTGACTACATTTGCTTTGTGAACGACCAGTGTCAACTCCGACACAATGAACAAGCTGCAAAGGACTTGTTGCACAAAAGGGTTTTGGCATGCACGATCTAGAGGAGAAGGCGCTGAAGTTTTATTACCCTCCTCCAGAAGATCACTGGGGTCCATTGGTAGAGGACCAGGGTAAAGCTAATGAGGCCTGGGTAGGGGAGTTTTACACTAATCTCCCAACGGTTGCTTGGAGATAGGATGAGTCAGTGGCTTATATCAAGGGTATGCAGATCACCTTGACCCCCGCCGCCATCAATAAAGATTTAGGTCTACCGAATCCTCTAGAGGATGAGTTAAAGGCTTAGGATGTGGAAGGGAATGTGCAATGGTGGTAAATACCTTGGTGATGGAGGAACAAAGGGCCTCGACTGACTGGGGCATCACTAGAATAGACATTCAGAGTTCTCATTTCTCTGTGGAGGCCAGGATATGGATACACCTTGTGTCTCAGAGGATCTGCCCGTCCTCCAATGTCACGATATGACCTATCCCTATGCCCTGGTGGTGGCTTATGTTTTAAATAGGGTGAGGGTGAATATGGGGGCTCAAATTATAGAGGAGTGGAGGTATTTCTCTGCAAAGCCCATCATAGGCCTGCCGTTTTCTTCTCTTATCACTAGGCTCTACAAGCGGGTCGACATCCATCAGGAGTCTGGGGATGTCATCGTGGACTACGATAGGCCCTTCGATCCCTTGAGGGTGAAGAGGGCTCCAGGAACAGGCCAAAAGAAGAGGAAGACTGCATCAGTTGAGGGAGATGGTGAGGCCAACACTTCAAGATCTGTCGGGCCATTTGAGCGGATTGAGGCCGAGATGGAGGCCATGCGCGAGATACTTAGAGGGTTGTCCAGACCTCCTTCCAGCAGTCCATCCTCCAGTGCAGAAGCTACCGACTTTGGGGAGGTGTAGGGAGAAATTGGCGCCATGGCTCAAGCCCATGTGGAGCTCCGGGAGGACTTAGAGCGAGAGAGGAGGAGGAGGTGTTCTCGGGACAAGCTGCTTGTCCGAATGTGAAAGGGGATCAAGAATATCCTGAAGACTCTCTGTACTAGTTTCAGGATACCTCAGGCGACCAGGCAGGACCATCCTGAGTTCTCCTTCCTCAGCGGGTTCGAGGAGGGAGCTGACGAGGATGCAGGCAGCAGCAGTGACGAGGCCTCCAGCTAGATGGGTCATGGAGTTCCCCTTTTTCCTTCTCCTTGGCTTACTTACTGATTTGGGTAGCCCCCGTTTAGGGTTTGTAAGACAATATTATTGCTTTTCCTTTCTTTCTTTTTGAATGTTGGTACCTTTCTCCCTATGATGTACAGATGCCCATTTGGCATCTTCACACATTGGCCTGTTTGGCCCCCCCTATTTATGATATCGTTGTTGGTTTCCTATATTTGCTTGAATGGTTTTTTCCCTTGATGCTTGTATTTTCTATTCAGAATAGCAAAACTTGGAACTTCTGGAACCTGGCATTCTTCCTGGCCATGTCCACTGCAGTGGTCGTTCTACTGCGATAGCGAATCCATTACAACGGTACATCTCTCGCTATAGCTAGTCTGCTACAGTGAGCCAACCTTTGCTATAGCAAAACTCGCAAAGCCGGATATCTACAGGGTTCTTACCTCTCCGGTCAACTCAAGTCAATCCCACCCACCAGTCTTATTATATATTCTCAATAATCCTGCATAGTCAGATGCCAATTAGGCCTTTCGAGATACCGATTGGACCCAACCCAAGCGATCGACATTTTCAGACAGCACGATGGGAAAGAAATAAAGCAAAAACTTTCTAGATGCCTTATAGCTTCCTGAAGATTAGATGTGGACGTCTACACACCAATCTGCAGGAGTCCACTCGATATTTCTCTTGTACTTGTGAGACCAATAACCTAGGCGCTCTGATACCAAGTTGTTACGACCCCAATAGGCGGATCATGCGGGTACCTACATCGACTCTACTCGATAGGAGAACCCTTTTTGGAATGTTACATAAGTACCCAAAATTTTTCATTAATTTACACCAATCAATAATAATTAGAAAATATAACACAATTTCCAAAACGTTGACTCTCCTAAGATCTAGTCTACGCAGGTGCAAGAGCTCTAATAGAATACATGACAAAATAAATCACACAGCTTCGTCTGAGAAGAAGATTATGGAAGCTGATGGTGAATACTCCACGTCAATCAAGGAACGTCAACCTTCCACAACCTATACCAAAAAGGTGTAGTAAGGTAGTATCAGTATACCATCCGTACCGATAGGCATCATCGACCGACTAAGGTTAGTTAACTTAACAACATAATAATCAACATACAATCCACGTTAACAAATTCAATGACTAAAACACTTATGCAACATCCACTAGCTTTATTCACTACATTATCGTCTCTTATGGCTCATCAAGGTTCATCCAATTACCCTAAAATCCTATCCATTATTTAATCTACCAATTTGCCTCTCTCTACTCCCTCTGCAGCGAATACTTGATCCGCTACAACAGTCCGCAGCCGCGGTGATGTGCTCGCTGCAGCGCCATCTCAAGCAGAAAGTAACCAGTTTCTCCTAGTCTAGTTCTGTTCTATTCCACAATATAACTTTTATAGCCCAACTACCTCCCTTACAATTTCACTAACATTGCTCAAGTCCGTTTCTACCACTTATTGACCTATTTCATTACTTATCGAATTTTTCCAACCCTCCTTAATTTTAGTATATTAGATAATAAAGTCAAATCAATGAACACTTCTATCAAACATTCATTCACAAATACGAAGTAAATAACTCAATTACATACAAGGAATCATCAAAACACATCGAGGGAGTTGGATCTCCCAAACTTAAAGAAAATGCACATACTTGTCTCCATACCATGAATATGCCATATAATATAATACATGTACCATATCGTCATATACTGTGCTACAACTATGTTTCCCACCTCAAACCGAATCATGCCGGTATATCTTGTATTACACTGGTATACCTGTACCTTTTGTGACCATAGTCGTACGTATATCAAACCATACCTGCACAATCTCTATCTCACAATCGTACCATCGGTGTTATGCCGTGAACACGCCCCCGTTATATCACTGTACACACATGCTAGAGAGTCTTATGCTTTCCCTTCCAGTCATGACCTGCAGGGGACTCTAGATATTCATGTACTATACACCTAACCGTATAAAACCTTTATTATACCTGTCTGTGTACTCATATTTGTACACCCAGCTTCATGGTCTTTTATCCATACCTGTTTGTGTACTCCATCATACCGCTCGCCCGGATGCTTTCCTCGAGCACGAGCCACTCATGACTCCAACCCTCATTCAGAGTCTGGTTGTACTATTCTACTCATCCAGATTCTCTCCCTTCGGCCCCAGGTATCACATTCACCATCATATCAATGATTTTCCTTACCATATCATACCATATCATACACACATTTGATCAATACCAACTCGTCCCTCAACCTAGGGACGCACATCATAGCCCAACAAACAATAGATCACACACGACAAGAGTTATATATATCTATATTGACCAATTTAATCAGATGCATAGTTCCAAATCCAATTTCATAACCAAATATTTATAGTATCAATTTTATCCATAATCATCACAAGGAAGTGCAACTTGGCTTGCTCGCTAGTTTGGGCTCCGCTGCAGCGGCACTGCTGTCGCCACTACAGTCTCGCTGCAGTGGTACTATTTAGCAGTACTTCGACCAGTTCTTCCCCCAGTTTCCTCATACATCATTCTTCACAATTTTGTACTCTTCACTATATCGCCAACCCCTTGGACGTAGCACCATAACAAGTTTATTCAATAATTTTTGTTAACGGGGCAATGATCATCATAAATAATGTCCATAGAACCAAACATTATGTATCACTCACAGAACATATAGGTTATCATGTAATCTCTGACTCTTCTAATTCATGCGTTTTGCATCGCATCCGGTAATAATCATACCCCACCCTTAAACGCCCACTTACCGCATCCTATAAACAGGATTTGTATGACTAACCGTTCAAGGATACAACTCAGGAAGAATAACTATATAATTCTATATACATGTAAATATATTCAACAACAACGTCCGAAGGTCATTCTACATACAATCAAATCACTCTCACCTACATCTCCACACACAGATTATTTTTATTGCAATCTCTCTCCTTGGGGTTTTAACACTATGGGGATATCACCACCCTTTTTCTATTCCTTTCCTCCTCAAAATCTTACAGATTTTGAATATTCAATAATAATTTATTTAAGTTTCAATCCTAACCCTCAAAAGCACATCAACTATAAGCATGTATCTATTTAGCTAACCAAAGTCTAACACAAAAGTGAGTAAACCATAGCTTACTTAGGCGCCAAGCTATCATAAAGACGTTTCCAATTGCATGTCTACACCAATTCCTGAGTTCTTGCAGAAAAATCCTAGCCATAGAGGATGAACCTCTACTCTTTACTCCTTTTCTTGTTCCAAAAGTCTATTTTCTGTTTTTGGGTGTTTTTATTAAGCACTTTTTGAGAGAATAGGTTTTTACAATCCTAACTGGAATAGGATTGGAAAATTCTGGTCCACGCCACCTGCTACAGCAAGACCAACTACCCGCTGCAGCAATTTCACTATGGTGGAGAGAATCCCGCTGCAGCGGACGTGCGCCTGGACCTACTGATTGTGACTTAGCCCGTTCAAACTTTTTCATCTTACGCCCTTTGTTTTTTTGGGACTTCATTCCCATTTTTCAAAAATTTTAAATTCGCCCGCTCTTAGGTGGTCGAATGTTATAATGGTAGGGCAGGCCGTTACAGTTCTACATTACTCTATTTTATAACATATTATCTGCGTGAAACTCCAATCAACTGAGAAGAATTTTGGTATGATTTTTATTTATTGTTGCGAAAATTAGGAGAGAGGTACGTTTTTCAAATAATTTACTTTGATTTGGATCTTGAAATGCAGAAAGATATTTGTGGTTACATTCTACTATATGTCAATCTATAACTGAATTATTCTGAAATCTCAAGACGTAAGCATGAAGTAATACTAATGTCGACATTCATTTTTATAGTAATTTAAATGATTTTGATATGGCTGAGTAATTATTTTCTAGATTAGTTCAAAACAATAGACTTGCTAATCCACTTCGGTGAAAGAAAATTAGAATACCAAGAACTTGAACCTGAGAGATAATTTATTATATTCATTCTTTTAGGACTTGAAATAACATAATTAATTAAATGAAAGTTCACAAATATTAAGGAACTAAGACTTTAAATAATGTAATTAACGAGACGAAAGTTCACAAACATTAAGAAACTCTTTAGTTCAAGAAAATGATGGTTTTAAATTTTTACTTCTGATTTGTATTATTTTGATATAGGCCAATTGTATTTAGTCTTATAATTACGATTGTGTCTTTCACTAAATAATTTTACCTCAATTCACTATTATGTATTTAAATATAGGTGGTACGATATTAAAAAATACTATTGTTCATATTTGATATTGTTTGATTATCCATTTTTCACAAGTAAATTATGGCAGTTCACAATTAATTATATCTTGACCGTCTTTTATATTAAGGGAGTGCTGATGGTCATATTTATTTGTTGATATCAATATTAAATGTATCTTCATTAAAATTATAACGGTTATAATATAGATGACCGTTTCAATGCAACTTATAGAATTGTAAGGAATATATATATATATATATATATATATATATATATATATATATATATATATATGTATATATATATCTATATATATATGTATATGACCATTCAATTGATAATAAACTCCTTCATAAGGGCTTGTTATGACTAAGCATATTTATTTAACTTTATAACTGTTAAATTAAGTGATAATACGTTCAATGTCTAAGCAATCCTCCCAACAGGTCTCTCATGGCATCTATCTCCGCCTACATCCGCTTGATCGGGTCGGCCCCACTACCTCTTAGACCCTACTACCCTTTTTATCCGAGTCAACCTTTCTCTTCTTCCTTCCCCTCTCTAGTGCACCTTTCACCCTCAAGGGATCAACGGTCATGTTAGTATGGTATCTCCTCTCTCCTTGTCTACTCCAGCATGCTGACAAAGCATAGTAATAAGAGAGGAAAAAGGCAAGTTGGTCCTACTCCTCGTCAAGAAGTACCTCTACTCCTCCACCACCTGCGCTCGCACATTGACTAGCATTCGACTCAGAATACATGCCACCACTAGTTCCCAGGTGTAAGTCATATTACTAACATTAGTGGATGGACGGATTTGATAGGACACCAAGTTTAGCCACTATCGTGTCTTAGTATTGAAGTGAGTACCTCTTATGTCAGTGTGAGTAATAACTCAGTGAGACAAGACTCTTGTCTCCTCTACCACGAAAGTATCGATGAGCTACTAACCGTTGCCCTCCACGTCCCTAGCCTTCAAATCGACCTCCGAGGGATTTGGAAACCCCATAATCTCATTGATGGGGGCAACACTGATGCTGAACGACACTCTCCAGATATAAGTAATCGGGTCCCAGATGGACCAGTTCACTATGGGGAAATTAGCATAGAACTCTCTCACCCAACCCTCATTAGCCTTGCATGGCTCCTCGACTAGTGGGCCCTAATCCATCTCCTGGAGCCTAGCATAGAACTTCAAGGCCTTCTCCTTCACATATTGCATAATGAAACCTTATTCATGCAACAAACTCTTGACTGCCTACTCATAGTATCGAAACTGCTACTATTCATTCACAAAGCTGGTGTAGCCGGAATAATTGTTGCTGTTAGACATGGTGATAGTAATATCCCGTAGAAAAATCATTTTTTAGATAGGTTATAAATGGGGTAAATATAGAAGTTGAGTCTAGAATTTAAAAAATAGGAGCACTAGCTTACTACTTAAGCTGTGACCACTGTAGTGGATGGCTTCTCACCATAGTGAGTCCGCTACAGCGGAACAGATTTGCCACGATGAGCTCACTGCAACAAAAAAGGTTTCACTACAGTGGAAGTCATCTTCCCCAAAACCTCTAACCCAATAATGGCGTATGAAATTCCCAACCCCCATTTGCCCCAAATCCGACATAGATTGGGCAAGGGGAGAGATCCCCAAGCCCCAGAACTAGTTATTCAATATAATATCTACCTCCTTCAAGCCATAAGGGCTCGAACATGTTCAAACCACCACCCTACCCAAACCCCATCATTTCTAGTGCAAACACCCCATGAAAATAGTCACTATCACGCAAAAAATAGTATGGAAGACATAAGAACATCAATACAAGTATCATGCTTTGTAAATCTATCCTCATTTGTGCAAAAGAAATAGAGATTTACCTACCCAATAACAACCCCAAAATCATGCATATGGGCATGAAAACACTACCAATCAAGAGTATATAACTCAATAAAGGGGTGAGAAAGATGATTACCTTTATGAATTCGATTGAAATTTCCAAAGGTTAAAGATGCTTTGCAAATTGTTTAAAGTGGAAGGGGAAGAATAAACATAAAAAAAATTGTCCACTGCCCTCTTAATCTAATTTTTTATTTTGATGTAGTGGACAGATTCTCTACGGTGGAAAGAGCATTGCTGCAGTAGACAGATCCATTCCAGCGATGATGTCTAATGTTTCAAATTTCTACGAGGGTCAAAAATGACCCAAATACCTAATAGGGAGTCCTACAGGAGACGGTGATAACATGCGGATTGCATGAGCAGATGGGTATGCGAATAGGGGAGACTTGGGACTAAACAGCTCGATCCAGATGTTGAAACAACGGGGAGAAGTTGCATACGTGGAATTTCCTTCCAGTTGGAAATATGGAGATGGGGTGATTGGAATTCGTGCATCATGTACGTGTAGTATGCATGTTAATATCTTAGACCTTGAAATAAAATGGGTCTAGTGAAAATTCCGGTTAAACTCAAAAATGATAATGGTAAGACCATAATATAAAGGGAGTGACCATGATTATGACCCCACGATGATTCTGATCACAATGCGATACAAAAAGTTTGCATCTCCTATGAAGCCTTTGGGGGATGAGCAGCTATTTGATTAGTATCTGAGTAACAACCTGTTCGGTCATTAGAAATCCTGACAACATTGGCATAAAAATTTAAAATTTTTGCTGGTCTAAATTTATATCCTTGAATAAAAAAATATTTGGTTAATGATTTAAAGGCCTGAGTTAAAATTTAGTGGGCCCAGGAGACAAGGCCGCTACGGTGGACACTTCTTCACTATAAAGGGACCACTACAGCGGAACAATCATCTCCATAACGGAAGACGTGGACTAAAACTACATATTTTTTACACTTTTAAGACCCAAATCCTATTGTAACAAGGATTAGTCATTAAAAATGCCCTAGAATGAAATTTTGGTTATTCTAGCAAGACAAAGAATAGGGTCGCTAGAGAAGGGCAAGGATTCCATCATCCTCCCCGATAATTCTCAACAAGAACACCAGGACTCGAAGCAAGAATGTGACCCCATCATTTCTTTATAGCTGCATGACGCCCAGGTATGTTATAGCTTACCTTTGTGTTAGACTTCGATTAGTAACTCGTATATGTGTGTACAATTGGTGGGTGAATGTAAACATAGAATGTTGAAGATTACTTGTACAAAGTCATAGTGAAACAAATTTTAAGGACAGGGGAAATAACCCAAATAACAAGAAATAAAGAGGTGAACGAATACTATGTTGTAATTATTAAACATAGGTAGACTCTTGATGATAGATTGTTGATAGTATGCTCGGGATAGTATATTCTAGACAGTATATTCCTGGACGTGTATTCCTAATTGTACATTATTGATTATTGTAAGTGGAAAGATAGGTACTAGCATGGAATTTTCATAACAAAATGTTGAGTTAAAAATGGAGTTGGAAGAACTTGAATATCGTGTGACTATGAAATTGGTAATGAGGTAACAACTATGATAGAGATGGAGAATTTATCGTGATTAGTTGTATCCCAAAATAGGGGTAACATGATAGTTGGGATATTCATAATGAATACTGTCCCTGAATAATATAGTCTCATGAGGTTGAACTAATAAATAATTGAGAGATGACTATGATTTAGGTATACAAAAATATAAGTATAAATATATTAATACCTTTATGTGTCTATATGTGTAAATTTAGTTACCTACACCTTCATTAAATTATAATGTGGAATTACGGGAAATTGAACTGTGGCTAATGTCTTGCAATAATTGAGAACTAACAAATGTGCTTGAATGGTCTTCAGACAGTGATTGTGATATAAAGTGTAGTGGTATAACTATATTGCTTGAATGAACTCTAAATTGATTAAATTGTACATATTATTCATGAACTGAAAGTGCAATTGTGACAATCTATATGAACTTGTGATTTATCCTATGTGATGATTGATTGAGAGCATGATGAAATATATTGATGAATGATGGATAATACATTCTTACCCTGAGATAACAGGCTCGTGTCCGAGGTGAGTATCCGGACGAGTGGTTGAATGTGATTAAGTATGTGTAAAAATACTTAGATATGAGTGGCTCATACCCAAGGTGAGCATCCAAGTGCGCGGCTGTGATATAAGTGGCTCGTGTCCGAGGTGAACATTCAGACGAGCAGATGAATGGAAATGGGTACCACACCGATGCAATACATGAATTTCTAGAGTCCCCTACACATCATAATTAGAAGAGAAAAAATAAGATCCTCTGACATGTGCACACAGATATACAAATGTGTGACAGACATACATATATGTAGATATGATGCGTGATAAACTGACATGATTCGGTCATGATATGATAGATACAGATGCAAAATAATAAACATTGATATGAGACATGTATTGTATAAGAGGATACAAATAAGGTGTCGATGAGTATAGAGTGAGACCAATGAGTGTGTGTATATACATGTATTTACGTCTCTGGTGTGGACGTGAATCCACTGACATGATTGATCATTTAAGTTTAAATTATTTGTGCTGCTTGATAGTTGTGGAAGATTGTATATCAATATAGTCGTACATGTTATGTGGTTAATTGTCCTGATCTGACTGAATGTAAATTGATCAACCTAAGTTGATATAGTTGTTCATACTTGTAATGGGTATTCATGCTAATATTGTTTCGTGTTGGGTTGTTCATGATTGTGGGAATAGTTCTGATAATATGGTATTGAATTAAGAATTGTAATCTGATAATAGGGGTGATTGATGACTAATAATAACTAAATAAATAGATAGTTGGCATCCGTGAGATGTTGTCAAGTCAATGAATAAATCTTGATTAACCGAAACAAGCTTACTTAATGGTATGGGTTTAGATAAATGATAAAGGTCATTATAGCTTTACATGGTGTATTGAAAAAGAGAAGTGACAGAGTTATCGAGCTACTACCTAGGCAGAGTATCGCTACAATGGTAAATTTTTGCTGTTGCGCAACCACTACAGTAGTTAAGTCACCACTGCAGTGAGATAATGAAACCAGTATAGGATTTGGGGAGTTGGTGATTATTGAATTTAATAGTCTATATAGATGTAAAATGGAGTAGATAAATTGATTGTTGAATTTAATAGTATATATAGATGTAAAATGGAGTTGATGAATTAATTGTTGAATTTGATAGTATGGATGTATAATTATATACCTAATTGATGAATTGATCAAGAACTGGATAGGGTATAAGTGTATGTTATTGTTATGGTTAGTATGAGTTAATCGATTGCATGTTGATTATATACTGTTGCATGAACTAATCCTAGTCGGCCTATGATACTTACCAGTACGTGTGGTGTACTGATACTACCTTGCTACACCCTTTTAGGTATAGGTTGTGATATTTGCAGTTTCATGATTTACGTGGCGATACTCAGCCTCAACTTTCGCATTCTCTCCATTGGTGAAGTTGTGTCATTTTATTGTTATCAGTATTTTGAATAAAGTTCTTGTACCTGTTTAGACTAGATCTTTGGGAGAGTTATGATTTTTAGAGGGCTTGTGTTGTAAATACTAAATCTTTGATGATATATGTAATTTAATAAGAATTTTAATATTTATATATGTTGCTCAAAAAGGGGTTCTCCTATTGAACTAGAGTTCATGTAGGTGCCCGCATGATCCACCAATTTGGGTCGTGTCGTTATAATGACAATGACATTCACTGTAAAATAAATATTTCTCATATAAATGAATTGTCACCTATATGAACATGAAAGACTACTTGTTTTTATGTAGCCTATACTACAGTAGTGCTAGTTAGTCGAATCACATGCCATAGTAAACAAGAAGTTTATGGGTTCCAATAATTTTATTATGTATCATGACCGGTTGGGTCATCCTGGTTCTAATATAATGTGAAAAATAATTGAGAATTCATATGGATGTAGATTGAAGAACTAGAAGATTTTTCAATTAAAAAAATTCTCTTGTGCTACTTGTTCCAAGGAAAATTGGTTATTAAATCATCAGCAATAAAAGTTGGTACTGAATCCCCTACATTTCTAGAATGCATACAAGGTGATATGTATGCCTATTCATCCTTCATATGGACCATTCAAGTACTATATGATTTTGATAAATGAATCTATAAGGTGGTCACATGTGTGCTTATTATCAACTCGTAATATAGCATTTGCGAGTTTGTTGGCCGGAATAATAAGATTAAGAGAATAATTTTCAGATTATGCAATTAAGACAACTCGTCTTGATAATGCTAGTGAGTTTACATCTAAGGCTTTTAATAATTATTGTATGGCAACTAGGATAACATTTAAACATCTTGTGACTCATGTTCATACTCAGAATGGTCTAACAGAATCGCTTATCAAGCACCCATCTATGAAGACTAAACTTTCCCTTTCAGTATGGGGGATATGCCATTTTTCATACAATTTTGCTTGACGTATAAGACCAACAAGTTATCTAAAATCTCTCTATTATAATTGGTCATGGTCAGGAGCCAAATATTTTTCTTCTTAGAATCTTTGATTGTGCGACATATATTTTAGTTGCTTCACTTAAACGCGCAAAGATGGGCTCCCAAATAAGATTTGTTGATTGCCACTTTGATGAATCAATTTTTCCAACATTAGGGAGAAAATAAGCAGAAAAAGATGAGACAAAATGAAGTGCAGTATCATAGTCTCATTTTGATCCTTGTAAAAATTAGTGCGAATAAAACATTTAGAAGATCATTTATTTGCAAGATGTTGCAAATCAATCTTCAAACATATTTTCTAACCCAAAACATATATTATGGTGTTCAACAAAAGAAATTCTAGCTCCTACATCTTCAAATCATAATGAGACAATAGCCATTCATGAAGCCAACCGCGAATATGTATAGTTGAGATTAATGACTCAATACATTTTATATTTATGTGATTCTTTTTTAAAATGAAGAGTCCAACAATATTGTATGAAGATAATATTGTCTACATAGCCCAATAAAAATAAGGATACATCAAAGGAGATAGAATAAAGCACATTTCACCAAAATTCTTTTTTCACACATGTTCGTTAACAAAATGGTGAGATAAAATATTTAACAAATTTGTTCGAGTGATAATCTTGTGGATTTTTTCATTGGCATTGCCAACATCAACATTTGAGAAACTGAGATATAAGATTGACATGCATGTCTCTAAGATATCAAGTAAAAGTTTCATCAGGGGAAGTGAAATATGCGTTGTACTATTTTTCCCTTAATCAAGAGTTTATTCCAACTGGGTTTTCCTAGTAAGGTTTTTAATAAAGCAACACTCAAGTCATATTAAAGATAAGTGTACTCTTTTTTCCTTCACTAGAGATTATTCTCCCATTAGATTTTTTTCTTAGTAAAATTTTAATGAGGTACATTATTTATTATAATGATCCGTCTGTCGTTATGGGAAAGTAAGTCCGGAACACTCTATTTTTGTCTAGGTGCATGAAAACAAGTGTTGGGTGAGTGATAATTAGACTTGAGTTTGAGAAATGAAAAAAAATGCAGTAAATTTTGAGCTACTGGTTAACGGGGACCTCCGTAGTGGTGGGAGTGCCACTGCAGTGAGACCGTCAGGATGGTCGAAGGTCCATCCTAGCGAAAAAGGGAGGACTAACCGTCGGGTCTATACCTTAGATGAGACACGGTACTTGGAGTCACAAGTAACCCCAAGTCAACCCATGGAATATTATAACACTGGTAATCTAAGTAATATCATAGTAGAAGCTTTAAAATAATAAAAAAATCACTTATGAAGAAGAAATAAATCATAAAGCTTTAATACAACTGAAAACAAAATTGAAAGTCTGGATCTGTCTCTGTCTCTGAAACCCATCTAACATATGAGTTGCTGGGACAAGCCTCCAACTAACTCTAAGTCTAACTGAAAGAAAATTAACTGAAGAAAAATAAACATCATTTTAGAAAGATAAGGACTCACCATTAGCGCAGCTGATAAATCCTGGAGAAGATCTGCTAATGGTGCTAAAACTGAAAACCTGCAGCTATATCATAAAGTGATACAACATAGAAGGTATGCGTCAATACTTTGAATGTACTGAGTAAGTAGGAGAAACATAACACGGAGAATAAATAACTAAACTGTAATGACATGCAATAACCAACTAAAATGCTTAAACTGAATAAACTGAAATATATTGAGATGGTCAAGATGACCCTGTCTGATGGTCAAAGACATGCCTTAAATCTGAGATGCTGAAACTAAACTAACTGTACCAAACTGATCTGAACTGAATAATCTGAAATTGTTCTGAACTGAGCTAAGCTGAGATTGAACGGACTAGTGGGGGAGTCTATAACTGAAATGTAACCACGTGGATAGACGTGGAGTTCGATATATATACCCTATCGGTAGGACCTAATATACCTTGCCAGGGTATAAAGGCATGAACTGGGTGATCACAAATATGGGGCCATAAGACCAATAAAATACCTATGGTGGTAACGTAGTTCTTGGGACGTGGGTGCTCTGGAGCCCTAGTCCATTCGGTGCTAAGTCCTACTTCCATTGGATAGTCCTAGAATGACTACTAAGCTGATAGCTCAAAACTGGGGCCCAAGACTAAGTTAGAAATACCTATCTGGAAGTACCCTGAGAGTCTTATCAGACCGAATTCTGTAACTGGTGTTCTAAGATTGGTCAGAGCTGCTTATCTGGAAGCGTCGTAACCGTCTAAAGAAAAAACAGTAATCTGAAGCTGGGGTTCTAAGGCTGGTCAGAGTTACTTATCTAGAAGTGTAATGACCACCTAAAGAACTACTAAAATCTTATATCTGAGTCAAATACTGATAACTAGGAGGCACCACTAATACCTCAAGAATTAATGGTAGTCAAACTGATCAGTTGACATTTCTGGACAATACTGAGTATAATAATCTGACTGAGACTGGACTAATATGTATCTAACTGAAATTTCCACATACACTAAAAATATGGGGATCTCAAAACTGATAGGATCAAGCTACGGGGAAACTAGTCTAACTCATAAGATTCTAAATTTTACTAAACTAAGAACTAGGGCTAAATCATTCCACTAGATACAATTTTTACAAATTTTTGGAAGTAGATAGTAATAAAGCAGTTAAAATCATGAGAAATATTCCACTTGAATTCTTAAAGAAATTGGTTTGACAATTTTCTACATTTCGAATCCACAGGGCTACAACTGATAGAGAAATAGAGAATATTTTGGGGACACAAGGGAAGAACTATTCCCTTGTTGAATTCCCATATACTTGGATAAGAAATCCCTAGATAAAAAGACTTGAAATTCTGCAACTGAAGAGGAGCCCTGTTTCTTGCTTGAGAGGAAAAGTCTGGATTCTACGACCGATATTTCTGAGAGTCTACATGGGGAATGAGGGAGAAATTCGTATAACCCCTCTAAATTCTCTGAAATTATACCTAAAACAACATATTTTAGGGACTAAATAGGTGAGAAATTGCAAAAAATCCCTATAATAAAATCTAGAAACTGACCGACAGGGAACCAACGGGTCACTCAACGAGTCGTTGGTTAAGACCACGACTCGTTGGGACCAGTCTTTGGCCCTACTTCCTGGGGGTTAGGATCACTGGATTTGGTAACGGGGAATACCACAACTCATTGGACGAACCAATAGGTTGTTGATTTCTCCCTTGGTCACTGGACGAGAAAGTTTGGAAGTCTGGCAATGGGTGACACAACGACTCGTTGTTGGGCCCAAGGGGTCGTTATGTCCAGTCGTTATGTTCACTGGAAAATTTCTAAAAATCTCAAACTTGCTATGACTGGTGGTGAAAATTACTCATTGTGGGACACAACGGGTCATTCTTTCCACTCGTCATCACTAGAAGGAGTTTCTGGGGTTCTTACCCAATGACTCACACAACGAGTCATTGTATCAAACGACGACTTTCTAGTTGAGTCGTGGGGTCCTAGGAAAAGGGACTCCAGAACTGGGGACCAACGATTGACAGGATGACTCATTGTTTCTCACAACGGGTCATTCCTTGTCTCGTGGGTTCCCAAGAGACCAAAAACTGCTGACCACGACTAATACTATGAGTCGTTGGAGCTAACCATGACTCGTTGTCTCAGTCGTTCTGAGAAAACTTTTCTAGTTTTTCTTCTGGATTTTTCTTGCAAGGTCTGAGTCTGGTCTAGGAAAGTTTCAGGGTGTTACAATATCTCCCCCTTGGGATCATTGGTCCTCGAATGAAGACTAAAACTGCTGAAAATTAGGAAAAGAGCTGCAATTCCTAGACTGAGACTATGAGCTAGTTTCTGAAGGAGTAACTGAATCCGAACTGAATTAACCATTCTAAAAGAGCTAATGCAACTAGAATACACATAGAAAATCTAAATAGAGCTGATAAGTACAGAACTGAACAGAGTATTGAGGAGGGATTTAGTACCTGATGTTGGAACTGAACTGGAATGGAATAAGTGAGGGTATCTGGCCATCATGTCTGCTTCTGCCTCCCATATGGCTCCCTCAACTAGTTGGTTCCTCCACAAAACTTTCACCGAAGCGACTTTCTTGTTTCTAGCTTATGAACCTAACGGTCAAGGATCTAAACTGGGAACTCTTCATAAGAGAGACTATCGTTTATTCCCCACACTATCTAGTGGCACAACTGAAGTCGAATCACTGATGCATTTCTTCAATAGTGACACATGAAAGATTGGGTGCACCGATGCTAACTTTGGAGGTAGTTCTAACTCATATGCCACACTGCCAATTCGCTTCAGAATTTTGTAAGGTCCCACATATCTCGAACTGAGTTTTCCTTTCTTCCCAAACCCCATCACCCCTTTCATGGGTGAAATTTTCTGATAAACCCAATCATTCATACTCTAACTCTCTTCTCCTCACATTAGTATAGGATTTCTGATAGCTTTGTGATGTTTTCAACGTCTCCCTGATAAGTTGCAGCTTCTGCATAGCCTCATGAACTGAGTCTGGCCCTATCAGGGTAGTTTCACCAACCTCAAACCACCCTATAGGAGACCTATATCTCCTACCATATAGTGCCTCAAACGGGGCCATTTGGATACTGGAGTGGTAGCTGTTGTTGTACGCAAACTCAATGAGAGGTAGGTGATCATCCTAACTGCCCTTGAAATCGATCACACACGCTCTCAGCATATCTTCCAAGCTCTGTATAGTCCGTGCAGCTTGTCCATCTGTCTGCGGGTGAAAAGTTGTGTTGAGCTTGACTTGGGTACCGAGTCCCTTCTGAAATGACTTTCAGAAATGCAAGGTGAACTGGGTAATTCTATCTGAAATAATGGATACGGGCACCCCATACAGTCTGACCAACTCCCGGATATAAAGCCTAGCATAATCCTCGACTGAATCTGTAGCTTTAACTGGGAGGAAATGTGCTGACTTGGTCATTCGGTCTATTATCACCCAGATTGAGTCATGCTGCCAATGAGTCCGAGGTAGACCTGTAATAAAGTTCATATTTACTTCTTCCCACTTCCATATGGATATACTGATATCCTAAGTCATACCTCCTGGTCTCTAATGTTCCACCTTGACTTGCTGGCAGTTCGGCCACTTAGCTACGAATTCTGCAATGTCTCTTTTCATGTCGTTCCACCAGTAAATATACCGTAAATCACGATAAATCTTAATAGCACCTGGGTGGATCTCAAACTGTGTGCTTCAACCAGTATCTGCTGTCTCATATCTCCCACATCCGGCACATATAGTCTACCCTGGTACCGGAGTACACCATCTTCCCCTTGGGAGAAAGCCTCTACTTCTTTTCTGAGAACTATCTTCTTTAGCTTAAGCAGTATGGGATCTTCATCCTACCTTGACTTAACTTCAAGTACCAACGAGGATCTGATCCACTCTGCACCACTACTCAACCCTCAGCTATATCAACCAACTGCATTCCCAACCAAGCTAACCTGTGAATATCCTTTGCCAGTTCCTGTTTGCTCTCTTCAATATGAGCCACGCTCCCCATAGACATCCTACTTAGGGAATTAGCCACTATATTGGCTTTGCTCGAGTGGTATAGAATACTCATGTCGTAGTCCTTCAATAGCTCCAATCATCTTCTTTGATGAAGATTTATATCTTTCTGACTGAACATATACTGAAGGCTCTTGTGATTTGTGAAAACATCCACGTGAGCCCCGTAAAGGTAGTGCCTCCATATTTTCAAAGCAAATACCACAGCTGCCAACTCTAGGTCATGAGTCGGATAGCTCTTCTCATGAACTTTGAGTTATCTGGAGGTGTAAGCTATCACCTTACCCTGTTATATCAGAACACAACCAAGTCCAACTCTGGAAGCGTCACAATACACCACAAACCCATTTGTTCCTTTCGGCAAGGTTAACACTGGAGCGGTAGTAAGTCGAGTCGTTAACTCTTGGAAACTCTTCTCACATGCACCTGAACACTAAAATTTCACCTTTTTCTGAGTCAATCTAGTTAAAGGGGATGCAATAGAGGAGAAACCTTCCACAAAATGTCGGTAATATCCGACTAGACCCAAGAAGCTTCTGATTTCTATTGGGGAAGTAGGTCTTGGCCAGTCTTTCACCGCTGCTATATTTGAGGGTCTACCTGAATACCCTCACCCGAGACCACGTGACCAAGGAAAGTCACCGACTTTAACCAGAATTCACATTTGCTGAACTTAGCAAACAACTGAAGGTCTTTGAGCGTCTGTAGCACTATCCTAAGATGGTTATCATGTTCTTCTTTGCTTCTGGAGTATACCAGAATGTCATCAATGAATACGATGACGAACATGTCTATATATGGCTTGAAAACCCTGTTCATCAGATCCATGAAAGCTTCGAGGGCATTAGTCAGTCCAAAGGATATAACCACAAATTCGTAGTGACCATACCGAGTTCTGAATGCTGTTTTTGGTATGTCACACTCTCTGGCTCTTAGCTGATGGTAGCCCGACCTGAGACCTACCTTGGAGAAACAACTGGCTCCCTGAAGATGATCGAACAAGTCATCAATCCTAGATAGGGGGTACCTATTCTTGACTGTGACCTTATTCAACTGACGGTAGTCGATACACATTTTGAGGGTGCCATCCTTCTTCCGCATGAATAATACTAGAGCACCCCATGGAGAGATGTTGGGCTTGATGAAACCCTTATCAAGAAGGTTTTTGAAGTGCTCCTTTAACTCCTTAAGCTCAAGTGGAGCCATTTTGTAAGGAGGGATGGAGATGGACTAAGTGTATGGAAGGAGGTCTATGCCATAGTTTATTTCTTGCTCAGGAGGGACTCCGGGAAGATCTTCAAAAAACACGTCAAAGAACTCACTAACAACTGGAACTGACTGAATAGTCGGGTTCTCAGAGCTAGAGTCTTTGACTCGAACTAGATGATAAATACACCCCTTATAAATAAGCTTTCTGGCCTTAAGGTAGGAAATAAACCGATCCATAGGCGCTGAACTACTGCCCGTCCACTTTAAAACTGGCTCATTAGGGAACTGAAATCTAACGACCCTAGTTCTATAGTCGACTGAGGCATAATTGGAGTGTAACCAATCCATTCCAAGAATGAGGTCAAATTCAACCATGTCTAACTCTACAAGATCAGCTAGAATGACCTTATTCAAGATTGAGACTGGGTAGTTTCTATACACCCTTGTCACGACCAGAACATACACCCGGATCGTAAACACGGGACAAAGGACCCCGAAGGCCCCAAGTCAACCCATTGCACATGCATACATCTAACCTCAGTTAATAAAGCGGAGTACTTAGCATAAACAAGCGAAAAGGTAAACATAGCATAACACCAGAAAACACTAAGCGTACACATGAGCTGAATACTACACATTGTCTGAAAGCCTCTACTACATACGATGGATTGATGGGACAACATCCCCAACTAACCCGAACAATACTGAAACATAAGATAACATAAAAGTCTGTCAAATAGCCCTTGAAACATGAGGACTCACCAATAAGCTGAGAACGTAAGCTGTGATGAACTAAGGATGAGGATGAGGCTGAGATCCGGACCCTGTATCATGAAACGATACAACATAGAAGGTATGCGGTCAGTACGTGGAATGTACCGAGTATGCAAGGTAAGTAAAATGGGCATTTAAAAGTAAAATAAAATTCATAAGTAAACGTAGGAGAAGGACATCATGCATATATCATAAACACCGTAAGAAAACATAAGGCTCAAGGCTTTCAAATCATTCATAAAGCGTTCATAATCATATTCGTAAGTAAACATTTGTCACACCCCGCTTTGGGGGGTATGACTGGCACCTGGTGCCCTACTAGGACCTAAACTGCTAGACTACTGAGCCTGAGCACATCTGGTTCCTGGCTGGCTCTAACTCAGATTCAGGGAAACAACGGGCTATATAACGACTGTAAATACAGCCTCCGGCCGACTAGGCTTATAGCCACCTGTACCTGTACTAACAGCTAACCTGAAACATATCAATATAGGGGAGCCTATGCGGGCCGACAAGGCCACCATGCTATCTAGTTATTTGTAACTCAACAATGAACTATTGGAGAGCTACGTGACCGGCAAGGTCACCACTACTGTCAGGCTATGGCCCCACACGACCAACATAAAAGAAATAAAAGTACTAACAGCTATACAACTGCACGGCCTCACACGACCGGCTCATGTGACCACAGGGAAAAATATACAGACTACAAGCCTCTAAGAATACTAATAAGATGGTCGGGACAGGGCCCCGGCCTACCTATGTTGTACAACAAAAGAAAAGGGATAAACCTCTAGCTATCTAGCTCCGAATGACTGGAGCTGATGACCCTGTGAGCTGACTGGGATCACGAGGTATCGACCCCTCGTCTATGAGTACCTGCAGGCAAGTAATGCAGCGCCCCTGAGGGGCGTCAGTACCACTGGTACTGAGTCTCATGTTGAACAAGATATAGTTTTTCTGCTGGAAACCATGTTGTATAACTGAGTTTCTATAGTAACATGATTTACTATTTCTAACATGCTTTTTAAACTCCATTTTAACCTATCATTCTACTTCTGAGATACCTTACCGGTATTTACATTGCTTTACTAGTTTACAACCAAGTACGATAATATCCTAACATTCTTTACTAAATCACATTCTGGGCATGTTGTACAGTTCCTAACACTCGTATTAGAATTTATATCGTGCTAGCAAGTTTCACGCTATACATAACATGATGCTTCCAATATCGTACCATCATTTGTAATAAACATAACACACGACTTCTGAACATTCTATTGGTCCTTAAACTATTTTACTATACCGATACTACTAACTTGCCGAGGAAACTAGCTTTACATACCTTCGCTTCTGATTTCCTGACTAACTGGCGTAGCTTGGTCAGTATTTCAGCTATTCCTTCCAACTGCATTCATATATATATCAATAAGTACTAAATACAATTTTATTCTGAAGGACGACATCACTTTCGATATAAGTATAGCCTAAACTTAGGCTTATCGAAAGACGGTTGAAAACTCGCTATTTTTCAAAAGTCCAGAAGGGAGAAGTATTCACTTCACAGCTAGGAACATATAGACACTAGTTTGGAGCAATTCCACTTACCTTAGTCCGGTAGCTCGACGATTCATCGGCCGTATTTCGCGAAACTAAATCCGTAGGAGTGCTCTCTGCTGCTAAATACGTCGGTATCTGAGGTTAATTTGGGTTTGGACTACATTTGGCAGCGTAATCGGACGAAAATATATTTACCCTCTTCATTCTCCTCTATTCCTCTGCGTTTCCTGGAAATTTCATATGTTTTAAATGGATTAAAACCGAAGTGGGGCTTTATATACTTGGGCCTGGACAGGGCCAACGTGTCACGGAGCCAACGCGGAGGCTCCACCTCCGTGACACGTTGCCATCGCGGAGGGGCTCTGCCTCGGCTCCTTCCGCGATGGTTCGATAGGTTATCTGTCCGATCCTTTCCCGGGACTTTCTCTAGCACGTATGGCTTTCAAATATGCCTAACGACCGTGCGAATAGGCCATCTAGGTGTCGGAAATCTTACGGGGTATAACATTCTCCCCCCCTTAAGAACATTCGTCCTCGAATGGAACTGCTATCTAGAGGACTGCTTAACTTACCTGTTTAGAAAAATTTTGGCAGAGTCTCCCCTGTAATATGGACTATACCAAAAACCTGAAACGCAGAAAAGTCCAATACAGGTACTGCACACGATACTTTAAGATTCACTGGATAGCTAAGCATCAATCTTTCTCATTTATTCATACACAACTATAGGGTATTGTATAAGTAATAATACGGACATACCTATGGCCTGACTAGGCCTAGAATAAGTGAGGATATCTGGTCTTCATATCTTCCTCCGCTTCCCAAGTCATCTCCTCTCGATTCCTGTTACGCCACAATACCTTGACAGACGCAATATCTTTAGTCCTCAATCTGCGAATCTGTCTGTCTAGGATAGCTACTGGAACCTCTTCATAGGCCAGTTCTTTTGTAACCTGAATATCCTGGACTGGGACTACTCCGGATGGGTCCCCTATGCATTTCCTCAACATAGATACATGGAAGACCGGATGAACGGATTCTAATTCTGGAGGCAAGTTCAACTCATATGCTACTCGGCCTACCCTTCGACGAATCTGATAAGGCCCAACAAACCTCGGGCTGAGCTTACCTTTCTTGACGAATCTCATTACCCCTTTCATCGGAGATACTTTCAGAAATACCCAGTCATTTACATCAAATTCCAAGTCTCTGCGCCGCACATCTGCATATGATTTCTAGCGGCTCTGTGCAGTCAGTAAGCGTTCTCGGATAAGCTTTACCTTTTCCTCTGACTGCTGAACAATGTTTGGGCTAACCAACGCTGATTCTCCTATTTCAAACCAACCAATCGGCGATCTGCATTTCCGCCCGTATAATGCCTCAAAAGGTGCCATCTGGATGGCTGAGTGATAGCTGTTATTATAAGCAAATTCAATTAACGGCAAATGCTCATCCCAGTTACCACCGAAATCTAGCACACACGCTCGCAACATATCTTCGAGCGTCTGAATAATGCGCTCAGCCTGTCCATCTGTCTGAGGGTGGAATGTTGTACTCAAATTAATCTGTGTTCCTAGACCTCTCTAAAACGACCGCCAAAATCTAGCCGTAAACTGTGCTCCTCTGTCTGAAATAATGGATACTGGTACTCCATGTAACCTGACTATTTCTCGGATATACAACTCCGCATAATCTTCAGCCGAGAAGGTAGTTCTTACCGGCAGGAAATGAGCTGATTTTGTCAATCTGTCAACTATCACCCATATAGAGTCATGTTTGTGCTTAGTACGAGGTAATCCTGCTACAAAATCCATATTCACTGCTTCCCATTTCCAGAGAGATACAGCTATATCCTGAGTCAAACCGCCTAGTTTCTGATGTTCTGTTTTCACCTGTTAGCAGTTAGGACACTGAGCTACAAATTCAGCAATTTCTCTTTTCATACCTGGCCACCAGTAGTTTTCTTTGATATCAGGGTACATTTTTGTCGCACCGGGGTGAAGAGAATAACGGGCATAATGTACCTCTTTCATAATCTGCTGGCGGAGCCCTGAAACATCTGGAACACATAGGCGACCTTTACATAACAACACTTCTCCCTCAATTACCTGAAAATCTGGCGCTTTACCCTGCTGGATTCTATCTTTGAGCTGGATCAGGTCAGGATCCTCATATTGCCGTTCCTTCACTTCCACAACTAATGATGACACGGCGGTGTTCTGTATTACTGCACTACTGTCCTCTGTTTTTGCTACACGAACGGCTAGGCTAGCTAACTAATGTATCTCCTTGACCAATTCCTGCTGCTCGAGCTCCAAATGTGCCAAACTCCCCATGGACTTACGACTGAGAGCATCTGCTACAACATTGGCTTTTCCTGGGTGGTATAGAATATTCACATCAAAATCCTTTAACAGCTCCAACCAGTGACGTTGCCGCAGATTCAACTCCCTCTGAGTGAAGATGTACTGTAGGCTCTTGTGATCTGTGAAAATATCAACATGGACGCCATACAGGTAATGCCTCCACATCTTCAAGGCGTGGATCAATGTGGCTAATTCCAGGTCGTGGGTAGGGTAATTCTTTTTGTGTTTCCTCAGCTATCTGGAAGCATATGTGTTTGGGTGTTTGCTATATGGTTAAAAACCGACACGCAAGTGCACGTGGTCAAACAAGTAGTAAGTGGCTTAAGTAAGCCAAGTATCGAACCAAGGAGACTCTGGATAAGTAAAAATTGCTCAAGTATACTATATTCTATCTTACTTCTATATATGCTGACAACAAAGTAACCAAAAGTTAAATAATTTGTTTATAAATTATATACTAAAACTATTAACAAATATCTACTTTGAATTGAAACTATGGATATGAGCATGCCAAGGTTAAGAACATGTAATGAACTTGATTATAATCATAATTTGGTTAATCTTCTCTTATAGTTGCTAGCCAAGAACATTAGCCAAGAGATTAAAACTCTCGTATTTAATCTCACTTAAGAATCATAAACCATCCGTCTACATTTCTGTGATCAAATGCAATTTATGACCTAGCAATACAATTCTGGTTCCTAAATTGACTAATACAGCTTTCAAGTATATTTCTATCAGGAAAGCACATCAAAACTCAATTTTCCCAAATCAAGTTAAGAACAATACCCTATTAATTCACAACTTTCCAATTTCGTGCTCTCTCGAGTGAAATCGGACTTTATAGATGTACATTAATGTCGGCCACACACCAATGCAGTAGAAACAAGAATTAATAGAACAACATGGAAGGAGAAGATGAAAAACCATATAATTCAATAATCAAAATTCATCACCATTGTTCATAACCTCAGCAAGGAAGAGAATTAGCCACTCATTTGTGGATTAATCATCCTAAAACAAGTGTTAATCATACAAATAATTGATTGAAAGAAGAAAGAAAGAGAGAAAAACCCTGAGCTTTTTCGTCCCTCAACTGCCTGTAACCCACGTCCTTGCTCCACCAAGTCTGAATTAATTAAAAATAAGCCTAAGTGTTCTATTTATACTAATGGGAATTTTTTCCGGAATAACAAGCAACGTGTCACGGAGTGCATCGCAGAGCACTGCCTCCGTGACACGGCGTGGACGCGGACCCTTTCTGGAAATTTAGGGTCTCGGAATAAAGCTTCAACGTGGCACGGCGTGCAACGTGGAGGCTTGCCTCCGTGCCACGGAGCTGTCGCGAGGCTCCACTGGATATTGACAAATTATTCATCCTCCAGGCAGAATGCCTCCGTGATGGTAGCGTGACACGGATCCATCGTGGAGCCCCTTTATATTGTGTAGTCCAATGCCTTTTTCGTGCTCGAATCCAAGTCCAACTCCGATATTGTTCCAACATGCTTTTTATCTCCTCAAAATCACATTTTTCCTACAAAACAATGCTAATCATGTTGGTTAGTATAAATTCACATGTTATTACCAATTACATGAAAATGTATACACATTGCACAATAAACAAGGCGAAAATGATACGTTTGAGTATCACTTGGGCATATAAATCTGCCCAAGATCACTTACCCCACACTTAAATCCTTGTTCGTCCTCGAACAACAAATACACAATTCATGCAAATTACATCCCAACCTTCGCCACTATGGTGCGACAACTTACGCTACAGTCATACCGATCATTCAATATTGTAAATCATCAAGAAAACATGCATGGTCTTAACAATGCAATGACCTTTAATACATTAAGACTTCCTAGACTTTAAGAATCGACCCTCGATATCGGCAAACTCATGCAAATCAGCTAATCAAGATATCCGACTCGAAAATCAATCTTTCATCAAGCATGTGCCCTCACAACTCAAGAGAATCTTCCCCTTTTTGTTCATGTGACACACAAACATTCAAGTAGGGGCATGTAGAAATTAATTTCACTCTCTCTCCAAAAGAATTCACATGCATCATGTCATGACCCATAGGCTTTCCCTTAGTGTATTACTCCACTAATATAAAGAAATGCAATGTAAGATCACGTAGGACTTTAATGGGTTGTAATGGAAGCTATGGAACTAGTATATATTGGATTAGCCAATAATAGCCACTAGCATCATTAAGCGCCTTTTCAACACATTCCCATCTACTCATGGACATTGTTTCTCTCTTTTCTTTTTTTCATCATCCCATTCATGCTGGTTTACTTTCGTATGGCCCATTTCATCAAACACACTTGACACAACAACAAAGGTTTTTCATGCACCTTCATTATCATTTAATTATAACAAGTGCACCCTCCATTTTTTTCTTTTCTTTCCTCACTCTACTTTTCTTTTTCTTTTCACCATTCTCACTCTTTGACACTTTGGGAAAAATCCTTTTTTTGTTCTTCTTAAGCGCTTAAGAGTTTTGTATAGACTTTACGGCTAATGAAAAGAAAGAATTAAGCTCAGTTTATACAATTTTTGGGCAAAAGAAAGAAATAATAGGCTAAAGGCTCAACGGGCTGACTAGGGTATACAATCACATAAAAAGGTAGAGTATGACAAGAAAAAAATAGAAACTCTCGGTTAAAACAAAGAAATGCCTACATCCTTTCCAACATTACACCTCCTTCATTTCATTTTGTACACACACCAGGCAAGTTCTAGACACTTCACAATAGCATGGAATAACAATACCTCACTTCACACTTTATGCACATGCTCGACTCAAGATGCATTCACAGACTCTTTAATTAGCCAATTACATAAATTCAATATTAAGCCTCAATCACACCGAATCGAATTCTACAGCCTAGGTATCTCAACATATTTACAAAATTGCATGCTTTCATTCGAATCACTTTTACATTTTGAATATCAGTTACAACACGCAACCAAAATTTCACAACCATATAGTAACTACAGGTTCCGTGATGCAATCCACCCAAGAAAAAAACTGAAAATAAATTGAAATCACTACTCCTACCGACTACATTTCCCTTAAGACGGTCGTCATCCATCCATCATAGGGAACGGTCACTAACTATGACTTCGGTTCAATGGGACTATTCTCGGTAAAAGAACCAAAAACAAACTCCGAGAAACCCAAAAATAAAAATTGAAAAATTTTGCAAAACATCGATCATTTTGATGGAAAAATATTTACAAAATATTTTAATATGTACAAAATATTTTCGCAAAATTTTAAAAATATCGATCATTTCGATAGAGAAAAAAAATTAAATGAAGAAAATATTTACAAAATTTTTTACAGACTTAGCTGGCAACCACAACATTTCGCACAACACACATCAATTACCACAATTATGTACAAATACAGAGCAGTTTGCACTTTGCACTGCACAAACACAGGGCAACATAAACATACAAAACAAACAGAGGAAAAACATACAAGCAAACCAGCCCAGCCCCAGCACCTAACTACTCCCCACCCCACACTTAAATCGAACACTGTCCCCAGTGTTCACAAAAATTAAAAAATCACAAAATTGGGTGGTGGAACTCCCTGATCAGTCAAAATATTTGACTTCTTCATCAGGTGCTGCTGCCTCATCGCCCATGTCTGAGTCACCTCCATCGTCGTCATCGGACTCCACATCGGAGTCCTCCCGATGTGTCTCCTCGTCCGTGGGGACATCATCGTTAGTGGGCTCTACAAAGGCTGGCCCCACTCGGCATAGAGCCCTGGCATTTTCGCCAAATGGGTAATTCAGCTCGAGCTGCCATAACTCCTCTTCCATGGCTGGTCTCCCACCAATCCGAAGTTGGAGAATTTTCATTCCGAACATCCGTGCCATGTACTGGTCGTCACGAGCATGTCGCTCGCCAAGCGTCAGCACTGGCCCGTGTGTGGTGTCGGGGGCCTTAGTTTTGGTCACGTCAAGGGCCCTCCGCTCCAACTGCGGGATGTAATCCAAAGCCTCTTCCTCGATGTCGAGGCCCCGGAGAAAGGTGGTGATAAGTCCTCCGAACCCATACCTGTGGCCCTGGTGTAGTCGGGCTCTCTTCATGACGGATATGATGACCGCCCCAACATTAATCTCCAGCCCTTTCATTAGGGCGTACACCAGGCAAACCCGGTCCTGGGTCACATCAGTCATGTGCACCCCTGGGATTAGGCACGAACAGACTATCTTTAGCCAGATTCTGGCCTCCCTGTTCATTTGAGAATACGGCAGAGTCTGGTGGTAACCCCTCTCCTTATGTCTGCTCCATATGGGTGTAGATCGAGCCCCACACAGTGTGCGTCTGATATCGGCATATGGTGGGGTGATGTTCAGCTGGCATAGAACGTGGGCATCTGTGTCCCGCGCTCCAATGATGGCATTTAATTGCTGGGGTTCCAGAGTGACAATCTGCCCTCTGATCTTGATTGTGTGGCTTCTGATTGCCGGGTTCCAATTTGCATAGAACTCCCGGACTTGATGTAGGTTGCATTCCTTGGGCTCCTGAAATATGAAGCTGAGCCCAGCTGCCTCGATCCTTTGCACTATGCGGGGGAACTCCTGTGCTAGTGGTTCCCGTGCAATATGCTCCTCGGGGAAGTATTTATTCTCCTTGTGTTTGGTGTACCACTTCTTCCCTTCATCGGTTACCCACCTCGTTCTATATTGGCGGTGTTTGCCGCGTGGAACTGCTGGTGCAGCTGAGACTGCTGTGCCCAGTCTAAGTCATTTTCTCCCGGTGCCTGAAGTAGATGCACCTTTACCCTTATCCTGCCTACTTGCCATTGCACCTGTCAACACAAATAAACAAGCAAAATGTCAAGTTAAATGAATATTAACTTCGGCTAAGTTCGGGTTAAGTTAAGTTTACCCCACACTTAGTCCTTAGCTACGGTTACGATACTACGGCAAGAATAACTTTATTTACACCAAAAACTAACAACTATACAACTCATGCTTAGTGCGTTCGCAAGAAAAATTCGACGGTATAACTTTAGCGTACTACTCAGACTTCATACAGCTAATCCCAATCACTACCATCGCTAGCAATTCAACCATCGCACTTAGCAACGAAAAACAACAAAACAAAAACAACAACAAAAATTCTCTATATACATGAACCTATATAATCAACCCAATTTGAACAATTTTCAACATTTTCCCAAAGTCCCCGAGAATTCATCGTCTATTACATTCAAACAATTTTTACAACGACTTATCTCATTCAATACATACAACCCGGCATATAATTCACAAATTTACCAAGTTACCCATTTCGAATTCAACAACCAAGCCCTAGAATTTTAATTTCGCAATCAAATTCGAATCATTCACGCAATCGACAAGTTCAAACGCTCATTACAACATTCCGAACATTTATCAATCAAGGAATAACTCAATTTCATGCTAAATTTCGACTTAGGGTGATTTATCTCACCTCCTATGCTTAATTTCGAATAAATTCGACAAAAACTTGAGAGAGAATAGGAAAACATACCTCGTAGTTGAAGAACCGAAGAAAACTCGATAATTTCTTTGCTTTATACCGTGGCACGTTGATGGGGGAGGGAATTTTGGGTGTTTGGTCGCGGAGAAGTGAGAAAATGAGGGAAAAAGGGGTAAATTCGGGGTTTAAAATGAAGAAAACACGCGGGTCACCCGGCAACCCGGTGTGACCCGTCACAAATTATAGGGCAACATGTCACGGAGTGCATCGCGGTGCACTGCCTCCGTGACACGGAGCCATCGCGATAGCCCTCTGGAATTTTTAAAAATTCCAGATTAAACCTCAACGTGTCACGGAGGGTAACGCGGAGGTCCTCCTCCGTGACACGGGAGCTATCGCCCCATCTCACTGTCTCTGCATTTTATTCATTTTTTCATACCTCGCCTTTTCCTTCACGATTCTGTGCACATTTTTCTCCGTTTGACCTGAAAATCACCTCCCTAAACAAAATTGGTTAGATTAATAAGTTTCACTAACTAAAATGAAAAAAATACTACTAAAACGAAAAATTTGTACTAAATCAAGAAAAAGAAAATTAAAATAAAATCTATTTACACTTTTACAAAATAAAAGAAAAAATATATTTTTCACGGGTTGCCTCCCGTGCAGCGCCTGGTTTACCGTCGCGGCTCGACGTCCTTTATGCTCAATTGTCCGCTAGGGTGATGGACGATTTCTCACGATAATTATCCTCCCCCCAGTAGTGCTTACCCTTATCCGGTGGTCTTCCCATCAACTCTCGGGAATCATTCATTTGTTTAGCATTCCCATGATCAATTACATTGATCACCGAGAGTTCTTCATTCACCATCGGGAGCTTGGGTGCTTTGTACACATCGAACACCTCTACCTTGTCATGTGCTCGCATTGTAAGTTGACCCGCAGCCACGTCGATTAATGCTTTCCCGGTTGCCAAGAAGGGTCGTCCCAAAATAAATGGGACTTCCGTGTCTGGTTCAAAATCTACAACAATGAAATCTACCGGGAAAATTAGGGATCCCACTTGCACAAGCACATCCTCAACAATGCCATCCGGCCTAGCTAAGGATCTGTCTGCCAACTGCAAGATTACGATTGTAGGTCTAGGACTCCCTAGACCTAACTTTCTGAATACCGAAGATGGCATCAGATTTATGCTCGCCCCCAAGTCACATAATCCACGAGCTCAGATGCTTTGCCCAATAGTAAGCTGGATAGTAAAGCTTCCAGGGTCTTTTAGCTTCGTAGGCAGTCTATTTTGGATCCGGGAAGTGCATTCCTCCGTCAAAGCTACCGTGGCATACTCAGTCAGACGACTTTTGTTGGCCACGATGTCTTTAATATATTTGGCATATTTTGGCACTCCCTGCAAGACATCAACAAGAGGTAAATTAACATGTACCTGTTTAAGCACCTCCATAAATTTCTTAAAACACGCCTCCTCCTTGTGTTTCTTGAGACGTTGAGGGAATGGGGGTGGAGGTCTTTCTGATTCTGCTTCTTTGGTCTTCCCCCTTTCCGAAGTTTGCTCCCCCTCAACTTCTGCTGCTCCTGACTTTTGAGGTGGTCTTTCTAGTTCCACCTTCTTCAGCTGCAAACCACTTCTTGTGGTCACTGCATTTACCTGGTTCGGATTTGGATCCGTGTCGTTAGGCAGTCCTCCTCTGGGCCTTGTGTTTTGGGCACTAGCAAATTGCCCAAATTGATACTCAAAGCCTTGGTCGCTAATTGATTATTTTTCACTTCAGCTGCCAATTTAACATAGTCAGCCTGCAATTGCGCCTGATTAGCGATCATGGTCTTGAACATTTCCTCAATGCTAGGTGATGGTGGTGGAGGAGGGGCATTGTGATTTTTGAATTGAGATTGGTAGTTCTGTTGCCCTCCTTGATTTCTTTGCATACCCTGACCCGAACTTTGGCCTTGTTGGTTGTTGCTACCCCACGAAAAATTTGTATGGTTCCTCCAATTTGAGTTGTAGCCGCTACCAAACTGCTGCTGATTTCTTTGTGCATTGCCCACAAAGTTAACAAAATCAGGATTTGCTCCACAGCACTCAGCTGAGTGCTCACTGCTTCCACACACTTCACACCACATTTGCTGGAACGCATTGACTGAAGCTGAAGGCTGGTTCAAGTTCATGTTGCTGAAGTGGTTGTTCAACTGATTCTGTAAGGCAGCTATCTGTGCAGTGATAGCTGTAAATCCATCCACTTCAAGCACTCCTGCTGCTTTCCTTGCTCCACCTCGTGATGAATCAGCATTCCATTCTGGATTGCCCTGTGAAATCCGGTTTAGCAAAGTGTACAGCTCCTCATAAGTCTTTTCCAGCGCTTGCCCTCCAGCTGCTGAATCTAGCAAAATTTTAGTATGGGGTTCCAAACCCTCAATAAATGTGTGCACCAACACCTCATTAGACTGATGAATCTTTCCTAGGCTTGATATAAATTTTCTACCTCCCTCTGTTTGAAACTTAGAATTTGACTTCTAAGTCTGGCTGTTTTACCCGAGGGAAAAAATCTTATCAAGAACTTCCGTGCTAGATCATCCCACGTTGAGATAGAATTTGGTGGCTCAGCTTTTAACCACCTCTTGGCTTCACCAAGTAATGAGAACGGAAATAGTGTGAGCCGAACATAATCAGGTGACACTCCAGCGGGTATATAAGTGTCACTTATCTCCAAAAAGTTCTGGAGATGTTGTTGTGGGTCTTCATGAGGGAGACCGGTAAATTGCCCGCTTGTGTGCAACAGTTGCACCATATTCTGCTTGAGTTCAAATCTCCCTCCAGGCTCTGGTTTGCGGATACTTGAATGTACATTGTTGGCATGTGGGATTTCCACCTCGCGAACCAGCCTTGCTGCTGCTTCATCGGGCACTAACACTGCCCTCACAACCGGTGGATTTTTTTGCACCATAATAGTCTGTCTGAGCAACTGCAGCTTCTTTTGTAGAGCTTCTCTGTGTTTACTATGAAATATACGTTCAGGCTCTATGTAAGATTCCACCAGCTCTTTGTCTCTTGCCAGTGTTCACAGAAATCAAGTCTGCAAAATACAGGCTAAGACCAAGTTGTCAACACTTAAGAAAATAAAATAAAAATAAAGTAAATTTACACTTAACACAATTTCACCAATTGCCTAGTCTCCCCGGCAACGGCGCCAAAAACTTTTTCGGGTGTTTTCTATATGGTTAAAAACCGACACGCAAGTGCACGTGGTCAAACAAGTAGTAAGTGGCTTAAGTAAGCCAAGTATCGAACCAAGGAGACTCTGGATAAGTAAAAATTGCTCAAGTATACTATATTCTATCTTACTTCTATATATGCTGACAACAAAGTAACCAAAAGTTAAATAATTTGTTTATAAATTATATACTAAAACTATTAACAAATATCTACTTTGAATTGAAACTATGGATATGAGCATGCCAAGGTTAAGAACATGTAATGAACTTGATTATAATCATAATTTGGTTAATCTTCTCTTATAGTTGCTAGCCAAGAACATTAGCCAAGAGATTAAAACTCTCGTATTTAATCTCACTTAAGAATCATAAACCATCCGTCTACATTTCTGTGATCAAATGCAATTTATGACCTAGCAATACAATTCTGGTTCCTAAATTGACTAATACAGCTTTCAAGTATATTTCTATCAGGAAAGCACATCAAAACTCAATTTTCCCAAATCAAGTTAAGAAGAATACCCTATTAATTCACAACTTTCCAATTTCGTGCTCTCTCGAGTGAAATCGAACTTTTTAGATGTACATTAATGTCGGCCACACACCAATGCAGTAGAAACAAGAATTAATAGAACAACATGGAAGGAGAAGATGAAAAACCATATAATTCAATAATCAAAATTCATCACCATTGTTCATAACCTCAGCAAGGAAGAGAATTAACCACTCATTTGTGGATTAACATCCTAAAACAAGTGTTAATCATACAAACAATTGATTGAAAGAAGAAAGAAAGAGAGAAAAACCCTGAGCTTTTTCATCCCTCAACTGCCTGTAACCCACGTCCTTGCTCCACCAAGTCTGAATTAATTAAAAATAAGCCTAAGTGTTCTATTTATACTAATGGGAATGTTTCCCGGATAACAAGCAATGTGTCGCGGAGTGCATCACGGAGCACTGCCTCCGTGACACGGCGTGGACGCGGACCCTTTATGGAAATTTAGGGTCCCGTAATAAAGCTTCAACGTGGCACGGCGTGCAACGCGGAGGCTTGCCTCCGTGCCACGGAGCTGTCGCGAGGCTCCACTGGATATTGACAAATTATTCATCCTCCAGGAAGAATGCCTCCGCGATGGTAGCATGACACGGATCCATCGCGGAGCCCCTTTATATTGTGCAGTCCAATGCCTTTTTCATGCTCGAATCCAAGTCCAACTCCGATATTGTTCCAACATGCTTTTTAGCTCCTCAAAATCACATTTTTCCTACAAAACAATGCTAATCATGTTGGTTAGTATAAATTCACATTTTATTACCAATTACATAAAAATGTATACACATTGCACAATAAACAAGGCGAAAATGATACGTTTGAGTATCACTTGGGCATATAAATCTGCCCAAGATCAATATGCAATCACTTTACCATGCTGCATCAACACACAACCTAACCCGACGCCTGATGCATCGCAATACACCAAATAACCTTCTCTACCTTCCGGCAATGCTAACACTGGGGCGGAGGTTAATCTGTCTTTCAGTTCCTGGAAGCTCTGCTCGCATGCCTCTGTCCACTGAAACTTTGCTGCTTTCTATGTCAGTTTAGTCAGAGGTGCCACAATAGTCGAGAACCCTTCAACGAACCTCCTGTAATATCCTGCTAATCCCAGAAAGCTACGGACTTCAGTCGGAGTGGTAGGCCTAGGCCATGATTTAACTGCTTCTATTTTCTGCTTGTCAACTTGTATACCAGCATCCGACACAATATGCCCTAAAAAGGCTACTGAATTAAGCCAGAATTCACACTTAGAATATTTAGCATATAACTGGCGGTCCCTGAGGATCTGGAGCACTGTCCGCAAATGAGTCCGGTGATCTGCTTCAGAGCGAGAATACACCAGAATGTCATCAATGAATACTATTACAAACAAGTCCAGGAAGGTCCATGAAGATTGTCGGGGCATTCGTTAACCCGAAGGACATGACTAGAAATTCAAAATGTCCATATCGGGTCGTGAACGCTGTCTTAGGAATATCTCTTTCACGTACTCGAACCTGGTGATATCCGGACCGCAAGTCAATCTTAGAAAAGTATCTGGCTCCCTGCAACTGATCAAATAAGTCATCGATTCTGGGAAGCGGGTACTTGTTCTTCACTGTAACTTTGTTCAATTGCCGATAATCTATGCACATACGGAGTGAGCCATCTTTCTTTCTTACAAACAGGACTGGCGCACCCCATGGTGAAGTACTCGGTCTAATAAAACCTTTATCCAACAAGTCTTTCAGCTGCTCCTTTAATTCTCTGAGTTCTGCAGGAGCCATACGATAGGGAGGAATTGATATCGGCTGAGTGCCTGGTAATAAATCAGTAGAAAAATCTATTTCCCTTTCTGGGGGAATACTAGGTAACTCATCAGGAAACACATCCGGGAACTCATTCACCACCAGAACAGACTAGAGCATCGGAGATTCTGCTCGGACATCCTGAACTCTGACCAGATGGTAAATACATCCCCTAGATATTAATTTCCTCGCCTGAAGGTAGGAAATAAACCTACCTTTTGGCGTAGCGGTGCTGCCCTTCCACTCCCGCACTGCTTCTCCGGGAAAGTGGAATCGGACCGTCTTGGTCCAACATTCAACATTGGCAAAGCACGACACTAGCCAATCCATACCCACTATGGCATCGAAGTCTATCATCTCTAACTCGACCAGATCTACTGTGGTCTGACGGTCAGCAACCTCTACTGTACACCCTCGATAAATTCTGCTAGCTATAATAGAGTCACCGACGGGCGTGGATACTAAAAAGGGCTGCTGCATTAATTCTGGTGCAATATTGAACTTTCGTGCCACAAGTGGAGTAATGTAGGACAAAGTAGACCCTGGATCAATCAATACATAAGCAGGGTGTGAGCAGATAGTTAGCATACCTGTCACAACATCAGGTGACGCTTCTGAATCTTGCCTCCCTGGTAAAGCATATGTGCGGCTTGGACCCACACCTGCACTGGAGGCCTCTGATCTGCCCCGACCCCTGCCTTCTGAAACTGAGGGCCTGCGCCCTGCCGAGGATGCTGTAGCTCATGACCCTGCGAATGCCCTGTCCTATCTATCCCGATCCTCTTGACCTATGGCTGGGCAATCTTTCATCAAATGGCCTTCTTGGCCACAAATATAACATCCGGTGGAGCCATACCTGCATGCTCCAGGATGGCGTCGGCTGCATATAGGGCAAAGTGGTAGGGTATACCTACTCTACTCCGCGCTCCTCTGTAATAGTGAATCTGCCATCTGCGAGCCTCTGCCGGTCTCTGACTGCCCCCTGCGGCTAAATCTACCCCTCTGCAGCTGTGGTGGAGGCGGGGGCCTGGGCGGCCTATCTAACAATCGTGGCCTAGGTCCTCCCCGAGCCTCCCTCTGTAACTCAACTGGCCTGTCCCGGCGGCGCTGTTCCTGATTGGTCCTCCTGATCTCCCGATGCCGCTGCCTGATGCCCTCAATATTCTGGGCAAATGCCTGAACTCGGGCAATATCCATGTCCTCTCGCAGTGTGGCCGTAATACAAGTCTCAACATATTCTGGATTCAACCCCATGATAAAGCGGTGTACTCTGGATGCCATGGTATCAACAAAGGCCGGTGCGTACCGGGCCAAAGAATCAAACTGCAAGGAATATTCCCGAATGCTCATGGCCCCCTGCTCTAGATGTAGGAACTGGTCTACCCGGGCCTGTCGAATCTCCCGTGGCAAATAGTGATCCAGAAAAGCTCCTGAGAAGATGGACTAGGTTGGAGGGGAAATATCTCTCCCTTGGGACCTTTCCCAGCTTTCATACCACAATACGGCGATGTCCCGTAACCGGAATGCTGCCAACTCAACTGATTCTGTAGGCGTGGCATGCATAACCCTGAAAATTCTCTGCATTTGATCCAGAAAATCCTGAGGGTCCTCTGTCCGATCCGTACCTGTAAAGTGTGGGGGATTCAGAGCCAAGAACTCTCGGACCCTCGAACTATCGGGCCCTCCTGACGACTCTACAACTGTAGACGGCATCAGCTGACGCTGAGCAGCCATCATCTGTGCTAACATGACTACCGCACTCCTAACCTCCTGGTTGGAAGGTATCGGTATGGGGACTACTGGAGGTAGTGTCGCCCCAAGTGGCTCATGATGTGGTGGAGACTGCTGAGAAGGCTGGGACGATGCCTCTGTAGTGCCCTCTGATCGGGCTGTTTCTAAACGAGGGTGAGGCATCCAGCTGGTGCCTTCCCCTGCTGCAATATCTAAGCTCCGGCCTGTGATAGGATGTCGCTGGTTTGACATTATCTGTAACCAAAGAATACAGTAAGCTTTAGGGACTCAACCCTATATTGTACCTCTCTATAGCACAACTGAATAAGAATAAAAGACAACCATTCTATGATGCCTTGCAGCCCCCTACCCATAGTATGTGGTGCACAACACATCCATAGGCAGGACTCTACTTAGCACGGCTTGTAGACTCCCTGGGATACGACCTGCTCTGATACCAAGTTTGTCACACCCCGCTTGGGGGGTATGACTGGCACCTGGTGCCCTACTAGGACCTGAACTGCTAGACTACTGAGCCTGAGCACATCTGGTTCCTGGCTGGCTCTAACTCAGATTCAGGTAAACGATGGGCTATATAACGGCTGTAAATACAGCCTCCGGCCGACTAGGCCTATAGCCACCTATACCTGTACTAACAGCTAACCCGAAACATATCAATATAGGGGAGCCTATGTGGGCCGACAAGGCCACCATCCTGTCTAGTTATCTGTAACTCAACAATGAAATATTGGAGAGCTACGTGACCAGCAAGGTCACCACTACTGTCAGGCTATGGCCCCACACGACCAACATAAAAGAAACAGAAGTACTAACAGCTATACAACTGCACGGCCTCACACGACCGGCTCATCTGGCCACAGGGAAATATATACAGACTACAAGCCTCTAAGAATACTAATAAGATGGTCGGGACAGGGCCCCGGCCTACCCATGTTGTACAACAAAAGAAAAGGGATAAACCTCTAGCTATCTAGCTCCGGATGACTGGAGCGGATGACCCTGTGAGCTGACTGGGATCATGAGGTATCGGCCCCTCGTCTATGAGTACCTGCAGGCAAGTAATGCAGCGCCCCCGAGGGGCGTCAGTACCACTGGTACTGAGTCTCATGTTGAACAAGATATAGTTTTTCTGCTGGAAACCATGCTGTATAACTGAGTTTCTATAGTAACATGATTTACTATTTCTAACATGCTTTTTAAACTCCATTTTAACCTATCATTCTACTTCTGAGATACCTTACCGGTATTTACATTGCTTTACTAGGTTACAACTAAGTACGATAATATCCTAACATTCTTTACTAAATCACATACTGGGCATGTTGTACAGTTCCTAACACTCGTATTAGAATTTATATCGTGCTGGCAAGTTTCACGCTATACATAACATGATGCTTCCAATATCGTACCAACATTTGTGATAAACATAACACACGACTTCTGAACATTCTATTGGTCTTTAAACTATTTTACTATACCGAGACTACTAACTTGCCGAGGAAACTAGCTTTACATACCTTCGCTTCTGATTTCCCGACTAACTGGCGTAGCTTGGTCAGTATTTCAGCTATTCCTTCCAACTGCATTCATATATATATCAATCAGTACTAAATACAACTTTATTCTGAAGGAAGACATCACTTTCGATATAAGTATAGCCTAAACTTAGGCTTATCGAAAGACGGTTGAAAACTCGCTATTTTTCAAAAGTCCAGAAGGGAGAAGTATTCACTTCACAGCTAGGAACACATAGACACTAGTTTGGAGCAATTCCACTTACCTTAGTCTGGTAGCTCGACGATTCGTCGGCCGTATTTCGTGAAACTAAATCCGTAGGAATGCTCTCTGCTGCTAAATACGTCGGTATCTGAGGTTAATTTGGGTTTGGACTACGTTTGGCAGCGTAATCGGACGAAAATATATTTACCCTCTTCATTCTCCTCTGTTTCTCTGCGTTTCCTGGAAATTTCATATGTTTTAAATGGATTAAAACCAAAGTGGGGCTTTATATACTTGGGCCTGGACAGGGCCAACGTGTCACGGAGCCAACGCGGAGGCTCCACCTTCGTGACACGTTGCCATCGCGGAGGGGCTCTGCCTCGGCTCCTTCCGTGATGGTTCGACAGGTTATCTGTCCGATCCTTTCCCGGGCCTTTCTCTAGCACGTATGGCTTTCAAATATGCCTAACCACCGTGCGAATAGGCCATCTAGGTGTCGGAAATCTTACGGGGTATAACAACATTATCAAAACATAACTTTACCAATAACATAGATATAATAATGCATAAAACATGGGGAATAATGGGAGGACTCGTCATAACCAACACCATCATGGTAGAGCCTTTCATGATACCCCCACTATCTCGCTCAAGTGGGCCAAGCCGACCCTGGTTTGTCAGGTGAGGGTCGTGCATTAGGGGTGATAGCACATTTGAGGGGATCATTATCAATACATCATATCATTTGAAACCCACGGTGGCACATGGTTATGAGACACCGGCGTAGTCCTTTGATCGCCAGGCTGCTCGGTGCTAGACACGGCTTCAAAAAACATGCATATAGGCTCATACATAAATCAATAACATCAAGCATTAAGATTCATTGGCTAAAATATAAAAATTTTCATTATTGATCCCCTTTAAAACGGTTACACCACGTAAGTTTCTAGCATTTAGTCAACCTATTCGCATGTTGGTTAAGAGTTTTAGAATGCCATACGTGCGAGAAAAGGGCCCGGGGAAAGTATGAACGAGTGCCAAGTTGGAATTTCGCAAGAGGAGGCCGAACCGCGCTGCCCAAAGGGGTAAAGTGGCATGGAGCTGGGGCCTTCGAGTTAGCCAATGTGACACGGTGCCAAAACGGCGCGTTGGCCAGCTTTCCACGTTGCCATGTATTTTGCTGCAAGTATATAAAGGGCCTCACCTTCAACTTTAAGTCATTTATCCATGTTTAAACGACCAAAGAGGGGGAGAGATGAAGGGTTCCTATAAATATTCATTCGATTACGCCGTCAAATGCGGTCCAAACTCGAAATAACCATGGGTAGCGAGGTATTGAGCTGCAGGGAGCATTCCTACGGAGTTAGTTTTGTGAAATTCGGCGGTGAATCGCCGTCTCACCGAGATAAGGTAAGTGGAATTGCTCCAAATTAGTGTCAATATACTCCTAGCCCTAAAGTGAGTATTTCTCCCTTCTGGACTTCTGAGAAATAGCGAGTTTTTGGCTGTTTTTCAATAAGTCAAAGTTTGGGCTACATAGATATTCAAAGTAGTGTTTTATTCCAGAATATTGATGAATTTAGTTCTAATTGCTATAAATATGAATTCAGTTGGAAGAAATACATGGATATTAGCCGAGCTACACCAGTTAGCCAAGAAGTTAGTAACTGAGGTATGTAAAGCTAGTTTCTTTGGCAAGTTAGTAATTCTAGCATAGTAAAATAGAGTAAATTCTAGAAGAAAGTTTCAGAAGCTGAGTATTATGCCCAGTGTGAATTCAGTAAGCATGTCTGAGTTATTATACGATATGCAGAATAAAAGTCAGTAAATTAGTATCAAACAGTGAGATATTATCCCAGACTTAGTATAACTAAGTATTAGATTCAGTTTAATTCAGCAAGAGATACAGAATAGAATATCAGATCATGGATAGTATTATTAGATTTATTACACATGTTATATGTGATTGTTGTTGCTTGTAGAGACATGATTGTTTTATGTGGAAACCCATAGAGCTTCCTTGCTTCCCCAGGGTTAATAGCTATGTGAACTCGCCCGCCAGAGGGTGAGGATATGTCACTCCAAGGAGTGTCATGCCGTCCGCAGTAGGACGAAGATGGGATGCAGCATTCCCCATAGCAGGCTGATCAGCATTATAGCATACCCTGTCGAGCGCTTGCGCCCAGGGCATAGATTACAGATTACAGATACAGATCTCAGATTACAGTTACATACCCAGGGGGCTGGCGGGGTTCTCGTAGTTATTAGGTGAGTGGAGTGAATTTATTTTTGGATGGTGACCTAGGTAGGGGTATATAGATTGCGTGTTGATTGGCACCTTCCGGCTTATGGGGGCTAGTATGGGTTCTTGTGTGCTATATATATATATATATGTATATATATATATATATATTACTTATTAAATATATATATATATATATATATATGTTACTTATTAAATTAATAGATAGCAGGACGTCGCATCGATAGGTATGATTATCTTCTTTCCAGTACAGTTAAGCTCGATACAGATTCTGCTATTCCAAACAATTTTAGCTATCCTCTGTCATTTCAATAACTACCGGTATACTGTTTATCTTCAGTTATATTCAGTTTTTCTTTGCATACTCCGTACTAGTGGTACTGACGCCCATTTGGGGGCGTTGCATTACTTGCCTGTAGGTACTCATAGACGAGGAGCCCATCCCTCGTAATTCCAGCCAGCACACAGAGTCATCATCTCCTGTCATCCGGAGCTTGATAGCTAGAGTTTATTTCTCTTTTTGTTGTACAGTACGGGTAGGCGGGGGCCCTGTCCCGACTATCTTATTATCATTCTTAGTGTCTTGTAGATTGTATATTCCCTGTGGTTAGTCGTACCGGTCATGTGTGGTCGTGTGTATGTTTTTGTTTGTTTATGATGGCCGTGTGGGGCCTTATTCAACTAATAGTTGGTGACCTTTCTGGTCACAGAGTAGTTGGCACTTGGTTCTACTTTTCAGTGTTAACTACTCAACATGGCGGCCTTGTCGGCCCGCATAGGTTCCCCCATGATCCTGTTGTTCTGGTTAGTTGTTGTTTTCTTACAGGTGGCTATAGGCCTAGTTGGCCGGAGGCTGTATTTACAATCGTTATATAGCCCGTTGGTTCCATGAATCCAGAGTTAGAGCCAGCCTGGCACCAGAAGTGCTTAGGCTCAGTAGTCCAGCGGTCCAAGTCTTAGTAGGGCACCAGGTGCTAGTCATGCCTCCCAAGACGGGGCGTGACAAACTCCACCAAGTTTGTCACGCCCCGCCTTGGGAGGCATTGCCCTACTAAGACTTGGACCGCTGGACTATTGAGCCTAAGCACTTCTGGTGCCAGGCTGGCTCTAACTCTGGATTCATGGAACCAACGGGCTATATAATGGTTGTAAATACAGCCTCCGGCCGACTAGCCATATAGCCACCTATAAGACAACAACAACTAACCAGAACAACAGTAGTATAAAGGAACTTATGCGGGCCGACAAGGACACCATGCTGACTAGTTTCACTAAAAAGCTGAACTAAATGCTAAACTGCTCTGTGACCGACAAGGTCACCAACTATAAACTATGCAAGGCCCCACTTGGCCATCATAAACAAACTAAAACATACACACGGCCTCACACGACCGGTACGACTAACCACAAGGAATATACAATCTGCAAGCCTCTAAGAATGATAATAAGATGGTCGAGACAGGGCCCCATCCTACACGTACTGTACAACAAAAAGAGAAATAAACCTCTAGCTGTCAAGCTCCGGATGACAGAAGCTGATGACTCTGTGTGCTGGCTGGAATTATGAGGGATTGGCTCCTCGTCTATGAGTACCTGCAGGAAAGTAATGCAGCGCCCCCAAACGGGCGTCAGTACCACTAGTACCGCATATGCAAAGCAATAACTAAACATAACTGAAAATAGACAGTAATACTGATAGTTACTGAATAACAGAAGATGGCTAAGACTGTCTGGGATGGCAGAATCTAAACTAAGCTTAACTGTACTGGAGAGAAGGTGAGAATCATACCTATCAATGCGGCATCCTGCTATCTATCAATTTAATAAATAACACATACAGCATACAAGAACCTATACCAGCCCCCATAAGCCGGAAAGTACCAATCAACACGCAATCTATATACCCCTACCTGGGTCGCCATCCAAAAATAACAATTCACTCCACTCATCTCGTAACTATGAGCATCCCGCCGGCCCCCTGGGTATGCAACTTGGGCTCTCTGGGCCCCTGACTATAGATGTATCTAAGTCCGGAGGACTCCTGTAAACTGTAATCTGAGATCTGTGATTTGTAATCTGTAATCTGTAATCTGTGCCCTGGGCGCAAGCACTCGACAGGGGTATGCTATAATGCTGATCAGCCTGCTATGGGGAATGCTGCATCCCATCTTCGTCCTCTGGCAGACGGCATGCCACTCCTTGGAGTATCCTCACCCTCTTGCGGGCGATTCGACACAGCTATTAACCCTGGGGCGGCAAGGAAGCTCTAAGGGTGACCATATAAAACAATCAGGTCTCTACAAGCAACAACAATCACATATAACATGTATAAAAAATCTGATAATACTGTCCGTGATCTTGATATTCTATTCTGAATCTCTTGATGAATTAAACTGAATCTGATACTAAGTTATACTAAGTCTAGAATGATATCTCATTGTCTGATACTAATTTACTGACTTTTATTCTGCATATCGTATAATAACTCAGACATGCTTACTGAATTCACACTGGGCATAATACTCAGCTTCTGAAACTTTCTTCTAGAATTTACTCTATTTTACTATGCTAGAATTACTAACTTGCCGAAGAAACTAGCTTTACATACCTCAGTTACTGACTTCTTGGCTAACTGGTGTAGCTCGGCCAATATCCATGTATTTCTTCCAACTGAATTCATATTTATAGCAATTAGAACTAAATTCATCAATATTCTGGAATAAAACACTACTTTGAATATCTATGTATCCCAAACTTTGACTTATTGAAAAACAGCCGAAAACTCACTATTTCTCGGAAGTCCAGAAGGGAGAAATACTCACTTTAGGGCTAGGAGTATATTGACACTAATATGGAGCAATTCCACTTACTTTGACTTGGCGGGTCGCCACTTCGCCGGACGATTCTTGTGAAACTAACTCCGCAGGAATTTCTCTGTAGCTTTATACTTTGGTATCCAAAGTTAATTTGAGTTTGGACAACGTTTGACAGCGTAAACGGAAGGAATTTTAATGGAAACCCTTATTCCTCTCTGTTTTCTGTTCGTTTATGGAAATTAAATAAACAGAAATAATATTAAAATGAAGTGGAGGCTTTATATACTTGGGGCTGGACCTCACCTCTGTGACACGCCGGCCAACATGGAGGTGAGCCCTCCGTGACACGTTGGCCATCGCGGAGGGGGTCTGCCCAGCCTCCTCTTATGATGGTTCGACGTAACGCTTGTCCGGTCTTTCCTCGAGCCTTTTTCTAGCATGTATGGCATTCTAAAACTCTTAACCAACATGCGAATAGGCCATCTAAATGTCAAGAATTTATGGGGTGTAACATCCTCCCCCCCTTAAGAACATTCGTCCTCGAATGTAAACTTTTGCTCGCAGTAATCTCAACTCACTCGACTTATTCTAAAAAAAAAATTTGGCAGAGTTTTCCCCTGTAACATGGACTATCTCAAAATTCCTGAAATGCAGAAAAGTCCAATACAGGTACTCCATGCAATACTATAGCATTCATCACACAGTAGACTAGAGTCAAGTATCTCATTCATACACATAACATAAGGCAATTCATAAAACAACAATACTAACGTACCTCTGGATGATTAAGTTTGAAATAACTGAGGATATCTGACTTTAATATCTTCCTCTGCTTCCCGTATCATTTCCTCTCGGTTCATGTTACGCCATAACACCTTGACAGAAGCAACATCTTTAGTTCTCAACATGCGAATCTGCCTGTCCAGTATGGCTACTGGAACCTCTTCATAAGCCAGCTCCTTCGTAACCTGGACATCCTGAATTGGGACGATTCGGGAGGGATCCCCTATACATTTCCTTAGCATGGACACGTGGAAAACTGGGTGAACAGACTCTAACTCTAAAGGTAAGTCTAACTCATATGCCACTTGGCCTATTCTTCGGCGAATCTGATAAGGCCCAACAAACCTTGGGCTAAGATTGCCTTTCTTGTCGAATCTCATCACACCTTTCATTGGTGAAACTTTCAAGAACACCCAATCCCCCATATAAAATTCTAAGTTTCTGCTCCGCACGTCAGCATAAGATTTCTGGCGGCTCTGAGCAGTCAATAAACATTCTCTAATAAGCTTTACTTTTTCTTCTGACTGACGAATAATATCTGGCCCAATCAATGTTGATTCTCCTACCTCAAACTAGCCAACTGGCGATCTGTATTTTCGCCCATACAATGCCTCATAAGGCGCCATCTGGATAGCTGAATGGTAACTGTTATTATAGGCAAACTCAATAAGTGGTAAGTCCTCATCCCAGCTTCCTCCAAAGTCTAACACACACGCTCGCAGCATATCCTCGAGCGTCTGAATAGTGTGTTCTGCCTGCCCATCTGTCTGAGGGTGAAAAGCTGTGCTCAGGTTAATCAGTGTTCCCAGGCCTCTCTGAAATGATTGCCAAAATTTGGCTGTAAATTGTGCCCCTTCTGTCAGAGATAATGGACATTGGAACACTGTGCAGTCTGACTATTTCTCTGATATACAACTCAGCATAATCTCCGGCAGAGAAAGTAGCCCTTACTAGCAGAAAATGGGCTGATTTTGTCAGTCTGTCAACAATTACCCAAATCGAGTCATTTTTATGCCTGGTGCGGGTAATCCTGCTACAAAATCCATATTTATTGCTTCCCACTTCCAAAAAGGCACCGCTATGTCTTGAGCCATCCCGCCTGGTTTCTAGTGTTCATCTTTTACTTGTTGGCAGTTAGGACACTGGGCTACGAATTCTGGTATTTCCCTCTTCATACCTGGCCACCAGTAGATTTCTTTGATATCGTGGTACATTTTCGCCGCGCCTGGATGGAGAGAATAGCGGGCATAATGTACCTCTCCCATAATCTGCTGGTGAAGCCCTGCAACGTCTGGAACACAAAGGTGGCCCTTACATTGCAACACTTCATCCTCAATTGCCTAAAAATCTGGCATTTTTCCTTGTTGAACTCTGTCTTTAAGCTGAACCAGGTCAGGATCTTCATACTGTCGTTCCTTTACCTACATAACTAATGACGACACTGCGGTGTTTTAAATTACTGCTCTGTTGTCCTCTGTTTCTGCTACACGAACGGCCAAACTGGCTAACTGGTGTATTTCTCAAGCCAATTCCTATTTCTCAGGTTGCAAGTACGCCAAACCCCCATAGACTTACGGCTAAGGGCATCTGCTACTACGTTGGCTCTTCCTGGGTGATACAGAATATTTACATCATAATCTTTCAACAACTCCAACCAGCGATGTTGCCGCAAATTCAACTCTCTCTGGGTGAAGATATACTGTAGGCTTTTATGATCAGTGAAAATATCCACATGGATGCCATACAAGTAATGTCTCCATATCTTTAGGGCGTGGATCACTACGGCTAGTTCTAGGCCATAGGTAGGATAATTCCTTTCCTATTTCCTCAGCTATCTGGAAGCATAAGCAATTACTTTACCATGCTGCATCAACACACATCCTAACCCAACACCCGAAGCATCACAATAAACTGCATAACCCTCTGTACCTTTTGGCAATGCTAACACCGGGGCGGAGGTTAACTTGTCTTTCAATTCCTGGAAACTCTGCTCACATGCCTCCGTCCACTGAAACTTGACTGCTTTTTGTGTCAACTTAGTCAGAGGTGCCGCTATGGTGGAGAATCCCTCAACAAATCTTCTGTAGTACCCTGCTAATCCCAGAAAACTGCGTACTTCGGTCGGAGTGGTAAGTCTGGGCCATGTTTTTACTCTTCTATTTTTTGAGTGTCTACTTGTATACCGGCGTCCGACACGATATGCCCCAAGAAGGCTACTGAGTTCAGCCAAAATTCACATTTAGAGAACTTGGCATACAACTGACGGTCCCTGAGAATCTGGAGCACTGTCCGCAAACGATCCTGGTGGTCTGCCTCTGAGCGAGAATACACAAGAATGCCGTCAATAAACACTATCACGAACAGGTCTAGGTATGGTCTAAAGATGCTATTCATCAGGTCTATGAATACTGCGGGAGAATTCGTCAGCCCAAAGGACATGACTAGGAATTCAAAATGGTCGTATCTGGTCCTGAAGGCAGTCTTTGGAATGTCCCTTTCACGAACTTGAACCTGATGATATCCGGACCTCAAGTCAATCTTGGAGAAATATTTAGCCCCCTGTAATTGATCAAACATATCATCTATTCTGCGAAGCGGATACTTATTCTTAACTATAACCTTATTCTATTGCCGGTAATCTATACACATGCGGAGGGAGCCGTCCTTCTTCCTCACAAATAAAATTGGCGCACCCCAAGGTGAAGTACTTGGCTTGATAAAGCCCTTATCTAATAGATCCTTCAGCTGCTCCTTTAGTTCTCTAAGTTCAGCAAGAGCCATACAATACGGAGGGATTGATATGGGTTGAGTTCCTGGTAGCAAATCAATTGCAAAATCTATTTCTCTTTCTGGGGGAATACCAGGTAGCTTATCTGGGAATATGTCGGGGAATTCATTAACCACTGGAATAGACTGGAGAGTCGGAGGCTCTACCTGAACATCCTGGACTCTAACTATGTGGCAAATGCATCCCTTAGCTATCAACTTCCTTGCCTGAAGGTAGGAAATAAACCTACCTTTTGGCGTAGCTGTACTGCCCCTTCCACTCTCGTACTGCCTCCCCTAGAAAGTGGAATTGTACCATCTTGGTCCAGCATTCTACATTGGCATAGCACGGCACTAACCAATCCATACCCATAATGGCATCGAAATCTATCATCTCTAATTCTACCAGATCTACTATGGTCTGATGATCAACAACCTCTTCTGTGCACCCTCGATAAACCCTTCTAGCTATGATGGATCACCGACGGGTGTAGATACTGAAAAGGGTTACTAAAGCAACTCTGATACAACACTTAACTTTCGAGCCACAAATGGGGTAACGTAGGACAAGGTAGATCCTGGATCAATCAATACATAAGCAGGGTGAGAGCAAATAGTCATCATACCTATTACCACATCTGGAGACGCCTCTGCGTCCTGCCTCCCTGATAATGCATAGGTACGGCTTGGGCCCATACCTGAACTAGAGGCCCCAGATCTGCCTCGGCCTCTGCCTGCTGGGACTGAGGGCCTATACCCTGCCGAGGCTGCTGGAGCTCGTAGCCCTGCTGATGCCCTGTCCTGTCTATCTCAGTTACCCTGACCCCTGGCTGGACGGTCTCTCATCACATGACCCTCCTGCCCGTATATATAACACCCTATGGAGCCATATCTGCAAGCTCCAGTATGGGGTCGGCTGCAAATAGGGCAAGGTGGGGGTGTATACCTGCTCTACTCTGCCCTCCTCTGCTGGGGTGAATCTACCGTTCGTGAGCTGCCGCCAGACTCTGACTGCCCTCGGCAACTGAATCTACCCCTCTACTGCTGTGATGGAGGTGGGGGTCTAGGTGGCCTATCTGACAACCGTGGCCTAGGCCCTCTCCAGATCTCCCCCTGTATGTCATCTAATCTATCCCTGTGGCGCTGTTCTTGATTTATTCATCTGCAGTATGAAGAACCTGACCTAGTTCAGCTTAAAGACAGAGTTCAACAAGGAAAAGCATCAGATTTTCAGGTAACTGAGGATGAAGTGTTGCGATGTAAGGGTCGCCTTTGTGTTCCATACGTTGCAGGGCTTCGCCGGCAGATTATGGGCGAGGTACATTACGCCCGCTATTCTCTCCATCCAGGCGCGACGAAAATATACCACAATATCAAAGGAATCTACTAGTGTCCAGGTATGAAGAGGGAAATAGCAGAATTCATAGCCCAGTGTCCTAACTTCCAACAAGTAAAAGCTGAATACCAGAAACCAGGCGGGCTGACTCAATACATAGCGATGCCTCTTTGGAAGTGGGAAGCGATAAATATGGATTTTGTAGTAGGATTACCCCCACACCAGGCATAGAAATGACTCGATTTGGGTAATTATTGACAGACTGACAAAATCAGCCCATTTTCTGCTAGTAAGGGCTACTTTCTCTGTGAAGATTATGCTGAGTTGTATATCAGAGAAATAGTCAGACTGCACGGTGTTCCAGTGTCCATTATCTCTGACAAAGGGGCGCAATTTACAGCTAAATTTTGGCAATCATTTCAGAGAGGCCTGGGGACACATATAAACCTGAGCACAACTTTTCACCCTCAGACAGATGGGCAGGCAGAACGCACTATTCAGACGCTCGAGGATATGCTGCGAGCGTGTGTGTTAGACTTTGGAGGTAGTTGGGATGAGCACTTACCACTTATTGAGTTTGCCTATAATAACAGTTACCATTCAGCTATCCAGATGGTGCCTTATGAGGCATTGTATGGGCGAAAATGCAGATCGTCAGTTGGCTGGTTTGAAGTAGGAGAGTCAGCGCTGATTGGGCCGGATATTATTCATCAGTCAGAGGAAAAGGTAAAGCTTATCAGAGAACGCCTACTGACCGCTCAGAGCTGCCAAAAATCGTATGCTGATGTGCGGCGCAGAAACTTGGAATTTAATGTGAATGACTGGGTATTCTTGAAAGTCTCTCCAATGAAAGGGGTGATGAGATTCGTCAAGAAAGGCAAGCTCAGCCCGAGATTTGTTGGGCCTTATCAGATTCGCCGAAGAATAGGCCAAGTGGCATACTAGTTGAACTTACCTCCAGAATTAGAGTCTGTTCACCCAGTTTTCTATGTGTCCATGCTGAGGAAGTATATAGGGGACCCCTCCAGAGTTGTCCCAGTTCAGGATGTCCAGGTTACAAAGGAGCTGGCTTATGAAAAGGTTCCAGTAGCCATACTGGACAGGCAGATTCGCAGGTTGAGAACTAAAGATGTTGCTTCTGTCAAGGTGTTATGGAGTAACAGGAACCGAGAGGAAATGACTTGGGAAGCAGAGGAAGATATGAAAGTCAGATATCCTCAATTATTTAAAACTTAATCAGCCAGAGGTACGTTAGTATTGTTGTTTTATGAATTGCCTTATGTTATGTGTATAAATGAGATAGTTGACTCTGGTCTACTGCGTGATGAATGTTATAGTATTATGTGGAGTACCTGTATTGGACTTTTCTGCATTTCAGGAATTTTGAGATAGTCAATGTTACAGGGGAAACTCTGCCAAAATTTTTTTCTAGAATAAGTCGAGTTAGTTGAGATTCCTGCGAGAAAAAGTTTACATTTGAGGACGAATGTTCGTAAGGGGGGGAGGATGTTACACCTCGTAAGTTTCTAGCATTTAGTCAACCTATTTGCATGTTGGTTAAGAGTCTTAGAATGCCAAGTTGGAATTTCGCAAGAGGAGGCCGAACCGCACTGCCCAAAGGGGCAAAGTGGCACGGAGTTGGGGCCTCCGAGTTAGACAATATGACACGGAGCCAAAACGGCGCGTTGGCCAGCGTGCCACGTTGCGATGTATTTTGCTGCAAGTGTATAAAGGGCCTCACCTTAAACTTTAAGTCATTTATCCATGTTTAAATGACCAGAGAGGGAGAGAGACGAAGGGTTCCTATAAATATTCGTTCGATTACGCCATCAAACGCGGTCCAAACTTAAAATAACCTCGTGTAGTGAGGTATTGAGCTGTAGGGAGCATTCCTACAGAGTTAGTTTTGTGAAATTCGGCCGTCGAATCGCCGTCTCACCGAGCTAAGGTAAGTGGAATTGCTCCAAATTAGTGTCAATATACTCCTAGCCCTAAAGTGAGTATTTCTCCATTCTGAACTTTCGAGAATAGTGAGTTTTTGACTGTTCTTCGATAAGCCAGAGTTTGGGCTATATAGATATTCAAAGTAGTGTTTTATTCCAGAATATTGATGAATTTAGTTCTAATTGCTATAAATATAAACGCAGTTGGAAGAAATAGTTGGATATTGGCCGAGCTACACCAGTTCGCCAAGAAGTCAGTAACTGAGGTACGTAAATCTAGTTTCTTCAGCAAGTTAGTAATTCTAGCATAGTAAAATAGAGTAAATTCCAGAAGAAAGTTTTAGAAGCCGAGTATTATTCCCAGTGTGAATTCAGTAAGCATGTCTGAGTTATTATACCATATGCAGAATAAAAGTCAGTAAATTAGTGTCAGACAGCGAGATATTATCCCAGACTTAGTATAACTCAGTATCAGATTCAGTTTAATTTAGCAAGAGATAAAGAATAGAGTATCAGGTCATGGACAGTTATCAGATTCATTACACATGTCATATGTGATTGTTGTTGCTTGTAGAGACCTGATTGTTTTATGTGGGAACCCTTAGACGAAGAGCCGATCCCTCGTAATTCCAGCCAACACACAGAGTCATCAGCTCCTGTCATCTGGAGCTTGACAGCTAGAGGTTTATTTCTCTTTTTGTTGTATAGTATGAGTAGGTCGGGGCCCTGTCCCAACCATCTTATTGTCATTCTTAGAGGCTTGCAGATTGTATATTCCTTGTGGTTAGTCGTACCGGTCATGTGAGGCCGGGTGTATGTTTTGGATTGTTTATGATGGTCATGTGGGGCCTTATTCAGTTAATAGTTTGTGACCTTGCCGGTCACAGAGTAGTTAGCACTTGATTCTACTTTTCAGTGTTAACTACTCAGCATGGCGGCCTTGTCGGCCCGCATAGGTTCCCCCATGATCCTATTGTTCTGGTTAGTTGTTGTTTTCTTATAGGTGGCTATAGGCCTAGTTGGCTGGAGGCTGTATTTACAGCCATTATATAGCCCGTTGGTTTCATGAATCCAGAGTTAGAGCCAGCCTGGCACCAGAAGTGCTTAAGCTCAGTAGTCCAGTAGTCCAGGTCTTAGTAAGGCACCAGCTGCCAGTCATGCCTCCCAAGGCGGAGCGTGACAAAAACATGCTTAGCTATTTTGGGCTGAATTATACCTGTATAGCTTCCATGACCACCCCAGGGTTAATAGTTGTGTCGCCGCCCGCTAGGGGCGAGGATACGTCGCTCTATGGAGCGGCATGCCGTCCGCAAGAGACGAAGATGGGGATCCAAGTCCTCATATTGTCGTGGTTGGCCTTATACACACCCCCACTGAGCGTTTATGCCCGGGGTGTAGATATCAGGAGTCCTCCAGACTCAGACTCAGACTCAAACACAACTACAGTCAGGGGCCGAGCGAGCCCAGTTGTAGACCCAGGGGATCAGCAGGACACTTATAGCTGGTAGTTGACTCAGTATGACCTAGATAGGGGTATATAAATTAAGGTGTACTCACTAGGGCTAGTGGGGGCCCAGGTGGGTTGTTTTGTGCTGATTGTACCTTCCGGCTTATGGGGGCTAGGTAGGGGTTATGTTTGCTTTAGTTACTGATAGTTAGACAGTAGGATGCCTCGTTTGTTAGGTATGACCCCTACCCTCCTTATCACAATTATGTTTAGTCCTGATTTCACTACTTCGGTCATTCTCAGTCCGTTTCCTTTACTTCAGTTATTGTCATTTCTATTTCCTTACTTTCAGTTATTTAAAGTTACTGCTTTACATACTCAGTACCTGTGGCACTGACGCCCTCTTCTAGGGCACTGCATTACTTGCCTGCAGGTACACATAGATGAGGAGTAGGTTCCTCATAGTTCCAATCAGCCGTATTGAGCCATCAACTCCTTTCTTCCGGAGCTTGTGTGATAGAGGTTTATTTCTTTTGTTTGTATAGTATGGGTAGGTCGGGGCCCTGTCCTGACCATATTATTACTCTAAAGGCTTGCAGATTGCATTACTTCCCTGTTTTTAGATGATATCAGCCGTATGGGGCCCATATGTGTTTTAGACTATGTGTTTTGGCCATGTGGGGCCCTATTTAGCTGTTGATTGGTGGCCTTGTCGGTCATAGCTCAGTTTAGCATCGGCCTTTACTTTCCAGTTATAACTAGATATCATGGTGGCCTTGTCGGCCCACTTAGGACTCCCTATAATTGTTTGTCTCTGGTTAGCTGTTTATTTTCACAGGTGGCTATAGGCCTTGTCGGCCAGGGGTTGTATTTACAGCTGCAATATAGCCCGTTGTTTTCTTGATTCTAGAGTTAGAGTCAGCCCTGCACCAGAAGTGCTTAGGCTCAGTCAGCTCAGCAATTCAGGTCCTAGTAGGGCACCAGGTGCTAGTCATGCCTCCCAAGGTGGGGCGTGACAAACTTGGTATCAGAGCGGTCATATCCCAGGGAGTCTGCAAACTGTGCTAAGTAGAGTCTTGTCTATGGATGTGTTGTGCACCACATACTATAGGAAGGAGGCTGCAAGGCATAATAGGATGGTTACTCTTTCTTCTTATTATGTCGTGCTATAGAGTGGTCAGTATAGGGTTGAGTCCCTAAGCTCATTATACTCTTTTGTTTACAGAGAAATGTCGAACCAGCAACACCCTACGACAGGCAGGAGGTTAGATGTAGCAGCAGGAGAGGGCACCAGCAGGGTGCCCCAGCCTCAATCAGAATCGGCCCGATCTGAGGACGATATGGAGGTATCATCTCGACCTCCCCAGCAGTCTCCACCACGTCAGGAGCCGCTTGGGATGGCCGGTGTGATGGCACCGCCTCCGGAAATTTCTGTACCCATACCATCCGACCAGGAGGTCAGGAGCGCGATGGTTATGCTAGCCCAGATGATGGCTGCTCAGCGGCAGCCAGTGCCACCTATAGTTGCAGAATTCGTAGGAGGGCTTGGTAGCTCGAGGGTCCAAGTCCTAGCACTAAGTCCCCCACAATTCACAGGGAAAAATCAAACCGAGGACCCTCAGGACTTCTTAGACCAGATGTAGAGGATTTTTAGGGTGATGCATGCTACACCCACAGAGTCAGTTGAGTTGGTCGTATTCCTGCTACGGGACATCGTCGTACTATGGTATGAGAGTTGGGAGAGGTACCGAGGGAGAGATGATCCCCCTATGACCTGGCCTAGCTTCTCAGAGGCTTTCTTGGATTATTACCTACCGCGGGAGATTCCCGGGTTGATCAGTTCCTACACTTGGAGCAGGGGTCGATGAGTGTTCGGGAATATGCCATGCTGTTTGATTTATTGGCTCAATATGTGCCAGCCTTTATGGACACAATGCCAGCCAGGGTACACCACTTTATTATGGGGTTGAACCCAGAATATGTTGAGACCTGCATCACAGCCACACTGTGAGAGGATATGGATATCGCCCGTGTGCAGGCTTTTTCTCAGAATATTGAGGGTATCAAATAGCGGCAACGAGAGATTAGGAGGAAAAGTCAGGAGCAGCACCACAGGGACAGACCGGGTGAATTACAGGAGGAGTCCCAGGGAGGACCTAGTCCACGGTTATCAGATAGGCCGCCTAGACCCCCGCCTCCACCACAGCGGCAAAGGAGAAGGTCTAGTCGCCAAGGGAAGTTAGAACCCGGTGAAGGTTCGCAAGCAGTAGGTTCATAGCAGCAGAGGAGAGTAGAGCAGAGTGGGTTTACAATACCACTTTGCCCTATTTGCAATCGACGCCACTCAGGAGCATGCAGGTATGGTTCCACAGCATGCTACATTTGTGGACAGGAGGGTCATCAAATGAGGAATTGTCCAGCTAGGGGTCATGGTGACCGGGATCGACAGGATAGGTCCTCGGCAGAATCACGAGCTCCAGCATCCTCGGCAGGGCGTAGGCCCTCAGTTTCAGCCAGCAGAGGCTGAGGCAAATCAGGGGCCCCCAGTTCAGGTGTCGGCCCAGACCATACTTATGCACTACCGGGGCAACAGGAGTCAGAGTCGTCACCAGATGTTGTGACAGATATGCTAAACATTTTCTCTCATCCTGCTTATGTGTTGATAGACCCAGGATCCACCTTGTCCTATGTTACACCGTTAGTGGCTCGAAAGTTTAGTATTATGCTGGAATTGCTTCGGCGACCTTTCTCAGTATCTATACCCGTTGGTGACTCTATTATAGCCAGAAAGGTCTATCGGGGGTGTACAGTAGAGGTTGCTAGTCGTCAAACTACAACAGACTTGATAGAACTAGAAATGGTTGATTTTGATGCTATTATGGGTATGGAATGGCTAGCTCCATGTTATGCCAATGTCGAAGGTTTGACCAAGATTGTCCGATTCCACTTTCCAGGGGAGGCAATACGAGAGTGGAAAGGTAGTACAGTCATGCCAAAAGGTAGGTTTATTTCCTATCTTCGGGCGAGAAAATTGATAGCAAAAAGGTGCATCTATCATATTGTCAGAGTTCAGGATGTTCGGGCAGAGCCTCCACCCCTTCAGTCTATTCCAATGGTTAATGAATTTCCCGACATATTTCCAGATGAGCTTCATGGTATTCCCCCAGAAAGGAAAATTGATTTTGCAATTTATCTATTACCAAACACTCAGCCTATATCTATTCCTCCATATCGGATGGCTCCTGCTTAACTCAGAGAACTAAAGGAACAATTGAAGGATTTTCTAGACAAGGGCTTTATCAGGCCGAGTACCTCTCCATGGGGTGCGCCAGTTCTATTTGTGAGGAAGAAGGACGGCTCCCTCCATATGTGCATAGACTATCGGCAACTGAATAAAGTCACTATCAAGAATAAGTACCCGCTTCCCAAAAGATGACCTATTTGATCAGCTACAGGGAGCGAGGTATTTTTCAAAGATTGACTTAAGATCAGGATATCATCAGGTCCGGGTTCGTGAAAGAGATATTCCAAAGACTTCCTTCAGGACCAGATACGACCACTTTGAATTTCTAGTCATATCCTTTGGACTAACAAATGCCCCAGCAGTGTTCATGGACCTGATGAACAACGTTTTCAGACCATACCTGGACTTGTTCGTGATAGTATTTATCGATGATATTCTGGTGTATTCTCGTTCAGAGGCAGATCACCGGGATCATCTACTGACAGTGCTCCAAATACTCATAGATCGCCAACTATATGCAAAATTTTCTAAGTGTGAATTTCGGCTGAATTCAGTAGCCTTCTTGGGCCATATTATGTCAGATGTTGGTATACAGGTAGATACGTAGAAGATAGAGGCAGTGAAAACGTGGCCTAGACCTACCACTCCGACCGAGATACATAGTTTCCTGGGGTTAGCCGGGTATTATAGAAGGTTCGTGGAAGGATTTTCCACTTCAGAAGCACCTTTAACCAAACTGACGCAGAAGGCAACAAAATTCCATTGGACTGAGGCATGTGAGCAGAGCTTTCAGAAACTGAAAGACAGATTGACATCGGCACCAGTGCTAGCATTTCCAGAAGGAACAGAGGGTTATGCAATCTATTGTGACGCTTCGGGTGTTGGGTTAGGATGTGTTTTGATGCAGCATGGTAAGGTGATTGCCTATGGCTCTAGGCAGCTGAGGAAGCATGAGAAGAACTACCCTACCCATGACCTGGAGTTAGCCGCGGTGATTCATGCCTTGAAAATATGGAGACACTACCTGTATGACGTCCACGTAGATATTTTTACTGATTATAAAAGCCTGCAGTATATTTTCACCCAGAAAGAGTTGAATCTACGACAACGTCGCTGGTTGGAGTTGTTAAAGGATTATGATGTGAATATTTTATATCACCCAAGAAGGGCCAATGTTGTAGCAGATTCCCTTAGCTGCAAATCCATGGAAAGCCTGGCATATTTACAGCCTGAGCAGCAGGAATTGGCCCGAGAATTGCATCAGCTAGCCAGTTTAGTCATTCGTATAGTACAATAAGAAGACAATGGAGCGGTAATCTAGAATACCGCAATGTCATCATTGGTTGTGGAAGTGAAAGAACGGAAGTATGAAGATCCTAGCCTGGTTCATCTCAGGAATAGGGTCTAGCGAGGGGAAGTGACCAATTTCCAGGTAACCAAGGATGGAGTTTTTAGATATAGGGATCGCCTTTGCGTTCCAAACGTGGCAGGGCTTCGCCAGCAAATTATGGGCGAGGTACACTATGCCCGTTACTCTCTCCATCCAGGTTTGACAAAGATGTACCATGATGTAAAAGATATTTACTGGTGACCGGGAATGAAAAAGGGGATAGCAGAATTTGTAGCTCAATGTCCCAATTGCCAACAGGTGAAAGCTGAACATCAGAAACCAGGCGGACTGACACGGGATATAGCCGTGCCTTTATGGAAATGGGAGGCAATTAATATGGATTTCGTGGTAGGATTACCTCGTACCAGGTGTAAATATGATTCTATCTGGGTAATTGTTGATAGGTTGACAAAATCAGCTCACTTTCTGCCTGTAAGGGCTATCTTTTCAGCCGAAGATTATGTTGAGCTGTATATTAGAGAAATAGTCCGATTGCATGGTGTTCCACTATCAATTATCTCCGACAGAGGGGCATAGTTTACAGCTAAGTTTTGGCAATCTTTTCAGAAAGGCCTGGGGACGCAGGTTAACCTGAGCACAGCCTTCCATCCTCAGACAGACGGGCAGGAAGAACGTACAATCCGTTCACCCATTTTTTCACATATCAATGCTGAGGAAGTGTATAGGAGATCCCTCCCGGATTGTCCAGTCAAAGACGTCCAAATCACCGAGGAGTTAGCCTATGAAGAAGCTACAGTAGCCATACTAGATCGGAAGATCCACAGACTAAGAACTAAAGATGTTGCTTCTGTTAAAGTGTTCTGGTGAAATAAGAACCAAGAGGAGATGACCTGGAAAGAAGAAGATGATATGAAAACCAGATATCCTCAGTTATTTCAGACTTAGTCAGATTGTGCATCTAGAGGTATGTTGTTGTTATTATTTCATAAGTTGCATTACATACATATATATATGAGATAATTGACTTCAATATATTATGAAATGAATGCCATAGTATTGCGTGGAGTACCTCTATTTGACTTTTCTATGTTTCAGGGTCTTTGGATAGTCCATATTACAGGGGAGACTCTGCTGAAATTTTTCCAGAATAAGTAATTGCAAGGTTAAGGTTCTTGCAAGTAGAAGTTAACATTCGAGGACGAATGTTCTTAAGGGGGAGAGGATGTTACACCCCATAAGTTTCTAGCATTTATTCGGCTTATTTGCATGTTGGTTGAGATTTTTAGAGTGCCATAGGTACGAGGAAATGTCCCAGGGAAAGGCCGAACGAGTGCCAAGTTAGGATTTCGCGAGAGGAGGCCGAACCAAGCTACCCAGAGGGGCAAAGTGGCACGGAGCTGATCCTCCGTGTTAGCCAACATGGCACGGAGCAGAATCAGCGCATTGGGCAATGTGCCACATTGCCTTGTATGCAGCCTCAAGTATATAAGGGTCTCACACTTAGAAATGAGATCATAATTCATATACCTTCGACCAGCAGAGAATAGGGACGCAGGAAAACATTTAATTTTCATTTGATTACGCCACTAAACGCTGTCCAAATTAAATTTGGGTATCGAAGTATAAGGCTGCAGGGAGCATTTCTACGGAGTTAGTTTCCTGAAATTCTCCCTGCGAATCGTCGTCCCGTTGAGTCAAAGTTATTGGAATTTCTCCAAACTAGTGTCAATACGATGTCAGGCTTAATGTAAGCATTTCTCCCTTCTAGACTTTCAAGAAATAACGAGGTTTCGACCGTGTTCCGTTAAGTTGGAATATAGTTAATATTTATATATAAAGTTTTCCTTGTTGCCAAATTTAGTGTTAAAACTAGTCATATCTTTCCAGTAACACGATTTCAGTTGGGAAGAGCTATTGAATACTAATTGGAACTCGCCAGTTAATCGGTAAACAGCGAACGAGGTATGTTAAGGCATTTTCTTTCAGCAAGCTAGTTTCTTCAGCATAGTAACAGTATGAATCCCAGTAAAGCATGTCAGGAGTATGTTATCGTGTTTAGTTGTTGTTGTCAGTTGAGACTTGAAAATTGTATTGATTTGGGCTGGATTATACTTGTATAGCTTCCATGACCAACCCAGGGTTAATAGTTGTGTCGCCACTCGCCAGGGGCGAGGATACGTCGCTCTACGAAGCAGCATGCCATCCGCAAGGGACGAAGATGGGGATCCAGATCCTCATATTTCCATGGTTAGACTTATACACACCCCCACCGAGCGTTTACGCCCGGGGTATAGATATCAGCAGTCCTCTGGACTCAGACTCAGACATAGCTACAATCAGGGGCCAAGCGGGCCCAGTTGCAGACCCTGGGGATCGGTAGGACACTTATAGCTAGTAGTTGACTCAGTATGAACTAGATAGGGGTATATAGATTGAGGTGTACTCGCTAGAGCTAATGGGGGCCCAGGTGGGTTGTTCTGTGCTGATTGTACCTTCCGGCTTATGGGGGCCAGGTAAGGTTTATGTTTGCTTTAGTTATTGATAGTTAGACAGTAGGACGCCTCGTTTGTCAGGTACAACCCTTACCCTCCTTATCACAGTTATGTTTAGTCCTAATTTCACTACTTCAGTCATTCTCAGTCCGTTTTCTTTACTTTAGTTATTGTCAGTTCTATTTCCTTACTTTCAGTTATTTAAAGTTACTGCTTTACATACTCAGTACCTGTGGTACTACCGCCCTCTTCTGGGGCATTGCATTACTTGCCTGCAGGTACACATAGACGAGGAGCAGGTCCCTCGTAGTTCCTGTCAGCCGTACAGAGCCATCAGCTCCTTTCTTCCGGAGTTTGTGTGATAGAGGTTTATTTCTTTTTTTGTATAGTATGGGTAGGTCGGGGCCTTGTCCCGACCATCTTATCACTCCTTGAGGCTTGCAGATTGCATACTTCCCTGTTGTTAGATGATATCGGCCGTGTGGGGCCCATATGTGTTTTAGACTATGTGTGTTGGCCGTGTGGGGCCCTATTTTGCTGTTGATTGGTGGCCTTGTCAGTCATAGCTCAGTTTAGCATCGGCCTTTACTTTCCAGTTATAACTAAATATCATGGTGGCCTTGTTGGCCCGCTTAGGACTCCCTATAATTGGTTGTCTCTGGTTAGCTATTTATTTTCACAGGTGTCTATAGGCCTTGTCGGCCGGGGGTTGCATTTACAACCGTTATATAGCCCGTTGTTTTTTTGATTCTAGAGTTAGAGTCAACCCTGCATCAGAAGTGCTTAGGATCAATCAGCCCAGCAGTTTAGGTCCTAGTAGGGCACCAAGTACCAGTCATGCCTCCCAAGGTGGGGTGTGACACATTCATAATCCAATAATTAAAACTCAATCAAATCAAACCCATAAAGAGAATTACATTTTCATGCATTTGGGTAAAACCCCATATAACTTGAATAGGAGGATTCATGATTAAATGCGAAATTTGGGCATGGGTGTGAAAGAAATCACCCATTCTAAACCTTACATACTTGGGGATGGACTGATTTCGAAGTTCCTTGAATACCCACAAGGAAATCGATGGAAACTTGGGGAAGAAGACCTTGAATCTCCCTAAAACCCCTCCAAAGCTATTACATGGGAATGGGTATGCATTGGGGACTTAACCCATCTTAACACACTCAGAAAAATACACAAAATGACATAGTTTAGGGTCTAGAAGCATGAAAAAGTCAAACATGCTCCCTTGAAAACTGCTCTAGAAGGACCAACGACCAATCCAACGGGTAGTTTCACAAAACCACGACTTGTGGTATCGAGTCATTGGGTCCACTGCCTCATGACATCCTAAGATTCTTCCCACGCTCGTCAGGATGAGTCGTTGCTTCAACCAACGGATTGTTGGATCGACCGTTGTCAACTCCTTGACCATTCTGACTTTCCTTTCCACGAGCCTCACCATGAATCGTGGTGGCATTCAACGAGTCATGGTCTCCATCCGTTGTATGGACTGGAATTCTCAACCCTCAAACAACGACTAGAAACAACGGGTGGTTGCTTCTCACCATGAATCGTGGGATGCCCGTTGTTTCCCTCTCAGCCTAAGCTCAGCCCTTCCAACGACTGGTAACAATGACTCATTGTTCCTGAAAACGAGTTGTTATACCTTCTGTTGTCACCACTACTTCCCTAAACCCCCCATTCTACGAATGCTTTCGAAGACTCGTGGTATCCACCCACTAGTCGTTGAGTCGCCCGTCCTGTGATGTTTTTTTCAGTTTTCTGCATTTTTCAAATTCAACTCTCGGGTCTATTCTTAGGCCTTTCCGGGTAATAAAATATCTCCCCCTTGAAAATATTCATCCTCGAATGTAGGAAACAAGCAGAAAATAGAAACATACAATTTATCATAGCCATATACTGATCATTTTAACTGAAATTTTCATGGAATGACTACCTCCGAACAAAACCATATAGCTGAACTAATCTCATACTTCACATACACATTTATACATATAAAAGAAACTTGCACACATGAACTGAATATGAAAACTAGATAGAGTCATAGGGCAAAATTGATACCTCAAGTCGGAACCATGCTAGTAGAGAACAAACGTGGATATCTAGCCATTATATCTGCTTCGCCTTCCCACATAACTCCCTCAACATGATGATTTCTCCATAAAACTTTAATCAAAGCTACTTATTTGTTTCTCAACTTCTGAACCTGATGATCCAAGATTTCAATGGAAATTTCTTCATAACTGAGGCTGTCTTTTACTCCAATGTTGTTGATCTCGGGAAAAACAGCATGCCGGAGTGATGCTTTATAACTTAGTTTAGTGTTGTTTATCTAATTATTTATATACATTTTCATGTGATTTTATATAAATGTGAATATATGTACTAACCAACATGATTAGTCCTTATTTTTATAGGTTTAAAATGAGTTTGAGGAACTAATTTAGAAGTTGGTGAAGTAGAGGAATGGAGTCGGGAGAAAATTACAAAAGTCGATAAAGAAGCATGCCTTGGCAAGGCTGGCCGCGCCAGGCAGCGTGCCACGCTGTGAGTGTGCTGCGCCCAACGTCGTTCCACGCCAATGCCAAGCGCGAGAGGAAGGCAGCAAGCAGGCAGACATCCTGCGCGCTAGCGCCGTGCCACGCCAGGCGACCTGCGTGCCAGTGCCATGTCACGCATGCCATCGTGCTGCACGAGCAGCGTGCCACGCCGGCCATCGCGGCAAGCCTCGGCCTATTATCATCCTAAGGCGATTTCCAGTGTGCATCCGTGTTACCTCCGTGTCACGGAGGCAGTGCTTCGCGATACACTCCGTGACACGGAGCCATTCCACGACAGACATAATTTTGTAAAATTCTCATTTACTATAAATAGGTCCCTTAGCTCCTAAAATCATTTTGTCACGACTTTATTCTGAAAAACCACCTAGGAGTGAAGGGAGAAGTGGGAGAACTCACCTAGGGTTCATTAATTTCATATTCACCTCTACCAATTCTTGTAAGTATGTTACTTTAACAATGTTTTCTTGTAATTTTACGAACTTGAATGGCTAGAACCCTTCCTCTAGGGTTGAAGCCATGAGTTATGATTGTGTTTTTGCGAATTTGTGTTGGAATTAAGTTATTGATTGTTGTTTTGTCTTGCATTCTTGATTATGGTTGTTTTTATGATTGATCACCATGAAAACACACACGTTAAACTTAGGCAAACGCTTGAGAAAGCAAACCTAGGGAAGAGCATAAGAATGTAAGAGGCAAGTTCTTGTCTTTTGATAAGATTTTGTGGTTAGGATAGAAATATACCTAATACCTTGCTTGGTTGATAAAATGGGAAGATAGAAAGACACCGGCTTAGAATGGTTACTCCACCACTCGAAGAAGTAGTTGTGAAGCTAAGTTTGGTTAAATGGTTGGAGGTACGAAAGGGCCCTAATCAATGGCATAACCCCATAAACCATATCCACGTAGTAAATTGCCCACGAACTAGAATTAGCATCCTCGCTCTCAATGTAGTAGTGAGGCTAGTTTGTCATGTTTAGAGGCTCGGAAGGCCATGAACATGCAATTCTAATTATGTGAGATGACAATTGATAGTTTCATACTTAAACCATTGCAAATCGTAGTATCGCATGATTATCCGGCTTTAACTCTATGTTGCTCCTTGAATGAATTTAGAATATTTCGTTGACCACATTTAGACTTAATTAAACTCTATCAAAAACTTTTATAATCAACACTTGCAGAAATTAATATCACACTTGAACTTGATAGTTAGATGAATTGGTCCAATCCCTGTGGGTTCAACATCCGGCTCTTAAAAAGGGCCACTATATTACTTGTACGACCCGTACACTTGCGGGCACACCAAGTTTTTGGCGTCGTTGCCGGGGACTAGTGAAATTGGTGAATTTCTTTTTTTGTGTTAGTATCTATTTTTTTATGTTGAAAAAAAATTATATATATATTTGTTTTAAAATTATTTTAAATTTTTGTTTTTAGTCTGATACCCTTCTTAACATGACATCATGGAATACAAATGGTTTAAATGGTGGATACTCATATTTTGGTGAGTCCTGTCCGAATTGTGGAGGACCCCACTTGTGGCAACACTGTAACAATTGCAATATATGTGGTGGTCAAAATGGCCATTGGAATGGTTGCCATGCATCATTTGCAGTATATGTGGTGGTCAAGATGGCCATTGGGATGGCTATCCAAATGCATACTCCCCTCCCCCAAGCCCCTACTATGATCGTTCTATTGTTTTTGATGAATATAGGAATGATGAAAAGGAGGACTTGGAACGCCAAGCTCGGTTAGAAAACATGATAAAACAGGTCCTTGAGCAAACAAAAGTAATAAAGGAGGAGATGGAAGTATTTAGAGTTCAGACCAAGGAAAATGTAGAGGCCCTAGAAATGATAAGCACCAAGGTCACGGAGATGATGGCTGAGGCTGAAGCTTGCGGTGATTTGCAAGTAAAAGTCTTATGTGATACTCAAGAGGAACTACAAGAAGAAGAAAAGGGTGAGTTCTTGGAAGAAGCCCAACAATTAGAAGCTCTTGAGAGTCCCCGTGATGGTTTCACACATATGGCCAATCCATTCACGGAAGAAGAGACAGAATTCCAACCATTTAACATTCATGGGGAGTTAGATGTTGATGTGGAGAAGGTGTATACAGGTAAGGAGGTCAAGCACAGTGCAGTTTTAGAGTTGAGGTGTATTGTACTTCACTTAAAGCATTTCTCGACATTAAGTTTGGTTGACAACATAGAAATAGAGTCTTCCAAGCTTGTAGAGAAAGGTCTAGAGGAGGAACAAGTCCCATATATTCTGAAATTTGCTGATTCTCAGAGACAAAATGACTTTACTTACTTAAGGGCCAATAAGTGTAAGAGGCGACATCTACTGCTTGGTCCTTTAAATTTTTCAGCACCACCCCTGGAACATAAGAGGAAACTGGAAAAGAAATTAGGGGTGAGATTCATATCCTCAAAGTGGAAGGAAAAGTGGTGAAACCTGATGCGTCGTGCCGCAACGTAAAATTAAGCGCTACTTCGGAGGCAACCCAAGGATACCACAGGTACCATTTTAATTTCTTGCATTTGTGTGATTTTGTTTATTTTCATCTTGTTGTTGTTTTTAGTGGAGATTTAAGCACAGATGCAGGGGAAGTCTGAGTACCCAGCAAGGAGGAAGCTAAGAAGCATGAAAGAGGAAAAGTGTGGGGTTGAATCCCCACATGTTCAAAGAAAGAAAAACATGCTATTATCTAGGCCTAGAGGCCTCAGGGAGTATTTTTCACCATCTTTAAATTTTAATTTGATGCTATGAGGACATAGCATGATTCAAGTGTGGGGTGAGAAAAATTTAAAAAATTTTGTGCTTAATGATTTTTGGTGAATTAGTGCTTGGGAGAAATATTGGAACAAAATTTTTGAAATTTTTGAATTAGCATGACTTCATCACCCGTTGGTTTTTCTTTTTGATTCTTTTCCGATGGGGGGTCTTTGAACCGACGAATAAAAAATTTTCTTTGTCTGTATATAGTGTTTTTAGTCATAGTTAGAGACTATTTCTGACGATGGTTGGATGACGACCGTCTTGAGGAAAATTAGTCAATAGATTTTGGTTTTTGAACCCGTAGCTAATTGTTGGCTTGATGTTCTTGTTATGTGCTATACATGATTGTAGGATACAAGTGTGGTTAGTGTTGAAGCATGTAAGAAGTGTATAACTTTTTTTGAGACACTTAGGCTCTTGAATTGGACTCGATGTGATTGAAGCTTAATTCTGAATTTTTATGATTAGCTGGGTTAAGAGTCTGCTGAATGTGTCTTGAATTAAGCATGTGATGTGAGTGTAAGTTTTTCGAATATTCCATGCTACTGTGGAGTGTCTAGAACTTTCCTAGTGTGTATATAAAATGAAATGAAGGATGTGAATTGTAGGAGATGATTTAGGCATTTCTTTGAATGAACCTAAATTTTATCCCTCACTTTACCTACCTTTAATGTTGAATCCTAGTGAGCCCCATTGAGCCTTAAGCCTATTCTTTGATAGCTACAACATAAGCTTAATCCTTTTCTTTCATTAGCTTTGAATTTGATCCAAAACTCTGAAGCGCTTAAGTGAAAAATTCCAAAGAGTGAAGGAGCGAGAAGCGTGAAAAAGAAGGAAAAGTAGAAGTTGTGAAAGTTGAGAAAAGGACAAAGGTGCACTTGTGAGAAAATGGTTGATTACTAGTAGGGAGTAAGAAAATAAATGAATGAAAGAAAAATTGCTTAAGTACTCCTTACTACTAAGTTGAATGTGCTTAAAGAAATGGGAACAAGAAGAGAAAATTCAAGAGTGAAAAGAATGAGGGTGAAGTAAAAGAAGATATGTCCTTAACGAAGGGTGAAATTATTAAAAGTGCTTGGGGAAGATAATCACTATTACTGGCCATAATAGTACCTTCCCGTCCCTTAGCTTACATTACAAACCATTAAGTCCTACTTGATCTTACGTTCATACATCCTGAAATTAGTAGAGTAAAACACTAAGGGCAAGCTTATGGGTCACTACATGATGCATGTGAATTCTTTGTGAGAGCGAGTGTAATTTTATTCATTTACCCAGACATGTTGTGATTTTAAAATTTTGTGTGTGAAAATGGGTAACTCTCTTATTGTAAGGGCACATGTTTTATGAGAGATAACATTCATGTCGGATTTCTTGATCGGTTGATTTGCATGAGTTTGCTAAGATTGAGAGTCGATTCATGAGGTTAAGAAGTCTTAATGGAGTTGTATATCATTCCATTGATTAAATTGTGCATGCTCTATTTGTAACTTGCTATCTTACATAGTCACTATAGTCGTACCTTGAATTGTATTACTAAATTAGTTGTGTGTGTCTTCATGTGCATGAGATGTAAAAGGTTTGTTCGAGGACGAACAAGACTTTAAGTGCGGGGTTGTGATCTCGGGCAAAATAGCATGCTCGAGTGATGCTTTATAACTTAGTTTAGTCTTGTTTATCTAATTATTTATATACATTTTCATGTGATTTTATATAATGTGAATATATGTACTAACCAACATGATTAGTACTTGTTTTTGTAGGTTTAAAATGAATTTGAGGAACTAATTTAGAAGTTGGTGAAGTAGAGGAATGGAGTCGGGAGCAAATTACAAAAGTCGGCAAAGAAGCATTCCTTGGCAAGGCTGGTCGTGCCAGGCAGCGTGCCTCACTGTGCGTGTGCCGCGCCCAGCGTCGTGCCATGCCAGCGGCAGGCGCGAGAGGAAGGCAGCAAGCAGGTAGGCATCCTGCGCGCCAGCACCGTGCCACGCCAGGCAACCTGCACGCTAGCGCCATGTTACGCATGCCATCGCGCTGCACGAGCAGTGTGCCACGCCAGCCATTGCGATACACTCCGTGACACGGAGCCATTCCACGACAGACATAATTTTGTAAAATTCTCATTTACTTTAAATAGGTCCCGTAGCTCCTAAAATCATTTTGTCACGACTTTATTCTGAAAAACCACCTAGGAGTGAAGGGAGAAGTGGGAGAACTCACCTAGGGTTCATCAATTTCATCTTCTCCTGTACCAATTCTTGTAAGTATGTTTCTTTAACAATGTTTTCTTGTAATTTTACGAACTTGAATGGCTAGAACCCTTCCTCTAGGGTTGAAGCCATGAGTTATGATTGTATTTTTGCGAATTTGTGTTGGAATTAAGTTATTGATTGTTGTTTTGTCTTGCATTCTTGATTATGGTTGTTTTTATGATTGATCACCATGAAAACACACACGTTAAACTTAGGCAAATGCTTGAGAAAGCAAACCTAGGGAAGAACATAAGAATGTAAGAAGCAAGTTCTTGTCTTTTGATAAGATGTTGTGGTTAGGATAGAAATATACCTAATACCTTGCTTGGTTGATAAAATGGGAAAAGAAAAAGACACCGGCTTAGAATGGTCACTCCACCACTCGAAGAAGTAGTTGTGAAGCTAAGTTTGGTTAAATGGTTGGAGGTACGAAAGGGCCCTAATCAATGGCATAACCCCATAAACCACATCCAAGTAGTTAATTGCCCACGAACTAGAATTAGCATCCTCACTCTCAATGTAGTAGTGAGGCTAGTTTGTCGTGTTTAGAGGCTCGGAAGGCAATGAACATGCAATTCTAATTATGTGAGACGATAATTGATAGTTTCATACTTAAACCATTACAAATCGTAGTATCGCATGATTATCCGTCTTTAACTCTATGTTGATCCTTGAATGAATTTAGAATATTTCGTTGACCACATTTAGACTTAATTAAACTCTATCGAAAACTTTTATGATCAACACTTGTGGAAATTAACATCGCACTTGAAATTGATAGTTAGATGAATTGGTCTAGTCCCTGTAGGTTCGACATCCGGCTCTTAGCCACTATATTACTTGTACGACCCGTACACTTGCGGGACCATCAGCTATCTATCGGGACTACCAAGGCTGGGTTACCCAAACACTTCTTCAAAAGTGACACATGAAAGACGGGATGAACTGAAGATAACTCTGATGGCAAGTCAAACTCATATGCCACCTTACCAACTCTTCTCACAACCCGGTAAGGACCCACATAGCGGGGACTGAGTTTCCCTTTCTTTCTAAACGGCATGACTCCCTTCTTGGAAGATATCTTTAGAAATACCCAGTCGTCCACATCAAGCTCTAGATCCCTTCTCCTCACATTAGCATACGATTTCTGATGATTTTGAGTGGTTTTTAACCGATCCCTTATCAACTAAACCTTCACCATTGCCTCATGAACCGAATTTGGCCCTATCATAGCTTCCTCGCCAACCTCAAAACATCTGATGGGAGATCTACACCTTCGCCCGTAAAGAGCCTCGAACGGTGTTGTTTGGATACTGGAGTGATAGTTGTTATTATAAGCAAACTCGATTAAGAGCAAATGATCATCCCCACTACCTTTAAAATCCGTAACACATGCCCTCAACATATCCTCAAGAGTATGGATTGTTCTCTCCGCTTGGCTATCCGTTTGCGAATGAAAGGCCATGTTGAGCTTGACTTGAGTCCCAAGTCCCTTCTGAAAAGACCTCCAAAACTAAGAGGTAAACTGAGTACCTCGATATGTAGTAATAGAAAAGGGAACTCCATGAAGTTGAACCAACTCCCAAATATACAACTTGGCATAATCATCCGCTAAATTCGTGGTCTTGACCGGTAGGAAGTGTGCAGCCTTTGTTAACCTGTCTACCACCACCCAAATGGAGTCATAGTGTTTGCGAGTACGAGGTAGGCCTGTAACGAAATCCATATTTGTTTCCTCCCACTTCCAACTGGGAATGCTAATATCCTAAAGTACACCTCCCGGCCTTTGATGCTCGACTTTCACTTGCTGACAGTTTGGACATTTAGCTATGAACCCACTAATAGATTTCTCACAAGTCCCGATACATCTTTTTGGATCCCAGATAGATAGGATATCTGGTACCATGTACGTCATGCGATATCCGAACCCTCAAATTATCGACGTCCAGGACACATAGTCGACCCTGGTATCGTAGCACACCATCTCCCCCTTGGGAGAAAACCTCCACCTTTTGACTTCCAAGGGCTTCTTTCAGCTTAACTAGAATTGGGTCCTCCTCTTTCCCGGCCTTCACATCTGTCACCAAGGATGATTTTGATCTATTTTGCACAACGACGCCGCCATCGGTCGAGTCGGCCAATCTGACTCCCAACCTCACAAGTCGATGGACATCCTTCACCAACTCTTTCTTTCCCTCATCCATGTGGGACACACTCTCCATAGAGAGTCTACTAAGTGCGTCTGTTACCACATTAGCCTTACCCGAATGGTAAAGGACACTCATGTCGTAGTCCTTTAGTAACTCCAACCACCTCCTTTGCCGAAGATTGAGATCTTTCTACATGAAAACATATTGCAAGCTCTTGTGATCCTTGGATACATCTACGTGGACCCCATACAAGTAGTACCGCCATATCTTCAATGCAAACACCACCGTGGCCAATTCAAAATCATGGGTCGGGTAGTTCTTTTCATGAACTTTCACCTGTCTCAAGGCATATGTTATTACCTTCCCATGTTGTATCAACACACACCCGAGTCCAACTCGTAAAGCATCACAATACACTATAAAACCATTTGTACCCTCGGGTAGGGTCAACACTGGTGCTGAAGTGAGTCGGATCTTCAACTCTTGGAAGCTTTTCTCATAAGCCTCCGACCATTAAAACTTCACCTTCTTCTGGGTCAACTTAGTCAATGGTGCGGCAATAGATAAAAACCCTCCACAAATCTCCGATAGTAACCTACTAAGCCCAAAAAGCTTCTAATATCTGATGGTTTCACGAGTCTGGGCCAATTCTTTATCGCCTCAATCTTCTGAGAGTCTACTTTTATGCCCTCACCTGATACCACATGGCCTAGAAATTCCACTGAGTCCAACCAAAACTCACATTTGCTGAACTTTTCATACAACTGACGGTCCTTAAGGGTCTGAAGAACTATTCTCAAGTGAGTGGCATGCTCCTCCTCGCTCCGAGAGTATATAAGGATGTCATCTATGAACACAATCACGAACATGTCCAAATATGCCTTGAACACCCTGTTCATTAGATCCATAAAAGTTGTAGGGGTATTGGTTAGTCCAAAAGACATAACAACAAAATTCGTAGTGACCATACCGAGTCTTGAAAGCGGTTTTCAGGATGTCACTCTCCCGAACCTTGAGCTGGTGATACCCGAATCAGAGATCAATCTTTGAGAAATACTTGGCACCCTAAAGCTGGTCAAACAAATCATCAATCCTGGGTAAGGGGTACCTATTCTTGACAGTAACCTTGTTAAACTGCCGATAGTCAATACACATGCGAAGGGAACCGTCCTTCTTTCGAACAAATATCACTGGTGCACCCCATGGGGACTTACTCGGCCTAATAAAGCCCTTATCTAACAGGTCCTTCAACTGTTCCTTCAACTCTTTTAGCTCGGCTGGAGACATTCTATATGGCGGAATGGATATAGGCTGAATGTCAGGAAGAAGATCTATACCGAAATCAATCCCCCGTTCGGGAGGGACACCTAGTAAATCATCACGAAAGACCTCTGGATACTCACGTACTAATGGTACGGACTGGATAGTAGGGGTCTCGGACTCCACCTCCTTAACCCTAACTGGATGGTACATGTAACCCTTAGAAATCATATTTTTGGCCTTAAGGTAGGAAATAAAATGACCTACAGGCATAGCTGAACTACCCTCCCATTCTAAGACAGGCTCACCTGAAAATCTAAACTCTACTGACCGGGTTCTACAATTAACAAAAGCATATCATGCGAATAGCCAATCCATGCCGAGAATAACATCGAAATCGATCATGGATAACTCTATCAAGTCTGCTGAGGTGACCCTATGAAGAACTGAGACCGGGATATCTCTATACACCTGTCTAGCTAAAATTTGAGTCACCTACTGGAGTAGAAACTTAGAAGGGCTCTGATAAGACATCGGGACTGACTCCGAAGCTACTGGCTATATATGGTGTCACAAAAGATAGGGTAGCCCCCGGATCTAGCAATGCATATACATCAACATGAAAGACTCTCAACATACCGGTGACTACATCTGGTGAGGCCTCCTGCTCCTAACGAGTGGCTCAGTGATAGAACCTGTTCTGGCGCTGCCCACCAGCTGTGCTAGTAGATGCCCCCTGATGTGTTGTGCGTGGGGGTGGGGCTGCTAAACTAAAAGCTGGGCCTCGGCCCCCAACCTGATCTTGTCTCGCAGCGGTACAATCTCTGAGCATATGTCCAGGCTGCCCACATCCGAAACATGCTCCTGACCCTGCCAAACACTGGCCTGTGTGCCCTCGGTCGCACCTACGATAAGCTGGGATGCTAGAATCTGCGGTTCTGCTACTATGACTCCTCGAGCTTGACGCTTGCCCTCTCTGATCATGTCTGGGCCTAGATGGAACACTCATCTCTGAAGATGTTGGGGCTGATGATCTCTACTGGGTTTGTTGTCGGTGCCCACCACAGGACCTCTGCTGAGAGAATTTGTGGTCCTCATTCCAGACCCTCTTGGCCTCCTCTCCCTCGAATGTGTTGCCTCCATCTAATGAGCGTACAACATAATACGAGGGAAGTCCATGTCCTGATGGAGCATAGCTCTCCTGCAGTCCTTGTCCAAATATCCTGCTATACCATGCACAAATCTGCTCACCCGCGCCCGCTGGTCAGTCACTAACTCCGGGGCATACTTAGATAGGCGGGTGAACTCAAGGGTGTACTCTTGAACAGTCATCCTCCCTTGCTTTAAATTCACAAACTCGACTGCTTTCAACTCTCTCATCTCTCGAGGGAAGAACCGATCTAGGAATGCAACCTAAAATTCCTCCCATGTGATCGGACCTGCTCCTGCGACCTTGCTGTCCTTCCATTGACGGAACCAAATATGCGCAACCCCCTTCAACTGGTAGGAGGCCAACTCTGCGCACTCAACACTACTCACTCCCATAACTTGGGTGATCTTGACAATCTCATCAATGAAATCATGTGGGTCCTCATCCACCTTGGACCCCAGAAACTCTGGCGGATTCATCCTCAAGAAGTCCCTGACTCGAGTCGTCGCCGCATTGCCATTTTACGGAACATGCGCAACGGCCTGCTGATTGACTTGAGCGATCAAGGCCTACGCATGCGTCTGAATGGCAACTCGAAACTCAGCATGACCGGCTGGCTTCGGTGCTTGAGGATCCTGAACTAGTGGGGCTGGCTGATGCTCATGACCGTTTCCATCCTCGTGGCCTTCACCACCTCCATTCCTCCTTCCGCTCATCCTTCTAGGAGCCATGATTCTGCAATCGCGAATAGCATGAATTAGGAGGATAGAAAGGCTTTTCATCGGATGACATAGATCATGAAAGAAGGGAACAGTTCCTATAACGTTTAGTAGCCTCTTCATCATAGGTGTGGCGCGCTTCACACCTATGAAAAAGACTCTACTTAACGCGGCTTTCAGACACCCTAGGATACCTAAAATCTATTGCTCTGATACCAAGTTTGTCACGATCCTAACGTACACCCAAATCGTAGACACGGGACAAGGGACCCCAAGAGGCCCCAAGTCGACCCATGGCAAATGCATACATCTAATCTCAGTTAATAAAGCGGAGTACTTAGCATAAACAAGCGGAAACATAAACATAGCATAAAACTAGAAAATACTAAGTGTACACATGAGTTGAATACTACACATTGTCTGAAAGCCTCTACTACATACAATGGGTTGATGGGACAACATCCCCAACTAACCCGAACAATACTGAAACATAAGATAACATAAAAGTCTGACAAACAGTCCTCGAAACATGAGGACTCACCAATAAGCTAAGAACGTAAGCTGAGTTGAACTAAGGATGAGGATGAGCCTGAGATCCGGACCCTGTATCATGAAATGATACAGCATAGAAGGTATGTGGTCGTACGTGGAATGTACCGAGTATGCAAGGTAAGTAAAACGGGCATTTAAAAGTAAAATAAAACTCATAAGTAAACGTAGGAGAAGGACATCATGCATATATCATAAACTCCGTAAGAAAACATAAGGCTCAAGACTTTCAAATCATTTATAAAGCGTTCATAATCATATTCGTAAGTAAACATTATCAAAATATAACTTGATTCAATAACATAGATATAACAATGCATAAAACATGCGTAATAATGGGAGGCCTCGTCATAACCAACACCATCATGGTAGAGCCTTTCATGATGCCCCCACTATCTCGCTCAAGTGGGCAAAGCCGACCCTGGCTTGCCATGCGAGGGTCGTGCATTAGGCGTGATCTCACATTTGAGGGGATCATTATCAATACATCATATCATTAGAAACCCACGGTGGCACGTGGTTATGAGACACCGGTGTAGTCCTTTGAATGCCGGGCTGTCGGTGCTAGACACGGCTCCCAAAAACATGCATATAGGCTCATACGTAAATCAATAACATCATGCATTAAGATTCATTGGCTAAAATATAACATTTATCATCATCAATCGCCTTTAAAACATGCTTAGCCAAGAATCATAGGCCCTTTTCATCAGCCAACATCACAAATCGATAAATCATATAATTCACTTCATAAATCATAAGTCATTCTTCAACATATGGGCATTGTCCAATACTTCATCATATTCAATTCTTTCAAAATATGCTCATAAACATGGGCAACTTGAATTCATGCTTTTCCGTCATCAATAAATTCAAGATATTGCATATTCATCGTAAATCATAACTTTTATGAAACTCCATCAAATGGGCATTTTCAATTTAAAAAGATTGAAACATGAAATAAATAAAAATAATATAAAATCTGCCCATCATTCATAATCCAATAATTAAAACTCAATCAAATCAAACCCATAAAGAGAATCACATTTTCATGCATTTGGGTAAAACCCCATAGAACTTGAATAGGAGGATTCATGATTAAATTTGAAATTTGGAAATGGGTGAAAGAAATCACCCATTCTAAACCCTACATACCTGGGGATAGACTGATTTCGAAGTTCCTTGAATACCCACAAGGAAATTGATGGAAACTTGGGGAAGAAGACCTTGAATCTCCCTAAAACCCCTCCACTCATGGGAATGGGTATGCATTAGGGACTTAACCCATCTTAAAACACTCAGAAAAATACACAAAATTACATAGTTTAGGGTATTAAAGCATGGAAAAGTCGAAAATGCCCTTAATAAAATTTTTCCTAAAAACTGCTCCGGATGGACCAATGACCGATCCAACGGGTTGTTGCACAAAACCACGACTCGTGGTATCAAGTCGTTGGGTCCACTACCTGATGACATCCTCAGATTCTTCCCACGACTCGTTAGGTCGAGTCATTGCTTCAACCAACAGATCGTTGGATCGACAGTTGTCAACCCCTTGACCATTCTAACTTTCCTTTCCATGAGTCTCACCACGACCCGTGGTGGCATCCAACGAGTCGTGGTCTCTATCCGTTGTATGCACGGTAATTCTAAACCCTCAAACAACGACTAGAAACAATAGGTCATTGCTTCTCACCATGAATCACGGGATGCCCCGTTGTTTCCCCCTCAGCCTAAGCTCAGCCCTTCCAACGACTAGTAACAAAGACTCGTTGTTCCTGACAACGAGTCGTTACACCGTCCGTTGTCACCACTACTTCCCTAAACCCCTCATTCCACGACTGTTTTCGATGACTCGTGGTATCCACCCACTAGTCGTTGAGTCGCCCAACCTGTGATGTTTTTGCCAGTTTTCTGCATTTTTCAAATTTAACTCCTGGGTCTATTCTTAAGCCTTTCCAATGTATTACAATATCTCCCCCTTGGAAACATTCATCCTCGAATGTAGGAATAAAAATAGAAAATAGAAGCATACAATTTATCATAGCCATATACTGATCATTTTAACCGAAATTTTTACGGAATGACTACCTCTGAATAAATCCATATAGCTGAACTGATCTCATACTTCACATACACATTCATACGTATAAAAGAAACTCGCACACATGAACTGAATATGAAACCTAGATAGAGGCATAGGGAAAAATTGATACCTCAAGTCAGAACTGTGCCGGTAGAGAACAAATGTGGATATCTAGCCATCACATCCGCTTTGCCTACGTAACTCCCTCAACATGTTGATTTCTCCATAAAACTTTAATCAAAGCTACTTATTTGTTTCTCAACTTCTGAACCTGACGATCCAAGATTTCAACGGGAATTTCTTCATAACTGAGGTTGTCTTTTACTCCAATGCTGTCTACCGGGACTACCAAGGCTGGGTTACCCAAACACTTCTTCAAAAGTGACACATGAAAGACGGGATGAACTAAAGATAACTCCTATGGCAAGTCCAACTCATATGCCACCTTACCAACTCTTCTCACAACCCGGTAGGGACCAACATAGCGGGGACTGAGTTTCCCTTTCTTTCTAAACCGCATGACTCCCTTCATGGGAGATATCTTTAGAAATACCCAATCGTCCACATCAAGCTCCAATCCCTTCTCCTCACATCAGCATACGATTTCTGACGATTCTGAGTGGTTTTTTTAACCGGTCCCTTATCAACTAAACCTTCACCATCGCTTCATGAACCGAATCTAGCCCTATCATAGCTGCCTCGCCAACCTCAAAACATCCGATGGGAGATCTACACCTTCGCCTGTAAAGAGCCTTGAACGGTGTTGTTTGGATACTGGAGTGATAGTTGTTATTATAAGCAAACTCGATTAAGGGCAAATGATCATCCCAACTACCTTTAAAATCCATAACACATGCCCTCAACATATCCTCAAGAGTATGGATTGTTTGCTCTGCTTGGCTGTCCATTTGCGAATGAAAGGCCGTGTTGAGCTTGACTTGAGTCCCAAGTCCCTTCTGAAAAGACCTCCAAAACTAAGAGGTAAACTGAGTACCTCGATATGTAGTAATAGAAAAGGGCACTCCATAAAGTTGAACCAACACCCAAATATACACCTTGGCATAATCATCCGTTGAATTTGTGGTCTTGACCGGTAGGAAGTGTGCAGCCTTAGTTAACCTGTCTACCACCACCCAAATGGATTCATAGTGTTTGCGAGTACGAGGTAGGCCTGTAACAAAATCCATATTTATTTCCTCCCACTTCCAACTGGGAATGCTAATATCCTAAAGTACACCTCCCGACCTTTGATGCTCGACTTTCACTTGCTGACAGTTTTGACATTTAGCTACGAACTCCGGAATATCAATCTTCATACCATCCCACTAATAGATTTCTCACAAGTCCCGATACATCTTTTTGGATCCCAGATGGATAGGATATCTGGTACCATGTACGTCATGCGATATCCGAACCCTTAAATTATCAATGTTCGAAACACATAATCGACGCTGGTATCGTTGCACACCATCTCCCCCTTGGGAGAAAACCTCCACCTTTTGACTTCCAATGGCTTCCTTCAGCTTTACTAGAATTGGGTCCTCCTCTTGCCCGGCATTCACATCCGTCACCAAGGATGATTTTGATCTATTTTGCACAACGACACCGCCATTGGTCGAGTAGGCCAATCTGACTCCCAACCTCACAAGTCGATGGACATCCTTCACCAACTCTTTCTTTTTCTCATCCACGTGGGACACACTCTCCATATAGAGTCTACTAGGTGCGTCCGCTACCACATTAGCCTTACCTGGATGGTAAAGGACACTCATGTCGTAGTCCTTTAGTAACTCCAACCACCTCCTTTGCCGAAGATTGAGCTCTTTCTGCGTGAAAACATATTGTAAGCTCTTTTGATCCATGAATACATCCACGTGGACCCCATACAAGTAGTGCAGGCATATGTTCAATGCAAACACCACCACGGCCAATTCAAGATCATGAGTCGGGTAGTTCTTGTCATGAACTATCACCTGTCTCGAGGCATATGCTATTACCTTCCCATGTTGCATCAACACACACCCGAGTCCAACTCGCGAAGCATCGCAATACACCATAAACCATCTGTACCCTCGGGTAGGGTCAACACCGGTGCTAAAGTGAGTCGGGTCTTCTACTCTTGGAAGCTTTTCTCACAAGCCTCCGACCATTGAAACTTCACCTTCTTCTGGGTCAACCTAGTCAATGGTGAAGCAATAGATAAAAAACCCTCCAAAAATCTCCGATAGTAACCCGCTAAGCCCAAAAAGCTTCTAATATCTGATGGGTTCACGGGTCTGGGCCAATTTTTTTCCTCCTCAATCTTCTGAGAGTCTACTTTTATGCCCTTACCTGATACCACACGGCCTAGAAATGCCACCTAGTCCAACCAAAACTCACATTTGCTGAACTTTTCATACAACTGAAGGTCCTTGAGGGTCTGAAGCACTATTCTCAAGTGAGTGGCATGCTCCTCCGCGCTCCGAGAGTATATAAGGATGTCATCAATGAACACAATCATGATCATGTCCAAATATGCCTTGAAAACCCTATTCATTAGATCCATTAAAGATACAGGGGTATTGGTTAGTCCAAAAGACATAACAACAAATTCATTGTGACTATACCGAGTCTTGAAAGCGATTTTCGGGATGTCACTCTCCCGAACCCTAAACTGGTGATACCCGGATTTGAGATGAATCTCTGAGAAATACTTAGCACCCTAAAGCTGGTCAAACAAATCATCGATCCTAGGTAAGGGGTACCTGTTCTTGATGGTAACCTTGTTCAGTTGTCGATAGTCAATACACATGCGAAGGGAACCGTCCTTCTTTCGAACAAATATCACTAGTGCACCCCATGGGGACTTACTCGGCCTAATAAAGCCCTTATCTAACAGGTCCTTCAATTGATCCTTCAACTCTTTTAGCTCGATTTGAGCCATTTTGTAAGGCAAAATGGATATAGGCTGCGTGTCGAAAAAGATCTATACCGAAATAAATCTCCCGCTCAGGAAGGATACCTGGTAAATCATCAGGAAAGACCTTTTGATACTGACGTACTAATGCTACGGATTGGATAGTAGCAGTCTCGAATTCCACCTCCTTAACTCTAACTAGATGGTACATGCATCTCTTTGAAATCATCTTTTGGCCTTAAGGTAGGAAATAAAATGACCTACAGGCATAGCTAAACTACCCTCCCATTCTAAGACAGGCTCACTCGGAAATCTAAACTCTACTGACCAGGTTCTACAATTAACAAAAGCATAGCATGCGAATAGCCAATCCATGTCGAGAATAACATCAAAATCGGTCATGTCTAACTCTATCAAGTCTGTTGAGGTTACCTTATAAAGAACTGAGACCAGGCAATCTCTATACACCCGTCTAGCTATAACTGAGTCACCTACTGGAGTAGAAATTGAGAAGGGCTCTAATAAGACATCGGGACTGACTCTGAAGCTATTGGCTATATGTGGTGTTACAAAAGATAGGGTAGCCCTCAGATCTAACAATGCATATACATCAACATGAAATACTTTCAACATACCGCTGACTATATCTGATGAGGCCTCCTGCTCCTGAAGAGTGACTAAGGCATAGAACCTGTTCTGGCGCTGCCCGCCAGCTATGCTAGTAGATGTCCCCTGATGTGTTGTGCTTGGGGGTAGGGCTGCTGAACTATAAGTTGGGCCTTGGACCCCAACCTTATCCTGTCTCATAGCAGGACAATCTCTGAGCATATGTCCAGGTTGCCCACATCTAAAACACGTTCCTGACCCTGCCAAACACTGACCTGTGTGCCCTCGGTCGCACCTGCGACAAGCTGGGATGCTAGAATCTGCGGGTCTGCTGCTATGACTCCTCGAGCCTGATGCTCGCCCTCTCTGATCATGTCTGGGCATAGATGGCACACTCAGCACTGAAGATGCTGGGGCTGATGATATCTGGTGGGTCTGTTGTCGGTGCCCACCACCAGACCTCTATTGAGAGAATCTGTGGTCCTCATCCCTGGCCCTCTTAGCCTCCCTCTCCCTCGAATGTGCTGCCTCCATATGCTGAGCATACAACACAATGCGAGTGAAGTCCATGTCCTGATAGAGCATAGATTTCCTACAGTCCTTGTCCATATATCCTACTATACCATGCACAAATCTTCTTTCCTTTCCACGACTCGTGGTGGCATCCAATGAGTCGTGGTCTCCATCTGTTCTATGCACTAGAATTCTTAACCCTCAAACAATGACTAGAAACAACAGGCCATTGCTTCTCACCACGAATCATGGGATGCCCCGTTGTTTCCCCTGTAGCCTAAGCTCAGCCCTTCCAACAACTGGTAATAATGACTCGTTATTCCTGACAACGAGTCGTTACACCGTCCGTTGTCACCACTGCTTCCCTCCATTCCACGACTGCTTCTGATGACTCGTGATATCCACCCACGAGTCATTGAGTCACCCATCCTGTGATGTTTTTGCTAGTTTTCTACACTTTTCAAATTCAACTCCCAGGTCAATTCTTAGGCCTTTCCGGAGTATTACAACCCTACTGGCTCTAACTGACTCACCAACTAGGGTGGAGACTGAGAATGGTTCTGAAAAGACTTATGGATTGATATCAAACTATACAGCTGCATAAGGAGTCACGAATGATAATGGCTCCTGTATCTAGTAGGGCGTACATATCTAGATGGAAAAGGCATAATATACCCATGACCACGTCAAGTGAGCTCTCTTGATTCTAACAAGAGGACAAAGTATAAAAATGGTTTTGGTGATGGCCGCCATTTGTACCTGAAGTGTTGGCAGGGTGGAGCTACTGAAGTGGTGGATTGTGATCTCCCCCCTCCTGCTGATGGGCATTCTTTGAGCTGGTGACCTAGTTATCCACACCCAAAGAAACCCTCTCGGCCCTGAAGGCATTCCCCTGGATGATTCTTTCCACATTTAGGGCAAGCTGGGTAGCGGTTGCTGACGTTGTAACTCTAGGACTTTGAGCCAGATGCTCCACCCCTCCGATCCTTACGGGACTAGAAAGTAGGGGCACTGGATGAAGTGGGTGTTGGAGCCCCCTGCTGCTGCTGCTACTGTGGGTGGCTACTACCGCCAGACCTCTAGTGGCCATAATCTAACTGGCCAGTCCTTGCCCCCTTGCTCTCCCGCTCCAAGTCTTTTAGTTTTTCTGCCTCAATCTATTGGGCATGAACTATGAGGCTAGATAGATCGATATCTTTAATAAGCATTATAGTTGTGCACTCCTTGAGGACCAAGTTCGATACTCCATTGACAAACTTCATCATGCGAGCCCTTGGCTCGGCTACGATCTCTGAATCATATTTAGACAACCTTGTGAACTCCAGTGCATCCTCTTCCACCATCCGATTTTCCTATTTCATATTCATAAATTCAGCCACCTTAGCCTCCCTAAGCTCCCGGGGGAAGAATCTTGTCTAGGAAGGCTGTAGTGAACTCCTCCCACTACACCGGTTCTGCTCCCGCTGGTCTCCCCTCCTTCCACTGATCATACTAGATCTGGGATACCTCTTTCAGCTGGTAGGCAGGCAGGTCGGCACTCTCCAAGGAGCTAACACCCATAATTTAGGCGATTTTCCTAAACTCATCCACAAACTCCTATGGGTCCTCTCCCACCTTAGATCCATGGAAAGCTAGAGGGTTCATTCGGGTGAATTCTCGAACTCAGGCAGCTACTGTGGACCCATTAGTATTAATCGGAACCACTCGCTGGTTCACCTGATTTATAACTGTCTGTGCGAGCAACTGGATAGCCGCTCTAAACTCTGTGGAGGACACTGGGTCATCCTAAGAGGCTGCTAGAGCTGGTGAGGCAGGTTGATGAGCATTTCCGGCCCTTCTTCTGTTACCACATCATGGAGGCATGATTTCACTGAAATGAAATAAAGCACGAGTTAGGAGAACATTTCTGGAATTAAACTTCAATGCACGATAAAGAGTATAGACAAAAGGGAGTTTTCCTAATAACATCTCGTAGCCTCCCCTTCATAGGTGTGGCGTGCTTCACACCCATGAAAGGACTCTACTCAACGCGACTTTTAGACATCCTAGGATACTCTAAACCTAGTGCTCTGATACCAAATTTGTTACGACCTGAGTCTATACCCTGGACAAGACACGGTACTTGGAGTCACAAGTAACCCCAATTCAACTCATGGTCTATCATAACACTGGTAATCTGAGTAATATCATAGCGGAAGCTTTAAAATAATAATAAAACCATTTATGAAGAAGAACTAAATCATAAAGCTTTAATACAATTGAAAACAAAACTGGAAGTCTGGATTTGTGTCTGCGTCTGAAAGCCATCTAACTGATAAGTTGCTGGGATAAGCCCTCAGCTAACTCTAAGTCTAACTGAAAGAAAAATAACTTAAGGAAAATAAACATCATCCTCAAAAGATGAGGACTCACCACCAGCGTAACTAATAACTCCTAGAGAAGATCTGCTAATGGTGCTAAGACTGAGAGTCTGCATCTGTATCATAAAATGATACAACATAGAAGGTATGCGTTAGTACTTTGAATGTACTAAGTAAGTAGGAGAAACATAACACGGAGAATAAATAACTAAACTGTAATGACATGCAATGACCAACTAAAATGCTGAAACTAAATAAACTAAAATACACTAAGATAGTCAAAATGACCCTGTCTGATGGTCAAAGACATGCCCTAAATCTGAGATGCTGAAACTGAACTAACTATACTAAACTAAACTAACTATACTGAACTAAACTAACTATACTGAACTGATTTGAACTGAATAATCTGAAATAGATCTGAACTGAGCTAATTTGTGACTGAACGGACAAGTGGGTGAGTCTATAACCGACATGTAACAATGTGATCTAGACGTGGAGTCTGATGTATACACCTCATTGGTAGGACCCAATATACCTTGTCAGGGTATAAAGGCATGAACTGGGTGATCACAAGTTTGGGGCCATAAAGCCAATAAAATACCTACAGTGGCAATGTAGTTTTGGGAACCTAGGTGTGTTGGAACTCCAGTCTGCTCAGTGCTAAGTCCTACTCCTACTGGATAGTCCTAGACTGACTACTAAGCTTATAGCTCGAAACTAGGGCCCAAGACTAAGTCAGGAATACCTATCTGAAATTACCCTAAGAGTCTTATTGGACCGGATTCTGTAACTGGTATTCTAAGATTGGTCAAAGCTGCTTATCTAGAAGCATCGTAACCGTCTAAAGAACAAACTATAATATGAAGCTGGGGTTCTAAGGCTGGCCAGAGCTTCTTATCTAGAAGTTTCATGACTACCTAAAGAACCACTAAAAATCTAATATCTGAGTCAAATACTGATAACTAGGAGGCACACTGACACCTCAAGAATTAACTGTAGTCAAATTTATCAGTTGATATTTTTGGACAATATTGGGTATAATAATCTAACTTAGAATGGACTAATATGTATCTAACTTAAATTTCCACATACACTAACAATATGGGGATCTCAAAACTGATAGGATCAAGCTATAGGGAAACTAGTCCAACACGTAAGATTCAAAATTTTACTAAACTAAGAACTAGGGCTAAATCATTCCACTAGATACAATTTTCACAAATTTCTGGAAGTATGGAATAATAAAGTAGTTAAAATCATGAGAAATATTCCACTTGAATTCTTAAAGAAATTGGTTTGACAATTTTCTACATTTCGAATCCACAGGGCTGCAATTGATAGAGAAAATAGAGAAGATTTTGGGGACACAAGGGAAGAACTATTCCCATGTTGAATTCCCACATACCTATATAAGAAATACTTGGAGACAAAGACTTGAACTTCTGAAAATGACAAGGATCCCTAGTTCTTGCTTTAGAGGAAAAGTCTGGATTCTACGATCGATATTCTGAGAGTCTACGTGGGAAATAAGGGGGGAACCCTATAATCCCTCTAAATTCTCTAAAATTATACTTAAAACAACATAGTTTAGGGACTAAATAGGTGGAAAATCATAAAAATATACCTGAAATAAAATCTAGAAAAATGACCGACAGGGAACCAATGGGTCACTCAACGAGTCATTGGTTGAGACCACGACTCGTTGGGACCAGTTGTTAGCCCTACTGCTTGGGGGTTGGGATCACTGGATCTGGTAATAGGGAATACCATAACTCTTTGGATGAACCAACGGGTCATTAGTTCCTCCCTTGGTTACTAGACGAGAAAGTCTGGAAGGTCTGGCAACGGGTGACATAATGACTCATTGGTGGACCCAACGGGTTGTTGTGTCCAGCCGTTAGTTCAATGGAAAATTTATAAAAATCTCAAACTTTCCATGACAGGTGGTGACAATGACTCATTGTGGGACACAATACGTCATTGTTTCTATTCGTCATCACTGGAAGAAGTTTCTGGGGTTCTCACCCAACAAATACACAATGAGTTGTTGTATTAAACTACGAATCGTTAGTTGAGTCGTGGGCTCCTAGAAAAGGGACTCTTGAGTTGGGGACCAACGATTGAAAAGATGACTCGTTGTTTCTCACAATGGGTCATTCCTTGTCTCATGGATTCAGATTGACCAAACACTGCTGACCACGACTGACACAAGGAGTCGTTGGAGCTGACCACGACTCATTGTCTCAGTCATTCTGAGGCAACTTTTCTGGTTTTTCTTTTGGATTTTTCTTATAGGTCTGAGTCTAGTCTAGGAAAGTTTTGGAGTGTTATAGGTCATGGGCGCTATAGTGGATCCGCTGCAGTAGAAAATCTACTGTTAAAATGGACGATGAGAGGTAGTAAGACGATTTTAAGTTGAAATTTGGGGTTTTGCACCCATAACATAAGGCACGAGTTTTGAGAAGGGTGAAGGCGATTTTCAAAAGTTGACGTGATTGCTCATCCCAAGATAACAATCTTATCTAGTTTTCTTTATTTTTGATTCCCAAACACCCTAAAATCAATGGGTGGTCTTAGATGGTGTTCTTAAAGGTGGAAATCCTAGGTTATGGAAACTGGGGGAATTGAAGGAAAAAGGACTAGGTGTTGATTCCTATGCCTAAAATTAGATAATTAGCACTTTTTAGGAGGAATGTGACTATGGAACACCTATCTCACCATGGTTTAAAACCCAGAAATTGATAAAGGTAGAACCTTTTTGCATTAGAACTAAATAGGAAGGGTTTTTCGAGTAGAAGCTTCATGAAAGAGTGTAATAACCTATGTGGGGGGGAAAATGAGATAAATTAACCTTGGGAATATCAAAGTTTACTATGATATAGGGTAGAAGGGGTAGAACCAGATTTATAGACCCTAAATGAATAATAGATAATTGATTATTGTTTATTTTATGTGTTTAGACTTTGAACATTCCAAGGCGATATGAAAAGGCAAAGCTCCTTCGAAGTATGCTTTTTCTCTTATCTTGCAATTAAGATAGGTTATGATTTTATAAGGAGTTAGAACTTACATAATAATGTGTATATGTGTGAATGATAACATGCCTAGTTGGTCATCGGACACAATTTGTCATTGATATCATGATGTGTGGAATATATTTGTAAAATAAACATGAGATGATGGTTGTCAATAATGTTGTGTGAAATTGAGTGTTGAAAAGTTCTATGTATTTTTTTGAATTATCATGTAAGCGGCTAAATGTTGGTAAGTATAACCAAGTTGATGAAGGTAATATGATGCCTCCAAAAAGACATACACTTTGACCGAGTGGCAACACTTACAATATGAGAATGAAAGAGGATAACATATTTTATCCTGAGATGAGTGGCTCATGCACTAGGAGAGCGTCTGGGCGAGTGATCATGATTGAGTGGCTCGTATCTGAAGGGAGCATCTGGACAAGAAGATTAGTTGGAGTGGGTTCCACGCCGGTACAGTACATGGATTTCTAGAGTCCCCTATAGGTCATGACTGGAAAGGCAAAAATAAGATCCTCTGGCATGTGTGTACAACGATAAGTGTGAGCGAGTGCACGGTGATGTGACAGAAGCGTGTACCCAACACATTATTGGAATAAAGTTAGCAAAGATAAATTAATTATTGAGGATTCATGTGTATATCCAATGTGATAAGTTAATGAACTAATTCTTGAGAATTCATGTGTGTATCTAACGTGCTAACTTGATAAATTGATTGTTGAGAATTCATGTCTATATTCAATGAGATAAGTTGATGAACTATTTGTTGAGGATTCATGTGTGTACCCAACATGCCAAGATTATGAATTGATTGTTAAGGATTCATGTGTATATTCAATGTGAAAATTTGATGAACTGATCGTTGAGTTTTCGTCATGTATGCACTTATTCAGAGTTAATGATCTGAATGTGAGAAATCGCTAAGTGTGGAACCTAAGGTTGACAGCTTGGTCGAGCTACTACCTATGCAGTACTACTGTGGAGAGATCACCATCATGGCTATATCCCCGCTATAGGGAGCCCTAATTCAGTAAGAAAGCCAATTTAGACTTTACTCGGAATAATGCTAAGAATAGTGTTGTGCAATGATTAATTGCTTTAGTGAACATATGTTGCTTTTTCACTTGTATATTTGATCTTGGGCATAATTACATGCCCAAGTGATACTTTATAACTTAGTTTTGCCTTGTTTATGTATTTAATTATGTACATTTTCATGCCTTTTATATAAATGAGAAGAAATATTAACCAACATGATTAGTCTTTGTTTTTGAAGGAAATAATGCATTGGAGGATCCAATCTATGATTTGGTGAAGTGGAGGAATGATATCGGGAGTGAAACACCAAAGTTGGAATAAATTGGGCGATTTCCAGAGGGCTTCCGCGATACCTCCGTGTCATGGAGGCAGTGCTCCGCGATACACTCCGTGTCACGGAGCCATTCCACGACAGGCATAATTGTACAATTCTCATTTACTATAAATAGGTTCCTTAGCTCCTAAAAACATTTTGTCATGATTTTATTCTGAAAAACCACCTAGGAGTGAAGGGAGAAGTGGGAGAACTCACCTAGGGTTCATCAATTTCATCTTCTCTTCTACCAATTCTTGTAAGTATGTTACTTTAATTATGTTTTCTTGTAATTATATGAATATGAGTGGCTAGAACCCTCCCTCTAGGGTTGAATCCACAAGATATGATTATGATTTTGCGATTTTGTTTTGGAATTAAGTTATTGATTGTTGTTCTATCTTGCATTCTTAATTATGGTTGTTTTTATGATTGATCACCATGAAAACACACATGTTACACGTAGGTAAATGCTTGAGAACGCAAACCTAGGCAAGAACAATAAGAATGTAGGAAGCAAGTTCTTGTATTTTGATAAGATTTTTGGTTAGGATAGGAATATACCTAATACCTTGCTTGGTTGATAAAATGGGAAGATAGAAAGACACTAACTTAGAATCGTACTCCACCACTCGAAGGAGTAGTTGTAAAGCTAAGATTGGTTAAATGGTTGGAGGTACGGAAGTACCCAAATCAATGGCATAACCCAAGAATCACATCCACGTAGTGAATTGCCCACGAACTAGAAATAACATCCTCGCTCAAAAATGTAGTAGTGAGGCTAGTTTGTCATGTTTAGAGGTTCGGAAGACCATGAACATGCAATTCTAATTATGTGAGATGAAAATTGACAATTTCATACTTAAACCATTGCAAATCGTAGTATCGCATGATTATCCGGCTTTAACTCTAGTTGCTCCTTGAATTAATTCAGAGTATTTCGTTGACCGCCCCTAGACTTAATTAACTCTATCGAAAACTTCTTTAATCAACACTTGCGGCATTTAATATCACACTTGAACTTGATAGTTAGCTGAATTGGTCCAGTCCCTGTGGGTTTGACATACGGCTCTTAAAAAGGGCCACTGTATTACTTGTACGACCCGTACACTTGCGGGCCCATCATGTTTTTGGTGCCGTTGCCGTGGACTCGGCGGAGTTCAATGAATTTGTCTATTTTGGTGTGATTTTTAAATTTCCTTAAGTGTTGAAAAAAAATTCTTTATTAGTTTTAGATTTATATTAAATTTTTAACATGATACCCTTCTTAACATGACATCATGGAATATAAATGGGTTAAATGGTGGATACTCTTACTTTGATGAGTCTTGTCTGAATTGCGGAGGACCCCACTTGTGGCAACACTGTAACACGTGCAATATATGTGGTGGTCAAGATGGCCATTGGGATGGCTGTCCGAATTCATACTCCCCTCCCCCAAGCCCCTACTATGATCCTTCTGTTGTTTTTGCTAAATATAGGCATGATGAAAATGAGGACTTGGAACGCCAAGCTCTAATAGAAGACATACTAAAACAGGTCCTTGAGCAAACAAAAGCAATGAAGGAGGAGATGGAAGCATTGAGAATTCAGCAAGAGGAAAATGGAGAGGCCTTGGAAATGATAAGCAACAAGTTCATGGAGATGAGGGCTGAAGCTGAAGCTTGCTCTGAATTGAAAGTGACGATTTTACGCAATACTCAGGAGGGACTACAAGGAGAAGATGAGAGTGAGTTCTTGAAACAAGCTCAACTGTTGGAAGCTCCCGAGAGTCTCCATGATTGTCTCACATGTATAGCCGATCCATTCTTGAAAGAAGAGATAGAGTACCTACCATTTGACATTCATGAGGAGTTAGATGTTAATGTGGAGAAGGTATATACAAGTAAGAAAGTCAAGCAAAATGCAGTTTCAGAGTTGAGGTGTATTGTACCCCACTCGAATCATTTTTCGACATTGAGTTTGGTTGACAACCTAGAACTAGAGTCTTCCAAACTTGTGGAGAAAGATATATAGGGGGAACAAGCCCCATATATTCTGAAATTTGCTGATTCTGAAAGAAAGAATGATTTCACTTACTTAAGGGCCAATAAATGCCAAAGGCAACATCTACTGCTTGGTCCTTTCATTTTTTCACCACCACCCCGGGAGCATAAGAGAAAATTAGAGAAGAAATTGGGGGTGAGATTCATATCCTCAAGGTGGAGGAAAAAGTGGTGAAACTTGATACGTCGTGCCGCGACGTAAAATTAGGCGCTGCTTGGGAGGCAACCCAAGGGTACCATGGGTACCATTTTAATTTCTTGCATTTGTGTTGATTTTATTTATTTTTCATCTTGTGTTGTTTTGGTGGAAAGTTAAGCACAGACAGAGGGGAAGTCTGAGTACCCGTGGAGGAGGAAGCTTACAAGCATGGAAGAGAAAAAGTGTGGGGTCGAACACCCACTTGTGCGAAGTTGAAGAAAAGCATGCTATTAGCTAGGCCTAGAGGCCTCAGGGAGTATTTCTCATCCTGTTTAATTTTAATTTGATGCTATGAGGACATAGCATGATTCAAGTGTGGGGTGAGGGAAATTTTAAAATTTTTGTGCTTAACGATTTTTGGTGAATGTAATGCTTGTGAGAAATATTTGAAAAATTTTTGTGAGTCAAGCATGACTTCATCACCCGTTGATTTTTCTTTTCAGTTCTTTTACGACGGGGGGTCTTTGAACTGAAGAATAAAAAATTTCTTTGTTTGTATATAGTGTTTTCAGTCATAGTTAGAGACTATTTCCAACAATGGATGGATGACGACCATCTTGAGGAAAATTAGTCAACAGGTTTTGGTTTTTGAACCCGTAGCTAATTGATGGTTTGAGGTTCTTTTTATGTGCTATACATGATTGTAAGATACAAGTGTGGTTAGTGTTGAAGCATGTGAGAAGTGTATAACTTTGTTTTAGACACTTAGGCTCTTGAATTTGACTCGATGTAATTAAAGCTTAATTCTGAATTCTTGTGATTAGCTGAGTAAAGGTCTACTAAATGTGTCTTGAATTGAGCATGTGCTGGGAGTGTTAGTTTTTCGAATATTTCGTGCTATTATGGAATGTCTAAAACTTGCCTGGTGTATATATAAAATGAAATGAAGGATGTAGACTGTAGGAAATGATTTAGGCATTTCTTTGAATGAGCCAAATATTTAATCCTCACTTTACCTACCTTGAATATTTAATCTTAGTTAGCCTCATTGAGCCTTAAGCCTATTCTTTGATAGCTATAATATAAGCTTAATCCTTTTTCTTTCATTAGCCTTGAATTTGATCCAAAACTCCTAAGCGCTTAAGGGAAAAATCCGAAAGAGTGAAGGAGTGAGAAATATGAAAAAGAAGGAAAAGTAGCAGTTGTAAAAGTTGAGAAATGTCAAGGGTGCACGTGTTTGACAATGCTTGATTATTGGTAGGGAGTAAGAAAATAAATGAATGAAAAAGTTGTGTAAGTACTCCTTACTAATAAGCTAAGTGTGCTTAAAGAAAGGGGAACAAGAAGAAGAAAAAAATTCAGGATTGAAAAGAATGAGGGTGAAGTAATAGAAGAGATATCCTTAATGAAGGTTGAAGTTATTAAAAGAGCTTGGGGAAGATAGTCACTATTACTGGCCAGAATAGTACCTACTCGTCCCTTAGCTTACATTACAACCCATTAAGTCCTACTTGATCTTACGTTCATACATCCTTAAATTAGTGGAGTAAAACACTAAGGGCAAGCTTACGAGTCACTACATGATGCATGTGAATTCTTTGTGAGAGAGAGCGTAATTTTTATTCATATACCCATACATGGTGTGATTTGAAAATGCATGAGTTAAAATGGGTAACTCTCTTGTGGTGAGGGCACATGTTTAATGAAGGATAGCATTCATGTTGGATTTTTTGATCAATTGATTTTCATGAGTTGCTTAGATTGAGTGTCAATTCTTGAGGTTAGGAAGTCTTAACATAGTTGTATTTCATTTCAATGATTAAATCGTGCATGCTCTATTTTTAGCTTGCTATCCTAAACAGTCACTGTAGTCGTAGCTTGAATTGTCTTTCTAAATTAGCTATGTGTGAGTCTTCATGTGCATGATATGTAAAAGGTTTGTTCGAGGACGAACAAGACTTTAAGTGTGGGGTTGTGATCTTGGGCATAATTACATGCCCAAGTGATACTTTATAACTTAGTTTTGCCTTGTTTATGTATTTAATTATGTACATTTTCATGCCTTTGTATATAAATGAGAAGAAATATTAACCAACATGATTAGTCTTTGTTTTTGAAGGAAATAATGTGATCTTGGGCAAATTTATATGCCCAAGTGATACTCAAATATGTCATTTTAGCCTTGTTTATCTATCAATGTTTATACATTCTCATGTGATTGTTAATAAAATGTGAATTTATACTAACCAACATGATTAGCATTGTTTTGCAGGTAAAATGTAATTTTGGGAAGCTAAAATGTGTGTTGGGAGAGATCGGGGTTGGACTCGGATGTTAGCAAAGGACAAGGCATTGGAAGGCACAAAATAAAGAGGCTCCGCGATGGAGCTGTGTCACGCTGCCATCGCGGAGGCCTTCTGCCTGGCTAGGGAGTTTTTGGCAATTTCCAGTGAGGGTGCGCGTTGGGTCCGTGGCACGGTGGCCTAGCTCCGCGTTGCACGTCGTGCCACGTTGGACCTTATTACCTGGACACCCAGTTTCCAGTGAGGTTCCGTGTCAGTGGCGTGTCACAGAGGCAGTGCTCCGCGATGCACTCCGTGACACGTTGCTTTTTATTCCGGGAAAAATTCCCACTAGTATAAATAGTACACTTAGGTTCATTTTTAATTATTCTGACTTGGTGGAGCAAGAACGTGGGTTACAGGCAGTTGAGGGGACGAAATTCTCAGGGTTTTTCTCTACCTCCTTCTTCTTCAATTCAATTGCTTGTATGTTTAACACTCATTTAACGATGTTTAATCCACAAATGAGTGGCTAATTCCTCTTCTTGCTGAGGTTAAGAACAGTTGTATTGAAATGTGATTGTTGATTAAGTTGGTTTTTCATCTTTTCTTCCATGGTTGTTCTATTGATTCTTGTTCTTACTGCATTAAGGTGTGGCCTACGTTAATGTACATCTAAAAAGTCCGGTTTCACTCGAGAGAGCAAGAAATTGAAAAGATGTGAATTAATAGGATATGATCTTTTCTTAGTTTGGGAAAATTGAGAATTGATTTACCTTCAAGATAGAAATATACCTGAAAGTCGTATTAGTCAATTTAGGAACCGGGTTTGTATGGCCAGAACATGAATTTCGTTTAATCACAGAAATGTAGGTGGGCGGTTCATGATTCTTAAAGTTGGGTTAAATACGAGAGTTTTAATCCATTGGCATTAGTTCTTGACTAGCAACCGGAGGAAAAGACTAACCAAATTATATTGATAATTAATCTCTTTACATGTTCATTTAACCTCAGCATGCTCACATTCATAGTTCAGACTCACATTAGAGAGTTGTTTTAGACTTAGCATAAAAATTAGAACTCAAAATATCAAATTCTCGGTTACACTGTTGTCTTCATTGTTGGAATTAAAATATAGTACACTTGAGAAGATTGTACCTTATCCCAGTCCCTGTGGGATCGATACTTGGCTTACTTAAGCCACTTTACTACTTGTTCGACCACGTGCACTTGCGTGTAGTTATATACCCATATAACAAAAAGAGCCGAACAAGTTTTTGGCCCCGTTGCCGGGGACTGGCAATTGTTGAATTTTTCTTAAGAGTTAATTTACTATATTTTTATTTTTTTAGTGTTGACAACTTGGTCTTAGCCTGTATTTTGCACATTTAATTTCTGTTGAACACTGGCAAGAGACAAGGAGCTGGTGGACTCGTATTTAGAGCCAGAAAGATTATTTCATCGTCAGCAGAGAGAAGCTCTAGAAAGAAAGCTGCAGTTGCTCAGACAAACATTCATGGAGCAACAATAGAATCCACCAGTAGTACGGGCAATGTTAGTGCCCCAGGAAGTAGCAGCTCGGCTGGTTCGCGAGATGGCAATCCCATATGCTAATAATGTCACATCTAGCATCCGCAAACCTGAGCCAAGAGGGAGGTTCGAGCTTAAACAAAACATGGTGCAATTGCTGCACACCAGCGGGCAGTTCACAGGTCTCCCTTATGAGGATCCACAACAGCATCTCCAAAATTTTTTGGAGATAAGTGACACTTACATCCCCACTGGAGTGTCATCAGATTATGTCAGGCTTACATTGTTCCCATTTTCACTATTGGGAGAAGCCAAGAGGTGGTTGAAAGCTGAGCCACCCAATTCTGTTTCTACGTGGGATGATCTTGCAAGGAAATTCTTCATACAATTTTTTCCCTCCGGTAAAACAGCAAGACTTAGAAGTCAAATTCTAAGTTTCAAACAGAGAGAGGGAGAGAATCTATATTAGTCTTGGGAGAGATTCAAGTCCATGTTGCAGGATTTTCCTCATCATCATCAATCCAATGATGTGCTGGTGCACACTTTTATAGAGGGTTTGGAACCCCATACAAAAATATTGCTAGACTCAGCAGCTGGGGGACAAGCGCTGGAGAAAACTTATGAGGAGCTGTATACCTTGTTGAACCGTATTTCGCAGGGCAATCCGGAGTGGAATGTTGATTCGTCAAGAGGAGGGACAAGGAAAGTAGCAGGAGTTCTAGAAGTGGATGGTTTTACAGCTATTGCTGCACAGATAGCTTCTTTACAGAATCAACTCAACACCCACTTCAGTAACATGACAATAAACCAGCCTCAAGCCCCAGTGAATGCAGTGCAGCAGATTTGGTGTGAAGTGTGCGGGAGCAGTGAGCACTCAGCTGAGTGTTGTGGAGCAAATCCTGACTCGGTGAACTTTGTGGGAAATGTAAAGAGGAACAACCACCAACAGTATGGCAACAGCTACAATTCCAACTGGAGGAATCACCCGAATTTCTCTTGGGGTAGCAACAACCATCAGGGGAAAAGTTCAAGTCAGGGGGCGCAAAGGAATCAAGGAGGGCAGCAGAACTATCAGGCACAATATAGAAACAACAATGCACCTTCTCCACCACCATCACCCAGCATTGAGGAGATGTTCAAGACGATGATAGCTAACCAAGCTCAATTGCAGGCTGACTATGTAAAATTGGCAGCCGAGGTGAAAAACAACCAGTTAGCTACTAAGGCACTTGAATATCAATTTGGGCAATTTGCTGGAGCCCAAAACACCAGACCTAGAGGAGGACTTCCGAGTGACACAGATCCCAACCCCAAGCAGGTGAATGCGGTGACCACAAGGAGTGGTTTGCAGCTTAAAGAGCTGGAACCAGAAAGACCACCTCAACAATCGGGAGCAGCAGAAGTTAAGAGGGAGAAAAGCGATGAGAGGGGGAAGAAAAAGGAAGCTGAATTAGAAAGACCACCACCCCCGTTCCCTCAAAGATTAAAGAAACACAAGGAGGAGGTGTGTTTCAAGAAATTCATGGAGGTGCTGAAACAGGTACATATTAACTTACCTCTTGTTGATGTTTTGCAGGGAGTGCCGAAATATGCAAAGTACATAAAGGACATCGTGGCAAACAAAAGTCGGTTGACTAAGTATGCTACGGTGGCTCTCACGGAGGAGTGCACTTCCCGGATACAAAACCGACTGCCCACAAAGCTTAAAGATCCTGGGAGCTTTACTATACAAATTACTATTGGGCAGAGTATCCGAGCTCGTGGATTATGTGATTTGGGAGCGAGCATTAATTTGATGCCGTCATCGGTATTCAAAAAGCTGGGTCTAGGGAGTCCTAGACCCACAACAGTGATCTTGCAATTAGCGGATTGGTCCTTAGCCAGACCTGATGGCATTGTGGAGGACGTTCTGGTGCAAGTTGGCTCCCTGAACTTCCCGGTAGATTTCGTCGTGCTGGATTTTGAGCCAGACGCAGAAGTCCCATTTATTTTGGGACGTCCTTTCTTGGCGACCGGGAAAGCACTGATTGACGTAGCTGTAGGGCAGCTAACCATGCGAGCACTTGATAAGATTGAGGTATTTGATGTGTTTAAAGCCATGAAGCTGCCGGCAATACATGAGGAGCTTTCAGCAATTAGTGTGGTTGAACACGAAGAAATTCGTCAGATTGTTGAATCTCAAGACCTACTGGAAAGAATGTTGATGCACTCCGATCATTTTGGAGATAGAGACACCTATGAGGTGGTCCAAATGTTGAATGAGGCACAAAGGCAACCGAGGAAACAGGAATTTTAATCATTTATGAGGTCCCTAGAACCGTTGCCGAAACCATCCGTTGAGGAGGCACCAAAGCTGGAATTGAAAGAATTGCCTCCCCATTTAAAATATGTCTTTTGGGGGGAAAATGAGACTTACCAGTCATCATCTCCGCAGAATTGACAGAGGCACAGGAGAAAGAAGCATTGGGTGTCCTCAGAAAAAGGAAGAAAGCAATGGGTTGGCAAATGTCAGATATTCAGGGCATCAATCCAGCTTTTTGCACACACAGGATTTTCATGGAGACAGGAGCAAAACCAACTGTTCAGCTGCAACGAAGGCTAAATCCAGCAATGAAGGATGTGGTGAGGAAAGAAATAATCAAGTGTCTTGATACAGGTGTGGTCTACCCGATTTCAGATAGTGAATGGGTCAGCCCCGTTCAGTGCGTTCCAAAGAAAGGAGGGATGACCGTGGTCACCAATGAGAAAATGAGTTGATTCCTACACGAACCGTCACAGGCTGGCAGATTTGCATGGACTATAGAAAGCTGAATGAAGCCACAAGGAAGATCATTATCCCATCCCGTTCATTGATCAAATACTAGATAGGTTGGCTGGACAGGAATATTATTGTTTCCTTGATGGGTACTCTTGTTATAACCAAATAGCCATAGCTCCTGAGGACCAAGAGAAGACTACTTTTACCTGTCCTTATGGGACATATGCTTTTAGGCGGATGTCGTTTGGGTTATGCAATGCACCCGCCACATTCCAGAGATGCATGATGGATATTTTCCACGACATGGTGGAGGATTTTGTTGAGGTATTTATGGATGATTTTTCTATTTTCGGTAATTCGTTTGCTACTTGTTTGCAGAATCTTGACAGGGTGCTGGCTCGCTGCGAGGAATCCAACCTTGTACTAAACTGGGAGAAATGCCACTTTTTAGTGAAGGAGGGTATTGTCCTTGGCCACAAAGTGTCTCAAAAGGGGTTGGAAGTCGATCGTGCTAAGATCGAGGTTATTAAAAAGTTGCCACCACCTGTGTCAGTGAAAGGTGTTCGCAGTTTTCTTGGGCATGCAAGATTCTACAGACGGTTCATCAGAAACTTTTCCAAAATTTCTAGACCACTATGAAGATTGCTAGAAAAAGAGGTAAAGTTTGAGTTAAATGATGAGTGTGTGAAAGATTCGAGGAGTTAAAGCAGAAATTGATAGAAGCACCTATCCTTACTTCTCCGGATTGGGGACAACCATTTGAGTTGATGTGTGATGCCAGTGATGTGGTTGTGGAAGCTGTATTGGGGCAAAGGAAAAATAAAATCTTTCATTCTATTTATTAAGCAAGAAAAACGCTGAATACGGCCCAAAGCAATTACACAGTCACAGAGAAAGAAATGCTAGCGTTGGTGTTTGCATTTGACAAATTCAGGTCCTATTTGGTGGGTTCAAAAGTAGTGGTGTACACCGATCATGCAGCGATTCGGTACCTATTTAACAAGAAGGATGCTAAGCCCAGACTAATCAGATGGATCCTGTTGTTGCAAGAGTTCGATCTTGAGATCAAGGACAGAAAGGGGAGCGAGAATCAGGTGGCAGATCACTTATCGCGATTGGAGAGCCGGTCGCATGTGATGGAAAGTGATACCATCAATGAGGAGTTCCCGGATGAGCAGCTCTTGGCAGTAGGGGAAGCTGAAGTTCCTTGGTACGCAGATATAGTCAATTGGCTAGTGAGTGGAGTCTACCCACCTGAGGCAACAGACCAACAGAGAAGGAAATTGAGGCATGATTGCCGGCATTTTGTTTGGGATGAACTATACTTATTTAAACAGGCACCGGATCAGGTGATGAGAAGATGCATCCCAGAGAGTCAGATTGCAGAGGTGTTGAGGAGCTGTCACTCTTCGTTGTATGGGTGTCACCATGGAGGCGAGCGAACAGCACACAAGGTTCTACAGTCAGGATTCTTTTGGCCTACACTGTTCAGAGACTCTATGGCATACGTCAAAATGTGTGACAGATGTCAGCGTACAGGAACAATTGGTAGAAGACAAGAGATGCCGCTGCAGAATATACTGGAAGTAGAGACCTTTGATATATGGGGCATAGATTTCATGGGCCCGTTCACACTGTCATTTGGTAATCATTACATCTTGGTGGCTGCAGACTATGTATCAAAATGGGTGGAAGCAATAGCTTGCCCCAGGAATGACAACAAGGTGGTAACAAAATTTGTGAAAAAACATATTCTTACCAGGTTCGGGACACCCCGAGCCATTATCAGTGATGGAGGGGCTCATTTTGTCAATGCAAGTTTCAAGAAACTACTAGCCAAGTATGGGGTGCGCCACAAGGTGGCAACAGCATACCACCCCCAAACTAGTGGGCAAGTAGATGTGTCAAATAAAGAAGTGAAGCAGATTCTCCAGAAAATGGTAAATACACAACGAAATGATTGGTCAAGCAAACTTGATGATGCGTTGTGGGCTTACAGAACTGCTTACAAGACACCGATAGGAACCTCACCATACCGATTGGTCTATGGGAAAGCGTGTCATCTACCGATGGAGCTAGAGCACCGAGCTTTCTGGGCCGTGAGGAAATTGAATATGGACTTGGAGCTAGCGGGCAAGAAGAGATTAATGCAACTCAGTGAACTTGAAGAGTTCCGCTGGCATGCTTATGAGAGTGCTAAGTACTACAAGGAAAGAACACAAAGGTGGCATGACAAGCATGTGGTGCACCGCATTTTTGAACCAGGGCAGAAGGTATTGCTCTTCAATTCAAGATTGAAGTTGTTTCCGGGAAAGCTGAGGTCCAAATGGTCGGGACCATTTGAAGTGGTGAGAATGACCCCGCATGGGGCAGTAGAGTTGTGGAAAGAAGATCGGAGTTCCACGTTCTTAGTCAATGGGCAGAGATGTAAGCACTACTTGGGGGAGGACGGTGGTCGAGAGAAAACGTCCAACACCCTATAGGACAACTGAGCTGAATGACGTCGAGCCGCGACGGTAAACCAGGTGCTGCACGGGAGGCAACCCGTGAAATTTTTCTTTGTAAATTGTGAATTGATTTTTCTTTTTTTCTTTTTTTCCTTGATTATCAACAATTTTTTTAGTTTTATATCTTTATTGTTAGTTTTATTTTGAGTGAAACCTATAATTCTAACCAATTTCTTTTCGTAAGATGAATTTCAGGTAGAACGGAGGATAAATGTGCAAAGAATCGCAAAGGAAAATTTGAGGTATGGAAATCAATAAAAAGTGGCAAAACAGTGAGCTAGGGCGATAGCTCCGTGTCACGGAGGAGGACCTCCGCGTTACCCTCCATGACACGTTAAGGTGTAAATCCGGAATTTTAAAAAAAATCCAGAATGCCCTCGCGATAGCTCCGTGTCACGGAGGGCATGCTCCGCGTTACCCTCCTGACACGTTGATGTTTATATCGCGACGGGTCACACCGGGTCGCCGAGTGACCCGCGCGATTTAACCCCTTTTTAACCCCGATTACCCCTATTTTTCCCTCATTTCTCACACACTCCGCGACCAACCTCCCAAAAACCCATCCCCCCTCGACGTGACACGGACTTAGGACAATAATTTCACCGAGTTTTCATCAATTCTTCGAATTCAAGGTATGTTCTTCAACTCTATTTCAATTCTTGTCGAAATTTTTCGATATTGAACTAGTGATATGAGCTAAACTTGCCCTAAGTAGAAATTGAGCGTAAATTCTATTGAATTATTGTTGATTGATGTTCGGAGTATCATTGTGATTGCTTGAACTCGATAATGACATAGTTTAATCGAATTTGTGATAAAATCATAGTTGGGGCTTGCCTTTGTATTTGAAATGGAAAAATTTAGTTGAACTAGTGAAATTCATGTTGGGTTGTACATGTTGAGTGAGATGATTCGATTGTGCTAACTGTTACTATGCTCAAAAACCGACGGATTCGCGGGTTAGGGTAATATCGAGAATTGCAAGAATTGGTTGAATTGTATAGGATCACGTAGTTAATTTTTCTTTTTATTTTTCTTTTGTTTTATTTCTCCTTGCTAAGTGCTATGAGATAAAATGTTGTCGATGGTAATGATTGTGGTTAGCTGTACGAAGTCTGAGTAGTACATAGAATATATACCATCGAATTATTCGAATGCACTAAGCATGTTTGTTATATTTGGTTGTTTGTTTGTGTAAATAAGTATGATCTTGCCGTAATATTGTAGTTTTAGCTAAGGACTAAGTGTGGGGTAGCCTAGCTTAACCCAACCTTAGTCGAAGCTAATATTCATTGGCTTAACATTGAACTGTCTGTTTGGGTTGGTAGGAACAATGGCAAGCCGGCAAGACAAAGGAAAAGGCGCATCAACATCTGGCGCCAGCAGAAAAAGAATCAGATTGGGCACAGCGGTCCCAGCAGCACCAGCGGTTCCACGCGGCCAACGCCACCAATACAGAACCAGGTGGGTGACAGAAGAGGGGAAGAAGTGGTATGCAAAGCATAAGGAGAGCAAGTACTTCCTCGAGGAACACATAGCACGGGAACCGTTGGCACAGGAGTTCCCTAGGATCGTCCACAAGATCGAGGCAGCTGGGCTCAACTTCATCTTTAAAGAGCCCAAGGAATGCAACTTGCACTTGATTTTGGAATTCTATGCCAATTGGAACCCGACTCTCAGAAGTCATACCATCAAAATAAGAGGGCAAATAGTCACCTTTGAGCCCCACCACCTTAATGCAATCCTAGGGGCGCGGGACACAGATGCCCACGTGCTTCGACAGCTGAACATCACTCCACCATATGCGGACATTAGACGCACTTTGTGTGGAACCCGATCGACGGCTAGGTAGAGCAGACACAAGGAGAGGGGCTACCATCAGACTTTGCCCTACTCACAGATGAACAGGGAAGCCAGGATATGGCTTAAGATCGTGTGTTCCTGCCTAATCCCAGGGTACATATGACGGATGTAACCCGGGATCGTGTATGCCTGGTGTACGCCCTGATGAAAGGGCTGGCGATCAACGTGGGGGCGGTGATTATCTCCGCCATGAAGCGAGCCCGATTGCATCAGGGGCATAGATACGGATTTGGTGGACTACTCACCACATTCCTGAGGGGCCTAGATGTTGAGGAAGAGGCCCTTGACTACATCCCGCAGATGGAGCGGCGGGCCTTAGATGTCACTAAAACTAAGGCACCTGACACCACCCACGGGCCTGTTCTTACACTTGCCGAGCGACATGCTCGAGATGATCAGTACATGGCTCGCATGTACGGGATGCAGATGCTCCAGCTGAGGATAGGCGGGAGGTCGGCAACAGAGGAGGAGTTATGGTAGCTCGAGCTAGACTACCCTTTTGGCGAAAATTCTAGGGCTCTATGCCGAGTGGGGCCAGCTTTTGTAGAGCCCACGGATGATGATGTCCCCACAAATGAGGAGACACGTCGAGAGGACTCCGATATGGAGTCCGATGATGACGATGGGGGTGATTCAGACATGGGAGATGAAGCAGCAGCACCTGATGAAGAAGTGGAGTATTTTGATTGAACAGGGAGTTCCACCACCCCATTTTTGTGCTATTTTAATTTCTGTGAATACTGGGGACAGTGTTTGATATAAGTGTGGGGTGGGAGTAGTTAGGTGCTGGGTATGTTGTTTTGCTCTGTTGTTGTGCCCGTGAAAAACTTTTTGTGACCCTGTAATTTGTGATTGTGAAGTTGTTGTTCTGTATTGTAAATATATGTGAATTGTGAAACTGTTGTGTGTTGTTGAATGTTGCTAGCTGATTTTGTACATATTTTTGTTTATCGAAATGATCGATATTTTTAAAAATTTTCCTTTTTTCTTCAATTCTTGGGTTTCTCGGTGTTTGTTTTCGGTTCTTTTACCGAGAATGGTCCCATTGAACCGAAGTCTTAGTTAGTGACCGTTCCCTATGATGGATGGATGACGACCGTCCTAAAGGAAATGTAGTCGTTAGGAGTAGATTTTTTTCATTTTTTTTAGTTGTTTTTGTTTTGTGGGTTGCATCCCAAAACTTATAGTTACTTTATGGTTGTGGAATTCTGGTTGCGTGTTGTACATGATATTTGAAATGCAAAGGTGATTTGTATGAAAGCATGCAACTTTGTAAATATGTTGAGATACCTAGGCCATAGAGTCGATTCAGTGTGATTGAGGCTTAATTTTGAATTCCTGTAATTAGCTGATTGAAGAGTCTGTGAATACGTCTTGAATTGAGCATGTGCAATAAGTGTGAAGTGAGGTTTTGTTATTCCATGCTATTGTGAAGTGTCTAGAACTTGCCTGGTGTGTGTACAAAACGAAATGAAGGAGGTGTATTGTAGGAAAGGATGTAGGCATTTCTTTGTTTTTAACTGAAAGTTTCTCTTTTTCATTATCGTACCCACCTTGATTGTACACCCTAGTCAGCCCGTTGAGCCTTTAGCCTATTTTTTTTTTCTTGTGTCAAAAAGTTGTAAACCGAGCTTAATCCCTTCTTTTCATTAGCCGTAAATTTGATCCAAAACTCTTAAGCGTTTAAGAAGAGAAAATAATTTTCCCAAAGTGTCAAAGAGTGAGAATGGTGAAAAGAAAAGAAAAGCAGAGTGATAAAGGGAAAGAAAAGGTTGAAGGTGCACTTGTTATAAATAAACTATAATGAAGGTGTATGAATAATCTTTGTTGTTGTGTCAAGTGTGCTTAATAAGATGGGCCAAACTAAAGAAAAACTTCGAGAATGGGAGGATGAAGAAAGAAACAATGCCCATGAGTTTGATGGGATGTATTGAAAAGGCACTTAAGGATGCTAGTGGCTATTATTGGCTAGCCCAATATTTACTAGTTCCGTAGCTTACATTACAACCCGTTAAAGTCCTACGTGATCTTACATCACACTTCTTTATATTAGTGGAGTAATACACTAAAGGCAAGCTTATGGTTCGTGACATGATGCATGTGAATTCTTTTGGGAGAGAGAGTGAAATTGTGTCTATATGCCCCTGCATGTAATCGTTTGAGTTTGTATGATCAAAAAGGGGAAAATTCTCTTGTGTTGTGAGGGCACATGCTTGATGAGAGATTAATTTTCGTATCAGATGTCTTGATCAGCTGATTTGCATGAGTTTGCCGATATCGAGAGTCGATTCTTAAGTCTAGGAGGTCTTGATGTATTGAAGGTCATTGCATTGATAGGACCATGCGTGTTTTCTTGATGATTTGCTATATTGAATAATCCGTATGACCGTAGCCTGAATTATCGAACCAAAGTAGCGAGGTTGGGTTGTAAATTGCATGAGGTGTAAGATTGTTATTCGAGGACGAACAAGGATTTAAGTGTGGGGTAAGTGATCTTGGGCAAATTTATATGCCCAAGGGATACTCAAATATGTCATTTTAGCCTTGTTTATCTATCAATGTTTATACATTCTCATGTGATTGTTAATAAAATGTGAATTTATTCTAACCAACATGATTAGCATTGTTTTGCAGGTAAAATGTAATTTTGGGAAGCTAAAATGCGTGTTGGGAGAGATCGGGGTTGGACTCGGATGTTAGCAAAGGACAAGGCATTGGAAGGCACAAAATAAAGAGGCTCCGCGATGGAGCTGTGTCACGCTGCCATCGCGGAGGCCTTCTACCTGGCTAGGGAATTTTTGGCAATTTCCAGTGAGGGTGCGCGTTGGGTCCGTGGCACGGTGGCCTAGCTCCGCATTGCACATCGTGCCACGTTGGGCCTTATTACTTGGACACCTAGTTTCCAGTGAGGGTCCGCGTCAGTGGCGTGTCACGGAGGCAGTGCTCCGCGATGCACTCCGTGACACGTTTCTTGTTATTCCGGGAAAAATTCCCACTAGTATAAATAGAACACTTAGGTTCATTTTTAATTATTCTGACTTGGTGGAGCAAGAACGTGGGTTACAGGCAGTTGAGGGGACGAAATTCTCAGGGTTTTTCTCTACCTCCTTCTTCTTCAATTCAATTGCTTGTCTGTTTAACACTCATTTAACGATGTTTAATCCACAAATGAGTGGCTAATTCCTCTTCTTGCTGAGGTTAAGAACAGTTGTATTGAAATGTGATTGTTGATTAAGTTGGTTTTTCATCTTTTCTTCCATGGTTGTTCTATTGATTCTTGTTCTTACTGCATTAAGGTGTGGCCTACGTTAATGTACATCTAAAAATTCCGGTTTCACTCAAGAGAGCAAGAAATTGAAAAGTTGTGAATTAATAGGATATGATCTTTTCTTAGTTTGGGAAAATTGAGAATTGATTTACCTTCAGGATAGAAATATACCTGAAAGTCATATTAGTCAATTTAGGAACCGTGTTTGTATGGCTAGAACATGAATTTCGTTTAATCACAGAAATGTAGGTAGGCGGTTCATGATTCTTAAAGTTGGGTTAAATACGAGAGTTTTAATCCATTGGCATTAGTTCTTGACTAGAAACCGGAGGAAAAAACTAACCAAATTATATTGATAATTAATCTCTTTACATGTTCATTTAACCTCAGCATGCTCACATTCATAGTTCAGACTCACATTAGAGAGTTGTTTTAGACTTAGCATAAAAATTAGAACTCAAAATATCAAATTCTCGGTTACACTGTTGTCTTCATTGTTGGAATTAAAATATAGTACACTTGAGCAGATTGTACTTTATCCCAGTCCCTGTGGGATCGATACTTGGCTTACTTAAGCCACTTTACTACTTGTTCAACCACGTGCACTTGCGTGTAGTTATATATCCATATAACAAAAAGAGCCGAACATAATGCATTGGAGGACCCAATCTATGATTTGGTGAAGTGGAGGAATGATATCGGGAGCGAAACACCAAAGTTGGAATAAATTGGGCGATTTCTAGAGGGCTTCCGCGATACCTCCGTGTCACGGAGGCAGTGCTCCATGATACACTCTGTGTCACGGAGGCAGTGCTCCGCGATACACTCCATGCGACGGAGCCATTCTACGACAGGCATAATTTTGTACAATTCTCATTTACTATAAATAGGTCCCTTAGCTCCTAAAAATATTTTGTCACGATTTTATTCTGAAAAACCACCTAGGAGTGAAGGGAGAAGTGGGAAAACTCACCTAGGGTTCATCAATTTCATCTTCTCTTCTACCAATTCTTGTAAGTATGTTACTTTGATTATGTTTTCTTGTAATTATACGAACATGAGTGGCTAGAACCCTCCCTCTAGGGTTGAAGCCATAAGATATGAATGTGATTTTGCGATTTTGTTTTGGAATTAACTTATTGATTGTTGTTTTGTCTTGCATTCTTAATTATGGTTGTTTTTATGATTGATCACTATGAGAACACACACGTTAGAACGCAAACCTAGGCAAGAACAATAAGAATGTAGGAAGCAAGTTCTTGTATTTTGATAAGATTTGTGGTTAGGATAGGAATATACCTAATACCTTGCTTGGTTGATAAAATCGGAAGATAGAAAGACACCAACTTAGAATCGTACTCCACCACTCGAAGGAGTAGTTGTGAAGCTAAGATTGGTTAAATGGTTGGAGGTACGGAAGTACCCAAATCAATGGCATAACCCCATAAACCACATCCACGTAGTGAATTGCCCACGAACTAGAAATAACATCCTCGCTCAACAATGTAATAGTGAGGCTAGTTTGCCGTGTCTAGAGGTTCGGAAGACATTGAACATGCAATTCTAATTATGTGAGACGACAATTGATAGGTTAATACTTAAACCATTGCAAATCGTAGTATCGCATGATTATCCGGCTTTAACTCTAGTTGCTCCTTGAATTAATTCAGAGTATTTCATTGACCGCCCCTAGACTTAATTAACTCTATCGAAAACTTCTTTAATCAACACTTGCGGCATTTAATATCACACTTGAACTTGATAGTTAGCTGAATTGGTCCAGTCCCTATGGGTTCGACATGCGGCTCTTAAAAAGGGCCACTATATTACTTGTATGACCCGTACACTTGCGGGCCCATCAATATTCATTATTTTCTAAGGTCGGCTGACGATGCCTACCAGTACTGTGTGTCGTACCGATGCTACTCCTATACTTCTTTTTTAAGCGCAGTCTATGATCCAGTGAGTTCCACTAAACCTCATTTGTAAAAGTCACTGCAAGAAACTTGAGGGTGAGTTGAGTTACTTTTATGGGCTACTGTAATCCTTTTAAAAAAGATGTCTTTATTCCATACATGAACTACTTTATTTTATTTTTGTTCCTCGTAGATCGTGACTAGGTAGATATGTTTCGTACGATGACTTTCAATTCTTGGAATATAAAATAAAAATATTGCAAGTATTTATTTCATTTTTATAAGATTTCCGCATTTTTATTTTATAAGTATTTATTTAATAGTATGAATGTTGAAATTAGATGAACAAGTAAGGAACACGTGGTTCGCCCACCACAAATATTAGTGTGGGTGTTAATCACGGCCACTTGGATTGTGAAAAAGATGGTATCAGATCCTTAGGTTCGTTGAACTTATTGTATGAGGATGAGTCTAGTAGAGCCTCGCGGAATGGTGCGAAGACATCTGTTACTTATCTTCGGGGGGCTACCGGACTTTAGGAAAACTCCCTTCCTTCTCTCTCTTTCATGATATTACTCAATTCCAATTGGTATCTCGTGATGAAAATTGGTATCTAATAACTTCTTTCTTTCTCTCACAGATGGTGAGGACATGCACAGGAGGAGTTAGAGATGAGCACCAGATCCAGCTATGGCAACCACTGCTCATGGCGAAGGACGAGGCCGAGGTCGCGATCAAAGGACTGTTGCTGTCAGAGAAAGGGTCCGTGCTCCGAATCCCATTCATAAGAGATTAGAATCCCTAGTACCTCCAGAAGTTCAGTATGAAGTGGCGGTAGAGGTAGGTGTACCGATGTAGGGAGATGCTGCAGCCGTTACAACTTCCTTCGAGGTCCTGGATCAGGTGCTAAATCTTTTGAGCAGCCTTGTGGGTAACGTAGTAACACCAGCAACTCTAGCATGGCAGCACTCGAGGGTACAACATACAATAGTTGTAGCTCCTCGCATGAATGTCCTTTCTGAGGCAATTATGTTCTTGAGATCGGTGGTTGGACCGGTGATGATGGGAGATGAGCATGATTTGTTCTGGAGGTTCACAAAGATGAAGCCTCCCGCTTTCTATGGAAATGAGGTGGAAGACACCTATGAGTTCATCATTGATTTCCACGAGAGGCTCCATAAAGTAGGGGTAGTGGAGAAGTACAGGGTGGAATTTGTACCTTCCAGCTGATGGGGGATGCCAAGCTCTGGTGGAGAGCTTTTGTGGAGTGCAGATCGGTGAGGTCACCGCCACTGACATAGACTCAGTTCTACTCCACTTTTCTGGAGAAGTATGTGCCCTATACTCTGCGAGATCAAAGGCGATATGAGCTTACCAACACTGAGCAGAGAACCTCCTCAGTTGCAGCCTATGAAGCCCAGTTTCACTCATTGTCCAAGAATGCCCTACCATTACTACCCACAGAGAAGGAAAGGATCAGATGATTCGTGAAGGGCCTAAATGTGGGACTCCAATTGTCAGCTCTATAGATAGTCTCAGCAGATAAGACATTCCAGAAAGTGGTGGAGTTTGTGAAGAATGTGGAGGGGGTTAAGTAAGATGGTTATGCAAGGAATACCAAGAAGAAAGCTCGGAAGGTGAATAACTTCAGTGATTTTGTTTCTAGGGTTCCGGTTCTCTAGGGGTACTCTAGGCATCCAGTTCAATCGGCTATGCAGGTATCAGCCGGAGGTTCGCTAGGGACCAGTAGGTGCTCGACATATATAGTTGGGAACGCCCAGATAGTTCACTCAGATTTTGGGGCTCGCGCTATCTCCTCCATTCCGACCTAGAGGCTAGTGCTAGATAAGGTATGTCATGAGTGTGGCGAGTATGGACACATTCACAGATGGTGTCCCAGGTTTGGACAGGGTGGACAGATTGTTCCACACCTAGCTCCTCGAGCTCCAAATACCGCAAGGAGAGGAGGTAGTGCCTTCAACAGGGATTGCCCTCAGCTTGGGCGGGGTAGTCATTCAGTAGGTAGAGGTGGTACCTAGCCTGATAGATGGGGTGCTCAGATAGGACAAGGTAGTACTTAGTGCGACAGAGAGGATACACGGTCCGACATAAGGGATACAAAGTCCAGCAGAGGCGGGTCTTAGGCAGGTAGTCAGGCTCACTTCTATGCATTTCTCGATCGACCTGAGGCATAGGCTCCAGATGCAGTTATCACAGGTACTATTCTTGTATGTGACAAAATGGCTACTGCTTTATTTGATCCTGACTCTACTTTTTCATATGTATCTTCTTATTTTATCGTGGGGTTGAATCTTGTTGTGATATCCTTGATGCCTCATTCATATTTCTACTCCATTGAGGATTCTGTAGTGGTAGATAGGGTCTATTGTTCTTGTTTAGTAGGCTTTATAGGCTTTGAGACACGGGTAGATTTGGTGATTTTACACATGGTAGACTTTGATATTATCCTGGAATGAGCTGGTTGTCTCCTTACCATGCCATTTTGGATTACCATGCTAAGACAATCACCATAGGTGATACCGAGGATATCTCGATTAGATTGGAAGGGGGATTGTGGCACTTCTCCTAAGAAACTCATCTCATATATTCACGCTCAGAAATTAATAGTTCAAGGGTGTTCGACTCATCTAACCCATATTCGGTATATAGTTCAGAGGGTGCTTCTATAAAGTTTGTTTCGATAGTTCACAGGTTTCTAGAGTTGTCCTGTTAACCTACCTAATATGCCATCAGACCGCGGCATTGATTTTTGTATAGATTTAGAGCTAGGGAACCGACCTATTTCCATACTGCCTATAGGATGGCACCAGCAGAGTTGATAGAACTCAAGGAGAAGTTATAGGAGTTGTTTATTAAGGAGTTTATTCGGGAGAGTATCTCTTCATGGGGTATCCCTGTACTATTTTTGAAGAAGAAAGAAGATAGCATGCAAATGTGCACTGAATACCGTCAACTGAATAAGGTAACCATTCGGAATAAATATTCCCTTCCCCGAATAGATGACTTGTTTGATCAACTTCAGGGTATAGCAATGTTCTCAAAGATTGATTTGAGGTCAAGGTATCATCAGATAAAAATCAGTGTTGAGGATATTCTGAAAACAGCTTTTCGAATTAGGTATGGGCATTATGAATTCCTGGTGATGTTATTTGGACTCACTAATGCTCCAGTGGCTTTCATGAGCCTGATGAACAGTATCTTCAAACCTTATCTGGACTCTTTTGTAATCATTTTCATTAATGACATTTTGGTGTATTCCAAAACTAAGCAGGAACATGAGAATCACTTAAGGATTATGTTGGGGTTGCTAAAGGAGAAGCAAATATATATGCAAAGTTTATTAAATGTGAATTTTGATTGGAATCAGTGTCATTTTTGGGGCATGTAGTCTCCAAGGATAAGGTGGATCCATAGAAGGTGAAAGCGGTTTGAAATTGGGCTAGGCCTACTACAGTGATAGAGGTTCATAGTTTTATGGGGCTGGCCAGTTATTACCGTCGGTTTCTGAAGAGTTTCATGGTCATTGCCTCTCAGTTGAAAAGGCTAACCTAGAAGGACATACCATTCCAGTGGTCAGAGGAGTGTGAAGAAAACTTTCAAGAACTTAAAACTCTGTTAACCACGACACCTATTTTGGCGCTATTGATAGAAGCTAAAGATTTTATAGTTTATTGTGATACCTCACGGTCTGGTGTCGGTGTTGTGTTAATGCAGGAAAGACAGGTGATTATGTATGCTTCAAGACAGCTGAAAGTGCATGAGAACAACTACCCCGTGCATGACTTGGAATTGGCAGAGATAGTATACGCCCTAAAAATCTGGAGGCATTACTTGTATGGGGCCTGTTGTGAGGTTTTCACAAACCACCGCAGTCTACAGTATGTGTTTTCTCAGAAGGATCTCAACCTAAGACAGCGGAGATGGATGGAACTGCTTAAGTACTACGAAGTCATGATTCTGTATCATCTAGGGAAGGGTAATGTGGTGGCAGATGCTTTGAGTTGGAAAGTAGTAAGTATAGGTAGTTTGGCTTGCTTCGAAGCCGCCAGGCGCCCGATGGCCAGGGAAGTTCAGATATTGGACAACAGTCTTATGAGACTTATGCTAGCAGAGTCGAGCAGAAATTGGCCAATGTGGAGTCTAGATCATCGCTGCTAGAGGAAGTAAAATCTAGGCAGTTTGAAGATGCAAGGCTGAGTAAGATTCTTGACCAGGTTTTGTGAGGGGGCGAAGAAGGCAACGGTAAAAGATGAAGGTGTCTTGAGGATAAAAGTGCATGTATGGTTCCCCAGATTGGTGAACTGATCAAAACTATCTTGTCAGAAGCTCACATCTCAAGGTACTCTATACATCCCGGATCCACCAAGATGTATTATGACCTGAAGCGACACTATTAGTAGAGCAGAATGAAGAGATACATCATTGAGCACATTGCCTAATGCCTAAACTACTAGTAATTGAAATATGAGGATCAGAAACCTAGGGGAGTACTCTAATGAATGCCTATCCTAGAGTGAAAATAGGAGCGGATAGCTACGGACTTAATGGTTAGCCTTCCGAAGATATTGGGGAAGTTTGACTCTATCTATGTCATTGTCGATAAGATGATAAAGTCTGCCCATTTCTTGCCTGTTCAGGTGACTTACAATGTAGAGGTTGGCCAAATTGTATGTGAAGGAGGTGGTTATGTTGCACGGGGTGCCAGTATCAATCATCTCGGAAAGAGCTATACAGTTCACTTCCTATTTTTGTAGGACCTTGCAAGCTAAACTAGGTACCAAATTGGATTTAAGCAAGGTATTTCACCCACGTACATGCGGACAGTCGGAGCAAATGATCCAGCTGTTAAAGAACATGCTTTGGGCCTGTTTGTGATTGATTTTAAGGGCCATTAGGATAAGTTCTTACCTTTGGCGTAGTTGACATACATCAACAGTTATCACTCAAGCATCGGTATGGCACCATTTGAGGCTTTATATGGGAGAAAATGTAGATCCCCTATCAGCTGGTTTGATGTGTTCGAGGTGAGACCATGGGGCACTGATTTGTTAAAGAAGTCCTTGGAGAAAGTCAGGGTGATTCAGTAAAGACTAGTGGCTACTCAAAGCAGACACAAGTAGTATGCAGATCGGAAAGTGAGGGATATGGAGTTCATGGTGGGAGAGAAAGTCTTGCTCAAGGTTTCCCCCATGAAGAGAGTGATGCAATTTGGAAAATGAGGCAAGCATAGCCCGAGGTACATTGGGCCATTTGAAATTCTTCAACATATGGGAAGGTAGCTTATGAACTAGCCTTGCTGCCGGGTTTGTCCGGAGTACATCCGACCTTTCATGTCTCCATGCTGAAGAAATACCATGGGGATGGGTATTATATCATTTGATGAGATTTGGTGCTGCTTTGACGAGAACCTGTCTTACAAGGAAGACCCTTTGGCTATACTAGATAAGGAGGTCAGTTAAGATCGAAGGAGAACACGACGGTAAAAGTCCAGTGGAAGAATCATCTGATAGAGGAAGCCACTTAGGAGACCAAAGTAGACTTGCGAGACAAACACCCCCAGCTATTAATGGAATCATGTATTTTCTTTTCCTTACTTTCTTGGGCTATTCAGGGATGAATGGTGTTTTAATTTATATCTGATGTAATGATTTATCTATCGTTACAGCGAAGTAAGTCTAGAACATCCTATTTTCGCTTAGGTGCACAAAGAAAGTGTTCGATGAGTGATAACTACACTTGGCTTTGAGGAATGGGAAAAGGTGCAGCAAATTTTGAGCTACTGATTAACGAGGACCAGTGCATCGGCGGGAATGTTGATGCAGCGAGACCGTCAAGACGGTCGGAGGTCCGCTGTAGCGCAAAGGGAGGACTAGTATGTTTGGCCCACTATGGCAGGTCCTGACCACCATAGGGGCTCCGCTGCAGTGGCAATATGACCACTACAGTGGATGACCGAAGGCAGAAGATGATTTTAAGTTGAAAATTTGGGGTTTTACACCTATAAAATAAGGCACGACTTTTGAGAAGGGTGAAGGCAATTTTCAGAGGTTGAAGCGATTATTCATCTCAAGGTAAGAATCTTAGCTAGTTTTCTTCTCTTTTGATTCCCTAACACCCTAAAATCAATGGGTGCTCTTAGATGGTGTTCTTACAGGTAGAAACCCTAGGTTATGAAAACTAGGGGAAATTGAAGGAAAAAGGACTGGGTGTTGATTCCTAGGCCTAAAAGTGGGTAATTAGCACTTTCTAGGAGGAATGTGACTATAGAACACCTATCTCATTATGGTTTAAAACCTTAAAATTGATGAAGGTGGAACCTTTTTGCATTAGAACTGAATAGGAAGGGTTTTTGGAGTAGAAGCTTCATGAAAGAGAATGGAATAACCTATGTGGGGGTGAAACATAATAAATTAGCGCTGGTAATATCGAAGTTGACCATGATATAGGGTAGATGGGGGTAGAACCGAATTTAGAGACCCCGAATGAAGAATAGATAATTGTTTGTTGTTTATTTTTTGTATTTAGGTTTTGAACATTAGGAGGCGATAAGAAAAGGCAAAGCTCCTACGGAATAGCTATTTTCTCTTATGATTTTGAACATTAGGAGGCGATAAGAAAAGGCAAAGCTCCTACGGAATAGCTATTTTCTCTTATCTTCCAATCAAGGTAGGTTATGATTTATAAGGAGTTAGACCTTACATAATGATGTGTATATGTGTGAATGATAACATACCTAGTTGGTCTTCGAACACAATTTATTGTTGATATCATGATGTTCGAAGTATGTTTGTAAAATAAATTTGAGATGATGGTTGTCAAAAATGTTGTGTAAAATTGAGTGTATTGAGATGTTCTATGTGTTCTTTTGAATTTCCATGTAAGTGGCTAAATGTTGGTAAGTATAACTAAGTTGATGAAGATAATATGATGCCTCCAAAAAGGCATACAATTTGACTGAGTGACAACGCTTACAATATGAGAATGACTTTATGATCTCTCTACATGGGCTTGACCTAATTGAGTTACTATGATTGAATTACAAATTATGGGCAATTTTAATGTTGTTTTTCATTAAAAATCATGTTTCAAGTTTTACAAATTAAAATGCCCATTTATGAAAAGTTCATGAAAGTCAAGGTTTATGATGAATATTCATGTATGATGAATTATTGATTATGAAAAGCATGTTTTCAAGTTACCCATGTTTATAATCATATTTTTCAAATGAATTGAGTATTTTCAAGCATGGTAAAGTATTGGTCAATGCCCACATATTCAAGGATGATTTACGATTTATGAAATGGATCTCATGATTTATCGATTTATGATGTTGGCCGACTAAAGGGCTCTTGATTCTTGGCTAATCATGTATTTAATGGAGATCAATGATGATAATTTTTATTTGGCCATGAATATGAATGAATGATGTTATTAATTAACATATGAGCCTAATGTGCATGTTTTTTTTGGGAGCAGTGTCTAGCACCGAGCAGCCCGGCGTTCAAAGGACTACATCGGTGTCTCATAACTACGTGTCACCATAGGTTTATATTGATATATTACAATGTTATTATCTCTTATTTCGTGATATCACATAATGCACGCCCCTCGCCTAGCAAGGCAGGGGCGACTCTACCCACTTGAGTGAGATAGTTAGGCATTATGTAAGGCTCCATCATGATGGTGTCGGTTATGACGAGTTCTCCCATTGTTACACATGTTTTTTGCATTGTTATGTTTATGTTATTTGGCTCAAGTGATGATTTATTGAAGTTTCTCTTATGACTATGGTAATGAATGATTTACGAATGATTTGAAAACCTTGAGCCTTATGCTATCATACCATATTTACATTATGAGCATGTTGTCCCACTCTTATGATCATTTATGAACTTTTATGTATTTTAAAATGTTTGTTTTACTTACCTTGCATACTTGGTACATTCCACGTACTGATCGCATACTCTATGTTGTATCATTTTATGATACAAGCTCTGATTTTCAAATCTAGCATCGTCAGTAGTCCATCTCAAAGTTTAGCATCCAGCTTCTTTGTGAGTCCTCATTCTCTGAGGACCATATGTTTCAGATGTTGAGGTTTATTTCAGTTTTAAGTTTTACCAGGTTAGTTAGGGATGTTGTCTCATCAACCCATCAGATATGATAGAGGCTTTCAGACTATATGTAGTACTAGGTTATTATGTATTTAGTACGTTCCGCTTACCATGCTATGTTATGTTTATGCTTACTCTATATTGTTATGTTAAGTATTCTGCTTTAAATGATATGGAGTTAGATGAATGTTCATGCCATGGGTCGACTTGGAGTCTCTCGGGGCTCCTTGTCCCGTCTTATGATCTGGGTCTATGTTCGGGTCGTGACAAACTGGTATAATAGCCATAGGTTTGAGTGTTCTAGGGTGTCTGAAATCCGCGTTAAGTAGAGTCTTTTTCATGGGCGTGAAGCGCGCCACACTTATGATAAAGAGGCTACGAGACGTTTAGGAAATATTCCCTTATTTTATGATCTAGGTCATGCGATGAAATATCTCTCTATCCTTCTAATTCGTGTTATTCGCAATTGCAGAATCATGGATCCCCGAAGAATTAATGGTAGGAAGAATGGAAACGGAGATGGCCAGGAGGATGGCAACGGTAACAGGCACCAACAGGCCCCACCAGTTCAAGAGCACCAGGCACCGGAGCCAGTTGCCCATACTGAGTTTCAGACAGCTATTCAGATGCTCGCGCAGGCCTTAACCGCTCAGGTCAATCAACAGGCAGTTTTGCATGTTCCGCAAAATGGTAATGCAGCGGTAGCTCGAGTCAGGGATTTCTTGAGAATGAACCCTCCAGAGTTCCTTGGGTCAAAAGTAGATGAGGACCCGCATGAGTTCATAGATGAGATTGTTAAGATCACCCAAGTCATGGGGGTGAATGGAGTTGAGTGAGCGAAGTTGGCCTCCTACCAGTTGAAAGGGGTCGCACACATCTGGTTTCGCCAATGGAAGGATAGCTAGTCCGTCGGGGCAGGCCCGGTCACTTGGGAGGAGTTTCATGTTGCATTCTTGGATCGGTTCTTCCTTCGTGAGATGAGGGAGCTGAAGGCAGCAGAGTTCGTAAATTTGAAGCAGGGGAGGATGACGATACAGGAGTATTCTCTTGGTTTACTCGCTTTTCAAAGTATGCCCCAGAGTAAGTGGTTGATCAGAGGGTGCTGGTGAGCCGATTTGTTCATGGAGTGGTGGCTATTTGGACAAAGATTGCAGGACCGCTATGCTCCACCAGGACATGGATTTTTCTCGGATAGTTTTGTACGCCCAACAGATAGAGGTGGCTCATACGAGGGAGAGAGAGGCCAAAAGGTCCCGGACAGATAGCCATGGGTTTACTCATCAGAGGTCCGGCGGTGGTCACCGCCCTCAGTTTCAGCAGAGGTCACTAGCTCCACCACTATCATCAGCTAGTGTTCCATCCATACCCAAGGGTGACCAGAGGAGCAGGGCTTCAGGATTGAGGGACCAGAGGGGCACGCAGGTAGAGCGCACCTCTCTAACCTGCGGGAAGTGCAGTAAGAGTCATGTCGAGGAGTGCTTGCTCGACTTAGATATTTCCTATGGGTGTGGTAGATCTGGCCACATGCATCGAATGTGTCTATTTGCTACACAGGATGATGATAGAGGTCGTGCACAAACTACCAGGCCAACAACAACTTCAGCATGTTCAGCTCCACAAGGGGCATCTACTAATGAGGGTGGCAGACAGCGCCAAAATAGATTCTATGCCCTCGCCTCGCGTCAGGAGTAGGAGACTTCATCGGATATGGTTACTGGTATGTTACGAGTGTTTCACCTATATGCTTACGCTTTGTTAGATCCAGAGGCTACCTTGTCTTTTGTTACACCTTATATTTCTAGTAGCTTTGGAGTTAGTCCCGAAAGTCTGTCAGAACCATTCTCAGTTTCTACTCCTATTGAGGATTCAGTTGTAGCTAGGCGGGTGTATCGAAAATGTCCGATCACTATATTGCATAAAGTCACCTCCACAGACCTTTCATAAAGTCACCTCCGCAGTCCTTCAGATATTCAGAGCTTTTTAGGTTTATTCAGCTACTATCAAAGGTTCATGGAAGGTTTCTCATCGATTGCAGCACCCTTGACCAAATTGACCCAGGAAAAGGTGAAGTTCCAATGGTCGAAAGCTTGTGAGAAGAGCTTCCAAGATTTGAAGACATGACTTACTTCAGCACCGGTGTTAACTCTACCAGAGGGTACCAATGGGTTCATGGTGTATTGTGATGCTTCAAGGATCGGACTTGGGTGTGTATTGATGCAGCACGGGAAGGTTATAGAATATGCCTCTAGACAGCTGAAAGTTCACGAGAAGAATTACCCAACCCATGATCTTGAGTTAGCCGCGGTGGTATTCACCTTGAAGATATGGCGAAACTACTTGTACGGGGCTTATGTGAATGTGTTTACGGACCGTAAGTGTTTGCAATATGTGTTACACAGAAGGATCTCAATCTTCGAAAAATGTGGTAGTTGAAGCTACTCAAGGATTATGATATGAGTGTGCTTTACCATCCGGGTAAGGACAACGTAGTGGCAGATGCACTTAGTAGACTCTCCATGGAGAGTGTGTCCCATGAGGATGAGGGGAAGGACCTGATGAAGGTTATGCACCGACTCGCAAGGCTGGGAGTTTGATTGGTTGACTCGACCGACGTCAATGTTGTAGTTCAAAACGGATCATAATCATCAATGGTGACTTATGTAAAGTCCAAACAAGATAAGGACCCGATTTTGGTAAAGTTAAAGGAAGTCATTCAGAATCAAAAGGTAGAGGTCTTCTCCAAAGGGGGAGATAGTGTGCTTTGATACTAGGGTCACTTATGTGTTCTGGACGTTGATGATTTGAGGAGCCAGATGTTGCACGAGGCTCATGGATCCAGGTATTCTATCATCCAGGTTCCACCAAGATGTATCGTGACTTACGGAAAATCTATTGGTGGAATGGCATGAAGAAGGATACTGCACAATTCGTAGCTAAGTATCCAAACTGTCAGCAAGTAAAGGTCGAGCATCAAAGACTGGGAGTTGTGCTTCTAGATATCAGTATTCCTACTTGGAAGTGGGAAGAAATTAACATGGACTTCATCACAGGTTTACCTCATACTCGCCGACAACATGACTCCATTTGGGTGGTGGTTGATAGGTTGACCATGGCTGCTCATTTTCTACCAGTCAAAACCACAGATTCGGCGAAGGATTATGCCAAACTATATATCCGGGAGTTAGTTCGATTGCATGGAGTTCCCTTATCCATCATTTCATACATAGGTACCCAATTTACCTCTCAATTTTAGAAGTCCTTTCATCCACAAACGGATAGTCAAGCAGAGTGGACAATCCAGACTCTCGAGGACGTGTTGAGAGCATGCGTGATTGACTTCAAAGGTATCTGGGATGAGCATTTCCCTCTTATCGAGTTTGCATACAATAACAACTATCATTCCAGCATCCAGATGGCCCCATTTGAGGCTCTCTATGGGCGGAGATGTAGATCGCCCATTGGTTGGTTTGAGGTTGGTGAAGCGGCGATGGTAGGACCAGATTCAGTTTATGAGGCTATGAAGAAGGTTCAATTGATAAGAGACAGGTTGAAAACTGCTCAGAGTCGCTAAAAGTCCTATGCTGATGTGAGGATAAGGGAATTAGAATTTGAAGTTGATGATTGGGTATTTCTGAAGGTGTTTACCATGAAGGGAGTGATGAGGTTCGGAAAGAAGGGGAAACTTAATACCCGCTATGTCGGCCCATACCGAATTGTGAGACGTGTTGGCAAGGTGGCTTATGAATTGGAGTTGCCCTCAGAATTAGCTTTTGTGCATCTTGTATTCCATGTATCTCTCTTAAAGAAGTGTTTGGGTGATCCAACTCTAGTTGTCCCAGTGGATATCGTTGGTGTGAAAGATAGCCTTAGTTATGAGGAGATTTCGGTATAAATACTGGATCGTCAGGTTCGAAGGCTAAGAAATAAAGAAGTAGCTTCAGTTAAAGTGTTATGGAGGAATTGGCATGTTGAGGGAGCTACATGGGAAGCCGAAGCGGATATGATGGCTAGATACCCACATTTATTCTCTACCGGCTCAGTTCCAGCTTGAGGTATCAGTTTTTCCCTAGAACTCCATTTAGTTTTCATGTTCAGTTCATGTGCCCAAGTTTCTTTTGTGTATGTGGATGTATGTATGATTTGTGAATTCAATTCAGCTATGTAGTTTGAATCGGAGAGAGTCATTCGTCAGTTTTCGACTTAAATGATCAGTATTTGAATACGATAATTGCATTTCTCTGCTTTTCTGCATATTTTCCAACATTCGAGGACGAATGTTCCTAAGGGGAGATATTGTTATACCCCGGAAGCCCAAAGATCAGACTCGAGAGTTGAAACAGAGAAAAATTAAAATCTGGCACCAGGTATCAAGACAGGTCGTGAGGTGGCCAGTGAGAGCAGCCCACGAGTCGTGATGTGACTCGTGCGGAGGCCCAGGTAATGAGTTTTGAAGTTTGGGAAATAGGATCCCCACGGTCATGACCACGACTCGTGGTCAAGCCCTACGAATCGTTAGGTCAGTCATTGGGAATGTTGACTGAGAAAAGAGGAAAAGGATGGCAGTGTACTTAATGGGAGGACCCCACAAGTCATGGTCAGTCTCCACGATTCGTGGAATGAGTCGTGACCAAGCAAGAAAAAATTATTTGAGGAGGAGGCAGTGCACATCACAAGTGGTGACCACAAGTCGTGGTCACCCGGTAATGAGTCGTTAAGTCTCCCGTTAGGAGCCCAGCAGACTTGAGAAGCAGTGAACTTGATAGACTAAGCCACGGGTCATGACCCTTGATGACGAGTCGTTAGGTCCCTCGTTAGGACTATCTGACAGTTATTTTTTGCAAATTTAGTAAGGGTTTTTCCGTAATTTCTAAGTTTTTAAGGTTTAAACTACATTGTTTTGAGTTATGAATGAGACTTTTAAAGGGGCTAAGTTCAATTTAGGCCATATTTATTCATGCATGCAAGGTAGAAGGTGAGAGAGGGTGATCAAGCTTAGTGTTCTTCAATTTCTCTTTTAATTCCTATTGGGAATTCAAGGAAGTGTACAAATCAGCTACCAACAGGTATGTAGGGTTATGAATGGGTGAATCCTTTCACACCCATGACCAATCTCTTTCAATTCATGAAATTTTTTATCTAAATTCTATGGGGTTTTTAATCAATGCATGAAATTTTAATCTCTCTACATGGGCTTGACCTAATTGAGTTACTATGATTGAATTACAAATTATGGGAAAGTTTTATATTGTTTTTCATTAAAAATCATGTTTCAAGTTTTACAAATTAAAATACCCATTTATGAAAAGTTCATAAAAGTCAAGGTTTATGATGAATGTTCATGTATGATGATTATTGATTATGAAAAGTATGTTTTCAAGTTACCCATGTTTATAATCATGTTTTTCAATGAATTGAGTATTTTCAAGCATGGTAAAGTATTGGGCAATGCTCACATGTTCAAGGATGATTTACGATTTATGAAATGGATCTCATGATTTATCGATTTATGATGTTGGCCGACTAAAGGAACCTTGATTCTTGGCTAATCATGTATTTAATGGGGATCAATGATGAAAATGTTTATTTGGCCATAAATCTCAATGAATGATGTTATTAATTTACATACGAGCCTAATGCGCATGTTTTGGGAGCAGTGTCTAGCACCGAGCAGCCCGGCGTTCAAAGGGCTACGCCGGTGTCTCATAACCACGTGTCATCATAGGTTTATATTTATATATTACAATGTTAATGATACCCTCTTTAATGATATCACATAATGCACGTCCCACGCCTGGCAAGCCAGGGGCGGCTCTGCCCACTTGAGTGAGATAGTTGGGGCATCATGTAAGGCTCTATCATGATGGTGTCAGTTATGACGAATCCTCCCATTGTTCCGCTTTTCTTATGCATTATTATGTTTATGTTATTTGGCTCAAGCAATGATTTAATGAAGTTTCTCTTATGACTATGGTAATGAATGATTTACGAATGATTTGAAAACCTTGAGCCTTATGTTATCATACGATATTTATATTATGAGCATGTTGTCCCACTCTTATGATCATGTATGAACTTTTATGTATTTTAAAATGTTCGTTTTACTTACCTTACATACTCGGTACATTTCACGTACTGACCGCATACTTTATGCTGTATCGTTTTATGATACAGGCTCCAATTTTCAGATCCAGCACCGTCAGTAGTCCATCTCAGAGTTTATCATCCAGCTTCTTGGTGAGTCCTCATTCTCTGAGGACCATATGTTTCAGATGTTTAGGTTTCTTTCAATTTTCAGCTTTACCGGGTTAGTTGGGGATATTTTCCCATCAACCCATCTAATACGATACAGGCTTTCAAACTATATGTAGTACTCGGCTGTTATGTATTTAGTACGTTCCACTTACCATGCTATGTAATGTTTATGCTTCCGCTTTATTGTTACGTTAAGTATTCCACTTTAAATGATATGGAGTTAGACAAATGTTGATGCCATGGGTCGACTTGGAGGCTCTCGGGGCTCCTTGTCCCGTGTTACGATCCAGGTCTATATTCGGGTTGTGACACTGTGATTAGGTAGATGTCCTCCAGATGGTGACTTTCAGTTTGGGATATAAAGTAAAGATGTTGCAAGTATTTATTTCATTTTTATAAGACTTTCCTCTTTTTATTTTACAAGTGTTTTTTAATAATATGAATGTTGAAATTGAACGAACAAGTTGGGGACACGTTGGTTCGCCCACCGAAGGAATTAGTGTGGGTATCAATCACGGCCACTTGGGTCTTGACATTTATGAACATCTAAGGAGAAGTGTTATGAATATAGTGGATGAGAATAGGAGTACATTATCCATTTAATTCACATATATGAATTTGCTTACATTCAAATGTATCTATATAATATGTAACATCATCCTTATTCCTGTTTTTGAGGATGTATCTTTATAATTATAAATAGAGCGTTTTGACTTATGGATTAACCACTCAATAGAAGAAAAGTTCTCTCCTCCTTTTTATATTTCTTGTCTGAGATATCTTATTTAATATTATTCTACGTTACTCATATTTTACAACAATATCCTCCAAAATTATGACTATAAAATGTTTGTAATTGTTGATATTTGGTTATGAAATTCTTATAATTATTATATTCTTAAAATTCTTATAAGTATTGAACTTTAATGTCAAAATCTAAATTAATTTAAATCTACAAGTTTCAAATTAACAAAGTGTTGACTGTTAAACATAAATCTACAAATTCAAAATTTAAAAAGTCACAATTTAATAATGTCAAGAATCTAAATTAACCTAAATCTACAAATTTTAAATTAATTAATACATTCATATTGATAATGAACATAAAATATAGTCGTTTCAATTTTTTTTAAAAGTCAAAGGTCATCATTACACATTTTCCGACAAAAAAAAATTCAGTTTTATCATAATTTCAAGTTCATACATATCAAAATAATAGCTCTGAATTAGTGGAGAAAACTAACCTAAATAGAATAATACATTAACATCAAACTTAAAAACAAAGAATAACAATAAAATTTACGAGAAATCAAATCAAGCCCTAAATTAATAAAGGAAACTAACTTCACTATTTGGAGCGATTGAAGGGGGTTAGGTGAAGTTACTAGTTTGTTTGATTTATACATTTATATATAGCATTATGATTTTGACTTTTCAAAAAGCGCCTCATTATACCGTATTAACATCTTACACGTTAAAAATATTTAAAATAAAGTACAAGCATACAATTTTCTTTGTTAATCAATTACACAAAAAAAAAATCAATCAAAATAGAATAGTCAAAGGTCCAATGTTTAAATAATTAATTTTATACTAAAATTATTTTATATTTACTAATATTATATAATATATATATATATAAATTGTATATATAACTATGTATTTTGATATAGTGTTTAATATTTTATTTTATTTTTTATAAATACCATATTGATGACCCCCAAACTTGTCCACTAAATTTACTTTAACTCTTTAACTTTACGGACATCTAAATACCCTCCTTAACAACTTTAAAGTGAATTTTAATCAACCCTCCCTTGCCCACACCAAGTCGCGTGTTGTAATAACATTATTGAGCGCGTTATTTCTTTATTTTAATAATTAAATATTTAAAAAAACTAATTTTAAAAGTAATCAAAGGGTAATATCCGACCCAATCTCTTCTTCAATCATAAGAACCCTAAATTTTTCTTCTCACCCTAAATTTCCTCTTCTCCCCTTCTTCAATTAACACCAGATCTGCTTTAGCTATGGAATTTCTTCTTCTCCCTCATCTTCAATAGTCTCATTCATTCCCTCTAATTTTAGCTCTTAAACCTAAAGTTGAATATTTGAAGGGATATTTTTGCTACAATTTGTTCGAAAAAGGTAGAGATTGAGTCATCTTATTCTTCTTCTCTTTTATTTTGATTCTGTTTTTGTCCTTTTTCTTCGTTGCTCGTGTTATTGGAAGTATATGGAATTGCTTGGAGTGAGAATTCTTCTAAACTTGACTAAGCTCGTGTTTTTGTCTTTTTTCTTCGTAGCACACAATGCGATCAATAAACTTGACTAAGCTTTGTATGGAAGAGGATGATTTTGCTTTGAAGGAAGAAGTTCGTTGCAATCATGGATTTGTGGTACGTCTGAAAACATCTTAGACTTCAAGAAATCCCGGTAAAAGATATTGGTCATGTACTTATTATGGGGTAATTAGAAGATTCATTAAGCAAATTTTTTTGTATTTTAATTGTAACTGAACACTAATTCCTTCATTATTTTTCATCATTGAAGGGTCCAAGATCTTGTGATTTTTGGTATTGGAGGGATAAAGAAAACATTTACCCTAGGTCCAAATTTGTGATTCCAAAACTAATAGAGAAAATGGGAGAGCTTGAGAATCCATTGGAATGTTCGCAATATCTTGAGAAGCATACAACAACGAACCATGATGAGAAATTGGTTGAGATTGAGGAAGCTTCTGAAGAAGTTTACAATCCTACAGAATCCAAACAAGATGATAATTGCATAAAAATGAAACTGGAGAAGTTGGAAGGAGAGATTGAAAAGATGAAGAAAAGGGAGAATAAGTGGAGGAGCAACATGGTTAAACAAAGAACTGGAGAGAATGCACTCTTTTTTGTTGTATGTTGTTGTTGTATTATAGCAGTAGCTTTAAGCTATTGGTTTGGAGTCATCTACATGAAGAAAGGTTAAATGAAGTTACCTTAGACTCTTGATGTTATTTGATGATATGTAGGTGTGTAAGATCTTTTGTATTGAAATCAATTAGTTGTAGCCTCTTTTGTAATCAAGCTTGACTTAGTGTATAAAATAGTCTTTTAATCTAATGTAGTTTGTTTGTGTATTCTGTTTTATTGTAATTGGTTATATGTTATTTATAAATTGACTTGACAAGTTGATTACAATATTGTCCATAATGTTAACAAGAAACAAAAATAGACACCAAACAAATGTAGTCTTTGCTGCATAATATTGAAGAAAATCATAGTTCACAACAACTCCAACCAAAACTAGAGTTACAATGGACACAAAATTGCAGTGGCAACTGCAGAATAATTTAAAAACAGACATCAAATTAATGCAGTCACAATTGCATAATTGTTTCAAAAAAACAGTCATCAAGTTAGTGCAGTCACAGCTGCATATCAATCACTACTGGACAGCTGATGAACTAGTTTGACTTAAATGATTTTCAGCATCCTTGGACGTTGTCCTCATTCTTTTTTCTTCTCTCATCTTTTCAAGTCTCTATTGGGTCACAGCAGTCTTTCCTCTCCATTTCATCTCTGTTATTGGCTTGTGATGCCCAAGGTTTCCGGTCATTATTGATGAGTTCATTGGCATTCTAGGCTGCATTACAAAAATAAGTGGACTTAAGCTTGTAAAAGTTTGGTATAAACTTGAAAAAAGTTTGTAAAAATCATACAACTTACATTATGGATTGTAAAACCACTTTATGTATGTAGAATACCCATTCCAACCATTCTTGATCTTTTAAAAGGTGTACCTCCTCCTCGTTCAGTGGCAGCAGCAACAGTACTCTATAACACATTTAAGTAGTCTATAACATATTTCAGGAAGTTTAAAGAGAATTGGTTAAACTGTAAATTAACAAAGGTTACCTGTTTTGTAGAACATCTTGGTCTTCCTCTCCCTCTGCGTGTGCTTTGTTGAGTTTCAGTTGGTGCTACAGAAGAACCAACACTAGACCTTGCTGAACTTGTCCTTTTCCCCCTTCCAACGCCTGTAGTAGCTTGTGCACCCAAATGACAACCCCTCTTATTGTGACCCTTTGCGTGACAAATATTGCAGGTCATTTCAACACCTTTTTTAGACAACTTTCCTGATTTATTTTCAGTCTGCTCCTTCCTCCTACACTTTTTGGGCCTGTCTGGCAGCCTGGCAGTTTTTTTATTTCAGGTGGTCTAATAGAAGAGTTGGTTGATTCTGGCCACATTTGCATATTAGTAACAGGCTGAATGAAGTAACTATAGGTCTTAAGGTGAGTTTCCTTATTATACCAATGTGCAACATAGTTAATAGGCTCCAATTTTCTGAAATGAAGTGCAACTATAGCATGACAACAAGGTATACCTTTTAGCATCCAGGATCTACAAGTACAAGTTTGATCGTTTAGTTTCACTATAAAGGTGTTACCCAAGGTATCCTTAATCTCAAATCCATATTCATCATTCCATTCAAGGCTACACCTTATTGACTTTGATGTATTCTCTTGCAATACTTTTAGGGCCATTAGAGAAATGTCAGTTATCCAAGTATTGGAAAAATCCCTCATTTGTCCTATTCTTCTTATCACTTTGACTCTTATTTCCTCGAGCATTGTAATGATAGTCTTGTGTCTTGGCCCCAATATCCATGAATTGAAGCTTTGAGTCATGTTGTTGTCAACACTATCAAAACAGCTAAAGGTCTTGAAGTAAACCTTAGACCACCTTTCTATATTGTACCAAAATAAGTCATCACATATTTTATCCCCTAACTTCTCCATATGATCCAAATTTCTTCTCAATTCTTAGAGAAATGTAGACTTAGCACATCTCCAAAAACAGTTCCTCCTCTCAATGCCTCTCCAATTCTTAGACCAGTTGGCTAGGATGTGTCTGGCACACATTCTTTGTTCTGCATTTGGCAGCAACTCCTGGATAGCTAAGTCAAGACCCTATAATATAATTATTAGAAATATTAGATTACAAATAGTATAATGTAATAAAAAATTTCAAAATATAAATAATGAACAATAAAACATAAACCACCTTCTGCATCTCTGTAATGGTAGTTAACTCTGTCCCATCTCCAAGCTCAAGATCATCCCTTAAAAGGCTTACAAACCATTTCCAAGTAAATTTGTTTTCAACTTCAACTACTGCCTAAGCTAATGGTAGCATTTGATTTTTCTCATCCTTACAAACAGCCACAAGTAATTGGCCTTTACAAACACATTTCAAAAAGCATCCATCAAGCCCAATACATCTCCTACAACCAGCTTTGAATGCCTTCTTCAAAGCATCAAAACATATATAAAATGATTGAAACATTTTTCTTCCATCTTCAAAGGTTTTTTCACTAAGTCTCACCACACATGTGCTGCCTGGATTAGTCCTTAGGAGTTCATCCCTATAATCCAGAATTCTTCTAAACTCCTCCACCTTGTCACCCATAATCTGTTGTAACACTATGTTTCTAGCTTTTCTTGCCACTGTCCTCCCAACATACACCTCCAACTCTTTTTTAACTAAATTTTGCAATTGAAAAACTCTAATGCCAAGTTCAGAAATAATTCTGTCCTTGTATCTTTCTGACAAGTACTTTGAATTTACCAGTTTGTTTTTAGTTGTGCCATTGCACTTATGCACTGGATTATAATTCTTTACCACAAAGTCTTTTGTTCTGGAATCATAACTTCCAAACAACAGTCATGGACAACCTATTGTACACCTTACCCTCACCCTAGTATGATTCATTAACATACTTATCTTACTACATGTTCTTGAACTGCATACTTAGTGATTGCTTCTCTAAACTGTTTTACACTTTCAAAGGCAAGGCCAGTCTCCCAAACTATTATTTGACAAGAAGGATAAAAAATAACCCTATGTCTATTTCTTTTTGCTCTTCTTGCTCTTTTTTCTCTTCTTGCAGGTTTTTGAACCTCACTTGCATCATCAGCTTCTTCAACATCTTCATTTGTATCTGTTTCAAAGCTAACAGCTTCATCTGAATCAAAATATGGCTCATCACCAGCTATTTTGCTCTCTAGAGTACTCTTTTTCTTTGATGCATACTCATCATATCCCAAATCTACACCTTTTTTACCTAAATCAACTCCTTCAGCTCTATGACCTTTTTCTTTCCTTTTTTTTGTTTTGGCGGCCCTTTTGTCTTCCCTAAGAATTCTAACCTCTTCATGAACATCACTACCATATTCTTCTTCGCCTTCATCAAACTCTACATTTTCTGAATCTTCACTAACTTCAGTTTCACTTTCCCAATCAGACTCAACTAAGGGAACCTTAACTTCAGCAGCAGTAGGTTGAAGTCCCACCCAAGTTCTCCCCAACTGGCTCTTGGGGTTGTGCAGCCCCTTCAAACCATAAATTATCACTACCCTCAAAAATAGCAGTAGATTCCCCACCTACATGGTTTACATATTTAAGGGCAGGGGGAACCACAACAGGTTCTTCAATCAAGTGGGATACATAGAGCTCAACAATATCCCCATTTTTTAATTGAGGCACAATACCAATAATGTCCCTATCACTTTTAATTTCTACTAAATAACCACATTTAGGTGGCCTGATATAAAAATGCAAGACGAACAATTATATCCAATTTCTTTAACATAATCAACAAACTCGAAGTAGGAGAATTTATCAACATCTACGTCAAAACAATCTGTAACCGAATCTCCTTCATACTTAATGCTAGGTTTTTCTTGTAATATCCCTCCATGATAAAACCTCAAGGTTACAAACACAAAATCCATTCTCAAACTGAAAATACAAATTGGAGATCGAAGATCAGTTTTTTTCTAGGAAAACCCTAAACACAGATTCTAAACTAACCCTAAAGGCAAAATACTAACCTGAGTAATTTGTGTTCGTCGATGGACACCTCAACCCTAACCCTAAAGACAAAACACAGAACGTGAACACTCCAAAGTTCGAGTATGAGAATTAGGGGTGTTTATTTGGGTAACCAACTGAGTTAGATTGTTTAGGAATTAGGGGTGTTTATTTGAAAACTGGTCGGATCTTTCTTTGAGAAATGGGTGGGTCACATTTTTATTAATATGATTTATTTTCAATAATTAATAATTTATATTAAAGAAAATTATTCATAACTACATGGCTTCTTAAAAACGTGCATGACTCAACAACACCCAACCTTGACTTGGTGTGGGTAAGGGAGGGTTGATTAAAATTCACTTTAAAGTTGTTAAGGGGAGTATTTAAATATCCGTAAAATTAAAGAGTTAAAGTGAATTTTATGAAGAAATTTAAAGAAAATTTTATGCATTTTTCCATTTTAAAAATATATGGTACATACCAAAATTATAATATCAAAAATTTCAACATTCAATAATGATATTTGGTATGTAGGCTGCCAGTATCAACAAAGGCGCGTCCTCAAATCCCCAATCCAGGTAACCTTGGCGTCCTAAGTGGAAAATCTCCCCTCTAAAGATGCATTTCGATTGGACAATCATTGAAGAAATTGCGTGGCGCCAATCTAGTCTCTCCTTGTACCTGTACAAGTACTCTTCAAGACCCACGCGCTTAATACACCCGCCATCATTCATTCAAGTAGTGCGTGCGACGCACGTTCATCCAACGAATAGAATCTGAAAATTACGCAATTAGCATTTCAAAAGTCTTCTCTCCCTCTGAAATCTGAAGGCTGAAGTCTCATTTCAGATCCCGATATGGAGTTGTGTAAACTTGTCGTACTGTTGTTGACGGCTGCCGAAGTGATGACGGTGGCTCCGAATGCAGAAGCGTTATGGCTGGAAATTCCGACTTCGGGGACCAAGTGTCTCTCGGAGGATATCCATTCTAATGTCGTCGTTTTGGCGGAGTACGTTGTCGTCGGCGACGAAGAACACACACAAGCTAATGTTGTCCCCACCATCTCCGTCAAGGTAAGGCACCGTAAATCATCAGTGCTCTAATTTTAGCTTATTGATGTTAAGCAAATTTTTGATATGACGAGATTATGATGTATAGTAGCTGAAGGATGTGAAGAGATCCAATTGACCAACTAATTGAGTCTACTGTGTGCATTTAAGATCTCTTAAGTTTGAGTTACTGCAATAATTGAACTAGGATAATTTGTTTGTTCGATTTCTTTTCTTTTTCTGAGGTGTACTAGTGAATTGTTTTTAAAAATTTTGAATTAATTTAAGTTAGCGAGCGAATGAAACTTAAATTATTTAAACCAATGCTATGAATTATATCTAAGAGAATAATTGTATTTTCAAATTTATGTTTACTACATAATACATATTATAATTTCTTACTTAAGATTACGAGTTTAAATGCAAAATACTCAATATCTCATTAATAGAGATAAAAGAATAGACTTTAAACCATATCAACAGACAAGATTAGCTAGGTCTCAACTGCTAATATTGTTGGGAAAGAAAGAACACAAATACGGTTGTGCCCAAGATCAACACTTTCCCCTCTTGAAAAAATCTGTGAGAAGCACAAACAAGCAACAAACCAAGCAACAAGATGATCCAAACACAAAACAAAAGATATGAGGCGCACGATTTTAACGTGGAAAACCCTTTCAACGTGAAAGAGTAAAAAACCATGAGACCCTTCGGTCTAACCAACTCCACTAGCACCAAAAGAGTGTACAAATCAACAATCCAACAACACCACAATGATATCTAGCCCTTAACAACACTACGAAGGCACTAGAATCAAAATAGAGGAACAAATATCGCAGAAATCAACAAAAACAGCAGTCTGGTCCGAAGCTTATAACTCAAAATCTAACCGTTGGAATTCGATCTCCACCGTTCAGATTGAAGCTTCACGAGTCCCCTGACTCCTCCTAAAATTTCAGCTCGATCGGACAAGATTTGGACCTCCGATCGTCGCAAAAACCGGACCTGCGTTTCACAGAATTGCACAGGGGCAGTCCTCTCTTTCTTCTCTCTTTTTGTGCGAAAATAATTGTATGTTCTCCCTAGGATGGTGCTGAGTTTTTAGCCCTCAAAGTGGACAAAAGGGCTGAAGACTTTTCTTCCAAAAATGGGCCATTTAAAACACATAGTTGGGAGCCCAAACCCAACAAATCTCCCCCTCCCGACTATGTGGAGGAAGTTGCCAAACCGGCAATCAAACGACAAACTTCAAATTTCCCCTTCGGCAAAGCCTTTGTCATCATATCAGAACCATTATCATCTGTGTGAATCTTTTCAAACTCTAACAACTTGAGATCAAGCACATCTCGAATCCAATGATAACGTACATCAATATGTTTAGATTTGCCATGAAAAGTAGGATTTTTGCTAAGATGTATAGCACTTTGACTGTCACAATATAAGACATACCTCTTCTGCACAAAACCAAGTTCACGAAGATATTTCTTCATCCAAAGCAGCTCTTTACAAGCTTCGGTAGCTGCAATGAACTCAGCCTCTGTAGTAGACAGCGCAACACATTTTTGAAGTTTAGATTGCCATGAAACAGCCCCCCCTGCAAAGGTAACCAAATAACCAGATGTGGATTTCCTGGTATCAATATCTCCTGCCATATCTGAGTCAGTGTAAACATTCAAAACAGGTTTTCCGGTTCCAAAACAAAGTTTCAAACTGGATGTGCCACGGAGATATCTCATAATCCACTTCACTGCACTCCAATGTTCCTTGCCAGGATTGGAAAGGAAACGGCTAACTGTACCAACTGCATGAGCTAAATCTGGCCTCGTACAAACCATTGCATACATCAAACTTCCTACTGCAGATGCATAAGGAATACGTCGCATGTCCGCCTTCTCAGCATCATTAGACGGGGACTGCCTAGAGCTAAGCTTAAAGTGAGTAGCAAGAGGTGTGCTTACCACTTTAGCTTTCTCCATGTGGAATCACTGAAGTACCTTCTCAATGTACTTCTCTTGAGATAGCCATAACTTTCTTGCCTTTCTGTCACGTGTGATCTGCATGCCAAGAATTTGTTTTGCTGGTCCCAAGTCCTTCATCGCAAAGGACTTACTAAGCTCTGCTTTCAACTCAGCAATCCTGATAGAGTTATGACCAACAATAAGCATGTCATCAACATAAAGCAACAAAATAATGAAGTCATCATCGGAAAACTTCTGCACAAAAACACAATAATCAGAAGTAGTCTTCTTATATCCCTGCTCGATCATCACAGACTCAAACTTTTTGTACCATCGCCTTAGAGCTTGTTTCAAGCCATACAAGCTCTTTTTCAACTTGCAAACATAGTTCTCTTTGCCCTTCACCACAAAGCCTTCTGGTTGCTCCATATAGATTTCCTTCCCGAGATCACCATGAAGGAATGCTGTTTTCACATCCATCTGTTCCACTTCTAAATCAAGGCTGGCTGCAAGACCCAAAACAACTCGGATTGAAGACATTCTCACAACTGGAGAGAATATTTCTTCATAGTCGATACCCTTTCTTTGACTATAGCCTTTAACCACAAGTCTAGCCTTGTATCGTGGAGATGAAGTACCCTCTTCATTCTTCAACTTGTAAATCCACCGATTCTTCAAAGCTTTTCTGTCTTTGGGCAACTTGACGAGCTCATAAGTATGATTATCATGCAATGATTTCATTTCTTCATTCATTGCCTCAACCCATTTTTCTTTGTCCTCGTTTTCCATAGCCTCTTCATAGCACTCAGGTTCTCCCCCGTCAGTGAGGAGCACATACTCATTAACTGGATAACGAGTAGAAGGAGTTCTCTCCCTGGTAGACCTCCGGAGAACAACTGCAGGTTCATTATTATCCTCATGAGGTTGATTGTGTACCTCATGTGGATCTTCTTCTCCATTGCCATCGACAAAATCATGTTGAACTTGATTCTGATCATCAACCTGGTCTTCATTGGTTACAACAGGCATATGAGACACGGGAGTTGGATTCAAATCAACAAGATCATCATACCTTTGAGACTCAGACTTCTCCATCTTCTCGATATCTTCAATATTCTGATCCTCCATAAAAATAACATCACGGCTTCTGACAAGCTTCTTCTCAACAGGATCATAAAGTCTGTAGCCAAATTCATCATGACCATAGCCAATAAAGATGCAAGGCCTCGTCTTGACATCTAATTTGGACCTTTCGTCCTTTGGCACATGTACAAAAGCTTTACACCCAAATACACGCAAATGATCGTAAGAAACATCCTTACCATACCATACTCGATCAGGAACATCTCCATGTAAAGCAGTAGCAGGTGATAGGTTAATCACATGTGCAGCAGTGTATAAAGCTTCACCCCAAAAAGATTTAGGCAAATGAGCTTTTGACAACAGACATCTGACTCTCTCCACCAACGTCCTGTTCATCCTTTCTGCAAGACCATTGAGCTGTGGAGTCTTGGGAGGCGTCTTCTGGTGTCTAATACCCTGTTGTCTGCAATACTCATCAAATGGACCAAGGTATTCACCACCATTGTCTGTTCGAATGCACTTTAATTTCTTTCCTGTTTCTCTCTCAACAGAAGCATGAAATTGCTTAAAGACCCCAAGTACCTGGTCTTTATGCTTCAATGCATACACCCATAGTTTTCTCGAGCAATCATCAATAAATGTCACAAAATAAAGTGCACCACCATGTGTCTTTGTCTTCATAGGACCACAAAGATCTGAATGTACCAGTTCAAGCAACTCTGATTTTCTGAAAGATGGATGACTCTTGAAGGAAACTCTATTCTGTTTCCTAGCCAAGCAATGACTGCACCTTTTCAAATTTGCAGCTTTCACTCCTGAAAGAAGATTTTTCTTGGCTAAGCAATCAAGTCCCTTCTCACTGATGTGACTAAGTCTTCTGTGCCATAATTCTGAACAGCTATCACTCTCGACTGCATTGACAGAATCAATAGAGACGGAAGCATTGGTCCAGTATAGACCTGAACACTTCTTCCCACGAGCCACAATAAGAGAACCCTTAGTGAGTTTGCATTGCCCATCACCAAAGGTACTGACATAACCTTCATCATCCAAAACACTGGTAGATATCAGATTCAAGCGAATATCAGGTGCATGTCTGACGTTCTTCAACACTAACTTCATTCCGGTTTTAGTTTCCAGGACAACATCTCCAATGCCAACAACATTTGAGCGACCATCATTACCCATCTTCAATACCCCATAATCACCTGGAGTATAAGATGTGAAGAAATCCTTCCTCGACGTCACATGAAAAGAAGCACCACTGTCAATAACCCAACTTGTTTCATCAAAGGCAACATTAATCAAGTCGGTATCACAAACAATTATCAAATCACTTGGAGTCGTGGTTGCAACGTGGCGATCATTTTCACCATCTCTCCCTTCTGGCTTGTTCTTGTCTTTGTTCTTGAGCTTGAAGCAGTTTTTCATCAAATGCCCCTTTTTGTGACAGTAATGACACTCAACATTTTTGTATTTTGATTTGGACTTGCTCCTACTCTTGCCTCTTTTATATTCTCCTTGATCTCTGTCTTTGCTTCTCCCCCTGTTTTCAGTAACCAAGACATCAGATTTTGAAGTAGATGTCTCATGAGTTCTACGCCTCACCTCTTCATTTAGAACAGCAGCTTTCACATACTCCATAGTTACTGTACCACCGGGAGCTGAACCGATCAAGGACACACGAAGATTTTCCCAAGAATCAGGCAAGGTATTAAGCAACCAAAGTCCCATAATCTCATCTTCAAATTTTACACCCATGTCAGACAACTGATCAAAACACCCTTGAAATTCATTCAAATGGTCAGAAATAGAACAACCTTCTTTGAATCTCAAATTCATCGCCTACTTGAGCAAAAATAATTTATTATTCCCTGTTTTTGATGCATACAAGGATTCAAGCTTCTCCCACAAAGTTCTAGCATGAGATTCATTGTAGATGTGATTCAAAACATTATCATCTACCCACTGTGGAATAAAACCACAAACCATTTCGTGTTCAAAAGCCCATTCTTCATCAGATTTGGACTCCGGCTTCTGACTCGCAAAGACCGGAAGATGTAGCTTTTTCACAAAGAGTAAATCTTTCATTTTACCCTTCCATTTGTGATAATTTGTGCCATTCAAACTGATCATCCTGCTATAGTTCGGCTCCATCATTCAATCAAGACAAATAACAAAATAACTCAAGCTCTGATACCACTTGTTGGGAAAGAAAGAACACAAATACGGTTGTGCCCAAGATCAACACTTTCCCCTCTTGAAAAAATCTGTGAGAAGCACAAACAAGCAACAAACCAAGCAACAAGATGATCCAAACACAAAACAAAAGATATGAGGCGCACGATTTTAACGTGGAAAACCCTTTCAACGTGAAAGAGTAAAAAACCACGAGACCCTTCGGTCTAACCAACTCCACTAGCACCAAAAGAGTGTACAAATCAACAATCCAACAACACCACAATGATATCTAGCCCTTAACAACACTACGAAGGCACTAGAATCAAAATAGAGGAACAAATATCGCAGAAATCAACAAAAACAGCAGTCTGGTCCGAAGCTTATAACTCAAAATCTAACCGTTGGAATTCGATCTCCACCGTTCAGATTGAAGCTTCACGAGTCCCCTGACTCCTCCTAAAATTTCAGCTCGATCGGACAAGATTTGGACCTCCGATCGTCGCAAAAACCGGACCTGCGTTTCACAGAATTGCACAGGGGCAGTCCTCTCTTTCTTCTCTCTTTTTGTGCGAAAATAATTGTATGTTCTCCCTAGGATGGTGCTGAGTTTTTAGCCCTCAAAGTGGACAAAAGGGCTGAAGACTTTTCTTCCAAAAATGGGCCATTTAAAACACATAGTTGGGAGCCCAAACCCAACAAATATAGACACAGGCATAGTTTATTCTTCAACACTCCAATACTTATTTTTACTCTTTTTCATGGCGGGTGTGCTGCATTGCTAATCTATAGAGTGTTTTGTTGTGTCACTTTAGTTCTTAAGATTGACTTGTGCATTCTATAATTAAATAAGATTTTCTTATGGTGGAAGGCACTTGGTTCTCTCATGGATGCAGTGAAATGATAAACTTAGCTGAACTATTTCCTCAACCACGTTCAAAAAAAAAAAACATCTGTTTTTTGGCTTACTTTAATTTGCTTATCAAAGACAAGGTTGCAAGTTGGTTTCTTTGAGGAAGATCATGCTTGAATATTTTGAAATCGTTAAAAAGCTCTGATACCTTCTTGTTTTAGAGATCCAGAAGCTCATTATAGCTCTACTTTTAGCAGCTTCAGCTATCCAAGTACTCCTTTAATCAATTTGTCCCGTACCTGGTGTCTCTTTAAAGTGTAGATGCTTACTCGTCATTCTGAAATCAAATTCTCCAAATATTTCATGGATTCAACAGTAGAGCTAAAGAAAGACACGCCTTCAAAAATAGATGTTAAGAATCTGAGAAGCTAGGCAGAAAGAGAGGGATAGATTGCTCTGTAATTAACACTAGAGATCTATTACAAAATGACAAATCACAGCTGTTGTTTCTTGGAGAGCTACCTATAAGGTTTGGAAGCATTAAAGATACAGAATAAAAATATTCAAGTGCTTCAGTGCCTTAATTTGTTTGTGAACTTCATGGTCTCAGTTAATGATGTACTGGTCAATACTGAGACCATACACATTCACATGGCAATGGGCTTGTTATAACACTTGAAATGTGTTTTTGCTGTAAAAGTGCTCTATATTGCTTGAATTATCATCTCGAATCAGATAAACAGCATAACTTCTTGAAATGGCTAATTAACCTTGAGAAATGTAATTTCGTTTTACACTTATTACCACTAATGCTTCAGTTTTAATGAGCTAGATCATTGCAACTTTCTTTTTAGGTCACATCACCATTTGGAAACAATCTTCACCATAAAGAGAATGTAACTCATGGTCAATTTGCCTTTACAACCACTGAGGCTGGTAACTATTTGGCATGCTTTTGGATGGACAACCATGCCCCTGGGGCTAAAGCTGTTACCATCGGTATTGACTGGAAGACAGGAATCAATGCAAAGGATTGGGAATCAGTTGCAAGGAAGGAAAAGATAGAAGTAAGTTCGCAAGTATATATTTTCCATCCACACCAATTCCCTCCTAGGCCAGATTGGGAGGAGACCAGTTGTTATTGTGTATGGTTCTCTTTTTTAACTCCACATTTGTTTTTTCCCTTGTAGGGTGTCGAACTTGAGTTGGTTAAACTTGAAGGGATAGTGCAAGCCATTCATGAAAATTTAGAGTACCTAAAGAATAGGTAAGTACATACTAACTTTTCAAGTGTGTACCACTTCCCGGATTATATATGTTTGCTGTTTGTTTTCATTTCAGTTGCGAATCCTTTAACTTTTTGGTAGTATACATTTCCCTCTTACTTTATGATCCTTTCATGAGTGTATGTACAAATGTCGGTTTCTAACGCCTCAAGTCTTGTTTCATTTCATAAATTTATGAGTAATACTTCCCAGTAGGAGTCTGCATATTTACCGTGATAAGAAGCAGGTTTTCTGATGCAGTATCCAAAAGACAACGGAGGAAATATATGGTGGAGAGAGGATTTAGAATAGTGGATAGCTTATAATTATAATACTCAAATATGCAATTCTCTGATATCGGATTGATGTATAGGGAAGTGTACGGTAAATCATCAGTTCTATGACAATCTTTCTTTTCAACTTTTTCAAAAAGAAATGATAAAAACATTCTCGCAGAACCTTGGTTTAACAGATGCTTTTATCCTTCTTTGGTATACTACCTCATAATTTAACATGGTTTTTTCTTGTATCAGGGAAGCAGAAATGAGGGAAGTTAGTGAGAAAACCAATGCTAGAGTGGCATGGTCAAGTGTAATGTCCCTTGGCATATGCTTAGTAGCTGCAGTTTTGCAAATTTGCTATTTGAAGTACTTCTTTCGCAAGAAAAAGCTCATTTAGATTTGACAAATTCTTCCATCAACCTGATACTACAGTAGCTCTAAAGAATATATCAATCACAAATCTTTTCTTTCTGTCACAACATCTAAATCATTTCTTCTCTTCACTTGTATTCATTTTTTGCTTCTGCAATGGACTAGACTTTATGATCTATAGTGAACCAAAAGGATCTTCTGTGCAAGTGAAACTACTAGTGCCCTATGCAATCCAAATGTACCATCATTCTTCTACTTTTAGTTGAGCAAATAAATATTACTAATTGAGACAGCTCTAAGGGAGTCTGGAAAGTTGCAAAAGAGTCCCTATTTAAAATTTTGGGGAGCTAGCCATATCTATGAAGCTCTCATTTGCTTTTACTAGTATGAACTTGAATACATGATTGAATATTAAGATATTATATCCAATTCTGAATATTGAATAATTAATATGTGAATGTGTACAATTGACAAAACTATTAAATATAAAATTTAAAAATATACTAACTAAATATCACATCAACAATATGTCTGAGAAAATATTAACATATAAGATCAATAAAAATTTATAAAATATGAAATATTTTAATATATATTTGATAACAATTTAATGTATATATACTACAAAGGATATGTATATTCAAACAAGATTTGATTGAAAAGCAAGTTTTTGTGCCGATTGCTCCTATTTTGGGATGGTCTTTAATTTTTGCTCCTTAAATTAGTGATCTTTAATTTTTGTCGTTTAGTGTTTTAAGTAATAAAAAGGGGATAAAAATGTCCCTACTATGTTTTTAAAGATTTCAAAATTAAAAAAAAAATCACAAGTAAAAAAAGAAAATTTCAAGACATAGGTTAGCCCTAGAAGACATAAGTTTATACTACTGAACTTCTGCCCCAAGGCAGAAGTTCAATCGCATAAACTTTTGCCTACAAGCACAAGTTTCCTACTGAACTTGTGTCTAAGACATAATTTCATGTTATCGAACTGGTGCCTATGGGCAGAAGTTCATGCAATTGAACTTCTATTGAACTTCTGCCCCTTAGGCAAAATTTTAATTGCATGAACTTCTGTCTTTTAGGCACAAGTATATGTTGCTTAACTTATGTCTTGTAAGTAATAACTTCATGTTTGTATTTGTACCTATGAGCAGAAATTCATGTTGCTTAACTTATATTTGGTAATCATAATTTTATATTATTGAACTTGTGTCTATGAGCAGAAGTAGGCACAAATTCAATAACATGACTTTATGCCTAGGCATAAAATATATTACTTAACGTATGTCTACAAGACATAAGGCATAATCAATGTAAATTTATGCCTTAAGGCATAATTTTGAGCAAAAAATTATGTCTTGCGAAACTTATGTCTTACAAAATTTTATTTTATTTTATTTTGCTATTAAAGACAATTTTGATCACTTTTTAATTACTTAACATCGAAAAATAAAAATTAAAAATTACAAAATTAAAAAATAAAAATTAAAAAGCATTTTTTAGAGACATACATGCGAATGAGCTGCATTAAATGAGTGGTCCTCATTCTCCCCTTCTTATATGATCGACCAGAATTTCGAGTAAAAGAAAAATATTCCATCACAATTTGTCAGGATAAGAGAATAAATAAATAGTAAAAATAATAAGAGAAGCAAAATCATTGAAGGTAAAAGAATCAGAATTTGCCATGATTTTCATCCGTGGTATTAAAATTCAAAATTCAAAAGGTTGAAATCTGAATGATGCAAATTTAAACCTTCATTGGATCCAAACAAATATAGCCGAAGGCATCTAAAAACCAATTTGAATTGATTTATTTTAAGTGTTTTTAAGTCAAATAATTTTGAAGCATTTTTATAATGTTTGAATAAGTTTTAAAAGTACTTTTAAACACTTAATTTTTAAGTCAAAATAAAACAAAATTTTGACCTATAACTTATAACTTACAAGTCATAAGCCAAATCAAATAGGCCTAAATAGTTACACCTAAAAACAAGTCTGTTAAACACTTGGACTTCAACATGCGATTAGGCTCAATTGCACCAAAGTTACAGGAAGATTTGGAAACGTCGTCCTTGTATAAATCATATTCCAGATTTTTTAGTAAGACTTGGATATATCAACCAAACCTGTCGAACTAAAATATGAATCCTATCTAGTAAAGTACAGTACGATATTTCTTCTGCAAAATTGAATTTAACAAAATATGTCTTTGCCTATCACCTTCATTTCAAGTTAAAATTTCTCGCAGATGCATGATTAGCAGTGGTAAGATCAATCCAGCCTTGTGCCCAGAACGAAGCTAAAACCACAAACCAGAAAACCTGTTTGCGCTAAAATGTATAAAAAATCTAGTTTTACTCATTGCATGTCCACAGTTGGTACCGTATGGCGTATTACACAGCTAAACTGTATATTCCACCAGTCTCGAGGGTTGGGGGGATGCAAGATACACAGTTGACAGGAAAAAACGGAGAAGATTTTTCATATTATTGCCCTTACAGGTATGTAAGGGCAAAAACAGGCTTCTAAATTGTTGTTGAGAGAAAGCTCATTCAGTCAATGCGGCTGCAATCTTCTTGTGGATGGCCTCAACACCAAGACGAGGAGATAATCTAGGGAGTACCTCCTGCGCAAGACATTCAATGATGAGAATTAATATCTCAACACTTTGTAATTTGCCATAAACATTGTTATATAAATGAAAGAATAACTGCACGAAATAAACCAAAGGTTCACATAGTAGAGCATATATAGCCTATGGCAGCTTCAACTCTTTATGGAGAACTTACAGTTCGTATAAGGCTTGTCACAACTATGCATATTCAAGATTTTCCCTAGTCTTTTTTCTTTTCCCCATTCTCTACCCTTACTAACACAACTAGTTTTGACTGCTAAAACTAAATAATCCAAAGACAAATCACCGGTTAGATGAAATTTTAGAATACCTTAACACATTCTTAACAATTGGAGAGATATATATTGCAAACAATGCATTATCCGTTCAATAAATATCTCAGGTTTAACAGCTTCCGAATAAATTACAACAATTCTAACATAAGAAACAAATCCCTAGTGTTAAGCTTAATTCTTCAATCGTAACTACTCAAAAGCAACTGTATAAGAAACATTTGTCAACCCTACCGATTGTAGAGTAAAAATTCCAGAATATCAATACCAAGTTCTCTTACATCCATTTTAAGTTTTATTAAGTACATAGTGATAAGTTAAAGTTGTTATGACAAGTTTTAACTAAGGCACTGGAATAAGTAAGCTTCCCAAGATATGCAACTGCTTGAGATTTTTGATTGGGAAAACAGAGCATTCACCTTTCACAGTATTATAATCATAGCCACTCTAAATATCTCATAGCACTGAAAAGTATAACTTTTTCCTTATCCTTCAAGGTATAATGCACCAGAAGTTTTAGACCACTACCTATCTGTTTAGTCAACAGAGAAGACCACCATGATCAAAAGAGACGGTAGAGAAACCAGCATTATGGACTAAAGACAGACATTTTCAGCAAGTAGATACAAGGTTCTCTCAATACTCGATGGTCATTTATATGACAATCAATGCACCAACTCCGCCTCAATTCCAAAGTAGTTGAGGTTCACTACATGAATCCTCTGTATCCATCCTGCTCAATTCTTGTCCCATTCATTTTAATACTAAATAATTCGTCTTTTAAGGCAATTAAGATTTTTGTAATAAACTAGAAATTCTCTTAAACTCACACTTATCTCTACATTGGCTTACAAGTATCTAAAGACTAAAAAGACTCTGACAAGCACCAAATTTCATGTGGTGTAACAACAAAACTAAGCGTTAACGTCCGCTAGTTGGCATTATTAGACACCCGTAAACAACTTTCTTCCATGTGATTTAAGTTTCCCTCGTCCTCTACTAGATCCTTGGATCATCGCTACACCAAATCTATTAACAGGTGCACTTGCAAAAAACATAAGTATGATTGAACCATCTCCGGCAACCTTATCATGTTTTATCCTCTACTTGTGCTACTCTTAATATCTCTATTCCCATAATACTTGTCTTACTCCATAAAACATTGCTGATCTCAAAGCAGGGGGCTGTAGAATTTACTTTTCACTTTGTTTGGTAATTTCCTGTCACATAAAAATTCTCATAGAACTCCATTTCAACCATCCAATCTTTAATTCTATGTGTTACATCTTTATCTAACATACCATTATCCCAAAAGTATTGAGCCTAGATATCTAAAATCTCATATTATCTTTCTAATTTATTTTGGGGGTTAAACTTGCAGTGCATATATTCTGTCTTAATTCTACTTATCCTAAAACCTTAAATGGTCATTTAGTTTGGAGACAGGCTATGTATGAATTAGTAATATAGGAATTAATAATGCAAAGACTATAGTGTAGAGATTAGTAATACAATGATTGTAATGTGTGGATTATTTCTTGTTGAATGTTTAGTTTGATATAGTACAAATTAGTATAACATGAATAATTTAAAATATTTCAATACTTCTTTTTATGAAATAAGTGGTTCTATTGATAAAAAAGCATCCAGAAGATACAAGGATTACAAAAGTAGGAAGAGTCAGCTCCCGGAAAAGACAAAAAGAGATCCTATCATAAGACAAGGGAGCTGACAAATTTCAAATACAGATCACGGTTATAAACAGGTGTATGAAAAACTCAACTAAAAAGAAGAACTAAGCATCTGGCTTTAAGTTTGGAGCAGACAGTTGAGATACCATCAAAGCATCTTTGATTCCTTTCTATCCATAAGCACCACAAAATATTAGCCGGAACCATAGACCAGATTCTTTTGATGGATTTCTCAACTTTCCTGTAGCTCCAGCTAATAAAAACCTCTCTGAGACTACTCGCCCACTATAGACCAAAAAGAGAGAAGAACATTGACCAGATATCTGCAGCAATAGGACAGTCAATGAACAGATGGTTAACAGAGTCCAGGCTGCTAAGGCACACATAGCATCTGTAAGCTAGCTAGGTGGAATTTTCTTCTGCTAAGGTTATCTTGAGTTAGGCATGTTTATCTTCCACACAAGCTTTCATGGCCTATTTATCAATTAGAACTTTGTTGAAGCTTAAAAGCTGATAATTTGCTTTAACTGAGTATAGGCCACTGCTGCTGCTACCCCTTTGATCATGTCAATCCTTTACGTGTTGATAGTAATAGGCTGGAGGTTGCATAGGAGAGATGTCAATTCTTCAAACTCCCAGTCATTCAAATTTCTTCTCAGTCCTGGGCACCAGGTCTTCCCGTCCCAATTCTGCAAAAGAGTGGACTCAGGACAGGATGCAATTGAGAATAATACATAGTGGGCCTCCTTTAAAGTACTCAGGCATAACCAGAGATATCCCCAAAATAAAATATGATTGCCATTACCCACATGTAGAGAAGTATTTAGGGAAACATCAGTCCACAATTTCCTAATTTATTTCCATAGACCACATCCATGAGAGACTGCTAGAACTAGAGCACCAGTGGCTCCCTGCCATATTTAGCTGAATAACTTTCTTCCAGAGCCTCATATCTTCTTGATTATATCTCCAATGTCATTTCATGAGCATACTCTTGCTATGAAGTGCTAGATCTTTCACCCCTAGCCCCCCAAGTGATTCGGGAAAATAAACCTTGTCCCATGTTTTTGGATAATGGGAACTTTTATCTATATATCCACAGGTTTACCACATCAAAAGATGTTGTCCCCCTCCAAACATATTACAAAAAGTATTGCAACTTACATCATTGAGCTCCTATTTGTACTTTTTGTTATAAATAATTTAAAACATCAAAAATATCTTCTACTTGAACTAACACTTCCTGTTTACACCAAAAGTAATAAAGAGGTAAGCGATTCATCTTGAACTTCAATAAGCAAGCATTTCTGATTTCTCCCTTTCCACACTGTCCACCATATGCATGCTGGGACAATCTTTCATCTCTCTCCTACTTTTCTGTATATTACCCATACTGATCCAACATTTTAGAATGCCTTCTATATTCCATGGCTTCACCCAAGTAATCTTTCTTAAGCTAGTGAAGATCCCCCATAGCTGGTCTGTCCATTTGTAATGTAAAAAAGATGGTTGACTGTCTATGCATTATCCCCACATAAATAACATCTGGAACGAAGTTGGGAACCTCTTTTCTTCAAATTTTCCTGGGTTAGTACTGCTTCCTTAGCCAGCAGCCAAAAGAAACAGTTCACCTTGTAAGGTATCTTTGTCCTCCATACCATATTCCATAGCCATTTCTCCTCCTGATTGTTTGAAGCAGTTAGATCTCTGTACGCAGAACTAACAGTCAATGTCCCCTTGTTGCCTATCTTCCAAACTACTGTGTCTTTTTCCCCTGTTAGATTACTGAAATGTGTCATTGTGTTGTATAAAGCATCTATCCTTTCTATTTCCCAATCATTCAGATTCCTCCTGAGGTGCAAATTTCACCTCTGCCCTGTCCACATTTCAGCCACAGTACCTTGTCGGTAAAAACATAAGGTATGGATGTCCAAATAGAGCTGTCTCAAAGGTGCCTGTCTAATCCATTTGTCCCCTTAGAAGGATACTTTCATGTCATTCCCCACTTTTAAGCTGGATCTGGATAAAACTAGAGGCCAGAGGTTCCTCATGGATCTCCCAATGTTGCAACCATAGGAGTAGTCACTATCTTTGCTATCCAGTTATCCTCCATCTTATATATTGCACACATAACCTCCTTCCATAGCATATTGTCAATTGTTACAAACTTTTACAGTTATTTTATCATTAAGCTCTTGTTCTGCATTTTCATGTTCCTAATACCCACACCTACTTCTTTTTTGCTTCTTGTTAGCTCCTCCCAATTAACCAGATGAAACTTTTTCTAGTCTTCGTTTTCCTGCCAAAATAAGTTTCTTATAATGCATAATCACACAGACTGGGGTAGGGAAGACAGACATCATGTAAGATGATAGTGCATCTACAACACTATTAACCAATGTCAATTTTCTTCCCAAAGAGAGGTACTAACTTTTCCAATTGGTTAACTTCTTCTCACACTTTACTCCATTCCAAATCCCTTTAGACTTACTTTTGGCTCCCAAAGGCATGCCTAGATATATTGTTGGTAACAAACCCACTTTGCCTCCAAGATCTGAAGCCAAACTCCCTACCTCTGCTACTTCATAGAAAGGATATATGAAGATCTTCCCCAATTGATGTGTAGTCAAAAAACTGCTTCAACTATGATGAATATCACCCTCAGGATCAGCATGTGCTCTTTTTCAGCTTCACAAAAGATTAAAGTGTCATCTGCATATTGCAAATAAATTATCTCCAGGTTTTTTGTTGCCCTGCTGCCTGCCACCAACCTGAAATCTCCTGATCCAGCCTTTTTCTTTGGCTGTTTGAATCATGTTGCTCATTCCTTCTATTGCCACGACAAAGAGAAAAGGAGACAGGGGTCACCCTATCTCAGGCCCCTCTGGAGAGAAAAGAAGCCACTTGGGGTTCTGTTAATTAGCATGGAGACTTTAATTGTACTAGTGCAATATTTCACCCAATTGATCATGTATCTCCAAATCCCATCTTTTGCAGCATAAGAATCAGAAATTTCATATGCCTTTTGTATGTCTAGCTTGCATAAAATGCCAGGTTGTTGACTTCTTAGTCCGGACCACGCACTCATTTGCAATCAACACCGAATCCATGATTTGTCTACCTTATATAAGTCATTTGTTGTCTGTCCGCTAGTTTGTGTATGACTTCTTTTAATCTTTCTACCATTAGCTTGGCAATGATTTTGTAAACCCCTCCTATCAAGGTTATAGGCCTTAAGTTATTTAGCTCCATAGCTCCCATCTTCTTAGGAATTAGAGCCACAAATGTGGCTTTAAGGCTCTTTTCAAAAATTACTGCCTTGTGAATGTTCTGCATTGTTGCTACTAATTCTAGATTGATAATTCCCCAACATTGATTGAAAAGTGCCATGGAGAATCCATCTGGCCCAGGTGCTTTGTCACCTACACATGCTTTTATTCTTTCCAAAATATCATGTTATCTAAATGGTGCCATCAACATATTGTTTTCGTCTTCTTCAATCATAGGGAAATTTCTCATATCTAGATTTGGTCTCCAATCTTCTGATTCTGAGTATAGCTTCTCATAATAGGCAACATCTCCTCTTGCACCTTTTCTATTTCAAACAGTATTTACCATGTAACTTTCACCTTGTCAATTCTACTAATTTTTTCTATGTGCATTTGCAAGTTTGTGGGAGAAACTAGATTTTCTATTAATTTGCTTCAACCTCACTGTGGTGCATCTTTGCCTCCATGTTGTCTCTTACCTTTTAGCTATGTCTTCAAACTCCATATTGAGTGCTAGTCTAGAGGCTATCACTCCTTCCTCTAGTGCTTTATGTTCTTGAATCTCCACTAGTTTAGTTAGTTGTCTCAAAACATTTTGTTTTTTTATATTCAATTTACCTTGAGTAGTCTTACTCCACTCCTTCAATCTTTCAGGGCTCTTAGTTTGGCCACTAGAATGTAGTCTAGTTTTCCATTGAAGTTGAAAGAGTCCCACCGCCCTTTCACTCTCTCATGGAAGCCCTCTGTGTCCAACCACCAATTTTCAAACCTTAAGTATGACTTTGTAGTCTCCCATTCTAGTATTATAGGAGAGTGGTCTGAAGTCACTCTATGTAGGATATTTGTCTTATGTTTTGGGAACTTGCTTCCCATTCTTCTGAAAACAAAAATCTGTCCAGTCTAGTTGTTGTTATGTGTCTGTCTCCTTTCTTCCAAATGAAATTTCGCTCCTGACAATGCTAGATCCACCAGCTCCATATCCTCGATAAAATCAGAGAAGTTTGTCATTCCTTTACTAATTCTATTGCAGTTTTTCTTTTTCGAGGGATGTTTGGTAGTGTTGAAATCTCCCCAACGCACTCAAGGTCTTGTAGCTAACCCTCTGGCTGCCCCAATTTCCCGCCAAGTCTCGTCTCTCTCTTTTCTATCATTTGGGGCATAAACCCCTGTAATATGCCTAGTGAATTCTTGACCTTCCCCGAAAAGCTGCAAGTTACTGAATACATCTCCATACTGCTTAGTGTATCTTCCCACACCCTTTTATCCCACATGATGACTATACCTCCCCTAGTCCAGCTAGCCTCCAGTTGTACATAATTAACCCACTTATTCGCCAACACTTTATTTATTATTTGTGATCTCTCCTTCCACCTTTGTCTCCTGGAAACAAACCACATCAGCTTTCCAGGCGTGCAGTATATCTTTGATCACTCCCTTTTTTCTAGCACAATTCAGCCCTCTTATGTTCTACGACACTATGTTTAACTTCACTATTCTTTTATTGCCAAATATACCTTTTGCTTCTCGTACCATAGCTCATGAACTTGGTATCCAACTCTAAACCTTTCAGTTCATTTGTCCATTTTTTTTAATGCCTGACTACTCCCCCTGTTTCTCTTTATTTTCTTGCTTGTTATTGATCTTCATGAACAATTCTTTTGCCTTCTCCTCGCATCATTTGAAATCTACACCAAATTTTGTACTCAATCTGCTTATATGTTATTAAATCCAGATAGGATTGCTCAGTGTTTGGATATTTTCTGTTGGTAGTTGAATCTTCAATGGAATTATATCTTCTGCTATAATATTGATGTTTTTTCCTTGTCGCTTCCGTAGTATTGTCTAATTCGTCCATCTCTACCACTATAGGTGCTTTTTCCACCATTGTTGTCTCTACTACGGCCAAGCTCACCTTGTTTTGTTCGTTCTGGAGAATTTCTTTTTCTTCCTTATCCTAAGCTCCCAAGTTCTCAAAGTTGTTGTGTGTGCTGAGTTGAGATGAGTTAACAATTATCTCGATGTTCACTATGTCCATCTCTTGGGTTTAAGAATTTAGATAGCTATCTATTTTCTCTTTTGGTTCTGCAGTTCCAAGGCCCAAATATCCTCCTTTCCGGACTTGGCCCACCATAGCACATAATGGCCCTTTTCCTTTGGAAATTCGGTCACGTGTCTCCCGTTTTGAAAAATCCCCATTTTTCGAGGTGCCCACATGGTTTGTTCAAAGCCTATTGGTTCTTTCACTAAAACAGGTCATTCCCTTTATTAACCACTGACCATAGCCCACTTCATCTCTCTTCTTCTCCTCTTCTTTCACGATCATCGGAGCTTCGCACCAGATTAGAATATTGTACACAAATCCTTCACTAGTCATTTCTATTTCCCTTGGTATCATCTTCCCATCACCCGTCACCTTGATGCGAGCCTAGTGTAGGTGATCTTTTATGGATGTCTCCTCTTCTGTCTCGATAAACCCCCCACACTGGTCTCCGATCTATTTAATACTTTCTGAGACTACATGCTCAAAGGTAGTCCTAGAAGTCTTGTCCAGACACAGTCTCTTCTTACTTCTGTCAGCCAGCAACCTATAGTTGGTTTCCACCTGTCGAGATTCAGCTTCATCTTCTTCCAGATCCATACCCGCTTCATGATATGCTCTGGCACATTTCTTGAAGGGAGTTCGAACAAAAATTGTTTGTCATTCATGGAGAAAACATTGACGCCTATAGCCAACTTCCAAAATTGCATGCCCAACCCCTTACATCATTTAAGGTTGGGGTCTCCTTTGGTGGGTTCTGGAATTTTCCGACAATGCATTTGTTGTGCAAATCTTTCTCTGATGCCGCCATTCAACCCCTAATTCTTAGGCAGTCATCAACCACTTGTATTTTGGCCTTCTCCGTTGCCTCTGTCGTCCATTTGTTGTTGTTGAGGGCCTCTTTGGAAGAGGTTCAAAGTTGTCTTGCAGTGTTATACTGTGGTTTTTTTTCTTCTGGTGTCTCGTAGATAAATTTTGCTATTTTGTGAGCAATGTTTCCCCAATCTCCTTTGCATGTGGATTCCAGTGTAATAATGACAGATTAGTTTTGTCCTTGAATGGAAATGAAACTTATATATCTGTCGTTTTCATTGTATTTAAGAGTGCAAAACAATTCTGAGAAATGGTCCTTTAATTTCCATCTCCTAACTGACTTCCTTGCTCCTTCGATGCTTCAATAAATATTATAACTAACCACTTCAAGACTTTAATGCTAACCTTCACCCTTCATTACAATTCCGACTGCATTCGACCCATTCATACCGGGTTTTGCACTATATTTACACCTAGTGATCTCTAAGATTTGTATAGAATTTATGGACCTTCTTATTGACTTTCCACAATAAGGAATACCTAATTATGTCAAGTTGCTTGAGGACTTCAGTTGGTACAAGGGAACATAATATAAGTAGGAATATCGTCCCGCACACTATTAATAAGTGTTGGTCTACCACCAAGAGAAAGGTATTGTGCAGCTCAAAAGCCAAACTTTTCTCAAATTTCTCAATAACCTCATTCCGTATGTCGACATCTTTGTATCTCGCACCCAGAGGAAGTCCAAGGTATATGGTTGGAAAAGAGCCTGTATTACAGCTCATAATCTTAGCCAGTTCATCCAAAACAATAACCAAATTGACAGGGTATGACACTTTTGGACATTAATGTGAAGCCCGGAAAGAGCCTCAAAAATCATCAAGGTCCTATTAAGGTATTGGACTTGTGACCTTTCAGCACCACAGAAAATAAGTGTGTCAAATAACAAGTGAGAAACAATGGTAGAGGAGCCAGTCCTACTGCCAACACCAAAACTTCCCCGCCAGTGAAGTTGTATAGCCTTTTCCAACATCTTACCGAGGCCTTCCATGACAAGGATACAAAAGAAAAGGGGACAAGGGATCCCCTTTTCTTATTCCTCTCTTGAGGAGAAGAAGCCACAGGACTCGTATTCACAAGAACAAAATATTTGATAGTAGAAAAAGAATTAACTAATCCATTTGTCTCCACAGCCCATCTGCTTCGTGACAGAGATAAGGTATTGCCAATTAATCTTGTCAAAGGCCTTTTCAATGTCCAACTTAAAAAGCAGACCAGGTTCTCCACTTTAAAGTCTCCAGTCTAAAGCTTCATTGGCTATAACAGCAGCATCACAAATTTGTTTGCCTTTTATAAAAGGATTCTGGTACCCTGAAACTAACTTCCCAATCACCATTTTAAGTCTCTCAACTAGCACCTTAGCCACAATTTTGTAAAAACTACCAGTGAGGCTGATAGGTCTAAAGTCCTTCAGTTCAATTGCCCTCTTTCGTTTAGGAATGAGAGCTAGGAAAGAAGCACTAAAAGACTTCACCATGTGGTTGTAAAGGAAGGTGCTCATGACATCCTGCTTAATAGTGCCCTAAAGCTTTTGGTAGAATTCCACGGTAAAACCATCTGGACCGGAACTCTTGTCAGGGGCACTAGAGGTGATGGCATTCAACACTTCTTCTGCACAAACCAACACTATCCCTCACTATCTAGGCTTTCTAGACCTTCAAAAGTAGCATTGGGTTTCCAGTTTTCATTCTCAATATACATGTCTTCAGAGAAGTCTAGTATCACCTTTCTTTATTTCCTCTTTATCCTCAATTATGTCATCCTCCACCTGCAACTTATCAATACAAGTGTACCTTCTATGAGAGTTGGCAATTCTGCAGTTCCATTTTTAGCAAAAAGATTTTGTTTGCCTCATCTTGAGTTTGGATTCTGCCTTCAATAGCCTGTTCCAACATCTGTAGCTCCTCCAAAGCTTTGTTTGGTCTTAATTGACACTACCAAACACCTTCTTGTTCCAAACGGTCAGGTCCTTTTTAAGCATCTTCAATTTCTGAGACTGGGCAAAATCTGGGGAGCCATAAACCTCATGACCCTGCCACTATTGCTTCATCATGTCACCAATCTGTCATGCTGCAACCACATATTTTCGAACTCGAAGTAGGATGGTTCAGTAGAACAATCCCCACATTCCAGGGAATAAGGCTATGGTCTAATACAGCTTTAGGAAGAGCCTTTTGAATAATAGTACCAAAGTGATCATTCCATTTAATGGATACAAGGAACCTATCTATTCTAAAAACTTGCAAAGAATCAGCACTCCTTGCCCATGTATAAAAAGCTCCTTGAAGAGGAAGATCAACCAGCCCAATATCTTGAATAAAATCATAGAAGGATCTCATTGCCCTAGACCTTCTGATACAATTGAATCTTTCATTCTCAAATCTGCACATATTAAAATCCCCTCCAGTTGCCCAACTGCCATCCCACAAACCTTTCGCAACAGCCAGTTCTTCCCAAAAATTCAGCCCTCTCCTAGTTTGACTGAGGTTCGTAAACACATAAAACAAAATATGTAATCCACCTAAACCCCTTTACATTGTTGATATAGAATATTCCCCAAATGTGAATCAATGCAAATCCATTGCCTTTTGTACCAAATAATAATAACAAACCAACCCCTCACCCCTTTTTTGTACCACCAGCCTTCAATTCAAACCAACCGACCCATCTCGTACCCCAAATTTGCCTCACTATTCCTCTGAATAGCTTGCTAATTTGGTTTCTCGTAGACACAAAATGTTTGGCTTCCATTTATGAACCAGAGCCTTAGAGGTGCTTCTTTTGCTCATATCATTGAGCCCCCTAATGTTCTGGCTTATCGGTTTGACTTTTATTCTGGAAAGGCTTTATGGAACTTGCTCCTATCCGATCCTTCATCTCTTCCACAAGAAAGAGTACATTCCAGATTGCTAGCTTCTCTTTCACCCTTGTTCTTTGATTTCCTCCCCATTCTTCTTATCTTTTTGTAACTGCAGTTGGGTCTACCTTTTTTGCTCCATTATGAATATCATATCAGAAACCTCATGCTCGAAGCCTGTCAAATTCACTCTGAATGCCTTGCATGCTTTAGTCATGACCACCTTGGTCCAGTGAGAGGTCTCTATAACCATTGGTCTATTAACCATACGTTTCCCATGACTAGAATTATCATGTCAGGCACAACTAGAAGGGGAACAAATATCAGAGTCTTGAAGGCTAATCCTGGGTAGGTTAGAGATAAATACTAGAATAGTAAGAAAAGGGAGAGAAGGCAGAAAGCACAGAATCTGCTTCATCGTCAGCTTCCTCTGCTCCCAATTCTCCATGTCCTGCATTGCAACTAGAAATAGCCGCACACTTCCGTCTTAGATTGCTGATATGAGACTTGTTCTTGGCCAGGCTCGGGTTTTAAAAATGAAATTGGGTACTGGCTGACCCAACAGCCTTCCATTCCTTTTTTGTTCTAGCACTTACCATAAAATTGGGCCTTTTCCTTTTCCTGACCTTAGAGTAATATTTCTAGTCCAATCTTTGGGCTTTAGAAGTTTTGACCTGCTGATTGACCACTAGTTGGCTGGGTATGCAGAAGATCTGACCCACGAAGGAGATTTAAAATTTAAGACTCTTTAGCATTAGACCCTTCTTTGGACCAAAGGTCTCTGGACCGATGAATATTCTGAAGAGATTGGCGACCTTTACTAGCGACTTCTTTGGCGACTGCAACTTTGGACGGACCATCCATAATAATTGAGATTTCAAAGACTAAATCCCCAAAAGGAAGATCTAGTTTACACAGTAAGACCATATCAAATTCATTGACGTAAATTCTTGCCCATAAAAGATATTCCTCTTCTTTATATCCTCGTTGGAGTCGACATAGCCACCACATTTGTCTCCGATAAACTTTAGGGTTTTTTCGGACTGTTCATGCAAAGGAATCCCAAAATCCCTAATCCACTTCTTGCCTGATACTTGCTACATCAAATTGTTGCCCATACACAGCAACCACCATGTTAGAGTGAGTCTTCTTCCATTCTAAACCAGTCACCAAACCTGACAGTTTCTGCCTCCTTTCTCAAAGGGAGCTCAAATAAAAATAAATTATGAGCAAGAGCTCCCACTTTCAAGCTGGTCGTCATCCAACGACTAGAGAACCACTTATGCGTTACATCTAATGATGGATTAGTGCAAAAGGGATCATTGAAGGAACCAACAAGGCAGCAGTTTAGGATATGGCCATGTCCTGACGCAGCCTCAAGTTGTCCTTTCATTGTAGACCATTGGGGCTTGCTTGCAGTTTGAAAATATTAGATCTCTGGTCAAGTGAATCACTGTGTAACTGGATTGGAATTCCCCAGAAATTTCAAAATCTTATCAAGAACGTCGCGCCATCCCATGTTGTAGTCCTTCTCCAGGATTAAGATTGAAGATTTCCTTATGTCGTTCTATTTCTAAATGCAAATGAATAGCCCATAGATGTTGTAGTTCTGATAGGCTCTATGTAATATATTTTGTTGCTTTCTACCCCATCTTCTGAATAAGTGCCCTCCTTGGAGGCTTGTTTCAAATTTTTGCATAAATCAACGAAGGTTGTTTTCACCAAGTTTAATCTTGCCCCTAAACCTGCTGCTTCTAGGGGTATTCATGGTTCAGTTTGGATTGATTTTTGATCAAAACCAAAACAAAACCAATTTAGTCGGTTTTTAAATTTCTAAAACCAAACCAAACCAAATAAAATAAAAACCACGGGTTTGGTTCTTGTTGGTTTGGTTCGATTTTCGATTTTCGATTTATAACTAGCTAATGATAAATTAATAATACTAAAAAAATTAGAGCACATTAGGAATCAACAAATTTATCTCTACTATCACAAGATGAATGTATCTGAATCTTCTATTATTTTTCAACATTATTCCAAAGTTTTAGCATGTTTAAGTTGTATAACTATAAAGGTTTGTCCACTTCACATGTCTAATATCCACACAGAAACAATATACAAATTTAAATAGAATGGTCAACCCTTCAAAAATCAAAGGGGCAAACGATTGAAGAGTAGATGATTATTAAAGAAAATAAAAAATCGGCAATACGCCACACCACATATAGACAATTAGACTTAGAGTGTTGGTTTTAGACATATTTTTTAAAGAAATAGAATTTGAAAGTGTTGTACTGCATGTGAAATAAGTATACCAAAATCAAATTAATGATTAGAAGGTATAAAATATTTATAATTATTTATGAAAAGCAATTATCATATATTCAAATAATTATAAAATTTATGTACACAATTTATCGGTTCGGTTTGGTTATCTCTTTGATATTTTTTTAGTAGAACTAAAACCAAATCAAATATTATTGATTTTTAAAATTTAAAACCAAACCAAATCAATCCAAACCAAATGTCGGTTTTTTTAATCGGTTTGGTTTGGTTTTTCACCAAAGTGTGAACACCCCTAGCTGCTTCTTTCCATAAAAAGGAACCATCTGCAATGTCCATCACTAATATCCATAAGCTCAAAAAGAATTTCTCCCAACATGAAGGCCACTCTTTCCCCATATGAACGATGGGCTAAGTCTATAAAAGGCCTCACTGGAGAAATCAAAAGTAGAGAGAAAGTTGGTGCACATTTCTCAGTTCAGAGAGAAAAAAGGTTAGAGAGAACAATTTTTCTTTCATTACTACAATGCTACAAAGAGAAACTATTAATCGATCTATTTTTTCAGTTACTTCAATACTTTTGAACAATATGAAAATTATCTTACTATTATGGATTAGTTTTGTCATTTTAGTATTTTTAATCCATCTATAGCTCCCAACACTGCCTTGCCACTTTGCAATGAATAAGAAGATGATTGACTGTTTCTAACTCTTCTTCATACATGTAGCATCTATTACTTAAAATAATGCCTCTATTCTGTAAATTATCCTGAGCTTGACAAACATCCTTTGCTGCCACCCACCAAAACCATGCCACTTTGACAGGTGCTTTTGTTTTCCATATTGCTTTCCATGGCCAATCTGATCCATACAACCCTTGTTGTTTCTGTAGCATAGTGTAACAATTCTTTACAGTGAGTTTTCCATCATTGCTTTCTGTCCAAAATATTGAATCTTTCTTGTTGCCCTCCAACTTAACACTATCTAGCATTTGTGTCAATTGGGCAAATTCATCTATTTCCCAATCACTGAAGCATGCCAACCATTATTTGAGTAGAAAATCAGCTACCCTCCCATTCTTATTAGTGGAGCATCCATATAGCATTGGAAATTTTGACTTGAAGCTTTCATGACCCAGCCATATATCAGACCAGGAAAGGATGACATTCCCTAGCTTCAGCTTTACAAGTTGACTATTCATTCCACAAATACTAACAGCGCTCCAGATCCCCCCACCCCCAAAAAATAAAGATGGTTGATAAACTGTAACTCTCATCATTATAAACCTCCAAAGCCACTTAAATAATAGGCTCTTGTTATGTATCCTTAAATTCCTTATTCCCAAACAAAATTACGGGCAATTATGATCCAATAGGTGGAAGGACGATAATTTTGAGTCATTTTCAATACGTTAACGGAATCTTTGACCCATTTCCGTAGTACTAATAAACTCATTTCTAACCAGGAACAACTATAAGTACGAGCTCAAGACAGATTCTTGGTATCAACCCAGGGGTTATGGGAAAATCATATGTATCTCACTCACTGTTTTCACTGTAGAGAGTTTTGAATTCTCCATTCAAAAAATTGACTGTGGAAAGTTTTGTTTCAGTTTCCCCACAATTTTTTATTCTCAAATCTTCCTTGAGAGGGAGCAACTGGATAACTCCAAGTTCATGGATCTTGTCTAGTCCTCTCTTTGAAAAGAAAAAGTGCCCTAATTAATAGTGTCAAATCTTCTCTTCACTTTCTCATTTCAAGGGAACATCGGTCCATGAGTTACTATACTCAATCAAAAGTTTAAATATAAAATTATCGACTGCACAAGCACAGAAACACTCAGTTCACAGATATAGCTTATATCACAGCTTATAAAGAGATGAAGAAAATGGAGTATAAAGATACTTGGGGAGTCACCGCAACAAATGATACAAATTAGCACGTTTAAATGCAGATGTATTTTTCCTTATTCTATAACACCACATCAAAATTTTAGATATCAATCAAAATACAAGCTACAAGATTTACAAGAGATGCTTTACCCAATTGGTTTCAGTCTCCTGCACTATTCAATGAAAGTAAAGCTATATTTACTTCTTCTATTTCAGATCTCTATCAATGATAGGAAGACCCAATTTCAAGGCATCTCCTGTTCTTCCATCAAGACACCAATCCGTTATTCTCTTCCCCTTATAAAAAGTAGGATTTGGAATTTCTAACTCTGATGTGTGACCGCAGAGGAAAAACAATAAAATAGTAACCAGATCTTACCATATGTAGCCTCTATAGTGGCTGAACTTCACAACTCCATGCAAGTTGCAACAAGCACCAGAGTTAGCACTGGTGTGACATTACTGAATTATTACCAAACAGGCTGACAATTGAATACAGATCTTATGGATGCTATACAATAGGAAGAGACCAAACAACATGAAAGGCAAGTTCCAGAGAATGGTTGTAAGAACAATGTTACATGAGAGTAGATGTTGGACCTCAACGGCATAACATATCCACAAGATGAGTGTCGTAGAATAATGTTGCCGAAGATGGTATATTTGCAATAATTTATGCAGATTGCCAAATGCTCTTATCCATTGGTGTAACCCTGTGATGATTTTTCAAAAAAGAAAATCCCTATGATGATTGAAGGTGCTAAAAGAAGACAAGGTAGACTTAACGTCATATGCAGGAAATTGTCTCAAATGACCTACAATCACTTGGAACCAATGTGGACTTAGCTAAGAAATAAAACAAATTGGAGCAAAATCCTTATTGGTGATACCACTTAGTTAACAGGTTTCTTTTTCCTTATTACATTTACATTTGAGTTTAATCTGACTAGAGACTAAGGGAAACCTCTAAGTTCTAGAAACCCCTATTTTGTCTCAAAAGACAAATAATTCCATTTTTTTTTAATGACGAAAATCACTTAATATTGGAATGAAGTGGGCTTGAATAGAGAGATATGAATATAGCGGAATCATAGTACTGACCTCAATTGTCTTGGAACTGATGCATGGTTGACCAATTGATTCTTTTTATAATCACGATAACCTTGAGGGCTAGTGGGCGCACGGTTAGAAACTAGGTGGGAATAATAATTGATTGATTGATGTTATAGTAGTTCAATCTGAGTCAGGTTATATCTGCTACACAGTTTACATTCTTCTGCCTATAATGTCAAAGTAAGTAAACCCTTTGGAGGGATCTTGGAACTGGAGTTTTGTATAACCAGCTTTGCTTGCAAGCTTGTCAGCTTATATCTTTTTGAAGATTGACTGAAACATGATCCAAATCAAGCAGTTTTGAGACTTCCACTGCCATCTTTCAAAGATTTTCCAGCTGGCTTTAAGTATCAGCCTTACGTTGAGGGGAATAGTCTGCCGTTTTGGCCAACTCACCAAGCAGGCTTCAGTAATTTATATAGTAATTAGGGCTATCTTTAGTTAAGGAGATGGTAAGCTAGGTTTCAGGAAAAGATTATTAATTATCAGAACCTGTCTGAAGTGTGAAGATGAATGAGGGCAAGGATATTTTGGATCTATTAGGAGATAGAAAGAAAGGAAGAAAAAGGGTGTTTTTGCAATCCTTTTCCTTCACCGTCTCCTAGTGTCCTGCTAATAATAGATTCCCAAGTTTTATTAGGAAACAACATCAAAATTAGTGCAGTACGCTGCACTCAAAAGCTGCTAAAAATACCACAATTGTTATGTCGAAAGGTAATAATAACGTCATACTCAATACAGTACCACAAGTAGCATAACAACAATGAAATGCGACAAAGACAAGCTAATCTAACCTCAGTGCCATCAGGATGCACTCTAGCCAACACAGGTATTTCATATTGGTAAGCCTTCTCCCAATCAGGATTGCTAGTTATATCTCTAACCTGCCAAAACCCATAAAATCAAACTTCAAAAAGCATTGTATAAAGTCCATTTCCGTCCCATTATATTTTTGTCCTAAGACTTCCAAAATTGGAACTGAGATTTTATGTCTTATGGCATTCTTTTAATTGTTTGAAAGGTAGAACCTGTAATTGAACGTCGTGGAGAGAAAGGGGACTGGAAAGAGAGAAAGAAGCATTGAGCTTTTCCTTTAGGCCATCACACAAACAGCAACCAGGCTTCGAATAGAGTATTAGCTTTCTTGATATTGAAGAAGAAGATGATGAAAATGCCAAAGGGCTAAAGACCCATTTGCTTTTTTGGTAATTGAGGATTTTCACTCCTACTGCTTGCTTTAACAGTGGTCTTACAGCAGTAAATCCGATTGCAAGTCCAGCTGCCATTGCTATTTTGCTTCTCCTCAGTCCTCCCACCCTACGGAAAAAGGTCGTGAATTCACGGCCTCTGCGCCTTTTGCACCCTAATGTCGTCACTCCTTGCAATCAACACAATATCGTCTCCAATTTTGTCAATTCGACACAGTTTATGAGAAAAATGACACAAATCGTCCTTGTCGATGAAAATCGGTCTAAAATGATTTCTTAAACAATTACTTACTATTAATTATTTAAAAGCTTATCAATTTTGTTCGCCATCTATTTTTACACAAACACCCCGACAAATATCATAAGTTTTAGGATCTTTGGCAATGCGAGATAAAATCATAATATGAATTATATGAGATAAAATTTAAAGTATTATTTAGATATGCAATTTGAAATTTTTAAATTGTGTTTTTTCCTCACGAACATAATAACCTCATAAGTTATAAAAAAATATTTAAATTACCCAAATTCTTATTCAATTTTATCAAATAAATAAAAATTTATAATAAAATATAATACACTATCACAAAGTCATTCTAAAAAAATACAACTTAAGAATCTAACTTTAATTCAATAAAAAGTAAAATTAAACATGACTTATAGTTTACTACTCTTTAATATAATCCTTCTCACATAGTACAGATAATTACCTCATAGATAATATAATAGTTGGCAAAGATTTTTTTACATTTATCTATACTATATTAAAAGTGTGAAGTATTTAGAAATGTTGATTGAACTTTTTACCTTTCATTAAAAGATATTGCAATAGACAAAATTGTCATTTACTATTTTTTCACAATTATTTTTTAAAATTATTTTCACCACCTTATTTTATCATATTAGGTTTTCTATTTGTAGCATAGTTTTATTTATGGTGTAAACCTTAAAAAGTAAAAAAAGATTCACCGAGTTTTTTCCTTTATAATAGTCATGAATCTTTTTCTACCTTATTTTATTATATTAAATTTTCTACTTGTATTGTAACTCCATTTGTAGTGTAAATTTAAAAATAAAAATTAAAAAACAAAAAAAGAAAGAAGCCTTCCGCGAAAAAGATTTCCATACAAAAGTTCTGTTATGAAATAATAAAGCAAGAGGAAGAATATTTTAGAGAAAGGGAGAAGAAAGAACTTCTTATTTCTCTTGATGGGATGAAATACAATGAAGGAGAACCCCTCTATTTATAGGGATAATTTCTCCTAACTTTTCTCCAAAAGATAGACTTTCCATATAATATAAACACATGTATCCACTACAATACAAATACCTTTATAGACATTCACTATAATACAAATATGTTTATAACACTCCCCCTTGAATGTCTATTTGATAGATAATGTGCCTCGTTAAAATCTTACTAGAAAAAACCCAGTGGAAAAAAATCTAGTGAAGGAAAAAGAGTACACATATCTAATAATACGTATTTTGGCTGCCTTATTAAAAACCTTATAAGGAAAATCCAGTGGGACAAAACCTCATAAGGAAAAAAGAGTATAGCGCATATTAACTCCCCCTAATTAGAACATCCTTGAATCTTTGCATCCCGATCTTGTGCACCATCTTCTTGAAAGTTACAGTTGGTAGAGATTTGGTGAATAAATCAGCCACATTGTCACTTGAACGAATCTGTTGCACGTTGATATCACCATTCTTTTGGAGCTCATGTGTGTAGAAGAACTTTGGCGAGATGTGCTTCTTCTATCTCCTTTTATGAATCCTCCCTTTAGTTGTGCTATGCATGCTGCATTATCTTCATACAAAATTGTGGGTACTTTGTCATATTTCAAACCACATTTTTCTCTAATGAGATGTATCATGGACCTTAACCACACACATTCTCGGCTTGCTTCATGAATAGTTATTATCTCAGCATGATTTGATGAAGTAGCTACGAGAGACTACTTAATAGATCTCCAAGATATGGCAGTACCTCCACATATGAGCACATAGCCAGTTTGAGATCTAGCTTTGTGTGGGTCAGATAAATACCCTGCATCGGCATAACCAACAAGATCGGGACTGCAATTGTTAGAATAAAATAAGCTCATATCGGTTGTTCCTTTTAGATACCGCATTATGTGTTTGATCCCATTCCAATGTCTCCTAGTAGGAGCAGACTATATCTTCAGGACCAAGAATTTCCTCATTCTTTTAAATCCTTCAAGGATTTTCATATATCCTTCAGTCTCTCTAGATATGAAAATAATTTCATTATGCGCATATCAAGTTTTTCATATATTGCCAGACTTATGAGGAATCTCAAAATAATTGCATCCACCACAAGAGGACCTCTCCATATAATAATTTCAGAATTTACGAAAAATCTTTATGCTACAAGAATCCATTTATATCCACTGACATTATACTTGAATTGAGTATTTTTAATTGGCCAATCATTTATCTGTCCATACTTTTTGACAGATTTGAATTCAAGATCCTCGTCAATATTTATAATATTGAGCGCTACATTATATCAATGGTATCGTCGACGATCATTATGATATCAGTTCCAATGCGACATAACTTATTGAGATCTCTTCATTTTTCATCATTTTCAGGTACCTGAACTTTTGCCAAGGTTTTATGAAGTATTATGTCATGGTGCTTTCTTAAAGCACTTGTCTCATCATTATGACCATCTTAATCATTTGCTCCTCTTCTTTTTCAAGGAGTTCTATATTTGAAACCATTTGGTCTATCACGCTTCAGGCGTCTCATAGACCCCGTCCTTTAAGGACCTTTCATTGGAGCATTTGCAACTGAATTATAAAATAGAATTAGCAAATATATCTGTCAATTGATTTTCAATATTTTGCAAGTGAATTATCTAACTTTTAAGTTCACTTTTTTTCCCGAGGATCTAGATAATTCATCCCACACTTAATTTTTTGCTGCTAATCACTTCTCCTCCTAATGTTAGAAAAACTAACATTTACCCCCCAAGCTCATTTGGGGACCCATCTTTGCGCTTTGTGGTGGAGCAATTGAATCATATATCGCACATTCAAATTTTTAGATGGAATTATTTGGTTCCTGACCTGAACCAATTGTGATAGGGGAACCTTGTTGGTTTGATGCATTCAAGTGTTGCTATATGTTAAATAAACATATCTCATACCAAATTTTATTTGGGGGTTTTATTCTCATAACCAATGATTTAGCTATAATTGGAGGCATACAATTTTTGCTAAACCAACATAGATATGAATCAGCATTATCAACATGATTTTATAGTTTGGAACTATGCTCTTAACTTAATAATTCGAGCAATAACCTTACAAAAATCAATTGCAAGTTGATATCAAAACACATGTGACCATTCCATAGATGTATCTATTAGCAAACGGTTCACATGGTAGGTGAATGGACCCATATTCACCCTTTTATAAGTTCCAAAATTTCAGGGAATATAATTCCAATCTTAGCTGATCAAGATCATTCTATCACGGAGAACAAGCAATACAAGAGAATTCTTGAAGAATCTTTTATTTCTTCAACATATAGCCACGTGAATTCTCAATTATTTTTGCATCACATTTGAATTGGGATGGCCAACCGGTTATGCCAACTTATTTCGGTAAACTTCTAGTTTACTTTCGTATATGATTTCATCATCATACCCATATTTATGTACTACAAATAAAAAAAATTGCGGATAATCTTTTACATAAATATTTATAACCCGCTTCAATTGTAGTAGCATGAAGATATTAGATCTTCTCATAATTTATAGTCTCAATTTTTTTTCAATGTCCTTGAAACTTATAAGTTTCCTTTTGAGACTTACTACAATAATTTCATTCCTTCAAGTAGTAATACATCAGCTCTTCTGAAACTCTCAATTAATTTTGTATACTACCACATATTCAATCATATCAACATCATTAATAGTTTCTCCACATAGTTTCAACTTAGAAACAATTTTGAATATTGATGAGCTATACTCATGAACAGACTTATAATCTTGATGGATCCAATCATATCATGCCTTTGGGTGGATGACCATCTTTAGGTGGTCATACCTTTTTTTAGGCTATTCTACAAAACAAGTGGATCCTTAATCATGAGATATTCAATTTTAAGAATTTCGTCAAGATGATGACGCAAGAATATCATAGTCTTACCATGATCTTGATTTGATGCTTTGTTTTCACTTTTAATGGTGTCTCCAAGACCCATTGCATCCATATGGATTTCAGCATCCAATACCCATGAAAGGTAGTTCTTGCCCGAACTCTGAAGGGCAACGAAATCAAGTTTCGTAAAGTTAGCCATATTAAATAAAGAGAAAAATAATACCTTGGCCTTCAAATTTTGAGACATTAGAGTCATAGAGCAACAATATCACCAAAGGAATATCACTCCTGTGGTTAAGTAATACATCTTTCGAAAAAGAAATTTTAATTTTTCTTACCTCAGATCTTTCAAAGTGAGTGTTCAAGGCAGAGACTCGTGCTGATAACGTGTTATGAAATAATAAAGCAAGAGGAAGAATATTTTAGAGAAAGGGAGAAGAAAGAAGTTCTTATTTCTCTTGATGGGATGAAATACAATGAAGGAGAACCCCTCTATTTATAGGGATAATTTCTCCTAACTTTTCTCCAAAAGATAGACTTTCACTATAATATAAACACATGTATCTACTATAATACAAATACCTTTATAGATATTCACTATAGTACAAATATGTTTATAACAAGTTCTATTTTTTTTCCTGTCCTATATTTTTTTCCTTTTTTAGTGTCAAGAAAAAGTTTTTTTTTCATTTTTAATAGTAATATTCTAATATTTTTTATTTTTAAAATTCTTTTATTTATAATATTTTTTTACTTTTATAAATAGATTTATAATTGCATAATTTAATTCATCAACTTTTCTACATATACTTCTTTGATTTAATATCCAACCTTGCATGTTTTCATATTAATTTAATTTTTTTCATGTTATGAATTTCTTTTTATGTTATATATTTAAAAAAGAAAATAGTAATTTGGTATGCTAACTCAAATTATTTATATTTAAATAATTTAACTTAGATTGTCTCCTTTAGTTGAGTCTAATATAGATACTATGTTATCTGCTTTATTTGAGTGTTGTATTGATATTATGTGATTTAAATTTTGTGTTATTTATAGCTGGCATTCTTCATTTACTCATACATTTACATGTTTTATCTATTCAGATAAAGTAATCTCTTTATTTCATAAAATGATTTTTTTCTAAAATTATAAATTATTATAATTATAATCCTTGTGCATAATTTATTTTGAATAATCTTGCAATGAAATCTGAAAAAGATTTCGTGAATGAAAAATTGAATTAACAACTTAAAACGATAGGATTCTCATTGGATAATAAAAATCTTAGTAATTTGAGCTGGTTTAGTAAAAAAGTATAAAAAGAGAATAAAGAAAGGTACACGAATGACTATAACATTAGTTTTTTAAAATTAACTAAATTTTATGTATAGCATACTTCCTTAATAGAAATATATGAAAAATATTAATATTTATATATACATATAATGCATGCATTTAAGTGCTCATATAAAAATAAATTTTTTTACCTTTCAATCAAATGCTATTTCTATGATGTGTTTGTTTATTGAAACAAGTATTAGAACAAACTAAAGAAAGAACTATTGGATTGGATCACACTTTTAAACATAATCATTTATCAATTTGAAATTGATAATTTTCTTTTTGAATTTCTTATATTGTTACATAAACACATCTTTTAAATATTACTTACACTATTTTTTTATAAATTTGATTTTATTAATATGAAGGACACGCGCGAGGCGCGTATGCATATATTAGTTAAATAAGTAGTTGGTAAATATAATTGGTATACATAAAATGGACTTCTTTATAAAATATAAACTTGTGGGTTAAATTTTTCATTTGAAAATTTTCATCTCATGATTTGACATTCCAAATCAAGCTTTTTGGAGAATTCGATATTTTATCTCATGATTTGAAATCATGAGATGAAATCCCTGTGCAAATGCTGATTTTATCTCATAATTTCAAATCACGACATGAAATCGCATGTCCAAATGCCTACTTAAACATTTAAATTCACTAACACCTGCTCTCTCCGACTCTCCCCCATGATTTATTATCACTACTTCCTCCATTATAAATAAGTATTATTTTTAAGTTGGGTACACCATTTAATAAAATTATTTATTACTAAAAGGTAAAATATATTTTTATCAATTTTCTGTTAATAAATATCTTGAAAAATATAAACTCTTTAGCATTTTCTTGATTATGTAAAACTCTCTCCATTTCAATAAAGGTAAAATTGGAAGAACAACACTTATGTCTTCTTGATTATATAAAATACTACTTGTTTCGAAATAAAATCAAAAGATAAAAATATCACTTATTTTCGAACGGAGAAAATATTATAAAAAATAAAAATTAAAAAAAAACTTTAGAATTAAATCACCAAATTATTTCATTATTAATAGCTTACAATAATAATTATACGAACAGAATATATGATTTTCTTTAACTTTTTAGGGTTCACAAATATTGTAAATGTCTTTATTTGTGTGAGGATTTATTATAAGAAAAAGACATTATTTTGAGAGATTGTGTATAGTTCATTAATCATATTGGTATTTTAGAAATAAAATTATGACAATTCAAGAGTATAGTTCAGATATGTGAATATGATAAGACTTCCGACATATTTTGGCATAAGTATGATAAACTCGTGAAAAGGTTAGGATTTTTCAATTGATAAATAAGCTAATTTAGTATCTAGGAATATCTCCGGAGAGTTTGCTTTTGAACATTTAGACTCTTATATAGAAACTAGTTTCTGGACATGTGTCATCCATGTATATCTCAATTTAATTGGTAATAAATTTTTAAAAGGGTATAAATAATGAGTAATTAAAAGTTTGAAACAAAAACATACAAATTAAACTTGAATAACTTGATTGTCAAAATATTTTATTCAAAAGAGCATAGCATCACACTAAGCCTAAATAAAAAAAAAATAGCAACATAACATTCATTCCAAATGATAAAACATAACACTTTGAAGAACCCATTATAGTGAGTAAGGCATTTTAACATTCTTATATTCATCTCTTTAGGGGTATATTACTGCTTATTTTATGTATTAATTGATTATTAAAAACATAACTCTATTAAATCATAGAAAATAATATATTTTTAAAATTTTAATTGTGTAATGAAAACCTAAAAGACACCAAATTACATATATAACTAAACCAATTAAAGAAAATAAATAGAAGTAAAAAAAATTAATGAGGTAAAAATTGTTCAATTACTATTAATAAGAAAGAAGATCATAAAAGTTAAAACAAACTGATACCAAAGAGGCCTAAACAATACTGTAAAAACTTCAAGAGAAATCGTCATTTAAATTATGACCATAACATTATATCTTTTTGTCATTTCATCGTAATATAAAAACTCATTTTAAATTTAGATGATCAATGTAATAAATAATTTAGTCAAAAAGACATGTTTAATTGGTCGAAGGAAGTTTACAACACATTTCGTCAAAATTATTTTCTTACTATCATATTCAAATTAAAGTACATGTTGAGGTATTTCTTTAGTTTGACTTTTTAGGTTTTTTTTTTGGACAATCCTATATCTAATCCATTTATGAAAACAAAAATTATATGTTATAGAATTAAGAAGAAGAGAATAATTATAATTTAAAATAAAGGAGAAAGAGATATTAATATGGGCGCATGGAGATATCCTTTGATCACAAATACGATGAAGATAGTATTGTATCAATGAGCTAACAATAGACATAAATAAAGCAATTAGAGAGCAACAAAATAACAGACTATAAATTAAATTCGCTATAATTTTTTCTAACAAGAAGTTAACATTACATTTAGTACAAAGTATTAATACAAACTCCTAAATTGTAGGCAGTGAAAAATAAGCTTCTCTAATGTGAAATGAAATAGATTGACACGAGAAATGAGCAAAATACACAAAATGAAAAAGAGCAATTTTATGTGGAAAAGAGAGTATCTAATAAGAGAAGAGAAAAAGAAAACGAAAGAATAAAGAGATCCGACCTTTTAGTATCTACTTTTATAAGTTGCAACATAGTCTGAGCAAATGCTATAAATAAATGTTAGAAAAAATTACAAAATATAGCATAATATGAAAATAATTATAAAATATGACCACAGTTTTAAATAATTACAATGTCTAACTATATTTTAATTTATTAGCCATTAATTTACTCTCACCGTGTATTTGATCCCTTTTATCATTATCCACCGTAAATACGCCATCAATCAATCAATCAATCAATTCCCTCTAATCTCATCTCTCTCAAATTACCCAAATCTTGCGAAAACCATCTTCAACCCACATTTTACATGATTCAAGAGGTTTCAAAGATCAAATCAAATCTGGGTTTGGTCGTGTACCTTCATAAAGATTGATTCTTGACAAGTTTTGTGCTTAAGTAAGAGGAAGAGACCAGTAGAAGTTGTGGGAGAAGAGACCAGTAGAAGTTGTGGGAGGGTAATAACGGCGGATGTTGTTGATTAAATTTCGTCATGTTTTGGAGACAACCTTCAATTGGACAAGAGATTTCAAGGGAATTCTAGAGAAAATCAATTTTGTTGCATCATTTGATAAGTTTCCAAGTCTATCATCTCTTTTTCTTCTTCTTCAGTCTCCATGACAACAACCATAGCCAATTCTCCCTCTCTTTTCTGTAACGACTCTGTTATTTTTTTCTCTAGTCAGCAATTAAATTACATATATAATGATACAATAAATATAGTCGCTTTCTTCCATGGCAGACCAGGCACCATCTTTTTTTCTTTTTCTCTCTCCTCTCTATTTTTTGTGTTATTTTTTTGTATTTTTTGTATCACGACTAAAAATAATACAATCGATACCAGAGTGAATGAATACACGTGATACAAGAGCAAACGAAATACAAACAAATTAGGGGGAATAAATACAACCTAAATGCATGTATATACATATAGAAACACACACACACACACACACACTCACACAAACACACACTCACACACACAGACACACACATATATATATATTGTCACGCCCCGCCTTTGGGAGGCATGAATGGCACCTGGTGCCCTACTAGGACCTGGACTGCTAGACTACTGAGCCTAAGCACTTCTGGTGCCAGGATGGCTCTAATTCTGGATTTATCAAAACAACGGGCCATATAACGGCTGTAAATACAGCCTCCGGCCGACTAGGCCTATAGCCACCTGTAGGAATATAACAGCTAACCAGAACAACTGAGCATAAGGGAACCTATTCAGGCCAACAAGGCCACCATGCTGACTAGTTATCACTTAAAAGTATAATCAAGTGCTGAATTGATCTGTGACGGACAAGGTCATCAACTGACAACTGAACAAGGCCCCACACGACCATCACATACAAATTGAAACATAAATACGACCCCACACGACCGATACAACTAACCATAGGGAATATACAATCCACAAGCCTCTAAGAATAATAAGATGGTCGGGACAGGGCCCCAACCTACCCATACTGTACAAACAAAGAGGGAAGTAAACCTTTAGCTGTCAAGCTCCGGATGACAGGAGCTGAAGACTCTGTACGCTGGTTAAAACACGAGGGATCTGCTCCTCATCTATGAGTACTTGCAGGCAAGTAATGTAGCGCCCCAAAACGGGCGTCAGTAGTGGTACTGAATATGCAAGCAATAACTGAAAGCAAACAATAATACTGATAGATACTGAAGTAATAGGAGATGGGCTGAGACTGACTGAAAAGAGCGTAACTTTACTGAAGAGAGTAAGAGTCATACCTGATAACATGGTGGTCTACTTTCTATCTATTAATAACTAACACAACATAGCATACAAGAACCTTACCAGCCCCGTAAGCTGTAAGGTACCAACCAACACACAATCTATATACCCCTACCCAGGTCTTACCATCCACTTAGTAACTATGAGCATCCATCCAGCTCCCTATGTATGCAACTTAGGCTCGCTGGGCCCCTGACTATAGTTGTATCTGAGTCCGGAGGACTCCTGAAATCTGAAATCTGTAATCTGTAATCTAAAAACTGTAATCTGCACCTCGGGCGCAAGCGCTCGACATGGGGGTGTGGTATAGTGCTGATTAGCCTGCTATGGGGAATCTGCATCCCATCTTTATCTGTTGGCGGACGGCATGCCACTCCGTAAAGCGACGTATCCTCACCCTCTGGCGGGCGAGTCAACACAGCTATTAACCCTGGGGCGGTCAAGGAAGCTCTAAGGGTGCCTAACACAGAACAATCATGTCTCCACATCGCATGTAATATATATACTAAATCTGATAATAATATTTATATTCTGGTATTCTGTTCTGAATCTCATACTGAAACAAACTAAATCTGATACTGAGATATACTGAGTCTGAAATAATATTTCTGGAATTTGCTGGGACTGATGTTATTTTACTGATTCGCATGCTGAACACTGTATAATAATTCTAACATGCTTACTAAATTCGTACTGAACATAATATACGGCTTCTGAAATGTTCTACTGGAGTTCGTACTATTTTGCTATACTGGAACTACTAGCTTGCCAAAAGAAACTGATTTTACATACCTCAACTGCCGACTTTCTGATTAACTGGCATAGCTCGGCTAGTATTCAACTATTTCTCCCAACTATATTTATATTCACGAAAGAATAGAATTAATTCTACTATTATTTTGGAAAGAAACTATACTTATGGATATACCTACTGCCTATTCTTCGACTTATCGAAGAACAGCCGAAAACTCGTAAGTTCTCGGAAGTCTAGAAGGGAGAAATACACACTTTAATGCTGGGAGTATATTAACACTAGTTTGGAGCAATTCCACTTACCTTGGCTCAGTGAGACGACAATTCGTTGACCGAATTTCACGAAACTAACTCCGTAGGAATGCTCCCTGCAGCTTTATACTTCGCTACCCGAAGTTAATTTGAGTTTGGGCTGCGTTTGACGACGTAAACGGAAGGAAATTTATGTTGAACCTTCGTCCTCCTCTGTTCTCTGGTTGTTCACTGGAAATAAAATGAAAATATAACTTAAAAACGAAGTGGGGGCTTATATACTTGGGCCCGAACCCCTCCTCTTTAAGTTGCATTTGTCGAATGCGATTTATAAGTCGCATTTGCCTTGCGACGCTCCGACTTGGCGCTTGTCCGGTCTCTCCCCGGGCCCTTTTCTCGCACGTATGGCATTCTAAAACTCTCAACCAACATGCGAATAGGCCAACTAAGTGTCAAGAACTTACGGGGTGTAACATATATCATTGATACAATCAAAATAACATGTCATAAAGTAACTGATATAAATACCATTAATGTGTATCAATGTATATATTGACTTAATGTATAAAATGTATCAAATTTTAATTTTGGTTAAAAATATTCATAAAATAGTTTTTAAAAAAATATATACATACTAGTATGAAAATACAAATATAAATATGAAGCACAACTATTTTTTAGAGTTCAATTATATATGAAATATTTATAATTAATGACAGCTTGATTTAAGGATAGGTACAAATATAAGTATTAATTTCAGGTATTTTTCAGAGTCCAAATCAGTATTGAAGATTATATTTTAATAATAGCATGAATTAAGGTAATTGCCTTTTTAAACAAACATAATCCCTTAAATCTCTCAACAGAATTAATGTTGTATTCATATTTGATAATTTGAAAAACTAAGAATACAACGGATGACACGTTAAATATTGTCATAAATTTTAAATGATAATGTTGCTATATAAACATATTTTTGGACAAACTGTAACCATTTATGTAAATTTTTCTAAATGTTACTATAACTGTAGAAGCTTAAGGACAAACAAATAAATGTGAAAAATGTAAAAATGTGCTATTTTTAATAGTTCTTTCAGCAAATTTTGTGCAAGTGTAACTTATAATGATTATTGAGTAGATAAAATATCCTTCTCCATTTACTCGATATAATTTAGTTGATTTTATGTATTTAATTTACTAATTATTAATAAAAAATATTTTTTTTACCAAAAGGACAAAATCATCACTCACATTTCTCAACTTTTAATGAATAAATTTTATAAATTAACTTTTGACTCAGAGTGTTTTCACTTTTAGAATAAAATATGATATGATGATGATATGGTTTCAAAAAAAGATAGCTCATAGAGAAGAAGATTATGTGTTAACTCTAAAATTTTCAAGAACCTAGAAAGCTATTCAATTCTGACTGTATGAACTTTCCTAAGTTCAATCCAAGAATAGATGGACTGTATTAAATGTTGACACTTGAATTGATATTCAAAAGCAAAAAAGAGTTGAGAATATTGTGACAATGAAGTCAATGATGCTAAGAAAGAATACAAGCAATTCGTGAAATTAGATTGTAATTGGGTGATTATCACTTGTAAAATGTACATAGATAATGTTTTTCAAATAAACACATACAATCTCATAATTACAAGTTAAAATTGAAATCATATTAACAAAATCATCACATCTTTGTTCATTGCTAAAAGATATCTTAATGCTATAGAATTACAGAGACTAATTTTTTTTTGAATTTAGAGCTCATGTCCATGTTCAGTTAAAATCACATGTGATATTATCTAAATGCAAAAGAACAAAGAAGGAGGCAATTATAATGATTGATAGAGATATCTCTTATCAATTCAAATGTCGTGAACTCATTACATGAAATAGTGAGGATAAATTTAAATACTTCTTTTTATATGAAGTTGGTTTAAAACGAGAATCTTAGCAAGCATAGTATTTTGTCTTAGAGTGATTTTACACAAGTATTCAAAAATCATTGCAGAAGGGTAATTGGAGTGGATGATTATCAGCTTATAGGATAAATGTATAAGATTCAATTGTTAGATGCCATTAAGCTTGATCCTAATTATAATACTTGATGAAGTATAAGCTGTGAAATGCTATGTACTTGTTTTGATGATTTGACAAACCTACCAAGGAATCAGGTTTCCTACAATCGAAGTCAACTCATATAACTACAAAAGTATCTTTTACAGTTGTCACTATCACTGCCACCGCAGCACAGTGGCAGAACTATTGCGGTCCTATCCTTGGACCAATAGACAAACATTATACTTCTCACTCTTTCTCTCATATACTTGGAAAAAGACAACATGAAAAGGTAGCTTTTGCAACATAGAAAATAGGTCTTATCTTTTCATCTACAAAGTCGTCGGCTCCTCAAGAAGACAAAGTTGTAACACTCTAAGAATCTATTCCTGAACAAGAGTCACATGTTGTGTCCTAGTATTGTTAAGTCTTTGTCTTATTGCTACTTATATTATAAACCTACTCCTCTTTTCAGAGGCATTCATAGGTCATTTTTGAATTGTAATCGTATCTTCTGTGACAGACTAGAGTTTGCCTTTATTTTTTTGTGATAGCGTTATTACAAAGGACTTAAATACAGGTATTGTAAGTAAAAAATGATTAATAGTTTAATTTCTAGGTTGCAATAATTTGTAATCTAAAACATTGCCCGACTGTTAGTGAAGTTTGGAAAAATCTTAGTATAGGTCGTGATTTTACTCTCTTGGACGAAGAGATTTCTACGTAAACATAGTGTGTTCTTTATTTTTCTACTTTTATCTGTGGAACCAGGTGAGAAACCTGGTTCTTTACACTGTTTGATGGACTCAAGTAAACTAGCAATTGGTATTAAAGCGAGTGCTTTCTAAAAGACTAACACCTAGAAAGTATCGACTCAAGCTTGCTCCACCAAATCTTGAAGAAGGACAATGTACCAACAGACCTCCCAAATTCAATGAATAGTACTAAGGATGGTGGAAGACCAGAATGTATGACTTCATAATGGCGGAAGACTTTGAGCTTTGGGAAATCATCTATGATGGACCCTTTGTTCTCGTGAAAGCATTTGAAATGGAAGGTGCTATACCTGTTCCTAAGACCAGAAAAGAATACAATGACACAGACAGGAGAGTTGTGGAGAAAATTTTTAAAGAAAAGAAGTTCCTAGTCTGTGGAATAAGACCAGACAAATACAATAGGATCTCAGCTTTTGAAACTGTGAAGAAAATCTGAGATGTATTGCAGACCGCTCTTGAAGGGACTACTCAAGTAAAGCAGTCAAAAATTAACATGTTGCCTACTCAATATGAGCTATTCAAAATGAAATAAGGAGAGTCCATTTAGGACATGAACATAAGGTTTACAACTATCATATATGAGCTTCACTGGTTAGGTTAAGTCATCAAGTCGAACAAACTTATTCGAAAAATCCTCAGTGTGTTACCTGATTCTTGGGAAAGCAAGATAAATGCTATTTCTAAATACAAATACTTGGAGAAGCTTACCATGGATGAACTGATTGGTAACCTCAAAATCTATAAGCTAAAGAAACAACAGGATCTTGAAAGAAGAGAGACAAAAAGTAGAAAAGCCTTGTCCTCAAGGCTGCCCGAAGTGATTCCAGTGAGGAAGATGCGGATATAGCATATCTCACACACATATTTCAAAAGATTGTGAGGAAGAACGAAAATTTTCTCAAAAAGGGAAGTGCGAGCAAGTTTTCAAGAGGAAATAATTATTTCCATAAGTGTGGAGAGCCAGGGTATTTTATCAAAAAGTGTTCTCTTCATAAACAAAAGTAAAAAAAATAACCATGAGAAGGAACCCAAGAGAAACTAGGTGCCTGAGAAGTTCAAAAGACGAGAGGCTGCTGATATGGTCATGATGCAGGCTATGGCGGCATGGGGGGAATCTTCAAGTGAATTTGAGGATGAAGAAACACAAGAAGATTCTTCCATGTTAGCTTTGGATAAAGGACCTTTGCCCTACGAGTCCTTATTCGAATCAATGGCCAAATCAGATGATGACAATGATGAGGAGGTAAGCTTTTTTTGACATACAAAAAAATCATAAAACCTATTCTCAGAAGAAACTGCGAGCTTTGAATAATGTGTTAATATATGTATATCATGAATTGATTAAAGAAAAGAAAACATTAGCTGTTGAATTAAAGAAATCTGCGGTAGAAAAGAACTCCTTGAGAGATGAACTTGCTAAGTAAATGAAGAAGTCAAGGAAGCATCAAAAGAAAACTCTCTTCTAAATGACAAGCTTAACATATATTTGGATAGTGAATCTAAAGAGAAGAAGGCATGTAGTAAAGCCCAACTTGATTTGGAAAATGAGCTTAAAGAAGTTAAGTTACATCTAACTGCTCAACTTGAAAGAATTAGGGAACTTGAGGAGGAATTGGGCAGAGTTAAGGCTGATCTTGACAAGTCACTTTGATGGACATTGTCATCTCAAGCATTAGCTTCTTTGAATAAGAAGAATGTTACTTTTAGAGGTGGAATTGGGTTTCAAAAGACAACAGGTCCCTATAATTCCCGCAGTAAATATGTATCTAACTTTGATAATTGGTTGTGTTCACATTATGGTTAAAATGGTCATTCTAGAAGTGATTGTCAGGCTAGAACTAAAGGTATTAAGAATAACATGAAGTTTATAAAATTGAACCTAGCTGGAGAGGGACCTAATCCGTGAATAAGAAAGTATGTTCTGCCAGTATGGACTAGAAGAAATTTGATTCATTCTTTTCATCATGTGAGGGGATCCAAACTGATTTGGGTTCCTAAGGGCAACCAATTATTTTTTGTGCAGGGTGAAGTGAAAGGAGGAAGCCGAACACACTACATGGACAGTGGCTGCTCAAAACACATGACGGAAAGAATGGAAGATTTTCTTCACTCAAAGCCCTTCAAAGAGGGATTGTATCCTTTGGAGACGGAAAGAAGGGATACTTCCTCGGTATTGGAAAGATTGTTGGAAAGATTGGTAGATCTTTGGCTCATGCCATTGAAAAAATTTACTATGTGAATTGGTTGAAATATAGCCTGCTGAGTATCTATCAAATTGTGGCAAAGAAAATGAAGTGAGATTTATCTCAGCCTCATGCACAGTTATGAGCATTGAGACAGGGAAGCAATCTTATAGCAAAGAGATGGAAAAATATCTATGTGGTTGATTTGAACTCCATAAGTGGAAACGACTTGACTTGTCTCAGTTAAGAGATGATTTTGAACTACGACATAGACCACTTGGTCATGTGAGTCCCTCACTATTGAATAAGTTGGTGACAAAGGACCTGGTCCATGGACTGCCCAAACTGAAGTTCACAGATCACAAGTTGTGTGATACTTGTCTGAAAGGAAAGTAGGTTCGTTCTTCTTTTAAGCCCAAGAAAAATGTGAGCACCTCTAAGAAACTAGATCTTCTTCATATGGATCTATGTGTATCTATCAGAATTGTTAGCAGAGGAGGGAAGAAATATATCTATGTAAATATGAATGATTATTCCAGATTTACCGGGATAATGTTCTTGAAAATCAAAGATGAGACTTTTACTGTGTTTTTCACTTTTGCCAAGCAGATTCAAGTAAGAGATGGTAACAAGATTATAAGCATTAGAGCAGGCCATGGCACTGAGTTGACGCATAATTTAAAAAGTTTTGCGCATAAAATGGAATCATTCACAACTTCTTTGCCCCAAGAACAACATAACAAAATGGTGTTATAGAAAGAAAGAATAAAACACTTGAAAATATTGCCAAAATTATGATGATAGCGAGTGAAGTGTCAAAGAGCTTTTGGGCAGAGGCTGTCACCACAACCTATCATGTGATAAACTAGTACATGATCAGGTCCCTATTGGAGAAGACTCTATATGAGCTGCTGAATGGGAAAAAGCCCAAGTTGACTTATTTGAGGTATTTTGGTTACAAACACTTTGTGCTTAATAACATAAATGAGGCTTTGGGAAAGTTCTAAGCTAAAAGTGACGAAGGAATTTTTCTTGATTACTCTTTACAAAGCAAAGCCTATAGAATCTTCAATAAAAGAATTGTAAAAGAAAATGTGCATATAATCTTCAATGAGTCAATGCAAATTGATGGCACAAGTTTGCAAGGTGATGAGTTAGAAATGGGGAAGGTTCTGCAGTTTCTTAATGAACTCGGTGAAGGATTAGAAGAGGAAATGAATCCATCCAATCAAGTCAAGAAAGATGTAGAACCTGACAGTCAGACAGATTGTCAATAACCTGATGTTAGTTTAGTCTCTCCACAAGTTGAACATCGAATGGAGATTTTAGCATAAGGAACAACAGAGGAACCTAGTACGACTAACTGATGGAATTAGGATCCATCAGCCAAACAAGTCCCAAACTGAAAACACAGGGGATCTTATCCTTTAGATGATATTCTATCCCTTTTACATTCAAGAATTCAAACCTAATCCAAAGCTCGAAACATGTTTATTCGCTCGGCCTTCCTATTCAGATAGAACCAAAGAACATCAAAGAGGCATTGAAGGATGCTGACTGGATTGCAGCTGTGCAATAAGAACTTTATCAATTTGAGAGGAATCAAGTGTTACACTTGGTACCCAAGCCTATCGACAGGACCATCATAGGGACCAGGTGGGTTTTTGAAATAAGTTCGATGAAAAAGGAAACACTACCAGAAATAAGGAAAGACTGGTTGTTCAGGGGTACAATCAAGAAGAAAGGATAGATTATGATGAGGCCTTTGCTCTACTATCAGAATCCTTATTGTCTTTGCATCCTATATGGAGTTCAAGCTATTTCACCTGGATATAAAAGGTGCATTTATAAATGCATACTTAAAGGAAGAGGCCTATGTCAAGAAACCGCCTGGGTTTGAAGATCATGAGTATACTAGTGATGTTTACAAGCTTGATAAAGCCTTGTATTGTTTGAAATAAGCCCTAAGAGCATGGTATGGGAGATTGTCAAAATTTCTCCTTCGCAATGGCTTCAAAAGGGGAAAGATTAACAATACTTTATTCTTGAAGATAAGAGGGAGGAACCTGTTAATCATTCAAGTATATGTTGATGAAATTATTTTTGGAGCTACATCATATTCACTATGTAAAGAATTTGCAAAAGTTAATGGGAAGTGAGTTTGAAAATGCATGATGGGGGAGCTAAATTTCTTTTTAGGGATGCAAGTCAAAGAAAACATTTGAAGGGATCATGATTAGTCAACAGAAGTACATCAATAAGCTACTGAAATGGTTTGATATGGAAAATGCTAAGCCTATCGACACACCCATTGCAACTGCAACCCATCTGGATACAAATGAACTTGGTCCCTTTATGAATGAAAAAAATGTATAGAAGCATTATTGTTTCCTTACTTTATTTGATAGCTAGTGGATTAGACATTGTGTTTAGCATGGGGATGTGTGCAAGATTTCGGTCCTACCCAAAAGAATTGCACTTAGAAGCTGCCAAAAGAATCTTAAGGTATGTCAAGGGGATACTTGACCTGGTTCTCTTCTATCCATTTGGAGACAACTTTGACTTTATTGGGTATGCTGGTGCTGACTATGTGGGGTTCTTGGTGGATCTAAAGAGTACTTTAGGGATGACTCAATTTCTTGGTTCTTCCTTGATTTCATGGGAAACTAGGAAATAAAACTCGATTGTTTCTCTCTTCAAAGCAGAGTATGTTGCTACCCCCTCATGTTACGCATAATTTTTGTGGATCAAGCAGCAACTTGAGGATTTTGGAATCTACTCTGACTGTGTGCCATTGTTATGTGACAACAGCAGTGCACTCAACATGGAAAAGACACCAGTACAACACAAGAAAACTAAGTATATTGACACTAGGCACCACTTCCTAAGAGATAATGTTGAGAAAGGGTTGATATGTATGAAATTCTATAGAACAGAGGATCAAGTAGCAGATATCTTCTCAAAGGTGTTAAGCAGGGAGCAGTTTGAATGAAATCAGTTGAAGTTGAGACTGATCAAGATGCACCAATAATCCTCCCTGTCAACTCGGCTATGACCAAAGTGTAGGTATATATTAGAAGGGCTAGTGATATTGTCTAACTTAGTACTATACTATCATATGTATGTACACATGTGATTGGACCGATGAATAAGAACACAAACTGGACTAACTCCTTCTGAGATGATGCTCAATCTTGTCTCTTGAGGGACCTGGTGCCCTCCCAAGTTAGTATTTTCAACGTTATGACTAAGTATTGAAAATTTCTATAAGTGCCATGTCAACAGGTATTTTCTCACCTCTTCACATTCGACACATATCCTAAACGTCACATCAAATTGACACTTCAAACATGTTTCCTCTCTTTTAAACTCCTCCCATTATATCTCTTCTCTCACCTAGTTTCCTTTCTGTCTAAACCATTAGTACTCTTTATCTCTCTTCTACCTTATGTCTATCTCTATTTCTCATCAGAACTCTCTGCTCTCTCTCCAAAATCGTTCAACAAAATAAAAAGATATCTTAGTACTCTTTAAACTATCCTCCTCACTCCCCATCTAAACCATCCTCCCTGCCATCTAAACCCTAGTCCCCATCTGCAAGGGACCAAGACCCCTTATTATGTATAGAAGACCTTATCCTTGACAACCCTATCTCTTTGAATTATCTATCTTCTACAGTCCCTACTCAATCTAGGAAGAGTCCCAACCCTAGAAAATTGGTATTAGAAGGAGATGGGTAAGGCTCCCATATATCATCCTGATGAAAATGAGGGTCAATCACACTCCTATACTGTTAAACAAAATGAGTTTCCTAGATCTTCAGGCCATGAGGAGTTACACGAAGAGAGAGAAGGCAAAAAAGGAAATCAAATGGGTCTTTCCGAAGTACCTGCTACAACACTAGGTACGACCTTTGTTTCTCCTTCTTTAGAAGGCCAAGTTGCTAACAAACAGTCATTTGACCTATCTAGGGAGCATCTATTTTAAGGAAATCCGTCTGAGGTTAGGATTGGCTAGTCTAACATCTTGTAGAGTGACGCAGAGTGTAACACTCTGAAACTTTCCTAGACCAAATTCAGACGTTGCATGAAAAACCATAGGAAACTAGAAAATTTTTCTGTCTCAGACGACCCCCACAATGGAACGTTAGTGGAACCAACAGACCATTTTAAGTGGTCATGGTTAGAAGCAGCCTTTCTTCGAGGGGAAACAATGAGTCATAGGACGACCCGTTGATCCTAACAATGGGCCATCCTGTCGTCCATGGAATCCCAAGTTCAGGGGTCTGCCGGACCCTTCCCTGAGACAACGGGAAGGAACAACGGCCCGTGGTAGCCTCCAACAAGCCATTGTGACCACCCGTCATTTATTTCCAGAACCCAACAGTGTAAGCCACGAGGGGATATCACGACCCGTTGGTTCTACCAGCGAGTCGTTGTTATCACCTGTTACCCCCATGCCTTGTTTTCTTACCTGTTCCAATGGGAGGTATCAACGACCCATTGTTACTTCCAACATACCGTTGTACCTAATCGCGGGTCACCCTTGTGAGTCTAGTTTTTGAACCCATAAACAACGTCTAGATTCAATGGGCCATCGTTTCTACCAACGACCCATTCTGAGGCTCGTTGGTTCCTGTCGGCCCAATTTCAGATTTTAAATCCCAGGGTAATTTTTGTAAAATTCCACCTACGTAGTCCCTAAACTATGTCGTTTGGGGTTCATTCAGGGGTTTTAGAAGGGGTAACTGACGGTTTCTCTCCATATTCCCCACTCAGACTTCCAAGAAATAGAGCATAGAATCTTTCAAAGCAGTTCAGGGCAACAGTTAGGGCAGATTGATGTTCTCCAAATTTCAAGCTATTTCTCTTAGTTTTTCATCAGGTATGTGGGAATTTAGTAAGGAGATTTTTCTCCTCTTGCATCCCCCAAAGCTCTCCCTGTTCACTTTCAGTCATATTTTTGAGATTGTGAATTCGAAATTATTTTTATTGTTCTTGGATTATTTCATGTGGAATCCCATCCTATGTTAATGGTAGCTATTTTCCACCAGCTTGTAATAAAAATGATGCTTGTTCCATCAATTTAGAAATTCAACCCTAACATTTGAAAAGTCAGAAATTAGAATCCTGCTTAAGCTTTGAACTCTTGAGAATTGGTTGCATCTTTCAGAGTTAGGGGCTTTTATAATGCTTGTATGTGTTAAAAACTCAGTTACTTGTATGTTATTCAGATTCAGTCAAAAAGTCTTTATACTTTGTATCTTCCCAGAATTGTCAGTTCAACTTCAGTCAAAGTACTAGAATATTTAGTGTCAGTCAGAAATGTCAGCTGATCAGTTTGATTATAATCCTTTCCTGAGGTATCAGTGGTGCCTCTCAATTATTAGACTCGGACTCAGATTACTGTTATTTTGTCCATTAGGCAGTTATGAAATTCTAGTTATAGCTCTGACCAGCTCCCGGACCCCAGTTTAGTTATCAGTTTGTTCTCTAGACAGTTACGACGCTTTCAGATAAGCAGTTCTGACCAGTCTTAGAACTCAATTTCCAGATGTGGTCCTATAAGACGCTCAGGGAACTCTCTGAAAGTATCCCTGGGTCAGTATAATCTTGGACCCCAATATCGAGCTATTCGCTTGTCAGTAGTAGTAGTAACATAATTGTTCAGTGGGAGTAGGACTTAGCACCGAAAGGGCTGGGGTTCCAGCGCACCCAGGTTGCCGCTGTGGGTTATATTTTACTTGGCCTCATGGCCTCCTTTGAAAGTGATTATTCATAGTCCATGCCTTTATAACCTGGCAAAGTATATTGGGTCCTACCGAAGGGGTGTGTACATCGGACTCTACGTCTAGCTTACGTGGTTATATGTCGGTTATAGCCTCTCCCACTAGTCAGTTCAGTTTATTCTCAAATTCTTCAGTCCATATTAGTTCAGTGCAACATTTCAGACTCAGTATCTCAGACTTAGGGCATGTTATGGCCATCATCCAGGGTCACTTTTGACCATATCACTTTTATACTAGTTGTGTCAATTTTCAATATTTCAATTGGTCATTTCATGTCGTATCAGTTCAATACCAGTTCTATCATATTATTCATGTTTCTCTCACTTACATAGTACATTCAAAGTACTAATGCATACTTTTATGCTGTATCGTTTCATGATACAACTGAAGATTCTCAGACTCAGTATCGCTAGACATCGCAGATCAGATTCTCCATCTCAGCAATTGAAGTGTGAGTCTCATCATTCAAGGGAATTATTTCTTTCTTTCAGTCATATATTAGTTTCAGTTAGACTTAGAGTTAGCTGGGGGCTTGTTCCAACAACTCCTCAGTTAGATGGCTTTCAAACAGATATGATTTTCAGATTTATTAGTATTACTCAAGTGTTTTGAACTTTATGTTTTTAGAATAGTCTTTCATAAATGTTTTTATGATTTTATTTAGAAGTTCCGCTATGCATGTTACTCAGAATGCTAGTGAATGATAGACCAAGGATTGACTTGGGGTCACTTGTGGCTTCAAGTATCGTGTTACGTCCAGGGTGTGGACTCGGGGCATGACAAACTTGGTATCAGAGCTCTAGGTTTAGAGTATCCTTGGATTGTCTAAAAGCCACATCGAGTAGAGACCTTTTCATGGGTGTGAAGCGTGCCACACTTATGACGAGGAGGCTACGAGATGTTATTAGGAAAAACTCCCTTTTGTTCATATTTCTTATCATGCGTTAAAGTTCAATTCCAGAAATATCCTGCTAATTCGTGCTCTACTTCATTTCAGTGAACCATGCCTCCCAGATGTGATAACGGAAGGAGGGTCGAAAATGCCAACAGACTTTCCCCACCAGCCCCGGCAGCTCCTCAAGATGATTCGGTTTCTACTGCAGAGTTTAGAGCAGCCAATCAGTTACTGGCTCAAACCGTGACCAATCAGGTGAATCAGCAGGTGGTTCCAGTAACCACAAATGGGTCCGCGACATCTGCTCGGGTACGAGATTTTACCCAGATGAATCCTTCGGATTTCCACAGAACAAAAGTGGGGGAGGATCCCTAAGAGTTTGCAGATGAGGTCAGGAAAATTACCCGCATTATGGGTGTAAGCTCCTCCAAGAGTGCTGACCTGGCTACTTATCAACTTAAAGGGGTAGCCCAGGTTTGGTATGAGCAGTGGAAGGAGGGACGACCAGTGGGAGCAGGACCGGTGGAGTGGGAGGAGTTCCATATGACTTTCTTGGATAGGTTTTTCCCCAGGAGCTGAGGGAGGCGAGGATGGAAGAATTTATGAACCTACGACAGGGCAACAGGACAGTGAAGGAGTATGCTCTTGAGTTTACCAGGTTATTAATGTATGCTCCAGATATGGTAGTTGAGCCAAGGGCTCGCATGCCGAAGTTCGTCAACGGAGTATCTAATCTGGTCCTCAAGGAGTGCAGGACCGTGATGATGATCAAGGACATGGACCTCTCTAGCCTAATTATTTCTGCCTAGCAAATTGAGGCTGAAAAGCTGAAGGATATGGAGAGAAAGAACAAACAGGAAAGAACTGGCCATTCAGATTTCGGCCATCAGAGGTCTAGCAGTGGTAGCCGCCCACAGTAGCAACAGCAGCAACAACAACAGTAGAGGGCCCCAACACCTAGTTCAACCAGCGCCCCAACCTTTCGGTCCTGCCAGGATTGGAGGGGTGGTTCATCTGGCATTCAGTCTCAGGCTCACAGTACAGGGAACAGGTATCCAGTTTGCCCCAAGTGCGGCAAGAATCATCTTGGAGAGTGTCTACAGGGCAGAGAGGTCTGTTTTGGACATTGATAGCTTGGGCACTGACTCAGAGAGTGCCCGTCGGCAGGCGAGGGAGATCACAATCCACTACCTCAGCAGCTCCAGCAGGCCGACCAACTCAGTAGGCTGACTCATCAGGTACAGATGGCGGTCAACTCCAGAATTGTTTCTATGCTCTATCTTCTCGTCAGGATTAGGAAAGCTCACCCGGCGTAGTTACTGGTATGTTATGTCTCTTCCATATAGACGTATATTCCCTCTTATATCCAGGAGCTACTCTTTCATTCGTGACTCCATATATAGCAGTTCAGTTCAATATAAGTCCAGAGGTCCTCTCAGAACCATTCTCAGTCTTCACCCCAGTTGGCGAGTCAGTTAGAGCCAACCGGGTGTATAGAAACTGCCTAGTATCAGTCCTGAACAAAGTAATTCCAACTGATCTCATAGAGCTAGACATGGTCGACTTTGACCTTATTCTCAACATGGATTGGTTACATTCCTGCTATGCCTCAGTTGACTGCAAAACTATAGGTGTCAAGTTCTAGTTTCCAAATGAACTAGTGTTAGAATGGTCGGCCAATAGTTCAGCGCCTAAGGGTAGGTTTATTTCCTTCCTTAAGGCCCAGAAACTCATTTCCAAAGGATGTCTATATCATCTAGTTTGGGTCAAGAATCCAACTCTGAGACCCCGGCCATACAGTTAGTTCCAGTTGTCAGCGAGTTCCCAGATGTATTTCCTGAAGATCTTACCGAAGTTCCCCCTGAGCGGGAGATAAACTTTGGAATAGATCTTCTCCCAGACACTCAGCCTATCTCTATCCCTCCTTACAGAATAGCTCCTGCTGAGCTCAAGGAGCTGAAGGAGCAGTTAAAGGATCTGCATATAAGGATTTTATCAGACCCAACATCTCTCCCTAGGGTGCTCCAGTGCTATTCGTGTGTAAGAAAGACGATACCCTCAGAATGTGCATAGATTACCGTCGGCTGAACAAGGTCACAGTTAAGAACAAGTACCCTCTACCTAGAATTGATGATCTGTTTGACCAACTTCAGGGAGCCAGCTGTTTCTCCAAGATCGATCTCAGGTCAGGGTACCATCAGCTAAGCGTTAGGGAGTGTGACATACCAAAAACAACATTCAAAACTCGGTATGGTCACTATGAGTTTGTGGTGATGTCCTTTGGGTTAACGAACGCCCCAACAGCCTTCATGGACTTGATGAACAGGGTTTTCAAGTAGTACCTGGATATGTTCGTCATTGTATTTATCGACGACATTCTGGTGTACTCCAGAAATGAGGAAGAGCATGCCAATCATCCAAGGTTAGCATTATAGACCCTTAGAAATATCCAGTTATTTGCAAAATTCAGCAAGTGTGAATTCTTGTTGAAGTCTGTGACCTTCTTGGGTCATGTGGTCTTAGGTGAGGGGATACAGGTAGATCCTCACAAGATTGCAGTAGTGAAAGATTGGCCCAGACCTACCTCTCCCACTGAAATTAGGAGTTTCCTGGGCTTAGCAGGCTATTATCGATGGTTTGTGAAAGGTTTCTCCTCCATAGCATCCCCTCTGACCAAGTTTACCTAGAAGAAGGTGAAATTTCAGTGGTCGGATGAGTGTGAGAAGAGTTTTTAGGAGTTAAAGACTCGGCTCACTAATGGTCCAGTTCTGACCCTGCCAGAAGGGACAGATGGATTTGTTATATATTGTGACGCCTCTAGAGTTAGACTTGGTTGCGTTTTGATGCAGTGGGGCAAAGTGATAGCCTATACCTCCATACAACTCAAAGTCCATGAGAAGAACTATCCGACTCATGACTCGGAATTGGCAGCAGTGGTGTTCGCGTTAAAAATATAGAGACACTACTTGTACGGGGCTCACGTAGATGTGTTCACAAATCATAAGAACCTTCAATATGTGTTCAGCCAAAAGGACCTAAACCTGCGTTGGAGATGGTGGTTGGAGCTCCTAAAGGATTACGACATTAGTGTGCTGTACCACCCAGGCAAGGCCAATATGGTGGCTGACGCCCTAAGCAGATGGTCTATGGGAAGTGTAGTTCACATTGAGGAAGACAAGAGGGAGCTAGTGAAGGAAGTTCACAGGCTAGCTCGGTTAGGGGTGCAGTTGGTGGATTCAGCTGAAGGTGGCGTGGTGATGCAAAGCGGGTTAGATTCATCCTTGGTAGTTGAATTAAAATCCAAACAGGATGAGGATCTCATTTTACTTAAACTTAAGGAAGCAGTCATCAGAAAAGAGATAGAAGCTTTCTCCCAAGGGGGAGATGGGGTGCTCCGTTACCAGGACAGGTTGTGTGTACCGTATGTTGGTAAGTTAAGACAACTGATACTGGCTGAGGCACATAGCTCGAGATACTCTAATTCTCCTTGGTGCTACTAAAATGTATCGCAACTTACGGGATATTTACTGGTGGAATGACATGAAAAGGGATATCGCTGAAATTGTAGCACAGTGTTCGAACTGCCAGCAAGTCAAGGTAGAACACTAGAGACCCGGAGGCATGACTCAAGATATTAGTATACCCACTTGGAAGTGGGAAGTAGTAGATATGGAATTCATCACGGGTCTACCCCAGACTCGACGGCAGCACGACTCGATCTGAGCAGTAGTAGATCGGATTACTAAGTCAGCTCACTTCCTCCCAGTCAAAACCACAGAATCAACCGAGGATTATGCTAGACTTTATATTCGGGAGCTAGTCAGACTTCATGGGGTGCACTTATACATTATCTTAGACAGAGGTACCCAATTCACCTCTCACTTCTGGAAGTCTTTCCAGAAAGGACTAGGTACCCAGGTCAAGCTCAGCAAAACCTTTCCCCCGAAGACCGATGGTCAAGATGAGAGGACTATCCAGACCCTAGAAGATATATTGAAGGCGTGCACAATTGATTTTAAGGGTAATTGGGATGACCATTTGCCTCTTATCGAGTTCACGTACAACAACATTACCATTCCAACATCCAGATGGCTCAATTTGAAGCATTGTATGGTAGAAGGTGTAGATCGCCTATAGGATGGTTTGAAGTTGGTGAAACTACCTTGATAAGGCCAGACTCAGTGCATGAGGCAATGCAGAAAGTTTAGTTCATCCGATAAAGGTTGAAAATTGCTTAGAGCCATCAAAAATCTTATGCCGATGTGCGGAGAAGAGAGTTAGAGTTTGCATTTGACGACTGAGTATACTTGAAGATTTCACCCATGAAAGAGGTGATGAGATGTGGAAAAAAGGGAAAGCTCATTCCATGATATGTGGGACCCTATAAGATTCTGAGACAGATTGGTAAGGTGGCCTATGAGCTAGAGTTACCTTCAGAACTAGCAGCAGTACACCCAGTTTTCCATGTGTCACTTCTGAAGAAGTGCATCGGTGATCCAACTTCAGTAGTGCCCTTGGACAGTGTGGAGATAAAGGATAGGGAGGAGGTAACAGTCTAGATCCTTGACCGTCAGGTTCGTAAGCTGAGGAATAAGGAGATAGCTTCTGTCAAGGTTCTATGGAGAAATTAGCAAATTGAGGGAGCCACATGGGAAGTAGAAGCAGACATGATGGCCAAATACCCTTACTTGTTCCCTTCCAGTTCATACCCAGAATCAGGTATTAGATCCCTTCTCAGTACTCTACTCAGTTCCATACTCATCAGCCTTATTTAGATTTCCTATGTGCATTCTAGTTGCATCAGCTCTGTTAGTACGGTTAAGTCAGTTCGGAGTCAGTTACTCCTTCAGAAATCAGTCATAGCCTCAATTTTAGAAATCTCAGCTCTTTTCCTAGTTTTGGTCTTCATTCGATGATGAATGATCCCAAGGGAAACCTGAAACTTTCCTAGACCAAATTCAGACGTTGCATGAAAAACCATAGGAAACTAGAAAATTTTTCTATCTCAGACGACCCCCACAATGGATCGTTGGTGGAAACAACGGACTGTTGTAAGTGGTCATGGTTAGAAGTAACCTTTCTTAGAGGGGAAACAATGAGTCATAGGACAACCTGTTGATCCTAACAAGGGCCGTCCTGTTGTCCGTGGAATCCCAAGTTCAGGGGTATGCCGGACCCTTCCCTGAGACAACGGGAAGGAACAACGGCCCGTGGTAGCCTCCAACAAGCCGTTGTGACCACCCGTCATTTATTTCTAGAACCCAGCAGTGTGAGCCACGAGGGGATACCACGACCCGTTGGTTCTACCAGCGAGTCGTTGTTATCACCCATTACCCCATGCCTTGTTTTCTTACCAGTTCCAATGGGAGGTATCAACGGCCCATTGTTACTTCCAACATACCGTTGTACCTAATCGCGGGTCACCCTTGTGAGTCTAGTTTTTGAACCCATAAACAACGTCTAGATTCAATGGGCTATTGTTTCTACCAACGACCCGTTCTGAGGCTCGTTGGTTCCTGTCGGCCCAATTTCAGATTTTAAATCCCAGGGTTGTTTTTGTAAAATTCCACCTACGTAGTCCCTAAACTATGTCGTTTGGGGTTCATTCAGGGGTTTTAGAAGGGGTAACCAACGATTTCTCTCCATATTCCCCACTCAGACTTCCAAGAAATAGATCGTAGAATCTTTCAGAGCAGTTCAGGGCAACAGTTAGGGCAGATTGATCTTCTCCAAATTTCAAGCTATTTCTCTTAGTTTTTCATCAGGTATGTGGGAATTTAGTAAGGAGATTTTTCTCCTCTTGCGTCCCCCAAAGATCTCCCTGTTCACTTTCAGTCATAGTCTTGAGATTGTGAATTCGAAATTATTTTTATTGTTCTTGGATTATTTCATGTGGAATCCCATCCTATGTTAATGGTAGCTATTTTCCACCAGCTTGTAATAAAAATGATGCTTGTTCCATCAATTTAGAAATTCAACCCTAACATTTGAAAAGTCAGAAATTAGAATCCTGCTTAAGCTTTGAACTCTTGAGAATTGGTTGCATCTTTCAGAGTTAGGGGCTTTTATAATGCTTGTATGTGTTAAAAACTCAGTTACTTGTATGTTATTCAGATTCAGTCAAAAAGTCTTTATACGTTGTATCTTCCCAGAATTGTCAGTTCAGCTTCAGTCAAAGTACTAGAATATTTAGTGTCAGTCAAAAATGTCAGCTGATCAGTTTGATTATAATCCTTTCTCGAGGTATCAGTGGTGCCTCTCAGTTATTAGACTCAGACTCAGATTACTGTTATTTTGTCCATTAGGTGGTCATGACATTCTAGTTATAGCTCTGACCAGCCCCTAGACCCCAGTTCAGTTATCAGTTTGTTCTCTAGACGGGTACGACGCTTTCAGATAAGCAGTTTTGACCAGTCTTAGAACTCAATTTCCAAATGTGGTCCTATAAGACGCTCAGGGAACTCTCTGACAGTATCCCTGGGTCAGTATAATCTTGGACCCCAATATCGAGCTATTCGCTTGTCAGTAGTAGTAGTAACATAATTGTTCAGTGGGAGTAGGACTTAGCACCGAAAGGGCTGGGGTTCCAGCGCACCCAGGTTCCAGAACTACGTTGCCGCTGTGGGTTATATTTTACTTGGCCTCATGGCCTCTTTTGAAAGTGATTATTCACAGTCCATGCCTTTATAACCTGGCAAAGTATATTGGGTCCTACCGAAGGGGTGTGTACATCAGACTCTACGTCTAGCTCACGTGGTTATATGTCAGTTATAGCCTCTCCCACTAGTCAGTTCAGTTTATTCTCAAATTATTCAGTCCATATTAGTTCAGTGCAGCATTTCAGACTCAGTATCTCAGACTTAGGGCATGTTATGACCATCATCCAGGGTCACTTTTGACCATATCAGTTTTATACTAGTTGTGTCAATTTTCAATATTTCAATTGGTCATTTCATGTCGTATCAGTTCAATACCAGTTCTATCATATTATTTATGTTTCTCTCACTTACATAGTACATTCAAAGTACTAACGCATACTTTTATGCTGTATCATTTCATGATACAACTGAAGGTTCTCAGACTCAGTATCGCTAGACATCGCAGATCAGATTCTCCATCTCAGTAATTGAAGTGTGAGTCCTCATCATTCAAGGGCATTATTTCTTTCTTTCAGTCATATATTAGTTTCAGTTAGACTTAGAGTTAGCTGGGGGCTTGTTCCAGCAACTCCTCAGTTAGATGGCTTTCAAACAGATATGATTTTCAGATTTATTAGTATTACTCTTGTGTTTTGAACTTTATGTTTTCAGAATAGTCTTTCATAAATGTTTTTATGATTTTATTTAGAAGTTCCGCTATGCATGTTTACTCAGAATGCTAGTGAATTATAGACCAAAGATTGACTTGGGGTCACTTGTGGCTTCAAGTACCAGTGTTACGTCCAGGGTGTAGACTCAGGGCGTGACACGGATTTCTCTCTCAAGGCAAGACTAGGGTTCATCATCTTCATCTTCCCAATTTCTCTTAGGTCTTCAGGACAAGTTAAGGAAACATCTAACCTAGGTATGCAGGGTCATGAATGGGGAATTTCTTTCACCTTCATGCCCAATTTCATCTCAATCTCATGAAATACAAGTCTCTAAGCACGATCTTATGAAAATCTAGGGTTAGACCCAATTCTCATGAAAGCTCTTATGATCTCTTAAGACTTTAGGTCTCTTATAATTCAATTCATGATTTATGATTATTATTACATTTTTTATACTAAGATATCTTACGAATCCATGTTTTCAAGTTTATGATAATTTTACTCAATTATGTATGATTTTATGAACTTCAAGCTTATGAACCTATGATCTCAAGTTATGACAATTTATTCAAGTATGCATGAACTTTATGAATCTCTAGCTTATGTATCATGGCTGACTCAGCGATATTATTTTCATGACTAGTTCATGTATGACAAGTATGATTATTATTTTCATATTTTCAACTAGTCCATGCAAAATCAAGTATGTTTCATGACTATGACTATGAGAAATATGCATGTTTTGGGAGTAGTATCTAGCACCAGGTTGGCCAGGGTTCAGCACACCCAAGTCTCAGGACTATGTGCCACCGTAGGTATATATTCATGTTTGGAGCCTCGCCAAAGAGTGTTTCCCCTAGCTTAACTGGGCTCACAAGTAATATCACGCCTTTATCATTCTTTGCCCTGGCAAGGCTTAGGTTGACTTTGCCCACTTGAGTGAGATAGTTGGGGCATCATGTGCGCATTCATGATGATGTCGTTTATGATGAAGCCTCCTACTATTCCTCATGTTTTAGATTTACAGGATCTATGATATCATGTTTTATAGTATGATTACACCATTTTGATCAAGTTATGAGCTTTTACTTACATTTCAAACATGTTAAATCATATGTTTTTACTTTCAAAATCTTAGGTCATTATGTTTCAGCCTATGATGAATATCTCATGTTTATGACTATCTTAAGGTCATGATTTTAACTTGTTGTCCTTACTCTCATATCTTTGCTTTCTTTATACTCACGATTTCAGACTATCTTTTTACTAGCATGTTTTACTTAACCTAGATACTCAGTACATTCAAAGTACTGACCGCATGCTTCTATTCTATATCGTCTCATAATATAGGTTCGGGTGATCAGTCTCAGTTGCGATGTTAGCTTCGCTCCCACTTTAGTCCAGTTCTAGTTTTGGTGAGTCCTCATGATCCGAGGACATCAGTTTTGTCATATGTTTCTTTCATTTATATCTTTTAGTTTTCATGTATTGGTAGAGCTAGTGAGGGGTGTTGTCCTATCTGCTCGTCTATGACTAGAGGTTTTTCAGACACCTATGTATTAGATGGTTCAACATTGTTGACTTGTTGTCTGCGCTTATGCTTTATGATATTCAGACTTCCGTTTATATTATGTTCATGATTCCTCTTTTCTTAGTTTATGCTCATGATTATTCTATGTATGTGCCATGGATGATCTTAGAGCCATTCGTGGTTCTAGTTCCCGTGTCGCAGTTTGGGGTCCATGCTCGGGTTGTGACAAACTTGATATCAGAGCATCAGGTTTAGGTGTGTCCTAGGGTGTCTGAAAGTCGCGTTAAGTTGAGTATTTTTCATACGTGTGAAACGCACCAAACTTATGAGGGAGAGGCTAATAGAAATTTTAGGAAACTTTTCTTTTTTCATGATCTATGTTGTGTGATGAAGTCCAACTCTCTCTATTCCTCTAACTTGTGCTATACACATTTGCAGAAATATGCCTTCTCGCCGAGTTAATGGAAAAAGGAATGGGAATGGCAATGGATATGGGCATCAGCCAACCCCAGTTGATCCTTTGTATGAGCAGGTTATCATGCTGAGTTCAGGGTTGCTTTTCAGATGTTAGTACAGGCCATGATGGCCAAGTCAACCAGCAGGCAGTGGCTCATGTGAACATGAATGGGAATGCGATAGCGGATGGAGTGTGAGACTTCATCCGGATGAACTCGCCAAGGTTTCATGGTTCTAAGGTCGACGCGAATCCACATAAGTTCATTAAGGAGATCCACAAGATTACCCAGATAATGGGTGTTTCGAGAGAGAAGAGTGCAGATTTGGGCTCTTATTAGCTGAAGGGGGTAGCTCATATCTAGTTTCGATAGTAGAAGGAGGGTCGTGGAGTAGGTGCAGCTCCTATTGGTTGGGATAAGTTCATCACGACGTTCTTGGACATGTTCTTTCCCTGAGAGTTGAGGGAAGCAAAGGCAGTAGAGTTCATCAATTTGAAGCAGAATGACATGACTGTTCAGGAGTATACTTTGAGGTTCACCCAGCTGTCCAAGTATGCTCCGGAGATGGTCATCAAGCCGAGAGCTCGTATGAGTAATTTTGTATCAAGGTTCACAGATTTTTTGGTCAAGGAGTGCAGGACCACTATGTTGATTAGCGACATGGGTATTCTCGATTGATGATATATGCTCAGTAGATAGAGGATGAGCAAATGAAAGAGAAGGAGAGAGAGGCCAAGAAGACTAGGACGGGAGCTTTGGGTACTCTCAACAAAGGTCCAGTGGTGTACATCGCTCACAGTCCTATCAGAGGTCATCAAGCCCAGCTCCATCATCAGCCAGTGTTCTATCCAGGCTTAGAGGTGATAAAAAAGGTAGAGTTTCATGTTCTAGGGGTCATAGGAGCATGTCAGGGGAGCGCACCTTCTCAGCTTGCAGGAAGTATAGTAAAAACCACCCAGGAGAGTTCTTGATTAGCTCAAATTCTTGCTATGGGATTGGGAAGCCCGTATATAGATTTAGGGATTGCCCTTCAGCCAGACAAGGTGATAGTAGAGGCCATTCCCCAGCTACTACTTTAGCAGCTCACCCATCTCAGCAGGGCGCATCTTCTACTGCAAGTGGTGGTCAGTGCTAGAACAGGTTTATGTACTATCATTTTGCTAGGAGCAGGAGAGCTCACCATATATGGTTACGGGTATGTTACGAGTCTTCCATCTTGATGTTTATGCATTGCTAGATCTAGAGGCCATATTATCCTTCGTGAATCCCTATGTTGCCATTAGTTTTAGTTTCAATCCCGAAATCCTCTCAGGACCCTTCTCAATCTCTACTCTTTTCAGTGAGTCAGTTATAGCTCGACAGGTACATAGAAATTTCCCTATCACGGTTCTTCATAAAGTCACCTTAGCCGATATAATGGAGTTAGATATGATATATTTCGATGTTATTTTCGGTATGGATTGGTTGTTTTATTGTTATGCTTCAGTTAATTATAAAACCCGGGTGAGTTTTGATTCTCAGGTGAGCTAGTCCTAGAGTGGAAGAGTAGTTTGGCAGTGCTTGTAGGTCGCTTTGTCTCCTACCTTAAGGCCAGGAAGATGGTCTCCAAGGCTTATGTGTACCATCTAGTTTGGGTTAAGGATTCTAAGTCCGAAACCCCGACTCTCCAGTCAGTTTCTATTGTGCGCGAGCATTCAGAGGTGTTTTTAGATGATTTATCAAGAGTCCCTCCCGAGTAGGAGATTGACCTTGGTATTAACCTTCTCCCTGATACGCAACCCATATCCATTCCTCCTTACAAAATGGCTCTAGCTGAGCTAAAGGAGTTGAAGGAATAGTTGAAAGATCTCCTAGATAAGGGTTTCATCAGGCCTAGTAAGTCCCTGTGGAGTGCTCCAGTTCTCTTTTTTGGAAGAAGGATGATTCTCTCAGGATGTGCATCGACTATCATCAGTTGAACGAGGTCACAATCAAGAATATGTATCACCTCCCCAGGATAAATGACTTATTTAACCAGTTTCAGGGTGTTAGGTGCTTTTCTATGATAGACCTAATATTCGGCTATCACCATCTCGGATTTAGGGAACATGATATTTCGAAAATAGCCTTCAAGACTTGGTATAGTCACTATGAGTTTGTGGTTATGTCTTTTGGACTAACGAATGCTCCTGCGGTCTTTATGGATTTGATGAATAGGATATTCAAGCAGTATTTGGATATGTTCATCACTATCTTCATGGATGATATCCTCATATACTCTCGGAGTGAAGGGTAGCATGCTACTCACTTGAGAATTGTCTTGTAGAATCTTAAGGATCGTCAGCTATTTTCTAAGTTTAGCAAGGTGAGTTTTAGTTGAACTTGATAGTATTTTTGGGTTATGTGGTGTCTAGTGAGGGTGTGCAAGTAGACATTCAGAAGAATGGGGGGGGGGGGGGTGAAGAACTGGCCTAGACATGTCAGTCCTACTGACATTAGGAGCTTTTTGGGTTTAGCTGGCTACTACAGGAGGTTGGTAGAGGGATTTTCATCCATTGTAGCACCTTTGACCAAGTTGACCCGAAAAAGATCAAATTTTAGTGGTTCGTTGCTTGTGAGAAGAGTTTTCAGGAGTTCAAGACTTTAGTCACTTCAGCTCCAGTTTTGACCTTGCTCGAGGGCACTAATGGTTTTGTTGTATATTGTGAAGCTTCTAGGATTGGCCTTAGATAGTGCTGTTGCAGCACGGGAAGGTCATTACTTATGCTTCTAGACAACTTAAGGCTCTTGAGAAGAATTAACCGACTCATGACCTTGAGCTAGCAGCGATGGTATTTGTCTTGAAAATTCGGAGGCACTATTTGTATGGAGTACATATGGATATGTTCATGGACCATAAGAGCCTACATTATGTATTTACTTAGAAGGACTAGAATTTGCAGCAACGGAGATGGCTTAGTTTATTAAGGATTGTGACGTGAGTGTCCTGTACCATCCGAGCAAGGCCAATGTAGTGGCAGATGCTCTTAGTAGGTTGTCCATGGAAAGTGTGTCCCATATTAAGGATGGTAGGAAGGAATTGGTGAAGGATGTCCATAGGCTTGCTCATTTAGGAGTTCACTTTACAGATTCAGCAGATGGTGGTATTATTGTTTAGAATAGGTTAGAATCTTCCCTAGTTACAGAGGTTAAGACAAGACAAGATGAGGATCCTATCATAGTGAATTTGAAAGAAGCAGTCCAGAATCAGAAAGTGGAGGTTTTCTCCCAAGGGAGAGATGGTGTATTCTGATATCAGGATCATTTGTGTGTTTTGAAGGTGGATGTTTTGAGAAAGTGGATGTTGAGAGAGGTTCATAGCTTCTGGTATTCTATCCATCCAGGTGACACCAAGATATACCATGATATATGTGAAGTCTATTGGTGGAATGGCATGAAGAAGGATATAGCAACATTTATGGCTAAGTGTCTGAATCACCAGCAGGTGAAGGTCGAGCATCAGAGGCCTGGAGGTATGCTACAGGATATCAGTATTCCTACTTGGAGGTGGGAAGAGATCAATATCGACTTTATTACAGGGTTGCCTCGTACACGCCTACGACATGATTCTATATAGGCGATTCTAGATCGGATGACCAAGTCAACACATTTCCTACTAGTTAAGACTACAGATTCTGGCAAGGACTATGCTAGATTTTACATTTGGGAGTTAGTTAGGTTGCATAGGGTTCCATTGTCTATTATCTCAGATAGGGATACTCAATTCACCTTTCATTTATGGAGATTGTTTCAGAAGGGCCTTGGTACCCAGGTGAAGCTCAGTATAACTTTTTACCCACAGATAGATGGTAAGGCCGAGCAGACCATTCAAACTCTTGAGGACATGATAAGAACGTGTTTGATTTATTTCAAAGGTAGTTGGAATTATCACTTGCCTCTCATCGAGTTTGCCTACAATAACAATTACCACTCCAGCATTCAGATGGCTCCATTTGAGGCTCTTTACGGGCGGAGATTTAGATCACCTATTGGATGGTTGAGGTAGGTGAGGCTACATTGATAGGGTCAGATTCAGTTCATAAGGCCATGGAGAAATTTCAGCCTATTAGGTAAAGGCTAAAAACAACTCAGGGTCGGCAGAAATCTTATGCGAATGTTAGAACGGAGAGAGTTTGAGTTTGAAGTTGATGAATGGGTGTGTATGAAGATGTCTCCCATGAAGGGAGTAATGAGGTTTGGGAAGAAAGGGAAGCTTAGTCCCCATATGTTGGTCTTTATAGGATTCTAAGGCGAGTCGGCAAAGTGAGATATGAGTTGGAGCTACCATCGGAGTTGGCTTCGATGCATACAATTTTCCATATATTTCTATTGAAGAAGTGCATTGGTGACCCGACCTTAGTTGTTCTGGTGGAGATCATAGGTGGGAGGGATAGCCTTACCTATGAGGAGGTTTCAGTTAAGATCCTTGATCGTCAAGTTCGAAAGTTGAGAAATAAGGAGGTAGCTTCAGTGAATGTTTTGTGGAGAAATCAACTAGTTGAGGGAGCTATGTGGGAAGCTGAAGCAGATATGATGGCTAGATACCCCCATCTTTTCCCTTCCAGCTCAGATCTAGCATGAGGTATTAGTTCCTCCTGTAGTACTCTATTTAGTTTCATGTTGAGTTCATGTTTCTCAGTTCCTTTCATGTCTTAGTATGCATATATGCTTCATTAATTCAGTTTAATCATGTATCTCAGTCCGGAGTCAGTCAGTCCATCAGTTTTCAGCTATAGTTATTCAATTTTGGGATTGCAGTTCCTTCCCTATATTTCTAGTCTGCATAATGTACATTCGAGGATGCATGTTCCCAATGAGAAGATAATGTAATGCCCTAAAAAGTCCCTAAGATCAGATCCGATACTTGCAGCTGAAACTAGTAAAAAATTACACTAGGGCCATTCAACAAGCCATAGGACGAACCCTCCTAAAAACCAACAGTTTGTTGGTTTGGTCAGTGGTATCTACTTCAGAGAAATGCAAACACCTGCCCAGAACTGACGAGGGGATTTTGTGACCCATTATTTGATTATACCGGTATTGTTTTTAGTTGTTGGAGCAGGTTCGGAGAGTGATTTAGAGGCAGAGTAGGAACCTACTAGAGGATTTAACTGGCCGTTGTATGGATTAGTGACCCGTGGATTTGGTCATTGGTTCTACCAGTTTCAGATTTAATTTCAGCAGTTTGGGGGTATTTTGGTAAATCCTATACTTTTAACTCTTAAGTGACATTTTTTAGGCTTCCTAAAGGTCTGATTTAAGGATTAAACTAAGCCTAAACTCTCACTCTCTTCAAAACACCGTAAGTTAGGATTTTTCTCTCAAGGCAAGACTAGGGTTCATCATCTCCATCTTCTCAATTTCTCTTGGGTCTTCAAGACAAGTTAAGAAATAATCTAACCAAGGTATTTAGGATCGTGAATGGGGGATTTCTTCCATACTCATGTCCAATTTCATTTCAATCTCATGAAATTCAAGTCTCCAAGCATGATCTTATGAAATTCCAAGGTTAGACCTAATTCTCATGAAACCTCTTATGATCTCTTATAAATTCAGGTCTCTTATGATTCAATTCATGATTTATGATTATGATTACATGTTTTCTTCTAAGATCTCTCATGAATCCATGTTTTCAAGTTTATGATGATTTTACTCAATTATGTATGATCTTATGAATTTCAAACTTTTGAACCTATGATTTCAAGTTATGATGATTGATTCAAGTATGCATGAATTTCATGAATCTCAAGATTATGTATCATGGCCAGTTCAGTGGCATTATCTTCATGGCTAGTCATGTATGATAAGTATGATTATGATTTTCATATTTTCAACTAGTTCATGCAAAACCAAGTATGTTTCATGACTATGACTATAAGCAATATGCATGTTTTTGAGAGTAGTATCTAGCACCGAGTAGGCTAGGGTTCAACATACCCAGGTCCCAGAACACGTGCCACCATAGGTATATATTCATGTTTGGGGACTCGCCAAAGAGTGTTTCCCCCAGCCCAATGGGGCTTAACAGTGATATCATGCCTTTATCGTTCTTTTCCCTGGAAAGTCTTAGGACGGTTCTGCCCAGTTGAGCGAGATAGTTTGGGCATCATGTGCTCATTCATTATGGTGTCTAGGGGTGGGCAAAAAAACCGAAAACCGAACCGAATTAATTCGATTTTTCGGTTTCAGTTTTTTCGGTTTTTCGGTTCGGTTTCGGTTTCTTTTTTTTTAAATTTCGGTTTTTCAGTTCGGTTTTCGGTTTTCATATTTCGGTTTAACCGAAATTTTACACTTTTTTTTTTAAATTATAACTTAATTTCAAAAAAATAAAAATACTACACCCAACCCAAATCTCAAAGCACATTTACATTTAGAGAATTATTTATATAATTGATACAATTGCTTAAGTTTTTTTTACAAATAACAAGTTTTATAATAGTTTTAGCATGTTAAGAAAATTCTTACTATTATTAATATGCTTTGAAAGAAAAATGAAATATATAATATTTATTTAACAAGAAATTAGGGACCATAGATTATTAAAATCTTAAAAGACCCTTAACTTTTTATTGGTTTTGTTATAAGGATATTAAGCATATGAGAAAATTTATTATCAAAAATTCAAATGTTATGTATATACTACTAAATGTAAATCAATTGATCCCACTATTTTCTTTATTTAAAAAGTTAAAATTAAGCTTAGTTGAATTAAACTTTAGAATCAAACTTAAAATAATTTATTTTGAATTTAGAAAGATAAAACAACTCATTTTTAATTTAAAAAGTAGCTCATTTTGTAAGTTAAAAAATAGCTCATTAATTAGGCCCATAACCGAAAAAACCGAAAAAACCGAACCGAATTTGAAAAAAACCGAACCGAACCGAATTAGTTTGGTTCGGTGTTTGGTACACTACATGAAAAACCGAAAACCGAAAAAACCGAACCGAAAAACCGAATGCCCACCCCTAATGGTGTCGGTTATGATGAAGTCTCCCACTGTTCCTCATATTTTAAGTTATTCATGTACAGGATCTATAATATCATGTTTTATAGTATGATTGACCCATTGATCAGATTATGAGCTTTTACTTACATTTCAAACATGTTAAACCATATGCTTTTAACTTTCAAAATCTTGGGTTATTATGTTTTAGCCTATGATGAATATCTCATGTTTATGACTATCTTACAATCATCATTTTAACTTGTTGTCCTTACTCTCATATCTTTGCTTGCTTTATACTCATGATTTTAGACTATCATTTTACTAGCTTGTTTTACATAACCTACATAATCAGTACATTTAAAGTATTGATCGCATAATTCTATGCTATATTATCTCATGATATAGGTTGGGGTGCTTAGTCTCAGCCCCAGCGTTAGCTTCGCTTCTGTTTCAATCTAATTCTACATTTGGTGAGTCCTCATGATTCGATCAGTTTTGTCATACGTTTGTTTCATTTATTTCTTTCAGTTTTCAAATATTGGTAGAGCTAGTTGGGGGCGTTGTCCCATCAGCCCGTCTATGACTAGAGGCTTTTCAGATAGCTATGTGTTAGATGGTTCTGCGTTGTTGACTTGTTGTCTACACTTATGCTTTATGATATTCAAACTTTCATTTATGTTATGTTCATGATTCCTTTCCACTTAGTTTATGCTCAATATTATCCTATGTATATGCCATGGGTTAGCTTGGAGCTATTCGTGGTTCTAAGTCCTGTGTCGCGGTCTGGGGTCCATGCTTGGATCCTGACAACAGGACTATAGTTAAATATGAAAGGCTCCCATCTCCTCTGGTTGAGATAGACACTGGGGACACTTCACAGTCTGTAAAAGATTTTCCAGTTGTTGGGAAGAAATCTCAATGAGGTAAAGAAAAATCCAAATAGAAGAAAGTAGTGCACACTGAAGGAACAATGGAGGGACTCGGTGTTGATTATCAAGGGTCAAAGGGGGAGGCTATCACATCTCAGCCTTTGAAAAGAAGTAAGAAGGCAACCAGTGAGGGACCTGGTGCCACAATGAGACGTCCTCCTCTAGAGGAACATGTAGCAAGAAAATATTCAAAAATAGAAAGTCTTGGGGGGTCGAGTTTTTGATCCTGACATTGTTGGTCAACATGAGATGCAGGAGCTAGTAGAAATGATGAGGTTTCAAGGCTAGGAACATTTGTTTGAACTACCCATCACTGAGTTCTACGAGTGCCTTATATGCACTGAGGATGAGGGTACTGTCTTTGTAACCGTAGAAAAAGTGTAGTTTTCATTGGATGCTGCCTAATATGGGAAAATACTGAGAGTGCCTGCTGATGGCATCTCCACTATGAAGGAACAACATGCTTCTTGAGTTTATTAAAGCTAATTAGGAAAATTGATAGGAACTTGAAGAGAGATCATATGTTCAAGAAATAGATTAAACCTGTGCATCAGTTGCTTTTCAAGTTTGTGAACAAAGTACTACTCCCCCCCGCTGAATGAAGGTCCGTTGCTACTATCTCTTATCTTTATGTCATGGAGCCCTGTCTGACATTTCAACCAATTAATTTGCTTGCTCTTATGGTTGAGCACATCTTGAAGGTCACTAATATCAAATATGGTAGACATAGACTTGGATATGGGTATCTACTCATGAGAGTTGTTAAATACTATGGAGTTGAATTGCAGAAAGGAACAATGGCGACAAGGAAGTAACTGTTCACCCAAAGCACTTTGCAAGAGTGTGAATGTTTTCCAAAATAGGGTGTGTTGGAGTACAATCCATGATCTCAGGGTTGATCGAAGCACAACAATCTGCTACCGAGGAGGTTCATCATCTATTAATGCTGCTGGCACAGAAGGAGGCTAAAATAACCCTATTGAAAGTTGCACATATGTTCAAGGTAATAGTAGGGGAACCTGATGCAGTGCTAGATCTGCAATGTAAAAATGCTTAGCTGGAGGCTGAGAATATTGCAGTAAGAAAATAGATGGAGGACTTGACCTGGTAGATGTTGTAAGACCAGTGTGCGACAAATGAAAGGATCGATAAACTCCTTTTCAAGATTTGATCCTCTACTGTCACGACCTGAGCTGGGACCCTAGATTGGGACGTGGGACCTAGAACTACGAATGGCTCCAAGTTGACCCATGGCTGAACATAGCAACTAAAGAGCATATATTAAAGCGGAAATTGATAACTTAAACATGAATAAGAGGAAGTCTGAATAACATAACATATATCGAATAATAATATCACGATGCTAAATCTCAAGCTGAACATACTAGACTATGTCTGAAAAGCCTCTACCAACTAACGAGATGCTGGGACAATCACCCAGCTATATCCAAGTCTGAAACTGTCACGCCCCGCCTTGGGAGGCATGACTGGCACCTGGTGCCCTACTAGGACCTGGACTGCTGGACTACTGAGCCTAAGCGCTTCTAGTGCCAGACTGGCTCTAATTCTGGATTTATGAAAACAACGGGCTATATAACGGCTGTAAATACAGCCTACAGCCGACTATGCCTATAGCCACCTGTAGGAATATAACAGCTAACCAGAACAACTGAGCATAAGGGAACCTATGCGGGCCGACAAGGCCACCATGCTGACTAGTTATCACTGAAAAGTATAATCAAGTGCTGAACTGATCTGGCCGACAAGGTCACCAACTAACAACTGAACAAGGCCCCACACGGCCATCACATGCAAACTGAAACATACATACGGCCCCACATGATCGGTACAACTAACCACAGGGAATATACAATCCGCAAGCCTCTAAGAATAATAAGATGGTCGGGACAGGGCCCCGGCCTACCCATACTATACAAACAAAAAGGGAAGTAAACCTTTAGCTGTCAAGCTCCGGATGACAGGAGCTGAAGACTCTGTAAGCTGGCTGGAACTACGAGGGATCTGCTGCTCGTCTATGAGTACCTGCAGGCAAGTAATGCAGTGCCCCAAAACGGGCGTCAATACCACTAGTACTAAGTATGCATAGCAATAACTGAAAATAACTGAAAGCAAACAACAATACTAATAGATACTGAAGTAATAGGAGATGGGCTGACACTGACTGAAAAGAGTGTAACTTTACTGAAGAGAGTAAGAGTCATACTTGATAACATGGCGGTATACTTTCTATCTATTACTAACTAACACAACATAACATACAAGAACCTTACCAGCCCCCATAAGCCGTAAGGTACCAACCAGCACACAATCTATATACCCCTACCCAGGTCATACTGTTCGGGGGTTTGGTAACTACACGCAAGTGCACGTGGTCGAACAAGTAGTAAAGTGACTTAAGTAAAGCCGAATATCGATCCCAAAGGGACTGAACTACGGTAATAATTAACTTAAGTGTTAATGAACTATATCTTTAAGAATGCAGACAACCAAATGAAGAAGATTTTTAGAGTTTGAGTTACTAACTAATAAGAATCTAAATCAAAATTATAAAGTGAGTCTGAACAATAGTAATGAGCAAGCTGAGGTTAAAACAAACATGCAGGGAATTAATTTATCGATACAATTCAATTAATCTTTCCTTCGGTTGCTAGTCAAGAATTATTGCCTATGGATTGGAACTTTCATCTCCTATCCAACTTAAGAATCATGAACCTTCAATCTACATTTCTGTGATAAAAGAATTTCATGTTCTAGCCATACAAAACTGATTCCTTAATTGACTAATAAGACTTTCAGATATATTTCTATTCTGAATGTAAATCAATTCTCAATTTTCCCAAACTAAGAAGAGATCATATCCTACCAATTTCTTTCCTTTTCAAAATCAAAATTGGATTTTTTAGATATACATTAACATTGGCCAAACATTAATGCAGTAAGAACAAGAATTGATAGAACAACCATTGAAGAAAAGATGAAAACTAAAATGATCAACAATTATATTCCACTACAATTGTTCTTAACCTCAGCAAGAAGTGAATTTAGCCACTCATTTGTGAATTAACCATCATCAAATGAGTATAAATCATACAAATAATTGAGATAAAAGAGAAAGAGATAGAGAAGAACCCTAGAATTTTCGTCTCCTCAACTGCCTGTAACCCACGTTCTTGCTCAACCAAGTCAGAATGTTTAAAAATAAACCTAAGTGTGCTATTTATACTAGTGAGATTTTTTCCCGGAGTAACAAGCAACGTGGAATGGAGTGTATCGCGGAGCACCCCCTCCGTGCCACGGGGCTAATGCGGACCCTCTTTGGAATCAGGTTCCTCAGCAATTTCTCCTTGGCGTGCCAACGGCCTGCAATGCGGAGCTAGGCCAACGTGTCACGACGCAATCACGAACCTTCAGTGGAATTGGCCAAAATAAATCACCCGAGGCAGAATGCCTCCGCGATGGCAACGTGACACGGCTCCATCGCAGAGCCCTTATTTTTGCTGGTCTTCCTTGACCTTTTCCACTCCTTACTTCCAAGTCCATTCCCGATTTTTACCAACATGTATCTTAGCTTCCTAAAATTACATTTTACCTGCAAAACAACACTAATCATGTTGGTTAGTATAAATTCACATTTTAACTACAAATCACATGAAAATGCACACATAACGATAGATAAACAAGACGAAATGAAGCATTTGAGTATCACTTGGGCATATAATTCTGCCCAAGATCACTTACCCCACACTTAAAACCTTGTTCATCCTCGAACAATACTGTCACATATTATGCAATTGAAACCCACATATAGCTACTTTGGCTCGACAATTCAAGATACGGCTATACCGATTATTTAATATAGCAAATCATCAAGAAAACATGCATGGTTTCATCAACACAATGACATACACCACATTAAGACCTCCTAAACTCAAGAATCGACTCTCGATCTCGGCAAACTCATGCAAATCAACTGATCAAGACATACGACACGAAATTTAATCTCTCTTCAAGCATGTTCCCTCACAACACAAGAGAGTCTCCCCTTTTTCAATCATATGATTTCCAAAGCATTACATTTAGGGGTAGATGAACAGGATTTCGCTCTCTCTCCCAAAGAATTCACATGCATCATGTCATGAACCATAGGCTTGCCTCTAGTGTATTACTCCACTAATATAAGGATGCGTGATGTAAGATCACGTAGGACTTAACGAGTTGTAATGTAAGCTAAGGAACTAGTAAATACTGGGCTAACCAATAATAGCAACTAGCTTCCTTAAGCGCTTTTCAATATATCCCACCATCATTATGGGCCTTGTTTCTTCCTTCATCTTCTCTTTCTTGAGTTTTCCTCTTTATTTTTGTTTTCATTTTTTTAAGCACACTCGACTTAATAACAATGATTAGTTATACATCTTTATTTTATTTAATTTCAGCAAGTGCACCTTTGACCTTTTGTTTACTTTCACCACTTCCTCTTTTCCTTTCTTTTCACAATTCTCACTCCTTGACACTATGGGAAAACTATTTTTCTTGAGCGCTTAAGAGTTTTGGATCAAATTCAAGGCTATTGAAAAGAAGGGATTAAGCTCGGTTTGTACCTCTTCAAAGAAAGAAAAAAATAGGCTAAAGGCTCAATGGGGCTAACTAGGATGTACATTCAAGGTAGGTGTGGTAATGGAAAAATTTTCGGTTTAATCAAAGAAATGCCTACATCCTTTCCTACAATACACATCCTTCATTTCGTTTCGCACACACACCAGACAAGTTCTAGACACTTCACAATAGCATGGAATAATCGAAACCTCACCTCACACTCATTGCACATGCTCAACTCAATACATATTCACAGACTCTTCAATCAGCTAATTATAAGAATTCAATATTAAGCCTCAATCACACCGAACCGAACTCTATGGACTAGGTATCTCAACATGTTTACAAATTTGCATTCTTTCATACGAATCACCTTTGCATCTTAATATCATGTACAACACGCAATAAGAATTCCGAAACATGAAGTAGCGACACATTCGGGAAACAAACAAAAGAAAGAAAATAAAATAAAGAAAAAAAACTACTCCTATCAACTACATTTCCCTTAAGACGGTCGTCATCCATCTATCATAGGGAACGGTCACTATTTACGACTTCGGTTCAATGGGACTATTCTCGGTAAACGCACCAAAAACAAAGGCCGAGAAACCCAAAATAAAAGAAATTTAACAAAAAATTTTAAAAATTTAGATAATTTAGATAGAAAACAAAAATATTAGAAAACAAAAATATTTACACAACAACCATTCAACAACAACTCACACAACACACAACAACTTAACATTCATTACAACACCACTTAATTACAAAACACATCACAAAGAGTCACAGGGTCATATTTTTCACAGGCACAACAACACAACACATACACATAAACAAAAACAACAATGAAACAACTAGCACCTAACTACTCCCACCCCACACTTAAACCGAACACTGTCCCCAGTGTTCACAAAATTCAACATATCACATAGGTGGGTGGTGAAACTCCCTGATCAATCGAAGTATTTAACTTTTTCATCAGGTGCCGTTGCCTCGTCTCCCATATCCGAATCATCCCCGCTATCCTCATCTGACTTAACATCTGAGTCCTCACGGCAGGTCTCCTCATCAGTGGGGACATCATCATCTATAGGTTCCACAAAAGCTGGCCCCACTCGACATAGAGCCCGGGCATTCTCGCCAAAGGGGAAATCTAGTTCGAGCTGCCACAACTTATCATCTGTTGTTGGCCTCCGGCCTATGCGCAACTGCAACATCTGCATCCCGTACATGCGGGCCATATACTGATCATCCTGAGCATGTCGCTCGGCTAGTGTGAGAACAGGACCATGAGTCGTGTCAGGTGCCTTGGTTTTTGTGACATCCAGGGCGCGCCTATCAATTTGCGGGATGTAGTCCAGGGCCTCTTCCTCGATATCATGGCCCCTCAGGAACGTGGTAAGCAAACCACCGAACCTGTACCTGTGCCCTTGATGGAGTCGGGCTCTCTTCATGGCGAAGATGATCACCGCCCCAACATTTATCTCAATCCTTTTCATTAGGGCATACACCAGCACACTCGATCCCGGGTGACATCTGTCATGTGCACCCCCGGGATCAGGCAGGAACACACAATTTTTAGCCAAATCCTGTCTTCCCTGTTCATCTGAGAGTAAGGCAGTGTCTGATGGTAGCCCCTCTCCTTGTGCCTGCTCCACCGTGCTGTCGAACGGGCTCCACACAAAGTGCGTCTGATATCCGCATAAGGTGGAGTTATGTTCAGCTGCCAGAGTACATGGGCATCTGTGTCCCGCGCCCCCAATATAATATTCAGGTGATGGGGCTCAAAGGTGACAACTTGCCCCCTTATCTTGACAGTGTGACTACGGAGGGTCAGGTTCCAGTTGGCATAGAACTCCCGAATCAGATGGAGATTTCACTCCTTGGGCTCTTCAAAGATGAAGTTCATCCCGGCAGTGTCAATCCATTATACGATCCTCGGGAATTCATGTGCCAGCGGCTCCCTTGCTATATGCTCTTCCGGGAAGTATTTGGTTTCTTTGTGTTTTGCATACCATTTCTTCCCTTCATCAGTCACCCATCGAGTTTCGTATTGTTGGCGTTGGCCTCTCGGAACCGCTGGTGCTGCTGGGACTGCTGTTCCTAACCTTATCCTTTTTCTGCCGGCGCTCGATGTGGACGCTCCCTTTCCTTTATCTTGTCTGCCCACCATTGTTCCTGGACATATAACCATACAATCCCAATGTTATTCAAATCATAACTAGCTACGACTAAGGTTGGGTTTAATTGAATCACCCCACACTTAGTCTTTAGCCGCAATTTAAAACAATTCGGCAAGACATTCATGATTTCACAATTCTTAACAATCAACATGCTTAGTGCATTTAGATAATTCGATAGAATAATTACTATGTACTACTCAGATTTCGTAGAATGAATACAATACCGCCATTGATTCCCTTACATCACATAACACTTAGCCAAATTTTTGTTCTCAACAACCTATGCAATTCACCAATTTCATTTTTTTGAAAATTCCCTTGTCTACTTAGCATATTCATCTATATTCACAACATCATTCACATAACCCAACATGCACAACTCAACTTTTTTTTTTCAAATTTCAACCAAATTTAGTTTCTTCCTATTCAAATTTCAACCCTAGCTACCAATTTCGCAAAAATTAAATAAAACATGCATTCATCGAGTTCATATACTCACAATGATATTATGAACATCAATCAATCATAACTTAAATGAATTCAAGCTCAATTTGCACTTAGGGCAAGGTTTACTCACCTCTCATGTTCAAAAATCGAAAATTCAAGCAAGAATGAGGTTAAGTTCAAGAACATACCTTTAATCCGATGAAATCGAAGAAAAGTTGAAGAAAACTTGTGCGTAGGTCCGTGTCATGTTGGGGGAGAAGGGAATTTGGGGTGTTGGTCGCGGAGGGAATGGAAAATGGGGAAAAAATAGAGGGGAATCGGGGTTTAAAGGGTGTTTTTTGCGCCGGTTACCCGGCGACCCGGTGTGACTCGACGCGAATTACACCTCAACGTGTCATGGAGGGTAACGCGGAGCACACCCTCCGTGACATAGTGCCATCACGTAGGTGTTTTGAAAATCTGAAATAAATCCAGAATACCTTCAACGTGTCACAGAGGGTAATGCGGAGGCCCTCCTCCGTGACATGGAGCCAACGCGTAGGCTCACTGTCATGCCATTTTTTATTTTTCTCACCTCAAAATTTTTCCTTTGCGCTTTTTTGCATTTTTGCCCTCCGTTTCACCTGAAAATCATTTCAAAGCAAGAAATTGGTTATAATTCATAGGTTTCAACGCAACAATAATTTTTTCTTTTTCTCTTTTTTCTCTTTTTTTTTTCAAATAATCCTACTCTTCAATTACAACAATTTCACGGGTTGCCTCCCGTGCAACGCCTGATTTACCATTGCGGCTCAACGTCATTTACGCTCAATCATCCTCTTGAGTGATGGACGTCTTCTCTTGAATAACGTCCTCACCCCAGTAATACTTACAACGCTGCCCATTAACCAAGAACGTGGCACTTCGATCTTCTTGCCACAACTCCACTGCCCCATGCGGGGTCATTCTCACTACCTCAAACAGTCCTAACCATTTGGACTGTAATTTTCCTGGAAATAGTCTCAATCTTGAATTGAAAAGCAACACTTTCTGCCCCGGCTCGAAAATACGATGCACCATATGCTTATCGTGCCACCTCTCTATTTTCTTTTTGTAGCACTTGCCACTTTCATAAGCATGCCAATGAAACTCATCAAGTTCGCTGAGTTGCATCAGCCTCTTCTTATCCGCTAGGTCTAGATCCATGTTCAATTTCCTCACGACCCAGAAAGCTCGGGGTTCTAGCTCCACCGGCAGATGACACGCCTTTCCATAGACCAATCTGTATGGAGAAGTCCCAATTGGTGTCTTGTAAGCAGTTCTATAAGCCCACAACGCATCGTCGAGTTTGCTTGACCAATTACTACATTGTGCATTCACTGTTTTCTGGAGAATCTGCTTCACTTCTCTGTTCGACACCTCCACTTGCCCACTAGTTTGGGGATGATATACTGTTGCCACCTTGTGGCGCACCCCATACTTAGCTAGCAAGTTCTTGAAACTTGCATTTACAAAATGAGCCCCTCCATCACTGATAATGGCTCGGGGTGTCCCGAACCTTGTGAAAATGTGCTTTTTCACAAATTCCGTTACCACCTTGTTGTCATTCCTGGGGCAAGCTGTTGCTTCAACCCACTTTAATACATAATCAACTGGAACCAAGATGTAACGATTACCAAATGACGGTGGGAACGGGCCCATGAAATCAATATCCCATACATCAAAGATCTCCACTTCTAATATATGCTGCAGCGGCATCTCTTGCCTCCTACCAATTATGCCTGTCCTTTGACATCTATCACACATTTTGACGTATGCCATAGAGTCTCTAAACAGTGTAGGCCAAAAGAAACCTGACTGTAGCACCTTGTGCTCTGTCCGCTCGCCTCCGTGGTGCCCTCCATACAATGAAGAGTGACAACTCCTCAAAACTTCTGCAATCTGGCTCTCTGGGATGCATCTTCTCATAACCTGATCCGGTCCCTGCTTAAACAAGTACGACTCATCCCAAATAAAATACCAGTAATCATGCCTCAACTTTTTTCTCTGCTGAGCCGCAGCCTCCGGTGGATAGACTCCACTCACTAGCAAATTCACTATGTCTGCATACCAAGGGATCTCAGCTTCCCTTATTACCAAGAGCTGCTCATCCGAGAACTCCTCTTTGATGCTGTCACCTTCCTTCACATGCGACCGGCTTTCCAATCGCGATAGGTGATCTGCCACTTGATTCTCGCTCCCCTTTCTGTCCTTAATCTCTAGGTCAAACTCTTGCAACAACAAGATCCATCTGATCAGCCTGGGCTTTGCATCCTTCTTGTCAAACAAATACCGAATCGCTGCATGATCAGTATACACCACTACTCTAGAACCCACCAAATAGGACCTGAATTTTTCAAACGCAAATACCAATGCTAGCATCTCCTTTTCTATGACTGTATAATTAACTTGGGCAACGTCCAGTGTTTTGCTTGCATAATGAATAGAATGACAACTTCTATTCCTCCGCTGCCCCAATATAGCTCCCACAGCCACATCGCTTGCATCACACATCAGTTCAAATGGTTGTTCCCAGTCCGGAGAAATAAGGATAGGTGCTTCTATCAATTTCTGCTTCAACTCTTCAAATGCTTTGACACAATCTTCATCAAACTCGAACTTCACCTCTTTTTCTAGCAACCTGCATATCGGTCTAGAAATTTGAGAGAAGTTCTTAATGAACTATCTGTAGAACCCTGCATGCCCAAGAAAACTACGAACACCCTTCACTAAGACAGGTGGTGGTAGCTTTTCAATAACTTCGATCTTAGCACGATCGACCTCCAACCCCTTGCAAGACACTTTATGGCTAAGGACGATATCCTCCTTGACTAAGAAATGACATTTCTCCCAGTTGAGTACAAGGTTGGATTCTTCACAGCGAGCTAGCACCCTGTCAAGATTCTGCAAACAAGTAGCAAATGAATTACTGAAAATAGAAAAAATCATCCATAAATACCTTGACGAAATCTTCCACCATGTCGTGAAAGATCGCTATCATGCATCTCTAGAATGTGGCAGGTGCATTGCATAAACCAAATGGCATCCGCCTAAAAGCATATGTCTCATAAGGACATGTGAAAGTAGTCTTCTCCTGGTCCTCCGATGCTATGGCTATTTGGTTATAGCCAGAGTACCCATCAAGGAAACAATAATATTCTTGTCCAGCCAATCTGTCCAATATCTGATCAATGAACGGGATAGGATAGTGATCCTTCCTTGTGGCTTCATTTAGCTTTCTGTAGTCTATGCCAATCCGCCAGCCTGTGACGGTGCGTGTAGGGATCAACTCATTTTTCTCATTGGTGACCACGGTCATCTCTCCTTTCTTTGGAACACACTGAACGGGACTGACCCATTCACTGTCCGAAATAGGATAGCCCACACCTGCGTCAAACCACTTAATTACTTCTTTCCTAACCACATCCTTCATCATCGGATTCAACCTCCGCTGAGGCTGTACAGTTGGCTTTCCTCCTTCCTCCATGAAAATTTTATGTGTGCAAAAAGTTGGATTGATACCCCGAATATCTGACATTTGCCAGTCCATAGCTTTCTTCCTTCTTTTGAGAACCACTAATGCTTCCTTTACCTGTGCCTCTATTAATTTTGCGGAGATGATGACTGGCAAAATGTCATCTTCCCCCCAAAAGATATATTTAAATGGGGAGGCAATGTTTTCAACTCCAGTTTTGGTGCTTCCTCAATAGATGGTTTCGACAATGCTTCCAGGGACCTCATTAAGGGTTGAAAGTCATGCTTCCTGAGATACCACTTTGGTTCATTCAACATTTGCACCATCTCATAGGTATCTCTATCTTCGAAATGATCGGAGCTCATCAACGCTCTTTCCAATGGATCTCGAGAATCAACAATCTGAAGAATTTCTGCTTGGTCTAGCACATTGATTGCTGAAAGCTCCTCATATATGGATAGAAGCTTTATGGCCTTATATACATCAAATACCTCCACTTTGTCATGTGCTCGCATGGTTAGCTTCCTTGCAGCTACATCAATCAAGGCTCTCCTGATTGCCAAGAAAGGACGTCCCAAAATAAATGGGACTTTCGCATCCGGCTCAAAATCTAAGACAATGAAATCTACCGGGGAGATAAAGGAGCCCACTTGCACTAGCACGTCCTCCACAATGCCATCTGGTCTGGCCAAAGAGTTGTCCTCTAACTGCAAGATCACTGTAGTTGGTCTAGGACTGCCCAGCCCCAACTTCTTGAACACCGATGTTGGCATCAAGTTAATACTCGCTCCCAAGTCACATAATCCGCGAGCTAGGATGCTTTGTGCAATTATGATTTGAATTGTAAAGCTCCCAGGGTCCTTGAGCTTTGTTGGCAACCTATTCTATATCCGAGAAGTGCACTGCTCAGTAAGCGCCACCGTAGCATACTCCGTCAATCTGCTTTTGTTAGCTATGATGTCCTTGATATACTTTGCATATTTAGGCACTCCCTGCTGATCTTGGGCATAATTTCATGCCTAGGTGCTACTTTATAACTCAATTTAGTCTTGTTTATCTAATTATTTATATACATTCTCGTGTGATTTTATGTAAATGTGAATATATACTAACCAACATGATTAGTCCTTGTTTTTGAAGGTTAATAATGCATTTGAGGAACTAATTCATGATTTGGTGAAGTGGAGGAATGGAATCAAGAGCAAAACGTGAAAGTCAACAAGAAAAAATGCAAAATTTGGCCTGTGGTGAAACAACAACGTGTCACGGAGGCAGTACTCCGCGATACACACCGTGTCATGGAGGCAGTGCTCCGCGATACACACCGTGTCACGGAGGCAGTGCTTCGCGATACACTCCGTGACACGTTGCTTGTTATTTCGAGAAAAATTTCCACTAGTATAAATAGCACACTTAGGTTTTATTTTAGACATTCTGACTTGGTTGAGCAAGAACATGGGTTACAGGCAGTTGAGGGGACGAAATTCTTAGGGTTCTTCTCTATCTCTTTCTTCTTCATTTCAATTGTTTGTATGATTTACACTCATTTAACGATGTTTAATCCATAAATGAGTGGCTAAATTCACTTCTTGTTGAGGTTAAGAACATTTGTAGTGGAATGTAATTATTGATCATCTTGGTTTTTCATCTTTTCTTCCATGGTTGTTCTATTAATTCTTGTTCTTACTGCATTAATGTGTTGCCAATATTAATGTATATCTAAAAAATCCGGTTTGCGCTCGAAAGAGAAAGAAATTGGAAAGTTGTGAATTAATAGGATATGATCTCTTCTTGGTTTGGGAAAATTGAGAATTGATTTACCTTCAGAATAGAAATATATCTGAAAGTCGTATTAGTCAATTAAGGAATCAGTTTCGTATGGCTAGAACATGAATTTTTTCTTATCACAGAAATGTAGGTGGAAGGTTCATGATTCTTAAGTTGGGTTAAATACAAGAGTTTTAATCCATAGGCAATAATTCTTGACTAGCAACCGAAGGAAAGATTAACCAATTTGTATCAATAAATTGCTTCCCTACATGTTTGTTTTAGCCTCAGCATTCTCATTACTATAGTTCAGACTCAAATTGCACATTTGTTTTAGATTAGTATAAATTAGGAAACAAACTCCCAAAATCTTCTTGAAACTATTGTCTGCATTATTAGAGTTAGAGTTTATTAACACTTAATTAGATTATTACCGTAGTCCAGTCCCTATGGGATCGACACTTGGCTACTCTAGCCATTTTACTACTTATTCGACCACGTGCACTTGCTACGTATTCCAAACCACCGAACACCTGCAAAACATCAACCAAAGGTAAATTAATGTGTACCTATTTAAGCACCTCCATGAACTTTTTGAAACAAGCTTCCTCCTTGTGTTTCTTTAATCTTTGAGGGAACGGTGGTGGTGGTCTTTCTGCTTCAACTGCCTTCTCCTTCCCCCTCGTATCCTTATGTTCCCTCTCTTTTTCCACTGCTCCTAACTGCTGAGGTGGTCTTTCTGGTTCCACCTCCTTGAGTTGTAAACCACTCCTTATGGTCACTGTATTAACCTGCTTGGGATTCGGGTCAGTGTCACTCGGTAATCCTCCTTTTGGCCTGGTGTTTTGAGCTCTAGCTAGTTGTCCAAACTGGTACTCCAATGCCTTTGTAGCTAACTGATTGTTCTTTATGTCTGCTGCCAATTTCACACAATCAACCTGCAATTGAGCTTGGTTAGCTAACATTGTTTTAAACATATCCTCAATGCTGGTGGGTGGTGGAGGAGGTGCATTGTTTCCTCTATATTGAGATTGATAATTCTGCTGCCCTCCTTGATTTCTCTGCGCACCCTGATTCGAACTCTGCCCTCGATGGCTGTTACTACCCTAAGAGAAATTCGGATGATTCCTCCAATTCGAGTTGTAGTTGTTGCCATATTGCTGGTGATTATTTCTCTGTACATTCCCAACAAAGTTCACTGAATCTGGATTTGCACCACAACACTCAGCTGAGTGTTCATTACTAACGCGTACTTCACACCAAATCTGCTGCACTATATTAACTAGGGCTTGAGGTTTATTCAAGCTCATATTGCTAAAGTGGGTGTTGAGTTGATTTTGCAATGCAGCTATCTGTGCAGCGATTGCTGTAAAACCATCCACTTCAAAAACTCCTGCCCCTTTCCTTGTTCCTCCTCTAGAAGAGTCTGCATTCCACTCTAGATTTCCCTGTGAAATATGATTTAACAAAGTATACAGCTCCTCATAAGTCTTTTCTAATGCTTGTCCCCCAGCTGCTGAGTCTAGCAAAATTTTTGTGTGGGGTTCCAAACCCTCTATGAAAGTATGCACCAGCACATCATTGGACTGGTGATGGTGAGGACAATCCCTTAACAATGATTTGAACCTTTCCCAAGCTTGATACAGATTCTCCCCCTCTCTTTGTTTAAAATTTAGAATCTGACTTCTAGCTCTTGCTGTTTTCCCGGATGGAAAGAACCGTATCAGAAATTTTCTTGCAAGATCATCCCAAGTGGTGATAGAGTTAGGTGGCTCAGCTTTCAACCACCTCTTTGCTTCCCCCATTAATGAAAATGGGAATAGTGTAAGCCTCAGGTAGTCAGATAATACTCCAGCGGTGATGTAAGTGTCACTTATCTCTAAAAAGTTTTGGAGATGTAGTTGTGGATCTTCGTGAGGGAGACCTGTGAATTGCCCGCTGGTGTGTAGCAATTGCACCATGTTTTGTTTAAGCTCAAACCTCCCTCCTGGCTCTGATCTGTGAATACTTGATGTAACATTGTTAGCATGTGGGATTGCCACTTCGCGAACCGACCTAGCTGCCATTTCCTCGGGCACTAACACTGCCCTCACAAGTGGTGGATTCTATTGTTGCTCCAGGATTGTCTGTCTGAGCAACTGTAGCTTTCTCTCTAGAGCTTCCCTTCTTTGACGATGAAATTGTCTTTCCGGCTCTATGTATGAATCCACCAACTCCTTGTCTCTTGCCAGTGTTCGACAGAATTCAATATCTGCAAAAGACAGGCTAAGATCAAGTTGCCAGCACTTATATGGAAATTGTAAACTAACACTAAGAAAATAATTTTACCAATTGTCAGTCCTCGACAACGGCGCCAAAAACTTGTTCGGAGGTTTGGTAACTACACGCAAGTGCACGTGTTCGAACAAGTAGTAAAGTGGCTTAAGTAAAGCCAAGTATCGATCCCACAGGGACTGAACTACGGTAATAATTATCTTAAGTGTTAATGAACTATATCTTTAAGAATGCAGACAACCAAATGAAGAAGATTTTTAGAGTTTGAGTTACTAACTAATAAGAATCTAAAGCAAAATTATAAAGTGAGTCTGAACAATAGTAATGAGCAAGCTGAGGTTAAAACAAACATGCAGGGAATTAATTTATCGATACAATTCAGTTAATCTTTCCTTCGGTTGCTAGTCAAGAATTATTGCCTATGGATTGGAACTTTCGTCTCCTATCTAACTCAAGAATCATGAACCTTCAATCTACATTTCTGTGATAAAAGAATTTCATGTTCTAGCCATACAAACCGATTCCTTAATTGACTAATAAGACTTTCAAATATATTTCTATTCTGAATGTAAATCAATTCTCAATTTTCCCAAACTAAGAAGAGATCATATCCTACCAACTCACATCTTTCCAATTTCTTACCTTTTCAAATCAAAATTGGATTTTTTAGATATACATTAACATTGGCCAAACATTAATGCAGTAAGAACAAGAATTGATAGAACAACCATTGAAAAAAAGATGAAAACTAAAATGATCAACAATTACATTCCACAACAATTGTTCTTAACCTCAGCAAGAAGTGAATTTAGCCACTCATTTGTGAATTAAGCATCATCAAATGAGTATAAATCATACAAATAATTGAGATAAAAGAGAAAGAGATAGAGAAGAACCCTAGAATTTTCGTCCCCTCAACTGCCTGTAACCCACGGTCTTGCTCAACCAAGTCAGAATGTTTAAAAATAAACCTAAGTGTGCTATTTATACTAGTGAGAATTTTTCCCGGAATAACAAGCAACGTGGCACGGAGTGTATCGCGGAGCACTCCCTCCGTGCCACGGGGCTAACGCGGACCCTCTCTAGAATCAGGTTCCTCAACAATTTCTCCTTGGCGTGCCAACGGCCTGCAACGCGGAGCCAGGCTAACGTGTCACGATGCAATCGCGAACCTTCACTGGAATTGGCCAAAATAAATCACCCGAGGCAGAATGCCTCCGCGATGGCAACGTGACACGGCTCCATCGCGGAGCCCTTATTTTTGCTGCTCTTCCTCGACCTTTTCCACTCGTTGCTGCCATGTCCATTCCCAATTTTTACCAACATGTATCTTAGCTTCCCAAAATTACATTTTACCTGCAAAACAACACTAATCATGTTGGTTAGTATAAATTCACATTTTAACTACAAATCACATGAGAACGCACACATAACGATAGATAAACAAGACGAAATGAAGCATTTGGGTATCACTTGGGCATATAATTCTGCCCAAGATCACATACCATCCACCTAGTAACTATGAGCATCCATCTAGCCCCTAGGTATGCAACTTGGGTTTGTTGGGCCCCTGACTATAGCTGTATCTGAGTCTGGAGGACTCCTGAAATCTGAAATCTGAAATCTGTAATCTGAAAATTGTAATCTGCACCCCGGGCGGAAGCGCTCGACATGGGGTGTGGTATAGTGCTGATCAGCTTGCTATGGGGAATCTGCATCCCATCTTCGTCCGCTGGCGGACGACATGCCACTCCGTAGAGCGATGTATCGTCACCCTCTGGCGGGCGAGTCGACACAGCTATTAACCCTGGGGCGGTCAAGAAAGCTCTAAGGGTGCCCAACACAGAACAATCATGTCTCCACAGATAGCAATAAGCACATGTAATATATATACTGGATCTGATAATAATATTTATGTTCTGGTATTCCGTTCTGAATCTCATATTGAAATGTACTGAATCTGATACTGAAATATACTAAATCTGTAATAATATTTCTAGAATACTCTACTGGGACTTATACTGTTTTACTGAATTTCATGTTGAACACTGTATTATATTTCTAACATGCTTACTAAATTTCATACTGAACATAATATACGACTTCTGAAACACTCTACTGAAATTAGTACTATTTTTCTATACTAGACTACTAGCTTGCAGAATGAAACTGGCTTTACATACCTCAACTGCCGACTTTCTGATTAACTGGCGTAGCTCAACTAGTATTCATCTATTTCTCCCAACTGTATTCATATTCATGAAAGAATAGAATTAATTCTACTATTATTTTTTAAAGAAACCATACTTATGGATATACCTACTGCCTATTCTTCGACTTATCGAAGAATGACCAAAAACTCGTAATTTCTCAGAAGTCTAGAAGGGAGAAATACTCACTTTAATGTTGGGAGTATTAACACTAGTTTGGAGCAATTCCACTGACCTTGGCTCGGTGAGACGATGATTCGTCGGCCGAATTTCACGAAACTAACTCTGTAGGAATGCTTCCTGCAGCTTTATACTTCGCTACCCGAAGTTAATTTGAGTTTGGACTGCGTTTGACGGCTTAATCGGACGGAAATTAATGAAAACCCTTCGTCTCCCATGTTTACTGGTCGTTCACTGGAAATTAAATGTAAGGAAATGATTTAAAACAATGTGGGAGGCCTTATATACTTGGGCCCGAACCCCTCCTTTTTAAGTCGCATTTGTCGAATGCGATTTATAAGTCGCATTTGCCTTGTGACACTCCGACTTGGCGCTTGTCCGGTCTCTCCCCGGGCCCTTTTCTCGCATGTATGACATGCTAAAACTCTTAACCAACATGCGAATAGGCCAACTAAGTGTCAAGAACTTACGGGGTGTAACCTTAAGAATATTTGTCCTCGAATGTTAACTTCTGTTTATAGAAATTTTAACTTGCTCTACTTATTCTGGAAAAATTTCGGCAGAGTTTCCCCTGTAATATGGACTCTCTCAAAAATCCTGAAACGCAGAAAAGTCCAATGCAGGTACTCCATATAATACTATAACATCCATTACACAATAAACTAGATTCAACTATCTCACGTACATATGAATATACTGTAACTCATAAAACAGTAATAATAACATACCTCTAGCTGACTAAGTCTGAAATAACTAAGGATATCTGACTTTTATATTTTCTTCTGCTTCCCAAGTCATTTCCTCTCGGTTCCTATTATGCCATAACACTTTGACAGAAGCAACATCTTTAGTTCTTAATCTATGGATCTGCCGATCTAGTATGGCTACTGGAACTTCTTCATAGGCCAACTCCTCTATAACCTAAACATCTTGGACTGGGACAATTCTGGAGGGATCTCCTATGCACTTTCTCAGCATTGATACATGGAAAACTGGATGGACAGATTCTAACTCTGGAGGTAAGTCTAACTCATATGCCACTTGGCCTATTCTTCGGCGAATCTGATAAGGCCCAACAAACCTCGGGCCGAGCTTTCCTTTCTTGCCAAATCTCATTACACCCTTCATCGGCTAAACTTTCAGAAACACCCAATCAGCCACATTAAATTCCAAGTTTCTGCACTGCACGTCAGCATAAGATTTCTGGCAGCTCTGAGCAGTCAGTAAACGTTCTCTGATAAGCTTTACTTTTTCCTCTGACTGATGAATGATATCTGGACCAATCAATGCTGATTCTCCTACCTTAAACCAACCAACTGGAGATCTGCACTTTCGCCCATATAATGCCTCATAAGGCGCCTCCTGAATAGCTGAATGGTAACTGTTATTATAGACGAACTCAATGAGTGGTAAATGTTCATCCCAGTTACCTCCAAAATCCAACACACATGCTCGCAACATATCCCCGAGCGTTTGAATGGTGCGTTCTGCCTGCCCATCTGTCTGAGGATGAAAAGCTGTGCTCAGTTTAACCTGCGTCCCCAAGCCTCTCTGAAATGATTGCCAGAATTTAGCTGTAAACTGCGCCCCTCTGATCTTGGGCAAATTTATATGCCCAAGTGATACTCAATTGTGTCATTTTTGCCTTGTTTATCTATCGATGTTTATACATTCTCATGTGATTTGTAATAAAATGTGAATTTATACTAACCAACATGATTAGCGTTGTTTCGCGGGTGAAATATAATTTTGGGAAGCTAAAATGCATGTTGGGGGAGATCGGGGTTGGACTCGGACGCGAGCAAAGGAAAAAGCACTTGAAGGCACAAATTAAAGGGGATCCGCGATGGAGCCGTGTCACGCTGCCATCGCGGATGCATTCTGCCTGGATGGTGAAATTATGCCTATTTCCAGTGGAGGTGCGCGTTGGGGCCGTGTCACATTGACCTAGCCCCGCGTTGCACGCCGTGCCACATTGGGCCTAAGTACCTAGATGACTAAATTCCAGTAAGGGTCCGCGTCGGTGGAGTGTCACGGAGGCAGTGCTCCGCGATGCATTCCGTGACACGTTGCTTGTTATTCCGGAAAAAATTCCCACAAGTATAAATAGAACACTTAGGTTCGTTTTTTAATTATTCTGACTTGGTGGAGCAAGAACGTAGGTTACAGGCAGTTGAGGGGACGAAAAGCTCAGGGTTTTTCTCTATCTCCTTCTTCTTTATTTCAATTGCTTGTATGATTAACACTTATTTAATGATGTTTAATCCACAAATGAGTGGCTAAATCCCCTTCTTGCTGAGGTTAAGAACAATTGTATTGAAATGTGATTATTGATAAATTGGTTTTTCATCTTTTCTTCAATGGTTGTTCTATTGATTCTTGTTCTTACTGCATTAATGTGTGGCAAACGTTAATGTACATCTAAAAAGTCCGGTTTCACTCGAGAGAGAAAAAAATTGGAAAGTTGTGAATTGATAGGATATGATCTTTTCTTAGTTTGGAAAAATTGAGAATTGATCTACCTTCAGGATAGAAATATACCTGAAAGTCGTATTAGTCACTTAAGGAATCGGTTTTGTATGGCTAGAACATGAATTTCGTTTTATCACAGAAATGTAGGTGGAAGGTTAATGATTCTTAAGTTGGGTTAAATACGAGAGTTTTAATTCATAGGCAATAATTCCTGACTAGCAACCGGAGGCAAGATTAATCAAATTGTATCGATAATGTATTTCTCTACATGTTCATTTAACCTCAGCATGCTCATACTTATAGTTCATACTTGAACTACATATTCGTTTTAGATTTAGTATAAATTAGGAAACAAAATATCAACCTTTTCTTCACATTGTTGTCTGCAATTTAGAGTTAAAGTTTATTGACACTTGAGTAGATTGTTACTTTAGTCCAGTCTCTGTGGGATCGATACTTGGCTTACTTGAGCCACTTTACTACTTGTTCGACCACGTGCACTTGCGTGTAGTTATACCGAAATCACCGAACAAGTTTTTAGCGCCGTTGCCGGGGATTGGCAATTGGTAAATTTTTCTTAAGTGTTAGTTTACTATTTCTTCTTAGTGTTGACAACTTGGTCTTAGCCTGTATTTTGCAGATACTAATTTCTGTTGAACACTGGCAAGAAACAAGGAGCTGGTGGACTCATATTTAGAGCCTGAAAGACAATTTCATCATCAAAGGAGAGAAGCTCTAGAGAGAAAGTTGCAGTTGCTCAGACAAACAATCATGGAGCAACCACAGAATCCACCAGTTGTAAGGGCAATGTTAGTGCCTGAGGAAATGGCAGCTAGGCCGGTTCGCGAGGTGGCAATGCCACATGCTAACAATGTCATATCTAGCATCCACAAACTTGAGCCAGGAGGGAGGTTCGAGCTCAAACAAAACATGGTGCAATTGCTGCACACCAACGGGCAGTTCACAGGTCTCCCTCATGAGGATCCATAGCAGCATCTCCAAAATTATTTGGAGATAAGTGACACTTACATCCCCGCTGGAGTGTCATCAGATTATGTCAGGCTTACATTGTTCCCATTTTCACTGTTGGGAGAAGCCAAGAGGTGGTTGAAATCCGAGCCACCCAATTCTATTACTACGTGGGATGATCTTGTAAGGAAATTCTTGATACGATTTTTTCCATCCGGTAAGACATCAAAACTTAGAAGTCAAATTCTAAGTTTTAAACAGAGAGATGGAGAGAATCTGTATCAGGCGTGGGAGAGATTCAAGTCTATGTTGCGGGATTGTCCTCATCATCACCAATCAATTGATGTGCTGGTGCACACTTTTATAGAGGGTTTGGAACCTCACACAAAAATCTTGCTAGACTCAGCAACTGGGGGAAAAGCATTGGAGAAAACTTATGAGGAGCTGTATACCTTGTTAAATCGTATTTCGCAGGGAAATCCGGAGTGGAATGCTGATTCATCAAGAGGAGGAACAAGGAAAGCAGCAGGAGTCCTAGAAGTGGATGGTTTTACAGCTATTGCTGCACAGATAACTGCTTTACAGAATCAACTCAACACCCACTTCAGTAACATGACAATGAACCAGACTCAAGCCCCAGTAAATGTAGTGCAGCAGATTTGGTGTGAAGTGTGCGGGAGTAGTGAGCACTCAGCTGAGTGTTGTGGAGCAAATCCTGATTCGGTGAACTTTGTGGGAAATGTACAGAGGAACAACCACCAACAGTATGGCAACAACTATAATTCCAACTGGAGGAATCACCCGAATTTCTCTTGGGGTAGCAACAACCATCAAGGGCAGAGTTCGAGTCAGGGGGCGCAGAAGAATCAAGGAGGGCAGCAGAACTATCAGACACAATATAGAAACAACAATGCACCTCCTCCACCACCATCACCCAGCATTGAGGAGATGTTCAAGACAATGATAGCTAACCAAGCTCAATTGCAGGCTGACTATGTGAAATTGGAAGCCGACGTAAAGAACAACCAGTTAGCTACTAAGGCACTGGAGTATCAATTTGGGCAATTTGCTGGAGCCCAAAACACCAGGACTAGAGGAGGACTCCCAAGTGACACGGATCCCAACCCCAAGCAAGTGAATGCGGTGACCACAAGGAGTGGTTTGCAGCTTAAAGAGGTGGAACCAGAAAGACCACCTCAATAATCGGGAGCAGCAGAAGTTGAGAAGGAGCAAATTGATGAGAGGGGAAGAAAAAGGAGGCTGAATTAGAAAGACCACCACCCCTATTCCCTTAGAGATTAAAGAAACACAAGGAGGAGGTGTGTTTCAAGAAATTCATGGAGGTGCTGAAACAAGTACATATTAACTTACCTCTTGTTGATGTTTTGCAGGGAGTGCCGAAGTATGCAAAGTATATTAAGGACATCGTGGCCAACAAAAGTCGGTTGATTGAGTATGCTACGGTGGCTCTCACGGAGGAGTGCACTTCCCGGATACAAAACCGGTTGTCCACAAAACTCAAAGACCCTGGGAGCTTTACTATACAAATTACAATTGGGCAAAGTATCCGAGCTCGCGGATTATGTGATTTGGGAGCGAGCATTAACTTGATGCCATCATTGGTATTCAAGAAGTTGGGTCTAGGGAGTCCTAGACCAACAACAGTCATATTGCAACTAGCGGATCGTTCCTTAGCCAGACCTGATGGCATTGTGGAGGACGTGCTGGTGCAAGTGGGCTCCCTTATCTTCCCGGTAGATTTCGTCGTGCTGGATTTTGAGCCAGACGCGGAAGTCCCATTTATTTTGGGACGTCCTTTCTTGGCGACCGAGAAAGCGCTGATTGATGTATCTACAGGGCAGCTAACTATGCGAGCACATGACAAGGTGGAGGTGTTTGATGTATACAAGGCCTCCAAGCTCCCGACTGTGTACGAGGAACTCTCGGTGATCAACATGATGGATCGAGCTGATGATGCACAGATAGTTGAGTCACGGGAGTTATTGGGAAAACCACCGGAGCGATGTAAGCATTACTGGGGTGAGGACGGTGGTTGAGAGAAAACGTCCGTCACCCTAGAAGATGACTGAGCTTAAGGACGTCGAGTCGCGGCGGTAAACCAGGCGCTGCACGGGAGGCAACCCGTGAAATTTTCTGTGTACAATGTGAATAGATTTCGTAGAAAAAGAAAAAATGAAAAAAAGAAAGAGAAAAAGAGAAAAAAAATAATCAAAAACAAAATTTTTATATTTGTTATTTTTTTTTATTTTTTAGTGAAACCAATAATTCTAACAAATTTCTTGTTGTAAGATGAATTTCAGGTTGAATGGAGGATAAATATGCAAAGAATCGCAAAGGAAAAATTGAGGAATGAAAAATAATCAAAAGTGGCAAAACAGTGAGCCCACGCGATGGCTCCGTGTCACGGAGGAGGGCCTCCGCGTTACCCTCCGTGACACGTTGAAGGTATTCTGGAATTTTTACAAATTCCAGAACACCTGTGCGATGGCTCCGTGTCATGGAGGGCATGCTCCGCGTTACCCTCCGTGACACGTTGAGGTGTATTTCGCGACGGGTCACACCGGGTCGCCGGGTGACCCGCGCGAAAAACCCTCATTTTAACCCCAATTTTGCCTCATTTTTTCCCATTCCTCACCTCCTCCGTGACAATCAACCCAAAAACCCCCCCTTCGCCAACGTGACACGGCCTAGGAGTTCAATTTTATCAACTTTTCTTCGATATTATCGAATTTAAGGTATGTTTGTTAACTTCCTCTCATTTCTTACCTTATTTTTCCGATTTTTAGCATAGGAAGTGAAGAAAACTTGCCCTAAGTAGAAATTAAGTTTAAATTCGATTGAGTTATTGTTGATTGAAGTTCGTAGAATCATCGTGGTTGCATGAACTCGAAAATTACATAGCTTGATAGGATTTTTAATAAAAGCATAGCTAGGGCTTGAATTTGAGTGTGAAACGGAAAAATTGAGTTGAACTTTGGAATTCTAGCTGTGTTGTTTATGTTGGATGAGATGAGTCGGTTGTGCTAACTGTAATAAGCTAAAAGACCGACGGATTTCCGGGTTAAGTAAATTGTGGAAATTGCAAGAAATGGATGAATTATATGGATTCATGTAGATAAATATGTTTTTCTTGTTTCTTTGTTCTCCTTGCTAAGTGCTATGTGATGGAATGTTATCGATGGTTATTATTGTGATTAGCTGTACGAAGTCTGAGTAGTACATAGAATGTATACCGTCGAATTCTCTGAATGCACTAAGCATAGGTGTTATGTTTTGTTGTTTGTTTGTGAAAATAAGTACAATCTTGCCGTAATGTTATGATTTTGGCTAGAGACTAAGTGTGGGGTAGCCTAGCTTAATCTAACCTTAGTCAAAGCTAATTTTACTTGGCTTAACATTGAACTTGTCTGTTTGGTTTGACAGGAACAATGGCAAGCAGGAAAGACAAGGGAAAAGGCGCATCAACTTCAGGTCCCGGAAGAAAAAGAATTAGGCTGGGAACAGCAGTCCCAGCAGCACCAGCGGTTCCACGCGGCCAACGCCGTTAATATGGAACCAGATGGGTGACAGAGGAGGGGAAGAAATGGTACACGAAGCACAAGGAAAGCAAATACTTCCCCGAAGAACACATTGACAGGGAACCGTTGGCACAGTAGTTCCCCAGGATTGTCCAAAGGATCGAGGCAGCCGGGCTGAATTTCATCTTTGAGGAGCCCAAAGAATGCAACTTGTACTTGACTCGGGAATTCTACGCCAACTGGAACCCGACTCTCAGAAATCACACCATCAAGATAAGGGGGCAAATAGTCACTTTTGAGCCCCACCATCTTAATGCCATCTTAGGGGCGCGGGACATAGACGCCCATGTGCTTTGACAGCTGAATATCACTCCACCATATGCGGATATCAGACGCACTTTGTGTGGAACCCGGTCGACAGCTCGTTGGAGCAGGCATAAAGAGAGGGGCTATCATCAAACCTTGCCCTACTCACAGATGAACAGGGAAGCCAGGATATGGCTGAAGATTGTTTGTTCCTGCTTAATCCCGGGGGTGCATATGACAGATGTAACCCGGGATCGTGTATGCTTGGTGTACGGCCTGATGAAAGGGCTGGAGATCAACGTGGGGGCGGTGATTATCTCTGCCATGAAGAGAGCCTGTTTGCATCAACGACACAGGTACGGGTTTGGTGGATTACTCACCACGTTCCTGAGGGACCTGGATATTGAGGAAGAGGCCCTTGACTACATCCTGCAGATGGAGCGGCGGGCTTTAGATGTCACCAAAACTAAGGCACCCGGCACCACTCACGGGCCAGTTCTAACACTAGCTGAGCGACATGCTCGGGATGATCAGTACATGGCTCGCATGTATGGGATGCAGATGCTCCAGCTGCGGATAGGCAGGAGGCCGGCAATAGAAGAGGAGCTATGGCAGCTCGAGCTAGACTACCCTTTTGGTGAAAATGCCAGGGCTCTATATCGAGTTGGGCCAGCTTTTATGGAGCCCACGGATGATGATGTCCCCACGGATGATGTCCCCACGGATGATGGACGACTAAATTCCAGTAAAGGGTCCACGTTAGTGGCGTGTCACGGAGGCAGTGCTCCGCGATGCACTCCGTGACACGTTGCTTGTTATTCCGGGAAAAATTCCCACAAGTATAAATAGAACACTTAGGTTCATTTTTTAATTATTCTGACTTGGTGGAGCAAGAACGTGGGTTACAGGCAGTTGAGGGGACGAAAAGCTCAGGGTTTTTCTCTATCTCCTTCTTCTTTATTTCAATTGCTTGTATGATTAACACTCATTTAACGATGTTTAATCCACAAATGAGTGGCTAAATCCCCTTCTTGCTGAGGTTAAGAACAATTGTATTGAAATGTGATTATTCATAAATTGGTTTTTCATCTTTTCTTCCATGGTTGTTCTATTAATTCTTGTTCTTACTGCATTAATGTGTGGCCAATGTTAATGTACATCTAAAAAGTCCGGTTTCACTCGAGAGAGCAAGAAATTGGAAAGTTGTGAATTGACAGGATATGATCTTTTCTTAGTTTGGGAAAATTGAGAATTGATTTACCTTCAGGATAGAAATATCCCCGAAAGTCGTATTAGTCACTTAAGGAATCGGTTTTGTATGGCTAGAACATGAATTTCGTTTTATCACAGAAATGTAGGTGGAAGGTTCATGATTCTTAAGTTGGGTTAAATACGAGAGTTTTAATCCATAGGCAATAATTCCTGACTAGCAACCGGAGGCAAGATTAATCAAATTGTATCGATAATGTATTTCTCTACATGTTCATTTAACCTCAGCATGCTCATACTTATAGTTCAGACTCAAACTACATATTCGTTTTAGATTTAGTATAAAATTAGGAAACAAAATATCAACCTTTTCTTCACATTTTTGTCTGCAATTTAGAGTTAAAGTTTATTGACACTTGAGTAGATTGTTACTTTAGTCCAGTCTCTGTGGGATCGATACTTGGCTTACTTGAGCCACTTTACTACTTGTTCGACCACGTGCACTTGCGTGTAGCTATACCGAAATCACCGAACACCCTCTCTCGGAGATAATGGACACTGGAACACCATGCAACCTAACTATTTCTCTGATATACAACTCAGCATAATCCTCGCGGAAAAGGTAGCTCTTACTGGCAGAAAATGAGCTAATTTTGTCAGTCTGTCAACAAACACCCAGATCAAATCATATCTACGCCTGGTGCAGGGTAATCCTGCTACAAAATCCATATTTACTGCTTCCCATTTCCATAGAGGCACAACTATATCCTGAGTCAGTCCGCCTGGTTTCTGATGTTCAGCTTTTACCTGCTGGCAGTTTGGACACTGAGCTACGAATTCTACTATCCCCTTCTTCATTCCTGGCCACCAGTAGATTTTTTTTATATCATGGTACATTTTCGTCGAACCTGGGTGGAGAGAATAACGGGCATAATGTACCTCGCCCATAATCTGCCGGCGAAGCCCTGCAGCGTCTGGAACACAAAGGCGATCTTTATATCACAATACCCCATCCTCGGTTATCTGAAAATCTGTCACCTCTCCTTGCTGAACTCTGTTTCTAAGCTGAACCAGGATAGGATCTTCACATTTACTTCCACGACTAAAGACGACACTACAGTGTTCTGGATTACTGCTTTGTTATCCTCTATTTTTGCTACACGAACGACTAAATTGGCTAACTGATGCAATTCCCAGGCTAATTCCCGCTGCTCAGGCTGTATGTGTGCCAGACTTCCCATAGATTTACAGCTAAGGGAATCTACCACCAAATTAGCTCTCCCTGGGTGATACAGAATATTCACATCATAGTCTTTTAACAACTCTAACCAGCGACTCTACCGCAAATTCAACTCTTTCTGGGTGAAGATATACTGTAGGCTCTTATGATCAGTGAAAATATCCACGTGGACCCCATACAAGTAATGTCTCCATATCTTTAAAGCGTGAATTACTGCGGCCAATTCCAGGTCATGGGTAGGAAAGTTCTTTTCATGTTTCCTCAGCTGTCCGCAAGCATAAGCAATTACTTTACCATGCTGCATCAACACACATCCTAACCCAACACTCGAAGCGTCACAATAAACTGCATAACCTTCTGTACCTTCTGGCAATGCTAACACTGGAACTAACGTTAACCTGTCTTTCGATTCCTGGAAGCTCTACTCACATGCCTCAGTCCACTGAAATTTTGCTGCCTTCTGTGTCAGTTTAGTCAGAGGTGCTGCTAAGGTGGAAAATCCTTTGACAAACCTCCTGTAGTACCTTGCTACCCCAGGAAACTACGTACCTCGGTCAGAGTGGTAGGTCTGGGCCATGTTTTCACTGCTTCAATTTTCTGTGTATCTACCTGTATACCAGCATCCGACACGATATGACCCAAAAAGGCTACTGAATTCAGCCAAAATTCACATTTAGAGAACTTGGCATACAGCTGACGGTCTCTGAGAATCTGGAGCACTGTCCACAAATGATCCTAGTGGTCTTCCTCCAAGCGAGAATACACCCGAATATCATCAATAAACACTATCACGAACAGGTCCAGGTATGGTCTAAAAATGCTGTTCATTAGGTCCATAAACACGGCTGGAGCATTCGTCAGCCCAAAGGACACGACTAAGAATTCAAAATGGCCGTATTTGGTCCTGAAGGCAGTCTTTGGAATGTCCCTTTCACGAACCCGAACCTGATGATATTCGGACCTTAAGTCAATTTTGGAGAAATATCTAGCTCCTTGTAACTGATCAAACAAATCATCTATCCTGGGAAGCGGATACTTATTCTTGATAGTAACTTTATTCAGTTGCCGATAGTCTATACACATGCAGAGGGAACCATCCTTCTTTCTCACAAACAGAACTGGCGCACCCCAAGGTGAAGTACTCGGCCTGATAAAGCCCTTGTCTAACAAATCCTTCAACTGCTCCTTTAGTTCTCTGAGTTCAGCAGGAGCCATGCGATAAAGGGGAATTGATATAGGATGAGTGCCTGGTAATAAATCAATTGCAAAGTCTATTTCCCTTTCTGGGGGAATACCAGGTAGCTCATCTGGGAATACATCAGGAAATTCATTAACCACTGGAATAGACTGGAGAGTCGGAGGCTCTATCCGAACCTCCTAAACTATGAAAATATGATAAATGCACCCCTTGGCTATCAACTTTCTCGCCCGAAGATAGGAAATAAACATACCTTTTGGCGTAGATGTACTACCTTCCACTCTCGTACTGCCTCCCATGGAAAGTGGAATCAGACTGACTTGGTCCAGCATTCTACATTGGCATAGCATGGAGCTAACCAATCCATACCCATAATATCGTCAAAATCAACCATTTCTAACTCTATCAAATCTGTTGTGGTCCGACGGTTAGCAACCTCTACTGTACACCCTCAATAAACCCTTCTGGCTATAATAGAGTCACCGATGGGTGTAGATATTGAAAAGGGTTGCTGAAGCAATTCTGGTACAATACCGAACTTTCGAGCCACTAATGGGGTAACATAGGACAAGGTAGATCCTGGATTGATTAATACATAAGTAGGGTGAGAGAAAATAGTCATCATACCTGTCACAACATTTGGAGATGCCTCTAAATCTTGTCTCCCTGGTAATGCATAGGTACGGCTTGTGCCCATACTTGAACTAGAGGCCCCTAATCTACCTCGGCCTCTGCCTGCTGAAATTGAGGGCCTGCGCCCTACCGGGGCTGCTGGAGCTCGCGACCCTGCTGATGCCCTGTCCTGTCTATCCAGGTCACCCTGACCCCTGGCTGGACAATCTCTCATCACATGACCCTCCTGTCCGTATATATAATGTGAAGCCATATCTGCAAGCTCCAGAGTGGCGTCGGCTGCAAATAGGGCAAAGTGGTAGTGTATACCTGCTCTGTTCTTCCCTCCTCTGCTGGGGTGAATCTAATGTTTGAGAACTTCCGCTAGACTCTGACTGTCCTCGGCAATTGAATCTACCCCTCTGCTGCTGTGATGGAGGCGGGGGTCTAGGTGGCCTATCTGACAACCGTGGCCTAAGCCCTCTCCGAATCTCCCCCTGTAACTCATCTTACCTGTCCCTGCAGCGCTGTTCCTGACTTGTTCATCTGCTATCCTGTTGCCGCTGTCTGAGGCCCTCAATAGTTTGAGCAAAAGCCTGTACTCGAGCAATATCCATATCTTCCTTCAAAGTAGCTGTCATATAGGCCTCAATATACTCTGGGTTCAGCCCTATAATAAACCGGTGGACTCTGGATGGCATGGTGTTTACAAAGGCTGGAGCATATCGGGCCAAAGAATCGAACTGCAGGGCATATTCTCGAACACTCATTGCCCCTAGCTCTAAGTGTGAAAACTGATCCATCCAGGCCTATCGGATCTCTTGTGGTGGATAACGGTCTAGGAAAACCTCTGAATAGCTGGACCAGGTCGGAGGGGCAACATCTCTCCCTCTGGACCTTTCCCAACTCTCATATCACAACACACCAATATCCCTCAGTTGGAATACCGCCAATTCGACCGACTCTGTAGATGTAATATGCATTACCCGGAAGATCCTCTGCATCTGATCCAGGAAGTCCTGGGGGTCCTCTATTCGATCTGTCCCGGTAAACTGTGGGGGACCTAGTGCCATGAATTCTCGGACCCTCGAACTACCAGGCCCACCTGATGACTTTGCAGCTGTAGGTGGCATTGACTGGCCCTAAGTAGCCATCATTTGCGCTAACATAACTACTACACTCCTGACCTCCTGGTCAGATGGTGTAGGTATAGGAACTGTCGGAGGTGGTGTCGTCCCGAGTGGCTCCTGATGGGGTGGAGACTGCTGAGAAGGTCGGGACGATGCCTCTGTATCACCCTTAGATCGGGCTGATTCTAATCGAGACTGGGGCATCCTGCTGGTGCCCTCTCCTGCTGCTATGTCCAATCTTCTGCCTATGATAGGATGTCGTTGATATGACATTTTATCTTTAAACAAAGAGTATAATAAGCTTTAGGGACTCAACCCTATACTGTACTACTCTATGGCACGATTGAATATGAAGAAAGAGTAACCACCCTATCATGCCTTGCAGCCTCCTGCCTATGGTATGTGGTGCACAACACATCCATAGACAAGACTCTACTTAGCACGGCTTGCAGACTCTCTGGGATACGGCCTGCTCTGATACCAAGTTTGTCACGCCCCGCCTTGGGAGGCATGACTGCCACCTGGTGCCCTACTAGGACCTGGACTGCTGAGCCTAAGCACTTCTGGTGCCAGGCTGGCTCTAATTCTGGATTTATGAAAATAACGTGCTATATAACGGCTGTAAATACAGCCTCCGACAGACTAGGCCTATAGCCACCTGTAGGAATATAACAGCTAACCAGAACAACTGAGCATAAGGGAACCTATGCGGGTCGACAAGGCCACCATGCTGACTAGTTATCACTGAAAAGTATAATCAAGTGCGGAACTGATCTGTGACCGACAAGGTCACCAACTGACAACTGAACTGTCACACCCCACCTTGGGGGGGGGGAGTATGACGGGCACCTGGTGCCTACTATACTCTGGCTCTATTTCAAGAAATGAACCAGCTATATAGCGGCTGTAAATACAACCCCCCCGGCCGATTAGGCCTATAGCCACCTACAATGCACAACAGCTAACCAGAACGATGACACTATAATCCGAAGCAACTGCTATTCACATTTGTGACCGACAAGGTCACTAACTATAACCAGAAGAAGGCCCCACGCGACCAACATCAACAACTAAACACATATATACATGCATGGCCCCAACATGACCGGCTCCACCACCACAGGGAAACATCAGACTACAAGCCTCTAGGAAGTAATAATAGAATGGTCGGGACAGGGCCCCGACCTACCCAAACTATAATAAAAAAGGAAATAGGAACAACCTCCGACTGTCTAGCTCTGGAGGGTAGGAGCTGATAACTCTGCTGACTGGATCACGAGGGATCGGCTCCTCGTCTACGAGTACCTACAGGTAAGTAATGCAGCACCCCAAACGGGCGTCAGTACCACTGGTACCGAGTATGCAAAGCAACTGAACGTAACTGAATATAAACAACAATGCTAGTAAATTCTGAGTAGCAGGAAATATTTAAAACTGTCTAAACTAGCAGGGTCTGAAATAAGCTTACCTGTACTGAAGGTAAGGTAGAATCATACCTGTCGTCATGGCGATCTGCTATCTATCAACTAATAGAAATCATGTATATACATATATATATAACACACAAGAACCTATACCAAGCCCCATAAGCCGGAAGGTGCCAACCAACACACAATCTATATACCCCTACCCGGGTCAAAACCATCCAAAAATAAATCACTCCACTCGCCTACTAACTACGAGCACCTCTACCGGCCCCCTAGGTCTCTAGCTCGGGCTATGGCCTCTGATATAAATAATCGTGTCTGAGCCCGAAGGACTCCTGTACTGTAAACTGTAATCTGTATCTGTATTTGAATCTGTAATATGCCCCCTGGGCGCAAGTGCACAACAGGGTAAGCTATACTGCTATTCTGATCAGCCTGATATGGGGAATGCTCCATCCCATCTTCGTCCTACTGCGGACGGCATACCACTCCTTGGAGTGGCGTATCCCCACCCTCACGGTGGGTCGACATAGTTACCAACCCAGGGGTGGCGAGGATGCTCAAAGGGTGCCCTCATAACACAAACAGGTCTCAACAAACAATAATCACGCATATAACAAGCATGTTTAAACTGAAAATACTATCTGTACTCTGATTTCTCATTCTGAACTCTTTTATGTGTTATACTGATTCTCATACTGAGTTATACTGTATCTGAGATATTATCTGACTGTCTGATTATACTGTAACTGAGATATCATATGACTGTCTGGCTATACTGTATCTGGGATATCATCTGACTGTCTAGTATTGCTTCTAAATTTCATTCTGAATATATATCATAATATTATAAAACATGCTTGCTAAATTCAAAACACGCTTGCTAAACTCATATTGGACTCAATTCTTGACTTCTGAATTCTTTCTTCTATACATCACGCTAACTACTGTATTGGATTACTAACTTGCCGAAGGAAATTAGCTTTACATACCTTCGCTTCAAAGTTTCCGACTAACTGGCGTAGTTGGGCTAGTACTTGTGCTATTTCTCCCAACTGCATTCATATATATATATATATATATATATCAATTAGAACTAAATACGCTAATATTCTAGAAGAAAATATCACTTTTAATATATATATAGCCCAAACTTTGACTTATCGAAAAATGATCGAAAACTCGCTATTTCTCGAAAGTCCAGAAGGGAGAAATACTCACTTTAGGGCTAGGAGTATGTTGACACTAATTTGGAGCAATTCCACTTACCTTAGCTCGGTAGCACGACCATTCTCCGGTCGAATTTCACGAAACTAACTCCGTAGGATTGCTCTCTGCAGCTTTATACCTCGGTATCTAAGCTGAAACGGAGTTTAGACCGCATTTCGTAGCGTAATCGGCAAGAATTATATGTAAATAGTCGTGGGTTTCCTTTTCCCTATCTATATTCCCCTATTTTCTAGAAATTATTGATATATATGAAAAAACCCGACTTTTCCCTTCTTTTTTTTTTGCTTGAATTCTAAACCCCTTAACCAACATGCCATTAGGCTATTTATTCATTTTAAAATTTACGGGGTGTAACATGAACAAGGCCCCATACGGCCATCACATGCAAACTGAAACATACATACGGCCCCACATGACCGGTACAACTAACCACAGGGAATATACAATCCGCAAGCCTCTAAGAATAATAAGATGGTCGGGACAGGGCCCCGGCCTACCCATACTGTACAAACAAAAAGGGAAGTAAACCTTTAGCTGTCAAGCTCCGGATGACAGGAGCTGAAGACTCTGTACGCTGGCTAGAACTACAAGGGACCTGCTCCTCGTCTATGAGTACCTGTAGGCAAGTAATGCAGCGCCCCAAAATGGGTGTCAGTACCACTGGTACTGAGTATGCAAACCAATAACTGAAAATAACTGAAAGAAAACAACAATACTGATAGATACTGAAGTAATAGGAGACGGGCTGAGACTGACTAAAAAGAGCGTAACTTTACTGAAGAGAGTAAGAGTCATACCTGATAATATGGTGGTCTACTTTCTATCTATTAATAACTAACACAACATAGCATACAAGAACCTTACCAGCCCCCATAAGCGGTAAGGTACCAACCAGCGCACAATCTATATACCCCTACCCAGGTCATACCGTCCACCTAGTAACTATGAGCATCCAGTCGTCCCTCTGGGTATGCAACTTGGGCTCGCTGGGCCCCTGACTATAGCTGTATCTGAGTCCGGAGGACTCCTGAAATCTGAAAGCTGAAATCTGTAACTGAAAATTATAATCTGCACCCCGGGTGAAAGCGCTCGACAGGGGGTGTGGTATAGTGCTTATCAGCCTGCTATGGGGAATCTGCATCCCATCTTTGACCGCTGGCAGACGGCATACCACTCCGTAGAGCGACGTATCCTCACCCTCTGGCGGGCGAGTTGACACAGCTATTAACCCTGGAGCGGTCAAGGAAGCTCTAAGGGTGCCTAACACAGAACAATCATGTCTCCATAGATAGCAATAAGAACATGTAATATATATACTGGATCTGATAATAATATTTATGTTCTGGTATTCTGTTCTGAATCTCATATTGAAATGTGCTGAATCTGATACTGAAATATACTGAATCTGTAATAGTATTTCAGGAATATTTTGCTGGGACTTATACTGTTTTACTGAATTTCATGCTGAACACTGTATTATATTTCTAACATGGTTACTAAATTTCATACTAAACATAATATACGACTTCTGAAACACTCTACTAAAATTCTTACTATTTTGCTATACTAGAACGACTAGCTTGCCGAAAGAAACTGGCTTTACATACCTAAACTGCCGACTTTCTGATTAACTGGCGTAGCTCGGCTAGTATTTAGCTATTTCTCCCAACTGTATTCATATTCACGAAAGAATAGAATTAATTCTACTATTATTTTGGAAAGAAACCATACTTATGGATATACCTACTGCCTATTCTTCGACTTATCGAAGAACGACCGAAGACTCGTAATTTCTTGGAAGTCTAGAAGGGAGAAATACTCACTTTAATATTGGGAGTATATTAACACTAGTTTGGAGCAATTCCACTTACCTTGGCTCGGTGAGACGACGATTCATCAGACGAATTTCATGAAACTAACTCCGTAGGAATGCTCCCTGCAACTTTATACTTCACTACCCGAAGTTAATTTGAGTTTGGACTGCGTTTGACGGCTTAATCAGACAGAAATTAATGAAAACCCTTCGTCTCCCCTGTTTACTAGTCGTTCACTGGAAATTAAATGTAAGGAAATGATTTAAAACAAGGTGGGAGGCCTTATATACTTGGGCTCGAACCCCTCCTTTTTAAGTTGCATTTGTCGAATGCGATTTATAAGTCGCATTTGCTGAATGCGATTTATAAGTCATTTGCCTTGCGACGCTCCGTCTTGGCGCTTGTCTGGTCTCTCCCGAAGCCATTTTCTCGCATGTATGACATTCTAAAACTCTTAACCAACATGCGTATAGGCCAACTAAGTGTCAAGAACTTACGGGTGTAATAGAAACAAAGCAACAACACCAAACTAAAATGATAGAAGCCCTCGAACCATGAGGACTCACCCAAGGCAGGGTTGAACTAAGCTGATAGGGGAAAGCGAGCTATCGGCGAGACTGAACTAAATCACATGAACCTATATCATGAAATGATATAACATAGAGTATGCAGTAAGTACTTTGAATATACTAAGTATGTAAGGTAAGTAAAAACATACTGAGTAAATGTTAACTGAAATCATACGTATAAATATAAATCCTTAGATCATGAAATAAGGACTACATGCTAAAAACTGAATCTGAGATATTGATAGTCATATGCTGATTATCATAACTGAACATAGTGACCCAAGATTTAGAAATAGAAATCATATGACTTGTCATAGCTGATATGGTAAGTAAAAGCTTATAAACTGATAATTGGGTCAAAGCTGCTGTAAAACATAATATCATAAGTCATGAACATGAATAATTGATATCATGAGGAACAATGGGAGACTCGTTATAACTAACATCATCACGATAGAGCTTACCTAATGCCCCAACTGTCACATTTAAGTGGGCAGAGCCATCTAAGACCTTGTCAGGGCTTAGGACGAAACCATAATATCGATATCAATTTGAGGCCCCTTGGAGGTAGGGAAAAACTTTCTTGAGAGGTCCCAATATATACACACACACACACACACACACACCTACATTAGCGCGTAGTCCTATGATAGGAAAATCTTTAAACCCCAAGCCTGCTCGGTGCTAGACATACTACTCCCAAAAACATGCATAATAGTCCCATCATTTTCCAATGAAGCTTAAATCTTAATTACATGCATAGTCTGAAATCTGAACATTGGGAGTCTTTACTTCAAAACATATCATAAGCTGCATTGGGAGTCTTGACTCCAAAACATATGATAAGCTGATCTTATTAGCCTTGGCTAAATCAAGAAAACATACTTAATTTGAGTGGGCTTGCACAAATCATAAAATAATACATACTTGAGATAGACTTCATAAGTCAAAAATTATAGATTCATACATGTAAAATTTATAAACATTCATTCATGCTTGATATCTCATCATTCTTGAAATCATGAATCATAAGCTTGACTTTTCATAAATCTTACATAATAAGGCACAATTTCTAATAACTTGAAATCATGAATTTATAATGCAATTGTGTATAAAATCTGCCAATTAAACTTAAAACATGCTTTAGAACATGAGGGGATTAGACCCATAAACCTATTATATAGAATTTCATAAAATTGGGTTAAAACCCTATAAAATCATATACTTGAATTCATGAACTTTAGGAGTAACTTGGGCATGAGAGTGAAAGAAAACTCTTATTCATAGTGCTACATAGGAGTGTTCATGGTGCGGTTTGACCCGATTTTAACTTAAAAGAAAACCAAACCAAAAAAATTGATTTTTTTAATATTAAAACCAAACCAAACTAATATAGTATAAAGTTTGCCGGTTTCGGTTTTGATCGGTTTGGTTCAATTTTTGTGGTTATTTTTTGTTTTAACAAATAATCAAAAATATTGCAGACAACGTTCTCTGCTCACAATAAATTTTTTCAAGAAGCAAGTAAAGTGTGTCACTTATTAGTAGGCGAAAAAAAATTTCTGGCAAACTAAATAACTCTACATAAAAGTAGAGTAGATCAGTCCAGCCCTCCATAATTAACAGTAAAACTCCTACACAACCTTTTCACTTAGTATAATAAGAAAAAATCCTAATGAAACAGACAACCTTGTTTACCAAGTATTTGTCATCAAAAGATGATAGTACCTTAAAAGACTGAAGTAAAAACTATGAAATCAAACATCATTGCAGTATTATGAATCTGAATTGCAACAACTAGACTAATCAATTCTTAAAACTGATCCAGCATACTCTTCAAAAGAAGAAAATTAACATATTAGGCCTTCAAAATTTTTAAAATATAAGAATATTCATGAAGAGTTAAATGTATAAATTTACCCTTTTCAACTATCTCAAGTTTTTGAATTTTTTCTAAAAGATCTTCAAGCTTGCATTATTTGGAAGTTGATCTTATCCACTGTTGAGTACAAATAAGAGCTTCTACCGTCTTTGTCAATAATGAACTTCTTTAAAAGTCAAGGATTCGACCACCGATACTAAAAGCCGATTCAGGATGCAATAGTAGAAACATGAATAGAAAGAACATCTCTTGTAATCCTAGAGATAATTGGATATCTATTAGATGAGACTTCCCACCAAGCCAAAATATTAAGATCGGTGGTCTTTTCCACACCATCCAACAGATACTTCTCAAGTTCAGATTTATTTTCAATATTGTCTTCGTCTTCCAAATGTTTCTCCCATTATAATTGACACGACTAGCTACTAGGCATAATATCAATTTCACCCATCAAGCTAGTTTGACCACCAACATTATCAGTAGAAGTCCCATAATGAGAATTGTAGTAATCATACAAGCAAGTTAAAGTATTCTTGACATTAGTCGACCTCTTTGTTCCCTCTAAACTACCATAAGCATTGTTAAAATGAAACTTTAGATATTTCAACTTATATCTAGGATCCAAAACAACTGCAACAAATAATAACTTATTCATATTCTCAAAAGTACCCCAATATTTGATAAATTTACCCTTCATCTTCTCAGCCATACCACTCAAAATTAAATCTTCACTTTGACAAAATTTGCGAATAAAGTTCTTGTTCGGTGATTTGCTATATGGGTTAAAAACCGACACGCAAGTGCACGTGGTCAAACAAGTAATAAAGTGGCTAAGTAAGCCAAGTATCGAACCAAGGAGAGTCTGGATAAGTAAAAATTGCTCAAGTATACTATATTCTATCTTACTTCTATATATGCTGACAACAACGTAACCAAAAGTTAAATAATTTTTGTTTATAAATTATATACTAAAACTATTAACAAATATCTACTTTGAATTGAAACTATGGATATGAGCATGCCAAGGTTAAGAACAAGTAATGAACTTGATTATAATCATAATTTGGTTAATCTTCTCTTCCTGTTGCTACCCAAGAACATTAGCCTAGAGATTAAAACTCTCGTATTTAATCTCACTTAAGAATCATAAACCATCCGTCTACATTTCTGTGATCAAATGCAATTTATGACCTAGCAATACAATTCCGGTTCCTAAATTGACTAATACGGCTTTCAAGTATATTTCTATCAGGAAAGCACATCAAAACCCAATTTTCCCAAATCAAGTTAAGAACAATACCCTATTAATTCACAACTTTCCAATTTCGTGCTCTCTCGAGTGAAATCGGACTTTTTAGATGTACATTAATGTCGGCCACACACTAATGCAGTAGAAACAAGAATTAATAGAACAACATAGAAGAAGAAGACGAAAAACCATACAATTCAATAATCAAAATTCATCACCATTGTTCATAACCTCAGCAAGGAAGAGAATTAGCCACTCATTTGTGGATTAATCATCCTAAAACAAGTGTTAATCATACAAACAATTGATTGAAAGAAGAAAGAAAGAGAGAAAAACCCTTAGCTTTTTTGTCCCTCAACTGCCTGTAACCCACGTCCTTGCTCCACCAAGTCTGAATTCTGAAAAATAAACCTAAGTGTGCTATTTATAGTAGTAGGACTCTTTCCCGGAATAACAAGCAACGTGTGACGGAGTGCATCGCGGAGCACGGCCTCCGTGACACGCTACGGACGCGGAGGCCCTCTGGAAATTACCCGAAATCGGCCCGGGCAGCACCCTGCCGTGTTGGCAGCCCTTGGTCGCGGAGGCCACCTGCCGTGGCACGTTGTCAACGCGCAGGTGGGCTGTTGTGAGCGGCCTGCCTGCCGTGGCACCTTGTCGACGCGCCAGTGGGCTGTTTTGTGCCTCCTCTTTGCCGACGTTCGCGTGTTAATTCCGTTTCCAAGCCTCTACTTCACCAAATCATGGATTAGTTACTCAAAAGTCATCGAAACCTACAAAACAAAGGCTAATCATGTTGGTTAGCACATATCTTTACTTTATCTAAAATTACATGAAAATGTATACAATAATCTTGGATAAACAAGACTAATTTAAGTCATAAAGCTTATCTCGGGCATATATTTTTGCCCGTGATCACAACCCCACACTTAAAGCCTTGTTCATCCTCGAACAACCTTCTACATATCATGCATATGGAGACTCCCACATAACTAATTTAGCAAGAGAATTCAAGTTACGGCTATAATGATTACGTAAGATACAAGCTAAAAATAGAGCATGCCTGATTTAATCACATAAATGAAATACAACGATGTTAAGACTTCTTAACCTCAAGAATCGACTCTCAATCTTAGCAAACTCATGCAAATCAACTGATTAAGAAATCCCACATGAATTATATCCTTCATTCAACATGTGCCCCTCACGGAAAGAGAGTTACCCAATTTCACACGCAAAAACAATTTTTATATCACAACATGTGTGGGTATATGAATAGAATTACGCTCACTCTCACAAAGAATTCACATGCATTATGTAATGACCCATAAGCTTGCCCTTAGTGTTTTATTCCACTAATTTAAGGATGTATGAGTGTAAGATCAAGTAGGACTTTTTAGGTTGTAATGTAACTCAGGTGCGGGTAGGTACTATTATGATCAGTAATAGTGACTATCTTTCCTAAGCGCTTTTAATACATCACGCCTTCATTACAAACTTCCCTTCCCTCACTTCACCTTTTTCTCTTTTCATCTTTCTTTTTCCTCTTTTGTTCCCCCCTTTCTTTAGGCACTTTTAGCTTATTAGTAAGGAGTTCTATAAGTAACTTTTCATTTATTTATTTTCTTACTCCCTACTAATAATCAACCATTTTCACACAAATGCACCTTTTTCCTTTTCTCAACTATTTACAACTTGCTATTTTTCCTTCTTTCTCCCAATTCTCACTCCTTCACTATTTCGGATTTTTCCACTTACGCGCTTCGGAGCTTTGGATCAACTTCAAGGCTAATGAAAGAAAAAGGATTAAGCTTATGTTGCAGCTGTCAAAGAATAGGCTCAAGGCTCAATGGGGTTAACTAGGATTAATTTTTCAAGGTAGGTATAATGAGGGCTAAAAGTTTGGTTCATTCAAAGAAATGCCTAAATCATCTCCTACAATTCACATCCTTCATTTCGTTTTATATACACACCAGGCAAGTTTTAGACATTTCATAATAGCACAGAATACTTAAAAACCTTACACTCATGGCACATGCTCAAATCAAGACACATTCAGCAGACTCTTAACCCAGCTAATCATAAGAATTCAGAATTAAGCTTCAAACATATTGAGTCAAATTCAAGAGCCTAAGTGTCTCAAACAAGGTTATACACTTGCATGCTTCATACTGAACATACTTGCATCTTACAACCATGTATAGCACATAAAAAGAACATCAAGCACTAATTAGTTACGGTTTCAAAAACCCAAAACCTATCGACTAATTTTTCCTCAAGACGGTCATCATCCATCCATCGCCGGAAATAGTCACTAACTATGACTAAAAACATTATATACAGACAAAGGAAAGAAAGAAAAAGAAAAATTTTATTCTTCGGTTCAAAGACCCCCTGTCGGAAAAGAACCGAAAAGAAAAACCAACAGGTGATGAAGTCATGCTTAATTCACAAAGATTTTTCAAATTTTTCAAATTTCTTACCAACTTTTGCACAAGCATTACATTCACCAAAATCGTTAAGCACAGAAAATTTTGAAATTTCCCTTGAAATTTCCCTCACCCCACACATAAATCATGCTATGTCCTCATAGCATCAAATTAAAATTCACAAAGGGTGAGAAATACTCCCTGAGGCCTTTAGGCCTAGCTAACAACATGCCTTTCTTCAACTTTGCACAAGTGGGTGTTCGACCCCACACTTTTTCTCTTCCATGCTTGTTAGCTTCCTCCTCCACGGGTACTTAGACTTTACCTTCATCTGCGCTTAACTTTCCACCAAAACACCACAAGATGAAAATAAACAAAAATTAACTCAATTGCAAGAAATTAAAATGGTACCTGTGGTACCCTTGGGTTGCCTCCCAAGCAGCGCCTAATTTTACGTCGCGGCACGACGCACCAAGTTTCACCGCTTTTTCCTCCACCTTGAGGATATGAATCTCACCCCTAATTTCTTCTCTAATTTCCTCTTATGCTCCAGGGGTGGTGGTGAAAAATTGTAAGGACCAAACAGTAGGTGTTGCCTTTTTACTTTATTGGCCCTCAAGTAAGCGAAGTCATTTTGTCTCTCCGCGTTGGCAAATTTCAAAATATATGGTGCTTGGTCCTCCTCTAGACATTTCTCTATAAGCTTGGAAGACTCTCTTTCTATGTTGTCAACCAAATTTAACGTCGAAAAATGCGTAGAGTGTGGTCCAATACACCTCAACTCTGAAACTGCATTTTGCTTGACCTCCTTACTTGTATACTCCTTCTCAGCATCGACATCTATCTCTTCATTAATGTCAAATGGGGGGTACTCTATCTCTTCTTCCATGAATGGATTTTCTATAAGTGTGAGCCCATCACGGGGACACTCAAGAGATTCTAATTGTTGGGCTTCATCCAAAAATTCACCGTTGTCGTCCTCTTGTGTTTCCTCTTGAATATTGGCTAAAGTTGTTACCTGCAATTTATCACAAGCTTCAGCTTCAGCGATCATCTCCGTGAATTTGATGCTCATCCTTTCTAGAGCCTCTGCATTCTCTTCTTACTGAATTCTCAATACTGCCATCGCCTCCTTCATTGCTTCTGATTGCTCCAAGAGTTGTTTCATCATGTCTTCTATTCGAGCTTGGCATCCCAAGTCCTCATTTTCAGCATGCCTATATTCAGGAAAAACAACAGAAGGATCATAGTAGGGGCTTGGGGGACGGGAATATGCATTCGGACAGCCATCCCAGTGGCCATCTTACCCACCACATATATTGCACGTGTCACAGTGTTGCCACGAGTGGTGTCCTCCACAATTCAGACAAGATTCACTAAAATATGAGTATCCACCATTGAAACCATTTATATTCCACGATGTCATGTCAATAAGAGTATTCAAAAAAGAAAAAGTAAAAATGCAAAAGAATTAAAACAAACACTAAGACTAAGTTGTCAACACTTAAGAAAAGAAAATAGAAATACAGCAAATTTACACTTAACACAATTTCACCAATTGCCTAGTCTCCCCGGCAACGGCGCCAAAAACTTGTTCGGTGATTTTCTATATGGGTTAAAAACCGACACGCAAGTGCACGTGGTCAAACAAGTAATAAAGTGGCTAAGTAAGCCAAGTATCGAACTTAGGAGAGTCTGGATAAGTAAAAATTGCTCAAGTATACTATATTCTATCTTACTTCTATATATGCTGACAACAACGTAACCAAAAGTTAAATAATTTTTGTTTATAAATTATATACTAAAACTATTAACAAATATCTACTTTGAATTGAAACTATGGATATGAGCAAGACAAGGTTAAGAACAGGTAATGAACTTGATTATAATCATAATTTGGTTAATCTTCTCTTCCTGTTGCTAGCCAAGAACATTAGCCTAGAGATTAAAACTCTCGTATTTAATCTCACTTAAGAATTATAAACCATCCGTCTACATTTCTGTGATCAAATGCAATTTATGACCTAGCAATACAATTCCGGTTCCTAAATTGACTAATACGGCTTTCAAGTATATTTCTATCAGGAAAGCACATCAAAACCCAATTTTCCCAAATCAAGTTAAGAACAATACCCTATTAATTCACAACTTTCCAATTTCGTGCTCTCTCGAGTGAAATCGGACTTTTTAGATGTACATTAATGTCGGCCACACACTAATGCAGTAGAAACAAGAATTAATAGAACAACATAGAAGAAGAAGACGAAAAACCATACAATTCAATAATCAAAATTCATCACCATTGTTCATAACCTCAGCAAGGAAGAGAATTAGCCACTCATTTGTGGATTAATCATCCTAAAACAAGTGTTAATCATACAAACAATTGATTGAAAGAAGAAAGAAAGAGAGAAAAACCCTTAGCTTTTTTGTCCCTCAACTGCCTGTAACCCACGTCCTTGCTCCACCAAGTCTGAATTCTGAAAAATAAACCTAAGTGTGCTATTTATAGTAGTAGGACTCTTTCCCGGAATAACAAGCAACGTGTCACGGAGTGCATCGCGGAGCACGGCCTCCGTGACACGCTACGGACGCGGAGGCCCTCTGGAAATCACCCGAAATTGGCCCGGGCAGCACCCTGCCGCGTTGGCAGCCCTTGGTCGCGGAGGCCACCTGCCGTGGCACGTTGCCAACATGTAGGTGGGCTGTTGTGAGCGGCCTGCCTGCCGTGGCACCTTGTCGACGCGCCGGTGGGCTGTTTTGTGCCTCCTCTTTGCCGACGTTCGCGTGTTAATTCCGTTTCCAAGCCTCTACTTCACCAAATCATGGATTAGTTACTCAAAAGTCATCGAAACCTACAAAACAAAGGCTAATCATGTTGTTTAGCACATATCTTTACTTTATCTAAAATTACATGAAAATGTATACAATAATCTTAGATAAACAAGACTAATTTAAGTCATAAAGCTTATCTCGGGCATATATTTTTGCCCGTGATCAGTTCTCAAGATTACAGAGCTCGTAGAAGAAAGAGTTGGAGGTGACATAAGAAGTTCCTAAGAATTTTAGAGTGTCCTGGTAGAAAACCTCAATGAACTTAAGAAAAACTCGCACATTCTTCCAATCATTTATAGATGGATGCCCTCCCAAATTACTACGCTCCAGACAATACTTTAAGTACTTATGATCATCATCATACATTCTTGAAAATGCTTTTTCAAACTTTACAGCAGCATCCGACATCATATATGTAGAGTTACACCTGGTTTCAACATCTAAACTCAAAAGACCATGAGTATCAATTTTGGTTTTCTTAACAAATGACTTAAAAGAATCAAATCTTGCGGGAGAGGACTTAACATATTTTATAGTATTTCTTACTCATAAAATGGACTCATTTTGTTCATTTAATACTTTTTTTACAATCAAATTTTAGAATATGAGCATTACACCTAACATGTAAGAACGCATTTTCTAAGATGCTTCCTTTCTAATCCTCAATCCTCCTCTCAGGTGCTTAATTGCAGCATCATTAGCAGTTGCATTATCTAAGGTAACTATGAATAAGTTCTCAATCCCTCAATCTAACAAGCACACCTCAATTCCCTTGGAAACTGTTTCACCCTTATGGTTCGGTGTTTGAAAAAAGTTGAGAATTTTCTTTTGCAAATTCCATGTGTCATCAATCCAATGGATAATGATAACCATATAAGTTAAATTTTGGAGAGATGTCCACGTGCCACTAGTAAGACATACACGTTGGTTTCGAATAAGCTTTTTAATCTTATCTTTCTCCTCTTGATATATTTTCAAACAAAGCCTAGCAATAGTAAGATGAAAAGGTAATTGAAAATTAGGCAAAGCAATTGCCATCAATCTTTTAAAACCTTCTCCTTCAACAACTTTAAAAGGTTGTTCATCAATAATAACAAATTCAACAATGACTTTTCTAATTTAATTAACACTAAACACAACCTTTTCCAAAAGTGCATGTACTATCTGATTGTTCTCCACTTTTAATCATCTTGAGTGTCGATTGCTTTCTATCGATGACTCTAAAAGGGGAATTACAACAAACCACATTTAAATGTGACCATAATGTCAAAGTCCCATTTGTACTTTCAGAAGCAAAATTTTTAGTACAATACTTGCATTTCGCCCTGCGCTTACCCCATTTATCCCTATATTTGTCAAAGTGATCCCAAATTTCAAAAGTTTCCCTGCCACTGCTTACTAGGCTAGAATCAGAGTCACAAGTAGTTGACCGCTTATGCTTTTTAGGAGGATTAAGAGTATTATCAGGAATGATATTACCATGTGGTCAACGTCCCAACAATGTTGTTGAAGTTCTTTCTTCAAATACTTTCGGTGTCTCCATCACCTTTTGAATAGGAGTACTTTCCATCAGAAAAGAATTAAGAATAGGTTATAAGGGATAAACCTAAAAAAGTAAAATATAACTGAAACTAAAGTACAACAAATAATGGAAAACTTAGATTGTTTATAATTTCAAATAAACAACTCATAAAACTTATATATGTTTTCTTAAAATTTGTACAAATAAATATATTAACATTCTTGTTTCAAAGCCAAAAAAAATTACCTTAAATTGTAGTAACTTTTTGATATTCTTATTCTCCATATGTGATTTACTATTTCCTTCACCTTTTCTTCAATTAGATGAGAAAAATAATTTGATTAGATCTGGACTCTGGAGCAAGGAAGATGGGAATTTTTTTGTTTCGGTACTAGGTTTCTTTACTTTTAGTCTTTTACGATGCTATTTCAACTTAAATGGGTTAAAATAGAAAGTAGACCACAAGTCCACAACTTCTGTTCTTATAAATATGGGTTGTGTAGAGAGAAAAATATCTATAATATATATATATATATATTGTCACACCCCACCTTGGGGGGCATGACGGGCACCTGGTGCCTGCTAGACTCTGGGCGGCTAAATGGTCCAACCTGAGAACATCTGGTGCTTTGGCTGACTCTGTCTCTATTTCAAGAAACGAACTGGCTATATAACGGCTGTAAATACAGCCTCCGGCCGACTGGGCCTATAGCCACCTGTACTGTAACATCAGCTAACCAGAATCATCTCATAGGGGAACCTATGCGGGCCGACAAGGCCACCATGCTGTCTAGTTATCTGTAACTTAGCAATAGAATACTGAATATCTACGTGACCGGCAAGGTCATCACTACAATCAGACTATGGCCCCACACGGCCAACATAATCAACCCAACACATATATACATGCACGACCCCACACGACCGGCTCCACTACCACAGGGAAACATCAGACTGCAAGCCTCTAGGGAGAAATAATAGAATGATCGGGACAGGGCCCCGATCTACCCAAACTGTAATCAAAAGGAAATAGGAGCAACCTCGACTGTCGAGCTCCGGAGGATAGGAGCTGACAACTCTGCTGACTGGATCACGAGGGATCGACTCCTCATTTAAGTGTACCTGCAGGCAAGCAATGCATCACCCCCACGGGCGTCAGTACCACAGGTACTGAGCATGTAAAGCAAACTGAAATATACAACTAAAAAGGGTAACAACAATAACATGACATGTAAGCAGGAAGTAGCTGAGTCTATCCGGCTGAGGATAACTGGGGAGAGTTTACCTATGCTGTAACTAAACTGGGTGTACCTGACGATGTGTCGTCCTACTATCTATTAGTATCTAACAACACATATAGATATAAATATAAATACACACAATACCTGACCGACCCCCATAAGCCGGAAGGTGCCTACCAACACACAATCTATTTACCCCACCCGGGTCTAAACCAACCAAAAATAAGTCACTCCACTCATATGATAACTGTGAGATCCTCCTACCGGCCCTTTTGGGTACGTAGATCAAGCCTTGGCCTCTGACAATAAACTGTGTCTGAGTCCGAAGACTCCTGCCTCTGGGCGCAAGTGCACACGGGGTAATCTGCTGTTGTATCTGTAACTGAAACTGCCCCTGGGTGCAAGCACGCAACAGGGTAATTTTATAAAAATCTATATCTGAAACTGCCCCCGACCACAAGCGCACACAGAGTAATCTGCCCCTGTAAACAGGGTAATCTGGCTCTGCGTAGAGCGACCTGAACTGCCCCTGCAAGCAGGGTAATCTAGACCATATTATCATGGTGGTCAGCCATCATCGTCCTCTAGGCGGACGGCATCGCACAACTGGTGGCGGTATCTGAATCTGGTATCGACCCAGCTATAGCTCAGGGGCGGCGGGGATGCCAAAGGGTGCCCACAAGCCATAACAAGTCTCAACATGCAAAACACATACACAGCAAGCATGCTCAAATGAAAAATACTAATCATATTCTCTTCTTTTATTTCAAGGCTAGTCCGTATTAAACAACTGATGCTATATCCTACTTTACACTGTTTCTGATTGCTGGACTAACTGCTACATGGCCTTTATCTGTTTAGCTGATTATTATTATCCGTGATCTGAAGCTATATCAGTTTCTAGAGCCATATCTATTCCAGGGGCTACATCTGTATCTAGAGCTATTTCTATATCTGATTACTGATCTAGTTACATCTGGATATAACTCAATATCATAGAACACGCCATCTGTAACTGGATATAGCTCAATAACATAAGATGTGCCAACTGTTACCGGATACAGTCTCAACAAAAGTAATACATACTATCTGTAATCTTGCTAATTCATTATACTACTTTTACAACTTTCATTCTGGATATTACATAAGAACACACTGAGCTACTAGCTGACACCACATTACTATCTAAAATCATCTGACTATCCGTTATTCTAATTATCGCATGATACGTAATGATATACTAGCATGCTTGCTGGAAATTGTACTAAAATCGTTCATGTACGCTGGGTATCTGTTAATAGCCTTTATTCTATTTATTTTCTAGACTGTACTTCCTGGCTTGCCAAAAGAATAGCTTTACATACCTGGTTTCTGAGTACCCGACTGACCGATGTGATTTCTGTCGGTACTTCTCCTGTTTCTCCCAACTACATTCATATACATGTCAATTAGAACTAAATACACCAATATTCTGAAAGAAAACGTTACTTTCGATACATTTATAGTCTAAACTTTGGCTTATCGAAAGACGGTCAAAAACTCACTATTTATCGAAAGTCCAGAAGGGAGAAAAACTCACTTTAGGGATAGGAGTATATTGACACTAGTTTGGAGCAATTCCACTTACCTTAGTTTGGTAGCACGATGATTCGCCGGCCAAATTTCATGAAACTAAATCCGTAGGAATGCTCCTTGCTGCTAAAAACCTCAGTATCTGGAGTTAATTTGAGTTTGGACCGCGTTTGACGGCGTAATCAGACGGAAATTATCAAGAAACCTTCATTTTGCTTCTTCTCTACTTTTCTCTCTGTTTTCGCTGGAAATTATAAGAATTATATCATTTAAAACCGAAGTGGAGGGCTTATATAGTTGGGGCTAGACAGGGCCAACGTGTCACGGAGCCATCACGGAGACTCCACCTGTCACACCCCGCCTTGGGGGGTATGACTGGCACTTGGTGCCCTACTAGGACCTGAACTGCTACACTACTGAGCCTAAGCACATCTGGTGCCGGGCTGGCTCTAACTCAGATTTAGGGAAACAACGGGCTATATAACGGCTGTAAATACAGCCTCCGGCTGACTAGGCCTATAGCCACCTGTACCTGTAATAGCAGCTAACCAGAAACACACTCGTAACAGGGAACCTATGCGGGCTGACAAGGCCACCATGCTGTCTAGTTATATGGAACTCAACAATGGAATACTGAATAACTACATGACCGGCAAGGTCACCACTACTAACTGGATAAGGCCTCACACGGCCAACATAAACTGAAATGCTAAACAGCTATAAAAAACTGCAAGGCCTCACACGACCGGCTCAACTGACCACAGGGAAATATATACAGTCTGCAAGCCTCTACGAATACTGATAAGATGGTCGGGACAGGGCCCCGACCTACCCATGTTGTACAACAAAAGAAAAGGGATAAACCTCTAGCTATCTAGCTCCGAATGACTGGAGTTGATGACCTTGTGAGCTGACTGGAATCACGAGGTATCGGCCCCTCGTCTATGAGTACCTGCAGGCAAGTAATGCAGCACCCCAAACGGGCGTCAGTACTGCTGGTACTGAGTATGTAAAACAACAACTGAAAAATATCTGAAAACAACAATACAACTGATGGAACTGAAATAGAAAGGAATAGACTAAACTGATTGAAAATGTAAAGCTAAGCCTACTCTTAACCATGCTGGAAGGAGTAGGAGTCATACCTGGAGATGTATCGCTTTACTGTCGATCTATTCGTATCTAGTGTAACATGGCATAACACAACATAACATAGCATAGCACACACAAACCTTACCCGGCCCCCATAAGCCGGGAGGTACAATCAACACGCAATCTATACCCCTACCCCGGTCGTCCTATCTCCTATAATAACTATAAGCATCCTGCCGATCCCCTGGGTATGCACTTGGGCTCGCTGAGCCCCTGACTATAACTGTACCTGAGTCTGGAGGACTCCTGAATCAACACCCCGGGCGTACCCGCTCGACGGGGGTGTATAAAGGCCGACCAAGGCACAATATGGGGAAATCGGCATCCCATCTTCATCCCCTGTGGGACGGCATGCCACTCCGTAGAGCAATGTATCCTCGCCCTCTGGCGGACGAGTCGATACAGCTATTAACTCTGGGGCAGTCATGAATTCTAGGTAATCCAACCCCAAGACAGTACAGTGGTCTCAACTAGTAATACTATCTGCATATACCACATGCTGAAGCTAGTGATGATAATGTATCTGTACATACTATATGCTGACTAGTGATAGTGATATGTATGTGTTCAATATATGCTGAGACTGATAATGGTATATAGATATATCTTCTGTCATACTGTGCTGAGTCTAATGTTGAACAAGATATAGTTTTTCTGCTAGAAATCATGCTGTATAACTGAGCTTCTATAGTAACATGATTTACTATTTCTAACATGCTTTCTAAACTTTATTTTAATCTACCATTCTACTTTTGAGATACCCTTTAGATACTTATATTGCTTTACTAAGTTTCAACTGAATACGATAATATCCTAACATACTTTACTAAATCACATACTGGGCATGTTGTACAGTTCCTAACACTTTGTATTAGAATTTATATCATGCTAGCACGTTTCACTCTATACATAACATGATGCTTCTAATATCGTACCAATATTCATAATAAACATAACACACGACTTCTGAACATTCTACTGGCCTTTAAAATATTTTACTATACCGAGACTACTAACTTTGCTGAGGAAACTAACTTTACATACCTTCGCTTCTGATTTCCCAACTAACTGGCATAGCTCAGTCAGTATTTCAGCTATTTCTCCCAACTGCATTCATATATATGTCAGTTAGTACTAAATACAACTTTATTCTGAAGGACGACATCACTTTCAATATAATTATAGCCTAAACTTAGGCTTATCGATAGACGGTCGAAAACTCGCTATTTTCCAGAAGTCCAGAAGGGAGAAGTATTCACTTCACAGCTAGGAACACATAGACACTAGTTTGGAGCAATTCCACTTACCTTAGCCCGGTAGCTCAATGATTCGTCGGCCGTATTTCGCAAAACAAAATCCGTAGGAATGCTCCCTGCTGCTAAATACCTCGGTACCTGAGGTTAATTTGAGTTTAGACTACGTTTGACAGCGTAATCAAACGATAATATATTGCCCCTCTTCGTCTCTCTCTGTTTCTCTTCGTTTTCTGAAAATTAAATAAGAAATATAACCTCACAAACCGAAGTGGGGGCTTTATATACTTGGGCCTGGACAGGCCCAACGTGTCACGGAGCCAACGCGGAGGCTCCACCTCCGTGACACGTTTCCATCGCGGAGGGGCTCTGCCTCGGCTCCTTCCACGATGGTTCGACAGGTTATTCGTCCGATCCTTTCCCGGGCCTTTCTCTAGCACGTATGGCTTTCAAATATGCTTAACCAATGTGCGAATAGGCCATCTAGGTGTCGGAAATCTTACGGGGTATAACATTCTCCCCCCTTAGGAACATTCGTCCACGAATGAAAGTGTTATCTAGAGGACTTCTTAACTTACTTATTTAGAAAAATTTCGGCAGAGTTTCCCCTATAATATGGACTATACCAAAAACCTGAAACGCAGAAAAGTCCAATACAGGTGCTGCACACAATACTTTAAGATTCACTGGATAGCTAAGCATCAATATTTCTCATTTATTCATACACAACTATAAGGTATTGCATAAGTAATAATACGGACATACTTGTCGCCTGACTAGGCCTGGAATAAGTGAGGATATCTAGTCTTCATATCTTCCTCCGCCTCCCAAGTCATCTCCTCTCGGTTGCTGTTACGCCACAATACCTTGACAGACGCAATATCTTTAGTTCTCAATCTGCGAATCTGTCTGTCTAGGATAGCTACTGGAACCTCTTCATAGGCCAGCTCTTCTGTAACCTGGATATCCGAGACTGGGACTACTCTGGATGGGTCTCCTATGCATTTCCTCAGTATAGATACATGGAAGACCGGATGAACGGATTCTAATTCTGGCGGCAAGTTCAACTCATATGCTACTCGGCCTATCCTTCGACGAATCTGATAAGGCCCAACAAACCTCAGGCTGAGCTTACCTTTCTTGCCGAATCTCATCACCCCTTCATTGGGGACACTTTCAAAAATACCCAATCATTCACATCGAATTCCAGGTTTCTGCGCCGCACATCTGTATATGATTTCTGGTGGCTCTGTGCAGTCATTAGGCATTCTCGGATAAGCTTTACCTTTTCCTCTGACTGCTGAACAATGTCTGTCCCAACCAACGCTGATTCTCCTATTTCAAACCAACCAATCGGCGATCTACATTTTCTCCCGTATAAAGCCTCAAAAGGCTCCATCTGGATGGCTGAGTGATAGCTGTTATTATAAGAAAATTCAATAACAGCAAATGCTCATCCCAGCTACCACCGAAATCTAGCACACACGCTCGTAACATATCTTCGATTGTCTGAATAGTGCGCTCAGCCTGTCCATCTGTCTGAGGGTGGAATGCTGTGCTCAAATTAATCTGCGTTCCCAGACCTCTCTAAAACGATCGCCAAAAATCTAGCTGTAAACTGTGCTCCTCTGTCTGAAATAATGGATACTGGCACTCCGTGCAATCTGACTATCTCTCGGGTATACAACTCAGCATAATCTTCGGCCGAGAAAGTAGCTCTTACTGGCAGGAAATGAGCTGATTTTGTCAATCTATCAACTATCACCCATATAGAGTCATATCTGTGTCTGGTACGAGGTAATCCTGCCACAAAATCCATATTCACTACTTTCCATTTCCAGAGAGGCACAACTATGTCCTGATTCAAACCGCCTGGTTTCTGATGTTCTGCTTTCACCTGTTGGTAGTTAGGACACTGAGCTACAAATTCAGAAATTTCTTTTTTCATACCTGGCCACCAGTAGTTTTATTTGATATCGTGGTACATTTTTGTCGCACCGGGGTGAAGAGAATAACGGGCGTAATGTACCTCGTTCATAATCTACTGGCGGAGCCCTGAAACATCTGGAACACATAGGCGACCTTTACATAACAGCACTTCTTCCTCAGTTACCTGAAAATATGGCGCTTTACCCTGTTGGATTCTGTCTTTGAGCTGGATTAGGTCAGGATCCTCATATTGTCGTTCTTTCACTTCCAAACCTATTGATGACACGACGGTGTTCTGAATTACCGCTCTACCGTCCTCTGCTTCTGCTACACGAACGGCTAGGCTAGATAATTGATGTATCTCCCTGACCAATTCCCGCTGCTCGAGCTGCAAATATGCCAAATTCCCCATGGACTTACGACTGAGAGCATCTGCTACAACATTGGCTTTTCCTGGGTGGTGTAGAATATTCACATCATAATCCTTTAACAGCTCCAACCAGCGACGTTGCCGCAGATTCAACTCCCTCTGAGTGAAGATGTACTGTAGGCTCTTGTGATCTGTAAAAATATCAACATGGACTCCATACAGGTAATGCCTCCACATTTTCAAGGCGTGGATCACTGTGGCTAATTCCAGGTCGTGGGTAGGGTAATTCTTTTCGTGTTTCCTCAGCTGTCTGGAAGCATACGCAGTCACTTTACCATGCCGCATCAACACACAACCTAACCCAACACCTGATGCGTCGCAATACACTGAATAACCCTCTGTACCTTCTGACAATGCTAGCACTGGGGTGGAGGTTAATATGTCTTTTAACTCCTGGAAGCTCTGCTCACATACCTCTGTCCATTGAAACTTTGCTACTTTCTGCGTCAGTTTAGTTAGAGGTGCTGCTATAGTAGAGAATCCCTCAACAAACCTCCTATAATAACCTGCTAATCCCAGAAAACTACGGACCTCGGTCGGAGTGGTAGGCCTAGGCCATGATTTGACTGCTTCTATCTTCTGCGTGTCAACCTGTATACCAGCATCCGACACAATATGCCCTAAAAAGGCTACTGAATTAAGCCAGAATTCACACTTAGAAAATTTAGCATATAACTGGCGGTCCCTGAGGGTCTGGAGCACTGTCTGCAAATGAGTCCGGTGATCTGCTTTAGAGCGAGAATACACCAGAATGTCATCAATGAATACTATTATGAACAGGTCCAGGAAAGGTCTGGAAATACTGTTCATCAGGTCCATGAATATTGCCGGGGCATTCGTTAACCCGAAGGACATGACTAAAAATTTGAAGTGTCCATATTGGGTCCTGAACGCCGTTTTAGGAATATCTCTTTCACGAACTCGAACCTGGTGATATCCGGACCGCAAGTCAATCTTGGAGAAGTATCTGGCTCCCTATAACTGATCAAATAAATCGTCTATTCTGGGGAGTGGGTACTTGTTCTTCATAGTAACTTTATTCAACTGTCGATAATCTATGCACATACGGAAGCCATCTTTCTTCCTCACAAATAGAACTAGCGCACCCCATGGTGAAGTACTCGGCCTGATGAAACCATTATCTAGCAAATCTTTCAACTGCTCCTTCAACTCTCTGAGTTCTGCAGGAGCCATACGATAGGGAGGAATTGATATCGGCTGAGTGCCTGGTAACAAGTCAATAGCAAAATCTATTTCCCTTTCTGGGGGAATACCAGGTAACTCATCGGGAAACACATCAGGGAACTCGTTCACCACCGGAACGGACTGGAGTGTCGGAGATTCTGCTCGGACATCCTGAACCCTGACTAGGTGGTAAATACATCCCTTAGATATCAATTTCCTCGCCTGAAGGTAGGAAATAAACCTACCTTTTGGCGTAGCAGTGCTGCCCTTCCACTCCTGCACTGCTTCTCCTGGAAAGTGGAATCGGACCGTCTTGGTCCAACATTCAACATTGGCAAAGCACGGCACTAGCCAATCCATACCCATTATGGCATCGAAGTCTATCACTTCTAACTCGACCAGATCTACTGTGGTCTGACGGTCAGCAACCTCTACTGTACACCCTCAGTAAATTCTGCTAGCTACAATAGAGTCACCGACGGGCGTGGATACTGAAAAGGGCTGCTGCAATAATTTTGGTGCAATATTGAACTTTCGTGCCACAAATGGAGTAATGTAGGACAAAGTAGATCCTGGATCAATCAATACATAAGCAGGGTGTGAGCAAATAGTTAGCATATCTGTCACAACATCAGGTGACGCTTCTGAATCCTGCCTCCCTAGTAACGCATATGTGCGGCTTGGGCCCGCACCTACACTGGAGGCCCCCGATCTGCCCCGACCCCTGCCTGCTGAAACTGAGGGCCTGCGCCCTACCGAGGATGCTGTAGCTCGTGACCCTGCGGATGCCCTGTCCTGTCTATCCCGATCCTCCTGACCTCTGGCTGGGCAATCTCTCATTAAATGGCCCTCTTGGCCGCAAATATAACATCCGATGGAGCCGTACCTGCATCCTCCAAAATGGCGTCGACTGCATATAGGGCAAAGTGGTAAGGTATACCTACTCTGCTTCGCCATCCTCTATAATGGTGAATCTGTAATCTGTGAGCCTCTACCGGTCTCTGACTGCCCCCTGCAGCTAAATCTACCCCTCTGCGGCTGTGGTGGAGGTGGGGGCCTGGGCGGCCTGTCTAACAATCGTGGCCTAGGTCATTCCCGAGCCTCCCTCTGTAACTCAACTGGTCTTTCCCTGCGGCGCTGTTCCTGATTGGTCCTCCTGATCTTCTGATGCCGCTGCCTGATGCCCTCAATATTCTGGGAAAATGCCTGAACTCGGGCAATATCCATGTCCTCTCGCAGTGTGGCTGCAATACAAGTCTCAACATATTCTAGATTCAACCCCATGATAAAGCAGTGTACTCTGGATGCCATGGTATCAACAAAGGCCGGTGCGTACCGGACCAAAGAATCAAACCGCAAGGCGTATTCCCGAACACTCATGGCCCCCTTCTCTAGATGTAGAAACTGGTCCACCCGGGCCTGTCGAATCTCCCGTGGCAAATAGTGATCCAGAAAAGCTCCTAAGAAGCTGGACCAGGTCGGAGGGGAAACATCTCTCCCTCGAGACCTTTCCCAGCTTTCATACGACAATACGGCGATGTCCCGTAACCGGAATGCTGCCAACTCAACCGATTCTATAGGCGTGGCATGCATAACCCTGAAAATTCTCTGCATCTGATCTAGAAAATCCTGAGGGTCCTCTATCCGGTCCGTACCTGTAAACTGTGGGGGATTCAGAGCCAAAAACTCTCGGACCCTCGAACTACCGGTCCCTCCTGACGACTCTGCAACTGTAGACGGCATAGGCTGACGCTGAGCAGCCATCATCTGTGCTAACATGACTACCGCACTCCTAACCTCCTGGTCGGAAGGTATCGGTATAGGGACTGCTGGAGATAGTGTTGCCCCAAGTGGCTCATGATGTGATGGAGACTGCTGAGAAGGCTGGGACGATGCCTCTGTAGTGCCCTCTGATCGGGCTGTCTCTAAACGAGGGTGAGGCATCCTGCTGGTGCCTTACCCTGCTGCAATATCTAAGCTCTGGCCTGTGATAGGATGTCGCTGGTCTAACATTATCTGTAACCAAAGAATATAGTAAGCTCTAGGGACTCAACCCTATATTGTACCGCTCTACAACACGACTGAATAAGAATAAAAAGCAACCATCCTATCATGCCTTGCAGCCTCCTACCCATAGTATGTGGTGCACAACACATCCATAGGCAGGACTCTACTTAGCACGGCTTGCAGACTCCCTGGGATACGACCTGCTCTGATACCAAGTTTGTCACACCCCGCCTTGGGGGGTATGACTGGCACCTGGTGCCCTACTAGGACCTGAACTGCTAGACTACTGAGCCTAAGCACATCTGGTGCCTGGCTGGCTCTAACTCAGATTCAAGGAAACAACGGGCTATATAATGGCTGTAAATACAGCCTCCAGCTGACTAGGCCTATAGCCACCTGTACCTGTAATAGCAGCTAACCAGAAACACACTGTTAACAAGGAACCTATGCGGGCTGACAAGGCCACCATGCTGTCTAGTTATATGGAACTCAACAATGGAATACTGAATAACTACATGACCGGCAAGGTCACCACTACTAACTGGATAAGGCCTCACACGGCCAACATAAACTGAAATGCTAAACAGCTATAAAAAACTGCAAGGCCTCACACGACCGGCTCAACTGACCACAGGGAAATATATACAGTCTGCAAGCCTCTACGAATACTGATAAGATGGTCGGGACAGGGCCCCGACCTACCCATGTTGTACAACAAAAGAAAAGGGATAAACCTCTAGCTATCTAGCTCCGAATGACTGGAGTTGATGACCTTGTGAGCTGACTGGAATCACGAGGTATCGGCCCCTCGTCTATGAGTACCTGCAGGCAAGTAATGCAGCGCCCCAAACGGGCGTCAGTACCGCTGGTACTGAGTATGTAAAACAACAACTAAAAAATATCTGAAAACAATAATACAAATGATGGAACTGAAATAGAAAGGAATAGACTAAACTGATTGAAAATGTAAAGCTAAGCCTACTTTTAACCATGCTGGAAGGAGTAGGGGTCATACCTGGAGATGTATCGCTTTACTGTCGATCTACTCGTATCTAGTGTAACATGGCATAACACAACATAGCATAGCATAGCACACACAAACCTTACCTGGCCACCATAAGCCGGGAGGTACAATCAACACGCAATCTATACCCCTACCCCGGTCGTCCCATCTCCTATAATAACTATAAGCATCCTGCCGATCCCCTGGGTATGCACTTGGGCTCGCTGAGCCCCTGACTATAACTGTACCTGAGTTCGGAGGACTCCTGAATCAACTCCCCGGGCGTACCCGCTCGACGGGGGTGTATAAAGGCCGACCAAGGCACAATATGGGGAAACCGGCATCCCATCTTCTTCCCCTGTGGGACGGCATGCCACTCCGTAGAGCGACGTATCCTCACCCTCTGGAGGATGAGTCGATACAGCTATTAACCCTGGGGCGGTCATGAATGCTAGGTAATCCAACCCCAAGACAATACAGTGGTCTCAACTAGTAATACTATCTGCATATACCACATGCTGAAGCTAGTGATGATAATGTATCTGTACATACTATATGCTGACTAGTGTAGTGATATGTATGTGTTCAATATATGCTGAGACTGATAATGGTATTTATATATATATCTTCTGTCATACTGTGCTGAGTCTAATGTTGAACAAGATATAGTTTTTCTGCTAGAAATCATGCTGTATAACTGAGCTTCTATAGTAACATGATTTACTATTTCTAACATGCTTTCTAAACTTTATTTTAATCTACCATTCTACTTTTGAGATACCCTTCAGATACTTATATTGCTTTACTAAGTTTCAACTGAATACGATAATATCCTAACATACTTTACTAAATCACATACTGGGCATGTTGTACAGTTCCTAACACTTTGTATTAGAATTTATATCATGCTAGCAAGTTTCACTCTATACATAACATGATGCTTCTAATATTGTACCAATATTCATAATAAACATAACACACGACTTCTGAACATTCTACTGGCCTTTAAACTATTTTACTATACCGAGACTACTGACTCGCTGAGGAAACTAGCTTTACATACCTTTGCTTCTGATTTCCCGACTAACTGGCGTAGCTCGATCAGTATTTCAGCTATTTCTCCCAACTGCATTCATATATATGTCAATCATTACTAAATACAACTTTATTCTGAAGGATGACATCACTTTCGATATAATTATAGCCTAAACTTAGGCTTATCGAAAGACGGTCAAAAACTCGCTATTTTCCAAAATTCCAGAAGGGAGAAGTATTCACTTCACAGCTAGGAACACATAGACACTAGTTTGGAGCAATTCCACTTACCTTAGCCCGGTAGCTCGATGATTCGTCAGCCGTATTTCGCGAAACAAAATCTATAGGAATGCTCCCTGCTGCTAAATACCTCGGTACCTGAGGTTAATTTGAGTTTAGACTATGTTTGACAGCGTAATCGAACGATAATATATTACCCCTCTTTGTCTCTCTCTGTTTCTCTGCATTTTATGGAAATTAAATAAGAAATATAACCTCACAAACCGAAGTGGGGGCTTTATATACTTGGGCCTGGACAGGTCCAACGTGTCACGGAGCCAACGTGGAGGCTCCACCTCCGTGACACGTTTCCATCGCGGAGGGGCTCTACCTCGGCTCCTTCCATGATGGTTCGACAGGTTATCCATCTGATCCCTTCCCGGGCCTTTCTCTAGCACGTGTGGCTTTCAAATATGCTTAACCAATGTGCGAATAGGCCATCTAGGTGTCGGAAATCTTACGGGGTATAACACTACCTCTGTGACATGTTGCCATCGCGGAGGGGCTCTGCCCCGACTCCTTCCGCGATGGTTCGACAGGTTTCTTGTCTGGTCTTGCCCCGGGCCTTTTCCTAGCGTGTATGGCTTTCAAATACCCTTAACCAACACGCGAATAGGCCATCTATGTGTTGGAAATTTTACGGGGTATATATATATTATATATATATAAATATGTAAAATTATTAATATGTGTATATTATCAATTTGGTTTGGATTTTTTTTGTTTGATATCAAGCCAAACCAAGTATTGTCGGTTTTTAAAAATTTATCACCAAATCAAACTAAACCAACCTAAATCATTTTTTTTCCGGTTTCATTCAGTTTATTGGTTTGATCGAGTTTCACGGTTTTATTTGAACACCTACCTAGGTATACTGATTCTCTAACTATCCTTGAAAGCCCGAGAGAATTGGAAAAGAAATGGAGGGATTTCTAGCTTGATCTTCAATAGGAATCTCTAAGCTTTGCATGCATGAGAGTCTAAAGCATTAGAATAGGTTAAACCCTCTTAAACACTCATTTCAGGGTTTAAAATGACGTCATTAGAGAGTTAGGAGCTTATAAATTATGAAAATACCCTTAGTGAATCGTCTAGAAAAATGACCCTGCCAGTCCCAACGAGGACTGAACGACTCGTTAGGTGGCCTAATGGGGCGTTCCTTGACTTGTGCCACACGAAACTCCTTCTCATCTTCAGATCCTTCCAAACCAATGAGGGACCTAATGACTCGTTAGGGACACGATGACTCGTTTCCTTCATCTATTCTGGCCACTGGAAATATGCATCCTTCTCCACTAGTGCGCACCTAATAGGTGACCTAATGACTCGTGGGATGACACAACCACTCGTCACTCTAACCTGTTTTCACCCCAGGGAATTACCAAATCTTTGACTCAGGCACACATACGATGGGCCACTTAATGACTCGTTGGGTCACTTGACGAGTCACTAGATGACTCATCCTGTGACTTGGTGCCAGTTTTTCCTGCTTTCTCCACTTCAACCCTCGGGTCTGATCTTAGGAACTTTTGGGGTGTTACATTATCTCCCCTTGGGAACACTCATCCTTGAATATGGGTTAAGCATACTGAAGGGATAGGGAAGGAACAATCCCAAAACTAAACAACTAAAGCTAAAATTTGATGGAGTTACTGACTTTGGAGACTGAACTAAATTCATGAAACATACATGCATGCAATGACATGAAAGGAACTTAGAGACATGAACTTGAGATGAAATTGAATAGGGTACTGAGGAGGATACTAACACCTAATGCTGAAACTAAGCCGGAAGGGACTAAGCTTCCCTTTCTTCCTGAACCTCATTACTCCCTTCATGGGACACACCTTCAGAAATACCCAATCATCAACTTCAACCTCAAGCTCTCTCCGTCTAACATCAGCATAAGATTTCTGCCGACTCTGAGCTGTTTTCAGCCTTTCCCTAATAAGATAAACTTTCTCTATGGCCTCATGAATTGAATCTGACCCTATCAATGTAGCGTTACCAACCTCAAACCATCCAATAGGTGATTTAAATCTCCGCCTGTAAAGAGCCTCAAATGGAGCAATCTGAATGCTGGAGTGGTAACTGTTATTGTAGGCAAACTTGATGAGAGGCAAGTGATCATCCCAAATACCCTTGAATTAATCACATATGCTCTCAACATATGCCTCAAGAGTCTGAATGGTCCACTCAGCCTGACCATCTATCTGTAGGTCAAAAGTTGTACTGAGCTTGACCTGAGTACCAAGTCCCTTCTGAAAAGATCTCCAAAACTGTGAGGTAAACTCAGTACCTCTATATGAGATGATGTACAAGGGGACTCCATGCAACTAAACTAACTCCCAAATATACAATCTAGCATAATCCTCAGTTGAATCGATAGTTTTGACCGATAGAAAATATGCTGCTTTAGTCAACCTGTCTACTACCTCCCATATGGAGTCATACTGTCGGTAGGTACAAGGAAAGCCTGTAATGAAGTCCATGTTGATATCCTCCCACTTACAAGTAGGAATACTAATGTCCTGAAGCATACCCCCGTGTCTCTTATGCTCAACCTTTACCTACTGGCAATTCGGTCACTTAGCTACAAACTCCGCTACGTCTTTGTTCATGCCATTCCACTAATATACTTCTCATAGGTCACGGTACATCTTGATGGCACCTAGGTGGATAGAATACTGAGAGCCATGAGATTCTCCCAACATCCGCTCTCTCAAGTCATCAATACCTAGAACACATAAACGACCCTGATATCAAAGTACACCATCTCCTCCTGGGAGAAGACCTCCACCTTCTGATTCTGAACCGCTTCCTTTAGCTTTACTAAGACAGGATCCTCATCTTTCCTAGCCTTGACCTCGATCATAAATGAAGATTCTGACCCATTCTGAACAATAACACCACCATCTGCTGAGTCAACGAGGCAAACCTGAGCAAGCCTATGGAAATCCTTTACTAACTCCTTTCTCCCATCCTCAACATGAAACACACTCTCCATGGATAGCCTACTAAGAGCATCTTCCACTATATTGACCTTGCCCGGATGATAAAGGACATTTATGTCACAGTCCTTGAGAATTTTGAACCACCTCCTTTGTCACAAATTCAGGTCTTTCTGAGTGAACTCATACTGAAGGCTCTTGTGGTCTGTGAACAAATCCATATGCACCCTATATAAGTAGTGCCTCTAAATCTTCAATGCAAACACCACTGCTGCCAACTCTAGGTCATGCATCAGATAATTTTTCTTATGAGTCTTAAGTTGTCTAGAGGCATACGAATAAACCTATCATGCTGCATCAACACACAACCAAGACCAACCCTAAAGGTATCATAATACACAATGAAACCATCTGTGCCCTTCAGTAGGGTCAGTACTAGGGCTGAAGTGAGTCGAGTCTTTAACTCCTGAAAACTCTTCTCACAGATTCGATCACTGAAATTTGACCTTCTTTTGGGTCAACTTAGTCAACGGTGCTGCAATGGATGAAAAACCTCTTGTAGTAGCCAGCTAAACCTAAGAAGATCCTAATATCCAAAGGACTAACTGGTCTAGGCCAATCCTTCATCGCCTCTATCTTTTAAGAGTCCACCTACACACCCTTACTAGACACCACATGGCCCAAAAATGCTATTGAGTTCAACCAAAACTCACACTTGCTGAACTTAGCAAACAACTGGCGATCCTTCAGAGTCTGTAGCACAATCCTCAAATGAGCAGCATGCTCCTCCTTGCTCCAAGAGTATATGAGAATATCATCTATGAAGACAATCATGAACTTATCCAAATACGGCTTGAATATTCTATTCATCAAGTCCATAAAAGTTGTAGGAGCATTTGTTAGTCCAAAAGACATAACCTCAAACTCGTAATAATCATATCGAGTCCTGAAGGATGTCTTCAGAATGTCACTCTCTCTATCTCTAAGTTGATGATAACCAGATCTGAGGTCTATCTTTGAGAAGCACTTTACATCCTAAAGTTGGTCAAAAAATTCATCAATCCTAGGGAGGGGATACTTGTTCTTGATTGTAATCTTGTTCAACTGCCGATAATCAATGCACATCCTAATGGAACCATCCTTCTTTTGGATAAAGAGAACAGGTGCACCCTACGGGGATTTACTAGGCCTAATGAAACCCTTATCTAGGAGATCTTTCAATCGCTCCTTCAACTCCTTTAGCTCTGCTGGAGCCATTCTGTAAGGAGGAATGGATATAGGCTAGATATCAGGGAGGGGGTTGATTCCAAAGTCACCCGCTAGGGAGAGACTCCTAGTAGATCATTTGGAAACATCTCTGGATACTCACAGACTATAGGAACTGACTGAAGAGTTAGGTTCTCGGACGTAGAATTCTTAACCCGAACTAGATGGTATACACAACCCTTAGAGATCATCTTTTTGTCCTTAATATATGAGACAAAATGACCTATAGGCACTGTTGAACTACCTTGCCACTCTAGGACTGGCTCACCCAAAAACTGAAACTATACCGCACGAGTTCTACAATTGACTGAGGCACAACATTCATGCACCCAATCTATACTGAAGATGACATCAAAATCGGTCATATCTAACTCCACTAGGTCGGTTGAGGTGACTTTCTAAAGGATTGTGCAAGGCAATTTCTGTATACCCGTCGAGCTATAACTGAGTCACCGACTGGAGTAGAAGATGAGAAGGATACTAATAGGATTTATGGACTAACTACGAAACTAAAAAAAGTATAAAGAATCACAAAAGATAAGGTAGTCCCTAAGTCTAACAATGCATACACATCAAGATGGAATACTCCTAACATATCAGTGACCACATCTGGGGAGACCTCCTGCTCCTGACGGGATGATAGTGCATAAAACTTGTTCTGACGCTGGCCACCACCTGCACTAGTGGCTGCACCCTACTGAGCTGAGCGTGTTGGTGGAGCTGCTGAACTGGTGGCTAGGTCACGACCTCTACTATGACTCTGTTTGGCTGAAGGGTAGTCTTTGAGTAGGTGCCCGGGCTTCCCACACCCAAAGCACTCGCTTGAACCTGCTAAGCACTTTCCTGTGTGCCTCCTACCATATATCTCACAAGCTGAAATGTTGTGCTCTCTTGGCAAGCTCCCCTAACATCTAAAGTCTAATGCTCTACCCCTTTGATCATGCTTAGGTCTGGACGAAACACTGGCTGATGATGGCACTGGGGTTGACGACCTCTGTTTGGACTGGTGGCACTGTCCTCCACTGTACCTCTGTTAGAATTTTCCATAACTCCCTGTCCTAGCTGTCTTGGCCTCTCTATCCTTCTCTTTCATCTGATCTGCCTCTTCTGCTAGGCGTATATGACCAACCGTGAGAAGTATAGATCACTGTTCAGCATAGTGGTCCTGCACTCCTTGACCAGCGAGTCTGATACTCCATTCATAAACTTGCTCATATGAGCCCTCTGATCCGCGACCATCTCTGGCGCATACTTAGACAGTCAGGTAAACTACAAGGCATACTCTTGAATAGTCTTGTGGTTCTTCTTTATGTTGACGAACTTTGTTGCCTTTGCCTCCCTCAACTCTCTAGGGAAGAACCTATCCAAGAAGGCAGTCACAAACTCATCCCAACTCATGGGAACTGCTCCCACTGCTCTACCATCCTTCCATTGGTGGTACCATATGTAAGTAACCCCCTTCAACTGATAGGAGGCTAAGTCTTCACTCTCCTCCCCGGTCACCCCCATAATCTGGGTGATCTTCTACACCTCCTCAATAAACTCATGCGGGTCCTCATCCACCTTCGACCCCAGGAACTTGGGTGGGTTCATCTTGAGAAAGTCTCGAACTCTAGCCACTGATGTGTTTCCATTCCGAGAAACATGAGCCAGTGCCTACTGATTGACCTGAGCGGTCATAGCCTTTTTTAACATCTGAAATGCCGCTCTAAACTTGGCATGAGTGACCTGCTCGGGCAAAGGATCTACTGGTGCGGGGCGGGGGGGGGGGGGCTTGTTGATGTTCATCTCCATTGCCATTGTCATAGCCATTTTCGTTGCCATTCCTTATATTATTCACTCAGCATGGAGGCATATTTCTGCAAATACATATAGCACGAGTTAGAAGGATAGAGAGACACTTCATCGCATGACATAGATCATAAAAGAAGGGAAATTTCCTAAAATGTCTTGTAGCCTCTTCCCTATAAGGGTGGAGCACTTCACACCCATGGAAAAGACTACTCAACGCAGCTTTTAGACACCGTCAGACACTCTAAACCTTTGCTCTGATACCAAATTTGTCACGACCCAAGCTAGGACACCCGATCGAGACATGGGACCTAGAACCACGAATGGCTCCAAGTCGACCCATGGAACGAACATAGAAACTAAAGAGAATACATTAAAGCAGAATCTGATAACTTAAAAATAAATAAGTGAAAGTCTGAATAACATAACGTATATCGAACAATAACATCACGATGCTAAATCTCAAGCTGAACATGCTAGTCTATGTCTAAAAAGACTCTACTAACTAATGAGATGCGGGGACAAGCCCCCAACTATCTCCAAGTCTAAAATAAAATGACAACTCCAAACTGAAATGATAGACGCCCTCGAACTATGAGGACTCACTCAAGGTAGGGTTGAACTGTGCCGATAGGGGAAAGTGAGCTATCGGCGAGACTAAACTAGATCACCTGAACTTATATCATGAAATGATAAAGCATAGAGTATGCGTTCAGTACTTTGAATATACTGAGTATGTAAGGTAAGTAAAAACATATTGAGTAAATGTTAATTGAAATGATGCATATAAATATAAATAATTAGATCATTAGAGTAAGGACATACTGAAAATTGAATCTGAGACATTCATAGTCAAAAGTCGATTATCATGCTGAACATAGTTACCCAATATTTAGAAATAGAAATCATATGACTAATCATAACTGATATCATAAGTAAAAGCTCATAAACTGATCATTGGGTCAACCTGCTGTAAAACATAATATCATAAGTCATGAACATGAATAATTGAAATCATGAGGAACAATGGGAGACTCGTCATAACTGATTCCATCACGATAGAGCTTACGTGATTCCCAAACTATCACACTCAAGTGGGAAGAATTGTCCAAAACCTTGCCAGGGCTAAAGACAATACCATGATATCGATATCAAGCTGAGGCCCCTTGGGGGTAGGGGAAAACTCTCTTGAGAGGTCTCAATAATATATATATATATATATATATATATATATATATATATATATATACACACACACCTACATTGGCGCGTAGTTCTAAGATTAGGGAACCTTGGAATCCCAAGCCTACTCGGTGTTGACACTACTCCCAAAAATATGCATAATACTCCCATCATTTTTCAATGAAGATGAAATCATAATTACGTACATAGTCTGAAATTTGAACATTGGGAGTCTTGACTTCAAAATATATCATAAGCTGCATTAGGAGTCTTGGTTCCAAAACGTATGATAAGTTGATTTTATTAGCCTTGGATGAATCATCAAAATATGCTTAATTTGTGTGGGCTTGCCCAAATCATAAAATTATTCATACTTGAGATAGATGTTGCTCTCCTGAGCACACGCAAGCATACGTGGTTGTGCAAGTAATACAATGGCTCTTTTAAGAGACGGATGTCAAACCCAGGAACTGGACTATTTTAGTGAATATTAAAGTTCAAGTGTTAATTTAACCTTCACGACTGTTGATTGTATAGATTTTGGAAAATTGTAATTAAATCTAGAAGTGATCACAAAATAATCGGGAAAAAATAACAAGAAGCATCTAGAGTCAAGGTCTGACAATCATGCAATGCTATAATTCACAATGGTTTGAGTATTAAAACTTCAGCTGTTTTCTCACAAAGCTAAAATGAAGTGTTCATTGTCTTTCAAGCCTCTAAACACAACAAACTAGTCTCACACCTACATCATTGAGTGGGGATGTGACGTCCAAATTCATGAGCAATTTAACACAATGGATGTGATTTACGGGGTTTATGCCCTTGATTGTGGACTTTCGTACCTCTAATCATTTAACCTGACTTAGCTTCACAACTACATCTATGAGCGGTGATGTGACAATTCTAAGTCAGTGTCTAGCTATCATCCCGTTTAATTAACCAAGCAAGGCAAATTAGGTATAGTTTCTATCCTAACCGTGAATCTTATTGTAAAGACAAGGACTTGCTCTGTGCATTCTTATGTTCTAACCTAAGATTACTCTTTTGTGCTTTTGACTAAGCTTAACAAGTTTGTTTTCATGGTGATCAAGCACAAAAACAATAATAATTAAGAATGCAAGACAAAACAACAATCAAAAACTCAAACCAAAGATGAAAATCGAGCAATTACATTCATATCATGTGGCCTCAACCCTAGAGGAAAGGTTTTAGCCACTCATGTTCGTACAATTACTCAAAAACATAATTAAAGTAATGTAGTTACAAGAATAATTAGAAGAGAATGACAAACTTTGAACCCTAGGTGAAGTTCTTCGTTTCTCCCTTCGCTCCTCTCTACTTTCCCAAAATATTTACTTGATAAATGATTTTAGAAGCTAAGGGTCCTATTTATACTTAATGAAAATATGCAAAATCTGGCTATGGTGAATTGGCTCCATTTCATAGACCTAGTCGCGCCAATTTTCCTCCATGAAAAGGAAAAAATGCATGAGGCTACTGGAATTTCGGGCAGTGGCAAGTCATGGCAGTACGCTGTGCGTGTTGCCCAGCATGGCACGACAGCTATCGCGCAGGCCGCAGGGCGTGGCATGACACTATCATGCTCTGTTGCTGCTACTTTGCCCCTCGCGCATGTGCATATGCCCTTGCGTGGCACGACAGTGAATGTGGGACAGGGCCAGCGTGACACACTGCCTAGCGCGCCCTCCTACCTGCGTGGCACGTTCGGTGGCACGATCATGGCACTTCCATGTTTTCTTCATGTCTCTTTCTTTGCACTCACCTTTATCTTCATGCATCATCATATTAAGATCATCCTTAACATTTTTCACCTACAAAACAATCAGCTAATCACATTGGTTAGTTTATGCACAAAATTATACAAAATCACATGAGAATATAATAAATTAAATTAACAAACATGACTAAAATCAAGTTATAAAATAGCACTCGGGCATGTAAATATGCCCAAATCACCACCCCACAGTTAAATCCTTGTTCATCCTCGAACAACTCTATTACATCTCATGCACATGAAGAACTCACAAATAACTAATTGAAGCAAGATGATCCAAGCTACGACTACACCGATTATTTCAGATAGCAAGTTTAAAATAGAGCATGCAATATCTTACCATTAAAACCACATATAACTAAGTTAAAACTTCCTAGACTCAAGAATCAACTCTTAAACTCAGCAAATTCATGAAAATCAACCAATTAAGACATCCGACATGAATTTTATCCTTCATCAAACATGTGCCCTCAAAACAAGAGAGTTACCAATTTTTCACTCACAAGTTTTCAAATTATAACATGTATGAGTATATGAATAAGAAATCAACTCACTCTCACAAAGAATTCACATGCAACATATATTGACCCATTGCCTTTAGTGTTTTATTCCACTAATTTAGGAATATTTTAAAGTAAGATCAAGTAGAACTTATTGGGTTGTAATGTAGGCTAAGAGATGAGTAAATACTATTCTGGCCAGTAATAGTGACTATCTTCCCCAAGCGCTTTTAATACATCAAACTTTCATTACGAACATCTCTTCTCTTACTTCCCCTTTATTCTTTTGACTAATCAATTTTCTCTTTTGTTTCCCCATTTCTTTAAGCACACTTAGCTTATTAGTAAGGAGTACTTAAGCAATTTTTTCTTTCTTTTGTTCTCTTATTCCCTACCAATATTTATGCCTTTTCAAACAAGTGCACCTCTAATCTTTTATTCAACTCCCACAACCATTATTTCCCTTCTTTTTCCAACTTCTCGCCCCTTAAATCTTTTTTTCATTTTTCACTTAAACGCTTAGGAGTTTTGGATCAAATTCAAGGCTATTGAAAAGAAAGGATTAAACTTATATTGTGGCTAGTAAATAATAGGTTAAAGGCTCAATGGGGCTAACTAAGATCATATATCAAGGTAAATAAAACGATGGATAAATATTAGGCTCATTCAAAGAAATGCCTAAATCATCTCCTACAATCGACATCTGTCATTTCCTTTTATATACACACTAGGCAAGTTCTAGACACTACACAATAGCATGAAATATTCAACAACCTTACACTCACAACACATTCTCAATTCAAGACAAATTCAGTAGACTCTTAACTCAGCTAATCACAAGAATTCAGAATTAAGCTTTAAGCACATAGAGTCACATTCAAGAGACTAGTTGTCTCAAATAGAGTTATACAATTGCTAAACATGCTTCAAAATTTATAACACATGCATCTCACAATCATGTACAACATATAACAAGAATATCAAACTATCAATCAACTAAGGGTTCACAAAAAAAACCTATTGACTAATTTTCCTTCAAGGCGGTCGTCAACCATTCTTCTCTGGGAAAGTCCCAAACTAAGACTAACACCATTATGTACAGACAAAGAAAATTTTTATTTTTCGGTTAAAAGTGCCCCCTTCCAAAAAGAACCAAAAAAGAAAAACCAAAGGGTGGGTGAAATATGCTCATCTCAAACCTTTTCATCAAACAATATTATACCAAGCACCAACTTCACCCAATTCACTAAACACAAAATTCAAAATTTTGAAATTTCCCTCACCCCATACTTGAATTATGTTATATCCCCAAAGCATCAAATAAAATCAACACAAGGGTGAGAAATACTTCATAAGGCCTCTATACCTAGCTAACAACATATTTTTCTGCATAGTTGATTATGTGGGTCACCAACCTCATACTCATCTTTTGTCATGATTCTAGATTTTTATTCCCTGGGTACTCAGACTTCCCCTTAATCTGTTCTTAACAACCAAACAAACAACATAAGTGAAAAATAATAAAATACAACAAAAACTGAAAAGAAAAGGTACCTGTGGTACTCTTGGGTTGCCTCCCAAGCAGCGCCTAATTTTACGTCATGGCACGACGTGGACTATCTTTATTAGGATATCCTCAAATAAGTGTTCCCTTTCGAGAACCATCTTCTCCTCTTTTTGTTTTTAGAGGGAACAACCTCCTCTCTGTCCCTCTTTTCTTTCATCTTCTTTTTCAATTTTAGCCCTTCATCAGACTCGAACTGAAGTTTCAATACGTCCTGCAATAGTGGACCCATGGAATCTACCACCCCACACTTGGCCTCTGACCACACACTAATCTTACAAAAATCTCTATAGTGTGTGGGTGGGTTGATCTCCTGATAGACTCCGAAGAGCTCTTCTTCCTCATTAACCCGCATTTTGAGAGTACTCGCTCTCACATTTATTATAGCTCCTCCCCTTGCCAAGAATGGCCGTCCCAAAATCAGGGGTGCATTATCATCAACCTTGAAGTCAAGAATTATAAAGTCAGCAAGTATAATGAATTTACCTACTTTGATGAGAAGGTCTTCTATGGTTCCCTTAGGTGTCATGGTGGACTTGTCTGCCAGCTGCAACATTACACTTTTAAGCCTCAACTTACCCAATCCTAGGGTGTTAAATAGAGATTGGGGAATTAAATTGACTACTACCCCTAAATCACACAGAGCCCGTATAATGTCAGCTTCAGCAATTTTTACAGGGAGGGTGAAACTCCCTAGGTCCTTGAGCTTTTTCAGCATCTTGCTCATCACCCTATAGCTACACTCCTCAGTCAGTGCCACTATCTAGACATCCACCAACCTCATTTTTTTGGCCACCACGTCTTTTAAGTACTTGGTGTACTTTGACATAGCCTGCAAAACATCAAGTAAAGGCAAATTGATGTGAAGTTCTTTGAAAATATCAAAGAACTTCTTGAAACATTTTTCCTTCTTGCTCTTTTTGAGCCTTTGGGGGAATGGTGGTGTTGATCTCTATATTGGTTGCAATTATGATTGTGCATTATGTTTTGCAGCCCTTTGATCATCTTCTCTACCACCTGATAAACCATGTCTGACTAGCTCCGACTGCACCTCATTTTTCTTTTCTTTTGGTGGTGCATCAGCCAACTACTTGATACTCCTCAGACTTATGGCATTGACTTTTTGGGGGGTTTTTATCTGTATCACTGGGTAACCCTTCCTAAGGTCTGGTATGCTACTCAGCTGCCAGCTGATCCATCTGCTTCTCTAGATTTCGGGTGGCCATCTGCTAGTTTTTTAAATATGAAGCCATCCTTGCCTGATTCTTTTCCAGTTGGGTTTGAGTAGCCATGATTTTCTGCAACATCTCCTTAATGTTTCTACTGCTTGATTGGCCACTATTATGTCTATTCTACTGCTGATACTGCTGCTACTAAGGCTGCTAGTAGCTCTGACTCTGATTGCCACCCCAAGAGAAATTTGGGTGACTCTACCAATTTTTATTGTAAGTGTTCCATAGTTCTGATTGCTTCTCTAAACATTCCCCACAAAATTGAGAGATTCTGGATTGGCCCCGCAAGAATCTGTATTGTACCCATTATTACCAAAAATTTTGCACTAGTAAGGAGCCTACTAAATCACATTCAGCTATCCCTCTAGTTGGTTCATACTCAGTTTACTGAACTGAGTCATCATCTGGTGCTGCAATGACGCTAGCTGTGCTGCCAAGGCATTAACACTGTCCACTTCTATCAGCCCTGCTACTCTCTTTCCTTCCCCTCTTGATGATTCACAGTGCCACTCTGGGTTTTCTTGAGCAATTATGTATAAGAGAGTGTACAACTCATCATATGTCTTCTCCAGTGCTTTCCCACCCGATGCAACATCTAATAAGATCTTCGTATATGGGTCTAGACTCTCTAGAAAGGTGTGAGCTAACACCTCATTGGACTTCGGGTCATGGGGGCAGTCTCTCAGTAATGACTTGAACCTTTCCCAAGACAAATACAAATTCTCCTCTGGTTGTTACTTGAAACTTAAAATTTCACTTCTGAGCTTAGTAGTCTTGCCTGAGGGGAAGAATCTGATGAGGAACTTCCTTGCTAGGTCATCCCAAGAAGCAATGGAATTTGGTGTCTCAGCCTTCAACCACCTCTTTGCCTCCCCCAACAATGAAAATGGGAAGAGGGTGAGTCGGACATAATCTATTAACACTCCAGTGGGGACAAAAGTGCCACTGATCTCCAAGAAATTCTGTAAGTGCTGTTGTAGGTCCTCATGTGTCATTCCAGTGAACTGGCCACTAGAATGTAACAACTGCACCATATTCTGTTGTAATACCCCAAAAGTGCCTAAGACTAGACCGGGAGGTGGAAAGAAAGATCAGTAGAAAAGTCTAGGATTTCCCCTCAGACGACCCATGGTACGAGTCGTTAGAAGAAATGATGGGCCATTAGAAGTGGTCGTGGTGAAAGGTTGTAGAACTGGATTGGCAAATAACGGGTCTTCGAACGACCCGTTGGTGGTTGTAACAAGTCATTGGATTGGAGTCATGATGAGGCCAATCTCGATTAGGGAGGCCGAGACGGGTCTTGAGACGACTTGTGGTTGGTAATAACGGGTCATGGTATGTGCCCATTAGGAGAACTTCTAGGTTAGTGACAGTGGTGACGATGACTAGTAACCACAAGTCATTGGTTGTTGGAACGACTCGTCTTATCTGGTCGTTGTAGGAGATCAGAGACCTAAATTCAAGGTGTTACAACTGAAGGTAACAATGGACCGTACGACGTCACAACGAATCATAATGACGTCCGTTTTCACGGCAGTTCAGTTTTTCCAGGAAATTCATTGAGGGTAATTTCATCATTTCTAAGCCCTAGGGTCCTAAACTACGTCGTTTTAGGCTTGAAATGAAGTATTTTATGAAGGGTAAATCTATTCTAGGCTCATTCACGTCCATGCATGCAAATTGAAGGGTTTAGAAGGTGATCAAGTTTAGGCTATCTTCAAGTTTTTTTCAATTCTTCATTGGGAAATAAGAAAAGTGGTAGAATCAGATCTTATCAGGTATATAGGGTTATGAATGGGTGAATTCGTTCACACCCATTGTTCAATCCCTCTCTAAATCATGAAAATTCATATGTTGATCCTATGGGGTTTTAATCCAAATGCATGAAATTCCTAATTTTTCTACATGGGTATGATCTAAATATGTTTCTACTATTGAATTATGATGCATGGGCAAGTTTTACATTGTTTTCAAATATAATTGTGTTTTCAATCATTATTAACTAAAATGCCCATGTATGAGAAGTTCATGAAAGTCGAGATTTATGATAAATGTTCAAGTATGATGAGATATTATTGATGAAAAGCATGATTTCAAATTACCCATGTTTATAAATCATATTTTCAAGTGAATTAGTATTTTCAAGAGTGTTAAAGTATTGGGAAATGCCCATATGTTCAAGTATGATTTATGATTTCCTGAATTAAGCTTACCACATGGTTTTAGAGTTAAGACTCCCATTTATGTTAATATTATGGTATGGTTTGAGCAAAAGCTCCTCATATATGATTTCAGATTGATATGTATTTGATTATTAAGCTTCGTCAATAGGCGATGGTAAGCTTCGTTGAAAAATGATGGAGAGCATATGTATACTTTTGGGAGTTGTAATACCCTCGAAGGGGCTAAGAATAGACCTGGGAAGTATAATTGGAAAAAAGTGCAGAAAAATTGGCAAAAATATCTCAGGACGGGAGGCTTAACGACTTGTGGTGGGATACCACGAGTAGTCGTTTGTAGTCATGGGGTGGAAGTCAGGAGGTAGTGGCGATGCATGACCTGAAGAGTCGTTAGGAGTGGAAACAGCTCATTGTGTTGGTCGTTAGGAGGGAGGAGTTTTGATTTTAAAAAGGATTTCCAGTGAACTTGATGGAAGGACATGACGATTTGTCGGGTCTAGTGACGATTTGTCGGGTCTAGTGACGATTCGTCGCGTTTGTTGTGGCCTGGAGGTTGAGAATTTCTAGTAGACTTGACGAGTGCACCTAACGAGTCGTCGGGTGTGGAAACCACTTGTCAGGTGAGTTGTGGGTTGTAGTTCGGCCAGATTTTTAAGTTTTCTCAGGGGTGTTTCGGTAAAATCCTATGCTCCCAGTTCTTAAGTGATGTTTTTTAGGTATGTTTGGGGACGTTTTAAGGGTTCTTCTAGACCAAATTTTTTCATTCTCTCAAAAACACTTCCCCAAACCCTTCTACCTCCCTTCTCTCAAGATTCAAGGTGTTCTTCGGGCTTCAAGGAGGATAATCAAGCGGGATTTTCATCTACCAGGTATGCGGGACTTCAACAAGGATATTTTTCCATCCTTGTGCCCCAAAATATTTTCAATGAGAACACAATTTAAATTTTCTAGAATATCATTATCTAGGGTTTGAATAATGGATAATTTCTTCCTCATTCTTTTCTTAAAAGCTAATAGTTACTGCAATTATGGAATTCATTTCAAATGTTGATGTGATGGGTTAATTGGGATGGGGTTATATGTTGCGGATGCATGAGGGTGACATATCGTTCATAAATTGTCTTGAGTAATGAATGGGTGTTTCTCGTTGTTCGATTAAATTGCATATTCATGTGTGAAAATAATGAAATTGTAGAAGTATGGGTTGAGTATTTATGGGTGTAGTATGTTCATCCTGACTTGAATTAAGTGTTGAAAGGAAATTGTTCATTTCTCCTTAAACTATCATAGAAATTCTTGATCATGATGAAAGTGTGGGAATATTTCTAAACTAACCCTAATGACTTGATTATGATGTTGATGACCATGTCAAATTGAGTAAAAGTTGTGATTTTGAGTAACTGAAGTAAATTATGTGCCATCACCATGTTTTAGACTTGGTTGATTGGGTGTGACAAGACTTCATCTCCATTGTTGAACTACAAAGCTCGGGCGGATTCTACAATGTCGTTTTATTAAAATCTTTGAATCTAAAAGGTCCGTGGCTAAGGAGTTCAAAAAGGAGTGATTACGACATGTGTGTGGAATGTTTGTAGACTTAAATAAACGGAGTCATGCATTTTGATAGTGTATGCGTTGGATTCTGTAAACCATATATGATCTCATATTGCATGTTGAATGAAATGAATTTGGAAATCTGATTACCATGACGACATGTGCATAACATAACCTTGTAGAATGCTCGTTAGCAAGAGATACTTGAGATAGCTATAAATTGGATTCCATGATGAGGTGAATAATGATGATAGCGCATGAGAAGGATACTTATACTGTTGGGCTTGATATTATGGAAAGTAGCCCCCATTCGATTGATGAAAATGTTGTATGATGAAAAATCAGAAATCGTCCTTGTATCTAATTAGCCGTTGCAATTTAGATTAATGTCAGTCAGCTAGGATTTCTTGTTATGAATTTTTATTAGCAAGAGTATTTCCCTAATCAGTCGGAATTTCTCGTTAGTAAGAGTATTTCCCTAGTCAACCGGGATTTCTCGTTAGCAAGATTATTTCCCTAGTCGGTCGGGATTTCTCGTTAGCAAGAGTATTTCCCTAGTCAGTAGGGATTTCTCGTTAGCAAGAGTATTTCCCTAGCCAGTCGGGACTAACATCCATAGCTAGTCCGTGAATCTTTACATCAAAGCTTTTTTCTCCATTCGACAGTCAGGGATTTTCGCTAGTAAGAATGTTTCCCTTGGACAATCGAGAACCCTTTTGATATCAGTCATGACTTTGCATCCCTATTTCATTAAGATTAATACCTTTGTGCTCCAGTTTAACTTGTAACAATGCATGTCCTTATAATGTGATTATGCTTATATGAATATGTGGATATCATACCGATTGTTGTATCTCTTTTCGGTTACGTTACCAATCCTGTGATTTACAGTACTCCCCATTTGTATATTTATGCTTATGAGTTATTTGTTTGCATTCCTGCATACTCAGTACATTCCAAGTACTGATCGCACGCCTCTTGTGCTATATCGTTTTATGATATAGATCCAGGTCTCCAGGTCCGGCCGCGTGACTAGATACGCTTCTCTCTCTTCCAGCTTCGAGGTGTGAGTTCTCATCTTCTGAGAATGTGGTTTATATTCTTATTTTATCATGTTTTTAGTTTTCAAACTTTTGGAGTTAGTTGGGGGCTTATCCTAGCAACTCATCAGTTTATTAGAAGGCTTTTAGACTTGTTAGATAGAATCAGTGTTGCATTTAAATGTTATTAAGTTGTCATTTTGATTTATATCAGTTTCTGGTCAGTTCTTCCGCTTGTTCATGATGTTAGATGTTTATCATGTTAGCTGCATGCGATTATTATGCCATGGGTCTACTTGGAGCCTCTCGAGGTCCCTTCTCCTGTGTCTACGATCCGAGTCTACTCTCGGGTAGTGATAGGAATAGTGTCTAGAATCTAGTAGGCCAAGGATCGATCAACCCTATGCTTCAGAATTACGCACCAACATAGGTTTATACATATCATATATATACTTTGGAACCTCCCTTGTGAGCTATCCCCTGCCCCGAATGGACCTCGAGCTTGATATAGATATCATGGTATCGTACTTACCCTTACAAGGCTTCGAACGACTCTACCCACTTGACTGTGATAGTTGGGACCACATAAGCTCTATCGTGGTATGTCGGTTATATGACGAGTCTCCCATTGTTCGTGATGATTTTCAGTTATGCATGTTTATCATTCATGAAATCTATATATGTTCTAAAGCAGGTTTGACCCTATGTTCAATTTTACTTATGATTATCAGATTTCAACTTTGGGTCAATCAATTCAGTTATGATATTATGTTATGTTCAGATCATGATTTTAGAAAGTGGCATGCAAGCCCTACTCTAAGATTCTTGTTTTGATCATGTTTATTATGCTTGTTTTAAATGATTTTAGATATTTAAGTGGTTTTACTTACCTTGCATACTCGAAACATTCCATGTACTGACTGCATACTCTATTCTGTAACATTTCATGATACAGGCTTCGATCTTCAAACTCAGCCCCTCCACTAGCCAGCTTTCAGAGTTAGCATTAGTCTCTATTGGTGAGTCCTCAGATGTCGAGGACCCCTCTTTTATCCAATTATGTTGACATATTTTCAGTTTCATACTTAGAGAGTTAGTTGGGGTCTTGGTCCATCAAGTCATCAGACTTAGAGGCTTTTCAGACAATAGATTGTATCCAACTTCAGACTCATGTTGTATTTTGGATTATATGTTATGCTAGATTTCCACTATGTTTATTAAGTTAATTCTTCCACTTTATTTGATTGAGTTAGATGTATGTTCATGCCATGGGTCGACTTGGAGTCTCTCGGGGCTCCTTATCCCGTGTCTCGATCCGAGCCTATGTTCAGGTCATGACAAACTTGGTATCAGACTAATAGGTTTGAAGGGTCCTAGGGTGTCTGAAAGCCACGTTAAGTAGAGTCTTTTTCATGGGTGTGAAGCGCACCATACTTATCATGAAGAGGCTACGAGACGTTTAGGAAATGTTCCCTTCTTTCATGATCTATGTCATATGGTGAAATGTCTCTCCATCCTTCTAACTCGTGCTATTCGCGATTACAGAATCATGCCTCCCCACAGAGTTAATGGAAGAAGGAATGGAAATGAAATTGGCCACGAGGATGGAAATGGGGATGGGCACTACCAAGCCCCACCAGTCCAGGAGAACCATGCACCAGAGCCGATTGCCCATGCTAAATTTACGGCAGCCATTCAGATGCCAGCGCAGGCCTTGACCGCGCAGGTCAATCAGCAGGCAGTGACGCATGTCCCGTAGAATAGGAATGCAACGGCAATACGAGTCAGAGATTTCCTAAGGATGAACCCACCAGAGTTTCTCGGGTCAAAGGTGGACAAGGATCTACATGAGTTTATCGATGAGATTGTGAAGATCACCCAGGTCATGGGGGTGAATGGAGTAGAGTGTGATGATTTGGCCTTATATCAGTTGAAGGGGGTTGCACAAATTTGGTTTGCACAGTGGAAGGATAGCAGGGCAACCGGTGCTGGCCCTATCAGTTGGGAGGAGTTTCACATTGCCTTTATAGATCGGTTTTTCCCTCTTAAGATGAGGGAGTTGAAGGTAGCCGAGTTCGTGAACCTAAAATAGGGGAAGATGATGGTGCAGGAGTATGCCCTAGAGTTCACTCGTTCGTGAAAGTACGCCCCAGAATTTATGGTTGATCAGAGAGCACGAGTGAGCAGGTTTGTTCATTGGGTGGCGGACTATCTAGACAAGGATTATAGAACTGCTATGCTCCATCAGGATATGTATTTCCCACGGATAGTCTTATATGCCCAGCAAATGGAGGCGGAACACATGAGGGAGAGAGAGGACAAGAGGGCCAGGACAGACAGCTATAGATTCTCTTAACGAGGTCAGGTGCTAGGCACCGACAGCAGACCCACCAGAGATCTTCAGCCCCAGCATCTTCAAGGATGAGTGTGCCATCATGACCTAGGCACAACCATAGAGGGTGAGCATCAGGATCTAGGGGTGAGAGTAGCAGGCCCGTAGATTCTAGTATCCCAATTTGCGACAGGTGTGGTCAGGGGCATACGAGTTAGTGCTTGGCGGGTACAAGTGCTTGCTTTGGGTGTGGGAAGCTCGAACATATGCTTAGAGATTGCCCAACAACTAGATAGGGATTGAGGCCCAGCTTCTAGTTCAGCAGCTCCACGGTAGTCTAGCAGGGGGCATCTACTAGCACAGGCGACGTCAGCACCAAAATAGATTCTATGCCTTAGCATCTCCCAGGAGCAGGAGGTATCTCCGAATGTAGTCACTGGTACGTTACGAGTTTTCCATCTAGATGTATATGCTTTGTTAGATCCAGGATCTACCTTGTCTTTTGTGACACCTTATATGGCTAGTAGTTTCGAATTCAGTCCCGAAATCTTGTTAGAACCCTTCTCAGTCTCTACTCCATTGGGTGATTCAGTTGTAGCTAGACGGGTATATAGAAGTTGCCCAGTCACAGTCCTTCAGAAATTCACCTCCTCAGCAGATTTAGTAGAGTTAGCCATGAGCGATTTTGATGTTATCATCTGCATGGATTGGCTATTTGCATGTTATGCCTCAGTTAATTGTAGACTCGGGTAGTAGAATTCAGATTTTCGGGTGAGCCAGTCATAGAGTGGAAGGGTAGTTCACTTGTTCCTGTAGGTCGTTTCATTTCCTACATTAAGGATAGAAAGATGATCTCCAAAGGTTGTGTGTACCAACTAGTTAGAGTTAAGTTTGCTACGTCCAAGACCCCGACTATCCAGTCAGTCCCGTAGTATGTGAGTATCCAGAAGTTTTCCCAGATGATTTACCAGGAATCTCGAGCGAGCGAGAGATTGATTTTTGTATTGACTTTCTTCCCAATATGCAGCCTATATCTATTCCTCCTTACAGAATGGCCCCATCCAAGTTAAAGGAGTTGAAGGAGCAGTTAAAGATCCTCTAGATAAGGGGTTCATTAGACCGAGCAAAATCCCATGGGGTGCACCAATTCTCTTTGTTTGAAAGAAATATGGCTCTCTTCGTATGTGTATTGATTATCGACAATTGAACAAAGTCACCATCAAGAACAGGTACCCTCTACCTAGGATTGATGATTTGTTTGACCAGCTTCAGGGTGCCAAGTTCTTTTCGAAGATAGACCTCAGGTATAGATACCATCAGCTCAGGGTTCAGAGTGACATTCCGAAGACAGCCTTCAGGACGCGGTATGGTCATTACGAGTTTGTAGTTATGTATTTTGGACTAACAAATGCTTCTGTGGCTTTTATGGATTTGATGAACAGGGTGTTCATGCCATAATTGGATATGTTCGTGATTGTGTTTATTGATGACATACTAATATACTCTTGGAGCAAGGAGGAGCATGCCAATCATTTGAGGGTGCTACTACAGACTCTCAAGGATAGTCAACTATATGCCAAATTTAGCAAGTGCAAGTTTTGGTTGAATTCGATGGAATTTTTGGGCCATGTGGTGTCAAGTGAGGACATAAGGGTGGACTCTCAAAAAAAAGAAGCGGTGAAGAATTGTCTTAGACTAGTGATTCCTTCAGATATCAGGAGTTTCTTGGGTTTAGCCGGGTACTATCGGAGATTTTTTGAGGGTTTTTCATCTATTACAGCGCCATTGACGAAATTGACCCAAAATAAAGTGAAATTCCAATGGTCGAATGCTTATGAGAGGAGCTTCCAGGAGTTGAAGACTCGAGTTACCTCAGCACCGGTGTTAACCCTACTCGAGGGTACCGATGGGTTTGTGGTGTATTGCGATGCTTCTAGAATCAGCCTTGGTTGTGTATTGATGTAGCACGGCAAGGTTATAGCATATGCTTCCCAACAGCTGAAAGTTCATGAGAAGAATTACCCGACCTATGATCTTGAATTTGCGATGGGGGTATTCTCCTTGAAGAGATGGAGACATTATTTGTACGGGGTCCATGTGGATGTTTTTACGGACCATAAGAGTCTACAATATATGTTTACCCATAAGGATCTAAATCTACGACATTGGAGCTACTCAAGGATTATGATATGAGTGTCATTTACCATTCGAGCAAAGCTAATGTAGTAGCAGACGCACTTAGTAGACTCTCTATGAAGAGTGTGTCCCATGTAGGTGAGGGAAAGAAGGAGCTGGTGAAGGATGTGCATCGACTTGCAAGGGTGGGAGTTCATTTGGTTGAGTCAAACAATGGCGGTATTAAAGTTCAGAACGGATTAGAATCTTCCTTGGTGACAGATTTAAAAGCTAGACAAGACGAGGATCCATTTTGGTAAATTTAAAGGAAGTCGTTCAAAATCAGAAGGTAGGGGTTTTCTGCAAAGGGGGAGATGGGGTTCTTCGATATCAAGGTCACTTATGTGTCTCGAACATTGATGATTTGAGAAGTCGGATGTTGCATGAGGCTCACGGTTCCAGGTATTCGATCCATCCAGGTGCCACCAAGATGTACCGTTACTTACGGGAAGTCTATTGGTGGAATGGCATGAAGAAAGACATAGCAGAATTTGTAGCTAAGTGCCCAAACTATCAGCAAGTGAAGGTTGAGCATCAAAGACCAGGAGGTATGCTTCAGGATATTAGTATTCCTACTTGGAAGTGGGAAGAAATCAACATGGACCTCATCACAGGGTTGCCTCGCACTCATCGGCAACATGACTCCATTTGGGTGGTTGTGGACAGGTTGACCAAAGCCGTCAACTTTTTACCGGTCAAGACCACTGATTCAGCGGACGATTATGCTAAACTATACATCAGAGAGCTATTCGGTTGCTTGGAGTGCCTTTGTCCATCATATCAGACAGAGGTACCCAATTTACCTCTCAGCTTTGGAGGTCGTTTCAAAAAGGACTTGGTACTCAAGTTAAGCTCAGTACAACATTTCACCCGCAGACGGATGGTCAAGCTAAGAGGACAATTCGGACTCTCAAGGACATGTTGAGAGCGTGTGTGATTGAATTCAAGGGTAGTTGGGATGACCATTTGCCTCTTATTGAGTTTGCGTACAATAACAACTACCATTCCAGCATGCAGATGGCTCTGTTTGAGGCTTTCTATAGACGGAGATGTAGATCGCCTATTGGTTGATTTTAAATCGGTAAAGCTGCAATGATAGGACCAAATTAATTCCATGAGGCCATGGAGAAGGTTCGGCTCATACGGGACAGGTTGAAAATAACTCAAAGTTGCCAAAATTCCTACGCCGATGTGAGAAGGAGAGAACTAGAGTTCGAAGTGAATGATTGGGTGTTTCTGAAGGTGTCTCGCATGAAGCGAGTGATGAGGTTTGGAAAGAAAGGAAAACTCAGTCCTTTTTATGTTGGCCCCTATCAGATTGTGCAGCGGGTTGGCAAGGGGGCATATGAATTGGATTTGCCTTCAGAATTAGCTTCCGTGCATCCTGTTTTTCATGTATCGCTCTTAAAGAAGTGTTGGGGTGATCCAGCTCTAGTTGTCCGATGGACAGTGTCAGTGTGAGAGACAGCCTTAGTTACGAGAAGGTTCCAGTGGAAATACTGGATCGGCAGGTTCGAAGGATAAGAAACAAGGAAGTAGCTTCAGTTAAAGTTTATGAAGGAATCAGCATGTTGAGGGAGCTATGTGGGAAGCCGAAGCAGATATGATGGCTAGGTACCCACATCTATTCCTTACCGGCTCAGTTCCAGCTTGAAGTATCAGTTTTGCCTAAAACTCTATTCAATTTCATGTTCAGTTCATGTACCCCATGTTTCTTTCATGTATATGGATGTGTGTATGATTCATGAATTCAGTTCAGCTATGTAGTTTAAATCGGAGTTAGTCATTCTGTCAGTTTTCAGCTTGTATGATCAGTAATTGAGTATGATGATTGTATTTACCTTTTTTATGTATGTTTTCCCACATTCGAGGATCAATGTTCCCAAGGGGGAGATATTGTAATACCCCGAAAGTGCCTAAGACTAGACTGGGAGGTGGAAAGGAAGATCAGTAGAAAAATCTGGGATTTCCCCTCACATGACCAATGGTACGAGTCGTTAGAAGAAAGGACAGGCCGTTAGAAGTAGCCGTGGTGAAAGGTTGCAGAACTGGATTGGGAAATAATGGGTCTCAAAACAACCCTTGGTGATTACAATGAGTCATTGGATTGGAGTCATGGTGAGGCTGGTCTCGATTAGGGAGGAAGCGACGGGTCTTGAGACGACTTGTGGTTGCTAATAAAGGGTCGTGGTATGTGCTCGTTGGTAGGACTTCCAGGTTAGTGACAGTGGTGACGACAGCTGGTAACCACGAGTCGTTGGTAGTTGGAACGACTCGTCCTGCCGGTCATTGCAGGAGATCAGAGACCTGAATTCAGGGTGTAGAAATGAAAGGTAAAAAGGGACCGTAGGAGCTCACAACGGATCGTACTGACGTCCGTTGTCACCGGCAGTTCAGTTTTTTTAGGAAATTCATTAAGGGTAGTTTCGTTATTTCTAAGCCTTAGGGTCCTAAACTACGCCGTTTTAGGCTCGAAATGAAGTGTTTTATAAAGGGTAAATCTATTCTATGCTCATTCACATCCATGCATGCAAATTGAAGTGTTTATAAAGTGATCAAGTTTAGGCTATCTTCAAGTTTTCTTCAATTCTTCACTAGGCAATTAGAAAAGTGGTAGAATCAGATCTTATCACGTATGTAGGGTTATGAATGGGTGAATTCGTTCATATCCATGCCCAATCCTTCTCTAAATCATGAAAATTCATATGTTGATCTTATGGGGTTTTAACCCAATGCATGAAATTCCTAATTTTTCTATGTGGGTATGATCTAAATATGTTTCTACTATTGAATTATGATGCATGGGCAAGTTTTACATTATTTTCAAATATAATTATGTTTTCAATCTTTATAAACTAAAATGCCCATTTATGAGAAGTTCATGAAAGTCGAGTTTTATGATGAATGTTAAAGTATGATGACATATTATTGATGAAAAATATGATTTCAAGTTACCCATGTTTATAAATAATATTTTCAAGTTGAATTAGTATTTTCAAGCCTGTTAATGTATTGGAAAATGCCTATATATTCAAGTATGATTTATGATTTCCCGAATTAAGCTTTACCACATGGTTTTAGAGTTAAGACTCCCATTTATGTTCAGCTTGTGGTACGGTTTGAGCAAAAGCTCCTCATATATGATTTCAGATTGATATGTATTTGATTATCAAGCTTTGTCAATTGGCGATGGTAAGCTTCGTTGAAAAATGATGGAGAGCATATGAATGTTTTTGGGAGTAGTGTCTAGCACCGAGTAGGCCAAGGGTCAATCAACCCTATGCCTTAGAACTACGCGCCAACATAGGTTTATACATATCATATATATACTTTGGGACCTCCCTTGTGAGTTATCCCCTGCCCCAAATGGGTCTCAAGCTTGATATTGATATCATGGTATCGTCCTTAGCCCTAGCAAGGCTTCAGACAGCTCTACCCACTAGAGTATGATAGTTGGGACCACATAAGCTCTATCATGGTATGTCAGTTATATGAAGAGTCTCCCATTGTTCCTCATGATTTCAGTTATGCATGTTTATCATTCATGAAATCTATATATGCTCTAAATAAAGTTTTACCCCATGTTCAGTTTTACTTATGATTATTAGATTTCAGCTTTGGGTCAATCGATCCAGCTATGATGTTATATTATGTTCAGATCATGATTCCAGAAAATAGCATGCAAGACCTACTTTTAGATTCTTGTTTTGATCATGTTTTATATTATGCATGTTTTAAATGATTTTACATATTTAAGCAGTTTTACTTACCTTGCATACTCGGTACATTCCACATACTGACCGCATACTCTATGTTGTATCATTTCATGATACAGGCTCCGATCTTCAAACTCAGCTCTGCCACTAGCCAACTTTCGGAGTTAGCATTAGTCTCTATTGGTGAGTCCTCATCTGTCGAGGGCCCCTCTTTTATTCTTTCAAACTTAGAGAGTTAGTTGGGGTCTTGTCCCATCAACTCGTCAGACTTAGAGGCTTTTCAGACAATAAATTGTATCCAGCTTCAGACTCATGTTGTTTTTTGGATTATATGTTATACTAGACTTCTGATATGTTTATTACGTTAAGTCTTCCTCTTTATTTGATTGAGTTAGATGTATATTCATGCCATGGGTCTACTTGGAGTCTCTTGGGGCTCCTTATCCTGTGTCCCAATCTAGGCCTATGTTCGGGTCGTGACATCTACTTATGCTCAAAGTTTCCCTCTAGCTCCGGTTTGCAGATACTGGAGGTCACATTTGTCTCTAGTAGGATTGCCACTTTGCGAACTGGTCAAACTGCCATTGGTTCAGGCAACAACTCTTCTTGCTCTACTAGTGGATGTTGTTGTAACTGCTCCTGTAACCTTTTTAACTTCTGCTCTAGAGCTTCTCTTCGGAGCAAATGTAATCGGCGTCCGGCTCCAACAAAGGTTCCACCAACTCTCTATTCCTTGCTAGTTCTGCAAGGACAACCTGTTAGCTACAATAGAACAAAAAAAGACCAAGTTTTTCAACACTTAAGAAAAATAAAAATCACACAAAAACTAAAAATTCACTAAACCCTTCCAGTCCCCGGCAACGGTGCCAAAAACTTGTTGCGACCCTGAGCACGCACAAGCGTACGCGGTAATACAAGTAATATACTGGCTCTTTTAAGAGCCGGATGTCGAACCAACAGGAACTGGACTATTTCAGTGAATATTAAAATACAAGTGTTAATTTAACCTTCACAAGTGTTGATTTTAGAGATTTTGGAAAATTGTAATTAAATCTAGAAGTGATCACAAAATAGTCGGGAAATAATAACAAGAAGCATCTAGAGTTAAGGCCTGAAAATCATGCAATGCTACAATTTATGATGGTTTGAGTATTAAAACTTCAGTTTTTGTCTCACAAAGCTAAAATGCAGTGTTCATGGTCTTTTGAGCCTCTAAACACAACAAACTAGTCTCACACCTATATCGTTGATCGGGGATGTGACGTCCTAATTCGTGAGCAATTTAACACTACGGATGTGGTTTAGGGGGTTTATGCCCTTGATTATGGACTTTCGTACCTGTAATCATTTAAGCTTACTTAGCTTCACAACTATGTCTACGAAAGGTGATGTGACAATTCTAAGTCGGTATCTAGCTATCATCCCATTTAATTAACCAACCAAGAAAAATTAGGTATAGTTTCTATCCTAACCGCGAATCTTATCATAAAGACAAGAACTTGTTACCTGCATTCTTATGTTCTAACCTAGGGTTACTCTTTCGAGCTTTTGCCTAAGCTTAACAAGTTTGTTTTCATGGTGATCAAGCATAAAAACAACAATAATTAAGAATGTAAGACAAAACAATAACCAAAAACTCAAACCAACGATGAAAATCAAGCAATTACAGTCATATCATGTGGCCTTAACCCTAGAGGAAGGGTTTTATCCACTCATGTTCATACAATTACTCAAAAACATAATTAAAGTAATGTACTTACAAGAATGATTAAAAGAGAATGACAAAATTTGAACCCTAGGTGAAGTTCTTCGCTTCTCCCTTCACCCCTCTCTACTTTCCTAAAATATTTACGTGATAAATGATTTTAGAAGCTAAGGGTCCTATTTATACTTAATGAAAATATGTGAAATCTGGCCGTGGGTGAACTGGCTCCATGTCACGGACCTGGTCGAGCCAATTTGCCTCCGTGACACGGAGCAAACGCGTGAGGCTACTGGAATTTCGGGAGTGGTATGTCATGGAAGTGTGTTGTGCGCGTTGACCAGCGTGGCATAGAAGCTACCACGTAGGCCTCAGGATCGTGCGCTACTAATGCTTCTTTAACCCTCGCATGCGCACACATGGCCTTGCGTGGCACGGCAATGAACGCAGCACAGGGCCAGCGTGACACGCTGCCTGGCGCGTCCTCCTGCCGACGTGGCACGTTGGGTGGCACGATCTTGGCACTTCTATGTTTTCTTCATGTCTCTTTCTTTGCACTCAATCCTGAACTTACTTTATCTTCATGCATCATTATATTAAGATCATCCTTAGCATTTTTCACCTACAAAACAATGAGCTAATCACATTGGTTAGTTTATGCACGAAATTATACAAAATCACATGAGAATATAATAAATTAAATTAACAAACATGACTAAAATCAAGTTATAAAATAGCACTTGGGCACGTAAATATGCCCAACATCAATGGACTTCATAAGTCAAAAATAATAGATTTATATGTGGGAAATTTATAAACATTCATCCATGCTAGATATCTCATCATTCTTGAAATCACGAATTATAAGCTTGACTTTTCATAAATCTTGCATAATAGGGCATAGTTTATAATAACTTGAAATCATGAATTTATAATCAAATTGTGTATAAAATCTGCTTATTAAACTTAAAACATGCTTTAGAACTTGAGGGGATTAGACTCATAAACCTATCATAGAGAATTTTATAAAATTGGGTTAAAACCCTATAAAACCATATACTTGAATTCATGAACTTAAAGAGTAACTTGGGCATGATAGTGAAAGGAAACTCTCATTCATAGTCTTACATACCTGGATAGACTGATTCTCTAACTATCCTTGAAAGCCTAAGCGAATTGGGAAAGAAATGGAGGAATTTCTAGCTTGATCTTCAAAGGGAATCTCTAATTTGTGCATGCATGGGATTCTAAAGCATTAGAATAGGTTAAACCCTATTAAAACACTCCTTTAAAGGCTTAAAACAACACCATTATAGAGTTAGAAGCTTAGAAATTATGAAAATACCCTTAGTGAATCGTCTGAAAAAATGACCCTGCCAGTCCCAACGAGGGACTGGACGACTCATTGTGTGGCCTAACAGGTCATACCTTGACTCATTTCCATAGCCAACTCCTTTTCATCTTCAGATCCTTCCAAACCAATGAGGGACCTAATGACTCGTCAGGGACAGGATGATTCGTTCCGTCTATCCGTTCTGACTACTGGAAACATGCATCCTTCTCAACCACTGCGCACCTAATGATTCGTGGGATGTCACAATGACTCGTCCGCCCCACCCATTGTCACCTTAGGAAATTGCCAAACATTCGACTCAGGAACACATATGATGGGCCACTTAACGACCCACTTCTTCACTTGACGGGTCACTGGATGACTCGTCCTATAACTTGGTGCCAGTTTTTCCTTCTTTCTCCGCTTCAATCCTCGAGTCTGATATTAAGGAATTTTGGGGTGTTACATCTACATTCAGATTCTGTTCCATTCCTCTGCCCTTTTTGTCTCTTCCCATGTAATCGTCTTCTATCTCCTCGTGGTTATGGAATAAACTAGTGTTTTTAATTCTATTGTAATATTATTAATACTTGGTCCTAATTTTGTAACTTTGAGAATTGATGATAAATGAATGGAATATGATTTTTGTCCTTTCTTATTGTGTGCTTTCATTCATGTTAGTATTTCTCACGCCCCGCCTTGGGAGGCATGACTGGCACTTGGTGCCCTACTAGGATCTGGACTGCTGGACTATTGAGCCTAAGCACTTTTGGTGCCAGGCTGGCTCTAATTCTGGATTTATGAAAACAATGGGCTATATAACGGCTGTAAATACAGCCTTCGGTCGACTAGGCCTATAGCCAACTGTAGGAATATAACAGCTAACTAGAACAACCGAGCATAAGGGAACCTATCTGGGCCGACAAGGCCACTATGCTGACTAGTTATCACTGAAAAGTATAATCAAGTGCTGAACTGATCTGTGACCGACAAGGTCACCAACTAACAACTGAACAAGGCCACACACGACCATCATATGCAAACTGAAACATAAATACGGCCCCACATGACCGATACAACTAACCACAGGGAATATACAATCTGCAAGCCTCTAAGAATAATAAGATGGCCGAGACAGGGCCCCGGCCTACCCATACTGTACAAATAAAAAGGGAAGTAAACCTTTAGTTGTCAAGCTCCGGATGACAGGAGCTGAAGACTCTGTATGCTGGCTAGAACTATGAGGGATCTGCTCCTAGTCTATGAGTACCTGCAGGCAAGTAATGCAGCGCCCCAAAGGCGTTAGTACCACTGGTACTGAGTATGCAAGCAATAACTGAAAATAATTGAAAGCAAACAATAATACTGATAGATACTGAAGTAATAGAAGACGGGCTGAGACTGACTGAAAAGAGCGTAACTTTACTGAAGAGAGTAAGAGTCATACCTGATAACATGGCCGTCTACTTTCTATCTATTAATAACTAACACAACATAGCGTACAAGAACCTTACCAGCCCCCATAAGCCGTAAGGTACCAACCAGCACACAATCTATATACCCCTATCCAGGTCATACCATCCACCTAGTAACTATGAGCATCCTGCCGGCCCCCTAGGTATGAAACTTAGGCTCGCTGGGCCCCTGACTATAGCCATATCTGAGTCCGGAGGACTCCTAAAATCTGAAATCTGAAATATGTAATCTGAAATCTGAAATCTACACTCCGGGCGCAAGCGCTCGATAGGGGGTGTGGTATAGTGCTGATCAGCCTGCTATGGGGAATATGCATCCCATCTTCGTTCATTGGCAAACAGCATTCCACTCCGTAGAGCAACGTATCCTCACCCTCTAGCAGGCGAGTCGACACATCTATTAACCCTGGGGCGGTCTAAGGGTGCCCAACACAGAACAATCATGTCTTCACAGATAGCAATAGGCATATGTAATATATATACTGGATTTGATAATAATATTTATGTTATGGTATTCTGATTTGAATCTCATATTGAAATGTACTGAATCTGATACTAAAATATACTGAATTTGTAATAATATTTCTGGAATATTCTGCTGGGACTTATACTGTTTTACTGAATTTCATGTTGAACACTGTATTATATTTATAACATGCTTACTAAATTTCATACTGAACATGATATACGACTTATGAAACACTCTACTGAAATTCGTACTATTTTGCTATACTAGAACTACTAGCTCACCGAAAGAAATTGGCTTTACATACCTCAACTGTTGACTTTCTGATTAACTAGCGTAGCTCGGCTAGTATTTAGCTATTTCTCCCAACTGTATTCATATTCACGAAAGAATAGAATTAATTCTACTATTATTTTGGAAAGAAACCATACTTATGGATATACCTACTGCCTATTCTTCGACTTATCAAAGAACGACCGAAAACTCATAATTTCTCAGAAGTCTAGAAGGGAGAAATACTCACTTTAATGCTGGGAGTATATTAGCACTAGTTTGGAGCAATTCCACTTACCTTGGCTCAGCGTGATGACGATTCTCCGGCCGAATTTTGTGAGACGAACTCCACAGGAATGCTCCCTGCAGCTTTATACTTCGCTACCCGAAGTTAATTTGAGTTTGTACTGTGTTTGACTGCTTAATCGAACGGAAATTAATGAAAACCCTTTGTCTCCCCTATTTACTGGTCGTTTACTGGAAATTAAATGTAAGGAAATGATTTAAAACAAAGTGGGAGGCCTTATATACTTGGGCCCGAAACCCTCCTCTTTAAGTCGCATTTGTCGAATGCGATTTATAAGTCACATTTCCCTTGCGACGCTCCGACTTGGCGCTTGTCCGGTCTCTCCCCGGGCCCTTTTATCACATGTATGGCATTCTAAAACTCTTAACCAATATGAGAATAGGCCAACTAAGTGTCAAGAACTTACGGGGTGTAACATCCTTCTCCCCTTAAGAACATTCGTCCTCAAATGTTAACTTCTATTTACAGAAATTTTAACCTGCTTTACTTATTCTGGAAAAATTTCGGCAGAGTTTCCCTTGTAATATGGACTATCTCAAAAATCCTAAAATGCACAAAAGTCCAATACAGGTACTCCATATAATACTATAGCATCCATTACACAATAAACTAGAGTCAACTATCTCACGTACACATGAATATACTGTAACTCATAAAAAAGTAATAATAACATACCTCTGGCTAACTAAGTCTGAAATAATTGAGGATATTTGACTTTCATATTTTCTTCTGCTTCCCCAGTCTTTCCTCTCAGTTCCTATTACGCCATAACACTTTGACAGAAGCGACATCTTTAGCTCTTAATCTGCGGATCTGCCGGTCTAGTATGGCTACTGGAACTTCTTCATAGGCCAACTCCTTTGTAACCTGAACATCTTGGACTGGGACAATTCGGAGGGATCTCCTATGCACTTTCTCAGTGTTGATACATGGAAAACTAGATGGACAGATTCTAACTCTGGAGGTAAGTCTAACTTATATGCCACTTTGCCTATTCTTCGGCGAATCTGATAAGGCCCAACAAACCTCAGGCTGAGCTTGCCTTTCTTGCCAAATCTCATTACACCCTTCATCGTTGAAACTTTCAGAAACACCCAATCACCCACATTAAATTCCAAGTTTTTGCGTTGCACGTCAGCATAAGATTTTTGGCGGCTCTGAGCAGTCAGTAAACCTTCTCTAATAAGCTTTACTTTTTCCTCTGACTGATAAATGATATCTGGCCCAATCAATACTGATTCTCCTACCTCAAACCAACCAACTGGATATCTGCACTTTCGCCCATATAATGCCTCATAAGGAGCCATCTGAAGAGCTGAATGGTAACTGTTATTATAGGCGAACTCAATGAGTGGTAAATGTTCATCCTAGTTACCTCTGAAACCAACACACATGCTCGCAACATATCCTCAAGCGTTTGAATGGTGCGTTCTGCCTGCCTATCTGTCTGGGGATGAAAAGTTGTGCTCAGGTTAACCTGTGTCCCCAAGCCTCTCTGAAATGATTGCCAGAATTTAGCTATAAACTGCGCCCCTCTGTCGGAGATAATGGACACTGGAACACCATGCAACTTGACTATTTCTCTAATATATAGCTCAGCATAATCCTCGACGAAAAAGGTAGCCCATATTGGCAGAAAATGAGCTGATTTTGTTAGTCTATCAACAATCACCCAGATCGAATCATATCTACGCCTGGTGCGGCGTAATCCTGCTACAAAATCCATATTTACTGCTTCCCATTTCCATAGAGACACAGCTATATCCTAAGTCAGTACGCCTGGTTTCTGATGTTCAGCTTTTACCTGCTGGCCGTTGGGACACTGAGCTACGAATTATGCTATCCCCTTCTTCATTCCTGGCCACCAGTACATTTCTTTTATATCGTGGTACATTTTCGTAAAACCTGGGTAGAGAGAATAACGGGCATAATGTACCTCGCCCATAATCTGCTGGCAAAGCCCTGCAATGTCTGGAACACAAAGGCAATCTTTATATCGCAATACTCCATCCTCAGTTGTTTGAAAATCTATCACCTCTCCTTGCTGAACTCTATTTCTAAGCTGAACCAGGCTAGGATCTTCACACTTCCATTCCTTTACTTCCACGACTAAAGATGACACTGCGGTGTTCTGGATTACCGCTCCGTTGTCCTCCGTTTTTGCTACACGAACGGCTAAACTGGCTAACTAATGCAATTCCCGGGCTAATTGCCGCTGCACAGGCTATAAGTATGCCAAACTCCCCATAGACATACGGCTAAGGGCGTCTGCCACCATATTGGCCCTTCCTGGGTGGTACAGAATATTCACATCATAATCTTTCAATAGCTCTAACCAGTGATGCTGCCGCAAGTTCAGTTCTTTCTGGGTGAAGATATATTGTAGGCTCTTATGATCAGTGAAAATATCCACGTGGATGCCATACAAGTAGTGTCTCCATACCTTCAAGGCGTGAATCACTGCGGCCAATTCCAGGTTATGGGTAGGATAGTTCTTTTCATGTTTCCTCAGCTATCTGGAAGCATAAGAAATTACTTTACAATGATGCATCAACACACATCCTAACCCAACAACTGAAGCGTCACAATAAACTGCATTACCTTCTGTACCTTCTGGCAATGCTAACACTGGAGCAGATGTTAGCCTGTCATTCAACTCTTGGAAGCTCTGCTCACATGCCTCAGTCCACTGAAATTTTGTTGCCTTCTGCGTTAGTTTAGTTAGAGGTGCTGCTAAGGTGGAAAAATCCTTCAACAAACCTCCTGTAGTACCCTGCTAACCCCAGGAAACTGCGTACCTCGGTCGGAGTGGTAGGTTCGGGCCATGCTTTTACTGCTTCTATTTTCTGGGTATCTACCTATATACTAGCATCTGACACGATATGACCCAAAAAGGCTACTGAATTCAGCCAGAATTCACATTTCAAGAACTTGGCATATAGCTGACGGTCCCTGAGAATCTGGAGCACTGTCCACAAATGATCCTAGTAGTCTGCCTCGGAGCGAGAATACACCAGAATATCATCAATAAACACTATCAGAAACAAGTCCAGGTATGGCCTGGAAATACTGTTCATCAGGTCTATAAACACAGCTGGAGCATTCGTCAGCCCAAAAGACATGACTAAGAATTCAAAATGGTTGTATCTGGTCCTAAAGGCGGTCTTTGGAATGTCCCTTTCATGAACCCGAACCTGATGATATCTGGACCTTAAGTCAATTTTGGAGAAATACCTAGCTCCCTGTAACTGATCAAACAGATCATCTATCCTGGGAAGCGGATACTTATTCTTGACAGTAACTTTATTCAGTTGTTGATAGTCTATACACATGCGAAGGGAACCATCCTTCTTTCTTACAAACAGAACTGGCGCACCCCAAGGTGAAGTAGTCGACCTGATAAAGCCCTTGTCTAACAAATCTTTCAACTACTCCTTTAGTTCTCTGAGTTTAGCAGGAGCCATCCGACATGGAGAAATAAATTTGGCTGAGTGCCTGGTAATAGGTCGATTGCAAAATCAATTTCCCTTTCTGGGGGGAATACCAGGTAGCTCATCTGGGAATACATCAGAGAATTCATTAACCACTGGAATAGACTGGAGAGTCGGGGGCTCTACCCGAACATCCTAAACTCTGACAATGTGGTAAATGCACCCCTTGGCTATCAACTTTCTCGGCTGAAAATAGGAAATAAACCTACCTTTTGGCGTAGCTGTACTTCCTTCCAGTCTCGTACTGCCTCCCCTGGAAAGTGGAATCGGACAGTCTTGGTCCAGCATTCTACATTGGCATAGCATGGAGCTAACCAATCCATACCCATAATGGCTTCAAAATCAACCATTTCTAACTCTACCAAATCTGTTGTGGTCTGACGGCTAGCAACGTCTACTGTACACCTCGATAAACCATTCTGGCTATGATAGAGTCACCAATGGGTGCAGATACTAAAAAGGGTTGCCGAAGTAATTCTGGTGCAATACTGAACTTTCCAGCCACTAATGGGGTAACATAGGACAAGGTAGATCCCAGATCGATTAATACATAAGTAGGGTGAGAGCAAATAGTCATCATACTTGTCACAACATCTGGAGACACCTCTGAATCCTTTCTTCTTGGTAATGCATAGGTACGGCTTGGGCCCGTACCTGAACTAGAGGCCCCTGATCTGCCTCAGCCTCTGCCTGCTGAAATTGAGGGCCAGCGCCTTGCCGGGGCTGCTGGAGCTCGCGACCCTACTGATGCCCTGTCCTGTCAATCTCGGTCACCCTGACCCCTGGCTGGATAATCTTATCACATGACTCTCCTGTCCGTATATATAAAACTCTGTGGAGCCATATTTGACAGCTCCAGAGTGGCGTCGGCTGCAAATAGGGCAAAGTGGTGGTGTATACCTGATCTGTTCTGCCCTCCTCTGCTGGGGTGAATCTACTGTTCAAGAACTTCCGCCGGACTCTGACTGTCCTCGGTGACTGAATCTACCCCTCTGCTGCTGTGATGGAGGGGGGGTCTAGATGGCCTGTCTGACAATCGTGGCCTAGGCCCTCTCTAGATCTACCTCTGTAACTCATCTAACCTATCCCTATGGAGCTATTCCTGACTTGTTCGTCTGCTATCCTGTTGCCGTTGTCTAAGGCCCTCAATAGTCTGAGCAAAAGCCTGTACTCGAGCAATATCCATATCTTCCCACAAAGTAGCTGTCATACAGGCCTCAATATACTCTGGGTTCAGCCCCATAATAAACTGGTGGACCTTGGATGGCATGGTGTCTACAAAAGCTGGAGCATATCGGGCCAAAGAATCGAACCGCAGGGCGTATTCTCGAACACTCATCGCCCCCTGCTCCAGGTGTAAAAACTGGTCTATCAGGGCCTGTCGGATCTCTCGTGGTAGATAACGATCCAGCAAGGCCTCTAAAAAGCTGGACCAGGTCGGAGGGGCAACATCTCTCCCTCGAGACCTTTCCCAACTCTCATACCACAACACAACAATATCCCCCAATCAGAATACCGCCAATTCGACCGACTCTGTAGATGTAACATGCATTACCCCGAAAATCCTCTACATCTGATCCAAGAAGTCCTGGGGGTCCTCTGTTCGATCTGTCCCGATAAACTGTGGGGGACCTAGTGCCAGAAATTCTCAGACCCTCGAACTACCAGGCCCACCTGATGATTCTGCCGCTGTAGGTGGCATTGATTGGCGCTGAGTAGCCATCATTTGCGCTAACATAACTATTGCACTCCTGACCTCCTGGTCAGATGGTGTAGGTATAGGAACTGTCCGAGGTGGTGTCGTCCCAAGTGGCTCCTGATGGGGTGGAGACTGCTGAGAAGGTCGGGACGATACCTCTATATCGCCCTCAGATCGGGCTAATTCTAAATGAGGCTGAGGCATCCTGCTGGTGCCCTCTGCTACTGCTATGTCCAATCTTCTGCCTGTGATAGGATGTCGCTGATCTGATGACAAGCTTAGGGACTCAACCCTAGACTGTACCGCTCTATAGCACGACTGACTAGGAAGAAAGAGTAACCATCCTATCATGCCTTGAAGCCTCCTGCCCATAGTGTGTGGTGCATAATGTTGAGTCCCCGACAACGGCGCCAAAAAAGTGTTGACGACTGCGCCCAAGCACACACGCAAGCGTACATGGTCTTACAAGTAATACAGAGGCCCTTTTTAAGAGCCGGATGTCGAACCCAAAACGACTGGACCAATTCAGCTATTTATAAAGTTCAAGTGTGATATTTACTTTCGCAAGTGTTGCTATAGACTTTTTAGTTAATTTATAATTAAATCTAGGGGTGGTCACAGAAATACTCTGAAGTCATTCAAGGAGCAACTAGAGCTAAGGCCGGGTAATCATGCGACATTACTCTTTGCAATGGTTTAAGTATGGAATTATCAATTGTCGTCTCACATAATTACAATTGCATGTTCATAGTCTTTCGAGCCTCTAAACACAAAAAACTAGCCTCACAACTACATCGTTGAGTGGGGATGTGACATTCTAGTTCGTGGGCAATTCAATTACGTGGATGTGGTTTATGGGGTTTATGCTCTTGATTAGGGACTTTCGTACCTCTAATCATTTAACCGAACCTAGCTTCACAACTACTTCTACGAGTGGTGATGTGATAATTCTAAGTTGGTGTCTAGCTCATCCCGTTTTAGTAACCAAGCAAGGCAAATTAGGTATAATTTCTTATCCTAACCGCGAATTATATCGTAGGATACAAACTTGCTCCCTACATTCTTTGTTCTTGCCTAGGTTTACTTTCTCAAGATTTTACCTAGGTGTAACGTGTGTGTTTTCATGGTGATCAATCATAAAAACAACCATAATTAAGAACGTAAGACAAAACAATAATTAATAACTTAAAACCAAAACAAATGCACATAGTCACAATCGTATCTTGTGGCCTCAACCCTAGAGGAAGGGTTCTAGCCACTCAAGTTCGTATAATTACAAGAAAACATAATTAAAGTAACATATTTACAAGAATTGGTAGAAGAGAAGATGAAATTTAAGAACCCTAGGTGAGTTCTCCCACTTCTCCCTTCACTCCTTGGTAGTTTTTCAGAAATATTACGTGACAAAATATTTTTAGGAGCTAAGGGACCTATTTATAGTAAATGAGAGATGTACAAAATTATGCCCGGCATGGAATATCTCCATGGCACGGAGGTGAACGCGCCAATTTACCTCCATGACACGGAGGCATCGCGCAGGCACACTGAAAATCCAAAACAGTCCGCAAGCAGCCCTCTGCCGCATTGGCAGCGTGTCACGCTGCTTGTGCAGCACGCTAGGGGCTGTGGCACGTTACTGGTCACGCAGCCTGCCTGTTGTGGCACGTTGCCAACGCATAGGTGGGCTGTTTCTCGTGTCCCCCTTGCCGACGTTCGCACTTTACTTCCGATTCCATGCCTCCACTTCACCAACTCATAGATTAGTTCCTCAAATTCATTTTAAACCTACAAAAATAAGAACTAATCATGTTGGCTAGTATATATATTCACATTTGCATAAAATTACATGAGAATGTATATAAATAAGTAGATAAACAAGACGAAACTAAGTTATAAAGTATCACTTGGGCTTGCCATTTTGCCCAAGATCACCTACCCCACACTTAAAGCCTTGTTGGTCCTCGAACAACCCTTTTACATCTCATGTAAATGAAGACTCACACGTAGCTAATTTAGCAAGAGAATTCAAGCTACAGCTATAATGGTTTTTTAATATAGCAAGTTAAAAATAGAGCATGCACGATTTAATCATTGAAATGAAATACAACTATGTTAAGACTTGCTAACCTCAAGAATCGACTCTCAATCTTAGCAAACTCATGCAAACCAACCGATCAAGAAATCTGACATGAATGTTATCTTTCATTAAACATGTGCCCTCACAACAAGAGAGTTACTCATTGTTACTCGCAAGTTTTTAAAACACAACATGTATGGGTATGTGAATAGAATTACACTCACTCTGTCAAAGAATTCACATGCATCATGTAGTGAACCATAAGCTTGTCCTTAGTCTTTACTCCACTAATTTAAGGATGTATGAACGTAAGATCAAGTAGGACTTAATGGGTTGTAATATAAGCCAAGGGACTGGTAGGCACTATTCTGGCCAGTAATAGTGGTTATCTTCCCCAAGCGCTTTTAATACATCACACTTCCCTTAGGACATCTCTTTTCTTACTTTCTCCTCATTCTTTTCACTCATGAATTTTCTCTTCTTGTTCCCATTTCTTTAAGCACACTCAACTTATTAGTAAGGGGTACTTAAGCAACTTTTTCATTCATTTATTTCTTACTCCCTACCAATACTCAGGCATTTTCAAACAAGTGCACCCTTGACCTTTCTCAACTTTTACAACTGCTACTTTTCCTTCTTTATCATGCTTCTCACTCCTTCACTCTTTCAGATTTTTCCCTTAAGCGCTTAGGAGTTTTGGATCAAATTCAAGGCTAATGAAAGAAAAAGGATTAAGCTTATGTTGTAGCTATCAAAGAATAGTCTTAAGGCTCAATGGGGCTCACTAGGATTCAACATTCAAGGTAGGTAAAGTGAGGGATAAAAATTAGGTTCATTCAAAGAAATGCCTAAATCATCTCCTACAGTCCACATCCTTCATTTCATTTTATGTACACACCAGGCAAGTTCTAGACATTCCACAATAACACGGAATATTCGAAAAACTTACACTGACAGCACATGCTCAATTCAAGACACATTCAGCAGACTCTTACTCAGCTAATCACAAGAATTCAAAATTAAGCTTCAATCACCTTGAGTCAAATTCAAGAGCCTAAGTGTCTTAAACAAAGTTATACACTTCTTACATGCTTCAACACTAACCACACTTGTATCTTACAATCATGTATAGCACATAAAAAGAAATCAATTCATTAATTAGCTACGGGTTCAAAAACCAAAACCTATTGACTAATTTTCCTCAAGACGGTCGTCATCCATCCATCATCGGAAATAATCTCTAATTATGACTAAAAACACTATATACAGACAAAGAAAATTTTTATTATTTGGTTCACAGACCCCCCATCGGAAAAGAACCGAAAAGAAAAACCAACGGGTGATGAAGTCATGCTTAATTCAAAATTTTTGTTCCAATATTTCTCCCAAGCACTAATTCACCAAAAATCATTAAGCACAAAAAAATTGTTTTCCTCACCCCCCACTTGAATTATGCTATGTCCCCATAGCATCAAATTAAAATTAAACAGGATGAGAAATACTTCCTGAGGCCTATATGCCTAGCTAACAGCAAGTTTTTCTTCACTTTTGCACTAGTGGGTATTCGACCCCACACTTTCCATCTTCCATGCTTCTTAGCTTCCTCCTCCAAGGATACTCAGATTTCCCCTCCATCTGTGCTTAAATATCCACCAAAAACAACACAAGTTGACAATAAACAAAATCAACACAAACAACAATTACAAATTGTACCTGTGGTAACCTTGGGTTGCCTCCCAAACAGCGCCTTATTTTACGTCGCAACACGACGTGGACTATCCTTTTCAGGACATCCTCATACCTGGGTTCCCTTTCGAGAATCATTTTCTTTTCTTTTGATTTTTAGCGGAAACAGCCTCCACTCTGTTCCTCTCTTCCTCCAACTTCTTATCAAACTGAAGCCCTTTATCAGACTCGGGCTGAACAATTATCATTACCTTTGGCCGTGGACCTGTGGAATCTACCACCCTACACTTATCCTCTGACAACACACTAACCTTACAAAGGTTTCTGTAGTGTGTGGGTGGGTTAATCTCTTGGTATACTCGGAAGAGTTCTTCTTCATCCTCGACCCTCATTTTCAGGGTCCCTACTCTTAAGTCAATTACCACTCCTCCGGTGGCCAAGAATGGCCGTCCCAAGATTAAGGGTACCTGGTCATCAACATGAAAATCTAAGATAATAAAATCAGCAGGTATAATAAACTTACCCACTTTGATGAGAAGGTCCTCTATAATTCCATCTGGTGCCACTTGCGACTTATCCGCCAGCTACAGCATCAACCTTGTTGGCCTTGTTTCTACCAACCCTAGGGTGTTAAATAAAGACAGGGGCATTAGATTAACTTCTACCCCTAAATCACATAAAGCTCGTATCACCTCAGCTTTACCAATTTGTATGGGGAGGGTAAAACTCCCTGGGTCTTTGAGCTTCTTAGGAATCTTGCTCAATACCCTATGACAGCACTCCTCAGTCAGTGCTATCGTCTGGACATCCACCAATCTAACTTTGTTGGCCATCACATCTTTCAAGTATTACGCATACTTGGGCATTCCCTGCAAAACATCAAGCAAAGGCAAATTTATGTGAAGTTCTTTGAAAATCTCGAAGAACTTTTTGAAGCATTCCTCCTCCTTGCTCTTTCTGAATCTCTGCGGAAATGGTGGTGGTGGTCTTTGTGCTGGTTGCAATGAAGATTGTGCATTTTGTTGCATAGCACTCTGATTCTCTCCCTTGTCAGTGGATGGTCCTTCCCTAACCAACTTCGGTTGCACCTCATTTCTTTTCTCTTTTGGCACTGCATCAGCTACTTTTTTGCCGCTCCTCAGACTGATGGCATTGACTTGGCGGGGGTTAGGATCCGTGTCACTTGGTAGTCCTCCCTGCGGTCTCATATTTTGAGCAGCTGCTATCGGACCCATCTTCTTTTCTAGATTGCGGGTGGCCAACTGCTGATTCTTCAAGTCTGATGCCATCCTCGCCTGATTTTCTACTAATTGAGTCTGGGTCTCCATGATTTTCTGCAACATTTCCTCAATGTTGCTGCTAAACTGGCCATCATTCTTCCTATTCTGCTGATACTACTGCTGTTGAGGTTGCTGATAACTTTGCTTTTGATTTCCACCCCAAGAAAAATTTGGGTGGCTCTGCCAATTTTTGTTGTAGTTGTTTCCACAAATCTAAGTGTTCCTCTGCACATTCCCAACAAAATTGACTGATTCTGGATTGGCTCCACAAGATTCTGCATTGTGCCCCTTATTTCCACAAATTTCACACCAACTCGGAGCTTGCTGAACTGCATTAACCTGGCCCTGTTGTTGGTTCATACTCAGTTTATTGAACTGAGTCATCATTTGATGTTGCAATGAAGCTAACTGTACCGCCAAGGCATTCATACCATCTACTTCTATCAGCCCTGCTCTTTTTCCTTTCCCTCTCGATGATTCACTATGCCATTCTGGATTTCCTTGAGCAATTCTATTCAACAGCGTACACAGCTCATCATACGTCTTCTCTATGGCTTGCCCACCCGATGCAGAGTCTAGCAAAATTTTCGTGTGTGGGTATAGACTTTCTAGAAAGGTATGGGCCATCACATCATTAGATTGCTGGTGATGGGGACAGTCTCTCAGTAATGACTTGAATCTCTCCCAAGCCAAATATAAGTTCTCATCAGGCCCCTGCTTGAAACTTAGTATTTCACATCTCAATTTTGCAGTCTTGCCTGAAGGAAAGAATATGATCAAGAACTTCCTTGCCAAATAATCCCAATAAGTTATGGAATTTGGTGGCTCAACTTTCAACCACCTTTTTACCTCTACCAACAATGAAAATGGGAAGAGGGTAAGTCGGACATAGTCTGTGGACACTCTGGTGGGGACGAAGGTGTCACTAATCTCTAAAAAGTTTTGTAGGTGCTGTCGCGGGTTCTCCTGTGCCATCCCAGTCAACTGACCACTAGAATGTAACAGCTGCACCATGTTTTGTTTCAATACAAAGTTCCCTCCAGGTTTCGATTTACGGATACTAGAGTTCACATTCTTCGCTTGTGGGTTTCCACTTCGCGAACTGGTCTTCCTGCCATTGCTTTCGGTGACAATTGTTCTTGACCTGTGGGTGGTTGTTGTTGTACCTTTTCTTAAAGTCTTTTCAGCTTTTGCTCAAGAGCTACTCTCCTTTGCAAATGAATTTGACGTTCTGGTTCAAGCAACGGTTCCACAAGCTCTCTATTCCTAGCCAGCTCGGCAAGACAACCTGTCACCTACAATAAGTCAGACTACAACCAAGTTTCTCAACACTTAAGGAAATTTAAAAATCACACAGAAAAAGATAAATTCTCTAAACTTCGTCGGGTCCCCGGCAACGACGCCAAAAACTTGTTGAGTTCCCGGCAACGGCGCCAAAAACGTGCTGACGACTGCGCCCAAGCGCACACGCAAGCGTACATGGTCTTACAAGTAATATAGTGGCCTTTTTTAAGAGACGAATGTCGAACCCACAGGGACTGGACCAATTCATCTAATTATAAAGTTCAAGTGTGATATTTAGTTTCACAAGTGTTGATATAGACTTTTTAGTTAATTTATAATTAAATCTAGGGTTGGTCACAAAAATACTCTGAAGTCATTCAAGGAGAAACTAGAGCTAAGGCCGGGTAATCATGCGACATTACTCTTTGCAATGGCTTAAGTATGGAATTATCAATTGTCGTCTCACATAATTACAATTGCATGTTCATAGTCTTTCGAGCCTCTAAACACGACAAACTAGCCTCACAACTACATCGTTGAGCGGGGATGTGACATTCTAGTTCGTGGGCAATTCAATTACGTGGATGTGGTTTACGGGGTTTATGCTCTTGATTAGGGACTTTCGTACCTATAATCATTTAACCGAACTTAGCTTCACAACTACTTCTACGAGTGTTGATGTGATAATTGTAAGTTGGTGTCTAGCTCATCCCATTTTAGTAACCAAGCAAGGAAAATTAGGTATAATTTCTTATCCTAACCGCGAATCATATCGTAAGTTACAAACTTTCTCCCTACATTCTTTGTTCTTGCCTAGGTTTACTTTCTCAAGCTTTTACCTAGGTGTAACGTGTGTGTTTTCATGGTGATCAATCATAAAAACAACCATAATTAAGAACGTAAGACAAAACAACAATTAATAACATAAAACCAAAACAAATTCACATAGTCACAATCGTATCTTGTGGCCTCAACCCTAGAGGAAGGGTTCTAGCCACTCAAGTTCGTATAATTACAACAAAACATAATTAAAGTAACATACTTACAAGAATTGGTAGAAGAGAAGATGAAATTTAAGAACCCTAGGTGAGTTCTCCCACATCTCCCTTCACTCCTTGGTAGTTTTTCAGAAATATTACGTGACAAAATGTTTTTAGGAGCTAAGGAACCTATTTATAGTAAATGAGAGATATACAAAATTATTCCCGGCATGGAATAGCTCCGTGGCACGGAGGTGAACACGCCAATTTACCTCCGTGACACGGAGGCATCGCCCAGGCACACTGGAAATCCAAAAGAGTCTGTAAGTAGCCCCCTGCCGCGTTGGCAGCGTGTCACGCTGCTTGTGTAGCGCGCTAGGGGCCATGGCACATTACTGGTCGCACAGCCTGCTACCGTGGCACGTTGCCAACGCGCAGGTGGGCTATTTCGTGTGTTCCCCTTGCCAACGTTCGTGCTTTACTTCCGATTCCATGCCTCCACTTCACCAACTCATAGATTAGTTCCTCAAATTCATTTTAAACTTACAAAAACAAGAACTAATCATGTTGGTTAGTATATATATTCATATTTACATAAAATTACATGAGAATGTATATAAATAAGTAGATAAACAAGACGAAAACTAAGTTATAAAGTATCACTTGGGCTTGCCATTTTTCCCAAGATCACACAACATATCCATAGAAAAGACTCTACTTAGCACGGCTTGCAGACTCCCTGGGATACGACCTGCTCTGATACCAAGTTTGTCACGCCCCGCCTTGGGAGGCATGACTGGCACCTGGTGCCCTACTAGGATCTAGACTCCTGGACTACTGAGCTTAAGCACTTCTGGTGCCAGACTGGCTCTAATTCTGGATTTATGAGAACAACGGGCTATATAACGGCTATAAATACAACCTCCAGCTAACTAGGCCTATAGCCACCTGTGGAATATAATAGCTAACCAGAACAACTGAGCATAAAGGAACCTCTGCGGGCCGACAAGGCCACCATGCTGACTAGTTATCACTGAAAAGTATAATCAAGTGCTAAACTGATCTGTGACTGACAAGGTCACCAACAGGGAATATACAATTTGCAAGCCTCTAAGAATAATAAGATGGTCGGGACAGGGCCCCGGCCTACCCATACTGTACAAACAAAAAGGGAAGTAAACCTTTAGCTGTCAAGCTACGGATGACAGAAGCTGAAGACTCTGTACGCTAGCTGGAACTACGAGGGATCTTCTCCTCGTCTATGAGTACCTGCAGGTAAGTAATGCAGCGCCCCAAAATGGGCGTCAGTACCACTGGTACTGAGTATGAAAGCAATAACTGAAAATAACTGAAAGCAAACAATAATATTGATAGATACTGAAGTAATAGGAGACGGGTTGAGACTGACTGAAAAGAGCGTAACTTTACTGAAGAGAGTAAGAGTCATACCTGATAACATGGCGGTCTACTTTCTATCTATTAATAACTAACACAACATAGCATACAAGAACCTTACTAGCCCCCATAAGCCGTAAGGTACCTACCAGCACACAATCTATATACCCCTACCCAGGTCATACCATCTACATAGTAACTATGAGCATCCTGTCGGCCCCCTGGGTGTGCAACTTGGGCTCGCTGGGCCCCTAACTATAGCTGTATCTGAGTCCAAAGAACTCCTGAAATCTGAAATCTGAAATCTAAAATCTGTAATGTGTAATCTGTAATCTGAAATTCGAAATCTGCACCCCGGGCGCAAGTGCTCGACATGGGGTATGGTATAGTGCTGATCAGCCTGCTATGGGGAATCTGCATCCCATCTTCGTCCGCTGGCGGACGACATGCCACTCCGTAGAGAGACATATCTTCACCCTCTGGCGGGGGAGTCGACATAGCTATTATCCCTGGGGAGGTCAAGGAAGCTCTAAGGGTGCCCAACACAAAACAATAATGTCTCCACAGATAGCAATCGGCACATGTAATATATATACTGGATCTGATAATAATATTTATGTTATGGTATTCTATTCTAAATCTCATATTGAAATGTACTGAATCTTATATTAAAATATACTGAATCTATAATAATATTTCTTAAATATTCTGGTGCGACTTATACTATTTTACTGAATTTCATGCTGAACACTGTATTATATTTTTAACATGCTTACTAAATTTCATACTGAACATGATATACGACTTCTGAAACACTCTACTGAAATTCGTACTATTTGCTATACTAGCACTACTAGTTTGTCGAAAGAAACTGGCTTTACATACCTCAACTGCCGACTTTCTGATTAACTGGCATAGCTCGGCTAGTATTCAGTTATTTCTCCCAACTGTATTCATATTCACGAAAGAATAGAATTAATTCTACTATTATTTTGGAAAGAAACCATACTTATGGATATACCTACTGCCTATTCTTCGACTTATCGAAGGACGACCAAAAACTCGTAATTTCTCAGAAGTCTAGAAGGGAGAAATAGTCACTTTAATGCTGGGAGTATATTAACACTAGTTTGGAGCAATTCTACTTACCTTGTCTCGGTGTGACGACAATTCTCCGGACGAATTTCGCGAAACTAACTCTACAGGAATGCTCCCTGTAGCTTTATACTTCACTACCCAAAGTTAATTTGAATTTGGACTGCGTTTGACGGCTTAATCAGATGAAAATTAATGAAAACCCTTCGTCTCCCCTGTTTACTGGTCGTTCACAGGAAATTAAATGAAAGGAAATGATTTAAAACAAGGTGGGAAGCCTTATATACTTGGGCCTGAACCCCTCCTCTTTAAGTCGCATTTGTCGAATGCGATTTATATGTCGCATTTGTCGAATGCGATTTATAAGTCGCATTTGCCTTGCGACGCTCCAACTTGGCGTTTGTCCGGTCTCTCCCCGGGCCCTTTTCTCGCGCGTATGGCATTCTAAAACTCTTAACCAACATGCAAATAGGCCAACTAATTGTCAAGAACTTACGGGGTGTAACAGTATTACCTGAGCAGCCACAAGTTAATTGTACTTGTTGCCCTTCTTTAATCTGTTATTGGTTTTTCTTTTAGATGATGCCAAAAGGGGAAAAAAGTATTGGTTGTCAGAGGGGACAAGTTGAAATTTTAAGGGGGAAGCTTGGGAGGTGTAGGTTGTGAGCAAAGTTGAAGTATTAGTTGTCAGGAGAAATAGGTTAAAATTGTAAGGGGGAAGCTTGTGAGGTATGGGCTGTGAGTAAGAGGGAAATTGCTTGAGGGGGAATGTCATGACCCGAGCATAGATCCCGGATTGAGACACGAAACTTAGAAACACAAAGGGCTTCAAGCTAACCCATGACACGTACATAGCATGAAAGAGAGCATATATAAAGCGGAAATGAATCATAACATAAGTTAAGTGGAAGTCTAAGTGTTATAAAGTATGAACAAGGACAACATGTCACAAGGAGGAGACCATCTAATATATATTTGTCTGAAAAGCCTCTATTCATAAGATGAGCTAATGGGACAAAACCTCCAACTAGTTTGCTAGGCTGAAACTGAAAGACATAATAAAACATAGCAAACTATTAAGTGTCCTCGAAAGATGAGGACTCACCCACTAGGGACTAAGTTGGACTGAGGCGGGAGCGGAGCTAAAGTTTGGGCTGAGACTGATCGCTAGAACCTATATCATGAGACGATATAGCATAGAGTATGCGATCAGTACTTTGAATGTACTGAGTATGTAGAGTAAGTAAAATACACTAGTAAAATGATAGTTTGAAATCACGAGTATAAAACAAGGTAGAACATGAGAGTAAGGACGACATGATAAAAACCATTTTCTTAAAGCAATCATAAACATGAATTATTCATCGTAGGCTAAAACATAATGACCAAAAATATTTCAAAAGCAAATCATATGATTTAACATACTTGAAATTATAAGTAAAAGCTCATAAAGGATCAATAGGTCAAATATGCTATAAAATATAATATCGTAAGTCATAAACATGAATAACTTAAAACATGAGAAACAATGGGAGACTCATCATAATTGATACCATCATGAGAGAGCTTACATGATGCCCAACTATCTCACTTAAGTTGGCAGAGTCGTTCCAAGATTGCCAAGCAAGGGAACGATTAAGGTGCAATATCACTTGTGAATCCCCGTAGGATTTGGACATGAATATATACCTACAGTGGTACATAGTTATGAGACACGGGGTTTGCCTGAATCCCTAGCCTACTTAGTGCTAGACACTACTCCCAAAAACATGCACATGGATCATAATTATCATCGAGAAACATGCTTGATATTACATAGGCTGGTCTAAATCATAATATCATAATAATACTTGAATAAACTTCAGAACTTGAAATTATAGGTTCATGAGCTTGAAATTCATAAAATCATACATAATTGGGTAAAATCACCATAAAATTGAAGTATAGATTCATGAGAGATTCTAGTAGAAAATAAGTAATCATAATCATAAGTCATGAAATTTAATCATTAGAAACTTGAATTCATAAGAGATTATATCAGATTTCATGAGAATTGGGTCTAACCCTAGAATTTTAATGAATTATGCTTGGAGACTTAAAATCATAAAATAGGAATGAAATTGGGCATAAGGAAGAAGATTTCTCCCATTCATAACTCTACATACCAGGGCTTGATGAATCCTTACCTTGACTTGAAGACCCAAGAGGAATTGAATGATCTTGATGAAGAACTCAAATCTTGGCTTGAGAGGATTTAATCTTTCAAATAGGGTGTTAGGAGTAGAATGAGGGTTTAGGCTAAATAAAATCCTTCAATACCCCTCCCCCCAAGAAATCTTAAAATGGTCTCATTTAGGAGTTAAAAAGTATAAGAAATTACAAAAATACCCTTAAAAAACATTCTTAAAAATTTGCCCATCAAGTATATGGGTCGTACCATGACTCGTGGTGACATACCACAGGTCATGGTGTACTAATCTATGGCTTCTGGGTGGCTTAATAGATTTTTGGAACTCTTGCTATGGGTTCTTGGTATGAGGCGTACCTACATACCATAAGTAGTACCATGACTCGTGGTGACAGAGTTGGTCCTGTCCGTCAAACCTGATAGTGCTTCACTAAACTAGCCATAGCTTTTTACTTTGAACTCCAATTGACGCAAGGTCAGATGTGTTGGAAAGAAGACTCAAAAGGATTTAACTTGATATGCTAGATCACACAAAAACACTTTAGAAAATAGTAGTTATTGTCAACTTATGTCAAAAACTCAATCACTTGGAAAGCTCTCAACTCAACTTTATGCTAGAGGTTCCTTATGACCTTAACTTTCATCCAATGCTCTTTTTACACTTAATAATTGATATTATGTTACACCCCAGAAACTCAAAGACTAGACCTGGGAGTTAAAATGGAAAAAATTGGAAAATCAGCACCAGGTCACAGAACGAGTCGTTCTATGTCCCGTGGGGGTGACCACGATTCGTTAAGTGACTCATGGTGAGGACTTTGAACTTGGTAGAAAAATTGGAGAATTGGGGTGACTATGGGTGTGACCACGAGTCGTGATGACCCATGGTCAATAACAAATTTAAAGCCGGGAAATTTTAAGCAGTGTACCTAACAAGTGGGTCACCACGAGTCGTCGGGTACACCACATTTATGATGTCCCTCATGGTGATCAGTATGAGATTTTTGGCAGTGTACCTTAAGAGAGGTGACCACGACTCGTGGTTACTAGGCACGACACGTTGGGTCCCTCGTGGGGGACTGGCAGTCAGTGAATTTTTTAAGGTTGTTTAAGTAATTTCCTAGCCTCCTAGAATCTAAACTAAGTCGTTTTGTGTTATTTTGAGGGGATTTAGAGGGGCTAAACGGTTTCACCCTCATTCGTACTAAGATTTTCAAAACAATTAGCGTAAGTTTCCTCTCAAGAACTCTCAAGCAAGACTAGGGCTTCTCATCTTTTGTAGTGATTCAAGTTTTCTTCTCCAAGGAATTCATAGCCAGGTATGTGGGAGTTCTACAAGGGGATAGTTCTTCTCTTGTGTCCCCAAAATCCCTCCTAGCTTCATTACAAAATCTAGCCTTGAGTTTTCGATTGTGAAGGGAATAAATATATATCAGACTTCTTTGAATTCATGTATAATGTTATCCATGTTTAATTTAGACATAATTCCATCAGTTTAAGACTATATTGTGGTTGTTCCCATCAAGCGAATTCTACCCCTGAGTTTTCGAATGTGGATGAATTATATGCTAGATTCCATTATAGCTTGTGAAATATGTTTTAAGTTGATTGTTGGATGTCCTCCATTATCTAAATATCTTATAAATTCTCTTCCTTTTAAGGATGACTTTAGTCATAATGTCGAGTGAGATCACTTAGAATTTTGCCTATTGGACTAGTCTTCTTTATTGCTTGATTTGATCAACGTTGTGGCTTCTCATACTATTAGTATGAATTGAAATCTCAGTTAGCTGCATAACAGTTCAATATCAGTCAAAAAGTGAGAACCCTCAGTGTTATTCAGAAATGTCAGCTAATCAGTTTGATTACAGAAATTCTCGAGGTGTTAGTAGTGCCTCCCGGTTAACAGATTAGACTCGGTATCAGTTTTAGTGGTTCTTTAGGTGGTCATGACACTTTCAAATAAGAAACTCTGACCAGTCTTAGAACCCAGTTTTAGATTTTCGTTCGATAAGACTCTTAGGGTGCTTTCAGATAGGTATTCTTGACTAGTCTTGGGCCCTAGTTTCGAGCTATCAGCTTAGTATTCGGTCTAGAACTATCCAGTGGGGGTAGGACTTAGCACCGAGCGGACCGGGGTTCCAGTGCACTAGGTTCTCAGAAGTATGTTGTCACCGTAGGTTACAGTTTTATTGGCCTCATGGCCCCAGATTTGTGATCACCCAGTTTATGCCTTTATACCCGTAAAGGTATATTAGGTCATACCGATAGGGTGTATACATCGAACTACATGTCTAGCTCACGTGGTTATATGTCGGTTATAGACTCTCCCACTAGTCAACTCAGTTCAGTTTTAGATTAGTCAGTTCATATCAGTTTAGTTCATTATCTCAGATTTAGGATATGTCCTTGACCATCAGACAGGGTCTTTTAGATCAGTTATTTCAGTTATTCAGTTCAGTAACTTCAGTTGGTCATTGCATGTCTTTTCATATCAACACCTTTATTTCTTGTGTATGGTTTCTCTCACTTATTTAGTACATTAAAAGTATTAACGCATACCTTTTATGTTGTATCATTTTATGATACAACTGCAGGATCTCAATCTCACCCTCGCCAATCGATCACTCTCAGAAGACTTCAACTCCTCTATTTGGTGAGTCCTCATCTTTTGAGGATGAAGATTATTTTATTTAGTTCTGTTTTCATCTATTTAGACTTGGAGTTCGCTGGGGGCTTGTCCCAGCAACTCATCAGTTGTATTGGCTTTCATACACAGACTTAGTTTTTCAGACTTGTAGTTTGGTTCAGATGTTGTTAAAATGTATGGTTCAACTCTACTTTCATAAATGTTTTATAGTTTACTTTAAAGCTTCCTCTATTTTTATATGTTTTTTCAGAATGCCAGTATATGATAGACTAGGGTTCGACTTGGGGTTGCTTGTGACTCCAAGTATCGTGTCCCGTCCAAGGTGTAAGCTCGGGGAGTGACAAACTTGGTATCAGAGCACTAGGTTTAGAGTATCCTCGGATGTCTGAAAGCCGCATCGAGTAGAGTCCTTTTCATGGGTATGAAGCGCGCCACACTTATGACGGGGAGGCTATGAGATGTTATTAGGAAAACTCCCCTTGTTCATACTTTTTATCGTGCGTTGGAATTCAATATCAAAATCATTCTCCTAACTCATTTTGTTTCATTGAATTATGCCTCCGCGACGTGGTAACAAAAGAAGGGTCGGTAACGCTCACCGACCTGCCCCAGCAGTCCCTCAGGATGACTCAGTGTCCACCGCAGAATTCAGGGCGGCTATCCAGCTACTCGCTCACACAATTACCAACCAGGTGAACCAGCAAGTGATTCCAATCAACAATAATGGGTCCGTAGCAGCTTCTCGAGTGCAAGACTTAACTAGGATGAATCCTCTAGCTTATCACGGATCCAAGGTAGGAAAGGACCCACAGGAGTTTGTGAACGAGATTGGAAAGATCACCTAGATTATGGGTGTCAGTCCCTAAGAAAGTGCCGACTTGGCTACCTACCAGTTGAAAGGGGTAGCCCAGGTCTGGTATGAATAGTGAAAGGAGGGGAAGCCAGTAGGAGCAGGACCGGTGGAATAGGAGTTCACTATAGCCTTCCTAGACATATTTTTCCCTCGGGAGCTCAGGGAGGCAAAAGTAGCGAAGTTCATGATCTAAGACAGGGAAATTGGATGGTGGAGGAGTATGCACTAGAGTTCACCAGGTTGTCTAAATATGCTCTAGAGATGGTAGCCGAGCCAAGGGCTCGCATGTTGAAGTTTGTTAATGGGATGTCGAACTTGGTACTCAAAGAGTGCACGACAGCAATGTTGATTAAGGATATTGACCTCTCCAGCCTTATAGTTCATGCCCAGCAGATTGAGGCAGAAAAACTGAAGGACATGGAGCGGAAGAACAAGTGGGCAAGGACTGGCCAATCAGATTATGGCCATCATAGGTCTGGCAGTAGTAGCCGCCCACAGCAACCGCAACAGAGGACTCCAACACCCAGCTCAGCCAGCGCCCCTACCTTTCAGCCCCGCCAGGATCGGAGGGATGGCGCATCTGGATCTCAATCCTAGAGCTACAGTGCCAGCAATAGGTAACCAGCTTGCCCTACGTGTGCCAAGAACTACCCAGGAGAGTGTCTTCAGGGTAGAGAGGGTTGTTTAGGTTGTGGACAGCTTGGTCATCAGCTTAAAGAATGTCTGTCAGCAGAACGGGGAAGGTCATGATCCACTACCTCAGCAGCTCCAACAGGCCAACCAGCTCAGCAGGCCAATACTTTAGGTACGGATGGCGGTCTGCACCAAAACTATTTTTATGCATTATTATCTCGTCAGGATCAGGAGAACTCACTTGATATGGTCATGGGTATGTTACGTCTTTTCCACCTAGATGTATATGCCCTACTAGATCCAGGAGCCACACTGTCATTCATGACTCCATACATATCTATTCAGTTTAATATCAGTCCAGAGGTCCTCTCAGAACCATTTTCAGTCTCCACCCCAGTTGGCGAGTTAGTTAGAGCCAGACGGGTGTGTAGAAACTGCTCAATCTTAGTCTTCAATAAGGCCATTCCAGCTGATCTCGTAGAATTAGACATGGTTGATTTTGACCTCATCCTTGGCATGGATTGGTTACACTCCAGTTATGCCTCAGTTGATTGCAGAACTAGAGTTGTCAAATTTCAGTTCCCAAAAGAGCCAGTGTTAGAGTGGACGGGCAGTAGTTCAGCACCTAAGGGTCGGTTTATTTCCTACCTTAAGGCCCAGAAGTTTATTTCTAAGGGATGTATCTATCATCTAGTTCGGGTCAAAGATTACAACTCTGAGACCCCAACTATCCAGTCAGTTCCTGCTCTTAGCGAATTTCCTGATATGTTCCCCAAAGATCTTCCCGAAGTTCCTCTTGAGTGGGAAATCGACTTTGGTATATATCTTCTAGTCTACATTCTTGTCTGTCGAGTACTTTTAGTAGTGTTGTTATTCCTTCCTCCATTGCCTAGAATTCTTTATTTGATAAGCAATGGAAACAGAAACGGTTGTTGTTTCCCTCCCCTGGGCCAAACCCTCACCCTCTAGCTTGTAAATAGATATGATCTTTAGGAATTAAAAAGCTAGAAAGGTCAATGGCTCTGGGACAATGCTACACTTCGGCAACTACGAACTAAGAATAGTCTAGCAGTAAGTTTGGCTACAGCGAAGCGCTTACCAAGCGCGAAGGAAATGACATCTCCATCCCTCCTTATAGAATGACTCCAGCTGAACTTAAGGAGTTGAAGGAGAAGCTAAAAGACCTTCTTGATAAGGGTTTTATCAGACCCTGCATCTCTCCCTAGGGTGCTCCAGTACTATTCGCGCGAAAGAAAGATGGTACCCTCAGAATGTGTATCAATTACCGTCAGTAGAATAAGGTCACAGTCAAGAATAGGTATCCCCTACCCAGAATTGACAACTTGTTCGACCAACTTCAGAGAGCCAGCTGTTTCTCTAAAATAGATCTCAGGTCGGGGTATCATCAGCTAAGAGTCAGAGAGTGTGACATACTGAAAACAGCTTTCAGGACCTGGTATGGTCACTATGAGTTTGTGGTTATGTCCTTCGGACTAACAAATGCCCCTGCAGCCTTTATGGACCTGATGAATAGAGTCTTCAAACAGTATCTGGATATGTTCATCATTGTATTTATCGATGACATTCGAGTTTACTCCAGAAATGAGGAAGAGCATGCTAATCACCTGAGGATAGTGCTTCAGACACTTAGGTACCGCAGGATGTTCGCCAAGTTCGGCAAATGCAAATTCTGGTTGAAGTCCGTGATTTTCCTGGGTCACGTGGTCTTCGGTGAAGGTATTTAGGTTGATCCTCAAAAGGTAGCATCGGTGAAAGACTAGCCCCGGCCTACCTCCCCAACCTAAATTGGAAGTTTCTTGGGTCTAGCCGGTTATTACTGACGCTTTGTGGAAGGCTTTTCTTCAATAGCATACCCTCTGACTAGGCTGACTTAGAAGAAGGTGAAATTTCAGTGGTCAGATGTCTGTGAGAAGAGTTTCCAGGAGTTTAACTCGACTCACTACCGCTCCAGTGTTGAACCTGCCAAAAGGATCAGATGGTTTTGTAGTATATTGCAACATTTCCAAAGTTGGACTCGGTTGCATTCTAATGCAGTGGGGCAAGGTGATATCCTACACCTCCAGAAAGCTCAAAGTTCATGAAAAGAATTATCTGACGCATGACTTGGAGTTGGCAGCGGTGGTGTTTACATTGAAAATATGGAGACACTATCTGTACGGGGATCACGTGGATGTTTTCACCAATCACAAGAGCCTTCAGTATGTATTCAGTCAGAAAGATCTAAATCTTCGTCAGAGAAGGTGGTTAGAGCTCCCAAAGGACTATGACATGAGTGTGCTATATCACCCAGGCAAAGCCAATGTGGTGGCGGATTCCCTGAGGAGAGTATCTATGGGGAGCGTGGCTCATGTTGAGGAAGGAAAAAAGGAACTTACAAAGGATATTCACCAACTAGCTCGGTTAGGGGTGCAGTTGGTTGACTCAGTTGAGGGTGGAGTGGTAATGCAAAGTGGGTCAGATTCCTCTTTGGTTGTTGAAGTTAAGTCCAAACAGGATGAAGATTCCATCTTACTTAAGCTTAAGGAAGTGGTTCTCAGAAAATAAGTTGAGGCTTTCTCCAAAAAGGGAAGATGGTGTGCTACGTTACCAGGGAAGATTGTGTGTATCGGACGTCGGTGATTTGAGACAGCGGGTACTGGCTGAAGCACACAGCTCAAGATACTCCAACCCTATTGCTACTAAAACGTACCGTGATTACGGGAAATTTATTGGTGGAATGGTATGAAGAGAGACATCGCTGAATTTGTAGCTAAGTGCCCAAACTTCCAACATGTTAAAGTAGAACACCAGAGACCAGGAGGTGTGACTCTGGATATCATCATACCCACGTGAAAGTGGGAAGAAGTGAATGGATTTTATTATGGGTCTGCCTCGGACTCGTCGGCAACATGATTCAATCTGGGTAATAGTAGACCAGATGACTAAGTCAACACACTTTCTCCCAGTTAAAACTACATATTCAGCAGAGAACTATGCTAGGCTTTATATCCGGGAGTTGGTCAGACTTCATGGGCTACCATTATCCATTATCTCAGACAGAGGTACCCAGTTCACCTCACATTTCTGGAAGTCTTTTCAGAAGGGACTTGGTACCCAGGTCAAGCTCAGCACAGCTTTCACTCGCAGACAAATGGACAAGCTGAGCGGACTATTCATACTCTTAAAGATATGTTGAGAGCATGCGCAATCAATTTCAAGGGCAGTTGGGATGATCACTTGCCTCTCATCAAGTTTGCTTACAACAACAGCTCCACTCCAGTATTCAGATGGCCCTGGTTGAGGTATTATATGGCAGGAGGTGTAGATCTCCTATCAGGTGGTTTGAAGTGGGTGAAGCTACTTTAATCGGGCCAGAATCGACTCCTGAAGCTATGCAGAAAGTACAGCTCATCTGAGAAAGATTGAAAACAGCTCAGAGTCGTCAGAAATCTTATGCTAATGTGAGGAGAAGAGAATTGGAGTTTGTTGTGGATGACTGGGTTTATCTGAAAATTTCACCCATGAAAAGGGTAATGAGACTTGGGAAAAAAGGAAAGCTCAGTCCGAGATATGTGGGACCCTACAAAATTCTAAGACGAATTGATAAGGTAACTTATGAGTTGGAATTACCTTCAGAGTTGGCATCTGTGCACCCAGTATTCCATGTGTCACTATTGAAGAAGTGCATCGGTGATCCAGCTTCAATTGTGCCATTAGACAGTGTAGGAGTGAAAGATAGTCTCTCATATGAAGAGGTCCCAGTCTAGATCCTTGACTGTCAGGTTCGTAAGCTAAGGAACAAGTAGGTAGCTTCGGTCAAAGTCTTGTGGAGGAATCAGCAGGTTGAGGGAGCTACGTGGGAGGCAGAAGTAGATATGATGGCTAGATACCCACATTTGTTCCCTTCTGGCTCAGTTTCAACTGAAGCTATTAATTTCTTCTCCAAAACTACTTTCAGTTCATGTGTTCCAATTTCTTTCAAGTAAATGAATATGTGCATTTAGTGAATTCAGTTCAAACTTGTGATTCAGTTCGGAGGTAGTCATTCCGTTAGTTTTCAGTTTTCATGATCAGCATTTGAGTATAAAGAATTTCATTCTATGCTTTCCTGTATGTTTTACAACATTCGAGGACAAATATTTTCAAGTTGTAGATATTGTAATGCCCCAGAAACTCAAAGACTAGACCCAGGAGTTAAAACAGAGAAAACTGGAAAATCTGTACCAGGTCACAAAACAACTCGTTCTGTGACCCGTAGGGGTGACCACGAGTCGTTAAGTAACTCATGGGGAGGACTTTGAACTTGGTAGAAAAATTGGAGAATTGGGGTGACCACGGGTGTGACCATGAGTCGTGGTCAACACCACGAGTCACGATGTGACCAGTGGTCAATAACAAATTTAAGGCCGGGAAACTTTAAGCAGTGTACTTAACGAGTAGGTCACCACGAGTCTTCGGGTACACCACAACTCGTGATATCCCCCATGGTGATCAGTATGAGATTTTTGGCAATGTACCTCAAGAGAGGTGACCACGACTCGTGGTCACTGGGCATGACCTGTTGGGTCCCTCGTGGGGGATTGGCAATCAGTTCTTCCTGCGAATTTCTTAAGGGTGTTTCAGTAATATCCTAGCCTCCTAGTTACTAAACTACGTCGTTTTGTGTTATTTTGAGGGGATTCAGAGGGGCTAAACGGTTTTGCCCTCATTCCCACTGAGATTTTCAGAGAAATTAGCGTAAGTTTCCTCTTAAGAATTCTCAAGAAAGATTAAGGCTTCTTATCTTTTGCAGTGATTTAAGTTTTCTTCTCCAAGGAATTCATAGCCAGGTATGTAGGAATTCAACAAGGGAATAGTTCTTCCCTTGTGTCCCCAAAATCCTCCCTAGCTTCTTTATGAATTCTAGCCTTGAGTTTTTATGAAGGGAATAAATATATATCAGACTTCTTTGAATTCATGTATAATGTTATCCATGTTTAATTTAGACATAATTTCATCAGTTTAAGACTATGTTGAGGTTGTTCCCATAAAGAGAATTCTAACCCTAAGCTTTTGAATATGGATGAATTATATGCTAGATTCCATTATAGCTTGTGAAATATGTCTTAAGTTGATTGTTGGATATCCTCCATTATCTAAGTATCGTATAAATGCTCTTCCTTGTAAGGATGACTTTAGTCCTGATGTCGAATGAGATCACTTAGAATTTTGCCTGTTGGTCTAGTCTTCTTTGTTGCTTGATTTGATCAACGTTGTGGCTTCTCATACTGTTAGTATGAATTGAAATCTCAGTTAGCTGCATAATAGTTCAGTTTCAGTCAGAAAGTGAGAACCCTTAGCGTTAGTCAGAAATGTCAGCTGATCAGTTTGACTACAGAAATTCTCGAGGTGTCACTACTAGTTATCAAAATTAGTCTCGGTATAAGTTTTAGTGGTTCTTTAGGCAGTCATGACACTTTCTGATAAGAAACTCTGACTAGCCTTAGGACTCCAATTTTAGAATTACAGTTGTTCTTTAGACAGTCACGAGCTCCTAGATAAGCATGCTCTGACCAGTCTTAGAACCTAATTCCAGCATCCGATTCGATAAGACTCTCAGGGTGCTTTCAGATAGGTATTCCTGACTAGTCTTGGGCCCTAGTTTCGAGCTATCAGCTTAGTATTCATTCTAGGACTATCTAGTGGGAATAGGATTTAGCACCGAGCGGACCAGGGTTCCAACGCACCTAGGTTCCCAAAATTATATTGCCACCATAGGTTACAGTTTTATTAGCCTCATGGCCCTAGATTTGTGATCATTCAATTCATGCCTTTATACCCTGGCAAGGTATATTGGGTCCTATCGATGGGATTTATACATCAGACTCCACGTCTAGCTCACGTGGTTATATGTCGGTTATAGACTCTCTTACTAGTCAACTCAGTTCAGTTTTAGATTAGTCAGTTTAGTTCATATTAGTTCAGTTCAGTATCTCAGATTTAGGACATGTCCTTGACAATCAAACAGGGTCTTTTAGACCATCTCAGTTATTCAGAAAATCCACAAGGAACTCGAATTTTTAGTATGGATGACTTGATTTTTTTTTCAAATTTCGAAATCCCCAATGCAGTAACATCGCCCTTTGCAACGACCAATCTTGATTGAGGCTGGTAAGGATTCCCAGAAAATAGGATTGATCTTCAGTAGCTTCAGTTCATCATTGCATGTCTCTTCAGATCAACACCTTTATTTCTTGTGTATGGTTTCTCTCACTTACTCAGTACATTCAAAATACTGATGCATACCTTTTATGTTGTATCATTTTATGATACAGCTACAGGATCTTAGTCTCACCCTCGCTAGCCGATCACTCTCAGAAGACTCCAGCTGCTCTATTTGGTGAATCCTCATCTTTCGAGGACGGAGATTATTTTATTTAGTTTTGTTTTCTTCTATTTAGACTTGGAGTTAGCTAGGGGCTTGTCCCAGAAACTCATCAGTTGTAGTGGCTTTCAGACACAGACTTGGTTTTTCAGACTTGTAGTTTGGTTCAGATGTTGTTAAAATGTATGGTTCAGCTCTACTTTCATAAATATTTTATAGTTTACTTTAAAGCTTCCGCTATTTTTATGTGTTTACTTAGAATGCCAGTGTATGATAGATCAGGGGTCGACTTGGGGTTTTTTGTGATCCCAAGTACCGTGTCCTGTCCAGGGTGTAAACTCGAGGCCTGACATATTAACACCTTGTTTCCATAAGATTCACTGAGTTCAGGCCTATCCACATACCTAGAACGGTTTCAAACTTTGCCCGAAAGTATGAAGCGCTATAATATCTCAACTCACGAATAGATGGTACGAATCATACTATGATCCTACGATCCGTTACATGCTGCTCGTATCTCTCAAGCCTAATTGGTCATTCTCTGGACCTTTTAGCACGAATGGCAATAATGGCTTGTACCACTTTACCACAGATCGTATCATGACTCGTGGTTACCCAAGATTTCCTAAGCATTTCTTTGATTTTCCCTAATATGGGTCGTCACTACGACTCATACAAACTAGGTACAAAACGTAGGATCCACTCGTAGTTCTTGCCAAGATTTTATTGAACCCTCAGGACTTCATACTACGGGTCCTTGGTATGACTCGTACAATCCTCCTATGAGTCGTACTGAGGCTCATTTTGAGGGCATTTTCCAGTTTTCTCTGCATGATCATACTTCAAATCTAGGGTCTAGTCTTAGGAATGCTTGAAGTGTTATAGGAAATCTGACCTGTAATCTGGAGGGACCTAGTTGAGGATCCGATTCACGGGGGAATATGATCATATGTTTGTAATCATTCAAAAGGGAAAAATTGATTAAGAATAAGTTGTGAAATGATATATTCTGGTTTTTATAATTTGACAAACCTACCAAGGAACCAGATTCCTTACACTAGAAGCAACTCATACAATTGTAAAAGCAGCTTTTACAGCTACCACACTATCACTGTCACCGTAGCACAGTGGCAGGACTGTTGCGATCCCATCCTTGGACTAATGGACAAATATTCCACTTCTCACTCTTTCTATCATATACTTAGAACTAGACAATATGAAGAAGTATCTTTTGCAACACAAAAAATAGGTCTTATCTTTTTATCTGCAAAGCCGCCGACTCCTCAAGAAGACAAAGTTGTAACACTTTGAGAATTTGTTCCTCAACAAGAGTCATGTATTGTCTCTAATATTGTTAAGTCTTTCTTGTTGTTCTTTATATTGTAAACCTACTCGTTTTTTAGAGGCATTCATAGGTCATTGCTGGATTGTAATCGTGGCTTCTGTGATAAGCCAGAGTTAGCCTTTGTTTTCTTTGTAATAAGATTATTGCAAAGGGCTTACAATAGAGGTATGGTAAGGGAAAAGGGATTAATATTTTAATTTCTATATTGCAATAGTTCGTAATCTAAAATAATACCCCCGCTATTAATAGAATTTAGAAAAATTCTACTAGTATAGATTGTGATTTTACTCTCTTAGGCAAAGAGGTTTCCATGAAAATATCATGTATTCTTTATTTTTTTATTTTATAAGTAGGAACAAGTGAAGAACCTAGTTCTTTACATTGTTTGGTGGACTCAAGCAAGCTACCAATATCTGTCTATCATATGTAATTACAGAAAAAGAATATCGCGAGTTATGGGCATGATTTCAGGATCATCTGTAACTTGATTTGGAGATAGATGATTGAACTAATTGGACCTCCATGTCACACAAGCAAAAAAAGGTTAATAAAAATATTTAATAATGTATTGTCATTTGTCGCTCATAAATTTATTGTGAGACACTTGTACAATAATTTTAAGAGAGCAAAATTTTGTAATATCATATTGAGAAGTACAATTTGAAAAGTTTCTAGTGCAACAACTGTAAAGTGATTTTATGAAGGCTTGATTTATATCTAGAGGCTGCTATTTGATTGATATGTAAGTCATCTAGTGAATGATTTAGATCTCACTTTGATGAAAATGTAAAATGTGATACCTTATTAAATAACAATATGAATATTATAACAACATGATATTGAATGCATATAAGCCTATGATCACTCTTCTGAATTTCTTTTAATATTTGCTCATGATGAAGAGAATGCAAATAAATAGGGATACATCTATATTTTGATGATATTTATCTGAGAATTAAATATGAATTAGAAAAAAATCAAGCTATCGTTACTAAATATATTTCTAAAAACTCAAATCAGTGAAACTATAAACTTATAAGAGCTAGTATAACTGACAGTGAATTTTCTACACAAAATATACAGTTGTAGAAAATAAGATTTGACATGAATACCTTGCAAGCATGTTATAGCTGCAATTTAAACTAACAATAATGATATAAATTCTTATATTGATCATTTTTATTAGTTGAAACCTATAAAAAGATCTATGAATTTGCTATTTTTTAATTAATGGTCAAAACATATCTCCACAATATAATAATATTTCTTCTTTATGTTCAAGAGAAGTAAGATAACTTAGTACAAAAAGAAGAAAGCAAAAGTTAAGGAGGAAAAAAAATTAAACAAAGTGGTAGCAAATATGAAAAAAATAGAAAATTTCAAAATCTAGTATATGACACAAATTAGACATAACAAAAGAATTTACACGTATAATATTTGTAGTAAACAGATTTTCAAGTGCAATCCCATAATATCTGAAATCATCTTCATCATATGCTCCTACAAAGTTGCAAGTACTTTTATTTAACAATATGTTTCACTTAATTTATTTTGTAAATATTGTGTAAAGATATGTTTCTCTTAATTCATTATATTTCATAGACTAGAAGAGCTCTAGAGAGTTAGGCAATTACTCAACAAACTGAAGCGCTTCCATGATTGGTGTAGTCTAATGTAATTTAACTTTTCCTGAAAATTTAGGTTCTATTGTTGATTTCTAGTGATTTATTGCCTACTTTGGTGGTTTCGTGCTGATTTTTTTGTATAGTTCAGTTGCTGATTTTTCAAGTGTCGTTTGGTGCTATTGGTGCATTTTTTGTACGTTTTGCTATAGTTTTAGTATAGTATTTGATGCAGTGCTTTGTACAATTTTTATGTTGATTTCTTATGATCTGGTGTTGTTGTCTTGTAATGATCTTTGGTGTAGTTTGGTCCAGTTTAATTGATGTAATTTTTATATATTTGTATAAATTTTTGTGACGTCTATGCAGTCTGGTTACTAATTTTGCCGTTTGGTTGCTCATTTCAGCAATTAGGTGCTGATATTTGATATTCTTTTGTTGCTGATCGATGATTTCAGAAATTTTATGTAGTTTCATTGATGTAGTGATTATTTATTAATATGAAAATAAAAAATATTTTTCTACTTCACTACAATCACTACAACTCATATAAAATGATGACCAATAAAAGTTCAAGACAAATGAGTAAAATAGTCAATTAAAGTGGTAAATTCATAACATACTAAATAAAAAGGATAAATTTCATATATTCAAAATATTAAATATTCTTATATTGTTTTTCAACTAGTAACTTAAATTAAACTACAAAACACACACATTTTCTTATGGCAATTGCAATATTTCTGTCACGACCCGAACATAGGCCCGGATCGAGACACGAGACAAAGAACCCCGAGAGGCTCTAAGTTGACCCATGGCATGAACATAACATCGAAGCTCAACATTTCAAATGCGAAAAAAGTCTAACATATTACATAGAGGAAGTCTACATACATATCAAGCTAATACCGAATCGAAGTTGACAAGCTGATTTCTCTATAATGTCCGAATAGCTTCCAACATAACTGATAAGCTGATGTGACAGCATCCCCAACTAGCTCAACAAAAGTCTATAACTGAAAGAACATAACTACAGATAACTGAATATCTTCGAATGATGAGGACTAACCAATACTAGCTGAGGGATGCGAACACTGAGAATCGGCTGATGGCGGGGCTGAACTTGAATGTCAGAGCCTGTATCATTAAATGATATAACATAGAGTATGCGTTCAGTACTTGAAATGTAGTAAGTATGCAAGGTAAGTAAAACGGACAGTTAAAATACATAAGAGTTCATAAGAGTAGGATAACATGATCATAAAGTAAATATCATAATGCAAACATAAGGGCTCAAGGTTTTTAGAACCATTCGTAAACTAATCATAATCATAATCATAAGAGAACTTTATAAAACATAACTTGAGTCAAAGTAACATAACATATCCATGTATAACTCATGAGGAACAATGGGAGGACTCGTCATAACCGACACCATCATGATAGAGCTTATACGATGCCCCAACTATCTCGCTCAAGTGGCCAGAGCCATCGTAGGCTTGCCAGGCAAGGGACATGCATTATGTGATATCACAGGGATCCAATAACATTAACATTTGTACATATGAACCTATGGTGGTACGTAGTTCTGAGACTACGGGGTTTACCTGAACGCCGGGTCTACTCGGTGCTAGACATTGCTCCCAAAAACATGCACATGAGGCTCATATCATAACCATAAATCATTCATAAAGTTCATGGCCAATTACAACATAACATACTTGATCATACTTAAAATACATAATTTGCCATAAATAAGGGCTCATGAGTTGGCCAAGATTTATAAATTCATAAATCATGAAATCCATAGATACTTGTAGAATATGTATATACTTGACATTCATAATCCATGATGAATGCATGAAGAAATTTCATGCATAAATCATAAATCATAATTTAGACTTGATAAGATCAAAATCATAATAGAATCATAACTTGACTTTTCATGAAGCATGCGTAATTGGCATAATTCAAATAAATTTGAAATTATAGATTTATAAAAAAAAAATAGATATAAAATCTTCCTGTAGATCATAAAACATGATTTGATACATGAAGGAAACAAGAATTGGGATAAACCCCATAAGATCATGAAACTTAAATCTAGAAGTGAGATTCATGGAATGGAGAAGAATTTTGAGCATGAGAGTGAAAGCAACTCTCATTCATAGCCTCACATACCTGGGTAAGTTGATCTTACACTCTTCCTTGAATGCCTAAAGGAAATTGAAGGAGAATTGATGGCAGAATTGATGGATTTTAGCCTTGATCACTCCTAAGAATCTTCTGGTCTTGCATGCATGGAGAGGAGCAATTTAGAATGAGCTAAACCCTCTTAAAACAATCCTAACCGACCTTAAAACGGAGTAGTTTAGGCCTTAGAAACTTAAAAATTATGGAAAAATCCTTAATAAATTCATAGAAAAATACACCCTGCCAGTCCCAACGAGGGACTAGATGACCCGTCGTCACTGACCACGACTTGTGGTCTACATTCATGGCCAACACTGAAAACTTACCTTCTAAGAGTCACCACGAGGGACACCACGACTCGTGGTGACTAGCCGTGACCTGCACTACCCAATTTTTTTCCACTTCAAGTCAACCTCAGACCATGAGTGACCAGACGAATCGTGGTCCTGACCACGACTCGTGGCCTCAGCCGTGGTCAACCCCAAATCCAAAAATCAAATCAAGTCCACCCTCCTCCCAACTAGTCACTTAACGACTTGTGGTGCATCTCATGGGTGACTGGACGACTTGTCCTGTGACCTGGTACAGAAAATTCTACTTTCTCCGTTTCAATCTTTCGGGTCTGATCTTAAGGCTTTCGAGGTATTACAATTTCATTCTTCAACTATACAATTTGTAATTTACAAGAGAAAATGACAATACAAGCATAAACAAAAATGAACCATATTATATTCTTTCTATTTGTGAATTTGATTTTTTTTAATTTCTCTCTTGCAATATCTCTATTTCAGTTTTCATCTCATAATCTTATCAATGTAAGATGTTAACTCCATCTTCATCTTTTACTCTTCAAAGAGGTTTTTTTGTAATACATTTACTGCAATTTCATGTCTTTTTGATTTATTTTTAAGTTTACACATCTTGTCCAATAATCTCGGAATGACAAATATAGATCTTGCATCAATTATACCATGTTCTCACAATTTTTTTTTTTACAAAATCTTTACTTTAGCGAGTAAGAGAGAAATCAATTATTACAAAAAACTATCATGGAATTTTTTTAAAAAAAAAAAGGAGAGAGAGAGAGTGTCAAACTATGGTCAAATATAATTCATAGCGTCACGATAAATAGGGTTTATTTGAAAAATCATCTGATAATTGAAACTAGTGTAATTGTTAGGATAGTAATTACACGGCCTAGTAATTACACAATATAGTAATTATAATGATATTTTGTTTGTCATAATGTAATTAGAGTGTAATTCCAAGAGTATTGTTTGGTTGCACAAGTGTAATTATACAATTAGATTAAAATTTAAAGTAAAAGTTAATTATATAAGATAAGTTTAAAACTAATATTTAAGAAATATGTGTCTTTATAAATAATATTAACTTAGGAATCTAAGATATATTTTGTGTTGTGTAAATATACTAATTAATAAATAAATATAATTTTTAACTAATATTATAAAAAATAATTAATGTATATTTTTAAATTAATCTATTAAATTTTTTATAAAAATTAAAAGGGACATTTTTTAAGAACATTATAGAATATATGTTTGAAAAAAATTTATTATAAATATAATATAATAGAATTATTCAAATTTTAAATGACATGAAATATGAAATAATAAGTCAATACCACTAAAACAAACAAATTAGAACAAAAAATATAATATAAATTCAATTATTTTTTAAAAAAAAGTTAACATAATACTCTTATAGAAAATTCCAACATAACTTAAGTAAACATAATTCAAAAGAAAATAAAAATATAATTTTATTACATCATTCAACAATGAAATTCTATTTTAATTCAAAAACTAGAATAATAACGCAATTATGTGAAATAAAAAAATTAAAAATATATAAAATACGAGCAATTACATGAAATGAAAAGAAGTAAAAATTGAAAAATGAGAAGAAAGAAAATGCAAGATAAATAATGTAAAATAAAAAAATATTTTAAAAATTTTTAAAAACAATATTGTAATTACATCAAGTAATTACCTGTAATTCTCAAACTCCCTCCTCCACCTCCCCTCCCTCTCTTGAGAATTGAAGAGTGTAATTACTTCTCCCTATTATATCAATTTCCTGTTAGGTAATTACTTGATCAAACAAACAAACTAAATTGTATAATTATACTCAAATTCAATTTTCAAATAACTTTTCAAACAGACCCTTAGCGAATAATCAAATACCAAATGAGAGTAAATTTTTCTTTAAGAAAATCAAAGACTTAACAATGACACATATGAATTCGCATGTAACTCATCTTAAATCATGTAATTTTAATTCCGACATTAGTATTCCATAAAAAATGATTCAAGCGACTATATTTTTAAAAAAACAAAAATTGATATTCAAATACAAACTAATTTTCTTTTTGAATTTATTTGCTTTGTCCAAAATGTCTTCAATGATAATAACTACTTGTTCTCACATTGAACTTTGTCATTTATATCATCTTCTCTTAAAATACCATATTCAAGTCATCAACCCTAACAACATGCTTCCTTCTGTTAGGATATACTATTAACCAAGCGGTTTAATATAGTATTATGTTTTAATTTTATGTAAGATTTTCATTTTATTTGTTGCATTAATAAAGTCTTGTTTTGAATAGATCGATTTTGCATGTGTGTCCTTTATTTATATAGTAGATGGTTTAGTATATAGAGTTTAGCTTCTACACAGAAGATTAAATTATCAGTTCTTATAAGTATAAAGTTTGTATATGTTCACAATCTAAGATAAGAATTGGACAAACTCATTGATATAATTGTAACACAGAATTAAATATAATTTATCTTGATTATGAGAATTGTATTATTCCAACATCTTGTGTTAGTACATTTTGTATGTATTGAACGGACCAAGTCGACAATAGTTTTTTGTCTGACTTAGTAAAATAAATTCTCTAGATCATTAAATGTACTTATACTCTTAATCTTGATATAACTATTATGATCAATGTCATTTGCTTGTTGTTTTGATATATCAAAGGGTGAAACTCTTTCGCGAGTTAAAATGTTCCTGATAGGTTGGATGATGACAAATGATATTTGTGAAATAATAGTTAGTTGATGGAATCCATGTCTCGACCTTGAGATTGATGATACCCTTTTATGATTACTTATAAGGTTTCATGTGAAAACCCTGCAGGTGGATTCTGTATCCATCACATGAAATAAGTTAAGCATTTGAGTAAAGGATTAAATTGATCAATGAATTAAATCGTCAGAAATTTAATTCGATTGATTAGTATCTATAATCTTAACATGGGGACTTAAATAAAAAATTAATTGTTACACCCCATAAATTTTAAATGAATAAATAGTCTATTGGCATGTTGGCTAAGGGATTTAGAAGGCAAGAAAAAAAAAAGGGGAAAAAGTCTGTTTTTCATATATATATCAATAGATTTCCAGAAAAAAAACAGGGGAATATAGGTAATAAGAAGGAAACCCACGACATTTATACATATTTACTTCTGATTACGCTACGAAACACGGTTTAAACTCCGTTCCGGCATAGATACCGAGGTATAAAGCAGCAGAGAGCAATCCTACGGAGTTGGTTTCGTGAAATTTGGCCGGCAAAACATCGTGCTACCGAGGTAAAGTAAATAGAATTGCTTTAAATTAGTACCAATGTGTTCCTAGCTTTGCAGTGAGCATTTATCCCTTCTGGACTATCGAGAAATAACGAGTTTTCGACTGTTTTCCGAAAGGTCGAAGTTTGGGATAAATATATATCAAAAGTGATAATTTCTCCCGGATATTAATGTATTTAGTTCTAATTGACATGTATATGAATGTAATTGGGAGAAACAGCAGAAGTACCGACGGAAATCACATCAGTTAGTCGGGTACTCAAAAATCAGGTATGTAAAGCTATTCTTTCGGCAAGCCAGGAAGTATAGTCTAGAAAATAAATAGAGTAAAGGCTATTAACAGATACCCAGCGTACAGGAACGATTTCAGTACAATTTCCAGCAAGCATGCTAGTATATCATTACGTATCATGCAATAATCCGAATAACGGATAGTCAGATGATTTCAGATTGTAATGTGGTATCCGCTAGTAGCTCAGCATGTTCTTACGTAATACCCAGAATGGAAGTTGTAGAAGCAGTATAATGAATTATCAAGATTACAGATAGTACGTATTACATTTGTTGAGTTGTATCCGGTAATAGATGGCACATCTTATATTATTGAGCTATATCTAGTGATAGATGGCATGTTCTATGTTATCGAGTTATATCTAAATATAATCAGATCAGTAATCAAATATAGAAATAGCTTCAGATACAGATGTAGCTCCAGAAACAGATATGGCTCTAGAAACTGATATAACTTCAGATTACGGATAACAATAATCAGATAAACAGACAAAGGCCAAGCAGCAGTTAGCCCAGCAATCAGAAACAGTGTAAAACAGAATATAGCATTAGTTGTTTAATATGGACTGGCCTTGAAATCAAAGAAGAGAATATGATTGGTATTTTTCATTTGATCATTCTTGCTGTGTATGTGTTTTGCATGTTGAGACTTGTTATGGCATGTGGGCACCCTTTAGCATCCCCGCCGCCCCTGGGTTATAGCTGTGTCGATACCAGATTCAGATACCGCCCCCAGCTGGGCGATGTCGTCCGCCTAGAGGACGATGATGGCTGACTACCATAATAATATGGTCCAGATTACCCTGCTTGCAGGGGCAGTTCAGTTTACTCTATGTAGAGCCAGATTACCCTGTTTACAGGGGCAGACTACTCTGTGTGCGCTTGTGGCCAGAGGCAGCTTCAGATACAGATTTTTATAAAATTACCCTGTTGCATGCTTGCACCCAGGGGCAGTTTCAGTTACAGATACAGCAGCAGATTACCCCGTGAGCGCTTGCGCCCAGAGGCAGGAGTCTTCGGACTCAGACACAGTTTATTGTCAGAGGCCAAGGCCTGAGCTACATACCCAAGGGGGCCGGTAGGAGGAGCTCACAGTTATCAGATGAGTGGAGTGACTTATTTTTGGTTGGTTTAGACCCGGGTAGGGATAAATAGATTGTTCTGTTGGTTGGCACCTTCCGGCTTATGGGAGTCGATCAGGTATTGTGTGTATTTATCTATATATCTATATATGCTATTAGATACTGATAGACAGTAGGACGACACGACGTCAGGTACGCCCAATTTAGTTACAGAATAGGTAAACTCTCCCCAGTTATCCTCAGCCAGATAGACTCAGCTACTTCCTGCTTATATGTCATGTTATTGTTGTTACCCATTTTAGTTGTATATTTCAGTTTGCTTTACATGCTCAGTACCTGTGGTACTGACGCCCGTTGGGGCGCTGCATTGCTTGCCTGCAGGTACACATAGACGAGGAGTCGATCCCTCGTGATCCAGTCAGCAGAGTTATCAGCCCCTATCCTCCGGAGCTAGACAGTCGAAGGTTGTTCCTATTTCCTTTTTGATTACAGTTTGGGTAGGTCGGGGCCCTGTCCCGACCATTCTATTATTACTTCCTAGAGGTTTGCAGTCTGATGTTTCCTGTGGTGGTGGAGCCGATCGTGTGGGGTCGTGCATGTATATATGTGTTTAGTTGTTGATGTTGGCCGCGTGGGGCCTTCTTCTGGTTATAGTTAGTGACCTTGTCGGACACAAATGTGAATAGCAGTTGCTTCAGATTATAGTGTCATCGTTCTAGTTAGCTGTTGTGCATTGCAGGTGGCTATAGGCCTAATCGGCCGGGGGCTGTATTTACAGCTGCTATATAGCCGGTTCGTTTCTTGAAATAGAGCCAGAGTCTAGCAGGCACCAGGTGCCCGTCATACCCCCCAAGGTGGGGTGTGACATTAATGATTGATTTTGAAATTATACCAAGGAGTGCAATTATAGTCACGCCCCACCTTGGGAGGCATGACTGGCACCTGGTGCCCTACTAGGACCTGGACTACTGGACTAACTGAGCCTAAGCACTTCTGGTGTCAATCTGGCTTTAATTCTGGATTCAAGAAAACGACGGGCTATATAACGGCTGTAAACACAGCCTCCGGCCGAAAAGGCCTATAGCCACCTGTAAGAACATAAATAGCTAACCAAAACAAACAACTGCAAGGGATCCTATGCGGGCCGACAAGGCCACCATGCTATCTAGTTATATTTAAGAAATGAAATCGAGCACTAAACTGATCTGTGACCGACAAGGCCACCAACTAAAAACTGAATAAGGCCCCACACGGCCAATACAGCTAACCACAGGGAAAATATACAATCTGCAAGCCGCTAGGAATAATAAGATGGTCGGGACAAGGCCCCGCCCTACCCATACTGTACAAACAAAAAGAAAGTACACATCTGTTTTCCAGGCTCCAGATGAAAGGAGCTGAAGGCTCTGTAACACTGATTGGAACTACGAGGGATCTGCTCCTCATCTATGTGTACCTGCAGGCAAGTAATGCAGCGCCCGAACGGGCGTCAGTACCACTGGTACTGAGTATGCAAAGCAATAACTGAAAATAACTGAAAGTAAGTAACTAAACTGATGGTAACTGAAGTAATAGGAAAACAGACTGAATCTAACTGAAGTAGTGGAATTCTGGACTAACCTTAACTATACTAAGAAGGATAGGAATCTTACCTGATAACATGGTGTTATACTGTCTGTATATCAATAGCTAAAATAACATAACACAATATAAACCTTACTGGCCCCCATAAGCCGGAAGGTACAATCATCACAATCTATTTACCCCTACCCAGGTCATATCACATCACCTAGTAACTATAAGCAACCTGCCGATCCCTTAGGTATGCAACTTGGGCCCGCTGGGCCCCTAACTATAACTGTACCTGAGTCCGAAGGACTCCTGAAATCAACACCTCGGGCTCAAGCGCTCGACGGTGGTGTATAGAGGCCGACCAAGGCAAAATATGGGGAAACTGGCATTCCATCTTCGTCCCTAGTGGAAAGCATGCCACTCCATAGAGCAACGTATCCTTGCCCTCTGGCGGACGAGTCGATACAGCTATTAACCCTTGGGCGGTCATGGAAGCTAGGTAATCCAGTACAAAATAATAAAATCAAGTCTCAACTGATAGTATAACTACATACAGTACATGCTGAATCTGACAATAACGTAATCTCTGACATGTTGTACTGGGAGTCATCCTGGATTACTATGCTGGAAAAATTGACAAATAAATCTATCTGTATAGCGAGAGCGTATCTGTCCTTCTGGGCCTCCAGCTGATGCTACTCGCTTCTAGGATAATTAGTCTCACTGTCTATAGGCACACCATGTGCACATATCTGATTAGAGGATCCTGATAGTGATCATGATCTCTAATAATCTGGGTTGAGTAGAATGAGGTCTGAAGTAGTCTAACAATAATCTGATTGTCCTACTCGGACATCTGTAGCTCATGCATAACTGAGGAGTTACGGACGGCTAACTACTTTATTCTTCTCATTAAACAACTATAGAGCTGGGCTTGGTCGAACTTGCTTTTAGGCGATCGGTCCCTGGTTCTACATAGGGAGCTTACCGATCTCCCTAACCTAGTAAAAACTATACTACTGATTCCTTAGACTTTTTCTGCATCCATTCGGATTTATATTACTGTTCTGAGCACTATGTTACTGTTCTGGGCAATTCTCAATCTTATAGGCAAGTCTATACCCTCTCCTGGTACTCTGTACCTGGGTACCTTACAAAAACTGGCTAGGGTGCTGACTCGTCACTGACTACTGATGTGGGCCCCTTCTTGAGGTACCCACGAGTTTACCTGACTTGGACAACTAGGCTGGCTTGTTGAGCATTCTACATGGTAACTGTTCAATTGACTAAGACTGACAATTACTGATAGAGCTAGAGGGATGACGTACGATCACTTAATATACTGGAAAACTCTAGTGTCGCTAATTCTGGGGTATACCTACTCTATCTCTATTTCAGGTTCTGGGACGTGCAATAACATCAATGACCTCTAGGGATACTTTCCTGCCACTACAGACGCCAGCTGGTCGCTAAACTGCCTAACTACATCCATACTGTTTAACCGACTGATTCAGGCTACTAACTCTTACGTGCCTCTGAAGTTTAGGTCTGGCAACAAACGTATAAGTCTACCATTCCAAAAAGCTGTGGATAAAAGAGTTTCTATAGCATCATACGTGAATCACATTACTGCTCCCCTTTTTAATGAGGGGTCCTGCCGTTCGATATATACGTGAATTCTAACAGCTAACCAGACTATATGTAACCGTAATCCCCGTTGGCAGTCACTCGCAATATATATAATATTTCTATATGTATATCAATAACTACATGTGATACATATTGAATATGATAATAATTTTGGACATGCCTTACTGAGTTTCATACTGAGCTTGATATAATATTTCTAAAATACTTTACTGAGATTTATGTTTTTCTACTATACTGGAGAAACTAACTTGCCGAAAGAGACTGGTTTTATATACCTCGACTGCTGGTTTACTGATTAATTGGTGAGGTTCGGGTACTATTCAACTATTCTCCCCAACTGTAATCATATTCACGAAGGAATAGAATTAACTTCATTATTATACTGGAGAAAACAACACTATATATATAAGTTACTAACTATTCTTCGACTTATCGAAGAACGGTCGAAAACTCGTAATTTCTTGGAAGTTTAGAAGGAAAAAATACTTACTTTAGGCCTGGGAGTGTGTTAACACTAGTTTGGAGCAATTCCAATCACTTTGACTCGGTGGGTTAACGCTTCGCCGGGCGAATTTCACGAAACTAATTCCGTAGGAATGCTTCCTGCAGCTTTATACTTCAGTACCCGAAGTTAATTTGAGCTTGGACTGCGTTGACGGCGTAATCGGAAGGAAATTTATGAAAACCCTTCGTCTCCCCTGTTTTCTGGTCGTTCTCACTGAAATTAATATGAAAAATAACTTAAAAACGAAGTGGGAGGCCTTATATACTTGGAGCCTGAACTAGGCCTCCGTGGCACGCTAGCCATCGCGGAGGAGTGCCTCCGTGCCACGCTGCCATCGCGGAGGAGTGTTGTTCGGCCTCCTCTTGCGAAACTTCGACTTGGCACTCGTCCGGCCTTTCCCCGGACCCTTTTCTCGCACGTATGGCATTCTAAAACTCTTAACCAACATGCGAATAGGCCAACTAAGTGCTAGAAACTTACGGAGTGTAACATATAGATTTTTAGTGGAATAATCTGTGATTTATTATGGTAGGTTAATTCATTCATTATTTCGAATTAATACCATAATTGAAAGCCTCACTAATTAAATCTGTATTCCCTGCTATGCCTCATTAATTAAAGAACTTGAAAAAGGAAGAAACCTATTTTCTTGAAGTAGCAAAATCCTACAAGATTTTGAATGACTTCATGAAAGGTAAGTAGTACACGTTTGGGTTTTATACCCTTAAAAACCTGTGAATGTACAAGAAAAGAAGGAATCCTATACATTTTGGGATTAGAGATTTATACCCTAAAAACCTGATTATAAATAGGGTTTTTCCTTCTTGAAAGAAACACCTTTTTCTGAGAAGCAGTACTTGTCCACAGAAGTATTCCCCACTCAGAGATTATTGAGGATATAGTAGAAGACTGCAGACCTGGAGAGCGAGTTGGACGCGTTGTGTGAAAGCTTTAAGAGGTTAGTATTTCGTAATTTAACTCGTCGTTGTTATCTAGTGATTCGTGTAAGATTATTGATCCAATTAATGCTTGCTTCTGATGTCCATGTTCTAACACCTTCTACCATCAATTAGAAAAAATTAGATTTTGTATCTCCTTTCCTCAATGATCGCACCCTGAAATCATGTTGAATCTTTGAAGTTAGGGTTTTTAGTTGGGGAAAGACATAGGTGATAGATAAAAAATTGATTGTTTTAACGATTTAAAATTCACCGAGGCTCAAAAATTATTAATATAAATCTACGATATGTGTAAAAATAGACGAAGATGAAAATTCAAAAAAAAATTAATCCTTAAAGGACAAAAATTGATAAGTATAGATTTAAGGGACCATTTTTTATCTTACTTCCATAGATAAGAGACGATTTATGTCATCTTCTCTAGTTTATGACATAACTCAAGTGGGGATATGTTCATAAATGATCTTGAAAGGAGCTGATTTTGAATTTTTGAACCAATTAAGCTAAATTTAATAAAAACGGTCTCCACCAAATTTAATAAATACTAGTATTAGTACCTGCGCGATGCGCGATAATATTTAAGAAAAAATTATTAAAAAATATAAATTAAAAAACTAACTTAGGTTTACAAAATTACTAAATGAATAAATAATTATAAAAAATTTCTTTCACTTGACCAACAGGTCAACCAACAAAGACTAATGAAATAAATGTCAATATCTCCTTTGACTTATATTTTCTTAAATAACCCATTGAATTAGTTCATTATTAATCATCTCTTAGTTAAAACAAAATAAAGCAACACAATAACTATAAATTTCGACACAATTACTGATTTTGACACTTCAATTTATTTAACAACTAAGAGACGTTAAAAAATAAAATGAAAAGCAACTAAAATAAGTTACTGGACTTTTAAAAAAATATAGAGAGTCATATTTAAATTAGTTTATAAGGATAGTCATTAGGAATCTTATTAACACTCGAACTATTTAACCTCAAAGTTAATCATTTTGATAATATCTAATAGATATATGAAATACAACCAAATAAAAAGTCAAATGTTTATAACTGTATTATGCAAAAGAATAGAACTAAGAAGTTGGTGAATTTTTCTCTAAGAACTATAAATTAAAATAAGGTAATAAAATAGTTATAAACTTCACCACACTTTTCAGGGTGTCATTTACATTCTTAGGAATCACCATTGCACGTCAAAGAAAGTTCAAGATCAGATACAGTAATAGGCATCTGAATGATAATGCAAAAACTTATATCTACAATTCTCATCACATCTTCAACTAACATAATATTTACTGCAGTGTTAAAGTATTTTTTCTGTATGTTGCCACAATTAATTTGTCCATCCTCTGTCAGATTCATTCTCATATAGTTAGTAATCAAAGATTTATTAAGTTTTTGCAAGAATGTTCAACCTATAAAATACATTAAGACAAAAAAATAAGAGAATAATAATAGATAATAATTAATGATAAATTTATTTAATAACGTATCAAATTAAATTATGAAAAACTTCTATGTATACTACATTTCTAGCTTCATTTGTTATTTGTCCATCATCATCATAAACTAAAAAATTTTTGAAACATGCGGATAACATGCCATGACTTTTACCTTTGAACATCCAGATAACATATCTACTCACAGTTGCGTGGATACGATCTCTCTATAAAAAAGTTTAATATATATATATTATATTCATAAGATGGTAGTCAACATATGCATTTATAATGATAATCAGGGTAGTTAACATATGCATTTATAATGATAATAAGATGATACAAATAACTTTTCATTCTGCAGTAACATCTCTATTAAAATTGGATTATCTGACTTTTCGAGATCAGAAACCATCCATAATTGCAGGACACAAACTTCCAAACACTATTGCATCTTTTCTTTGGATATCTCACTGATAAAGTCAAATTTTAATACATATTTTTTTAATATTTGTAATGATTTCAAGGTAATTTTTTTTCTCTTATATTGTATACTATGAACTATTTGTATTATGTTGAACAAATCCCTCCGAAATATATATAATATTTTTCAGAAATCTTTCTTATTCTAATGACTATAATTATGGCGTAATGTTTTTCATTTAAATCATATAATTGCTAATCAAATAATGATGTGTTGTTATGTCTCTGATTTAAATTCAAATTATAATAGTATCTGATTTTAATTTAAATAAATCACGTCATAATAAATTTTTAAAATCTTTCCTTGTACAGTAGTACTAATTAAATAATTTAAATTATAAATATATAGAATATATCGTAGAAATATTTGTATCAAAATGACTTTAATTATGACGTGATATATATATATATATATATATATATATATATATATATATATATATATATATATATATATATATATATATCCTATAATTGTTAATCAAATTATTATATACTGCTATGTCTCTAATTATATAAAATAATCTAATTAATATTATTTCCTGCAACATCTGATTTAAATACAAATATATCACGCTAGAATTAGTTCTAAGCAATAAACTTTCACAATCTTTAATTGTATAGTAATACCAATTAAATAATTTAAGTTATAAATATATAGAATATGGTGTATGGATAATTTTTTATTAGAATGACTCTAATTATGGTGTAATTATTTTTCATATATATCATATAATTGTCAAATAAATAATTATATATTGCTACATCACATATTTAAATTTAAATTACAACAACATCTAATTTACATTTAAATAAATCACTCCATCAGTAGCTCTACGCATTAATAAATTTTCACAATCTTTTCTTGTACAGTAATACTAATTAAATAATTTAAATTATAAATATATAAAATATGTCGTAGAAATATTTTCTATTAGAATGACTCTAATTATGACATGATTTTTTTCATATATATGATATAATTGTCAATCAAATAATTATATACTGCTATGTCTCTAAGTATAAAAAATAATCTAATCAATATTATTTCTGCAGTATTTGGTTTAAATACAAATATATCACGCCATAATTAGTTCTAAGCAATAAAATTTTACATTCCTTAATTGTGTAATTTAATTTATAAATATATAGAATATGTTATAGTAATCTTTTTTATTCGAATAACTCTAACTATGGCGTGATTTTTTCCATATATATCGTATAATTGTCAATCAAATAATTATATACTGTTATAGATGTATTATAAGAAATATTCTAATACATACATATATATATATATATATATATATATATATATATATTAAATTTTTTAATTACAATATCTGATTTAAATTTAAATTATAGAAAATAATCTAATCAATATCATTTCTGTAGTATTTGATTTAAATACAAATATATCACGCTATAATTAGTTCTAAGCAATAAATTTGCACATCTTTAATTGTATAATTTAAGTTATAAATATATAGAATATGTTGCATTAATCTTTTCTATTAGAATAACTCTAACTATGGCATAATTTTTTTTCATATATATCAGATAATTATCAATCAAGTAATTGTATATTGTTATGATGTATATAAGAAATATTTTAATATATATATTATATTAATTTTTTCGTTACAGTATCTGATTTAAATTCAAATATATACTATCATAATTAGTGACTGCAATAATTTTTCACAATCTTTCCTTGTCTAGCAATACTAATTAATTGATTATAATTAATTAAATATGAATATTACATCTTTAATTTTTGTGTAATTTTAGGACTATAATTACGGGTTTGTATATACAAAATATAAAAAGTTATATTATATTTGAACAAATCTCTCTTTTTCTCTCTCTCTCTCTATATGTGTGTGTGTGTGAAATATTTCGTAGGAATTTTTTCTATTAGAATGACTATAATCATAACATAATTTTTTTTTTCATATACATCATATAATTGCTAATCAAATAATGATTTGCAATTATATGACGTCTCTAATTATAGAAAATATTTTAATCTTCTATATTTTTAATAATTCAAATATATCACGCTATGATTAATGACTTTGTAATAAGTGTTTATAATATTTTAATTAAATTAATAGAAAATGAAAATTAAAAGTAAAATAATTTCTTATTTTCATTTATATTAAGTAGATTTCTCAATTAGATTTATAATATCTTTTTCTAAATTCATCTTGTCTAACTTTTTAAAACTCTATAGATCGCAAATATCGCTATTATTTTATTCAATATTGACTCGAAAAATATATTATATTTCATACATATTTACTTGTTGAATTATTCACATATATTAACATAAAACTAAAATATAAGACGCACAGATTCTCTCGATATATTCTACATGTTATGCCGAAAAAAAATATTTACACTAAATTCTTTGGTATATCTTCTAGAATCATATATAAGCAATGGTACATAGATAAAATTTTGCTCTAGAATTTTAATTCACAAATTTAGTCATAAAGACAACTCTTTTACTTGGTATATTTTGTAAATTGTCTTTAATTAATGATAGTTGATGCTTCAATTTTGTTGAGATACTCACAACTTTATTTATAAGAGTAAGATTTTGTATTTTATTCACTTGGTATTTTATGTAGTATTGACACATATGCAAAACTTAAACTTGAGAATTTAATGCTTCTATTTTGTTAAACTATCCATAAATTTCTCCGGAAGAGCAAGCCTTTACCTTATGTTCTTTTGATACATCTTAAAGAATTGTCTACAAACTGATAAATAGATAAAACTTAGATTAATAATTTGATATTTTTATTTTATTAAATTATTCATACGAAAAAAATAAAATAAACTAAACTAATATAATATAAATAATATAAAAATATAAATTATTATTAAATTCAAAAAATAAAAAACTAAAGCTTATTATTAATGGAAATATATGTTGTTAAAATGGTATTCAAGCAAATTAACGGGAGAGGAACAAAGAACTTGACCCGCCAAATCACCGGTAAACAGAATGCGAAAACTGAATTAGATCAGTTTGGTTTTATGTCAAAAGGCAATATTTCATATAATATTTAACCTTATTATTCAAGTGATTTAGCAAATATTGGTTGTTGATCAAAATATGTCACTTAACATATAAGAATATATTGACTAAACAGTGATAATATCTTCGAACAACTCATGATATAACCTTCAAATAATTACAATATAAGTTGAAAAAAAACAAATTTCATATTAGCTAAAAATATGAATATGAATTCTGTTGTTCATTATGTAATTGTAGCTAAAAAGTAAGTAGATAATTTTCCTAATTCTTCTGTTGTATGAAATTCATCATTTTCAGTGTTAAAAGGTGAATTGAGAATATTATATTGTCTTATAATGCAGAAAGTAGAGAAAACACAGGTCCATCAAAATTATTTTTACTCCATATCTCTGCCTTGTCCCAATCAAACAAACCATCAATCTCTTACAGTAACTTTTTACTGATTTATCAAGACTTCTACCTCTTCTAAAAATTACATATCATAAGGTCCATTGTCCGCAACCTATAAAAATGATAATTCAGTTTATAAAAATATTGTGTCATAAGAGTAAGAAAAAATAATAAAAGTAAAGAATATTTACAAATTAAACACGCGTTCTCTGCTAGCATACTCGTTCCTCTTAATATTATCAAATCTTTTGTCTACTCCAGTCTGCCTTAACTCAAGGATAGATTTTTTTTTCTTCTTCTTTAATTTTTGTTTCACCTTCTCTTTCTGCAAAAATTTTCTTCTTCGTTCAGTTCTTAAAGCTCTTAACTTCCTTTTCTAATTAAGTCACTATCATCTTTCTCAGATTTAATATCCAAATTAGTATCACTACTTATCACATCTGAAGGAATAAATCATCATTATCCAAATCTGTGTTTTTCCCCTCCAATATTAGCCTCACCACCTCAATTTCAGTATTTTAATTTTACCTCTCCGGCTCTGTTTACTTCAGCCTTCTTAAACTCTTCAAAAAACTGTTTTGCATTTTTATCACCCAACTCACCAACTAAAATTGCCTTACACTAATTATTCATGAGTTATTAGTGGCTTCAATCATCTCTGACCCACTTATAAAGGCCAATTAGGATCATCTCACCTACCAAAACATGCTCTTCAATCACATATGACAGACAAACAAGTCCAATACTCCCTCCTTACTGCGATAAACAAAATTATACAATTGGTCATCATTATCAATCAAGATAATTCTTTTTTTTTTTTAATTATTTCGAGTTAAAGGCATAAAAAAAATTTAATAGTGACAAACCCTATATTTCTTGTGTAAAAATAGAGCTTAAATAAAGAAAAGTGGTCCTTATCTTTAGAAAATTCTTTTACCTAACATTTACCCATGTATTTGGTGACATGAACTTCCATAAAAGATAATGATGGTAAAATTGAACAAGACTATATTCTTCAATTGATAACTTTAATTTTACCCTGCAATGAGAAAAGCTATAAGACAGAAGAAAGACACATGTTAGAAGATTCAAACATAAAATAAAAAATTTAATTTTTGTCTGAAATTCCCAAAACACCATTACAACAATAAAAATTCTATCAAAGCACAAAAATATTACTCCCTCTATTTCAAAATAAGTGGTAATTTAGTCTTTTAATTTTGTTTCAAAATAAGTGGTGTTTTACATAATCAAGAAGACATTAATGATGTGCTTTCAATTTTATCCTTATTTAAGTGGAGAGAGTTTTACATAATTAAGAAAATATTAAAAAGCTACATCTTTTTCAAGATATTTATTAGGGGTAAGTGGGTAAAAATATATTTTTCTATCTAGGAACGAGTAGTTTTCTTAAGAGGTGTACCCAAGTTAAAAACACCATTTATTTTGAAACGGAAGGAGTAATAAATAAGTAAATCAACACTTACCACTAGTGGTGCAAATGAGCGGGTTGAGTCAAATTTGGGCGGGTTGGAAATGGGTCAACATAATATGGGTAGTATTTCAACCCGCCCATATTTCATATGAGTAAAAATGAATTGGGTAAAAGACATGTTTACCTATATTTTCATGAGTAAATACTACTTACTTTAGAATTCAACATCCGAAAAATACTTTAATTTTTTTAAAATAAAAAATATTGAAAATACTTATTTAGTTTTATTGTATCATAAAAGTCATGAAACTTTTTTCTATAACTTTTCAATATAACAAAAATATATGTAATAACAGGAAAAAAATATTACCACTGGATTTCAAAGTAAAGAAAATTTGCAATTTAGGAGTAAAACGTGTTTCATGCACTTTAAGAAATATCAATACTAATACATGATTTAAAATATCTATAAATCACTTATAAGGGTGTGTTTGGTATGTTTGAAAAATATTTTTCAATTTTCTCATCATTAGTTAATTTAAATGTTTTGGACTTTTATTTTTGCAAATTGATTTATTTCCTCAAATTTAAGAAAAATGACTTCCCTACATTAATTTAGCAAAATATTTTTCAAAGACCCAACTCCGGACTCTTGATATTGACCCCGATCCCGAAACCCGACCTAGAACCCAAGTCCGACCTCGATCTGTGACCTCCGAACTCCTGATATCGACCCCGATCACGAAACCTGACCTAGAACCTAGAACCTAAGTCCCGACCTCGACCTGTGACCTGACTCCCAACCCCGATCTCAATTCTTGACCTCTATGATGACCCCGACCCAGGACCCAAGTCTCAGCCCCGAATCGAGACCTGACTCCCGACCACGAATCCTGACCCTTGATCTCCTACATCAACCCAGACCTTGACCCTAACCCCGACATAAACCTCAACCCCCAACCCAAACTCCCGAGCGAGCCAAGCCCGAGCTCGAGCCGAGTGTATAGTGAGCTGATTCGAGCTCAAGTCGAGCCTTACCGAGCTTTGAATACTACTGAGTCGAGTCGAACTCAACCGAAATTTTCTGCATTTTGACCGAGCTCAAGCTGAGTCAAGCTGGCTCTTTTTTATCTAGAATGTTTTATATTTCTTGTAAATTTTATTTACCTAATTAATACTTATAGATCTGAAGATATTTTCTCAATAATTCAAAAAAGTTATACCCACCATAATAAAAGAATATCAAAAGATTATAAGTTGACAAATAATTAAAAAAAATTTAATTGTAGGAAGAAAAATAAACAGTCGAATAACATTTTTTAAAAATTAAAAAAAACAGAACCACATCCAACAACAACCAAATTGATGAATATGTATTATGTTTGATTTGACTTGATTTTAATAATTGAAAACTTGATTTGATTTTGATTACAACAAAAATTTACCCAAACTGAACTATAAACACTCATACTAATATAGTAGGCTTAAGTTACATTGTGATTAAAAATTTACTAACATTGAATAAATATTAATTATATAATATTAAATTAACATAGTATTTTAAGTTAAATTTCTAATGTACTTGATAATTGAACTTAATGAAAGGATATTATTTCTTAAATCGAGCCAATTTGAGTTGAGTTGAGCTGAGCCAGCTCGATCAGCCGGAGCTTTGACCAAACCAAGCTTGATTGAGCCGAGCCGAGCCAAAATTTAATTGAAACCAAGTTGAGCTGAGCCGAGTTTTTTTTCAAAATGAGCTGAGTCGAGTCAAGCTAAAGATATGCGAGCCGAGCCGAGCTCCGATCCAGCTCGGCTCTTTGCCCAGGCCTATATGTAAGTATGCAACAAAAAGAAAATACTCTTTTGAAAAATGCTAAATAATACTTATAATATTTAAAGAAAAAGAAGTTTCAAATGATCAACTGTAAAGATAAAAAATAAAAAAAAAGGAAGGGAAGTTATAACATTTTTGTAATATCATGAATTTTGAGTGAATAAAAGTTGAAAGTTTAATCAATTAAGCTAACCCATACTTGACTCATATTTTACCCATGAATACCTATATTTTTATGGATTGAATATGAGCTTAAACACAAATTTTACCCATCTGAAAAGTCACTCATCCAATCCACTAAAATATGGAATTGGACGGGTTATCAAAATACGGGCCTATTTTATCGGCACCACTTACCACTATTAGAACCAAAAATAAGAACACTGGTGGTATCTTAAGCTAATGACGAAAAAATTGTTACAAAGACGACCTAACATAATTTCAAGATAAAATATGAATAAAATTTAAGACGATACCCGTGTTATAAATTTCAAACGAATGAAAAACTATCGAAAATCAATGATTTAATCTACTAAGACTACAAATTTGGTTAGTGAATGCCAGAAGTTGATGTGGATAATTCGGGGTTACTGTTGATTGAGTTTAGAAAAAACTAGCAATTTTATTTTTACTTGATGTGGGTTATTTGGATAAAACCCACGAGTTTCGAGTCTTACTTAGATATAATTTTATATTAACGCCATTAATCCATAGCCTTTACACATGGATAATGCTTACGAACACGCTTAAAATTGGATATCATTTTTCATTTTTAAATAATGTATATTGAAAAAAATTATAGGTCTTGCTAAAAGATGTCAAAGTAGAGGTGTCTAACTAAAATGCAAAGACAACTTTGAAGGGACACTTGTAGATTGGGCCTTTCTACAATGTTATGCTAAAGTTCATAGTTTACTATCATATTTTTATGGATTACTTGATTTTAGTCTCATTGATTTATTTCGAGTACAAATATGATATTGACGCCTCTTGAGCTATCTATGTTTTGAAAGATCGACTTGAAAATTTATGTCAAGTGTGTGTGTAAGAGGATCTAATTGTGACCACATTTTACACATTATACATTTTGGGTGAATTTATAAAAAGAGGATATTTACTTTTCAAAAAAATCGTGAAATTTATTTAGGAACTACACGACCTAGAATAGGATAGTAGCTTATTTTATTTTGAATAGCAACTACTCATATCATTCCCAAAGGACTTGTTATAGGTGCTAGTCAAAATGATCAAAGCCGTACGGTATTGTGGTGAGAGAATTTTGTCGATCGAGTGTTAATCATATGTCATGATGTACACACAGCGAAATTATGATCATGTAATGTTTATAAAAAAAATTCAATTAAAGTGAAATTATGTTCAATTAAATCAAAGTTCTATTGGTACAATATTTTTAGTTACTTGATGTCACGATCCAAAATTCATATGAGTACATCTATACTCTCTTCTTTGATAAGCAAGCCAAATCACAAATCAAATAACTTCGAAAATAAAATAATTCAATGTCAAAACAAGATAAGTATATGTCCAAACCATAAAAAATATTTATACAAACTCAAGCGTGAAAAAGTAACAAAATACAATTCCCAAGACTCGGTGTCAAGTGTACAAGAGCATCTAAAAGTACATAATATTAACAAAAAATCAAAAAACTGTCTTAAATAATGAAAAAATAAAAAATAAAGGATAAATAGAGTTTGGCGTGTCAAATCGACCAGGCAGCTCGCTAAGAGATCTTTGGAATAAAGCCTTAGACTCTAGAAATCAATGCAGACTACTGGTACTCGAAACAAATCTACATAAAAGAGTGTAGCAGAGTAGTATGAGTACGGGAAGCATGTGTCCTCAATAGATATCATAGGCTGACAAGGCAGCAGTGCGAAAATTAGAATATATTAAGAATGAAACTTACCATCAATAATACTCTGAGTATATATATATACACGCACACATAATTCAAATAAAGTAGTCGAAAAGAAATCAAGTATTTTACCATGCTCAAATGGACAGTTCAAATGAAATTAGGTAAGGCAAAGGCTATGCAATACAATGCACTGCCCAATAATCACACAATATACACTCCCGTTTTTACCAATGGATTTTTCGAGAGTGGTGACCTATGAGAGACCCGCAAGATCCATATACCTACTCGATACACTTTACCATCGCGAACCTTTCCGGTAACTTGCCTCAACTTACCACTAGACGAAACCATTTTCCATCCGCTTTGCATTATAGCAACTTGTCAGAATCATTTTTTATAGACATAACACTTGTGGAATTATTTCCCATCCACATCACAAGAATAGATGAAATTTTTTCAAAATGAATATGAACTTCATAAAAATCAAGTCAATGGGAACCACTGGCTAATAAATGCGATGCATTACCAAGAGTGATATGAATATATATGAAACAAGTATATACCTCAAAGCTCATCATTTACTATTTCAAATATCTCATACAACATGATATAATCATTTTCTCAAATCATTAATCGATCATTTAGTCAAGGCTCATCTACTCACAGTTAAATAAGTCAACACGATTCATAAACTATCATATAATTTTCAACCTAGATTTCACAATAGAAAGTCATTTTTCAATAATTGTAAGAACAAAGTACCCCTCATAATACACTAGTACCCAAATACGAAGTCATTAAAAATAGAGTATGGCACTTTCCAACACGCCCAAAATTCCTCATAATTAATATACGATAATCATTTCTCAAGTGGAGTCTAGAAGGCAAGGTATAACCTACCTCGAATTTCAATCATGTACCATTTTCACTAGTTATAGATTTATTTCATATTTCACGATCAAAATCCATTATCAACTTATCAAAATTACACCTAACATTTCAGATCAGCCCTATAATTTATTCTCAAACTTTCAAAAGTCTCAAATTGTTTTTTTGATCTCTAGAGCTTAAAATGGACATTTGGATTGTTACACTTTTATTCTTAAAACAATGTCAAATATACCCAACACATACCAAATCCATCCGAAACTCATCAAAAATAAACTAAAACTTACAGATAAGTCCAAAATTGTCATACAAACATATTAGAACTTTTAAATCATGAATCTGAGCTTATTTAATCAAGAAGCTAACCCTAGTTAACTCTAATTCTTCAAATTTATTAATAATCAACTTAAACATCCAAATCACTCATGAAACTCATATGTGACCTTCCTGATACAAATCAAATATAAAAATTATCATAAACATGCTATGAACTTGCTGGAATGCTCAAAATGCTAATAGGGGGCTGTCTTGACCAAATATTTGTCATGGTCAAAGCCTATTCTTTAACTTAACCAGAAACTGATCCAAGGGTTCAAATCATACCCGAGCCCCTTGTAACCCATAAAAAATTCATCCAAGTTAAAAATCACCTGTCGGGCCTAATGAAATCGTCATAACTCAAATCCGACCTCGTTAACTTCAAACATTGACTTTGGTCAAACTTTCAATTTCAAAACTCAAGAAATAGAAAATCTTCCTCAAATCACATCCGAAAGTCATGCCACCTATCTTTGCAAGTTATAAACAGTTGAAAAAACTTGTGAAAAGAGTCGAATAAGAGAAAAAAGATGGAACTCACAAAACGACCATAAAGGTCGTCACACTTATGCTGTGAAATGGTTATTATTATTATTATTATTATTATTATTATTATTATTATTATTATTATTATTATTATTATTATTATTATTATTATTATTATTATTATTTTATTTATTTATTTAATAAACCATGTATTTTGAAATGTGTATGATATACTTTGCTTATTATGAAAATACTTGTGTTTTAAAAGTCTCACTCTCACTCCAACCTTACTAAAGGAGTCAACATCAATTATTGTGTACAAGAAAGTTGTACCTTTGAGGTTTCACATATTTTGATGAGGGCCAATTTTTATTATCAATGGGTGTTATTGTTAGACATTATTCTTTTGTTGAGCCGGAGTTTGTCCCGTGCCTTTATACCCTTACGTACGTTTTTAGAGATTTCATAATACACGATGTGGGATGTTTAATTTTATACAAGAACACTACATATTTTGTCTACTCATGTTTAATTTATGACTATGTTATATATGTTTTTCAGAATATAGTTTTTGGGCATACAGCCATACCTATAACTTTCAGTTAATGATTAAGTTACGCAAGTTATGCTTGTTCAGATTTTATTGTTGTGAATGGATGTGTTCTTGAAACAATTATGTTACATGTTCACATTGACGGATGGATAGATTTATCTATTTGATTCGGTTGGTGCACATTTAAAATTTTGAATATTAATGGTGTGCTCCTTCAGAATTAGAGTGTGACATGCTTAAAAATAAAAAGTCAAGACGTTGAACATAAAATTGTTACTACTCATTAGGGGTAAAACAGAACATTTTCATTTTTCATTCCCAGATGGAGAGACCACTCCTTGACTTTTACACAAAAAGTAGATTACAGTACATTTTTTTTGTCATCAGGCAACAATTGACAACATTAGTTCATTGTTTCAGAGCAACACTTAGAAATTTTAACATTGCAACAAGTCAAAAATTAAAATTACAAATTTAAAGATAAAGCTTCTTTGTGTTTGGATGTTAGAGCTCTTGGAAGATTGAAGCCTTCTTCTCAGTGTTATCATCAACAATGGTTGATCTTTCTTTGATGTCCACCACTGGTAATTCTTGGTCTTTGCCAGTGATTTCATTTCCTTTCCCTTCCTTACTCTTTCCCCACACCACAGAGTATAGTCCCATCACTATGATAATTGCTCCAATTACGCTGAAATTGTTGCCAAAAGAATGGAGGAATTATTAGATTAATCGAAATGAGAAATTAACATGATGTAACGTGAAATTGTCTGTTCAATCTTCCTTATTTGGCAAATCATGATGTGAAATTAGACCTCAAATTCATGACTTAGATGTAATAAATTATGTCCAAATCTTTACAAAAAGACCATTTTGGTGATATTTAACTTTATTGTCATTAATGAGAGAGAAAGATTACCTTCCAAGGTGGACTGACTCAGCCAAGATAATAGCAGCAAGAACTGAAGTGATGACCATACTCAATGGGCTAAAGGCTGTCACAAACACTGGCCCTTTTACTTTATTAACCACACTTTGCACATAATATGCAATTCCTGAGCAAACAACACCCTAAACAAACACAAATTGTGTAGCTCTATATTAGGATCTTTATTTAAGAAACAAAATATGAAAACATATTTCCAAGAATTTTGAATGAATTAATAAAGAAAATACTTACAGAATAAGCAGCAGCAAGGAGCCTAGAGTCAAAGCCAATAACCCAAGCATTCCAATCACGTTCCATTATAAGTGCCACAATTCCACCTTCCACTACCCCCATCACACATACCCATGCTGCCAGAGATAGCTCTGCTGGGTACTCCTTCAATGTCATCGACTATATATACAAACAAAAAATAAAAAATATTTTAAATGAGTAAAATATATAATTGTCCTCCTTAATTGAAATTCTGAAAATAGCAGAATAATGCCACTTACTTGAACAATAAAGAAACCGGACCAACCAACAATGCAAGAGATGAGCTCAATGGTTCCGGCGACCCAGTTCTCAGCGGTAGCAGCGGCGGCTTCATGGTGGGCGCCACCATGAGCGTGTGGGACCAGGTTGAACATTGGCCCTTTGTAAAGAGTCATCACCATTGCTCCAGCCACCGTTATTGCTGTTCCTATCACCTTTGCCGTAGTTGATTTCTTCTTCAGGTTTATTTTCTCAATTCTGGTCATTAACAACAAAACAAAAAAGATGTTCATGATCAGTTTCCTTTTTTTTTTCTTTTTTTTTTCTTTCTTTCTACATTATTATTTTTGGCTCTAGTAGCATAATCTCAAATAGTAATAGATATAATATGCCAACCAACAAACATATAGTAACAAAACTACATAAGCAACCACTAGCTTTTTTGAGATCATTGCTTTCCAAGTGGGAAGCAACTTTGCTTATGTGAGGTCATGCTTTTTTAACTTGTTACTTGTGCAATGAACTAGTACTAGTATATGTTTATATTATGGAATAAACAAAGGGCATCAGAAGCTACCATATCATTTTATTTCCTCTTTTTTGGTGTTTTGATATATCTTGATTTTAGGCAAAGTTGTCTTTCTACTGCTCCATAAGTAAGAGATTAATTAAGATTATTGTCGCACATTATATATAATTAGAATAAAGAAATAAAGAATACCTGAAAATTACAGCCAGAATAAAGGTTACTGCAGGGAGGAGATTGACAAAGGCAGATGCGTAGGTTGCAGTTGTGCTCTTCAGTCCCAAATAGTACAAGTTCTGATCAATCACTGGCCTGAAATTTCATTTATTTTAAATTTTCATTTAGAAATATAATCTATGTCGTAAGGTTTAAAAATCTCTCGGTAATTGTTAAAAAAATTTAAAAAGTTCAAATTTATTCCGCAGAATAATATCTCACTGGAATCATTTTATTATGCTTTGATAGTACTATAGATGCCATATTCTTTGATCAATATCTCGATTCCTCAAATAGAATATATAGCTCATATTGTTAAATATTAATAAACTTTCCAAATAAGTTAAACATAAAGGACTAATGAATTTGCTTTCTAGCTAATTCGGAATGATTAGGGCCTTTTTCGACCTTCTTTAATGAAGTTTTTTGTCATGTTTAACCTTGAAAAAAAATGATAATTAGTGATTACTCTATTATAGGAAGTTGCTTCTATGAGTAGTATTATTTTCTTTCGACTATACAAAGCAAATATCAAAAGATAGAACGAAAACAGTTGAAACACTATCACCAAAATATGTTACGTGCTAAATTTTAACAAAAAACGTACAGTAAAAACAGCAGACTTTTAATTTATTCAGTTGAGTGTGATAATTAATTTAGTGCATCTTTTCTATTGGCATAAAGCATTTAATTAAGAAAGCATGGGAAACAATTATGTGTGTGTATGAGAGAGATTAATATTAAAAAGTTTTTCTAAGGAAATAAAAATGAAAGAAAGAAAATGAGAATCTTTAGCCACATGAGTAATATTGATCGTTAAAGTCTTGAATTTGTTAGAACGAACTCGAATTAAAAATATAATGGGAGATGCTAAATCGTATTTTTAAGGTGCAAATTTTGTATGTTTCTACATGCATTCAGTTTGATACATGGTGAACTGAATTAGGCTAAAACAGAAGAAATAAAACTATTAAATGAAGAAAAAGATGGTACAATTAATTAATTAAAAAAAAAAAGAGACATGAGAATCTCATGCGTTTGCATGAGTGAATACACAAATTAAATTTCATGAGAGAATATTAACAAATATTTTCGAAGTATATAATTATATCAATTGAGTAGAATACACTATAGAATGAGTTTAAAATAACCACGTACTCTAGAAAACCAAGAGCCAATATCTTAATAAAGACTCTGAGTGTCATCTTTGGCCTTATTTTCCTGCACACAAAAATAAAGCAAAAATAAGCTAATGCTGCAATATATCCGCAATTTAGGTAAGTCAGATGGTATGAGAGTTCTCAGATTGGGAGATTAGCAATTTATAATGCGTGTATCCTTTTCTGACAATTTAGACTTTTAATGAGAGGTGATTCAAAACTTCAAAAATATAGTATCAAAACATGCAAATGTGTTGAGTGTAGTTTAAAACTTTTAAAAGAAATGGCCACGTACTTCAACACCGAATATAATATGGTCCTGAAACAAAAAGACCTTTTCTTGATTGCAAACGAATAGATAGAAAGAAAAAAAAAGATAGAGAGACCTTTCAAGAACGATAGCAAAGGGTGCAACAGCAATGGTGGCAAATGCATGTCGATAAACAACAAGAATCCAGTGACTCATTCCCCTTTTGAAGCACATCATGGTGACAATATACATCCCTGCATACCCAAACTGCAAGGACACCATAGCCAAATAAGGCTTCACCTTGTTGAGGAAGGAGCTAAATGCACCAGCCATCTCTTCTTTCTACACACAAAGAAGGGGTTTTAGGATGGGGTATGCAAATATAGGAAGTGTGCCCCCCCTTTTATACAGGAAGCAAAAGGGAAAAAGCTTAACCAATAATAATAATAATAATAATAAGAGTTTTAAATTAGAAATGGAAAACCAAAAAATAGTCTAGCTTATTCATTGTTGCACTAACTCCTGTTTCTCCCTCGTAGATTCCCCTTATCTATTTAAAACAAATTATGTTATGTACCTGCAATGTAGTATCCATTCTTCAAGCAACAAGAATCTTTGCTGTCAAATTAATAATTAGAGAGAGAGAGAAATAAGAGTGGGTGAAAGAGGGTTTTCTTTTTCTCTACGTAAATTCTTTTCTTGGGAAAAGAAAAAAAAAATACTACTTTATTTTTTCCCTTTTTGTCCTTGTATTTTGTGAAGGTGGAGTTTGAACCATTGACCACCAAATACCCCTAGGGTTTAGTGGGAGATGATGTAGGTGTAAAAGATATGTGGTCTTTGAGAGAAGTGGGTAATGAGTGGACACTTTTCTTGAAAATGCCTCGACTGATTATGTTGCAGTTGATTAATATTGCCTCCCCCATCTTTAATCTCTAACTTAAAGGACGAGATCGTCAAAAAACTAGCTACTATAGAGGACTAGGACTAGTACTAGTCACATCTTTTTTTAATGAATTATTGTACACTAGTATTAAATTCCATGTATATATTATTTTCTCAAAGCAAATTTGTTGATGTTTAAGTGGTTCTTTGCTTTAGATTTATGATAACTCATTCATACTACTTTGTATCACAAAGTACAAGAAAAGGACAATTCAAGTCCTTTTCTCTCAAAGTTGCGATCCTATTTATATCTAAATGTCCAAATTAGTTACTACCAAAAAACGAAAAAAAAAAAACTAAACACTGATTTGTGTTTTTTTTAATTTATTAATTCCAACAAGTTATGAATTTATTAGGACACATTTGTATATCTTTTTCATGTATACAAGTTGGATGATAGAACTCTATACAAGGTGCTCAAAATGTGGCTTGATTATGACAAGAGTGTTAGCATGTTATCCTTGTCACAGGCCTATGGGGGTGTGGAACCATCATTGAAGAATGAGTTTGACAGTGAGAGCGTCGTCATAGGCAACAAGAATGTTGCTTGGCTAAGGTGCACACAATGGCACCAAGGCAGAACGAGAAATGGCCAACTGATGGCTAAGGTCTTGAGTGACTCAAGAAAACTTGGCAAGGGATTAGCAACGAGTTTGGTAGACAGGGGCATGTTGACATGACATTGTATCGAGGGCACTGTGAAACTGAGGCTTAACTATGAATTTCATCGCTAATTTGTCTCTAAATTATTCATAACTAATAATTTTTTTGATAATATATCGCTATTCCATTGGTAAATAAGAATAACAATGTATTTTGCTATTTAGCTATAAAATTTACCAGTCACTAATTCTTGTTTTATTAGTAGTGGCATTGAGCATGTCGAAAAAAAGCTGGAACGAGAATGAGCATCAAGTCATGGGATATTGATGCTAAGACAAGACAAAAATGATTATAGCATTAGATAGAAGTCACGACCCAAAAATCTACAATACCGAAACCAATTAATAGATTAAAATATAGAAATAAAAGAGCACTCCAATGATAAGTCATAAATGGCAATTCATGTGCTTACTAATATGGAAAACTATGACAAGAAATCTCAGAAAATCTAGTGTCATGTATACAAGAGATTCTAAAGTATGAGTATAAGTTTGAAAAAAATTACAAATGCCTGAAAAGAAAGACATAAACTAATAAAAGTGGAGTTCGATGCTGTGATATTAGGTGTATTTGTACATCTATATAACACCTCATATCTTTGAAAAGGATTTCTGACCTTAGTACATAAGTGAACTGATCATAATTATGGTAATACGGTGACTCATGTAATTTATGGGGTGTATATAGTGTGTGAATTATTTAACCAAAGTATGAAAGTACCTAAGAGTTAAAATAACAAAATTGGAAGCTGCAAAAAATCACTTCAGGCACCGTAAATGACATACGAACCATAAAAGGATTCTAGGGGCCTTGTGTCAAAGTATAAAAGAGGCTCTACTTGCTTAAATGACTATTAAGGACTACGGTTCAGTTTACGGATCATATCTACGACCCATACTTCGTGTTGCAGATGAAACATTAGAGTATGTGCAGAGTTGGAATCAATAGACAGACCATAGATGGATTTTATAGGCCGTATTTGGCACTATAAATTGAACTTGAGAGAAAGAAAAAAAGATCCTAATTTGATAAACGGTCCAATGTACAAACCGCAGAATGATTCTATGGGTCGTACCTGGAATCGTAGATAAAATTTCAGAGGGATGAAAACTTCTAGGCTGATAGAAGGTTCGATTTGGGAACTGCAGATTTATTTTAGGGATCGTAACTAGCACTGTAAATGGGAAGATGGATTTTTGGATTAGACTCAGGGCTTACTTATGGACCGTAAGTTAGTTTTACAATACTGTAATTGGTCTCAGGCCTTTCGTAAGTTGTACGATGCATCCCTTATAAATACGTGAAATCCAACTTTTCTTCACTTTTTCATCTCTCTTTAACCCTAGTTCGATACTTATCTCTTCTCTAAATCCTCCCACATCAAAGTAAGCATGTTCCGAGAAGTTTAATGGAGTTTTAATGATAGCACATGTAGAGAGTATCTTTTACTATCTTAGAGTTTCAAGGAGAACCTCACCCCAAAGCGATAGACGAAGTGAACATTCCTCATCAAGACTTAAGTTACTCTCCAATTGCTTGCAATTAAGGTATGTAAGGCTACCTCACGTGTGAAAATACTTTATTTTATTTTCCACACCATGTTTCATAAAAATTCACATAAAACCCTTCTTCTTGAATTGTTAGGGTTAAGTTCAAGTATGATATATCTATGATTATTCATTTTTAAATTTTCATGAGTTCCTACCTACATTTTTATGATTTTTATTTGATTATTCCACGAGTTCCATGAATATTCTTACAAAATTTGTCAACTTTATGAATTATGATTTTTTTCTCAAAAGAGAAGTTTTAAAGATTTTTATGAGATACGAACATGACATGATGAATATAAATTTTAGAATGTATCTTGATGATGATGAACTATGAATACGACATGATGATGAGTTAATCTCACTACACTATGAATGGGAGTAGTACTAATAACCGAGAAATCATTCATGCTTGAAACTACGTATGCAATGTAGGTTATGGATCATTTTCTTGGTTCGGGTGACTCCTTATGTGCCCCTGTTACTGACTATTATGAATCTTTGCTAGAAAACTATATTATGTATGTTTCATAACTTGACAAGGTATAGGATGGTTTAGCTGATCGGGCATAGACATGACTCCATGTTTAAGCATGATGGTTTATGTTAATTAGAGCAAGAACCTCCCGTAATGAGCTAATGAACGATGAAAGATGACGTTTAATAAGGTCAACCATTGAGTTTGGATTCTTGATTCCTTCATACTATTTCTATGTTTTTCAGTTGTTCTTCTTTTTCAGTTATTCTCATGTTCTCATTCAGCCATTTTACATATAGTACGATTCTATATGTACTTTCATCTCTTTTGCGGGGGCCATTGCATTATTTAATGTAGACTCAAGTATTCAGAACGACAATCAAGCTGCACGTTAGGATTCTCACATTTCGCTTTTGGTAACACCTTCTTGTTTTGGGCTTAGTTATTATGTTTAGCGTTACTAATTTTTAATTTAGAGGTATGTCGGGTGTTTTGTCTCGGTAAACAGTTTATTCCATTTATGACTAGAGGCTTCATAGATTATGTGGATGAGTCTAGTATGTTCATAATGTAAATTTGACAAGTCTTTTCTATATATTGAGTACTCCTATTTTTATTGAAAGATTTAAGTAATTGATGTTCCACTTATGTTAGATGTATTCTCTATGATTTATGCCATGTATGTGATTAACTTAGGCCAGTAATGGCATCGAGTGCCGACCACACTTAGGCTCAGGTTTGGGCATGATAAACTTGGTTTCATGACACTAGGTTCAAGTGTCTTAGGGAATCTATGACATATTGTCTATTGAGTCTAACTTATGAGTGTGAAGCACACCACATGTATAATTTAGAAGCTACAAGACTTATAAGAATGTTACTCCTCTTTCATACACCAGATTGTGCTATAGTGTTTAACCCTAGAGAATTCCTATGTTTCTTATTGAAAATTCCTACTATAAAAAAGCAACCTCAAGCCAAAGGCTACTGCCGCCAATGAGACAAATTCCAATGAACCTGTCACAACCCGAGCATAGGCCTGGCTAGAGACACGTGACAAGAAACCCCGACAGACTCCAAGTCGATCCATGACATGAGCATAGAAGCTAAGAGCATACAAAAAGCGGAACATGATAAAATAAAATATGCTTAAGCGGAAGTCTGCATACATATTAACCTAAAACAGAGTCAACAACGACAAGGTAATTTCTACAAAATGTCTGAAAAGCCTCTAACATAACTGATGAGCTGATGGTACAGCATCCCCAACTAGCTCGCCAATAGTATGGATCTGATATGACATAACAATGGATAACTGAATGTTCTTGAAGGATGAGGACTCACCAACGTTGGCCAGACTGGTTTGAGGGGAAAGCAAGACTAGTGATGCGGCTGAATCTGATCCCTCGGACCTTGATGACGCTCAAACCACACCTCTTACTGAAGTATGAAACGTACGCTGTCAACAAAGAACCCAACTAGAGGTTGGGTCGATCCCACAGGGAATATGGAAAAACTAGATTATCGCCGGTGAGTGAACTTGTGAGGTAGTTACTTCAAAATTGGGGGGGGGGGGGGGTTCTAAAGAAAATCAATGATAAAAACAATTATCAAAAATTCGATTTCGAATCAATATTAAAGGATAACTAGGGTTTGTGTTCCCCATGGATTCATAACTGCTTTGGGTATACACTCGTGATCATCACCAATACTTGCTTATACAACTGATAACTTAGATTCATTCAAATGACCAACCAGTCCCTATTGAATGACTATACTCAATTACTCGACCAAGTCTCATGAGCGGTTTCAAACTATCTGTTATCACTAAGTTCCAGATTTAACTATTCTGCGACTGATCTTGGGCAAATTTATATGCCCAAGTGATACTTAAATGTGTCATTTTACCCTAGTTTATCTATCAATGTTTATACATTCTCATGTGATTGATAATAAAATGTGAATTTATACTAACCAACATGATTAGCGTTGTTTTGCAGGTGAAATTTAATTTTGGGAAGCTAAAATGCGTGGGAGAGATCGGGGTTGGACTCGGATGTTAGCAAAGGACAAAGCATTGGAAGGCACAAATTAAAGGGGCTCCGTGATGGAGCCGTGTCACGCTGCCATCGCGGAGGCCTTCTGCCTGGATAGGGAATTTTTGGCCAAATTCCAGTGAAGGTGCGCGTTGGGGCCATGGCACGTTGGCCTAGCCCCGCGTTGCACGCCGTGCCACATTGGGCCTTGTTCGGTCTGTTTGTTATATGGGTATATAACTCACACGCAAGTGCACGTGGTCGAACAAGTAGTAAAGTGGCTTAAGTAAGCCAAGTATCGATCCCACAGGGACTGGGATGATGTGCAATCTGCTCAAGTGTACTATATTTCGATTCTAAAAATGCAGACAACAGTGTAACCAAAAGTTTGATATTTTGTTTTATAATTTTTATGCTAACTCTAAAATAACTATCTAATTTGAGTCTTAACTACGAATGTGAGCATGCTGAGGTTAAACGAACATGTAATGAAATTAATTATCGACATAATTTGGTTAGTCTTTTCCTCCGGTTGCTAGCCAAGAACTATTGCCAAGAGATTAAAGCTCTCGTATTTAACCTCACTTAAGAATCATGACCCATCCACCTACATTTCTGTGATTAAATGCAATTCATGTTCTAGCCATACAAACCCAGTTTCTAAATTGACTAATACGACTTTCAGGTATATTTCTATCCTGAAAGTAAATCAATTCCCAATTCTCCCAAACCAAGAAAAGATCATATCCTATTAATTCACAACTTTCCAATTTCTTGCTCTCTCGAGTGAAACCGGACTTTTTAGATATACATTAACGTAGGCCATATATTAATGCAGTAAGAACAAGAATTAATAGAACAACCATGGAAGAAAAGATGAAAAACCAAAGAATCAATGATCACATTGCATTACAAGTGTTCATAACCTCAGCAAGAAGATGATTTAGCCACTCATTTGTGGATTAAACGTCATTAAATGAGTGTTAAACATACAAGCAATTGAATACAATGAGAAGGAAAGAGAGAAAAACCCTAATAATTTCGTCCCCTCAACTGCCTGTAACCCACGTTCTTGCTCCACCAAGTCAGAATATTGAAAAATGAACCTAAGTGTTCTATTTATACTGGTGGGAATTTTTCCCAGAATAACAAGCAACGTGTCACGGAGTGCATTGCTGAGCACTGCCTCCACGACACGCTACGGACGCGGACCTTCACTGGAATTGAGGGTCCAGGAAATAAAGCCCAACGTGGCACGACGTGCAACGCGGAGCCAAGCCACTGTGCCACGGACCCATCGCGAACCCATACTGGAATTGGGCTGAAAATTCCCATCCAGGCAGAAGGCCTCCGCGATGGCAACGTGACACGGCTCCATCGCGGAGCCCCTTTATTTTATGCTGTCCAATATCTTGTCCCTTGCTCGCATCCAAGTCCAACCCCGATATCCTCCAACATGCATTTTAGCTTCCCGAAATTACATTTTACCTGCAAAACAATGCTAACCATGTTGGTTAGTATAAATTCACATTTTATTACCAATTACATGAGAATGTATACACATTGATAGATAAACAAGGCTAAAATGACACTTTTGAGTATCACTTGGGCATATAAATTTGCCCAAGATCACTTACCCCACACTTAAATCCTTGTTCGTCCTCGAACAATAATCCTACACTTCATGCAATTTACATCCCAACCTAGCTACTTTGGTTCGACAATTTAGGCTACGGTCATACCGATTATTCAATACAGCAAATTATCAAGAAACATGCATGGTCCTATCAATGCAATGACCTTCAATACATCAAGACCTCCTATACTTAAGAATCGACTCTCGATATTGGCAAACTCATGCAAATCAGCTGATCAAGATATCCGACACGAAAATTAATCTCTCGTCAAGCATGTGCCCTCACAACACAAGAGAATCTTCCCCTTTTTGCTCATATGACTCACAAAATTTTAAGTAGGGGCATGTAAACACAATTTCGCTCTCTCCCAAAAGAATTCACATGCATCATGTCATGACCCATAAGCTTGCCCTTAGTGTATTACTCCACTAATATAAAGAAGTGCAATGTAAGATCACGTAGGACTTTAACTGGTTGTAATGGAAGCTACGGAACTAGTAAATATTGGGTTAGCCAATAATAGCCACTAGCATCCTTAAGCGCCTTTTCAACACATCCCATCAACTCATGGACATTGTTTCTTTTTTCATCATCCCATTCTTGATGTTTTTCTTTAGTTTGGCCCATCTTATTAAGCACACTTGACACAACAACAAAGATTATTCATGCACCTTCATTATAGTTTATTTATAGCAAGTGCACCTTCAACCTTTTCTTTTCTTCTATCGCTCTGCTTTTCTTTTTCTTTTCACCATTCTCACTCTTTGACACTTCGGGAGAATGCTTTTCTCTTCTTAAGCGCTTAAGAGTTTTGTATCGACTTTACGGCTAATGGAAAGAAGGGATTAAGCTCGGTTTACACTTTTTGACAAAAGAGAAAAAAAAAATCGGCTAAAGGCTCAACGGGCTGACTAGGGTATACAATCAAGGTGGGTACGACAAGGAAAAATAGAAACTCTCGGTTAAAACAAAGAAATGCCTACATCCTTTCCTACAATACACCTCCTTCATTTTGTTTTGAACACACACTAGGCAAGTTCTAGACACTTCACAATAGCATGGAATAACAACACCTCACTTCACACTTTTTGCACATGCTCAATTCAAGATGTATTCACAGACTCTTCAATAAGCTAATTACAGGAATTCAAACATTAAGCCTCAATCACACTGAATCGAACTCTATGGCCTAGGTATCTCAACATATTTACAAAGTTGCATGCTTTCATACGGATCACCTTTGCATTTTAAATATCATGTACAACACGCAACCAGAATTTCGCAACCATACAGTAACTACAGGTTTTGGGATGCAACCCACCAAAGAATAAAACTGAAAAATAATTGAAAAAAACTACTCCTAACGACTACATTTCCCTTAAGACGGTCGTCATCCATCCATCATAGGGAACGGTCACTACTATGACTTCGGTTCAATGGGACCATTCTCGGTAAAAGAACCGAAAACAAACGCCAAGAAACCCAAAAGTAAAAAAATGTCGAAAATATATCGATCATTTCGATAAAAAAAATATGTACAAAATATTTTTAAAAATATCGATCATTTCGATAATAAAAATATATACAAAATCAGCTAGCAACATTCAGCAACACACATCAATTTCACATAAATTTACAATAAAGAACAACAACTTAACTATTCATCAATCACAGGGAACAACAAAATTTCACAGGCACGACAACAGATTAGAGCATACATACATAACAGCACAGCCCAGCACCTAACTACTCCCACCCCACACTTAGCTCGAACACTGTCCCCAGTGTTCACAAAAATTAAAATAGCACAAAAATTAGGTGGTGGAACTCCCTAATCAATCAAAGTACTCCACTTCGTCGTCGGGTGCTGCTGCTTCATCTCCCATGTCTGAATCACCCCCGTCGTCTTCATCGGACTCCACATCGGAGTCCTCCCGACGTGTCTCCTCGTCTGTGGGGACGTCATCATTCGTGGGCTCTACAAATGCTGGCCCCACCCGGCATAGAGCCCTGGCGTTCTCGCCGAAGGGGTAGTCTAGCTCGAGCTGCCATAGCTCCTCCTCTGTCGCCGGCCTCCCGCCTATCCTCAGCTGGAGCATCTGCATCCCATACATGCGAGCCATATACTGATCATCACGAGCATGTCGCTCGCCAAGTGTAAGCACTGGCCCGTGGGTGGTGTCGGGTGCCTTAGTTTTAGTAACATCTAAGGCCCGCTGCTCCATCTGCGGGATATAGTCAAGGGCCTCCTCCTCGACATCTAGGCCCCTGAGGAAGGTGGTGAGTAGTCCACCAAAGTCGTACCTGTGCCCCTGATGCAACCGGGCTCTCTTCATGGCGGAGATAATCACCGCCCCCACGTTGATCTCCAGCCCTTTCATCAGGGCGTACACCAGGCATACACGATCCCGGGTTACATCTGTCATATATACCCCCGGGATTAGGTAGGAACAGACAATCTTTAGCCATATTCTGGCTTCCCTGTTCATCTATGAATAGGGCAAAGTCTGGTGGTAGCCCCTCTCTTTTTGTCTGCTCCATCTAGCTGTCGATCGGGTCCCACACAAGGTGCGTCTGATGTCCGCATATGGTGGGGTAATGTTCAGCTGTCGGAGCACGTGGGCGTCTATGTCCCGCGCTCATATGATGGCATTGAGGTGGTGGGGCTCCAAAGTGACTATTTGCCCTCTGATTTTGATGGTGTGACTTCTGATAGTCGGGTTCCAGTTGGCATAAAATTCCCGAATCAGGTGCGAGTTACATTCCTTGGGCTCTTCAAAGATGAACTTGAGCCCAGCTGCCTCGATCCAGTGTACAATCCTAGGGAACTCCTGTGCCAACGGTTCCCGTGCTATATGCTCCTCGGGGAAGTATTTGTTTTCTTTGTGCTTTGCGTACCACTTCTTCCCCTCATCCGTCACCCATCTTGTTCTGTATTGGCGGCGTTGGCCACGTGGAACTGCTGGTGCTGCTGGGACTGCTGTGCCCAGTCTGATTCGCTTCCTTCCGGCGCCAGAAGTTGATGTGCCTTTCCCTTTTTCTTGCCTGCTTGCCATTTTACCTGTCAACCCAAGTAGACAAGATCAATGTTAAGCCAATGGATATTAACTTCGACTAAGGTCGGGTTAATCTAGGTTACGCCACACTTAGTCCTTAGCTATAGTTACAACATATCGGCAAGATTATCTTTATTTACACAAATAAACAACCAACTTATACAGACATGCTTAGTGCATACGAAAAATTCGACAATATATATTCTATGCACTACTCAGACTTCGTACAGCTAACAACAATCATTACCATCGATAACCTTTTAACCCATCGCACTTAGCAAGGAAAAACAAAGAAACGAAAACAACAACAAAAATTGATCTACACGAACCTATACAACCAACCCAATTCTTGCAAATTTCAATATTCCTCTAACCCGAGAATCCATCGGTCTTTTAACATGATCACAACTAGCACACCGACTCATCTCACTCAACATGTACATCCCGGCATGAATTTCACAAGTTCACTACATTTTTCACTTCAAATTCAAAAACAAGCCCTAGAAATGATATCAAGCAAATTCGATTAATTTATGCAATTAACGAGTTCAAGCAATCATAACGACATTCCGAACATTCATCAACAACAATTCAATTGAATTCATGATTAATTTCTACTTAGGGCAAACTTAGCTCACCTCACATGCTCAATATCAAAGAAAATCGACAAGAAATGAGATGGAATCGAAGAACATACCTTGAAGTTGAAGAATATACGCAAACTTGATGATTTTCTTAGCCTACTCCATGTCACGTTGAAGGGGAATGGGTTTTGGGGAGTTTGGTCGCGGAGTGATTGAAAAATAAGGGAAAGGGAGGGGTTTTCGGGGTTAAAAAGTAGTAAAATCGCGCGGGTCACCCGGCGACCCGGTGTGACCCGTCGCGATATACACGGCAATGTGTCACGGAGTGCATCGCGGTGCACTGCCTCCGTGACACGGAGCCGTCGCGAGCCTGTTCTGGAAATTTAAAAAAATCCGGATTATACCTCAACGTGTCACGGAGGGTAACGCGGAGGTCCACCTCCGTGACACGGAGCTATCGCCCCAGCTCACTGTTTTGCCACTTTTTGTTAATTTTCATACCTCGAATTTTCCTTTGCGATTCTGTGTATATTTTCCTTCGTTTGACCTGAAATTCATCTCACTATACAAAATTGGTTAGAATTATAGGTTTCACTCTAAATAAAAATAAAACAAAAAACAAAAACCAAAATTTTGTAGTAAATCAAGAAAAAGAAAAAGAAAAATCTATTTACACTTTACAAAGAAATTTTTTTTTTCCACGGGTTGACTCCTGTGCAGCGCCTGGTTTACCGTCGCGGCTCGACGTCGTTAAGCTCAGTTGTCCTCTAGGGTGATGGACGATTTCTCTCGATCATCGTCCTCTCCCCAGTAGTGCTTACACCGATCCGGTGGTTTTCCCATTAACTCTCGTGAATCCTTAATCTGCTCATCATTGCCTTGATCAATCATATTGATCACCGAGAGTTTTTCGTGCACCATCGGGAGTTTGGGTGCCTTGTACACATCGAACACCTCCACCTTGTCGTGTGCTCGCATTGTTAGCTGCCCCGCAGCTACGTCAATTAGTGCTTTCCCGGTCGCCAAGAAAGGCCGTCCCAAAATAAATGGGACTTCTGCGTCTGGTTCAAAATCCAGCACGACAAAATCTACCGGGAAAATTAGGGAGCCAACTTGCACCAGAACGTCCTCCACAATGCCGTTAGGTCTGGCTAAGGATCGATCTGCCAATTGCAAGATTACTGTTGTGGGTCTAGGACTCCCTAGACCCAACTTTTTGAATACCGATGACGGTATCAAATTTATGTTCGCTCCCAAATCACACAATCCACGAGCTCGGATGCTCTGCCCAATAGTAATCTGTATAGTAAAGCTCCCAGCGTCTTTGAGCTTTGTGGGCAGTCTGTTTTGAATCCGGGAAGTGCACTCCTCCGTTAGAGCCACCGTAGCATACTCAGTCAACCGACATTTTTTTTCCACAATGTCCTTTATATACTTAGCATATTTCGGCACTCCCTGCAAAACATCAACAAGAGGTAAGTTAATATGTACCTGTTTTAGCACCTCCATGAATTTCTTGAAACACGCCTCCTCCTTGTGTTTCTTTAATCATTGAGGGAACGGGGGTGGTGGTCTTTCTGATTCAGCTTCCTTAGTCTTCCCCCTTTCAGTACTTTGCTCCCTCTCAACTTCTGCTGCTCTCGATTTTTGAGGTGGTCTTTCTGGTTCCACCTCTTTCAGCTGCAAACCACTCCTTATGGTCACTGCATTCACCTTCTTGGGATTGGGATCTATGTCGCTCAGAAGTCCTCCTCTAGGCCTTGTGTTTTGGGCTCCAGCAAATTGCCCAAATTGATATTCAAGTGACTTGGTAGCTAACTGGTTGTTTTTCACTTCGGCTGCCAATTTCACATAGTCAGCCTGCAATTGAGTTTGGTTAGCTATCATGGTCTTGAACATCTCCTCAATGCTGGGTGATGGTGGTGGAGGAGGTGCATTGTTGTTTCTGAATTGTGCTTGATAATTCTGCTGCCCTCCTTGGTTCCTTTGCACACCCTGACCCGAACTTTGCCCCTGATGGTTGTTGCTACCCCAGGAGAAATTAGGGTGATTCCTCCAATTGGAATTGTAGCTATTACCATACTGTTGGTGATTGTTCCTTTGTACATTACCCACAAAGTTTACCGAGTCAGGATTGGCTCCACAACACTCAGCTGAGTGCTCACTGCTTCCACACACTTCACACCACATCTGCTGCACTGCATTAACTGGGGCTTGGGGCTGGTTTATTGTCATGTTGCTGAAGTGGGTGTTCAGTTGATTTTGTAATGCAGCTATCTGTGCAACAATAGCTGTAAACCCATCCACTTCTAGCACTCCTGCTGCTTTCCTTGTCCCACCTCTTGATGAATCAGCATTCCATTCCGGATTGCCCTGCGAAATACGGTTCAACAAGGTATACAGCTCCTCATAAGTTTTCTCTAGCGCTTGTCCTCCAGCTGCTGAGTCTAGCAATATTTTTGTGTGGGGTTCCAAACCCTCTATAAAAGTGTGCACCAGCACATCATTGGACTGATGGTGATGAGTACAATCCCGCAACATGGACTTGAATCTCTCCCAGGCCTGATATAAATTCTCTCCCTCTCTCTGTTTGAAACTTAGAATTTGACTTATAAGTCTTGCTATTTTACCAGAGGGAAAAAACCGTATCAAGAATTTCCTTGCAAGATCATCCCACGTAGAAATAGAATTCGGCGGCTCAGCTTTCAACCACCTCTTGGCTTCTCCCAATAGAGAAAATGGGAACAATGTAAGCCGGACATAATCTGATGACACTCCAGCGGGGATGTAAGTGTCACTTATCTCCAAAAAATTTTGGAGATGCTGCTGTGGATCTTCATGAGGGAGACCGGTAAACTGCCCGCTAGTGTGCTGCAATTGCACCATATTCTGCTTAAGTTCGAACCTCCCTCCTGGCTCAGGTTTGCGGATGCTAGATGTGACATTATTAGCATGTGGGATTGCCACCTCGCGAACCGGCCGAGCTGCTACTTCTTGGGGCACTAACACTGCCCGGACTACCGGTGGATTCTGTTGTTGCTCCATGATCGTCTGTCTGAGCAACTGCAGCTTTCTTTCTAGAGCTTCTCTCCGCTTACTATGAAATACTCTTTCTGGCTCTATATACGAGTCCACCAGCTCCTTGTCTCTTGCCAGTGTTCAACAGAAATTAAGTCTGCAAAATACAGGCTAAGACCAAGTTGTCAACACTAAGAAAATAAAAATACAGTCAATTAACACTTAAAACAAATTCACCAATTGCCAAGTCCCCAACAACGGCGCCAAAAACTTGTTTGGTCTGTTTGTTATATGGGTATATAACTCACATGCAAGTGCACGTGGTCGAACAAGTAGTAAAGTGGCTTAAGTAAGCCAAGTATCGATCCCACAGGGACTGGATGAAGTGCAATCTGCTCAAGTGTACTATATTTCGATTCTAAAAATGCAGACAACAGTGTAACCAAAAGTTTGATATTTTATTTTATAATTTTTATGCTAACTCTAAAATAACTATCTAATTTGAGTCTGAACTATGACTGAGAGCATGCTGAGGTTAAACGAACATGTAATGAAATTAATTATCGACATAATTTGGTTAGTCTTTTCCTCAGGTTGCTAGCCAAGAACTATTGCCAAGAGATTAAAACTCTCGTATTTAACCTCACTTAAGAATCATGACCCATCCACCTATATTTCTGTGATTAAATGCATTTCATGTTCTAGCCATACAAACCCGGTTCCTAAATTGACTAATACGACTTTCAGGTATATTTGTATCCTGAAAGTAAATCAATTCCCAATTTTCCCAAACCAAGAAAAGATCATATCCTATTAATTCACAACTTTCCAATTTCTTGCTCTCTCGAGTGAAACCGGACTTTTTAGATATACATTAACGTAGGCCACACATTAATGTAGTAAGAACAAGAATTAATAGAACAACCATGGAAGAAAAGATGAAAAACCAAAGAATCAATGATCACATTGCATTACAAGTGTTCATAACCTCAGCAAGAAGATGATTTAGCCACTCATTTGTGGATTAAACATCATTAAATGAGTGTTAAACATACAAGCAATTGAATACAATGAGAAGGAAAGAGAGAAAAACCTTGATAATTTCGTCCCCTCAACTGCCTGTAACCCACTTCTTGCTCCACCAAGTCAGAATATTGAAAAATGAACCTAAGTGTTCTATTTATACTGGTGGGAATTTTTCCTGGAATAACAAGCAACGTGTCACGGAGTGCATCGCGGAGCACTGCCTCCGTGACACGCTATGGACGTAGACCTTCACTGGAATTGAGGGTCCAGGAAATAAAGCCCAACGTGGCACGGCGTGCAACGCGGAGCCAAGCCACCGTGCCACGGACCCATCGCGAACCCACACTGGAATTGGGCTGAAAATTCCCATCCAAGCAGAAGGCCTCCGCAATGGCAACGTGACATGGCTCCATCGCGGAGCCCCTTTATTTTATGTTGTCCAATGTCTTGTCCCTTGCTCGCATCCAAGTCCAACCCCGATATCCTCCAACATGCATTTTAGCTTCCCGAAATTACATTTTACCTGCAAAACAATGCTAATCATGTTGGTTAGTATAAATTCACATTTTATTACCAATTACATGAGAATGTATACACATTGATAGATAAACAAGGCTAAAATGACACTTTTGAGTATCACTTGGGCATATAAATTTTCCCAAGATCAAGCCTTATTACCTGGACACTCAAATTCCAGTAAGGGTCTGCGTCAGTGGCGTGTCACGGAGGCAGTGCTCCGCGTTGCACTCCCTGACACATTGCTTGTTATTCCGGGAACAATTCCCACTAGTATAAATAGAACACTTAGGTTCATTTTTAATAATTCTGACTTGGCAGAGCAAGAACGTGGGTTACAGGCAGTTGAGAGGACGAAATTATCAGGGTTTTTCTCTATATCCTTCTTCTTTAATTCAATTGCTTGTATGTTTAACACTCATTTAACGATGTTTAATCCACAAATGAGTGGCTAATTCCTCTTCTTGCTGAGGTTAAGAACAATTGTATTGAAATGTAGTTATTGATCAATTGGGTTTTTCATCTTTTCTTCCATGGTTGTTCTATTGATTCTTGTTCTTACTGCATTGATGAATGGCCAACGTTAATGTATATCTAAAAAGTCCGGTTTCACTCGAGAGAGCACGAAATTGGAAAGTTGTGAATCAATAGGATATGATCTTTTCTTAGTTTGGGAAAATTGAGGATTGATTTACCTTCAGGATAGAAGTATACCTGAAAGTCGTATTAGTCAATTAAGGAATCGGTTTTGTAGGGCTAGAACATGAATTTCGTTTAACCACATAAATGTAGGTGGACGGTTCATGATTCTTAAGTTGGGTTAAATACGAGAGTTTTAATCCATTGGCAATAATTCTTGACTAGCAACCGGAGGAATGATTAACCAACATTGTATCGTAATTAGTTTCTATACATGTTCATTTAGCCTCAGCATGCACTCATTCATAGTTCAGACTCACATTAGATATTTGTTTTAGACTTAGCATACAATTAGATATCAAAATATATCAAACTCTTCTTTGCACTGTTGTCTTCATTTTTAGAGTTAAAGTATAGTAACACTTAAGTAGTTTTTACCTTATCCCAGTCCCTGTGTGATCGATACTTGGGTTACTTAAGCCACTTTACTACTTGTTCGACCACGTCACTTGCGTGTAGCTTTATACCCAAAGTAGAAATACCAGAACAGCGACCACAACTCAAGTTAATACAATGATCATCAACATCAAGGATCCGTTGTAATTCTCTTTTCCCAATCTCTATCTCTTAGACCTAAGCAAGTAAAGAATTTCTGCACCATTAAAAAACGTTTAAGCATGAAGAGAATACAATATAAGTGTTTGTATTGGTTTTAGAATCACTTTGTGCAACCCTTGCTTGTTAATCCACCATGGTTCCCACAACCCTAGCTATGGAGGTTTTAGCCTCTCATAGTTGTAAGGTTTGAATTGCATTCATGACTAAGAACATAAATCAATACTTACAATTATGAATGAGAAAAACACTTCCTTTTAAATAAATCAGCAAAATCTTGAAGAACAAATAGTAAGAAGAATTCAAGAAAAGGTTGATCACAAGTCAAATCAACTCAATTCTCTTTTTCTCTCATAAAAATCTCTTCTGATTGAAATCTATTGAAAAATAAACATAAAACGTATTTATACAGACACAAGAATCCTTTTTCTAGGCTAATAGGGTGAATTTCCATATCTGGTTCCGCCCACATCACGAGTTAACCTATGATCCGTAGCATGATGATACGGTCTGTAGCATCCTTTCGTACATTGCATGACTCGCTAAATTTTGGCTAAGTGTTGGATCCTGGTACAACTCGTACCTTCATCTTATGATCTATACTGAGCTCCCGTGGCTTGGCTCTGAGACTTTGAAATATTTCTGAAGTTCATCACGACTGGCATGGTACGACTAGTACCTTCATTCCACAATTCGTACTTCCTTTCCATAGCAGGAGTCAGCCTCTTATGCAAATCTTCTGGATCTTTTCATGACTTCGTTACCACGACTCGTACAAGATTGGTACGACTCATACTAAGACTAGTATACTGCATCTCTTCACCCTTAGCCTTCTGCAACTTTTCATGGTCACCAGTATGACTCGTAAGACCTTCCTATGGCTCGTACTGTGGACTGCAATTTGAGCCTATTTTGCACACTTCAGGCTATCTTTTGCTTTTTTTAGCTCAAACACCAATTTATCCTATAACTAAAGGAAAAGCACCTTATATCCACATAAATACACCTAAATCCATGATATTTTCTTAGTTTTGAGCATCGAAAGAGCTGTAAATCCACAACACATCAACACCTTCAGCTTAAGAATTTTGCATCTCCTCAGGTAAAGAAAAGAAAAAGTAAACACGATGCTCGACTAGAAAATAGACTTAAGATACTACAGCCAATACTCAAACAAAACTTGCACTTTCTATACAAACTCTACTAACCCTTTCTCATGGAACAACATCAGCTAATGCATTACAAAGAACCTCGAAACATCATAAATAGGAATCAAGACATGTCATCTAGCTATCAATAGGCAATCAAGTCATAACCAATATTTTTCACACATACCAATGGTAAAAGTAAACATAATCCATGTACCCTCACACAAATAAAGTCCCCACTCAGATATGATATGTCAAGCATAGCATGGGACTAAACAAGTAAGGCACTCACTCTCACAATGAAGTTACAAATATTATGTGTCAGATACCATAGGCTTACCCTTAGTTTCTCTGCTTTGATTTATTAGATGGTCAAGTTAGGATCACTATAGGATTTGGTATGGCTTGTAATATAGGCTTAGGGCTGGACATGATAAAGATAAAAGATTTTATAAGTGACTATCCCTTTATTGGAGCTATATTCATTGGCTACACCATTCACCTTTTCACCCTTTATTATTGTTATACCCGGGGAACCTAAGGATCAGACCTGGGAGTCAAACAGGGAAAAATCTGGAAAATGTTGCAGCAGTACAGAATGAGTCATTAGACGACTTGTGAGGAGACCCCAAGAGTCGTCAGGTGGCTCGTGGGAAGGTTGGACTGTGCTAAGGAGTTGAGGTCCCCACGGGCATAGGAACGACTCGTGGTCAGCCACCACGATTCGTCAGGTCTCCCTTGGGGTGAGGTTAAGGGTTACCCAGGAGGTTTGACCAATGTACCTAACGGATGGGACCCCAAGAGTCGTGGCCAACCCCAATGACTCATGAGCAAGCTTGTAGAAATTTGATTAAAGATGAGGCAGTATACTTGACGGAAGCTGGTAACGAGCCGTTGCCTCGAGGGATGAGTCATCATGTCCTCTATTAAGAGCCTGATCTTGGGCAGATTTATATGCCCAAGTGATACTCAAACGTATCATTTTTACCTTGTTTGTTGTGCAATGTGTATATAATATCATGTATTTGGTAATAAAATGCGAATTTATACTAACCAACATGATTAGCATTTGTTTTGCAGGATAATGTGATTTTTAAGAGCTCAAATGCGTGTTGGAACTATGTCGGAGTTGGACTTGGATGCGAGCGTGGAAAAGACCTCGGATGGCATATTTTACACTGGCTCCGCGATGGTGCCGTGCCACGCTGCCATCGTGGTAGCACACTGCCTGGAGAGGAAATTAATTGGCAGATTCCAGTGAGGCCTCGCGACAGCTCCGTGGCACGGAGACAGGACTCCGTGATGGCCTCCGTGCCACGTTGAGGCTAATTATCCGGACCATGCAATTTCCAGAGAGGGTCCGCGTCCACGCCGTGTCATGGAGGCAGTGCTCCGCGTTGGCCTCCGTGACACGTTGCTTGTTATTCCGGGAAAAATTTCCCACTAGTATAAATAGCACACTTAGGTTATTTTTAAAAGAGTTTTTTTTAGTTTTAGTTTTTTGAGCCTGAGTTCAGAAGTGGGAGCAGGAACGTGGTTTTGTGGCAGTTGAAGAATAGAAAAGATAAGAGTTTTCTTCTCTTCCCTTCTTCTTTCCTTCAATTGTATGCATGATTCACACTCATTCTAGGATGATTAATCCAAGAATAAGTGGGTAATTCCTTTCTTGCTGAGGTTTTGAACTTGTGTAATGAATGTTGGTAATAATTGATATGGTTTCTTCTTCTTCTTGCATGTTGTTCTATTAATTCTTGTGCTTATTACATTCTTGATTGGCCACCATTAATGTATATCTAAAAAGTTCAATTTCACTCGAGAGAGCATGAAATTGGAAAGTTGTGAATTAATAGGGTATTGTTCTTAACTTGATTTGGGAAAATTGGGTTTTGATGTGCTTTCTTGATAGAAATATACTTGAAAGCCGTATTAGTCAATGTAGGAACCGGAATTGTAGTGTTAGGTCATAAATTGCATTTGATCACAGAAATGTAGACGAATGGTTTATGAATCTAAAGTGAAATTAAATACGGAAGTTTTAATTTCTAGGCAAACGTTCTTGGCTAGCAATATGAAGAAGAAGATGACCAAATTATCATGATTATCAAGTTCATTACTCGTTCTTAACCTTGGCATGTGCATATCCATTGTCTAAACTCAACGTAAATAGTAGTTATTAATTTTAGTAGATAATTAGTTTAGAAACAAAACTCACTCAAATCTTGGTTGGATTGTTGTTAACATAGTTAGAAATAGAATAGAGATATAGTAAACTAGGCAGTTTTGCATATCTAGAGCAGCCTCCTTGGATCGATACTTGGCTACTTAGCCACTTTATTACTTGTTTGACCACGTACACTTGTGTGTCAGTGTATAATATATACCGAGCAGCAGAGAGCGAGCAAGTTTTTGGCGCCGTTGCCGGGGAGGCTAGGCGATTTGTAAAATTTTGTCTAGTGTAAATTTACTATATTTGTATTTTTATTTTCTTAAGTGTTAACAACTTGGTCTTAGCCTGTATTTTGCAGATTTTTATTTCTGTGAACACTGGCAAGGGACAAGGAGCTGGTGGAATCTTACTTAGAGCCAGAACGTGAATTGCACAGTCAACGTAGAGAAGCTCTTCGAAAGAAGTTACAGTTGCTGAAACAGTCTATAATGGAGCAACCCAATCCACCAGTTGTGCGGGCAGTGTTAGTGCCCGAGGAAGTAGCAGCCAGGCCGGTTCGCGAGGTGGCAATCCCACATGCTAATAATGTACATTCCAGCATCCGCAAACCAGAGCCTGGGGGGAGATTTGAGTTAAAGCAAAATATGGTGCAACTTTTGCACACTAGCGGGCAGTTTACCGGTCTCCCTCACGAAGATCCGCAACAACATCTCCAGAACTTTTTGGAGATAAGTGACACTTACATCCCCGCTGGAGTGTCACCTAATTATGTTCGGCTCACCTTATTTCCATTTTCCTTACTTGGTGAAGCCAAGAGGTGGTTAAAAGCTGAACCACCCAACTCTATATCAACGTGGGATGATCTTGCAAAGAAGTTCTTGATCAGATTTTTCCCTTCAGGTAAAACAGCTAAACTTAGAAGTCAGATTCTAAGTTTTAAACAGAGGGAAGGAGAAAATCTTTATCAAGCCTGGGAAAGATTCAAGTCCATGTTGCGGGACTGTCCTCATCATCATCAGTCAAATGAGGTGTTGGTCCACACTTTTATTGAGGGTTTGGAACCCCACACTAAAATTTTGTTAGACTCAGCAGCTGGAGGGAAAGCGCTGGAGAAGACTTATGAGGAGCTGTACACTTTGCTCAACCGAATTTCACAAGGCAATCCGGAATGGAATGCAGATTCTTCAAGAGGTGGAGCAAGGAAAGCAGCGAGAGTGCTTGAAGTGGATGGATTCACAGCTATCGCTGCTCAGATAGCTGCTTTGCAAAATCAGTTAAACACTCACTTTAGCAATATGAATTTGAACCAGCCTTCAGCCTCAGTTAATGCAGTCCAACAGATGTGGTGTGAAGTGTGTGGTAGTAGTGAGCATTCAGCCGAATGCTGTGGTGCAAATCCTGATTCTGTCAACTTTGTGGGCAATGCACAGAGGAATCAACAGCAGTTTGGCGGTGGCTACAACTCGAATTGGAGGAATCATCCAAATTTTTCGTGGGGTAGCAACAATCAACAAGGTCAAGGTTCAGGGCAGGGTATGCACAGAAACCAAGGAGGGCAACAAGGCTATCAGAATCAGTTTAGAAATCACAATGCCCCTCCTCCATCACCATCACCGACTATTGAGGAAATGTTCAAGACCATGATTGCCAACCAGGCACAATTGCAGGCTGACTATGTCAAACTGGCGGCCGAAGTAAAGAACAATCAATTGGCAACCAAGGCTCTTGAATATCAGTTTGGGCAATTTGCTAGTGCCCAAAATACTAGACCAAGGGGAGGACTACCTAGCGACACGGATCCCAATCCTAAGCAGGTAAATGCAGTGACCACGAGGAGTGGTTTACAATTAAAGGAGGTGGAACCGGAAAGACCGCCTCAGAAGTCAGGAGCAGCAGATGTTGAGGGAGAACAAACCTCAGATACGGGGAAGACCAAAGAAGCTGAACCAACAAGGCCTCCACCCCCGCTCCCTCAACGACTTAAGAAACACAAGGAGGAGGCGTGTTTCCAGAAATTCATGGAGGTACTTAAACAGGTACATGTTAACTTACCTCTTGTTGATGTCTTGCAGTGTGTGCCAAAATATGCAAAGTATATCAAAGACATCGTGGCCAACAAAAGTCGCTTGACCGAGTATGCCACGGTGGCTTTAATGGAGGAATGCACATCCCGTATTCAGAACAGGTTGCCCACTAAACTGAAGGATCCTGGAAGCTTTACTATCCAACTGACGATTGGGAAAAGTATCCGAGCTCGTGGGTTATGCGACTTGGGGGCAAGTATAAATCTGATGCGTCTTCGGTATTCAGAAAGTTAGGGCTAGGGAGTCCTAGACCTACAACAGTGATCTTGCAGCTAGCAGACAGGTCTTTAGCTAAGCCGGATGGCATAGTTGAGGATGTGCTAGTGCAGGTAGGCTCCCTCATTTTTCCGGTAGATTTCATTGTTCTGGATTTTGAGCCAGATGCAGAAGTCCCATTTATTTTGGGACGACCATTTTTGGCAACCGGAAAGGCATTGATCGATGTAGCTGCGGGTCAACTCACGATGCGAGCACACGACAAGGTTGAGGTGTTCGACGTGTACAAGGCACCTAAGCTCCCGACTGTCTATAAGGAACTCTCGGTGATCAACGTGATTGATCATGGGAATGCAAATGGGTTGAGTGATTCCCGAGAGTTACTAGGTAGGCCACCAGACAAGGTTGAGAACTACTGGGGAGATGACCATGATCAGGTCAAATCGTCCATCTCCCTAGTAGAAAATTGAGCGTAAAGGCTGTCGAGCCGCGACGTTAAACCAGGCGCTGCACGGGAGGCAACCCGTGAAAAATATTTTTCCTTCTTTTTCCTTAGTGTAAAGTTTTTCTTTTCTTTTATTTTCTTTTCTTTTTCTTGACTAGGTTTAGATGTGCATTTTAATTAGTAATTTTTATTTTTTTAGAAGGGAATCTAGTCATTTAACCAATTTTTGTTTAGTGAGGTGATTTTCAGGTATACCGGAGGAAAAATACTTGGAATCGAGAAAACGAGGCGAGGTATGAAAAATAAAATTTGATAGTGAAACAGAGCACTGGCGCGTTGGCGCCGTGTCACGGAGGCAATGCTCCGCGTTGGCCTCCGTGACACGTTGAAGGCAAATCTGGAATTTTTTTAAAATTCCAGTAAGCCAACGCGTTGGCTCCGTGTCACGGAGGAGGGCCTCCGCGTTACCCTCCGTGACACGTTGCCCTTATCCCAGTGCCGGGTCACACCGGGTTTCCGGGTGACCCGCGTGTTTCTTTTAAATAAACCCCCGATTTTGGCCCATTTTTCCCCATTCCCTCTACCCTCTGCGACCAAACACCCATTCCCCTACCCCCAAGCTCCGTGCCACGTTAAGTGGCAAGGAAAACGTCAAGTCTTTATCGATTCTTCAATTCCAAGGTATGTTTTCATCGTCTATCTCAAATTTTTGGCAATTTTTGTCTATTTTGAGCATGTGAGGTGAGATATATCACCCTAGGTAGAAATTAAACATGACGTGAATTATTTTGCGATTGATTGTGTTCGGATTGTTGTAGTTGACGGGTGAACTTATCGATTGATTGAATAATTCATTGTTGATTGTCGAATTGAGTTCTAGGGCTTGGGGTTGTTGAATTTTAACTTGGGTAACTTGATAGTTTGACGAAATTGATGCCGGGGTGTGTTTATTATTTGAGATAAGTCGTGGTAAATATTGTATAATTGGTGAAAGACGACTAATTCTCGAATTTTTGTGGGACATTGCGTAATATGTGAATTGGTTGAATTGATTAGATTAGTGTATGTAAAATGTTTATATTGTTGTTTCTATTTTGTTGTTGTTATCGTTGCTAAGTGCTATGGGTGAATAGCTGTCGATAGTAGGATTGGGTTAGCTGTATGAAGTCTGAGTAGTTCGCTAGCCATTATGCTGTCGAATTTTTGTGAACGCACTAAGCAATATGTTTATAGTGATTGTGTTTGGGGTGTAAATAGAGCTATCCTTGCTAACATGTTGTAAATATTGTTAAAAACTAAGTGTGGGGTAAATTTTGTTTAACCCGACCTTAGCCAAAACTAACAAGTTTTTAGCTTAACGTTGTGCTTGTCTGTGTAAATTGACAGGTACAATGGCCAGCCGACAAGATAAAGGCAAGGGTGCTTCAACCTCAGGCACCGGCAGAAAGAGAATGAGACTGGGCACTGCTGTCCCAGCTGCACCTGCTGTTCCACGCGGTCAACACCGCCGATACGGAACACGATGGGTTACCGATGAAGGGAAGAAGTGGTACGCAAAGCATAAGGAGAACAAGTACTTCCCGGAGGAATATATTGCAAGGGAACCACTCGCACAGGAGTTCCCTCGCATCGTACAGAGGATTGAGGCAGCTGGGCTCAGCTTTATTTTTCAGGAGCCCAAGGAGTGCAACCTTCACTTGGTCCGGGAATTTTATGCCAACTGGAACCCGGCCATCAGAAGCCACACTATTAAAATCAGAGGGCAGATTGTCACTCTGGAACCCCAGCAGCTGAATGCCATCGTTGGAGCGCGGGACACAGACGCCCACGTTCTCCGCTAGCTCAACATCACCCCACCGTACGCCGACATCAGACGTACGTTGTGTGGGGCTCAATCCACGGCCCGATGGAGTAGACACAAAGAGAGGGGTTACCACCAGACTCTGCCTTATTCGCAGATGAACAGGGAGGCCAGAATCTGGCTAAAAATTGTATGTTCGTGTTTGATCCCGGGAGTACATATGACAGACGTGACCCGGGACCGTGTCTGCCAGGTGGATGCCCTTATGAAAGGGGTTGAGATTAATGTGGGGGCGGTTATAATATCCGCCATGAAGAGAGCCAGACTACACCAGGGCCACAGATACGGGTTTGGCGGACTCATCACCACCTTCCTCCGAGGCCTCGACGTTGAGGAAGAAGCCTTGGATTACATTCCGCAGTTGGAGCGGAGGGCCCTTGATGTGACAAAGACCAAGGCCCCCGACAATACACACGGACCTGTGCTGACTCTGGGCGAGTGACATGCTCGTGACGACCAGTATATGGCCCGTATGTTCAGTATGCAGATGCTGCAGCTACGGATAGGTGGGAGACCAGCCACCGAGGATGAATTATGGCAGCTGGAGCTGGACTACCCTTTTGGCGAGAACGCCAGAGCTTTATGCAAGGTGGGGCCAGCCTTTGTGGAGCCGACTGACGACGATGTCCCTACTGATGAGGAGACACGTCGTGAGGACTCTGATGTGGAGTCCGATGACGGCGAGGGAGCTGATTCAGATATGGGCGACGAGGCCGCAGCACCGGATGAGGAAGTCGAATATTTCGACTGAGCAGGGAGTTTCACCACCCAAAATTTTGTGCTTTGTATTTTTGTGAACACTGGGGACAGTGTTCGATTTAAGTGTGGGGTGGGGAGTAGTTAGGTGCTGGGTCATAGGCTCTAAATCTGCTGTATATTCTTCCTTGACGTTTATGTATGTCTGTGCTTTCCCTGTTGTTGTGAACTGATTTGTGAATGATGTGTATATATTTGTTTGTGGCTAATGATGTGTGTTTTTAAAAGTTATGGTTGCTTTTGTAAATATTTTGTAAATTTTGTAAATATTTTTTTTCTCTATCGATATGATCGATATTTTTCAAAATTTTTGCGAAAAGATGTTGCACTTATCAACATATTTTGTAAATATTTTTTTCATCGAAATGATCGATGTGTTGCAAAAATTTTGAAGTTTTATTTTTGGGTTTCTCGGAGTTTGTTTTCGGTTCTTTTACCGAGAATAGTCCCATTGAACCGATGTCATAGTTAGTGAACATTCCCTATGATGGATGGATGACGACCGTCTTAAGGGAAATGTAGTCGATAGGAGTAGATGTTTTGTTTTTTGTTTCTTTGGTGGATTGCATCAATAAACTGTAGTTGCTTATGGTTGCTAAAATTTTGTTGCGTGGGTAATTGATGTTTGAAATGTGAAAGTGATTCATTTGAAAGCATGTAATTGTGTAAATATGTTGAGTTATCTAGGCTATAGAATTTGGTTCATTATGATTGAGGCTTAATCTTGAATTCATGTACTTGACTAATTAAAGAGTCTGTGAATGCATCTTGATTCGAGCATGTGCATGAAGTGTGAGTGAGGTTTTGCTATTCCATGTCATTGTGAATTGTCTAGAACTTGCCTGGCGTGTATACAAAGCGAAATGAAGGAGGTGTAGTGTCGGAAAGGATGTAGGCATTTCTTTGTTTTAACTGTTAGTTTCCATTGTTTTCTTGTCAAATTCTACCTTTTTATATGTTGTATACCCTAGTCAGCCCGTTGAGCCTTTAGCCGATTTCTTTCTTTTGTCCAGAATTGTATGAACTAAGCTTTATTCCTTCTTTTCATTAGCCTTAAAGTCTATAAGAAGCTCTTAAGCGCTTACAAAGAACAGAAAATTGTTTCCCAAAGTGTTAAAGAGTGAAAAGAGTGAAAAGAAAAGAAAAGCAAAGTGAGGAAAGAAAAGATGATGTTGAAGAGGCACTAGTTGTAATTAAATGAAATTGAGGGTACATGAAAACCTTCCGTTTGGGGTCAAGTGTGCCTGATGAAATGGGCTGTATGAAAGTAAACCAGCATGAATGGGAGAAAAAGAGAAAAGAGAGGAACAATGTCCATGAGTCGATGGGAATGAGTTGAAAAGGCGCTTAAGGATGCTAGCGACTATTATTGGCTAATCCAATATATATATACTAGATCCATAGCCCAGTTACAACCCATTAAAAGTCCTATTTGATCCTACACTGCATTTCTTTATATTAGTGGAGTAATACACTAAGGGCAAGCCTATGGGTCATGACATGATGCATGTGAATTCTTTTGGGAGAGAGAGTGAAATTAATTTTCATATTCCCCTACTTGCATGTTTGTGTGCTGCACGAGCATAAAAGGGGAAGTTTCTCTCGAGTTGTGAGGGTACATGCTTGATGAAAGATTGATTTTCGTGTCGGATTTCTTGATTAGTTGATTTGCATGAGTTTGCCGATATCAAGAATCAATTCTTAAAAGTCTAGGAAGCCTCGATGTATTAAGGTCATTGTCTTGTACGACCAAGCATGTTTTCTTGATGATTTGCAAAAATCGAATAATCGGTATGACCGTAACGTAAATGGTTGCACCATAGTGACAAAGGTTGAGATGTGATGGGCATGATTTGTGTATGTGTTGTTCGAGGACGAACAAGGATTTAAGTGTGGGGTAAGTGATCTTGGGCAGATTTATATGCCCAAGTGATACTCAAACGTATCATTTTTACCTTGTTTGTTGTGCAATGTGTATATAATATCATGTATTTGGTAATAAAATGCGAATTTATACTAACCAACATGATTAGCATTTGTTTTGCAGGATAATGTGATTTTTAAGAGCTCAAATGCGTGTTGGAACTATGTCGGAGTTGGACTTGGATGCGAGCGTGGAAAAGACCTCGGATGGCATATTTTACACTGGCTCCGCGATGGTGCCGTGCCACGCTGCCATCGCGGTAGCACACTGCCTGGAGAGGAAATTAATTGGCAGATTCCAGTGAGGCCTCGCGACAGCTCCGTGGCACGGAGACAGGACTCCGCGATGGCCTCCGTGCCACGTTGAGGCTAATTATCCGGACCATGCAATTTCCAGAGAGGGTCCGCATCCACGCCGTGTCACGGAGGCAGTGCTCCGTGTTGGCCTCCGTGACACGTTGCTTGTTATTCCGGGAAAAATTTCCCACTAGTATAAATAGCACACTTAGGTTATTTTTAAAAGAGTTTTTTTTAGTTTTAGTTTTTTGAGCCTGAGTTCAGAAGTGGGAGCAGGAACGTGGTTTTGTGGCAGTTGAAGAATAGAAAAGATAAGAGTTTTCTTCTCTTTTCTTCTTCTTTCCTTCAATTGTATGCATGATTCACACTCATTCTAGGATGATTAATCCAAGAATGAGTGGGTAATTCCTTTCTTGCTGAGGTTTTGAACTTGTGTAATGAATGTTGGTAATAATTGATATGGTTTCTTCTTCTTCTTGCATGTTGTTCTATTAATTCTTGTGCTTATTACATTCTTGATTGGCCACCATTAATGTATATCTAAAAAGTCCAATTTCACTCGAGAGAGCATGAAATTGGAAAGTTGTGAATTAATAGGGTATTGTTCTTAACTTGATTTGGGAAAATTGGGTTTTGATGTGCTTTCTTGATAGAAATATACTTGAAAGCCGTATTAGTCAATGTAGGAACCGGAATTGTAGTGTTAGGTCATAAATTGCATTTGATCACAGAAATGTAGACGAATGGTTTATGAATCTAAAGTGAAATTAAATACGGAAGTTTTAATTTCTAGGCAAACGTTCTTGGCTAGCAATATGAAGAAGAAGATGACCAAATTATCATGATTATCAAGTTCATTACTCGTTCTTAACCTTGGCATGTGCATATCCATTGTCTAAACTCAACGTAAATAGTAGTTATTAATTTTAGTAGATAATTAGTTTAGAAACAAAACTCACTCAAATCTTGGTTGGATTGTTGTTAACATAGTTAGAAATAGAATAGAGATATAGTAAACTAGGCAGTTTTGCATATCTAGAGCAGCCTCCTTGGATCGATACTTGGCTACTTAGCCACTTTATTACTTGTTTGACCACGTACACTTGCGTGTCGGTGTATAATATATACCGAGCAGCAGAGAGCGAGCAGAGCCCAGGTGAAAAGTTCCAGTGGAATTGAAGAAATTACCCAATGACTCTTTGTCCCTGGTAACGAGTCGTCAGGTTGCCCGTTAGGGTCACTTGGCAGTTATTTCCTGCGAATTAGTAAGGGCCTTCTCGTAATTTTCTATGCTCCTAGGACCTAAACTACGTTGTTTTGAGGTCTGGAAAGGGTATTTTTAGGAGGAAAAACTCATGCAAAGTCTCATTTGGCATTTTGCAAGATCAAGAGAAGGGAGTAGGAGGGGGTTCAGGTGTCTTCTTCCAGATTCTTCAAGTTTCCACCTAGGATTTCTCAAGGGAGTTAAGAATCACATAATTCCAAGTATGTGGGGTTTTGAATGGGTAGTTTAGTCCCTACCCATGCCAAATTTCTCTAAAATACTTAGTTTAAATTACAAACTCTTGATGGGTCATAACCCAATTGCATGTTTCTCAAAAATCGATATGAGCATGTGGTAGTATGTCTAGAATCATGGGTTTGAATTATTGGGTTGTTTTCACTTATTTTCTTCAATATTGATGATTTAATCCCTAAAAGCACATGCACCCTAAGTCATGGGGTTTTTAGTAAAATTCATGATTTTGGTGGTTTCTAAAGCATGATATGAACTTTTGAATTTTAAGCATGTTTTCAATTAATCATGTTATTATGATCATGTTTTCCATAAATTTAAGCATTTCATGTATGAATTTTATTAGCACATTGCATGTTTTGAAAGTAGTACTAACACCGAGTAGGTTCGGGGCCTAAGTTATGTCCCGAATCTCAGAACTATGTGCCACCGTAGGTTATGTTTGGGACCGCCTCAGTGTCTGTCCCCTATGCCCTATGGGGTCTTCATGAGTGATATCACGCCTTTCATGGTTCATATCTTTGGCAAGGTATGGACAGCATTCCGACTAGGATTACAAGTCAGGCTCCATATGTGCTTGTATGGGGTATGTCGGTTATAGAAATCTCCCACTGTTACTCATGTTTTAATGCATGTATGATTATGTTCTTTTGGCTCAACTCGTGTTTATGAAATGTTGTTTTCCCTCATGTTATGACTACGACAGGTTTATGGATATTTTGAAAATCTTGAGCCTTACGATATATTTATGATTTAAGTATTTATGATCATGATGTCCGCACTCCTATAACTTTTATGTTTTCAAGTGTTGTTTTGTGTACCTCGCATACTCTGTACCCACATATTTTTCGTATCCGGTTCGTAGGTTCAACATCATTCCTAGCTTGCTTTCAGTCCCGCTCCCAGTTTTCAGTTGTGAGTCCTCATGGTTTGAGGGCTTCATGTTCGGGCCTTGTTTACCCTTTTGCTTTCAAAATGTTAGGGTTAGTTGGGGTCTTGTCCCTTCAACCCTCCTATTATGATTAGAGGCTTTCAGACTTGATTGTAGTATTACGCTATTTATGTTTGGATTGGGTATTATCAATTCATATATATTTTTTGTTTCATTTTCACTTTTGATTTCGAAGATTTTAAGCTACGTCTTCCGTATTTTGTGAATGGATTAGATATATGCTCATGCCATGGGTTGGCTTAGAGTCTTCGGGGCTCCTTGTCCCGTGTCTACAATCCGGGTGTACTCTCGGGTCGTGAAAAACTTTGTATCAGAGCAATAGGTTCAGATATGTCCTAGGGAGTCTGAAAGCCGCGTTAGGTAGAGTATTTTTCATGGGTGTGAAGTGCGCCACACTTATGATGAAGAGGCTACTAAACATTTTAGGAAATATTCCCTTCTTTCATGATCTATGTCGTGTGGTGAAAACCTCTCTATCCTTCTAACTCGTGCTATTCACGATTGTAGAAAAAATTATGGCTCCCAGGAGGATGAACGGAAGGAGGAACAGAAACGATGAAGGCCACGAGGGTGGCCATGATAATGGGCGTCAGTAAGCCCCACCTCTTCAGGAGCCCTAGGCACCAGAGCCAGCTGCCCACGCTGAGTTTCGGGCGGCTATTCAAATGTTGGTGCAGGCCTTGACCGCTCTGGTTAACCAGCAGGATGTTGCGCATGTTCCACAGAACAGCAATGCAGCGATAGCCCGGATCAGGGACTTTTTAAGGATGAAACCTCCCGAGTTCACAAGGGCAAAGGTGGACGAGGATCCACATGAGTTCATTGAAGGGATCTTGAAGGTCACTCAGGTTATGGGAGTGACAAATGAGGAGTGTGTTGATTTGGCCTCTTCAGCTTAAGGAGGTCGCCTATATTTGGTTCAAGCAATGGAAGGACAGATGGGCAGCGGAAGCAGGCCCTATCAGCTGGGACGAGTTCCACATGGCCTTTCTCGACAGGTTCTTCCCTCGGGAGATGAGGGAATTGAAAGCAACTGAGTTTTTTAATCTCAAACAGGGAAAGATGAAGGTGTTAGAATATTCTCTTGAGTACACTCTCCTGTCAAAGTATGCCCCTGAGCTAGTGATGGACCAGAGGGCGCGGGTGAGAAGATTCGTATAGGAAGTAGCCGAGTATCTGGACAAGGACTGCAGAACAACCATGCTTCATCAAGATATGGACTACTCACAGATAGTCCTTTATGCCCAGCAGATGGAGGCAACTCATATGAGGTAGAGAGAGGCCAAGAGGGCTAGAACTGATAACTACCGGTCCTCCCAGTTGAGGCCAGGAGGTAGGCCTCACCAGCAGTCCCAACACAGGTCTATTACACCAGCACCATCTTCGGCCAGTACCCCATCCTGGCCATGAGACGAGCAGGGGACCAGGGCCTCAGGTTCGAGGGGTCAAAATAGCATGTGCATAGAGCGCACATTCCCATCTTGTGCTAGTTGTGGATAGAACCACCCAAGAAAGTGTTTGGCGGGCTCAAATGCTTGTTTCGGGTGTGGCAAACCCGGATATAAGCTCAGGAATTGCCTTTCAGCCAGGTAAGGGGGTGGTGGAGCCCGCATTCCAGTAGCTAGTTCAGTAGCCCCAGTGGCACGTTCTACTCAGCAGGGTACTTCAACTGGTCCAGCTGGCATCCAGCACCAGAACCGGTTTTATGCACTTGGCTCTCGACAGAAGTAGGAGACTTCTCCCGATGTGGTCACGGGTATATTGCAAGCCTTTGATATTGATATTTATGCTTTGCTAGATCTAGGAGCTACACTGTCTTTTGTGACACCTTACATTGCTAGTAACTTTGGGGTCAGTCCTCAAACTTTGTTAGAACTATTTTCTGTGTCTACTCCGGTTGGGGATTCAATCGTAGCGAGGCGTGTATATAGAGGTTTCCCCATTACTGTTTCACATAAGGTTACCTCCGCAGACTTAGTAGAATTGGCTATGACTGATTTTGACATTATTTTGGGCATGGATTGGTTGTTTGCATTTATTCTTCTGTTAACTGTAGAACCCGAGCGGTGGAGTTCTAGTTTCTGGGTGAACCAATTTTAGAATGGAAGGGTAGCTCAGCGGTACTTGTAGGTCGCTTTATCTCCTATCTCAAGGTACGAAAGATTATTGCTAAGGGTTGTATTTACCATTTGGTTAGGGTTAAGGATGCCACGTCCGAGACCTCGACCATTCAGTCAGTCCCCGTGGTATGTGAGTATCCCGAGGTATTCCCAGATGACCTACCAGGTGCTCCTCTCAAGAGGGAGATTGATTTTGAGATTGATCTTCGGCCCGACACCCAGCCCATATCGATTCCTCCCTACCGAATGGCCCCAGTCGAGCTAAAAGAGTTAAAGGAGTAGTTGAAGGATTTGCTAGACAATGGTTTCATTAGACAAAGCAAGTCCCACGGGGTGCCCCAGTGTTGTTTTTTCAAAAGAAAGATGGTTCTCTTTGGATGTGTATTGACTAAAGGCAGTTGAACAAGGTCACCATCAAGAATAGATACCCTTTACCCTGGATTGATGACCTATTCGATCAGCTTTAGGGTGCCAAGTATTTCTCCAAGATAGATCTCAGGTCTGGGTATCACCAGCTCAGGGTTTAGGAGAGCGATATCCCAAAGACTGCTTTCAGAACCCAGTATGGCCATTATGAATTTGTTGTTATGTATTTTGGACTAACCAATGCCCCTAAACCTTTTATGTACCTGATGAACAAGGTATTTCAAGGAATATTTGGATATGTTCGTGATCGTGTTTACTGATGACATATTAATATACTCCAGGAGCGAGGAGGAGCATGCCGCACATCTGAGGGTAGCATTCCAGACCCTCAAGGATAACCGACTATACGCCAAGTTCAGCAAATGTGAATTTTGATTGAATTCAGTTGCATTCTTAGGACATGTAGTGTCAAGCAAAGGTATAAGGGTGGACTCCCAAAAAATAGATGCAGTAAAGAATTGGCCCAGACCGGTAAGCCCTTCAGAGATCAGGAGCTTTTTCGGCTTAGCGGGTTACTATCGGAGGTTCGTAGAAGGTTTCTCATCCATTGCAGCCCCATTGACTAGATTGACTCAGAAAAAGGTGAAGTTCCAATGGTCGGATGCTTGTGAGAAGAGCTTCCAGGAATTGAAGGCCAGACTCAATTCAACACCGGTGTTGACTTTACCAGAGGGCCTCGATGGCTTTGTTGTATACTGTGATGCTTCGAGAGTTGGACTGGGATATGTATTGATACAACACGGAAAAGTCATAGAATATGCTTCCAGACAGCTGAAAATTCATGTGAAAAATTACCCGGCTCATGATCTTGAGTTGGCTGTGGTGGTGTTTGCGTTGAAGATGTGGCGACTCTATTTGTATGGGGTTCATGTAGATGTATTCACTGACCACAAAAGATTACAATATGTGTTCACACAGAAGGATCTCAATCTTCGGCAACGTAGGTGGTTGGAGCTACTTAAGGACTATGACATGAGTGTCCTTTATCACCTGGGTAAGGCCAAAATGGTAGTAGATGCCTTTAGTAGACTCTCTATGGGGAGTGTGTCACATATGAGTGAGGGAAAGAAGGATCTAGTGAAGGAGGTGCATTGACTTTCATGATTGGGGGTTAGGTTGGTTGGCTCGGCCAATGGTGGTGTAGTTGTTCAGAACGGATCAGAGTCGTCCTTGTTGACGGAGGTGAAGGCTAAGCAAGATGAAGATCCAACATTGGTAAAGTTGAAAGAAGATGTTAAAAGTCAGAAGGTAGAAGTATTCTCCAAAGGGGGAGATGGTGTACTCCGGTACCAAGGTCGCTTATGTGTTCCAAACGTGGATGATTTGAGGAGCCGTATGTTTCCTGAGGCTCACGGATCTAGATATCCTATCCACCTAGGTGCCACCAAGATGTATCATGCCTTGTGGGATATCTACTGGTGGAGTGGAATGAAGAGGGACATTGCAAAATTTGTAGCAAAGTGTCGGAACTGCCAACAAGTGAAAGTTGAGCACCAGAGACTGGGAGGTGTACTTTAGGATATCAACATTCCTACTTGGAAGTGGAAAGAAATCAACATGGACTTCATAACAGGTTTGCCCTGCACTCATATACAATATGACTCCATTTGGGTTGTGGTCGACAGGTTGACCAAGGCTGCTCATTTCTTACCGGTCAAAACCACCGACTCAGCGGAAGATTATGCTATGTTATACATCTGAGAGTTGGTTAGATTGCATGGAGTTCCCTTTTCTATTATATCAGATAGAGGCATCTAGTTCACCTCTCAGTTCTGGAGATCTTTTCAAAAGGGACTTGGTACCTAGGTCAAGCTCAGCACGACATTTCATTCGCAAACAGATGGTCAGGTGGAGCGGACTATTCAGACTCTTGAGGACATGTTGAGATCTTGTGTTATTGACTTCAAGGGTAGTTGGGATGAGCATTTACCTCTTATTGAGTTTACCTACAACAACAACTACCACTCCAGTATTTAGATGGCACTGTTCGAGGCTCTCTACGAGCGAAGGTATAGATCGCCCATTGGTTGGTTTAAAGTCGGTGAGGCTTCGTTAGTGGGTCCAGATTCAGTACATGAGGCTATGGAGAAAGTTCAGTTGATAAGAGAAAGGCTGAAAACGGCTCAAAGTCGCCAAAAGTCTTATGCGGATGTAAGGAGAAGAGAGCTTGAGTACGAGATTGATGTTGGGTGTTTCTGAAGGTATCACCCATGAAGGGAGTAATGAGATTCGGAAAGAAAGGGAAACTCAACCCCCGCTATATTGGTCCATACAGGATTGTGAGACGAGTGGGTAAAGTAGCCTATGAGTAAGATTTACCTTCAGAGTTGGCTTCAGTTCATCCCGTATTTCACGTATCGCTCTTGAAAAAGTTCTTGGGAGATCCAGCCTTAGTGGTCCCAGTGGAAAGTGTTGGTGTGAAAGATAGCCTCAATTATGAGGAAATTCCTGTTGAAATCTTGGATTGTCAGGTTTGGAGACTGAGGAACAAGGAAGTAGCCTCAGTAAAGGTGCTATGGAGAAATCAACATGTCGAGGGAGTGATATCGCTCAAATTCACACTTCTTAACAAAGTATGAAGCGGTCGATGTCAAATATAGAACCCAACAAAGGTTGGGGTCGACCCCACAGGGAATATGGAAGGATATAGAAAAACGCTGGTGTTTAAGCTTTTAAGTCAATTATGTCCTAAAAGGGGGGATTTGTAAAATTAATAAGTAATTGTGTTGAGAAATTGATTGTTGATTTCAAAATTTATGCAATTAACTAGGGTGAGTGTTCCCCATGACTTCATAACCACGAGGCATTTTATACTAGTGATCTACTCCAGTGCTTAGCATGCAATATTGGTAAGTTAGGTTCACCTAAATGGGTTGTCCCCTAACTAGATGATTTTTACCACGCAACTTGGTCCGTCTACGGGTGTATTCTTGATTAACCATTACCCTTAATATCGGATTAGCTATTCTTGGACAAGGTCAAGCTATTAGATGAGGGTTGATAGCCTCAAATCTCTGTTGTTAATCCCTTTTCCATTTCACTACCTCCTTGGTCCGGTAAGTAAGAATAAGGCAAGTTCTAACGTTTGCAACCATTAAAAATCAATTAAAACGAAGGAAGAAACAATACATGCATAAACTCTGTTCAAGAATCACTAAGTATTTTACCTATGTGTGTTAATTTTTCATGATTCCCACAACCCAAGTTGTGGTGATTTCAGCCCATCATGTTTATAAATAAATTCATAACATTCATAGACAAAAGTATAAATTAATATTTACAAGGATGGTAGGAAGAAACTCACTTGATTATTGCAAAAATAAAGAAGAAAAACTTTACAATCGTATCCCAAAGTATGTCTTCAAAATGTGTTAAGACTTGTCTAAAACTTGGCTTCTAATTATTCTCTAAAACTTTAGATTCTAATTTCAAACTTAAAACTTCAACTCTTGAAGATATGCTTATTACATGAAAATAAAGGGGTATTTATAGTAGTAGATTTATGTTTTCCTTGTTCCTTGATGAATTTGACTTGGGATTTAAATTTTTCCTTTTCCTAGTTGAAGTAGGAAAGGCAATTTTTGCCGTTTTGGGAGCCTTGCGTGTCTCCCCAACCACTGCCGCATTGCCAGGTGTGGCAACACTGTCACCCAACGACTTGTTGTGCCTGGGCATGAGTCATTAGGCCCCTCATGGTCTAACTCTCCAAAATTCTAGTGCACCTGACGATTCCTACCAGTGCTCTCACAAAGAGTCGTGCCAACACCTGACGATTCGTGATGTCTTCCGTTACCTTCACTGGAATTTTTCTTAGAATTTGTCTTCTCAATCTCCACAATTGACTTAATGACTCATTACTAGATGTAATGAATCATTCTTTCAATCCATTGAGTGCACTATTTCTTCTCAATAAAACTCGATCTCTTCCCACGACTCCAAGAACGAGTCATCCATTGAGACGATGACTCATTACCTGGCTAGCAATCTGCACTTTGTTCCATTTTCTTCAAGTTCATTTAAAAGCCTCAAATACACCAAAATCCATCACTTTTAGACCTGAAAGCATCTAATCATGAATGTTAGCCATTTTAACAAATATATAACAAAATAACATGCAAACACACATAATTTGTTATCTAAACATAGTAAAGTATGGGAATATTATGTCTATGAAGTGTGTGAGTACACCCGTCATCAGGGAGCTATGTGGGAAGCCGAAGCGAATATGATGGCTAAATACCCCCATTTGTTCCCTAGCGGCTCAGTTTCAGTTTGAGGTATAAATTTTTTCCCTAAACCTCTATTTAGTTTTTCATGTTCCATTCATGCATGAAAGTTTGTTTTATGATATGATATATGTATGTGATGTCTGAATTCAGTCCAGCTATGTAATTCTTTTTGGGGGTAGTTGTTCCACTAGTTTTCGGCATAAATGATCTGTATTTGCATATGGTGAATGTTTGATTCTAAGTTTTCTGCATGTTTCTAACATTTGAGGACGAATGTTCCCAAGGGGGAGATATCGTTATACCCCAGGAACCCAAGGATCATACGTGGGAGTCAAACGGGGAAAAATTTGGAAAATGGTACAGTGCAGAACGAGTCGTTAGACAACTCCTGAGGAGACCCCATGAGTCGTTAGGTGGCTCATGGGAAGGTTGGATTGTTCTAAGGAGTTGAGGTCCCCACGGGCGTGGGAATGACTCGCGGTTAGCCACCACGAGTCGTCACGTCTCCCGTGGGCTGAGGTTAAGGGTTACCCGGGAGGTTTGACTAGTATACCTAACGGATGGGACCCCACGAGTCATGGCCATGCCCAACGACTCGTTAGGTGGGTCGTGAGCAAGCCTGTAGCAATTTGATTAAAGATAAGGCAGTGCACTTGACGGAAGCTGGTAATGAGCCGTTGCCTCGAGAGATGAGTTGTCATGTCCTCCATTAAGAGCCTAGGTGAAAAGTTCCAGTGGACTCGTCGAAACGACCCAATGACTCGTTGTCCCTTTTAACGAGTCGTCAGGTTACCCGTTAGGGTCACCTGGCAGTTATTTCCTGCGAATTAGTAAGGGCCTTCTTGTAATTTCTTACTCTCCTAGGACCTAAATTACGTTGTTTTGAGGTCGGGACAGGGTCTTTTTAGGAGGAAACACTCATGCTAAGTCTCATTTGGCATTTTGCAAGATCAAGAGAAGGGAGTAGGAGGGGGTTCAAGTGTCTTCTTCAAGATTCTTCAAGTTTCCACCTAGGGTTTCTCAAGGGGGTTAAGAATCACGTAATTCCAAGTATGTGGGGTTTTGAATGGGTAGTTTAGTCCCTACCCATGCCCAATTTCTCTCAAATACTTAGTTTAAATTACAAACTCTTGATGGGTCATAACCCAATTGCATGTTTCTCAAAAATCGATATGAGCATGTGGTAGAATGTCTAGAATCATGGGTTCGAATTATTGGGCTGTTTTCACTTATTTTCTTCAATATTGATGATTTAATCCCTAAAAGCACATGCACCCTAAGTCATGGGGTTTTTAGTAAAATTCATGATTTTGGTGGTTTCTAAAGCATGATATGAACTTTTGAATTTTAAGCATGTTTTCAATTACTCATGTTATTATGATCATGTTTTCCATAAATTTAAGCATTTCAGGTATGATTGACATTATGGGCAATGCTCACATGTCACTTATGATTCATGAACTATGATTTTGGCCGAATCAAGGGCCCCATTTCCATGGCTAGTATCACGAATTCTCAAACATGTTATGATTATCACAATTTAACTAGCCATGAATGTCATGTATGAATTTTATGAGCACGTTGCATATTTTGGAAGTAGTACTTAACACCAAGTAGGTTTGGGGCCTAGGTTACACTCCGAATCTCAGAACTACATGCCATCGTAGGTTGTGTTTGCGACCGCCTCAGTGTCTATCCCCTATGCCCTATGGGGTCTTCATGAGTGATATCACGCCTTTCATGGTTCATACCCTTGGCAAGGTATGGACGACCTTTTCAACTAGGCTTACAAGTCGGGCTCCATGTGTGCTCGTATGGGTATGTCGGTTATAGAAATCTCTCTATTCCTCATGTTTTTATGCATGTATGATTATGTTCTTTTGGCTCAAGTCGTGTTTATGATATGTTGCTTTCCCTCATGTTATAACTACGACAGGTTTATGGATATTTTGAAAATCTTGAGCCTTATGATATATTTATGATTTTAGTATTTATGATCATGATGTCTGTTCGGGTGTTTGTGGGTATATAAAACAACACGCAAGTGCACGTGGTCGAACAAGTAGTAAGTGGCTTTAGTAAGCCAAGTATCGATCCCACAGAGACTTGGATTAAGTGCAATTTGCTCAAGTATACTATAATTTACTTCTGAAAATGCAGACAACAATGTAACAAAAAAGTTGATAGTTTTTTTTATAAATTTTTATACTAAAACTAAGAACAATTATCTACTTTGAATCTAAACTATGAATAAGAGCATGCTGAGGTTAAAAGAACATGTAATGAAATTGATTATCATCATAAATTGGTTAATCTTTTCTTCCTGTTGCTAGCCAAGAACATTTGCCAAGAGATTAAAACTCTCGTTTTTAACCTCACTTAAGAATCATGAACCATCCGTCTACATTTCTGTGATCAAATGCAATTCATGTCCTAGCCATACGATTCTGGTTCGTAAATTGACTAATACGACTTTCAGGTATATTTCTATCCTGAAAGCAAATCAAGACCCAATTTTCCCAAATCAAGTAAAGAACATATCCTATTAATTCACAACTTTCCAATTCCGTGCTCTCTCGAGTGAAACCGGACTTTTTAGATGTACATTAATGTAGGCCACACACCAATGCAGTAAGAACAAGAATTAATAGAACAACATGGAAGAAAAGATGAAAACCATAGAATCAATAATCAAATTTCATCACAATTGTTCATAACCTCAGCAAGGAGAGGAATTAGCCACTCATTTGTGGATTAATCATCATAAAATGAGTGTTAATCATACAAGCAATTGAATTAAAGAAGAAAGAAAGAGAGAAGAAACCCTGAACTTTTTGTCCCTCAACTGCCTGTAACCCACGTCCTTGCTCCACCAAGTCAGAATTATGAAAAATGAACCTAAGTGTGCTATTTATAGTAGTGGAACTTTTTCCCGGAATAACAAGCAACGTGTCACGGAGTGCATCGCGGAGCACTGCCTCCGTGACACGCTATGGACGCGGAAGCTCTCTGGAAATCACCCGAACTTGGCCCCGGCAGCACCCTGCCGCGTTGGCAGCGTGTTGGTACCTCTTGGTCGCGCAGCCAACCTGCCGTGGCACGTTGCCAATGCGCATGTGGGCTTTTGTGATTAGCCTGCCTGCCGTGGCACGTTGCCGACGCGCAGGTGGGCTGTTTTGTGCCTCCTCTTTGCCGACGTTCGCGTGTTAATTCCGTTTCCAAGCCTCTACTTCACCAACTCATGGATTAGTTACTCAAAAGTCATCAAAACCTACAAAACAAAGGCTAATCATGTTGGTTAGCACATATCTTTACTTCATATAAAATTACATGAAAATGTATACAATAACTTAGATAAACAAGACTAATTTAAGTCATAAAGTATATCTCGGGCATGCTATTTTTGCCCGTGATCAATGTCCCCACTCCTATAACTTTTATGTGTTCAAGTGTTGTTTTGCGTACCTCGCATACTCAGTACCCACATATTTTCAAGATCCGATTCGCAGGTTCAGCATCGTTCCTAGCTTGCTTTCAGTCCTACTCCCAGCTTTCAGTGGTGAGTCCTCATGGTTCGAGGGCTTCATATTCGGGCCTTGTTTACCCTTTTTCTTTCAAAATATTGGGGTTAGTTGGGGTCTTGTCCCTTCAACCCGCCTATTAGGATTAGAGGATTTCATACTTAACTGTAGTATTATACTATTTATGCTTGGATTGGGTATTATCAATTCATATATATTTTTTGTTACGTTTTCATTTTTGATTTCAAATATTTTAAGCTAAGTCTTCCGCCTTTTGTTTAATGGATTAGATATATGCTCATTTCATGGGTTGACTTGGAGTCTTCGGGGCTCCTTGTCCCGTGTCTACAATCCGGTTGTACTCTCGGGCCGTGACAATTCTTTTATTCCCTTTTCTTCCCTTTTCACCCCTTTGTTTACACATTTGTATGGGTGTGGTGAGTTTTCAACTTTTTTTGCATTTTCATTTTCTTTTGAGTTTTCTTTTTCAAGATTCTCAGCATTTTCACCTCTTTTCTTTTCATCTCACCACACCTCATTTTTCACCATTTCTTTTCTCTTTTCTTTTCCTTTCTCCCGTTCCCACCATTTACACACCCCTACTCTAGCCACCCTCAACTTAAGCATTTTGCTTATGTTGAGGTTCAAAATATCCAAGGAAGGACCAAGGCCAAAAGAGGTTCATTGTAAACAAATGGGTACGATTAATTGGTAAATCAAAAAAACATGGTCTATTAAGGCTCAAACTTGGGATCAAGGGATTCATGCAACTTTGGTAGGGTAATATAGGATAAAAGTGAGCTAAACAAAAATGTCCTATGATCATATCCTAACCATCCATCCTTAGCCTATGCAAAGACCAACCAGGCAAGTTCTAGATCTTCAATACAATACTGAACTGAATACTATATCTCACTCACACATGGTACATGAACTATTTTCACCTCACCTGTCTGGTTTATACATGGCTTACCAAGGCTACTCATATTAATAAACTAAATGACATCAAAAGATCCATAGAAATAATGCATGTTGTCACAAATACATAGCTAATGTCTTAAATGTTTTTGAAATAGGGTCAATTTTTTCCAAAACCACAACTAGTGCATTTTTATTGGTTGAGTACTCCTAAGTTACTTTCTAATTAAACAAAAATAACAAACTAAGAATAAAAATCCTACACATGCTGGTTCTACTAGATAACATGCCTGAGGGAAAAGAAACACGGCAAGAAAAACCCTTAGACGATTCAAAAATCCTAAAAATTACAAGTACACCCCTCCCTTTTTTTGAAAAGTAAGCTTCATCCCTGAAGCATAAACTATAAGAACATAGGGAAGAGAACATACATGTGGCGCACTAAGTGCTCCTGTTATCTTGCGGAGGTGGTACCTCTGCTGTAATAATGGCGCTAGCGGTGGCCGGTGCATTCAATGGTGTATCAATAGGGAGAGTGGTTCCCTCCTCAGTAATCGTGGCCGCTTCGACGACCTCTGTAACTATCGAGGCTAGATAAGGCTCACCTGAAGGGTCACGACCACTAGAAAGCTCGAGCTGAGCTATGGTGGAGCTACCTGCTCCTCTAGCTCTTTCATGCAGCTCAGACATATGTGTGTCATGAGTCCGCATGCTCTCTGCTCTAGCCAGCTTGCACTCTTTCCTCTCCTTCTTCCTCTTTTTTTTTTCTGACTCTCCTCTCTAACATCCTCAACAGCTCTTTTCTTAACCTTCTCAATAGCTGTAGTCGGCTCCCAGTATGCCGTCAAATCGATCTCTTCATCAGGCTCATCATCTAGGTTCGAAAGAGTGGGAGCTGCTATAATTGTTGGTTGTCGTGATGACAACTCAACTACTTGGCTCCGAAGAGCACCCAACTCCACACGGAGGCTGCTGGTATCTATCTGCTCCACTATCCTCACATTGAATCGACTCTTAAAACTATCTAGGTGAGCATGTAGAGCCTAAGCTGCTGCCTCTATCTCTGACTTGACCCATGGTTTTACATTGTCCATCATGGCCTCAATATTTCGCTCCGCCATGGCCACCCGTTTGTTAGCTTTTGGAGGAAGTCCTGTGGTATCAAAATATACCCTGTTGGTGTCTGAGTCTGCAGGCAGGGCAGTGGTGCAGTTGAGGTGCTAAGAGCTGACTTTGAATGACCAGCATCTATAGCCGGTGTCTCGCTCTGCTCTTGTGTAATGGGGACATTCACCTGTGCGTCCCCTACTAGATGGGCTACTGGAATTGCTGTGGGAATCCTGGATCTGCTTACCAGGCTCATCCAATCCCAGATAAGGCCTATGTCTGCAATCCTCTAGCCTCCAATAAAATGCTCGTCACCTCGTGGAACTTCTGCCTCCATACATAAGCTGAATACAAGACTCGGGAATGGGATAGTAGTGCTCACTCCCACCGCCCGGTCTCTTATCTCATCTGCTATGATTCTTGGGATATTGATGGGTTAATGAGACATGAGGCATGCCACCAAAGCTGCCCTATCATCACTCAATGTGTTGTCATTGACTGTAGGTGCTAATCGATGGTGCACTAGTGTCCAGCAGGCTTTTGCTATGAAATTTAGTGAGTTCTCTGTCACCTGCTTTCCACCTGTAACCCACTCAACTTGTTCTTTGTTCTTAGCAATCACCCCTGCTAGCCATTGCAGCTGCCTTTGTCGCTCCTACACACTCAGCTGTCTAATCTGCTTCATTGCCTCCACCTTGTGATCGTACTCTGACATCATCCTTGTAGGCAGGAACTGTGGTCTGTACAACATTCGAGTGATGTTCCGCTCAAATATATCAACCTCTCGACCTCGGACCATAACACTCTCCAGACGAGGCTGGTCTTTTATCTTCTGCCCTTCCTTTGCCTTTACCTCCATGGTGGCCAAATAGTTGGCATAGAACTCCCGGACTATTTCTTTTGTATACTTTGCTAGAGTCTTAGCCATCCACTCAAAACCATAGAAGCTAAAAATCCTCTTTATCTCCTCAACTTCATTCAGTGAGTTTGTGAGGATTTGTGACTCTTCTTGGATGCTCCTCCTTGGTTTATTCTTTGTGGTGAAAGAGATGTCTTTCTCATAGATTTCTTTAGCTCCCAGTACTCTCCACCAAATTGTATGGCTTTTCCTGGGTGGGGTCTGTTCTTGTGCAATATCAGGAGCCTCCTCTAATTCTCCACTACCGCTCTCTTCTCTATTTTGGGTCCCCCCTGACCTTTCTTCATCATTGGAGTCGTTTCCCTACTTCTGTTGTTCCTCTCTAACTCCCTCCTAAGACTGGGGAGCTTGAGCGGATGTGGCAGTGGCTGCTTTGGCTTGGGCCTTTGCTTTTGGCCTAGTGGTTCTGGTTCCATCAGTGTCGGAGGCGTCAACTTGATACTCTTTGACTGAACCACTAGGTGAGTTCCCTGGCTTTTCAGACTCCGACTCAGTTGTTTCATCAATTAATGTCCTTCGGGCTATTGCTTTGTTTATTCTGCGTTTGTATTTCATCGTTCCTGTAGAGAAAGAAGTTAGCATTCCATTTTTGAAAAAGGAGAATTAGGTAGAGGATTTTCAGATTCTCATCACAGGTCATCACTACCGGTCATACCATAAAGGTACGACTCGTGAGAAGTCCCACAATTACAACAAATTATTCGTACGACTTGCAGGTATGACTCGTACCACAAAGGTATGATCCGTACCTTGAGTCGTATGATGAGGCCCGCACATTAGTATTTCTCTGGATTCTTCCACGACTCATGGTACGATCCATAGGTCGATTCCACAAGTCTTAGAAAAAGCTTTTTGTGCAACATTATTCAATTTGGCGGTACGAGTGCTCAGTACGACTCATAGTAGCAACCTACGATCCGTACTGTGCCTTATACCACTTCCAGACCTTAGTCTATTTTCTTTTCTTAGTTTGCAAAGGTTCTCTTTTCACATTTTTAGGTACTCAGATTTCCCCCAGGTCTTGGCACCTCATTAACTCAATTTAACCCATTCTCAATCCTCCCCATTTTGACCTATTATCCGTAACTCTTTGTGAGTGTTTCAAGACCTAAGTTCATCAAAGTTTTAGAATATCTCCAGTCGAAACCATTTCATAACACCCTAATCATTGTCTTTCTTTCCAAAATTATTTTGTTTTCGAGCATAGTGACTGACTCACAGGGGTTTTGGCACCATCACTTTCAGTATATGAGTGTTTAACAATGTTCAATGCAATATACTTACTTGATAGATGCTTCTTCAATTGGAAATCAACGTATAGGGTTTGCCAGACTTTGGGTTAAGCAAAAACTTGCTCGATTGTTCGGCAATTATGAGTTATGGGTGTAGGTAGGTGAGTTCAAGTCATGAGTTTGAGTGTTATTAGCGTGGGAGAAGGATCAGTTTCGTATGTGGGGTTTAAATAGGTAAGGAAAAATTTTAAAAGAATCTGGGCCGAGTCAGGTATTACTGCTATTTTTTAACCGTCATGACTCGTACCACGAGTCGTAGGAAGTACCTATGACTCGTCCTTTGCACTCATAGGTGAGCCTGTTGAAGAAAACTTACCTGGCAACCTTCGAATAGATCCTACGACTCGTACAATTAAGGTACAATCCGTAGGATGAATTGTAGGTTGGAGCTTGGAGTCATTTTTTCTCTGATCCACACCACGACTACTGCTACGACTCATAGGATCCCATCATGAGTCGTACTGAGAGTTGTAGCAACTGATGTTTCAGCCTCCTATTTTTAATTTCCCTGCATACTAAGCATACATTAGTTCAATAACTTGGGTTGCCTCCCAAGAAGCGCTTGATTTAACGTTGCGACACGATGTAGGTAGCCTAGTTACTCAGACTTCACCAAACTACCACTTGGGTTGCCTCCCAAGAAGCGCCTGATTTAACTTCGCAGCACGTCGCAAATCTCTTGACTACTCAGAATTTGTAAAGTGGTTCATACTCATCCTCTAGTGCTAAGATTACACTAAATTCCTTGGTTTGCTTCATTGTCCTGTAGATATTGAAAGTGACCTCTTCTTGGTTTAATCTAAACTTCAGTAGACCAGCTTCCACATCCACTAGACCCTCCCGATTGCAAGGAATGGTCGCCCCAAAATGATGGGGACCTCATAATCAACCTTGCAATCCAAAATCACGAAGTCTGCTGGGAATATAAATTTGTCTACCTTGACAAGCACGTCGACTAGGATGCCTGCTGGCTTTTTAACTGTTCTTTCGGCCATCAGTAGCCGCATGTTGGTCGGTGTGGGGGATCCCAATCCCAATTTCTTGAATACTATCAAGGGCATCAAATTAATGCTTGCTCCTAGATCATAGAGTGCCCTTGCGAACTCGACATTGCCAATCGTACATGGATAGTGAAGGCACCTGGGTCTTCCTTTCTTTGAGCTAGGACCCTTGTAGCTATGGCACTACAGTGATGTATATTGTCAATAGGCTCATTGCTCACAAATCTCTTCTTAGTCACCAGGTCCTTCATAAACTTTACATATCCTGGCATCTGCTCTAATGCTTCGACCAATGGTATGTTCACAGATAGTTGCTTAAGCATTAAAAGGAATTTCTGGAACTTACCTTCTCCGCCTTTTTCTTCATCCTTTGAGGGAATGATGGCGGTGGTTGTGGGATAGCTTTATGCACTTGGGTTGCCCCTTGATCAATGTCAGGTTCCTTCTCACCTTTCGGGGCCTCTTGCAACTCACCATTCTCTATCTCAGCACTCGTATCATCTTCCTAATTGTTCTCTCTTTCATCCGCTGAACTTCAACTGGAAACAGGGGATCAACTGTGGTCTTACCACTCCTAGTCATCACTGCCATGCAATGTGCATCATTCTTTAGATTTTGGACAGTTTTTCTAGGTAGTGCACCCTTTGTATAGAGTTCATTGATGCTGATAGTTGCCCAAGTTGATGTTTGATCTGCTTGATGGCGGTAGCATGAGATTCCAATTTCTGACCCATACTGGATAAGTCACTTCAGATCTCCTTCAGCTGATCATCAGTGGATCTCACCTTCTTCAACATCTCAGCCATCATGCTCTCCAACTATGATTGCACAGCCTCCCATTCTCGTGCGTTGGGAGGCATATAGACTCTAACCTGGTCATTGTAGTATCCATCATTTCGTCTCCAATCTCCTTTGCTCACGACCTCGGATCCTGTCTCTAAACCCGTTTCTGTTGTAGTTGTCTCTATACTGGTCTCGACCTTGATTTCCAAAACCTTGGCGCCAATTGTCTTGTCCAGATGCTTGGGCGTTGGTTCGGAAACCCGCCACTTGGCTATTCAGGAAGTTTGCCTCTTCCTCAGAATTAGAGTGATCAGCTCCTTGCTCTCTTCCTTGAGTTCCCGCTATATTTACCTTTTGGGCTCCAACTCCCATAATATGCTTTGTCAGCAAGTCCAATGATGTGCGCATATAAGCCAACTCCTGGTCACATTCTTCCTCTTTTCTTCATTGGTCTGTAGTCAAACCAACAACATATGTGCTTGCCACTGCATCAACCTCCCTCGTACGCTAGGCCCTGTTTGTCTTAGTCACCCTGTCAAGAATAGTGGCAGCTTGCTCCTAAGTGTGACTCATCAATTCTCCTCCAGCCACCATGTCTGCTACAACTTTGGTGCTATTATTCAGAGACCTGCAAAAAATTTCCAACAAACTATCATCTGGGATTTTGTGGTTAGGGCACTTTGTCAACTTCTTTTTGAATCTCAACCAAGTTTCATGAAGTACCTCAGTCTTAATTTGTCGAAAATTATAGATCTCATCCTTTAGCTGCGACATCCTGGATGGGGGAAAGAATCTCTCCAAAAAGGCCTGTTTGAGCTCCCTCCAGTTGGTTATGGAGTTGTTGGGCAACTCCGATAACCATAAAGTGGCTTCCCCTGATAGAGAAAAAGGGAAGAGTTTGAGCCGTATGGCATCCTGGCTTACTCCGGGAAAACTGTACGCCTTGCATATTCTTATGAAGTTCATTAAGTGCAGGTTGGCATCATCTGCTACGTGACCACTGAACACCACTTCCATGTTTAACAATTGAATCATGGTGCTCGTAATGTCAAATTCAGCCCCAGCGGGCAATGGTAGTGGCACAATTTCTCAAGTTGACCCAACTTTATCGATATCTAGGTCCTCATCTTCGAAGAACTAAGGGGCAAATCTATGAGCTCTGTTGCCCCTCCAACGTCGACCAACATTTACTACCTCTTCTCTGTCATCTTCCGCATGCTATAGTGTAGCTTGCCGAGCTAGCTCGGCTTGCCTAGCTTCTTCAGCTATGCGGGCTTCTCTTTGCTCGTGGTTCTCCATTATGTGCAGTGCTCTTTCGATTTATGGATTTAGTGGAACAAGGGGATCTCCTCTACTCTGGGTGCTTGGCATTCACTGGATAATAGCCTATGGGTATCAAAAACACAAAAATAAACGTAATTAAGGAAATAACTACAAAAAAGTCAAATACAAGCAAATAACCTAGTCTTAGTCGTACTTCTCGGCAACGATGCCACTTTTTGATAATGCTCAAACCACACCTCTTACTGAAGTATGAAGCAGTCGTTATCAATAAAGAACCCAACTAGAAATTGGGGTCGATCCCACAGGGAATATGGAAGAACTAGATTAACGCCGGCAAGTGAACTTGTGAGGTAGTTACTTCAAAACTGGGGGGTTCTAAAGAAAATCAATGATAAAAACAATTATCAAACGTCCGATTTTGAATCAATATTAAAGGATAACTAGGGTTTGTGTTCCCCATGGGTTCATAATTGCTTTGGGTATACACTCGTGATCATACAAGTACTTACTTATAGAACTGATAACTTAGGTTCATTCAAACGACTGACCAGTCCCTATTGAATGACTATACTCAATTACTCGACCAAGTCTGTTGAGCGGTTTCAAACTATCCGTTATCACTATGTTTCAGGTTTAACTATCCTGCGACCACAATCAAGTTAATACAATGATCATCAAGATTAAGGCTTCGTTGTAATTCTCTTTTCCTAATCTCTACCTCTTAGACCTTAGCAATTAAAGAATTCGGGCATGTCCTAACATTGTGCACCGTTAAGAAACGTTTAAGCATGAAGAGAATACAATATGAGTGTTTGTATTGGTTTTAGAATCACTTCGTGCAACCCTAGCTTGTTAATCCACCATGGTTCCCACAACCCTAGCTATGAAGGTTTTAGCCTCTCATAGTTGTAAGGTTGTGAATTGCATTCATGATTAAGATCATAAATCAATACTTACAATTATGAATGAGAAAAACACTTCCTTTTAATAAATCAGCAAAATATTGAAGAACAAATAGCAAGAAGAATTCAAGAAAAGGTTGATCACAAGTCAAATCAACTAAATTCTCTTTTTCTCTCATAAAAATCTCTTCTTATCTAAATCTACTGAAAAATAAAACATAAACGTATTTATACAGACACAAGAATCCTTTTTCTAGGCTAACAGGGTGAATTTCCATATCTGGTTCTGCCCACGTCACGAGTTAACCTACGATCGGTAGCACGATCATACGATCCGTAGCATCCTTTGGTACATTGCATGACTGGCTGAATTTTAGCTAAGTGTTGGATCCTGGTACGACTCGTACCTCCATATTACGATCTGTACTGAGCTCCCGTGGCTTGACTCTAAGACTTTGAAATATTTCTAAAGTTCATCACGACCGCCATGGTATGACTCGTACCTTCATTTCACAATTCGTGCTTCCTTTTCGTAGCAGGAGTCAGCCTCTTATGCAAATCTTTTGAATCTTCTCATGACTTCGCCACCATGACTCGTACAATCTTGGTACGACTCGTATACCGCATCTATTCACCCTTAGCCTTCTGCAACTTTTCATGGCCACCAGTACGACTCATAGGACCTTCCTACGACTCGTATTGTGGACTACATTTGAGCTTATTTTGCACACTTCGGGCTATCTTTTGCATTTTTTAGCTCCAACACCAATTTATCCTGTAACCAAAGGAAAAGTGCCTTTCACATAAATACACCTAAGTCCATGCTATTTTCTTAGTTTTGAGCACCGAAAGTACTGTAAATCTACAGCACATCAGACCTGTATCATGAAATGATATAGCATAGAGTATGCGGGTCAGTACTTGAAATGTACTGAGTATGTAAGGTAAGTAAGAACAGATAGTTAAAATACATAAGAGTTCATAAGAATAGGACAATGTGATCTTACAATAAATATCATAATGTAAATAAAAGGGCTCAAGGTTTTCAAACCATTCATAATTTCAATCAAAAATCATAGTCATAAGAGAAACTTTATAAAACATAACTTGAGCCAAAGTACCATAAACTTAATGATGCACAAATCATGAGGAACAATAGGAGGATTTCGTCTTAACCGACACCATCATGATGGTGCCTTACATGATGCCTCACTATTTCTCCCAAGTGGTCAGGACTGCCCTGGCTTGCCCGGCAAGGGGACGTGCAGTATGGTGATATCACAGGGATCCAATAATGAATATATATATACCTACGGTGGCACGTAGTTCTAAGATCATGTGGTTTACTTGAATGTCGGGTCTGCTCGGTGCTAGACACTGCTTTCAAAAACATGCACTTTAGGGCTCGTATAGTAACTGTGGAATCATTCATGAAGTTTATGGTCAAATAAATAATAACATAATGGATCTCACTTGATATACATGATTAGCCATGAATAAGAGCCCATAAGTTGGCCAAGAGTCATAAATCCATAAATCATGAAAACATGCATACTTGTACAAATTTATATACTTGAGATTTATAAATCCATGAAGAGTACTTGAAGAGAAATCATAACTGTCACGACCCGAGTTTACACCCTAGCCATAACACGGGATAAGGAACCCTGAAAGGCTCCAAGTCGTCCCATGGCATAATCATAGCATACACTTAACATAAGAGATGACTAGCAACGTGAATAAGAGGAAGCTAATAACAAGCATCTAATATAACCCATAATAGAAATTTCAACAAAATTGCGATACAACGCTGAATCTGTCTAACAAGTCTGAAAGCCTTCTACTTACTGAGGAGTTGCTAGGACAAGCCCCCCAGCTAACTCCCAAATTATGAAAACTGAAACATAATAAAAATAATAAAATTTGCCATGTTCTCGAAAGATGACGACTCACCACTAGTAGCTGGGAGAAAGGAGAGCGCATCTAGCCACGCGGCTGAACCTGGAGACCTGAATCTATAGCAGGAAACAATATAACACAAGAGGCGTGCAATCAGTACTTGGAATGTACTGAGTATGCAGGAAGCGTAATTAAACTAAACATACAAATATACAAAGAAGAAGTAATTTAACCACACATTACTAGTAATATAACTGAAAGGAGATACAACAATCTTATATCATTAACATAAGATCAACTGATGCGCAACATGTAACAAACGGAAATAATACAGAGGTACGATGCTGTGAATAATATCAAGAGGGTCCCTAACTATCCAAGGGAGGGTCCCTGACTGTCAAAGGGAGCGCCCCTGACTATCAAAGGGAGCGTCCCTGCCTATCAAAGGAAAACATTCTCGCTAGGGAGAATCCTTGACTGTCAAAGGGATAGAGATGCTCTGATATAGAGAGTCACTAACGGGCTAGGGATGTTAGTCCCGACCAATTAAGGAAAAACATGCATAGCTAGTAGCTAGGGATGGGAGTCTAGGCAAAACATTCTTGCTAAGGAGAATCCCGACTGACTAGGGAAACATTCTTGCTAACGAGAATCCCGATTGACTAGGAAAACATTCTTACTAACGAGAATCCAAACTGTCTAATGCTAATCTAACTTTCAACAGCATATCAGAGACAAGAACCTTTATTGATTTTCATCATACAACATTCCTTTCGAAAATATTGGGGCTACTTTCTAATAACAACAAACCCAACAGTTGCGATATCATTCACATCATCATGTAGCATGAGGTCATGCATGATTAATAGATTACACTCATACGTTATCAAAGATGCATGGCTTTATTTATTTCAAAACATACCACAAGCTAACATTTTATAAAATTTGGGAGACTTCGCTCCAAACAAAGTGGTAAGCTTATTCCGGAAATATCATCATTTAAAATCAACATGTGGGCATTACCCAAAGCTTTTTCACACTTGGATCTAATCAATTCATTTTGAAAGCAACAATATAATCATGGATAGTTTGAGGAACGTGCTTTTCATCATCAACCTCATCATCATTTCATATTTATCATGAAGCACTTCTTTTATGAAATTTTCATCCATGGGCGTTTTAGATTCAAAGATTTAGAAGAAAAATAATTTTAGTAAGGAAAAAAAATTAGAATCCGCCCAAGCTTCATAATCTATCGATATAAATACCACCAAATCATACCCAATCAATTCGATCAAAACATGGCGACAACACATAATTTACTTCAATTGCTCAAGCCCACAACTCCAACTCAACCCAACATATTCGTCAATGTCATAATCAAGTCATTAGGGTTAATTATACAATATTCCCCCAATTCCATCAAGTTCATGAATTACTACGATAATCAAGGGAGAAATAAACAAATCCCATTCAATACTCAACCCAATTTATAAAGAACATACTACACTCATACATTCTTAACTTATATATTGTAATTCAACATAACTCATCAATTAATAACCCAATTAAATTTACAATCGCAGTAGCTATTAGCATTTAAGTGGAACAAAGAAGAATTTACCCTTTTTACAAACCCTAGATCATGCTTTTCTAGATTCATTGAAATCGAACATGTAATGAAAATATTTTTTTTGGACACAAGGATAGAAGAGTATCCTTGTTGAAAGACCCGCATACCTGGTAGGAGAATAATCCACTCGAATCGCACCTTGAAGCTTTTGAAGAAAACCCTTGAAAATCCTTGAACTTGGGGGAGGGGAGGAAGAAAGGTTTTAGAGAGTATTTTTAGAGAATTAGAGATTAGGCTTAGGAAAACCCCTTAAAAACGTTCCAAATAGTACCTAAAACGATGTCACCTTAAAGCTGGATGCATGGGATTTTACCAAACTACCCCTAAGAAAACCTAAAAATTTTCCCGAACTGGAACCCACGACCCTCAGGACGAGTCGTTGTATCATACAACGACTCGTCACTTGCATCCGTTGAATTCACTGGGCCTCTTCAAACTTTCATCTTCTCAAGCAACGACCGACAGGATGGGTCGTTGTCACCTACAACGAATCGTTGTATCCTCCCGTCGATTATACTGCTTCCTTGACTGGTGGCCCAACCACTACTAATATGATGAGTCGTTGCTTGGACCAACAACTCGATTTATCCTTTGGTTGCCACCACTGGTCCTTCCTTCACCCTCCTACCATGATCAAAACAACGGACCATTACAAGTTCCAACAGCCCGTTGTCATCATCCGTGCCACCACCAGGGAAACCCGAGACCCAACCCATGACCACTTACGATGGCTCATCATTTGCACCAACAAGTCGTTACATGGATTGTTCCTTCTCAGTAGCCCAGTTTGAGATCTCACCAGGATTGCTTCCAACGGGTCGTTGTTTGTCATAATGAATTGTTCCTCCCCCGTCCTGCAACTTTTTCCCAGCTTTCAGCAAATTTAATTTCTTAACCCCGGGTCTACTCTTAGGCACTTCAAGGGTATTACAATATCTCCCCCTTGGGAACATTCGTCCTTGAATGTTGGATAAACATACTGAAAAGATAGAGACGAAACCGATGTACACATATCAATCAATCATAGCTAAACACCAACGGAGTATCTAACTCCGAACCAACCCTATACACCAAATCTGAATATCCTTATCTAACACGCATACCATGGTTCATGGGGAGCCGAAGAACATGAAACCAACATAGAACTAGAAAAAACACTGAAAAGAGTTTTTTCCCCTTTTGATTTGGCACAGAATTGATACAGACTGATACTTCGTTCTCGAATCTCTTCTTGATAATAAGATAGGATTAACGATATCTAATCTAGTTGAGGATAAGGAATTCATGAGCACGAGTTATTCCCGACATCTAAAACTGAGCACATACAAGAGATAATCTGACTTTACTGAGTTAATAAACAACTTCTAAAGACTGGGTTCGAGCTGACTACACCAGAAAACATGAATTAACACACATAACTGATTCATAACACAAAAATAAGCATTAAGGACTCATAGGGCAAGACTGGCATCACTGTCTGAAACGTTACTTCTAAACCTCGGGGATCTACACATAGGAATGGACAGACCTTCACTCCAGCTGAATTTACAAGGGAAATTATCTGAACCTCGAAGAGATTGACATACTACAACTGCTAAGGCTGAAACTTCTTTATGGGCACTCTTATGATCCAACTCATTTCACATATTCACTATTTCCACCTTAGCTTAAATTCATCATTCTAAGGATCCCAAATCTTTCTTTGGGTTAGGCTAATTTATTAATTCTTAACTTCTCTTCACTTCCACCCTTCACCGTGAGCCTTACACTAACAACTACTCACATTACACATCAACGATCCTTTTTCCGTAATCATAATAGAGGTTGTTATTCAATACTAATGTTGACAACATCCAAAGGGTAACACAAGATTCACAACATAACTATGGCCACTACCGGCGCCTTGCACTTATCCTGATGGGCTGCTACGGCATAGGAGCGGTTTTGACGATGTCCGCCACCCGAATTAGAGGATGCACCCTACTGAAACGGGCAGGCTATCGGAGCTGCTGAAGAGGTGGCATAGAATCTTCTCTCAACTTGCTTAGCCGCTGCGCAATATCGATGCATATGGCACACCTTGCATCACCAAAAACAAACATCTGAGCCGACCATGCATACTCCTAAGTGGTGCTTTCCACAGCTCTTACACAATGGGTACGTAATCTCCTTCACCCTGGGCTGATACGGAGCACTGGCTGTCGAAGGTACTGGGGCTGATGATTTCTGCTGGTAACGTGATCGATATCCACCACTCGACCTCTGTTGGGAGAACTCTAGATCTATAGTACTAGCCCCTTTTGCCCCTCTCTCTTTCTCTTTCACCTGTTCTACTTCCATCTGCTGAGCAAATATCACTAAGCATGGGAAGTCTATGTCCCTGTGCAACATTACAGTCCTGCATTCCTTGACCAAGGAGTCTGACACTCCATTCACGAACCTGCTCACTCAATCCCGCTGGTTGGCTACCATTTCCAGTGCATACTTAGATAACCAAGTGAACTCTAACGCATACTCCTGGACAATCATGCCATTCTGCTTCAAGTTAATGAACTCTGCCGCCTTTGCCGCCCTCAACTCACGAGGGAAAATCCTGTCCAAAAACGCTGTCATAAATTCATCCCAACCTATGGGACCCTCTCCAATTCCCTGACTATCCCTCTACTTACAATACCAGATACAACTCCCTTTAACTGGTTGGAGGCTAAGTCTGCACTCTCATTCCTTATTACTCCCATGATATGAGTAATCTTCCGGATATCTTCCAAAAACTCATACGGGTCCTCATCCACATTTGACCGTAAGAATTCGGGTGGGTTCATCCGAAGAAAATCTCTTATCCTTACCACAACTTCATTTCCATTTTGAGGAGCACGGGCCACCGCCTGCTGGTTAATCTGAGCGGTCAGGGTCTGCGCCAACATGTGGAAGACAACTCGAAACTCAGCATGAGTAACATGATCATCCATTGGGTTTGCTTGGGCTGGTGGTACTTGATGGCGGCCATTACCACGTCCTCTTCAATCTGCTCATTGGGGAGGCATTATCTGCGAGCGCGTAAAGCACAAGCTAGGGAAAAGAACTGTTTAGAGCTTCATACTCTACGCACAATAAGAATCAAGAAGAAAAGGGAACATTCCTAAAACGCCTCATAGCCTTTTCGTTATAAGTATGGCGCGCTTCACACCCATGAAGAAGACTCTATGTAACGCGTCTTCACACCCTAGGACACTCTAAACCTTTTCTCTGATACAAAGTTTATCACGGCCCAAGTTTACACCCTAGTCGTAACACAGGAAAAGAAACCCCGAAAGGCTCCAAGTCGACCAATGGCTTAATCATTAGCATACACTTAACATAACAGACGACTAGCAACGTGAATAAGCGGAAGCTAATAACAAGCATCTAATATAACCCATAATAGAAATTTCAACAACACTAAGATACAACGCTGAATATGTCTAACAAGTCTAAAAGCCTTCTACTAACTGAGGAGTTGCTGGGACAGCCCCCAAGCTAACTCCCGAATTATGAAAACTGAAACATAATAAAAATAAGAATATAAGCCATGTTCTCGGAAGATGAGGACTCACCACTAGCAGCTGGGAGAAAGGAGAAGCGTATCTAGCCACGCGGCTGAACCTGGAGACCTGAATCTATATCATAAAACGATATATCACTAGAGGCTTGCGGTCAGTACTTGGAATGTACTGAGTATGCAGGAAGCGTAATTGAACTAAACAAATATACAAAGAAGAAGTAATTTAACCACACATTAATAGTAATATAACTGAAAGGAGATACAACAATCTTATATGAGATCTACATATACATATTAACATAATCACTTATAGAGACATTTATTAACATAAGATCAACTGATGCACAACTTGTAACAAACGAAAATAATACAGAGGTACGATGCCGTGACTGATATCAAGAGGGTCCCTGACTGTCCAAGGGAGAGTCCCTAACTGTCAAAGGGAGCGTCCCTGACTATTAAAGGGAGTGTCCCTGACTATCAAAGGAAAACATTCTCGCTAGGGAGAATCCTTGACTGTCAAAGGGAGAGAGATGCTCTGATATAGAGAGTCACTGACGGGCTAGGGATGTTAGTCCCGACCAACTAAGGAAAAGCATGCATGGCTAGTAGCTAGGGATGTGAGTCTAGGGAAACATTCTTGCTAACGAGAATCCCGACTGACTAGGGAAACATTTCTGCTAACGAGAATCCCGAATAACTAGGGAAACATTCTTACTAACGAGAATCCTGATTGAATAACGCTAATCTAAATTGCAACAACTAATCAGAGACAAGAACCTTTACTGATTTTCATCATACAACATTCCTTTCGACAAGATTGGGGCTACTTTCTGATAACAACAAACCCAACAATTGTGATATCACTCACATCATCATGTAGCATAAGGTCATGCATGATTAATAAATTCCATTTATACTTTATATAAGATGCATGGCTTCATTTATTTCAAAACATACCACAAGCTAACATTTTATAAAATTTGTGAGACTTCACTCCAAACAATGTAGTAAGCTTATTTCGGAAAGATCATCATTTAAAATCGACATGTGGGTATTACCCAAAGCTTTGTAACACTTGGATCTAATCAATTCATTTTGAAAGCAACAATATAATAATGGGTAGTTTTAGAAACATGCTTTATATCATCAACCTCATCATCATTTCACATCTATCATGAAGCACTTCTTTTACGAACTTTTCATCCATGAGCATTTTAGATTCAAAGATTTAGAAGAAAAATAATTTTAGTAAGGAAAACAATTTATAATCCGCCTAAGCTTCATAATCTATCGATATAAGTACCACCCAATCATACCCAATCAATTCAACCAAAAAATAGTGACAACACATAATTTACTTCAATTACTCAAGCCCACAACTTCAACTCAACCCAACATATTCGTCAATGTCATAATCAAGTCATTAGGGTTAATTATACAAAATTTTCAGAATTCCATGATGTTCATGAATTACTACGATAATCAAGGGAGAAATGAACAAATCCCATTCAATACTCAACCTAATTTATGAAGAGCATACTACATCCATACATTCTCAACCTATATATCATAATTCAAGATAACTCATTAATTAATAGCCCAATTAAATTCACAATCGCACTAGATATTAGCATTTAAGAGGAACAAAGAAGAATTTACCCTTTTTACAAACCCTAGATCATGCTTTTCTAGATTCACTGAAATTGGACATTTAATGAAAATATTTTTTGGGACACAAGGATGGAAGAGTATCCTTGTTGAAAGACCCGCATACCTGGTAGGAGAATAATCCACTTGAATTGCACCTTGAAGCTCTTGAAGAAAACCCTTGAAAATCCTTGAACTCGGGGAAGGGGAGGAATAAAGGTTTGAGAGAGCATTTTTAGAGAATGAGAGATTAGGCTTAGGAAAACCCCTTAAAACATTCCAAATAGTACCTAAGACGATGTCACTTTAAAGATGGATGCATGGGATTTTACCAAAATGCCCCTTGAAAATTTGCCCAAACTGGAACCCACGACCCTTAGGACGAGTCGTTGTATCATACAACGACTCATCACTTCCATCCGCTGAATTCACTGGGCCTCTTCAAACTTTTAGCTTCTCAAGCAACGATCGACATGACAGGTTATTGTCACCTAGAACGAATCATTGTATCCTCCCGTCGATTATACTGCTTCCTTGACTGATAGCCTAACCAAGACTGATATGACGAGTCGTTACTTGGACCAACGACTCATTGTATCCTTCCGTTGCCACCATTGGTCCTTCCTTCACCCTCCTACCACGATCAAAACAACGGACCGTTACAAGTTCCAACGGCTCATTGTTACCATCCGTTGCAACCACTAGGGAAACCCGAGGTCCAACCTACGATCGCTTATGACGACTCGTCATTTGCACCAATGAGTCGTTATGGCTGTTCCTTCTTAGTAGCCCAGTCTGAGATCTCACCACGACTGCTTCCAATGGGTCGTTGTTTATCACAGCGACTCGTTCCTCCTACCATCCTGTAATTTTTTCCTAGCTTTCAGCAAATTTAATTTTTTAACCCTCGGGTCTACTCTTACGCACTTTCGGGGTATTACACGGGACAAGAAACCCCGAAAGACACCAAGTTGACCCATGGAATAACCATAGCATACACTTAACATATGAGACGACTAGCAATGTGAATAAGAGGAAGCTAATAACAAGCATCTAATATAACCCATAATAGAAATTTCAACAACACTGAGATACAACGCCGAATCTGTCTAACAAGTCTGAAAGCCTTCTACTAACTGAGGAGTTGCTGGGACAAGCCCCCCCAGCTAACTCCCAAATTCTGAAAACTGAAACATAATAAAAGTAAGAACATAAGCCACGTCCTCAGAAGATGAGGACTCACCACAAGAAGCTGGGAGAAAGAAGAAGCGTATCTAGCCACGCAGTTGAACCTGGAGACTTGAATCTATATCATGAAAAGATATAGCACAAGAGGCATGTGGTCAGTACTTGAATGTACTGAGTATGTAGGAATCATATTGAACTAAACATACAAATATACAAAGAAGAAGTAATTTAACCACACATTAATAGTAATATAACTGAAAGGAGATACAACAATCTTATATGAGATCTACATATACATATTAACATAATCACTTATAGAGACATTCATTAACATAAGATCAACTGATGCGAAACATGTAACAAACGGAAATAATACAGAGGTATGATGCTGTGACCAATATCAAGAGGGTCCCTGACTGTCCAAGGGAGAGTCCCTGACTGTCAAAGGGAGCGTCCCTGACTATCAAAGGGAGCATTTCTAACTATCAAAGGAAAACATTCTCGCTAGGGAGAATCCCTGACGGTCAAAGGGAGAGAGATGCTCTGATATAGAGAGTCACTGACGGGCTAGGGATGTTAGGCCCGACCAACTAAGGAAAAGCATGCATGGCTAGTAGCGAGGGATGTGAGTCTAGGGAAACATTCTTGCTAACGAGAATCCCGACTGACTAGGAAAACATTCTTACTAACGAGAATCCCGACTGACTAGGGAAACATTCTTACTAATGAGAATTGTGACTGACTAATGCTAATCTAAATTGCAACAGCTAATCAGAGACAAGAACCTTTACTGATTTTCATCATACAACATTCCTTTCAACAAGGTTGGGGCAGCTTTCTAATAACAACAAACCTAATAATTGCGATATCATTCACATCATCATGTAGCATAAGGTCATGCAAGATTAATAGATTCCACTCATACTTTATCAAAGATGCATGGCTTCATTTATTTCAAAACATACCACAAGCTAACATTTTATAAAATTTGGGAGACTTTGCTCCAAACAATGTGGTTAGCTTATTTCGGAAAGATCATCATTTAAAATCGACATGTGGGCATTACCCAAAGCTTTGTCACACTTGGATCTAATCAATTCATTTTGAAAGCAACAATATAATCATGGTAGTTTTAGGAACATGCTTTTCATCATCAACATCATCATCATTTCACATTTATCATGAAGCACTTCTTTTACGAGCTTTTCATCTATGGGCATTTTAGATTCAAAGATTTAGAAGAAAAATAATTTTAGTAAGGAAAACAATTTAGAATCTGCCCAAGCTTCATAATCTATCGATATAAGTACCACCTAATCATACCCAATCAATTCAATCAAAACATGGAGACAACACATAATTTACTTCAATTGCTCAAGCCCACAACTCCAACTCAACCCAACATATTCGTCAATGTCATAATCAAGTCATTAGGGTTAATTATATAATATTTTCACAATTCCATCAAGTTCATGAATTACTATGATAATCAAGGGAGAAATAAACAAATCCCATTCAATACTCAACCCAATTTATGAAGAACATACTACACTAATACATTCTCAACCTATATATCGTAATTCAAGATAACCCATCATTTAATAACCTAATTAAATTCACAATCACAGTAGATATTAGCAATTAAGAGGAACAAAGAAGAATTTACCCTTTTTACAAACCCTAGATCATGCTTTTCTAGATTCATTGAAATAAGACAGTTAATGAAAATATTTTTTTCGGACACAAGGATGGATGTGTATCCTTGTTGAAAGACCCACATACCTGGTAGGAGAATAATCCACTCGAATCGCACCTTGAAGATCTTGAAGAAAACCCTTGAAAATCCTTGAACTTGGGAGAGGGGAGGAAAAAAGGTTTGAGAGAGTATTTTTAGAGAATTAGAGATTAGCCTTAGGAAAACCCCTTAAAAACGTCCCAAATAGTACCCAAAATGACATCACTTTAAAGCTGGATGCATGGGATTTTACCAAACTGCCCCTGAGAAAACTTGAAAATTTTCCCGAACTGGAACCCACGACCCTCAGGACGAGTCGTTGTCTTATACAACGACTCATCACCTCCATCCGTTGAATTCACTGGGCCTCTTCAAAATCTTAGCTTCTCAAGCAACGATCGATATGACGGGTTATTGTCACCTACAACGAATCGTTGTATCCTCCCGTTGATTATACTGCTTCCTTGACTGGTGTCCCAACCAAGACTGATATGACGAGTCATTGCTTGGACCAATGACTCAGTGTATCCTTCCGTTTCCACCATTGGTCCTTCCTTCACCCTCCTACCACGATAAAAACAACGGATCGTTACAAGTTCCAATGGCTCATTGTTACCATCCATTGCCACCACTAGGGAAACCCGTTACGATGACTCGATAGAATGGGTCGTTACTCCAAACAATGACCCGTTACTGCCTCCCGTTCCTAGATAAATTCCAACTTAGGTCTTCAACCAGTACTAGTCAGGATGAGTCGTTACTAGTCCCAACGACTTGTTGTTTTCGGCCGTTACCACCACTACTCATCTTCTGGAAGACCCCCCAATGGAAACCTACCACGACTCATTGTCCCATACAATGAGTTATTCCATGACATGGGCCAGTCACCTTGACAAGGACCACCCCCACAATGATCCCTTACCATGACTCGTTACACTGACCAATGAGTCATTCCTTGGCTCGTTGGTCCTGGACCTGCCGACCATACTCTCACCAGGACATGGAACAAAGGTCCGTGGGAGTTTCCCACGACTCGTACAACAGGACATCCTGTGATCTTTTCCCAACTTTTCTACTATTCTCATTCCCAAATCCCGAGTCTAGCCTTAGATACATCCGGGGTATTACAATATCTCCTCCTTGGGAACATTCATCCTCGAATGTGAATGAACATGCTGAAAAGCTGGGGAAAGCAACTACCGTACCAAACACTGAACATCTAAAGCTGAAAATTGATGAAGTGACTGACTTCGGACTAGAGTACATGACTGAACTGAATTCATGAATCGCACATACATGCATTGACATGAAAGAAACTGGAACACAAACTGAACATGAAACTGAATAGAATACTAAGGAGGAAACTGATACCTTAAGATGAAATTGAGCCGGAAGGGAATAGATGCGGGTATTTAGCCATCATATCTGCTTCGGCTTCCCATGTAGCTCCCTCAACATGCTGATTCTGCCACAAAACCTTTACTGAAGCTACTTCCTTATTTCTTAGCTTCTGCACCTAACGATATAGTATTTCCACTAGAACCTCTTCGTAGCTAAGGCTATCCTTCACACCTACGCTTTCCACCGGGACAACCAAGGCCAGATCAGCATGCACTTCTTCAAAAGCGACACATAAAACACCGGATGCACTGAAACCAATTTTGAGGGCAATTCCAATTCATAAGCTACCTTACCAACCCATCTCATAATTCGGTACCCAACATAACAGGGACTGATTTTCCCTTTCTTTTTGAATCTCATCACTCTCTTTATGGGAGATACCTTCAAAAACACCCATTCATCAACTTCAAACTCAAGCTCTCTCCTCCTCACATCCACATAGGAATTTTGACGAATCTGGGTTGTTTTCAACCTTTTCTTTATAAGTTGAACCTTCTCCATAGCCTCATGGACTGAATCTGGTCCTATCAATGCAACTTCGCTGACTTCGAATCAACCAATACACGATCTACATCTCCGCCCATAATGAGCCTCAAAAGGAGCCATCTGAATGCTAGAATGGTAGCTATTATTATATGTAATTTCAATGAGAGGCAAATGATCATCCCAACTACTCTTGAAATTAATCACACACGCTCTTAACATATCCTCAAGAGTCTGAATGATCCGTTCAGCCTGACCATCTGTTTGCAGGTGAAATGCTATGCTAAGCTTGACCAGAGTACTAAGTCCCTTTTGGAATGATCTCCAAAACTGGGAGGTAAACTGAGTACCCCTATCTGATATGATGGAAAAGGGCACTCCATGCAACCGAACTAACTCCCAAATATAAAATTTAGCATAATCCTCCACTGAATCGGTAGTTTTGACAGATAGAAAATGAGCTGCTTTAGTCAACCCATCTATAACAACTCAAATAGAGTCATACTATCGAAGAGTGCGAGGCAACCCCGTAATGAAGTCCATATTGATTTTCTCCCACTTCCAAGTAGGAAGGCTAATGTCTTGAAGCACAACTCCAGGTCTTTGATTTTCAACCTTCACCTATTGACAATTTGGACACCTAGACACAAACTCTGCTATGTCCTTCTTCATGCCATTCCACCAATAAACCTCTCATTGGTCATGGTACATCTTGGTGGCACCTGGATGTATAGAACATCTAGAACCATGAGCCTCATGCAACATCCGCTCCCACAAGTCATCAACACCTGGCACACATAAACGACCCTAATATCGTAGTATACCATCTCCCCCTTAGGAGAATACCTCCACCTTTTGATCCTGAACAAACTTCCTTCAACTTTGCTAAGAGAGGATCCTCGCCTTGTCTAGCTTTGACCTCGGTCACCAAGGAAGATTCTGATCCATTTTGAACAATGACACCACTATCCATCAAGTCGACAAGACGAAATCCTAGCCGTGCAAGCTGATGCACATCCTTCACCAACTCTTTCCTCTCCTCATCTACATGGGTCACACTCTCCATAGAAAGCCTATTAAGAGCGTCACCACATTAGCCTTGCCAGGATGATAAAGGACACTCATATCATAATCTTTAAGAAGCTCCAACCACCTCCTTTGATGTGGATTTAGATCCTTCTGGGTAAACACGTACTGTAGGCTTTTATGGTCCGTAAACACATCTACATGGACCTCGTACAGATAGTGCCTCCAAATCTTTAAAGAAAATATTACCGCTGCTAACTCGAGGTCATGAGTCGGATAATTCTTCTCATAGATTTTCAGCTGTTATGAAGCATAGGCTATAACATTGCCGTGCGTCATTAATATATAACTAAGGCTGACACTCGAGGCATCACAATAAACCACAAACCCATTGGTACCCTCAGGTAGGGTCAACACTAGTGCTAAGGTGAGTCGAGTCTTCAACTTTCGGAAGCTCTTCTCACAAGCCTCCAACCACTGAAACTTCACTTTCTTATAGGTCAACTTAGTCAATGGTACTGCAATGGATGAAAACCCTGCAACAAACATCTGGTAGTAACTAGCCAAACCGAAGAAACTCCTGACATTTGAAGGACTAACTAGTCTAAGACAATTCTTCACAGCTTTTATCTTCTAAGAGTCCACCTATACACCCTCACTTGATATCACATGACCCAAAAATACTACCGAGTTTAACTAAAGCTCATACTTGCTGAATTTAGCATACAATTGGCGATCCTTAAGAGTCCATCGTGCCACCCTTAAATAAGCGCCATTCTCCTTCTCGCTCTGAGAGTATATGAGAATGTCATCTATGAACACGATCATAAACATATATAAATACGGCTTGAACACCCTGTTCATCAAATGCATAAAAGTCGCAGGAGCATTTATTAGTCCAAAAGACATAACTACAAACTCATAGTGACCATACCGAGTCCTGAAGGCTATCTTCAGAATGTCATTCTCTCTAACCCTGAGCTGTTAATACTTGGATTTGAGGTCTATATTTGAAAAACACTTAGCACCCTGAAGCTAGTCAAACAAATCATCATTCCTGGGGAGGGGATACCTGTTCTTGATTGTCACCTTGTTTAATTGCCGGTAATCAATGCACATCCAAAGGGAACCATCCTTCTTCCGGACAAAGAGAACTGGTGCACCCTATGGGTACATGCTTGGTCTAATGAAATCCTTGTCTAAAAGATTCTTCAACTGCTCCTTCAAATCCTTTAGCTCGGCTGGAGCCATTCTATAAGGAAAAATAGATATAGGCTGTCTATTGGGAAGAAGGTCAATACCAAAAATGATCTCTCGCTGGGGAGGAATTCTTGGTAAATCATCTGGGAACACTTCTGGATATTCACACACTACAGGAATTGACTGAATAGTCGGGGTTTTGGATGTAGCATCCTTAACCCTAACTAGATGGTACACACAACCTTTAGAGATCATATTTCTCGCATCAAGATAGGAAATAAAGCGACCTACAAGCACAACTGAACTACCCTTCCACTCTAGGACTGGCTCACCCAAAAATAGGAACTCTACTGTACGGTTCTATAATTTACTGAGACATAACATGCATGCAACCAATCCATGCCAAAGATAACATTGAAATCTGTCATGGCTAGCTCTACTAAATTTGCTGAGATGACTTTCTGAAGGATTAAGATAGGGAAATTTCTATATACCTGTCGAGCTATAACTGAATCATCACTAGAGTAGAGACTGAGAAGGGTTCTGATAGGATTTAAGGACAGACTCTGAAGCTACTAGAAACATAGAGTGTCACAAAAGATAAAGTAGCCCCTAGATCTAACAATGCATATACAACAAGGTGGAATACTCGTAACATACCGGTGACCACATCTGGTGAAGTCTCCTGCTCTTGGCGAGATGCAAGGGCATAAAACCTATTCTAGCGCTAGCTACCACCTGCACTGGTGGACGCAACCTACTGTGCTGGGTGTGGTAGTGCTGTTGTTGAGCTGGTAGCCTGAGCAAATCCTCTACCAACACCCTGTCTAGCCAGAGGACACTTCCGGCGCCTGTGCCCGAGTCTACCACACCCAAAATAGATACCTGACCCAATCAAGCACTCCCTTATGTGATTCTTGCCACACTTTTGGCAGACCAAAAAGATACGCTTCGCCTGCATGCTCCTCTATCCCCTCGAACCTAATGCTCCACTTCTATGATCACCTCGCGGTCTAGATAGAGCATTGGTTAATAATGGCACTGGAGATAATGACCTCTGATGAGACTGCTAGCGATTTCCTCCTCCCTATCTCTGTCGGGTGAACCCATAATTGTCTGTCCTAGCCCTCTTGGCCTCCTCTTACTCAGATGCACCACCTCCATCTGCTGGGTGTACAAAACTAATCTAGGAAAGTCAATGTCCTAATGAAGTATAGCGGTCCTACAATCCTTAACTAGGTAGTTCGCTACTCTGTGCACAAACCAGCTCACTCGAGCTCTCTGATCAGCCACCATCTCTGGTGCATACTTGGAAAAGCGGGTGAACTCCAAAGCATACTCCTGGACTATCATATCATTCTGCTTTAGGTTCACAAACTCAATTGCTTTGATTTTCCTCATCTCTCAAGGAAAGAACCGATCCAAAATCACAAAATGGAACTCCTCCCAACCAATGGGGCGCAATCCAACTGTCTTGCTATCCTTTCATTAGTTGAACCAAATATGCGCAACGCCTTTCCACTGATACAAGGCTAGATCTGTGCATTCCTCCCCCGTCACCCCCATGATCTGGATGATCTTTAGAATTTCATCAATAAACTCATACGGATTCTTACCCACCTTCAATCCGAGAAACTCTAGAGGGTTCATCCTCAGAAAATCTCTAACTCTCGCCACTGCCGCATTCCCATTCTGCGGGACATTTGCTACCACATGTTGGTTGACATAGGCGGTCAAAGCCTAAGATAACATCTGAATGGCTTCCCTAAACTCTACATGGCCACTTGCTCGGGCACATAATCCTCGGGGGCTGGTGGGGCCTAGTGGTGCCCATCCCCATTGCCATTCTCATGGACATTCCTATTTTTGTTTCTTCTTCCTTTAACTCGGCGAGGAAGCATGATTCTGCAAACGCGTATAACACAAGTTAGAAGGATAGAGAGACATTTCATCGCACGACATAGATCATGAAAGAAGGGACATTTCCTAAAACATTTCGTAGCCTCTTCATCATAATTGTGGGAACTTTGCACCTTTGAAAAAGACTTCACTTAACGTGGTTTTAGACACTCAAGACACTTCAAAACCTAAGGCTCTGATACCAAGTTTGTCATGACCCAAGCATAGGCCCGGATAGAGACATGGGATAGGAACCCCAAGAGACTCCAAGTCAACCCATGGCATGAGCATAGAAGCTAAAAGAATAAAATAAGAGAAACATGATAAAATAAAACATGTTTAAGAGGAAGTCTGGATACATATTAACCTAAAATAGAGTCAACAACAACAAGCTGATTTCTTCATAATGTCTGAAAAGTCTCTAACATAACCGATGAGCTGATGGCACAACATCTCCAACTAGCTCGCAAAAAGTTTGGATCTGAAATAACATAACCATGGATAACTGAATGTCCTCGAAGGATGAGGACTCACCAACGTTGGCTAGACAGACCTGAGGGCAAAGAAAGATAGAGTATGCGGTCAGTACTTGAAATGTGCTGAATACGTAAGGTAAGTAAAAATGGATAATTAAAATACATAAGAGTTCATAAGAGTAGGACAAAGTTTGTTTATGAAAGCTTGTAAGCCGTTTGGAAGGAATACAAAGTTCTACAACTAGGTTTTCTCTTCTTTATTTTGTATTTTCGTATGATGATGACTAAATATTTGTTTTTTTGCTTTTCTATGAATGGCTAAACTCATATTCTAGGGTTGTGTCCATGGTGATTAGTTGATTGTTTGTAAGACTAATTAAATTTGGTTTTGATTCTTCTTTTATGGTTATTTGTATTTATTTGTGTTAATTTATTATTTATAAGATTGATCACCTTCTAAGTAAAAATTTATTATTTATAAGATTGATCACCTTCTAAGTAATCTGTTGGCTTTCGAATGAACTTGGGAAAGGAAATCGACAGGGCTAAAAATAAAAACAAAATGGGAATTCAAAGACCCTTGAACCTATTGGTGATAGGATAGAAGTAGTTGTTGAGGATAGGAATTTACCCTTCAACCCCGTTTAGTTGGAATACAAGTAGGCCTAACCGTCATTTCATGATTCTCCTGCGACCACAGGGATATAGGCGTTAGGGTTCATGAAATAGTTCTTAGATGCTAGGGATAATAGCAAAAAATGGGATAGTAACTTGCAACTAACAACCATAGGATGAATCATGCCGGTTTAACTTTGTTTGAAAAACTCAACTTGAAATCAACCAAGTGCCATTGCCCTAGTCTTTCACCATCATTGAAATACAATCATGCTTGCATGTGTTTTAGTTAAATATTATATTTGAAGTTTTAGTAGTTCAATTTTTCAAATCAATCTTTATTTTGACTATTTGATAGATCAGTGAAAACGAAGTGACAACATTATAATGATTAAATTGACAAGTTCCTTGGGTACGATATTTGGAATTCAAAATTCTATATTACTTGACGACCACATGCACTTGCGTGTGCTTTGGTTACATCATGTTCTTGGTGCCATTGCTGGGGACTTGAATATTGTTTAATCATTTATAGGTTAGAATTTTATTTCACTAGTCTGTATTTTACGTTTGTTTCTTATTTTTATGGAAGTTCACAGGGTTGATTGCCTCAGTGTATGCCAAGCACCAGAAGTGAAGGACCACCATTGGATTCTCTTGATCTTGAAATAGCTGGAGCCTTTCGAAGGTTTTTAAGGTTTGCTATGGAAAACAATGAGCAAGCAACAGGTGAAGAGAATGAGAGAGTTCTAATGATGCATTTTTCTAGGACTAATTTGGAGAACGCTTCTAAAGCAATTGTCAAATCGGCCATCACTGGAAACTTTTAGCTGAAAGAAGGGACTATGCGGTTGGTCCAAAACACTTTCCAATTTTAGGGCAAGCGGCATGAGGATCCCCATAGGCATCTAATGAAATTTGTAGAGCTGAGTGAAAACTTCCACTTGTCAAGTTGACTCTATTTTCGTTCTCAATGATCGGAGAAGCCAAGGAGTGCCATCAGAATGAGTCTGCAGGATCTATTACCACTTGGGAGATTCTCTCTAATAAGTTCAGCAATTAGTTTTTCTCATTGAGAAGAACTAAAGAACTGAGGGAAAAGATCTCCACATTGGTACAGAAAGATGGAGAAACACTAGCTCAAGCATGGGAATGTTACAAGGGTTACTTGAGGGATTGTCCACACCACATGCAACCTAAGGAGATAATTGGGAACAACTTCATTGAGGGTCCAAAGAACAAGTCTAAGATACTCCTTGACGCTACTGCATAGGGACAGATTCTGTCCAAAAGTTACGATGAAATTGAGGCCCTCTTGAACCTTATGTCTGTTGGGAGTCAGGTTTATCAAGACTCAGGCAGAGGATTTGCAGCAACAAAGGTGTCGGAAAATCTTGAGGTGGATGGTGTAGCAGCAATCAGGGCAGACATTAGCCAGATGGTGAATGCGATTAATAAGTTGGTGACCACACCAACACGAGGCAAAGTGCAGCAGGTACAATAGGTATAAATCCAACCACCATCATGTGAGGCGTGCAGACAAAGCCACGCCTATTCAGGTTGTTGTCTTAATCTTGAGTCTATATTTTGTGGGAAAACGAGGTCATGCTGGAGGTTTTGCAGGTAATGGATACAATCAGGGGTACTGGAGTGGAGAAAATCCCTCATAGGGAGGGAATCAAAACTTCCAAAGGCCCCAAAACACTTGTCAAAGGCCATAGGGCCAACAACAGAATAGTTCTCTTGAGGAGACAATGAAGCAATGAATGGTGCAACAAACACATAGATCACAGGGGCACTCTCGAATAACACCGAGAAGAACCCAAAGAAAAATGTAAATGCTATCTTCTTGCACAGTGGTAAAGAGCTGGTTGGGGTTATCCCTAGAAAAGAAAAATTTCATGAGGAATAGGCCGTGAGATCCAAGACAGAGGTGGGGAAGTCTAGCAACCCACAACTGAAAATTGTAGTAGCTAGACTCATCCCCCATTTTCTCAAAGGTTGAAGAGGACACAACCTGTAGTAAGTTTCTTGAGTTGGTAAAGTAGGTTCATGTGAATATTTCATTGGTGGAGCTTTTGCAGGAAGCTCCAAAGTATGCCATGTATCTCAAGAATATCGTGGCCAATAAGAGGAGGCATACTAAGTTTGAAACTGTGGCTCTTATGGAAGAGTGCAGTTCCTGAATCAAGAATAAAATTTCTAAAAAGCTAAAGGATCCCAGCAACTTCACTATCCGTATAACTATTAGGAGCAAGAAAGTTGGTTCGGCCTTATGTTTTTGGGAGTGAGCATCAATTTGATGCCTGCATCCCTATTCAGAACTCTGGGATTAGGTGAACCACGTTCTACCGCAGTGATGCTGCAACTTGCAAATCAGTCTCTGGCTTATCCTGAGGGAATCATTGAAGAGGTCTTGATTATGGTAGGACCTTTCATCCTGCCGGTGGACTTTATAATCCTAGACTATGAGGCAGATGCAACAGTTCCCCTCATTTTGGGGAGAGGAGTTTTAGCCACCACCGAGGCTATCATACATGTTTAGTCAGGCAAGATATCTATGAGAGTAGATGGTTAGGAGACAATTATACAAGTGTTCAGAGCAACGTGAATGCCACCTTACTATGAGGACTTCAATGTGAAGTCGGCAGGAGAACCTGGAGGTTGTAATCAGTTAGTGGAGCAGCAAGTGCTGCATGAAAGTTTAGCAGATCCTTGGTATGGTCACAAGTCTACTCTAATGAAGGAGTGATGGGGACCATAGTGGTGCTGCGATATTAAATCAGGCGCTGCATAGGAGGAAACCCATGAATATCATGCCACGACTATAACTAAGGTGCTTGGTGGGAAGCAACCCATCCTTCCAACATTTTGTATTTTTTTCTTTGTTTGTAGAGACGAACAGGGCGTAAGAGGAAAGAACAAACTGGGACATTGAGCTTAAAAGTGTAAGTGTAAGGTGAGATGCCTAGCATTAGGTGCCAGGAGTTAAATCCTAGAAGAAGAAAATTTTTTTCAGGTGAGGCTATGAGTGGCGCGCCGTGCTAGCCCCTATCTCCAAAGAATTTTTTTTGTAAGTCTGTGGTGAGATAGAGGGGTCTGTGTGCTAGGGGCTTACTGGATGAAACGTTTTGGTCAATTTGAGTCAGTATTGACTCAAAGGACCTTATAATTACATAAAAGCCCATACACACTTGTTTATTTAAAGTCGCATTCATCCTTTTCCCTCAAAAAGTTGAAAAAGAAAAAGAAAAACAAAAATTCCTATCTCTCTCCTCTCTTAGGTCGTAGCTCTCCCACTCCCCTTTCCCCTCCATTGTTGTCTTCTCCAAAAAATTGGTGAAGCTCTCAACTTCAATTCAAGTAAGTGTATTTCTTCTCTCTTGTTTGAATAATGGTGAAAGCATTCTCCCACACCCCTCTTCCCTAAGAGTTAGAATCCAAAATCACCATTTTTGGTGAAAAGCTTGATTTTCATGTTTTGGATTTTATAAGTTTAATGTCTTAAATTCTTCCATGATTTTATGTTTTCTTTGTTGGGTAGCTTGATTCTTGATTGAATATGGTGATTTGAACTTGTGGGGATGATGGGGGTTGGTGAATTGAATTCTTGAATGTTGGTGGGTAGATGTATTATAATTGTAGAGAGAGAAAGTACATGGGTATTGAATTCTTGAATGTGATAAATGCTTGAGTTGGTGAGATTCTTTATTAATTCATATTGGATGGTAGTAAATTGCTTATTCCTGGTTGATTGAATTGAATATTGTTACTTCTATAAATAAATGACTTGAACTATAAATTGGAGTAGGAAAGTGAGATGGATGACCTAGTTGAGGCATTCTTGAAAAAAGTTGAAGTTAGAGGAAAGTGGAAAAGAAATAAAGAAAAAATTCATGAACTTGGCGTAGTATGGAGTTAGTGAATTAAATTGAATTGTTGAGATTGAATGGTGATGGGAGAAGTCTTGAGTACTCTATTTGACAAATTCTCATAAGCACGCTAGCAAATAAAGTGTGGGGTGGATTTTGCACCTTCAACACTTGATTAGTTAGCCATTTTGTTCAGGAGCTAATGTTGTGAAGTTTTTGAGTTTTGCTTGTTAGGTACCATGGCATCAAAAGGAAAGGAGGTGGTTGTTGCAGATCCAAGTGTCAAGAGGGCTAGCAAAGGCAAAACGGGGGCTAGTTCTTCAGCTTCCAAAGTTGTCCCCGCGAGGAGATTTGGAGCAAAAGTGGCAGAGCCTCATGGGCTTACTTGGTTTAACACTAAAAAAGAAGCCAAGTATGCACCTGAGAATTGGATAGATGAGTGCCACTTGGCACTTGAGTTCTTGGCCATTCGGGACTAGATACGTGAGTTGGAAGTTGATTATATCTTCACTGAGTCAGAGAGGTGCAACCTCACTTTGGTGAGGGAGTTCAACGCAAATTGGGATACTTCATTCGGAGAGAGAACTAAGGTAAAGATCAGAGGCAAGGTGGTGCCATTCATACTTAAAAGGTTCAATGCCTTCCTAGAGACACCTGTAGTAGACCTTTCAGAGTATTTCATCTTGTTGGAGAAGCCTCCATACAGAGACATCCGTCACACTTTATATGGTGAGCACTCTCGCCCATTGGGCGAGGGATCATAATGACACTCATTCCACATTGGTGTTTGCTTATTTTTATAGGGAGACAAAGGTGTGGGTGAAGTTGGTGTGTGCTATCATTCTCCCTAGGACACATATAACAGAAGTGACTCGAGACCGAATTGACTTGGTATACATGCGGATGAAGGGAATATCGACCAACTTTGGTGCTGTGATTCGTGACAATATGAGAAGATCACGAGAAAATTGTAGATGGAAATATTGTCATGGTAGTCTCTTGACCATGTTCTTGAGGGAGGCAGGTATTAAGGAGGAGGATGCAGACCTTGTCTTACCTTTGGTAGGACACCTGGCTTGAAAGATGATAGATGTCACAAAGGTGAAGGAGACTGACTCTTCCACAGACTCTCTTCTTACTACAGTTGATCGGCAAGCCCGGGATGAGAGTTAGTAGGGTCGATATTTAGGATGCTATAATTACAGCTGAAGCTAGGAGGTCAACCCACCACTATAGAGGAGTTGAAAGCTTTAGAAGCACGGTACCCGCTTGCGGAGAGTGCTATGTTGATATGATGAGGGGGCCTAACTTTTGAGGAACTGCTTGATGATGATGAGGCCACAATCCTTACTGATAGTGTTGATGACTTAGATATGGATGAGGAGGATGATGCTGCTAAGGGCGCCATGCAGGTTGATGGAGAAGATGATGATGATGATGATGAGGAGTAAAATCCCAAGGATGATGCTTAGTGACCTAGGAAGTTTCTTTTCTATCCCTTTATGATGTGATTGTGTGTGCACTAAGGACAATGCACCTTTTTAAGTGTGGGGTGGAGGAAAGATAGATTCCTATTGTTCTTTGATTGTTATATTTATAGTAGGTCGTAGCATTATTATGTCATTCCTCGTAGTAGTAGCTCGATGATTCATAGGTCATGGGTTGTAATAACTAGTATGGTGATGTTGACTTGGATGCCTGGGATATTATTACTTGTTCATCTTATCTATGTTATGTTTGATCGCTTTATCTTGGAGTCAATTTTTGTTTTTTTTTTGTTTAAGTCATTATAGTCCTAGAGTAATGACGTTTCCCTAAGATAGATGACGACTGTCTTAAGGGAAGTTTCATCACATTTTTATTTTATTTTTTAGGATTGAGTCATAGGTTATCCACTTGTATGCTTATTGATATTCTGCTTAGATGTTGTGCTGGAGTAAATAGAGTGGTCATCTTGATTGTATGAGTGAGGATCCATGAGAGACGCACATATCTCTTTAATTTGACTCATCATATCCTTAGCGCTTAGTAATGAATAAACTTGTCATTCAATATGATTGTGTGAATGTGTAGCTGTAGAAACTGATTAGATTCTTGTTTCCATGAGAGGTGAGCTGAATTGCTTTGTAAGTATCTAGCATCTAGAACTTGCCTTAGTGTATGTAGGATAACTAGTTGGTAGAGATATGAGGGATAATCAAGGCATTTCTTTGAAGAAATCATTTTTTCCCTATAGTTGTTTTACCTTCCTAATCATTTTCCCTAGTTACCCCCATTGAGCCTAAAAGCCTTATTCTTTCTTAGCCTCAATAGTAGCTTAATCTATCTTTTTGTGAGAGCCCAGACTTATTGATCCAAAGTAGTCTTAGGCACTTTAAGACTTGAAAGTAAAGGTCTGCCGAAGTATAATGTTAAGGGAAAAAGAAGAAAGGTTGTGGTAAGAAAGAAAAGTGAGAGAAGGGGTGACCATAAAAATTGTGTTGTTTACTTGCTGCTAGGGAATTGAAAAAGAGAGCTTTAGTTGAAATATTTTAGTGATTATATGAGTAGAAACTAGTAGTAAAGTAGTGAAAAAAATAGGACATGAAAAGAAAGACAAGGGTGAGTAGATGAAAGGTGAACAAGCAAGAAAGAGGTGCTGGACAAGAAAAGTGAAATATGTCTTAAAAGTGTTTTGGGTGGTATTCAGTATAAAACAAAATATCAATACTACATATCCCTTAGCCGATATTACAACCAAGAAAAGTCCTTGTGATCTTAATCTCTTGAAGCAATTAAGTAGTCTTAATGTACATGAAGGTCAAGCCTATGGTATGAGTCCATATGTGCACTACATTATTTTTGAGTGTGAGTGAGCCTTATTTATTGTGTTCCATGTCTTTACATTGATTTGAGAGAAGAACATCACCAAAATTGAGGGGCATAAGAGGCTAATTCGGTGTACTACTTGTTACATGTGTCCACTTAATCATGTTGGTCCTATGTTCTGAAAAGATGAGTCAATTATAGAGGTTGTGTGTTTTGATTGTGAAATATTTCTATATGCTTTGTAAAAATTGTTATATGATGATAAACTACTGTATGAGTGATCCATGCTAGTTGGTTGAGTAGGAGTTGATAGAGGTGTCAAGTGTGATAGTGAACCTTTTTCAAACCTGCTCCCATTTCGATTTCGTGTCAAGAAAAAAATGGCTTGAATGGTTTCCTATTTCTATTGATTCCTGCGGATTGGATTAAAAACAATTTTTGAATGAGAGTTTAGGTGTGTTTTAAGGATTGTTCAAGGAAGAACAATGGTTTAAGTGTGGGTTGGTGTTGTTGGGTATATTTTAATGCCCATTTTCCATGATTTTATCCATATTTGATCATGTTTTGAGTTCATAATCCTTAATTTATGCTTAAATTCATGTATGTGTGTGTTTTATGCGCTAAAATGATTTGAGTTGATTTGAGTAGGAAACTAAGAAAAATGGACTCAAAATGATGCAAGAAATGAAGATTTGAGGAGGTGAAAGGTTTGGTGCTATGGATGGCGCCCCCCATCAAGTTCCAAACTTCAGAGAACAAAAACTTTAGTCTGGTGCTATGGTTGGCGCGCCGCGCCATCCCTTAAACTTTACAGAATTGCACTTCACAAACTTGGCGAGATGAGTGGCGCCCCACGCCGGAGGTGTCCGGACTTAGAGAAATTTGACGAACACCTTGGCGAGATCGAGGGGGCGGCATGCCAGGCCTTGTCCAGTGCTGAAATTGTTGGAAACTTGACTAAGTCTGTGGTGAGATAGATAGGGCAGTGCGCCAGGGTTATTCTGGGGCAAAAAATGCTGATTTTAAAGGAATCTTAAAGGGCAGAAGCATCATTTAAAGGATCATCTATAAATAGAGGCCTTAGTTCATTCATTAAGAAGTTTTGGACTTCTTGGAGCAGTCTTTACTCATTTTAACATTCCGTAGTTCATTTATCAATGCTTGTAAGCCGTCTGGAAGGAAGACAAAGTTCTACAACTAGGTTTTCTCTTCTTTACTTCGTAGTTTCATATAATGACGACTAAATATTTGTTTTTCCGCTTGTCTTTGAGTAGCTAAACTCATATTCTAGGGTGGTGTCCATGGTGAATAGTTGATTATTTTAAAGACTAATTCAATTTGATTTTGATTCTTCTTTTATGGTTGTTTGTATTTATTTGTGTTAATTTATTATTTATATCATTGATTACCTTGTAAGTAATCTGTTGTCTTTCAATTGAACTTGGGAAAGGGAATCGAAAGGGTTAAAAATAAGCATAGAACGGGAATTTAAAGATTCTTGAACCCATTGGTGATAGGATAAAAGTTGTTGTTGAGGATAGGGATATACCCTTCAACCCCATTTAGTTGAAATACAAGTAGGCATAATCGTCGTTTCTTGATTCTCTTGCAATCATAGGGATATAGGCATTTGGGTTCATGAAATAGTTCTTGGATGCTAGGGATAATGGAAAGAAATGTGATAGTAACTTGCAACTAACAACCATAGGAAGAATCATGCCAGTTTAATTATGTCTGGAAAACTCAATTTGAAACCAACCAAGTGCCATTACCCTAGTCTTTCACCATCATTGAAATACAATCAAGCTTGCATTTGTTTTAGTTAATTTCATATTTGAAGTTTTAGCAGTTTAATTTTCCAAACCAATCTTCATTTTAACTATTTGGTAGATTAGTGAAAATGAAGTGACAACCTTATAATGATTTAATTCACAAGTCCCTTGGGTATGATATCTGGACTTTAAAATCCTATATTACTTGGCGACCACGTGCTCTTGGGAGACATCACTCAACTCGGTTGTGACAAACTTGGTATCAGAGCAAAGGTTAAGGTGCGCCCTAGGGTATTTCAAAGCTGCGTTAAGTAGAGTCTTTTCCATGGGTGTGAAACACGCCACAGTTATAGGGAAAAGGCTAGGGGATGTTTTAGAAAATTTCCCTTCTTTCATGATCTATGTCGTGCGATGAACTACCTCTCTATTCCTCTAACTCATGCTATATGTGTTTGCAGAAATATGTCTTTACGCCGAGTCAATGGTAGAAGAAATGGCAACGGAAATAACCATGGCAACGGTAATGGTGATGGGCATCAGCCAGCCCCACCAGCTCCAGCAGATCCCTTACCTGAGCAGGTCACTTATGCTGAGATTAGGGTGGCATTTCAGATGTTAGCATAGGCCATTACTACTTAGGTCAACTAGTAGGCAGTGGCCCATGTTTCCCAAAATAGGAATGCAGCAGCAGCGAGAGTGAGAGACTTCCTCAAGATGAACCCACTTGAGTTTCTTGGGTCGAAAGTGGATAAGGACCCACATGAGTTTATAGAGGAGGTGCAGATGATCACCCAGATTATGGGGGTGACTAGAGAGGAGAGTACAGACTTAACCTCCTATCAACTGAAGGGGGTTACCCACATATGGTTCTGTCAGTGGTAGGACAACAGGGGAGTTGGAGCGATTCCTGTGGAACAACAAGACTGTCTAGGAGTATGCCTTGGAGTTTACCTGGTTGTCCAAGTACACAGTAGAAATGGTTGCTGATCCAAGGGCTCGTATGAGCAGGTTTGTGAATCGGGTGGTAGATTCCTCGGTCAAGAAGTGCATGAACACTATGTTGATTAATGACATGGATATCTTTAGACTGATCATATATGCCCAGCAGATAGAGGTGAAACAGATGAAGAAGAAGGAGAGGGAGGCTAAAAGGGCTAGGCAGGGAGCTATGGGCCATTCCAGGAGAGGTTTGGTGGTGGACATCTCCCTCAGTTCCACCAGATATCGTCAGCTCCAGCTCTATCATCAGCCAGTGTCTCATCCAGACCCATACATGACTATAGGGGTAATGCGTCAGGCTCTAGAGGCCTGGGGAGCATGGCAGGAGAGCATACTTTTTAGCTCGTGTGAGGTGCGGTAACCACCCTAAGCAATGTTTAGTTGGCTAAAATGCTTGTTTTGGGTGTGGCAAACCTGGACATAGACTCACGGATTTCCCTTCAGCCAGACAGGGCAATGGTGGGTTCCGTACCCCAACCACCAATTTAGCAGCTCCCATAGCTCACCCATTTCAGTAGGTCACATCTTCTAGTGCAGGCGGTGGCTAGCGCCAAAATAGGTTTTATGCACTCTCATCTCGTCAGAAGCAGGAGCTCTCTCCCAATGTGGTCATTGGTATGTTACGGGTATTCTGTCTTGATGTGTATGCATTGTTAGATCTAGGAGCTACCTTATCTTTCGTGACTCCTTATATTGTTGTTAGTTTTGTAGTCCATCTTGAAATCCTTATAGAATCCTTCTCAGTCTCTACTCCTATCGGTGAGTCAGTCTTAGCTCTATGGGTATATAGAATTGCCCTATCACGATTCTTCAAAAAGTCACCTTAGCTGATTTACTAGAGTTAGATGTGATCGATTTCAATTATATATTCGGTATGAAATGGTTACATGCATATTATGCCTCACTCAATTGTAGAACCCGTGCGATAGAGTTTCAATTTTTAGGTGAGCCAGTCCTAGAGTGCAAGGGTAGTTCAGTAGTGCCTTTAAGTCGCTTTTTTTCCTATCTTAAGGCCAAGAGGATGATCTCTAAGGGCTATATGTATCATCTAATTTAGGTCAAGGATTCTATATCTGAGACTTCAACTTTTCAATCAGTTCCTATAGTATGTGAGTATTCAGAGGTGTTTTTAGATGATTTACCAGGAGTCCCTCCCGAGCGGGAGATTGACATTAGTACTAACCTTCTCCCTGATTCACAACCTATATCCATTCCTCCTTACAAAATGGCTCTAGCCGAGCTAAAGTAGTTGAAAGAGCAGTTGAAGGATCTCTTGGATAAAGGTTTTTTAGACCGAGTAAATCCCTTTGGGGTGCTCCAGTTCTCTTTGTTCGAAAGAAAGATGGTTTCCTTAGGATGTGCATTAATTATCGGTAATTGAACAAGGTCACGATTAAGAATAAGTATACCCTCACCAGGACTGATGATTTGTTTGACCATCTTCAGGTGCTAAGTTCTTTTCAAATATAGAACTCAGATCTGGCTATCACCAGCTAAGAGTTAGGGAAAGTGACATTCCGAAGAAAGCCTTTAGGACTCGGTATGGTCACTAAGAGTTTGTAGTTATGTCTTTTGGACTAAGGAATGCTCCTATAACTTTTATGGAATTGATGAACAGGGTGTTCAAGCAGTATTGGGTATGTTCATGATTGTCTTCACAGATAATATTCTCAAATACTCTCTGAGCGAGGAGGACCATGCCGCTCATTTGAGGATGATGTTGCAGACTCTCAAGGATCACCAACTGTTTGCTAAATTCAATAAGTGTGAGTTTTGGATGAACTTAGTAGAATTTCTAGCCCATGTAGTGTCTAGTGAGGATGTACAGGTAGACTCTCAAAAGATAGAAGCTGTGAAGAATTGTCCTAGACCTGTCAGTCTGACAGATATTTGGAGCATTTTGGGTTTAACTAGCTACTACAAGAGGTTCGTAGAGAGATTTTCATCCATTACAGCATCGTTGACTAAGCTGACCTAGAAGAAGGTCAAATTTAAATGGTCGGATGCTTGTGATAAGAGTTTTCAGGAGTTGAAGGATTGACTCACCTCAGCTCCAGTATTGACCCTACTAGAGGGAAAAATAGTTTTGTTCTGTAATGTGATGCTTCTAGGGTTGGACTTGGTTGTGTATTGATGTAGCATGATGAGGACATCGCATATGTCTCTAGACAGCTTAAAACTCATGAGAATAAATATCCGACGCATGACCTAGAGTTGGCAGCTGTTGTGTTTGCTTTGAAGATTTGGAGGCACTATTTGTATGGGGTACATGTGGATGTATTCATGGACCATAAGATCTTTAAATATGTGTTCACTAAGAAGGACCTGAATTTCTGACAGAGAAGATGGCTAGATCTTCTGAAGAACTTTGACATGAGTGTCCTTTATCATCCAGAAAAGGCAAATGAAGTGGCGGATGCGCTTAGTAGGCTATCCAGGGAGAATGTGTCTCATGTCGAGAATATGAGAATGGAGTTGGTGAAAGGTGTCCATAGGCTTGCTCGTTTAGGGGTTTGCCTTGAAAATTCTATGGATGGCGGTGTTATCATACAAAATGGGTCAGAATCTTCATTGGTGACGGAAGTCAAAGCTAGGTAAGATGAGGATCCTATCCTAGTAAAGCTGAAGGAAGCTGTTCGGAATTAGAAAGTGGAGGTTTTCTCCTAAGGGGGAGATGGTGTACTTCAATACTAGGGCTGATTATGTGTCCTAGCAATAGATGACTTGATAGAGAGGATGTTAACGAGGCTCATGGCTCTAGTACTCTATGGAGGAATGGCATGAAGAAGGACAGCAGAGTTTGTGGCTAAGTTTTTGAATTGCCAGTAGGTGAAGGTTGAGCATTAGAGACCTAGAGGCATGCTTCAGGACATTAATATTCCTACTTAAAAGTGGGAAGAGATCAATATGGACTTCATTTTAGGCTTTCCTCATACTTGTCAATAGTAGGGCTCTATATGGGTGATTGTGGACATAATGACCAAATCAACCCATTTCTTACTGGTCAAAACTACCGATTCAACAAAGGATTATGCTTGTTGTATGTTCCGGAGTTAGTTCAGTTGTATGGAGTTCGTTTGTCCATAATCTCATATAGGAGTACTCAGTTCACCTCTCAATTTTGGAGGTCATTTCAGAGAGGCCTTGGTACTCAGGTGAAGCTTGGCACAACTTTCCACTCGCAGATAGATGGTCAAGCCAAGCAGACCATTCAGATTCTTGAGGATATATTGACAGCATGTGTGATTAATTTCAAGGTTTTCCTACAATAACAGTTACCACTTTAGCATTCAAATGGCTCCAATTGAGGCATTTTACCGGCAGAGGTGTAGGTCACCTATTTGATGGTTGAGGTAGGTGAGGCTACATTGATCAGAATAGATTTAGTTCATGATACTATGGAAAAGGTTCAACTTATTAGATAAAGTCTAAAAATAGCTCAGAGTCATCAAAAATCTTATACGAACATTAGGTGGAGAGAGCTTGAGTTTGAAGTTGATGATTGGGTGTTTCTAAAGGTGTCACCCATGATGGGAGTGTTGACATTCCTAAGAAAGGGAAGCTTAGTCCCTGATATGATGGTCCTTATAGGAATCTAAGGCAAGTTGGCAAGGTGGCATATGAGTTGGAGGTATCGGCAGAGTTAGCTTCAGTACATCTAATTTTCCATGTATCTCTATTGAAGAAGTGCATTGGTGACCCGACATTAGTTATTACAGTAGAAAGCACTAGTATGAAGGATAACCTTACTTATGAGGAGGTTTCGGTTGAGATCCTTGATCATCAGGTTTGAAAGTTGAGGAATAAGGAAGTAGCTTTAGTGAAGGTTTTGTGGATAAATCAGCTTGTTGAGGGAGCTATGTGGGAAGCCGAAGCAGATATGAGGGGTAGATACTGATAACGGGCAAAAATATATGCCCGAGATACTCTTTATTACTTCAATTAGTCTTGTTTATCTAAGTTATTGTATACATTTTCATGTAATTTTATATAATGTGGAGATATGTGCTAACCAACATGATTAGCCTTTGTTTTGTAGGTTTTGATGATGTTTGAGTAACTAATCCATGAGTTGGTGAAGTAGAAGCTTGGAAACGGAATTAACACGCGAACGTCGGCAAGGAAGAGGCACAAAACAGCCCACCGGCGCGTCGACAAGGTGCCACGGCAGGCAGGCCGCTCAAAACAGCCCACCTGCGCGTTGGCAACGTGCCACGGTAGGTGGACTCCGCGACCATGGGGCTACAACGCGCTGCCCAGGCAGCGTGACACGTTGCCAACGCGGCAAGGTGCTGCCTGGGCCGATTTCGGGTGATTTTCCAGAGAGCCTCCGCGTTCGTAGCGTGTCACGGAGGCCGTGCTCCGCGATGCACTCCGTGACATGTTGCTTGTTAATCCGGGAAAGATTCCTACTAATATAAATAGCACACTTAGGTTTATTTTTGATAATGGAAGACTTGGTGGAGCAAGGACGTGGGTTAGGAGCAGTTGAGGGACGAAAAAGCTAAGGGTTTTTCTCTCTTTCTTTCTTCTTTCAATCAATTGTACGTCTGATTTACACTCATTTGAGGATGATCAATCCACAAATGAGTGGCTAATTCTCTTCCTTGCTAAGGTTTTGAACATGTGTATTGAATTTTGATTGTGAATTATATGGTTTTTCATCTTCTTCTTTCATGTTGTTCTATTAATTCTTGTTCTTACTGTATTAGTGTGTGGCCAACATTAATGTACATCTAAAAAGTCCAATTTCACTCGAGAGAGCAAGAAATTGGAAAGTTGTGAATTAATAGGGTATTGTTCTTAACTTGATTTGGGAAAATTGGGTTTTGATGTGCTTTCCTGATAGAAATATACTTGAAAGCCGTATTAGTCAATTTAGGAACCGGAATTGTATTGCTAGGTCATAAATAGCATTTGATCACAGAAATGTAGACGAATGATTTATGATTCTAAAGTGAGATTAAATACGAGAGTTTTAATCTCTAGGCTAATGTTCTTGGCTAGCAACATGAAGAGAAGAATAACCGAATTATGATTACTATCGAATTCATTACTTGTTCTTAACCTTGGCATGCTCTTATCCATAGTTTCAATTCAAGTAAATATTTGCTAATAGTTTTGGTATATAGTTTATAAACAAAATTATTTAACTTTTGGTTACATTGTTGTCAACATAATCAGAAGTAAACTAGAATATAGTATACTTAAGCAATTTTACTTATCCAGAGTCTCCTTGGACCGATACTTGGCTTACTTAGCCACTTTATTACTTGTTTGACCACGTGCACTTGCGTGTCGGTTTTTAACCCCTACCAAAGCACCGAGCAAGTTTTTGGCGCCGTTGCCGGGGAGGCTAGGCGATTTGTGAAATTGTGTTAAGTGTAAATTTACTTTATTTTTGTTTTATTTTCTTAAGTGTTGACAACTTGGTTTTAGTATTTGTTTCAATTCTTTGTGCATTTTAAGTTTGCTCTCTTTTGGATACCCTCATTGACATGACATCTTGGAATATAAATGTTGGATACGCATATTTCAGCGAATCTTGCATGAATTGCAGAGGACCCCACTTGTGGCAAAACTGTAACATGTGCAATATATGTGGGTGTCAATATGGCCATTGGGGTGATTGTCCAAAGGCATATTCCCCTCCCCCAAGCCCCTACTATGATCCTTCTGTTGTTTTTTCTGAATATAGGCATGCTGAAAACGAGGACTTGGGACGCCAAGCTCGAATAGAAGACATGTTGAAACAACTCTTGGAGCAATCAGAAGCAATGAAGGAGGCGATGGAAGTATTGAGAAATCAGCAAGAAGAGAATGCAGAGGCTCTAGAAAGGATGACCATCAAATTCACGGAGATGATCGCTGAAGCTGAAGCGTGTGATAAATCACAGACAACAGTTTTAGCCGATATTCAAGAGGAACTACAAGAGGACGACAAGGGTGAATTTTTGGATGAAGCCCAACAATTCGACTCTCTTGAGTGTCCCCGTGATGGGCTCACACTTATGGAAAATCCATTCTTGGAAGAAGAGTTAGCGTATCCCCCAGTCGACTTTAATTGTGAGATAGATGTCGATGTCGAGAAGGTATATACAAGTAAGGAGGTCAAGCAAAATGCGGTTTCAGAGTTGAGGTGTATTGGACCACACTCTACGCATTTTTCAACATTAAATTTGGTTGACAACATAGAAATAGAGTCTTCCAAGTTTGTAGAGTAATGTCTAGAGGAGGACCAAGCACCATATATTTTGAAATTTGCTAACTCAGCAAGACAAAATGACTTCGCTTACTTAAGGACCAATAAATGCAAAAGGCAACATCTACTGTTTGGTCCTTACAATTTTTCACCACCACCCCTGGAGCATAAGAGGAAACTAGAGAAGAAATTAGGGGTGAGAATCATATCCTCAAGGTGGAGGAAAAAGTGGTGAAATTTGGTACGTCGTGCCGCGACGTAAAATTAGGCGCTGCTTGGGAGGCAACCCAAGGGTACCATGGGTACCATTTTAATTTCTTGCATTTATGTTTATTTTATTTATTTTTCATCTTGTGTTGTTTTGGTGGAAAGTTAAGCACAGATGGAGGGGAAGTCTGAGTACCCGTGGAGGAGGAAGCTAACAAGCATGGAAAAGAAAAAGTGTGGGGTCGAACACCCACTTGTCCATAGTTGAAGAAAACCATGCTGTCAGCTAGGCCTAAAGGCCTCAGGGAGTATTTCTCACCCTTTGTAAATTTTAATTTGATGCTATGAGGACATAGCATGATTTAAGTGTGGGGTGAGGGAAATTTCAAGGGAAATTTCAAAATTTTCTGTGCTTAACGATTTTGGTGAATGTAATGCTTGTGCAAAAGTTGGTGAGAAAATCTGAAAAATTTGAAAAATTTTTGTGGATTAAGCATGACTTCATCACCCGTTGGTTTTTCTTTTCGGTTCTTTTCCGACGGGGGGTCTTTGAACCGAAGAATAAAATTTTTTTCTTTTTCTTTCCTTGGTCTGTATATAGTGTGTTTAGTCATAGTTAGAGACTGTTTCCAACGATGGATGGATGACGACCGTCTTGAGGAAAATTAGTCGATAGGTTTTGGGTTTTTGAAACCATAACTAATTGGTGCTGGATGTTCTTGTTATGTGCTATAAATGTTTGTAAGATGCAAGTATGTTCAGTGTGAAGCATGCAAGTGTATAACTTTGTTTGAGACACTTAGGCTCTTGAATTTGACTCAATATGATGGAAGCTTAATTCTGAATTCTTGGGATTAGCTGAGTAAGAGTCTACTGATTGTGTCTTGATTTGAGCATGTGCCATGAGTGTAAGGTTTTTGAGTATTCCGTGCTTGTGGATTGTCTAGAACTTGCCTGGTGTGTTTATAAAACGAAATGAAGGATGTGAATTGGAGGAAATGATATAGGCATTTCTTTGAATGAACCAACTTTTTATCCCTCATTATACCTACCTTGAAAAATTAATCCTAGTTAACCCCATTGAGCCTTGAGCCTATTCTTTGACAGCTGCAACATAAGCTTAATCCTTTTTCTTTCATTAGCCTTGAAATTGAACCAAAACTCCGAAGCGCTTAAAGGAAAAATCCGAAAGGGTAAAGGAGTGAGAAGAATGGAAAAGAAGGAAAGATAGCAAGTTGTAAATAGTTGAGAAAAGGAAAAAGGTGCATTTGTGTGAAAATGGTTGGTTATTAGTAGGGAGTAAGAAAAGGAATGAATGAAACATATTGCTTAAGTACTCCTTACTAATAAGCTAAAAGTGTCGAAAGAAATGGGGGAACAAAAGAGGAAAAAGAAAACTAAAAGGAGAAAAAAGGTGAAGTGAGGGAAGGGAAGTTTGTAATGAAGGCGTGATGTATTAAAAGCGCTTAGGAAAGATAGTCACTATTACTGATCATAATAGTACCTACCCGCACCTGAGTTACATTACAACCTAAAAAGTCCTACTTGATCTTACATTCACACATCCTTATATTAGTGGAATAAAACACTAAGGGCAAGCTTATGGGTCATTACATAATGCATGTGAATTCTTTGTGAGAGTGAGCATAATTCTATTCATGTACCCACACATGTTGTGATGTAAAAAATTATTTTTGCGAGTGATTTGGTAACTCTCTTTCCGTGAGGGGCACATGTTGAAAGAAGGATATATTTCATGTGGGATTTCTTAATCAGATGATTTGCATGAGTTTGCTAAAATTGAGAGTCGATTCTTGAGGTTAAGAAGTCTTAACATGGTTGTACTTCATTTCAATGATCAAATCAGGCATGCTCTATTTTTAGCTTGTATCTTACGTAATCATTATAGCCGTAACCTGAATTATCTTGCTAAATTAGTTATGTAGGAGTCTCCATTTGCATGATATGTAAAAGGTTGTTCGAGGACGAACAAGGATTTAAGTGTGGGGTTGTGATAACGGGCAAAAATATATGCCCGAGATACTCTTTATTACTTCAATTAGTCTTGTTTATCTAAGTTATTGTATACATTTTCATGTAATTTTATATAATGTGGAGATATGTGCTAACCAACATGATTAGCCTTTGTTTTGTAGGTTTTGATGATGTTTGAGTAACTAATCCATGAGTTGGTGAAGTAGAAGCTTGGAAACGGAATTAACACGCGAACGTCGGCAAGGAAGAGGCACAAAACAGCCCACCGGCGCGTCGACAAGGTGCCACGGCAGGCAGGCCGCTCAAAACAGCCCACCTGCGCGTTGGCAACGTGCCACGGCAGGTGGACTCCGCAACCATGGGGCTACAACGCGCTGCCCAGGCAGCGTGACACGTTGCCAACGCGGCAAGGTGCTGCCTGGGCCGATTTCAGGTGATTTTCCAGAGAGCCTCCGCGTTCGTAGCGTGTCACGAAGGCCGTGCTCCGCGATGCACTCCGTGACATGTTGCTTGTTAATCCGGGAAAGATTCCTACTAATATAAATAGCACACTTAGGTTTATTTTTGATAATGGAAGACTTGGTGGAGCAAGGACGTGGGTTAGGAGCAGTTGAGGGACGAAAAAGCTAAGGGTTTTTCTCTCTTTCTTTCTTCTTTCAATCAATTGTACGTCTGATTTACACTCATTTGAGGATGATCAATCCACAAATGAGTGGCTAATTCTCTTCCTTGCTAAGGTTTTGAACATGTGTATTGAATTTTGATTGTGAATTATATGGTTTTTCATCTTCTTCTTTCATGTTGTTCTATTAATTCTTGTTCTTACTGCATTAGTGTGTGGCCAACATTAATGTACATCTAAAAAGTCCAATTTCACTCGAGAGAGCAAGAAATTGGAAAGTTGTGAATTAATAGGGTATTGTTCTTAACTTGATTTGGGAAAATTGGGTTTTGATGTGCTTTCCTGATAGAAATATACTTGAAAGCCGTATTAGTCAATTTAGGAACCGGAATTGTATTGCTAGGTCATAAATAGCATTTGATCACAGAAATGTAGACGAATGATTTATGATTCTAAAGTGAGATTAAATACGAGAGTTTTAATCTCTAGGCTAATGTTCTTGGCTAGCAACATGAAGAGAAGAATAACCGAATTATGATTACTATCGAATTCATTACTTGTTCTTAACCTTGGCATGCTCTTATCCATAGTTTCAATTCAAGTAAATATTTGCTAATAGTTTTAGTATATAGTTTATAAACAAAATTATTTAACTTTTGGTTACATTGTTGTCAACATAATCAGAAGTAAACTAGAATATAGTATACTTAAGCAATTTTACTTATCCAGAGTCTCCTTGGATCGATACTTGGCTTACTTAGCCACTTTATTACTTGTTTGACCACGTGCACTTGCGTGTCGGTTTTTAACCCCTACCAAAGCACCGAGCAGATACCCGCATCTATTCCCTTCTGATTCCATTTCATTACGACGTATCAGTTTTTGTAATACCCCAAAAGTCCCTAGAGTCAGACCTTGGGGTTGCTTTAGAGAAAATTAGGAAAATTCCCTAGAGTTCCAAAACGACTCAAGGGACGAGCCATTGCAGGAAACAACGACTCATGGTATATGCCATGGTAGGCCTTCAGTTAAATCCCCTGCTAGTAATAATGAGCCTGGCTATGGATCATTGGAAAGTATAGTGAGTCGTCATGGGCAGTCATTGGATGGATTCCATAAAGGAGTTAATATTGGATTAGTATCAACAGACAAGTTCAATGACCTGTTGTTACAAGTAACGACTCGTGGCAAGTGCCCATTGGAAGGATTACATAAACTTTGCAAGGTGTTAATGGTGATGAGAAGAGGGAATGACGGGCCATTGTTGCTAGTAACTACCCATCCTTTATAGCCATTGTTTGAGTATCTGAGAATTGGGGGATAAGGGTTGGCTAGCGACAGATGGATACATCAGGTCGTAACATCGTAGGACGACCCGTTGGATGGGTCATTGTACCTGGCAGTGGCTATTTTCCAAACGATTCACTAAGGGTGTTTTTGTAACTCCAAAGCTTCAACTCCCTAATGAAGTCATTTTAAGCCTTGAAAGGAGTGTTTTAAGAGTGTTTAGCCTATTTTTATCCATTAGACTCCCATGCATGCAAGATATTGAGAACCCTCTTCAAGATCAAGCTAGAACTCTCTCAATTCATTCCCCAATTCTCTTGAGCTTTCAAGGCTAGTTTGAGGATCAGTTAACCTAGATATGTAGGGCTATCAATGAGGGTTTCCTTTCACCCTCATGCCCAAATTTCTCCTCAAGTTTAGGAATTCAAGTTCTAAATCAAGTGTATGGATTTATAGGTTTTTAACCCAATTTTATGAAATTCTCTATGATATGTTTATAGGGTTTTAACCCAAATTTATGAAATTCTATATGATATGTTTATGGGTCTAGTCCCCTCATGTTCTAAAGTATGTTTTAAGTCAAATGGGAAGATTTTATACATAATTTGATTATAAATTCATTATTTCAAGCTATCAGACATTATGCCCTATTATGCAAGTTTTATGAAAAGTCAAGCTTATAATTCATGATTTCAAGTATTATGAGATATCTAGCATGAATGAATGTTTATAAATCTCCCATGTATGAATCCATGATTTTGACTTGTGAAGTATATTTTAAGTATACATGATTTTATGATTTGGGAAAGCCCACACAAGTTAAGTATGTTTTCATGATTTAGCTAAGGCTAATAAGATCAACTTATCATATGTTTTGGAGTCAAGACTCCCAATGCAACTTATGATATGTTTTAGAGTCAAGACTCGAAATGTTCAGATTTCAGGCTATGTATAGATTATGATTTTAGCTTCGCTAAAAAATGATATGAGCACTATGTATGGTGTTGGGAGTAGTGTCTAGCACCAAGCAGACTTGGATTCCAATGTCCCCGATCTCAGAACTATGCACCAATATAGGTATATGTTACATTTTCTGGGCCGCTCAAGAGAGTTCTCCCTCTACCCTAATGGGGCTCAGCTTGATATCGATGTCATGGTAGCGTCCTTAGCCCTGGCAAGGTTTTGGATGGCTCTGCCCACTTGAGTGTGATCGTTGGGGTATCATATAAGCTCTATTATGATGGTGTCGGTTATGATGAGTCTCCCAGTGTTCCTCAAATTTCAATTACTCATGTTCATGACTTATGATATTATGTTTTACAACATATTTGACCCAATGATTAGTTTGTGTGATTTTACTTATGATTTCAGCTATGACAAGTCATGTGATTTCTATTTCTAAATCTTGGGTTGCTATGTTTAGTTATGATAACCAGCTTTGACTATGTATGTCTCAGATACAATTTTCAGCATGCAGTCCCTACTCTCATGATTTAATGATTTATATTTATATGCATGATTTTAGTTAACATTTACTATACACATTCTTACTTACCTTGCATACTCAGTACATTCAAAGTACTAACCGCATACTCTATGCTATATCATTTCATAATATAGCTTCAGATAATCCAACTCAGTCTCATCAATAGCTCGCTTCCCCTATCAGCTCAGTTCAGCACTTCCTTGGGTGAGTTCTCATCATTCGAGGGCGTCTATTATTTTCAGTTTTGTGTTGTCAGTTTTTTTCAGTCTTGGAGGTTTCTAGGGGCTTGTCCTAGCATCTCATCAAATAGTAGAGTATTTTCAAATATAAACTAGTGTTGTTCAACTTTGAGGTTTAGCATTGTAACGGTACCATTTGATGTATGCTTTGTATTATTCAGACTTCTGCTTATTTATGTTTAAGTTATTAGTTTTTGCTTTAGTTTACGCTTTTGAGTTGCTATGCACATGCCATGGATTGACTTGGAGCCTTTCATGGTTCTAGGTCCCGTGTCTTGATGTAGGGTCCCAGCACAGATCATGCCAAACTTGGCATCAGAGCCAAGGTTTAGAGTATCCTAGGGTGTATGATAGACAAATTAAGTAGATACTTTTTCATGGGTGTGAAACGCGCCACACTTATGAGGAAAAGGCTATGAAATGTTTTAGGAAAATTTCCCTTCTTTCATGATCTATGTCGTGTGATAAAGTAACTCTCTATTCCTCTAACTCCTGCTATATGCATTTATAGAAATATGCCTCCATGCTGAGTGAATGGTAGAAGAAATGGAAATGGAGATGGGCATCAGCAAGCTCCGCCAGCACGAGTGGATCCTTTGCTCGAGAAGGTCACTCATGCCGAGTTTAGAGCGACATTTTAGATTTTGGCACAGGCCATGGCCATTTAGGTCAACCAACAAGTAGTGGCCCATATTCCCAGAATTGGAACTTAGCAGTAACATGAGTGCGAGACCTTCTCAAGATGAATCCACCTGAGTTTCTTAGGTCGAAGGTTAATGAGGATCCACATAAGTTCCTTGAGGAGGTGAAGAAGATCATCCAGATTATAGGGGTGAAAGGAGAGGAAAGTGCAGATTTAGCCTCCATCAGCGAAAGGGGGTTGCTTACATATGGTTTCATCAGTGGAAGGATAACAGGGGAGTTGGAGCAGTACCTATAAGTTGGGATGAGTTTAAGACAACTTTCTTGGACAGGTTCTTCCCTAGGGAGTTGAGGAAGGAAAAGTAGGCAGAGTTCAACAAATTGAAGCAGAATTATAGGGTAGTTCAAGAGTATGCCTTGAAGTTTATCCGGTTGTCTATGTATGTGCCGGAGATGGTTGCTGATCCTAGGGCTCATATGAGAAAGTTTATGAATGGAGTGGTAGATTCTTTGGTCAAGGAGTGCGGGAATGCCATGTTGATCAATGACATAGATTTCTCATGGTTGGTCATATACGCCCAGCAAATACAGGCTGGGCAGATGAGTGAGATGGAAAGAGAGGCAAGAGGGCTAGGATAGGGAGTTATGGACAGTTCAAATAGAGGTTCAGTGGTGGACATCGCCTTCAGTCCCACCAGAGGTTGTCAACCCCAGCTCATCATCAACCAGTATTCCGTCCAGACCTAGGCGTGATCAAAATGGTAGAGCATTAGGCTCTAGAGGTTAAGGGAGCATGCTAGGAGAGCCTAGCATTCTATCTTATGAGAGTTGTGGTCAGAGGCATACATGAGAGTGCTTAGCAGGTTTAGGCGCGTGCTTCGGGTGTGGGAAGCCCATACATCTGCTCAAAGACTGCCCTTCAGCTAGACAGGGCCATAAAGGCCATGAACCAACCACCAGTTCAGCAGATCCACCAGCATGCTCAGCTCAGTAGGATGCATCCGTTAGTGTAGGTGGTGGACAGTGTTAGAATAAAATTTATGCACTATTATCTTGTTAGGAGCGGGAGCTCTCTTCCGATGTGGTCACTGATATGTTATGAGTATTCCATCTTGATGTGTATGCATTGTTAGATCCAGGGGCTACCTTATCTTTTGTGACTCCCTATATTGCTATTAGTTTTAGAGTCAATCTCAAAATCCTATCAGAACCCTTCTCTGTCTCTACTCTAGTCGGTGACTTAGTTATAGCTCGACGGGTATATAGGAATTGCCCTATCATAGTCTTTCAGAAAGTTACCTTAGCCAACTTGGTAGAGTTATACATGACCAATTCTGATGTTATTTTTGGTTTGTACTGGTTACATGCATGTTATGCCTCAGTGAATTGTAGAACCCATACGGTAGAATTCCGATTTTTGGGTGCGCTAGTCTTAAAATGGAAAGGTAGTTCAGCTGTGCCTATAGGTCACTTTGTTTCATATCTCAAGGATAGGAATATGATATTTAAAGGCCTTGTGTACCATCTAGTTCGGGTTAAGGATGCTATGTCCGAGACCCCGACTCTTCAATTAGTTCCCATAGTGTGTGAGTATCCAGAGCTTTTTCCAGATGATCTACCAGGAGTCAATCCTGAGCGGGAGATTGACTTAGGTATTGACCTTCTCCTTGATACGTAGACTATATCCATTCTGCCTTGTAGAATGGATCTGGTCGAGCTAAAGGATTTGAAAGAACAGTTGAAAGATCTCCTAGATAAGGGTTTCATTAGCCTAGTAAATCCCAAGGGGTTGCTCCAATTCTCTTTATTCGAAAGAAGGATGGTCCCATTAGAATGTGCATTAGTTATCAATAGTCGAACAAGGTCACAATCAAGAATAAGTGTCCTCTTCCTTGTATTAATGAATTATTTGATAAACTTCAGGGTGCTAAGAACTTCTCACAGATAAACCTTAGATCCGGCTATTATCAGCTCAGAGTTAGAGTGAGTGACATCCCGAAGACAACCTTCAGGACTCAGTATGGTCACTATGAGTTTGTAGTTATGTCTTTTGGACTAACAAATGCTGCTAAAGCTTTTATGGATTTGATGAACAAGGTGCTCAAGTAGTATTTGGATATATTTGTGATTGCCTTCATAGATGATATTCTCATATACTTTTAGAGCAAGGAGGAGCATGCTGAAGACTCTCAAGGGTCGCCAACTGTTTGCTAAATTTAGCAAGTGTGAGTTTTGGTTGGACTCAATAGAATTTTTGGGCCATATGGTGTCTAGCGAAGGTGTGCCTGTGGATTCTCAATAGATAGAGGTAGTGAAGAATTAGCCTAGACCAGTTAGTCCCTCGAGTATTAGGAGCTTTTCGGGTTTAACTGGATACTACAAGAGATTAGTTGAGGGATTTTCATCCATTGAAGCACCATTGACTAAGTTGACCAAGAAGAAGGTCAAATTTCAATAGTCAAATGACTGTGAGAAGAGTTTTCAAGAGTTAAAGACTCAACTTACTTCAGCCCTAATATTGACCCTATCGGATGGAACAGATGGGTTTGTTCTATATTATGATGCTCCAGGGTTGGTCTTGGTTGAGTGTTGATGCAGCATGCTCAGGTAAAGCTTAGCACAACTTTTCACCCGCTAACAGATGGTCAGGCTGAGCGTACCATGAAAATTCTTGAGGATATTTTGACAGCGTGTGTGGCTGATTTCAAGGGTAATGGTATGATCATTTTCCACTCATCGAGTTTGCCTGCAATAACAATTACTACTCTAGCATTTAGATGGCTCCATTTGAGGCTCTTTATGGAAGGAGATTTAGATCACCTATTAGATAATTCGATATAGGTGAGGCTACGTTGATAGGGCCAAATTCAGTTCATGAGGCCATGGAGAAAGTTTATCTTATTAGGGAAACACTAAAAATAACTCAGAGTTGGCAGAAATCAAATGCGGATGTTAGACGGAGAGAGCTCGAGTTTGAAGTGGATGATTGTGTGTTTCTGAAGGTGTCTCCCATGAAGGGAGTAATGAGGTTCGGGAAGAAAGGGAAGCTTAGTCCCCCATATGTTTGTCCTTATAGGATTTTTAGACGAGTTGGCAATGGCATATGAGTTGGAGCTACCAGCGGAGTTGGTTTCGATACATCCAGTTCTCCATATAACTCTATTGAAGAAGTACATTGGTGACCCGACCTTAGTCATTCCAGTGGAAATCATATGTGTGAGGGATAGCCTTATCTATGAGGAGGTTGGTTGAGATCCTTGATCGTTAGGTTCGAAAGTTGATAAACAAGGAAGTAGCTTCACTGAAGGTTTTGTGGAGGAAACAGTTTGTTGAGGGAGCTACGTGGGAAGCCGAAATAGATAAGATGGATAGATACCCACATCTTTTCCCTTACGGCTCAGTTCCAGTATAAGGTCTCAGTTTCCTCCTTAGTGCTCTATTCAGTTTCATGTCAAGCTTATGTGTCTAAGTTTCTTTCATGTCATTGTATGTTTGTATGTTTCATGAATTCAATTCAGTTATGTTTATTAGTTTGAAGTCAGTCACTCCGTCAGTTTTCAGCTTTAGTTGTTCAGTTTTGGGATTTTAGTTATTTCTCTAGCCCTTCAGTATGCTTAATCTACATTCGAGGATGAATGTTCCAAGAGGGAGATATTGTAATTCCCCAAAAGTCCCTAGGATCAAACTCGAGGGTTGCTTCAAATTAAATCAAGAAAATTCCCCAGAGTCCCAGAACAACTCAAGGGATGAGCCGTTTCGGGAAACAACGACTCATGGTATGTGCCATGGTAGGCCTTCAGTCAAATCCCCTCCCAGTAACAACGAGCCTGGCAACAACTCGTTGGAAGGTCCAACGGGTCATCATGGGCAGTAATTAGACAGATTCCAGAAAGGAGTTTGTTCGGTGTTTTTCACAACTACACGCAAGTGCACGGGGTCGAACAAGTAATAAAGTGGCTCAAGTAAGCCTAGTATCGATCCCACAGGGACTGGGCTAGGGTAACAATCTACTCAAGTGTCAATAAACTTTAACTCTAAAAATGCAGACAACAGTGTGAAGAAGAGTTTGATATTTTGGTTTCTAATTTTATACTAAGTCTAAAACGAATATACAATTTGAGTCTGAACTATAAGTATGAACAAGCTGAGGTTGAATGAACATGTAGAGAAATAAATTATCGATACAATTTGATTTATCTTTCCTTCGGTTGCTAGTCAAGAATTATTGCCTATGGATTAAAACACTCGTATTTAACCCAACTTAAGAAGCATGAACCTTCCACCTACATTTCTGTGATAAAAAGAAATTCATGTTCTAGCCATACAAACCCGATTCCTTAATTGACTAATACGACTTTCAGGTATATCTCTATTCTGAAGGTAAATCAATTCTCAATTTTCCCAAACTAAGAAAAGATCATATCCTATTAATTCACAACTTTCCAATTTCTTGCTCTCTCGAGTGAAACCGTACTTTTTAGATATACATTAACATTGGCCACACATTAATACAGTAAGAACAAGAATCAATAGAACAACCATGGAAGAAAAGATGAAAAACCAATTTACCAATAATTACATTTCAATACAATTGTTCTTAACCTCAGCAAGAAGAGGATTTAGCTACTCATTTGTGGATTAAACATCGTTAAATGAGTGTTAATCATACAAGCAATTGAAATAAAGAAGAAAGAGATAGAGAAAACCCTGAGATTTTCGTCCCCTCAACTGCCTGTAACCCACGTTCTTGCTCCACCAAGTCAGAATAATTAAAAATGAACCTAAGTGTTCTATTTATACTAGTGGGAATTTTTACAGGGATAACATGCAACGTGGAGTACTGCCTCCGTGACACGCCACCGACGCGGACCCTTACTGGAATTCAGATGTCCAGGTATTAAGGCCCAACGTGGCACGGCATGCAACACGGGGCTAGGCCAACGTGCCACGGCCCCAACGCGCACCTTCACTGGAATTTGGCAAAAATTCCATATCCAGGCAGAAGGCATCCGCGATGGCAGCGTGACATGGCTCCATCGCGGAGCCCCTTTAATTCATGCTGTCGTTGGCCTTTTCCTTGCTTTCTTCCGAGTCCACTCCCGATTTCTCCCAACATGCATTTTAGCTTCCCAAAATTATATTTCTCCTGCAAAACAACGCTAATCATGTTGGTTAGTATAAATACACATTTTATTACAAATCACATGAGAATGTATAAACATCGAAAGATAAACAAGGCAAAATGACACATTTGAGTATCACTTGGGCATATAAATTTGCCCAAGATCACTTACCCCACACTTAAATCCTTGTTCATCCCCAAACAATAATCTTACACCTCATGCAATTGACACCCCAACCTGGCTACTTTGGCTCGACAATTGAAGCTACGGTTATACCGATTATTTAACACAACAAATCCTCAAGAAAACATGCATAGTCTTATCAATTCAATGACCTTCAACACATTAAGACCTCCTAGACTCAAGAATCGACTCTCGATATCGGCAAACTCATGCAAATCAGCTGATCAAGATATCTAACACGAAATTGAATCTCTCGTCAAGCATGTGCCCTCACAACACAAGAGAATTTTCCCCTGTTTAATCACATGAACTCAAAACATTACATGCAGGGGCATACAAACACAATTTTGCTCTCTCTCCCAAAAGAATTCACATGCATCATGTCATGAACCATAGGCTTGCCTTTAGTGTATTACTCCACTAATAAAAGGAAGTGTGATGTAAAATCACGTAGGACTTAACGGGTTGTAATGTAAGCTACGAAACTAGTAAATACTGGGCTAACCAATAATAACAACTAGCATCCATAAGCGCTTTTCCAATACATCCCATCAACCTTATGGTCATTGTTTCTTCCTTCATCTTCCCATTCTTGAAGTCTGTCCTTATTTTTGACCCCATATCTTTAAGCACACTTGACTCAATAACAAAGATTTTTTATACATCTTCATTATATTTAATTTATAACAAGTGCACCTTCGACCTTTTCTTTCCTTTCATCACTCTGCTTTTTCTTTTCTTTTCACCATTCTCACTATTATTTTCTTTTCTTGAGCTCTTAAGAGTTTAGGATCAAATTCACGGATAATGAAAAGAAGGGGTTAAGCTCGGTTTACACCTTTTTGACAAAAAGAAAAATAATAGGCTAAAGGCTAAATGGGCTAACTAGGGTGTACATTCAAGGTGGGTACGATAATGAAACAAAACATTCGGTTAAAGCAAAGAAATGCCTACATCCTTTCCTATAATACACATCCTTCATTTCGCTTCGTGCACACACCAGACAAGTTCTAGACACTTCACAATAGCATGGAATAAAGAAACCTCACTATACGCTCATTTCACATGCTCAACTAAAGACATATTCACAGACTCTTTAATCAGCTAATTACAAGAATTCAACCATTAAGCCTCAATCACACTAAATCGAACTCTATGGCCTAGGCATCTCAACATATTTACAGAGTTGCATGCTTTCATACAAATCATCTTTGCATTTCAAATATCATGGGTAACACGCAACTAGAATGTCGCAACCATAAAGTAACGACAGGTTTTGGGATGCAAACCCACAAAAGAAAAAAACTGAAAAATAAATGAATAAAAAAAATCTACTCCTAAAGACTACATTTCCCTTAAGACAGTCATCATCCATCCATCATAGGAAACGGTTACTAACTAAGACTTCGGTTCAATGGGACTATTCTCAATAAAAGAACCAAAAACAAACGCCGAGAAACCCAAAAATAAAAATAATTCACAAAAAATTTGCAAATATATCGATAATTTCGATAAAACAAAAATATTTACGAAAACCAGCTAACAACATTCAACAACACACAACAACTTCACCTTAATTACAATACAGGCATACAAAAAAATCACAGGGTCACAAGTTTATCCAAGCACAACAACAGATAGAGGCATTAATAATAACAACAGCAACCGACACCTAACTACTCCCACCCCACACTTAAACCAAACACTGTCCCCAGTGTTCACAAAATTCAGCATATTACGAAAGTAGGTGGTGAAACTCCCTAATCAATCAAAGTATTCCACTTCTTCGTCAGGTGCCGCTGCCTCATCTCCCATGTCTGAATCGCCCCCGTCGTCATCATCTGACTCTACATCAGAGTCATCACGGCGTGTCTCCTCATCTGTGGGGACATCATCATCGGTGGGCTCCACAAAAGCTGGCCCCACTCGGCATAGAGCCTTGGCATTTTCGCCAAACGGGTAGTCTAGCTCGAGCTGCCATAGCTCCTCTTCTGTTTCCGGCCTCCCGCCTATGCGCAGCTGGAGCATCTGCATCCCAAACATGCGAGCCATGTACTGATCATCCCGAGCATGTCACTCGGCTAGTGTAAGAACTGGCCCGTGAGTGGTGTCGGGTGCCTTAGTTTTGGTGACATCTAAGGCCCGCCTCTCCATCTGCGGGATGTAGTCAAGGGCCTCCTCCTCAACATCTAGGCCCCTCAGGAATGTGGTCAGTAAGCCACCAAACCCGTACCTATGCCCCTGATGCAAATGGGCTCTCTTCATGGAGGAGATGATCACCGCCCCGACATAGATCTCCAGCCCTTTCATCAGGGCGTATACCAAGCATACACAATCCCGGGTGACATCTGTCATATGCACCCCCGGGATCAGGCAAGAACAAACAATCTTCAGCCATATCCTGGCTTCCCTATTCATCTGTGAGTAGGGCAAGGTCTGATGGTAGCCCCTCTCCTTATGCCTGCTCCAACGTGCTGTAGACCGGGTTCCACACAAAGTACGTCTGATATCCACGTATGGTAGAGTGATATTCAGCTGCCGAAGCACATGGGCGTCTGTGTCCCGCGCCCCCAAGATGGCATTAAGGTGATGGGGCTCAAAAGTGACTATCTGCCCCCTTATCTTGATGGTGTGACTTCTGAGAGTCGGGTTCCAATTGGCGTAGAATTCCCGAATTAGGTGCAGGTGGCACTCCTTGGGCTCTTCAAAGATGAAGTTCAGCCCGGCTGCCTCGATCCTGTGGACAATCTTGGGGAACTCCTGTGCCAATGGTTCCCTAGCAATGTGTTCCTCGGGGAAGTACTTGCTTTCCTTATGCTTCGCGTACCATTTCTTCCCCTTCTCTGTCACCCATCTGGTTCCATATTGACGGTGTTGGCCGCGTGGAACCACTGGTGCTGCTGGAACTGCTGTTCCCAGCCTAATTCTTTTCCTTCCGGCGCCCGATGTAGATGCGCCCTTCCCTTTATCTTGCCTGCTTGCCATTATTCCTGTCAAACCAAACAGACAGGTTCAATGTTAAGCCAAATCAAATTAGCTTCGGCTAAGGTTGGGTTAAGCTAGGCCACCCCACACTTAGTCTTTATCCACAATCATAGCATTACGACAAGATCCTATTTATTTCCAATTTACAAAAAGAAAACAAAAACAAAAACACAACAAATATGCCTCGTGCATTCAGAGAATTCGACGGTCTAAATTCTTCTGTACTACTGAGACTTCGTACAGCTATCCACAACATTACCATCGTTCATATTTCATCACATAGCACTTAGCAAGGAGAAACAAAGAAGAGAATTTATCTACATGAACCTATACAATTCACCCATTTCTTGCAATTTCAACAATTTCATTCCCTCGAAAATCCGCTGGTCTTTTACCATATTAACAGTTAGCACAACCAACTCATCTCACCCAACATACACAACCCAGCAAGAATTTCAAATGTCAACTAAATTTTCCCTTTTCATATTCAAATTCAAGCCCTCGCTATGATTTTATCAAAAATTCTATCAAGCTATGTAATTATCGAGTTCATGCAATCACAATGATACTACGAACGTCAATCAACAATAACTCAATTGAATTTAAGCTTTATTTCTACTTAGGGCAAGTTTTGCTCACATCACATGTTCAACATCGAAAAATTCGACAAGAATTGAGATAGAGTTGAAGAACATACTTTGAATTCGATGAAATGAAGAAAACTTGATGAAAATGTGTGCCTAGGTCCGTGTCACATTGAGGAAGGGGGGAATTTTGGGTTGTTTGTCGCGGAGGAGGTGAAGAATGGGGAAAAATGAGAGAAAACGGGGTTAAAAAGGGGTTTTTTCGCACGGGTCACCCGGCGACCTGGTGTGACCCGTCGTGAAATACACCTCAACGTGTCACGGAGGGTGCCGCGGAGCATGCCCTCTGTGACACGGACCCATCGCGCAGGTGTTCTGGAATTTGTAAAAATTCCAGAATTACCTTCAACGTGTCACGGAGGGTAACGTGGAGGCCCTCCTCCGTGACACGGAGCCATCGCGTGGGCTCACTGTTTTGCCACTTTTTATTCTTTTTCATACCTCGATTTTTCCTTTGCGATCCTTTGCATATTTATCCTCCGTTCAACTTGAAATTCATCTCACCACAAGAAATTGGTTAGAATTTATAGGTTTCACATATAATACAAAATTTGTTTTTATTTTTATTTTTCTCAGTTTTTTTGTTTTTCTCTTTTTCTATGAAATCTAATAAAATGTTATAACAAAAATTTCACGGGTTGCCTCCCGTGCAGTGCCTGGTTTACCATCGCGGCTTGACGTCATTAAGCTCAGTCATCCTCTAGGGTGACAAACGTTTTCTCTCGACCACCGTCCTCACCCCAGTAATGCTTACATCTTTCCGGTGGTTTCCGCACTAACTCCTGTGACTCAACGCTCTGAGCAACATCAGCTTGATTAATCACGTTGATTACCGAGAGTTCCTCGTACACAGTCGGGAGCTTGGTGGCCTTGTATACATCAAACACCTCCACCTTATCGTGTGCTCGCATAGTTAGCTGCCTTGCAGCTACATCAATAAGTGCTTTACCGGTAGCCAAGAAAGGACGTCCCAAAATAAATGGGACTTCCGTGTCTGGCTCAAAATCCAGCACGACGAAATCTACTGGGAAGATGAGGGAGCCCACTTGCACTAGCACGTCCTCCACAATGCCATCAGGTCTGGCTAAGGAACGATCCGCTAGTTGCAATATCACTGTTGTTGGTCTAAGACTCCCTAGACCCAACTTCTTAAATACTGATGTCGGCATCAAGTTAATGCTCGCTCCCAAATCACATAATCCACGATCTCGGATACTCTGCCCAATTGTAATTTGTATTGTAAAGCTCCCAGGGTCCTTGAGCTTTGTGGGAAACCTATTTTGTATCCGGGAAGTGCACTCCTCCGTAAGATCCACCGTAGCGTACTCAGTTAACCTACTTTTGTTCGCCACGATGTCCTTAATATACTTTGCGCACTTCGGCACTCCCTGCAAAACATCAACAAGAGGTAAGTTAATATGTACCTGTTTAAGCACCTCCATGAACTTTTTGAAACACTCCTCCTCCTTGTGTTTCTTTAATCGTTGAGGGAACGGGGGTGGTGGTCTTTCTGGTTCAATCTCCTTTTTCTTCCCCTTCTCATCACTTTGCTCCCTCTTAGTTTCTGCTGCTCCCGATTGTTGAGGTGGTCTTTCTGGTTCCACCTCTTTAAGCTGCAAACCACTCCTTGTGGTCACTGCATTCACTTGCTTGGGGTTGGGATCCGTGTCGCTCGGAAGTCCTCCTCTAGGCCTGGTGCTTTGCGGTCCAGCAAATTTCCCAAACTGGTACTCCAGCGCCTTTGTAGCTAATTGATTGTTCTTTACCTCGGTTGCCAATTTCACGTAGTCAGCCTGCAATTGAGCTTGGTTAACTATCATTGTCTTGAACATTTCCTCAATGCTGGGTGATGGTGGTGGAGGAGGTGCATTGTTGCTTCTATATTGTGCCTGATAGTTCTGCTGCCCTCCTTGAGTTCTTTGCGCCCCCTGATTCGAACCTTGCCCTTGATGGTTATTGCTACCCCAAGAGAAATTTGGGTGATTCCTCCAGTTGGAATTGTAGCTGTTGCCATACTGTAGGTGGTTGTTTCTCTGTACATTCCCCACAAAGTTCACTAAATCAGGATTTTCTCCACAACACTCAGCTGAGTGTTCACTACTCCCGCATACTTCACACCAAATCTGCTGCACCACATTAACTGGGGCTTGAGACTGGTGCATGCTCATGTTACTGAAGTGGGTGTTGAATTGATTCTGTAAAGCAGCTATCTGTGCAGCAATAGCTGTAAAACCATCCACTTCTAATACTCCCGCTTCTTTCCTCGTTCCTCCTCTTGACGAGTCTGCATTCCACTCCGGATTTCCCTACGAAATACGATTCAACAAGGTATACAGCTCCTCATACGTTTTCTCCAATGCTTGCCCCCCCAGCTGCTGAGTCTAGCAAGATTTTTGTGTGGGGTTCCAAACCCTCTATGAAAGTATGCACCAGCACTTCATTGGATTGGTGATGATGAGGACAATCCCGCAACATAGATTTGAATCTCTCCCAGGCTTGATACAGATTCTCTCCCTCTCTCTGTTTAAAAGATAGAATTTGACTTCTAAGTCTTGCTGTTTTACCAGATGGAAAAAACCGTATCAAGAATTTCCTTGCAAGATCATCCCACGTAATGATAGAATTAGGTGGCTTAACTTTCAACCACCTCTTGGCTTCTCCCAAAAGTGAAAATGGGAACAATGTAAGCCTAACATAATCTATGACACTCCAGCGGCGATGTAAGTGTCACTTATCTCCAAGAAATTTTGGAGATGTTGCTGTGGATCCTCATGAGGGAGACCTGTGAACTGCCCGCTGGTGTGCAGCAATTGCACCATGTTCTGCTTAAGCTCGAACCTCCCTCTTGGCTCAGGTTTGTGGATGCTAGATGTGACATTATTAGCATGTGGGATTGCCACCTCGCGAATCGGCCTAGGTGCCATGTCCTCTGGAACTAACATTGCCCGTACAACTGGTGGATTCTGTTGTTGCTCCAGTATTGTTTGTCTGAGCAACTGCAGCTTTTTCTCTAGAGCTTCTCTCCTTTGACGATAAAATTGTCGTTCCGTCTCTAAATATGAGTCCACCAGCTCCTTGTCTCTTGCCAGTGTTCAACAGAAATTAGTATCTACAAAATACAGGCTAAGACCAAGTTGTCAACACTAAGAAGAAATAGTAAACTGACACTTAAGAAAAATTTACCGATTGCCAGTCCTTGCCAACGGCGCCAAAAACTTGTTCGGTGTTTTTCACAACTACACGCAAGTGCACGTGGTCGAACAAGTAATAAAGTGGCTCAAGTAAGTAAAGTATCGATCCCACAAGGACTGGGCTAGGGTAACAATCTACTCAAGTGTCAATAAACTTTAACTCTAAAAATGCAGACAACAGTGTGAAGAAGAGTTTGATATTTTGGTTTCTAATTTTATACTAAGTATTAAACGAATATACAATCTGAGTCTGAACTATGAGTATGAGCATGCTGAGGTCGAATGAACATGTAGAGAAATAAATTATCAATACAATTTGATTTATCTTTCCTCCGGTTGCTAGTCAAGAATTATTGCCTATGGATTAAAACTCTCGTATTTAACCCAACTTAAGAAGCATGAACCTTCCACCTACATTTCTGTGATAAAAAGAAATTTATGTTCTAGCCATACAAACCTGATTCCTTAATTGACTAATACGACTTTCAGGTATATCTCTATCCTGAAGGTAAATCAATTCTCAATTTTCCCAAACTAAGGAAAGATCATATCCTATTAATTCACAACTTTCCAATTTCTTGCTCTCTCGAGTGAAACCGTACTTATTAGATATACATTAATGTTGGCCACACATTAATGTAGTAAGAACAAGAATCAATAGAACAACCGTGGAAGAAAATATGAAAAACCAATTTATCTGTCACGCCCCGCCTTGGGGGGTATGACTGGCACCTGGTGCCCTAGTAGGACCTAGACTGCTATCTGGTGAGCCTAAGCGCATCTGGTGCCTGGCTGGCCCTAACTCAAATTTATGGAAACAAAGGGCTATATAACGGCTGTAAACACAGCCTCCGGCCAACTAGCCTATGGCCACCTGTACCTGTAATAACAGCTAACCAGAAACATACTCGTAACAGGGAACCTATGAGGGCCGACAGGGCCACCATGCTGTCTAGTCATCTGGGACTCAACAAAAGGAATACTGGACAACTACGTGACCGGCAAGGTCACCACTACTATCAAACTATGGCCCCACACGGCCAACATAAACTGAAATGCTAAACAGCTATAACAAACTGTACGGCCTCACACGACTGGCTCAACTGACCACAGGGAAATATATACAGACTGCAAGCCTCTAGGAATACTGATAAGATGGTCGGGACAAGGCCCCGACCTACCCATACTGTACAACAAAAGGAAATGATATAAACCTCTTAAATATCAAGCTTCGGATGACAGGAGCTGATGACTCTGCGCTGGCTACGATCACGAGGGATCGCCTCCTCGTCTATGAGTACCTGCAGGCAAGTAATGCAGCGCCCCACTGGGCGTCAGTACCACTGGTACTGAGTATGCAAAACAACTGAAATAATATAACTAAAACAACTGAATATAGATAGCATATCTAACATAACTGTATGGCAGGAGATAACTGTATCTGAAGAAACTGATAAGAACTGAATCATGCTTCCTGTACTGATAAGGCGGAGGCGTACCTGTAAACGCGACGGCCTACTGTCTAGTAACTAGTATATAACACATAAATAGATATACAAGTAGCAAGCAAGAGCCAATACCAACCCCCATAAGTCGGATGGCGCCAAGCAAGCAAGCAATCTATATACCCCTACCCGGGTCAAAATCAGCCAAAAATAAGTCACTCCACTCATCAGCTCACTCGGAGCTCCTCTACCGGCCCCCTGGGTCTCCGGCTCGGTCCATAGCCTCTGATATAAATAACCGTGTCTGAGTCCGGAGGACTCCTGTGCAGACAGTAACAGATAGGGTCTGATTCCCTGGACACAACTCAACAGGGCTATCTGAAATCGAAGTTGCGCCTGTAATAAGATCTGTAACTGTAACTGTACCTGTATCAGTTCCCTGGGCGCTTGCGCACAACAGGGCTATCTGTACTGTAATGCTGATCAGCATGATATGGAGAAAGCTTCATCCCATCTTCGTCCAAACTGGGGATGGCATGCCACTCCTTGGAGTGACGTAAACCCACCCGCTCAGTAGGCGACATGATTACCAACCCAGGGGCGGCGAGGACGCTCAATAAGGTGCCCTCACACCACATCAAGTCTCAACAAACAAATAGCACATATAAATAGCAAACATGTATAACTGAAAAAGGCTATCTGAAATCTGATTTCCTTATTCTGATCTCTTTTTGTACTGACCTGATTCTTTACTGATTATACTGATTCTGAAATCTTTCTTTAACTGTTGGCTAATCTGTAGCCAATATTCCATCTGTCTAAATGGCCAGTCTATAGCCATAAAACTGTCTGTCTATTTGATTTTACTTTATTAGCTTTATTCTGAAAAATCTGTATCTTTTTATTCTACAACATGCTTGCTAATCATACAATAAGCTATACCGAATCTGGAATGCTAACTCGCCCTTTGGCACATGCTTTACTATCTTTCGGACTGAATACGATACGACGCACAACTCAGAATCTATTAGATTTACTTAATTCTCGACATTCAACTCCGAGGGTTTCAAATACGGAGTTTACTATGATTTACCAAGCTAAGGCTTACTAACTTGCCGAAGAACAACTTCACATACCTTAACCTCGAGTTATCCAACTGTCGGACGAGGCTCGGTCAGCACTCCAGCTATTTCTCCCAACTGCATTCATATATACGTCAATTAGTACTAAATACAACACTATTCTGAAAGAAAACATCACTTTCGATATAACAATAGCCTAAACTTAGGCATATCGAAAGACGGTCGAAAACTTTCTATTTTTCGGAGGTCCAGAAGGGAGAAGTATTCACTTTACGGCTAGGAGCACATAGACACTAGTTTGGAGAAATTTCACTTACCTTATCCCGGTAGCACGATGATTCGTCGGCCGAATTTTGCGAAAATAAATCCGTAGGAATGCTCTCTGCTGCTAAATACTTCGGTATCTGGAGTTAATTTGGATTTGGACTACGTTTTGCAGCGTAATCGGACGATAGTATGTAACCCTCTTCGTCTCTCTCTCTATTTTTAATGAATTCTCTGGAAATTATAATGAATAATTTGATTTAAAACCGAAGTGGGGCTTTATATACTTGGGCCTGGACAGGCCCAACGTGTCACGGAGCCAACGCGGAGGCTCCACCTCCGTGACACGTTGCCATCTCGAAGGGGCTCTGCCCCGGCTCCTTTCGCGATGGTTCGATAGGTTTCTTGTCCAATCCTTTCCCGGGCCTTTCCCTAGCACGTATGACTTTCAAATATGCTTAACCAACGCGCAATACAGGCCATCTAGGTGCCAGGAATCTTACAGGGTATAACATCCTCCCCCCCTTAAGAACATTCGTCCTCGAATGGAAACTGCTATCTAGAGGACTTCTCAACTTACTACTTAGAAAAATTTCGGCAGAGTTTCCCCTGTAATATGGACTATACCAAAAACCTGAAACCTAGAAAAGTCCAATACAGGTATTGCACACCATACTTAAGATTCACTTGATAGCTAAACATCAATCTATCTCATTTATACATACACAACCACAAGGTACTGCATAAGTAATAATATGGACATACCTGTCGCCTGACTAGGCCTGGAATAAGTGAGGATATCTAGCTTTCATATCTTCCTCAGCCTCCCACGTCATCTCCTCTCGGTTCCTGTTACGCCACAATACCTTGACAGACGCAATATCTTTAGTTCTTAATCTACGAATCTGTCTATCTAAGATGGCTACTAGAACCTCTTCATAGGCCAGCTCTTCCGTAACCTGAATATCCTGGACTGGGACTGCTCTGGACGGGTCTCCTATGCATTACCTCAGCATAGATACATGAAAGACCGGATGAACGGATTCTAGCTCTGGAGGCAAGTTCAACTCATATGCTACTCGGCCTATCCTTCAACGAATCTGATAAGGCCCAACAAACCTCGGATTGTGCTTACCTTTCTTGCCAAATCTCATCACCCCTTTCATTGGAGATACTTTCAGAAATACCCAGTCATTTACATCAAATTCCAAGTCTCTGCGCCGCACATCGGCATATGATTTCTAGCGGCTCTGTGCAGTCAGTAAGCGTACTCTGATAAGCTTTATCTTTTCCTCTGACTGTTGAATAATGTCTGGCCCAATTAATGCCGATTCCCTACTTCAAACCAGCCAACCGGTGATCTGCACTTCCGCCCGTATAGTGCCTCGAAGGGCGCCATCTGAATAGCTGAGTGATAGCTATTATTATAAGCAAACTCGATTAGGGGCAAATACTCATCCCAGCTACCACTGAAATCTAACACACACGCTCATAACATATCTTCGAGCATCTGAATAGTGCGCTCAACCTATCCATCTGTCTGAGGGTGGAATGCTGTGCTCAAATTAATCTGCGTTCCTAGACCTCTCTGGAACGACTGCCAAAATCTAGCCGTAAATTGTGCTCCTCTGTCTGAAATAATGGATACCTGTACTCAATGCAATCTGACTATTTCCTGAATATATAACTCCGCATAATCTTCAGCCGAGAAGGTAGTTCTTACTGGCAGGAAATGAGCTAATTTTGTCAATCTGTCAACTATCACCCATATAGAATCATGTCTTTATCTGGTACGAGGTAATCCTGCCACAAAATCCATGTTCACTGCTTCCCATTTCCAGAGAGGCACAGCTATGTCCTGAGTCAAACCGCCTAGTTTCTGATGTTCTGCTTTCACCTGTTGGCAGTTAGGACACTGGGCTACATATTCAGCAATTTTTCTTTTCATACCTGGCAACCAGTAGTTTTCTTTGATACCATGGTACATTTTTGTCGCGCCAGGGTGGAGAGAGTAGCGGGCGCAATGTACCTCGTTCATAATCTGCTGGCGGAGGCTTGAAATGTCTGGGACACATATGATCTTGGGCAGATTAATATGCCCAAGTGATACTCAAACGTATCATTTTTACCTTGTTTGTTGTGCAATGTGTATATAATATCATGTAATTAGTAATAAAATGCGAATTTATACTAACCAACATGATTAGCATTTATTTTGCAGGTAAATGTGATTTTTAGGAGCTAAAATGCATGTTGGAACTATGTCGGAGTTGGACTTGGATGCGAGCGTGGAAAAGACCTTGGAATGCACATTTTATAAGGGCTCCGCGATGGAGCCGTGCCACGCTACCATCGCGGTAGCACACTGCCTGAACAGGAATTAAAATGGCAAATTCTAGTGTGCCTTCGCGTCAGCTCCGTGGCACGGAGAGAGGCCTCCGCGTTGGCCTCCGTGCCACGTTGAGGTTAATTTACCGGACCCTGAAATTCCAGTGAAGGTCCGCGTCCACGCCGTGTCACGGAGGCAGTGCTCCGCGTTGGCCTCCGTGACACATTGTTATTCCGGGAAAAATTTCCCACTAGTATAAATAGCACACTTAGGTTTAGTTTAATTAGTTTTTAGTTTTTTAGACGGAGTTCAGAAGTGGAGAGCAAGGACGTGGGTTAGTAGCAGTTGAGGAACGAAACAGCTAAGGGATTTCTTCTCTTCTTTTCTTCTTTCTATCAATTGTACGTATGATTTACACTCATTTTAGTATGATCAATCCACAAATGAGTGGCTAATTCTCTTCCTTGCTGAGGTTTTGAACATGTGTAATGAATTTTGATTGTAAATGATATGGTTTTCTTCTTCTTCTTTAATGTTGTTCTATTAATTCTTGTTCTTACTGCATTAGTGCTTGGCCAACATTAATGTACATCTAAAAAGTCCAATTTCACTCGAAAGAGCAAGAAATTGGAAAGTTGTGAATTAATAGGGTATTGTTCTTAACTTGATTTGGGAAAATTGGGTTTTGATGTGCTTTCCTGATAGAAATATACTTGAAAGCCGTATTAGTCAATTTAGGAACCGGAATTGTAGTGCTAGGTCATAAATTGCATTTGATCACATAAATGTAGACGGATGGTTTATGATTCTAAAGTGAAATTAAATACGAGAGTTTTAATTTCTAGGCTAATGTTCTTGGCTAGCAACATGAAGAAGAGATTAACCAAATTATCATGATTACCAAGTTCATTACTTGTTCTTAACCTTGGCATGTTCATATCCATTGTCTAAATTCACAAGTAAATAGTTGTTATTAATTGTAGTATATATAGTTCAGAAACAAAAACTCAAGTAACTGTTGGTTACGTTGTTGTTAGCATAGTTAGAAGTAAAATAAGAATATAGTATACTTAGGCAATCTTTACATACCCTGAGCCTCCTTGGATCGATACTTGGCTTACTTAGCCACTTTATTACTTGTTTGACCACGTGCACTTGCGTGTCGGTTTATAATATATAATACCAACCTGAGCAGCAGACCGCGAACAAGTTTTTGGCGCCGTTGCCGGGGAGGCTAGGCGATTTGTGAAATTGTGTTTAGTGTAAATTTACTGTATTTTTATTTTTATTTTCTTAAAGTGTTAACAACTTGGTCTTAGCCTGTATTTTGCAGATTTTGTTTCTGTGAACACTGGCAAGGGACAAAGAGCTGGTGGAATCTTACTTAGAGCCTGAACGTGAATTTCATAGTCAACGTAGAGAAGCTCTACGAAAGAAGCTGCAGTTGCTTAAACAGTCTATGTTGGAGCAACAAAATCCACCAGTTGTGCGGGCAGTGTTAGTGCCCGATGAAGCAGCAGCAAGGCCGGTTCGCGAGGTGGCAATCCCACACGCTAATAATGTACATTCTAGCATCCGCAAACCAGAGCCTGGAGGGAGGTTTTAATTAAAGCAGAATATGGTGCAACTTTTGCACACAAGCGGGCAATTTACCGGTCTCCCTCATGAAGATCCACAACAACATCTCCAAAACTTTTTGGAGATAAGTGACACTTATATACCCACTGGAGTGTCACCTGATTATGTTCGGCTCACCTTATTTCCATTTTCCTTACTTGGTGAAGCCAAGAGGTGGTTAAAAGCTGAACCACCCAATTCTATATCAACGTGGGATGATCTTGCACGGAAGTTTTTGATCAGATTTTTCCCTTCTGGTAAAACAGCCAGACTTAGAATTCAAATTCTAAGTTTTAAACAGAGGGAAGGAGAAAATCTCTATCAAGCCTGGGAAAGATTTAAATCCATGTTGCGGGACTGTCCTCATCATCATCAGTCCAATGAGGTGTTGGTACACACATTTATTGAGGGTTTGGAACCCCACACTAAAATTCTGTTAGATTCAGCAGCTGGAGGGCAAGCGCTGGAAAAGACCTATGAGGAGCTGTACACTTTGCTCAACCGAATTTCACAAGGCAATCCAGAATGGAATGCAGATGCTTGAAGAGGTGGAGCAAGGAAAGCAGTGGGAGTGCTTGAAGTGGATGGATTCACAGCTATCGCTGCACAGATAGCTGCTTTGCAAAATCAGTTAAACACTCACTTCAGCAATATCAATTTGAACCAGCCTTCAGCTTCAGTCAATGCAGTTCAACAGATGTGGTGTGAAGTGTGTGGTAGTAGTGAGCATTCAGCTGAATGCTGTGGTGCAAATCCTGATTCTGTTAATTTTGTGGGCAATGCACAGAGAAATCAGCAGCAGTTTGGTAGTGGCTACAACTCAAATTGGAGGAACCATCCGAATTTTTCATGGGGTAGCAACAATCAACAAGGCCAAAGTTCAGGGCAGGGTATGCACAGAAACCAAGGAGGGCAACAAAATTATCAAGCTCAGTTCAAAAATCACAATGCCCCTCCTCCACCACCATCACCGACTATTGAGGAGATGTTCAAAACCATGATCGCTAATCAGGCACAATTGCAGGCTGACTATGTCAAATTGGCAGCCGAAGTGAAGAATAATCAGTTGGCGACCAAGGCTCTTGAATATCAGTTTGGGCAATTTGCTAGTGCCCAAAATACTAGACCCAGAGGAGGACTACCTAGCGACACGGATCCTAATCCAAAGCAGGTAAATGCAGTGACCACGAGGAGTGGTTTACAGTTGAAGGAGGTGGAACCGGAAAGACCGCCTCAAAAGTCAGGAGCAGCAGATGTTGAGGGAGAGCAAATCTCGGATAAGGGGAAGACTAAAGAAGCTGAACCAGAAAGGCCTCCACCCCCGTTCCCTCAACGACTTAAGAAACACAAGGAGGAGGCGTGTTTCCAGAAATTCATGGAGGTACTTAAACAGGTACATGTTAACTTACCTCTTGTTGATGTCTTGCAGGGAGTGCCAAAATATGCGAAATATATTAAAGACATCGTGGCTAACAAAAGTCGTTTGACTGAGTATGCCACGGTAGCTTTAACGGAGGAATGCACTTCCCGTATTCAGAATAGGTTGCCCACAAAATTGAAAGACCCTGGAAGTTTTACTATCCAGCTTACGATTGGGCAAAGTATCCGAGCTCGTGGATTATGCGACTTGGGGGCAAGCATAAATCTGATGCCATCTTCGGTATTCAGAAAGTTAGGTCTAGGGAGTCCTAGACCTACAACGGTAATCTTGCAGCTAGCAGACAGGTCTTTAGCTAAGCCAGATGGCATTGTTGAGGATGTGTTAGTGCAAGTAGGCTCCCTCATTTTTCCGATCGATTTCATTGTTCTGGACTTTGAACCAGATGCTGAAGTCCCATTTATTTTGGGACGACCCATTTTGGCAACCGGAAGAGCATTAATTGATGTAGCTGCGGGTCAACTCATGATGCGAGCACACGACAAGGTCGAAGTGTTCGATGTGTACAAGGTACCTAAGCTCCCGACTTTTTATAAGGAACTCTCGGTGATCAACGTGATTGATCATGGGAATGCTAATGGAATGAGTGATTCCCGAGAGTTACTAGGAAGGCCACCGGATAAGGTTGAGAACTACTGGGGGGATGACCATGATCGGGACAAATCATCCATCTCCCTAGTAGACAAGTGAGCGTAAAGGACGTCGAGCCGCGACGGTAAACCAGGCGCTGCACGGGAGGCAACCCGTGAGAAAAATATTTTATTTTTTCCTTTTTACACAGTGTAGTTAACTTTTATCTTTATTTTTGTTTTTATTTTCTATTTCCAAGTTTTATTTTTCTTTTCCTTTTCTTGATTAGGTTTAGATTTTCATTTTAGTTAATATTTTTTATTTTTAGTTAGGGAAATCTATTAATTTAACCAATTTTTGTTTAGTGAGGTGATTTTCAGGTATAACGGAGGAAAATATACATGGAATCGAGAAAATGAGGCAAGGTATGAAAAATCAAATTAATTGAAGAAACAGTGCACTAGCGCGTTGGCGCCGTGTCACGGAGGTAAGGCTCCGCGTTACCCTCCGTGACACGTTGAAGGCAAAATCCGGATTTTTCAAAAATCCAGTAAGCCAACGCGTTGGCTCCGTGTCACGGAGGAGGGGCTCCGCGTTACCCTCCGTGACACGTTGCCCCTTATTCAGTGCTGGGTCACACTGGGTTGCCGGGTGACCAACGTGTTTTCTTTAAATAAACCCCTGATTTTGCCCCATTTTCCCCATTTCCCTCTTCCCTCCGCGACCAAACACCCATTTCCCCCTCCCCAAGCACCGAGCCACGTTCCTAGGCAAGGAAAAACATCAATTTTCTTCAGTTCTTCAATTCAAAGGTATGTTTTCATCGTCTATCTCATATTTTTGGCGATTTTTGTCAAATTTGGGCATGTGAGGTGAGATATATCTCCCTAGGTAGAAATTAAACATGAATGTTGGATTATTTGTGATTGATACATGTTTGGATTGTTGTACTTAGTGTTTGAACTTATCGATTGCGTAAATAATTCGAAATTGATCATAGAATTGTATTCTAGGGCTTGGGTTGTTGAATTTGACTTGGGCGACTTGATAAGTCGGCAAATTAGATGTCGGGGTGTGTTTATTATTTGAGAGAAGTCGTGGTAAATATTGTGTAAATGTTAAAAGACGACGAATTCTCGAATTTTTGTGGGAAAATGCATAAAATGTGTGAATTGGTTAGATTGTTTGGATTCGTTTGTATATAGAATGTTTTTATTGTTGTTTTTATTTTGTTGTTGTTTTTGTTGCTTGTGCGATGTGTGAATTGTTAGCGATAGTAGGATTGGGATTAGCTGTATGAAGTCTGAGTAGTACGCTAACCGTTATGCTGTCGAAATTTTGTTGTGAACGCACTAAGCATGAAGTTATGATGTTGTCTGTGGTGTACTTAGAGTTATCTTTGCCGTAATTTTGTAGAAGTAGCTAAGGCCTAAGTGTGGGGTAAATGTTGTGTAACCCGACCTTAGCCGAAGTTAACAAGTTTTTAGCTTAACGTTGTGCTTGTTTGTGTAAATTGACAGGTACAATGGCTAGCAGACAAGATAAAGGCAAGGGTGCTTCTACCTCAGGCACAGGTAGGAAAAGGATGAGACTGGGCACCGCAGTCCCAGCTGCACCCGCTGTTCCGCGTGGCCAACGCCGCCAATACGGAACAAGATGGGTCACCGATGAAGGGAAGAAGTGGTACGCAAAACATAAAGAAAATAAGTACTTCCCCGAGGAACATATTGCACGGGAACCACTCGCACAGGAGTTCCCTCGCATTGTACAGAGAATCGAGGCAGCTGGGCTCAGCTTTATCTTTCAGGAGCCCAAGGAGTGCAACCTTCACTTGGTCCGGGAATTTTATGCAAATTGGAACTCGGCCATCAGAAGCTACACAGTGAAAATCAGAGGGCAGATTGTCACTCTGGAACCCCTGCAGCTGAATGCCATCGTTGGAGCGCGGGACACAGACGCCCATGTTCTCCGCCAGCTAAACATCACCCCACCGTACGCCGACATTAGACGTACATTGTGTGGGGCTCGATCCACGACCCGATGGAGTATACATAAGGAGAGGGGTTACCACCAGACTCTGCCTTATTCGCAGATGAACAGGGAGGCCAGAATATGGCTGAAAATTGTATGTTCATGTTTGATCCCGGGAGTTCATATGACAGACGTGACCCGGGACCGTGTCTGCTTAGTGTATGCCCTTATGAAAGGGCTTGAGATTAATGTGGGGGCGGTAATAATATCCGCCATGAAGAGAGCCAGACTGCACCAGGGCCACAGATACGGGTTTGGCGGACTCATCACCACCTTCCTCCGAGGCCTCAACATTGAGGAAGAAGCCTTGGATTATATTCCGCAGTTGGAGCGGAGGGCCCTCGACGTGACAAAGACTAAGGCCCCCGACACTACACACGGACCGGTGCTGACTTTGGGCGAGCGACATGCTCGTGACGATCAGTACATGGCCCGTATGTTTGGCATGCAGATGCTGCAGCTACGGATAGGTGGGAGACCAGCCACCGAGGAAGAATTATGGCAGCTGGAGCTGGACTACCCCTTTGGCGAGAACGCCAGAGCCTTATGTCGGGTAGGGCCAGCCTTCGTGGAGCCGACAGATGACGATGTCCCTACTGATGAGGAGGCACGTCGTGAGGACTCTGATGTGGAGTCCGATGACGACGATGGAGCTGATTCAGATATGGGCGACGAGGCCGCAACACTGGATGAAGAAGTCGAATATTTCGACTGAGCAGGGAGTTCCACCACCCAAAATTTTGTGCTTTGTATTTTTGTGAACACTGGGGACAGTGTTCGATTTAAGTGTGGGGTGGGGAGTAGCTAGGTGCTGGGGACATAGGCTCTAAATTGCTGTATGTTTTTTCCTTGGTTTGTATGTATGTTTGTGCTTTCCCTGTGGCGAACTGATTAGTGATGTATGTGTATATACTTGTGTGTGGTTAATGATGTGTGTTTTTGAAAGTTATGGTTGCTAGTGTAAATATTTTGTAAATTTTGTAAATATTATTATTATTATTATTATTTTTTTAATCTATCGACATGATCGATATTTTTCAAAATTTTTGCGAAGATATTTTGCAATTATCAAAATCTTTTGTAAATATCTTTCTATCGAAATGATCGATGTGTTGCAAATTTTTTTTTTTCGATTTGTATTTTTTGGGTTTCTCGGAGTTTGTTTTCGGTTCTTTTACCGAGAATAGTCCCATTGAACCGATGTCATAGTTAGTGACCGTTCCCTATGATGGATGGATGACGACCGTTTTAAGGGAAATGTAGTCGGTAGTAGTAGGATTTTTATTTGTTTTTAATTTTTTCTTTAGTGGATTGCATCAATGAACTGTAGTTGCTTATGGTTGCTAAAATTTCGTTGCGTGTTGTAACTGATGTTCAAAATGTGAAAGTGATTCGTTTGAAATCATGCAATTCTGTAAATACGTTGAGTTACCTAGGCTATAGAATTTGGTTCAGTATGATTGAGGCTTAATCTTGAATTCATGTAATTGACTAATTAAAGAGTCTGTGAATGCATCTTGATTCGAGCATGTGCATGAAGTGTGAAGTGAGGTTTTGCTATTCCATGTCATTGTGAATTGTCTAGAACTTGCCTGGTGTGTATACAAAACGAAATGAAGGAGGTGTAGTGTTGGAAAGGATATAGGCATTTCTTTGTTTTAACCGATAGTTTCCATTTTTTTTCTTGTCAAATTCTACCTTTTTATATGTTGTATACCCTAGTCAGCCCGTTGAGCCTTTAGCCGATTTCTTTCTTTTGTCCAAAATTGTATGAACTAAGCTTTATTCCTTCTTTTCATTAGCCTTCAAGTCTATAAGAATCTCTTTAGCGCTTACAAAGAAAAGAAAATGTTTCCCAAAGTGTTAAAGAGTGAAAAGAGAAAGAATAGCAAAGTGAGGAAAGAAAAGCTGATGTTGAAGAGGCACTTGTTGTAATTAAATGATAGTGAGGGTACATGAAAACCCTTTGTTTTGTGTCAAGTGTGTTTGATGAAATGGGCTGTATGAAAGTAAACCAGCATGAATGGGAGAAAAAGAGAAAAGAGAGGAACAATGTCCATGAGTCGATGGAAATGAGTGAAAAGGCGCTTAAGGATGCTAGCGACTATTATTGGCTAATACAATATATATATACTAGATCCATAGCCCCGTTACAACCCATTAAAGTCCTACGTGATCCTATATTACATTTATTTATATTAGTGGAGTAATACACTAAGGGCAAGCTTATGGGTCATGACATGAGGCATGTGAATTCTTTTGGGAGAGAGAGTGAAATTAATTTTTATATGCCCCTACTTGCATGTTTGTGTGCTGCATGAACATAAAGGGGAAGTTTCTCTCGAGTTGTGAGGGCACATGCTTGATGAAAGATTGATTTTCGTGTCGGATTTCTTGATTAGCTGATTTGCATGAGTTTGCCGGTATCAAGAATCAATTCTTAAAGTCTAGGAAGCCTTGATGTATTAAAGGTCATTGTATTGTACGACCAAGCATGTTTTCTTGATGATTTGCAAAAATTGAATAATCGGTATGACCGTAGCATAAATTGTTGCACCATAGTGACGAAGGTTGGGATGTAATTTGCATGATTTGTGTATATATTGTTCGAGGACGAATGAGGATTTAAGTGTGGGGTAAGTGATCTTGGGCAGATTTATATGCCCAAGTGATACTCAAACGTATCATTTTTACCTTGTTTGTTGTGCAATGTGTATATAATATCATGTAATTAGTAATAAAATGTGAATTTATACTAACCAACATGATTAGCATTTGTTTTGCAGGTAAATGTGATTTTTAGGAGCTAAAATGCATGTTGGAACTATGTTGGAGTTGGACTTGGATGCGAGCGTGGAAAAGACCTTGGAATGCACATTTTATAAGGGCTCCGCGATGGAGCCGTGCCACGCTACCATCGCGGTAGCACACGCCTGAACAGGAATTAAAATGGCAAATTCCAGTGTGCCTTCGCGTCAGCTCCGTGGCACGGAGAGAGGCCTCCGCGTTGGCCTCCGTGCCACGTTGAGGTTAATTTACCGGACCCTGAAATTCCAGTGAAGGTCCGCATCCACGCCGTGTCTCGGAGGCAGTGCTCCGCGTTGGCCTCCGTGACACGTTGCTTGTTATTCCGGGAAAAATTTCCCACTAGTATAAATAGCACACTTAGGTTTATTTTAATTAGGTTTTAGTTTTTTAGACGGAGTTCAGAAGTGGAGAGCAAGGACGTGGGTTAGTAGCAGTTGAGGAACGAAAAAGCTAAGGGATTTCTTCTCTTCTTTTCTTCTTTCTATCAATTGTACGTATGATTTACACTCATTTTAGGATGATCAATCCACAAATGAGTGGCTAATTCTCTTCCTTGCTGAGGTTTTGAACATGTGTAATGAATTTTGATTGTAAATGATATGGTTTTCTTCTTCTTCTTTAATGTTGTTCTATTAATTCTTGTTCTTACTGCATTAGTGCTTGGCCAACATTAATGTAGATCTAAAAAGTCCAATTTCACTCGAAAGAGCAAGAAATTGGAAAGTTGTGAATTAATAGGGTATTGTTCTTAACTTGATTTGGGAAAATTGGGTTTGATGTGCTTTCCTGATAGAAATATACTTGAAAGCCGTATTAGTCAATTTAGGAACCGGAATTGTAGTGCTAGGTCATAAATTGCATTTGATCACAGAAATGTAGACGGATGGTTTATGATTCTAAAGTGAAATTAAATACGAGAGTTTTAATTTCTAGGCTAATGTTCTTGGCTAGCAACATGAAGAAGAGATTAACCAAATTATCATGATTATCAAGTTCATTACTTGTTCTTAACCTTGGCATGTTCATATCCATTGTCTAAATTCACAAGTAAATAGTTGTTATTAATTGTAGTATATATAGTTCAGAAACAAAAACTCAAGTAACTGTTGGTTACGTTGTTGTTAGCATAGTTAGAAGTAAAATAAGAATATAGTATACTTAGGCAATCTTTACATACCCTGAGCCTCCTTGGATCGATACTTGGCTTACGTAGCCACTTTATTACTTGTTTGACCACGTGCACTTGCGTGTCGGTTTATAATATATAATACCAACCTGAGCAGCAGACCGCGAACAACATAGACGACCTTTACAGCATAGCACTTGATCCTCAGTTATCTGAAAATCTGGCGCTTTACCCTACTGGATTCTGTCTTTGAGCTGGATTAGGTCAGGATGCTCATATTGCCGTTCTTTCACTTCCACAACTAATGATGGCACGGCGGTGTTCTGAATTACCGCTCTACCATCCTCTGTTTCTGCTACACGAACGGCTAGACTAGCTAACTGATGTATCTCTCTGACCAATTCCCGCTGCTCGGGCTGTAAAATTCCAAACTCCCCATGGACTTACGACAGAGAGCATCTGGTACAACATTGGCTTTTCCCGGGTGGTACAGAATATTCACGTCATGATCCTTTAACAGCTCCAACCAGCGACGTTGCCGCACATTCAACTCCCTCTGAGTGAAGATATACTGTAGGCTCTTGTGATTTGTAAAAATATCAACATGGACGCCATACAGGTAATGTCTCCACATTTTCAAGGCGTGGATCACTGCGGCTAACTCCAGGTCATGGGTAGGGTAATTCTTTTCGTGTTTCTTCAGCTGCCTGGAAGCATACGCAATCACCTTACCATGCTGCATCAACACACAACCCAACCCAACGCCTGATGCGTCGCAATACACTGAATAACCCTCTGTACCTTCTAGCAATGCTAGCACCGGGGCGGAGGTTAATCTGTCTTTCAGTTCCTGGAAGCTCTGCTCGCATGCCTCTATCCACTGAAACTTTGCTGCTTTCTGCGTCAGTTTAGTCAGAGGTGCCGCTATGGTGTAGAACCCTTCAACAAACCTCCTATAATAACCTGCCAATCCCAGAAAGCTACGGACCTCAGTCGGAGTGGTAGGCCTAGGCCATGATTTGACTGCTTCTATTTTCTGCTTGTCAACTTGTATACCAGCATCCGACACAATATGCCCTAGGAAGGCTACTGAGTTAAGCCAGAATTCACACTTGGAAAATTTAGCATATAACTGGTGGTCCTTGAGGATCTAGAGCACTGTCCGCAAATGAGTCCGGTGATCTGCTTAAGAGCGAGAATACACCAGAATGTCATCAATAAATACTATTATGAACAAGTCCAGGAAAGGTCTGAAAATACTGTTCATCAAGTCCATGAATACTGCCGGGGCATTCATTAACCCAAAGGACATGACTAGAAATTCAAAATGTCCATATCGGGTCCTGAACGCCGTTTTAGGAATATCTCTTTCACGTACCCGAACCTGATGATATCCGGACCGCAAGTCAATCTTAGAGAAGTATCTGGCTCCCTGTAACTGATCAAATAAATCATCTATTCTAGGAAGCGGGTACTTGTTCTTCACTGTAACTTTGTTCAATTGCCGATAATCTATGCACATACGGAGTGAGCCATCTTTTCTCACAAACAGAACTGGCGCACCCCATGGTGAAGTACTCGGCCTAATAAAACCTTTATCCAACAAGTCTTTCAGCTGCTCCTTTAATTCTCTGAGTTCTGCAGGAGCCATACGATAGGGAGGAATTGATATTGGCTGAGTGCCTGGTAACAAGTCAATAGCAAAATCTATTTCCCTTTCTGGGGGAATACCAGGTAACTCATCGGGAAACACATCAGGGAACTCGTTCACCACCGGAACAGATTGGAGCATCGGAGATTCTGCTTGGACATCCTGAACTCTGACCAGATGGTAAATACACCCCTTAGATATCAATTTACTCGCCTTAAGGTAGGAAATAAACTTACCTTTTGGTGTAGCTGTGCTGCCCTTCCACTCCCACACTGCCTCTCCTGGAAAGTGGAATCGGACCGTCTTGGTCCAACATTCTACATTGGCGTAGCACGACACTAGATAATCCATACCCATTATGGCATCGAGGTCTATCATTTCTAGCTCTACTAGATCTACTGTAGTCTGGCGGTCAGCAACCTCCACTGTACACCCTCGGTAAATTCTGCTAGCTATAATAGAGTCATCAACGGGCATGGATACTGAAAAGGGCTGCTGCAATAGTTCTGGTGCAATATTGAACTTTTGTGCCACGAATGGGGTAATATATGACAGAGTGGACCCTGGATCAATCAATACGTAAGCAGGGCATGAACAGATAGTCATCGTACCTGTCACGACATCTGGCAACGCCTCTGAGTCGTGTCTCCCTGGTAGTGCATAAGTACGGTTTGAGCCCTTACCTGAACTGGAAGCTCCTGATCTACCTCGGCCTCTGCCTACTGAACCTGAAGGCCCATGCCCCGCTGAGGCTGCTGGGGCTCGTGGCCCTACAGATCCCCTGTCCTGGCTGTCTCTACTCCCCTGACCTATGGTTGGACAATCTCTCATCCGATGCCCCTCCTGTCCGCAAATATAACACCCAGTGGAGCCATATTTACAAGCTCCGGAGTGTGGTCGATTACAGTAGGGGCAGGGTGAGGGTGCAAACCTGCTCTGTTCTCCCTTTCTCTGCTGTGGGAACTCTACTGTTCTGGAACTGCCACTGGGCTCTGACTGCCCTCTACGAACATATCTACCTTGCTGCTGCTGCTGTGGTGGAGGTGGGGGTCTAGGGGGTCTATCTGATAGTCGAGGCCTGGGTCCTCTCTGAGCTTCCCTTTGTATGTCATCTGGTCTGTCTCTACGACACTGTTCCTGACTGGTCTGTCTACTATTCTGTTGCCGCTGTCTAAGACCCTCAATGGTCTGAGCAAAGGCCTGTACTCGGGCGATAGCCATATCCTCTCGTAACGTAGCCGTCATACATGCCTCAGTATACTCCGGATTCAGACCCATGATAAATCTGTGAACTCTAGCCAGCATAGTATCAATAAATGCTGGAGCATAGCGGGCTAAGGAGTCAAACTATAAAGCATACTCGCGTACGCTCCTCGCCCCCTGCTCCAGATGCAAAAACTGATCCATCCGGGCCTGCCGGATCTCTCGTGGCAAGTAACGGTCCAGGAAGGCCTCCGAGAAGCTGGTCAAGGTCGGAGGGGTAACATCTCTCCCTCGAGACCTTTCCCAACTCTCATACCATAGTACTGCCATGTCCCGCAACCGGAACACTACCAACTCAACAGACTCTGAAGGGGTCACATGCATAACCCAGAAAATTCTCTACATCTGATCTAGAAAGTCCTGAGGGTCCTCTGCCTGATCTGACGCAGTGAACTGTGGAGGACCTAGTGCCAAAAATTCCCTGACCCTGGAACTACCTGACCCACCTGAAGGCTCTGCTACTACAGGTGGCACCGATTGGCACTGTGTGGCCATCATTTGTGCCAACATAACTACAGCGCTACGAACCTCCTGATCTGATGGCGAAGGCACAGGAGCTATCGGGGGCGGTGTAGTGCCCACCGGCTCCTGATGTGAGGGGGACTGCTGAGAGGGCTGTGATGAAGCCTCTATATCGCCCTCAGATCGGGCTGACTTTGACTGAAGCTGAGGCATCCTGCTGGTGCCTTCTCCTGCTGCTGTGCCCAATCTCTTGCCTATGGCAGGGTGTCGCTGATCCGCCATTCTTATCTGTAGATAAAGAATACGATAAGTTTTGGGAACCCAGCCCTATACTGTACTGTGCTATGGCACGACTGAGTATGAAAGAAGAGTAACCATCCTATTATGCCTCGCAGCCTCCTGCCTATAGTATGTGGTGCACAACACATCCATAGACAAGACTCTACTTAGCACGGCTTGCAGACTCAATGGGACACGACCTGCTCTGATACCAAGTTTGTCACGCCCCACCTTGGGGGGTATGACTGGCACCTGGTGCCCTAGTAGGACCTAGACTGCTATCTGGTGAGCCTAAGCGCATCTGGTGCCTGGCTGGCCCTAACTCAAAATTCTGGAAACAAAAGGCTATATAGCCACCTGTACCTGTAATAACAGCTAACCAGAAACATACTCATAACAGGGAACCTATGCGGGTCGACAGGGCCACCATGCTGTCTAGTCATCTGGGACTCAACAAAAGGAATACTGAACAACTACGTGACCGGAAAGGTCACCACTACTATCAAAGTATGGCCCCACACGGCCAACATAAACTGAAATGATAAACAGCTATAACAAACTGCACGGCCTCACACGACCGGCTCAACAGACCACAGGGAAATATATACAGACTGCAAGCCTCTTGGAATACTGATAAGATGGTCGGGACAGGGCCCCGGCCTACCCATACTGTACAACAAAAGGAAATGATATAAACCTCTGAAATATCAAGCTCCGGATGACAGGATCTGATGACTCTGTGCTGGCTAGGATCACGAGGGATCGCCTCCTCGTTTATGAGTACCTGCAGGCAAGTAATGCAGCGCCCCACTGGGCGTTAGTACCACTGGTACTGAGTATGCAAAACAACTGAAATAATATAACTGAAACAACTGAATATAGATAGCATATCTAACAGAACTGTATGGCAGGAAATAATTGTATATGAAGAAACTAATAAGAACTAAATCATGCTTCCTGTACTGATAAGGCGGAGGCGTACCTGTAAACGCGATGGCCTGCTGTCTAGTAACTAGTATATAACACATAAATAGATATACAAATAGCAAGCAAGGGCCAATACCAACCCCCATAAGCCGGATGGCGCCAAGCAAGCAAGCAATCTATATACCCCTACCCGGGTCAAAACCAGCCAAAAATAAGTCACTCTACTCATTTGCTCACTCGGAGCTCCTCTACCGGCCCCCTGGGTCTCTGGCTCGGGCCATAGCCTCCGATATAAATAACCGTGTCTGAGTCCGGAGGACTCCTGTTCAGACAGTAACAGATAGGGTCTGATTCCCTGGACACAACTCAACAGGGCTATCTGAAACCGGAGCTGCACCTGTAATAAGATCTGTAACTGTAACTGTATCTGTATCTGTTCCCTGGGCGCTTACGCACAACAGGGCTATCTGTACTGTAATGCTGATCAACCTGATATGGGGAAAGCTTCATCCCATCTTCGTCCAAACTGTGGACGGCATGCCACTCCTTGGAGTGACGTAAACCTACCCGCTCAGTGGGCAACATGATTACCAACCTAGGGGCGGCGATGACACTCAATAAGGTGCCCTCACACCACATCAAGTCTCAACAAACAAATAGCACATATAAATAGCAAGCATGTATAACTGAAAAAGGCTATCTGAAATCTGATTTCCTTATTCTGATCTCTTTCTGTACTGAACTGATTCTTTACTGATTATACTGATTCTGAAATTTTTCTTTAACTGTTGGCTAATCTGTAGCCAATATTCCATCTGTCTGAATGGCCAGTCTATAGCCATAAAACTTTCTGTCTATCTGATTTTTACTTTATTAGCTTTATTCTGAAAAATCTATATCTTTTTATTCTACAACATGCTTGCTAATCATACAATAAGCTATACTGAATCTAGAATGCTAACTCGCCCTTTGGCGCATGCTTTACTATCTTTCGGACTGAATACGATATGGCGCACAACTCAGAATCTATTAGATTTACTTAATTCTCAACATTCAACTCCGAGGGTTTCAAATACGGAGTTTACTATGATTTACCAACCTAAGGTTTACTAACTTGCCGAAGAACAACTTCACATACCTTAACCTCGAGTTATCCGACTGTCGGATGAGGCTCGGTCAGCACTCCAGCTATTTCTCCCAACTGCATTCATATATACGTCAATTACTACTTAATACAACACTATTTTGAAAGAAAACATCACTTTCGATATAATTATAGCCTAAACTTAGGCTTATCGAAAGACGGTCGAAAACTTGCTATTTTTCGGAGGTCCAGAAGGGAGAAGTATTCACTTTACGGCTAGGAGCACATAGACACTAGTTTGGAGCAATTTCACTTACCTTAGCCCGGTAGCACGACGATTCGTCGGCCGAATTTCGCGAAACTAAATCCGTAGGAATGCTCCCTACTGATAAATACTTCGGTATCTAGAGTTAATTTGGATTTGGACTACGTTTAGCAGTGTAATCAGACGATAATATGTAACCCTCTTCGTCTCTCTCTCTGTTTTCAACGAATTCTATGGAAATTATAATGAATAATTTGATTTAAAACCGAAGTGGGGCTTTATATACTTGGGCCTGGACAGGCCCAACGTGTCACAGAACCAACGCGGAGGCTCCACCTCCGTGACACGTTGCCATCGTGGAGGGGCTCTACCCCGGCTCCTTTCGCAATGGTTTGACAGGTTTCTTGTCCGATCCTTTCCCGGGCCTTTCCCTAGCACGTATGGCTTTCAAATATGCTTAACCAATTCGCAATACAGACCATCTAGGTGCTGGGAATCTCACGGGGTATAACATTATCAATAATTACATTTCGATACAATTGTTCTTAACCTCAACAAGAAGAGGATTTAGCCACTCATTTGTGGATTAAACATCGTTAAATGAGTGTTAATCATACAAGAAATTTAAATAAAGAAGAAGGAGATAGAGAAAAACCCTGAGATTTTCATCCTCTCAACTGCCTGTAACCCACGTTCTTGCTCCACCAAGTCAGAATAATTAAAAATGAACCTAAGTGTTCTATTTATACTAGTGGGAATTTTTCTCGGGATAACAAGCAACGTGTCACGGAGTGCATCGCGGAGCGCTGCCTCCGTGACATGCCACCGACATGGACCCTTACTGGAATTCAGATGTCCAGGTATTAAGGCCCAATGTGGCATGGCATGCAACACGGGGCTAGGACAACGTGCCACGGCCCCAACGCGCACCTTCACTGGAATTTGGCAAAAATTCCATATCCAGGTAGAAGGCATCCACGATGGCAGCGTGACACGGCTCCATCGCGGAGCCCCTTTAATTCATGCTGTCCTTGGCCTTTTCCTTGCTTGCTTCCGAGTCCACTCCCGATTTCTCTCAACATGCATTTTAGCTTCCCAAAATTATATTTCTTCTGCAAAACAACGCTAATCATGTTGGTTAGTATAAATACACATTTTATTACAAATCACATGAGAATGTATAAACATCGATAAACAAGGCAAAATGACACATTTGAGTATCACTTGGGCATATAAATTTTCCCAAGATCAGAGTTAAGGTTGGATCAGTATCAATGGATGGGTTCAACGACTAACCATTACGAGTAACGACTTATGGCAAGTGCCCGTTGGAAGGATTATAGAAACTATGCAAGGTGTTAGTTGCGACGACGAGAGGGAATGATGGGTCATTGTTGTGAGTAATGACTCCTCCTATCTAGCCATTGTTTGAGTATCTGAGAACTGGGGATTAGGGATGGCTGCTGACAGATGGATACAATGGGTGGTTGCATCATAGGATGGCCCGTTGGATGGGTCATTTTACCTGGCAGTGGCTATTTTACAGACGATTCACAAAGAGTGTTTTCATAATTAGTAAGCTTCTAAATCCCAAATGACATCATTTTAAGCCTTGAAAGGAGTGTTTCAAGAGGGTTTAGCCTATTCTAATGCATTAGACTCCCATGCATGCAAGATATTAAGAACCCTTGTTCGGTTGCTGTGGTGACTACAGGCAAGTGCACGTGGTCAAACAAGTAGTAAAGTGGCTTAAGTAAAGCCAAGTATCTATCCCACAGGGACTGAACTACGGTACTAATTAACTTAAGTGTTAATGAACTATATCTTTAAGAATGCAGACAACCAAATAAATGATATTTTGAGAGTTTGAGTTTACTAATTAATAAGAATCTAAGGCAAAATTATAAAGTGAGTCTGAACAATAGTAATGAGCAAGCTGAGGTTAAAACAAACATGCAGGGAATTAATTTATCAATACAATTAAGTTAATTTTTCCTTCGGTTGCTAGTCAAGAATTATTGCCTATGGATTGGAACTTTCGACTCCTATCCAACTTATGAATCATGAGTCTTAATCTGCATTTCTGTGATAAAAGAATTTCATGTTCTAGCCATACATTCCCGATTCCTTAATTGACTAATAAGACTTTTAGATATATTTCTATTCTGAATGTAAATCAATTCTCAATTTTCTAAACTAAGAAGTGATCATATTCTACCAATTCACATCTTCCCAATTTCTTTCCTTTTCAAAATCAAAATTGGATTTTTTAGATATACATTAACATTGGCCAAACATTAATGCAGTAAGAACAAGAATTGATAGAACAACCATTGAAGAAAAAATGAAAACTGAAATGATTAACAATTACATTCCACTACAATATTCTTAACCTCAGCAAGAAGTGAATTTAGCCACTCATTTGTGGATTTAACATCATCAAATAAGTATAATTCATACAAACAATTGAGATAAAAGAGAAAGAGATAGAGAAGAACCCTAGAATTTTCGTCCCCTCAACTGCCTGTAACCCACATTCTTGCTCAACCAAGTCAGAATGTTTAAAATAAAACCTAAGTGTGCTATTTATACTATTGAGAATTTTTCCCGGAATAACAAGTAACGTGGCACAGAGTGTATCGCGGAGCACTCCCTCCGTGCCACGGAGGTATCGCGGACCCTCACTGGAAGTGGGCCCCCCAGGCAATTTAACCTCAACGTGCCACAGCCTGCATTGCGGAGCCTGGCCAACGTGACACGGTGCTATCGCGCACCTTCACTGGAAATTGCCAAAATTATTTCATCATAGACAGAGTGCCTCCGCGATGGCAATGTGACACGACTCCATCGCGGAGCCCTTGTTTTTGCTACTCTTCATTGTCCTTTTTCACTCCTTGTTTCCAAGTCCATTCCCAATTTTTACCAACATGTATCTTAGCTTCCCAAAATTCCATTTTACCGGAAAAACAACACTAATGATGTTGGTTAGTATAAATTCACATTTAACTACAAATCACATGAGAATGTACACATAACAATCGATAAACAAGATGAAATGAAGCGTTTGAGTATCACTTGGGCATGCAATTCTGCCCAAGATCACTTACCCCACACTTTAACTCTTGTTCGTCCTCGAACAATATTCTCACATCTCATTCAATTGACACTCATGCATAGCTACTTTGGCTTAACAATTCAAGCTATGGCTATACCGATTATTTAATATAGCAAATCATCAAGAAAACATGCATAGTCTCATCAATACAATGAAGTACATCACTTTAAGATCTCCTAAGCTCAAGAATCAATTCTCGATCTTGGAAAACTCGTGCAAATCCACTGATCAAGACATCCAACATGAAATTAATCTCTCGTCAAGCATGTGCCCTCATAAAACAAGAAAACTACCCCATTTGCTATCATATGATTTCCAATGCACTACATGTAGGGGTATATGAATACAATTTCTCTCTCTCTCCCAAAGAATTCACGTGCATAATGTCATGAACCATAGGCTTGCCTCTAGTGTATTACTCCACTAATATAAGGACGAGTGATGTAAGATCACGTAAGACTTAACGGGTTGTAATGTAAGCTAAGGAACGAGCAAATACTAGGCTAACCAATAATAGAAACTAGCTTCCTTAAGCACTTTTCAATACATCCCACCATCATTACGGCCATTTTTTTTCTTCCTTCATTCTCCAATTCTTGAGGAATTTTTTTCTTTGTTTTCGTTCCCATTTCTTTAAGCACACTCGACTTACTAGCAAAGATTAGTTATACATCTTTAGTTTATTTAATTTCAGCAAGTGCACCTTTGACCATTTCTTTAACTTTCACCACTTCTTCTTTTTCTTTCTTTTCACAATTCTCACTCCTTTATACTGTGGGAAAATTGTTTTTTTCTTGAGCGCTTAAGAGTTTTGGATCAAATTCACGGCTAATTAAAAGAAGAGATTAAGCTAGGTTTGTACCTCTTCAAAGAAAGAAAAAAATAGGCTAAAGACTCAATGGGGCTAACTAGGATGTACATTCAAGGTAGGTATGATAATGGAGAAACTTTCGGTTTAATCAAAGAAATGCCTACATCCTTTCCTACAATACACATCCTTCATTTCGTTTAGTACACACACCAAGCAAGTTCTAGACACTTCACAATAGCATGGAATAATTGAAACTTCACCTCACACTCATTGCACATGCTCAACTCAAGACATATTCACAGACTCTTCAATCAGCTAATTGCAAGAATTCACTATTAAGCCTCGATCACACCGAATCGAACTCTATGGCCTAGGTATCTCAACATGTTTACACATTTACATGATTTCATACGAATCACCTTTGCAACTTAATATCATGTACAACATGTAACAAGAATTCCGAGCCATGAAGTAACGACACGTTTGGGACACAAACAAAAGAAAGAAAAGAAAGAAAAAACTACTCCTATCGACTACAGTTCCCTTAAGGCGGTCGTCATCCATCCATCATAGGGAACGGTCATTGTCTACGAATTCAGTTCAATGGGACTATTCTCGGTAAAAGCACCAAAAACAAAGGCCGAGAAACCCAACATAAAAGAAATTTAATAAAAAATTTTAAAAATTTTGATAATTTCGATAGAAAACAAAAATATTTACACAACAACCAATAGCTCAACACAACACACAACAGCTTAACATTCATTACAACACCACTTAATTACAGAACACATAACACAAAGTCACAGGGTCACATTTTTCATAGGCACAACAACAAAACATAAACATAAACATAAATGCAGCTGGCCCCTAACTACTCCCACCCCACACTTAAACCGAACACTGTCCCCAGTGTTCACATAATTCAACATATCACAATGGTGGGTGGTGAAGCTCCCTGATCAATCAAAGTATTCAACTTCTTCATCAGGTGCCGTTGCCTCATCTCCCATATCAGAATCGCCCCCACTGTCCTCGTCTGACTCAACTTCTGAGTCCTCCCGTCGTGTCTCCTCATCAGTGGGGACGCCATCATCTACGGGCTCCACAAATGCTGGCCCCACTCTGCATAGAGCTCGGGCATTCTCGCTGAATGGGTATTCCAGCTCGAGCTGCCACAGCTCATCCTCCGTTGCCGGCCTCCTGCCAATGAGCAACTGTAGTATCTGCATCCCATACATGCGGGCCATATACTGATCATCCCGAGCATGTAGCTCGGCTAGTGTGAGCACCGTCCCATGAGTAGTGTCAGGTGCCTTGGTTTTGGTGACATCTAAGGCACGCCTATCAATCTGTGGGATGTAATCCAGGGCCTCCTCCTTGATATCATGGCCCCTCAGGAATGTGGTAAGCAAACCACTAAACCCATATCTGTGCCCCTGATGTAGTCGGGCTCTCTTCATGGCGGAGATGATCACCGCCCCAACATTTATTTCAAGACCCTTCATTAGGGCATACACCAAGCAGACTCGGTCCCGGGTGACATCTGTCATGTGCACCCCCGGGATCAAGAATGAGCACACAATTTTAAGCCATATCCTAGCTTCCCTGTTCATCTGTGAGTAGGGCAGTGTCTGGTGGTAGCCCCTCTCCTTGTGTCTGCTCCACCTTGCTGTCGAACGGGTTCCACATAGAGTGCGTCTGATGTCCGCATAAGGTGGAGTGATGTTCAGCTGTCGGAGTACATGGGCGGCTGTGTCCCATGCCCTTAATATAGCATTCAAGTGATGGGGCTCAAAAGTGACAACCTGCCCCCTGATTTTGACGGTGTGACTGCGGAGGGTTGGGTTCCAGTTGGCATAGAACTCCCGAATCAGATGGAGATTGCACTCCCTGGGCTCTTCAAAGATGAAGTTAAGCCCAGTGGTGTCAATCCGGTGTACGATCCGCGAGAATTCCTGTGCTAGTGGCTCCCTTGATATTTGCTCCTCCGGGAAGTATTTGGTTTCTTTGTGTTTTGCATACCATTTCTTCCCTTCGGCAGTCACTCATCAGGTTTCGTATTGTCGGCATTGGGCTCTCAGAACCGCTGGTGCTGCTGGAACTGCTGTTCCCAATCTTATTCTTTTTCTGCCGGCGCCTGATGTGGATACGCCTTTACCGTTGTCTTGTCTGCCTGGCATTGTTCCTGTACAATCAAACATACAATCCCAATGTTATTCAAGTCACAACTAGCTTCAACTAAGGTTGGGTTTAATTAGGTCACCCCACACTTAGTCTTTAGCCACAATCAAAACAATTCGACAAGACATTCATGATTTTTCTCATTCTTAACATTCAACCAGCTTAGTGCATTCATATAAATCGATGGAACAATTACTACGTACTACTCAGACTTCGTACCATGAATAAAATTATCGCAATCGATTCACTTTCAACATCATAGCACTTAGCCAAAATTTTGTTCTCAACACCCTATGCAATTCACCAATTTCATTCTCCCGAAAACCCCTTGTCTACGTAGCATATTCAACATTAATCACAACATAATTCAATTCACCCAACATGCACAACCCAATTTTGTTCAACATTTCAAACAATTTTAGTCTTCTTCATATTCAATTTCCAACCCTAGCTAACAATTTCGCAAAAATTCAATAACACATGCATTCATCGAGTTCATATACTCACAACGATACTATGAACATCAATCAATCATAACTTAGATGAATTCAAGCTTAATTCTCACTTAGGTCAAGTTTCAATCACTACACATGTTCAAGAATCGAAAATTCAAGCAAAAATGAGGTAAAGTTCAAGAACATACCTTTAATCCGATGAAATTGAAGAAAACTCAAAGAAAATCGATGCCTAGGTCCGTGTCATGTTGGGGGAGAAGGGAATTTGGGGTGTTGGTCGCGGAGGAAAGGGAAAATAATGAAGAAATTGAGGGAAATCGAGGTTTTAAAGTGATATTTCGTGCGGGTTACCAGCGACCCGGTGTGACCTGACGCTAAATAACACTCAATGTGTCACGGAGGGTAACGCGGAGCACCCCCTCCTTGACACGGAGCCATCACGCCAGTGTTCTGGATTTTTAAAAAATCCGGAACACTCTTCAACGTGTCATGGAGGGTGCGGAGCACCCCCTCCGTGACACAGAGCCATTGCATAGGCTCACTGTGATGTGTCAATTTTTTTTTTCTCACCTCAATTTTTTCCTTTGTGTTTCTTTGCATTTTTGCCCTCCGTTTCGCCTGAAAATCACTTCACCAAAAGAAATTGGTTAGAATTCGTAGGTTTCAATGCAAACAAAATTTTTATTGTATATATATTTTTTCTTTTTCTCCTTTTCTTTTTTTTTCCAAATATTTCTACTCATCTATTACAACAATTTCACGGGTTGCCTCCCGTGCAGCGCCTGATTTACCGTCGCGGCTCGACGTCATTCAATGCTCAATCATCCTCTAGAGTGATGGACGTCTTCTCTCGAATAACGTCCTCACCCCAATAATGCTTACATCGCTGCCCATTTTCTAAGAACGTGGCAGTTCTATCTTCTTGCCATAACTCCACCGCCCCGTGCGGGGTCATTCTTACCACCTCAAACGGCCCTGTCCATTTGGACCGCAATTTTCCTGGAAAAAGCCTCAATCTTGAATTGAATAGAAATACTTTCTGCCCCGACTCAAAGATCCGATGCACCATATGCTTATCGTGCCACCTCTTTGTTTTCTCTTTGTAGCACTTGGCACTTTCATAGGCATGCCAACGAAACTCATCAAGTTCGCTGAGTTGCATCAGCCTCTTCTTCCCCGCTAGCTCTAGATCCATGTTCAATTTCCTCACGGCCTTGAAAGCTCGGTGTTCTAGCTCCACAGGCAGATGAACGCCTTTCCATTTACTAATCTATACGGAGAAGTCCCATGTGGTGTCTTGTACGCAGTTCTATAAGCCCACAACGCATCGTCGAGTTTGCTTGACCAATCACTACATTGTGCATTCACTGTCTTCTATAGAATCTGCTTTACTTATCTGTTCGACACCTCCACTTGCCCACTAGTTTGGGGATGATATGTTGTTGCTACCTTGTGGCACACCCCATACTTAGCTAGCAAATTCTTGAAACTTGCATTTACGAAATGAGCCCCTCCATCACTGATAATGGCTCGGGGTGTCCCGAACCTGGTGAAAATGTGCTTTTTCACAACTTTTGTTACCACCTTGTTGTTGTTCATGGGGCAAGCTATTGCTTCAACCCACTTTGATACATAATCAACGGCCACCAAGATGTAACTATTACCAAATGATAATGGGAACGGGCCAATGAAATCTATACCCCATACATCAAAGATCTCCACTTCTAATATCTGCTGCAGCAGCATTTCTTGCCTTCTTCCAATTGTGCCTGTTCTTTTACATCTATCACACATTTTTACATATGCCACAGAGTCTCTAAATAGTGTAGGCCAAAAGAAACCTGACTGTAGCACCTTGTGCGCTGTCCGGTCGCCTCCGTGGTGCCCTTCATACAATGAAGAGTGACAACACCTCAACACTTCTGCAATCTGGCTCTTCGGAATGCATCTTCTCATCACCTGATCCGGTCCCTGCTTAAACAAGTACGACTCATCCCAAATATAATACCTGCAATCATGTCTCAACTTCTTTCTCTGCTGAGCCGTAGCCTCCGGTGGATAGACTCCACTCACTAGCAAATTCACAATGTCTGCATACCAAGGGATTTCAGCTTCCCTTATTGATAAGAGCTGCTCATCCGGGAACTCTTCTTTGATGCTGTCACCTTCCTTCACATGCGACCGGCTTTCCAATCGTGATAGGTGATATGCCACTTGATTCTCGCTCCCCTTTCTGTCTCGAATCTCTACGTCAAACTCTTGTAACAACAAGATCCATCTGATCATCCTGGGCTTTGCATCCTTCTTGTTAAACAGATACCGAATCTCTGCATGATCGGTATACACCACTACTCTAGAACCCACCAAATAGGACCTAAATTTATCAAACGCGAACACCAATGCTAGCATCTCCTTTTCTGTGACTGTATAATTAACTTGGGCTGCGTCTAGTGTTTTGCTTGCATAATGAATAGAATGAAAAATTCTATTTCTCCGCTGCCCCAATAAAGCTCCTACCACCACATCGCTTGCATAACACATTAATTCAAACGGTTGTTCCCAATCCGGAGAAATGAGGATAGGTGCTTCTATCAACTTTTGTTTCAACTCCTCGAATGCTTTGACACAATCCTCATCAAACTCAAACTTCACCTCTTTTTCTAGCAACCTGCATATTGGTCTAGAAATTTTAGAGAAGTTCTTGATGAACCGTCTGTAGAACCCTGCATGTCCGAGAAAACTGCGAACGCCCTTCACTGACACAGGTGGTGGTAGATTTTCAATAACCTCGATCTTTGCACGATCGACTTCCAACCCCTTGCAAGACACTTTATGGCCAAGGACGATACCCTCCTTGACTAAGAAATGACATTTCTCCCAGTTGAGTATAAGGTTGGATTCTTCACAACGAGCTAGCACCCTGTCAAGATTCTGCAAACAAGTATCAAAAGAATTACCAAAAATAGAAAAATCATCCATAAATACCTCGACGAAATGTTCCACCATATCGTGGAAGATCGCTATCATGCATCTCTGGAATATGGCGGGTGCATTGCATAAACCAAATGGCATCCACCGGAAAGCATATGTCCCATAAGGACATGTGAAAGTAGTCTTCTCCTGGTCCTCCGGTGCTATGGCTATCTGGTTATAGCTAGAATAGCCATCAAGGAAACAATAATATTCTTGACTAGCCAATCTGTCCAATATCTAATCAATAAATGGGATAGGATAGTTATCTTTCCTTGTGGCCTTATTGAGCTTTCCATAGTCCATGAAAATCCGCTAGCCTGTGACTGTGCGTGTAGGGATCAACTCATTTTTCTCATTGGTGACCATGGTCATTCCTCCTTTCTTTGGGACACACTGAACGGGGCTGACCCATTCGCTGTCTGAAATAGGATAGACCACACCTGCATCAAGCCATTTAATCACTTCCTTCCTAACCACATCCTTCATCATCAGATTCAACCTCCGTTGATGTTGTACAGTGGGCTTTTCTCCTTCCTCCATGAAAAGTTTTTATGTACAAAAAGCTAGATTGATACCCCGAATGTCTGACATTTGCCAGCCCATTGCTTTCTTCCTCCTTTTGATAACCACCAACGCATCCTTTAACTGTGCCTCCGTCAATTCTGCGGAGATGATGACTGGCAAGGTGTCATCTTCCCCCAAAAAGATGTATTTCAGATGTGGAGGCAATGTCTTCAACTCTAATTTTGGTGCTTCCTCAATAGATGGTTTTGGCAATGGTTCCAGGGACCTCATCAACGGCTGAAAGTCTTGCTTCCTGAGATACCATTTTGATTCATTCAACTTTCGCACCATCTCATAAGTATCTCTATCTCCGAAATGATCGGAGCTCATCAACTCTCTCTCCAATGGATCTCGAGAATCAACAATTAAAGAATTTCTTCCTTGTTTAGCACATTGATTGTTGAAAGCTCCTCATAGATGGCCGAAAGCTTCATGGCCTTATACACATCAAATACCTCCACTTTATCATGCGCTTGCATGGTTAGCTGGCCTGCAGCTACATCAATCAATGCTCTCCCGGTTGCCAAGAAAGGACGTCCCAAAACAAATGGGACTTCTGCATCTGGCTCAAAATCCAAGACAATAAAAATCTACCGGGAATATGAGGGAGCCCACTTGCACCAGAACGTCCTCCACAATGCCATCTGGTCTAGCTAAAGAATGGTCTGCTAACTGCAAGATCACTGTAGTTGATCTAGGACAGCCCAGCCCCAACTTCTTAACACCGATGTCGACATCAAGTTTATGCTCGCTCCCAAATCACATAGTCCGCGAGCTCGGATATTTTGCCCGATTGTGATCTGAATTGTAAAGCTCCCAGGGTCCTTGAGCTTTGTTGGCAACCTGTTCTGAATCCGGGAAGTCCACTCCTCAGTAAGCGCCACCGTAGCATACTCCATCAATCTGCTTTTGTTAGCTACGATGTCCTTGATATACTTTGCATATTTAGGCACTCCCTGCAAAACATCAACCAAAGGTAAATTAATGTGTACCTATTTAAGCACCTCCATGAACTTTTGAAAGCAAGCTTCCTCCTTGTGTTTCTTTAAGCACCTCCATGAACTTTTGAAAACAAGCTTCCTCCTTGTGTTTCTATAATCTTTGAGGAAATGAGGGTGGTGGTCTTTCTGCTTCAGCTGCCTTCTCCTTCCCCCTCTCATCATCATGTTCCCTATCTTTTTCCATTGCTCCTAATTGCTGAGGTGATCTTTCTGGTTCCACCTCCTTGAGTTGTAATCCACTCCTTGTGGTCACTGCATTGACCTGCTTGGGATTCAGGTCAGTGTCACTCGGTAGTCCTCCTCTGGGCCTGGTGTTTTGAGCTCCAGCTAGTTGTCCAAACTTCTACTCCAACGCCTTTGTAGTTAACTGCTGGTTTTTCAAGTCTGCCGCTAATTTCACATAATCAGCCTGCATTTGAGCTTGGTTAGCTATCATTGTTTTGAACATTTCGTCAATACTGATGGGTGGTGGAGGAGGTGCATTGTTTCCTCTGTACTGAGACTGATAATTCTGCTGCCCCCCTTGATTTCTTTGCATACCCTGATTCAAACTCTGCCCTTGATGGCTGTTACAACCCCAAGAGAAATTCAGATGATTCCTCCAATTTGTGTTGTAATTATTGCCATACTGCTGGTGATTATTTCTCTGGACGTTCCCAACAAAGTTCACTGAATCTGGATTTGCACCACAACACTCAGCTGAGTGTTCATTACTACCGGATACTTCACACCAAACCTGCTGCACTACATTGACTGGGGCTTGTGGTTGATTCAAGCTCATACTGCTGAAGTGGGTGTTGAGTTGATTTTTCAGCACAGCTATCTGTGCAGCGATAGCTGTAAAACCATCCACCTCAAAGATTCCTGCCGCTTTCCTTGTTCCTCCTCTTGAAGAGTCCGCATTCCAGTCTGGATTTTCCTGTGAAATACGATTTAACAAAGTATACAACTCCTCATAAGTCTTTTCTAATGCTTGTCCCCCAGCTGCTGAGTCTAGCAAAATTTTTGTGTGGGGTTCCAAACCCTCTATGAAAGTATGCACCAACACATCATTGGACTGGTGATGGTGAGGACAATCCCATAACAATGATTTGAACCTTTCCCAAGCTTGATACAGATTCTCCCCCTCTCTTTGTTTAAAACTTAGAATCTGACTTCTAAGTCTTGCTGTTTTCCCGGATGGAAAGAATCATATCAAAAACTTTCTTGCAAGATCATCCCAAGTGGTGATAGAGTTAGGTGGTTCAGCTTCCAACCACCTCTTTGCTTCCCCCAATAATGAAATTGGGAATAATGTAAGCCATACGTAATCGGATGATACTCCAGCAGGGATGTAAGTGTCACTTATCCCCAAAAAGTTTTGGAAATGTTGTTGTGGATCTTCATGAGGGAGACCTGTGAATTGCCCGCTGGTGTGCAACAATTGCACCATGTTGTGTTGAAGCTCAAACCTCCCTCCTAGCTCTGGTCTGTGAATAGTTGATGTAACATTGTTAGCATGTGGAATTACCACTTCTCGAACCGGCCTAGCTGCCATTTCCTCGAGCACTAACACTGCCCTCACAAGTGGTGGATTCTGTTGTTGCTCCAAAATTGCCTAGCTGAGCAACTGTAGCTTTTTCTCTAGATCTTCCCTTCTTTGATGATGAAATTGTCTTTTCGGCTCTATGTATGAATCCACCAACTCCTTGTCTCTTGCCAGTGTTCAGAAGAATCCAATATCTGCAAGAGAAAGGCTAAGATCAAGTTGTCAGCACTTAAATAGAATTTGTAAACTAACACTAAGAAAATAATTTTACCAATTTCCAGTCCCTGGCAACGGCGCTAAAAACTTGTTCGGCTGCTGTGGTGACTACACGCAAGTGCACGTGGTCGAACAAGTAGTAAATTGGCTTAAGTAAAGCCAAGTCTCGATCCCACAGGGCCTGAACTACGGTACTAATTAACTTAAGTGTTAATGAACTATATCTTTAAGAATGCAGACAACCAAATAAATAATATTTTGAGAGTTTGAGTTTACTAATTAATAAGAATCTAAGGCAAAATTATAAAGTGAGTCTGAACATAGTAATGATCAAGCTGAGGTTAAAACGAACATGCAGGGAATTAATTTATCAATACAATTCAGTTAATCTTTCCTTCGGTTGCTAGTCAAGAATTATTGCCTATGGATTGGAACTTTCGACTCCTATCCAACTTAAGAATCATGAGTCTTAATCTACATTTTTGTGATAAAAGAATTTAATGTTCTAGCCATACATTCCCGATTCCTTAATTGACTAATAAGACTTTCAGATATATTTCTATTCTGAATGTAAATCAATTCTCAATTTTCTAAACTAAGAAGAGATCATATCCTACCAATTCACATCTTCCCAATTTCTTTCCTTTTCAAAATCAAAATTGGATTTTTTAGATATACATTAACATTGGCCAAACATTAATGCAGTAAGAACAAGAATTGATAGAACAACCATTGAAGAAAAGATGAAAACTGAAATGATTAACAATTACATTCCACTACAATTGTTCTTAACCTCAGCAAGAAGTGAATTTAGCCACTCATTTGTGGATTTAACTTCATCAAATAAGTATAATTCATACAAACAATTGAGATAAAAGAGAAAGAGATAGAGAAGAACCCTAGAATTTTTGTCCCCTCAACTGCCTGTAACCCACGTGCTTGCTCAACCAAGTCAGAATGTTTAAAATAAAACCTAAGTGTGCTATTTATACTATTGAGAATTTTTTCCGGAATAACAAGCAACGTGGCACAGAGTGTATCGCGGAGCACTCCCTCCGTGCCACAGAGGTATCGCGGACCCTCACTGGATATCGGCCCCCCCCCAGGAAATTTAACCTCAACCTGCCACGTCTTGCATCACGGAGCCTGGCCAACGTGGCACGGTGCTATCGCGCACCTTCACTGGAAATTGCCAAAATTATTTCATCTGAGGCAGAGTGCCTCCGCGATGGCAAAATGACACAGCTCCATCGCGGAGCCCTTGTTTTTGCTTCTCTTCCTTGTCCTTTTCCACTCCTTGTTTCCAAGTCCATTCCCAATTTTTACCAACATGTATCTTAGCTTCCCAAAATTCCATTTTACCTGCAAAACAATGCTAATCATGTTGGTTAGTATAAATTCACATTTAACTATAAATCACATGAGAATGTACACATAACAATTGATAAACAAGACGAAATGAAGCGTTTGAGTATCACTTGGGCATGCAATTCTGCCCAAGATCAACCCTCTTCAAGATCAAGCTAGAACTCTCTCAATTCTTTCCCCATTTCTCATGGGCTTTCAAGGCTAGTTTGAGGATCAGTTCACCCAGGTATGTAGGGCTACCAATTAGGTTTTCCTTTCACCTCATGCCCAAATTTCTCTTCAAGTTCATGAATTCAAGTGTATGGACTTATAGGGTTTTAACACAATTTTATAAAATTCTATATGATAGGTTTATGGGTCTAATCCCCTCATGTTCTAAAGTATATTTTATGTCTAGCAGGCAGATTTTATACACAATTTGGTTATAAATTCATGATTTCAAGTTATTATAATTTATGCCCTATTATGCAAGTTTTGTGAAAAGTCAAGCTTATGATTCATGATTTCAAGTATGATGAGATATCTAGCATGAATGAATATTTATATATCTCCCATGTATGACTCCATGATTTTGAATTATGAAGTCTATTTCAAGTATGCATGATTTTATGATTTGGGCAAGCCCGTACAAGTTAAGTATGCTTTCATGATTTAGCCAAGGCTAATAAGATCAACTTATCATATGTTTTGGAGTCAAGACTCCTAATGCAACTTATAATATGTTTTGGAGTCAAGACTCCCAATGCTTAGATTTCCGGCTATGTATAGATTATGATTTCAACTTTGTTAAAAAATGATGTGAGTACTATACATGTTTTTGGGAGTAATATCTAGCACCCAGCATGCTTGGGGTCCAATGTCCCCAGTCTCAGAACTACGTGCCAACATAGGTATATTTTACATGTTTGGGACCTCTCAACAGAGTTCTCACCCTTCCCCAAGGGCCCTCAGCTTGATATCAATATCGTGGTAGCGTCCTTAGCCCTGGAAAGGTTTTGGATGACTTCTCCCACTTGAGTGTGATAGTTGGGGCATCACATGAGCTCTATTGTGATGGTGTCGGTTATGACGAGTCTCCCATTGTTCCTCACAATTTCAGTTACTCATGTTCATGAACTTATGATATTATGTTTTACAACAGATTTGACCCAATGATCAGTTTATGAGCTTTTACTTATGATTTCAACTATGACAACTCATATGATTTCTATTTCTAAATCTTGGGTCACTATATTTAGTTATGATAAGTAGCTTATGACTATATATGTCTCAGATACAGTTTTCAGCATGCATTCCCTACTTTCATGATTTAATGATTTATATTTATATTCATGATTTTAGTTAACATTTACTAAGCATGTTTTTACTTACCTTGTGTACTCAGTACATTTAACGTACTAACTGCATACTCTATGTTATCTCATTTCATGATATAGGTTCAGGTGATCCAACTCAGTCTCGTCGATAGCTCATTTCCCTTGTCAACGTAGTTCAGCCCTGCCTTGGGTGAGTCCTTATCATTCAAGGGCATCTATCATTTCAGTTTTGTGTTGTCAGTTTGTTTTAGTCTTAATATATCTTGGGGGGGCTTGTCCCGACATCTCATCAAATAGTAGAGGCTTTTAAGACATAGACTAGTGTGTGTTTAGTTTTGAGGTTTAGCATTGTGATGTTACCGTTTGATGTATGCTTCGTATTATTCAGACTTTTGCTTATTCATGTTTAAGTTATTAGTTTTTGCTTTAGTTTATGCTCTTGAGTTGCTATGCACATGCCATGGGTTGACTTGGAGCCATCTGTGGTTCTAGTCGAATTGCTAGCCCTAACTCAAAGGAAGCAAGAATTGTTCAAAGAATATGATCATAGCACATAAGGTGAAAAACTTTCAATGTTAATTTCTTGCTATCATTGTTAGCCGAATTTGTACTTTGATTCCTCTACTTATGAACATGAGGAGGAGGAATGTGATTAGAGGCTAAACACAAATGCTATCGACGGATTTAGGATTTAAAAAGGCTCAAGGACTTAAATAAATGTTTAAGGTGTGACTTAATGGGTAAAATGCATGATGAGGATTAAGTGGGTAGTTAAAAATAATGTATTGTGAGTCGATAGGGTAGGGAATTCTGTGTACCCATCTTAAAAATGTTATTTACTTGCACGACCTAAGCATGCTTAAGGTGAGGATAGGCTTCATGAGCCTTCGTATGACTCGTGGTCTTGGAATGACTCATAGGAGGATTTGTTGGTACATTCCCAAGATAATTTAACTAGAAACACATGTTGCAGACCCTCGTAAGACCCATGGTATCTCACTATGAGTCCTGGTGACCATACCACGAATCAGAGAAGGTCAAGCTCAAAAGGAGTAGTACAACCCTTAGTAGGACTTGTGGAATCAAACTATGATCCGTAACATGAGTCGTACAAAAATATAGAGAAACAAAATATCCTAGAATGTCTCTTACAATTAGTGGTACGAGTCATACCAACAAGTCATGACAGTGCTTTGAGATACTACTAGTCTTATTACGGATCGTACCACTTAGGTACAACTCGTACTGATGACTCATGGTAAGATACCGAATATAATGTTCTTTGTTCTTTTTTTTTGAGATCACACATACTAGCCTTTTTCTCCACAAGTACAATGACAATGAAGAGGAGAACAACCAAAAAGTCCCAGGACAAGGAGGCCAGAGCTGAGATTGCTGCTTGGAGGGGCCTAAGGGACGAGGCCTCCATATCTGAGAAGGAGAAGGGCTCCCCTAGTGGTTCAGTGGAGGAATACCAAGTAGACACAGATGACAATGATGATCCATAGACCACTAGCGCACAGGCCAAGGCTCAGGCTGAAGCTGCTTCAACCACATCTGTCGAAGCTCCCTAGTCTGAGGAGGGAGCCGAGGAGCAGCCTTAAGAGTCCAGCAGTGGCTCCAATACTGACGAAGGGTCTGATGAGGCCCAATCTGGAGATTGAGTAGATGAGGCTGGGTCTGAGGAGGAGGCCCAAGATGATGAGGATGATTAGACTCCACCTCCAAAGAGTCAAACCATGAGGTGGCATGTGCTCGGTACTCAGGAAATTTATGAGCACGGTCTAGCTCGCACCACCAAGTAGCATAATAGGAGGAGTATTCAGGAGGAATTGTGAATCTTGACCAGTGCATTAAATGAGGTAGAGGTGATGAAGCGGATCTTGAGTTTCAATGGGTTTGATTAGATGGCTAGAACTCCTGACCGCTACAGTGCTGAATTAGTCAGGGAGTTCTACACCAATTACTTGGGAATGATGGATCAAAAAGAAAAGGCAGGGCAGAGACTAAAAGAGTAGCCCAAGCTTGATAGTGTTGTGGTCTAAGGACAAGCAGTTGACATCTCAAAGAGGACCATTTCCAGGATGCTTTATGGGCCTCTGTTTAGAGCTCCAGATGCTACAACTGAGTTCGATTACAGAGTAGATGCCCTAAAAAGGGTAAAGAAGCTAAGACACGAGGAGAGATAGAGTCAGGTGAGATGGATAGAGAGGGTAATAGCTGAGGAAAAAGAGGAGGTAAAGTGGGAGACCAGTGGTCGACAGGTCACCAAAGCCTTGCTAAACTCTATAGAGAAATCCTACTATTGGTTCTCTACTGGTTTGTGTCAACAGTGAATAACAACACCGTCATTGTAGATAGTTATGTATTAGTGGCATGTATCATGTCAAGATGTTCCATCAACATCCCATGAGTGATAGCGGAGGAGATTCGAGACCGTGCTATGGGTTTGAGCACCACTATCCCATTCCAAAGTCTTATCTATAGACTTTGTAGAGACGCTAAGTGAGGGTGTTGAGGGAGATTCATGTCGAGGCCGGAGGCCACAGGACTATGGATATTGGTCTGATCAGAGATAATATGAACCCGGTCAGCCGGGTTAGATCACCCACAACAGTCCCACTACCACTGTCAGCAGGGGGCGAGCAAATAGATTCCCCACCTTAGCGAAGTAGGGGGAGATTCTAGCTATAGAGGCTGGCCGCACAGAGGTAGCTCCATGTACTTCCTCCACACCTCCAGTGGGAATCCCTATCCAGGTCCCAGCAGGCTACGTCTTGGTTCCTAAGGAGTTTCTCTAGAAGATGGCAAGGAGATTGACGTTGATTGAGAAAAAGGTCAACCTAATGATGGAAAATTTCAAGCCTTGGGTGAAGGATAAGATAAAGGAGGTTTCTAGGGGATTACACAGCCGGTTAGATAGCTTTGAGATCCATTTCAATGAGTACTTAGTTGAGAAGCCAGCCATGAGCATCTTGAGAGATGAGTTGGAGGCTCTTCGGAGTCAAGTTGTCAAGTTGTCATTTAGATAGCCGGTTGTATTAGTAGCCCCCACCATCCTTGAGTTTGATAAGGGGCTTGACCTTGGGGTATTCTGGGCTCTGACAGTAGCTACTAGAGATAAGGGGAAGAAAAGGGCCTCATAGGTAGTTGATACAAAGACCTCCCAAAAAAAGAAGAAAAGAGAGAAGAAGGAGCACAAGCGGGAAGTAGTAGCTATCCTGCAGTCTCATGATGAGCACATGTCTGAGCTGCAGGAGTGAGTTAGAGGAGAGAGGAGCTCCACCACTACCCAAGAGAGCTTGTGGGTGGCAAGGATCTTTCGACGGAGCCATATTCATCCAGAGATGTTGATGAGGTTGCGAAGGCGGCTATGACCATTGAGAGGTTGATCACTGCGCAAGTTTCCACACCTTTGAGCATGCCGGCCACCACTGGTGCCACGACTGCAGCGGGAGGGAGTACGCTTGCTCACCCATCTCTGCATGATGACAGGAGCTCTTAGTGTGCCACAGGTATGTGCATTTCCTAGTTCTTACAATTTTTATCTGCTTTGAAAAAAAGCATGTTGTAAATAAAAGGGGATACTTCTCTTTGATTTTGACTTCATTCGAGGATTTTTGTTGCCGTGTTTTTTTCCCTTGGACATGCTATCTTATAGAACCAACATGTTTAGGATTGTGTGTTTTTTTTTACTAGGAGTAGCTTAGGAGTACTTTACAACCAATAATTGCACTTGTTTTGAAGTTGTTGAAAAATGACCCTTTTTATAATTTTTGGCATTAGATATGTATGTTGATTGTAATGCATGACTTCTATGGATCTATTTATGTCATTTAGTAGATTAGCATGTGTATTGTGGCTTAACTGTGCATGAACCAGATAGGTAGAATAAATTCAAACCAGTACCATAAGTGAGTGAGGATTTTTACTTAGTTCAATACTATGTAAAGGATCTAGAACTTGTATGGTCAGTCTTTACATAGGTTGCAGGATAGTGGTAAGTAAAGGATCATAGGCTATTTTTGTTGTAGCCCACTTTTTGTCTATATTGCCCTACCAAATGAAAAATTAATACCTTGATCCCTTGTTTGATCCTTAGGTTGACCATTTTTCTTTGATTACCCATTCACCTTTTCCATGTTTATAATGAACATGTTAGGCCCTAGTCCCTCCTTGAACATTGTGAACCTCAACTCAAGAAAAATTCCTATATTGAGGGTAGCTATAGTAGGGGTGCGTAGGCCGTTTGGGGGTGAAAAGAAAGAAAAAAGTCAAAAAACTGGGGTGTAGTGTGAAATATCAAAAGAAGAAAAAAGAGAGAAAAGAGCTGAAATGTCAAAAGTGAAAACAAAAGAAAAAGAATTGAGAAAGATGAGGAAAATACACCACACCCACAAGTGACAATTGAAAGGAGAAAAAGGGAAGAAAATTGAAAAAGATAAAAAGGGATAAAAAGGTGAAAAGTGAAGCCAAAGTTTGTAGTGCCAAGGAGGGTTAGTCACTAATATCCATATCTACCATACCCAATCCAAATCCCACATTACAAGCCGAGAAAAGTCCAATAGTGATTCTAGTCTGACTGTCTGAAAAACCAAAGTAGAGAAAATAAGGGCAAGCTTATGGTATCCGATGTGCAGTATTTGGAACTTCATTGTGAGTGTGAAAGTCATGTTTGATTAGTCCCAAGTTTCCTATATATATGTATATATTTGTGAGTTTTAGGGACTTCATTTGATGTAAGGGTACATGGTTTGTGTTGCATTCTGCCAATTGTCTTTGTAAATAGTATTAGTGATAGCTTAGTTCTATGAAAATAGTTAGATGTTGTATCTAGATTCCTGTATGTCATGAGTTGTAGTTGCATGTATGCATGGTTGACTTGGTTTGAATGAAAAAGGGGTCAATATCTGAGAATGAACTTTTATGCAATATTTTTTTGTGTTGGCTGTAGGTCTTCTATGTTACTTTCTAGTTAACTGTGGTTTATAGTTTTGTTTTGGTTGCCTGACGACATACAAAAGTCTTAAGTTGAGGGTGTTGATGTGTCGTGCGTTTAAAACACTTTCGACGCTTAACACTGAGAAAATATGCATGGACTTAGGTGTGGTTAAACAGATATGATGCACTTTTTCTTTGTTTTCAGGTAATAAGGTGTTGGAGTTGAAAGCTATGAAAGAAGGAAAAAGAGTGCAAAAATTGGGCCAAGTACAGATTTCAGCATGAGACGCGCCATCCTGGTACAAGCCATACTATGAGTTGTGGAAAATATCATAAGGATGCACCTTGATTAGTCTCCTAGTACGAATGGAAACCACGAGTCGTGATGACTACTTACGACCTATACTGTCACGACAGACATAGGTCCGGATTGAGACACGGAACGTAAAACCATGAATGACTCCAAGTCAACCCATGGCATGAACATAGCGGCTAAAGAGCATGCATTAAACGGAAACTAATATACTAAACATGAATAAGTGGAAGTCTTCATACATAATAATCGTAAACAGAGTCAAACTGACAAAGCATAAATTCTACATATCTTCTTAGAAGCCTCTAACATAACTGAAGAGTTAATGGGACAACATCCCCAACTAGCTCACTAAAAGTATTAAGACCAAAAGTAGCACAACTTAACAATTTGAAGGTCCTTGAAGGATGAGGACTCACCAACAAGAAAACTGGACTAAGCTCTGGAGACTGGCTAATGGCGAGACTAAGTTTGAACGTCTGAACCTGTATCATGAAATAATACAACATAGAGTATGCAGTCAGTACTTGAAATGTACTAAGTATATAAGGTAAGTAAAACGGTTGAGAAAGTATAACTGAAATCATGCACATAACATAAATCATAAGATCATGAGAGTAAGGATTGTATGCTGATATCTAAAAACATGTATAGTCGTAAGCTGAACCTCATAACTGAAATGAATGACCCAAAACTGAAAATAGAATCATATGGCTTTCTATAACTAAAATCATAAACAAAAGCTTGTAAACTGATTATTAGGTCAAACATGATTAAAACATAATATCATATGTCATAAACATACATAACTAAAATCATGAGGAACAATGGGAGACTTGTCTTAACCGATAACCATCATGCCTAAGCACATGACAATCCCACGTCTTACCCATGTGGAGAAAGTCCATCCTAAGCCTTGCCAGGGCAAAGGATAAGTAAGGTGTGATATCACGGTGTGCCCTTGGGAAGGGGGAAACACTCTCTTGAGAGGCCCCAAAATATACCTACATTGGCACGTAGTTTATGAGACCTGGGAAACTTGGAACCCCAAGCCTACTCGATTCTAGAAACTACTCTCAAAATATGTATAATTCACATATAATCATATTCTAAAACATAACTTGAATCTATACACTTGAGGAGTCTTGACTCCAAAACTTAAATCCATCATTTGATCTTGTTAGTCTTGGCTAGGTCACAAAACATGCTTGTCTTGTGTGGGCTTCCCCAAATAAAATAAATCATTCTTACTTGAAATAGAATTCATTGATCAAAATCATAGATTCACACATGGGAAATTTGTAAACATTCATACACACTAGATATCTCATCATACTTGAAATCATGATCATAAACTTGACTCATTCATGAACTTGCATAATTGGGAATAATTTTATAAACTTGAAATCACACATTTAAGACCACAATACATACAAAATATGCCCATGAATCTTCAAACATACTTTAAAACATGAAGGGAATTGACCCATAAGTAAATCATAGAGAATTTCATAAAATTAGGAATAAACCCCATAAGATTATAAACTTGATCTAGAACTTCAATTCATGGAATTGAGGAGAATTTTGAGCATGATATTGAAAGGAACCCTCATTCATGGCCTCACATACCTGGGTAAACTAAATCTACACTTGTCTTTGAAATCCCAAGAGATTTCGGGAAGAACTTGGAGAATTCTAGGCTTGATCTTCAATGAGAATTTCCTAATCTTGCATGCATGGGAGGGGAATGATTTATAATAGGTTAAGCTCCCTTAAAACCCTCTTTTCAGAGCTTAAAACTATATAGTTTAGGGATATGGAGCTTAAAATTTATGAAAATACCCTTAATGCATTCACAGAAAAACTGTTCTGTTAGTTATCATGGATCGCACCATGAGTCATAAAATCCTATTAAGACTTGTGGTATCCTCCCATATGGATCAAGTCCAAAACCTCCAATACTCTAAATATTTTCACAAATCTTACTACGATCCGTAACACCATCCTACGAGTTGTACCATCACCCGTACAATTAATCACTGGATAACTCCAAAGACTTGCTATGACTCCTGATCATGGGTGATATCCACATACTACGACTGATAGTGGGGACTTTTGGTCTAGGGAAAAAAATCTCTAACCTGATCCACGGGTCTTCCTACAACCCGTACTACCAACCTACAACTCCTAGGTTGAGTCGTATTGAGCCAAATTTTCCCACTTTTCCTACTGATCACATTTTAAAATCTTGGGTCTAGTCTTATGAACTTTTGGGGTATTACAATATCTCCCCCTTGGGAATATTTTTCCTCGAATGTGGGTTAAACATACTAAAAGGCTGGGGAAAGGAACTGTAATCCGAATCATTGAACATCTGAAGCTGAAATCTAACAGAGTGACTGACTCTGGACTGACACCTATGACTAATCTGAATTAATAAATCATACATACATACTAGAACATGAAAGGAACTGAGATACATGCACTTGAAATGAAACTAAATTAGAGTATTAGAGAGAAAACTGATACCTCAAGTTGAGACGGAGCTGGAAGGAAATAAATGCAGGTATTTAGCCATCATATCTGCTTCAGCTTCCCACATAGCTCCCTCAACAGGTTGATTCCTCCACAAGACTTTCATTGAAGCTACTTCCTTGTTCCTCAACTTTCGAACCTGACGATCAAGGATCTTAAGGAGTACCTACTCATAAATAAGGCTTTTCTATGCTCTCCACTGGAACAACCAAAGCCGGGTCACCAATGCACTTTTCAATAGCGATACATGGAAAACTGGATGCACTGATGCTAACTCTGTAGGTAGCTCCAACTCATAGACCACCTTGCCAATACATCTCAAAATCCTATATGGGCCTAAATATCGGGGACTAAGTTTCCCTTTCTTTCTGAACCTCAACACTTCCTTCACGGGAGACACCTTCAAGAACACCCAATAATTAACTTCAAACTCAAGTTCTCTCCACTTGGCATCCGTATATGATTTTTAATGACTCTGAACTGGTTTCAGCCTCCTCCTTATAAGCTGAACTTTTTCCATGGCCTCATGAACCGAATATGGCCCTATCAACATAGCTTCACCTACTTCAAACCAACCAATAGGCGATCTACAACTTGATATAAAATTATGGACAAGGGAACTACATGTAACCGAACTAACTATTGAATATATAATCTAGCATAGTCCTCAGCTGAATCAATAGTTTTGACCAGTAGAAAATGAGCTTCCTTGGTTAACCTGTCTACTACCACCCATATAGAGTCATACTGTCGGTGAGTGCGAGGAAACCCTGTGATGAAGTCCATATTGATCTCTTCCCACATCCAAATGGGGATAATGATGTCTTGTAGCATACCTCCGGGTCTTTGATGCTCCACTTTCACTTGTGATAGTTCGGACAGTTAGCCACAAACTCTGCTATGTCCCTTTTCATGCCATTCTACCAATAGACTTCCCGTAGGTGACGGTACATCTTGGTGGCACCTGGATGTATAGAATATTGGGAACCATGAGCCTCATGCGACATATTTTCTCTCAAATCATTGACATCCGAAACACATAAACTACCTTGATATTGAAGTACACCATCTCCCCCTTGGGAGAAGACTCCGCCTTCTGATTTTGAACCGCTTCTGTCAACTTCACCAATATAGGATCCTCATCTTTCCTAGTCTTGACCTCAGTCACCAAAGAAGATTCTGACCTATTTTTCACAATCACTCCACCATATGTCGAGTCAACAAGGCGAACGCTAATCGTGTAAGCCGATGCACATCCTTCACCAACTCTTTCCTTCTATATTCCATATGAGAAACACTCCCCATAGATAGTCTGCTAAGGGCATCTGCCACTATATTGGCCTTACCAGGATGATAAAGGATACTCATGTCATAGTCCTTGAGCAACTCTAACCATCTTCTTTTTTCCAAATTCAGACCCTTTTGAGTGAACACATACTATAGGCTCTTGTGGTCTGAACTACATCCACACTGACCCCATACAAATATTGTCTCCAAATCTTCAATGCGCACACCACCACTGCTAATTCTAGGTCATGTGTCAGGTAATTCTTCTCATGAGTCTTAAGCTATCTAAAGGCATACACAATGACCTTACCATGCTTCATTAGCACACACCCAAGACCAACCCTAGAGACATCACAGTACACCACGAATCCATCCGTGCCCTCAGGTAGGGTCAATACTGGGCCTGAAGTAAGTCGGGACTTTAACTACTGAAAACTCTTTTCATAGGTATCTGATCACTGAAATTTGACTTTCTTCAAGGTTAACTTAGTCAACAGGGATGCAATGGATGAAAATCCTTAACAACCCTCCTGTAATAGCCAGCTAAACCCAAGAAACTCCTGATATCAGAAAGTTAATGGGTCTAGGCAAATTCTTCACAACTTCTATCTTTTTAGAGTCCACCTACACACCCTCACTTGACACTACATAGCCCAAAAATGCTACTGAGTCCAACCAAAACTCACACTTGCTGATTTTAGCAAATAGTTGGTGATCCTTGAGAATCTGTAGCACAATCCTCAAATGAGTGGCATGCTTCTCCTCACTCTAAGAGTATATGAGAATGTCGTCTATGAAGATAATCATGAACATGTACAAATATGGCTTGAATACCCTGTTCATCATATCCATGAAAGGTGTAGGAGCATTCATTAGTCCAAAAAATATAACGATAAACTCATAATGACCATACCGAGTTTAGAAGGATGTCTTCGAAATGTCATTCTCCCTAACTCTGAGCTGGTGATAACCGGATCTAAGGTCCATCTTCGAGAAGCACTAAGCATCTTGATGTTGGTAAAACAAGTCATCAATTTTGAGGAGGGGATACTTGTTCTTGATTGTAATCTTGTTCAATTGCTGATAGTCAATACACATATGAAGAGACCCATCCTTCTTTTGAAAGAACCGGTGCACCCCACGGGGACTTTGTAGGCCTGATGAAGCCCTTATCCAGGAGATTCTTCAACTATTCTTTCAACTCCTTTAGCTTGGCTGGAGCCAATTTGTATGATGGAATAGATATAGGCTACATATCTAGATGAAGGTCAATACAAAAGTCAATATCCTGCTCAGGAGGGACTCTTGGTAAATCATAAGGGAACACCTCTGGATACTCACATATTATAGGGATAGACCGAAGAGTCGGGGTCAAGGATGTAGCATCCTTAACCCAAACTAGATGGTACAAGCAATCCTTGAAAATTATCTATTTGTCCATAAGGTAGGAAACAACGCGATCTACAAGCATAGCTGAACTACCCTTCCATTCTAGGACTGGCTCACCCGGAAATCAGAATTCTACCGTTGAAGTTCTACAATTCACTAAGGCATAACATGCATGCAACCAATCCATGCCATAAATAACTTTGAAATCAGTCATGTATAACTCTACTAAATCGGCTGAAGTGACTTTCCAAAGGATTATGACAGGGCAACTTCTGTATACACGTCTTGCTATAATTGAGTCATCAACTGGAGTAGAGACTAAGAAGGGTTCTGATAAGATTTTGGGACTGACTCTGAAACTAATAGCAGCATAAGACGTCACAAAAGATAGGGTAGCCCCTAGATCTAACAATGCATATACATCAAGATAAAATACTCGGAACACACCGGTGACCACATTTGGAGAGACCTCCTGCTCCTGAGAGATGAGAAGGCATGAAACCTATTCTAATGCTAACCACCCCCTGCACTAGTGGATGCTCCTATTTAGCTGAGCGTGCTGGGGGAGCTGCTGAATTGGTGGCTGCACCTGGCCTATACTATGGCCTTTTGTGACTTAAGGACAGTCTCTGAGTAGATGTCTGGGCTTGCCACACCCGAAACATGCACCTTACCCTGCTAGACACTCCTCAGGGTGCTTTCTGACACACTTGCCACAAACTGGTACGTTGAGCTCTCCTGACCTGGTCCCCTATCCTCTAGAGCCTGATGTCTTTCCCCCCTGATCACACCTATATCTAGATGGCACACTGGCTGATGATGGCGATGGGGCTAGTGATCTCTAGTGGGAGTTCTGATGATGCCCACCACTAGACCTTTGTTGGGAAAATCCAAAACTGCCTGTCTTGGCATTCTTGGCCTCTCTCTCCCTTTCCTTCATCTGATCCAGCTCTATCTGCTAGGTGTATATAACCATTTGAGAGAAGTCTAGATCACTGTTTAACATTGCGGTCCTACACTCCTTGATCAGCGAATCTGACACTCTATACATGAATCTGTTCATACAAGCTCTCTAATTCGTGGCCATATCCGGTGCATAGTTGGATAACCGGGTGAACTCCAAAGCATACTCTTGCATGATCATATTGCTCTGCCTCAAGTTAAAGAACTCCGCCGCCTTTGCTTCCCTCAACTTCCTAAGGAAGAATCTACCTAAGAAGGCAGTCATGAACTCATCCCAGCTTATGTGAACTGCTCCCACTGCTCTACTATCCCTCCACTAATGGTACCAAATACAAACAACCCCCTTCTAGAGGTAGAAGGCTAAGTTTGTGCTTTGTTCTCCCAGTACCCCCATAATCTGGATGATCTTCGGTATCTCCTCAAGAAACTCATGCAGGTCCTCATCCACTCTTGAACTAAGGAACTCAGGTAGATTCATCTTGGAAAAGTCCCAAACTTGAGCTGCCACTGTGTTCCTATTTTGAGGGACACGGGCTACTGCTTGCTGGTTGACTTGTGCAGTCAAAACCTAGGCCAATATCTGAAATACCACTCTACACTTGGCATGAGAGACCTACTCGGGCAAAGGACCTGCTGGTGCTGGTGGGGCTTGCTGGTGCCCATCTCCATTGCCATCTTTGTGGCTATTTCCATTTCCGTTCCTTCTACCATTTACTTGGCATGGAGGCATGATTCTTCAAATATGTATAGCACGAGTTATAAGGATAGATATATACTTTGTCGCATTACATAGATCATGAAAGAAGGGAAATTTCCTAAAATATCTTGTAGCCTCTCTACCATAAGTGTGGCGCGCTTCACACCAATGGAAAAGATCTACTCAATGTGGCTTTTGGACACTCTAGGACACTCAAAACCATTACTCTAATACCAAGTTTGTCACGACCATAGGTCCGGACCGAGACATGGAATCTAGAACCACGAATGGCTCCAAGTTGACTCATGGCATGAACATAGCGGCTAAAGAGCTCATTAAACGGAAACTTATATACTAAAGATGAATAAGTAGAAGTCTTCATACATAATGATCATAAATAGAGTCAACACTAACAAAACGGAAATTCAACATATCATTTGAGAAGCCTCTAACATAATTGAAGAGCTGATGGGATAACATTCTCAACTAGCTCACTAAAAGTCTGAAGACTGAAAATAGCACAACTCAACAATCTGAAGGTCCTCGAAGGATGAGGACTCACCAATAAGAGAATTGGACTAAGCTCTGAAGACTAGCTAACGGAACATTTGAACCTTTATCATGAAACGATACAGCATAGAGTATGCAATCAGTACTTATAATGTATTGAGTATGTAAGGTTAGTAAACTTGGTTGAGTAAGTACCATGCACATAACATAAATCATAAGATCACGAGAGTAATGGTTGCATGCTGATATCTAAAAACATGTATAGTCATAAGCTGAACCTCATATCTAAATTGAATGAATCAAAGATGAAAATAGAATCGTATGGCTTTCCATAACTGAAATCATAAGTGAAAGCTTATAAACTGATCATTGGGTCAAACTTGCAAAAACCATAATATCATAAGTCATAGATATGCATAACTGAAATCATGAGGAACAATGGGAGACCCATCATAACCGACAACCACCATGTATGAGCGCATGATGATCCCACATCTTGCCCATGTAGAGGAGGGCCATCCTAAAGCCTTTCAAGGGAAAAGGATAAGTAAGGTGTGATATCATGGTGTGCCCTTGGGTAGGGGGAAATGCTCTCTTGAGAGGACTCAAAATATACCTATGTTGGCATGTAGTTTTTGAGATTGAGGAACCTTGGAACCCCTAGCCTACTCGGTGCTAGACACTACTCCCAAAACATGGATAATGCTCATATAATCATATTATAAAATATAACTTGAATCTATACATTTGAGGAGTGATGTGTTGTGAGTTTACAACACTTTCGACGCTTAAAACTGAGAAAATAGCATGGACTTAGGTATGTTTTTATGAATATGAGGTACTTTTACTTTGATTTCAGGGAAAATAAGTGTTGGAGCGGAGATGTGCAAAAGAAGCCTTAAAATATAGAAAATCAGTCAAAGTACCAGCCTCAGTACAAGCCTTACCTTTATTGCATGAGCCGTACTGAAAACCATGATGAAAGTCAGAAGGCTGAAGTGAGAAGAAGGAAACATATGACTCTCAGTACGAGTAGCACCAAGATAGTACGAGCTGTAACTGGAGTCGTGGAATTATTCAGAGGAAATTGCACAAAGGCATACTCCTGGTACGAAAGGACTCATGAATCGTGGAATCAATGTAATAACCGTACCATGAGCCATGGTGAAATTCAGAAGATTCTTTGATACTTGGTAGAACTTCAGCCACTACAGAAAGTACAAGTCGTAGGAAGAAGGTAGAAGTCGTACCACAACACTTGTGAAGAATTTCAGAAGATGTCAGAGTTCTCAGGGCCAAACCACGAAAGCATTATACGACTCGTAGGATGAAGGTATGAGTTGTACCAACCTGCCAACACTTAGCCAAATCCGCAGTAGTCAAGGACTTACAAGAAGCACGTATGACCTGTACAATCCTGCTATGGGTCGTAGGTCAAGTCGTGACACAGTTGTCACCAGATATGGAAAATTTCCTATTAGCTTAGGAAAAAGATTTCAATGTCTGTATAAATAGACTTTATGTTTTATTTTAGTTAGAGAGGGACAGAATTGAGTTAGTAGACATGTGAAGAATAACTTTTGTGAATTTTTATCAAGTTTTAAGGAACAATTCTTGGGATCAAATTCTTGAATTTCTACATTGTTCTTGAGATTGATCTTTGATATTCAAATTTGGTTTTATTTCAATTATTTCTGTAAGTATTTAATTATGTGTTTTTCCATGACTGCAAATTATAATCTTACTACTGTGAGAGGCTAAAACCTCCACAATTAGGGTTGTGGGAACCATGGTGGATTAACAAATAAGGGTTACACAAAAGTGATTCAAAATCAATGCGAAAAGCTTGTATTGTATTCTCTTCATCTTTAAACGTAACTTAACGTGTACAATGTTAGGACTTGCCCGAATTCTTTACTTGCTTGAACATAGATAAGTAGATATTAGGAAAAGAGAATTACAACAAAGCCTTGATCTTTATGATCATTGTATTAACTTGAGCTGTGGTTGCAGGATAGTTAAATTTGGAACATTTTGATAACAATTATTTTGAAATTGCTCATGAGACCTGACCGAGTGATTAAGTATAGTCATCCAATAGGGACAAACCAGTCATTTGGATGAACCCTAGTTATTAGTTATATAAGTAAGCATTGGGATTGATCACGTGTGTATACCAAAGTAGTTATGAACCCATGGTGAACACTTATCCTAGTTATTTGCAAATCTTTATATTAATCACAATTATAATCTTGTTTTAATATTTTTTTCTTCAGAAATGCCCAATTTGGAGATAAATCACCAACAAGTTCAATTACCGAAATTAGTCTATATCTTACCCTATTCCCTATGGGTTCGACCCCAACCTCCTAGTTGGATTATTTATTGAATGATCCACTTAGACTATGACTAAGATTAGATTAAGTGCTTTTATTTGACTTTTGGTTGTGTTTTCCTGAATTAGGATTTCCTTTTGTTTTTTAATATCAACAGGTTGTTGCTTGGTGAATGCAAAGTACTCGTCGGAGGGGAAACCCCCTGATTCCATTGGATCTTGAACTTGAACGAACATTGTGTAAGATGGAAAACCAGGAGCAGAGAGTTGCCCATATAGCTGAAAATACTCAGCAAGCTACACTTCAGGATGCGGAGGATGCTCGAGATGAGGTCGTGAATGCTGATCGACATGGGTGGGGCAACAGAGGCCAAATATATTCCCTTTAGTTCTTCGATGAAGATGACCCAAACATTGATGAAGACGGGTCAACCGGAGCCATTGTACCACCACCACTGTCTGTTGGGGCCAAATTTGATATCACTAGCACCATGATTTAGTTATTGAACAAGAAAGGGGTGTTTAGTGGTCATACAACTGATGATGCCAACCTGCACCTGATGAACTTCATGGGAATATGCAAGGCATACAGGTTGCCAAGAGTCAGCCAAGATGCTATAAGGCTAAGACTCTTACCCTTCTCTCTGTTTGGGGAGGCCATATTATGGTTATCGGAGTTGCCCAACGACTCCATTACCAACTGGAGGGAGCTCAAGAAAGCCTTCATAGAGAGATTCTTTCCACCCTCCAGGATGCTGCAGCTTAAGGATGAGATATATAATTTCCGACAACTGAAGATTGAGACACTTCCCGAGACATGGTTGGGTTCAAAAAGAAGTTGACCAAGTGCCCGAACCACAAAATTCTTGATGACAGTCTGTTGGAGATTTTCTATAGATCGTTGAACAATAACACAAAAGTAGTAGTAGATAAAATGGCGGGAGGAGCACCGATAAGTCACACATGGGAGCAAGCCGCTACTATTCTTGACAGGGTGACAAAAGCAAACAAAGCATGGCACACTCGGGAAGTAGAAGCAGCGGCCGGTACATATGTTATTGGTTTGACTGCAGACCAACATAGGAAAGAAGAAAAGCGTGACCAGGAATTGGCTCATATGCGCACATTGTTGGATTTGCTTACTAAGCACATCACGGGAGTTGGAGCCAGAAAGGTAAATGCAGTTGGGAAATAGGGACAGGAGCCAAGGCCAGACCACTCAAATTTTGAGAAGGAGGAAAACTTCTTGGACAATCAAGTGGAAGGTTTGTGAGCCAACGCCCAAGGGTTTTGACAAGACACTTGGCACTAAGGTTCTAGAAACCAAGGTCGGAACCAATATAGAGACAACTATAACTGAAATGGGTATAGAGATAGAAGCGGAGGTCATGAGAGCAAGGGAGATTGGAGAAGGAATGATGGTTACCACAACGACCGAGCTGGATTATACGTGCCTCCTAATGCACGTGAGAGGGAGGCTGGATAGTCGAATTTAGAGAGCATGATGGCTGAGATGCTAAAGAAGGTGAGGTCCACAGATGATCAGTTGAAAGACATCTGTAGTGATATATTAATCATGGGTCATAGAGTGGAGTCACACACGACGACTATCAAGCAGATCGAACAATAGCTAGGGCAACTGTCAGTATCTATGAACCATAGGCAGAAGGGTACACTACCTAAAAACACAGTCTAGAATCCAAAGAATGATGGTCACTGTATGGCTGTGATGACTGGGAGTGGAAAGACCATGGTTGAACCCCCTCTACCGGTTATAGTTGAAAGGAATAAAGAAAGCGTGATAGAAAGTGAAGAAGATCTTGCTGAGAAGGAACATAATGAGAATGCTGAGTTGATTGAGGCCCCAAATGGAGAAAACGGGCCTAAAGCTGAACAAGGAGCCATATATTTATATTCCTAGTGGACTTCGTGATCCTTGATAGTGAGGTTGATCATGAGGTCCCCATCATTTTGGGGTGACCATTCCTTGCCACTAGGAGGGCCTTAGTAGATATGGAGGCTGGCTAGTTGAAGTTCAGACTCAATAAAGAAGAGGTCACCTTCAATGTCCGCCGGACAATGAAGCAACCGAAAGAATACAGAGTTGTCTTAACAATTGAAGATGAATCTGAGTTCATTGATGAAGTCTGAGTAGTCAAGAGACTTGCGTCATGTCGCGACGTTAAATCAGACGCTTCTTGGGAGGCAACCCAAGTGGTGGTTTGGTGAATTCTGAGTAACTGAGCTACCTGCGTCGTGCCGCAACGTTAAATCAAGCGCTTCTTGGGAGGTAACCCAAGTTAATTAATTAATGTGTGTTTAATGTGCAGGAGAGATAAAAATAGGTGGCAGAAAAATTATTTAACAGATAGGTGCTATGGTTCTTAGTACAACTCATGAGAGGGTGGTATGAGTCATAGCACGAGTCATGGTGAGAATCAGAGATGTACTTTAGTGCATGAGTTCAAGGTACGGTTGGTGCTACGACTCGTAACCTCATTGTACAGATCGTAGTACTCACTATGGCTATGAACTATGCAAGGCATGGACCACAATGAAAAGAAAAGAACTACGAGTCATAGTCTGAATCGTACCCCAGTTGTATGAGTCGTAAGATGTGCTCGTACATTCACAAGTAAGTCTCTCAATCTCTCTATTATGGGTCCAAGGGACGAGTCATAGGATCTTCGTACGACTCGTGGTATGAGTTGTGACGGGTCAAAAATTTTAAATCTACTTGACTCAGCCCAGATTTTTAAAATCGGCCCTAGGACCTATATAAGCCTAATCAAATCTATCATGACCCAAAATGAGGCTCGGATAGCAACACAGGACAAGGAGCCCCGAGAGATCCCAAGTCGACCCATGGCATAAGCATATATCTAACTCGATCAATGAAACTGAATAATCAACAATATAAACACAGCAAAAGTCTAAGTTTAAACATAACATCAGAATTCAAAATTTGAAGCTGATTACATACATATGTCTGAAAAGCCTCTAAACATGACGAGTTATTGGGACAAGACCTCCAACTAACTCAACAAGATGAAACTGAAAATACATAAGGAAATCTGAGTAGTCTAGTCCTTAGGAGATGAGGACTCACCAATAATGCACTGACTAACTCTGATAAGCTGACTATGAACGGGGTTGAACTTGAGAGTTAAATCCTGTATCATGAAACGATGCAAGATAGAGTATGCGGTCAGTACGTGGAATGTACCGAGTATGCATGGTAAGTAAAACTACTTAAATAAGTAAAATCAATTAAGGACGATGCGTAATGTAAAACTTAAATAATAAGAATCTAAGAGTAGGTCTTGCATGCATTCTTTCTTAAATCATGATCTCTTCATGACATAACACATCATCATGACATATCGTAACATAACCGATTGACTCAAAGCTGAAATTTGATATTTATAAATAAAGCTGAACATTGAGTCAAACCTGCTTTAGAACATGCTTACATATGTAAATCTCATGAGTAATGAACACACATAACTAAAATCATGAGGAACAATGGGAGACTCGTCTTTTAACCGACATACCATGATAGAGCTTACATGGTTCCAACTATCATACTCAAGTGAGTAGAGCCGTCCAAAGCCTTGATAGGGATAGGGAAGATATCATGATATATCAAGCTCATGGCTCAATAGGGCAGGAGATAACTCACAAGGGAGGTCCCAAAATCATAATGTATAAACCTATATTGGTGCGTAGTTTTGAGGCATAGGGTGGTCGAACCTTAGCCTGCTCGGTGCTATACATTACTCCCAAAAAAATATACATATGCTCTACATCATTATTCAATGAAGCTCGACATCATCTATTGATGAAGCTCATAAATCAAATACATCTCAAAGAGGAAACCATGCATAAGAGAAGCTTTAACTCAAACCATACCACAAGTTGAGAGATAATTGGGAGTCTTCGCTCCGAAACCATGTGGTAAGCTATGCACATGATTAGCTTTAACTCAAACATACCACAAGCTGAAAAAATAAGTGGGAGCCTTCGCTCCAAAACCATGTTGTAAGCTTAATTCGAGAAATAATCAATCATACTTTGAACATGTGGGCATTTCCCAAAGCTTTATCATTCTTGAAAATACTCAATTCATATCGCAAACATAATTATAAACATGGGTAGCTTGAAAATATACTTTTCGTCATATTATCTCATCATCATCATACATTTATCACAAATCTCATCTTTCATGAACTTCTCATCAATGGGCTTTTTCATTCATAAGCTAGAAACATGATTTTTAATTGAAAACATTATAAAACTCGCTCATGCTTCATAATTCAATAGTAGAAACGTATTTAAATCATACCCAAGTAAAGAATTAGGAAATTTATGCATTGGGTTAAAACCCCATGGATTTGTCATAGATCTTTCATGATTTAGAGAGGGATTGGGCATTGGTGTGAAGGGAATTACCCATTCATAACCCTATATACTTGTTGGTAGCTGATTCTGACTTTCCTTTAGATGCACAATAGGAAATTGAAGAGGAATTGATAAGTGCTAGGCTTGATCACCCTCTCTAGTATTCTACCTTGCATGCTTGAATGAGTAAATCCTAAAATGAACTTAACCCCCTTAGAAGTCACTATTCATAACTCAAAATGACATAGTTTAGGCCTTAGAATCTTAGGGGTTACAGAAAAGCCCTTACTAAACTCACAGAAAATATCTCTCAGGTGGTCCCAACGAGGGGCCTAATGATTCGTCGTCAAGGCTCACGAATCGTGGAGTTGTCCATCAAGTACACTGCTCATCTGATCATCTGGGCTCATTACGAGAAACGTCACAGTCCGTCAGAGGTGAGCATGACTCGTAGTCACCACCCATTATGTACACTATCCCCTTACCAATTAGTTCTTCAACTGGCCATCCACGACCCTCCCAATGAATTGTGGGGACTGACCACGACTCGTGGGGTCCTTCTGTCAAGTACAATGTCTCTCTTCTTCTCTTTTCCTTACTCACCCACTCCAGGACTGACCTAACGACTCATGGGGTCTGACCACGAGTCGTGGTCATATCCGTGTGGTATTATTTTCTCAAGTCTCACATTAAATACCTAGGCCTCCCCATGAGTCATATCACTACTTGTGGGCTGCTCTCACGAGTTTCTTCATGACTCATTCTGTGTCTGATGCCAAATTTCAACTTTTTCTCAATTTCAATTTCCGGGTCTGATCTTTGGGCTTCCCGGGTATAACAATATCTCCCCCATGGGAAAATTCATCCTCGAATGTTGGAACACATATAGAAAAGTAGGGAATGCAATTATCAAATTAAAATATTGATCATTTAAGCTGCAAACTGACGGAATGAAGATCTATGATTCAAACTACACAGCTGAACTGAATTCACGAATCATACATACATCCACATACCTAAAAGAGACTTGGACACATGAACTGAACATGAAAACTGAATTGAGTTTTAGGTCCAAAAATTGATACCTCAAGTTCGAACTGAACCGGTAGAGAATAAATGTGAGTATCTAGCCATCATATCCTCTTTGGCTTACCATGCAGCTCCCTCAACATGTTGATTCCTCCATAAAACTTTAACTGAAGCTACTTCTTTATTCCTTAGCCTTCGAACCTGACGATCCAGTATTTCGACCAAGACCTTGATCTTGGGCAAATTTATATGCCCAAGTGATACTTAAATGTGTCATTTTGCCTTGTTTATCTATTGATGTTTGTACATTCTCATGTGAATTGCAATAAAATGTGAATTTATGCTAACCAACATGATTAGCGTTGTTTTGTAGGAAAAATATAAAGTTATGGAGCTAAGATACATGTTGGGAGAGATCGAGATTGGACTCGGAAGCTAGCAAGGGAAAAAGCACAAGGAAAGCACGAATTAAAGGGGCTCCGCAATGGAGCCGTGTCACGCTGCCATCGCGGATGTATTCTGCCTGGATGCTGAAATTATGTCAAATTCCAGTGAAGGTGCGCGTTGGGGCCGTGGCACGTTGGCCTAGCCCCGCGTTGCACGGTGGGCCTTAATACCTGGACGACCGGATTCCAGTGAGGGTCTGCGTTGGTGGCGTGTCACGGAGGCAGTGCTCCGTGATGCACTCCGTGACACGTTGCTTGTTATTCCGAGAAAATTTCCCACTAGTATAAATAGAACACTTAGGTTCATTTTTAATGAGGCTGACTTGGTTGAGCAAGAACGTGGGTTACAGGCAGTTGAGGGGACGAAATTCTTAGGGTTCTTCTCTATCTCCCTCTTCTTTATTTCAATTGTTTTTACGATTTACACTCATTCGATGATGTTTAATCCACAAATGAGTGGCTAATTTCACTTCTTGCTGAGGTTAAGAACATTTGTATTGAAATGTAATTATTGATCAATTGGTTTTTCATCTTTTCTTCCATGGTTGTTCTATTGATTCTTGTTCTTATTGCATTAATGTGTGGCCAATGTTAATGTATATCTAAAAAGTCCGTTTTCACTCGAGAGAGCAAGAAATTGGAAAGTTGTGAATTGATAGGATATGATCTTTTCTTAGGTTGGGAAAATTGAGTATTGATTTACCTTCAGGATAGAGATATACCTGAAAGTCGTATTAGTCAATTAAGGAATCGGTTTTGTATGGCTAGAACATGAATTTCTTTTTATCACAGAGATGTAGGTGGAAGGTTCATGATTCTTAAGTTGGGTTAAATACGAGATTTTTAATCCATAAGCAATAATTCTTGACTAGAAACCAGAGGAAAGATTAATCAAATTGTATCGATAATTTATTTCTATACATGTTCAGTTTAGCCTCAGCATTCTCACACTTATAGTTCAGACTCAAATTGTATATTCGTTTTAGACTTAGTATAAAAGTAGGAAACAAAATATCAAAATCTTCTTCACACTGTTGTCTGCATTTTAGAGTTAACATTCATTGAAACTTGATTAGATTAATACCTTAGTCCAGTCCCTGTGGGATCGATACTTGGCTTACTTGAGCCACTTTACTACTTTTTTGACCACGTGCACTTGCGTGTAGTATACCTGTTCGGTGCGTTGTTGGGGTTATAAAACTGACACGCAAGTGCACGTGATCAAACAAGTAATAAAGTGGCTAAGTAAGCCAAGTATCGATCCAAGGAGGCTCAGGGTATGTAAAAATTGCCTAAGTATACTATATTCTTATTTTACTTCTAACTATGCTAACAGCAACGTAACCAACAGTTAATTGAGTTTTTGTTTATAAAATATATACTAAAACTTTTAACAATTATTTACTATGAATTTAAACTATGGATATGAGCATGCCAAGGTTAAGAACAAGTAATGAATTCGATTGTAATAATAATTCGGTTAATCTCTTCTTCATGTTGCTAGCCAAGAACAGTAGCCTAGAAATTAAAACTCTCGTATTTAATTTAACTTAAGAATCATAAACCATTCGTCTACATTTCTGTGATCAAATGCAATTTACGACCTAGCAACACAATTCCGGTTCCTAAATTGTCTAATACGGCTTTCAAGTATATTTCTATCAGGAAAGCACATCAAAACCCAATTTTCCCAAATCAAGTTAAGAACAATACCCTATTAATTCACAACTTTCCAATTTCTTGCTCTCTCGAGTGAAATTGGACTTTTTAGATGTACATTAATGTCGGCCAAGCACTAATGCAGTAAGAACAAGAATTAATAGAACAACATGAAAGAAGAAGAAGAAAACCATATCATTTACAATCTAAATTCACTACACATGTTCAAAACCTTAGCAAGGAAGAGAATTAACCACTCATTTGTGGATTGATCATCCTAAAACAAGTGTAAATCATACATACAATTGATTGAAAGAAGCAAGGAAGAGAAGAAATCTCTTAGCTTTTTCGTCCCTCAACTGCTGCTAACCCACGTCCTAGCTCCACCAAGTCTGAACTAAAACTGAACTAATTAAAATAAACCTAAGTGTGCTATTTATACTAGAGGGAAATTTTTCCCGGAATAACAAGCAACGTGTCACGGAGGTCAACGCGGAGCACTGCCTCCGTGACACGGCGTGGACGCGGACCTTCACTGGAAATCCAGGGTCCGGTAAATTATCATCAACGTGGCACGGAGGCCAACGCGGAGGCCTATCTCCGTGCCACGGAGCTGTCGCGAGGCCTCACTGGAAATCGCCATTTAATTGCCTCTCCAGGCAGTGTGCCTCCGCGATGGTAGCGTGGAACGGCTCCATCGTGGAGCCCCTATAATTTGTGCCTTCCAATGTCTTTTCCACGCTCGTATCCAAGTCCAACTCCGATATAGTTCCAACATGCATTTTAGCCCCTAAAAATCATATTTTCCTGCAAAACAAATGCTAATCATGTTGGTTAGTATAAATTCACATTTTATTACCAATTACATGAGAATATATACATATTGCACACAAACAAGGCGAAAATAATACGTTTGAGTATCACTTGGGCATATAAATCTGCCCAAGATCACTTACCCCACACTTAAATCCTTGTTCGTCCTCGAACAACACATACACAACTCATGCAAATTACATCCCAACCTTCGTCACTATGGTGCGACCATTTACGCTACGGTCATACCGATTATTCAATTTTTTCAAATCATCACGAAAACATGCTTGGTCTTACAATACAATGACCTTTAATACATCAAGACTTCCAAGACTTTAAGAATTGATTCTTGATATCGGCAAACTCATGCAAATCAGCTAATCAAGAAATCCGACACGAAAATCAATCTTTCATCAAGCATGTGCCCTCACAACTCAAGAGAATCTTCCCCTTTTTGTTCATGCAACACACAAACATTCAAGTAGGGGCATATAAAAATTAATTTCACTCACTCTCCCAAAAGAATTCACATGCATCATGTCATGACCCATAGGCTTGCCCTTAGTGTATTACTCCACTAATATAAAGAAATGCAATATAGGATCACGTAGGACTTTAATGGGTTGTAACGGGGCTATGGATCTAGTATATATATTGGATTAGCCAATAATAGTCGCTAGCATCCTTAAGCGCCTTTTCAACACATTCCCATCGACTCATGGACATTGTTCCTCTATTTTCTCTTTTTCTCCCATTCATGCTGGTTTACTTTCGTACTGCCTATTTCATCAAACACACTTGACACAAAACAAAGGGTTTTCATGTACCCTCAATATCATTTAATTATAACAAGTGCCTCTTCAACATCATCTTTTCTTTCCTCACTCTGCTTTTCTTTTTCTTTTCACTCTTTTCACTCTTTAACACTTTGGGAAACATTTTCTTTTCTTTGTAAGCGCTTAAGAGTTTTGTATAGACTTTAAGGCTAATGAAAAGAAGGAATAAAGCTTAGTTTATCCAATTTTGGACAAAAGAAAGAAAGAAATCAGCTAAAGGCTCAACGGGCTGACTAGGGTATACAACATATAAAAAGGTAGAATTTGACAAGAAAAAAATGGAAACTATCGGTTAAAAACAAAGAAATGCCTACATCCTTTCCAACACTACACCTCCTTCATTTCGTTTTGTAAACACACCAGGCAAGTTCTAGACAATTTACAATGGCATGGAATAACAATACCTCACTTCACACTTCATGCACATGCTCGAATCAACATGCATTCACAGACTCTCTAATTAGCCAATCACATGAATTCAAAATTAAGCCTCAATCATACTGAATCATATTCTATAGCCTAGGTAACTCAACATATTTACCAAATTGCATGCTTTCGAACGAATCATTTTCACCTTTTGAACATCAGTTACACACGCAACGAAATTTTTGCAACCATAAAGCAACTACAGTTCATTGATGCAATCCACCAAAGAAAAATTAAAAACAAATTAAAATCCTACTCCTACCGACTACATTTCCCTTAAGATGGTCGTCATCCATCCATCATAGGGAACAGTCACTAACTATGACATTCGGTTCAATGGGACTATTCTCGGTAAAAGAACCGAATACAAACTCCGAGAAACCCAAAAAAAAATAAAAACCGAAAAATTTTGCAACACATCGATCATTTCGATAGAAATAAAATATTTACAAGTGCAAAATATTCTCGAAAATTTTTGAAAAATATCGATCATCTCGATAGAAAAAAAAATATTTACAAAATATTTACACTGGCAACCATAACTTTTCATACCACACATCATTAACCACACAAACAAATATATACAGATACACCACAAATCAGTTCATAACAGGGAAAGCACAAACATACATACAAACCAAGGAAAAACATACAGCAAATTAGAGCCCAAGTCCCAGCACCTAGCTACTCCCCACCCCACACTTAAATCGAACACTGTCCCCAGTGTTCACAAAAATTACAAAACAAAATTTCGGGTGGTGGAACTCCCTGCTCAGTCGAAATATTCGACTTCTTCATCTGGTGCTGCTGCCTCGTCGCCCATATCTGAGTCAGCTCCATCGTCGTCATCGGACTCCACATCGGAGTCCTCACGACGTGTCTCCTCATCAGTAGGGACATCGTCATCCGTCGGCTCCACGAAGGCTGGTCCCACTCGGCATAAGGCTCTGGCATTCTCGCCAAATGGGTAATCCAGCTCCAGCTGCCATAATTCTTCCTCGGTGGCTGGTCTCCCATCAATCCGTAGCTGAAGTATCTCCATGCCGAACATACGTGCCATGTACTGATCGTCACGAGCATGTCGCTCGCCCAAAGTCAGCACTGGCCCGTGTGTGGTGTCGGGGGCCTTAGTTTTTGTCACATCGAGGGCCCTCCGCTCCAACTGCGGAATATAGTCCAAAGCCTCTTCCTCAATGTCGAGGCCTCGGAGGAAGGTGGTGATGAGTCCGCCAAACCCGTATCTGTGGCCCTGGTGCAGTCTGGCTCTCTTCATGGCAGATATAATTACCGCCCCAACATTAATCTCAAGCCCTTTCATAAGGGCATACACCAAGCAGACACGGTCTCGGGTCACATCCGTCATGTGAACTCCCGGGATCAAGCACGAACACACAATCTTCAGCCATATTCTGGCCTCCCTGTTCATCTGCGAATAAGGCAGAGTCTGGTGGTAACCCTCTCCTTATGTCTACTCCATCGGGCTGTGGATCGAGCCCCACACAACGTACGTCTGATGTCGGCATACGGTGGGGTGATGTTTAGCTGGCGGAGAACGTGAGCGTCTGTGTCCCGCGCTCCAACGATGGCATTAAATTGGTGGGGTTCCAGAGTGACAATCTGCCCTCTGATTTTTATTGTGTGGCTTCTGATGGCCGGGTTCCAATTTGCGTAGAACTCGCGGACCAAATGAAGGTTGCACTCCTTGGGCTCCTGAAATATAAAGCTGAGCCCAGCTGCCTCGATTCTCTGCACAATACGTGGGAACTCCTGTGCAAGTGGTTCCCGTGCAATATGTTCCTCGGGGAAGTACTTGTTTTCTTTATGTTTCGCGTACCACTTCTTCCCTTCATCGGTTACCCATCTTGTTCCGTATTGGCGGCGTTGGCCGCGCGGAACAGCTGGTGCAGCTGGGACTGCAGTGCCCAACCTCAATCTTTTCCGTCCGGTGCCTGAGGTAGAAGCACCCTTGCCCTTGTCCTGTCGACTTGCCATTGTACCTGTCAATATACATAAACAAGCACAAAGTTAAGCTAAATACAAGTTAACTTAGGCTAAGGTCGGGTTAAACTAAGTTTACCCCACACTTAGTCCCTAACTATGTTTACAATACTTCGGCAAGGATTACTCTATTTACAACCCCAAACACAAACAACTATAAGGTATATTGTTGAGTGTGTTCACGAAAAATTTCGACAGCATAACGGTTAGCGTACTACTCAGACTTCATACAGCTACTCCCAATCCTACTATCGATAGCAATCCAATCATCGCACTTAGCAACAAAACAAAAAAAACAAAAACAACAACGAAAATTCTATTTACATACAAATCTAAATAATCAAACCAATTTACAAAATTTTCGCATTTTCCCCAACAATTCGAGAATTCGTCTTCTCTTAACATTCATACAATATTTACATCGACTTATCTCAATTTACAACCACACCCCGGCATCTAATTCATCAAACTATCAAGTTCCCCAATTCAATTTCAATAACTCAAGCCCTAGAATGCAATATTTCAATCAAATTCGAATTATTCACATAATCGACAAGTTCAAACGCTAATTACAACAATCCGAACATAATCAATCACCAAATAATTCAACATCATGTTTAATTGCTACTTGGGGTGATATATTTCACCTCACATGCTCAAATTCGACTAAAATCGCCAAAAACTTGAGAGAAATGATGAAAACATACCTTTTAGTTGAAGAACCGAAGAAATTTGACGTTTTCCTTGCCTATTAGCGTGGCACGCTGGTTGGGGAGGGGGAATTGGGTGTTTTGGTCGTGGAGGAGGAGAGAAATGGGGAGAAAAGAGGCAAAATCGGGGTTAATTTAAAGAAAAACACGCGGGTCACCCGGCAACCCGGTGTGACCCGGCACTGAATAAAGGGCAACGTGTCACGGAGGGTAACGCGGAGCCCCTCCTCCGTGACACGGAGCCAACGCGTTGGCTCTCTGGAAATTTTAAAAAAATCTGATTTTGCCTTCAACGTGTCACAGAGGGTAACGCGGAGCCACTCCTCCGTGACACAGAGCCAACGCCCCAGTGCACTGTTTCTTCAATAAAAATTATTTTCATACCTTGCCTTATTTTTCCCGCTTCCATGCATATTTTTCTCTGTTAGACCTGAAAATCACCTCACTAAACGAAATTGGTTAGATTAATATATTTTCCTAACTACGATGAAAAAAATACTAACTAAAACGAAAAAATTTGTATGAAATCAAGAAAAAAGAAAAATGAAAAATAAAAAATACAAATTATGTACACTATACTAAAAGAAGAAAAATAGAATATTTTTCTTTTCACGGGTTGCCTCCCGTGCAGCGCCTGGTTTACCGTCGCGGCTCGACGTCCATTATGCTCAATTATCTACTAGGGTGAGGGACGATTTTTCACGATCCTTGTCCTCCCCCCAGTAGTGCTCAACCTCATCTGGTGGCCTTCCTGTTAACTCTCGGGAATCATTCATTATATCAGCATTCCCATGATCAATCACATTGATCACCGAGAGTTCTTCATTTACAATCGGGAGCTTGGGTGCTTTGTACACGTCAAATACTTCTATCTTGTCATGTGCCCGCATTGTAAGTTGACCCGCAGCTACATCAATTAATGCTTTTCCGGTTGCCAAAAAGGGACGTCCCAAAATAAATGGGACTTCAACATCTGGTTCAAAGTCCAGAACAATAAAATCGACCGGAAAAATGAGGGAGCCCACTTGCACTAACACATCCTCAACAATACCATCCGGTTTAGCTAAGGACCTGTCCACTAGCTGCAAGATTACTGTGGTAGGTCTAGGACTCCCTAGACCTAACTTTCTGAACACCGAAGATGGCATCAGATTTATACTTTCCCCCAAGTTGCATAATCCACGAGCTCGGATACTTTTCCCAATAGTCAGCTGGATAGTAAAACTTCCAGGGTCTTTCAGTTTCGTAGGCAATCTATTCTGAATCCGGGAAGTGCATTCCTCCGTTAAAGCCACCGTGGCATACTCAGTCAAACGACTTTTGTTAGCCATGATGTCTTTAATATATTTTGCATACTTTGGCACTCCCTGCAAGACATCAACAAGAGGTAAGTTAACATGTTCCTGTTTAAGCACCTCCATAAATTTCTTGAAACACGCCTCCTCCTTGTGTTTCTTAAGTCGTTGAGGGAACGGGGGTGGAGGCCTTTCTGATTCTGCTTCTTTAGTCTTCCCCCTATCAGAACTTTGTTCCTCCTCAACATCTGCTGCTCCTGACTTTTGAGGCGGTCTTTCCGGTTCCACCTCCTTCAACTATAAGCCACTCCTCGTGGTCACTGCATTAACCTGCTTCAGATTAGGATCCGTGTCGCTAGGTAGTCCTCCTCTGGGTCTTGTATTTTGGGCACTAGCAAATTGCCCAAACTGATATTCAAGAGCCTTGGTCGCCAACTGATTGTTCTTCACTTCGGCTGCCAATTTAACATAGTCAGCCTACAATTGTGCCTGATTAGCGATCATGGTCTTGAACATCTCCTCAATGGTCGATGATGGTGGTGGAGGAGGGGCATTCTGATTTCTGAATTGAGCTTGATAGTTTTGTTGCCCTCCTTGATTTCTCTGCATACTCTGACCAGAACTTTGGCCTTGTTGGTTGTTGCTACCCCACGAAAAATTTGGATGGTTCCTCCAATTCGAGTTGTAGCCACTACCAAACTGTTGCTGATTTCTCTGTGCATTGCCCACAAAGTTAACAGAATCGGGATTTGCACCACAGCACTCAGCTGAATGCTCACTACTACCACACACTTCACACCACATCTGCTGGACTGCATTGACTGAAGCTGAAGGCTGGTTCAAGTTCATATTGCTGAAGTGATTGTTTAACTGATTTTGCAAGGCAGCTATTTGTGCAGCGATAGCTGTAAATCCATCCACTTCAAGCACTCCCGCTGCTTTCCTTGCTCCACCTCGAGATGAATCTGCATTCCATTCTGGATTGCCTTGTGAAATTCGGTTGAGCAAAGTGTACAACTCCTCGTAAGTCTTTTCCAGCGCTTGCCCTCCAGCTGCTGAATCTTATAGAATTTTAGTGTGGGGTTCCAAACCCTCAATAAATGTGTGTACCAACACCTCATTGGCCTGATGATGATGAGGACAGTCCCGCAACATTGATTTAAATCTTTCCCAGGCTTGATATAGATTTTCTCCCTCCCTCTATTTAAAACTTAGAATTTGACTTCTAAGTCTGGCTGTTTTACCAGAAGGGAAAAATCTAATCAAAAACTTCCGTGCAAGATCATCCCACGTTGATATAGAATTGGGTGGTTCAGCTTTTAAACACCTCTTGGCTTCACCAAGTAAGGAAAATGGAAATAAGGTGAGCCGAACATAATCAGGTGACACTCCAACGGGTATATAAGTGTCACTTATCTCCAAAAAGTTTTGGAGATGTTGTTGTGGATCTTCATGAGGGAGACCGGTAAATTGCCCGCTTGTGTGCAAGAGTTGCACCATATTCTGCTTTAATTCAAAGCTCCCTCCAGGCTCTGGTTTGCGGATGCTAGAATGTACATTATTAGCGTGTGGGATTGCCACCTCGTGAACCGGCCTTGCTGCTGCTTCATCGGGCACTAACACTGCCCTCACAACTGGTGGATTTTGTTGCTCCATAATAGATTGTCGGAACAACTGCAGCTTCTTGTGTAGAGCTTCTCTACGTTGACTATGAAATTCACGTTCAGGCTCTAAGTAAGATTCCACCAGCTCTTTGTCCCTTGCCAGTGTTCACAGAAACAAAATATGCAAAATACAGGCTAAGACCAAGTTGTTAACACTTAAGAAAATAAAAATAAAAATACAGTAAATTTACACAAAACACAATTTCACAAATCGCCTAGCCTCCCCGGCAACGGCGCCAAAAACTTGCTCGGTGCGTTGTTGGGGTTATAAAACCGACACGCAAGTGCACGTGATCAAACAAGTAATAAAGTGGCTAAGTAAGCCAAGTATCGATCCAAGGAGGCTCAGGGTATGTAAAAATTGCCTAAGTATACTATATTCTTATTTTACTTCTAACTATGCTAACAACAACGTAACCAACAGTTAATAGAGTTTTTGTTTATAAAATATATACTAAAACTATTAACAATTATTTACTATGAATTTAAACTATGGATATGAGCATGCCAAGGTTAAGAACAAGTAATGAATTCGATTGTAATAATAATTCGGTTAATCTCTTCTTCATGTTGCTAGCCAAGAACAGTAGCCTAGAAATTAAAACTCTCGTATTTAATTTCACTTAAGAATCATAAACCATTCGTCTACATTTCTGTGATCAAATGCAATTTACGACCTAGCAATACAATTCCGGTTCCTAAATTGACTAATACGGCTTTCAAGTATATTTCTATCAGGAAAGCACATCAAAACCCAATTTTCCCAAATCAAGTTAAGAACAATACCCTATTAATTCACAACTTTCCAATTTCTTGCTCTCTCGAGTGAAATTGGACTTTTTAGATGTACATTAATGTCGGCCAAGCACTAATGCAGTAAGAACAAGAATTCTTAGAACAACATGAAAGAAGAAGAAGAAAACCATATCATTTACAATCTAAATTCACTACACATGTTCAAAACCTTAGCAAGGAAGAGAATTAGCCACTCATTTGTGGATTGATCATCCTAAAACAAGTGTAAATCATACATACAATTGATTGAAAGAAGCAAGGAAGAGAAGAAATCTCTTAGCTTTTTCGTCCCTCAACTGCTGCTAACCCACGTCCTAGCTCCACCAAGTCTGAACTAAAACTGAACTAATTAAAATAAACCTAAGTGTGTTATTTATACTAGAGGGAAATTTTTCCCGGAATAACAAGCAACGTGTCACGGAGGTCAACGCGGAGCACTGCCTCCGTGACACGGCGTGGACGCGGACCTTCACTGGAAATCCAGGGTCCGGTAAATTATCCTCAACGTGGCACGGAGGCCAACGCGGAGGCCTATCTCCGTGCCACGGAGCTGTCGCGAGGCCTCACTGGAAATTGCCATTTAATTGCCTCTCCAAGCAGTGTGCCTCCGCGATGGTAGCGTGGAACTGCTCCATCACGGAGCCCCTATAATTTGTGTCTTTCAATGTCTTTTCCACGCTCGTATCCAAGTCCAACTCCGATATAGTTCCAACATGCATTTTAGCCCCTAAAAATCATATTTTCCTGCAAAACAAATGCTAATCATGTTGGTTAGTATAAATTCACATTTTATTACCAATTACATGAGAATATATACATATTGCACACAAACAAGGCGAAAATAATACGTTTGAGTATCACTTGGGCATATAAATCTGCCCAAGATCAATACCGAAATCGCCGAACAAGTTTTTGGCGCCGTTGCCGGGGACTGGAAATTGGTAAATTTTTCTTAAGTGTTAGTTTACTATTTCTTCTTAGTGTTGAAAACTTGGTCTTAGCCTGTATTTTGTAGATACTAATTTCTGTTGAACACTAGCAAGAGACAAGGAGCTGGTGGACTCATATTTAGAGCCGGAAAGACAATTTCATCGTCAAAGGAGAGAAGCACTAGAGAAAAAGCTGCAGTTGCTCAGATAAACAATCCTGGAGAAACAACAGAATCCACCAGTTGTAAGGGCAATGTTAGTGCCCGACGAAATGGCAGCTAGGCCTGTTCGCGAGGTGGCAATCCCACATGCTAACAATGTCACATCTAGCATCCGCAAACCTGAGCCAGGAGGGAGGTTCGAGCTTAAACAAAACATGGTACAATTGCTGCACACCAGCGGGTAATTCACAGGTCTCCCTCATGAGGATCCACAGCAACATCTCAAAAATATTTTGGAGATAAGTGACACTTACATCCCCGCTGGAGTGTCATCAGATTATGTCAGGCTTACATTGTTCCCATTTTCACTTTTGGGAGAAGCTAAGAGGTGGTTGAAAGCTGAGCCACCTAATTCCATCACCACGTGGGATGATCTTGCATAGAAATTCTTGATACGGTTCTTTCCATCCGGTAAAACAGCAAGACTTAGAAGTCAAATTCTAAGTTTCAAATAGAGAGAGGGAGAGAATCTGTATGAAGCCTGGGAGAGATTCAAATCTATGTTGCAGGATTGTCCTCATCATCACCAATCCAATGATGTGCTGGTGCATACTTTCATAGAGGATTTGGGACCTGTTCGGAGTCGCGTTATATGGGTATAAAACTCACACGCAAGTGCACATGGTCGAACAAGTAGTAAAGTGGCTTAAGTAAGCCAAGTATCGATCCCACAGGGACTGGGATGAAGTGCAATCTACTCAAGTGTACTATATTTTGATTCTAAAAATGCAGACAACAGTGTAACCAAGAGTTTGATATTTTGTTTTATAATTTTTATGCTAAAGCTAAAACAACTATCTAATTTGAGTCTGAACAATGAATGAGAGCATGCTGAGGTTAAACGAACATGTAATGAAATTAATTATCGACATAATTTGGTTAGTCTTTTCCTCCGGTTGCTAGCCAAGAACAATTGCCAAGAGATTAAAACTCTCGTATTTAACCTCACTTAAGAATCATGAACCATACACCTACATTTCTGTGATTAAATGCAATTCATGTTCTAGCCATACAAACCCGATTTCTAAATTGACTAATACGACTTTCAGGTATATTTCTATCCTGAAAGTAAATCAATTCCCAATTTTCCCAAACCAAGAAAAGATCATATCCTATTAATTCACAACTTTCCAATTTCTTGCTCTCTCGAGTGAAACCGAACTTTTTAGATTTACATTAACGTAGGCCACACATTAATGCAGTAAGAACAAGAATTAATAGAACAACCATGGAAGAAAAGATGAAAAACCAATATGATCAACAATCACATTTCACTACAATTGTTCATAACCTCAGCAAGAAGATGAATTAGCCACTCATTTGTGGATTAAACATTGTTAAATGAGTGTTAAACATACAAGCAATTGAATACAAGGAGAAGGAAAGAGAGAAAAACCCTGATAATTTCGTCCCCTCAACTGCCTGTAACCCACGTTCTTGCTCCACCAAGTCAGAATATTGAAAAATGAACCTAAGTGTTCTATTTATATTGGTGGGAATTTTTCCTGGAATAACAAGCAAAGTGTCACGGAGTGCATCGCGGAGCACTGCCTCCGTGACACACTACGGACGCGGACCTTCACTAGAACTGGGTGTCCAGGAATTAAACCCCAACGTGGCACGGCGTGCAACGCGGAGCCAAGCCACCGTGCCACGGACCTGTCGCGTACCCTCTCTAGAATTTGGGCGAAATTTCCCTATCCAGGCAGAAGGCCTCCGCGATGGCAGCATGACACGGCTCCATCACGGAGCCCCTTTATTTCATGTTGTCCAATGCCTTGTCACTTGCTCTCATCCAAGTCAAACCCCGATATCCTCCAACATGCATTTTAGCTTCCCGAAATTACATTTTACCTGCAAAACAATGCTAATCATGTTGGTTAGTATAAATTCACATTTTATTACCAATTACATGAGATAGTATACACATTGATAGATAAACAAGGAGAAAATGGTACTTTTGAGTATCACTCGGGCATATAATTTTTCCCAAGATTAGGACCTCACACAAAAATTTTGCTAGACTCAGCAGCTGGGGGACAAGCATTGGAGAAAACTTATGAGGAGCTGTATACCTTGTTAAATCATATTTCGCAGGGGAATCCGGAGTGGAATGCGGACTCGTCAAGAGGAGGAACAAGGAAAGCAGCAGGAGTCTTAGAAGTGGATGGTTTTATAGCTATTGCTGCACAGATAGCTGCATTACAGAATCAACTCAACACCCACTTCAGTAACATGAGCATGAACTAGTCTCAAGCCCCAATGAATGTAGTGCAGCAGATTTGGTGTGAAGTGTGCGGGAGTAGTGAACACTCAACTGAGTGTTGTGGAGCAAATCCTGATTCGGTGAACTTTGTTGGTAATGTACAGAGAAACAACCACCTACAGTATGGCAACAACTACAATTCCAACTGGAGGAATCACCCGAATTTCTCTTGGGGTAGCAATAACCATCAAGGGCAAAGTTCGAGTCAGGGGGGGCAGGGAAATCAAGTAGGATAGCAGAACTATCAGTCACAATACAGAAGCAATAATGCACCTCCTCCACCACCATCACCCAGCATCGAGGAGATGTTCAAGACAATGATAGCTAACCAAGCTCAATTGCAGGCTGATTATGTGAAATTGGCAGCCGAGGTAAAGAACAATCAGTTAGCTACCAAGGCGCTGGAGTACCAGTTTGGGCAATTTGCTGGAGCCCAAAACACCAGGCCTAGAGGAGGACTTCCGAGTGACACTGAGCGCAACCCCAAGCAGGTGAATGCAGTGACCACAAGGAGTGGTTTACAGCTTAAAGAGGTGAAACCAGAAAGACCACCTCAACAGTCGGGAGCAGCAGAAACTGAGAGGGAGAAAAGTGATGAGAGGGGGAAGAAAAAGGATGCTGAACCAGAAAGACCACCAACCCCGTTCCCTCAAAGATTAAAGAAACACAAGGAGGAGGCGTGTTTCAAAAAGTTCATGGAGGTGCTTAAACAGGTATTTATTAACTTACCTCTTGTTGATGTTTTGCAGGGAGTGCTGAAGTATGCAAAGTATATTAAGGACATCGTGGCGAACAAAAGCAGGTTGACTGAGTATGCTACGGTGGCGCTTACGGAGGAGTGCACTTCACGGATACAAAATAGGTTGCCCACAAAGCTCAAAGATCCTAGGAGCTTTACAATACAAATTACAATTGGGCAGAGTATCCAAGCTCGCGAATTATGTGATTTGGGAGCGAGCATTAACTTGATGCCAATATCGGTATTCAAGAAGTTGGGACTAGGGAGTCCTAGACCAACAACAGTGATCTTGCAACTAGCAGATCGTTCCTTGGCAAGACCTGATGGCATTGTGGAGGACGTGCTGGTGCAAGTGGGCTCCCTTATCTTCCTAGTAGACTTCGTTGTACTGGACTTCGAGCCGGACGCGGAAGTCCCATTTATTTTGGGACGTCCTTTCTTGGTGACCGGGAAAGCGCAGATTGATGTAGTTGCAGGGCAGCTAACCATGCGAGCACACGACAAGGTGGAGGTGTTTGATGTGTACAAGGCCACCAAGCTCCCAGCTGTGTACGAGGAACTCTCAGTGATCAATGTGATTGATCGAGCTGATGTTGTCCAGCGCGTTGAGTCACGGGAGTTATTGGGGAAACCACCGGAGAGGTGTAAGCATGACTGGGGTGAGGACGGTGGTCGAGAGAAAATGTCCGTCACCCTAGAGGATGAATGAGCTTAATGACGTCGAGCCGCGATGGTAAACCAGGCGCTGCACGGGAGGCAACCCGTGAAAATTTTTGTAATATTTTAATAGGTTTCGTAGAAAGAAAAAAAAAGAGAAAAGAAAAAAAATGAGAAAAATAAAAAAAAATTGTATTTTATGTGAAACCTATAAATTCTAACCAATTTCTTGTTTTGAGATGAATTTCAGATTGAACGGAGGATAAATATGCAAAGGATTGCAAAGGAAAAATTGAGGTAAGAAAAATAATAAAAAGTGGCAAAACAGTGTGCCTACGCGATGGCTCCTCACGGAGGGCATGCTCCGCGTTACCCTCCGTGACACGTTGAAGTGTAATCTGGAATTTTTGAAAAATTCCAGAGTACTGGCGCGATGGCTCCGTGTCACGGAGGGAGTGCTCCGCTTTACCCTCCGTGACACGGTGTAGTTAATTTCGCGTCAGGTCACACCGGGTCACCGGGTGACCCGCGCAAAAAACCTTCTTTTTAACCCCTTTTTCCTCATTTTCCCCATTTTTTCACTCCCCTCCGCGACAAACAACCCAAAATCAACCCTCCCCCAACGTGACACGGACCAAGGATCGAATTTTCTTCAGCTTTTCTTCGATATCATCGAATTTAAGGTATGTTTGTTAACTTCATCTCATTTGTTGTCTTATTTTTCCGATTTTGAGCATAACAAGTGAGGAAAACTTTCCCTAAGAGTATATTGAGCATGAATTCAATTAAATTATTGTTGATTGATGTTCGTAGTGTTGTCGTGATTGTATGAACTCGATAAATACATGTTTGTTTGAATGTGTGCGAAATTTGTAGCTAGGGTTGGAATTTGAATAGGAAAAAGTTAAATTTGGTTGAAAATTTGAAAATGATTGGGATGTTCATTTTGGGTAAGGTGAATTATGTGATGCTCGTTATGAATATTTTGAGTAAATGATGGATTGTTGAGAGAATGAAATTGTGAATCACAAAGAACTTGGTGGGTTGCATAGGTTGTGTTAAGAGGTTTTTTCTGTGCTAAGTGCTATGGGATGAAATGGTATTGAGGGTCATATGTTGAATACTTGTACGAAGTCCGAGTAGTACGTAGGATATATTCCATCGAATTCTCTGAATGCACAAGGCATGTTGTTGTTTCTTGCTGTAAATTGGGAAGTGCAAATTGTCTTGCCGGAACGTTGTGATTGTGGCTAACGACTAAGTGTGGGGTGGCCTAGATTAACCCAACCTTAGTAGAAGATAATTTTACTTTGAATAATATTGGGACTGTCTGTTTGATTTGACAGGAATGATGGCAAGCAGGCAAGACAAAGGGAAGGGCGCATCAACATCAGGCGTCGGAAGGAAAAGAATTAGACTGGGAACAGCAGTTCCAGCAGCACCAGCGGTTCCACGCGGACAACACCGTCAATATGGAACCCAATGGGTGATAGACGAAGGGATGAAATGGTATGCCAAGCATAAGGAAAGCAAGTACTTCCCCGAGGAGCATATTGCTAGGGAACCATTGGCACAGGAATTCCCCAGGATTGTCCACAGGATTGAGGCAGCCAGGCTAAATTTTATCTTTGACGAGCCCAAGGAGTGCAATATGCACCTAATTCGGGAATTCTACGCCAACTGGAACCCGACACTCAGAAGTCACACCATAAAGATAAGAGGGCAGATAGTCACTTTTGAGCCCCATCACCTTAATGACATCTTGGGGGCGCGGGACACAGACGCCCATGTGCTTCGGCAGCTGAATATCACTCCACCATATGCGGACATTAGACGCACTTTGTGTGGAGCCCGGTCTACAGCACGGTGGAGCAGGCATAAGGAGAGGGGCTACCATCAGACATTGCCCTACTCACAGATGAACAGGGAAGCCAGGATATGGCTTAAGATTGTTTGTTCCTGCCTGATCCCGGGGGTGCATATGACAGATGTCACTGGGGATCGTGTATGCTTGGTCTATGCCTTGGTGAAAGGACTGGAGATCAATGTTGGGGCGGTGATTATCTCCGTTATGAAGAGAGCCCATTTGCATCAAGGGCATAGGTACGGGTTTGGTGGATTACTAACCACGTTCCTGAGGGGCCTGGATATTGAGGAAGAGGCCCTTAACTACATCCCACAAATGGAGAGGCGGGCCTTAGATGTCACCAAAACTAAGGCACCCGACACCACTCACGGGCCAATTCTTACACTAGCCGAGCGACATGCTCGGGATGATCAATACATGGCTCGCATGTTCGGGATGCAGATGCTCTAGCTGCGCATAGGTGGGAGGCCAGCAACAGAAGATGAGCTGTGGCAGCTAGAGTTGGACTACCCCTTCGGCGAAAATGCCAGGGGCTTTATGCCGAGTGGGGCCAGCTTTTGTAGAGCCCACTGATGATGACATCCCCACAGATGAGGAGACACGTCGTGATGACTCCGACGTTGAGTCAGATGCTGAAGACGGGGGCAATTCAGACATGGGAGACAAGGCAGCAGCACCTGATAACGAAGTGGAATACTTCGATTGATCAGGGAGTTTCACCGCCCACTTTCGTACTATGCTGAATTTTGTGAACACTGGGGACAGTGTTTGATTTAAGTGTGGGGTGGGAGTAGTTGGGTGCTGGTTGCTGTTGTTATTAATGTCTCTGTTCTGTTGTTGTGCTTGAAAAACCTTGTGACCCTGTGATTTTTGTGTGTATGTCTGTATTGTAATTAATGTGAAGCTGTTGTGTTCTGTTGAATGTTGTTAGCTGGTTGTGTAAATATGTTTTATCGAAATTATCGATATTTTTAAAATTTTTTGGGAAATTTTTATTTTTGGGTTTCTCTGCATTTGTTTTCGGTTCTTTTACCAAGAATAGTCCCATTGAACCGAAGTCGTAATTAGTGACCGTTCCCTAAGATGGATGGATGAGGACCGTCTTAAGGGAAATGTAGTCGATAGGAGTATTTTTTTTAATTTTTTTCTTTTGTTTGTTTGTATCCCAAACGTGTTGTTACTTTATGATTGCGAAATTCTGGTTGCGTGTGGTACATGATATTTAAAATGCAAAGGTGATTCGTCTGAAAGCATGAAACTTTGTAAATATGTTGAGATACCTAGGCCATAGAGTTTGATTCGGTGTGATTGAGGCTTAATGTTTGAATTCTTGTAATTAGCTGATTGAAGAGTCTGTGAATACGTCTTGAGTTGAGCATGTGCAATGAGTGTGTGGTGAAGTTTCGATTCTTCCATGCTATTGTGAAGTGTCTAGAACTTGCCTGGTGTATGTACAAAACGAAATGAAGGATGTGTGTCGTAGGAAAGTATGTAGGCATTTCTTTGATTTAACCGAAAGTTTTTTTTCATTATCGCACCTACCTTGAATGTACATCCTAGTTAGCCCATTGAGCCTTTAGCCTATTATTTTTCTTTTGTCAAAAAGGTGTAAACTGAGCTTAACCCCTTCTTTTCATTATACGTGAATTTGATCCAAACCTCTTAAGAGCTCAAGAAAAAAATAATTTTCCCACAGTGTCAAGGAGTGAGAATGGTGAAAAGAAAAGAAAAAGCAAAGTGACGAAAGGAAAGAAAAGGGTCAAAGGTGCACTCGCTATAAATTAAATATAATGAAGATATATAAATAATCTTTGTTATTAAGTCAAGTGTGCTTAAAGATATGGGGTCAAAAATAAAGACAAACTTCAAGAATGGGAGGATGAAGGAAGAAAAAATGCCCATAAGGTTGATGGGATGTATTGAAAAAGCGCTTAAGGAGGCTAGTTGTTATTATTGGTTAGCCCAATATTTTCTAGTTCCGTAGCTTACATTACAACCCGTTAAGTCCTACGTGATCTTACATCATGTGTCCTTATATTAGTGGAGTAATACACTAAAGGCAAGCCTATGGTTCATGACATGATGCATGTGAATTCTTTTGGGAGAGAGAGCGAAATCTTGTTTATATGCCCCTGCATGTAATGTTTTGAGTTCATGTGATTAAAAAGGGTAAAATTCTCTTGTGTGGTGAGGGCACATGCTCGACGAGAGATTAAATTTCGTGTCGATTATCTTGATCAGTTGATTTCCATGAGTTTGCTGATATCGAGAGTCGATTCTTGAGTCTAGGAGGTCTAAATTTGTTGGAGGTCATCCTATTGATAATACTATGTATGTTTTCTTTATGATTTGCTATATTAAATAATCGGTATAACCGTAGCTTGAATTGTCGAGCCAAAGTAGCCAGGATGGGGTGTCAATTGCATGAGGTGTAAGATTATTGTTCGGGGACGAACAAGGATTTAAGTGTGGGGAAAGTGATCTTGGGCAAATTTATATGCCCAAGTGATACTCAAATGTGTCATTTTTCCTTCTTTATCTATCGATGTTTGTACATTCTCATGTGAATTGTAATAAAATGTGAATTTATACTAACCAACATGATTAGCGTTGTTTTGCAGGAAAAATATAAAGTTATGGAGCTAAGATGCATGTTGGGAGAGATCGGGATTGGACTCGGAAGCTAGCAAGGGAAAAAGCACAAGGAAAGCATGAATTAAATGGGCTCCGCAATGGAGCCGTTTCACGCTGCCATCGCGGATGCATTCTGCCTGGATGCTGAAATTATGTCAAATTCCAGTGAAGGTGCGCGTTGGGGCCGTGGCACGTTGGCCTAGCCCCGCGTTGCACGCCGTGCCATGCTGGGCCTTAATACCTGGATGACCGGATTGCAGTGAGGGTCCACGTTGGTGGCGTGTCACGGAGGCAGTGCTCCGCGATGCACTCCCTGACACGTTGCTTGTTATTCCGGGAAAAATTCCCACGAGTATAAATAGAACACTTAGGTTCATTTTTAATGAGGCTGACTTTGTTGAGCAAGAACGTGGGTTACAGGTAGTTGAGGGGACGAAATTCTTAGGGTTCTTCTCTATCTCTCTCTTCTTTATTTCAATTGTTTGTACGATTTACACTCATTTGACGATGTTTAATCCACAAATGAGTGGCTAATTTCACTTCTTGCTGAGGTTAAGAACATTTGTATTGAAATGTAATTATTGATCAATTGGTTTTTCATCTTTTTTTCCATGGTTTTTCTATTGATTCTTGTTCTTACTGCATTAATGTGTGGCCAATGTTAATGTATATCTAAAAAGTCCGATTTCACTCAAGAGAGCAAGAAATTGGAAAGTTGTGAATTGATAGGATATGATCTTTTCTTAGTTTGGGAAAATTGAGAATTGATTTACCTTTAGGATAGAGATATACGTGAAAGTCATATTAGTCAATTAAGGAATCAGTTTTGTATGGCTAGAACATGAATTTCTTTTTATCACAGAGATGTAGGTGGAAGGTTCATGATTCTTAAGTTGGGTTAAATACGAGATTTTTAATCCATAGGCAATAATTCTTGACTAGCAACCGGAGGAAAGATTAATCAAATTGTATCGATAATTTATTTCTATACATGTTCAGTTTAGCCTCAGCATGCTCACACTTATAGTTCAGACTCAAATTGTATATTCGTTTTAGACTTAGTATAAAAGTAGGAAACAAAATATCAAAATCTTCTTCACACTGTTGTCTGCATTTTAGAGTTTACGTTCATTGACACTTGATTAGATTAATACCTTAGTCCAGTCCCTGTGGGATCAATACTTGGCTAACTTGAGCCAATTTACTACTTGTTCGACCACGTGCACTTGCGTGTAGTATATCGAAATCGCCGAACAAACCTCCGCATAACTGAGGCTGTTTTTCATAGTAACATTGTCCACCGGGACAACTAGCACTGGATCACCCAAACACTTCTTCAAGAGAGACACATGGAATACAGGATGCACATAAGCTAATTCTAAAGGCAACTCCAAATTATAGTCTACCTTTCCAATACGTCTCACGATCCGGTATGGGACGACATAGCGGGGACTAAGTTTCCTCCTCTTTCCAAACCTCATCACTCACTTCATGGAAGACACCCTTAGAAATACCTAGTCATCGACTTCAAATTCTAATTCTCTTCTTCTCACGTCAGCATAGGACTTTTGGCGACTCTGGCCAGTTTTCAACCTATCCTTTATCAACTGAACCTTCTCTATAGCCTTGTGAACCAAATCTGGTCCTATCATCGCCTCTTCGCCAACCTCAAACCATCCAATGGGTGATCTACACGTTCGCCCATAGAGAGCCTTGAATGGTGCCATCTGGATATTGGAATGGTAGTTGTTGTATGCAAACTCAATAAGAGGCAAATTCTCATCCCAACTACCTTTGAAGTCAATCAAGCATGCTCTCAACATGTACGAGGATCTGGATTGTCTGCTCCGCTTGACCATATGTTTGCAGGTGAAACACCATGCTGAGCTTAACTTGGGTACCTAATCCTTGTTGAAATGACTTCCAAAACTGAGAGGTAAATTGAGCACCTCTACCTATAATGATGAACAAGGGCACTCCATGCAATCTAACTAGCTCTTGGATATATAGTTTGGCATAATCCTCTGCCAAATCCCTGGTTTTGACTGGTAGAAAATGAGCGGCCTTGGTAAACCTATGATGAAGTCCATATTAATTTGTTCCCACTTCCAAGTAGGAATGCTGATATCCTAAAGCACTCCTCCCGATCTCTGATGCTCAACCTTCACTTGCTGACAGTTCAGACTCTTTTATATGAACTCTACAGCATCCTTCTTCATGCCATTCCACCAATAGATTTCCTGTAAATTACGGTACATCTTGGTGGCACCTAGATGAATGGAATATCTAGATACATGAGCATCATGCAACATCCGGTTCCTCAAATCATCAATATCTTGAATACATAGGCGCCCCCGGTACGGAAGCACACCATCTCCCCCTTTGGAGAAGAGCTCTACCTTCTGATGTTGAACGACTTCCTTTAACTTTACCAAAATCAAGTCCTCATATTGCCTAGCTCTAACATCAGCCACTAAGGACGATTTTGATCCATTCTGAACAACAACACGTCCATCGGTCGAGCCAATCAACCTAACTCCCAACCTTGCGAGTTGATCACATCCTTCACCAACTCCTTTTTCCCCTCATCCACATGGGACACACTCTCCATAGAGAGCCTACTAAGTGCGTCCTCTACCATATTAACCTTACCTGGATGGTAAAGCACACTCATATCGTAGTCCTTCAGTAGCTCAACCACCTCCTTTATCGAAGATTTAGATCCTTCTGCGTGAATACATATTGCAAGCTCTTATGGTCCGTAAACACATCCACGTGGACCCCATACAAGTAATGCCTCCAAATCTTCAAGGCGAACACCACCGCAGGCAATTCAAGATCATGGGTCAGGTAATTCTTCTCTTGAACCTTCTACTGTCTTGAGGCATAAGCTATAACCTTCTCGTGCTGCATAAATACACACCCAAGTCTGATCCTTGAAGTATCATAATACAACACAAACCCATCAGTACCCTCCGATAGAGTTAACACCGGTGCTGAAGTAAGTCGAGTCTTCAACTCTTGGAAGCTCTTCTCATAAGCCTCCGACCACTGAAATCTCACCTTCTTCTGGGTCAATTTGGTCAAAGGTGATGCAATATATGAGAAACCCTCAATGAATCTCCAATAGTAGCCAGCTAAGCCCAAGAAACTCCGAATATCTGAAGGATTCACCAGTCTAGGCCAATTCTTCACCACCTTTATATTATGAGAATCCACCTTTATGCCCTCACTTGATACCAAATGGCCCAAAAATGTTACGGAGTTCAACCAAAACTCACACTTTCTGAATTTGGCATATAATTGACGATCCTTGAGAGTCTGAACCACTGTTCTCAAATGAGCAACATGTTCCTTCTCGCTCCGAGAGTATATCAGGATGTCATCAATAAACACAATCACGAACATGTCCAAGTATGGCTTGAACACCCTGTTCATCAAGTCCATAAAAGCTGTAGGAGCATTCATTAGTCCAAAAGACATAACTGTAAACTCATAATGACCATACTACATCCTGAAGGCTGTCTTCAAAATTTCACACTCCCGAACTCGGAGCTGAAGATACCCAGATTGGATATTTATCTTTGAGAAACACTTGGAACCCTGAAGCTGCTCAAATAAATCATCAATCCTGGGTAGAGAATACCTATTCTTGACGGTGAATTTGTTCAATTGCCGTTAATCAATACACATTTGAAGAGAACCACCTTTCTTTCGGACAAAGAGAACTGGTGCACTCTATGGTGACTTGCTCGGTCTAATGAAATCCTTATCTAGCAGGTCCTTCAACTGTTCTTTCAACTATTTTAGCTCGGTTGGAGCCATTCTGTAGGGAGGAATAGATATAGGCTGCGTGTCAGGAAGAAGGTTAATACCAAAATCAATCTCCCACTCGGGAGGGAATCTCGGTAAATCATCTGGAAAGACCTCTGGATACTCACGTACTACTGGAACTGACTGGATAGTTGGGGTCTCATACTCAACATCCCTAACCCTAACTAGATGGTACACACAACCTTTAGAAATTATCTTCCTGGCCTTAAGGTAGGAAATGAAACGACCTATAGGAACAATTGAACTACCCTTCCATTTTAAGACTGGCTCACCTAGAAATCTGAACTCCACTGCCCGGGTTCTACAATTAACTAAGGCATAACAAGCAAATTGCCAAACCATGCCGAGGATAACATCAAAATCAGTCATGGCTAACTCTATTATATCTGCTGAGGTAACTTTCTAAAGGACTGAGATCGGGCAACCTCTGTATACCCGTCTAGCTATAACTGACTCACCTACTGGAGTAGAAACTGAGAAGGGCTTTGAAAAGACTTCTGCACTGACTCCGAAGCTACTGACCACGTAAGGTGTCATAAAAGACAAGGTAGCCCCCGGATCTAACAGAGCATAAATATCAATATGGAAAACTCGTAACATACCAGCGACTACATTTGGGGAGGCCTCCTACTCCTGGAGGGATGCTAAAGCATAGAATCTATTCTGGTGCTGACCACCACCTGTGCTAGAAGATGCTCCCTGATGTGCTAAGCGTACAGGTGGGGCTACGAAACTAAAAGTTGGGCCTCGACCCCCATCATGATCCTTCCTTGCTGCTGGGAAATCTCTAAGCATGTGTCCGGGCTTCCCACACCCGAAATAAGCACCTATACTTGCCAGACACTAACCCATGTGACCCTGGCCACACCTGCAGCACGCTAGAACACTAGAATCTATGGGTCTGCTGCTCTGACCCCTAGAGCCTGATGCTTCCCTCCTCTGGTCGTGCCTCGGTCTGGATGGCACACTCAAGGATGAAGATGTTGGGGATGATGATCTATGGTTGGTCTACTATCGGTGTCCACCACCTGACCTCAGCTATGAGAATCTATGGTCATCGGTCCTAGCCCTCTTGGCCTTCCTCTCTCTCAGATGTGCCGCCTCCATCTGCTAGGCGTACAAGACTATCCGAGGGAAATCCATATCTTGATAGAGCATAGTGGTCCTACAATCCTTATCTAAATATCCCGCTACACCATGGATGAATCTACTCACCCGTGCCCTCTGATCAGCCACCAACTCTTGGGCGTACTTCGATAGGCGGGTGAACTCAAGGGCATACTCCTACACCGTCATCCTTCCCTACTTTAGATTTACTAACTCAGCTACCTTTAGCTCCATTATTTGACTAGGGAAGAACCGATCCAAGAATGCAACATGAAACTCTTCCTAAGTGACAGGGCCTACCCCGGTGACCCTACTATCTTTCCATTGGTGAAACTAGATATGCGCAACCCTTTTCAACTAGTATGAGGCCAACTCTGCGCACTCAACCCCATTCACCCCCATGACTTTGGTGATCTTCACTATCTCATCTATGAACTCATGCGAGTCCTCACCCAATTTTGACTCGAGAAACTCTAGCAGGTTCATTCTCAAGAAGTCTCAAACTCGAGCCGCCGCTGCGTTGCTATTTTGTGGAACATGTGCAACCATCCGCTGATTGACCTGATGGTCATGGCCTGTGCAAGCATTTGAATATCAGCCCAGAATACAGGATGGGCAATTAACTCTGGTGCCAGGTGCTCCTAAACTGGTGGGGCCTGCTGGTGCCAGTTTCCATTACCATCCTCGTGGCCTTCACCATTCTCATTCCTTCTACCATTCATTCTTCGTGGAGCCATGACTCTGCAATCACGAATAGCACGAATTAGAAGGATTAGAAGACATTTCATCGCACGACATAGATCATGAAAGAACGGAACATTTCCTAAACATTTCATAGCCTCTTCTTCATAAGTGTGGCGCGCTTCACACCCATGAAGAAGAGTCTACTTAACGGGGCTTTCAGACACCCTAGGACACTTCAAACCTATGGATCTATTACCAAGATTTTCACGACCCAAACGGTGGCCCGGATCATAATACGGGCCAAGGAGCCCCGAGAGACCCCAAGTAGACCCATGGCATAAGCATACATCTAACTCGATCAATGAAACTGAATAATCAACAACATAATCATAGCAAAAGTCTAAATTTAAACATAACATCAGAATTCGCAATCCAAAGCTGATTACATACATATGTCTGAATAGCCTCTAAACATGACGAATTGTTAGGACAAGACCCCAACTAACTCAACAAGATGAAACTAAAAATACATATGGAAATATGAGTAGTCTAGTCCTTGGGAGATGAGGAATAACTAATAACGCAAAGACTAACTTTGATAAACTGACTAAGAACGAGGCCGAACCTGAGAGCCGGATCCTGTATAATGAAATGATACAACATAGAGTATGCGGTCAGTATGTGGAATATACTGAGTATGCAGGGTACATAAAAGTGCTTAAGTAAGTAAAATCATTTAAGGACGATGCATAATGTAAAAGTTAAACAATAAGAATCTAAGAGCAGGGCTTGCATGCATTCTTTCTAAAAACATGATCTTATCATACCATAACATATCATCATAATCATAACATAATCGATGACTCAAAGATGAAATTTGATATTATAAGTAAAGATGAAAATTGAGTCAAGCCTGCTTTAGAATATGCTTACATATGTAAATCTCATGAGTAATGAACATGCATAACTGAAATCATGAGGAACAATGGGATCCTCATCTTTTAACTGTGATATCACGATAGAGCTTACGTGGTCCCAACTATCACACTCAAGTGGGTAGAGCAGTCCAAAGCCTTGCTAGGGCTAGGGACGATACCATGATATTGATATCAAGCTTTACATGGCCCAATAGGGCAGGAGATAGCTCACATGGGAGGTCCCAAAATCAAAATGTATAAACCTATGTTGGCGCGTAGTTATCAGGCATAGGGTGGTTGGCATAGCCTGCTCGGTAATAGACACTACTCCAAAAAAACATTAATATGCTCTACATCATTATTCAACGAATCTCAACATCGTTTATTGATGAAGCTCATAAATCAAATACATCTCAAAGCGGAAATCATGCATAAGAGAAGCTTTAACTCAAACTATACCACAAGCTGAAAGATAATTGGGAGTCTTCGCTCCGAAACCATGTGGTAAGCTATGCATATGAAAAGATTTAACTCAAACATATCATAAGATGAAAATATAAGTGGGAGCCTTCGCTCCAAAACCATGTGGTAAGCTTAATTCAAGAAATCATCAATCATACTTTGAACATGTGGGCATTGCCCAAAGCTTTATTAGCCTTGAAAATACTCAATTCATATAAAAAACATGATTATAAATACGGGTAGCTTGAAAACATACTTTTCATAATATTATATCATCATCATCATCCTACATTCATCACCATTCTCATCTTTCATGAACTTCTCATTAATGGGCTTTTTTATTCATAAGCTAGAAACATGATTTTTAATTGAAAAAATTATAAAACTCACCCATGCTTCATAATTCAACAGTAGAAACGTATTTAAATCATACTCAAGTAAAGAATTAGGAAATTCATGCATTGGGTTAAAACCCTATGGATTCGTCATAAATCTTTAATGATTTAAAGAGGGATTGAGCATGGGTGTGAAGGGAATCACCCATTCATAACCCTACATACTTGTTGGTACCTGATTCTTACTCTTCTTTAGATGTCCAATAGGAAATTGAAGAGAAATTGATGAGTTCTAGGCTTGATCACTCAAAGCGACGTAGTTTAGGCCTTAGAAGCTGAGAAATTGTGGAAAAGCCTTTACTAAACTTGCAGAAAGTAACTTCCAGGTGGTCCCAATGAGGGACCTAATGATTCGTCGTCAAGGGTCACGACTCATGAAGTCTTCTGTCCAATATACTACTTATCTGATCATCTGGGCTCGTCACAGATAACATCATGATCCGTCACTGGTGACCATGACTCGTGGTCACCACGCGTTATGTACACTGCCCCTTACCAATTAGTTCTTCAACTGGCTAAGAATGACCATTCCCATGAATCTTGGGGACTGACCATGACTTGTGGGGTCCTTCCGTCAAGTACACTATCTCCCTTCTTCTCTTTTCCTTACTCACCCACTCCATGACTGACCTAATGACTCATGGGGTCTGACCACGAGTCGTGGTGATGTCCATGGGGTCTTATTTTCACAAGTTTCATATTAAATCCTTGGGCCTCCCCATGAGTCACATCACGACTCATGGGCTGCTCTCACGAGTCTCCTTACGACTCATTCTATGTGTGATGCCAAATTTCAACTTTTTTTCCATTTCAACTCTTGCGTCTGATCTTTGGGCTTCCAGTGTATAACAGAATTGCACCCTTCTCCCATGCTTACAAAATCAAAACTCATGACTCCCTCACACCCGTAACTCACCACCAAGAATTAGTGAACAAGTTCTAGCTCAAGATTATATCGAAAACCCCAATTCAAACCCTAGTCTTCATTGATAGTTGAAGTACCCGCATTCAAGTAAGTGTATTCCTTCATAATTGATTGATATCACTTGTATGCTTGATGTAAATTTGCTAAACCCCCTAAGAGTCCTCTCATTGCTGGAAAAATCATAAAAGGATAATGACCAGGGGTGTAGCTGAGCTGTGTGCGATTGGGTAGGAGTGTGAACTTTATTAAATTATGCATTGAATTTTTAAAAATCGAGTTATGGGTCGTGATTAAAAAGGGGAGGAATGAGTAGTTGTAAAACTGATTAAATGGATGCCTAGACCTGGGAATTTCTGAGTACCCAAACTTAAAATAAAACCTCTTACAAACTAAATCAAAATTGAGGCAGAGACAGGCTTCACAAGCCTTCCTATTACTCATGGTTTTATACTACGACTCATAGGATGGCTCGTTGGGACTGTCCTAAGCAAAATTTGAAATAATCACAAGGTACAAATCCTAGTATGGCTCGTGGTTTACTTCTATGAGTCATAAATGGCAGCGTACCAAGAATCTAAAAAGGGTCAAGTCCATAAGTGATAGTACAATCCTTCCTACGACTCATGGAATCGACTTATGGGTCGTATCATGATTTTCGGAAAAATATAGAATAATTGTATTAAAGAGTCATCCTTATACGACTCATGGTATGGACCGTACCTTCATGATACTTAACGTACCTCAGAGGTGTGACACTGACCTGAGATATTACGGGTCTCAGTACGAATCGTACCTCCAAGGTATGACCCGTACTATTGACCCATGATAAGCTACAGAGGAATTTGTTCTTGCTTTATTTTTCTCAGATATGGAATTCTAGTTCTTTTTGTCCATAGGTACAATGACGATGAAGAATAAAGCATCAAAGGCAACCGCAGAGATGACATTACTTGATGAGACCTCCAAATCCGATCAAGAGGGAAGCTCCCCTAGTGGTTCATTAGAGGAATATAGGATCGACACATCGGACACTGAAGGGACCCGAACCACTAGGGCGAAGGCCGAAGCCCAAGCTGTGGTGGCTATTGCCACATCTATGGTGCTCCCCAGTCTAAGGAGGGAGTAGAGGAATGAACTTAAGAGTTGAAAGTGGATCTAATTAAGAAGAGGGGTCCAAGGAGACCCGATATGGAGATGCAAGCAGCGGTGCTGGATCAGAGAAGGAGGCACCAAATGCCGAGAAAGAGTAGACTCCTCCTAGGGAGAACGCACCATCCGATGGAGTGTACCAGGAGCCCAAGAGATATACGAATAGGGCATTTTTCTCATCACCAAAAACAAATCTAGGCGGAGCATTCAAGAAGAGCCTCAGATCCTCACAAATTCATTAAATGAGGTGGAGGAGATGAAACAGATATTTTGCTTCTACAGATTTGAGTGGATGGCTAAAGCCCCCGACCAATACACTCTAGAAATTGTCTGGGAGTTCTACACCAACTATTTGGAAACTATGGAGTAGAAAGTGAAAGAGGGGCAGAAATTGAAAGATCAGCTCAAGTTGGAGAGCGTCCTGGTTAGAGGCCGAGAGGTTGTCATATCTGATCGAACTATTACTCGGATATTATATGGGCCCCAGTTCATACCTCCACATGCTATGCCAGAATATGAATATCAGGGGGAGGCATTGAAAAAGAGCAAGCAACTTGGCTTTGATGAGAGGAGGAGACAAATACAGTGGTTGTCTGGAATGATCGTTGAGGACAAAGAAGAGGCAGAGTGGATCACTAGCAGCAAACAAGTCACGAAGAATTCCCTAAATTTTATAGCAAAGGCCTTCTAGATGTTAGTGCGTTACCGGTTGGCACCGATGGTTAATGAAAATACCCTCAGTGTGGATAGAGCAACTTTGGTGGCCTATATCATGTACAGATACCCCATCAACATTCCAAGGGACATTGTAGAAGAGATGTGAGATTGGGCTATGGAATTGAGCAATACTATCCCATTCCCAAGTCTCGTATTTAGATTATGCCTGGAGGAAGGCATCACAGTGTGTTGGGGTGAGGAGCGCCAGATTGGAGGATAGCAAATCACTTACATTGGCCTAATCCAGAATGAGATGAACCTGGTAAGTCGGACCCGACTTTCCACCTCAACTCCACTGACTCGGCTAGTTAGGGGTGCACAGGTGACTGCCCCTACCTCATAGGAGCAGGGCGAGACATCGACTAAAAATATCGGTTATTCTGATGCAACTCCCAGCACTTCTGCTGCAGCACCAACTAGACAACGGAGATAGACTTTAGTCGGGTACATCCTAGTGCCCTAGGAATTTCTCTGGGAAGCTGGCCAGGAGACTAGCCATCGCTGAAAGGAAGATTCAATCAGTGATGGAGAATGTTAAGCCCTAGGTGAACGCTGAGATTGAGACAGCTGCACATGCCATGCATGCTAGATTACAAGGGTTTGAAATTAGATTCAATATATGCATGGTCGAGAAGACTGATACGGGAAGCCTCTGTGAGGAGTTGGGGGTTCTTCAAAACCAAGTAGTCGAGCTGTCATCACGGCAGCCGACAATCATACCATCCCCTTCTCTTCCTGACCTCAATACTAACATAGATGAGGAGCTTGATCTGCAGCCTACTGGGAGACCACATGAGCAGGGAAAGAAAAATATAAAAAAAGGGTCTTCGAGGATGTTGGAGACGAGACCCTGAAAAAGAAGAAGAAGAAGAGAGAAAAGAGAACGCAAGCGGGCACGATTAGAGAGCCTACAGACATATCACATTCACTTGTTAGAGTTGAAGGAATGAGCTAGAGGAGCAGGTCACTCCACCATGGCCCAGGCAGGGCTTGCTAGTGGTAGGTACCCTTCGAGCGAGCCACATTTAGCCCCAACCTTTCTAGAGGCCGTAGAGAAAGCCGAGACTACTGAGGGGGTAGCCGCTCCCCCTATTGATCCACCTGTGAGTACGTTGGCCACAACCAGCACCACGATTGCAGCGGAGGCACCTTGTCCATAAGATAACAGGAATGCTTAGTGCGCCGCAGGTATGTTCCCTTCCCTCAGTTCTTGCATTCTATGCTTTGGGGACAAAGCACACTTTTTAAACGGGGAGGGGGTGTAATTGTATTTTTGGGTATTTGATTTATCCTAGGGTCGTGTTTCTTTTCCCTTCGGCATGCTATCTAGTAGAATCGGCATGTTTAGGATTTTGTTTTTGTGATTTTTATTTAATTACAAAGTAACTTAGGAGTACTCAGCCAATAAATTGCACTAGTTTTGATATTTTGAAAAATTGACCCTATTTTAAATTTTTTTAATGATTAACTGTGTACTTGTGATTTCATGTATGATTTATGTGAATATATTTATGTTATTTAGTATATTAGCATGTATATTTTTTGTTAAGCCATGAACTAACCGGATAGGTAGAGTGAATGCAAATCATGTACCATGAGTGAGTGAGGTCTGATACTTAGTTCAATATTGTGTAGAGGATCTAGAACTTGCCCGGTTGGTCTTTGCATAGGTTTTAGGATGGTTGGTTAGAGAAGGATCATAGACCATTCTTGTTTAGTCCATTTTAATCTCAAATAACCCTACCAAAATAATGTGATTCCCTTGATCCAAAATATTGAGCCTTAAATAGACCATTTTTCTTTGATTAATCAATTAATCATACCCATTTTTATAATGAACCTATTTTGGCCCTGGTCCCTCCTTGGACATTGTGAACCTCAACATAGGCAAGATGCCTAAGTTGAGGGTGGCTAGAGTAGGGGTGCATAAATAACGGGAAGGTGAAAAAGGGAGAGAAAAAAAAAGTAAAAAATGAGGTGTGGTGTGACCAAAGAAAAAGAAAAAGAAAAATTGAAAAAGAAAATTCAAAAAGTGAATGATGCATGAAAAGTTTGAAGAAACACACCACACCGGTAGAATAGCATAAAAATGGTGAAAAGGGAGGAAAAAAGTGAAAGAAGCAAAAAGGGTGAAAAGTGAAAAAATGGAGCCACATGTATATAGTTCCAAGGAAGGGTCTAGTCACTTAAAAAAATTTCATATCTACCATACCCAGCCCAAAAGCCTACATTACAAGCCAAAGTAAGTCCTATAGTGATCCTAACCTGACCATTTGACAAACCGAAGTAGAGAAAATAAGTGCAAGCCTATGGTATCCGATATGCAGTATTTGAAACTTCTTTGTGAGAGTGAGAGTCTCACTTGTTCAGTCCCATGTTATACATTTTACTATATCTGTGAGTGGGGGACTTCTTTTGCTGTGAGGGTACATGGTTTTTGTTTAACTCTACTAGTGGTCTGTGCAAAAATCTTTGGTGATGAAATGACTAACTGTTAATAGCTAAATGAAATGTATTGATTCCTGTTTATCATGTTTTATGGTTTCTTGTAGTGCATTTGCTAATTTGGTTTACAGGAACAGGGTCAAAAGTTTTTTAGTTAATAATGCAAATTCTGTTTGATGTTGGTTGTAGTTCCTAGGTATATTTTCTAGTTAAGCATCGTGTATACTTTTTATTTTTTCTTTTCCTGAGGACATGCAAAAGTCTTAAGTTGAAGGTGTTGACGTGCTGTGAGTTTACAACACTTTCGATTCTTAAAATTGAGAAAATAGCATGGACTTAGGTATGTTTATATGGAAATGAGGCACTTTTTACTTTGATTTCAGGGAAAATAAGTGTTGGAGAAGAGATGTGCAAAAGAAGCCTTAAAATGCAGAAAACCAGTCAAAATACCAGCCTCAATACGAGCAGTACCTTAATTGTATGAGCCGTATTGAGAACTATGATGAAAGTCAGAAGGCTGAAGTGAGAAGAAGGCAATATACAACTCTCAGTATGAGCCGTACCAAGATAGTATGACCGTAACTGGAGTCGTGGAATTATTCAGAGGAAATTGCACAAAAGCATACTCCTGGAACGGATGAACTCACGAATCATGGCATCAATGTAAGAACCATAGCATTAGCCTTGGTAAACTTTAGAAGATTCTTTGATACTTTGCATAACTTCAGGCACTACAAATAGTACAATTCGTGGGAAGAAGGTATGACTCATACCATAACACTTGTGAAGAATTTCAAAAGATGTTAGAGTTCTTAGGGCCAAACCACGGAAGCATTGTACAACTCGTAGGATGAAGGTAGGAGTTTTACCAGTCTGCCAACGCTCAACTAAATCTTTAGCAGCCAAGGACTTATGAGAAGTAGGTATGACCCATACAATCCTGCTATGGGTCGTAGGTCTAGTCGTGACACAGTCGACACTAGATATGGAAAATTCCCTGTTAGCTTAGGAAAAGGTTTCTAATGTCTATATAAATAGATTTTATGTTTTATTTTAGTTAGAGAGGGAAATAATTTAGTTAGTAGACATGTGAAGAATATTTTTTATGAATTTTTATCAAGTTTTGAGGAACAATTCTTTGTATCAAATTCTTGAATTTCTACATTGTTCTTAAGATTGATCATTGATATTCAAATATGGTTTTCTTTCAATTATTGTTGCAAGTATTTAATTATGTGTTTTTCCATGATGCAAATTATAATTTTACAACCATGAGAGACTAAAACCTCCACAACTAGGATTGTGGGAACCATGGTGGATTAACAAACCAGGGTAACACAAAAGTGATTCAAAATCAATGCGAAAAGCTTGTATTCTATTCTCTTCATCTTTAAACGTTTCTTAACGGTGTGCAATATTAGGACTTGCCCTAATTCTTTACTTGCTTGAACCTAGAGAAGTAGAGATTAGGAAAAGAGAGTTACAACAAAGCCTTGGTCTTTATGATCATTGTATTAACTTGAGCTGTGGTCGCAAGATAGTTAAATTTGGAAAATATTGAAAACAATTATTTTGAAATCGCTCATGAGACCTGATCTGGTGATTGAGTATAGTCATCCAATAGGGATGAACCAGTCGTTTGGATGAACCCTAGTTATCAGTTCTACAAGTAAGCATTGGGATTGATCACGTGTGTATACCCGAAGTAGTTATGAACCCATGAGGAAACCTTACCCTAGTTATTTGAAAATCTTTATATTAATCATGATTATAATCTTGTTTTAATATTGTTTTCTTCATAAAACCCCAAATTGGAGATAACTCCATCAATAAGTCCAATTATCGGCATTAGTGTATATCTTACCCTATTCCCTGTGGGTTCAACCCCAACCTCCTAGTTGGGTTCTTTATTGACAACAACCGATTCATACTTTGATAGGAAGTGTGATTTTGAGCGTTATCAAGGAGTCTTTCTCCAAAATATAAATCCATCATTTGAACTTGTTAGCCGTGGATAGGTCATAAAACATGCTTGTCTTGTGTGGGCTTGCCCAAATTAAAAAAATCAAGCATACTTGAAATAGACTTCTTTGATCAAAATCATAGATTCATATATGGAAAATTTGTAAATATTCATACATACTAGATATCTCATTATACTTGAAATTGTAAATCATAAATTTGACTTATTCATGAACTTGTAGAATTAGGCATAGTTTTCTAAACATGAAATCACAAATTTAAGATCATAATACATATAAAATCTGCCCATGAATCTTAAAACATACTTTGAAACATAAAGAGAATTGACCCATAAGTAAATCATAGAGAATTTCATAAAATTAGGAATAAACCCCATAAGATTATAAACTTGATCTAGAACTTGAATTCATGAGATTGAGGAGAATTTTGGGCATGAGTGTGAAATAAACCCTCATTCATGGCCTCACATACCTGCGTAAATTGAATCTACACTTGTTTTTGAAAGCCCAAGAGATTTGGAGAAGAACTTGAAGAATTCCAGGTTTGATCTTCAATGGGAATTTCCTAATCTTGCATGCATGGGAGGGGAATGATTTACAATAGGTTAAAATCCCTTAAAACCTTCTTTTTAGAGCTTAAAATGACATAGTTTAGGGCTTTGGATCTTAGGATTTACAAAAATATCCTTAATGAATTCGTAGAAAAATTGTTCTGTCAGCTATCACGAATCATACCACGAGTAGTACAATCCTCTTAAGACTCGTGGTATCCTCCCATACTGACCAAGTCCAAAACCTCCAATCCTCTAAATATTTGCACGAATCTTACTACGATCCGTAACACCATCCTACGAGTCGTACCATCACCCATTTAATTAATCACTGGATAACTCCAAGGACTTGTTAGGACTCATGATCACGGGTCGTACCCACATTCTACTACTCATAGTGAGGACTCGTGATCTGGGGAAAAAAATACCTGACCTAATCAATGAGTCTTCCTACGATCATACTACCAACCTACGACTCGTAGGTTGAGTCATCTGAGGAAAATATTCCAACTTTTTTTCTGATGACATTTCAAAATATCGGGCCTAGTCTTATGAAATTTCGGGGTATTAAATGTACCATAGAGCCGTGGTAAAGTTCAGTACAAATTTGAATGGTAGATCCCATGGTACGAAAGGAAGCCATGAGTCATAAGAGTAAGGTATGAGCCGTACCAAGACACTCATGGAAATATTCATTGGATGCCAAATATCTCAACTTCACACCACGTCAGGAATGTATGAATCGTAGGAGCATTGTACGAGTCATACCTATTCTTAGCACTTAGCTAAATTTAGAGCTGCCAGGAATTGTACGATTGAAGCTACTACTCGTATGATCAATTACGAGTTGTAGGAGAAGGTGAAGACAGTTAATGAGTTTTCCTTGTTAATTTAGTAAAGGTTTTTAATTATTTGTATAAATACTTTTCTAGGTTATTTTTGTTAGCAGATTTGGAGAGGACAAATACTTTGAGGAAGAATTCAGCTTTGGGAGACTGTTCTTGAGTTTTTCAATATTCTTAGGTTTTACTTCATTTTTCTTGAATTGATCAAAGTTGAATTTTGCAATAATGAAGTGGATTTTTATTTCAATTTTCATTGTAAGTTCTTTAATTATGTTTTCTTTAATGAATGCTAATTCTTTGCTTATAATCATGAGAGGCTAAAACTGAGAATTAACCAACTAGGGTTTATAAAAAGTGATTCTAAACCAATATGAATGCTTGTATTGACTTCTCTTCATCTTTAATGTTTCTTGATTATGCACAACATTAGGACATGCCCGAATTCTCTATTTGCTTGAACCTAGAGAAGTAGATATTAGGAAAAGAGAAGAACAACAAAGCCTTGAACTTTATGATTAATTATATAACTTGAGCTGCAGTCGTAGGATAGTTAATTTGGAACAAATTGATAACAGTAAAAGCAAAATCTCTCAAGAGACCTAATCCAGTAATTGAGTATAGTCATCCAATAAGGATGAACTAGTCATTTGGATGAACCTATGCTATCAGTTCTACAAGCTATTGAGATAGATCATAAGTGTAAAATCCAAAGTACCTATGAATCCATGGGAGACACCTCACTAGTTAATTGCATCAACGTTATAACAACTTAAATCTTCAATACTGTTATGTGTTTACTTCTTAAAAAACCCTCCTTTGGGAAATAATCGAACTAAAAGTCTAAATACTGGCATTATTCTATATTGTGACCATATTCCCCATGAGACGATACTAACCTTTGTTGGGTTCTTTAATTATAATGTCTGTATCATACTTTTCCAGGGGTGTAAGTTGACGTTATCATGCCATTATGGAAATGTAAGGACAATATCAAAAGTACTTCAATATGGATTCTATTTGCCCACTCTTTATCACGATGTTCATGATGTTGTCAAGAAGTGTGATCAATATCAACGTTTTGGTGGTATCTCAAGGAGTCATGAGCTTTCTTTAGCACCAATCTTAGAGGTGGAGTTATTTTATGTTTGGGAATAGTCTTCATGTGGTCGTTTGTAAGATCCCATGGGAACACTTACATTCTTGTAGTTGTCGACTATGTGTCAAAGTTGGTTGAGGCAGTGGCTTTGCCAAATAATAAGGGAAGGAGAGTGACCTAATTTATTAAAGAAACACATTTTATAAAGGTTTAGCACTTTTCGTGCCATAATCAGTGATGGAGGGTCGCACTTTTGTAATAGGTTGTTTGGAGAATTGCTCGCTAAGTATGGAGTAAAGCATAAAGTTTTTATGCACTTATCATCCCCAAACAAGTGGTCAACAGGAAAATCAAATCTATCTTGACAAAAACAATGAATGCTAATAGAATTTATTGGGCAAGGAAGCTAGCTGGTGCATTTTGGGCATATCGGACGTCTTATAAAACGCCCATTGGCATGTCCCTCTATCAGCTAGTATTTGGTAAAGCTTGCCATCTACCGGTAGAGCTGGAGCACAAGGCCATATGGGCCTTGAAAAGTTTAAATATTGATTGGGAAAAGGCTGTCCACGTGAGAGTTGAAAACCTTAATGAAATGGATGAGTTCCAGATGAGGGATTACGAGCATGCCTCCATATATAAAGCCTGAATGAAGCACTTTCATGATAAGAAGATTTTGAAAAGGGAATTTTCTTTGGGTGATTAGGTTCTTTTGTTCAATTCTGGGTTGCGATTGTTCCCAAGAAAGTTAAAATCCAAGTGGTCTGGCCCCTTTAAGGTGTCTCAAGTCTTTACCAATAGAGCTATTAATCTTGAAGGGGACGATGGACTCAAGTTTAAGGTTAATAGGCAATTTTTTAAGAAGTACTTGGGTGTTCTGGAGGAAATCGACTTGATTGGATTCACTTACCTTGATGAGCCTTAGATAAGGGCTACATGTCGTGTCACAATGTTATTTCAAGTTCTTCTTTGGAGGCAACCCAAGTGTTTTTAAATTTATCTATACTTCAAATTTTTGTTGTGTAGGTAGCTTGGATTGTGGACAAAGTAGAAAAATCTCGAGGAAGGGTACCTACATGGGACTTGCGAAACATAGATACCAACCTGTGGAGTGCAGGTCAAACATAGGTTTAGTCTAGAATACTTGGAAAAATAAGGAGTACATGTGCCTCACCTGCGAAATGCAAGCATAGAATCGCAGAACACAGGTGTAGCACGAATGGAGGCAGTGCACCTGGAAAGAAATTGTGAAAAATTGAAGTGACATGCGTCTCATCTATGAAAATGTAGGTGCAGATCCGCGAGATGCAAGTGTGCCACACCTCCAAGACAGTGCACTGGAGAAAATAAAGTCAACCTTTATTTGGATTCACAGATGAAATCTGCGGTCGCAGGTCAAGTACAGGCACAAATATGAATTAAAATTTAAAAGTTGACCAACCTGACCCAGGTCTGGCCCATGCCTTTGAAACTTCTTTCCCACTTCCCAAAACCCCTAATTTTCTGCACTTTACCATTTCCTATAACCTATCAACCACCATTTGAACTTCCCACATTCCTCCAATAAGTACTCATTAATTTCACCCAACCATTCACCTCTTATCCTTCCTATAAAACCTACCACCCCTTTCATTCTTCCACCATCTCACACCATTCCAACCACCACACCAAAAAAAGGAAAGGACTTAGTTTAGCCATTGTTGGACATTCTGTTGAAATTGAATCTTGTGTGTGTATGTGGGGGGAGTTTGAAATTTTCAATTAGTTGGGTAGAAATTCTTGTTCATAATGCTCTATTTATTGAAAATTTTAATTGAGGGTGGAGTCTGAGTAACCTGTTTGATTAAAATGAATGGATTTTATCGATGATGGATTGAGTGATATCTTTCTTAAGAGGAAATCATCATTTTCTTGTTGTATGCTTGATAATGTGGATGAAAATATGGTCATAATTGTTAGTTGTGTGGATTGCTGAAATGGACTTGTTGAGTGTTTGTAGAGTTAATCACATGATGTTTCTCGATGATAGTTGGGGTAATGTCCTTCTTAAGGGAAGCCGTTAAGTGGTTATGATGGTCAAATTTCTTGTGGATGGTGTTAGAAAATCTTTTGAGGAAGTCTGAGTACTCGTTAGATATTAATTTGCTCACACTTGTTGAAAATTTGAAACGAAAGCATGAAAATTGAAGTTTAGGCACTATTGAGCAATTGCGGGCCACAGATCTTGCTCTGCAGATGCAAGTTGTAACACATGTTTTGGTGTTAGGTTTCGGGCTCCCTTCCCTACTTCTACTTTTCACCTGCGTGCTGCAGATTGCCATCTGCAAAACGCAGGTCTCATGCAGTAACTGAACCACTTCATAGGGATTCTTCCCTGCGATCCACACCTGCAAAATACAAGTGTAGCTGAGGTGCTGCCAATGATGTAAATTGTTGTTTTATTTTGTAGCAATCCAATTTCTTTCTTTTTATTACCTTAGGCTAGAATAGTTGTCTCTATTTATTTTTATTAAGAAAAAAAAATACAAAAAGGTATTTGTTTGTGTTATGACACTCACATTGTATTGCAGAAAAAGGTCATGATCTAGGCATTGGAATAAAGGAAAATATCCTATGGGGGTTGTTATACCTCAGGAAGCGAATGTAGAGGAAATCGGGAGAATCTCCTGGCTCCTCTTTGGGCTTGAGGGAAGGGAAGATTACTATCTCTCCTTCAAGGAGAAGCGACTAATCACAACAGGGGCCCGATTTGACATCGATTCTTTCAAGGCTGAAATCCCCTATATTCACAATCAATTACACATATCATATTTGGAAACTTTCGCTATGCCTTTGGACCCCTACTTCCCAGAGTTGGTACGAGAGTTTTATGCCTCCTATAGGGTATGACAAGACCTTTTGAAGAACAAAGGCCAAGTGGACTCATTGCCTTGTTTTTCCTTCATGCTAGTGCGAGGCCAGATAGTGTATATCACCCCTAAGGGAATCAATTCCATTTTCTGGGAAGATCTTGTGAATCCTAGATTGGGGTTTACAAGGAGATTGGCAGATAAAAGAAGTCAATATGCATGGGTGCAAAAGTATCATTGCTGAAGGTCAACCACAGTGGGCAGTTATGAAAGGCGATATTCATTGTCATGATCTAAAATTTGAAGCTTGAATGTGGCTTGACCTGGTGTGTTCCCGTATCATTCCATCCAAGCACACAACATAAGTTTCCATCGAGATCACCCATCCTCATAGCGTGCATCATGGACAGAGTTCATATTAATGTGGGAGAGATTGTAGCAAACAATTCAAGAGAAAGGCTGGCCAACATGCGACCTCTACCACATACCCATGTAATGTCCTAAAACTCCTTAATATTAGACCCGAGGGTTGAATTAGAGAAAGCATAAAAACCTGCACCAGATAATAGAACTAGTCGTCCAATGACTTGTGGATAGACCAAACAGGTTTTTAAGTGACCCATTAGGAGGAGCCCAGTTTTGAAGGAGTTTTACCAATGGCAATGGGTGAAAGAACGACTCGTCATGTGACTCAACGCGTCGTTAAGTGCGCAGAGAAAGTTGCAGACTAGGAGATCTGATAGGTTAAGGAACGACGAGTTATGGTGTCACTTCACCACTCGTCAGGTGTTTCATTATAAGGATTCCCAGTGATCAGTACGAAAGGAAGTAACGACTCGTCGTGTCACCCATGAGTCGTGGTTTCCCCCGTGAAGTATGTGAGGGAGGGTTTTCGCAATGTTGGCAACAGATTGAGGGATGAGTTGTCGTGCACCTAACGACTTGTCAAGTAACCTATGGGTGAGGAAGTTCAGTAAATGAGAATATTTCCAGTAGAGATGACCAGAGTGCACCACGAGTTGTTAGTAGACCCAACGACACATAAAGTCCCAGGTGGTGACTGGCAATTTCACATTTCCGGTGAATTTAGTAAGGGTGTTTTTGTAAATCCTAAGAACCTAAGACCTTAACTACGTAATTTTAAGCTATGTTAGGTGGGTTTTAAGAGGGGTTAATCCTATTCTAACCATTCCCCTCCCTTGCATGCAAGCCTAGACACCTCCAGTGAAGATCGAGCGTAGAATTTCCCAATTTCCCTTCAAATTCCTTTGGGCTTTCTAGAACAAGGGTAGATTTGATTCTTCCAGGTATGTGAGGCTATGAATGAGGATTTATTCTACCCTTATTCTCATAATTCTTCTTAATTTCTTGAATCAAGTCTAAATAACATCATGACTTAAAAATGATTTCGCTCTAATTTCATAGACTTCTTACAAATTATTTATGGGTTGATTCCCTCAGTGTTTTAAGGTATGTTTGATAATTCATGGGAAGATTTTATGCATGTTTTGATTATAAATTCACAAGTTCAAGTTTTAGAGGATCTTCCCCAATTATGCAAGTTTATGAAAAAGTATAGTTTATGATTGATGGTTTCAAGTATGATGAAATATCGAGCATGTATGGATGTTTACAAATTACCCATGTAAGTATATTTATGATTTTACTTATGATGTCTATTTCATGTAAGAATGATGTTAAGATTTGGGCAATCTCACTCAAGTTAATCATGATTTCATGATTTAGCCAAGGCGAATAAGTTCAGTTATCTCAACTTTAGGAGTCAAGACTCCCCATATGTTAAGATTTAAGTTTTGTTTTGATATATTATTATATGAGCATTATATAAGTTTTGGGAGTAGTGTCTAGCACCGAGTAGGCTAGGGGTTCCAAGGTTCTCCAGTCTCATAAATTACTTGTCAAAATAGGTATACTTTGGGCCCTCTAAAGAGAGCATTTGTCCAGCCCAAGGGCACACCATGATGTCACACCTTACTTAATCCTTTATCCTAGCAAGGCTTAGGAAGGACCTCCTCCACATGGGCAAGACGTGGGATCATCATGCGCTTTTACATAGTGGTTGTCGGTTAAGATGAGTCTCCCATTATTCCTTATGATATCAGTAATGCATATAATATAAGATATTATATCATGTTTTTAGCAGGTTTGATTCAAGGATCAGTTTATAGGCTTTTACCTATGATTTCAGATACGGAGAGTTATTTGCATTTATTTTCAACTTTGGGGTTATTTGATCCAGATATGAGATTTAGTTTATGACTATTCATGATTCCAAATATCAGCATGTACTTCTTACTCTCATGATGTTATAACTTATGTTATTTTACATGTTTTAGTTACATTTACTCAACCTGTTTTACTTACCTCGCATGCTCAGTACATTCCAAGTATTGACTGCATACTCTATGTTATATCGTTTCATGATACAGGTTTAGACATTTAGACCCAGCTTCGCCGTTAGCCAGTTCTCACAACTTATTCCAATTCTCTCATTGGTGAGTCCTCATCCTTCAAGGAAAGTCAGCTTGCTGAGTGGTGTACTTTCAGTTTTCAGACTTTTAGTATGCTAGTTAGGGAAGCTGTCCCATCAGCTCATTAATTATGCTAGAGCTTTTTTGCAAAAAGTGTTGTAAATCAGCTTGTTAGTGTTGACTTTTATCATTTGATGTATATTTAGACTTCTTCTATTTCAGAATTCAGTTTTCCGCTTTGCTTATGTTGATTTTTAGTTATCATGTTCATGCCATGGGTTGATTTGGGAGCCAATTATGGTTCTAGGTTTTGTGTCTAGTCCGGGCCTATGTTCGGATCGTGACAAGCTTGGTATCAGAGCCTTAGGTTTTGATGTGTCCTAAGGTGTTTGAAGGCCGCGTGAAGTAGAGTCTTTTTCATAGGTGTGAAGTGCACCACACTAATGATAAAGAGGCTACAAAATATTTTAGAAAATTTCCCTTCCTTCATGATCTATGTCATGCGATGAAGTATCTTTCTATCCTTCTAATTCATGCCATACGCATTTGCAGAATCATGCCTTCCACGCGAAGTTAGTGGTAGAAGGAACAAGAACGGAAATAGCCACGAAGATGGCAATGGAAATGGGCATCAGCAAGCCCTGCCAGCCCTAGCAGTTCCTTTGCTCGAGCAGGTCTCTCATGCTATGTTTAGGGTAGCTTTTCAGATGTTGGCCAAGAATTTGACCGCTCAGGCCAACCAGCAGGTGGTGGCCCATATCCTGCAGAATGGGAGCACAACGGCAGCTCGAGTTTGGGATTTCCTCACGATGAATCCTCTTGAGTTCCTTGGGTCGAGAGTGAATGAGGACCCACATGAGTTTCTGGATGAGATACAGAAGATCACCCAGATTATGGGGGCGACCGGAGAAAAGAGCGCAGATACTTGGAGGGATGGTAGAGTAGTGAGCACTATTTTCGTGAACTGGGATTAGTTCATGGCATCTTGCTTAGACAGATTCTTCCCTAGGGATTTAAGGGAGGCAAAGGCGGTAGAGTTCGTCAATTTGAAGAAAAATGATATGACTGTCCAAGAGTACGCCTTGGAGTTCATCCAGCTATCCAAGTATGCACCGGAGATAGTGGTAGACCAAAGGGGCCATATGAACAGATTTGTGTATGGATTGTCCAATTCGCTGGTCAAAGAGTGTAGGACAGTGATACTGAATAGTGACCTAGACTTATCTTGATTAGTCGTATACACCCAGTAGATAGAGGTGGATCATATAAAGGATATGGAGAGAGAGGCCAAGAGGGCTAGGACGAGTAGTATTGGGTTTTCCCAACAGAGGGCCAGTGGCAGACATTATTAGCAATCTCATCAAAGACCATCAACTCCAGCGCTGTCATCAGCCAGTGTACCATCTACATCTCAACATGAATAGAGCAGGAGGACATCAGGCACCAGAGGTTAGGAGATCCTAGCATTCCAATTTGTGGAAAGTGTGGTAGGAAGCACCCCGAAGAGTTATTAGTGGGTTCAGGTGCGTGTTATAGGTGTGGGAAGCCCAGACATTTTCTTAGAGATTGTGCAGCGACTAGACAAGGCTATGGTAGAGGACGTGACCCAGCTTCCAATTCAGCAACTCTGCTAGCACGCTCAGCTCAGTAGGGTGCATCAACTAGTGCAGGTAGTGGTTAGCGTCCAAACAGGTTTTATGTCCTATCATCATGTCATATGTAGGAGGTCACCCTAGGTGTGGTCACTCATATTTTTTTAGTATTCCATCTTGATGTATATGTGTTGTTAGATCCAAGGGCTACTTTATCTTTTTCCTTATGCTGCTATTAGTTTTGAAGTTAGTCTCGAAGCCTTATCAGAACTCTGCCAGTCTCTATTCCAGTCGGTGACTCAGTTATAGCTCGACGGGTATACAGAAATTGCCCTATCATGGTCCTATAGAAGTTACCTTAGCCGGTCTATTAGAGTCAAATATGAATAATTTTGATGTTATCTTTGGTATGGATTGGTTTCATGCATGCTATGCTTTAGTAAACTATAGAACCCGTACAATAGAGTTCTGGCTTTCGAGTGAGCCAGTCCTAAAATGGAAGGGTAGTTCATCTATGCTTGTGGGTAACTTTGTTTCCTACCTTAAGGACATAAATATGATTTTCAAGGGTTGTGTTTACCATTAGTTTGGGTGAAGGATGCAATTCCCGAAACCCCAAGTCTCCATTCAGTTCCTATAGTGTGTGAGTATCCAGATGTTTTCTTGGATGATCTACCAGGAGTCTCTCCCGAGTGGGAGATTGACTTTGGTGTTGACCTTCTTCCTAATACACAACCTATATCTATTCCTCCACACAGAATGACTCCAACTGAGCTAAAGGAGTTGAAAGAACAGTTGAAGGATCTTCTAGATAGGAGATTCATCAAGCTTAGCAAGTCCCCGTGGGGTGCACCAGTTCTCTTTGTTCGAAAGAAGGATGGCTCTTTCTGTATGTGCATTGACTATTGGTAATTGAAAAAGGTTACAATCAAGAACAATTATCCCCTCCCCAGAATTGATGACTTGTTTGACCAATTTTAGGGTGCTAAGTGTTTCTCAAAGATAGACCTCAGATCCGGGTATCATCTGCTTAGAGTTAGGGAGAGTGACATTCTGAAGACAACTTTTCGGACTCGGTATGGTCCTTATGAGTTTGTAGTTATGTCTTCTGGACTAATGAATGCTCCTAGAGCTTTTATGAATTCATGAACAGGGTGTTCAAACTATATTTGGACATGTTCGTGATTGTCTTCATTGATGACATTCTCATATACTATTGGAGCGAGGAGGAGCATGTCACTCATTTGAGGATTGTGCTACAGACTCTTAAGAATCAGCAACTGTTTTCTAAATTCAGCAAGTGTTGGTTTTGGTTAGACTCAGTAGCATTTTCGGGCCACGTGGTGTCAAGTAAGGGTGTACAGGTGGACTCCCAAAAAATAAAGTTGTAAAGAATTGGCCTAGACCAGTTAGTCCTTTGGATATTAGGAGTTTCTTGGGTTTAGATGGCTATTATAGGAGGTTTGTTGAATGATTTTCATCCATTGCTGCACCATTGACTAAGCTGACCCAGAAGAAAGTCAAATTTCAATAGTTGGATGCCAGTGAGAAGAGCTTTTAAGAGTTAAAGACCCGACTCACTTTAGCCCAGTTTTGACCCTACCTGAGGGTACAGATGGATTTGTTGTGTATTGTGATGCCTCTAGGGTTGGTCCTGGGTGTGTGTTAATGTAGCATGGTAAGGTCATTTCATATGCCTCTAGACAACTTAAGACTCATAAGAAGAATTACCTAACGCATGATCTGGAAATGGAAGCGGTGGTGTTTAGATTAAAGATTTGGAGGCACTATTTGAATGGGGTTGTAATACCTCGGGAAGGCCTAGAAATAGAACCAGGAGTTGAATTTGAAAAGTGCAGAAAACTAGCAAAAAAATCACAGAACAGACCACAAAACGACTCATGGTATCAAACCACAAGTCGTTGTATGCTGTCGTTGCTTTGGGAAAGGATGGTGGCAGTGGAGACGACAAGAGGTATGACGACCCGTTGTTGGATACAATGGGCCTTCCTTTGCAGTCGTGGTTAGGGTCATGCTGGGCAATAGTCTAAACAACAGGAGACCCAACGACCCATTAGGAGAAGCCACGGGTCATTGGTTGTGGTTGTTATTGGAGGGTAAGAATTCACAGTGCAGGTGACAGGTTGAGACCACGACTCGTTGGATGGAACCACGAGTCGTGGTGAGGCTCGTGGTGGGGGGTTCAGATTTTGTGATGTGAAAACAATGAACGATGTAACGAGTCGTGGGGTGAAGGCACGGTTCATCCTGTCAACCCGTTGTTTGGATCCGAGACTAGGTCATTCAGCAGTCCATTCAACGTGGGACATGACGAGCCGTTGGTGGTTCCCACAGCCCGTTGGTACCACTCATGGGTTCCATCTACCCAATTTTCAAGGCAAGTTCATTAAGGGTATTTTTGACTTTTTCACGATATAAGGCCCTAAACTACGTCGTTTTGGCTTGGGAAAGTTGGGTTTTTAAGAGAATGACCTATTCTAAACTGCCATTCATGCATGCAAGAATTTTAAGAGGTGATTCAAGGGGAGTTCTAGCTTTTCACCTCAATTCCTTCAATTTCATCTTTGGGCTTTTAAGGAGGGTTAGGAATTGATAATTCTATGTATGTAGGGTCTTCAATGGGTGGATTCTTCCACACCCATGCTCCTTTGAGAATAGTACTTTAGACCCACAAGGATTGTCAGTTGTATGCAATGTGTAGCAAGTGTGAATTTTTGCTGGACTCGGTGGCATTTATGGGCCATGTGGTGTCGAGTGAGGGCATAAGGGTGGATTCTCAGAAAATCGAAGTAGTGAAGAATTGGCCTAAACCGGTGAATCCTTCAGAAATTTGGAGTTTCTTGGGCCTAGCAGGCTACTACCGAGGGTTTGTTGAAGGTTTCTCATCTATTGCGTCACCTTTGACCAAGTTGACTTAGAAAAAGATAAAGTTCCAATGGTCAGAGGATTGTGAGAAAAGCTTCCAGAAATTGAAGACCCTGGTAAGCCCGCAAGTGTACGGGTCGTACAAGTAATATAGTGGCCCTTTTTAAGAGCCCGATGTCGAGCCCACAGGGACTGGACCAATTAAGCTAATTATCAAGTTCAAGTGTGATATTAAATTCCGCAAGTGTTGATTATAGACTTTTTCGAGAAATTTAATTAAGTCTAAATGTGGTCAACGAAATACTCTAAATTCATTCAAGGAGCAACTAGAGTTAAAGCCGGATAATCATGCGATACTACGATTTGCAATGGGTTAAGTATGAAACTATCAATTTTTGTTTCACATAATTAAAATTGCATGTTCATGGTCTTCCAAACCTCTAAACACGACAAACTAGCCTCACTACTACATTCTTGAGCGAGGATGTCATTTCTAGTTTGTGGGCAATTCACTACGCGGATGTGGTTTATGGGGTTATGCCATTGATTTGGGTACTTCCGTACCTCTAACCATTTAACCAATCCTAGCTTCGCACTACTCCTACAAATGGTGGAGTACGATTCTAACTTTGTGTCTTTCTATCTTCCCATTTTATCAACCAAGCAAGGTAATTAGGTATATTCCTATCCTAACCACAAATCTTATCAAAAGACAAGAACTTGCTTCCTACATTCTTGTGTTCTCGCCTAGGTTTGCCTTCACAAGCATTTACCTACGTGTAACGTGTGTGTTTCATGGTGATCAATCATAAAAACAATCATAATTAAGAATGCAAGACAAAACAACAATCAATAACTTAATTCCAAAACAAATTCGTAAAAACACAATCATAACTCATGGCTTCAACCCTAGAGGAAGGGTTCTAGCCACTCAAGTTCATAAAATTACAAGAAAACATTGTTAAAGTAACATATTTAATAGAATTGGTAGAAGAGAAGATGTAATTGATGAACCCTAGGTGAGTTATTCCACTTCTCCCTTCACTCCTTGGTGGTTTTTCAGAATAAAATCGTGACCAAATTATTTTTAGAGCTAAGGGACCTATTTATAGTAAATGAGAATTGTACAAAATTATGCCTGTCGTGGAATGGCTCCATGTGACACAGTGTATCGCGGAGCACTGCCTCCGTGACACGGAGGTAACGCGAATGCACATTGGAAACTCCCAAAACCGTTGCCAGGCAGCCCCTTGCCACGTTGGCGGTGTGTCACGCTGCTTGTACAGCGCGCTGGGTGGCGTGTCACGGCCTTGGTCGCGCAGCCTGGCTGCCGTGGCATGTTGCCAATGCGCAGGTGGGCTGTTTCGCGCGTCCTCATCGCCGACGTTCGCATTTTAAATCTGATTGCATGCCTCCACTTCACCAACTCATGGATTAGTCCCTCAAATTCATTTTAAACCTACAAAAACAAGAACTAATCATGTTGGTTAGTGTATATAATCACATTTACATAAAATTACATGAGAATGCATATAATTAAGTCGATAAACGATACAAAACTAAGCTATAAAGCATCACTTAGGCATGGAATTATGCCCAAGATCACAACCCCACACTTAAAGTCTTGTTCGTCCTCGAACAAACCTTTTACATCTCATGCACATGAAGACTCACACATAGCTAATTTAGCAAGATAATTCAAGCTACGGCTATAATGGTTATTTAAGATAGCAAGTTAAAAATAGAGCATGCAAGTTTTATTCCTTAAAATTAAGTAAAACTATGTTAAGACTTCCTAACCTCAAGAATTAACTCTCAATCTAAGCAAACTCATGCAAATCAACTGATCAAGAAATCCAACATGAATGTTATCCTTCATTAAACATGTGCCCTCACCACAAGAGAGTTACCCATTTTAACTCATGAATTTTCAAATCACACCATGTATGGATATATGACTAAAAATTACGCTCGCTCTCACAAAGAATTCACATGCATCATGTAGTGACCCATAAGCTTGCCCTTAGTGTTTTACACCACTAATTTAAGGATGTATGAACGTAAGATCAAGTAGGACTTAATGGGTTGTAATGTAAGCTAAGGGACGGGTAGGTACTATTCTGGCTAGTAATAGGGACTATCTTCCCCAAGCGCTTTTAATAACTTCAACCTTCATTAAGGATATCTCTTCTTTTACTTCACCCTCATTCTTTTCAATCCTAATTTTTTTTTTCTTCTTGTTCCCCTTTCTTTTAGCACACTCAGCTTAGTAGTAAGGAGTACTTAAGCAATTTTTTTCATTCATTTATTTTCTTACTCCCTACTAATAATCAACCGTTTTCACACAAGTGCACCTTTGTCCTTTTCTCAACTTTTACAACTTGCTACTATTCCTCCTTTTTCCCGTTTCTCACTCCTTCACTCTTTCGGATTTTTTTTCTTATGTGCTTAGGAGCTCTGGATCAAATTCAAGGCTAATGAAAGAAAAAGGATTAAGCTTATGTTGTAGCTATCAAAGAATAGGCTCAAGTCTCAATGGGGATAACTAGGATTAAATATTCAAGGTAGGTAAAGTGAGGGATAACATTTAGGTTCATTCAAAGAAATGCCTAAATCAGCTCCTACAATTCACATCCGTCATTTCGTTTTATATACACATCAGGCAAGTTCTAGACATTCCACAACAGCATGGAATATTCAAAAACCTTACACTCACAGCACATGCTCAATTCAAGACACATCCAGTAGACTCTTAACTCAGCTAATCACAAGAATTCAAAATTAAGCTTTCAGCACATAGAGTCAAATTCAAGAGCCTAGGTGTCTCAAACAAAGTTATACACTTCTTGCATGCTTCAACACTAACCACACTTGTATCTTACAATCATGTATAGCACATAACAAGAACATCAAGCCATCAATTAGCTACGGGTTCAAAAACCAAAACCTATTGACTAATTCTCCTCAAGACGGTCGTCATCCATCCATCGTCGAAAACAGTCCCTAACTATGAGTAAAAACACTTTATACAGACAAAGAAAATTTTTATTCTTCGGTTCAAAGACCCCCCGTCAGAAAAGAATCGAAAAGCAAAACCAACGGGTGATGAAGTCATGCTTGACTCACAAAAATTTTTCAAATATTTCTCACAAGCATTACATTCACCAAAAATCGTTAAGCACAAAAATTTTTAAATTTTTTTTTAAAAAAATTCCCTCACCCCACAATTGAATCATGTTATGTCCTCATAGCATCAAATTAAAATTTAAAGAGGGTGAGAAATAATCCCTGAGGCCTTTAGGCCTAGCTAACAACATGTTTATCTTTTACATTAGCATAAGTGTGTGTTTGACCCCACACTTTTTATAATCCATGTTCTTAGCTTCCTCCTCCAAGGGTACTCAGACTTCCCCTCTGCCTATGCTTAACTTTCCACCAAAAACACACAAGTTGAAAATAAACAAAAATTAACTCAAATACAAGAAATTAAAATGGTACATGTGGTACCCTTGGGTTGCCTCCCAAGCAGCGCCTAATTTTACGTCGCCGCACGACGTGAACTATCCTTTTTTGGACATCCTCATACCTGGGTTCCCATTCGAGAACCACCTCCTTTTCTTTTGATTTTTAAAGGAAAAAGCCTCCACTCTATTCCCCTCTTTCTCCAACTTCTTCCTACTCTGAAGCCCTTTATCAGACTCAGGCTGAACACTTGTCATTACCTTTGGCCATGGACCTGATGAATCCCCCACCCCACACTCATCCTCTGACAACACACTAACCATACAAAGATTTCTGTAGTGTGTGGATGGGTTCATTTCTTGGTATACTCGGAAGAGTTCTTCTTCATCTTCGACCCTCATTTTCAGGGTCCCTTCTCTCAAGTCAATTACCGCTCCTCCAGTGGCCAAGAATGGTTGTCCCAAGATTAAGGGTACCTGATCATCAACATGAAAATCTAAGATAATAAAATCAGCAGGTATAATAAACTTACCCACTTTGATGAGAAGGTCTTCTATTATTCCATCAGGTGCCACTCGCGACTTATCCGCCAGCTGCAGATCAACCTTGTTGGCCTCGGTTTTCCCAACCCCAGGGTGTTAAATAAAGATAGGGGCATTAGATTAACTGCTGCCCATAGATCACAAAAAGTTCGTGGCACCTCAGCTTTACCAATTTGTATGGGGAGGGTAAAACTCCCTGGGTGTTTGAGCTTTTTTGGAATTTTTCTCAATACCCAGTAACTGCATTCCTCAGTCAGTGCTACCGTCTGGACATCCACCAATCTGACTTTTTTGGCCATCACATCTTTCAAGTATTTAGCATACTTGGGCATTCCCTGCAAAACATCAATAAGAGGCAAATTCATGTGAAGTTCTTTGAAAATCTCAAAGAACTTTTTGAAGCATTCCTCCTCCTTGCTCTTTCTGAATCTCTGAGGGAATGGTGGTGGTGGTCTTTGTGCTGGCTGCAATGACGATTGTGCATTTTGTTGCACAACACTCTGATTTTCTCCCTTGTCATTGGGTGGTCCTGGTCTAACCAACTCCGTCTGCACCTCATTTCTCTTCTCTTTGGGCACTGCATCAGCTAATTGCTTACCGCTTCTCAAACTGATGGCATTGACCTACCGGGGGTTAGGATGTGTGTCACTTGGTAGTCCTCCCTGCTGTCTCATGTTTTGAGCAGCTGCTATCTGACCCGTCTACTTTTATAGATTGCGGATGACCACTTGCTGATTCTTCAAGTCTGATGCCATCCTCGCATGAGTTTCTGCTAACTGAGTCTGGGTCTCCATGATTTTCTGCAATGTTTCCTCAATGTTGCTACTCAACTGGCCATCATTCTACCTATTATGCTGACACTGCTGCTGTTGAGGTTGCTGATAACTTTGCTTTCGATTTCCACCCCAAGAAAAATTTGGGTGGCTCTGCCAATTCTTGTTATAGTTGTGTCCAAAATTTTGATTGTTCCTCTGCACATTCCCAACAAAATTGACTAATTCCGGATTGTCTCCACAAGATTCTGCATTGTGCCCATTGTTTCCATAAATTTCACACCAACTTGGAGCTTGCTGAAGTGCATTAACTTGACCCTGTTGTTGGTTTATACTCAGTTTATTGAACTGAGTCATCATCTGATGCTGGAACGAAGCTAACTGTGCCGCCAAGGCATTCATAGTATCTACCTCTATCAACCCTGCTCTTTTTCCTGCCTCTCTTGATGATTCACTGTACCACTCTGGATTTCCCTGTGCAATTTTGTTCAACAGCGTGTACAAGTCATCATAAGTCTTCTCTAAGCCTTGCCCACCCGATGCAGAGTCTAGTAAAATTTTAGTGTGTGGGTCTACACTTTCAACAAAGGTATGAGCCAGCACTTCATTCGATTGCTAGTGATGGGGACAGTCTCTCAATAATGACTTGAATCTTTCCCAAGCCAAATATAAGTTCTCATCAGGCCTCTGCTTGAAACTCAGTATTTCACTTCTCAATTTTGCAGTCTTGCCTGAACGAAAAATCTGATAAGGAACATCTTTGGCAAATCATTCCACGAAGTCATGGAGTTCGGTGGCTCAGCTTTCAACCACTTCTTTTCCTCTCCCAACAATGAAAATGGGAAGAGAGTGAGTCGGACATAATCTGTGGACACGCCGGTGGGGACAAATGTGTCACTAATCTCAAGAAAGTTCTGTAAGTGCTGTTGTGGGTCCTTATGCGCCATCCCAGTGAATTGACCACTAGATTGTAACAGCTGCACCATGTTCTTCTTCAATTCGAAGTTCCCTCCAGGTTCCGATTTACGGATACTAGAGTTCACATTAGTCGCGTGTGGGATTGCCACTTTGAGAATTGGTCTGGCTGCCATTGCTTCCGGTGACAATTATGCTTGTCCTGCGGGTGGTTGTTGTTGTACATTTTCTTGAAGTCATTTCATCTTTTGCTCAAGAGCTATTCTCCTTCGCAAATGAATTCGACTTTCTGGTTAAAGCAACGGTTCCACAAGCTCTCTATTTTTAGCCAGCTCACCAAGACAACCTGTCACTTTCAATAAGTCAGACTATGACCAAGTTTCTCAACACTTAACGAAATTTTAAAAAAAAATCACACAAAAAAAGATAAATTATCTACACTTCACCGAGTCCCGGGGAACGGCGCCAAAAACTTGGTGTGCCCGCAAGTGTACAGGTCGTACAAGTAATATAGTGGCTCTTTTTAAGAGCCGGATGTCGAACCCACAGGGACTGGACCAATTCAGCAAATTAGCAAGTTCAAGTGTCATATTAAATGCCGCAAGTGTTGATTATAGACTTTTTCGAGAAATTTAATTAAGTCTAAACGTGGTCAATGAAATACTCTTAATTCATTCAAGGAGCAACTAGAGTTAAACTCGGATAATCATGCGATACTACGATTTGCAATGGGTTAAGTATGAAACTATCAATTGTCGTCTCACATAATTAAAATTGCATGTTCATGGTCTTCCAAACCTCTAAACACGACAAACTAGCCTCACTACTACATCGTTGAGCGAGGATGTCATTTCTAGTTCGTGGGCAATTCACTACGTGGATGTGGTTTATGGGGTTATGCCATTGATTTGGGTACTTCCGTACCTCCAACCATTTAACCAATCCTAGCTTCCCACTACTCCTACAAGTGGTGGAGTACGATTCTAAGTTGGTGTCTTTCGATCTTCCCATTTTATCAATCAAGCAAGGTAATTAGGTATATTCCTATCCTATCCACAAATCTTATCGAAAGACAAGCACTTGCTTCCTACATTCTTATGTTCTTGCCTAGGTTTGCCTTCACAAGCATTTACCTACGCGTAACGTGTGTGTTTTCATGGTGATCAATCATAAAAACAATCATAATTAAGAATGCAAGACAAAACAACAATCAATAACTTAATTCCAAAAAAAATTCGTAAAAACACAATCATAACTCATGGCTTCAACCCTAGAGGAAGGGTTCTAGCCACTCAAGTTCGTAAAATTACAAGAAAACATTATTAAAGTAACATACTTACCAGAATTGGTAGAAGAGAAGATGAAATTCATGAACCCTAGGTGAGTTCTCCCACTTCTCCCTTCACTCCTTGGTGGTTTTTCAGAATAAAATCGTGAACAAATGATTTTTGTAGCTAATGGACCTATTTATAGTAAATGAGAATTGTACAAAATTATGCCTGTCGTGGAATGGCTCCATGTGACGGAGTGTATCGCGTAGCACTGCCTCCGTGACACGGAGGTAACGCGAATGCACACTGGAAACTCCCAAAACCGTTGCCAGGCAGCCCCTTGCCGCGTTGGCAGCGTGTCATGCTGCTTGTGCAGCGCGCTAGGTGGCGTGTCATGGCCTTGGTCGCACAGCCTGCCTGCCATGGCACGTTGCCAACACGCAGGTGGGCTGTTTCGCGTGTCCTCCTCGCCGACGTTCGCGTTTTAAATTCGATTCCGTGCCTCCACTTCACCAACTCATGGATTAGTCCCTCAAATTCATTTTAAACCTACAAAAACAAGAACTAATCGTGTTGGTTAGTTTATATATTCACATTTACATAAAATTACATGAGAATGCATATAATTAAGTTGATAAACGATACAAAACTAAGTTATAAAGCATCACTTGGGCATGCAATTATGCCCAAGATCAGACCCAACTCGCTTCAGCACCCATATTGACTTTACTCGAGGGTACTGATGTCTTTGTTGTGTATTGTGATGCTTTGAGAGTCAGACTGGGATGTATGTTGATGCAACAGGGGAAGGTGAAAATAACGCCTCTTGATAGTTAAAGGTTTACGAAAAGAATTACCTGACCTATGATCTTGAATTAGTCGCGGTGGTGTTTACACTAATGATATGGAGGCATTACTTGTATAGGGTTCACGTGGATGTGTTCACGGATCAAAAGAGCTTGCAATATATGTTCGCGCAGAAAGATCTCAATCTTCGGCAAAGGAGGTGGTTGGAGTCTCTAAAGGACTATGATATGAGTGTTCTGTACCACCCAGGAAAGACTAATGTAGTTGCGGATGCACTTAGTAGGCTCATTATGGAGAGTGTGTCCCACGTGGATGAGCGAAGGAAGGAGCTGGTGAGAGATATCCACCGACTTTCCAGATTGGGGGTTAGATTGATCGACTCGAAACCGATGGTAGCATTATTATGCAGAATGAGTTAGAATCATCCTTGGTGGTCGATGTTAATTCTAAGCAAGATGAGAATCCAATTTTGAGAAAGTTAAACGAAGCGGTGTGGAATCAAAAGGTGGAGGTTTTCTCCCAAGGGGGAGATGGTGTCCTTCGATACCAGGGTCAACTATATGTTCTGAATATTGATAATTTGAGAGTCCGGATATTGCATGGGGCACATGGTACCAACTATTCCATCCATCCGGGATCCACAAAGATGTATCGGGACTTGTGGGAAATCTATTGGTGGGATGGTATGAAGAAGGATATCACAGAGTTCATAGCCAAGTATCCAAACTATCAGCAAGTGAAGGTCGAGCACAAAAGGCCGGGAGGGATACTTCAGGATATTAGTATTTCCGCTTGGATGTGGGAAGAGATTAATATGAATTTTTTTACTTGCCTACCTCATACTCGCCAACACTACGATTCCATTTTTGTGGTGGTAGACAGGTTAACAAAGGCTGCACACTTCCTACTGGTTAAGACCACGCATTCAGCGGATGATTATGCCAAGTTGTATATTCGGGAGTTGGTTCGACTTCATATAGTGCCCTTTTCTATTATTTCAGACTGAGGTACTCAGTTTACCTCCCAGTTCTAGCGGTCTTTTCAGAAGATACTTGGGACTTAGATTAAGCTCAGCACAACATTCCATCCGCAAATGGATGGCCAGGAGGAACAAACAATCCAGACTCTTGAGGATATGTTGAGGGAATGTGTTATGGATTTTAAAGGCAGTTGGGATGATCATTTGCCCTTGATCGAGTTTTCTTATAAAAACTATTATCACTCTAGTATCCAGATGGCACTGTTCGAGGCCCTCTATGGGCTGAGATGTTGATCTCCCATTGGATGGTTTGAGGTTGGCGAGGTACCTATGATAGGGCCAGGTGTGGTTAACAAGGCGATGGTGAAGGTCCAGTTGATAAGGGACCGGTTAAAAACAGCTCAGAGTCATCAGAAATCGTATGCTAATGTGAGGAGAAGAGATTTGGAGTTTGATGTGGACAACTGGGTATTTCTAAAGGTATCTCCCAAGAAGGGAGTCATGTGGTTCGGAAAGAAAGGGAAACTCAATCCCTGCAAGGTTTGTCCCTATCGGGTTGTGGGAAGAGTTGGTAAGGTGGCGTATGAGTTGGACTTGCCTTCGGAGTTATCTTCTATCATCCCGTCTTCCATGTGTTGCTTCTGAAAAAGTGTTTGGGTGATCCAGCCTTGGTAGTCCCGGTAGACAACATTGGGGTAAAACACAGCCTCAGTTATGAAGAAAATCCCATTGAAATCTTGGATCATCAGGTTCGTAAGTTGAGAAACAAAGAAGTAGCTTCAGGTAAAGTTTTATGGAGAAATTAGCATGTTCAGGGAGCTACATGGGAAGCCGAAGCGGATATGATGGCGAGATACCCACATTCAGCTCAGTGCCGACATGAGGTATCAGTTCTACTCTATGATCCCATTTAGTTTTCATGTTTAGTTCATGTGTTCAAGTTTCTTTCAAGTGTATGAGTGTGCATGTGAAGCATGAGATAGTTCAACTATGTGGTTTGGTTTGGAGGTAGTCATTTAGTGAAACTTTCGGTTAAAATAGTTAGAATTTGAGTATGATAATTGTATGTTTCTGTTTGCTGCTTGTTTCCTACATTCGAGGATGAATGTCTCCAAGGGGGAGATATTGTAATACCCTCGGAAGGCCTAAGAATAGACCCAGGAGTTAAATTTGAAAAGTGCAGAAAACTAAAAAAAAAACATTGAACGGACCACAGAACGACTCGTGGTATCAAACCACGAGTTGTTGTATGCTATCATTGGTTGGGGAAAGGATGGTGGCAGTGGACATGACGAGAGGTATGACGACCCGTTGTAGGATACAATGGGTCATCCTTTGCAGTCGTGGTTAGGGTCAGGCTGGGAAATAGTGTAAACAATAGGAGACCCAATGACCCATTAGGAGAAGCCACTGGTCATTGGTTATGGTTGTTGTTGGAGGATAAGAATTCCCAGTGTAGGTGACGGGTTGAGACCATGAATCGTTGGATGGAACCACGAGTCGTGGTGAGGTTCGTGGTAGGGGGGTTCAGATTTTGTGATGAGCAAACAATGGACGATGTAACGAGTCATGGGGTGAAGTCACGGGTCGTCCTTTTGACCCGTTGTTTGGATCCGAGACTAGGTCATTCAGAAATCCATTCAACGAGGGACATGACGAGCCGTTGGTGGTTCCCACAGCCTGTTGGTACCACTCGTGGGTTCCATCGGCCAGTTTTCATGGCAGGTTAATTAAAGGTATTTTTGACTTTTTCACGATATAAGTCGCTAAACTACGTCGTTTTGTCATGAAAAAGATTTATTTTTAAGAGAATGACCTATTCTAAACTCCCATTCATGCATGCAAGAACTTTGAGAGGTGATTCAAGGGGAGTTCAAGCTTTTCACCTAAATTCCTTCAATTTCATCCTTGGGCTTTTAAGGAGGGTTAGGAGTTGATAATTCTAGGTATTTAGGGTCTTCGATGGGTGGATTCTTCCACACCCATGTTCCTTCTCTATTAATTACTCAAAAATTTATTTAAAAACTCATGGGGTTTTATAATCGGTTTGTATAAAAAAAATTAATGATTCAATTATGGGTCTTGTGATTTTGAATCCCTATCAGTATCTACTGATTTTGATCACCTTTTGAGTTCTAAATTGATATTAATATGGCTGATTTCGAATTTCTAATCATTTAAGCTTGATTATGCATGCCCATGATAAATCGATTTATGATCCATTGGTCCATTGATGTTTTTGATAAGCCCAACACATATTATGAATTAAATCATGAATATATTATGTTATCTATTATGACCTTATGGAAATTTAAACTATATGCATGATCTACACGTATGTATGTATTTTATTAAGCACGAATTATGTTTTGGCCGACTCATGGGCCTCAAGTCCTGGCTAGTTCACGTATGTTCAAGAATGATTATGATTATCATGATTTAACTAGACCATAAACTCATGTATGTATTATTATTAGCACTATATATATATTTTGGGAGTAGTATCGAGCACCGAGTAGGTTCGGGTCTTAGGTTAAGTTCTGGATCTAATGAACTACGTGCCATCGTAGGTATGTTGGGACCCTTTCTTGTTTGTCCTTGGCCCAAATGGCCCTTTTCATGTGTGATCACGGCCTTCGTGGTTCCTAACTTTGGCAAGGTAGGAACACCCTCCCGACTGTGGTTACAAGTCGGACTTCATGTGTGGTCATATGGGGTATGTCAGTTTTGAGTTCTACTCTATGATCCCATTTAGTTTTCATGTTTAGTTCATGTGTTCAAGTTTCTTTCAAGTGTATGAGTGTGTATGTGAAGCATGAGATGAGTTCAACTATGTGGTTTGGTTCGGAGGTAGTCATTTAGTGAAAATTTTGGTTAAAATAGTTAGAATTTGAGTATGATAATTGTATGTTTTTGTTTGCTGCTTGTTTCCTACATTCGAGGAGGAATGTCTCCAAGGGGGGAGATATTGTAATACCCTCGGAAGGCCTAAGAATAGACCCAGGAGTTAAATTTGAAAAGTGCAGAAAACTAGCAAAAAAAACATTGAACGGACCACAGAACGACTCGTGGTATCAAACCACGAGTTGTTGTATGGTATCATTGGTTGGGGAAAGGATGGTGGCAGTGGACATGACGAGAGGTATGAAGACCCGTTGTAGGATACAATGGGTCATCGTTTGCAGTGGTGGTTAGGGTCAGGCTGGGAAATAGTGTAAACAACGGGAGACCCAATGACCCGTTAGGAGAAGCCACTGGTCATTGGTTATGGTTGTTGTTGGAGGATAAGACTTCCCAGTGTAGGTGACGGGTTGAGACCATGACTCGTTGGATGGAACCACGAGTCGTGGTGAGGCTCGTGGTAGGGGGGTTCAGATTTTGTGATGAGCAAAATATGGACGATGTAACGAGTACTGGGGTGAAGGCACGGGTCGTCCTTTGGACCCGTTGTTTGGATCCGAGACTAGGTCATTCAGCAGTCCATTCAACGAGGGACATGACGAGCCGTTGGTGGTTCCCACAGCCCGTTGGTACCACTCGTGGGTTCCATCGGCCAGTTTTCATGGCAGGTTCATTAAAGGTATTTTTGACTTTTTCATGATATAAGTCCCTAAACTACGTCGTTTTGTCATGGAAAAGATGTATTTTTAAGAGAATGACCTATTCTAAACTCCCATTCATGCATGCAAGAACTTTGAGAGGTGATCCAAAGGAAGTTCAAGCTTTTCACCTCAATTCCTTCAATTTCATCCTTGGGCTTTTAAGGAGGGTTAGAAGTTGATAATTCTAGGTATGTAGGGTCTTCGATGGGTGGATTCTTCAACACCCATGTTCCTTCTCTAATAATTACTCAAAAATTTATTTAAAAACTCATGGGGTTTTATAATCGGTTTGTATAAAAAAAATTAGTGATTCAATTATGGGTCTTGTGATTTTGAATCCCTATCAGTATCTACTGATTTTGATTACCTTTTGAGTTATAAATTGATATTAATATGGCTGATTTCGAATTTCTAATCAATTAAGCTTGATTATGCATGCCCATTGGTCCATTGATGTTTTTCATAAGCCCAACATATATTATGAATTAAATCATGAATATATTATATTATCTATTATGATCATATGGAAATTTAAACTATATGCATGATCTACAAGTATGTATGTATTTTATTAAGCACGAATTATGTTTTGGCCGACTCATGGGCCTCAAGTCCTGGCTAGTTCACGTATGTTCACGAATATTTGTGATTATCATGATTTAACTAGACCATAAGCTCATGTATGTATTATTATGAGCACTATATATATTTTGGGAGTAGTATCGAGCACCGAGAATGTTCGGGTCTTAGGTTAGGTTCTTGATCTTATGAACTACGTGCCATCGTAGGTATGTCGGGACCCTTTCTTGTTTGTCCTTGGCCCAAATGGCCCTTTTCATGTGTGATCACGCCCTTCGTGGTTCCTAAATTTGCCAAGGTACAAACACCCTCCCGACTATGGTTACAAGTCAGACTTCATGTGTGGTCATATGGGGTATGTCGGTTTTGAGTTCTACTCTTTGATCCCATTTAGTTTTCATTTTTAGTTCATGTGTTCAAGTTTCTTTCAAGTGTATGAGTGTGTAGCTGAAGCATGAGATGAGTTCAACTATGTGGTTTTTTTTGGAGGTAGTCCTTTAGTGAAAATTTCGGTTAAAATAGTTAGAATTTGAGTATGATAATTGTATGTTTCTGTTTGCTTCTTGTTTCCTACATTCGAGGATGAATGTCTCCAAGGGGGAGATATTGTAATACCCTCGGAAGGCCTAAGAATAGACCCAGGAGTTAAATTTAAAAAGTGCAGAAAACCGGCATAAAAAACATTAAACGGACCACAGAACCACTTGTGGTATCAAACCACGAGTTGTTGTATGCTATCATTGGTTGGGGAAAGGATGGTGGCAGTGGACATGACGAGAGGTATGATGACCCGTTGTAGGATACAATGGGTCATCCTTTGCAGTCGTGGTTAGGGTCAGGCTCGGAAATAGTGTAAACAATGGGAGACCCAATGACCCGTTAGGAGAAGCCACTGGTCGTTGGTTATGGTTGTTGTTGGAGGATAAGAATTCCCAGTGTAGGTGACGGGTTGAGACAATGAATCGTTGGATGGAACCACGAGTCGTGGTGAGGCTCGTTGTAGGGGGGTTTAGATTTTATGATGAGCAAACAATGGACGATGTAACGAGTCATGGGGTGAAGGCACGGGTCATCCTTTGGACCCGTTGTTTGGATCCGAGACTAGGTCATTCAGCAGTCCATTCAACGTGGGACATGACGAGCCATTGGTGGTTCCCACAGCCCGTTAGTACCACTCGTGGGTTCCATCCGGCTAGTTTTCATAGCAGGTTCATTAAGGGTATTTTTGACTTTTTCACGATTTAAGTCCCTAAACTACGTTGTTTTTTCATGGAAAAGATGTATTTTTAAGAGAATGGCCTATTCTAAACTCCCATTCATGCATGCAAGAACTTTGAGAGGTGATTCAAGGGGAGTTCAAGCTTTTCACCTCAATTCCTTCAATTTCATCCTTGGGCTTTTAAGGAGGGTTAGAAGTTGATAATTCTAGGTATGTAGGGTCTTCAATGGGTGGATTCTTCCACACCCATGTTCCTTCTCTATTAGTTACTCAAAAATTTATTTAAAAACTCATGGGGTTTTATAATCGGTTTGTATAATAAAAATTAATGATTCAATTATGGGTCTTGTGATTTTGAATCCCTATCAGTATCTACTGATTTTGATCACCTTTTGAGTTCTAAATTGATATTAATATGTCTGATTTCGAATTTCTAATCAATTAAGCTTGATTATGCATGCCCATGATAAACCGATTTATGATCCATTGATCCATTGATGTTTTTGATAAGCCCAACACATATTATGAATTAAATCATGGATATATTATGTTATCTATTATGATCTTATGGAAATTTAAACTATATGCATGATTTACAAGTATGTATGTATTTTATTAAGCACGAATTATGTTTTGGCCGACTCATGGGCCTCAAGTCCTGGCTAGTTCACGTATGTTCAAGAATGTTTATGATTATCATGATTTAACTAGACCATAAGCTCATGTATGTATTATTATGAGCACTATGTATATTTTGGGAGTAGTATCGAGCACCGAGTAGGTTCGGGTCTTAGGTTAAGTTCTGGGTCTTATGAACAACCTGCCATCGTAGGTATGTTGGGACCCTTTTTCTTGTTTGTCCTTGGCCCAAATGGCCCTTTTCATGTGTGATCACGCCCTTTGTGGTTCCTAACTTTGGCAAGGTTCGAAAACCCTCCCGACTATGGTTACAAGTCGGACTTCATGTGTGGTCATATGGGGTATGTCGGTTTTGAGTTCTACTCTATGATCCCATTTAGTTTCAGGTTTAGTTCATGTGTTCAAGTTTCTTTCAAGTGTATGAGTGTGTATGTGAAGCATGAGATGAGTTCAACTATGTGGTTTGGTTCGGAGGTAGTCGTTTAGTGAAAATTTCGGTTATAATAGTTAGAATTTGAGTATGATAATTGTATGTTTCTCTTTGCTGCTTGTTTCCTACATTCGAGGATGAATGTCTCCAAGGGGGAGATATTGTAATACCCTCAGAAGGCCTAAGAATATACCCAGGAGTTAAATTTGAAAAGTGAAGAAAACTGGCAATAAAAACATTGAACGGACCACAGAACGACTCGTGGTATCAAACCAGGAGTTGTTGTATGCTATCATTGGTTGGGGAAAGGATGGTGGCAGTGGACATGACGAGAGGTATGACGACCCGTTGTAGGATACAATGGGTCATCCTTTGCAGTCGTGGTTAGGGTCAGGCTCGGAAATAGTGTAAACAACGGGAGACCCAATGACCCGTTAGGAGAAGCCACTGGTCGTTGGTTATGGTTGTTGTTGGAGGATAAGAATTCCCAGTGTAGGTGACGGGTTGAGACCATGAATCGTTGGATGGAACCACGAGTCGTGGTGAGGCTCGTGGTAGGGGGGTTAAGATTTTGTGATGAGCAAACAATGGACGATGTATCGAGTCATGGGGTGAAGGCACGGGTCATCCTTTGGACCTGTTGTTTGGATCCGAGACTAGGTCATTCAGCAGTCCGTTCAACGTGGGACATGACGAGCCGTTGGTGGTTCCCACAGCCCGTTGGTACCACTCGTGGGTTCCATCCGGCTAGTTTTCATGGCAGGTTCATTAAGGGTATTTTTGACTTTTTCACGATATAAGTCTCTAAACTACGTCGTTTTGTCATGGAAAAGATGTATTTTTAAGAGAATGGCCTATTCTAAACTCCCATTCATGCATGCAAGAACTTTGAGAGGTGATTCAAGGGGAGTTCAAGCTTTTCACCTCAATTCCTTCAATTTCATCCTTGGGCTTTTAAGGAGGGTTAGGAGTTGATAATTCTAGGTATGTAGGGTCTTCGATGGGTGGATTCTTCCACACCCATGTTCCTTCTCTATTAATTACTCAAAAATTTATTTAAAAACTCGTGGGGTTTTATAATCGGTTTGTATAAAAAAAATTAATGATTCAATTATGGGTCTTTTGATTTTGAATCCCTATCAGTATCTACTGATTTTGATCAACTTTTGAGTTCTAAATTGATATTAATATGGCTGATTTCGAATTTCTAATCATTTAAGCTTGATTATGCATGCCCAAGATAAATCGATTTATGATCCATTGATCCATTGATGTTTTTGATAAGCCCAACACATATTATGAAATAAATCATGAATATATTATGTTATCTATTATTATCTTATGGAAATTTAAAGTATATGCATGATCTACAAGTATGTATGTATTTTATTAAGCACGAATTATGTTTTGGCCGACTCATGGGCCTCAAGTCCTGGCTAGTTCACGTATGTTCAAGAATGTTTATGATTATCATGATTTAACTAGACCATAAGCTCATGTATGTATTATTATAAGCACTATGTATATTTTGGGAGTAGTATCGAGCACCGAGTAGGTTCGGGTCTTAGGTTAAGTTCTGGATCTTATGAACTACGTGCCATCGTGGGTATGTTGGGACCCTTTCTTGTTTGTCCTTGTCCCAAATGGCCCTTTTCATGTGTGATCACGGCCTTCGTGGTTCCTAACTTTGGTAAGGTACGAGCACCCTCCCGACTATGGTTACAAGTCGGACTTCATGTGTGGTCATATGGGGTATGTCGGTTTTGAGTTCTATGATCTTGGGCAAATTTATATGCCGAAGTGATACTCAAAAGTACCATTTTAGCCTTGTTTATCTATCAATGTGTATACATTCTCATGTAATTGGTAATAAAATGTGAATTTATACTAACCAACATGATTAGCATTGTTTTTCAGGTAAAATGTAATTTCGGGAAGCTAAAATGCATGTTGGAGGATATCGGGGTTGGACTTGGATGCGAGCAAGGGACAAGACATTGGACAGCATGAATTAAAGGGGCTCCGCGATGGAGCCGTGTCACGCTGCCATCGCGGAGGCCTTCTTCCTGGATAGGGAAATTTCGCCCAAATTCCAGTGAGGGTACGCGATAGGTCCGTGGCACGGTGGCTTGGCTCCACGTTGCATGCCGTGCCACGTTGGGATTTAATTCCTGGACCCCCAGTTCCAGTGAAGGTCCGCGTCCGTAGCGTGTCACAGAGGCAGTGCTCCGCGATGCACTCCGTGACACGTTGCTTGTTATTCCGGGAAAAATTCCCACCAGTATAAATAGAACACTTAGGTTCATTTTTCAATATTCTGACTTGATGGAGCAAGAACGTGGGTTACAGGCAGTTGAGGGGACGAAAATATCAGGTTTTTTCTCTCTTTCCTTCTTCTTTAATTCAATTGCTTGTATGTTAAACACTCATTCAACGATGTTTAATCCACAAATGAGTCGCTAAATCCTCTTCTTGCCGAGGTTATGAACAATTGTAGTGAAATGGATTGTTGATCATAGTGGTTTTTCATCTTTTCTTCTATGTTGTTCTATTAATTCTTGTTCTTACTACATTAATGTGTGGCCTACGTTAATGTATATCTAAAAAGTCCGATTTCACTCGAGAGAGCAAGAAATTGGAAAGTTGTGAATTAATAGGATATGATCTTTTCTTGGTTTGGGAAAATTGGGAATTGATTTACTTTCAGGATAGAAATATACCTGAAAGTCGTATTAGTCAATTTAGGAACCGGGTTAGTATGGCTAGAACATGAATTGCATTTAATCACAGAAATGTAGGTGGATGGTTCATGATTCTTAAGTGAGGTTAAATACGAGAGTTTTAATCTCTTGGCAATAGTTCTTGGCTAGCAACTGGAGGAAAAGACTAACCAAATTATGTCGATAATTAATTTCATTACATGTTCGTTTAACCTCAGCATGCTCTCATTCATAGTTCAGACTCAAATTAGATAGTTGTTTTAGATTTAGCATAAAACTATAACACTAAATATCAAACTTTTGGTTACACTGTTGTCTGCATTTTTAGAATCAAAATATAGTACACTTGAGCAAATTGCACTTCATCCCAGTCCCTGTGGGATCGATACTTGGCTTACTAAAGGCACTTTGCTACTTGTTCAACCTCGTGCACTTGCGTGTAGCTTTATACCCATAGAAAAAGCACCGAACAAGTTTTTGGCGCCGTTGCCGGGGACTTGGCAATAGGTGAATTTGTTTTAGGTGTTAATTTACTATATTTTTATTTTGTTAGTGTTGACAACTTGGTCTGAGCCTGTATTTTGCAAACTTAATTTCTGTTGAACACTGGCAAGAGACAAGGAGCTGGTGGACTCGTATATAGAGCCAGAAAGAATATTTCACAGTAAACGGAGAGAAGCTCTACAAAGAAAGCTGCAGTTGCTCATACAGACGATCATGGAGCAACAACAGAATCCACCGGTAGTCCGGGCAGTGTTAGTGCCCGAAGAAGTAGCAGCTCGGCCGGTTCGCGAGGTGGCAATCCCACATGCTAATAATGTCACATCTAGCATCCGCAAACCTGATCCAGGAGGGAGGTTTGAACTTAAACAGATTATGGTGCAATTGCTGCACACTAGCGGGCAGTTTACCGGTCTCCCTCATGAAGAACCACAACAGCATCTCCAAAATGTTTTGGAGATAAGTGACACTTACATCCCCGCTGGAGTGTCATCAGATTATGTCCGGCTTACATTGTTCCCATTCTCACTATTGGGAGAAGCCAAGAGGTGGTTGAAAGCTGAGCCACCAAATTCTATTTCTACATGGGATGATCTTGCAAGGAAATTCTTGATACGATTTTTTCCCTCCGGTAGAACAGCAAGACTTAGAAGTCAAATTCTAAGTTTCAAACAGAGAGAGGGAGAGAATTTATATCAGGCCTGGGAGAGATTCAAATCCATGTTGCAGGATTGTCCTCATCATCATCAGTCCAATGATGTGTTGGTGCACACTTTTATAGAGGGTTTGGAACCCCACACCAAAATATTGCTAGACTCGGCAGCTGGAGGACAAGCGCTGGAGAAAACTTATGAGGAGCTTTATACCTTGTTGAGCCGTATTTCGCAGGGTAATCCAGAATGAAATGCTGATTCATCAAGAGGCGGGACAAGGAAAGCAGCAGGAGTGCTAGAAGTGGATGGGTTTACAGCTATTGCTGCACAGATAGCTGCATTACAAAATCAACTTAACACCCACTTCAGCAACATGACAATGAACCTGCCTCAAGCCCCAGTTAATGCAGTGCAGCAAATGTGGTGTGAAGTGTGCGGAAGCAGTGAGCACTCAGCTGAGTGTTGTGGAGCCAATCCTGACTCGGTAAACTTTGTGGGTAATGTACAAAGGAACCACCAACAGTATGGTAATAGCTACAGTCCCAATTGGAGGAATCACCCTAATTTCTCATGGGGTAGCAACAACCATCAGGGGCAAAGTTCGGGTCAGGGTGTGCAAAGGAACCAAGGAGGGCAGCAGAATTATCAAGCATAATTCTGAAACAACAAGGCACCTCCTCCACCACCATCACCCAGCATTGAGGAGATGTTCAAGACCATGATAGCTAACCAAGCTCAATTGCAAGCTGACTATGTGAAATTGGCAGCCGAAGTGAAAAACAACCAGTTAGCTACCAAGGCACTTGAATATCAATTTGGGCAATTTGCTGGAGCCCAAAACACAAGGCCTAGGGGAGGACTTCTGAGGGACACAGATCCCAATCCCAAGCAGGTGAATGCAGTGACCACAAGGAGTGGTTTGCAGCTGAAAGAGGTGGAACCAGAAAGACCACCTCAACAATCGGGAGCAGCAGAAGTTGAGAGGGAGCAAAGTACTGAAAGGGGGAAGACTAAGGAAGCTGAATCAGAAAGACCACCACCCCCGTTCCCTCAACGATTAAAGAAACACAAGGAGGAGGCGTGTTTCAAGAAATTAATGGAGGTGGTGAAACAGGTACATATAAACTTACCTCTTGTTGATGTTTTGCAGGGAGTGCCGAAATATGCTAAGTATATAAAGGACATCGTGGCAAACAAAATTCGGTTGACTAAGTATGCTACGGTGGCTCTAACGGAGGAGTGCACTTCCCGGATTCAAAATAGACTGCCCACAAATCTCAAAGACCCTGGGAGCTTTACTATCCAGATTACTATTGGGCAGAGCATCCGAGCTCGTGGACTGTGTGATTTGGGAGCGAGCATAAATTTGATGCCGCCATCGGTATTCAGAAAGTTGGGTCTAGGGAGTCCTAGACCCAGAACAGTAATCTTCCAATTGGCGGATCGATCCTTAGCCAGACCTGATGGCATTGTGGAGGACGTTCTGGTGCAAGTTGGCTCCCTAATTTTCCTAGTATATTTTGTCGTGCTGGATTTTGAACCAGACGCGGATGTCCTATTTATTTTGGGACGTCCTTTCTCGGCGATCGGGAAAGAACTAATTGACGTAGCTACGGGGCAGCTAACAATGCGAGGACACGACAAGGTGGAGGTGTTCGATGTGTACAAGGCACCCAAGCTCCTAATGGTGCACGAAGAACTCTCGGTGATCAATGTGATTGATCAAGGTGATGGTGAGCAGATTAAGGATTCATGGGAGTTAATGGGAAAACCAGCGGATCGGTGTAAGCACTACTGGGGGGGAGGACGGTGATCGAGAGAAATCATCCATCACCCTAGAGGATAACTGAGCTTAACGACGTCGAGCCGCGACGGTAAACCAGGCGCTGCACGGGAGGCAACCCATGAAAATTTTTTTTCTTTCTTTTTGTAAAGCGTAAATAGATTTTTCTTTTCCTTTTAATTTTCTTGATTTACTACAAAATTTTTCATTTTAGTTTTTTTTTTATTTTTATTTATAGTGAAACCTATAATTCTATCCAATTTTGTATAGTGAGATGAATTTCAGGTCAAACAGAGGAAAATATGTACGGAATCGCAAAGGAAAAGTCGAGGTATGAAAATTAACAAAAAGTGGCAAAACAGTGAGCTGGGGCGATAGCTCCGTGTCACGAAGGTGGACCTCCGCGTTACCCTCCGTGACACGTTGAGGTATAATCCGGATTTTTTTTTAAATTTCCAGAACAGGCTCGCGATGGCTCCGTGTCACGGAGGCAGTGCACCGCGATGCACTCCGTGTCACGTTGCCGTGTATATCGCGACGGGTCACACCGGGTCGCCGGGTGACCCGCATGATTTTACTACTTTTTAACACCTAAAAACCCTCCCTTTCCCTTAATTTTCAATCACTCCGCGACCAAAACCCCCCAAAACCCATCCCCCTTCAACGTGACACGGAGGAGGCTTAGAAAATCATCAAATTTGCGTAATTTCTTCAACTTCAAGGTATGTTCTTCGATTCCATCTCAATTCTTGTTGAATTTCTTCGATATTGAACATGTGAGGTGAGCTAAGGTTGCCCTAAGTAGAAATTAATCATCAATTCAATTTAATTATTGTTGATGAATGTTCGGAATGTCGTTATGATTGCTTGAACTCGTCAATTGTATAACTGAATCAAATTTTCTTGATAATATCATTTCTAGGGCTTGTTTGTGAATTTGAAGTTGAAAATGTAGTGAACTAGTGAATTTCATGCCGGGATGTACATGTTGAATGAGATGAGTCGATGTACTAATTGTTAGGATGTTAATAGAACGACGGAATCTCGGGTTAGAGGAATATTGAAATTTATAAGAATTTGGTTGGTTGTATAGGTTTGTGAAGATAAATTTTTGTCGTTGTTTTCATTTCTTTGTTTTTCCTTCCTATGTGCTATGGGTTAAAATGTTAGCGATGGTAGTGATTGTGATTAACTGTACGAAGTCTGAGTAGTACGCAGAAGATATACCGTCGAATTTTTCGTACGCACTAAGCATGATTGTATAGTTGGTTATTGTGTGTAAATAAAGATGATCTTGCTGTATTGTTGTAACTGTAGCTAAGGACTAAGTGTGGGGTAACCTAGCTTAACCCGACCTTAGTCGAAGTTGATATCCATTAGCTTAACATTGATCTTGTCTACTTGGGTTGACAGGTAAAATGGCAAGCAGGCAAGAGAAAGGGAAAGGCGCATCAACTTCGGGCACCGGAAGGAAGCGAATCAAACTGGGCACAGCAGTCCAAGGAGCACCAGTAGTTCCACGCGGACAACGCCGCCAATACGGAACAAGATGGGTGACGGATGAGGGGAAAAAGTGGTACGCAAAGCACAAAGATAATAAATATTTCCCCGAGGAGCACATAGCACGGGAACCATTGGCAAAGGAGTTCCCTAGGATGGTACACCGAATCGAGGCAGCTGGGCTCAACTTCATCTTTGAAGAGCCCAAGGAATGCAATATGCACTTGGTTTGGGAATTTTATGCCAACTGGAACCCGACTATCAGAAGTCACACCATTAAAATCAGAGGGCAAATAGTCACTTTGGAGCCTCACCACCTCAATGCCATCATAGGAGCGCGGGACACAATCACTCACGTGCTCTGACAGCTGAACATTACCCCACCGTATGCGGACATCAGACGCACCTTGTGTGGGACTCGATCGACAGCTAGATGGAGCAGACACAAAGAGAGGGGCTACCATCAGACTTTGCCCTATTCACAGATGAACAGGGAAGCCAGAATATGGCTGAAGATTGTTTGTTCCTGCCTCATCCCGGGGGTACATATGACAGATGTAACCCAGGATCATGTATGCCTGGTGTACGCCCTAATGAAAGGGCTGGAGATCAATGTGGGGGCGGTAATTATCTCCGCCATGAAGAGAGCCCGGTTGCATCAGGGGCACATATATGGCTTTAGTGGAATACTCACCACCTTCCTCAGGGGCCTAGATGTCGAGGAAGAGGCCCTTGACTATATCCCGCAGATGGAGCGGCGGGCCTTAGATGTTACTAAAACTAAGGCACCCGACACCACCCACGGGCCAGTGCTTACACTTGGCGAGCGACATGGTCGTGATGATCAGTATATGGCTCGCATGTATGGGAAGCAGATGCTCCAGCTAAGGATAGGCGGGAGGCCGGCGACAGAGGAGGAGCTATGGCAACTCGAGCTAGACTACCCCTTCGGCAAAAATGCTAGGGCTCTATGCCGAGTGGGGCCAACATTTGTAGAGCCCACGGATGATGACATCCCTACAGACAAGGAGACACGTCGAGAGGACTCCGATGTGGAGTCCAATGAAGACGACGGGGGCGATTCAGACATGGGAGATGAAGCAGCAGCACCAAATGAAGAAGTGGAGTACTTTGATTGATCAGGGAGTTCCACCACCCGATTTTGTGCTATTTTAATTTTTGTGAACACTGGGGACAGTGTTCGAGCTATGTGTGGGGTGGGAGTAGTTAGGTGTTGGGTTGTGCTGTTTTGTATATATGGTCTAATCTGTTGTCATGCATGTGAAATTTTGTTGTTCCCGGTGATTTATGAATTGTTAAGTTGTTGTTCTGTATTTGTAAATTTATGTGAAATTGATGTGTGTTGCTGAATGTTGCTAGCTGATTCTGTACATATTTTTTTTATCGAATTTGTTATCGAAATGATTGATATTTTCAAAATAAATATTTTGTACATATTTTTATTATCGAAATGAGCGATATTTTTGACATTTTTTTACTTTTTGGGTTTCTCTGCGTTTGTTTTCAGTTCTTTTACCGAGAATGGTCCCATTGAACCGAAGTCATAGTGGTGACTATTCCCTATGATGGATGGATGACGACCGTCTTAAGGGAAATGTAGTCGTTAGGAGTAGTTTTTTTTTTTAATTTTCAATTTTTTTCTTTGGTGGGTTGCATCCCAAAACCTGTAGTTACTATATGGTTGCGAAATTCTGGTTGCGTGTTGTACATGATATTTAAAATGCAAAGGTGATTCGTATGAAAACATGCAACTTTGAAAATATGTTGAGATACCTAGGCCATAGAGTACGATTCAGTGTGATAGAGGCTTAATGTTTGAATTCTTGTAATTAGCTGATTGAAGAGTCTGTGAATACATCTTGAATTGAGCATGTGCAAAAAGTGTGAAGTGAGGTGTTGTTATTCCATGCTATTGTGACGTGTCTAGAACTTGCCTGGTGTGTGTACAAAGCGAAATGAAGGAGGTGTATTGTAGGAAACGATGTAGGCATTTCTTTGTTTTAACCGAGAGATTCTATTTTTCCTTGTTGTACCCACCTTGATTGTATACCCTAGTCATCCTGTTGAGCCTTTAGCCTATTATTTTTTTCTTTTTGTCAAAAAGTGTAAACCGAGCTTAATCCCTTCTTTTCATTAGCCGTAAAGTCGATACAAAACTCTTAAGCGCTTAAGAAGAGAAAATCATTTTCCCAAAGTGTCAAAGAGTGAGAATGGTGAAAAGAAAAAGAAAAGCAGAGTGATAGAAGAAAAGAAAAGGTTGAAGGTGCACTTGCTATAAATAAACTATAATGAAGGTGCATGAATAATCTTTGTTGTTGTGTCAAGTGTGCTTAATACGATGGGCCAAACTAAAGAAAAACATCAAGAATAGGATGATGAAAAGAAGAAACAATGTCCATGAGTTGATGGGATGTGTCAAAAAGGCGCTTAAGGATGCTAGTGGCTATTATTGGCTAACCCAATATTTACTAGTTCCGTAGCTTCCATTCCAACCAGTTAATGTCCTACGTGATCTTACATCGCACTTCGTTATATTAGTGGAGTAATACACTAAGGGCAAGCTTATGGGTCATGACATGATGCATGTGAATTCTTTTGGGAGAGAGAGTGAAATTGTGTTTACATGCCCCTACTTAAAATTTAGTGAGTCATATGAGCAGAAAGGGGAAGATTCTCTTGTGCTGTGAGGGCACATGCTTGATGAGAGATTAATTTTCGTGTCGGATATCTTGATCAGCTGATTTGCATGAGTTTGCCAATATCGAGGGTCGATTCCTGAAGTCTAGGAGGTCTTGATGTATCGAAGGTCATTGCACTGATAGGACCATGCATGTTTCTTGATGATTTGCTGTATTGAATAATCGGTATGACCATAGCCTAAATTGTCGAACCAAAGTAGCGAGGTTGGGACGTAAATTGCATGAAGTGTAGGATTGTTGTTCGAGGACGAACAAGGATTTAAGTGTGGGGTAAGTGATCCTGGGCAAATTTATATGCCCAATTGATACTCAAAAGTACCATTTTAGCCTTGTTTATCTATCAATGTGTATACATTCTCATGTAATTGGTAATAAAATGTGAATTTATACTAACCAACATGATTAGCATTGTTTGCAGGTAAAATGTAATTTCGGGAAGCTAAAATGCATGTTGTAGGATATCGGGTTTGGACTTGGATGCGAGCAAGGGACAAGACATTGGACAACATGAATTAAAGGGGCTCCGCGATGGAGCCATGTCACGCTGCCATCGCGGAGGCCTTCTGCCTGGATAGGGAAATTTCGCCCAAATTCCAGTGAGGGTACGCGATAGGTCCGTGGCACGGTGGCTTGGCTCCACGTTGCATGTCGTGCCACGTTGGGATTTAATTCCTGGACCCCCAGTTCCAGTGAAGGTCCGCGTCCGTAGCGTGTCACGGAGGCAGTACTCCGCGATGCACTACGTGACACGTTGCTTGTTATTCCGGGAAAAATTCTCACCAATATAAATAGAACACCTAGGTTCATTTTTCAATGTTCTGACTTGGTGGAGCAAGAACGTGGGTTACAGGCAGTTGAGGGGACGAAAATATCAGGTTTTTTCTCTCTTTCCTTCTTCTTTAATTCAATTGCTTGTATGTTAAACACTCATTTAACGATGTTTAATAAACAAATGAGTGGCTAAATCCTCTTCTTGTCGAGGTTATGAACAATTGTAGTGAAATGGATTGTTGATCATAGTGGTTTTTCATCTTCTCTTCCATGTTGTTCTATTAATTCTTGTTCTTAATGCATTAATGTGTGGCCTACGTTAATGTATATCTAAAAAGTCCGATTTCACTCGAGAGACCAAGAAATTGGAAAGTTGTGAATTAATAGGATATGATCTTTTCTTGGTTTGGGAAAATTGGGAATTGATTTACTTTCAGGGTAGAAATATACCTGAAAGTCGTATTAGTCAATTTAGGAACCGGGTTTGTATGGCTAGAACATGAATTGCATTTAATCACAGAAATGTAGGTGGATGGTTCATGATTTTTAGGTGAGGTTAAATACGATAGTTTTAATCTCTTGGAAATAGTTCTTGGCTAGCAACTGGAGGAAAATACTAACCAAATTATGTCGATAATTAATTTCATTACATGTTCGTTTAACCTCAGCATGCTCTCATTCATAGTTCAGACTCAAATTAGATAGTTGTTTTAGATTTAGCATAAAAACTATAACACTAAATATCAAACTTTTGGTTACACTGTTGTCTGCATTTTTAGAATCAAAATATAGTACACTTGAGCAAATTGCACTTCATCCCAGTCCCTGTGGGATCGATACTTGGCTTACTAAAGCAACTTTACTAGTTGTTCGACTACGTGCACTTGCGTGTAGCTTTATACCCATAGCAAAAGCACCGAACAAGTTTTTGGCGCCGTTGCCGGGGACTTGGCAATTGGTGAATTTGTTTTAGGTGTTAATTTACTATATTTTTATTTTGTTAGTGTTGACAACTTGGTCTTAGCCTGTATTTTGCAAACTTAATTTCTGTTGAACACTGGCAAGAGACAAGGAGCTGGTGGACTCGTATATAGAGCCAGAAAGAATATTTCACAGTAAACGGAGAGAAGCTCTACAAAGAAAGCTGCAGTTGCTCAGACAGACGATCATGGAGCAACAACAGAATCCACCGGTAGTCCGGGCAGTGTTAGTGCCTGAAGAAGTAGCAGCTCGGCCGGTTCGCGAGGTGGCAATCCCACATTCTAATAATGTCACATCTAGCATCCGCAAACCTGATCCAGGAGGGAGGTTTGAACTTAAACAGAATATGGTGCAATTGCTGCACACTAGCGGGCAGTTTACCGGTCTCCCTCATGAAGATCCACAACAGCATCTCCAAAATTTTTTGGAGATAAGTGACACTTACATCCCCGCTAGAGTGTCATCAGATTATGTCCGGCTTACATTGTTCCCATTCTCACTATTGGGAGAAGCCAAGAGGTGGTTGAAAGCTGAGCCACCAAATTCTATTTCTACATGGGATGATCTTGCAAGGAAATTCTTGATACGATTTTTTCCCTCCGGTAAAACAGCAAGACTTAGAAGTCAAATTCTAAGTTTCAAATAGAGAGAGGGAGAGAATTTATATCAGGCCTGGGAGAGATTCAAATCCATGTTGCGGGACTGTCCTCATCATCATCAGTCCAATGATGTGTTGGTGCACACTTTTATAGAGGGTTTGGAACCCCACACCAAAATATTGCTAGACTCGGCAGCTGGAGGACAAGCGCTGGAGAAAACTTATGAGGAGCTTTATACCTTGTTGAGCCGTATTTCGCAGGGCAATCCGGAATGGAATGCTGATTCATTAAGAGGCGGGACAAGGAAAGCAGCAGGAGTGCTAGAAGTGGATGGGTTTACAGCTATTGTTGCACAGATAGCTGCATTACAAAATCAACTTAACACCCACTTCAGCAACATGACAATGAACCAGCCTCAAGCCCCAGTTAATGCAGTGCAGCAAATGTGGTGTGAAGTGTGTGGAAGCAGTGAGCACTCAGCTGAGTGTTGTGGAGCCAATCCTGACTCGGTAAACTTTGTGGGTAATGTACAAAGGAACCACCAACAGTATGGTAATAGCTACAATCCCAATTGGAGGAATCACCCTAATTTCTCATGGGGTAGCAACAACCATCAGGGGCAAAGTTCGGGTCAGGGTGTGCAAAGGAACCAAGGAGGGCCGCAGAATTATCAAGCATAATTCAGAAACAACAATGCACCTCCTCTACCACCATCACCCAGCATTGAGGAGATGATCAAGACCATGTTAGCTAACCAAGCTCAATTGCAGGCTGACTATGTGAAATTGGCAGCCGAAGTGAAAAACAACCAGTTAGCTACCAAGGCACTTGAATATCAATTTGGGCAATTTGCTGGAGCCCAAAACACAAGGCTTAGAGGAGGACTTCCGAGGGACACAGATCCCAATCCCAAGCAGGTGAATGCAGTGACCACAAGGAGTGGTTTGCAACTGAAAGAGGTGGAACCAGAAAGACCACCTCAACAATCGGGAGCAGCAGAAGTTGAGAGGGAGCAAATTACTGAAAGGGGGAAGACTAAGGAAGCTGAATCAGAAAGACCACCACCCCCGTTCCCTCAATGATTAAAGAAACACAAGGAGGAGGCGTGTTTCAAGAAATTCATGGAGGTGCTGAAATAGGTACATATTAACTTACCTCTTGTTGATGTTTTGCAGGGAGTGCCGAAATATGCTAAGTATATAAAGGACATCGTGGCAAACAAAAGTCGGTTGACTGAGTATGCTACGGTGGCTCTAACGGAGGAGTGCACTTCCTGGATTCAAAATAGACTGCCCACAAATCTCAAAGACCCTGGGAGCTTTACTATCCAGATTACTATTGGGCAGAGCATCCGAGCTCGTGGATTGTGTGATTTGGGAGCGAGCATAAATTTGATGTCGTCATAGGTATTCAGAAAGTTGGGTCTAGGGAGTCCTAGACCCACAACAGTAATCTTCCAATTGGCAGATCGATCCTTAGCCAAACCTGATGGCATTGTGGAGGACGTTCTGGTGCAAGTTGGCTCCCTAATTTTCCCGATAGATTTTGTCGTGCTGGATTTTGAACTAGACGCGGAAGTCCCATTTATTTTGGGACGTCCTTTCTTGGCGACCGGGAAAGCACTAATTGACGTAGCTGCGGGGCAGCTAACAATTCTAGCACGCGACAAGGTGGAGGTGTTCGATGTGTACAAGGCACCCAAGCTCCTGATGGTGCACGAAGAACTCTCGGTGATCAATGTGATTGATCAAGGTGATGATGAGCAGATTAAGGATTCACGGGAGTTAATGGGAAAACCACCAGATCGGTGTAAGCACTACTGGGGGGAGGACGGTGATCGAGAGAATTCATCCATCACCCTAGAGGATAACTGAGCTTAACGACGTCGAGCCGCGACGGTAAACCAGGCGCTGCACGGGAGGCAACCCGTGAAAAAAAATTTTCTTTCTTTTTGTAAAGTGTAAATACATTTTTCTTTTCCTTTTCTTTTTCTTGATTTACTATTAAATTTTTCATTTTAGTTTTAGTGTTATTTTTATTTATAGTGAAACCTATAATTCTAACCAATTTTGTATAGTGAGATGAATTTCAGGTCAAACGGAGGAAAATATGCACGGAATCGCAAAGGAAAAGTCGAGGTATGAAAATTAACAAAAAGTGGCAAAACAGTGAGCTGGGGCGATAGCTCCATGTCACGAAGGTGGACCTCCGCGTTACCCTCCGTGACACGTTGAGGTATAATTCGGAATTTTTTTAAAATTTCCAGAACAGGCTCGCGATGGCTCCGTGTCACGGAGGCAGTGCACCGCAATGCACTCCGTGTCACGTTGCCGTGTATATCGCGACGGGTCACACCGGGTCGTCGGGTGACCCGCGCGATTTTACTACTTTTTAACCCCGAAAAACCCTCCCTTTCCCTTCATTTTCAATCACTCCGCGACCAAAACCCCCCAAAACCCATCCCCCTTCAACGTGACACGGAGGAGGCTTAGAAAATCATCAAATTTGCGTAATTTCTTCAACTTCAAGGTATGTTCTTCGATTCCATCTCAATTCTTGTTGAATTTCTTCGATATTGAGCATGTGAGGTGAGCTAAGGTTGCCCTAAGTAGAAATTAATCATGAATTCAATTTAATTATTGTTGATGAATGTTCGGAATGTCGTTATGATTGCTTGAACTCGTCAATTGTATAACTGAATCAAATTTTCTTGATAATATCATTTCTAGGGCTTGTTTGTGAATTTGAAGTTGAAAATGTAGTGAACTTGTGAATTTCATGCCGGGATGTACATGTTGAATGAGATGAGTCAATGTACTAATTGTTAGGATGTTAATAGAACGACGGATTCTCGGGTTAGAGGAATATTGAAATTTGTAAGAATTTGGTTGGTTGTATAGGTTCGTGAAGATAAATTTTTGTCGTTGTTTTCGTTTCTTTGTTTTTCCTTGCTAAGTGCTATGGGTTAAAATGTTAGCGATGGTAGTGATTGTGATTAGCTGTACGAAGTCTGAGTAGTACGCAGAAGATATACCGTCAAATTTTTCATACGCACTAAGCATGATTGTATAGTTGGTTATTGTGTGTAAATAAAGATGATCTTGCTGTATTGTTGTAACTGTAGCTAAGGACTAAGTGTGGGGTAACCTAGCTTAACCCGACCTTAGTCGAAGTTGATATCCATTAGCTTAACATTGATCTTGTCTACTTGGGTTGACAGGTAAAATGGCAAGCAGGCAAGAGAAAGGGAAAGGCGCATCAACTTCGGGCGCCGGAAGGAAGCGAATCAAACTGGGCACAGCAGTCCCAGGAGCACCAGCAGTCCCACGCGGCCAACGCCGCCAATACGGAACAAGATGGGTGACGGATGAGGGGAAAAAGTGGTACGCAAAGCACAAAGAAAATAAATATTTCCCCGAGGAGCACATAGCACGGGAACCATTGGCAAAGGAGTTCCCTAGGATGGTACACCGAATCGAGGCAGCTGGGCTCAACTTCATCTTTGAAGAGCCCAATGAATGCAATCTGCACTTGGTTCGGGAATTTTATGCCAACTGGAACCCGACTATCAGAAGTCACACCATAAAAATCAGAGGGCAAATAGTCACTTTGGAGCCCCACCACCTCAATGCCATCATAGGAGCGCGGGACACAGACGCTCACATGCTCTGACAGCTGAACATTACCCCACCGTATGCGGACATCAGACGCACCTTCTGTGGGACCCGATCGACAGCTAGATGGAGCAGACACAAAGAGAGGGGCTACCACCAGACTTTGCCCTATTCACAGATGAACAGGGAAGCCAGAATATGGCTGAAGATTGTCTGTTCCTGCCTCATCCCGGGGGTACATATGACATATGTAACCCGAGATCATGTATGCCTGGTGTACGCCCTGATGAAAGGGCTGGAGATCAACATGGGGGCGGTAATTATCTCCGCCATGAAGAGAGCCCGGTTGCATCAGGGGCACAGGTATGGCTTTGGTGGAATACTCACCACCTTCCTCAGGGGCCTAGATGTCGAGGAAGAGGCCCTTGACTATATCCCGCAGATGGAGCGGCGGGCCTTAGATGTTACTAAAACTAAGGCACCCGACACCACCCACGGGCCAGTGCTTACACTTGGCAAGCGACATGCTCGTGATGATCAGTATATGGCTCGCATGTATGGGATGCAGATGCTCCAGCTGAGGATAGGCGGGAGGCCGGCGACAGAGGAGGAGCTATGGCAGCTCGAGCTAGACTACCCCTTCGGCGAAAATGCCAGGGCTCTATGCTGAGTGGGGCCAGTATTTGTAGAGCCCACGGATGATGATGTCCCCACAGACGAGGAGACACATCGGGAAGACTCCGATGTGGAGTCTGATGAAGACGACGGGGGAGATTCAGACATGGGAGATGAAGCAGCAGCACCCGACGAAGAGGTGGAGTACTTTGATTGATCAGGGTGTTCCACCACCCGATTTTGTGCTATTTTAATTTTTGTGAACACTGGGGACAGTGTTCGAGCTAAGTGTGGGGTGGGAGTAGTTAGGTGTTGGGCTGTGTTGTTTTGTATGTATGCTTTAATCTGTTGTCGTGCATGTGAAATTTTGTTGTTCCCGGTGATTTATGAATTGTTAAGTTGTTGTTTTGTATTTATAAATTTATGTGAAATTGATGTGTGTTGCTGAATGTTGCTAGCTGATTCTGTATATATTTTTGTTATCAAATTTGTTATCAAAATGATCGATATTTTCAAAATAAATATTCTGTACATATTTTTGTTATCGAAATGATCGATATTTTCGACATTTTTTACTTTTTGGGTTTCTCTGCGTTTGTTTTTGGTTCTTTTACCGAGAATGGTCCCATTGAACCGAAGTCATAGTAGTGACTGTTCCCTATGATGGATGGATGACGACCGTCTTAAGGGAAATTTAGTCGTTAGGAGTAGTTTTTTTTTAATTTTCAGTTTTTTTCTTCGGTGGGTTGCATCCCAAAACCTATAGTTATTGTATGGTTGTGTGTTGTACATGATATTTAAAATGCAAAGGTGATTCGTATGAAAACATGTAAGTTTGTAAATATGTTGAGATACGTAGGCCATAGAGTTCGATTCAGTGTGATTGAGGCTTAATGTTTGAATTCTTGTAATTAGCTAACTGAAGAGTCTGTGAATACATCTTGAATTGAGCATGTGCAAAAAGTGTGAAGTGAGGTGTTGTTATTCCATGCTATTGTGACGTGTCTAGAACTTGCCTGGTGTGTGTGCAAAGCAAAATGAAGGAGATGTATTGTAGGAAAGGATGTAGGCATTTCTTTGTTTTAACCGAGAGTTTCTATTTTTCCTTGTTGTACCCACCTTGATTGCATACCCTAGTCATCCCGTTGAGCCTTTAGCCCATAATTTTTTTTGTTTTTGTCAAAAAGTGTAAACCGAGCTTAATCCCTTCTTTTCATTAGCCGTAAAGTCGATACAAAACTCTTAAGCGCTTAAGAAGAGAAAATCATTTTCCCAAAGTGTCAAAGAGTGAGAGTGGTGAAAAGAAAAAGAAAAGCAGAGTGATAGAAGAAAAGAAAAGGTTGAAGGTGCACTTGCTATAAATAAACTATAATGAAGGTGCATGAATAATCTTTGTTGTTGTGTCAAGTGTGCTTAATACGATGGGCCAAACTAAAGAAAAACATCAAGAATAGGATGATGAAAAGAAGAAACAATGTCCATGAGTTGATGGGATGTGTCGAAAAGGCGCTTAAGGATGCTAGTGGCTATTATTGGCTAACCCAATATTTACTAGTTCCGTAGCTTCCATTCCAACCAGTTAAAGTCCTACGTGATCTTACATCGCACTTCTTTATATTAGTGGAGTAATACACGAAGGGCAAGCTTATGGGTCATGACATGATGCACGTGAATTCTTTTGGGAGAGAGAGCGAAATTGTGTTTACATGCCCCTACTTAAAATTTTGTGAGTCATATGAGCAAAAAAGGGGAAGATTCTCTTGTGTTGTGAGGGCACATGCGCAATGAGAGATTAATGTTCGTGTCAGATATCTTGATCAGCTGATTTGCATGAGTTTGCCAATATCGAGGGTCGATTCTTGAAGTCTAGGAGGTCTTGATGTATTGAAGGTCATTGCATTGATAGGACCATGCATGTTTCTTGATGATTTGCTGTATTGAATAATCGGTATGACCGTAGCCTAAATTGTCGAACCAAAGTAGCGAGGTTGGGATGTAAATTGCATGAAGTGTAGGATTGTTGTTCGAGGACGAACAAGGATTTAAGTGTGGGGTAAGTGATCTTGGGAAAATTTATATGCCCAAGTGATACTCAAAAGTACCATTTGTTTATCTATCAATGTGTATACATTCTCATGTAATTGGTAATAAAATGTGAATTTATACTAACCAACATGATTAGCATTGTTTTGCAGGTAAAATGTAATTTCGGGAAGCTAAAATGCATGTTGGAGGATATCGGGGTTGGACTAGGATGCGAGCAAGGGAAAAGACATTGGACAACATGAATTAAAGGGGCTCCACGATGGAGCCGTGTCACGCTGCCATCGCGGAGGCCTTCTGCCATCGTGGCACGGTGGCTTGGATCCACGTTGCACGCCGTGCCACATTGGGATTTAATTCCTGGACCCCCAGTTCTAGTGAAGGTCCCCATCCTAGCGTGTCACGGAGGCAGTGCTCCGCGATGCACTCCGTGACACGTTGCTTGTTATTCCGGGAAAAATTCCCACCAGTATAAATAGAACGCTTAGGTTCATTTTTCAATATTCTAACTTGGTGGAGCAAGAACGTGGGTTACAGGCAGTTGAGGGGACGAAAATATCAGGGTTTTTCTCTCTTTCCTTCTTCTTTAATTCAATTGCTTGTATGTTAAACACTCATTTAACGATGTTTAATCCACAAATGAGTGGCTAAATCCTCTTCTTGCTGAGGTTATGAACAATTGTAGTGAAATGGATTGTTGATCATGGTGGTTTTTCATCTTCTCTTCCATGTTGTTCTATTAATTCTTGTTCTTACTGCATTAATGTGTGGCCTACGTTAATGTATATCTAAAAAGTCCGATTTCAATCGAGAGAGCAAGAAATTGGAAAGTTGTGAATTAATAGGATATGATCTTTTCTTGGTTTGGGAAAATTGGCAATTGATTTACTTTAAGGATAGAAATATACCTGAAAGTCGTATTATTCAATTTAGGAACCGGGTTTGTATGGCTAGAACATGAATTGCATTTAATCACAGAAATGTAGGTGGATGGTTCATGATTCTTAAGTGAGGTTAAATACGAGAGTTTTAATCTCTTGGAAATAGTTCTTGGCTAGCAACTGGAGGAAAAGACTAACCAAATTATGTCGATAATTAATTTCATTACATGTTCGTTTAACCTCAGCATGCTCTCATTCATAGTTCAGACTCAAATTAGATTGTTGTTTTAGATTTAGCATAAAAACTATAAAACTAAATATCAAACTTTTGGTTACACTGTTGTCTGCATTTTTAGAATCAAAATATAGTACACTTGAGCAAATTGCACTTCATCTCAGTCCCTGTGGGATCGATACTTGGCTTACTAAAGCCACTTTACTACTTGTTCGACCACATGCACTTGCGTGTAGCTTTATAACCATAGCAAAAGCACCGAACATTCTACTCTATGATCCCATCTAGTATCATGTTAGTTCATGTGTTCAAGTGTATGAGTGTGTAGGTGAAGCATGAGATGAGTTCAACTATGTTGTTTGGTTCAGAGGTAGTCATTTAGAGAAAATTTCGGTTAAAATAGTTAGAATTTGAGTATGATAATTGTATGTTTCTGTTTGCTGCTTGTTTCCTACATTCGAGGATGAATGTCTCCAAGGGGGAGATATTGTAATACCCTCGGAAGGCCTAAGAATAGACCCCGGAGTTAAATTTGAAAAGTGCAGATAACTAAAAAAAAACATTGAACGGACCACAGAACGACTCGTGGTATCAAACCACGAGTTGTTGTATGCTATCATTGGTTGGGGAAAGGATGGTGGCAGTGGACATGACGAGAGGTATGACGACCCGTTGTAGGATACAATGGGTCATCCTTTGCAGTCGTGGTTAGGGTCAGGCTGGGAAATAGTGTAAACAACGGGAGACCCAATGACCCGTTAGGAGAAGCCACTGGTCAATGGTTATGGTTGTTGTTGGAGGATAAGAATTCCCAGTGTAGGTGACGGGTTGAGACCATGAATCGTTGGATGGAACCACGAGTCGTGGTGAGGCTCGTGGTAGGGGGGTTCAGATTTTGTGATGAGCAAACAATGGATGATGTAACGAGTCATGGGGTGAAGGCACGGGTCGTCCTTTGGACCCGTTGTTTGGATTCGAGACTAGGTCATTCAACAGTCCATTCAACGTGGGACATGACGAGCCGTTGGTGGTTCCCACAGCCCGTTGGTACCACTCATGGGTTCCATCTACCCAGTTTTCATGGCAGGTTCATTAAGGGTATTTTTGACTTTTTCACGATATAAGTCCCTAAAATACGTCGTTTTGTCATGGAAAAGATGTATTTTTAAGAGAATGGCCTATTCTAAACTCCCATTCATGCATGAAAGAACTTTGAGAGGTGATTCAAGGGGAGTTCAAGCTTTTAACCTCAATTCCTTCAATTTCATCCTTGGGGTTTTAAGGAGGGTTAGGAGTTGATAATTCTAGGTATGTAGGGTCTTCGATGGGTGGATTCTTCCACACCCATGTTCCTTCTCTATTAATTACTCAAAAATTTATTTAAAAACTCATGGGGTTTTATAATCGGTTTGTATAAAAAGATTAACGATTCAATTATGGGTCTTGTGATTTTGAATCCCTATCAGTATCTACTGATTTTGATCACCTTTTGAGTTCTAAATTGATATTAATATGGCTGATTTCGAATTTCTAATCAATTAAGCTTGATTATGCATGCCCATGATAAACCGATTTATGATCCATTGATCCATTGATGTTTTTGATAAGCCCAACACATATTATGAATTAAATCATGAATATATTATGTTATCTATTATGATCTTATGGAAATTTAAACTATATGCATGATCTACAAGTATGTATGTATTTTATTAAGCACGAATTATGTTTTGGCCTACTCATGGGCCTAAAGTGCTGGCTAGTTCACGTATGTTCAAGAATGTTTATGATTATCATGATTTAACTACACCATAAGCTCATGTATGTATTATTATGAGCACTATATATATTTTGGGAGTAGTATCGAGCACCGAGTAGGTTCGGGTCTTAGGTTAAGTTCTTGATCTTATGAACTACGTGCCATCGTTGGTATGTTGGGACCCTTTCTTGTTTGTCCTTGGCCCAAATGGCCCTTTTCATGTGTGATCACGCCCTTCGTTGTTCCTAACTTTGGCAAGGTACGAACACCCTCCCGACTATGGTTACAAGTCGGACTTCATGTGTGGTCATATGGGGTATGTCGGTTTTGAGTTCTACTCTTTGATCCCATTTAGTTTTCATGTTTAGTTCATGTGTTCAAGTTTCTTTCAAGTGTATGAGTGTGTATGTGAAGCATGAGATGAATTCAACTATGTGGTTTGGTTCGGAGGTAGTCATTTAGTGAAATTTGGGTTATAATAGTTAGAATTTGAGTATGATAATTGTATGTTTCTGTTTGCTGCTTGTTTCCTACATTCGATGATGAATGTCCCCAAGGGGGAGATATTGTAATACCCTCGGAAGGCCTAAGAATAGACCCAGGAGTTAAATTTGAAAAGTGCAGAAAACTAAAAAAAAAAATATTGAACGGACCACAGAATGAATCGTGGTATCAAACCACGAGTTGTTGTATGCTATCATTGGTTGGGGAAAGGATGGTGGCAGTGGACATGAAAAGAGGTATGACAACCCGTTGTAGGATACAATGGGTCATCCTTTGCAGTCGTGGTTAGGGTCAGGCTGGGAAATAGTGTAAACAACGGGAGACCCAATGACCCGTTAGGAGAAGCCACTGGTCATTGGTTATGGTTGTTGTTGGAGGATAAGAATTCCCAGTGTAGGTGAAGGGTTGAGACCATGAATCGTTGGATAGAACCACGAGTCGTGGTAAGGCTCGTGGTAGGGGGGTTCAGATTTTGTGATGAGCAAACAATGGACGATGTAACGAGTCATGGGGTGAAGGCAGGGGTCGTCCTTTGGACCCGTTGTTTGGATCCGAGACTAGGTCATTCAGCAGTCCATTCGACGTGGGACATGACGAGCCGTTGGTGGTTCCCACAGCCCGTTGGTACAACTCGTGGGTTCCATCCGGCCAGTTTTCATGGCAGGTTCATTAAGGGTATTTTAGACTTTTTCACGATATAAGTCCCTAAACTACGTCATTGTTTCATGGAAAAGATGTATTTTTAAGAGAATGGCCTATTCTAAACTCCCATTCATGCATGCAAGAACTTTGAGAGGTGATTCAAGGGGAGTTCAAGCATTTCACCTCAATTCCTTCAATTTCATCCTTGGGCTTTTAAGGAGGGTTAGGAGTTAATAATTCTAGGTATGTAGGGTCTTCGATGGGTGGATTCTTCCACACCCATGTTCCTTCTCTATTAATTACTCAAAAATTTATTTAAAAACTCATGAGGTTTTATAATCGGTTTGTATAAAAAAAAAATTAATGATTCAATTATGGGTCTTGTGATTTTGAATCCCTATCAGTATCTACTGATTTGTATCTACTAATTTTGATCACCTTTTGAGTTCTAAATTGATATTAATATGGCTGATTTCGAATTTCTAATCAATTAAGCTTGATTTTGCATGCCCATGATAAACCAATTTGTGATCCATTGATCCATTGATGTTTTTGATAAGCCCAACACATATTATGAATTAAGTCATGAATATATTATGTTATCTAATATGATCTTATGGAAATTTAAACTATATGCATGATCTACAAGTATGTATGTATTTTATTAAGCACGAATTATGTTTTGGCCGACTTATGGGCCTCAAGTCCTAGCTAGTTCACGTATGTTCAAGAATGTTTATGATTATCATGATTTAACTACACCATAAGCTCATGTATGTATTATTATGAGAACTATATATATTTTGGGAGTAGTATCGAGCACCGAGTAGGTTCGGGTCTTAGGTTAAGTTCTGGATCTTATGAACTACGTGCCATCGTAGGTATGTTGGGACCCTTTCTTGTTTGTCCTTGGCCCAAATGGCCCTTTTCATGTGTGATCACGCCCTTCATGGTTCCTAACTTTGGCAAGGTACGAATACCCTCCCGACTATGGTTACAAGTCGGACTTCATGTGTGGTCATATGGGGTATGTCGGTTAAGAGAATCTCCCCACTGTTCCTCATGATTTATGCATGTTTATGATTATGTATATGGGCTCAAGTCATGTTCAGTAGAGCTTTTCTCTTATGATTATGATTACGATTGTATTATGAATGATTCAAAAACTTGAGCCTTATGTTATATTACGATAATTATGTTATGAGCATGTTGTCCTACTCTTATGATCATTTATGAGTTTTATACATGTTTTAATTGTCCTTTTTACTTACCTTGAATACTTAGTACATTCCATTTATTGACCGCATACTTCCTATGCTGTATCGTCTCATGATATAGGTCTCAGTTCTTAGGCGCATCCTCACTCGTAGATAGATTCGGACTTGCTTTCTGCGTACTTGGTGATTCCTCATGTTCTAAGGGCTACATGTTCACACTCTACGTTATTCCTTCAGTTTCTAGATGTTGGATTAGTTGTGGAGTTGTCCCATCAATCCGCCTTTCATATTTAGAAGCTTATTAGACTAAAAAGAAGTTGTATTCCGCCGTATTGTATAAGTATTGTACTGTTTCCCTCATGTTATGTTCTGATTACGTTATCTGTGTTAAGTCTTTCGCTCATGTGATTGAATTAGATGTGTGATCATGCCAGGGGTCGACTTGGGGTCTCTCGGGGCTCCTTGTCCCGTGTCTACGATCCGGGTGTATGTTTGGGTCATGACAAACTTGGTATCAGAGCCATAGGTTTATGTGTCCTAGGGAGTCTGAAAGTCGCGTTAAGTAGAGTCTTTTTCACGGGTGTGAAGCGCGCCACACTTATGACGAAGAGGCTACTAGATGTTTAGAAATGTTCCCTTCTTTCATGATCTATGTCGTGTGATGAACGTCCGTTACCCCTCTACTCTGTGCTAAACTTTGCATACAACTGATGATCCTTGAGTGTTTGAAGTACTGTTCTCAAATAAGCGGCATGCTCCTCCTCGCTCTGGGAGTATATAAGGATGTCATCAATGAACACAATTACGAACATGTCCATATATGCATTGAACACCCTTTTCATCAGATCCATAAAAGCTATAGGAGCATTGGTTAGTCCAAATGACATAACTACAAACTCATAATGGCCATACTGGGTCCTGAAGGCTGTCTTTGGGATATCACTCTCCCGGACTCTGAGCTGGTGATACCCAGACCTGAGATCTATCTTCGAGAAACACATAGCACCCTGCAGCTGGTCAAATAAACCATCTATCCTGGGAAAGGGGTACCTATTCTTGACAATGACCTTATTAAGTTCCTGATAATCAATACACATTCAAAGGGATCCATCCTTCCTCTGAACAAATAGAACCGTTGCGCCCCATGGAGAGTTGTTCGGTCTAATGAAACCCTTATCCAACAAGTCCTTCAACTGCTCCTTTAACTCTTTTAACTCAGCTGGGGCCACCCTATAAGGAGGAATGGAGATAGGTTGCATATTGGGCAGTTGATCAATTCCAAAATCAATTTCCCTTTTCGGAGGAACACCTGGTAAATCATCGGGAAAAACCTCCAGATACTCGCACACCACTGGAACTGACTGAATGGTCGGGGTCTCAGACTCTACATCCTTAACCCTAAGTAGGTGTACATAAAACCCTTAGAGATTATTTTCCTAGCCTTCAGATATGAAATAAATCAACAAGCTAGTACAACTGAATTACCCCTCCATTCCAAAACTGACTCACCCGGAAATCGGAATTCCACTGCACGGGTCGTACAATTAATCGAAGCATAACATGCAAAAAACCAATCCATACCCAAAATGATGTCAAAATCCATCATGGACAATTCGACTAAGTACGCGGAAGTAACCTTATGCAACACCATAATGGTGCAACCTCTATATACCCACCTTGCTACCACTGATTCACTGACTGGACTAGATAAGGAAATGGTTCTGACAAAATTTCAGGACTAACTCCAAAACTACTAGCAATGTAAGGGGTCACAAAAGACAAGGTAGCTCCTGAATCCAAAAAATCATAAGCATCAATACGGAAGACTTGCAACATACCCGTGACCACATTTGGCGAAGCCTACTGCTCTTGGAGAGGCACTAGAGCATAAAACCTATTCCGGCGCTGACCACTTGCCGAATTAGTGGAGGCACCCTTCTGAGGGGGTTGTGCTGTTGGAGCGGTAAAACTGGATATAGGGAAATCTCTGATTCTGTGCCTGGGTTTGCCACACCTAAAACAAGCATCCGCACCGACCAGGCACCTTTCAGGATGATTTTTGCCACATCTAGCACATGCTGAGAAAGTGCACTCCACCAGCACACTACCATGATCCCTAGAGCCTATAGCCCTGCTTCAGATTCACAAACTAAGCCGCCTTGAGCTCCCTCATCTCTTCAGGGAAGAACCGATCCATGAACGCAGTGTGGAACTTTTCCCAACCTATCAGGCCTGCACCCGCTGTCCTAGCACCTTTCCATTGCTTGAACCATATATGTGCCACCCCCTTGAGCTGATAGGAGGTCAAATCAACACATTCCGTATTATTCACCCCTATAACCTGCGTTGTCTTCAAAATTTCCTCAATAATGTCATGTGGGTCCTCGTCTACCTTTGACTCGGTGAACTCTGGAGGGATCATCCTCAAAAATTCCCTCACCCTAGTAGATTCCGCGTTCCCATTTTGAGCTGTTGTTCGGTGCTGTGGTGACTACACGCAAGTGCACGTGGTCGAATAAGTAGTAAAGTGGCTTAATTAAAGACAAGTATCAATCCCACAGGGACTGAACTACGATACTAATTAACTTAAGCGTCAGTGAACTATGTCTTTGTGAATGCAGACAACCAAATAAACAATATTTTGAGAGTTAAGTTTACTAAGTAATCAAAATCTAAGTTTAAATTATAATTTGAGTCTGAACAATAGTAATGAGCAAGCTGAGGTTAAGACAAACATGCAGGGAAGTAATTTATCAATTCAATTCAGCTAATCTTTTCTTCGGTTGCTAGTCATTGCCTATGGATTGGATCTTTTGACTCCTATCCAATTAAGGTCATGAAACCTTAATCTACATTTCTGTGATAAAAGAATTTCATGCTCTAGACATACATAACCGATTCCTTAATTGACTAATAAGACTTTCAGATATATATTTATTATGAATGTAAATCAATTCTCAATATTCTTAACTAAGAAGATATCATATACTACCTATTCATATCTTTCCAATTTCTTTCCTTTTCAAAATCAAAATTGGATATCTAGATATACATTAACATTGGCCAAACATTAATGCAGTAAAAACAAGAATTGATAGAACAACCATTGAAGAAAAGATGAAAACTGAAATGATCAACAATTACATTCCACTTCAATTATTCTTAACCTCAGCAAGAAGTGAATTTAGCCACTCATTTGTGGATTAAACATCATCAAATAAGTAGAATGCATACAAACAATTGAGATAAAAGAGAAAGAGATAGAGAAGAACCCTAGAATTCTCGTCCTCTCAACTTCCTGTAACCCACGTTCTTTCTCAACCAAGTCAGAATGTTTAAAATAAATCCTAAGTGTGCTATTTATACTCTTGAGAATTTTTCCCGGAATAACAAGCAACGTGGAACGGAGTGTATCGCGGAGCACTATCTCCGTGCCACGGGGGTATCGCGGACCCTCACTGGAAGTCGGCTCCCCAGAAAATGTACCTCAACGTGGCACGGCTTGCATCGCGGAGCCTCGCCTCCGTGTCGCGGTGCTATCGCGCACCTTCACTCGAACTTGAGGTTCCAGATAATTGTACTCAACGTGACACGGAGTGTATCATGGAGCACTGCCTCCGTGTCACGGAGGTAATGTGAGCCTCCACTGGAAATTGACAAAATTAATTCCTCCAGGCAGAACGCTTCCGCGATGGCAGCGTGACATGGCTCCATCGCGGAGCCCCTATTTTTGCTGCTCTCCCTTGTCATTTTCCACTCCTTGTTTCCAAGTTCAATCCCGATCTTCACAAACATGTATATTTGCTTCCAAAATTTCCTTTTTCCTTGCAAAACAACAATCATGTTGGTTAGTATAAATTTATATTTTACTAAAAATCACATGAGAATGTACACATAACGATAGATAAACAAGTCAAAATGAAGCATTTGAGTATCACTTGGGCATGCAATTCTGCCCAAGATCACTTACCCCACACTTAGAACCTTGTTCATCCTCGAACAATATTCTCACATCTCATGCAATTGACACCCACGCATAGTTACTTTGTCTTGACAATTCACGCTACGACTATACCGATTATTTAATGTAGCAAATCATGAAGAAAACATGCATGGTCTCATTAATAAAATGATGTACATCAAATTAAGATCTCCTAATCTCAAGAATCGATTCTCCATCTTGGAGAACTCGTGCAAATAAACTGATCAAGACATCCCGCACGAAATTTAATCTCTTGTCGAGCATGTGCCATCACAACACAAGAGAATTACCCCTTTTGCTCTCTCTCCCAAAGAATTCACATGCATCATGTCATGAACCATAGGCTTGCCTCTAGTGTATTACTCTACTAATATAAGGACGCGTGATGTAAGATCACGTAGGACTTAACGGGTTGTAATGTAAGCGAAGGAACTAGTAAATACTGGGCTAACCAATAATAGCAACTAGCTTCCTTAAGCTCTTTTCAATACATCCCACCATCATTATGGGCATTGTTTCTTCCTTCATCCTCTCATTCTTGAAATTTTTTTTCTTTATTTTTGTTCCCATTTCTTTAAGCACACTCAACTTACTAGCAAAGATTAGTTATACATCTTTATTTTATTTAATTTCAGCAAGTGCACCTTTGACCTTTCTTTAACTTTCCCAACTTCCTCTTTTCTTTCCGTTTCACAATTTTCACTCCTTTACATTGTGGGAAAATTGTTTTTCTTGAGCGCTTATGAGTTTTGGATCAAATTCATGGCTAATGAAAAGAAGGGATTAAGCTCAGTTTGTACCTCTTCAAAGAAACAAAAAAATAGGCTAAAGGCTCAATGGGGCTAACTAGGATGTACATTCAAGCTAGGTATGATAAGGGAGAAACTTTCGGTTTATTCAAAGAAATGTCTACATCCTTTCCTACAATACACATCCTTCATTTCGTTTAGTACACACACCAGGCAAGTTCTAGATGCTTCATAATAGCTTGGAATAATCGAAACCTCACCTCACACTCATTGCACATGCTCAACTCAAGACATATTCACAGACTCTTCAATCAGCTAATTACAAGAATTCACTATTAAGCCTCGATCACAATGAATCCAACTCTATGGCCTAGGTATCTCAGCATGTTTACACATTTGCATGCTTTTATACGAATCACTTTTGCAACTTAATATCATGTACAACCCGTAACGAGAATTCTGAACCATGAAGCAGCGACACGTTTGGGAAACACACAGAAGAAAGAAAAGAAAAAAAACTACTCCTATCGACTACATTTCCCTTAAGACGGTCGTCATCCATCCATCATAAGGGAACGATCGCTATCTACGACTTCAGTTCAATGGGACTATTCTCGGTAAAAGCACCGAAAACAAAGGCCGAGAAACCCAACATAAAAGAATTTGAACAAAAAATTTAAAAATTTAAAAATTTTGATAGAAAAAGATGAAAAATATTTACACAACACAACCAACAGCAGCTCAACATTCATTACAACACCAAATTAATTACAGAACACACAACACAAAGTCACAAGGTCACATTGCACAGGCACAACAACAACAAAAAAACAAAACATAAACAAAGCAGCTGGCACCTAAGTAATCCCACCCCACATTTAACCCGAACATTGTCCCTAGTGTTCACATAATTTCACATATCACAAAGGTTGGGTGGTGAAACTCCCTGATCAATCGAAGTATTCAACTTCTTCATTAGGTGTCGTTGCTTCGTCTCCCATATCTGAATCGCCCCCGTCGTCCACGTCTGACTCAACATTTGATTCCTCCCGGAGTGTCTCCTCATCAATAGGGACATCATAATCTACGGGCTCTATAAATGCGGGCCCCACTCTGCATAGAGCCCGGGCATTCTCGCTAAATGTGTAATCCAACTCGAGCTGCCAAAGCTCATCCTCTGTTGCCAGCCTCCCGCCTATGCGCAGCTGCAACATCTGCATCCCGTACATGCAAGCTATATATTGATCATCCCGAGCATGTCGCTCGGCTAGTGTAAGCACCGGCCCTTAAGTAGTGTCAGGTGCCTTGGTTTTAGTGACATCCTAGGCACGCCTGCTGATCTATGGGATGTAATCTAGGGCCTCCTCCTCAATATCATGGACCTTCGGGAACGTGGTAAACAAACCACCGAACCCGTATCTATGCCCCTGATGCAGTCGGACTCTCTTCATGACAGAGATGATTACCGCCCCAACATTGATTTCTAGCCCCTTCATCAGGGCATGCACCAAGCACACTCTATCCTGGGTGACATCTGTCATGTGCACCCTCGGGATCAGGCAAGAACACACAATCTTCAACCAAATTCGGGCTTCCCGGTTCATCTGAGAGTAGGGCAATGTCTGATGGTAGCCCCTCTCCTTGTGCCTGCCCCACCGAGCTGTCGATCGGGCTCCACATAGGGTGCGTGTTATGTCCACATAGGGTGGAGTGGTGTTCAGCTGCCTAAGGACATGAGCGTCTGTGTCTCGCACCCCCAGGATTGCATTCAAGTGATGGGGCTAAAAAGTGACAACCTGCCCCCTGATTTTGACGGTGTGACTGCGTAAGGTCGGGTTCCAGTTGGCATAGAACTCCCGAATAAGATGGAGATTGCACTCCCTAGGCTCTTCGAATATGAAGTTAAGCCCAGCAGTGTCAATCCGGTGTACAATCCGCGGGAATTCCTGTGCCAGCGGTTCCCGTGCTATCTGCTCTTCCGGGAAGTACTTGGTTTCTTTGTGTTTTGCATACCACTTCTTCCCCTCATCAGTCACCCATCGGGTTGCGTATTGTCGGCGTTGGCCTCGCGGAACCGTTGGTGCTGCTGGAACTGCTGTTCCCAATCTCACCCTTTTTCTGCTGGCGCCCGATGTGGATGCGCCCTTGCCCTTGTCTTGTCGGCCTGACGTTGTTCCTGTACATTCGAGCAGACAATCCCAATGTTATTCAAGTCATAATTAGCTACAACTAAGGTTGGGTTTAATTGGGTCACCCCACACTTAGTCTTAAGCCGCAATCCAAACAATTCGACAAGACATTCATGATTTCCCAATTCTTAACATTCAACATGCTTAGTGCATTCATATAAGTCGATGGAACAATTACTACGTACTACTCAGACTTTGTACAATGAATACAAATTTCTCCATTGATTCAATTACAACATCATAGCACTTAGCAATTTTTCAATAACCTATGTAATTCCCCAATTGCATTTCCCCGATAATCCTTCTTCTAACTTAGCATATGCAACATCAATCACAATATATTTCACTTAACCCAACATGCACAACCCAATGTTTTCAACATTTAAAAGATTTTAGTCGAATTCCTGTTCCATCTTCAACCCTAGCTACCAATTTAGCAGGAATTTAATAAACCATGCAATCATTGAGTTCATATACTCACAACGATACTATGAACATCAATCCATCGTAACTCAAGTGAATTCAAACTTAATTATCACTTAGGGCAAGGTTTAATCACCACACATGTTCAAGAATCGAAAACTTGAGCAAAAACAAGGAAGAATTCAAGAACATACCTTTGATTTGATGAACTCGAAGAAAACATGATGAAAATTGATGCCTAGGTCCGTGTCACATTGGGGAAGAAGGGGATTTTGGGTGTGGGTCGCGGAGGGAATGAAGAAATAGGAAGAAAATGAGGGGATTTGGGGTTTTAAAAGGTATTTATCGCACGGGTTACCCGGTGACCCGGTGTGACCCGACTCGAAATAATACTCAACGTGTCAGGGAGTGCAACGCGGAGCACTACCTCCGTGACACGGAGCCATCATGCGAGTGTTCTGGATTTTTAAAAAATCTAAAACAAGCCTCAACATGTCACGGAGGGTAACGCGGAGCACCTCCTCCGTGACATGGAGCCATCGCGCAGGCTCACTGTAATGTGCCAATTTTTATTTTCTCACCTCGATTTTTTTCCTTTGCGTTTCTTTGCATTTTTGCCCTCCATTCCACCTGAAAATCATTTCACCACAAAAAAAATTGGTTAGACCTCATAGGTTGCAACACAAAAAAATTTTCATTTTTCTTTTTCTTTGTTTTTCTCTTTTTATTTTTTTTTTATTTTTTTATTTTTTTTCTAATAGTTCTACTCATCTATTACAACACATTCACGGGTTGCCTCCCGTGCAGCGCCTGATTTACCGTCGCGACTCGATGTCATTCATTCTCAATCATCCTCTAGAGTGATGGACGTCTTCTCTCGAATAACGTCCTCACCCCAATAATGCTTACATCTTTGCCCATTCACGAAAAATGTGGCACTTCTATCTTCTTGCCATAACTCCACCGCCCCGTGCGGGGTCATTCTCACCACTTCAAACGGCCCTGACCATTTGGACCGCAATTTGCCTAGAAAAAGCTTTAGTCTCAAATTAAATAGCAACATATTCTACCCTGACTCAAAGATCCGATGCACCATATGCCTATCGTGCCACTTCTTCATTTTCTCCTTGTAGCATTTGGCACTTTCATAAGCATGCCATCGAAACTCATCAAGTTAGCTGAGTTGCATCAGCCTCTTCTTCCCTGCTAGCTCCGGGTCCATGTTCAACTTTCTCATGGCCAAAAAAGCTTGATGTTCTAGCTCCACAGGCAGATGACACGCCTTTCTATAGACCAATCTGTACGGAGAAGTCCCAATGGGTGTCTTGTACGCAGTTCTATAAGCCCACAATGCATCTTCGAGTTTGCTTGGCCAATCAATTCATTGTGCATTCACTGTCTTCTATAGAATCTGCTTTATCTCCCTGTTCGATACCTCCACTTGCCCACTAGTTTGGGGATGATACGTTGTTGCTACCTTGTGGCGCACCCCATACTTAGCTAGCAAATTCTTGAAACTTGCATTTACAAAATGAGCGCCCCCATTACTGATAATGGCTAGGGGAGTCCCGAACCTGGTGAAAATATGCTTTTTCACAAATTTTGTTACCACCTTGTTGTCATTCCTCGGGCAAGCTGTTGCTTTGACCCACTTGGCTACATAATCAACGGCTACCAAGATGTAATGATTACCAAATGATGGTGGGAACAAGCCCATGAAATCTATTCCCCATACATCAAAGATCTCCACTTCTAATATCTGCTGCAGTGGCTTCTCCTTCCTTCTACCAATTGTGCCTGTTCTTTTACATCTATCACACATTTTTACATATGCCATAGAGTCTCTAAACAGTGTAGGCCAAAACAAACCTATCTGTAGCGCCTTGTGTGCTGTCCGCTCGCCTCCGTTGTGCCCTCCATACAGTGATGAGTGACAACTTCTCAATACTTCTGCAATCTGGCTCTTTGGAACGCATCTTCTCATCACCTGATCCGGTCCCTGCTTAAACAAGTACGGCTCATCCCAAATGTAATACCTGCAATCATGTCTCAACTTCTTTCTTTGCTGAGTCGTAGCCTCCAGTGGATAGGCTCCACTTACCAGCAAATTCACAATGTCTGCATACCAAGGGAATTCAGTTTCCCTTATTGCCAAGAGCTGCTCATCCGGGAACTCTTCCTTGATGCTGTCACCTTCCTTCACATGCAACCAGCTTTCCAATCGCGATAGGTTATCTGCCACTTGATTCTCGCTCCCCTTTCTATCCCAAATCTCTAGGTCAAACTCTTGTAACAACAAGTTCCATCTAACCAGCCTGGGCTTTGCATCCTTCTTGTTAAATAGATACTGAAGTGCTGCATGATTGGTATACACCACTACTTTAGAACCCACCAAGTAGGACCTGAATTTATCAAACGCGAACACCAATGCTAGCATCTCCTTTTCAGTGACTGTATAATTGACTTGGGCTGCGTCAAGTGTTTTTCTTGCTTAAGGAATGGAATGAAAAATTCTATTCCTTCGCTGCCCCAATACAGCTCCTACAGCCATATCGCTTGCATCACACATTAATTCAAACAGTTTCTCCCAATCCGGAGAAATGAGAATAGGTGTTTCTATCAATTTCTGTTTTAACTCCTCGGATGAATTAACACAATCCTCATCAAACTCGAACTTCACCTCTTTTTCTAGCAACCGGCATATTGGTCTAGAAATTTTAGAGAATTTCTTGAAGAACCGTCTGTAGAACCCTGCATGTCCGAGAAAACTACGAACACCCTTCACTGACACAGGTGGTGGTAGCATTTCAATCACATCGATCTTTGCACGATCAACTTCCAAACCCTTTCAAGACACCTTATGGCCAAGGACGATACCTTCCTTGACTAAAAAATGACATTTCTCCCAGTTGAGTACAAGGTTGGAGTCTTCACATTGAGCTAGCACCCTGTCAAGATTCTGCAAACATGTAGCAAACGGATTATCGAAAACAGAAAAATCATCCATATACCTCGACGAAATCTTCCACCATATCGTGAAAGATCACTATCATGCTGCTCGGGTGTTCCGGTATAGGTTAAAAATTGACACACAAGTGCACGTGGTCAAACAAGTAATAAAGTGGCTAAGTAGCCAAGTATCGATCCAAGGAGGCTCAAGATATGTAAAGTTGCCTAGTTTACTATATTCCTATTTCACTTCTAATTATGCTAACAACAATGTAACCAACAGTTACTTGAGTTTTTGTTTCTAAACTATATATACTAAAATTAATAACAACTATTTACTGAGAATTTAGACAATGGATATGAACATGCCAAGGTTAAGAACAAGTAATGAACTTGATAATCATGATAATTTGGTTAATCTCTTCTTCATGTTGCTAGCCAAGAACATTCGCCTAGAAATTAAAACTCTCGTATTTAATTTCACTTTAGAATCATAAACCATCCGTCTACATTTCTGTGATCAAATGCAATTTATGACCTAGCAATACAATTCCGGTTCCTAAATTGACTAATACGGCTTTCAAGTATATTTCTATCAGGAAAGCACATCAAAACCCAATTTTCCCAAATCAAGTTAAGAACAATACCCTATTAATTCACAACTTTCCAATTTCTTGCTCTTTCGAGTGAAATTGGACTTTTTAGATGTACATTAATGTCGGCCACACACTAATGCAGTAAGAACAAGAATTAATAGGACAACATGGAAGAAGAAGAAGAAAACCATATCAATTATAATCAAAATTCATTACAAGTGTCAAAACCTCAGCAAGGAAGAGAATCAGCCACTCATTTGTGGATTGATCATCCTAAAATGAGTGTAAATCATACGTACAATTGATAGAAAGAAGAAAAGAAGAGAAGAAATCCCTTAGCTTTTTCGTTCCTCAACTGCTCCTAACCCACGTCCTTGCTCTCCACTTCTCAACTCAGTCTAAAAACTAAAAACTACTTAAAATAAACCTAAGTGTGCTATTTATACTAGTGGGAAATTTTTCCCGGAATAACAAGCAACGTGTCACGGAGGCCAACGCGGAGCACTGCCTCCGTGACACAGCGTGGACGCGGACCTTCACTGGAATTTCAGGGTCCGGTAAATTAGACTCAACGTGGCACGGAGGCCAACGCGGAGCACTCTCTCCGTGCCACGGAGCTGACGCGATGGCACACTGGAATTTGCCATTTTAATTCCTGTCCAGGCAGTGTGCTACCGCGATGGTAGCGTGGCATGGCTCCATCGCGGAGCCCCTATAAATTGTGCATTCCAATGTCTTTTCCACGCTCGCATACAAGTCCAACTCCGATATAGTTCCAACATGCATTTTAGCTTCTAAAAATCACATTTACCTACAAAACAAATGCTAATCATATTGGTTAGTATAAATTCGCATTTTATTACCGATTACATGATATTATATACACATTGCACAACAAACAAGGTAAAATTGATACGTTTGAGTATCACTTGGGCATATAAATCTGCCCAAGATCACTTACCCCATACTTAAATCCTTGTTCGTCCTCGAACAACACATACACAACTCATGCAAATTACATCCCAACCTTCGTCTCTATGGTGCGACCATTTACGCTACGGTCATACCGATTATTCAATTTTTGCAAATCATCAAGAAAACATGCTTGGTCGTACAATACAATGACCTTTAATACATCAAGACTTCCTAGACTTTAAGAATTGATTCTTGATATCGGCAAACTCATGCAAATCAGCTAATCAAGAAATCCGACACGAAAATCAATCTTTCATCAAGCATGTGCCCTCACAACTCTAGAGAATCTTCCCCTTTTTGTTCATGCAACACACAAACATGCAAGTAGGGGCATATAAAAATTAATTTCACTCTCTCTCCAAAAAGAATTCACATGCCTCATGTCATGACCCATAAGCTTGCCCTTAGTGTATTACTCCACTAATATAAAGAAATGCAATGTAAGATCACGTAGGACTTTAATGGGTTGTAACGGGGCTATGGATTTATATATATATATTGGATTAGCCAATAATAGTCGCTAGCATCCTTAAGCGCCTTTTCAACTCATTCCCATCGACTCATGGACATTGTTCCTCTCTTTTCTCTTTTTCTCCCATTCATGCTGCTTTACTTTCGTACTGCCCATTTCATCGAACACACTTGACACAAAATAAAGGGTTTTCATGTACCCTCAATATCATTTAATTATAGCAAGTGCTTCTTCAACATCATCTTTTCTTTCTTCACTCTGCTTTTCTTTTTCTTTTCACTCTTTAACACTTTGGGAAACATTGTCTTTTCTTTGTAAGCGCTTAAGAGTTTCGTATTGACTTTAAGGCTAATGAAAAGAAGAAATAAATCTTAGTTTATACAATTTTGGACAAAAGAAAGAAAGAAATCGGCTAAAGGCTCAACGGGCTAACTAGGGTATACAACACATAGAAAGGTAGAATTTGACAAGAAAAAATGGAAACTATCGGTTAAAACAAAGAAACTTCACAATGACATGGAATACACACCAGGCAAGTTCTAGACACTTCACAATGACATGGAATAGCAATGCCTCACTTCACACTTCATGCACATGCTCGAATCAAGATGCATTCATAGACTCTTTAATTAGTCAATTACATGAATTCAAGATTAAGCCTCAATCATACTGAATCAAATTCTATAGCCTAGGTAACTCAACATATTTACAGAATTGCATGCTTTCAAACGAATCACTTCCACATTTTGAACATCAGTTACAAACGCAACGAAATTTTAGCAACCATAAGCAACTACAGTTCATTGATGCAATCCACCAAAGAAAAACTAAAGACAAATAAAAATCCTACTCCTACCGACTACATTTCCCTTATGACGGTCGTCATCCATCCATCATAGGGAACGGTCACTAACTATGACATCGGTTCAATGGGACTATTCTCGGTAAAAGAACCGAAAACAAACTCCGAGAAACCCAAAAAAATAAAAATCGAAAAATTTTGCAACACATCGATCATTTCGATAGAAACATATTTACAAAAGATTTTGATAATTGCAAAATATCTTCGCAAAAATTTTGAAAAATATCGATCATGTCGATAGAAAAAAAAATATTTACAAAATATTTACACTGGCAACCACAACTTTTCATACCACACATCATTAACCACACAAACAAATATATACACATACACCACAAATCAGTTCATAACAGGGAAAGCACAAACATTCATCCAAACCAAGGAAAAACATACAGCGAATTAGAGCCCAAGTCCCAGCACCTAGCTACTCCCCACCCCACACTTAAATCGAACACTGTCCCCAGTGTTCACAAAAATTACAACACAAAAAATTTGGGTGGTGGAACTCCCTGATTAGTTGAAATATTCGACTTCTTCATCCGGTGCTGCGGCCTCGTCGCCCATATCTAAGTCAGCTCCATCATCGTCATCGGACTCCACATCGGAGTCCTCCCGACGTGTCTCCTCATCAGTAGGGACATCGTCATCCGTCGGCTCCACGAAGGCTGGTCCCACCCGACATAAGGCTCTGGCGTTCTCGCCAAAGGGGTAGTCCAGCTCCAGCTGCCATAATTCTTCCTCGGTGGCTGGTCTCCCACCAATCCGTAGCTGAAGCATCTGCATGCCGAACATACGTGCCATGTACTAATCGTCATGAGCATGTCGCTCGCCCAAAGTCAGTACTGGTCCGTGTGTAGTGTCGGGGGCCTTAGTCTTTGTCACATCGAGGGCCCTCCGCTCCAACTGCGGAATATAGTCCAAAGCCTCTTCCTCAATGTCGAGGCCTCGGAGGAAGGTGGTGATGAGTCCGCCAAACCCATATCTGTGGCCCTGGTGCAGTCTGGCTCTCTTCATGGCGGATATTATTACCGCCCCAACATTAATCTCAAGCCCTTTCATAAGGGCATACACCAAGCAGACACGGTCCCGGGTCACGTCCGTCATATGAACTCCCGGAATCAAACACGAACACACAATCTTCAGCCATATTCTGGCCTCCCTGTTCATCTGCGAATAAGGCAGAGTCTAGTGGTAACCCCTCTCCTTATGTCTACTCTATCGGGCTGTGGATCGAGCCCCACACAACGTACGTCTGATGTCGGCGTACGGTGGGGTGATGTTTAGCTGGCGGAGAACGTGGGCGTCTGTGTCCCGCGCTCCGACGATGGCATTATATTGGTGGGGTTCCAGAGTGACAATCTGCCCTCTAATTTTTATTGTGTGGCTTCTGATGGCCGGGTTCCAATTTGCGTAGAACTCTCGGACCCAGTGAAGGTTGCACTCCTTGGGCTCCTGAAAAATAAAGCTGAGCCCAGCTGCTTCAATTCTCTGTACAATGCGAGGGAACTCCTGTGCGAGTGGTTCCCGTGCAATATGTTCTTCCGGGAAGTACTTGTTCTCCTTATGCTTAGCATACCATTTTTTTCCTTCCTCGGTTACCCATCTTGTTCCGTATTGGCGGCGTTGGCCGCGCGGAACAGCGGGTGCAGCTGGGACTGCGGTGCCCAGTCTCATCCTTTTCCTACCGGTGCCTGAGGTAGAAGCACCCTTGCCTTTATCTTGTCTGCTCGCCATTGTACCTGTCAATTTACACAAACAAGCACAAAGTTAAGCTAAAAACTTGTTAACTTTGGCTAAGGTCGGGTTACACAACATTTACCCCACACTTAGGCCTTAGCTACTTATACAAAATTACGGCAGGGATAACTCTAATTACACCACAGACAACACTATACACTTCATGCTTAGTGCGTTCACAAAAAAATTTCGACAGCATAACGGTTAGCATACTACTCAAACTTCATACAGCTAATCCCGATCCTACTATCGCTAACAATTCACACATCGCACTTCGCAACAAAAACAACAACAAAATAAAAACAACGATAAAAACATTCTATACACAATCTAATTCAAACAATCTAACCAATTTACACACTTTTTGCATTTCCCAAAAAAAATTCGAGAATTTGTCATCTTTTAACATTTACACAATATTTACCACGACTTCTCTCAATTTACAAACACACCCCGGCATCTAATTTGCCGACTTATCAAGTCACTCAAGTTAAATTCAACAACTCATGCCCTAGAATACAATTCTATAATCAAATTCAAATTATTTACGCAATCGATAAGTTCAAACGCTAAATACAACAATCCCAACATATATCAATCACAAATAACTCAACATCCATGTTTAATTTCTACCTAGGGTGATATATCTCACCTCACATGCCCAAATTTGACTAAAATCGCCAAAATAATTGAGATAGACGATGAAAACATACCTTTGAATTGAGAAACCGAAGAAACTTGACGTATTCCTTGCCTAGGAACGTGGCACGGTGCTTGGGGAGGGGGAAATAGGTGTTTTGGTCGCGGAGGGAAGAGGGAATGGGAAGAAATGGGGCGAAATCGAGGGTTTTAATTTAAGAAAACACGCGGGTCACCCGGCAACGGCGCCAAAAACTTGCCCGGGTGTTCCGGTATAGGTTAAAAACCGACACGCAAGTGCACGTGGTCAAACAAGTAATAAAGTGGCTAAGTAGCCAAGTATCGATCCAAGGAGGCTTAAGATATGTAAAGTTGCCTAGTTTACTATATTCCTATTTCACTTCTAATTATGCTAACAACAATGTAACCAACAGTTACTTGAGTTTTTGTTTCTAAACTATATATACTAAAATTAATAACAACTATTTACTGAGAATTTAGACAATGGATATGAACATGCCAAGGTTAAGAACAAGTAATGAACTTGATAATCATGATAATTTGGTTAATCTCTTCTTCATGTTGCTAGCCAAGAACATTCGCCTAGAAATTAAAACTCTCGTATTTAATTTCACTTTAGAATCATAAACCATCCGTCTACATTTCTGTGATCAAATGCAATTTATGACCTAGCAATACAATTCCGGTTCCTAAATTGACTAATACGGCTTTCAAGTATATTTCTATCAGGAAAGCACATCAAAACCCAATTTTCCCAAATCAAGTTAAGAACAATACCCTATTAATTCACAACTTTCCAATTTCTTGCTCTTTCGAGTGAAATTGGACTTTTTAGATGTACATTAATGTCGGCCACACACTAATGCAGTAAGAACAAGAATTAATAGAACAACATGGAAGAAGATGAAGAAAACCATATCAATTATAATCAAAATTCATTACAAGTGTCAAAACCTCAGCAAGGAAGAGAATTAGCCACTCATTTGTGGATTGATCATCCTAAAATGAGTGTAAATCATACGTACAATTGATAGAAAGAAGAAAAGAAGAGAAGAAATCCCTTAGCTTTTTCGTTCCTCAACTGCTCCTAACCCACGTCCTTGCTCTCCACTTCTCAACTCAGTCTAAAAACTAAAAACTGCTTAAAATAAACCTAAGTGTGCTATTTATACTAGTGGGAAATTTTTCCCGGAATAACAAGCAACGTGTCACGGAGGCCAACGCGGAGCACTGCCTCCATGACACGGCGTGGACGCGGACCTTCACTGGAATTTCAGGGTCCGGTAAATTAGCCTCAATGTGGCACGGAGGCCAACGCGGAGCACTCTCTCCGTGCCACGGAGCTGACGCGATGGCACACTGGAATTTGCCATTTTAATTCCTGTCTAGGCAGTGTGCTACCGCGATGGTAGCGTGGCACGGCTCCATCGCGGAGCCCCTATAAATTGTGCATTCCAATGTCTTTTCCACGCTCGCATACAAGTCCAACTCCGATATAGTTCCAACATGCATTTTAGCTTCTAAAAATCACATTTACCTGCAAAACAAATGCTAATCATGTTGGTTAGTATAAATTCGCATTTTATTACCGATTACATGATATTATATACACATTGCACAACAAACAAGGTAAAATTGATACGTTTGAGTATCACTTGGGCATATAAATCTGCCCAAGATCACATGCATCTCCGGAATATGGCGGGTGCATTGCATAGACCAAATGGCATCCGCCTGAAAGCATATGTCCCATAAGGACATGGGAATGTGGTCTTCTCCTGGTCCTCCAGTGCTATTACTATTTGGTTATAGCCAGAATATCCATCAAGGAAACAATAATATTCTTGACCTGCCAACCTATTCAATCTGATCAATAAATGGGATAGGATAATGATCTTTCCTTGTGTCCTCATTGAGCTTTATGTAGTCCATGCAAATTCGCCAGCCTGTGACTGTGCATGTAGGGATAAGCTCATTCTTCTCATTGGTAACCACGGTCATCCCTTCTTTCTTTGGGACACACTGAATGGGACTAACCCATTCACTGTCTAAAATGGGATAGACCACACCTGCATCAAGCCACTTGATCACTTCCTTCCTAACCGCATCCTTTATCACCGGATTCAACCTCCGCTGATGTTATACAGTTGGCTTTGCTCCTTCCTCCATAAAAATTATATGTGTGAAAAAGGCTGGGTTGATTCCCCTAATGTTTGACATCTACCAGCCCATGTCTTTCTTCCACCTCTTGAGAACCACCAATGCATCCTTTACCTGTGCCTTTGTCAGTTCTGCGGAGTTGATGACTTGCAAGGTGTCATCTTCTCCCAAAAATACATATTTCAAATGTGGAGGCAATGTCTTCAACTCCAATTTTGGTGCTTCCTCAATAGATGGTTTTGTCAATGGTCCTAAGGACCTCATCATAGGCTGAAATTCTTGCTTCCTGAGAAACCATTTTGGTTCGTTCAACATTTGCACCATCTCATAAGCATCCCTATTCCGAAATGATCGGAGCTCATCAAAGCTCTCTCCAATGTTTCATTTTACCTGCAAAACAACACTAATCATGTTGGTTTGGATAAATTCACATTTAACTAAGAATCACATGAAAATGTACACATAACGATAGGTAAACAAGCCGAAATGAAGAAATCGAGTATCACTTGGGCATGCAATTCTGCCCAAGATCACTTACCCCACACTTAGAACGTTGTTCGTCCTTGAACAATACTCTCACATCTCATGCAATTGACACCCACACATAGCTACTTTGGCTTGACCATTCAAGCTACGGCTATACCGATTATTTAATATAGCAAATCATCAAGAAAACATGCATGGTCTCATCAATACAATGAAGTACATCACATTAAGATCTCCTAAGCTCAAGAATCAATTCTCGATCTTTGCAAACTAGTGCAAATCAACTAATTAAGACATCTGACACGAAATTTAATCTCTCGTCAAGCGTGTGCCCTCACAACACAAGAGACTTTCCCCATTTCCATCATATGATTTCCACAACACTACATGTAGGGGTATATGAATACGATTTCGCTCTCTCTCCCAAACAATTCACATGCATCATGTTATGAACAATAGGCTTGCCTCTAGTGTATTACTCCACTAATATAAGGACGCGTGATATAAGATCACGTAGGACTTAACGGATTGTAATGTAAGCTAAGGAACTAGTAAATACTGGGCTAACCAATAATAGCAACTAGCGTCCTTAAGCGCTTTTCAATATATCCCACCATCACTATGGGCATTGCTTCTTCCTTCATCCTCTCATTCTTAAAAAAAAAAATTTCTTTGTTTTTGTTCCCATTTATTTAAGCACACTCGACTTACTAGAAAAGATTAGTTATATATCTTTATTTTATTTAATTTTAGCAAGTGCACCTTTGACCTTTCTTTAACTTTCCCAACTTCCTCTTTTCCTTCCGTTCCACAATTCTCACTCCTTTACACTGTGGGAAAATTGTTTTTCTTGAGCGCTTAAGAATTTTTGATCAAATTCACGGCTAATGAAAATAAGGGATTAAGCTCGGTTTGTCCCTCTTCAAAGAAAGAAAAAAATAGGCTAAAGGCTCAATGGGGCTAACTAGGATGCACATTCAAGGTAGGTATGATAATGGAGAAACTTTAGGTTTATTCAAAGAAATGCCTACATCCTTTCCAACAATACACATCCTTCATTTAATTTAGTACACACAACAGGAAAGTTCTAGACACTTCACAATAGCATGGAATAATCGTAACCTCACCTCGCACTCATTGCACATGCTCAACTCAAGACATATTCACAGACTCTTCAATCAGCTACTTACAAGAATTCACTATTAAGCCTCGATCACAACGAATCGAACTCTATGGCCTTGGTATCACAACATGTTTACACATTTGCATGCTTTCATATGAATCACCTTTGCAACTTAATATCATTTACAACCCGTAACGATAATTCCGAACCATGAAGTAGCGACACATTTGGGAAACACACAAAAGAAAGAAAAGAAAGAAAAAACTACTCCTATCGACTACATTTCCCTTAAGACGGTCGTCATCCATCCATCATAAGGAACAATCTCTATCTACGACTTCGGTTCAATGGGAGTATTCTCAGTAAAAACACCAAAAACAAAGGCCGAGAAACCCAACATAAAAGAAATTCAACAAAAAATTTAAAAATTTAAAAATTTTGATTGAAAAAGATGAAAAATATTTAAACAACACAACCAACAGCAGCTCAACATTCATTACAACACCAAATTAATTAAAGAACACACAACACAGAGTCACTAGGTCACATTTTGCACAGGCGCAATAACCATAAAAAAACAAAACATAAACAAAGCAGTTGGCACCCAACTACTCCCACCCCACACTTAACCTGAACACTGTCCCCAGTGTTCACATAATTTCACATATCACAAAGGTTGGGTAGTGAAACTCCCTGATCAATCGAAGTATTTAACTTCTTCATCAAGTGTCGTCGCTTCGTCTCCCATATTCGAATCGCCCTCGCCGTCCTCATCTGACTCAACATCTGAGTCCTCCCGACGTGTTTCCTCATCGGTAGGGACATAATCATCTACGAGCTCCACAAATGCAGGCCCTACTCTGCATAGAGCCCGGGCATTCTCGCCGAATGAGTAATACAACTCGAGCTGCCAAAGCTCATCCTCTGTTGCCGGCCTCCCGCCTATGCGAAGTTGCAACAACTGCATCCCGTACATGCGGGCCATATACTGATCATCCCGAGCATGTCACTCGGCTAGTGTGAGAACCGGCCCATAAGTAGTGTCAGGTGCCTTGGTTTTAGTGACATCCAAGGCACGCCTGTCGATCTGTGGGATGTAATCCAGGGCCTCCTCCTCAATATCATGGCCCGTTAGGAACGTGTTAAGCAAACCACCGAACCCGTATCTATGCCCCTGATGCAGTCGGGCTCTCTTCATGGCGGAGATGATTACCGCCCTAACATTGACTTCCAGCCCCTTCATCAGGGCATACACCAAGCACACTCTATCCCGGGTGACATCTCTCATGTGCACCCTCGGGATCAGGCAGGAACACAGAATCTTCAACCAATTCTGGGATTCCCGGTTCAACTGAGAGTAGGGCAATGTCTTATTGGTAGCCCCTTTCCTTGTTCCTGCCCCACCTGGCTGTCGATGGGCTCCACATAGGTTGCTTCTGATGTCTGCATAGGGTGGAGTGATGTTCAGCTGCCTAAGGATATGAGCTTCTGTGTCCCATGCCCCTAGGATTGCATTCAAGTGATGGGGCTAAAAAATGACAACCTGCCCCCTGATTTTGTCGGTGTGACTGCGTAAGGTCGGGTTTCAGTTGGCATAGAACTCCCGGATAAGATGGAGATTGCACTCACTAGGCTCTTCGAAGATGAAGTTAAGCCTAGCGGTGTCAATCTGGTGTACAATCCGCGGGAATTCCTGTGCCAGTGGTTCCCATGCTATTTGCTCTTCCGGGAAGTATTTGGTTTCTTTGTGTTTTGCATACCACTTCTTCCCCTCATCAGTCACCCATCGGGTTCCGTATTGTCAGCGTTGGCCTCGTGGAACCACTGGTGCTGCTGAAACTGTTGTTCCCAATCTCACCCTTTTTCTACTGGCGCCCGATGTGGATGCACCCTTGCCCTTGTCTTGTCGGCCTGACATTGTTCCTCTACATTCAAACAGACAGTCCCAATGTTATTCAATTCATAATTAGCTACAACTAAGGTCAGATTTAATTGGGTCACCCCACACTTAGTCTTAAGCCACAATCCCAACAATTTGATAAGACATTCATGATTTTCCAATTCTTAACATTCAACATGCTTAGTGCATTCATATAAGTCGATGGAACAATTACTATGTACTACTCAGACTTCGTACAATGAATACAAATTTCTCCATCAATTCAATTACATCATCATAGCACTTAGCAATTTTTCAATAACCTATGTAATTCTTCAATTGCATTCTCCCAAAAATCCTTCTTCTAACTTAGCATATTCAACATCAATCACAGTATATTTCACTTCACCCAACATGCACAACCCAATTTTTTCATATTTCAAAGAATTTAGTCTTCTTCCTATTCAATTTTCAACCCTAGCGATCTATTTTGCAAGAATTAAATAAAACATTCAATCATTGAGTTCATATATTCACAACGATACTATGAACCTCATTCAATCATAACTCAAGTGAATTCGAGCTTAATTATAACTTAGGGAAGGGTTTAATCACCCAACATATTCAAGAATCAAAAACTTGAGAAAAAACAAGGAAGAATTCAAGAACATACATTTGATTTGATGAACTTGAAGAAAACTTAAAGAAAATTGATGCCTTGGTCCGTGTCACGTTGGGGGAGAAGGGAATTTTGGGTGTGGGTCACGGAGGGAATAAAGAAATAGGAAGAAAATGAGGGGATTTGGGGTTTTAAAAGGTATTTTTTGCGCGGGTTACCCGGTGACCCGGTGTGACCCGACGCAAAATAACACTCAACGAGTCACGGAGTGCAACGCGGAGCACTGCCTCTGTGACACGGAGCCATCGCGCCAGTGTTCTTGATTTTTAAAAAATCTGGAACAAGCCTCAATGTGTCACAGAGGGTAACGAGGAGCACCTCCTCCGTGACACTGAGCCATCGTGCAGGTTCACTATAATGTGCCAATTTTTATTTTCTCACCTCAATTTTTTTCCTTTGCGTTTCTTTGCATTTTTGCCCTCCGTTCCACCTGAAAATCATTTCACCACAAAAATATTGGTTAGACCTAATCGGTTTCAACACAAAAGAATTTTTATTTTTCTTTTTCTTCGTTTTTCTCTTTTTATTTTTTAAAATTTTTTTTTTCACATAGTTCTACTCATCTATTACAACACATTCACGGGTTGCCTCCCGTGCAGCGCCTGATTTTTCGTCGCGGCTCGACGTCATTCATTTTCAATCATCCTCTAGAGTGATGGACGTCTTCTCTCGAATAACATCCTCACCCCAATAATGCTTACATCTTTGCCCATTCACGAAAAATGTGGCACTTCTATCTTCTTGCCACAACTCCACTGCCCCGTGCGGGGTCATTCTCACCACTTCAAATGGCCCTGACCATTTGGACCGCAATTTCCCTGGAAAAAGCTTTAGCGTCGAATAAAATAGCAACACTTTCTGCCCTGGCTCAAAGATCCGATGCACCATATGTCTATCGTGCCACTTCTTTGTTTTCTCCTTGTAGCATTTGGTACTTTCATAAGCATGCCATCGAAACTCATCAAGTTCGTTGAGTTGCATCAGCCTCTTCTTCCCTGCTAGCTCCAGGTCCATGTTCAACTTTCTCACAGCCCAAAAAGCTCGATGTTCTAGCTCCACAGGCAGATGACACGCCTTTCCATAGACCAATCTGCACGGAGAAGTCCCAATGGGTGTCTTGTACGTAGTTCTATAAGCCCACAACGCATCATCGAGTTTGCTTGACCAATCAATTCGTTGTGCATTCACTGTCTTCTGTAGAATCTGCTTTATCTCTCTACTCGACACCTCCAGTTGCCCACTAGTTTGGGGATGATACGTTGTTGCTACCTTGTGGAGCACCCCATACTTAGCTAGAAAATTCTAGAAACTTGCATTTACAAAATGAGCCCCCCATCACTGATAATTGCTCGGGGTGTCCCGAACCTGTGAAAATATGCATTTTCACAAATTTTGTTACCACTTTGTTTTCATTCCTCGGGCAAGTTGTCGCTTCGACCCACTTTGATACATAATCAACGGCTACCAATAAGTAACAATTACCAAATGACAGTGGGAACAGGCCATGAAATCTATTCCCCATACATCAAAGATCTCCACTTCTAATATCTGATGCAGTGGCATCTTCTGCCTTATACCAATTGTGCCTATTCTTTTACATCTATCACACATTTTTACATATGCCATAAAGTCTCTAAACAGTGTAGGCCAAAAGAAACCTGACTGTAGCACCTTGTGCGCATGTCCTCTCGCCTCCGTGGTGCCCTCCATACAATGATGAGTGACAACTCCTCAATACTTCTGCAATCTGGCTCTCTGGAATGCATCTTCTCATCATCTGATCCAGTCCCTTCTTAAACAAGTACGGCTCATCCCAAATGTAATACCTGCAATCATGTCTCAACTTCTTTCTTTGCTGAGCCGTAGCCTCCATTGGATAGACTCCAGTTACCAGCAAATTCACAATGTCTGCATACTAAGGGATTTCAGTTTCCCTTATTGCCAAGAGCTGCTCATCCGGGAACTCTTCCTTGATGTTGTCACCTTCCTTCACATGAAACCCGCATTCCAATCACGATAGGTGATCTACCACTTGATTCTCGCTCCCCTTCTTGTCCCGAATCTCTTGTAACAACAAGATCCATCTAATCAGCCTGGGCTTTGCATACTTGTTAAACATATACTGAATTGCTGCATGATCGATATACACCACTACTTTAGAACCAACCAAGTAGGACCTGAATTTATCAAACACGAACACTAATGCTAGCATCTCCTTTTCAGTGACTGTATAATTGACTTGCACTGCATCAAGTGTTTTGCTTTCATAATAAATGGAATGAAAAATTCTATTCCTCCGCTGCCCCAACACAGCTCCTACAGCCACATCGCTTGCATCACACATTAATTCAAACGATTTCTCCCAATCCAGAGAAATGAGAATAGGTGCTTCTATCAATTTCTGTTTCAACTCCTCGAATGCTTTAACACAATCCTTATCAAACTCGAACTTCACCTCTTTTTTAGCAACCAACATATTGGTCAAGAAATTTTAGAGAATTTCTTGAAGAACCGTCTGTAGAACCCTGCATGTCCGAGAAAACTGCGAACACCCTTCACTGACAGAAGTGGTGGTAGCTTTTCAATCACTTCAATCTTTGCACGATCGAATTCCAACCCCTTGCAAGACACCTTATGGCCAAGGACCATACCCTTCTTGACTAAAAAATGACATTTCTCCCAGTTGAGTACAAGGTTGGAGTCTTCACATCGAGCTAGCACCCTATCAAGATTCTGCAAATATATAGCGAATGAATTACTGAAAACATAAAAATCATCCATAAATACCTCGACGAAAGCTTCCACTATATCGTGAAAGATCGCTATCATGCATCTCTTGAATGTGGCGGGTGCATTGCATAGACCAAATGGCATCTGCCTGAAAGAATATGTCCCATAAGGATATGTGAAAGTGGTCTTCTCCTAGTCCTCCGGTGCTATGGCTATTTGGTTATAGCAAGAATATCCATCAAGGAAACAATAATATTCTTGACCTGCCAACCTGTCCAATATCTGATCAATAAATGGGATAGGATAATGATCTTTCCTTGTGTCCTCATTGAGCTTTATGTAGTCCATGCAAATTCGCCAGCCTGTGACTGTGCGTGTAGGGATAAGCTCATTCTTCTCGTTGGTGACCACGGTCATCCCTCCTTTCATTGGGACACACTGAACGGGACTGACCCATTCACTGTCTAAAATGGGATAGACCACACCTGCATCAAGCCACTTGATCACTTCCTTCCTAACCACATCCTTTATCACCGTATTCAACCTCCACTGATGTTATAGAGTTGGCTTTGCTCTTTCCTCCATAAAAATTCTATGTGTGAAAAAGGCTGGGTTGATTCCCCTAATGTCTGACATCTGCCAGCCCATGTCTTTCTTCCACCTCTTGAGAACCACCAATGCATCCTTTACCAGTGCCTCTGTCAGTTCTGCGGAGATGATGACTGGCAAGGTGTCATCTTCCCCCAAAAATACATATTTCAAATGTGGAGGCAATGTCTTCAACTCCAGTTTTGGTGCTTCCTCAATAGATTGTTTCAGCAATGGTTCTAAGGACCTCATCATAGGCTGAAATTCTTGTTTCCTGAGAAACCATTTTGGTTCGTTCAACATTTGCACCATCTCATAAGTATTTCAGTCTCGGAAATGATCATAGCCCAACAAAGCTCTCTCCAATGGATTTAGAGAATCAATAATCTGAAGAATTACTTCTTGGTTTTGCACATTGATTGCTGATAGCTCCTCATAAATGGCCAGAAGCTTCATGTCCCTATACACATCAAACACCTCCACTTTGTCATGCGCTCTCATGGTTAGCTGCCCCGCAGCTACATCAATCAACGCTCGCCCGGTTTCCAAGAAAGGACGTCCCAAAATAAATGGGACTTCCGCATCCGACTCAAAATCCAATATAATAAAATCTACCGAGAAATTGAGGGAGCCCACTTGCACTAGCACGTCCTCCACAATACCATCTGGTCTAGCCAAAGAACGGTCTGCTAGCTGCAAGATCATAGTAGTTGGTCTAGGACTGCCCAGTCCCAACTTCTAGAACATCGATGTCAGCATTGAATTTATGCTTTCTCCCAAATCACAAAGTTCGCGAACTCGGATACTTTCCCCGATTGTGATCTGAATGGTAAAGCTCCCAGGGTCCTTGATCTTTGTTGGCAACCTGTTCTGTATCCGGGAAGTGCACTCCTCAGTAAGCGCCGCTGTAGCATACTCCGTCAATCTGCTTTTGTTTTCCTACGATGTACTTGATATACTTTGCATATTTCGGCACTCCCTGCAAAATATCAACCAAAGGTAAATTAATGTGTACTTGTTTCAGCACCTCCATTGAACTTCTTAAAGAAAGCTTCCTCCTTGTGCTTGTTTAATCTTTGAGGGAATGGGGATGGTGGTCTTTCTGCCTCGGCTGCCTTCTCCTTCCACCTCTCATCATCATGTTCCCCATCTTTTTCCACCGCTCCTTCTTTCTGAGGTGGTCTTTCTGGTTCAACCTCCTTGAGTTGTAGTCCATTACTTGTGGTCACTGCATTGACCTTCTTGGGATTTGGGTCAGTGTCACTCGGTAGTCTTCCTCTGGGCCTGGTGTTTTGAGCTCCAGCTAGTTGTCCCAACTGGTACTCCAATGCCTTTGTAGCTAACTGCTGATTTTTCATGTCTGCCGCTAATTTCACACAATCATCCTGCATTTGTGCTTGGTTAGCTATCATTGTTTTAAACATATCCTCAATTCTATTGGTTGGTGGAGGAGGTGCATTGTTTCCTCTGTATTGCGACTGAAAATTCTGATGCCTCCCTTGATTTCTCTGCGCACCCTGATTTGAACTATGCCCTTGATGGCTATTACTACCCCAAGAGAAATTCGGATGATTCCTCCATTTTGAGTTGTAATTGTTTCCTTACTGTTGGTTATTATTCCTCTAGGCGTTCCAACAAAGTTTACAGAATCTGGATTTGCACCACAACACTCAGCTGAGTGTTTATTACTCCCACATACTTCACACCATACCTGCTGCACTATATTGATTGGGGCTTGTGCTTGATTAAAGATCATACTGCTGAAGTGGGTGTTGAGTAGATTTTGCGACGCAGCTTTCTGTGTTGCGATAGCTGTAAAACCATCCACCTCAAAGACTACTGCCGCTTTCATTGTTCCTCCTCGTGATGAGTCCGCATTCCACTCTGGATTTCCCTATGAAATACGATTTAACAAAGTATAAAGCTCCTCATAAGTCTTTTCTAATGCCTGTCCCCCAGCTGCTAAGTCTAGCAAAATTTTGATATGTGGTTCCAAACCCTCAATGAAAGTATGCACCAACACACCATTGGACTGGTGATGGTGAGGACAATCCCTTAACATTGATTTGAACCTTTCCCAAGCATGATACAGATTCTCATCCTCTCTTTGTTTAAAACACAGAATCTGACTTCTAAGTCTTGCTATTTTCCCAGATGGAAAGAATCGTATCAAAAACTTTCTTGCAAGATCATCCCAAGTGGTGATAGAGTTAGGTGGTTCAGCTTTCAACCACCTTTTTTCTTCCCCCAATAATGAAAATGGGAATAATGTAAGCCTCACGTAGTCGGATGATACTCCAGCGGGAATGTAAGTGTCACTTATCTCCAAAAAGTTTTAGAGATGTTATTGTGGATCTTCATGAGGGAGACCTGTGAATTGCCCGCTGGTGCGCAACAACTGCACCATGTTCTGTTTAAGCTCAAACCTCCCTCCTAGCTCTGGTCTGCGAACACTAGATGTAACATTGTTAGCATGTGGGATTGCCACTTCGTGAACCAGCCTTGCTGCCATTTCCTCGGGCACTAAAACTGCCCTCACAAGTGGTGGATTCTGTTGTTGCTCCAGAATTGCCTGTCTTAGCCACTGTAGCTTCTTCTCTAGAGCTTCCCTTCTTTGACGATGAAATTGTCTTTCCAGCTCTATATATGAATCCACCAACTCCTTATCTCTTACCAGCGTTCAGAAGAATTTAATATCTGCAAGAGAAAGACTAAGATCAAGTTGTCAGCACTTATATAGAATTTGTAAACTAACACTAAGAAAATAAATTTACCAATTGCCAGTCCCCGGCAACGGCGCCAAGAACTTGTTCGCTGGTGTGCAACAACTACACACAAGTGCACGTGGTCGAACAAGTAGTACAGTGTCTTAATTAAAGCCAAGTATCGATCCCACATGGACTGAACTACGGTACTAATTAACTTAAGCGTCAGTGAACTATGTCTTTATGAATGCAGACAACCAAATAAATAATATTTTGAGAGTTAAGTTTACTAAGTAATCAAAATATAAGTTAAAATTATAATTTGAGTCTAAGCAATAGTAATGAGCAAGCTGAGGATAAGACAAACATGCAGGGAAGTAATTTATCAATTTAATTCAGCTAATATTTTCTTCGGTTGATAGTCAAGAATTATTGCCTATGAATGGGATCTTTCGACTCCTATCCAATTTAAGAATCATGAACCTTAATCTACATTTCTATGATAAAAGAATTTCATGCTCTAGCCATACATAACCGATTCCTTAATTGACTAATAAGACTTTTAGATATATTTCTATTCTGAATGTAAATCAATTCTCAATTTTCCTAACTAAGAAGAGATCATATCTTACCACTTCACATCTTTCCAATTTCTTTCCATTTCAAAATCAAAATTGGATATCTAGATATACATTAACATTGGCCAAACATTAATGCAATAAAAACAAGAATTGATAGAACAACCATTGAAGAAAAGATGAAAACTGAAATGATCAACAATTACATTACACTATAATTGTTCTTAACCTCAGCAAGAAGTGAATTTAGCCACTCATTTGTGTATTAAACATCATCAAATAAGTAGAATTCATATGAACAATTGAGATAAACGAGAAAGAGATAGAGAAGAACCCTAGAATTTTCATGCTCTCAACTGCCTGTAACCCACGTTCTTGCTCAACCAAGTCAGAATTTTTAAAATAAAACCCAAGTGTGCTATTTATACTCTTGAGAATTTTTCCCGGAATAAGAAGCAATGTGGCATGGAGTGTATCACGGAGCACTCCCTCCGTGCCACGGGGGTATCGCGGACCCTCACTGGAAGTCGACTCCCCAGCAATCGCACCTCAACGTGGCATGGCTTGCATCGCGAAGCCTTGCCTCCGTGACACTGTGCTATCGTGCACCTTAACTAGAACTTGAGGTTCCAGATAATTCTACTCAACGTGACACGGAGTGCATGGCGAAACACAGCCTCCGTGTCATGGAGGTAACACGAGCCTCCACTGGAAATTGAAAAAATTAATTACTCCTAGGCGGAAACCTCCGCGATGGCAGCGTGACACGGCTCCATCACGGAGCCCTTATTTTTGCTGCTCTCCCTTGTCATTTTCCACTCCTTGTTTCCAAGTTCATTCCCGATCTTCACCAACATGTATATTAGCTTCCAAAATTTCCTTTTACCTGAAAAACAACACTAATCATGTTGGTTAGTATAAAATCACATTTAACTAAGAATCACGTGAAAATGTAAACATAACGATAGGTAAACAAGTCGAAATGAAGCATTCAAGTATCACTTGGGCATGCAATTCTGCCCAAGATCACTTACCCCACACTTAGAACCTTGTTCTTCCTCGAACAATACTCTTACATGTCATGCAATTGACACCCACGAATAGCTACTTTGGTTCGACCATTCAAGCTACGACTATACCTATTATTTAATATAGCAAATCATCAATAAAACATGCATGGTCTCATCAATACAATGAAGTACATCACATTAAGATCTCCTAAGCTCAAGAATCAATCTCCATCTTGGCAAAGTCGTGCAAATCAACTGATCAAGACATCCGACACGAAATTTAATCTCTCGTCAAGCATGTGCCCTCACAACACAAGAGAATTACCCCATTTGCCATCATATGATTTCCAAAGCACTACATGTAGGAGTGTATGAATACGATTTCTCTCTCTCTTCGAAAGAATTCACATGCATCATGTCATGAACCATAGGCTTGCCTCTAGTGTATTACTCCACTAATATAAGGATGCGTAATGTAAGATCACGTAGGACTTAACGGGTTGTAATGTAAGCTAAGGAACTAGTAAATACTGGGCTAATCAATAGTAGCAACTAGCTTCCTTAAGCACTTTTCAATACATCCCACCATCATTATGGGAATTGTTTCTTCCTTCATCCTCTCATTCTTGAAATTTTTTTCATTGTTTTTGTTCCCATTTCTTTAAGCACACTCGACTTACTAGAAAAGATTAGTTATACATCTTTATTTTATTTAATTTCAGCAAGTGCACCTTTGACCTTTTATTAACTTTCACAACTTCCGCTTTTCCTTCCGTTTCACAATTCTCACTCCTTTACACTGTGGGAAAATTGTTTTTTCCTGAGCGCTTAAGAGTTTTGGATCAAATTCACGGCTAATGAAAAGAAGGGATTAAGCTCGGTTTGTACCTCTTTAAAGAAATAAAAAAATAGACTAAAGGCTCAATGGGGCTAACTAGGATGTACATTCAAGGAAGGTATGATAAGGGAGAAACTTTTGGTTTATTCAAAAAAATGCCTACATCCTTTCCTACAATACACATCCGTCATTTCGTTTGGTACACACACCAGACAAGTTCTAGACACTTCACTATAGCATGGAATAATCGAAACCTCACCTCACACTCATTGCACATGCTAAACTCAAGACATATTCACAGACTCTTCAATCAACTAATTACAAGAATTCACTATTAAGCCTCGATCACAGCGAATCCAACTCTATGGCCTAGGTATCTCAACATGCTTACACATTTGCATGCTTTCATACAAATCACCTTTGCAACTTAATATCATGTACAACACATAATGAGAATTCCGAACCATGAAGTAGCGACACGTTTGGGAAACACACAAAAGAAAGAAAAGAAAGAAAAAACTACTCCTAGCGACTACATTACCCTTAAGACGGATGTCATCCATCCATCATAGGGAACGGTCGCTATCTACGACTTCGGTTCAATGGGAGTATTCTTGGTAAAAGCACCGAAAACAAAGGCCGAGAAACCCAACATAAAAGAAATTCAACAAAAATTTTAAAAATTTAAAAATTTTGATAGAAAAAGATGAAAAATATTTACACAACACAACCAACAGAAGCTCAACATTCATTGCAACACCGAATTAATTACAGAACACACAACACAGAGTCACAAGGTCACATTTTGCAGAAGCACAACAACAACAAAAAAATAAAAAATAAACAAAGCAGCTGGCACCGAACTACTCCCACCCCATATTTAACCCGAACACTGTCCCCAGTGTTCACGTAATTTCACATATCACAAAGGTTGGGTGGTGAAACTCCCTGATCAATCGAAGTATTCAACTTCTTCATCAGGTGTCGTTGCTTCGTCTTCCATATCCGAATCGCCCCCGCCGTCCTCGTCTGACTCAACATCTGAGTCCTCCCGCCGTGTCTCCTCATCGGTAGAGACATCGTCATCTACGGGCTCCACAAATGCGGGCCCCACTCTGCATAGAGCCCGGGCATTCTCGCCGAATGGGTAATCTAACTCGAGCTGCCAAACCTCATCCTCTATTGCCGGCCTCCCGCCTATGCGCAACTACAATATCTGCATCCCGTACATGCGTGCCATATACTGGTCATCCCGAGCGTGTCGCTCGGCTAGTGTGAGCACCGACCCTTATGTAGTGTTAGGTTCCTTGATTTTGGTGACATCCAAGGCACGCCTGTCGATCTGTGGGATGTAATCCTGGGCCTCCTTCTCAATATCACGGCCCCTCAAGAACGTGGTAAGAAAACCACCGAACCCGTATCTATGCCCCTGACGCAGTCGGGCTCTCTTCATGGAGGAGATGATTACCGCCCCAACATTGATTTCTAGCCCCTTCATCAGGGCATACACCAAGAACACTCTATCTCGGGTGACATCTGTCATGTGCACCCCCGGGATCAGGCAGGAACACACAATCTTCAACCAAATTAGGCTTCCCGGTTCATCTGAGAGTAGGGAAATGTCTGATGGTAGTCCCTCTCCTTGTGTCTGCCCCACCTGGCTGTTGATCAGGCTCCACATAGGGTGCGTCTGATGTTCGCATAGGGTGGAGTGATGTTCAGCTTCCTAAGGATATGAGCTTCTGTGTCCCGCGCCCCTAGGATTGCATTCAAGTGATGGGGCTAAAAAGTGACAACCTGCCCCCTGATTTTGATGGTGTGACTGCGTAAGGTCGGGTTCAAGTTGGCATACAACTCCCGGATAAGATGGAGATTGCACTCACTAGGCTCTTCAAAGATGAAGTTAAGCCCAGCGGTGTCAATCCGGTGTACAATCCGCGGGAATTCCTGTGCCAGCGGTTCCCGTGCTATCTGCTCTTCCGGGAAGTATTTGGTTTCTTTGTGTTTCGCATACCACTTCTTCCCCTAATCATTCACCCATCGGGTTCCGTATTGTCGGCGTTGGCCTCGCGGAACCGCTGGTGCTGCTGGAACTACTGTTCCCAATCTCACCCTTTTTCTGTTGGCGCCCGATGTGGATGTGCCCTTGCCCTTATCTTGTCGGCCTGACATTGTTCCTGTATATTCAAACAGACAGTCCCAATGTTATTCAAGTCATAATTAGCTACAACTAAGGTTGGGTTTAATAAGGTCACCCCACACTTAGTCTTAAGCCGCAATCCAAACAATTTGACAAGACATTCATTATTTCCCAATTCTTAACATTCAACATGCTTAGTGCATTCATATGAGTCAATGAAACAATTACTATGTACTACTCAGACTTCGTACAACAACTACAAATTTCTCCATCGATTCAATATCAACATCATAGCACTTAGCAACTTTTTCAACAACCTATGTAATTCTCCAATTGCATTTTCCCAAAAATCCCTTGTCTACTTAGCACATTCAACATCAATCACACTATATTTCACTTCACCCAACATGCACAACCCATGTTTTTCATCATTTCAAAGAATTTAGTCTTCTTCCTATTCAATCTTCAACCCTAGCTATCAATTTCGCAAGAATTCAATAAAACATGCAACCATTGAGTTCATATATTCACAACGATACTATGAACATCATTCAATCATAATTCAAGTGAATTCAAGCTCATTTCTCACTTAGGGAAAGGTTTAATCACCACACATGTTCAAGAATCGAAAACTTGAGCAAAAACAAGTAAGAATTCAAGAACATACCTTTGATTTGATGAAATCGAAGAGAACTTGAAGAAAATTGATGCCTAGGTCCGTGTCACGTTGGGGGAGAAGGGGATTTTGGGTGTGGGTCGCGGAGGGAATGAAGAAATAGGAAGAAAATGAGGGGATTTGGGGTTTTAAGAGGTATTTTTCGCGTGGGTTACCTGGTGACCCGGTGTGAGTCGACGCGAAATAACACTCAACGTGTCACGGAGTGCAACGCGGAGCACTGCCTCCGTGACACGAAGCCATCGCGCCAGTGTTCTGGAATTTTTATAAAATCCGAAACAAGCTTCAAAGGGTCACAGAGGGTAATGCGGAGCACCTCCTCTGGGACACAGAGCCATCACGCAGGCTCACTGTAATGTGCCAATTTTTATTTTCTCATCTCGATTTTTTTCCTTTGCGTTTCTTTGCATTTTTTCCCTCCGTTCCACCTGAAAATCATTTCACCACAAAAAATTGGTTAGACCTTATAGGTTGAAACACAAAAGAATTTTTATTTTTCTTTTTCTTTGTTTTTCGCTCATTTTTATTTTTTTTTCAAATAGTTCTACTCATCTATTACAACACATTCACGGGTTGCCTCCCGTGCAGCACTTGATTTACCGGCGCGGCTCGACGTCATTCATTCTCAATCATCCCCTATAGTGATGGACATCTTCTCTCGAATAACGTCCTCACCCCAATAATGCTTACATCGTTGCCCATTCACCTAAAATATGGCACTTCTATCTTCTTGCTACAACTCCACTGCCCCGTACGGGGTCATTCTCACCACTTCAAACGGCCCTGACCATTTGGACCGCAATTTGCCTGGAAAAGCTTTAGTCTCAAATTAAATAGCAACACCTTCTGCCCCGGCTCAAAGATCCGATGCACCATATGACTATCGTGCCACTTCTTCATTTTCTCCTTGTAGCATTTGGCACTTTCATAAGCATGCCATCGAAACTCATCAAGTTCACTGAGTTGCATCAGTCTCTTCTTCCCTGCTAGCTCCGGGTCCATGTTCAACTTTCTCATGGCCCAAAAAGCTCAATGTTCTAGCTGCACAGGCAGATGACATGCCTTTACATAGACCAATCTGTATGGATAAGTCCCAATGGGTGTCTTGTACGCAGTTCTATAAGCCCACAACGCATCGTCGAGTTTGCTTGACCAATCAATTCGTTGTGCATTCACTGTCTTCTGTAGAATTTGCTTTATCTCTCTGTTCAACACCTCCACTTGCCCACTAGTTTGGGGATGATACGTTGTTGCTACCTTGTGGATCACCCCATACATAGCTAGCAAATTCTAGAAACTTGCATTTACAAAATGAGCCCCTCCATCACTGATAATGGCTCGGGATGTCCCGAACCTGGTGAAAATATGTTTTTTCACAAATTTTGTTACCACCTTGTGTTCATTCTTGGGGAAATTTGTTGCTTTGACCCACTTGGATACATAATAAACAGCTACCAAGATGTAACCATTACCAAATGACGGTGGGAACGGGCCCCTGAAATCTACTCCCCATACATCAAGATCTCCACTTCTAATATCTGCTGCAGTGGCATCTCCTGCCTTCTACCAATTGTTCTTGTTCTTTGACATCTATCACACATTTTTACATATGCCATAGAGTCTCTAAACAGTGTAGGCCAAAAGAAACCTGACTGTAGCACCATGTGCGCTGTCCGCTCACCTCCGTGGTGCCCTCCATACAATGATGAGTGGCAACTCCTCAATACTTCTACAATTTGGCTCTCTGGAATGCATGTTCTCATCACCTGATCTGGTCCCTATTTAAACAAGTACGGCTCATCCCAAATGTAATACCTGCAATCATGTCTCAACTTCTTTCTTTGCTGAGCCATAGCTTCCGGTGGATAGACTCCACTTACCAGAAAATTCACAATGTCTGCATACCAAGGGATTTCAGCTTCCCTTATTGCCAAGAGCTGCTCATCCTGGAACTCTTCCTTGATGTTTTCACCCTCCTTCACATGCAACCGGCTTTCCAATCGCGATAGGTGATCTACCACTTGATTCTCGCTCCCCTTTCTATTCTGAATCTCTAGGACAAACTCTTGTAACAACAAGATCCATCTAGTCTGCCTGGGCTTTGCATCCTTCTTCTTAAACAGATACCGAATTGCTGCATGATCAGTATACACTGCTACTTTTGAACCCACCAAGTAGGATCTGAATTTATCAAATGCGAACACCAATGCTAGCATCTCCTTTTCAGTGACTGTATAATTGACTTGGGTTGCGTCAAGTGTTTTGCTTGCATAATGAATGGAATGAAAAATTCTATTCCTCCGCTGCCCCAATAAAACTCCTACAGCCACATCGCTTGCATCACACATTAATTCAAATGGTTGCTCCCAATCTGGAGAAATAAGAATAGGTGCTTCTATCAATTTCTGTTTCAACTCCTCGAATGCTTTAACACAATCCTCATCAAACTCGAACTTCACCTCTTTTTCTAGCAACCGACATATTGGTCTAGAAATTTTAGAGAAGTTCTTGATGAACCGTCTGTAGAACCCTGCATGTCTGATAAAACTGTGAACACCCTTCACTGACATAGGTGGTGGTAGCTTTTCAATCACTTCGATCTTTTCACGATCGACTTCCAACTACTTGCAAGACACCTTATGGCCAAGGACGATACCCTCCTTGACTAAAAAATGACATTTCTCCCAGTTGAGTACAAGGTTGGAGTCTTCACATCAAACTTGCACACTCTCAAGATTCTACAAACATGTAGCAAACAAATTACCGAAAATAGAAAAATCATCACTAAATACCTCGATGAAATCTTCCACTATCGTGAAAGATCGCTATCATGCATATCTGGAATGTGGCGGGTGCATTGCATAGACCAAATGGCATCCGCCTGAAAGCATATGTCCCATAAGAACATGTGAAAGTGGTCTTCTCCTGGTCCTCCGGTGCTATTGCTGTTTGGTTATAGCCAGAATATCCATCAAGGAAACAATAATATTCTTGACCTGCCAACCTGTCCAATATCTGATCAATAAATGGGATAGGATAACGATCTTTCCTTGTGGCCTCATTGAGCTTTATGTAGTCCATGCAAATTCGCCAGCCTGTGATTGTGCGTGTAGGGATCAGCTCATTCTTCTCGTTGGTGACCACGGTCATCCCTCTTTTCTTTGGGACACACTAAACCGGACTGACCCATTCACTGTCTGAAATGGGATAGACCACACCTGCATCAAGCCAGTTGATCACTTCCTTCCTAACCAAATCCTTCATCACCGGATTAAATCTCCGCTGATGTTGTACATTTGGCTTTGCTCCTTCCTCCATAAAAATTCTGTGTGTGAAAAAGGCTGGGTTGATTCCCCTAATATCTGGCATTTGCCAGCCCATTACTTTCTTCCGCCTCTTGAGAACCACCAATGCATCCTTTACATGTGCCTTTGTCAGTTCTACGGAGATGATGACTGGCAAGGTGTCATCTTCCCCCAAAAATACATATTTCAAATGTGGAGGCAATGTCTTCAACTCCAGTTTTGGTGCTTCCTCAATAGATGGTTTTGGCAATGGTTCTAAGGACCTCATCAATGGCAAAAATTCTTGCTTCCTGAGAAACCATTTTGGTTCGTTCAACATTTGCACCATCTCATAAGTATCCCTATCTCCGAAATGATCGGAGCTCATCAAAGCTCTCTCCAATGGATCCTGAGAATCAATAATCTTAAGAATTGCTTCCCGGTTTAGCACATTGATTGCTAATAGCTCCTCATAGATGGCCGAAAGCTTCATGGCCTTATACACGTCAAACACGTCCACTTTATCATTCGCTTGCATGGTTAGCTACCCCGCAACTACATCAATCAACGCTCTCCCAGTTGCCAAGAAATGACGTCCAAAAAAAATTGGGACTTCCGCATCCGGCTCAAAATCCAATATAATAAAATCTACCGGGAAATTGAGGGAGCCCACTTGCACTAGCACATCCTCCACAATACCATCTGGTCTAGCCAAAGAACGGTCTGCTAGCTGCAAGATCACAGTAGTTGGTCTAGGACTGCCCAGTCCCAACTTCTAGAACATTGATGTCAGCATTAAATTTATGCTTTCTCCCAAATCACAAAGTTCGCGAACTAGGATACTTTGCCCGATTGTGATCTGAATGGTAAAGCTTCAAGGGTCCTTGATCTTTGTTGGCAACCTGTTCTGTATCCGGGAAGTGCACTCCTCAGTAAGCGCCACTGTAGCATACTCTGTCAATCTGCTTTTGTTTTCCTACGATGTACTTGATATACTTTGCATATTTCGGCACTCCCTACAAAATATCAACCAAAGGTAAATTAATGTGTACTTGTTTCAGTGCCTCCATTGAACTTCTTAAAGAAAGCTTCCTCCTTGTGCTTCTTTAATCTTTGAGGGAATGGGGATGGTGGTCTTTCTGCCTCGGCTGCCTTCTCCTTCCCCCTCTCATCATCATGTTCCCCATCTTTTTCCACTGCTCCTGATTTCTGAGGTGGTCTTTCTGGTTCAACCTCCTTGAGTTGTAGTCCATTCCTTGTGGTCACTGCATTGACCTTCTTGGGATTTGGGTCAGTGTCACTCGGTAGTCCTCCTCTGGGCCTGGTGTTTTGAGCTCCAGCTAGTTGTCCCAACTGGTACTCCAATGCCTTTGTAGCTAACTTCTGATTTTTCATGTCTGCCGCTAATTTCACATATCATCCTGCATTTGTGCTTGGTTAGCTATCATTGTTTTAAACATATCCTCAATGTTGTTGGTTGGTGGAGGAGGTGCATTGTTTCCTCTGCATTACGACTGAAAATTCTGATGCCCCCCTTGATTTCTCTACACACCCTGATTCGAACTTTGCCCTTGATGGCTATTACTACCCCAAGAGAAATTCGGATGATTCCTCCAATTTGAGTTGTAATTGTTGCTATACTGTTGGTTATTATTCCTCTGGACGTTCCCAACAAAGTTTACTGAATCTGGATTTGCACCACAACACTCAGCTGAGTGTTCATTACTCCCACATACTTCACACCATACCTGCTGCACTATATTGACTGGGGCTTGTGCTTGATTCAAGCTCATACTGCTGAAGTGGGTGTTGAGTTGATTTTGCAACACAGCTATCTGTGCAGCGATAGCTATAAAACCATCCACCTCAAAGACTCCTGCCGCTTTCCTTATTCCTCCTCGTGATGAGTCCGCATTCTACTCTGGATTTCCCTGTGAAATACGATTTAACAAAGTATAAAGCTCCTCATAAGTCTTTTCTAATGCCTGTCCCCCAGCTGCTGAGTCTAGAAAAATTTTTGTATGTGGTTCCAAGCCCTCAATGAAAGTATGCACCACAACATCATTGGACTGGTGATGGTGAGGACAATCCCTTAACATTGATTTGAACCTTTTCTAAGCTTGATATAGATTCTCACCCTCTCCTTGTTTAAAACATAGAATCTGGCTTCTAAGTCTTGTTGTTTTCCCAGATGGAAAGAATCATATGAAAAACTTTCTTGCAAGATCATCCCAAGTGGTGATAGAGTTAGGTGGTTCAGCTTTCAACCACCTTTTTTCTCCCCCCAATAATGAAAATGGGAATAATGTAAGCCTCACGTAGTCGGATGATACTCCAGCGGGAATGTAAGTATCACTTATCTCCAAAAAGTTTTGGAGATGTTGTTGTGGATCTTCATGAGGGAGACCTGTTAATTTCCTGCTAGTGTGCAACAACTGCACCATGTTGTGTTTAAGCTCAAACCTCCCTCCTGGCTCTGGTATGCTAATACTAGATGTAACATTGTTAGCATATGGGATTTCCACTTTGCGAACCGGCCTTGCTACCACTTCCTCGGGCACTAAAACTGCCCTCACAAGTGGTGGGTTCTGTTGTTGCTCCAGAATTGCCTGTCTTAGCAACTGTAGCTTCTTCTCTAGAGCTTCCCTTCTTTGACAATGAAATTGTCTTTCCGTCTCTATATAAGAATCCACCAACTCTTTATCTCTTGCCAGCATTCAGAAGAATTCAATATCTGCAAGAGAAAGGCTAAGATCAAGTTGTCAGCACTTACATAGAATTTGTCAACTAACACTAAGAAAATTAATTTACCAATTGCCAGTCCCCGGCAACGACGCCAAAAACTTGTTCGGTGCTGTGGTGACTACACGCAAGTGCACGTGGTCGAACAAGTAGTAAAGTGGCTTAATTAAAGTCAAGTATCGATACCACAGGGACTAAACTACGGTACTAATTAACTTAAGCGTTAGTGAACTTTGTCTTTATGAATGTAGACAACCAAAGAAAAAATATTTTGAGAGTTAAGTTTACTACGTAATCAAAATCTAAGTTAAAATTATAATTTGAGTCTAAACAATAATAATGAGCAAGCTGAGGTTAAGACAAACATGTAGGAAAGTAATTTATCATTTCAATTTAGTTAATCTTTAGTTCGGTTGCTAGTGAGGATTTATTGCCTATGGATTGGATCTTTCGACTCCTATCCAATTAAGAATCATGAAACCTTAATCTAAATTTCTGTGATAAAATAATTTCATGCTCTAGCCATACATAACCGATTTCTTAATTGACTAATAAGACTTTCAGGTATGTTTCTATTCTGAATGTAAATCAATTCTCAATTTTCTTAACTAAGAAGAGATCATATCTTACCAATTCGCATCTTTCCAATTTCTTTCCTTTTCAAATTCAAAATTGGATTTCTAGATATACATTAACAATGTCCAAACATTAATGCATTAAAAACAAGAATTGATAGAACAACCATTGAAGAAAAGATGAAAACTGAAATGATCAACAATTACATTCCACTACAAAAGTTCTTAACCTCAGCAAGAAGTGAATTTAGCCACTCATTTGTGGATTAAACATCATCAAATAAGTAGAATTCATACAAACAATTGAGATAAAAGAGAAAGAGATAGAGAAGAACCCTAGAATTTTCGTCCTCTCAACTGCCTGTAACCCACGTTCTTGCTCAACCAAGTCAGAATGTTTAAAATAAAACCTAAGTGTGCTATTTATACTCTTAAGAATTTTTCCCGGAATAACAAGCAACGTGATACGGAGTGTATCACGGAGCACTCCCTCCGTACCACGGGGGTATCGCAGACCCTCACTGGAAGATAGCTCCCCAGCAATTGCACCTCAACGTGGCACGAATTGCATCGCGAAGCCTTGCCCCCATGCCACTGTGCTATCGTGCACCTTCTCTGGAACTTGAGGTTCCAGATAATTGTACTTAACGTGACACAGAGTGCATCTCAAAGCACAGCTTCCGTGTCACGGAGGTAACGCGAGCCTCTATTGGAAATTGACAAAATTAATTTCTCCAAGGCAGAACACTTTCGCGATGGCAGCATGACACGACTCCATCACGGAGCCCCTATTTTTGCTGGTCTCCCTTGTAATTTTCCACTCCTTGTTTCCAAGTTCATTCCCAATCTTCACCAACATGTATATTAGCTTCCAAAATTTCCTTTTACCTGCTAAACAACACTAATCATGTTGGTTAGTATAAATTCACATTTAACTAAGAATCACATGAAAATGTACACATAACGATAGGTAAATAAGTCGAAATGAAGCATTTGAGTATCACTTGGGCATGCATTCTGCCCATGATCAGTTGTCATGGCCTGTGGGAACATCTGAATCGCCGCCCTAAACTCAGCGTGAGCGGCTGGCTCTGCTACGTGCTCCTTGTGAATGGGTGTAGTTGGCTGATGCTCTCCATCATGGGCACCCTCATGATCATCACCATTACCGTTCCTCCTAGAATTTACTCTTATAATTATTATTACAATTGTATTATGAATGATTCGAAAACCTTGAGCCTTATGTTATATTACTTTAATTATGTTATGAACATGTTGTCCTACTCTTATGATCATTTATGAGTTTTTTTACATGTTTTAACTGTCCATTTTGCTTACCTTTCATACTCAGTACATTCCACGTATTGACCGCATACTTTCTATGATGTATCATCTCATGATACATGTCCCAGTTCTCAGGCGCATCCTCACCCGTAGATAGATTCAGATTTTCTCTCTGCGTACTTGGTGAGTCCTCATGTTCCAGGGCCTACATGTTCACACTCTATGTTATTTCTTCATTTTTTGGATGTTGGATTAGTTGGGGAGTTGTCCCATCAATCCGCCTTTCATATTTAGAGGCTTATCAAACTAAAAAAAAGTTGTATTCCACCGTATTGTATAAGTATTGTACTGTTTCCCTCATGTTATGTTATGATTACGTTCTCTATGCTAAGTCTTTCACTCATGTGATTGAATTAGATGTATGCTCATGCCATGGGTCGACTTGGGGTCTCTCGGGGCTCCTTTTCCCATGTCTACGATCTGGGTGTACGTTTGGATCGTGATAGGGGTCTATGTGGATGTGTTTACGGACCACAAGAGCCTACAGTATGTGTTCACCCAGAAGGGTTTTCATTTGCGACAATGGAGATGGTTACAGCCGCTCAAGGACTATGTCTTTTATCATTCGGCAAAGGCCAATGTAGTGGTGGATGCCCTTAGTAGATTGTCCATGGAGAGTGTTTCTCATGTGAAAGATGGAAGAATAAAGTTGGTGAAGGATGTGCATCGGCTTGCGCGATTAGGGTTGCGCCTTACTAATTCCACAGATGGTAGTGTGATTGTTAAGAATCTTCCTTGATGACTGAGGTCAAAGCTAAGCAAGATGAGGATCCTAATTTGGTTAAGTTGAAGGAAGCAGCTCAGAATTAGAAGGTAGAGGTCTTCCCCTAAGGGGGAGATGGTGTACTTTAATATTGAGGTCGTTTATGTGTTCCAGATATTGATGATTTGAGAGAGTGGATGTTGCATGAGGCTTATGGTTCGCGGTATTTTATGCACCTAGGTGCCACAAATATGTACCGCGATATACGGGAAGTCTACTGGTGGAATGTCATGAAGAATGATAAAACAGAGTTTGTGGCGAACTGTCCGAATTGTCAACAAGTGAAAGTGGAGCATCAAAGACCGAGGAGTGTTCTACATGACATCAGTATCCCTACTTGGAAGTGGGAGGAAATCAATATGGACTTCATGACAGGGTTACCTCATACACATCGATAGTATGAATCTATTTGGATGATTGTAGACAGGTTGCCTAAAGCAGCCCATTTTCTATCGGTCAAAACTACCGATTCAACGGAGGACTATATGTAATATCTTGGAAGCTCAAAATGAATATCTGGGACTTAAATCAGAAAATTTGAAAAACTGCAGGAATGTTGCAGAACGACCAACCTAACAAGTCGTTAGGGGACCCAACGACTCGTCAGGTAAACCGCGAGAAGGATGCCAAGATGATGAGTTAGTGTTTCCCAACGAACGACCTCACGAGTCGTTATCAGGCCACACGACTCATTAAGTCGCCCGTTGCCAAGCCGGAGTTAAGTCGCCATAGACAGTGTACTCGATGGGAGGTCAAAACAAGTCGTCATCAATGGCGACGACTCGTCAGTTTCCCCATCAGGAGTCAATGGCTTTTCTCCAGTGAACTTGATGGGAGGACCCAACGACTCATTGGACCTGGTAATGAGTTGTTAGGTCACCCGTTAGGGGCACCTGGTAGTTTTTCATAGCGAACTTCTAAGGACTATTTAGTAATTTCCTATTCACCTAATCTTTAAACTATGTCATTTTAGACCTAATTTCAGACTTATTAGATGGTTTGGACGGTTCCTCCCCTCATTCTCATGTTAATCCTCAAAGAAACATCGTATAATTCTCTTCAAAGTATTTCGGAGCAAGGGCTAGCGCTGAACTTTTCTCTTCGATTCTCAAGAAAATTCTCCAGGATTCTTCACCAGGTATGTGGGGTTTTAGCAGGGGGATTGTTCTTCCCTTGTGTCCCAAAATCCTCCTCAAATTCTTCTATCAGTTTTAAGCCCTGAACATTCGAATATGAAGAGTATTCATGTTTATTTTTATTGATTTCACTTAGAACGATGTTCATGTATATTGTTGATATGATCCCCATAAATTCCTTATCAAATTGTCGGTGTTCATACAAAAAGTGAGTTTAAGACCTAATTTTTTGAGTAATGATTTTTCTTGTTAAATTCCCTCTAGTGATGAAGAATGCTTTGGGATGAATTTCTAGAATTTCTTTCTATATGTATATGTTGGGTAAATACCCCATGAATCAGAATGACTTTAATTCGTTGAATGGAGTTCCTATAACTCTTGAATTTCTCTATATTATGAAATTCCCACTTTTGGGATAAGTTGAATTCTCTATTAGCTGCTAGTAGCCCAGACCATTTAAAACTAGAATCTCTCCAGAATCATATCAGTTTTGTCTCAGTCAGAATGCTAGAATCCACAGTAATATTCATAACATTGTCAACTGATCAGTTTGACTTCCAGTCTTATTTCGAGGTATTAGTGGTGCCTCTCAGTACCAGAACCAAACTCAAATTTACAGTTCTTGGTCCATTAGGCGGTCATGACATTCTAGTATATAGCTCTAACCAGCCCTAGGACCCCAGTTCAGTTACAACTTGTTCTTAAATGGTCACGACACTTCCAGATAAGCCGCTCTGACCAGTCCACAACCCAGTTTCAGAATCTGGTCTGATAAGACTCTCAGGGTATATGCAGTTATACATCCCTGACTAGTCTTGGACCCCAATTTCGAGCTATCATCTTAGTAGTTTAGTTTAGGTTTTCCAGTGGGAGTAGAACTTAGAACCGAGGGAGCTGGGGTTCCAGCACACCCAAGTTCACAGAACTACATTGCAGTGTAGGTTACAGTATAATTACTTGGCCTGATTGGCCCCAAAATTTTGTGATCACTCAGTTCATGCCTTTATACCCTGGCAAGGTATATTGGGTCCTACCGATGGGGTGTATACATCAGACTCCACGTCTAGCTCATGTGGTTAAATATCAGTTTTAGACTCTCCCACTAGTCAGTCTAGTCCAACTACAGAATAAGCAGCTCAGTTCAGTTTTAGTCCTCAGTTTAACTCAGTTGAGTATAGTATCTCAACCTCAGGGTTTCAAACTTAGGGCACGTCCTTGACCATCAGACAGGATCATCTTGACCATTTCAGATTATATCAGTAGTTTAGCTCAGCTTACTTGTTGGTCATTGCGTTTCATTTCAGTTTAGACTTAATTTTCAGTTATGTTTCTCCCACTTACTCAGTAAATTCAAAGTACTGAGGCATACTTTAATGATGTATCGTATCATGATACAATTGCAGGTTCTCAGTCCCAGCACTGTTAATTGCCGTAGTTCAGATTCTTCGTTGCAGTAATTGAAGTGTGAGTCCTCATCATCCGAGGGCACTATCTTCCTTCTTTCATTCATGTATTAGTTTTAGTTAGATATAGAGTTCGCATGGGGCTTGTCCTAGCAACTCCTCTATTAGATGGCTTTCAGAAAGACATGATTTTCAGATTTATCATTATAATTTTATTGTTCGAACTTTATGTTTTCAGACTTGACTCTCGTTAATATTTTATGATACTATTTCAAAGTTCTGTTGTGCATGTTTACTCAGAATGCTAGTAACTTATAGACCAGGGGTTGACTTGGGGTCACTTGTGGCTTCAAGTACCGTGTTACGCCCATGGTGTAGGCTCGAGGCGTGACAAACTTGGTATCAGAGCCCTAGGTTTAGAATATCCTCAGAATGTCTGAAAGACATATCGAGTAGAGTCCTTTTCATGGGTGTGAAGCGCGTCACACTTTTGATGAGGTGGCTACGAGATGTTATTAGGAAAATTCCCTTTTGTTCATATTCTTTATTGTGCATTAAAGTCCAAATTCCAGAAATGCCCTTTTAATTCGTTCTCTATTTCATTTTAGTTAACCATGACTCCCAGATATGGTAATGGAAGAAGGGCTGCTATTGTCAACAGACCTGCCCCATCTGCTCCTCAAGATGAATCCTTATCCACCACCAAATTCAGGGCATTCATTCAATTGGTAGCTTAAAAAGTCACAAACTAGGTGAACCAGCAGGTGGTTCCAATAGCCACAAATGGGTCTGCAGCTGCTACTCGTGTGCGGGATTTTACCCGGATGAACCCTCCAGATTTTCATAGAGTGAAGGTAGGAGAGGACCCACAAAGGTTTATAGATGAGATTAGAAAGATTACCCGTATTATGGGTGTCGGCTACTCCGAAAGTGCTGACCTGGCTACCTATAAACTTAAAAGGGTAGCCTAGGTTTTGTATGAGCAGTGGAAGGAGGGGCGGCCAGGGGGAGCAGGACCGGTGGAGTGGGAGGAGTTCCACACAACTTTTTTGGATAGGTTTTTCCCTCGGGAGCTGAGGGAGGCTAAGATGGCAGAGATTGTGAACCTATGGCTTGGCAACCAGATAGTGGAGGAGTATGCTCTGGAGTTCACTAGACTATCAAAGTATGCTCCAGAGATGTTGGCCGATCCAAGGGCTTGTATGTTGAAATTCGTTAATAGAGTATCTAATCTAGTCCTCAAGGAGTGAAGGACCATGATGCTAATCGAGGACATGGACCTCTCTAGCCTATTGTTTATGCCCAGCAGATTGAGGCAGAGAGGCTGAAAGATATGGAGCGTAAGAACAAGCGGGCAATAACTGGTCATTCAGACTATGGCCATAAGAAATCTGGCAATAGTAGCCGCCCACAACACCAACAGCAGTAGCAGCAACAATAGAGATCCCCAACACACAGCTCAGCCTGCGCTCCAACCTTTAGGTCTCGCCAAGATCGGAGGGGCGGAGCATCTGGCTCTCAGTCACATAGTTTTAGTGCCAGCAACAAGTATCCAGCTTGTCCCAAGTGTGGTAGGAATCAACCAGGAGAATACCTTCAGGGATGAGAGGGCTGCTTTGGGTGTAGACAGCTTGGACACAGGATTAGGGAATGCTCATCAGCGGGGTGAGGGAGATCACAATCTAACCCATCATCAGCTCCAGTAGGTCGGCCAACCCAGTAGGCTAACACAGCAGGTACAGATGGCGGTCAACGCCAAAATCATTCCTATGCTCTATCTTTTTGTCAGGATCAGGAAAGCTTACCTGACGTAGTTACTGGTATGTTACGTCTCTTATATCTAGACGTATATGCCCTCTTAGTTCCAGGAGATACTCTTTCATTCGTAACTCCATATATAGAGGTTGAGCTCAGTATAAGTCCAGAGGTTCTTTCAGAACCATTCTCAGTCTCTACCCCAGTTGGCGATCAGTTAGAGTCAGCCGGGTGTATAGAAATTGCCCAGTTTCTGTCGTGAACAAAGTAATTCCAGTTGATCTCATAGAGCTAGACATGGTCGACTTCGACCTTATTCTCGGCAGGAACTAGTTACTCTCCTTCTATGCCACTGTTGATTTCAGAACTAGAGTTGTCAAATTCCAGTTTCCTAATGAGCCAGTTTTAGAATGGTCGGGTAGCAGTTCAACACCTAAAGGTAGGTTTATTTCCTACATAAAGGCCTAGAAACTCATTTCCGAAGGATGTCTATATCATTTGGTTTGGATCAAGGATTCCAAATTTGAGACCCCAACCATTCAGTCAGTTCCAGTTGTCAGTGAGTTCCCAGATGTATTTACTGAGGATCTTCTCGGAGTTCCCCCTGAGCGGAAAATAGACTTCGAAATAGATGTCCTCCCAGATACTCAGCCCATCTCCATCCCTCCTTACAGAATGGCTCCAGTTGAGCTTAAGGAGTTGAAGGAGCAACTTAAAGATATTCTTGACAAGGGTTTTGTCAGACCCAATATCTCTCCCTAGGGTGTTCCAGTGTTATTCGTGCGTAAGAAAGACGGTACCCTCAGAATGTGCATAGATTATCGTCAGCTGAACAAAGTCACAGTCAGGAACATATATCCCTTATCTAGAATTGATGACTTGTTCGACCAGCTTCATGGAGCTAGCTGTTTCTCCGAGATCAATCTCAGGTTACGATACCATCAGTTAAGTGTTAGAGAGTGTGACATACTGAAAACAACATTCTGAACTTGGTATGGTCACTACGAGTTTGTGGTGATGTACTTTGGGTTAACGAACACCCCTGCAGCCTTCATGGATTTGATGGATACGGTCTTCAAGTAGTACCTGGATATGTTCATCATTGTATTTATTGACGACATTCTAGTGTACTCCAAAAATGAAGAAGAACATACCAATCACCTAAGGTTAACATTACAGACTCTCAGAGATCGCCAGTTATTCGCCAAGTTCAGCAAGTGTGAATTCTGGTTGAAGTCTGTGACTTTCTTGGGTCATATGGTCTCAGGCAAAGGGATACAAGTAGATCCTCATAATATAGAAGCAGTGAAGGATTGGCCTAGACCTACCTCTCCTACTGAAATCAGGAGTTTCCTGGGTTTAGCAGGCTATTACCGTGGTTTGTGGAAGGTTTCTCCTCCATAGCCTCTCGTTTGACCAAGTTAACTCAAAAGAAGGTGAAATTCCAGTGGTCAGATGAGTGTGAAAAGAGTTTCTAGGAGTTGAACACTCGACTCACTACCGCTCTAGTGTTAACCTTACTGGAAGGATTAGATGGGTTAGTTGTGTATTGTGATGCCTCCAGAGTTGGACTTGGTTGCATTTTGATGCAGCGGGGCAAAGTGATAGCATATGCCTCCAGACAACTCAAAGTCCATGAGAAGAATTACCCAACTCACAATTTGGAGTTGGCAGCGGTGGTATTCTCATTAAAAATATGGAGACGCTACATGTACGAGGCACACGTGGATGTGTTCACAGATCACAAGAGCCTTCAGTATGTGTTCAGCCAGAAGGACTTAAACCTGTGTCAGAGATAGTGGTTGGAACTGCTAAAGGATTATGACATGAGTGTGTTGTATCACCCAAGTAAGGCCAATGTGGTGGCTAAGGCCCTAAATAGGTAGTCTATGGGAAGTGTAGCTCACATTGAGGAAGGCAAGAAGGAGCTAGCGAAAGAAGTTCACAAGCTAGCACGGTTGGGGGTGCAACTGGTGGATTCAGCTGAAGGTGGCGGTGGAATGCAAAGCAGGTCGGATTCATCTTTGGTAGTAGAAGTTAAGTCCGGACAAGATGAAGATCCAATTCTACTTAAACTTAAAGAAGCAGTCCTCAGAAAAGGAAGTGAGGCTTTCTCCCAAGGGGGAGATGGGGTGCTTTGCTACTAAGGCAGATTGTGCGTGCCGGATGTTGGTGAGATTATACAACAGATACTAGCTGAGACACACAGCTCGAGATACACCATTCACCCCGGTGCTACCAAAATGTATCGTGATTTGCGAGTATTTACTGGTGGAATGGGATGAAGAGAGACATTGTTTAATTTGTAGCTAAGTGCCCGAACTGCCAACAGGTCAAGGTAGAACACCAGAGACCAGGAGGTATGACCCAGGATATCAGCATACTCACCTGGAAGTGGGAAGAAGTGATTATGGACTTCATTACGGGAATATCTTGGACTCGTCGATAGCATGACTCAATCTAGGTAATAGTAGACCGAATGACTAAGTGAGCACATTTCCTCCCAGTAAAAACTACAAATTCAGCTGAGGATTATGCTAAACTTTATATTCGGGAGCTGGTTAGACTTCACGGGATTTCATTGGCTATTATTTTAGATAGGGGTACCCAGTTTACCTCCCATTTCTGAAAGACTTTTTATAAGGGACTTGGCACTAAGGTCAAGCTCAATACTGCTTTTCACCCGCAGACAGATGGGCAAGCTGAGTGGATTATTCAGATGCTAGAAGATATGCTAAGAGCGTGTGTGATCGATTTTAAGGGTAATTGGGATCACCACTTGCCTCTTATCGAGTTTGAATACAACAACAACTACCATTCTAGCATCTAGATGGCCCCATTTGAAGCATTGTATGGTAGAAGATGTAGATCTCTTTTAGGGTGATTTGAAGTTGGTGATGCCACCTTGATAGGGCCAGACTCTATTCATGAGGCAATGTAGAAAGCTTAGCTCATTTGAGAGAGGTTGAAAACAGCTCAGAGCCACCAAAAATCTTATGCTGATGTGCAGAGAAGAGAGTTGGAGTTTGCAGTTCATAACTAGGTGTACTTGAAAATTTCACCCATGAAAGGGGTGATGAGGTTTGGGGAAAAAGGGAAACTCAGTCCGAGGTATCTAGGACCTTCTAGAATTTTGAGGAGTATCAACAAGGTTGCTTATGAGCTAGAGTTACCTTCAGAACTAGCAGTTGTGCATCCAGTTTTCCATGTGTCACTTTTGAAGAAGTGCTCGGAGATCCAACCTCAGTTGTGCCATTGTACAGCGAAGGGATAAATGATAGTCTCGCATATGAGGATGTACCAGTCCACATCCTTTACCGTCAGGTGCGTAAGCTGAGGAACAAGGAAATAGCTTCAGTTAAGGTTCTACGGAGAAATCAACAAGTTGAAGGAGCTACGTGGGAGGCCAAAGTAGATATGAGGGTCAAATACCCACACTTGTTCTCTACTAACTCTGTTGTAGCTTAAAATGTGAATTGTGGTTTTAAGAACTGAACTAGTTGTTGAATTCAGTTCATATAACTAAATTTTCTTTCTAATTTTGGTTGGGTTTATGAAAAGCAAAATTCAGTTTAGTTATGTTCTCTGAAATGAAGGTAATCATGTCGGTGGTTTTGAAGTTGAATGAGCAGTATTTGAATACTTTGGTTGCTATTTTTCTGGTTTCTATGAGTTTTATAACATTCGAGGATGAATGTTTCCAAGGGGGAGATATTGTAATGCCCCGAAGCTCAAAACCAATATCCGAAACTTAAATCAGAAAATATGGAAAACTACAAGAATGTTGCAGAACGACCAACCTAACAAGTCATTAGGGGAGCCAATGAATTGTCAGGTCAACCATGAGAAGGATTCCAAGATGATGAGTTAGTTTTTCCCAACGGACGACCTCACGATTTGTTATCAGGCTGCACGACTCGTTAAGTCTCCTGTTGCCAAGCCGCACAACTCGTTAAGTCTCCAGTGAAATTGACAGGAGGACCCAACGACTCTTTGGACCTGGTAACGAGTCGTTAGCTCATCTGTCAGGGGTACCTGGCAGTTTTTCCTAGCAAACTTCTAAGGACTATTTAGTAATTTCCTATTCACCTAAGCTTTAAACTATGTTGTTTTTGACCTAACTTTAGACTTATTAGATGGTTTGGACGGTTCCTACCCTCATTCTCACGTTAATCCTCAGAGAAACATCGTAGAATTCTCTCTCAAAGTATTTTAGAGCAAGGGCTAGGGCTGAACTTTTCTTTTTGATTCTCAAGCAAATTCTCCAGGCTTCTTCACCAGGTAAGTGGGGTTTTAGCAAGGGGATTGTTCTTCGCTTGTGTCCACAAAATCCTCCTCAAATTCTTCTCTCAGTTTTAAGCCTTGAGCTTTCGAATATGAAGAGTATCCATGTTTATTTTCATTGATTTCACTTAGAATGATGTTCATGTATATTATTGATATGATCCCCATAAATTCCTTATCAAATTGTCGGTGTTCATTCAAAAAGTGAGTTTAAGCCCTAATTTTTCAAGCAATGATTTTGCTTGTTAAATTTCCTCTAGTGAATGAAGAATGCTTTGGGCTGAATTTCTAGAATTGCTTGCTATACGTATATATTGGGTAAATACCCCATGAATCAAAATGACTTTAGTTCATTGAATGGAGTTCCTATAATTCTTGAATTTTTCTATATTATGAAATTCCCATACTATTGGGATAAGTTGAATTCTCTATTTGCTTCTAGTAGTCCAAACCAGTTAGAACTAGAATCTCTCCAGAATTATATCAATTTAGTCTCATTCATAATGCTAGAATCCTCAGTAATATTCATAACTTTGTCAATTGATCAGTTTGACTTCAGTCTTATTTCGAGGTGTTAGTGGTGCCTCTCAGTTATCAGAACTAGACTCAGATTTATAGTTGTTGATCCATTAGGCGGTCATGACATTCTAGTATATAGCTCTGACCATCTCCAGGACCCCAGTTCAGTTACAACTTATTCTTAGACGGTCACGACGCTTCCAGATAAGCAGCTCTGACCAGTCTAGAACCCAGTTTCAGAATCTGGTCCAATAAGACTCTCAGGGTACATGCAGTTATACGTCCATGACTAGTCTTAGACCCTAGTTTCGAGCTATCAATTTAGTAGTTCAGTTAATGTTTTCTAGTGGGAGTAGAACTTAGCAGCGAGCAGGCTGGGGTTCTAGTGCACCCAGGTTCCCAGAACTACGTTGCTAGCATAGGTTACAGTATTACTTGGCCTGATTGGCCCTAGAGTTTTACGATCACTCAGCTCATGCCTTTATACCTTTGCAAGGTATATTGGGTCCTAGTCGTGGGGTGTGTACATCGGACTCCACGCCTAGATGACGTGGTTAAATGTCAGTTATAGACTCTCCTACTAGTCAGTCTAGTCCAGTTACAGAATAAGCAGCTCAGTTTAGTTCTAGTCCTCAGTTTAACTCAGTTTAGTACAGTATCTAAACCTTAGGGTTTCAGACTTAGGGCACGTCCTTAACTATCAGACAGGGTCACCTTGACCATTTCAGATTATATCAGTAGTTCAGTTCAGCTTACCTGTTGGTTATTGCATGTCATTTCATCTTAGACTTTATTTTCAGTTATGTTTCTCCCACCTACTCAGTAAATTCAAAATACTAATGCATTCTTTTATGCTGTATCATTTCATGATACAGTTTCAGGTTCTTAGACCCAACACCGTTAGTTGTCCCAGTTCAGATTCTTCGTTGCAGCAGTTAAGTGTGAGTCCTCATCATCTGAGGGCACTATCTTCCTTCTTTCAATCATGTATTAGTTTCAATTAGACTTAGAGTTAGTTGGAGGCTTGTCCCAGCAACTTCTCTATTAGATGGCTTTCAGAAGACATGATTTTCAGATTTATCAGTATAATTCTATTGTTCAAATTTTATGTTTTCAAACTTTCCTCTCATGAATATTTTATGATATTATTTCAAAGTTCTGCTGTGCATGTTTACTCAGAATGCTAGTAACTGATAGACAAGCGGTTGACTTAGAGTCACTTGTGGCTTTAAGTACCGTGTTACGCCCAAGGTGTAGCCTCGAGGCGTGACACTATGCTAGATTGTACATTCGGGAGTTAGTTCAGTTGCGTGGAGTGCCTTTATCTATCATTTCAAAAGAGGTATTCAGTTGTCACGGCCCAAACGTACACCCGGATCATAGACACGGGACGAGGAGCCCCGAGAGACCCCGGGTCAACCCATGGCATGATCATACATCTAATTCAATCACTTAAGTGGAAGACGTAACATAACAAAATGTAAACATGTCATAGATACGGAGAAAGGACAATACGTGATCCACATATGACGGCTGAATACAAGTTGTAGTCTGAAAAGCCTCTAATAATGAAAGACAGGTTGATGGGACAACTCCCCAACTAACCCAACAATTCTGAAACTGAGAGAAAAGTATAGAGTCCGGACATATGGCCCTCGGAACATGAGGAATCACCGAATAAGCTGATAGCGAACTCTGAGGATCTACTGAGGAGGGTGAGCCTGAGAGCCGGGTCCTATATCATGAAATGATACAACATACAAAGTATGCGGCCAATACATGGAAGGTACTGGGTATGAAAGGTAAGTAACACGGACATTTAAAACAGATAAACTCATAAATGATCATAATATTAGGACATCTTTCTCATATCATAAACATCATAACATAACTTAAGGCTCAAGGTTTTCAAAACATTCGTAATGCAATCGTAATCGTAATCATAAGAGAAAAGCTTTATTGAACATGACTTTATCCAATTTACGTAATCATAAACATGCATAAATCATGACGAGCAGTGGGATATTCTCTTAACCGACATACCCCATATGAGCACATATGAACCCCGACTTGTAACCCTAGTCGGGAGGGTGTCCATACCTTTCTAAGGGTAGAACCATGAAATTGTGATATCACCATGAAGAAAGGGCCATTTGGGTTGGGGAAAGTCATGAAAGGGGTCCCGACATACCTACGGTGGCACGTAGTTCATGAAATTCGGGGCTTAACCTGAGGCCCAAACATACTCGATGTTCGATACTACTCCCAAAAAATATATAGTCCTCGTAGTATAACATGCATGAATTCATGGGCTAGTTAAATCATGATAATCATTAACATACTTGTACATACGTGAACTAGCCATGAAACAAGGCCTATGAGTCGGTCAAAAAGTATTTCATGATTCATAAGGTTCATACATACTTGTAAATCATGCATATAGCTTAGAATTCATAAAATCATGATAGGTAATATCATGAATCCATAATTCAATTGTAAATCATGCTGGGTTCATAAATATCATCATTTAAAGACAAGATCACAAATTGATTCATCATGGGTCATGCATAATTAGGCTTAATTTCATAGAATTCAAAATCGATACAATTATAAATGATTTAAATAATGAAAACTGATCAAAACCTGTTGATTATGATGAGATTCTAAAATCACAAAATCCATTATCAAATCATTAGACTTTTATAAAAATTATCTTCAAAACCCCATGAGTTTTTTAATAAAAGTTTTGTAAAAATCATAGAGGATGGGCATGGTTGTGGAAGAAATCACCCATTGATAGCCTTATATACCTGGAACAACTAATTCTTAACTTCCTTTGAAAGGCCAAGAAGAAATTGATGAAGAACACCTTGAAATCACCTAGATCATCCTCCTATCACCTTCCTAAACCTTTGCATGCATGAATGAGGACTTAGGCTAGTCTATTCCCTCTTAAAGCACCATTTTCTTATGTTAAAACAGCGTAGTATAGGCCTCTAGGACTTAGGAATTACGAAAAAGCCCTTACTAAAAGCGCAGAAATTTGCTGACTACCAGTCCCCATGAGGGACTGGATGACTCGTGACCAGGGCTAAGGACTCGTGTCCTAGAGTCGTGGAGTCTACTGGCCAATTCACTCAGGGGAACCCACGAATCGTGGTAACCACCCGTGACCCCCAATGCCCCAAACACTACCGAACCTCTCAATCTATGCCACGGATGACCTCACGAGTTGTGAGCTCTGACCACAACTTTTGGTCATGCTCGTGGCCTCACCCAACATGTTGCCAGGCCCTGCTTCACCATGAGTCACCTCACGACTCGTGGTCATTCCTCACCAGCCACTTCACGAATCGTTCTGTGATCTGGTTCGAAATTTCAATTTTTCACCATTTTGACTCCCGAGTCTGATTCTTGTGTTTCGGGGGTATAACAATATCTCTCTGTTGGGAACATTTGTCCTCGAATGTTTGAAACACATAGAAACTCAGAAACATGCAATCATCATATGCAAACACTGATCATTTAAATCAAAAACTGATGAAATGGATACCTCCAAAAAGAACTACATAACCGAACTGAATTCAGACGTCAGATACATCTATTATAACATAAATCAAATTTGCGCACATGAACTAAACATGGAAACCGATTAGAGGATTAGGGAATAACTGATACCTCAAATTGAAACTGAGCCGGTAGGGAACAGGTGAGGGTATTTAGCCATTATATCTGCTTTGGCTTCCAACATAGCTCTCTCGACATGTTGATTCCTCCATAACACCTTTACTGAAACTACTTCTTCATTCCTCAACCTCTGAACCTGACGATCCAAGATTGCAACGCGAGTTTCCTCATAACTGAGGCTATCTCTCCCACCAACACTTTTCATTAGGACAACTAAAGCTTGATCACCCAAGCACTTTTTCAAGAGCGATACATGAAAGACTTGATGAAATGAAGATAACTCTGATGACATGTCCAACTCATACTCTACCTTACCAACTCTTCTCATAACCCGGTAGGGACAAACATAGCAGGGACTAAGTTCTCCTTTCTTTCTGTACCGCATGACTCCCTTCATGGGAGATACCTTCAGAAACACCCAATCGTCCACCTCGAACTCCAACTCTCTCCTCCTCACATCAGCATATTATTTCTGACGACTTTGCGCAGTCTTTAACGAATCCCTTATCAACTGAAGCTTCACCATAGCCTCATGAACAAAGTCAGGCCCTATCATAGTTGCCTTACCGATCTCAAACCATCCAATGGGCGATCTACACCTTAGTCCATAAAGAGCCTCAAATGGTGCCATTTGGATGCTAGAGAGATAATTGTTATTATAAGAAAATTCAATCAAGGGCAAGTGATCATCCCATCTACCTTTGAAATCCATCACACATGCTCTCAACATGTCCTTGAGAGTCTGGATTGTTAATTCAGCTTGGCCATCCGTTTGCGGATTAAAGGCTGTGCTGAGCTTATGTTGAGTCCCAAGCCCCTTCTGAAAAGACCGCCAGAACTAGGAGGTAAACTTAGTACCTCGGTCAGAAATAATAGAAAAGGGCACTCCATGCAGTCAAACCAACTCCGAATATACAATTTGGCATAATTATCTGCTAAATCTGTGGTTTTCACTGGAAGAAAATGTGCCTCCTTGGTCACCTTGTCGACCACCACCCAAATGGAGTCTTGTTTCTAGCGAGTACAGGGCAACCCATTTATGAAGTCCATATTTATTTATTCCCACTTCCAATTAGGAATGCTAATATCCTAAAGTACACCTCCCAGCCTTTGGTGTTCGACCTTCACTTGCGGACAGTTCGGGCACCTGGCTACGAATTCTGCAATGTCCCTCTTCATGCCGTTCCGCCAATATATTTCCCGCAAATCATGATACATTTTGGAGGCACTCGGATGGATAGAGTACCTAGATCCACGTACCTCATGCAATATCCAGTCCCTCAAATCATCTACATCTGAAACACACAGAAGACCCTGGTATGCAACACACCATATCCGGACGGTTTCTTTCAGCTTTACCAACATCGAATCCTCATCTTGTCTAGCCTTCACATCAGTCACCAAGGACGATTCGGATACGTTTTGCACCACAAGGCCGCCATCGGTCGAGTCGACCAATCAAACTCCTAACCTTGCAAATTGATGGACATCTTTCACCAACTCCTTCTTTCCCTCATCCACGTGTGACACACTCTCCATAGAGAGCCTACTAAGTGCATCCAATACCACAGTAGTCTTACCCGGGTAGTGAAGAACACTCATATCCTAGTCCTTAAGTATCTCCAACCACCTCCTTTGTCGAAGATTGAGATCTTTCTGCATAAACACATATTGCAAACTCTTGTGGTCTGTAAATACATCCATGTGGATGTCACGACCCAAACGTACACCCGGATCGTAGACATGGGACAAGGAGCCCGAGAGACCTCAAGTCAACCTATGGCATGAACATAGATCTAATTCAGTCACATGAGTGGAAGAATTAACATAGAGAGCGTAATCATAGCATAGCATAAGGAAAAATTAGTACAAGACTTAAATAATATGTCGGATTACCACTTGTTGTATGATAAGCCTCTAAACATGAAAAGCGGATTGATGGGACAACTCCCAAACTAATCTAACATTCAAAAACTGAAGGAATAAGATAGAGTGTGAACATGTAGCCCTCGGAACATAAGGACTCACCAAGTGCGCTAAGAGTGAGTCCAGATCTATCTACGAATGAGGATGAGCCTGGGAACTGGGACATGTATAATGAGATGATACATCATAAAAAGTATGCAGTTAGTATGTGGAATGTACTGAGTATGCAAGGTAAGTAAAACGGACGTATAAAACATATATAAGTTCATAAAAGATTATAAGAATAGGAGAACATGCTCGTACCATAAATCATTATAACATATCATACGTCTCATGGTTTTCAAATGTTCATAACATAAACTTAGTCATAATCATAATAGAAGAGATTTGCTTAACATAACTTGAGCCAACATACATAATCATAACATGCGTAAATAATAAGGAACAATGGGAGATTCGCTTAACCGGCATACCCCATATGAGCACACATGAAGCCCGACTTGTAACCCTAGTGTGAAGGGTGTTCGTACCCTACCAAGGGTAGGAACCATGAAGGGAGTGATCACATATGTAAAGGGCCATTTGAGCAAGGGACAAACATGAAAGGGTCCCAACATATCTACAGTGGCACGTAATTCATGAGATCCGGGACTTAACCTAAGCCACAAACCTACTCGGTGTTCGATACTACTCTCAAAACGTATACAGTGCTCATAATAATACATACATGAGTTCATGGGCTAGTCAAATCATGATAATCATAAACATGCTTGAACATACGTACACTAGCTGTGACTTGAGACTCGTGAGTCGTCCAAAAAACATAATTTATGAATCATATGTTTCATGCATACTTGTAGATCATACATATAACTTGAAAATCATCAAATCATAGTGGTAGTTAAATAAATTCATATTTCGAATCATAATTCATGCTGGGCTTTTAGATATCAACAATGGAAATAGTAGATCATAAATTGATTCATCATGCGGCATGCATAATGAAGCTTAATTTCTTTGAAATCAAAATCAACAACATTATACTCAATTTAAATCTCAAAAGATAATCAAAATTCATAGATTATGATAACATTTCAAAACCACAAGACCCATAATTAAATCATTTTTTAAAATAAATTAAAGACAAAACCCTATGAGTTTTAACTAAATTTTGAGTAAAATCGTAGAGTAGGAGCATGGTGAGCTAGTTAAATCATGATAATCATAAATATACTTGTACATACGTGAACTAGCTTTGAAACGAGGTTGTGAGTCGACCAAAACATAATTCATAATTCATATGGTTCATACATACTTGTAAATCATGAATATAGCTTGGAATTCATAAAATCATTATATATAATATCATAAGTCCATAATTCAATCGCAAAGCATGCTGGGTTCGTAAATATCATCATTTGAAGAGAAGATCATAAATCGATTCATCACTGGTCATGCATAATTAGGCTTAATTTCATAGAATTCAAAATAAATAAAATTATAAATGATTTAAATAATGATAACTGATCAAAACCTGTAGATTATGATGAGATTCTAAAATCACAAAACCCATTATAAAATAATTAGACTTTTATAAATATCATCTTCACAACCCCATGAGTTTTTAATAAATTTTTTTTTAAAAATCATAGAGAATGGGCATGTGTGTGGAAGAAATCACCCACTGATAGCCTTACATACCTGGAACAATTGATTCTTAACTTTCCTTGAAAGCCTAAGAAAAAATTGATGAAGAACACCTTGAAATCTCCTAGATCACCCTCTTATCACCTTCCTAAACCTTTGCATGCATGAATGAGGACTTAGGATAGTCCATTCCATCTTAAACCACCCTTTTTTATGTTAAAATGACGTAGTGTAGGTCCCCAGGACTTAGGAATTACGGAAAAAGCCCTTACTAAAATCATAGAAATTTGTTGACTGCCAATCCCCATGAGGGAGTGGACGACTCATGATCAGGGTTAACGAATCGTGGCCAAGAGTCGTGGAGTCTACTGCCCAATTCACTCAGGGGACCCCACGAATTGTGGTGGCTGGCCATGAATCGTGGTCACCACCCGTGACCCCTACTGCCCCAAACACTAATCAACCTCTCAATCTATGCCACCGATGAACTGACGAGTCATGAGGTCTGACCACGACTCATGATCATGCTCGTGGCCTCACCCAACACCTTTCCAGGCCCTGCTTCACAACGAGTCACCTCACTACTTGTGGTCACTCCTCATGAGCCACTTCACGAATTGTTTTGTCATCTGGTGCGAAATTTCAGTTTTTCACCATTTTGACTCCCGAGTCTAATCCTTGGGTTCCCCGGGTGTAATATAAGTTTACCTCACAGTTTTGGAGATCATGCCAAAAAGGACTTAGTACTCAGGTCAAGCCTAGCACAACTTTTCATTTGCAGACAGACGGTTAGGCTGAACGGACCATTCAGACTCTAGAGGATATGTTGAGAGCATATGTCACGCTCTTAGTTTACACCCTGGACGGGACACGGTACTTGAAGCCACAAGTGGCCCCAATTCAACCCCTGGTCTATCATATACTAGCCTTCTGACTAACATAAAATTCATACAATAGAAATTTAAAGAAAAAGTATAAATATTTTAAAGAAATGAAGCTGGTCAATAATATTGAAGATATTAGAATAAACTACAAGACCTCAAGAAAACCACTGAGTCTAAAAATTGAATCTAAGTCTAAAAGCCAATATGTTTTATGAGCTGCTGGGACAAACCCTTAGCTTGCTCTAAATAAAATAAAAGAAATGAAACAATATCTAAAGCAAGAAATCTTTGTCCTCAAAAGATGAGGATTCACCGATTAGTAAAGCTGAGGTCTTCAAGGAGTAAGCGGCTAATGAAACTGAGACAGTGATGCTGCAGCTATATTGTAAAATGATACAACATAAAAGTATTCATCAGTACTTTGAATGTATTGAGTAATTAAGAGGAACATAACAAAATAGAATAAATAATAAAAGAAATGTTGAACTGAAAGACATTCAATGACCAACTAAAGCTACTTAACCAAATAACTGCAGTACTGAGGTGGTCTAGAAGACCCTATCTGATGGTCAAAGCACGTTGTAAGTTTGGATTACTGATATGAACTGAACTGGACTGAGACTAAATAAAACTGACTAGTGAGAGAGTCTTAGACTGAATACTAAGCTGATAGCTCAAAACTGGGGCCCAAAACTAGTCAGGGATACGTGTCTAAAAGTGCCCTGAGAGTCTTAACGGACCAGATTTTGAAACTGGGTTCTAGATTGGTCAGAGCTGCTTATCTAGAAGTGTCGTAACCGTCTAAGAAAAATCTGAGATCTGAACATGGTTCCGAAGGTTAGTCAGAGATATATGTATAAAGTGTCATGACTGCCTCGTGGACCAATAAACTGGATTCTGAATATACAATTGATTACTGGGAGGTGATACTGACACCTTAGGAAGTTGTGTAGTCAAACTGATCGGCTGACATTTCTGACTGACACTAAGAAATTTCATATTTTGAGTAAGGATAGACAATCATGTATCTAACTGAGAATTTATCATGTAAAATAGTAAGGGAATTAACTACACTGGTATAATCAAGAGAATTCCAAGGTTTATCCTTTAAAAATGAATTTAAGTCTGTTCTACCCTCAAGAACTAGGGTTGAAGTCACTACACAGAGATAATCATCAATACTACCATTAACTGGTGGGAAAATACCCATAATTAATATATATGATGGTACTACATGGATTAAACAAGACATTATCAAGAATTTCTCCACATTCGAAAATCTACAGGGCTAGAATTCACTTTTGCGAAAATAATATCAATTTACTCAATGAACTGATGGAAATCATGTCTAAAATTAATCATGGATATCATTCTATGTGAATTCAAAGGAGTTTACATATAATCTCTTTGCGTTCAAAAGATCAGGGCAAGGATTCATAAAGAAATTTGAGAAGGGTTTTGTGGGACACAATTGAAAAACTATCCCTTTGTTGAATTTCCACATACCTGGCTAAAAATTTTCCGAAGAAGGAAGCATGAATTTGCTGCAATGGGTGAGAAGCCCTAGTCTTGCCCGAGAGTTCTTGAGAGGAAACTACAATCATTTTTCTGAAAATCTAAGTGAGAATAAGGGGAAACCCATTTAATCCCTCTAAATTCTCTGAAGTTATACTTAAAATGACATAGTTTAGGGACTAAATAGCTAGGAAATTACAAAAATAACCCTGGGATTTTAATCTGGAATCTGGCCGACGGGGTCCATCGGGTCACTCAATGAGTCATTACTGATGACCACGACTTGTGGTCACCATCCATTAACCTCAGTGCCTTGATCTTGAACAACATTCTACTCTACCTGGCAACAACTCATCCCACTACTCGTGGTGATTGACCATGAATTGTGGGGTCCTTCTGTCAAATACACTGCCTCCTCTCATCTCGTCAATTGCAACTTCCCACGACTGACCTAATTCATCTCAGGATTTTGTAGGATCCCACATATCTCAGACTACTTTGCCAATTCATCTCAGGATTTTGTAGGATCCCACATATCTCAGACTAAGATTTCCCCTCTTCCCAAACCTCATCACCTCTTTCATAGGCGAGGTTTTTAGATAGACCCAGTCATTCACCGCAAACTTTAATTCTCTTTTCCTCGCATCAGCATAGGATTTCTGATGGCTCTGAGCTATTTTCAATCTTTCTCTGATGAGTTGTACCTTCTGCATAGTTTCATGAATCGAGTCTGGCCTGACTATTGCAGCTTCACCCTCTTTAAACCACCCAATAGGAGATCTGCACCTCCTACCATACAATGCCTCAAATGGGGCCATTTGGATACTAGAGTGGTAGTTGTTGTTGTATGCAAACTCGATGAGAGGCAAATGGTCATCCTAACTACCCTTGAAATCAATATTTACAACAATGATAGGAAGAACCTTCACTTGATTAATGCAAAATTCCGAAGAACAACTTTACAATTGTCTCAAAATAAAACTAACTCTCCAAACTTCCTTACTCGAAGACTTTTCTAATTGGAGAATTCCTCTAAAGTTTTTTCTTCACAACTTCGACACTTTTTCTATTAAATGAAAATAGAAGGGTATTTATAGTAGTTTGATGTTTTCCTTCTTCCGTCTTAGGATTGTAAAGTTCCTCTTCCTAGTTGAAGAGGGAATTGGTTTTTGGCCGTGTGAAACACCTTAGCCGTGTCGCCCTTGTCAAAGCCGTGTCCTAGCGCTGCGTCACACGCCTTGTTGCGCGGGGAGTGTCCTACTATGCATGTGTCATTTAACCAATGTTGGGGCACCTCGCACCTGCCCTAGTGCCGTTTCAGTGTCGCACCATGCCTGGCATTGTGCCAGTGTGCTGCTGCCTCACGCGGTTGTGTGCCAACCTCGTGCAAATTTCAGTCCTTGCATCCTTCATTCACACTTCTTCTCATTTATTCTAAAATAACTTAAATACACTTAAATCTATCATTTTTTAGCCTTAAAAAAGTCTAATCACGTCTGTTAGTCATTTTGAAAAATATATATCATAATCACATGCAAACACATATAATTTATTCTGAAAACACAGTAAAGTATGGGCAAAAATATGTCAATGAAGTGCGTAAATACTCCCTTCATCAAAATCCTTGACCCAAACTAGATGATAAATACATCCCTTAGAAATGAGCTTCTTGTCCTTAAGGTAGGAAATAAACCTACCCTTCGGCGTTGAACTAATACCCGACCATTCTAGAGCTGGTTCATTAGGGAATTGAAACTTGACGACCCTAGTTCAGCAGTCGACTTAGGCATAACCAGAGTGTAGCCAACCCATGCCAAGAATGAGGTCGAATTTGACCATGTCTAACTCTACAAGGTCAGCTGGAATGACTTTATTGCAGACTGAAATTGGACAGTCTTTATACACCCGACTGGCTCTAACTAACTCGCTAATTGAGATGGAGACTGAGAAATGTTCTAATAATATTATTGGACTGATATCGAACTGAACTGGTATATAGGGAGTCACGGATGATAGTGTGCCCCCTGGATCAAGCAGGGCATATACATCTAGGTGGAAAAGACGCAACATACCCGTGACTACATCTAGTGAGTTCTCCTAATCCTTACGAGATGATAATGCATAAAAACGGTTTTTGCGTTGACCACCCTCCGTACCTGATGTGTTAGCCTATTGAGCTGGTCGGCCTGCTGGAGCTGCTAAGGTGGTGGATTGTGATCTCCCTCACCCTGCTGATGGGCATTCCTTAAGACTATGCCCGAGTTGTCCATAAACAAAACAGTCCTCTCGACCATGAAGACACTCTCCCGGGTGATTCTTTCTACACCTGGGGCAAGATGGATATTTGTTCCTAGCACCGTAGCTCTGAGAGTGAGAGCTAGAGGCTCCACCCCTCCGGTCCTAGCGGGACCGAAAGGTAGGGGCGCTGGCTGAGCTGGCTGTCGGAGCCTTCTGTTGCTGCTGCTGTGGGTGGTTGTTACCGCCTGACCTCTAGTGCCATGATCTGATTGGACAGTCCTTTCCCTCTTATTCTATCGTTCCATGTCCCTCGATTTTTCAATATTGATCTGCTGGGCATAGACAATCAGACTGGAAAGGTCGATATCCTCGATCAACATCACGGTCCTGCACTCTTTGAGGACCAAGTTTGACACCACATTCACGAATTTCAGCATACGAGCCCTTGGCTTGGCCACCATCTCTGGAGCATATTTGGAACACCTGGTAAACCCCAGAGCATACTCTACCACAGTTCTGTTTCCCTGTCTCAGGTTCATGAATCCGCTACCTTGGCCTCCCCTGAGCTCTCGAGGGAAGAATTTGTCTAGGAAGGCTGTGATGAACTCCTCCCACTCCAATCGATCCTGCTCCCACTGGTCGCCCCTCCCTCCACTGTTCATACTAGACTTGGGCTACCCCTTTTAGCTGGTAGGTAGCCAGGTCAGCACTCTCAAAGGAGCTGACATCCATTATGTGGGTTATCTTTCTGATCTCATCTACGAACTCTTGGGGGTCCTCCCCCACCTTGGATCCCCAAAATGATGGAGGGTTCATACTGGTGAAGTTCTGAACCCTAGCAGCTGCTTCGAACCCATTGTTATTAATTGGAACCACCTACTGGTTCACCTGATTAGTCAATGTCTGGGCAAGAAGCTAAATTGCCACCCTAAATTTTGTGGTTGATATCGAATCGTCCTGTACGGCCGCCGGGGCTGGTGGAGTAGTAAACTGGGCATTTCATTCTTTTTCCATTACCACGTCGAGGAGGAATTGTTCACTGAAATGGAGCAGAGCACGAATTAGTAGAATGATTTTTTGAACTGAATTTCAACGCAAGATTGATCTTGGGCAGATTTATATGCACAAGTGATACTCAAAAGTATCATTTTCGCCTTGTTTATCTAGCAATGCGTATACATTTTCATGTAATTGGTAATAAAATGTGAATTTATACTAACCAACATGATTAGCATTGTTTTGTAGGTAAAATGTGATTTCGAGGAGCTAAAATGCATGTTGGATGATATCGGAGTTAGACTTGGATGCGAGCAAGGGAAAAGGCATTGGACTGTACAAATTAAAGGGGCTCCGCGATGGAGCCGTGTCATGCTGCCATCGCGGAGGCATTCTGCCTGGAGGGTGAAAACTCACCGATTTCCAGTGGAGGTTCGCGACAGCGCCGTGGCACGGTGGCTAGCCTCCACGTTGCACGCCGTGCCACGTTAGTGTTATATTCCCGGACCCCCAATTCCAGTGAGGGTCCGCGTCCACGGCATGTCACGGAGGCAGTGCTCCGCGATGCACTCCGTGACACGTTGCTCATTATTCCGGGAAAAATTCCCACTAGTATAAATAGAACACTTAAGTGTATTTTTCATAATTCAGACTTGGTGGAGCAAGGACGTGGGTTACAGGCAGTTGAGGGACGAAACGTTCAGGGTTTTTTCTCTCTTTCTTTCTTCTCTAATTCAATTGTTTGTATGATTAACACTTGTTTTAGGATGATTAATCCACAAATGAGTGGCTAATTCTCTTCCTTGCTGAGGTTATGAACACTTGTGATGAATTTTGATTATTAATCATCTGGTTTTTCATCTTTTTCCTTCCATGTTGTTCTTTAATTCTTGTTCTTACTGCATTGGTGTGTGGCCTACATTAATGTACATCTAAAACGTCCGATTTCACTCAAGAGAGCACGAAATTGGAAAGTTGTGAATTAATAGGATATTGTTCTTTACTTGACTTGGGAAAATTGAGTTTTGATGTGCTTTCCTGATAGAAATATACTTGAAAGCCGTATTAGTCAATTTAAGAACCGGAATTGTATTGCTAGGTCATGAATTGCATTTGATCACAGAAATGTAGACGGATGGTTTATGATTTTTAAGTGAGATTAAATACGAGAGTTTTAATCTCTTGGCTAATGTTCTTGGCTAGCAACTGGAAGAAAAGATTAACCAATTTATGATGATATCAATTTCATTACATGTTCTTTACCTCGGCATGCTCATATCCATAGTTTAAATTCAAAGTAGATAATTGTTAGTAGTTATAGTATAGAATTTATAAAACAAATTATTCACTTTTTGGTTACGTTGTTGTCAGCATATTTAGAAGTGAAATATAGTATAGTATACCTAAGCAAACTTCACTTAATTCGAGTCTCTGAGGGATCGATACTTGGCTTACTAAAGCCACTTACTACTTGTTCGACCACGTGCACTTGCGTGTCGGTTTAGATACCCATATAACCACCGAACAACGATAAGGAGTATGACATAAAGGAAAGTTTCCTAATGACATCTCATAGCCTCCCTGTCATAACTGTGGCACACTTCACACTCATGAAGAGGACTCTACTCGATGCGGCTTTCAGACATCTGAGGATACTCTAAACCTAGTGCTCTGATACCAAGTTTGTCACATCCGAGTTTACACTCTGGACGAGACATGGTAGTTGAAGCCACAAGTCTCCCCGATTCAACCCCTGGTCTATCATATACTGGCATTCTGAGTAACATAAAATTCATACAGCAGAAATTTAAAGAAAAAATATAAATATTTGAAAGAAATGAAGTTGGTCCATAATATTGAAGATATTACAATAATATACAATACCACAAGAAAACCACTAAGTCTGAAACCTGAATCTATGTTTGAAAGCCACTAAGTCTAATGAGCTGCTGGGACAAACCCCCAGCTAGCTCTAAATCAAATAAAAGAAATGAAATCACATCTCAAGAAAGAAATCTTCGTCCACGAAAGATGAGGACTCACCAACTAGTAAACCTGAGGTCTTCGAGGAGTAAGCGGCTAACGAAACTAAGACTGTAATACTGCAGCTATATCATAAAACGATACAACATAAAAGTATGTATCAGTACTTCTAATGTACTGAGTAAGTTTGAGGAGCATAACACAATAGAATAAATAATAAAAGAAATGTTGAACTGAAAGACATGCAATGATCAACTAAAGCTACTGAATTGAATAACTGCAATACTGAGGTGGTCTAGAAGACCCTATATAATTGTCAAATCACGTTCTAAGTCTAGATTACTAATATGAACTGAAATGGACTGAGACTAGACTGAACTGACTAGTGGGAGAGTCTTAAACTGAATAGTAGGCGGATAGATTGAAACTAGGACCCAAGACTAGTCAGGGATACGTGTCTGAAAGTACCCCAAGAGTCTTAATGGACCAGATCTAAAACTAGGTTGTAGACTGGTCAGAGCTGCTTATCTAGAAGCGTCGTAACTGTCTAAGAACAAATTGAGATCTGAACTGGGGTCCTAAGTCTAGTCAGAGCTATATGTCTAAAGTGTCATCACCGCCTCGTGGACCAATAAATCGAATTCTGAATCTACAATTGATAACTGGGAGGTGATACTTATACCTCAGAAAGTTCTATAGTCAAACTAATCAGCTGGCATTTCAGACTGACACTAAGAAATTTCATATGTTGACTAAGGATAGACAATGATGTATCTAACTGAGAATTTAGCATGTAAAGTAGTATCACTACACTAGTATAATCAAGAGAATTCTAAGGTTTATCATTTAAACATGAATTTCTAGTCTGTTCTACCCTCAAGAACTAGGTCTGAAGTCACTGCATAGAGCTAAGCATCAATACTACAAATAACTGGTGGAAAATACGCATAATTAATATACATTATGGTTCAACATTGATTAAACAAGACATTATCAAGAATTTCTCCACATCCAAAAATCTGCAATGCTAGAATTCACTTTTGCGAAAATAATATCAATTTACTCATGAACTGATGGAAATCATGTCTAAAATCAATTATGGATATCATTAAATGCAAATTCAAAGGATTTTACATATAATCTCTTCACATTCGAAAGCTTAGGGCTAGGATTCATAAAGAAATTTGATAAGGGTTTCGGGGGACACAAGGGAAGAACTATCCCCTTGTTGAATTCCCACATACCTGGCTAAAAGTTTCTCGAAGAAGGAAGCTTGAATTTTCTGCAATGGGTGAGAAGCCCTAGTCTTTCCTGAGAGTTCTTGAGATGAAACTACAATCGCTTTTCTGAAAATCTAAGTGAGAATGAGGGGAAACTCATTTAATCCCTTGAAATTCTCTAAAGTTATACTTGAAACAACATAGTTTAGGGACTAAATAGCTAGGCAATTACAAAAATGACAATGGGATTTAAATCTAGATTCTGGCTGACAGGGTCCCAACGGGTCACTCAATGAGTCGCTACTAGTGACCACGACTCGTGGTAACCATCCGTTATCCTCACTACCTCAACCTTGAACAGAATTCAATTCTACCTACTAATAACTCATCCCACGACTCGTGGTGACTGACCGCGAATCGTGGGGTCTTTTTGTCAAGTACACTGCCTCCTCTCATCTTATCAATTGCCACTTCTCGCTACTGACCTAACGAGTCGTGGGGACTAACCACAACTCATGGTCTCGTCCGTGGGGTGCCTTTTTCCCAACTTTCAAACATCATCTCCTAGCCTCCCTAAGAGTCACATCACGACTCGTGGCACCTCCAACAGATCACCTAATGACCCATTCTATGACTGGTGCAAGATTTTTTAGTTTTTTGCAAATTTCTATTTTATGTCTTGGGCATAATCTTTGAGTTTCCCAGGCATTACAATTTACCTCTTATTGAGTTTTCTTACAACAACATCTACCACTCCAACATTTAGATGGCTCGATTTGAGGCTTTTTATGGCTGGAGGTGTAGATCACCCATTGGTTGGTTTGAGGTAGGTGAGGCTAAATTAATAGGTCCAAATACAGTTCATGATGCTATGGAGAAAGTTAAGCTTATACGTGAAAGGCTGCAAATAGCTTAGAGTCGTCAAAAGTCCTATGCTAATGTGAGGAAGAGAGAACTCTAGTTCAATGTTGATGCTTAGGTTTTTTGAAGGTGTATAACATGAAGGGGGTGATGAGGTTGGAAAAGAGGGGGAAACTTAGTCCCTGATAGATTGGTCCTTACAGGATTTTGAGACGTGTTGGCAAGGTAGCCCATGAGTTGGACCTACCAGCGGAGCTGGCTTCGGTATATCCAATTTTCCATGTATCATTGTTAAAGAAGTGTGTTGGTGATCCGACTTTTGTTGTCCCGGTGGAGAGCATAGATGTGAAGGATAACCTTAGCTATGAGGAGTTACTAGTTGGAGATCCTTGATTACCAGGTTCGGAAGTTGAGAAACAAAGAAGTAGCTTCGATAAAAGTCTTGTGGAGGAAGAAGCTTGTTGAAGGAGCTACTTAGGAGGCCGAAGCAGATATGATGGCTGGATACGCGCATTTATTCCCTTCCGACTTAGTCCCAACATGAGGTATCAATTTCCTCTTTAGTGCTCTATTCAGTTTCATGTCTCTCAGTTTTCTCTATGTGAGTGCAAGTGTGTGTGATTCACGAATTTAGTTCAGCCATATACATCAGTCTGGAGTTAGTCACTCCATCAGTTTTCAGCTCTAGATGTTCAGTATTTGGGGTTGCAGTTCTTTCCCCAGCTAGTCAGTATGTTTACCCATATTCGAGGATGAATGTTCCCAAGGGGGAGATGTTGTAATGTCCCAAAAGGCTCTATGCTCAGACCCAAGGGTTGAATTGGAGAAAGCAGGATAACCTGCACTACGTCAAAGAACGAGTTGTCTAGTGACTCGTGGTGTGACCTAATGGGTCGTTAAGTGACCAGTTAGTAGGAGCCCAAATTTAAAGGAGTTTTACCAGTGGAACCGTGTCAAGGAACAACTCATCATGTGACTTAACGAGTCATTAGTATGGTTGTTAAGTGCGAAGAGAAAGTTGCAGACTAGGAGATCTAACGAGTTAAGGAATGAGTCATGGTGTCACTTCGCCACTCGTCAGGTGGCTCATTATCAAGATTCCTAGTGATTAGGAAGAAAGGAAGTAACGAGTCATCTTGTCACCCACGAGTCCTGGTGTCCTTCGTGAAGTGTGCGAGGAAGGGTTTTGGCAATGTTGGAAATAAATTGAGGGATGAGTCATCGTGCACCTAACAACTCGTCAAGTGACCCGTAGGACGAGGAAGTTCAGTAAATTAGGATTTTTCCAGTGAAGATGATAAGAGAGGACCACAAGTCGTTAGTAGACCCAACAACTCATTAAGTTCCTCATGGTGACTGGCAGTGTCACTTTTTCTGCGAATTTAGTAAGGGTGTTTTCGTAAAACCTAAGTCCCTAAGCCTTTAACTACATCATTTTAAGTTGTGTTAGGAGGGTTTTAAGAGGGGTTAAGCCTGACCCAATCATTCCTCTCCCATGCATGCAAGCCTAGACCCCTAAATTGATAATCAAGCCTAGAATTTCCCAATTTCCCTTCAAATTACTTTGGGCTTTCTAGGAAAAGGGTAGATTTGATTCTTCCAAGTGTGCGAGGCCATGAATGAGGATTTCTTCCACCCTTATGCTCACAATTCTTCTCAATTTCATAAAGAGAGTCTCAATTCAAATAATGATTTAGAAGTGATTTCAATCTAATTTCATAGACTTCTTACAAATTTTTTATGGGTTGATTACCTCTGTGTTTTAAAGTATGTTTGATGATTAATGGGAAGATTTTATGCATGTTTTGATTACAAATTCATGAGTTCAAGTTTTAGAATATCTTGAACAATTATGCAAGTTTATGAAAAAGTATAGTTTATCATTGATGGTTTCAAGTATGTTGAAATATCTAGCATGTATGGATGTTTAAAAATTACCCATTTAAGTATTTATGATTTTATTTATGATGTCTATTTCATGAAATAATGATGCTAAGATTTGGGTAAGCCCACTCAAGTTAAGCATAATTTCATGATTTAGCTAAGGCTTGTAAGTTCAGTTATCTCATGTTTTTGAGTCAAGATTCCCCATATGTTAAGATCTATGTTATGTTTTGATATATGATTATATGAGAATTATATATGTTTTGGGAGTAGTTTCTAGCACCAAGTAGGCTAAGGGTTCCAAGGTTCCCCAGTCTCATACACTACACGCCAATGTAGGTATACTTTGGGGCTTATCAAGAGACCATTTCCCCGGCCCAAGGGAACACTGTGATATCACACCTTACTTAATCCTTCACCCTGGAAAGGCTTAGGATGGTCCTACTCCACACGAGCAAGACATGGGATCATCATGCGCTAATACATGCTTGTTGTCGGTTAAGACGTGTCTCCCATTGTTCCTCATGATTTCAATAATGCATATACTATAAGATATTATATCATGTTTTCAGCAGGTTTGATCCAAGGATCATCTTACGACTTTTTACCTATGATTTTAGATGTGGAAAGTCATATGAATTTATTTTCATCTTTGGGGTTATTTGATCCAGATATGAGATTCAATTTACGACTATTCATGATTTCGGATATCAGCATGTAGTCCTCACTCTCATGATGTTATAACGTATGTTATTATACATGATTTAGTTACATTCACTCAGCCTGTTTTACTTAACTCGCATTCTTAGTACATTCCAAGTTCTGGCTGTACACTCTATGTTGTATCATTTCATAATATAAGTTTAGACGTTCAGACCTAGCTTCTCTATTTGATAATGTTCAAACTCAAACTCCTGAGAAAGTATGAAGGGGACGTTGTCAATAAAGAACCCAACAAAGAGGTTGCGGTCGAACCCACAGGAAATAAGGTCAGGATATAGAAAAACACTAGCATTTAAGCTTGAGTCAATTGTCTCCTAAAAGGGGGAAACCATATAAAAGTAACAAGTAACAATGAAGAGAATTTAAATGTTGATTCCAAATTAATGCAATTAACTAGGGTAAGTGTTCCCCATGGGTTCATAACTACTTCGGGTTTTTACACTTGTGATCTATCCCAATACTTACTCGTAGAACTGAGAACTAGGTTCATCCAAACAGATGGTTCATCCCTATTAGATGACGATACTCAATTAGTGGGTGAGGTCTCATGAGTGATTTCAGTTTAACTGTTATCAATTTGTTCAAAAATTAACTATCCTGCGACCACATCTCATGTTATACAATGATCATAAAAATCAAGACTTTGTTGTACTTCTCTTTTCGTAATCTCTACCTCTGTAGGCTTAAGCAAGTAGAGAATTTAGGCAAGTCCTAACGTTGCATACTATTATGAAACGTTAAAGACGAATAGATTACAATACAAGCATTTAATATTGGTTTAGAATCACGTCGTGCAAACCCTATCTCGTTAATTCACCATGATTCCCACAACCCTAGTTGTGGAGGTTTTAGCCCATTATGTTTATAAGTAAATTAATAGCATTCATAGGCAAATACATAAATTAATACTTACAACAATGATAGGAAGAAACTCTCTTGATTATTGCAAGAAATAAGGAAGAACAATTCCACAACAAGCATCTCAATGTATTTTGTGAAATAAGAGTTCTAACTCTAAATTGTCTAAGTTCTCAAACTTCTCAAAAACTTGGCAAAACTTGTCCAACATTACATAAAAATAAAAGGTATTTATAATAGTAGATTTATGCCTTCTTTGCTCCTTTAGAAATTTGATTTGGGATTTATAGCTTCTTTTTCTAATTGAAGTAGGATTCCATTGCTGGCAGCTAGACAGGGTTGGTGCGTCGCATTGGTGTTTGCTCTGTATTGGTGCCACATCGGTTAGTAAGAACTACGCCCTCTCATCTTTGGTCGCGCTGCTGTGGTCACCTGTCGCGACCCGAATGTAGAGCTGGATCGCAACAAGGGACAAGGAGCCTCGAGAGACTCCAAGTCGACCCATGGAATGAACATACATCTAACCCAATGAAATAAGCCGAATACTCAACATAATAACATAGTGGAAGCATAATCATGATGTAACGTAGAAAATGAAACAGACTTCATACATGACAGCTGAATACTACATATGGTCTGAAAGCTTCTAACATCTCTGATGGGTTGATGGAACATTGGATAACTGATATCGACTGGTATTGGGGAGATGAGGACTCACCAATGAAATGGAAGATAACTCTGAGAACGAGCTAATGACGGTGTTAGGTCTAAAGATCGGAGCCTGTATCATGAAATGATACAACATAAAATATGTGGTCAGTACGGGGAATATACCGAGTATGTGAGTAAGTAAGAAAATGGACATTTTAAATACATAAAAGTTCATAAGAGTAGTACAACATGCTCATACTATAAAAATCGTAATATGACATACGACTCAAGACTTTCAAAACATTCGTAATACATTGACCATCGTAGTCATAAAAGAAAATTTTATAAATCATAATTTGAGCCAAAGTAACATAAACATAAGAATGTATAAAAAAATGCGGAACAATGGGAGGACTCATCATAACCGACACCATCATGGTAGAGCCTTACATGATGCCCCAACTATCTCACTCAAGTAGGCAGAGTCGTCCCGACTTGCTAGGCCAGGGACGTGCAGTATGTGATATCACGAAAGAGGTGATCCATTAATATTCTAATGTATCAACGTGAAGCTACACTGACACGTAGTTATGAGACACCAGTGTAGTCCTTTGAACGTCGGGAAACTCGATGCTAGACACTTCTTTCAAAATCATGCACATTAGGTTCATATGTAAATCGTAAACATCATTCATGAGATTCACGTGCCCATTTACACACATGTTTAGCCCCGAATCAAGGGCCATAAATCAGCCAACGTCATCAATCAATCAATCATGAAATCCATATCATGAATCATAAATCATATTTGAACAGTGGGCATTGCCCAATACTTTAACATTCTTGAAAATACTCAATTCCCTTGTAAACATGATTATAAACATGGGTAACTTGAAGACATGTTAATCATTAACAATATCTCATCATACATGAACACTTATCATAAATCTCAACTTTCATAAACTTCTCATTAATGGGCATTTAGATTTATAAAGCTTCAAACATGGTTGTAATGTAAAACAACGTAAAACATGCCTATGATTCATAATTCAATAATAAAAACTCATTTAGATCATGCCCATGTAGAGAATTTAGGAATTTCATGAATTGGGTTAAAACCCCATAGAATCGACATAAGAATTTCAATGATTTAGAGAGAGATTGGGCATGGGTGTGAACGGATTCACCCATTCATAACCCTACATACTTGGGGAAGATTTGATTTTACCAGCCCTTGAAAGCCCAAAGAAAGATTAAAGGAAAACTTGAAGAGCTCTAACATGATAACCTCCTAAACCCTTTCAATATGCATGCATGGATGTGAATGAGCATAGGATAGATTTTCCCCTTATAAAACACTGTATTTAGAGCCTTAAACAACATAGTTTAGGACCCTAGAACTTAGGAATGATGAAACTACCCTTAATTAATTTCCTGAAAATTTTGCACTGGTAGTGAAAACGACCGACCCAATGGGTCATTCCTTAATACCATGATTCGTGGTGTTGTCTGTTACATCACCTGCCTATTCTTAACTTCTCAGATTCAATCCCACGACTCAACATGATGAGTTGATATAACAAGGTATGGTCCATTGAATCCTCCCATTACTTCCCCTGACATCCCGCACTTGGGCCATCCCACGAGCCATACAACGACTCATTCCTACTTCCACCGAGTCCTGGTTTCCATCCATTACTTCGATTGGAAATTTTGCTACTCCTTCCCACGATTGCTCACCATGATCTGTTGTTGCTCACAATGAGTCATCCTACGACCCGTTACTTACTCCTGGACTATGAACCAGTCTCACCATGACCACCAACAATGACTCATGACATCGACCCACGAGTTGTTCCTTAACCCATTACACCCCACTTCAACCCTTCTGCACCTCACCACGGACACCTCCTCCACCAACGATCCGTTACATGACCCGTTCTATGATAATTTTCCAGACTTATGTCAACTTCCATTGTAAATTCCTGGGTCTAGTCTTAGGCACTTCAGGGTATTACATCGCCCCTCACGAATTTGATCGTGCAGTAACACCTGCGCCTTGCGCTGTTGGTCGCGTAGGTGTGGCTAGTGGTGCTAAATGTTCAAGCTTCATTTTGTTCAAGCCAATTTCTTCATCTTCGTTCCAAAAGCCTTAAAATACTTCCAAATCCATCATTTTTAGCCTTGAAAGCATCTAATCATATGTTTTAGTCCTTTTCACAAATATATATTGTAAAACACATGCAAACGCATATAATTTGTTCTCAAAATATAGTGAAGTGTGGGAGAAATATGGGTAACAAGTGTGTAAATACCCCCTTTATCACAAACCCACACTTAAACTATTGTTCGTCCTCGAAAAATCTACTACTTCCCCTCTCTAATTCAGGCACAAAATTCATCATATGAATAGGTATACTTGCACTTAGGATCATGAGACAAATCAATAAAGCTTCAATAATTCACTCACATGTATATAGGATCAACATTAAAATGTCAAAGTTCGAAATCGCTTAGCTTTTAAAAACTAACTCATCAAGAGATGTTTTAGGCCAACATGAATCATATATAATTTAGCAATCAAGATATACCAAAGTCTTACTATTGTTCCCCCTACAATTTGGAGAGATGCCCTTTCTCACACAAGATATAAGTCAATATAAACTTGGGCATGAACAAAGCAATTTCCGCTCACTCTCCCAAAGAGCTCAACATGCATACAAAAGATGACCCATAGGCTTGATCTTAGTGTAATACTCCACTGATGTAGAACGTTGAATCAAGGATCAATTAGGATTTAACATGGTTGTAATGTAGGCTAAGGGACATGTAGGGACTATTTAGCCAAGATAGTGACTAATCTCCCTACACACTTTAATACTTTAGAACTCTTTGACTTTCTATCACATTCTTCAATCTTCTATTTTTCTCGGTATACCTCCTTCTATTTCTCAATTTTTCAACTTAGGTGACTACTGGAGATTTTTCAACAATTATGCTCAAAATTATTTTCTATCATTTTTTTCAAAGCACTTTCTTCTTTTTACTTTTCCCACTAATATCACCTCTCTTGTTTAGAAAATTTCACCCTTTTCTTATCTTCTAATTTTCAAATTTTTATCTTTTCCCTTCATTTCTCCAATTATTCTCCTTTCATACAAGATTTTTCAATTAAAGTGCTCTAGGAGTCATTTGGGTCCAATAAAAGTTAATACAACAAAAAGGCATTTAAGCTTGTAATATGGCTATCAAAAGAATAGGATAAAGCTCAAAATGACTAACTAGGATAATTAAATACAAGGTAGGTGAAATAGGATAAAAACAAGGCTACCAAGTAATGCATATATCACTTCCTAGATCCATCATTCTTATTTTGTTTTGCACACACACATAACAAGTTCTAGATATCAATTTGCAAGCATGGAGTATATAAAAAATTCCTCACACGTTGTCATAAAATGGTTGAACAATGGAAATAAATATTACATAAACACATATATCCATAATGTATGCATAACATAATTAAGCCCATTTTTTCAGGCACAAGAGTCAAGTTCCAAAAGACTAAGTGTTTCTACATTTTTAGGCTTTTTTGAGTGAATTTTTATAAAATCTCAATGATACCTAAAGTGAAGCACCTAGAATTTGTAAGGTCCAAGTTCTTGTTCTTTCTAATGACTAATTTACCCTTAAGATGGTCATCATCCATCCATCATCGAGCAAAGTCATGACTCAGCGACTAAAAACCATAAATAAAAAATCTTGACTCTCTAGTCGGTTATAAGGGACTATCCACTAGAAAAGTACCAAAAACAAAAATTAGAGGAACCCCCCAAAAAAAACTAAAAAAAAATATACTACAACCCAACGAGTATGCAAGATAAGTCATAAATCCCAAAAGAAAACTAGGCCTACCATGTGTAGTTTTAGCAATTAAGTCATATATGGTAATATGAAGTTCACTTGTCCCACACCATACTTAATTAGTAGCACTATCCCTAGTTCTAAAACAATAAAGTATAGAGTAAAAGAGTGAAAGAAGAACTCCATAGGCCTCTACTCCTCGTCATCTATGCTAAAAAGAGCAGCTTCCCCCATCTAAGAATCCTCCTCCTCTGCATCACTAGACTCTATCATTCTACTCTCGCCATCTCATCTTCTGTGGCCATGTTATCATCAATGGACTCCTCAAATCCAGGTCCAACTCTGCAAAGTGATCATGAATGTTCACTCAGAAGATAATCCATGTTGAGTTGTTGCAGCTGATCCTCAGTCACACCATTTATTCTCAGTTATAGCATTTGCATGCCATACAAGTAACTCAACATGTTATCAATTTGCGCATTGCGCTCATTGACAGAAAGGACTGGACTATTTACACCCTCTGGTTCCTTAGTTTTAGTTACATCAATTCTCTATAGATCATAAGAAGGTCTATACTCTGCCTCTTCCTCCTCAATGTCGTGCCCACGCAGAAATCTGGTCAAGAGACCCCCAAAGATAAAGTTTTGGCCCTTTTTCACCCTTGCTCTCCTCAACACATTTTTAATGATTACACCCACAATTTTCAGTCATTAGCGCATAGACAACACAAACCCTCTCTCTAGTCACATGGTTTACATGCTTCCCAAACACTAAACAAGCACAAACAATCTTTAACCAAACACATGCCTCCCTACTCATGTGAGCATACGAGAATGAAACATGATACTCAAATTGTTGGTGGCGAGACCACCTTGCAACTAAGTTAGGGACACAAAGAATATGTCTAATGTATTTATAAGGGGGTTCCTTCACAATGTTCACAAAAGGTTGTGGGTCAACATTAGGTGTACCAAGTAATCTATTCAAAGAAATAGGCGAAAAATTTATAATTTGTCCCCTAACTTTGACTTTATTTGTCCTCTCCTTTGGTTCCAAATTATCAAGGAATGCCTTCACAATATTCAAATTACAATCACCCGGAGCATCAAATACAAACCAAGAACAAGAGGGTGTAATCTGTCTACCATGTGAGGAAATACATATACTAAAATTTTTCTATCAATAAACATGTCATGTGAGTACTTTGATTCTTTATGCTCTTTAAACCATTTTTTATCTTCTTGCTTTGACCTAACGGAGCCCATAACGCCTCAATGAGTTGGTGCCATCTGCACATCCTTATGGTCCTCTTCACTAGTTCTCCTTGCTCTTTTTGACCCATGGCTTGAAGAAGACACTCCTTTCCCCTTACTTGGTTTTGGTGCCATTTGTGGAGGTTTTTCACAAGAAAAATGTTATACCTTATGATTTTGGTGAAAAAGTTTGGAGGAATTTGAAGAAAAAATGATTTCTTGGGAGAGTTTTCTTGAGAAAAATGGTGTGTGCGGCACGATTCTATTGCAAATGAGCTAAAAAAATAGGTCTAGGCCTTTTAAAGTACTCCTATGGGCTGGAATTTACGATTTAACCCTCAAAATTTTTGCCTGGGAAGCTTGCTCCGCGTCACGGCGCTCAAAGCACCTTCACTACTCTAGGTTGCGACCCCCGTTGCTTCATATGGCATGCGCGTCATGCCAGGCCTCGCGGCACCTGTGCCTGAATGTCGTGCCAGGCCTTGCGACGCCTGTGCTTATTCCTCGCGTTGCTTGGCCTGTGTGCTGCCCTGTGCATTGTTCAGCTATTTTGCACCCTGTTTTCAAAATTTTGGATTATGACCTAACTCCTGCATACTTGAACAAACTCATCAATTTTGAAATAAATTAAAAATTATCTTGGGTTGCCTCCAAAGTAGCACCTGATTTAACTTAATGAAATGACATAGGTATCTTGATTACTCAGACTTCACCAAGATACCTGTTAAGATGGAGATCACATTTTGGATTCTTGTTTTACCAGGCAAACCTTTGACACGTCAGAAAAAAAAACAATAACATAAAATAGGAAATAAAGACTAAAAGTTAAACACAAGCAATTAATCTAATCCTAATTTGTATTCCCCGGCAACGACGCTACTTTTTGATAACACTCAAACTCACACTCTTGAAAAAGTATGAAGTGGGCATTGTCAATAAAGAACCCAACAAAGAGGTTGGGGTTGAATCCATAGGGAATAAGGTCAGGATATAGAAGAACGCTAGTATTTAAGCTTTTGAGTCAATTGTATCCTAAAGGGGGGAAAACATATAAAAGTAACAAGTAACAATGTCGAGAATTTGAATGTTGATTCAAAATTAATTTAATTAACTAGGGTAAGTGTTCCCCATGTGTTCATAACTACTTCTGATTTTACACTTATGATCTATCCCAATACTTTACTTGTAGAAATGATAATTAGGATTCATACAAACGACTGGTTCGTCGCTATTGGATGACTATACTCAATCGTTGGGTTAGGTCTCATGAGTGATTTCACTTTCACTGTTATCAATTTTTTCCAAAATTAACTATCGTACAACCACAACTCAAGTTATACAGTGATCATAAAAGTCAAGGCTTTGTTGTACTTCTTTTTTCCTAATCTCTACCTCTCTAGGCTCAACCAAGTAGAGAATTTAGGCAATTCTTAACGTTGTGCAATGTTAAGAAACATTAAAGATGAAGAGAATACAATATAATTGTTTAGTATTGGTTTAGAATCATTCGTGCAAACCCTAGTTCGTTAATTCACCATGGTTCCCACAACCCTAGTTGTGAAGGTTTTATCCTATCATGCTTATAAATAAATTAATAACATTCATAGACAAATACATAAATTAGTATTTACAACAATGATAGAAAGAAATTCACTTGATTTTTGGAAGAAATAAGGAAGAATAATTCCACAACAAGTATCTCAAAGTATTTTGTGAAATAAGACTTCTAACTCTAAATTTTCTAACTTCTTAAACTTCTCAAAAACTTGGCAAAACTTTTCCAACATTACATAAAAATAAAGGGTATTTATAATAGTAGATTTATGCCTTCTTTGTTCCTTTACGGATTTAATTTGGGATTTATACCTCCTTTTCCTAGTGGAAGTAGGTTTCCACTACTGGCAGCTAAACAAGGTTGGCGCACCGCATTGGTGATTTCACTGCATTGGTGTCGCGTCACACATTGCATCGCGAGTAAGGCTTGGTTCTCGCACCTCTAGTCACGCTGCTGTGACCATGCCTCGCACATCTAATCGTGCAGTAAGGCCTACTGTACCCACCCGGCTTAAAATTAGGGCCTTGGACTATTCTAGAAGGGTCTAGGGCGTTCTTTAGTATACTTGAGTCATCTAGCATGACCTAGAATATTCTAGGAAATGCTAGGAAGCATAAAAACGCCCCAACACTCCCTAGAACTTTCTAGGCTAGTCTAGGACACTCTAGGCAAGGCTAGGCATCTCTAGAACATGTCATCTTGTAAATATCTAGCTATGTTCTAGGATGTTCCATAGACTAGTATAAATAGGAAGGATGGCATTCATTTGCAACCATCCACAAGCAAGAAAACAAAGTCCTTCACTTGTAAAGCATTCTTTGTGATATAAAGAGTTCTTTGGCATTTGCCACCAATCCTCTCTTCTTAAAAATCTTCTATACTTGAGTTTGTGTGAATAGCCAAACGTAAACGGTTCTTAGCTATCAAGGCTAAGTGTTAGAGTTGAACCCTTTCAAGGCGAAGTTAAGGCAACGATTGGGTGCTCCGCGTGGTCTAGAATTTGACCCCCTGACAACTGGTACCAGAGGCCTTAAGCGCCAGATATGCCTTTTGAGTGGCTAGTTTGAGATAAGAGTGTAGTATATTGGTTGGGATTAACCCCACCTGGGATAGGCTTTCGTTGACCAACTTTAGGGTTGCTAACTTTGTCATTGCCGACGAGGCTATTGATCGCTCAGAGAAGCTATATTATAATGTTATTGCCTATATGGCTATTGATCGCTCCAAGGAGCTATATAATGTCCGACGGGATATATTCAGGCCTAAGCCATAGTTACGTCAATCCACGTATGGACCTTTTTTATGACGTATCAGCATCACTTACCCTCGTTGAGCCTTGTGTTCCTAGTGTGTAGTTACAGGATCCCATCGGGCCAAGACACAGTTATAGGAGTCTAGCAGGCTCAGATGCGGACAAAGAAGCTAGGTAGGTTAGCTATCGAACTAGTAGAATCATAGAAACCTGGATAGGGGTATATCGATTGAAGTGTACTTGTCAGGGTTTATGGGGGCCCTAGTAGGTTATTTTTGTGTCTCTTGTACCTTCCGGGCTTACGGGGGCTAGGTTAGGTTCTTGTTTGTATTCTTGCTTGCTAGTTATAGCCTATGAATGTATAGTCGTATACTTTAAGCTCATATACGTGTAGTGATTTACTGGATGCAGGTTATGAATAAAAAAGTTTATAGGTTATCTTCTACTCCTTCTTGCTATTCACTTTAAGTTCCTTGTCGGCGTTTATTCAGCTTTTCATTACTACTTACATATTCGGTACATATTGTACTGAGCCCAGCTATGCGGCGCTGCATACTTGCCTACAGGTTTAGACAAACAGATTATGAGACCTCCTAGCAGCTATTCAGGGTTAGCAGTTTGGCCAGCTCCGTTCATCCGGAGTTGCCAGGTTGTAGAGATTTATCTATCTTTTATTTGTACAATATTTGGGTAGGCCAAGGCCCTTTCCCAACTAATATCTTTACTCCTAGAGGCTTGCAGATAATTGTATTCTGTTAGTTGATTGTTGTTGGCTGTGTGGGGCCCATATATGCCTTATTTTATGTGTTGTCTGTGTGGGGCCTAGAATAGCTGCTTATTTTCCTTTCCGTTATAACTAGACAGCATGGTGGTCTTATCGGCCCGCATAGGATCCCTATTAATGTTATCGTGGTTGGGTTAGTAGTTTTCTTTTATAGGTATTGTGTGGCCTTGTCAGCCCAAGGATGTATTTAATCGAGATATAGTAGTTTGTTTTCTTGATTTTGAGTCGTTAGTAGGAACCAGAGGTGCCTATGCCCAGCCAGGTCAGCCCAGATTCTAGTGTGGCATTAGGTTCCAGTCATGCCTTCCAAGGTGGGGCGTGACATCATTTCTCTATGATACATTGAGAGGTGACTTTCTTAAGGAAAAATTCCATGTCTTTGAGTCATTGTTGCACTTATATTGATCGGTACCACCAAAATCAAAATTTTTTATTGGTATAGCCAAATGATTTTTAAGTTGAAAAAGAGCTTGAATTTGAAAAACAAGAGCACTCTCTTTTCATGAGTTATACATTTGTTATTTGGCTTTTTTATTTTCAAATCGAGAGTGCAAAACTCGAAAATAGCCTGTCTAAAGTCATACCTTTGAATTAATTGTGAAAATAGTTGAACTCTTTGGAGTATGTTGCCTTGTGTAGTGAGATTTTTTAGCTTGATTCTTATGTATGCATGCATTGTAGAACTTGCCCCGAATGTCATTCAAGGTGAAATCCTAGATGTTGTTGCCCTTGGGAAATGAACTTAGGCCCTCTTTTGTTAGTAATTTCACCACTATATGACCTTCTTGAACATCAATCCTTGTTAACCACTATTGAGCCTTAAGCTTTTTTTTTGGAAACCACATTACAAGCCTTATACCCTTTTTATTTCTTTCCTTTGGTACCCATCCTCCCTAACTGCTAGTAATGAAAAAAATGGGGCTTGAACCCCAAGATTTGAGGGTGAAATAACTTGAAATATAATGTAGGAAAAATCCTATGTTTGGGGTGTGCAAATAAGAGGAAAAGAGGAATGAGCTTCTAGGAGAGATAGCACTTATTGCTGGAGGAATAGACAAAATTGCTAGTTGAAAAACCCACAACCAAAAGAATAAGGAAAAAAGAGAGAAAAGTTGAATGGTTCTATCTCTTATTGAGATGAGGCTTAGTGGAAAATCGAAGGTGTCAAAAGAGTGGATTTAGAAAAAAAAAATATGAATGATGACAAGGGAGAGATAAGGTAAAGTAAACTCGTTAAGAGTAGTTTGAATGTGTGCACAAAAGGCATTACCGAGGTTCTAGTCACTCAAGCTAAATGATGTCCCACTTTTGATCCCTAGCGTTCATTATGACCCGCAAGTCCTTAGTGATTCCAAGTGTAGAAACTCTACATTAGTGGCGAGTTATATGAAGGGCAAGCCTATGGGTCAATGTGTATGCAATTGAATATCTTTTAGAGAGTGAGCGTCTTTGCATCATTCTATAATCCCTTCATGTGAATTGCATCTATGTGAATAGGGTTCTCTCTTATGGTGAGTGGCATCCTTCCTAGGAGTAAATGCTAAAACTTTTATTTTTGATTGAGAGGTATTAATGCGACAAGTTGAGTAGTGAACGTTGAGGCAAACCTTGAATGTTGATTGTCAATATTGTGAGATGGTTGTGAACCTTGATTTGTTTGAACATGCCCCTAGTTTGAAATGAAATAATGAAAGTGAGATATGCCAAATTTTTGTGGTTACCAATTGAATTTTTGCAACATGTTTTAAGTCTCTTTATTTTCTTGATTCAACATTAGATTTCTATGGTTGTCTTAAGTTTTAGCAGTCCTTTGTGCAACTCTTATGACAAAGATGCTTAGTTAAATTCTAAGTTGTAGGTGAATGCCTTGCTTGAGGATGAGAAATAGTTCATGTTTGGGGGTTGGATGAGTTGGTAATCTACCAACTCATTATGCTTTTAAGCATGAGTTATTGCCTCATTTTCACAAAAAATTAGAAAGATTTTATGCCTTTTCTTTTGATTGTGTAGGTATTGAACTTAGACAAGGAAAACAAAAGAATTAAACAAAAAGCACCCTGTTGGAAGCAAGAAACATGCGTGCCGCATATTAGCCTCTGCGAAACGTAGGTGCCACGCAGTTGGGACCACCTGGTAGTGTTTTCCTGCGAATTCAATAAGGGTCTTTTCGTGATTCCTAAGTACCTAAGACCTATACTATGTCATTTAAGACTCATTTTATAGGGTTTTAAGAGGGGAAAACCTATTCTAAGCTAATTCATTCCGTGCATGCAAACTTGAGAGTTTGAAGAGAGGATTTAGAGCAAGTTTTGAAGGTTTCCATTGGAATCTCATCTCGGGCAATTAGAGAAGTGTTGAAATCATACTTCCCAGGTATGTAGGGTTATGAGCGGGTGTTTCCTTCCACACCCATGCCCAATCTCTATCTCGTATAAGAAATTCACATGATCAAGTTATGGGGTTTTTACCCAATTGCATGATTCTTCAATTTTTATAAATGGGTATGATTAGATTATGTTTGTATTGGTGAATTGTGAAGCTTGGGAAGATTTTAAACTTTTTTTCAATCCAAATTATGTTTTCTAAATTATAAAATTTAATGCCCATGGATGAGAAGTTCATGAAAGAAGAGAATGATGATGAATGTATGATTATGATGAGATTTGATGATGAAAAGTATGTTTCTAAAGCTACCCATGATTATGATTTTTTTTTCAAAATGACTTGAGTAGATCCAAGTATGGTAAAGCTTTAAGCAATTCCCACATGTTGATTTAAAATGATGATTTTTTCGAAATGAGCTTACCAGATTGTTTGGAGAAACGTCTCCCAAATTTCATATTATTAGCTTGTGGTATGTTGAGTTATGTATTCCTACGTATAGCTTATCACACGATTTGGTGTAGATGCTCCCACTTATATTTGAGTTTGTGGTATGTTTCAAAATAAAGCTTCTCATATGCATAAATTCATAATTAAGGTGTATGTCATTAATAAGTTTTGTCAAAGGACAATGTTGAGCTTTATTTTCATGTGATATCATGTCTATGCATGATTTCATTAATGAGCTTTGTCAATAAACATTGTTGAGCTTTGTTTCATACGATGTGGAGTTATGCATGATTTCATATTGAGCTTCATCAATAGACGATGTTGAGCTTCGTTATATACGATGTAGAGCATTCCATGTTTTTGGGAGAAGAGTCTAGCACCGAGTGGGTTAAGGGACGATCAGCCTATGCCCCAGAACAATGCTCCAATGTAGGTTGATACATATATATTATTGGTACCTCGCTTGTGAGATATCCCCAGTGCATATGGCCCATGAGCTTGATATCGATATCATGGGATCGTCCATCGCCATGGAAAGGTTATGGATGGCTCTATCCACTTGAGTGTGATAGTTGGGATCACATAAGCTCTATCGTGGTATGTAAGTTAAGTTACGAGTCTCCCACTTTCTATACTATTCAGATTTCCATATTCATTACTCTTAGAAGTTATCTTAAGCATGCATGTTCTAAAAGCAAGGTTTGACTCATTGTTCAACTTTAAATATAAATTTTATGTTTCAGCTTTGAGTCATTCGAGTCAGTCATGATGTTATAAAGCTTTGCATTGTCATGTATGATAAGATTATGATTTCAGAAAAAATGCATGTAGCCCTTCTTCTTATACTTGAAATCTTATGATATGTTATGAAATGTTTTAAATGATTTGCTTAACTTGAGTGGTTTTACTTTCCTTGCATACTCGGTACAGTCCACGTTACCGCATACTTTTTATGATGTATCATTTCATGATACAGAAGCCAGCTCCCAGGCTCAGCCCCGTGCGTAGTCGATTGTCAGAGTTAGCTCCTACTTGATTGGTGAGTCCTCATTCGTCGAGGGCAGACATTCAGTTCCTTATGTATTTTCAATTTCGGTGCTGTTGAGTTAGTGGGGGTCTTATCCCATCAACTCATCCAGATTAGAGGCTTTCAAACTTATGTATGTGTAGCTTCGGATGTTATTCTAATGTGATGTTGAATTAGACTTCTACTTAGATTATATTCATGATTCTTCAGTTTATTGATTGAGCTAGTTGTATGCTTATTCCATGGGTCGACTTGGGGTCACTCGAGGTCCCTTGTCCCGTGTCTACGATCGAGGCCTCCATTTGGGTCGTGACATGAAAGAGGTGTATTAAGAGGGTTTAAGCCTATTCTAACCATTCCCCTCCCATGCATGCAAGTATAGACCTCTCCATTGAAGATCAAGCCTAGAACCCTTCAAGTTCTTCTCCAAATCCTTTGGGCTTTCTAGGGCAAGTGTAGATTCAGTTCTTCCAGGTATGTGAGGCCATGAATGGGGGTTCCTTTTACTCTTATGCTCATAATTCTCCTCAATTCTATGAATTCAAATTCTATATCCTATGGGGACTTTTCCTAATTTTATGAAATTCTCCATGAATTATTTATGGGTCAATTCCCTTCTTATTTCAAAGTATGTTTTAAGATTCATGGGCTTATTTTATATCTATTGTGATTATAAATTCATAAGTTAAAGTTTTAGAAGATTTTGCCCAATTATGCAAGTTAATGAAAAATTTTAGTTTACGATTGATGATTTCAAGTATGATGAAGTATCTAGCATGTATGTATATTTACAAATTACCCTTGTAAGAATCTATCATTTTGACTAATGAACTCTATTATAAGTATGCATTATTTTAAGATTTGGGCAAGCCCACTCAAGTTAAGTATGTTTTTATGATTTAGCCAAGGCTAATAAGATCAACTTATCATATGTTTTGGAGTTAAGAATCCCACTACAGCTTATAATATGTTTTGGAGTCAATACTCCCCATGCTCAGATTTCAGACTATAAATGTAGTTATGATTAAGCACTATGCATGTTTTTAGGAGCAGTGTCTAGCACCAAGTATGCTTGGGGTTCCAAGCTTCCCTGGTCTCAGAACTACTGTTAACATAGGTTTATATATATGTATATTTAGGGTCTCTCTAGAGATTTTTTCCCATCTATAAATGGCCTTCAACTTGATATCGATATCATGATAGCATCCTTAGAGTTAGCAAGGTTTTGGACGGCTCTACCCACTTGAGTGTGATAGTTGGGGCATCACGTAAGCTCTATCCTGAGATGTCGGTTATATGATGAGTCTCCCAGTGTCCCTCATAATTTTAGTTATGCATGATTATCATTTATGACATTTTAGTTTCGGCAGGTTTGACCCAAAGTTAAATTTATAAGATTTTACTTATGATTTCAGCTATGGCAAGCCATATGATTCTATTTTCAACTTTAGGTCATTCTATTCAGATAGGAAATTCAGTTTATGACTATACATGTTTTCAGATATCAGCATGTTGTCCCTTACTCTCATGATCTTATGATATATGTTATGTGCATGATTTCAGTTATACTTACTCAACCTATTTACGTACCTTGCATACTTAGTACACTCCAAGTACTGACCGCATACTCTATTTTCTATCATTTCATGATACAGGTCCTAGCGAGCAGATTCAACCACGTCGTTAGTCCTTCTCCCGTTCTAGTTCAGACCTGCATTGGGTGAGTCCTCATCCTCCGAGGACATGTATCTTTTTGTATCATTATGTTAGTTTTTTTCAGAATTAGAGATAGCTGGAGGCTTATCCTAGCATCTCATTTGTTAGTAGAGGCTTATTAGAAATAGATTTGTATATTTAGCTTCAGACAAAGTGTTGTGATATTACTGTTGGATAGATTCTTTTTTCAAACTTCCACTTATTTATGTTTATGTATCAGATTCCGCTTGATATATTATCCTATAACTGTCATGTTCATGCCATGGGTCGATGTGGGGCCTTTCATGGTTCTAGGTTCTGTGTCTTAGTCAGGACGCATGTTCAGGTCATGATAAGGGATGTGGGTTTTGACTATCTCTAGCTCAACCCCACACATCCACACTCCAAATCCCCCCTATTTTTTCCTCACCCAAATATCACTCTTCTTTCAAGCTCAAGCAAGATAAGTAAACTAAACTAATGTTTTAAACTACTAATTTTTCAATTAAAATTCAGAGAAAATAATAGATCCATACTTATAGATTGACGTTAAGAACAATTGATCAATACCCAATAAAGTTGAACTCCCATTAAGCGCACACCCTTAGCTAGAAATTTAGCTACTCATGAATGAAGATAGATAAATTATACCCATGGATAAATCATCAAAAAACGTCATAATGAATCGAAGATTAAGTTTTGAAAAACCTGCAACAATGGTGTATTTTCCAATGTAATTGAAGAAGAAGAAGAAAAAGGAAACTATGTCTCTCTCTCTAATTCTCTCCACAATTCAATTCTATGCTAAGAGGTGATATGGATGTGTACAATTTGGGTGAAAAAAATCTAATACTTTCTTGTGTATAACTTTCCAAAATTTTCCTTGGAAGCTTCTAGGTACTTGGGAGCCTTTCAGGATGTTTATTCCCTTGACTCAGCAAAATGGGTCACTTGCTTTTCATCTGTGGTTCGCAGATGCCAATCTGCGGCCATCAAAAGAAAGGTTGGTGCAAGGAAGTCCTATCTGTGGAGGCATCTGCATTTAGGAGATGCCAATCTGTGGCCAGCAGATGAAAAATAGGTGCAAGGCAGTCCCATTTGTGGAGGCAACTACGTTTAGCAGATGCAAATTTGTGGCCAGTAGGTGAAAAGCATGTCCAAAGCAGATTGCTTTAAGTTCAAATCCTCCATTAACTTTGTTTCCATCAAATTCCAACACAAAGAAGAAAAAAGGCATAAAATTTTTCTAAATGGTGTGAAAACAAAGCAATAACTCATGCTTAAAAGCCAAATGAGTTGGTCCGTTACCTATTCATCAAGCATCAGTCCTATTTTTCCAGAAGAAGGATAGGGCCTTAAGTATGTGTATTGATTATTGTTTGTTGAATAGGGCCACCATAAGGAATTAATATCTGCTTCCAAGGATTGATGACTTATTCTATCAACTTCAGGGTGCCAAGTACTTCTCTAAAATTGACCTCAGGCCAAGATATCACCAATTGATGGTTGAGGAAGAAGATATTTTGAAAACATCCTTCAAGACCCCATATGGATATTTTAAATTCCTCATAATGTCATTTAGGTTGAAAAATTCCCTAGCATCTTTTACCAACCTCATGGACAGAGTATTCAATCCTTATCTTGACCTATTGAGACCACCTCATGTTGGTGTTGCAGACTCTTCGAAATTGCCTACTGTATGCTAAGTTTTCTAAATCTGAATTTTGGGTGAAGTCAATGGAATTTCTAGGACATATAGTATTTGGTGTCATTATCAGGGTTGATCCTAAATGATTGAGGAAATGAAGAATTGTCCAAGACCCATAACTCCCATATATATTAGGAGTTTCTTGGGTTTGACAAGTTACTATAGGAGGTTTGTGGAGGGGTTTTCCCTTATATCTGCTCCATTGATTAAGTTGACCCAGAATAACACCAAGTTCCAATGGTCAGATGAATTTGAGAAAAGTTTCCAAGACTTAGATATTAAATTGACTATAACTCTAGTTTAACCTTATCAGAGAGAACCAATGGGTCTGTGGTTTGCGTGGTGCTTCAGAATAGGTCTTGGTTGCATTTTTCAGAATGGAAATATGTAGCTTATGCTTTCGGGAAGCTAAAAGTTTATGAACACAACTACCCGACGTATGATTTAGAATTGGATATTGTAGTATTTGCACTAAAGATGTGAAGTCACTATTTGCATGGAGTTCATGTGGATATCATCACAGACCACAAAATTCTCTAATACATTTTCAAAGAGGAGTTGAACCTCAGGAATAAAGATAGCTTAAATTGATCAAGGATTATGATGTTGAGATCCTCTACCATCCAAGAAAGATTAATATAGTAGATGATGCTCTTAGCCAACTGTCCATGGGAAGTTTGGCTCATATTGAAAAAGGTAAGAGAGAGTTAGAAAGAGATATGCACAGATTAGCAAGCCTAGGGTTCTGCTTTCTAGATATTGAGATGGTGGTGTGGTTGTTCAGAATTGGGCAGAATCCTCCCTAATTATAAAGGTAAAAGAAAGACAGTATAAAGATTTGATCTTTCTCCAGTTGAAAGAAGGAATTCATAAACAAAAGACCATGGATTTCGAGCAAGGGGGAGATGGTACTTTAAGGTTCCAAGGCAGACTATGTGTTCCAGATGTGGACAAACTTCATGAAAAAGTTATGGCAGAAGCGCATAGCTCCATGTACTCTATCCATCTAGGTTCCACCAAAATGTACCATTATTTAAAGGAGATCTATTGGAGGAATGATATAAATAAGATGAAGCATTGGAAAGACTTGGTGGAGGATCGCATGAAGATGGCGTGAGAGAGGAACTGCTGGTAAGGGCAGTGTGGCACGCAGCACAAGCTACGCGCTGAGGGCCGTGCCAAGCCTTTGCTGCGCGCCCGAGAAGATGCCATCTAGTGTGCCTGCGGATTGGCGCCATGCCACGTCATTCCATGCTGCGCCCCAATGGGTGTGTCATGCTGTGCGAGATGGGCCGTGTAACACCGGGTATCGCACATAGACTGCGCCTATGACATGCCACTGCTGAGGTTTCCAGTGCACTTGCACGATAGGCCTATGCCATACTTCTTGAGCTATCACGGAGCCATTTTGGTCACGGCAAAATTTTGATTTTTCTCATTTAGTATAAATAAAAACCTTAGCTCCTAAAATCATTTATCACGAATTATTTTGAGAACAACGGAAAACAGCGAAGGAAGAAAGGAAGAACTCTACCTAGGGTTTATTAATTTTCATTCTATTTTATCTATTCTTGTAAGTACTTTACTTTAATCATGTTTTTATGTATTTGTACGAACATGAGTGGCAAAAACCCTTCCTCTAGGGTTGAGTCCACATAATATGATTGTAAATGCATGAATTCTTCATTGGTTTAAGTTTTTCGTTGTTATTGTGTCTTACATTCTTTATTATTATTGTTTTTTTGCTTGATCACAATGAAAGAAACTTGTTAAGCTTAGGTAAAAGCTCGAAAGAGTAACCCTAGTCTAGAACACAAGAATGTAAGGAGAAAGTTCTTATCTTTACGATAGGATTAGCAGTTAGGATAGAAATTATACCTAATTTGCCCTACTTGGTTACTAAAATAGGATGAGCTAGACACCGACTTAAAATTGTCACATCATCGCTCATAGAAGTAGTTGTGAAGCTAAGTTAGGTTAAATGATGGAGGTACGAAATTCCATAATCAAGGACACAAACTCCATAAACCACATCCACATAGTAAAAATGCTCAAGAATTGGGACGTCATGTCCCCGCTCAACGATGTACGTGTGAGACTAGTTTTTAATTTTTAGAGGCTCGAAAGACCATGAACATCGCATTTTAACTATTTGAGAAAAAAACTGAAGTTTTAATAATCGAACCATTGTGAATTGTAGCATCACATGATTATTAGGCCTTAAGTCTAGTCGCTTTTTGTATTGTTTCTCGATTGTTTTGTGATCACTCCTAAATTTAATTAGAATTTTATGAAATTTCTACAATAAACATTTGTGAAGGTTAAATTAGAACTTGAACTTGAATATTCGCTGAGTGAGTCTAGTCCATGTGGGTTCGACATTCGGCTCTCAAAAAGGGCCATTGTATTACTTGTACGACCACATACGCTTGCGCGTGTATTTGGGAGCAACAAGTTTTTGGCACCGTTGCCGAGGACTGGCGAAGTTTAGTGAATTTTTCTATTTTTGTGTGATTTTAATTTCCTTAGGTGTTGAAAATATTGGTCTTAGTCTACTATATTGTAGGTGACAGGTTGTGCTTGCAGAGCTGGCAAGGAATAGAGAGTTTGTGGAACCATTGTTGGAACCTAAACGCCAACTGCATTTGCTCAGGAAGGAAGCTCTAGAGCGAAAGTTGAAAAGATTACAAGAGTAGTTGCAACAACATCCACCAGTGGAGCAAGCAGAGTTGCTACCTAATTAGATGGTAGCCCAACCCGTTTGAAAAGTGGCAATCCCACTCGTTATGAATATGACCTCCAGTATCCACAAACCGGAGCCCAGAGGAACTTTGAATTGAAGTAGAACATGGTGCAGCTGTTACATTCTAGTGGCTAGTTCACTGGAATGAATCATGAGGACCCACATCAACACTTATAGAACTTCGTTGAAACCAGGGACACTTGCGTCCCCACCGAAGTGTCAAATGATGTCCGACTTACACTCTTCCCATTTTCATTATTGTGAGAGGTGAAGAGGTGGTTGAAGAATGAGCCACTAAATTCCAATACTTCTTCGGATGACTTAGGAAAGAAGCTCCTCATCAGATTCTTCCCTTCAGGAAAGACTTCCAAGCTCAGAAGTGAGATATTAAGCTTTAAGTAGAGGCCTGAGGAGAACTTATACTTGACTTGGGAGAGATTCAAGTTGTTGTTGAGAGACTGCCCCATCACCATCAGTCAAATGAGGTGTTACCTAACACCTTTGTAGAGAGTTTAGACCCACACACGAAGATCCTATTAGACTCTGCATCGGGTGGGCAAGCACAAGAAAAGACATATGAGGAGTTGTACACTCTATTGAATAGAATTGCTCAGGGAAATCCAGAAAGGCACAGTGAATCATCAAGAGTGGCAGGAAAAAGAGCAGGGATGATAGAGGTGGATGGTGTAAATACCTTAGCAGCACAACTAGCTTCATTTCAACATTAGATGAAGACTTAGTTCAATAAACAGAGTATGAACCAACCATAGGGATAGGTGAATATAATTCAACAAGCTCTGAGTTGGTGTCAAATCTGTGGAAATAATGGGTACAATGAAAAATCTTGCAGGGCCAATCCTAAATCGGTGAATTTTGTAGGGAATGCTCAAAGAAATAATCAGACCTATGGAAACACCTACAGTATGAATTGGTAGAGCCACCCAAATTTTTCTTAGGGTGGTAATCAGAGTCAGAGCTACTAGCAACCTCAGCAGCAGTAGTATCAATAGTAGAATAGGTAGAATGGTGGCCAGTTCAGTAGTAACAACATTGAGGAGATGTTGTAGAAAATTATGGCTACTCGGACCGAATTGGCAGAAAATCAGGCACGGATGGCTTCACATTTAAAAAATCAGTAGTTGGCCACCCGAAATCTAGAGAAGCAGATGGTTCAATTAGCAGCTACTCAGCACACCAGACCTTAGGGAGGGTTACCCAGTGACACAGATACAAACCCCTGATAGGTCAATGCCATCAATTTGAGGAGTGGCAAGAAATTGGTTGATGCACCACCAAAGGAACAGAGAAATGAGGTGCAACCTGAGCTGGTCAGACAGGGTCCATCTACTAACAAAGGAGATGATCAGAGTGTTGTGCAAAACAATGCACAATCATCATTGCAGCCAGCACAAAGACCGCCACCACCATTCCCGCAAATCCTCAAGAAGAGCAAGGAGGAAGAATGCTTTAAAAAGTTCTTTGATATTTTCAAAGAACATCACATAAATTTTCCCTTACTTGATGTTTTGCAGGGAATGCCAAAGTACACTATGTACTTAAAATATGTGGTGGAAAACAAAGTTAGATTGGTGAATGTTCAAATGGTGGCACTAACTAAGGAGTGCTGCCATAGGGTAATGAGCAAGATACTGAAAAAGCTCAAAGACTTAGGGAGTTTTACCCTCCCATACAAATTGGTAAATCTGAAGTGATAAGAGCTCTCTGTGACTTATGGGCAACAGTAAATCTAATGCCCTATCTTTGTTTAACACCCTGGGGTTGGGTCAGTCGAGGCAAACACAAGTGATGCTGCAGCTGGCAGACAAGTCCCAAGTGGCACCGGAGGAAATAATTGAGGACCTTCTCATTAAAGTGGGTAAGTTCATTATACTCGATGATTTCATCATTCATGATTTTAAAGTTAATGATAAGGTACCCCTAATCTTGGGACGACCATTCTTGGCAAGTAGAGGAATTATCATAAATGTGAGAGTAGGTACCCTTAAAATGAGGGTCGATGATGAAGAAGAGGTCTTCTGAGTTTACCAAGAGATCAACCCACCCACACACTATAGAGACCTTTATAAGCTCAGTGTGTTGTCAGAGGCTAAGTGTGGGGTGGTAGATTGCATAAGTACACAGCCATAGGAGATGATCACATGTCTGCCCAAATCTGACGGAGGGCTTATGTTAGAGAATAAATTGGAAGAAGAGAGGTATAGTGTGGAGGTTTTTCCCTCGAAAAATAAAAAGAGAAGAAGATGGTTCTTGAAAGGGAACACTGGTTTGAGGATGTCTTGAGAAGGATAATCCACATCATGCCACGGAGTAAAATAAGGCGCTGCTTGGGAGAGAACCCAAGGGTGCCACAGGTAAAATTTTAATTTTCTTTTGTTTTGATTTTGTTTATTTTCACCTTGTTGTTATTGTAGTGGTGAATTAAGCATAGATTGAGGGGAAGTCTGAGTAACCTTGGAAGAAGAAGCTAAGGAGCATGAAAGAAGATAAGTGTGGGGTTAATTACCCACTTGTGCAAAAATGAAAGAAAACATGTTGTTAGCTAGGCCTAGAGGTCTCAGGGAGTATTTCTCACCCATTTTGTATGCTAATTTGATGCTTTGGGGACATAGCACGTTTCATGTGTGGGGTGACGGAAATTTTAAAATTTTGTGCTTAATGAATTCTGGTGGAGTTAGTGCTTGATATGGTAGTGGTTGATGAATTTTTTTTTGAGTTGAGCATAATTCACCCACCCATTGGTTTTTTTTTTCAGTTCTTTTCCGACGGGGGACACTTTGAGCCGATGAATAAAATTTTTCTTTGTCTATACATTTTAGTCATAGTTAGGGACTTTTCCCGATTGTGACGACCGTCTTGAGGGAAAATTAGTCAATAGGTTTTTGGTTGTGAACCCTTAGTTGATTTATGGCTTGATGTTCTTGTTATGTTCCATACATGATCGTGAGATGCAAGTGTTGTTAATTTTGAAGCATGCTTAACAGTTGTATACCTCTATTTGAGATACCTAGGCTCTTGAATGTGACTCGATGTGCTTAAAGCTGAATTTTGCATTCTTGTGATTAGCTGAGTTAAGAGTCTGGTGAATTTGTCTAGAATTGAGAATGTGCTGTGAGTGTAAGGATTTTTAATATTCCATACTATTGTGTAGTGTCTAGAACTTACCTGGTGTGTATAGAAAATGTAATGAGGGATGTAGATTGTAGAAGATGATTTAGGCATTTCTTTGAATGAGCCTAATTTTTATCCCTTGCTTTACCTAAGTTAAATGTCTGATCCTAGTTAGCCACATTGAGCCTTTAACCTATTCTTTGCTAGCCGCAAAATGAGCTTAATCCTTTCTTTTCATCAGTCTTGAATTTGATCCAAAACTCCTAAGTGCTTAAGTGAAAATGCAAAAGAGAGTTAAGGAGTAAGGAGTTCGAATGAGAAGAAAAATAGTAGTTGTGGAAGTTAAAGAAAAGACTAGAGGTGCACTTGTTTTAAAAAAAAGTTGAATAATAGTTAGCAAGGAGTAAAAGAAGAAAAGAGTGAAAAAGAAAAATTAAAGAAAACAATGCTTAAGTACTCCTTACTAACAACTTAAGTGTACCTAATGAAATGGGGAAACAAAAGAGGAAAATTGGAGAGAAAAGAATAAAGGTGAAGTAAGAGGATGGAAATTCCTAAGGAAAGTGGGATGTATTCAAATCTCTTAGGGAAGATAGTCACTATTACTGGCCATAATAGTACCTACCAGCCCTTAGCTTGCATTACAATCCATTAAGTCCTACTTGATCTTACTTTAGAACATTCTTAAATTTGTGGAGTAAAACACTAAAGGCAAGATTATGGGTCAATACACACGACATGTGAATTCTTTGTGAGAATGAGATTATCTATTATGTATAGACCCATACATGTTATAAATTTGAAGAATCGTGAGTGAGAAATGGGTAACTCTTTTTTTGTGAGGGAACATGTTTGATGAAGGATAAAATTCATGTCGAATTTCTTGATTGGTTAATTTGCATGAGTTTTTTGAGATTGAGACTCGATTCTTGAGGCTAGGAAGTCTTTATATAGTTATATTTGATTTTAATGGTTAAATCTTGCATGCCCTATTTTAACTTTCCATCTAAAACAATCGTTGTAGCCTTAGCATGAATTTTCTTTCTTCAATTAGTTATGTGTGAGTCATCATATGCATGAGATGTAAAAGAGGTTTTCGAGGACGAACAAGGCTTTAAGTGTGGGGTAGTGATCTCGGGCATAATTACATGCCTAAGTGCTATTTGATATATTATTTTAGTTGTGTTTGTTAAATTAAGTGATTACATTCTCATGTGATTTTGTATAAATTCGTGCATGAACTAACCAATATGATTAGCTCTTTGTTTTGTAGGTGAAAAATTCAAGGAGGGGTTTAAAATTGATGATGCACTAACAAGATGAAGCATGGGAAAGAATTGGTGGAAGATTGCATGAAGATGGCGTGAGAGAGGAACTGCCGACAAGGGGAGTGTGCCACGCAGCATAAGCTGCGCGCAGAGGGCCGTGCCACGCCTTTGCTGCGCGCGTGAGAAGATGCCATCCGATGCGCCTGCGCATTGGCGCTTGCCACGCTGCCTGAGCTGCGAGATTGGCAGCGTGTCATAGAGCCATTTTGGGCACGACAAAGTTTTGCATTTTCTCATTTATTATAAATTAAAGCCTTAGGTCCTAAAATCATTTATCACAAAATATTTTGAGAACAACAGAAAGGAGCGAAGGGAGAAAGGAAGAACTCTACCTAGGGTTTACTATTTTTTATTCTCTTTTATCTATTCTTGTAAGTACTTAATTTTATTCAAGTTTTTAACTATTTGTACGAACATGAGTGGATAAAACCCTTCCTCTAGGGTTGAGGCCAGATGATATGATTGTAAATGCAAGAATTCTTTGTTGGTTTGAGTTTTTCATTGTTGTTTGGTCTTACATTCTTTATTATTATTGTTTTTATGTTTGATCACCATGAAAGCAACTTGTTAAGCTTAGGTAAAAGCTCGAAAGAGTAACCCTGGGCTAGAACACAAGAATGTAAGGAGAAAGTTCTTTTCCGTACAATAGGATTAGTTGTTAGGATAGAAATTATACGTAATTTGCCTTGCTTGGTTACTAAAATGGGATGAGCTAGACACTGACTTAGAATTTTCACATCACCGCTCATAGGATTAGTTGTGAAGATAAGTTAGGTTAAATGATTAGAGCTACGAAAGACCATAATCAAGGGTAAAAACTCCATAAACCAATCCACAAAGATAAACTGCTCACGAATTAGGACGACACATCCCCGCTCAACGATGTAGGTGCGAGACTAGTTTGTCGTGTTTAGAGGCTCGAAATACCATGAACATTGGATTTTAACTATGTGAGACAACAATTGAAGATTTCATACTCGAGCTATTGTGAATTTGTAGCATTGTATGTTTATTAGGCCTTAACTCTAGTTGCTTCTTGTATTGTTTCTCGATTGTTCTGTGATGACCCCTAAATTTAATTAAAATTTTAAAAAATTTCTGCAATCAACACTTATGAAGTTTAAATTAGCACTTGAACTTGAATATTCGTTGAGTGAGTCCAATCCCTGTGGGTTCGACATCTGGCTCTTGAAAAGGGCCACTGTATTACTTGTACGACCGCGTACGCTTGCGCGTGCATTTGGACGCAACAAGTATGTGAAATGTACTGAGTATGCAAGGTATGTAAAACCGCTTAAATAAGTAAAATCATTTAAAACATGAATAATAAAAAAACATAAACAAAGTAAGAATCTTAGAGTAGGGCTTGCATGCAATTATTTGAAATCATGATCTCAACATAACATAACAGCATAACTGAATTGATAGACCCAAAGCTGAAATCTGATAATTATAAGTAAAATAGAACATTGGGTAAAACCTTCTTTAGAACATATATATATGTATATATATATATATCATGAGTGATAAACATGTATAACTGAAACCATGAGGAACAATGGGAGACTTCTCTTATAACTGACATAACACAATAGAGCTTACGTGGTCCCAAATATCACACTCAAGTGGGTGCAGCCATCCTAAGCCTTGCCAGGGCTAAGAATGACACCATGATATCGATATCACGCTCGGGGCCCAATCAGGGTAGGGGATAGCTCACAAAGGAGGTCCCAAAGTATATATAAGATATGTATAAACCTACTCGGTGCTAGACACTACTCGCAAAAAAAAGAATATCCTCTCCATCGTTTTTCAATGAAGCTGACCATTGTCTATTTATGAAGCTGAATAATCAAATGCATATTAAATCTGAAATCATTTATGAGGAGATCTTTCTCTAACCATACCACAAGCTGAATATAAATGGGAGTCTTCGCTCTAAAACCATGTGGTAAGCTTAAATCATAAATTCATACATCATACTTGAACATATGGGCATTGCCCGATACTTTAACATGCTTGGAAATACATAATGCACTTAAAACATGATCATAAACATGGGTAATCTGAAAACATGCTTTTCGTCATAATTATCTCATCATACTTGAACATTCATCATAAATTTTAACTTTCATGAACTTCTCAAAATTGGGCATTTTAATCCATAAAACTTGAAACATGATTTTTAATTGAAAACAATGTAAAACTTTCCCATGAATCATAATTCAATAATAGAAACATCTTTAAATCATACCCATGTAGTAAATTAGAAATCTCATGCATTGGGTTAAAACCCCAAAGAATCAACATAGAAATTTCATGATTTAGAGAGAGATTGGGCATGTGTTTGAACATATTCACCCATTCATAACCCTACATACCTGGGGAAGATATGATTTTACCACTCCTTGATTACCCAATGAAATATTGAAGGAAAACTTGAAGAAAAAGAGCTTGATCACCTCTCTAACTCTCTAACTTTTCATGCATGAATAAGAATGACCTAAAATGAACTTGCCCCTCTTAAAACAGATCATTCATAGATTAAAACGACGTAGTTTGGGCGTTTGGATAATAGGAACTACGGAAAAGTCCTTAATTTGCAGAAAATAACTAACTGCCACTCCCCATGAGCGATTGGACGAATCGTTACCCAAGACCAATACTCGTGACATCAGTCGTCGAGTGCACTGTCCAATAGTTTAGCTGGTGCTCATCATGGGGAACCTCATGAGACTTTACTGGTGACCATGACTCATGGTCACCACCCGTCATCCTCACTGCCCAAGTTATAAATCATATCCAACCGACTGACCACGACTCATCCCACTAGTCGTGGTGACTGACCACGACTCGTGGTGACCATTCCTAGGGTACACTTCTTTTTTCCCTTCACCTTCCTGTAATCCTTTCCCATGACTAACTCAACGAGTCATGGGGACTGACCATGACTCGTGGTCAGGCCTTTGGAGACTTCCGAACCCTAAAATTTCAACTCAAGCCCTGTACCTCATGACGAGTCTCCTCACAACTCGTGGTCCACCCCATGGGTAACAGAACAACTCGTTCTATGACCTGGTGCCAGATTTCTAGTTTTCTTAATTTCAACTCCTTAGTCTGATCTTTGGGATTTTGGGGTATTACATTATCACATTACTTGGGACCCTCATGTCCATTATCTCCAGAAGAGGTGCTCAGTTCACAACCTACTTTTCGATGTCTTTCCAGAAAAGATTGGGTACTCGTGTAAATCTTAGCACTACTATTTACCCGCAGACAAATAGTCAGACTGAGTGCGCAATTTCAAAACTCGAGGATATGTTAAGAGCTTGTTCTCTAATTTCAATGGAAATTGGGATGACCATTTACCTTAGTTGAGTTCCTTATAATAAGAGTTATCATGTCAGTATCAAGATGGCACCTTATGAGGCTCTGCGTAAGCGAAGATGTAGATAATTCATTGGTTAGTTCAATGTAGGTGAAGCAGAACTATTAGGACCAGACTTAGTTCATCAAGCTATGAAAAAGGTCAAACTAATTCAGGAATGGTAGTAGACTGCACAGATTAGTCAAAATTCTATACAAATGTACGACGAAGAGATTTGGAATTTGATGCTAATGATTGGGTATTCTTGAATGTTTCTCCTATTAAAGGAGTCATGAAATTTGGGATGAAAGGGAAGCTTATTCATAGATATATTGGCTTATATAAGATTCCATAGAGAATTGGGCTGGGAGCCTATAAGCTGAAATTGCCTATAGAGTTGGCATTAATACACCTAGTATTCCATGTATCTATGTTGAAGATATGTGTGGGAGATCCATCCCTTGTGGTTCTATTAAGAATATAGGTGTAAGAGAGAGAGAGAGAGAGAGAGAGAGAGAGAGATTGACCTATGAAGAGGTCCCTATGGCGATTATTGATCACCCAGTTTGCGGATAGAGGACCAAAGAAGTAGCATCCATAAAAGTGCTATAGAGAAACCACATGAAGAGACTACCTAGGAAGTCGTGAATAATATGAAATCAAAATATCCTTACTTATTCCTCAAACAAGAAGAAGATATCGGAGGTAATGATCCTAATTTTAATCTATGATTTGTATGACTCCATGTCCCATGTTTGTGTTCATGGTATATGAAATTCAATCTCTATTTAATGTTATGTCCTTTATTTCTAAATGGACTCATGGTAGGCCTTATGAATTCATGTCTCATGCTATGTCTTCCATGTCTAAGTGAACTCATGTCATTTCATGTCTATGTTAAATCCACATGTCTATTATGTCTTATGCCATATGTTTCTTATACAATTTTCCATATATAATAACTATTGATGCCCAACAAGGCATATGAAGATGATTATAATTAGCTGAGGTAGATCTGATTGTTTGTGATAGTACGATGTATGATCTTAGGCATATTTGTACGCCCGCTTTTCATATTTTACCCATGTTTTCACGTATTTTGAGAATGATATTCACTTACAATTATGTGCTTTAATTGAATAACTCTTGATTTTAACTAATGAATGTGATAAGACAACTTATAGGTAAAAGTGGTGGAAATTGACCTCAATAGAGATAACAAGGACGGTGAAACTCATTAGAGAAACATAAAAGAGTGTTCAGGGAAAAATAAGGCACAATGCGCCAGCGGTGTAACTTTAGAAGAAGTTTTGACCTAGCAGGCTGGCGCTTTAAGAGGCATGACGCACCAGTGAGGAAACTTCAGAAGAATTTTGGCCAGCAAGTTGGCGTTTTTAGTGGCGCGCAGCATCCGACCAAACACTTCTGACGGAGGAAAAAAATATAGTAGGTGTGATGTTTGGTGCACTGCACCTAATCCAAAACTCTAGAAGGATTTGTATTCTGCAGATGGATTCCATAAGGGACGTGAAGCGCCAGGATGAAAAGCCAGCCAGATGGTCTGGCACGGTTATGGGCGCGAGTAGGAGTGCAATGCACCAAGGGTGTTCTGGGCCAAAATTTTCAAGTCATGTAATTTGAGTCCAAGGAGGATAGAAGGGTATTTTCCCAACACTATATATAATCCCTTAGGCATTTTTGGAAGGGGATCACTAGTCTATCAGGAGGCAAGAGGCAAGAGACAAGAGAGGATTCACCTTTAGGTTAATCTTCTTTTTTACTTTTCCAAGTCTTTATCTTGTATAGTTAATTTGAATTCTTGGGTTTTAACATGAACATGAGTGGATAAGAAACCTTGTTCTAGGGTTATGGCCAAAAGAATGAATATATTAGTTGATAAATAAATTGAGAAAGTTAGTTTATCATGTTGATGGTTCTTATATTCTTGCTTTAACTATTTTAATGCTTGATCACCAATAAAGTATATCTTTAATATTATTGTGAACTCGATAGAGGAATCATCAAGATAGAACGAAGCAGATAGGGAGAGAGATCTTTTCATAAGAATTGATTTGCGACTAGGATAGAGATATATCTAAAATGCCTTGCTTGGTTATAAAATGGGAAGAAAAACAAATGCATTTGAATTAAGTTTTCACATCCTTTCTCAATTATGTAGTTGTGGGATCAGTTTGAATAGATGATTCGAGGCTTGACAGACCATAATCATAATATTAACCTCGTAAATCAACAATAAGATGAACTAACTAGTCAAGGATAGTTGATACTAGATATGAATGCTGAATAAGGTCATATCCTTGGAATTCATGCAAATAGTGATCACAAACATTAACATGAAAAATAATCTTTATTTCTTAGTATAAATAACAAATTCAGATACTTTTGGTTACTTTTTGCACTTAATAAAATTATTAGTAATTGAATGAATGAAAAGTTGCTAAATCACCAATCCCTGAAGGATCGATATCTGGACTTCACTATCCTATATTATTTATTAACTATGTACACTTGAATGTGCATCTGTCACGAACCGAGTCTACACCTTGGGCGCGATAGTGCCTAGACCCACAAGTGACCTCAAGCTAGCCCATGGCATAATATATTTCTAAAATGATATAATCTTATAAAGAATCCTAGCAGAAGCTAACTGAATTATAAGATATCTTATAAATAAATGTTGAGTCTAAAGCTGAAAGTAATATAACTCTGTCTGAAAGCCTCTAAAAACTGATGAGTTACTGGGACAATTCCCTAGCTAATTCTAAGTCATAAATTAAATTGAAGAAAAAATACTGAAAGAAGGAGGATAACTCCGACCCTCGAAAAATGAGAACTCACCACTATCAAATGTTAGTAATCACTGGAAGGAGTCTTGTCGCAATGTTGAGTCTAAGTACCTGAGCCTATATCATGAGATGATATAGTATAGAGAGTATGCAGTTATTATTTTGAATGTACTGAGCATGTGAGATATGCAACTAAAAACATAGGCATGCTAGTAAAATCTAAAGATAAAATTAAGCTTACATGCAATGACTCTATCTGAATGCATAAATACTGTAAATGCAACATGGAAATCTCAAGATACTATAAATGCTATAAAAAGTAGTTTTTTTGGGTCAAGCACATTTACTAAAGTCTGAAACTGAGACGAAATTGAAGATTGTGACTGTACTGTGGGAGAGCCCATTAACGGACATATAACCACGTGAGCTAAATATGGAGTTCGATGTTTACTCCCTATAGATAGGGATCGCTGCACCTTTCCAGGGTATAGGGACTAGTTTATGTGATCATTAACTAAGGCCCATTCGGCTAATAACCTATAGTGACACATAATTCTAGAAACCTGGGTGCGCTGAACCCCTACTTACTCGGTGCTAAGTACAACTCCCAAATGAAGACATAATTATGTGTATGTATATATTTATATTGTACTGATAGCTCGAAACTGATGTCCTAAGACTATGTTAGAACTACTTAGGTGTCCTGAGAGTCTAAAAGACCTGGTAACTGATAATACTGATACAACTAATATATTGAGAATATTGATAATACTATAAAGCACAATTTCATAAGACATGAGGAATCATGTGTTCTTAGAAGGATCATGCTATATTTGAAAAATACTAGTTTATGAAGAAATTCTAGGGGAAATCTTGTCGACATTTTGGTTATGAAAAGAGACTATATGAACTGAAAATAAAATCATGGATACTGCATAGTACTACTCAGGGAAGACTTAAATTATAAAGAAAAAATAAGGGAATTCAACATGGAATGACAACCCTAAGTCATGAATATTTAGAGAAACTATATTGCTAGGGTTTCTGAAAATAATTCGGACATAAGGGTGGAAGAAGACCCTTGTTGAAGTCCCACATACCTGGCGAAGAAGACTTTCTTGCTAGAGCTTGAATTTAGAGCTTTGGAGAAGAACCCTAGATTTGCTTTAGAGAGTTCTTAAAAAATGATACAGTTTATACTGAGAGTCTAAGTGGGAATAATCAATAAATCACCTATATCCCCTTCCAAATTACCCCAATACTATGTAGTTTAGGATTTGAAAGGGTGGAGAGTTACGAAAATAACCTTGGGAATCTGTACTGAAAACTGCCCATCCAGTCCCAATGTGTCACATAACGGGTCGTCAGTTGTAACCATGAATTATTGTGGTCAGTCGTTTCCTCTGGACCAAAAATTCCACCTCTCTAATCTTCTTCCAACAGATAGGTAGAACGATCCATCCTTTGATATAATGATTAGTTGTTTCCACTCGTCATTATTGGAATAATTCTAAACACTTTCTGAACTCTACCTAACAGCTCATAAGGGTTTGTCGTTACTTCCTCCAATAACTCGTCAACTGGCATATTGGTTTGGGGGAATATTTCAACAACTTTTTGATCTTGGTCCAGATAGGAGGCTTAACGACTTGTTACTTTCTCTAATGGGTCATCTATAACTCGTTAAGTCAGGAGGAAGAAAATTATAGGAGTTGACAATGACTTTTCTAATGTGTCATTGGTTCTGACAATGGCTCATTTGACGAGTTGCTCTGAGGTTGAATTATAGGTTTCCTACTGGTTCCCACTCTATGTATGGGTCTGATCTTAGGTACTTTTGAATTGTTACGTTATCTCCCCCTTGGAAACTTTTATCCTCATACTGGTTAAGCATAAATAATTGGGAAATAACTGTAATCTCAATGCTAAATGCTATAGGCTAAATACTGGTGGAGTGACTAACTCTGAACTAGGGTACACATATTGTACTGGATTCATGTAAGATGGATGCATACTAAGATGTGAAAGGAACTTAAGAGCATGAAATTGAAATGAAACTGAGTAGAGTACCAAGAAAGAATCTAGTACCTGATGCTGAAGTTGAGCTGGAACGGAAAAGATGAGGGTACTTAGCTATTATATCTACTTCTTCTACCCATGTCCCTCTACAAGGTAATTCCTCCAAATAAATTTTATTGAAGTGACCTCCTTAATCCTTAACATACGGACCTGATCGTTAAGAATCTCAATTGGGATCTCGTTATAAGAGACTTTCCTTTATGACAACATTCTCTAAAGGCACAATTGAGGTTGAATCACGGATGCATTTGTTCAATAGAGACACATGAAAGACTGGATGCACCGATTCTAACTTAACATGCAAGTCCAACTCATAGACCACATTTCCAATGCACCTCAGAATCCTGTAAGGACAAACATAGTGGGGACAGAGTTTCCCTTTCTTCCCAAACCATATCACCTCTTTCATAGGTTAAGTTTTCAAGTAGACCTAGTCATCAACAACAAACTCAAGTTCTCTTCGCCTCACATATGCATACGATTTTAACGACTTTGAGCTGTTTTCAGCCTTTCTCTTATAAGTTGAACTTTCCCCATGGCCTCATGAACTAATCAGGCTCTATTAAGGTAGCTTCACCAACCTCAAACCACCCTATAGGAGACACACACCTCCTACCATAAAGTACCTTAAATGGGGCCATTTGAATGATGGAGTGGTAGTTGTTGTTATACGCAAACTCGATGAGAGGCAGGTGATCATCCCAACTACCCTTGAAATCAATCATGCAAGCCCTCAACATATCCTCTAGGGTTTGAATGGTCTATCAGCCTGGCCATCTGTCTGCGGATAAAAAGTTATGATGAGCTTAACCTTTGTACCAATTCCCTTCTATAAACACTTCTAGATATGTGAGGTGAACTGAGTACCGCTATCCAAAATGATGGACAAAGGGATTCCATGCAACCTCAACAAATCCAATATGTATAGTCTAGCATAATCCTCTGCCGAATATGTGGTCTTAACTGATAGGAAATGTGATGACTTAGTCATCTGGTCTACAACCACCCAAATCGAATCAAGGTGCCAGCATGTATGAGGTACACCTATAATGAAATCCATGTTGATCTCTTCCCACATTCAAGTAGGGATGCTGATATCCTGAGTCATACCTCTCAGTCTCTAGTGTTCATCATTCACCGGCTAGTAATTCGAACACTTAATCACAAATTTTGCAATGTCCTTTCTCAAACCATTTCGCCAATAGACTTCCCATGGATCACAGTACATCTTGGTGGCACCTAGATGGATAGAGTACTAGGAGCTGTGAGCTTCCATTAATATCCACTGCCTCAAATCATCTACATTTGAAACACACAACTTGCCCTGATAACAGAGCATACCATCTCCCCCTTTGGAGAATGCTTCCACCTCCATCTTGAGGACTGCTTCTTTCAACTTAAGAAATATTGGATAATCATCCTGCCTTGCCTTAACCTCCACCACAACAGAGGAATCGCAACCATTTTAGACTAAAATTCCACCTTTGGCTGAATCAACCAAACAAACTCCTAATTGATCCAGCCTATGAACATCTTTAATAATCTCTATCTTGTCATCCTTAATATGAGCAACACTATCCATCGACAATCTACTGAGGGCGTCGGCCACTATATTATCTTTACCCGGATAATACAAAACAATCATGTTCTAGTCTTTCAATAACTCCAACCACCTCCTTTGACAAAGATTCAGGTCTTTATGATTGAACACATATTGCAGGCTTTTGTGGTTAGTAAACATACACATAAAGACCATAAAGATAGTGTCTCCAAATTTTTAAGGAAAATACTATTGCTACCAGCTCAAGATTGTGAGTTGGGTAATTCTTCTTTTGAACCTTGAGATTTTTGGAAGTATAGGCTACAACTTTTCCATAGTGCATTAATGTGCAACCATGTCCTATTCTGGAGGTGTCACAATAAATCATGAACCCATCTGAACCATATAGAATAGTCAAAATTGGAGTAATAGTGAGTCGAGTCTTTAACTCCTAAAAACTCTTCTCATAAGCATTGGACCACTGGAATTTTTGACTTGCTTTTGAGTCAATTTGGTCATAGGAGAGGAAATGGAGGAGAATCCTTCCATATACCGTGTATAATACCCGGCTAGACCCAAGAAACTCCCAATGTTTGGCGGAGAGGTTGGTCCAGGCCAGTTCTTAACTATTTTAATCTTTTGAGGATCCACCTAAATACGCTTGCTAGAAATGACATGACCAAGGAACATTAATGATTTCAACCAGAATTCAAACATGCGGAGTAGTGAACAACTGGCGCTACCTGAGGGTATGCAAAACTATTCTCAAGTTTTCTACATGCTCATCCTCACTTGGGGAGTAGACTAGAATGTCATCTATGAAGACAATGATGAAAATGTCCAAGTACTATTTGAACACCATGTTCATCAAGTCCATAAAAGCTGCAAGAGTATTCATTAGTTCAAAAGACATAACAACAAATTCATAGTGACTATATTGAGTTCTGAAGGCTGTTTCTGTAATGTCACGTTCTCCGACTCTATGTTGATGATAGCCTGATCTGAGGTCTATCTTTTAAAAGCAGCTAGCTCCTCAAAGTTGGTCAAACAAGTGATCAATCTTGGGGATGGAATACTTATTCTTTACTACAACTTTGTTCAACTAATGATAGTCGACGTACAATCTAAGTGTACCTTCCTATTTTGCATGAATAGAATTGGGGCACCCTTTGGAGATACACTAGTTTTGATGAAGCCTTTGTCTAAAAGGTCTTTCAACTATTTCTTATCTCCTTAAGCTCAGCTGGAGCCATTCTATAAGGAGGAATTAAGATAGGCTGGGTATCTGGAAGTAGGTCTATTTAAAAACCGATTTCCTTCTCAGGAGGGACTCCGAGAAGATCTTTAGGATATACATCTAAGAACTCGTTTACAACTGGAACTAAATAAAGAGTTGGGGCTTCGAAGCTAAAATCCCTGACCTGAGCTAAATGATAGATATATTCCCGAGAAATCACATTCATAGCCTTGAGGTAAGAGATAAACCGACCCTTAGGCATCGAGGTACTACCCTTCCACACTAGAACTGGTTAATTAGAAAACTAAAACTTAATGACTTTTGTTGTGCAGTCGACTACAGCATAGCAAGAGTGCAACTAGTCCATACCAAGAGAAGGTTAAAATAAACCATGTCTAACTCTACTAAATCAATTGCGGTGACTTTTTGTAAAATTGTGATCGGGCAATTTCTCTATACCCAACTAGCTATAATGGACTGTCCAACTGGAGTACAGAGTGGAAAGGGTTCTAAGAGGGTTTCTAGAATATTATTAAATTGAACCGTAATGTAAGGAGTCACAAAGGAATGTGTGGCTCTTGGGTTAAGTAAATCATATACATCAATATGGAAGAGATGTAACATACTAATAACTATGACAAATGAGTCTCCTGGTCCAGATGTAAAGATAGAGAATAAAAGTGGTTTTGACGCTGACCACCATCATTTGTATTAGAAGTAGTACCCTATTGAGTTGGGTGATCGGTTGGAGATTCTGAAGTAGTGGACTGGACCTTCCTACATTCTGTTGATGGGCAATCCTTCACTTGTGACTCATCTAGCCATATCCAAAGCAATCCTCCTTGCCTAAACGACACTCATTAGGATGATTCTTATGACACTTCAGACATGTTGGAAAAGTGCAACTACTGGAAACATGACCTTGAGATGGAGAGCCTAATGCTTGATAAAATACAAATTCACTCCTCTTAATGAGAAAGTGTATATGGTCGTTGGCAAAACAAATATACCCAACAACTATTGGGGTCGAATCCCATAGGGAAAAGTAGTTGATCATGCAAGAGTTGTTTATCAAATTGAAGTAACTTCCATCAATGTCTCAACAACAATAAAGTAAAAATTGGGAAAATCATAACTGAACTACAAAATCGCCAACAAAAGTAGGGACAGAGTAGAAAATACCAAAGGAGAGACTACTAGGGGTGTGATATTATCGGGGCATCATCAGATTGGAACTATCAACAACTCCTAGATTTACTCAATAGTATAATTACTTGTGGACGAGGTGGTACCTTACATTTTTCAACCAATTAGGTGCCTAATACATCTGGTTTTCTCAAACCCCAACGTCCTTTTCACAACAACTACATCAACTTGGATAAGAATCATCTATTTCTAGCTTTGATTCTCAATGGGTGTGTGACAATGGGTTTTGGCTATCTCTAGCCCAATCCCAGATGATCAACACCCAATTACCCAATAATGTTTCATCACCCATACTTTAAATTCCTTTATCAAATCGAATTAGAGTAAGTAAATACAACCCACATTTGCAACTATGAGTATTTAGATTAAAACTCAGACGAAACACTAGAATTATATTAATTTAGTAAATCTAAGATTAATTAAACAATACCCTATCCAAATCAACCGCAATCATTCCCAAATGCCTATCAAGGAATTTAGCTTCTCATGTAACTGGAAGAAGACATTACATTAAGGAATAATTCAATATCTATTCAACAAAATGAGTAAGAAAATTCAAGCACAAGGTTTTTGTCTCCGAAGGAGTTTTTCTACCTTTTCAAGAAGAAGATGAAGATTTCTCTCTATACAATTTAATTCTCCAACTTCTATCTACTTTCTATTCATTACAAAGCAATAATTATCTAGAATAGAAGGTTTTGTTATCTTTTAAAAATGTACAAAAGTAGGGTACAAAGTGCTCCTCTATTTCTGAACTAGAATTTTTTTCCCTTTTCCAACGGACCTCACTTGCGAGTCATCGGCAGTTCACCGGTGCTAATCCGCAGTCTATTGCTCTGTCGCAATCCAGGTGCTAGTGGGTTATGTATTGATTTTTTATTAGCACCAGTGGTTCATTGGTGCTAATCTGCGGTCCATCGGTAGCCATTATTCTTCAGCCCAGTAGGTATCTACGAGTGACCGGCGTTTTTCCGGTGTCCTCCGATGGAGCACCGATCCTCATCTCAATCGTTGATCCTCATCTCAAATTTCATTCTTTTTGCTACATTTCATGGTTTCTCTACTCAAGTTAAATACCTATAAAGATCAAGGAGAAAGAGCATAAAATCAACCTAAAAGGCCTGAAAACCGAACACAAACTCATGCCTAAGAGCCTAACGAGTTGGTAAATTACAACCTCATCAATGCTCTACCCTTCTGATTAGTATGAGGTTTGGGGAAAAGATAACTAGCTAATAAGGGTGTTGAAGATCTCTGCTACTACTGTGAGTGATTACCATCACCCGACCTCTTTTATGAATAGTCAAACTGTCCTATTCCAAACCGCTTTCTCTCCCTCTCATTTTCTTTCAACTTTTCCTCGTCAATTTGCTGGGCATGGATTATGAGCCTACAAATATCCATGTATTTTATGAGCATAGCGGTCCTGCAATCCTTGAACACCAGGTCAGAAACTCCTAAAATGAACTTACTCATCCGAGCCTTAGGTTCAGCAACCATTTTTGGAGCATATCTGGATAGCTGAGTAAATTTCACAGCATACTCCTAAACGATCATGGAGTTCTACTTCAGATTGATGAACTCCTCCACTTTAGCTTCCCTTAACTCACGAGAAAAGAATAAGTCCAAGAACATAGTCATGAACTTATCCCACTCCACCGGATCTCCACCAATCTGTCTTTCATCTTTTCACGATTGGTACCATAGTTGGGCCACTCCCTTCAGTTGATAGGTGGTTAAATCTAAACTCTCGATGGAGGTGACACCCATGATCTGGGTGATCTTTTGAACCTCATTGATAAAATCCTGTGGGTCTTCATCTAAAGTCCTGTGGGTCTTCATCTACCCTCAGCCCATGAAGTTCTAGGGGATTCATCCGAGTGAAGTCCTGGAAACTAGTAACAGCTGAAGTTCCATTAAGGTTAGTAGCTACAACGACCTACTAGTTGACCTAGCTGGTCCCAGTCTAGGCAAGCATCTGAAATGCAGCCCAAAACTCAGCATGTTTCACCTGCTCAGTTAGAGGAGTTATTGGAGCTAGTGGCATTTGTTGGTTTGCATTTTGTTTCTTTCTTCCATTAGCTCATCTTGGATGTATTGTTTGTAAATGTGTAGAGCATGAGTTAGAAGGTTATTTTTAGAGTTTCAAACTCTATCGCATGACAAGAATCATGAAAGAAGAGAAATTTCCCAAAACATCTTGTAGCCTCTTCCTGATAAGTGTGGCGTGCTTCACACCCGTGAACAAGACTCTACTTGATGCAACTTTTCGACACTGCAGGACTCTCTAAACCAATGCTATGATACGATGTTTGTTACGACCTGAGTCTATACCCTGGATGCGACATGGTTCCTTGAGCTCTATGTTACCCCAAGCTAACCTAGGGCATAACATCTAACATGATATAAACTTATAAAGAATTTGAGCGGAAGCTAACTGAATTGTAAGTCATATTATAAATAAATGCTGAATCAAAAGATGAAATTAATACAACTCTGTCTAAAAGCCTCTAATAACTAATGAGCTGCTAGGACAAGTCCCCAGCTAACTCTAGCTCTGAAATAAAACTGAAGAAAAAATACTAATGAAAGATGATAGCTCTAGTCCTCAAGAGATGAGGACTCACCACTCTCAAATGTTGGTAATTATTGGAAGGAGTCTAGACGCAATACTGAGTTTGGGTACTTGAGCCTATATCATGAAATGATATAGCATAGAGAGTATGCAATCAGTACATTGAATGTACTAAGTATGTGAGATGTGCAACTAAAACCATACACATGCTAGTAAAATCTGAAGATAAAACTGAGGTGACATGCAATAAACCTACCTAAATGCATAAATATTATGATACCTAAATATACTATAAATTCTTGAAAAACTGGTTTTTAGGGTCAAGTACACATACTAAAATCTGAAAACTGAGAATACACTAAAGACTGTGATTGTACTATGGGAGAGCCTATTAATCCACATATAACCACATGAGCTAATTGTGGAGTTCGATGTTTAATCCCAATCGATAGGGCCCACTGTACCTTGCTAGGGTAGTGAATGGTCTGTATGATCACTAATTGAGTCCCATTTTGGCTAATAATATATGGTGGGATGTAGTTCTGGATCCTGGGTGCACTAAACCTTGGCTCACTCGATGCTAAGTACTACTCCTAACTAAAGACATAATTATGTGTATGTATATAACTACAATGTACTAATAGCTTGAAATTGATTTCCTAAGACTAAGTCATAATTACTTACCTAAAAGTTTGCCGAGAGTTTAAAGGACCTGGTAACTGATAATACTGATACATCTTATTATGCTGAGAATATTAATAATATTTATATAACTAAGTATTCTAAGAATACTAATAATACTGATAAAAATTAGTATATTGTAAAGTACAATTACATAAATCATAAGGAATCATATGTATTTAGAAGGATCATGCTATTGTCGGAAAATACTAGTTTATGAAGCAATTTTATAGAAAATCGTGCTGACATTTTGGTTATGAAAACTGACTGTACAAACTAAAAATAACATCATGTATACTGCACAATACTAGTCATGGAAACCTTAAATCATAGAGAAAAGATAAGGAAATTCAACATGTAATGAAAACCCTAAATCATGAATTTCTAGAGAAATTATATTACTAGGGTTTTTGAAAATAACTTGGAAACAAGGATGGATGGAGATCCTTGTTGATGTCCCACATACCTGGAGAAGAAAACTTCATTACTAGATCTTGAATCTTAGAGCTTTGGAGAAGAACCTTAGCTTGGCTTGAAAGAGTTCTTGAAAATGCTAAGGTCTGGTTTGAGAGTCTACGAGAGAATGAGAGGGATGATCAATAAATCAGCTAAATCCCCATAAAAATTTCCCCAATACTATGTAATTTATGATTTAAAGGGTGGGGAGTTACAAAAATACCCCTAGGAATTTATACTAAGAACTGCCTATCCAGTCCCGATGAGTCAAACAATGGGTTGTTGTTTGTCCCATGACTCGCTGTGGTCAGTCATTGCCTCTGGACCCAAAATTCCACTTCTCTATTCTTCTTCCAACGGATAGGCAGAACAATCTTTCCTTTGATATAATGAGTCGTTGTTTCCACTCGTCATTACTGGAATAATTTTTAACACTTTTTGAACTCTACCTAATGGCTCATCAGGATGAGTACTCCAATAACTCGTTAGGTAGCTCATTGGTTCGGGGAAATTTTCAAGAACTTTATGATCTTGGTAAGGATGGTAGACTCTTCAACTCATTACTTCCTCAAATGGGTCATTCTATGACATTCTGTTAGGAGGAAGAAAATTAGAGGAGCTAGCAATGACTCTTCTAATGGGTCATTGGCTCTAACAAAGGCTCATTTGATGAGTCATTTTAAGGTTAAATTGCAGGTTTCCTGCTGGTTTCCACTCCAAGTCTAGGGTCTGATCTTAGAAACTTTTGGGATCTTACAGTTTCTGGATGCAACAAGTCTTTGGCGCTGCAGTCGGGGACTAAGAAGTTGGTGATTTTCTTGTTTGTCTTTTACTATTTTATTTTTTAGTTGCTAATGACTTGAGCTTAGTCGTTGATTTTACAAGTAAGATTTTACGACTATGATAACCTGGAAAGATTAAAAGAGATAGTTCAACCGCATCCTAAACCTGAAAGATTATTCTACCAATCAAGGAAAGAAGCTACTTTATATCCAATCTAGCAAGTTCAAGAACGACAAGTAGCTATTCAGGATGGAGAGATGAATCCAGTAGAGATGGCAGAACAGAGACCTGTCCATGAAATGGAAATCCCACTCATGAATAAAATTAACTCAAGCATCTGCAGATTGAAAACTGGAGGTTGATTAGTGCTTCAAGCAGCGAGAGGGTGAGAATCTATACCAGGCTTGGGAAAGATTCAAGTCGCTCCTCAGATATTGCCCTTATCGCTATCAGAAAAATAAGGTATTGGTGCACACGTTTAAAGAGAGCCTTGATCCACACACAAAGATACTATTGGATTCAGATGTAGGTGGTCAGGCATTATAAAAATTGTATGATGAATTATATGCCCTTCTTAATCGTATATCTCAGGGAAATCTAGAATGGAATAGAGATAGCTCAAGGGCAACGGTAAAGAGAGCAGCTAGTGTGTTAGAAGTTGATAGTTTCATTGTAATGTTTGCACAGCTAGCCACAATGTTGTAATACCCCGAAAGTCTATAAAATTAAACCCAAGAATTGAATAATAAGAATTAGAAAAAATTTGCACTAGATCACAGAACTACTCATTAAGTCACTTGACGGATCGTTGAGTGACCCGTCAAGGGGTTCTAGTCTAGAGAAGATTCATGGTTAGGGGGTCACTACGGGTAGTGTGACGACTCATGGTGTGACTACAAGAGTCGTTAGTAGGCCCGTTGTATGCTGAGTAAGTTGCAGTCCAGGTGAACGGGTGAAGGAAGGAGTCGTGATGTCACTTCACGACTCGTCAAGTGGGTCGTTGTCAGGGTGGTTGAGGAAAGGGGATGGAATTTCCAGTGGTGACGATGAGTGCATGAGACTAGTTGTCATTCCACCTAATGACGCGTTGACTCCTCCATTGGTTGGGAAGTTCAGATTGCCCGAAATATTCTAGTAGTGGCAACGAGTGAGGACCATGAGCCATCAATGGACCCAATAACTCATTAGGTCCCTTGTTTGGACTGGCAGTATCACTTTTCTAGGTGAATTATTAAGGATATTTTTGTAATTCCTAAGATCCAAAGCCTTAAACTACGTCATTTTAAACCCTGAAAGAAGTTTTTAAGATGGTTTATCCTATGTCAAGTCATTAGACTTTCCCACAAATGCAAAGCTTTGAATTTATTGGAAGAGCAATCTTGAAATTCTATCAATTCTTCCCAAATTCTCTTGGGCTTTCAAAGAAAAGTTAAGAATCAGTTTATCCTAGTATGTATGGCTATGAATGAAAGTTTTCTTTCACTCCTATGCCCAAATTTCTCCTTAAGTTCATGAAATCAGGTCTTAATTAAAGTTTATGACCTAATAGGTTTTAACCTAATTTCATGAAATTCTCTATTATATGCCTATGGGTCAATTTCCCTCATATTTCAAAGCATGTTTTAAGATTTATGGGAATATTTTATATACAAATTGATATTAAATTCATGATTTCTAGTTATTAGATGTTATGCCCTATTATGTAAGTTTTATGAAAAGTCAAGTTTATGATTCATGATTTCCAGTTTGATGAGATATCTAGCATGAATGAATATTTATAAATTAGCCATGTGCGATTCTATGATTTTGACTTATGAAGTCTATTTCATGTAGGAATAATTTTAAGACTTGGGCACGCCTCCACAGGTTAACCTTGTTTTCATTGTTTAGCTCAATTTTATAAAATCATCTTACCATATGGTTTGGAGTCAATACTCCCATTTTTGTTTATGGTATGTTTGGATCCAGGACGCCCAAATGTTTAGATTTTAGAATATGCATGTAATTATGATTTTAGCTTTGTTGAAAAATGATGGGAGCACCTTGCATATTTTTGGGAGTAGTGTCTAGCACCAAGTAGGCTAGGGTCTAGGTAAACCCCGAGTCATAAAACTACACGCCAACGTAGGTATACATTTACATTGGGACCTCCCTTGTGAGTTTTCCCTTGCCCTCAAAGGGGCCTTCAGCTTGATATCGATATCATGGTAACGTCGTTAGCCCTGATAAGGTTTTGGGCGGCTCTAACCACATGAGTATAATAGTTGAGGCATCACATAAGCTCTATCTTGATGGTGTTGATTGTTACGAGTATCCCATTATTATTTATGATTTCAGTTATTCATGTTCATTACTTATGAGATTATGTTGTATAGAAGGTTTTACCCAATGATCAGTTTATGAGAATTTACTATTGATTAAGCTACGATAAGTCATATGATTTTTATTTTAGCTTCGGGTCATTCTGTTCAGATATAATATTCAGCTTATGACTATATATGTCTCATATTGAGATTTCAGCATACAGTCCTTACTCTCATGATCTTATGATTTATGCTTATATGCATGATTTTAATAAACATTTACTCAACATGTTTTATTTCTCTTGCATACTCAATACATTCCAAGTACTAACTGCATACTCTATGATGCATCATTTCATAATACTGGTCCGGACGATCAGACTCAATTTCGCTAATAGTCCATCTCCTCGTAGTTTTGTTCAGTCTCCGTCATTGGTGAGTCCTCATTTTTTGATGACATTCAGTTTATCATTTATTATGTTATATTTAGTTTCAAACTTTAGCGAACTAGTTGGGGATATTGTCCGATCATCTTATTAGACATGTTAGAGGCTTATCAGACATTATGCCGATTTTAAGCTTTATTGAATGTTAACTCTGTTTATGATGGTTATGTTACTCAGACTTTTGCTTATTCATATTTTCATTTACTAGGTTCTTCTTTATGATAAATTTTTAATTGCTATGTTCATGTCATAGGTTGACTTGGAGCAATTCATGGTTCTAGGTCCCATGTCTCGATCTGGGCTCCTAGCTTGGGTCGTGACAAACTTGGTATCAGAGAAATGGTTTAGAGTGTTCTAGGATGTCTGAGAGCTGCATTGAGTAGAGTCTTTTTCATGGGTGTGAAGCACGCCACACTTATCGGGGAGAGTCTACAAGACGTTTTAGAAAACTTCTCTTCTTTCATGATTCTATCTCGTGCTATGAAATTCAACTCTTCTAATCTCCTAACTCGTACTATATGCGTTTGCAGAAGTATGTCCCTTCGAATAACCAAAGAAGATCAACCAGCCCCACCAACTCTAGCAGGACCCCTATTCAGGCAGGTTATACATGCAGAGCTCAGGGCTACCTTCAGAGTGTTGGTACGGGCCATGACTACTCAGCTTAACCAGCAAGCAATCACATCCGCAGACTCCATTGGAGAGACATCAGATACTAGGGTTCAAGACTTCACGGGAAAGACTCCACCTATGTTTTTTGGTTCAAAAGCGAATAGGGAGTTCAAGGGGATAGGAAAGGGGGACATAAAGGTCAGGACGGGGAACTTTGAGTTTTCCCAGCAAGGGTCAGGTGGTGAAATCACCCTCAACTTCAGCAGAGATCTCTAGCTTTGACTCGAGGAATCAAGTCTAGGGTAAGGGAATTTACATATCTAGCATGCAAGGGATGTGGCATGAACCACCCGGGGATGTGCTTGGTGGGTTAGATGTTTTCTTTTTGAGTGGCTAGTGCAGTCATAAACTTAGAGATTGCCCATCAGCCAAGTAGAGTGGCCAGAGAGGCCATGCCCCGACCATCTCTCCAGGTGGCCAGCATGCCTGAAGTGCGATAGTAATCACTTGGGAGAGTGTTTAGTTGGTAGAGATGGTTGTTTTGGGTGTGGTAATCCCGGATATATGCTTAAAGATTGCCCATTGGCTAGACAGGGCAAGGATAGAGCAAGTGCTCCGGCTACCAGAACAGTGACTCCAGTAGCTCACCCATCTCAGCATGGTGGGTTACTTAGTACAGGTGGCGGAGCTCCAGATATAGCCGCACGTAGGTTATGAGTTTTTTATGTCGATCCTTACATGTTGCTAAGCCTAGGAACCACAGTATAAGGCATAAGATCCCTTTTAGAATTTTACTATGAGATTCATCTCATGGAGGGTAGGAAATGGTTATAAGTATGAAGCCTTCAGTGACAGCCTCAGATAAGAATGAAAAGTCAAGAGATAGTGATTTTAGTCTAGCCTTAAGAAGGGTTTTGATCTTTTGAATGATGAACTTTAAGCTAAGGGGGAGGTTATAATGTGAAGGTCCAGGATCAGTAACTATGGAAGATCGATACACGCTTATTCAAGTTTTTTCCCGTACTTCAGTTAATATGATACTCTGCTCATGTTGTGTGTGAACATGTTATTCCCATGTCAAGTTCAAAGTACTTCTTATATGTATTTGTGCTCATATTCGTAGAGTGAGAAGTAACCACTTCAAATGGTGATTCTAGTTTTCTTCCATGATTCCATAGCTCTCAAATTGATGTCATGACCTTCGTTATATCTGTAAACTCATGCCTCTCAGCATGCTTAGCTCTATGAATTTAGTCCTTAAGATTTTCCTTAGCTGGTCATAAGATCATGCTATATCTGGTATATGCCCAACTTAGATTTTTTGAACCATTGGTGTTCACAATTTACTTACTCTAAACCCAATGTATGCTTCCCCATAATGGAAATGATTGTTACAACGTGTATGTTCAGGATGACTCTCTATTCATGCCCGAGGTTCCAGGTATGTAGAAGTTCATGAAGCACAATTACTAGCCAAGCTTGATAGATTAGAGGAATCTTTGAGGAGCGTTAGCTATAAGGAGCCATGGGATAACCATAAGTGATAGGCTCAAATGAGGCAGTGATGTACGTGTAGATCATAGTATGGTGTGACTGGTGACTCTTGATTTGAGCTCAAACTTGTATGACTTTCTTGTTTAAGGAGAAGTAATGTTCTTAATGGATAACTCTCAGTTGCTGGAGAGCATAAATGGTTTTATTGTGTACTGTGATGCCTCTAAGGTTGGTCTCAATTATGTATTGATGCAACATGGTACAGTCATTATGTATGCCTCTTTACAACTTAAGAGTCACGAGAAGAATTACCTAATGCATGACCTAGAGCTGGAAGCCATAGTATCCTCTGAAAAATTTATAGGCACTACTTGTATGGGGTGCATGTGGATGTGTTCACGGACCATAAGTGCCTTCAGTATGTGTTCACTCAAAAGGACCTGAATTCGCGACAAAGGAGGTGGCTAGAGCTTCTCAAGGACTATGACATGAGTGTCCTTTATCATCCGGGCAAGGCCAATCTAGTAGCGGATGCTTTTAGCAGGTTGCCCATGGAGAGTGTGTCTCATGTTGAGGATGGGAGGAAGGAGTCAGCAAAGGTGTCCATAGGATTGCTCGTTTAGGGGTTCACCTTGTTGACTCGGCAGAGGATGGTGTCATTTTTCAGAATGGTTCAAAATGTTTATTGGTGACCGAGGTCAAGGCTAGGCAAGATAAGGATCCTATCTTGGTAAATCTTGTCACGCCCCAACTCTACACCCTGGACGGGACACGGTACTTGAAGCCACAAGTGACCCTAAGTCAAACACTGGTCTATCATACACTGGTATTCTTAGTAAAACAATTATAGGGGAAGCTTTGGAAAAACAGCATAAGAGCATTTAAGAAAATAAAACTAATAATATAAACTTTAAGAACATCTAAAGTTTGGAATTAACTCTGTGTCTAATAGCCTTCTAATTGATGAGTTGCTGGGACAAGCCCCCAACTAACTCTAACTCTAACTAAAATTAATAAATCAATTGAAAGAAAGTAAAACAAGGCCCTCGAATGATGAGGGATCACACTTCGACTACAATGGAGGAGGATATGAATTGCAACGACTAACAATGCTGAGTTTGGGAACCTGCAACTGTATCATGAAACGGTACAACATAAAAGTATGTGTCAGTACTTTGAATGTACTGAGTAAGTGGGAGAAACATGACTGAATATAAAGTCTGAATTGAAATGACACGCAATGACCAACAGGTAAGCTGAACTGAACTACTAATGTAAAATAAATGGTCAAGAATACCCTGTTTGATGGTTAAGGACATGCCCTAAGTCTGAAACACTGAGTCTGAGATACTGTACTGAACTTAGCTACTTATTCTGAAATTGGACTGGGTTGACTAGTGGGAGAGTCTATAACCGGCATATAAGCACGTGAGCTAGATTGGAGTCCGATGTATACACTAAACGGTAGGACCCAATATACATTGCAGGGTATAAAAGCCTGAACTGGGTGATCACAAAAGTCTGGGGCCAATCAGGGCAAGTAATACTATAACCTACGCTGGCAATGTAGTTTTGGGAACCTGGGTGTGCTGGAACCCTAACCTGCTTAGTGACAAGTCCTATTCCCACTGAAAAATGAAAACTGAACTACTAGGATGATAGCTCTAAACTGGGGTCCAAGAATAGTCAGGGACATATAACTGAAAGTACCCTGAGTGTCTTATCAGACCAGACTCTAAAACTGGGTTCTAGACTGGTTAGAGCTGCTTATCTGAAAGCGTTGTAACTGTCTAAGAACAATTTGTAAACTAAATTGGGGTACTAAGGCTAGTCAGAGCTATATATCTAAAATTTCATGACCACCTAATGGACCAATAAACTGGATTCTGAGTCTGAATCTGATAACTGGGAGGCATCAGTGACACCTCTGGAAAAGAATGAAGTCAAACTTATCAATTGATATGTTCTTAATAGTCCTAAAGAGTTTCTATGTTCTAACTGAAATGAACTACTAAGAAGCTAATAGAGAACTCAACTCATTCCAACAACACGGGAAATTCCATAATATAGCAAAATTACAAGAATTAAAGGAATCTCATCCAACAGGGCTAAAATCACTCTCATCAATGGAATAATTGCTCAACATATATATATATATATATATAATAAGAATTACTAGGAAATTCAACCCAAAACATACTTCACAAACTAGACGGAATTTAATATAGAAACAATCTTTACTCAAGAATTTAGGGCTGTAAATCACTTAGAAAGAAAATCAACAATTTACTTAAGAACTGATGAAGATCATATGAATAATAAACATGGATAATAACCTAATCGAAATTAATGAAAACCAACATGAAAATCTTTTTCATATTCGAAAATCTCAGGGCTAAATTGATAGGTATGACAGGATTTTGAGGGGGGCGGGCACAAGGGAAGGATAATGTAGTGGAAGATGCTTTTAGAAGGATGACCATAGAGAGTGTGTCTCATGTTTAGGATTGGAGGAAGGAGTCAGCAAAGGATGTCCATAAGATTGCTCGTTTAGGGGTTCACCTTGTTGGTTCGGCAGACGCTGATGTCATTTTTATGAATGGTTCAGAATGTTCATTGGTGCCTGAGGTCAAGGATAGACAAGATAAGGATCCTATCTTTGATAGGCTAAAGGAAGCGGTTCAGGATCAAAAGGTGGAGGTCTTCTCCCAAGGGGGAGATTTTTCTTCGTTATCAGGTTCATTTATATGTTTCAGGTGTTGATAACTTGAGAGAGTGGATGTTGGGCGAGGCTCATGGATCTTATTATTCTATCCACCCAGCTGCCCGCAAGATGTATTGTGACCTATGAGAACTCTATTGGCGGAATGGCATGAATATGGACATAGCGGAGTTCATTGCTAAGTGTCCAAATTGTGCATAAGTTAAAGTGGAGCATCAGATATCTGGAGGTATGTTACAAGAAATTAGTTTCCCTACTTGGAAGTGGGAAGATACCAATATGTTGCCTCATACATATCGACACTATGACCCTATATGGGAGGTTGTAGATAGATTGACCAAATCAACATATTTCCAACCGGTCAAAACTATCAATTCAGCTGAGAATTATGCTAGGTTGTACATTTGGGAGTTAGTTCAGTTACATAGAGTTCCTTTGTCCATCATCTCAGATAGAGGTACTTAGTTTACCTTACAGTTTTGGGGATTGTTTCCAAAGGGACTTGGTACTTAGGTCACGCTTAGCACATCTTTTCACCCCCGGACAGATGGTCAAGCTAAGCGAACCATTCAAACTCTTGAGGACATGTTGAGAGCGTGTGTTATTGACTTCAATTGTAGATGGGATGATCATTTGGCTCTCATTGAGTTTTCCTACAATAACAATTACCACTCAAGCATTTAGATGGTTCCATTTGAGGCTCTTTATGGGTAAGGTGTAGATCACCTATCAGATAATTTGAAGTCGGCAAGGCTCCATTGATTGGGCTAGATTCAGTTCATGAGGCCACAGAGAAAGTCCAGCTTATTAGGGAAAGGATGAAAATAGCTGAGAGTCATCATAAATCTTATGTAGATATTAGACGGAGAGAGCTAGAGTTTGAAGTTGATGATTGGGTATTTTTTAAGGTGTCTGCCATGAAGGGAGTGATGAGGTTCGGAAAGAAAGGGAAGCTAAGTCCCCGATATGTTGGTCCTTAGAAGATTATGAGGTGAGTGGGCAAAGTGACATATGAGTTGGAGCTACTAGAGAAATTAGCTTTGGTATATCCAGTTTTCCATGTATCTCTATTGAAGAAGTGCATTGGTGACCCGACCTTACTTATTAGCAGAGATTATAGGTGTGAAGGATAGCCTTACCTATGAAGTGATTCTAGTAGAGATCCTTTATTGTCAGGTTCAGAAGTTGAGAAACAAAAAGTAGCTGCAATAAAGGTTTTATGGAGAAATCATCTTGTTGATGGAGCTATGTTGGAAGCTGAAGTAGATATGATGACTAGATATCCACACGTTTTCCCTTTCGATTCAGTTTCAGCATGAGGTATTAGTTTCCTCCTTAGTTCTTTATTCAGTTTCATGTAAAGTTCATGTCTCTCAGTTCCTTTCATGCTATAACATGTATGTATGATGAATGAATTCAGTTCAGTCATGTGTATCAAGCTGGACTCAATCACTCCGTCAGTTTTCATCTTTAGATGTTCAGTAATTGGGATTGGAGATCCTTCCCTAGCCTTTTAGTATGCATAGTCTACATTGAAGGATTAATGTTCCCAAGGGGAGATATTATAATACCCCAAGATTCCCTAAGATCAGACCCGATGGTTGAATCATAAGAATTAGAAAATATGTTCACCAGGTCACAGAATGACTCGTCTTGTGACTCATTAGGTCACTTGACGGATTATTGAGTGACCCTTCAAGTTTTCATGACCCGAACATAGACCCAGATCCAGACACGGGACAAGAAACCATGAGAGGCTCCAAGTTGAATCGTGGCATGAACATAACATCTAAACTCAACATCATAAAGCGGATGTCTACAAAAAATATACATATCAAGCAAAAACTGAATCAATAACGACAAGCTGATTTCTACATAACATCTATAAAAGCCTCTAACATAACTGATGAGCTGATGGGACAACACCCCCAACTAGCTCGACAAAGTATGAAACTGAAATAACATAGCAAGTATAGATTTCTGGACATCCTCGAAAGATGAGGACTCACCAACACCGGCTGAATAGGTCTGAGGAAGCAAGGGCTAATGATGCGGCTGAGACTGATCCCTCGGACCTGTATCATTAAACGATAAAATATAGAGTATGCGGTGAGTACTTGGAATGTACTGATTATGCTAGGTAAGTAAAAACGGTAGTTAAAATACATAAGAGTGCATAAGGGTAGGACAATATGATGATGAAGTAAATATCATTATATAAACATAGGGCTCAAGGTTTCAAACATTCATAAATCAGTAATAATCATAATCATAGGAGGAAATTCTCATTAAACATGATTTGAGTCATTGTAACATAAACATAACCATGCATAAATCATGAGGAACAATGGGAGGACCCAGCATAACCGACACTATCATGATAGAGCTTACATGATGCCCCAACTATCTCACTCAAGTTGGAAGAGTGGTCCCAGGCTTTCCAGGAAAGGCACGTGCAATATGTGATATCACAAAAAAGGGATCCATTAACATTTGAATATATAAACCTATGGTGGCACGTAGTTCTGAGACACCGGCATAGTCCTTTGATGCCAGGCTACTCGGTGCTAGACACTGCTCCCAAAACTATGTACATGAGGGCTCATATCATAATCATAAAACATTCATAAAGTACATGGCCAATTATAACATAACACACTTTATTATACTTGAAATACATGATTGGCATGAATAAGGGCCCATAAGTTGGCCAAGAGTCATAAATCCATAAATCATGAAATTCATGCATCTTTGTAAAACATATATCTACTTGCTATTCATAAATTCATGATAAGAATTTGAGGGAATTCATATCATAAATCATAAATTATAATGGGCTAAAGAAGATCAAGATCATGATGAAATCATAATTTGACTTTTCATGAAATAGACATAAGTGGGCATAACTATATGGAATTTCAATTATATAAACTTATAATTTAAAATAGATATAATATCTGCCCATAAATCATAAATCATAATTGATACATGAAGAAAATCAACCCATAGATAGATCATAGAGGAATTCACAAGAATTGAGATAAACCCCAAAGATCATGAAACTTGAATCTAGAATTGAAATCCATATAATTGAGAAGAATCTAGGGCATGGGAATGAAAGGAACTCAGATTCCTAGCCTCACACACCTGGGTAAATCGATTTCACACTCCCATTTGAAATCCTAAAGGAAATTTGGGAGAATTTGATGAAATTCCTCAAACTTTATCTAAAAGGGAGGTTCTAGGTTGCAAGCATGGAGTGGGGATACTTAGAGTAAAGCAGTAATAAAAACTGAATATTAGCTGATAAAAGAACTGAAGGTGATCGATAAGGGAGATAAGAATTAACCTAAATAACCTCACCATCTAAAGTATAGCTAGAAAGTACATATACAAAAAAGAACCTAGCCTGACCATTGTAATCTTGGAAGTTACAATCAACAAAAAATAACCTACCGTGGCCCCCATAAGCGCTAGAAAGTACAGTTCAATCTATATATCTAACAAGGTAAATATGATTCAACAAGTAATTATAGCCAACCTACCTACCTCTAAGTCTGCAACTGAGCCCTCTAGGCTCCTGTAGCTGTGTCTCAGCCCTTTGGACTCCTGTGACTACACCTTGGGCCCACAAGGCTCGATGGAGGGTCAGTAAGGCCGTTATGGCATAAAGGAAGTCCATACATAGATGGACTTTGATATGGCCTTGTATGCCTGAGTATAATCCTTCAAGACATCACATAGCTCCTCTGAGCGATCTGTAGCCGGGTAGGCAATGACACAGTTAGCAACCCTAAGGTTGGTTAATGGAAGGCCACATTAGGTGGGGCCAATCCCAACTAAACTCCTACATTTTAGTCTCAAATCTACCTATAGTAGCTATTAACAATATACATGCTCGCAACTTACATACAAGGCATAGGTCATATCAACTATATGACGAGGATAACTTATCGAAGAGGTTAGCCTTAACATACCTCAATTGTCGATTTCCACTTACCCAAATAATTCCAGCCTAACGCTGATGTTCCTCAAATTTGCAACTTTACATTGAGAGAATAAAGCTATTTTCAATACTAGGAAATAACTAATAACAATATCCTTTAAGCATATTAACTACAATTCAAACTCTATCAAATTCTGCCGAAAGCTTACAAATTCCCGAGAGTTTAGAAGGTATAAATACTTACCTATCACTTGTAGCCTCTTAGGACTCAATTAGAAGTGATTCATACAACTTCTACTCAGTGGGAGTCCGACAATCTGAGTGAGATTTCAATAAATAGCTCCATAGGAACGTTTCTCATAGGCTCGTAACTTGTTATCCAAGATGAATTTGCAATTGAACGGAGTTTAGCAGTGTAATTCGGTGAAAACCTTATGAAATAGGTGCTCATGTTTTACCTGAATTGCATCTCATAGGATGCTACAAACAACTACTCCATAACATAAAAGTGAGCAACTAGTTGATATTGATAATATAAGCAACAAAACAATACCTGAATAAAAATCCCACCTAAGCTGCACAATCTGAGTCAAGCCTAAAATAAGTGATGATATGTAGACCTCATGTCTTTCTCAGCTTCCCAAGTCATCTCCTCCAAATTTCTATTACTCCATAGGACATTAACGGAGACTACATCTTTAGTCCTCAATATACTAACCTGCCGATCTAATACAACAACTAGAGTCTCTTCGTAGGACAATTCGTCAGTGACTTAAACATCCTCAACAGGAACAACTGGGGACGTGTCTCCTATGCACTTCTTTAGCATTGACACGTTGAAAACTAGATGGACAGATTCTAGCCCTGAAGGTAGTTCTAACTCATAAGCTACTTGGCCTATCCTTCAAAGGATCCGACATAGGCCAACGAACCTAGGGCTAACCTTTCCCTTCCTGCCAAACCTCATCACACACTTCATAGGAAAAACCATAAGAAATACCCACTGATCAACATTAAACTCCAAATCTCTACGCCGTACATCGAAATAGGATTTCTTATGACTCTAGGCTATTAGCAAATGCTCTCTGATAAGTTTCACCTTTTATTTTGATTGATGTATTGTTATACCCCGGAAGCTCAAAGATCGGACCCGGGAGTTGAAATAGGAAAATTGTAAAATTGATGTTGCAGGCACAGAACGAGTCATGGGACAACACATGAGGAGACCCCACGAGTCGTCAGGTGGCTCATGGAGAGGCCTAGGGGAAGTGAAGGATTGAGGACCCCATGATTGAGGGAACGACTCGTGGTCAACCACCACGAGTCGTCATGTCAATCATGGGGTAGAGTTGGAATTTTTAGGAGGATAGTCTAGTGTACCTAACGGATGGATCCCCACGTGTCGTGGTTAGTCCTAATGACTCATGAGGTAAGTCGTCATCAAGCAAAGTGGATTTTCATTGATGTTAAGGTAGTGTATCTGATGAGAGGTGACCACGAGTTGTGGTCACAGGGGACGAGTCATTATGTCATCTGTTATGAGCCCCAGCAGACCTGTTATCCAGAGTACTTGATGAGAGACTCGACGAGTCGTTGCCCATCCTGACGAGTTGTCAGATCACCCGTTAGGGTCACCTGGTAGTTATTTTCTACAAATTTGTAAGGGCCTTCTCGTAATTTCCTAAGTTCCTAAGACCTATACTAAGTCATTTAAGGCTCGTTTTAGTGGGTTTTAAGCAGCGGAAAACCTATTCTGAGTCTTCCCTTGCATGCACGTTTGATGGTTTGAAGAGGAGATTCAAGGCAAAATCTCAAGGTTTCCATTGGAATCTCAGCTTGGGCTATTAAAGGGTGTTAGAATTCACCACTCCCAGGTATGTAAGGTTATGAGTGGGTGCTTCCTTCTACACCCATGCCCAATTTCTATCAAAACATGATGAATTGTCTATGATCAAGTACGGGGTTTCTACCGAATTGCATAATTCTTTAATCTCTATACATGGGTATGATTAGATTATATTTATATTGATGAATTCTAAAGCTTGGACAGATTTTAAATTGTTTTCAATCCAAATTGTGATTTCTAAATTATGAAAATGAATGCCCATGGAGGAGAAGTTCATGAAAGAAGAGAATGATGTTGAATGTATGATGATGATGAGATTTAATGATGAAAAGCATGTTTTTAAAGCTACCCATGGTTATGATGTTATTTTGAAAATGAAATGAGTAGATCCTAGCATAATAAAGCTTTGGGCAGTCCCCACAGGTTGATTTAAAGTGATGATTTTTCTGACATAAGCTTACCACTTTGGTTGAAGCGCAGTTTCCCAACTTCTCATAAATTCTAGCTTGTGGTATGCTGAGTTAAAATTTTTCTACATGTAGCTTACCACATGATTTGGAGTAGAAGCTCTCACCTATGATTGATCTTGTGGTATGTTTCAAAATAAAGCTTCTCATATGCATGAATTCATAATTTAGATGTATGTCATTACTGAGCTTTGTCAAAGGACAATGTTGAGCTTCATTGTTATATGATGTCGAGTCTATGAATGATTTCGTTATGATCTTTGTCAATATATAATGTTGAGCTTCATTTCATATGATGTTGAGTTATGCGTGATTTCATATTGAGCTTCATCATTAGGCGATGTTGAGCTTTGTTATAGACGATGTAAAGCATTGTATGTTTTTGGGAGAAGAGTCTAGCACCGAGCGGGTTAAGGGTCGATTACCCTATGCGCTAGAACTACGTGCCAACGTAGGTTGATACTACTATATTATTGGGACCTCCCTTGTAAGCTATCCCCGTCCCAATTGGACCTTCACTTTGATATCGATATCATGGTATCGTCCATCACCATGGCAAAGTTATAGACGGCTCTACCCACTTGAGTGTGATAGTTGGGACCAGGTAAGCTCTATCGTGGTATGTCGGTTAAGTGATGAGTCTCCTACTGTCTATATCATTTAGATCTGCATATTCATTACTCATGATGATTTACTTTACGCATGCATGTTCTAAAAGCAAGGTTTGACTCATAGTTCAACTTTTGATGTAAATGTTATGTTCAGCTTTGAGTCATTTGAGTTAGTGATGATGTTGTAAAGCTAAGCATGGTAATGTCATGATAAGATTTCGATTTCAAAATGAATGCATGTAGCCCTTCTACTTATACTTGAAAGCTTATGATATGGTATGAATGTTTTAAAAGATTTACTTTGCTAGAGCAGTTTTTACTTACCTTGCATACTCGATACATTCCACATACTAATCATATAATTTCTATGTTGTATTGTTTCATGATATAGGCCCTGGCTCCCAGCTTCAGCCCTGCTCATATACAGCTTTTCGGAGTTAGTATCTGCTCAGGATTGGTGAGTCTTTATCTTTTTAGGACTAGACTTTCAGTTTCTTTGCGTATTTCAATTTCCATATTGTTGAGTTAGTTGGGGATTTTGTCCCATCAATTCATCCAGATTAGAGGATTTTCAAACTTATGTATGTGCAGCTTTGGATGTTATTATGATGTTATGTTGAATTATACTTCCGCTGAGTTATATTAATGATTTCTTCAGCTTACTGAACGAGTTTGTTGTATGCTTATGCCATGGGTCGACTTAGGATCTCTCAGGGTCCCTTGTCTTGTATCTACGATCCGGTCGTGACATGTATTATATCAGGTCCGATCAACCTGATTCCCCTACCTCAAACCATCATATGGGGGACCTATATTTTAGCACGTATAAAGCCTCATAAGGCGCCATTTGAATAATAGAATGATAACTATTATTGTACGCAAACTCAATAAAAGGTAGATGCTTGTCTTAACTCCCTCCAAACTCAATAAGAGGTAGATGCTCATCTCAACTCCCTCCAAAGTCTAGCACACACGCCCATAGAATTTCCTTGAGCGTTTAAATGGTGTGCTCTGCCTGACTTTTTTTTTGGGGATGGAAAGATGTACTCAAATTAACCTACATCCCCAAACCCTTTTGAAATGACTTCCGAAATCTTGCCTTGAATTGTGCCCCTCTGTTAGAAATAATAGATGATGGATGTTATGCAGTTGAACTATATCCTTATTGTATAACTCAGCATAGTCTTCGACTGAAAATGTAGTCCTGACTTGCAAGAAATGAGCTAATTTCATCATCATGTCGCCAATGACCCAAATGGAGTTGAATTTATGCTTGGTACGAGGTAGTAATGTAACAGAATCCATATTAATTGCATCCCATCTCCACATAGGCATGGATATCTCCTGAGTTAGCCCGCCAAGCTCCTGATGTGCAGTTTTTACCTGCTGGCAATTAGGACATTGTGCAACAAACTCAGCTACACCTTTCTTCATTCCAGTACACCAACATATCTCCTTTATATCATGGTACATCTTCGTCGAACCTTGGTGAAGAGACTAATTAGAATAATGCACCTCTGCCATAATCTGTTGGCGACCTGCTATATTTGGAACACAGAGTCGACCTCTGAATCTCAAGACACAGTATCTTGTTAACTCAAAGGCCGATAGTTCACCTTGCTGAACCATGTTTCTAAGTTGCACTAGACTGGGGTCCTCGTATTTCCGCTCCTTCACCTCTACTACTAGAGATGGTACTACTGTATTCTGGATCAGAACTCCGTTATCTTCTAAATCAACTACCCCGACTACTGGATTTGTTAACTGCGGCAACTCTCGAGTCATCTCCCACTATTCTGGCCTCAAATATGCTAGGCTTCCCATGGATCTGCGGCTAAGGGCATTGGCTGCAATGTTAGCATTCCCTGGGTGATATAAGATATTCACGTCGTAGTCTTTCAACAACTCTAGCCAATAGCGCTGCTGCAAATTCAACTCCTTCAGCATGAAGATATAGTAGAGGATTTTATGATCCATAAAGAAATCTATATGAACACCATATAAATAATGCCTCCAAATTCGCAAAGAATGAATAACTGCAGCCAATTCTTAATTGTCGGTGGGGTAATTCTTTTTAGAATATATCCCAATCTGATGCCTGACACATCAAAATACACAACATAGCCCTCTGGACCTTCTGGTAAGGCTAATATTGGTGCATATGTCAATCTATTTTCCAGTTCTAGGAAACTCTACTCACAAGCCTTGGTCTAGTGAAATTTAGCTGCTTTTTGAGTTAACCTTGTCAATGAAACTGATAAGGCAGAGAATCCTTTCACGATTCATCTGTTATACCAGTCTAACCCCAGGAAGCTACGAACCTCGGTGGGAGTCATGTGTCTAGGCCATGTCTTCACTGCCTTGATTTTCTATGAGTCAACCTGGATAGCTGCATCTAATACAATATGGCCCAAGAAAGCTACAGAATTTAATCGGAACTCACATTTCTAGAACTTCACGTATAATTGGCGATCTCTGAGGACCTAGATTACTTTTCTCAAATGACCTCTACATTCATCTTCTGAGTGTGAATATACCAGAATATCATCAATAAACACTGTCACAAATAGATCTAAATATGGCCTGAAGATGTTGTTCATCTAATCCATGAACATTGGTGGGGGGCATTAGATATTCTGAAAGACATGACCAAAAATTCAAAATGACCATCCCAGGTCCTGAAAGCTATTTTCAGAATATCTTTCTCCTGGACTTGCACCTAATGATACCCAGACTTTAAGTCGATCTTGGAGAAATACTTCGCCCCTTGCACTTGATCAAATAAATCATATATCCTTGGAGTGGAAATTTATTCTTAATAATATCTTTATTCAACTTCCAATAATCTATACACATTTGTAGGGAGCCATCCTTCTTTCTTACAAACAAAATCGGTGCACCCCACGGCGAAGCACTAGACTTGATAAAGCCCTTATCTAGCATATCATTCAACTGTTCTTTCATTTCCTTTAGTTTGGTAGGAGCTATTCAGTACGTAGGGATGGATATAGGTTACATATTTAGTGTCATATAAATAGAGAAATAGATTTTCCCACTATGGGGGAATACCAGGAAGCTCATCCGGATATTCACTAACCACTGGAATAAACTGAAAAGTTGGGGATTCTGCCTGCGTATCCTGAACTCTAACAATATAACACATGGTTTATTGTATTTACTTATTTTAATTTATTATTTATGAGATTGATCACCTTGTAAGTAATCCATTAGCTTTTGGTTGAACTTAGGAAAGAGAACCAAAAGGGTTAAAGGTAAATACAGAACAGGAATTCAAAAACCGTTGAACCCATTGGTGATAGGATACAAGTTGTTTTTAAGGATAAGGATATACCCTTGAACCCTATTTAGTTAAAATACAAGTATGCATAATCTTCGTTTCATGTTTCTCCTGCGACCATAGGGATATAGATATTAGGGTTCATGGAATAGTTCTTGAATTCTAGGGATAATGGAAAGGAATGGGATAGTAACTCGCAACTAGCGACCATAGGAAGAATCATTCAAGTGCAATCACATCTTGAAAACTCTACCCGAAATTAACAACGCTATTTCCCTAGATTTTCATCATCGTTGAAATACAATCAATCTTGCATCTGTTTTAGTTAATTTTACATTTAAAGCTTTTAGTAGTTTAATTTCCCAAACCATTCCACATTTCACTTGTTTTGTTAGAATAGTGAAAATAAAGTAATAACCTTATAATGATTAAATTGACAAGTCCCTATGGGTACGATATCTTGACTTCAAAATCCTATATTACTTGATGACCAGGTGCACTTGGGTGATGTCAGCATGCACCATCTAGTTCTGGTTAAGGATGCTACGCCCGAGACCCCGACTCTTAAGTCTGTTCCTACAGTATGTAAGCATCCAGAGGATTTCCCAGATGATCTACCAAGAGTCTCTCTCGAGTGGAAGATTGACTTTGTTATCGACCTTCTCCATGATACGCATCCTATATCCATTCCTCCTTATAAAATGGCTCTTGCCAAGCTGAAAGAGTTGAAAGAGCTATTGAAGGATCTCCTATATAAGGGTTTAATCGGGCCTAGTAAATCCTCGTAGGGTGCACTAGTTCTCTTTGTTCAAAAGAAGGATGGTTCCCATAGGATGTGCATTGATTATCGGTAGTTGAACAAGGTCACAATGAAGAACAAATATCCCCTCCCCAGGATTGATGACTTGTTTGATATAACTTTAGGGTGCTAAGTGCTTCTTAAAGATAGACCTCAGATGTGGCTATCATCAGCTCAGAATTAGAGAGAGTGACATCCTAAAGATAGCCTTCCAGACTCGGTATGGTCATTATGAGTTGTAGTCGTATCATTGGATCAATGAATGCTCCCGCATCTTTTATGGATTTATTGAACAGGGTATTCAAGCCGTATATGGATATGTTCGTGATTGTCTTCATTGATGATGTTCTCATATACTCTCAAAGCGAGAAGGAGCATGCTGCTCATTTGTGGATTATGTTACAGACACTCAAGGATCACCAACTGTTTTCTAAATTCAGCAAGTGCGAATTTTGGTTGAATTCGGTAGCTATGTAGTGTCTAAAGAGGGTGTGCAGGTGGACTCTCAAAATATAGGGGCTATGAAAAATTGACCTAGACCAATTAATCCTTTAGACATTAAGAGGTTCTTGGGTTTTGCTGGCTACAATAGGAGGTTTATTGAGGGATTTTCATTCATTAAAGTACCGTTGACTAAGTTTACCTAGAAAAAAGTCAATTTTTAGCGGTCGGATACCTATGAGAAGAGCTTTCAGGAGTTAAAGACTCGACTCACTTCAGCCCCAATATTGACCCTAGCAGAGGGAACAAATGGTTTCATTATGTATTGTGATGCCTCTAGGGTTGGTCTTGGTTGTGTATTTATGCAGCATGGTAAATTCATTATGTATGCATCTAGACAACTTAAGATTCATGAGAAGAATTATTTAACGCATGATCTAGAGTTGGCAATAGTGGTGTTTGCATTGAATATTTGGAGGCACTACTTGTATGGGGTGCATGTGGATGTGGTCACAGACCACAAGAGCCTTTAGTATGTGTTCACTCTGAAGGACCTGAATTTGTGACAACAAAGATGGCAAGAGCTTCTCAAAGACTATGACATTAGTGTCCTTTATCATCTAGGCAAGCCCAATGTAGTGGAAGATGCTCTTAGTAGGCTATCCATGGAGACTTTGTCTCTTGTTGAGGATGGGAGGAAGGATTTAGAAAAGGATTTCCATAGGCTTGCTCATTTAGGGGTTCACCTTGTTGACTCGAGAGATGGTGGTGTCTTGTTCAGAATGGGTCATAATCTTCATTGATAACTGATGTCAAGGATAGGCAAGATGAGGATCCTATCTTGGTAAAGCTAAAGGAAGCTATCTAGAATTAGAAGGTGGAGGTCTTCTCCCAAGGGGGAGATGGTGTACTTCGATATTAGGGTCAATTTTTTGTGTCAAATGTAGATGACTTTAGAGAGTTGATGTTAGGTGAGGATCATGGCTCTCGGTATTCCATCCACCAGGTGCCACCAAGATGTACTGTGAACTACAGAAAGTCTATTGGTGGAATGGAATGAAGAATTACATAGCAGAGTTTGTGGTTAAGTGTCTAAATTGTCAACAAGTGAAAGTTGAGCATCAAACACCTTAAAGTATGTTACAAGACATAGTATCCCTACTTGGATGTAGGAAGAGACCAATATGGACTTCATCACAGGCTTGCCTTGTACACGTGAATAATATGACTATATATGGGTGGTAATAGATAGGTTGACCAAATCAGCTCACTTCATACTGGTCAAAACTACTGATTCATCTGAGGATTATGCTAGATTGTAAATTCAGGAGTTAGTTTGGTTGCAGGGAATCCCTTTGTCCAGCGTCTCAAATAGAGGTAGTCAGTTTACCTCACAGTTTTGGAGATCAAATTCAGAAGGGACTTGGTAATCATATGAAGCTTAGCATGACTTTTCACCCGCAAATAGAAGGTGGGCCGAGCAAACCATTCAAAATCTTAAGGGCATGTTGAGAGTGTGTGTGACTGATTTGAAAGGTAGTTGGGATGATTTCTTGTCTCTCATCGAGTTTACTTACAATAACAGTTACCACTCCAACATTCAGATGGCTCCATTTGAGGCTCTTTATGGATGGAATTGTATATTACATATTAGCTTGTTTGAGGTAGGTGAGGCTACATTGATAGGGCCAGAGTCAGTTCATGATGCCATGGAGAAATCTTGAGTCTGAAGTTGATGATTGGGTATTTATGAAGGTTTCTCCCATGAAGGGAGTGATGATGTTTCGTAAGAGAGGGAAGCTTACTCCTTGATATGTTGGTCCTTATAGGGTTCTTAGGCGAGTTGGTAAAGTGGCATATGAGTTGGAGCTACTGATCTTGGGCAAAATGGCATGCCCAAGGGATACTTTACAACTTAGTTTTGTCTTGTTTAGCTACTTATTTATATATATTCTCATGTAATTTTATGTAAATGTGAATATATATACTAACCAACATGAGTAGTTCTTGTTTTTGTAGGTTTAAAATGAATATGAGGAACTAATCTACGATGGGAGAAGTGGAGAAATGGAATGGGAAGCAAATTAAAAAAGTCGGCAAGGAACCATGCCTTGGCAAGGCTGGCCGCGCCAGGCAGCGTGCCACGCTGTGCGTGTGCCGCGCCCAGCGCCGTGCCACGCCAATGCCATGCGCGAGAAGAAGGCAGCAAGCAGGCCACCTGCGCTCCAGTGCCGTTCCACGCTAGGCAATCTGCGTGACAGTGGCCGTGTTACGCGGGCCATCGCGCTGCACAGGCAGTGTGCCACGCCGGCCATCGCGGCAAGCTTCAGCCGAATGTCATTTTTTGGTGCTTTCCAGTGTGCTTTCATGATACCTCCATGTTACGGAGGTAAATTAGCACGTTTACCTCCGTGCCACGGAGCTATTCCATTCTGGGCATAATTTTATACACCTCTCATTTACTATAAATAGGTCCCTTAGCTCCTAAAAACATTTTGTCACGATTTATTTCTGAAAAACTGCCAAGGAGTGAAGGGAGAAGTGGGAGAACTCACCTAGGGTTCATTAATTTCATCTTCGCTTATACCAATTCTTGTAAGTATGTTACTTTAATTATGTTTTCTTGTAATTATACGAACTTGAGTGGCTAGAACCCTTCCTCTAGGGTTGAAGCCACAAGGTATGATTGTGACTACGTGAATTTGTTTTTGTTTTAAGTTATTAATTATTGTTTTGTCTTACGTTCTTTATTATGGTTTCTTCTATGATTGATCACCATGAAAACACACATGTTACACCTAGGTAAAAGCTTGAGAAAGTAAACCTAGGTAAGAACAAAGAATGTAGGGAGCAAGTTTGTATCTTACAATATAATTCGCGGTTAGGATAAGAAATTATACCTAATTTGCCTTGCTTGGTTACTAAAACGGGATGAGCTAGACACCAACTTAGAATTGTCACATCACCACTCGTAGAAGTAGTTGTGAAGCTAAGTTCGGATAAATGATTAGAGGTACGAAAGTCCCTAATCAAGAGCATAAACCCCGTAAACCACATCCATGTAATTGAATTGCCCACGAACTAGAATGTTACATCCCCGCTCAACGATGTAGTTGTGAGGCTAGTTTGTCGTGTTTAGAGGCTCGAAAGACCATGAACATGCAATTGTAATTATGTGAGACGACAATTGATAATTCCATACTTAAACCATTACAACGCGTAATATCGCATGATTATTCAGCGTTAGCCCTAGTTGCTTCTTGAATGTTTTCAAAGTATTTCTGTGAACACCCCTAGACTTAATTAAACTTTATCAAAAAAGTCTAAATCAACACTTGTGAAAGTTAATATCACACTTGAACTTGATAATTAGCTGAATTGGTCCAGTCCCTGTGGGTTCGACATCCGGCTCTTGAAAAGGGACACTATATTACTTGTAAGACCATGTACACTTGCGTGTGCGCTCAGGAAGTTGTCAACAAGTTTTTGGCACCGCTGCTGCGCAGTCTCAACAAGTTTTTGGCGCCGTTGCCGGGGACTCAGCAAAGTTTAGTAAATTTATCTGTTTTTGTGTGATTTTTAATTTCCTTAAGTGTTGAGAAACTTGGTCTTAGTCTAATGTATTGCAGGTGACAGGTTGTCTTCCCGAGCTGGCTAGGAATAGAGAGCTTGTGGAACCGTTGCTTGAACCAGAATGTCAAATTCATTTGCGAAGGAGAGTAGCTCTTGAGAAAAAGATGAAAAGACTTCAAGAAAAGGTACAACAACAACCACCCGCAGGACAAGCACAATTGTCACCGAAAGCAATGGCAGCCAGACCAGTTCGCGAAGTGGCAATCCCACAAGCGACGAATGTGAACTCTAGTATCCATAAACCGGAACCTGGAGGGAACTTTGAATTGAAATAGAACATGGTGTATCTGTTACATTCTAGTGTTCAATTCACTGGGATGGCATATGAGGACCCGCAACAGCACCTACAAAACCTTTTAGAGATTATTGACACTTTCGTCCCCACCGGAGTGTCCACAGACTAGGTTCGTCTTACCCTCTTCCCATTCTCATTGCTGGGAGAGGCAAAGAGGTGGTCGAAGTTTCAGCCACCAAACTCCATAACTTCTTGGGATGGAAAAGGGCTTCAGTTTGATAAGAAGATGGAGGAATAGAGGAACAGAGTGCAGTTGATCAGAAGGTGGAGGAATAGAGGAACAGTGTGGAGGCTGTTTTCTCTAAAAATCAAAAGAAAATAAGATGGTTCTTGAAAGGGAACCCAGGTATGAGGATGTCCTGGAAAGGATAGTCCACGTCGTGCCGCGATGTAAAATAAGGCGCTGCTTGGGAGGCAACCCAAGGGTACCACAGGTACAATTTGTGATTGTTGTTTATGTGATTTTGGTTATTTTCAATATGTTTTGTTTTTGGTGGAAAGTTAGGCACAGAAAGAGGGAAAGTGTGAGCACCCATGGAGGAGGAAGCTAACAAGAATGGAAGAGAAAAAGTGTGGGGTCAAATACCCACTTGTGCAAATATGAAGAAAAACATGGTGTTAGCTAGGCCTAGAGGCCTCAAGGAGTATCTCTACTGAAGAAATGCATTAGTGACCTGACATTAGTTATTCAGATTGAGAGCATAGATGTGAAGGATAGCCTTACCTATTGGGAGGTTCCGGTTGATATCGTTGATCGTCATGTTTAGAGGTTGAGAAACAAAGAAGCAGCCTCAATGAAGGTTTTGTGGAGGAATCAGCTTGTTGAGGGAGCTATGTGGGAAGCTGAATAAGATATGATGGCTAGATACCCGAATGTTTTCCCTTCTAACTCAATTTCAGCATGAGGTATCAATTTCCTCCTCATTACTTTATTTAGTTTCATGTCGAGTTCATGTCTCTAAGTTGCTTTCATGTCATTTCATGTAGGTATGTTTCTTGAATTCAGTTTGGTCATGTATCTTAGTTCGGAGTTAGTCACTCCGTTAGATTTCAGCATCAGTTGTTCACTTTTGGGTTTGTAGTTCTTCCCCTAGCCCTTTAGTAAGCTTAATCTACTTTTGAAGATGAAAGCTCCTAAGTTGGAGATAATGTAACACCCCAAAAGTCCCTGAGATCAAACCCCAGGGTTATTCAGAGGAAACAGGAAATCACCAAATCACAGAACGAGTCATTCAGTGACTTGTGGTGTGACCTAACTGATCGCTAAGTGACCCGTTAAGTGGTGCCCAGTTTGAAGAGATGTCATTTTTCAGGCAGTGGTAACGGTTGAGATGATGAGTCATCATGTTATCCCATGAGTCACGATATGATTCGTCAAGTGTGTACAATTAAAGAAAGGGTCGATTTTCCAGTGGTGACGAGGAGTGCATGCGATGAGTCTTGGTACCACCTAATGACCCACCAGGTCCTTCATTGGTAGGGAAGTTCAAATTGAGGGGAAAGTTGCCTGTGAAAACAAATAGAATCACGAGTCATCACGTTTCCTAATACTCATTAGGTCCCTCATTGGGACTAGTAGTTCCCAATTTCCTATTGAATTACTAAGGGTTCTTTAATAATTTCTAAGCTTCTAACTCCCCAATGATGATGTTTTAAGCCCTAAAAGGAGGTTTTTAAGAGGGCTTAGCGTGTATCTGTTACACCCCGTAAATTCTTGACATTTAGATGGCCTATTCGCATGTTGTTTAAGAGTTTTAGAATGTCATACATGCTAGAAAAAGGCCCGGGGAAAGACCGGACAAGCGCCACGTCAAACTATTGCAAGAAAAGGCTGGGCAGACCCCCTTCGCGATGGCCAACGTGTCACGGAGGGCTCACCTCCGCAATGGCCAACGTGCCATGGAGGTGAGGTTCAGCCCCAAGTATATAAAGCCCCCACTTCGGCTTTTAAATGATAATTATCAATTTTCAAAGAACAGACTAGAAAAACAGAGGGCACGAGAGATTTTGATGAAATTCCTTTCATTTACGCTATTAAACGCGGTCCAAACTTGAATTAATTTTGGGTAGTGAAGTATTAAGCTGCAGGGAGCATTCCTACGGAGTTAGATTCGGGAAATTCGGCCGGCAAATTATCGCCCTACTGAGCTAAGGTAAGTGGAATTGCTCCAAATTAGTGTCAATATACTTCTAGCCCAAAAGTGAGTACTTCTCCCTTCTGGACTTCCGAGAAATAGCGAGTTTTCGGCTATTTTTTGATAAGTAAAAGTTTTGGCTATATATATATATTCAAAGTAGTATTTTCTTTCAGAATATCGATGAATTTAGTTCTAAATTACTATGGATATGAATGCAGTTGGAAGAAATAGCTGAAAATTAGCTGAGTTACGCCAAATACTCAGAAAGTTAACAAACAAGGTATGTGAAGCTAATTTCTTTCGGTAAGTTAGTAATTCCAGTAGTGCAAACTAGTACAAATTCTTGTAGAAAGTTTCAGAAATAGTACAACATGCCCTATATGTAATTTAGTAAAGTATGTTAGGATATTATCGTGTTCAGCTGAAACTTAGTAAAGCAATAAAAGTTCCCGTAAAGTATTTCAGAAATAGAATAATAGCTTAATATGAATTTTAAAAAGCATGTTAGAAATAGTAAATAATGTTTACCATGAAACTTAGTTATACAACATGATTCTCAGCAGAAATATTATATCTTGTTTCCAGTATCAAATTCAGCACAGTATGACAGAAATTATATATATACCATTATCAGTTTCAACATGTATTATGTATATACACATTACTATCACTAGTTTCAGCATGTATCGTACACAGTTAGTATTATCAGTTGAGACTTCATTGTATTGTTTTGGGTTGGATTACCTAGTATCCATGGCCGCCCAAGGTTTAATAGTTGTATCGACTCATCCGCCAGAGAGCGAGGATACGTTGCTCTACGGAGAGGCATGCCGTCCCCAAGGGGACAAAGATGGGATGCCAGTTTCCCCATATTTTGCCTTGGTCGGCTTTTATACACCACCGTCGAGTGGGTATGCTGGGGGTGTTGATTTAGGAGTCCTCCGAACACAGGTACAGTTATAGTCAGGGCCTCAGTGGGCCAAAGTGCATATCTAGGGGACAGGCAGGATGCTTATAGTTGTCAGGGGAGATGGGATGACCGGGGTAGGGGTATATATTGCGTGTTGGTTGTACCTTCAGGCTTATGGGGGCCAGGTAAAATTTATGTATGCTATGTTATGTATGTTATTCTATATTATGCCATGTTATGTTAGTTATGAATAAATTGACAGTAGAATGCCACGTTACAAGGTATGACTCCTACTCCATTCAGCATAGTTGAGGACAGTCTTAAACTCATACTTTCAGTCAGTTACAGTCTATTTCTTTCTATTTCAGTTCTATTAGTTTTATTGTTTATCTTCAGTTATTTTCTAGTTGTTGCTTTGCATACTCAGTACCAGCGGTACTAACGCCCTTTTTGGGACGCTGCATTACTTGACTGCAGGTACTCATAGACGAGGAGCCGATCCCTCGTAATTCCAGCCAGCACACAGAGTCATCAGCTCCTGTCATCCGGAGCTAGACAGCTAGAGGTTTATTCCTTTTCTTTTGTTGTATAGTATGGGTAGGCCGGGGCCCTGTCCCGACCATCTTAACAGTATTCTTAGAGGCTTGCAAATTGTATATTCCCTATGGTTAGCTGTATCGGTCGTGTGAGGCCGTGTATATGTTTTATTTTTTTTATGTTGGTCGTGTGGAGCCTTATTCAGTTGGTAGTGGTGATCTTGTTGGTCACATAGCAGTTTAGCACTTGTTTTCTTGATTCAGAACTAACTAGATAGCATGGTGGCCTTGTCGGCCCGCATAGGTTCCTTATTGATTCAGTTTTTCTGTGTAGTGTCTTCTTAAAGGTGGCTATAGGCCTAGTCGGCCGAAGGCTATATTTACAACCGTTATATAGCCCGTCATTTTCTTGAATCAAGAGTTAGAGCCAGGCTGGCACCAGAAGTGCTTAGGCTCAGTTAGTCCAGAAGTCCAGGTCCTAGTAGGGCACCAGGTGCAAGTCATTCCTCCCAAGGCGGGGCGTGACAAACTTAGTAGTTGTGATCTTGTTGGTCACATAGCAGTTTGGCACTTGTTTTCTCAATTTAGAACTAACTACACAGCATGGTGTCCTTGTCGCCCGTATAGGTTCCCTATTGATTCAGTTGTTCTGGGTAGCTGTTGTCTTCGTACAGGTGGCTATAGGCTTAGTCGGTCGGAGCTGTGTTTACAGCCATTATATAGCCCGTCATTTTCTTGAATCCAGAGTTAGAGCCATCCTGGCACCAGAAGTGCTTAGGCTCAGCTAGTCCAGCAGTCCAGGTCCTAGTAGGGCACCAGGTGCCAGTCATGCCTCCCAAGGCGGGGCGTAACAAACTTGGTAGCAGAGAAGGTCGTATCTAGGGAGTCTGCAATCTGTTCTAATTAGAGTCTTGTCTATGGATGTGTTGTGCACCACATACTATAGACAGGAGGCTTCGAGGCATGATAGGATGGTTACTCTTTCTTGTTATTCAGTCTTGCTATAGAGAGGTACAGTATAGGGTTGAGTCCCTAAAACTTTTCATACTCTTTGGTTAAAGATACAAAGTAAGATCTGCGACACCCTATCACAGGCTGAAGATTGGATATAGCAGCAGAAGTGGGCACCAACTAGTTGCAGGGAAACTATAGTGGCAGGAGGAGGTATCAGGGACCTCCCAATATGATACCTCTACCGATACCATCCCTAGTATATTTCTATAACTTCAGAGTAGGAAGTCAAAAGCATAGCGTATATACGAGTTGATTTATTTGTTAGATATGTAAGATTTGACTAAGATGACAGATAATATTAGATTATTAGATGCATGTGAGAAAGAGAGGGAAATGCAGGATTCCCACCTCCATCCTTTAAGATGTGGTATAGTTCCATGTTTTCATTTCGTTGTAGTAAGAAAAGGCTATTCCTACCCCTTAGTTTTGATTCCAGTATAGAAAAGGACATAAGGATTGAGTTGATGTATCCCAAAGTAAGCAGTAAGTGAAGATGGGTTGGTTGATTCCAGAAAGTGTTAGAAAGAGTAAGGAGCCCCTATGATTACGTAAGTTGTGCAGACCCTCGCGGTAATAAGTTAGAAGAGCAAGTAAGACTACTAGCTTACTCGAAGTAGGCATAGGAGATCCTTCAGTGATGGACTTCTAGTAATAGTCAAGTTCAAGTCAGAAAAAGGCTGAGTCCGTCGTAGCATGCTAACGACGGCAGGATATGTCTACAAGATAATAGTTATAATCTTAGTTGTGATATCGAAAGACAGGGAGGTTATATGAATAAGATGGGTCGGACTACAAGTCAGAAGTAGTATAGGTTGAAACTTTACTGGTAACCTTATTGACAATGTAAGGGAGGTACCTTGAACCCCAGAGCCCAGTTTAAGGAAGATGACGGTGAAGAGCATGAATACCAGATTTTGAGGGGAAATTAGAATCACCTCCAGATTGATAGAATATCGTGTATTGAGGACTAAGCCTCGGACTGACAGTTAAGAGACAGTAAGATTGTAGTCTACAATGTTGCGGTATGTCCACCTACGGAGAAGGTAATAGGCTGCTGATCCGGAGACTCTAATGTAGTGTGGCCTAGAGGAAAGGTTCAACAGATAGTCACGGGCACTTAATATAATGCCAAGTAAGGCCATAAGGTTCGGATGTTGACCCCCCTTGTAAGAGTGGTGAAATTTCAAACAGCAGACCATAACTAAAGTGCATGTGCTTGTTGCTTCTCGAATGGGACGAAAATCCAATGAAATGATACGAGAGGACAAGAGATATCATTAGACTGTCGAAGCAGTATATCATGTGTAGTATGAAATTCGGTAAAGCATGTCAAAGATTACGTATTACTACAAAATTCAGTATGTAGTGTACATAATTGTTAATATATATATATATACAGATATCAGATATGCTGTGAGTAGCTGCCAATAGGGGTTATAGTCACACAGATTCTGGTTAGCTGCTAGGAAGTATATACAGATCATACTGTAGGACCCCTCGCCAAAAAGGGGGCAGTGTAAGTGTGATTCACGTATGAAGCCATAGGAAGTTTCTCAGTTTTCAGTTTATTGGGTTAATGGACTTATATGCTTGCTGCTAGATTTAGACATCAGAAGTTCACAAGAGTTAGTAACCTGAATCAGGTGGTTAGATGATACGGGCGCGGTTAGACAGTCTAACAACCAACTGGCGCCTGTATCAGCATGGAAGCATCCCTAAAGACCAGTAACGTTATCGCATGTGCCAGAACCAGAAAAATGGAGACTGAATAAGCATACTCCAAAGGTTAGCAACACCAGAATTCTCCAGTATGTTAAGTGGTCGTACATTGTTTTTTTCCAGCCTTGTAGGTGAGAGTCAGCCTTAGTCAACCTAGCAGTTATCATGTAGAACACCCCGCAAGTCAGCCAGCCGTCCCAGTCAGACAAACCCATGGGTACCTCGAGGAAGGGTCCACATCAGTGGTTAGTGACGGACTAATACCCCAGCTGGATCTTGTAAGATATTTATATACAAAGTCCTAGGAGAGGGCCAGTCATTACGGAATTGCTCATAAGATCGAGAATTTCCTAGAACAGCAATATAGATTCGAGTGGATATGAACCAGGCATAAGGAATTGGTAGTAATCTGCTAGCACAGTGTTTACTAAGACAAGGAAATCGTTAAGCTCCCTGTGAAGACCCAGGCGCTGATCGCCTGATGGTAAGTTCAACTAAGCCCAGCTCTACAGTTGTCCGATTAGAATAACAAAAAAGTTAGTTGTCCACAACTCCGCAGTTATGCATGAGCTACAGATGCCTGAGTAGGATGTTTAGAGCATTGTTAGACTACTTCAACATTCGGGTCATTCAGCCCAGTTATTCAGTTATTCACAGTTATTTAGCCAGATTATTAGAGATCAATATCACTATCAGGATCCTCTGATTAGATACGTGCACATGGTGTGCATACAGTCATATAGATTATGCCAACAGCGAGTAGCATTAGCATGCAGTCCAAAAGGCCTGATAAAGCTCTAGCTGTATAGAGAGATTACTTGTCAATTTATTGATACAAATTGGTTAATCTTTCCTTCGGTTGCTAGTCAAGAATTATTGCCTACGGATTAAAACTCTCGTATTTAACCCAACTTAAGAATCATGAACCTTCCACCTACATTTCTGTGATAAGAAGAAATTCATGTTCTAGACATACGAAACCAATTCCTTAATTGACTAATACGACTTTTAGATATATTTCTATTTTGAAGGTGAATCAATTCTCAATTTTTCCAAACCAAGAAGAGATCATATCCTATTAATTCACAACTTTCCAATTTCTTTCTCTTTTGAGCGCAAACCGGATTTTTTAGATATACATTAATATTGGCCACACATTAATGCAGTAAGAACAAGAATTAATAGATCAACCATGGAAGAAAAGATGAAAAACCAAGATGATCAATAATTACATTCCACTACAAATGTTCTTAACCTCAGCAAGAAGTGAATTTAGCCACTCATTTGTGGATTAAACATCGTTAAATGAGTGTAAATCATATAAATAATTGAAATAAGGAAGAAAGAGATAGAGAAGAACCCTAAGAATTTCGTCCCCTCAACTGCCTGTAACCAACGTTCTTGCTCAACCAAGTCAAAATAATTAAAAATAAACCTAAGTGTACTATTTATACTAGTGGGAATTTTTCCCGGAATAACAAGCAACGTGTCACGGAGTGCATCGCGGAGCACTGCCTCCGTGACATGCCACAAACGCGGAACCTCACTGGAATCCGATCCTCCAGGTAATTATGCCCAACGTGCCACAGCGTGCAACGCGGGGCTTGGCAAACGTGCCATGGCCCCAACGCGGACCTTCACTGGAACTTGGCCTATTTTTATCATCCGGGGCAGAATGCATCCGCGATGGCAGCGTGACACGGCTCCATCGTGGAGCCCCTTAATTTGCCTCATAACCTTGGCCTTTTCCACTGCTCGCTTCCGAGTCTATTCTCGATTTCTCCCAACATGCATCTTAGCTTCCTAAAATTACATTTTTCCTGCAAAACAACACTAATCATGTTGGTTAGTATAAATTCATATTTTATATACAAATCACATGAGAATGTACAACTATCAATGGATGAAAAAGACGAAATGAAGCATTTGAGTATCACTTGGGCATATAATTCTGCCCAAGATCAAGTATGACCGTCAATTACATGCCAATTCCTTTAAAGGTGAATCTAGCTGAATTTAGTAGTCTTTTTGGTCACATCGTGTTGGAGGTTGGTATACAAATAGATACACAGGAAATAGAAGTAGTGAAAACATGACCCAGACCTACCACTCTGACTGAGGCACGCAGTTTCCTGGGATTAGCAGGGTACTACAGAATATTTGTTGAGGGATTCTCCACCATAGCGGCACCTCTGACTAAGCTGACACAAAAAGCAGTAAAGTTTTAGTGGACGGAGGCGTGTGATCAACGTTTCCAGGAATTGAAAGACAGGTTGACCTCCGCCCCAGTGTTAGCATTGCCAGAAGGTACAGAGGGTTATGCAGTTTATTGTGACTCGTCGAATATTGGGTTAGGATGTGTGTTGATGTAGTATGGTAAAGTAATTGCTTATGCTTCCAGACAGCTGAGGAAACACGAAAAGAATTATCCTACCCATGACCTGGAACTAGCCGCGGTGATCCACGCCCTAAAGATATGGAGACATTACTCGTATGGCATTCATGTGGAAATTTTCACTGATCATAAGAGGCTACAGTATATCTTCACCCAAAGAGAGTTGAACTTACGGCAGCGTCGCTGGTTAGAATTGTTGAAAGATTATGATGTAAATATTGTGTATCACCCAAGTAGAGCCAACGTAGTAGCAGATGCCCTTGGCCGTAAGTCTATGGGGAGTTTGGTGTATTTGTAGTCGGAGCAGCAGGAATTGGCCCGAGAAATACACCAATTAGCCAGTTTAGCCATTCGTGTAGCATAAACAGAGGACAACAGAGCAGTAATTAAGAACACCGTAGTGTCATCATTAATTATGGAGGTAAAGGAATGGCAGTATGGAGATCCTGACCTGGTTCAGCTTAAAGACAGAGTTAAACAAGGAAAAGCACCGGATTTTCAGGTCACTGAGGATGAAGTGTTGTGACGTAAAGGCCGCCTTTGTGTTCTAGGTATTTCAGGGCTTCGCCATCAAATTATGAGCGAGGCACATTAAGCCCGCTATTCTCTCCACCCAGGCATGACGAAAATGTACCACGATATTAAAGAAATCTACTGGTGGCCATGTATGAAGAGAGAAATAGCAGAATTCATAGCCCAGTGTCCTAACTTCTAGCAAGTAAAAAAGGAACACCAGAAACCAGGCAGATTGACTCAAGACATAGCTGTGCCTCTTTGGAAGTGGGAAGTAGTAACTATGGATTTTGTAGCAGGATTACCCCGTACCAGACATAGAAATGACTCGATTTGGGAAATTATTGACAGACTGACAAAATCAACCCATTTTCTGCCAGTAAGGGCTACTTTCTCTGCCGAAGACTATGCTGAGTTGTATATCAGAGAAATAGTTAGACTGCACATTGTTCCATAGTACATTATCTATGACAGAGGGGCGCAATTCATAGCTAAATTTTGGCAATCATTTCAGAGAGGCTTAGGGACACAGATTAACTTGAACACAACTTTTCACCCTCAAATAGATGGGCAGGCAGAACTCACTATTCATACGCTCGAGGACATGGTACGAGCGTGTGTTATTGGACTTTGGAGGTAGCTGGGATGAGCACCTAACACTTATTGAGTTTGCTTATAACAATAGTTACCACTCAACTATCTAGATGGCGCCCTATGAGGCTTTGTATGGGCTAAATTGTATATCGCCAGTTGGCTGGTTTGAAGTAGCAGAGTCAGCACTGATTGGGCCGGATATTATTCATCAGTCAGAAGAAAAGGTACAGCTTATCAGAGAATGCCTACTGACTGCTCAGAGCCGCCAGAAATCGTATGCTGATGTGCGGCGCAAAAACCTGGAATTTAATGTGAATGACTAGGTGTTTTTGAAAGTTTCTCCTATGAAAGTGGTGATGAGATTCGGTAAGAAAGGTAAGCTCAACCCGAGATTTTTTGGGCCTTATCAGATTCGCCGAAGGATAGGCCAAGTGGCATACGATTTGAAGTTTCCTCAAGAATTTGAGTCTGTTCACCCAATTTTCCACGTGTCCATGCTGAGGAAGTATATAGGAGACCCCTCCAGAATTGTCCCAGTTCAGGATGTCACGGTTACGGAGGAGATGGCTTATGAAGAGGTCCCAGTAGCCATATTAGACTGGCAGATTCGCAGATTAAGAACTAAAGATGTTGTTTCTGTCAAGGTGTTATGGCGTAACAGGAACTGAGAGGAAATGACTTGGGAAGTAGAGGAAGATATGAAAGTCAGATATCCTCAGTGATTTCAGACTTAAATCAGCCAGAGGTACGCTAGTATTGTTGTTTTATGAATTGCCTTATATTATGTATATAAATGAAATAGCTGGCTTTAGTCTGTTGCGTGATGAATATTAGTATTGTGTGGAGTACCTGTATTAGGCTTTTCTGCATTTCAGGAATTTTGAGATAGTCCATATTACAGGGGAGACTCTGCCGAAATTTTTCTAGAATAAGTCAAGTGAGTAGAAATTCTTGCAAGTAGAAGTTTACATTCTAGGACGAATGTTCTTAAGGGGGGGGGGGAGGATGTTACACCCCATAAATTCTTGAAATTTAAAAGGCCTATTCGCATATTGGTTAAGAGTTTTAGAATGCCATACCTGCTAGAAAAAGGCCCGGGGAAAGACCGGACAAGCACCACGTTGAACCATCGCAAGAAGAGGCTGGGAAGACCCCCTCCGCGATGGCCAACATGTCACGGAGGGCTCGCCTCCGCGATGGCCAACGTGCCACGGAGGTGAGATTCATCCCCAAGTATATAAAGCCCCCACTTCGGCTTTTAGATGATAATTATCAATTTCCAGAGAACAGACCAGAAAAACAGAGGGCACGAGAGATTTTGATGAAATTCCTTCCGTTTACGCTATTAAACGCGGTCCAAACTTGAATTAATCTTGGGTAGTGAAGTATTAAACTGCAGGGAGCATTCCAACGGAGTTAGTTTTAGGAAAGTCGGCCGGCGAATCATCGCCCTACCGAGCTAAAGTAAGTGGAATTACTCCAAATTAGTGTCACTGTACTTCTAGCCCTAACGTGAGTATTTCTCCCTTCTAGGCTTCGGAGAAATAACGAGTTTTTGGCTGTTTAGGATAAGTCAATGTTTGGGCTATATATATATTTAAAGTAGTATTTTCTTCTAGAATATCGATGAATTTAGTTCTAATTGCTATTGATATGAATGCAGTTTGAAGAAATAGCTGAAAATTAGTCGAGTTACGCCAAATACTCAGAAAGTTAACGGACAAGGTATGTGAAGCTAGTTTCTTTCGGCAAGTTAGTAATTCCAGTAGAACAAACTAGTATAAATTCTAGTAGAAAGTTTCAGAAACAGTAAAACATGCCCAGTATGTAATTTAGTAAAGTACGTCAGCATATTATCGTGTTCAGCCAAAACCTAGTAAAGTAATAAAAGTTCCCGTAAAGTATTTCAGAAATAGAATAGTAGCTTAATATGAATTTTAGAAAGCATGATAGAAATAGTAAATCATGTTTACCATGAAGCTTAGTTATACAACATGATTCTAAGCAGAAATATTGTATCTTGTTTCCAGTATAAAATTCAACATAGTATAACAGAAATTATATATATACCATTACCAGTTTCAGTATGTATTATATATATACACTTTACTATCACTAGTTTCAGCATATATCGTACGCAGTTAGCATTATCATTTAGACTTCATTGTATTATTTTGGGTTGGATTACCTAGTATCCATAACCGCCCCAAGGTTAATAGCTGTATCGACTCATCCGCCAGAGGGCAAGGATACGTCACTCCATGGACTGGCATGCCGTCCCCAAGGGGACGAAGATGGGATGCCAGTTTCCCAATATTTTTCCTTGGTTTGCTTTCATACACCCCCGTCGAGCGGGTACGCCCAGGGTGTTGATTCAAGAGTTCTCAGGACTCAGGTACAGTTATAGTCAGGGGCTCAGCGGGCCCAAGTGCATACCCAGGGGACCGAAAGGATGCTTATAGTTTCCAGGGGAGATGGGATGACCGGGGTAGGGGAATAGATTGCGTGTTGGTTGTACTTTCCAGCTTATGGGGGCCAGGTAAGGTTTATGTGTGCTATGTTATGTATGTTATGCTATATTATGCCATGTTATGTTAGTTATGAATAGATCGATAGTAGAAGTCCACGTTACCAGGTATGAACTCCTACTCCTTTCAGCATAGTTGAGGACAGTCTTAAACTCATACTTTCAGTCAGTTACAATATATTTCTTTCTATTTCAGTTCTATCAGTTTTATTGTTTGTCTTTAGTTATTTTCTAGTTTTGGCTTTGCATACTCAGTACCAGTGGTACTGACGCCCGTTTTGGGGTGCTGCATTACTTGCCTGCAGGTACTCATAGACAAGGAGCTGATCCCTTGTAATTCCAACTAGCACACAGAGTCATTAGCTCCTATCATCCGGAGCCATAAAGGTAGAGGTTTATTCCTTTTCTTTTGTTGTATAGTATGGGTAGGTAGGGGCCCTGTCCCGACCATCTTATAAGTATTCTTAGAGGCTTGTAGATTGTATATTCCCAATGGTTAGTTGTATCGATCGTGTTAGGTCGTGTATATGTTTTAGTTTGTTTATGATGGTCGTGTGGGGCCTTATTCAGTTGGTAGTGGTTATCTTGTTGGTCATATAGCAATTTAGCACTTGTTTTCTTGATTCAGAACTAACTAGACAGCATGGTGGCCTTGTCGGCCCGCATAGATTTGCTATTGATTCAGTTGTTCTGGGTAGCTGTTGTCTTCTTTCAGGTGGCTATAGGCCTAGTCGGCCGGAGGCTGTATTTACAGCCATTATATAGCCCGTCTTTTTCTTGAATCCAGAGTTAGAGCCAGCCTGGCACTAGAAGTGCTTAGGCTCAACTAGTCCAGCAGTCCAGGTCCTAGTGGGGCACCAGGTGCCAGTCATGCCTCCCAAGGCGGGGCGTGACAATATCAAGTCATTAGACTCCCATGCATGCAAAGCTTTGAGAACCCTCTTCATGATGAAGCTAAAAATCCCTCAATTTCTTCCCCAATTCTCTTGGACTTTCAAAGATAGTTAGAGAACCAGTCTACCTAGGCATGTAGGGCTATCAATGAGAGTTTCCTTTCACTCTCATGCAAAACTTTCTCCTCAACTTCATGAATTTAAGTTCTAATTCAAGTATAGACTTATAGGGTTTTAACCCAAATTTATGAAATTCTCTATGATTTGTATATGGGTATAATCCCCTTATGTTCCAAAGAATATTTTAAGTTTAATGGGAAGATTTTATACACAATTTGATTATACATTCATGGTTTTAAGTTATTTTAAATTATGCCCTACTATGCAAGTTTACGAAAAGTCAAGCTTATGATTTATGATTTCAAGTATGATGAGATATCTCGCATGACTAAATCTTTATAAATTTTCTATGTATGAGTCCATGATTTTGACTTATGAAGCCTATTTAAAGTATGCATGATTTTATGATTTGGGCAAGCCCACACAAGTAAAGTATGTTTCATGATTTAGCCAAGGCTAATAAGATCAGCTTATCATATGTTTTGTAGTCAAGACTCCCAATGTAGCTTATAATATGTTTGGAGTCAAGACTCCCAATATTCAAATTTCAGACTATGCGTGTAATTATGATTTCAGCTTTGTTGAAAAATGATGGGAGCACTATGCATATTTTTAGAAGTAGTGTCTAACACTGAGAAGGCTTGGGGTTCCAAGGTTCCCTAGTCTCAAAACTACGTGCCAACATAGGTATATGTTACTTGTCTGGGATCTCTCAAGAGTGTTTTCCCCTGCTCCTAAGGAGCCTCACCTTGATATCGATATCATGGTATCGTCCTTAGCCTTGGCAAGGTTCTGGAAGGGTCCGTCCACTTGAATGTGATAGTTGGGGAATCATGTAAGCTCTATCATGGTGGGGTCGATTCTGAAGAGTCTCCCATTATTCCTCATGATTTCAATTACTCATGGTCATGACTTATGATATTATGTTTTATAGCAGATTTGACCCAATGATCAGTTTAAGAGGTTTACTCACTATTTCACCTATGACAAGTCGTATGATTTATATCTCTAACCTTAGGTCACTATGTTCAGATATGATAATCATCTTATGATTATATATGTCACAGATACAATTTTTAGCATGCATTCCCTACTCTCATGATCGAATAATTTATATTTATATGCATGAGTTTAGTTAACATTTATTTAGCATGTTTTACTTACATTACCTACTCAGTACATTCAAAGTACTGACAACACACTCTATGCTATATTACCTCATAATATATGTTAAGGTGATCCCGTTCAGTTTTGCTGATAGCTCGCTTTCACTATCAGCTCAGTGCAGCCCTACCTAGGGTAAGTCCTCATTGTTCGAGGGCATTTATCATTTCAATTTTTGTGTTGTCAATTTGTTTCAGACTTGGAGATAGCTAGGGGATAGTCCTAGCATCTCATTTGTTAGTAGAGGCTTTCCAGACGTAGATTAGTATGTTCAGTTTTAGATGTAGTATTGTGTTGTTATCGTTCGATATTCGTTATCTTATTAAGACTTCTACTTATTCATGTTCAAGTTATCAGTTTCCTCTTCAATATATTCTCTTTCGTTGCTATATTCATACCATGGGTTTATTATATTAGTTGTTCTTATATTCTTGCTTTTACTAATTTAATGTTTGATTGCCATTAGAATACATCATTAATCTTGTTGTGAACTCGATTAGTTGAGGTAGATTCGTGGTTTGTCATAGTACGAGGTACAAAGAAAATTCTACCAATATCTCTATAAATCTTCAGATCTAGACCTTCATGCCTATGATCATCATTGGATGACGAGTGATCTAAAGGGTGAGATATTATAATACCACATATCTTTGGAAAGGATTTTCAACCTTAGTATGAAATCAAATTGATCATAATTATAGGTGTATGTTCTCTCATGTGATTTATGGGATGTATGTAGTGTGTGAAATATTTAAATAAAGTATGGAAGTACCCGAGAGTTAAAATAAGAAAATTCAGAAATTGCAGAAAAATCACTGTCAGGCACCGTAAATGACATACGGGCAGTAAAAGGATTCTACAGGCTGTATGTCAAAGTACGAAGAAGGATCTACATTCTTAAATTATTACTAAGTACTATGGTTCAATTTATGGGCAGTAGATGGATCTATGTCCTATACTTCATGTTATAGACAAAAACTTCAGAGGATTGCAACGTTGGAATTGACAAATGGTCCAACAGATGGACCAGAGATAGACTCTACGGGCCATATCTGGTGTCATAAATTGAACTATAGAGAAAGGGAAAATCCTAGATTGACAGACAGTACAATCAACGGGCCGCAAAATGATTGTACGGGTTGTACCTGGCACCACAGATGAAATTTCATGGGGATGAAAACTTCTAGGCCGAAAGATGGTCCACTCGATGGACCGCAGATTTATCCTATGGACCATAATTGCCACTATAAATTGGAAGATGGATTTCTAGTTGAGAGTTATGGCCCAACTTGCGGCCCAAATTACAAACAGTAAGTCAATTTTGCAATACCATAAAAGGTCCTAGGCCTTCAGTAAGTTTCCTGATGTAGCCCTTTGTCACGACCCGCACGGGGGCCCCGATCATAGACACGGGACAAGGGATCTCGAGAGACCCCAAGTCGACCCATGACATAAGCATACATCTAACTCAATCAATAAACTGAAGAATCAACAATATAAACTCAGTGGAAGTCTAATTCAACCATAACATCAGAATACATCATATGAAGATAAATACATACATAAGTCTGACAAGCCTCTAATTTGAGAAAGTTGATGGGACAAAACCCAGCTAACTCAACAATACTGAGACTAGAACTACATAAAGGAAAATGATAGTCTAGTCCTTGAGGGATGAGGATTCACCAATCCAAGCATATACTAACTCCGGAAAGCTGTCTAATAATGGGGCTGAAGTTGCGAGCTGGGTCCTGTATCATGAAATGATACAACATAGAAAGTAAGTGGTCAATACGTGGAATGTTCTGATTATGCAAGGTAAGTAAAACCGCTTAAGTAAAATAAATCACTTAAAACATTTCATAACATATCATAAGCTTTCAAGTCTGAGAAGAAGGGCTATATACGCTCATTCTGAAATCGAAATATTATCATGACATGACCATGCATAGCTTTATAACATCATGACTGACTCGAATGACGCAAAGCTGAAACATAACATTTATGATAAAAGCTGAATAATGAGTCAAACCTTGCTTTAAGAACATGCATGTGAAAAGTAATCGCCATGAGTAACGAATATGCAAATCTAAATAGTATAGACAGTGGGAGACTCGTCACTTAACTGACATACCATGATAGGGCTTAAATGGTCCCAACTATCACACTCAAGTGGGTAGAGCCATCCATAACCTTGCCAGGGTTATGGACGATACCATGATATCGATATCAAGCTCAAGGGCCAATAGGGATAGGGATAACTTACAAGGGAGTTCGCAATAATATAATAGTATCATCCTACATTAGAGCGTAGTTCTGGGGCATAGGGTGATCGACCCTTAGCCCGCTCGGTGCAAGACTCTTCTCCCAAAAACATGCAATGCTCTACATCGTATATAATGAAGCTCAACAATGTCTGTTGACGAAGCTCAAGATTAAATCATGCATAACTCAACATTGTATGAAACGAAGCTCAATATTGTCCTTTGACAAAGCTCAACAATGAACCATGCATATACTCGACATCATATGAAAATGAAGCTCAACATTGTCCTTTGACAAAGCTCAATAATGAAATGCATCTCAATTTTGAACTTATGCATATGAGAAGCTTTAATTTTGAAACATACCACAAGCTAATAATATGAAATGTGGGAGACTTCGCTCCAAACAATGTGGTAAGCTTATTTCGGAAAAATCATAATTTTAAATCAACATGTGGGCATTGCCCAAAGCTTCACTATACTTGGATCAACTCAATTAATTTTTAAAATAATATCATAATTATGGGTAGCTTTAGAAACATGCTTTTCAGCATAAAATCTCATCGTCATCATATATTCATCATCATTCACTTCATTCATGAACTCTCATCCATGGGCATTTAATTTCATAATTTAAAAAACACAATTTTTGATTGAAAATAATTTAAAATCTGCCCAAGCTTCACAATTCATCAATAGAAACATAATCTAATCATACCCACGTATAGACATTGATGAATTATGCAACTGGGTAAAACCCCCATAACTTGATCGTATGAGTTTCTCATACTTAGCTAGAGATTTGGGCATGGGTGAGGAAGGAAACACCCACTCATAGCCCTACATACCTGGGAAGGATGATTTTACCACTTTTCTAATTGCCCAAGATGAGATTCCAATGGAAACCTTCAAAACTTTCTCTAAATCCTCTCTTCAAACTCTTAAGTTTGCGTGAATGGAATGAACTAGCTTAGAATAGGTTTTCCCCCTTAATACCCCATAAAACGAGCCTTAAACGACGTAGTATAGGCCCTTAGAACTTAGGAATAACAGAAATACGCTTACTGAAATCGCAGAACAACTGCCCACTCGACCAAAAAACGGACGATCAAACAAGTCATTGGAGGATACCACGACCTGTGGTATCTGTCCGTGCTATTTACTACCCAAACCTTCTCTTGAAATCAGACCACGAATAGATAGGACGACTCATCCTTAGGTCTAACGAGTCTTCTAATTGGTCATTGATTTCCTTCTTGAATCTTCTGAACATCCCCACGACATGTCTCACCACGACTCGTTGTTGGTTCCAATGGATCATGGTATCCGTGCATCACATCCACTTACCACCTCACTAAGTTAACAATGACTTCTCACCCCGATGTGTGGCACCTCACGACGGGTGGTTGGGTGGCCCATGGGATTTGAACCTCAAGTCCAACTTTGACCACGGTTCCATATGACGACTCGTTGTACCATACCGCGAGTTATTGGACCGGTGGTTGTCTCCACTGACCCTCAACAAGACACCTTCCACGACTCACTCTCACGGCTCATAGGTTGATCTCACAATCCGTGGAACCTCTCATTCTACAACAACTTTCCCTAGTTTCAGCAAATTTCAGATTTAACTCCCATGTCTTATTCTTAGGCACCTCCGGTGTATTACAATATCTCCCCCTTAGAACATTCATCCTCGAATGTTGGAAACAAGCAAAAAATAGAAACATGAAATTATCATAATGAAATGTTGATCATTTAAACTGAAACTAGCGGAATGACTACCTGCAAAAATAACTACGTAGCTGAAACGAATTTAGACATCACATACATCTATCATATCATAAATCAAACCTGTGCACATGAACTGAACATGGAAAATGATTAAAAAATTAGGGCAAAACTGATACCTCCAATTGAAACTGAGCCGACAGGGAACAGGTGAGGTTATTTAGCCATCATAACCGCTTCGGCCTCCCATGTAGCTCCCTCAACATGCTGATTTCTCCATAACACCTTCATCGAAGCTACTTCTTTGTTCCTCAGCCTCCGAACCTGACGATCCAAGATTGCAACTAGGATTTCCTCATAATTGAGGGTATCTCCCACACCAATGCTTTCCACCGGGACAACTAAATATGGATCACCCAAGCACTTTTTCAAGAGCGATACATGGAACATGGGATGAACTTATGATAACTGTGATGGAAAGTCCAACTCATACGCTACCTTACCAACTCTCCTCATAACCCCGTAGGGACCAAGCGGGGACTGAGTTTTCCTTTCTTTTCGAACAGCATAACTCCCTTCATGGGAGATACCTTCGAAAATACCCAATCGTCTATCTCAAACTCCAAATCCCTTTTTCTTACATCAGAATATAATTTCTGACGATCTGAGCGGTTTTCAGCCTGTCTATTATCAACTGAACTTTCACCATAGCCCCATGAACCAAATCAGTTCCTGTCATAGCTGCCTAACAGACCTCAAACCATCCGATGGGCGATCTTATCCTCCGCCTGTAAAGAGCCTCGAACAGTGCCATCTAGATGCTGGAGTTATAGCTGCTATTGTAACAAAACTCGATCAAAGGGAAGTGATCATCCCAACTACCCTTGAAATCCATCACACAATCTCTCAACATGTCCATGAGAGTTTGAATTGTCTACTTCGCCTGACCATGTCTTTGCAGATGGAATGCTATGCTGAGTATAACCCGAGTCCCAAACCCTCTTCGGAAAGACTACAAAAATTGAGAGGTAAACTGAGTACCTTGGTTTGAGATAATAGACAAAGGCACTCCAGGTAATCGCACTAACTCCCGGATATATAGTTTGGCATAATCATCCGCTGAATCTATGATTTTGACCGGTAGAAAATATGCAGGTTAACCTATCTACAACCACACAAATAGAATCATGTGTTGGCGAGTACGAGGTAGGCCTGTAATGAAATCCATATTAATCTCTTCCCACTTCCAAATGGAATGCTAATATCCTGAAGTACACCTCCCAATCATTGATGCTCGACTTTCACCTGTTGACAGTTCGAGCACTTGGCTACATATTCTGCAATATCCTTCTTCATGCCGTTCCACCAATATATTTCCCACAAATCATGATACATCTTGGGGGCACCCGGATGAATAGAATACTTGGATCCATGTGCCTCATGCAATATTCGGTCCCTCAAATTATCAACATCTGGAACACATAGACGGCCCTGGTGCTGTAGCACCCCATCTCCCCCTTGGGAGAAAGCCTCCACATTTTGACTTCCAATGGCTTCCTTCAGCTTTACCAAAACTGAATTGTCATCTTGTCTGGCTTTCACATCCGTCACTAAGGATAATTATGATCCGTTTTGCACAACAACGCCGCCATCGATCGAGTCGACCAATCTAACTCTCATCCTCATAAGTCGATGGACATCTTTCACCAACTCCTTCTTTCCCTCATCCACGTGGGACAAACTCTCCATAGAGAGACTACTAAGTGCATCCTCTACCATATTAGCCTTACCCAGGTGGTAAGGGACACTCATGTCGTAGTCCTTTAGTAGCTCCAACCACCTCGTTTGCCGATGATTGAGCTCTTTTTGCAAAAACACATATTGCAAGCTCTTGTGGTCTGTGAATACATCCACATGGACCCCATACAAGTAATGCTACCATATATTCAATGCAAACATCACCGCTGCCAACTCAAGATCACGGGTCGGGTAATTTTTCTCATGAACTTTCAATTGTCTTGAGGCGTATGCTATCACTTTCCCATGCTGCATCAACATACACCAAAGTCCAATTCTCGAAGCATCACAATACACCACAAAGCCATCGGTACCCTCAGGTAGGGTCAACACTAGTGCTAAAGTGAGTTGGGTCTTCAGCTCTTGGAAGCTTCTCTCACAAGCCTCCGACCATTGGAACTTTACCTTCTTCTGAGTCAACTTAGTCAAAGGTGCTTCAATAGATGAAAAGCCCTCGACAAATCTTCAATAGTAACTTTCTAAGCCCAAGAAGCTCATGATATCTGATGGGTTCACTAGTTTGGGCCTATTATTCACCGCCTCGATTTTCTGAGAATCCACCCTTATGCCTTTACTCGATACCACATGGCCCAAAAATTCCACGAAGTCCAACCAAATTCACACTTGTTAAACTTTGCATACAACTGACTATCCTTGAGGGTCTGAAGCACTACTGTCATGTGAGCGCCATGATCCTCCTTGCTCTGAGAGTATATGAGGATATCATCGATAAACACAATCACGAACATATCTAGATATGCTTTGAACACCCTGTTCATTAGATCCATAAAAGCTGTAAGGGCATTTTTTAGTCTGAAAGACATAACAACAAATTCGTAGTGACCATACTGAGTACTGAAAGCGGTTTTCGGGATGTCACTCTTCCGAACCCTGAGCTGGTGATACCCGAATCTGAGATCAATCTTGGAGAAGCACTTAACACCCTGAAGCTGGTTAAACAAATCATTGATCCTGGGTAACGGATACCTATTCTTAATAGTGAATTTGTTTAATTGTCGATAGTCATGCACATCCAAAGGGAACCATCCTTCTTCCATACAAATAACACTGGTGCACCCCAAGGAGACTTACTCGGCCTAATAAAGCACTAATAGATCCTTAAACTCTTTTAGCTCTTCTGGAGCCATTCTGTAGGGAGGAATAGATATAGGCTGCATGTTGGGAAGAAAATCTATACAGAAATAAATCTTCCGTTCGGTAGGGACACTTGGTAAATCATCTGGAAAGACCTCTGGATATTCACGTACTACTAGAACTGACTAAATAGTCAGGGTTTCGGACTCGACATCCTTTACCCTAACTAGATGGTACATGAAACCCTTAGAAATCTTCTTTATGGCCTTATGGTAGGAAATGAATCGACCTATAGGCACGACTAAACTACCCATCCATTCTAAGGCTGGCTCACCCAAAAATTGGAACTCTACTGCCCGGGTTCATCAATTAACTGAAGAATAGCACACAAATAGTCAATCCATGCCAAGAATAACATCAAAATCATACATGGAAAACTCTATCAAGTCTGCTGAGGTGACCTTATAAAGGATTGAGACTGCGCAACCTCTATATACCCGTCTAGCTATAACTGAGTCACCTACAAGAGTGGAAACTGAGAAGGGTTCTGACAAGACATCGGGAGTAACTCTAAAGCTACTGGCTACATATGGTGTCACAAAAGACAAGGTGTCCCTTGGATCTAACAAAGCATATACATTAGTGTGGAAGACTTGTAACATACCCGTGACCATATCTAGGTTGACCTCCTGCTCCTGACAGGAAGCTAAAGCATAAAACCTGTTTTGGCGCTGACCGCCAACTGTGCTAGTAGATGCCCCCTGATGTGTTGAGCATGGGGGAGAGGCTGTTGAACTAGAAGTTGGGCCTCGGCCCCCAACCTTATCCTACCTCACAGCTAGAAAATCTCGAAGCATGTGCTCGGGATGCACACACCTGAAACAAGCACCTGAACCTGCCAAGCACTAGCCTCTATGCCCCCGACCATATCTGCATAAGCTGGGATGCTAGAATCTGTGGGACTGCTACTCTGATCCCTCGAGGCTGATGCTCGCCCTCTTTGATCATGTCTAAGACTAGATGGAACACTCAATGCCGAAGATGTCGGGGCAGATGACATCTGGTGAGTCTGTTGTTGGTGTCCACCACCGAACCACTGCTTAGAGAACCTGTGATCCTCGGTCCTGGCCCTTTTGGCCTCCCCCTCTCTCGAATGTGCCACCTCCATCTGCTGGGCGTACAACACCATGCGAGGAAAGTCCATATCTTGGTGAAGCATAGCAATCCGACACTTCTTGTCAAATAGCCTGCTATACTATGCACAAATCTCCTCACCCGCGTCCTTTGGTCAGCCATTAACTCTGGGGCATATTTCGATAGGCGAGTGAACTCAAGGGAATACTCTAGCACTGTCATCCTTCCTTGCTTCAGGCTTACAAACTCAGCTGCCTTCATCTCCCTCATATCCAAAGAGAAGAACCAATCTAGGAATGCAACGTGAAACTCCTCCCACGTGATCGGACCCACTCCGTCAACCCTGCTATCCTTCCATTGGCGAAACCAGATATGCGCCACCCCTTTCAACTGGTAGAAGACCAACTCTACACACTCAACACTACTCACCCCCATAACCTGGGTGATCTTGACAATCTCATTAATGAAATCATGCGAGTCCTCACCTACCTTGGACCCCAAGAACTCCAGCGGGTTCATCCTCAAGAAGTCTCTGACGCGAGCCGCTGCTGCATTTCCATTTTACGGAACATGTGCAATGGCTTTCTGATTGACCTGAGCGGTCAATGCCTGTGCAAGCATCTGAATAGCAGCCTGGAACTCAGTATGAGCAGTTGGCTCCGGTGCCTAAGGCTCCTGAACTGGTGGGGCTGGCTGATGCCAATAAACATTTCCATTCTTATGGCTCTCACCACCTCCATTCCTCCTCCATTCATTCTTCGAAGAGCCATGATTCTGCAATTGTGATTAGCACGAATTAGAAGGATAAAAGACTTCTCATTGTATGACATAGATCATGAAAGAAGGGAAACATTTCCTAAATGTCTTGTAGCCTCCTCGTCATAAGTATGGCGCGCTTCACAACCATGAAAAATACTCTACTTAACACGGCTTTCATACTCCCTAAGACACATCAAACCTATGACTTCGATACCAAGTTTGTCACGACCCGAATGGGGGCCCGAATCGTAGACACAGGACAAAGGACCCTGAGACCCCAAGTCGACCAATGGGATAAGCATACATTAAACTCAATAAATAAATTGAAGAATCAACAATATAAACTCCGCGGAATTCTAATTCAACCATAACATAAGAATACATCATTCGAAGCTAAATACATACATTAGCCTAACAAGCCTCTAATCTGGGCGAGTTGATAGGAAAAGACCCCAACTAACTCAATAATACTGAGATTGCTAATACATGAAGGAAAATGATAGTCTAGTCCTTGAAGGATGAGGACTCACCAATCCAAGCAGATACCAACTCCAGAATGGTGTCTAAGAATGGGGTTGAAGCTGCGAGCCGACTTCTGTATCATGAAACGATACAACATAGAAAGTATGCGGTCAGTATGTGGGATGTACCGAGTATGCAAGGTAAATAAAACCTCTTAAGTATAATAAATCATTTTAAACATTTCATAACATATCATAAGCTTTCAAGTCTGAGAAGAAGGGCTACATGCGTTCATTCTGAAATCGAAATCTTATCATGACATGACCATGGATAGCTTTATAACATCATGACTGACTTGAATAACTCAAAGCTGAAACAAACATTTGTGAGAAAAGATGAACAATGAGTCAAACCTTGCTTTTAGAACATGCATGTGAAATGTAATCACCATGAGTAACTAATATTCAAATTTGAATAGTTTAGATAGTGGGAGACTCCTCACTTAATAGACATATCATGATAGAGCTTACTTGGTCCCAACGATCAAACTCAAGTGGGTAGAGCCGTCTATAACCTTGTTAGGTCTATGGATGATATCATGATATCGATATCAAGCTCAAGGGACAATAGGGCCGGCTATAGCTCACAAGGGAGGTCCCAATAATATAATAGTATCATCCTATGTTGGCGCGTAGTTCTGGGGCATAGGGTGATCGACCATTAGGCCGCTCGGTGCTAGACTCTTCTCCCAAAAAGATGTAACGCTCTACATTGTTTATAACAAATCTCAACATCATCTATTGACGAAGCACAAGATGAAATCATGCATAACTCAACATCATATGAAACAAAGCTCAACATTGTCCTTTGACAAATCTGAATAATGAAATAATGCATAGACTCAACATCAAATAAAAATGAAGCTCAACATTGTCCTTTGACAAAGCTCAATAATGAAATCATGCATAGACTCGACATCATATTAAAATGAAGCTCAACATTGTCCTTTGACAAAGCTCAATAATGACATACATCTCAATTATGAACTTATGTATATGAGAAGTGTTACTTTTGAAACATACCACAAGCTAATAATATGAAATGTGGGGGATTTCGCTCCAAACAATGTGCTAAGCTTATTTCAGGAAAATCATCATTTTAAATCAACATGTGGGCATTGCCTAAAGCTTTACCATACTTGGATCTACTCAATTCATTTTGAAAAGAATATCATAATAATGGGTAGCTTTAGAAACATGCTTTCATCATCATCATACATTCATCGTCATTCTCTTCTTTCATGATTTCTCATTCACGGGCATTTAATTTGATAATTTAGAAAACACAATTTTTGATTGAAAATAATTTAAAATCTGCCGAAGCTTCATAATTCATCAATAGAAACATAATCTAATTGTACCCATGTATAGAAATTGAAGAATTATGCTATTAGGTTTAAAACCCATAACTTAATCATATGAGTTTCTCATACTTAGCTGGGGATTTGGGCATGGGTGAGGAAGGAAACACCCACTCATAGCCCTACACACCTAGGAGGGATGATTTTACCACTACTCTAATTTACCAAGATGAGATCCCAATGGAAACCTTCAAAACTTGCTCTAAATCCTCTCTTCAAACTCTCAAGTTTGCATGCATGGAATGAACCAGCTTAGAATAGGTTCTCCCCCTTAAAACCCTATAAAACAAACCTTACATGACGTAGTATATGCCCCTAGAACTTAGGAATGACGAAAATACCCTTACTGAAATCGCAGAAAAGTTGCTCACTAGACTAAACAATGGACGATCCTACGGGTTGTTGGAGGATACCACAACCCGTGGTATCTGTCCGTGCTATGCACTTCCCAAACCTTCTCTCAGAATCAGACCATGGATAGACAGGACGACTCGTCCTTAGGTCTAACGGGTCGTCTAATTGGTTGTTGATTGCCTTCCTGAATCTTCTGAACTTCCCCATGATGAGTCTCACCAAGATTCGTTGGCTCCAACGAATCATGGTATCCATCCATCACATCCACTGAACACCTCACTATGCTAACAACAGCTGCTCACCATGATCCGTAGTACCACACGATGGGTTATTAGGTGGCCCGTGGCATCCCTGAACCTTAAGTCCAACTCCCACCACGGTTCCATATGATGACTCGTTGTACCCTACAATATGTCGTTGGGCCGATCATTGTCTCCACTGACCCTCAACCAAACACCTTCCACGACTCACTTTTTCAAGGTAAGTATGTTCTAGGCTTTTCCATGCAAAGGTAAGCATGTTCAAAGCTTTTCCATGCGGAGCATGTTCGAAGCTTTCCCATGCAGTTTAATGGATTTTATGCTAACACATGTAAAGGATATCTTCTACTATCTTAGGTATTCAAGGAGAACCTCACCCTAATGCAATAGATGAAAGTAAACATTCCTCATCAAGACTTGAGTTATTCTCTAATTTCTTGGTTGCAATTAAGACATCTAAGGCTACCTCACGTGCGAGAATACCTTATTTAATTTCTCACACCATATTTCATGAAAATTTGCGTGTAATCCTTCTTTTTGAATTTTTAGGATTAAGGTCAATATGATATATCTATGATTATTCTTTTTGGAATTTCCATGAGTTCCAACATACATTATGATCTTTATTGATTATTTTATGAGTTCTATGAATCTTCTTATGAAAAATATTAATATTTTGAATTACGATTCTTCCTCTAAAAGAGAAGTTCTAAAAATGTTTTATGAGCTATGAATATGACACGACGAATATGAACTTTTAGTTGTATCATGATGATCATGAACTATGAATACGACATGATGATGAATTATGACTTATGAACTTGAATGCTAAATGATGACTTTGAGTTAATCTCACTACGTAATGAATGGGAGTAGTTAATAACTGAGAAGGCATTCATGCCTAAAACTATGCATGTCAACATAGGTTATGGATCATTTTCGTTGGTTTGGGCGACTCCTTATGTGCCCCTTGTATGGGATATTATAGATCTTTGCTAGAAAACTATATTATGTATGTCTCATACCCTGGCATGGTATGAGATGGATTAGCTTATCGGACAGAGATCATACTCCATGTATAAGCATGATGATTTATATCGGTTAAAGTAATAACCTCCCATAATGAACTAATAAACAATGAAAGATGGTGGTTAAAAAGGTCCACCATTTAGTTTGGATCCTTGATTTATTCATGCTACGTCTATGTATCCAGTTGTTCTTGTATTTCAGTTATGGTCATATTTTCATTCAGCCATTTTATATACAGTACTATTCTATAGGTACTTAAGTCCCTATTGTCGGGGGCATTGCATTATTTAACAATGCAGACTTAGGTATTCAGACCAACAATCGAGCTACACATTAGGTTTAAACATTCAATATTTGCTTTTGATTGAGAGTTATGTCTAGTGCCTTTTCCCAGTAAGCAATTTATTCCATTTATGACTAGAGGCTTCATAGATTATGTAGATGAGTCTAGTATGTTCATGATGTAAATGTGGCAAGTCTTTACTATATAATAAGTACTCCAAATTGTTTGAAAGCTTTAAGTTTTTAATGTTTCTTTTTTGTTAGATGAATTCCCTATTGTAATAGCCTAGAGGTGCCTAAGAATAAGACCCAGGAGTTAAATCATAAATCTGCTGAAATTGGGAAAATTATTGCAGAATGAGAGTTTCTACGACTCGTGGGAGCAACCTACAACCCGTGGGAGTGAGTCATGGATGGTATTTGGTTGTTGGTAAGGGGAGACAATGACCGATCCAACGACTCGTTTTAGGTTAAAATGAGTCATCGTATGGAACCGTGGTGAGAGTTGAACTTGAGGTTCAGGGATGCCACAAGCCAACCAACGACCCATTGTGAGATACCACGGATCATGGTGAGCAGTCATTGTTAGCTTAGTTAGGTGGTCAGTGTATGTGACAAAATGAGACCACGACTCATGGGTTCTAGTAACGAGTCATGGTAAGGCTCGTTGTTAGAGAGAGTGCCTAGGTAGATGAAGGAAACAACAGGTGATTGGACGACCCGTTATTGGATTGAAAGACTCAATGTTTAGGTCATTGTGTGAGAGGAGGTCTAGCCTTGAAAGTACAGAGCATGAGTGGACACCACGGGTCATGGTATCTTCGAACGACCCGTAGGGTCATTCGTTGTCTGGTCCAGTAAGCAATTTTTTCTGCGTAATCAGTAAGGGTATTTCCATCATTCCTTCATCCTAAGGCCCTATACTATGTCATTTAAGGCTCGTTTTGGAAGATTTGATAGGGGAAAAACCTAATATAAGTGTATTCCTTCCATGCATGCAAGTTTATAAAATTGAAGAGGAGATCAAGAGCTTTTCGAAAGGGTTTTCTTACAAATTCTCTTTGGGAAATCAGTGAGGTGGAAGAATCATCCCTTCCAGGTATGTAGGGTTTCAAATGGATGCCTTCCTTCCACACCCATGCCCAATATCTATCTAAATATGAGAAATTCCTATGATTATGTTATGGGGTTTTCACCCAATTGTATAAATATTAAATTTCATTACATGGGTATGATTAGATTTTGTTTATATTGGTGAATTTTGAAGCATGGGATGATTTTAAATTGTTTTCAATCCAAATTGTGTTTTCTAGTTTTATGAAATTAAATGCCTATACATGCGAAGATCACGAAAGAAGAAAAAAATGATGAATGTGTGAGGATGATGAGATTTGATGATGAAAAGCATGTTTCTAAAGCTACCCATGATTATGATATTGTTTTCAAAATGAATTGAGTAGATCCAAGTAAGGTAAAACTTTGGGCAATGCCCACGTGTTGATTTAAAATGATGATATTTCACGAAATAAGCTTACCCCATTATTTGGAGCGAAGTCTCGCAAATTTCATATTAGTAGCTTGTGGTATGTTACAAATTAAAGCTTCTCATATGCATAAGTTCATAATTGAAACGTATGTCATTATTGAGCTTTGTCAAAGGACAATGTGGAGCTTCATTTTTATATGATGTCGTGTTTATGCATGATTTCATTATTGAACTTTGTCAAAGGACAATGTTGAGCTTCGTTTCATACGATATTGAGTTATGGATAATTTTATTTTGAGTTTTGTAAATAGACGATGTTGAGCTTCATTATATACGATGTAGAGCATTGCATGTTTTGGGAGAAGAGTCTAGCATTGAGCGGGCTAAGAGTCGATCACCCCATGCCCAGAACTACGCACCAACATAGGATGATACTATTATATTATTGGGACCTCCATTGTGAGCTATGCCCGACCCTATTGGCCCTTGAGCTTGATATTGATATCATGGTATCGTCCATCGCCCCAGCAAGGTTATGGACGGCTCTACCCACTTGAGTCTGATAGTTGGGACCACATAAGCTCTATCATGATATGTCGATTAAGTGACAAGTCTCCCACTGCCTATATCATTCAGATTTTCATATTCATTACTCATGATGATTACTTATGCATGCTAGTTCATAAGTCAAGGTTTAACTTATTGTTCAGCTTTTGATATAAATGTTATGTTTCAGCTTTGAGTCATTCGAGTCAATCATGAAGTTCTAAAGATATGCATGGTCATGTCATGATAAGAGTGAAATGTTAGAGTGAATGCATGTAGTATTCTACTTACACCTTAAAAGCTTATGATATATTATGAAATGTTTTAAATGATTTAATTTGCTAAAGCGGTTTTACATACCTTGCATACACGGTACATTCCACGTACTGACCGCATACTTCATATGCTACATAATTTAATGATGCAGGATCCGATTCTCAGGTTTATCCCCATTTGTAGTCGCTTCTCAGAGTTAGCACCTACCTATTTGGTGAGTCCTCATCTTTTGTATTAGGCCTTCAGTATTTTTAGATGTCCTTTCAATTTCATTATTGTTGAGATTGTTGGGGGTGTTGTCCCATCAGCTCATCAAGATTAGAGGCTTATCACACTTAGACGCGTATTCAACTTCAGATATTTATTCTGCTTTTACATTAAGTTTGACTTCCGCTAAGTCTATAATTATGTTTTCTTAATTTTTATTGAATGACTTGGTTGAATGCTTACGTCATGGGTCAACTTAGGGTCTCTCAGGGTCCCTTGTCTCGTGTCTATGATCCGGGCCTCTGTTCAGGTCGTGAAAAACTTTGTATCAGAGCCATGGGTTTGATGTGTCCTAGGGAGTCTGAAAGCCACATTAAGTAGAGTATTTTTTCTGGGAGTGAAGCGCGCCACACTTATGACGAAGACGTTACTAGACATTTTAGGAAATGTTCCTTTCTTTCATGATCTATATCGTGCAATGAAAAGCCTTTCTATCCTTCTAATTCATCAGAGAGGGCGAGCACCGATAGCAGACCCACCAGAGATCATCAGCTCCAGCATCTTCAGCACTGAGTGTGCCATATCTGCAAGGACATGATCAGAGAGGGCGAGCATCGGGGTCGAGGGGTCATAGCAGTAGGCCCGCAGACTCCAGTATTCTAGCTTATTGCAGGTGCGGTCGAGGGCACACAGGCCAATGTTTGGCCACGTCAAGAGCTTGTTTGGGGTGTGGGAAAGCCTAGACATATGCTCAGAGATTGTCCTACTGTGAGATAGGATCAGGTTGCTGGCCGAGGCCTAGCTTCTAGTTCAGCTGCCCCTCCCCCACGCACAACACATCAGGGGGCATCTACTAGCATAGCTGGCGGGCAGCGCCAGAACAGATTCTATGCCTTAGCCACTCGTCAGGAGCAGGAGGCCTCACCAGATGTAGTCACTGATATGTTGAGAGTCTTTCATGCTGATGTATATGCATTGCTAGATCCGAGGGTTACCTTATCTTTTGTGACACCATTTATAGCCAGTAGCTTCAGAGTCAGTCCCGATGTCTTATTTGAGCGCTTCTCAGTTTTTACTCCAATAGGTCACTCAGTTATAGCTAGAAGGTTGTATAGAGGTTTCCCGGTCTATGTTTTTCATAAGGTCACCTCAGCAGACTTGATAGAGGTATCCATGATCAATTTTGATGTTATTCACGGCATGGATTGTCTATTTGCATGCTATACTTTAGTTAATTACAGGACCCGATCAGTAGAATTTAGATTTCTGGGTGAACCCATCTTAGAATGGGAGGGTAGTTCAATTGTACCTGTAGGTCAATTTATCTCCTACCTTAAGGCCAGGAAGATGATTTTCAAGGGTTGTTTGTACCATCTAGTTAGGGTTAAGTCTCCATGGGGTGCACCAGTGTTGTTTGTTCGGAAGAAGGATGGTTCGCTTCTGATGTGCACTTACTATCTGCAGTTGAACAAGGTTACCATCACGAACAAGTATCCTTTCCCCTGGATCAATGATTTGTTTGACCAGCTTCAGGGTGCCAAGTGTTTCTCCAACATTGATCTTCAATTCGGGTTTCACCAGCTCAGGGATCGGGAGAGTGACATCCTGAAAACTGCTTTCAAGACTCTGTATGGTTATTATGAATTTATTGTTATTTCTTTCGGACTAACAATTCCCCTATAGCTTTTATGGATCTAATGAAAAGGTTGTTCAAGGCATATCCGGACATGTTCATGATTGTGTTCATCGATGAAATCCTTATATACTCTCGGAGTGAGGAGGAGCATGTCGCTCACTTGAGAATAGTGCTTCAGACCCTCAAGGATCGCCAGTTGTATGTGAAGTTCAGAAAATATGAGTTTTGGTTGGACTCAGTGGCATTTCTAGGCCATGTGGTATCAAGTGAGGGCATAAAAGTAGATTCTCATAAGATCAAGGTGGTAAAGAACTAGCCCAGATCGGTGAACCCATCAGATATAAGGAGCTTTTTGGGCTTAGTGGGTTACTATCAAGATTTATTGAGGGTTTTTCATCTATTTTCGCACCATTGACTAAGTTGACTCAGAAGAAAGTGAAGTTTCAATGGTCGGAGGCTTGTGAGAATAGCTTCCAACAGTTGAAGACCCGACTCACTTCAGCAGCATTGTTGACCTACCTGAGGGTACTGATAGTTTTGTGGTGTATTGTGATGCTTCGCAAGTCGGACTCGAGTGTATGTTGATGTAGCATGGGAAAGTGATAGCATTTGTCTCGGGACAGTTGAAAGTTCATGAAAAGAATTACCCAACCCATGATCTTGAATTGGCTACAGTGGTGTTTGCATTAAAGATATGGCGACATTACTTGTATGGGGTCCACGTGGATGTATTCACAGATCACAAGAGCTTGCAATATGTGTTCACACAGAAAGACCTCAACCATCGACAAAGGAGGTGGTAGGAACTACTTAAGGACTATGATATGAGTGTCCTTTACCATCCGGGTAAGGCTAATGTGGTGGCAGACGCACTTAGTAGACTCTCTATGGAGAGTGTGTCACATGTGGATGAGAGAAAAAAGAGTTGGTGAAGTATGTCCATCGACATGCGAGGTTGGGAGTTAGATTGGTCGACTCGACCGATGGCGGCGTTGTTGTGCAAAATGGATCAGAATCGTCCTTGGTGGTGGATTTCAAATCCAGGCAAGATGAGGATCCGATTTTAGTAAAGCTGAAGGAAGCCGTTCAAAATCAAAAGATGGAGGTCTTCTTCCCAGGGGGAGATGATGTACTGCGGTACCAGGGTCGTTTATATGTTCCAGATGTCAATAAATTGAAGGACCGGATATTGCATAAGGCACATGGATCTAGGTATTCTTTCCATCCGGGTACCACCAAGATGTATCATGACTTGCGGGAAATATATTGGTGGAACGACATGAAGAAAGATATTGCAAAATTCGTGGCCAAGTGCCTGAACTGTCAGCAACTGAAAGTTGAGCACCAAAGGTCAGGAAGTGTATTGCAGGATATTAACATTCCTACTTGGTAGTGGGAAAAGATCAATATGTACTTCATTACCAGCCTACCTCGTACTCGCCTATAGTATGACTCCATTTGGGTGGTGGCCGACAGGTTGACAAAGGATGCACACATCCTACCGGTCAAAACCACAGATTCGGCAGATAATTATGCCAAATTGTATATTCGGGAGTTGGTCTAGTTTCATGGAGTGCCCTTGTCCATTATTTCAGACGGAGGTACTCTGTTTACCTCTATGTTTTTGCGATCTTTCCAAAAAGGGCTTGGGACTCAAGTTAACCTCAGCAAGCATTTCATCCGCAAACGGATGGCCAGGTGGAACGGACAATTCAAACTCTAGATGATATGCTGAGATCCTGTGTGATGGATTTTAAAGGTAGTTGGGATGACCACTTGCCCTTGATCGAGTTCGCTTACAATAATAGCTATCACTCTAGTATCCAAATGGCACCATTCGAGGCACTTTACGGGCGGAGGTGTAGATCACCCATCAGATGGTTTGAGGTTGGTGAGGCAGCTATGATAGGGCCAGACTCGGTTCACGAGGCTATGGTGAAGGTTTAGTTAATAAAGGGCCGACTGAAAAATGCTCAGAGTCATAAAAAGTCATATGCGGAGGTGAGGATAAGAGATTTGGAGTTTGAGGTTGATGATTGGGTATTTCTAAAGATATCTTCCATGAAGGGAGTGATGTGGTTCATCTCAGTCCCCGTTTTATTGGTCCTTACCGGGTTATGAGAAGAGTTGGTAAGGTAGCGCATGAGTTGGACTTGCCATCGGAGTTATCTTCAGTTCATCTCGTGTTTCACGTATCACTTTTGAAGAAGTTTTTAGGTGATCCAGCATTAGTAGTTCCGGTGGACAGCGTTGGTGTAAAAGACAGCCTTAGTTATGAACAAATTCCCGTTGAGATCTTGGATCATCAAGTTTGGAAGCTAAGAAACAAGGAAGTAGCTTTAGTTAAGGTATTGTGGAGAAATCAGCATGTTGAAGAAGCTGCGTGGGAAGCCGAAGTGGATATGATGGCCAGATACCCACATTTGTTCTCTAACGGCTCAATTTCAGCTTGAGGTATCAATTTTGCACTCAGACTCTATTTAGTCTTCATCTTTAAATTATGTGCACAAGTTTCTTTTATGTATGCGGATGTGTGTATGATTGGTGAATCCAGTTCAGCTGTGTAGTTATTGTCGGAGGTAGTCATCCCACTAGTTTTCAGTTAAAATGGTTAGTATTTGATTATGATAGATGCATGTATCTTTTTTCTGCTTGTTTCCAACATTCGAGGATGAATGTTCCCAAGGGGGAGATATTGTAATACCCTAGAGGTGCCTAAGAATAAGACCCGGGAGTTAAATTTGAAATCTGCTTAAACTGGGAAAATTGTTGCAGAATGAGAGGTTCCATGACTCATGGGATCAACCTACGACTGGTGGGAGTGATTCGTGGAAGGAGTCTGGTTGTTGGTCAAGGGAGACAACAACCGGTCCTACAACTCATCTTAGGTTAAAATGAGTAATCATATAGAACCGTGGTGAGAGTTGGACTTGAAGTTCAAGGATGCCACAGGCCACCCAACGACCCGCTGTGAGGTACCACAGATCGTGGTGAGCGGCCATTGGTAGCTTATTAAGGTGGAAAGTGTATGTGATGGAATAAGACCATGACTCATGGGTTCTAATAATAAGTCATGGTAAGGCTCATTATTGGAGAGGGTGCCTAGGCTGATGAAGGAAACAACGGGTAATAGGATGACCCATCATAGGATTGAACCACTCGTTGTTTACGTCGTTGTGTGAGTCGAGGGCTAGCCTGGACAGTGCAAAGCAAGAGTGGATACCATGAGTCGTGGTATCTTCCAACGACCCGTAGGGTCGTCCGTTGTTTGGTCTGGTGAGAAATTTTTTTCTGCATAATCAGTAAGGGTAGTCTCATCATTCCGTCATCCTAAGGCCCTATACTATGTTGTTTAAGGTTCGTTTTGGAAGATTTTAGTAGGGGTAAAACCTATTCTAAGTGTATTCCTTTCATGCATGCATGTTTATAAAATTTAGGAGGTGATCAAGAGCTTTTCTAAAGGGTTTTCTTCCAAATTCACTCTGGGCAATCAGTGAGGTGGTAGAATCATCCCTTCCAGGTATGTAGCGTTTAAATGGGTGTCTTCCTTCCACATCCATGCTCAATCTCTATCTAAATATGAGAAATTCCTAGGATCAAGTTATGGGGTTTTCACCCAATTGTATAAATCTTTAATTTCTATACATGGGTACGATTAGATTATGTTTCAATTGATGAATTATGAAGATAGGCTGATTTTAAATTGTTTTCAATCAAAATTGCGTTTTCCAGTTTTATGAAATTAAATGCCCATAGATGAGAAGTTCATGAAAGAAGAAAATAATGATGAATGTGTGAGAATAATGAGATTTGATGATGAAAAGAATGTTTCTAAAGCTACCCATGATTATGATATTGTTTTCAAAATGAATTGAGTAGATACAAGTATTGTAAAGTTTTGGGCAATGCCCACATGTTGATTTAAAATGATGATTTTTCCCGAAATAAGCTTACCACATTTTTTGGAGGGAAGTCTCCAAAATTCCATATTAGTAGCTTGTGGTATGTTTCAAACTAAAGCTTCTCATATGCATAAGTTCATAATTGAGATATATGTCATTATTGAGCTTTGTCAAATGACAATGTTGAGCTTCATTTTCATATGATGTCGAGTTTATGCATGATTTCATTATTGAGCTTTGCCAAAGGACAATGTTTAGCTTCATTTTATACGATGTTAATTTATGCATGATTTCATTTTGAGATTCGTCAATAGATGATGTTGAGATTCATTATATAAGATGTAGAGCATTGCATGTTTTGGGAGAAGAATCTAGCATTGAGCCGGCTAAGGGTCGATCTCCCTATGCCCCAGAATTACGCGCCAACGTAGGATGATACTATTAGACTATTGGGACCTCCCTTGTGAGCTATCCCCTACCCTGTTGGCCCTTAAGCTTGATATCCATATCATGGTATCGTTCGTTGCCCCGAAAAGGTTATGGACGGCTCTACCCACTCGAGTGTGATAGTTGGGACCACGTAAGCTCTATCATGGAATGCTGTCTAAGTGATGAGTCTCCCACTGTCTATATCATTCATATTTGTGTATTCATTACTCATGATGATCAGTTATGCATGCATGTTCAAAAGGCAAGATTTGACTCATAGTTCAGCTTTTGATATAAATGTTATGTTTCAGCTTTGAGTCATTCGAGTCAATGATGATGTTCTCAAGCTATGCGTGGTCATGTTATGATAATAGTGCGATTTCAGAATGAATGCATGTTGTCTTCTACTTTCACTTAGAAGCTTATGATATATTATGAAATATTTTAAATGATTTACTTTGCTAGAGCATTTTTAGTTACCTTGCATACTCGGTACATTCTACATACTGACCGCATACTTTCTATGATGTATCGTTTCATGATGCAGGATCCGATTCTCAGGTTCAGCCCCGTTCGTAGTCACTGATCAGAGCTAGAACTTGCTTAATTTGTGAGTCCTCATCTTTTGAGGACTAAACCTTCAGTTGTTTTAGATGTCCTTTCAGTTTCAGTATTGTTGAGCTAGTTGGGGGTGTTATCCCATCATCTCATCGAGATTAGAGGCTTATCAAACTTAGACGTGTATTCAGCTTCAGATAATTATTCTTCTGTTATATTAAGTTTGACATTCCGTTGAGTCTATAATTATGTTTTCTTCATGTTTATTGAATGAGTTAGTTGAATGCTTATGCCATAGGTTGACTTGGGGTCTCTCGGGGTCCCTTGTCCCGTGTCTATGATCCGGGCCGTCGTTCGAGTCGTGACATCTATGATTTGTGCTATGTATATGGTTCCCTCGGGCTAGCGATGGAATTGAGTGTCGGCCATGCCTAGGCCCAGGTTTGAGGCATGATAGCATATAAGCCATATTTCACCCACATTGATACCTTGTTTGGAGAGAAAACAAGTTAAATATACTTATTATTGCGTTATTAGACTAATGAAAGTGTTTTTCCTATCTTGTAGGTAAAATCTCCAAAAAGGTGACTAAGTAATAATAAATATGATGTCCCTCATGGAGAAAGTCTCAAAGCAATCACCCACTTCACTTTGGAGCTTGTTGGGTGAACATGGGAGAAGAAAATAAGATTGCACTCACTCACCCAGAAGAAATCTGCATGCACCCAACTCGACCCATTGGCTTGCCCTTTGAGTAAATTGCCACTGATGTAGAGCAACTACATTTAAAATCACTTAGGACTTGCGGGTCATGATGTTGTCTAGGGCTAAGTGTAGGATAACTGTTTAGCTTTAGTGACTAATACCTCCCTAATGCCTTTATAAACACTTGCAACATTCCTCTATCTTATTGAAATTACTCCACCTTATTTCTCCTTGTTCATTATTTTCATCCTTTGTGTAATACCAACCACCCTTTTAACACCCATGAATTCCACAATTAGCCTTCTGTATGCAAGAGCACCTATTTTTTTTTTACCATTCTTTTCTCTTTTGATGATTCGAGGTCATTCAACCTGAATGATTCATTCCTTTCATTAAAATTTTGGGTGATAACTCACATTTAAGTTATCATTTTGTTTCTTTTTCAAACCCCCAAACTTAGGCTTTTGCCTCATCTCACATTCATCTCCTTATCGCTCCCCGATTTATTGGCTTGAAGCCCTCATTTTTCATTGTTTCCTTAGTGGACATTAGGGAGGATGGGTGCCAAAGAGAAGGATTAGAAATGGTCATTAGGCTTGTAATGTGGTTTCCAAGAAAGGGCGTGATGCTCAAACTTTGGCTATCAAAGGTTAATGCTCAAGGAGGTCATTTTTGATGAAGTGACTACCAAAAGAGGGCCTAAGATCATGTTCCAAGTGCAACTACATCTAGGATTTCACCTTGAGTCACACTTGGGGAAAGTTCTAGACAAGAAGAGGTGCATGGGATTCACAAAAGGCATCACTCCTCAATAGACCACAAAAGTCATTGTCCACACAAAATCCTTGTCTCAGACATCAAAATATGCAAATTCATAAGTAAAGCAAGGAATCTACAAAGTATGACAAAGAGTGCTACGTTCTTGATTCAAGCATCTGCCCATTATAATTTTCATTTTCCCGTCCCATTTTTAAAATTCCATTTCAAATTTTTTTCTGGTGGTGCCTCTCAAAACATCTCCATAAAAGACCCAAAAGCATCATGGCATTTTCCCTTATTTAAGTTGCCACTCAATCTATTACCGGGAACTGCCAACCCGATTCAACAAAGAAAAGAGAAAGAAAACAAATGAATGCTCGTTTGGAAAGAATCATAGTGTAAAGAAAACCCTTGGAGTTTATTTGTTATTCTACTATTTACATGGCGAATAAGCAAAGGACTTGGGTCCTGAGGGAGTTAACAATTTAGGATAAGGACCCCATTATCATTCTTAGAACACAAAAACTTTTGCAAATTGCAAGACATACATACCCCCTACTTAAAACTAGACATTGCCCCCAATGTAGCAAAAATGACAGACAATAAGGTGAAGGAGGTTTCCTGATTGAATTAGTTGTTGGGACGAGGCTTCCAAGAATGTATGGTTGCATCAAATTGCCAAGAAGATGTTTCTTCAATAGTCGGTCATAGTGGAAAAGGTGGGAGTTCCACTGGTTTCCCAAGTCCTGGCACCACCCATGTGTGCAGAAGAGTACGAAGCACACGATAAGAAGTTGTTGCCACTCCAGTTTCCAGGATGGATCTACGTCATACACTTAGAGCATTGGAGGTGGTGGTTAATCTTGGGCAGATTTATATGCCCAAGTGATACTCAAATGCCTCATTTTGTCTTGTTTATCTATCGATGTTTGTACATTCTCATGTGAATTGTAGTCAAATATGAATTTATACTAACCAACATGATTAGCGTTGTTTGGCAGGAAAAATATAATTTTATGAAGCTAAGATGCATTTTGGGAGAAATCGGGATTGGACTCGGAAGCGAGCAAGGAAAAGGACAAGGAAAGCATGAATTAAAGGGGCTCCGCGATGGAGCCGTGTCACGCTGCCATCGCGGATGCATTCTTCCTGGATGCTGAAGACGAGCCAAATTCAAGTGAAGGTGCGCGTTGGGGCGGTGGCACGTTGGCCTAGCCCCGCGTTGCACGTCGTGCCACGTTGGGCTTAAATATCTGGACGACCAAATTCCAGTAAGGGTCCGCGTTGGTGGCGTGTCACGGAGGCAGTGCTCCGCGATGCACTCCGTGACACGTTGCTTGTTATTCTGGGAAAAATTCCCACTAGTATAAATAACACACTTAGGTTTATTTTTAAGAATTCTGACTTAGTTGAGCAAGAACGTGGGCTACAGGCAGTTGAGGGGACAAAAATCCTAGGGTTCTTCTCTATCTCTTTCTCCTTATTTCAATTGTTTGTATGACTTACACTCATTGGATGATGTTTAATCCACAAATGAGTGGCTAAATGCATTTCTTGCTGAGGTTAAGAACATTTGTATTGAAATGTAATTATTGACCAATTGGTTTTTCATCTGATCTTCCATGGTTGTTCTATTGATTCTTCTTCTTACTGCATTAATGTGTGGCCAATGTTAATGTATATCTAAAAAGTCCAGTTTCACTCGAGAGAGCAAGAAATTGGAAAGTTGTGAATTGATAGGATATGATCTTTTCTTAGTTTGGAAAAATTGAGAATTGATTTACCTTAAGGATAGAGACATACCTGAAAGTCGTATTAGCCAATTAAGAAATCGATTTTGTATGGCTAGAATATGAATTTCTTTTTCTCACAGAGATGTAGGTGGAAGGTTCATGATTCTTAAGTTGGGTTAAATATGAGAGTTTTAATTCATAGGTAATAATTCTTGACTAGAAACCGGAGGAAAGATAAATCAAATTGTATCGATAATTTATTTCTCTACATGTTCATTTTAGCCTCAGCATGCTCATACTTATAGTTCAGACTCAATTTGTACATTTGTTTTAGTTTAGTATAAATTAGGAAACAAACTCCCAAAATCTTGTTGAAACTGTTGTCTGCATTTTAGAGTTAAAGTTTGTTAACACTTGATTAGATTGATACCTTAGTCCAGTCCCTGTGGGATCGATACTTGGCTTACTTGAGACACTTTACTACTTGTTAGACCACGTGCACTTGCGTGTAGTTGCGAAACATACCGAACAAGTTTTTGGCGCCGTTGCCGGGGATTGGCAATTGGTGGACTGTATTTTGCAGATATTAATTTCTGTTGAACACTGGCAAGAGACAAGGAGCTGGTGGACTCATATTTAGAGCCAGAAAGACAATTCCATCGTCAAAGGAGAGAAGCTCTAGAGAAAAAGCTGCAGTTGCTCAGACAGACAATCCTGGAGCAACAACAGAATCCACCAGTTGTAAGGGCAGTGTTAGTGCCCGAGGAAATGGCATCTAGGCCGGTTCGGGAGGTGGCAATCCCACATGCTAACAATGTCACATCTACCATCCGCAAACCTAAGCCAGGAGGGAGGTTCGAGCTTAAACAGAACATTTGCAATTGCTGTACACCAGCGAGCAATTCACAAGTCTCCCTCACGAGGATCCACAATAACATCTCCAAAATTTGTTGGAGATAAGTGACACTTAATCCCCACTGAAGTGTCATCAGATTATGTCAGGCTTACATTGTTCCCATTTTCACTTTTGGGAGAAGCTAAGAGGTGGTTGAAAGCTGAGCCACCTAATTCCATCACCACGTGGGATGATATTGCAAAAGAAATTCTTGATACGGATCTTTCCATCCGGTAAAACAACAAGACTTAAAAGTCAAATTCTAAGTTTGAAATAGAGAGAGCGAGAGAATCTGTATCAAGCCTGGGAGAGATTCAAATCTATGTTGCTGGATTGTCCTCATAATCACCAATCCAATGATGTGCTGGTGCATACTTTCATAGAGGGCTTGGAACCCCACACAAAAATCTTGCTAGACTCAGCAGCTAGGGGACAAGTATTAGAGAAGACTTATGAGGAGCTGTATACTTTGTTAAATCGTATTTCGCAGGGAATTCGGAGTGGAATGCGAACTCTTCAAGAGGAGGAACAAGGAAAGCAGTAGGAGTCTTTGAAGTGGATGGTTTTACAGCTATTGCTGCACAGATAGCTGCGTTGCAGAATCAACTCTACACCCACTTTAGTAACATGAGCATGAACCAGTCTCAAGCCCCAGTGAATGTAGTGCAGCGGATTTGGTGTGAAGTGTGCGGGAGTAATGAATACTCAGCTGAGTGTTGTGGAGAAAATCCTAATTCGGTGAACTTTGTTGGTAATGTACAGAGAAATAACCACCTATATTATGGTAGCAGCTACAATTCCAACTGGAGGAATCAGCCGAATTTCTCCTGGGGTAGCAACAACCATCAAGGGCAGAGTTCGAGTCAGGGGGCTCAGAGAAATCAAGGAGCGCAGCAGAACTATCAGTCGCAATACAGAAGCAACAATGCACCTCCTCCACCACCCTCACCCAGCATTGAGGAGATGTTCAAGACAATGATAGCTAACCAAGCTCAATTGCAGGCTGACTATGTGAAATTGGCAGCCGATATAAAGAACAATCAGTTAGCTACAAAGGCGCTGGATTACCAGTTTGGGCAATTTGCTGGAGCTCAAAACACCAGGCCGAGAGGAGGACTTCCGAGTGACACAGATCCCAACCCCAAGCAAGTAAATACAGTGACCACAAGGAGTGATTTGCAACTCAAGGAGATGGAACCAGAAAGACCACCACAACAGTCGGAAGCAGGTGATATTGAGAGGGATCACAATGATGATAGGGGGAAGGAGAAGGAAGCTGAACCAGAAAGACCACCACCCCCGTTCCCTCAAAGACTAAGGAAACACAAGGAGGAAGCGTGTTTCAAAAAGTTCATGGAGGTGCTTAAACAGGTACACATTAATTTACCTCTTGTTGATGTTTTGCAGGGAGTGCCGAAGTACTCAAAATATATCAAGGACATCGTGGCGAACAAAAGCAGGTTGATTGAGTACGCTATGGTGGCGCTTACGGAGGAGTGCAATTCACGGAAACAAAATAGGTTGCCCACAAAGCTCAAGGACCCTGGGAGCTTTACAATTCAAATTACAATTGGGCAGAGTATCCGAGCTCGCGGATTATGTGATTTGGGAGCGAGCATTAACTTGATGCCGACATCGATATTCAAGAAGTTGAGGCTAGGGAGTCGTAGACCAACAACAGTGATCTTGCAACTAGTGGATCGTTCCTTAGCCAGACCTGATGGCATTATGGAGGACGTGCTGGTGCAAGTGGTCTCCCTTATCTTCCCGGTAGACTTCGTCGTGCTGGATTTTAAGCCAGACGCAGAAGTCCCATTTATTTTGGGACATCCTTTCTTGGCGACCGGGAAAGCGCTAATTGATGTAGATGCAGGGCAGCTAACTATGCGGGCGCACGACAAGGTGGAGGTGTTTGAGGTGTACAAGGCTACAAAGCTTCCGGCCGTGTACGAGGAATTCTCAGTGATCAACGTGCTTGATCGAGCGGATATTTCTCAGAGCGTTGAGTCACGAGAGCCATTGGGGAAACCACTGGAGAAGTGTAATCATGACATGGTTGGGGACGGTAGTCGAGAGAAGACGTCCGTCACCTAAGAGTATGACTGAGCTTAATGACATCGAGCCGCGATGGTAAACCAGGCGCTGCACGGGAGGCAACCCGTGAACTTGTTGTAAGAGATAAGTAGAAGTAGTTAGCTAAATAAAAAAAAGATAAAAAAAGATAAAAATAAAATAAATATATATATATGTATATATAACAAAAAAAAAATTATCGTGTGTGTTTAGAACCTGTGAATTCTAACAAATTTCTCGTGGTGAGATGAATTTTAGGTTGAACGGAGGGCAAAAATGCAAAAGATCGCAAAGGAAAAATCGAGGTGAGAAAAATAATAAAAAGTGGCAAAACAGTGAGTTTGCGCGATGGCTCCATGTCATGGAGGGAGTGCTCCGCGTTACCTCCATGACACGTTGAAGTGTAACCTGGAATTTTTGAAAAAATTCTAGAGTACTGGCACGATGGCTACGTGTCACGGAGGGCATGCTCCGCGTTACCCTCCGTGACACGTTGAAGGCAATTTCGCATCGGGTCACATCGGGTTTTTGGGTGACCCGCACGAAAACACCCCTTTTAAACTCCTTTTTCCATCATTTTTCCCCATTTTTCATCTCTTCTGCGACAAACACCCAAGAATTCCCCCTTCCTCGACGTGACACGGACCTAGGACCTAAAATTCTTCAACTTTTCTTCAATATCGTCGAATTAAAGGTATGTTCATTAACTTCATCTCATTTCTTGACTAATTTTTCCGATTTTGAGCATGGGAGGTGAGAAAAACTTGCCCTAATTGTAAATTAAGGTTGAATTCATGTAAGTTATTGTTGATTGATGTTCGTAGTATCGTTGTGATTATATGAACTCGATAAATACATGGGTGATCAAAATTCTTGTGAAATTTTTAGCTAGGGTTAGAATTTGAATATGAAGAAGTTAAAATTGAGTTGAAATGTGAAATTCTTGTTGGTTTGTGCATGTTGGGTGAGGTAAATTATGTTGTACTTAACGTTAATATGCTAAAGGCGCGATGGATTTGCGGGATAATGAAATTGTTGAAATTGCATAGAAATTGGGGGAATTGCATGGGTTTTGTTGATAGAAAGTTTCGCTAAGTGCTATGTGATGAAAAGTTATCGACGGTAATAATGGATTAGCTGTACGAAGTCTGAGTAGTACGTAGAATTTATACCGTCGAACCCTCTGAATGCACGAGGCATTCTTGTTATTTTTTTATTTGAAAGTTAGAAAAAGAGGATTGTCTTGCTGTAATGTTGTATTGTGGATAAAGACTAAGTGTGGGGTGGCCTAGCTTAACCCAACCTTAGTTGATGCAAATTTCAATTTGACTAACATTTGGGACTGTCTGTTTGATGTGACAGAAACAATGGCAAGCAGACAAGACAAAGGGAAAGCCGCATCTACATCTGGAGCCGGATGGAAAAGAATCAGACTGGGAGCAGCAGTCCCAGTAGTACCAGTGGTTCCGCGTGGACAACGCCGTCAATACGGAACCCGATGGGTGACAGAGGAAGGGAAGAAATGGTACACAAAGCACAAGGAGAACAAATACTTCCCCGAGGAGCACATTGCAAGGGAACCATTGGCACAGGAATTCCCCAGAATCGTCCATAGGATTGACGCTGCTGGGCTGAACTTCATCTTTGAAGAGCCCAAGGAGTGCAATCTCTACTTGATTCGAGAGTTCTACGCCAACTGGAACCCTACACTCAGAAGTCACACCATAAAGATAAGGGGGCAGGTAGTCAGTCACCTTTGAGCCCCATCACCTTAATGCCATTCTGGGGGTGCGGGACACAGACGCCCATGTACTCCGACAGCTGAACATCACTCCACCATATGCAGACATTAGACGCACTCTGTGTGGAGCCCAGTCTACAGCACGGTGGAGCAGACATAAGGAGAGGGGCTACCATCAAATATTGCTCTACTCACAGATGAACAGGGAAGCCAGGATATGACTTAAAATTGTTTGTTCCTGCCTGATCCCAAGGGTGCATATGACAGATGTCACCCGGGATCGTGTATGCTTGGTCTATACCTTGATGAAAGGGCTGGAGATCAATGTTGGGGCGGTGATTATCTCCGCCATGAAGAGAGCCCGTTTGCATCAAGGGCACAGGTACGGGTTTGGTGGCTTACTGACAACGTTCCTGAGGGGCATGGATATTGAGGAAGAGGCCCTGGATTACATCCCACAGATGGATAGGCGTGCCGTGGACATCACCAAAACCAAGGCACCCGACACCACTCACGGGCCAGTTCTTACACTAGCCGAGAGACATGCTCGGGATGATTAGTACCTAGCCCGCATGTTCGGGATGCAGATGCTCCAGTTGCGCATAGGAGGGAGGCCGGAAACAGAAGATGAGCTGTGGCAGCTCGAGCTATACTACCCTTTTGGCAAAAATGCCAGGGCTCTATGCTGAGTGGGGCCAGCTTTTGTGGAGCCCACTGATGATGATGTCCCCACCGATGAGGAGACACGTCGTGAGGACTCAGATATTGAGTCAGATGATGATGACGGGGGCGATTCAGACATGGGTGACGAGGCAGCGGCACCTGACGAAGAAGTGGAATACTTCAATTGATTAGGGAGTTTGACCACCCACTTTTGTGCTATGTTAAATTTGGTGAACACTGGGGACAGTGTTTGATTTAAGTGTGGGGTGGGAGTAGTTAGGTGCTGATAGTTGTTTTTATTAATGTCTCTGTTCTGATGTTTTTCTTGGAAAAAATTATGACCCTGTGATTTTTGTGTGTATGTCTGTATTGTAATTAATGTGAAGCTGTTGTGTGCTGTATGGAGTTGTTGTTAGCTGGTTGTGTAAATATTTTTGTTTTATCGAAATTATCGATATTTTTAAAAATTTTTGTGAAATTTTTTATGTTTATGATTGGGTTTCTCGACGTTTGTTTTCGGTTCTTTTACCGAGAATAGTCCCATTGAACCGAAGTCGTAAATAGTGATCGTTCCCTATGATGGATGGATGACGACCGTCTTAAGGGAAATGTAGTCGATAGGAGTAGATTTCTTTTGTTCTTTTTAAATTTTTTTTCTTTTGTTTGTTGTATCCCAAACGTGTTGTTACTTTATGGTTCGGAATTCTGGTTGCATGTTGTACATGATATTTGGAATGCAAAGGTGATTCGTATGAAAGCATGCAACTTTGTAAATAGGTTGAGATACCTAGACCATACAGTTTGATTCGGTGTGATTGAGGCTCAATGTTTGAATTCTTGTAATTAGCTGATTGAAGAGTCTGTGAATATGTCTTGAGTTGAGCATGTGCAAAGAGTGTATGAAGAGGTTTCGATTATTCCATGCTATTGTGAATTGTCTAGAACTTGCCTGGTGTGTGTACGAAACGAAATGAAGGATGTGTATTGTAGGAAAGGGTGTAGGCATTTCTTTGATTTAACCAAAAGTTTTTTTTCTCATTATCGTACCTACCTTGAATGTACATCCTAGTTAGCCCATTGAGCCTTTAGCCTATTTTTTTCTTTTGTCGAAAAGGTGTAAATCGAGCTTAACCCCTTCTTTTCATTATCCGTGAAGTTGATCCAAAACTCTTAAGCGCTCAAGAGAAATAATTTTCCCACAGTGTCAAGGAGTGAGAATTGAGAAAAGAAAAGAAAAAGCAAAGTGATGAAAGGAAAGAAAAGGTCAAAGGTGCACTTGCTATAAATTAAATAGAATGAAGACGTATAACTAATCTTTGTTATTAAGTCGAATGTGCTTAAAGATATGGGAACAAAAATAAAGACAGACTTCAAGTATGGGAGGATGAAGGAAGAAACAATGCCCATAAGGTTGATGGGATGTATTGAAAAAGCGCTTAAGGATGCTAGTTGCTATTATTGGTTAGCCCAGTATTTACTAGTTCCGTAGCTTACATTACAACCCATTAAGTCCTATGTGATCTTACATCACACGTCCTTATATTAGTGGAGTAATACACTAGAGGCAAGCCTATGGTTCATGACATGATGCATGTGAATTCTTTTGAGAGAGAGAGAGAAATTGTGTTTATATGCCCCTGCATGTAATGTCTTTGAGTTCATGTGATTAAAAAGGGGAAAATTCTCTTGTGTTGTGAGGGCACATGCTCGACGAGAGATTGAATTTCGTGTCGGATATCTTGATCAGCTGATTTGCATGAGTTTGCCGATATCGAGAGCCGAGTCTCGAGTCTAGGAGGTCTTAATGTGTGAAGGTCATTGTATTGATAAGACTATTCATGTTTTCTTGATGATTTGCTGTATTAAATAATCGGTATAACCGTAGCTTGATTTGTCGACCCAAAGTAGCCAGGAGGGGGTGTTAAGTGCATGAGGTGTAAGATTATTGTTCGGGGACGAACAAGGCTTTAAGTGTGGGGTAAGTGATCTTGGGCATATTTATATGCCCAAGTGATACTCAAATGCGTCATTTTGTCTTGTTTATCTATCGATGTTTGTACATTCTCATGTGAATTATAGTCAAATGTGAATTTATACTAACCAACATGATTAGCTTTGTTTGGCAGGAAAAATATAATTTTATGAAGCTAAGATGCATGTTGGGAGAAATCGGGATTGGACTCGGAAGCGAGCAAGGAAAAGGCCAACGAAAGCATGAATTAAAGGGGATCCGCGATGGAGCCGTGTCACGCTGCCATCGCGGATGCATTCTACCTGGATGCTGAAGATGAGCAAAATTCCAGTGAAGGTGCACGTTGGGGCCGTGGCACGTTGGCCTAGCCCACCGTTCACGCCATGCCACGTTGGGCTTAAATATCTAGACGACCAAATTCCAGTAAGGGTCTGCATTGGTGGCGTGTCACGGAGGTAGTGCTTCGCGATGCACTCCGTGACACGTTGCTTGTTATTCTGGGAAAAATTCCCACTAGTATAAATAACACACTTAGGTTTATTTTTAAGAATTCTGACTTAGTTGAGCAAGAACGTGGGCTACAGGCAGTTGAGGGGACAAAAAATCCTAGGGTTCTTCTCTATCTCTTTCTGCTTTATTTCAATTGTTTGTATGATTTACACTCATTGGATGATGTTTAATCCACAAATGAGTGGCTAAATGCACTTCTTGCTGAGGTTAAGAACATTTGTATTGAAATGTAATTATTGATCAATTGGTTTTTCATTTGATCTTCCAATATTGTTCTATTGATTCTTCTTCTTACTGGATTAATGTGTGGCCAATGTTAATGTATATCTAAAAAGTCCAGTTTCACTCGAGAGAGCAAGAAATTGGAAAGTTGTGAATTGATAGGATATGATCTTTTCTTAGTTTGGGAAAATTGAGAATTGATTTACCTTCAGGATAGAGACATACCTAAAAGTCGTATTAGTCAATTAAGAAATCGGTTTTGTATGGATAGAACATGAATTTCTTTTTATCACAGAGATGTAGGTGGAAGGTTCATGATTCTTAAGTTGGGTTAAATACGAGAGTTTTAATAATAGGTAATAATTCTTGACTAGCAACCGGAGGAAAGATAAATCAAATTGTATCGATAATTTATTTCTCTACATGTTAATTTTAGCCTCAACATGCTCATACTTATAGTTCAGACTCAATTTGTACATTTGTTTAGTTTAGTATAAATTAGGAAACAAACTCCCAAAATCTTGTTGAAACTGTTGTCTGCATTTTAGAGTTAAAGTTTGTTAACACTTGATTAGATTGATACCTTAGTCCAGTCCCTGTGGGATCGATACTTGGCTTACTTGAGCAACTTTACTACTTGTTTGACCACGTGCACTGGTGTGTAGTTGTGAAACAGATCGAATAGTGGTGGCCGGCTGTGATATAACTCCTCATCTGACAGTATTTCTAACGTGTTGTCATACCCCATCCACCAATCATCTGGTGGACTTTTAGGTGCCTCGGTCTGTGTGGGCACCACTGTAGGTTTAGGAGCGATTGGGTTGCTGGTAGATGGAGGTCCACTGAGTGCAGCCACCTCTTTCCTCAAAGTACTAATCTCACTCTCGAGGACCTCAACAGTAGATCATAGGATTTTCAACTTATCTCTAGCAGACTGTATAGCTTTCTTGATAGCAAATTGTACCATGGATGGGATAGCCTTAGCTAGTGTAATGCCCCAGAAACTCAAAGACTAGACCCAAGACTTGAATCAGAAAAAAACTAGAAAATCTATATCAGATCACAGAATGAGTTGTCCTGTGACCCGTGAGGAGAGACCACGAGTCGTTAAGTGATTCGTGGTAAGACCTGGGAACTTAAGTGGAATTTTGGTGCATTGGGTGACCACGGGTGTGACCACGAGTAATGGGGTGATCCGTGGCTAAGGATAATTTCAAACCGAGAAATGTTAGGCAGTGCACCTAACTAGTTGACACCATGAGTCGTGGTCCAACACCATGACCCGTTAGGTGGCTCGTGGTCAAGCCTTGGTGAAGAATTAGGGTTGGTAGCCAGTGTACCCAACGGGTCCTCACCACGAATCGTTTGGGAAACCATGAGTCATGTTGTCACCCATGGGGACTCTAGGACTTTTAAATAGTGTGGTCCATGAGAGGTGACCACGAGCCGTGGTCACTGACCACAACTCATTAGGTCACCTATGGGGATTGACACTCAGTTTTCCCTATAAATTTTCAAGGGTCTTTCAATAATTTTTTACCTTCCTAAAGTTTAAACTACGTCATGTTTTTCATAATTTCAGACTTAATAGTGGGGTTAAGCAGTTTCTTCCCTCATTCCTCACTCAGACCTTCAGAAATCAAATCGTAGAATTCTCTCAATGACTCTCAAAGCAAGAATGAGGGCAGCCTACTACACCTCAGATTCTCAATGATTTTCATCGGATTTCTTTATCAGGTATGTGAGAATTCAACAAGGGGAAAGTTCTTCCCTTGTGTCCCCCAAAACCCATCTCTAGTTTCTCTATAAATTCTAGCTCTGAGCTTTCAAATGTAAAGAGAATATAGGTCAGTTTTCTTTGAATTCACATAGAATGTCATCCATGATTATTTTAGACATGATTTTCATCAGTTCATGATTAAATTGATGATATTACCATAAAAGTGAGTTCTAGCCCTGCATATTTTCGAATGTTAAGAAATTCTTGATAATGCTTCGATTAATCATTGGAGAATTACTATGTTATATTAATTATGGATATTTTTCCACTGGTTAGCGATAGTATTGTTGCTTATCCCATTACATTGAATTTAGCCCTAGTTCTCAAGAGTAGAAAAGACTAGAATCTTGCTATAGAGACTAAACCTTGAAATTTTCCTGATTTTATCAGTATGGTGAATTCTCATATTATTTTATATGTTAAATTCTCAGTTAGATTCATGGTTGCCTAGCTTTAGTGACAATGTGAGAATACTCACTGTCAGTCAGAATTGTCAGCTGATCAGTTTGACTATAGAATCTCCCATGATGTCAGTATTACCACCCAATTTATCATTATCAGAGTTAGAATTCAGTTTATTGGTCCACTAGGCAGTCACGACACATTTGATATATATAGCTCTAACTAGCCTTAGGACCTAGTTTAGATTATAGTTTGTTCTTAGATGGTTACGACGCTTCTAGATAAGCAGCTCTGACCAGTCTAGAACCTAGTTGTAGAATCTGGTCTGATAGGACTCTCAGGGTACCTTAACATATGTATCCCTAGATAGTCTTGGGTCCCAATTTCGAGCTATCATCTTAGCATTTAGTCTAGGATTCCAGTGGGAGTAGAACTTAGCACCGAGCGGGCGAGGGTTCCAGTGCACCCAGGTTCCCAAAACTACGTTGCCAGTGTAGGTTATAGTATTTCTTGGCCTGTTTGGCTCTAGACTTTTGTGATCACCCAGTTCATGCCTTTATACCCTTGCAAGGTATATTGGGTCCTATCGGTAGGGTGTCCACATCGGACTCCATGTCTAGCTCACAAGGTTACATGTCGGTTATAAACTCTCCCACTAGTCAGTACAGTCTAGTCTCAGTTCAGTTTCATTCAGATCAGTATTCTAGACTTAGAAAATGCTATGACCAATAGACTGGGTCTTCTAGACCACCTCAGTATTTCAGTTATTCAATTCAGCAATTTTATTTGGTCATTGCATGTCTTTCAGTTCAGCATTTTCTTTTATTTATTCCATTGTGTTATGTTCCTCTCGCCTACTCAGTACATTCAATGCATTGATGCATACTTTATGTTGTATCATTTTATGATACAGCTGCAGGATCTCAGTCTTAGCTTCATTAGCCTATTTCTCATCGAAGATCTTATCTCTACTTGTTGGTGAGACCTCATCCTTCGAGGATAAAGATTTATTCATTCAGCTATATTTTAATTTCCTTCTATTTAGATTTGGAGTTAGCTGGGGCTTGTTCTAGCAGCTCATCAGTCATAAAGGCTTTTAGACATAGATTTGGTTTTCAAACTTCAGTGATATTTTAATATTTTCAAATATGATGAACCAGCTTTATTTCTTTCAAGTATTTATGTTTTTGCTTTAAACTTCTGTTGTATGTATTTTTATATTACTCAGAATGCCAGTGTATGATAGACCAGAGGTTGACTTGGGGTCACTTGTTATTTCAAGTACCGTGTTCCATCTAGAGTGTAAACTCGGAGCGTGACAAACTTGGTATCAGAGCACTAGGTTCAGAGTATCGTCGGATGTTAGGAAGCCACATTGAGTAGATTCCTCTTCATGGGTTTGAAGTGCGCCACACTTATGATCGGGAGGGAATGAGATGACATTATTAAACTTCCCTTTATTTCATACTCCTTACCGTGCATTTAAATTCAGTTCCAAAATTATTCTCCTAACTTGTGCTATGCTTCATTTCAGTTAATTATGCCTCCATGCCGCAATAATGGAAGGAGGGCCGGTAATGCCCAGCAAGCTACCCCACTAGCCCCTCAGGATGACTCGGTATCTACCACAGAATTTAGGGCAGCCATTCAGATGCTCACCAAAACTGTGACCAACTAGGTGAACTAGCAAGTAGTGCTGGTTAACATAAACGGATCTGCAGCAATTGCTAGGGTGTGGGACTTCACCCGAATGAACCCTCCATCTTTTTAGGGATCCAAGGTGGGGAAGGACCCCCAAGAGTTCATGGACGAGATTAAAAAGATTACATGCATAATGGGTGTCAGCTCCTCTAAGAGTGCTGACCTGGTTTCCTACTAGCTGAACGGGGTAGCCCAGGTTTGGTATGAATAGTGGAAAGAGGGGCGGCCAGAGGGAGTAGGACCGGTGGAGTTGGAGGAGTTCAACACAGCCTTCCTAGATAGATTTTTCCTTCGAGAGCTCAGGGAGGCCAAGGTAGCAGAGTTCATGAACCTGAGATAGGGAAACAGGACCGTAGAAGAGTGTACTCTGGAGTTCACCAGTTTGTCCAAATACGCTCCAGAGGTAGTGGCCAAGCCAAGGGCTCCCATGCTGAAATTCGTAAAGGGGGTGTCAAACCTGGTCCTCAAAGAGTGCAGAACAGCGATTCTGATCAAAGATATCGACCTTTCCAGTCTGATTGTCTATGCCCAACAGATTGCGCCTGAAAAATTAAGGGACATGGAGAGAAAGAATAAGCGGGCAAGGACTGGCTAGTCAGATCATGGCCATCAGAGGTCTAGCGGTAGCAACCGCCCATAATAGAAGCAGCAGCAGCAGTAGTAGAGGGCTCCAACACCCAACTCAGCCAGCGCCCCTACCTTCTGGTCCCGCCAGGATCAGAGGGGTGAAGCATTTGGCTCTTAGTCTCAGAACTACACTTCTAGGAACAGGTATCCAGCTTGCTTGAAGTGTGGCAAGAATCACCTAGGAGAGTGTCTTCAGGGTTGAGATGGTTGTTTCGATTGTGGACAACATGGACATCGGCTTAAGGAATGCCCGTCAGTCGGACGGGGGAGATCACAACCTACTACCTCAGCAGCCCCGGCAGGCCGACCGACTCATTATACTAACACATAAGGTATGGAGGGTGGTAAATGCCAGAATCGTTTTTATGCATTATTATCTCGTCAAGATCAGTAGAACTCACCGAATATATTCACGGGTATGTTACATATTTTCCATCTAGATGTATATGTCCTACTTGATCTGAGGGCCACACTATCATTCATGACTCCCTATATAGCAGTTCAGTTTGATATTAGTCCAGGAGTCCTCTCAAAACACTTCTCAGTCTCCACCCCAATTGTTGAATTAGTTAGACCAAGCTGGATGTATAGAAACTGCCCAATCTCAGTCTTCAATAAAGTCCTTCCAGGTGACCTTGTAGAGTTAGACATGGTTGACTTCGACCTCATCCTTTGCATGGATTGGTTACACATAGGTACTGCCTCAGTCGACTGTACAACTAGGCTCGTCAAGTTTCAGTTCCCTAATGAGCCAGCTCTAAAATGGTCGAGCAGGAGTTCAGCATTAAAGGGTAGGTTTATTTCCTACATTAAGGCCAGGAAGCTTATTTCTAAGGGATGTAATTATCATCTGGTCCAGGTCAAGGATTCTGACTTTGAGACCCCAACTATCCATTCAGTCCCTCTTGTCAGTGAGTTTCCAAATGTGTACCCCGAATATCTTCCTAGATTTCCTCCTGGATGGGAAATCGACTTCGGCATAGACCTTATTCCAGATACTCAGCCATCTCCATCTGTCCTTATAGAATGGCTCCAGCTGAACTTAAGGAGTTGTAGGAGTGGCTAAAAGATCTTCTTGATAAGGGTTTTATCAGACCCAGCATCTCACCCTAGGGAGCTCCAGTGCTATTCGTGCGAAGAAAAGACAGTACCTTCAGAATGTGCATTAATTACCGTCAGTTGAACAAGGTCAAAGTCAAGAACAAGTATCCCCTACCCAGAATTAATGACCTATTCGACCATCTTCAGGGAGCCAGTTGTTTCTCCAAAATAGATCTTAGGTCGGGGTATCATCAGCTAAGAGTCAGAGAGTGTGACATATCAAAAATAGCTTTCAAGACTCAGTATGATCACTTCGAGTTTGTGGTTATGTCCTTCGGACTAACAAATGCCCCTACAACCTTTACGGACCTAATGAACAAAGTCTTCAGGTAGTATATGGATATGTTCATCATTGTATTTATCTACGATATTCGTGTATACTCCAAAAATGAGAAAGAGCATGCTATTCACTTGAGAGTAGTGCTTCAGACACTTAGAGACTCCCAGTTGTTCACCAAGTTTAGCATGTGTGCATTCTGGTTGAAGTCCGTAACTTTCCTTGGTCATGTAGTCTTTGGTGAGTGTATTCAGGTTGATCCTCAAAAGATGGCAGTAGTGAAAGATGATAACGCTCAAACCACACCTTCTTACGAAGTATGAAGCGGATGTTGTCAATAAAGAACCCAACTAGAAGTTGGGGTTGATCCCACAGAGAATACAGATGAATATAGAAGAACGATAATGTTTAAGCTATTTAGTTAATTATCTCCTAAGAGGGGTGAATTTGTAAAAGTAATAAATAACAATGTTGAGAAATATTTTGTTGTTTCCAAATTAATGCAACTAACTAGGGTAAGTGTTCCCCATGACTTTATAACCATAAGGCGTTTTATACTACTGATCTATTCCGGTGCCTAGCATGCAATATCGGTGAGTTAATTTCACCTCACTGGTTGGTCCCCTATTTAGATGTTATTCACCATGCAACTTGGTCTGTCTACGGGTGTATTCTTTACTAACCCTTACAGTTGATATCGGATTAGTTATTCCCAGACAAGGTCAAGCTATTAGATGAGAGTTGATAGCCTCAAATCTCCGTTGTTAATCGCTTTTCTCATTCACTATCTACATGGTCCGATAAGTAAGAATAAGGCATGCTCTAATATTTGCAACTGTTAAAAATCAATTAAAACGAAAGAAGAAATAATACATGCATAAACTCCGTTGAAAAATCACTAAGTATTTTACGTACTAACCTAACCTACTATACACAAAAAAGCATGCAACATAGATCATAAATCAAATAAAAACTAGGCCTACCATGTGCAAATTTAGCATTAAAGAATGCATGGTAATATGAAGTTCACATCTCCCACCCCACACTTAATTGGTTATACTATCCCTAGTGCTAAAATAAATAAGTATAAAGCAATAGAGTGCAAGAAGAACTTTCTGGACCTCTACTCCTTGTCTTCAATATTTAAGCTCAATATTTATTGAAAATTATGACCTATCACCTGCACACTTGAACAAACACATAAAAACAAACAAAACATTTACTTGGGTTGCCTCCCAAGTAGCGCCTGATTTAACATCGTGGCACGACACAGGTATCTTGATTACTTAGACTTCATCAAGATACTTGATGAGATCATGGTCACATCTTAGCCACTTGTTTTATCACGCCGCCGTGTGACACGTCAAAATATAAAAGAAAACAACAAATCGGAAATAAAGACTAAAATTTAAACACAAGTAATTAATCAAATCCTAAAACATATTCCCCGGAAACGGTGCCACGTTTTAATAACGCTCAAACCACACTTCCTTATGAAGTATGAAGCGAACATTGTCACTAAAGTATCCAACTAGAGGTTGGGGTCAATTCCACAGATAATACGAAAGAATATAGAAGAATGCTAATTCTTAAGCTGTTTAGTTAATTATCTGCTAAGAGGGGGGAATTTGTAAAAGTAATAAATAACAATGTTGAGAAATTTTTTGTTGTTTCCAAATTAATTCAACTAACTAGGGCAAGTGTTCTCCATGACTTTGTAACCATAGGGCATTTTATACTAGTGATCTATTCCGTTTCTTAGCATGCAGTATCGGTAAGTTAATTTCAACTAAATGGTTGGTCCCCTATTTAGATGTTTATCACCATGCAACTTGGTCGGTCTACGGGTGTATGCTTTAGTAACCCTTACTCTTGATATCAGATTAGCTATTCCCGGACAAGGTCAATCTATTTTATGAGGGTTGATAGCCTCAAATCTCCGTTGTTGATCCCTTTTCTCATTCACTACCTCCATGGTCCAGTAAGTAAGAATAAGGCATGTTCTAATGTTTACAACCGTTAAAAATCAATTAAAACGAAGGAAGAAATAATACATGCATAAACTCCGTTGAAAAATCACTAAGTATTTTACCTATATGTGTAAATTTGTCATGGTTCCCACAACCCTAGTTGTGGTGGTTTTAGCCTATCATGTTTATAAGTAAATTAATAGAATTCATAAATAAAAGCAAAAATTAATACTTACAATGATGATAGGAAGAACTCACTTGATTAATGCAAAATTCGGAAGAACAACGTTACAATCTTATGTCCAATATGTCTTCTAACACGTCTTAAAATTAACTCTATAAATATGTTGTAAAGCAAAGACTTTCAAACTTAAAACATGATTCTAAAAGCTTCAACTAATACATGAAAATAAAGAGTATTTATAGTAGTTAGATACTTTTGTCATTCCTTGATAAATTCGACTTGGGATTTAATTTTCCTTTTCATAGCTGATGTAGGAAATCCACTTTTTTTCCCATTTTGGAAGCCTGTCCGCATCACCCATGCCACGTCGCCCTTGCCATTATGCAGGCAGGAGGGCTGCTGCGCACCTGCCATAGCGCTGGAGAAGGGACTGCTGCGCGAGTGTCCTTGCGCCAATGTTGGGGCGCCTTGCGCCTGCCCCTGCCGAGTAATGTTGGCGCCTCGTGCCTGCCTAGTGCCATTTCAGTGCCGGGCCATGCCTATCCTTGTGCTAGTGTGCGGCTGCCTCGCGCATGACAGTTCCAATGTCGTGCAAACTTGAAATTTTGCATCTTTGAATCCCACTTCTTCACATTTGATCAATAATACTTAAATACCTTCGAATTCATCATTTTAATACCTAAAAACATCTCATCACTTGTGTTAGCCATTTTCACAAATATTGAACATAATCACATGCAAACCCACATAATTTTGTTCTCAAAACATAGTAAAATATGGGTAAAAAAATGTCTATGAAGTGCATAAATACGCCCTTCATCAACACCCCGCACTTAAACTATTGTTCGTCCTCAAACAATCTAATACTTTCCTTCTCACATTTAAGCACAAAATTCATCGTACGATTAGGTCTACTTACACTTAAGATCATGAGACAAATCAATGAAGCTCAAACAATTCACTCGCATACATATAGGTTCAACATTAAGATGTAAAATTTTGAAATCACTTAGCTTTTGAAAACTAACTTATCAAGACATATTTTGGGCCAACATGAATTATATGTAATTTAGCAATCAAGATTAAACCAAAGTATTACCGTTGTGCCCCTCACAATTTGGAGAGATTCCTGTTTTCACACAACATATATAATAAGATTAGCTTGGGCATAAATAAAATAATTTCTGCTCACTCTCACAAAAGAACTCAACATACATGCAAAACACGACCCATAAGCTTGCCCTTCTTGAAATACTCCACTAATATAAAATTTTTAATCAAGGATCAATTAGCACTTAAATTTGGTTGTAATGTAGGCTAAGGGACGGATAGGAACTATTTGGGCAAGTGTGTGACTAATCTCCCTAAGCACTTTAATACGTCACAAAACTTTGATTTTTAAGCACATTCTTCAATTTACAAATTTTCTCCTTATAGCTCTTTTTATTTTTTAGTTTTTTAAACTTAGGTGACTAGTGGGGATTTTTATTTTCATCATTGAGCTTATTCACACACTATTTTTTTCTTTTCTTTTCCTTTTTTCTGTTCCTGTCTTTTACGCACCCCTACTCTAGCCACCCTCAACTTAAGCATATTTTTTATGTTGAGGTTCACAATATCCAAAGAAGGACCACGTCCAAAACAGGTTCATTGTAAACAAATGGGTACGGTTAATTGGTAAATCATGATTTTATTTTTTTTAATCTTCAATTTTTCAAAGCTCTTTCTTCTTTTTGTTTCCCACTAAAAATCACCCTCCTTGTTTAGCAAAATTTCACCTTTTTCTTTTCATCCAATTCACCAAACTTTTTAGCTTTTCCCTTCACTTCTCCAATTATGCTCCTTTCCTACAAAAATTTTTCATTTAAGTGCTCTAGGAGTCATTTGGATCAAATACAAGTCAATAGAACAAAAGCGATTAAGCTTGTAATATGGCTATCAAAAGAATAGGATAACACTCAAACATAGCTAACTAGGATAATTACAATCAAGGTAGGTAAAATAGGATAAAATTATGATTGCCAAAGAAATGCGTATATCACTTCCTAAATCCATCATTCTTATTTCTCTTTGCACACACACCGGGAAAGTTCTAGACATCAATTCACAAGCATTGAGTATATCAAAAATAATTCCTCACACAGTGGCATAAAATGATTTAACAATGGAAATCAAGATCACATAAACACATATATCCATATTGCATGCATAAAATAATTAAACCCATTTTTTTCAAGTACAAGAGTCAAGTTCCCAAAAGACTAAGTGTTTCAACCTTTTTCATGTACTTTTGAGTGAATTTAATAAAGTCTCAATAATACCTAAAGTGAAGCACCTAGCATTCGTAATACTCAATCCTGGTTCTTCCTAATGACTAATTTACCCTTAAGACGTTCATCATCCATCCATCATCGAGAAAAGTCATATCTCAATGACTAAAAAAAATCTAGACTCTCTAGTCGGTTCTAAGGGATTATCCACTGGAAAAACATCGAAAACAAAAACTGCGGGAACCCAAAATAAAATAAAACTAACCTACTACACACAAACAAGCATGCAAGATAGACCATAAATCAAAAAAAAACTAGGCCTACCATGTGTAAATTTAGCAATTAAAGAATGCATGGTAATATAAAGTTCACATCTCCCACCCAACACTTAATTGGTTACACTATTCCTATTGCTAAAACAAATAAGCATAAAGCAATTGAGTGCAAGAATAACTTTCTGGACGTCTACTCCTTGTCTTCAATATTAAGCTCAATATTTATTGAAAATTATGACCTATCACCTGCACACTTGAACAAACACATAAAAACGAAAAAAACATTTATCTTGGGTTGCCTCCCAAGTAGCGCCTGATTTAACGTCGCGGCACGACACATGTATCTTGATTACTTAGACTTCATCAAGATACTTGTTGAGATCATGGTCACATCTTAGCTTCTTGTTTTACCACGCCATCCTGTGACACGTCGGAATATAAAAGAAAGACAAAATATAAGAAATAAACACTAAAAGTTAAACACAAGTAATTAATCTAATCCTAAAACGTATTCCCCGGAAATGGTGCCACTTTTTAATAACGCTCAAACCACACCTCCTTAAGAAGTATGAAGTGGAAATTGTCAATAAAGTATCCAACTAGAGGTTGGGATCGATCCCACAGATAATACGGAAGAATATAGAATAATGCTAATGCTTAAGTTGTTTAGTTAATTATCTTCTAAGAGGGGGGAATTTTTAAAAGTAATAAATAACAATGTTGAGAATTTTTTTTTTGTTTCCAAATTAATTCAACTAACTAGGGAAAGTGTTCTCCATGACTTCGTAACCATAAGGCATTTTATACTAGTGATCTATTTCGGTTCTTAGCATGCAGTATCGGTAAGTTAATTTCAACTAAATGGCTGGTCCCCTATTTAGATTATTTATCACCACGCAACTTGGTCCGTCTATGGGTGTATGCTTTAGTAACCCTTACTCTTGATATCAGATTAGCTATTCCCAAACAAGGTCAAGCTATTACATGAGGGTTGATAGCCTCAAATCTCTGTTGTTAATCCCTTTTTCTCATTCACTACCTCCATGGTACGATAAGTAAGAATAAGGCATGTTCTAGTGTTTGCAACCGTTAAAAATCAATTAAAACGAAGGAAGAAATAATACATGCATAAACTCCGTTGAAAAATCACTAAGTATTTTACCTATGTGTGTAAATTTGTTATGGTTCCAACAACCCTAGTTGTGGTGATTTTAGCCTATCATGTTTATAAGTAAATTAATAGAATTCATAAATAAAAGCAAAAATTAATACTTACAACGATGATAGGATGAACTCACTTGATTAATGCAAAATTCAGAAGAACAACGTTACAATCGTATCTCCAATATGTCTTCTAACACGTCTTAAAATTTACTCTAAAAACTTTTTGTAAAGCGAAGAATTTCAAACTTAAAACTTGATTCTAAAAGATTCATACTATTATATGAAAATAAAGGGTATTTATAGTACTTAGATGCTTTCCTCATTCCTTGATGAATTTGGATTGGGATTTAATTTTCCTTTTTCGAGTTGAAGTAGGAAATCCACTTTTTACCCATTTTGGAAGCCTTTCCACGTTGCCCTTGTCAATGCTGCGTCACCCATGCCGCGTCGCTCTTGCCATCACGCAGGAAGGAGGGCTGCTGCACGCCTGCCATCGCGCGGGAGAAGGTACTATTGTGCTTGTGGCCTTGCGCCAATGTTGGGCCGCCTCGCGCCTGCCACTACCTAGAAATGTTGGTGCCTCGTGCTTGGCCTAGTGCCATTTCAGTGTCGTGCCGCGCCTGGCCTTGCGCCAGTGTGCTGCTACCTCGCGCATGGCAGTGCCAACGTCGCGCGAACTTCAATTTTTGCATCTTTCGATCCCACATCTTCACATTTGATCAATAATCCTTAAAGACCTTTAAATTTATCATTTTAAGCCCTAAAAACATTTCATCACGTTTGTTAGCAATTTTCACAAATATATAACATAATCACATGCAAACCCACATAATTTTGTTCTCAAAACATAGTAAAATATGGGTAAAAATATGTCTACGAAGTGCATAGATACGCCCTTCATCAACACCCCACACTTAAACTATTGTTCGTCCTCGAACAATCTACTACTTCCCATATCACATTTAAGCACAAAATTCATCCTACGATTAGGTCTACTTACACTTAAGATCATGAAACAAATCAATGAAGCTCAAACAATTCACTCACATACATATAGTTTCAACATTAAGATGTCAAAGTTTGAAATCACTTAGCTTTTGAAAACTAACTCATCAAGACATATTTTGGGCCAACATGTATTATATATAATTTAGCAATAAAGATTAAACCAAAGTCTTACCATTGTGCCCCACACAATTTGGAGAGATGCTCATTTTCACAAAAGATATAGAATAAGATTAATTTGGGAATAAATAAAATAATTTCCTCTCACTCTCAAAAAAGAACTCAACATACATGCAAAAGACGACCTATAAGTTTTCCCTTAGTGAAATACTCCGCTAATATAGAATTTTGAATCAAAGATTAATTAGGACTTAAATTTGGTTGTAATGTAGGCTAAAGGACGGGTAGGAATATTTGGTCAAGAGAGTGAATAATCTCACTAAGCACTTTAATATGTCACAACACTTTGATTTTTAAGCACATTCTTCAATTTACAAATTTTCTCCTTATACCTCTTTTTATTTTTCAATTTTTTCGACTTAGGTAACTAGTGGGGATTTTTCTTTTCATCATTGAGCTCATTCACACATATTTTTTTTCTTTTCTTTTCCTTTCTTTCCTTTCCACCCTTTACATACCCCTACTCTAGCCATCCTCAACTTATGCATTTTTCTTATGTTCAGCTTCACAATATCCAAGGAAGGACCAGGGCCAAAATAGGTCCATTGTAAACAAATGAGTACGGTCAATCAGTAAATCATGATTTTTTTTCCATCATCAATTTTTCAATGCTCTTTCTTCTTTTTGTTGTCCCATTAAAAATCACCCTTCTTGTTTAGAAAAATTTCACCTTTTTCTTTTCTTTCAATTCACCACACTTTTTAGCTTTTCCTTTCACTTCTCCAATTATGCTCCTTTCCTACAAAAATTTTTCATTAAAGTGCTCTAGGAGTCATTTGGATCAAATACAAGTCAATATAACAAAAAGGATTAAGCTTGTAATATGGCTATCAAAAGAATAGGCTAAGGCTCAAACATAGATAACTAGGATAATTACAATCAAGGTAGGTAAAATAAGATAAAATGGATGCCAAATAAATGCCTATATCACTTCTTAAATCCATCATTCTTATTTTTTTTTTTTGCACACACTCCGGGAAAGTTCTAGACGTCAATTTACAAGCATGGAGTGTATCAAAAATAATTCCTCACACATTGGCAGAAGATAATTTAACAATGAAAATCAAGATCACATAAACACATATATTAATATAGCATGCATAACATAATTAAACCCATTTTTTTCGAGTACAAGAATAAAGTTCCCAAAAGACTAAGTGTCTCTACCTGTTTCATGTACTTTTGAGTGAATTTAATAAAGTCTCAATGATACCTAAAGTGAAGAACCTAGCATTCGTAATGCTCAAGTCTTGTTCTTCCAAATGACTAATTTACCCTTAAGATGGTCATCATCCATCCATCATCGGGCAATGTCATGTCTTAATGACTAAAAATAATCTAGAATCTCTAGTCGGTTCTAAGGGACTATCCACCGAAAAAGCACTGAATACAAAAACTGGGGAACCCAAAATAAAATAAAACTAACCTACTACACACAAACAAGCATGCAAGATAGATCATAAATCCATAAAAAACTAGGCCTACCATGTGCAAATTTAGCATTTAAGAGTGCATGGTAACATAAAGTTCACATCTCCCACCCCACACTTAATTGGTTACACAATCCCTAGTTCTAAAACAAATAAGCGTAAAGTAATAAAGTGCAAGAAGAACTCCCTGGGCCTCTACTCCTTGTCTTCAATATTTAAGCTCATTCTTTTCGTGAAAATTATGACCTATCACATGCACACTTGAATAAACACATAAAAACAAACAAAAAAATTATCTTGGGTTGCCAAACAAGTAGCGCCTGATTTAACGTCGCGGCACGACACATGTATCTTGATTACTTAGACTTCATCAAGATACTTGTTGAGATCGTGGTCACATCTTAGCTGCTTGTTTTACCATGCCATCCTGTGACATGTCGGAATATAAAAGAAAGAAAAAATATAAGAAACAAAGACTAAAAGTTAAACACAAGCAATTAACCTAATCCTAAACCGTATTCCCCAGCAACGGCACCACTTTTTGATAACACTCAAACCACACCTCCTTATGATGTATGAAGCGGACGTTGTCAATAAAAAACCCAACTAGAGGTTGGGGTCGATCCCAAAGAGAATATGGAAGAATATAGAAAAATTCTAATGCTTAAGTTGTTTATTTAATTATCTCCTAAGAGGGGGAATTTGTAAAAGTAATAAATAACAATGTTGAGAAAATGTTTGTTGTTTCCAAATTAATGCAACTAACTAGGGTAAGTGTTCCCCATGACTTCATAACCACAAGGTGTTTATATTAGTTATCTATTCCGGTGCTTAGCTTATAATATCGGTAGGTTAATTTCACCTAAATGGTTGGTCCCTTATTAGATGTTTATCACCACGCAACTTGGTTCGTCTATGGGTGTATGCTTTACTAACCCTTACTCTTGATATCAGATTAGCTATTCCCGGACAAGGTCAAGCTATTAGATGAGGGTATTCACTATCTCCTTGGTCCATTAAGTAAGAATAAGACAAGTTCTAATGTTTACAAATATTAAAAATCAATTAAAATGAAGGAAGAAACAATACATGCATAAACTTCGTTCAAGAATCACTGAGCATTTTACCTATATGTGTAAATTTGTCATTGTTCTCACAATCGTAGTTGTGGTGGTTTTATCCTATCATGTTTATAAGTGAATTAATAGAATACTTAAATAAAAGACAAAATTAACACTTACAACGATGATTGGAAGACCACACTTGATTACTGAAAAATTCAGAAGAACAACGTTACAATCGTATCTCCAATATGTCGTCTAACACGTCTTAAAATTCACTCTAAAAACTTGTTGTAAAGCGAAGACTTTCAAACATAAAACTTGATTCTTAAAACTTTATTATAAAAGATTCATACTATTACATGAAAATAAAGGGTATTTATAGTAGTTAGATGCTTTCCTCATTCCTTGATGAATTTGTCTTGGGATATAATTTTCCTTTTCCTTGTTAAAATAGGAAATCCACTTTTTTCCCATTAGGGAAGCCTTGCCGCGTTGCCCCTGCCATCGCGCAGGTAGGAGGGCTGCTGCGCGCCTTCCATCACATGGGAGAAGGCACTGATGCGCGTGTGTCCTTGCGCCAATGTTGGGGCTCCTCGTGCCTGCCCTTGCCGAGAAATGTTTGCACCTTTCACCTGGCCTAATGCCATTTCAGTATCGTACGGCGCTTGGCCTTGCGCCAGTGTGCAACTGCCTTTCACATGGCAGTGCCAACATCGTGCGAACTTCAAATTTTGGATCTTTCGATCCAACTTCTGCACATTTGATCAATAATCCTTAAGTACCTTCAAATTCATCATTTTAAGCCTTAAAAACATCTCATCACGTGTGTTAGCCATTTTCTCAAATATATAACATAATCACATGCAAACATACATAATTTTGTTCTGAAAACACACTAAAATATGGGCAAAAATATGTCTATAAAGTGCATAAATACGCCCTTCAATGAAAGACTGGACCAGACCCACTTCCCCAACTGATATCAGAAGTTTCTTGGGTTTGTCCGGTTATTACCGATGCTTTGTAGAAGGCTTTTCTTCTATAGCATCTCCACTGACTAGGTTGACTAAAAAGAAGGTGAAATTCTAGTGGTCAAATACGTGTGAGAAGATTTTCCAGGAGTTAAAAACTCGACTCACTACTGCCCCAGTGTTGACTCTACCGGAAGGATCGGATGGATTTCTAGTATATTGCGATGCTTCTAGAGTTGGACTTGGTTGCATTTTGATGCAGTGGGGCAAGGTGTACGCCTCCAGAAAGCTCTAGGTTCATAAGAAGAATTATCCAACTCATGACTTGGAGTTGGTAGAGGTAGTGTTTGCACTGAAAATATGGAGACATTACCTATATGGGGCTCATGTTGATGTTTTCACCGATCACAAAAGCCTTCAGTATGTATTCAGTTAGAGGGACTTGAACCTTTGTCAGAGAAGGTGGTTAGAGCTCCTAAAGGATTATGACATGAGCGTGCTATATCACTCGGGAAAAGCCAATGTGGTGGTTGATGCACTAAGCAGAGTGTGTATAGGAAGGATAAAGGAGTTGAAGAAGGATTTTCACAGACTAGCTCGCGTAGTGCTGCAGTTGGTTGACTCAGCTAAGGGTGGAGTGGTGATGCCAAGTGGGTCAGAATCCTCTTTGATTGTTGAAGTTGAGTCCAAACAGGATGAAGATCCCATTTTACTTAAACTCAAGGAAGCGGTCCTCAGGAAGGAGGTTGAAGCTTTCTCCAAAGGGGGAGATAGTGTTTTCTGTTACCAGGGCAGGTTGTGTGTACCGGACGTCGGTGACCTAAAACAATAGATATTAGTTGTGGCACACAACTCGAGATATTCCATCCACCCTGGTGCTACTAAAATGTACCACAATTTGTAGGATATTTACTGGTGGAACGACATGAAGAGAGACATCGCCGAATTCGTAGCCAGGTGCCCGAACTCCCTATAAGTCAAGGTAGAGCATCAAAGATCGGGAGGTATGACCCATGATATCAGCATACACACATGGAAGTGGGAAGAAGTAAATATGGACTTTATTACGGGTCTACCTCGAACTCGTCAGCAACATGATTCCATCTGGGTAGTAGTGGACCAAATGACTAAGTCAGCACATTTCCTCCCAGTTAAAACTACGGACTCAGCTGAGAACTATGCTAGGCTTTATATCCTGGAGTTGGTCAGGCTTTATTTGGTTCCATTATTTATCATCTCAGACAAAGATACTCAGTTCACCTCACATTTCTGGAAGTCTTTTCAGAAGGGACTTGGCACCCAGGTCAAGCTCAGCATAACTTTTCACCCGCAGACGGATAGGCAAGCTGAGCGGACTATTCAGACCCTAGAAGATATGTTGAGAGCGTGAACGATCGATTCAAGGGCAGTTGGGATGACCAGTTGCCTCTTATCGAGTTTGCGTACAATAATAGTTTTCACACCTGCATTCAGATAGCCCTATTTTAGGCTTTGTATGGTAGAAGGTATAGGTCTCCTATTGGATGGTTTGAGATTGGTGAAGCTACTATTATCGGGATAGAATCGGTTCAAAAAGCTATGCAGAAGGTACAACTCATCTGAGAAAGATTGAAAACAACTTAGAATTGTCAGAAATCTTATGCTGATGTAAGGAGAAGAGAATTGGAATTTGCTGATAATGACCGGGTCTATCTAAAAATATCACCCATGAAAGGGGTCATGAGATTTGGGAAGAAAGGAAAGCTCTATCTGAGATATGTGGGACCTTATTGAATTCTAAGGAAAATTGACAAATTAGCTTATGAACTGGAGTTATCGTCAGAGTTGGCTTCTGTGCACCCAGTATTCCATGTGTCACTATTGAAGAAATGCATTGGTAATCCAATTTCAGTTGTACCATTGGATAGTATAGAAATGAAGGATAGTATCGTATATGAGGAGGTCCTTGTTCAGATCCTTTACCGAAAGGTTCGTAAGCTGAGGAACAAGGAGGTAACTTAGTCATGGTCTTATGGAGAAGTCAGCAGTTTGAGGTAGCTATGTGGGAGGCCGAAGCAGACACGATGGCCATATACCCACATTTGTTCTCTTCCTGCGCAGTTTCAGTTTAAGGTATCAATTTTCTCCTAAGAACTTCATTCCGTTCGTGTGTTCCTGTTTTTTGTTTCATGTAATTGATCATGTGTATGATAAGTGAATTCAGTTCAGAATTGTAGTTCAGTTCAGAGATAGTCATTCTGTTAGTTTTCAACTTTCATGATCAATATTCGTGTATAAAAGTTACTCTTCTTTGATTTCTTGTGTGTTTTTCAAAATTCGAGGATGAATGTTCCCAAGGGAGAGAAATTGTAATGCCCCGAAAACTAAAAGACTAGACCCATCGCTTGAATTAGAGAAAAACTGAAAAATCTGCATCAGGTCACAGATCGAGTCATTCTATGACCCGTGATGAGAGACCACGAGTCGTTAAGTGACTCGTGGTGAGGCCTAGTAACTTAAGTGGAATTTTGGTGCATTGGGTGAGCATGAGTCATGGTCAACCCACACAAGTCGTGGGATGACCCATGGCCAAGTGTAATTTGTAACTGCGAAATTTTAGGCAGTGCACCTAACAAGCTGACACCATGAGTCGTGGTCTAACACCACGACCTGTTAGGTGGTTCATGGTTAGGCCTTGCTCAGGAATTAGGGGAGGTAGGTAGTGTACCCAATAGTTCCTCACCATGAATCATTTGGGACACTAAGAGTTTCACCTATGGAGACTCCAAGACTTTTAAACAGTGTGGGCCACGAGAGGTGACCACGATCCGTTAGGTGACCCGTGGGGACTGACACTCAGTTTTCCCTGCGAATTTTCAAGGGTCTTTCAATAATTTCCTACCCTCCTAATCTTTAAACTACGTCGTTTTAGTTATAATTTCAAACTTATGGAGTTAAACGGTTTCTTCCCTCATTCCCCACTCAAACCTTAAGAAAACAAATTATAGAATTCTCTCAGGGACTCTCAGAGCAAGAACTAGGGCATCCTTCTTCTCCTCAGATTCTCAAGGATTTTCATCAGATTTCTTTATCAGGTATACGGGAATTCAACAAGGGGAAAGTTCTTCCCTTGTGTCCCCCAAAACTATTCTCTAGTATCTGTATAAATTCTAGCCTGAGCTTTCGAATGTGAAGAGATTATAGGTTAGTTTTCTTTGAATTCACATAGAATGACATCCATGATTACTTTAGACATGATTTCCATCAGTTCATGATTAAATTGATGATATTCCTGTAGCAGTGAGTTCTAGCCTTGCAGATTTTTGAATGTTAAGAAATTCTTGATAATGCTTTGTTTAATCCTTGGGGAATTATTATGTTATATTAATTATGCATATTTTTCCACCGGTTAGTGACAGTATTGATGCTTATTCCTGTACATTGAATTTAGCTATATCTCTTGAGAGTAGAAAAGACTAGAATCTTGCTATACTGACTAAACCTTGAAATTTTCCTGATTTTATTAGTGTGATGAATTCCCATATTATTTTATATGTTAAATTCTCAGTTAGTTTCATGGTTGCCTAGCTTTAGTGACAATGTGAGAATACTCATTGTTAGTCAGAATTGTCAGCTGATCAATTTTACTACAGAATCTCCCAAGGTGTTAGTATTATCTCCTAGTTATCATAATTAGATTCAAAATTAAGTTTACTGGTCCAGTAGGTAGTTATGAAACTTTTGATATATATAGCTCTAGCTAGCCTTAGCACACCAGTTCAGATTACAGTTTGTTCTTAGACGATTACGACACTTCTAGATAAGCAGCGCTGACTAGTCCGCAATCCAGTTGAAGAATCTGGTCTGATAGGACTCTCAAGGTACCATCAAATATGTATCCCTGACTAGTCTTGGGCTCTAGTTTCGAGCTATCATCTTAGTATTTAGTCTAGGATTATCCAGTGGGAGAAGGACTTAGCATCGAGCGGACCGGGGTTCCAGTGCACCCAGGTTCCCAAAACTACATTTCCAGCGCAGGTTATTGTATTTATTGGCCTGTTTGGCCCCAGAATTTTGTGATCACCCAATTCATGCCTTTATACCCCGGCAAGGTATATTTGGTCCTATCGGTGGGGTGCATATATCGGACTCCATGTCTAGATCACGTTGTTACATGTCAGCTGTAGACTCTCCCACTGGTTAGTTCAGTCTAGCCTTAGTCTAGTTCAGTTTAGATCAGTATTCCAGACTTAGAACATGCTTTGACCATTATACTAAGTCTTCTAGACCACCTCAATATTTCAGTTATTCAGTTCAGTAGTTTTATCTGGTTATTGCATATCTTTTAAGTTCAGCATTTTCTTTTATTTATTCCATTATGTTATGTTCCTATCGCCTACTCAGTACATTCAAAGTACTGATGCATACTTTTATGCTGTAATGTTTTATGATACAACTTCAAGATCTCAGTCTCAGCTTCGTTAGCTGATCGCTAATCAAAGATCTCAGCACTATTAGTTGGTGAGTCCTCATCCTTCGAAGACAGAGAGTTATTCATTCAACTATATTTTAATTTCCTTCTATTTATATTTGGAGTTAGCTGGGGGGCTTGTCCCAGCAGCTCATCAGTCATAGAGGCTTTTAGACGTAGATTTGTTGTTTAGACTCAGATTGGTATTTAAGACTTCAGTATTTTTTTAATATTTTCAAATATGATGAACCAACTTTATTTCTATCAAGTATTTATAAATTTTTTTTATATTTCCGCTGTATGTATTTTTATATCACTCACAATGCCAGTGCATGATAGACTAGAGATTGACTTGGGGTCACTTGTGACTTCAAGTATCGTGTTCCATCCAGGGTGTAAACGTGGTGCATGGCATCTTCCTTCATAAGATGGATTTTTTGTACTTGGGCCATCTGTGCTAATTTGAGCAAATAAAAAGGCATCGGTGTGGGAACGCAGTTGTATCGAGTTGGACGACCGATGTGTGAGAAGATGCTGAAGGTGGTGGTGGAGTCCTATTCTCTGTACACTTTGCTCGCTTCATAGCTGGAGCATATTTTTAAGTTTTAGTAGCCAATGTAATCATACTGTTGGCCCGCACAGTCCTATCCAATGGTCATAACGAAGGACATGCAGCCCGCACATATAACATACTCACGAGGCTAGTGAATGGAAACGTCGTGGCGTGCTGCTTGGCCCTTCATTTGAATTAAGTGGCAATAAGCTCCCCAACATTGATGTGCAAATGATCTATGATGCAAGTGATAAGAATGGAAACTTCAATTGGGACTTCCGTTGTATTCCGAGAAGGTATTAACCTGGCACAAACCAAGTCTACCTTATCGAGGCTTCAAATTTAAGTCATGATGATGAATCAGACCTAGGAGATGGCCCATTGTGGTTGACCAATTGCAATCATGTTGGCTACCCATTGGAACAGGTTCGCTTTATCTTTCGCCTTCTTGTGGAATGTTGTCATGACCCGAATGTAGGCCCGGAGTCAGACATGGGACAAGGAGCCCCGAGAAACTCCATGTCGACCCATGGCATGAACATACAAGCATCTTAATCTAGTAAAGAGGAATTACTCAACATGATAACATAACGGACGCATAATCATAACATAACATGGAAAGCGAAACGCACTTCATACATGACAATTTGAGTACTACACATAGTCTAAAAGCCTCTAACATATCTTTTGGGTTGATGAGACAACACCCCCAACTAACCCGACATGCATAGAATACTGATCATAAAGGATAACTGATATCAACTGGTCCTCGAGAGATTATGAATCACCAATGAACTGGAAGCAAACTCCGAGAAAGAGCTAATGACGGTGTTGGGTCTGAAGATTGGAGCCTGTATCATAAAACGATACAGCATAGGGTATGCAGTTAGTATGTGGAATGTACTGAGTATGCAAGGTAAGTAAAATGGATATTTAAAATACATAAAAGCTCATAAGAGTAGGAAAACATGCTCATAATATAAATATGATAATGTAACATAAGACTCAAGGTTTTCAAAACATTCGTAAATTTGTCATAATCATAATAATAGGGGAAAAGCTTCATTAAACATAACTTGAGCCAAAACAATATGAACATAACCATGCATAAATCATGAGGAACAATGGGAGGACTCGTTGTAACCAACACCATCATGGTAGATCCTTACATGATGCCTCAACTGCCTCACTCAAGTGGGCAGAGTCATCCAAGGCTTGCCAGTCAAAGGATGTGCATTATGTGATATCACCAAAGAGGGAATCCATTAACATTTTAATATATCAATATGAACCTACAGTGGCATGTAGTTATGAGACACCAGCGTAGTTCTTTGAACATCGGGCTACTCGGTGCTAGACAGTGCTCCCAAAAACATGCACATTAGGCTCGTACCTAAATCATAAACATCATTTATGACACTCATGGCCAAATACACATTAACGTCATTGATCCCCATTTACATTCATTTTTATACATGAATCAAGGACCCATTAAAAGGATAACATTATAAATCGATAAATCATGCAATCCATATCATAAGTCATAAATCAAACATGAACATGTGGGCATTGCCCAATACTTTAACATGCTTGAAATTACTCAATACCTTTGAAAACATGATTATAAACATGGGTAACTTGAAAACATGTTATTCATCATTAATACCTCATCATACATGAACATTCTTCATAAATCTCAACTTTCATGTACTTCTCATAAATGGGCATTTGAATTTATAAAGTTTGAAACTTAATTTTAATGGAAAACAACATAAAAATTGCACATGATTCATAATTCAGTAGTAAAAACTCATTTAAATGATACCCATGATGGGAATTAGAAATTTCATGCATTGGGTTAAAACACCATTGAATTAACATAGGAAATATCATGATTTTTAGAGGTATTGAGAATGGGTGTGAACGGATTCACCAATTTATAACTCTACACACCTGGGGAAGATTAGATTTTATCACTCCTTCAATGCCCAATGAAAGATTGAAGGAAAACTTGAAGAATTCTAGTTTGATCACCTCCTAAACCCCTTCAACATGCATACATGGATGTGAATCAGTCTAGGGTAGATTTTTCCCTCCTAAAACATGGCATTTTGAGACTTAAACGACATAGTTTAGGACCCTAGGACTTAGGAATGACAAAAATACCCTTAATGAGTTTCCTAAAAATTCAGTACTGACACTAACCACGGGCAATCCTACGGGTTGTACCAGGATACCACGACTCGTGGTATCCATCCATTGCATCCACTTCCCACACTTAACTTCTCGGATTCAAACACCACGACTCGACAAGACGAGTCGTTAAATCAGATAACGGTCTATTGTATCCTCCATTGTTTCCCCCTGACCACCTGCACCTGGGCCTTCCCACGAGCCATAGCACGACTCATGCCTCCTTTTAACGAGTCATGGTTTCTACCCGTCACCTTGATTGGAGATTTTCCTACTCTTTCCCATGATTTCCCACCACGGTCTGTTCCTGCTCACCATGAGTCCTCCCACGACCCGTTATCTCAACCTAGACTAAGGATCAATATCACCACGATCAAAAAACAACGACTCGTGACATCAAGCCACAGGTTGTTCCTTGACCCATTATCCCCAACTTCGACTTGGCTGCACCTCACAACGGACACTTCCTACGGACCGTTGGTTGAACCAACGATCTGTTACATGACCCATTCTGTGATGATTTTCCAAATTTCTGTGAACTTCGATTTTTAATTCCCGTGTCCGGTCTTAGGCACTTCTGAGGTATTACAATATCTCCCCCTTGGGAACATTCATCCTCGAATATGGAAAAACATACAAAAAATAGAGAAATGCAATCATCATACTCAAAATACTAATCATTTAAGCTAAAAACTAACGGTATGACTAACTCCGATTCAAACTACATGGTTGAACTAAACTCATGAATCATATACTCGTCAACATACATGAAAGAAACTGGGACACATGTACTGAACATGATAAACTAGCCATCATGTTTGCTTCACTTCCCACATAGCTCTTTAAACATGTTGATTACTCCATACTACTTTGACTGAAGTTACTTCCTTGTTCCTTAGCCTCCGAAGCTGATGATCCAGTATTTTCACCAGAACCTCCTCATAACTAAGGCTGTCTTTTACACCAATGCGGTCCACCGGAACAACCTGAGCTGGATCACCCAAACACTTCTTTAAGAGTGATACATGGAACACAGGATGCACGAAAGCTAATTTTGAGGGGAACTCCAATGCATATGCCACCTCGCCAACCTGTTTCACAATCCAATAGGGGCCAACATAATGAGGGATTAGTTTTCCTGTCTTCCCAAACTGCATCACTCCCTTCATGGGAGATACCTTCAGAAACACCCAATCATCCACTTCGAACTCGAGTTCTCTCCTTCACACATTGGCATAGGACTTTTGGCGACTTTGAGCTATTTTCAACCTATCCTGCATGAGCTGAACCTTCTCCATAGCCTCATGGACCGAATTTGGTCCTATCATCGCAGCTTCCCCAACATCAAACTAATCAATAGGCGATCTACATCTCTGCCCATAGAGAGTCTCAAATGGAGCCATCTGAATACTAGAATGATAGCTGTTATTGTATGCATACTCGATAAGAGGAAAATGATCATCCAAACTACCTTTGAAGTTAATCACGCATGCTCTCAACATATCCTCGAGAGTCTGAATTGTCTGCTCTGCCATACCATCGATTTGTGGATTAAACGTTGTACTAAACTTGACTTGAGTACCAAGTCCCTTTTGAAACGACCTCCAAAACTGGGAAATTAACTAAGTACCTCTGTCTGATATGATGAAGAAGGGCACCCCATGAAATCGAACTAGCTCTCGAATCAATAACACCCGGAACACACCAACTTCCCTGATATCGAAGGATACCATCTCCCTCTTTGGAGACGACCTCTACCTTCTGCTCCTGAATGATTTCCTTCAACTTTACCAAGATAGGATCCTCGTCTTGTCTGGATTTTCATCAGTCACCAAGGATGATTTTGATCCATTTTGAATAATGACACCACTATCCGACGAGTCAACAAGACAAAGTCCTACAATTTATGCTAAGAATTTTTATGTCTCGAACCTCCGAGTTTTCCCCTTTTACGCTTAAGGTCATCCAAAATATGCAAAACATTTAAATCCACCCAAAACTCATCTGGAATCTCCGCGTCACAACCCAAATGCGCAATTCAATCATAAAACCCATTCCAGATTGGTTGGAATCATCAAGTTACCAACATAAGGTTGTTTTTATCGGAAGTCAACCATGGTCAAACATAGCTTCCTCAAAGCTCATAAGTTCAACCAAAGGTTCACATCACTCTCGAATCACCAGAAAATCCATGCAAACTACACAACTAAGTCATGGATCACCTTTGGGAACCAACAAATCTTTCAGAATCCAAATTCAAGATCGATAACCTGAAATGTTGACTTTGGGTAACCCCTCAAACTTCAAACCTTCCAAAAATTTATAATCTCACCCAATTTTCATTAGGTCATCTCGGGAACGGTGTCATCCACCTCCGCATATCATGAGTAAAAAAATAAAGATATGGAAAGGTTCAACCTAGGATGGACCGAAAATCATAAAATGACTAGGTGGGTTGTTACACTTCCAGGCTTGGCTAATACCCGCAGTTCTTGAACTTTTATACACCTGAAACTTATGGATGGGGTAGGGAGTTATCCTGAATGTACAACTTTTAACCATAATTTCCACTATAAGGGAAGCATCAATAGGATTTAGAGTAAGGGAATCATGAGCACGAATCTTTCATGAATCTAAGTTGGGCATATACCTGATGTAGCACAATTTTATAAGTTGATAGGGTGAATCTTATACACTGAGTTGATAGAGCTTACCATTCTAAGAGACATGAGTCCACATACGCAACAAGGGTCAAGATGAAGCTAAATGGGGAATATTTGCAATTGCTGACTGATGGGATTACCTATCATCTTAGGGTTTTGAACATAAGCATGAGTTAAGCGTAGCATCGAGCGAAACATAAGAGAAACATCTAAAGGGGAATAGATGGACTACCCCCAGATACTCTTTATAGAACTTCCTTACTGGAAAACTCAAGACCTGACTTGGTCCTTCAATTTCCATTTCCCTACCTTGCACGAAATAAATCTCATATTAAAATGCACAAAGGTATCTTGTACCTTGTACAGTAGTTCTCAGAACTAGCAATCATGGTAGGTTCGATAGGAAGGCTTATGACATGCCTGAGACTACATTTGAGGCTAACTGCAATTTTCTCATGGTAACATGTACTGCTGAGATGGGCGGGCTGCAGACCTGATAACTGGGGCACGGGCTCCACCGCCACCCGATCGAACGAAAGGGCAATCCCTGAGTCTGCGTCTGGGTTTATCGCACCAGAAACAAGCATCCTTACTAATCAAACACCTTCATGGGTGGTTTCTTACCACACCTTTGGCAAGCTGTCCAACTGAACGGGGATACTGAAGGGGTGGCTAGGCCACGACCTTTTTGCCATCTTGCTTGGCTGAAGAGCAATCTCTGTGTTTATGAGGGGCTAGCCACAATAGAAGAAAACACCTGAACCTGCCAAGCACTTTCCTATGTGGTTCTTCCCGCAGCTCTCGCAAATAGGGTTAGTAATTTCCTTCACCTCAGGCTTGTATCCCCGAACTTAAGCTAGAGACTTCTGATGGGGTTGAGAGTGGCTCCCTGATCGTGGGCTAAAATAGCATGCCCGAGTGATGCTTTATACCTTAATTTAGTCTTGTTTATCCAAGTTATTTTATACATTTTCATGTGATTCTATATAAATGTGAATATATGTGCTAACCAACATGATTAGTCCTTATTTTGTAGGTTTCAAGGATTTTGAGGAACTAATTCATAAGTTGGTGAAGTAGAGGAATGGAGTCGGGAGCAAAGTGCGAAAGTCGGCAAAGAAGCATGCCTTGGCAAGGCTGGCCGCACCAAGTAGCGTGCCACGCTGTGCGTGTGCTGCGCCTAGCGCCATGCCACGCCTATGACAGGCGCATGAGAGAAGGCAGCATGCAGGCAGGAGAGCTGCGCGCCAGCGCCATGCCACGCCAGGCCAGCTGCGCGCCAGCAGCATGCCATCGCGCCGCATGAGCAGCGTGCCACACTGGGAATCGCGGCAAGGGGCTGCCTAGAGTTGATTTTTGTTGATTTCCAGTGTGCCTCCATGTTACCTCCGTGTCATGGAGGCAGTGCTCCGCGATACACTCCGTGACACGGAGCCATTCCACGACAGGCTAAATTATGCACGTTTCTCATTTATTATAAATAGGTCCCTTAGCTCCTAATTCCACTTTGTCACGATTTTATTTTGGAAAACTACCTAGGAGTGATGGGAGAAATGGGAGAACTCATCTAGGGTTTGGCAAATTCCCTTTTCATCTACGAAATTCATGTAAGTATGCTAGTTTAGTAGTAGTTAGTGTAGTTTTACGAACATGAATGGCAAGAACCCTTCCTCTAGGGTTGAAGCCATGAATTATGATTGTGATTTTATGAAATTGTTTTGGAATTAAGTTATTGATTATTGTTTTCGTCTTGTATTCTGGATTGTTGGTTGTTTTTATGATTGATCACCATGAAAGCATATTTGTTAGCTTGAGTAATAGCTTGAGAAAGCATTACTTAGGTCAGGACATGCGAATGTGAGGAGCATGTTTGTATCTTGGGAGAGATTTTTGTTTCAGGATGGAAATATAGCTAACACCATGCTTGGTTGACACACGGGGGTTATGAAAGACCAACTTGGGATGTCACATCACCACTCGAAGAAGTATTTGTGAGGCTAAGTTGAGTGAAATGGTTAGACGCACGAAAGTCTAATCGTTTCCCCGTAAACCACAACATAATTGGTTGCCCGCAACTAGAAATTAAACTCCTCGCTCACAATGATGTAGTGAGGCTAGATTGTCGTGTTTAGAGGCTCGAGAGACCATAAAAATGCAATTCTAATTATGTCAAATAACAATTGATAGTTTGATGCTTAACCCATTGCAAATCGTAGTATCGCATGAGTAAGTGGTTTTAAATCTATGTTGCTCCTAGAGTAATTTCAGAATATTTCGTTGACCCAAACATAGACTTAATTAATCTCAATCGAAAATGTTTATAATCAACACTTGAGGTATTTCAGATCACACTATAAATGGATAGTAAGAGGAATGGGTCCAGTCCCTGTGGGTTCGACAATCCGGTTCTTAAAAAGAGTCACTATATTACTTGCACGACCCGTACACTTGCGGGCACGTCAAAGTTTTGGCGCCGTTGCTGGGGACTAGGCGAGGTTTTGATAATTTATCTATTTTTTTGTGATTTTTGAATTTCCTAAAGTGTTGAAAAACTTGGTCTTAGTCTGTTTATTTGCAGGTGACAGGTTGTCCTGCCGAGCTTGGCTAGAAATAGAGAGCTTGTGGAACCGTTGCTTGAACCTGAACGTCAAATCCATTTGCGAAGGAGAGTAGCTCTAGGGAAAAAGATGAAGAGACTTTAAGAAAAGGTACAACAACAACCACCCGCGGGACAAGTACAATTGTCATCAGAAGCAATGGCAACAAGACTAGTTCGCGAAGTGGCAATCTCACTAGCGACGAATGCGACCTCTAGTCTCCGTAAACCGGAGCCTGGAGGGCACTTTGAGCTTAAACAGAACATGGTGCAGTTGTTACATTCTAGTGGTCAATTCACTGGGATGGCACATGAGGACCCGCAGTAGCACCTACAGAGCTTTTTAGAGATTAGTGACACATTTGTCCCCACCGCCGTGCCCACAGATTATGTCCGACTTACCCTATTCCCATTTTCATTGTTGGGAGAGGCAAAAAAAAAGTGGTTGAAGGCTGAGCCACCGAACTCCATAAATTCGTCGAATGACTTGGCTAAGAAGTTCCTTTGCACGGCCAAAGGCGATGACAAGTGTTCAGCCCGAGTCTGATAAAGGGCTTCAAATTGAGAAGAAGTTGGAGGAAGAGAGGAACAGAGTGGAGACTGTTTCCTCTAAACAACAAAAGAAAAGGAGATGGTTCTCGAAACATAACCCAGGTATGAGGATGTCCTGAAAAGGACAGTCCACGTCGGGCCACAACGTAACATAAGGCGCTGCTTGGGAGGCAACCCAAGGGTACCCTAGGTACAAATTTTTTAATTTTGGTTTGTGTTGATTTTGTTATTTTTAGTTTTTTGTGTTTTTGGTGGAAAGTTAAGCACAGATGGAAGGAAAGTCTGAGTACCGAGAAGGTGGAAGCTAAAGAGCAAGGAAGAGAAGAAGTGTGGGGTCAAACATCCACCTCTGAAAACTTGAAAGGAAAGCATGCTTTTAGCTTGCAATAGAGGCTCAGGGAGTATTTCTCATCGTTTAAATGTTAATTTGATGCTATGAGGACATAGCATGATTTAAGTGTGGGGTGAGAAAAATCTCAAAATTTTTGTGCTTAACAAGTTTGTGGTGGATGTAATGCTTGTGAGGAATTTGTGAGATATTTGAAAATTTTGAAATTTTTTGTTGTGAATTAAGCATGACTTCATCACCTGTTGGTTTTTCTTTTAGGTTCTTTTCCGACGGGAGGGTCTTTGAACCGAAGAATAAAAAAAATTTATTTTTCTTTCCTTTGTCTGTATATAGTGTTTTTAGTCATAGTTAGGGATTGTTTCCGACGATGGATGGACGACGACCGTCTTGAGGAAAAATTAGTCCGTAGGTGTTGGGATTTTGAAACCATAACTAATTGTTGCTTGATGTTCTTGTTATATGCTATACATGATTGAAAGATGCAAGTATGTTCAGTGTGAAGCATGCAGGTGTATAACTTTGTGTGAGACGCTTAGGCTCTTGAATTTGACTCAATATGATTGAAGCTTAATTCTTAATTCTTGTGATTAGCTGAGTAAGAGTCTGCTGAATGTGTCTTGATTTGAGCATGTGCCATAAGGGTAAGGTTTTTGAGTATTCTGTGCTATTGTGGATTGTCTAGAACTTGCCTGGTGTGTTTATTAAACGAAATGAAGGATGTGAATTGTAGGAGATGATTTAGGCATTTGTTTGAATGAACCAAATTTTTTCCCTCATTTTACCTACCTTGAAAAATTAATCCTAGTTAGCCCCATTGAGCCTTGAGCCTATTCTTTGACCGCTGCAACATAAGCTTTGTCCTTTTTCTTTCATTAGCCTTGACTTGATTCGAAACTCCTGAGCGCTTAAGGGAAATATATGAAAGAGTAATCGAGTGAGAAGAAGGAAAAGAAAGGAAAAGTAGCAAGTTGTAGAAGTGGAGAAAGGACAAAGGTGCACTTGTTTGAAAATGGTTGATTATTATTAAGGAGTAAGAAAACAAATTAATTTTATAGAGCTCCTTAGTAATAAGCTAAAAGTGCCTAAAGAAATGGGGGAACAAAAGAGGAAAAAGAAAAGCTGAAAGGAGAAAAAGGTGAAGTAAGGGAAGGGAAGTTTGTAATGAAGGCGTAATGTATTAAAAGCGCTTAGGAAAGATAGTCACTATTACTGGCCATAATAGTACCTACCCGCACCTGAGTTACATTACAACCTAAGAAGTCCTACTTGATCTTACATTCATACATCCTTAAATTAGTGGAATAAAACACTAAGGGCAAGCTTATGGGTCATTACATGATGCATGTGAATTCTTTGTGAGAGTGAGCGTAATTCTATTCATGTACCCACACATGTTCTGATTTAAAAATTATTTTGCATGTGAAATTGGGTAACTCTCTTTCCGTGAGGGCACATGTTGAATGAAGGATATAATTCATGTCTGATTTCTTAATCAGTTGATTTGCATGAGTTTGCTAAGATTGAGAGTACATTTTTGAGGTTAAGAAGTCTTAACATAGTTGTACTTCATTTCAATGATCAAATCATGCATGCTCTATTTGTAGCTTGTTATCTTACGTAATCATTGTAGCCGTAAGTTGAATATTCTTGCTAAATGAGTTATGGGTGAGTCTCCATATGCATGAGATGTAATAGGTTGTTCGAGGATGAACAAGACTTTAAGTGTGGGGTAGGTGATCGTGGGCTAAAATAGCATGCCCGAGTGATGCTTTATACCTTAATTTAGTCTTGTTTATCCATATTATTTTATACATTTTCATGTGATTCTACATAAATGTGAATATATGTGCTAACCAACATGATTAGTCCATGTTTTGTAGGTTTCAAGGATTTTGAGGAACTAATTCATAAGTTGGTGAAGTAGAGGAATGGAGTTGGGAGCAAAGTGCGAAAGTCGGCAAAGAAGCATGCCTTGGGAAGGCTGGCCGCACCAGGCAGCGTGCCACGCTGTGCGTGTCCCGCGCCTAGCGCCATGCCACGCCTATGCCAGGTGCACGAGAGAAGGCAGCATGCAGGCAGGCGAGCTGCGCGCCAGCGCCATGCCACGCCAGGCCAGCTGCGCGCAAACAGCATGCCATCGTGCCGCATGAGCAGCGTGCCACGCCGGGCATCGCGGCAAGGGGCTGCCTAGAGTTCATTTTTGTTGATTTCCAGTGTGCCTCCACGTTACCTCCGTGTCACGGAGGCAGTGCTCTGTTCGGTGCGTTGTTGGGGTTATAAAACCGACACGCAAGTGCACGTGGTCAAACAAGTAATAAAGTGGCTAAGTAAGCCAAGTATCGATCCAAGGAGGCTCAGGGTATGTAAAAATTGCCTAACTATACTATATTCTTATTTTACTTCTAACTATGCTAACAACAACGTAACCAACAGTTAATTGAGTTTTTGTTTATAAAATATATTCTAAAACTATTAACAATTATTTACTATGAATTTAAACTATGGATATGAGCATGCCAAGGTTAAGAACAAGTAATGAATTCGATTGTAATAATAATTCGGTTAATCTCTTCTTCATGTTGCTAGCCAAGAACAGTAGCCTAGAAATTAAAACTCTCGTATTTAATTTCACTTAAGAATCATAAACCATTCGTCTACATTTCTGTGATCAAATGCAATTTACGACCTAGCAATACAATTCCGGTTCCTAAATTGACTAATACGGCTTTCAAGTATATTTCTATCAGGAAAGCACATCAAAACCCAATTTTCCCAAATCAAGTTAAGAACAATACCCTATTAATTCACAACTTTCCAATTTCTTACTCTCTCGAGTGAAATTGGACTTTTTAGATGTACATTAATGTCGGCCAAGCACTAATGCAGTAAGAACAAGAATTAATAGAACAACATGAAAGAAGAAGAAGAAAACCATATCATTTACAATCTAAATTCACTACACATGTTCAAAACCTTAGCAAGGAAGAGAATTAGCCACTCATTTGTGGATTGATCATCCTAAAACAAGTGTAAATCATACATACAATTGATTGAAAGAAGCAAGGAAGAGAAGAAATCTCTTGGCTTTTTCGTCCCTCAACTGCTGCTAACCCACGTCCTAGCTCCACCAAGTCAGAACTAAAACTGGACTAATTAAAATAAACCTAAGTGTGCTATTTATACTAGAGGGAAATTTTTCCCGGAATAACAAGCAACGTGTCACGGAGGTCAACGCGGAGCACTGCCTCTGAGACACGGCGTGGACGCGGACCTTCACTGGAAATCCAGGGTCCGGTAAATTAGCCTCAATGTGGCACGGAGGCCAACGCGGAGGCCTATCTCCGTGCCACGGAGCTGTCGCGAGGCCTCACTGAAAATTGCCATTTAATTGCCTCTCCAGGCAGTGTGCCTCCGAGATGGTAGCGTGGCACGGCTCCATCGCGGAGCCCCTATAATTTGTGCCTTCCAATGTCTTTTCCACGGTCGTATCCAAGTCCAACTCCGATATAGTTCCAACATGCATTTTAGCCCCTAAAAATCATATTTTCCTGCAAAACAAATGCTAATCATGTTGGTTAGTATAAATTCACATTTTATTACCAATTACATGAGAATATATACATATTGCACACAAACAAGGCAAAAATAATACGTTTGAGTATCACTTGGGCATATAAATCTGCCCAAGATCACTTACCCCACACTTAAATCCTTGTTCGTCCTCGAACAACACATACACAACTCATGCAAATTACATCCCAACCTTCATCACTATGGTGCGACCATTTACGCTACGGTCATACCGATTATTCTATTTTTGCAAATCATCACGAAAACATGCTTGGTCTTACAATACAATGACCTTTAATACATCAAGACTTCCTAGACTTTAAGAATTGATTCTTGATATCGGCAAACTCATGCAAATTAGCTAATCAAGAAATCCGACACGAAAATCAATCTTTCATCAAGCATGTGCCCTCACAACTCAAGAGAATCTTCCCCTTTTTGTTCATGCAACACACAAACATTCAAGTAGGGGCATATAAAAATTAATTTCACTCACTCTCCCAAAAGAATTCACATGCATCATGTCATGACCCATAGGCTTGCCCTTAGTGTATTACTCCACTAATATAAAGAAATGCAATATAGGATCACGTAGGACTTTAATGGGTTGTAACGGGGCTATGGATCTAGTATATATATTGGATTAGCCAATAATAGTCGCTAGCATCCTTAAGCGCCTTTTCAACACATTCCCATCGACTCATGGACATTGTTCCTCTCTTTTCTCTTTTTCTCCCATTCATGCTGGTTTACTTTCGTACTGCCCATTTCATCAAACACACTTGACACAAAACAAAGGGTTTTCACGTACCCTCAATATCATTTAATTATAACAAGTGCCTCTTCAACATCATCTTTTCTTTCCTCACTCTGCTTTTCTTTTTCTTTTCACTCTTTTCACTCTTTAACACTTTGGGAAACATTTTCTTTTCTTTGTAAGCGCTTAAGAGTTTCGTATAGACTTTAAGGCTAATGAAAAGAAGGAATAAATCTTAGTTTATCCAATTTTGGACAAAAGAAAGAAAGAAATCGGCTAAAGGCTCAACGGGCTGGCTAGGGTATGCAACATATAAAAAGGTAGAATTTGACAAGAAAAAAAAAGGAAAGTATCGGTTAAAAACAAAGAAATGCCTACATCCTTTCCAACACTACACCTCCATCATTTCGTTTTGTAAACACACCAGGCAAGTTCTAGACAATTTACAATGGCATGGAATAACAATACCTCACTTCACACTTCATGCACATGCTCGAATCAAGATGCATTCACAGACTCTCTAATTAGCCAATCACATGAATTCAAAATTAAGCCTCAATCATACTGAATCAAATACTATAGCCTAGGTAACTCAACATATTTACCAAATTGCATGCTTTCGAACGAATCATTTTCACCTTTTGAACATCAGTTACACACGCAATGAAATTGTTTCAACCATAAAGCAACTACAGTTCATTGATGCAATCCACCAAAGAAAAATTAAAAACAAATTAAAATCCTACTCCTACCGACTACATTTCCCTTAAGACGGTCGTCATCCATCCATCATAGGGAACAGTCACTAACTATGACATTCGGTTCAATGGGACTATTCTCGGTAAAAGAACCGAAAACAAACTCCGAGAAACCCAAAAAAAATAAAAACCGAAAAATTTTGCAACACATCGATCATTTCGATAGAAAGAAAATATTTACAAGTGCAAAATATTCTCGAAAATTTTTGAAAAATATCGATCATCTCGATAGAAAAAAAAATATTTACACTGGCAACCATAACTTTTCATACCACACATCATTAACCACACAAACAAATATATACAGATACACCACAAATCAGTTCATAACAGGGAAAGCACAAACATACATACAAACCAAGGAAAAACACACAGCAAATTAGAGCCCAAGTCCCAGCACCTAGCTACTCCCCACCCCACACTTAAATCGAACACTGTCCCCAGTGTTCACAAAAATTACAAAACAAAATTTCGGGTGGTGGAACTCCCTGATCAGTTGAAATATTCGACTTCTTCATCTGGTGCTGCTGCCTCGTCGCCCATATCTGAGTCAGCTCCATCGTCGTCATCGGACTCCACATCGGAGTCCTCACGACGTGTCTCCTCATCAGTAGGGACATCGTCATCCGTCGGCTCCACGAAGGCTGGTCCCACTCGGCATAAGGCTCTGGCATTCTTGCCAAATGGGTAATCCAGCTCCAGCTGCCATAATTCTTCCTCGGTGGCTAGTCTCCCACCAATCCGTAGCTGAAGCATCTGCATGCCGAACATACGTGCCATGTACTGATCGTCACGAGCATGTCGCTCGCCCAAAGTCAGCACTGGCCCGTGTGTGGTGTCGGGGGCCTTAGTTTTTGTCACATCGAGGGCCCTCCGCTCCAACTGCGGAATATAGTCCAAAGCCTCTTCCTCAATGTCGAGGCCTCGGAGGAAGGTGGTGATGAGTCCGCCAAACCCGTATCTGTGGCCCTGGTGCAGTCTGGCTCTCTTCATGGCGGATATAATTACCGCCCCAACATTAATCTCAAGCCCTTTCATAAGGGCATACACCAAGCAGACACGGTCCCGGGTCACATCCGTCATGTGAACTCCCGGGATCAAGGACGAACACACAATCTTCAACCATATTCTGGCCTCCCTGTTCATCTGCGAATAAGGCAGAGTCTGGTGGTAACCCCTCTCCTTATGTCTACTCCATCGGGCTGTGGATCGAGCCCCTCACAATGTACGTCTGATGTCGGCGTACGGTGGGGTGATGTTTAGCTGGCGGAGAACGTGAGCATCTGTGTCCCACGCTCCAACGATGGCATTAAATTGGTGGGGTTCCCGAGTGACAATCTGCCCTCTGATTTTTATTGTGTGGCTTATGATGGTCGGGTTCCAATTTGCGTAGAACTCGCGGACCAAATGAAGGTTGCACTCCTTGGGCTCCTGAAATATAAAGCTGAGCCTAGCTGCCTCGATTCTCTGCACAATACGTGGGAACTCCTGTGCAAGTGGTTCCCGTGCAATATGTTCCTTGGGGAAGTACTTGTTTTCTTTATGTTTCGCGTACCACTTCTTTCCTTCATCGGTTACCCATCTTGTTCCGTATTGGCGGCGTTGGCCGCGCGGAACAGCTGGTGCAGCTGGGACTGCAGTGCCCAACCTCAATCTTTTCCGTCCGGTGCCTGAGGTAGAAGCACCCTTGCCCTTGTCCTGTCGACTTGCCATTGTACCTGTCAATATACATAAACAAGCACAAAGTTAAGCTAAATACAAGTTAACTTAGGCTAAGGTCAGGTTAAACTAAGTTTACCCCACACTTAGTCCCTAACTATGTTTACAATACTTCGGCAAGGATTACTCTATTTACAACCCCAAACACAAACAACTATAAGGTATATTGTTGAGTGCGTTCACGAACAATTTCGACAGCATAACGGTTAGCGTACTACTCAGACTTCATACAGCTACTCCCAATCCTACTATCGATAGCAATCCAATCATCGCACTTAGCAACAAAACAAAAAAAAAACAAAAACAACAACAAATATTCTATTTACATACAAATCTAAATAATCAAACCAATTTACAAAATTTTCGCATTTTCCCCAACAATTCGAGAATTCGTCTTCTCTTAACATTCATACAATATTTACATCGACTTATCTCAATTTACAACCACACCCCGGAATCTAATTCATCAAACTATCAAGATCCCCAATTCAATTTCAATAACTCAAGCCCTAGAATGCAATATTTCAATCAAATTCGAATTATTCACATAATCGACAAGTTCAAACGCTAATTACAACAATCCGAACATAATCAATCACCAAATAATTCAACATCATGTTTAATTGCTACTTGGGGTGATATATTTCACCTCACATGCTCAAATTCGACTAAAATCGCCAAAAACTTGAGAGAAACGATGAAAACATACCTTTTAGTTGAAGAACCGAAGAAATTTGACGTTTTCCTTGCCTATTAGCGTGGCACGTTGGTTGGGGAGGGGAAATTGGGTGTTTTGGTCGCGGAGGAGGAGAGAAATGGGGAGAAAAGAGGCAAAATCGGGGTTAATTTAAAGAAAAACATGCGGGTCACCCGGCAACCCGGTGTGACCCGGCACTGAATAAAGGGCAACGTTTCACGGAGGGTAACGCGGAGCCCCTCCTCCGTGACACGGAGCCAACACGTTGGCTCTCTGGAAATTTTAAAAAAAATCTAATTTTACCTTCAACGTGTCACGGAGGGTAACGCGGAGCCACTCATCCGTGACACGGAGCCAACGCCCCAGTGCACTGTTTCTTCAATAAAAATTATTTTCATACCTTGCCTTATTTTTCCCGCTTCCATGCATATTTTTCTCCGTTAGACCTGAAAATCACCTCACTAAATGAAATTGGTTAGATTAATAGATTTTCCTAACTACCATGAAAAAAATACTAACTAAAACGAAAAAATTTGTACGAAATCAAGAAAAAAAAAGAAAAATGAAAAATAAAAAATACACATTATGTACACTATACTAAAAGAAGAAAAATAGAATATTTTTCTTTTCACGGGTTGCCTCCCGTGCAGCGCCTGGTTTACCGTCGCGGCTCGACGTCCATTATGCTCAATTATCTACTAGGGTGAGGGACGATTTTTCACGATCCTTGTCCTCCCCCCAGTAGTGCGTACATCTCTACCCATTTACCAAGAACGTAGCAGTTCTATCTTCTTACCACAGTTCTACCGCCCCGTGAGGGGTCATTCTTACCACTTCAAATGGTCCAGACCATTTAGACCTCAGCTTACCGGGAACAATTTTAATCTTGAATTAAAAAGCAAAACTTGCTGTCCCGGTTCGAAAATGCGATGCACCACATGCTTATCATGCCATCTTTTGGTTCTTTCCTTGTAGTACTTCGCACTCTCATAGGCATGCCAGCGAAACTCATCAAGTTCGCTAAGCTGCATCAGTCTCTTTTTGCCCGCCAGCTCTGAGTCCATATTTAACTTTCTGACAGCCCAGTAAGCTCGGTGCTCAAGTTCTACCGGGAGATGACATGCCTTGCCGTAAACCAATCGGTATGGTGACGTTCCAATCGGTGTCTTATAAGCAGTTCGGTAGGACCACAACGCATCATCGAGTTTGCTAGACCAATCATTCCATTGTGTGTTCACCGTTTTCTGAAGAATCTGTTTCACCTCCCTATTTGACACCTCTACTTGCCCACTAGTTTGTGGGTGATATGCTGTTGCCACTTTGTGGCGCACCCCATACTTGGCTAATAGTTTCTTGAAACTTGCATTGACAAAATGAGCCCCTCCGTCACAGATAATTTCTCGGGGTGTCCCAAACCTTGTGAGAATGTGTTTTTTCACAAACTTCGTTACTACCTTGTTATCATTCCTGGGGCAAGCTATTGCTTCCACCCATTTTGATACATAATCTACAGCTACCAAGATGTAACGATTACCAAATGACGGTGGGAATGGGCCCATGAAATTAATGCCCCATACATCGAAGGGCTCAACTTCCAGTATGTTCTGCAAAGGCATCTCTTGTCTTCTACCAATTGATCCTGTCCGCTGACATCTATCACACATTTTGACATACGCCATAGAATCTCTGAACAGTGTTGGCCAAAAGAAACCTGACTGAAGAACCTTGTGTGCTGTTCTCTCACCTCCGTGATGCCCTCCATACAACGAAGAATGGCAGTCCCTTAACACTTCTGCTATATGACTCTCTGGGATGCATCTTCTCATCATCTGGTCTGGTCCTTGCTTGAACAAATATGGCTCATCCCATACATAATGTCGGCTGTCATGCCTCAATTTCCTCCTTTGCTGGTCTGTTGTTTCTGGTGGGTAAACTCCACTCACTAGTAAGTTGACTATGTCAGCATACCAGGGAACTTCAGCTTCATCCACTGCCAAGAGTTGCTCATCTGGGAAGTCTTCATTTATGTCATCACTTTCCATCACATGCGACCGACTTTCCAGTCGTGATAGGTGGTCTGCTACTTGGTTCTCACTCCCCTTTCTGTCTCTAATCTCAAGGTCAAACTCCTGTAGCAATAAAATCCATCTGATCAATCTGGGCTTAGCATCTTTCTTGTTGAATAGGTACCGAATAGCTGCATGATCAGTGTACACCACCACTTTCGAACCCACCAAATAGGACCTGAACTTGTCAAATGCAAACACCAGAGCTAGCATTTCCTTTTCTGTGACTGTGTAATTACTCTGGGCCGGATTCAGTGTCTTGTTGGCATAGTAAATAGAATGAAAAATTCTATTTTTCCGTTTTCCCAATACAGCTCCCACAGCCACATCACTGGCATCACACATCAGCTCAAATGGTTGTTCCCAATCAGGAGAAATGAGTATAGGTGCTTCTATCAATTTCTGCTTCAATTTTTCAAATGCTGTAACACACTCATCGTCCAACTCAAACTTTACCTCCTTTTCTAACAGTCTGCATAGTGGTCTAGAAATATTGGAAAAGTTTTTAATGAACCGTCTGTAGAATCCCGCATGCCCCAGAAAACTGCGCACACCTTTCACTGACACTGGTGGTGGCAATTTTTCAATAACCTCGATCTTAGCACGATCAACTTCCAACCCCTTTTTAGACACTTTGTGGCCCAGGACAATCCCCTCCTTCACTAAGAAGTGGCATTTCTCCCAATTTAACACAAGGTTGGATTCTTCACATCGAGCCAGCACCCTGTCATGATTCTGCAAACAAGTAGCAAACGAATCACCGAAAACAGAAAAATCATCCATAAATACCTCCACAAAATCCTCAACCATGTCATGAAAAATAGCCATCATGCATCTCTGGAATGTGGCGGGTGCGTTGCATAACCCAAACGACATCTGCCTGAAAGCATATGTCCCATAAGGACAGGTGAAAGTAGTTTTCTCTTGATCCTCAGGAGCGATGGCTACTTGGTTATAGCCAGAGTACCCATCAAGGAAGCAATAATACTCCTGCCCTGCCAATCTATCAAGTATTTGGTCAATAAAAGGAATGGGGTAATGGTCTTTCCTCGTGGCTTCATTTAGTTTTCTGTAGTCCATACAAATTCACCAGCCTGTGACGGTTCGTGTAGGGATCAACTCATTTTTCTCATTAGTGATTACAGTCATCCCCCCTTTCTTAGGAACACATTGAACGGGACTGACCCACTCACTGTCTGAAATTGGGTAGACTACACCTGCATCAAGCCACTTGATTATTTCCTTCCTTACCACCTCTTTCATTGCTGGGTTAATTCTCCTCTGCGGCTGAACAGTTGGCTTGGCTCCTGTCTTTTGAGGCGGTCTTTCCGGTTCCACCTCCTTCAACTGTAAGCCACTCCTCGTGGTCACTGCATTAACCTGCTTCGGATTAGGATCCGTGTCGCTAGGTAGTCCTCCTCTGGGTCTTGTATTTTGGGCACTAGCAAATTGCCCAAACAGATATTCAAGAGCCTTTGTCGCCAACTGATTGTTCTTCACTTCGGCTGCCAATTTAACATAGTCAGCCTGCAATTGTGCCTGATTAGCGATGTTGGTCTTCAACATCTCCTCAATGGTCGGTGATGGTGTTGGAGGAGGGGCATTGTGATTTCTGAATTGAGCTTGATAGTTTTGTTGCCCTCCTTGATTTCTCTGCATACCCTGACCAGAACTTTGGCCTTGTTGGTTGTTGCTACCCCACGAAAAATTTGGATGGTTCCTCCAATTCGAGTTGTAGCCACTACCAAACTACTGCTGATTTCTCTGTGCATTGCCCACAAAGTTAACAGAATCAGGATTTGCACCACAGCACTCAGCTGAATGCTCACTACTACCACACACTTCACACCACATCTGCTGGACTGCATTGACTGAAGCTGAAGGCTGGTTCAAGTTCATATTGCTGAAGTGATTGTTTAATGATTTTGCAAGGCAGTTATCTGTGCAGCGATAGCTGTAAATCCATCCACTTCAAGCACTCCCGTTGCTTTCCTTGCTCCACCTTGAGATGAATCTGCATTCCATTCTGGATTGCCTTGTGAAATTCGGTTGAGCAAAGTGTACAGCTCCTCGTAAGTCTTTTCCAGCGCTTGCCCTCCAGCTGCTGAATCTAACAGAATTTTAGTGTGGGGTTCCAAACCCTCAATAAATGTGTGTACCAACACCTCATTGGACTGATGATGATGAGGACAGTCCCGCAACATGGATTTACATCTTTCCCAGGCTTGATATAGATTTTCTCCCTCCCTCTGTTTAAAACTTAGAATTTGACTTCTAAGTCTGGCTGTTTTACCAGAAGGGAAAAATCTAATCAAAAACTTCCGTGCAAGATCATCCCACGTTGATATAGAATTGGGTGGTTCAGCTTCTAACCACCTCTTGGCTTCACCAAGTAAGGAAAACGGAAATAAGGTGAGCCGAACATAATCAGGTGACACTCCAGCGGGTATATAAGTGTCACTTATCTCCAAAAAGTTTTGGAGATGTTGTTGTGGATCTTCATGAGGGAGACCGGTAAATTGCCCACTTGTGTGCAAGAGTTGCACCATATTCTGCTTTAATTCAAACCTCCCTCCAGGCTCTGGTTTGCGGATGCTAGAATGTACATTATTAGCGTGTGGGATTGCCACCTCGCGAACCGGCCTTGCTGCTGCTTCATCGGGCACTAACACTTCCCTCACAACTGGTGGATTTTGTTGCTCCATAATAGATTGTCGGAACAACTGCAGCTTCTTTTGTAGAGCTTCTCTACGTTGACTATGAAATTCACGTTCAGGCTCTAAGTAAGATTCCACCAGCTCCTTGTCCCTTGCCAGTGTTCACAGAAACAAAATCTGCAAAATACAGGCTAAGACCAAGTTGTTAACACTTAAGAAAATAAAAATAAAAATACAGTAAATTTACACTAAACACAATTTCACAAATCGCCTAGCCTCCCCGGCAACGGCGCCAAAAACTTGTTTGGTGCGTTGTTGGGGTTATAAAACTGACACGCAAGTGCACGTGGTCAAACAAGTAATAAAGTGGCTAAGTAAGCCAAGTATCGATCCAAGGAGGCTCAGGGTATGTAAAAATTGCCTAAGTATACTATATTCTTATTTTACTTCTAACTATGCTAACAACAACGTAACCAACAGTTAATTAAGTTTTTGTTTATAAAATATATATTAAAACTATTAACAATTATTTACTATGAATTTAAACTATGGATATGAGCATGCCAAGGTTAAGAACAAGTAATGAATTCGATTGTAATAATAATTCGGTTAATCTCTTCTTCATGTTGCTAGCCAAGAACAGTAGCCTAGAAATTAAAACTCTCGTATTTAATTTCACTTAAGAATCATAAATCATTCGTCTACATTTCTGTGATCAAATGCAATTTACGACCTAGCAATACAATTCCGGTTCCTAAATTGACTAATACGGCTTTCAAGTATATTTCTATCAGGAAAGCACATCAAAACCCAATTTTCCCAAATCAAGTTAAGAACAATACCCTATTAATTCACGACTTACCAATTTCTTGCTCTCTCGAGTGAAATTGGACTTTTTAGATGTACATTAATGTCGGCCAAGCACTAATGCAGTAAGAACAAGAATTAATAGAACAACATGAAAGAAGAAGAAGAAAACCATATCATTTACAATCTAAATTCACTACACATGTTCAAAACCTTAGCAAGGAAGAGAATTAGCCACTCATTTGTGGATTGATCATCCTAAAACAAGTGTAAATCATACATACAATTGATTGAAAGAAGCAAGGAAGAGAAGAAATCTCTTAGCTTTTTCGTCCCTCAACTGCTGCTAACCCACGTCCTAGCTCCACCAAGTCTGAACTAAAACTGAACTAATTAAAATAAACCTAAGTGTGCTATTTATACTAGAGGGAAATTTTTCCCGGAATAACAAGCAACGTGTCACAGAGGTCAACGCGGAGCACTGCCTCCGTGACATGGCGTGGACGCGGACCTTCACTGGAAATCCAGGGTCCGGTAAATTAGCCTCAACAAGGTACGGAGGCCAACGCAGAGGCCTATCTCCGTGCCACGGAGCTGTCGCGAGGCCTCACTGGAAATTGCCATTTAATTGCCTCTCCAGGCAGTGTGCCTCCGCGATGGTAGCGTGGCACGGCTCCATCACGGAGCCCCTATAATTTGTGCCTTCCAATGTCTTTTCCACGCTCGTATCCAAGTCCAACTCCGATATAGTTCCAACATGCATTTTAGCCCCTAAAAATCATATTTTCCTGCAAAACAAATGCTAATCATTCTGGTTAGTATAAATTCACATTTTATTACCAATTACATGAGAATATATACATATTGCACACAAACAAGGTGAAAATAATACGTTTGAGTATCACTTGGGCATATAAATCTGCCCAAGATCATGCTCCGCGATACACTCCGTGACACGGAGCCATTCCACGACAGGCTAAATTATGCACGTTTCTCATTTATTATAAATAGGTCCCTTAGCTCCTAATTCCACTTTGTCACGATTTTGTTCTGGAAAACTACCTAGGAGTGAAGGGAGAAGTGGGAGAACTCATCTAGGGTTTGGCAAATTCCCTTCTCATCTACCAAATTCATGTAAGTATGTTAGTTTAGTAGTAGTTAGTGTAGTTTTACGAACACGAATGGCAAGAACCCTTCCTCTAGGGTTGAAGCCATGAATTATGATTGTGATTTTATGAAATTGTTTTGGAATTAAGTTATTGATTGTTGTTTTCATCTAGCATTCTGGATTGTTGGTTGTTTTTATGATTGATCACCATGAAAGAATATTTGTTAGATTGAGTAATAGCTTGTGAAAGCATTACTTAGGTCAGGACATGAGAATGTGAGGAGCATGTTTGTATCTCGGGAGAGATTTTTGTGTAAGGATAGAAATATACCTAACACCGTGCTTGGTTGACACACGAGGATTATGAATGACCAACTTGGGATGTCACATCACCACTGGAAGAAGTATTTGTGAGGCTAAGTTGAGTTACATGGTTAGACGCACGAAAGTCCCTAATCGTTTCCTCGTAAACCACAACATAATTTGTTGCCCGCGACTAGAAATTAAACTCCTCGCTCACAATGATGCAGTGAGGATAGATTGTCGTGTTTAGAGGCTCGAGAGACCATAAACATGCAATTCTAATTATGTGAAATAACAATTGATAGTTCCATGCTTAACCCATTGCAAATCGTAGTATCGCATAAGTAATTGGTTTTAACTCTATGTTGGTCCTAGAGTAATTTCAGAATATTTCGTTGACCCAAACTTAGACTTAATTAATATCAATCGAAAATGTTTATAATCAACACTTGAGGTATTTAAGATCACACTAGAAATGGATAGTTAGAGGAATGGGTCCAGTCCTTGTGGGTTCGACAATCCGGTTCTTAAAAAGAGTCACTATATTACTTGCACGACCCGTACACTTGCGGGCACGTCACTCCCACTACTTAACCCTTTCTAGGAACTCTCAAGGTTTTCAATCCTGGGCCTCTTATTCCTCCTTTCTCCCCCTTACTCTCTCACCCATATTCGAATCACCAAACTTAGACGGGTTCCTCTTTGTGAGTTCTTGAACCCTTGTAGCTACCGCTTCCCCGGTAGGGTTAACTGATGCTATAGTCCTTTGGTTAAGTTGGGTGATCATGGCTCATATCAACACTCAAAGGGAGGCCCCGATTTCTACATCCATAACTTGCATGGGACCTATTGGAGATGGTGGGGCTGGCTGACTTATGCTGTTGTTCTGAGAAGACATGTTTCTACACATGCGTACAACACGAGTTAGAGGAATAGAGAGAGTCGAACTCATAGCACGAGATAGAGTCATGAAAGAAGGGAACATTTCCTAGATGTCTTGTAGCCTCTTTGTCATAAGTGTGGCGTGCTTCACACCCATGAAAAAGACTTTACTTAACGCATCTTTCAGACACCCTAGGTCACTTCAAAACTATTGCTCTGATACAAAGTTCGTCAGGACTTGAACGTAGGCCCAGATCGAGACACGGGACAAGGAGCCCTAAGAGACTCCATGTCGACCCATGGCATGAACATACATCTATCATAATCCAGTAAAGAGAAATTACTCAACATGATAACATAGAGGAAAGATAATCAAAACAAAACGTGGAATGCGAAACGCACTTCATACATGACAGTTGAATACTATACATAACCTGAAAGCCTCTATCATATCTGATGGGCTGATGGGACAACACTCCCAACTAAACCGACAAGTATAGAAAACTGAACATAAAAGTCAACTAATATCAACTGGTCCTTAGGAGATGAGGACTCATTAATGAACTGGAAGCTTACTCCAAGAACAAGCTAATAACGGTGTTGGATCTGAAGATCAGAGCCTGTACCATAAAATGATATAGCATGGAGTATGCGGTCAGTACGTGGAATGTATCGAGTATGCAAGGTAAGTATAACAGACATTTAAAATACATAAAATCTCATAAGAGTAGGACAACATGCTCATAACATAAATATCATAATGTAACATAAGACTCAAGGTTTTCAAAACATTCGTAAATCTATCATAATCATAATAAATGGAGAAAAGCTTCATTAAACATAACTTGAGCCAAAACAATATGAACATAACTATGCATAAATTATGAGAAACAATGGGAGGACTCATCATAACCGACACCATCATGGTAGAGCCTTACATGATGCCCTAACTATCTCACTCAAGTGGGCAGAGTCATCCCAGGCTTGCCAGTCAAGGGACATGCATTATGTGATATCACCAAACAGGGGATCCATTAACATTGTAATCTATCAACATGAAACTACGGTGGCACGTAGTTATGAGACAATGGCATATTTCTTTGAACGCTGGGCTACTCAGTGCTAGACACCGCTCCCAAAAGCATGCACATTAGGCTTGTGCGTAAATCATAAACATCATTCATTAGACTCATGGCAAACTAAACATTAACATCGTTGATCCCCATTTACATACATTTATCCATGAATCAAGGGCCCATTAAATGGCCAACATCATAAATTGATAAATCATGAAATCCATATCATAAGTCATAAATCATACTGGAACACGTGGGCATTGCCCAATACTTTAACATGCTTGAAATTACTCAATTCCTCCGAAAACGTGGTTATAAACATGGGTAACATGATAACATGCTTTTTTATCATTAATACCACATCATACATGAACATTCTTCATGAATCTCAACTTTTATGGAGTTCTCATAAATGGGCATTTGAATTTATAAAGTTTGAAACATAATTTTAATGGAAAACAACATAAAACTTGCCCACGATTCTTAACTTAATAGTAAAAACTCATTTAAATTATACCCATGAAGAGAAATAGAAATATCATGCATTGGTTTTAAACCCCATTGTATTAACATTGAAAATTTCATGATTTGAGAGGGATTGGGCATGGGTGTGAATGGATCCACCAATTCATAACCCTACATAGGGAAGATCAGATTTTATCACTCCTGGAAAGCCCAATTGAAGGAAAACTTTAAGAATTCTAGCTTGATCACCTCCTAAACCCCTTCAATATGCATGCATGGATGTGAATGAGCCTAGGGTAGATTTCCCCCTCCTAAAACATCGCTTTTCAAGCCTTAAACGACATAGTTTAGGACCCTAGGACTTAGGAATGACAAAAATACCCTTAATGAATTTCATGAAAATTCAGCACTAGTAGTGACCACAGACGATCCTACGGGTCGTACCAGGATACCACGACCCCTGGTATCCATCCATTGATTCACTTTCCAAACTTAACTTCTCAGATTCGAACATCATGACTTAATAGGACAAGTTGTTACATCAGACGATGGTCTGTTGTATCCTTTGTTGTTTCCCCTTAACGACCTACACCTGGACCTTCCCACAAGACACACCACGACTCATGACTCCCTTAAATGAGTCATGGTTTCCACCCATCACCTTGACTGGAGAGTTTCCTACTCTTTCCCACGATTGCTTACCACGATCCGTTTCTGCTCACTACGAGTTGTCCCACGACCCGTTACCTCATCCTAGACTAAGGATCATCTCACCACGATGACAAAAAATGACTCGTGACATCAATCCACGGGTCATTCTTTGACCCATTACCCCCAACTTCAACCCTGTTGTACCTCACCACGGACAGTTCCTATGGACCGTTGGTGGAACCAATGATCCGTTACATGACCCATTATATAATAATTTTCTACATTACTGCCAACATCCATTTTTAATTCCCGAGTCCGGTCTTAGGAACTTCCGAGGTATTACAAATGTTGAGTGTGATAGGATCAGCTCAACACAATAAAGAGAATTGATTTCCTCTAGAGTTATAGGCCCCTCTTTCCCATGCACCTAAACTGATGGTAGGTATGGTAATATTTCTGTGTGGCCCTTGTGCTTTAGGAGTCGTTGCCTTTCCCTATATGAACTATAGAATTCCCACACTAATTCTAGAAAATATGGGTCAAGAAGTATGGTGAATGGACCCGAATCGCGCATCCTAATCTGGTCGTAGATATCTGGGAAGGCATTTTTGAAAGAGTCCACTTCAAATTTGGCTTCTGCATAGATGGATCGCTTTTCCTTGAAAGCCATGTAATATTCCTCCATTCTTTCCAACCCAAACCGAACTTGGGTGTTGCTAGTGTACATTGATGCTTGGCCTTGGTGAGATTACAAGGAAACAGACATGATGCTGCAAACTAAGGTTAGAATTGTGCACATATTTTTAAACCCAATTCAAAGAAAAAGGAAAGAATTTAGGTTCAACTATTTATAGCCTTCAGGTGACATCGGCGAATCATCGGCGAAATGCCGATGCAGATTCACGAAGCGCCGATGAATTGCTGATGTGAGGCAGTGACCTCGGAGAAATATCATACTTATCAGCGCCCCACCAGGGAAACTCCAATCTAAATAGGCGAAGAACCGATACTCTACAGAGTGATACCCACATGAAATATTGGGCAAGTCAATCTGTGAGACAACCGGTGATTCCCGAAGCTCAACCGGCGGTGTGCCGGTGGCTGACATGTATGTAATTAACCCACAGGCCATCCCAACATAGATGTGCGCCAATCTTAACCTAACCCAATAAAATGAAAAGTCTCCCTTAATAAAGGTGTCAGTCAATCATTCATTAGGCAACTTGAGAGGGTGTCCCACTCATACTACAACCGAACACCATGTGACACCACGTGAAAACAAAATAAAATCTACCCACATATTGCAAAGAAAATCACAAGATAAACACCCAAGAAACAAAATATCTCCAATAGTGCTCGGAACCTTAGAGAGTGAGTTACAAAGACCTTACCAATTAGGTCAACAGCAACAACTGACAGCCTCTGTTTAATACTGTTTGGTGGTTTTTGGGTATATAGCTACATGCAAGTGCACGTGGTCGAACAAGTAGTAAAGTGGCTCAAGTAAGCCAAGTATCGATCCCACAGGGACTAGACTAAAGTAACAATCTACTCAAGTGTCAATGAACTTTAACTCTAAAATGCTGACAACAGTGTGAAGAAGAGATGTTGATAGTTTGTTTCCTAATTTTATACTAAGTCTAAAACAAATATACAAATTGAGTCTGAACTATAAGTATGAGCATGCTGAGGTTGAATGAACATGTAGAGAAATAAATTATCGATACAATTTGATTTATCTTTCCTCCGGTTGCTAATCAAGAATTATAGCCTATGGATTAAAACTCTCGTATTTAACCCAACTTAAGAAGCATGAACCTTCCACCTACATTTCTGTGATAAAAAGAAATTCATGTTCTAGCCATACAAACCCGATTCCTTAATTGACTAATACAACTTTCAGGTATATCTCTATCCTGAAGGTAAATCAATTCTCAATTTTCCCAAACTAAGAAAAGATCATATCCTATTAATTCAAAACTTTCCAATTTCTTGTTCTCTCGAGTGAAACCGGACTTTTTAGATATACATTAACGTTGGCCACACATTAATGCAGTAAGAACAAGAATCAATAGAACAACCATGGAAGAAAAGATGAAAAACCAATTTATCAATAATTACATTTCAATACAATTGTTCTTAACCTCAGCAAGAAGAGGATTTAGCCACTCATTTGTGGATTAAACATTGTTAAATGAGTGTTAATCATACAAGCAATTGAAATAAAGAAGAAGGAGATAGAGAAAAACCCTGAGATTTTCGTCCCCTCAACTGCCTGTAACCCACGTTCTTGCTCAACCAAGTCAGAATTATTAAAAATAAAACCTAAGTGTTCTATTTATACTAGTGGGAATTTTTCCCGGAATAATAAGCAACGTTTCACGGAGTGCATCACGGAGCACTGCCTCCATGACACGCCACCAACGCGGACCCTTACTGGATTCCGGACGTCTAGGTATTTAGGCCCAACGTGGCACGGCGTGCAACGCAGAGCTAGGCCAACGTGCCACGGCCCCAACGCGCACCTTCACTGGAATTAGGCAAAATTTCACCCTCCAGGCAGAGTGCATCCGCGATGGTAGCGTGACACGGCTCCATCACGGAGCCCCTTTAATTCATGCTCTACTTGTGCTTTTTCCCTTGCCCGCTTCCGAGTCCAATTCTGATTTCTCCCAACATGCATCTTAGCTTCATCCTTTATATTTTTTCCTGCAAAACAACGCTAATCATGTTGGTTAGTATAAATTCACATATTATTACAATTCACATGAAAATGTACAAACATCGATAGATAAACAAGGCAAAATGACACATTTGAGTAACACTTGGGAATATAAATTTGCCCAAGATCACTTACCCCACACTTAAATCCTTGTTCATCCCCGAACAATAATCTTACACCTCATGCACTTAACACCCCCTCCTGGCTACTTTGGGTCGACAAATCAAGCTACGGTTATACCGATTATTTAATACAGCAAATCATCAAGAAAACATGCGTAGTTTTATCAATACGATGACTTTCAACACATTAAGACCTCCTGGACTCAAGAATCGACTCTCGATATCAGCAAACTCATGCATATCAGCTGACCAAGATATCCAACACGAAATTTAATCTCTCGTCAAACATGTGCCCTAACAACACAAGAGAATTTTTCCCCTTTTTAATCACATGAACTCAAAACATTACATGCAGGGGCATATAAACACAATTTCACTCTCTCTCCCAAAAGAATTCACATGCATCAAGTCATGAACCATAGGCTTGCCTTCAGTGTATTACTCCTCTAATATAAGGACGTGTGATGTAAGATCACGTAGGACTTAACGGGTTGTAATGTAGCTCCGAAACTAGTAAATACTGGGCTAACCAATAATAACAACTAGCATCCTTGAGCGCTTTTTCAATACATCCCATCAACCTTATGGCATTGTTTCTTCCTTCATCCTCCTATTCTTGAAGTCTGTCTTTATTTTTGACCCCATATCTTTAAGCACACTTCACTCAATAACAAATATTATTTATACATCTTCATTATATTTAAGTTATTACGAGTGCACCTTCGACCTTTTCTTTCCTTTCATCACTCTGCTTTTTCTTTTCTTTTCACCATTCTCACTCCTTGACACTGTGGGAAAATTTATTTCTTTTCTTGAGCGCTTTAGAGTTTTGGATCAAATTCACGGATAATGAAAAGAAGGGGTTAAGCTCGGTTTACACCTTTTTGACAAAAGAAAGATAATAGGCTAAAGGCTCAATGGTCTAACTAGGGTGTACATTCAATTTGGGTATGATAATGAAAGAAAACAAAACGTTTGGTTAAAGCATAGAAATGCATACATCCTTTCCTACAATACACATCCTTCATTTAGTTTTGTACACACACCAGGCAAGTTCTAGAAATTTCACAATAGCATGGAATAAACGAAACCTCACTATACGCTCATTTCACATGCTCAACTCAAGACATATTCACAGACTCTTCAATCAGCTAATTACAAGAATTCAAACATTAAGCCTCAATCACACTGAATCGAACTCTATGGCCTAGGTATCTCAATATATTTACAAAGTTGCATGCTTTCATATGAATCACTTTTGCATTTCAAATATCATGTACAACACGCAACCAGAATTTCACAACCATAAAGTAATGACAAGTTTTGGGATGCAAACTAACAAAAGAAAAACTAAAAATAAATGAACAAAAAAAAATCTACTCCTAACGACTGCATTTCCCTTAATACGGTCGTCATCCATCCATCATAGGGAACGGTCACTAACTAAGACTTCGGTTCAATGGGACTATTCTTGGTAAAAGAACCGAAAACAAACGCCGAGAAACCCAAAAATTTAAAAATTCATGAAATTTTTTTTTTAAAAATATCGATCATTTCGATAAAACAAAAATATGTACAAATCCAGCTAACAACATTCAATAGCGCACAATAGCTTCACCTTAATTGCAATACAGACATACAAAAAAATCACAGGGTCACAAGTTTATCCAAGCACAACAACAGACACAGGCATTAAAAATAACAACAGCAACCGACACCTAACTACTCCAACTCCACACTTAAATCGAACATTGTCCCCAGTGTTCACAAAATTTAGCATAGTACGAAAGTAGGTGGTGAAACTCCCTTATCAATCAAAGTATTCCACTTCTTTGTCAGGTGCCGCTGCCTCATCTCCCATGTCTGAATAGCCCCTGTCGTCATCATCTGACTCTACATCGGAGTCATCACGACGTGTCTCCTCATCTGTGGGGACATCATCATCAGTGGGCTCCACAAAAGCTGGCCCCACTCGGCATAGAGCCCTAGCATTTTCGCCAAAAGGATAGTCTAGCTCGAGCTGCCACAGCTCCTCTTCTGTTGCCGATCTCCCGCCTATACGTAGCTGAAGCATTTCCATCCCAAACATGCGAGCCATGTACTGATCTGTCACACCCCTCCTTGGGGGGTATGACTGGCACCTGGTGTTCGGTTGGTTTTGGGTTATAAAACCGACACGCAAGTGCACGTGGTCGAACAAGTAGTAAGTGGCTTTAGTAAGCCAAGTATCGATCCCTCAGAGACTTGGATTAAGTGAAGTTTTCTTAACTATACTATACTATACTATATTTAACTTCTAAATATGCTGACAACAACGTAACCAAAAAGTGAATAATTTGTTTTATAAATTTTATACTAAACTACAAACAATTATCTACTTTGAATTTGGACTATGAATAAGAGCATGCTGAGGTTAAAGAACATGTAATGAAACTGATTATCATCATAAATTGGTTAATCTTTTCTTCCTGTTGCTAGCCAAGAACATTAGCCAAGAGATTAAAACTCTCGTATTTAATCTCACTTAAGAATCATAAACCATCCGTCTACATTTCTAATATCAAATGCAATTCATGACCTAGCAATACAATTCCGGTTCCTAAATTGACTAATACGGCTTTCAAGTATATTTCTATCAGGAAAGCACATCAAAACTCAATTTTCCCAAATCAAGTAAAGAACAATATCCTATTAATTCACAACTTTCCAACTTCGTGCTCTCTCGAGTGAAATCGGACTTTTTAGATGTACATTAATGTAGGCCACACAACAATGCAGTAGAAACAAGAATTAATAGAACAACATGGAAGAAAAAGATGAAAAACCAGATAATTACTAATCAAACTTCATCACAAGTGTTCATAACCTCAGCAAGGAAGGGAATTAGCCACTCATTTGTGGATTAATCATCCTAAAACAAGTGTTAATCATACAAACAATTGAATTAGAGAAGAAAGAAAGAGAGAAAAAACCCTGAACTTTTCGTCCCTCAACTGCCTGTAACCCACGTCCTTGCTCCACCAAGTCTGAATTATGAAAAATACACTTAAGTGTTCTATTTATACTAGTGGGAATTTTTCCTGGAATAATGAGCAACGTGTCACGGAGTGCATCGCGGAGCACTGCCTCCGTGACACGCCGTGGACGCGGACCCTCACTGGAATTAGGGGTCCGGGAATATAACACCAACGTGGCACGGCGTGCAACGCGGAGGCTAGCCACCGTGCCACGGAGCTGTCGCGAACCTCCACTGGAAATTGGTGAATTTCACCCTCCAGGCAAAATGCCTCCGCGATGGCAGCGTGACACGGCTCCATCGCGGAGCCCCTTTAATTTGTGCAGTCCAATGCCTTTTCCCTTGCTCGCATCCAAGTCTAACTCCGATATCATCCAACATGCATTTTAGCTCCTCGAAATCACATATTACCTACAAAACAATGCTAATCATGTTGGTTAGTATAAATTCACATTTTATTACCAATTACATGAAAATGTATACACATTGCTAGATAAACAAGGCAAAAATGATACTTTTGAGTATCACTTGGGCATATAAATCTGCCCAAGATCACTTACCCCACACTTAAATCCTTGTTCGTCCTCGAACAACAAACATACAAGTCATGCAATTTACATCCCAACCATCGCTACTATGGTGCGACAATGTGATCTACGGTCATACTGATCATTCAATATTGCAAATCATCAAGAAAACATGCATGGTCTTAACAATGCAATGACCTTTTTGCTCATGTGACACACAAACATTCAAGTAGGGGCATGTAAAAATAATTTCACTCTCTCTCCCAAAAGAATTCACATGCATCATGTCATGACCCATAAGCTTGCCCTTAGTGTATTACTCCACTAATATAAATAAATGCAATGTAAGATCACATAGGACTTTAATGGGTTGTAATGGAAGCTATGGAACTAGTATATATTGGATTAGCCAATAATAGCCACTACCATCCTTAAGCGCCTTTGCAACTAATTCCCATCAACTCATGGACAATGTTTCTCTCTTTTCTTTTCTTTTTTTTTCATCATCCCATTCTTGACGATTTACTTTAGCATGGCCCATTTCATTAAGCACACTTGACACAATAACAAAGGTTATTCATGCACCTTCATTAGCATTTATTTATAGCAAGTGCACCTTCAACCTTTTCTTTTCTTTCCTCACTCTGCTTTTCTTTTTCTTTTCACCATTCTCACTCTTTGACACTTTGGGAACATTATTTTCTCTTATTAAGCGCTTAAGAGTTTTGTATAGACTTTACGGCTAATGAAAAGAAAGAATTAAGCTCGGTTTATACTTTTTGGACAAAAGAAAGAAATAATAGGCTAAAGGCTCAAAGGGCTGACTAGGGTATACAAATCACAGAAAGGGGGAGTATGACAAGAAAAAAATCAGAAACTCTCGGTTAAAACAAAGAAATGCCTACATCCTTTCCAACACTACACCTCCTTCATTTCGTTTTGTACACACACCAGGCAAGTTCTAGACACTTCACAATAGCATGGAATAACAATACCTCACTTCACACTTTATGCACAGGCTCAATTCAAGATGTATTCACAGTCTCTTCAATCAGCTAATTACATGAATTCAAACATTAAGCCTCAATCACACCGAATCGAACTCTACAGCCTAGGTATCTCAACATATTTACAAGATTGCATGCTTTCATACGAATCACTTTTGCATTTTGAATATTAGGTATAACACGCAACCAACAATTCACAACCATATAGTAACTGCAGGTTTCGGGATGCAATCCACCAAAGAAAAAACTGAAAATAACTTAAAATAACTACTCCTACCGACTACATTTCCCTTAAGACGGTCGTCATCCATCCATCATAGGGAACAGTCACTAACTATGATGTCGGTTCGATGGGACCATTCTCGGTAAAAGAACCGAAAACAAACGCCGAGAAACCCAAAAATAAAAAAAAAATTAAAAAATTTTGCAAAACATCGATCATTTCGATAGATAAATTATTTATAACATATTTTAAATATGAACAAAATATTTTCACAAAAATCTAAAAATATCGATCATTTCGATAAGCAAAAATATTTACAAAAATTTTTACAGACTCAGCTGGCAACATTCCACAACACACATCAATTTCACAAATATGTACAGATACAGAACAATTTAAAAATTCACAAACACAAGGAAACATAACATACAAACATACAGAGGAAAAACATACAAGCAAACCAGCCCAGCACCTAACTACTCCCACCCCACACTTAAACCGAACACTGTCCCCAGTGTTCACAAAAATTAAATAGCACAAAATCAGGTGGTGGAACTCCCTGATCAGTCAAAGTATTCCACTTCTTCATCAGGTGCTGCTGCCTCGTCTCCCATGTCCGAGTCGCCTCCATCGTCGTCATCAGACTCCACATCGAAGTGCTCCCGACGTGTCTCCTCATCTGTGGGGACATCATCGTCTGTGGGCTCTACAAAGGCTGGCCCCACTCGGCATAGAGCCCTGGCGTTTTCGCCAAACGGGTAATATAGCTCGAGTTGCCATAGCTCCTCCTTCGTGGCTAGTCTCCCACCGATCCTTAGCTGGAGCATGTGCATCCCATACATCCGCGCCATGTACTGGTCATCACGAGCATGTCGCTCGCCAAGTGTCAGCACTGGCCCGTGGGTGGTGTCGGGAGCCTTAGTTTTGGTCACATCTAAGGCCCGCCGCTCCAACTGCGGGATATAATCCAAAGCCTCCTCCTCGACGTCGAGGCCTCTGAGAAAGGTGGTGAGTAGTCCACCGAAACCATACCTGTGGCCCTGGTGCAATCGGGCTCTCTTCATGGCGGATATTATGACCGCCCCGACATTAATCTCCAGCCCTTTCATCAGGGCGTACACCAGGCAAACACGGTCTTGGGTCACATCAGTCATGTGTACCCCCGGGATTAGGCATGAGCAGACTATCTTCAGCCAGATTCGGGCTTCCCTGTTCATTTGAGAATAAGGCAGAGTCTGGTGGTAGCCCCTTTCTTTGTGTCTGCTCCATCTAGCTGTAGATCGAGCCCCACACACTGTGCGTCTGATGTCAGCATATGGTGGGGTAATGTTCAGCTGGCGGAGAACGTGGGCGTCTGTGTCCCGTGCTCCGATGATGGCATTTAGCTGGTGAGGTTCCAGAGTGACTATCTGCCCTCTGATCTTGATGGTGTGGCTTCTGATGGACGGGTTCCAATTAGGATAGAACTCCCGGACCAGGTGCAAGTTGCATTCTTTGGGCTTCTGAAATATGAAACCGAGCCCAACTGCCTCGATCCGGTGAACCATCCTGGGAAACTCCTGTGCCAATGGCTCCCGTGCTATATGCTCTTCGGGGAAATATTTATTCTCTTTGTGCTTGGCATACCACTTTTTCCCCTCGTCAGTCACCCATCTCATTCCGTATTGGCGGCGCTGGCCGCGTGGAACTGCTGGTGCAGCTGGGACTGCTGTGCCCAGTCTGAGTCTTTTCCTTCCGGTGCCTGAAGTTGATGCACCCTTACCTTTATCTTGCCTGCTTTCCATTTTACCTGTCAACACAAGGGAACAAGCTCAATGTCAAGCTAAATGAATATTAACTTCGGCTAAGGTCGGGTTATGCTAAATATACCCCAAACATAGTCCTTAGCTACAGTTACGATACTGCAGCAAGAATAACTTTATTTACACCAAACAACCAACTATACAATCATGCTTAGTGCGTTCAAACGAAAATTCGACGGTATAACTTCTGCGTACTACTCAGACTTCGTACAGCTAATCCCAATCACTACCATCGCTAGCATTTTAACCATCACACTTAGCAAAGAAAAACAATGAAACAAAAACAACAACAAAAATTCTATACACATGAACCTATACAACCAACCAAATTTGAACAAAATTTCAACATTTTCCCCAAACCCGAGAATTCGTCGTCTATTATCATTCAAACAATTTTTACAACTATTCAACCCATTCAACACGTACACCCCGGCATAGAATTCACGAATTCAACACATTACCAACTTCAAATTCAACAACAAAGCCCTAGAATTGATTTCTTCCATCAAATTCGAATAATTCATGCAATCGACAAGTTCAAACAATCCTTACAACATTCCAAATGTTTATCAATTAACAAACAACTCGAATTCATGCTTAACTTCGACTTAGGGCGATTTATCTCACCTCCCATGCTTAATTTCGAATAAAATCGACAAAAACTTGAGAGAGAATCGGAAAACATACCTTGTAGTTGAGTAAGCGAAGAAAACTTGGTAATTTGTTGCCTTAAGCTGTGGCACGTTGATGGGAGAGGGGTTTTTGGACGTTTGGTCACGGAGGAAAATGAAAATGAGGGAAAAAAGGGAGAAATTGGGGTTTAAAAGGTAGAAAACACGCGGGTCACTCGGCAACCCGGTGTGACCCGTCGCGATATACTTGACAACGTGTCACGGAGTGCATCGCGGTGCACTGCCTCCGTGACACGGAGCCATCTCGAAAACATACTGGAAATTTTAGAATTTCCGGATTACACCTCAACGTGTCACGGAGGGTAACGCGGAGGTCGTCCTCCGTGACACGGAGCTATCGCCCCAGCTCACTGTCTTCTACATTTTATTAATTTTTCATACCTCACCTTTCCCTTCACGATTCCGTGCACATTTTTCTCCGTTTGACCTGAAAATCATCTCACTAAACAAAATTGGTTAGAATAATAGGTTTCACCTAACTAAAAATAAAAAAATACTAACTAAAACGAAAAAAATTTATAATAAATCAAGAAAAAGAAAAAGTAAAATCTATTTACACTTTACAAAATGAAAGAAAAATTTTTCACGGGTTGCCTCCCGTGCAGCGCCTGGTTTACTGTCGCGGCTCGACGTCATTTAAGCTCAATTGTCCGCTAGGGTGATGGACGATTTCCCACGATCACTGTCCTCCCCCCAGTAGTGCTTACACCTATCCGGTGGTCTTCCCATTCACTCTCGGGAATGCTTCATCTGCTTAGCATTATCATGATCAATTACATTGATCCCCGAGAGTTCTTCATGCACCATCGGGAGCTTGGGTGCTTTATACACATCGAACAACTCTACCTTGTCGTGTGCTCGCATTGTCAGTTGCCCCGCAGCTACATCGATTAATGCTTTCCCGGTTGCCAAGAAGGGTCGTCCCAAAATAAATGGGACTTTCGCGTCTGGTTCACAATCCAGAACAATAAAATCTACCGGAAAAATTAGGGAGCCAACTTGCACTAGAACATCCTCAACAATGCCATCCGGCCTAGCTAAGGATCTATCTGCCAACTGCAAGATTACGGTTATGGGTCTAGGACTCCCTAGACCCAACTTTCTGAATACCGAAGATGGCATCAGATTTATACTTGCCCCCAAGTCACACAATGCATGAGCTCGGATGCTTTTCCCAATAGTAAGCTGGATAGTAAAACTTTCAGGGCCTTTTAGCTTTGTGGTTAATCTATTTTGTATCCGGGAAGTGCACTCCTCCGTCAAAGCCACCGTGGCATACTCAGTCAAAACGACTTTTGTTGGCCACGATGTCCTTTATGTATTTAGCATATTTAGGCACTCCCTGCAAGACATCAACAAGAGGTAAGTTAACATGTACCTGTTTAAGCACCTCCATGAATTTCTTGAAACACGCCTCCTCCTTGTGTTTCTTGAGTCGTTGAGGGAACGGGGGTAGAGGTCTTTCTGATTCAGCTTCTTTGGTCTTCCCCCTTTCCGAACTTTGCTCCCCCTCAACTTTTGCTGCTCCCGAATTTTGAGGTGGTCTTTCTGGTTCCACCTCCTTCAGCTGCAAACCACTCCTTGTGGTCACTGCATTTACCTTCTTCGGATTCGGATCCGTGTCGCTCGGCAGTCCTCCTCTGGGCCTTGTATTTTGGGAACTAGCAAATTTCCCAAATTGATACTCAAGAGCCTTAGTCGCTAACTGGTTATTTTTCACTTCGGCTGCCAATTTAACATAGTCAGCCTGCAATTGCGCTTGGTTAGCGATCATGGTCTTGAACATCTCCTCAATGCTGGGTGATGGTGGTGGAGGAGGTGCATTGTTATTTCTGAATTGAGATTGGTAGTTCTGTTGCCCTCCTTGATTCCTTTGCATACCCTGACCCGAACTTTGGCCTTGATGGTTGTTGCTACCCTATGAAAAATTTGGATGGTTCCTCAATTTTGAATTGTATCTACTCCCATATTGCTGGTGATTTCTTTGTGCATTACCCACAAAGTTTACCGAATCAGGATTTGCTCCACAGCACTCAGCTGAGTGCTCACTGCTTCCACACACGTCACACCACAATTGCTGGACTGCATTAACTGGAGCTGACGGCTGGTTCAAAGTGATGTTGCGAAGTGGTTGTTCAATTTATTTTGCAAGGCAGCTATCTATGCAGCGATAGCTATAAACCCATCCACTTCAAGCACTCCTGCTGCTTTCCTTGCCCCACCTCGTGATGAATCAGCATTCCATTCTGGATTTCCCTGTGAAATCTAGTTTAGCAAGGTATATAGCTCCTCATAAGTCTTTTCCAGCGCTTGCCCTCCAGCTGCTGAATCTAGCAAAATTTTGGTATGGGGTTCCAAACCCTCAATAAATGTGTGCAACAACACCTCATTGGACTGATGATGATGAGGACAGTCCCGCAACATGGATTTAAATCTCTCCCAGGCTTGATATAAATTTTCTCCCTCCCTCTGTTTGAAACTTAGAATTTGACTTCTAAGTCTTGCTGTTTTGCCAGAGGGAAAAAACCTTATCAAGAACTTTCGTGCAAGATCATCCCACGTTGAAATAGAATTTGGTGGCTCAGCTTTCAACCACTTCTTGGCTTCTCCAAGTAATGAGAACGGAAATAATGTAAGCCGAACATAATCAGGTGACACTCCAGCGGGTATATAAGTGTCACTTATCTCCAAAAAGTTTTGGAGATGCTGTTGTGGGTCTTCATGAGGGAGACCGGTAAATTGCCCGCTTGTGTGCAACAATTGCACCATATTTTGCTTGAGTTCAAATCTCCCTCCAGGCTCTGGTTTGCGGATACTGGAGGTAACATTGTTGGCATGTGGGGTTGCCACCTCGCGAACCGGCCTTGCTGCTGCTTCTTCGGGCACTAACACTGCCCTTACTACCGATGGATTTTGTTGCTCTATAATGGTCTGTCTGAGCAACTGCAGCTTCCTTTGTAGAGCTTCTCTCCGTTTACTATGAAATATACGTTCAGGCTCTATATAAGATTCCACCAGCTCTTTGTCTCTAGCCAGTGTTCACAGCAATTAAGTGTGCAAAGTACATGCTAAGACCAAGTTGTCAACACGTAAGAAAAGAAAATACAAATATAGTAAATTGACACTTAACACAATTTCACCAATTGCCAAGTTCCTGGCAACGGCATCAAAAACTTGTTCGGTTGGTTTTGGGTTATAAAACCGACACGCAAGTGCACGTGGTCGAACAAGTAGTAAGTGGCTTTAGTAAGCCAAGTATCGATCCCTCAGAGACTCGGATAAAGTGAAGTTTGCTTAAGTATACTATACTATATTTAACTTCTAAATATGCTGACAACAACGTAACCAAAAAGTGAATAATTTGTTTTACAAATTTTATACTAAACTACAAACAGTTATCTACTTTGAATTTGGACTATGAATAAGAGCATGCTGAGGTTAAAGAACATGTAATGAAACTGATTATCATCATAAATTGGTTAATCTTTTCTTCCTGTTGCTAGTCAAGAACATTAGCCAAGAGATTAAAACTCTCGTATTTAATCTCACTTAAGAATCATAAACCATCCATCTACATTTCTGTGATCAAATGCAATTCATGACCTAGCAATACAATTCCAGTTCCTAAATTGACTAATACGACTTTCAAGTATATTTCTATCAGGAAAGCACATCAAAACTCAATTTTCCCAAATAAAGTAAAGAAAAATATCCTATTAATTCACAACTTTCCAACTTCGTGCTCTCTCGAGTGAAATCGGACTTTTTAGATGTACATTAATGGAGGCCACACACCAATGCAGTAGAAAAAAGAATTAATAGAACAACATGGAAGAAAAAGATGAAAAACCAGATAATTACTAATCAAACTTCATCACAAGTGTTCATAACCTCAGCAAGGAAGGGAATTAGCCACTCATTTGTGGATTAATCATCCTAAAACAAGTGTTAATCATACAAACAATTGAACTAGAGAAGAAAGAAAGAGAGAAAAAACCCTGAACTTTTCGTCCCTCAACTGCCTATAACCCACGTCCTTGCTCCACCAGGTCTGAATTATGATAAATACACTTAAGTGTTCTATTTATACTAGTGGGAATTTTTCCCGGAATAATGAGCAACGTGTCACGGAGTGCATCGCGGAGCACTGCCTCCGTGACACGCCGTGGACGCGGACCCTCACTGGAATTGGGGGTCTGGGAATATAACACCAATGTGGCACGGCGTGCAACGCGGAGGATAGCCACCGTGCCACGGAGCTGTCGCGAACCTCCACTGGAAATTGGTGAATTTTTACTCTCCAGGCAGAATGCCTCCGCGATGGCAGCGTGACACGGCTCCATCGCGGAGCCCCTTTAATTTGTGCAGTCCAATGCCTTTTCCCTTGCTCGGATCCAAGTCTAACTCCGATATCATCCAACATGCTTTTTAGCTCCTCGAAAGCACATGTTACCTACAAAATAATGCTAATCATGTTGGTTAGTATAAATTCACATTTTATTACCAATTACATGAAAATGTATACACATTCCTAGATAAACAAGGCAAAAATGATACTTTTGAGTATCACTTGGGCATATAAATCTGCCCAAGATCACTTGGTGCCCTACTAGGACCTGATCTGCTAGACTACTGAGCCTGAGCACATCTAGTGCCTGGCTGGCTCTAACTTAGATTCAGGAAAAAAACGGGCTATATAACGGCTGTAAATACAGCCTCCAGCCGACTAGGCCTCTAGCCATCTATACCTATACTAACAGCTAACCAGAAACATATCAATATAGGGGAGCCTATGCGGGCCGACAAGGCCACCATTTTGTCTAGTTATCTATAACTCAACAAAGAAATATTGGAAAGCTACGTGACCGGCAAGGTCACCACTACTGTCAAGCTATGGCCCCACACGACCAACATGAAAGAAATAGAAGTACTAACAGTTATACAACTGCACGGCCTCACACGACCGGCTCATCTGACCACAGGGAAATATATACAGACTGCAAGCCTCTAAGAAATACTGATAAGATGGTCGGGACAGGTCCCCGGCCTACCCATGTTGTACAACAAAAGAAAAGGGGTAAACCTCTAGCTATCTAGCTCCGGATGACTGGAGCTGATGACCCTGTGAGCTGACTAGAATCACGAGGTATCGGCCCCTCGTCTATGAGTACCTGCAGGCAAGTAATGCAGCGCCCCACCGGTCGTCAGTACCACTAGTACTGAGTATGTAAAACAATAACTGAAAGAAATATCTTTAAACAACAACACAACTGATGGAACTGAAATAGGAAGGAATAGACTAACTAACTGAAAATGTAAAGCTATGCCTACTCTTAACTATACTGGAAGGAGTAGGAGTCATACCTGGAGATGTATCGTTCGACTGTCGATCTACTCGTATCTAGTGTAACAAGGCGTAACATAACATAACATAACATAGCACACACAAACCTTACGCGGCCCCCATAAGCCGGGAGGTGCAAACAACACGCAATCTATACCCCTACCCCGGTCGTCCCATCTCCTATAATAACTATAAGCATCCTGCCGGTCCTTTGGGTATGAACTTGGGCTCGCTGAGCCCCTGACTATAACTGTACCTGAGTCCGGAGGACTCTTGAATCAAAACCCGGGCGTATCCGCTCGACGGTGGAGTATAAGGGTCGACCAAGGCACAATATGGGGAAAACTGGCATCCCATCTTTGTACCCTGTGGGATGGCATGCCACTCCGTAGAGCGACGTATCCTCGTCCTCTGGTGGACGAGTCGATACAGCTATTAACCCTGGGGCGGTCATGGATGCTAGGTAATCCAACCCCAAGACAATACAATGGTCTCAACTAGTAATACTATCTACATATCCCACATACTAAAGCTAATAATAATAATGTATCTGTGCCTACTGTATGCTGAAGTAGTGATAGTGATATGTATGTATTTAATACATGTTGAAACTGATAATAGTATATATGTATAAATATAATCTTCTGCCACACTGTACTGAGTCTAATGTTGAACAAGATATAGTTTTTCTGCTGGAAACCATGTTGTATAACTGAGTTTCTATTGTAACATGATTTAATATTTCTAACATGCTTTCTAAACTTCATTTTAACCTATCATTCTACTTCTGAGATGCCTTACAGATACTTACATTGCTTTACTAGGTTTCAACTGAATACGATAATATCCTAACATTCTTTACTAAATCACATACTGGGCATGCTGTACAGTTCCTAACACTTGTATTAGAATCTATATCGTGCTAGCAAGTTTCACGCTATACATAACATGATGCTTCCAATACCGTAGCAACATTCGTAATAAACATAACACACGACTTCTGAACATTCTACTGGCCTTTAAACTACTTTACTATACCGAGACTACTAACATGCCGAGAAAACTATCTTTACATACCTTCACTTCTGATTTCCCGTCTAACCGGCGTAGCTTGGTCAGTATTTCAGCTATTCCTCCCAACTGCATTCATATATATAACAATCAGTACTAAATACAACTTTATTCTGAAGGACGACATCACTTTCAATATAATTATAGCCTAAACTTAGGCTTATCGAAAGACGGTCGAAAACTCGCTATTTTTCAGAAGTCCAGAATGGAGAAGTATTCATTTCACAGCTAGGAACACATAGACACTAGTTTGAACAATTCCACTTACCTTAGTCCGGTAGCTCGACGATTCATCGTCCGTATTTCGCAAAACTAAATCCGTAGGAATGCTCTCTGCTGCTAAATACTTTGGTATCTGAGGTTAATTTGGGTTTGGAATACGTTTAGCAGCGTAAACAAACGAAAATATATTTACCTTCTTCGTCCTCCTCTGATCCTCTGCGTTTTCTGGAAATTTTATAAGTTTTTAATGAATTAAAACCAAAGTGGGGCTTTATATACTTGAGCCTGGACAGGGCCAATGTGTCACGGAGCCAACGCGGAGGCTCCACCTCCGTGACACGTTGCCATCGCGGAGGGGCTCTGCCTCGGCTCCTTCCGCGATGGTTTCGACAGGTTATCTGTCTGATCCTTTCCCGGGCCTTTCTCTAGCACGTATGGCTTTCAAATATGCCTAATCACCATGCGAATAGGTCATCTAGGTGTCGGAAATCTTACGGGGTATAACATTCTCCCCCCCTTGAGAACATTCATCCTCGAATGGAACTGCTATCTAGAGGACTTCTTAACTTACTTATTTAGAAAAATTTCGGCAGAGTCTGCCCTGTAACATGGACTATACCAAAAACCTGAAACACAAAAAAGTCCAATACAGGTACTGCACACAATACTTTAGGATGCACAGGATAGCTAAGCATCAATCTTTCTCCTTTATTCATACCCAACTATAATGTTTTTCATAAGTAGTAATACGGACATACCTGTCGCCTGACTAGGCCTGTAATAAGTGAGGATATCTGGTCTTCATATCTTCCTCCGCTTCCCATGTCATCTCCTCTCGGTTCCTGTTACGCCACAATACCTTGACAGACGCAATATCTTTAGTCCTCAATCTGCAAATCTGTCTATTTAGGATAGTTATTGGAACCTCTTCATAGGCCAGCTTTTTTGTAACCTAGATATCCTGGACTGGAACTACTCTGGACGGGTCTCCTATGCATTTCCTCAGCATAGATACATGAAATACAGGATGAATGGATTCTAATTCTGGAGGCAAGTTCAACTCATATGCTACTCGGCCTATCCTTCGATGCATCTGATAAGGCCCAACAAACCTCGGGCTGAGCTTACCTTTCTTGCCGAATCTCATTACCCCTTTCATCGGAGATACTTTCAGAAATACCCACTCATTTATATCAAATTCCAAGTCTCTGCGTCGCACATCTGCATATGATTTCTGGCGGCTCTGTGCAGTCAGTAAGCATTCTCGGATAAGCTTTACCTTTTCCTTTGACTGCTGAACAATGTCTGGTTCAACTAACGCTGATTCTCCTATTTCAAACCAACCAACCGACGATCTGCATTTTCGCCCATATAAAGCCTCAAAAGGCGCCATTTGGATGGCTGAGTGATAGCTGTTATTGTAGGCAAATTCAATTAACGACAAATGCTCATCCCAGCTACCACCGAAGTCTAGCACACACGCTCACAACATATCTTCGAGCGTCTGAATTATGCACTCAGCCTGCCCATCTGTCTGAGGATGGAATGCTGTGCTTAAATTAATCTGCATTCCCAGACCTCTCTGAAATGACTGTAAAAATCTAGCCGTAAACTGCGCTCCTCTATCTGAAATAATGGATACTGGTACTCTATGTAACCTGACTATTTCTCAGATATACAATTCTGCATAATCTTCAGCCGAGAAGGTAGTTCTTACTGGCAGGAAATGAGCTGATTTTGTCAATCTGTAAACTATCACCCATATAGAGTCATGTCTGTGTTTAGTACGGGGTAATCCTGCTACAAAATCCATATTCCCTTCTTCCCATTTCTAGAGAGGTACAGCTATATCCTGAGTCAAACCGCTTGGTTTCTGATGTTCTGCTTTCACCTGTTGGCAGTTAGGACACTGGGTTACAAATTCAGCAATTTCTCTTTTCATACCTGGCCACCAGTAGTTTTCCTTGATATCATGGTACATTTTTGTCGCACCGGGGTGAAGAGAATAACGGGCATAATGTACCTCGTTCATAATCTGCTGGCGGAGCCCTGAAACATCTGGAACACAGAGGCGACCTTTACATAACACCACTCCTCCCTCAGTTACCTGAAAATCTGGCACTTTACCCTGCTGGATTCTGTCTTTGAGCTGGATCAGGTCAGGATCCTCATATTGCCGTTCTTTCACTTCCACAACTAATGATGATACGGCGGTGTTCTGTATTACTGCACTACCGTCCTCTGTTTCTGCTACACGAACGGCTAGGCTAGCTAACTGATGTATCTCCCTGACCAATTCCCGCTGCTCGGGCTGCAAATATGCCAAACTCCCCATGGATTTATGACTAAGAGCATCTGCTACAACATTGGCTTTTCCGGGGTGGTATAGAATATTCACATCATAATCCTTTAACAGCTCCAACCAGCGACGTTGCCACAAATTCAACTCCCTCTGAGTGAAGATGTACTGTAGGCTCTTGTGATCGGTGAAAATATCAACATGGACGCCATACAGGTAATGCCTCCACATCTTCAAGGCGTGGATCACTGCGGCTAATTCCAGGTTGTGGGTAGGGTAATTCTTTTCGTGTTTCCTCAGCTGTCTGGAAGCATATGCAATCACTTTACCATGCTGCATCAACACACAACCTAACCCGACGCCTGATGCGTCGCAATACATCGAATAACCTTTTGGACCTTCCGGCAACGCTAACACTGGGGCGGAGGTTAATCTGTCTTTCAGTTCCTGGAAGCTCTGCTCGCATGCCTCAGTTCACTGAAACTTTGCTGCTTTTTGTGTCAGTTTAGTCAGAGGTGCCGCAACAGTCGAGAATCCTTCAATGAACCTCCTGTAATATCCTGTTAATCCCAGAAAGCTACGAACATTAGTCGGAGTGGTAGGCCTAGGCCATGATTTAACTACTTCTATTTTCTGCTTGTCAACTTGTTTACCCTCATCCGACACAATATGCCCTAAAAAGGCTACTGAATTAAGCCAGAATTCACACTTAGAAAATTTAGCATATAACTGGCGGTCCCTGAGGATCTGGAGCACTGTCCGCAAATGAGTTCGGTGATCTGCTTTAGAGCGAGAATACACCAGAATGTCATCAATGAATACTATTACGAACAAGTCCAGGAAGGGTCTGAAAATACTGTTCATCAGGTCTATGAAGATTGCCGGGGCATTCGTTAACCCGAAGGACATTACTAGAAATTCAAAATGTCCATATCGGGTCTTGAACGCTGTCTTAGGAATATCTCTTTCACATACTCGAACCTGGTGATATCCGGACCGCAAGTCAATCTTAGAAAAGTATCTGGCTCCCTGCAACTGATCAAATAAGTCATCAATTCTGGGAAGCTGGTACTTGTTCTTCACTATAACTTTGTTCAATTGCCGATAATCTATGCACATACGGAGTGAGCAATCTTTCTTTCTCAAAAACAGAACTGGCGCACCCCATGGTGAAGTACTCGGTCTAATAAAACCTTTGTCCAACAACTCTTTCAGCTGCTCCTTTAATTCTCTGAGTTCTGCAGGAGCCATACGGTAGGGAGGAATTGATATTGGCTGAGTGTCTGGTAACAAGTCAATAGAAAAATCTATTTCCCTTTCTGGGGGAATACCAGGTAACTCATCGGGAAACACATCAGGGAACTCGTTCACCACCGGAACAGACTGGAATGTCAGAGATTCTGCTCGGACATCCTGACATCTGACCAGATGGTAAATACATCCCTTAGATATCAACTTCCTCGCTTGAAGGTAGGAAATAAACCTACCTTTTGGCGTAGCGGTGCTGCCCTTCCACTCCCGCACTGCTTCTCCTAGAAAGTGGAATCGGACCGTCTTGGTCCAACATTCAACATTGGCAAAGCATGGCACTAGCCAATCCATACCCATTATGGCATCGAAGTCTATCATTTCTAACTCGACCAGATCTACTATGGTCTGACGGTCAGCAACCTCTACTGTACACCCTCGGTAAATTCTGATAGCTACAATAGAGTCACCGACGGGCGTGGATACTAAAAAGGGCTGCTGCAATAATTCTGGTGCAATATTGAACTTTCGTGCCACAAATAGAGTAATGTAGGACAAAGTAGACCCTGGATCAATCAATACATAAGCAGGGTGTGAGCAGATAGTTAGCATACCTATCACAACATCAGGTGACACTTCTGAATCTTGTCTCCCTGGTAAAGCATATGTGCGGCTTGGACCCGCACCTGCACTAGAGGACTCTTATCTGCCCCGACCCCTGCCTGCTGAAACTGAGGGTCTGCGCCCTACCGAGGATGCTGTAGCTCGTGACCCTGCGGATGCCCTGTCCTGTCTATCTCGATCCTCTTGACCTCTAGCTGGGCAATCTTTCATCAAATGTCCTTCTTGGACACAAATATAACATCCGGTGGAGCCATACCTGCATGCTCCAGGATGGCATCGGCTGCATATAGGGCAAAGTGGTAGGGTATACCTACTCTGCTCCGCCCTCCTCTATAATGGTGAATCTGCCATCTGTGAGCCTCTGCCGGTCTCTGACGGTCCCCTGTGGCTAAATCTACCCCTCTACAGCTGTGGTGGAGGCGGGGGCCTGGGCGGCCTATCTAACAATCGCGGCCTAGGTCCTCCCTGAGCCTTCCTCTGTAACTCAACTGGTCTGTCCCTGCGGCGCTGTTCCTGATTGGTCCTCCTAATCTCCTGATGTCGTTGCCTGATGCCCTCAATATTCTGGGCAAATTCCTAAACTTGGGCAATGTCCATGTCCTCTCGCAGTGTGGCTGTAATACAAGTCTCAACATATTCTGGATTCAACCCCATGATAAAGCGATGTACTCTGGATTCCATGGTATCAACAAAGGCCGGTGCGTACCGGGCCAAAGAATCAAACCGCAAGGAATATTCCCGAACACTCATGACCCCCTGCTCAAGATGTAGGAACTGGTCTACCCGGGCCTGTCGAATCTCCCGCGGCAAATAGTGATCCAGAAAAGCTCCTAAGAAGCTGGACCAGGTCAGGGGGGAAACATCTCTCCCTCGGGACCTTTCCCAGCTTTCATACCACAATATGGCGATGTCCCGTAACCGGAATGCTGCCAACTCAACTGATTCTGTAGGCGTGGCATGCATAACCCTAAAAATTCTCTGCATTTGATCTAGAAAATCCTGAGGGTCCTCTGTCCGGTCCGTACCTATAAACTGTGGGGGATTTAGAGCCAAGAACTCTCGGACCCTCGAACTATCGGGCCCTCCTGACGACTCCACAACTGTAGACGGCATCGGCTGACGCTGAGCAGCCATCATCTGCGCTAACATAACTACCGCACTCCTGACCTCCTGGTCGGAAGGTATCGGTATGGGGACTGCTGGAGGTAGTGTCGCCCCAAGTGGCTCATGATGTGGTGGAGACTGCTGAGAAGGCTGGGACGATGCCTCTGTAGTGCCCTCTATTCGGGCTGTTTCTAAACGAGGGTGAGGCATCCTGCTGGTGCCTTCCCCTGCTGCAATATCTAAAGTCCGGCCTGTGATAGGATATCGCTGGTCTGACATTATCTGTAACCAAAGAATACAGTAAGCTTTAGGGACTCAACCCTATATTGTACCGCTCTATAGCATAACTGAATAAGAATAAAAGAAAACCATTCTATCATGTCTTGCAGCCCCCTACCCATAGTATGTGGTGCACAACACATCCATAGGCAGGACTCTACTTAGAACGGCTTGCAGACTCCCTGGGATATGACCTGCTCTGATACCAAGTTTTTCACACCCCGCCTTGGGGGGTATGACTGGCATCTGGTTCCCTACTAGGACCTGAACTGCTAGACTACTGAGCCTGAGCACATCTGGTGTCTGGCTGGCTCTAACTTAGATTCAGGGAAACAACGGGCTATATAACAGCTGTAAATATAGCCTCCGGCCAACTAGGCCTATAGCCACCTATACCTATACTAATAGCTAACCAGAAACATATCAATATAGGGGAGCCTATGCGGGCCGACAAGGCCACCATGCTGTCTAGTTATCTGTAACTCAACAAAGAAAAATTGGAAAGCTACGTGACTGGCAAGGTCACCAGTACTGTCAAGCTATGGCCCCACACGGCCAACATGAAAGAAATAGAAGTACTAACAGCTATACAACTGCACGGCCTCACACGACCGGCTCATCTGACCACAGGGGAAATATATACAGACTGCAAACCTCTAAGAAATACTGATAAGATGGTCGGGACAGGGACCCGGCCTACCCATGATGTACAACAAAAGAAAAGGGGTAAACCTCTAGCTATCTAGCTCCGGATGACTGGAGCTGATGACCCTGTGAGCTGACTGGAATCACGAGGTATCGGCCCCTCGTCTATGAGTACCTGCAGGCAAGTAATGCAGTGCCCCACCAGGCGTCAGTACCACTGGTACTGAGTATGTAAAACAATAACTGAAAGAAATATCTGAAAAAAACAACACAACTGATGGAACTGAAATAGGAAGGAATAGACTAACTAACTGAAAATGTAAAGCTATGCCTACTCTTAACTATACTGGAAGGAGTAGGAGTAATACCTGGAGATGTATCGTTCGACTGTCGATCTACTCATATCTAGTGTAACATGGCGTAACATAACATAACATAACATAGCACACACAAACCTTACGCGGCCCCCATAAGCCGGGAGGTGCAAACAACACGCAATCTATACCCCTACCCCGGTCGTCCCATCTCCTATAATAACTATAAGGATCCTGCCGATCCCCTGGGTATGCACTTGGGCTCGCTGAGCCCCTGACTATAACTGTACCTGAGTCTGGAGGACTCCTAAATCAACACCCGGGTGTATCCGCTCGACAGGGGTGTATAAGTGCCGACCAAGGCACAATATGGGGAAAACTGGCATCCTATCTTTGTCCCCTGTGGGACGGCATGCCACTCCGTAGAGCGACGTATCCTCATCCTCTGGTGGAAGAGTCGATACAGCTATTAACCCTGGGGCGGTCATGGATGCTAGGTAATCTAACCCCAGACAATACAATGGTCTCAACTAGTAAAACTATCTGCATATCCCACATACTAAAGCTAATAATAATAATGTATTTGTTCCTACTGTATGCTGAACTAGTGATAGTGATATGTATTTATTTAATACATGTTGAAACTGATAATAGTATATATGTATAAATATAATCTTCTGCCACACTGTACTGAGTCTAATGTTGGAGAAGATATAGTTTTTCTGCTGGAAACCATGTTGTATAACTGAGTTTCTATAGTAACATGATTTAATATTTCTAACATGCTTTCTAAACTTCATTTTAACCTATCATTCTACTTCTGAGATGCCTTACAGATACTTACATTGCTTTACTAGGTTTCAACTGAATACGATAATATCCTAACATTCTTTACTAAATCACATACTGGGCATGCTGTACAGTTCCTAACACTTGTATTCGAATCTATATCATGCTAGCAAGTTTCACGCTATACATAACATGATGCTTCCAATAACGTAGAAACATTCGTAATAAACATAATACATGACTTCTGAACATTCTACTTGCCTTTAAACTACTTTACTTACCGAGACTACTAACTTGTCGAGAAAACTATCTTTACATACCTTCACTTCTGATTTCCCGACTAACCGGCGTAGCTTGGTCAGTATTTCAGGTATTCCTCCCAACTGCATTCATATATATAACAATCAGTACTAAATACAACTTTATTCTTAAGGACAACACTTTCAATATAATTATAGCCAAAACTTAGGCTTATGGAAAGACGGTCGAAAACTCGCTATTTTTCAGAAGTCCAGAAGGGAGAAGTATTCATTGCACAGCTAGGAACACATAGACACTAGTTTGGAACAATTCCACTTACCTTAGTCCGGTAGCTCGACGATTCGTCGGCCGTATTTCGCGAAACTAAATCCATAGGAATGCACTATGCTGCTAAATACTTCGGTATCTGAGGTTAATTTGGGTTTGGACTATGTTTAGCAGTGTAATCGGACGAAAATATATTTACCTTCTTCATCCTCCTCTAATCCTCTGTGTTTTCTGGAAATTTTATAAGTTTTTAATGAATTAAAACCGAAGTGAGGCTTTATATACTTGAGCCTGGACAGGGCCAACGTGTCACGGAGCCAACGCGGAGGCTCCACCTCCGTGACACGTTGCCATCATGGAGGGGCTCTACCTCGGCTCCTTCCGCAATGGTTCGACAGGTTATCTGTCCGATCCTTTCCCGGGCCTTTCTCTAGCACGTATGGCTTTCAAATATGCCTAATCACCGTGCGAATAGGCCATCTAGGTGTCAGAAATCTTACGGGGTATAACATGATCATCCCGAGCATGTCGCTCGGCTAGTGTCAGAACTGGCCCATAAGTGGTGTCGGGTGCCTTAGTTTTGGTGACATCTAAGGCCCGCCTCTCTATCTGCGGGATGTAGTCAAGGGCCTCCTCCTCAACATCTAGACCCCTTAGGAATGTGGTCAGTAGGCCACCAAACCCGTACCTGTGCCCTTGATGCAAACGGGCTCTCTTCATGGCGGAGATAATCACCACCCCCATATTGATCTCCAACCCTTTCATCAAGGCGTATACCAAGCATACACGATTCCAGGTGACATCTGTCATATGCACCCCCGGGATCAGGCAGGAACAAATAATCTTCAGCCATATCCTGGCTTCCCTGTTCATCTGTGAGTAGGGCAAGGTCTGATGGTAGCCCCTTTCCTTATGCCTGCTCCAACGTGCTGTAGATCGGGTTCCATACAAAGTGCATCTGATATCCGCATATGATGGAGTGATATTCAGCTGCTGAAGCACATGGGCGTTTGTGTCCCGTGCCCCCAAGATGGCATTAAGGTGGTGGGGCTCAAAAGTGACTATCTGCCCCCTTTTCTTGATGGTGTGACTTCTGAGTGTCAGGTTCCAATTGGCGTAGAATTCCCGAATCAGGTGCAGGTTGCACTCCTTAGGCTCTTCAAAAATAAAATTTAGACCGGCTGCCTCAATCCTGTGGACAATCCGTGGGAATTCCTGTGCTAATGGTTCCCTAGCAATGTGTTCTTCGGGGAAGTATTTGTTTTCCTTATGCTTTGTGTACCATTTCTTCCCCTCCTCTGTCACCTATCTGGTTCTTTATTGCCGGCGTTGGCCGCGTTGAACCGCTGGTGCTGCTGGGACTGCTATTCCCAGCCTAATTCTTTTCCTTCCGGCGCCTGATGTTGATGCGCCCTTCCCTTTATCTTGCCTTCTTGCCAATTTTCCTGTCAAACCAATCAGACAGTCCCAATGTTAATCTAAGTAAGATTAGCTTCGACTAAGGTTGGGTTAAGCTAGACTACCCTACACTTAGTCTTCAGCCACAATCACAACATTATGGCAAGATCATACTTATTTCCAAAAAACAAACAACAAAACATAACAAATATGCCTAGTGCATTCAGAGAATTCGACGGTATAAATTCTATGTACTACTCAGACTTCGTACGGCTAGTCACCACAACATTACCATTGTTCACATTTCATCACATAGCACTTAGCAAGGAGAAACAAAGAAAAATTTATCTACACGAACCTATACAATTCATACATTTATTGCAATTTCAACAATTTCATTAACCCGACAACCCGTCGTGCCTTAATCGTCTTAACATTAAGCACAACATCATGTTCCTCACCCAACATGCACAAACCAAGAGGAATTTCACATTTCAATTCAATTTTAACATCTTCATGTTTGAATTCTAACCTTAGCTATCATTTTGCAAGAATTTCAATCACACATGTAACTATCGAGTTCATACCATCACAATGATACTCTGAACATCAATCAACAATAATTTACATCAATTCATGCTTAATTTACACTTAGGGCAAGTTTTCCTCACTTCCTATGCTAAAAATCGGAAAAATAAGGTAGGAAATGAGATGAAGTTAACAAACACACCTTATATTCGATGATATCGAAGAAAAGTTGATAAAATTGAGCTCCTAGACCGTGTCACGTTGGGGAAGGGGGGAATTTTGGGTTGTTTGTCGCAGAGGAGGTAAGAAATGGGAAAAAATGAGGGAAAACGGGGTTAAAAAAGGGGGTTTTTCGCAAGGGTCACCCGGCGACCCGGTGTGACCCGTCGCGAAATACACGTCAACGTATCACGGAGGGTAACGCGGAGCATGCCCTCCGTGACACAGAGCCAACGCGCAGGTGTTCTGCAATTTGTAAAAATTCCATAATTACCTTCAACGTGTCACGGAGGCTAACGTGGAGGCCCTCCTCCATGACACGGAGCCATCGCGTGGGCTCACTGTTTTGCCACTTTTTATTATTTTTCATACCTCGATTTTTCCTTTGCGATCCTTTGCATATTTATCCTCCGTTCAACCTGACATTAATCTCACCACAAGAAATTGGTTAGAATTTATAGGTTTCACATGAAATACACATTTTTTTTGTTTTTATTTTTATTTTTCTCCTTTTGTTTTCTTTCTCTACGAAATCTAATAAAATAGTACAACTAAAATTTCACGGGTTGCCTCCCGTGCAGCGCTTGGTTTACCGTCGCGGCTCGATGTATCAAGTTTCACCGCTTTTACCTCCACCTTGAGGATATGAATCTCACCCCAAATTTCTTCTCTAATTTCCTCTTATGCTCCAGGGGTGGTGGTGAAAAATTGTAAGGACCAAGCAGTAGATGTTGCCTTTTGAACTTATTGGCCCTTAAGTAAGCGAAGTCATTTTGTCTCTCCAAGTTAGCAAATCTCAAAATATACGGGACTTGGTCCTCCTCTAGACATTTCTCTATTAGATTGGAAGACTCTATTTCTATGTTGTCAACCAAACTTAATGTTGAAAAATTCTTCGAGTGTGGTCCAATAAACCTCAACTCTGAAACTACATTGTGCTTGACCTCCTTAGTTGTATACACCTTCTCAGCATCGACATCTATCTCTCCATTAATGTCAACTGGAGGATACTCTATCTCTTCTTCCATGAATGGATTTTCCATAAGTGTGAGCCCATCACAGGGACACTCAAGAGATTCTAATTGTTGGGCTTCATCCAAAAATTCACCCTTGTCTTCCTCTTGTAGTTCCTCTTGAATATCGGATAAAACTGTTACCTGCAATTTATCACAAGCTTCAGCCTCAGGAATCATCTCTGTGACTTTGACGCTCATCCTTTCTAGAGCCTCTATATTCTCTTCTTGCTGAATTCTCAATACTGCCATCGCCTCCTTCATTGCTTCTGATTGCTCCAGGAGTTGTTTCAGCATGTCTTCTATTTGAGCTTGGCGTCCCAAGTCCTCATTTTCAACATGCCTATATTAAGCAAAAACAATAGAAGGATTATAGTAGGGGCTTGGGGGAGGGGAATATGTATTTAGACAGCCATCCAAATGGCCATCTTGACCACCACATATATCGCAAGTGTTACAGTGTTTCCACGAGTGGTGTCCTCCGCAATTCAGACAACATTCACCAAAATATGAGTATCCACCATTTAAACCATTTGTATTCCACGATGTCATGTCAATAAGGGTATCCGAAAAAGAAAAAAATAAAATAAAAAAGAATTGAAACAAACACTAAGACCAAGTTGTCAGCACTTATATAGAATTTGTAAACTAACACTAAGAAAACAATTTTACCAATTTCCAGTCCCCGGCAACAGCGCCAAAAACTTGTTCGGTGCTTTTTGGGTATATAGCTACACGCAAGTGCATGTGGTCGAATAAGTAATAAATTGGCTCAAGCAAGCCAAGTATCAATCCCACAGGGACTGGACTAAAGTAACAATCTACTCAAGTGTCAATGAACTTTAACTTTAAAATGCAGACAACAGTGTGAAGAAGAGATGTTGATAGTTTGTTTTCTAATTTTATACTAAGTCTAAAACCAATATACAAATTGAGTCTGAACTATAAGTATGAGCATGCTGAGGTTGAATGAACATGTAGAGAAATAAATTATCGATACAATTTGATTTATCTTTCCTTCGGTTGCTGATCTTGGGCAGATTTATATGCCCAAGTGATACTCAAAAGTATCATTTGCGCCTTGTTTATGTAGCAATGTGTATACATTTTCATGTAATTGGTAATAAAATGTGAATTTATACTAACCAACATGATTAGCATTGTTTTGTAGGTAAAATGTGATTTCGAGAAGCTAAAATGCGTGTTGGACGATATCGGAGTTGGATGCGAGCAAGGAAAAAGGCATAGGACTGCACGAATTAAAGGGGCTCCGCGATGGAGCCGTGTCACGCTGCCATCGCGGAGGCATTCTGCCTGGAGAGTGAAAAGTCATCCAATTTCTAGTGGAGGGTCGCGTCTGCTCCGTGGCACGGTGGCTAGCCTCCGCGTTGCACGCCGTGCCACGTTGGTGTTTAATTTCTCGGACCCCCAGTTCCAGTGAGGGTCCGCGTTCATGGCGTGTCACGGAGGCAGTGCTCCACGATGCACTCCGTGATACGTTGCTCATTATTCCAGGAAAAATTCCCACTAGTATAAATAGAACACTTAAGTGTATTTTTCATAATTCAGACTTGGTGGAGCAAGGATGTGGGTTAAAGGTAGTTGAGGGACGAAAAGTTCAGGGTTTTTTCTCTCTTTATTTCTTCTCTAATTCAATTGTTTGTATGATTAACACTCGTTTTATGATGATTAATCCACAAATGAGTGGCTAATTCCCTTCCTTGCTGAGGTTATGAACACTTGTGATGAATTTTGATTATTAATTATATGGTTTTTCATCTTTTTCTTCCATGTTGTTCTATTAATTCTTGTTCTTACTGCATTGGTGTGCGGCCTACATTAATGTACATCTAAAAAGTCCAATTTCACTCGAGAGAGCACGAAATTGGAAAGTTGTGAATTAATAGGATATTGTTCTTAATATTTGGGAAAATTGAGTTTTGATGTGCATTCAGGATAGAAATATACCTGAAAGTCGTATTAGTCAATTTAGGAACCGGAATTGTATGGCTAGAACATGAATTGCATTTGATCACAGAAATGTAGACGGATGGTTCATGATACTTAAGTGAGATTAAATACGAAAGTTTTAATCTCTTGGCAAATGTTCTTGGCTAGCAACTGGAAGAAAATATTATCCAATTTATGATGATAATCAGTTTCATTACATGTTCTTTAACCTCAGCATGCTTTTATCCATAGTCCAAATTCAATGTAGATAATTGTTCGTAGTTTTAGTATAAAATTTATAAAACAAATTATTCAATTTTTGGTTATTTATTTGTCAGCATATTTAGAAGTAAAAATATAGTATACTTGAGCAAATTGCACTTAACCCAAGTCTCTGTGGGATCGATACTTGGCTTACTAAAGCCACTTACTACTTGTTCGACCACGTGCACTTGCGTGTTGGTTTTATAACCCCAAAACCACCCGAACAAGTTTTTGGCGCCGTTGCCGGGGACTTGGCAATTGGTGAATTTGTTTGATGTGTTAATTTACTTTATTTTCATATTCTTAAGTGTTGACAACTTGGTCTTAGCCTGTATTTTGCAGACTTAATTGCTGTGAACACTGGCAAGAGACAAAGAGCTGGTGGAATCTTATATAGAGCCAGAGCGTATATTTCACAGTAAACAGAGAGAAGCTCTACAAAGAAAGCTGCAGTTGCTCAGACAGACCATTATGGAGCAACAAAATCCACCGGTAGTAAGGGCAGTGTTAGTGCCCAAACAAGCAGCAGCAAGGCTGGTTCGCGAGGTGGCAATCCCACATGCCAACAATGTTACATCCAGTATCCGCAAACCAGAGCCTGGAGGGAGATTTAAACTCAAGCAAAATATGGTGCAATTGTTGCACACAAGCGGGCAATTTACCGGTCTCCCTCATGAAGACCCACAACAGCATCTCCAAAACTTTTTGGAGATAAGTGACACGTACATACCCGCTGGAGTGTCACCTGACTATGTTCGGCTTACATTATTTCCGTTCTCATTACTCGAAGAAGCCAAGAGGTGATTGAAAGCTGAGCCACCAAATTCTATTTCAACGTGGGATGATCTTGCACGGAAGTTCTTGATAAGGTTTTTTCCCTCTGGTAAAACAACAAGACTTAGAAGTCAAATTCTAAGTTTCAAACAGAGGGAGGGAGAAAATTTATATCAAGCCTGAGAGAGATTTAAATCCATGTTGCGGGACTGTCCTCATCATTATCAGTCCAATGAGGTGTTGGTGCACACATTTATTGAGGGTTTGGAACCCCACACCAAAATATTGCTAGATTCAGCAGCTGGAGGGCAAGCACTGGAAAAGACTTATGAGGAGCTGTATACCTTGCTAAACCGGATTTCACAGGGCAATCCAGAATGTAATGCTGATTCATCACGAGGTGGGACAAAGAAAGCAGCAGGAGTGCTTGAAGTGGATGGGTTTACAGCTATCGCTGCACAGATAGCTGCCTTGCAAAATTAATTGAACAACCACTTCAGCAACATGACTTTGAACCAGCCGTCAGCTCCAGTTAATGCAGTCCAGCAATTGTGGTGTGAAGTGTGTGGAAGCAGTGAGCACTCAACTGAGTACTATGGAGCCAAACCTGACTCAGTAAACTTTGTGGGGAATGCACAAAGAAATCAACAGTAGTATGGTAGTAGCTACAATTCAAATTGGAGGAGTCATCCTAACTTCTCATGGGGTAGCAACAACAATCAAGGCCAAAGTTCGGGTCAGGGTGTGCAAAGGAATCAAGGAGGGCAACAGAACTACCAATCTCAATTCAGAAATAACAATGCACCTCCTCCACCACCATCACCCAACATTGAGGAGATGTTCAAGACCATGATAGCTAACCAAGCTCAATTGCAGGCTGATTATGTGAAATTGGCAGCCGAAGTGAAAAACAATCAGTTAGCTACCACGACTCTTGAGTATCAATTTGGGCAATTTGCTAGTGCCCAAAATACAAGTCCTAGAGGAGGACTGCCAAGCGACACGGATCTGAATCCCAAGCAGGTAAATGCAGTGACCACAAGGAGTGGTTTGCAGCTGAAGGAGGTGGAACCAGAAAGACCACCTCAACACTCGGGAGCAGCAGAAGTTGAGGGGGAGCAAAGTTCAGAAAGGGGGAAGACCAAAGAAGCTGAATCAGAAAGACCTCCACCCCTGTTCCCTCAACGACTGAAGAAACACAATGAGGAGGGGTGTTTCAAGAAATTCATGGAGGTGCTTAAACAGGTACATGTTAATTTACCTCTTGTTGATGTCTTGCAGGGAGTGCCTAAATATGCCAAATACATAAAGGACATCGTGGCCAACAAAAGTCGGTTGACTGAGTATGCTACGGTGGCTTTAATAGAGGAGTGCACTTCCTGGATCCAAAACAGACTGCCCACAAAGCTAAAAGATCCTGGAAGTTTTACTATCCAGCTTACTATTGGGCAGCGCATCCGAGCTCATGGATTGTGTGACTTGGGGGAAAGTATAAATCTGATGCCGTCTTTGGTATTCAGAAAGTTGGGTTTAGGGAGTCCTAGACCTACAACCGTAATCTTGCAGTTGGCGGATCGATCCTTAGCTAGTCCGGATGGCATTGTTGAGGATGTTCTAGTGCCAGTTGGCTCCCTAATTTTCCCGGTAGATTTTGTCATGCTGGATTTTGAACCAGACGCGGAAGTCCCATTTATTTTGGGACGACCCTTCTTGGCAACCGGGAAAGCATTAATCGACGTAGCTGCGGGGTAACTCATAATGCGAGCACACGACAAGGTAGAGGTGTTCGATGTGTATAAAGCACCCAAGCTCCCGATGGTGCATGAAGAACTCTCGGTGATCAATGTGATTGATCTTGGTAATGCTAGGCAGATGGAGGATGCCTGAGAGTTAATGGGAAGACCACCGGATAGGTGTAAGCACTACTGGGGGAGGACAGTGATCAAGAGAAATCGTCCATCACCCTAGGGGACAATTGAGCTTAAATGACGTCGAGCCGTGACGGTAAACCAGGCGCTGCACGGGAGGCAACCCGTGAGAAATTTTTTTTTTCTTTCACTTTGCAAAGTGTAAATAGATTTTTCTTTTTCTTTTTCTTGATTGATTACAAAATTTTTCGTTTTAGTTAGTATCTTTTAATTTTTGTTAGGTGAAACCTATTATTCTAACCAATTTTATTTAGTGAGATGATTTTCAGGTCAAACGGAGAAAAATTTGCACGGAATCGTGAAGGAAAAGTCGAGGTATGAAAAATTAATAAAATGTAGAAGACAATGAGCTGGGGCGATAGCTCCGTGTCACGGAGGAGGACCTCCGCGTTACCCTCCGTGACACGTTAAGGTATAACCCGAAAATTTTAAAAATTTTCCAGTATGCTGTCGCGATGGCTCCGTGTCACGGAGGCAGTGCTCCGCGATGCACTCCGTGACACGTTGCCTTGTATATCGCGATGGGTCACACCGGGTTGCCGGGTGACCCGCGTGTTTTTCTACCTTTTAAACCCCGAATTCTTCCCTTTTCTCCTCATTTTCAATTTCCTCCGCGACCAAACGTCCCAAAATCCCTCTCTCATCAACGTGCCATGGCTTAAGGCAACAATTTGCTGAGTTTTCTTCGATTATTCAACTACAAGGTATGTTTTCCGATTCCCTCTCAAGTTTTTGTCGATTTTATTTGATTTTAAGCATGAGAGGTGAACTAAATTGCCCTAGGTCGAAATTAAGCATCAATTCAAGTTATTTGTTAATTGATAATTGTTCGGAATGTCGTTATGATTGTTTGAACTTGTCGATTGCATAAATTAGTCGATTTTGATTGCGAAAATCAATTCTAGGGCTTCTTGTTGAATGTGAAGTTAGAAATGTATTGAAAGTGTGAATTTTATGCCGGGTTGTACATGTTGAATGAGATGAGTCATTGTACAAAGTGTTAGGATGTTAATAGACGACGAATTGGGGGAATTGTTGAAATTTGCTCGAATCGGGTTGGTTGGATAGGTTAATGTATATAAATTGTTGTTGTTATTTTTGTTTCTTTGTTTTTCTTTGCTAAGTGCGAGGGTTAAAATGTTTGCGATGGTAGTGATTGTGATTAGCTGTACGAAGTCTGAGTAGAACGCAGAAGTTATACCGTCGAATTTTTCTTTTTGAAGGCACTAAGCATGATTGTATAGCTGGTTGTTTGATGTAAATAAAGTTATTCTTGTCGTATTTTTATAACTGTAGCTAAGGACTAAGTGTGGGGTAACTTAGCGTAACCCGACCTTAGGCGAAGTTAATATTTATTTAGCTTAACATTGAGCATGTTTACTTGGGTTGACAAGTAAATTGGCAAGCCGGCAAGATAAAGGGAAAGGTGCATCAACTTCAGGCACCGAAAGGAAGAGACTCAGACTGGGCATAGCAGTCCCAGCTGCACCAGCAGTTCCACGCGGCTAGCGCCGCCAATATGGAACAAGATGGGTGACGGACGAGGGGAAAAAGTGGTACACGAAGCACAAAGAGAACAAATATTTCCCCGAGGAGTATATAGCACGGGAGCCATTGGCACAGGAGTTTCCCAGAATAGTTCACGGATCGAGGCAGCGGGGCTAAAATTCATATTTGAGGAGCCCAAGGAATGCAACCTGCATTTGGTTCGGGAGTTCTATGCCAACTGGAACCCGTCAATCAGAAACCACACCATCAAAATCAGAGGGCAGATAGTCACTCTGGAGCCCCACCAGCTCAATGCCATGATAGGAGCGCGGGACACAGACGCCCATGTCCTCAGACAGCTGAACATTACCCCACCGTATGCTGACATCAGACGCACACTGTGTGGGGCCCAATCTACAGCTAGATGGAGCAGGCACAAGGAAAGGGGCTACCATCAGACTCTGCCATATTCTCAGATGAATAGGGAAACCCGTATTTCGCTGAAGATAGTCTGCTCTTGCCTCATCCCGGGGGTACATATGACTGATGTAACCCGGGATCGTGTTTGCCTGGTGTACGCCCTGATGAAAAGGCTGGAGATAAATGTTGGGGCGGTTATTATATCCGCCATGAAGAGAGCCCGGCTGCACCAGGGGCACAGGTATGGGTTCGGTGGACTACTCACCACCTTTCTCCGGGGCCTCGATGTTGAGGAGGAGGCCCTCGATTATATCCTGCAGTTGGAGCGGCGAGCCTTGGATGTGACCAAAACTAAGGCTCCCGACACCACCCACGGGCTAGTTCTGACACTTGGCGAGCGACACACTCGTGATGACCAATATATGGCACGGATGTATGGGATGTAGATGCTCCAGCTCAGGATAGGTGGGAGGCCGGCGACGGAGCAGGAGCTATGGCAGCTCGAGCTAGATTACCCGTTTGGCGAAAACGTCAGGGCTCTATGCTGAGTAGGGCCAGCCTTTGTAGAGCCCACTGATGATGACGTCCCCACGGATGAGGAGACACGTCGGGAGGACTCTGATGTGGAGTCCGATGATGACGACGGAGGCGACTCGGACATGGGAGATGAGGCAGCAGTACCTGATGAAGAAGTGGAATACTTTGACTGATCAAGGAGTTCCACCACCCGATTATGTGCTATTTAATTTTTGTGAACACTGGGGATAGTGTTCGGATTAAGTGTGGGGTGGCGAGTAGTTAGGTGCTGGGCTGGGCTATTTTGTTTGTATGTTCTCCTCTGTTATTTTGTATGTTGTGTTTCCCTGTGTTTGTGAATTTTCAAATTGTTCTGTATGTGTACATATTTGTGGAATTGATGTGTGTTGTTGAATGTTGCCAGCTGATTCTGTAAATATTTTAATTATTGAAATGGTCGATATTTTTAAAAAATTTGGTTGTTCATATTTCAAATATTTTGTAAATATTTTTCTATCGAAATCATCGATGTTTTGCAAAATTTGTAATTTTTTTTAATTTTGGGTTTCTCGGCGTTTGTTTTTGGTTCTTTTACCGAGAATGGTCCCATTGAACCGAAGTCATAGTTAGTGACCGTTCCCTATGATGGATGGATGACGACCGTCTTAAGGGAAATGTAGTCGGTAGGAGTAGTTTATTTTAATTAATTTTCAGTTTTTTTCTTGGTGGATTGCATCCAAGAACCTGTAGTTACTATATGGTTGCGAAAGTTTGGTTGCGTGTTGTACATGATATTCAAAATGCAAAGGTGATTCGTATGAAAGCATGCAATTTTGTAAATATGCTGAGATACCTAGGCTGTAGAGTTCGATTCAGTGTGATTGAGGCTTAATGTTTGAATTCATGTAATTAGCTGATTGAAGAGTCTGTGAATACATCTTGAATTGAGCATGTGCATAAAGTGTGAAGTGAGGTGTTGATATTCCATGCTATTGTGAAGTGTCTAGAACTTGCCTGGTGTGTGTACAAAACGAAATGAAGGAGGTGTATTGTAGGAAAGGATGTAGGCATTTCTTTGTTTTAACCGAGAGTTTCTATTTTTTTTTCATACTCCCCCTTTCTGTGATTGTATACCCTAGTCAGCCCTTTGAGCCTTTAGCCGATTATTTCTTTCTTTTGTCCAAAAAGTGTAAACCGAGCTTAATTCTTTCTTTTCATTAGCCGTAAAGTCTATACAAAACTCTTAAGCGCTTAAGAAGAGAAAATAATGTTCCCAAAGTGTCAAAGAGTGAGAATGGTGAAAAGAAGAAAAGCAGAGTGATGAAAGAAAAAAAAAAGGGTGAAGGTGCACGTGCTATAAATAAACGATAATGAAGGTGCATGAATAACCTTTGTTATTGTGTCAAGTCTGCATACTGAAATGGGCCATACTAAAGTAAATCATCAAGAATGGGATGATGAAAAGAAAAGAAAAGAAAGAAACAATGTCCATGAGTTCATGGGAATGTGTTGAAAAGGACCTTAAGGATGCTAGTGGTTATCATTGGCTAATCAAATATTTACTAGTTCCATAGCTTCCATTACAACCCATTAAAGTCCTACGTGATCTTACATTGCATTTCTTTATATTAGTGGAGTAATACACTAAGGGCAAGCTTATGGGTCATGACATGATGCATGTGAATTCTTTTGGGAGAGAGAGTGAAATTGTTTTTACATGCCCCTACTTGAATGATTGTGAGTCATATGAACAAAAAGGGGAAGATTCTCTTGAGTTGTGAGGGCACATGCTTGATGAAAGATTGATTTTCGTGTCGGATATCTTGATTAGCTGATTTGCATGAGTTTGTCGATATCGAGAGTCGATTCTTAAAGTCTAGGAAGTCTTAATGTTTTGATGGTCATTGCAGTGATAAGGCCATGCATGTTTTCTTGATGATTTGCAATATTGAATGATCGGCATGACCGTAGCTTAAATTGTCGCACCATAGTAGCGAGGGTGGGATGTAAATTGCATGAATTGTATGTTTGTTGTTCTAGGATGAACAAGGATTTAAGTGTGGGGTAAGTGATCTTGGGCAGATTTATATGCCCAAGTGATACTCAAAAGTATCATTTGCGCCTTGTTTATGTAGCAATGTGTATACATTTTCATGTAATTGGTAATAAAATGTGAATTTATACTAACCAACATGATTAGCATTGTTTTGTAGGTAAAATGTGATTTCGACAAGCTAAAATGCGTGTTGGACGATATCGGAGTTGGACTTGGATGCGAGCAAGGAAAAAGGCATAGGACTGCACGAATTAAAGGGGCTCCGTGATGGAGCCATATCACGCTGCCATCGCGGAGGCATTCTGACTAGAGGGTGAAAAGTCATCCAATTTCCAGTGGAGGGTCGCGTCTGCTCCGTGGCACGGTGGCTAGCCTCTGCGTTGCACGCCGTGCCACGTTGGTGTTTAATTTCCTGGACCCCCAGTTCTAGTGAGGATCCGCGTTCACGGCGTGTCACGGAGGCAGTGCTCCGCGATGCACTCCGTGACACGTCGCTCATTATTCCGGGAAAAATTCCCACTAGTATAAATAGAACACTTAAGTGTATTTTTCATAATTCAGACTTGGTGGAGCAAGGACGAGGGTTACAGGCAGTTGAGGGACGAAAAGTTCAGGGTTTTTTCTCTCTTTCTTTCTTCTCTAATTCAATTGTTTGTATGATTAACACTCGTTTTATGATGATTAATCCACAAATGAGTGGCTAATTCCCTTCCTTGCTGAGGTTATGAACACTTGTGATGAATTTTGATTATTAATTATATGGTTTTTCATCTTTTTCTTCCATGTTGTTCTATTAATTTTTGTTCTTACTTCATTGGTTTGCGGCCTACATTAATGTACATCTAAAAAGTCTGATTTCACTCGAGAGAGCACGAAATTGGAAAGTTGTGAATTAATAGGATATTGTTCTTAACTTGATTTGGGATAATTGAGTTTTGATGTGCATTCAGGATAGAAATATACCTGAAAGTCGTATTAGTTAATTTAGGAACCGGAATTGTATGGCTAGAACGTGAATTGCATTTGATCACAGAAATGTAGACGGATGGTTCATGATACTTAAGTGAGATTAAATACGAGAGTTTTAATCTCTTGGCAAATGTTCTTGGCTAGCAACTGGAAGAAAATATTAACCAATTTATGATGATAATCAGTTTCATTACATGTTCTTTAACCTCAACATGCTTTTATCCATAGTCCAAATTCAAAGTAGATAATTGTTCGTAGTTTTAGTATAAAATTTATAAAACAAATTATTCAATTTTTGGTTATTTATTTGTCAGCATATTTAGAAGTAAAAATATAGTATACTTGAGCAAATTGCACTTAACCCAAGTCTCTGTGGGATCGATACTTGGCTTACTAAAGCCACTTACTACTTGTTCGACCACGTGCACTTGCGTGTCAGTTTTATAACCCCAAAACCTCCTGAACAGTTGCTAGTCAAGAATTATTGCCTATGGATTAAAACTCTCGTATTTAACCCAACTTAAGAAGCATGAACCTTCCACCTACATTTATGTGATAAAAAGAAATTCATGTTCTAGCCATACAAACCCAATTCCTTAATTGACTAATACGACTTTTAGGTATATCTCTATCCTGAAGGTAAATCAATTCTCAATTTTCCCAAACTAAGAAAAGATCATATCCTATTAATTCACAACTTTCCAATCTCTTGCTCTCTCGAGTGAAACCGGACTTTTTAGATATACATTAACGTTGGCCACACATTAATTCAGTAAGAACAAGAATCAATAGAACAACCATGGAAGAAAAGATGAAAAACCAATTTATCAATAATTACATTTCAATACAAATGTTCTTAACCTCAGCAAGAAGAGGATTTAGCCACTCATTTGTGGATTAAACATCCTTAATGAGTGTTAATCATACAAGAAATTGAAATAAAGAAGAAGGAGATAGAGAAAAACCCTGAGATTTTCGTCCCCTCAACTGCCTGTAACCCACGTTCTTGCTCAACCAAGTCAGAATTATTAAAAATAAAACCTAAGTGTTCTATTTATACTAGTGGAAATTTTTCCCGGAATAACAAGCAACGTGTCATGGAGTGCATCGCGGAGCACTGCCTCCGTGACACGCCACCAATGCGGACCCTTACTGGAATTCGGACGTCCAGGTATTTAGGCCCAACGTGGCACGGCGTGCAACGCGGGGCTAGGCCAACGTGCCACGGCCCCAACGCGCACCTTCACTGGAATTAGGCAAAATTTCACCCTCCAGGCAGAGTGCATCCGCGATGGCAGCGTGACATGGCTCCATCGCGGAGCCCCTTTAATTCATGCTCTACTAGTGCTTTTTCCCTTGCCCTCTTCCGAGTCCAATTCCAATTTCTCCCAACATGCATATTAGCTTCATAACTTTATATTTTTCCTACAAAACAACGCTAATAATGTTGGTTAGTATAAATCCACATTTTATTACAATTCACATGAAAATGTACAAACATCGATAGATAAACAAGGCAAAATGACACATTTGAGTATCACTTGGGCATATAAATTTGCCCCAGATCAAATACTGGTATGTTGAGATTATAGTGAATTGAAAGAGATGCGTGAATGGAAGTAGTTGGGGGTATTTAAATGAGAAAGACGGGGAATTTTCTTGGGTGGGTAGATGGTAGTCATTAATGGAGGATAGGTGGGAAAATGGAGTGTTTTTAGAAGAATGAAAAATGGTGGGGAAGGGAGAAATGAAAAATGGGAAAGTGGGAAGGTCGGACAAACTTCTAAAAAGGGGAATATTCTAACTCGAGGCGCACCAGTGATAACAAAAGTGTATCGGCTATTCGCCGATGTGGCTGTTTCTGATATTACCTGAGTAAGATTCTAGAAACCAGATCGGCGACTGACCGGCGTGTCATAGAATGTGACCGGCATATTTCCGGGTGAGAAACCGATGACAGGTCTACATCCAGGTACACTGCCTCACATCGGCGACTGACCTACGGTTCATGGTTTTAAGCGACGTTTTGTCAGATGGGTCACCGACTAGCCATGAATCTTTTAGTTCACTGGACAAGGTCGGCGCCCCATCGGCGGTTTGCAGATTACTGCTTGCGGTTCGCCAGTCTAGCGCTGGCCAGCTCTGTCCTTGTTCTTCTTGAAGTTCACCAACCTAACCTATAAAAATAAAAAACAACAATACATATAAGAAGAGTTAAAAAATAAAAATGCTTGAGTTGCCTCCCAAGAAGCGCCTTAGGTAACATTAAGGCACGACGAAGGTCTCTTAGGACCTAGGGTTCATCTAGATATACAATCTCTGTTTGGCCAACTTCTTCCAACACCCCCATATATCTTTTAACTCATTGGCCATTCACTTTGGACTTTCTCTCATTCTCTCCATGGAGTTCTACGGAACCATTCTCATACACCTGAGATACCTTAAAAGGGCCTGACCATTTGGATTTTAATTTCCTAGAGAATAAACGTAGCCGTGAATTGAGCAACAACACCTAGTCCCTTGGAGAAAAACTACACTGCAACACTTTTTGGTCATGATAATGTTTCATTCTAGCTTTGTAAATAGCTGCATTCTCATATGCCCTCATTCTGAATTCATTTAACTCATGTAGATTATGAACTCGTCCTTGGACAGCTCTTCCTCATTCAACATTTAATCTTTTCAATGCCCACAAGGATTTGTGTTGTAACTCAACAGGGAGATGACATGATTTTCCAAACACTAGCTAATATGGAGACATCCCTATCGGCATTTTAAATGCAGTCTGATATGCCCACAAGGCATCATCTAACTTTCGTGCCCAGTCAGTTCTTTTAATATTGGCTGTATTAGTCAAGATGGATTTTATTTCCCGATTTGAAAATTCCACTTGGCCGCTGGTTTGCGGGTGATAAGGGGTGTCCACTTTGTGTTTCACACCATATTTAGCTAGAAAGTTACTGAATACTCGATTACAAAAATGGGATCTTCTATCGCTAATGATAGCTCTGGGAGTACCGAATTGCGAGAAAATATATTTCTTCAAAAAGGTTGTTACGCTTCTCCCTTCATTATTGGGTGGTGCAACAGCTTCCACCCATTTGGAGACATAATCAACTACTACCAAGACGTATGTGTTTCCATAAGAGCTCACAAAAAGGCCCATGAAGTCCATCCCCCATACATTGAACAACTCAACCTCTAAGATCGGTGTTAGCAGAAGTTCATGCCTCCTTGAAATACTCCCTTTCCTTTGACATCGATCACATTGCTTCACAAAGTCATGGGCATCCTGATGTAGTGTAGGCTAATAAAACCCACAATGTAACACCTTAGCTGTTGTCCGCACACTCTCATAATGACCCCAGCAGGTGAAGAATGATAAGCCCCCAGAATTGGGACCATCTGTATTTCTAGAACACACCATCGTATTAAACCATCTACATAACTCCGGAAGAGGTAAGATTCATCCCAATAAAATTTTTACACATCATGCATGAATTTCTTCTTTTCTTGAAAGTTCAAGCCTTCAAGTATAATGTTGTTGGCCAGGAAATTAGCAAAATCAGGAAACCACGATGTTAGATAGTGGGTTGTAGCCAGATTATGCTCTTCTAAAAAAACATCATTAATCTCCTCACATGCTCCTGGATAACCACTTGTTTCTAGGCCCGATAGATGGTCGGCCACTTTATTCTCACATCCCTTACGATTCTTCACCTCAAAGTCGAATTCTTGCAGCAACAAGACCCACCTGATCAGTCTCGATTTAGCATCTTTCTTGGCCTTAAATACCTAAGCATTGCATGGTCCGTGTGCACCACCACTTTCGCTCCAAAAAAATATGCCCAAAAATTTTAAAAAACAAACACAACAACGAGTAGCTCATGCTCTGTTGCTGTGTAGTTTGTTTGTGCATCGTTTAGAGCCTTGCTAGCATATCATGACCCAAACGTACACCAGGATTGTAAACAAGGGACAAGGTGCCCCGAGAGACTCCAAGACAACCCATGGCATGAGCGTACATCTAATTCAGTCGCATGAGTAGAAAACATAACTTAAGAAAACGTAAACATATCATAATTATGGAGAAGAGACAATACATAATCCATACATGACAGCTGAATACAACTTATTGTCTGGAAAGCCTCTAATCATGACAGAAGGGTTGATGGGACAACTCCCCAACTAAACCCAGCAAAGAAGAAATTGAAGGAAAAACATAGAGTTAGAGCATACGACCCTCGGAACATGAGGATTCACCAAGTACACTGAGATCAGATCTGAAGCTATCTACGGGTGAGGATGAGCGTGAGAACTGGGACCTTTATCATGAAACGATGCAGCATAAAAAGTATGCAGTCAGTACGTGGAATGTACTGAGTATGCAAGGTATGTAAAGCGGACATTTAAAACAAATTTGAAATTTAAAGTAATCATAAGAGTAGTACATGGTGCTCATATCATAAATCATAATAACATATCATTCGGCTCAAGATTATCAAAACATTCGTAACATAAGCATAATCATAATCATAACAGAAGAGATTTACTTACCATAACTTGATCCAACATACATAATCATAACATGCATAAATTGTCTAGAATAGTGGGAGATTTTCTTAACCGACATACCCTATATGAGCACACATGAAGTCCGTCTTGTAATCTTACTAGGGAGTGTGTATGTACATTCCCAAGGGTAGGACCATGAAAGTGTGATATTACCATGAAAAGGCCCATTTGGTTTGGGGACAGTCATGAAAGGGGTCACAACATACCTATGGTGGCACGTAGTTCATGAGATCCGGGGCTTAACCTGAGCCCCGAACCTACTCGGTGTTGGACACTACTCCCAAAACATATATAGTGCTCATAGTAAAACATGCATGAATTCATGGGCTAGTTAAATCGTGATAATCATAAATATACTTATACATATGTGAACTAGCCATGAAACAAGGACCGTCAGTCGGCCAAAACATAATTTATGATTCGTAAGGTTCATGCATACTTTTAAATCATGCATATAGCGTGAAATTAATAAAATCATGATGGGTAATATCATAAATCCATAATTTGAATCATAATTCATGCTAGACTTGCAAATATCATTAATAGAAATATTAGATCATAAATCAATTTATCATGGGTCCTGCATAATTAGGCTTAACATCATAGAAATCCAAATCGATAAAATTATAAATGATTTAAGTAATAAAAACTGATCAAAAACCATACATTATGATGATATTCTAAAATCACAAAACTCATTATCTAATTATTAGACTTTTATAAAAATCATCTTCAAAACCCCAAGATTTTGAAATAAAATTTTTGCGAAAATCATAGAGGATGGGCATGGGTGTGGAAGAAATCACCCATTGTTAGCCTTATATACTTGGGATATCTGATACTTAACTTCCCTTGATTACCTAAATATGAAATTGGAAAAATTGAAGAGAAGAGCCTAGAATTTCCTTAGATCGCCTCTCACTATTCTTGCATGCATGAATGAATGGAAAACTGAACTTAACCCCTTTAAATTTCCTTGTTCATAACCCAAAATGTCGTAGTTTTGGCCTTAGGATCTTAGAAAATTACAAAAAGACCCTTACTATTTTACACAAAATAAATACCAGGTGACCCTAACAGATGATTTGACGATTCGTTACATGCCCAAATGATCCATCACCTTGCACATCAGGTACACTATCTAAATTGGTCACTGGGGGGTCCTAATCGATGACATAACGACTCGTTATGGGTGGCCACGATTTGTGGCCACCACCCGTCAAGTACATTGCCTTCCTTATGCCAATTATTTAAAATTCCTACGAATGACTCATACCACGACTTATTGCTAGACATGAAGAGTCGTGGTCTCCTTTCGTTAAGCCCACTGCCTTTCCTTTTCTATTTTTATTATACCTCCTCCCCACGGATGACCTAACGACTCATGGTGCCTGACCACGAATCGTTCCCAAGCACATGGGGACTCCATTTCCTTAACCTTATTCCCATTCTCCTAGGCCTCCCCACGAGTCACCTGACGACTCGTGGGCTCTCCTCACAAGTCGTCCAACGATCGACCTGTGCCTACAATCCAAATTTTTAGTTTTTTCCTTTTTCAACTCCCGCGTTCGATTTTTGAGTTCTCGGGGTATAACAATATCTCCACCTTGGGAACATTAATCCTTGAATGTAGTAACACACAAAAACTTAGAAACATGCAATCATCATATGCAATACTGATTATTTTAGCCAAAATTCTTACGGAATGACTCTCTCTGATTCATAAAACATAGCTGAGCTGATCTCATCCTTCACATAAACATTCATAAACATAAAAGAAACTTGAACACATGAACTGATCATGAAAACTAAATAGAGTCATAGGGCATAATTGATACCTCAAGTCGAAAATGAACCGGTAGAGAATAAATGTGGGTATTTAGCCATCATATCTTCTTTGGCTTCCCACGTAGCTCCCTCAACATGCTAATTTCTCCATAAAACCTTGACTGAAACTACTTCCTTGTTCCTTAACTTACGAACTTGATGTTCTAATATTTCTGCTGGAACTTCTTCATAGCTGAGGCTGTCTTTTACACCGACGCTGTTCACCAGAACTGCTAAAGCTGGATCTCCCAAACATTTCTTCAAGAGTGATACATGAAACATGGGATGTACTGAGGACAACTCTATGGGCAAGTCCAACTCATACGCTACCTTACCAACTCTTCTCATGATCTGGTAGGGACCAACATATCAGGGAGTGAGTTTCCCCTTCTTCCTGAACTGCATGACTCCTTTCATGGAAGACACCTTGAGAAATACCCAATTGTCTATATCAAACTCTAGATCCCTTCTCCTCACATCGGCAAATGACTTCTAGTGCCTCTAAGCAATTTTTAATCGATCCCTTATCAACTGAACCTTTACCATGGGCTCATTAACCGAATCCTGTCCTATCATGGTTGCCTCACCAACCTCAAACCATTCGATAGGCGATCTACACCTTCTCCCGTAAAGTGCCTCAAATGGTGCCTTCTTCATACTCGATTGGTAGCTGTTATTGTAAGAAAACTCAATCAAGGGCAAATGATCATCCCAGCTACCTCTGAAATCCATCACACATTCTCTCAACATATCATCAAGAGTCTAGATTGTTCGTTCGTCTTGGCCATCCGTTTGTGGATGAAAGTCTGTTCTGAGTTTAGCTTGAGTCCCAAGCCCTTGACGGCCAAAAACTGAGAAGTAAACTGAGTACCTCGGTCTGAAATAATAGACAAGGCACTCCATGAAGTCAAACCAATTCCCAAATGTACAAGTTGGAATAATCATCTGCTGAATCCGTGGTTTTGACTGGTAGAAAATGTGCAGCCTTGGTCAACCTATCTACCACTACCCAAATAGAATCATAGTGTCGGCGAGTACGAGGTAGGACTGTAATGAAATCCATATTAATATCTTCCCACATCCAAGTAGGAATGCTAATATCCTGAAGTACGCTTCCCGACCTTTGATGTTCGACTTTCACTTGCTGATAGTTTGGGAACTTGGCTACGAATTCTGCAATATCCTTCTTCAGGCTGTTCCACCAATATATTTCCCGCCAATAATGATACATCTTAGTGGCACCCAGATGGATAGAATACCTGGATCCATGTGCCTCATGCAGTATCGGGTCCCTCAAATCACCTAAGTCTGAAACACATTGACGAACCTGGTACTGTAGCACCCCATCTTCCCCTTAGAGAAAACCTCCACCTTTTTGCTCCGAACGGCTTCCTTCAGCTTTACAAAAATCGGTTCCTTATCTTGCCTCTCCCTTAAAGCAATCACGAAGGACGATTCTGATTCTTCCGAAACTACCACCCGCTATCGGTTGATTCGACCAACCGAACTCCTACAATTCCTGTCAAGAATCCTGAGGTGCCCAACTCCTGAGTCTCCATATCTTATGCCTCAGATCATGAAAAGTACATAGTGCGCTCTAATTCACCAAACATTCATTCAAAATTTTTCGGTCACAACCCAAATACGCATTCCAATCCTGAAACCCACTCTGGATCTGTTGGAAACATCATGTTACCCATGTAAAGTTTCTTGACCTTGACATTACCATGGTCAAAGCTAGCTTCCTTAAAACTTATAAATTCAACTTGAGGTTCAAATCACTCTTGAATCATCTCATAATCCCGTCAAACTACCCAACTAAATCATAACTCACCACTCGAAACCAATCAAACTCTCAAAAATCTAGTTTCGAGCTTGACAACCTAGATTGTTGACTTTGGTCAACCCTTAAACTTCAAAACCTTCTAAAATCGAAAGTCTCATCCAATCTTCATTAAATCATCTCAGAATGAAGTCTTCCACTTCCACAAGTCAAGAACAATAAACTAATGATACAAAAAGGTTCATTCTAGGAAAACGGATCGACAATCACAACATGACCATGTGGCTTTCTACACTTCCAGGCTTGGATAATAACCGGGCGTCCTGTACTAGGTCCGACATATATGGAGGGATAGGGAGTTATCCTGACCGTACGGGTATTAACCAGAATTTCCATCATGGGGAACATCCTTAGGGTTTAGAGTAAGGGAATCATGAGCACGAATCGTGTAACAAGTCTAATCTTGGAATATACCCAATTAGCACCATCTCATGAAATGATAGAACAAACTTTGGGGAATGAATTCATAGGGCTGAGTGTGATAAGAAAGATGGGTTCACATATATAACGAGAGTTATGAAATGAAATAAAATGATAATATTGAGATCGCAGACAGACGGGGTTTTGAACGTGGGCGCGAGTCAAGCGTAGCATTGAGCGATACATAAGGGAACATCTAACGAAGAAAGGAGAGACTAACCCCAAATGCTATCCATAGGACTTCCTTACTAGAAACTCAATACATGGCTGGGCCCTCAGTTACCATTTCTTCAACTCCCATGTGATAATCTCATCTAATAATGCTTAAAGGGAATTGTATGTCTTACTCATGATAGGTACGATGGAATAAATTATGACATACCTAAGACTACATTTGTGGTTGACCGCCACTCACTCGTGATAACTTGTGTTGCTGAGGTGGGAAATTTGTTGGAGCTGACCGAGGAGGATTCGTAGCATGGCCTTTCCAACCATCTCGCTTGGTTGAAGCGCAATCCTGTGTTTATGACCGAGTTGGCCACAATAAAAACAAACATCTGAACCTGCCAAGCACTTCCCTCGGTGGTGCTTTCCGCAATGCCTGCAATTTGGGTAAGTAATCTCCCTCATTCGGGGCTTGTACCCTCAAGTTTGGACTAGATACTTCTAGCGTGTTTGAGAGTGACTCCCACTACTCGACCCTTGTTGGGATCTCTTAAGGTTTCAGACCCTGGGCCTTTTTTTGCCCTTCTTGTTCCCTCTACACTTCCCAACCACACCCGAGTCACCAACCTCCGACGGGCTCTCCTTCAGGAGTCCTTGAATCCTAGTAGTTGCTGTCTCCCCAATAGGGTTCATTGGTGTGATAGCCTGCTGGTTAGACGAGGTGATCATAGCTTGTATCAATTGATCTTGGGCAAATTTATATGCCCAAGTGACACTTAAAAGTACCATTTTAGCCTTGTTTATCTATCAATATGTATACATTCTCATGTAATTGGTAATAAAATGTGAATTTATACTAACCAACATGATTAGCATTGTTTTGCAGGTAAAATGTAATTTCGGGAAGCTAAAATGCATGTTGGAGGATATCGGGGTTGGACTTGCATGCGAGCAAGGGACAAGACATTGGACAACATGAATTAAAGGGGCTCCGCAATGGAGCCGTGTCACGCTGCTATCGCGGAGGCCTTCTGCCTGGATAGGGAAATTTCGCCCAAATTCCAGAGAGGGTACGGGAAAGGTCCATGGCACGGTGGCTTGGCTCCGCGTTGCACGCCGTGCCACGTTGGGATTTATTTCCTGGACCCCCAGTTCCAGTGAAGGTCCGCGTCCGTAGCGTGTCACGGAGGCAGTGCTTCGCGATGCACTCCGTGACACGTTGCTTGTTATTCCGGGAAAAATTCCCACCAGTATAAATAGAACACTTAGGTTTATTTTTCAATATTCTGACTTGGTGGAGCAAGAACGTGGGTTACAGGCAGTTGAGGGGACGAAAATATCAGGGTTTTTCTCTCTTTCTTTCTTCTTTAATTCAATTGCCTGTATGTTTAACACTCATTTAACGATGTTTAATCCACAAATGAGTGGCTCAATCCTCTTCTTGCTGAGGTTATGAACAATTGTAGTGAAATGGATTGTTGATCATAGTGGTTTTTCATCTTTTCATCCATGTTGTTCTATTAATTCTTGTTCTTACTGCATTAATGTGTGGCCTACGTTAATGTATATCTAAAAAGTCCGATTTCACTCAAGAGAGCAAGAAATTGGAAAGTTGTGAATTAATAGGATATGATCTTTACTTGATTTGGGAAAATTGAGAATTGATTTACTTTCACGATAGAAATATACCTGAAAGTCGTATTAGTTAATTTAGGAACCGGGTTTGTATGGCTAGAACATGAATTGCATTTAATTACAGAAATGTAGGTGGATGGTTCATGATTCTTAAGTGAGGTTAAATACGAGAGTTTTAATCTCTTGGCAAATGTTCTTGGCTAGCAACTGGAGGAAAAGACTAACCAAATTATGTCGATAATTAATTTCATTACATGTTCGTTTAACCTCAGCATGCTCTCATTCATAGTTCAGACTCACATTAGATAGTTATTTTAGATTTAGCATAAAAATTACAAAACAAAATATCAAACTTTTGGTTACACTGTTGTCTGCATTTTTAGAATCGAAATATAGTACACTTGAGCAGATTGCACTTCATCCAAGTCCCTGTGGGATCGATACTTGGCTTACTAAAGCCACTTTACTACTTGTTCGACCACGTGCACTTGCGTGTAGCTATATACCCCATATAACCAGACCCGAACAAGTTTTTTGGCGCCGTTGCCGGAGACTTGGCAATTGGTGAATTTGTTTTAAGTGTTAATTTACTGTATTTTTATTTTCTTAGTGTTGACAACTTGGTCTTAGCCTGTATTTTGCAGACTTAATTTTTGTTGAACACTGGCAAGAGACAAGGAGCTGGTGGACTCGTATATAGAGCCAGAAAGAATATTTCACAGTAAACGGAGAGAAGCTCTACAAAGAAAGCGGCAGTTGCTCAGACAGACGATCATGGAGCAACAACAGAATCCACCGGTAGTCCGGGCAGGTTAGTGCCCGAAGAAGTAGCAGCTCGGCCAGTTCGCGAGGTGGCAATCCCACATGCTAATAATGTCACATCTAGCATCCGCAAACCTGATCCAGGAGGGAGGTTTGAACTTAAACAGAATATGGTGCAATTGCTGCACACTAGCGGGCAGTTTACCGGTCTCCCTCATGAAGATCCACAGCAGCATCTCCAAAATTTTTTGGAGATAAGTGACACTTACATCCCCGCTGGAGTGTCATCAGATTATGTCCGGCTTACATTGTTCCCATTCTCATTATTGGGAGAAGCCAAGAGGTGGTTTAAAGCTGAGCCACCGAATTCTATTTCTACGTGGGATGATCTTGCAAGGAAATTTTTGATACGGTTTCTTCCCTCCGGTAAAATAGCAAGACTTAGAAGTCAAATTCTAAGTTTCAAACAGAGAGAGGGAGAGAATTTATATCAGGCCTGGGAGAGATTCAAATCCATGTTGCGGGATTGTCCTCATCATCATCAGTCCAATGATGTGTTGGTGCACACTTTTATAGAGGGTTTGGAACCCCACACCAAAATATTGCTAGACTCGGTAGTTGGAGGACAAGCGCTGGAGAAAACTTATGAGGAGCTGTATACCTTGTTGAACCATATTTCGCAGGGCAATCCGGAATGGAATGCTGATTCATCAAGAGGCGGGACAAGGAAAGCATTAGGAGTGCTAGAAGTGGATGGGTTTACAACTATTGCTGCACAGATAGCTGCATTACAAAATCAACTTAACACCCACTTCAGCAACATGACAATGAACCAGCCTCAAGCCCCAGTTAATCCAGTGCAGCAAATGTGGTGTGAAGTGTGTGGAAGCAGTGAGCACTCAGCTGAGTGTTGTGGAGCCAATCCTGACTCGGTAAACTTTGTGGGTAATGTACAAAGGAACCACCAACAGTATGGTAATAGCTACAATTCAAATTGGAGGAATCACCCTAATTTTTCATGGGGTAGCAACAACCATCAGGGGCAAAGTTCGGGTCGGGGTGTGCAAAGGAACCAAGGAGGGCAGCAGAATTATCAAGCACAATTCAAAAACAACAATGCACCTCCTCCACCACCATCACCCAGCATTGAGGAGATGTTCAAGACCATGATAGCTAACCAAGCTCAATTGCAGGCTGACTATGTGAAATTGGCAGCCGAAGTGAAAAACAACCAGTTAGCTACGAAGGCACTTGAATATCAATTTGGGCAATTTGCTGGAGCCCAAAACACAAGGCCTAGAGGAGGACTTCCGAGCGACACAGATCCCAATCCCAAGCAGGTGAATGCAGTGACCACAAGGAGTGGTTTGCAGCTGAAAGAGGTGGAACCAGAAAGACCACCTCAATAGTCGGGAGCAGCAGAAGTTGAGAGGGAGCAAAGTACTGAGAGGGGGAAGACTAAGGAAGCTGAATCAGAAAGACCACCACCCCCGTTCCCTCAACGATTAAAGAAACACAAGGAGGAGGCATGTTTCAAGAAATTCATGGAGGTGCTGAAACAGGTACATATTAACTTACCTCTTGTTGATGTTTTGCAGGGAGTGTCGAAATATGCTAAGTATATAAAGGACATCGTGGCAAGCAAAATTCGATTGACTGAGTATCCTACGGTGGCTCTAACGGAGGAGCGCACTTCCCAGATTCAAAATAGACTGCCCACAAAGCTCAAAGACCCTGGGAGTTTTACTATCCAGATTACTATTGGGCAGAGCATCCGAGCTCGTGGATTGGGTGATTTGGCAGCGAGCATAAATTTAATGCCGTCATCGGTATTCAGAAAGTTGGGTCTAGGGAGTCCTAGACCAACAACAGTAATCTTGCAATTGGCAGATCGATCCTTAGCCAGACCTGATGGCATTGTGGAGGACGTTCTGGTGCAAGTTGGCTCCCTAATTTTCCCGGTAGATTTTGTCGTGCTGGATTTTGAACCAGACGCGGAAGTCCCATTTATTTTGGGATGTCCTTTCTTGGCGACCGGGAAAGCACTAATTGACGTAGCTGGGGGGCAGCTAATAATGCGAGAACACGACAATGTGGAGGTGTTCGATGTGTACAAGGCACCCAAGCTCCCGATGGTGCACGAAGAACTCTCGGTGATCAATGTGATTGATCAAGGTGATGATGAGCAGATTAAGGATTCACAGGAGTTAATGGGAAAACCACCGGATCGGTGTAAGCACTACTGGGGGGAGGACGGTGATCGAGAGAAATCGTCCATCACCCTAGAGGACAACTGAGCTTAACGACGTCGAGCCGCGACGATAAACCAGGCGCTGCACAGGAGGCAACCCGTGAAAAATTTTTTCTTTCTTTTTGTAAAGTGTAAATAGATTTTTCTTTTGTTTTCTTTTTCTTGATTTACTACAAAATTTTAGTTTTTGTTTGTGTTTTTATTTTTTATTTAGAGTGAAACCTATAATTCTAACCAATTTTGTATAGTGAGATTAATTTCAGGTCAAATGGAGGAAAATATGCACGGAATCGCAAAGGAAAATTCGAGGTATGAAAATTAAAAAAAAGTGGCAAACCAGTGAGCTGGGGCGATAACTCCGTGTCACGGAGGTGGACCTCCGCGTTACCCTCCGTGACACGTTGAGGTATAATCCGAATTTTTTCAAAAATTTCCAGAACAGGCTCGCGATGGCCCCGTGTCACGGAGGTAGTGCACCGCGATGCACTCCATGACACATTGCCGTGTATATCGCGACGGGTCACACCGGGTCGCCGGGTGACCCGCGCGATTTTACTACTTTTTAACCCCGAAAAACCCTCCCTTTCCCTTAATTTTCAATTACTCCACGACCAAAACCCCCCAAAACCCATCCCCCTTCAACGTGACACGGAGGAGGCTTAGAAAATTATCAAATTTGCATAATTTCTTCAACTTCAAGGTATGTTCTTTGATTCCACCTCAATTCTTGTCGAATTTCTTCGATATTGAGCATGTGAGGTGAGATAAGGTTGCCCTAAGTAGAAATTAATCATGAATTCAATTTAATTGTTGTTGATGAATGTTCGGAATGTCGTTATGATTGCTTGAACTCGTCAATTTCATAAATTAATCGAATTTTCTTGATAATATCATTTCTAGGGCTTGTTTTTGAATTTGAAGTTGAAAATGTAGTGAACTTGTGAATTTCATGCCGAGATGTACATGTTGAATGAGATGAGTCGATGTACTAATTGTTAGGATGTTAATAGATCGACGGATTCTTGGGTTAAGGGAACGTTGAAATTTGTAAGAATTTGGTTGGTTGTATAGGTTCGTGTAGATAAATTTTTGTTGTTGTTTTCGTTTCTTTGTTTTTCCTTTCTAAGTGCGATGGATAAAATGTCAGCGATGGTAGTGATTGTGATTAGCTGTATGAAGTCTGAGTAGTACGCAGAAGATATACCGTCGAATTTTCCGAACGCACTAAGAATGATTGTATAGTTGGTTATTGTGTGTAAATAAAGATGATCTTGTCGTATTATTGTAACTGTACCTAAGGACTAAGTGTGGGGTAACCTAGCGTAACCCGACCTTAGTCGAAGTTGATATCCATTGGCTTAACATTGATCTTGTCTACTTGGGTTGACAGGTAAAATGGCAAACAGGCAAGAGAAAGGGAAAGGCGCATCAACTTTGGGCGCCGGAAGGAAGCGAATCAGACTGGGCACAGCAATCCCAGCAGCACCAGCAGTTCCACGCGGCCAACGCCGCTAATACGGAACAAGATGGGTGACGGATGAGGGCAAAAAGTGGTACGCAAAGCACAAAGAAAACAAATATTTCCCCGAGGAGCACATAGCACGGGAACCATTAGCACAGGAGTTCCCTAGGATGGTACAACGAATCGAGGCAGCTGGGCTCAACTTCATCTTTGAAGAGCCCAAGGAATGCAATCTGCACTTGGTTCGGGAATTTTATGCCAACTGGAACCCGACTATCAGAAGTCACACCATAAAAATCAGAGGGCAAATCGTCACCTTGGAGCCCCACCACCTCAATGCCATCATAGGAGCGCGGGACACAGACGCCCACGTGCTCCGACAGCTGAACATTACCCCACCGTATGCGGACATTAGACGCACCTTGTGTGGGACCCGATCGACAGCTAGATGGACCAGACACAAAGAGAGGGGCTACCACCAGACTTTGCCCTATTCACAGATGAACAGGGAAGCAAGAATATGGCTGAAGATTGTCTGTTCTTGCCTCATGCCGAGGGTACATTTGACAGATGTAACCCGGGATCATGTATGCCTGGTGTACGTCCTGATGAAAGGGCTGGAGATCAACGTGGGGGCGGTGATTATCTCCTCCATGAAGAGAGCCCGGTTGCATCAGGGGCACAGGTATGGCTTTGGTGGACCACTCACCACCTTCCTCAGGGGCCTAGATGTCGAGGAGGAGGCCCTTGACTATATCCCCCAGATGGAGCGGCGGGCCATAGATGTTACTAAAACTAAGGCACCCGACACCACCCACGAGCCAGTGCTTACACTTGGTGAGCGACATGCTCATGATGATCAGTATATGGCTCTCATATATGGAATGCAGATGCTCCAGCTGAGGATAGGCGGGAGGCCGGCGACAGAGGAGGAGCTATGGCAGCTCGAGCTAGACTACCCCTTCGGCGAAAACGCTAGGGCTCTATGCCGAGTGGGCCCAGCATTTGTAGAGCCCACGGATGATGACGTCCCCACAGATGAGGAGACACGTCGGGAGGACTCCGATGTGGAGTCCGATGAAGACGACGGGGGTGATTCAGGCATGGGAGATGAAGCAGCAGCACCCTACGAAGAAGTGGAGTACTTTGATTGATCAGGGAGTTCCACCACCCGATTTTGTGCTATTTTAATTTTTGTGAACACTGGGGACAGTGTTCGGGCAAAGTGTGGGGTGGGAGTAGTTAGGTGCTGGGCTGTGTTGTTTTGTATGTATGCTCTAATCTGTTGTCGTGCATGTGAAATTTTGTTGTTCCCTGTGATTTATGAATTGTTAAGTAGTTGTTCTATATTTGTAAATTTATGTGAAATTAATGTGTGTTGAAGAATGTTGCTACCTGATTCTGTACATATTTTTGTTATCGAAATGATCGATATTTTAAAAATAGTTTGTACATATTTTTTCTATCAAAATGATCGATATTTTCGACATTTTTTTTCTTTTTCGGTTTCTCGGCGTTTGTTTTCGGTTCTTTTACTGAGAATGGTCCCATTGAACCGAAGTCATAGTAGTGACTGTTCCCTATGATGGATGGATGACGACCGTCTTAAGGGAAATGTAGTCGTTAGGAGTAGTTTTTTTTTATTTTCAGTTTTTTTCTTTGGTGGGTTGCATCCCAAAACCTGTAGTTACTGTATGGTTGCGAAATTCTGGTTGCATGTTGTACATGATATTTAAAAATGCAAAGGTGATTCGTATGAAAACATGCAACTTTGTAAATATGTTGAGATAACTAGGCCATAGAGTTCGATTCAGTGTGATTGAGGCTTAATGTTTGAATTCTTGTAATTAGCTGATTGAAGAGTCTGTGAATACATCTTGAATTGAGCATGTGCAAAAAGTGTGAAGTGAGGTGTTGTTATTCCATTCTATTGTGACGTGTCTAGAACTTGCCTGGTGTGTGTGCAAAACGAAATGAAGGAGGTGTATTGTAGGAAAGGATGTAGGCATTTCTTTATTTTAACCGAGAGTTTCTATTTTTCCTTGTTGTACCCACCTTGATTGTATACCCTAGTCAGCCCGTTGAGCCTTTAGCCTATTATTTTTTTCTTTTTGTCAAAAAGTGTAAACCGAGCTTAATCCCTTCTTTTCATTAGCCGTAAAGTTGATACAAAACTCTTAAGCGCTTAAGAAGAGAAAATCATTTTCCCAAAGTGTCAAAGAGTGAGAATGGTGAAAACAAAAAGAAAAGCAGAGTGATAGAAGAAAAGAAAAGGTTGAAGGTGCACTTGCTATAAATAAACTATAATGAAGGTGCATGAATAATCTTTGTTGTTGTGTCAAGTGTGCTTAATACGATGGGCCAAACTAAAGAAAAACATCAAGAATGGGATGATGAAAAGAAGAAACAATGTCCATGAGTTGATGGGATGTGTCAAAAAGGCGCTTAAGGATGCTAGTGGCTATTATTGGCTAACCCAATATTTACTAGTTCCGTAGCTTCCATTACAACCAGTTAAAGTCCTACGTGATCTTACATCGCACTTCTTTATATTAGTGGAGTAATACACTAAGGGCAAGCTTATGGGTCATAACATGATGCATGTGAATTCTTTTGGGGGAGAGAGCGAAATTGTGTTTACATGCCCCTGCTTAAAATTTTGTGAGTCATATGAGCAAAAAGGGGAAGATTCTCTTGTGTTGTGAGGGCACATGCTTGATGAGAGATTAATTTTGGTGTCGGATATCTTGATCAGCTGATTTGCATGAGTTTGCCAATATCGAGAGTCGATTCTTAAAGTCTAGGAGGTCTTGATGTATTGAAGGTCGTTGCATTGATAGGACCATGCATGTTTCTTGATGATTTGCTGTATTGAATAATCGGTATGACCGTAGCCTAAATTGTCGAACCAAAGTAGCGAGGTTGGGATGTAAATTGCATGAAGTGTAGGATTGTTGTTCGAGGACGAACAAGGATTTAAGTGTGGGGTAAGTGATCTTGGGCAAATTTATATGCCCAAGTGATACTCAAAAGTACCATTTAGCCTTGTTTATCTATCAATGTGTATACATTCTCATGTAATTGGTAATAAAATGTGAATTTATACTAACCAACATGATTAGCATTGTTTTGCAGGTAAAATGTAATTTCGGGAAGCTAAAATGCATGTTGGAGGATATCGGGGTTGGACTTGGATGCGAGCAAGGGAGAAGACATTGGACAGCATGACTTAAAGGAGCTCCGCTATGGAGCCGTGTCACGCTGCCATCGCGGAGGCCTTCTTCCTGGATAGGGAAATTTCGCCCAAATTCCAGAGAGGGTACGCGATAGGTCCGTGGCACAGTGGCTTGGCTCCGCGTTGCACGCCGTGCCACGTTGGGATTTATTTCCTGGACCCCCAGTTCCAGTGAAGGTCCGCATCCGTAGCGTGTCACGGAGGCAGTGCTCCGCGATGCACTCCGTGACATGTTGCTTGTTATTCCGGGAAAAATTCCCACCAGTATAAATAGAACACTTAGGTTCATTTTTCAATATTCTGACTTGGTGGAGCAAGAACGTGGGTTACAGGCAGTTGAGGGGATGAAAATATCAGGGTTTTTCTCTCTTTCTTTCTTCTTTAATTCAATTGCTTGTATGTTTAACATTCATTTAACGATGTTTAGTCAACAAATGAGTGGCTAAATCCTCTTCTTGCTGAGGTTATGAACATTTGTAGTGAAATGGATTGTTGATCATAGTGGTTTTTCATCTTTTCTTCCATGTTGTTCTATTAATTCTTGTTCTTACTGCATTAATGTGTGGCCTACGTTAATATATATCTAAAAAGTCCGGTTTCACTCGAGAGAGCAAGAAATTGGAAAGTTGTGAATTAATAGGATATGATCTTTACTTGATTTGGGAAAATTGGGAATTGATTTACTTTCAGGATAGAAATATACCTGAAAGTCGTATTAGTCAATTTAGGAACCGGGTTTGTATGGCTAGAACATGAATTCCATTTAATCACAGAAATGTAGGTGGATGGTTCATGATTCTTAAGTGAGGTTAAATACGAGAGTTTTAATCTCTTGGAAAATGTTCTTGGCTAGCAACTGGAGGAAAAGACTAACCAAATTATGTCAATAATTAATTTCATTACATGTTCGTTTAACCTCAGCATGCTCTCATTCATAGTTCAGACTCACATTAGATAGTTATTTTAGATTTAGCATAAAAATTATAAAACAAAATATCAAACTTTTGGTTACACTGTTGTCTGCATTTTTAGAATCGAAATATAGTACACTTGAGCAGATTGCACTTCATCCAAGTCCTTGTGGGATCGATACTTGGCTTACTAAAGCCACTTTACTACTTGTTCGACCGCGTGCACTTGCGTGTAGTTATATACCCCATATAACCAGACCCGAATATCAACACTCTGAGAGCAGCTCCGAGCTCCACCTCAATATCTTGCATGGAATCCATTAGAGCTGGTGGCACTGATTGACTCCCATCGTTGTTCTGAGAATACATGATTCTGCACACGCATATAGCACGAGTTATAAGAATAGGAACACTTTTCATTTCACAACATAGAACATGAAAGAAGGAAACATTTTCTAAACATCTTGTAGCCTCTTGTTTATTAGTGTGGCGCATTTCACACCCATGAAAAAGACTCTACCTAACGTGGCTTTTAGACTCCCTAGGACACTACAAACCAATGGCTCTGATACCAAGATTGTCACAACCCAAACGTACACCCGGATCGTAGACACGGGACAAGGAGCCCTGAGAGACTCCATGTCAATCCATGGCATGAGTGTACATCTAATTCAGTCACATTAGTAGAAGACTTAACTTAAGAAAACGTAAACATATCATAATTGCATAGAAGATAAGTACATAATCCATATATTATGGTTGAATACAACTTATAGTCTGGAAAGCCTTTAATCATGACAGACAGGTTGATGAGACAACTCCCCAACTAACCCAGTAAAGCAAAAACTGAAGGAAAAGCATAGAGTCTAAGAATACGGCCCTCGAAACATGAGGACTCACCAAGTACGCTGAGATCAGATTTGAAGCTATCTACGGGTGAGGATGAGCCTTAGAACTGGGACATGTATCAGGAAACGATACAACATAGAAAGTATGCGGTTAGTACGTGGAATGCACTGAGTATGCAAGGTAAGTAAAAAGGACATTTAAAACATGTATTAAATTCAAAGTAATCATAAGAGTAGGACATCGTGCTCGTATCATAAATCATAATAACATATCATTCGTCTCAAGATTTTCAAAGCATTCGTAACACAAGCATAACCATTATCATAACAAAAGATATTTACTAAACATAACTTGAGCCAACATACATAATCATAACATGCATAAATCATGAGGAATAGTGGGAGATTCTCTTAACCGACCTACTTCATATGAGCACACACGAAGTCCTACTTGTAATCCTAGTTGGGAAGGTGTCCATACCATGCGAAGGGTAGGACCATGAAAGTGTGATATCATAATAAAAAGGGCCATTTGGGCCAGGGACGATCATGAAAGGGGTCAAAACATACCTACGGTGACACGTAGTTCATGAGATTCGGGGCTTAACCTGAGCCCCGAACATACTCGGTGTTCAATACTACTCCCAACACATATATAGTGCTCATAGTATAACATGCATGAATTCATGAGCTAGTTAAGTCATGATAATCATAAATATACTTGTATATACGTGAACTAGCCATGAAATGAGGCCCGTGAGTCGATCAAAACATAATTCATGATTCATAAGGTTCAGGCATACATATAAATCATGCATATAGCGTGAAATTCATAAAATCATGATGGTAATTCATAATTCATGCTAGACATACAAATATCATCAATTGAAATAGTAGATAATAAATCGATTTATTGTGGGTCATAAATAATTAGGCTTAATATCATAGAAATCAGGAACTCCTCATCAAACTTGAACTTTGCTTCTTTCTCCAACAATCAAAATAGAGGATGAGCTATCTTAGAGAAGTCTTTAACAAACTTGTGGTAGAAACCCGCATGTTTGAGGAAACATCTAAAACCCTTCACGGTGTAAGGTGGAGGTAACTGAGCAATGGCGTCAACTTTGGCTTGGTCCACCTCAATCCCTTTTTCGGAAATCTTGTGTCCCTACACAATCCCTTCTTTACCATAGAATGACATTTTTCCCAATTAAGGACCAAATTTGTTTCTGTACATCTCTTTAATACCTCCTCTAAGTGTGTCAAACAATCGCCAAACGAGTCCCCCACAACTAAAAAGTCATCCATGAAGACTTCCATAGTATCTTCCACCATATCTAAAAAGATGGACATCATGCATCTTCGGAAAGTGGTGGGGGCATTGCAAACATCAAAAGGCATCCTCTTGAATGCGAAGGTGCCATAGGGACATATAAATGTGGTTTTTTCCTTGATCCTCGGGTGCAATCAAAATTTTATTGTATCCCGAGTATCTATCCAAGAAACGATAGTACTCTTGATAGGCCAACTGGTCTAACATTTGGTCAATGAAGGGCACCAGGAAATGATCCTGCTTTTTCCAAGAGTTTAACTTACGATAATCCATGCAAAATCTCCATCCAGTGACTGGGCGAGTGGCTATTAATTCATTTTTTTCATTTGGAACAATCATAATTCCTCCTTTCTTTGGCACACACAGCACAGGGCTTACCCAGCTGCTTTATGCGATATGATATACCACACCTGCGTCTATCCATTTAATAATCTCCTTTTTGACCACCTCTTGCTTAGGTGGGTTCAAACGCCTTTGATGCTCAATTGATGGGCTATAGTTTTCTTGAAGATTAATCTTGTGAGTGCAAATCCCTGGAGGAATACCAATGATATCAGCTATTGACCACCCTATAGCTCGAATGTGCCTCTTCAATTCCACAATGAGTTTTTCTATAACCTTTGATGAAATGATAACCGGGAGAATCACATTCTACCCTAGATATTCATATTTCAAGTAAGTTGGCAAGTGTTTGAGCTCCAACTTCGCTGGTGCCACAACAGATGGGTGTGATGGAGGAGTTATATGATTTTTTAAATTGAGGTCCAGCTTCCTTGGTGGGAAAGGATAATTTCTTATCTCCTAATGAACATGACGAACCTCCTCGAGTTCTTCACCTTTCAAAAAGACATCAGTAATTAGTTCTCCTATGACCTCTTCCTCCGTTTCCCACTCGAATATATCATCATCCATGATGGCCTGAGGTGAGCAAGTGTTGGTTTTTGTTGTTTGAGTTGCCACCTGAGATGCTACCTCATTCATCCTATCCTCCAATTGTTGAATTATTACATCATGACTCTTCATGGTGGTCGTAAGGTCCAACAGGTTACTCTGCAAGTCCTGAATTCCTTCTTTAGTTGAAAGGACCTTTTCAAGCACCACTTCGAGAGTACTTTCCATGTGGGGTGGAACAGACTCATCGCTCTCCTGGCTATTCGTATCAACTGACCAAACATTGTTCCGACCTTGATTTCCATGTTAAGCATACTCATAGTCGTGGTTGGCTTGGTGGTATCTTTTATGGAAAGCCTTCATATAGTTCGTCAACAACTCCATCTGCTTCACCATGACAAGCAACATTGCGTCTTTCTTCCTCTCTCTCTGCCACATCTTGTCTACTAGCTTGATAGTCTCCACACAAGGAAAACCCTTGGGGTCTCGTGACCACTCTCCGAAGCTACTCATGGGCTACACAATGATAGGTTAGTAGCAACAACTGTGGTGTGAATCTAATTTAAATAACAATCAACACAAGAATATCAAGCGCTAGTCCCCTGCAACGATGCCATTTTTTATAACGTGCAAAATATACTCCTCATGTAAAGAGTATAAATGGTCGTTGTATCAAAACAAATATCTCGACGGATGTCAGGGTTGAATCCCATAGGGACTAGTGAATGATAATTACACGTGCTGGTTGAGAAATTTAATTTAGCTTGCACCACTTAGAAATAACATAGAAACAAACAAGTTGGGGGAGATTGAAATTTGTAATGGAATATGACTTCTAATTTGGGTGACTATGATAGAAAAATTACCAAGGTTGTTGACAAGAATGTGAAAGACTAGAGGTGTGGTGTAGATGGTATGCTAACTTGATAGGTTCATGCTAGGTCATCTCATAAGTTCAATTAGTGTAAATAATCTCGAAAAAATGGAATTTAATGTTTTTCAGCCTTATTAATACCTCTTCCTAGAGTTTTTGTCAAACCTCTAAACACCATTAACTCAACCAATCAGATTTGGATTAATAGTTGCACTAGTTACTAGCTATTAGCTACTAATTAGGAATGAGAATGTAATTTTGGCTATTTCTAGCCCAGTTTCACAATATCTCATCCATACACACCATTAAATTCTCTCCCAATACTTATTTATTCTTTTGCAAGAAATAATAAAGTAAGAACAAGTAGACCCATATCATAATCAATGGATCTTCAATTATAGATTGGAGAGAATCTAACAGATTTACACTTAGTTAAAAAATATTGAGATGACTCTAGCAATACCCATTCTAATTAAGCATTCATCATCACACACCTCTAGTTAATGATTTAGCTACTCATAATTAAGAAATTCAAAAGAAAACTTAACAATAAACTCATTGAATTTAATAACAAGAGAAGTAAAATCAAGTTCAACAAGCAGTCTTCAATTATGGCAATACCTTGCTATCACGAAGAAGAAGAAGAAAAAGAGAATAGTTCTTTTCAAATTCTACCACTCAAAATCTCATCTTCTCTACCAAGGGAACGTTCTAAAAGCTAGGAATTGAAAGATGATGACACATAGTACTTTTTCTAGAATATATCCAAAAACGATAGGGTATCCTCTCTCTCTTTTTCCATGATGGACAATTTTACCCCTAATCAGTGTTCTAGCACTGATGGAAGTATCGACGGTTCACCGGTTCAATCCACGGACCACTGACTACACTATCCGCTACTTTCAATGTATTCCAGTAACCATCGACGGTTCCTTCAACGTTTTGCCGATCTCCATCTGTGCACCATCGATTTTTTGCTCATCAATCCATCAAGTTCAGGTGTCATTCGGTGACTGGACCGGCGAGTCGCCATTGGCAACCCGAGTTTCACTAGTGGCATTGTTTTCCAGAGGCAGCGGTGGTCGGCTTTTGACCGGCGTTTCAACGGTCTTCTTCGGTGGAATGCAGAATTTCATCCCACTTCTTCCTTTTTTTCTCTATTTCATGCTCTTTTCTTCACATTAGACATCAACAAACAACAAAGGCAAAAAGGGCATAAAATCCACATAAACAACTCAAAAACTAAGTAAAATTTTAGGCTTAAGAGAATAATGAGTTGGTGAATTACCAACTCATCACCAATTTATCCCAAAACAAAATAGTTTAGGAGTTAGAAGCATAGGAAATTACTACGATGCCATTATGAAAACAAGCTGAAAAACTGCCTTGCCAGCCCTCAAGGGTCATACCACGACTAGTAGTGACATACCATGTGTTGTGGTATAAAATTCATGGCTTTTGGGTGACTTACAGCTTGCTAAAACTCTCCCTATGGGTTCTTGGTATGAGTCATACCTAGATACCATAAGTTGTATCATGACTCGTGGTGACTGGCTAGTCTTGTCCGTCAAACGTGACAGTGCTTCACTAAATTGGTTATAACATTTTACTCTGAACACCGATTAATGCAAGGTCAGATAAGTTGGAAAGATGACTAAAAGGGGGTTCAATTTAATCTGATGGTTTCCCTAAAAACACTTTCTAATCTAGGAGTTATAATCATTTAATGTTTAACCTTATAAAAACTTATATGAAAACTCGATCGGTAGGAAAGCTCTCAACTCTACTTTGCTAGAGGTTGCTTGTGAACTTAGTTTGAATCCAATGTACTTCTCACACTTAATAATTGATCTTAACATTTAGTTTCCGCAAAGATCAACAGGTTTGGGCCTATTTACATACGTAGGAAATTTACTATGGCTCGTATCACCTCACTACAAGTCGTACTGAGACTCGTGGTCTCTGAGAAATCCTGAAAACTTCTCTGAACTTCATCTTACAATTCCATACTATGAAATGCACCTCCCTACCACAATTCATCCCTTGGATCATGGTATCTAAAAACCTGAAACATTTGTTACTCCCCACGGGTTAAGTCACCGATCCGTGGTTACTTTGTATGAGTCGTGATATGACTCATACTGTGGGATATTTTTATTCGATTATTCAAGTTTTATGCTTTATTTCTAGGATCTAGTGTTAGATACATACTTTTGGGGTGTTACATTATCTCCCCATGAGAAAATTCTTCACTGAATGGAGATTAATAGAGCTGAAAAGATAGGGAAAGAGCTATAAATTGCAAAACTAAATGATATGGATTGAATACTAATGGAGTGGCCGAATCCAAATTGAGATACATAGCTAAACTAAATACAAGGATTATTTATGCATGCAGACACAGGAGAAGAACTGAAGGACACAAAACTAACATGAGGCTAAGTAGAGTGCTAGAAAGGAACTAGTACTTGATGCTGAAGCTGAGTTGGAAGGGAATGGGTAAGGGTACTTAGCCATCATATCGGCTCCGGCTTCCCATGTAGCTCCTTCAAAAAGTTGATTCCTCCAAAGAACTTTCACTAAAATGACCTCCTTATTCCTCAACTTACGAACCTAACGATTAAGAATTTCAACTGGGACAACCTAGTAAAATAGATTATCATTTATTCCCACACTCTCTAAAGGCACTACCGAGGTTGGATCTATGATGCATTTCTTTAAAAGAGGAACATGGAAGACTGCATGCAATGATGCTAACTCCATAGGCAAGTCTAACTCGTAGGCCAAATTGCCAATGCACCTCAGAATCCTATAAGGATTGACATATCTAGGACTGAGCTTTTCTTTCTTCGCAAACCTCATTACACCTTTTCATAGGTTAAATATTCAAATATACCTAATCATCCACTGTAAACTCAAGTTCTCTTGTCCTCAGATCTGCATACGATTTTTAAACAACTTTGAGCCATTTTCAGCTTTTATCTAATTAGCTAAACTTTCTCCATATCTTGATGAACTGAATCAGGCCCTATCAATGTATCTTCACCAAACTCAAACCACCCTATAGGATACCTATACCTATTACCATAAAATGCCTTAAGTGGGGCCATCTAAAGGTTAGAGTAGTAGCTGTTGTTATATCCAAACTTAATGAAAGGCAGGTGATCATCCTAACACCCCTTGAAATCAATCACGAAAGTTGTTAATATATCCTCTAAAGTCTTAATGTCCACTCAGCTTGAGCATCAGTCCATGGGTGAAGTTGTACTAGGCATAACCTGAGTACCAAGTCCTTTCTGTAATGACTTCAAGAAGTACGAGGTGAATTGTGTACCTTTAACACTCTAAAACGTTCCTACACCAAACTCAAGCCCTGCATGAAAAACCAGGGGGAAAATCGAAATTTTTTATCACAGAACAACCCAGACAACAAATCGTTGTCACATCTAATGGGCCGTTATTTGAGCCGTTCACAACTATGCAGAATTTCTCTCCGGGAACAAAGAGGCATAAGACGACTCATTGGAAGGAGAAACAAGTCGTCCTATCGTCTGTTTTATCCCAAGTTGCTAAATCTACCAGGCACCTCCCAAAAGAAACAAGTGGAACCAACGACTCATTGTCAGCTCTAACGAGTCATTGTCTCCACCTGTCGCTAGATCTCAGGTCCAGGCAGTGTTGGCCATGAGCAGACACAATAACCCATTGGTTCTACCAAAGAGATGTTTTGTTGTCTCTTAGTAGAGGGACCAAGTCTTCCTGAAAATGACAATGAGAGGTACTAATGACCAGTTGGTTCATCCAATGAGTTGTGGTTCCCATAGTTACTAGTTTCCAGTGATCCCCAAATTCCAGGCCCAGGACCAATGATTGGTCCTAACGAGTCGTGGAATCAACCAATAGCTCGTTGTGTGACCAGTTCTAGCCCTGAGGTTTACCGTCAGGGTTTATTTGTTAGTAAATTATGGATTTCTCCCTACTATAATTTTCATGAATAATTAGGGCGGTTGTTAGCCATACTTCCAGTCATTATCTCTTTTCTTGAAATTATATGATTTTAGCCCTAGTTTCTTGAAGATAGTGAATTGAGTACTTCAGCAGGTTCTAAATATAAGTGTTGCTTGATTTTGATTATTCTTGGAATTACCAAGATAGTAAAGTTGTTTGATCAAGAGTAGAATTATTAGTTGTTTAGTCTCAGCAAGTACTTAGAAAATTACAGTATCTTGCAGAAATATCAGCTGATCAGTTTGACTATAGTCAGTCTCTTCAGGTGTAAGTAATAACTCCCAATCCCAGTTTTCAGTTATCAGTATTTAGTTTTTCCTTTAGACGGTCACGATGCTTCCATACAAGCAGCTCTGACTAGTCTAAGAACTGGTACTTATAGTTATTAGTTTGTTGTTTAGACGATTACGAAACTTCCAGTTAAGCAGCTCTGGCCAGTCTTAGAACACCAGTTTATAGTTATCCAATTTGATCGACTCTCAGGGTACTTCCAAGTAAGTATTCCTGACTTAGTCTAGGACCCAGCTTCGACCTATCAGCTTAGTAGTCAAGTTAGGACTATCCAGTGGGAGTAGTACTTAGCACCGAGCAGACCCGAGTTCCAGCATAGCCAAGTTCCCAGAAATACATTGCCACTATAGGTTATTGGCCAATGGCCCCCCACTTTGTGATCAGCCAGCCAGCCACAATACCATGGCAAGGTACAATGGGCTTTCTCCGATGGGATGTATACATCAGACTCTACGTGTATCTCATATGGTTATATGTCTATTAAGTTTATTTTAGTTCAGCTCAGTTTAGCTCAATTTACCTCAGTTTAGTCACTCAGTTCTAGGACATGTAATTGACCACTAGTCAGGGTTACTATTGATCAAATCAGTTATAACTCAATTTATTAGTATTCAGTATCAGTTGGTCATTTCATTTTATTTCATCTCAGTTGTTTATTTTTCATTCTTATTGTATATCTCAACTCAGTACATTCAAAGAACTGACATATAGTTTCTATACTATATCGTATTATGATACAGGCGCAGGTTCTTAGTCCCATCATTGTCAGTAGTTCCTCTCGATGAATCCAGCAGCAATAGTCCACTTGGTGAGTCCTTATCTTCCGAGAAAATTATTTGCTTTTCAGTTAGTTCCTTTTCAGTAAGATTTTAGAGTTAGCTGGAGGGCTTGTCCCAGCAACTCATCATCTAGTAGTGGCTTTCAAACACATTTATTTAGAATTGTTTTCAGTGATGTTTTACACATTCAGTAGTATTGATTTATAAATATTTCTTTTAAAGCTTCTTCTTTATGTTTACTTAGTATACCAGTACAAATGTTAGACCATCGTTAGCTTGGGGTCACTTATGGTACCAAGTGATCTTGGGCAGATTTATATGCCCATGTGATACTCAAACGTATCATTTTTACCTTGTTTGTTGTGCAATGTGTATATAATATCATGTATTTGTTAATAAAATGCGAATTTATACTAACTAACATAACTAGCATTTGTTTTGCAGGATAATGTGATTTTTAAGAGCTAAAATGCGTGTTGGAACTATGTCGGAGTTGGACTGGGATGCGAGCGTGGAAAAGACCTTGGATGGCACATTTTACACTGGCTCCGCGATGGAGCCGTGCCACGCTGCCATCGCGGTAGCACACTGCCTGGAGAGGAAATTAATTGGCAGATTCCAGTGAGGCCTCGCGACAGCTCCGTGGCACGGAGACAGGACTCCGCGATGGCCTCCATGCCACGTTGAGGCCAATTATCGGGACCCTGCAATTTCCAGAGAGGGTCCGCGTCCACGCCGTGTCACGGAGGCAGTGCTCCGCGTTGGCCTCCGTGACACGTTGCTTGTTATTCCGGGAAAAATTTCCCACTAGTATAAATAGCACACTTAGGTTTATTTTTAATCAGTTTTTAGTTTTTAGACTAAGTTCAGAAGTGCAGAGTAGGAACGTGGGTTTGTGGCAGTTGAAGAATAGAAAAGCTAAGAGTTTTCTTCTCTTCCTTTCCTCTTTCCTTCAATTGTATGCATGATTTACACTCATTTTAGGATGATTAATCCAAGAATAAGTGGCTAATTCCCTTCTTTGCTGAGGTTTTGAACTTGTGTAATGAATTTTGGTGATAATTGATATGGTTTCTTCTTCTTCTTGCATGTTGTTCTATTAATTCTTGTGCTTACTACATTATTGATTGGCCACCATTAATGTATATCTGAAAAGTCCAATTTCACTCGAGAGAGCACGAAATTGGAAAGTTGTGAATTAATAGGGTATTGTTCTTAACTTGATTTGGGAAAATTGGGTTTTGATGTGCTTTCTTGATAGAAATATACTTGAAAGCCGTATTAGTCAATTTAGGAACCGGAATTGTAGTGCTAGGTCATAAATTGCATTTGATCATAGAAATGTAGACGGATGATTTATGATTCTAAAGTGAAATTAAATACGAAAGTTTTAATTTCTAGGCAACGTTCTTGGCTAGAAACATGAAGAAGAGGATGACTAAATTATCATGATTATCAAGTTCATTAGTCGTTCTTAACCTTGGCATGTGCGTATCCATTGTCTAAATTCTAAAGTAAATAGTTGTTATTAATTGTAGTATATAAATAGTTTAGAAACAAAAACTCACTCAACTCTTGGTTGGATTGTTGTTAGCATAGTTAGGGATAGAATAGAAATATAGTAAACTAGGCAGTTTTACATATCTAGAGCAACCTCCTTGGATCGATACTTGGCTACTTAGCCACTTTATTACTTGTTGACCATGTGCACTTGCGTGTCGGTTGATAATATTTAATACCAACCCGAGCAGTACAAGCCGCGAACAATATTTTGGCGCCGTTGCCGGGGAGGCTAGGCGATTTGTAAAATTGTGTTTAGTGTAAATTTGTTGTATTTGTATTTTAATTTTCTTAAGTGTTAACAACTTGGTCTTAGCCTGTATTTTGCAGATTTTTATTTCTGTGAACACTGGCAAGGGACAAGGAGCTGGTGGAATCTTACTTAGAGCCAGAACGTGAATTGCACAGTCAACGTAGAGAAGCTCTTCGGAAGAAGCTGCAGTTGCTTAAACAGTCTATGATGGAGCAACCAAATCCACCAGTTGTGCGGGCAGTGTTAGTGCCCGAGGAAGTAGCAGCCAGGCCGGTTCGTGAGGTGGCAATCCCACATGCTAATAATGTACATTCCAGCATCCGCAAACCAGAGCCTGGAGGGAGATTTGAGTTAAAGCAAAATATGGTGCAACTTTTTCACACTAGCGGGCAGTTTACCGGTCTCCCTCACGAAGATCCGCAACAACCTCTCAAGAACTTTTTGGAGATAAGTGACACTTACATACCCGCTGGAGTGTCACCTGATTATGTTCGGCTCGCCTTATTTCCATTTTCCTTACTGAGTGAAGCCAAGAGGTGGTTAAAAGCTGAACCACCCAACTCTATATCAACGTGGGATGATCTTGCAAGGAAGTTTTTGATCAGATTTTTCCCTTCAGGTAAAACAGCTAAACTTAGAAGTCAGATTCTAAGTTTTAAACAGAGGGAAGGAGAAAATCTTTATCAAGCCTGGGAAAGATTCAAGTCCATGTTGCGGGATTGTCCTCATCATCATCAGTCAAATGAGGTATTGGTCCACACGTTTATTGAGGGTTTGGAACCCCACACTAAAATTTTGTTAGACTCAGCAGCTGGAGGGCAAGCGCTGGAGAAGACTTATGAGGAGCTGTACACTTTGCTCAACCGAATTTCACAAGGCAATCCGGAATGCAATGCAGATTCTTCAAGAGGTGGAGCAAGGAAAGCAGCGGGAGTGCTTGAAGTGGATGGATTCACAGCTATCGCTGCACAGATAGCTGCTTTGCAAAATCAGTTAAACACTCACTTCAGCAATATGAATTTGAACCAGCCGTCAGCCTCAGTCAATGCAGTCCAACAGATGTGGTGTGAAGTGTGTGGTAGTAGTGAGCATTCAGCAGAATGCTGTGGTGCAAATCCTGATTCTGTCAACTTTGTGGGCAATGCACAGAGGAATCAACAGCAGTTTGGCGGTGGCTACAACTCGAATTGGAGGAATCATCCAAATTTTTCGTGGGGTAGCAACAATCAACAAGGTCAAGGTTCAGGGCAGGGTATGCACAGAAACCAAGGAGGGCAACAAGGCTATCAGAATCAGTTCAGAAATCACAATGCCCCTCCTCCACCACCATCACCGACTATTGAGGAAATGTTCAAGACCATGATTGCCAACCAGGAACAATTGCAGGCTGACTATGTCAAATTGGCAGCCGAAGTAAAGAACAATCAATTGGCAACCAAGGCTTTTGAATATCAGTTTGGGCAATTTGCTAGTGCCCAAAATACTAGACCAAGGGGAGGACTACCTAGCGACACGGATCCAAATCCTAAGAAGGTGAATGCAGTGACCACGAGGAGTGGTTTACAATTAAAGGAGGTGGAACCGGAAAGACCGCCTCAGAAGTTAGGAGCAGCAGATGTTGAGGGAGAACAAACCTCAGATACAGGGAAGACCAAAGAAGCTGAACCAGCAAGGCCTCCACCCCCGTTCCCTCAACGATTTAAGAAACACAAGGAGGAGGCGTGTTTCCAGAAATTCATGGAGGTACTTAAACAGGTACATGTTAACTTACCTCTTGTTGATGTCTTGCAGGGTGTGCTAAAATATGCGAAGTATATCAAAGACATCGTGGCCAACAAAAGTCGCTTGACTGAGTATGCCACGGTGGCTTTAACGGAGGAATGCACATCCCATATTCAGAACAGGTTGCCTACTAAACTGAAGGATCCTGGAAGTTTTACTATCCAGCTGACGATTGGGCAAAGTATCCGAGCTCGTGGGTTATGCGACTTGGGGGCAAGTATAAATCTGATGCCATCTTCGGTATTCAGAAAGTTAGGACTAGGGAGCCCTAGACCTACAACAGTGATCTTGCAGCTAGCAGACAGGTCTTTAGCTAAGCCGGATGGCATTGTTGAGGATGTGCTAGTGCAGGTAGGCTCCCTCATTTTTCCGGTAGATTTCATTGTTCTGGATTTTGAACCAGATGCGGAAGTCCCATTTATTTTGGGACGACCCTTTTTGGCAACCGGAAAGGCATTGATCGATGTAGCTGCGGGTCAACTCACAATGCGAGCACACGACAAGGTTGAGGTGTTCGACGTGTACAAGGCACCTAAGCTCCCAACTGTCTATAAGGAACTCTCGGTGATCAACGTGATTGATCATGGGAATGTGAATGGATTGAGTGATCCCCGAGAGTTACTAGGTAGGCCACCAGACAAGGTTGAGAACTACTGGGGAGATGACCATGATCGGGTCAAATCGTCCATCTCCCTAGTAGACACTTGAGCATAAAGGCTGTCGAGCCGCGACGTTAAACCAGGCGCTGCACGGGAGGCAACCCGTGAAAAATATTTTTTTCTTTCTTTAGTGTAAAGTTTTTCTTTTATTTTCTTTTCTTTTCTTTTTCTTGATTAGGCTTAGATTTGCATTTTATTTAGTAATTTTTTTTATTTAGTAATTTAGTAATTTTTTATTTTTTAGTAGGGAATCTATTCATTTAACCAATTTTTGTTTAGTGAGGTGATTTTCAGGTATACCGGAGGAAAAATACTTGGAATCGAGGAAACGAGGCGAGGTATGAAAAATAAAATTTGATGGTGAAACAGAGCACTGGCGCGTTGGCGCCGTGTCACGGAGGCAATGCTCCGCGTTGGCCTCCGTGACACGTTGAAGGCAAATCTGGAATTTTTTAAAAATTCCAGTAAGCAACGCATTGGCTCCGTGTCACGGAGGAGGGTCTACGCGTTACCCTCCGTGACACGTTGCCCTTATCCCAGTGCCGGGTCACACCGGGTTTCCGGGTGACCCGCGTGTTTCCTTTAAATAAACCCCCGATTTTCGCCCATTTTTCCTCATTCCCTCTACCCTCCACGACCAAACACCCATTCCCCTACCCCCAAGCTCCGTGCCACATTGATAGGCAAGGAAAACGTCAAGTTTTCGTCGATTCTTCAATTCCAAGGTATGTTTTCATCATCTATCTCAAATTTTTGGCGATTTTTGTCGATTTTGAGCATGTGAGGTGAGATATATCACCCTAGGTAGAAATTACACATGACGTGAATTATTTTGTGATTGATTATGTTCGGATTGTTGTAGCTGACGTTTGAACTTATCGATTGATTGAATAGTTCAATTTTGATTGTCGAATTGCATTCTAGGGCTTGGGGTTGTTGAATTTTAACTTGGGTAACTTGATAGTTTGACGAAATTGATGCCGGGGTGTGTTTATTATTTGAGATAAGTCGTGGTAAATATTGTATAATTGTTGAAAGACGACTAATTCTCGAATTTTTGTGGGAAATTGCGTAATATGTGAATTGGTTGAATTGCTTAGATTAGTTGTATATAAAATGTTTGTATTGTTGTTTCTATTTTGTTGTTGTTATTGTTGCTAAGTGCTATGGGTGAATAGCTGTCGATAGTAGGATTGGGTTAGCTGTATGAAGTCTGAGTAGTTCGCTAGCCGTTATGCTGTCGAATTTTTGTGAACGCACTAAGCAATATGTTATAGTTGATTGTGTTTGGAGTGTAAATAGAGCTATCCTTGCTAAAATGTTGTAAATATTGTTAAAGACTAAGTGTGGGGTAAATTTTGTTTAACCCGACCTTAGCCGAAGCTAACAAGTTTTTAGCTTAACGTTGTGCTTGTTTGTGTAAATTGACAGGTACAATGGCCAGCCGACAAGATAAAGGCAGGGGTGCTTCAACCTCAGGCACCAGCAGAAAGAGAATGAGACTGGGCACTGCTGTCCCAGCTGCACCTGCTGTTCCACGCGGTCAACACCGCCGATACGGAACACGATGGGTTACCGAGGAAGGAAAGAAGTGGTACGCAAAGCATAAGGAGAACAAGTACTTCCCGGAGGAATATATTGCAAGGGAACCACTTGCACAGGAGTTCCCTCGCATCGTACAGAGAATTGAGGCAGCTGGGCTCAGCTTTATCTTTCAGGAGCCCAAGGAGTGCAACCTTCACTTGGTCCGAGAATTCTACGCCAACTGGAACCCGGCCATCAGGAGCCATACTATTAAAATCAGAGGGCAGATTGTCACTCTGGAACCCCAGCAGTTTAATGCCATCGTGGGAGCGCGGGACACAGACGCCCATGTCCTCCGCCAGTTAAACATCACCCCACCGTACGCCGACATCAGACGTACGTTGTGTGGGGCTCGATCCACAGCCCGATGGAGTAGACACAAAGAGAGGGGTTACCACCAGACTCTGCCTTATTCGCAGATGAACAGGGAGGCCAGAATCTGGCTAAAAATTGTATGTTCGTGTCTGATCCCGGGAGTGCATATGACAGACGTGACCCGGGACCGTGTCTGCCTGGTGTATGCCCTTATGAAAGGGCTTGACATTAATGTGGGGGCGGTCATAATATCCGCCATGAAGAGAGCCAGACTACACCAGGGCCACAGATACAGGTTTGGCGGACTCATCACCACCTTCCTCCGAGGCCTCGACGTTGAGGAAGAAGCCTTGGATTACATTCCGCAGTTGGAGCGGAGGGCCCTTGATGTGACAAAGACCAAGGCCCCCGACACTACACACAGACCGGTGCTGACTCTGGGGGAGCGACATGCTTGTGACGACCAGTATATTGCCCGTATGTTCGGCATGCAGATGCTGCAGCTATGGATAGGTGGGAGACCAGCCACCGAGGATGAATTATGGCAGCTGGAGCTGGACTACCCCTTTGGCGAGAACGCCAGAGCTTTATGCAAGGTGGGGCCAGCCTTTGTGGAGCCGACTGATGACGACGTCCCTACTGATGAGGAGACACGTCGTGAGGACTCTGATGTGGAGTCCGATGACGGCGATGGAGCTGATTCAAATATGGGCGACGAGGCCGCAGCACCGGATGAGGAAGTCGAATATTTCGACTGAGCAGGGAGTTTCACCACCCAAAATTTTGTGCTTTGTATTGTTGTGAACACTGGGGACAGTGTTCGATTTAAGTGTGGGGTGGGGAGTAGTTAGGTGCTGGGACATAGGCTCTAAATTTGCTGTATAATTTTTCCTTGACGTTTATGTATCTTTGTGCTTTCCCTGTTGTTGTGAACTGATTTGTGATTTATGTGTATATATTGTTTTGTGGCTAATGATGTGTGTTTTTGAAAGTTATGGTTGCCTTTGTAAATATTTTGTAAATTTTGTAAATATTTTTTTTTCTTTATCGATATGATCGATATTTTTCAAAATTTTTGCGAAAAGATTTTGCACTTATCAAAATATTTTGTAAATATTTTCTATCGAAATGATCGATGTGTTGCAAAAATTTTGAAGTTTTATTTTTGGGTTTCTCGGAGTTTGTTTTAGGTTCTTTTACCGAGAATAGTCCCATTGAACCGAGGTCATAGTTAGTGACCGTTCCCTATGATGGATGGATGACGACCGTCTTAAGGGAAATGTAGTCGATAGGAGTAGATGTTTTGTTTTTAGTTTCTTTGGTGGATTGCATCAATAAACTGTAGTTGCTTATGGTTGCTAAAATTTCGTTGCGTGTTGTAATTGATGTTCAAAATGTGAAAATGATTCGTTTGAAAGCATGCAATTTTGTAAATATGTTGAGTTACCTAGGCTATAGAATTTGGTTCATTATGATTGAGGCTTAAACTTGAATTCATGTAATTGACTAATTAAAGAGTCTCTGAATGCATCTTGATTCGAGCATGTGCATGAAGTGTGAGTGAGGTTTTGCTATTCCATGTCATTGTGAATTGTCTAGAACTTGCCTGGTGTGTATACAAAACGAAATGAAGGAGATGCAGTGTCGGAAAGGATGTAGGCATTTCTTTGTTTTAACCTTTAGTTTCCATTTTTTTTTCTTGTCAAATTCTACCTTTTTATATGTTGTATACCCTAGTCAGCCCGTTGAGCCTTTAGCCGATTTCTTTCTTTTGTCCAGATTTATATGAACTAAGCTTTATTCCTTCTTTTCATTAGCCTTAAAGTCTATAAGAAGCTCTTAAGCGCTTACAAAGAACAGAAAATGTTTCCCAAAGTGTTAAAGAGTGAAAAGAGTGAAAAGAAAAGAAAAGCAAGGTGAGGAAAGAAAAGATGATGTTGAAGAGGCACTAGTTGTAATTAAATGATAGTGAGGGTACATGAAAACCCTCTGTTTTGTGTCAAGTGTGCCTGATGAAATGGGCTGTATGAAAGTAAACTAGCATGAATGGGAGAAAAAGAGAAAAGAGAGGAACAATGTCCATGAGTCGATGGGAATGAGTTGAAAAGGCGCTTAAGGATGCTAGCGACTATTATGGGCTAATCCAATATATATATACTAGATCCATAGCCCAGTTACAACCCATTAAAAGTCCTATTTGATCCTACATTGCATTTCTTTATATTAGTGGAGTAATACACTAAGGGCAAGCCTATGGGTCATGACATGATGCATGTGAATTCTTTTGGGAGAGAGAGTGAAATTAATTTTTATATGCCCCTACTTGCATGTTTGTGTGCTGCACGAACATAAAAGGGGAAGTTTCTCTCGAGTTGTGAGGGTACATGCTTGATGAAAGATTGATTTTCGTGTCGGATTTCTTGATTAGTTGATTTGCATGAGTTTGCCGATATCAAGAATCAATTCTTAAAAGTGTAGGAAGCCTCGATGTATTAAGGTCATTGTCTTGTACGACCAAGCATGTTTTCTTGATGATTTGCAAGAATTGAATAATCGGTATGACCGTAGCGTAAAATGGTTGCACCATAGTGACAAAGGTTGAGTTGTGATGTGCATGATTTGTGTATGTGTTGTTCGAGGACGAACAAGGATTTAAGTGTGGGGTAAGTGATCTTGGGCAGATTTATATGCCCAAGTGATACTCAAACGTATCATTTTTACCTTGTTTGTTGTGCAATGTGTATATAATATCATGTATTTGTTAATAAAATGCGAATTTATACTAACCAACATGATTAGCATTTGTTATGCAGGATAATGTGATTTTTAAGAGCTAAAATGCGTGTTGGAACTATGTCGGAGTTGGACTGGGATGCGAGCGTGGAAAAGACCTTGGATGGCACATTTTACACTGGCTCCGCGATGGAGCCGTGCCACGCTACCATCGCGGTAGCACACTGCCTGGAGAGGAAATTAATTGGCAGATTCCAGTGAGGCCTCGCGACAGCTCCGTGGCACGGAGACAGGACTCCGCGATGGCCTCCGTGCCACGTTGAGGCCAATTATCCGGACCCTGCAATTTCCAGAGAGGGTCCGCGTCCACGCCGTGTCGCGGAGGCAGTGCTCCGCATTGGCCTCCGTGACACGTTGCTTGTTATTCCGGGAAAAATTTCCCACTAGTATAAATAGCACACTTAGGTTTATTTTTAATCAGTTTTTAGTTTTTAGACTGAGTTCAGAAGTGGAGAGCAGGAACGTGGGTTTGTGGCAGTTGAAGAATAGAAAAGCTAAGAGTTTTCTTCTCTTCCTTTCTTCTTTCCTTCAATTGTATGCATGATTTACACTCATTTTAGGATGACTAATCCAAGAATGAGTGGCTAATTCCCTTCTTTGCTGAGGTTTTGAACTTGTGTAATGAATTTTGGTGATAATTGATATGGTTTCTTCTTCTTCTTGCATGTTGTTCTATTAATTCTTGTGCTTACTACATTATTGATTGGCCACCATTAAGGTATATCTAAAAAGTCCAATTTCACTCGAGAGAGCACGAAATTGGAAAGTTGTGAATTAATAGGGTATTGTTCTTAACTTGATTTGGGAAAATTGGGTTTTGATGTGCTTTCTTGATAGAAATATACTTGAAAGCCGTATTAGTCAATTTAGGAACCGGAATGGTAGTGCTAGGTCATAAATTGCATTTGATCACAGAAATGTAGACGGATGGTTTATGATTCTAAAGTGAAATTAAATACGAAAGTTTTAATTTCTAGGCAACGTTCTTGGCTAGCAACATGAAGAAGAGGATGACTAAATTATCATGATTATCAAGTTCATTACTCGTTCTTAACCTTGGCATGTGCGTATCCATTGTCTAAATTCTAAAGTAAATAGTTGTTATTAATTGTAGTATATAAATAGTTTAGAAACAAAAACTCACTCAACTCTTGGTTGGATTGTTGTTAGCATAGTTAGGGATAGAATAGAAATATAGTAAACTAGGCAGTTTTACATATCTAGAGCAGCCTCCTTGGATCGATACTTGGCTACTTAGCCACTTTATTACTTGTTGACCACGTGCACTTGCGTGTCGGTTGATAATATTTAATACCAACCCGAGCAGTACAAGCCGCGAACACCAAGTACCATGTCTCGTCTAGGGTATAGACTTAGGTTGTGAAAAACTTTGTATTAGAGCACTAGGTTTAGAGTATCCTAGGATGTCTAAAAGTCACATCTAGTAGAGTCCTTTTCGTGGGTGTGAAGCGCCACACTTCTAACGGGGAAGTTATGAGACGTTATTAGGAAAACACCCTTTTGTTCATACTCCTTATCATGCGTTAAAGGTTAATCCCAAAAATCCCCTCCTAACTCATGCTCTATTCGTTTCAATGAACATATGCCTCTAAGATGTAGATATGGAAGAAGGGCTGGAAACGCTAACCAATTTGCCCCACTAATTCTAGCAGCCTCTCAAGATGACCTAGTGTCCTCAAATGAATTTCGAGCAGCAATCCAGCTGCTGGCTCAAATTGTGACTAATGAAGTGAACAAACAGGTGGTCCCAGTGAATACAAATGGGTCTGCAGTAGCTGCTAGGGTTTGGGACTTAACCCAAATGTACCCTCCAGCTTTCTATGGATCCAAGGTGGGAGAGGACCCACAAGATTTTATAGATGAGGTACGGAAGAACACCTGGATTATGGGTTTTAGTTCCATGGGGAGTGCTGATCTGACTGCCTACCAGTTGAGAAGGGTGGCTAAGGTTTGGTATGACCAATGGAAGGAAGGGACGCCAGCAGCAACAAGACTAGTAGAGTGGGAAGAGTTCAAAACTACATTTCTCGATAGATTCTTTCCTAAGGAATTGAGGAAGGCCAACGTCGCGAGATTCATTCACCTAAGGTAGGGTAACAAAACAATGAAGGTATGATCCAGAAATAGTAGCCGAGCCAAGGGCTCGCATGCTCAAATTCATTAATGGAGTGTTAGATTTGGTACTTAAAGAGTGCAAAACTATGATGCTCATCAAGGATACTGACCTCTCCATCCTCATAATTCATGCCCAACAGATTGAGGTAGAAAAGTTAAAGGATATGGAGTGGCAGAATAAGCGGGCTAGAATAGTTCAGTCGGATTATGACCACTAGAGGTCTGGCGGCAGTAGTCACCCATAACAACAGTAAAAAAAGACTCCACCACCCACATAAGATAGCGCCCCTACTTTTTGGTCCTGTAAGGATTGGAAAGGTGGAGCATCTATCTCTCAGTCCCAGAGTTTCAGTGCCAGCAACCGTTACCCAGTTTTTCATAGGTGTGCCAAAAACCATCTAAGGGAATACTGCATGGGCAAGGAAGGTTGCTTTGCAAATTGGCAGTTTGGTCAAAGGTAAAAAGAGTGTCCTTCAGCACGACAGGGGAGAGCTCAATCTTCTACAACAGCCCCAGCAGGTCGTACTACTCAACAGGGAAATACTTCAAGTACGGATGACGGTCAGCGCCAAAACCACTTTTATGATTTGTCCTCTCACTAGAATCAGGAGAGCTCAACTAACATGATCACGAGTATGTTACACCTTTTCCACTTAGATGTATATGCCCTACAAGATCTAGGAGCCACCTTATTATCTGTGACTCCTTATGAAGCCATTCAGTTTGAAAATAGTCCAAAAGTTCTCTCAAAACCATTCTCAGTCTCTACCCCATTTGGTGAGTCAGTTAGAACCAGCCATTATATACAAATTTCCAGTCTTAGTGTTGAATAAGGTCATTCCAGTTGATCTAGTAGAGCTAGACATGGTCATTTCGACCTCTTTCTCGGCATGGATTGGTTACATTCAGGTTATGCCTCAATCAACTGCAGAACTAGAGTCGTCCAGTTTGAATTCCCTAATGAGCTAGTCTTAGAATTGATTGGTAGTGTTTCATTGCCTAAGGGTTAGTTTTTCCCAACCTTAAGGAAAGGAAGCTCATTTTTAAAGGGTGCATCTATCACCTAGTTTGGGTCAATGATTCTATCTCTAAGACCCCAACTATTCAGTCAGTTTTAGTTGTCAGCGTCCCTAATGTCTTTCCCGAAGATCTTCCTGGAGTCCCTGCTGAGCAGGAAATAGACTTCGGCATAGGCCTTCTTCTAGATACTCAGCCCATCTTTATTCCTCCTTACATAATGGCCCCAACTGAGCTTAAGGAGTTGAAGGAACAACTAAAAGACCTTTTAGATAAGGGTTTTATCAGGCCCAATATCTCTCCATGGGGTATTCTAGTGTTCTTCATGCGAAAGAAGAATGGTACTCTCAGAATGTACATCGACCACCATCAACTGAACAAGGTTACAGTTAAGAACAAGTATCCCCTACCCATAATTGATGACTTGTTTGATCAGCTTCAGAGAACTAGTTATTGTCCCAAGGTAGATCTCAGGTCGGGGAATCATTAGCTTAGGGTCAGGGAATGTGACGTACCGAAAATAGATTTTAGAACTCAATATGGTCACTATGAATTTATGGTTATTTCCATTGGACTAACTAATGTCCATGCAACTTTCATGGACCTGATGAATAGGGTATTCAAATAGTATCTAGACATTTTTGTCATTATATTCATATATGACATTTTGGTATGCTCCATAAATAAGGAGGAGCATGCTAACCATTTGAGGATAGTGTTGAAGACTCTTAGAGACCACCGGTTGTTTGCTAAATTTAGAAAATGTGAATTTTGGCTAAAGTCTATGGCTTTTCTCGATCATGTGGTCTCAGGTGAGAGTATTCAGGTAGAACCTCAAAAGATAGTGGAAGTGAAAAACTGGCCAAGACCTACTTTAGCAATCGATATTAGAATTTTTCTAGGTCTAGTCGGTTATTATCGATGGTTCGTGGAACTATTCTCTTCTATTGCATCTCCTCTGACTAAACTAACTTAGAAATAGGTGAAGTTTCAGTGGTCAGATGCATGTGAGAAGAGTTTCCAGAAGTTGATGACTCGACTCACTACAACTCTAGTTTTGACTTTACCAAAAGGAACAAATGGGTTCATAGTCTATTGTGATGCTTCCAAAGTTGGCCTCGGTTGCGTTCTGATGCAGCGAAGTAAGGTGATAACTTATGCCTCTAGACAGCTCAAGGTTCGTGAGAAGAATTATCCGACTCATGATCTTGATTTGGCAGTAGTGGTGTTTGCTCTAAAAATATGGAGGCATTACCTTTATGGGGCTCATGTGGATGTTTTCACTAACCACAAAAGCCTTCAGTACGTGTTCAGTTAGAAAGATTTAAACTTTCATCAGAGAAAGTGGTTGTAGTTACTGAAGGATTCTGACATGAGCGTGTTTTACAACTTGGTTAAGGCCAATGTGGTGGCTGATTCCCTAAGCAGGATGTCCATAGGGAGCGTTGCTCATGTTGAAGAGGGAAGAAATGAATTGGCAAAGGATATTCATAGGTTAGCTTGGTTGGGAGTGTAACTAGTGGATTCAGCTAAGGGCAGAGTAGTACTACAGAGCGAATTGGAATCCTTGTTAGTTGTAGAAGTAAAGTCAAAGCAGGATGACGATCCCATACTGCTTAAGCTAAAAGAAGCAGTTTCTTAGATGGTGTACTTCGTTACCAGGGCAGATTATGTGTTCCGAATGTTGATGACTTGAGACAGCGGATACTGGTAGAAGCACATAGCTCTAAATATTCTATCCACCCGGGTTCCACTAAGATGTACTGTGACCCACAGGAAATCTACGGGTGGAATAGTTTGTAGAGAGACATTGCAGAGTTTACGGCTAAACTCCCAAACTGCTAGCAGGTTAAGGTTGAATACAAAAAACCTAGGGGTATGACGCAAAATATCATCATACCCACGTGAAAGTGGGAAGAAGTGAATATGGACTTCATTACAAGTCTACCTCATACTCGTTTCTAGGTCTACCTCGTACTCGTAGGCAACATGATTCAATTTGGGTAATAGTAGATTAGATGACCAAGTCATCATTTTACATCCGAGTTAAAACTATAGACATAGCTTAGGATTATGCAAAACTATACATCCGAGAGTTGGTTAGGCTGCATGGAATTCCCTTATCCATTATTCCAGATAGAGGTATTCAGTTCACCTTGCATTTCTGGAAGTCATTTCAGAAAGGACTCGGTACTCATGTCAGACTCAACATAGCTTTTCACCCTCAGACATATGGACAAGCTGTGCGGACTATTCAGACCATGGAAGATATGTTGAGAGCTTGTGTTATCGACATCAAAGGCAGTTGGGATGATCACTTAACTCTAATCGAGTTTGCATACAACAACAACTACCACTCCAGTATTCAAATGACCCTGTTTGAGGCATTATATGGTAGAAGGTATAGGTCTCCTATAGGGTGGTTTGAGGTTGGTGAAGCTACCTTTATAGGATAAGACTTAGTTCATGAAGCTATGCAGAAAGTTCAACTTATCAGAGAAAGGTTGAAAAAAGCCCAGAGGTGACAGAAATCATATGCTGATGTGAAGAGGAGAGAGAATTTGTTATAGATGATAGGGTGTATTTGAAAATTTCACCCATGAAAGGGGTGATGAGGTTTGGAAAGAAAGGAAAACTCAGTTTGAGGTATTCTAAGGCGAAATAGCAATGCGGCCTATGAGTTACAATTACCTTCGGAGTTAGCATCTGTGCACCCAATCTTTCATGTGTCACTATTGAAAAAGTGCATCGGTGATCTGATCTCACTTCTACCACTAGATAGTGTGGGAGTGAAGGATAGTCTCTCTTACATAGAGGTCCCAATTTAGATCCTAGACCGTTAGGTTTGTTAGCTGAGAAACAAGGAATTCACTTTATTGAAAGTCTTATGGCAAAACCAGCTAGTTGAGGGAGCCACATGGGAGGCATAAGTTGACATGATGGATAAAAACCCTCATTTATTCCCTTCCAGTTCAATTTCAACATCAAGTATTAAATTCCTCCTCAGTACTCTGTTCAGTTCCTCACTCATCTCTGTCTAGTTGTGTTAAATCAGTTAGTATGGTTAAATTAGTTCGGAGTCAGCCATTCCTTCATACATCAGTTTATAGTTTATGCTTGGGAATTGCAGCTCTTTTCTCAGTTTTCTGGTTACTCTAGCCTTCATTCGAGGATGAATGATATCAAGTGGGAGATATTGTAACACCCTGAAACTTTCCTAGACCAAACTCAGACCGTACATGAAAAACCGGGGGAAACTAGAAAATTTTATCACAGGACGACCTAGACAACAAATTGTTGTCACCTCTAATGAGCCGTTGTCTGAGTCATTGTTAGCTTTGCAGAATTTTCCTTCAGGAACCAACAGGGCATAGGACGACTCATTGGAAGGAGTAACGAGTCGTCATGTTGTTCGTTGCATCCCAAGTTTCAAAATTTACTAGGATTCTCCCAAAAGAATTGAGTGGGACCAACGACTCATTGTCACCTCTGATGATTCGTTGTCTCCACTTGTCACCAAATCTCAGGTCCAGGAAGGGTTGTCCTTGAGCAGACACAACGACCCGTTGGTTCTACCAATGAGTCATTGTGTTGTCCATTAGAAGAGGACGGAGATTTCTTTCCAGTGACAATGAGAGGTACGGATGACCCATTGGTTCATCCAACGAGTCATGGTTCCCTTCATTTTTAGTATCCAATGAGCCCTAAATTCTAGGCCTAGGACCAACGAGTGGTCCCAATGATCTTGGGCAGATTTATATGCCCAAGTGATACTCAAACATATCATTTTCGCCTTGTTTGTTGTGCAATGTGTATATATTCTCATGTAATTGGTAATAAAATGTGAATTTATACTAACCAACATGATTAGCATTTGTTTTGCAGGAAAATATAATTTTTAGGAGCTAAAATGCATGTTGGAACAATATCGGAGTTGGACTTGGATGCGAGCATGGAAAAGACATTGGAATGAGCAATGTAAAGGGGCTCCGCGATGGAGCCGTGCCACGCTACCATTGCGGAGGCACACTGCCTGGAGGGTACTTTAAATGGCAATTTCCAGTAAGGCCTCGCGACAGCTCCGTGGCACGGAGATAAGCCTCCGCGTTGGCCCCCGTGCCACGTTGAGGCTATATTCCCGAACCCTGGAATTCCAGTAAGGGTCCACGTCCACGCCATGTCACGGAGGCAGTGCTCCACGTTGGCCTCCGTGACACGTTGCTTGTTATTCCAGGAAAAATTCCCACTAGTATAAATAGCACACTTAGGTTTATTTTAATTAATTCAGACTTGGTGGAGTAAGGACGTGTGTTAGAAGCAGTTGAGGGACGAAAAAGCTAAGGGATTTCTTCTCTTCCTTTCTTCTTTCAATCAATTGTATGTATGATTTACACTTGTTTTAGGATGATTAATCCACAAATGAGTTGCTAATTCTCTTCCTTGCTGAGGTTTTGAACAATGGTGATGAATTTTGATTGTTAATTATATGGTTTTCTTCTTCTTCTTCCATGTTGTTCTATTAATTCTTGTTCTTACTGCATTAGTGTGTGGCCGACATTAATGTACATCTAAAAAGTCCAATTTCACTCGAGAGAGCACGAAATTGGAAAGTTGTGAATTAATAGGGTATTGTTCTTAACTTGATTTGGGAAAATTGGGTTTTGATGTGCTTTCCTGATTGAAATATACTTGAAAGCCGTATTAGTCAATTTAGGAACCGGAATTGTAGTGCTAGGTCATAAATTGCATTTGATCACAGAAATGTAGACGAATGGTTTATGATTCTAAAGTGAAATTAAATACGAGAGTTTTAATTTCTAGGCTAATGTTCTTGGCTAGCAACATGAAGAAAAGATTAACCAAATTGTGATTGTCGTCAAATTCATTGCTTGTTCTTAACCTCAGCATGCACATATCCATAGTTTCAATTCGCAGTAAATAATTGTTAATAGTTTTAGTATATATAATTTATAAACAAAAACTTATTTAACTGTTGGTTACGTTGTTGTTAGCATAATTAGAAGTAAGATAAGAATATAGTGTACTTAGGCAATTTTACTTATCTAGAGTCTCCTTGGATCGATACTTGGCTTACTTAGCCACTTTATTACTTGTTTGACCACGTGCACTTGCGTGTCGGTTTTACATATACCGAACCAGCCGGACAAGTTTTTGGCGTCGTTGCCGGGGAGACTAGGCAATTGGTGAAATTGTGTTAAGTGTAAATTTACTGTATTTTTGTTTTATTTTCTTAAGTGTTGACAACTTGGTCTCAGCCTGTATTTTGAAGACTTGATTTCTGTGAACACTGGCAAAGGACAAGGAGCTGGTGGAATCTTATATAGAGCCGGAACGTGAATTTCATAGTAAACGCAGAGAAGCTCTACAAAAAAAGCTGCAGTTGCTCAGACAGTCTATTATGGAGCAACAAAATCAACCGGTTGTGAGGGCAGTGTTAGTGCCCGATGAAGCAGCAGCAAGGCCGGTTCGCGAGGTGGCAATCCCACATGCCAACAATGTACATTCTAGTATCCGCAAACCAGATCCTGGAGGGAGGTTTGAATTAAAGCAGAATATGGTGCAACTATTGCACACAAGCGGGCAATTTACCGGTCTCCCTCATGAAGACCCACAACAACATCTCCAGATTTTTTTGGAGATAAGTGATACTTATATACCTGCTGGAGTGTCACCTGATTATGTTCGGCTCACCCTATTTCCGTTTTCCTTACTTGGTGAAGCCAAGAGGTGGTTAAAAGCTGAACCACCAAATTCTATATCAACGTGGGATGATCTTGCACGGAAGTTTTTGATAAGATTTTTTCCCTCTGGTAAAACAGCCAGACTTAGAAGTCAAATTCTAAGTTTCAAACAGAGGGAGGGAGAAAATCTATATCAAGCCTGGGAAAGATTTAAATCCATGTTGCGGGACTGTCCTCATCATCATCAGTCCAATGAGGTGTTGGTACACACATTTATTGAGGGTTTGGAACCCCATACTAAAATTTTGTTAGACTCAGCAGCTGGAGGGCAAGCGCTGGAAAAGACCTATGAGGAGCTGTACACTTTGCTCAACTGAATTTCACAGGGCAATCCAGAATGGAATGCTGATGCATCACGAGGTGGAGCAAGGAAAGCAGCAGGAGTGCTTGAAGTGGATGGATTTACAGCTATCGCTGCACAGATAGCTGCCTTGCAGAATCAGTTAAACAACCACTTCAGCAATATGAACTTGAACCAGCCTTCAGCCTCAGTCAATGCGGTCCCGCAAATGTGGTGTGAAGTGTGTGGTAGCAGTGAGCACTCAGCTGAGTGCTGTGGGGCAAACCTAGATTCGGTTAACTTTGTGGGCAATGCACAAAGAAATCAGCAGCAGTTTGGTAGTGGCTACAACTCAAATTGGAGGAACCATCCAAATTTTTCGTGGGGTAGCAACAACCAAGAAGGCCAAAGTTCGGGTCAGGGTATGCACAGGAATCAAGGAGGGCAACAGAACTACCAATCTCAATTCAGAAATCACAATGCCCCTCCTCCACCACCATCACCTACCATTGAGGAGATGTTCAAAACCATGATCGCTAATCAGGCACAATTGCAGGCTGACTATGTTAAATTGGCAGCCGAAGTGAAGAATAATCAGTTAGCGACCAAGGCTCTTGAATATCAGTTTGGACAATTTGCTAGTGCCCAAAACACAAGGCCTAGAGGAGGATTGCCTAGCGACACGGATCCTAATCCGAAGCAGGTAAATGCGGTGACCACGAGGAGTGGTTTGCAGTTGAAGGAGGTGGAGCCGGAAAGACCGCCTCAAAAGTCAGGAGCAACAGATGTGGAGGAGGAACAAAGTTCTGATAGGGGGAAGACCAAAGAAGCAGAAGCAGAAAGACCTCCACCCCCGTTCCACCAATGACTCAAGAAACACAAGGAGGAGGCGTGTTTCAAGAAATTTATGGAGGTGCTTAAACAGGTACATGTTAATTTACCTCTTGTTGATGTCTTGCAGGGAGTGCCAAAATATGCCAAATATATTAAAGACATCGTGGCCAACAAAAGTTGTCTAACTGAGTATGCCACGGTAGCTTTGACAGAGGAATGCACTTCCCGAATTCAAAATAGACTGCCCACGAAGCTGAAAGATCCTGGAAGTTTTACTATCGAGCTTACTATTGGGCAGAGTATCCGAGCTCGTGGATTATGTGACTTGGGGGCGAGCATAAATCTGATGCCATCTTCGGTATTCAGAAAGTTAGGTCTGGGGAGTCCTAGACCTACAACTGTAATCTTGCAGCTAGAAGATAGATCCTTAGCTAGGCCGGATGGCATTGTTGAGGATGTGCTTGTGCAAGTGGGCTCCCTCATTTTTCCGGTCGATTTTATTGTTTTGGAGTTTGAACCAGACGTTGAAGTCCCATTTATTTTGGGACGACCCTTTTTGGCAACCGGAAAAGCATTAATCGACGTGGCTGCGGGTCAACTTACAATGAGAGCACATGACAAGGTAGAAGTGTTCGATGTGTACAAAGCACCCAAGCTCCCGATTGTAAATGAGGAACTCTCGGTGATCAATGTGATTGATCATGGGAAGGCTAAGCAAATGAATGAATCCCGAGAGTTGATAGGAAGGCCACCTGATAAGGTTGAGCACTACTGGGGGGAGGACAATGATCGTGAAAAATCATGCATCACCCTAGTAGATAATTGAGCATAAAGGACGTCGAGCCGCGACGGTAAATCAGGCGCTGCACGGGAGGCAACCCGTAAAAAAAATTTTTTTCTTTTGTTTAGTAAAGTGTAAATAGTTTTATTTTAATTTTTCTTTTTCTTGATTCAGTACAAATTTTTCGTTTGAGTTAGTATTTTTCATTTTAGTTAGGGAAATCTATTAATCTAACCAATTTTGTTTAGTGAGGTGATTTTCAGGTCAAACGGAGAAAAATACGCATGGAATCGGGAAGGAAAAGGCAAGGTATGAAAAATGAATAAAATGAAAGAGACAGAGCACTGGGGCGTTGGCTCCGTGTCACGGAGGAGAGGCTCCGCGTTACCCTCCGTGACACGTTGAAGTTAAATCCGGATTTTTAAAAAATTTCCAGTGAGCCAACGCGTTAGCTCCGTGTCACGGAGGAGGGCTCCGCGTTACCCTCCGTGACACGTTGCCCTATATTTAGTGCCGGGTCACACCGGGTTGCCGGGTGACCCGCGTGTTTTTCTTAATTTTAACCCCGATTTTTGCCCTTTCTTTCCCCATTTCTTCTCTTCTCCGCGACCAAACTCCCTAATTCCCTCCCCCAACAACCGTGCCACGGTACTAGGCAAAGAAATCGTCAAGTTTCTTCGGGTATTCAACTTTAAGGTATGTTTTCCTCATTTTTCTCAAATTTTTGTCGATTCCACTCGAATTTGAGTATGTGAGGTGAGATATATCATCCTAAGTAGCAATTGAGCATGAAATTGAATTATTTGTTGATTGATGAGTGTTCGAAATGTTGTAATTAGCGTTTGAACTTGTCGATTACATGAATTATTCGAAATTGAGTGTAAAATTGAATTCTAGGGCTTAGGTTATTGAAATTGAATTGGGTAACTTGATAAATTGGTAAATTATATGCGGGGGTGTGTTTGTGAATTGAGATAAGTCGTTGTAAATATTGTTAGAGTGTGAAAGACGACAAATTCTCGAATTTTTGGGAAAATGCAAAAATTGTTCAAATTGGTTAGGTTGTTTGGATTCGTATGTATATAGAATGTTTGTTGTTGTTTTTGTTTGTTGTTTTCATTGATAAGTGCGATGATTGAATTGCTAGCGATAGTAGGATTGGGATTAGCTGTATGAAGTCTGAGTAGTACGCTAAAAGTTATACTGTCGAATTTTTTTTGTGAACGCACTAAGCAATAAATTGTATAGTTGTTTATGTTTGGGTTGTAAATAAAGTAATCCTTGCCGAAGTAGCGTAAAAGTAGCTAAGGACTAAGTGTGGGGTGAACTTAGTTTAACCCGACCTTAGCCTAAGTTAACATGTATTTAGCTTGACATTGTGCTTGTTTATTGATGTTAACAGGTACAATGGCGAGTAGGCAGGATAAGGGTAAAGGTGCTTCTACTTCAGGCACCGGGAGAAAGCGAATGAGATTGGGCACCGCAGTCCCAGCTGCACCAGCTGTTCCGCGCGGCCAACGCCGCCAATACGGAACGAGGTGGGTAACCAAGGAAGGAAAGAAGTGGTACGCTAAACATAAGGAAAGCAAGTACTTCCCGGAGGAGCATATTGCACGGGAACCACTAACACAGGAGTTCCCCCGTATTGTGCAAAGGATCGAGGCAGCTGGGCTCAGCTTTATATTTTAGGAGCCCAAGGAGTGCAACATACATTTGGTCCGGGAGTTCTACGCAAATTGGAACCCGGCCATCAGAAGCCACATAATAAAAATCAGAGGGCAGATTGTCACTCTGGAACCCCAGCAATTTAATGCCATCGTTGGAGCGCGGGACACAGACGCCCACGTTCTCCGCCAGCTGAACATCACCCCACCATACGCCGACATCAGACGCACCTTGTGTGGGGATCGATCCATAGCCCGATGGAGCAGACATAAGGAGAGGGGTTATCACCAGACTCTGCCTTATTCGCAGATGAACAGGGAGGCAAGAATATGGCTGAAGATAGTGTGTTCGTGCTTGATCCCGGGAGTTCACATGACGGATGTGACCCGGGACCGTGTCTGCTTGGTGTATGCCCTTATGAAAGGGCTAGAGATTAATGTTGGGGCGGTCATCATATCCGCCATGAAGAGAGCCCGACTACACCAGGGCCACATATATGGGTTCGGCAGACTCATCACCACCTTCCTCCGAGGCCTCGATGTCGAGGAAGAGGCTTTGGATTACATCCCACAGTTGGAGCGGAGGGCCCTTGATGTGACAAAAACTAAGGCCCCCGACACCACACACGGGCCAGTGCTGACACTGGGCGAGCGACATGCTCGTGACGATCAGTACATGGCACGAATGTTTGGTATGCAGATGCTTCAGCTTCGGATTGGTGGGAGACCAGCCACAGAGGAAGAGTTATGGCAGCTGGAGCTGGATTACCCATTTGGCGAGAACGCCAGAGCTTTGTGCCGAGTGGGACCAACCTTCGTTGAGCCTACTGACGATGATGTCCCCACGGACGAGGAGACACGTCGGGAGGACTCCGATGTGGAGTCCGATGACGACGATGGAGCTGACTCGGACATGGGCGATGAGGCAGCAGCACCGGATGAAGAAGTCGAATATTTCGACTGATTAGGGAGTTCCACCACTCGAAATTTTGTGATCTTAATTTTTGTGAACACTGGGGACAGTGTTCGATTTAAATGTGGGGTGGGGAGTAGTTAGGTGCTGGGAACTGGGCTAATCTGCTGTATGCTCTTTCTTTTGTTTCTGCATGTATGTTTTTATGTTTCCTTGTGGTTGTGAACTGATTTGTGTTGTATCTGTATATATTTTTGTGGGTAATGATGTGTGTTGTGAAAATTTGTGGTTGCCAGTGTAAATATTTTGTAAATATTTCTTTCTTATCGAAATGATCGATATTTTTCAAAATTTTTGCTAAAATATTTTGCACTTATCAAAATATTTTGTAAATATTTTTCTATCGACATGATCGATGTTTTGCAAAAAAATTTCGATTTTTAGTTTGGCTTTCTCGAAGTTTGTTTTCGGTTCTTTTACCGAGAATAGTCCCATTGAACCGATGTCATAGTTAGTGACCGTTCCCTATGATGGATGGATGACGACCATCTTAAGGGAAATGTAGTCGATAGGAGTAGGATTTTTAATTTGTTTTCAGTTTTTCTTTGGTGGATTGCATCACTGAACCTGTAGTTACTAAATGGTTGTGACATTTTGGTTGCGTGTTGTAACTGATATTCAAAATGTAAAAGTGATTCGTTTGAAAGCATGCAATTTTGTAAATATGTTGAGTTACCCTAGGCTGTAGAATTTGATTCGGTATGATTGCGGCTTAATATTTGAATTCATGTAATTGGTTAATTAAAGAGTCTGTGAATGCATCTTGAATCGAGCATGTGCATAAAGTGTGAAGTGAGGTATTGTTATTCCATGCTATTGTGAAGTGTCTAGAACTTGCCTGGTGTGTGTGCAAAATGAAATGAAGGAGGTGTAGTGCTGGAAAGGATGTAGGCATTTCTTTGTTTAACCGAGAGTTTCTATTTTTTTCTTGTCATACGCTACCTTGTGATGTGACTTTATACCCTAGTCAGCCCGTTGAGCCTTTAGCCGATTATTTCTTTCTTTTGTCCAAAAATGTATAAACTAAGCTTTATTCCTTCTTTTCATTAGCCGTAAAGTCTGTATAAAAATCTTAAGCGCTTAAGAAAAGAAAAATTTTCCCGAAGTGTCAAAGAGTGAGAAGAGTGGAAAGAAAAGAAAAGCAGAGTGAAGAAAGAAAAGAAGAGGTTGAAGAGGTACTTGGTATAATGAAATGATAATGAAGGTGCATGAAAACCCTTTGTTGTGTCAAGTGTGTTTAAGGAAATGGGCCGTACGAAAGTAAACCAGCATGAATGGGATGATGAAAAAGAGAAATAGAAGAACAATATCCATGAGTCGATGGGAATGTGTAGAAAAGGCGCTTAAGGATGCTAGTGACTATTATTGGCTAATCCAATATATATACTAGTTCATTAGCTTCCATTACAACCCATTAAAGTCCTATGTGATCTTACATTGCATTTCTCTATATTAGTGGAGTAATACACTAAGGGCAAGCCTATGGGTCACGACATGAAGCATGTGAATTCTTTTGGGAGAGAGAGTGAAATTAATTTTTACATGCCCCTACTTGAATGTTTGTGTGTTGCATGAACATAAAGGGGAAGATTCTCTTGAGCTGTGAGGGCACATGCTTGATGAAAGATTGATTTTCGTGTCGGATATCTTGATTAGCTGATTTCCATGAGTTTGCCGATATCGAGAGTCGATTCTTAAAGTCTAGGAAGTCTTGATGTATTAAAGGTCATTGCATTGTTAAGACCATGCATGTTTTCTTGATGATTTGCAAAAATTGAATAATCGGTATGACCGTAGCGTAAATTGTCACACCATAGTGACAAAGGTTGGGATGTAATTTGCATGAGTTGTGTATGTGTTGTTCGAGGACGAACAAGGATTTAAGTGTGGGGTAAGTGATCTTGGGCAGATTTATATGCCCAAGTGATACTCAAACGTATCATTTTAGCCTTGTTTGTTATGCAATGTGTATATATTCTCATGTAATTGGTAATAAAATGTGAATTTATACTAACCAACATGATTAGCATTTGTTTTGCAGGAAAATATAATTTTTAGGAGCTAAAATGCATGTTGGAACAATATCGGAGTTGGACTTGGATGCGAGCATGGAAAAGACATTGGAATGAGCAATGTAAAGGGGCTCCACGATGGAGCCGTGCCACGCTACCATCGCGGAGGCACACTGCCTGGAGGGTACTTTAAATGGCAATTTCCAGTAAGGCCTCGCGATAGCTCCGTGGCACGGAGATAAGCCTCCGCGTTGGCCCCCGTGCCACGTTGAGGCTATATTCCCGGACCCTGGAATTCCAGTAAGGGTCCGCGTCCACGCCGTGTCACGGAGGCAGTGCTCCGCGTTGGCCTCCGTGACACGTTGCTTATTATTCCGGGAAAAATTCCCACTAGTATAAATAGCACACTTAGGTTTATTTCAATTAATTCAGACTTGGTGGAGCAAGGACGTGGGTTAGAAGCAGTTGAGGGACGAAAAAGCTAAGGGATTTCTTCTCTTCCTTTCTTCTTTCAATCAATTGTATGTATGATTTACACTTGTTTTAGGATGATTAATCCACAAATGAGTGGCTAATTCTCTTTCTTGCTGAGGTTTTGAACAATGGTGATGAATTTTGATTGTTAATTATATGGTTTTCTTCTTCTTCTTCCATGTTGTTCTATTAATTCTTGTTCTTACTGCATTAGTGTGTGGCCAACATTAATGTACATCTAAAAAGTCCAATTTCACTAGAGAGAGCACGAAATTGGAAAGTTGTGAATTAATAGGGTATTGTTCTTAACTTGATTTGGGAAAATTGGGTTTTGATGTGCTTTCCTGATTGAAATATACTTGAAAGCCGTATTAGTCAATTTAGGAACCGGAATTGTAGTGCTAGGTCATAAATTGCATTTGATCACAGAAATGTAGACGAATGGTTTATGATTCTAAAGTAAAATTAAATACGAGAGTTTTAATTTCTAGGCTAATGTTCTTGGCTAGCAACATGAAGAAAAGATTAACCAAATTGTGATTATCGTCAAATTCATTGCTTGTTCTTAACCTCGGCATGCTCATATCCATAGTTTCAATTCACAGTAAATAATTGTTAATAGTTTTAGTATATATAATTTATAAACAAAAACTTATTTAACTGTTGGTTACATTGTTGTTAGCATAATTAGAAGTAAGATAAGAATATAGTGTACTTAGGCAATTTTACTTATCCAGAGTCTCCTTGGATCGATACTTGGCTTACTTAGCCACTTTATTACTTGTTTGACTACGTGCACTTGCGTGTCGGTTTTACATATACCGAACCAGCCGGACACCCAACAAGTCATTGTATCAACCAACGACTCCTTGTGTGACACATTGGTCCTTCTCGCTCAGTTTTGCAAATCTTCTGCCTGGGAAATTTTTATAACATTCCACCTTTCTAATCCCTAAACCATGTCATTTTGCGTTATTTTCAGGGGATTTAGGGAGGTAATCGACATTCCCTCTTCATTTCCTTTCATTCTCTCAAAGTCAGAATGTAGAAACTCAGTCAGGAAGCATAGAGCAGGAGCAAGGGTTTCGATTTTGCTTCTCAGATTTCTCAAGGGTTTTCATTAGAATTTCTAGACTAGGTATGTGAGATTTCAACAAGGGAATTGTCCTTCCCTTGTTCCCCAAAACTCTTCTGCAATGCTTATTAGTTTTAGCCCTTGGGTTCATTTGTCAGTAAATTATGGATTTCTCCCTGTTATAATTTTCATGAATAATTAGGGTTGATGTTAGCTATACTTTTGGTCATTATCTCTTTTCATGAAATTATATGATTTTAGCCGTAGTTTCTTGAATACAGTGAATGGAGTAATTCAGCAGGTTCTAAATACAAGTGTTGCTTGATTTTGATTGTTCTTGGAATTCAAGAGTAGAATTATTGGTTGTTTAGTCCCAGTCAGTACTCAAAAAATTACAGTATCTTACAGAAATGTCAGCTGATGAATTTGACTATACTTAGTCTCTTAAGGTGTCAGTAATACCTCCCATTCCTAGTTTTTAGTTATCAATTATTGGTTTATTCTTTAGACGGTCACGATGCTTCCTAATAAGCATCTCTGACTAGTCTTAGAACCTTTAGATGGTTACGACGCTTCCAGTTAAGAAGCTCTAGCCAGTTTTTGAGCACTAGTTTACAATTATCTAGTTCGATATACTCTCAAGGTACTTTCAGATATGTATTCCTGACTTTGTCCAGGACCCTAGCTTCAAGGTATCAGCTTAGTAGTCAAGTTAGGACTATCCGGTGGGAGTAGTACTTGGCAGCGATCGGACAGGGGTTCCAGTGCACCCAGGTTCCTAAAACTACATTGCCACCGTTGGTTATTAGCCAACGGGCCCTAGCTTTATGATCACCTAGCTAGCCACTATAACCTGGCAAGGTACAATGGGCTTTATACTGATGCGTGTACACATCGAAATCTACGTTTAACTCACATGGTTATATGTCAGTTATAGACTCTCTCACTTGTCAGTTTAGTTCAGTTCAGTTTCACTCAATTTAGCTCAGGTCAGTCACTCAGTACCAAGACATGTTATTGACCACCAGTCAGGGTCATTATTGATCATATTAGTTATAACTTAGTTTATTAGTTGGTCATTTTATGTTATTTCAGCTCAGTTGTTTATTTTCCATGCTTATTGTATATCTCACTTATTCAGTACATTCAAAGTACTGACGCATACTTTCTATGTTGTATCATATTATGATACAGGAGCAGGTTCTCAGTCCCGTCATCGTCAGTAGTTCCACTCGATGATTCTAGTATCAACATTCCATTTGGTGAGTCCTCATCTTCCGAGGACATTATTTTCTTTTTAGTTAGATTCTTTTCAGTCAGACTATAGATTTAGCTGGGGACTTGTCCTAGTAACTCACCAGCTAGTAGTGGCTTTTAGACACAGTTACTTAGAATTTTTTTCAGTGATGTTTTACACATTCATCAGTTTTGATTTATAAATATTGATTTTAATGTTTACGCTTATGGTTACTTAGTATACCAGTGCAAATGTTAGACCATGGGTTAGCTTGGGGTCATCTATGGCACCAAGTACCATGTCTCGGCCCGAGTATATACTTGGGTCGTGACAGTACCCCTATTTGAAATGATGGAGAAAGGAACTCTATGCAACCTCGCCCACTCCCGGATATATAATCTAGCATAATCCTCAGTTGATTATGTGGTCTTGACTTGTAGGGAATAGGTTGACTTAGTCGTCCGATCTACAATCACCCAAATTGAATCATACTGTATGTGCATACGAGGTAGACCTGTAATGAAATTTATGTTGATCTCTTTCCACTTCCAATTAGGCATGTAATGTCCTGGGTCATACCTGTCGATATCTGGTGTTTAACCTTTACCTACTAGCAGTTAGAACACTTAGTCACAAATTCTGCAATGTCCTTTTTCATGCCATTCCACCAATAAACTTCTCGTAGATCACAGTACATCTTGGTGCAACCTAGGTGTATAGAGTACGTGGAGTTGTGAGCTTCCATTAGTACCCTCTGCCTCAAATTATCTACATCTAGAACACACAATCTGCCCTGGTAACAGAGCACTCCATCTCCCGCTTTTGAGAATACTTCCTCCTCTTTCCTTAACACTGCTTCCTTCACTTAAGTAATATTTTGCCATCATCTTGCCTTTTCTTAACTTCTACCACAAGAGATTACTCTATCCCATTCTAGACTACAACTCCACCTTATGCTGAGTCGACCAAATGAACTCCTAGTCAGGCCAACCTGTGAACATCTTTAACCAACTCCTTCTTGTCATCCTCAACATGAGAAACACTATCCATAGAGAACCTACTAAGGGCGTCGGGCAGTACATTGGCTTTCCCCAGGTGATACAAGACACTCATGTTGTAGTCTTTCAGTAACTCCAACCATTTTCTGTGATGAAAATTCAGGTCCTTCTGACTGAACACATATTTTAGGCTTCTATGGTCAGTGAACACCTCCAAATGAATTCCATAAAGGTAGTGCCTCCAAATCCTTAGGGAAAATACTACCATAGCCAGCTGAAGATCATGAGTCGGGTAGTTCTCCTCATGAGCTTTCAGTTGTATGGAAGAATAGGGTATACCTTTACCATGCTGCATCTCAGTAGATCACGAACCCATCTGAACCTTCTAACAGAGTCAAAACTGGGGGTGTAGTGAGTCGAGTATTTAACTCCTGAAAACATTTCTCACAAGCATTGGACCATTGGAACTTTACTTTCTTCCGAGTCAGCCTGGTCATAGGGGATGCAATAAAGGATAATGTTTCTATGAGCCATTTGTAATAACTGGCTAGTTCTTAAATGCTTCAATCATTTGAGGATCCACTAGAGTACCATCACTAGAGATAACATGTCCAAGGAATGTCATAAACTTTAGCACGAATTCACACTTTATGAACACAACGAATAATTGGCGGTCTCTAAGAGTCTACAAAACTATCCTCAGGTGGTCTGCATGTTCCTCCTCATTCCTAGAGTAAACTAGAATGTTATCTATGAAGACGATGACGAACATGTCCAGGTACTGCTTGAACACCCTATTCATCAGAGTTGCAAGAGCATTCATTAAATCAAAAGACATAACTACAAATTCATAGCAACCATACCGGGTTCTGAAGGCTGCCCTTGGAGTATCACATTCTCTGACTTTGAGCTGATGATAGCCTGATCTAAGGTCTATCTTCGAAAAGATGCTAGAACCATGAATTTGGTCAAATAATTCATAAATCCTGGGAAGGGGATATATATTCTTGATCATGACCTTGTTCAAATAACGGTAGTCAATGCACATTCTGAGAGTACCGTCCTTCTTTCGCATAAATAGAACTGGGGCATGCCATTGTAATACACTGGGTTTGATGAAGCCTTTATCTAGAAGTTCTTTCAGCTATTCCTTCAGCTACTTAAGCTCAGTTAGACCCATTTTGTGTGGAGGAATTGAGATAGGTTGGGTATCTAGAAGAAAGTCCATTCCGAAATTGATTTCCCACTTAGGAGGGACTATAGGATGATATTTGGGAAATACATCTTAGAACTCATTTATGACTGGAACTAACTGAAGAGTTTGGGTTTCGAAACTAGAATCCCTGACCCAAACTAGAAGATAGATGTATCCTATAGAAATAATTTTCCTGGTCTTAAGGTAAGAGATCGATGTGACGATGTGGTTTTATGGTACATTTGACACTTAAAACATAGAATAAATGTTTTGAATTGGATGCGTTTATACGAATATGAGCTCCTTTTACTTTATTTTTAGTGAAATCAGGTCCGCGAGTTGGATTTAGGAAAAGGAGTTCAAAGTGTAGAAAATGGCTCGCTACAGGTCACAATACAAGCAGTACCTGACACCCGTAGTAGAATTTCAGAGAATTTGCATAAGTGCTCGGCCAATGTATGACTAGATAATACGAGCCATACCATCTAGGTATGAGCCATACTAATGGTTCATGATAGAGATTTAGAAAATGTGCACTTGCAGAGTTCATGGTACGAGCAGTGGACACTAGTCGTGACTACAAGGTACGAGTTGTACTCATAGACTCATGGTGAGATTTAGAGGATCATATAATTGGCCTACTTAGGGCACGAGTGGATTGCACGGATCGTACCAGCATGGTACTAGTCATATGAAAGACCCGTAGGAGAATATTAGAGATGCCAAATTGAGAATTCCAAACCATGAAAGACTCCTATAACTCGTAGTAGAATTATACGAGTCGTACCAACCTCTAGTACTTGATATATCCAAAAGCTGTAGAATTGTACTATGAGAGCAAACTATTACTCCTAGAAGCATGCTACGGCTCGTAGGTCATCCCGACAGTAGAATCCCTATCAATTTAGGAAAGATTTCATTAATTGTGTAAATACTTCCCTTTTATTTTTCTTTAGAGAACCAATATTTTTTCAATGTAATTGTTGTTCTTGAGTTTTCTAACACAACTTGGAGAACAAACACATGAAAACCGTGATCTAGTTCATCATTGTGTTCTTGATTTTTGAAGTTAATTGTGCAATGGATTATTGGGGTTTTATTTCATCAATATTGTAAGTGCTTATTTATAATTTCTTTCATGAATTCTACTTTCTTTCTTGCAATCATGAGTAGCTAAAATCACCACACCTAGGATTGTGGGAACCATGGTGGAATAACAAACATGGGTTAACACAGAGTGATTCAAAACTAATACAAATGTTTTTATTGTTCTTTTCTTAACATTAATGTTTCTTAACGGTGCAGCAATGTTAGCATTAGCCCGTATTCTCTTCTTGCTTGAACTTAGAGAAGTAGAGATAAGGAAAGAAAGAACAACAAAGCCTTGAAATCAATTTTCATTGAATAACTTGAGTTGCAGTCTTAGGAAAGTTAATTTGGAATTATTGATAAAGGTTAGTTGAAATCACTCGTGAGACCTGACTCGATGAGTGAGTATAGTCATTTAATAGGGGCGAATCAGCTGTTTGGATGAACATACTTTATTAGTTCTACAGGATAAGTATTGGAATAGATCACAAGTGTAATTACTTGATCTTGTTAAGAAGCCATGGGGAACACTTCCCTAGTTAATTGGAGAACATTGATCACAACACTATTTCACAATATTGTCACTTGATTATTTCTCTTAAAACCCTTTTCAGGAAACAATTGAACTAAAAGCCTAAATACTAGCATTAGATTATATCTTGACCATATTCCCTGTCAGATCGACCCCAATCTTAGTTGGGTTCTTTATTGAAAATGACCGCGTTATACTTCTTTAGAGGTGTAATTTGAGTGTTACAAAAAATGACGTTGTTTCCGCAGAATATGATTTAGGGTTAAATTAATTGCTTTTATTTAACTTTTAGTCTTTATTTCCTCATTTATGTTTTCTTTTGTTTTTTATTATTCAGGCTACTGTGTGGCAAGGGCCAACCACTCTGAGTAGTAGAAACATCCTAACTTGCAAGCAACCTCTGTGACCAATCCTATGGAGGATAAGAGGTTGCTAGTACCCTTGGAAAATAGGATGGGTGTCGAGACACTAGCAGTCATACTTATGAATTTTTTGGAGGATGATGTACAGGGGTATGCATAGATGGTAAGTGCAGTAGTTGGAACGGGGTCCTACAACTTTAGGATGAAAAAGTTGGACCTTGATCTAAAGAATCATGTTGTAACTCCCCAAAAGTTCCTAAGACTAGATTTGGGATTGGAAATATGATCAGCAAAAATGTTCAAAAAATGTCTCAGAAAAACTCATTGTACGAGTCATGGTGTGGAGTAACAGGTAGTAGGATTGAGTCGTGGTAAGTTTCTGGTTGACAGTTCCTGGACCAATGAGCCAAGGTATGACCCATTGGCTGATGTAACGAATTGCGATCATGAGCCGTGGTCAGTATCTAGAGAACAAGGCCTAGTAGCAGCGAGCCATGGTATGACTCGCAGGTCCCTATAACTGGTTGTGGTCAGGAGTCATCATTTGTTTATAGGGTGTCTAGGTTGGATGGTATGAGTCATGTTACAACTCTTTGTAGGAGCAGCAGAGTTGGAATAACTAGCAAAGGATGGGCTCAATGACTCGTCGTCACAAGCTACGAACCATTATTTGGGTCCGTTAGGAAATCCCAAAAGTTAGGCATGAGAACAGTGGTGATGATGAGAGGAAACCATGAGTCTTGGTTTTAAGGTACGACTCGTGGTATGAGTCATTACTACTAGCGGTGGGAAATTTCCTATCGAATTTTTAAGGGAATTTTTGTAATTCTAAGCTCCTAATCCTCTAATGACGTCATTTCAAGTCCTGAAAGGAGTGTTTTGAGGGATTTAATCTATTCTAAACCATTAGGCTCCCATGCATGAAAAGTTTTGAGAACCCTCTTCATGATCAAGCTAGAAATCCCTCAATTTCTTCCCTAATTCTCTTAGGCTTTCAACGATAGTTAGAGAATCAATCTACCCAGGTATGTAGGGCTTTGAATGAGAGTTTCCTTTCATTCTCATTCAAAAATTTTCCCTGAAGCTCATGAATTCAACTTTTAATTCAAGTATATGATTTTATAGGGGTTTAACACAATTTTATGAAATTCTCTATGACATGTTTATGGGTCAATTCCCCTCATGTTCCAAAGCATTTTTTAAGTCTAATTTGAAGATTTTATACACAATTTAACTATAAACTCATGATTTAAATTATTATAAATTATGCTCTATTAACCAAGTTTCATGAAAGTCGATCTTTCGATTCAGGATTTCAAGTATGATGAGATATCTAGCATGAATAAATTTTTATAAACTTCCCATGTATGAATCCATGATTTTGACTTATGAAACCTATTTCAAGTATACATGATTTTATGATTTGGCAAGCCCACAAAAGTTATTTATGTTTTCATGATTTAGCCAAGACTAATAAGATCAACTTCTCATATGTTTTGGAGTCAACACTACCAATGCAACTTATAATATATTTTGGAGTCAAGACTCCTAACGTTCAGATTTTATACTATGGATATAATTATGATTTTACCTTCATTGAAAAATGATGGGAGCACTATGCATGTTTATGGGAGTAGTGTCTAGCATGGAGTAGTCTTGGGGTTCCAAGGTTCCCTAGTCTCAGAACTATGAGCCAAAGTAGGTACACACACACACACATATATATATATATATGTATATTATTTAGGACCTCTCATGAGAGTTTTCCCCTGCGCCCAAGAGGCCTCTGTTTGATATTGATATCATGGTATCATCATTAGCCTTAGCAATGTTTTGGACGGCTCTGCCCACTTGAGTGTGATAGTTGGGGCATGACATAAGCTCTATCGTGATGGTGTAGGTTATGACAAGTCTCCCATTGTTCCTCATGATTTCAGTTATTCATGTTCATGACTTGTAATGTTATATTTTACAACAAATTTAACCCAATGATCAATTTATGAGCTTTTAGTATCATTTAGCTATAACAAGTCATATGATTTCTATTTCTAAATATTTGGAAACTATGTTGAGTTAGGTTAATCAGATTATAACTATGTATGTCTCAGATTCAATTTTTAGCATGTCATCCTTACTCTCATGATTTAATGATATATATTTATATGCATGATTTTAGTTAATATTTAAACAACATGTTTTACATATCTTACATACTCAGTGCAGACCACATACTCTATGTTATATCGTTTTATAATATAGGTCCAGGTGATCTAGTTCGGTCTCACTGATAGGTCACTTTCCTATTAGCTTAGTTCAGCCCTGCCTTGGGTGAGTCCTCATTGTTCGAGGGTGTTTCTCATTTCGGTTATTGTGATGCCAGTTTGTTTCATACTTGGAGATAGTAGGGGGTAGGGGCTTGTCCCAACATTTCATCAGTTAGTAGATGATTTTCAGACATAGACTAGTATGTTCAACTTGAGATGTAGTAACGTGATGTTATTGTTCGATATACGTTGTGTTATTCATACTTTCACTTATTCATGTTTAAGTTATCAGTTTCAGCTTTAATATATTCTCTTTAGTTGCCATATCTATGCCATGGGTCGACTTGGAGCCATTCGTGGTTCTAGGTCCCATGTCTCAGACCGGGTTCCAGCTCGGGACACGACAAACTTGGTATTAGAGAAAAGGTTTAGAGTGTCCTAGGTTGTTTGAAAGCCACATTGAGTAGAGTCTTTTCCATGGGCGTGAAGCATGATCTTGGTCATATTTGCATGACCAAGTTCCATTTTATATCTAATTTTTAGTCGTGTTTATCAATTTAAATAAGCATAAACTCATATAATTTTATATATATGTGTGCACGAACTAACCAAGGTGATTAGATCTTTTTTATAGGTCAAAAGTGCTAAGGATGGGATTCATATTATGATGTAGAAGAAAGAAGGAAGTTTGAAAATGAATTTCAATGAAGAAGCATGCAAGTGTCAAGAGAATCGGGCTGCCATGCCAACTAGTATGCCAAAAGAGCGCGCCAGGAAGCGTGTCTTGCTGGCCAGATGCCATGACAACGAGAGTGTCACACCAGGCGTGTGCACATATGAGAGAAGGCACAACAGTAGATGCGTGCAATGGCAGCATGCCACTTTGCGCCACCTCCGTGCTGGCCTCCGTGCCACACAAGGAGACGCCTAGTAACCAACCTTACCAGCCCATGCCAGCGCCCAGAATTCCAGTGAGCGTATGGGACTGCTCCATGTCACGCAGGTTATGCTCCAGGTTGAGTGAGCAGCGTGGCATAAAGGTAGTCCCTCCACGATCATTTTCCACTTAGTATAAATTCAAGACTTAGTTATCTTATTTCATTGTCATGGAATATTAGTGGAAGCGCAGAGAAGCAAGGGCAAGAGCGAAGGAGGAACTTCTTTAAGTTAGGGTTCTTTTCTTTCTTTTCTATTTACACTCATATAGTATATGAATTTAAACACTATGTTGAGTTCATATATGAGAATGAGTGGCTAAATCCCTTCTTCTACGGTTGAGACCACATGACATGATTATATTAGCGTAAATTCCATATGGTTCAAGTTTTTATTGTTGTTTGTCTTGCATTTTTGTTTTTACCATTTCGATGATTGATCACCATTGAAATACATGTGTTAAGCTTAGGGAAAAAACTCGCAAGAGCAAAACCCTAGGTTAGAATTTGAAATAAAAAATATATGTTCAAGTCTTCAAGACTTAATTTGCGGTTGGGATAGAAATATACCTAATTTGCCTTTGTTGGTTACTAAATGGGAAGATAGTTGGACACTTAATATTAAATTGTCACATCACCACTCATAGACGTAGTTGTGAAGTTAATTCTAGGTTAAATGGTTAGAGGTTTGTAAGTCCATAACTAAGGGCATTAACCCCGTAAACCACTCTAAATATATAATTGCAGATCAATTAGTTTGTCATATCACTGCTCAACGATGTAGTTGTGAGGCTAACTCAATTTTGTTTAAAGGCTCGAAAGACCATGAACATGAAAGTTATTTTGTGAGATATCAAATGAAAGAAAAATTAGAACCGTTGTGAATTGAAGCTGTATATGAATGTTTGGCCTTAACTTTAGATGTTTCTGATTATTGTTTTTCAATTAAATATGTGATCAGCTCTAGATTTAGAAAGAAAATCTCAAATCTTGAAAACTAGCACTTTTGAAATGTGATTTAACAGTTCAACTTGATAATTCACTAAATATTCTAGTCCTGTGGGTTCGGCATTCATCTCTTACGAGTTAGTGTATTACTTGCACGATCACATACAATTGCGCGTGGGTCGGAGGAATAGCACGTTTTTGGCGCCGTTGTCGGGGACTGCCAATATTTGGTGAATTTCTTCTTTTTGTGTTGTTTTCAACTTTTATTAAGTGTTAAAAACATGGTCTTGGTCATTTACTTTGTAGGTAACAGGTTGTCCCTACATCAAGCTGGCACGTGCGAGAGAATTGGTGGAGCGTATTTAGAGTGTAAGCGATAGTTACATCTATTGAGGAGTGAAGTTCTTCAAAATCAAATTTTGCTACTTCCATTGGCTCCACTTGTAGAAGCTCCACTAGTTTAGTAGGGCGAGGTTGCACCAGCAATTATGGCAGCCAGACCAGTTGTGAAGTGGCAATCCCGCTCACGACGAATGTTAATTCTAGTATCAACAAACCAGAGCCTGGAGGTAATTTTGAGGGCAAACAGAATATGGTGTAGTTGCTGCATTCCAGTGGGCAGTTCATAGGGATGACACATGAGGACCCTCAGCAGCACCTGCAGAACTTTCTAGAGATCAGTGACACTTTCGTCCCCACCGGAGTGTCCACTAACTTTGTGAGATTGAGTCTATTCTCATTCTCACTATTTTGAGAAGCAAAGAGGTGGCTAAAGGTAGAGCAACCGAATTCCATCACTACTTAGGATGACCTAGCAAAGAAGTTCCTCATCTGATTCTTCCCCTCTGGCGAGACTGCAAAGTTGAGAAGTGAAATCCTTAATTTCATGTAGTGGCTGGAGGAAAATCTTTATTTCATTTGGGAGAGATTAAGTCCTTGTTAAGAGACTACCCCTATCACCAAGTGCTCGCCCACACTTTTGTGGAATGTCTAGACCCACATACAAAAATCTTGCTAGATCTGCATTAGGTGGGAAAACACTTGAGAAAACACAATGGATAAGGAATGATGAGCCCGCAAGTGTATGGGTCGTACAAGTAATATAGTGGCCCTTTTTAAGAGCCGGATGTCGAACACACAGGGACTGGACCAATTAATCTAACTATCAAGTTCAAGTGTGATATTAAATGCTGCAAGTGTTGATTATAGAAGTTTTCGATAGAGTTAATTAAGTCTAGGGACGGCCAACGAAATACTCTGAATTAATTGAAGGAGCAACTAGAGTTAATGCGGATAATCATGCGATACTACGATTTGCAATGGTTTAATTATGAAACTATCAATTGTCGTATCACATAATTAGAATTGCATGTTCATGGTCTTTCAAACCTCTAAACACGACAAACTAGCCTTACAACTACATCGTTGAGCGGGTATGTGACGTTCTAGTTCGTGGGCAATTCAATTACGTTGATGTGGTTTACGTGGATATGATTAGGGACTCTCTTACTTCTAATCATTCGACTCAACTTAGCTTCACAACTACTTCGAGTGGTGATGTAATAATTCTAAGTTGGTGTCTAGCTCATCCCGTTTTATCAACCAAGCAAGGTATTAGGTATATTTCTATCCTAACCACAAATTATATCGTGAGATACAATCTTGCTCCCTACATTCTCTTGTTCAAGCCTAGGTCATCTTTCTCAAGCATGTATCTAAGCTTAACCCACCTTTTTTCATGGTGATAAGTCATAAAAACAACCATAATTAAGAATGCAAGACAAAACAACAATCAATAACTTAAAACCAAAACAAAATCGCAAAATCAAAATCATATCTTGTGGCTTCAACCCTAGAGGGAGGATTCTAGCCACTCATACTCGTATAATTACAAGAAAACATAATTAATGTAACCTACTTACAAGAATTGGTAGAAGAGAAGATGAAATTGGCAAACCCTAGGTGAGTTCTCCCACTTCTCCCTCACTCCTTGGCAGTTTTTCAGAAATAAATCGTGACAGAATGTTTTTAGGAGCTAAGGGACCTATTTATAGTAAATAAGAATTGTGCAAAATTATGCCTGTCATGGAATGGCTCCGTGGCATAGAGTGTATCGCGGAGCACTGCCTCCGTGACACAAAGTGTATCATGGAGCACTGCCTCCATGACATGGAGTGTATCACGGAGCACTGCCTCCGTGACACGGAGGTATCGCAGAAGCCCACTGGAAATCGCCCAATTTATTCCAACTTTGGTGTTTCGCTCCCAATATCATTCCTCCACTTCACCAAATCATAGATTAAGTCCTCAAATGTGTTATTTACCTTCAAAATCAAGGACTAATCATGTGGGTTAATACATATTCACATTTAAAAAAAAACACATGAGAATGTATATAAATAAATTGATAAACAAGACAAAACTAAGTTATAAAATATCACTTGGGCATGTTATTTTGACCAAATCAAAAGTGGCATAACGATTCATCCAGAGGGGCAGACAATAGAGCAGTTGGGTTGATCGAAGCCGAAAGTTTCAGTGCCTTAGCAGCTCAGTTGACCTCATTTCAAAACCAAATGATGACTCTGTTCAACAAGCTAAACATAGAACAACCGCAGGCACAAGTGAATGCGATTCAACCAGCTTCTAGTTAGGGTGAGATATGTGGCAACAATGGGCATAGTGTAGACTCTTGCGGAGCCAACTCGGAGTTGGTCAACTTTGTAGGTAACGTGCTGAGAGGTAATCAGAAATTTTGGGAAACTGGCAGAATCACTCGAATTTCTCTTAGGGTGGAAATCAGGAGTAGAGTCAGAGTTACGAGTAGCTGCAACAGCAGTACGAGCAGCAAAACAAACATGCTAGTGGCCAATCTACCAATATTGAGGAGATGTTACAGAAGATAATGACCAATCAGACACAGATGGTAGCTGATCAGGAAAAGATGACCTCAAAGCAAAAGAATCAACGGTTGGCTACACACAACATGGAGAAGCAGATGGGTCAGTTGGCAGCTGCACAACTTAATAGACCGCAGGGCGGGGGGGGGGGGGGGCAGTTTACCTAGTGATACAAACACAAACCCAAGAAAAGGATTGGCCATTAGTTTGATGAGTGGAAAGTAGTTGGTTGATGCCCCATGAAAAGAGAGGAAAAATGAGGTGTAGCTAGAGTTAATTAGACTAGGTCTAACAGCTGAGAAGGAGAATGATCAGAAAGTTGTAGCAAAAAATTCTCAACCAACATTGCAGCCGATATAGAGACCACCACCACCATTCCCACAATGGCACTGAAAGAGTAAGGAGGACACATGTTTTTAGAAGTTCTTTGACATTTTCAAAGAACTTGACATAAATTATCCTCTCATTGAAGTTTTGCAGGGAATGCCTAAGTACACTAAGTAGTTGAAGGATGTGGTGGCCAACAAGATGAGGCTGGTGGATATCCAGACTGTAGCACTCACAAAAGAGTGCAGTTTTAGGGTGACGAGCGATATGCCCAAAAAGCTCAAATACCCTAGAGTGATGTTGTAGTTGGCTGACAAGTCAAAGGTGGATCTCAAGGGAATTGTTGAGGACATTTTAATCAAAGTAGGTTAGTTCATCATACCTATGCATTTGATAATACTTGACTTTGAGGTTGAGGATAAGGTACCCCTCATTCTGGGACATACATTTTTGGTCACTAGAGGAGCGGTGATATATGTTAGAGTTGGCACCTTGAAAATGTGGGTGAATGATGAGGAAGAAATGTTCAGAGTGTACCAATAAATCCATCCCCAACACATTACGGATATCTTTGCAAGACCAATGTATTGATAGAAGAGAAGTGTGGGGTGGTGGAATCTAAAGGTCCACTTCTAAAAGATCTCTCAATAAATGAGCCTAGCTCTGATGTGGGTAATACATCAAAGAATTTGGTGATGAAGCATATGATAGAGGTAAAGAGGGAAAATGTGGAGGATTTTCCCTCTAAAATAAAGAAGAAGAGGAGATAGTTCCGAAAGGGAAGAGTTACTTGAGACCATCCTGATAAGGATGGTTCACGTTGTGTCGAGACGTAAAATCGGGCGCTGCTTCAGAGGCAACCCAAGTGTACCACAGGTACAAATTTTTTCCCTTTTAGTTTTTTTTGAGCAACTTCAATTTGTTTTCATTTTTTTATTGAGTTTAGCATAGGAAAAGGAGAAGTCTGAATACCTTTAAAAGAAGAAGCAAAGGAGCATGAAAAAAAACATAAGTGTGGGGTCAGTGACCAATGAATGAAGAACATGCTATTAGCTAGGCCATGAGGCCTTAGGAAGTATCCTAACCCTAGATTTGAATTTTAATTCATGCTTTGGGGACATATAATATTTTAAGTTTGGGGTGAGGGGAAATTTCATACATTGTGTTCATTGATTTCGAGTGAATTTGGTGCATGGTCTACTAATTTTTATGCATAAAGTTTGAGTTGAGCACAATTCACCACCCTTTGATTTTTTTCCGAAGGGGGGCACTTTCAACCGAGAATAGATTTTTCTATGTCTGTACATAGCTTTTTCTAGTGTTAGTTAAGGACTTTTCCCAATGATGGATGGATGATGACCTTCTTGAGGGAAAATTAGTTAGTAGGTTTTTGTTTTGGAACCCTTAACTGGTTGACTGCTTGATGCTTTTGTTGAGTGTTATACATGATTTTAAGAGGCAAATAGATTTTAATTGTAAAGCATGTCAAGCTTAGTGCATGACGTTGGTTAAGACACTTAGGCTCAAGAATATTAGTTTGTATGCTTTACGCTTAATGAAGGATTGATGTGATTAGCTGTATTGAGAGTCTGTATAGGTATGACTTAAATTAGACATGCGGAGGGAGTGTGAGATTTTGTGTACCCAATGCTATCATGTAGAGTCTAGAACTTGTCTAGTGTGTTTGCAAAGCAAAATAGGGAATGTTAATTATAAGATATGATTTAGGCATTTCATTGAATAAGCCTAACTTTTACCCTTTATTTTACCTACCCTTGAGCTATAATTCTAGTTAGTCCTATTGAGCCTTTAGCCTATTCTTTAATTAGCCACATTAAAAGCTTAATTAATTTCCTTCAAAAGCCTTGAATTTTCTCCAAAACTCCTAAGCGCTTAAGTGAAAGAGCAAAAGAGTTAAAAGAGTGAGAATATTGAAGAAGGGAAAGAGTGGTTGTGGAAGTCGAAGAAAATATTAGAGGTGCACTTGCTTAAAATGCATAAGTTTTGGTAGGGAGTAATTGAACAAAAGAATGAAAAAGTGCCTAATGCTTAAGTATTCCGTGCTGATATTATAAGTGTGCGTAAAGAATAGGGGAAACAAAAAGGAAGTTGAGAGTTGAAAATAACAAGAGGTGAAGTACAAGAAGAGAAGGTGCTTAATGAGCAAATGTGATGTGTTAAAAGCACTTAGGGAAGATAGTCACTATTACTGGCAAGAATAGTACCTACCCGTCCTTTAGCTTACATTACAACCCACAGTCCTACTTGATCTTGCACTTAGATATTTATAGATTAGTGGAGTAATACACTAAGGGCAAACATATGGGTCATTGCATATTGCATGTGAATTCTTTGTGAGAGTGAGCTTAATTGTTATACATATACTCATACATCTTATAAATTGAAAAATTGTGAATGAAAATGGGTATATCTCTCTTGTTTGAGGGCACATATTTGAGGAAAGTTAGATTTCATATTGGACCTCTCCATTAGCTAATGCGCATAAATTCACTGAGGTCTTAGAGTCGATTCTTGAGGCTAGGAGCTCTTAACTTATTTGTCATGACTTTAATTGGGTTATATATAACATGCTCTATTTGAACTTTCCATCTAAATCAGTCATTGTAGCCTTAACTTAAGTTGTCTTTAGTCAATTTGGTGATGTGTAAGTCCTTCTTGTGCATGAGATTTAATGGAGTTGTACGAGGAAGAACAAGGCTTTAAGTGTGGTTAGTGATCTTGGGAATATTTGTATGCCTAAGTGCCATTTTACATCTAATTTTTAGTCGTGTTTGTCAATTTAATTAAGCATAATCTCATGTAAATCTATATATATGTGTGCATGAACAAACCAAAGTGATTGACTCTTGTTTATAGGTAAAAAATGATAAGGGTGGGCTTAATATGATGATGCACAAGAAAGAAGGAAGTTTGGAATGAATTTCAATGAAGAAGCATGCAAGTGTCAAGAGGAGTGGCTGCCATGCCAGCCAATGTGCCACGGCGGCATAAGAGCGCGCCAGGCAGCTTATCACACTGGCCAGATGCCGCGACAAGGAGAGTGTCACACCAGGCGTGTGAACGCATGAGGGCAGGTAAAGTAGTATCTGTGAGCGATGGAAAACTGCCACATTGAGCCATCTCCGCACCAGCCTCCATGCCATGCTAGGCAACACCCAGCGACAAGCCATACCAATACCCAGAATTCCTGTAGGCATACACAATTGCTTTATGTCACGTGGGTTGTGCTCCACGTAGAGTAGCATGGCACAGAGGTAGTCCCTCTCCGACTATTTTACACTTAGTATAAGTTTAAGACTTAGTTAATTTATTTCAGTTATCACAAAATATTATTGGAAACGCGGGGGAACAAGGGCAAGAGTGAAGGAGGAACTTCTTTAACTTAGGGTTCCTTTCTTTCTTTTCTTTTTACACTCTTGCATTAAATTAATTTAAATGCTATGTCGAGTTCTTGTATAAGCATGACTGGCTAAAACCCTTCTTCTAGGGCTGAGGCCACATAACATGATTATATTAGCATAAATTCCATATGGTTCAAGTTTTCATTGTTCTTTATCTTGCATTCTTGTTTATATTATTTTGATGATTCATCACCATTGAAATACATGTGTTAAGCTTAGGAAAAAACTTGCAATATAAAAACCTAGGTGAGAATATGAAATGCAAGAAGTAAGTTCAGGTCTTCAAGACTTGATTCGCGGTTAGGACAGAAATATAGCTATTTCGCCTTGCTTGGTTACTAAATGGGAAGATGGATAGACACTAGGATTAAATTATCATATCACAACTTACTGACGTAGTTGTGAATTTTATTCTAGGTTAAATGGTTAGAGGTTTGAAAGTTCATAACCAAGGGCATTAATCCTGTAAACCACTCCACATAGATAATTGCATGTGAATTAGGTTGTCACATCCCAACTCAACAATGTAGTTTTGAGGCTAATTCAATTTTGTTTAGAGGCTCAAAAGACCATGAACATGATAGTTATTTTGTGACACAACAAATGAAAGCAAAGACTTGAACCATTGTGAAATGAAGTTGTATATGAATGTTTGACCTTAACTCTAGATGTTTCTCATTATTATTTTTCAATTAAATTTATGATCATCTCTAGATTTAGAAACAAAATCTCAAATCTTGAAAACTAGGACTTTTGAAATTCCACCTAACACTTGAATTCTAAAATTTACGAAAAAAGTCTAGTCTCTATGCTTTTGACATCCGGCTCTTAAGAGTCATTGCAATACTTGTACGATCGCATATCCTTACGCATGCGCCAGAGGCGTACCAAAGCACTCCACACTTATAGGGAAGAGGCTACAAGATGTTTTAGGAAGTTTTCCTTCTTTCATGATCTATGTCGTACGATGAATTATCTCTCTATCCTTCTAACTCATGCTATATGCATTTGTAGAAATATGCCTCCACACCAAGTGAATAGTATAAGGAATAACAACTGAAATGGCCATGACAATGGCAATGGAAATGGGAATCAACAAGCCCCGCCAACACCAGCAGATCCGTTGCCCGAGTAAGCCACTCATGTCGAGTTTGGAGCGGTATTTCAAATTTTGGCCAAGGCCATGACCGATCAGGTCAACCAGCAAGCAAAGGCCCATGTTCCTCAAAATAGGAACTCAGCAGTTGCTAGAGTTTGAGACATTCTCAGGATGAACCTACCTGAGTTCCTAGGGTCGGTAGTGGATGAGGACCCACATAAGATCATTGAGGAGGTGTAGAAGATCACCCACATTATAGGGGTGATCAGAGAAGAGAGTGCAGACTTTGTCTCCTATCAGCTGAAGGGGGTTGATTACATATGGAACCACCAGTGAAAGGATGGTAGAGAATTGGAAGTAGTTCTTATGAGTTGGGATGAGTTCGTGGCTGCTATCTTGGATAGGTTCTTCCCTACAAAGTTGAAGGAGGTGAAGGCAGTGGAGTTCGTCAACGTGAAGCAGCACCATAGGACTATCTAAGAGTATGCTTTGGAGTTTAACCTATTTTCCATGTATGCACCGAAGATGGTCGTGGATCAAAGGAATCGTATAAGAAAGTTTGTGAATGGAGTATTAGATTTTCTAGTCAAGGAGTGAAGGACCGTTATATTGAACAATGACCTAAGAATTCTCGAGATAGTAGATAGAGGCGGAGCAGAAGAAGGAAAAGAAAAGAGAGGCATAGAGGTCAAAGACAGGGAGTTATGGATAGTTCCAGCTGAGGTCCGGTGGAGTACATTTCCATCAATCACACCAAAGGTCGTCAGCCCCAGCGCCATCATTAGCTAGTGTTCCATCCAGATCTAGCAGTTATTAGAGGGGTTAAGCATTAGGCTCTAGTGGTTAGGGGAGCATGTTAGGAGAGTCCAACATTCTAGTTTGTGGGAGATGTGATAGGTAGCATACAAAAGAGTGCTTAGTGGGTTCAAGCGCGTGCTTTAGGTGTGGGAAACCTGGACATCTTCTTAGAGACTGCTCTTCAGCCTGATAGGGCCATAGTAGAGGTTGTGACCCAGCCACCAATTCGGTAGCTCCACCAGCACGCTCAGCTCAGCAAGTGCATCCACTGGTGCAGGTGGTTGTCAGCTTCAGAATAGATTTTATGTTCTATCATCTCATCAGGAGCAGGAGGTCTCTCCTATTTTAACCACTACTATGTTATGAGTATTTCATCTAGATGTGTATGCATTCCTAGATCCAGGGGATACTTTATCTTTTGTGACTCCATATGTTGCTATTAGTTTCGGAGTCAGTCCCAAAATCCTATCAGAATCCTTCTCAGTCTCTATTCAAGTCGGTGAGTCAGTTATAGCTCGATAAGTATACAAAAATTTCCCTATCACAGTCTTTCAAAAAGTTATATATGACCTATTTAGATGTTATCTTTTGTATGGATTGGTTGAATGCATGCTATGCCTCAGTAAATTATACAACCCATACAATAGAGTTTTGATTTCCGGGTGAGCCAATCCTAGAACAAAAAGGTAGTTTAGTAGTGCCTGTTGGTTGCTTTGTTTCCTATATCAAGGCTAGGAAGATGATCTCTAAAGGTTATATGTACCATCTAGTTTGGGTTAAGGATACTACGTCCAAGACCATAAGTCTTCAGTCCATTCCTATAATTTGTGAGTATCCGGAGGTGTTTCTAGATGATCTACTTGGAGTCCTTCCCAAGTGGGCGATTGAATTTTGTATCGATCTTCTTCCTGATACGCGGCCTATATCCATTCCTCCTTACAGAATGGCTCCATCCAAGCTAAAGGAGTTGAAAGAGCAGTTGAAAGATCTCTTAGCTAAGGGTTTCATCAAACCTAGTAAATCTATGTGGGGTGCTCCAATTCTCTTTGTTCAAAAAAAAGGATGGTTCCCTTAGTATGTGCATTGATTATCGGAAGTTGAACAAGGTCACAATCAAGAAAAAGTTTCCCCTCCCCAGAATTGATGACATGTTTGACAAACTTTAGGGTGCTAGGTTCTTCTCAAATATAGACCTTAGATCCGGCTATCATTAGCTCAGAGTTAGAGAGATGACATCCCGAAGACAGCCTTTAGGACTCGGTATGGAAACGATGAGTTCATATTTTATGTCTTTTAGACTAATGAATGATCCTACAACTTTTATGGACTTGACAAACAGGGTAGTCAAGCAGTATTCGGATATGTTCGTGATTGTCTTCATAAACTATATTCTCAAATATGCTGGGAGCGAGGAGGAGAATGCCGCTCATTTGAGGATCGTTCTAGAAAGTCTCAAGGATCGCTAGTTGTTTGCTAAGGTTAGCAAGTGTGAGTTTTGGATGAACTTAGTAGAGTTTTTGGTCCATATGGTGTTTAGTGAGGGTGTACAAATAGACTCTCAAAAGATAAAACAGTGAAGAATTGGCTTACACCAGTTAATCCTTCGGACATTAGGAGCTTTTTTGGTTTAGCTAGCTACTACAGGAGGTTTTTTGAGGGATTTTCATCCATTGCAGCACTGTTGACTAAGATGGCTTAGAAGAAGGTCAAATTTTAGTGGTTAGATACTTGTGAGAAGAGTTTTCAGGAGTTAAATACTTGACTCACTTTCGCCTTGTATTGACCCTACTAGAGGGCACAAATGGTTTCATTGTGTATTGTGATTCCTCTAGGGTTGGTCTTTGTTGTGTGTTCATGCAGCATGGTAAAGTCATTGCATATGCCTCTATACAGCTTAAGACTCATTTGTAGAATTATTCGGCGTATGATCTAGAGTTGGCAACAGTTGTATTTACAATAAAAATTTAGAGGCACTACTTGTATGATGTGCATGTGGATGTGTTCATAGATCACAAAAGCCATCAGTATGTGATAACTTAGAAGGACCTGAATTTGTGACAAAGGAGGTGGCTAGAGCTTCTCAAGGACTATAACATGAGTATCCTTTATCATCCGGACAAGGCCAATGTAGTGGCAGATGCTCTAAGTAGGCTATCGATGGAGAGTGTATCTTACGTTGAGGATGAAAGGAAGGAGTTGGTGAAGGATGTGCATCAATTTTCTTGTTTAAGGGTTCGCCTTGTTGACTCTATAGATGGTGATGTCCTTGTTCAGAATGGGACAAAATCTTCATTGGTGATCGAGGTCAAGGATAAGCAAGACAAGGATCCTATCTTAGTAAGGATAAAGAATGTTGTCTAGAATCATAAGGTAGAGGTCTTTTTCCAAGGGGGAGATACGATATTCTAATAATAGGGTTGATTATGCATGCCAGCTGTTAATGACACGAGAGAGCGGATGTTGGACAAGGCTAATGGCTCTCGATATTCTATCCACCCAATTGCCACAAGGATGTACCATGACCTACGAGAAGTCTATTGGCAGAATGACATGAAAAAAGACATAGCGAAGTTTGTGGCTAAGTGTTCGAATTGCTAGCAGGTGAAGGTTGAGTATCAGAGACCTAGGGGTGTGCTTCAGGATATTAGTACTCCTACTTGGAAGTCAGAAGAGATAAGAATGGACTTCATTACAGGATTTCCTCGTACACGCCGACAACATGACTCTATATAGGTGGTTGTAGACAGGTAGAACAAATCAGCTCACTTCTTATTGGTCAAAACTACTAATTCAATTAAGGATTATGCTAGATTTTACATTCAGGAGTTAGCTCGGTTGCATGGAGTCCTCTTGTCCATCATTATAGATAGAGGTACTCAGTTTACCTTATAGTTTTGGAGATCATTTCAAAAAGGACTTGGTACTCAAGTGAAGCTTAGCACGACATTTTATGCGTAGATAGATGGTCAGGTTGAACGAAAGAGTCATACTCTTGAGGATATGTTGAGAGTGTGTGTAATTGATTTTGACGGTGGTTGGGATGACACTTTCCTCTAATCGAATTTTCTTACAGTAATAGTTACCACTCCAACATTCAGATGGCTCTATTTGAGGCTCTTATGGGCGGAGGTGTAAATCACATATTGGTTGGTTTGAGGTAGGTGAAGCTAAGTTTATAGGGCCATATTCAGTTCATGAGGTTATAGAGAAAGTCCATCTTATTAGAGAAAGGTTGAGGACAACTCAAAGTTGTCAGAAGTTTTATGCGGATGTTAGATGGAGAGAGCTTGAGTTTGAGATCGATAATTGGGTGTTTCTAAAGGTGTCTCCCCTGAAGGGAGTGATGAGATTTGAAAATAAAGGGAAGTTTTGTCCTCATATGTGGGTCCCCATAGGATTCTAAGGCGAGTTGGAAAAGTGGAATATGAGTTGGAGCTACCAGTGGAGTTAGCTTCAGTATCTCTATTGAAGAAGTGCATTGGCGACCTGATCTTCTTTGTTCTGGTGGAGAGCATAAGTGTGAAGGATAGCCTTACTTTTGAGGAATTTCCAGTTGAGATCCGTGATCGTCAGGTTCAAAAGTTGAGAAATAAGGAAGTAACTTCAGTGAAGGTTTTAAGGAGGAATCAGCTTCTTGAGGGAGCTATATGGGAAGCTGAAGCAGATATGATGGCTAGATACCCGCATTTTTTCCCTTCCAACTCAGTTTCAACATGAGGTATCAGTTTCCTCCATGGTACACTATTCAGTTTCATTTGAAGTTCATGTCTCTAAGTTCTTTTTCATGTCATTGCTTGTATGTAGGTTTCATGAATTCAGTTCAGTTATGTATATCCGTTCGGAGTCAGTCACTCCATTAGTTTTCAGCTTCAGATGTTCTGTATTTGGGATTGTAGTTCTTTCCCCAGCATTTCAGTATGCTTAATCCACATTTGAGGAAGAATGTTCCCAAGGGGAGATAATGTGACGCCCCAAAATGTTATACCCCGGAAGACCAAAAATTACACCCGAGAATTGAAATAGAGGATGAATGAAAATCTGGCACCAGGCACAAAATAAGTCATGAGGAGACCCGTGAGAGGAGCCCACGAGTTGGGATGTGACATGTGGGGAGGCCTAGGGAATGAATTTGAACTTAAGAAATTAGATGCCATGGGCATGACCACGACTCTTGGTCAGGCCCCACGAGTCGTTAGGTCAATTGTGGGGTGGATGAGTAAGAAAAGAGAAGAAGAGTGGTAGTGTACTTAATGAAAGGACCCCATGAGTCTTGGTCAACCCCTACGATTCATGGGGAGGGTCGTGGCCAAGCAGGGATTGATTTTGTTAAAGCTAGGGCAGTGCACATCACGGATGGTGACCACGAGTCGTGTTCACCTGGTCACGAGTCGATATGTCTTCTGTTATGAGCCCAGGAGACCTGTTGTGCAGTGTACTTCACGGACGACTCCACAAGTAGTGGTCCAGGGTAATGAGTCGTAAGGTCCCCTATTGGGACCATTTGGAAGTTATTTTCTGCGAATTTAGTAAGGGCTTTTCTGTGATTCCTATGATCGTAAGGCATAAACTACATCATTTTTATTTATGAATAGTTACTTTTAAAGGGGTCGAATTTATTTTAGGCCATTTTCATATTCATGCGTGCAAGAGTGATAGACTAAAGAGTTGATCAAGGCAATACTTCAAGGTCTTCTTCAATTCTTTCTTGGTCATTCAAGGAAGTGTTAGAATTATCCATAACCAGGTATGTAAGGTTATGAATGGGTGTTTTCATTCACACCCATGCCTAATCTCTCCTAATTTATGATGTTTTGTTAAAACTCTTATGGGGTTTTATCTTTAATCTTGTGGAATTCTAATGATCTATCCATGGGTTATTACTTATCATGTTTTACACCATATTTTATGAATCATGATAAGGTTTTACAACTTATTCGATTATAAATGTATTGAATACAATTTCTATTAAATTATGCCTAATTATGCAAGTTCTATGATTAATCGAGTTATGACCTTTCCTTCAATTGTTGATATTCATAAACCCATCATGATTTATGATTCAGAACATGGACTTATTCAATTTCCCATTATGAAATTATAATTTTTAAAAGTCTATACATGATTTGTAAGTATGCATGAACCTCATGATTTTACTAATTATGTTTTGGACGTCTTACGGGCTTTACACTCATGGTTAGTCTCGTGTTTACAAGCATGATTATAATTATCATGATTTAACTAGTCATGAATCTCTGGTATATTATCCTATGAGCACTATATATGTTTTGGGAGTAGCATTTAACATCGAGTAGGTTCGTGGCCCAGGTTTTGCCCCGACTATGAAAACTACGTGCCACCATCTTTCATGACGGGACCTCCCTTGAGACTGTACCCTTTTGCCCCAAATGGGTCATTCATGAGTGATATCACAACTTTCATGGTTCTACCCTTGGCAAGGTATGAACACCCTCTCGACTAGGGATTTACAGATTAGGCTCCATGTGTGCTCATATGGGGTATGTCAGTTATAAGAATCTCCTATTGCTCCTCAAATTTTATGCATTGATATGCTTATTTATTTTGATCAAGTGATGACTTAATTAAGTTTCCCTCATTACTGTGATAATAAATGGTCTAATAACGAATTTGAAAACCTTGAGCCTAATGTTCACTTATGGTATTTATGTTACGAGCATGTTGTCCCACTCTTATGATTGTTTATAAGTTTTTATGTATTTTTAAATTTCTGTTTCAGTTACCTTTTATACTTGGTACATTTCACGTATTGACCACATTCTCTATGTTGTATCATTTTATGATACAGGACCCGACCCTCACGCTCAACCCCATCAGTAGTCCATTTTAGAGTTTAGCATCCAGCCTTTTGGGTGAGTCCTCATTCTCTGAGGACCATATGCTTTAGATATTGAAGTCCATTTTTGCTTACAATTTTGTTTGGTTAGTTGAAGATATTGTCCCATCAACCCATCTGATACTATAGAGCTTTCAGTCTAATTGTAGTACTCAACTGTTATATATTTAGAATGTTCCACTTATCATGCTATGTTATGTTATGTTTATGTTACCTCTATATATCATGTTCAGTATTCCACTTAATGATATGAAGTTAGATGAATGTTTATGCCATGGGTCGACATGGAGTCTCTCGGGGCTCCTTGTCCTGTGTTACGATCTGAGTGTATGTTCGGGTCGTGACACAAAAGGTCCTAAGACTAGATTCAAGATTGGAAATATGATCAGTAGAAAAGTTCAAAAAATGTCTCAAAATGACTCATTGTACGAGTTGTGGTATAGAGTAACGGGTCTTAGGATTCAGTCGTGGTAAGTTTCTGGTTGATAGGACCCAGACCAATGAGCTAAGGTATGACCCATTGGCTGATGTAATGTCTCGTGGTCATGAGTCGTGGTCAGTATCTACAGAAGAAGGCCCAGTAGAACCGACTAATGGTACGAATCGTAGGTCCATTTAATGGGTCATGGTCAGGAGCCGTCGTTTATTTCTAGGTTGTCTGGGTTGGATGATATCAGTCATGGTACGACTCGTTATAGGGAGAAATGAGTCATGGTTTGTACTCGTAGGAAGGATCAGAGAAGTTGGAACTAGTAGCAATGAATGGGTTTAATGACCCGTCGTCAGAAGGTACGACCTGTTGTTTGGGTTTATTGGGAAAATCCAGAAGTAGGCATGAGAACAGAGGTGATAATAAGAGGAAACCATTATTCATGGTTTCAAGGTATAACTCGTGGTATTAGTCATTACGACTGGCAGTGGGAAATTTTCTGTCGAATCTTTAAGGGCATTTTTGTAACTCCTAAGCTCTTAACTCTCTAATGACATCATTTTAAGCCTTGAAAGGAGTGTTTTAAGAGGGTTTAACCTATTCTAAGACATTAGGCTCCCATGAATGCAAGGTTTTGAGAACTCTCATCAAGAATCAACCTAGAAATCCCTCAATTTCTTCCCCAAGTCTCTTGAACTTTCTAGGATAGTTAAATAATCAATCTATCCAAGTATGTAGGCTGATGAATGAGAGTTTTCTTTCACTCTCATACCCAAATTTCTCTTCATGCTCATGAATTCAAGTTTTAATTCAGGTATATGATTTTATAAGGTTTTAATTAATTTTATGTAATTCTCTATGACATGTTGATGGGTCAATTACCATCATGTTCCAAAGAATGTTTGAAGTCTAATGGGCATATTTTATACACAATTTGATTATAAATTCATAATTTCAAGTTATTATATATTATGCACTATTATGCAAGTTTCATAAAAAGTCAAGCTTATGATTGATGATTTCAAATATGATCAGATATCTAGCATGAATGAATGTTTATAAATTTCCCATGTATGAATCCATGATTTTGACTTATGAAGTCTATTTCAAGTATGCATGATTTTATGATTTGGGCAAGCCCACATAAGTTAAGTATGTTTTCATGATTTAGCCAAGGCTAATAAGATCAGCTTATAATATATTTTGGAGTCAAGAGTCCTAATGTTCAGATTTCAGATTATGCCCTTATGATTTTAGCTACTTTAAAAAATGATAGGAGAACAATGCATGTTTTTGGGAGAACTATGCATGTTTTTTGAAGTAGTGTCTAGGACCAATAGGCTTGGGGTTCCAAGGTTCCCCTTTCTCAAAACTATGCACAATTGTAGGTACATATATATATTTTGGGACCTCTTGTAAGAGTTTTCCCCTGCCCCTAAGGAGCCTTAGCTTGATATTGATATCATGGTATCGTCCTTAGCCCTAGAAAGATTTTGGATGGCTCTACTCACTTGAGTGTGATAGTTGGGTCATCACGTAAGCTCTATCGTGATGGTGTCGGTTGTGACGAGTCTCCCATTATTCCTCATAATTTTGATTATTCAATTTCATGACTTGTGATATTATGTTTTACAGTAGATTTGACCTAATGATCAGTTTATGAGCTTTTACTATGATTTTAGCTATGACACGTCATATGATTTCTATTTCTAAATCTTGGGTCACCATGTTCAGTTGTGATAATCAGATTATGACTATGTATTTCTTAGATTAAGTTTCCAGCATGCAGTCCTTACTCTCATGATTTATATTTATATGCATGATTTCCGTTAACATTTACTCAGCATGATTTACTTGCCTTACATACGCAGTACATTCAAAGTATTGACCGCATACTTTATGCTATATCATTTTGATGATATAGGTTCAGGATATCCTGTTCAATCTCGCCGATAGCTCGCTTTCCCTATCAGCTCAGTTTAGCCCCGTCCTGGGTGAGTCCTCATTGTTTGAGGGCATTTCTCAATTTAGTTTTTGTGATGTTAGTTTGTTTCAGACTTGGAGATAACTGGGGGACTTTTCCCAACATCTGATCAGTTAGTAGAGGCTTTTTAGACATAGACTAGTATGTTCAGCTTGAGATGTAGTAATGCGATGTTATTGCTTGATATAAGTTATGTTATTTAGAATTTTGCTAATTAATGTTTAAGTTATCAGTTTCTGCTTTAATAGATGCACTTTAGTTTCCATATTCATGTCATGGATCGACTTAGAGCCATTCGTGGTTCTAGGTCCAGTGTCTCAGTCCAGGGTCCTAGCTCGGCTCATGACACAAGCGACCCCTCCAACAAAACCTTCAGTTGAAGTACATCTAGTCTTGGAGCATAAAGACCTGCCCCCTTATCTAAGATATGTAGTTTTGGGGGAGAACATCACTTTGCTAGTAATTGTTGCTATGGACCTCGTAGAGTGGGAAGTTGAGGCCCTGGTATTAGTTCTAAAAAAGTTTAGGAAGGAAATTAGTTGGATCATTACTGACATTATCGGCATCCCTCAAGTCATATGCACCCACAAAATTCATCTTGAGCCAAAATGTGTACCAAGTATAGAGCATCGGTGAAAACTGAATCCATCCATGCAAGAGGTGGTGAAAAAGGAGATTAGCAAATGGTTGGACGTCGGTGTTGTCTTCCCCATTGCTGATAATAAGTGGTTGAGTTCAGTATAATATAAACCAAACATAGGTGGAATTACGGTGGTCCCAAATGAGAACAATGAGTTGTTCCTGACAAGGTCGGTCATAGGTTGGCATGTTTGTATGGATTATTGGAAACACAATCATTGGACATAGAAGGACCACTTTTCAATGCCTTTCATGGACTAGATGCTTGGAAAATTGGAAGGAAGAGGATGGTACTTCTTTCTTGATGGTTATTCGGGGTATAATCAGATCTCCATTGCCCTACAGGACAAAGAGAAAACCACTTTTACCTTTTCTTTTGGAACTTTTTCTTTTTGGAGAATGCTCTTTGGATTATGCAATGCTCCTGCCACATTTCAGTGCTTCATGATGTCCATCTTTTTAGATAAGGTGGAGGACACCATTGAAGTAATCATGGATGATTTCTCGATCGTGGGTGATTCCTTTGAAGATTTTCTTGAGCATCTGAGCAAAGTGCTTAGTATGTGTGAAAAAACCAATCTCGTACTTAACTGGGAGAAGTGAAACTTCATGGTGAAAGAGGGTATCATGTTAGGCCACAGAATTTGGGAAAAGGTATAGAGGTGGACAAAGCAAAAATAGAGGTTATAGTCGAATTGCCACCACCTATATCTGTCAAAGGTATCCGGAGATTTTTGGGGCATGCAGGTTTCTATAGGATGTTTAACAAAGACTTCTCAAAGATTGCACAACACTTATGCAAGCTACTTGAGAAGGAGGTGAAAATCATTTTTGACGACGTATGTCTGCAAGCTTTCGAATGCTTGAAAGAAAGACTTACCTCAGCCCCCATTATTGTGACACCAGCTGATCTCTTTTATTTGAGGTGATTTCCGATGCCAATGGAGTTCCTTAGGTGCTATCTTAGGCCATAGGAGAGCAAAATTATTTCACCCCATCTATTATGTTAGCAAGACACTTAATGCAGCTCAAGAGAACAATATGGTGACTGAACAAGAGTTTCTAGTGATGGTTTTTGCATTCAAAAAGTTTTGGACATACTTGCTCGAAACTAAGGTGATTGTCTATATTGTCCATGCAGCACTGCGGTATTGGATGTCAAAGAAGGATGCTAAATTGAGGCTAATAAGATGGGTGTTGCTTATACAATAGTTTGAGTTCAAGATTAAAGACCAAAAGGGGATTGAAAATTAGGTGGTTGATCACTTATCTAGATTGGTGGAAGAGGCAACCTAAAAGGATGAGGTTGACATTGATGATACTTTTCTAGATGAGCAAGTGTTGGCTGCATCACAAGATCTGACCCTGTGGTTTACTGATTATGTGAATTATTGGGTGTGTGATATGATTCCTGCAGACCTGGCCTGCCAGTAAAGGAAGAAGTTCCTGTTTGGTGGAAGAAATATTTTATTAGGATGAGCCATATTTGTTTCGTATTTATGCAGACGGTCTAATTTGCAGATGTGTCCAGAAGTTAAGATGCTGAGTGTATTGGAGGCATGCTACTCATCCCTGGTTGGGGTCATCACAGTGGTATTATTTGCCTACACATAAAAATTTGCAGTGCGGGTATTATTGGCCTACAATCCATCAAGATTCTTATGAATTTTCCAAAGCATGTGACCAATGCCAAATACAAGGGGGAATTACTCGTAAGCTTGAGCTACCCTAAACTCCAATCCTGGAGGTGGAGTTATTGGATGTGTGGGGTATTGACTTCATGGGCCTATTTTTGAGCTCGTATAGGATGAAGTATATTCTGGTGTCTGTGGATTACGTATCAAAGTGGGTGGAAGCCATGCACTCCCTAACAATGAAGGGAAGAGTATCTTAACATTTTTAAGGAAGCACATATTTGCTAGGTTCGATACTCCTAGAGCCGTCATCAGCGACGGTTGGGTCTCACTTTTGTAATCACCTCTTCAGAGCTTTGCTTGAAAAATATAGTGTGAATCATAAGGTGGAAACACCTTACCATCCTCAGTTGACCAGACAAGTAGAGGTCTACAACAGGGAGATTAAGACTATCTTTGCTAAAACAATGAACACCAACTGAATGAACTTGTCTAGGAAGTGGGATGATGCACACTAGGCATACCAGATAGCTTATAAAACCCTATTGGTACCTCACCATATTATCTGGTGTATGGCAAGTCATGCCATTTACAGGTAGAGCTTGAGCACAAGGCATTATGTGCACCCAAGAAATTGAATCTAGACTAGAATGAAGCTTCTAAGTTGAGGTAGATCAATTGAAAGAGTTGGATGAGTTCTGATATTGGGCCTATGAGAGTTTATCCATATACAAGGAAAGTATGAAGATCTACCACGATCGGAAGATTGCTAGAGGGACTTTAGTGCCGGTGACCTGGTCCTATTGTTTAACTCCAGAATCTATTTGCACCTAAGCAAATTAATATCTAGATGGATGGGGACATTTAGGGTGGTGGAAGTGTTTCCATATGGTGCCATTCAACTGGAGAAAAAAGATGGTATGAGATTCAAAGTGATCCGCCAAAGGTTAAAGCAGTATCTGGGAACCAATAATGTGGTGAAAGGAATTGAGTTGGTGTATCTTGATGAAGCCTAAATAGTCAAGAGACTCGCATTGTGCCGCGATGCTAAATCAAGAGCCACATGGGAGGCAACACATGGGTGGTTGGTGAAGCCTGAGTAGCCGACAGAGGATGGAAGGAGCACTTAGAGCACCATAGGTATGTCCCTTCCCTGGTTTTTATTTCACTACTTTGGGGACAAAACATAATTTTGTGGGGAGGGGTGTATCTACTTTGTTTTGTTCGTCTGAGGGTTTATGTTATCATGTTTCTTTTTCCTAGAGCATGCTATCTAGTACAACTATCATGTTTAGGATGTTTTAATCTTTTTTAATTAGAAGTAATCTAGGAGTACTTTGAAGCCAATAAACTGCACAAGTATGTGACGTTTTTTAGTTTTTCAAAAATGACCCCCTTTTAAATTTTTGTGATTAGCTCTGTGTGTTGACTACAAAGCATGACCAATGTGGATATTTTTATGGCATGATAGATTAGCATGATTAACTATAGTGTAGTTGTGTATGAACCAGATAGGTGGTGTATTATAGCCCTGTACTATGTGTGAGTCGGTTTCATACTTAGTCCGATGTCATGTAGGTGATCTAGAACTTCCTAGGTCAGTTTTTGCTGAGGTTAGAGGACAGTTAGTTAAGAAAGGATCGTAGGCAATTTTTGACATAGCTCAATTTTACCCAAATTGCCTAACCAAATGAAATAAGTCTCCCTTGTTCCAAATATTTGAGCCTAAATTGACCATTTTCATTGATTAGCCAATTTACCTTGCTAATTATTTTTACTGAACCTGTTTTGGCCCCGGTCCCTCTTTGGACATAGCCATTGTTACACCCCAGGACGCAAGTATCAGACCCGGAAGTGAAAATGGGGAAAAACTGAAAATTGGCACCAGGTCACAGAACGACTAGTGAGGTGAGTCATGAGGAGTGACCACGAGTCACCTCATGACTCGTGGTCAGCATGGTGTGGCAAGTCTTGAGTGAGGAGGCCACGGGCTTGACCACAAGTCGTGGTCAGACCTCATGACTCGTGAGGTAATGCATGGTCAACCCTGGAGGATTGGCAAAATTGGATGGGCAGTGTAGGCCACGGAAGGTGACCATGAGTCGTGGTCTGACCTCACGACTCGAGAAGTCTCCCCTGGGGTTCCCTTGGATGTTTGGGCAATGGACTCAATGGATCAAGGCCATGAGTCGTGCCTTGTGGCAATGACCCGTTAGGTCCCTCGTGAGGACTGCTCACCAAAATTTAATGCATTTTAATAAGAGTGTTTTCATAACTTCCTATGTCCCTAAGGCCTAATCTATGTCGTTTGGGATATGTTTCTAAGTTAGATAAGATGGGTTAAGCCCATTATGCATGCCCATTCTCATGCAAAGATTTTAGAGAGGTTTTTGAGTGATTCAAGGCCTTCTTCCACAAATTTTCATCAAATTCTTTGTGGGTATTCAAGGAACATTAAGTACATCTTTTCCTAGGTATGTAGGGTTTTTAAATGGGTGAAATTCTTCCTCACCCGTGCCCAAGTTCAATTAAAGTCATGAATCCTCCTATTCAAGTCTATGGGGTTTTGCCCAAATGCATGAAAATGTGATTTTTCTTTATGATTATGTTTTAATTGAGTTTTAACTATTGAATCATGAAGGATGGGCAAGTTTTATTATTATTTTCTTTAATTCATGTTTTAAGCTTTTAAATCCTAATGTCCATTTAATGGAAGTTCATGGGAGTTATGATTTATGATTAACACTCTATAATTTTAGTTTATTGATGATGAAAAGCATTATTTCAAGTCACCCATGTTTATGAGCATATTTTGAAAGAATTGTATATGATGAAGTATTGGGCAATGCCCACATGTTAAAGAATGATTTATCATTTATGAAGTGAATTACATGATTTATCGATTTATGATTTTGGCCGATGAAAAGGGCCTTGGTTCTTAGCTAAGCATATTTTAAAGGGGATCAATGATGATAAATGTTATATCTTAGCCAATGAATTTTTATGCATGGTGTTAATGATTTATGTATGAGCCTATATGCATGTTTTCAGGAGCCGTGTCTAGCACCGAGCAACCCGGCGTTCAAAGGACTACGCCAGTGTCTCATAACCACGTGCCACCGTGGATTGTAAATGATATGATGTATTGATATTCATCCCCTCAAATGTGATATCACACCTTATGCATGACCCTATCCTGGCAAGCCAAGGTTGGCTCTGCCCACTTGAGCGAGACAGTGGGGCATCATGAAAGACACTACCATGATGGTGTCGGTTATGACGAGTTCTCCCATTGTTCCGCATGTTTTATGCATTATTATATTTATTTTATTTGCTCAAGTTATATTATGATAAACTTATTTATGATTATGATAATGAATGATTATGGAAGATGTGAAAGTCTTAAGCCTTATGTTTTATTATGAAGATTTTGACGTAGGCTTGATGTCCTTCTCCTATGTCTACTTATGACTTTACTTTTAAATTTCCATTTTACTTACCTTCAATACTCAGTACATTCCACGTACTGACCGTATACTTTATTTATTGTACCGTTTCATGATACAGGGTTCGGATCTCAAGCTCATCCTCATCCTTAGTCCATCCCAGCCTACGATATCAGCTTGTTGGTGAGTCCTCATGTTCCGATGGCTGTTTGATAAACTTTCCTATTGATTATGTTTTAGTATTTCTCAAGTTAGTTGAGGATGTCGTCCCATCAACCCATCTTACATGTTACAGGCTTTCGGACAAATGAATGTAAATGTTTGGTATTTTCTGATGCTATGTCATGGTTACGTTTCCGCGATGTTTTATGCTTAATGTTCCATTTATTTAAATGAGATTAGTTGAATGCATGTTCCATGGGTTGACTTGGGGTCTCTCGGGGTTCCTTGTCCCATGTCTACAATCCGGGTGTATGTTGGGGTCATGACAAACTTGGTATCAAAGCAATAGGTTAGAAGTGTCCTAGGGTGTCCGAAAGCCACGTTAGGTAGAGTCTTTTTCATGGGTGTGAAGCGCACCACACCTATGACGAAGATGCTACTAGAAGTTTAGGAAATGTTCCATTCTTTCATATTTTATGTCTTGCGATGGAAACACTTTCCATCCTTCTAATTCGTGCAATTCGCGATTTGAAGAATTATGGCTCCTAGGAGAATAAACGTAAGGAGGAATGGAAATTATAAAGGCCACAGAGATGGCAATGACCTTGGGCATCAGCAAGCCCCACTTGTTCCGAAGACCCAGACACTAGAGAAAGCTGCCGACATCGAGTTTCGTGTGGCGATTTAGATGTTGGCGTAAGCCTTGACCGCTCAGGTCATTCAGCAGGCTGTTGCACAGGTTTTCCAGAATGGCAATACAGCGGCGGCTCGTATTAGAGACTTCTTGAGGATGAACCCTCCCGAGTTCACGAGATCAAAGGTGGATGAGGATCCACACGAGTTCATTGAAGGGATCTTAAAGGTCACTCAAGTTACGGGGGTGACAAATGGGGAGTTTGTAGACTTGGCCTCATATCTGCTAAAAGAGGTCACTCATATTTGCTACAAGCAATAGAAGGACATCAGGGTAGCGGGAGTAGGCCCTATCAAATGGGATGAGTTCCACATGGCCTTTCTCGATAGGTTCTTCTCTAGGGAGATGAGAGAATTGAAAGCAGCTGAGTTTATTAACCTCAAGCAAGGAAAGATGACGGTCTGGAGTATTCACTTGAGTTCACCCGTTTGTCAAAATATGCCCCATAGTTGGTGATGGATCAGAGGGCGCGGTTGAGCCGATTTGTTCATGGCGTGGTCGGTTACTTAGACAAGGATTTTAGGACTGCCATGCTTCATCAGGATATGGACTTTCCTTGCATAGTGTTGTATGCCCAGTAGATTGAGGCAGCTCATGCGAGGGAGAGGGAGGCAAAGAGAGCTCAGATAGATAGTCGTGGGTTTTCACATCAGAGGTCCAACGGTGGCTACAGTCCATAGTTTCAGCAGAGGCCACTAGCCCCAGCCCCATCATTAGCTAGTGTCCCATCCAGGCCCAGGGGTGATCAGAGGAGCAGGGCTTTAGGGTTGAAGGATACAAAGGGAACCTAGTTAGAGTATACCTGTCCAGCCTGCAAGAAGTGCGGAAAGAGTCAAATCGGGGAATGCTTGCTTGGTTCAGATGTCTACTTTGGGTGTGGTAGATCTGGGCAGATGTGCCGAGCATGTCCATATGCTAGATAGGGTGATGATAGGGTTTGAGCACAAACCACTAGGACAACAGAAGCTCCAACCTGTTTAGCTCCACAGGGAGCATCTTCTAGTGGGGGCGATGGTCAGCACCAAAATGGATTATATGCCCTTGCCTCGTGTTAGGAGCAGGAGACTTCCAAGACATGGTAATTGGTACGTTATGTGTCTTTCATATTGATGTTTATGCCTTGTTAGACTCGGGATCCACATTGTCCTTCGTGACTCCTTACATTGCTAGTAGCCTTGGAGTTAGTCCCATGACCTTGTCAGAACCGTTTTAAGTTTCTACCCCGGTTGGTGATTCGGTCATAGCTAGATGAATATATAGAGGGTGCCCGATCACGTTGTTGCATCAGGTTACCTCTGCAGATTTTGTAGAGCTAACCATGACTGACTTTGACGTTATTCTTGGTATGGATTGGTTGTTTGAATGTTATGCTTCAATTAATTGTAGGACTCGTATAGTGGAGATTCATTTTCCGAGTTAGTCAGTTTTGGAGTGGAAGGGTTGTTCGGTGGTGCTAGCAGGTTGGTTTATTTCCTGTCTTAAGGCGAGGAAGATGATCTCTAAGAGGTGTATGTACCACCTAGTTAGGTTTAAGGATGTGGAGTCTGAGACCCCGACTATTCAGTTAGTTCCGGTGGTGTGCGAATATCTAGAGGTGTTTCCCGAGGATTTGCTAGGTGTTCCTTCGGAAAGGGAAATTAATTTCGGTATTGATCTATTGCCAGATACACACCCTATTTCTATCCCTCTTTACAGGATGGCTCCAGCCGAGCTAAGGGAATTGAAGGATCAGTGAAAGGATTTGTTGGATAAGGGCTTCATTAGACCGATCCAGTCTCCAAGGGGTGCACCAGTTCTAGTTTTTTGGAAGAAGGACGGTTCCCTTCGCCTGTGTATTGACTATCGGCAGTTGAACAAGGTTACTGTTAGGAACAGGTACCCCTTACCTAGGATCGATGATTTTTTCGACTAGCTTCATGGTGCTAAGTGCTTCTCCAAGATCGATCTCAGGTCCCAGTATCACCAAGTAAGAGTTCGGGAGAGTGACATCCCGAAGACCGCTTTCAGGACTCGGTATGGTCACTACGAATTTGTTGTTATGTCTTTCGGGCTAACCAATGCTCATGTAGCTTTTATTGATCTAATGAATAGGGTGTTCCAGGCATATTTGGACATGTTCGTGATTGTGTTCATTGAAGACATACTTATATATTCCCGGAGCAAGGAGGAGCATACCACTCATTTAAGGATAGTGCTGCAAACCCTCAAGGATCGCCAGTTGTATTCAATGTTTAGTAAGTGTGAATTTTGTATAAAATCGGTAGAATTTCTGGGACATGTAGTATCAAGTGAAGGCATAAGTTTAGATTCCCAGAAGATAGAGGCGGTGAAGAATTGGCCTAAACCCGGTAGATCCTTCAAAGTGGTATTCGGAGTTTCTTGGGCATAGCAGGACACTACCGAAGAATTGTTGAGGGCTTTTCACCAATTGCATCCCCAATGACTAGGTTGACTCAGAAAAAGGTAAAATTCCAATGGCCGAATACTTGTGACAAAAGCTTCCAAGAGTTGAAGACCTGACTCACTTCAGCACCAGTGTTGACCTTACCCGAGGGTACCGATGGATTTGGTTTCTATTGTGATGCTTTGAGAGTCAGACTAGGATGTTTATTGATGCAGCATGAAGGTAAGCATATGCCTCGAGACAGCTGAAGGTCCATGAAAAGAACTACCCGATCCATGATCTCGAGTTGGTTGCGATGGATTTTGCATTGAAGATATAGATGTATTACTTGTATGAGGTACACATGGATGTATTTATGGATCACAAGAGCTTGAAATATGTGTTCACATAGAAGGATCTAAATCTTCGGCAATGGAGGTGGTTGGAATTACTTAAGGACTATGACATGAGTGTCCTTTACCATCCGAACAAGGCTAATGTGGTTGCGGAGGCGCTTAGTAGACTCTCCATGGAATGTGTGTCCCATGTGAATGAGGGAAAGAAGGATTTGGTGAAGGATCTCCACCGACTTGCAAGATTGGGAATTAGATTGATCGATTCAACTGATGGCGGTGTTGTTGTACATAATGGGTCAGAATCGTCCTTTTCAGTTGATGTTAAAACCAGGAAAGATGAAGATCCAATTTTGAGGAAGCTGAAGGAGGTGGTGCAGAGTCAGAAGGTGGAGGTCTTATCCCAAAGGGAAGATGGTGTGCTACGATACTAGGGTCGACTATGTGTTCTGTATGTCGAGAATTTGAGAGTTAAGATATTGCATGAGGCACATGGTATGAGATATTCTATTCATCCAGAATCCACGAAAATGTATCAGGATTTGCGAGAAATCTATTGGTGCGATGGTATGAAGAAAGATATTATGGAGTTCGTAGCAAGATGTCCAAACTGCCAGCAAGTGAAAGTCAAACATCAAAGGTCGGGAGGCGTACTTCAGGATATCAACATCCCCACCTAGAAATGGGAAGAGATTATTATGGATTTTGCTATAGGCCTACCTCGTACTTGCTGATACTATGACTCCATTTGGGTTGTGGTGGACAGGCTAACTAAGGCAGCACACTTCCTACCGGTCAAGACCACAGATTCAGCGGATGATTATCCTAAGTTGTATATTTGGGAGTTGGTTCGACATCATGGAGTTCCCTTCTCTATTATCATAGACCGAGGTACTCAATTTACCTCTCAATTCTGGCGTTCTTTTTAAAAAGGGCTTAGGACGCAGGTTAAGCTCAGTACATCCTTCCATCCGTAAACAGATGGCCAGGCAGAATGAACCATTCAGACCCTTGAGGATATATTGAGCTCATGTGTTATGGATTTTAAAGGTAGTTGGGATGATCATTTGCCCTTGATCAAGTTTTCTTAAAATAACAGTTACCACTCCAGTATCCAGATGGCACCGTTCGAGTCTCTTTACAGGCGGAGGTGTAGATCTCCCATTGGATGGTTTGAGGTTGGTGAGGCAGCTATGATAGGACTAGATTCGGTTCATAAGGTGATGGTGAAGGTTCAGTTGATAAGGGACCGGTTGAAAGCCGCTCAGAGTCGTCAAAAATGGTATGCTGATGTGAGGAGAAGAGATTTGGAGATTGATATGGACGACTGGGTATTTCTAAAGGTATCTCCCATGAGGAGAGTCATGTGATTCGGAAAAAAAGGTAAACTCAGTCCCCACTATGTCGGCCCCTACCAGGTTGTGAGAATTGTTGGTAAGGTGGCATATGAGTTGGACTTACCCTCGGAGCTATCTTCGGTTCATCCTGTCTTTCAGGTGTCACTTTTGAAGAAGTGCTTGGGTGATCCAACATTGGAAGTTCGGGTAGATAACATTGGAGTGAAGGACAACCTCAGTTATGAAGAAATTCCCGTTGAAATCTTGGATCGTCAGGTTCGGACGCTGAGGAACAAAGAAGTAGCTTCAGTTAAAGTATTATGGAGAAATCAACATGTTGAGGGGGCTATGTGGGAAGCCGAAGAGGATATGATAGCTAAATACCCGCATTTGTTCCCTATAGGCTCAGTTTCAGTTTGAGGTACTAGTTTTGCCCTAAACCTTTAATCATCCTTTTCCATTCAGTTCATGTGGACAAGTTTGTTTTTCGATATGGTAAATGTATGTGATGTCTGAATTCAGTTTAGCTGTGTAGTTCCTTTCAGAGGTAGTCATTCCATCAGTTTTCAACTTAAATGATTAGTAATAGTATGTGGTGATAGGTTGTTTCTAAGTTTTCTGCATGTTTCTAACATTGGCGGATGAATGTTCCCAAGGGGGAGATATTGTTATACCCCGGGAACCCAAGGATCAGACCAGGAAGTGAAAACGGGGAAAAACTGAAAATTTGCACCAGGTCACAGAACGACTCATGAGCTGAGTCATGAGGAGTGACTATGAGTATTAAGGTGACTCGTGGTCAGCATGGTGTGGCAAGGCTTGAGTGAGGAGGCCACGAGCTTGACCAAGAGTCGTGGTTAGACCTCACGACTCGTGAGGTCACCTGTGGACAACCCTAGAGGATTGGCAAAATGGGATGGCCAGTGTAGGCTACGGAAGGTGACCACGAGTCGTGGTCTGACCTCATGACTCGTGAAGTCTCCCATGGGGTCCCCTTGGAGGTTTGGGCAGTGGACTCAACGGATCAAGGCCACGAGTCGTGCCTTGTGGCAACGATCCGTTACGTCCCTCGTGAGGACTGGCGAATAGAATTTACTGCGTTTTAATAAGGGTTTTTTGGTAACTTCCTAAGTCCCTAAGGCCTAAACTACGTTGTTTTGGATATGTTTCTAAGTTAGATAAGATGGATTAAGCCCTTTATGCATGTCCATTCTCATGCAAGGATTTTAGAGTGCTTTTTGGGAGATTCAAGGCCTTCGTCCCTATATTTTCATCGAATTCTTTATGGGTGTACAAGGAACAATAAGTCCATCTATTCCCAGGTATGTAGGGTTTTAAAATGGGTGAAATTCTTCCTCACCCATGCCCAATTTCTATTAAAGTCATGAATCCTCATATTCAATTCTATGGGGATTTGCCCAAATGCATAAAAATGTGATTTCTCTTTATGGGTATATTTTAATTGAGTTTTAACTATTGAATCATGAAGGATGGGTAGGTTTTAGTTTCTAGATCTTAAATCTAAATTCCCATTTGATGAAAGTTCATGGGAGTTACGATTTATGATGAACACTCTATAATTTGAGTTTATTGATGATAGTAAAGCATGATTTTCAAGTCACCCATGTTTATGAGCATATTTTAAAAAAATTGAATGTGATGAAGTATTGGGCAATGCCCACATGTTAAGGAATGATTTATCATTTATGAAGTGAATTACATGATTTATCAATTTATGATGTTCGCCGATGAAAAGGGCCTTGATTCTTGGATACGCATGTTTTAAAGGGGATCCATGATGATAAATTTTATATCTTAGCAAATGAATTTTTATGCATGGTGTTAATGAATTATATATGAGCCTATATGCATGTTTTTGGGAGCCGTGTCTAGCACCGAGCAGTCTGACGTTCAAAGGACTACGTCGGTGTCTCATAACCACGTCCCACCATGGGTTGTAAATGATATGATGTATTGATAATTATCCCCTCAAATGTGATATCACGCCTTATGCACGACCCTCGCCTGGCAAGCCATGGTCGGCCTGCCCACTTGAGCGATACAATGGGGCATCATGAAAGGCTCTACCATGATGGTGTCGGTTCTGACGAGTTCTCCCATAGTTCCACATGTTTTATGCACTTTATGTTTATGTTATTTGGTCAAGTTATATTATGATAAAGTTATTTACGATGATGATAACGAATGATTATGAAGGATGTGAAATTCTTGAGCCTTAAGTTTTATTACGATGATTTTGATGTAGGCATGATGTCCTTCTCTTATGTCTAAACTTATGAGTTTACTTTACTTTTAAATGTCCGTTTTACTTACCTTTCATACTTAGTACATTCCACGTACTGACCGCATATTTTCTATGTTGTATCATTTCATTATATAGGCTTCGAATCTCAGGCTCATCCTCATCCTTAGTCCATCCCAGCCTACGATATCAGCTTATTGGTGAGTCCTCATGTTCCGAGGGCCGTTTGATAAACTTTCCTGTTGATTATTATTTCAGTATTTCTCAGGTTATTTGGGAATTTTGTCCCAACAATCCATCTTACATGTTAGAGGCTTTCAGATAAATTAGTAGCACTCAGCTTATGTAAATGTATGGTATTTTCTGATGCTATGTCATTATTATGTTTTCGTGATGTTTTATGCTTAATATTTCGTTTATTTAAATTGAGATTAGTTGAATGCATGTGCCATGAGTTGACTTGGGGTCTCTCGGGGTCCTTTGTCCTGTGTCTACGATCTGGGTGTACGTTTGGGTCGTGACAGCCACCCTCAACATAGGCAATAAATTTTTATAATGAAACCTATTTTTGCCCTAGTCCTTCTTTAGATATTTTGAACCTCAATTCAGGAAAAATGCCTAAGTTGAGGGTGGCTCTTCTAGGGGTGCGTAGACAATGTGGGGGAAATAAAGGAGAAAAGCTAATCAGTGAAAAGTTGAGTGTGGTGTGAAAGAAAAAGAAAAGAAAAATTTTAAAGTCAAAGAAAGAAAGAAGAAAAAAAGAGAGAAAAACTAAAAAACAAACCATACCCATGAGTTGAAAGCTGAATAAAATGGAGGAACGGAGAAAAGAAGAGAAAAGGCTAGAATTAAAGCCAAGAGTTGTGCAGTGCCAAGGAGGGTAAGTCACTATTGTCCATATTTACAATACCTGTCCCCAAGACTACATTACAAGCCAATAAAAGCCCTATAATGATTCTAACCTAACTGTCTAAAGAACAACATTAGAGAAAATAGGGGCAAGCTTATGGTGTCACCTATGCCGTGTTTAAACTTCTTTGTGAGAGTGAGAGCTTTTCTTGATAGTCCTAGTTTTTTATATACACATCATTGTGAGTCCTTAGGACTTCTTTTGTTGTGAAGGTACATAAGTTGTATTACATACTTCAAGGTGTTTGTGTAAATATCATTACTGATTTCTCAATTATCTGTTAATAATTTAATGCCATCTTTAGATCCTTTTGAATCATGAGTTTTACTTGTATGTGTAAAAATCAGTCCTAGTTTTGAGTGTTTTTACAGAAAAGGGGGTCAATACTTTATGTGGTCATGTGTGCAAATTTTGTTATTGTTGGTTGTAGGTCTTCTATTTTTCTTTCTAGTTAAGCATCATATTTGTAGTAGTGTTTTTGTTTTCCTGAGGACATGCAAAAGTTCAAAGTTGAGGGTGTTGATGTGTCGTGGTTTTGAAGCACTTTCGATGCTTAATTCATAGGAAAAATGCTTTCTATAGGTCACAGTACCAGCTGTACCATCTTTGTACAAGTTGTACCTGACACCAATAGCAGAACTTCAGTGAATTTGCATAAGTGCTAAGACAAAGTACAATTGGACAATATGAGTCATGTCATCTAGGTACGAGCAATACTAAGGGTCTATAACAGAATTCAGAAGATGTTCACTTGCAAAGTTCATACGAGCAGTGGCCACAAGTCGTGACAATGAGGTACGAGCCATACTGATAGACTCGTGCTGAGATCTAGAGGATCATATACTTGGCATACTCAGGGCACAAGTGGAATGCACGAGTTGTACTGGCATGGTACGAGTCGTATGAAGGACCTATAGGAGAATCATCAGAGATGCGAGATTCTGAAGTGTAGACCACAATAGACTCCTACTAATCATTGTAGCATTGTACGATTCGTACCAACCTTCAGTGCTAGTAGATACGGAAGCTGCAGAATTGTACTACGAGAGCAGACCAAGACTCATAACATCATGCTATGAGTTATGGGTCATCCCGGCGGTAGAATCCTGTCACGCCTCACCTTGGGACGCATGACTGGCTCCTATTGCCCTACTGAGATCTGACTGAGCTGACTAAGCCTAAGCACTCCTGGTGCAGGGCTAATACTAACTCTGGAATCGAGAAAACAACGGGCTATATCTCGACATTAAAGATAGAACCCCGGCCGACAAGGCCTTATAGCCACCTGTCACAGTAAAACAGCTAACCAGAAACACATGGAAACAGGGAGTCCTATGTGGGAAGACAAGGCCACCATGATGTCTACTTATGACTGTAAAGTAAAACCAGTGCTAAGCTAAACTATGACTGACAAGACTGCTAATCTGTCAGCTAAACAAGGCCCCACACGGCCAATATGTAAACTAAAACACATATAGGCCCCAAACGGCCAATAACATCTTACCACAGGGAAATAGAAACAATCTGCAAGCCTCTAAGAGTAATACGATGGTTGGGATAGGGCCCCGACCTACCCATAAACTGTATAATCAAAAGAGTAAACCTTCTATTTATAAGCTACAAAGGAAAGGAGCCGACTCTTCTGCTAATCCTAGTTGGAAGCTAAGAGGGATCTTCTCCTCGTCTATCCATACCTGCATGCAAGTAATGCAGCACCCCAAAAGGGCGTCAATAGGACATGTACCGAGTATGTAAGATCATAACTGTAAATAACTGAATATAAAAGATAGAACTGCAAAAGGACTGAAAGAAAAGGGATAGGAGTCATACAAGAGTTGCTGGATTCTCTATTATCTAGTCTATCAATAGCTAAAGCAAACAAAAACCTTACCTGACCCCCATAAGCCAGAAGGTACAACTAGCACAGAACAACTTACCTGGGGCCCTTATATGCCATGGCGAGTATACTTCAATCTATATACAACTAACAAGGTCATAATGGGTCAACTAGTAACTATAGCCGTCCTACCAGTCCCTTGGGTCTGCAATTGAGACCGCTTAGTCCCCGACTGTTGCTGTGTTTGAGTCCAGTGGACTCTTGATATCTGCACCCCGAGTACCAGGCTCGTCGGGGGTGTGGTGCCGATACGACATATGTATAATAGTCCAGCCATGGAATGGACTCTATGGGGACCTGCCACCCCATCTTCTTCCCTCGCGGACGGCGTGCCACTCTTTCTGGAGCAATGTCATCTCGCCCCTTGCGGGCGTCGACACAACTAATAACCTGGGTTGGTCATTGATGGCTATATAAGAAAGTCAAACCCCAAACAAAGAGTAGAGTACTGGTCTCAGCTAATAAAAACAACTATTCATGATTAACGTACTTCTGATTCCTTTACTGGGATTAGACTGAGTTACAATGCTATAGGAACTATCTTGCCAAAAGGATTGGCCTTAACATACCTCAATCAGCGGTTTTTTATTAGCTGGTAAGTTCCAATCCGTATTCAACAGCTCATCCCAACTGAGAACGTGTTACTGGGATAATAGGACTACTTTTAATACTGAATTCAGCGAAAAAGAAAACTTTATATATAAATATTATCTATATTTCAAGTTAACAGAACACGATTGAGAACTCATAATTTCCCGAAATTCCAGAATGGAGAAATTCTTATGTTAAGACTGTGATCTTATTAATACTAGTTTGGAGAAATTCCAACAACTTTAGCTCGGGAGTTACAATTTTCCTGGCGAATTTTGCGAAACTAACTTTGTAGCAATGCTCCCTGCAGCCTTATACTTCGATACCCAAAGTTAATTTGAATTCGGGAAGCGTTTCATAGTGTAAACGGAGGAATTTAACTTGGAACTGGCGCTCTCCCCTTCTCTGGTTGCAGATCATATTTTTTGAAAAGAACAATGAAAAACATTTGAACTTATATATAACTTGGGCAGTGGACACGAGGCAACATGGCACGAACCCCAATGCACCAATCTTGGGTCGTGCTGTAGCCCAACGCGCCAGGGAGAGTCCATGCCATGTCACCCCTTTGGGAAGCTGGTCCAGCCATCTCCCGCACGGTCCTAAGTGCGTGCTTGTTCGACCTTTCCCCGGGCCCCTTTCTCATACATGTTGTACCCTAAAACTCTTAACCAACGTACGAATAGGCCGACTATTCACTAGAAACTTATGGGGTGTAACATCCTCCCTCCTTAGGAACATTCAACTTATAGGAACCTTATTAACTTCAACTACAGGAACCTTAACTCTTTTCACTATTTGTTCTGGAAAAATTTCAGCAGAGTTTCCCCTGTAATATGCACTATCTGAAAATCCTGAAACGTAGAAAAGTCAAGTACATGCACTTCACATAATATTATCAAAACTATTTCACAATAGGGATGGAGTTCACTGGGCAATATATATAAACAAATCATGAAACAACGACTGAGTCAATCACTTACCTTGACTGCATAATCTGGGCTAAGCGTGGAAAAAATGAGGATATCTGGATTTCATGTTGTCCTCAGCTATCCCATGTCATTTCCTCTCTATAATTGTTTCTCCATAGTACTTCAACTGAAGCGACATCCTTTGTTCTTAGCCCGCGAACCTGTCGATCCTATATAGCTACTAGAACCTCTTCATAGGCTAATTCCTCAGTAACTTGGACATCCTTAGCTGGCACAATTCGGGATGGATCCCCTATACACTTTCATAGCATCGACACATGGAAGACCGGATGGACGAATTCCAATTTTGAAGGCAAATCTAGCTCATATGCCACTTGGCCTATTCTCCGGAATATTCGATACGGCTAAATAAACCTCGGGCTAAGCTTACCCTTTTTGCCAAACCTCATCACGCCTTTCATTGGTGAGACCTTCAGAAATACCCAGTCACCAATATTGAACTCCAGGTTTCTACGCCATACATCCACGCAAAATTTCTGCCGGCTCTGGGCTATCGGCAGACATTCTCTGATTAGCTTTACTTTCTCTTTTGACTGATGAATTATATCTTGCCCTACTAACCTTGATTCTGCAACCTCGAACCAGCCAACTGGGGACCTGCATTTTAGCCCATATAAGGCCTCATAAGCTGCCATTTGGATTGCCGAGTGATAACTATTATTGTAAGAAAACTCAATAAGCAGTAAGTATTCATCCCAGCTGCCTCCAAAATCTAGTACACACGCTCGTAACATATCCTGGAGCATCTAAATTGTACGTTCCGCCTTCCCGTCTGTTTGAGGATGGAAGGTCGAACTCAAATTAACCTGCATCCCTAGACCTTTCTAGAAGGATTTACAAAATTTTTCTGTGAACTGTGCCCCTCTATCGGAAATGGTTGATACTAGAACACCTTTCAATCATACTATTTCTCTGATATACAATTCAACGTAGTTCTTGGCTGAGAAGGTAGCCCTGACTGGCAGAAAGTGAGTTGATTTCGTGAACCTATCAATAATCACCCAGATGGAATCATATTTACGCCTAGTACGAGGTAACCCTATCACAAAATCCATATTAATTGCCTCCCACTTTCACATAGGCACCGCTATCTCCTGTGTTAGTCTGCTGGGTTTCTGATGTTCGGCTTTCACCTGCTGGCAATTAGGACATTGAGCTACAAACTATGTAATCTCCTTTTTTATCCCCGGCCACCAATAAATTTTTTTATATCATGGTATATCTTCGTTGAACCTGGATGAAGAGAATAACAAGAATAAAGAACCTCGCTCATAATCTGCTGACGAAGTCCTGTAGCATCCGGCACACAAAGGTGGCCCCTACACTTCAAAACTCTATCTCCAGTTACCCTAAAATCTGCTACTTCCCCTCGCTAAGCTTCACTCCTGAGTAGAACTAGGTTAGGATCTTCATACTGTCTCTCTTTTACTTCTACAACCAATGATGACACTGTAGTTTTTTGGATCACCACCCCACTGTCTCCTAAATCTACTATACGAATGGCCAAATTCGCTAACTGATGTAATTCTCGAGCTAGTTCCCACTGTTCTTGCCTCAGGTATGCTAAACTCCCCATAGATTTACGACTGAGGACATCTTTAACAACATTGGCTTTTCCTAGATGGTACAAAATATTTACATCATAGTCTCTCAATAATTCTAACCAGTGGCCAAATTCAACTTTTTCTATGTGAAGATATACTGGATGCTCTCGTGGTTAGTAAAATTATCTACATGAACACCGTATAGATATTGCCTCTATATTTTTAAGGCATGGATGACCATGTCTAATTCCAGTTTATGGGCGGGGTATTTCTGTTCATGCTTCCTTGGCTGTCTTGAAACATAATCAATTACCTTACCATGCTGCATGAGGACACATCCTAACCCGACACCCGAAGCATCACAACACACTGCATACCCTTCTGACCCATTTGGCAAAACTAATACGGGTGTTGATGTCATTCTATTTTTCAGCTCCTGGAAACTCTGTTCACATGCTTCAGTCTAGTGAAATTTGGTTGCTTTCTAAGTTAACTTTGTCAAGGGTGCTTACAGAGTAGAAAACCCTTCTACGAACCTCCTGTAGTAACCGACTAATCCAAAGAAACTTCGTACCTCGATTGGAGTTGTCGGCCTAGGCTATGTTTTTACCTCCTCAATCTTCTGGGAGTCTACCTGGATACCAGCTTCTGACACAACATGACCCAGAAAGGCCACCGAATTCAGCCAAAACTCACACTTGGAAAATTTTGCATATAACTGTCTCTGAGAATCTAGAGCAGTGTCCGTAAATGATCCTGATGTTCTGCTTCTGAGTGAGAATACACTAGAATATCATCAATAAATACTATCTCAAATAGGTCTAGATACGGTCTAAAGATACTGTTCATCAAGTCCATCAACACCGCTGGAGCATTCGTCAACCCGAAGGACATGACTAGAAATTTAAAGTGGCCATATCTAGTGCTGAAAGCGGTTTTTGGTATGTCTCTCTCCCGAACTCGAAATCTGATGATACCCCAATCTTAGATCAATCTTGGAAAAATACTTCGTCCCCTGTAACTGATCAAGCAAATCATCTATTCTGGGAAGCGGGTACCTAGTTTTTATAGTGGCTTTATTCAGCTGCCGATAATCTATACAAATGCGGAGGTAGCCATCGTTCTTTCTCACAAACAAAATCGACGCACCCCACGGTGACGTACTCATCCAGATAATCCCTTATCTAGCAGATCTTTCAAGTGCTCCTTTAATTCTCTGAGCTCTGCAGGAGCCATCCGGTATGGAGGATTGGATAAAGGCTATGTACTCAGTAATAAGTCAATTGCAAAGTTGATTTCCCGTTCTAGGGGAATACCTGAAAGTTCATCTGGGAATACATCTAGAAATTCATTGACCACTAGAATAGACTGAAGAGTCGAATATTTTGCGTGGACAACCTGAACCATGACAATATGATGAATACATTCCTTTGCTATCAATTTCCTCGCCCGAAGATAAGAAATAAACCTACCTTTCAGTATAGCCGCACTACTTTTCCACTCACGTACTGCCTCCCTAGGAAAGTGGAATCAGACAATCTTGGTCCAACATTGCACGTTGGCATAACATGGAGCTAGCCAATCCATACCCATAATTGGATCAAAATCAATCATCTCTAATTCAACCAAATCTGCTAAAGTGTGGCGACCAACGACCTCTACTGTGCACCCTCGGTAGATCCTCTTAGCTATAAGGGAATCACTAACGAGGGTAGACACTGAAAAAGGTCACTGATGCAATTCTGGCATGATCAAACTTCCGAGCCACTAAGGGTGTAACATAAGATAAAGTGGAGCCTGGGTTTATCAAAGCATATGCGGAATGAGAGCAAATGTCCAGCATACCTATCACAAGATCTAACGACGACTCTTACTCTTGTCGCCCCAGTAAAGCATATGTGCGATCTGAACCTGTACCTGAACTGGAGGCCCTTGATCTGCCTCAGCCTCTGCCGGTTGGAACTGAAGGCCTGTGTCCTGCTGAAGGGGCTGGGGCATGTGACCTCACTAAAGACCTATCTTGTCAATCTCGATCGCCCTACCCTCTAGACGGACAGTCCCTCATCCTATTAACCTCTTGTCCACATGCATAACATGCCATGCAACCATACCTGCATGCCCAGAATGACTTCGGCTTCAAATATGGCAAGGTGGTACAGTAAGTCTGCTCTGCTCTGACCCCCTCTGCTATTGTGAACCAGTTGGTCGTGAGCTCTCACCGAGCCCTGGTTGTCCTCGACGACCAAGCCTGCTCCCCTGCTTCTATTATGGAGGTGGGGGTCTAGGTGGCCTATCTGGTAATCGTCGTCTGGGTCCACCCTGGTACTCTGTCTGCATATCACTGGGTCTAGTCCTGTAGCACTACTCTTGACATGCCCTCTCTATCCCTCGCTGCCGTTGTCAGATCCCTTTAATATTCTGGGAAAATGCCTGGACACAAGAAATATCCATGTCCTCTCACAAGGTAGTTGTGATACAGGTCTCCACATATTCTGGATTCATCCCCATAATGAACCGGTACCCCCTGGCTGGCATAGTATCTACAAAGGATGGTGCATATCGGGCCAAGCAATCAAATCTCATAACATATTCTCAAACATTCATCGAACCTTGCTCTAAATGTAAAAATTGATCTACCTTGGCCTGGCGGATCTCCCGTGGCAAATAATGATCTAAGAAACCCTCTGAGAAGCTGGGCCAAGTCAGAGGGGTAACATCTCTACCTCGGGACCTTTCCCAATTCTCGTACCATAGTACTGCAATGTCCCGCAATGGAAACACTACTAACTCCACTGATTCTGTAGGGGTAGCATGCATTACCCTGAAAGTTCTCTACAACAGGTCTAGGAAATCTTGAGGGTCCTCATCGCGATCTGTCCCTATGAATTACGGGGGACTCGTTGCAAGGAACTCTCAGACCCTCGAGCTACCAGGCCCTTCTAAAGATTCTGCAACCACTGGTACCACGGGCTGACGCTGTGCGACCATTATCTAAGCTTGCATAAAAACAACACTCCTAACCTTCTTATCGGACGGTATCAGTATAGGTACTACTGGAGGGGGTGCCTACACATTTGCAGCTCTGAGCGGCTCCTCGCATGGTGGAGAATACTGGGAGATCAAGATAAAACCTCCCTGTCGCCCTCATGTCGAGCTGACTTTGACTTGAGCACCCTGTTAGTGCCCTCTCCTACTGCCATATCCAATCTACTTCTAGTCATGGGGTGTCTACGGTCCGACATTTCTCAATAGACAAAATGAATATGGTAAGTTTAGGGATTCAACCCTATACCATACAGCTCTATAGCATGACTGGATAAGAAAGAAGAGTAACCATCCTATCATGTCTCGCGCCCTCATCCCTATAGTATTTGGTGTACAACATATCCATAGACACGAATCTTCTTACCACGGCTTACAGACTCCGTGGGATACGACCTACTCTAATATCAAGTTTGTCACTCCCCATCTTTGGGAGGCAAGACTGGCAACTGGTGCCCTACTGATATCTTACTAAGCTCACAGAGCCTAAGCACTCTTGGCGCAGGCTAATACTAACTGTGGAATCAAGAAAATAATAGGCTACATCTAGGCATTAAACACAGCCACCGGCCAACAAGGCCTTATAGCCACCTGTCACAGGAAAATAGCTAGCAAGAAACGCATGGCAACAGGGAGTCCTATACGGGCCGACAAGGCCACCATGATGTCTACTTATGACTGTAAAGTAAAAATGATACTAAGCTAAACTATGGCCGACAAGGCCGCTAATCTGTCAGCTAAACCAGGCCTCACATGGCTAATATGTAAACTAAAACACATATAGGCCCCATACGACCAATAACAGCTAACCACAGGAAAATAGAAACAATCTGCAAGCCTCTAAGAGTTATATGATGGTCGGGACAGGGCCCCGACCTACCCATAAATTGTACAATCAAAAGAGTAAACCTTCTATTTATAAGCTCCAAAGGAAAGGAGCCGACTCTTCTGCTAATCCTAGTTGGAAGCTAAGAGGGATTTGCTCCTCGTCTATCCATACCTGCAGGCCAGTAATGCAGCTCCCCAAAGGGGCATCAGTACGACATGTACCGAGTATGTAAGACCATAATTGTAAATAACTAAATATAAAAGATAGAACTAAAAAAGGACTGGAAGAAAAGGGATAGGAGTCATACCTGCGTAGCTGGATTCTCTATTATCTTGTCTATCAATAGCTAAAGCAAACTAGAACCTTACTTGACCCCCATAAGCCGGAAGGTACAACCAACACAAAACAACTCATCTGAGGCCCCTATAAGGCCTGGCGAGTACACTTCATTCTATATACCCCTAACAAGGTCATAGTGGGTCAACTGGTAATTGTAGTCATCCTACCAGTCCCTTGGGTCTGCATCTGAGCCCGCTCGGCCCATAATTGTAGCTGTGTCTGAGTCTAGTGGACTCTTGATATCTGCACCCTAGGCACCAGACTCGCCGGGGGTGTGGTGCCGATACGACGTATGCATAATAGTCCAGCCATGGAATGGACTCTATGGGGACCTGGGACCCCATCTTCGTCCCTTGTACACCGCATGCCACTCTTTCTGGAGCGATGTCATCTCACCCCTGGCGGGCGTCGACACAGCTAATAACCCTGGGGTTGGTCATGGTGGGCTATATAGGCATGTCAAACCCCAAACAAAGCGTAGAGTACTGGTCTCAGCTAATAACAACAACTATTCATTATTAACATACTTCTGATTCTCTTACTGGGATTTAGACTGAGTTAGAATGCCATAGGAACTAACTTGCCAAAAGGATTAGCCTTAACATACCTCAATTGCCGGTTTCTGATTAGCTGGTAAGTTCCAATCCGTATTCAACAACTCATCCCAACTAACAACATGTTACTGGGAGAATAGGACTAGTTTTAATACTGAATTCGACAAAAAGGAAAACTTTATTTCGAACACGGTTGAAAACTCATAATTTCTCGAAAGTCCAGAAGGGAGAAATTCTTACTTTAAGACTTTGAACGTATTAACACTAGTTTGGAGAAATTCCAACAACTTTAGCTCGGCGTAGTTACGATTTTCCTGGCGAATTTCGCAAAACTAACATGTAGCAATGCTCCCTGGAGCTTTATACTTTGATACCCAAAGTTAATTTAATTCGGGCAGTGTTTCATAGTGTAAATGGAGGAATTTAACTTGGAAATGGCGTTCTCCCCTTCTCTGGTGGCGGATATTATTTTTTGAAATGAACAATGAAAAATATTTGAACTTATATATAACTTGGGCGATGGACACGGGGCAACATGGTACGGACCCCAACGCGCCAATCCTAGGCCGTGCCCGAAGCCCAACGCTCCAGGGAGGGTCCGTGCCACGTTGCCCCTTTGTTCATCTTATCCGGCCTTCTACCGCGTGGTCCGACCCATGCTCATTCGGCCTTTCCCCGGGCCTGTTGCTTGTACGTGTTGTACGCTAAAACACTTAACCAACGTACGAATAGGCCGACTACTCGCTAGAAACTTATGAGGTGTAACAAATACTTATCAATAGAGGACTGTATTTCATTAATTGTATAAATACTTTCCTTTTATTTTTGTTTAGAACTGATACTTTTTCATTGTAATCACTATTTTTGATTTTCCTAACATAACTCGGAGTACAATCACACGAAAACCTTAATCTAGTTCATCATTGTGTTGTTGAGTTTTGAAGTTTATTATGAAATTGATTATTGGGTTTTTCTTCCATCAATATTGTAAGTGCTTAATTATGATTTCTTTCATGAATTCTGATTTCTTGCGTGCAATCATGAGTCCTTAAAACCTCCACAACTAGGGTTGTGGGAGGATTAACGCAGAGTGATTCTAAACCAATGTGGATGCATGCATTGTTCTTTTCTTTATGATTAATGTTTATTAAGGGTGTGCAATGTTAGGAGTAGCCAGTATTCTCTTGTTGCTTGAACCTAGAGAAGTAGAGATTAGGAAAATAGAAGAACAACAAAGCCTTGAATTAAATTTTCATTAACTAACTTGAGTTGCGGTTGCAGGAAAGTTAATTTTGAATTATTGATAAAGGTTAGTTGAAATTTCTCATTACACCTAACCCGGTGATTGAGTATAGTCATCTAATAGGGGCGAATCAGCCATTAGGATGAACATAGTTTATCAGTTCTATAGGCTAAGTATTGGAATAGATCACAAGTGTAATAATTCGACCTAGTTGAGAAGCCATGGAGAACACTTCCCTAATTAATTGCATAACTTTGATCACAACACCATTTCATAACATTGTCACTTGATTATTTCTCTTCAGACTACCCTTTAGGAAATAATTGAACAAAAAGCCCAAATACTGGCTATTAGTGCATATCTTGGTCATATTCCTTGTGGGATCTAACCCTACCTTGGTTGGGTCCTTTATTGACAACGACCGCATTATACTTCTTCAAAGGTGTAATCTGAGCATTATCAGAGATAAACCAACCCTTCAGCGCTGAAGTGCTACCCATCCACTATAGAATTGATTCACTAGGAAACTGGAATTTAACAACCCTGGATCTGCATCCGACTGAGGAATAGCAAGAGTGTAACCAGTCCATGCAAAGAATGAGGTCAAAATCGACCATATCTAACACTATTAGATCAACTGTGGTAAATTTTTGTAAAACTGTGATCGGGTTGGCTATCATTGACTCACTAAAAGGAGTAGAGACTGGAAAGGGTTATTATAGAATTTGTAGACTAATATCAAATTGAACTGCAACATAATGGGTCACGAAGGAAAGTAAGTCTCCTAGATCTAGTCAAGCATAAATATCAATCTGGAAGAGATGTAACATACCAGTGACAATGTTAGTTGAGTTCTCTTGGTCCTGACATGAGGATAAATCATAAAAGTGATTCTAGCACTGAACACCACTTCTAACTAAAGTAGTACCTTGCTAAGCCAGATGACCAGTCAGAGTGGCTTATATGGTGGATTGGGCCTTCTCTTTTTTGGCTGACAGGCAATCCTCCAACCTATGACCTCTCCAGCCACAACAAAAGTAACTTGCCTAAATAGCACTCTCCAGGATGGTTGTTGCCATACTTCGAACATGCTAGGAAAGTGTGATTGCTGGAAACATGACTCTGAGACTGAGAGATGGATGCTCTAGCTTTCCAATAATTGCGAGGTCTGGGATGAGGAGCACTAGCTAAAGACGTTGTTGAAGCTACCTGTTGTTGTTGCTGTGAGTGATTATCACCACTTGATCTTTGTTGTGAATAGTCAAATTGTCCTGTTCTAGCCCCCTTCCTCTCCCTCTCCTTATTCAGCTTTTTCTCTTTAATTTTCTTAGCATAGATCATAAGCCTAAAAATGTCCATTTTGCTGATGAGCTTGGAGATCCTACAATCCTTCACCAATAGGTCTGAAACTCCTTATACAAACTTGCTCATCCGAGCCCTGGGTTCAATCACCATTTTTTGAGCATACCTGGATAGTTTGAGTAAATTTCAGGGCATACCTTATTGACACACTCCTCCACCTTTGCTTCCCTCAACTCTCGAGGAAAGAACCTATCAAAAAACATAGCAACGAACTCGTTCCACTCCACCGAACCTGCATTAATCCGTCTTTCCTCTTTCTATTATCTGTACAATATTTTAGCCACTTCTTCCAGTTGATAAGCGGCCAAGTCTGCACTTTTTTATGGATGTAACACCTATGATTTGGGTTATATTTTGAACCTTATTAATAAAGTCCTATGGGTCCTCATCTACCTAAGAAACATGAAATTCTAGGGCATTCATCCGAGTAAAGTCCTAAACTCTAGCAGCAGCTGAAGGCCCATTCGTGTTGGTAGGTGGGACAGCCTATTTGTTGTCCTAGTTGGTCACAACTTGGGAAAGCATTTGAATTGCATCCTAGAACTCAGTACACATCACTTGATCATTCTAAGGGGATGCTGGAGCTGGTGGGGCTTGATTGTTGGCATTATCGTTCCTCTTTGCGTTTGCTCTTCAAGGAGGCATTGTCACTGAAAATGGTATGGCATGTGTTAGAAGGACATTTTAGTGTTTCAAACTCTACGCATGATAAGAATTATGAAGAAAAGGGAATTTTCTTTAAAAAGCCTTGTAGCCTCTCCCTCATTACTGTGGTGCACTTCACATTCATGAAAAAGATTCTACTTGACGCGACTTTCAGACATCCTAGGGCACTCTAAACCCAATGCTCTGATACTAAGTTTTTCATGAACCAAGTCTACACCCTGGACATGACACGGTGCCTAGAACCACAAGTTCCTCCAAGAAAATGCATGGCATAGAACATTTCTAAAATACTTCAATTTATAAGAAAGCTTAAGCAGAAGCTATTTGAAAATGAAAACATTCTTTCGTAAGTAAAGATGAAATCAAATAAGATATTCATATTTCAATTAAAACTGAGAATTCAAGCTGAAACTAATACCCTTTGTCGAAAAGCCTTCTAAAAACTGCTAAGCTTCTGGGAAAAGCCCCTAGCTAACTCTAATGTCTGAAAAGTGATAATGATCATAACTGAAATAAAGAGACTCTGGTCCTCGAAATATGAGGACTCACCACTATCTATCTGCTCTATATATCGCTGAAAGGAGACTAACCACAATGCTGAGTCTGGGTACCTGAGCGTACATCATAAAATAATATACCTTATAGAGAGTATGTGGTTAGTATGTTGAATGTACTGAGCATGTGAGATATGCAACTAAAATAATACGCATGCAAATAAAATTTGACAATATAATGGAACTAAGATGAAATGACCCTACCTGAATGCATAAATACCAATAGTAGTATGAAAGTATTAAAATACTGCAAATGCTAGTAAAACTGTTTTAAAGGTCATGCACATATACTGAAGACTGTAACTGTACTTTGGGAGAGTCTGTTAACCATCATGTAACCACGTGAGTTAAACATGGAGTTCGATGTTTACTCCCCATTGATAGGGGCTACTATTCCTTGCTAGGCTATAGTGACTGGATTGTGTTATCACTAATAGAAACATCCATTCGGGCTAAAACCTATGATGGCAAGTAGTTCTAGGGAACCTGGGTCTGTTGGAATCCTTGTCTGCTCAGTGCTAAATACTACTCCTGTCACGACCTGAACGTAGACCCGAATCGTAACACGGGACAAGGATCCCCGAGAGACTCCAAGTCTACCCATGGCGTAAGTATATATCTAACTCCATATCATTAAAATGAAATACTTAACATATCAACATAGCGGAAGCATGAACATAACATAACTTAGTAAGAAGAACATACTACATACATATCAGCTGAGTACTACATAAAATCTGAAAGCCTCTAACGTATCAAATGGGTTGATGGGACAACATCCCCAACTAACCCGAAAAACTAAAAACAAAAAGGAACATCAATGTCTGAATCAAATGGTCCTCGAAGAATAAGGACTCACCAACAAGCAGGATGCTAAACTCCAACACAAGCTAATGACGATGTTGGATCTGAAGATCGGAGCCTGTATCATAAAAAATACAGCATAAAGTATGCGGTTAGTATGTGGAATGTATCCGAGTATGAAAGGTAAGTAAAATGGACATATAACAATACATAAAAGCTCAGAAATGATCATAAGAGAAGAACACATGCTCGTATCAAAAATATCATAAGATAACATAAGGCTCAAGGTTTTCAATTCGTTCGTAAATCATTTATTATCATAATCATAAGAGAAACTTTATTAAATCATCACTTAAGCCAAATAACATAATCATAAAAATTCATAAAACATGAGGAACAATTGGAGGACTCGTCATAACCGACACCATAATGGTAGAGCCTTATATGATTCCCTAACTATCTCACTCAAATGGGAAGAGTCTCCCCTGGCTTGCCAGGCGAGGGACGTACATCATGTGATATCACTAAAGAGGGGATCATTATCATTGTAATGTATCATTATAAACTCATGGTAGCATATGGTTATCAGATACCCGCGTAGTTCTTTGAACGTAGGGCTTCTCGGTGCTAGACACATCTCCCAAAAACATTCAAATTAGGCTCATATGTAAATCAATAACATCATTCATTCAGATTCATGGCCAAATAAATATTTATCATCATTGATCCCCATTAAAACATGATTAGCCAAGAATCAGAGGCCCTTTAATAGGCCAACGTCATAATCAATAAGTAATGAGATCCATATGTTAAATCGTAAATCATTCTTGAACATGTGGGCATTGCCCAATACTTTACCATGCTTGAAAATACTAAATTCATTGGAAAACCTGATTATAAACATGGGTAACTTGAAAACATGCTTTTCATTATCAATACTTCATCATACATGAACATTCATCATAAACCTTGACTTTCATGAACTTTTCATAAATGGGCATTTTATTTTTTAAAACATGAAACATGATTTTAAGAAAAAACAACGTAAAACTTGCCCATAATTCGTAATTCAATAATAGTAACTCAATTAGATCAATCCCATGTAGAGAAATCAATTTTTCATGCATTAGGTAAAATTCCCCATGGAATTTAGATAGGAAATTTCATAAATTTAAAGTGATTGGGCATGGGTGTGAAAGGATTCACTCATTCCTAACCTTACATACCTGGGAAATTCAAATCTCACCACTCCTTGAAAGCCCAAAGAAAAATTTGAAGAAAAAGCTTGATCACCTCCTCAATCTCTTAACCTTGCATGCATGGGAAAAGAATAAGCCTAGGGTGGGTTTTACCCTCAATAAATACTGATTTTCGAGCCATAAATGATGTTGTTTAGGACCTAGTACTTAGGAATGACTAAAATTCCCTTAATGAAAATCCTGAAAAATTTACAGTGCGTGAACTAACGACTGGACTAATAGATCGTTAGTGGATACCACACCTCGTGGTGTCCATCCGTCGTCCCCACTGCCAAGCCTCATTTATTGTCAAATTCGACCCTATGACTCGATAGGACGAGTCTTCCTTTCAGACAACGGGCTGTTATCTCGTTTGTTGTTTCCTCCTTTAGGTCCTGTACTAATCCTTCCCATGACCCTCACCATGACTCGTTACTTCCTCCAATGAGTCATTGTTAGCTTCCGTTATGTTGAATGGAAAAATATTGATATCCCATCCCACGACTGGTGACCACGACCCATTACTTTCCTTTAAGATGAGGATTGGTTACCACCACGGCTCCATACGACGACTCGTTGTAGCAAACAACAATTCGTTACTTCGCTCGTTTCTTCCCACTATCAGCAGACCATATCTTCCAAGGACTGCTTCCCACGGGTTGTTGGTTGGACAATTGATCCATTGGGTCGTCAATTCTATGGGATTTTTTCCTGTTCCAGCTCACTTCTATTTTTAAATCCCAATTCTAATCTTAGGCACTTCTGGGGTCTTACAATATCTCCCCCTTGGGAACATTCATCCTCGAATGTTGGAAAAAATATAGAAAACATAGAAATGAAATCATTATACTTAAATACTGATCATTTAAACCAAAAACTGATGGAATAACTATCTCTGATTCTAACTACATAGCTAAACTGAATTCATGATTCATATGCACATCCATATACATAAAGTAACTTGAAAACATCAACTGAAGATGAAAACTAAATAGAGTTTTAGGGAAAAAACTAATACCTCAAGCTGGAAATGAGCTGGTAGAGAATAAATATGGGTATCTAGCCATCATATCCACTTCGGCTTCCCAATAGCTCCCTTAACATGTTTATTCCTCCATAACACATTAACTGAAGCTACTTCCTTTCTCCTTAGCATTCGAACCTGACGATCCAATATTTCCACCGAGACCTCCTCAAAACTAAGGCTGTCTTTCACACCAACACTTTCCACCAGGACAACTAGAGCTGGATCACCCAAAACTTCTTTAAGAGTGACACATGAAAAACAGGATGCACAGAAGCTAATTCTAAGGGCAATTCCAATTCATATGCCAGCTTGCCAACACATTTCACAATTAAATAGGGGCCAACATAATGGGGGCTAGTTGATGGGCGATGTACATCTCCGCCAATAGAGAGCTTCGAACGGCACCATCAAAATACTGGAAAGATAGTTGTTATTGTAGGCAAACTCGATAAGAGGCAAGTGATCATCCCAATTGCCTTTGAAGTCAATTATGCCTGATATTAATATGCCCTCGAGGGTTTGAATTGTCCGTTTACCTTGACCATCCATTTGCGGGTGAAATGTTGTGGTGAGCTTAAATTGGGTGCCCCTGTCTGAAATGATGGATAAGGGTAGTCCATACAATCAAACTAGCTCTCCGATATATAGTTTGGCATAGTCTTCCGCCGAATCCGTGGTTTTGACTGGTAGGAAATGAGCAGCCTTGGTCAACCTATCTACCACAGCCCAAATGGAGTCATATTGTCGACGAAAGCGAGGTATGCCTGTGATGAAGTCCATATTAACTTCTTCCAACTTCCAAGTAGGAATGTTGATATCCTGAAGCACACCTCCCCGCCTCTACTGCTTGACCTTTACTTGTTGACAGTTCGGACACTTAGCTACAGAAATTTTGCAATATCCTTCATCATGCTATTCCACCAATGGATCTCCCGAAGGTCACGATACATCTTGGTAGCACCTAGATAGACAGAATACCTGGATCCATGAGCCTAAGCAACATCTGGCTCCTCAAATCATCAACATCCGGAACACATAGGTGACCTTGGTACCGAAGCACTCCATCTCCCCCTTTGGAGAAGACCTCTAATTTCTGATTTTGAACGACTTCCTTCAACTTTACCAAAATTGGGTCCTCATCTTTTCTAGATTTAACATCAGTCACCAAGGAAGATTCTGATCCATTCTGAACAACCACATCACCTGGTCAGGTCATCCAACATAACTCCTAACCTTGCGAGTCAATGCACATCCTTCACCAGCTCCTTCTTCCCCTAATCCACATGAGACACACTCTCCATAGAAAGTCTACTTAATGCAGCCACTACTACATTGGCCTTACCCTGATTGTAAAACACACTTATGTTGTAGTCCTTTAGTAGCTCCAACCACATCATCTATCGAAGATTGAGATCCTTCTAAGTGAAGACATATTGTAAGCTCTTATGGTTCATAAACACATCCACATAGACCCCATACAAATAATGTTGCCATATCTTCAATGCGAACACCACCTCAGCCAATTCAAGATCATGGGTTGGTTAATTCTTCTCATGAACATTTAGTTGTTTAGAGGCGTATGTTAAGTTTCCTGTGCTGAATCAATACACACCCAAGTCCTATCCTTGAAGTATCACAATACACCACGAACCCATCAGTACCCTTTGGTAGAGTTAACACCAGTGCTGAAGTAAGTCGAGTCTTCAACTCCTGGAAGCTCTTCTCACAAGCCTCCGACCACTGGAATTTCACTTTCTTTTGGGTCAATTTGGTCAAGGGTGCTGCAATAGATGAGAATCCTTTAATAAATCTTCAATAATAGTCAGCTAGACCCAGAAGTCTCTAAATATCCGAAGGATTCACCAGCCTAGGCAAATTCTTCATCGCCTCTATTTTCTGAGAATCCACCTTTATGCCCTCACTTGATATCACATGGCCCAAAAACGCCACAGAGTTCAACCAAAACTCACACTTGCTGAATTTGGCATATAACTTGCGATCCTTGAGTGTCTATAGCACCACCCTCAAATGAGAGGCATGCTCCTCCTTGCTTCGAGAGTATATCAAGATGTCATCAATAAACACAATCACGGACATATCTAGGTATGTCTTGAGCACCCTATTCATCAAGTCCATAAAAGTTGTAGGAGCATTCGTTAGTCCAAAAGACATATCTACAAACTCATAATGACCATACCGCGTCCCGAAAGCTGTCTTTGGGATATCACTCTCCCGAACACTGAGCTAATGGTACTCGGATCTGAGATCTATCTGCAAAAACCACTTGGCCTCCTAAAGCTGGTCAAACAAATCATCAATCCTGGGCAAAGGTACCTATTCTTGATGGTAACCTTGTTCAATTGCTTATAGTCAATGCACATCCAAAGGGAACCATCCTTCTTTCGAACAAATAAGATTGGTGCACCTTATGGAGACTGGTTTGGCCTGATGAAACCCTTATCTAACAGGTCCTTCAACTGCTCCTTCAACTCTTTAAGCTCAGTTGGAGCCATTATAGAAGGAGGATAGATATAGGCTGCATGTTGGAAGGAAGGTCAATGCCAAAATCAATTTCCCTCTCAGGAAGAACACCCGATAAATCATCAGGGAATACTTCTGGGTGCTCACGCACAACCAGAATTGACTGGATAGTCGGGGTCTCAGACTCAAAATCCTTAACCCTAACTAGGTGATACATACAACCCTTTGAAATCATCTTCCTGGCCTTAAGGTAGGAAATAAATCAACCTACAGGCACGATGAAACTACTCTTCCACTCCAAGACTGACTCACCCGGAAAGCGAAACTCCACCACATGGGTTCTATAATTAACAGAAGCATAACACGCATACAACCAGTCCGTGCCAAGAATTATATCAAAGTAAGACATGGCTAACTCTACAAGGTCTGCGGAGGTGCCTTATGTAATACAGTGATCGGGCACCTTCTATACACTCTCCTAGCTACAACTGAATCACCAACGAGAGTAAAAACTGAAAATGGCTCTGACAAAATCTTAGGACTAACTCCAAAGCTACTGGTAATATCAGGTGTCACAAAAGAAAAGGTAGCCCCTAGATCTAACAAAGCATAACCATCAAGGTGAAATACTAGTAACATACCAATAACCATATACGGTGAAGTCTCCTTCTCCTAAAGCGAGTCGAGGGCATAGATTCTATTTTGGTGCGGTCCTCCACCCCCACTAGTAGAAGCCCCCTGTGGAGCTTAACATGCTGGAGTTGCTGCTGACCTAGTAGTTTGCGCATGTCCTCTATCAGCATCTGGCCTAGCAAATGGACAAGCTCGACACATGTTGCCAGATCTACCACACTCATAGAAAATATCTGAGCCGAGCAAGCACTCCCTGGCATGACTCTTGTCGCACTTCCCGCAGGCCGGAAAAGTGCTCTCTACTTGCATGCCCCGCTGGTCGCTCCATCCTGAAGCCCTACTCCTCTTATCACCCTTGGGTCTAGATGGAACACTAGCTAATGATGGTGATGGAGCTATTGAAATTTGTTAAAACTGAGGGTGGTGAGCACCGCCTGATCTTTTATGAGTAAACCCATGGCTATCTGTCCTGGCCATTTTTGCCTCTCTCTCCCTCATGTGAGCCGCCTCCATCTGCTGGGCGTACAACACTATCCAAGGGAAATCTATGTCCCAGGGGAGCATAGAGGTCCTACAATCTTTTTCCAAATAGCCCCCCATGCCATGAACAAACCAGCTCACCCGCGCCCTTTAGGGCATACTTTGACAAGCGAGTGAACTCGAGAACATACTCCTGTGTTTTCATCCTCCCCTTCTTCAGATTTACAAAGTCAGCTGCCTTCAGCTCCCTTATCTCATAAGGGAATAACCGATCCTAGAATTCAACATGGAACTCCTCCCGAGTGACTGGGCCTACCCCAGCGGTCCTGCTATCTTTCTATATGCGAAAGCAGATGTGCGCGACCCCTTTCGACTGGTACGAGGCCAACTCCATGCACTCAACTCCATTCACCCCATGACTTGATTGATCTTCAAAATCTCATATATGAATTCATGCAGGTCCTCATCTACTTTTGACTCGAGGAACTCTAGCGGGTTTATTCTCAAAAAGTCCCTGACTCGATCCGTCGCTGCATTGCCATTTTGAGGAACATACGCAACCGCTTGATGATTGACCTGAGTGGTCAAGGCCTGTGCAAGCATCTGAATAGTTTCTCTAAACTCAGCCTGGGCAACTGGCTCCGGTGCCTGGTGCTCCTGAACTGGTGGGGCCTGTTGGTGCCTATTACCATTGCTATCCTCGTGGCAATCTCCATTCCTATTACTCCTATTATTTATTCTTTGGGGATTCATGATTATGTACTCACGAATAGCACAAATTAGAAGGATAGGGAGAAATTTCATCACACGACGTAGATCATGAAAGAAGGAAACATTTCCTAAAGGTCTCGCAGCCTCTTTGTCATAAGTGTGGCGCGCTTCACACCCATGAAAAAAACTCTATATTATGTAGATTTCTGACACCCTAGGATACTTCAAGCCTATTACTGTGATACCAAGTTTTTCATGACCCGAATATAGACCCAGATCGTAACACGGGACAAGGAGCACGGAGAGACTCCAAGTCTACGCATGGCATAAGCATACATCTAACTCCATATCATTAAAATGAGATACTTAACATATCAACATAGAGGAAGCATGAACATAACATAACTTAGTAAGCGGAACATACTACATAAATATCGGCTAAGTACTACAAAAAGTCTAAAAGCCTCTGACGTATCAGATGGGTTGATGGAACAATATCCCCAACAAACCCGAAAAACTAAAAACTAAAAGGAACATCAATGTCTGAATCAAATGGTCCTCGGAGAATGAGGACTCACCAACGAGCTAGATGCTAAACTCCGAGACAAGCTAATAATGATGCTGGATCTAAATATCAGAGTCTGTATCATAAAATGGTACAACATAGAGTATGCGGTCAGTAAGTGGAATGTACCAAGTATGCAAGGTAAGTAAAATGGACATTTAAAAATACATAGAAGATCATAAATGATCATAAGAGAAGGACCGCATGCTCGTATCAAAAATATTATAAGATAAGATAATGCTCAAGGTTTTCAAATCGTTCGTAAACCATTCATTACCATAGTGATAAGAGAAACTTTACTAAATCATCACTTGATCCAAAGACAAATATAACAATGCATAAGACATGCGGAACAATGGGCGGACTCGTCATAACCGAAATCATCGTGGTAGAGCCTTACATGATGCCCCAACTATAAGTAGGTAGAGTCGCCCCTGGCTTGACAGGCGAGGGACATGCATTATGTTATACCCCGTAGAATTCCCGGCACCTAGATGGCCTATTCGTGCGTTGGTCAAGAATATTTGGAAGCCATACGTGCTAGAGAAAGGCCCGGGAAAAGACCGGACGAGTAACCTGTCGAACCATCACGGAAGGAGCCGAGGCAGAGCCCCTCCGCGATGGCAACGTGTCAAGGAGGTGGAGCCTCCGCGTTGGCTCCGTGACGCGTTGGCCTTGTACAGGCTCAAGTATATAAAGCCCCACTTCTGTTTATTTTGGTTTTAAATCATAAAAATTTCCAGAAAACAGAGAGGAAAAACCAGAGAAAGGAAAAGAACGAAGAGGGTAATATAATTTCATCCGATTATGCTGCCAAACACAGTCCAAACCTAAATCAACCTCAGATACCGAGGTATTTAGCAGCAGAGAGCATTCCTACGGATTGAGTTTTGTGAAATACGGCCGACGAATTATCGAGCTACCGAGCTAAGGTAAGTGGAATTGCTCCAAACTAGTGTCTATATGCTCCTAGCTGTGAAGTGAATACTTCTCCCTTCTGGACCTCTGAAAAATAGCGAGTTTTTGACCGTCTTTCGATAAGCCTAAATTTAGGCTATAATTATATCGAAAGTGACATTGTTCTTTAGAATAAAGCTATATTTAGTATTAATTAGCGTATACATGAATGCAGTTGGGAGAAATAGCTGGAGTATTGACCGGGCCTCGTCCGACAGACGGATAACTCAAGGTTAAGGTATGTAAAGCCAGTTTCTTTGGCAAGTTAGTAGCTTTAGCCTTGTATAGTACAATAAACTCCATAGTAGAATCCCCGGATTTGAATGTTAAGTATTATGCAAAGTTCAGTAAACCTAGTTTGCGTTGCTATATCATATTCAGTCTGAAAGTTAGAAGAGCATGCGCCCGAGGGCAAGTTAGTATTTCAGATTCAGTACAACCTATTACGTGATTAGCAAGCATGTAGTAGAATAAAAGAAACCGATTTTTCATAATAAAAGTCGGTAAAGAAGGATCAGATAGACAGACAGTTATGGCTACAGATTAGCCATTCAGACAGATAGTATCATGGCTACAGATTAGCTGTACAGTTAAACAGAGATTACAGAATCAGTATAACTAGTAAGAATATGTTCAGTGTAGAAACAGATCAAAATAAGAAGTTAGATTTCAGATAGTCTTTTCAGTTATACATGCTTGCTATTTATATGTGCTATTTGTTTGTTGAGACCTGCTATGGCATGTGGGTGTCCTTTTAGCATCCCCACCGCCCCTGGGTTATAGCTGTGTCGATACCAGATTCAGATACCGCCACTAGCTAGGCGATGCCGTCCGCCTAGAGGACGATGATGGCCGACCACCATGATAATACGGTCCAGACCACCCTGCTTGCAGAGGTAGTTCAGTTTACTTTGCGCAGATCCGGATTACCCTATTTACAATGGCAGATTACTCTGTGTGCGCTTGTGGCCGGGGTAGTTTCAGATACAGATTTTTATAAAATTACCCTGTTGCTTGCTTGCACCCAGGGGCAGTTTTAATTACACACCCCGTGTGCACCTGTGCCCAGAGGCAGGAGTCTTCGGACTCAGACACAGTTTATTATCAGAGGCCAAGGCCTGAGCTACGTACCCAAGGGGACCGGTAAGAGGAGCTCACAGTTATCAGACGAGTGGAGTGACTTATTTTTCATTGGTTTAGACCCGGGTAGGGGTAAATAGATTTTGTGTTGGTTGGCACCTTCCAGCTTATGGGGGTCGGTCAGGTAATGTGTGTATTTATATGTATACCTATATGTGCTATTAGATACTGATAGACAGTAGGACGGCACGTCATCAGGTACGCTCAGTTTAGCTATAGAATAAATAAACTTTCCTTAGTTATCCTCAACTAGATAGACTCAGCTACTTCCTGCTTCTGTGTCATGTTACTGTTGTTATTCATTTCAGTTGCTTTACATGCTCAGTACCTGTGGTACTGACGCCCAGTGAGGCGCTGCATTACTTGCCTGCAGGTACTCATAGACGAGGAGGCGATCCCTCGTTATTCCAGTCAGCTATTGAGTACTCAGCTCCTGTCATCCGGATTCTGATTTCCAGATGTGTATTTCGTTTTCTTTTGTTGTACAGTACGGGTAGGTCGAGGCCCTGTCCCGATCATTTCTATTGTTATTCCTAGAGGCTTGCAGTCTGTATATATTTCCCTGTGGCCAGTTGAGCCGGTCGTGTGAGGCCGTGCAGCTTGTTATAGTTATTTGTTATTTCTGTTCCCGTTGGCCGTGTGTGGCCATAACCATTCAGTAGTGGTCACCTTGCCGGTCACGTAATTATTTAGCGTGCTATTGTTAAGTTACAGCGAACTAGACAGCATGGTGGCCTTGCCGGCCCTCATAGGTTCCCTTACAGTAGTATGTTTCTGGTTAGCTGTTTTATAGGTGCAGGTGGATATAGGCCAGTTGGCCGGAGGCTGTGTTTACAGCCGTTATATAGCCCTTTGTTTTTAGAAATTTGAGTTAGAGCCAGTCGGGCACCAGAAGTGCTTTGGCTCACCAGATAGCAGTCTAGGTCCTACTAGGGCACCAGGTGCCAGTCATACCCCCCAAGGCGGGGTGTGACAAACTTGTTATCAGAGCAAGGTCGTGTCCCAGGGAGTCTGCACGCCATGCTAAGTAGAGTCTTGTCTATGGATGTGTTGTGCACCACATACCATCGGCAGGAGGCTGCAAGGCATAATAGGATAGTTACCCTTCTTTTTATACTCAGTCGTGCCTAGCACAGTACAGTATAGGGTTGGTTCTTTTGAAACTTACCACCCTCTTTGTTTAGAGATACTATGGCAGACCAGTGGCACCCAACTACAAGCAGGAGATTGGATACAGCAGCGGGCGAAGGCACCAGTAGGATGCCTCAGTTACAGCCAGACTTAGCCCGGTCTGAGAGCGATACGGAGGTGTCATCTCGACCCTCCCAGTAGTCTCCGCCTCGCCAGACACCATTTGAGGCAGCACCGCCTCCCACAGCTCCTGCACCCACTTCATCTGATCAGGAGCTACGTAGTGCGGTGGTTATGTTGACCCAGATGCTAGCTACTCAGCGTCAGCCAGTACCACCTGCAGCTGCAGAATCTCTAGGTGGGCCAGGTAGTTCCAAGGTTAGAGAATTCTTAGCGTTGGGACCCCCTCAGTTTACAGGGTCGGATTCAGCGGAGGACCCTCAGGACTTTTTGGACCAGATGCAGAGAATCTTTACAGTCATGCACGTAACCCTAGCAGAATCAGTTGAGTTAGCCGTGTTCCGATTAAGGGATATTGTTGTTTTATGGTACGAAAGTTGGGAGAGATCTCGGGGAAGAGATGCAGCCCCTCCTACTTGGTCCAGCTTCTCAGAGGCCTTCCTGGACCACTATTTATCCTGGGAGGTCAGAAAGGCCCGGATGGACCAGTTTTTGCACTTAGAGCAGGGGGCCAGGAGCGTTCGTGAGTATTCTTTACAGTTCGATTCCTTAGCCCGCTATGCTCCAGCATTTGTGGACACCATGTCGTCCAGAGTCCACCGCTTTATTATGGGCCTGAATCCAGATTACATAGACACGTGCATGACGGCTACTTTGAGAGAGGACATGGACATAGCCAGGGTACAGGCCTTTGCACAGACAATTGAGGGCTTGAGACAACGGCAGCGGGGTGACAGACAGGTGACTTCAGAGCAGCGCCATAGAAGCAGACCCGTTGAGATTCGAGGGGAAATCATTAGGGGGCCGAGACCACGGTTTTCAGATAGGCCACCAAGATCTTTACCTCCGGTACAACAGTAGAGAGGCAGATTTGTAGCAGTTCATGGACAGTAGCATCACCTCAGCAGCAGAGGGTAGAACAGAGTAGATTTGCATCTACCCCTTGTCCTATATGCCACCGACTACATTCTGGAGCCTGCAGGCAAGGCTTCCCAGGGTGCTATTAGTGCGGACAGGAAGGGCATTTAATGAGAGATTGTCCATCCAGGGGACAGGGTAGCCGGGATGATCTGGATAGAGCATCAGCAGGGCCACGAGTTCTAGCAGCCCCAGCAGGGCGCAGGCCCTTAGGTTCAGTAAATAGGGGCCGAGGTAGATCGGGAGCCTCTGGCTCAGGTGCAGGCCCCAGCCGTACCTATGCATTACCAGGGAGGCAGATTCAGAGGCATCTCCCGACGTGGTCACAAGTACATTGATTATCTGCAAATACCCTATTTATGTACTGATTGATCCAGGATCGACCCTGTCGTATGTTACCCCATTTGTGGCACGAAAGTTCAATATTGCACCAGAATTATTACAGAAGCCCTTTTCGGTATCCACACCCGTCGGTGACTCGGTCGTAGCTAGCAGAATTTACTGGGGGTGTACAGTAGAGGTTGCTGACCGTCAGACCACAATAGATCTGGTTGAGTTAGAAATGATAGATTTCGATGCCATAATGGGTATGGATTGGCTAGTGCCGTGCTTTGCCAATGTTGAATGTTGGACCAAGACGGTCTGATTCCACTTTCCAGGAGAAGCAGTGCGGGAGTGGAAGGGAAGCACCGCTACGCCAAAATATAGGTTTATTTCCTACCTTCATGCGAGGAAATTGATATCTAAGGGATGTATTTAGCATCTGGCCAGAGTTCAGGATATCCGAGCAGAATCTCCGACACTCCAGTCTGTTCCGGTGGTGAACGAGTTCCCTGATGTGTTTCCGGATAAGTTACCTGGTATTCCCCCAGAAAGGGAAATAGATTTTGCTATTGACTTGTTACCAGGCACTCAGCCAATATCAATTCCTCCCTACCATATGGCTCCTGTAGAACTCAGAGAATTAAAGGAGCAGCTAAAAGACTTGTTGGATAAAGGTTTCATTAGACCGAGTACTTCACCATGGGGTGCGCCAGTTCTGTTTGTGAGAAAGAAAGATGTCTCACTCCGTATGTGCATAGATTATCGGCAATTGAACAAAGTTACAGTGAAGAACAAGTACCCGCTTCCCAGAATTGATGACTTATTTGATCAGTTACAGGGTGCCAGATATTTTTCTAAGATTGACTTGCGGTCCGGATATCACCAGGTTCGAGTTTGTGAGAGAGATATTCCCAAAACGGCGTTCAGGACCCGATATGGACACTTTGAATTTCTAGTTATGTCCTTTGGGTTAACGAATGCCCCAACAGTATTCATGGACCTGATGACCAGTATTTTCAGACCCTTCTAGGACTTGTTCATAATAGTGTTTGTTGATAATATTCTGGTGTATTCTCACTCTGAAGCAGATCACCGGACTCATTTGCGGACAGTGCTCCAGATCCTCAGGGACCGCCAGTTATATGCTAAATTCTCTAAGTGTGAATTCTGGCTTAATTCAGTAGCCTTTTTGGGGCATATTGTGTCGGATGCTGGTATACAGGTTGACACGCAGAAGATAGAAGCAGTCAAATCATGGCCTAGGCCTACCACTCCGACCGAAGTCCACAGTTTTCTGGGATTAGCGGGATATTATAGGAGGTTTGTCGAGGGATTCTGTACCATAGCAGCACCTTTAACTAAACTGACACAGAAAGCAGCAAAGTTTCAGTGGACAGAGGCATGCGAGCAGAGCTTTCAAGAACTGAAAGATAGATTGACCTCCGCCCCAGTGTTAACATTGCCGGAAGGTACAAAAGGTTATTCAGTATATTGCGATGCGCCAGGCGTTGGGTTGGGTTGTGTGTTGATGCAGCATGGTAAGGTGATTGCATATGCCTCTAGACAGCTGAGGAAACACGAGAAGAATTATCCTACCCACGACCTGGAGCTAGCCGCAGTGATCCACGCATTGAAGATGTAGAGGCATTACCTGTATGGCGTCCATGTTGATATTTTCACAGATCACAAGAGCCTACAATATATCTTCATTCAGAAGGAGTTAAATCTGCGGCAACGTCACTGGTAGGAGTTGTTAAAAGACTATGATGTGAACATTCTGTACCACCCGGGAAAAGCTAATGTTGTAGCAGTTGCTCTCAGTCGAAAGTCGATGGGGAGCTCGGCGTATTTGCATCCCGAGCAGCGGGAATTGGTCAGGGAAATACATCAGTTAGCTAGCCTAGCCGTTCGTGTAGCAGAAACAGAGGACGATACAGCGGTAACACCGCCGTGTCATCGTTGGTTGTGGAAGTGAAAGAACGACAATTTGAGGATCCTGACCTAGTTCAGCTTAAAGATTATATTCCGCTAGGGAAGGCGCCGGGATTCGGGGTAACAGGGGATGGAGTGCTGCGTTGTAAACATCGTTTATGTGTTCCCAATGTTTCAGACCTCCGCCAGCTGATTATGAACGAGGTACATTACGCCCGTTATTCTCTACACCCCGGTGCGACAAAAATGTACCATGACATCAAAGAGAACTACTGGAGGCCAGGTAAGAAAAGGGAAATTGCTGAATTTGTAACCCAGTGTCCTAACTGCCAACAGGTGAAAGCAGAACACTAGAAGCCAGGCGGGTTAACTCAGGACATAGCTGTACCTCTCTGGAAATGGGAAGCAGTGAATATGGATTTTGTGGCAGGATTACCCCGTACCAGACACAGACATGACTCTATATGGGTGATAGTTGACAGATTGACTAAATCAGCTCATTTCCTGCCAGTAAGAACTACTTTCTCGGCTGAAGATTATGCGGAGTTGTATATCCGAGAGATAGTAAGATTGCACGGAGTGCCAGTATTCATTATTTCAGACAGAGGAGCGCAGTTCATGGCTAGGTTTTGGCAATCGTTTCAGAAGGGACTGGGAACACAGATTAATCTGAGCACAGCTTTCCACCCTCAGACAGACGGACAGGCTGAGCGCACTATTCAGACGCTCGAGGATATGCTGTGAGCGTGCGTGCTAGACTTTGGTGGTAGCTGGGACGAGCAGTTGCCGCTTATAGAATTTGCTTATAATAATAGCTATCACTCGGCTATTCAGATGGAACCTTTTGAGGATTTATACGGGCGAAAGTGCAGATCACCGGTTGGCTGGTTCGAGTAGGGGAATCAGCGATAATTGGGCCAGACATTGTTCAGCGGTCAGAAGAGAAAGTAAAGCTTATCAGAGAACGCCTATTGACTACACAGAGTCGACAGAAATCATATGCAGATGTACGACGCACAGACCTGGAGTTTAATGTGAATGACTGGGTATTTCTGAAAGTGTCTCCGATGAAAGGGGTGATGAGATTCGGTAAGAAAGGTAAGCTCAGTCCGAGGTTTGTTGGGCTTTATCAGATTCGTCGGAGGATAGGCTGAGTAGCATATGAGTTGAACTTGCCTCCAGAGCTAGAATCCGTTCATCCCGTCTTTCATGTGTCCATGCTGAGGAAATGCATAGGAGACCCATCCAAAGCAGTCCCAGCCCAGGATATCCAGGTTACCGAAGAGCTGGCCTGTGAAGAGCTTTCAGTAGCCACCCTAGACAGGCAGGTTCGTAGATTGAGAACTAAGGATATTGCATCTGTCAAGGTATTGTGGCGTAACAGGAACCAAGAGGAGATGACGTGGGAAGCTGAAGAAGATATGAAAGCTAGATATCCTCACCTATTCCAGGCCTAGTCAGGCGACAGGTATGTCCGTATTATTACTTATGTAGTACCTTATGGTTGTATATGTATAAGTGAGAAAGATTGATGTTTAGCTATCCAGTAAATCTTAAAGTATAGCGTGCAGTACCTGTGTTGGACTTTTCTGCATTTCAGGTTTTTGCTATAGTCCATATTATAGGGGAAACTCTGCCGAAATTTTTCTAGTTAATAAGTTGAGAAGTCCCCTAGATAGAAGTTTACATTCGAGGATGAATGTTCTTAAGGGGGGGAGAATGTTATACCCCGTAGAATTCCCGGCACCTAGATGGCCTATTCGTGCGTTGGTCAAGAATATTTGGAAGCCATACGTGCTAGAGAAAGGCCCGGGAAAAGACCGGACGAGTAACCTGTCGAACCATCGCGGAAGGAGCCGAGGCAGAGCCCCTCCGCGATGGCAACGTGTCAAGGAGGTGGAGCCTCCGCGTTGGCTCCGTGACGCGTTGGCCTTGTACAGGCTCAAGTATATAAAGCCCCACTTCTGTTTATTTTGGTTTTAAATCATAAAAATTTCCAGAAAACAGAGAGGAAAAACCAGAGAAAGGAAAAGAACGAAGAGGGTAATATAATTTCATCCGATTATGCTGCCAAACACAGTCCAAACCTAAATCAACCTCAGATACCGAGGTATTTAGCAGCAGAGAGCATTCCTACAGATTGAGTTTTGTGAAATACGGTCGACGAATCATCGAGCTACCGAGCTAAGGTAAGTGGAATTGCTCCAAACTAGTGTCTATGTGCTCCTAGCTGTGAAGTGAATACTTCTCCCTTCTGGACCTCTGAAAAATAGCGAGTTTTCGACCGTCTTTCGATAAGCCTAAATTTAGGCTATAATTATATCGAAAGTGACATTGTTCTTTAGAATAAAGCTATATTTAGTATTAATTAGCGTATACATGAATGCAGTTGGGATAAATAGCTGGAGTATTGACCGAGCCTCGTTCGACAGACAGATAACTCGAGGTTAAGGTATGTAAAGCCAGTTTCTTTAGCAAGTTAGTAGCTTTAGCCTTGTATAGTACAATAAACTCCGTAGTAGAATCCCCGGAGTTGAATGTTAAGTATTGTGCAAAGTTCAGTAAACCTTGTTTGCGTTGTTATATCATATTCAGTCTGAAAATTAGAAGAGCATGCGCCCGAGGGCAAGTTAGTATTTCAGATTCAGTACAACCTATTACGTGATTAACAAGCATGTAGTAGAATAAAAGAAAACAATTTTTCATAATAAAAGTCAGTAAAGAAGGATCAGATAGACAGACAGTTATGGCTACAGATTAGCCATTCAGACAGATAGTATCATGGCTACAGATTAGCCGTACAGTTAAATAGAGATTACAGAATCAGTATAATTAGTAAGAATCAGTTCAGTGTAGAAATAAATCAGAATAAGAAGTTAGATTTCAGAAAGTCTTTTAAGTTATACATGCTTGCTATTTATATGTGCTATTTGTTTGTTGAGACCTGCTATGGCATGTGGGTGTCCCTTTAGCATCCCCACCGCCCCTGGGTTATAGCTGTGTCGATACCAGATTAGAATACCGCCACCAGCTGGGCGATGTCGTCCGCCTAGAGGACGATGATGGCCGACCACCATGATAATACGGTCCAGACCACCCTGCTTGCAGGGGTAGTTCAGTTTACTCTGTGCAGATCCAGATTACCCTATTTACAGGGGCAGATTACTCTGTGTGCTCTTGTGGTCGGGGGCAGTTTCAGATACAGATTTTTATAAAATTACCCTGTTGCGTGCTTGCACCCAGGGGCAGTTTTACTTACACACCCCGTGTGCACCTGCGCCTAGTGGCAGGAGTCTTCGGACTCAAACACAATTTATTGTCAGAGGCCAAGGCTTGAGCTACGTACCCAAGGGGACCGGTAGGAGGAGCTCACAGTTATCAAACGAGTGGAGTGAATTATTTTTGGTTGGTTTAGACCCGGGTAGGGGTAAATAGATTGTGTGTTGGTTGGCACGTTCCGGCTTATGGGGGTCGGACAGGTATTGTGTGTATTTATATGTATACCTATATGTGCTATTAGATATTGATAGACAGTAGGACAGCACGTCATCAGGTACGCTCAGTTTAGCTATAGAATAAATAAACTTTCCCCAGTTATCCTTAGCTAGATAGACTCAGCTACTTCCCGCTTCTGTGTCATGTTACTGTTGTTATTCATTTCAGTTGTGTATTTCAGCTGCTTTACATGCTCAGTACCTGTGGTACTGACGCCCAGTGGGGCGCTGCATTACTTGCCTGCAGGTACTCATAGACGAGGAGGCGATACCTCGTGATCCAGTATGCTATTGAGTACTCAACTCTTGTCATCCGGAGTCTGATTTCCAGAGGTGTATTTCGTTTTCTTTTGTTGTACAGTACGGGTAGGTCGGGGCCCTGTCCTGATCATTTCTATTGTTATTCCTAGAGGCTTGCAGTCTGTATATATTTCCCTGTGGCCAGTCGAGCCGGTCGTGTGAGGCCGTGCAGCTTGTTATAGTTATTTGTTATTTCTGTTCCTGTTGGCCGTGTGTGGCCATAACCAGTCAGTAGTGGTGACCTTGCCGGTCACGTAATTATTTAGCGTGCTATTGTTATGTTACAGAGAACTAGATAGCATGGTGGCCTTATCTGCCCGCATAGGTTCCCTTACAGTAGTATGTTTCTGGTTAGCTGTTTTACAGGTGCAGGTGGCTATAGGCCAGTTGGCCGGAGGCTGTGTTTACAGCCGTTATATAGCCCTTTGTTTCTAGAAATTTGAGTTAGAGCCAGCCAGGCACCAGAAGTGCTTAGGCTCACCGGATAGCAGTCTAGCTCCTACTAGGGCACCAGGTGCCAGTCATACCCTCCAAGGCGGGGTGTGACACATTACGTGATATCACGACAGAGGGAATCTTTTTCATTGTAATGTATTATTATAAACCCACGGTGGCACATTGTTATGAGACACTAGCATAGTCTTTTGAATGCCGGGCTTCTCGGTGCTAGACACGGCTACCAAAAATATGCACATTAGGCTCATATGTAAATTAATAACATCATTCTTTGAGATTCATGGCCAAATAAACAAGTATCATCATTGATCCCCATTAAAACATGATTAACCGAGAAGCAAAGGCCCTTTAATCGGCCAACATCATAAATCGATAAGTCATGAGATCCATTTCAAAAATCGTAAATCATTCTTGAACATGTCGGCATTGCCCAATAATTTACCATGCTTGAAAATACTCAATTCATTGGAAAACATGATTATAAACATGGGTAACTTGAAAAAATGCTTTTCATCATCAATAATTCATCATACATAAACATTCATCATAAACCTTCACTTTCATGAACTCTTCATAAATGGGCATTTTAATATGTAAAACTTGAAACATGATTTTTAAGGAAAAAACACATAAAACTTGCCCATAATTCATAATTCAATAATAGTAACTCAATTAGATCAAGTCCATATAGAGAAATCAAATTTTCATGCATTGGGTAAAACCCCTCCATAGAATTTAGATAGGAAATATCATGAATTGAAGGAGATTAGGAATGGGTGTGAATGGATTCAGCCATTTATAACCCTACATACCTGGGGAAAATTAAATCTCACCACTCCTTCAAAGCCCAAGAAAAATTTGAAGAAAACCTTCAAGAACATGCTTGATCACCTCCTCAATCCCTTAACCTTGCATGCATGGGAAAAGAATAAGCCTAGGGTCGGTTTTACCCTTAGTAAACACTTATTTTCAAGCCTTAAACAACATAGTTTAGGACCCTAGGACGTAGGAATGACAAAAATTCCCTTAATGAAAACCCTGAATAATCTACACTAGGTAAACCAACGACTGGACTAAGGATCGTTAGTGGATACCACGACTCGTGGTATCCATCCGTCGTCCCAACTACCAGGTATCATTTTTTCAGATTCGACCTCACGACTCAATAGGACGAGTCTTCCTTTTAGACAATGGGTCATTATCTCGTCCATTATTTCCTCCTTCAGGTCCTATACTAATCCTTCCCACGACCCTCACAACAACTCGTTACTTCCTCCAACGGGTCGTGGTTAGCTTCTGTTATATAGACCAAAAAAAAATCGATATCCCATCCCACAACTGGTGACGACGACCCATTACTTTCCCTTAAGATGAAGACCAGTTCCCACCATGGCTCCATAAGATGACTCATTGTAGCGAACAACGAGTCGTTACTTCGATCATTGCTTCCCACTATGACCAGACCATATCTTCCCATGTGTCGTTGGTTGGATCAATGATCCGTTGGGTCGTTCGTGCTATGGGATTTTTCCCAATTCAAGCAAACTTCAATTTTTAAATACCTGGTCTAATCTTAGGAACTTCCGGGGTCTTACAACTACCAATTGAAGACATAATATTTTTATGTATACACTTTATTGATTAGATCAAGAATGGACATCTGGAAGTATCTTGAGTGTCTAAAGGACTTGATAAACTGATAGCTGAAATCATGATAACTGATAAATGACATTTCTAAAGATACCGAGCATACTTATAATAAGAAATTGTTGAATTTTATTTAAAGAATTTATGCTAAAATTCATGCTCAAGTGGAAGAATCATGATAATACAACATTTCTGACCGGATTCTAAATCATGTAAGTTTTATTCCAAAACCATGCTAAAGATCAGGGCTAGGAAAGCATATTGTAGAAATGAAACTAAGACATGAATTTTTGATAATAATAGTCATGGAAGCTTCTAAACATTGAGAAGATAGGGAAATTCAACAATTAGAAGAAAATCTTAGGTCATGATTTCTAGAAAAGTTTAAAGCTATGCATTACTGATAATCTTGGGATAGAAGGGAAAAGGGAAATCCTTGTTGAAGTCTTACATACCTATGAAAGAAAACCCCTGAGAAGAAGATTGAATTTCTAAAGGTGTAGAAGAACCCTAGTTCTTGCTTCGGAGAGTTCCTGAGTTTTTACATACTGTTCTTGAGAGGTTAACATAGAAATGAGGAAGAAGAATTGACTAACTCCCGTTAATCCCTTGCCAATTTATCCAAAGACATAGTTTAGGAGTTATAACCATAGGAAATTACTAGGATACCCTTATAAAAGCTAAAGAATTGTCCTACCAGACCTCACAGGTTGTACCATGACTATTGGTGACATACCATGGGTCATGGTATGAAATTCATGGCTTCTGGCGACTTAACTGCTTGTTGAAACTCTTGTTATGGGTACTTGGTATGAGTCATACCTAGATACCATGAGTCGTACCATGACTCGTGGTGACTGGCTAGTCCTGTTCGTCAAACCAGATAGTGCTTCACTAAATTGTTCATAACATTTTACTTCAAACTTTGATTGACACAATGTTAGATGTGTTGGAAAGAGGACTCAAAAAGCTTCAATGTTTTGTGCTTGATCACCCAAAAACACTTTGTAAACTAGGAGTTATGGCTATTTAATGTTGATCCTTGTAAGAACTTATATGTAAACTCAATCAATAGGAATGCTCTCAACTCAACTTTATGCTAGAGGTTCCTTGTGAAGTTTGCATCCAATGCACTTCTCACACCTAAGAATTGATCTTAACACTTAGTTTCCATATAGTTCATTGGGTTCGGGCATATCTAAGTGCAGCTACATGTAGGATTCCGCCTTGAGTCACACTTAGGATAAGTTCTAGACAAGAAGCTATGCATGAGATTCATAATGATCCTTAGCACATAAGACATCACATCCAAGGATCCCTCAAAAGTCATAATCAACACTAGACATTTATTCAACACAGTAGAGTATGCGAAATCATAAGAAAAATAGGGAATCTACAATGTATGGCAAAAGAGTGGTATATTTCTCATTTCAAATGCCCTTTTTTGTCATTTCTCAATTTCATGCCACATTTCAAAAAAGGTTTTTATGGTACCCCTCAAAACAACTCCAAAAAAGACTCAAGAAAGATATAGCATTTTCCCTTAAGAGAATCGCCTCACAATCTATCATTGGGAGGTGCCAACCCGATTCGACAATGTAATACCCCATGGAGGCCTAAGAATAGACCCAGGAGTTGAATTTGGAAAGTGCAGAAAAACTGGCAAAACATCACAGAACGGACGACTCAACAACTTGTTGGTGGATACCATGAGTCTTCTAAAGAATTCATGGTTCGAGAAGTTAAGGGCAGTAGTAAAGACAACAGATGGTGTAACCACTCGTTGTCAAGAACAGCGAGTCATTGTAACCGATCGTTGGAAGGACTGGATTAGGCTGAGGGAGAAATGGTAGGACATCCCACTATTCGTGGTGAGGAGGAATGACCCGCTGTTTCAAGTCATTGCTTGTGGGTTGAGGTTTCTAGTGCATTCAATGGATGGAGACCAAGACTCATTAGAAGGAACCACGAGTCGCGGTGAGGCTCGTGGAAAGGGAAGTCAGGTTGGTCAAGGAGTTGATGACGGTCGATTCAATGACCCATGAGTTGATGTAACGAATCATCCTAATGAGTCATGGGAAGGATCTGAGATGTGTTATGAGGCATTGGACCTGACTACTCGATACAACGAGTCGTGGTATGTTGCCACGATCTGTTGGGTCGATCGTTGGTCCGTCTGGGACAGTTTTCAGGGAAATAATTTTAAGGGCATTTCTAACTTTTCCACACTTCTAGACACTAAACTATATTGTTTTGGATATTTTCTATGTGTGATAAGATGAGTTAAGTCCCTTATGCACGCCCATTCTCATGCAAGAACTTTAAAGAGATTTTTGGGAGATTCAAGGCCTTCTTCCCCAAAATTTTTATAAATTTCTTTGTGGATATTCAAGGAACTTTGAGTCAATCAATTTCCATGTATGTAGGGTTTTAGAATAGGTGAAATTCTTCACTACCCATGCACAAACTTCAATTTAAATCATGAATCCTCCTAATCAAGTCTATGGGGTTTTACTCAAATGCATGAAAAATGTGATTTCTCTTTATGGGTATGATTTAACTGAGTTTTAATTATGAAATTATGAATGATGGGATGCTTTTATTATTATTTTATTTAAATCATGTTTCAATATTTTAAATCTACAATGTTTATTTGATGAAAGTTCATGAAAGTTATGATTTATGATGACTAGTCTTTAATTTGAGTTTATTGATGCTGGAAAAACATGATCTCCAAGTTACCAATGTTTATGAGCATATATTGAAAGAATTGAATAGGATGAAGTATTGGACAATGCCCACACGTTGAAGAATGATTTACTATTTATGAAGCAAATTTCATGATTTATTGATTTACGATGTTGGCCGATCAAAAGGGCCTATAATTCTTTGCTTAGCATGTTTTAAAGGGGATCAATAATGATAAATGTTATATTTTAGCCAATGAATCTTAATGTATGATGTTATTGATTTATGTATAAGCCTATATGCATGTTTTTTGGAGCCGCGTGTAGCACTGAGTTACCCGGCGTTCAAAGGACTACACTGGTGTCTCATAACCACATGCCACCGTGGATTTCTAATAATGTATTCTATTGATAATGATCCCCTCAAATTTGATTCATGCCTAATGCACGACCCTCATCTTGTCTATCCACTTGAGTGAGATAGCTGGGGCATTATGAAAGGCTCTACCATGATGGTGTCGGTTATGACGAGTCCTCCCATTATTCCGCATGTTTTATGAATTGTTATGTTTATGTTGTGGATCAAGTTATGTTTTGATAATGTTTACTCACAATTATGATTATGAACGCTCTATGAATGATTTGAAAGCCTTGAGCCTTATGGTTTTTTATGGAATTATGATACATGCATGATGTCCTTCTCTTACGTTTACTTATGAGTTTTGTTTTACTTTTAAATATCCATTTTTACTTACCTTGCACACTCAATACATTTCACGTATAGACCGCATTCATTCTATGCTGTATTGTTTCATGATACAGGGTCAGGATGTCAGGCTCGTTCTCATCCTTAGTCCATCTCAGCTTATGCTTTCAGCTTGTTGGTTAGTCCTCATGTTCTGAGGGATGCTTGATAGACTTTCATGTTCCCATCAACTCATCTTATGTATTAGAGGCTTTCAGACAAGTTCGTAGTGCTCAACTGTTTATATGTTTAGTATTTCATGATGTTACGCTATGATTACGTTTTCGCTATGTTTTTATGATTATCATTCCGCTTATTTGAATGAGATTAGTTGTTTGCATGAGCCATGGGTCGACTTGGGGTCCCCTGTCTAGTGTGTACGATTCGGGTGTACGTTCTGCTTGTGACAGACAACAAAGGAAAAGTAAAAGAAAAATGCTCCTTAAGAAAGAACTGTGGTATGAAGAAAACCCTTAGAGTTTGATTACTATTCTATTATTTACATTGGAGAACAAGAGAGTTGGGGTCATAAAACAAATTTTACAATTCAAAGTAAGGACCTATTTTTCAGCACTAAGATATACACTCCCCTCCCCCCACATCAAAGAAGACAGTGCCCCCAATGGAACACAAAACAAAAAGACAACAAGTTGAAGGGGACTTCCTGACAAAATTAGTGATTGGTATGAGGGCCCTAGGAATACGTGGTTGTATCACAATGCCAAGAGGTCATTTTTGATGCATTTGGCATTAATGGATCAGTTGGGAGTTCCGATGGTTTCCCAGTCTGGGGACCACCCATTTATCTAGTAGGGTTCAAAGCTCATGATATGAAGTGGTATCTACCCCGTAGGGTTTCCACGATGGATCTACTTTGCGCAAAATGAGCATTGGAGGTGGTGGTGGTCGGCTATGATATATCTCCTCATCAGACACCATTTTCGACGAATTGTTATACCCCCCACCAATCATCCGGCGGGCGTTTTGGTGCCCTGGGCTGTGATGTCACTACAGCTGGATCAGGAGCGGTTGGGTTGCTGGAAGGTGGAGGTCCAGTGAGTATATCCACACCCTTCATCAAAACAATCACATAATTTTCTAAGACCTCAATTGTAGCATAGAGGTCTCTCAACTTATCTTCAGCAGGTTGCATGACTTTCTTAATGGATTGTTGGATTATGGATGGGATGACCTTGGCTAACGTTAACATTTGACTTTCATACGCTTGGCCCATTCGTGCTACTTTTAGCAAGTCAGTTGGTGTGAAGGCAGGAACCTCTGCTTCTTGGAACTGGCCTTCAATTAAGATAGAGGGCGTCGAAGGTGGTGGTTGAGTCCTGATATCTATACCTTTGGCCCGCATCAAGGCTAGGGAATCTCTATCAGTTTTGGTGTCCAATGTAATCACACTATCAGCCCGCATAGTTTTATCCAATGGCCAAAACAAAGGGCATGAAGCCCGCACACACAACATACTCATAAGGCTAGGATATGGTAATGATGTGGCTTGTTTCTTGGCCTTTCTTTTGAATTGATCTACGATGATCTCTCCAACATGTATGTGTATATGATCCATAATGCAGGCGATAAGAATTGAAACTTCAATTGGGACTTCTACTCAATTATGGGAAAGAATTAATCGAGCACAAACAAAATCTAGCCACATACAGGCTTCGAATTTTAGATCATGATGATTAATCAGAAACTTGGAGATGGCCCACTGTGGTTGAACTATCGCAATTATGCTAGCTACTCATTGGAACTAGTTCACTTTATCTTCTACCTTCCAATAGAATGCTGAATTTGGTTGGATTCGCTCAGCCCAATAGAGGTAATTGATTTCTTTCGGAGTTATGGGCACCTCTTGGCCACACACCCATACAGACGATAGACATGGAATTGTATCTTTTCGGCCTTTGTGTTTGAGGAGGCTTTTCCACGCCTTGTATGATGCATAGAAATCCCTCACCAACTCAAAAAAGTAGGAGCCGATGGATATGGTGAATAGACCCGATCTCGCATGCCAATCTGATAGTAGATATTGGGAAAGTTCTGAAGAACTCTACCTCAAATTATATTTCTACATGGATAGACCTCTTTTACTTGAAGGACATGTAATACTCTTCCATTCCAACTAGACCAAAGAGAATATGTGTTAGGTGTTGACTTTATTAGAAAGTGAGGTTTGTGCATCGATGTTGCTCATTGGTACTTTTCCTTTTATCATTCGTCTGGATGTGGTCATGATGCTGCAGACTAAGCTTAGAATTATGCACAAAATTGAGAAAACACTTAAAACATTGGAGAAATAAATAATAACCAAAGAGTTATAAGGTGACCCAAGTGATACCGATGACACATCGGTGAAAGGCAAATACGGCTCCACGAAGCACGGATGAGTTCGCTGGTAGGAACCAGTAAATTGGGTAGAAGCCACAATCATCAGTGACCCCAACCGGTGAATTGCTGCTCTAGAATCATGAAGCACCACTGAAATGCGGGTTTGTGATAGAAGCTAGAAAAATTTTGATCAAACCTACGGTTTCACCAGCGATTCGCCAAGCATGTCCAATGATTCTTCGGACAGGTTATCTCCCACTCCGTTGAGTCAAAGTGCTTCACCATAATCCTTTAAACTTATAGATTTTCTCCGACTTAATAATGACAATTTTCCGTAAGAAAGTTTTCATTCTATCTATCTTTGGGCAAGTTGTGAAGGTGACGCATCCGAGGTTACTCAGACTTCACCCCCAAAATAAAAAAAAAACAACCACACATCACAAAGCAAAATATGGAAAGTGAACCACACATCACAAAACAAAACATGAGGTAATCAAACAAATACAAAGCATCAACAATATCTACTCTAATCATGCATCATGGTAGATTTTCATTCTTAATTTAATCATAAGCTAGAAAATCCATAGCAAAATGAGATGTGATAACTAGTGGAGAGGCCCTTGCATTTTCTTACTGATAGTCTCTGAATTTGTGGGAACATAGGTGGGGTGAAAATGGAAAATGGGAAGAACTATTTAAATGTGAAGAAACAAAAGGTGATTGGGCAAGAGGGAGGTGAATATTGATGGAGGTTAGGTAGAAGGGTGGTTTGTCGGGAATATGAGAGATGGTGGAAAAGAGGAAAACTAGGAATTATAAGGTCAAAGACCAGTCGACCTTCTGAGAAGAACATAAACCTAGGTCGGGCATACCGGCGATCGCCGATGAGAACCGGCGAGTAGCCGATATGGATGCCGATGGGCATTACCTGTATAGGTCTCCTATTTTAGAGTTGGCAACTGATTGGTGTCTTGCGTCTTGCATATTTACACCGGTGTACTGACTAGAATCAATGGTTCGCAGATTGATATCAACATCTTGCTGGTGAGTTGTCGATTGCCTTCTAGATTATTCTGTGTACTGCCTTATCTTCTGCGGGAGGGTGGTGCCATGCACTTTTGCATTGGCGTTCCGCCACTGAAGCGCCATTCACGTCCCGTCCCCCTTTTACCTTGAAATGCATTTACCTACGAAAATCAAAAACAAAAAAAGTGTTAAAATGTTCAAAGAAAATAAAAAAAGAATGCTTGGATTGCCTCCCAAGAAGCACCGTAGTTAACGTCATTAGACGACGTGGTTCCATAAGTTTTATGGTTCATCTAGGTATAGGACCTCTATTCGCTCAACCTCCTCCAACACTCCTAAATATCTTTTTATGCTTTTCCCATTAACCTTGAATTTGACCCATTTTCTCCTTGAAATTCCACGACACCGCCTTTGTAAACTTGTGATACCTTGAATGGCCCTTACCATTTATGTTTTAGCTTCCTTGGGAATAATCTCAGTCGTGAATTGAACAACAAAACCCAATCCCCTTGATAAAAATTCCGCTAAAATTTTTTTTGGTCATGATAATTATTCATGTGGGCTTTGTAAATAGCTACATTTTTATATGCCCTCATTCTGATTCATCCAACTCATGCAGATTTTCTACTTGCCATTGGATGGCTCTCTCTCATTCAAGGTTCAAGCTCTTCAGTGCCCATAAGGCCTTATTTTCTAACTCAACAGAGAGGTGGCATACCTTACCAAAGACAAGCTGATATGGAGACATTCCAATTGGTGTCTTAAATTTAGTCTGATATACCCATAAGGCATCATGTAACTTCCAATCCCAATATTTTCTATTCACATTGACTGTTTTAGTCAACATAGATTTGTCCTGATTTGAAATTTCTACTTTACCACTAGTCTGTAGGTGATAAGGGATGGCCACTTTGTGCTTTACACCATATTTGGCTAACAAGGTGCTGAACAATCGATTGCAAAAATGTGATCCTCCATCACTAATGATAGCTCTAGGAGTGCCAAACTGGGAGAAAATATGCTTCTTCGAAAAGGTCGTTAGACTCCTCCCCTCATTGTTGGCTAATGCTACAACTTATACCCACTTAGAGAAATAATCAAGCACCTCCAAGATATACTTATTTCCATACGAGCTTACAAAGGAGCCCATGAAATCGATCCCCCATACATCGAACAACTCAACCTCTAGGATTGGTGTCAATGGAAATTCATGCCTCCTTGAAATACTCCTTGTTCATTGACACCGATCGTATTACTTCACAAATTCATGAGAATCCTGATATAGGGTAGGCCAATAAAATCCACACTATAACACCTTTGCGGCTGTCCGAACACTTCCATAATGGCCCCCAACAGATGAAGAATGAAAAGCCTCTAGAATTGGCATCATTTCCACTTCTGGGACACATCGTCTAATCAAACCATCCACAAAACTATTTCAAAAGTAAGGTATCCCAATAAAACTTCCGGATGTCATGCATGAATTTCTTATTTTGATGAAAGTTTAAACCCTTTGGTATGAGGTTGCTTGCAACATAATTAGGAAAGTTCGCAAACCACGGTGTTAAGTCATGGGGTACAACTTGAATATGTTCATCTGGGAAGTTATCATTAATTTCCTCTTGGACTTCCGGATGACCACTTGTCTCTAGGCATGATAGATGGTTGGCTACTTGATTCTCACACCCCTTATGATCCTTCGCTTTAAAGTTGAATTCCTACAACAACAGAACCCACCTAATAAGCCTGGGTTTAGCATCTTTCTTGGCCATCAAATACTTGAATATTGCATGGTCCATGTGCACCACCACTTTGGTTCCCAACAAATATGCCCGAAACTTCTCAAACGCAAACACAACAGTGAGTAATTCTTGTTCAGCCACTATATTGTTTGTGCTTCCTTTAGGATCTTGCTAGCATAGTAAATGGGGTTAAACATTTTTTCTTTCCGCTGACCAAGAACTGCCCCTAATGCTACCCCACTGGCATCATATATGAGCTCAAAGGGCTTGACCAATCAGGTGTCGTAATGATAGGAGTGGAAACCATCCTTTCCTTCAACTCTACAAAAGCCTTCATACGCCCCTCATCAAAATCGAACTTTTCCTCTTTTTCAAACAGTCAAAATAGAACATGAGCTATTTTGGAGATATCCTTAATAAAATGGCAGTACAATTCCGCATGCCCGAGGAAACTCCTAACACACTTCAATGTGCTTGGCAGTGGTAACTGAGAAATGGCATTCATCTCAGCTTGATCTACCTCAATTCCTTTCTTAGAGATTTTGTACCCCGATAAAATTACTTCTTTTAACATGAAATGGTATTTTTCCCAATTGAGGACCAAGTTTGTCCCGTTACATCTCTTAAATACATCTTCTAGGTGTACCAAACAATTTTCAAATGAATCCCCCACAACTGAGAAGTCATCCATAAAGACTTGCATAGTGTCCTCCACCATATCTGAAAAGATGGACATCATACATCTTTTAAAAGTGGTGGGAACATTGCAAAGACCAAAAGGCATCCTCTTGAATGTAGAAGTATCGTAGAGACTTGTAAAAGTGGTTTTCTCTTGATCCTCAGGTGAAATAGAGATTCGATTGTACCCTGAGTAACCATCCAAGAAACAATAATATTCTTTTCCGGCCAAGCAATCTAGCATTTGGTCAATGAAGGGCACAAGCAAGTGATCTTTCTTTTTCTAGGAGTTTAACTTACGGTAATCCATGAAAACTCTCCATCCGGTAACTAGGCATGTTGCAACTAATTCATTTCCATTTGAGACAACCGTAATACCCCCTTTCTTTGGCACACATTGTACATGGCTTACCCAAATGTTTTTGGTTATAGGATATATAACACCTACATCAAGCTATTTAATAATTTCCTTCTTGACCACCTCTTGCATAGGTGGATTTAGATGCCTCTAATGCTCGAGTGATGGGCTACAATTCTCTTGAAGATTAATCTTGTGAGTGAAAATGCTCAGAGGAATACCGATAATATCAGCTATCGACCTCCCTAAGGCTCAAATATGCCTTTTTAATACCACTATGAGTTTTTCTACCTAGTTAGGAGTGAGCTTTACTGAAATAACAACCGGGAGTGTCTCATTTTCCCCCAAATATGCATATCTCAAAAAGGTAGGTAAGGGTTTGAGTTCCAAACTCGGAGGTACAACAATGGATGGTTGTGAAGGTGGGGTTGTCCGATTCTGAGGTCGAGGTCGAGTTTCCTCAGTTGGAAGGTATAAGTTCCTATCCCGTTATTCACTTGACATACCTTCTCTCATTCTTCACCGCTTAAGAAAAGACTAGAAAACATTTCTTCCAAAATTTCTTCTTCCATCTCCCATCAAAATGTTTCTTCATCCATGTCGAGTTAGGGTGGTGAAACTTTTGTTTCCTTTGTTATTGTCACGACCCGAGTTCACACCCTAGCCGTAACATGGGACAAGGAACACCCGAAAGGCTCCAAGTCAACCCATGGCATAATCATAGCATATCACTTAAAAATGGAACAACTAACTACATAAATGAGCGGGAGCTAATTGCAAAAGTCTAATAAGGAATCATGAGAACAATTGTAACAACACTTTGATAAAACGCTGAATCTATCTAGACAAGTCTGAAAGCCTTCTACTAAACTGATGACTTGCTGGGAAGCCCCCAACTAACTTCTAAAATCTGAAAACCGAAACATAATGAAAATGTAAGCATAAATCATGTCCTCCGGAGATGAGGACTCAACACTAGCAGCTGAAATGGAATAAAGTGTATCTAACCACGAGACTGTGTCTAGAAACCTGAACCTATATCATGAAATGATATAACACGAAAAGGCGTGCGGCCAGTACTTCAAATGTACTGAGCATGCGTGATAACATAAATAATTAAATATAGAAATATACGATAAGGAAATAACAAAGTACATTGACATAACTAATTTAACATGCAACAATCCTCTTATGAGTCACATACACACACACATATATATAAATGAAACTTCTTTTGGATCACATGTTATGAAATATCATTGAACTCATGCATAAGTATAAAGTTCTGAGCATTTAATATGAGTTGAATCTGAATCTAGCATCACACACTGTACTGGATCACTGATGGTAACTGAGGTTGATTCTCATTATATTAAATCTGTTATAATATGAACTCTCAATCATATGGAACTGAATCATACTGATAACACAACTAAGGGAGTCATTCTCTACTATTGAGAGTCCACGCTAAACTAAGGGGGTCAATCTTTACTAGGGATAAACCCAACAGAGCTAGGGAGGTCACTCCCTGCTATGGAGGATCCCCACTGATCTAGGGAATCACTCTCTGCTCTGGAGAATCCCGACCAAACTAGGGAGTCACTCTCTGTTATGGAGGAACCCGACTAAACTAGGGAGTCACTCTCTGCTATAGAGGATTCCTACTAACCCAGGGAAAACACTCTCTGCTATGGAGAGTCCCTAGCTGACTAGAACGTGAGGAGTACTGATCTATCATTTATACATTTGGCCTATGCAATTACAGCTAGTCAGAAGCAGGAACATATACAATTTTCATCATACAACATTCATTTTGATAGGATTAGGGGTACTTTCAACTAACAACAAGCCCAGCATTCTGAAATCATTCTCATACTTTGTAATCATAATTCATATCGTCATGGAACTACATCAGTATTTCTTCAAATGTCTTACATTAGTGAGAATCTATAGATTCACCTCATGCATTATACTTCCACAATATTTAAGTTTCAAATTCACATCATTCAACATGTATCATAGAGTCATTCATGATCGATAGGTCCAACTCGTACCTTAAGATGCACACATTGATTCATATATTCTAGATTTTATGGAAATCCATATACTTAACTCATAACTTATACATTTACAATGAGATCATGGGAGAAGCATACATTTTCATTTTATAAGACACATTTCCAGATTTATTCTAATTCATGAGAAAGATGCATTAATTAAACCATTGTCATAGCTTTAACCTCGTACCCAATCAGTTCCATCAAAAGAAAAACGAGAGTACATATTTTACATTCAATTAATCAAGCCCATATGCTCTAATCTAATATCGACATTTTTAGCAAATAGCGTACCCTAGTTATTAGGGAATTCTTACAATATTCACAAATTTCATACATGGATGGGAGTCATGGATTCAATTGATTGAACAATAATAAAACTCCAATCATCGTTCAAGCCCTTTTTCATGAAGAACATTCTAACATCATGCATTTTCACCACCTAACACATAACTCAAGACATTCAAATAGTTATAATCACAATTAGCTCATAATTCTAGTGGGTTTTTGAATTCAATAAAACATTGAAGAAATTACCATCAATTTAAACCCTAGTCATGCTTTTCTAGAATAATTGAAATTGGGCTTTTGATAAAAACATTTTAGGGCACAATGATGGAAGAATATCCTTGTGTAAAAACTCGCATACTTGGTTCAAAGAATCTCCCACTTGAACTTGACCTTGTAGTGTTTGAATAATCCATTCAAGAATTCTTGAACCTTGAGAGAGAGGAGGAAGAAGGTTTGAGAGGGTATCTTGAGAGAATGAGAGATTAGAATAGAAGAAACCCTTAAAAAAGTCCCAAATAATACTCAAAACGACGTAGTTTAGATGTTAGGAACGTAGGATTTTATGAAAAGACCCCTCAAAATTTCACAGGAAAAAGGACCCTTCCATTCCTCACGAGGGACACCACGACTCATGAGGTACTGGATGAGTAGTGAGTCCAATCCATGAAGTCTACTGGGATTTTCACCAAATTTCACCACTTAACGAGTAACATAACAATTTGTGAGGTGACTTAACGGGTCACTTGACCAGTCGTGAAGTACCCTCTAAAATTGAAGTTTTCCAGCAATTTTTGCAACATAACGGGTCACTTAACGAGTCGTTAGGTGACATAACGAGTCACCTAATGAATCATTCTGTGATGCTAGTGCAGTTTGACTAAATTGCTCATAATGTTTTACTTGGAACTCCAATTGACGAAAGGTTAGATGACTTGGAAAGTAGACTCAAAGAGATTCAATTTGATATATTGAAACACCCAAAAAAACTTTGTTAAATGGGATATATAGTCATTAGAAATCGACCCTTGCTAGAACTTGTACGAAAACTCAATTAGTAGGAAGGCTCTCAACTCAACTTTGTGCTAGAAGTTCCATATGACCTTAATTTGTATCCATTGCATTTCTAACACTTGGGGATTGATATTAACACCTAGTATCCATAGAACTCATTGGGATCGAACCTAAAGATACATCTAGGATGGTTCCAAACATAGCCCAAAAGTCCTTGGCATTGAAATATCTCAACTCACTAGTTTCGGGTCTAGTCTTAGAGACTTTTGGGGTGTTACAATATCTTCTCCTTGGGAAAATTTGTCCTCGAATGTGGGCTAACCATGCTCAAAATTTTGGGAAAGAACTAATATCGCAAATATAGAACATTTACAATTGAAACTGATGGAGTATTTGACTCAAGGCTGATATTACATAGCTGAACTAAATATCTAAATCATACATGCATGCTAAGACGTGAGAAGGACTGAAAGACATGGAACTAAAATTGAACTAGGTAGAACACTGAAAAGGATTCTTCCCCTTTAACTGGCACTGAACTGATGCGAACTGAGCCTTCGCTCTCAAATCACATTATGTTACAGGGTTAGAATTCATAATATCTGATCTGACTTCAAAAAAAGGTCTCATGAGCATGAATCATTCATGACATCTAAAACCGAACACATATATAATATATCCTGAATCTGCTTAGCTACTAAGCATGTTCTAGAGACTAAGTTTGAGCCGATCATGCTGGGATACATGAATTAACACACATAATTGATTCGTAACACGAAAATGAACCTAAAGGATTTATAGAGTAAGATCGACATCGCTGTATGAAACCGTTATCTAGAACATTTGGGAGTCAGCACAAAGGGATAGGCATAACTCAACTTCAACTAAAATACTAGAGAAATTATCTGAACCTGAAGGGGATGAGATATCATGACAATTAGGGTTATAACTCCCCTAGTATCAAATCCAAGATCTGACTAGGCTCGCGTACATACCATCTTCCTCTTAGCCTTAAGTCATCATTCTAAGTCTCCTGAATATTTCTCAAGGTTGGGACTAATTCACTAACTCGTAGCTCCCCCTTTCACCTCTAACCATCACAGCCAGTCTTACATTAACAACTAATCACATCAGGCATCCACAACCTCATCTCAACAACCAGCACAAGCTCCTTATTTAATAATGGGGTTCTAGGGCAGGCAACATACAAAGAGTTATGCATGATTCACAACATACCTGTGGCCACTACTGGCGACTTGCCCTTATCCTAGTGTGCTGTTACAGCATAGGAGTGGTTTTGACGACGTCTGCCATCCGAGCTAGATGATGCACCCTACTGAAATAGCCGGGCTAGCAGAGATACTGAAAGATGGATGAGGATCTACTCTCGCCTGATCTCAGGCAAAATAGCATGCCCGAGTGACGCTTGATAACTTAATTTAGTCTTGTTTAGCTAAGTAATTGTATACATTTTCATGTGATTTTATATAAATGTGAATATATATGCTAACCAACATGATTAGTCCTTGTTTTGTAGGTTTCAATGTTTTTGAGGAACTAATTTATAAGTTCGTGAAGTAGCGGAATGGAGTCGGGAGCAGATGCGGCAGGCAGGCAGCACCAGCGCGCCAGCAACGTGCCACGCCGTGCCAGCTGCGCGATAGATCAAGGCCAACGCACTGCATGAGCACCGTGTCACGTTGGCAGCGCGGTGACACTCGGCAGTTTTGGCATCCGGACGTAATTTCCAGAGAGCCTTCGCGTTATCTCCGTGTCACGGAGGCAGTGCTACGCGATACACTCCGTGACGCGGAGCCATTCCATGACAGGCTAAATTATGCACGTTTTCCATTTACTATAAATAGGTCCCTTAGCTCCTAAATCCATTTTTTCACGATTTTATTCTGGAAAACTACCCAGGAGTGAAGGGAGAAGTGGGAGAACTCATCTAGGGTTTGGAAAATTCCCTTCTCATCTACCAAATTCATGTAAGTATGTTAGTTTAGTAATAGTTAGTTGTAGTTTTACGAACATGAATGGCAAGAGCCCTTCCTCTGGGGTTGAAGCCATGAATTATGATTGTGATTTTATGAAATTGTTTTGGAATTAAGTTATTGATTGTTGTTTTCGTCTTGCATTCTGGATTGTTGGTTGTTTTTATGATTGATCACCATGAAAGCATATATGTTAGCTCGGGCATTGGCTTGAGAAAGCATTACCTAGGTCAGTACATGAAAATGTGAGGAGCATGTTTGTATCTCACGATATAATTTCGTATTAGGATAGAAATATACCTAACACCTTGCTTGGTTGATAAAATGGGGGTTATTAAAGACCAACTTAGGATTATCGCATCACCACTCGAAGAAGTAGTTGTGAGGCTAAGTTGAGTTAAATGGTTAGATGCACGAAAGTCCCTAATCATTTCCACATAAACCACAACATAATTAATTACCCACAAACTAGAAATTAGCATCCTCGCTCACAATGATGCAGTGAGGCTACTTTGTCGTGTTTAGAGGCTCGAAAGACCATGAACATGCAATTCTAATTATGTGAAAAAACAATCGATAGTTTCATGCTTAACCCATTGTAAATCTTAGTATAGCATGATTATCTGGTTTTAACTCTATTTTGCTCCTAGAGTAAATTCAAGATATTTCGTTGACCAAAACTAGACTTAATTAAATCTCCCTCGAAAACTTCTATAACCAACACTTGCGAAAGTTAAGATCACACTTGAAATAGATAGTTAGAGGAATTGGTCCAGTCCCTATGGGTTCGACATTTCGGTTCTCTAAAAGAGCCACTATATTACTTGCACGACCCGTACACTTGCAGACGCGCGAATCGGGCACGTCATGTTTTTGGCTTTGCCGCTGCGCAATCTCGGTGCTTATGGCCTGACTGACCCTACCAAAAACAAACATCTGATCCAGCCATACATTCTCAAAAGTGGTGCGTCCCACAGCTGGTACACATCGGATATGTAATCTCCCTTACTCTAAGTTTGTATGTAGCACAGACTATTGAAAATACTAGGCTTGTAGATTTATGCTGAAAAAGTGAGCAGTGTCCATCACTCGTCCTTGGCGAAGAGAACTCTAAATCTCCTATCCGGGCCCTCTTGGTGTCACGATCCAAGTGGGGACCCAGATCGTAGACACATGACAAGGGACTTTGAGAGACCCTAAGTCAACCCATGGTATAAGCATTCAATATCTCATTCAATAAACATGAAGGAAACATTACTATAACTCATCCAAAGTCTAATTTAGCATAACAACAAAATAAACATCTGAGCTGAAAGCATGTCTAAGTCTTAATAGCCTTTAATCTGGACGAGCTGCAGGGAAAACACCCCCAACTATCTCAGAAATACGAAACTGAAGTTACGCTCAAAATAACTGAAAGTCTAGTCCTCGGAGGATGAGGACTCGCCAAGAAAGCAAACGCAATCTCTGATAGATAGCTATGAACGGGGCTGAACTTGAGAACTCGATCCTGCATCATGAAACGATGCAGCATAGAAGGTATGCGGTCAGTACGTGAAATCTATGGTGTATGCAAGGTAAGTAAAACTGCTTTAGTAATAATATCAGCTAATCCAATCATACATATATATAATAAACTTTGAGATTAAGTAGAAGAACACAAGCATTAATTCTGAAATCGAACATTATCATAACGTGCTCATTCATGGATTTAGAACATCATGGCCGAATCGAATGACTCAAAGTTAAATCATAACATTTATATCAGAAGCTGAACAATGAGTCAAATCTTGCTTTCCCAATATGCGTGCATAAGAAAATCATCCTGCGTAATGGATGTGCAAATTCAAATGATATAAACAATGGGAGACTTGTCATTTAACCGACATACCATGATAGAGCTTATGTGGTCCCAACTATCACACTCAAGTGGGTAGAGCCATCCATAACCTTGCCAGGGTAATGGATGATACCATGATATCGATATCAAGCTCAAAGGGCCAATCGGGCCGGGGATAGCTCACAAGGGAGGTCCCAATAATATAATAGAATCAATCCTAAGTTGGCGCATAGTTCTGGGGTATAAGGTAGTCGAACCTTAGCCCGCTCAGTGCTAGACTCTTCTCAAAAAACATGCAAGGCTCTACATCATATAAATACGAAGTTCAACATCGTTTAGTGACAAAGCCCAACATGAAGTCATGCATAAACTCAACATCGTATGAAATGAAGCTCAACATTGTCTATTGACAAAGCTCATTATGAAATCATGCATGCATTAGACATCATCTAAATATGAAGCTCAACAATGTCATCTCGACGAAGCTAGAATAGAATCATACTTAAACTCAACATCATATGAAATGAAGCCTAATGCCAACATACATCTCAATTATGAATTCATGCATATGAGAAGCTTTACTATGACACATACCACAAATTCAAGAATTCTGGGAGGCTTCATCCAAAATCATGTGGTAAGGCTACTTTAGAATTATCACTTCATTATCATCAACATGAGGACCTTGACCAAAACCTTATCATGCTTGAACCCATTAGAATCATTTAAAAACATTTTAATTTGGGGGATTTCACTCCAACACGAAATAATATAGTCAATTCTCAAAAATCGTCAATTTTACTCAACAATGGGCATTACCCAAAGCTTCACTATACATGGGTCTATTTAATCTTCTTTGACAACATCATCAAAATCATGGGTAAGGTTAAAAACATGCTTTTCATCATTTACTTCATCATCATAACATCATATAAGAAACTCCCCATACATGGTCGTTTTAGATTCAATTTTTAGAAAACAATTTTTGTAAGAGAAATTAAATGAGAATCCGCCCAAGCTCGATAAATCATCAATATCAACTCAACTAATCATACCCATGATTAGAAATGTAAGAATCATGCCATTTGAATTAAAACCCATACAGATCACCACAAATTAATCATAAATTATGGGCATGAGTGTGGAAGAAGACACCCACTCATAGCCATACATACCTGGGATTATAACATCTTATCTCTTCCTAATTACCCAGCTGAGATTTCCCTTGAAATCCTTGAATTTCTCCTCACTTTCTCCCCTTCAAGCTCTCACCCTTGCATGCATTAAGAAAATGGCCTATATGGATCTTTCTCAGCTTAAAACCCTCCATTAAGAGCTCAAAACGACGTAGTATAGGCCCTTACAACATAGGAATTATAGAAAGGCCCTTATTGAAATCGCTGAAAATAACTGTCAGGGGGTCCTAACGAACGACCTGACGACTCGTTACTAGGGCTCACGATCCGTTGGTTCACCCGTCAAGTACACTGCCTCATCTCTCAAGAAATTTCCACCGGCTTGGTAACGGCCCACCTAACAGGTCATTAGGATTGACGACGAGTCATTGGGTGCCATCCGTCAAGTGCACTGGATAAGTTTCACTGTCCTTTTCTAGGAACACCCTACGATCGACCTGACGACTCGTGGTGTCTGACCATGAGTCGTTACATGGCCCATTAGGACCTCGAGTCCTCCATTATTCTAGGCCTTCCCCATGAGTCACTTGATGACTTGTTTAGCCTTTTCACGAGTCTTTAAGCGACCCGTTCTGCAACTGCTTCAATATATTCTGGTTTTTCTCCTGATTCACTTCCAGGTCCGATTTTTGAATTCCTGAGGTATAACACTTTGCCTCTCTCTCCTTTTCCTTCACCTGATCCACCTCCATTTGTTGTGTGAATATCATCAAATTTGAAAAGTCTATATCCCTGTTTAACATGGAAGTCCAACACTCTTTAGTCAAGGAGTCTGACACTCCATTCACGAACCTTCTCACTCGGGCCCTTTAGTCTGCTACCATCTCTGAGGCATACTTGGGTAACCGATTAAATTCCAATGCGTACTCTTGAACTGTCATGTCATTCTATTTCTAGTTGATAAACTCTACCATCTTATCCTCTCTCAACTATCTAGGTAAAAACCTATCCAGGAACGAAGTCTTAAATTCATCCCAACCTATGGGGCCTGCTTCAATCCCTCGAATGTCCCTCCACTAACAAAACCATAGATAAGAAACTCCTTTTAGCAGGTAGGAGGCTAAGTCTGCGCTCTCAATTACCATCACCCACATGGTGTGGGTATTCTTCAGAATTTCTTCCAAGAGTTCATACCGGTCCTCGTCTACCTTTGTCCCCAAGAACTCAAGTGGGCACATTCAGAGAAAATCCCACACCCTTGTCACTGCTACATTCCCATTTTGTGGGAATATAAGCCATTGCTTGCTCATTATTCTAGGCGGTCACGGCCTGTGCCAATATATTAAGACTTTCCCGAAACTCGGTATGGGTAACATGGTCGTCCATCAGGTTCGCCAGGGCTGGTGGTACCTGCTGGTGGTCATTACAATTTTTCCTTCCATTTGATCGTCTAGAAGGCATTATCTATGAGCGCTAAAGCATGAGTCAGGGAAGGAACTGTTTAGAGCTTCATACTCTACGTACGATAAGAATTATAAAGAAAACGCAATACTCCTAAAATGTCTCGTAGCCTCCTCTTCATAAGTGTGGCGCGCATCACACACATGAAGAAGACTATACTTAATGTGGCTTTTAGAAACCCTAGGACACTCTAAACCTTGGCTCTGATACCATGTTGTTCATGACCTGACCCTAGCCGTAACACGAGACAAGGAATCTCAAAAGGCTCCAACTCGACCATGGCATAATCATAGCATATCACTTAACAGTAGAACAACTAACAACATAAATGAGCAGGAGCTAACTGCAAGAGTCTAATAAGGAATCATAAGAACAATTGTAACAACACTTTGATACAATGCCAAATCTATCTAGACAAGTCTGAATGCCTTCTACTAAATGGATGAGTTGTTGGGACAAGCCCCCAACTAACTCCTAAAATCTGAAAACTGAAACATAAAGAAAATGTAAACATAAATCATGTCCTCAAGAGATGAGGACTCACCACTAGCAGCTGAGAGGCAATGAAGCGTATCTATATCATGAAATGATATAGCATAAAAAGGCATGCGGTCAGTACTTGGAATGTACTGAGCATGCGAGATAACACAGATAATTAAATATAAAAATATACGATAAGGAAATAACAAAGTGTTACACCCAGGAATTTTTTTTTATGATTATTTGATGGTTATATGTCATATTAACGGAATTATGGGTCGTATTGTTGTCCGTAGGTGAGGAGGGAAAACATGTGCAAAGGAAAAAGCGAAGAGTATGTGAAGTTTGTAAATAAGGGTCAATTTTAAATGGTCATATCTCTAAACATATAATGATTCAAAAGTACCATAATCTATCAAATGAAAGGTATTTGAGTTTAATTTATAGAGAAAAAAACTGCTCGTCAATCAGAGTTCGGAGTAAAAAGTTATGCTCGTTTGAAGACAACACTGTAGGCTAGAAAACGCCCAGGCGCACGGGCGCCGAGACAGGCAGGCAGCAGGCGCACGCGTGCGTGAGGGCATGTCGCACGGGCGCCGGACGCGAGCGCCGCGCAGACCTTGGCCAGCCTGCATATATGAAGTAAAATTGAGCTAGAAATCTCATTTCTACTCCATTTTAGTTGATTTTTTTTCAGAATTCAGAGAATTCAAAGACCTATCAAATGGTGAAAAGATATCCCAGGTAAGAAACTTCACTCTTTTCTCTTTTGGGCTTTGAAAAGAGAACCTTGGAAGAAAGTTATGGCTTGTTGTTGTCTTGTGGTTGATTGTGGTATTGCTACATTTTTAGATGATTCTAGGTAGAGGAAACAGTAGGAGTTTACTCCTACTTTAGCTAATAACATATCTAAGAAAGGTTAAGTAATTCCCTTTTTTATTTCTTTAAGTTTATGAGGTGATAAGTTGGAGAATTTTGTAGTATTGTGTTGTTGTTTCTTTGTGTGTTTTTGTGGCATGTTGCTGCCCAATTTTTCCAGAACATTGGTGAAGTGAAGTTGCTGCTTGTTGGTTTTGTAAATTTGACTTGGAAGGATCCTTAAGGAGTAAGCTTGAATGGAAGATTTTCGGCAAAATTAGAGTCGACGTTCCAAGGTATGTAAAGGCGTCCGTTTCCTTGTTTTTCAAGCATGAAACTAAGTTATTGAAAGGATCAATATTCCTACGTTTTTAAAATCATATTGTGGCATCTATGATCCTTTCCAAAGGGTTGGAAATACTTGGCATAAAGCTTGAATCGTTAAGAATGGTTGAAGCGAACAAATGTGAAGCGAAAGGTGTAATTTTTATACGATCGTTGTCGTAGTTCCAAATTGAGTCTGAATTCCCCTTAACGTGGGCACCGTGAGCTGGTCCTTTGCAGTATACTGTATATGTGATGTTTAATATATGTTAAGATCTTGTCACTTAGTGAAATTGGTAGGAAATGTTAAGACGACGACATGTAATTGAACTTAAGCTAAGAAGATGATGTTAAGATGATTGAGGGTAAACGAGATCATTGAAATGATGTTTTAATAATATTGTTAATCCCTCCTATATGTTTATGTTTTAATGTGCTTAAGATAAAAAGTAGATTTTATGTTTTTCCTCTTTAAAGCTAAGCTAGCAGCACATAGCGAATAAGCTAAATCGATACATGTTAATTGGGAAAGCGTGGCTAAGTTGTCAATTAGGCAAATAGGAATGTGTGTATAAGAATTGATAGAATAGCGAACACGAAGGTAAAGACTTGAGTGTAGAGTGAATAATATTTGGCAAAGAAGTTAGGATGAATAAGGAAAGTAGAGCTAAATATTGTTAAATTAGACTATACGAGTTACGATTGTGAACGAGGTAGGCAACAACTAGGAAGATTAACCCTGTTCTAAAGACGTTTAGCAAAAGAGTTATAAATTAAGTTGTTTATGTTCTGTATGTGTTTCGTTGATGAATAACCACTAAAGTGTTAACCTTCTACGAAATAATTAGAGTTGAACGTCTGCAAAATAGTAACTTAAGTTGAGAAGCTCTCTGCTATACCCCTAAATGATTATGTTATGTGATCTATTCTAAGTGTTGAAATTTTCTACCATGTCTGAAAAGGGTAATCCTAGGATCTTCTAAGTCACTAATAATTATGTAAGCTTTCTTAAGCTCCACAAATAATTGCAAAGTTATGTTAGTCAATCCAGCATCACCCGAATTACGGCTATATATCTTTATTTACCTATGAGGCATCACTTAGAGAGTTACTCACGAGTTCCCAAATTATAGAGGCGTCTCAAATCCTAATGTTATGTCTTTACATCCCTAATTATGTTGAAATGTGCTAGCTGATCTAAGAAGTTTTTGAGAGTTCATATTTCGAGAATTATGCTAATGTTTCGGTCAAGTATCTGATGTTGTATACGAGTATAAGAACTGAAGTCTTTATATGTCTTCCCAGTAAGAAGTCTTAATGTGTACGATTTTCATGTTATAACATACAATTGAATTCTTTCAGTTATATTCAAGTCATGCATCTTTATGTTTAGCACTTGTTGAGTTATCAGTTGAATTTCCTAAATTCAGAGAAGAGATTCTCCCAAGTGCCAATATTCCTAATGTCTAAATAAGTATAATTGCAGGCTATGATAATGATCACTTAAGCTCAGAACTTTGAATACCAGAAAGTCTCCTGAAGGTCATCTAGTTAACTAAATACGAGTTATACATTATATAGAAGTCTTATACGTTGTATGTTTGTAGTTCAGTTCTCAGCTCTATGTATATGACAAATAACTCCAAGTTCCTGGTTATAATTTCCATGTTTTCCTGCAAATAACTCAAATGAATTAAGAACTATATGTGCTTATCTACATGATAAATTTGGCAATGAAATTCCAATGTATAGTAGCCGATACATGTTAAAAGAACAACCTGGTAAGCAGTATATATTTGTAGTTCCAAGATGTTAAAGAATTGTGTAGAAATGAGCTCTATGTGTTTCTATCCAAGGAATATGTTAAATTGGTAGGATTATTTGTAGGACATTGTTTGCAAGCCTACAAGAGTTCTTATGTTGTCTAAACCTCTTGAAGGTCCTTCAAGTAACTGAATCGACATGTTCATGTATAATTTGACAACTCTACGTGATATATATACATATTTTCTAGATTTACATGATATGGGTGCTCACTTGCATTTATGGGTTACGAAAGAGGCCTATTCCAGCCACAGATTTAACATTTGTCATTTATGTGTCATACGTGTTAAATTGACTCAATATAAGCTATATCGACCCCACTTATGGTTATGATTGAGAATTATTTTTATATTACCCCTGTGTGGTACATCAGTTGGAGATATTTATATTTTATCCCGGTGTGGTACATCGGCGGAGATATTTTTATTTTACCCCGATGTGGTACATCGGCTGGAGATATTTTTATGTTACCCCAGTGTAGTACATCGGCTGGAGATATTTTTATTTTACCCCGGTGTGGTACATCGACAGGAGATATTTTTATTTTACCCCGGTGTGGTACATCGACTGGAGATATTTTTATTTTACCCCGGTGTGATACATCAGCTGAAGATACTATTATTTTTCCTTGGTATGGTACACCAGCTGGACGAATTTGATATATGGATTTATGGTTGGTTGGTTGTTGGCATTATAGTTATAGTTTTTCTTGTGCATTACTTGATTACATTTGCACTTCAGTATTAACTTATTTCCAGGTTTTAGTTTCCAGGATTCCAGGTTGTTGTTATTCCTTATTTCTGGCTCAATTATCATTGCTATCTTACATGTTTATAGTTTTCTGCATACATACCTGTACATTTCATTTGTACTGATGTCCCCTTCGCTTGGGGACCTGCGTTCGTGCCGCAGGTGCAGGTAGAGGTCACGATTGCAAGTTAGTAGTAGAAGTTCGTGAGATTAGTGGATGTGTTGGTATGCTCCTTTCTTTCTTGATCTAATACTGGTTTTGTTTCAGTTAGAGTTTTGAGATGTAGTTATGGGTAGGTCGGAGCCCTATTCTGACCATCAGTCAGTTTACTCTTTAGAGGCTTTGTGGACTTAGTGTGTACAATGATATGCAGTTTGTGGCCTTGTCGGCTTTTTGTTGTTTAGTTTAGCATACTCATAGCCTTGTTTGCATTTCAGTTGTTTACCCTGTATTGTTGAGACATTATGGGTCCAATTTGTACTCCAGTTGATTCTGACAGGTGGCTTGGACGGCCTAAGTGTTACAGTTACAGATGTCATATAGTCGGCTTTCCAGTGAGTCAGGTATGGGGAGCCAATCGCGCCCTCCCCCCAGTTATGAGGCATGACACAAAGTTCATCGACATAACTGATTTAACATGCAACAATCCTCTTATGAGTCACACACACACACACACACACACACATATATATGAAACTTTCCTTTGGATGTCATATTCCGAAACATCATCGAACTCATGCATAAGGATCAACTTCTGACCATTTAATAAGAGCTGAATCTAAATCTAGCATCACATACTGTACCGGATCACTACTACTAACTGTGGCTGATTCTCATTCTATTATATCAGTTATAATCTGAAATCTGAATTATACAAAACTGAATCATGCTGATAGCATAACTAAGGGAGTCATTCTCTAGTATGGAGAGTCCTAACTATACTAAGGGGGTCATTCTTTACATGGGAGAAACCCAACTGAGCTAGGGAGGTCACTCTCTACTATGGAGGATCCATACTGAACTAGGGAGTTACTCACTGCTATGGAGGATCCAGACTAAACTAGGGAGTCACTCTCTGCTATGGAGGATCCTGACTTAACTAGGGAGTCACTCTCTGCTATGGAGGATCCCGACTAAACTAGGGAGTCACTCTTTTCTATGGAGGATCCCTGCTGACCCAGGGAAAACATTCTCGGCTATGGAGAGTCCCTGGCTGACTAGAACATGAGGAGTACTGATCTGTCATTTGTACATCTTGTTTATGCTACTACAGCTAGTCAAAAGCAAGAACATACACTACTTTCATTGTACAACTGAAGTACCTCGGAAAGGGCTAAGAATAGACCCGGGAGTTAAATTTGGATGGTGCAGAAAACTGGAAAAAATATCACAGGATGGACGACCCTACAACTCGTGGTAAGGTACCACGAGCCGTCACAAGCTGTCATGGTTTGGGAAGTTCAGGGGAGTAGTGGAGGCAACGTACTGTGTAACGACTCATTGTCGCAAACAATGAGTCGTTGTCACCGATCGATGGAAGGACTGGATTAGGCTGAAGGAGAAACAACGGGTCATCCCACGACTCGTGGTGAGGAGACACGACCCTTTGTTTCCAGTCATAGCTCATGGGTTGAAGGTTCCAGTGCGGGCGATGGGAGGAGCCCACGACTCATTGGAAGTCACCATGAGTCGTGGTGAGGCTCGTGGGAAGGAAAGTCAGATTTGGTCAAGGAGTTGACTACGGTCAAAGTAACGACTCGTCCTTTGAAGTAACAACTCATCCTGACTAGTCGTGGCAAGGATCCGAGGCATGTGATGAAGCAGTGGACTCAATGACTCGATACCACGAGTCGTGGTATATTGTCATGACCCATTGGGTCGGTAGTTGGTCCATCCGGGATAGTTTTCAGGGATTTAATTTTAAAGGAAATTTTAACTTTTCTATGCTTTTAGACCTTAAAATATGTCGTTTTGGATATTTTCTGGGTATGATAATATGATTTAAGTCCTTTATGCATGCCCATTCTCATGCAAGATTTTTAGAGATATTTTTGGGAGATTCAAGGTCTTCTTCCCCAAGTTTTCATCAATTTCTTTGTGGGTATTCAAGGAACTTTGAGTCAATCCATTTCTAGGTATGTAGGGTTTAGAATGGGTGAATTCTTTCACATTCATGCCCAAATTTTGATTAAATCATGAATTCTCCTATTCAAGTTCTATGGGGTTTTACCAAAACGCTTGAAAATATGATTTCTCTTTATGGATATGATTTAATTGAGTTTTAATTATTGAATTATGAATGATGGGAAAGTTTTATATTATTTTCTTTAAAATCATGTTTCAAGCTTTTTATATCAAAAATTCCCATTGATGAAGGTTCATGAAAGTTATGATTTATGATGATTATTTAATATTTTGAGTTTATTGATGATAAAAAAGTATGAATTCAAGTTACCCATGTTTATGAGCATGTTTTGAAAGAATTGAGTATGACGAAGTAATGGGCAATACCCACATGATGAAGAGTGATTTATGATTTATGAAACGAATTTCATGATTTAGCAATTTGTGATGTTAGACGATGAAAAAGGGTCTTGATTCTTGGCTAAGCATGTTTTAAAGGGGATCAATGATGATAAATGTTATATATTAGACAATGCATTTTAATGCATGATGTTATTGATTTACATATGAGCCTATATGCTTGTTTTTGGGTGTCGTATCTAGCACCGAGCAGCCCCACGTTCAAAGGACTACGCCGGTGTCTCATAACCACGTGCCACTGTGGGTTTGTAAATGATATGATGTATTGATAATGATCCCCTCAAAGGTGATATCACGCCTTATGCACGACCCTCACCTGGCAAGCTAGGGTCGGCTCTGCCCACTTGAGTGAGTCTGTGGGACTTCATGAATGGCTCTACCATGATGGGGTCGGTTATGACGAGTCCTCCCATTGTTCTGCATGTTTTATATATTATTTTTTTTGTGTTATTGGCTCAAGTTATGTTTTGATAAAGCTTACTTATGCTTATGATAATGAATGATTTTTGAATGACTTGAAAGTCTTGAGCCTTATGTTTTCTTATGGAATTTATGATATAAGAATGATGTCCTTCCCCTATGATCATTTATGAGTTTTGTTTCCATTAAAATGTCCGTTTTACTTACCTTTCATACTTAATACATTCCACGTACTGACCACATACTTTCTATGTTGTATCGTTTCATGATACAGGGTCCAGATATAAAGCTCATCCTCATCCTTAGTCCATCTCAACTTACGTTCTCAGCTTATTTGTGAGTCCTCATGTTTCGAGGGTTGTTTGATAGGCTTTTGTGTTATTTTACATTTCAATATTGTTCGGGTTAGTTGGGGATGTTGTCCCATCAGCCCATCGTATGTTGTAGAGGCTTTCAGACCATGTGTAGCATTCCGAATATGTGTACATCTGGTATTTTCTAATGTTATGCTATGATTTCGTTTTCACTATATTTTTATTATGATCATTTCTCTTATTTGAATGAGATTAGTTGCATGCATTTTCCATGGGTCGACTTGGGGTCTCTCGGGATCCCTTGTCCTGTGTCTACGATTCAAGTGTACGTTTGGGTCACCGCAAACTTGGTAGAGTAATAGGTTTGAAGTGTCCTAGCGTGTCTGAAAGACGCATTAAGTAGAATCTTTTTCATGGGTCTGAAGAGCGCCACACTTACGACGAAGAGGCTACTAGATGTTTAGGAAATGTCCCCTTCTTTCATGATTCTATGTCGTGAGATGAAAAGTCTTTCCATCCTTCTAATTTGTACGATTTGTTATTGCAGAATTATGGCTCCTAGAAGAATGAACATAAGGAGGAATGGAAATGATGAAGGCCATGGAGATGGCAAAGACCATGGGCATCAGCAAGCCCCACCTATTCAGGAGCCCCAGGCACCAGAGCCAGTTGCCCACGCTGAGTTTCGAGCAGCTATTCAGATGTTGGCGCAGGCCTTGACCGCTCAGGTCAACCAGTAGGCTATTGCACAGGTCCCACAGAATGTCAATGCTGCGGCCACTCGGATTAGATAATTCTTGAGGATGAACCCTCTTGAGTTCACGGGGTCAAGGGTGGATGAGGATCTACACGAGATTATTGAAGGGATCATGATGGTCACTCAGGTTATGGGGGTAACAAATGGGGAGTGTGTTGAATTTGCCTCTTATCAGCTAATAAAGGTTGCTCATATTTGGTACAAGCAATGGAATATCAGTTGGAACGAGTTCCACATGGCCTCTCTCGACAGGTTCATTCCTCGATAGATGAGGGAGTTGAAGGCAACTGGGTTTTTGAACCTCAAGCAGGAGAAGAGGATAGTGCTGGAGCATTTTCTTGAGTTCACTCGTTTGTCAAAGTACGCCCCAGAGTTAGTGATGGATCAGAGGGCGCGGGTTAGCCGATTAGTTTTGGGTGTGGCTGGATATCTAGACAAGAATTGCAGGACTGCTATGCTTCACCAGGATATGGACGTTTCTCACATAGTGTTGTATGCCCAGCAGATGGAGGCAGCTCATGTGAGGGAGAGGGAGGCAAATAGGGCTTGGACGGACAGCCGTGGGTTTTCATATCAGAGGTCCGGCGGTGGCTACCATCTACAGTTTCAGCAGAGGTCACGTCCTAGCACCATCATCAGCTAGTGTTCCATCTAGACCCAAGGGTGATCAGAGGAGCAAGGCCTCAGGGTTGAGGGATCAGAGGGGCACCTAGTTAGACTATACCACTCCAGCCTGCGGGGAGTGCCGCAAAACTCACACCGGGGAGTGCCTGCTTGACTAAGATGTCTTCTATGGGTGTGGTAGATCTGGGCACATGTGCCGAGCATGCCCATATGCTAGACAGGGTGATTATAGGGGTCGTGCAAAGACTGCCAGGACAGCAGCAGCTCCAGCCCATTCTGCTCCGCAAAGAGCATCGACTAGTGGAGGTGGCGAACAACGCCAAAACTGATTATGCCCTTTCCTCATGCCAGGAGTAGGAGACTTCTCCAGACGTGATCACTGGTATGTTGTATGTCTTTCATATTGATGTTTATGCCTTGTTAGACCCAGGAGCTACCTTGTCTTTCGTGGCTCCTTACATTTCTAGTAGCCTTGGAGTTACTTCTAAGACCTTGTCAGAACCATTTTCAGTTTCGACCCTTGTTGGTGATTCGGTCATAGCTAGACGAGCAAATATAGAATGCCCGATCACTGTGTTGCATAAGTTTACCTTCAAAGATCTTGTAGAGTTAGCCATGACTGACTCTGACATTATTCTAGGCATGGATTGATTGTTTGCATGTTATGCTTCGATTAACTGTAGGGCCCGTATGGTGGAATTTCCTTTTCCAATGAGTTAGTGTTGGAGTCGAAGGGTAGTTCGGTGGTACCATCAGGTCGGTACATTTCCTATCTTAAGTCCAGGAAGATGATCTCTAAAGGCTGCATGTACCACCTAGTTAGGGTTAAGGATGTGGAGTCCGAGATCCCGACTATTAAGTCAGTTTCGGTGGTGTGCGAGTATCCGGAGGTGTTTCCTGATGATTTTCCAAGTGTTCCTCAGTATCGATCTGTTGCCAGATATGTAGCCTATCTCTATTCCTCCCTACAGGATGGCCATAGCCAAAATAAAGGAATTAAAGGATCAGTTGAAGGATCTACTGGATAAGGGCTTCATTAGACAGAGAAAGTATCCATGGGGTGCACCAGTTCTATTTGTTCAAAAGAAGGACGATTCCCTTCGCATGTGTATTGGCTATTTGTAGTTGAACAAGGTTACCGTTAAGAACAGGTACCCCTTACCCAGGATCGATTATTTGTTTAACAAGATTCAGGGTGCCAAGTGCGTCTCTAATAATGATCTCAAGTTCGGGTATGACCAGCTTAGAGTTCAGGAGAGTGACATCTCGAAGACCGCTTTTAGGACTCGGTATGGTCACTACGAGTTCGTTGTTATGTCTTTTGGACTAACCAATGCTCATGTAGCTTTTATGGACTTGATGAATAGGGTGTTCAAGCAATATTTGGATATGTTCGTGATCATGTTTATCGATGACATTCTGATATACTCTCGGAGCGAGGAGGAGCATGCCACTCATTTGAGAATAGTGCTGCAAACCCTTAAGGATCGTCAATTGTATGCAAAGTTTAGCAAGTGTGAATTTTGGCTGGACTCGATGACATTTCTGGGTCATGTGGTGCCAAGCGAAGGCATACAGGTAGATTCCCAGGAAAATTGAGACGGTGAAGAATTGCCCTAGATAGGTGAATTCTTCATATATTCAGAGTTTCTTGGGCCTAGTAGGTTACTACAGAAGGTTTGTTGAGGGTTTCTCATCTATTGCCACCTTTGACTAAGTTGACTCAGAAAAAGATGAAGTTCAAATTATTGATGCTTGTGAAGAAAGCTTCCAAAATTTGAAGACCTGACTCACTTCAGCACCAGTGTAAACCTTACTCGAGGTTACCGATGGCTTTGTAGTGTATTTTGATGCTTCGAGAGTTAGATTGGGATGTGTGTTGATGCAGCATGGGAAGGTAATAGCATATGCCTTGAGACAGCTAAAAGTCCATGAAAAGAATTATCCGACCCACGATCTTGAGTTGGTCGCGGTGGTGTCTGCATTGAAGATATGGCGGCGTTACTTGTATGGTGGATGTGCTTACGGATCACCAGAGTTTGCAGTATGTGTTCACACAAAAAGATCTAAATCTTCAACAAAAGAGGTGGTTGGAGTTACTAAAGGACTACGACATGAGTGTCCTCTACAACCCGGGCAAGGCTAATGTGGTTGCGGATGCGCTTAGTAGACTCTCTAAGAAAAGTGTGTCCCACGTGGATGAGAGAAAGAAGGAGTTGGTGAAGAATGTCCACTGACTTGCAAGATTGGAAGGTAGATTGATAACCTTGACTAATGGCGGTGTTGTTGTACATAACGGGTCAGAATCGTCCTTGGTGGTTGATGTTAAATCCAGGCAAGATGAGGATCCTTTTTTCAGGAAGCTGAAAGAGGCAGTGTAGAGTCAAAAGGTGGAGGTTTTCTCCCAAGGGGGAGATGGAGTGATACAATACAAGGTCGCCTATGTGTCCCAGATGTTGATGATTTGAGAGATCGGTTATTGCGTGAGGCACATGGTACCAAATAATCTATTCATCCAGGATCCACGCAAATGTAGTGGGACTTGTGAGAAATCTATTGGTGGGATGGTATGAAGAAGGATATTACGGAGTTCGTAGCAAAATGTCCAAACTGCTAGCAAGCGAAGGTCGAAAATCAAAGGCTGGGAGGCGTACTTCAGGTTATCAGCATCCCCACTTGGAAATGGGAAGAAATTAATATGGATTTCATTATAGGTCTACCTCATACGCGCCGACACTGTGATTCCATTTGGGTGTTGATCGACAGGTTAACAAAGGCTGCACACTTTCTACCGGTCAAGACCACAGATTCAGCGGATGATTGTGCTAAGTTGTATATCTGGGATTTGGTTAGACATCATGGAGTGCCCTTGTCTATTATTTCAGACTGAGGTACTCAGTTTACCTCTCAGTTCTGGCGTTCTTTTCAAAAAGGACTTGGGACACAAGTTAAGCTCAGTATAGCCTTCCATCCGCAAATAGATGGCCAGGCAGAACGAATGATTCAGACCCTTGAGCATATGTTGAGGGCATGTGTTATGGATGTTAAAGGTAGTTGGGATGATCATTTGCCCTTGATCTAGTTTGCCTATAATAACAGTTATCACTCTAAAATCTAGATGGCACCATTTGAGGCTCTTTACGGGTGAAGGTGTAGATCTCCCATCGGATGATTTGAGGTTGGCGAGGCAGCTATGGTGGGACCAGATTCGATTCACGAGGTGATGGTAAGGGTTTAGATGATAAGGTACCGGTTAAAAACCGCTCATAGTCATCAGACATCATATGCTGATGTGAGGAGAAGGGATCTGGAGCTTGATGTGGATGACTGGGTATTTCTAAAGGTATCTCCCATGAAGGGAGTCATGCTATTCGGAAAGAAAGGTAAACTCAGCCCCCGCTATGTTGGTCCTTACCGGGTTGTGAGGGGAGTTAGTAAGGTGGCGTATGAGTTGCACTTGCCATCGGAGTTATCTTTAGTTCATCCCGTCTTCCATGTGTAACTTTTGAAAAAATTCTTAGGTGACCTAACATCAGTACTTCCGGTAGACAGCATTAGTGTAAAGGATAGCCTCATCTATAAAAAAATTTTGGTAATCTTAGATCGTCAAGTCCATAAGCTAAGGAACAAAGAAGTAGCTTCAGTCAAAGTATTATGGAGGAATCAGCATGTTGTGGGAGCTACGTGGGAAGCCAAAGCGGATATGATGGCTAGATATCCACAGTTGTTCTCTACCGACTCAGTTCTGACTGGAGGTATCAATTTTTCCTATGACTCTATTTAGTTTTAATGTTTGGTTCATGCGTGTAAGTTTCTTTTATGTGTATGAATATGTATGTAAAGTATGAGGTGAATTTAGCTGTATGGTTTTATTCGGAGGTAGTCATTTCGTGAAATTTCGGTTAAAATAATCAGTATATGGCTATAATAAATTGTATGTTTCTGTTTGCTTCTTGTTTCCTACATTCAAGGATGAATGTTTCCAAGGGGGAGATATTGTAATACCCCGGAAAAGGCTAAGAATAGACACGGGAGTTAAATTTAGAAAGTGCATAAAATTGGCAAAAATATCACCGGACGGACGAACCTACAACTTGTGGTAGGGTACCACGAGTCTTCACAAGCTGTCATGGTTTGGGAAATTCAGGGGAATAATGGAGGAAACAGATGGTGTAACGACTCATTGTCGGGAACAACGAGTTTTTGTCACCAGTCGTTGGAAGGATTGGGTTAGGCTGAAGGAGAAACAACGGGCCAGCCCACGACTCGTGCTGAGGAGGCACGACCCATTGTTTCAAGTCGTAGCTCGTTGGTTGAAGGTTCCAGTGTGGGCGAAGGGAGGAGACCACGACTCATTGGAAGTTACCACGAGTCGTGCTAAGACTCGTGAGAAGGAAAGTAAGATTTAGTCAAAGAGTTGACTACGGTCTAAGTAACGACTCATCCTGACGAGTTGTGGGAAGGATCCGAGGCATGTGATGAAGTAGTAGACTCAAAGACTAAACAACACGAGTCGTGGTATGTTGTCACGACCCGTTGGGTCGGTCATTGGTCCATCCGAGACACTTTTTAGGGATTTAATTTTAAGGGCAATTTTGACTTATCTACGCTTTTAGACCTTAAACTATGTCGTTTTGGATATTTTCTGGGTATGATAATAGGAGTTAAGTCCTTTATGCATGCCCATTCTCATGCAAGAATTTTAGAGAGATTTTTGGAAGATTCAAGGTCTTCTTCCCCACGTTTCCATCAATTTCTTTGCGGGTATTCAAGGAACTTTGAGTCAATCCATTTCCAGGTATGTAGGGTTTAGAATGGGTGAATCCTTTCACACCCATGCCCAAATTTCAATTAAATAATGAATTCTCCTATTCAAGATCTATGGGATTTTACCCAAATGCATGAAAATGTGATTTCTCTTTATGGATATGATTTAATTGAGGTTTAATTATTGAATTATGAATGATGGGTAGGTCTTATATTATTTTCTTTAAAATCATGTTTCATTCTTTTTAAAAATGTCCATTGATGAAGGTTCATGAAAGTTATGATTTATGATGAGTACTCAATGTTTTGAGTTTATTGATGATGGAAAAGTATGAATTCAAGTTACCCATGTTTATGAGCACATTTTGAAAAAATTTAGTATGATGAAGTAATGGGCAATGCCCACATGATGAAGAATGATTAACGATTTATGAAACAAATTTCATGATTTAGCAATTTATGATTTTGGCCGATGAAAAAGGGCCTTGATTCTTAGATAAGCATATTTTAAAGGGGATCAATGATGATAAATCTTATATCTTAGCCTATGAATTTTAATGCATGATGTTATTGATTTACGTATGAGCCTATATGCATGCTTTTGGGAGCCGTATCTAGCACCGAGCAGCCCGACGTTCAAAGGACTACGCTGGTGTCTCATAACCATATGCCACTGTTCGTTTGTAAATGATATGATGTATTGATAATTATCCCCTCAAATGTGATAGCACGCCTTATGAATGACCCTCACATGGCAAGCCAGGGTCGGCTTTGCCTACTTGAGCCAGACAGTAGGGCATCATGAAAGGCTCTACCATGATTGGGTCGGTTATGACGAGTCCTCCCATTGTTCCGCATGTTTTATGTATTATTTTGTTTGTGTTATTGGCTCAAGTTATGTTTTTATAAAGTTTACTTACACTTATGATAATGAATGATTTGTGAATGACTTGAAAGTCTTAAGCCTTATGCTTTCTTACAGAATTTCTAATATAAGCATGATGTCCTTCCCCTATTATCATTTATGAGTTTTATTTCCTTTTAAATATTCATTTTACTTACCTTGAATGCTCAATACATTTCATATACTGACCGCATACTTTCTATGCTATATCGTTTCATGATACAGGATTCAGATCTCAGGATCATCCTCATCCTTAGTCCATCTTAGCTTACGTTCTCAGCTTATTGGTGAGTCCTCATGTTTAGAGGGCTGTTTGACGGGCTTTTATGTTATCTTAAGTTTCAGTATTGTTTGGGTTAGTTGGGGATATTGACCCGTCAGCCCATCGTATGTTGTAGAGGCTTTTAGACCATGTGTAGATTCTGCTTATGTGTACATTCGGTATTTTCTAATTTTATGTTATAATTACATTTTTGCTATATTTTTATGATTATCATTCAACTTATTTGAATGAGATTAGTTGCATGCATGTACCATTGGTCGACTTGGGGTCTCTCGGGGTACCTTGTCCCATGTATATACGATTTGGGTGTACGTTCGGGTTGTGACAACAACATTCATTTTGAAAGGATTAGGGATGCTTTCTACTAACAACAAGCCTAACATTCTGAAATAATTCTCATGCTTTATAATCATAATGCATATCGTCATGGAACTACATCAGTATTTCTTTAAATGTTTTACATTAGTGACCATCTATAGATTCACCTCATGCATTATATAACATTTAAGTTTTGGATTCACATCATTCAACATGTAAGAGTTATTCATTATCCATAGGTTCAACTCGTACCTTAACATGCGTATGTTGATTTATATATTCTAGATTTTACGGAAAGCCATATACTTAACTCATAACTTATACATCTACAACGAGATCATGGGAGACGCACACATTTTCATTTCATAAGACCCATTTCGAGATTTACTCCAATTCATGAGAAAGATGCATTAATTAAACCATTATCATAGCTTTAACCTCATATCCAATTAGTTCCATCAAAAGAACAAGGAGAATACATATTTACATTCAATTAATCAAGGCTATACGCTCTAATCTCATCTCGACATTTTTAGAAAATAGCATATCCTATTATTAGGGAATTCTTACAATCTACACACATATTTCATACATGGATACTAGTCATGGATTCAACTGATTGAACAATAATAAAACCCCAATCATCGTTCAAGCCCTTTTTCATGAAGAACATTCTAAATCATGAATTTTCACCATCTAACACATAACTAAAGAGATTCAAATAGTTATAATCACAATTAGCTTATAATCCTAGTGGGTTTTAGAATTCAAAAAAAATACTGAAGAAATCACCCTTCAATTTAAACCATATGTCATGCTTTTCTAGAATAATTGAAATTAGGCTTTTGATAAAAACATTTTGGGGCACAAAGATAGAAGAATATCCTTGATGAAAAACCCGCATACCTGCTTCGAAGAATCTCCCACTTGTCCTTGAACTTGTAATCTTTGAATAATCCCTTGAAGAATCCTTGAACCTTGAGAGAGAGGATGAAGAAGGATTTGAGAGGGTATCTTGAGAGAATATGAGATTAGACTAGAAGAAACCCTATAGAACATCCCAAATAATACTCAAAATGACGTAGTTTAGAAGTTAGAAACATAGGATTTTACAAAAAAAAACCCTAAAATTTCGTAGGAAAAAGGACCTTGCCATTCCTCATGAGGGACATCATGACTCGTGAGGTACTGGACGAGTCGTGAGTTCAATCTGTGAAGTCTACTGGGATTTCCATGAAATTTTGCCACTTAACAAGTCACTTAACGATTCGTGAGGTGACTTAATAGGTCACTTGAGCAGTCATGAAGTACCCTCAAAAAATGAAGTTTTCCAGAGACTTTGTCCACTTAACGGGTGACTTAACGAGTCACCTAACGAATCGTTCTGTGATGCTGGTGCAGTTTCACCAATTTGAGCATAACATTTTACTCCGAACTCCGATTGATGCAAGGTTGGATGTGTTGGAAAGAAGACTCAAAGGGATGAATTTGATATATTGAATAACCCAAAAAAACTTTGTAAAAGGGGATCTATACAATAATAAGAAGAAGACTAGAGGTGTGGTGCCGATGGGGTGCTAATCAAATAAGGATATGGTAGCTCATCAATTCATTGTGAATAAGTGTAAATAACTTTGGAAAAGATGGCATCCTATGCTTTTCAACCTCATAGATGCCTTTTCATTGAGTCGTTTCAAACCTCAAGACACTATTCAATTAGCCCACTAGAGTTTGGGTTAATAGATGATCTATTTCTACCAATCAACTAATAACTAGAATTATGAATATGGGTCTTGGCTATTTCTAGGCCAACTCCACCTAATCACATCCATTCCCATCATAAAATTCTCTCTCAATACTTGGATTCTTCTTTTTCAAGCTAAATCATGTTAGAAAAGTAAACCCACATTTGCAACTATGGATCATCAATTATGAATTGGAGAAACCTCAATAGATTTACACTAATTAAGCAATATTAAGATGAATCTAGCAACACTCAATCTAGTTAAGCACCCATCATCACACACCTCTAGTTGATGATTTAGCTAATCATGATTATGAAACCAAAGAGTATATTCATCAATAAACTCACTGATTTCATTAGTAAGAGCAAGCAAAATCAAACTCAAAATATGTTTGCAACACTGGCTATACTTTGCTAATGGAAGAAGAAGAAAATATGAAAAGCAATGTTCATCAATCTCCTCCAATGGAGTTCTTCTCTTTCCAGGGAAAAAGGAATGTTCAAAAATCTAAAAAGTATAAAGGTTATGTACAGAGTACCTTCTTCTAGACTATATACAAAAACTAGGGCAACCAATCTCCTCTTTTTCCATTGCTAGACGTAATTTCCCCTGTTCAGGCATTTTGTCACTTGTGAAGAAGCCGATGGTTCACCGGTTGTATTCCTCAAATAGTCGTCCATCATCTGCTGCACATCCAGTGATTCTCCAGGACCATTCGGTAACACCTTCGGTAGTTCGCCGGCCTTCTTCCATGATCTTCCGATTTATTTACTCCTTGGTCCGAAAAGTGCAGGCACCGGTAGTCGATTTGATTGGCTAATCACCGGTTAATGTCCATGGCCACCAGTTGCACGTTGTCCTCAAGTCAGTAGTCATCTACATTTGACTAGTGTTTCACCAGTGTCCTCTAGTGTAGCTCATTTTTTCACCTGATTTCATCCTTTTTACTCTACTTCTTGCTCTTTTCTCTTCAACTCAGATACCTACAAGGCAAAAAAGGGCATAAAATTCATATAAATGAATTAAAAAGCTAAGCTAAAGCTCTTGGTAAAGAGCCTATTGAGTTGGTAAATTACCAACTCAACACTTACGTCAAAAGCAACCTACCAAATGATACATGAATCCGTAGTCTCCCTCTTTAAGCCTTTTGACTCTTTTCTTGATTGATGTGTAGTGGTTTTATGGAACTTTCGACACTTAAATGAAGGAAATATGTTAGTATTTAGGTGTGTTTATGTGGATATAAGGAATGTTTGTTGTTGTTGCAGGGAAAATCAGTTTCAGGAGTTGGATTGCTGAAAAGAAGTGAAAAAGGGTAGAAAAAACTTCCTGCGGGTCACAGTACGAACCACCATCTGGGTACAAGTCGTTCCTAGTGCCCGTAACAAAAGATTAGAGTAACAGCAAGTGCAATACCTAAAAGTACGAATGGTCATTATGGGTCTTGACAACATGATACAACTCATACTAACGACCTATAGCTAAAATTAGAGAACTTACAAGGTTGAAATCCTTAAGGCATGAGTTGATTCTAGGGTCGTGACAGCATAGTACGACTCATAGTGAAGGCCCATAGGATGATGATCAGAGATGTTGTAGTGCAGAATCCCACATCACGACTGCTAGCTATGACACGTAGTGACCTACCATAAGTCTTAGTGGACACCCGTACTTGAGGGGATCAGGAGTTGTCAGCCATGTCGCGACTACTCACCACCACTTATAGAATCCTACTACAACTCGTATGTCATCCCGACATTGGATTTCTTATTAATTTAGGAAAGGATTTTAATGTTTGTATAAATACTTCGCTTGTAGTTTTTATTTGAGTTTGAGTATTAAAAAATTTTGGGTTTTTCCTAACATTACTCGGAGACCAAATTGATATGTGAGAATCGAACAACATGTTGTTCATCTTGTGTTCTTGATTTTGAAGATCAATTTGCAATTTGTATTTGAGATTTAATTCATTCAATATTGTAAGTTCTTAATCAAGATTTCTGTTATCTCTTCTAATTTCATTCTTGCAATTATGAGTAGCTAAACTCCCAAAACGAGGATTGTCAGAACCATAGTGGAATAAAGAAGTAGGGTTTAACACAAAGTGATTATAAATTTATATGAATGTGTGTATTGTATTTCCCTTTATTATAATTATTTCTTAATGGTGTGCAACGTTAGAACTCTCTAGTATTCTCTACTTGCTTGAACCTATAGAAGTAGAGATTAGGATAAGGGAATTACAACAAAGACTTGAAAGTATCAACTTTAAATTAATAAGGGAAAATTTGGAAAACTACGAGACTAAATTTGGTGAATGAGGATAATCATCTAATAGGGGTGAATCAACCATTTAGAAATAACTTATCAATTTTACAAGCTAACTGTGGGAATAGATCACAAGTGTAGCATACCATAGATAGTTATGAGTCCATGGGGAATACTTCGTTAGTTAATTGCATATTTTGGATAACAACACAATTTCACAACATTGCTGCTTATTCTTTTTACAGAACCCCCCTTAGGAAATAATTGAACTAAAAGCATAAATAATAGCATTAGTAAAAACCTTAACCATAATCCTCGTGGCATCTACCCCAGCCCTAGTTGAGTTCTTTACTCGATCAGTAACTGTTATATACTTCTTTTGAGGTATATTTTTGGCATTATCAAAAAATGGCGCAGTTACCGGGGAATACGACTTTGGATTAGATTGATCGATTTTATTTAAATTTTAGTCTTTATTTCCTCATTTACATTTTCTTTTGTTTTTGTTTAACTTTGGTTACCACTTGGTAATGCAAAGTACTCAGAGTAGTGGACAACCCCTGATTCCAATTGATCAAGAAACTAAACAAACACTGCAAAAGACGGCTAGTATTGAGAATCCTGAACAGATAGAAGCTAGAATAGCCAATGAAGCTCGGTGAGCTAATGAGGCCTATCAAGAGGAGTTAGCTCGTCAATCTACTCTTCAAGCTGCAAATGGAAGACCAGGAGGAAGTAAATAGTGCTAGAAAAAATAGGAGGAACAGTGGATGTGAGTGATAACGCTCAAATTACACCTTAGAAGAAGTATAAGGCACTTGTTATCAAATATAGAACCAACTAGGGTTGGGGTCGATCCCATGAGGAATATGGTCAAGATTTCTACTAATGCTTTATTTACTCTTCTAGTTCAGTTATTTCCTATGGGGGTTTTTGTAGAAATAATAGGTGAAAGTTTTGTAAAATTGTTGTTATCAAAGATACACAATTAACCAAGGAACTGTTCCCATGGATTCATAACTATGTAGGATCTGCTTCACTTGTGATCTATTCAAATACTTAACATGTAGAATCGATAAGTTATTTTCACCTAAATAGCTGACTTGCCCCTATATGATGACTCTACTAAATCATTGGATTAGGTCTCATGAGCGGTTCCAACTTAACTCTTGTCAATAATTCTGAATAAAATATCACGACCCAATCTGGTACCCCGGATTGAGACACGGGATCAAGAACCATGAATGACTCCAAGCTAACCCATTGCACATACGTAACATGACTTAGTGGCATAATTAAGAGGAAAATAATGCATGAACATGGCATAAGCGGAAGACTGTGTAGTATAGCAACATAAAAAACCAACTAGGGTTGGGGTCGATCCTGATCTTGGGCAAATTTATATGCCCAAGTGATACTCAAATGTGTCATTTTGCCTTGTTTATCTATCGATGTTTATATATTATCATGTGAAAAGTAATAAAATGTGAATTTATACTAACCAACATGATTAGCATGATTTTGCAGGAAAACTATAATTGTACGAAGCTAAGATGCATGTTGGGAGAAATCGGAATTGAACTCGAAAGCGAGCAAGGGAAAGAGCACAAGGAGAGCACGAATTAAAGGGGCTCCGCGATGGAGCCGTGTCACGCTTCCATCGCGGATGCGTGCTGCCAAGATAAAGAATTTTCCAAATTCCAGTGAAGGTGCGCGTTGGGGCCGTGGCACGTTGGCCTAGCCCCGTGTTGCACGTCGTGCCACGTTGGGCCTTCATACCTGGACGGCCGGATTCCAGTAAGGGTCCACGTTGGTGGCATGTCACGGAGGCAGTGCTCCGCGATGCACTCCGTGACACATTGCTTGTTATTTCGGGAAAAATTCCCACTAGTATAAATAGAACGCTTAGGTTCATTTTTAATTATTCTGACTTGGTGGAGCAAGAACGTGGGTTACAGGCAGTTGAGGGGACGAAAATCTCAGGGTTTTTCTCTATCTCCTTCTTGTTTATTTCAACTGCTGGTATGATTAACACTCATTTAATGATGTTTAATCCACAAATGAGTGGCTAAATCCTCTTCTTGCTGAGGTTAAGAACAATTGTATTGAAATGTAATTATTGATCAATTGGTTTTTCATCTTTTCTTCCATGGTTGTTCTATTGATTCCTGTTCTTACTGCATTAATGTGTGGCCAACGTTAATGTATATCTAAAAAGTCCGGTTTCACTCGAGAGAGCAAGAAATTGGAAAGTTGTGAATTGATAGGATATGGTCTTTTCTTAGTTTGGGAAAATTGAGAATTGATTTATCTTCGGGATAGAGATATACCTGAAAGTTGTATTAGTCAATTAAGGAATCGGTTTTGTATGGCTAGAACATGAATTTCTTTTTATCACAGAGATGTAGGTGGAAGGTTCATGATTCTTAAGTTGGGTTAAATACGAGAGTTTTAATCCATAGGCAATAATTCTTGGCTAGCAACCAGAGGAAAGATTAATCAAATTGTATCGATAATTTATTTCTCTACATGTTCATTTTTGCCTCAGCATGCTCATACTTATAGTTCAGACTCAAATTATAGATTCGTTTTAGACTTAGTATAAAATTAGGAAACAAAATATCAAATTTCTCTTCACACTGTTGTCTGCATTTTAGAGTTAAAGTTCGGTGACACTTGAGTAGATTGTTACTTTAGTCCAGTCTCTGTGGGATCGATACATGGCTTACTTGAGTCACTTTACTACTTGTTCGACCACGTGCACTTGTGTGTAGTTTTACCCAACAATCCGAACAAGTTTTTGGCGCCGTTGCCGAGGACTGGCAATTGGTAAATTTTTCTTAAGTGTTAGTTTACTATTTCTTCTTAGTGTTGACAACTTGGTCTTAGCCTGTATTTTGCAGATACTAATTTCTGTTGAACACTGACAAGAGACAAGGAGTTGGTGGATTCATATTTAGAGCCGAAAAGACAATTTCATCGTCAAAGGAGAGAAGCTCTAGAGAAAAAGCTGCAGTTGCTCAAACAAACAATCCTGGAACAACAACAGAATCCACCAGTTGTAAGGGCAATGTTAGTGCCCGAGGACATTGCAGCTAGGCTGGTTCGTGAGGTGGCAATCCCACATTCTAACAATGTCACATCTAGCATCCACAAACCTGAGCTAGGAGGGAGGTTCGAGCTTAAACAAAACATGGTGCAATTGCTGCACACCAGCGGGCAGTTCACAGGTCTCCCTCATGAAGATCCAAAGCAACATCTCCAAAATTTCTTGGAGATAAGTGACACTTACATCCCCGCTGGAGTGTCATCAGATTATGTCAGGCTCACATTATTCCTATTTTCACTTTTGGGAGAAGCCAAGAGGTGATTGAAAGCTGAGCCACCTAATTCCATCACCACGTGGGATGATCTTGCAAGGAAATTCTTGATACGATTTTTTCCATCCGGTAAAATAGCTCGACTTAGAAGTCAAATTCTATGTTTTAAACAGAGAGAGGGAGAGAATCTATATCAAGCCTGGGAGAGATTCAAATCTATGTTGCGGGATTGTCCTCATCATCACCAATCCAATGATGTGCTGGTGCATACTTTCATAGAGGGTTTGGAACCCCACACAAAAATCTTTCTAGACTCAGCAGCTGGGGGACAAGCATTGGAGAAAACTTATGAGGAACTGTATACCTTGTTGAATCGTATTTCGCCGGGAAATCCGGAGTGGAATGCGGACTCGTCACGAGGAGGAACAAGGAAAGCAGCAGGAGCATTAGAAGTGGATGGTTTTACAACTATTGTTGCACAAATAGCTGAGTTAAAGAATGAACTCAACACCCACTTCACTAGCATGAGCATGAACCAGTCTCAAGCCCCAGTGAATGTAGTGCAGCAGATTTGGTTTGAAGTATGCGGGAGTAGTGAACACTCAGCTGAGTGTTGTGGAGCAAATCCTGATTCGGTGAACTTTATGGGGAATGTATAGAGAAACAACCACCTACAGTATGGCAACAGCTACAATTCCAACTGGAGGAATCACCCAATTTTCTCTTGGGGTAGCAATAACCATCAAGGGCAAGGTTCGAATCATGGGGTGCAGAGAACTCAAGAAGGGCAGCAGAACTATCAGGCACAATATAGAAGCAACAATGCACCTCCTCCACCACCATCACCCATCATTGAGGAGATGTTCAAGACAATGATAGCTAACCAAGCTCAATTGCAAACTGATTATGTGAAATTGGTATCCGAGGTAAAGAACAATCAGTTAGCTACATAGGCGCTGGAGTACCAGTTTCGGCAATTTGCTGGAGCCCAAAACACCAGGCCTAGAGGAGGACTTCCGAGTGACATGGATCCCAACCCCAAGCAACTGAATGCAGTGACCACAAGGAGTGGTTTGCAGGTTAAAGAGGTGGAACCAGAGAGACCACCTCAACAGTCGGGAGCAGCAGAAACTGAGAGGGGGAAGAAAAAGTAGGCTGAACTAGAAAGACCACCACCCCCGTTCCCTCAACGATTAAAGAAACACAAGGTGGAGGCATGTTTCAAAAAGTTCATGGAGGTGCTGAAACAGGTACACATTAACTTACCTCTTGTTGATGTTTTGCAGGGAGTGCCGAAATACGCAAAGTATATTAAGGACATCGTGGAAAACAAAAGCAGGTTGATTGAGTACGCTACGGTGGCTCTTACGGAGGAGTGCACTTCCCGGATACAAAACAGGTTGCCCACAAAGCTCAAGGACCCTAAGAGCTTTACAATACAAATTACAATTGGGTAGAGTATCCGAGCTCGCGGATTATGTGATTTGGGAGCTAGCATTAACTTGATGCCGACATCAGTATTCAAGAAGTTGGGGCTACGGAGTCCTAGACCAAAAATAGTGATATTGCAACTAGCGGATCGTTCCTTAGCCAGACCCGATGGCATTGTGGAGGACGTGCTGGTGCAAGTGGGCTCCCTTATCTTCCCAGTAGATTTCGTCATGCTGGATTTTGAACCAGAGGCGAAAGTCCCATTTATTTTGGGACGTCCTTTCTTGGCTACCGGGAAAGCACTTACTGATGTAGCTGCAGGGCAGCTAACCATGCGAGCACACGACAAGGTGGAGGTGTTTGATGTATACAAGGCCACCAAGCTCCCGGCTGTGTATGAGGAACTCTCGGTGATCAATGTGATACTCGAGCTGATGTTGTCCAAAGAGTTGAGTCAAGGGAGTTATTGGGGAAACCACCAGAGCGATGTAAGCATTACTGGGGTGAGGACGGTAGTCGAGAGAAAACGTCTGTCACCTTAGAGGATGATTGAGCTTAATGATGTCGAGCCGCGACGGTAAACCTGGGGCTGCACGGGAGGCAACCCGTGAAAAGTTTTGCAATATTTTAATAGATTTCATAGAGAAGAAAAAAAGAAAAGAAAAAAAAATGAGAAAATAAAAACAAAATTTGTATTTTATGTGAAACCTATAAATTCTAACCAATTTCTTGTTATGAGATGAATTTCAGGTTGAACGGAGGATATATGTGCAAAGGATCGCAAAGGAAAAATCGAGGTAAGAAAAATCATAAAAAGTGGCAAAACAGTGAGCCCACGCGATGGCTCCGTGTCACGGAGGGGGGCCTCCGTGTTACCCTCCGTGACACGTTGAAGGTAATTATGGAATTTTTACAAATTCCAGAACAACCTGCGCGATGGCTCCATGTCACGGAGGGCATGCTCCGCGTTACCCTCCGTGACACGTTGAAGTGTATTTCGCGACGGGTCACACTGGGTCGCCAGGTGACCTGCTCGAAAAACCCCCCTTTTAACCCCGTTTTCCCTCATTTTTTTCCCATTCCTCACCTCTTCCGCGACAAACACCAAGAAATCCCCCCTTCCCCAATGTGACACAGAGCTAGGAGCGAAATTTCTTCAACGTTTCTTCGATATCATCGAATTTAAGGTATGTTTGTTAACTTCATCTCATTTCTTACCTTATTTTTCCAATTTTTAGCATAGGAAGTGAGGAAAACTTGCCCTAAAGTGTCAATTGAGCATGAATTCATGTAAATTATTGTTGATTGATGTTCATAGTATCGATGTAATGGTATGAACTTGATAAATACATGTTTGATTGAAATTCTTGCGAAAGGGTAGCTAGGGTTAGAATTCAAATATGAAGATGTTAAAATCGAGTTGAAATGTGATATTCTTAATGGTTTGTACATGTTGTGTGAGGAACATGAAGTTGGGATTAACGTTAAGACGATTAAGGCGCGAAGGATTGTCGGGTTAATGAAATTGTTGAAATTGCATAGAAATTAGGGGAATTGTATCGGTTTTGTTGATAGAAATGTTTGCTGCGTGCTATGTGATGAAATGTGATTGATGGTAATGTTGTGGTTAGCTGTACGAAGTCTGAGTAGTACGAAAGAATTTATACCGTTGAATTCTCTAAATGCACGAGGCATATTTGTTGTGTTTTGTTTTTTTAATTGGAAATAAGTATGATATTGCCGTAATGTTGTGATTGTGGCTAAAGACTAATTGTGGGGTGGCCTAGCTTAACCCAACCTTAGTCTAAGCTAATTTTAATTGACTAACAGTGGACCTGTCTTTTTGGTTTGACAGGAACGATGGCAAGAAGGCAAGATAAAGGGAATGGCGCATCTACATCGGGCGCCGAAAGGAAAAGAATTAGATTGGGAACAGCAGTCCCAGCAGCACCAGCGGTTCCACGTGGCCAACGCCGTGAATATGGAACCAGATGGGTGACAGAGGAGGGGAAGAAATGGTACGCAAAGTATAAGGAAAGCAACTACTTCCCCGAATAACACATTGCTAGGGAACCGTTGGCACAGAAGTTCCACCGGATTGTCTAAAGGATTGAGGCAGCCGGGCTGAACTTCATCTTTGAAGAGCCCAAGGAGTGCAACCTGCACCTGATTCGGGAATTCTACGCCAACTGCAACTTGACACTCAGAAGTCACACCATCAAGATAAGGGGGCAGATAGTCACTTTTGAGCCCCATCACCTTAATGCCATCTTGGGGGCGCGGGACACAGACGCCCATGTGCTTCGGCAGCTGAATATCACTCCACCATATGCGGATATCAGACGCACTTTGTGTGGAACCCGGTCTACAGCCCGGTGGAGCAAGCATAAGGAGAGGGGCTACCATCAGACATTACCCTACTCACAGATGAACAGGGAAGCCAGGATATGGCTTAGAATTGTTTTTTCCTGCCTGATCCCGGGGGTGCATATGACAGATGTTACCCTGGATCGTGTATGCTTGGTCTACGCCTTGATGAAAGGGCTGGAGATTAATGTGGGGGCGGTGATTATCTCTACCATGAAGAGATCCCATTTGCATAAGGGTACAGGTACGGGTTTGGTGGCTTACTGACCACGTTCTTGAGGGGCCTGGATATTGAGGAGGAGGCCCTTGACTACATCCTGCAGATGGAGAGGCGGGCCTTAGATGTCACCAAAACTAAGGCACCCGACACCACTCACGGGCCAGTTCTTAAACTAGCCGAGCGACATGCTCGGGATGCAGATACTCCAGCTGTGCATAGGCGGGAGGCCGGCAACAGAAGAGGAGCTGTGGCAGCTCGAGCTAGACTACCCTTTTGGCGAAAATGCTAGGGCTCTATGCCGAGTGGGGCCAGCTTTTGTGGAGCCCACTAATGATGATGTCCCTACATATAAGGAGACACGTCGTGATGACTCCGATGTGGAGTCTGATGATGACCACGGGGGCGATTCAGACATGGGGGATGAGGCAGCGGCACCTGACGAAGAAGTGGAATACTTTGATTGATCAGGGAGTTTCACCACCCACTTTTGTGCTATGCTGAAATTTATGAACAATGGGGACAGTGTTGGATTTACGTGTAGTGTGGGAGTAGTTAGGTGCTGGTTGTTCTTATTATTATTGTCTCTGTTCTGTTGTTGTGCTTGGATAAACTTGTGACCTTGTGATTTTTGTGTGTATGTATGCATTGTAATTAATGTGAAGCTGTTGTGTGTTGTTGAATGTTGTTAGCTGGTTTTGTAAATATCTTTGTTGTATCGAAATTATCGATATTTTTAAAAAAAAATTGTGAAATTTTTATTTTTGGGTTTCTCAGCGTTTGTTTTCAGTTCTTTTACCGAGAATAGTCCCATTTAACCGAAGTCTTAGTTAGTGACCGTTCCCTATGATGGATGGATGACGACCGTCTTAAGGGAAATGTAGTCGTTAGGAGTAGATTTCTTTTGTTCATTTATTTTTAGTTTTTTCTTTTGTTGGTTTGCATCCCAAAACCTGTCGTTACTTATGGTTGCGAAATTATGGTTGCGTGTTGTACATGATATTTGAAATGCAAAGGTGATTTGTATGAAAACATGCAACTTTGTAAATATGTTGAGATGCCTAGGCCATAGAGTTCGATTCAGTGTGATTGAGGCTTAATGTTTGAATTCTTGTAATTAGCTGATTGAAGAGTGTGAATATGTCTTGAGTTGAGCATGTGAAATGAGTGTATAATGAGGTTTTGTTTCTTCCATGCTATTGTGAAGTGTCTAGAACTTTCTTGGTGTGTGTACAAAACGAAATGAAGGTTGTGTATTGTAGGAAAGGATGTAGGCATTTCTTTGCTTTAACCGAAAGTTTCTTTTTTTTCATTATCGTACCCACCTTGAATGTACATCCTAGTTAACCCATTGAGCCTTTAGCATATTATTTTTCTTTCGTCAAAAAGGTGTAAGTCGAGCTTAACCGCTTCTTTTCATTATTCGTGAATTTGATCCAAAACTCTTAAGCGCTCAAGAAAAGAAAATAATTTTCTCACAGTGTCAAGGAGTGAGAATGGTGAAAAGAAAAGAAAAAGCAGAGTGATGAAAGGAAAGAAAAGGTCGAAGGTGCACTCGCTATAAAGTAAATATAATGAAGATGTATAAATAATCTTTGTTATTGATTCAAGTGTGCTTAAAGATATGGGGTCAAAAATAAAGACAGACTTCAAGAATGGGAGGATGAAGGAAGAAACAATGCCCATAAGGTTGATGGGATGTATTGACAAAGCGCTTAAGGATGCTAGTGTTATTATTGGTTAGCCCAGTATTTACTAGTTTCGTAGCTTACATTACAACCCGTTATGTCCTACGTGATCTTATATCACACGTCCTTATATTAGTGGAGTAATACACTAAAGGAAAGCCTATGGTTCATGACATGATGCATGTGAATTCTTTTGGGAGAGAGAGTGAAATTGTGTTTATATGCCCCTGCATGTGTTTATATCCTAATAGTTAGTTGGGGACTTGTCCTATCAACTCGTCCAGACTAGAGGCTTTTCAGACTTATGTATGTGTTAGCTTTGGATGTTATACTGATGTTATGTTGAATCAGACTTCCACTGAGTTATATTGATGATCTTCTTCAGTTTATAGAATAGGTTAGATGTATGCTTATGCCATGGGTTGATTTGGGGTCTCGCAGGGTCCCTTGTCCCGTGTCTACGATCCGGGCCTCCATTCGGGTTACGACAAACATGGTATCAGAGCCATAGGTTTGAAGTGTCCTAGGGTGTCTAAAAGCCGCTATAAGTAGAGTATTTTTCATGGGTGTGAAGCGTGCCACACTTATGACGAAGAGGCTATTAGACGGTTAGGAAATGCTCCCTTCTTTGATGATCTATGTTGTGCGATGAAAAGTCTTTATGTCCTTCTAATTTATGCTAATACCGATTGCAGAATCATGGATCCTCGAAGAATGAACGGAAGGAGGAATAGAGGTGGTGAAGGCCACAAGAATGGAAATGGTTACAAACAACAGCCAGCCCCACCAGTTTAGGAGCCTCAGCACCGGAACCAACCGCTCATGCTGAGTTCCGGGCCGCTATTCAGATCCTTGCGCATGCCTTGATCGCTCAGGTTAATCAATAAGCCGTTGTGTATGTTTTGAAAAATGGCAATGCAGCAGCAGATTGAGTCAGAGACTTCTTGAGGATGAACCCGCCGGAGTTCTTGGGGTCCAAGGTAGGTGAGGACCCGCATGATTTCACTGATGAGATTATCAAGATCACCAAGGTTATGGGGGTGAGTAGTGTTGAGTGCACAGAGTTGGCCTCCTACCAATTGAAGGGGGTGACGAATATCTAGTTTCGCCAATGGAAGGATAGCAGGGTCGCAGGAGGGGGTCCGATCACGTGGGTGGAGTTTCAAGTTGCATTCCTAGATCGGTTCTTCCTTTGGGAGATGAGGGAGCTAAAGGAAGCTGAGTTTGTAAACTTGATGCAGGGAAGGATGACAGTGCAAGAGTTTTCCTTTGAGTTCACTCGCCTATAAAAATATGCCCCGAAGTTAGTAGCTGACCAGAAGGCACGAGTGAGTAGGTTTGTTCATGGTATAGCAGGGTATTTGGACAAGGAGTGCCGAATTTCTATGCTTCACCAAGATATGGACTTTCCTCGCATGGTGTTATACGCCCAGCAGATGGAGGCGGCACATTCGAGAGAGACTGAGGCCAAGAGGGCCAGAACCGAGGATCACAGGTTCTCTCAGCAGAGGTCCGGAGGTGGAAACCGATAGCAGACTCATCAGAGATCATTTTCCCTAGCATCTTCGGCATTAATTGTGCCATCTAGGACTATACATGATCAAAGAGGGTGAGCGTCAGGCTCCAGGGCTCAGATCAGCTGACTCACAAATTCTAGCATCCCAGCTTGTCGCAGATGTGGTCGGGGCCACACAGGCCAGTGCTTTGCAAGTTCAGGTGCTTGTTTTGGTTGTGGGCAGCCCAGACACATTCTTCGAGATTGTCCATAAGCGAGGCAGGATCAGGTTGGGGGCCGAGGCCCAACTTTTAGTTTAGAAGCCCCTACCCCACGCTAAGCACATCAGGGGGCATCTACTAGCACAGCTGGCGGTCAACGCCAGAATATGTTCTATGCTTTAGCTTCCTGTCAGGAGCAGGAGTTTAGTAAGTGTGAGTTCTGGTTGAACTCTGTGGCATTTCTGGTCCATGTAGTATCAAGCGAGGGCATAAAAGTAGATTCTTAGAAAATTGAGGCGGTGAAGAATTGGCCTACACCGGTGAATCCCTTGGATATACGGAGTTTCTTATGTTTAGCTGGATAGTATCGGAGATTTGTTGAGGGTTTCTCATTTATTGCGGCACCTTTGACCAAGTTGACTCAGAAAAAGATAAAGTTCCAATGGTCGGAGGCTAGTGAGAAGAGCTTCCAAGATTTGAAGGCTTGACATACTACCGTACCGTATTGACCCTACCAGAGGGTACAAAACATTTTATACTGTATTGTGATGCTACAAGAATTGGACTTGGGTGTGTATTGATGCAACAAGGGAAGGCGATAACATACGCCTCGAGACTGTTGAAAGTCCATGAGAAGAATTACCCGACCCACAATCTTGAATTGGCTGCGGTGGTGTTCGCATTGAATATATGGCGACATTACTTGTATGGGGTCCATGTGGATGTGTTTACGGACCGCAAGAGTTTACCATATGTGTTCATGTAGAAGGATCTCAATCTTCGGCAACGGAGGTTGATCTTGGGCAAATTTATATGTCCAATTGATACTCAAAAGTACCATTTTAGCCTTGTTTATCTACCAATGTGTATACATTCTCATGTAATTGGTAATAAAATGTGAATTTATACTAACCAACATGATTAGCATTGTTTGGCAGGTAAAATGTAATTTCGGGAAGCTAAAATGCATGTTGGATGATATCGGGGTTGGACTTGGATGCGAGCAAGGGATAAAGCATTGGACAGCATGAATTAAAGGGGCTTCGCGATGAAGCCGTGTCACGCTGCCATCACGGAGGCCTTCTGCCTAGATAGGGAAAATTCGCCCAAATTCCAGAGAGGGTCCGCGTCCATTCCGTGGCACGGTGGCTTGGCTCCGCGTTGCACGTCGTGCCATGTTGGGCCTTAATTCCTGGACCCCCAATTCTAGTGAGGGTCCGCGTCCGTAGCGTGTCACGGAGGCAGTGCTCCGCGATGCACTCCGTGACACGTTGCTCGTTATTTCGGGAAAAATTCCCAGCAGTATAAATAGAACACTTAGGTTCATTTTTCAATATTCTGACTTGGTGGAGCAAGGACGTGGGTTACAGGCAGTTGAGGGACAAAAATATCAGGGTTTTTTCTCTCTTTCGTTCTTCTTTAATTCAATTGCTTGTATGATTAACACTCATTTTAAGATGTTTAATCCACAAATGAGTAGCTAATTCCTCTCCTTGCTGAGGTTATGAACAATTGTGATGAAATTTGATCATTGATTCTTTGGTTGTTCATCTTTTCTTCCATGTTGTTCTATTAATTCTTGTTCTTACTGCATTAATGTGTGTCCTACATTAATGTACATCTAAAAAGTCCGGTTTCACTCGAGAGAGAAAGAAATTGGAAAATTGTGAATTAATAGGATATGTTCTTTACTTGGTTTGGGAAAATTGAGTCTTGATTTGCTTTCAGGATAGAAATATACCTGAAAGTCGTATTAGTCAATTTAGGAACCGGAATTGTATGGCTAGAACATGAATTGCATTTAATCACAAAAATGTAGGTGGATGGTTCATGATTCTTAAGTGAGGTTAAATACGAGAGTTTTAATCTCTTGGCAGTAGTTCTTGGCTAGCAACTGGAGGAAAAGATTAACCAAATTATGATGATAATCAATTTCATTACATGTTCGTTTAACCTCAGCATGCTCTCATTCATAGTTAACATTCAAAGTAGATAATTGTTTTTAGCTTTAGTATAAAAATTATAAAACAAACTATCAAACTTTTGGTTACACTGTTGTCTGCATTTTTAGAAGTAAAATATAGTACACTTGAGCAAATTGCACTTCATCTAAGTCTCTGTGGGATCGATACTTGGCTTACTAAAGCCACTTACTACTTGTTCGACCACGTGCACTTGTGTGTCGTTTTATATACCCAGAAGACAATCCGAACAAGTTTTTGGCGTCGTTGTCGGGGACTTGGCAATTGGTGAATTTGTTTTAAGTGTTAATTTACTATATTTTTATTTTCTTAGTGTTGACAACTTGGTCCTAGCCTGTATTTTGCAGACTTAATTGCTGTTGAACACTAGCAAGAGACAAGGAGCTGGTGGAATCGTATATAGAGCCAGAAAGGATATTTCACAGTAAACGAAGAGAAGCTCTACCAAGAAAGCTGCAGTTGCTCAGACAGACGATCATGGATCAACAACAGAATCCACCGGTAGTACGGGCAGTGTTAGTGCCCGAAGAAGCAGCAGCTCGGCCGGTTCGCGAGGTGGCAATCCCACATGCCAATAATGTTACATCTAGTATCCGCAAACCTGAGCTAGGAGGGAGATTTAAACTTAAAAAGAATATGGTGCAGTTGTTGCACACTAGCGGGCAGTTTACCGGTCTCCCTCATAAAGATCCACAGCAGCATCTCCGAAATTTTTTGGAGATAAGTGACACTTACATCCTCGCTAGAGTGTCATCAGACTATGTCCGACTTACATTATTGCCATTCTCATTATTGGGAGAAGCCAAGAGGTGGTTGAAAGCTGAGCCACCGAATTCTATTTCTATGTAGGATGATCTTGCACGAAAGTTCTTGATACGGTTTTTTCCCTCTGGTAAAACAGCAAGACTTAGAAGTCAGATTCTAAGTTTCAAATAGAGAGAGGGAGAAAATTTATATCAGGCCTGGGAGAGATTTAAATCCATGTTGCGGGATTGTCCTCATCATCATCAGTCCAATGATGTGCTGGTACACACATTTATAGAGGGTTTGGAACCCCACACCAAAATATTGCTAGACTCAGCAGCTGGAGGGCAAGCGCTGGAGAAAACTTATGAGGAGCTGTATACCTTGTTGAACCGTATTTTGCAGGGCAATCCAGAATGGAATGCTGATTCATCAAGAGGTGGGACAAGGAAAGCAGCAGGAGTGCTAGAAGTGGATGGGTTTACAGCTATCGCTGCACAGATAGCTGCATTGCAAAATCAACTTAACACCCACTTCAGCAACATGACATTGAACCAGCCTCAAGCCCCAGTTAATGCAGTACAGCAGATGTGGTGTGAAGTGTGTGGAAGCAGTGAGCACTCAGCTGAGTGTTGTGGAGCCAATCCTGTCTCGGTAAACTTTGTGGGTAATGCGCAAAGGAACAACCAACAGTATGGTAGTAGCTACAATTCCAATTGGAGGAATCATCCTAATTTCTCATGGGGTAGCAACAACCATCAGGGGCAAAGTTCGGGTCAGGGTGTGCAAAGGAACCAAGGAGGGCAGCAGAATTATCAAGCACAATTCAGAAACAACAATGCACCTCCTCTACCACCATCACCCAGCATTGAGGAGATCTTCAAGACCATGATAGCTAACCAAGCTCAATTGCAGGCTGACTATGTGAAATTGGCAGCCGAAGTGAAAAACAACCAGTTAGCTACCAAGGCACTTGAATATCAATTTGGGCAATTTGGGCAAGCCCAAAACACAAGGCCTAGAGGAGGACTGCCGAGCGACACGGATCCCAATCCCAAGCCGGTAAATGCAGTGACCACAAGGAGTGGTTTGCAGCTGAAAGAGGTGGAACCAAAAAGACCACCTCAACAGTCGGGAGCAGTAGAAGTTGAGAGGGAGCAAAGTAATGAAAGGGGGAAGACTAAGGAAGCTGAATCAGAAAGACCTCCACCCCCGTTCCCTCAACGACTAAAGAAACACAAGGAGGAGGCGTGTTTCAAGAAATTCATGGAGGTGCTGAAACAGGTACATATTAACTTACCTCTTGTTGATGTCTTGCAGGGAGTGCTGAAATATGCTAAGTATATAAAGGACATCGTGGAAAACAAAAGTCGATTGACTGAGTATGCTACGGTGGCTCTAACGGAGGAGTGCACTTCCAGGATTCAAAATAGACTGCCCACAAAGCTAAAAGACCTTGGGAGTTTTACTATCCAGATTACTATTGGGCAAAGCATCCGAGCTCGTGGATTGTGTGATTTGGGAGCGAGCATAAATTTGATGCCGTCTTCGGTATTCAGAAAGTTGGGTCTAGGGAGTCCTAGACCCACAATGGTAATCTTGCAGTTGGCGGATCGATCCTTAGCCAGACCTGATGGCATTGTAGAGGACGTTCTGGTGCAAGTTGGCTCCCTAATTTTCCCGGTAGATTTTGTCGTGCTGGATATTGAACCAGACGCGGAAGTCCCATTTATTTTGGGACGTCCTTTCTTGGCAACCGGGAAAGCACTAATTGACGTAGCTGTGGGGCAGCTAACAATGCGAGCACATGACAAGGTGGAGGTGTTCGATGTGTACAAGGCACCCAAGCTCCCGATGGTGCATGAATAACTCTCGGTGATCAATGTGACTGATCAAGGCGATGATGAGCAGAGGAAGGATTCACGGGAGTTAATGGGAAAACCACTGGATAGGTGTAAGCACTACTGGGGGGAGGACGGTGATCGAGAGAAATCGTCTATCACCCTAGAGGACAATTGAGCTTAACGACGTCGAGCCGCGACGGTAAACCAGGCGCTGCACGGGAGGCAACCCGTGAAATTTTTTTTCTTTTTGTAAAGTGTAAATAGACTTGTCTTTTCTTTTTCTTTTTCTTGATTTACTACAAAAAAAATTTGTTTTAGTTTTTGTTTTATTTGTATTTAGAGTGAAACCTATAATTCTAACAAATTTTGTATAGTGAGATGAATTTCAGGTCAAACGGAGAAAAATATGCACGGAATCGCGAAGGAAAAGTCGAGGTATGAAAAATTAATAAAAAGTGGCAAACAGTGAGCTGAGGCGACAGCTCCGTGTCACGGAGGTGGACCTCCGCGTTACCTCCGTGACACGTTGAGGTAGAATCCGAAAATTTTAAAAATTTCCAGAACAATCTCGCGATGGCTCCGTGTCACGGAGGCAGTGCACCGCGATGCACTCTGTGACACGTTGCCTTGTATATCGCGACGGGTCACACAGGGTCGCCGGGTGACCCGTGCGATTTCCCTACATTTTAACCCCGAAAACCCTCCCTTTTCCCTCATTTTTTAATCTCTCCGCGATCAAACCCCCCAAAACCCATCCCCTATCAACGTGACACGGAGTAAGGCAAGAAATTCAATGATTTTTCTTCGATTCTTCAAAGAAAAGGTATGTTTTTCGATTTCCTCTCAAATTCGTGTTGATTTTCTTCGATATTGAGCATGGGAGGTGAGCTAAATTGCCCTACGTAGTAATTAATCATGAATTCGAGTTAATTGTTGTTGATGAATGTTCGGAATGTCGTTATGATTTCTGAACTTGTCGATTGCATAAATTAATCGAATTTGATTGACAATATCAATTATAGGGCTTGTATGTTGATTTTGAAGTTGAAAATGTATTGAAATTGTGAATTTTATGTCGGGATGTAAATGTTGAATGAGATGAGTCGATGTACAAATTGTTAGGATGTTAATAGAACGATGGATTCTCGGGTTAAGGGAATGTTGAAATTTGTAAGAATTTGGTTAGTTGTATAGGTTCGTGTAGATAAATTTTGGTTGTTGTTTTTGTTTCTTTGTTTTTCTTTGCTAAGTGCGATGGTTAAGATGTTAGCGATGGTAGTGATTGTGATATGCTGTACGAAGTCTGAGTAGTACGCAGAAGTTATACTGTCGAATTTTTCAAACGCACTAAGCATGATTGTATAATTGTTTATTGTGTGTAAATAAAGATAATCTTGCCGTATTGTTGTAACTGTAGCTAAGGACTAAGTGTGGGGTAACCTAGCGTAACCCGACCTTAGCCGAAGTTAATATCCGTGAGCTTAACATTGATCTTGTTTACTTAGGTTGACATGTAAAATAGCAAGCTGGCAAGAGAAAGGAAAAGGCGCATCAACTTCAGGCGCCGGAAGGAAACGAATCAGACTGGGCACAGCAGTCCCAGCTGCACCAGCAGTTCTACGCGGCCAACGCCGCCAATACGGAACAAGATGGGTGACTGATGAGGGGAAAAAGTGGTACGCAAAGCACAAAGAAAAAAAATATTTCCCCGAGGAGCATATAGCACGGGAACCATTGGCACAGGAGTTCCCTAGGATGGTCCACCGGATCGAGGCATCTGGGCTTAATTTCATATTTGAGGAGCCCAAGGAATGCAATTTGCACCTGGTTCGGGAGTTCTATGCCAATTGGAACCCGACTATCAGAAGTCACACCATCAAGATTAGAGGGAAAATAGTCACCTTGGAGCCCCACCACCTCAATTCCATCATAGGAGCGCGGGACACAGACGCCTACGTACTCCGATAGCTGAACATTACCCCACCGTATGCGGACATCAGATGCACATTGTGTGGGACTCGATCGACAGCTAGATGGAGCAAACACAAAGAGAGGGGCTACCACCAGACTTTGCCATATTCACAGATAAATAGGGAAGCCTGAATCTGGCTGAAGATAGTCTGCTCATGCCTAATCCCGGGGGTACATATGACAGATGTAACCCGGGATCGTGTATGCCTGGTGTACGCCCTGATGAAAGGGCTGGAGATCAACGTGAGGGCGGTAATTATCTCCCCCATGAAGAGAGCCCGGTTGCACCAGGGGCACAGGTATGGCTTTGGTGGACTACTCACCACCTTCCTCAGGGGCCTAGACGTCGAGGAGGAGGCCCTTCACTATATCCCACAGATGGAGCGGCGGGCCTTAGATGTTACTAAAACTAAGGCTCCTGACACCACCCACGGGCCAGTGCTTACACTTGGCGAGTGACATGCTCGTGATGACCAGTATATGGCTCGGATGTATGGGATGCAGATGCTCCAACTGAGGATAGGCGGGAGGCCGGCGACAGAGGAGGAGCTATGGCAGCTCGAGCTAGACTACCCTTTCGACGAAAATGCCAGGGCTCTATGCCGAGTGGGGCCAGCATTTGTAGAGCCCACAGATGATGATGTCCCCACAGACGAGGAGACACGTTGGGAGGACTCCAATGTGGAGTCCGATGATGACGACGGAGGCGACTCGGACATGGGAGATGAAACAGCAGCACCCGACGAAGAAGTGGAATACTTTGACTGATCAGGGAGTTCCACCACCCGATTTTGTGCTATTTTAATTTTTGTGAACACTGGGGACAGTGTTCGAACTAAGTGTGGGGTGGGAGTAGTTAGGTGCTGGGCTGGGCTGTTTTGTATGTATGCTCTATTCTGTTGTCGTGTATGTGAAAATTTGTTTGTCCCTGTTAGTGTGAATTGTTAAGTTGTTTTGTATTTGTAAATTTATGTGAAATTGATGTGTGTTGCTGAATGTTGCTAGCTTATTCTTATTCTGTACATATTTTTGTTATTGAAATGATCGATATTTTTTTTTTAACAAAAAAAAATTTAAAATATTTTGTACATAATTTTTCTATCGAAATGATCGATATTTTCAACATTTTTTTACTTCTTGGGTTTCTCGGCGTTTGTTTTCGGTTCTTTTACCGAGAATAGTCCCATTGAACTGAAGTCATAGTAGTGACCATTCCCTATGATGGATGGATGACGACCGTCTTAAGGGAAATGTAGTCGTTAGGAGTAGATTTTTTTCAATTATTTATCAGTTTTTTCTTTGGTGGGTTGCATCCCAAAACTTGTAGTTACTGGATGGTTGCGAAATTCTGGTTGTGTATTGTACATGATATTTAAAATGCAAAGGTGATTCGTATGAAAGCATGAAACTTTGTAAATATGTTGAGATACCTAGGCCATAGAGTTCGATTCAGAGTGATTGAGGCTTAATGTTTGAATTCCTGTAATTAGCTGATTGACGAGTCTGTGAATACATCTTGAATTGAGCATGTGCAAAAAGTGTGAAGTGAGGTGTTGATATTCCATGCTATTGTGAAGTGTCTAGAACTTGCCTGGTGTGTGTACAAAACGAAATGAAGGAGGTTTACTGTAGAAAATGATGTAGGCATTTCTTTGTTTTAACCGAGAGTTTCTATTTTTCCTTGTCGTACACACTTTGATTGTATACCCTAGTCAGCCCATTGAGCCTTTAGCCGATTATTATTTTTCTTTTGTCATAAAGTGTAAACTGAGCTTAATTCCTTCTTTTCATTAGCCGTAAAGTCGATACAAAACTCTTAAGCGCTTAAGAAAAGTAAATCATTTTCCCGAAGTGTCAAAGAGTGAGAATGGTGAAAAGAAAAAGAAAAGTAGAGTGAGAGAAGAAAAGAAAAGGTTGAAGGTGTACTTGCTATAAATAAACGATAATGAAGGTGCATGAATAATCTTTGTTATTGTGTCAAGTGTGCTTAATATGATGGGCCATACTAAAGAAAATCACCAAGAATGGGATGATGAAAAAAGAAACAATGTCCATGAGTTGAGGGGATGTGTTGAAAAGGCGCTTAAGGATGCTAGTGGCTATTATTGGCTAATCCAATATTTACTAGTTCCGTAGCTTCCATTACAACCCATTAAAGACCTACGTGATCTTACATCGCACTTCTTTATATTAGTGGAGTAATACACTAAGTCAAGCTTATGGGTCATGACATGATGCATGTGAATTCTTTTGGGAGAGAGAGCGAAATTGTTTTTACATGCCCCTGCTTGAATGTTTGGTAGTCATATGAGCAAAAAGGGGAAGATTCTCTTGTGTTGTGAGGGCACATGCTTGATGAAAGATTAATTTTCGTGTCGGATATCTTGACCAACTGGTTTGCATGAGTTTGCCAATATCGAGAGTCGATTCTTAAAGTCTAGGAGGTCTTAATGTATTGAAGGTCATTGCATTGATAAGACCATGCATGTTTTCTTGATGATTTGCTGTATTGAATAATCGGTATGACCGTAGCCTAAATTGTCGAACCGAAGTAGCGAGGTTGGGATGTAAATTGCATGAAGTGTAGGATTGTTGTTCGAGGACGAACAAGGATTTAAGTGTGGGGTAAGTGATCTTGGGAAAATTTATATGCCCAAGTGATACTCAAAAGTACCATTTTAGCCTTGTTTATCTACCAATGTGTATACATTCTCATGTAATTGGTAATAAAATATGAATTTATACTAACCAACATGATTAACATTGTTTTGCAGGTAAAATGTAATTTCGGGAAGCTAAAATGCATGTTGGATGATATCGGGGTTGGACTTGGATGCGAGCAAGGGATAAAGCATTGGACAACATGAATTAAAGGGGCTCCACGATGGAGCCGTGTCACGCTGCCATCGCGGAGGCCTTCTGCCTGGATAGGGAAAACTCGCCCAAATTCCAGAGAGGGACCGCGTCCGGTCCGTGGCACGGTGGCTTGGCTCCGCGTTGCACGCCGTGCCACGTTGGGCCTTAATTCCTGGACCCCCAATTCCAGTGAGGGTCCGCGTCCGTAGCGTGTCATGGAGGCAATGCTCCGCGATGCACTCCGTGACACGTTGCTCGTTATTCCGAGAAAAATTCCCAGCAGTATAAATAGAACACTTAGGTTCATTTTTCAATATTCTGACTTGGTGGAGCAAGGACGTGGGTTACAGGCAGTTGAGGGACGAAAATATCAGGGTTTTTTCTCTCTTTCTTTCTTCTTTAATTCAATTGCTTGTTTGATTAACACTCATTTTAAGATGTTTAATCCACAAATGAGTGGCTAATTCCTCTCCTTGCTGAGGTTATGAACAATTGTGATGAAAATTTGATCATTGATTCTTTGGTTGTTCATCTTTTCTTCCATGTTGTTCTATTAATTCTTGTTCTTACTGCATTAATGTGTGGCCTACATTAATGTACATCTAAAAAGTACGGTTTCACTCGAGAGAGCAAGAAATTGGACAGTTGTGAATTAATAGGATATGTTCTTTACTTGGTTTGGGAAAATTGAGTCTTGATTTGCTTTCAGGATAGAAATATACCTGAAAGTCATATTAGTAAATTTAGGAACCAGAATTGTATGGCTAGAACATGAATTGCATTTAATCACAGAAATGTAGGTGGATGGTTCATGATTCTTAAGTGAGGTTAAATACGAGAGTTTTAATCTCTTGGCAGTAGTTCTTGGCTAGCAACTAGAGGAAAAGATTAACCAAATTATGATGATAATCAATTTCATTACATGTTCGTTTAACCTCAGCATGCTCTCATTCATAGTTCAGATTCAAAGTAGATAATTGTTTTTAGCTTTAGTATAAAAATTATAAAACAAACTATCAAACTTTTGGTTACACTGTTGTCTGCATTTTTAGAAGTAAAATATAGTACACTTGAGCAAATTGCACTTCATTCAAGTCTTTGTGGGATCGATACTTGGCTTACTAAAGCCACTTACTACTTGTTCGACCACGTGCACTTGCGTGTCGTTTTATATACCCACAAGACAATCCGAACAGAGGTCGTTGGAGCTACTCAAGGACAATGATGTGAGTGTCCTTTACCATCCGGGTAAGGCTAATGTAGTAGCAGATGCACTTAGTAGGCTCTGCATGGAAAGTGTGTCCCACGTGGATGATGGAAGGACAGAGTTGGTGAAGGATGTACATCGACTCGCATAGTTGGGACTTAGGCTGGTCGACTCGACCGATGGCAGTGTTGTTGTCCAAAACGAATCAGAATTGTCCTTGGTGACTAATGTAAAATCTAGACAAGATGAGGATTTGATTTTGGTAAAGCAGAAAGAAGTCTTTCGAAGTCAGAAGGTGGAGGTCTTCTCTCAAGGGGAGATGGTGTGTTTCGGTACCCGAATTTCCTACTTGTTCTCGATGTTGACGATTTGAGGGGCCAGATATTGCATGAGGCACATGGAACCAGGTATTCTATCCATCCAGGTGCCACTAATACGTATCGTGATTTATGAGAGATCTATTAGTGGGATGGTATGAAGAGGGATATTGCAGAATTCGTAGCCAAGTGCTCGAATTGTCAGCAAGTAAAGGTTGAGCATCAAAGGATGGGGGGAGTACTTCAAGATTTCAGCATTCCTACTTGGAAGTGGAAAATATTAACATGGATTTCATAATAGGCCTACCTTATACGCTTCGACACTATGATTCTATTTGGGTGGTAGTAGACAGGTTGACCAAGGCTGCACATTTCCTACCGATGAAAACCAAGGTTCAGAGGATGATTATGACAAGCAATATAGCTAGGAGTTGGTTCGATTACATGGAGTGCCCCTGTCTATTATTTCAGAGTTAGGTACCTAGTTTACCTCTCTATTTTGGTCGTCTTTCCAGAAAGGGCTTGGGACTCAGGTTAAGCTCAGCACAACATTTCATCCCCAAATCGGTGGTCAAGCGGAGAGGGAAATTCAAACCCTCAAGGACATGTTCAGAGCATGTGTGATGGACTTCAAAGAGAGTTGGGATGATCATTTGCCACTAATCGAGTTTTCTTACAATAAAAGCTATCACTCTAGCATCTAGATGGCACCGTTCGAGGCTCTTTATGGGCGGAGATGTAGATCGCTCATCGGATGGTATGAGGTTGGTGAGGCAGCTATGTAGGGATGGATTTGGTTCATGAGGCTATTGTAAAGGTTTTGTTGATAAGGGAAAGGATAAAAACCGCTCATAGTTATCAAAAGTCATATGCTGATGTGAGGAGGAGAGAGTTGGAGTTCGAGGTGGACAATTGGGTATTTCTGAAGGCATCTCACATGAAGGGAGTCATGCGGTTTGGGAAGTAAGGAAAACTCAGTCCCCGCTATGTTGGTCCCTACCGGGTTATGAGAAGAGTTTGTAAGGTAGCGTATGAGTTAGACTTACCCTCAGAATTATCTTTCATGCATCCTGTGTTTCATGTGTCTCTTTTGAAGAAATGTTTGGGAGATCTAACGCTAGTAGTCCCGGTGGATAGCATTGGAGTAAAGGATAGCCTTAGCTACGAGGAAGTTCCAGTTGAAATATTGGATCGTTAGGTTCAGAGGCTGAGGAACAAGGAAGTAGCTTCCGTAAAGGTGTAATGGAGAAATCAGCATGTTGAGGGAGCTCCGTGGCAAGCCGAAGTGGATATGATGGCTAAATACCCACACTTATTCTCTACCAGCTCAGTTCCGACTTGAGGTATTAGTTTTACGCTATGACTCTATTTAGTTTTCATGTTTGGTTTATGTGTTCAAGTTTATTTTATGTATATAGATATGTATGTGAAGCATGAGATCAGTTCAGCTATGTGATATGAACCGGAGGTAGTCATTCTGTTAGGTTTCAGCTTAAATGATCAGCATTTGAATATGATAATTGCATTTTTCTGTCTTCTTCTTGTTTCCTACATTCGAGGATGAATGTTCCCAAGGGGGAGATATTATTATACCCCAGGAGCTCAAATATCGGACTCGGGAGTTGAAACAGGGGAAAAGTGGAAATTAATATTACAATCTTAGGACGAGTCGTCTCACAAATCGTGAGGACAGCCCACGAGTCGTTAGGTGACTCATGGGGAATGAAAAATATTGGGGAAAAGGAAGAATAGGCAGTGTACCTAACGGGAGTCCTCACGAGTCATTCTTAGCCTATACGACTCATGGGGTGAGTCTGTCACAACCCAAACGGCGACCCGAATTGTAGACACGGGACAAGGGACCCCAAAAAACCCCAAATCGACCCATTGAATAAGCATACAACTAAATCACTCATTACACTGAAGAAAAACATTAATATAATCTCAGCAGAAGTCTAATTCAAAATCACATCAGAATAACATCTGAAGATGCACATACTTAAGTCTGAAAGCCTCTAATCTGGACGAGTTGATGGGACAAGACCCAAACTAATTAAACAACACTGGAACTGGAAATACATAAAGGAAAATTATAGTGTAGTCCTCAAAGGATGAGGACTTACCAATTCGAGCAGATACTAACTCCAAAAAGCTGTCTTAGATCGGGACTAAAGCTGTGAATCGGGTCTTGTATCATGAAATGATACAACATAGAAAGTATGCGGTCAGTAAGTGGAATATACCGAGTATGAAAGGTAAGTAAAACCGCTCAAGTAAAGTGAATCATTAAATCATTTCATAACATATCATAATCTTTCAAGTATAAGTAGATGGGATACATGCATTCATTCTAAAATCGCAATCATATCAAAACATGGCCATGCATAGCTTTATAACATTATGACTGACTCGAATGACTCAAAGCTGTAACATAACATTTATATTGAAGAGCTGAACAACGAGTCAAACCTTGCTTTTAGAACATGCATGTGTAAGGAAATCATCATGAGCAATGAATATGTAAATCTGAATGATATAGACGGTGGGAGACTCGTCACTTAACCAACATACCACGATAGAGCTTACGTGGTCCATCACACTCAAGTGGGTAGAGCCGTCCATAACCTTGCGGACAATACCATGGTATTGATATCAATCTGAAGGGCCAATCTGGTCAAGGACAGCTCACAAGAGAGGTCCCAATATTATAATAGTGTCAACCTACGTTGGTGCGTAGTTTAGGGGCATAGGGTGATTGACCCTTAACCCTCTCGGTGCTAGACTTCTCTCCCAAAAACATGCAATGTTTTACATCATGTATAATGAAGCTCAACATCGTCTATTGACGAAGCTTAACATCATGCATAGTATGAAATGAAGCTCAACATCTTCTATTGACAAAGCTCATAATGTAATCATGCATAGACTCGACATCATATGAAAATGAAGCTCAACATTGTCCTTTGACAAAGCTCGACAATGACATATATCTCAATTATGAATTTATGCATATGAGAAGGCTTATTTAGAAACATACCACAAGTTCAAATATCGCTGGGAACATCTACTCCAAATCACATGGTAAGATAGATGAAGGAATATTTTACTCAACATACCACAAGCTAGAAATCATGAAATTTGAATTTTACTCCAAACAATGTGGTGAGCTTATTTCGGAAAAAAATTATCATTTTAAATCAACATGTGGGCATTTCCCAAAGCTTTATCATACTTGGATCTACTCAATTCATTTTGAAAACAACATCATAATCATGAGTAGCTTTAGAAACATTCCTTTCATCATTAAATCTCATCATCATTATAGATTCATCATCAATCACCTCTTTAATGAACTTTTCATCCATGGGTATTTAAATTTTCATAACTTAGAAAATATGATTTTTATTGAAAACAATTTAAAATCAGCCCAAGCTTCACAATCCATCATTATAAATAGAATTTAATCATACCCATGTATATTGATTGAAGAATTATGCAATTGGGTGAAAACCCCATACTTGATCATAGGTGATTTATCATAATTTGATAGAAATTGGACATGAGTGTGGAAGGAGAAATCCATTCATAGCCTTACATACTTGGGAATGGTGAATTCTAACACCCTCTAATTGCCCAAGCTGAGATTCCTATGGAAACCATGATATTTTTTCCTAGGCACCTCTTCACTTCTTCAAACTTGCATGCAATGGGAGAATGACTTAGAATAGGTTTTCCCCTGCTAAAACCCCACTAAAACGAGCTTTAAACGACGTAGTATAGGCTCCTAAAATTTAGGAATTACGGAAAAGCCCTTACTAAAATCGCTGAAAATGACTGCCAGGTGGCCCAACGAGGGACCTAACGACTCATCACGAGGGGTCACGACTCGTCGAGTCGTCCATCAGATACACTGGTTATGAAATCTCTTTGGGCTCGTAACAGGTGACTTAACGATCCGTTGCCACTGACCATGACTCGTGGCCACCTCCCGTCATGTACCTGCCTCCCTAACTTCAACTTGCTTAAATTTCACCCAAAGGCTCATACCACGACTCTTCGCCAGTCCTAATGAGTCGTGGTCACCTCCCATCAAGTGCACTTGGAACTTCGCCTATTCTTTTCCTTTTTTCTCACGCACGGCTGACCTAACGACTCATGGTGTATGACCACGAGTCATTCCCACGCCCATGGGGACTTCTTCTCCTTCAGGCCTCCCCAAGAGTCACCTAATGACTTGTGGGGTCTCCTTACGAGTCGTCCAATGACTCCTCCTGCAACTAAAGCACCTAATTCTAGTTTTTCTCCGTTTCAACTCCCGAGCCCGATCTTTGAATTGTCGAGGAATGACAATACATCCCCCAGGGGAAGATTCATCCTCAAATGTTAGAAACAAGTAGAAAACAGAAATATACAATTATCACACTCCGATACTGATCATTTTAACCAAAATTTTTACAGAATGACCACCTCGGTTTCATAACACATAGCTGAACTAATCTCATACTTCACATACACAACCATACACATAAAGAAACTTGAACACATGAACTTATCACGAAATTAAATAAAATGATAGAGCGAAATGGATACCTTAAGTCAGAACTGAGTCGCTAGAGAATAAATGTGGGTATTTAGCCATCATATCCCATTCGATATCCCACATAGCTCCTTCAACATGCTGATTTTTCCATAAGTTCTTAACTGAAGCTATTTCTTTGGTCCTCAACTTCCGAATCTGATGATCTAGGATTTCAACGGGAACTTCTTCATAACTGAGGCTTTCTTTTGCACCAATTCTGTCCACCGGAACTACTAAAGCTGGACCACCTAAGCACTTTTTCAAGAGCGATACATGAAAGACGGGATGAACTGAAGATAACTCGGATGGCAAGTCCAACCCACACGCCACCTTACCAACTCTTCTCATAAACCGGTAAGAAGCAATGTACTGAGTACTGAGTTTACCTTTCTTTCCGAACCGCATGACTACCTTCATGGGAGATACCTTTAGAAATACCCAATCTTCCACCTCAAACTCCAGATCTCTTCTCCTCATATCAGCATACGATTTCTGACGACTCTGAGCGGTCTTTAGCCTATCCGTTATCAACTGTCCCTTTACCATGGACTCATGAACTGAATCAGGACCTATCATAGCAGCTTCCCCAACATAAAACCATCCAATGGGAGATCTACACCTCCACCCATAAAGATCCTCGAATTGTGCCATCTGAATGCTAGTGTGATAGTTGTTGTTATAGGCAAACTCAATCAAGGGAAAATGATCATCCCAACTACCTTTCAAAATCCATTACACATGCTCTTAACATGTCCTCTAGAGTCTGGATTGTTCGTTCGGCTTGGCCATCCGTTTGCGGATGAAAGGCTGTACTGAGCTTAACCTGAGTCCTAAGCCCTTTTTGAAAAGACCGCCAAAACTGAGAGGTAAACTGAGTACCTCGGTCTGAGATAATAGAAAAGCGAACCCATGAAGTCGAACCAACTCCCGAATATATAATTTGGCATAATCATCCGCTGAATCTGTGGTTTTGACCGGTATGAAGTGTGCATCCTTGGTTAACCTGTCGAGCACCACCCAAATGGAATCATACTGTCGGTGAGTACGGGGTAGACTAGTAAGGAAATCCATATTAATCTCTTCCCACTTCCAAGTGGGAATGCTGAATCCTGAAGTACGCCTACCGGCCTTTGATGCTTAACTTTCACTTGCTGACAGTTCGGGCACTTAGCTACAAATCCTGCAATATCCTTCTTCTTGCCATCCCACCAATAGTTTTCTCACAAGTCCCGATACATCTTTGTGGATCCCGAATGGATAGAATATCTGGTACCATGTGCCTCATGCAATATTCCACCTCTCAAATTGTCAACGTCTGGGACACGATGACTTGGTATCGTAGCACCCTATCTTCCCCTTGGGAGAAAACATTCACCTTTTGACTCCGCACCACTTCCGTCAATTTCCTCAAAATCGGATCCTCGTCTTGCCTAGATTTCACATCCACCACCAGGGATGATCCTGATCCATTTTGCACAACAATACCGCCATCGGTTGAGTCGATCAATCTAACCCCCAACCTTGAAAGTCAGTATCTTTCACTAACTCCTTTCTTCCCTCATCCACGTGGGACACACTTACCATAGAGAGCCTACTAAGTGCAGCTGTAACCACATTAGCCTTGCTCGAGTGGTAAAGAACACTCATTTTGTAATCCTTTAGTAACTCCAACCACCTCTTTTGCCGAAGATTGAGATTCTTTTGCATGAACACATATTGCAAGCTCTTCTGATCCGTGAATAAATCCACGTGGACCCTATACAAGTAATAATGCCATATATTCAAGGAGAATACCACCGCGGCCAACTCAAGATCACGGTGTTTACCTTTTTCTGAGTCAACTTGGTCAAAGGGGATGCAATTGATGAAAATCCCTCAACGAATCTCCAATAATAACCCGCTAAGCCCAAAAAGCTCCTGATATCCGATGGGTTCACTAGTCTAGGCCAATTCTTTACTGCTTCGATTTTCTAAGAATCTACCTTTATGCCCTCACTTGATACCACATGACCTAGAAATGCCACAGAGTCCAACCAAAACTCACATTTGCTGAACTTTGCATACAACTGCCGATCCTTGAGGGTCTGAAGCACTACTCTCAAGTGAGCGGCATGCTACTCCTCGTTCCGAGAGTATATAAGGATATCATCGATAAACACAATCACGAACATGTCTATATATTCCTTGAATACCCTAATCATTAGATTCATAAAAGCTGTAAGGAAATCGATTAGTCCAAAAGACATAAGAATGAATTCGTTGTGACCATACCAAGTTCTAAAAGCGGTTTTTGGAATGTCACTCTCTCGAACCCTAAGTTGGTGATACCCGGATCTGAGATCAATCTTGGAGAAACACTTGGCACCCTGAAGATGGTCAAATAAATCATCGATCCTAGATAAAGGATACATGCTCTTAGCTATGACCTTGTTCAACTACCTACAATTAATGCACCTCCAGAGAGAACCATGCATCTTCCAAATGAATAGAACTAGTGCACCCCATAGGGACTTACTCGGACTAATAAAGACCTTATCTAACAGGTCATTCAACTGATCATTCATCTCTTTTAGCTCGGCTGGAGCCATTCTATAGGGCGGGATAGATATAGGTTGCGTGTCGGGAAGAAGATCTATACCAAAATCAGTCTCCCGCTCGGACAGACACCTAGAAAATCAATAGGAGAGACCTCTGGATACTCACATACTACTGCTACGGACTGGATGGTCAAGGGCTTGTACTCCACATCCTTAACCCTAACTCGATGGTACATGCAATCCTTAGAAATCATCTTCCTACCCTTAAGGTAGGACATGAATCGACCTACAGGTACAACTGAACTACCCTTCCATTCTAAGACTATCTCACCCAGAACTTTGAACTCTACCGCCCGGGTTCTACAAATAACTGAAGCATAGCATGCAAATAGCCAATCCACGCTGAGAATAACATCAAAATCGGTCATGGCTAATTCTATCAAGTCATCTGAGGTGATCTTATGAAGAACTGAGACTAGGCAATCTCAATAAACCTGTCTAGCTATAAATGAGTCACCTACTGGAGTAGAAACTAAGACGGGCTCTGATAAAACATCGGGACTTACTCCGAAGCTACTAGCTGCATATGGTGTCACAAAAGGTAGGGTAGCCCCCGGATCTATCAAAGCATACACCTCAACATGAAAAAACTCTCAACATATTAGTGACCATATCTAGTGAGGCCTCCTTCTCCTTACGAGTGGCTAAGGTTTAGAATGTGTTCTGGCGCTGCTTGCTAGTTGTGCTAGTAGACGCCCCCTGAAGTGTTGTGCGTGGGGAAGGGGCTGCTAAACTAGAAGTTGGGCCTCAGCCCCCAACCTGATCCTATCTCACTATGGGACAATTTTTGAGCATATGTCTGTGCTTCCCACATACAAGAAAAGCTCCTGACCCAGCCAAGCACTGGCTTGTGCGTCCTCGGCCACACCTACGACAAGCTGGAATGATGGAATCTGCGGGTCTACTGCTATGACCCCTCGAGCATAACGCTTGCCCCCTCTGATCATTTCTGGGCCAAGACGACACAGTCAGCGCTAAAGATGCTGGGACTGATGACCTCTGGTGGGTCTACTGTTGATGCCCACCATCGGACCTCTGTTGAGAGAACCTGTGGTCCTTAGTCCTGGCCCTCTTGGCCTCCCTCTCCCTCGAATGTGCCACCTCTATCTGTTGGGCATACAACACAATGCGAGGGAAGTCCATGTTCTGGTGCAACATAGCTGTCCTGCAGTCCTTGTCCAAGTAACCTGCTCTACCATGCACAAATCTGCTCACCCGCGTCCTCTAGTCAGTCACTAACTTTGGGGCATATTTTGATAGGTGAGTGAACTTAGGGGAATACTCCAACATTATCATCCTTCCCTGCTTCAAGTTTACAAACTCAGCTTCCTTGAGCTCCCTCATCTCCCGAGAAAAGAACTGATCTAGGAATGCAACCCTGAAACTCCTCCCACGTGATCGGACCTGCTTCTGCGACCCTGATGTCGTTCCATTGGCAAAATCAGATGTGCGCGACCCCCTTCAACTAGTAAGAGGCCAACTCTGTGCACCCAACACTACTCACCCCCATGACTTGGGTGATCTTGACAATCTCACAATGAAATCATGAAGGTCCTCATCTACCTTGGACCCCAAGAAGTCCGGAGGAAACATCCTCAAGAAGCCCCTGACCTAAGTCGCTACTGCATTGCCATTTTGCAGAACATGCGCAATGGCTTGCTGATTGACCCGAGCGGTCAAGGCCTGCGCAACCATATAAATAGCGGCCTGGAACTCAGCATGAGCGGCTTGCTCCGGTGCTTGAGGCTCCTGAACTGGCGGGGCTGGCTGATGCCCATAACCATTACCATTCTCATGGAGTTCACCAACCCCATTCCTCCTTCTGTTCATTGTTCTAGGAGCCATGATTCTACAATCACTATTAGCACAAATTAGATGAATAGAAAGACTTCTCATTGCACGACATAGATCATGAAAGAAGGGAACATTTTCTAAATGTCTGATAGCCTCTTTGTAATAAGTGTGGCGGGCTTCACACCCATGAAAAGGACTCTACATAACATGGCTTTCAAACTCCCTAGGACACATCAAACCTATGGCTCTGATACCAAGTTTGTCACAATCCGAACGGAGACCTGGATCATAGACACGGGACAAGGGACCCCGAGAGACCCCAAGTTGATCCATGACATAAGCATAAAAGTAAATCACTCATTAAACTAAATAAAACATGAATATAATCTCAATGGACGTCTAATTCAAGATTACATCAGAATAACATCTGAAGCTGCACATACATAAGTTTGAAAGCCTCTAATCTGGACGAGTTGATAGGACAAGATCCCAACTAACCCACAATACTGGAATTGGAAACATATAAACAAAAATGAAAGTCTAGTACTCGAAATGAGGACTCACCAATCAGAGAAGATACTAACACTGGAAAGCTGTCTAAGATTGGGACTAAAGCTGCAAGCCGGGTCCCGTATCATGAAATGATACAGCATAGAAAGTATGTTGTCAGTACGTGAAATGTACCGAGTATGCAAGGTAAGTAAAACCGCTCAAGTAAAGTAAATTATTTAAAACATTTCATAACATTTCATAAACTTTCAAGTATAAGTAGATGGGCTACCTGCATTCATTCTGAAATCACAATCTTATCATAACATGTCCATGCATAGCTTTATAACATCATGACTGACTCGAATGACTCAAAGCTGAAAGATAACATTTATATTGTAAAGATGAACAATGAGTCAAACCTTGTTTTTAGAACATGCATGCATAAGGTAATCATCATGAGCAATGAATATGCAAATCCGAATGTTATAGATAGTGGGAGACTTGTCACTTACCGACATACCACGATAGAGCTTACGTGGTCCCAACTATCACACTCAAATGGGTAGAGCCGTCCATGACCTTTCCACAATGATGGATGATACCATGATATCGATATCAAGCTGAAGCGCCAATCAGGCCGGGGATAGCTCACAAGGGAGGTACCAATTTTATAATAGTATCAACCTACGTTGGTGTGTAGTTCTGGGGAATAGGGTGATCGACTCTTAAACAGCTCGGTGCTAGACTCTTCTCCCAAAAACATGCAATGCTCTACATCATATATAACGAAGCTCAACATCATCTATTGATAAATCTTAACACCATGCATAACTCAACATCATATGAAATGCAGCTCAACATCATCTATTGACAAAGCTCATAATGAAATTATTCATAGACTCGACATCATATGAAAATGAAGCTCAATATTGTCCTTTGACAAAGCTGGACAATGACATATATCTCAATTATGAATTTATGCATATGAGAAGCTTTCTTTAAAAACATACCACAAGTTCAAATATCGGTGGGAGCCTCTACTCCAAATCACATGGTAAGCTAAATGAAGGAATATTTAACTCAACATACCCCAAGCTAGAAATTATGAAATTTGAGTGACTTCACTCAAATAATGTGGTAAGCTTATTTTGAAAAAAATCATCATTTTAAATCAACAAGTAGGCATTGCCAAAAGGTTTAACATACTTGGATCTACACAATTCATTTTGAAAGCAACATCATAATCATGGGTAGCTTTAGAAACAGGTCTTTCATCATCATATGTTATCATCATCATACAATCATCATCAAGCACCTCTTTTATAAACTTTTCATCCATGGGAATTTAAATTTTCATAACTTAGAAAATATGTTTTGTATTGAAAAGAATTTAAAATATTCCCAAGCTTCACAATCCATCAATATAAATAGAATCTAATCATGCCCATGTATATAGATTAAAGAACTATGCAATTAGGTGAAAACCCCATACTTGATCATAGGTGATCTATCATAATTTGATAGAAATTGGGCATGGGTGAAGAAGTAGACACCCATTCATAGCCTTACATACCTGGTAATAGTGAATTCTAACATCGTCTAATTGCCCAAGCTGAGATTCCTATGGAAACCTTGAGATTTTTTCCTAGGATCACCTCTTCACTTCTTCAAACTTTCACGCATGGGGATAATGACTTAGAATAGGTTTTCTCCTGCTAAAACCCCACTAAAACGAGCCTTAAACGATGTAGTATATGCCTCTAGAATTTAGGAATTACGGAAAACTCCTTACTAAAATCGCTGAAAATGACTCAAGGGGGACCCAACGAGGGACCTAACGACTCGTCACGATGGGTCACAACTCGTTGAGTCGTCCATTAGGTACGCTGGTTATCATATCTCTTCAGGCTCGTAACGGGCGACTTAAAAATCCGTTGTCACTAACCACGACTGGCCACCTCCTGTCATGTACACTACATCCCTAACTTCAAATTGCTCAAAATTTCACACAACGGCTCATACCACGACTCATCGCCAGTCCTAACGAGTTGTGGTCGCCTCCCGTCAAGTGCATTGGGAACTTCGCCTATTCTTTTCCTTTTTTCTCACCCATGGCTGACCTAACAAATCGTGGTGTCTAACCACGAGTGGTTCCCACACCCGTGGGGACTCCTTCTCCTTCAGGCCTCCCCATCAGTCACCTGATGACTCGTGGGGTCTCCTCACGAGTCGTCCAATAACTCGTCCTTCAACTAAAGCACCTAATTCAATTTTTCCCCATTCCAACTCCCGGACTCAATCTTTGAATTCTCGGAGTATAACAAAAGTCGTTGGCAGGTTTGGAGTCCAAAGTTTGGGAATAAGACAGTGTACTTAATGACTCGTGGTCACCCCTGCTAAGTCGTGATGTGACCCGTTAACAGCACAGGAGACAAAGCAAGGTAGTGCACTTGTTGATCGGCATAAAGAGTCATGGCCAGTGAGGATGAGTTATTGGGTCCCTCGCTGGGACCTCCAGGTAGTTAATTTTCTGCAAATTAGTAAGGGCCTTTTCATAATTGCTAAGTTCCTAAAGTCTAAACTACATCGTTTTAGCCTATGAAAGGTGGGTTTTAGAGGATGAAACTATCATAAGTGTTCATTCATGCATGAAAGAGAATAGAACAGTGATAGAGAGGTGAGCAAAGGGTGATTCAAGGTTTTCTTCTTCAATTCCTTTCAATTTCTTTCTGGGCAGTCAAGGGAGAGTAAGATTCAGCCTCCATCAAGTATGTAGGGTCACGAATGGGTGTTTCCGTTAATGCCCATCCCATCCTCTGTTGATTCATGAAAATCTATCAAAGATCTCATAGGGTTCTAATTCAAAATCTTGTGGACTTTTAATGGTTCACCAATGTGTTGTTTTAAATTGTGATTTAAATTATATTTTGTGAACTTTTATTATATTGTACAACTATTTTTATTATCAAATTATTGATTTTGGTTTCTACCAAATTAAGCCTACTTATGCATGATCTATGATGAATCGGTTTATGATCTACTCTTCAATTGTTGATATTGACAAACCTAGTATAATTTATTACTTTAAATAGGGACCTATTCAATTACACATCATGATTTGATGATTTACAATTATGCATGAACCCTATGATTCATGAATTATGTTTTGGCTGACTCACGGTCCTTATGTCATGACTAGTTCATGTATGTATGATTATGTTTATGATATCATGATTTAACTATCCCATGAATTCATGCATGTTATACTATGAGCAGTATATGCATTTTGGGAGTAGTATCGAACACCGAGTATGTTCAGGGCCTAGGTTCTGCCCTAGATCTCATAAACTACGTGCCATTGTAGGTATGTTGGGACCTCCTTTGTGACTGTTCCTAGCCCAAATAGCCCTTTTCATGGTGATATCACACTTTCATTGTCCTACCCTTGGCAAATTATGGACACCTCCCAACTAGGGTTACAAGTCGAGTTTCACGTGTGCGCATATGAGGTATGTCGGTTAAGAGAATCTCCCATTGTTCCTCATTATTTATGCATGTTTTTTATTACTTATGTTGGCTGAAGTAACGTTTATTGTGGTTTTTCTCTCATGATTAGGGTAATGATTATGTTGCGAATGCTTTGAAAACCTTGATCCTTATGATGTCATATTACGATATTTTTGATATGGGCATGATGTCCTACTCTTATGATGTTTTTATGAGCTTTTACATATTTAAAATGTCTGTTTTACTTACCTTGCATACTCTGTACATTCCACCTACTGGTCAAATACTTTTTATGCTATATCGTTTCATGATACAGGATCCGACACTTAGGCTCACCCTCATGTCTAGATCATCTTCGAGTTTGCCTTCAGCTTATTGGTGAGTCCTCATGTTCCGAGGGCCGTTTGAAAGACAATATGCAATTTTATGTTTCTTTATTTATTTGGGTTAGTTGGGGTGTTGTCCCATCAATCCCTAATATGTAGTAGAGGCTTTTCAGTCAGTATGTAAAACTCAGCTTGTATAAGTCTAGTACTTCTGAATGTTATGATATGTTATGATCGGCTTACGTTTCCGTCATGTATTATGTTTAATCTTCCTCCTTTAAAGATTGAAGTAGATGTATGCTTATGCCATGGGTTGACTTGGGGCCCTCTCGGGGTTCCTTGTCCCGTGTTATGATCTGGGTCTATGTTTGGGTCGTGACAGTATGCCTCATACGTTGCTCCTACTACTCGTAACAACATGTCGAAACATGAGATCTGCCATATCCCAAAAATCTCTAAAGGTTTTCCACGGCTCCTGGTACGGGTCGTAGGTAGATGTTATAATTCATAAGTGCTACCCGCAACCGGAGACTTCAACTGTGCAAATCTCCCTAGAGTTTTCTACGAACTCAAGTTACGGCTCATACAACGATGGTACAACTCATGCTGAGAGTCGCACTTTGCCTTTGTATTGTACCAATCTTTTGGACTTCTCCATGAGTCTCCATACGGCGCATATAATCTTGGCACGACTTGTACTAAGATCTATACTTGGCCCAAAAATTGCACTTTATGCATCTTTTGCACATTTTTACTCCAACACATATTTTTCCTGAAAATAAAGTAAAAGCACATCACATCCATATATACACACCTAAGTCCATGTTATTCCCAGTTTTAAGCGTGGAAAGTGTTGCAAAACTCACACCACATCAACACCCTCAACTTAAGACTTTTTCATGTCCTCGAGCAAATAAACAAAAACTAAAAAAGACACTTAACTAGAAAATTAACCTAGGATACTACAGCCAACACCAATCAAAACTTGCACTATGAACACAAACAGCTTTTGACCCTTCTCCATGTAAGCCAAATCAGCTATGCACATCAAGTTACCACAAACCATGATAAACAAGGATCAAGATATGTCATCTAGTTATTAGCAGAGAATAAAGTTATTACCTATGTTTTTTCAAACAGACAATAGACAAAATAAAACACAAATCATTACCCTCACAAAAAAATAAAGTCCCCAACTCATAGACATCTGAAAATATGAAGCTTGGGACTAAACAAGTAAAACTCTCTCTCTCATAAGGAAGTTCCAAATACTGCACATCAGATACTATAGGCTTGCCCTTATTTTCTTTAATTTGGCTTTTTGGACAGTCAGGTTAGGATCACTATAAGACTTTGTTCCGCTTGTAATGTAGGCTTTGGGTTGGGTTTAGTAAATATGTAATTGACTAATTAAATCCTCCTCGGCACTACATATTTGTGGCCTCACATTTCACATATTTTTCCCTTTTCACTTTTTCACTTTTTTTCCTCCCTTTTCTCCCATTCTAGCATGTGTGAGTGTGGGGGATATTTTCATCTCTTTTTAGCTCCTTTTTCTTTCTTTGCATATTGCATTTTCAGCTCCTTTTTTTTTTCTTTTCTTTTTTACACCACACCTCACATTTCTGTGACTCTTTTTTCTTTTTCTTTTTTTCTTTTTCATCCCACACACTTTATGCACCCTTACTATAGCCACCTTCAACTTAGGAATTTTTCTAGAGTTGAGGTTCACATGTCCAAGGAGGGACTAGGGCCAAACAGGTTCATTATAAACATTGGTCAAGGTGAATAAGTGATCAAAAAATATCAGTCAACATGAAGGTTCAAAATCAGGATCAAGGGATTCAAGACAATTTAAGCTAAAATGGGATAAAAAAAAATGGCCTATGATCCCTTCCTAACCAACCATCCTAAAACCTATGTAAAGACCAATCGGGCAAGTTCTAGATCCTCTATACAGTATTAAACTTAGTATCGATCATCATCAATCATGGTACGTGTTTTGCATTTATTCTACCTATCCAGTTCATACATGGCTAACTATAACTACTCATGCAAATCCACTAAATAAAACACAAAGATCCACATAAATCATGCTTAGCAATAAAAAAGTACAGCTAACATCCAAAATATTTTAAACAGGGTCATTTTTTTCAAAACTTCAAAACTAGTGCATTTTATTGCCTGCGTAATCCTAAGCTACTTTCCAATTAAACAAAAATATCATAAACATGTTGATTCTACTAGATAGCATGCCCGAGGGAAAATAAGCACGACAAGAAAAATCCTCGAACAAATCAAAAGTCCTAAAAAATACAAAACACCCCCACCACTTTTGAAAACGTGCTTCATCCCTGAACCATAGAATATAAAAGCACAAGGAAGATAGATATATCTATGGCTACTAAGACTTCACCTTCCATGGTTTGCCTCCCATACAACGCCTGATTTAATGACACGACACGACGTAACTTCCATGATCATTCTGGCATTATCAAGGTACACCAATCAATTCCTCTTATCTCTTTTGTGTCTCCCAGATACAGCTTTATCCTTTGCCCATTCACCTTAAACCTCTTACCATCTATATTTTCAAGCTCCACTATACCATATGGGAACACATTCACCACTCTATATGGTCCCATCCACCTAGATTTCAATTTTCTAGAATGCAGATAGAACCTTGAATTAAATAATAAGAACAAACCACCAGTGTTGAACTCCATCTTTGCAATCTTCCTATCATGATAGCTATTCATTATTTCTTTATAAATGGCCGCTCTCTCATAAGCTCGAAGTTGAAACTTATCTAACTCATTGAGCTGGTCGATTCTTAACTTGGATGCTTCATTCCAATCTAAGTTTAGCTTTTTTAGATCCCATAGTGCCTTATTCTCTAACTCTACCACAGCTCAAGTCATACAATCATCATAAAAATCAAGATTTTATTGTAATCCTCTTTTCCTAATCTCTACTTCTCTAGGTTCAAGCAAGTAAAGAATTCAGGCAAGCCCTAACATTGCGCTTTGTTAAGAAACATTAAAGATGAAGAGAATGCAATACAAGCGTTTAGCAATTGTTTCAAATAACTTTTGGTAACCCTAGTTTGTTAATCCATCATGGTTACCACAACCCTAGTTGTGGAAATTTCATTCTATCATGATTGTAAGATTATGATTAGTATTCATAGAAAAACACATAATTGAATACTTACAACAATGATTGAAAGAAAACATGCTTTGAATATTGCAAAAAAGGATGATGCACAAATTCAAGAATAATTGAGAAAATCCAAGTTAAGGTCTCAAGAATTGCTCTCCAATATTATCAAAAACTGATTACAAACTGATAATGGATGTCTCATGAATAGCCTTGTACTAAAAGAAACCTAAGTAGTATTTATACAAATAAAAAAATCTTTTTCCTAATTTAACATAGAAATATCCAAATCTGGCACCGACTCGTCATACGACCATTAACAAGATTGTACTGGTAATACCTTGTCTCGTACATTCCTTGGCTTTTGCAAAATTTGCTAAGTGTTGGCCTCTTGTATAACTCATAACATGATCCCATGAGTCATACAATCAAATCGTGGTTTGATAATGAGAACTCTAGCATCTTCTGAAGATACCTATGAATGTCTTGGTATGCCTCATATCTTGCTCCTACGACTCGTAACAGCTTGTCGTAACATGAGATCTGCAAAGTCCAAAAAACCTCTAAAGTTTTCCATGGCTCCTGGTATAGGTCTTAGGTAAATGTTAAGTTCCATAAGTGCTACCGTGCTAGGAGACTTCAACTGTCGAAATTTCTCTGGAGTTTTCTACGACAGCAGTTACAGCTCATACAAGGATGGCACGCCTCGTACTGAGATTTGCACTTTGCTTTTTCCTTGTACCAATCGTCTGGACTTCTCCACGAGTCAGTATGTCTTGTACAATCTTGGTATGGCTTGTACTAAGATCCGTACTCGGCCCAAAATCTGCACTTTGTGTATCTTTTGCACATTTTTACTCCAACACCTATTTTCCTTGAAAATAAAGTAAAAGCACCTCACATCCATATAAACACACCTACATCCGTGCTATTTTTCAATTTTTAAGCGTCGAAAGTGTTGTAAACTCGCAACACATCAGATGGCAGCCTGTAATATCTCAAATTACTAGTGCTCAGTACAACTCATAATAGGTCACTATGCGTCATACCCATTATTTGTGGTCAAGACTTTTGAATCTCAGTATCTCTTATCTTTAATCTACGAACCCTCACTATAATTCATACCATACTGGTACGACCCATGGTATCCACTCGTGCCTTGAAGATGTCAAGTGGTTAGATATCTGTTTCTCACCACAGGCCTATAGTACGAGTCATACTATATTGTCATGACTCATTGTATCCTCTCATACTTTGAAGTCCTGCGCTTGTGCATTCTATGCTTCTTTGTCACAGGCACTAGCTATGACTCGTACCCAGATGGTGTTCGTGTTGTGACCCCTAAGACGCCATTTTCTACCCTTTTTCACTTCTTTTCAATAATCTAACTCTCAAAACTGATTTTCTTGTAAAAATAGTAAGAAAACCTTATATCTATATAGACACACCCAAGTCCCAGCATATTTTATATGTTTTAAATGCCAAAAGTGTCATAAAACCATGACATATTGACACCCTCTACTTAGAATTTTTGCATATCCTAAGATAAATAAAACTATACTACTACACATATGATGCTTAAATAGAAAGGAACCTAGAAGACTCGTAACCGACATGAAAAAATCTTGCACACATGATCCTTACCACTTATTAACCCGCCTTTTAAAATAATCAAGACTAAGAATGTTGTGTACATATGAATCTAGAAACCGTGACACAAAGGAATCTGAAGATGGCATAAAATTATCAACCGACAACTAAGCAGACACTAATGTTATTCACACAAAATCCTACAGTTTATAATACAAGCCATGTACCCTCACAACAAATCAAGTCCCATAAACTCAAAATAATTTGTATATCAGAAACCGGGACTAGAAGCAAAGCACTCACTCTCACCAAGAAATTTAAACACTGTATGTGATACCATAGGTTTGCCCTTATTTTCTCTACTTTGGTTTTTCAGAAAGTTGGATTAGGATCACTATAGGACTTTTCTCAATTTGTAATATAAGATTGGGATGGGTATGGTAAATTTTGATAAAGTGACTCACCCTCTTGGGAATTACATGGATTCTGGCTCCATTGCTACCTTTTTTATCTTCTGTGAATGGGCTAATCAAAGAAATTGTCAAATTTAGGCTCAAACTTTGGGATCAAAAGATACTTATTTCATTTGGCATGAAAATTTGGACTAAAAGTGGGCTAAATTAAAAATGGCCTATAATCCTTTTCTAACCAATTGTTTTTCGACCTAAGCAAGACTAAAGGGCAAGTTCGAGACCACATACACAGAGGCAACTAAGTATGTACCTCACTCTAAAATGGCACAAGGTTATATCACACTATTGTCCATCTGGTTCATGCAAAATTTAGCTATAGTTAATCATGTTCATATTTCTAATGTCATAAAAAGATCCATATTAGTCATGTTTAACAGTACACACAGCTCATCACCAAATTTTGAAGGGGCTATTTTTTTATGAAAATTCAAGTTCAAACACATGTGCATTTTATTGGCTTCTAAGTACTCCTAAACTACTTCTAATTAAACAAAACATACATCCTAAACATATTGGTTCTACTAGATTGCAGGCCCAAGGAAAAAGAAACATAACAACAGAAACCCTCGAGCGAAACAAAAATAGGTAACCCCCCCCCCCCCACACACACAAACACAAAATAATATGCTTTTTCCCAAAATAATCAAAATAGAATTAGGGTGGTGACATACTTGTGGTTCTCTAGAACCTCGAGTCATCCTCACTAGGCGAGTTTGTTGGCACACTATCCGCCTCAGCAATTGTGGCACCAGCAGTGACCGGTACACCCAATGGTGCAGCGATGATGGTGGGAGTTGTCTCTATTCCCTCAGTGATCTTGGCAATCTCAACGACCTATGTAGTCCTTTGGGTTGAATGTGGCTCACCCGAAGGGTCCTCACCACTCACAAGCTTACTGTACGCAGTAGTGGAGCTCCCCACTCCTCTCACTCTCTCCTGCATCTCAGCCATATGTAGTTCATGAGTCTGCTGACTAGCTCCTACCACCCACTTATGCTCCTTCCTCTTCCACTTTCTCTTCCACCTAAGGGTCTCTTCCTCTTCCGCCCCAGTCGACTTCCACTAAACCTTATCTCAAGCGGTCGGTTAATGGGTCTAGAAACTCCCTATATCTAACTCCTCATCAAATAGTGGATGTTCAAGGCCAGAAATATGGCTGGCTGTCGAGATGGTAGCTCAGCGGCCTCACTCCTTAGCATAGCCAACTAATTCCTCATGCTCCGCACATCTGGTATCCCAACTAATCTGTTATTGAGCCGTAGCTCAAAACTATTGATCTTGGGCAAATTTATATTCCCAAGTGATACTTAAATGTGTCATTTTAGCCTTGTTTATCTATCAATGTTTATACATTCTCATGTGATTGATAATAAAATGTGAATTTATACTAACCAACATGATTAGCGTTGTTTCGCAGGTGAAATATAATTTTGGGAAGCTAAAATGCGTGTTGGGAGAGATCGGGGTTGGACTCGGATGTAAGCAAAGGACAAAGCATTGGAAGGCACAAATTAAAGGGGCTCCGCGATGGAGCCATGTCACGCTGCCATCGCGGAGGCCTTCAGCCTGGATAGGGAATTTTTGGCCAAATTCCAGTAAAGGTGCGCGTTGGGGCCATGCCATGTTGGCCTAGCCCCGGTTGCACATCGTGCCATGTTGGGCCTTATTACCTGGACACTCAAATTCCAGTAAGGGTCTGTGTCAATGGCGTGTCACGGAGGCAGTGCTCCGCGATGCACTCCGTGACACGTTGCTTGTTATTCAGGGAAAAATTCCCACTAGTATAAATAGAACACTTAGGTTCATTTTTAATAATTCTGACTTGGTGGAGCAAGAACGTGGGTTACAGGCAGTTGAGGGGACGAAAATCTCAGGGTTTTTCTATATCTCCTTCTTCTTTAATTAAATCATGTATGTTTAACACTCATTTAACGATGTTTAATCCACGAATGAGTGGCTAATTCCTCTTCTTGCTGAGGTTAAGAACAATGGTATTGAAATATGATTGTTGATTAAGTTGGTTTTTCATCTTTTCTTCCATGGTTGTTCTATTGATTGTTGTTCTTACTGCATTAATGTGTGGCCTATGTTAATGTATATCTAAAAAGTCCGCTTTCACTCGAGAGAGCAAGAAATTGGAAAGTTGTGAATCAATAGGATGTGATCTTTTCTTAGTTTGGGAAAATTGAGAATTGATTTACCTTCAGGATAGAAATATACCTGAAAGTCGTATTAGTCAATTAAGGAACCGGTTTTGTATAGCTAGAACATGAATTTCATTTAATCACAGAAATGTAGGTGGACGGTTCATGATTCTTAAGTTGGGTTAAATAGGAGAGTTTTAATCCATTGGCAATAGTTCTTGACTAGAAACCGGAGGAAAGATTAACCACATTATATTGATAATTTATTTCTTTACATGTTCATTTAATCTCAGCATGCTCACATTCATAGTTCAGACTCACGTTAGATATTCATTTTAGACTTAGCATAAAAATTAGAAATCAAAATATCAAACTCTTCTTTGCACTGTTGTCTTCATTGTTAGAGTTAAAATATAGTACCCTTGAGTAGATTGTTACATTATCCCAATCCCTGTGGGATCGATACTTGGCTTACTTAAGCCACTTTACTACTTGTTCGACCATGTGCACTTGCGTGTAGCTTTATACTCAAAGCAGAAAAACCCCGAACAAGTTTTTGGCGCCGTTGCCGGAGACTGGCAATTGGTGAATTTTTCTTAAGTGTAAATTTACTATATTTTTTTTCTTAAGTGTTGACAACTTGGTCTTAGCCTTTATTTCGCAGATATAATCTCTGTTGAACACTGGCAAGATACAAGGAGCTGGTGGACTCATATTTAGACCCGGAAAGACTATTTCATCGTCAACGGAGAGAAGCTCTAGAGAGAAAGCTGCAGTTGCTCAGACAAACAATCATGGAGCAACAACAGAATCCACCAGTAGTACGGGCAATGTTAGTGCCCGAGGAAGTAGCAGCTAGGCCGGTTCGCGAGGTGGCAATCCCACATGCTAACAATGTCACATCTAGCATCCGCAAACCTGAGCCAGGAGGGAGGTTCGAGCTCAAACAAAACATGGTGAAATTGCTTCACACCAGCGGGCAGTTCACAGGTCTCCCTCGTGAGGATCCACAGCAGCATCTCAGAAATTTTTTGGAGATAAGTGACACTTACATCCCCGCTGGAGTGTCATCAAATTATGTCAGGCTTACATTGTTCCCATTCTTACTATTGGGAGAAGCCAAGAGGTGGTTAAAAGCTGAGCCACCAAATTCTATTACTACGTGGGATGATCTTGCAAGGAGATTCTTGATATGATTTTTTTCATCTGGTAAAATAGCAAGACATAGAAGTCAAATTCTAAGTTTTAAATAGAGAGAGGGAGAGAATCTATATCAGGCTTGGGAAAGATTCAAGTCCATGTTGCGGGATTGTCCACATCATCATCAATCCAATGAGGTGCTGGTGCACACTTTTATATAGGGTTTGGAACCCCACACAAAAATCTTGCTAGACTCAGCAGCTGGGGAACAAGCATTGGAGAAAACTTATGAGGAGCTGTATACCTTGTTAAACCGTATTTCGCAGGGCAATCCGGAGTGGTATGCTGATTCGTCAAGAGGAGGAACAAGGAAAGCAACAGGAGTTCTAGAAGTGGATGGTTTTACAGCTATTGCTGCACAGATAGCTACTTTACAAAATCAACTCAACACCCACTTCAGTAACGTGACAATGAACGAGACTCAAGCCCCAATGAATGCAGTGCAGTAGATTTGGTGTGAAGTGTGCGGGAGTAGTGAGCACTCAGCTGAGTGTTGTGGAGAAAATCCTGACTCGGTGAACTTTGTGGGAAATGTACAGAGGAACAACCACCAACAGTATGGCAACAGCTACAATTCCTACTAGAGGAATCATCCGAATTTCTCGTGGGGTAGCAACAACCATCAAGGGCAAAGTTCGAGTCAGGGGGCGCAGAGGAATCAAGGAGGGCAGCAGACCTATCAGGCACAATATAGAAACAACAATGCACCTCCTCCACCACCATCACCCAGCATTGAGGAGATGTTCAAGACAATGATAGCTAACCAAGCTCAATTGCAGGCTGACTATGTGAAATTGGCAGCCGAGCTGAAGAACAACCAGTTAGCTACTAAGGCACTTGAATATCAATTTGGGCGATTTGCTGGAGCCCAAAACACCAGGCCTAGAGGAGGACTTCCGAGCGACACAGATCCCAACCCCAAGCAGGTGAATGCGGTGACCACAAGGAGTGGTTTGCAGCTTAAAGAGGTGGAACCAGAAAGACCACCTCAACAATCGGGAGCAGCAGAAGTTGAGAGGAAGCGAAGTGATGAGAGGGGGAAGAAAAAGAAAGCTGAATCAAAAAGACCACCACCCCCGTTCCCTCAAAGATTAAAGAAACACAAGGAGGAGGCTTGTTTTAAGAAATTCATGGAGGTGCTGAAACAGGTACATATTAACTTACCTCTTGCTGATGTTTTGCAGGGAGTGCCCAAATATGCAAAGTACATTAAGGACATCGTGGCGAACAAAAGTCGGTTGACTGAGTATGCTACGGTAGCTCTCACGGAGGAGAGCACTTCCCGAATACAAAACTGACTGCCCACAAAGATCAAAGATCCTGGGAGCTTTACTATACAAATTACAATAGGGCAGAGTATCTGAGCTCGCGGATAATGTGATTTGGAAGCGAGCATTAATTTGATGTCGTCATCGGTATTCAAGAAGTTGGGTCTAGGGAGTCCTAGACCAACAACAACGATCTTGCAAATAGCGGATCGGTCCTTAGCCAGACCTGATGGCATTGTGGAGGATGTGCTGGTGCAAGTGGGCTCCCTTATCTTCCCGGTAGATTTCGTTGTGCTGGATTTTGAGCCAAATGCGGAAGTCCCATTTATTTTGGGACGTCCTTTCTTGGAGACCAGGAAAGCGCTGATTGATGTAGCTGCAGGGCAGCTAACCATGTGAGCACACAACAAGGTGGAAGTGTTCGATGTATACAAGGCCACCAACCTCCCGACTGTGTACGAGGAACTCTCGGTGATCAACGTGATTGATCAAGCTGATGATGCGCGGATAGTTGAATCACGAGAGTTATTGGGAAAGCCACCAGAACGATGTAAGCACTACTGGGGTGAGGATGGTGGTCGAGAGAAAATGTCCATCACCCTAGAATATGATCGAGCTGAATGACGTCGAGCTGCGACGGTAAACGTGGCGCTGCACGGGAGGCAACCCGTGAAATTTTTCCTTGTAAATTGTGAGTAGATTTCTTTTTTCTTTTTTTTTTCTTGATTAACAACAAAATTTTTAGTTTTTATTTTTGTTTTTATTTTTATTTTGAGTGAAACCTAAAATTCTAACCAATTTCTTGTCGTAAGATGAATTTCAGGTTGAACGGAGGATAAATGTGCAAGGGATCGCAAAGGAAAATTCGAGGTGTGAAAAATAATAAAAAGTGGCAAAACAGTGAGCTAGGGCGATGGCTCCGTGTCACGGAGGAGGGCCTCCGCATTACCCTCCGGGACACGTTGAGGTGTAAATCTGGAATTTTTAAAATTCCAAAACACCCTAAAATGCGTGTTGGGAGAGATCGGGGTTGGACTCGGATGTAAGAAAAGGACAAAGCATTGGAAGGCACAAATTAAAGGGGCTCCGCGATGGAGCCGTGTTACGCTTCCATCGCGGAGGCCTTCTGCCTGGATAGGGAATTTTTGGCCAAATTCTAGGAAAGGTGCGCGTTGGGGCCATGCCACGTTGGCCTAGCCCCGGTTGCACGTCGTGCCACGTTGGGCCTTATTACCTAGACACTCAAATTCCAGTAAGGGTCCGCGTCAGTGGCATCTCACGGAGGAAGTGCTCCGCGATGCACACCACGACACATTGCTTGTTATTCAGGGAAAAATTCCCACTAGTATAAATAGAACACTTAAGTTCATTTTTAATAATTCTGACTTGGTGGAGCAAGAACGTGGGATACAGGCAGTTGAGGGGACGAATATCTCAGGGTTTTTCTCTATCGCCTTGTTCTTTAATTAAATTGCTTGTATGTTTAACACTCATTTAATGATGTTTAATCCACGAATGAGTGGCTAATTCCTCTTCTTGCTGAGGTTAAGAACAATGGTATTGAAATGTGATTGTTGATTAAGTTGGTTTTTCATCTTTTCTTCCATGGTTGTTCTATTGATTCTTGTTCTTACTGCATTAATGTGTGGCCTATGTTAATGTATATCTAAAAAGTCCGGTTTCACTCGAGAGAGCAAGAAATTGGAAAGTTGTGAATCAATAGGATATGATATTTTCTTAGTTTGGGAAAATTGAGAATTGATTTACCTTCACGATAGAAATATACCTGAAAGTCGTATTAGCCAATTAAGGAACCGGTTTTGTATGGCTAGAATATGAATTTCGTTTAATCACATAAATGTAGGTGGACGGTTCATGATTCTTAAATTGGGTTAAATACGAGAGTTTTAATCCATTGGTAATAGTTCTTGACTAGAAACCGGAGGAAAGATTAACCACATTATATTGATAATTTATTTCTTTACATGTTCATTTAACCTCAGCATGCTCACATTCATAGTTCAGACTCACGTTAGATATTCATTTTAGACTTAGCATAAAAATTAGAAATCAAAATATCAAACTCTTCTTTGCACTGTTGTCTTCATTGTTAGAGTTAAAATATAGTACACTTGAGTAGATTTTTCCATTATCCCAGTCCCTGTGGGATCGATACTTGGCTTACTTAAGCCACTTTACTACTTGTTCGACCATGTGCACTTGCGTGTAGCTTTATACTCAAAGCAGAAAAACCCCGAACAAGTTTTTGGCGCCGTTGCCGGAGACTGGCAATTGGTGAATTTTTCTTAAGTGTAAATTTACTATATTTTTTTTCTTAAGTATTGACAACTTGGTCTTAGCCTGTATTTCGCAGATATAATCTCTGTTGAACACTGGCAAGAGACAAGGAGCTGGAGGACTCATATTTAGAGCCGGAAAGACTATTTCATCATCAACGGAGAGAAGCTCTAGAGAGAAAGCTGCAGTTTCTCAGACAAACAATCATGGAGCAACAACGGAATCCACCAGTAGTACGGGCAATGTTAGTGCCCGAGGAAGTAGCAACTAGGCCGGTTCGCGAGGTGGCAATCCCACATGCTAACAATGTCACATCTAGCATCCGCAAACTTGAGCTAGGAGGGAGGTTCGAGCTCAAACAAAACATGGTGCAATTGTTGCACACCAGCAGGCAGTTCACAGGTCTCCCTCATGAGGATCCACAGCAGCATCTCCAAAATTTTTTGGAGATAAGTGACACTTACATCCCCGCTGGAGTGTCGTCGAATTATGTCAGGCTTACATTGTTCCCATTCTCACTATTGGGAGAAGCCAAGAGGTGGTTGAAATCTGAGCCACCAAATTCTATTACTACGTGGGATGATCTTGCAAGGAGATTCTTGATACGATTTTTTTCATCCGGTAAAATAGCAAGACATAGAAGTCAAATTCTAAGTTTTAAATAGAGAGAGGGAGAGAATCTATATCAGGCTTGGGAGAGATTCAAGTCCATGTTGCGGGATTGTCCACATCATCATCAATCCAATGAGGTGCTGGTGCACACTTTTATAGAGGGTTTGGAACCCCACACAAAAATCTTGCTAGACTCAGCAGCTGGGGAACAAGCATTGGAGAAAACTTATGAGGAGTTGTATACCTTGTTAAACCGTATTTCGCAGGGCAATCCGGAGTGGTATGCTGATTCGTCAAGAGGAGGAACAAGGAAAGCAGTAGGAGTTCTAGAAGTGGATGGTTTTACAGCTATTGCTGCACAGATAGCTGCTTTACAAAATCAACTCAACACCCACTTCAGTAACGTGACAATGAACGAGACTCAAGCCCCAATGAATGCAGTGCAGCAGATTTGGTGTGAAGTGTGCAGGAGTAGTGAGCACTCAGCTGAGTGTTGTGGAGAAAATCCTGACTCGGTGAACTTTGTGGGAAATGTACAGAGGAACAACCACCAACAGTATGGCAACATCTACAATTCCTACTGGAGGAATCATCCGAATTTCTCTTGGGGTAGCAACAACCATCAAGGGCAATGTTTGAGTCAGGGAGCGCAGAGGAATCAAGGAGGGCAGCAGACCTATTAGGCACAATATAGAAACAACAATGCACCTCCTCCACCACCATCATCCAGCATTGAGGACATGTTCAAGACGATGATAGCTAACCAAGCTCAATTGCAGGCTGACTATGTGAAATTGGCAGCCGAGGTGAAGAACAACCAGTTAGCTACTAAGGCACTTGAATATCAATTTGGGCGATTTGCTGGAGCCCAAAACACCAGGCCTAGAGGAGGACTTCCGAGCGACACAGATCCCAACCCCAAGCAGGTGAATGTGGTGACCACAAGGAGTGGTTTGTAGCTTAAAGAGGTGGAACCAGAAAGACCACCTCAACAATCGGGAGCAGCAGAAGTTGAGAGGGAGCAAAGTGATGAGAGGGAGCAGAGATTTCATTGTGCTGGATTTTGAGCCAGATGCGGAAGTCCCATTTATTTTGGGACGTCCTTTCTTGGCGACCAGGAAAGCGCTGATTGATGTAGCTGCAGGGAAGCTAACCATGCGAGCACACGACAAGGTGGAAGTGTTCGATGTATATAAGGCCCCCAAGCTCCCGACTGTGTACGAGGAACTCTCGGTGATCAACGTGATTGATCGAGCTGATGATGCGCGGATAGTTGAATCACGAGAGTTCTTGGGAAAACCACCAGAACGATGTAAGCACTACTGGGGTGAGGATGGTGGTCGAGAGAAAACGTCCATCACCCTAGAAGATGATTGAGCTGAATGACGTCGAGCCGAGATGGTAAACCTGGCGCTGCACGGGAGGCAACCCGTGAAATTTTTCCTTGTAAATTGTGAGTAGATTTCTTTTTTCTTTTTTTTCTTGATTAACAAAAAAATTTTTAGTTTTTATTTTTTTTTTATTTTTATTTTGAGTGAAACCTACAATTCTCACCAATTTCTTGTCGTAAGATGAATTTCAGGTTGAACGGAGGATAAATGTGCAAGGGATCGCAAAGGAAAATTCGAGGTGTGAAAAATAATAAAAAGTGGCAAAACAGTGAGCTAGGGCGATGGCTCCGTGTCACGGAGGAGGGCCTCCGCATTACCCTCCGTGACACGTTGAGGTGTAAATCTGGAATTTTTAAAATTCCAAAACACCCTAAAATGCGTGTTGGGAGAGATCGGGGTTGGACTCGGATGTAAGCAAAGGACAAAGCATTGGAAGGCACAAATTAAAGGGGCTCCGCGATGGAGCCGTGTCACGCTGCCATCGCGGAGGCCTTCTGCCTGGATAGGGAATTTTTGGCCAAATTCCAGGAAAGGTGCGCGTTGGGGCCATGCCACATTGGCCTAGCCCCGGTTGCACGTCGTGCCACGTTGGGCCTTATTACCTGGACACTCAAATTCCAGTAAGGGTTTGCGTCAGTGGCGTGTCATGGAGGCAGTGCTCCGCGATGCACTCCGTGACACGTTGCTTGTTATTCAGGGAAAAATTCCCACTAGTATAAATAGAACACTTAGGTTCATTTTTAATAATTCTGACTTGGTGGAGCAAGAACGTGGGTTACAGGCAGTTGGGGGGACGAAAATCTCAGGGTTTTTCTCTATCTCCTTCTTCTTTAATTAAATTCCTTGGATGTTTAACACTCATTTAACGATGTTTAATCCACGAATGAGTGGCTAATTCCTCTTCTTGCTGAGGTTAAGAACAATGGTATTGAAATGTGATTGTTGATTAAGTTGGTTTTTCATCTTTTCTTCCATGGTTGTTCTATTGATTCTTGTTCTTACTGCATTAATGTGTGGCCTATGTTAATGTATATCTAAAAAGTCCGGTTTCACTCGATAGAGCAAGAAATTGGAAAGTTGTGAATCAATAAGATATGATCTTTTCTTAGTTTGGGAAAATTGAGAATTGATTTACCTTCAGGATAGAAATATACCTGAAAGTCGTATTAGTAAATTAAGGAACTGGTTTTGTATGGCTAGAACATGAATTTCGTTTAATCACAGAAATGTAGGTGGACGGTTCATGATTCTTAAGTTGGGTTAAATACGAGAGTTTTAATCCATTGGCAATAGTTCTTGACTAGCAACCGGAGGAAAGATTAACCACATTATATTGATAATTTATTTCTTTACATGTTCATTTAACCTCAGCATGCTCACATTCATAGTTTAGACTCACGTTAGATATTCGTTTTAGACTTAGTATAAAAATTAGAAATCAAAATATCAAACTCTTATTTGCACTGTTGTCTTCATTGTTAGAGTTAAAATATTGTACACTTGAGTAGATTGTTACATTATCCCAGTCCCTGTGGGATCAATACTTGGCTTACTTAAGCCACTGTACTACTTGTTCGACCACGTGCACTTGCGTGTAGCTTTATACCCTAAGTAGAAAAACCCTGAACAACTATTACGTCCGGCATGTAGTGCCCTGGCTGTCTAATTTATCTCAACATTTACCCACTACTTGACTTGATCCATTAACACTTTTTTCTCTCTGACGGTCAGCCACATGGCCATTCTCTGCAAAAACCCCTAAGGAACCAATACATACCCTATAGGAACCTGACCTAGTGTAATCGATGCTGGAATGGATGATTTGTTAGGTGTGGCTGTTGTTTATCCAGGATCAGTAGCTAGCATCTCCTCACTCTGCTCTACCCGCGTGGGGGAATCCATATGCTCACCCCCAGCTAACCTTCATGTTAGAATTACAAATTATGCTCTAACCCAACCTACTGGGTTCATCTTATCTCGAATAGGGCCAACGTATGCTGTCTGCGTACCTCCTACCTAATCATCATCTTCTTTATTATCCTGATACCAGATTCCATACATAACATGTACACGAGGATTGAAAAAGGGATAGTGGTGCTTAATGCTAAGGCTCAATCCTAGATTTCCTTAGCTATGATCCAAGGGATATTTATTGCATAAGCCGACATGATGCTAGCTACCAGCCCTTCTCGATCTGTACTGAAGGTGTTTTTATTCACAGTGTAAGGCAGTCCGTGTTGGACTAGTGTATAGAAAGCCTTCATGATGAAGTTCAGTGAAGCCTTTGTGACTTTCCATCCACTAGCCATCCACTCAGCCTTTTCCTTCTCTTTTGCAATAATGCTAGCTAACCACTTCACATGCATCATCTGATCCTCTACACTCAACTATTTGACCATTTTCAGGGCCTCCATCCGATAGTCATATTCAATAGTAGAAGATGGGGCCTGGTAGTTTGGGCCATAAAAATATTTTGGCCAATAGTCCCCTCTGATATGTCAACGGGTCTCCCCCAAACTATCACACTATCGAGTCTGTCTAGTCTTTCACTTCTTACCAAACTGGGGTGTGATTCTCCAGTGTGGCCAAGTAATTAGCACAGAACTCCCTGACCATGTCAGCACTAAAGTTATCAGGGGCCCTTGCCATCCATCTGAAGTCATAGAGCTCAAATGACCTTCTCATATCTTCCACCTCAGTCAAGATCTGAGGCTCCTCTTGTATACTCCTCTTCGGGTTCAACTTTGTTGTTAGGGAGAGACCCTACTGATATACTTCCCATGCGCCTGGCACACCCCATCTGATTGTGTGGCTCTCTGTAGGTGGGATTGGCTCATCCTCAACCTCTTGTTCTCCCTCTTCAATTTGGGATTCATCTAAACCCTCATTAGTCTGGGCTTCATCTAAGCCTTTTTCTTCATTTGGGCCATTTTCGTACTCATTCAATTGTGCATCATCTTTCTTTTCAAACTATGGAGCTGCTACCAGAGTTGCTGAGGGAACCATGGTTGGGACTTTGTCTATGCTCTAGTGGTTCATGGCTTGTTAGCTTCATTTGTTTCAACGTCATATTACTCCACCAAACCACTAGGTGAACCTACCTATTGCTCATATGAAGACGCCTAATCCCTTTGCACTCTTCGGGCTGCTATTTCTTCTTGGACCCTCTTATCCTATACAATCTTGCTTGATTATCCTTTGTGTGCCATTGTTCTAATGGAGGAGTGATTAGTACATGTGATTCAAGAATTTTTAATTAAAAATATTATATGTAGTTTCTTTTTACTCCTATTTGTACGATTCTTACAATGGTGGTACAATTCATACTGTGAGACTTGATGTCCAAGTCTACAGGTATGATATCTTGGTATGACTCGTACAAAGATGGTACAGTTCATACTATGGGTCATAGCATTAACTTCTGAAAGTATCAACTATGATGTTTTGGTACGACTCAGTTGTATGAACTACGATGGGATCCTACAAGTTGTATCGTAGGTTGTGCCCATTACTCTGTATGTGGCCCTTCTCTGATTCTCTCATCTGACTCGTGGTGAGATACAACGATTCGTATCGAGTCCCATTCAATGACTTATACATTGAGGCTTATAGGACAATCCCATTGAACCATCTTACTGGTCATGATGAGATACCACGAGTCGTAGGATGGCGCGTAAAGCCTGTCCTCATCCATGCGCTTAAGTGATGTGTTGTGGGGTTATAACACTTTCAACACTAAGCTGAGAAATATGCATGGTCTTTGGTGTGTTTATACAGATATGATACACTTTTGCTTTATTTTATAGAAAATTTGGTGATAGAGTTGAAATATGTAAAAGAAGGGAAAAAGAGTGCAAAAATTGGACAAAGTACAGACTTTAGTACGAGTCGTACCTTGATGGCACAAGCCATACTGAGAGCTGTGATAAAATTTAGAATGATTGCTCATGGTATTGGATAAGTATGACTCTTGGTACGAGTCGTCCTATCCTGGTATGAGTTGAACCAGAGCAGTTGTGGAAAACTTCAGAAGGATCCACTTTGATTAATCTCTTGGTATAGGTAGAAGCTAAGATCCATGATGACTACCTACAACCCGTACCAAAGAGCCGTTGTAAAGTTCAAAAAGAAGGTGGAATGGCAGATCTCATCGTATGAGAGGCAACCATGAGTCTTAAGAGCAAGACATGAGTCGTACCAAGTCACTCATGAAATTATACAAAGGATGCTAGAAATCACTAGTTCAAACCATGACAGGAATGTAAGACTCATAGGAGCATTTTATGAGTCTTACCAACTCCCAATACTTAACCAAATTCAGGGCTGCCAAGCACTGTATGAGTGGAAGCTACGACTCGTATGATCAACTTATGAGTGGTACAAGAAGGCGGCGGCAGTTAATTAGTTTCCCTGTTAAATTAGGAAATATTTCAAATTATTTGTATAAATACTTTTCGAGGCTATTTTGTTGGAGGACACATACTTTGAGTGAGGAGTAAAACTTTTTGGGAGATTATTCTAGAGTTTTCCAATATTCTTTGAGTTTACTCATTCTTTTCAAATTGATCAAAGTCGAATTATGCAATAATCATGTAGGTTTTTGTTTCAATTAGATTGTATGTCTTTAATTATGTTTTCTTAAATGAATGTTAATTCTACAAACCTCCACAGCTAGGGTTGTGGAAACCATGATGAATTAACAAACTAGAATTTGCATGAAGTTATTCTAAACAAATATGAATGCTTGTATTGTCTTCTCTTCATATTAAACGTTTCTTAATGATGTGCAATGTTAGCACTTGTTCGAATTCTTTACTTGCTTGAACCTAGAGAGGTAGAAATTAGGAATAGAGAAGAACAACAATTCCTTGAACATTATGGTTCATTATATAACTCTAACTACGGACGCGGGATAGTTAATTTGTAAAAAATTGATAACAGTTAAACTGAAACCACTCAAGAGACCTAACCCAGTTATTAAGTATAATCATCCAATAGAGGTGAGCCAATTGTTTGGTTGAACCTATATTATCAGTTCTACAAGCTAAATATTGGGATAGATCATAATTGTAAAATTTGAAGTAGTTATGAACCTATGGGTTCCTTATTTTCAACGTCCGCATCCTACTTTTATAGGGGTGTGATTTGAGCTTAATCAAAAGTGGCACCATTGTTGGGGAATATGGATTAGGATTAGAATAATTTCTCTGTTTAACTTTTAGTCTTTATTTCCACGATTATGTTATTATTTTGTTTGTGTTCTATTCAGGTTGCAACAAGGAAACCATAGCAAGATCGAACCCTGTGATCCCAAAGATGGAGGATGATACTGAGTTTCTTGACAAATTTTGAGTAGTCAAGAGACTTGCGTCGTGACGAAATGTTAAATCAGGCGCTTCTTGGGAGGCAACCAGTGAGGTGGTTTGGTGAAGTGTGACTAACCAAAGAACCAACGTTGTGTCACGATGTTAAACCAGGCACTTCTTGGGAGACAACCCAAGTATCTTTACTTATGTACGTCAGCTGTGTAGGTGAAACAAAAACTGTTGGGTGAAAATTACAGCAAAGGATGATATTATGAGCTTCAATACGAATCGTAGGATGCTTATACGACTCGTAGTACTATCCATGGTAAGAAGCATAGATTGGTCCAGGTGCATAAGTTCATGTTACGGTTGGACACTACGAACCATACCTCCATTGTACGAGTCATAGTACCTACTGTAAGGATGAACTATGATGAGTATGGAAGTGCAGAAATTTTGACTTACGAGTCATACGACAAATAGTACCTTCATGATACGACTCGTACAATGCACTTGTAGGTCCCAAGGTATGTTCCTTCAGTTTCTTGCAACGAGTCCAAAGGACGAGCCGTAGGTATGCCCTACGACTCATGGTATGAGTTGTGATAGAAAATAAATTAATTGACCCGACTCAACCTGATTTTCAAATCTGCCCTAACCTATTTAAATAAAAAATTCTCGAACTTAATATATCACGTAATCAAAACCACGAAGCCACTATCATCTCCCTAAAATCCCAACTCACCCGTACCTCACTCTCATTCCAATCATACATGATTCAAGCTATAAAAATCACAGATATTTCTTAAGTTTCATCCTCTAAAACATCGAGTAAGCAATAGTGAACCTAGAAGTTAGCAAGTAAGTGGGACTTTCTTCCTTGTTACTTTTTACTGACTTTAATTAGAACCACCACTATGACTCCGTCATAAATGAATGTGAATGGTGCAATGTGATCAGTGGGGAATGCATGATATTCTCTACTGGGTTTTGGAGTGTATGAAATTCAATGACCATAGTTTTGCAGTGAATGAACTAAAATGGAAAATTGAAATTATGCAGATAGATGGGGTAGATGATGTCATGTGTAATATGAATGAATGGGGTGGTGAATTCTAATGAAAGACCCCTAAAAATGTGTTTGATTTAAAATAGATATTGCTTACTTGCATAACAGAAACTACACAGGTAGAGGAAAAGCTTCACGGGCCATCCTACGACTTGTGGTTTCGTACCCCGACAAATGTGATGATCTATTGGGACTTTCCTAGAACATTAAAGAGGAAAGCCAAGGTATAGAATACCTGTTGGTCATACCAAAAATTAGAAAAGGGTAAAGTTCAAAAGTAACAACATGACCCTTGGTACGACTCGTAGAATTCAACTAAGATCCATAACACGAGTCGTACAAAAATACTGAAAGTCATGAACTGATGGAATCCTTCCTATGACCAGTAGTACGAATCATACCAACCTAGTATGAGTCATACAATTGAGTTATGACAGTGCCAAATAGTATTATAAGTCTTAGTACGAATCATACCACATAGGTACGACTCGTACTGATGACTCTTGGTAAAATACTGAGAATAATATTCTTGATTTGTCTTTCTCAGATCATACATACTAACCTTTTTCTCCATAGATAGCATGACAAAGAAGAAGAGAGCAACCAAGAATGCCCAAGAGAAAGGAGCCCATGTTGAAATTACTGCATGGAGGGCATTGAGAGATGAGCCCTCAGACTCCAAATAGGAAAGAACACCCCTAGTTGTTCGATCAAGGGATACCAAATTTATATCGCTGATACTGATGAGCCATGGACCTCTAGGGCATAAGCCAAGGCTCAGGCCGAAGTTATATCTATTGCTCCGACTAATGCTCTTTGGTCTAAGGAGGGAGTAGGTGATCAGTCTCAAGAGTCCAGTAGTGGCTAGAATTCTAAGGAATGCTCTAAGGAGTCCCAGTCTGGAGAGGGCGATGATAAGTCTGGGTGTGAGGAAAAAGCCGCTAAGGATTAGGATGATTAGACTCCACCTCCAGAGGGTCAGAATATGAGGTAGTATGTGCCCGGTGCTCTAGATATCTATGAGTAGGGTCTCACTCTCACCTCCAAGCAACACCCCAAGCGAAGTATTCATGAGGAACCATAGATCCTGATCAGTGCATTGAATGAGTTCAAGGAGATGAAATGAAATTTTAGCTTCTATTGGTTTGAATGAATGGCTATAACCCCTGATAGTTACAATGGTGCATTATTCATGGAGTTCTATGTCAACTACTTGGCGTCAATAGAGTAGAAAGCAAAGGCTGAGTAGAAATTGAAGGAGCAGCCCAGGCTTGACAGTGTGATGGTACGGGGATGAGAAGTTGATATCTCCGAGAGGACAATTGCCCGGATTCTGTATGGGCCACAGTTCAGAGCTCCAAATGCCACAACTGACTTCCATTACAGAGTAGATGCCTTGGAAAGGTTAAAACAGCTGAGCCTAGAGGAGAGGAACAGTAAGGTTAGATGGTTAGCAAGGGTAATAGCCGAGGACAAGGAGGAGGTAGAGCGGGTGACCAGTGGTCGGCAAGTTACCAAACCCTCACTGAACATTATATCGAAGGCCTGTTAGATAATAGTTTGCCACAGGCTCACACCAAATGTGAATGACAACACCCTTAGTGAAGACATAGTATCATTGGTGGCTAGTATCATTGATAGATACGCCATCAACATCCCACAAGTGATAGCAGAGGAGATTCGGGATCGTGCTATGTGTTTGAGCACAACTATCCTATTCCCGAGTCTCATTCCTAGACTTTGTACAAAAGCCAAGATGAGGGTAATAAAGGAGATTGATGCTGATGTCGGAGGCCACAGGACTATAGATATTGGTTTGATCATAGACAACATAAACCCGGTCAAGCGGGTTAGATTACCCACAATAGTCCCACCACCAAAGTCAGTAGGGGGCGAGCATATAAATGCCCCCACCTCAGTGGAGCAGGATGAGAAGCCGGCTACAGGGGATAGCCATATAGAGGTAGCTCCGATTACTTCCTTCATACCTCTGTTGGGCAGTCCTAACCAGGTCCCAGCCGTCTATATCTTGGATACCCAATAGTTTCTCCAGAAGATGGCCAATAGTTGACGTTGATTAAGAAAAAGGTAATCCTAAAGATGGAGAACGTCAAGACTTGAGTGAAGGCTCAGATAGAGGAGGATGCTAAAGGATTACATAGTCAGATAGAAAACTTTAAGCTCCATGTTTATGAGTGCTTAGCTAAGCAACTGAACACGGGCAACTTGAGAGATGAGTTGGGGGCTCTACAAAGTCAAGTCACCGAGTTGTCGTCTAGACAATGGGCCATAGTATTCGCTACCACCATTCCTGATTTGGATTCCAAGCTTGATAACGAGCTTGATCTTGAGGAATATTTGACCCTGATAGTAGTTGGTGGAGATAAGGGGAAGAAGAGGGCCTCAAAAGTTGTTGATGTGGAGCCCTCAAAGAAGAGAAGGAGAAAGGAGAGAATAGAGTGCAAGCGGGTGAGAGTGGAGAGACGGCAGTCTCATGAAGAGCATATGTTAGAGCTACAGGAAAGATCCAGAGGAGCGGCGAGCTCCACCATTGATCGGTGAGAGTTTTCATGTGGCAAGGACACTTTTGGGTCAGCCATATTCAGCTATAGTAGATAATGAGGTCGGTGCGGTGACCACCACTCTTGAGAGGGTGATCACTACCTCGTGTCCCACACTATTGAGTGCACCGGCCACCGCCAGCATCACGACTACAGTTGAGGGGAGTGTACCTTCACACCCGCCTCTGTCGGATGACAGGAGCATTTAGACCATCACAGGTATGTCCCTATCCTAGTTCTTACATTTCTACAACTTCGGGAACAAAGCATGCATTTTGAAGGGGGTGTACTTATTTTTGGTTTTTCTATAGTACGAGGGTTTTTGTTATCGTGTTTGTTTTCCCTGAGACATGTTATCTAGTAGAACTGACATGATTAGGATTTTGTATTTTTTCTAACTAGAAGTTTCTTAGGAGTACTTTACAGCCAATAAATGCACTTGTTTTTGATGTTGTTAAAAATGACCCTTTTTAAAATGTTTAGTGATTGACTATGTATCTTAATTGCAAAGCATGAGTATTGGGGATCTTTTTATGGAATTTGATATATTAGCATGTGTATTTGTAGCTTAGTTGTGCATAAACCGGATAGGTAGAATAAATGTAAACTTGTACCATGTGTAAGTGAGGATTCTTACCTTGTTCAATACTGCGTAAAGGATCTAGAACTTTCCCTATTATTCTTTATATAGTTTGTAGGGCGGTTGGTTAGGAAAGAATCATAGGCCATTTTAGTATTAGCCCAGTTTTAACTTAAATTTCCGCACCAAACAAAATGAATTCCTTGATACCATGTTTGAGCCTAAATTTAACCTTTTTTATTGATTAGCCATTCATCTTTCCTATTTCATTTATAATGAACCTTTTTTTGGTCCTGGTCCATCCTTGGACATTGTGAACCTCAACTCTGGAAAAATGCCTAAGTTGAGAGTGGCTATTGTAAGGGTGCATAGATGAGATGGGGAGAAAAATAGAAAAGGCTGAATAATAATGAGGTTGGGTGTGGTGAAGAGAAAGAAATGAAGAAGAAAGAAATTAAAAATAATAATAAAGGAAAATAAAGTTGAACAAGAAAAGAGAAAAGTCATCACACCCCCAAATGATAGCTGAATGGAGGAAATGGGAGGAAAAAGCTACAAAAGGTAAAAAGGGATAAAAAGAGAAAGTGAAGCCAAAGCATGTAGTGCCAAGGAAGGTTAATCACTAATATCCATACCTACCATACCCAGTCCAACGCCTATATTACAAGCCAAGAAATGTCCTATGGTGATTCTAGCTAAATTATCTGAAAAGCCACAGTATTTGGAACTTCTTTTTGAGAGTAAGAGCCCTATTTGATTATTCCCAAGTTTCATTTATATATATTTTTTAGTGTTGGGGACTTCATTTGTTGTGAGGGTGCACGATTTGTATTGCATTCTGCCTGTTTTCTATGTAAATAGCATTGGTCATAGTTTAATTCTCTGCTAATAGTTAGATGCCATATCTAGATCCCTATATTTCATGAGTTGTAGTTGGATATATGCATAACTGACTTGGTTTAATTAAAAAAGGGTCAAAATATGATAATGGTCTTTTGTGCAAATTTTGTTGTGTTGGTTGTAGGTCTTCTATTTTACTTTCTAGTAAAGCGTCATTTTATATTTTTGTTTTGTTTTTCTGATTACATGCAAAAGTCTTAATATTTTGGTGTTGATGTGTTGTGGATTAACAACACTTTTGATGCTTAAAACTGAGAAAATATGCATGGTCTTGGGTGTGTTTATACAGATTTGATGCACTTTTGCTTTATTTTTAGGGAAATTTGGTGATGGAGTTGAAATCTGTAGAAGGAGAGAATAAGAATACAAAAAGTGGGCCAAGTATAGACTTCAATACGAGTCGTACCTTTGTGGTACGAGCCGTAATGAGATTTATGAAAAACATCAGAATGATTGCTCATGGTACTGGCCTAGTACAACTCTTAGCACGAGTTGTACCATCTTTGTATGAGCCATACCAGAGTGGTCGTTCAAACCTTTAGAAGGATGTATTTTGATTAGTATCCTGGTATGGGCAGCAACTATGATCCATGATGACTACCCACAGCCCATACAAAGGAGTTGTGCTAAATTTCAGAAAGAAGGTGGAGTGGCAGATCTCATGGTACAAGAAGCAACCACGAGATGTAAGAGAAAGGTACAATTCATACTAAGACAGTCGTGAAATTATGTAGAGGATTCTAGAAATCACAGGTTCAAACCACAAAAGGAATGTACGACTCATAGGAGCATTTTACGATTCATACCAACTCCTAGAACTTAACCAAATTCAATGGTGCCAAGCATTGTACGAGTGGAAGCTATGACTCATATAATCAAGTTATAAGTCATAGAAGAATGCGGCGACAGTTAATTTGTTTCCTTGTTAATTTAGGAATGGTTTTTAATTATTTGATAAATACTTTTCTAGTTTATTTTAGTTGGAGGACGGATACTTTGAGTGAGGAGTTCGACTTTTTGGGAGATTCTTCTTGAGTTTTCAAATATTCTTGGAGTTTATTTCATTTTTCTTGGATTGATCAAATTCGAATTGCACAACAATCAAGATTGTATGTTATTAATTATGTTTTCTTCAATGAATGTTAATTCTTCTCTTACAATCATGAGAGGCTAAAACCTCCACAATTAGGGATGTGGGAACCATGGTAAATTAACCAACTAGGGGTTTTCATGAAGTGATTCTAAACCAATATGAATGCTTCTATTGTCTGATCATCATATTTAACATGTTTTAATGATGTGCAATATTAGGACTTACCCGAATTCTCTACTTGCTTGAACCTAGAGAGGTAAAGATTAGGAAAACAGAATAACAACAAATCCCTATACTTTATGGTTCATTTTATAACTTGGGTTGCGACGTAGAATAGTTAATTTTGAACAAATTGATAACGGCTAAAATGAAATAACTCAAAAGACGTAACCGGTGATTGAGTATAGTTATCCAATAGAGGAGATCCAGTCATTTGGATGAACCTATATTATTAGTTCTACAAGCTAAATACTAGGATAGATCACAAGTGTAAAATCTAAAGTAGTTATGAACCCAAGGAAACACTTCCCTTGTTAATTGCATCAACTTGATAACAACTTCAATCTTCAATACTATTACGTTTTTCATTCTTTAAAACCTTCAATTAGGAAATAATTAAAATAAATACTAGCATTATTCTACATCCTGACCATATTCCCTGTGGGATCGACCCAATATTTTTTGGGTTTATTATTGACAACGTTCGCGTCATACTTTTACAGAGGTGTGGTTTGATTGTTATCATTAAGCATTTTAGTTTACAACATGTTTTGGGGTGGTTACTCAGATTTCATAACCCCATAATTTAAAGGATACAAAAAATTCTAAGCAGCCACATAACTCCCACACTTTATTTTCCCTTACTAACAACTTATCCATAAGAAACTTAAATATATAGAGTAATTTCCCTCCGTAAACCATTCTTATAACAACACAATAGTCTCCTAATCATACTGTTCTAATCATTTTCATGAATGGAGTATTAACAATCAACCATCGGCAAGCACAAGCAAGAAGAAGACATGAAAATTTTCAACTTACTTGAGAAGTTCTTGGGTAATGCCTCTTTGCGTAGGGTTTGGAGTGAAATTCCAACTCTATGATTCAATTTATCTTGCAAATTTGTGTTTAAAATGGGAGGGAGTGTGTTATGGGAATAGTGGAGAGTAATGTGAGGGAATCGTGCGATGAAATTTGGGTTGTTTTTGGGTTTAAAAGTGTTTGGCGTAGATTTCAAAGTCTAGGTCAAGTCAGGTCAGATGGGTAATTTTAATTTAACAACTTACTTATGACTAGTACCTGCCTTTTGTAACTGAGGATCACCAAACTTACTGGGGAACCTACTAATGCTTGGTATAGTTCGTACCACAGTGGTATGAATTATGCCATGAATCGTAGGTCGTGCTTCCTGCAAGTAAACACTTGGGGGAGTTCATCATAACAGTGGGTACTACAACTCACACCACTTAGGTAAGATTCATAGTGACCAACCGCAACGTGAACTCCTATATCTTGTTAGGATCTGTTTCTCATTACGATTAGGACTACAAGCTGTAATAGTTTTATACGGTTCGTACTGAGGCTCTTAGTCCAGACCTGCAACTTAATTTTCATCTTTTTTCCCTATTTCACTTGTACACTTCAACACACATGAGTCTTGAAAAATTTCAATACACCAAAACACTTGGGTTTTCTCTTAAGATGTGTCTGATTTAACATTGTAACACTACAAAAGTCCCTCTAATCAAGCCCTAGACCTGTAGCATATTTAGCAAAAAAATCTGCATTTTTCTCTTAAAATGACTCATGGTATGAGTTTTTCATCCTTAGTATGAGTTATAGGAAGGAGTCGTGGTGAATAGGCAGTCGTACGGTTTTAATCCAGTTCGATTAAACTACCTATGCTAAGCTTATGGGTCTAATCCTCTTATGTTCTAAAGTATGTTTTAGGTCTAATGGGAAGATTTTATCCTCAATTTTATTATAAATTCATGATTTCAAGTTATTAAAAATTATTCCCTATTATGCAAGTTTTATGAAATTCAAGTTTATGATCCATTATTTCAAGTATGTTGAAATATCTAATATCATGAATGCTTATGAACTCTCAACTTATGAATCCAAGAGTTTTACTTATGGAGTCCATTTCAATTATGCATCATTCTATGATTTGGGAAAGCCCATGCAAATTAAATATGTTATTTATGATTTAGCCAAGGATAATAAGATCAGTTGAAGATATGATTTGGAGTCAAGACTCCCAATGCAACTTATGATATGATATGGAGTCAAGACTCCCAATTTTCAAATTCAAGTTATGTTTTGAGAATATGAATATATAAGCATTGTGCATGTTTTGGGATAGTGCCTATTACTGAGTGGGCTTGGGGTTCCAAGGTTCTCCTGTCTCATAAACTACATGCAAACATAGGTGTGTGCGTGTGTATATATATACATTTGGGACCTCTCAAGATATTTTTTTCCTTGCCTCAAGGGGCTCAGCTTGATATCGATATCATGCTTTAGCGTCCTTTGCCCCAGCAAGATTTTGAACGGATCTTCCCACTTGAGTGTGATAGTTAGGGCATTATGTAAGCTCTATCGTGATGGTGTCGATTATGATAATCTCCCTTTATTCCTCGTGATTTCAGTTACTCATGTTTATGACTTATGATATTATATTTTACAACAGATTTGACCCGATGATTAGTTTATGAGCTTTTACATACGATTTCAGCAATGACAAGTCATATGATTGCTATTTAAAATCTTGGGTCATTATGTCCAGTTATGATAACCAGCTTATGATTATGTATATCTCATATACATCTTTTAGCATGCAATCCTTACTCTCATGATCACTTGATTATATGCATGATTTTATCTAACTTTTTTACTAAGCATGTTTTACTTATCTTACATACTCAGTACATTTCAAGTACTAACCATATAATCTATGTTATATCATCTCATGATATAGGTTTGGGTGATCCAGCTCAGTCTTGTCGATAGCTTCCTCCCATCTTAGTCCGGTTCAGCCCTTGTTTTGGGTGCGTCTTTATCATCCGAGGAAATCTATCGATTTAGACTTGTTATGTTATTTTAGTTTTAGAGTTGGAGTTAGCTTGGGGCTTGTCCCATCATCTTTTTCGATAGTAGAGCCTTTTCAAATATAAACTAGTATGTTCAGCTTGGAGATTCAGCTTTGTGATGTTATTATTTGATATGCTCTTTATGTTATTCAGCCTTCCAGTTGTTCATCTTCATTATATTTTCTTATTACTTATGATTTTAAGTCATGCTATGAATGTACCATGGGTTAACTTGGAGCCACTTGTGGTTTTAGGCTCCATGTCTCGATCTAGGGTCTTAGCTCGGGTCATGACAAATATGTTATTAGAGAAAAGGTTTAGGTGTGTCCTAGGGTATCTGAAAGTCACATTAAGTAGAGTCTTTTCCATGACTGTGAACCGTTCCACACTTATCGAGAAGAGGCTACAAGACATTTTACGAAATTTCCCTTCTTTCATGATCTATGTTGTGTGATGAAGTACCTCTCTACTCCTCTAACTCGTGCTATATGCATTTGCAGAGATATGGCTCCACACTGAATTAATGGTACAAGAAATATAAACAGAAATGCCTATGGCAATAGCAATGGAGATGGACCTCAGCAAGCCCCACCAGCTCCAGCGGACCCCTTGCCCAAGAAGGTCACTCATGTAGAGTTCAGAGCGACATTTCAGATATTGGCACAGGCCATGACCACTTAGGTCAACTAGCAGCAGTGGCCCATATTCCCCAGATTGGGAACGCAGCATCGATGAGAGTGCGAGACTTTCCCAAGACGAACCCACCTAAGTTTCTTGGGTCGAAGTTGGATGAGGACCCACATGAGTTCCTTGAGGAGGTGTAGAAGATCACCCAAATTATGGGGGTGGTGGGAGAGAAGCGTGTGGGTTTATACTCCTATCTGCTGAAGGGGGTTGCTCATATATGGTTCCGTTAGTGGAAGGATAGTGGAGGAGTTAGAGCAGTTCTTAGGGGTTGGGATGAGCTTGTGACTTCTTTCATGGATAGGTTCTTACCTAGGGAGTTGAGGAAGGCAAAGGAGGCAGAGTTCTTCAACTTGAAGCAGAACAACAGAACTGTCCAGGATATGCTTTAGAGTTTACCCAGTTTTCCAAGTATGCACGGAGGATTGTTGTTTATCCTAGGGCTCGTATGAGCAGGTTTCTCAATGGAGTGGCAGATTCTTTGGTAAAGGAGTGGAAGACCGCCACGTTGATCAATGACATAGATTTCTCCCAGTTGGTCATATATGCCCAGCAGATAGAGGTGGAGTAGATGAAGGGGAAGAAGAGAGAGGCCAAGAGGGCTAGGACTGGGAGCTATGGGCATTCCTAGTAGAGGTCTAGTGGTGGACATCATCCCCAGTTTCACCAAAGGTCATCATCCCCAGCATAGTCATCAGCCAGTGTTTCATCCAGACCTAGAGGTGATTAGAGGGGTAGAGTATCTCGCTCTAGAGGCTAGGGGAGCATGTTAGAAGATCCCAGAATTCCAACTTGCAAGAGATGTGGTAGGAGGCATACCAGAGAGTGCTTAGTGGTTCAGACGTGAAGCTTGGAAACATGCTTAGAGATTTCCTTTCAACCAGATAGGGCCATGGTAAGGGTCGTGACCCAACCACCAGTTTAGCAGCTCCACCAACACATTTAGCTCAGGAAGCTGCATCCACTAGTTCAGGTGGCGGCGAGCGCCAGAACAAGTTCTATGCAGCTTCATTTTGGCAAGAACAGGAGTGCTCACCCTATGTGGTTAATGGTATTTTACGAATATTCCATCTTGATGTGTATGCATTGTTAGATCCGGTGGCTATCTTATCTTTTAAAACTCCTTATGTTTCTATTAGTTCTGAATTCAATTTTGAAATCCTGTTAAAACTCTTCTCAATCTCTACTCCAGTCGGTGAGTCAATTATAGGTCGACGGGTATAAAAAAAATTCTGTGTCATTGTTCTTCAGAAGGTCACCTCAGTTGATTATAGGACCTATATGGTAGTGTATGGATTGGGTACATGCATGTTATTCCTCAGTCAATTGTACGACCTATGTGGTAGAGTAATGATTTTCGGGTGAACTAGTTCTAGAGTGGAAAGGCACTTCAGCTACACCTGTACGTTGTTTCATCTCCTATATTAAGGCTAGAAATATCATCTCTAAGGGTTGTGTGTACCATCTAGTTAGGTTCAAGGATTCTACGCCTAAGACCCCAACTCTTTAGTCAGTTCCTATTGTATGTGAGTATCTAGAGGTTTTCCCTCATGATCTACTAGGAGCCCCTCCTAAACAAGAGATTTTGGTATTGACCTTTTCTCTGATACGCAACTGTTATACCCCATAGAATTTCCGGCACCTAGACGACCTATGTGCACGTTGGTTAAGCGTATTTGAAGGCCATACGTGCTGGAGAAAGGCCTGGGAAAAGATCGGATGAGAAACCTGTCGAACCATCGCGGAAGGAGCCGAGGCAGAGCCCCTCCGCGATGGCAGCGTGTCACGGAGGAGAGGCCTCCGCGTTGGCTCCTTGACACGTTGGCCTTGTCCAGGCCCAAGTATATAAAGCCCCACTTCGGTTTTAAGTGATAAAAACTTTTAAAAATTTCCAGAGAACAGAGGGTGAGCGGCAGAGAGGAGTAAGAACGAAGGAAATTATATAATTTTCGTCCTATTACGCTGCTAAACATTGCCCAAACTTAAATTAACTCCAGATACTGAGGTATTTAGCAGCAGAGAGCATTCCTACGGATTCAGTTTCGTAAAATACGGCCGACGTATCATTGAGCCACCGAGCTAAGGTAAGTGGAATTGCTCTAAATTAGTGTCTATGTGTTCCTAGCTGTGAAGTGAGTATTTCTCCCTTCTGGACCTCTGAAAAATAGCGAGTTTTCGGCCGTCTTTCGATACGCCTAAGTTTAGGCCATAAACTTTATCGAAAGTGATATTGCTCTTTAAAATAAAGTTGTATTTAGTATTGATTGACATATTTATGAATGCAGTTGGGAGGAAATAGTTGAAGTGCTGGCCGAGCCTCGTCCGACGGACGAATTGTTCAAGAATAAGGTATGTAAAGCTAGTTTCCTCGGCAAGTTAAGTAATATTGGTACAATACAGTAATTTAAAGGCCAGTAGAATATTCAGAAGTCATGTGTCATGCGTTCATTACGAATGTTTTTACGATATTAGAAATATCGAATTATAATTTGCGTGAAGCTTACCAGTACGACATAGATCTTAATAGAAGCGTTAGAAACTGCACAACATGCTCAGTGCAAGGTAATACGAAATGTTAGGATATTATTATATTCAGTTAAAATCCCGTAAAGCAATGTAATATCTGTAAGACATCTCAGAAATAGAAGGATAAGTTAAAATGAGGTTAGAAAGCATATTAGGAATAGTAAATCATGTTACTATAGAAACTCAGTACACAGTATAGTTTTCAGCAGAAACATTATATTTGGTTCAGCATTAGCCCCAGTACAGTCTGGCAGAAGACCATATTTCTACATATATATACGATTACCAGCCTCAGCACGTATTAAGTACGTACATATTACTATCACTAGTCCAGCATATAGTGTATGCAATACTTTACCACTATTAGCTTCAGTATGTGGGACATGCAGATAGTATTACTAGTTGAGACCGTTGTATTGTTTGGGGTTGGATTACCTAGCATCCATGACCGCCCCAGGGTTGATAACTGTATCGACTCGTCCGCCAGAGGACGAGGATACGTCGCTCTACGGAGTGGCATGCCTTCCCACAGGGGACGAAGATGGGATGCCAGTTTTCCCCATATTTGTGCCTTGATCGGCCCTTACACACCCCAATCGAGCGGATACGCCCGGGTGTAGATTCAGGAGTCCTCCGGACTCAGATGCAGTTATAGTCAGGGGCTCAGCGAGCCCAAGTGCATACCCAGGGGACCGGCAGGATGCTTACGGGGTTTATAGGAGATGGGATGACCGGGGTAGGGGTGTAGATTCTGTGCTGGTTGTACCTCCCGGCTTATGGGGGCCGGGTAAGGTTTGTGTATGCCATGTTATGTTATGTATGTTATGCCATATTACACTAGATACGAGTAGATCAGCAGTAGAACAATACGTCTCCAGGTATGACTCCTACTCCCTCCAGTATGATTAAGAACAGGTACGACTTACACCATCAGACAGTTAATCTAGTTCTTTCTATTTCAGTTTCGTCAGTTACGTTATTGATTTCAGATATTTCTTTCAGTTATTGCTTTACATACTCAGTACCGGCGGTACTGACGCCCGGTGGGGCGCTGCATTACTTGCCTATAGGTACTCATAGACGAGCAGGTGATACTACGTGATTCCTGTCAGCGATCGAGTATTCAGCTCCTGTCATCCGGAGACTGAATTTCAGAGGTGTATTTCAGTTTCTTTTGTCGTATAGTACGGGTAGGTCGGGGCCCTGTCCCGATCATTTCTATTGCTATTCCTAGAGGCTTGCAGTCTGTATATATGTTTTCCCTATGGTCAAATGAGCCGGTCGTGTGAGGCCGTGCAGTTGTATAGCTGTTAGTATTCTTTCTTTCTTTCATGATGGCCGTGTGGGGCCATAGGCTGCCAGTAGTGGTGACCTTGCCGGTCACGTAGCTTTTTAGTACTTCATGATTGAGTTGCAGATAACTAGACAGCATGGTGGCCTTGTCAGCCCGCATAGGTTTCCCTGAATTGGTATGTTTCTGGTCAGCTGCTAGTACAGGTACAGGAGGCTATAGGCCAATGGGCTGGAGGCTGTGTTTACAGTCGTTATATAGCCCTTTGTTTCCAGAAATATGAGTTAGAGCCAGCCAGGCGCCAGATGTGCCCAGGCTTAGCAGTTCAGCAGTTCAGGTCCCAGCAGGGCACCAGGTGCCAATCATACCCCCCAAGGTGCGGTGTGACAAACTTGGTATCAGAGCAGGTCGTGTCCCAGGGAGTCCGCAAGCCGTGCTAAGTAGAGTCCTGTCTATGGATGTGTTGTGCACCATATACCATGGGTAGGAGGCTGCAAGGCATAATAGGATGGTTGTCTTTTATTCTTATTCAGTCGTGCTGTAGAGCGGTACAATATAGGGTTGAGTCCCTAAAAGCTTACTATATTCTTTGGTTACAGATAATGTCAGATCAGCGACATCCTATCACAGGTCGGAGCTTAGATATTGCAGCTGGGGAAGGCACCAGCAGGATGCCTCCCCCTCGTTTAGAAACAGCCCGATTAGAGGGCACTACAGAGGCATCGTCCCAGCCTTCTCAATAGTCTCCACCACGTCAGGAGCCGCTTGGGGCGACACTACCTTCAGCAGTCCCTATACCGACACCTTCCGACCAGGAGGTTAGGAGTGCTGTAGTTATGTTAGCACAGATGATGGCTGCTCAGCGTCAGCCAATGCCATCTACAGTTGCAGAATCATCAAGAGGGCCCGGTAGTTCGAGGGTCCGAGAGTTCTTAGCTTTGAATCCCCCACAATTTACAAGTACGGACCGGACAGAGGACCCTCAGGATTTTCTGGATCAAATACAGAGAATGTTCAGGGTTATGCATGCCACGCCTACCGAATCAGTTGAATTGGCAGCATTCCGGTTACGAGATATTGCGGTGTTATGGTATGAAAGCTGGGAAAGGTACCGAGGGAGAGATGAGTCCCCTCCCACCTGGTCTAGCTTTTCAGCAGCTTTTCTGGATCACTATTTGCCGCGGGAGATTCGACAGGCCCGGGTAGACCAGTTCCTACATCTAGAGCAGGGGGCCATGAGTGTCCGAGAATATTCCTTGCGGTTTGATTCTTTGGCTCGATATGCACCGGCCTTTGTTGATACCATGGCATCCAGAGTGCACCGTTTTATTATGGGGTTGAATCCAGAATATGTTGAGACTTGTATTACGGCCACACTGCGAGAGGACATGGACATTGCTCGAATTCAGGCATTTGCCCAGAATATTGAGGGCATCAGGCAGCGACATCGGGAGATCAGAAGGGTCAATCAGGAACAGCGTCGCCGGGACAGGCCAGTTGAGTTACAGAGGGAGGCCCAGGGAGGACCCAGGCCACGATTGTCAGACAGGACGCCTAGGCCCCCGCCTCCGCCACAGTCGCAGGGGGGTAGATTTAGGCGCAGGGGGCAGTCAGAGACTGGTAGAGGCTCGCAGATGACAGATTCACCATTATAGAGGAGGGCGGAGCAGAGTAGGTATACCCTACCACTTTGCCCTATATGCAGTCGACACCATCCTGGAGCATGCAGTTATGGCTCCACCGCATGTTATATTTGTGGCCAAGAAGGCCATTTGATGAAAGATTGCCCAGCCAGAGGTCGAGAGGACCGGGACAGACAGGATAGGGCTTTTGCAGGGTCACGAGTCACGGCATCCTCGGTAGGGCGCAGGCCCTCAGTTTCAGCAGGCAGGGGTCGGGGCGGATCAGAGACTTCCAGTACAGGTGCAGGTCCAAGCCGTATATATGCCTTACCAGGGAGGCAAGATTCAGAAGCGTCGCCTGATGTTGTGATAGGTATGCTAATTATCTGCTCACACCCTGCTTATGTGTTGATTGATCCAGGGTCTACTTTGTCCTATATTACTCCATTTGTGGCACGAAAGTTTAGAATTGTACCAGAATCATTGCAACAGCCCTTCTTAGTATCTACGCCCATTGGTGACTCTATCACAGCTAGCCGAATCTACCGCGGGTGTACAGTAGAGGTTGCTGACCGTCAGACCACCGTAGATCTGGTCGAGTTAGAAATGGTAGATTTTGATGCCATAATGTGTATAGACTGGTTGGTACCGTGTTTTGCCAACGTTGAATGTTGGACCAAGACGGTCCGATTCCACTTCCTAGGAGAAGCAGTACGAGAGTGGAAGGGTAGTACCGCTACGCCAAAAGGTAGGTTTATTTCCTACCTTCAGGCGAGAAAGTTGATATCCAAGGGATGTATTTACCATCTGGTCAGGGTCCAGGATGTCCAAGAAGAATCTCCGACACTCCAGTTTGTTCCAGTGGTGAATGAATTCCCTGATGTGTTCCCAGATGAGTTACCCGGTATTCCCCCAGAAAGGGAAATAGACTTTGCTATTGACTTATTACCAGGCACTCAGCCAATATCGATTCCTCCTTACCGTATGGCTCCTGCAGAACTCAGAGAGTTAAAGGAGCAATTGAAAGATTTATTGGATAAAGGTTTCATCAGGCCGAGTACTTCACCGTGGGGTGCGCCAGTTCTATTTGTGAGGAAGAAAGATGGCTCGCTCCGAATGTGCATAGATTATCGGCAACTAAACAAAGTTACAATAAAGAACAAGTACCCACTCCCCAGAATTGACGACTTATTTGATTAGTTGCAGGGAGCCAGATACTTTTCTAAGATTGACTTGCGGTCCGGATATCACCAGGTCCGAGTATGTGAGAGAGATATTCCTAAGACAGTGTTCAGGACCCGATATGGCCATTTTGAATTTCTAGTTATGTCCTTCGGGTTAACGAATTCCCCAGCATTCTTTATGGACCTGATGAATAGTATTTTCAGACCTTTCCTGGACTTGTTCGTGATAGTATTCATTGATGACATTCTGGTGTATTCTCGCTCTGAAGCAGATCACCGGACTCATTTGCGGACAGTGCTCCAGATTCTCAGGGACCGTCAGCTATATGCTAAATTTTCTAAGTGTGAATTTTGGCTTAACTCAGTGGACTTTTTAGGGCATATTGTCTCACATGCTGGTATACAAGTTGACAAACAGAAAATAGAAGCAGTTAAGTCATGGCCTAGGCCTACTACTCCGACGGAAGTTCGTAGCTTTCTGGGATTGGCAGGGTATTACAGGAGGTTCGTTGAAGGGTTCTCGACCATTGCGGCACCTCTGACCAAATTGACACAGAAAGCAGCAAAGTTCCAATGGACAGAGGCATGTGAGCAGAGCTTCCAGGAACTGAAAGACTGATTAACCTCCGCCCCGGTGTTAGCATTGCCGGAAGGCACAGAAGGTTATTCAGTCTATTGCGACATGTCAGGTGTCGGGTTAGGTTGTGTGTTGATGCAGCATGGTAGAGTAATTGCATATGCTTCCAGACAGCTGAGGAAGCACGAAAAGAATTACTCTACCAATGACCTGGAATTAGCCGCAGTAATCCATGCCTTAAAGATGTGGAGGCATTACCTATATAACGTCCATGTTGATATTTATACAGATCATAAGAGCTTACAGTACATCTTCACTCAGAGGGAGTTGAATCTACGGCAACGTCGCTGGTTGGAGCTGTTAAAAGATTATGATGTGAATATTTTATATCACCCCGGAAAAGCTAATGTTGTAGCAGATGCCCTGAGCCATAAGTCAATAGGAAGTTTGGCGTATTTACGACCTGAGAAGCAGAAGTTAGCCAAGGAAATTCATCAGTTAGCTGGTTTAGCCGTTCGAGTAATGGAAACAGAAAATAACAAAGCAGTAATTCAGAATTCGGCTGTGTCATCATTAGTTACAGAGGTAAAAGAACGACAGTGCGAGGATCCTAGTTTAGTCCAGCTCAGAGATAGAATTCAGGCAGGTAAGGAGTCAGATTTTCAGATAACCGAGGATGATGTGCTACGCTGTAAGGGCTGCCTCTGTTCCTGAATGTTTCAGGGCTTCGCGGACGGATCATGCATGAGGTACATTACGCTCGCTCTTCCCTCCATCCGGGAGCGACGAAAATGTACCACGACATCAGAGACATTTACTGGTGGCCAGGTATGAAAGCTGAGATAGCTGAATTTGTATCTAGATGTTCTAATTGTCAACAGGTGAAAGCAGAGCACCAGAAGCCGGGTGGTTTGACGCAAGATATAACGGTGCCAATGTGGAAATGGGAAGCGATAAACATGGATTTTGTAACAGGGTTACCCCGTACTAGACGCAGAAATGATTCCATTTGGGTAATAGTTGACAGGCTGACAAAATCAGCTCATTTCCTTCCAGTGAAGGCTACCTTCTCAGCTGAGGATTATGCAGAATTATATATCAGAGAAATAGTTAGATTACATGGAGTGCCGGTATCCATCATTTCAGATAGGGGAGCACATTTCACAGCTAGATTCTGGCAGTCGTTTCAGAAAGGTTTGGGAACGCAGATTAATTTGAGCACAGCATTCCACCCTCAGATAGATGGGCAGGCTGAGCGGACTATCCAAACGCTCGAAGATATGTTGCGAGCGTGTGTGCTAGATTTTGGGGGTAGCTGGGATGAACATCTCTCGTTGATTGAATTTGCTTATAATAACAGTGACCATTCAGCTATCCAGATGGCGCCTTTCGAGGCATTATACGGGCAAAAATGTAGATCGCCGGTGGGCTGGTTTGAAATAGGAGAATCAGCATTGGTTGGCCCAGACATTGTTCGACAGTCAGAGGAAAAGATAAAGCTTATCCGAGGACGTTTGCTGACTGCTCAGAGCCGCCAGAAGTCCTATGCAGATATACAACGTAGAAATCTAGAATTTGCAGTAAATGACTGGGTATATCTGAAGGTGTCTCCAATGAAAGGGGTAATGAGATTCGGTAAGAAAGGCAAGCTTAGCCCGAGATTCATTGGGCCATATCAGATTCGGCCGAGTTGCATACGAATTGAACTTGCCTCCGGAGTTAGCATATGAAGAGGTTCCCGTAGCTATCTTAGACAGACAGATTCGCAGGCTGAGGACTAAAGATGTTGCATCTGTCAAAGTATTGTCGCGTAACAGGAACCGTGAGGAAATGACGTGGGAAGCTGAAGAAGATATGAAAGGCAGATACCCTCACCTATTTCAGGCCTAGTCAGGCGACAGGTATGTCCATGTTATTACTTATACAGTACCTTATAGTTGTATGTGTGTGAATAAGAAAGATTGATACTTAGTAATCCAGTGGATCCTAGAATATTATGTGCAGTACCTGTGTTGGACTTTTCTGCATTTCAGGTTTTTGCTATAGTCCATATTACAGGGGAAAATCTGCCGAAATTTTTCTAGAAAATAAGTAAGTAATCCTCTAGATGACAGTGTACATTCGAGGATGAATGTTCTTAAGGGGGGGAGAATGTTATACCCCGTAGAATTTCCGGCACCTAGACGACCTATATGCACGTTGGTTAAGCGTATTTGAAGGCCATACATGCTGGAGAAAGGCCCGGGAAAAGATCAGACGAGAAACCTGTCGAACCATCGCGGAAGGAGCCGAGGCAGAGCCCCTCCGCGATGGCAGTGTGTCACGGAGGAGAGGCCTCCACGTTGGCTCCGTGACACGTTGGCCTTGTCTAGGCCCTAGTATATAAAGCCCCACTTCAGTTTTAAGTGATAAAAACTTTTAAAAATTTCCAGAGAACAGAGGGTGAGCGGCAGAGAGGAGTAAGAACGAAGGAAATTATATAATTTTTGTCCGATTACGCTGCTAAACATTGTCCAAACATAAATTAACTCCAGATACTGAGGTATTTAGCAGCAGAGATCATTCCTACGGATTCAGTTTCGTAAAATACGGCTGACGGATCATCGAGCCACCGAGCTAAGGTAAGTGGAATTGCTCTAAATTAGTGTCTATGTGTTCCTAGCTATGAAGTGAGTATTTCTCCCTTCTGGACCTCTGAAAAATAGCGAGTTTTCGGCCGTCTTTCGATAAGCCTAAGTTTAGGCCATAAACTATATCGAAAGTGATATTGCTCTTTAAAATAAAGCCATATTTAGTATTGATTGACATATTTATGAATGCAGTTGGGAGGAAATAGTTGAAGTGCTGGCCGAGCCTCGTCCGACGGACGAATAGTTCAAGAATAAGGTATGTAAAGCTAGTTTCCTCGGCAAGTTAAGTAATATTGGTACAATACAGTAATTTAAAGGCCAGTAGAATATTCAGAAGTCATGTGTTGCGTTCATTACAAATGTTGATACGATATTAGAAATATCGAATTATAATCTGTGTGAAGCTTACCAGTACGACATAGGTCTTAATAGAAGCGTTAGAAACTGCACAACATGCTCAGTGCGAGGTAATACGAAAGGTTGGGATATTATTGTATTCAGTTAAAACCCCGTAAAGCAATGTAATACCTGTAAGACATCTCAGAAATAGAAGGATAAGTTAAAATGAGGTTAGAAAGCATATTAGGAATAGTAAATCATGTTACTATAGAAACTCAGTACACAGCATAGTTTTCAGTAGAAACATTATATCTGGTTCAGCATTAGCCCAGTACAGTCTGGCAGAAGACCATATTTCTACATATAGATACTACTACCAGCCTCAGCACGTATTAAGTACGTACATATTACTATCACTAGTCCAGCATATAGTGTATGGAATACTTTACCACTATTAGCTTCAGTATGTGGGACATGCAGATAGTATTACTAGTTGAGACCGTTGTATTGTTTGCGGTTGGATTACCTAGCATCCATGACCGCCCCAGGGTTGATAGCTCTATCGACTCGTCCGCCAGAGGATGAGGATACGTCGCTCTACGGAGTGGCATGCCGTCCCACAGGGGACGAAGATGGGATGCCAGTTTTCCCCATATTTGTGCCTTGATCGGCCCTTACACACCCCAGTCGAGCGGATACGCCCGGGTGTAGATTCAGGAGTGCTCCGGACTCCGATGCAGTTATAGTCAGGGGCTCAGCGAGCCCAAGTGCATACCCAGGGGACCGGCAGGATGCTTACGGGGTTTATAGGAGATGGGATGACCGGGGTAGGGGTGTAGATTCTGTGCTGGTTGTACCTCCCGGCTTATGGGGGCCAGGTAAGATTTGTGTATGCCATGTTATGTTATGTATGTTATGCCATATTACACTAGATACGAGTAGATCAGCAGTAGAATGATACGTCTCTAGGTATGACTCCTACTCCCTCCAGTATGATTAAGAACAGGTACGACTTACACCATCAGACAGTTAATCTAGTTCTTTCTATTTCAGTTTCGTCAGTTACGTTATTGATTTCAGATATTTCTTTCAGTTATTACTTTACATACTCAGTACCAGCGGTACTGATGCCCGGTGGGGCACTGCATTACTTGCCTGCAGGTACTCATAGACGAGCAGGTGATACTACGTGATTCCTGTCAGCAATCGAGTATTCAGCTCCTGTCATCTGGAGACTGAATTTCAGAGGTGTATTTCAGTTCCTTTTGTTGTATAGTACGGGTAGGTCGGGGCCCTGTATCGATCATTTCTATTGCTATTCCTAGAGGCTTGCAGTTTGTATATGTTTTCCTTGTGGTCAAATGAGCCGGTCGTGTGAGGCCGTGCAGTTGTATAGCTGTTAGTATTCTTTCTTGCTTTCATGATGGTCGTGTGGGGCCATAGGTTGCCAGTAGTGGTGACCTTGCCGGTCACGTAGCTTTTTGGTACTTCATGATTGAGTTGCAGATAACTAGACAGCATGGTGGCCTTGTCGGCCCGCATAGGTTTCCCTGAATTGGTATGTTTCTGGTCAGCTGCTAGTACAGGTACAGGAGGCTATAGGCCAATGGGCCGGAGGCTGTGTTTACAGCCGTTATATAGCCCTTTGTTTCCAGAAATATGAGTTAGAGCCATCCAAGCGCCAGATGTGCCCAGGCTTAGCAGTTCAGCAGTTCAGGTCCCAGTAGGGCACCAGGTGCCAGTCATACCCCCCAAGGTGGGGTGTGACAGCAACACATATCCATTTCTCCTTACAGAATGTCTCCAGTCAAGCTATCGGAGTTGAAAGTTCTCCTAGATAATGGTTTCATCAAACCTAGAAAATCCCCATAGGGTGCTCCAGTTCTCTTTGCTCGGAAGAAGGATGGTTCTCTTAGAATGTGCATTGATTATTGGCAGTTGAACTAGGTAATCAAGAATAAGTATCCCCTTTCTAGGATTGATGACCTATTTGACCAGCTACAAGGTGCTAAGTGCTTCTCAAATATATACCTTAGATTCAGATATCATTAGCTCAGAGTTGGGGAGAGTGACATTCCGAAGATAGACTTCAAGACTCGGTATTATCAGGATGACTTCATAGTTATGTCTTTTGGACTAATGAATGCTCGTGCAACTTTTACGTATTTGATGAACAGGGCGTTCAAGCAGTATTTTGACATATTTGTGATTGTCTTCATAGATGATTTTCTCATATACTCACGGAGAAAGAAGGAGCATGTCCTTATTTGAGGATTGTGTTGTAGACTCTCAAGGATCACCAACTGTCTACTAAATTTAGCAAGTGTGAGTTTTGCTGAACTTAGTAGCATTTTTGGTCCTTGTAATGTCTAGCAAGGGTGTGCAGGTGGACTCCCAAAAGATAGAGGCAATGAAGAATTGGCCTAGAACAATTAGTCCTACGGATATTAGGAGCTTCTTTGATTTAGTTAGCTACTACAATAGGTTTGTTGAGGAATTTTCATCCATTGCGGCAACACTAACTAAGTTGACCTAGAAGAAGGTCATGTTTCAGTGGTCGAATGCTTGTGAGAAGAGTTTTCAGGAGTTAAAGACTCGACTCACTTCAATGCCGGTGTTGACCCTACCGGAGGGCATGATGGTTTTGTTATGTAGTATAATATATATAGGGTTGGTCTTGGTTGTGTTTTGATGCAGCATGGTAAGGTCATTGCGTATGCCTCTAGACATCTTAAGACTTGTGAGAAGATTTACCAGACGCATGACCTAGAGTTGGTAGTCGTGATGTTTTCCTTAATGATTTGGAGACACTATTTGTATGGGGTATATGTGGATGTATTCACGGACCATAAGAGCATTCAGTATGTGTTCACTTAAAAGTACCTAAATTTACGACAAAAGAGATGGATAGAGCATTTCAAGGACTATGAAATGAGTGTCCTTTATTATCCGGGCAAGTACAATGTAGTCTCTTAGTAGGTTGTCCATGGAGAGTTTGTCTAATGTGGAGGATGGCAGGAAGGAGTTGGTAAACGATGTCCATAGCCTTGCTGGTTTGTGGGTTCGCCTTACAGATTTGACGGATGGTGTTGTGATTGTTCAGAATGCGTCAGAATCTTCTTGGGTGATGGAATTTGAAAATAGGAGAGATGAGGATCCTATTCTAGTGAAGCTAAAGGAAGCTATTCGGAATCAAAAGGTGGAGGTTTACTCCCAAAGGGTAGATGGTGTACTTTGATATCAGGGTCGATTGCGTGTGTTGGTTGTTGATAACTTAAGAGAGCGGATGTTGAGTGAGGCTTATGGATCTCGATACTCTATCCATCTGGGTGCCACTTAAATGTACCATCGTCTACAGGAAATCTATTAGTGGAATGGCATGAAGAAGGACATGGCAGAGTGTATGGCTAAGTGTATGAATTTCCTGCAAGTGAATGTTGAGCATCAGAGACCTTGAGATATGCTTCAGGATATTAGCATTCCCACTTGGATGTGGGAAGAGATCAATATGGACCTTATTACAGGTTTTCCTCTTACACGCCGATGGTATGACTCTATTTGGGTGATTGTAGATATATTGACCAAATCAACTTATTTCTTACTGGTCAAAAACTATTTATTCAACTGAGGATTATTCTGGATTGTACATCTGGGAGTTAGTTCGGTTACATGGAGCTCCTTTGTGTATCATCTTGCATTGGGGTACTTAGTTCACCTCTCAGTTTTGGAGATCATTTTAGAAGGGACTTGGTGTTCAGGTAAAGCTTAGTATAGCTTTTCACCCTCATAAAGATGGTCAATCCATGCGGCCATTCATACTCTTGAGGACATATTGAGAGTAGGTGTGATTGATATCAAGGGTAGTTGGGATGATCACTTTTCTCTCATCGTGTTAGCATACAATAATAGTTACCACTCCAGCATTCAGATGGCTCTGTTTGAGGTCCTTTATGGGAAAAGACGTAGATCACCTATTTGATGGTTTAAGGTAGGTAAGGCTACGTTGATAGGGCCAAATTCAGTTCATGAGGCTATAGAGAAAGTTCATCTTATTAGAGAGAGACCGAAAACAACTCAAAGTCATCAGAAATTATATACAGATGTTAGGCGGAGAGAGCTTGAATTTGGGTTGATGATTGGGTATTTCTAAAGGTGTCTCCAATGAAGGGAGTGATCAAGTTCGAAAATAAAGGGAATCTTAGTCCCTGATATGTTGTCCTTACAGGATTTTGAGGTGAGTTGCTAACTTTGCATATGAGTTAGAGCTACTAATAGAGTTAGCTTCGATGCATCCAGTTTTCGATGCATCTTTGTTGAAAAAATGCATCGGTGACCCAGCCTTAGTTGTTCTAGTGGAGAACATAGGTGTGAAGGATAGCCTTACCTATGAGGAGGTTCTAGTTCAGATCCTTGATCGTTCAGAAGTAGAGAAATAAAGAAATATCTTCAGTGAAGACGTTGTGGAGAAATCAGCTTGTTGAGGGAGCTACGTGGGAAGCTGAAGCAGATATGATGGCTAGATACCTACATCTTTTCTCTTCCAGCTCAGTTCCAACATGAGGTATCAGTTTCCTCCTTAGTACTCTATTCAATTTCATGTCAAGTTCATGTCTCTAAGTTCCCTTCATTTCATAGCATGTATGTATGTTTCATGAATTCAGTTTAGTCATGTATATCAGTCCAGAGTCAGTCACTCCATCAGTTTTCAATGTCAGTTGTTCAGTTTTGGACTGCATTTGTTTCCCAAACTTTCAGTATGCTTATTCTACATTCGAGAATATATGTTCCCAAAGGGGAGATAATGTAACACCCAAAAAGTCCCCATGATCAAGCCCTAAACCTGTAGCAGATTCAGCAAAAAAATCTGCATTTTTCTCTCAGATCGACTCGTGTTGCGAGTCATTATTTCGTGGTACGGGTCGTAGGAGGGAGTTGTGGTAAGCAGGCAGTGTTCCCAAGCTAGCAATAATGATTCGTGGAACAAGTTGTAGGTTGAAATAAATAGTCATTGTCAGGAGTCATGGTAAGCTACTGGTTGTTAGATAATGAACCAACGAGTCAAGGAATGACTAATTGTTTTGTGTGACGGGTCATGGAATGTAGTTGTGGTTTGGACCTGTTGAGAGAAGGAGTGATGTCATGAGTCAAGGTATGACTCATTTTAGGAAACAATGAGTCATGGTAGGTTTCAATTGTGAGAAGCAGAGAGTCGGGAAACTAGGTCTAGCTAGCAAAGGAAGGAAACCACGAGTCGTGGTTATGTTGTACGAGTAGTGGTACAACTCGCAGTGACTGGTAGTGTGTTTTTACCTATAGAATCATTAAAGGTATTTTCGTAATTCTTAAGCCCTAACTTCCTAATTGATTTAAGACCTAAAATGAGTGTTTTAAGAGGGTTTAACATATCCTAAGTCATTAGGCTCCCATACATGCAACGAATTGAAATTACCTTCCAATATCAGACAAGAATTCTCCTCAATATCTTCCCCAATTCTCTTAGGCTTGCAAGACTAGTTTGGAAATCAGTTTATCCAGGTATGTAGGGCTATGAATGGGGGATTTCTTCCACCATCATGCCAAAGCTTCTTCTCAAATTCATGAATTCATGTTCTTAATAAAGTGTATTGATATCTAGTGTTTTAACCCAATTCTATGAAACTACCTATGCTAAGTTTATGGGCCTAATCCCCTCATGTTCTAAAAGTATGTTTTAAGTCTAATTGGTGGATTTTATCCTCAATTTAATTATAAATTCATGTTTCAAGTTATTAGAAATTAGACTTGGAGTTAGCTAGGCGCCTGTCCATACATCTCATTCGATAATAGAGGCATTTCAAAATAGACTAGTATGTTCAGCTTTGAGATTCAACGTTGTGATGTTATCGTTTCATATGCCTTTATATTGTTCAGACTTTCGCTTGTTCATGTTCATGCTGTTTTTTGCTTACTTATGCTTTTAAGTCATGTTAAAAATATACCATGGGTTAGCTTAGAGCTATTCATGGTTCTAGGCTCCATGTCTCGATCTGATGTCTCAGCTCGGTTCGTGACAAACATCGCAGCACGACACAAGTAGTTTGGTTACTCAGTCTACACCAAACTACCTCATGGATTGTCTCCTATGCATCATTTGATATGACATCGTAGTATGACCCGGGTTTCTTGACTACTCAGAATTCATCAAGAAACTCCGATTCAACCTCTATTAGTGAGACCACTCCGAATTCACTTGACTGCTTTATTGACCTACAGATGTTTAAAATGACCTCTTCTGCATTCAACCGGAACTTCAACTGCACAGCTTCAACATCCACTAGAGCAAGCCTAGTTGCAAGGAATGGCCACCTTAAAATTAAAGGGATCTCAAAATCCACTTCAAAATCTAGAATCATGAAGTCAGTCAGAAAAATGAACTTATAAACCTTCAGTAGCACAGGATGAAGGATACCCATAGGCTTCTTCATTTTGTGGTTCGCATCAATAGCTGCATTTTCATCGGTGTGGGGGATCCTAAGCCCAACTACTTAAACACGGCTAGCGGTGTCAGATTTATGTTAGCTTCCAGATCGTATAATGCTTTGGAAAATTCAAAATCTCTGATAATGCGTGTGATGGTGAATGCACCTGCGTCCTCCCTCTTTTGTGCAAGGACTAGTGAGGCTACTGCACTATAGTGGTTCAAATCTTGAACTATTTCAAAGCTCACTTATCTCTTTCTACTGATCAAGTACTTCATGAATTTAGCATAGCCAGGCATATGTTCTAGTGCCTCGAATAATGGAATATTTACAGATAGTTGCTTTAGAATGGATAAGAACTTGTGAAATTTCCCATCATTTACCTTCTTCTTCATTCTTTGAGGATAAGGTGGAGGCAATTGTGGAATAGGCCAAAAAATTTATGGGACCTCCTTCTCCTTACCTTTCTTAGAAATAATCTCCTTTGCAGCAACTGGAGACTTTTTCAATTCTGCACTACCTTCAATCATCTGTTTAGTAGCCTCAGCTACTTCATCTAAATCAATTGCCTTCGGTTCGGCCACCTCAACTACAATGGGTATAGGTGGTTCAACTGTTGCTTTTCCACTCCAACTAGTTACAACCATGTAGTGACTGTCATTCTTTGGATTTTGAATTTTGTTACTAGGGAGTGTACAGAAGTTCCTTAGGTATGCACCTCACTTTTACAATGATGATGATCCAGACATTGATGAAGTTGGGTCAACAAGAGCCATTGTGCCCCCACATATTGTTATACCCCGTAGAATTCCCGGCACCTAGACGACCTATTCGCACGTGGGTTAAGCATATTTGAAGGCCATACGTGCTGGAAAAAGGCCCGAGAAAAGATCGGACGAGAAACCTGTCGAACCATCGCGGAAGGAGCCGAGGCAGAGCCCCTCCGCGATGGCAGCGTGTCACGGAGGAGAGGCCTCCGCGTTGGCTCCGTGACACGTTGGCCTTGTCCAGGCCCAAGTATATAAAGCCCCACTTCAGGTTAATTCATTAAAACACTTAGGAAATTTCAAGGAAACAGAGAGAGAAATCAGAAAGAGGAGAGGGAACGAAGGAGATAATATAATTTTCGTCCGATTACGCCGCCAAACGTCATACAAACGCAAATTAACTCCAGATACTGAGATATTTAGCAGCAGAGAGCATTCCTACGGATTCAGTTTCATGAAATACGGCCGACGAATCGTCGAGCCACCGAGCTAAGGTAAGTGGAATTGCTCTAAATTAGTGTCTATGTGTTCCTAGCTGTGAAGTGAATATTTCTCCCTTCTGGACCTCTGAAAAATAGCGAGTTTTCAACCGTCTTTCGATAAGCCTAAGTTTAGGCTATAAACTATATCAAAAGTGACGTTGCTCTTTAAAATAAAGCTGTATTTAGTATTAATTGACATATTTATGAATGTAGTTGGGAGAAAATAGTTGAAGTACCGGCCGAGCCTCGTCCGACAGACGGATAGTTCGAGGATAAGGTATGTAAAGCTAGTTTCCTCGGCAAGTTAGTAATCTTGGTACAGTACAATAATTTAAAGGCCAGTAGAATATTCAGAAGCCATGTATGATGTTTATTACGAATGTTGGTATGATATTAGAAACATCATGTTATGATCAGCGCGAGACTTGCTAGCACGATATAGATTTTAATATAAGTGTTAGGAACTGCACAGCATGCTCAGTATGTGATGTGACACAGAATGTTAGGATATCATTGTATTCAGTTGAAACCCAGTAAAGCAATGTAATATCTGTAAGACATCTCAGAAATAGAATGATAAGTTAAAGTGAAGCTAGAAAGCATATTAGAACTAGTAAATCATGTTACTATAGAAACTCAGTATACAACATAGTTTCAGCAGAAAGACTATATCATGTCCAGCATCAGACCCAGTGTAGTCTGGCAGAAGACTATATTTATACATATATATATTTACCAGCCTCAGCATGTATTGAATACATACATACTACTATTACTAGTTCAGCATGTGATATATACAATAATTTACCACCATTAGCCTCAGCATGTGAGACATGCAGATAGTATTACTAGTTGAGACCGTTATATTGTTTGGGGTTGGACTACCTAGCATCCATGACCGCCCCAAGGTTGATAGCTGTATCGACTCGTCCGCCAGAGGACGAGGATACGTCGCTCTACGGAGTGGCATGCCATCCCACAGGGGACGAAGATGGGATGCCAGTTTTCCCCATATTATGCCTTGGTCGGCTTTTACACACCCCTGTCGAGCGGATACGCCCGGGTGTTGATTCAGGAGTCCTTCGGCCTCAGGTACAGTTATAGTCAGGGGCTCAGCGAGCCCAAGTGCATACCCAGGGGACCGGCGGGATGCTTATAGTTATTATAGGAGATGGGATGACCGGGGTAGGGGTGTAGATTCTGTGCTGGTTGTACCTCCCGGCTTATGGGGGCCGGGTAAGGTTTGTGTGTGCTATACTATGTTATGTTATTTCATGTCGCGTTAGATACGAGTAGATCAGCAGTTGAGTGATACGTCTCCAGGTGCGACTCCTATTTCCTTTCAGTATAAATGAGAGAAGGTATGACTTACATTATCAGACAGGTAAGCTAATTCTTCTTACTTCAGTTTCATCAATTACATTGTTGTTTTCAGATTTTGCTTTCAGTTATTGCTTTGCATACTTAGTACCAGCGGTACTGACTCCCGGTGGGACGCTGCATTACTTGCCTGCAGGTACTCATAAACGAGCAGGCGATACTACATGATTCCTGTCAGCGATCGAGTATTCAGCTTCTGTCATCCGGAGACTGAATTCCAGAGGTGTATTTCATTTCCTTTTTACTGTATAGTACGGGTAGGTCGGGGCCCTGTCCCAATCATTTCTATTGCTATTCCTAGAGGCTTGCAGTCTGTATATTTTTCCCTGTGGTCAGATGAGCCGGTCGTGTGGGGCCGTGCAGTTGTTTAGTTGTTGGTACTTTTGTTTCTTTCATGTTGGCCGTGTGGGGCCATAGTTTGACAGTAGTGGTGACCTTGCCGGTCACATAGCTTCCTAATATTCTATGATTAAGTTACAGATAACTAGACTGCATGGTGGCCTTGTCGGCCCGCATAGGTTTCCCTGAATTGATATATTTCTGGTCAGCTGTTAGTACAGGTACAGGAGGCTATAGGCCAATGGGCCGGGGGCTGTGTTTACAGCCGTTATATAGCCCTTTGTTTCCAGAAATATGAGTTAGAGCCAGCCAGGCACCAGATGTGCCCAGGCTTAGCAGTCCAGCAGTTCAGGTCCCAGTAGGGCACCAGGTGCCAGTCATACCCCCCAAGGCGGGGTGTGACAAACTTGGTATCAGAGCAGGTCATATCCCAGGGAGTCTGCAAGCCGTGCTAAGTAGAGTCTTGTCCATGGACGTGTTGTGCACCACATACTATGGGCAGGGGGCTGCAAGGCATGATAGGATGGTTATCTTTCATTCTTATTCAGTCGTGCTGTAGAGCGGTACAATATAGGGTTGAGTTCCTAAAAACTTACTATATTCTTTGGTTACAGATAATGTCAGATCAGCGACATCCTATCACAGGCCAGAGCTTAGATGTTGCAGCAGGGGCAAGGCACCAGTAGGATGGCTCACCCTCGTTTAGAAACAGCCCGATCAGAGGGCACTACAGAGGCATCGTCCCAGCCTCCTCAGCAGTCTCCACCACGTCAGGAGCCATTTGGGGCGACACCTTCCGACCAGGAGGTTAGGAGTGCTGTAGTCATGTTAGCACAGATGATGGCTGCTCAGCGTCAGCCAATGCCGTCTACGGTTGCGGAGTTATCAGGAGAGCCCGGTAGTTCGAGGGTCCGAGAGTTCATAGCTTTGAATCCCCCACAGTTTACAGGTACGGACCGGACAGAGGACCCCCAGGATTTTGTGGATCAAATGCAGAGAATCTTCAGGGTTATGCATGCCACGCCTACCGAATCAGTTGAGTTGGCAGCATTCTGGTTACGGGATATCGCTGTGTTATGGTATGAAAGCTGGGAAAGGTCTCGAGGGAGAGATGTGTCCCCTCCCACCTGGTCCAGCTTTTCAGGAGCTTTTCTGGATCACTATTTTCCACGGGAGATTCGACAGGCCCGGGTAGACCAGTTCCTACATCTGGAGCAGGGGGCCATGAGTGTCTGGGAATATTCCTTGCGGTTTGATTCTTTGGTCCGGTATGCACCGGCCTTTGTTGATACCATGGCATCCAGAGTACATCGCTTCATCATGGGGTTGAATCCAGAATATGTTGAGACTTGTATTACAGCCACACTGCGAGAGGACATGGACATTACTCGAGTTCAGGCATTTGCCCAGAATATTGAGGGCATCAGACAGCGACAACGGGAGATCAGAAGGGTCAGTCAGGAACAGCGTCGCCGGGACAGGCCAGTTGAGTTACAGAGGGAGGCCCGGGGAGGACCCAGGCCACGATTGTTAGACAGGCCACCCAGGCCCCCGCCTCCGCCACAGTCGCAGGGAGGTAGATTCAGCCGCAGGGGGAAGTCAAAGACTGGTAGAGGCTCGCAGATGGCAGATTCACCAGTACAGAGGAGGGCGGAGCAGAGTAGGTATACCCTACCACTTTGCCCTATATGTAGTCGACGCCATCCTGGAGCATGCAGATATGGTTCCACCGCATGTTATATTTGTGGCCAAGAAGGCCATTTGATGAAAGATTGCCCAGCCAGAGGCCGAGAGGACCGAGATAGACAGGATAGGGCATCTACAGGGCATCTTCGACTGGGCTAGGCCATCAGTTTCAGCAGGCAGGGGTCGGGGAAGATCAGGGGCCTCCAGTTCAGGTGTGTGTCTAAGCCGCACATATGCCTTACCAGGGAGGCAAGATTCAGAAGCGTCGCCTGATGTTGTGACAGGTATGTTAACTATCTGCTCGCACCCTGCTTATGTGTTGATTGATCCAGGGTCTACTTTGTCCTACATTACTCCATTTGTGGCACGAAATTTTAGTATTGCACCAGAATGATTGCAACAGCCCATCTTAGTATCCACGCCCGTTGGTGATTCTATCACAGCTAGCCGAATCTACCGCGGGTGTACAGTAGAGGTTGCTGACCGTCAGACCACAGTAGATCTGGTCGAGTTAGAAATGATAGACTTCGATGCCATAATGGGTATGGACTGGTTAGTACCGCGTTTTACCAACGTTGAATGTTGGACCAAGACGGTCCGATTCCACTTCCCAGCAGAAGCAGTGCGGGAATGGAAGGGCAGCACCGCTACGCCAAAAGGTAGGTTTATTTCCTACCTTCAGGCGAGAAAGTTGATATCTAAGGGATGTATTTACCATCTGGTCAGAGTCCAGGATGTCCAAGCAGAATCTCCGACAATCCAGTCTGTTCCAATGGTGAATGAATTCCTTGATGTGTTTCCTGATGAGTTACCTGGTATTCCTCCAAAAAGGGAGATAGGTTTTGCTATTGACTTGTTACCAGGCACTCAGCCGATATCGATTCCTCCCTATCGTATGGCTCCTGCAGAACTTTGAGAATTAAAGGAGCAGTTGAAAGATTTGTTGGATAAAGGTTTCATCAGGCCGAGTACTTCACCATGGGGTGCGCCAGTCTTGTTTGTGAGGAAGACAGATGGCTCGCTCCGAATGTGCATAGATTATCGGCAACTAAACAAAGTTACAATAAAGAACAAGTAAATGCTCCCCAGAATTGATGACTTATTTGATCAGGTGCAGGGAGCCAGATACTTTTCTAAGATTGACTTGCGGTCCGGATATCACCAGGTCCGAGTACGTGAGAGAGATATTCCTAAGATAGCGTTCAGGACCCGATATGGACATTTTGAATTTCTAGTTATGTCCTTCGGGTTAACGAATGCCCTAGCAGTCTTCATGGACCTGATGAACAGTATTTTCAGACTTTTCCTGGACTTGTTCATAATAGTATTCATTGATGACATTCTGGTGTATTCTCGCTCTGAAGCAGATCACCGGACTCATTTGCGGACAGTGCTCCAGATTCTCAGGGACCGTCAGCTGTATGCTAAATTTTCTAAGTGTGAATTTTGGCTTAACTCAGTGGCCTTCTTAGGGAATATCGTCTCAGACGCTGGTATACAGGTAGACAAGCAGAAGATAGAAGCAGTTAAATCATGGCCTAGGCCTACCACTCCAACTGAAGTTCGTAGCTTTCTGGGGTTGGCAGGATATTACAGGAGGTTCGTTGAAGGGTTATCGACCATTGCGGCACCTCTAACCAAATTGACACAGAAAGCAGCAAAGTTTCAATGGACAGAGGCATGCGAGCAGAGCTTCCAGGAACTGAAAGACAGATTAACCTCCGCCCCAGTACTGGCATTGCCGAAAGGCACCGAAGGTTATTCAGTCTATTGCGATGCATCAGGCGTCGGGTTAGGTTGTGTGTTGATGCAGCATGGTAGAGTAATTGCATATGCTTCCAGACAGCTGAGGAAACACGAAAAGAATTACCCTACCCACGACCTGGAATTGGCCGCAGTAGTCCACACCTTAAAGATGTGGAGGCATTACCTGTACGGCGTCCATGTTGATATTTACACAGATCATAAGAGCTTACAGTACATTTTTACTCAGAGGGAGTTGAATCTACGGCAACACCGCTGGTTGGAACTGTTAAAAGATTATGATGTGAATATTCTATACCACCCCAGAAAAGCTAATGTTGTAGCAGATGCCCTGAGTCGTAAGTCAATGGGGAGTTTGCCGTATTTGCGACCTGAGAAGCGGAAGTTAGCCAAAGAAATTCATCAGTTAGCTGGTTTAGCCGTTCGAGTAACGGAAACAGAAAATAATAGAGCAGTAATTCAGAATTCTGTTGTGTCATCATTAGTTACAGAGGTAAAAGAATGACAGTACGAGGATCCTGATTTAGTCCAACTCAGAGATAGAATTCAGAGAGGTAAGGAGTCAGATTTTCAGATAACTGAGGATGATGTGCTACGCTGTAAGGGCCGCCTTTGTGTCCCGAATGTTTCAGGGCTTCGTGGGCGGATCATGCATGAGGTACATTACGCTCGCTATTCCCTCCATCCAGGAGCGACGAAAATGTACCATGACATCAGAGATATCTACTGGTGGCCAAGTATGAAAGCTGAGATAGCTGAATTTGTATCTAGATGTTCTAACTGTCAGCAGGTGAAAGCAGAGCACCAAAACCAGGCGGTTTGACGCAAGATATAACGGTGCCTATGTGGAAATGGGAAGCGATAAACATGGATTTTGTAACAGGGTTACCCCGTACTAGACGCAGAAATGATTCCATTTCGGTAATAGTTGACAGGCTGACAAAATCAGCTCATTTCCTGCCAGTGAAGGCTACCCTCTCAGCTGAGGATTATGCCAAATTATATATCAGAGAAATAGTTAGATTGCATGGAGTGCCGGAATCCATTATTTCAGATAGGGGAGCTCAGTTCACAGCTAGATTTTGGCAGTTGTTCCAGAAGGGTTTGGGAACGCAGATCAATTTGAGTACAGCATTCCACCCTCAGATAGATGGGCAGGCTGAGCGGACTATCCAAACGCTCGAAGATATGTTGCAAGCATGTGTACTAGATTTTGGGTGTAGCTGGGATGAGCATCTTTCGTTGATTGAATTTTCTTATAATAATAGCTATCATTCAGCCATCTAGATGGCGCCTTTCGAGGCATTATACGGGCGAAAATGTAGATCACCGGTGGGCTGGTTTGAAATAGGAGAATCAGCATTGGTTGGCCCAGACATTGTTCGGCGGTCAGAGGAAAAGATAAAGCTTATCCGAGAGCGTTTACTGACTGCTCAGAGCCGCTAGAAGTCTTATGCAGACATGCGGCGCAGAAATCTAGAATTTGCGGTAAATGACTGGGTATATCTGAAAGTGTCTCCGATGAAAGTGGTAATGAGATTTGGCAAGAAACGCAAGCTTAGCCCGAGATTCATTGGGCCATATCAGATTCGGCGAAGAATAGGCCGAGTTGCATACGAATTGAACTTTCCCCCATAGTTGGCATCTGTTCACCCAGTATACCATGTCTCTATGTTGAGGAAGTTCGTAGGGGACCCTTCTGCAGTAGTTCCAGTTCAGGATGTCCAGGTCACAGAAGAATTAGCATATGAAGAGGTTCCCGTAGCTATCTTAGACAGACAGATTCGCAGTTTGAGGACTAAAGATGTTGCATCTGTCAAAGTATTGTGGCATAACAGGAACCGTGAGGAAATGACGTGGGAAGCTGAAGAAGATATGAAAGCCTGATACCCTCACCTATTTCAGGCCTAGTCAGGCGACAGGTATGTCCGTGTTATTACTTATGCAGTACCTTATAGTTGTATGTGTGTGAATAAGAAAGATTGATACTTAGTAATCCAGTGGATCCTAAAATGTTACGTGCAGTGCCTGTGTTGGACTCTTCTGCATTTCAGGTTTTTGCAATAGTCCATATTACAGAGGGAAACTCTGCCAAAATTTTTCTAGGAAGTAAGTAGTACTCCAGATAACAGTGTATATTCGAGGATGAATGTCCTTAAGGGGGGGAGAATGTTATACCCCATAGAATTCCCGGCACCTAGACGACCTATTTGCACGTTGGTTAAGCATATTTGAAGGCCAAACGTGCTGGAAAAAGGCTCGGGAAAAGATCGGACGAGAAACCTGTCGAACCATCGCGGAAGGAGCCGAGGCAGAGCCCCTCTGCGATGGCAGCGTGTCACGGAGGAGAGGCCTCCGCGTTGGCTCCGTGACACGTTGGCCTTGTCCAGGTCCAAGTATATAAAGCCCCACTTTGGGTTAATTCATTAAAACACTTAGGAAATTTCCAGGAAACAGAGAGAGAAATTAGAAAGAGGAGAGGGAACGAAGGAGATAATATAATTTTCGTCCGATTACGCCGCCAAACGTTGTCCAAATGCAAATTAACTCCAGATACTGAGGTATTTAGCAGCAGAGAGCATTCCTACGGATTCAGTTTCGTGAAATACGGCCGACGAATCGTCGAGCCACCGAGCTAAGGTAAGTGGAATTGCTCTAAATTAGTGTCTATGTGTTCCTAGCTGTGAAGTGAATATTTCTCCCTTCTGGACCTCTGAAAAATAGCGAATTTTCGACCGTCTTTCGATAAGCCTAAGTTTAGGCTATAAACTATATCGAAAGTGACGTTGCTCTTTAAAATAAAGTTGTATTTAGTATTAATTGACATATTTATGAATGTAGTTGGGAGAAAATAGTTGAAGTACCGGCCGAGCCTCGTCCGACAGACGGATAGTTCGAGGATAAGGTATGTAAAGCTAGTTTCCTCGGCAAGTTAGTAATCTTGGTACAGTACAGTAATTTAAAGGCCAGTAGAATATTCAGAAGCCATGTATGATGTTTATTACGAATGTTGGTATGATATTAGAAACATCATGTTATGATCAGCGCGAGACTTGCTAGCACGATATAGATTTTAATATAAGTGTTAGGAACTGCACAACATGCTCAGTATGTGATGTGACACAGAATGTTAGGATATCATTGTATTCAGTTGAAACCCAGTAAAGCAATGTAATATATGTAAGACATCTCAGAAATAGAATGATAAGTTAAAGTGAAGCTAGAAAGCATATTAGAACTAGTAAATCATGTTACTATAGAAACTCAGTATACAGCATAGTTTCAGCATAAAGACTATATCATGTCCAGCATCAGACCCAGTGTAGTCTGGCAGAAGACTATATTTATACATATATATATTTACCAGCCTCAGCATGTATTGAATACATACATACTACTATTACTAGTTCAGCATGTGATATATACAATAATTTACCACCATTAGCCTCAGCATGTGAGACATGCAGATAGTATTACTAGTTGAGACCGTTATATTGTTTGGGGTTGGACTACCTAGCATCCATGACCTCCCCAGGGTTGATAGCTGTATCGACTCGTCCGCTAGAGGACGAGGATACGTCGCTCTACGGAGTGGCATGCCATCCCACAGGGGACGAAGATGGGATGCCAGTTTTCCCCATATTATGCCTTGGTCGGCTTTTACACACCCCTGTCGAGCGGATCGCCCGGGTGTTGATTCAGGAGTCCTTCGGACTTAGGTACAGTTATAGTCAGGGGCTCAGCGAGCCCAAGTGCATACCCAGGGGACCGGCAGGATGCTTATAGCTATTATAGGAGATGGGATGACCGGGGTAGGGGTGTAGATTCTGTGCTGGTTGTACCTCCCGGCTTATGGGGGCCGGGTAAGGTTTGTGTGTTCTATACTATGTTATGTTATGTCATGTCACGTTAGATACGAGTAGATCAGTAGTTGAGTGATACGTCTCCAGGTACGACCCCTATTTCCTTTCAGTATAAATGAGAGAAGGTATGACTTACATTATCAGACAGTTAATCTAATTCTTCTTACTTCAGTTTCATCAGTTACATTGTTGTTTTCAGATTTTGCTCTCAGTTATTGCTTTGCATACTCAGTACCATCGCTATTGACGCCCGGTGGGGCGCTGCATTACTTGCCTGCAGGTACTCATAAACGAGCAGGCGATACTATGTGATTCCTGTCAGCGATCGAGTATTCAGCTTCTGTCATCCGGAGACTGAATTCCAGAGGTGTATTTCATTTCCTTTTTGTTGTATAGTACGGGTAGGTCGGGGCCCTGTCCCAATCATTTCTATTGCTATTCCTAGAGGCTTGCAGTCTGTATATTTTTCCCTGTGGTCAGATGAGCTGGTCGTGTGGGGCCGTGCAGTTGTTTAGTTGTTGGTACTTCTATTTCTTTCATGTTGGCCGTGTGGGGCCATAGTTTGACAGTAGTGGTGACCTTGCCGGTCACATAGCTTCCTAATATTCTATGATTAAGTTACAGATAACTAGACAGCATGGTGGCCTTGTCGGCCCGCATAGGTTTCCCTGAATTGATATGTTTCTGGTCAGCTGTTAGTACAGGTACAGGAGGCTATAGGCCAATGGGCCGGGGGCTGTGTTTACAGCCGTTATATAGCCCTTTGTTTCCAGAAATATGAGTTAGAGCCAGCCAGGCACCAGATGTGCCCAAGCTTAGCAGTCCAGCAGTTCAGGTCCCAGTAGGGCACCAGGTGCCAGTCATACCCCCCAAGGCGGGGTGTGACACATATTAACACGATCCAGAACCAAAAGAATGACAATCACTACATGGCTGTAACTACTAGGAGTGGAAAAGCAATAGTTGACCAACCTATGCCAGTTGAAGTTGAGATGGCTGAACCAAATGAAGTTGATGTAGATAATGAGGCTAAGGATGAAGAGCAGATGATTGAAGGTAGTAAAAAGTTGACAAAGTCTCCAATTGCTAAAAAAGGAGACTATTTCTAAGAAAGACAGGAGAAGGAGGTCCGATAGGTGTTTAGGCCTATACCATGACCTCCTCCACCTTTCCCTTAGTGAATGAAGACTCCACCTTTCCCTTAGTGAATGAAGAAAAATGCAGATGAGGGGAAATTTTACAATTTCATATCTATGCTACAGCAGCTGTATATGAATATTCCCCTAGTCGAGGCATTAGAGTAGATATCCGGCTATGCTAAGTTTATGAAGGACTTGGTGACTAGATAATGTTCTATGAGCTTTGGCCAATTGAAAATTTGCACCACTGCAGTGCAATAGGTTCACGGGTCCTCGCACAAAAGAGGGAGGACCTAGGTGCCTTCGCCATCCCATGCACTATCGAAGATTTTGAATTTGTCGAGGCATTGTGCGATCTAGGAGCTAGCATAAACTTGATGACTCCAGCCATGTTTAAACCGTTGAGATTGGGAGCCCTCATATCGATGAAAAAGTGCCTATTGATGATGGATCGCACAGTGAAGAAGCCTTTGGGTTTCCTTCATGATGTTCTATTGAAGGTTTACAAATTTATCTTTTCGGCTAACTTCATGATTTTGGATTGAAAAGTTGATTTTCTGGTCTCTATTATTTTAGGGCTACTGTTCCTTGTCACTAGGCATGCTCTAGTGGATGTGGAAGCTAGACCGCTAAAGTTCTGGTTGAACGAGGAAGAGGTCACTTTGAATATATGCCGGTCGATGAAGTGGCCAAGTGAATTAAGGGTTGTGTTAGCAATAGAGATTGAATCAGAGTTTCTTGATGAATCCTGATTAGTCAAGAGTCCCGTGTCGTGCTGCAACATTAAATCATGCAATGTATAGGAGGCAACAAATGGGGCAGTTCAGTGAAGTTTGAGTAGCCATGATTGACAAAAAGAAAAAAATAGAAACTACTAGTGATTGACAAAAAGCTAAAAACAGAGTTGCAGACTAGGACTACAAGCCATAATACGGACCGTGAGATATGTCACGGCTCTTAGTCCCAACTATACCAAGGAGAGTGTTCTTCCGCACCAGCCTACTATGGCCGACAGGACCACCTAGAGTGCCACAAGTATTCTCCTATCCCAATTTTTTATGCTTTGGGGAAAAATGCATATCTTTTTTGTGGGGAAGGGGGGTGGTATCTGTTTTTGTATTTTGTTTCACCCGAAGATTTTTATGGTTGTGTTTCTTTTCCCTCGGGTATGCTATCTAGTAGAACCGACATATTTAGGATATATATTTTTTTAGTTTGAAGTAATCTAGGAGTACATAACAACCAGCTAATGCACACGTGTCTGAATTTCGTAGATTTTGAAAAAATAAACTCCTTTTGATTTTTGTGATGAGCTGTGTGTATGTGTACTATGAAGAATGACCAACGTGGATCTTTCTATGGCATTAAGAATATGAGCATGATTATTGTAGCTTAACTGTGAATGAACTAGATAGGTGGTAGTGGTGATATAACCCTGTGCCATGTGAGTATAAGGTACTTTCTTAGTTCACCTCTATTTGGGTGAGCTAGAACTTACTTGGTTAATCCTGCTTAGGTCATAAGACAGTTGGTTAGGAAAGGATCATAAGCCATTTTTTATTAAACCCACATTTTACCTAAATTACCCTACCAAAAGAAAATAGTATCCCTTGATCTCAAAGTTTGAGCCAAAATTTGATATTTTCTTTAATTAGCCTATTCATCTTCCCACTTATTTATAATGTACCTATTTTGGCCCTGGTCCCTCAAATATTGTGAACCTCAGCTCAGCAAAATGTCTAAGCTGAGGGTGGCTACTATAGGGGCACAAAAACTATGTGGGATGGAAAAACAAAAAATATTGTTTAGTAGAAAGAAAAGGGGTGGTTGAAGAAAAGAAAAGAAAGAATAAAACAAGGAGAAAAGAAAAGGAAAAAGAAAAGAAAAAGAAAAGTGAAAAAAAACCCACACCCATGAGTTGAAATAGAATAAAAGCGGAAAAGGGAGAAAAAAAGAGAAAAGGTTGGAGGTGGAGCCAAAATCAGTATAGTGCCAAGGAGGGTTGAGTCACTTATCCATACTTACAATACCCATCCCTAAGACTATATACGAGTCGATAAAAGTCCTACAGTGATCCTTATACGACTGTCTGAAGAATCAAATTAAAGAAAATAAGGGCAAGTCTATGGTCTCAATTTTAATTGATTGATAGGGGGTTTGATAATTGAATATGATCATGTGTCCAAGTTTTAACATATCGGTTGTAAGTCTTCTAGGTTTCTTTCTAATTAAGTGTTGTAGGTGTAGTTATGTTTTATTTGCTTGAGGACACGCAAAGTTCTAAGTTCAGGGTGCTTATATGTCATGGTTTTATGGCACTCGACACTTCAAACGAAGGAAATATTCTAGTACTTAGGTATATTTATGTGGATATAGGGTATGTTTGTTGTTGTTGCAAGGAAAATTAGCTCTAGGAGTTATATTAGTGAAAAGAAGTGCAAAAGGGAATAAGAAGACTTCCTACGGGTCTTAGCACGAATGGTATAATCTGGGTACGAGTTGTTGCAAGTATCTATAACAAAAGATTAGAGAATTAGCAAGTGCAATACCTCGGAGTATGATAGGTCATGGGGGGGTCGTGACAACATGATACAAGTCATATGACAATCTATAGCTAGAGGAAAAGAACTAAAAATATTGACATCCTCAAGGCACGAGTTGATTGTACAGGTCATGACAGCATAGTACGATACTGGCTACGACTCATAGCACCCTACTATGATTTGTAGATCATCCCGACACTAGATTCCTTATTAATTTAGAAAAGGATTTTAATGTTTGTACAAATACATTACTTGTAGTTTTTATTTCAGAATTCTAGTATCACGATATTTTGGGCTTTTCATAATATTACTTGGAGACCAAATTAATATGTAAGAATCGAACAACATATTGTTCATCTTGTCTTCTTGATTTTGAAGATCAATTTGCAATTTATACTTGGGGTTTAAATCATTCAATGTTGTAATTTCTTAATTATGATTTCTCTTATGTCTTCTAATTTCGTTCTTGCGATTATGAGTAGCAAACCTCCCACAACTAGAGTGTTGGGAACCATGGTAGAATAACGAATTAGGGTTTAACACAAAGTGATTCTAAACCAATACGAATGTATGTATTGTCTTTCCCTTCATACATAATTATTTCTTAACGGTGCATAATGTTAGAATTCGCAATATTCTCTACTTGCTTGAATCTAGATAAGTAGAGAATAGGAAAAGGGAATTACCACAAAGACTTGAAACTATCTACTTTTAATTAATAACTTGAGCCGCGATAGCGGAAAAGTTAATTTAGAATCACTGGTAAGGGAAAATTGGGAACACTCATGAGACCGAATTTGGTGAATGAGAATAGTCATACAATAGGGGCGGATCAGCTGTTTAGATAAAATAACTTATCGATTCTACAAGCTAAGTTTTGGAATAGATCACAAGTGTAGCATACCCTATGTATTTATGAATCATGAGGAACACTTCCTTAGTTAATTGCATATTTTGGATAACAAAACAATTTCACAATATTGTTATTTATTTTTTCTACAAAACCCCCTTAGGGAATAACTTCACTAAAAGCATAAATAATAGCATTAATCGGAATCTTAACCATATTCCTTGTGGAATTTACTCCCAACCCTGGTTAAGTTCTTTACTTTATCAACGATTGTTGTTATACTTCTGTTGTGGTGTATTTCTGGCATTATCATTGATCAACCGCAATAATATCCAAAGCCAATTATGAAGTTGACCCTCTCATGAACACATCCTTGTTGACACTTGAAAAGAAATGAAAAATGACCAAAAAGTGTAAGTTGGGGATGATAATGAGGGAAAGAAAGAAATAGGTCAAGAAAAGGTGGCATGAGCATAACCCAAGGTGTGATGGAGCAATGAGCTAAAAATGAAAAAGAAAAGAATGCATAGGAGCAAAAGAGAGAGAAAAGTAAACTTTGAGCTCACAAAAACACTAGGGAGTGCGAAAAGATGCCAATACAAGAGAAGGGATAAAAAGAAGGGATCAAAAGGGTAAAAAGGTTTTGAAAATGTTATAAAGTATCCAAGGATAGTAAGTGAGTCACTAAAAGCCTAAATTGTACCCTTCCCGCCCTCTAACCTTTATTATAAGCTTAGAAAAGTCCTTATGTGATCTCAACCCGGATATTCAAAAAGAAAGGCACTTGAGTAAATGGGCAAGAATATGACAGTTGTGACTTATTGTGAGAAATTGTTTCTGAAGTGAGTGCATTCCTCTTCTCTCTTGATCTTTTGTGTCCTTGAGGTATGTGTGACCTTTCTTCAAATAAAGGACACTTTCCTTTATCTAACTGTGAGGGCATATGAATTTGAATGGCTAGCATGTGTAACTTCTCCAATTTGGGAATGTGCATGTTAAGATAATGTCATAAGTGGAGGTTACATATTTAGTTCAAATGGTTGTGAGAAACCTGTGTTTTGATTGATAGAGGGTGTGGCTACATTTAATTTTATTTTTTAATTCCTATTGTTGAAAAACACCCTAGTCATGATAATTTGTAAGTCCGACACATTAGTTACGTATAGGATAGTTCTTTTCTTGGTTCCTTGAGGACAACAAAATGCTTTAAGTTAGGGGTGTTGATGTGTTGGGACTAGCGATACATCTTTTTGTTTTTTCAATAGCATTTTGCATGTCTTTTGGAGTGAAATTAAGTAGAAACTAACCTTATTGTGATATGTTTCAGGAACCAAAACACCTAGGAAAAGAAAGGAGTTTAGGCTAGAAAACTGCTCAATAGATGAAGCAACAAAAGGACCGTCTGTTTGAAGGATGGTCCGCCCCTCATTCCATCCCATCCCAGCTGTAGCTTCTAGAAACCTAGTAAAATGAGTCCTTAAAGTATGCTTGAAAGGACAGACCATCTTCCAAAAGGACGGTCCATCAATTGATGGTTTGGCTAAAGCTTGGAAGAATGGGATTTCTGACGTACTGAAAGTACGGGCCATCATTCCAAATGGCGGTCTGTCTCTCAAAGGATGACATGTCAGGGATAGAAGCATATAAGTAAAAGAATATCCTTGGTCCGTCCTTCCAAAGGACGGTGCATTCCTGCAAACCTGGCACTTCGATTTTCCAATTAAATAGGCTTTTTGGGGCATAGTATAAATACATTTTTCTTGTAATTTTTCAAAAGTTTTTACATTCTGTAGTTTATACCTAGTGTAGAGAGTAGAACTTAGTTAATCTTAGCCTTAGTATCTGGTAGATTATAGACTAGTTTTTGTAATTGAAGATTCTCATCTATCAAGTGAATATTCCAATTCCTTTTGTAAGAATGTCTTATTACTTTTCTTTTCTTCTTCTTCTAGCCATGGATAACTGAACCCAGATCTAGGGTTTTGAACCTTAATGATCTCAATTTGTTAAAATTGAGTTTTGGCGCGCTTATGAACATTTGATTGATTTTTGCTTTGAAATTTACGATTGGTGATGATACTATTCCAATCCTGCCCAATTACCCCTGTAAGGCTTGGAGGAGAAAATTTGAATTTGGTTAGTATCAGTCAACAATGACTCAAGGAATACCCTTGTTTAAGGGGTTCTCCTAAACATAGATTGAATTCCAAATTGGAAAACAAGCAATTAGGTAGAAGGGAGTTCTCTTCAATTTGATAAAATTGAAGTAGATTGACACCTATGGTGATGTTGAAAGATACACATAGATTTCCTAAGTAAATATATGCATGTTCCATCTTAGCCCTCTCTTAATTCTTTCATATTGGATAATTTAAGGTGATCGACTCAATATTGGGATCACTTCTCTAATAGCTTAAAACCCTAGCTTAATACAATTTGTAGTCATAGATAAATTATATTACTCTAAATCTGAATAGATTCTAATCTTGCAATACTTTGTTCTTTAGTGCTAGAAAGTCTGGGCTTTGAGTAGTCTCTGTGGGATTCGAGCACAACTCCTTCTTAGGTTATATTGGCATCGATTGTTTACACTACCCAATAGTGGGAGTGATTTGAACGACATCAATTATTACTGGAAATTTTGAGGTTAAAGAGAGGACAGTGTCATTGGTGCAAAAAATGTGCCAGTATCAGGATAAGCCTCATAATGACCCGTATAGGCACTTGATGACATTTATAGAGCTGAGTGACAACTTTCATTACCAAAACATTTTCGACGAATATGCAAAACTCACCTTTTTCCATTTATCACTGATAAAAGAAGCTATAGAGTAGTCGTAGAATGAACTAGCATGATCCATCACTACATGAGGCTCTCTCCAACAAATTTATAAACAGATTCTTCAAAAAGATCTTTGGATTCATTCAAAAAGATGGAAAAAATGTTGCTCAGGCATGGGAAAGATACAAAGTTTATTTGTGGGATTTCCCTCATCACATGCAACCTAGGGTGGTAATAGGCCATAATTTTAAAGAAGGGTTAAAGCCAGAATCTAAGATACTAGGTGATGCCACAGCTCAGGGACAGATATTGTCCAAGAGTTATAATGGGATTGAAGCTTTGTTGAATCTTATATCTTTAGGAAGCCAAGACTACCAAGAGTCAGGTAGGGGCTTCACAGCATAGAATGTTCTTGGCAAATTAGAAGTTTATGGTGTAGCCATAATACGATCCGACATCAGTCAATTGGTAAAAGCTATCAACAAGTTGTTGAGTGTAACAAATGTAAGTCAGGTGCAGCAGGTTCAGCAAGTACAGACTCCACAGCCAACATGTGAAGCTTGTGGAGAGAATCATGTTTAGTCAGGGTGATCTCTAAATCTTGAATCGATTTATCTTATGGGCCAACAAGGTCGCAGTGGAGGATATCAGGGAAATAAATACAACTAGGGTTAAGAAACACATCAAATCCTCCATGGGTTGGAAACTAGAACTTTCCAAGGCTCTAGAATAACTTTCAGAATCAGGGTCAGCAGATGTAGATTGTTAATGAGATGAAGACATCCATTTATGAGTTGTAGCGTTAAATGAGTCAGTTGGCAATGCAATAGACTCTAGGCCTCAGAGATCACTACCAAGAAACATAGAGAAAAAACCTTAGGAGAATGTTGGTGCAATTTCCCTCAATAGTGGGAAAGAGTTGGGGGGAGTGATACCAAGAGGCCGAAAATCAAATGATGAAATTGATCTAAAACATACATCTTAGCTAAGTCATAGTGTTGGTGAGCCGAGCAATAGAAACATGTAGCTGTAGAGTCCAGTCCACCTTCTCCACTTCCGCAAAGATTCCAAAAATAGAGAGCAGATGTAGCGTGCAACAACTTTTTGGAAATCCTAAAGCAAGTGAACGTGAACATTTCATTAGTGGAACTAATGCAGAGGTCCCAAGATATGAAAAATATTTGAAGGATATTGTGCCGAAAAAAGGCGCTTGACTGAGTTTGAAATGGCTATCTCTCACAAAAGAATATAGCTCATGAGTAACGAACAAGATACCACCAAAGTGAGGTAGGTTTGGCATTGTGTAATCTAGGCATGAGCATAAATCTCATGCCCGCCTCGTTGTTTAAAAGCTTGGGTTTAGGTGAGTCACGCCCAACCACATTAACTCAACAGTTGGAATATAGAGGTCTTGCCTACCCTAAAGGCATTATTGAAGATGTTCTTATAAAAGTGGGGCCATTTATCCTTCCAATGGATTTCATCATTCTTGATTATGAAGCTGATGAAGCAGTGCCCATTATTTTAGGGATAGGATTTCCAACTACCATAGACATTGTGATAAGGGTGAAGTTAGGGAAAATGTCCATGATAGTTGATAATAAAGAAGTAGTACTTGATGTGTTCATGTCATGACCCAAGGCAGGACCTCGGACCGAGAAATGGTGTCACGCCCCAAAATTGGGGTTAGGAACAACTGGTACTCGATCCATGATTAATAGAGAAGCTAGCTATATAGCGTCTGAAAATGTAACACTAAGCCAAGCCAAGCCACCTGTCACAACCAACCAAGATAAATACTGGACCTATAAGGTCTTGATAATGAAGGATAAGCAATATGGAAAGCCGAAAAGGCTGCAATAAAGAAAAACATAGCAATGGAAAACTACCATGACTAACCAACCAAAACTACTATACAAACTAGTCCATGTTAGCCTCTAAGAGTAAACAAACTGAAATGGACGGGACAAGGCCAAGACCTAGCCATGTTGTACACAAAACTAAAATAGTCAAAACTAGAACATCGCTCCTGGAAGAGATGAGCATACCACTATTCTGCTAAAATCTTGCTCCTATTGCGTCTGATGATCTAAACCTTGGCCTGTACCTGCAGCACGATTGCAGGAGGGGTCCCCAGATGAAGGGACATTAGTATAAATAAAATGTACTGGTATGTAAGGCTAAAAACTATAAACATATAATATAATAATGATAACTAAGTCAGAAATACGGAATAGTAACAACCTGGAATCCTGAAAATCAAAACCTCACAATAACTTAATATTGAGTGTAAATGCAACCCTATAATGCATAATAAAAACTATAATTGAAGTGCCAGCGGCCAACTGACCATAAAATCCATATAAAATTCATTCAGCCAGTGTATCACACCGGGGTAAAAATAAAAATACATCTAGCCAGCGTACCATACCAGCATAAAATTCATCCAGTTAGTGTGCCGCAACGGGGTAAAGTAAAAATACCTCCAGCCAGCATGCCACATCAAGATTAAATCAATAAATCTTAATCATAATAATAAATGGAGCAAATATGACTTACACTGTATCAATTTAACACGTATAGAATAGAAATGACGAATACTAAATCTTTGGGTTGCATAGGCCTCCTTTGTAATGCATAACTATGAGTGAGCACATATAACATGTAAACCTATAAAATAACACTTTAATGCATGTATCGAAAACTTGTATAAATCATAAGGAACTGCAGATGAACTAAGAGTTTCAACAAGATTTATAGATCGTGTTCAAAGGGACATTAGAGCTCAAAGATTCACTAGCTTGTTGCTCGTCTTAAGGGAAAGGGATTATGAAATCTCCTCTTGGCCTGGAATATTTCATAACATACACATAAGATAAATGACAAACATAACAAGGAAATACTAATTCAATAAGCTCATTTACCCATAATAGCTTGCGACGTCTTTACTTGTCTTAAAATCGTTTACAAGTCATCATCTTGGCTCTTTCACCAATTTCAGTTAGCAGCCAGATCATCAAACACATTTAAAATCACACATATATATAACATACAGTAAGTACTAGATAACGATGCCCACACTGAGGGGTCTGCAACTCAATGTATAACTACGACAACAATCAACTTGATATCCCACTTTAACTGCCTAACTTAAGCTAAACATAATCTCAACATTTAACCTCAATCAAATATGAAACTTTAAATGCTTAAATGAAGCTTTGCATACTACCTCAAGACTTGTAAAGAGGTTTCTGGATCATTCAATTCAGAATGCACAAATCGTGTTTAAAAGAACGATGGTTGGGCACCTTAAATACCTTTCTCATATGAACTTTTCTTTAGCCAACTGTCTATTTCAATGATCAGCCTTCAACCTCCCTAGTGGATTTATAGGCCAACAACAAGATTAATTTTTAGTAAAAAATTCAGCGCAAAATAAGTTACCAAAGACAGTCACAGTAGCAACAACAACACACGATAACATCAACAATATTTAGCCATTTTCTTTACTAGTTTTCACTAACTTTTGGGGGAGAAAAAAGAGGAAATTTTGCATTAATTATGTTGTAATTCTTTACCTAAATGAAGTATAATTCCAGAAAATGAAACAGCCAAAAATCCTAAGGAAAACGAGAAAAACTCAGCTCACAAACAGTCCATCGGCAGTTCACTTAGCTGCCAATTTCCAACTTTTCGCTTTGCAATTTGAGAGGTTTAAAGGGGGAGAAATCCTTACCTTTCCTCTTGGTTTCAATACCTATTCAAAGATGGATATATAGGCAGTCAAAAATGATTTTGAAACACAAAAAACCACCAGGCAGTCAAAAATGATTTTGAAACACAAAAAAACACCTTCGAAACCTAGCGAAAACGAGCTCTAAATCAGCTCCTAGCACACTTGCCAAAGTATTCTCAACTTGTCTTATGATTTGCTTGAAATTTGCTTGATGTTTCCTCATTGATTCTATGTGTTCTAGCTGATGGAATTGAGAGAGAAATGGAAGCCTTAGCAAGCTAGTCAATTTATATTAAGATGGAAATTCTTTCCACAAGGGGAAAATCAGATTTTAAGTAAATACGGTAGTGGAGGTGCTAGGGCGTCATGCCCGCATCACCGCTTGGGGTGGTTTGATAAAATTCCCATAACTTCTTACTACAAACTCCGATTGAGGAGTGGTTTGATGTACTTAAAATTAGACTCAAATACATTTAGTTTGATAGTTCGTGGGGCTTCTAATTCATTTTATATCGGGAAATATGACCATTTAAAGTTGAACCTTACTTATGAACTTTACATATTCTTTGCTTTTCTATTTGTACACATTTCCCTTCTTATCTACGACCAATATACAACCCCTACTTCCCTTAACATAGCATACAAATAAAAAATAATCACCAAATATTTTTTGGGGTGTAACACACAAAACCTAAAACCACGAATGGCTCCATGTCCATGGCATGAACATAGAAACTAAAGAGCATATATTAAAGAGGAAACTGATAACTTAAACATGAATAAATGAAATCCTAAGTAACATAAACTGTATTTCAAACAATACATCACAATGATAAATCTCAAGCTGAACATACTAGTTTATTTCTGAAAAGCATCTACTAACTGATGAGATGCTAGGACAAGCCCCCGACTTTCTCTAAGTCTAAGAAAAACTGGTAACACAAAACTAAAATGATAGATGCCCTCGAATAATGAGGACTAACCCAAGGCAGGGTGGAACTGAGCTGATAGGGAAAGCGAGCTATCGATGAGACTGAACTGCATCACCTGAACCTATATCATGAAATGATATAGCATAGAGTATGCAGTAAGTACTTTAAATGTACTGAGTATGTAAGGTAAGTAAAACATTCTTAGTAAATGTTAACTGAAATCATGCATATAAATATAAATTATTAAATCATGAGAATAAGGACTGCATACTGAAAACTATATCTGAGATGCGCATAGTCATATGCTGATTATCATAATTGTGACCCAGGATTTAGAAATGGAAATCATATGACTTTTCATAGCTGAAATCGCAAATAAAAGCTCATAAACTGATCATTGCATCAATTCTGCTATTAATACATAATATAAAAGTCATGAACATGAGTAACTGAAATCATGAGGAACAATGGGAGACTCGTCATAACCGACAGCATCACGATAGCGCTTACATGATGCCCTAACGATCACACTCAAGTAAGCAGAGCCATCCAAAACCTTCCCATGCTAAGGATGATACGATGATATTAATATCAAGCTGAGGCCCCTTGGGGGTAGGGAAAAACTCTCATGAGAGGTCCAAAATATAAATATACCTACGTTGCCACATAGTTCTGAGATTAGGAAACCTTGAAATCCCAAGCCTACTCGGTGCTAGACAATACTCCTAAAAACATGCATAGTACTCCCATCAGTTTTCAACGAAACTGAAATAATAATTACATGCATATTCTTAAAATTGAGCTTTGCGATTCTTGACTCCAAAAAATATCATAAGTTGCATTGGGAATCTTAACTCTAAAACATATGTAAGTTGATCTTATTAGCCTTTGCTAGATCATGAAAACATACTTAACTTGTGTGGGCTTGCCCAAATCATAAAATCATGCATACTTGAAATAGACTTCATAAGAAAAAATCATGGGTTCATACATGGAAAAATTTGTAAACATTAATTCATGCTAGATATCTCATAATACTTGAAATCATGAATCATAAGCTTGACTTTTCATAAAACTTGCATAATAGGGCATAATATTTAATAACTTGAAATCATGAATTTATAATCAATTCGTGATAAAATTTGCCCATTAAACTTTAAAACATACTTTAGAACATGAGAGAATTAGACCCATAAACATATCATAGAGAATTTCATTAAATTAGGTTAAAACCCTATTAATCCATACACTTGAATTAAAACTTGAACTCATGAACTTGAGGAGAAATTCGGTAATGAGGGTGAAGAAAACCCTTTTTCATATCCCTACATACCTGGTTAAACTAATTTTCCATCTAGCTTTGAAATCCCAAGAGAATTGGGGAAGAAATTGAGAGAGTTCTAGCTTGATTTTGAAGAGGGTTCTCAATAACTTGCATGCATGGGAGTGTAATGTATTAGAATAGGATAAACCCTCTTAAAATACTCCTTTTAGGGATTAAAATGACATCATTAGGGAGTAAGAAGATTAAAAATCATGAAAATTCCCGTACTAATTTGGTAGGAAAAAACCCACTGTCAGCTCCCATGAGTCATACAACGACCCGTGCAGCCAAACCACAGCCCATGGTTTCTGTCCGTTGCTAGTCAATCCAAATTTTCCAACTCACTGGTTCTTAACCACAGACGCCTTCTATGACTTATTATTTCCTACAATGAGTTATAGCTTTACTCGTTACATCATTCCTTTGACATGGCAGGTTCAAACCACAACAACTTTCCACAGCCCGTTAAAGGCTTCTACGACTCGTGCCATAAGCCATTGTTACTGAACCAGACTTCCAGCTTTTCTTCTTCTTACTACGGGTACAAACCATGACTTGTCTCCTATAATAAGTCGTGCCATAAGTTGTATTATCCGGTCTAGATACACCAGCAACATACAATGATTACTGACCATGACCCGTTACTCCAAACCACGACTCGTACAATGCATCGTTTTGAGAAAATTTCCAAACATTTTCTATTGAACATATTTCAAATCCCGAACCTAGTCTTAGGAAATTTTGGGGTGTTACATTATCTCCCTCTTGGGACAATTCATCCTCAAATACAGATTAAGCATACTAAAAGGCTAGGGAAAACCGCAATCTCAAGAGTGAACAACTGAAGCTGAAAGCTGACGGAGTGACTGACTCTAGATTAACACACATGACTGATTTGAATTCATAAATCATACATGCATGATATGACATTAAAGGAACTTAGAGACATGAACTTGACATGAAACTAAATAGAGTACTAAGGAGGAAACTGACATCTCATGCTTGAACTGAGCCGGAAGGGAAAAGATGTGGGTATCTAGCCATCATATCTACTTCGACTTCTCATGTATCTCCCTCAACAAGTTAATTCCTCTACAAACCTTCACTAAAGCTACTTCCTTGTTTCTCAACTTACGAACTTGGCAATCAAAGATCTTAATCGAAACCTCCTCATAGGTAAGTCTATCCTTCACAGCTATGCTCTCCACTGGTACAACTAACAACGAGTCACTAATGCACTTCTTCAGTAGAGATACATGGACAACTGGGTGCACCGAGGCTAACTCTTCTAATAGCCCCAACTCATATGCCACCTTCCCAACTCTCCTAAGAATCCTGTAAGGACCAAAATATCGAGGACAAATCTTCTCTCTTTTTGAACCTCATCACTCCCTTCATGGGGGACACCTTCAGAAATACCCAATCATCAGCCTCAAACTCAAGTTCTCTCCAACTAACTTATGCATACAATTTTTGACGACTCTGAGTTGATTTTAGCATTCCTCTAATAAGTTAAATCTTCTCCATGGCCTTATGAACTGATTGTGTCCCTACCAATGTAGCTTTACCTACCTCAAATTACCCAATAGGTGATTTACACCTCCATCCATAAAGCCTCAAACAGAGCCATCTGAATGCTGGACTGGTAACTTTTATTGTAAGCAAATTCAATAAGAGGCAAGTGAGCATCCCAACTACCCTTGAAATCAATCACACATGCCCTCAACATATCCTCAAGAGTCTGAATGGTCCACTCGACCTCACCATCTGTCAGCGGGTGAAAAGTTATGCGAAGTTTGACCTAAGTAGCAAGTCCCTTCTAAAATGATCTCCAAAACAGAAAGGTGAACTGCATACCCGTTGAGTTATAATTGAGTTACCGACTGAGGTAGAGACTGAGAAGGGTTCTGTTAGGATTTTAGGACTGACTCCAAAACTAATAGCAACATAGGGAGTCACAAAAGATAAGGTATCCCCTGGATCTATAATGCATACACATCAAGATAGAATACAATAACATACTAGTGACCACATCATGAGAGACCTCCTGCTTCTGATAAGATGATAGTGCATAAAATATGTTTTGAAACTAGCCACCACTTGCACTAGTGGATGCACCATGCTGAGTTGAGCATGCTAGTGGAGCTGATGAACTAGTGGCTGGGCCACGGCCTCTACTATGGCCCTGTCTGAATGAAGGGCAGTGTCTAAGCATATGTTCGGGCTTCCCACACCCAAAGCACATGCCTAAACCTGCTAAGCCTCTCTTTTGTGCCTCCTACAACATTTCTAACAAGCTAGAATGATGGGCTCTCCTAACAACCTCCCCTGATTCTAAAGAATGATACTCTACCCCTCTCATCACGCCTAGGTCTGGATGGAAAACTAGATGATGATGGTGCTAGGGCCAAAGACCTCTGGCGGGACTGATGGCAATGTCCTCCATCGGGCCACTACAAGAACTGTCCATAACTCCCCATCCAGAACCTTTTGCTCTCTAATTTTTAGGGATAGGATTTCCAGCTACCATAGATGCTGTGATAAAGGTGAATTCAAGAAAAATGTCCATGATAGTTAATGGTAAAGAAGCAGTGTTTGATGTGTTCATGTGACGACCCAAGCTGGGACCCTGGACCCAGACACAGGACCTAGAACCAAGAATGGCTCCAAGTCGACCCACATAATGAACAAAGAAAATGAAGAGCATATATTAAAGAGGAAACTGATACCTTAAACATGAATAAATGAAAGTCTGAGTAACATATAATGTATATCAAATGATACCTCACAATAGTAAATCTCAAGCTGAACATACTAGTCTCTGTCTGAAAAGCCTCTACTAACTGATGAGATGCTGGGACAAGCCCCAAGCTATCTCCAAGTCTGAAACAAATTGAAAACACAAAACATAAGTGATAGATGACCTCAAATAATGAGGACTCACCCAAGGTAGGGCTGAATTGAGTTGATAGGGGAAGCGAGCTATCGGGGAGACTAAACTGGATCACCTGAACCTATATCATAAAACGATATAGCATAGAGTATACGGTCAGTACTTTGAATGTACTAAGTATATAAGGTAAGTAAAACATGCTTAGTGAATGTTAACTGAAATCATGCATACAAATATAAATCATTAAATCATGAGAGTAACAACTTCATACTGAAACAAATATCCGAGACATGCATAGTCATAAGTTGATTATGACAACTGAACATAGTGACCCACGATTTAGAAATAGAAATCATATATCTTGTCATAGATGAAATCATAAGTAAAAGCTCATAAAGTGATCATTGGGTAAAATCTGTTGTTAATACATAATATCATAACTCATGAACATAAGTAAATGAAATCATGATGAACAATAGGAGACTCATCTTAACCCACAACATCATAATAGAGCTTACGTGATGCCCCAACTATCACACTCAAGTGTGCAGATCCATCCAAAACCTTGCCAAGGCTAAGGGCGATACCATGATATTAATATTAAGTTGAGGCCCCTTGGCGGTAGGGGAAAACTATCATGAGAGGTCCCAAATATAAATATACCTGTGTTTGCACGTAGTTCTGAGACTCGAGAACCTTGGAACCCCAAGCCTACTCAGTTCTAGACACTACACCCAAAAATATGTATAGTTCTCACATCATTTTTCAGCGAAGCTGAAATCATAATTACATGCATAGTTTGAAGTATGAACTTAAGGTATCTTGACTCCAAAACATATCATAAGGTGCATTAGGAGTCTTGACTCCAAAACATATGATAAGATGATTTTATTAGCCTTGGCTAAATCATGAAAACATACTTAACTTGTGTGGGCTTGCCCAAATCATAAAATCATGCGTACTTGAAATAGGCTTTATAAGTCAAAATCATGGGTTAAAACATGGAAAAAATTTTAAATATTCATTCGTGATAGATATCTCATCATACATGAAATCATAAATCATAAGCTTGACTTTTCATAAAACTTGCATAATAGGATATTATTTCTAATAACTTAATACCATGAATATATAATCAAATTGTAATAGAATCTGCCTGTTAAACTTTAAAACATGAGGGAATTAGACCCATCAATATATCATAGAAAATTTCATAAAATTTAGTTAAAACCCTACAAATCAATACACTTGAATTCATAAACTTGAGGAGAAATTTTCTCATGAGGGTGGAAGAAAACCCTCATTCCTAGCTTTACATATTGTTAAACTGACCTTCCAACTAGCCTTAAAATCCCAAGAGAATTAGGGATGAAATTGAGAGAGTTCTAGTTTGATCTTATAGAGGGTTCTCAATAACTTTCATGCATGGGAGTGTAATGCATTAGTATAGGCTAAACCCTCTAAAAACACTCCTTTTAGGGATTAAAATGACGTCATTAGGGAGTTAGAAGCTTAGAAATCACTATAATGCCCTAACTAATTCGGTAGGGAAAAGCCCACTATTAGCTTCCGTGAGCCGTACAACGACCTGTACAACCAAACCACGGCCTGTGGTTTCTGCCCCTTGCTAGCCAGTCCAAAGTTTCCAACTCACTAGTTCTTAACCACGGACTCCTTCCACGACTCATTTTTCCTACAATGAGTCATACCTTGACTCGTTACATCACCCCTTCACACAGAAGGTTCAAACCACAACCACTTTCCACAACCTGTATAGCCTCCTGCGACTCATGCCATGAGCTTTTGTTACTGGATCACACTTCCAACTTCTCTACTTCTTACCAAAAGTAAAAACCATGACTCATTGTCTCCTACAACGAGTCATACCACTGTCGAGCCCGAGCTTACACCCTGGACAAAACACGATACTTGGAGTCATAAGTAACGCAAAGTCAACCCCTAGTTTTTCATACACTGGCATTCTGAGTAAACATAAAATATAGCGGAAGCTTAAAGTAACTATATATGAAATAGAGATAGATCATAAAGTTTAAAAACATCTAAGCAAAACTACAAGTCTGAAAGAAACCAAGTCTGTGTCTAAAAGCCACTATAACTTATAAGTTGCTGGGACAAGCCCCCATCTAATTCCAAGTATAAATAGATGAGAATAGAACTAAATAAAATAATCTTCATCCTCGAATGAGGAGGATTCACCAAATAGAACAGCTGAAGTCTTTCGAGAGCAATCAGCTAGCGAGGCTGAGACTGAGATCCTACAGCTGTGTAATAAAATGATACAGCATAAAAGTATGCTTCAGTACTTTGAATGTACCGAGTAAGTTAGAGAAAAGAGAACACAATGGAATAAGTAACTTTACTAACAGACATGCAATGATCAACTGAAACTGCAGAAGCTGAAATAACTGCAATAAGCTGAGATGGTCTAAATGACCCTATATGATGGTCAAAGACATGCTCTGAACATGAGATACTAGTCTGAAAGACTATATTAAACTCATAACTATACTGAGTAGTCTGAAACTGTTCTAAACTGAGTTAAGCTGAGACTAAGCTAAACTGAACTAAACTGAGGCTGAACTGACTAGTGAGAGAATCTATAACTGACATATAACCACATTAGCTAGACGTGAAGTCCGATGTATACACCTCATCGATAGGACCCAATATACCTTTCTAGGGTATAAAGGCATGAAACTGGGTGATCACAAATCTGGGGCCATGAGGCCAATAAACCTGTAACCTACGGTGGCAATGTAGTTCTAGGAACCTGGGTGCGCTGGAACCCCGGTCTTCTCGGTGCTAAGTCCTATCCCCACTGGATATTTCAAGACTGACTGCTAAGTTGATAGCTCCTGAGGCCCAAGACTAGTCAGGAATACCAATCTAGAAGCACCCTAAGAGTCTTATCAGACAGGATTCTGTAACTGGGTTCTAAGACTTGTCAAAGCTGCTTATTTGGAAGCGTCGTAACCGTCTAAAGAAAAAATTGTAATTCTGAAGCTGGGGTCCTAAGGATGGTCAGATCTTTCTATCTGAAAGTGTCACAACCGCTTAATGAACCACTAAAACTGATACTGAGTCTGATTTTTATAACTTGGAGGCACTACTGACACCTTGAGAATTTCTGTAGTCAAACTGATCAGCTGACATTTCTGACTGACACTGAGTATTCTAAAATGTTAACTGAACTACACTAACATCAATCTAACTTAATTTTCAGCACCAACTAAAAATATGGGAATCCTCAACACTAAAGGAATCAAGCAAATTTCACTATTTAATCACTACTGCAAGATTCTAGATTTTCTATGTTTAGGGACTAGGGCTAAATTTGACTTCACAACAACAAACATCATTTCAGTCACAAGCCAGTGGAAAACATCTATAATTAACATAAAATAATATTCCACATGAATTAAATGATGTATGACTGACAATTTCTTAACATTTGATAATCTGCAAGGCCAGAACTAATAAAGGAACTAGGGAGGATTTTGGGGATACAAGGGAAGAACTATTCCCTTATTGAATATCCACATACTTGGTGAAGAAGCCTAAAGAATTTCCTTCAGAAACTTAGGAGAAATGCACTGCCCCTAGTTCTTGCTCTTAAATGCTCTGAGGAAACCCTACGTTGTTTTTTGAAAATCTAAATGGGGAAAATGAGGAAGGAAGCCATTTAACCCCTCTAATAGTCTTGAAATATGCTTGAAACGATGTAGTTTAGAGTCTAGGAGGGTAGGAAATTACTGAAACACCCTTAGGAATTTCACAAGAAAAACTGACTATCAAGCCCCCACGAGGGACCTAACGGGCCGTGCCCAGTGACCACAACTCGTGATCATGATCATCAAGTGCACTACCTGGTTTCTCTCCATAATTCACCACGAGGGACCCAACGGGTCGTAGTTGGTGACCACGACTCATGGTCACCTCTTGTGGTCTCCACTACCTAAAATTCCCTGGAGTTCCCATGGATCACCCCACGACTCGTGGTGTTGACCATGACTCGTGGTCACACCCTTGGTCACCCATTTTCCAAATTTCCAGTCAAGTTCCAAGTCCTCACCATGAGTAACTTAACAATTCGTGGTCACCCCCACGGGTCATAGAACGACTCGTTCTATGACCTGGTATAGATTTTCTAGTTTTCTTTGTTTTAAGTCTCGAGTCTAGTCTTTTAGTTTCTGGGGCATTACAATATCTCCTCCTTCAGAATATTTGTCTTTGAATGTTGGAAAATACACAAGAACGCAAAGAATTGCAATATTTGTACATAAATACTTATCATGAAAGCTGGAAACTAGCGGAATGACTACCTCTAAAATGAATCATAAGTCTGAACTGAATCCACTAATCATACACATATTCATTTACATGAAAGAAACTGAAGCATACAAACTGAAAGCAGCTTTTGGGGAGAAGATTAATACCTTAAGCTGAGACTGAGCTAGAAGGGAACAAATGTGGGTTATCTAGCCATCATATCTGCTTCAGTAGCTCCCTCTACCTGTTGATTCCTCAACAAGACATTGATCGAAGCTACCTCTTTGTTCATCATATTACCAACCTGATGGTCAAGGATCTGGACTGGGACCTCTTTGTATGAGAGATTATCTTTCACTCCCACACTGTCCAATGGCATAATTGAAGTTGGATAACCGATGCACCTCTTTAATAGTGACACATGGAATACTAGGTGCACAGATGCCAACTCTGAAGGTAATTCCAGCTCATAAGCTACCTTGCCAATTCGTCTCAGCATTCTGTAGAGTCCCACATATCTCAGACTGAGATTTCCTTTCTTACCAAATCTCATCACCCCCTTCATGAGTTAAATTTTTTGATAAACCCAGTCATTAACAGCAAACTCCAATTCTCTTCTCCTCACATAAGCATAAGGTTTTTGACGGCTCTGAGCTATTTTCAATATTTATTAAATGAGATGTACTTTTTAGATAGCTTCATGAACTAAGTCTGGCCCGATAAAAGTAGCTTCACCCACATTAAATGACCCGATAGGAGATCTACACCTCCTGCCATATAATGCATTGGCCCCTGGCCATCTAGATACTGGAGTGGTAGCTGTTATTGTAAGAATACTCGATGAAAGGCAAGTGATCATCCCAACTACCCTTGAAATCGTTCGCGCACGCTTTCAACATATCTTCTAGGGTATGAATAGTCCGCTCAGCTTGTCCATCTGTCTATGGGTGAAAAGTTGTGCTGAGCTTGACCTGGGTACCAAGTCCCTTCTGAATAGACTTCCAAAAATACGAGGTCAACTGGGTACCTCTGTCTGAGATAATGGATAATGTCACCCCATGAAGTTTGACCAGTTCCCGGATATAAAGCCTAGAACAGCCCTCAGCTGAATCTGTAGTTTTAACTGGGAGGAGTGTGTTGACTTATTCATTCGGTCTATGATTACCCAAATAGAATCATGTTGTCGGCGAGTTCGAGATAATAAAAATCTATATTCACTTTTGCCCACTTCTAGGTGGGTATGCTGATATCCTAAGTCATACTTCCCGATCTCTGGTGCTCTACTTTGACTTGCTGGCAGTTCAGCACTTAGCTACAAATTCAGCGATGTCTCTTTTCATGCCATTCCACTAGTAGATATCCCATAAATCACGGTACATTTTACTAGCACCACGGTGAATGGAATATCTCGAGCTATGTGCTTCATCTAGTATCTGCTAATCACCCACATCCAGTACGCACAATCTGCCCTGGTAACGGAGCACGACATCTCCCCATCGGGAGAAAGCCTCAACTTCTCTCCTGAGAACCACTTTCTTAAGCTTGAGTAAGATAGGATCTTCATCCTATTTGGACTTAACTCTAACAACCAAAGAGGAATCTGACCCACTTTGCATCACCGCTCCACCCTTAGTTGCATCAACCAACTGCACCCCTAACCAAGCTAGTCGGTGAATATCCTTCGCCAGTTCCTTTCTGCCCTCTTCAACATAGGCCACGCTCCCCATGGATAATCTGCTCAGGGCATCTGCCACCACATTGGCTTTGCCCGGGTGATATAGCACGCTCATGTCATAGTCCTTCATGAGTTCTAACAACCTTCTTTGATGAAGATTAAGATCTTTCTAGATGAATACATACTGAACACTCTTGTGATGGTGAAAACATCTACGTAAGCCCTGTATAGGTAGTGTCCCCATACTTTCAACGCAAACACCACCGCTGCCAACTCCAAGTCATGAGTCAAATAATTCATTTCATGAACTTTGAGTTATCTAGAGGCATAGGCTATCATCTTGCCCCGCTGCATCAGAATGCAACCTAGTCCAACTCTAGAGGCATCGCAATATACTACAAACCTATCTGATCCTTTTGGTAGGGTCAACATTGGAGCGATAGTGAGTCGAGTTTTTAACTCCTGGAAGCTCTTCTCACATGCATCTGACCACTGAAATTTCACCTTCTTCTAAGTCAGCTTAGTCAGAGGGGATGCTAAGAAGAAAAACCTTCCAGAAAGCATCGGTAATACCCAGCTAGACCCAAGAACTTCTGGTGTTTGTTTTTGATTTCCACAAAGGCAGACTCCTGGCACGGATGGATTTATGAATCCTAGAAACAATGTATGAATCATACCAGGAGCAGTGGTGAACTTCAGAGGATTTTCAGTCCTAAGCAGAACTTAATATAGTACGAGTTGTAGCTAGGAGGTACGAGTCGTACCACAACACTCGTGAATAAATTCAAAAGATGCTAGAGGTCTCAAAGCCAGACCACGGAAGCAAAGCACGACTCATAGGAAGCATGTATTGTCGTACCAATGCCCAACACTTAGACAAAATCTCACCAAGCCAATGCCTTACAGACAGCAGGTACGACCCATACAATCCTGCTACAGGTCGTGTGATCAGTCGTTGCTCAAGCGACGCCAATTATAGAAAATCACTCTGTTACCTTAGGAAAAGGATTCTTATGTTCGTATGCATACCTTTTATGTTTTATTTTCATAAGAGAAGCGTGAAATCAAGAGGGATTTGAGATAAAAAAAATATAGAATTAGTTGGCTAACTTGTAATCAACCTTTTCTTGGATTCTTTCTTGATCTTTATCAATTGTTCTTGAGATTTTTCTTACGTATTCAAGGAAGCTTTTCTCTCAACTACCATTGTAAGCACTAAATTATGTGTTTAATTATGAATGCATATCATAATCTTGCAGCTATGAGAGGCTAAAACCTCCATAACTAGGGTTGTGGGAACCATGGTGGTTTAACAAGCTAGGGATAGACAAAAGTGATTCAAAACCAATGCAAAATGCTTGTATTTTATTCTCTTCATCTTCAAATGTTTTTTAATAGTGTACAACGTTAGGACTTTCCCGAATTCTTTACTTGTATGAGCCTAGAGAGGTAGAGATTAGGAAAAGAGAATTACAACAAAGCCTTGATCTTAAAGATCATTGTATTAACTTGAGCTGTGGTCGCAGGATAGTGAAATTTTGAACATATTGATAATAGCTAGTTTAAAACCGCTCATTAAACCTGACCCAGTGATTGAGTATAGTCATCTAATAGGGATGAACCAGTCATTTGGATGAACCCTAGTTACCAGTTCTACAAGTAAGCATTGGTATTGATCACGTGTGTATACCCAAAGTAGTTATGAATCCTTGGGGAACACAAACCCTAGTTATTATTAAATCTTGATTCAAATCATAATTTCAATTGTTATTTTGATCATTGTTTTTGTAAAACGCCCAAATTGGAGTAACTAACCTACAAGTTCACTTACCGGCATTAGTCTAGATCTTCTATATTCCCTGTGGGTTCAACCCCAACCTCTTGGTTGGGTTCTTTATTGACAATATCTGCTTCATACTTTAGCAGGAGGTGTGAGTTTGAGCATTATCATAAAGACGCTACCATGATACTCAAATACTGAACATTCATGCTAAAAACTGATAGAGAGACTGACTCCGATTTGAACTATATGACTGAAATGAATTCCCGAAACACACATACATCCTTTTACATGAATGAAATTGAGGTACCTGAGCTGAACATGAAATTGAATAGAATATTAAGAAGTAAACTGATACATCAAGATGAAACTTAGCCAGAAGGGAATAAATGCGGGATTTAGCCATCATATTTGCTTTGGCTTCCCACGTATCTCCTCAACATGCCGATTCCTCCATAAAACCTTAACTAAAGATACTTCTTTTGTTTCTTAGCTTACAAACCTGAAGATCTTGTGTCTCCACCGGAAGCTCTTCATAACTAAGGCTGCCTCTCACACCGATACTGTCCATCGGAACAACTAGAGATGGATCACCCAAACACTTCTTTAAGAGCGATACATGGAAAACTGGATAGAATGAAGCTATTCTGAGGGGAACATCAACTCATATTCTACCTTCCCAACCCGTTTCACAATCCTGTACGGGCCAACATAACGGGGACTAAGTTTTCCTTTCTTTCTAAATCTCATCATTCCTTTCATGGGTGATACCTTCAGAAACACCTAATCATTGACTTCAAACTCAAGTTCTCTCCTCTTCACATCTGCATAGGGCTTTTCACGGCTCTAAGCTATTTTTAACCTGTCTCTTATAAGTTGAACTTTCTCCATAGCCTCATGGACTGAATCTAGGCCTTCATTGTAGGTTCACCAGCTTCAAACCATCCATAGGCGATCTATATCTCTGCCTATAGAGAGCCTTAAATGAAGGCATTTGAATGCCAGAATGGTGCTCTTATTATACGCAAACTCAAGGAGAGGAAAATGATCATCCCAACTACCCTTGAAGTCATCACACATGGTCTCAACATGTCCTCGAGATTCTGAATATTCTACTCCGCCTGACCATCTGCTTGTGTATTAAATGCTTTGATAAGCATGACCTGAGTATCGAGTCCATTTTTAAACTATATCCAAAATTGGAGGTAAACTGAGTACCTCTATCAGATATGATGGACAATGGCACTCCATGCAACTGAACTAACTCCTAGATGTACAACTTAGCATAATGCTCTATTGAATCGGTAGTTTTGATAGGTAGGAAATGTGTAGCTTTGGTCAACCTGTCCACAACCACCCAAATGGAGTCATATTGCCAACGAGTGCGAGGCAACCCTGTGATGAAGTCCATATTAATCTCCTATCATTTCCAAGTAGGAATACTAATGTCATGAAGCACACTTCCCGGTCATTAATGCTCCACTTTCAACTGTTGAGAATTCAGACACTTAGCCACGAATTCCGCTATGTCCTTCTTCATGCAATTCCACCAATAGACTTCTCATAGGTCACAATACATCTTGGTGGCACCTGGATGTATAGAGTATCTAGAACCAAAAGCCTCATGCAGCATCCAATCTCTCAAATCATCAACATCTGGTACACACAATCGACCCTGATATTGGAACATGCCATCTCCCCCTTTGGAGATGACATCTACCTTCTAATTCTGAACCACTTCCTTTAGTTTCACCAAAATAGGATGCTCGTCTTGTCTAGCGATTACATCAGTCACAAAGGATGATTATGATCCATTATGAACAATAACACCACCATCGGTCGAGTCAACCAATCAAACTCCCAACCGTGTGTGTCGATGCACATCCTTCACCATTTCCTTTCTCCCCTCATCCACATGAAACACACTCTCCATAGAAAGCCTACTAAGAGCGTCTGCCACCACATTACCCTTGCCCGGATGGTTAAGGACACTCATATCATAATCCTTTAGTAACTCCAACCACCTCTTTTGGCCTAGATTTAGATCCTTTTGGGTAAACACATATTGTAGGCTTTTGTTATCCATAAACACATAAACACAGACTCCATACAAATAGTGTCTCCAAATCTTCAAGGCGAGTACTACTGTCGCTAATTTCAGTTCATGAGTCGGGTAATTCTTTTCATGAACCTTCAACACCCTAGAAGCATATGCTATGACCTTACCTTGCTGCATCAATACACACTCAAGTCCGATCCTTGAAGTATCACAATATACCACAAACACATTAGTACCCTCAGGTAGGGTTAACACCGGTGTTGAGGTGAGTCGAGTCTTCAACTCTTTGAAGATTTTCGATCAAGCCTCTGACCATTGACACATCACTTTCTTTTGGGTCAACTTAGTCAACGGGGCTGCAATACATGAAAAGGGCTCAATAAATCTCGGATATTACCCAGCTAAACCCAAGAAACTCCTGATATCCGAAAGGTCTAGGTCAATTCTTCACCACTTCTATCTTTTGAGAGTTTACCTAAACACCCTCACTTGAAACCACATGACCCAAAAATGTCATTGAGTTTAACCAAAACTTACATTTACTGAGCTTAGCATATAGTTGAAGATCCTTCAAGGTCTGTAACACCACCCTCAAATGAGTGGCACGCTCCTCCTCGCTTCGAGAGTATATAAGGATATTATCTATGAACACAATCACAAAAATTTCTAGATATGGCTTGAACACCCTGTTTATCAAATCCATAAAAGATGCAGGAGAATTCATTAGTCCAAAAGACATAACTACAAATTTGTAATGACCATACCGAGTCCTGAAGGCTGTCTTTGACATATCGCTATCTCGAACCCTGAGCTGATAGTATCCAGATCTAAGGTCTATCTTTGAAAAGCACTTAACACCCTGAAGCTTGTCATACAAATCATCAATCTTGGGGAAAGGATACCTGTTCTTGATGGTGACCTTGTTCAATTGCCTATAATCAATGCCCATGCGAAGAGAACCATCCTTCTGTCGGACAAATAGAACCGGTGCACTCCATGGGGATTTTATAGATCTGATTAAACCCTTGTCTAGAAGTTCCTTCAATTGTTCCTTCAACTCCTTTATCTTGGTTGGAACCATCTGTAAGGAGGAATAGATATAGTCTGCGATTGAGAAGAAGGTCAATACCAAAATCAATCTCTCGCATGGGAGGGATTCTCGGTAAATCATCTAGTAAGACTTTTGGATACTCAAATACTACTGGAACTAACTGGATAGTTGATCTTGGGCATAATTAAGTGCCCGAGTGCTATTTTATAACTTAGTTTAGTCATGTTTGTCTATTTATACACTTACATTCTCATGTGATTTTATGTAAATTTGAGTATGCACTAACCAACATGATTAGTCCTTGTTTTGTAGGTGTAAAATGCATATGAGGGACTAAATAATGATGGGTGAAGTGAAGAAATGGAGTTGGAAGCAAATTGCAAAAGTTGGCAAGAAAGCATGCCATGGGAAGGATGGTCGCGCCAGGCAGCGTGCCACGCTGTGCGTGTGCCGCGACCAGTGTCGTGCCACACCAAGGCCATGCGCACGAAGAAGGCAGCAAACCAGGGTGCCTGCACGCTAGTGTCGTGCCACGCTAGGAAATGCTGTGCGCCATAGGCCATGTCACGCAGGCCATCGCTCAACACCAGCGCCGTGCCACATTGGCCATCATGCCATGCCTTGACCAAGTATTATTTAAACGCAAATTCCAGTGATCCTACGCGTTACTTCCGTGGCACAGAGGCAAATTGGTGCCTTCACCTCCGTGCCACAGAGCCATTCCATGACCGGCCAAAAATTGTAAATTCCCTAGTTACTATAAATTAAACCCTTAGCTTATAAAATTTTTTTTCACGAAATATATTCTGAAAACCATAGAGGAGCGAAGGGAGAAGTGAAGAACTCACCTAGGGTTCACCAATTTTACATTCTCTTTTACCTATTCTTGTAAGTACACTACTCTAAACATGTTTTTCAGTTATTGTATGAACATAAGTGGCTAAAACCCTTCCTCGAGGGTTGAGGCCACGTGAGATGACTGTAATTGCATGAATTTGTTTTGGTTTGAGTCGTTAATTGTTGTTTTGTCTTACATTCTTCATTATTGTTGTTTTTATGCTTGATCACCATGAAAACAAATGCGTTAAGCTTAGTAAAAGCTTGAAAGAGTAACCCTAGGCAAGAACATGGGAATGTAGGGAGCAAGTTCTTATCTTTCGATATGATTCGCAATTAGGATAAATAATATACCTAAATTGCCTTTCTTAGTTAATAAAACGAGATGATAGCAAGACACCGGCTTAGAATTACCACTCCACCACTCATAGAAGTAGTTGTGAAGCTAAGTTTTATTAAATGATTAGAGGTACAAAATTCCCTAATCAAGAGCATAAACCCCGTAAACCACATCCATGTAGTTAAACTGCCTACGAACTAGGATGTCATGTCCCCGCTCATTGATGTAGTTGTGAAGCTAGTTTGTCATGTTTAGAGGCTCGAGAGACCATGAACATCGCATGTTTCAACTATGTGAGAAAATAATAGATAATATCATACTTGACCCATTACGAAGTGTGGCGTTGCATTATTATTCGGCCTTAACACTAGTTGCTTCTTATATTGTTTCCAGATTGTTTTGTGACCACCTCAAAACTTAATTATAGTTTACCAAAAACTTCTATAATCAACACTTGTGAAGGTTAATCTCATACTTGAACTTCATAATTTGCTGAATTAGTCCAGTCTCTGTGGGTTCGATATCCAGCTCTTGAAAAGGTCCACTGTATTACTTGTACAACCGCGTACGCTTGCGTGTGCGCTGGAGAACGAACAATAGTTGGGGTCTCAGATGTAGCGGCTGGCCTTTCCTACAAGGTAATTCGGACACGCAACCCTTGGAGATCGTCTTTCTGGCCTTAAGGTAGGAAATGAAGTGACCTACAGGCACAGATGAACTACCTTTCAACTCTAGGACTAGCTCACCCAGAAATCTGAACTCTACTGCAAGGCTTCTACATTTCACTGAGGCACAACATGCAAATAGCCAATCCATGCTGAGGATAACATCAAAACCTGTCATGGCTAACTCTACTAAATCTACTGAAGTAACATTCTGAAGGACTGTGATAGGGAAACTACTATACACCAGTCTAGCTATAATTGAATCACTAATTGGAGTAGAGACTAAGAAGGGTTCTGATAAGATTTTGGGAGTAACTCCGAAACTACTAGCTACATAGGGCATCACAAACAACAAGGTAGCCCCTAGATCTTACAATGAATATACATCAAGATGGAATACTCGTAACATACCAATGACTACATCTGCGGAGACCTCTTGGTCTGGCAGGATGCTAGGCCATAGAATCTGTTTTGGCGTTGTCCGCCACCTGTACTAGTAGATGCCCTCTGCTGAGCTGGGTGTGCTGGTGGAGCTCCTGAAATAGAAGTTGAACCTTGGCCCATATCATGACCCTGTCTGGCTGCTAGGAAATCTCTAAGAACATGCCCGAGCTTCCCGCACTTGAAGCAAGAACCTGTACCCGCCAAACATTTTGCATCTGTGCCTACAGGAACACCTTCTACACTCTGGGATACTAGACTATGCGGGCCTACTTCTCTGTCCTCTAGATCTTGATGCTCCCCCCCTTTAGTCGCGCCTAGATCGGGATGACTCACTCATAACCAACAGCGTTGGGCTGAAGATCTCTCGTGGGACTATTGCTAGTGCCCAGCACCTTGTCTTTGCTGAGAGAACCCATAGTTGTATGTCAAGGACCTCATGACCTCTTTTTCTCTTAGATGCACCACCTCCATCTGCTGGGCGTACAAAACCATCCGAGGAAAATCCATATCCTGATGAAGCATGGAGGTCCTGCAATCCTTGTCGAGGTAGTCTGCGACTCCATGTACACACCTGCTCGTTTGAGCTCTCTAATCAACCACTAACTCTGCTGCATACTTGGAAAAACGAGTGAACTCTAAGGCATACTCCTACACTGTCATCTTCCCTTGTCTCAGATTCACAAATTCAGCTTCTTTAATCTCCTCATCTCACGAGGGAAGAACCACTCCAGAAATGTGGCATGAAACTCATCCTAACCAATAGGACTTGCTCCCACTGCCCTACTATCCTTCCACTGTTTAAACCAAATGTGCACAACCCCCTTCAACTGATATAAGGCTAAATAGGCGCACTCTACTCCAATCACCCCCATGACCTGGGTGATCATTAGAATCTCATTGATGAACTCATGTGGATCCTCATCCATCTTTTACCCAAGAAACTCCAGAGGATTTATCCTTAGAAAATCCCTGACCCTCGCTGTCGCCGCATTCATATTCTGAGGGACATGTGCTACCACCTACTAGTTGACCTGGGCACTTAAGGCCTGATCTAGCATCTAAATGCCTTCCCTGAACTCAGTATGGGCAACTGGCTTGGGTATATGCTCCACATGGGCTGGTAGGGCCTGCTAATGCCCGTCTCCATTGTCATTCTTGTGGCCATTTCCATTTTCGTTTCTCCTTCTGTTAACCCCACGGGGAGGCATGATTCTGCAAACACGTATAGCACGAGTTAGAAAGATAGAGATATATCTCATCGCACGACTTAGATCATGAAAGAATGCAACATTTCCTAAATGTATCGTAGCCTCTTCGACATAAGTGTGGCATGCTTCACACCCATGAAAAAGACTCTACTTAATGCGGCTTTCAGACACCCTAGGACACTTTAATACCTAATGCTTTGATACCAAGTTTGTCATGACCCAAACATAGGCCTGGATCGAGACACGTTACAAGAAACCCCGAGAGGCACCAAGTCAACCCATGGCATGAACATACATCTAACTCGATCATATTAAAAAGGAAGATCAACATAATAAGCATAGCAGAAATATAAACATAGCATAACTTCAGAACATACAACACGAGTCTAAAGATGAATACAATCTATGTCTGAAAAGCCTCTATTTCTGATGAGTTGATGGGATAAGACCCCAACTAACTCTCTAATCAGAAATTGAAAATGCATAGATAACTGATAAGGAATAGTCCTCGAGAGATGAGGACTCATCAACTGAGACTGGATATGGTACTCTAGAAGGCTAGAAATGAGGCTGAGTCTGAATACCGGGGCATGTATCATGAAACAATACAACACAGGGTATCAGGTCAGTAAGTGGAATGTACCGAGTATGCAAGGTAAGTAAAATTTCTAAGTAAAATCATCGAACATGCATAATATAAAACATAATCAAGATAAGATTCTGAGAGTAGGGCTTGCATGCTATTTTCTAAAATCACGATCTGAACATAACTAAACATCATAACTGAATCGAATAACCTAAAGCTGAAAACTGATAATCATAAATAAAATTGAACATTAGGTCAAACCTGCTGAAAACATAATATCATGACTGATGTACATGCATAACTGAAATCATGAGGAATAAAGGGAGACTTCTCATATAATTGACATTACCACGATAGAGCTTATGTGGTCCCGACTATTGCACTCAAGTGGCCGTCTAAAGCCCTTTCAGGGGTAAAGATGCTACCATGATATCAATATCAAGCTCAATGCCTCTTGGGGGTAGGGGAAAGCTCTAAAGGAGGTCCCAAATAATTTGATCTTACCTACATTGGCGCGTTGTCCTGTGGCATAGGGTTGACTGACCCTTAGCCTACTTGGTGCTAGACACTACTCCCAAAAACATGTATATGCTTTCTATCTTTTTTCATTGAATCTGACCGTCATCTAGTGAAAAAGCTAAATAATAACATATATGCATAATTTGAAATCATAACATGAGGAGCCTTGGCTCAAACCATATCACAAGCTAAAAATAATAGGAGTCTTGACTCCAAAATTATGTGGTAAGCTAATTCATGAAATCATAAAACATACTTGATCATATGGGCTTTCCAAATACTTTAACATACTTGAACCACTTAATTCACTTTGAAAACATGAATATAAACATGGGTATATTTGAATCATACGTTATTCATAAACATCTCATCATACTTAAACTCATAACTCATGGATCTCAACCTTCATGAACATTCATAGATGGGCATCATAATATAGAAAACTTAAAAACATAAATTTTTAATTTAAGACATTATAAAATCTTTCCATTAATCATAATTCATCATCTAAAATATGCTAGATCATACCCATGATTAAAACATAGGAATTCATGCATGGGTAAAAACCCCATGGGATAATCAATTAGAACATCATGATTTGAGAGAGAATTGGGCATGGATGTGGAAAAATGCACCCATTTATAGCCTTACATACCTAAAAGGATCTGATTTTCACACTTCCTTGATAGCCCAAAGAGAATTTAGGAAGAACTTGGGAGAACTAGCCTTTATCGTCTTTAAAACTTCTAAACTTGTGTGCATGAATTAGGATAGGCTTAGAATGACTTAAACCTTCTTAAAAAACTTCATTACGAACTTAAAATGACATAGTTTAGGCCTTAGAAATATAGGAATTACGAAAAAGCCCTTAATAAACTCACACGAAAAAACAGACTACCAGTCCCAATGAGGTATTGGACGGGTCGTCGTCACTGGAAATAATTCGTGGCCTAGATCCGTTGTCTTCACTGTAAATTACATCTAAAATGCCACCACAATGCACTTAATTATTCATTATCGATGACCATAACTCGTGGTCACCTCCCGCTGCCAAAAATCCTCCTAGGTCACCATGGGCTGCACCATAACTCGTGGTGTACCTGACGAGTCGTAGTGATGACCCGTTAGGTGCACTGCCTATTCTTCCTTCATCCTCCAACAACCCTCGGCCACGGCTGACCTAACGAGTCGTGATGCTGACCACAACTCATTGTCATATCCATTGGCCACTCAAAACTAAAATTTCTGACAAGTCCCAGCCTCTCCTTGTCGGTCACGTAATGACTAGTGGGGTTCCTGATGGGACACTAGATGACTCGTCCTGTAGCCTAGTGCAGAAGTTCCTACGTTTTTTATTTCAAATCTAGGGTCTGATCTTAGGGTTTTCGTGGTATAACAAGACACCATAATGGAGACAGGATAGCCGCAAAGGTCCTCCCATCTAGATTCTACTGGCAAATCCTGTTCAAAGATGCATGTGCATTTGTGAAATCATATAATAGCTGCCAACGAACAGGTAAAATTTCAAGGAGACATGAGATATCTCAAAAGAGAATTATGGAAGTCGAATTGTTTGATTGGTTGGGGCATATACCTCATGGGCGCATTCATTCCATGATATGGTAATCGGTAGATACTGGTACTAGTGGATTATGTAATGAAATAGGTAGAGGCAGTGCCATTGCCAACGACTGATGCCTAAGTAGTGACCACATTTCTGAAGAAGAACATATATTTTGGGATGCCTTGAGCCATCATTAAGATGAAGTAGGCATTTTTGTAACAGACTCTTTAATAATCTACGACAAAGTATAATGTGAAGCATAGGGTGGCCAAAACTTACCATCCCCAGACTAGCATACAGGTGGAGGTATCTAATTGAAAGATCATGAAAAACCTCAAAGAGACAGTGAGCATTAAAATGAAGGACTAGTCAAGCAAGCTAGATGATGCGGTTTGGGCTTAAAGAACTACTTATAAAACTCCTATCGGCACTTCGTCTTATAGGTTGGTTTTTGGGAAGGCGTGTATCTGCTTGTTAAACTAGAACGCTAGGCATATTAGTCCATTCCAAAGTTGAATGCATACATAAAGGCTACTGGGGAGAAGTATGAGTTTCATCTGAATGCTTAAGAGAACACTATGTTGTATAAGGAGCGTATGAAGAATTGGCATGACAAGCATATTCAACCTCGTGAGTCTGAACTTGGACAACTTGTATTACTTTACAATGCAAGACCGAAGTTGTTTTGGGGAAAGTTGTAATTCAAATGATCAAGCCCTTTTGAATCGTTAGAGTAACATCGCATGTTGCAGTTGAGTTGAAACCCTTGGAATCAAACAAGACCCTCTTGGTGAACAGTGTGAAACATTTTTTTTTGGGGTGATGTGGAAAGAAAGAAGACCTCAATTTCTTTGGGAGGGGAATAAGAGGACTCGCATCGGGTCATGGAATTAAATTAGGTGCTGCCCGGAAGGCAACCCGACAATGTCATGCCACGATGACAATTAAGGCCCTTATTGGGAGGCAACACTTTTGTAACTTATCTTGTTCTTTTATGGAGATGTACAGGTGATTTGAGGTGGATACATGTGGAAACAGTTAGGAAAAATTGAAGTTCGTATTGCTGCAATGACAGTTTCACCCCCCCCAGAGAAAAACTTTAGGACAAAGATTTTTGGACACATGGATGCACTTCTTGTCCTGCCGTGCTAGGCCTAAAACTTTAGAATTTTTTTTTGGACGGTAGAGACTTAGGCGGGCACGCCGCACTAGGGGTGTTTGGGCAGAATTTTTTTGGGGTTCAATGGTCTACCAGGCCCAAGGACCCTAAATTAAAATAAAACCCCACCCCAACTCATATTGTAGTCCCTCATTCATTCCCCTATTACAAAAATAAGAAAAAAGTCGTGCCTCCCCCTTCTCTCTCTAACCTGTAACTTTCCTCTTCCTCTTCTCCTCTACTACTTTCTTTTTAAAAGTTGACAAGGCAAGGCTCTACAACACAAGTAAGTAATTTTTCTCTCTCTATTAGTAGATAATCCCATAGCTAAAGCATTTGGCCCCATTCCATCTCTTCCCCTATCTAAACCCATGTTCCACCATTGTTGGAAAAATTCATAAAGTTAAAGAAAATGAGTCACCCGTGACTTTAAATTCATGGATATGTCAATAAAGTAGCTTATTATTGTTAAATTTGAAGTTAATTGTAATTTTGAAGTTGTGAATCTGTGGGTGAATGTTCTAGTGAACTTGGGTGATACTTTCATGAAATCTATAGATTACAGTATTATTGGAGTTAGGACGAAGCTTAAATTTAATTGTATTTGTTGAGGATTTGAAAATCATAAAGACATAATTGTTGAGACAGAATTTGTAAAATGATGTTGTAAATAGGGGAAATTCTCTACAAATGAATGTCCTGAATTAGTGGAATTATTAGGAATGGAGCTTTGAAGCACTCCATGTGTTGTTGAAAAAAATAAAAATAAAATTATGTTATAAGTTGTGATGAAATATTGTAGATATTTTCATGATTATGTGCAATCCAAAATTTTTTATTAAACAAATTGAATACAGTGAGCTTGTTATGTTTTAGATAACAATCGGGGAAGTTTGAGTACCCTATTTGACAAACTCTCAACACCGTGCTAGAAAATTATGTGTGAGGTCATTTTGCCACCCAAAATACCTAATTAGCTAGCTGTATAAATCATGAACTAATTTATGTGTATGTTATTGTGTGTGGATGAAAAGTACCATGGCCCCGAAAGCTGACAAAGGGAAAGCCGTGGCGACTTCAAGTAAAGGAACCAAAAGATTGAAGAAAGAAGTAGCCAGCTCATCAATCCTAAGAGCACCATCAGAGAGGAGATTTGGGGTGAAACTTGTGGAAGAATATGGCCTGAAATAGTTCAACTTATACAAAGGGGCCAAGTATTACCTAGAGAATTGGATTGACGAAGGTAGTCTAGCCATGGAGTTCCCAACAATTCGAGACACTGTCCATGGCTTGGGATTGGAATTTTTATTCTTAGAGCTAGGTGAGTAAAACCCCACTTTAGGTCAAGAGTTTTATGCCAATTGGAACACTACACCAGGTCAGAGTATGCGGGTCAATGTGAGGGGCCAAGTAATTCACTTTTCAATAAAAACATTCAATGAGTTCCTTGGTACGCCTCTAAAAAATGTAGATCTCTACTTTCAATTAAATGAGAAACCATCCTACGGGAACATTCGACACACACTGTGTGGTGAACACTCAGCAGCTAGATTGACAAGGAGTGGCATTGGTAATTACACAACACTCCCATTCTTATACCTATCCAGAGCTGCCTAGGTAAGGGTGAAGATTGTTGGTGCGGTGATTCTTTCAGAAAAGAACATATTGGATATCACCATTGAGAGTGGTTTTGGTGTATATGCTGATGAAGGGGCTTTTAATTGACATTGGAACGGTGATGAGAGATAACATGAGGCGATTTAGGGACTACTTCCGATGGAGGTATTGCTATAGAAGCTTTTTGACTCATTTTCTGCATCATCACGGGGCTAAAGAGGAGGAGGAAGATCTCTGCATACCTTTAGTACGACACTTGGTAGGCTAGTTGATTGATGTGGACAAGGTCAAGGAGCCAAAAACTATGATCAGACCCATGCTTACCTAGGCTGAGCATCAGGCTCATGATAATAGTGGGAGAGATTATATGTTTGGCATGTTCGATTTTCAGCTAAGAATTAGAGGTCAACCAGTGACTGATGCTGAGATGGCTGCACTGGAGGAGTAGTGTCTACTGATTGAGAGTGTCATGCTGATGTACAAGGTGGACCGGCTTTTGCGGAGCCACTTGATGATGATGAAGTTTATGATAAGGATGACGAGGATGATGCGACTATAGGCATGATGTTGGTTGACGACACATATAATGTTGATGATTGGGATTTTTTCCCGACGATAGCGATAATGCTGATGAAAGGCATATTTACTCATTTATCAATCAAATTTTTTTCATACATAGCTATGTTTTAAGAATAAATTGTATGTGTTTTCTTGTGTTTTCTTATGTTTTCTTGTGTTTTATGATATATTTGTGAAAAAGAGCTAATGCACATGATTAGTTGATTTTAGGGCATGAAGTGATGAATTTGGGCTTAATTGGGTAAAAGGGCAAGAATGACAAAATAGGATTGACGAAATGAGTGTAATAGAAATTCACAGCACACAGGCAAAGTTGTGTTATGACCTGTACGCCACACAGGCCTGGTTGGTGCACCAGGAGATGCGACGTGCTAGGAAAGATGGCACATAGAGGGACACTACGCACAGGCTGTGTCTAGGCGTGGTAGATTCCAATCCTAGTTTGACTAGGAACAAAATCTACAAAACCCAATTTTAATTTAAGAAGGAACAACAAAGGCTTAATATACAATTATAAATATCATTTATTTGATGTGTATGGTGTGTGGTGGATTCTAGTACAATTCATAGTGTTGCACAATTCATATATTATGAATTTTTGTAATAGCTTAGTTGAGTATTTGTTGGAGAATACATCAAGTTTTTGTGACTCAATATAGCTTTAGAGATTTTGTTAACAACTTTATATTATCTTAAGTATTCCATTATCAATTCTTCTACATCTTTTGTTGTTATTTTAATAAACATGAGCGGCTAAATCTCTTAAGTTGGGGTTGCAGAAACCATGATGGATAAACGAACATAGGCATAATAAAATAGTGATTCTTAAATACTAAATTGGGTGAATTCTTATTCTCTTTGTTTTAATTAGTTTAGCAGTTGCAAACGTTGAAATGTGACATATTTTCAACTTGCGTGACCAAGGAGGTTGAAGTTAGGAAAATAGAATAAAATTGGAAATTTTAGGCTACCAACCCATATCTAAATTAACTTGAGCTCTAATCGACTATAGTTAAGTCAAGACTTATGGCAAGGGAAATATATACACACTTTGAGTTTGAGCAGAGATAAGTGAAATTCATCTATGTAGGTCGAGAGACGTTAGATGAACTTAATCGTCAGTCTTACAAAAAATTCACCAGGATAGATCACTAGTAAAAGCCTACTAAGTTATAAAATCATGGGGACACAGTCCTAGTTTTGTCTTGATAATTTGATACACAACTCAATCTTTATTAGGATAATTTTCTTCTCTTTATTTGCAAACCCCCCTTCCAAAATATTGATTGCAAGTTAGTTTATTTATGATTAACATATTGTTTCTTCCCTAATCCCTGTGGGATCGACACCAACCTATGTTGGATTACTATATTTGACAACAACCACTTTATACTTTAATTACATGGTGTAATTTGGGTGTGCCAAATTTTGGCGTCGTTGCTGAGGAATACGATTAAGAAATGCCTAAGCTTGACTAGTAGTCTCTATTTTGTCATTTACATTTTCATTTTCTTTTTTGTGTTGCCACAGGATAGCATGGAGAATATTATGGTACAAATTGATCTCCCATCGGAGGAGATGATGGAGGTGTAAAGAGCCGAAATTGTGCGCCAAGCAGCGAAAGCTCGACTTGTTAAAATAGCTAGAAGAGTTGAGGCTATTAATCTTGCTACCTCCTTGGCAGAGAGGAACCACCACAGCCCTCATCATGATTGACGTAATGTTGTACATAATGTGCTCTTTGAGGGAGAGTTTGAGCAAGAGGGAGTTAGCTACATAGGAGCCATTGTTCCACCAGCACTTGCAGCAAATGCAAAATTTGATGTGACAGGTACTATGATGCAATTGCTGAGCATGAAAGGGTAGTTTAATGGTTTGTCCAGCTAGGATCCAAACCAACATCTGATAAATTCACCGGTATCTGTGTTGCCTATAGGCTACCCAGAGTCTCCCAAGAGGCCATTAAGCTCCACTTATTTCCATTCTCACTAGCTGGGGAAGCTACTTTGTGTCTGAATGAGCTTCCAAATGTGTCTATCACTACTTAAGCAGAACTGACTGCAGCTTTGTTGGAGAGATTCTTCCCACCCTCATGGATGATGCAGTTGAGGGATGAAATTAATTACTTCAGACAATTACCCTGGTAAGCTCTGCATGAGGCATGGTTAAGGTTTAAGAGGAATTAAAATAGTATCCTAATCACAAGCTTCCTGAGGAAGTCCTTTAGGAGGTATTTTATAGGTCGTTGAGTGCCTCAAATGAAGCTGTGGAAGATGGTATAGTTGAGGAGTCCATGATAGCCCACACTTTTATAAAAGCCAGTGAAATACGGGATAAAATGACTAAGACCAACAGTGTATGGCACATTAGAGAATTTGAGGCTGCTGCAGTGAGCTACTCTAGCAGAATGACAGTAGAGTAGCGGAAATAAAAAGAAGAACAAGACAAAGATATGGCCAGTCATGACCCGAATGTAGACCCGAATCGAGACATGGGACAAGGAGCCCCGAGAGAATCCAAGTCGACCATTGGCATGAACATATATCAAACTCAATCATGTAAAGCAGAAGACTTAACATAATAGACATGACAGAAGTCTAATCATAACATAACATTAGAACCGGAATTCACTTAATACATGACAGGCTGATTACTACATACAGTCTGAAAGCCTCTAACATATCTGATGGGTTTATGGAACTGTTCTTGGGAAAATTTATATGCCCAAGTGATACTCAAAGGTGTCATTTTAGCCTTGTTTATCTATCAATGTTTATACATTCTCATGTGATTGATAATAAAATCTGAATTTATACTAACCAACATGATTAGCGTTGTTTTGCAGGTGAAATATAATTTTGGGAAGCTAAAATGCGTGTTGGGAGAGATTGGGGTTGGACTCGGATGTCAACAAGGAAAAAAGGCAAAATTTGGCTTGTGGTGGAACAGCAATGTGTCACGGAGGCAGTGCTCCATGATACACAACGTGTCATGGAGGCAGTGCTCCATGATACACTCCGTGACACGTTGCTTGTTATTCCGGGAAAAATTCCCACCAGTATAAATAGAACACTTAGGTTCATTTTTAATATTCTGACTTGGTGGAGCAAGAACGTGGGTTACAGGTAGTTGAGGGGACGAAATTATCAGGGTTTTTCTCTCTTTCCTTCTTCTTGTATTCAATTGCTTGTATGTTTAACACTCATTTAACGATGTTTAATCCTCGAATGAGTGGCTAATTCCTCTTCTTGCTGAGGTTAAGAACACTTGTAATGAAATGTGATTATTGATTCCTTGGTTTTTCATCTTTTCTTCCATGGTTGTTCTATTGATTCTTGGTCTTACTGCATTAATGTGTGGCTTATATTAATGTACATCTAAAAAGTCCGGTTTCACTCGAGAGAGCAAGAAATTGAAAAGTTGTGAATCAATAGGATATGATCTCTTCTTGGTTTAGGAAAATTGAGAATTGATTTACCTTCAGGATAGAAATATACCTGAACGTCGTATTAGTCAATTAAGGAACCGGTTTTGTATGGCTAGAACATGAATTTCGTTTAATCACAGAAATGTAGGTGGACGGATCACGATTCTTAAGTTAGGTTAAATACGAGAGTTTTAATCCATTGGCAATAGTTCTTGACTAGCAACCGGAGGAAAATTTAACCAAATTATATCGATAATTTGTTTCCTCACATGTTCATTTAACCTCAGCATGCTCACATTCATAGTTCAGACTCACATTAGATAATCGTTTTAGACTTAGCATAAAAATTAGAACCCAAAAATATCAAACTCTTGGTTACACTGTTGTCTTCATTGTTAAAATTAAAATATAGTAACACTTGAGTAGTTTGTTACCTTATCCCAGTCCCTGTGGGATCGATACTTGGCTTACTTAAGCCACTTTACTACTTGTTCGAGCACGTGCACTTGCGTGTAGCTATATACCCAACAAACGAGCGAACAAGTTTTTGGCGCCGTTGCCGGGGACTGGCAATTGGTGAATTTTTCTTAAGTGTAAATTTAATATATTTTTTTTTCTTAGTGCTGACAACTTGGTCTTAGTGTTTGTTTTAATTCTTTTTCATTTTATTTTTTTCTTTTTCGAATACCCTTATTGACATGACATCGTGGAATACAAATGGTATAAATGGTGGATATTCATATTTTAGCGAATCTTGTCTGAATTGCGGAGGACACCACTCGTGGCAACACTGTAACACGTGCAATATATGTGGTGGTCAAGATGGCCATTGGGATGGCTGTCCGAATGCATATTCCCCTCCTCCAAGCCCCTACTGTGATCCTTCTATTGTTTTTGTTGTATATAGGCATGCTGAAAATGAGGACTTGGGACGCCAAGCTCAAATAGAAGACATGCTGAAACAACTCCTGGAGCAATCAGAAGCAATGAAGGAGGCGATGGTAGTATTGAGAATTCATCAAGAAGAGAATGCAGAGGGTCTAGAAAGGATGAGCATCAAACTCACGGAGATGATTGCTGAGGCTGAAGCTTGTGATAAATTGCAGGTGACAATTTTAGCCGATATTCAAGAGGACTACAAGAGGAAGACAAGGGTGAATTTTTGGATGAAGCCCAACAATTAGAATCTCTTGAGTGTCCCTGTGATGGGCTCACACTTATGAAAAATCCATTCATGGAAGAAGAGATAGAGTATCCCCCAGTTGACATTAATGGAGAGATAGATGTCGATGCTGAGAAGGTGTATACAAGTAAGGAGGTCAAGCATAATGCATTTTCAGTGTTGAGGTTTATTGGACCACACTCGAAGCATTTTTCGACATTAAGTTTGGTTGAAAACATAGAAATAGAGTCTTCCAAGCTTATAGAGAAATGTCTAGAGGAGGACCAAGCCTCGTATATTTTGAAATTTGCTAACTCGGAAAGACAAAATGACTTCGCTTACTTAAGGGCCAATAAGTTCAAAAGGCAACATCTACTGCTTGGTCCTTACAATTTTTCACCACCACCCCTAAAGCATAAGAGGAAATTAGAGAAGAAATTAGGGGTGAGATTCATATCCTCAAGGTGGAGGAAAAAACAGTGAAACTTGATACGTCGTGCCGCGACGTAAAATTAGGCGCTGCTTGGGAGGCAACCCAAGGGTACCATGGGTACCATTTTAATTTCTTGCATTTAAGTTTATTTTATTTATTTTTCATCTTGTGTTGTTTTGGTGGAAAGTTAAGCACAGATGGAGGGGAAGTATGAGTACCCGTGGAGGAGGAAGCTAACAAGCATGGAAGAGAAAAAGTGTGGGGTCGAACACCCACTTGTGCAAAGTTGAAGAAAGTCATGCTGTTAGGTAGGCCTAAAGGCCTCAGGGAGTATTTCTCACCCTCTTTAAATGTTAAGTTCATGCTATGGGGACATAGCATAATTCAAGTGTGGGGTGAGGAAAATTTTAAAATTTTTGTGCTTAACGATTTTTGGTGAATGTAATGCTTGTTAGAAATATTTGAAAAAAAATTTTTTTTTTTTTAGTCAAGCATGACTTCATCACCCGTTGGTTTTTCTTTTCGGTTCTTTTACGACGGGGGGTCTTTGAATCGAAGAATAAAAATATTTCTTTGTCTGTATATAATGTTTTTAGTCATAGTTAGAGAATGTTTCTAACGATGGATGGATGATGACCGTCTTGAGGAAAATTAGTCAGTAGGTTGGTTTTTGAACCTGTAGCTAATTGATGGCTTGATATTCTTCTTATATGCTATAAATGATTGTAAGATGCAAGTATATTTAGTGTTGAAGCATGCAAGTGGTATACCGATGTTTGAGACACCTAGGCTCTTGAATTTGACTTGATATGATTGAAGCTTAATTTTGAATTCTTGTGATTAGCTGAGTTAAGAGTCTGCGGAATGTGTCTTGAATTGAGCATGTGTTGTGAGTGTAAGTTTTTCGAATATTCCATGCTATTGTGGAATGTCTAGAACTTGCCTGGTGTGTATATAAAAACGAAATGAAGGATGTGAATTGTAGGAGATGATTTAGGCATTTCTTTGAATGAACATAAATGTTATCCCTCACTTTACCTACCTTGAATATTTAATCCTAGTTAGCCCCATTGAGCCTTGAGCCTATTCTTTGATAGCTACAACATAAGCTTAATCCTTTTTCTTTCATTAGCCTTGAATTTTATCCAAAACTCCTAAGCGCTTAAGTGAAAAATTCCAAAGAATGAGGGAGTGAGAAGCGTGAAAAAGAAGGAAAAGTAGAAGTTGTGAAAGTTGAGAAAAGGACAAAGGTGCACTTGTGTAAAAATGGTTGATTATTAGTAGGGAGTAAGAAAATAAATGAATGAAAACAAAAATTTGCTTAAGTACTCCTTACTACTAAGCTGAGTGTGCTTAAAGAAATGGGAACAAGAAGAGAAAATTCAGGATTGAAAAGAATGAGGATGAAGTAAGGGAAGAGATATCCTTAATGAAGGTTGAAGTTATTAAAAGCGCTTGGGGGAAGATAGTCACTATTACTGGCCAGAATAGTACCTACTCGTCCCTTAACTTACATTACAACCCATTAAGTCCTACTTGATCTTACGTTCAAACATCCTTAAATTAGTGGAGTAAAACACTAAGGGCAAGCTTATGGGTCATTACATGATGCATGTGAATTCTTTGTGAGAGTGAGCGTAATTCTATTCATTTACCCATACATGTTGTGATTTAAAAATTTGCGTGTGAAAATGGGTAACTCTCTTGTTGTGAGGGCGCATGTTTAATGAAGGATATAATTCATGTTGGATTTCTTGATCAGTTGATTTGCATGACTTTGCTAAGATAGAGAGTCAATTCTTGAGGTTAGGAAGTCTTAACATAATTGTATTCCATTTCAATGATTAAATCGTGCATGCTCTATTTTTAGCGTGCTATCTTAAACAGTCATTGTAGTTATAGCTTGAATTGTCTTGCTAAAATTAGCTATGTGTAAGTCTTCATGTGCATGAGATGTAAAAGGTTTGTTCGAGGACGAACAAGACTTTAAGTGTGGGGTAAGTGATCTTGGGCAAATTTATATGCCCAAGTGATACTCAAAGGTGTCATTTTAGCCTTGTTTATCTATCAATGTTTATACATTCTCATGTGATTGATAATAAAATATGAATTTATACTAACCAACATGATTAGCATTGTTTTGCAGGTGAAATATAATTTTGGGAAGCTAAAATGCGTGTTGGGAGAGATTGGGGTTGGACTCGGATGTCAACAAGGAAAAAATGCAAAATTTGGCCTGTGGTGGAACAACAACGTGTCACGGAGGCAGTGCTCCGCGATACACAACATTTCATGGAGGCAGTGCTCCGCAATACACAACGTGTCACGGAGGCAGTGCTCCGCGATACACTCTGTGACACGTTGCTTGTTATTCCGGGAAAAATTCCCACCAGTATAAATAGAACACTTAGGTTCATTTTTAATATTCTGACTTGGTGGAGCAAGAACGTGGGTTACAGGCAGTTGAGGGGACGAAATTATCAGGGTTTTTCTCTCTTTCCTTCTTCTTGTATTCAATTGCTTGTATGTTTAACACTCATTTAACGATGTTTAATCCACAAATAAGTGGCTAATTCCTCTTCTTGCTGAGGTTAAGAACACTTGTAATGAAATGTGATTATTGATTCTTTGGTTTTTCATCTTCTCTTCCATGGTTTCTCTATTGATTCTTGTTCTTACTACATTAATGTGTGGCCTATATTAATGTACATCTAAAAAGTCCAGTTTCACTCGAGAGAGCAAGAAATTGGAAAGTTGTGAATCAATAGGATATGATCTCTTCTTGGTTTGGGAAAATTGAGAATTGATTTACCTTTAGGATAGAAATATACCTGAAGGTCATATTAGTCAATTAAGGAACCGGTTTTGTATGGCTAGAACATGAATTTCGTTTAATCAAAGAAATGTAGGTGGACGGTTCACGATTCTTAAGTTGGGTTAAATACGAGAGTTTTAATCCATTGGCAATAGTTCTTGACTAGCAACCGGAGGAAAAGTTAACCAAATTATATCGATAATTTATTTCCTTACATGTTCATTTAACCTCAGCATGCTCACATTCATAGTTCAGACTCACATTACATAATCGTTTTAGACTTAGCATAAAAATTAGAACCCAAAAATATCAAACTCTTGGTTACACTGTTGTCTTCATTGTTAAAATTAAAATATAATAACACTTGAGTAGTTTGTAACCTTATCCAAATCCCTGTGGGATCGATACTTGGCTTACTTAAGCCACTTTACTACTTGTTCGACCACGTGCACTTGCGTGTAGCTATATACCCAACAAACGAGCGAATAGGAACAACACCCCCAACTAACCCAACAAGTTTGAAAACTAAAAATATAAGATAACTGGTAACGAATGGTCCTCGGGAGATGAGGACTCCCCACTGAAGCTGGATGCTAACTCCGGAGAACTAGCTAATCACGGGGCTGAGTTTGAAGATCGGAGCCTGTATCATGAAACTATACAGCATAGAGTATACGGTTAGTACGTGAAATGTACCGAGTATGCAAGGTAACTAAAACTACTTAAGCAAGTAAAAATCATTAAAACATGCATGATATAAAACATAATCAAGATAAGAATCTAAGAATTAAGATAAGAAGATTAAGTAACTGAACTGTAATGACATGTAATGACCAACTGAAATACTAGAAAATGAGCAACTGAAATATAACTGAGATGGTCAATAATGACCTTGAATGATAGTCATAGACATGCACTAAAGCTTAGATACTGGTTTGGGCTAACTGTATGAGCTGAGTTAAACTGAAACTGTGCTGACTAATGGGAGAGTTTATAACCGACATATAACTACGTGAGCTAAACATGGATTCCAATATATACACCCTATCGGTAGGACCCAATAAACCTTGCCAGGGTATAAAGGCATGAGTTGGGTGATCACAAGTCTAGGGTCATAGTGCCAATAAAATAACCTACGGTGGAAACAATGTTATGGGAACCTGGGTGCATTAGAACAACCGTCCGGTCGGTGTTAAGTCCTACTCCCACTGGATAGTCCTAAGCTGACTACTAAGCTGATAGCTCAAAGTTGGGGGACCAAGACTAAGTCAGGGATACCTATGTGGAAGTACCCTGAGAGTTTTATCGGATCGAATTTTATAACTAGTGTTCTAAGACTGGCTAGATCTGCTTATCTGGAAGCGTCGTAACTGTCTAAAGAACAAACTGAAACTGAAGCTGGTGGTTCTAAGAGTGGTCAAAGCTGCTTATCTGGAAGTGTCATAATCTTCTAAGGAACCAACTAAAATCTGATAACTGATATCTGCGTCTAATAACTGATAACTGTGAGACACCACTAACACCTCAAGAAAAGACTGTAGTCAAATTGATCAGCTGACATTTTTGAATAATACTGAGTATACTAATATTCTGACTGAAACTGGACTAACATGCATCTAACTGAGATTTCAACTTATGTTAACAACAAGGGAATCCCAACACTGATAGAATCAAGCAACATGAATAATTAGTCATATATTTAAGACTCAAATTTTCTGAATGCCAAAGCTAGGGCTAAATCATTTCACAAGAAGATAGTTTCCACATGATTTCTAAGAATTAGGAAAATATAACAGTAAATGACGTGGATAAAATTCCACCTGAAATTTATCGAATTCTTTCTGAAAACTTTCTAAATTTTGGAACCTCAGGGTTATAACTGATAGAAGATTATAGAAGTGTTTTGGGGACACCTTGTGGAATTCCCACATACCTAGTGAAGAAATCTCAGAGAAAATCCCTTGAGAATCTGACAAGAAAATTGATTTCCCTAGCTCCTGCCCTGAGTTTTTTTTAGACTTTTACAATCTGGCTTCTGATGGAATGAGAGGAGCAAAGTATATCATTGATTTTCCCTCTAAACTTCCTAAAAATAACCCAAAATGATGTAGTTTAGGGATCAAAAAGGTGTGGCAAGAAAATCTAGGAAGCCTAACAATGAGCAACAGAATGACTCATTGGTAGACCCAACGAGTCGTTTTATCGAGTCATCACCTCCACTGGAAAAATTCTCAGGATCCATGAAATTGTCACCATAGGTGGTCACAACGACTCATTGTGTGATACAACGGGTCATTGTTTCCACTCATTATTACTGAAAGAGATATCTGGGAGTCCCAACTAACGACTCACACCACGAGTCATTGTATCACATTATGACTCATTGGTTAAGTCATGGGTTCCTGGATAAGGGAGTTCTGAGCTGGGGACCAATGAGTGATAGGATGATTCATTGTTTCTCACAACGGGTCATTCCATGTCTTAGTGGTTCCTGAGGGACCAAGGCAGGGCTGACCAGGACTCAGACAATGGGTTGTTAGAGCTGACCATGACTCATTGTCTCGGTCATTTTGAGACAAAATTTTCTGGTTTCTTCTAGGTTTTTATTTCCAGGTTTGTGTTTGGTCTAGGAAAGTTTTTGGGTGTTACAGCACATGACTCATGTTACATGGGAGAAATTGTGTGTTGTCTATGCATTGATGAATAGGATGCCTATTAATTTTGAGGAAATTATAAAAGATGTGTTGAGGAGAGCAAAAGTGAAAAAGGGGAAAAGGTTTACTTTTAGGGGTCTCTTGATCTGATTTCTGAGAGGGCATCAAATTGAGGAGGAAGGAGTGGATTATAGGCCTAGGTATGACCCAAAATGGATTGATGTGAAAAGTCTAAGGATCCTGAGGGCATACATGGTCTGATCCAACACATTGGTGAGCATTATGCAAGATTTGATGATGTGATGAGTCACCTATATGGAATGCAAATGCTGCAGTTGAGAATGAATGGTGTGACAGAGGATCAGCTATGGCAACTCAACATGGACTACCCCTTGAGTGAGCATTCGAGGGCTCTATGTAGAGTTGTTCCTGTAATTGATGAGCCCGTAGATAATGATCATGCCACAGACGAGGAGCAGGATAAAATCAATTCTAACTTAGAGTCTAATGATGAGAAGATGATTCTGAGATAGGGGGAAGCTACTCTTGCCCCCATTGATGATAAGTATTAGAGGCCCACGGAGTTCTTCTTTCATTCTTTTACTTATACTTTATTATTTTATCACTGAGTATAATGCTATCGATTGAGTGTGGGGTGAGAAGTGTAAACTTAATTTTACCATGGATGCTTTCATTGCTAAAGTTACATATGGTGGGCCTATTTTTTTTATTATTCATGACTATTCTTGTTAACTTGTAGTAATTTTTTTTTATTGATGTTCTATTTTTATTTTGGTTTCTCTGATTTTTATTTTTGGTACTTTTTCGGTGGATAGTCTCTTAGAATTGATTAGTGGGTCTAGATTATTTTGTAGTTTTAGTCATAGAATCATGACTTGTCCCGATGATGGATGGATGATTACGGTCTTAAGGAAAAATTAGTCATCAGAAGTTTAAGAACATACAACCTTACGAATGTAGGTGCTTCATTTAGGTATCATTAAGACTTCGTGAAATTCACTCAAAAATGCATGAAAAGGTAGAAACACTTAGTCTTTTGGAACTTGACTCCTAAACTTGAAAAAGTGGGATTAATTATGTTATGCATGCAATATGGATATATGTGTTTATATAATATTGGTTGCCATTATTTAGCCAGTTGTGCCATGGTGTGAGTGAGATATTTATAGTGTACTCCATGCTTGCAATTTAATGTATAGAACTTGCCCAGTGTGTATGCAAAATGAAATGAGGACGTTGAATCTACGAAGTGATATAGGCATTCCTTTGGTAGCCTATTTGTATCTGAATTTTACCTACCTTGATGGGGTTATCCTAGTTATCCAGTTTAAGCATTAGACTATTATTTAGCAAGCCCTATTACAAGCTTAATTCCTTTTTATTATATTAACCTTATTTGATCCAAATGACTCCTAAAGCACTTTGGTGAAAATTTTACATAAAAAGGAGAATAAGTGAAGAAGTGAAGGGAAAAGCTAAAAGTGTGAAAATTAGAAGAAAAGAAAAGGGTGAAAATTTCTAAATAAGGAAGGTGATGTTAGTGGAAAAAACAAAAAGAGAAGAAAGAGCTTTGAAAAAAAATGATGAAAAAATTAATGAAGGAGCCTTAAGTTGAAAACTCCCCACTAGTCATATAAGTTGCAAATTAAAAAATAAAAGGAGGTATAAGGAGGTCCTTATGATTCAACCAAAGGGCATATAATTTGTCGAATCCACACATATATTTGAAGGATGTGCTAAAAAGTTAAGAGTTGTGAAGTATTAAAGTGCTTAGGGAGATTAATCACTATCTTGGCCAAATAGTTCTTGCCCATCCCATAGCCTACACTACAACCATCTAAAGTCCTAATTGATCTTAGATTCAATTTTCTATATTAGTAGAGTATTACACTAAGGGAAAGCCTATGGGTCATCTTTTGCATGCATGTTGAGTTCATTGGGAGTGTGAGTGATAATGTTCTATATAAGACCAAGTTAATATTTGTATACATCTTGTGTATGAAAGGAAAACTCCCAAAATGATGAGGGCATATTATGGTAAGATTTTGGTATATCCTGATTGTTAAATTACATATGATTCATGTTGGCCCAAAAATACCTTGTTGAGTTAGTTCTAGAAGATAAGTGGCTTAAAACTTTGACATTTGAATGTTGATCCTATATGCATGTGGAGTGAGTTGTTGGAGCGTGATTGATTTGTCTAATAATCCTAAGTGTAAGTAAACTTGTTCATAGGGTGAATTTTATGGTTAAATGTGATAAAGGAAGTAGTAGATTTTTCGAGGATATTGTGCGGGGTGGTGATAAAATGCATATTTACGCATTTATTAACCATATTTTGCCATACTTGGCTATGTTTTGAGAATAAATTGTGTGTGTTTTCTTGTATTTTATGATATATTTGTGAAAATTTGATAAATCACATGATTAGATGCTTTCAGGGCTTAAAGTGATGGGTTTAGGCTTAATTGTGGCTAAAAAGAGCAAGAATGACAAAACGAGATTGACCAAACGAGTATGATAGAAGTTGGCAATGCAAATGCATAACTATGCTATGACATGTGTGCCACACAGGCCTAGTTGGCACACCAGGAGGTGCGACGTACCAGGCAAGATGGCGCATGGAGGGGCGCGACGCACAAGCTGTGTCTAGGCGTGGCAGATTTCATTCTCAATTTGACTAGGAACAGAAGCTGCAAAACCCAAATCTAATCCAAGATTGAAGAACAAAGGCTTAATCTACTATTATACATACCCTTTATTTCATGTCTTAGGTGTGTGGTAGTTTCTATTACAATTCATAGTGTTGCACAATTCATACTTTATGAATTTGTGTAATAGCTTAGTGGAGTATTTATTGGATAATTCATCAAGTTCTTGTGACTCAATATAGCTTTGGATATTTTGCTAACTACTTTATATTATCATAAGTATTTCATTATGAATTTTCTACATCTTTGGTTGTTATTATCATAAACATGAAGGGCTAAACCTCTACAACTAGGGTTGTGGGAACTATGTTGGATTAACGAATGTAGGCATAATAAAATAGTGATTCTTGAATGGTGAATTAGGTGGATTATTATTCTCTTTGTTTTAATTAGTTTTAGTGGTTGCAAATGTTGAAACGTGCTCATTTCTTCAACTTGCACGACCAAGGAGGTTGAAGTTAAAAAGAGAGAATAAAATGGCAATTTGAGGCTATCAACCCTCATCTAAATTAACTTGAGCTCTAACCAAGGATAGTTAAGTCAAGACTTATGATGGGGGCAAAATATACACACCTTGAGTCTGAGAGGAGATAAGTGAAATTCATCTACATAGGTCGGGAGATGTTAGCTGAACGTAATCTTCAGTCTTACATAATATTCACCAGGATAGATCACTAGTAAGCACCTACTTAGTTATTAAATCATGAGAAACATAGTCCTAGTTTTGTCTTGATAATTTTATATAGAAGTTAATATTTGTTAGAATTACTTTCTTGTCTCTATTCACACACACACACCCCTTCTAAATATTGATTTCAAGTTAGTTTATTCATCATTAACATATTGTTTCTTCCCTATTTCGTGTGGGATCGATCACAACCTATATTGGGTTACAATATTTGACAACGGCCACTTTATCCTTTAATTGTGAGGTGTAATATGGGCTTGATCAGATGTCTATAGGCCTAGGAAGTTCTTTCTCTCTCCCTTAGTATTGAAATCTTTAAGCGTTGGGATAGTGTTAATGTCTATGTGTGGGGTAGGGGAAATAGAATTTTCTTGTTCTTTCATTGCTGCATCTTTAGAGGTTGGGTTGTGGTTTCATTATTATTCTTTGTGTTGTATGTTCTTCATATGTTGTTGGGTTGTATTTTGTTGGAGTTGAAATGATTGCTATTGGTATGTAATTAGTAGTAATGGATGATTGATGTGGATACCATAATTGTGTGGTACAATTATTGGTTTTTCGGTTTGGTATATTTGAATGGGTTCCTTGATTTTTGTTTTTGGTTCTTTTCTCGAGGGTAGTCCCTTTTTAACTGAGGTTTGTTCTTTTTGTTTCCTCTTGATGTGCCAATCATAGGTAGTAACTTGTTCCGATGATGGATGGATGATGACCATCTTAAGGAAAAATTATTCATAGGATTTCTTTTTAGGTTAAGAAACTGCCACTTGTTGAACTCTTGATATTTCACTTAAGTATAAACTAAACGGCATGGGGGTTTCACTTGAAAAAATGCATGAAAAGTGAAGAACTTCATTAGAGACACATAAGTTCTTTAACTTGACTCAAATAATGTGAAAGATGGGCTTAATTATGAAAATTCATTCAATTTGGTTGTGTGTGAATCTGTGATCATAGGAAGCCACTTTGATCCATGACACCATGAGTGGTGAGTTGTTGTTTTGTGTTCCACTCATATGTTAACATCTAGAATTTGTCTGGTGTGTGTATGTAAAATAATAAAGTGTTATAGTGTAGGACGTGGTAAAGGCATTTCTTCGAAAACCCTTTTTTGTTGCCCTGTGTTTAAACTGCCCTTGCATTGTCCCTAGTTAGCCCCATAGCCATATGAACCTCTTTCTTTTGTATAACCACATGATAAGCCTATCCCTTTTGTTGCTATCCCATGTGAAGTAGATCCAAAGAAGCCCTAATATACTTTGAGATAGTGGTTGTGGAAATTAGGATTGAGCAAAAAATAATGTGGATAGGGAAATGGAAATGCAGATTGAAAAAAAAAAGATAAGAGAGTGCCTTTACTTGCTGCCAGGTGGAAAGGAAACTCAAAGAAAAATAAATTGCCATGACTGATCTTAAAGTGAGAAAACATGATCGCTAGAAACAAAGTAATTTAAAAGGGGGCATTAAAGATGAAAAGGAATTAGTAAAGGAAGTTTAACCATAAGTGAAAAAAAATGATGGTGGTATAAGTATAAGAGCAAAAAAGTTAAAGTCAGTGTCTTAAAGTACTTAGGAATGGTAGTCACTATTTACCAAATAACTTCTACCCGTCCCCTAGCTGACATTACAACCATGAAATTCCTTATGATCTTACTATTTTAATGTTGTACTGATGGAAATATACACTAAAGGCAAGCCTATAGTATGTTATATGTGTTTGGAGCGTCTTTTGGAAAGTGAGTATGCCATGTTGATTTGAGCCAATAATTTTATGACAGTATGTGAGCAATTGGACGCCATTATATAGTGAGGGCAGAAGATGACAAGAATTTGGTGTACTATTCATTGTATTATTTGTACATGATCAAGTTGGCCCTGTTTTCATAAAACGAGTCGGTTTTAGAAGTTGTGTTATTTCAAGTGAAGATTTCTTCATGTTTACAAGTCATATATGCATGTTAGTCAATGCAATTCTAGTCAAGATTAAATTGTATAGTTACTTGAGTGTGAGTAGATAGAGGTGATAAGTGTGGGGTGATATAATCTTGGATGGAGTATAGAAAGTTGTTCGAGGACGAACTAGGGTTTAAATATGGGGTGGTGATCTTGGGTGTATTTGTATACTCACTTTTCATATTTTACCCATGTTTTACCTTGTATATAGAATAATATTCATATATTATTTCATGCTTTTATGAAAATATCTTTTAATTAAGCTAATGGATGTGATTAGATGATTTTACAGGAAAATGTAATGGAAATTTACCAAAAATGAGCTAAAAAGGAAGGTTTGGATCATAGGAGCATTGATAGAAGAGTTTTTGGGAAAATTCAGGCAGAGAAAGTAAGAGGCGCATCCTAAATTTCAGAAGAATTGATGTTGCATCAAGCTGGGGAATTGAGAGGCGCAATGCTCTTAGGACAGAACTCAACCAGAGAAAAAACCCATCAGGCTGGCACACTGATAGGCACAACACGCCTAGACCTGCCTGGACCAAATATTTTTTATGTTTTTAAAGTTGAACTTACATAGGGTAGAGGGGTAATTTTCCTACCACTATGTATATCTTCTTAAGATGTCTTTGACTGGCATTTATTTTCTTTGCAAGGGCAAAGATACAAGAGATCTCATCAATTAGGTTTCTTTTCTTTTACTTCTTCCGAAATCAATACTTTGTCTAAATATGTTAAATTCCTTAGTTTCGTGCTTGGACATGACCGGGTAAGAGCATTGTTCTAGGGTTTTGCAAAAGAAATGAAGGTTGATGTTTGAGAATTAATTTTTTCTAATCTTAGTTTCTCCATTGTAATATTAGTTACTTTTTTCTTGATTTTCTAATTGTTCGTTTGATTGATCACCTTGCGAATTCCATTCATGACTTATTGATTGAACTTGAAAGAGAGAATCACGAGGATGAAAATATGAAGCTGAGTAGGTTCGTGAACCATATTGAAAAAGGAAAGTGATTAGTTGTTGAGGATAGAAATATACCCTGCTACTGTACTTAGTTGATATAGGGAAAAACTCATAAGCGTCTTACTATTATCCTAAAACCATAGAAATATAGGAATTATGGATAGTAAAAGTTACCATATTAAGAGTGGTTAGCTTCTTGAGTGCCCATAGAGATTTATGTTCAAGGTCAATAGGTAGATGACAAGCTTTCATAAACACTAACAGGTACAGGGACATCCCAACGGGAGCTTTGAATGCTACTCGGTTTGCCCATACTGTGTCATCAAGTTTTGGAGCCCATTATGCTCGGTTAGCATTCACTGTTTTGGCTAGGATGGTTTTAATTTCCCAGTTTGATACCTCCACTTGCCCGCTTGACTGCAGATGATAGGGAGTGGCCATTTTGTGCTGCTTAACTCCATACTTTTCCATCAAAGCACTAAAAACTTTGTTGTAGAAATGAGACCCCCTATCACTGATAATAGCTCTCGGAGTACCAAACCCTAAGAAAATGTTCTTCTTCAAAAAAGATATGAAACTTTTTCCATCATTATCTTGCAATGCCATGACTTCTACTCATTTTGAAACATAATCCACTACCACCAAAATGTACTTTAGTCCATTTAAGCACCCATTTTGAAACATACTCCACTGCTACCACAATGTACTTCTAGCCATATGAGCTCACAAATAGACACATGAAGTCTATGCCCCATATATCAAATAATACCACTTTCAGGATAGGAGTCATAGGTAATTCATGCCTTCTAGATATATCTCCCTGTCTTTGGCATTGATCATACGCCTTCACAAAATCATGTGTATCCTAGTGTACTGTGGGCTAGTTGTACCCACACTACAAAAATTTTTTGGTCGTTCGAGCAACACTATGGTGTCCCCTAACAGGAGATGAGTGGCAAGCCTCTAGAATGCTCAACATTTCTACTTCCGGAACACATCTCCTTATTAAGTTGTCAGCACATACACGGGAAAAATATGGCTCATCCCAGAAGTATTTGTTTACATCATGAAGGAATTTTTTCCCCTAGTGGAAAGTGAAGTCTTCCGACATCATATCATTGATAATATAATTGGCATAGTCAGAAAACTATGGATTAAGGTCGACTATTGTAGCTAATACCTATTCATCAGGGAATGAGTCATCAACCTCATCAACATTTGTTACTTTTCACTCATCTTCAAGTCTGGATAAGTGATTTGCTACTTGATTTTCACACCTTTTGTGGTGTAATGCCCCGAAAACTCAAAGTCTAGAACCGGGACTTAAATTAGAGAAAACTAAAAAATCTACACCAGGTCACAGAACGAGACGTTCTGTGACTCGTGGAGAGTGACCACGAGTCGTTAAGTAACTCATGGTGAGGCTTGGGTGTTTAGTTTGAAAAATTGATGTTTGGGTGACCACATGTCATGACCCGAATAGAGGTCCAGATCATATACACGGTACAAGGGACCCCGAGAGACCCCAAGTCAACCGATGGCATAAGCATATAACGAACTCACTCATTAAACTGAAGGAAACATGAATATAATCTTAGCGGAAGTCTAATTCAACATCACATCAGTATAACATCCAATGCTACACATACATAAGTCTGAAAGCTTCTAATATGGACTTGTTAATGGGACAAGATCCCAACTAACTCAACAATACTAAAACTGGAAATACATAAAGGAAATGATATTCTAGTCCTCGAAGGATGAGGACTCACCAATCCGAGCAGATACTATCTCTGGAAAGTTGTCTAAGAACGGGGCTGAAGCTGCAAGCCGGGTCCTGTATCATGAAATGATACATCATAGAAAGTATGCAGTCAGTACGTGGAATGTATCGAGTATGAAAGGTAAGTAAAATTGCTCAAGTAAAGTAAATTATTTAAAACATTTCATAACATATCATAAGCTTTTAAGCACAAGTAGATGGGTTACATGCATTCATTTTGAAATTGCAATCTTATCATAACATGACCATGAATAGCTTGATAACATCATGACTAACTCAAATGACTCAAATCTAAAACATAACATTTATATTGAAAAGCTGAACGATGAGTCAAAGCTTTCTAAGTAATCATCATGAGTAATGAATATGCAAATATGAATGATATAGACAATGGGAGACTCGTCACTTAATCGACATACCACGATAGACCTTACGTGTCCTGACTATCACACTCAATTGGGCAGAGCCATCCAAAACCTTGAGGGCTAAGGACGGTACCATGATATCGATATCAAGCTGAAGGCCCATTCGGGCAGGGGGAACCTCACTAGGAAGATCCCAAGTTATATAGTATTTAACCTACATTAGCGTGTAGTTCTAGGGCATAGGGTGATTGACCCTTAACCCGCTCAGTGCTAGACTTTTCTCCCAAAACCATACAATGCTCTGCATCGTATATAAAGAAGCTCAACATCGTCTATTGACGAAGATCAAGATGAAATCATGCATAACTCAACATCGTATGAAACGAAGCTCAACATTGTCTAGTGACAAAGCTCATTAATGAAATCATGCATAGACTCGACATCATGTAAGAATGAAGCTCAACATTATCCTTTGAAAAATCTCAATAATGACATACATCTCAATTATGAATTTATGCGTATGATAAGCTTTATTTTGAAACATACCACAAGCTCAAATATAAGTAGGAGCATCTACTCCAAATCATGGAGGTAAGCTATAGGTAGGAATATTTAACTCAACATACCACAAGCTAGCAATTATGAAATTTGGGAGATTTCTCTCCAAACAATGTGGTAAGCTTATTTCGGGAAAATCATTATTTTAAATCAACAAGTGGGCATTACCAAAGGATTTATCATACTTGGATCTACTCAATTCATTTTGAAAATAACCTCATAATCATGGGTAGCTTTAGAAACATGTCGTTCATCATCAAATCTCATCATCATCATTCACCTCTTTTATGAACTTTTCATCCATGGGCATTTAAATTTCATAACATAGAAAATATGATTTGTATTGAAAATTTAAAATCTGACCAAGCTTCACAATCCAGTAATATAAATAGAATCTGATCATGCCCATATATATAGATTAAAGAATTATGCAATTGGGTGAATACCCCATACTTGATCGTAGGTGATTTATCATAATTTGATAGAAATTGGGCATGGGTGGGGAAGGAGATGCCCAATCATAGCCTTAAATACCTAGGAGGGATGATTTAAACACTTCTCTAATTGCCCAAGATGAGATTCCAATGGAAACCTTCGAAGCTTGCTTTAAATCCTCCCTTCAAGCTCTCAAGTTTGCATGTGTGGGATGAACTAGCTTATAATAGGTTTTCCCCTCTTAAAACCCTGTAAAACAAGCTTTAAAAGATGTATTATAGGCCCCTACGATTTAGGAATTACAGAAAAGCCCGTACTAAAATTACTGAAAATAACTGCCAAGGGGTCCCAACGAGGGACCTAACGATTCGTCAAGAGAGGCAACGACTCGTTGAGTTGTCCGTCAAGTACACTGGATAATATATCTCTTAGGGATCATAACAGGTTACTTAACAACTCGTTCCACGGGACCACAACTCGTGGTCACCTTTTTTCATGTACACTATCTCATTCTCAAATAAAGTTCACCCTGTTTGCTCACGACTCACCCCACGAATCGTGGGGACTGACCACGACTCATGGGGTCCCTTCCATTAGGTACACTGGTCGATTCTTCCATTTATTTCTCCACCTCATCCCATGGCTAACTTGACGACTCGTGATGGCTGACCACAAGTCGTTCCCACTCCCATCGGGACCTCTAAACTTCATTTCCTCCAGGTCTCCCCATGAGGCACCTAATGACTCGTGAGGTCTCCTCACGAGTCATCCAACGACTCGTCCTACAACTAAAGTACCCATTTCTAGTTTTTCCCCATTTAAACTCCAGGGTCTGATCTTTGAATACCCAGGGTATAACACTACGGGTTTGACCACGAGTCGTGATGTGGTCTGTGGTCATAGATAATTGGTATCTGGGATATATGAGCCATTTTACCCAACAGGTCCTCACCGCGGCTCATTTGGGACACCGCGAGTCGTGGTGTCACCCATGGGGACTCCATGGCTTTTTAGACGGTGTGGTCCACGAGAAGTGGCGACGAACGACTCGTTAGTTCCTTCGCGGTGGCCTTCAGTATACTCTAGGCAGTATAGTCCACGAGTGTGACCACGAGTCGTGGTCACTGACCATGACCTGTTAGGTCATCCGTGAGGACTAACACTCAGTTTTTCCCTGTGAATTTTCAAGGGTCTTTCAGTAATTTCCTACCCTTCTAAACTTTAAACTACATCATTTTAGTCATAATTGAAGACTTATTAGTGGGGTTAAACGGTTCCTTTCCTCATTCCGCACTCAGACCTTCAGAAAACAGATCGTAGAATTCTCTCAGGGACTCTCATAGCATGAACTAGGGAAGTTTACTTTTCCTCAGATTCTCAAGGAATTTTGTCGGATTTCTTTATTAGGTATGTGGGAATTTAATAAGGGGATATTTCTTCCCTTGTGTCCCCCTAAACCCTTCTCTGGTTTCTCTATAAAATCCTAGAACTAAGCTTTCGAATGTGAAGAGAATATATGTCAGATTTCTTTGAATTCATATAGAATGATATCCATGATTATTTCAGATATGATTTCCATTAGTTCATATTTAAATTGATGTTATTCCCGTAAAGGTGAATTCTAGCCCTGTAGATTTTCGAATGTCAAGAAATTCTTGGTAATACTTTGTTTACTCTATGTTGAATTATTATGTTATATTAATTATGGATATTTTCCACTAGTTAGTTTATCCGTATTGAATCTTATCCCTGTACATTGAGTTTAGCCCTAGTCTTCGAGAGTAGAAAAGACTAGAACCTTGCTAAAGTGATTAACCTCGACGTTTTCCTGATTATATCAGTGTGGTGAATTCCCACATTATTCTATATGCTAAATTCTCAACCATATACATGATTTCCTATATTTAGTTAAAATTTTAGAATACTCAATGCCAGTCAGAAATGTCTGCTGATCGGTTTGACTACATAAATTCTAGAGGTATCCATATTACCTCCCAGTTATTAGAATTAGATTCATAATTTAGTTTATTGGTCCACTAGGTGGTCATGACACCCTTGATATAAAGATCTGACTAGCCTTAGGACCCCAGTTCAGATTACAATTTGTTCTTAGACGGTTACTACGCTTTTAGATAAGCAGCTATGACCAGTTTTAGAACCCAGTCTTAGAATTTGGTCTGATAAGACTCTCAAGGTACTTTCAGATATGTATCCCTGACTAGTCTTGGGCCCCAGTTTCAAGCTATCAACTTAGTATTCAGTATAGGATTATCCAGTGGGAGTAGGACTTAGCACCGAGTAGACCAAGGTTCCAGCGCACCCAGGTTCCCAAAATTACGTTGTCAGTATAGGTGACAGTATTTATTGGCCTGATTTGCCCCAGACTTTTGTGATCACCCAGTTATTCCCTTTATACCCTGGCAAGCTATAATGGGTCCTACTAGTGAGGTGTATACATCGGACTCCACATCTAGCTCACGTTGTTACATGTCGGTTATAGACTCTACCACTCGTTAGTTCAGTCCAGTATTAGTTCAGTTTAGTTCAGAATAGTAGTCCAGACTTAGAACATGCTTTGACCATCAGACAGGGTCTATCAGACCACCTTAGTTATTCAATTCAGTAGTTTTATTTGGTCATTGTATGTCTTTTCAGTTTAGCATTTTATTTTATTTATTCTATTATGTTATGTTCCTCTCACTTACTCAGTACATTCAAAGTATTGATGTATACTTTTATGATGTATCATTTTATGGTACAGCTGCAGGGTCACAGTCTCAACCCCGTTAGCCAACCGCTCTCCGAAGATCTTAGCTATTCCAATTTGGTGAGTCATCATCCTTTAAGGACGGATATTTATCGCTTCAGTTATACTTCCCTTCCTTTTTATTTAGATTTGGAGTTAGCTGGGGGTTTGTCCCAGCAGCTCATCAATCATAGTGGCTTTCAGACATAGATTTGTCTTTTCAGACTCAAATTGGTATTTTGGACTAGTAGTGTTGTTCTAATATTTTCAAACACCATGAGCCAGCTTTATTTCTTTCAGGTATTTATATTTTGTTTTAATCTTCCTTTGTATGTATTTTTATATTACGCAAAATGCTAGTGTATGATAGACCAAGACTTGACTTGGGGTCACTTGTGATTTCAAGTATTGTGTTTCATCTAGGGTGTAAACTCAGGGAGTATCAAATGTGGAATCAGAGCACTAGGTTCAGAGTATCCTCGGATATCTAAAAGTCGTATCGAGTAGAGTCCTCTTCATGGGTGTGAAGCGCGCCACACTTAAGACGGGGAGGCTACGAGATGTCATTAAGAAACTTCCCTTCATTTCATACTCATTATCGTGCATTGAAATTCAGTTCCAAAATCATTCTCTTAAGTCGTGCTCTTCTTCATTTCAGTAAATCATGTCTTCCCAATGTGGTAATGGAAGGAGGGACGGTAATGCTCATTAGCCTACACCACAAACCCCAGTAACCCCTCAAGATGACCCGGTATTTACCGTAGAATTTAGGGCGACCATTCCGCTTCTCGCCCAAACTGTGACCAACCAGGTGAACCAACAGGTGGTTCCAATCAATAATAATGGTTCCACAGCAATTGCCCAAGTGTGGCATTTCACCAGGATGAACCCTCCGGACTTTCATTGATCTAGGGTGGGAGAGGACTCACAGGGATCTGTGGACGAGATTAAGATGATCACCCGAATCATGGGTGTCTGTCCCTCAAAGAGTGCCGACTTGGCTGCCTACCAGCTAAAAGGGGTAGCCCAGGTCTGGTACAAGCAGTGGAAGGAGGGGAGGCCAGCAGAAGCAGGACCGATAGAATGGGAGGAGTTCACTACAGCCTTCCTGGAAAACTTTTTCCCTTGAGATCTCAGGGAGGCAAAGGTAGCGGAGTTCATGAACCTAAGACAAGAAATAGGACTGTAGAAGAGTATGCTCTAGAATTCACCAGGTTGTCCAAATACGCTCCAGAGATGGTGGCCGATCCAAGGTCTTGCATGTTAAAGTTTGTAAACGGGGTGTCAAATATAGTCCTCAAAGAGTGCAGAACAGCGTTGCTGATCAAATATATCGACCTCTCTAGTTTGATTATCTATGCCAAGTAGATTGAGGCCGAAAAACTGAGGGACATAGATAGAAAGAATAAGAGGGAAAGGACTAGCCAATCAGATCACGGCCATCATAGGTCTGGTGGTAACAACCATTCATAGTAGTAGCATTAGCAGCAGAGGGCTCCAATACCCAACTCAGCCAGTACCCCTACTTTTCGATCCCGCCGAAATAGGAGCGGTGGAGCATCTAGCTCTCAGACTCAGAGTTACAGTGCTGGTAATAGGTATCCAGCTTGCCCCAAGTATGGAAAGAACCACCCAAGAGAGTTTCTTCAGGGTCGAGAGGGCAATTTTGGTTGTGGACAGCTTGGGCATCGGCTTAAGGAATGCATGTCAGCAGGATGGGGGAGATCACAATCCACTACCTCGGCAGCTCCAGTAGGTCGACCATCTCAACAGGCTGACACATTAGCTACGGAGGGCGGTTGATGCCAAAACCGTTTTTATACGTTATCATCTTGTTAGGATCAAGAGAACTCATTGAATGTAGTCATGGGTATGTTACTTCTTTTCCATCTAAATGTATATACCCTAATTGATCGGGGGGCCACACTATCATTCGTGACTCCGTACGCAGCAATTCAGTTCAATATCAGTCCAGAAGTCATCTCAGAATCCTTCTTACTCTCCACCCCAACTGGTGAGTTAGTTAGAGCCAGCCGGGTGTATAGAAATTGTCCAATCTCATTCTGCAATAAAGTCATTCCAACTGACCTTGTACAGTTAGACATGGTCGACTTTGACCTCATCCTTGGCATGGATTGGTTACACTCCAGTTATGCCTCAGTCGACTGCAGAACTAGGGTTGTTAGGTTTCAGTTCCTTAATGATCCATCTTTAGAATGGTCGGGCAGTAGTTCAGCCCCAAAGGTTAGGTTTATTTCCTACCTTAAGGCCAGGAAGCTTATTTCCAAGGGATCTATTTACCATCTAGTTTGGGTTAAGGGTTTGACTCTAAGACCCTAACTATGTAGTCAGTCCCTTTTGTCAGTGAGTTTCTAGATGTGTTCCCTGAACATCTTCCAGGAGTTTCTCCTGAACAGGAAATTGACTTTGGCATAGACATTATCCCAGATACTCAGCCCATCTCCATCCCTCCTTATAGAATGGCTCCGACTGAACTTAAGGAGTTGAAGGAGCAACTATAAGATCTTCTTGATAAGGGTTTTATCAAAGCCAGCATCTCTCCCTGGGGTGCTCCAGTGTTATTCGTGCGAAAGAAAGACAGTACCCTCAGAATGTGCATCAATTATCGTTAGTTGAAAAAGGTCATAGTCAAGAACAGGTATCCCTACCCATAATTGATGACCTGTTCGACCAACTTAAGGAAGCTAGCTATTTCAGCCCCAAAGGTTAGGTTTATTTCCTACCTTAAGGCCAGGAAGCTTATTTCCAAGGGATCTATTTACCATCTAGTTTGGGTTAAGGGTTTGACTCTAAGACCCTAACTATGTAGTCAGTCCCTTTTGTCAGTGAGTTTCTAGATGTGTTCCCTGAACATCTTCCAGGAGTTTCTCCTGAACAGGAAATTGACTTTGGCATAGACATTATCCCAGATACTCAGCCCATCTCCATCCCTCCTTATAGAATGGCTCCGACTGAACTTAAGGAGTTGAAGGAGCAACTATAAGATCTTCTTGATAAGGGTTTTATCAAAGCCAGCATCTCTCCCTGGGGTGCTCCAGTGTTATTCGTGCGAAAGAAAGACAGTACCCTCAGAATGTGCATCAATTATCGTTAGTTGAAAAAGGTCATAGTCAAGAACAGGTATCCCTACCCATAATTGATGACCTGTTCGACCAACTTAAGGAAGCTAGCTATTTCTCCAAAATAAATCTCAGGTCATGGAATCTTCAGCTAAGGGTTAGAGAGAGTGACATACCAAAAAAATCTTTTAGGACTCGGTATGGTCAGTTTGAGTTTGTGGTTATGTCCTTCGGACTAACAAATGCCTCTGCAGCCTTTATAGATCTGATGAACAGAGTCTTCAAGAAGTATCTAGATATATTTGTCATTGTATTTATCAAAAACATTCTGGTGTACTCCAGAAATGAGGAAGAGCATGCTAATCACCTAAGGATAGTGCTTCAGACACTCAGAGACTTCCAGCTGCTCGCCAAGTTTAGCAACTACGAATTCTTGTTGAAATTCGTGACTTTCCTGGGTCATGTGGTCTCGGGTGAGGGTATTCAGGTTGATCCTCAAAATATAGCAGCAGTGAAAGAGTGGCCCAGACCCACTTCCCCAACAAAAATAAGAACTTTCTTAGGTTTGGCCGGTTATTACCTATGCTTTGTGGAAGGATTATCTTCTATAGCATCTCCACTAACTAGGCTGACTCAGAAGAAGGTGATATTCTAGTGGCCAGATGCATGTGAGAAGAGCTTCCAGGAATTAAAAACTTGACTCACTATTTTACACTACCAAAAGGATCAGATGGGTTTTTAGTATATTGCAACACTTCCAGAGTTGGACTCGATTGTGTTCTAATGCAGCGGGGGTAAAATAATAGCCTATGCCTCCAGACAGCTCAAGGTTCATGAGAAGGATTATCCAACTCATGACTTATCATTGATAAAGGTAGTGTTTGCATTGAAAATATGGAGATATTACCTATACGAGGCTCACATTGATGTTTTCACCGATAAAAGAGCCTTCAGTATATATTCAGTTAAAAAGACCTGAATCTTCGTCAGAGAAGGTGGTTAGAGCTCCTAAAGGATTATTACATGAGCGTGCTATATCACCCGGGCAAAGCCAATGTGGTGGTTGATGCCCTAAGCAGAGTGTCTATGGGTAGCATGGCTCATGTTGAGGAAGGCAAAAAAGAGTTGGTGAAGGATATTCAGAGACTAGCTTGGTTAGGGGTGTAGTTGGTTGACTCAGCTGAGGGTGGAGCAGTGATGCAAAGCGGGTCAGATTCCTCTTTGGTTGTTGAAGTTATGTCCAAACAAGATGAAGATCCCATTCTACTTAAACTCAAGGAAGTGGCTCTCAGGAAGGAGGTTGAGGCTTTCTCTAAAGGAGGAGATGGTGTGCTCCATTATCAGGTAGGTTGTGCGTACCGGACGTTGGTGACTTGAGACAACAGATATTGGCTTAAGCACACAGCTCAAGATACTCCATCCACCCTGGTGCTACTAAGATGTACCGCAATTTGCGAGATATTTACTTGTGGAACAACATGAAGAGAGACATCGCCGAATTCATAGCTAAGTGCCCGAACTGCCAGCAAGTCAAGGAAGAGAATCAAAGACCAGGAGGTATGACCCAAGATATCAGCATACCCATGTGGAAGTGGGAAGAAGTAAATACGGACTTTATTATGGGTTTACCTTGAACTCGTCGGCAACGTGATTCCATTTGGGTAGTAGTAGACCGGATGACTAAGTCAGCACATTTTCTCCCAGTTAAAACTCCAGATTCGGTTGAGGACTATGCTGAACTTTACATCCGAGAGTTGGTCTAGTTCATGGGGTGCCATTATCCATCATCTCAGATAGAGGTACCCAATTCACCTCACATTTGTAGGAGTCTTTTCAGAAGGGACTTGGTACCTAGGTCAAGCTCAGATAGCTTTTCACCTACAAACAAATGGGCAAGCTGAGCAGACTATTTAGACCCTAGAAGATATATTGAGAGTGTTCGCGATCGATTTCAAGTGTAGTTTGGATGACCACTTGCCTCTTATCGAGTTTGCGTACAATAATAGATACCACTCCAGTATCCAGATGGCCCTGTTTGAGGCATTGTATGGTAGAAGGTGCAGATCTCCTATAAGATGGGTTAAGGTTGGTGAAGCTACTATAATTGGGCCATACTCACTTATGAAACTATGCAGAAGGTAAAGCTCATCAGAGAAAGATTGAAAACAGCTCAAAGCCGTCTGATATCTTATGTTGATATGAGGAGAAGAGAATTGGAATTTTTTGATGACTGGGTCTATCTGAAAATTTCACCCATGAAAGGGGAGATGAGGTTTGGGAAGAAGGTAAAGCTCAGTCCGAGATATGTAAGACCCTACAGAATTTTAAGGCGAATTGGCAAAGTAGGTTATGAACTGGAGTTACCGTCAGAGTTGGCGTCTATGCACCCAATATTCCATGTGTAACTATTGGAGAAATGCATTGGTGATCCAACTTCAATTGTGCCCATGGACAACATAGAAATAAGGAATAGTCTCTCATACGAGGAGGTCCCAATTCAGATCCTTGACCGTCAAGTTTGCAAGATGAGGAACAAGGAGGTAAGGTATTATGGAGAAATCAGCAGGTTGAGGGAGCTACGTGGAGGCCGAAGCAGATATGATGGCCAGATACCCACATTTGTTCTCTTCTGGCTCAGTTCTAGTTTAAGGTACCAATTTTCTCCCTAGAACTCTATTCAATTCATCTGTTCTAGTTTCTTCCATGTAAATGAGCATGTGCGCGATTAGTGAATTTAGTTCAGGCTTGTGATTTAGTTTAGAGATAGTCATTCCACTAGTTTCTAGTTTTCGTGATCAGTATTAGTGTATAAAAGTTGTTATTCTATGCTTTCATGTGTGCTTTCCAGTATTCGAGGACGTATGTTCCTAAAGGGGAGATATTGTAATACCCCGAAAACTCTAAGGTAATAATTGAATTAAGTGTTAATGAACTCTAACTCTAAAAATGCAGAAAACAATTTAAAGAAGATTTTGAGAGTTGGTTTCCTATTTTATACTAATCTGAAACAAAATTATAAAGTGAGTCTGAACTATAGTGGTGAGCAAGCTGAGGCTAAAACGAACATGCAGGGAAGTAATTTATCGATACAATTCGGTTAATCTTTCCTTCGGTTACTAGTCAAGAATTATTGCCTATGGAGAGAAACTTTCGTATTCTACCCAACATAAGAATCATGAACCTTCAACCTACATTTCTGTGATAAAAGAATTTCATGTTCTAGCCATACGAAACCGATTCCTTAATTGACTAATATGACTTTCAGATATATTACTATTCTGAAGGTAAATCAATTCTCAATTTTCCCAAACTAAGAAGAGATCATATCCTACCAATTCACAACTTTCCAATTTCTTTCCTTTTCAAGATAAAATTGGATTTTTTAGATATACATTAACATTGGCCAGACATTAATGCCGTAAGAACAAGAATTGATAGAACAACCATGGAAGAAAAGATGAAAAACCAAAATGATCAACAATTACATTCCACTACAAATGTTCTTAACCTCAGCAAGAAGTGAATTTAGCCACTCATTTGTGGATTAAACATCATCAAATGAGTATAAATCATACAAACAATTGAAATAAAGGAGAAAGAGTTAGAGAAGAACCCTAAGATTTTCGTCTCCTCAACTGCCTGTAACCCACGTTCTTGCTCAACTAAGTCAGAATAATTAAAAATAAACCTAAGTGTGCTATTTATACTAGTGGGAATTTTTTCCGAAATAACAAGCAACATGTCACGGAGTGCATCGCGGAGCACTGACTCCGTGACACGGTGCAAACACGGACCTTCACTGGAATTTTATGTTCCAGGTAAATATGGGCAACGTGCCATGGCATGTAACGCGAGGCTTGGCCAACGTGCCACGGCACCGACGCGAACCTTCACTAGAATTTGTCTAAGTAACTCTTATCCCAGGCAGACTGCCTCCACGATGGCAGCTTGACACGGCTCCATCGCGGAGCCCCTTTATTTGCTGCTTTTCCTTGACCTTTTCCACTGATCGCTTTCGCGTCCATTCCCGATTTTCACCAACATGCAAATTAGCTTCCTAAAATTATATTTTTCCTGAAAAACAACACTAATCATGTTGGTTAGTATAAATTCACATTTTATCTACAAATCACATGAGAATGTACAAATAACGATTGATTAACAAGACGAAATAGAGCATTTGAGCATCACTTGGGCATATAATTCTGCCCAAGATCACTTACCCCACACTTAAAACCTTGTTCGTCCTCGAACAATAATCTCATATCTCATGTAATTGACACCCACGTATATCTACTTTGGCTCGACAATTCAAGCTACGGTTATACCGATTATTTAATATAGCAAATCATCAAGAAAACATGCATAGTATCATAAACACACTAACATTCACCACATTAAGACCTCCTAGACTCAAGAATCGACTCTCGATCTCGACAAACTCATGCAAATCAGCTGATCAAGACATCCGACACGAAATTCAATCTCTCATCAAACATGTGCCCTCACAACATAAGAGAATTACCCCTTTTTCAATCATATGATTTCCAAAGCATTACATATAGGGGTATATGAACACGATTTTGCTCTCTCTCCCAAAGAATTCACATGCATCATGTCATGAACCATAGGCTTGCCTCTAGTGTATTACTCCACTAATATAAGGACGCATGATGTAAGATCACGTAGGACTTAACGGGTTGTAATGTAAGCTAAGAAACTAGTAAATACTAGAATAACCAATAATCTCATCTAGCCTCCTTAAGCGCTTTTCAATACATCCCACCATCATTATGGGCATTGTTTCTTCCTTCATCCTCCCATTCTTGAAATCTTTCTTTATTTTTGTTCCCATTTCTTTAAGCACACTCGACTTAATAACAAAGATTAGTTATACATCTTCATTTTCTTTATATTCGGCAAGTGCACCTTTGACCTTATCTTTACTTTCACCACTTCCGCTTTTCCTTTCTTTTTCACACTTTTCACTCCTTGACACTGTGGGAAAATTATTTTTTCTTGAGCGCTTAAGAGTTTTGGATCAAATTCACGGCTAATGAAAAGAAGGGATTAAGCTCGGTTTCTACCTCTTCAGTGAAAGAAAAAAATAGGCTAAAGGCTCAATGGGGCTAACTAGGATGTACATTCAAGGTAGGTATGATAAGAAAAAAAACTTTCGATTTAATCAAAGAAATGCCTACATCCTTTCCTACACTACACATCCTTCATTTTGTTTCATACACACACCAGGCAAGTTCTAGTCACTTCACAATAGCATGGAATAATCGAAACCTCACCTCATTCTCATTGCACATGCTCAACTCAAGACTTATTCACAGACTCTTCCATCAGCTAATTACAGGAATTCAATATTAAGCCTCAATCACACCAAATCGAACTCTATGCCCTAGGTATCTCAACAGGTTTCACATTTGCATGCTTTCATACGAATCATCTTTGCATCTCAATATCATGTACAACACGCAATAAGAATTCTGAACCATGGAGTAGCGACACGTTTGGGAAACAAACAAAAGAAAGAAAATAAATGAAATAAAAAAAAACTACTCCTATCGACTACATTTCCCTTAAGACGGTCGTCATCCATCCATCATAGGGAACGGTCACTATTTACGACATCGGTTCAATGGGACTATTCTCAATAAAATCACCGAAAACAAAGGCCGACAAACCCAATCATAAAAAATTCAACAAAAATTTTTAAAATATTTAAAAAATATCGATAATTTCGATAGAAAACAAAATATTTACAAAACCAACTAACAACAACTCAACACAGCACACAACAGCTTAACATTCATTGCACACAGAATTACAATACAAAACATACTCACAAAATCACAGGGTCACAATTTTTTCACATGCACAACAACAAGACATGAACATAAACAACAACAAAAAAACTGGCACCTCACTACTCCCACCCTACACTTAAACCGAACACTGTCCCCAGTGTTCATCAAATTCAACATAGCACAAAAGTAGGTGGTGAAACTCCCTAATCAATCGAAGTATTCAACTTCTTCGTCAGGTGCCGTTGCCTCGTCCCCATATCTTAATCGCCCCCGCTATCCTCATCTGACTCAACATTTGAGTCATCGCGGCGTGTCTCCTTATCAGTGGGGACATCATCATCAACAGGCTTCATAAAAGCAGGCCCCACTCGGCATAGAGCCCTGGCATTTTCTCCAAAGGGGTAATCTAGCTCGAGCTTCCATAGCTCATCTTCTGTTGCTGGCCTCCCGCCTATGCGCAACTGTAGCATCTGCATCCCGTAAATACGGGCCATATACTGATCATCCCGAGCATGGCGCTCGGCTAGTGTGAGAACTGGCCCGTGAGTGGTGTCGGGTGCCTTGGTTTTGATGACGTCCAAGGCACACTTATCCAATTGCGGGATGTACTCTAGGGCCTCCTCCTCGATGTCAAGGCCCCTCAGAAATGTGGTCAGCAAACCACCAAACCCGTACCTGTGCCCTTGATGCAAACGGGCTCTCTTCATGGCAGAGATGATCACCGCCCCAACATGTTCATCAGGGCATAAACCAAGCACACACGATCCCAGGTGACATCTTTCATGTGCACCCCCGGGTTCAGGTAGGAACACACTATTTTAAGCCAAATCCTGGCTTCCCTGTTTATTTGAGAGTAAGGCAGCGTCTGATGATAACCCCTCTCCTTATGCCTACTCCACCGTGCTGTCGAACGGGCCCCACACAGAGTGTGTCTGATATCCGCATAGGGTGGAGTTATGTTCAACTACAGGAGTACATGGGCGTCTGTGTCCCGCGCCCCCAATATGGCATTCAGGTGATGGGGCTCAAAGGTGACAACCTGCCCCCTTATCTTGACGGTGTGACTGCGGAGTGTTGGGTTCCAGTTTCTGTAGAACTCCCAAATCAAGTGGAGATTGCACTCCTTGGGCTCTTCGAAGATGAAGTTCAGCCCGGCAGTGTCAATCCTATGTACGATTCTAGGGAATTCCTGTGCAAGTGGCTCCCTTGCAATGTGCTCCTCAGGGAAGTATTTGGTCTCCTTATGTTTGGCATACAATTTCTTCCCTTCGTCCATCACCCATCGGATTCCGTGTTGACGGCGTTGGCCGCGAGGAACCGTTGGTGCTGTTGGGACTGCCGTTCCCAGTCTAATCCTTTTTCTCCCGGCGCCTGATGTAGATGCGCCCTTTCCTTTGTCTTGCCTGCTTGACATCATTCCTGTCAAATCACACTGACAATCCCAATGTTATTCAAGTCAAAAATTTGCTTCAATTAAGGTTGGGTTGGGTTAGGCCACCCCACACTTAATCTTTAGCCATAATAAAAACAATTCGGCAAGACAATCATTCTTTTCAAATTTTTATCAATCAACATGCCTCGTGCATTCAGATAAGTCGAGGGAATAATGACTAAGTACTACTCAGACTTCGTACAACTAATCACAATTTCACCATCGATTCCATTACATCACATAGCACTTAGCCAAACTTTTTCTCAACAACAACAACCTATATAATTCACCAATTTCATTTTCCCAAAAATTCCCTTGTTTATTTAGCGTATTCATCCATATTCACAACATCATTTACATCACCCAAAATGCACAACCCAATCATTTTCAACTTTTTCAACCAAATTTAGTTTCTTCCTATTCAAATTCCAACCCTAGCTACCAATTTCACACAAATTCAATCAAACATGTATTTATCGAGTTCATATAATCATAACGATACTGCGAACATCAATCAACAATACCTTAAATGAATTCATGCTCAAATTACACTTAGGGCAAGCTTTAGTCACCTCACATGCTCAAAAATTGAAAATTTTGGCTAAAATTGAGGTTAAGTTCAAGAACATACCTTTAATTCCATGAACTTGAAGAAAAGTTGAAGAAAATTTGATCCAAGGTCCGTGTCACGTTGGGGAAGGGGGGATTTTAGGGAGTTTGTCGTGGAGGGGACTGAGAAATGGGAAAAAATGAGGTGTTTTTGGGGTTAAAAAGAGGACTTTTCGCGCGGGTCACCCGGCGATCCAGTATGACCCGTCGCGAATAACACTTCAACATGTCACGGAGGGTAAAGCGGAGCACCCCCTTCGTGACACGGAGCCATCGCGCAGGGGTTCTGGAATTTGTAAAAATTTCAAAACACCTTCAACATAGAGCCATCGCGCAGGCTCACTGTTTTGCCACTTTTAGTTTTTACTCACCTCGATTTTTTCCTTTGAGATCCTTTGCATTTTTTCCCTCCGTTACACCTAAAAATCATCTCACAACAAGAAATTGGTTAGAATTTATAGGTTTCAAACACGAATGAAAAATTTTTATTTTTGTTTTTTGTTTTTATTTTTATTTTTATTTTTATTTTTTTTTCTTTTTTTTCTTTTTAACTACTTCTACTCATCTATTACAACAATTTCACGGGTTGCCTCCCATGCAGCGCCTGGTTTACCGTCGCGGCTCGACGTCATTAAAGCTCAATCATCCACTAGAGTGACGGACGTTTTCTTTCGAATAACGTCCTTACCCCAATAATGTTTACACCGCTGCCCATTAACCAAGAACGTGGCACTTCGATCTTCTTGCCACAACTCCACTACCCCGTGAGGGGTCATTCTCACTACCTCAAATGGCCCTGACCATTTGGACTGCAATTTCCCTGGAAACAGCTTCAATCTTGAATTGAAAAGCAACACTTTCTGCCTAGGCTCGAAAATACGATGCACCATGTGCTTATCATGCCACCTCTTTGTTTTTTCTTTGTAGCCCTTGGCACTTTCATAAGCATTCCAATGAAACTCATCAAGTTCGCTGAGTTGCATCAGCTTCTTCTTTCCTGCTAGCTCTAGGTCCATATTTAATTTCCTCACGGCCTAGAAAGCTCAGTGTTCTAGCTCCACCGGCAGATGACATGCTTTTCCATAGACCAATCGGTATGGAGAAGTCCCAATTGGTGTCTTGTAAGCAGTTCTATATGCCCACAATGCTTCGTCGAGTTTGCTTGACCAATCACTACGTTGTGCATTGACTATTTTCTGGAGAATCTCCTTTACTTCTCTGTTCAACACCTCCACTTGCCCACTAGTTTGGGGATGATATACTGTTGCCACCTTGTGGCGCACCTCATACTTAGTCAACAACTTTTTGAAACTTGCATAGACAAAATGAGCCCCTCCATCACTGATAATGGCTCGGGGTGTCCCAAACCTGTGAAAATGTGTTTCTTCACAAATTTTGTTACCACCTTGTTGTCATTCCTAGGGCAAGCTAGTGCTTCAACCCACTTTGATACATAATCAACGGCCACCAAGATGTAACGATTACCAAATGACGGTGGGAACGGGCCTATGAAATCAATACCCCATACATCAAAGATCTCCACTTCTAGTATATGCTGCAGTGGCATCTCTTGCCTCCTACCAATTATGCCTGTCCTTTGACATCTACAACACATTTTGACGTATGCCATCGAGTCTCTGAACAGTGTAGGCCAAAAGAAACCTGACTGTAGCACTTTGTGCGTTATCTGCTCGCCTTCGTGGTGCCCTCCATACAATGAAGAGTGAGAACTCCTCAAAACTTCTCCAATCTGGCTCTCCGGGATGCATCTTCTCATAACCTGATCCGTTCCTTGTTTAAACAAGTACGACTCATCCCAAATAAAGTACCTGCAATCATGCTTCAATTTTTTTCTCTACTGAGTCGTAGCCTCCGGTGGATAGACTCCACTCACTAGAAAATTCACTATGTCTGCATACCACGGGATCTTAGCTTCCCCTATTGCCAAGAGCTGCTCATCCGGGAACTCCTCTTTGATGTCGTCACCTTCCTTCACATGTGACCGGCTTTCCAATCGCGATAGGTGATCTGCCACTTGATTCTCGCTCCCCTTTCTGTCTTTCATTTCTAGGTCAAACTCTTGCAACAACAAGATCCATCTGTTCAGCCTGGCTTTGCATCCTTCTTGCTAAACAGATACCGAATCGCTGCATGATCGGTATACACCACTACTCTCGAACCCACCAAATAGGACCTAAATTTATCAAACGCAAACACCAATGCTAGCATCTCCTTCTCTATGACTGTATAATTACTTTGGGCAGTGTTCAGTGTTTTGCTTGCATAATGAATAGAATGAAAGATTCTATTCCTCCGCTGCCCCAATACAGCTCCCACAGCCACATCGCTTGCATCACACATCAGTTCAAATGGTTGTTCCCAATTCGAAGAAATAAGGATAGGTGTTTCTATCAATTTCTGCTTTAACTCCTCGAATTCTTTGACACAATCATCATCCAACTCGAACTTCACCTCTTTTTCTAGCAATTTGCATAATGGTCTGGAAATTTTGGAGAAGTTTTTTATGAACCGTCTATAGAACCCTGCATGCCCGAGAAAACTGCGAACACCCTTCACCAACACAGGTGGTGTTAGCTTCTCAATAACTTCGATATTAGCACGATCGACCTCCAACCCCTTGCAAGACACTTTATGGCCAAGGACGATACCCTCCTTGACTAAGAAATGACATTTCTCCCAGTTGAGTACAAGGTTGGATTCTTCAAAGCGATCTAGCACCCTGTCAAGATGTTGCAAACAAGTAGCAAATGAATTACCAAAAACAGAAAAATCATCCATAAATACCTCGACAAAATCCTCCACCATGTCGTGAAAGATAGCTATCATGCATCTCTGGAATGTGGTGGGTGCATTGCATAACCCAAATGGCATCCGCTTAAAAGCATATGTCCCATAAGGACATGTGAAGGTAGTCTTCTCCTGATCCTCTAGGGCTATGGCTATTTGGTAATAGCCAGAGTACCCATCAAGGAAACAATAATATTCTTGTCCCGCCAATCCGTCCAATATCTAATCAATGAACGGGATAGGATAGTGATCTTTCCTTGTGGGTTCATTGAGCTTTAAGTAGTCCATGCAAATCCGCCAGCCTGTGACGGTGCGAGTAGGTATCAGCTCATTCTTCTCATTGGTGACCACGGTCATCGCTCCTTTCTTTGGGACACACTGAACGGGGCTGACCCATTCGCTGTCTGAAATAGGATAGACCAAACCTACATCAAGCCACTTAATTACTTCTTTCCTAACCACATCTTTCATTACCGGATTCAACCTTCGCTGAGGCTGAACAGTTGGCTTTGCTCCTGTCTCCATGAAAATTTTATGTGTGCAAAAAGCTGGGTTGCTACCCTGAATATCTGACATTTGCCAGCCCATCGCTTTCTTCCTTCTTTTGAGGACCACCGATGCTTCCTTTTCCTGTGCCTCTGTCAATTCTATGGAGAGGATGACTGGCAAAGTATCCTCTTCCCCCAAAAATACATATTTTATATGGGGAGGCAATGTTTTCAATTCCAGCTTTGGTGCTTCCTCAATAGATGGTTTCGGCAATGGTTCTAGGGACCTCATTAAAGGCTGAAAGTCCTGCTTCCTTGGACACCTTTGTGGTTCATTTAGCGTTTGCACCACCTCATAAGTATCTCTATCTCCGAAATGATAGGAGCTCAGCAATGCTCTTTCCAATGAATCCCAGGATTCAACAATCTGAAAAATTTCTGCTTGATCAAGCACATTGATTACTGAAAGCTCCTCATGTATGGCCAGAAGCTTCATGGCCTTAAATACATAAAATACCTCTACTTTGTCATGCGCCCGCATGGTTAGCTGCCCTGCGGCTACATCAATCAAAGCTTTCCCTATTGCCAAGAAAGGACGTCCTAAAATAAATAGGACTTCCGCATCCGGCTCAAAATCCAGCACGACAAAATCTACCGGGAAGATAAGCGAGCCCACCTGCACCAGCACATCCTCCATAATGCCATCTGGTTTGGCTAAAGAACGATCCACTAACTGCAAGATCACTGTACTTGGTCTAGGACTGCCCAGCCCCAACTTCTTGAATACCGATGTCGGCATCAAGTTAATGCTCGCTCCCAAATCACATAGTCCCCGAGCTCGGATACTTTTCCCAATTGTGATTTGAATTGTAAAGCTCCCGGGGTCCTTGAGATTTGTTGGCAACCTGTTCTGTATCTGGGAAGTGCACTCCTCCGTAAGCGTCACCGTAGCATACTCTGTTAATCTACTTTTGTTCGCTACGATGTCCTTGATATATTTTGCATACTTTGGCACTCCCTGAAAAACATCAACAAGAGGTAAATTAATGTGTACCTGTTTAAGCACCTCCATGAACTTTTTGAAACATGCTTCCTCCTTGTGTTTCTTTAATCTTTGAGGGAACGGGGGTGGTGGTCTTTCCGGTTCAGCTTCCTTCTTCTTCCCCCTCTCATCATCATGTTCCCTTTCTTTCTCCACTGCTCCTGACTGCTGAGGTGGTCTTTCTGGTTCCACCTCCTTTAGTTGTAAACCACTCCTTGTGGTCACTGCATTTACTTGCTTGGGATTCGGGTCAATGTCACTCGGTAGTCCTCCTCTTGGCCTGGTGTTTCGGGCTCCGGCTAGTTGCCCAAACTAGTACTCCAACGCCTTTGTAGCTAACTGATTGTTCTTTACATCTGCCGCCAACTTCACATAGTCAGCCTGCAATTGAGCTTGGTTAGCTATCATTGTTTTAAACATTTCCTCAATACTGGGTGGTGGTAGTGGAGGAGGTGCATTGTTGCTTCTACATTGAGTCTGATAGTTCTGCTGCCCTCCTTGATTTCTCTGTGCACCCTGATTCGAACTCTGCCCTTGATGGCTATTACTACCCCCGGAGAAATTCGGATGATTCCTCCAATTAGAGTTGTAGTTGTTGTCATACTGTTGGTGATTATTTCTCTTTACATTACCAACAAAGTTCCCTGAATCTGGATTTGCACAACAACACTCACCTGAGTGTTCATTACTATCGCATACTTCACACCAAATCTTTTGCACTACATTAACTGGGGCTTGAGATTGATTTAAGCTCATGTTGTTGAAGTTGGTGTTGAGTTGATTTTGCAACGCAGCTATCTGTGCAGTGATAGCTGTAAACCCATCCACTTCCAAGACTCCTGCCGCTTTCCTTGTTCCTCCTCTAGAAGAGTCCGCATTCCACTCTGGATTTTCCTGCGAAATACGATTTAACAAAGTATACAGCTCCTCATAAGTCTTTTCTAATACTTTTCCCCCAGCTGCTGAGTCTAGCAAAATTTTTGTTTGGGGTTCCAAATCCTCTATGAATGTATGCACCAGCACATCATTAGACTGGTTATGGTGAGGACAATCCCGTAACATAGATTTGAATCTTTCCCAAGCTTGATACAGATTCTCCCCCTCTCTTTGTTTAAAACTTAGAATCTGATTTCTAAGTCTTGCTGTTTTCCCGGATGGAAAGAACCGTATCAAGAATTTCCTTGCAAGATCATCCCAAGTGGTGATAGAATTAGGTGGCTCAGCTTTCAACCACCTCTTTGCTTCTCCCAGTAGTGAAAATGGGAACAATGTAAGCCTTATGTAATCGGATGATACTCCAGCAGGAATGTAAGTATCACTTATCTCCAAAAAGTTTTGGAGATGTTGTTGTGGATCCTCGTGAGGGAGACCTGTGAATTGCCCGCTGGTGTGCAGCAATTGCACCATATTCGGTTTCATCTCAAACCTCCCTCCTAGCTCGGGTTTACGAATGCTTTATGTAACATTGTTAGCATGTGGGATTGCCACTTCGCGAACCGGCCTAGCTACCATTTCCTCGGGCACTAACACTACCCTTACAAGTGGTGGATGCTATTGTTGCTCCAAGATTGTTTGTCTGAGCAACTGTAGCTTCTTTTCTAGAGCTTCTCTTCTTTGATGATGAAATTGTCTTTCCGGCTCGAGGTATGAGTCCACCAGCTCCTTGTCTCTTGCCAGTGTTGAACAGAATTCAATATCTGCAAAAGACAGGCTAAGATTAAGTTGTCAGCACAACATAGAAATCGTAAACTAAAACTAAAGAAAATAATTTTACCAATTGCCAATCCCCGGCAACGGCGCCAAAAACTTGTTGGGGGTGTTTCGCAACTACACGCAAGTGCACGTGGTCGAACAAGTAGTAAAATGGCTAAAGTAAGCCAAGTATCGATCCCACAGGGACTGAACCAAGGTAATAATCACATTAAGTGTTAATGAACTCTAACTTTAAAAATGCAGACAACAATTTAAAGAAAATTTTGAGAGTTGGTTTCCTAATTTATACTAATCTAAAACAAAATTATAAAGTGAGCCTGAACTATAGTAGTGAGCAAGCTGAGGCTAAAACGAACATGTAGGGAAGTAATTTATCGATACAATTCGGTTAATCTTTCCTTCGGTTGCTAGTCAAGAATTATTGCCTATGGAGAGAAACTTCCGTATTCTACCCAACTTAAGAATCATGAACCTTCAACCTACATTTCTGTGATAAAAGAATTTCATGTTCTAGCCATACGAAACCGATTCCTTAATTGACTAATACGACTTTCAGATATATTTCTATTCTGAAGGTAAATCAATTCTCAATTTTCCCAAACTAAGAAGAGATCATATCCTACCAATTCACAACTTTCCAATTTCTTTCCTTTTCAAGATAAAATTGGATTTTTTAGATATACATTAACATTGGCCAGACATTAATGCAGTAAGAACAAGAATTGATAGAACAACCATGAAAGAAAAGATGAAAAACAAAAATGATCAACAATTACACTCCATTACAAATGTTCTTAACCTCAGCAAGAAGTGAATTTAGCCACTCATTTGTGGATTAAACATCATCAAATGAGTATAAATCATACAGACAATTGAAATAAAGGAGAAAGAGTTAAAGAAGAACCCTAAGATTTTCGTCTCCTCAACTGCCTGTAACCCACGTTCTTTCTCAACTAAGTCAAAATAATAAAAAATAAACCTAAGTGTGCTATTTATACTAGTGGGAATTTTTCCCGGAATAACAAGCAACGTGTCACGGAATGCATCGCGGAGCACTGCCTCCGTGACACGGTGCAAGCGCGGACCCTCACTGGAATTTTATATTCTAGGTAAATATGGGCAACGTGCCACGGCATGTAATGTGAGGCTTGGCCAACGTACCACGGCACCGACGTGAACCTTCACCGGAATTTGTCCAAGTAACTCATCCGAGGCAGACTGCCTCCAAGATGGCAGGTGACACGGCTCCATAGCGGAGCCCCTTTATTTGCTGCTTTTCCTTGACCTTTTCCACTGCTCGCTTCCGCATCCATTCCTGATTTTCACCAACATGCAAATTAGCTTCCTAAAATTACATTTTTCCTGCAAAAAAACACTAATCATGTTGGTTAGTATAAATTCACATTTTAACTACAAATCACATGTGAATGTACATATGATGATAGATAAACAAGACGAAATAGAGCATTTGAGCATCACTTGGGCATATAATTCTGCCCAAGATCACTTTGCAATTGATTTATTACCAGGCACTCAGCCCATTTCAATTCCCCCTTATCTCATGGCTCCTGCTGAACTTAGAGAACTAAAGGAGCAGTTCAAAGATTTTTAGACAAGGGCTTTATCAGGCCTAATACTTCACCTTGGGGTACACCAGTTCTGTTTGTAAGAAAGAAGAATGGTTCCCTCCGCATGTGTATAGACTATCGACAACTGAATAGATGATCTGTTTGATCAGTTACAAGGAGCTAGATATTTCTCCAAAATTGACTTAAGGTCCAGATATCATCAGGTTTGGGTTCGTGAAAGGGACATTCCAAAGACTGCCTTCAGGACCAGATACGGCCATTTTGAATTCTTAGTCATGTCCTTTGGGCTGACGAATGCTCCAGCTGTGTTTATGGACCTGATGAACTGTATTTTCAGATCGTACCTGGACTTGTTCGTGATAGTGTTTATTGACGATATTCTGTTGTATTCTCGCTCAGAGGCAAACCACCAGGATCATTTCCGGACAGTGCTCCAGATTCTCAGGGACCGTCAACTATATGCCAAGTTCTTGAAATGTAAATTCTGGCTGAATTCAGTAGCCTTTTTTGGGTCATATCATGTCGGATGTTGGTACATAGGTAGATACCCAGAAAATAGAAGCAGTAGAAGCATGGTCCAGACCTACCAGTCAAGCCGAGGTACGCAGTTTCCTGGGGTTAGCAGGGTACTATAGGAGGTTTGTTGAAGGATTTTCCACCTTAGCAGCACCTCTGACTAAACTGACGCAGATGGCAGCAAAATTTCAGTGGACTGAGGCATATGAGCAGAGCTTCCAAGAATTGAAAAACAGGCTAACATCAGCTCTAATGTTAGCATTGCCAGAAGGTACAAAGGTTATGCTGTTTATTTTGACGCTTCGGGTGTTGGGTTAGGATGTGTGTTGATGCAGCATGGTAAAGTAATTGCTTATGCTTCCAGACAGCTGAGGAAACATGAAAAAGACTATCCTACCCATGACCTGGAATTGGCCGCAGTGATTCACGCCTTGAAGATATGGAGACATTACTTGTATGGTGTCCTCGTGGATATTTTCACCGATCATAAGAGCCTACAGTATATCTTCACCCAGAAAGAACTAAACTTGCGGCAGCGTCGCTGGTTAGAGCTATTGAAAGACTATGATGTGAATATTCTATAACACCCAAGAAGGGCTAATGTGGTAGAAGACGCCCTTAGCCATAAGTCTATGGGGAGTTTGGCATACTTACAGCTTGTGCGGCGGGAATTAGCTCGGGAATTGCATCAGTTAGCCAGTTTGGCCATTCGTGTAGTAGAAACAGAGGACAACGAAGCGGTAATCTAGAACACCATAGTGTCGTCTTTAGTCATGGAAGTAAAGGAACGGAAGTGAGAAGATCCTAGCCTAGTTCATCTTAGAAACAGAGTTCAACAAGGAGAGGTGATAGATTTTTAGATAACCAAGGATGGGATATTGCTATATAAAGATTGCCTTTATGTTCCAGATGTTGCAAGGCTTCGCCAGCAGATTATGGACGAGGTACATTATGCCTGTTATTCTATCCACCCAGGTTCGAACAAAATGTACCACGATATAAAAGAAATCTACTGGTGGCCAGGAATGAAGAAGGGGATAGCAGAATTCGTAGCTCAGTGTCCCAACTGCCAGCAGGTAAAAGCTAAACATCAAAAACCAGGCGGACTGACTCAGGATATAGTTGTGCATCTATGGAAATGGGAAGTAGTAAATATGGATTTTGTAGCAGGATTACCCCGCACCAGGCGCAGATATGATTCGATCTGGGTGATTGTTGACAGACTAACAAAATCAGCTCATTTTCTGCCAGTAAGGATTACCCCACACCAGGCGTAGATATGATTTGATCTATTTGATCAGTTGGTGACCTTGTCGGTCATAGATCAGTTTAGCACTTGATTATACTTTTCAGTGATAACTAGTCAGCATGGTGTCCTTGTCGGCCCGCATAGGTTCCCTTATGCTCAGTTGTTCTGGTTAGCTATTATATTCCTATAGGTGGCTATAGGCCTACTAAGACGGAGGCTGTATTTACAGCCGTTATATAGCCTATTGTTTTCATAAATTCAGAATTAGAGCCAGCCTTGCACCAGAAGTGCTTAGGCTTAGTAGTCCGGCAGTCCAGGTCCTAGTAAGGCACCAGGTGCCAGTCATGCCTCCCAAGGCGGGGCGTGACATATCCATCCTATAAACCTTGGGTTTTCATCCTTCTTTTCCATGAGATATCTCATGGTGACATGATCAGTATGCACAATAACTCTGGTGCGAAGCAAGTATGTCCTAAATTTTTCAAAGGCATACACCACTGCCAATAACTCTTGTTCAGTCACCATGTAGTTCTTTTGCAACCCATTCAATGCTTTAATATCATAATAAATAAGGTGAAAAATCTTGCCTCTCTTCTGCCCCAACATAGCTTCAAGTGAAAGTCCACTTGCATCACATATCACCTCAAATGGTTGTGACCAATCTGGTGCTACAATTATCGGGGCAGCCACCAATCTTCCCTTAAGATTTTCAAAAGCTTTTTAACACTCTTCATCTAACAAAAGTTTAGACTCTTTCTCTAATAGCTTACACAATGAATTTTCTATTTTGAGAAGTCCTTTATGAATCTTTGGTAAAAACCTGCATGATTGTTGTGCCCCAGTGCACGCGCAAGCGTACACGGTCTTACAAGTAATATAATGGCTCTTTTAAGAGCCGGATGTCAAACCCACAGGGACTGGACTTATTTCATCGAATATTCAAGTTTAGGTGTTATATTCAATTTCACAAATTTTTATTGCAAAGATTTTGAAGATTGGTATTCAAATCTAGTGGTGATCACAAAATAATCGGGAGACAATAATAAGAAGCATCTAGAGTTAAGGCCTGACAATCATGCGATGCTACATTTCATAATGGCTCAAGTATATAAATTTCAGTTACTGTCTCGTAGAGTTAATATGACGTGTTCATGGTCTCTTGAGCCTCTAAACACACAAAGTAGTCTCACACATACACCATTTAGCGGGGATGTGACATCCTACTTCAGCAATTTAACACTATGGATGTGGTTTACGGGGTTTATGCCCTTGATTATGAACTTTTGTATCTCTAATCATTTAAACTAACATAGCTTCACAACTACTTCTACGAGCGGTGATGTGATAATTCTTAGTCGGTTTCTAGCTATCATCCCATTTAATTAACCAAGCAAGGCAAATTAGGTATAATTTCTATCCTAACCACGAATCCTATTATAAAGAAAAGAACTTGCTCCCTGCATTCTTTCATTCTAACCTAGGGTTACTATATTGAGCTTTTGCCTAAGTTTAACAAGTCTGTTTTCATAGTGATCAAGCATAAAAACAATAATGATTAAGAATGCAAGACAAAACAACAACTAAAACTCAAACCAAAGATGAAAATCGAGCAATTACATTCGTATCATGTGGCCTCAACCCTAGAGGAAGGGTTTTAGCCACTCATGTTCATACAATTACTTAAAAACATGTTTAAAGTAAAGTACTTACAAAAATGGTAAAAGAGAATGAAAGTTTTTGAACCCTTGGTAGAGTTTCCTTCGTTCTCCCTTCGCTCCTTTCTGTTCTTCCAAAAAATTTCGGGACAATGAAATTAGAAGCTAAAGGTTCAATTTATAATAAGTTGGGAAAATGCAAAATTTGGCTTATGGTGAAACATCTCCATTCCATGCTACCCATCGCGGAGATTTGCCTCTGAGACACGCTGCCTATCGCGGAGATTTGCCTCTGTGACACTCTGTTGTCGCGGATGCTCACTGTTTTGTAGCCCATGCTCATATAAATTAATTTTTTGCTCCATGGCACGTTGTTGAAAGCCCCAATACTTCTCCATGGTATGGAGTTGACTCCAACTGTCCTTTTTAGCTTGTCTTACCATCCATAATTCGTCCCTTAGCATTCATCTTCAAGATTAGGACCATTATTTTCACGTTGAGCTCCAAACATTGGCTATTTCAACCTACAAAGAGAGCTAATCATATTTGTTAGTCCATGTCCACAAATTACACAAAATACATGAGATTATTCTTAAATTAAGATACAAACACCGATAAAAAATGGGTATAAAATAGTATTTGGGCATGTAAATATGCCCAAGATCAATGACCCAGAAAGCTTCTTACTCCCTTCACTGAGATTGGGGGAGGCAACTTCTCAATCACCTCAATCTTCACTCAGTCCACTTCTATGCCCTACTCTAATATCTTGTGAACTATAACAATGCCTTCTTTCACCATGAAATGTCATTTCTCCTAATTCAACACAAGATTCTCTTCTTCACATCACTCTAAAGCCTTACAAAGATTGGCTAAGCTGTCTTTAAAAGTGGCACCTTCAACTAAAAAGTTATCCATAAAAACCTCCAAGGTGTCTTCCACCATATTAGAAAAAATTGACATCATACACTTGTTGAGCCTTGCAGGTGCATTGTATAATCCAAATGGCATACATCTGAAAGAAAATGTCCCATAAGGATAATTAACTTTAGTCTCTCTTGTTCCTCAGGTGCAATTGATATTTGGTTATATCCCGAATAACCATCTTGGAAGCAATACCAACTCTGCCTGCTAACCTGTCCAACATCTGATCCATAAACAACATTGGAAAGTGATCTTTGAGTGTCCAGGTGTTCAACATTTGGTAGTCCATAGAGACACAACAACCCGCGATGGGTCTCAATGGAATCACTTATCCTACTCATTAGACACCACAGTCTTACCTCCCTTTTTAGGGATATATTACACCAGACTCACCCATTGACTGTTGGAGATTGGGTATATGTCACCTGCATCCAACCATTTAATTATCTCCTTCTTCACACTTCTTGCATTGGTGGATTGAGTCTGCGTTGTGCTCTCTGCTCAACTGAATTCTGTGCGTACATAATCCTGGAGGGATCCCTATAATGTCAGCAATTGTCAACCCAATCACTCTCTTGTACCTTTGTAATACGAAAATTGGAGTTTCAACCTTCCATTCTAATAAATCAACTGCCACAATGAGTGAAAATGTTTTATTATCTTCTAAGAAAACATAACGCAAATGACTGGGTAATGCTTTCAATTCCAGTACTAGTGGTTCTTCAATAGAGGGTTTTGCTGTAGGAGTTGGTCTATTCTTCAAATCCAGATCTAACTTCTTCGAAGCATAAGAATAAAACCCCATCCCTGCTAAGGCATTCACTATCTCTTCATGTTCCTGGATGTTGTCATCCCTAAAATTCATCAGCACTGTAGCCAGAGTTTTGACTATATACCTCTCCTCACTGGGTATTTTAAATACCCTTCATCAACAATATCGATCACCGAGACTACATTCATATCTCTTGGTTGTTTCATAGATTTACATACATTGAACCTTACATCTTCATCGTCCAGTCAGAAATTTAACTCTCTACTCTCCATATCCACCAATGCTTGTATAGTTCTTAAGAACGACCTCTCAAAAATTATAAGGACTTCAAATTCTACTTCACACCATGATCACAAAATCCACAGGAAATATAGAGTGCTCCACCTTAACTAGGACATCATATAAAATACCCACAGGTTTTTTAACTGACCGGTCCACTATTAACAACCTCATAGTAGTCGGTTTGGGGACTCCCAAGCCCAACTGTCTGTATAAGGCCAGTGGCATTAGGTTGATGCAAGTGCCCCAATCACATAGAGCTTTAGCCAAATTTACTATACCAATAGTGCATGGGATTGTGAATGCACTGGGACCTTTTTTCTAAACCAACAAATGAAAAGAGATCGCACTGCAATGATGAATGTGGTTTGTCGGCTCATAACTAACATCCCTCTTCTTTGTGACCAAGTCCTTCATAAACTTAGCATAACCTGCCATCTACTCAAGGGCCACCACTAATTGGATATTCACTAAAATACTGCAACATGGAAATAAATTTGTGAAATTTGCCATGTTCCACCTTCTTTTTCAACCTCTAATGGAATGGAGGTGGGGGGGTCTAGGAATTTGAGTCAACGGCTTCACCACCTCCTTTTCTTTTGCTTTACCTTCATCTCTCTGACTGTTTTCCACAATTACTGGCTCTAGAGACTTAGCCAGATTTAGCTGCTCCGCTTCATCTTCAGCTGCAAGTTCTGTTTCTAAAGCTAACTCTTCAGCTTGCTCTGCACTAATGAGAGTGTTTTCAGCCAACATCCTGCCACTTCTTGTTGTAATGGCCATGCAGTGACTATCCTTCCTCAGATTCTACACTGTATCACTTGACAGGGCACCACTCTTCCTTTGATGAAGGGTTGCATACATTTTACCTTTTTGGAACTCCAGCTGTTTAATGGTCGTGGAGTGTGAGTCCACACGTTGAATCATATTGGAGAGGTCACTCTTCATCTCTTTGACTCCAGAGTCAGTGGATTCAACCCTTTACAATACCTTGGCCAACATTTCTTCCACTTTTAACTTCCTGCATCATTGTTGTTTTGCTCACGATTCTAGGAGGCACATATACTCTGTTATGATCATTGTTGTATCTTATTTGTTCTTCCATCTACCCTATTGTCGATCTCTGTAACCGATTCTATCACAACAATTGTCCTTCAGATAGTTCTGACCTTGGTTTCCTTGTCCATTGGCCTAGAAACCCCTAATGTTATGTAGGTACTTAACCTCTTCTTTATAGTCCAATCCATGCTCTTCTTGTCTGACAGCCTTACCCATAGTATTAACTTTCTTCGCACCACCTACTAGAAAATTCTTGGTAATTATCTCCAACTGAGTTTTCATATGAGCCATATCTTGATCTCTCTCTTCTTCCTTTCGGCATTGTTCTGTATTCGATCCAATTGCATTGGTGTTACCAGCAACTTCAAAGCCTTTAATGTTCTAAGCCCTATTAGTCTTGGTGACTCTATCCAATATATCTTCCGCCTCAATGTATGATTAGGACATGAATGACCCTCCAGTCACAGTATCAGCAATTGGCTTGGATGTTGAATTTAGGGACCTATAAAAAGTTTCCACCAAATGCTCATCAAATAGTTTATGATTGGGGCACTGCTTGATTTTTTTGTTGAATCATAGTCATAACTCGTGCAATTCCTCATTGGGTATTGCCTGAAATTATTTATCTCATCTCTCAGCTGCAGCATTTTGGAAGATGGAAAGAATCTCTCCAAAAAAGCATCTTTTAGCTCTCTCCAATTCATGATTGATTCATGTGGCAACTCATTCAGCCACATTATTGCCTCACCTGATAGTGACAACAGAAACAAACTCAATCGAATAACATTTTGACTAACTCCTGACATCTCAAATGACTTGCAAATTCCTAAGAAATTCATCAGATGCAAGTTAAGATCATCACCAGGTACTCCTCTGAACAAGACCTTCAAGTTCAATAATTGGATCATAGTACTTATGAAGTTTAATTTTGATTATGGCTCCAGTAGCACCAACTCCATCCAAGTTAACATCATCTTCCTCTTCATAATCAAATGGAATTGCTTGCCGATGTAATCCCCTAGCTCTCTGGGGCTGGCTATGATTTTCAGGGGCTACATTCTCAATATTTTGCTCATTCAACTCATCCATAACAAATTCATCATTCTCATTGTTAGCTGCGTGTTGATTGCTTCCTCTAGCTTTAGCATTAGCAAGCTGTTATAACCTTGTTGCTTCACGCTCTGGTGCTTTCATAGCTCTCTTCAAAGTTCTCTCTATTTCAGGATTATAAGGAGTTAATGGTTCACCCCAACTTCGGGAATTTGGCATGCACTAACGTTTGTTCATATTAATCTTATTACAACATTAATCATCAATCAAGGGTTAACGCCTTGAATCCCTATTATCAATTCTTTTCATCAAGATTTATACCCCTTACTCAAGAAAGTTCAACCTAGGGTTTGTTCTAACGTTTTCAACCATTATAAATCATTCAAAATGGAAGAATTGATAATACACATAATTGCATTAAACTCGTCCACACATCAATCACCATAATTATGTCAATCTATCATGAATCACACAACCCTATTAATTAAGTTTAAACACCCTGATCATCGATATCATAACAGCAATCATGTTTATCAAAGAAGATTCAACTTACAAAGAAAATATGAAACCTTGATGATAATTCCAATAACTCACAGTAATTCTTCTAAAACTTTTCAAAAGTAACGTACAAGTAAAGTATTTTTCTCTCACAAAAGTCTGATGCCAAAAACAAAACCTAGAAACCTCTATTTATAACCTAGGTTAATTCAAAATTGCACTGAAAATTGAAGTCCCACTTCTTAGGTGATGCCCAAGTTGATGTTCCATCGATAAAGTGACGGTCCATCCTTGGGCTGTCACTCATTTGTGATGTAAGCTTGACGGTCCATCGATAAAGTGGTGGTCCATCACATGGACTGTCACTCCTTATTAAGTGAGTCCTCCATTCTGCTCCTTGGTGACGCCAAACTTGACGGTCTATCATTTAGATTATCAATTTTCACCTTTTTTGTTCAGTTGCTATTTGGGCCTGACAATGGGAATAACGGTCCATCACACTGTTGACGGCCCGTCATATGGCCCGTCAAAGTCATTCTCACTTGCCCCAGTCTCAGAAAGATTGATCTATTTAAGCCTGGCGATGGGAAAGATGTATCGTCACACTTTTGATGGCCCGTTAGATAAGTTGTCAGGTGATCTTTTTTGACTATTTAACATCATCTCTTGCCTTGGTTTATTTTCCTATAAAGTGCACATGAAAAGGATCAAATCTAACCAAAGTTTCTTAAGAAATTGCATTTATTTGTGGTTAAAATCATCAAATGCATCGTCAAATATCGGCGCATCAGTATGCCATCAAGTTTTTTCAAACTTTTCGAAAAAAATAGCATGGCTCATCCACCCTTCGGTTTTTCTTATAGCCTCGATTCTTTTTTAAAGTCGAAGACCTTTGAATCGAATAAATTTTTCATTTTTAGTTGTAGCTTTAAATTTTTTTAGGAGAAGAAAAGGCTTTTCCCGATGATGGATGGTTGGCGATTGTCTTGAGGGAAGTTAGTCATTAGGAACCCATTTTAATTCTAGGTGCTCAGGTTATGTGCTAATTTGACCAAGGTTGTAAACATTGATTTTGAAAGTTGAAAAACATGTTGTGGAAAAATCCGAATGACCTCTTTTGAGACACCTAGGCTCATTTTCTAGACTCTTTCATGATGTTATTAGTTTGATATGGAATTCTTTCTATTGTTTTCCTAATTGTGGATCTACATAAATCTGTCTTGAATTGAACATGTGCCATGTGTGTGAGATAATTTGCATACTTTCTATGATTTTATATTGATATCAAGAACTTTCCCAATGTGTGGCTAAATGAAATGAAGAGTGTTGAATTTAGGAGATGATATAGGCGTTTCGCCTACTTTTATCCTATGAATTACCTACCCAGTCATGATATTCTTAGTTAGTCATGTTGATTCTTTAGCCTATTCTTTTGGTAGCCAAGTTAAAAGCTAAATCCCTTTTGTCCTATTGACCTTTAATTGATCCAAATGACTCCTAAGTCACTTTAAAATTAAAAAAAAAATTGTATGAAAGGAGCACAGGTGGAGAAAAAAGGGGAAAGCTAAAAGTGTGGAAGTTAGAAGAAAAGATAAAAGGTGAAAAATGTAAACCAAGGAATGTGATGTTAGTAGGGAGATCAAAAAGAGAATGAATAAGCTAAAAAGAATAAATATTATTAAGAACTCCCTACTAGTCACCAAAGTTGTAAATATTTAATCAAGGGAAGGCATAAGGAGTAAACTAAGAAGATCAAAGAGTGAGCTAAATATTGAAAAAAGTTGTGAAGTATTTAAGTGCTTAGGGAGGTTAGTCACTATTCTAGCCAAATAATTTTTACCAGTCCCTTAGCCTACATTATTATCATTTAAGTCCTACTTGATTCTAACTTTGACATTTTTGTAGTAGTGGAGTATTTACACTAAAGAAAAACTTGTGGTTCATCATATGTGCATGAGAAGTTCTTTATGAGAGTGCGCATGAATTTCTTTATTTATACACCCGTACATGTGATTCTTTCATATTCTTGTGAGAAAAAGGTGGGCGGCTCTCTTGTTGTGAGGGCACATGGTTGACAAAGGATAAGTAAAATGTTTGATTTCTTAATTAGGTGACAAATGTTTATTAGCCAATATTCATAGAACTTGATTTTGTTCTTGAGGCTAGGTCATCTTAAAAGGTTGTTCTTGAGCTTATTTTGAAAGTTGAGGCATGTTCTATGTGGTCATATTAATCGTAGCCTGAGAAGACCTATTTAATTGGTATAAGTCCATATAAGGATAATGTATACAGTTTAAGTTGCTTTCTCGAGGAAGAGCAAGGGTCTAAGTGTGGTGTGGTGATGAGAGGCCAAAAGTACATATTTTTAACCTCTATATTCCTCGCAATTTAGTACTTTTGTTATCTTTTTGGGTATAATTTCTATGGATTATGCTTGTATTCCTATGTTGTGACTTTGTAGCTTCTTAATAGGTGAATATGGTGTAAATCAACCCGAAAAGATCTATAAAAGAAGTTTTGGATATTTAGAGCAATTTTGGAGGTTTTTCTAGACAAAACCAAGCAAGTGCATTGGCTGGCGTGGTGCACCAGAGCCCAAACTTTAGAAAAATAGTAGTCCATAAGTTGGTGCATTGGCTGGTGTTGCGCTAGGCCATGAAATTCAGAAGAAAAATTCTAACACTCTGGCGAGATAACTGGTGTGCCACGCCAAGAACTAAACTTCAGAGGAATTTTTTATCAACACCTTGTCGATCTGGGAGAAGTGGCGCGCCGGAGAGGAAGAACCTCCGAAAATTTTTCTAACACTTTGATGCACTGTGAGAAGTGGTGCACCAACACCTGAACTTTGGAAGTATGTTTGATCAACAAGTTGGTGTAATAGCTGAAGTGGCGCACCAGGAGCCAAACTTCAGAAGAAGTTCAAGCCATGTTTGGCATACTGGGTGAAGTAGCATGCTAGGTCTATCTGGAAGTCCATTTTCTTATGTTTAAAAGCCGAATTTAAGTAGGGCTAAGAGGGTCTTTATCCATCTACTATATAAAAAATCCCTAAGACGTTTTTTAATAGTCATTATTCTGGACAAAAATTAGAGAGGAGAGCAACAACACAACGAATTTCCTTTGGGTTACTTCTTCTCCTAACTTTTTATCATCTTTCTCATTTAAACTCATGAATTTGGTTAATCTTTTTGGGATCATGAGTCGCTAAAGAATATAGTTATAGGGTTTTGGCATGAACATGAAGTTTGAATCTTGATATTTGTTTATATTTATTAAAGCTTTTTGTCATTGAGTTATTTATTTCTTCTTGATGTTAATTCTTTGATTATTTGACGAAATAATTAAGCAGTATATATGAATCATTAATTAAACATGGAAAAGGAAATTTGTGAGGGAAATAAGAAGAAATAGGGATTCTCTGTGAATCTAATAGAGAAAGGGGAGAGATTCATTAATATGGATAGGAATATATCCATTAGCCTTGCTTAGTTAATACAGATGAAATTTTACATGCACTTCACTATATTCCTACGACCATAGGAATATAGGTGTAGGGATAGTCAAGTAGTCTTAGAGTTATCGGACACGATACTCAATTAAGTAATATCAACCTGTAACTAGTAACTAAGAAAAGCGAATAAGTACAACAATTTGATACTTTAGCCGGATTGTCAAAATTGCCAAGACCCTGGATCTTTTATATCATCTGAGAACCAACTAACCATTTAGGTATTTCATTAAGTATTTAATTTGTTTAGTTAGTAGTATAAACAATCTACCAAGAGTCATTCCTTTATTTTTGAATAGTTTGAATAAGAGTTTAAATTGCACAAACAATCTAACAAGTCCGTATGGGTACAATATCTGGACTTAACCGTTCTACATTAATTGAAGACCGTGTACACTTGCATGTAAGTTTTGGACGCATCAAAAACTCCTATGTATCTCTAAACTCAATTTAGAATGTTTTGCTCAAATAACTATAATTCTCATTAATTTCAATGCTAAGTATCATGGCTGTAGAATCAACACAGTTTTTCATGACTAGTTCAGTACTTCAAGAAACTTAGTAATTTACATGATTTTTAAACTAGTCTATGTAAAACTCATCAAAGTTCAAATATGATTATGGGAACCTATGTATGTTTTTGGGAGTAGTATTTAACACCAAGAGGATACGGATTCAGATAACCCAAGTCCCAAAACTACGTGCCACCGTAGGTATGAAGGGGTCCTCGCTAGTTGAGAGTGTCTCCCTTGCCCAAATAAGCTCATGAGTGAATTCACACCATCATGATTCTTACCCTTGAAAAGGTATGAACACCCTCCCGACCAGAGTTACAGGTTGGGCTCCATGATGCACATTTGGAGTATGTCAACTATGAGAATCTCTCACTTTCATGTTTTACAATGCATTATCTTACAATATTTTGTACATGGCCGATTGATCAGTATATAAACTTCTTTTATGATTTACGACATGCTCAACTTTATGTTATGCTTTAAACCTTGGGTCATTTTATTTTAGTTCATGATAAACCTCAATTGTTTAAACTATCGCATTATCATGATTTTTAGCATAATGTCCTTAATGTCATATTTTACTTATTCCCCATACTCAGTATATTAAATGTACTGACCGCATAATATGTGTTATATCCTCTCATCATATAGGTTCGGGCATTCAGTCTCAGCCCCGCTGTTAGCTATATTCAAGCCTCTGATCAACTGAGAATGGTGAGTCCTCATCATCCAAGGACTAGAGTTTTATTTCTTGTTTTCCTTATTGGCTCAGTTTTTAGTTTATATAGATTTAGTTAGGCACCTATCCCTTCAACTCATCAGATTTTAGAGGCTTTTAGATAGATATGTTTAGACCACTCAAGTAAACCAGGGGGCAGCTGCACCCATGAATCCTAATAAAAATACTGCAGCGGCAAGGTGTGAGACTTTAGAAGGATGAACCCATTGGAGTGTCATGGTTGCAAGGTAGACGAGGATCCATAAGATTTCGTTGATGAGGTCCATAAGATCACCTAGATCATGGTTATCACTGGAGAGGAGAGTGCAGACTTGGCATCTTACTATCTGAAGAGGGTAGCTCATTTATGGTATAAGTAGTGGTAGAAAGGTTGTCAAGCAGGTACAGCTCCAGTAGATTGGGATGAGTTCATGAGAGCTTTCCTAGATAGGTTCTTTCCACGTGAGTTAAGGGAGGCGAAGACTGAGGAGTTTATTAATTTGAACAAGAACTCTAGGTTAGAGGAGGGCTATGCCATTAAATTCACCCAACTATCTAAGTATTCTCCGAAAATAGTTGTTGAGCCAAGGGCTTAAATGAGTAAGTTTGGATCAGAAGTGTTAGACTTAGTGGTCAAGGAATATAGGACCACTATGCTTGTTGGGGATATGGATATCTTCATGATTCATTCTGAACAAATTAAGGAAGAGAAGTTTAAGGAGAAGGAAGGGGAGACCAAAAGGGCCAGGACAGGAAACTTTGAATTCTCTTAGCAAAGAATAGGTGGTGTAAATTGCTCACAGTCCCATCAGAGGTCATCAGCTCGAGTGCCTCCATTGGATAGCATCCCATCACCTAAGACCAGAGATGATCAGAAGGGGTAGAACACTAGGCCCTAAGTCTTAGGGGAGAATGTCCGGAGGATCGCACTTTCCCATCTTGCATAAGGTGTGGAAGAAACCACCCTGGAGTATGTTTGGCTGGCAAGGATGCTTGTTTTAGGTATGGTAAGCCCGGTCATAGACTCTGAGACTATCCATCAACTAGACAAGGTGACGTTAGTGGTCGTTCTAGTCCAGGTGGCGGACAGCACCAGAACCATTTTCATGCACTCTCATCATACCAGGATCAGCAGAACCTCCCCGATGTAGTCATGGGTATGTTACAAGTCTATCACCTTGACGTTAATGTGTTGTTAGATCTAGGGGACAAATTATCCTTCATTACCTCATATGTTACTATAAACTTCTATGTCAATCCTGAAATCCTCTTAGAACCCTTCTCAGTCTTTAATCCTATCGGTGAGTCAATCCTAGCACGGAGGGTATATAGAAACTGCCCAGTCACAATTCTCCAGAAAGACACCTCAACAGATTTAGTAGAGTCAAAGATGACCGACTTTGACATCATTCTTGTCATGGATTGGTTGTATTCCTATTATGCTTTTGTCAATTGTAGAAGCTTCCTAGCTTGGGTTTGTGTAAAGCATGAGAACATGAGCAAGCTCAGTCTTTCGCTACTCGTGTGACCCCGCGAATTGCTGACGTCAATCGATGACTGAGAAATGACTTTCTTAGAAAGATTACCCAAATAGTACAATTCAATTTCTAGGTGAAAAAATATTGGAATGGAAGGGTAGTTCTGTAGTACTGATAGGTCTCTTTGTCTCCTACCTTAAGGCTAGAAACATGATTTCCAAGGGTTTTTTGTATCATTTAGTTCGGGTAAAGGAGTCTAAGTCCAAAACCCCGACTCTTCATTCAGTCCCAATTATTTGTGAATCTCCAGATGATATACCTAGAGTCCCTCCAAAGCGGGAGACTAACTTTTGAATAGACCTCCTCCTTGATATGAAACCAATATAATTACCTTGATCCTTTTTGTTGAATCCCTCATTTGTGCACCCTTCTTCCTTAAGCATTGTAGCATAGACAATGCTGAAGTTGTGAAATCTAAGGAAAAGAAATGGTCAAGTGTGTATAGTGATCAATGAGACTCTTGAGATGGAAAAGCCCTCATAAAAAGAATGTGACAAGAAAACAAAAAGAGAAAAATAGAATATAAATGTTTGAAAGAAGAATAAAACTTATTGGAGCATTCTTCTTACGATGAGAACAATTTGTTGGAAACAATTGATAAAAGGACGGCTAAATGTTAAAGTGAAGAGGAATTAATAGGTGAATGTTGTCTAAAAATGGCAAAGTGCTTAGGGAAGTATAAGTCACTATCGTACAGTTATCCTACCCGTTCCCTAGCCAACATTATAACCCATTGAAGTCCTATTTAATTTTTGTCAAGCACAATTAGTTAGTGGAGATGTACATAATGGGTAATCTTATGGTAATTTATGCATGCATGTGAATTTTCCTTGTGAGTGCGAGAGTATGCTTTGATGCTAAGTCCATAGATTAAATTTGTCTTGTTGACTTGTGTGTATAGACTCTTCACTCCTGTGAGGGAACATTATTGATGTAGGGCATATGGTTTGCTTGATGTTCTAAGTTCATGGAATGAAATTAAGTGCAAGTGCTTGAAACAAATTGAGTTAGTTATTGAGGCTTCGCTATTTTGATAAAGATCGATTGACCAATTTTCACTTAATTGCATTATTAAGAAGGATTGTTGTTTGATGTTGATTGCATCTTTAGCTTGAGTAATCCTGTTTGAGTTGATTAATTGTGAAGGCTAAATAAGAGGTTAAGCGTTGAGTTATAAAATCTTATTCGAGGATAATCAAGGACTTAAGTGTTGGGTGTTGATGTGAAGCTTAAATGTTATACATTTAGCCATCTTTTAAACTCAGATTTGTTCATTTAGTTATTACATTGAATGCCAAAAATAGTTCTTATGCTTATATTTGTTCTTTTTGATATGTAGGATGAAAAACAAAGAGTTTTGAGCTAAAAAATAGATAAATGAGAGCTTTGAAGTCTGAGTAGAAGCCAATAAGGACAACATGGACTTAATTTGAGGTACAAGAACAAATGCGGAAAGCAAGTCCATGAAAAATAAATTCAAAGAGGCAAGAAAGCACTGCAATATCACATCTAGTACCACAATAGTGCAAATTAGCAGGTGCCTACACAATAACATGAACTCCTGTAAGTTCCCGCGCAACGGCTAGCAGCGCAGCAGTACATTTTTAGGCCAAATTCTGTGCACTCATTTAGTGAAAGGCACTTTCATTTCCATATCAATTTGAAAACCCTATATGTAAATCAAACATGCATTATTTGGCATAATTCAAGTCTGGAACATAGAGGAGCGGGAGAATTTGAATATCATCATAGGTTTCATATGCATAATCTTTTTCTCTTTCTTTGAAAAATTGCTACTCGTGAATTTTTTATATTGTAATTGAATCATAAGTAGGAAAATACTTTAGTTCTAGGGTTATTGTTTAGACACGACAGTTGATGTTTAAAAGTTGTACACTTATTCCAAAAAAATTCATTTATTGAGTTGATTACTTTTTCTTGGTCTTAATTATTTGATTTCTCTGATAAACTATTAAATACTATATGTAGCTCGTAAATTGGAATCAAAAGAGGGAATTTGTGAGCATAATTGATCTTGGGCTTAATTACGTGCCCAAGTACTATTTTATATCTTATTTTAGTCAAGTTTGTCAATTTAATTAATTACATTCTCATGTGATTTTGTATAATTTTGTGCATAAATTAACCGATATGATTAAGCCATGTTTTGTAGGTGTAAAATTCTTAGGAGGGACTAAATATGATGATTATGGCTCAAGGAGGAAGCTCGGAACATATTGCAAAAGAGTCGCACGATGTCACACTAGGGTATGCACCTGCAGAGCTACACAGCGTGCCACACAGCATGGGAAGCGCACTGAGCACCATTCCACGGCAAGGGAGCTGAGCGTTCAGCAGCGTGCCATGGCAGGCATCTGTTCGTGCTAGGTAGGCTATTCCAGTGAAGCCGCACGACATGCCCGTGCCACGGCCAAGCTGCTTCGCGTTCAGCAGCGTGCCACGGTAGGCAACACGCAAGGCCAGCACCAACAACATGCCAAACCAGTGGGCATCCACGTTTGCTCCGTGTCACGGAGGAAAATTGGTGCGACCAGCTTCGTGACATGTAGACAGTCCATGGCCGGCCAGAGAGTGCAAATTCACACTTACTATAAATTAAAACCTTAGCTCAAAAAATAATTTATCATGAAATATCTTTGGTAAATCGTAATGGAGCGAAGGGAGAAGTGAAGAAATCTACCTAGGGTTCATTGTTTTGCCTTCTCTTTTAATCATTCTTGTAAGTACGTTACTTTAAACATGCTTTTGAGTATTTATATGAACATGAGTGGCTAAGACCCTTCCTCTAGGGTTGAGGCTATGTAATATGATTGTAATTGCATGAATTCTTCTTTGGTTTGAGTTTTAGTTGTTGTTTTGTCTTACATTCTTCATTATTGTTGTTTTTATGCGTGATCACCATGAAAACAAATGCGTTAAGCGTAGGTAAAAGCTCGAAAGAGTAACCCTAGGCTAGAACATGAGAATGTAGGGAGCAAGTTCTTACCTTTACAATAGGATTCTCAATTAGGAGAGAAATTACGACTAATTTTCCTTGGTTGGTTATTAAAACGGGATGAGCTAGACACCAACTTAGAATTATCAAATCACCACTCGTTGAAGTAGTTGTGAAGCTAAGTCCGAGCAAATAATTAGAGGTACGAAAGTCCATAATCAAGGGAACAAATTCCATAAATCGCGTCCATGTATTTAAATGGCTCACAAATTAGGACGTCACATTCGCGCTCAACGATGGAGGTGTGAGACTAGTTTGTTCGTGTTTAGAGGCTTGAAAGACCATGAACATAGCAATTTAATTATATAAGACAACAACTAAAGTTTTTATACTCAAACCATTGTGAATTGTAGCATTGCATGATTGTTAAGCTTTAAATCTAGTTACCTATTTTATCGTTTCTCGAGTTTTTGTGATCACCCCTAGACTTAATTAGAATATTCGAAAATTTCCATAATCAACACTTGTGAAGGTTAATTTTATACTTGAACTTGATAGTTCACTAAGATAGTCCAATCCCTGTGGGTTTGATATCCGGCTCTGAAAAAAGGCCATTGTATTACTTGTATGACCGTGTACTCTTGCGAGTGTGCTGGAGCGCAACTAGAATAAGAAAAAATAGGGCTTGCTCACAAACTCTATTGTAAAGGGGAGTGATTCACTAATATATATAGGAATATACATGTTAGCCTTGATTAGTTAATAAAGATAATTTTTCACATGCACTTCACAATCGACCAATGACGATAAGAATATAGGCGTTAAAAATAGTCAAGTAGTCTTTAGGACTTCAGATAGAAGCTTGGGAAGGGATATTAACCTGTAACTAGTAACTCAAAAATGATTTAAGTGTGCAGCTTGAGAACTCAACCTGATTGTCAATCAATCGTGACCTTGGATCTTTCTCTCATTTGACTTGAATTAACACAATTCATCATTGTATATATGTTTTAATTGTATTTAGTAAAACATAGTTAGTATCACAACCTCCCCCAAGAATGTTTTTTACCCCTACTAAATAGTTAAATACTAGTACAAGTTAGTTAATCTCTTTGACAAGTCCTGCTGCTATTGATACTAGAACTTAACCTAATATGTTACTGGTACTGCGTATACTTGCATATGTGTTAACTGCCAACTGGGGATAAGAGAAATAATTTCTAAAAATAAATAAATGATATTTGGGTTGATAGGCAAGCACATTCATATAATTAGCATGTAAGGTTAAGTATACAAATAATCTCAAATGCACGCATCCTACATGTTTTGGAGGCTCGTTTTTCCAGAGGTACGCCTATGTGTATAGCTTGCTGCATGAAGGAGAAATAGAGGACAAAGAGGAAACTCAAGTTTGATTCCTACTCCTAGGTTGTTGCGATGGCAATGTCTTGTCAGAGAAAACAAAAAGTGAAGAAAGATTGGAGGTCAGCCTAGGCCTAGGGTTTGCTGTAAGTAGTGAAGGGGAGATGATGAGAGGGAGAGAGAAGAAGGGATGGATAGGATTAGTGGTTTAGACAAAAATAAAAATAAGAGCAAATGCAATTGATTTTGTGTGATGGCTGATTTTGTGGGATCTGGAGTGGGTCTTCGATCAGGTCGTGCATTTTGGACCATCTGATCATTTGATCAGATGGTTGAGATTTATTTGCAGGTATAAAATAAATAAATAAATAAATAAATGTATGTAGATGCATGATGTGTAAAATCTAAAAAAAAAATATGAACCCTTGGATAAAAAGAAACACATGACTTGGATTAAATTTGCTTCTTTTGACATGGATTATGCTTATTTAAATGGTTGACATGTCACCATGTCATTGGTTCAAAAACCATTACATGGATTACTGAGTATGATCTAAATGACTAACTTTCTATAATTACCAGGGTTTAAATTGTAGTCTCTTTTCATTTCAATTGTAGAAAATCAAAATCAATTATTTTGTAAAATCATACCATTATTAAAAACAAATCAATTTTAGATAAAATTAAGATAGATTATTAATGAATTAATTAACTAAGCTTCATGGCTTAAATAAAGTAAAACTTGCATTTGAAAAAATGGGCTAATTATAGTAGTGAAACTATAATTGACCTCAAAATTGATAATTTAAAATACTTAAATAAAACACTTTGTAATGATCTCCAAAAGTCCCTAAGACTAGATCCTACACATGAAGTATAAAACCAACAGAAACGGATAAAACTCCACAAAACGGATCACATCATGAGTCGTGGTGAGATGTCATGACTCGTGACATGATCCGTGAGAAGCATCCATGGTTCCTAAGTCCCAATCCCAATGATACAAGTGATGGCTCATTATTTCATGTAACAACTCATGTTGATAAATGGTGAGAAGGAATTCAGAGAAAGTTCAAGACACTATTAGTGGCCACGAATCACTTCACGACTCATGGTGTCACTTGATGAGTCGTGGTATTGAACCGCAGGGAAGAAAACCAGAGACTGACCAACTTGACTCCAATGACCACGAGGGGTCACCATGAGTCATGGTGAATAATCATGAGTCTTCTAACGACTCATCATCACAAGACGGGCCAATTTTCCAGATGGGTTCCTACGGGTATTTTAGTAATCTTTCCATATTTGAAGTACCTAAACTAGAACATTTTAGGATTTCTAAGGGGTATTTTTAAGGTTCTTAATTATCCTAAACTTTTATTCCCTCTCATAACAACGTAAGTTCAAGATCATCAGTTCTCAAGCCATCAAGTAAGTTAGGGATTCATCTTCATCAACCTAGAGGTTTCTTCAAGCATGAGTCAAAATTCATCTTTCCAGGTATTTAAGGCTAACAAAAGTGATGGATTCTATTTCTCCTCATTCCCTAGATCTAGTAATGAGTTTATTGAGATTAAAGCTAGGGTTTTTTCCCAATTCTTGAATTAGTCTTCTTTCCTACTATTGAATTGTTTATTGTTGAATTCTTCAGATTGAATTGTATGTATGGTATCTCTTGATTATTGTTCATTACTCTCTTGATTTTTATTGATGATATCTCTTGAATTCTTGGTTGGTTTATGGTATTTTATGTCTCTTATCCCATGAACCCAATTGCATCAAGGTCTTTATTTTGAAATTTGAGGTAAATGCATTGTTTGATAAAGTTGAGCAGGTTTTTAAGAGAATTTTCATAAAGACATTTTTGAGAAAGAAAGTACAGTTTATAGAATGATTTTCAAAAGCTAGAGTAATGTCTTATTTTTGAAAATCAAAAGTTTTAACAATAAAAGCTCACAAGTTTTCAAGGCATAGGTTTGAGTCAAGGCTTAACAAGAGTTTTTAAACATCTATTATCACTATAGCTAAGGTTCTTTATAAAAGATGTTTTCAGCTGCCTCAGATAACATATTTATATGAGCATATTTTTGGGAAGATTATTTAGCATCGAGTTGGGTGAAGGGTTCAGATAACCCGTAAGCCCCAAAACTACATAGCCAATGTAGGTTAGGATTATGCCATTGGTTCGAGCGACTCCTCAAATAGTACCTTGTAAGAACTTTAGTTATGGATGCAAATAGTGATCGTCCTCTACCCTGGAAAGCTTTGGACGGCTCTACCAACTTGAGCGAGATAGTTGGGCATCATGTGCTCATTCATGATGGTGTCGGTTATGATAAATTCCCAACTAAGATATATATTACTTGTACATGTATTTATAGAGATGATTTTGATGCTTTTATTGCATAAACTTCTTCACACACTGATCATATTGTGTCATCTGCATCATTCAGAGCTTCATTTTAGTCAAATTAATTCTGTCATTTTATTCTTTCAGTTTAGATATTATTACTTAAATATTGTTCTATTCAACTGTTTTACATACCACACATTCCACATACTCATGCTATTTGGTGCTGCATCTTATTATGATGCAGATTCAAGTTGACAGGATCAGCAGCGGACACTTCTTAGGATCTCACTTCATTAAGTGGTTGGTGAGGCCTCCTACATTCGGAGAGTCCCTGTCTTTGAGTTATTTTATTTGAGTAGAGCTTAAGGTAGTCATGGGATCTTTATCTCGGCACCTATTCTTCAGTTATAGAGGCTTCATAGATGATTAGCTAGAATTGAGTCAATAACGTTACTTTTTAACATTGATTTGAGTCACAGTTCATAAATATTATTTTATTATGTTGAGCTCATTATAGTATTACTTCCCTTATACTTTATTGCATTCTCAACTAGTAGTAAGTCAGGCCAAACGTTCACTTGGATCACTAGGTTGTCTGAGTGTCGGTCACGTTCAGGGTGTAGACTCGGGGCGTGACACACTTTTTTTGATATGAATTGATAGTAAATATGTTGAGCTATATTAATTTTATAGACGTACTTAATATTCAGTATTATATAAGAAATTATATATATATATAGAGAGAGAGAGAGAGAGGATGTTTTTCCAAATAAAATGGCAAAATATTTTCTAAACTAACTTAGAAAATATTTTCAACCTCTATAAATATTTATTCTACTCTGTTTGAAATTTCATAAACTTAAATAATTAGTAAAAAATGTGAAGACCCAATATTGAGTTTCAATAGGGATCATCAAGAATAAGTAACCATCAAGTTGGGGATGGATTGTTGTGGTTCCTCTACACCTAGGACACAAGAATATCATTCGATATGACCATGACTTTTTTGATCAGCTTCAGGGTTCTTCGATATTTTTGATCTATCATCAGAAGATTAGAAGAGATAATATATCAAAGACAACTTTTAGGATCCTTTATGGTCGTTATCAATTTTTAGTCATGTCATTTGGGTTGACCAATGCTCCAATAGCATCTGTGGAATTAATGAATGGTGTATTCAAGTTACATTTGGATTCCTTCATTATTTGTCTTCATATATGAAATTCTAATTTATTCTCACATTAAGGAGCATCATAATAGGCATCTGAGGATTACACTTCAGATTTTGAAGGATGAGCAATTGTATGCCATATTTCTGAATTGTCAGTTCTAGTTGAGTTCAATATAATTTTTGGGTCATGTGGTGACTATGTATGGAATTAAGGTGGATGTTAAAAAGATAGAAGCAGTTTGAGATTGGGATAAACCCACCTCAGCTACAGAGATTAGGAGTTTTCTCAATTTGGCAGGCTACTATCGATGATTCATGGAGGGTTCTCTTATACTACATCTATATTAATGAAATTGACTTAGAAGAATATGGCTTTTTAGTATGGTCCGATGATTGTGTGGAGAGCTTCTAAATATCAAGACCTTGTTGACTTCAAATCTTATTTTATCCCTACATATGGAACATGAACGTATTACAATATTTTATGATTCTTTATCGATTGTCCTTAAGTATGTTTTGATGAGAAAAGGAAAGGTGATAGCTTAGGCTTTGAGGCAGTTGAAATTCACAAGAAGAATTACCCTACTATTGACTTTGAATTGGTAGCGATATTATTTTCTTTGAATAATTGGAGGCATTACCATTATGGTGTACATTGTGAGGTTTTCACAGATCATAAAACTTACAGTACATTTTTAGTTAGGGGGATATGAATTTGAGGCAGAGTGGAGTTGCTCAAGAATTATGATATGACCATTTTTATCATTCAGAAAAGGCTAATATGATAGATAATGCTTTGATTTTGAGGTTTGTCAACATGGTTAGCTTGAATATATTGCATGTGGAAAAGAGTCCTTTGGCTATGGATGTTCAGACTTGGCTAATAGTTTCGTGAGACTTGGCATTTTTTAGCTTGATAGAACTTTTGCCTGTGTTGAGGCACAATCCTTTTTTATTCAGCAAATTAAGGATTGAATTTTTAAAGAAGAGAAATTGTGCATAATTCGAGCCAAAGTGTTGGGGAGTGAGGCTAAGGAAGCAATTTTTGATTAGGAAGGTGTTTTGAGGATCAAATATCGTATTTATGTTCCTAGAGCAGATGATTTGATCAGATTAATTATGGAGGCTCACATTTGTAAATATTATATTCATATTGAGCAGTGAAGATGTACCATGATTTGACGCAGCATTATTATGGTGTAATATGAAGAGGGATATTGTGAAGTATGTGTTAAAGTCTTTGAATTTCCAAATGGTAAAACATGAGCACCAGTGACCAGGTGGTGTAAATCAGAAGATGCTTATACCTGAATAAAAGTGAGAACAAATTGCTATGGAATTTTTGGTAGGGTTACAACAGACCTTTTGGAAGTTTGATGTTATTTAGGTCATTCTAAATAGATTGATCAAATCAGCTCTTTTTTGTTCCAATTTACTATACTTACAATACAGAGAGGTTGGCCATAATCTACATCCAAGAGGTAGTATGTTTTCATGGTGTGTTGATGTGCTGTGAGTTTACAGCACTTTCGATGCTTAAAATTGGGAAAATAGCATGGACATAGGTATGTTTATACGGATATGAGATGTTTTTACTTTATTTTTAGGTAAAATAGGTGTTGGAGCAAAAATGTGCAAAAGTTGCAGAAAAGTGCAACAAGCGGTCTATTTCTTTGCAAAACTATGCTCAATTTCATATGTGGCAATTCCGCCAAGATCTCTTCGTTAGTTGGGGGAAGAATCCTAAAGAAGCCAAGTACTGATCTCGGTACGAGTTGTACCTAGGTTGTACGAGTTGTACTGAGACTCCTGTAAAAGCTCAAAAGGCTGGAACAATGCAAAGGCAAAGTACGACTCTCAGTACGAGTCGTACCAAGCTGGTACTAGCCATAGCTGGAGTCATGGAAAATTTCAAAGTTATTTGCACAAGAAGTCTCCTAGTAAGGGTGGCACCTATGGATCGTAGCATCTACCTACGACCCATACCAGGAGACACGGAAAGCATCAATGATTCTAAGGACTTGGCAAAATTCAAGATGCGACAAGCAATCACGAGTCGTAGGAGCAAGGTAAGAGGTGTACCATGACACTCGTAGAAAACTTTAAAAGATGTCAAAGTTCTCAAAGCTAAACCATGATTGGATTGTACAACTCGTGGGATCATGTTAAGAGTCGTTCCATGTAACACCCCAAAAGTTTCTAAGATCAGACCCAGAGTTAAATGGAATTCAGCAGAAAACCAGCAGGGAAATATCTCATAACGGCTCGTCTAACAAGTCGTGGGATGCTCTAACATTCAATTAGGTGAGTCATTGGAAGAGTTTAAAGAAAAATGCTAAGTATGTTTGACACCACGGGAGGATGGAACGAGTCATTATTGGAAACAATGACTCATTGGATAGAACCGTGGTGAGCAGGTAGACCAGGCGTCCCAAAGGTGACGAGACAAGTCACGACCAGTTAGTTGCTATGATGGGTAATCCTGAGGAGTCGTTAGTTGGAGTTTAGGGTTGCTGGTTCAGTGATGACAGACGGAGACAATAAGCCGTTAGGTGGAGCAATGACCCGCCGTGTCAGTCGTTGGAAGGAAATCGAAAGTTGGAGTAGTGGTGACGAGGGAGGGTGATGACAAGTCATTGGATGAGGTAATGACTTGTTTTGTTGGTCGTTGGTTGAGGAAGCAGAAGCCAAGGAATAAATTCTCCACTGGCAACAGATGGTCACTAAGACCCATGGTAAGGACCAACGACTCGTGGTGAGGGTCGTGGTCACTAACGGGAAGATTTTTAAGCTTAATCCCAGGGGTATTTTGGTAAAGTACTATTCTTCCAGTTTCAAAATGACGTTATTTTTGGAATTTCAAGGGTTGAATTAAAGGGGTTTTCACTAGGCTAAGCCCTTATTCTTCCAAAAACCATCCGTGAGTTTCTTCCTCTTCATCTCTCAAGACTTAAGGATTCAACTAGGGTTTCTTCAAAGGCTTCAAGGATTAGGTTCATGTGGGGATTTCTTCTAATTAGATATGTGAGTTTTCAACAAGGATTTCCTTCCATCCTTGTGCCCCCAAACTTTTATACAAAAAACCCAAATCCTTTAATTCTAGAAAAGCATACTCTAAGGTTTCAAATTATGTATGAATTCTCATATGTTTTCTCTAACTTCTAAGAACCCTCATGATTAATAGTAGTGTATTATTATGAAGTTACCTGCACCTTCTTGAATTGTGTGTATGATATGTGGATAGCTTGAATGTGGGATTTTCGCCATGAGTTAATTTGGAGGTTCAAATGGGATTTCGTAAATTATTCACATTCTCTTCTCATGAACTTGCATCTTTGTTTAAAGTATATGTAGATCATATGGGTCCCCGCAAATCTAGAACATATGTTACATTATATGTGTTGGAACACGATTAGGACTTATGGTCTTTGATCTATGTGAAATATATACAAGTTTACACTATGAGTTCAATGTAAATGTTTTGGGTATGAGTTGAATATATGGAAATGGAATAATTATCAAATTTTCATCATGATTTAGAGTAAATTTTGAAATGGGCTTTCATGCAATATTCATATTCTTTCACCATGATCTCATTGTGCATGTTAAAGGAATGAGTTGATTATATGGGTTTTCCATAAATCTAGAATAAACGATTAAATATATATATGTTAAAGTATGATTTGGACCTATGGATCTGACATGAACTAAGATATATGTCATATGCTATGAACTCGGGGTTTAAAGGTGTGTAAAGTATGATATGATCTTTTAGATGTTTCACGAATGTAAATTGTGTGGTTTAAATGACGATTTGGAACCATGATGTTATGAATTGTGATAATAAATCATGAGAATGAACCTTCAGACTTGTGGGCTTGTTTTTAGTACAAAGTGTCCTTAATCAGACTCTAAATGAATTTAGTATGATATAATTACTTGAATGCTCATATCTCTGATTAGATGCAGCAATTTAGACTAGATGAATGATGTCGGACTAGTGACCTCCATGTTCTAGTATAGGGATTCTCATTAGCTGAGAATGTTTTCCTTATTCAGTTAAGGATTCTCTATAGTAGAGAATATTTTCCTTAGTCCGTCGGGACTCTCATTAGCTGAGAATGTTTCCCTTAGTCAGTTAGGGATTCTCTATAGTAGAGAATGTTTCCCTTAGTCAGTCAGGGATTCTCTATAGTAGAGAATGTTTCCCTTAGTTAATCAGGGATTCTCTATAGAAGAGAATGTTTCCCTTAGTTAGTCTGGACTCTCATTAGCTAAGAATGTTTTCCTTAGTCAGTGACTCTCTATATCAGAGAATGTTTTACCCTTAGAAAGCCAAGGACTCTCCATGGCAGAGAATGTCTCCCTTAGATAGTCAGGGACTCTCCATAATAACAGTCACGTCTTCGGTTCTCAGTATATGCACAGTACATGATCTTTATGCATTAGTTGATTGTACCTTGGGAATTGTTTTCAAATAAAAGATTCATGTTAATACATACATATATATATATATGTGTCTCAGATAGGGTCATTGTATTTTCATTCAGTTATATATCCAGTAATGTATTCAGTTTACTTCCTTCTTATGTACTTGCATGTTTTAGTTTATTTACGCTTCCTGCATGCTCAGTACATTCCTAGTAATGACTGCATACTTTATGTGCTATATCACTTCATGATATAGATTCAAGTTTCCAGACTCAGCCACATAGTTAGATATGCTCCATTCCCATCTCAGCTGCCTGTGGTGAGTCCTCATCTCTCAAGGACGCGATTTATGTTTTCTATTTCCTATATATTTCAGTTTTCAGACCTTAAGAGTATGTTGGTGGCTTGTCCCAAAAACTCATCAGTTTAGTAGTCTTTCAAACTTGTATAGACAGAGTCATCTTTGTATTAGAATATTTTTTTCAGATTATGTCTTATGTATCAGTTATCTTCCACTCAATTATGATTCTTTTAGTTGTTGTCTTGTTATGTTATGTTATGATTATGCCATGGATCGACTTGGGGCCTCTCGGGGTTCCTTATCCCGTGTATCGATTCGGCCTATGTTTGGATCGTGACAAACTTGGTATCAGAACAAAGGTTTAGAGTGTCCTAGGGTATCTGAAAGCCGCGTTAAATAGAGTCTTCTTCATGGGTGTGAAGCGTGCCACACTTATGATGAAGAGTCTATGAAACATTTTAGGAAATTTCCCTTCTTCCATGAATCTACCTCGTGCTATGAGTTCAACTCTCTCCATTCCTTTAACTCATGCTATACGCGTGTGCAGAAACATGTCTCCTCAAAGAACCAATAGGAGTCAGCCAGCCCCACCAACTCTAATGGATCCCATGTTCGGGCAAGTTACAAATGCAGAGCTCAGAGCTGCTTTTCGAGTGTTCATATGCGCCATGACCACCTAGCCTTACCTGTAGACCATCGCATCAGTCAACCCCACTAGGGAGGCGGCAACTACTAGGGTTTAAGACTTCACGAACAGGAGCTCATCTAAGTTTGGTGGCTCAAATATGGATGGAGAGTTTAAGGGAGAAGAAAGGAGAAACAAAAGGCGTAGGACTAGAGTATTGGAGGGTTCCCAGAAAGGATCAAGTAGTGGGAGTCACTCTCAACCCTAGTGGAGGTCTTTAACTCAGGTTCGGGGAAACAAGCTCAGGGTGAGAGAGATTACTTATCCAATTTGCAGGTGCTGCAGAAAGAACCACCTAGGAAGGTGCTTGGTGGGTTCAAATGTTTGCTTTTATTGTGGCTGACCTGGTGATAAATTCAGAGATTGCCCTTCAGCCAAGCAGGACGGTCGTTCCCTAGCCACCCCTCTAGCAGCCCTATCTAGTCGGCTAGTATGCCTAAATGTGGTAGAAAACACTAGGGAAAGTGTTTGGGTTGTTTGACTGTTTGTTATGGGTGTGGAGCGCTGGGGCATATGTGCAGGAATTGCCCATCGGCCAAGCAGGGCAAGGGTAGAGAAAGTGGAAGCTAACCTCAGACGTAGTCCCAAGTACTTCATAAGTCATCATATCAAATCATGCATGATTGCCAGTTCTGAGAACTACTATGTAAGGTACAAGATTCTTTTTTGCATTTTAGTATGAAATTTATTTCGTGGAGGGTATAGAATGGTTAAGGATGTGAAGCCTTCAGTGATAGCCTTAGAGGTGAATGGAGAGTCGTGATTTAGTGGTTTAGCCTGATCTTAAGAAAGGTCCAAGAACCTTAAGATGATGGCTTTAAGCTAAGGGGAAGATGCTAATTATGTGAGACAAGTCGGATATTGAATATGCTAGTAAGGGAGTTCCAACCCTAACAGTTACGATATGTCAATCCCTTCAGGTTCAGATGAATCCTCTGGCATTTCAGTTGAAGCTATGCTTTAACTATTCTTATGTTCAGACTCACAAAATTTCTAGATAACCGTTTCAGACAACAGTGTTAGTCTTACTCTGTAAATCCTTAAGGCTCATCTTCATGTTATGAACAAGCTATGTGTGTTAACTCATGTCTTCCAGTATGTTTAGCTTGAACTCAGTCTTTAGAAGTTTCTTTCGTAGCTCAGTAGATAAGGGTATCTCATGTATATGCTCAGTTTTACATGACGTGAATGATTCATGCTCACAAGCCCCTTACTTTCAATTAGAACAGATATCATGAATCTTAGTTCAGTATCAGAAAGCAATTTGAGAATGATGACTCAGTCTGTATCAGCTCAATGCTATTTAGAGGAAAAGAATCCTTCTCAATGTTCTATTTAGTCCCCTATCTATTTTATGTTTTTCAGTCCCTCTTACTCCTTAACATGCATGTGCATTTGGATATTCAGCTTAGAGATATAAGATCAGCCTGAAGTTAGATACTCCAACTGCTCAGTTGTAAATGCTTAGTATATCAGTTATTTCCCGAGTTTTTAGTGTGATTATCCAACATTCGAGGATGAATTTTCCCAAGGGGGAGATATAGTAACACCCCAAAAGTTTCTAAGATCAAACCCCAGAGTTAGATGGAGTTCAGCAAAAAACTAGCTAGGAAATCTCTCAAAACGACTTGTCTAACGAGTCGTGGGATGCTCTAATGGTCCGTTAGCTAAGTCATTGTAAGAGTTTAAAGAAAAAATGCAAAGTATATTTGACACCACGAGAGGATGAAATGAGTCGTTGTGGAAAACAATGAATCATTGGATGGAACTGTCGTAAGAAGGCAGACCAGGCCTCCCAGAGGTGACGAGCCAAATGATGACTCTTTTGTTGCTGTGATGGATCATCCTGAGGAGTCGTTAGTCGGAGTTTATGGTTTCTGGTTCAGTGATGATGAACGGAGAAAACAAGATGTTAGGTGCAGCAACGACCTATCGTGTCGGTCTTTAGAAGGAAATCAAAGGTTTGGCTAGTGGTGATGACGGAAGGTGATGACGAGTCGTTAGATGAGGTAACAACTTGTTCTGTTGGTCATTGGTTGAGGAAGCAAAAGCCAAGGAATTAATTCTTTAGTGGCAACGGATGGTCACCATGAGCTGTGGTAAGGACCAGACTCGTGGTGAGGGTCGTGGTCACTAACGGGCAAATTTTTTAAGCTTAATCCCAGGGATATTTTGGTAAATTCCTATACTTCTAGTTTCTAAATGACGTTGTTTTGGGAATTTCAAGGGTTCAATTAAAGGGGTTTCGCTCGAATAAGCCCCCATTCTTCCAAAAACCATCTGTGAGTTTCTTCCTCTTCATCTGTCAAGACTTAAGGATTCAACTAGGACTTCTTCAAAGGCTTCAACGGTTAGGTTCAAGTGGGGATTTCTTATAATTAGTTATGTGGGTTTTCGACAAGGATTTCCTTCCATCCTTGTGTGCCCAAACTTTTATACAAAAAACCCAAATCCTTTAATTTTAGAAAAGCATATACTAAGGTTTCAAATTATGTATGAATTATTATATTTTTCCCTAACTTCTAAGAACCCTCATGATTGATAGTAGTGTATTCTCATGAAGTTACCTGCACCTTCTCAAATTGTGTGTGTGATATGTGGATAACTTGAATGTGGGATTTTCACCATGAGTTAATCTGAAGGTTCAAATGGGATTTCATAAATTATTCACATTCTCTTATCATGAACTTGAATCCTTGTTTAATATATATGTAGCTCATATGGGTCCACGCAAATCTAGAACATATGTTGCATTATATATGTTGGAACACGATTAGGACTTATGGGCTTTGATCAATGTTAAATATGTATAAGAGTACACTATGATTTTGATGTAGATGTTTTGGGTATGAGTTGAACATATGGAAATGGCATGATTATTGAATTTTCATCATGATTTAGAGTATATTTCAAAATGGGGTTTCATGAAATATTCATATGCTTTCACCATGATCTCATTGTACGTGTTCAAGACATGAGTTGATTATATGGGTTTTCCGTAAATATAGAACATACAATTTAATATATATATATATATATGTGTGTGTGTGTGTGTGTGTGTGTGTGTGTGTGTGTGTTAAAGTATGATATGTACCTATGGATCTTACATGAACGTGAGATATACAATATATGCTATGAACATGGGATTCAAATATTGTGGAAGTGTGTAAAGTATGATCTGATCTTATAGATGTTTCATGAATGTAAATTGTGCGGTTTAAATGACGATTCGGGGACATGATGATATGAATTTTGATAATAAAGTATGAGAATGATCCTTCAGACTTGTGGGCTTGTTTTTAGTAGAAATTAGCCTTGATCAGACTCTAAATGAATTCAGTATGATGTAATTAGTTGAATGCTCATGTCTCTTATTAGCTACAGTAATTTACACTAGACGAATGACGTCAGACTAGTGACCTCCATGTTCTAGTATAATAGGGATTCTCATTTTTGAGAATATTTTCCTTAGTCAGGGATTCTCTATAGCAGAGAATATTTCCCTTAGTCAGTCGGGACTCTCATTAGCAGGGAATATTTTCCTTAGTCAGTCAGGGATTCTCCATAGCATAGAATATTTCCCTTAGTCAGTCAGGGATTTCTTATACTAGAGAATGTTTCCCTTAGTCAGTCAGGGATTCTCTATAGCAGAGAATGTTTCCCTTGTTCTGTCGAGACTCTCATTAGCTGAGAATGTTTCCGTTAGTCAGTTGGTGACTCTCTATATCTGAGAATGTTTTCCCCATAGACATTCATGTACTCTCCATAGTAGAGAATGTCTCCCTTAGACATTCAAGGGACTCTCCATGATATCACTCACGACTTCGGTTCTCAATATATGCATAGTACATGACCATTATACATTAGTTGATTGTACTTCGGTAATTGTTTTCAAATAAAAGCTTCATGTTAATATATATATATATATATATATATATATATATATATATATATATATATATATGTATGTATGTATGTGTTTTTGTGTGTGTGTGTCTGTGTGTGTGTCTGTGTGTGTGTGTGTATGTGTGTGTGTGTGTCTCTCTAACAGGGTCATTGTATTTCCGTTCAGTTATATGTCCAGTAATGTATTCAGTTTACTTCCTTGTATACTTGCACGTTTTATTCTATATATGCTACCCACATGCTCAGTACTTTCCAAGTACTGACCGCATACTTTATGTACTATATCATTTCATGATTAGATTCAGGTTTCCAAACTCAGCCATATGGTTAGATACGCTCCATTCGCATCTTAACTGCCTGTGGTAAGTCCTCATCTCTCGAGGACGCGATTTATGTTTTCTGTTTCTTTTATGTTTCAGTTTTCAGACCTTCAGAGTTTGTTGGGGGCTTGTCCCAGCAACTCATCAGTTTAGTAGAGGCTTTCAGACTTGTTTAGACAGAGCCATCTTTCTATTAGAATTTTTTTTTCAGATTATGTCTTATGTATCAGTTAGCTTTTACTCAGTTATGATTCTGTTAGTTGTCTACTTGTTATGTTATGCTATGATTATGCCATGGGTCGACTTGGGGCCTCTTGGGATTTCTTGTCCCATGTCTCGATCCGGGCCTATATTCGAGTCGTGACATACCAGCTGCCAACACTTAGCCAATTCTACAGAAGTCAAGGAATGTACGAGAGCAAGGCACGACCGGTACAATCTTGTTACGGGTTGTATGATGAGTCGTAGGATGTGTCAGCACTAGATTTGGTTATTTCCCTGTTAAATTAGGAAAAGATTTCATTGTCTGTATAAATACATTTTATGTTTATTTTAGGTCAGAGAAGGTCAAAATTAGTGCATTGTCAATTGCTAGCAAGTTTGTAATTAGTTTTTGACAACATGGGAGAGCAATTCTTGAGAATCAAAACTTGGATTTCTCAATTGTTCTTGATTTTGATCATCATGTTCTGTTGCAATATTCACAACAGGTTTTCTTTCAATCATCATTTTAAGTATTTAATTATGTATTTGTCTATGAATACTAATCACAATCTTACAACCATGAGAGGCTAAAACCTCCACAACTAGGGTTGTAGGAACCATGGTGGAATAGAGAAATAGGATTAGACAAGTTTTTCGAAACCAATGCTAAACGCTTGTATTGTATTCTTTTCATCTTTAATGTTTCTTAACGAAGTGCTAAGACTTGCCCGAGTTCTCTACTTGCTTGAATCTATAGAGGTAGAGATTAGAAAAAGATAATTACAACAAAGCCTTGATTTTTATGATCATTGTATGACTTGAGTTATGGTCGCAGGATAGTTAATTTAGAGCATATTGATAACGGTTAATTTGAAATCTCTCATGATACCTAACCCAACGATTGAGTATAGTCATCCAATAGGGAAGAACCCGTCATTTGGATGAATCCTAGTTATCAGTTCTACAAGTAAGCATTGGGAATGATCACGATCGTAAACCCGAAGTAGTTATGAATCCATGGGGAACACTTACCCTTGTTAATTGCAAATCTTGATTAACAACACTTGGTTTTTACATTTGTTTTCCAATTGCTTCTCTATAAATCCCCCAATTTGGAGATAACTCACCAAAAAGATTAAATACGGTATTAGTCTAGTTCTTACCATACTCCCTGTGGGTTCGACCCTAACTTATTTGTTGATTTATTTATTGACAACGCCCGCTTCATACTTTGTCAGAAGTGTGATTTTGAGCATTATCAAAAAGTGGCGTCATTGTCGGGGAATATGGCTAAGATTAGATTAATTTCTTGTATTTATATTTTTTGGTTTTTATTGTCGGGGAATATGGCCAATATTAAATTAACTACTTGTATTTCAAATTTTGGTTGTTATTTGCTCATTTACGTCTTCTTTTTGTTTTTGACACCCACAGGTTGTCACTTAGTGAATGGCAAGTACTCGACGGAGTGGAAGCCCCCTATTTCCCTTGGATCATGAAATTTAAAGAACACAGTGAAGGATGGAGAACCAAGAGCAGATAGATGCCCATCTTGCTGAAGAAGCTAGGCAAGCCAAGCTAGCTCGGCAAGATGCACTTCAGGAAGCTGATGATGCTCGAGATGAAGTTGTGAACGCTGGTCACCATGGAAGGGACAACAGAGGCCAAAGATATGCCCTCAATTCTTTGATGAGGATGACCTGGATATTGATGAAGTGGGGTCAATCAGAGCTATCGTACCACATCCTTTGTCTATTGGGGAAATGTTTGACATCACTAGCACCATGATACAGTTGCTCAATATGAAAGGAGTATTTAGTGTTTATGCAGCTGATGATGCCAACCTGCACTTAATGAACTTCGTTGGAATATGCAAGGTGTACAGGTTGTCCGGTGTCAGTCAGGATGCGATAAGGCTGATACTCTTCCCATTTTCTCTATTTGGCCAAGCCACTTTATAGTTACCGGAGTTTCCCAATGACTCCATTAACAACTGGAGAGAGATCAAAGAAGCTTTTCTAGAGAGATTTTTCCCGCCCTCCAAGATGCTATAGCTTAAGGATGAGATCTACAATTTCCGACAATTGAAAATAGAGGCACCGAATGAAACCTAGTTAAGCATTAAGAAGAAGTTGACCAAGTTTCCAAACCACAAAATTCCTGACGACAATTTGTTGGAGATTTTCTATAGGTCATTGAACAATCGTACTAAAGTTGTGGTAGATACTGTGACGGGAGGAGCACGGATGAGTCACACCTGGGAGCAAGCTACCACTATTCCTGATAGGGTGACCAAAACTAACATGGAATGGCACACACGGGAAGTGGAAGCAGCTGTTGCTACATATGTTGTTGGTATGACTGCAGACCAATGGAAGAAGGAGGAGGAACATTATTAGGAATTCACCCACATGCGTATATCATTGGATCTGCTAACGAAGCATATTTGGGTGTTGGAGCCAAAAACATTAATGCAGTAGGAAAACAAGGATAGGAACCAGGGCCAGAGCATTCAGATACCGATGAGGAGGAAAACTTCTTGGACAATCAGGTGGTGGGTTTCTAGGCAAACACCCAAGGGTCTGGACAAGGGAATTTCTAATTTCTCAATAATTTCATTCTTATCAAGTTAAGAAGAACTTTTACTAAAGAAAACAAGAGATTTTATAAAATTCACCCATTGTGTTTGAAACAAAGAAAAAGACAAAAAAACATTTGAAGCTTCCAAATGTGATCTTTCCTTGAAACTTCACTTATTTCACTTGGCGCCAAGGTTCTAGAAATTAAGGTTGGAATCAATATCGAGAAAACTACAACTGAAATGAGTACAGAGATAGAATCTAAGGTCGTGAGTAAGAGGGAGAATGGAGAAGGAACGATGGTTAACGCAATGACCGAGAAGGATTGTATGTGCCTCCTAATGCACGTGAGGGGGAGGCTGGACAGTCAAAGTTGGTGACCATGATGTCTAAGATTCTAAAAAAGGTGAGATCTACAAAGGAACAACTAAAATACAATCGTGGAGATATATCTGGCATGGCTCAGAGAGTCGATGCACATGCCACGACCATCAATCAAATAGAGCAACAGTTGGGTCAAATGTTGGCATCCCTGAACATTAGGAAGAAGGGAACACTACCTAGCAACACAGTCTAAAATCCAAAGAATGAAAGTCACCGTATGGCTGTGATGACTAGGAGGGGAAAGACTACAATTCGCCCCCCTACTGGTTGTAGTTAAATTGCAAAGGAAGAAAGAAGGCGTAATTGATGATGATGAAGAGGTTGCTGAGCATGAGCTTAAGGAATAAGTTGAGTTGACTGAGGCTCCAGTTGTTGAGAAGGAGCCTAAAGCTGAACAAGGAAAGAAACAAGGGGCCACATAGATTTATAAGGCTATCACATGACCACCGCCACCGTTTCCTCAAAGAATGAAGAAAAAGGTGAAAGATGGTAAGTTTCAGAAATTTCCTTCGATGCTTAAACAATTATCTATAAACTTACCATTGCTCGAGGTATTGGAAAATATGTCGAGATACACCAAGTTTATGAAGGACCTTGTTACCAAGAAAAGGTCTGTGAGCTATGAGCCTGTGGGTAACATGCTCATTGTAGCGCCATAGCCTTATGCTTCCTTTCTCAAAAAAGGGAGGATCCAGGTGCTTTCACCATTCCATGTACTATTGGTGATGTTGAGTTTGCAAAGGCACTCTGCAACTTGGGAGCAAGCATCAATATAATTCCATTAGTTGTGTTTAAGCAGCTGTGTTTGGGAGCCCCCATACTGAATACTATGCGGCTACTGATGGCCAATCACATTGTGAAAATTCCTGTGGGGATCCTAGTTGATGTACTTGTAAAGGTGGACAGATTCATATTCCCAGCAAACCTCATGATCCTTGATTGTGAGGTTGAACTTTGAGGTCCACGTCATTTTGGGGCAATCATTCCTTGCCACTGGGAGGACTTTAGTAGATGTAGAGGCTGGCAAACCTAAATCCATGCTTAATAAAGAAGATGTCACCTTTAATTTCTACCAGTTAATAAAGTAACCAAATGAGTTTAGAGTGGTCTCAGCAATCGAGGATGAGCCTAAGTTTATTAACAAAGTCTGAGTAGTCAAGAGACTTGCTTCGTGTCACGACATTAAATCAGGCGCTTCTTGGGAGGCAACCCGTGAGGTGGTTTGGTGAAGTTTGAGTAACAAAACCACCTGCATCATTCCGCAACTTTAAATCAAGCGCTTCTTAGGAGGAAACTGATAACGCTCAAACCATACATCCTACCGATGTATAAAGCAGACGTTGTCAAAAAAAACCTAACAAAGAGGTTGGGGTCGAACCCAAAGAGAATATGAAAGATCTAGACTAATGCTGGTAAGTGAGTTTGTTGGTTAGTTACTCCAATTGGGGGGGTTAAGAAAAATGATAATTAAAAATAATGAATGATATTGTGATGTAAAATCAAGAGTTAAGACTAACTAGGGTTTGTGTTCCCCATGGGTTCATAATTGCTTTGGGTATATACACGTGATCAATACTAATGCTTGCTTATAGAACTGATAACTAGGGTTCATCCAAACGACTGATTCCTCCCTATTAAATGACTATACTCAATCACCGGGTCTGGTCTCATGAGCGATTTCAAATTAACCATTATCAGTTTGTTCCAAATATAACTATCCTGCGACCACATCTCAAGTTAATACAATGATCATCAAGATCAATCCTTTGTTGTAATTCTCTTTTCCTAATCTCTACCTCTCTAGGCTCAAGCAAGTAAAGAATTCGAGCAAGTCCTAACGTTTTACACCATTAAGAACATTTAAGCATGAAGAGAATACAATACAAGTATTTTGCATTGGTTTTCAATCACTTTTCTGCAACCCTAGCTCATTAATCCACCATGGTTCCCACAACCCTAGCTATGGAGGTTTTAGCCTCTCATAGTTGCAAAGTTGTGATTTGCATTCATAATTAAATACATAAATCAAAACTTACAATCGTGGATGAGAGAAAATCTTCTTTGATTATATCCAAATCAATAACAATTCACAAAGATCATGAAAGAATTCAAGAGAAGGTTTATCACAAGTCAATGAACTCAATTTTATGTTTTTCCTTCCTTTTTAACCTTCTCTAACTACTTCCGACGTCTTCTTATGAAAATAAAACATAAAACGTATTTATACAGACATAAAAATCATTTTCCTAGGCTAACAGGGTGAATTTCCATAACTGGTGCCGCCTGTGCCACGATCGATCCTACGACCCGTAACCGATTTATACGGGTCATACCTTTTTCTCGTATGTCCTTGGCCGGCTGAAATTTGTCTAGGTATTGGGCCTTGGTATGACTCAAACATGCACCCTACGAGTTGTACTGTGCTTCCGAGGCTTGACTCTGAGAATTCTCAATGTTTCTGAAGTTCTTCACGAGTGTGATGGTACGACTCGTACCTTGACGCCATGACTCATACTGTCTATCTGTTTTAGGAGTCAGCCTCTTGTGTAAATTGATCTTGGGCAGATTTATATGCCGAAGTGATACTCAAATGTGTCATTTTGCCTTGTTTATCTATCAATGCTTGTACATTCTCTTGTGAATTGTAATAAAATGTGAATTTATACTAACCAACATGATTAGCGTGGTTTTGCAGGAAAAATATAATTTTACAAAGCTAAGATGCATGCTGAGAGAAATCAGGATTGGACTCGGAAGCTAGAAAGGAAAAAACAACAAGGAAAGCACGAATTAAAGGGGCTCCGCGGTGGAGCCGTGTCACGCTACCATCGCGGATGCATTCTGCCTGGATGTTGAAAATATGCCAAATTCCAGTGAAGGTGCGCGTTGGGGCCGTGGCACGATGGCCTAGCCCCGCGTTGCACGCGATGCCACGTTGGGTTTTAATACTTGTACGACCGGATTCCAGTGAGGGTCCGCGTTGGTGGCGTGTCACGGAGGCAGTGCTCCGCGATGCACTCCGTGACACGTTGCTTGTTATTCCGGGAAAAATTTCCACTAGTATAAATAGAACACTTAGGTTCATTTGTAATTATTCTGACTTAGTGGAGCAAGAACGTGGGTTACAGGCAGATGAGGGGACGAAAATCTCAGGGTTTTTCTCTATCTCCTTCTTCTTTATTTCAATTGCTTGTATGATTAACACTCATTTAATGATGTTTAATCCACAAATGAGTGGATAAATTCCCTTCTTGCTGAGGTTAAGAACATTTGTATTGAAATGTAATTATTGATAAATTGGTTTTTCATCTTTTCTTCCATGGTTGTTCTATTGATTCTTGTTCTTACTGCATTAATGTGTGGCCAACGTTAATGTATATCTAAAAAGTACGGTTTCACTCGAGAGAGCAAGAAATTGGAAAGTTGTGAATTGATAGGATATGATCTTTTCTTAGTTTGGGAAAATTGAGAATTGATTTACCTTCAGGATAGAGATATACCTGAAAGTCGTATTAGTCAATTAAGGAATCAGTTTTGTATGGCTAGAACATGAATTTCTTTTTATCACAGAGACGTAGGTGGAAGGTTCATGATTCTTAAGTTGGGTAAATACGATAGTTTTAATCCATAGGCAATAATTCTTGACTAGCAACCGGAGGAAAGATAAATCAAATTGTATCGATAATTTATTTCTCTACATGTTCATTTTAGCCTCAGCATGCTCATACTTACAGATCAGACTCAAATTGTATATTCATTTTAGACTTAGTATAAAATTAGGAAACAAAATATCAAAATTCTCTTCACACTGTTGTCTGCATTTTAGAGTTAAAGTTTGTTGACACTTGATTAGATTGATACCTGAGTCCTGTCCCTGTGGGATCGATACTTGGCTTACTTGAGCCACTTTATTACTTGTTCGACCACGTGCTCTTGCGTGTAGTATACCAAACAGACCGAACAAGTTTTTGGCGTCGTTGTCGGGGGCTAGCAATTGGTAAAATTTTCTTAAGTGTTAGTTTACCATTTCCTCTTAGTGTTGACAACTTGGTCTTAGCCTGTATTTTGCAGATACAAATTTCTGTTGAACACTGGCAAGAGACAAAGAGCTGGTAGACTCATCTTTAGAGCCAGAAAGACAATTCCATCGCCAAACGAGAGAAGCTCTAGAGAAAAAGTTGCAGTTGCTCAGACAAACAATCCTGGAGCAACAACAGAATCCACCAGTTGTAAGGGCAATGTTAGTGCCCCAGGAAATGCCAGCTAGGCCGGTTCGCGAGGTGGCAATCCCACATGCTAACAATGTCACATCTAGCATCCGCAAACCTGAGCCAGGAGGGAGGTTCAAACTTAAACAGAACATGGTGCAATTGTTGCACACCAGCAGGCAGTTCACAGGTCTCCCTCATGAGGATCCACAGCAACATCTCCAAAATTTTTTGGAGATAAGTGACACTTACATCCCCGCTGGAGTGTCATCAGATTATGTTAGGTTTACATTGTTCCCATTTTCACTTTTGGGAGAAGCTAAGAGGTGGTTGAAAGCCGAGCCACCTAATTCCATCACCACGTGGGATGATCTTGCAAAGAAATTCTTGATACGGTTCTTTCCATCCGGTAAAACAGCAAGACTTAAAAGTCAAATTCTGAGTTTTAAACATAGAGAGGGAGAGAATCTGTATCAGGCCTGGGAGAGATTCAAATCTATGTTGCGGGATTGTCCTCATCATCACCAATCCAATGACGTGCTGGTGCATACTTTCATAGAGGGTTTGGAACCCCACACAAAAATCTTGCTAGACTCAGCAGCTGGGGAACAAGCATTAGAGAAGACTTATGAGGAGCTGTATACCTTGTTAAATCAATTTCGCAGGGGAATCCAGAGTGGAATGCGGAATCGTCAAGAGGAGGAACAACGAAAGCAGCAAGAGTCCTAGAAGTGGATGGTTTTACAGCTATTGCTGCACAGATAGCTGCGTTACAGAATCAACTCAACACCTACTTCAGTAACATGAGCATGAACCAGTCTCAAGCCCCAGTGAATGTAATGCAGCAGATTTGGTGTGAAGTGTGCGGGAGTAATGAACACTCAGCTGAGTGTTGCGGAGAAAATCCTGATTTGGTGAACTTTGTTGGTAATGTACAGAGAAATAACCACCTACAGTATGGAAATAGTTACAATTCCAACTAGAGGAATCACCCGAATTTCTCTTGGGGTAGCAACAACCATCAAGGGCAAAGTTCAAGTCAGGGGGCGCAGAGAAATCAAGGAGGGCAGCAGAACTATCAGTCGCAATACAGAAGCAACAATGCACCTCCTCCACCACCATCACCCAGCATTGAGGAGATGTTTAAGACAATGATAGCTAACCAAGCTCAATTGCAGGATGATTACGTGAAATTGGCAGCCGATGTAAAGAATAATCAGTTAGCTACAAAGGCATTGGAGTACCAGTTTGGGCAATTTGCTGGAGCTTAAAACACCAGGCCGAGAGGAGGACTTCCGAGTGACACTGATCCGAACCCCAAGAAGGTAAATGCAGTGACCACAAGGAGTGGTTTGCAACTCAAGGAGGTGGAACCGGAAAGACCACCACAGCAGTCGAAAGCAGGTGAAAAGGAGAGAGGGCACAATGATGATAGGGGGAAGGAGAAGGAAGCTGAACCAGAAAGACCACCACCCCCGTTCCCTCAAAGACTAAGGAAACACAAGGAGGAAGCGTGTTTCAAAATGTTCATGGGGGTGCTTAAGTAGGTACACATTAATTTACCTCTTGTTGATGTTTTGTAGGGCGTGCCGAACTACGCGAAATATATCAAGGACATCGTGGCAAACAAAAGCAGGTTGACTGAGTATGCTACGCTGGCGCTTACGGAAGAGTGCACTTCACGGATACAAAATAGGTTGCCCACAACGCTCAAGGACCCTGGGAGCTTTACAATTCAAATTACAATTGGGCAGAGTATCCGAGCTCACGGATTATGTGATTTGGGAGCGAGCATTAACTTGATGCCGACATTGGTATTCAAGAAGTTGGGGCTAGGGAGTGCTAGACCAACAACAGTGATATTGCAACTAGCGGATCGTTCCTTAGCCAGACCTGATGGCATTGTGGAAGACATGCTGGTGCAAGTGGGCTCCCTTATCTTCCCGATAGACTTCGTCGTGCTGGATTTTGAGCCAGACGCGGAAGTCCCATTTATTTTGGGACGTCCTTTCTTGGCGACCGGGAAAGCACTTATTGATGTAGCTGTAGCGCAGCTAACTATGCGTGCACATGACAAAGTTGAGGTATTTAATGTATTTAAGGCCATGAAGCTGCCGGCCATATATGAGGAGCTTTTAGCAATCAGTGTGTTTGATCAAGAAGAAATTCATCAGATTGTTGATGAACTCCGATCATTTCGGAGATAGAGATGCTTATAAGGTCGTACAAATGCTGAATGAGTCACAAAGGCATCCTAGGAAACAGGAATTTCAGTCTCTAATGAGGTCTTTGGAACCATTGCCGAAACCATCTGTTGAGGAAGCACCAAAGCTGGAATTGAAAGAATTGCCTCCCCATTTAAAATATGTCTTTTCGGGGGAAGATGAGATTTTGCCGGTCATCATCTCCGCAGAATTGACGGAGGCACAGGAGAAGGAAGCATTGGGTGTCCTCAGAAAAAGGAAGAAAGCAATGGGCTGGCAAATGTCAGATATTCAAGGTATCAATCCAGCTTTCTGCACACACAGGATTTTCATGGAGACAGGAGCAAAGCCAACTGTTCATCCTCAGTGAAGGTTAAATCCAGCAATGAAGGATGTTGTTAGGAAAGAAATAATTAAGTGGCTTGATACAGGTGTGGTCTACCCTATAGCCCCGTTCAGTGCGTTCCAAAGAAAGGAGGGATGACCGTGGTCACCAATGAAAAAAATGAACTGATTCCTACACGAACCGTCACAGGCTGGTGGATTTGCATGGACTATAGAAAGCTTAATGAAGCCACAAGGAAAGATCATTATCCAATCCCATTCATTGATCAGATATTAGACAGGTTGGCTAGACAGGAATATTATTGTTTCCTTGATGGGTACTCTGGCTATAACCAAATAGCCATAGCACCGGAGGATCAGGAGAAGACTATTTTAAACTGTCCTTCTGGGACCTATGCTTTTAGGAGGATGCCATTTGGGTTATGCAATGCACCCGCCACATTCCAGAGATGCATGATAGCTATTTTCCATGACATGGTGGAGGATTTTGTTGAGGTATTTATGGATGATTTTTCTATTTTTAGTAATTCGTTTACTACTTGTTTGCAAAATCTTGACAGGGTGCTGGCTCGCTGCAAAGAATCCAACCTCGTACTCAACTGGGAGAAATGCCATTTCTTAGTCAAGGAAGGTATCGTCCTTGGCCATAAAGTGTCTTGCAAGGGGCTGGAGGTCGATCTTGCTAAGATTGAGGTTATTGAAACTTACCACCACCTGTGTCGGTGAAAGGTGTTCGCAGTTTTCTTGGGCATACAGGGTTCTACAGACGGTTCATCAAAAACTTCTCAAAAATTTCTAGACCACTATGCAGATTGTTAGAAAAAGAGGTGAAGTTTGAGTTGGATGATGAGTGTGTTAAAGCATTTGAGGAGTTGAAGCAGAAATTGATAGAAGCACCTATCCTTATTTCTCTGGATTAGGAACAACCATTTGAATTGATATGTGATGCAAGTGATATGGCTGTGGGAGCTGTATTGGGGCAGAGGAAAAATAGAATCTTTCATTCTATTCATTATGCAAGCAAAACACTGAACACTGCCCAAAGTAATTATACAGTCACAGAGAAGGAGATGCTAGCATTGGTGTTTGCATTTGATAAATTCAGGTCCTATTTGGTGGGTTCGAGAGTAGTGGTGTATACCGATCATGCAGCGATTTGGTATCTGTTTAACAAGAAGGATGCAAAGCCCAGGCTGATTAGATGGATCCTGTTGTTGCAAGAGTTCGACCTCGAAATTAATGACAGAAAGGGGAGCGAAAATCAAGTGGCAGATCACTTATCACGATTGGAAAGCCGGTTGCATATAAAGGAAGGTGATAACATCAATGAGGAGTTCCCGGATGAGTAGCTCTTGGTAATAGGGGAAGCTGAAGTTCCCTGGTACGCGGACATAGTCAACTTGCTAGTGAGTGGAGTGTATCCACCTGAGGCTAGAGTTTAGCAGAGAAAAAAATTGAGGCATGATTGCCGGTATTTTATTTGGGATGAGCCATACTTATTTAAACAGGGACCGGATCTTGTGATGAGAAGATGCATCCCGGAGATCCAGATTGCAGAGGTGTTGAGGAGTTGTCACTCTTCGTTGTATGGAGGGCACCATGGAGGCGAGCGGACAGCATACAAGGTTCTACAGTCAGGTTTCTTTTGGCCTACACTGTTCAGAGACTCTATGGCATACGTCAAAATGTGCGATAGATGTCAGCATACGGGCACAATTGGTAGAAGGCAAGAGATGCCGCTGCAGAATGTACTGGAAGTGGAGACCTTTGATGTATGGGGCATAGATTTCATAGGCCCATTCCCACCGTCATTTGGTAATCGTTACATCTTGGTGGCCGTTGATTATGTATCGAAGTGGGTTGAAGCAATAGCTTGCCCCAGGAATGACAACAAGGTGGTAATAAAATTTGTGAAAAAAAACATTCTCACCAGGTTAAGGACACCCCGAGCCATTATCAGTGATGGAGGGTCCCATTTCATAAATGCAAGTTTCAAGAAGATACTATCCAAGTATGGGGTGCGCCACAAGGTGGCAACAGCATATCAGCCCCAAACTAGTGGGCAAGTGGAGGTGTCGAATAGAGAAGTGAAGAATATTCTCCAGAAAATAGTGAATGCACAACGTAATGATTGGTCAAACAAACTTGATGATGTGTTGTGGGCATACAGAACTGCTTACAAGACACCGATTGGAACTTTTTCATACCTTTTGGTCTATGGTAAAGCGTGTCATCTGCCAGTGGAGCTAGAGCACCGAGCCTTCTGGGCCGTGAAGAAATTGAATATGGCTTAGGGCTAGTGGGCAAGAAGAGGCTAATGCAACTCAGCGAACTTGAAGAGTTTCATTCGCATGCTTATGAGAGTGCCAAGTACTACAAAGAAAAAACAAAGAGGTGGCATGACAAGCATGTGGTGCATCGTATTTTTGAGCCGGGGCAGAAAGTATTGCTCTTCAATTCAAGATTGAAGCTGTTTTCAACGAAACTGCTGTCCAAACGGTCAGGGCCATTTGAGGTAGTGAGAATGACCCCACACAGGGCAGTAGAGTTGTGGCAAGAAGATCGAAGTGCCACGTTCTTAGTCAATGGGCAGTGATGTAAGCATTACTGGGGTGAGGACGGTAGTCGTGAGAAGACGTCCGTCACCCTAGAGGATGACTGAGCTTAATGATGTCAAGCCGCGACGGTAAACTAGGCACTGCACGGGAGGCAACCCGTGAAATTTTTGGAATATGTGAATAGATTTCGTAGAAGAAGAAAAAGAAAAAAAAGGAGAAAAATAAAAATAAAAAAAAAATTGTATTCTATGTGAAACCTATAAATTCTAACCAATTTCTTGTTGTGAGATGAATTTCAGGTTGAACGGAGGGTAAAAATGCAAAGGATCGCAAAGGAAAAATCGAGGTAAGAAAAATAATAAAAAGTGGCAAAACAGTGAGCCTGCGCGACGGCTCAATGTCACGGAGGGAGTGCTCCGCGTTACCCTCCGTGACACGTTGAAGTGTAATCTGGAATTTTTGAAAAATTCCAGAGTACCTGCGCGATGGCTCCGTGTCACAGAGGGCATGCTCCGCGTTACCCTCCGTGACACGTTGAAGTGTTATTCGCGATGAGTCACACTGGGTCACCGGGTGACCCGCGCGAAAAACCTCCCTTTTAACCCCGAAAACACCCAATTTTTCCCATTTTGCACTCCCCTCCGCGACAAACAACCCAAAATCTCCCCTTCCCCAACGTGACACGGACCTAGGAGCTAAAATTCTTCAACTTTTCTTCGATATCATCGAATTGAAGGTATGTTCATTAACTTCACCTCATTTCTTGACTTAGTTTTCCAATTGTGAGCATGGGAAGTGAGGAACACTTGCCTTAATTGTAAATTGAGCTTGAATTCATGTAAGCTATTGTTAATTGATGTTCGTAGTATCGTTGTGATTATATGAACTCGATTAATACATGGATGATTGAAATTCTTGTGAAATTGTAGCTAGGGTTAGAATTTGAATATGAAGAAGTTAAAATTGAGTTGAAATGTGAAAGTCTCATTGGTTTGTGCATGTTGAGTAAGGTAAATTATGTTGTGCTTAAAGTTAAAATGCTAAAGGCGCGACGGATTGTCGGGATAATGAAATTGTTGAAATTGCATAGAAATTAGGGGAATTGCATCGATTTTGTTGATAGAAATTTTCACTAAGTGCTATGTGATGAAATGTTATCGATGGTAATTGTGGATTAGCTGTACGAAGTCTAAGTAGTACATAGAATTTATACCGTCGAACCCTCTGAATGCACGAGGCATTTTTGTTATTGTTCTTTTTTTCGTTTGAAAGTTAGAAAAAGAGGATTGTCTTGTTGTAATGTTGTGATTGTGGCTAAAGACTAAGTGTGGGGTGGCCTAGCTTAACCCAACCTTAGTCGAAGCTAAGTTTAATTTGAATAACATTGGAACTGTCTGTTTGGTTTGACAGAAACAATGCCAAGCAGGCAAGATAAAGGGAAGGGCGCATCTACATTGGGCTCCGGAAGGAAAAGAATCAGATTGGGAACAGCAGTCCTAGCAGCACCAGCGGTTCCACGCGGCCAGCACCGTCAATACGGAACCCGATGGGTGACAGAGGAAGGGAAGAAATGGTACACCAAGCATAAGGAAAGTAAATACTTCCCCGAGGAGCACATTGCTAGGGAACCGTTGGCATAAGAATTCCCCAGGATTGTCCACAGGATTGATGTAGCCGGGCTGAACTTCATCTTTGAAGAGCCCAAGGAGTACAATCTTCACCTGATTCGGGAGTTCTACGCCAACTGGAACCCGACACTCAGAAGTCACACCATAAAGATAAGGGGGTAGGTAGTCACTTTTGAGCCCCATCACCTTAATGCCATCTTGGGGGCGCGGGACACAGACGCCCATGTACTCCGGCAGCTGAATATCGCTCCACCATATGCGGACATCAGACGCACTCTGTGTGGAGCCCGGTCTACAGCACGGTGGAGCAGGCATAAGGAGAGGGGCTACCATCATACATTGCCCTACTCACAGATGAACAGGGAAGCCAGGATATGGCTTAAGATTGTTTGTTCCTGCCTGATCCCGCGGGTGCATATGACAGATGTCACCGGGGATCGTGTGTGCTTGGTCTATGCCTTGATGAAAGGGCTGGAGATCAATGTTGGGGCGGTGATTATCTCTGCCATGAAGAGAGCCCGTTTGCATCAAGGGTGCAGGTACGGGTTTGGTGGCTTACTGACCACGTTCCTGAGGGGCCTGGATATTGAGGAAGAGGCCCTTGACTACATCCCGTAGATGGAGAGGCGGGCCTTAAATGTCACCAAAACTAAGGCACCCGACACCACTTACGGGCCAGTTCTTACACTAGCCGAGCGACATGCTCGGTATTATCACTACATAGCCCGCATGTTCGGGATGCAGATGCTCCAGCTGCGCATAGACGGGAGGCCGGCAACAGAAGATGAGTTGTGGCAGCTCGAGCTAGACTACCCTTTTGGCTAAAATGCCAAGGCTCTATGCCGAGTGGGGCCAGCTTTTGTGGAGCCCACTAATGATGACATCCCCACAGATGAGGAGACACGTCGTGACGACTTAGATGTTGAGTCAGATGATGATGACAGGGGCGATTCAGACATGGGAGACAATGCAGCGGCACCTGACGAAGAAGTGGAATACTTCGATTGATCAGGGAGTTTCACCACCCACTTTTGTGCTATGCTGAATTTTGTGAACACTGGGGACAGTGTCGATCTAAGTGTGGGGTGGGAGTAGTTAGGTGCCGGTTGTTGTTGTTATTAATGTCTCTGTTCTGTTGTTGTGCCTAGGAAAACTTGTGACTCTGTGATTTTTGTGTGTATGTTTGTATTGAAATTAATGTGAAGTTGTTGTGTGCTGGTGAATGTTGTTAGCTGGTTTTGTAAATATTTTTGTTTCATCAAAATTATCGATATTTTTAAAATTTTTCGTGAATTTTTTTTATTTTTGGGTTTCTCAGCGTTTGTTTTCAGTTCTTTTACTGAGAATAGTCCCATTGAACCAAAGTCGTAATTATTGACCGTTCCCTATGATGGATGATGACGACCGCCTTAAGGGAAATATAGTCGATAGGAGTAGATTTCTTTTATTCTTTTTAATTTTTTTCTTTTCTTTGTTTGTATCCCAAACGTGTCTTTACTTTATGGTTCGAAATTCTGGTTGCGTGTTGTACATGATATTTAAAATGCAAAGGTGATTCGTATGAAAGCATGCAACTTTGTAAATATGTTGAGATACCTAGGCCATAAAGTTCGATTCGGTGTGATTGAGGCTTAATGTTTGAATTCTTGTAATTAGCTGATTGAAGAGTCTGTGAATATGTCTTGAGTTGAGCATGTGAAATGAGTGTGCGGTGAGGTTTCGTTTCTTCCATGCTATTGTGAAGTGTCTAGAACTTCCCTGGTGTGTGTAAGAAACGAAATGAAGGATGTGTATTGTAGGAACGGATGTAGGCATTTCTTTGCTTTAACCGAAAGGTTTTTTTCATTATCGTACCTACATTGAATGTACATCCTAGTTAGCTCATTGAGCCTTTAGCCTATATTTTTTTCTTTTGTCAAAATGGTGTAAACCGAGCTTAACCCTTTCTTTTCATTATCCGTGAATTTGATCCAAAACTCAACTCTTAAGCGCTCAAGAAAAAAATAATTTTCCCACAGTGTCAAGGAGTGAGAATTGTGAAAAGAAAAGAAAAAGTAGATTTTCCCACAGTGTCAAGGAGTGAGAATTGTGAAAAGAAAAGAAAAAGTAGAGTGATGAAAGGAAAGAAAAGGTCAAAGGTGCACTCGCTATAAAGTAAATATAATGAAGACGTATAACTAATCTTTGTTATTAAGTCGAGTGTGCTTAAAGATATGGGAACAAAAATACAGACAGACTTCAAGAATGGGAGGATGAAGGAAGAAACAATGCCCATAAGGTTGATGGGATGTATTGAAAAAGCGCTTAAGGAGGCTAGTTATTATTATTGGTTAGCCCAGTATTTGCTAGTTCCGTAGCTTACACTACAACCCGTTAAGTCCTACGTGATCTTACATCATGTGTCCTTATATTAGTGGAGTAATACACTAAAGGCAAGCCTATGCTTCAGGACATGATGCATGTGAATTCTTTTGGGAGAGAGAGCGAAATCTTATTTATATGCCCCTGCATGTAATGTCTTTGAGTTCATGTGATTAAAAAGGGGAAAATTCTCTTGTGTTGTGAGGGCACATGCTCGACGAGAGATTGAATTTCATGTCGGATATCTTGATCAGCTGATTTGCATGAGTTTGCCAATATCGAGAGTCGATTCTTGAGTCTAGGAGGTCTTAATGTGTTGAAGGTCATTGTATTGATAAGAACATGCATGTTTTCTTGATGATTTGCTATATTAAATAATCGGTATAACCGTATCTTGAATTGTTGAGCCAAAGTAGCCAGGATTGGGTGTCAATCGCATGAGGTGTAAGATGATTGTTCGGGGACGAACAAGGATTTAAGTGTGGGGTAAGTGATCTTGGGCAGATTTATATGCCCAAGTGATACTCAAATGTGTCATTTTGCCTTGTTTATCTATCGATGCTTGTACATTCTCATGTGAATTGTAATAAAATGTGAATTTATACTAACCAACATGATTAGCGTGGTTTTGCAGGAAAAATATAATTTTACGAAGCTAAGATGCATGTTGGGAGAAATCGGGATTGGACTTGGAAGCTAGCAAGGAAAAAACAACAAGGAAAGCACGAATTAAAAGGGCTCCGCGATGGAGCCGTGTCACACTACCATCACGGATGCATTCTGCCTGGATGTTGAAAATATGCTAAATTCCAGTGAAGGTGCGCGTTGGGGCCGTGGCACGTTGGCCTAGCCCCGCGTCGCACGCCGTGCCACGTTGGGTTTTAATACTGGGATGACCGGATTCCAGTGAGGGTCCGTGTTGGTGGCGTGTCACGAAGGCAGTGCTCCGCGATGCACTCCATGACACGTTGCTTGTTATTCCGGTAAAAATTCCCACTAGTATAAATAGAACACTTAGGTTCATTTGTAATTATTCTGACTTGGTGGAGCAAGAACGTGGGTTACAGGCAGTTGAGGGGATGAAAATCTCAGGGTTTTTCTCTATCTCCTTCTTCTTTATTTCAATTGCTTGTATGATTAACACTCATTTAACGATGTTTAATCCACAAATGAGTGGCTAAATTCCCTTCTTGCTGAGGTTAAGAACATTTGTATTGAAATGTAATTATTGATAAATTGGTTTTTCATCTTTTCTTCCATGGTTGTTCTATTGATTCCTGTTCTTACTGCATTAATGTGTGGCCAACGTTAATGTATATCTAAAAAGTTCGGTTTCACTCGAGAGAGCAAGCAATTGGAAAGTTGTGAATTGATAGGATATGATCTTTTCTTAGTTTGGAAAAATTGAGAATTGATTTACCTTCAGGATAGAGATATATCTGAAAGTCGTATTAGTCAATTAAGGAATCGGTTTTGTGTGGCTAGAACATGAATTTCTTTTTATCACAGAGATGTAGGTGGAAGGTTCATGATTCTTAAGTTGGGTTAAATACGAGAGTTTTAATCCATAGGCAATAATTCTTGACTAGCAATCGGAGGAAAGATAAATCAAATTGTGTCGATAATTTATTTCTCTACATGTTCATTTTAGCCTCAGCATGCTCATACTTATAGATCAGACTCAAATTGTATATTCGTTTTAGACTTAGTATAAAATTAGGAAACAAAATATCAAAATTCTCTTCACACTGTTGTCTGCATTTTAGAGTTAAAGTTTGTTGACACTTGATTAGATTGATACCTGAGTCCAGTCCCTGTGGGATCGATACTTGGCTTACTTGAGCCACTTTATTACTTGTTCGACCACGTGCTTTTTTTTCGTGTAGTATACCAAACAAAATGACATCAAAATATCCACGTAAATCATGCATGCAATCACAATTACATAGCTAAATTTTAAACAAGATCAATTATTTTCAAAAATCCAAAACTAGTGCATTTTCATTGGCTGAGTACTCCTAAGTTATTTCCTAATTAAACAAAAATCACAAAATAAGAAAATAAAATCCTAATCATGTCTGTTCTACTAGATACATGCCCGAGGGAAAAGAAACACGGCAACTAAAACCATCTGAAGAATCCAAAAAACCCAAAAATCACAAGTACACCCCCTCCTCTTTTTTAAAATTGAGCTTCGTCCCCGAAGCATGAACTAAAAAAATAGAGGGAAGGGGACATACCTGTGGCTACTCAAATTTCACCATTTATGGGTTGCCTCCCATGCATCACCTAATTTAACGTCCCAGCATGATGTGGCTTTTGTGACTCTTCAGGCATCATCAAGGTATACTACCTCCATTCCTCTTAATTCCCCCACATCTCCTAGATACAACTTTATTCTTTGCCTGTTCACTTTGAACCTCTTTCCTTCTTTATTCTCAAGTTCCACTGTACCATATGGGGACACATGTACTACTATGTAGTGTCCCATCCATCTAGATTTCAACTTCCCAAGGTGCAACCTGAGTCTTGAGTTGAATAGAAGGACCAAATCACCTAGGATAAACTCCCTTTTTGCAATCTTATTATCATGGTAAATCTTCATCCTTTCTTTATAAATAGCCTCACTCTCATAAGCTCTAAGTCGGAATTCATCCAACTCATTGAGTTGGTTAAGCCTTAGAATAGCTGCTTCATTCCAGTTCATGTTCAGCTTTTTCAGAGCCCACAGCGCCTTGTGCTCTAGTTCAACTGGTAAATGACATGCTTTGCCATAAACCAGTTGGTATGGAGACGAACCAATAGGGGTCTTATAGGTTGTTTGGTAAGCCCATAACACATCATCGAGCTTTCTAGACCAATCTTTCTGGCTAGTATTCACTGTTTTAGCCAGGATGGTCTTGATTTCCCTTTTTGAAACTTCTACTTGTCCACTTGACTGAGGGTGGTCAGGTGTGGCCACCTTATACTTGACACTATATTTTTCCAACAGGGTCCTGAAGAGGCAGTTATAGAAGTGAGATCCACCATCACTAATAATAGCTTTGGGAGTGCCAAACCTGGCGAAGATGTGCTTCCAAAGGAATGCTATAACACTTTTCCCTTCATTATTTGATAGTGAAATTGCCTCCACCCATTTGGAGACATAATCCACTGCCACCAAGATGTATTTCATTCCATATGAGCTAACGAATAGGCCCATGAAGTCGATGCCCCATACATCAAACAACTCAACTTCCAAGATGAGGGTTAATGGCAACTCATGTTTATGGGTAATACCACCCTGCCTTTGGCATTGATCAAAAGACTTGGCAAAATCATATGCATCTTGGTGAATAGAGGGCCAATAATATCTGCATTGTAAAATCTTATGTGCAGTTCTGATACCACTGTGATGACCCCAAACTAGAGATGAATGATAGGCCTCCAGAATGCTCAACATTTCTATTTCAGGCACACACACCTGTGAATGATCCCATTTGCACAAATGTGAACTAAATATGGCTCATCCCAATAATATCTTCAGGTATCGAATAAGAACTTTTTCTTTTGCTGAGGAGTCAGGTATGCCGGTATCATATCTCTAACAAAGTAATTTGCAAAGTCGGTAAGGCAGGGAATCAAGTCCTGCACTGCAGCTAGTACCTATTTGTCTGGGAAGGCATCATCAATATCAATCTACTCCCTTTCCCTATCTTCGAACTCGATCCTGGATAAATGATCTGCTACCTTATTTTTCGTTCCCTTCCGATCTTCAACCTCAAAATCAAATTCTTGGAGAAAAAGCACCCAGCGAATCAATCTGGGTTTAGCATCCTTTTTGGACATCAGGGACCTCAAAGCGGCATGGTCTGTATGAATGATCACCTTGGTTCCAAGCAAATATGCTCGAAATTTTTTGAATGCAAAGACTACCGCCAGTAGCTTTTGTTCTATGACCATGTGATTTTTCTGGGTTGTATTGAGTGATTTACTAGTGTAGTAGATTGGATGAAAGATCTTTGCTCTTCTTTGGCCCAAAATAGCACCAAGAGCAACACCGCTAGCATCACACATTACCTCAAAAGGAAGAGACCAATCTGGAGCTACGATGATACGAACAGTGGTGAGTTTCTCTTTTAAGCACTCAAAAGACCTTAGACATGCCTCATCAAACACAAACTTTACCTCTTTCTCAAGTAATTTGCACAATGGCTGTGCGATCTTTGAAAAATCCTTGATAAATCGTCCGTAGAATCCTGCATGCCCTAGAAAGCTCTTGACCCCTTTTATGGAAATAGGGGGTGGCAAACCGGCTATAACCTCAATTTTTTCCATGTCCACCTCAATCCCCTTTCCCGAGATTTTATGACCCAACACTATTCCCTCCTTAACCATAAAATGACATTTTTCCTAGTTTAGGACCAGATTAGTTTCTTCATATCTTTTCAATACTTTTCCCAAGTGGTCGAGGCAAGATTCAAATGAGTCACCTATAACAGAAAAGTCATCTATAAATACTTCAATGGTGTCCTCCACCATATCTGAGAATATAAACATCATGCAGCACTGGAATGTGGATGGTGCATTGCATAATCCAAAAGGCATTCTCATGAAAGAGAACGTTCCATACAAACAAGTAAAGGTCATTTTTTCCTGGTCTTCTAGAGCAATGGTAATATGATTATATCTTGAGTATCCGTCAAGAAAATAGTACCAACTTCCACCTGCCAGTCTATCAAGCATCTGATCTAAGAAAGGCATTGGAAAGTGGTCCTTCTGGGTCCAGTGGTTGAGTTTCCTGTAATCCATGCATACATGCCATCCTGTGACTGGTCGTGTCAATATTAGCTCATTCTTTTTGTTAGGAACCACTATGATCCCACCTTTCTTCAGTACGCACTGTACTGGGCTCACCCACTTGCTATCTGTGATGGGATATATGACACCAGCATCCATCCACTTGATGATCTCCTTCTCTACTATTTCTTGCATTGAGGGGTTCAGGCAGCGCTGATGTTCTATACTTTGTTTGCAATCTGGCTCTAGTTGGATCTTGTGAGTACATATGCCTGGTGGGATTCCGATGATATCAGCTATGGTCCAGCCAATTTCCTTTTTGTACTATTTTAATATATTGATCAAAGCTCCCACCCGATTGTCTAACAAGTCTACTGCTATTATGACAGGTAAAGTAATGTCTTCACTAAGGAATGCATACTTTATATGGGGAGGTAGTGCTTTCAGCTCAAGGATTGGTGGTACCTCCACAAATGGCTTGGCCGGTGGTGTTGAACGATTCTTAGATCCAGGTCAAACTTCTTTGGGTTGAAGTTATATGACCGCATTCAATTTAAAGCGTACACCGTCTCCGCGTATTCCGGTATCCCATCTCCCTCATAATTCATCATCACATCCACTAATGTATCAATAGTCATCATCTCCTCCACAGACATTGGTAGTTTGTCATATTCCATCTGGGTTCTTGAATGAGGGATCGTTCCCGTGATGTATCCTGACAGAATAACAAAAGAAACACAAGGAAAAAGTAAATAGGGAAATAACTACCTAAAGTCAAATACAAGCAAATAATCTAGTCTAAGTCTTATTCCCTGGCAACGGTGCCACTTTTGATAACACTGAAACCATATCTCCTACCGAAGTATGAAGCGGACATTGTCAATAAAACATCCAACAAAGAGGTTGGGGTCGAACCCACAGGGAATATGGAAGATCAAGACTAATGTTGGTAAGTGAGTTTGTTGGTTATTTACTCCAATTAGGGGGTTTAAGAAAAATAATAATTAAAAACAATGATTGAAATTGTGATGTAAAATCAAGAGTTAAGACTAACTAGGTTTTGTGTTCCCCGTGGGTTCATAACTACTTCGGGTATACACTCGTGATCAATACCATCGCTTACATATAGAACTGATAACTAGGGTTCATCCAAATGACTGGTTTGTCCCTATTAAATGACTATACTCAATCACCGGGTCAAGTCTCATGAGAAATTTCAAATTAACCGTTATTAGTTTGTTCCAAATTTATCTATCCTGCGACCACAGCTCAAGTTAATACAACGATCATCAAAATCAATGCTTTATTGTAATTCTCTTTTCCTAATCTATACCTCTCTAGGTCAAGCAAGTAAAGAATTCGGGCAAGCCCTAATATTGTACACCATTACGAAAAGTTTAAGCATGAAGAGAATATAAGACAAGTGTTTTTCATTGGTTTTGAATTACTTTCATGTAACCTTAGCTCATTAATCCATTATGGTTCCCACAACCCTAGTTGTGGAGGTTTTAGCCTCTCATAGTTGCAAGGTTGTGACTTGCATTCATAATTAAATACATAAATCAATACTTACAATCGTAGATGAGAGAAAATCTCCTTCGATTATATCCAAAATAACTCAAGAATAATTCACAAAGATCAAGAAATAAATCAAGAAAAGGTTGATCATAAGTCAATCAACTCAATTTTATGTTTTCCTTCCTTTCTAACCTTCTCTGACTACTTCCAATGTCTCCTTATGAAAATAAAATATAAAATGTATTTATACAGATATAAAAATCCTTTTCATAAGCTAACAGGATGAATTTCCATAACTGGTCGCTTGTGCCACAATCGATCCTACGACCCCTAGCCGGTTCGTATGGGTCGTACCTTCTTCCCGTATGTCATTGGCCGGCTAACATTTGGCTAAGTGTTGGGCCTTGATACGACTCATACATGCTCCCTATGATTCATACTATGCTTTTGTGGCTTGACTTGGAGAATTCTCAATGTTTCTAAAGCTCTTCACGAGTGTGATGGTACGACTAGTACCTTGACGCCACAACTCATACTGTCTATCAGTGTCGGGGTTCAGCCTCTTGTGAAAATCTTATGAATCTTTCCACAACTCAATGCTATGGCTCCTACAAGCATTGCAAGACTCGTACTAAGAGTCGTAGGATGCACTCTTCATAACATAGCCATCTGAAACTTTTCACAGTCTTCAGTACAGCTCGTAGCATCAACCTGCGGCTCGTACTGAGACTTGTGACTTAAGCCTATTTTCTACCCTTTCAGTCTATCTTTTGCACATTCTTTCTCCAACACCTATTTATCCTGTAACCAAAGAAAAAGTGTTTTATATCCATATAAACATACCTAAGTCCATGCTATTTTCTCAGTTTTGAGCATCGAAAGTGTTGTAAACTCACAGCAAATCAGCAACCCAAGTTCATTGACTTATGTGTGCTCAGTGTGGAGGTGAAACAAAAATAGGGTGTAGAAAAATTGCAGTGCAGAATAGTACTACGAGCCTCAGTACGACTCATAAGAGCATTGTACGGGCCATGGTATAAGCCATGATGAGAAACAAAGATATGGCCTAGTGCATGATTCATGGTACAGTTGGTCCTATGACTCGTAACTCCATTGTACGGGTCGTTTTACTCACTTTACTTATAAACTATGCAAAGTATGGAGATCCAACTCAGTGTTACCTATGATTTATAGTATGGTTCGTACCTTCATGGTATGAATCCTATCATTGGCTCGTAGGTCCATAGGTAAGTTTCTTAAATCTCTGCTACGAGTCCTAGGGACGAGTCATAAGTCCTTCCTATGAATCGTGGAATGAGTCGTGATTGGCCAAATCACTTAAGTCGACCCTACTCGACCGAATTGTTTTAAAATTTCCCTAAAACTATTTAAACTTCAAACATTTCAGACCCTTCTCCCATGAACTCAAAACCTAAAACTTATGAACACTTCCAAGATTCCCTCACACCTGTAACTCAAGAATAAAATCGATTAAGAAGATTGTTGCTCGATTAAGACTGCTTAAGTCAAATTCTAACCCTAAGCATTAAAACACGCACGAAGAGAGCAAGATTTTGCAACATTCAAGTATGTAATTATGCTTTGAATTCAGGTAAAAATACCCTCATGTTTGTGTAAACTTTCTTAAACAACTGAGAGTCCTCAAAAAGCATGAAAATCGATGAGGATAATGATCGGTAAGGTGCTAAATGGTTGTGTTGACTAGGTGGATTCGAGCATGCTTAGAACTAAATTTAAATTGCTACTGATCGAGTTACAGGTTGTGAATCAAAAAGAGAGAAATGGATAGTTAAAAATTTGTGAAAAATGCATGCCTAAAATTGGAAAATTCTGAGTACCAACACAAATTAAATTTACCAGCAAAATTGACATGAACAAAGGCAAGGACAGGCTTCACAAGCCTTCCCACAACTTGTGGTTTCACACTACGACTCGTAGGATGGATCGTTGGGACTATCCTAAGACAAATGTATGACAAAGTAATTGGTACGGAACCTATTACAACCCGTGGTATCCTACTACGAGTCATACCTAGTAACGGTACCGGAGTCTAAAAAGGGTCAAATCCAAAGGCAATAGTACAACTCTTCCTACGACTGATGGAATCGACTTATGGGTCGTACCATGAGTCATGGAAAAATACAGAACAATGAGTTGTAAGAAGTATACTCATACGACTCGTGATATGAACCATATCTTCATGGTATGAGTCGTACCTATGAGTCATGACTATGACCTGAGATGTTACGAGTCTCAATATGGATCGTACCTCTTAAGTACGACTCGTACTGTAGACTCGTGAAAAAATTTAGAGGATTGTTTCTTGTTTTCTTTCCTCAGATATGAAGTTCTAACCCTTCTTCTCCACGGGTACAATGACTTTGAAGAAGAAAGCAATAAAATCTTCCAAAGACAAAGTCGGTAGGGTAGAGATAGAAACTCGGAGGACATTGAGAGGGTTCACTGGAAGAATACAGGGTTGATACATCTGACACCGATGGGACCCGAACCACTAGGGAAAAAGCTAAAGCGCAGGTTGAGGAGGCAACTACCACATCTGCTAATGCTCCCCAGTTTGAGGGGGGAGTTGAGGAAAGAGTCTAACAGTTTGGTAATGGCTCTAATGATGATGAGGGGTCGAAGGAAGCCAATCTGGTGATGGAGATAGTGAGTCCAGACTCGAGGATGAGTAGCCAATGTTGAGCAAGAGCATACTCCGCCTATGAAGAACCGTACTATTCGGTGGAGAGTACCAGGTGAACAGGAGATCTATGAACAGGGTCTCTCTCTCACTGCCAAGAACGACCCTAGGCAGAGTATTCAAGAAGAGCCGCGGATCCTTACCAATGCACTAAATGAGGTGGAGGAGATGAAGCGAATATTGAACTATTACGGGCTTAAATAGATGGCTACAACTCTAAATAAATTCACTTCAGAGATCGTCCGGGAGTTCTATTCCAATTATTTGGCTATCATTGAATAGAAAGCAAAGGAGGGGAAGAAAGTCAAGGATCAGCCCAAGTTGGAGAGCGTCATGGTGGGAGGCCATACTGTTGACAAGCATACCATTGCTCGGGTATTATATGGGCCTCAGTTTATTCCACCCCACACTACACTGGAGTTTAACTATCAAGTAGACTCCATGAAGAAAATCAAGCAGTTAGTCCTTGAGGAGATGAAGAGTCAAATTAAGTGGTTGTCTGGGTCATCGCTGAAGATAAGGAGGAGGTAGAATGGGTAACTAGCGGAAACCAAGTCACAAAGAATTCACCAAACTTCATAGAAAAAGACTATTAGATGCTAGTTCGCCACAGGTTGGCACGACAGTGAATGACGATACCCTCAATGTAGATATAGCAGCATTGGTAGCATGTATCATGTCACGATACGCCATCAACATTTCTAGGGTTATTGCGGAGGAGATCTAAAATTGAGTTATGGGATTGAGCACTACCATCCCATTCCCGAGTCTTATATCCAGGCTGTGTATGGAGGCAGATCTCCAGGTGTATTATGGTTAGGAGTGGTTGATTAGAGGACAACAAATAGTAGAAATTTTCTTGATCCAGTATGAAATGAACCTGATAAGCCGAGCACGAGTTTCTACCGCAGTCCTAATTCCACGGGCAGTTGGGGGCGAGCAACTGAATGCCCCCACCTCACAAGAGCAGGATGAGACACCGGCTATAGACGTTGGCCATTCAATGGCAGCTCCTAGCACCTCCGCTGCACCACCTATGGGCCTTTCAAGCCAGACCCCTGTAGGATACATGCTCGTGCCTCAGGAAGTTCTCCAAAAAAGGAAAATAGACCAACCATCATAGAAAGAAAGGAGTTGTCTATGATGGAGAATGTGAAGCCTTGGGTGAAGGCTAAGATTGAGGCAGCTCCACGAATTTTATATGCCAAACTCAATAGTTTTGAGAGATGCTTCAATGAGTGCATGGTCAAGCAGACTGACATTGGTAGCCTCCATGAGGAGTTGGGGGCTCTTCAGAGCCAAGTGACTGAGTTGTCATCTCGATGTCCGACAATTCTAGGAGCCCCCACTCTTTCTGACCTCGACATTAGGATAGATGATGATCTTGATTTGGCGGCGTATTAGGAGCTGACTGGAGATGAGGAAGGAAAAATGAAAAAGAGGGTCTTGGAGGATGTTGGAGAAGAGGCCCTAAAGAAGAAGAGAAAGAAGTAAAAGAAAGAGCACAAGTGGGCGAGATTGGAGAGTCAACAGAATCACGATGAGCATAGACCGGAGTTTCTTGAGAGAGCGAGAGGAGAAGGTAGCTCCACCACTGCCTATGCCGAGCTTACAGGTGCCAAGGACCCTTTGAGCGAGCCACATTCAGCCCAAGTAATTCCATAGGTCGCATAAGTGACCACTACTGCTATGGCTGTGACCATTCCCCCAATTGATATACCATTGAGTGCATCGTCCACCGCCAGCGCCATGACTACAGCAGAGGTACCACCTCCGTAGGATAAAAGGAGCGCTTAATGCGCCACAGGTATGTTCCCTTCCTTTATGTTTTGTATCCTATGCTTCGGGGATGAAGCATGCTTTTTAAAAAGGGGAGGGGTGTACTTGTATATTTTTTTGGGATTTTTGAATTCGTCCGAGGGTTTTTCTTGTCCTGTTTCTTTTCCCTAGGGCATGCTATATAGTAGAATCGGCATGTTTAGGATGTTCATATTTAATTAGAAAGTAGCTTAGGATTACTCAGACAATAAAATGCACTAGTTTTGAAGTTTTGAAAAAAATTGACCTTGCTAAAATTATTTATGGTTAGTTATGTAATTATTGATTGCAATACATGATTTCTGTGGATCTTTTTGTATCATTTGGTATATCAACATGAGTAGTTATAGCTTGCATGAATGCAAAACATGTACCATGAGTGAGTGAGGCCATATACCTAGTTTAATACTGCATAGAGGACCTAGAACCTTCCCGATTGATCTTTACATAGGTTTTAAGATGGTTGGTTAGGAAAGGATCATAGACCATTTTTGTTTAGCCCATTTTAGCTTAAATTATCCTACCAAAATGATATGATTCCCTTGATCCCAGTTTTAAGCCTTAAATGAACCATTTTTCTTTGATTAAACGAATAACCTTACCCATTTTTTATAACGAATCCGTTTTGTCTTTGGTCCCTCCTTGGACATTGTGAACTTCAACCCAAACAAAATGCCTTAGTTGAGGGTGGCTAGAGTAGGGGTGCATAGATCATGGGAAGGTGAAAAAGGAAAAAAAAAGAAAAGGGTTAAAAATGAGGTGTGGTGTGACAACAAAAAAAGAAAAAAGATCTAAAAAGAAAAATTATAAAGAAGATACAAAAGAGAAAAATGAATGAAAAATTGAAAACACACCACACCCATATAATTGTATAAAAATGGATAAAAGGTTGAAAAAAGTGAAAAGGGTGAAATAAGTGAAATGTGGAACCACGTGTACGTAGTGCCGAGGGCTTAGTCACTAAAAATTCCATATTTATCATTTTTAGCCTGAAAGCCTACATTACAAGCCAAATAAAGTCCTATTGTGATCCTAGTCTGACTGTCCGAAAAGCCAAAGTAGAGAAAATAAGGGCAAGACTATGGTATCCAATGTGCAGTATTTGGAACTTGCTTATAAGAGTGAGAGTCTTACTTGTTCAGTCCCACATTTCATATTTTCATATATTTGTGAGTTGGAGACTTCATTTGCTGTGAGGGTACATGGTTTGTATTTTACTCTGCCGGTTGTCTGTGTGAAAAGAATTGATGATGACTTGATTCTTTGTTAATGACTAGATGACATGTCTTGATCCTTGTTTATCATGGTTTGTGTTTACTTGATGTGCATATGCTGATTTGGTTTACCGGAAAAAGGGTCAAAAGCTGCTTGAGTTTAGAGTGCAAATTTTGATTGGTTTTGGTTGTAGTATCCTAGGTTTATTTTCTAGTTAAGCGATTTCAGTTTTTGTTTTCTTTGCATGAGGACATGCAAAAGTCTTAAGTTACAAGTGTTGATGTGTTGTGATTTACAGCACTTTTGATGCTTAAAACTGGGAAAATAGCATGGATATACGTATGTTTATACGGATATGAGGTGTTTTTACTTTGTTTTTAGGGAAAATAAGTGTTGGAGCAAGATGTGCAAAAGTGCAGAAAAGTACAGAAAAGCAGCCAAGTACTGATCTCAGTACGAGCCATGCCTAGATTGTACGAGTCGTACTGAGACTTGTGGAAAAGCTCAGAAGGCTGGAAAAATTCAAAGGAAAAGTATGACTCTCAATACGAGTCATACCTAGCTAGTACGAGCCGTAGATGGAGTCGTGGAATATTTCAGAGTTATTTGCACAAGAAGTCTCCTGGTATGGGTGGCACCTATGGATCTTAGCATCTACCTTTGACCCGTACCAGGAGCTATGGAATGCTTCGGTGATTCAAAGGACTTGGCAGAACACAAGATGCGACAAGCGGTCACGAGTCGTAGGATCAAGGTAAGAGGTGTACCAAGACACTCGTAGAAAACTTCAGAAGATGTCTAAGTTCTCAGAGCCAAACCACGATTGGATTGTACGACTCGTGGGATCATGTTATGAGTAGTACCAGTTGCAAACACTTAGCTAATTCTGCAGAAGTCAAGGAATGTATGAGAGTAAGGCACAACCCATACAATCCTGTTACAGGTCGTATGATGAGTCGTAGGATGTGTCGGCACCAGATTTGGTTATTTCCCTGTTAACTTAGGAAAAGGATTTCATTGTTTGTATAAATATGTTTTATGTTTCTTTTAGGTCGGAGAAGGTTAGAATTAGTGGATTGTCAATTGCTAGCAAGTTTGTAATTAGCTTCTGACAATATTGGAGAGAAATTCTTGAGAATAAAAACTTGAATTTGTCAATTGTTCTTGATTTTGTTCATCATATTCTATTGCAATATTCACATCAGGTTTTCTTTCAATCATTATTGTAAGTATTTAATTATGTGTTTGTCTTTGAATACTAATCACAATCTTACAATCATGAGAGGCTAAAACCTCCACAACTAGGGTTGTGGGAACTATGGTGGATTAACTAAATAGGGTTACACAAAGTGATTCGAAACTAATGTTAAACGCTTGTATTGTATTCTCTTCGTCTTTAATGTTTCTTAATGATGCACAACATTAAGACTTACCCAAATTATCTATTTGCTTGAATCTAGAGAGGTAGAGATTAGAAAAAGATAATTACAACAAAGCCTTAATTTTTATAATCATTGTATGACTTGAGTTGCAGTCGCAAGATAGTTAATTTGGAACATATTGATAATGCTTAATTTGAATTCGCTCATGACATCTAACCAAGTGATTGAGTATAGTCTTTTAATAGAGATGAACCAGTCATTTAGATGAACCCTAGTTATCAGTTCTATAAGTAAGCATTGGGATTGATCATGAGTGTAAACCCGAACTAGTTATGAACCCTTGGGGAAAACTTACCCTAGTTAATTGCAAATCATGATTAACAACACTTTGTTTTTACGTTTATATTATAATTATTTATCTATAAACCTCCCAATTTGGAGATAACTCACCAACTTAAATACGACATTAGTCTAGTTTTACCATATTCCCTGTGGGTTCGACCCCAACCTCTTTGTTGGGTTCTTTACTGACAATGTCCGCTTCATACTTTGTCAGGTGTGTGATTTTGAGTGTTATAATGTGTCCTTTTCTATCATTTAAGACTCGAGTACTCAGTTTACATCTCATTTATGGATTCTATGTAGAAGGAGTTGGTTATTCAAGTTGAGCTTAGCATAACATTTCACCCAAAGACAAATGGTCACTCCAGGCGAACTATTTAGGTTCTGGAGGATATGTTATAGGGAAAGTGTGATTGACTTTGGAGGTTATTTCTACTAGTTCTTGCCTTTAGTGGAGTTTATATATAATAATAGTTACCATTTTAGCATTCAAATGGCTCCATTTGATAATTTATATGGTACGATGAGTAAGTCTCTAGTGGATTGGTTTGATAATTTCAATGTTAGACCCTAGGGTACAAACATGTTAAGGGATTTTATGGATAAAGGTGAAATTAATTCAGGATCGACTTTTCATAACTTAGAGCAGACGGGAGAGTTATGCGGATTGGGGAGGGGGGTCCATGATTTAGAGTCATGATTAGTGAGAAGGTTTTACTGAAAGTATCACCTATGAAGGGTTTAATTAAGTTTGGGAAGAAGGAAAAGCTTACCCCTGGGTTCATTGGTTCATATAAGCTGTTGTAGTGTATCAACAAGATGGCTTATGAGTTGGATTTGCCTCCTAGTTTATCAAGAGTTCCTTTGGTGTTCCATTCTGATGGTTCTCATTTAATTCTATGGAATTCATTGCAGCTAGATCAAAATCTGGCATTTGAGGAGGAGCTCGTAGCCATTCTGAGCAGACAGATTCCAAAGTTGAGTTCTAAGGACATAGCATATTTGAAGGTGTAGTGGAGGCATAGAGGAAGCCACGTAAGAGTCGAGTTAGATATGCAGAGAAGATATTCTTAAATTTTTGATAGTTTGGTTACCTTATTTCGCTTTATGTTTGTCATGATGCGAGTTGAGAACCCAGATCGATACATGGAACCTAGAACCACGAATAGCTCCAAGTCGACCCATGCCATGAACATAGCACATAAAGAGCATACATCAAGCGGAAACTAATAAACTAATCATAAATAAGCGGAAGTCTAGATACAAATCAATCATAATAGAGTCAACATTGACAAAGCTGAAATTCTATAAATTGTCTTATAAGCCTCTAACATGTCTGAAGAGATGATGGGACAACATCCCCAACTAGCTCACTAATGTCTGAAACTGAAAATAATATAACTAGATACTAACTAAAGGTCCTCGAAGGATGAGGACTCACCAATGATGGAAAATTGAAATAAGCTGCGGGAAATTAGCTAGTGGTGGAACTGAATCTGATTGTCCAGACCTGTATCATGAAATGATACAGCATAGAATATGCGGTCAGTACTTGAAATGTACTGAGTATGGAAGGTAAGTAAAACGTGATGAATAAATATTAACTGAAATCATGCATATAAACATAAATCATAAGATCATGAGAGTAAGTACTGCATGCTGAAATCTGAATCTGAAACATGTTTAATAACAAGCTAAATATCATATCTAAATAGGATGACCCAAAGCTAGAATAGAAATCATATGACTTGTTTCAACATAAATCATAAGTAAAAACTCGTAAACTAATCATAAGGTCAAACCTACTGTAAAACACAATATCATGAGTCATGAACATAAATAACTAAAATTATGAGGAACAATGGGAGACTCGTCATACAACCGAAACCATCACGATAGAGCTTACATGATGCCCCAACTATTACACTCAAGTTGGTAGAGTCGTCCAAAACCTTTCTTGGGCTAAGGACGATACCATGATATCGATATCAAATTGAAGGCCCCTTTGGTGGCAGGGGAATCTCATAAGGGAGGTATCAATGAAAATATATAAACCTACATTGGTGTATAGTTCTTAGATCTGGGGGTTCACCTGAACCCTAGCCTACTCGGTGCTAGACACTACTCCCGAAAATATGCAAGATGCTCACCATCATTTTTCAATGAAGTTGAAGACATACCATAAGCCAAAAATGGGAGTATAGACTCCAAAACCATGTGGTAAACTGATTTTATAAAACTGAGTTGAATCATGAAAACACACTTAACCTGTGTGATGTACCCAAAATCTTTAAATCATGCACATCTGAAATAGGCTTCATAAGTCAAAATCTTACATTCATACATGGGTAATTTGTAAATATTCATTCATGTTAGACATCTCCTCATACTTGAAATCATGAATCATAAACTTGACATTTCATGAACTTGCATAATTGGGCATAATTTTTTTTAAAATATGAAATCATGAATTTATAATCAAAAAACTTATAAAATTTCCCATGATCTTAAAACATATTTTAAAACATGAAGGTAATTGACCCATAAGCAAATCGTAGAGAATTTCATGAAAGTTGGGCTAAAACCCTATAAGATGATACACTTGAATTAAGACTTGAATTCATGAATTTGAGGAGAATTTTGGGTATGAGAGTGAAAGTAAACTCTCATTCATAGCTCTACATACCTGGGTAAGCTAAATCTTAGCTTGACTTTGAAAGCCCAAGAGAATTGGGGAAGAATTTGATAGGGTTCAAGCTTGATCTTCAAAGGGAAATTTCTAAACTTGCATGCATGGGAATTAAATGAATTAGAATAGGTTAAACTCCTTTAATACACTTCTTTCAAAGATTAAAGTGAAGTAGTTTAGGACTTAGGAGCTTAGGAATTATGGAAATACCCTTATTGATTTCACAGGAAAACTCACACTGCCAGATGCCACGACTCAACCAATGAGTCGTCCGTCGATCCAAAGGCTCATTATATCACTCGTTAATTCATTCAAAAGTTTCTCAGTTCTCAGGCCTTCGAACAAGGACTCAATAGGATGGGTCATTACTGGACACAATGACCCGTTGTGTCCTCTCGCGTCACTACTGACTCCACAAGTATAGCTTTTTGAATTTCCACCACAGACACCAAAAATGGGTTGTACCATGTGGAAATAGGTCGTTATATCGTCCGTTGTCACTGCACCAACTTTCGCTGCACCTTCCCATGAGTACTAATCACAACTCGTTGTTCCTCACAACAAGTCGTACCACGACTCGTACCATCCACCTTGTCAATACCAAACGAAACAATGACTACAAGTAATGACCCATTATGGGGACCCATGATTCATTCCATGGCTTGTTGTTCCTGGACCTGTCGACCAAAAATTTCACTAGCTCTCGAACCCACGATCCGTTACTACTTCCCACAACTTGTACAACGAGTCGTTCTGAGGCATTTTTCAAACTTTTTCTACTGATCACAATACAAATCCCTAGTCTATTCTTAGGGACCTTTGGGGTATTACAATATCTCCATCTTGGGAATATTCATCCTCGAACGTGGGTTAAACATACTGAAAAGCTGGGGAAAGGACTGCAAATTCTGAAACTGCACAACTAATGCTGAAATCTGACGGAGTGACTGAATCTGGACTGATATATATGACTGAACTAAATTAATGAATCATACATACATGCTAAAACATGAAAGGAATTGAGATACATGAAATTGACAGGAAACTAAATAGAGTACTAAGGAGGAAACGGATACCTTATGCTGAAACTAAGCTGCTAGGGAAAAGATGCGGGTATTTAGCCATCATATTTACTTCGGCCTCCCATGTAGCTCCCTCAATAAGTTAATTCCTCCACAAGACGTTCACTAAATCTACTTCTTTGTTTCTCAAATTCCAAACCTGATAATCAAGGATCTCAACTGGAACCTCCTCATAACTAAGACTATCTTTCACACCTATTCTCTCCACTAGAATAACCAAGGTCGGGTCACCAATGCACTTCTTTAATAGAGATACATGGAAAATTGGTGTACCTCACTGAACTTTCTCCATAGTCTCATGAATTGAATCTGGCCCTATCAACGTAGCCTCACCTACCTCAAACCATCTAATAGGTGACCCACATCTCTACCTATAAAGAGCCTCAAAAGAGCCATCTGAATACTAGAGTGGTAATTGTTGTTATAAGCAAACTCGATAAGACATTAATGATCATCCCAACTCCCCTGAAATCAGTCACACATGCTCTCAACATATCCTCGAGAGTCTGAATGGTCCACTCAGCTTGATTGTCTATTTGTGGGTGAAAAGTTATACTAAGCTTGACCTGAGTACCAAGTCCCTTCTAAAATGATATCCAAAACTGCAATGTAAACTAAGTACCTCTATCGTAAATAATGGACTAGGGAACTCCATGCCATGGATCTAACTCTCAAATATATAATCTAGCATAATCCTCAGCTGAATCGGTAGTTTTGACTAGTAAGAAATGAGATACTTTGGTCAACCTATCTACAACCACCCAAATAGGGTCATACTATCGACGCGTACGAGGCAACCCTATCATGAAGTCCATGTTGATCTCTTCCCACTTCCAAGTAGGGATACTAATGTCTTGTACCACACCTCCAGGTCTCTGATGCTCAACTTTCACTTGTTGATAATTCAGAAACTTAGCCACAAACTCCACTATATCCTTCTTCATATCATTCCACCAATAGACTTCCTATAGGACACAATACATCTTGGTGGCACTTGGGTGGATATAATACCAAGAGCCACGAGACTCGCCCCACATCCGCTCTCTCAAGTCATCAATGCCCGAAATATATAAACGATCCTAATAACGAAGTACATGATGTGTTTTAAGTTTACAACACTTTCAACGCTTAAAACTAGGAAAATAGCATGGACTTAGGTGTATTTATATGGATATGAAGTACTTTTACTTTGTTTTCAGGGAAAATAGAAGTTGGAGCTAAATTGTGCAAAAGATGGAGAAAATGCAGAAAAGTGGCTTAGTACGGATCTCACTACATGTCACACACCGCCTGGGGGGGGTATGACTGGCACCTGGTGCCCTACTAGGACCTGACCTGCTGGACTGTTAAGCCTGGGCACATCTGGTGCCTGGCTGGCTCTAACTCATATTTCTGGAAACAAAGGGCTATATAACGGCTGTAAATACAGCCCCCGGCCCGTTGGCCTATAGCCTTCTGTACCTGTACTAGCGGCTGACCAGAAACATACTAATTCAGAGGAACCTATACGGGCCGACAAGGCCACCATGCTGTCTAGTTATCCGCAACTCAATCATAAAGCACAAAAGGAAACTACGTGACCGGCAAGGTCACCACTACTGGCAAGCTATGGCCCCACACGGCCAAAGTAAAAGAAAGCAAGAATACTGACAACCAAACAACTGCATGGCCTCACACGACCGGCTCATCTGACCACAGGTAATATATAGACTGCAAGCCTCTAAGAATAGCAATAGAACTGGTCGGGACAGGGCCCCGACCTACCCGTACTACATAACAAAAGAACTGAAATACACCTCTGGAATTCAGTCTCCGGATGACAGGAGCTGAATACTCGATCGCTGACAGGAATCACGTAGTGTCACCTGCTCATCTATAAGTACCTGCAGGCAAGTAATGCAGCGCCCCACCGGGCGTCAGTACCGCTGGTACTGAGTATGTAAAGCAATAACTGAAGCAAAATCTAAATACAATAATGTAACTAAAGAAACTGAAGTAGAGAGAATAGACTAACTGTCTGATAATGTAAATCATACCTTCTCTCAATCTTTACTGGGAAGGATAAGAGTCATACCTGGAAACGTATCGTGCTACTGCTGATCTACTTGTATCTAACATAACATGGCATAACATGAAATAACATAACATAGCACACACGAACCTTACCCGGCCCCCATAAGCCGGGAGGTACAATCAACACAGAATCTATGCCCCTACCCCGGTCATCCCATCTCCTATAGTGGCTGCAAGCATCCTGCCGGTCCCTAGGTATGCACTTGGGCTCGCTGAGCCCCTGACTATAACTGTATCTGAGTCTGAAGGACTCTAAATCAACACCCCGGGCGTACCAGCTCGACGGGGGTGTATAAGGGCCGACCAAGGCACAATATGGGGAAGCTGGCATCCCATCTTCGTCCCCTTGCGGGACGGCATATCACTCCGTAGAGCGACGTATCCTCATCCTCTGGCGGACGAGTCGATACAGCTATTAACCCTGGGCGGTCAGGGATGCTAGGTAATCCAACCCCAATCAATACAATGGTCTCAACTAATCATGCTGTCTGTGTATCTCATAAGCTAGGACTAATAGGTGTAAGGTACCGTATAAATCACATACTGAGCTAATAATAGTAATCTGTAAGTGTCTGATACATGTTGAGACAGGTAAGTATAAATATAAATATAGCCTCCTGTCAAACTGTACTGGGGTAAAGTTATACGAGGAGGTGTTTCTGCTGGAAACTATACTCTTTACTAAGTTTCTGTGTTAACATAATTTCCTATTCCTGACATGCTTTCTAAACCATATATAGTTACTATTCTATATCTGGAATGCTTTACTGATACTGTACTACCTTGCGAGGTTTCATCTAAACACAACAATATCTTAACATGGCATATTACATCACATACTGGATATACTGGGCAACCTTAACCAATTACGCCCGAATCTATATCGTACGGATAGGTATCGTACACGTTACAACCCAAAACTTCTCATATTGCACCAATATTCAAAATAACATGATAATCGCTTTCTAAACATGCTACTGGTCTATAAATTACTATACTGCTTCGAGGTTACTCAACTTGCCGAGGAAACTTAACTTTACATACCTTATCTTTGAATATTCGTCTGTCGGACGAGGCTCGGCCGGTACTTCAGCTATTTTCTCCTAACTGCATTCATAAATACGTCAATCAATACTAAATACAACGTTATTGTAAAGAGCGACGTTACTTCCAATTTAATTTATAGCCTAAACTTAGGCTTATCGAAAGACGGTCAAAAACTCGCTATTTTTCAGCGGCCTAGAAGGGAGAAATATTCACTTCTCAGCTAGGAACACATAGACATAAATTTAGAGCAATTCTACTTACTTTAGTTCGGCGGCTCGCCGATTCGTCGGCCGTATTTCGCGAAACTAACTCCGTAGAAATGCTCTCTGCTGCTAAATACCTCGGTATCTGGGATTAATTTGAGTTTGGGCAGCGTTTGGCAGTGTAATCGGACGAAAATTATTTAATTTTCTTCGTTCCTTTTCTCCCTCTGCCGGTTGCCCTCTGTTCTCTGGAAATTTAAAAGATTTTTATCAATTAAAACCGAAGTGGGGCTTTATATACTTGGGCCTGGACAAGGCCAACGTGTCACGGAGCCAACGCGGAGGCTCCTCCTCCATGACACGCCGCCATCGCGGAGGGGCTCTGCCTCAGCTCCTTCCGTGATGGTTCGACAGGCTTCTCGTCCGATCTTTTCCCGGGCCTTTCTCCAACACGTATGGCCTTCAAATATGCTTAACCAACGTGGAAATAGGTCATCTAAGTGCTGGGAATTCTACAGGGTGTAACATTCTCCCCCCTTAAGAACATTCGTCCTCGAATGTATACTGCCATGTAGAGGATTACTTAACTTACTTGTTTAGAAAAATTCTGGCAGAGTTTCCCCTGTAATATGGACTATACCAAGAACCTAAAATGCAGAAAAGTCCAATACAGGCACTGCACAATCCACTGGATAGTTAAATATCAATCTGTCTCACTTATACATACAGGACCATAAGATACTACATAGCAATAATATGGACATACCTGTCGCCTAAATGGATGAGGATATCTGGTCCTCATATCTGTGAATCTGTTTGTCTAGGCTAGCTACTGGAATATCTTTGTAGGCCAGCTTTTTCGTAACCTGGATATTCTGGACTGGGACTATTCTGGACGGGTCTCCTATGCATTTCCTCCGCATAGTTACATAACAGACCGGATAAATGGGTTCTAATTCTGGAGGCAAATTCAATTAATGGTAACTGCTCATTTTGACTATTACTGAAATCTAGCACACACGCTCGCAACATGTCTTCGAGCATCTGAATTGTGCGCTCAGCCGACTCATCTGTCTGAGGGTAGAACGCTGTGCTTAAATTAATCTGCGTGCCCAAACCTTTCTGAAATGATTGACAGAATCTAGCTGTAAATTGTGCTCCTTCATCTGAAATAATGGATACTGGTATTCCATGTAATCTGACTACCTTTCTGATATACAACTCAGCATAATCTTCGGCCGAGAAAGTAGCTCTTACTGGCAAGAACTGAGCTGATTTTTGTCAATCTGTCACTTATCACTCATATAGAGTCATGTCTGTGTTTAGTACGGGGTAATCTTGCTATAAAATTCATATTCATCGCTTCTCATTTCCAAAGAGGCACAGCTATGTTCTAAACTAACCTGCCTGGTTTCTGATATTCTGCCTTCAACTGTTGGCAGTTAGGACACTGGGCTACCAGTAGTTCTCTTTAATGTCATGGTACCTCTTTGTCGTATCGGGATGAAGAGAATAGCGGGCGTAATGCGCCTCGCTCATAAACTGCTGACGATGCCCCAAAATATCTGGAGCGCAATGCGGCCTTTATATCTCCACACTTCATCCCCGGTTATCTTAAAATATGTCATCTCTCCTTACTGAATCTTATGTTTAAATTGAACCTGGCTAGAGTTCCTATACTGCCGTTCCTTTACTTCCACCACTAACGACAATGCTGCGACATTCCGTATTATCGTTCTGTTATCCGTTATTTCTGCTATGTGAACGGCTAAACCGGCTAACTAGTAAAATTCTCGGGTCTATTCCCGCTGTTCAGACGGCAAGTATGCCAACTCCTCATAGATCTACGGCTAAGGGCATCTACTACCATATCAGCCCTTCTCGGGTGATACCAAATTCTCGCTTTTTAAGGCATAAACTACTGCAACTACCTCCAGGTCATGGGTAAGATAATTCTTTTCACGCCCCTTCAATTGCCTGAAAGCATAAACTGTTACTTTACCATGCTGCACCAACCCTCTGTACCTTCTGGCGATACTAACACTGGAGTTGATGTTAACCTGGCTTTTAACTCTTGGAGGTTCTGCTCACACACCTCAGTCTACTGAAACTTTGCTGCCTTCTGTGTCAATTTAGTGAAAGGTGCTGCTAAGGTGGAAAAATCCTTCCAAAGACCCTCTGCAGTGCCCGGCTAACCGCAGGGACTGCGTACTTTGATCAGGGTGGTAGGTTTAGGCTATGTCTTCACTGTTTTGATTTTTCTGGGTATCTATCTGTACACCAGCCTCCGACACAATGTGACCAAAAAGGCTACTACTAAACTCAACTAAGATTTACATTTTCAAAAGTTAACATATAACTGACAATCATACTGGTTTATTATATTGGAGAATCTGACAAGTAATCTACCGGTATAACTAAAGCTTTATCTGGCCTCCTGACCGCATGCTAAGGCTACTGGTTGCTAAGGTAATCTTGAACAACTATCTGCACACCATGTGCCCGCATCTGATCAGGGGGGGTCCTGATATTGATCATGACCTCTAACGATCTGGCTGCATAACCTTAAGTAACTGAATAGTCGAATGACCCGAATGTGGCAGTAGTCTAGCAATGCTCTAACTGTCCTACTTGAGTACTTATAGTTCGTGCATAACCGCAAACTCGTGGGCATCTAACTGCTCTGTTATTTTGCTGAAACCACTGTAAGGCTGGACTTATTCAACTTACTCCCAGGCGATCAATCTCTGGACCTTCACGGGGAGTCTACTGATCCCCTGATCTTAATAAACACTGTGCTAGCAGGATACTATCAATTTCTTATGCCTTGTGTGTATCCACTTGGATTTATACTGTTATTCTGGGGAATTCTCAGTCTTATGAGTTATTCTGTAAATACTGGCCTTCTGCTAGGGCTCTGTATCTAAATATCTTACAAAAACCAGCTGAAATACTAGTCTGTCGCTGACTACTGATGTGGACCCTTCCCTGGGGTACCCACGGGTATTCTGACTGGGGCGGCCGGCTGACTTATGGGGTGTTTCGCATAATAACTGCTAGGTTGGCTACGCTGACTATTGCCTATAAGGCTGGGAAAACGACGTATGACCACTTAACATGCTAGAACAATTCTGATATTGCTAACCTCTGAAATTTGCCCATTCGGCCTCTAATCCTGGTTCTAGCACATGCGCTACTGTTACCGATCTTCAGGGATGCCTCCCTGCTAATACAGGCGACAGCTGGTCGGTAGACTGTCTAACTGCGCCCTTATCATCTAGCCATCTGTCTTAGGTCAATAACTCTGGTAAGCTCCTAGAGCCTAAATCTGACAACAGCACATGAATCTATCAACTTAATAACTGAGAACTGAGATAGTTTCTATGACTTCATACATAACTCACACTTAATCCGCCCTTTCTCTTCTTCTTTTCTTTCTTCTCTTTTTTTTTTGGCGGGGGGGGGGGGGGTTGTCCTATAATGCAATCTGTATAGGCTTTCTATTATTAATTAGCATCTGTGATGGTGGCCCTTATAGGCAGCCACTCACAACATATCTATGATCTGTATACATATATATCACTATCTACGTACAATATGTACTGATTTCTGCGATAGTTCATAATCTCTGACAGGTTCTGCTGAGCCTCACATCGTACATGATACATTGCTTCTACGGCGTAATACCATCTCTTGCCCCGACTTATCATTTCATTGCATTGTTACCCCATTCTGAAAGTAACATCATAAACATTCTAGTTATTGTCTGCTGTTTGAAATTCCGCCACTCTTGCGATGTGGGGGTCAACGTTCGAATCCTGTAGCCTTACTAGGCATATATTGAGAGCCCATGTCTATCTGCTGGGCCTTATCTCTAGGCCACACTAGATTAGAATTGATGTATCGGTAACTTCTTAACTTTTTCATAGCGGACATACTGCGGTATTCTGAACCGCGATCTTACTGTCAGCGCGAAGCTTAATCCTTAATACAATACTTTATCAATCCGGGGTAGTTCTAATTTTCCCACAAGATCTGACATTCCTGCTTCTTCCTCTCATCTTGCTTAAACTGAACTCTAAGGTTCAAGGTACCTGCCTTTCCTTGCTAATGAGATTACTGATCCAGCCTTGGCCTATACTTCTTCTGACGTATATTCAAGCCCATCTGATTCACCTGACCTCCATATCTTTCGATGTTACAACTAGATTATAACTATAATCTTACAGGTATGTCTTGCTATCTGTTAGCGTACATGGCAGACTTGGCCTTTTTCTGACTCAAACTTGACTATTATTAGACATTCATCCCTAGCAGGTCTATTACCCCTACTTCGGGTAAGCTAACAGTCTTACTTTCTTTACTGGCTTGTTATCATAAGGGTCTGCACAGCTTACGTAATCATAAGGGCTCTCTATATTTTCTACTACTTACTAGGATCAATCAACCCTTTTCGTATTGCAACAATAAAAGCATTCAACTGTACCACACCAAAAAAGATGTATTTGGGATTCCTGCATTTTTTTCTCTTTCTTATACTTACCTGGTGGTCTGACCTTATCTGTAATCATAATTAGATCTTATATAACTAATAAGTAAATCAACTCATATGTATATTATACTTCTGACTCCCTATTCTGACGTTATCAACGTATACTAGGAATAATGCTAATAAAGGTATCACGCTGGGAGGTCTCTAATACCTCCTCCTGCTGTTGTAGTTATCATGTTACTGACTGATGCTCTCTTTCGTTGCTATTTCTGATTTTCTGCCTGTGATAGGATAATGCTGATCTGCCTTTGTACCTGAAATCAAGAATACGGTGAGTTCTCAGGGACTCAACCCTATACTGTACCGCTCTAAAGCACGACTGACTGTGAAAGAAGGGTAACCATCATATCATGCCTCGCAGCCTCCTGCCTATAGTATGTGGTGCACAACACATCCATAGACAAGACTCTACTTAGCACGGCTTGCAGACTCCCTGGGATACGACCTGCTCTGATACCAAGTTTGTCACACCCCGCCTGGGGGGGTATGACTGGCACCTGGTGCCCTACTAGGACCTGACCTGCTGGACTGTTAAGCCTGGGCACATCTGGTGCCTGGCTGGCTCTAACTCATATTTCTGGAAACAAAGGGCTATATAACGGCTGTAAATACAGCCCCCGGCCCGTTGGCCTATAGCCTTCTGTACCTGTACTAGCAGCTGACCAGAAACATACTAATTCAGAGGAACCTATGCGGGCCGACAAGGCCACCATGCTATCTAGTTATCTGCAACTCAATCATAAAGCACAAAAGGAAACTACGTGACCGGCAAGGTCACCACTACTAGAAAGCTATGTCCCCACACGGCCAAAGTAAAATAAAGCAAGAATACTGACAACCAAACAACTACACGGCCTCACACGACCGGCTCATCTGACCACAGGGAATATATAGACTGCAAGCCTCTAAGAATAGCAATAGAACTGGTCGGGACAGGGCCCCGACCTACCCGTACTACATAACAAAAGAACTGAAATACACCTCTGGAATTCAGTCTCCGGATGACAGGAGCTGAATACTCGATCGCTGACAGGAATCACGTAGTGTCACCTGCTCGTCTATAAGTACCTGCAGGCAAGTAATGCAGCGCCCCACCGGGCGTCAGTACCGCTGGTACTGAGTATGTAAAGCAATAACTGAAGCAAAATCTAAATACAATAATGTAACTGAAGAAACTGAAGTAGAGAGAATAGACTAACTGTCTGATAATGTAAATCATACCTTCTCTCAATCTTTACTGGGAAGGATAAGAGTCATACCTGGAAACGTATCGTGCTACTGCTGATCTACTTGTATCTAACATAACATGGCATAACATGAAATAACATAACATAGCACACACGAACCTTACCCGGCCCCCATAAGCCGGGAGGTACAATCAACACAGAATCTATGCCCCTACCCCGGTCATCCCATCTCCTATAGTGGCTGCAAGCATTCTGCCGGTCCCTGGGTATGCACTTGGGCTCGCTGAGCCCCTGACTATAACTGTATCTGAGTCTGAAGGACTCTAAATCAACACCCCGGGCGTACCCGCTCGACGGGGGTGTATAAGGGCCGACCAAGGCACAATATGGGGAAGCTGGCATCCCATCTTCGTCCCCTTGCGGGATGGCATATCACTCCGTAGAGCGACGTATCCTCGTCCTCTGGCGGACGAGTCGATACAGCTATTAACCCTGGGCGGTCAGGGATGCTAGGTAATCCAACCCCAATCAATACAATGGTCTCAACTAATCATGCTGTCTGTGTATCTCATAAGCTAGGACTAATAGGTGTAAGGTACCGTATAAATCACATACTGAGCTAATAATAGTAATCTGTAAGTGTCTGATACATGCTGAGACAGGTAAGTATAAATATAAATATAGCCTCCTGTCAAACTGTACTGGGGTAAATTTATACGAGGAGGTGTTTCTGCTGGAAACTATATTGTTTACTAAGTTTCTGTGTTAACATAATTTCCTATTCCTGACATGCTTTCTAAACCATATATAGTTACTATTCTATATCTGGAATGCTTTACTGATACTGTACTACCTTGCGAGGTTTCATCTAAACACAACAATATCTTAACATGGCATATTACATCACATACTGGATATACTGGGCAACCTTAACCACTTACGCCCGAATCTATATCGTACGGATAGGTATCGTACACGTTACAACCCAAAACTTCTCATATTGCACCAATATTCAAAATAACACGATAATCGCTTTCTAAACATGCTACTTGTCTGTAAATTACTATACTGCTTCGAGGTAACTCAACTTGCCGAGGAAACTTAACTTTACATACCTTATCTTTGAATATTCGTCCGTCGGACGAGGCTCGGCCGGTACTTCAGCTATTTTCTCCTAACTGCATTCATAAATACGTCCATCAATACTAAATACAACGTTATTGTAAAGAGCGACGTTACTTCTGATTTAATTTATAGCCTAAACTTAGGCTTATCGAAAGACGGTCAAAAACTCGCTACTTTTCAGCGGCCCAGAAGGGAGAAATATTCACTTCTCAGCTAGGAACACATAGACATAAATTTAGAGCAATTCTACTTACTTTAGTTCGGCGGGTCGCCCATTCGTCGGCCGTATTTCGCGAAACTAACTCCGTAGAAATGCTCTCTGCTGCTAAATACCTCGGTATCTGGGATTAATTTGAGTGTGGGCAGCGTTTGGCAGTGTAATCGGACGAAAATTATTTAATTTTCTTCGTTCCTTTTCTCCCTCTACCGGTTGCCCTCTGTTCTCTGGAAATTTAAAAGATTTTTATCAATTAAAACCGAAGTGGGGCTTTATATACTTGGGCCTGGACAAGGCCAACGTGTCACGGAGCCAACGCGGAGGCTCCTCCTCCGTGACACGCCGCCATCGCGGAGGGGCTCTGCCTCAGCTCCTTCCGCGATGGTTCGACAGGCTTCTCGTCCGATCTTTTCCCGGGCCTTTCTCCAACACGTATGGCCTTCAAATATGCTTAACCAACGTGGAAATAGGTCATCTAAGTGCCGGGAATTCTACGGGGTGTAACACTACAAGCCATACTAAGAGTCATGAAAGGTACAGGAGCAAATTGTGAAGCAAAGGCAAGTTATGGCTCAAGGTATGAACCGTACCATGGCAGTCATGGAAAGTTCCAGGAGAAATTGCATAGGCCAAGTTTCTTGGTAGGGGTGGAAATCAAGAGACATGAGACCTACCTAAGACCCATGCCAAGGAACCGTAGAAAAGACAATAAGAATAGTAGACTAGCAGAACTCAAGGTACGAGAAGGAATCACGAATCATGGAATAAAGGTAGGAGTTGTACCAGAGCATCCGTGGAAGTTAATAGAGAATGTCAGCAAGTGCAAGTACAAGCCACAGGAAAATCCTATGACTCATAGGTTCTTGGTATGAGTCGTACCATGTCTCAACACTTAGCTAGATTCCGCAGAAGCCAGCCAATGTATGAGTCAAGGTACGACCTATACAATCCTGCTACAGGTTGTTATGAAGTCGACGATAGTTTTTGGTAGTTTTCTTGTTTACTTAGGAGAAGGATCCAATTATATTTATAAATACTTTTTAGGTTATTTTCAGTAAAGAGACAAAATTAGAGGCGCGATTAGATAGGACAAGAGTCAAGAATTGAATTTTTCTTACATTGTTAACAATTAATTCAAGTCTTGGAGATTTTCCTGTGTGGAGATTTTCTTCAATCATCATTGTAAGTATTCAATTATGTGTTTGTTTATGAATGCCAATAATAATCCTACAATCATAAGAGGCTAAAACCTCCACAACTAGGATTGTGGGAACCATGGTGAATTAACAAACTAGGGTTACACGAAGTTATTCAAAACAAATGCTAAACATTTGGATTGTGTTCACTTCATCTTTAATGTATCCTAACGAAGCGCAAAGTTAGGACTTGCCCAAATTCATTACTTGCTTGAACCTAGAGAAGTAGAGACAAAGCCTTGATCTTTATGGGTCATTGTATTACTTGAGCTGCGGTCGCAGAATAGTTAATTTGGAACAAATTGATAACGGTTGAATTGAAATCGCTCATTAGACCTAACCCGGTGATTGAGTTTAGTTATCCAATAGGGATGAACCAGTCGTTTGGATGAACCCTAGTTATCAATTCTACAAGTAAGCATTAGGATAGATCATGAGTGTGAACCCAAAATAGTTACGAACCAATGGAAAACATTTACCCTAGTTAATTGCAGACTTTGATAAACAACAACTGATTATTAATCTTATTTTATAATTGTTTTAATAAACTCCTTTTTCTGGAGATAACATATCTAAAAGCTGAAATACTTGTATTAGTCTATATCTTGACCATGTTCCCTGTGAGTTCGACCCCAACCTTTTTTGGGTTCTTTATTGACAACGGTCACTTCTTCCTTTATCAGGAGTATGAGTTTGAGCTTTATCAAAAAGTGGCATCGTTGTCGGGGAATACGGCTTAAGATTAGATTAATTGGTTGTGTTTAAATTTTAGTTGTTATTTCCTCATTTATGTTTTCTTTTTGTTTTTGAAACCCACAGGTTATGTCTTAGTGAATGTCAGGTACTCGACGGAGTGAAAACCCCCTGATTCCTCTTGATCTTGAACTAGAGCGAACACTGCGAAGAATAGAGAACTTTGAGCAAAGAGAGGCTCGTCTTGCTGAAGAAGTTAGGAAAGTTGAGCTACTTGGCAAGATGTACTTTAGGAAGCCGAGGATGCTTGGGATGAAGTCATAAATGCTGGCCGCCATGGAACAGGAAATAGAGGCCAGAGATATGCTGCTTAGTTCTTTAATGAGGATGACCTAGATATTGATGAAGTCGGGTCAACTGGAGCTATTGTACCACCACCTTTGAGTACTGGGGAAAAGTTTGACATCACTAGCACCATGATACAGTTGTTGACTATGAAAAGGTGTTCAGTGGTCATACATCGGATGATGCCAACCTGCACTTGATGAACTTCAGGAATATGCAAGGCATACAGGTTTCCCGGTGTTAGTCAGGATGCAATAAGGTTGAGACTCTTCCCGTTCTCTTTTTTTGGAGAGTCCACTCTATGATTATCAAAGTTTCCCTATGACTCCATTACCAACTGGAGGGAGCTTAAAAAGGCTTTCCTAGAAAGGTTCTTTCCACCCTGTAGGATGCTACAGCTCAAGGATGAGATCTATTACTACCTGACAATTGAAAATGGAGGCACTTCGTGAAACCTAGTAACGATTTAAAAAGAAGCTGACCAAGTGCCCGAATCATAAAATTCTAGATGACAGCTTCTTGGAGATTTTTTATAGCTCCTTGAATAATAGCACAAAAGTTGTAGCAGATACCATGGCGGGCGGAGCACTGACGAGTCACACATAGGAGCAAGCTCCCATTATCTTGACAGAGTGACCAACACTAATAGAGCCTGGCACACCAGGGAAGCAGAAGTAGATGTAGATACATATGTTGTTGATATGACTTCAGACCAACGAAAGAAGGAGGAAGAGCGTGATCCGGAATTGTCCCACATGCGTACATCAATAGACCTGCTCGAAGAATATCATGGGTGATGGTGACAAAAAGGTAAATGCAGTGGGAGCTCAGGGACAGGAGCATTCAGATTTCGAGGAGGAGGCAAACTTATTGGACAACCAGGTGGCAGGTTTTCGGGCCAACGCCCAAGGGTCTGGACAGGACACTTAGTGCCAAGGTTCTGAAAATCAAGTTTGTAACCAATATAGGGACAACTACAATCGTAATGGGTATAGGAATAGGAGCTGAGGTCATGAGCATGAGGGAGAATGGAGAAAGAATGATGGTTATCGCAACGACAGCACATGTTTGTAAGTTCCTCCTAATGCATGTGAGGGTGAGACCGGACCCTCAAGATTGGAGAACATGATGGATGAGATGATTAAAAAGGTAAAATCCACTAATGATCAGTTGAGAGACATTCGGGAGAATATATCGGGCATGAACCAGAAAGTTGAATCGCATGCCACTGTTATCAAACATATTGAGCAACAGCTAGGTTAGATGTCAGCTTCCCTAAATCAAAGGTAGAAGGGAACGCTTCCTAGAAAAATAGTGCAGAATCCAAAGAATGACAATCACTGTATGGCTGTGATGACTAGGAGTAGAAACACTACAATTTCCCTCCCTCTGCCGATTGTAGTTGAGAAGATAAGACAAAAGGAGATAGAGATTGTGGAGATTAGGTTGATGAGCCAGAGCTTAAGAAAGAGGTTGAGTTGATAGAGGCTCTAGTTGGTGCAAAGCAGTCTAAAGCTAAAAAAGGTAAGAAGCAAGGGGGCACGCAAATTTATAAGGCTATCCCTTGACCACCGCCACCATTCCCTCAAAGGATGAATAAGAAGGCTGAAGATGGTAAGTTCCAAAAATTCCTCTCCATGCTTAAATAGTTATCGGTGAACATACCATTGGTCGAGGCATTGGAGCAGATGTCGGGATATGCCAAGTTTATAAAGGACCTTGTTACTAAGAAAAAATCTGTGAGTTATGAGTCGGTAGGTAACTTGCATCATTGCAGTGCCATAGCTTTATGAGTCCTTGCTTGAAAGAAGGAGGATCCAGGTGCCTTCACCATTCCACGCATGATTGGAGATTTTAAGTTTGCGAAGGCACTTTTTGATCTAAGTGCAAGCATCAACCTGATACCATTAGTTGTCTTCAAACATCTGGGCTTGGGAGCCCCCACATCGACGTCAATATGGGTATTAATGGCAGACTGTACAGTTAAAAGGCCAGTGGGGATCCTAGTTGATGTTCTTGTCAAGGTAGACTGTTTCATCTTCCCAGCGAACTTCATAATCCTTGATTGCTAGGTTGATTTTAAGGTCCCTATTATCTTGGGGTGACCATTGCTGCCACTAGGAGAGCCTTGGTAGATGTGGAAGCTGGCCAACTTAAGTTTAGGCTAAAAAGTAATGTCTTCTGGTCAATGAAATAGCCCAATGAGTTTAGGGTTTTCTCAGCAGTTAGTGATGATTTTGAGTTTCATGATGAATTCTGAGTAGTCAAGATACTTACGTCGTGCCACGATGTTAAATTGGGCACTTCTTGGGAGGTAACCTATATAGTGGTTTGGTGAAGTCTAAGTAAATAGACCACCTATGTCATGTCGTGAAATTAAATCAAGCGCTTTTCGGGAGGCAACCCAAGTAACTTAACTTTTGTGTGTTCAGTGTGCAAGTTAACAAAAATAGGTGGGTGAAAAAAATTGCAACACAGGGTTGTACTACAAGTCTCAATATGTGTCATATGACTGTTGTATGACTCCTAATACTATCCGTGGTTTAAGGAAGAGACTGAGCTAAAGCATGAGTGTACGTTATGGTTGGCTAATACGAATCGTACCTACGTTGTACGGGTCGTAGTACTTGCGGTAGGGGTAAACCATGCCAAGTGTGGAAGTTAGAAAAGTGACAACCTAGGGGTCACAGTACGGTTAGTACCCTCATGGTACGGGTCGTACCTTGTACTCGAAGGTCCCTAGGTAAGTTTTCTCAGTCTTTTGCTATGAGCCCAAGGTACAAGCCGTAAGCCTGACTTATGACTCTTGGTATGAGTCATGATGGTCTAAATAAAATACTTTTGACTTGACTCGACCCGGATATCCAAAATTTTTCCCTAACCTATTAAAACTTGAATTTCGTCGACATTCACTCCCACGCAAACATAAGAACCCGCGACTATCACTCAACTCTTGCACACCCATAACTCAAAATCACCACGTGATTCAAGCTAAAACTTGTGCAAGTTACTCTTACTCAATCGACATTCCTACCATAAAATCACTTAAGCAAGAAAACACTTGAAACTTCAAGTAAGTAACCATGTTTAAATTTGTGAAAAGCTTGCTTTGTATGATCCTATAGCCAACTGTGATTCCTCAAACTCACCAAGAATGGGTTGAGGAAGATGAACAGTATCTCTTGTGATTCTATTCAATGGGTAGAACTTCGAAATGCTTAAAATAATAAATTGAGTTAGTGAAAAATTGAAAATTTTGAGTTATGGGATGTGAGCTAGGTTGGGAGTGAACTATGTATGCATAAACAATGATATTTGGTAGTTTAAAATGGGAAAGTCTGAGTACCCTGAACAAATAATGGGTTTACCTGAACAACTGAGCAAAAATAAAGAGGTGGGCAGGCTTCACGAGTCTTCCTACGACTTGTGGTTTCATACCACGACTCGTATGATGACTTGTTGGGACTGTCCCAGGCCAATAAAAGTGTAAGTATTGGTATGAAGCCTGGTACGATTAATAGTATCCTATTATGAGTCGTACCTAGTGATCGTACCATGAGGAGTAAGGGTCAAAATTCAAAGGAGATTGTACAACCCTAACTATGATTCATGAAAACAAAGTACGATCCGTAACATGAGTCATAGAAAAATACAAAAGAATACAATTCAGGGAATCCCTCAATACAACTCTTAGTACGAACCATACAATCATGGTATGAGTCATAACTAAGAGTCGTGATAGGACTATTATAAAACACAAGTCTTAGTATGAGTCCTACCACAATTGTACGACCTGTACTGTAGACTCGTGGAAAACTTCAGAGGGTATTTTTCTTGCTTTCTTTTTCTCAAATGATACATACTAACTGTTTTCTCCATGGGTATAATGACAATGAAGAAAAGAGCAACCAAATCTGCGGAGGACAAGAGAGCTAGAGCGGAGATAGCTGCTCGAAGGGCATTGAGAGATGAGCCCTCTAACTTTGATCAAGAAAGCACTGATATGCTATAGATTTACGGCACTTTCGACACTCAAAACTAAGAAAATAGTATGGACTTAGGTGTGTTTATATGGATATAAGGCACATTTCCTTTGGTTGTAGGATTAATTGGTGTTGGACCTAAAAATTGCAAAAGAAAGCCTGAAAGATGCAAAATATGCTCAGATTTGCTGACCACAGTACGAGTCGTAAGAAGGACCTACGAGTCGTACTGATGGTCGTGAAAAGCTGCAGAAGGCTAAGTTGAAGAGATGCAATGTGTGAGTCACAATACGAGCCATACCAAGCTAGTATGAGTCCTGGTGATGAAATTGTGACAAGATCCAGAAAATTTGCATAAGGTGTTGACTCCTACTACGGAAAGAAGGTATGACCCGTGGGAAGAATGTACGAGTTGCACCATGATGGTCGTGATGAATTTCAGAAGAATTCCAACGTCTCAGAATCAAACTATGGGAGCTTAGTATAGGTCGTATGATGGAGGTACAAATCATACCAGGATCCAACACTTAGCCAAAATTCAGCCAACAATTCAACAAGAGGCTACGAGCTGTAGTATGATGCTACGGATCGTAACATAGCTCATGACGACTGCGGCACCAGATATGGAAATTCAACAAGTTAGCCTACAAAAAGGATTCTTGTGTCTGTATAAGTATGTTTTGGGTTTTATTTTTCTAGTCACAATTGTAGACAACTAGGAAAGACACGAAAAGACAAGGAGAGAAGAGATTTGTAGGAGAATTGAGTTGATTCAACTTGTGATCAACCTTTTTTTGAATTTATCTTGTTGTTGCTACTTTTTCTTCAAGATTTTCTGAGTAATAAAAGGAAGTGTTTTTCTCGTTCATTCTTGTAAGTATTGATTTATGTTCTTAATCATAAATAAAATTCACAACCTTACAACTATGAGAGGCTAAAACCTCCATAGCTAGGGTTGTGGGAACCATGGTGGATTAACAAGATAGGGTTACACAAAGTGATTTTAAAACCAATACAAATACTTATATTGTATTCTCTTCATGCATAAATGTTTCTTAACGGTGCGCAACGTAATGACTTGTCCAAATTCTTTTACTTGCTTTGGTCGAAGAGGTAGAGATTAGGAAAAAAAGAATTATAATAGAGCCTTGATTTTGATTATTGATCTTGGGCAAATTTATATGCCCAAGTGATACTCAAATGTGTCATTTTGCCTTGTTTACCTATCGATGTTTGTACATTCTCATGTGAATTGTAATAAAATTTGAATTTATACTAACCAACATGATTAGCGTTATTTTGCTTGAAAAATATAAAGTTATGGAGCTAAGATGCATGTTGGGAGAGATCGGGATTGGACTTGGAAGCTAGCAAGGGAAAAAGCACAAGGAAAGCACGAATTAAAGGGGCTCCGCGATGGAGCCGTGTCACGCTGCCATCGCGGATGCATTCTGCCAAGATGTTTAAAATATGCCAAATTCCAGTGAAGGTGTGCATTGGGGCCGCGGCACGTTGGCCTAGCCCCGCGTTGCACGTCGTGCCACATTGGGCCTTAATACCTGGACGACCAGATTCCAGTGAGGGTCCGCGTTGGTGGCGTGTCACAGAGGCAGTGCTCCGCGATGCACTCCGTGACACGTTGCTTGATACCGGGAAAAATTCCCACTAGTATAAATAGAACACTTAGATTCATTTTTAATAATTCTGACTTGGTGGAGCAAGAACGTGGGTTACAGGCAGTTGAGGGGACGAAAATCTCAAGGTTTTTCTCTATCTCCTTCTTCTTTATTTCAATTTCTTGTATGATTAACACTCATTTAACGATGTTTAATCCACAAATGAGTGGCTAAATTCCCTTCTTGCTGAGGTTAAGAACATTTGTATTGAAATGTAATTATTGATAAATTGGTTTTTCATCGTTTCTTCCATGGTTGTTCTATTGATTCTTGTTCTTACTGCATTAATGTGTGGCCAACGTTAATGTATATCTAAAAAGTCCAGTTTCACTCGAGAGAGCAAGAAATTGGAAAGTTGTGAATTGATAGGATATGATCTTTTCTTAGTTTGGGAAAATTGAGAATTGATTTACCTTCAGGATAGAGATATACCTGAAAGTCGTATTAGTCAATTAAGGAATCGGTTTTGTATGGCTAGAACATGAATTTCTTTTTATCACAGAAATGTAGGTGGAAGGTTCATGATTCTTCAGTTGGGTTAAATACGAGAGTTTTAATCCATAGGCAATAATTCTTGACTAGCAACCGGAGGAAAGATTAATCAAATTGTATCGATAATTTATTTCTCTACATGTTCATTTTAGCCTCAGCATGCTCATACTTATAGTTCAGACTCAAATCATATATTCGTTTTAGACTTCGTATAAAAATAGGAAACAAAATATCAAATTTCTCTTCACACTGTTGTCTGCATTTTAGAGTAAAAGTTCATTGACACTTGATTAGATTGCTACCTTAGTCCAGTCCCTGTGGGATCGATACTTGGCTTACTTGAGCCACTTTACTACTTGTTCGACCACGTCCACTTGCGTGTAGTTATACCGAACAGACCGAACAAGTTTTTGGCGTCGTTGTCGGGGACTGGCAATTGGTGAATTTTTCTTAAGTGTTAATTTACTATTACTTCTTAGTGTTGACAACTTGGTATTAACCTATATTTTGCAGATACTAATTTTGGTTGAACACTGGCAAGAGACAAGGAGCTGGTGGACTCATATTTAGAGCTGGAAAGACAATTTCATCATCAAAAGAGAGAAGCTCTAGAGAAAAAGCTGCAGTTGCTCAAACAAACAATCCTGGAGCAACAACAGAATCCACCAGTTGTAAGGGCAATGTTAGTGCCCGAGGAAATGGCAGCTAGGCCGGTTCTCAAGGTGGCAATCCCACATGCTAACAATGTCACATCTAGCATTCGCAAACCTGAGCCAGGAGGGAGGTTCGAGCTTAAACAAAACATGGTGCAATTGCTGCACACCAGCGGGCAATTCACAGGTCTCCCTCATGACGATCCACAGCAACATGTCCAAAATTTTTTGGAGATAAGTGACACTTACATCCCCGCTGGAGTGTCATCAGATTATGTCAGGCTTACATTGTTCCCATTCTCACTTTTGGGAGAAGCTAAGAGGTGGTTGAAAGCTGAGCCACCTAATTCAATCACCACGTGGGATGATCTTGCAAAGAAATTCTTGATACGGTTCTTCCCATCTAGTAAAATAGCAAGACTTAGAAGTCAAATTCTAAGTTTTAAACAGAGAGAGGGAGAGAATTTGTATCAGGTCTGGGAGAGATTCAAATCTATATTGCGGGATTGTCCTCATCATCACCAATCCAATGATGTGCTGGTGCATACTTTCATAGAGGGTTTGGAACCCCACACAAAAATCTTGCTAGACTCAGCAGCTGGGGTACAAGCATTGGAGAAAACTTATGAGGAGCTGTATATCTTGTTAAATTGTATTTCACAGGGAAATCCGGAGTGGAATGCAGATTCGTCAAGAGGAGGAACAAGGAAAGAAGCAGGAGTCTTAGAAGTGGATGGTTTTACAGCTATTGCTACACAGATAGCTGCGTTACAGAATCAACTCAACACCCACTTTAGTAACATGAGCATGAACCAGTCTCAAGCCCCAGTGAATGTAGTGCAGCAGATTTGGTGTGAAGTGAGCCGGAGTAGTGAACACTCAGCTGAGTGTTGTGGAGCAAATCCTGATTCGATGAACTTTGTCGGTAATGTACAGAGAAACAACCACCTACAATATGGAAACAGCTACAATTCCAACTGGAGGAATCACCCGAATTTCTCTTTGGGTAGCAACAACCATCAAGGGCAAAGTTCGAGTCAGGGGGCGCAGAGAAATCAAGGAGGGCAGCAGAACTATCAGTCACAATACAGAAGCAACAATGCACCTCCTCCACCACTATCACCCAGCATCGAGGAAATGTTCAAGACAATGATAGCTAACCAAGCTCAATTGCAAGCTGACTACGTGAAATTTGCAGCCGAGGTAAAGAACAATCAGTTAGTTACAAAGGCGCTGGAGTACCAGTTTGGGCAATTTGCTGGAGCCCAAAACACCAGACCTAGAGGAGGACTTCTGAGTGACACTGATCCCAACCCCACACAAGTGAATGCAGTGACCACAAGGAGTGGTTTACAGCTTAAAGAGGTGGAACCAGAAAGACCACCTCAACAGTCGGGAGCAGCAGAAACTGAGAGGGAGCAAAGTGATGAGAGGGGGAAGAAGAAGGATGCTGAACCAGAAAGACCACCACCCCCGTTCCCTCAACGATTAAAGAAACACAAGGAGGAGGCGTGTTTCAAGAAGTTCACGGAGGTGCTTAAACAGGTACACATTAACTTACCTCTTGTTGATGTTTTGCAGGGAGTGCCGAAGTACACAAAGTATATTAAGGATATCGTGGCGAACGAAAGCAGGTTGACTGAGTACGCTACGGTGGCTCTTACAGAGGAGTGCACTTCTCGGATACAAAATAGGTTGCCCACAAAGCTCAAGGACCCTGGGAGCTTTACAATACAAATTACAATTGGGCAGAGTATCTGAGCTCGCGGATTATGTGATTTGGGAGCGAGCATTAACTTGATGCCGACATTGGTATTCAAGAAGTTGGGGCTAGGGAGTCCTAGACCAACAACAGTGATCTTGCAACTAGCCGATCGTTCCTTGGCAAGACCTGATGGCATTGTGGAGGACGTGCTGGTGCAAGTGGGCTCCCTCATCTTCCCGGTAGACTTCGTTGTGCTGGACTTCGAGCCAGACGCGGAAGTCCCATTTATTTTGGGATGTCCTTTCTTGGCAACTGGGAAAGCGCTGATTGATGTAGCTGCAGGGTAGCTAACCATGCGAGCACATGATAAGGTGGAGGTGTTTGATGTGTACAAGGCCACCAAGCTCCCGACTGTGTACGAGGAACTCTCGGTGATCAACGTGATTAATCGAGCTGATGTTGTCCAGAGCGTTACATCACGGGAGTTGTTTGGGAAACCACCAGAGAGGTGTAAGTTTGACAGGGGTGAGGACGGTGGTCGAGAGAAAACGTCTGTCACCCTAGAGGATGACTGAGCTTAATGACGTCGAGCCGCGACGGTAAACCAGGCGCTGCACGGGAGGCAACCCGTGAAGATTTTTGTAATATTTTATTAGATTTCGTAGAAAAAAAGAAAAGAAAAAAAATGAGAAAAATAAAAAATAAAAACAAAATTTGTATTTTATGTGAAACCTATAAATTCTAACCAATTTCTTGTTGTGAGATGAATTTCAGGTTGAACGGAGGACAAATGTGCAAAGGATCGCAAAGGAAAAATCGAGGTAAGAAAAATAATAAAAAGTGTCAAAACAGTGAGCCCACGCGATAGCTCCGTTTCACGAAGGAGGGCCTCTGCGTTACCCTCCGTGACACGTTGAAGGTAATTCTGGAATTTTTACAAATTCCAGAACACCTACGTGATGGCTCCGTGTCACGGAGGGCATGCTCCGCGTTACCCTCCGTGACACATTGAGGGTAATTTCGCGTCGGGTCACACCGGGTCGCCGGGTGACCCGCGCGAAAACCTTCTTTTTAACCCCTTTTTTACCTTATTTTTCCCATTTTTCCACTCCCCTCCGCGACAAACAACCCAAAACCCCCCTTCCCCAACGTGACACAGACTAGGAGCTAACATTTGTCAACTTTTCTTTGATATCATCGAATTGAAGGTATGTTTGTTAACTTCATCTCATTTCTTGACGTATTTTTCCGATTTTGAGCATAGGAAGTGAGGAAAACTAGCCCTAAGTGTAAATTGAGCATGAATTCATGTAAATTATTGTTGATTGATGTTCATAGTATCGTTGTGATGGTATGAACTCGACAAAATACATGTTTGATTGAAATTCTTGCAAAATTGTAGCTAGGGTTAGAATTCAAATATGAAGAAGTTAAAATTGAGTTGAAATGTGAAATTCTTCTTGGTTTGTGCATGTTGGGTGAGGAACATTATGTTGTGCTCAACGTTAAGACGATTAAGGCGCGACGAATTGTCGGGTTACTGAAGTTGTTAAAAATGCATAGAAATTGGGAGAATTGTATCGGTTTTGTTGATAGAAATGTTTGCTAAGTGCTATGTGATGAAATGTGAACGATGGTAATGTTGTGGTTAGCTGTACGAAGTCTGAGTAGTACAAAAGAATCTATACCGTCGAATTCTCTGAATGCACGAGGCATATTTGTTGTGTTTTGTTTTTTTTTGTAAATTGGAAATAAGTATAATCTTGTCGTAATGTTGTGATTGTGGCTAAAGACTAAGTGTGGGGTGGCCTAGATTAACCCAACCTTAGTCGAAGCACATTTTAATTTGAATAACATTGGGACTGTCTGTTTGGTTTGACAGGAACGATGACAAGCAGGCAAGAAAAACGGAAGGGCGCATCAGTATCAGGCGCCGGAAGGAAAAGAATTAGACTGGGAACAGCAGTCCCAGAAGCACCAGCGGTTCCACGCGGCCACCGCCGTCAATATGGAACCCGATCGGTGACAGAGGAGGGGAAGAAGTGGTACGCAAAGCATAAGGAAAGCAAATACTTCCCCGAAGAACACATTGCTAGGGAACCATTGGCACAGGAGTTTCCCAGGATTGTCCACAGGATTGAGGCAGCCGGGCTGAACTTCATCTTTGAAGAGCCCAAGGAGTGCAACCTGCACCTGATTCGGGAATTCTACGCCAACTGGAACCCGACACTCAGAAGTCACACCATAAAGATAAGGGGGAAAATAGTCACTTTTGAGCCCCATCACCTTAATGCCATCTTGGGGGCGCGGGACACAAACGCCCATGTGCTTCGGCAGTTGAATATCACTCCACCATACGCGGACACACGCACTTTGTGTGGAGCCCGATCTATAGCACGTTGGAGCAGGCATAAGGAGAGGGGCTACCATCAGACATTGCCCTACTCACAGATGAACAGGGAAGCCAAGATATGGCTTAAGATTGTTTGTTCCTGCCTGATCCCGGGGGTGCATATGACAGATGTCACCCGGGATCGTGTGTGCCTGGTATACGCCTTGATGAAAGGGCTGAAGATCAATGTCGGGGCGGTGATCATCTCCGCCATGAAGAGAGCCCGTTTGCATCAAGGGCACAGGTATGGGTTTGGTGGCTTACTGACCACGTTCCTAAGGGGCCTGGATATTGAGGAGGAGGCCCTTGACTACAAACCGCAGATAGAGAGGCGGGCCTTAGATGTCACCAAAACTAAGGCACCCAACACCACTCACGGGCCAGTTCTCACATTAGCCTAGCGACATGCTCGAGATCATCAGTACAAGGATCGCATATTCGGGATGCATATGCTCCAGCTACGCATAGGCGGGAGGCCAGAAACAGAAGATGAGGTGTGGCAGCTCGAGCTAGACTACCCTTTTGGCGAAAATGCCAGGGCTCTATGCCGAGTGGGGCCAGCTTTTATGGAGCCCACTGAAGATGATGTCCCCACAGATGAGGAGACACATCGTGATGACTCCGATGTGGAGTCAGATGATGATGACGGGGGCGATTCAGACATGGGAGACGAGGCAGCGGCACCTGACGAAGAAGTGGAATACTTTGATTGATCAGGGAGTTTCACCACCTACTTTCGTACTATGTTGAATTTTGTGAACACTGGGGACAGTGTTCGATTTAAGTGTGGGGTGGGAGTAGTTAGGTGTTGGTTGCTGTTGTTATTAATATATGTCTCTGTTCTATTGTTGTGCTTGGAAAAACTTGTGACCCTGTGATTTTTTTGTGTGTATGTCTGTATTGTAATTAATGTGAAGTTGTTGTGTGCTGTTGAATGTTGTTAGATGGTTGTGTAAATATGTTTTACCGAAATTATTGATATTTTTAAAATTTTTGTGAAATTTTTATTTTTGGGTTTCTCGGCGTTTGTTTTCGGTTCTTTTACAGAGGATAGTCCCATTGAATCGAAGTCGTAATTAGTGACCATTCCCTATTATGGATGGATGACGACCGTCTTAAGGAAAATATAGTCGTTAGGAGTACATTTCTTTTGTTCATTTTTTTTTTAGTTTTTTTTTCTTTTGTTTGTTTGCATTCCAAAACCTGACGTTACTTTATGGTTGCGAAATTCTGGTTGCGTGTCGTACATGATATTTGAAATGCAGAGGTGATTCAGAGGAAAGCATGCAACTTTGTAAATATGTTAAGATACCTAGGCCATAGAGTTCGATTCAGTGTGATTGAGGCTTAATGCTTGAATTCTTGTAATTAGCTGATTGAAGAGTCTGTGAATATGTCTTGAGTTGAGCATGTGAAATGAGTGTATGGTGAGGTTTCGTTTCTTCCATGCTATTTTGAAGTGTCTAGAACTTGCCTGGTGTGTGTACAAAACGAAATGAAGGATGTGTATTGTAGGAAAGGATGTAGGCATTTCTTTGCTTTAACCGAAAGTTTTTTTTCATTATCGCACCTACCTTGAATGTACACCCTAGTTAGCCCATTGAGCCTTTAGCCTATATTTTTTTCTTTTGTCAAAAAGGTGTAAACCGAGCTTAACCCTTTCTTTTCATTATCCGTGAATTTGATCCAAAACTCAACTATTAAGCGCTCAAGAAAAAAATAATTTTCCCACAGTGTCAAGGAGTGAGAATTGTGAAAAGAAAAGAAAAAGTAGAGCGATGAAAGGAAACAAAAGGTCGAAGGTGCTCTCGTTATAAATTAAATATAATGAAGATGTATAAATAATCTTTGTTATTAAGTCAAGTGTGCTTAAAGATATGGGGTCAAAAATAAAGACAAACTTCAAGAATGGGAGGATGAAGGAAGAAACAATGCCCATAAGGTTGATGGGATGTATTGAAAAAGCGCTTAAGGAGGCTAGTTGTTATTATTGGTTAGCCCAGTATTTGCTAGTTCCGTAGCTTACATTGCAATCCGTTAAGTCCTACATGATCTTACATCATGTGTCCTTATATTAGTGGAGTAATACACTAAAGGCAAGCCTATGGTTCATGACATGATGCATGTGAATTCTTTTGGGAGAGAGAGCGAAATCTTGTCTATATGCCCCTGCATGTAATGTATTGAGTTCATGTGATTAAAAAGGGGAAAATTCTCCTATGTTGTGAGGGCACATGCTCGACGAGAGATTAAATTTCATGTCGGATTTCTTGATCAGCTGATCTGCATGAGTTTGCCGATATCGAGAGTCGATTCTTGAGTCTAGGAGGTCTTAATGTGTTGAAGGTCATTGTATTGATAAGACTATACATGTTTTCTTGATGATTTGCTGTATTAAATAATCGGTATAATCGTAGCTTGAATTGTCGAGCCAAAGTAGCCAGGATGGGGTGTCAATTGCATGAGGTGTAAGATTATTGTTCGGGGACGAACAAAGATTTAAGTGTGGGGTAAGTGATCTTGGGCAAATTTATATGCCCAAGTGATACTCAAATGTGTTATTTTGCCTTGTTTACCTATGGATGTTTGTACATTCTCATGTGAATTGTAATAAAATTTGAATTTATACTAACCAACATGATTAGCGTTATTTTGCTTGAAAAATATAAAGTTATGGAGCTAAGATGCATGTTGGGAGAGATCGGGATTGGACTTGGAAGCTAGCAAGGGAAAAAGCACAAGGAAAGCACGAATTAAAGGGGCTCCGCGATGGAGCCGTGTCACGCTGCCATCGCGGATGCATTCTGCCAAGATGTTTAAAATATGCCAAATTCCAGTGAAGGTGTGCATTGGGGCCGCGGCACGTTGGCCTAGCCCCGCGTTGCACGTCGTGCCACATTGGGCCTTAATACCTGGACGACCAGATTCCAGTGAGGGTCCGCGTTGGTGGCGTGTCACGGAGGCAGTGCTCCGCGATGCACTCCGTGACACGTTGCTTGATACCGGGAAAAATTCCCACTAGTATAAATAGAACACTTAGATTCATTTTTAATAATTCTGACTTGGTGGAGCAAGAACGTGGGTTACAGGCAGTTGAGGGGACGAAAATCTCTGGGTTTTTCTCTATCTCCTTCTTCTTGATTTCAATTGCTTGTATGATAAACACTCATTTAACGATGTTTAATCCACAAATGAATGGCTAAATTCCCTTCTTGCTGAGGTTAAGAACATTTGTATTGAAATGTAATTATTGATAAATTGGTTTTTTATCTTTTCTTCCATGGTTGTTCTATTGATTCTTGTTCTTACTGCATTAATGTGTGGCCAACGCTAATGTATACCTAAAAAGTCCGGTTTCACTCGAGAGAGCAAGAAATTGGAAAAGTTATGAATTGATAGGATATGATATTTTCTTAGTTTGGGAAAATTGAGAATTGATTTACCTTCAGGATAGAGATATACCTGAAAGTCGTATTAGTCAATTAAGGAATCAGTTTTGTATGGCTAGAATGTGAATTTCTTTTTATCACAGAAATGTAGGTGGAAGGTTCATGATTCTTAAGTTGGGTTAAATACGAGAGTTTTAATCCATAAGCAATAATTCTTGACTAGCAACCAGAGGAAAGATTAATCAAATTGTATCGATAATTTATTTCTCTACATGTTCATTTTAGCCTCAGCATGCTCATACTTATAGTTCAGACTCAAATTGTATATTCATTTTAGACTTAGTATAAAATTAGGAAACAAAATTTCAAATTTCTCTTCACACTGTTGTCTGCATTTTAGAGTTAAAGTTCATTGACACTTGATTAGATTGCTACCTTAGTCCAGTCCCTGTGGGATCGATACTTGGCTTACTTGAGCCACTTAACTACTTGTTCGACCACGTGCACTTGCGTGTAGTTATACCGAACAGACCGAACAATTATCATTGTATTAACTTGAGTTGTGGTCGCAGGATTGTTAAATCTTGAACTTAGTGATAACGAATAGCTTGAAATCGCTCATGAGACTTGGTCGAGTGATTGAGTATAGTCATTCAATAGGGACTGGGCGGTCATTTGAATTAACCTAAGTTATCAGTTTTATAATTAAATATTGGTGATAATCACGAGTGTATACCCAAAGCAGTTACGAACCCATGGGGAACACAAACCCTAGTTATCCTTTAATATTGACTCAACATCAGAATTTAATATTTGTTTTTATTATTTATTCTCTTTAGAATCCCCCTATTTTGAAGTAACTACCTCACAAGTTCAATTACCGGCTATAATCCAGTTCTCCCTGATCGTGGGCAACATAGCATGCCCAAGTGATGCTTTATAACTTAGTTTTGCCTTGTTTATCTATTTATTTATATACATTCTCATGTGTTTTTATGTAAATGTGAATATGTATAAACCAACATGATTAGTCTTTGTTTTTGAAGGAAATAATGCATTGGAGGACTCAATCTATGATTTGGTGAAGTGGAGGAATGATATCGGGAGCGAAACACCAAAGTTGGAACAAAATGAGGGATCACTGAAGGGTGCCGCTATGGGCACCGTGTCACGGAGCCATCGCGGTAGTGTTCTGCCACCAAGATTTAAATTGTGCGATTTCCAGAGGGCTTCCGCGATACCTCCGTGTCACAGAGGCAGTGCTCCGCGATACACTCTGTGTCACGGAGGCAGTGCTCCACGATACACTCCATGTCACGGAGGCAGTGCTCCGCGATACACTCCGTGACACAGAGCCACTCCACTTCGGGCTAAATAGTTGCTTTTTCTCATTTACTATAAATAGAAGCCTTAGCTCCTAAAATCATTTTTGTCACGATTTTATTCTGAAAAATCACCTAGGAGTGAAGGGAGAAGTGGGAGAACTCACCTAGGGTTCATTAATTTCATCTTCTCTTCTACCAATTCTTGTAAGTATGTTACTTTAACTATGTTTTCTTGTAATTTTACGAACATGAGTGGCTAGACCCCTTCCTCTAGGGTTGAAGCCATAAGTTATGATGTGTTTTTATGAATTTGTTTTGGAATTAAGTTATTGATTGTTGTTTTGTCTTGCATTCTTAATTATGGTTGTTTTTATGATTGATCACCATGAAAACACATGCGTTAAGCTTAGGTAAATGCTTGAGAAAGATAACCTAGGCAAGAACAAAAGAATGTAGGGAGCAAGATTGTATCTCATGATATAATTCGTGGTTAGGATAGGAAATTATACCTAATACCTTGCTTGGTTGATAAAATGGGGAGATAGAAAGACACCAACTAGAATTGTATTCCACCACTCAAAGGAGTAGTTGTGAAGCTAATATTGGTTAAATGGTTGGAGGTACGGAAGTACCCAAATCAATGGCATAAACCCCATAAACCACATCCACGTAGTGAATTGCCCACGAACTAGAAATAACATCCTCGGTCAACAATGTAGTAGTGAGGCTAGTTTATCGTGTTTAGAGGCTCGAAAGGCCATGAACATGCAATTTTAATTATGTGAGACGACAATTGATAGTGTTATACTTAAACCATTGCAAATCGTGGTATCGTATGATTATTTGGCTTTAACTCTAGTTGCTCCTTGAATTAATTCAGAGTATTTTGTTGACCGCCCCTAGATTTAATTAACTCTATCAAAAACTTCTACAATCAACACTTGAGGCATTTAATATTACACTTGAACTCGATAGTTAGCTGAATCGGTCCAGTCCCTGTGGGTTCGACATCCGGCTCTTGAAAAGGGTCACTATATTACTTGAACGACCCGTACACTTGCGGGCTCATCACTCCCTATTCCCTGTGGGTTCGACCCCAACCTATAGTTGGGTTCTTTATTGACAACTTCCGCTTCTCACTTCAGTAAGAGGTGTGGTTTGAGCGTTATCAAAAAGTGGTGCCGCCATCGTGGATCGAACCTGGGTCACCCGTGTGACAGGCGGGAATACTTACCACTATAATACAATGATAGAATTTTAATATTTATTTTTATTATTTATTTTCTTTAGAATCCCCTTATTTTGAAGTAACTACCTCACAAGTTCAATTAACGGCTATAATCCATTTCTCCCTATTCCCTTTGAGTTCGACCCCCAGCCTCTTGTTGGGTTCTTTATTGACAACGTCCGCTTCTCACTTCAATAAGAGGTGTGGTTTGAGCGTTATCAAAAAGGTGCACCATTGCTGAGGAATACGGCTGAAACTAGGTTATTAGCTTGTAATTAACTTTTTGGTAGTTAATTACATTTATGTTTTTGTTTTGTTTTTTTTTGTTTTTGATACCCATAGGCTGTTCTCCGGTGAATGCCAAGCACTCAGAGTAGAGGACATCCCCTTGTTCCACTAAATCCAGAAATTGAAAGAGCACTATATAGAAAGGAGAACCACGAGCAAAGAGAAGCGCGCACAGCTGAAGAAGCTAGGCAAACCGAGCTAGCTTGGCTTGCTGCATTACAGCATGCGGAAGATGAAAGAGATGAGGTGTTGAATGTTGGTCGATAGGGGAGGAGCAACAGAGCTCACAGATTTGACCCTTAGTTCTTTAATGATGATGATGACCCGGGCATTGATGAAGTCAGGTCGACTGGATCAATTGTGCCACCACTACTGCCCACTGGGGCCAAATTCGACATTACGATTCAATTGCTAAACCTGAAAGGGGTGTTCAGTGGCCACGCAGAGGATGCCAACCTGCACTTAATGAACTTCGTAGGAATATGCAAGGCGTACAAGTTGCCCAAAGCAAGCCAGGATGCAATACGGCTCAGACTCTTCCCTTTTTCTCTATCAGGGGAAGCTACTTTATGGTTATCGGAGTTGCCCAATGACTCCATTACGAAATGGAGGGAGCTCGAACAGGCCTTTTTGGAGAGATTCTTTCCCCCATCCAGGATGTTGCAGCTAAAGGATGAGATCTATAATTTTTGACAGATTAAGACTGTGGCACTTCATGAAACATGGATGAGATTCAAAAAAAAGTTGACCAAGTTCCCTAACCACAAAATCCCAGATGATAGTTTGTTGGAAATTTTTTACAGGTCTCTGTACAATAGTACCAAAGATGTAGCAGACATGGTGGTTGGAGGAGCATTGATGAGTCACACCTGGGAGCAAGCTGCCACCATTCTTGACAGGGTTAGTAAGACAAATAGGGTTTGGCATACGAGAGAGGATGATGCAGTGGCAGGCACATATGCTATTGGTTTGACTACAGACCAACAAAGAAAAGATGAAGAGTGCGACCAGGAGTTGGCTCATATGCACACATTATTGGACTTGCTGATAAAGCATGAGCCAAATAGGTCAATGCAGTGGGTTCCCAAGGAAGGGAGCAAGGAGATGATCACTTTGATTTTGAGGAGGAGGCCAACTTCTTGGATAGCCAGGTAGCGGGTTTCCAAACCAACGCCCAAGCGTCTGGACAAGACAATTGGTGCCAAGGTTCTGGAAATCAAGGTCTGAACCAGTATAGAGACAACTACAACAGAAATGGGTTCAGATACAGGAGCTGAGGTCATAAGCGTGAAGGAGATTGGAGGTAAAATGATGGATACTGCAATGACCGGGCTGGATTGTATGTGCCTCCCAACGCACAAGAAAGGGAGGCTAGGGAATCAAAGTTGGAGAGCATGATGGCAGAGATGTTGAAGAAGGTGAGGTCCACTTATGATCAGCTGAAGGAGATCCGAGGTGACTTGTCAAGTATGGGTCATAAAGTGGAATCTTATGCTACCGCCATCAAGAATAATGAACATCAACTTGGGAAACTGTCAGCATCAATGAACCGTAGACAAAAGGGTACACTACCTAACAACACTATCCAAAATCTAAAGAATGATGCACATTATATGGTGGTTATGACTAGGAATGGTAAAACCACAATTGACCCCCCGTTTCCAGTTGAAGTTGAGCGGAAGAAAGAGAGCATAATGGAGGATGATGATACAAGTGCTGAGAGAGAGACTGGTGAGTTGCAAGAGGCCTCGAGAGGTGAGAAGAAACCTGACATGGATCAAGGGGCAACGCAAGTGCAAAAATCTATCCCACAACCACCACCTCCATTTCCCCAAAGGATGAAGAAGAAGGTGGAGAATTGTAAGTTCCAGAAATTCCTTTCAATGCTTAAGCAACTGTCTGTGAACATACCATTGGTCAAAGCATTAGAGCAGATGCCACGATATCCAAAGTTTATGAAGGACCTGGTGACAAAGAAGAGATCTGTGAGCTACAAGCCTGTTAACAGTGTGCATCACTACAGTGCCATAGCTACAAGGGTCCTAGCACAGAAAAAGGAAGACCCAGGTGCCTTCACTATACCATGTATGATTGGCAATGTCGAGTTCGCAAGGGCACTCTGTGATCTGGGAGCTAGCATTAATTTGATTCCCTTACTGTGTTCAAGAAATTAGGATTGGGAGCCCCCACACCGAACAACATGTGCCTACTGATGGCCGCTAGAACAGTTAAGAAGTCAATGGGCGTCCTGATCGATGTGCTTGTCAAGGTAGATAAATTTATATTCCCAGCAGACTTCATGATTTGGGATTGCGAGGTTGATTGTGATGTCTCCATCATTGTGGGGCGACCATTCCTTGCGACCGGAAGAGCTCTAGTAGATATGGAAGCTGGCCTGTTAAAGTTTAGGCTAAATCAAAAAGAGGTCACATGCAACATTTGCAAGTCAATGAAGCAACCCAGGAATTTAGTGTGATCTCAGCACTGGAGGATGAGTATGAATCATTTGACGAATTCTGAGTAGTCAAGAGATTTGCGTTGTGCCGTGATGTAAAATCAGGCGCTTCTTGGGAGGCAACCCAAGTGGTACATTGGTCAAGTCTGAGTAACCAGGCTACCTCCGTCATACCGCGATGTTAAATCAAGTGCTTCTTGGGAGGCAACCCAAGTTATTGAACTAATATATTCTCGGTGTGCAGGGAAAATTAAAAATAAGAGGCTAAAACATCAGCTGCTATGGCTCTCAGTACGACCCACAATGAGATCCTACGAGTCTTAGTAGTAGTCATGGTAAGGTTTAGGAAAAAATAATCCCAAGCTCTGACCTATGATTCACCCTACGGACCGTACCTTGATGGTATGACTCATAGGATGCATTCATAGGTCACCAGGTAAGTTTACTTCAAAAAGGGTTGCATACGAGTCCAAGGGACGAGCCGTAGGTACTTCCTATGACTCATGGTACGAGTTGTGACGGGATAAAACTAGCAATCTTACCCGACTCGGCACAAATTTTTTTTAAAATTTTCCCTTACCTATTTAAACCCCATAAACACCCTTTTCCGTGTTTAAACACTCAAAAGCGTGACTCACACCCACTTCTCCTACCCGTAACTCAACACATTGAAAAAAATCAACCTAAAGTCTTGCTCGACACAAGCTCTGAAAACCCTATTCGGTCATTCACAAGTGATGAAGCATCAATCAAGTAAGTTTGTTGTGTTAAACATTGCTATGAGTCGCATGATAAGATTGATGGTGTCAAAACCCCTGTGAGTCAATCACTAGACTCGAAACTTGATTTTGAAAATAGATAATGATCAGGGTGTTGTATAATATGCTTCGTAGACTAAATAAATGCTAAATTCTTGATGAATTGAGGTTTTGAAGCTTAATGAGTTACGGGTAGTAGGTCAAAAAGGGGAGGATTGGGCTTGGGTTAAATTGAGTCAATGATGTGCCTAGACCTAGGGGAAATCTGAGTACCTTGAAAATTGAAAAAGAACCCTTGCAAATAGAGAAATGAAAATTTTGAAGTGGTATGAGGCACAGTACAGACCATAGGTTGCCACTACGAGTCGTACTGAGCACTCGTACCACCAAACTGAACATGGTCGCAGAAAAATGTCCTTCCTACGACTCGTGGAATTGACCTATGGGTCATACCATGAGTCGCGGAAAAATTCAAAAAAATATCAATGCCGGGTTTCATCAGACGACTCATATTATGGGTTATACCTTTATGGTACGAGGCATAACTACGAGTCGTACTGATAAATGTTGTAACTCTGGGAGTTCTCACAAGTCGTACCTTCATGGTATGACTCGTAGCGAGGACCCGTGATGAAATTCAGAATATCTCCTTTCTAATTCTTATTTTTCAAAAACAGAATACTAACTTCTTTCTCTACAGGCACAATGACATACAAATGCAGGGCAGACAAAACAAAAGCCCAAAGGAGACTAATTAATGAACCAACTAACTCGGAGTCTGACAAGGAAGGAAACTCACCTAGTGGTTCAATTGAGGAGTACCAAGTAGACACCTCGGACATCGATGGAACCAGAACCACTAGGGCGAAAGCAAAGGCCCAAGCTGAAGCAACCACGGTTACATCTACTCAAGCTCCCCAGTCTGAGGAGGGAGTTAGAGAGGAATAACAAAAGTTAGGAAGTGACTCCAATGCTGAGAAGGGTCAGGGGATACCCAAAGTGAAGAAGAAAGCGGCAGTGAAGAGTCAGAGGAGGAGGGATTATTCTGAGGATCATAGCAGATGAGCTACGAGACTGGGCGGTGGGATTAAGTACTACTATCCCATTCCCGAGTCTTGCTTTCAGATTATGTATAGAGGAAGAAGTTCCACGGGGTGACGAGCGATTGATTAGAGGCCAAAGGATTACAGATATAGGCCTTATCCAGGATGAGATGAACCTGGTAAGTAGATTTATAATTCCCACAGCTATCCCAGCAGCCCATCCATCAAGGGACGCATAGGTGAATGTCCCTATTACACAAGAGCAAAGCGAGACACCGGCTACAGATGTCGGTTATTCAAAGTCATCTCCCAGCACCTCAGTTGCACCACTTCCCAGCATGCAGGCCTAGACACTAGTAGGATATACTTTGGTACCACAGTATTTCCTCCAAAAGCTAGTAAAAAATTGACCATGGTGGAGCGAAAGATTCAGGCGGTGATGGACAATGTAAAACCATCGGTCAAGTCAGAGATAGAGGCAGCAGTTTAGGCTCTCATGCTCGCCTAGATAGTTCTGAGAGCCAATTCAATGCGAGGACAGCAGAGCAGACAGATACTAGAAGTATCATGCGGAGTTAGGGGCTCTTCGGAGCCAAGTAGTTAAGTTGTCATCACGACAACCAACAGTTTTAGCAGCCCCCACTCTTCCAGACCCAGATGTCGAGCTTGACGAGGACATTGATTTGGCGGCATATTGGGAGCCGACCACAGCTGTTGATAAAGGTAAGAAGAGAGATGTTGAGGATGCTAGCGAGGTAAGTTTGAGAAAGAAGAGAAAGAAGGAGAGAAAAGAGCGCAAGCGGGCTAGAGCATAGAGCATGCGGACTCATGACACACATATTTCTGAGCTGCATGAGAAAGCTAGAGGAGAAAGAAGCTCCACCATACCTCAGCCCGAGCTTGCCCATGACCATGACCCTTCGGGAGAGTCACATTCAGCCCCGACAATTTCAAAGGCCATCCAAGTGGCCAGAACTACTGGGGGGACCACTCCCCCTATTGACACATAATTGAGCGCACCAGCCATCGCTAGTGCCACTACTACAGCGGAGGTACCACCTCCGTGAGATGACAGAAGCACCTAGTGCACCACAAGTATGTTCTCTTCCCTATGTTCTTCTAGATGATGCTTCGGGTACGAAGCTTACTTTTCAAAATGGGGAGGGGGTGTCTTGTGATTTTTGGGATTTTTGGTTCATTTTAGGGTTTTTCTTGCCATGTTTCTTTTCCCTCAGGCATGCTATCTAGTAGAACCGGCATGTGTAGGGTTTTTATTTTTTAGTTTGTGAGTTTTGTTTAATTAGAAAGTAGCTTAGGAGTACTCAGCCAATAAAAATGCAATAGTTTTGGTTTCTGAAAAAAATTGACCCTGTAAAAAAATTGATGTTGTATTTATGACAACATGCATGATTGCTGTGGATCTTTTGATGTCATTTAGTTTGTCAACATGAGTATTTTTGTTAATCCATGTATAAACCAGACAGGTGAGGTGACAATAGTTCATGTACCATGTGTGAGTGAGGTATAGCAGTCAGTTCGGTATTGTGTTGAAGATCTAGAACTTGTCTGGTTGGTCTTTGCATAGGCTAAGAATGGTTGATTAAGATATGATCATAGGACAATTTTTTTAGCTCACTTTTAGCCTATATTACCCTACCAAAACTTGCATGAATCCCTTGATCCCAAGTTTGAGCCTTAAGAGACCATGATTTCTTTTATTTACCGATTAACCATACCCATTTTTTTTTTTGCAATGAACCTGTTTTGGCCCTGGTCCTTCCTCGGATATTATGAACCTCAACATAAGAAAAATGCTTAAGTTGAGGGTGGCTAGAGTAGGGGTGCGTAAATGGTGGGAACGGAAGAAAGGAAAAGATAAGAAAAGAAAAAAGTAATGGTAAAGAATGAGGTGTGGTGAGATAAAGAAAAGAAGAGATGAAAAATGCTGAAAACTTTGAAAAAGAAAGCCAAAGAAAATTTGAAAATGCTAAAAAAAAGTTGAAAACTCACCACACCCATGCAAATATGTATAAGAAGGGGAGAAAGGGAAGAAAAGGGAATGAAAGAATAAAAAGGTGAAATAGGTGAATGGTGTAGCCAATGTATGTAGTGCCAAGGAAGGAATAGCCACATATAAAATCTTTCATCTTTACCATGTCCAGCCCTGAGCCTACATTACAAACCATATCAAGTCCTATAGTGATCCTAACCCGACCATCTGATAAACCAAAGTAGAGATAATAAGAGCAAGTCTATGGTATCGAGCACAAAATACTTGTAACTTCTTTGTGAGAGTGAGTGCCTTACTTGTTTAGTCCCATATTATATTTGACATCTCATATCTGAGTGGGGACTTCATTTGTATGCGAGTACATGAATTATGTTTTCTTTTACCATTGGTCTGTGTGGAAAACATTGGTGATTACTTGATTGTCTATTGACAGATGAATGACATGTTTTGATCCCTGTTTATGATGTTTTAAGGTTGCTTGTAATACATTAGTTGATGTTGTTCCATGATAAAGGGTCAATAGAGTTTGTATAGAAAGTGCAAGTTTGTTTGAGTATTGTCTACAGTATTCTTAATTTTATTCTCTACTTGAGCGTCGTGTTTAAGTTTTTCTTTTCTTTGCCTGAGGACATGCAAAAGTCTTAAGTTGAGGATGTTGATGTGCTATGGATTTACAGTACTTTCGACGCTCAAAGCTAAAAAATAGCATGGACTTAGGTATGTTTATGTGGATATAAGGCACTTTTCCTTTAGTTGCAGGATAAATTGGTGTTGGACCTAAAAATTGCAAATGAAAGCCTGAAAGATGCAAAATATGCTCAGATTTGCAGATCATAGTATGAGCCGTAGGAAGGACCTACGAATCGTACTGATGGTCATAAAAAGCTGCAGAAGGATAAGTTGGAGAGATGCAATGTGCGAGTATCAGTACGAGTCATACCAAGCTAGTACGAGTCGTGGTGATGAAATCGTGACAAGATCCAGAAAATTTTCATAAGGTGCTGACTCCTGCTACGAAAAGACAGTACGACCCGTGGAAAGAAGGTACGAGTCGTACCATGACGGTCGTGATGAATTTCAGAAGAATTCTAAAGTTTTGAAATCAAACCACGAGAGCTCAGTACGATTCATATGATAGAGGCACGAATTGTACCAGGATCCAACACTTAGCCAGAATTCAACCAACAATGCAAGGTATGACAGAAGGCTACGAGTTGTAGGATGATGCTACGGATCATAACACGACTCATGATGACTGAGGCACCAGATATGGAAATTTATCTATTTAGCCTAGGAAAAGGATTCTTGTGTCTGTATAAATATGTTTTAGGTTTTATTTTTCTAGACACAATAGTAGACAAGTAGGAAAGACACAAAAAGACAAGGAGAGAAGAGATTTGTAGGAGAATTGAGTTGATTCAACTTGTGATCAACCTTTTCTTGAATTTATCTTGTTCTTGCTACTTGTTCTTCAAGATTTTGCTGAATAATTAAAGGAAGTATTTTTCTCATTCATTCTTGTAAGTATTGATTTATGTTCTTAATCATGAATACAATTCACAATCTTACAACTATGAGAGGCTAAAACCTCCATAGCTAGGGTTGTGGGAACCATGGTGGATTAACAAGCTAGGGTTACACAAAGTGATTTTAAAACCAACACAAATACTTATATTGTATTCTCTTCATGCATAAACATTTCTTAACAGTGTGCAACGTAATGACTTGTCCAAATTCTTTACTTTCTTTGGTCGATGAGGTAGAGATTAGGAAAAGAGAATTACAACAGAGCCTTGATTTTGATAATCATTGTATTAACTTGAGTTGTGGTCACAGGATAGTTAAATCTAGAACTTAGTGATAGCGGATAGTTTGAAACCGCTCATGAGACTTGGTCGAGTGATTGAGTATAGTCATTCAATAGGGACTGGCCGGTCGTTTGAATGAACCTAAGTTATCAGTTCTATAAGTAAGTATTGGTGATAATCACAAGGTTGTACCCAAAGCAGTTATGAACCCATGGGGAACACAAACCCTAGTTATCCTTTAATATTGACTCAACATCAGAATTTTAATATTTGTTTTTATTGTTGATTTTCTTTAGAATCCCTATTTTGAAGTAACTACCTCGCAAGTTCAATTACCATCTATAATCTAGTTCTCCCTATTCCTTGTGGGTTCGACCCCAACCTCTAGTTGGGTTCTTTATTGACAATGTTCGCTTCTCACTTCAGTAAGAGGTGTGGTTTGAGCATTATCAGGCAGCTCCCCTAGTGGGTTTGTGGAAGAGTAGCGAGTGGAGACGTCCGACACTAATGAGCCACGAACCATTGGGGTTAAAGCAAAGGTACAAGCCGAAGCAACTTCTACCTCTCCGATCACTGCTCTCTGGTCTGAAGAGAGAGCAGAGGAATATGTTTAAGAGTCAGGGAGTGACTCTAATGATGATGAAGGGTCTTAGGAGGCCCAATCCAGAGATGGAAACAACATGGTTAGGTGTGACGGAGGAGATGTTGCATAGGAAATTGAGCAGACCCTTCCTATAGCAACGCATACTATGAGGTGGCAGGTACCCTAGGCACAAGAGATTTATGAGTAGGGCTTGACGCTCACACCCAAGAAAAGCCCCAGGTGAAGCATTCAAGAAGAATCGCAGATTCCCACCAGTGCCTTGAATGGGATTGAGGAGATGAAGCGGATCTTTAGCTTCTATAGGATCGAGTGGATGGCTAGGACCCCTGACCGATACGGTCTAGAGACAGTCAGGGAGTCCTATAACAACTATTATGCTATGTTGGAGTAGAATGCATAAATTGGAAAGCGACTGAAGGAGCAACACAAACTTGATAAGCTATTAGTCCGGGGCCAAGAAGTTAACATTTCTGAGCGAACCTGCTCGGATACTCTATGGGCCGCAATTCATTGCTCCATCTTCCACAATATAGTTCAACCACCGAATTTGCCCTGAAATGGATAAAGTAGTTGGGTAATAAGGAGAGATAAAGCCAGCTCAAGGGTTAGCCAAAGTAATAGCAGAGGACAAAGAGGAAGCTGAGTGTGTGATTGGTGGAAACCAGGTCCCAAAATCTTTGTTGAACTTCATAGAAAAGGCCTACTGGACACTAGTCCACCACATACTGATGCCGACTGTGAATAATAACACGCTTTTCGCAGATAGGGAAGCTTTGGTAGCATACATCATGTCCCAGTATCAGATAAACATCTAGATGGTGATAGCAAACGAGATCTGGGATCGTGCTCTTGGGTTGAGAACCACCATACCATTTCCCAACCTTATTTACCGAATGTGCCGAGATGTTGGGGTCCAATTGCTGTAGGATGTTGATGTTGAGATCCGAGGCCAGAGGACTTTGGATATAGGGCTAATTTAGGATGAAATGAACCCGATAAGCCAGGCTAGACTTCTGAATACAATCCTTGTACCACGAGTATCTAGGGGTGAGCAGGTTTATGCCCCCACCTCAGTGGAGCAAGATGAGACACCGTCCATACTGAGTCGAGCCTAGTACTTCAGCTACACCTATGGTAGGTCTCCTGATCCAGAAACTAGTTGGGTATGTTTTAGTCCCTCACAACTTCCTCCAATAGCTGGCAAAGAGGCTGACAGTGGCCGAAAGGAAAGTACAGTCAATGATGGAGAACGTCATGCCTTAAGTAAAGGTAGAGATCAAGGAGGTTGTGAGGGGGTTGTAAGGTTAGATTGACGGGTTCGAGCACCAATTCAATGAGCGCTTAGTGGAGCAGTTGGATACTAGTAGCCTCTGGGAGGAGTTGGGGGTTATTTGGAGCCATGTGACCAAGTTGTCGTCTAGACAGTCGGCGATCATAGCAGCTCCTACTCTTCCAAACTTAGATGTTGACCTCGATGAGGAGCTAGACTTGGAGGCTTACTAGGTCCCAATGGTTGCTGGTGGAGGAAAAGAAAAGAAGAGGGTCTTGGAGGAAGATGAAGACAAGCCTCAAAGAAGAAGAAAAATTAGGAGAAGAAAGAGAGAAAGAGGGCGAGAGTAGAGAGCCTGCAAGCTCACGGCACACATATGCCAGAGTTGCAGGAGCAAGCCAAAGGAGCGGGGAGCTACACTACTGCCTAAAGAGTGATCGTGGGTGGCGAGGACACTTGGGGGGAGCCACAATCAGCCAGAGTTGATCCTGAGGTCACGAAAGCGATTGAGCATGATGTATAATTGTGTGTGCCAGCCACCGCTAACGCAATTGATGCAGCAGAGGTACCACCTCTGCAGGAGATACAAGCACTTAGTGGGCCACAAGTATGTCCCTTTCCTTTGATTTTACATATTTTATTTTTTGGGGATGAAGCATGTCTTTCATAAAGGGGGGTGTACTTGTATTTTTAGGAATTTTTAATTCGTCCGAGGGCTTTTCATGTTGTGTTTCTTTTCACTCAGACATGCTATCTAGTAGAATCGATATGTTTAGGTTTGTTTTCATTTAATTAGAAGTAACTTAGAGTTACTTTTTATCCAATAAATGCACTAGTTTGATGTTCTTGAAAAAAAATTAACCCTGTTTAAAAATTTGATTTTGATGATTAGTTGTGTAGTTTATTTACAATTGCATGACTTTGTGGATCTTTGTATGGCATTTAAATTATGAGCATGAGTAGTTTTTGTTTAGCCATGCATGAACTGGATTGGTAGATTCAATGCAAACCGGTACCATGAGTGAGTGAGGTTTTACACCTAGTTCAATACTGCATTAAGGATTTAGAACTTGTCCAATTAATCTTTGCATAGGCTTTAGGATAGTTGGTTAGGATATGATCATTGGTTGTTATTGATTGATTAGCCACTTTAGCTTAAATGACCCTACCAAATGATGATAAATCCCTTGATCCTGATTTTGAGCCTTATATTGACCATTTTTCTTTAATTAACCTTAAACATTACCCATTTTTTATAATAAACCTATTTTGACCCTGGTCCATCCTTGGACATTGTGAACCTCAATCCAGGCAAAATGCCTAAGTTGAGGGTGGATATAGTAGGGATGCATAGATTGTGGGGAGGTGAAAAAGTAAAAGAAAGGAAAAAGGTTAAAGATGAGGTATGGTGTGACAAGAAAAGAAAGAAAAAATAGTTGAAAAAGAAAAATGAAAGAAAATACAAGAAAAAAAGGAATGAAAAAGTGAGAAAAACACACCACACCCATATATTTCATGTAAATGGAGAAAAGGGAGGAAAAAATTGAAAAAGTGAAAAATGGGGTAAAAAGTGTAGAGTGGATCCACAAGTATGTAGTGTCAAGGAGAGTTTAGTCACTTATTCCCATATTTACCATACCCAGTCCGAAGCCTACATTACAAGCTGAACTACAGCGATCCTAGTTTAGCTGTCTGAAGAGCCGAAGTAGAGAAAATAAGGGAAAATCTATGGTATTTGATGTGCAGTAAGTGGAACTTCTTTGTGAAAGTGAGAGACTCATTTGTTCAGTCTAAAGTTTCATATTGATATATATATATTTGTGAGGGTCGGGGACTTCATTTGCAGTGAAGGTACTTAGTTTGTATTGTATTTTACCAATTATCTATGTGAATAACGTTTGTGATAGCTCAATTCTCTGCTGATAGTTGGATGCGATATCTTGATGCCTGTATATCATTGATTGTGGTTACATGTATGCATAGCTGACTTAGTTTGAATGGAAAAAGGGTCATTAGTTGATTGTTGTTCATAAGTGCAAATTTTATTGTGTTGGTTGTGGGTATTCTAGGTTTACTTTTAGTTAAGCATCATTTTTAGTTTTGTTTTCTTTGCTTGAGGACATGCAAAAGTCTTAAGTTGAGGGTGTTTATGTGCTATGAGTTTAAAGCTCTTTCGACCCTTAAAACTGGGAAAATAGCATGGACTTAGGTGTATTTATATATATATGAGGTACTTTTACTTTGTTTTTAGGGACAATAGATATTGGAGTTGAATTGTGCAAAAGAAGGAGAAAATGCAAAAAAGTGGCTTAGTGCGGATCCTAGTACGAGCTGTACATCCTGGTACGATCCGTACTGAGAGTCATGGAAAGGTCCAGGAGCAAATTGTGAAGCAAAGGCAAGTTACGGCTCATGGTACGAGTCGTACCATGGCAGTCGTGGAAAGTTCCAAGAGAAATTGCACAGGCCAAGTGTCTGGGTATGGGTGGCAATCACGAGTCGTGAGACCTACCTAAGACCCGTACCAAGGAACCATGAAATAGACCAGAAGAACAAAATACTAGTAGAACTCAAGGTATGAGAAGGAGTCATGATTCGTGGAATAAAGGTACGAGTAGCACTAGACCATCCGTGGAAGTTAACAGAGAATGTCAGCAAGTGCAAGTTAAAGCAATGGGAAGATCGTACGACTCATAGGTTCTTGGCACGAGTCGTACCATGTCTCAACAATTAGCCAGATTCAGCAGAAGTCAGCCAATGTACGATTCAAGATACGACCTGTACAATCTTGTCACGGGTCGTATGTGAAGTCGGGGACAGTTTTTAGTAGTTTTTCTATTTACTTAGAAGAAGGTTCCAATTATTTATATAAATACTTTTTAGGTTATTTTCAATAGAGAGACGCAATTAGAGGCGTGATTAGACAGGACGAGAGTGAAGAATTGATTTTTTCTTACATTGTTAACAATTAATTCAAGTCTTGGAGATCTTCTTGTGTGGGGGATTTCATCATTGTTCTTGAGTTTTACATCATCAATTCATGCAATATTCAAATCAATCATCGTTGTAAGTATTCAATTATGTATTTGTCTATGAATGCTAATAACAATCTTACAATCATGAGAGGCTAAAACCTCCACAACTAGGGTTGTGGGAACCATAGTGAATTAACAAACTAGGGTTACACGAAGTGATTCAAAACTAATGCTAAACACAGGTATTGTGTTCTCTTCATCTTTTATGTATCCTAATGAAGCACAACATTAGGACTTTCCCGAATTCTTTAGTTGCTTGAACCTAGAGAAATAGAGATTAGGAAAGAGAATTACAACAGTCTTTATCTTTATTGATCATTGTATTACATGAGCTACGGTCATAGAATAGTTAATTTGGAACAAATTGATAACGGTTGAATTGAAATCGCTCATTAGACCTAACCCGGTGATTGAGTATAGTTATCCAATAGGGATGAACCAGTCATTTGGATGAACCCTAGTTATCAATTCTACAATTAAGCATTAGGATAGATCATGAGTGTGAACCCAAAGTAGTTATGAACCCATGGGGAACACTTACCCTAGTTAATTGCAAATCTTGATAAACAACAATTGATTATCAATCTTATTTTATAATTGTTTTTATAAACTCCCATTTTTGGAGATAACATATCTAAAAGCTAAAATACCTGTGTTAGTCTATATCTTGACCATATTCCATGTGGGTTGGGGGGTTTCTTTATTGCCAAAATCTGCTTCATGCTTTATCAGAAGTATGAGTTTGGGCGTTAATAGTACACCATCTCCCCCTTGGAAGAAGACCTCTACCTTCTGACTTTTAACCGCCTCCGTCAGTTTTACCAAGATAGGATCCTTGTCTTGCTTGGCCTTGACCTCGGTCACCAATGAAGATTCTGACCCATTCTGAACAATGACACTACCATCTGATGAGTCAACAAAGTGAACCCCTAAACAAGCAAGTTGTTGCACATCCTTCACCAACTCCTTACTTCCCTCCTCGACGTGAGACACACTCTCCATGGACAGCCTACTAAGAGCATCCACCACTATATTCGCCTTGCCTGGATGATAAAGGACACTCATGTCATAATCCTTGAGAAGCTCTAGCCACCTCCTTTGTCGCAAATTCAGGTCCTTCTGAGCGAACACATACTGAAGGCTCTTATAATCCATGATCACATCCACATCCACCCCATACAAGTAGTGTCTCCAAATCTTTAATGCGAACACCACCACTGCCAACTCTAGGTCATGCGTCGGATAATTCTTCTCATGAGTCCTAAGTTGTCTAAAGGCATACGCAATGACCTTACCATGCTACATCAACACTCAACCAAGAGCAACCATTGAGGCATCAAAATACACCACAAATTCATCTATGTCCTCTGGTAGCATCAATACTGGGGCTGAAGTGAGTCGAGTCTTTAAATCCTGAAAACTATTCTTACAGGCATCTAACCACTAAAATTTTACTTTCTTCTAGGTCAACTTAGTTAACGGTGTTGTAATGGATGAAAATCCTTCAACAAAGCTTCTATAGTAGCTGGCTAGACCTAAGAAGCTCTTGATATTCGAAGGGTTAACTGGTCTAGGACAATTCTTTACCGCCTCTATCTTTTGAGAGTCTACCTGTACACCCTCGTTTGACACCACATGACCCAAAAATGCTACTAAGTCTAACCAAAACTCACACTTGCTAAATTTAGCAAATAGCTGGCAATCCTTAAGAGTCTACAGCATAATCCTCAAATGAGCAGCATGCTCATCCTCGCTCCGTGAGTAAATAAGGATATTGTTTATGAAGAAAATCATAAACATATCCAAATATGGCTTGAACACCCTATTATTAAATTCATAAAAGCTGCAGGAGCATTCGTTAGTCCAAAAGACATAACTATGAACTTATAGTGACCATACTGAGTCCTGAAGGCTGTCTTTGAAATGTCTCTCCCTAACCCTGAGCTAGTAATATCTGGATCTGAGGTCTAACTTTGAGAAGCACTTAGCATCCAGAAGTTTGTCAAAAAATTCATCAATTGTAGGTAGGGGATACTTGTTCTTGATTGTGACCTTGTCAAACTTTCGATATTCACTCCACATTCTAAGAGAACCATCCTTCTTCTGAACAAAGAGAATCGGTGCACCCCACACAAACTTGCTAGGTCTGATGAATCCCTTATCTAGGAGATCCTTCAAATGTTCTTTCAACTCCTTTAGTTCAGCTGGAGCCATTCTATAAGGAGGAATGGATATAGGCTGCATATCGAGGAGAAGGTCAACACCAAGGTCAATCTTTGGCTCGGGAGGGACTCCTGGTAGATAATCGTGAAACACCTCGGGATACTCACATGCTATAGGAACTGACTGAAGAGTCGAGGTCCCAAACGTAGCATCCTTAACCCAAACTAGATGGTACACATAGCCTTTGGAAATCATCTTCATGGCCTTAAGATAGGAAATAAAGCGACCTACAAGCACAGCTGAACTACCCTTCCATTCTTGGACTTGTTCAACCAAAAATCATAACTCTATAGTATGGGTTCTACAATTCACTTAGGCATAACATACATGCAACCAATCCATACCGAAGATGAAATTAAAATCAGTCATGTCTAACTCTACTAGATCAGCTAAGGTGACTTTTTAAAGGACAGGGATAGGGAAATTTTTGTATACCCATCGAGCTATAACTGAGTCAGCAAGTGGAGTAGAGACTGAGAAAGTTTCTAATAGGATTTCGGGATTGTCACACCCTACCTTGGAAGGCATGACTGGCACCTGATGCCCTACTAGGACCTGAACTCCTGAGATGACTGAGCCTAAGCACCTCTGATGCAGGGCTGACTCTAACTCTAGAATCAAGAAAACAACAAGCAATATAGCGGCTGTAAATACAACCCCCTGCCAACAAGGCCTATAGCCACCTGCGAAAATAAACAGCTAACCAGAGACAAACAATCATAGGGGTCCTATGCGGGCCGACAAGGCCACCATGATATCTAGTTATAACTGGAAAGTAAAATTAGATGTTAAACAGAGCTATGACCGACAAGGTCGTCAATCAACAGCGAAACAAGGGCCCACACGCCAACACACATAATCTAAAACACATATGGGCCCCACATGGCCGATATCATCTAACCACATGGAAGTAACACAATCTGCAAGCCTGTAGGAGTAATGGGATGGTCGTGATAGGGCCCCGACCTACCCATATTGTACAAACAAAAGAAGTAAACCTCTATCACACAAGCTCCGGAAGAAGGGAACTGACGGCTCTACACGGCTGCCTGGAACTACGAGGGACCTACTCCTCGTTTATCTGCACCTGTAGACAAGTAATACAGCACCCCAGAAGAGGGCGTTAGTACCACAGGTACTGAATATGTAAGGTAGTAACTTTAAATGACTGAAAGTAGGGAATAGAACTGACAATGACTGAAGTAAAGAAAACGGACTGAAAATGACTGAAGTAGTGAAATCAGGGCTAAACATAACTGTAATAAGGAGGGTAGGGTTCATACCTGATAAACGAGGCGTCTTACTGTCTAACTATCAGTAACTAAAGCAAACATAAACCTTACCTGGCCCCCATAAGCCGGAAGGTATAATCAGCACAGAGTAACCCACTTGGGCCCCCATTAGCCTTAGTGAGTACACCTTATCTATATACCCCTATTCAAGTCATACTGAGTCAACTACCATCTATAAGCATCCTGTCGATCCCCTGGGTCTGCAACTGTTGTGTCTGAGTCCAGAGGACTGTTGATATCTACACCCCGGGCATAAGCGCTCGGCGAGGGTGTGTGTAAGGCCAACCATGGAATATAAGGATCCAGATCCCCATCTTCGTCCCTTGCAGACGGCATGCAGCTCCGTAGAGCGACGTAATCTCTCCCCTAGTGAGCAGCGACACAATTATTAACCCTGGGGTGGTCACGGAAGCTATACATGTGTAATTCAGCCCAAAAAAATACAAATTATGAGCCTCAACTGAAAAAAAAAACTAGACATGATAACATACTCCTAACATGCCTTACTGGGATTCATACTGGACTACTATGCTAAAGAAACTAAACTGCCGAAAGAAAATGCCTTAACATACCTCGTTCGTTGTTTACCGATTAACTGGTGAGTTTCGGCTCGTGTTCAACTTCCCTTCTCAACTGTAATCATATTAATGGAAGAATAGAGCTACTTTATTACTATATTCAAAGAAAACGATAACTTATACATATATATTCTGACTATACTTCAACTTATGGAAAGATGATCAAAAACTCGTAATTTCTCGGGAATCTAGAAGGGAGAAATACTTAATTTAGGAACGTGATCGTATTGACACTAGTTTGAAATAATTCCACCAATTTAGGCTCCGCGGGACGACGATTCGTGGGGCATATTTTTACGAAAATAACTCTACAGTGATGCTCTCTGCAGCCTTATACTTCACTACCTGGAGTTAATTAAGATCTGGACGGCGTTTAGCGGCATAATTGAATGATTTTCAATAGTTCTCCTTCATTCCTACCTGTTCTGGCCGAGAATACATGAGAAATGAAATAACATCTAAGTGCAAGGCCTTTATATACTTGAGGCGGCAGACAAGGCACCGTGGCACTCTGCCGGTTGCGCCAATTTACGGGCGTGCCACACCAGGAAACGCGGAGGAGGCTGCTCCGTGCCACTTTGGGTAACGTGTAGGGGGCTGCTCCGTGCCACTTTACCCCTCTAGGCAACTTAGTTCGGCCTCCTCCCGTGAAATCCCGACTTTGCACTCGTTCGGCCTTTCTCCGGGCCATTTCCTCGTACATATGGAACTCTAAAACTCTCAATCAACATATGAATAGGCCGACTAAACATTAGAAACTTACGAGGTGTAACATCCTCCCCCCCTTACGAACATTCGTCCTCGAATGTTAACTTCTACTTGCAAGAACCTTAACCTTGCAATTACTTATTCTGGAAAAATTTCAACAGAGTCTCCTTTGTAATATGGACTATCCAAAAACCCTGAAATGCAGAAAAGTCCAAAATACAGGTACTTCACACAATACTATAATGTTCACTTCACAATAGACTGAAGTCAATTATCTCACATATACATGTATATAATGCAACTTATGAAACAACAACAACAATATACCTCTAGCTGCACAATCTAACTAAGTCTGAAATAACTGAGGATATCTGGTTTTCTATCGTCTTGTACCGCCCAGGTCATCTCCTCTCGGTTCTTATTCCGCCATAACACTTTAACAGAAGTAACATCTTTAGTTCTTAGTCTGCGGATCTACCGATCTAATATGGCTACCAGAGCTTCTTCATAAGCTAACTCCTGGGTGATTTGGACGTCTTTGACTGGGACAATCCGGGAGGGATCTCTATGCACTTCCTCAGCATTGATACATGAAAAACTGGGTGAACGGATTCTAATTCTGGAGGTAAATCCAATTCATAAGCTACCTGGCCTATCCTTCGGCGAATCTGATAAGGTCCAATAAACCTCGGGCTGAGCTTGCCTTTCTTACCAAATCTCGTCACACCCTTCATCGGTGAAACCTTCAGGGACACACAGTTACTTACATTAAACTCTAGGTTTCTTCGCTGCACATTAGCATAAGATTCTGGTGGCTCTGAGCAGTCAGCAGTCGTTCCCTAATAAGCTTTACTTTCTCTTCTAAATGCTAATATTATCTGGCACAATCAATGCCGATTCTCCTACCTCAAACCAACCAGTTGGAAACCTGCACTTCCGCTAATATAATGCTTCAGAAAGCACCATCTAAATTGCTGAATGATAAATATTATTATAGGCAAATTCAATAAGCGGTAGATGTTCATCCCAGCTGCCTCCAAAATCTAGCACACACGCCCGTAACATATCCTCGAGCGTTTGCATTGTACGTTCTTCCTGCCCGTCTGTCTGAGGATGGAAGGTTGTGCTCAGGTTAACATGCGTCCCCAGGCCCCTCTGGAAATACTTCCAAAATTTAGCTGCAAATTGCGTCCCTCAGTCAGAGATAATTGACAACGGAACACCATGCAATCGGAATATTTCTCTAATATACAGCTCAACATAATCTTCAGCTGAAAAGATAGCCCTTACTAGCAGAAAGTGAGTTGATTTTGTCAACTTGTCAATAATTACCCAAATAGAATCATATTTATGCCTAGTACGAGGTAAACCTACTACGAAATCCATATTAACTGCCTCCCATTTCCATAAGGGCACTGCTATATCTTATGTCAGTCCGCCTGATTTCTGATGTTCAGCTTTCACCTGTTGGCAATTGGTACATTGAGCTACAAATTCTGCTATCCCCTTTTTCATTCCCGGCCACCAGTAAATCTCTTTTAAGTCATGGTACATTTTTGTCGAACCTGGATGGGGAGAGTAACGGGCATAGTGTACCTCGCCCATAATTTACTGGCGAAGCCCTGCCACGTCTGGAATGCAGAGGCGATCCCTATACCTGAAAACTCCGCCCTCGGTTACCTGGAAATATGTCACTTCCCCTCGCTGGACCCTATTTCTGAGCTGAACCAGGCTAGGATCTTCATACTGTCGTTCTTTCACTTCCACCACCAATGATGACACTGCGGTATTCTGGATTACCGCTCCATTGTCTCCTAATTCTACTATACGAACGGCTAAACTGGCTAGCTGATGCAATTCTCAGGCCAATTCCTGTCGCTCGGGCTGTAAATATGCCAGGCTTCCCATGGATTTGCGACTAAAGGCATCTTCTACAACATTGGCCCTTCTTGGGTGATATAAAATATTCACATCATAATCCTTTAACAGCTCCAACCAGCGATGCTGCCGCAAATTCAACTCTTTCTGGGTGAAAATATACTGCAGGCTTTTGTGATCAGTGAAAATATCTATGTGGACGCCATATACAGGTAATATCTCCATATTTTCAAGGCATGAATCACCACAGCTAACTCCAGGTCATGGGTAGGGTAGTTCTTCTCCTACTTCCTCAGCTACCTAGAAGCATAGACAATCACCTTACCATGTTGCATCAAAACACATCCTAACTCAACACCCAAAGCATCGCAATAGACTGCATAACCCTCTACTCCTTCTGGCAATGCTAGCACCAGTGTTGATGTCAATCTTTCTTTCAGTTCTCGAAAGCTCTGCTCACATACCTCAGTCTAATGGAATTTTGCTGTCTTCTGTGTCAGTTTGGTTAAAGGTGCTGCTAAAGTGGAAAATCCTTCCACGAACCTTCTATAATACCCGGCTAACCCAAGGAAACTACGTACCTCGGTCGGAGTGGTAGGTATAGGCCATGTTTTCACTACCTCTATTTTTTGCGTATCTACCTGTATACCAACATTTGACACAATATGGCCCAAGAAGGCTATTGAATTTTGCGAAAATTCACATTTAGAAAATTTTGCAAATAGCTGGCGATCTCTGAGAATCTGGAGCACTGTCTGTAGATGATCCTGGTGATCTCCTCTGAGCGAGAATACACTAGCATATCATCGATAAATATTATCACAAACAGGTCCAGGTATGGTCTGAAAACATTGTTCATCAGGTCGATGAACACTTCTGGGGCATTTGTCAGTCCGAAGGACATGACTAGAAATTCAAAGTGGCCATATCTGGTCCTGAAGACAGTCTTTGGAATATCTCTTTCATGAACCCGGACCTGTTGATATCCTGACCTTAAGTCAATATTTGAAAAATACCTCACTCCCTGTAGCTGATCAAACAAATCGCCTATTTTGGGAAGCGGGTACTTATTCTTGATAGTGACTTTATTCAGCTGCCGATAATCTACACACATACGGAGGGATCGTCGTTCTTCCTCACAAACAGAACTGGTGCACCCCATGGTAAGGTACTCTGCTTGATAAAGCCCTTGTCTACCAAATCCTTCAATTGTTCCTTTAGTTCTCTGAGTTCAGCAGGAGCTATCCGATATGGAGGAATAGATATAGGTTGAGTGCCTGGTAATAGATCGATTGCAAAATCAATTTCCCTTTCTGGGGGAATACTAGGAAGCTCATCTGGAAATACGTCGTGAAATTCATTAACCACTAGAATAGACTGAAGGGTCGGAGGCTCTACACAAACATCCTGAACTCTGACAATGTGATAAATGCACCCTTTTGCTATCAATTTTCTCGCCCGAAAATAAGAAATAAACCTACCTTTTGGCGTGGCTGTACTACCTTTCCACTCGCGTACTGCCACCCCTAGAAAATGGAATCAGACAATCTTGGTCCAACATTCGACATTGGCATAGCATGGAGCTAGCCAATCCATACACATAATGGCATCAAAATCAACCATTTCTAGTTCTATCAAGTCCGCGTAGTCTGGCGACTGGCAACCTCTACTGTATACCCCTGATAGACCCTTCTGGATATAATAGAGTCACCAACAGGTGTAGACACTGAGAAAGGTCACCGAAGCAATTCCGGCATAACATTAAACTTCTGAGCCACTAACGGTGTAACATAGGACAAGGTAGATCCTAGATCTATCAACACATAAGCAGGATGAGAGCAAATGTTCAGCATACCTGTCACAACATTTGGTGACGACTCTGAATCCTGTTGCCCCGGTAGTGCATAAGTACGGTCTGGGCCGACACCTGAACTGGAGGCCCCTGATCTGCCTCGGCCTCTTTAGGCTGAAACTGAGGGCCCACGCCCTTCCGGGGATGCTGGAGCTCGTGATCCTACCGAGGACCTATCCTGTCGATCCCGGTCACCCTGACCCCTAGCTGGACAATTCCTCATCTAGTGACCCTCCTGTCCATAAATGTAGCATGTTGTGGAACCATACCTACATGCTCCAGAGTGGTGTCAACTGCAAATAGGGCAAAGTGGTATTGCAAACCCACTCCCCTCTGCTTCTATGAACCTACTGCTCGCGAACCTTCATCGGGCTCTGGTTGCCCTCAGTGACTAGACTGCTCCTCTGTTGCTGCGGTAGAGGCGGGGGTCTAGATGGCCTATCTAATAACCGCGGCCTAGGTCTTCCCCGGGAATCCTCCTATAATTCACCCGGTGTGTCCCTGCGGCGCTGCTCCTGACTTGTACTCCTAATCTCCCGTTACCGCTGTCTGATACCCTCAATATTCTAAGCAAAAGCCTGCACACGAGCGATATCCATATCCTCTCGCAGTGTGGCTGTGATGCAGGTATCAACATATTCCGGATTCATCCCCATAATAAAGCAGTGTACCCTGGCTGGCATTGTGTCCACAAAAACTAGCGCATATCGAGCCAAGGAATCAAACCGCATTGCATATTCCCGGACACACATCGACCCCTGCTCCAAGTGTAGGAACTGATCAACCCAGGCCTGTCGAATCTCCCGCGATAGGTAATGATCCAAGAAAGCCTCTAAGAAGCTGGGCCAGGTCGGAGGGGAAACATCCCGCCTCAAGACCTTTCCCAACTCTCATACCACAGCATGGCGACGTCCCGTAGCCGGAATACCGCCAACTTAATCGACTCTGTGGGTGTAGCATGCATCACCCTAAAAATCATCTGCATCTGGTCTAAGAAGTCTTGAGGGTCCTCAGTCCGATCTGTCCCTATTAATTGGGGGGGACTTAGTGCTAGGAGCTCCCAGACCCTCGAGCTACCAGGTCCTCCTAAGGATGTCGCAACTATAGGTGGCACTGGCTGGCGTTGAGCAGCTATCATCTGGTTAGCATAACCACCGCGCTCCTGACCTCCTGGTCGGATGATACGAGTATAGAAACTGCCGGAGGTGGTGCCGTCACACCGGTCGTCCCAAGCAGCTCCTGAGATGGTGGAGACTGCAGGGGAGGTATAGATGATACCTCGGTATCATCCTCAGATAGGGCCGATTCTGACCGACGCTGAGGCACCCTGCTGGTGCCCTCTCCTGCTGCTACATCTAGCCTCCTACCTGTTGTAGGGTGTTTGGTCCGACATTTCTCTGTGAAAAGAATATAATGAGCTTAGGGACTCAACCCTATACTATACTGCTCTATAGCACGACTAAATAAAAAGAAAGAGTAACCATCCTATCATGCCTTGCAGCCTCTTTCCTATAGTATGTGGTACACAACACATCCATAGACAAGACTCTACTTAGCACGGATTGCAGACTCCCTGGGATACGACCCGCTCTGATATCAAGTTTTTCATGCCCCACCTTGGGAGGCATGACCGGCACCTGGTGCCCTACTAGGACCTGAAATGCTGAGCTGACTGAGCCTACGCACCTCTGGTGTAGGGCTGACTCTAACTCTAGAATCAAGAAAACAACGGGCTATATAACGGTTGTAAATACAACTCCTGACCGACAAGGCCTATAGCCACCTGTGAAAATAAATAACTAACCAGAGACAAACAATCATAGGGAGTCCTATGCGGGCCGACAAGGCCACCATGATATCTAGTTATAACTGGAAAGTAAAATCAGATGCTAAACTGAGCTATGACCGACAAGGCCGCCAATCAATAGTTAAACAAGGCCCCACACGACCAACACACATAATCTAAAAACATATGGGCCCCACACGACTGATATCATCTAACCACAGGGAAGTATCACAATCCACATGCCTATAGGAGTAAGAAGATGGTCGGGACAGGGCCCGACCTACCCATACTGTACAAACAAAAGAAGTAAACCTCTATCACACAAGCTCCGGAAGAAGGGAGTTGACGGCTCTGTACGGCTGCCTGGACCTACGAGGGACCTGCCCCTCATCTAACTGCACCTGCAGGAAAGTAATGCAGCGCCACAGAAGAGGGCGTCAATACCACAGGTACTGAATATGTAAGGCAGTAACTTTAAATGACTGAAAGTAGGGAATAGAACTGACAATGACTGAAGTAAAGAAAACAGATTGAAGATGACTGAAGTAGTGAAATCAGGGATAAACATAACTGTAATAAGGAGGGTAGAGGTCTTACCTGACAAATGAGGTGTCTTACTGTCTAACGATTAGTAACTAAAGCAAACATAAACCTTACCTGGTCCCCATAAGCCGAAAGGTACAATCAGCACAAAGTAACCCACCTGGGCCCCCATTAGCCCTAGTGAGTACACCTCAATCTATATACCCCTATCCAGGTCATACTGAGTCAACTACCAGCTATAAGCGTCTTGCCGATCCCCTGGGTCTGCAACTGGGCTCACTCGGCCCCTGACTGTAGTTGTGTCTGAGTCTGGAGGACTCCTGATATCTACACCCCGGGCGTAAGCGCTCGGCAGGGGTGTGTGTAAGGCCAACCACGGCATATAAGGATCTGGATCCCCATCTTCATCCCTTGCGGACGGCATGCCACTCCGTAGAGCGACATAATCTCTCCCCTAGTGAGCAGCGACACAATTATTAACCCTGGGGTGGTCACGAAAGTTGTACATGTGTAATTCAGCCTAAAAAAATACAAATTACGAGCCTCAACTGACAACAACAACTAGACATGATAACATACTCCTAACATGCTTTACTGGGATTCATACTGGACTAATATGCTGAAGAAACTAACCTGCCGAAAGAAAATGCCTTAACATACCTCGCTCGCTGTTTACCGATTAACTGGCGAGTTTCGGCTCGTGTTCAACTGTCCTTCTCAACTATAATCATATTAATGGAAGAATAGAGCTACCTTATTACTATATTCGAAAAAAATGATAACTTATACATATATATTCTGACTATACTTCAACTTATCGAAAGACGATCAAAAACTCGCAATTTCTCGGGAATCTGAAGGGAGAAATACTTACTTTAGGCACGTGATCGTATTGACACTAGTTTGAAATAATTCCACCAACTTAGGCTCGGTGGGATGACGATTCACCAGGCATATTTTTACGAAAATAACTCCACATCGATGCTTTCTGCAACCTTATACTTCACTACCAGAGTTAATTTAGATTTGGACGGCATTTAGCGGTGTAATCGGATGATTTTCAATAGTTCTCCTTCGTTCCTACCTGTTCTGGCCGAGAATACATGAGAAATGAAATAACATCTAAGTGCAAGGCCTTATATACTTGAGACGGCAGACAACGCAACATGGCACTCTGCCGTCGCGCCAATTTACGGGCGTGCCACGCCAGGCAACGCGGAGGAGACTGCTCCGTGCCACTTTGGGTAACGCGGAGGGGGCTTCTCCGTGCCACTTTTCCCCTCTGGGAAACTTAGTTCGGCCTCCTCTAGTGAAATCCCGACTTTGCACTCGTACGGCCTTTCCCCGAGCCCTTTCCTCATACGTATGGCACTCTAAAACTCTCAACCAATATATGAATAGGCCGACGAAGCGTTAGAAACTTACGGGATGTAACAGGGATTTACCCCGAAACTAATAGCAACATAAGGAGTCACAAAACATAAGGTAGAACCCCTGGATCTAACAATGCATATACATCAAGATGGAATACTCATAACATACCAGTAACTATGTCTGAGCTGGCCGCCACTTGCACTAGGTAACCCACCCTACTGAGATGGGCGAGCTGCTGGGGTGGTTGTTCTAGTGGCTGGAACACTGGCTCTATCCTTGCCCTGTCTATTTGACAGGCAATCTCTAAGCATATGTTCGGTATTAACACACCCGAAACAACCATCTCTACCAACTAAACACGATCCTGGGTGTTTCATACAACACTTCAGGCACGCTAACCACCTGGACTGTGCTGCTGGAGGGGTGGCCGGGGCACAGCCTCTCTAGCCTCTCCGTTTGGTTGATGGGCAGTCTCTGAGTTTATGACCGAGCTGGCCACATCAAAAGCAAACACCTGAACCCACCAAGCACCTATTTGGATGGTTCTTTCCACATCTTCTGCATGCTACGTACGTAGTCTCCCTTACCATAAACTTGTTTCCTTGAGTCGAAGCCAAAGATTTCTGCGAAATCTGAGGGTGATTTCCACCACCTGACCCTTGTTGGGTAAACTCAAAGTTCCCCGTCTTGGCCCTCTTGTTTCCCTCTTCTCTCCCTTTGAACTCCCTATTCGCTTTCAAATGAGGAAACTTAGACGGACTCTCTCTTGTGAAGTCTCGAACCCTAGTAATTGCTATTTCTCCAGTGGAGTCCGCAGATGTGATTTCTTGCTGGTTAAGCTGAGTGGTCGCAACTCGTACCAACATTCTAAAGGCATCCTCGAGCTCCGCATCCGTAACCTATCCAAAAGGGGGCCCGCTAGTGTTGCTAGAGCTGGTTGACCTCCGTTGGTTCTTCGGGTTGACATACTTCTGCAACCGCGTATAACACGTGTTAGAAGGATAGAGAGATACTTCGTCGCAAGACTTAGATCATAAAAGAAGGGAAATTTCCTAAAATATCTTGTAGCCTCTCCCTCATAAGTGTGGCGTGCTTCACACCTATGGAAAAGACTCTACTTAATGCGGCTTTCAGATATCCCAGGACACTCTAAACCTTTGCTCTAATACCAAGTTTGCCACGACCCAAGTTGAGACCCCAGATCGAGACACGAAACCTAGAACCGCGAATGGCTCCAAGTTGATCCATAATATGAACATAGAGGCTAAAGAGAATACATCAAGAAGAAACTGATAAACTAATCATGAATTAGCAGAAGTCTAGATACAAATCAATCATAACAAAGTAAACACTTACAAAGCTGAAATTTAACAAAGTATCTTATAAGCCTGTAATATGTCTGAAGAGTATGGGAAAACATCCAACTAGCTAACTAAAGTCTGAAACTAAAATTAACATAACTCGAAACTAACTGAAGGTCCTCGAAGGATGAGGACTCACCAATGATGGAAAATTAAACTAAGCTACAGGAAACTGGCTAGCGGCGAAACTAAATTTGATCTTCTAGACCTGTATCATGAAATGATACAGCACAGAGTATGTGGTCTATGAAAGATAAGTAAAACATGTTGAGCAAATATTAACTAAAATCATGCATATAAACATAAATCATAAGATCATGAGAGTAAGGATTGCATGCTAAAATCTGAATTTGAACATGTTTAATAACAAGTTGAATATCATATCTGAATAGGATGATCCAAAGCTAGAATTGAAATCATATGACTTTTAATAGCTTAAATCATAAGTAAAAACTCGTAAACTAATCATTGGGTCAAACCTACTGTAAAACACAATATGATAAGTCACAAACATAAATAACTATAATCATGAGGACTATTGGGAGACTCATCATATAACTGACACCATCATGATAGAGCTTATGTTATGCCCCAACTATTACACTCATGTGGGTAGAGCCGTCCAAAACCTTGCAAGGGCTAAGGATGCTACCATGATATTGATATCAAGTTGAAGGTCCCTTTGAGGGTAGGGGAATCTCACAAGGGAGGTTCCAATGTAAATATATAAACCTACGTTAGCACGTATTTTTGAGACTTGAGACTCGGGGGTTTACCTGACCCATGGTCTACTCCATGCTAGACACCACTCCCAAAAACATACAAGATGCTCACCATCATTTTTCAACGAATCTGAAGACATACCACAAGCCGAAAATGGGAGTTTAGTCTCCAAAACCATATGGTAAACTAATTTTATAGAACTTCAGAATCATGAAAACATGTTTAACCTGTGTAGGTGTACCCAAAATCTTAAAACCATGCATACCTGAAATAGGCTTCATAATTCAAAATCATACATTCCTACATGGGTAATTTGTAAGCATTCATTCATGTTATAAATCTCCTCATAGTTGAAATCATGAATTATAAACTTGACTTTTCATGAACTTGCATAACTGGGCATAATTTTCTAAAACTTGAAATCATGATCTTATAATCAAAATAGTTATAAAATCTTCCCATGAATTTTTAAACATACTTTGAAACATGAAGGGAATTAACCCATAAGCAAATCATAGAGAATTTCATGAAAATTGGGCTAAAACCCCATAAGATCATACACTTGAATTAAGACTTGAATTCATGAACTTGAGGAGAAATTTGGTAATGAGAGTGAAAGAAAACTCTCATTCATAGTTCTACATACCTGGGTATGCTAAATCTCAACTTGACTTTGAAAGCCCAAGAGAACTGGGGAAGAATTTGATAGGGTTCAGGATTTATTTTCAAAGAGAAACTTCTAAACTTACATAAATGGGAGTTGAATGAATTAGAATAGCTTAAACTCCCTTAATACACTTCTTTCAGGGCTTAAAATGATGTAGTTTAGGACTTAAGAGCTTAGGAATACAGAAATACCCTTACTGATTTTGCAGGAAAGATCACACTGCCAAATTCCATGACTCAACCAATGAGTCATCCATCGATCCAACAGCTCTTTACATCGCTCGTTACTTCCTTACAAATTTTCTAAGTTCTTAGGCCTTCGAACGATGACTTGACAGAACAAGTCGATACTCGACACAGTGACCCATTGTGTCCTCTCATCGTCACCACTGACTCCACAAGTATAGCTTCTGGAATTTCCAGTATGGACCCCAGCAACTGATCGTACCATGTGGTCGTTAGAACGTCTGTTGTAACTACACCAACTTTCACTATGCCTTCCCATGAGTACTAATCACAATTTGTTGTTCCTCACAATGAGTCATACTATGACTCGTACAATCCACTTTATCAATACAAAATCAAACAATGACTACAACCAATGACCCATTACGGGGACCTACGAGTTGTTCCATGACTTGTTGGTTTTGGACCTATCGACCAAAATTTCACCACAACTGGAACCTATGATCCGTTACTTCTTATTATGAGTTGTTCTAAGGCATTTTTAAATCTTTTTTGTTGATCACAATACAAATGTCAATTCTAGTCTTACGGACCTTTGGGGTATTACAATGTTAAAGGATGAACATATGTTTTAATAGGGATAATGTAATGACCCTCTTGGTAATTCTAAATGTTCTGATTATTTTCATATTTTGACCCTTTCTGTAGCTTTAGTATATCACTTTTTACTTGCGAGAATTGATGAAACAATTCTAGAGGTGATCGAATGAATTTCAGAGAAGATTTTTAGTTTTGAAAGTTTGATCAAAGTCAATATTTTGGGTTAACTAGACTGGATTGGAGTTCTGAAAGTTTTTTTAGTTCGAGAAGGTGATTTATGAATTAGTTTAATGGTTGGAACAGATCCCGAAGGACTTGAGAGTGAATTAAGTGATTGGTTGCTTCTAGTTCATATTAAAGATTAGAGTTCACAACAGTCAATATTTGGTCAAGATGACCTTAGATTCGAAATGTGTTTTATGGTCAATCGACATATTTGATTTGTGTTCGAGAAGTTCTGGATGAATTTCGAGGGGTGCATCGAAGTTTGGGTTGATTTTGACCATTGCTATTTTTTTCAATGTTCCTTTTTTGCATTCGTGTGAGAAGAATCATATTTTTGAAGAAGGAAAATTTTTGGTCTTCTTTTTCGTAGGTACACAATTATGTTGACGAAGAAGGATTTTAGTCAGGTTTGGGGCCAAGTTGAGTTTGTGCATTGTGTTCAATATAGGTAGAGTGCAAGTCATGGGTCGCGTTCGTAGGGGTCCATCACGTTTTCGAAGAACATTTTATATATGGACAGAATTAATTTTCATTTTTGAACTTAGACTTTTTATTTTGATTTTTTGAGCTTGAGCCTTGGATTTGGATGATTTTTAAATATATTTTCTCATCTTGTATTGGGGGTAAGCTTCGAATATTGATTTTGAAATTTTCCCACTATTCCATCTATTATTTGCCTTTTTATCTGTGAATTGGTGTTAGAAATCGGGGATTTTGAGCCTAGAGTTGTAAAATCGTATTTTGATGATTTAGAGTCCGATTCAACTTTAATTTTTGATAAAATTTCATATTTGAGATCCTTGTGTTATGAATAAACTGATTTTAAAAGAAATTATTATTTTGACCCTAGGGGCTTGAGATGACTTTTGATTAACCTTTCGAGCTCGAGATAGAAGTACAGCAATATGGGTGTCTACCGACTTGTATACTTATGTATATTACATATTTGACCATATTGGGATCATTCGAAAGTGTTGCAGAAGAGAAAGTCCACAAATTGACTATTTGAGTTCTGATTAATGCAAGCTGAGACTTTCTAGACTCTTTATAAAGTGTTAGTGTGTTTGATGTTAAATTAAAGGGAAATGGATGATGGGTGTCTCGTATAAATGAGATGGCGAGCATTTGTGCAGGTAACAATTTCATGATTCAAATAAATTGATGATAAACTTTTGATTGATTAATTAGTGAATACATGAGCATGATTCATGATATATTAATTTGACTTGAGGCTCATATATTGCTCACTTGATATTAGTAAACTGATTTGGCTTGAAATATATTATTCTTTCATTTTCTTACTCTTATTTTTGAATAATTTAGAGAAGATTCTGATTGTTTATGATGATGTTTGAATCTGATGTAGAATTTTGTATTGGCATTATATGTCATGTACAATGACATTGTAGAAGTGAAAGAACAAATCTCAATAGAGGGTCACCCAGGATATTCAAGTTATAGGGTTTATCTAATATAGAATGTTGCATCTAGGGTCTACCATTATACTGTTTTCTAACAAGGTGTGAATATGGACAGCGCCAGTCTTTCATATATCCCGATTATTTGATAGAGGAAGAGGGTATATATAAGTTATTGGCTAGTGCATATGCATTTGCATTTAATTTCATTCTTATTATATTTCATATTGACTTTCGGTGTTGAAAAGGTACAATGATTGGTACCTTGAGCTATTTTCCTCCATACTTGATTGAGATGATTGAAAACATTGGTACACTATTATTAAAGTAGTTTGTGAAATTATCTGTTATTGGTTGATTTCGAATATTTCTTTTATCTTGATTAGTTTGGTCATTTATTGTTAAGTTGTCATGTTTTGAGATCTTATTATGATATTTATGATAATTTTATTGAGAAAACACCAACTCTTGTCATCGCTTCGTAATGGGGTTGGTTAACGATGTTATGGAGTACACATGTTGTACTTACACTCTTGCTTTCAACATCTTTGTTGTGTAGGGTCTATCTCTAGTATGAGCGGCAGGTGATTGTATCTGCGAGTTGGAGCTTATTTGGAATATTTGGAGGTAGCTGCTTAGCTGTTCTGTAATATTCAAACTTCTCTATCTTCTTTTTGTATTTGTCTTTACATTTCAGTTAAGACTTATAGTGTTTCGAAAACTTTATTGATATTGTAGAAGCTTTATATTCATATCACTAGATTTTGGGGTTGTATTTCATTTTTCGAACTCTTTATACTATTGCATCATAAATAACCAGTTTCTATTTAATTCTCCAACTTACGCTATCTGACTAACATAAATAGATTTAGAATAATGAATCAGGTTTACCTACAGTGAATGGTGGGTGCCCTCATGATTTAATGAAATTTTGTGTTGTGACAAAGGCTGCTTGTACTCGCCATCTTCCTACTCAAGATATCTGCCACCACATTAGTTTTGCCCATAAAGAATAGTCATGTCGTGCTCCTTGAGCAACTCGAATCACCTCCACTGCCTCAAATTTAAACCATTTTAATTGCATATGTATTGAAGAGTGTGATGATTTATGAAAATCTCACAATGCACACTGTACAAGTAATACCTCTTAATCTCCAAAGCAAATACTATCGCTGCCAACTCCAAATCATGAGTACGATAAATTTTCTCATGTATCTTCATCAACACACACCCAAGGTCAATAAGTGAAACATCACAATAAACAGTAAAGCCTTCACCTTCCATGGATATGGTCAGAATTAGAGGTGAAGTCAACAAAATCTTAAGCTTTTGGAAGCTCGCCTCATAATCATTAGACTATTGGAACACTACATTCTAATGAGTTAATTTTGTCAATGGAGATGCAATAGAAGAGAAACCCTGTAAATTGCTTGTAGTGGCTAGACAATCCTTAAAACTACAAATCTCGATAGAGGAAGTGGGTCTAGCCCAATCCCCAACTGCCTCATTCTTCTTCAAATCCACCATAAACCCATCCTTGGACACCAAGCACGTGCCCCAAAAATGCCACTGAATCCAACCAAAACTCACACTTAGAAAAGTTGGCGTAAAATCACGCAACCTTCAATATCTGAAGCACGATCCTCAAGAGTTGCTCACGCTCTTCCCTACTACAGGAATAGATCAGAATATCATCGATAAAAACTATATGAAGGAATCTAAGAAACTAACTAGTAACCAATCCAAGTGTATGAATCATTCCTGAGCTTCTCGGGACTTGTACAAACTATCCAACTAATTCATAAATCACCTATTCATAAATCACCTTCTAGACCTATTGAGACTGTCTAAACTCAATCCCAAATTCGTTTACTCATTTTATTGTCTTTGGTCAAATTTAAAGTTTTCAAATTCTTACTTTTAGATTTTTTTTCTTTGGTATGCATTCGGTTACCTCGAGAACCGTGTCACCTATTCTCGCAAGTCATAAAATGATTTTAAAACTACATAAAGAATTTTCTTTTTTTAGAGATAAGAAGCCTTGATACTCAAAACAATCGAACATGTCCTTACATTACCGTTTGGGATATTACACAAGAATGTACATTAAAATAGATGTCTTATTATACAATCTTATTTAATACTTAAAGTTGAGATTATTTAGGTGTATTAACTAGCCGGGACATTCAATCACTCAACAACCCGAAGATATGCTTCAGTTGATATATAAACTGCTAAGAAGGTGTTTAAGTAGTATTTATTTAAAGAATTCAAATATCAAATGCTAATCTTATTTTAACCTTAAATAGACCAATAATTTTTTTTATAGATAATAAAGAGGAAAAAATGGATTTCTAGTTTGTCATCCAAATATTGATGTCAGTTGGTGAATACCATGGAGGTGAGGGTCCACCCACCACTCAGCATGCGCTTTTGTAGAGCATTATCAGAGAGTTAGAAAGCAATCAATTAAGCATAATTTTGAGACTTAAAGTAATAAAATTATCTTCCTGACACTCGCACCCCAACACCTTCAACCTAGCTACTGGTGAATCTAACATGTGTAAGCTATAGATTCATCTAAAGTCTATAGCTTTATTTGATCAAGTCCTAAATATCTATTAGAAATAAATTTATTAAATATAATATAAATATTAATTGTGAATTTATGTGTAGGACTTTAAATTTCAATCTTCTTTTTTTAGTTCAATCAAATTGGTTATGATAAATTACAAAATCAAATTCATAAAGTTTAAGTTTTAAATTGAAAGATTGTATTACTAAAGGCTTATAATGTCTATAGATATAGCTACGTACAAGTAATTGCATATAATACTTTTTCTTATGTTTTCCAAAAATATTTGTTTTCTTCTACATAACTACTGGTGTCTTTAGTAGCATGCATAGCCTGATTAACATATATCTTTACAAAATTATGAAGTTTTGCCAAGTATTGAGGGATCGTTTAGCCAAGTAACGGTTTCTAATGATTGTAAAGCTTGAGTTACTCCACTAATTATCACAAACTTATGTTGGTATAATGAAATGTACAAGATACACGATAAACTATGAAATTAGAAATTTTTGAATGAAGATAAATTGCCTCTTCTATTCCATGTAAAGACAGTAGAGTACAAGGCAATGTTAATCATTCTTGGTCAAAGAGGTGTCATGGATAGTAGGTCTTTCAACTACACCTAGTTGGAATTTGGAAAGGCCATTATTATTATTTTTATTGAGGCATAGGCTTTTTTCTTTCTTTCTATTTCATTACTTTAATTTTATTTTCTTTATCCTTTAGAGGAAAAGCTAGTAGATGTAGATGGTCGTTCAATAAAAAGGGAAAAAGACAAGAAAGCAATGGGTAAGCGGGGTAGTCACTTGTTTTCTTGCCTTGAAGAAGTATATCTCTTCCCCTTTATTTATTTGTCTTCTTGGAAGTGAAAGAAGGCACATTATTTGGGATATTTTCACTTTTTTGGTAGCATAGCTAGGGAAAACGTAGGAAAACTAAAATACTTTTTCCTTTTATCATGTACGTGATTTGAAAGGCATTAACTTTCTCAAATTGATTACATATGTACATGTAGGGCTTACAAAATAAGCTCATATTTTGATAATTTGTCTAATCTGTTCATATTTAGTGGGTTGGGTGAGTGACTTTTTAGATGGATAAAATTTGCGTTTAAACTCATATTCAACTCATAAAAATATGGGTATTCATGGATAAAATAAGGGTAAAATATGGATTAGCTTAATTATTTAAGCATCCAATTTTTATTCACTCAAATTCATGATATCACAAAAATGCAATAACTTCCTTTTCTTTTTTATGTTTTTTTTCCCTATAGTTGATCAAAAGTCGGGGTTGGAATTGGGAGTCAAGTATAGGATCGGTGTTAAGAGTTGGGTCTTGAGTCATTGTCGGGATTTGGAATCGAAAGTCATGATTGGAGATCGAGATCGGGGGTCGGGGTTGACTGAAGAGAGTTAGGGTCAGGTGTCAGGAGTCTGATCTCGGGTCGAGGTCGGTTTCCAAGTTGGGGTAAGAAGTCGGAGTCGGTGGTCAGGAGTTGAGGTCGAGGTCGGGTTCGAGGTCGAGAGTTGAGATTGGGGGTTGGGGTTCGAGGTTGGAGGTTGGGGTCGAGGGTCGAGGTTTAGGTCAGGGTCAGGGTCGGGTTAGGGGTCGGGGTTGGGGGCGGGGGTCAGATGTCGAGGTTCGAGGTCGAGAGTTGAGATCAAAGTCAGAGCCGAGTTTCGGGTCGAGGATGAGAGTTAGATCCTAGGTCGGGGCCATCGTATAGTTTAAGAGTCGATATCGAGGGTTGGAGTCGGGTCCTAGGTCGAGGCCGGGACTTGGGTCCTGGGTCAGGTGTTGGAGTCAGAGTCGATATCACGAGTCGAGACTATAAAAAAAAATTCTACTTTATGTAGGAAAGTTATTTTTCTTAAATTCGAGAAAAATAAGCCAGTTTGCAAAAAAAAAAATCAATACATTTAAATTAACTAAACATGATAAAATTGTAAAATATTTTTCTTCATACCAAAATGCCCTTATAAGTGATTTATAAATATTTTAAATCATGTATTAATATTGATATTTCTTAAAGTCCATTATGTACGTTTTTACTCCCAAATTGGTAATTTTCTTTACTTTGAAATTCAGTGATAATAAATATTGTTTCCCTTGTTATTACGTATATCCTTTTAATTGAAAAGTTATAGAAAAAAACTTTACGACTTTTATAATACAATAAAACTAAATAAAGTATTTTTAATATTTCTCACTTTAAAAAAATTAAAGTATTTTTCGATATTGAATTCTAAAATAGGAGTATTATTTGAAAATATGAGTAAATATGGGTAAACATGTCTTTTACCCAATCGATTTGTTACTCAAACCATTTTTACCCATATGAAATATGGTCGAGTTGAAATATTATCCATTTTATGTAAAATTATTTTCAACCCGCCTAAATTTAATCCAACTTGCTCATTTGCCACCTCTATATACATCTATGCCTAATTTCATGCGATCGGTTAAGGAATAGGAAGCCATCTTCTTGTTATGATCAATGCATATATACCAGCTTATTTGGTACTCTTTAAATAACTTTTAACCTTTTAAAAATAGACCAAAATAAGTGTCATTTTTAAATATCAAGAAAGCTTCTTTTTTTTCTTTTCAATTTACTCTTTTATAATAGATTGTGTGAACAACTTTTTAAAAGGTTCTTCAACTATTTTTTTATTATTTTTAATAATATAGGAGTAGTACATTAAAGCAGGAGTATTTTGTGAAGGAAAAAATGAAAGGCAATATAGTCGAGTTACCTCATTAATGTAATTAACTAAAATTTTAATGAATGACACACTAGAAAGTCAATTAAACAGGACCGCATAACATTTTAATTCTTTACTTTGTTTTAAGTACAAATTTTCAACTCGTAATATTCAAAGTTTTTTTTTTTCTGAGATTCAATATGATATCAGAATAAATAAAAATTCGTATTTGAGTCTCATTATCATTTACTATTAAAAATAATTTTGATGTATTTGACATATGAAAAAGAAATAAATCCTGCACATTATCATTCACTATTAAAAATAATTTTGATGTATTTGACATATGAAAAGAAATAAATCCTGCACATGAGAAGGCATATTAAGAGTTAATTTCTTACATGGTCACTCAACTAAGAATGATTCACTCATAAAGTCACTTTTCTTTGTTTTATAACTCAAAAGTCACTCAACTATAGGTGTTTCACACACAAAGTCACTCAACCAATCAGATAATTTTTTTATTTAATTATTTCTGATATAGTATTTTTATTTGAACCCAAATTTATAAAAAGAAATAAAAAAACTATCTATTTTAATTATTTTATTAAACCGCCGGATTTGACCGACTTGTTAATTATTGTTTAAACTGTTAATTATTGCTTTAGAAATTATTGTTTCTAGAAAAGTGTAAAAATTATTCTTTTGTTTTAGAAATTATTGTTGCTTGATAAGTGTAGTCACTCTTCGATTAATTGAGTACAAAGTATTCACAAAGGAAATCTTAAAATTTCAAACAATTTGTTGTAGCACTGTCAATAAAAATAATTTTAAAAAAATACAAATACAGAACAGAGAAAGAGCCTGAATGCAGGGTAAATAAAAAGATAATATAGTATTAACCGGTCAGGTCAAATGGGGTGGGTTAATAAAATGGATAGCTTTTTCTTTCTTATAAATTTGGGTTAAAATAAAAATACTATAGAAATAAATAAATACATAAAAGATTATTTGATTGGTTGAGTAACTTTGTGAGTGAAATTCTAATAGTTGAGTGACTTTGTAAGTGAAACACCAATAGTTGAGTGACTTTTAAGTTATAAAGCAAAAAAAGTGACTTTTTGAGTAAATCATCTTAAATTGAGTGACCATCTGGAAAATTAACTCGCATATTAAAGACACAATTATATATATCAAAATATACTTTGTTTAATAATTTAAACTTTTAAAGAGGATACTCATCTACTTCAATAATAACATCAAATAACAACGTTTCTTTTATTGCAATCACTTATCAGTATTCAATGTTAATTTTGTTACATCATAGGATGATAATCGGATGAAATACATACTGCAACATTTCAATCCACTATATATGCTAGATATATCAAAGTATATATAAGGAAGTTAAAAGGGAAAAATATATAAGTGTTCCTCTGAATTATGATCATATTTTTAATTATATATTTGTTTATAGGATTTTTTTTTTTTTTTTGTATTTAATGAAAAATGTATATTCTTAGGTGTTGAGTTGGCAAATAGAGTGTGTTCACTCTCTTGGAAGAATGTGAGATACCAAAAATGACTTAAAATTTAATTAATATGGATACATATTAGTTTTTAATTGAATACTTTATCATTAATTAGTACACATAATTAATTAACATTAAAATTTAAACTAATATCTTTTAAACTATTTTATTTTCTTTCTTTGTGAAGTATAATCAATTTTCTTTTGTTTAATTGGCGCTAGTAAAAAGTAACAAAAATTAAATTAAATTAAATTAAATTTAGATTATCTATAAAAAAAAATATTAAATTACTATAAAAATTATAATTGTAGATGATATTTCTATAATGTTACTATCAATGCATAACCAAACTGATATTCTTATAATAACTGACTTAAATTTAAAAAATTTTATAAATTTTTTATTAATATATTATTATTATAGCATGGTTAAATTTTTAATTGGCACTACTAAAAGCAAAGTCAAGGATAACATAATTTTATTAGTTATAGATTTTTTAAAAATGAAATATGTATAAAATAAAAATGTATATTTATTTTTTAAAAAATTAAAATAATAATTTAAACACTAAAAATAAATTGAAGCCTAATGTTTTAAAAAACTAAAATTTTCAAAAAATATCTTGTTAAAACTAATTCAACAGCTAAATTTGGCATCAGAATTAAAAAAAATTGAAGAAGAGACAAAGTCAACATTAACGTCAATTACTTAAAAGAAAATTCTGAGTTTTTTCACAAAGGAGAGAAAAATAATTTAGAAAATATTTACTTCATTATAATATTAATTAATTACATGTAGCAATTAATTATAAGGTGTTCAATTTAAAAATGATATGTGTTGATATTAATCAAATATGAAGTTACTTTTGTCTCTTACATGCCTCCAAAAGAGCGAACACACTCTCTTTGTCAACTCAATACTTAAAAATTTATTTACTTTATTTTAAAATAATTTAAAAGAGTAATAGAATCCAAAAAAAATAAAATACGTGAATTTAGGGGATAGTTATACCTTTTTCCAAGTTAAAAATGAAAACTGATAATTGCTAAGTCAACGGGGAACGTAAATCTCACAAAATACGTTCAGCCAAATTTTGTTCCAAGTGGAAAGTAAAATTTTTGCGCCTATTTATTGCAACTTAGTTACAGGGTGTATTCGGTAGAAGAGAAATTTTTTTTTTTAAAAAAAATATTTATTAAAAAATAAGTAATTTTTTTTGTATTAATATATAAATAAAAAATATTATTTTAACTATATTTATATATTCTAAGATAATATTGTGAGATCGAAGGTTGAGGTGGGGTAAGGATAATGCGTGTTGCGAGTGGGGAGAGGAGGTGGGTGGAGGTAGAGTGGGGAGGAGACAATGCGACTTGTTGTCCCTATTTTTATTAGAGAAGTCATTTTTCTTATTTTCAAAAAGCTTATTTTCTTAAAAAAAATATTTTTAAAAATTTTTGATCAATCAAACACAAAAAAATATAAAAATTAAAAAATATTTTCATTGATATTGAATACAATCCACTAAAATTAGTAAATTACCCCTTGTTGTGGCAATTTAGGAAGTTGTCACAAAACATCGTAATAGAAAACTTGATTTCTTGTAGTGATAATCAGACACAAATTCATTTACGTTAAAGAGCCGTTCTAACCAAGATTATTGAACAGTGAGTTAATGTTGCAAGTATCTTATGCTTAATAGGAGAACTACTGTACAAATGAAGAAATAGAAAAGGAATTTCAAGTCTAATATATATATATATATATTTTTTTTTTCTTTTAAAACTTCTTTTTAAATAAATTTTAGTTTTGAAGAATTCTTTTCTTATTTTGTTTTTAAATTTTTATTTTAACTAATAAAAAGTGAGAAATAATTTTCTTCTTCTAAATCTCATTTTATCAATTAAAACAGAATAATCATGTATACTTTTTAAACTGATAATATAGGTCATATATATAAATTATAGTGACTTCATCATTAATTTTCATTTAAATAATAATGATAAAAATTCTAATAAAATGGAAATTTTTTTATTTCTTATTCTTTTCATATTGAAGTAGGATAAGCATTTGTCAATATATTTCTTGATTTTAAAGTTAAAACGAAAAAAAAAAGATCAACAATAACTCTATCAGACGATATTTTAAAGATATTTTGTGATTTGAAGCAATTAATTTACGTAATTTATGATATTATGGTTGCTATATCTTAACTTTAAAACCAATGATTATATTAATAAATATTTATCTTTCTTCAGTTCAGAAAAGATTAAGAAATAAAAATATTTTTTATATTATTATAATTTTTTTATCGTAATCTAAATAAAAATTAACGATGAATTATTATGAATTTATATATATAAAAATTAATGATGGGTTACAATATTTTTATTTAAAATAATATATTTTAAAGGAAAAATTAGGTTTACTATAAAAAAGACATTATTTCTTACCTAAAAGTAACGGATAAATTATTAACAATAAAAACATTTTAAAATTAAAATATTAAGAATAAAAATATTTTAAAATTAAACTATTAGCGAAAGACTTATTCAATTTCACGTAATTTAAAAATACTTTTGAAACCTTTCACTTCTTTTTATAGCCAAAAGTGGAGGATTTTGATTCAATTTATAAAAGAAATTCACATGATGTCAAGTGGAATCTGGCTACAAATCATAATGAGGCAGAATTAAAAATATTATAGAGATTCTTTTTTTCTTTTTCTCTTTTCCTTTCATAACGACAATGATAAACGGCTAATTTTTGAATATAATACGACTTTAATTGATTATGGAAAAAGCTACTTTTTCACCCCAAATTTGAATATTCTCTGTTCCTCTTTTTAAGTTATATTATAATAATAACAAATTGCAGTGACATCCTTTCTTAAAAAAGATTACTTGACCAAAACAGTTTTGTTTTGTACTTTATTATTATATTATTATTCTTTACGTTAATAACTACTTATCACTTAATCATTCTAAATAATATTCACAAAAGCAAAGCGATAGACTCCAATTATAACACCCCTTACATCCAAAAGAGAAAAAAAAAACTCTAAAAGTTGTTTAGGTCTACCATCCTACTTGTTTCAGATCATCGTAGATAATAGATATTTATGATCTTATGTCCATTATGCCAATTGCCAAAAGATCTTCTAAATTACTTTGTTCTTACAATTTTCTTAAAATTTGAATTAACCGAGACAACATAAGTTTAGAACGTGGGCTTGCTCATTTATGTAGTGAAAAACGATCTGTAATTAAGTAAATTCAAACTTGACATCATATATTATTTACAAGGTTTAACAAGAGAGTTATCCAACGAATTCTAATTAAATTTCCCATTATAATGTTCATTATAAAATTATTATTTTAAGAAAAAAATGACTAATTGAGTAGGTTAAAGTATCTAGACGACTCTTTTAAACAACTAATCGGAGGTGAAGTTATAATATAATACGAGAGTTTGGACGAACCCAATCTTTTACGTATACTCTGTATATATATATTAGAAAAGCTAACAAATATAAATAATATTTTACATGCAACTCTACTTGCAAAAGTAACTGGATGGTTCAGTGCTAAGGATTAGGTTATCACAGCCTTCATTCCATCGAAATGTTGGTTGAAAACCCACTTGCTTCTGTGTTCTTTTTTTTAAATAAAATATTCACGTGCTTTTTTTTTTTTTTTTTTTAATATTTTTTTAAGCTATATAAGAAAAACACAAACCTACACCGGTTTTTCTCGTTGTTGCGTGAGTTTTTTCCTTTTCAATTATATATGCAAAGTTTCGTTTTACTAAAACCAAAACATAAAATTAACAACTGAGAAAAAAGAGAATAGCACTCTTTCTAAAAAATAAAAGAGACTGTCATTTTTCTTTCACTATTTCACAAATGCAATTCCGATTATCAGATTTTCAAGGAAAAGTTAGTTAGAATTTGTTATTTTTTAAAAAAGAAAAATATTTTGAATATTGGTACTCGTATGTTTATTTGATGGATATTATATATTAAATTAAAATTATTATTTAAATTCATAAATTTGAAATTCTAATTTTATCTTCGCAACTAATCCATATGTGTGAGAATGATTATGAGTGACTTAGTACTACCAAACTAAGAACAGTTAACAAGATTGCAATCTTCATGCCACCTCAAATTCTTTTTCCATTCTTTCTTATGTTTAAGATTTACAATATTAATATATATTCTTTTAATAAACATATATTTTACTACCCCAAAAATGTTAAATACATATGTTGGAAATTATCATTTTAATACTACAAATAGTAATATCACATAATATTATCTTCATCTTAGTGGCCGTAAAGATGAGAGAGTATTCATAATTTCTTTGAATACACTATCCCATCATCTACATATAATTACCAATAAAGGTCCAATAATTATCCACTCATCAATGATGCATGTTCTTATAACAGGAAAAGTATCATATTTTCTTTTGTACACTAAAAAAGAAGTTATATTTTCCCTTATCATTTCTTAAAATATATTTTTCTCTAAGAAGTTATAGTTTCTCTTGTCATTTCTTAAAATATGTTTTTCTCTTGGCATTTAATTCTGAGCACATATTTATTATTATACTGTTAATTCTCATGCTTATTATTCTTTTTGAATGTATTTTTATTTCAATTAAAAAATTTTCTTAATGTAATTTTTTATTCAACCAATATATATATCCGCTCCAACTAACTCAATAAACTTATTTCTAATACCCTTCACCTCGCCACTTAAGGTTTTTTTTGGGCTCATCTTCGCACAATTTACGTTTTGGTGATTTTTTTTTATAGCAAAACTTGGAATTTTCATGGAATTTATGACTTAGCATTTCCGTTTTTGAGTTATTTTTTGGGCTGTACTATGATGTTTACATTTCAGAGACCCTTTTTTGCATCGCCCGCAAGTGGGTTTGTAGCAAAAGTTGAAATTTTCTTGAATTTTTTTGTCTTCGTCAGAGCTGCACTATCACTATTAAAATTAAAAAAAATTTCTTTAAAAATTAATGAAAAATTTGTATTATAGAATATAATTTTTATATTTATTTTTCATCCAGCTCACTTGAAAAACACATGATAAAAAATATATTGTCACTGAAATAGTGAAAAACTTCGTGATTCTTTTATGTGAAAACACAATTTTTTCATTAATTTAATTAAATATTTATAAAATAATCACTTAATATTTTTCGACGAAAAATTTTAATATAAAAATAATATTCTTTTAATAGCGTCTGTGATTAATTTGTGTGGTGTTGGTTACAAAAACGTCTTGGTTTTCTATTGAGGGGTCAACAAATGAAGAGTCTACGGTAACAAAAGAATTTTCCGTTTTGATGAGTCATATGACTTCTTCTTGTTAACTCTTATGTCCTTATTTTTATTATCCTACTTGATATTTACTGGAATATATTGAGCGAAAATAAGAAAAAAAATAAAAATAAACAAAGTAAGTGATGAGGGAAAAGGTACTAGAAATGGGTTTATTGGGTTGGGTCTACGTATTGTGTCGAGTAGAAAAATTACATCATGAGAATATTTTAATTAGAATAAAATTGTATTCACCGGGGATAGGAAAATTAACCGTCAAATGAAAAATATGTGCTTAAAATAGGGTAAGGATATTTAAAAGGTATAATAAAAGGTAAACATAATTTTATTTTTTTTAAATACTGAGGCAAATATGACTATTTCTCATTCTTACAATTCTATTATCACGATACTTTAATTTTTTATAATCTTTACACATATAAAAGAGAATTCTTACCCAGTAATGTGGCGCTTTTTTATTTAGAATTCTTATCTTTTTTTTTTTATTTGACTTTTTTTTATAATTTTATCATTTAACTTATTGCAAAATAAATTTTAAAAAAAGAAAATCATAATCCACACTTTTTCGGCTCTTTCCAAGGTTAAACTTCAGCAATTGCAACTCCATTTGTAGCAATTAAAGTTCATTTTCCTAAATCATAATTAACATTAATGATTTCAACAATCCTTTTGACCACCCTTACTTTTGTGGTATGCAAATTTCTTCACAAAGCCCAACATAAAAAAATGTACCCAGCAAAAAAATAATTATTTTGTGCTAGCAGTTTATACAAAAGAACTCCAATCCAGTGATTGAAGGGCCGCATCATTGATTCTATCATTTAAACTTTAAAAAACTTTTCAAAGTTAGTCCTTTATTATCATTCTTTATAAAATTTGGTCTAATATTAACTCTATTTTAATAGTATTGGTCATCTCTATTTAGAATTTAATTTAGTAAACTTTATTATATTATATAATTTTAAATATATTATTCACTTTTTTTTACTTATGATTTATTTTATGAATTTATGAAATAATTAATGATATATTGGACTTTCAACTAGAACTTTCAGATCTTAATATTTTTTCTTCTTCGTGCAGATATTAGTTTATGGGATATGAATATCAAGTAATTATGCATGACAATTATTTTAGTTGCTATTTTACAGGGCATGTATATTACAACATAATATGCAATTTCGTAGTGTGTATGTGTGTGTATATATATTCAAGGGGAATAATTTGAATTTAATATATTTTTTACTTACTAACAATAGTTTAGAACTTTGTTGTCTAGGTTTATTAGGTTTATTAGTGCTACTTGACTCCTAATTTTTTTTTATTTGACAAATTTCTCAATAACAACGTATTGTTATGGAAACTCCTTAAGATCATCATTCACATTTTTTTTTTGGTCAGAAATTTTCCCTAGCTCTCCTTCTTAAGAAGTTTTTTTCCTGTAACTTTAATTTTTTCCCGTTTCGAAATTCAATAATCTTTAAAAATCCAAATGTCTTCATTAAAAAAATAATCATTTTATAGTTTATTTTACTATATGACAGAGATATAATTTAATTTGTTGCTTTTATTTTGGAGGGTAACACGTCTTTCTTTATATTTTTATTTTTATTGTATCTTTAAGATATATCAACGATCAATTATATTCTTAATGTGAACTTATTTGTAGCTTTTATTAAAACATGCAAACAAAAGCATGTTAGTGAATTTCTTTTCATATTTAATATTTTTTATATTGACATAATATTATAAAATACAATACTATTATACACATCTTAATAGAGTACTGCAAGTTGTGTTGAATTTTTGTTTGTAATTCAGTCATCTAAAAGTTGTTGCGTTTTTGCTTGCAATGAAGAACTTCTTTGTAATTAGTATGGAGGGGTTTACCCCTTAGTGGATCTATTTAAAATGATTTTAAATTGATTAAATTAGTGAAATTTAAATATAAAAATAAAAAAAGACCATAATCGATAGTGTTACTATTCAAAAGATAAAATTGATCAAAAAGTACTATTTCTCTTATAATCCATTAATTGGTTTTTAGATATAGAATCGATTAATAAAACTTATTTTACTACTTAAACAAATATGATATTATTTGTAAAAAAAAAGTACGAAAATATCAAGATATAATAATTATATTTTAATTAATTAAATGTCCTTAAAAAGTCAATAATGAACTATTTCAAGATCCCGAGTTTGCAGATTATCTCTCTCTTTTCAGCCGCTTCTTTGATTAGTAAATATTGACAGATTAAAATAAAAATTTTAATAATTATTATTTATATATTTTAATTTTTTTTAATTACCCACGCAATGCGCATAAATTCATGGAATAATAACTACGCCTATATAAATAGGAGTAATTTTTCTTGTGATAGATGTAAGAACAAGTGTAGTAGTAAGTGGTAAAGCTCACTTTTAATAATGAAAATATGAAATAAATCTAACTATGGACATTTTGAATTTGTAGGTGACATATTTATATGCAATAATTTTTGTGATTGTTTTGGTATTTTTGCTTGTTTTTTCAATTTTGATTCTTTTCGTAGTTTTGGTATGTCATTTGTAACCTATGAGGATGGGTGGTGCAGTTTTTGAGGTAATTAAATAAATAATGAGATTTTTAGTTTTGAAGGTTTGGAATTCCATAAGTTTGACTAAAGTCACATTATCGGTTAACAAGTTCGAATGTGAGTTTTGATAGTTTTGTAAGGTACAAAAGGTGATTTCTGACTTAGTTGGGTGGTTTGCATGGATCTAGAGATACTCGTATATGATTTGGGTCATTAGTTGAAATTTTAACATTTTGAAAAGATTGAAATTGACCACAATTAATATTTGATCAAGATGATCTCAGAATGGTATTTGGATAATTCCAACAAGTCCAAAATATATTTTATGATTGATTTGCACTATTGGTTCATTGTCCGTGGGGTTCTGAACAAATTTTAAGGCTCCATTCAAAGTTTTGGTTGAAAATGGGATTGCTAATCCAGCTATATCTGGCACAACTCACAATTGCAAGGTTCTGATTTGCATTTGTGATAATTGAGGGGTGGTCTACCGGTCTGCAATTGCAAAGAAGAATGTCGCAATTGCGAGGTCAGAGATCAGGAGGGGTATCACAATTGCAAGGTCATGTACTCAACTGTGCGATTTGAGAGGTGACTGAGTAGGGTTTGAGAGGTTCGCAATTGCGAGGGTGAGTTCGCAAATACGATGCTGGGTTGGTTTTGGGTTCCTCACTATTGCGATGATTTATTCGTAATAGCAAAGATCCCTAACAAATTTATTTAATTTTTTTCAAAACAATGTAATCACTTTTTAACTTGTTTTTGGGGATATTGACCTAAATTTTGAGAGATTTTGGAGGAGATTTTTGGATTGCATCCTTGGGGGTAAGATTCTAACCTCCTATTTACAATTTTTCCGTTATTCTATCAATTATTTAGCGGTTTAATGAGTGTTTTGGATTAAGAATTTGAAGTTTTTCCCCTAAGCTTAATATTTTTTAAATCCTTCAATTTGATGATCGATTAACTATCTATTTTAATTGATTTTTTGAGCATAAGCTTTTTACCCAAATTGGTAGACCAAAACTGAAAGAAAATTCCATGACGATCTTGGTGGCATGGGGTTGACTTTTTTAACATAATTTTTTAACCGAACTTTTATATGAAAAACGGATATCTACAGACTCATATACTTACGTAGATTACATATTTGACCAGATTAGGAATGTTTGAAGGCTTTACAGAAGGATAAGTATGTACAATCATTTAAGCTTTAATTAGGGCAAGTTGAGACTTTTTCTAGACTCTTTATCTAGTATTAGTGTATTAATTAGTTAAAATAAGGGGTACAGGTAACTACGGTCTCATATAAATGAGATGATGAGCATTTATGCGGGTATCATTGTCATCATATGAGTTACTTGAAGATTTTCTTCTTGATCTGATGAATTTCGTGACCATATGAATTTGATGTAGAGCATATTTACTTGGCTAGATTCTTATATAGCTTACTTCACATTTATAAATTAATTCTAGCTGAAGGCTCACATATGAAATACTTACTCGATCATTATTTTACTTTCTTACTCTTATTGTTGAATGATTTGGAGTTATTTCTGATTGATTATGTTGAGAATTGAATCCTGTATAATTTATTCTGTTGGCATTGCATCTCATGCATATTAATATTGAGGAAGTGAAAGGATAAATTTCGGTACAAGATTGCCCAGAATATTCACAGTACATAGAATTTATTTAGATAGCAGTTCTCCTAATCAACTACTTATTATGATAATGAACATTTCACTTAAAAACGAAAAAACGACTCTCCAGGCGGTTACATTTTTTTTTCATATTCATATTTATATCCTCTGCAACAATTGTTGGCACGAACTTTCGTGGAAAAGAAAAAAATCCCTTTATCGGATTGGAAGCGATGACTTAAGCCTCTTTCTTCTTCTTATAGGGCGTTTAAAGAGCGTGACTCTTTAGTTTAATTAAGTTCAAATTAGTTAAATTAAAAGGCCCATTTGATTCAATTCATGAATTAGCCCACTATGAGTTTACTATATTTTTTTTCATAATTATTATATATAATTAGATAATAATAATAATAACGTATATCATTCGTCTCTCTCTTACAACACATCGAAACTAAATGGTTCGAATCTAAATTGATTTTAGGTTGTACACCTAATTTTTCTCGAATGGCTGGAACCGATTAGAAGTGCAAATCGCGCAAGCGAAGCCGAAAAACGATCCGCAGCGCAACGACTAGGACTCGTGTCGGAGGAGCTTTGAGCGTGAGCTAACACTCATGCAGCGGCAAGGATCCGCAAATCTCGAAGGGGCCACCAACCCCCCAAATCACTGTAGCAAACCTCAGTATTGTCCGATATAGGCTATGTATATAGACCTTGTGAGTTACCTGTGAGTTCCGTAACTCCAACATAGGAAGTGGGTGTATATAGGTGATTGGTCGGTGCATATGCATTTACATCTCATTGCATCCTCATTACATCTCATATTAATTTTAAGTGGTGAAATGGGATAGTGGTTGTGGTTGTGGATTTTTTTCCTCATCATTTGGTTGAGATAATTGAAAAAAGTTATGTTATTCTTGAGGCGAATATGTGACTGGCCCTTTAAGCTGGATGAATATTAAAATTTTCACTCATTTTATTATACATGGCTCTAATTGCTAAACTATTTTATTTAAGTTTCTTTTAGATAAATTCTAATAATTGTGAGGACAACAGAGATAGGACTAACCCTCTTCATCACTTCATATAGGGTTGGTTGATGCTGCTGCTAAGTGCACACATTTTTCTTTCTCACTTTTATTTTTCTACACCTTTTGCTTACGGGTTTATATCTTGATTGAGTGGCGTTTGAGTTTTCATCAAACTTTGAGGATATTTTTTCAAATTCAGGGTGAGCTGCTTAGTTTCGGCAGTACTGGATTCTAGCTCTATTTATTTTTATTGTCTTTCTCCTTTCTAAACGTCTTATAGCTTTTAGACTAGCATTTTCAGATCTTAATCGCGTTTTTTCTTTTATAACCAATTCTTGGGGTTGTACTTATTTTTTCTTATGTTTAGATTTGACAATGATTTCTGACTTACTACTATACCTTATTTTTGCATATTTTTCTTTTCACTCATCTTAAGTGATTAATAATGAATGACATTCACCTAAAGGAAGGGTAGGTGCCCACATGTCTTAATAGGATTTTTGGATCGTGACAATTTAATATCAAATCGTCTAGGTTCATAGGTCCCATGAATAAAAGAATAATATCTGTTAGAGTCTTGCAGATGGGTATGTAGACGTCCGTATCTATCTTTGAGGGACTATAAGGTATTTAGGAAACTTACATTCTTTCATTTCTTATTATGCATATGCAGTCTTACTTAACTTTGAACCTCATATTTATTCTCTCTGAAATGGTGAAGAACACATATGTGTTCTGCAATGGCTAAAGATTAGGAGCTCGAACCATTGTACCCGATATGGGTAGGAGACAAATCAGGGTAGAGCCCAAGTAACAGTGTCAACTAGAAGTCATACCAGGTCCATATCTCTAAGGTAGAGGCTACTCGTGATGTTAATTTCGTTGATACAATGGAGTTGAGTGCAACATAAATATCACCAAGGTGTATTGCTACTTCTGTATCTCAAGATATTTTGGTATGGATGCTGGGTCTTTTGGAGGTTACTGCTCGGACAAGCATTTTGCCTGTCATATTGGGTTTCTCTTCGACTAGAATTGGGATTTAGACTCCTAGCCATCATATCACTCTAGTGTTTCAGGTTCCAAAGGTACAACCAACTGTACTCATAGTTCCCTAGAGTGTGGGTGTGTCATTATCAGGTATTGCTCAACACCCAGTGACTTACATGATATGTCAATCGAAGGGTGATGTGTTGTGGGTTTACAGCATTTTCGATATGATGCACATATACTTTGTTTTCAAGGAAGATAGATGTTGGAGTTCAAATGTGCAAAAGAAGGAAAAAAATACAGAAAAAGAGCTAATTACGAACCTCTGTACGAGTCGTACCATCCTTGCGCGGGCCATACTAAGAGTCGTGGAAAATTCCAGAATATTTTTTTAGGCAAAAGAAAAGTATGACTTATGGTACGAGTTGTATCATCCTAGTACGAGCCGTACCACAACAGTCGTAGAAAAGTTCAGAAGATGCTGCATAGGACAAGTCTCCAAGTACGAGTAGTAACCACAGATCATGATATCTACCTAAGACCCATAGCAAGGAGCCGTGGTAAAGTTTAGAAGAATTAAAGAATGGCAGATCTCAATGTACAACTAGAAGTCATGAGTCGTAGGATGCAGGTATAGGTTATACCAAACCACCTGTGAAAATATTCAGAGGATGCCAGAACTCTCAGGATCAAACCACGACAAGATAATACGACTCATATGTTCATGGTATGAGTCGTACCAGCTTCCAACACTTAGAAAAAATAGTAGTTTCCAAGCATTGTACGAGTGAAGGCACGACTCGTACAATCCTATTATGGGTCGTAGGTGAAGTTGGCGATAGTTCAACAGTTTTCCCTGTTTACTTAGGAAAGGGTTCTAAATATAATACATTTTAGGTTATTTTCGATCAGAAGAAGTAAGTTATAAGTACACAAGTCATAGAAGTTAGAGAGAGTCAGATTTGGAGAAAAATAATTGTTGTTGATTTTCTATTCAAGTTTTTGGGAGATTTTCTTAAATTGATTTTCTCATTGTTCTTGAATTGTTCTTCCTTAATTCATGAAATAACCAAGTAGGTTTTCTTCCAATTATCTTTGTAAGTTCTAAAGTAAGTGTTTGTTTATGAATGCTTATAATTCTCTTACAACTGTGAGAGGTTAAAACCTACACAACTAGGATTGTGGGAACTATGGTGAATTAACGAACTAAGATTGCACAAAGTGATTCTAAACCAATGATAAATGCTTGTATTGCATTCTCTTCATCTTTAATATTTCTTAACAAAGCGCAACTTTAGGACTTGCCCGAATTCTTTACTTGCTTGAATCTAGAGAAGTAAATATTAGAAAAAGAGAATTACAACAAAGCTTGATCTTTATGGGTCATTAATATAATTTGAGCTGCGTTCACAGGATAGTTAATTTGAAATAAATTGATAACGGTTGAATTGAAATTGCTCATGAGATCTAATCTAGTGATTGAGTATAGTCATCCAATAAGGAGAAACCAGTCATTTGGATGAACCCTTGTTATCATTTCTACAAATAAACATTGGGATAGATCACAAATGTAAAATTTGAAGTATTTACGAATTCACGGGGAATACTTGCGCTAGTTATTCGCATAAACTTGATAAACAACAATCAATTCTCAGCATTGTTCTCTGTTTTTACAAAAACCCCTTTTTAAGAAATAACAAACTTAAAAGCATAAATACGAGCGTTATTCTATATCTTGACAATATTCTCTATGGGATCAACTCCAACCTTTGTTGGGTTATATATTGACAACGTCTGCGTTATACTTTACAGAAGTGTTATTTGAGCGTTATCAAAATTGGTGCCGTTGCCGGGTAATACAGCTTAGGATTTGAGTAATTGTTGTGGTTAACTTTTAGTTGTATTTCCTCATTTACATTTTTTGTTTTTTACATCCACAGGTTGTCTCTTGGTGAATATAAAGTACTCCACAGAGCGAAAACCCCCTGATTCCTCTTGATCTTGAATTAGAGCGAACTCTGCGGAGAATGAAAAACCCTGAGTAGAGAAAGGCCCGTATGGCTGAAGAAGCTCGGCAAGCTGCACTTCAGGAAGCCGAGGATGCTCTAGATGAGGTAGTGAATGCTGGCTGCCATGGAAGGGGCAATAGAGGCCAAAGATATGCTCCTCAGTTCTATGATGATCATGATACGAATGTTGATGAAGATGGATCAACTGGAGCTATCATACCAACACCTTTGCTTGCTGGGGCGAAGTTTGATATCACTAGCACCATAATACAACTACTGAATATGAACTTTGTTGGTCACTCGACTGACGATGCTAACCTGCACTTGATGAACTTTGTTGGTATATGCAAGGCGTACAGGTTACCCGGTGTAAGCCAGGACGCTATAAGGTTGATACTTTTCCCATTCTCTCTCTCAGGAGAGGCCACATTATGGTTATTAGAGTTGACCAACGACTCCATTACCAACTGAAGGGATCTTAAACAAGCCTTCCTATAAAGGTTCTTCCCACCCTCCAGGATGCTATAGTTAAAGGACGAAATTTATAACTTCCGACAGTTGAAGACTGAGGTATCGCATGAGACATGGTTGAGATTTAAGAAGAAGCTGACCAAGTGCCCAAACCATAAAATTTCAGATGATAGTTTGTTGAAATTTTTTTACAGGTCCTTAAACAATAACACAATAGCTGTAGAAGATATTATGGCGAGAGGAGCATTGATGAGCACACGTGGGAGCAAGCAACCATTATTCTGGATAGAGTGACTAAGACGAATAGGGCCTAGCACACCAAGGAAGTAGAGAAGCTGCAGGTACGTATGCTGTTGGTATGTCTGCGGATCAACACAAAAAGGAGGACGAGCGTGATTAAGAGATGGCTCATATGCGGACATCATTAGACCTGCACACGAAGCATATCATGGGCACTGGTGCGAGAAAGGTAAATGCAGTTGGAGCTCAGGTTCAGGAATCAGGGCAAGAGCATTGAGATTCTTAGGAGGAAGCAAACTTCTTGGACAACCAGGTGGCAGATTTTCAAGCCAACGCCCAAGGGTCTAGACAGGATACTTGGCGCCAAGGTTTCAGAAATTAGGGTCGGAGCCAATATCGGGAAAGCTATAACAGAATGGTTATAGGAATATGAGCCAAGATCATGAGTGAGAGGGAGAATGGAGAAGGAACGATGGATATCGCAATGACCGCACATGTTTGTAGGTTCCTCCTAATGCACGTGAGGGTGAGACTGGACCCTTAAAATTGGAGAACATGATCATTCTCAAGAAGCTAAAATCCACCGATGATCAGCTGAGGGACATTCAGGGAGAAATATCTGGCATGAGCCAGAAGGTTGAATCCCATGCCACAGTGATCAAACAGATTGAGCAACAACTTAGTCAAATGTCGACTTCCCTAAACCGAAGTCAGAAGGGAACACTTCCTAGAAACACAGTGTAAAATCCAAAGAATGATAATCACTGATGGCTGTGATGACTAGGAGTGGAAAGACCATAGTTGATCCCTTTCTGCTAGTTGTAGTTGAGATGGAAAGATGCAAGGAGATTGAGTTTAGTGATAAAGATGAGGTCACTAAGCATGATCTTACAAGTGAGGCTGGGTTGAATGAGGCTCCAGGTGGTGCAAAGGAGTCTGAAGCTGATAAAGGTAAGAATCAAGGGCCCACACAAATTTATAAGGCTATCCCTCGACCATCGCCATCGTTCCCTCAAAGGATGAAGAAAAAGGCGGAAGATGGTAAGTTCCAGAAATTTCTCTCTATGTTTAAACAGTTATCTGTGAACATACCATTGGTCAAAGCAGTGGAGCAAATGCCTGGATATGCAAGTTCATGAAGGATGTTGTGACCAAGAAGAGGTTTGTAAACTATGAGCTAGTTTGTAACTTTCATCATTGTAGTGCCATAGCCTCAAGGGCCCTTGCTCAAAAGAAGGAGGATCCAATTGCCTTCACCATTTCGTGCACGATTGGTGATTTTGAGTTTGCAAAGGCACTGTATGACTTGGGAGCTAGAATCAACTTGATGCCTTTGGCTATGTTCAAATAGCTGGGCTTGGGAGCCCCCACACCGACTTCAATGTGGTTACTGATGGCAGATCACACAGTAAAAAAGGCAGTGGGAATCCTGTTTGATGTGTTAATTAAGGTGGACCATTTCATCTTTCCAGCAGACTTTGTGATCTTAGATTGCGAGGTTGATTTTGAGGTCCCCATTATTTTGGGACGACCATTTCTTGCCACTGGGAGAGGTTTGGTGGATGTTGAGGTTGGCCAACTAAAATTTAGGCTGAATAAAGAGGAGGTCACTTTTAATATCTGCTGGTCAATGAAGCAGTCTAATGAGTTTAGGGATGTCTCAGCAATCAAGGATGATTCTGAGTTTCTTGATAAATTCTTAGTAGTCAAGAGACTTGCATCATGCTGTGATGTTAAATCAGGTGCTTCATGCAAGGTAACCCGTGTGGTGGTTTGGTGAAGTTTGAGTATCCAACCACCTGCGTCGTCCAGTGATGTTAAATTAGGTACTTCTTGGGAGAAAACCCAAGTAACTTAACTTTTTTTTGTTTAGTGTGTAGGTGAAACAAAATCTTATGAAAGAAATATTACAGACCGGACATGTACTACAAGCCTCAGTACGACTCGTAAGAGCATTGTATGGGCCATAGTACCAGTCATGGTGAAAAGCAGAAGCAGGAGTTCATGTTATGGTTGGTCAGTATGACTCATACTTATATTGTACGAGTCATAGTACTCACTATAAGGATGAACTATGTTAAGTGTGGAATTGTAGAGACATTGACTTACAAGGCAATGACCGGTATGCACTCATAGGTCTCCAAGCAGGTTCCAACTTCTTCTGCTACAAATCCAAGGGACGAGCCATAGGTCAAACCTATGACTCTTGGTATATTCGTAACAGGCGAAAATAATGAAATTGACCCGACTCGACTCGAATCTTTAAACATCCGCCCTAATCTATTTATATCAAAATTTTCTAGTCTTAACTCCCACGCTAACATTACTTTAATTCACGATTCTCACCCATACTCCTCACACCCATAACTCGAGCTAAACACTGTTGAAGCTCAAATCTTTGCAATCAATCTGGATGAGCATTTCAAATTCCTAACTCAAAATTGAAGCAAGCTAGAGTCGAGCAAGAACTTCACAAAATCAAGTAAGTAAATGTGCTAAATTTGAAATTCTTGCTGCATTACTAATAAAACTACACTGTGATGCCTCAAAACTCATGAATATGAGGGTTAGGATATTAATCAGAACGTAGTTGTGCTATGTACTGAGTGGGTAGGAATTCATAGTGCTTGAATAATAAATTTGATGGTTAATGATGATTTACAGGTTGTGAAGCATGTTGGGGTTTAACTGGGTAGATGAAAAGAATGGAAATTGCATACCTAGGATGGGTAATTCTGAGTAACCATCTAAGAACTTGTTTCCTTGAACAACTGTACCAAAATAAGGAGAGGACATTTTTCATGAGTCCTTCGATGACTCGTGGTTTTGTACCACGACTTTACAATGACTCATTGGGATTGTCCCAGGTCACTGAAAGTGTAAGTGTTGGTATGGGACCTAGAACGATCTGTGGTATCCTACTACGAGTCGTACCTGGTGACTGTACCATGTATCTGAAAGGGTCAAAGTTCAAAAGTAATAGGATGATCCTTTATACGACACATGAAATCTAATTACGATCCATAACATGAGTCATAGAAAAATATAGAGGAACATAATTTAAGGAAATCCCTCATTACAACCCTTAGTATGAATCGTATCATCTTAGTACGTGTCGTTCCTAGGAGTCGTGACAGTGCTATCATGTACCACGAGTCATAGTACGATCGTACCACCGAGGTACGACCTATACTGTAGACTCATGGAAAACTTCATAGGATATTTTTCTTGCTTTATTTTTCTCATATCATATGTTCTATCCGTTTTCTCCATAGGTACATGACGTTCAAAAGGATATCAAAGAAGAAGCCCCAACATAAGGGCGCCAGAGCTGAAATAGCTGCTTGGAGGGCATTAAGAGATGAGCCCTCTGACTCTGATCAAGTAGGAAAAACCCCTAGTGGTTTGAGGGAGGAACATCAAGTAGATACAACTGATATTGACGAGCCCAGAACCACTAGGGCACAAGCCAATGCTCACGTCGAAGCAACATTCGCTGTTTCTGCAGCTGCTTCCCAGTCTGAAAAGGGAGTAGGTGATCAGACCCAAGAGTCCAAGAGTGGCTCTAATAAGGAAGAAGGGTCTGAGGAGGCCCAGTTCGGAGATGGTAATGATGCGATCGGGTCTAAGGAAGAAGCTGCTGAGGAAGAAGGTGACCAAACTATACCTCGAGAGAACCGTACTATTAGGTGGAAAGTGCCTGGTGCTTAAGAGATTTATGATCAGGGTCTTGCTCTCACCTCAAAGATTCATTGGAGGCGGAGTATATAGAAAGAACCACGGATCCTCACTAGTGCTTTGAATGAGGTTGAGTAAATGAAGTGGACTTTTAGCTTCTACAGATTTGAATGGATGGCTAGAACTTCGAAGAAATAGTGCCAAGATGGTTCGGGAGTTCTATGCCAATTACTTAGCCATAATGGAGCAGAAGGCAAAAGGTAGGCAAAAATTGAAGGAAAATCCTTAACCTTGAGAGTGTGATGGTTCGAGGATACGAAGTTGACATCTCTGAGTGATCCATTGCATGGATATTATATAGGCCTTAGTTTAGAGCTTCGGAGACCACAGTTGAGTTCGAGTACCGAGTTGAAGCTTTGAGAAAGGTAAAAACAGCTGGATTTAGAGGAGAGGTGGAGCTAAGTGAAATGGTTAGCTAGGGTTCTACATAAATAAAAGGAGGAAGTTGATTGGGTGGATAGTGGAAAGCAAGTCATCAAAGTCTGCGGCCTGCTGGATGCTAGTCCACCATAGGTTGGAACCTATGGTTAATGACAACACCCTTACCGTAGATAGAGCGGCTTTGGTACTGTACATCATGTCGAGATATGCCATCAACATTCCAAAGGTTATAGGAGAGGAGATTCGAGACCGGGCTATGGAATTGAGCATTACCATCCCATTTCTGAGTCTCGTGTATAGATTATACATGGAGGAAGGCCTCAAGGTGAAATAGGAGGTAGATCACTTGATATAGGTCTTATACAGGATGACATAAACCCGGTTAGCTGGGTTAGACTTCCTTCTACAGTCCCACTACCAAGGGCATCAGGGGCCAGCATGCAGATGCCCCCACTTCAGTGGAGTAGGGAGAGATGCTGGCTACAGAGGTTGGCCACATAGATGGAGCTCCTAATACTTCCTTCGCACCGCCATTGAGCATACCGTGCTAGACCCTAGTTGGTTATATGTTGGTCCCGCAGGAGGTCCTTTAGAAAATGGCCAAGAGGCTGACAGTGACCTAGAAGAAGGTCAACGTAAAGATGGAAAATGTCAAGCTGTGGGTGAAGGCCGAGATTAATGAGGCTGTGAAGTTGTCGCATGGCCGGATTGGATAGTTTCAAGCATTGCCTCAATAAGCATCTGGCTGAGCAAAAAGATACGGGCAACCTTAGAGAGAAGTTTGGGGCTTTGCGGAGCCAGGTAGCTGAGCTGTCATTTAGAAAGCCAATAATATTATCAGCCCCTACTATCCCGAAGCTAGATATTGAGCTTGATGAGGAGCTGGATTTAGAGGCATACTAGGCTCTGATAAGGGCCAATAGAGGAAAGGGAAAGAAAAGAGTCTCTAGGAGGTTGAAGATGAGTCCTCAAGAAAAAAGAGAAAGATAAAAGAGAAAAGGAGCGCAAGTGGGCAAGAGTGGACAGTGTGCAGACTCATGACGAGCATATGTCAGAGTTGCATGAGTGAGCTAGAAGAGCGGGAAGCTCCACCACTGCCTTTGGAGAGCTTGTGGGTGACAAGGACCCTTTGGGTGAGCTATATTCAGCTCGAGATACTACTGAGGTCGCTAAGGAAACTGCTACTATTGAGGGGGTAACAAATCCCCCAATTGATGTTCCATTGAGTGCGCTAGCCACCGCAAGCGCCACTATTACAGTGGAAGTACCGCCTCCATAGGATGATAGGAGCATCTAGAGCACCACAGTTATGTCCCTTTCCCTTGTTCTAACATTTTATGCTTTGGGACGAAGCATGCTTTTAAAAGGGGGTATACTTGTTGTTTTTGGGTGTTTTGTTCGTCCGATGATTTTTCTTGCCATATTTCTTTTTCCTCGGGCATGCTATCTAGTAGAACCAACATGTTTAGATTGTTTTTATTATTTTTGTAATTAGAAGTAGTTAGGATTACTTTACAGCCAATAAATGCACTAGTTTTGATGTTTTTGAGAAATGACCCTATTTGAAATTTTTTGACGTTAGCTGTGTATGTTTACTGTGAAGTATGACTTCTGTGGATCTTTGTATGACATTTATATTATTAGTATGTGTAGTTGTAGTTTGCCCTTGCATAAATTGGATAGCTAGAACCAATGCAAACCTGTACCATGAGTGAGTGAGGATTCATACTCAATTTAATATTGCATTAATGATCTAGAACTTGCACGGTTGTTCATTATATAGGTTAAGGATAGTTGGTTAGGAAATGATCATAGGCCATTTTTATCATAGCCCACTTTAGCTTAAATTGCCCCGCCAAATCAAATGACTCCCTTGATCTCGTATTTGAGCCTAAAAGTTGACCTATTTTTTTTCATTACCCATTCACCTTGACCAAGTTTATAATGAAGCTGTTTGACCCTGGTCCCTCCTTAGATATTGTGAACCTCAACTCATGCAAAATGCCTATGTTGAGTATGGCTTTAGTAGGGGTGCGTAAACTATGTGAGGGTGGAGAAGGAAAAGAATGTCAAGAAGGGTGAGGTGTGGTGTGAAAAGAAAATAAAAAGAGATGAAAAGTAAAAACTGAAAAGAAAAAAAAATAACAGAAAAGAAAAAGAACTAAAAAAGATGAGAAAAACACATCATACCCACATATTGCATTGAAACGGAGAAAAAGGGAGGACAAAGTTGAAAAATAAAAAATGGGGTAAAAAGTGAAAAGTGGAGAAGTTGTTCCTAGAAGGATTAGTCAGTAAAATCCATATTTATCATACCCAGCCCGAAGCCTACATTACAAGCCAAGAAAAGTTCTATCGTGATCCTAGCTTAACTATCTAAAAAGCCAGCGTATAGAAAATAAAGACAAGCCTATGGTATCTGATGTGCAGTATTTGGAACTTCTTTGTGAAGGTGAGAGTTTTGCTTGTTTAGTTCCAAGTTTCAGCTTTCTATATATCTAAGAATGTTGGGCACTTCATTTGCAGTGAGGGTACATAGTTTGTGTTGCATTCTACCAATTTTCTGTGTGAATAGCATTGGTAATAGCTTGATTCTCTGCTAATAGTTAGATGCCATATCTTGATCCCTGTATGTCATAGATTTTAGTTACATATGTACATAGTTGACTTGGGTTGAATGAAAAAGGGGTCAATAGCTATTAATGGTTCATAGTGCAAATTTTGTTGTATTGGCTGTAGGTATTCTAAGTTTAATTTCTAGTTAAGCGTCGTTTTTAGTTTTATTTTGTTTGCCTGAGGACATGCAAAAGTCTTAAGTTGAAGGTATTGATACGTTGTGAGTTTACAATACTTTCGATGCTTAACACTGAGGAAATAAGCATGGACTTAGGTGTGTTTATATGGATATGATACACTTTTACCTTATTTTCAGGGAAGATAGATGTTGGAGTTGAAATGTGCAAAAGAAGGATAAAAATACAGAAAAAGGGCTAAGTACGAAACTCAGTACGAGCCGTACCATCCTGGTACAAGCTGTACTGAGAGTCGTGAAAAAGTCCAGAACATTTTCTTGAGGCAAAGGCAAGTACGACTTATGGAACGAGCCATCCTGGTACGAGCCATACCACAGCAGTCGTAGAAAGGTTTAGATGATGCTGCACATGACAAGTCTCCAAGTGCGGGTAGTAACCATAGATAGTGGTATCTACCTAAGATCCGTACCAAGGAACAGTGGTAAAGTTAAGAAGAATTAAAGAATGGAAGATCTCCATGTACGATTGGAAGTCACGAGTCGTAGGGCGCAGGTACGAGTCATACCAAGCCACCCAAGAGAATATTTAGAGGATGCCAGAACTCTCAGGATCAAAGCACGACAAGACAGTATGACTCGTAGGTTCGTGGTACGAGCCATACCAACTTTCAAAACTTAGAAAAAAATAGAAGTTGCCAAGGATTTTATGAGTGAAGGCACGACCCATATAATCCAATCATGGGTCATAGGTGAAGTTGGCAATAGTTCAGCAGTTTTCCCTGTTTACTTAGGAAAAGGTTCTAAATATTTTTAAAAATTCATTTTAGGTTATTATCGGTCAGAAGAAGTAAGTTAGAAGTAAGACATAAGTCATAGAAGTTAGAGAGAGTTAGATTTGGAGTAAAATAATTATTGTTGATTTTCCATTCATGTTTTGGGGAGACTTTCTTGAATTGATTTTCTCATTGTTCTTGAATTGTTCTTTCTTAACTCTTGCAATAACCAGGTGGTTTTCTTCCAATCATCTTTATAAGTTCTAAATTATGTGTTTGTCTATGAATGCTTATAATTCTCTTACAACTATGAGAAGCTAAAACCTCCACAACTAGTATTATGGGAGCCATGGTAAATTAATGAACTAGGGTTGCACTAAGTGATTCTAAACCAACGCTAAATACTTGTATAGTATTCTCTTCATCTTTAATGTTTCTTAACCCAGCATAATGTTAGGACTTGCCTGAACTCTTTATTTGCGGAAATATAGAGAAGTAGAGATTAGGAAAAGAGAATTACAACAAAGCCTTGATCTTTATGGGTCATTGTATAACTTGAGCTACAGTCGCAGGATAGTTAATTTGAAATAAATTTGTAATACCCCGAAAGTGCCTAATACTAGACTCCGGAATTGAAAATGAGAAGCAACAAAAAATTTGAGATTTTTCCTCAGGACGATTGAGGGTACGAGTCGTAGGAAGGACCCACGACCCATAGGAACCACCCGTGGTTAGCATTTATGAGGGAAGGAGTTGGAACAACGGGCCTTGTAACGACCCGTTGTAAGATGGTACGATTCGTAGGTAGGAGTCGTAGGTTGGTTCTGGAATAGTCAGGGATGGATAGTACGGGTCGTGGTATGACTCATTTGTGGGAAACAACGAGTTGTTATAAGTGCCCATGGGAAGAGAAGGGAAAATTCCCCAGTCAAGTAATGGATGGAACCCACAACTCGTAGGATGAAGGTGTGAGTCATGGTGTGATTCGTGGGAAGTTCAGATGTAGTGTCACCAGAGGCAGTAACGAGAGGATAGAGCGGATCATTGTTTGGTGTAATGACTCATCATGTTGATTCGTGGTATCAGGACTTGAGAACTGAAGAATAAGGGAAGGAAGTAAAAGATGGATATCATGAGTCGTGGTAGCAAGGTACGACCCTTGGTATCACTCGTTGTCACTGGTAGTGCTGAAATCACAGACTTTTCATTAAGGGTATTTTTGTAATTCCTAAGCCCTAAGGTCCTAAACTAAGCTATTTTAAGCTCTGTTATCAGGGTTTTAAGGATGTTAAAACTATTCTAAGCCTCACCATTCCATGCATGCAAATTAAAACTCTTTTTTGGAGATCAAGCTTGAAGAACTTCCCCAATTTCTCTTCAATTTCTTTTGGGATTTAAGAGGGGGTGTAAAGATTTACCCAGGTATGTAAGGTAATGAATGGGTTTTTCCATCCACTCCCATTCCCAATCCTTCTTCAATTTCATGTGATTCCTAAGTTGATGAATCTGTGGGGTTTTAACCCAACTTAGGAATTCTCTAAGTATCTATCATGTGTATTCTCTATGCATGTTTCTAATGTTGGATTATGATTCATGGACATGTTTTATAATATTTTCAATTACAAATTATGATTTCAAGTTTTATAAATTATGATGCTCAATTATGAAAATTCATGACAAAAATAAGATTATGATATATGTTGTCAAGCATGATGAGATGTATATGATAAATGTATGATCTCGAATTACCCATGTCTATATTCATGTTTTTGACTATCAAAGTCTATTTCAAGTATGTTTAAGTTTGTGCAAGCCCATATGATCAAGTTTTCATGATTTATCTCAATTTCATGTTATAGCTTACCAGATGGATTTTGGAGTCTAGACTCCCACTCTTCTCAGCCCGTGGTATGGTTTGACTCAAGACTCCTCATGTTATGATTGCAGATTTTTACATATATTGTTACGATTCAGCTTTGTCACTAGATGATGGTTCAGCTTTGTTGAAAAATAATGGAAAACATATGCATATTTGTGGGAGTAGTGTATAGCACCGAGTAGGCTACGGGTCAGCCAACCCTATGCCTCAGAACTATGTGCCAACTTAGGTATGTTAATATTATTTAGGACCTCTCTTGTGAACTTCCCCTGCCCCCAAGGGAGCTTCAACTTGATATCGATATCATGTAGCATCTTAGCCATGGAAAGGCTTTAGACAGCTCTGCCCACTTGAGTGTAATAGTCGGGACCATGTAAGCTCTTTCATGGTAATGTCAGTTACATGATGAGTCTCCCATTGTTCCTCATGATTTCAGTTATGCATGTTCATCAATCATGATGTTATGTTTTAGTAGATTTGTCCCAACGTTTAGTTTTACTTATGAATAATCAGTTTCAGCTTTTGGTCATTCGATTCAGTTATGATATTCAGTTATGTTTAAATCATATTTTCAGATAATAGCATGCAAGGCCTACTCTCAGACTCTTATGATGAAATGTTTTATGATATGCATGATCTCTGATTTTTACTTACTTAGCAGTTTTACTTACACTGCATGCTTGTTACATTCCAAGTACTAACCGCATACTTTATGCTATATCTTTTCATGATATAGGTCTGAAAGATCAGTCTCAGCCGCACCATTAGTCTTGCTTTCCTCTCAGACCTGTGTTAGCCGATATTGGTGAGTACTCATCCTTCGAGGACATTTAGTTATCTGTAGTCATGTTATTTCAGTTACAAACTTTCTTTTGCCGAGCTAGTTGGGGATTCTGTCCCATCAGTTCATCAGTTATGTTAGAGGCTTTTCAGACATTATGTAGAAATTAGCTTGTCATTGTTGACTCTATTTAGATTTATATGAATGCAGACTTTTGCTTAAACACGTTTTATTATATCAGTATCTTCTTATACTATGCTCTTAGTTGTTATGTTCATGCCATGGGTCGACTTGGAGCCTCTCAGGGTTCCTTGTACCGTGTATCTATCCAGGCCTTTATTCAGGTCGTGACAAACTTGGTATCAGAGCATTAGGTTTTGAAGTGTCCTAGGATGTCTGAAAGCCATGTTAAGAGACTACGAAACGTTTTAGGAAATTTCCCTTCTTTCATGATCTATGTCGTGCGATGAAATGTCTCTCTATCCTTCTAACTTGTGCTATATGAGTTTGAAGAATCATGCCTCCTTTTCGAGTTAATGGAAGAAGAAATGGAAACATAAATGGACATGAAGATGGGAATGGAGACGGGCACCAGTAGGCATCACCAGTCCCTGAGGATCATATGCCCGATCAAGTGGCCGATGCAGAGTTTAGGGCTGCCATTTAGATGCTAGCTCAGGCTTTGGCCGCCCAAGTCAACCACCAGGAGGTAGCGCATGTCCCTCAGAATAGGAATGCGGCAGTAGTGAGAGTTAGATATTTTCTTAGCATGAAAACTCCGAAGTTCCTTGGGTCGAATATGGACAAGGATCCCCACGAGTTTATTGATGAGATTTAGAAATCACTCAAATCATGGGGGTGACTGGGGAGGAGTGCATAGATTTAGCCTCTTATCAGCTGAAAGGGGTAGCACACATCTGGTTTAGGCAATGGAAGGATAGTAGGACAATTGGAGCAGGACCCATTGGTTAGGATGAGTTTCATACCGCATTTCTGGATCGATTCTTTCCCTGAGAGATGAGGGAAGTCAAAGCGGCTGAATTTATGAAAGTGAGACAAAACAACATGACGGTCCAGGAGAAAGCTCTGAAGTTCACCCGCCTTTCCAAATATGCACCTGAGATGGTGGTAGACCTGAGGGCTTGAGTGAGTCGGTTTATGCATGGGGTAGCAGACTATTTGGTCAAAGATTGCCGGACTTTGATGCTTCATCAGGACATTGATTTCTCATGGATAGTTCTATATGCCCAACAGATGGAGGCAGTGCAGGTTAGTGAGAGAGAGAGAGAGAGGCCAAGAGGGCCAAGACTGATAGTCATGGATTCTCCCAGCAAAGACCTGGTGGCACCATCAGCAGTCCCACCAGAGATTATCAGCCCCAATGTTGTCAGTTATGAGTATGCCATCTAGACTAAGAGCGACCAGAGGGGATGAGCATCAGGCTCTCGAGGTCAGAGGAGTAGACCCATAGAGTTTAGCATCCCAGAGTGTGGCAGGTGTGGCAAGAGACACACGAGCCAGTGTTTATCCAGTTCAGGTGCTTGCTTCAGGTGTGGGGAGCCCAAACATATGCTCAGAGATTGTCCAGCAGCCAGACAGGGCTATGATAGGGGGATGAGGCCCAACCACTAGCTCAGCAGCCCCACTAGCACGCTCATCTCAGTAGGGTGCATTCACTAGTGCAGGTGGTGGTCAGCGCCAAAACAGATTCTATGCCCTAACATCTCTTGAGGAGCAGGAGGTCTCCCCAGATGCAGTCATTGGTATATTATGAGTATTCCACCTTGATGTATATGCATTTTTAGATCTAGGGGCTACCTTATATTTTGTGATGCCCTATGTTTCTAGTAGTTTCGGAGTCAGTCTCGAATCCTACCAAAAACCTTCTCAGTCTCTACTCCAGTCGGTGATTTAGTTATAACTTGACGGGTATATAGAAATTGCCCTGGCACAGTTCTTCAGAAAGTTACCTTAGCAGATTTAGTAGAGCTAGCCATGACAGACTTTGATGTTACTTTTGGCATGGATTGGCTACATGCATTTTATGCCTTAGTAAATTGTAGAACCCGTGCGGTAAAGTTCCAATTTTCGGGTGAGCCAATCCTACAGTGGAAGGGTAGTTCATCTGTGCCTGTAGGTGTCTTTATTTCCTACCATAAGGACAGAAAGATGATTTCTAAGGGTTGCGTGTACCATCTAGTAGGGTTAAGCATGCTACATCCAAAACCCCTACCATCCAGTTAGTTCCTGTGGTGTGCGAATATGAAGAAGTGTTTTTAGATGATTTACTAGGAATTCCTCCCGAGAGGGACATTGATTTTGGTGTTGACCTTCTTTCCAATATGCAGCCTATATCTATTCCTCCTTACAGAATGGCCCTAGTCGAGTTAGAGGAGTTGAAGGAGCAGTTGAAGGACCTCTTAGAAAAGAGTTTCATCAGACCTAACAAATCCCCATGGGGTGCACCAGTTCTCTTCGTCCGAAAGAAGGATGGTTCCCTTTGGATGTGCATTGACTATCAACAATTGAAAAAGGTTACCATCAAGAACATGTATCCTCTCCCTAGGCTTGATGATTTGTTTGACCAGCTTTAGGGTGCTAAGTGCTTTTCAAATATAGACCTCAGATTCGGATACCATCTGCTCAAGGTTGAAGATGGCCTTTAGGACTCGGTATGGTCACTATGAGTTTGTAGTTATGTCTTTTGGACTAACGAATGCTCCTGCATCTTTTATGAATTTATGAATAGGGTGTTCAAGCCATACTGGATATGTTCGTGATTGTGTTCATAGATGATATTCTCATATATTCTCAGAGCGAAGAGGAGAATGACACTCATTTGAGGGTGGTGCTACCGACTTTGAAGGATCGTCAGCTGTATGCTAAGCTTAGTAAGTGTGAGTTTTGGTTAAACTTGATAGCATTTATGGGTCATGTGGTGTCAAGTGAGGGTGTACAGGTGGACTCTCAAAAGATAGAAGCTGTGAAGAATTTGCCTAAACCAGTTAGTCCTTCGGATATCAGGAGTTTGTTGAGTTTAGCTAGTTACTATTGCAACACCTTTGACTAAGTTGACCCAGAAGAAAGTGAAGTTTCAATGTTTGGAGGCTTGTGAGAAGACTTCCAAGAATTGAAAACTCGACTCAACTCAGCACCAGTGTTGACCCTACCTGAGGGTATTGATGGGTTTGTGGCATATTGTGATGCCTCGAGGATCTGTAATGCCTTGAAAACTCAAAGTCTAGACCCGGGACTTAAATAAGAGAAAACTAGAAAATATGCACTAGGTCACAAAATAAGTCATTCTATGACCTGTGCGGAGTGACCACGAGTCGTTAAGTGACTCGTGGTGAGACCTGGGGGCTTATTTTGAAATTTTGGTGGTTGAGGTGACCATGGGTGTGACCACGAGTCGTGGTCCACCCCATGAGTCGTGAGATGACCAGTTTTCAAGGATAGTGTCAAGACCAGGAGAATATGGGCAGTGAACTTCACGATTAGTCACCACGAGTCGTGGTCCAAACCACAATTCTTTAGGTGACCCGTGGTTCAAAATAGATGGGAGAGTATGGGTGTTGGCAGTATAGTTGACGAGTTGGTCACCACGAGTCGTAGGGTACACCACGAGTCGTGGTCTCCCTCATGGTGACCAACTGAGGGATTCTGGGTAGTGGACCCAACGACCATGACCATGAGTTGTGGTCACTAGGCACGAGTTGTAGGGTCCCCCGTGGGGACTAGCAATCAGTTTTCCCTGCGAATTTCCTAGAGTCTTTCAATAATTTCCTACCCTCCTAAACTTTAAATTACGTTGTTTTAGACATACATTTTAGACCTATTGGTGGGGTTAAATTATTTTTCCCCTCATTCCCACCCATCTTCAGAAAAATTACCGTAACCTTTCATCTTCAGAAGCTCTCAAGAAAGACTAGGGTTTCCTCCATTGCAGCAGTACAAGCTTCCTTCTTCAGGGAAATTCTTTATTAGGTATGTGAGAAATCAACAAGGGGATAATTCTTCCCTTGTGTCCCTTAAAACTCTCCTCAAATTTCTTTATGAATCTTAGCCCTGAGTTTTCGAATGCGAAGAGATTATATGTAAGTTTTCTCTGAATTCGCATAGAATGATATCCATGATTATTCTTAGACATGATTTCTATCAGTTCATGAGTAAATTGATATTATTTCCACAAAAGTGAATCCTAACCCTGCAGATTCTTGAATGTAGAGAAATCCTTGATAATGTCTTTTTTAATCCATGTAGAATCATCTTGTATATAATTATGGGTATTTTCCCACCAACTAATGGTAGTATTGGTGCTTATCTTTGTGCATCAACTTCAGCCCTATTTCTGGAGGGTAGAACATACCAGAAATTCATAATTTGAAATGATAAACCTTGGAATTTCCTTGACTATACCAGTGAAGTGAACTCCCTTACTATTTTACATGCTAAATTCTCAGTCAACTATATGATTGTCTAGCCTTGGTCAAAACATGAATTTCTCAGTGTTAGTCAGAAATGTCAGCTGATCAGTTTGACTATAGAACTTCTTGAGGTGTGAGTATCACCTCCCAGTTATCAGAAGCAGATTTAGAATCCAGTTTATTGGTCCACTAAGTGGTCATGCCACTTTAGACATATATTTCTGACTAGCCTTAGGACCCCAGTTCATATTTTAGTTCGTTCTCAGACGGTTACGACGCTTCTAGATAAGCAACTCTGACTAGTCTAGAACCCAATTTCAGAATCTGGTCCGTTAAGACTCCCAAGGTACTTTCAGACATGTATCCCTAACTAGTCTTAGGCCCCAGTTTTGAGCTATCAGCCTAGTATTCAATTTAGGATTATCCAGTGGGAGTAGGACTTAGCACCGAGTGGACCCGGGTTTTAGCGCACCCAGGTTCCCAGAACTACGTTACCAGTGTAGGTTTCAGTATTTACTGGTCTAATTGTCCCTAGTATTTTGTGATCACCCAGTTCATGCCTTTATACCCTAGCAAGGTATATTGGGTCCTACCGGTGGGGTGTATACATCGGGCTCTATGTCTAGCTCACTTGGTTACATGTCGGTTATACACTCTCCCACTAGTTAGTTCAGTCTAGTCTTAGTCCAGTTCAGTTCAGATCAGTAATTCAGACTTAGAACGTGCTTTGGACATTAGATAGGGTCTTCTAGACCACCTCAATATTGTAGTTATTCAGTTCAGTAGCTTTAGTTGGTCATTGCATGTATTCCAGTTCGACATTTCTTTTATTATTTATTTTATTGTATTATGTTCCTCTCACTTACTCAGTACATTCAAAGTACTGATGCATACTTTTATGCTGTATCGTTTTATGATACAGCTGCAGGATCTCAGTCTCAGCATCTCATCGAAGACCTCAGCTTTACCAGTTGGTGAGTCCTCATCCTTTGAGGACAGAGATTTATTCATTTCAGTTTTATTTTCATTTCCTACTATTTAAATTTGGAGTTAGCTGGGGGCTTGTCCCTGTAACTCATCAGTCATAGTGGCTTTCAGACTCAGATTGGTATTTCAGACTTGTAGTGTTGTTTTAATATACACTATATATCAGCTTTATATCTTTAATGTAATTACATCTTTGATTAAAACTTCCGCTGTATGTATTTTTATGTTACTCAGAATTCCAGTGTATGATAGACCAGGGGTTGACTTGGGGTCACTTGTGGCTTCAAGTACCGTATTCCGTCCAGGATGTAAACTCGGGGCATGACAGGCTCGGTCTTGGTTGTGTATTAATGCAACATGATAAAGTTATAGCCTATACTTCTAGGAAGATGAAAGTCCATGAAAAGAACTATCCGACTCACGACCTCGAGTTGGCGGTGGTAGTATTTGCCTTGAAGATTTGGAGACCTATCTGTACGGGGTCCATGTAGATGCGTTTACGGACCATAAAAGACTATAATATGTGTTTACCCAAAAGGATCTAAATCTACACCAGAGGAGGTGGTTCGAGCTTTTGAAAAATTATAATATGAGCGTCCTTTATCATCTGGGCAAGGAAAATATGGGGGCAGACACTCTTAGCAGGCTTTCTATGGAGAGTGTGACCTATGTAGATGAGGAGAGGAAAGAGTTAGTGAAGGATGTGCATCGACTAGCTGTTACACCCTGAAAGTTTCTAAGAACGAACCCCAGACTTAAGATGGGAAAACCAATAGGGAAGTGAAATAATTGCCTCAGAATGAGTTGTGGTACGACTCATCTGATGACACTATGAGTCGTGGGGTCCTTGTCATGAGCAGCAATCTGAGATGTTAAGACTCTAGGGGATGGGAGACTTGACGACTCGTTAAGTCCAGTAATGAGTCATCCTGAAGAGTCTTCGAGTGAAATCTAGAAAAAAATGTGAGTTGGGATGATCGTGGGCAAAAATAGCATGCCCCAGTGATGCTTTATACCTTAATTTAGTCTTGTTTATCTAAGTTATTTTATACATTTTCATGTGATTTTATGTAAATGTGAATATATACTAACCAACATGATTAGTCCTTGTTTTTGAAGGTTAATATGCATTTGAGGAACTAATTCATGATTTGGTGAATTGGAGGAATGGAATCAAGAGCAAAACGTGAAAGTTAACAAGAAAACATGCAATAACTGGCACCTTGCGCGATAGGGGCCGTGGCACGCTGCCAACGCAGCAACACTTGGCCAAAAATTGCATTTCTTGGCACATTCCAGTGAGGGTACGCGTTACCAACGTGTCACGGAGGTCAAGTAGGGCGTTCAGCTCCGTGACACGTTGCTGTTCCACCACAGGCCAAATTTTGCAATTTTTCAGCATAGTATAAATTGAACCCTTAGCTCCTAAAATCATTCGGTCATGATTTTATTCTGAAAAACCACCTAGGAGTGAAGGGAGAAGTGGGAGAACTCATCTAGGGTTTATCAAATTCCCTTCTCATCTACCAAATTCATGTAAGTATGTTAGTTTAGTATTAGTTAATTGTAGTTTTACGAACATGAATGGCAAGAACCCTTCCTCTAGGGTTGAAGCCATGAATTATGATTGTGCTTTTATGAATTTGTTTTGGAATTAAGTTATTGATTGTTGTTTCATCTTGCATTCTGGATTGTTGGTTGTTTTTATGATTGATCACCATGAAAGCATATTTGTTAGCTTGAGTAATAGCTTGAGAAAGCATTACCTAGGTCAGGACATGAGAATGTAAGGAGCATGTTTGTCTCTAGGGAGAGATATTGTGTTAGGATAGAAATATACCTCACACCTTGCTTGGTTGACACACGGGGGTTATGAAAGACCAACTTGGGATGTCACATCACCACTCGAAGAAGTAGTTGTGAGGCTAAGTTGAGTTAAATGGTTAGACGTACGAAAGTCCCTAATCGTTTCCCCGTAAACCACAACATAATTGATTGCCCGCGACTAGAAAATTAAACTACTCGCTCACAATGATGCAGTGAGGCTAGATTGCCGTGTTTAGAGGCTTGAAAGACCAAAAACATGCAATTCTAATTATGTGAAATAACAATTGATAGTTCCATGCTTAACCCATTGCAAATCGTAGGATCGCATGATTAATTGGTTTTAACTCTATGTTGCTCCTAGAGTAATTTCAGAATATTTCGTTGACCCAAACTTAGACTTAATTAATCTCTATCGAAAATGTCTATAACCAACACTTGAGGTATTTAACATAGCACTAGAAATGGATAGTTAGAGGAATGGGTCCAGTCCCTGTGGGTTCCACAATCCGGTTCTTAAAAAGAGCCACTATATTACTTGCACGACCCGTACACTTGCGGATGCGCGAATCGGGCACGTCAAGTTTTTGGCGCCGTTGCCGGGGACTCGGCGAAGTTTTGATAATTTATCTATTTTCTTGTGATTTTTAAATTCTCTTAAGTGTTGAGAAACTTGGTCTTAGTCTGATTATTGCAGGTGACAGGTTGTCCTGCCGAGCTGGCTAGAAATAGAGAGCTTGTGGAACCGTTGCGTGATCCTGAACGTCAAATCCCTTTGCGAAGGAGAATAGCACTAGAGCATAAGCTGAAGAGACTTCAAGAAAAGGTACAACAACAACCACCCGCGGGACAAGTACAATTGTCATCCAAAGCAATGGCAGCAAGACCAGTTCGCGAAGTGGCAATCCCACTAGCGACAAATGTGACCTCAAGCATTCGTAAACCGAAGCCTGGAGGGCACTTTGAGCTTAAACAGAACATGGTGCAGCTGTTACATTCTAGTGGTCAATTCACTAGGATGGCACATGAGGACCCGCAGCAGCACTTACAGAGCTTTTTAGAGATTAGTGACATGTTCGTCCCCACCGGCGTGTCCACAGATTATGTCCGAATGACCCTCTTCCCATTTTCACTGTTGGGAGAGGCGAAAAAGTGGCTGAAGGCTGAGCCACCGAACTCCATAACTTTGTGGAATGACTTGGCTAAGAAGTTCCTTATCAGATTCTTCCCTTCAGGCAAAACTGCAAGGTTGAGAAGTGAAATACTCAGTTTCAAGCAGAGGCCTGATGAGAACTTATATATGGCTTGGGAAAGATTCAAGTCATTGTTGAGAGATTTCCCCCATCACCAGCAATCAAATGAAGTGCTGGCTCATACCTTTGTAGAAAGTCTAGACCCACACACAAAAATATTACTAGACTCTGCATCGGGTGGGAAAGCCTTGGATAAGACATATGATGAGTTGTACACTTTGTTGAACAGAATTGCACAAGGAAATCCAGAGTGGCACAGCGAGTCATCGAGAGGGGCAGGAAAGAGATCAGGGTTGATAGAAGTAGATGGTTTGAATGCCTTGGCAGCACAGTTAGCTTCGTTCCAGCATCAGATGATGACTCAGTTCAATAAACTGAGTATGAAACAACGCCAGGGCCAGGTTAATGCAGTTCAGCAAGCTCCGAGTTGGTGTGAAATTTGTGGTAATAATGGGCACCGTGCAGAATCTTGTGGAGCCAATTCGGAGTCAGTCAATTTTGTTAGTAATGTGCAGCGCAACAATCAGAATTTTGAAACCAGTTACAACAGAAATTGGCAGGGCCACCCGCATTTTTCTTGGGGTGGAAACCAAAAGCAGAATTTTATGCAACCTCAACAACAGCAGTATCAGCAGAATAGGCAGAATGATGGGCAATTGAGTAGCAGCATTGAGGAAACACTGCAGAAAATCATGGAGACCCAGACTCAATTAATGGAAAATCAGGCGAGGATGGCAACAGACTTAATGAATCAGCAAGTAGCCACCCGCAATCTTGAAAAACAAGTGGGTCAGATAGCAGCTGCTCAAAACATGAGATCGCAAGGGGGATTACCAAGCGACACAGATCCTAACCCCCGGCAGATCAGTGCCATCAGTCTGAGAAGCGGTAAGCAATTAGCTGATGCAGTGTCAGAAGAGCTGAGCAAGGAGGTGCAGCCGGAGTTGGTTAGACCAGGACCATCCATCAACATGGGAGATAATCAGAGTGCTGGGCAACAAAATGCACAACGTCCATTGCAGCCAGCACAAAGACCACCACCACCATTCCCTCAGAAATTCAGAAAGAGCAAGGAGGAGGAATGCTTCAAAAAGTTCTTTGAGAGCTTCAAAGAACTTCACATAAATTTGCCTCTTCTTGATGTTTTGCAGGGAATGCCCAAGTATGCTAAATACTTGAAGGACATGATGGCGAACAAAGTGAGATTGGTGGATGTCCATGCTGTAGCACTGACTGAGGAGTGCAGCCACAGGGTATTGAGCAAAATTCCAAAGAAACTCAAAGACCCAGTGAGTTTTACCCTCCCCATACAAATTGGTAAAGCTGAGATGCTACGAGCTTTGTGTGACTTAGGGGCAGTAGTCAATCTAATGCCCCTATCCTTATTTAACACCTTGGGGTTGGGACAACTGAGGCCAACAAGGTTGATGCTGCAGCTGGCTGACAAGTCGCGAGTGACACCTGATGGAATAATAGAGGACCTTCTCATCAAAGTAGGTAAGTTCATTATACCTGCTGATTTTATTGTCTTGGATTTTCAGGTTGATGACCAGGTACCCCTGATCTTGGGACGACCATTCTTGGCCACTGGAGGAGCGGTGATTGAGTTGAAAGCAGGGACCCTAAAAATGAGGGTTGAGGATGAAGAAGAAATCTTCCGCGTCTACCAAGAAATGAACCCATCTGCACACTACAGAAACCTTTGTCAGGTTAGTGTGTTGGCAGAGGATAAGTGTGGGGTGGAGGATTCCACAGGTGCAGGGCCAAAGGAAATTACAAGTGTTCAACCCGAGTCTGATAAAGGGCTTCAAATTGAGAGGAAGTTGGAGAAAGAGAGGAACAGAGTGGAGGCTGTTTCCTCTAAACAGCAAAAGAAAAGGAGATGGTTCTCGAAAGAGAACCCAGGTATGAGGATGTCCTAAAATGGATAGTCCACGTCGGGCCGCGACGTAAAATCAGGCGCTGCTTGGGAGGCAACCCAAGGGTACCACAGGTACCATTTTAAGTTCTTGCAATTGAGTTAATTTTTGTTTATTTTCATCTTGTGTTGTTTTGGTGGAAAGTTAAGCGCAGATGGAGGGAAAGTCTGAGTACCCGTGGAGGAGGAAGCTACAAGCATGGAAGAGAAAAAGTGTGGGGTTGAACACCCACTTGTGCAAAGTCGAAGAAACGCATGCTGTTAGCTAAGCCTAAAGGCCTCAGGGAGTATTTCTCACCCTTTGTAAATTTTAATTTGATGCTATGAGGACATAGCATGATTTAAGTGTGGGGTGAGAGAAATTTCAAGGGAAATTTCAAAATTTTCTGTGCTTAACGATTTTGGTGAATGTAATGCTTGTGCAAAAGTTTGTGAGAAATTTGAAAAATTTGAAAAATTTTTGTGAATTAAGCATGACTTCATCACCCGTTGGTCTTTCTTTTAGGTTCTTTTCCGACGGAGGGTCTTTGAACCGAAGAATAAATTTTTTTTTCTTTTTCTTTCTTTCCTTTGTCTGTATATAAAGTTTTTAGTCATAGCTAGGGACTGTTTCCGATGATGGATGGATGACGACCGTCTTGAGGAAAAATTAGTCGGTAGGTGATTGGTTTTTGAAACCATAACTAAGTGGTGCTTGATGTTCTTGTTATGTGCTATACGTGATTGTAAGATGCAAGTATGTTCAGTGTGAAGCATGAAGGTGTATAACTTTGTGTGAGACGCTTAGGCTCTTGAATTTGACTCAATATGATTGAAGCTTAATTCTAAATTCTTGTGATTAGCTGAGTAAGAGTCCGATGAATGTGTCTTGAATTGAGCATGTGCCATGAGTGTAAGGTTTTTGAGTATTCTGTGCTATTGTGGATTGTCTAGAACTTGTCTGGTGTGTTTATAAAACGAAATGAAGGATGTGAATTGTAGGAGATGATTATTTTTATCCCTCATTTTACCTACCTTGAAAAATTAATCCTAGTTAGCCCCATTGAGCCTTGAGCCTATTCTTTGACAGCTGCAACATAAGCTTAATCCTTTTTCTTTCATTAGCCTTGAACTTGATCCAAAACTCCTAAGCGTTTGAGTGAAAAAATCCGAAGGAGTAAAGGAGTGAGAAGAATGAAAAGAAAGGAAAAGTAGCAAGTTGTAGAAGTGAGAAAAGGACAAAGGTGCACTTGTGTGAAAATGGTTGATTATTAGTAAGGAGCAAGAAAACAAATTAATGAAAAATTATTTATAGAACTCCTTACTAATAAGTTAAAAGTGCCTAAAGAAATGGGGGAACATAAGAGGAACAAGAAAGATGAAAGGAGAAAAAGGTAAAGTAAGGGAAGGGAAGTTCGTAAGGAGGGCGTAATGTATTAAAAGCGTTTAGGAAAGATAGTCACTATTACTGGCCATAATAGACCTACCTGTCCCTTAGCCTACATTACAACCCATTAAGTCCTACTTGATCTTACATTCGCACATCCTTAAATTAGTGGAATAAAACACTAAGGGCAAGCTTATGGGTCATTACATGATGCATGTGAATTCTTTGTGAGAGTGAGCGCAATTCTATTCATGTACCCACACATGTTGTGATTTAAAAAATTGTTTTTGTGTGTTATTGGGTAACTCTCTTTCCGTGAGGGGCACATGTTGAATGAAGGATATAATTCATGTGGAATTTCTTAATCAGTTGATTTGCATGAGTTTGCTAAGATTGAGAGTCGATTCTTGAGGTTAAGAAGTCTTAACATAGTTGTACTTCATTTCAATGATCAAATCGTGCATGCTCTATCTTTAGCTTGTTATCTTACGTAATCATTGTAGCCGTAACTTGAATATTCTTGCTAAATGAGTTATGGATGAGTCTCCATATGCATGAGATGTAATAGGTTGTTCGAGGACGAACAAGACTTTAAGTGTGGGGTAGGTGATCGTGGGCAAAAATAGCATGCCCGAGTGATGCTTTATACCTTAATTTAGTCTTGTTTATCTAAGTTACTTCATACATTTTCATGTGATTTTATGTAAATGTGAATATATACTAACCAACATGATTAGTCCTTGTTTTTGAAGGTTAATAATGCATTTGAGGAACTAATTCATGATTTGGTGAAGTGGAGGAATGGAATCAAGAGCAAAGCGTGAAAGTCAAAAAGAAAACATGCAATAACTGGCACCCTGCGCGATAGGGGCCGTGGCACGCTGCCAACGCAGCAACACTTGGCCAAAAATTGCATTTTTTGGCACATTCCAGTGAGGGTACGCGTTACCAACATGTCACGGAGGTCAAGTAGGGCGTTCATCTCTGTGACACATTGTTGTTCCACCACAGGCCAAATTTTGCAATTTTTCAGCATAGTATAAATTGAACCCTTAGCTCCTAAAATCATTTGGTCACGATTTTATTCTGAAAAACCACCTAGGAGTGAAGGGAGAAGTGGGAGAACTCATCTAGGGTTTATCAAATTCCCTTCTCATCTACCAAATTCATGTAAGTATGTTAGTTTAGTATTAGTTAATTGTAGTTTTACGAACATGAATGGCAAGAACCCTTCCTCTAGGGTTGAAGCCATGAATTATGATTGTGCTTTTATGAATTTGTTTTGGAATTAAGTTATTGATTGTTGTTTCGTATTGCATTCTAGATTGTTGGTTGTTTTTATGATTGATCACCATGAAAGCATATTTGTTAGCTTGAGTAATAGCTTGAGAAAGCATTACCTAGGTCAGGACATGAGAATGTAAGGAGCATGTTTGTCTCTAGGGAGAGATATTGTGTTAGGATAGAAATATACCTCACACCTTGCTTGGTTGACACACGGGGGTTATGAAAGACCAACTTGGGATGTCACATCACCACTCGAAGAAGTACTTGTGAGGCTAAGTTGAGTTAAATGGTTAGACGTACGAAAGTCCCTAATCGTTTCCCCGTAAACCACAACATAATTGATTGCCCGTGACTAGAAAATTAAACTCCTCGCTCACAATGATGTAGTGAGGCTAGATTGCCGTGTTTAGAGGCTCGAAAGACGAAAAACATGCAATTCTAATTATGTGAAATAACAATTGATAGTTCCATGCTTAACCCATTGCAAATCGTAGGATCGCATGATTAATTGGTTTTAACTCTATGTTGCTCCTAGAGTAATTCCAGAATATTTCGTTGACCCAAACTTAGACTTAATTAATCTCTATCGAAAATGTCTATAACCAAAACTTGAGGTATTTAACATAGCACTAGAAATGGATAGTTAGAGGAATGGGTCCAGTCCCTGTGGGTTCGACAATCCGGTTCTTAAAAAGAGCCACTATATTACTTGCACGACCCGTACACTTGCGGACGCGCGAATCGGGCACGTCATGGGACAGTGGAGACAATGGTAGGATCGACGAGCCGTTGGATCAAATAATGACTCGTCCTATTAGTCATTAGTTGCTTTACTAGTTGGGGAAAAATAGTGTACTTAATTAGTGGTTCTGACGAGTCGTTAGAGGCAACAACAACTCGTCATGTTAGTCGTGGGTTGACAAAGCTGCAACTGACTAGTTTATGTAATGGACGTTGGCGACGAGTTGTTAGAGGAAGTAACGACTCGTCCTGAGGGTCGTGGTCCCAGTTCGGCAGATTTTTCATGATTTACTCAGGGGTATTTTGGTAAAGGTAGATGCTTCCAGAATTAAAGTGGCATCGTTTTGGGCTTCTAGGGGACATTTTTAGGGCATCTTCAAGCATAAACCCTCATTGTAACGACCCAAACGGAGGCCCGGATTGTAGACACGGGACAAGAGACCTTGAGAGACTCCAAGTCGACCCATGGCATAAACATACATCTAACTCATTCGATAAACGGAAGAAATCATCAATATAGACTCAGCGGAAGTCTAACTCAACATAACATAAGAATAAGCATCCGAAGCTAAACACATACAAAGTCTGAATGCCTCTAATCTGGATGAGTTGATGGGAAAAGACCCCAATTAACTCAACAATACTGAAAATGCAAATACATAAGGAAACTGAAAGTCTAGCCCTCAAAAGATGAGGACTCACCAACCAAGAAAGTTGTAACTTTGACAACTGACTACAGGCATGGCTGAGCCTGGGAGCTGGGTCCTGTATCATGAAACAATACATCATAGAAAATATGCGATCAGTACGTGGAATGTACCCAGTATGCAAGGTAAGTAAAAACCGCTTAGGTAAAGTAAATCATTTAAACATTTCATAAAATATCATAAGCTTCGAATCTGAGAGGAGAGACTACATAGATTCATCCTGAAATCGTATCTTTTCATAATCAGACCATGCGTAACTTTATAACATATAACTGACTCGAGTGACTCAAAGATGAAATATGACATTTATAGAAAAGCTGAACAATATAACCTTGCTTTTAATACATGCATGCTTACAATGATAATCATGATAAATAAATATGCAGATCTGAATAATATTGACAATGGGAGACTCGTCACTTAACCGACATACCACGATAGAGCTTACGTGGTCCTGACTATCACACTAAAGTAGGAAAAGCCGTCCAAAATCTTGCCAGGGCTAAGGAAGCTACCATGATATCGATATCAATATGAAGACCCATTCAGGCAAAGGAAAGCTCACATGGGAGGTCCCAAAACATAATAGTATCAACCTACGTTGGCGTGTAGTTCTGGGGCATAGGGTGATCGATCCTTAGGTTGCTCGATGATAGACTCTTCTCCCAAAACATGCAATGCTCTACATCATATATAACAAAGCTCAACATCGTCTGTTGAAGAAGATCAATAGTGGAATCATGCATAAACTCAATATCGTATGAAACGAAGCTCAACGTTGTAATTTGAAAAAGCTCAATAATGAAATCATGCATAGAACCGACATCATATGAAAACGAAGCTCAATAATACATACATCTCAATTATGAATTCATGAATATGAGAACCTTTATTTCAAAATATACCACAAGCTCAAATATAAGTGGGAGCATCTACTCCAAACCATGTGGTATGCTTACTTTAAAGATACTATATTGTCATACTTGATATAAGGGCCTTGCCCAAAAGTTTATCATGCTTGGATCTACTCATTTCATTTTAAAAACAATATCATAATCATGGGTAGCTTTAGAAACATGCTTTTCATCATCAAATATCATCATCATCATACATTCATCATCATTCTCTTCCTTCATGAACTTCTCATCCATGGGCATCTTATTTCATAATTTAGAAAATACAATTTTTGATTGAAAACAATTTAAAATCTGTCCAAGCTTCACAATTCATCAATAAACATAATCTAATTGTACCCATGTATAGAAACTGAAGGACTATGCAATTGGGTAAAAACCCATAACTTGATCATAGGAATTTTTGACACTTAGTTAGAGATTTGGGCATGGGTGAAGACAGAAACACCCAACAACCAGTCTAGGCCACGGTAGACCTCACGAGTCATAAATCCTGACCACGACTCATGGTCATGCCCGTGTTCTTCTTAACACCTCCTGCCAACCCTACTGGACCATGAGTCACCTTACGACTCGTGGTCACTCCTCACGAGTCTCCTCACAGTTCATTCTGTGACCTAGTGTGAAATTTCAGTCTTTCACCGCTTTGACTCCCGGATCTGATCCTTGGGTTCCCGGGGTATAACAATATCTCCCCTTGGGAACATTCATCCTCAAATGTTAGAAACACATAGAAAACTTAGAAACATGCAATCATCACATACAAACACCGATAATTTAAATCCAAAACTGACGAAATGATTACCTCCGAAAAAAAACTACATAGCGGAACTAAATTCAAATCTCACATACATCCACCATAAATAAATCAAACTTGTGCACATGAACTGAACATGGAACTGATTAGAGAATTAGGGCAAAAACTAATACCTCAAACTGAAACTGAGCCGGTAGGGAATACGTGGGGATATTTAGCCATCATAGCAGGTTCGGCTTCCCAAATAGCTCCCTCAACATGCTAATTTCTCCATAACATTTTTACTGAAGTTACTTATTTATTCCTTAGCTTTCGAACCTAACGATCCAAGATCGCAATTGGAATTTCCTCGTAATTGAGGCTATATCCCACACCAACACTTTCCACCAGGACGACTAAAGCTGGATCACCCAAGCACTTTTTCAAGAGTGCTACATGGAAGACGAGATGAACTGGATTTAACTTTGATGGCAAGTCCAACTTATATGCTACCTTACCAACTCTTCTCATAACCAGGTAGGGACCAACATAGCGGGGACTGAGTTTTCCTTTCTTTCCGAACCACATGACTCCCTTCATGGGAGACACCTTCAGAAATACCCAATCGTCCACACCAAACTCCAACTCTCTCCTTCTCACATCAGCATATGGCTTTTGGCGACTCTGAGCGTTTTTCAACTTGCCGCTTATCAACTGAACTTTCACCATAGCCTCATGAACTGAATCAGGTCCTATCATAGATGGCTTACCAATGTCAACCATCCGATGGGCGATCTACACCTCCGCCCATAAAGAGCCTCGAACAGTGCCATCTAGGTATTGGAGTGATAGCTGTTATTGTAAGCAAACTCGATCAAGGGCAAGTGATCATCCCAACTACCTTTAAAGTCCATCACACAAGCTATCAACATATCCTCAAGTGTCTGGATTGTTCGCTCCGCCTGACCATCCATTCGCGGATGAAATGTTGTGCTGAGCTTAACCTGAGTCTCAAGCCCCCTTTGAAAAGACCGCTAAAACTGAGAGGTAAACTGAGTGGCTCGGTCTGAGATAATAGACATGGGTACTCCATGAAATCGCACCAACTCCTAGACATAAAGTTTGGCATAATCATCCACTGAATCTGTGGTTTTGACCGGTAGAAAGTGTGCAACCTTGGTCAACCTGTCTACCACCACCCAAATGGAATTGTAGTGTTGGCGTGTACAAGGTAGGGCTGTAATGAAATTCCTATTAATCTCTTCCCACTTCCAAGTGGGAATGATAATATCCTGAAGTATGCCTCTCGGCCTTTGGTGCTCGACTTTCACTTGCTGATAGTTTGGGCACTTGACTACGAATTATGCAATATCCTTCTTCATGCCGTCCCACCAATATATTTCCTGCAAATCATGGTACATCTTGGTGGTGCCCGTATGGATAGAATACCTGGATCCATGTGCCTCATGCAATATCCGGTCCCTCAAATTATCAATATCTGGAACACATAGATGACCTTGGTACCGTAGCACCCCATCTCCTCGTTGGGAGAAGACCTCCACCTTCTGACTTCCAACGGCTTCCTTCAACTTTACCAAAATCGCATCTTCATCTTGTTTGGCTTTCACATCCGTCACCAGAGATGATTCTGATCCATATTGCACTACCACGCTGCCATCGGTTGAGTCGACCAATCTAACTCCCAACCTCGCAAGTCGATGAACAGCTTTCACCAATTCCTTCTTTTCCTCATCCACGTGGGACACACTCTCCATAGAGAGCTTACTAATTGCGTCCGCTACCACATTAGCCTTACCTGGGTGATAAAGGACACTCATGTCGTAGTCCTTTAGTAGCTCCAACCACCTCCTTTTTGCTGAAGATTGAGATCTTTCTACATGAACACATACTGCAAGCTCTTGTGATATGTGAATACATCCATGTGGACCCCATACAAGTAATGCCGCCATATCTTAGGGTGCAACATTCAGGCTGCTTCCCCTAACAGCACGATGCTTGTATTGCTCTCCCACAACCCCATTTTCACTGCTGCCAACTCAAGATCACTGGTCGGGTAATTCTTCTCATGGACTTTAAACTGTCTTGAGGCATATATTATCACTTTCCCATTCTTCATCAACACGCACCCAAGCCCGATTCTCAAAGCATCACAATATACCACAAAACCATCGGTATCCTCGGGTAGGGTCAACACTGGTGCTGAAGTGACTCGAGTCTTCAACTCTTGGAAACTTTTCTCACAAGCCTCCGACCATTGGAACTTTACCTTCTTCTGATTCAACTTGGTAAAAGGTGCTGCAATAGATGAAAAGCCCTCAATAAACCTCCGATAATAACCCGCTAAGCCCAAAAAGCTCCTGATATCTGATGGGTTTACTAGTCTGGGACAATTCTTCGCCGCCTCGATTTTATGAGAATCTACCCTTATGCCCTCACTCGATACCACATGACCCAAGAATGCCATGGAGTCTAGCCAAAACTCACACTTGCTGAACTTTGCATACAACTGACGTTCAGCAAGGGTCTAAAGCACCACTCTCAAGTGAGCAACATGCTCCTCCTCGCTCTGAGAGTATATAAGGATGTCATCAATGAACACAATCATGAACATATCCAAATATGCCTTGAACACCCTGTTCATTAGATCCATTAAAGCATCAGGGGCATTGGTTAGTACAAAACATATAACAATAAATTTGGTTTGACCATATCGAGTCTTGAAAGCGGTTTTTGGGATATCACTCTCCCGAACCCTAAGCTGGTGATACCCGGATCTGAGATCAATCTTGGAGAAACACTTGGCACCCTGAAGCTGATCGAACAAATCATCGATCTTGGGTATGGGATACCTTTTCTTAACAGTGACCTTGTTTAACTTCTGATAGTCAATGCAAATTCGAAGCCAACCATCCTTCTTCCGAACAAATAACACTGGTGCACCCCATGGAGACTTACTCGGCCTAATAAATCCCTTATCTAACAAGTCCTTCAACTAATCCTTCAACTCTTTTAGCTCGGCTGGAGCCATTCTGTAGGGAGGAATAGATATAGGCTATGTGTTAGGAAGAAGATCTATATAGAAATCAATCCCCTGCTCGGGAGGGACACTTGGAAAATCATCAGGAAAGACCTCTGGGTACTCACATACTACTGGAACTGACTGGATAGTTGGGGTTTCGGACTCGACATCCTTAACCCTAACTAGATGGTACATGCAACCCTTAGAAATCATCTTCCTGGCTTTAAGGTAGGAAATGAATCAAGCTACAGGCACAGTTGAACTACCCTTCCATTGTAAGACTGGCTCACCCGAAAATCTAAACTCTACGGACCGGGTTCTACAATTAACTGAAGCATAGCATGAAAATAGCCAATCCATGCCGAGAATAACATTGAAATTAGTCATGGATAACTCTATTAAGTCTGCTGAGGTGACCTTATGAAGAATTGAGACTGGCAACCTCTATACACCTATCAAGCTATAACTAAGTCACCTACTGGAGTGGAAACTGAGAAGGGTTCTGACAAGAGATCGGGACTGACTCCGAAGCTACTGGCCATATATGTTGTCACAAAAGATAGGATAGCCCCCAGATCTAGCAAAGCATAAACATCAGTATGGATAACTCGCAACATTTCAGTAACCACATCCGGAGAGACCTCCTGCTCCTAATGGGAAGCTAAATCATAGAATCTGTTTTGGCGCTGACCGCCAGCTGTACTAGTAGATATCCCCTGATGTGCTAAGCGTGTGGGAAGGGCTACTTAACTAGAAGCTGGGCCTCAGCCCCCAATCTGATCCTACCTCACAGCTGGACAATCTTGAAGCATGTGTCCGGGCTGCCCACACCCTAAACAAGCACCTGAACCTACCAAGCACTGGCCTGTGTGCCCCCCGACCACATCTGTGACAAGATGGGATTCTAGAATCTGCGAGTTTGCTTCTCTGACCCTTCGAGCATGATGCTCCCCCTCTCTGATCATTGACCCATTATGAAGTGTGGCGTTGCATGGTTTTCCGACCCTAACTCTGGTTGCTTCTTATATTGTTTCCAGATTGTTTTGTGACCACCCTAAAACTTAATTATAAAGTACCAAAAATTATAATCAACACTTGTGAAGGTTAATCTCACACTTGAACTTCATAATTTGCTGAATTGGTCCAGTCCCTATGGGTTCGACATTCGACTCTTAAAAAGGGCCATTGTATTACTTGTACGACCGTGTACACTTGTGAGTGCGCTGGAGCGCAACAAGTTTTTGGCGCCGTTTGTTGTCTCACATAGTTGAAACATGCGATGTTCATGGTCTCTCGAGCCTCTAAACACGACAAACTAGCTTCACAACTACATCATTGAGCGGGGATGTGACATCCTAGTTCGTGGGCAATTCAACTGCATGGATGTGGTTTACGGGGTTTATGCTATAGATTAGGGACTTTCGTACCTCTAATCATTTAATCCAACTTAGCTTCACAACTACTTCTACGAGTGGTAGAGTGATAATTCTAAGCTGGTTTCATGATCTCATCCCGTTTTAGCAACCAAGCAAGGCAAATTAGGTATATTTTCTATCCTAACCGCGAATCATATCTAAAGATAACAACTTGCTCCCTACATTCCTATGTTCTTGCCTAGGGTTACTCTTTCAAGCTTTTACCTAAGCTTAACGCATTTGTTTTCATGGTGATCAAGCATAAAAACAATAGTAATGAAGAATGTAAGACAAAACAACAATTAACAACTCAAACCAAAATGAATTCATGCAATTACAATCATATCACATGGCCTCAACCCTAGAGGAAGGGTTTTAACCACTTATATTTGTACAAATACTCAAAAACATCATTGAAGTAGTGTACTTACAAGAATAGGTGAAAGAGAATGAAAAATTGGTGAACCCTAGGTGAGTTCTTTACTTCTCCCTTCGCTCCTCTATGGTTTTCAGAAAATATTTCTTGACAAATGATTTTAGAAGCTAAGGGTTCAATTTATACTAAGCTGAAAAACTACAAAATTTGGCCTGTAATGGAATAGCTCCATGTCACGGAGGCTATCACGGAGATTTTCCTCCATGCCACGTTGGTGAACCGCTCCGTGGCACGGAGGTAACACGACAGCACATCGGTTTGGCAGCCCCTGCTCATATAAATTAATTCTTTGCTCCGTCACGTTGTTGAACGCCCCAATGCTTCTCCGTGGCACGAAGTTGACTCCAAATGTCCCTTTTAGCTTGTCTCATCATCCATAATCCATCCCTTAATATTTATCTTCAATATTAGGACCATTATATTCACATTGAGCTCCATACATTAGCAATTTCAACCTACAAAGAGAGCTAATCATATTTGTTTGTCCATGGCCACAAATTACATAAAATACATGAGATTATTCTTAAATTAAGGTGCAACATGGGTAAAACATGGGTATAAAATAATATTTGGGCATGTAAATATGCCCAAGATCACTACCCCACACTTAAATCCTTGTTAATCCTCGAACAAATCCTTCACATATCATGCATAAGGAAGACTCACAAATTACCAATTGACGCAAGACGACTCAAATTAAGGCTACAATGACTGATTTAGATGACAAGTTCAAATAAAGCATGTTATATATATATATATATAATATATAAAATAATTCAAATCCAATACAACCAAGTTAAGACCTCCGAGCTTCAGGAATCGACTCTACAACCACAGAAAACTCATACACATTAGCCAATCAGGAATTCTATCATGAATTCTATCTTTTCTCAAACATGTTCCCTCACAACAAGAGAGATACCCATTTTTCACTTGCAAGTTTTCCAATTATAACATATATGGGTATATGAATAAGAATTCAACTCACTCTCACAAAGAATTCACATGCATCATGTATTGACCCATAAGCTTGCCTTTAGTGTATTACTCCACTAATTTAGAAATGTTTGAACGTAAGATCAAGTAGGACTTATCGGGTTTCAATGTAAGCTAAGTAGGACTTATCGGGTTTCAATGTAAGCTAAGGGACGGGTAGGTACTATTCCTGCCAGTAATAGTGGCTATCTTTCCCAAGCGCTTTTAATATATCACACTTCCCTTAGGAATTTGCATCTTCTTACTTCACCTTTTTTTTCTTTTTTCTCCCATTTTCCGCTTTTGTTTCCCCATTTCATTAAGCACACTCAAACTTCTAGTAAGGAGTAGTTAAGAATTATTTTTTTAATCTTCTTTTTCGCTCTTTTCTTCTTTTACTCCTTATTAACTCTTGTTCATTTTTTTTAAAAGAAGTGCACCTCTAGTCTTTTCTTTAACTCCCACAACCACTATTTTTCTTCTCATTCCAACTTCTCCCTCCTTAACTTCTTTGTAATTTCACATAAGCGCTTAGGGATTTTGAATCAAATTCAAGGCTAATGAAAGAAAAGGATTGAGCTTATGTTGCAACTATCAAAGAATAGGCTTAAGGCTCAATGGGGCTAACTAGGATCAGATATTCAAGGTAGGTAAAGCGAAGGATAAAAATTAGGCTCATTCAAAGAAATGCCTAAATTATCTCCTACAATCGACATCCCTCATTTTGTTTTGTATACACACCAGGAAAGTTCTAGACACTACACAATAGCATGGATTGGCCCCGCAGGATTCTGCATTGTGCCCATTATTTCCACAGATTTCACACCAACTAGGAGCTTGCTGAACTGCATTTACCTGTCTCTGCTGTTGGTTCATACTCAGTTTATTAAACTGAGTCAACATCTGATGCTAAATTAATGTTAGCTATGCAACCACGACATTTACACCATCCACCTGTATCAACCCTACTATTCTCTTTCCTTCCCCTCTCGATGACTCGCTGTGCCACTCTGGATTTTCCTGAGCAATCCTGTTCAACAAAGTGTACAGCTCATCATAAGTCTTCTCTAGTGCTTGCCCACCTGATGCAGAGTCTAGTAAAATTTTTGTATGTGGGTCTAGACTTTCCACAAAGGTATGGGCTAGCACTTCATTGGACTGCTGATGATGGGGGCAGTCTCTCAATAATGACTTGAACCTCTCCCAAGCCAAATACAAGTTCTCCTCTGGCCTCTGGTTGAAGCTTAATATTTCATTCCTGAGTTTGGCAGTCTTACCTGAAGGGAAGAATCTGATGAGGAACTTCTTTGCCAAATCGTCCCAAGAAGTTATGGAATTCGGTGGCTCAGATTTCAACCACCTCTTTGCCTCTCCCAACAATGAGAATGGGAAGATGGTAAGTCGGACATAATCTATGGACATTCCGGTGGGGATGGACATGTCACTAATCTCAAGGAAGTTCTGTAAGTGCTGCGGTGGGTCCTCATGAGTCATCCCAGTGAACTGGCCACTAAAATGTAACAGCTGCACCATATTCTGTTTCAATTCAAAGTTCCCTCCAGGTTTTAGTTTTCGGATACTAGAGGTCACATTTGTCGCTAGTGGGATCGCCACTTCGCGAACTGGTCGGGCTGCCATGGTTTCAGGTAACAACTTTGCTTGCCCTACTGGTGGGTGTTGTTGTAACCTCTCCTGAAGTCTCTTTAGCTTTCACTCTAGAGCTTCCCTCCTGCATAAATGAAGTTGACATTCAGGTTCAAGCAACGGTTCCACTAGCTCTCTATTCCTTGTCAGCTTTGCAAGGACAACCTGTCGCCTGCAATATGTCAGACTAAGACCAAGTTTCTCAACACTTAAGGAAATTGAAAATCACATAAAAACAAAAAAATTTACTAAACTTTGCTAATTCCCCGGCAATGATGCCAAAAACTTATTGTGCTCCAGCGCACTCACAAGCGTATACTGTCGCACAAGTAATATAGTGGCCCTTTTTAGAGCTGGATGTCAAACCCACAAGGACTGGACCAATTCAGCAAATTATGAAGTTCAAGTGTGAGATTAACCTTCATAACTGTTGATTATAAAAGTTTTCCATACTTTATAATTATGTGTTGGGGTGGTCACAAAACAATCTGGAAACAATATAAGAAGCAACTAGGGTTAGGGCCGGATAATCATGCAATGCCACACTTCATAATGGGTCAAGTATGATATTATCAATTGTTGTCTCACATAGTTGAAACATGCTATGTTCATGGTCTCTCGAGCCTCTAAACATGAAAAACTAGCTTAACAACTACGTCATTGAGCGGGGATGTGACATCCTAGTTCGTGGGCAATTCAACTACATGGATGTGGTTTACGGGGTTTATGCTCTTGATTAGGGACTTTCGTACCTCTAATCATTTAATCCAACTTAGCTTCACAACTACTTCTATGAGTGGTGGAGTGATAATTCTAAGCCGGTGCTTTCTCTCATCCCGTTTTAGCAACCAAGAAGGGAAAATTAGGTATATTTTCTATCCTAACCGCGAATCATATCTAAAGATAACAACTTGCTCCCTACATTCCTATGTTCTTGCCTAGGGTTACTCTTTCAAGCTTGTACCTAAGCTTAACGCATTTGTTTTCATGGTGATCAAGCATAAAAACAACAATAATGAAGAATGTAAGATAAAACAACAATTAACAACTCAAACCAAAATGAATTCATGCAATTACAATAATATCACATGGCCTCAACCCTAGAGGAAGGGTTTTAACCACTCATATTCGTACAAATACTCAAAAACATTGTTAAAGTAGTGTACTTACAAGAATAGGTGAAAGAGAATGTAAAATTGGTGAACCCTAGGTGAGTTCTTTACTTCTCCCTTCGCTCCTCTACAGTTTTCAGAAAATATTTCGTGACAAATGATTTTAGAAGCTAAGGGTTCAATTTATACTAAGCTGAAAAACTGCAAAATTTGGCCTGTGTTGGAATAGCTCTGTGGCACAGAGGCTATCATGGAGATTTTCGTCTATGCCATGTTGGTAAACTGCTCCGTGGCACGGAGGTAACGCGGCAGCACACTGGTTTGGTAGCTCCTTCTCATATAAATTAATTCTTTGCTCCGTGGCACGTTGTTTGTTCGTGCCTGATTCGCGCGTCAGCAAGTGTACGGGTCATGCAAGTAATATAGTGGCTCTTTTTAAGAACCGGAATGCCGAACCCACAGGGACTGGACCCATTCCTCTAACTATCCATTTCAAGTGTGATCTTAACTTTCTCTAGTGTTGGTTATAGAAGTTTTCGAGGGGGATTTAATTAAGTTTGTTTTGGTCAACGAAATATCCTAAATTTAATCTAGGAGCAACATAGAGTTAAAACCGGAGAATCATGCGATACTACGAATCGCAATGGGTTAAGCATGACACTATCGATTTTTGTTTCACAAAATTAGAATTGCATGTTCATGGTCTTTCGAACCTCTAAACATGACAAACTAGGCCTACTGCATCATTGTGAGTGAGGATGCTAATTTCTAGTTCGCGGGCAATCAATTATGTTGTGGTTTACGGGGAAACGATTAGGGACTTTCGTGCGTCTAACCATTTAACTCAACTTAGCCTCACAACTACTTCTTCGAGTGGTGATGTAATAATCCTAAGCTGGTCTCTTAATAACCCCCGTTTTAACAACCAAGCAAGGTGTTAGGTATATTTCTATCCTAAAACAAAATTATATCGTGAGATACAAACATGCTCCTTACATTCTCATGTCCTGACCTAGGTAATTCTTTCTCAAGAAATTGCCCAAGCTAACGTATATGTTTTCATGGTGATCAATCATAAAAATAACCACAATCCAGAATGCAAGACGAAAACAACAATCAATAACTTAATTCCAAAACAATATCATAAAATCACAATCATCATTCATGGATTCAACCCTAGAGGAAGGGTTCTTGCCATTCATGTTTGTAAAACTACAACTAACTACTACTAAACTAACGTACTTATATGAATTTGGTAGATGAGAAGGGAATTTGCCAAACCCTAGATGAGTTCTCCCACTTCTCCCTTCACTCCTAGGTAGTTTTCCAGAATAAAATCATGACAAAATGATTTTAGGAGCTAAGGGTTCAATTTATACTATGCTGAAAAATTGCAAAATTTGGCCTGTGGTGGAACAACGTGTCACGGAGATGAACGTCCTACTTGACCTCCGTGACACTGAGGTAACGCGTACCCTCACTGGAATGTGCCAAAAAATGCAATTTTTGGCCAAGTGTTGCCGCGTTGGCAGTGTGCCACGGCCCCTATCGCGCAGGGTGCCAGTTATTGCATGTTTTCTTGTTGACTTTCACGTTTTGCTCTTGATTCCATTCCTCCACTTCACCAAATCATGAATTAGTTCCTCAAATGCATTATTAACCTTCAAAAACAAGGACTAATCATGTTGGTTAGTATATATTCACATTTACATAAAATCACATGAGAATGCATATAATTAAATAGATAAACAAGGCAAAACTAAGTTATAAAGTATCACTTGGGCATGCTATTTTGCCCAAGATCACCTATCCTACACTTAAAGCCTTGGTCGTCCTCGAACAAACCTTTTACAACTCATGCCTATGGAGACTCACCCATAACTCATTTAGCAAGAATATTCAAGCTACGACTATAATGATTACGTAAGATAACAAGCTAAAAATAGAGCATGCACGATTTGATCATCGAAATGAAATACCACTATGTTAAGACTTCTTAACCTTGAGAATCGACTCTCAATCTTAGCGACTCATGCAAATCCACTGATTAAGAAATCCCACATGAATTATATCCTTCATTCAACATGCGCCCTCACGGAAAGAGAGTTACCCAATTTCACATGCAAAAATAATTTTTAAATCACAACATGTGTGGGTACATGAATAGAATTACGCTCACTCTCACAAAGAATTCACATGCATCATGTAATGACCCATAAGCTTGCCCTTAGTGTTTTATTCCACTAATTTAAGGATGTGTGAATGTAAGATCAAGTAGGACTTAATGGGTTGTAATGTAAGCCAAGGGACAGGCAGGTACTATTCTGGCCAATAATAGTGACTAACTTTCCCAAGCGCTTTTAATACATTACGCCCTCATTACGAACTTCCATTCCCTTACTTAACCTTTTTCTCCTTTCAGCTTTCTTTTTCCTCTTATGTTCCCTCTTTCTTTAGGCACTTTTAGCTTATTAGTAAGGAGCTCTATAAAAAAATTTTCATTAATTTGTTCTCTAACTCCTTAATAATAATCAACCATTTCATACAAGTGCACCTTTGTCCTTTTCTCCACTTCTAGAACTTGCTACTTTTCCTTTCTTTTCACTCCTTTACTCCTTCATATTTTTCCCTTAAGCGCTTAGGAGTTTTGGATCAAATTCAAGGCTAATGAAAGAAAAAGGATTAAGCTTATGTTGCAGCTGTCAAAGAATAGGCTCAAGGCTCAATGGGGCTAACTAGGATTAATTTCTCAAGGTAGGTAAAATGAGGGATAAAAATTTGGTTCATTCAAAGAAATGCCTAGATCATCTCCTACACTTTACATCCTTCATTTCGTTTTATAAACACACCAGGCAAGTTCTAGACAATCCACAATAGCACAGAATACTCAAAAACCTTACCCTCATGGTACATGCTCAAATCAAGACACATTCAGTAGACTCTTACTCAGCTAATCACAACAATTCAGAATTAAGCTTCAATCATATTGAGTCCAATTCAAGAGCCTAAGTGTCTCACACAAAGTTATACACCTGCATACTTCACACTGAACATACTTGCATCTTACAATCATGTATAGCACATAACAAGAACATCTAGAAACAATTAGTTATGGCTTCACAAACCCACAACCTATCGACTAATTTTTCCTCAAGACGGTCGTCATCCATCCATCGTCGGAAACAGTCCCTAACTATGACTAAAAACACTATATACAGACAAAGGAAAGAAAGAGAAAAAAAATTTATTCTTCGGTTCAAAGACCCCCCGTCAGAAAAGAACCGAAAAGAAAAACCAACGGGTGATGAAGTCATGCTTAAGTCACAAAAAATTTTTCAAATTTTTCAAATTTCTCACAAGCATTACATTCACCACAAACTTGTTAAGCACAAAAATTTTGAAATTTTTCTCACCCCACACTTAAATCATGCTATGTCCTCATAGCATCAAATTAACATTTAAAGGATGAGAAATACTCCCTGAGCCTCTATGCCAAGCTTAAAGCATGCTTTCCTTTCAAGTTTTCAGAGGTGGGTGTTTGACCCCACACTTTTTCTCTTCCATTCTTGCTAGCTTCCTCCTCCAAGGGTACTCAGACTTCCCCTCCATCTGTGCTTAACTTTCCACCAAAACAACACAAGATGAAAATAAACAAAAATCAACTCAAATGCAAGAAATTAAAATGGTACCTGTGGTACCCTTGGGTTGCCTCCCAAGCAACGCTTGATTTTACGTCGCGGCACGACGTAACAAGTTTCACCACTTTTTCCTCCACCTTGAGGATATGAATCTCACCCCTAATTTCTTTTCTAATTTCCTCTTATGTTCTAGGGGTGGTGGTGAAAAATTGTAAGGACCAAGAAGTAGATGTTGCCTTTTGAACTTATTGGCCCTTAAGTAAGCGAAGTCATTGTGTCTCTCCGAGTTAGCAAATTTCAACATATACGGGGCTTGTTCCTCCTTTAGACATTTCTCTATAAGCTTGGTAGACTCTATTTCTCGGTTGTCAACCAAACTTAATGTCGAAAAATGCTTCGAGTGTGGTCCAATAAACCTCAACTTTGAAACTGCATTGTGCTTGACCTCCTTACTTGTATACACCTTCTCAGCATCGCCATCTATCTATCCATTAATGTCAACTGGGGGATACTCTATCTCTTCTTCCATGAATGGATTTTCCATAAGTGTGAGCCCATCACAGGGACACTCAAGAGATTCTAATTGTTGGGCTTCATCCAAAAATTCACCCTTGTCTTCCTCTTGTAGTTCCTCTTGAATATCGGCTAAAACTGTCACCTGCAATTTATCACAAGCTTCAGCCTCAGCAATCATCTCCGTGAGTTTGACGCTCATCCTTTCTAGAGCCTCTGCATTCTCTTCTTGCTGAATTCTCAATACTGCCATCGCCTCCTTCATTGCTTTTGATTGCTCCAGGAGTTGTTTCAGCATGTCTTCTATTTGAGCTTGGCATCCCAAGTCCTCATTTTTAGCATGCCTATATTCAGCAAAAACAACAGAAGGATCATAGTAGGGGCTTGGGGGAGGGGAATATGCATTCGGACAGCCATCCCAATGGACATCTTGACCACCACATACATTGCACGTGTTACAGTGTTGCCACGAGTGGTGTCTTCCACAATTCAGACAAGAGTCGCTTAAATATGAGTATCCACCATTTAAACCATTTGTATTCCACGATATCATGTCAATAAGGGTATCCGAAAAAAGAAAAAAAAATAATAATAAAAAAGAATTAAAACAAACACTAAGACCAAGTTGTCAGCACTTATATAGAATTTGTAAACTAACACTAAGAAAACAATTTTTACCGATTGCCAGTCCCCGGCAACGGCGCCAAAAACTTGTTCGTGCCCGATTCGCGCGTCCGCAAGTGTACGGGTCGTGCAAGTAATATAGTGGCTCTTTTTAAGAACCGGAATGTCAAACCCACAGGGACTGGACCCATTCCTCTATTCTCAAGTGTTGTTTATAGAAGTTTTCGAGGGGGATTTAATTAAGTTTGTTTTGGTCAACGAAATATCCTGAATTTAATCTAGGAGCAACATAGAGTTAAAACTAGAGAATCATGCGATACTACGAATCGCAATGGGTTAAGCATGACACTATCGATTGTTGTTTCACATAATTAGAATTGCATGTTCATGGTCTTTCGAGCATCTAAACACTGCAAACTAGCCCCACTGCATCATTGTGAGTGAGGATGCTAATTTCTAGTTCGCGGGCAATCAATTATGTTGTGGTTTACGGGGAAACGATTAGGGACTTTCGTGCGTCTAACCATTTAACTCAACTTAGCCTCACAACTACTTCTTCGATTGGTGATGTGATAATCCTATTTAACAACCAAGAAAGGTGTTAGGTATATTTCTATCCTAACATGAAATTATATCGTGAGATACAAACATGCTCCTTACATTCTCATGTCCTGACCTAGGTAATTCTTTCTCAAGCAATTGCCCAAGCTAACGTATATGTTTTCATGGTGATCAATCATAAAAATAACCACAATCTAGAATGCAAGACGAAAACAACAATGAATAACTTAATTCCAAAACAATTTCATAAAATCACAATCATCATTCATGGCTTCAACCCTAGAGGAAGGGTTCTTGCCATTCATGTTTGTAAAACTACAACTAACTACTACTAAACTAAAATACTTACATGAATTTGGTAGATGAGAAGGGAATTTTCCAAACCCTAGATGAGTTCTCCCACTTCTCCCTTCACTCCTAGGTAGTTTTCCAGAATAAAATCGTGACAAAATGATTTTAGGAGCTAAGGGTTCAATTTATACTATGCTGAAAAATTGCAAAATTTGGCCTGTGGTGGAACAGCAACGTGTCACAGAGTTGAACGCCCTACTTGACCTTCGTGACACGGAGGTAACGCGTACCCTCACTGGAATGTGCCAAAAAATGCAATTTTTGGCCAAGTGTTGCCGCGTTGGCAGCGTGCCACGGCCCCTATCGTGCAGGGTGCCAGTTATTGCATGTTTTCTTGTTGACTTTCACGTTTTGCTCTTGATTCCATTCCTCCACTTCACCAAATCATGAATTAGTTCCTCAAATGCATTATTAACCTTCAAAAACAAGGACTAATCATGTTGGTTAGTATATATTCACATTTACATAAAATCACATGAGAATGCATATAATTAAATAGATAAACAAGGCAAAACTAAGTTATAAAGTATCACTTGGGCATGCTATTTTGCCCACGATCATTGTTGAACGGCCCAATGCTTCTCCGTGGCACAGAGTTGACTCCAAATGTCCCTTTTAGCTTGTATCATCATCCATAATCCATCCCTTAACATTTATCTTCAATATTAGGACCATTATATTCACATTGAGCTCCATACATTAGAAATTTCAACCTACAAAGAGAGCTAATCATATGTTAGTGCATGGCCACAAATTACACAAAATACATGAGATTATTCTTAAATTAAGGTACAACATGGGTAAAACATGGGTATAAAATATTATTTGGGCATGTAAATATGCCCAAGATCAATCATGTCAGGCCTGGATGGCACACTCAATGCCGAAGATGCCGGGGATGATGATCTCTGCTGAGTCTGCTGTCGGTGTCCACCATCGGACCTCTTTTGAGAGAATTTGTGATCCTTGGTCTTGGACCTCTTGGCCTCCCTCTCCCTCAAATGTGCTGCCTCCATCTGCTGGGCGTACAACACTATGTGAGGGAAGTCCATATCCTAGAGAAGCATAGCAATTCGGCACTCTTTGTCCAAATTCCCTGCTATACCATGCACAAATCTGTTCACCCGCATCCTTTGGTTAGCCATTAACTCTGGGGCATATATTGATAGGCGAGTGAACTCAAGCGAGTACTCTTGCACTATCATCCTTCAGTCCTTCAAGTTTACAAACTCAGCTACCTTCAGCTTCCTCATCTCCCGAGGGAAGAACCGATCTAGGAATGCAACCTGAAACTCCTCCCACATGATCGGACCTACTCCTGTGACCCTGCTATCCTTCCACTGGCGAAACCAGATATACACAACCCCCTTCAACTGGTTGGAGGCCAACTCTGCACACTCAACACTACTCACCCCCATGACTTGGGTGATCTTGAAACTCTCATCAATGAAATCATGTGGGTCCTCATCTACCTTGGACCCCAAGAAGTCCGGCGGGTTCATCCTTAAGAAGTCTCTGACTCGAGCTGCCGCTGCATTTCCATTTTGCGGAATATGCGCAACGACCTGCTGATTGACCTGAGCGGTCAAGGCCTGCGCAAGCATCTGGATAGTGGCCCAGAACTCAGCATGAGCGGCTGGATCTGGTGCCTGCGGCTCCTGAACTGGTGGGGCTGGCTGATGCCTATAACCATTTCCATCTTCGTGGCCTTTAGCACCTCCATTCCTCCTTCCGTTCATTCTTCAAGGATCCATGATTATGCAATCTCAAATGGCATGAATTAGAAGGATAGAAAGACTTTTCATCGCACGACATAGATTATGAAAGAAGGGAACATTTCCTAAACATCTCGTAGCCTCTTCGTCATAAATATGGCGCGTTTCACACCCATGAAAAAGACTCTACTTAACGCTGCTTTCAGACACCCTAGGACACTTCAACCTATGGTTCTGATACCAAGTTTGTCACGACCCGAACTGAGGCCCGAATCGTAGCCACGGGACAAGGGACCTCGAGAGACCCCAAGTCAACCCACGGAGTAAGCATACACCTAAATCATTCAATAAACAGAAGAAACCATCGATATAGATTCAGCAGAAGTCTAACTCAACATAACATCAGAATAAGCATCCGAAGCTAAATACATACAAAGTCTGAACGCCTCTAATCTAGATGAGTTGATGGAACAAGACCCCAACTAACTCAACAATACTGAAACTGAAAAAACATAAGGAAACTGAAAGTCTAGCCCTCGAAAGATGAGGATTCACCAACCAAGCAGGTGCTAACTCTGACAACCGACTACGGGCAGGGCTGAGTCTGGGAGCTGGGTCCTGTATCATGAAATGATACAACATAGAAAGTATGCGGTTAGTACATGGAATGTATCGTGTATGCAAGTAAGTAAAAACTCTTAAGTAAAGTAAATCATTTAAACATTTCATAACATATCATAAGCTTCGAATCTAAGAGGAGGGACTGGATGCATTCATCTTGAAATCGTAATCTTTTCATAATAAGACCATGCATGACTTCATAACATCATAACTAACTCGAGTGACTCAAAGATGACATATGACATTTATAAAAAAGCTGAACAATGAGTCAAACCTTGTTTTTAGTACATGCATGCTTACAGTGATAATGATGATTAATAAATATGCAGATCTAAATCATATAGACAATGAGAGACTCTTCACTTAACCGACATACCATGATAGAGCTTACGTGGTCCCAACTATCACATTTATGTGGGTAAAGCCGTCCAATATCTTGTCAGGGCTAAGGACGCTATCATGAAATTGATATTAAGCTGAAGACCTATTCGATCAAGGGGAAGCTCACATGGGAGGTCCCGAAACATAATAGTATCAACCTATGTTGGCGCATAGTTCTGGGTGATCGACCCTTAGCCTGCTCGGTTTTAGACTCTTCTCCAAAAATATGCAATGCTCTAAATCGTAAATAATGTAGCTCAACATCATCGATTGATGAAGCTTAACAGTGGAATCATGCATAAACTCAATATCGTATGAAACGAACTCAACATTATCATTTGACAAAGCTCAATAATGAAATCATGCATAGAACCGACATCATATGAAAACAAAAATATCAATAATGCATACATCTCAATTATGAATTCATACATATGAGAAAGTTTATTTCAAAACATACCACAAGCTCAAATATAAGTGGGGGAATCTACTCCAAACCATGTGGTAAGCTTACTTTAAAGATACTATATCGTCATACTTGATATAAGGGCCATTCCTAAATCTTTATCATGCTTGGATCTACTCAATTCATTTTGAGAACAATATCATAATCATGGGTAGCTTTAGAAATATGCTTTTCATCATCAAATCTCGTCATCATCATACATTCATCATCATTATCTTCCTTCATGAACTTCTTATCTATGGGCATCTTATTTCATAATTTAAAAAATATAATTTTTGATTGAAAAGAATTTTAAGTCTGCCCAAGCTTCACAATTCATCAATTTAAACATAATATAATCGTACCCATATGTAGAACCTGAAGGACTATGCAATTGGGTAAAAACCCCATAACTTGATCATAGGAATTTTTCACTTAGTTAGAGATTTGGGCATGGTGAGGCAGGAAAAACCCACTCATAACCCTGCATACTAGAAGGGATGATTCTACCACTTCCTTGATTTCCCAAGATGAGATTCCAATGGAAACCTTGAAGACTTGTTCTAAATCCTTTCTTCAACTCTTAAGCTTGCATGCATGGAATGAATTATCATAGAATAGGTTTTCCCCTCTTAAAACCCTATAAAACGAGCCTTAAATGACGTTGTTTAGGCCTCTAGGACTTAGGAATTACGGAAAAGCCCTTACTAAAATCATAGAATTTGGCTGACTGCCGGTCCCCATGAGGGACTGGACAACTCATGCTCTCAGGCCACGAATCATGCTCATGAGTCATCTGGTACACTGCTCAAAACAACTAGGGGACCTCACGGAAGACACCACGACTCGTGGTGGGTGACCACAATTCGTGGTCAGCATTCGTGGCTTCTACTGCCTAATGCTTGCTTGCCAACAACCAGTCTAGGCCACGGGAGACCTCACGAGTCGTGAGGCCTAACCAAGACTTGTGGTCATGCCTGTGGTCTTCTTAACACCTCATGCCAAGCCTGCTGGACCACGAGTCACCTCACGACTCGCGGTCACTCCTCATGAGTCTCCTCACGGTTTGTTGTGTGACCTGGTACGAAATTTTTGTTTTTAACCTTTTTGACTCACGGTCTAATCCTTGGATTCCCGAGGTATAAGAATGACACTCATTCTCTCAACTCTCCTTCCTTTTCTCTCTAGAACAAGGATCCACCAAGGTTTCCTTCAAGGCTTCAAGGTGTAAGGTTCGAGTGGGGCTTCTCCTACCAGATATGCGGGTTCTTCAACAAGGGTATTCTTCAATCCTTGTGTCCTAAATTTTTTAATTAAAAACCCAATTTCAACTATTCTAGTAAAGCGTGACCTAGGGTTTATTGTGATGGGTGATTTATTCTATATTTTCTTTAAATTTTAAGATCCACTATGATTGCGAGTTAATTATGATTATAGAATAATTGGGTTACCTTGAATTATGTATTAGATGATGGAAAATACATGATTTTAGAATGTAATTAATGAAATGGGTCGAACTTTGAATGGGACCTTATTATTCTGCACTCGATTATAACAATATCTCGTATCCATGGTCTAAAATATGTGAAGATTGTATGATTCCCTTAAGAACCTAAATATGTCATTTGATAAATATGTTGAGATGAAGTTAAGGTTTATGGGCTAGTTCAATTGAGAATAGAATCTATGCTTTCATTATGTTTTCAATGGAGCTGGTTGGGTATAAGGTAAATCTATGATAATGGCCTAATTAATGCATCCTTCTCATGAATTGGAGTAAATATCGAAATGGGTCTTATGAAATGAAGATGTATGCTTCTCCCATGATCTCGTTTTAGATGTTTAAGTTATGAGTTAAGTATATGGCTTTCCGTAAATCTACAATACATGAATCAATGTATACATGTTAAGGTACGAATTGGACCTATGGGCCATGAATGACTCTATGATACATATTGAATGTTATGAATACGAAACTTAAATATTGTGGAAGTATAATGCATGATGTGAATCTATAGATGCTTAGTAATGTAAGACATTTGAAGAAATACTGATGTGGCTCCATGACAATATGAATTATGATGATAAAGTATGAGAATGATATTTCAAAATGTTGGGCTTGTTGCTAGTAGAAAGTAGCCCTAGTCCTTTCGAAATGAATGTTGTATGATGAAAACAGTGTATGTTCATGTTTCCGACTAACTGTAGTAGCATAGACTGTATATATAATATCAGATCAGTACTCCTCATGTTCTAGTCAGTCAGGGACTCTCCATAGCCAAGAATGTTTCCGTTGGTCAGCTCGGGATCCTCCATAGGAGAGAGTGACTCCCTAGTTCCGTCAGGATCCTCCATAGCAGAGAGTGACTCCCTAGTTCAATTCGGATCCTCCATAGCAAAGAGTAACTCCCTAGTTCAGTTGGGTTTCTCCCTAGTAGAGAATGACTCCTTTAGTTTAGCTGGGACTCTCCATAGTAGAGAATGACTCCCTTAGTCATGTTATTAGCATGATTCAGATTTCAGATTATAACAGAGTTAATAAAATGAGAATCAGACTCAGTTACTAGCAGAGATCCAGTAAAGTGTATGATGCTAGTTTCAGATTCAGCTCTTATTAAACATTCAAAACTTGACCCTTATGTATGAGTTCAATGATGTTTTAGAATATGAGATCCAAAAGAAAGTTTCATGTGTATATATATGTGTATGTGTAATACCCTAGAAGTGCGTAAGAATATACTTGGGAGGTTGAAGGTTGAAAACTGCAGAAATTGGGAAAAAATTGTAGGACAGGCCATGGAATGAGTTGTGGTATCAAACCACGAGTTGTTGTATGCAGTCGTTGGTTAGGGGAGTGTTGGTGGATGGGCCATGGAACGAGTGGTATGACGACCCATTGTGATATACAATGGGCCATCCTTTGCAGTTGTGGTGAAGCATGGATTTCAACAGGTGGGATACAATGGGTCTACCAATAACTCATTGTGAGTTGTAACGACCCGTTGTCACCGTTCGTCGTTGGGTTGCAAGGAATTATAGTGTAGATGACATATCAAGACCATAATTCATTGCAAGGAACCACGAGTCGTGGTGAGGCCCGTGGTAAGCAGCTTCAGTTTTTGTGATGAGCAAACAACGGACGGTGTAACGGATCGTGGTTTCAGAGGACGAGTCTTCCTGTCTGTCCGTTGGTTAGCTTTGGAAGTAAGCTTCAGCAGTGCAAAACCATGAACGACAGAACGGGTTGTCGTTAGTTCTAACGGCCCATTGGTTCCATCTGTTAGTTCAATCCGGCTTGTTTTCTGGCCAGATTCATTAAGGGTATTTTGACTTTTCACGAAATGAGGCCCTAAACTACGTCGTTTTGGCTTGGGGAAGCTGGGTTTTTAAGAGAATGACATATTCTAAACTCTCATTCATGCACGCAAGAACTTTGAGAGGGGATCCAAGGGGAGTTTAAGCTTTTCTCTTCAATTCTTCCAATTTAACTCTTGGGTTTCTAAAGAGAGTTGGGATTCGATAATCCTAGGTATGTAAGGCTATCAATGGGTGAATTCTTCACACCCATGCTCCTACTCTATGATTTTACTTAAAATTTATTTAAAAACTCATGGGTTTTTGTATTTGATATATATAAAAACTAATGATTTAATTATGAGTTTTGTGATTTTGAAATATTATCATAATCTATGGATTTTGATCATATTTTGAGATTTAAATTAATTATAATATTGTTGATTTTCAATTTTCTAAAAATTTAAGCTTAATTATGAATCAATTTATGATTTATTATTCCACCGATGTTCTTTACGAGCTCAACATGAATTATGTTTTGAATTATGAATTTATTATGTATTACACCCCGTAAATTCTCGACATGTAGATGGGCTATTCACATGTTGGTTAAGAGTTTTAGAATGCCATACATGCAAGGAAAAGGTCCGGGGAAAGACCGGATAAGTGACACATTGAACCATCGCAAGAGGAGGCTGGCAGACCTCCTCTGCGATGGCCAGAGTGTCCTGGAGGCTCACCTCCGTGATGGCCAGCGTGTCACGGAGGCTCACCTCCGCGATGGCCAATGTGACACGGAGGTGAGGTGCATCCCCAAGTATAAAAGCCTCCAAACTTCGGTTTTACCTCATTTTAACTTAAAAATTTCCAGAAAACAGACTAGAAACAGAGGGCCGAGAGGGTTAGTTAGATTTCCTTCCATTTATGCCGTCAAACGTGATCCAAACTCAAATTAACTCCAGATACCGAAGTATAAAGCTGCAAAGAGCATTCCTACGGGTTTAGTTTCACAAAATTCGACCGGCAAACCGTCGTGCTACCGAGCTAAGGTAAGTGGAATTGCTCCAAATTAGTGTCAATTGGCACTAGGTCCCCCGCAGTTTACAGGGTCAGATCAGGCAGAGGACCCCTAGGATTTCCTGGACCAGATGTAGAGAATCTTCCGGGTCATGCATGTAACACCTACAGAATCAGTTGAGTTAGCAGTATTCCGGTTGCGGGACATTGCTGTGTTGTGGTACGAGAGCTGGGAAAGGTCTCGAGGAAGGGATGTTGCCCCTCTGACCTGGTCCAGCTTTTCAGAGGCTTTCCTGGACCGTTATTTTTCACGGGAGATCCGGCAGGCCCGGATGGACTAGTTCTTGCACTTGGAGCAGGGAGCGAGGAGCGTACGAGAATATGCCCTACAGTTTGATTCCTTAGCCCGATATGCTCCAGCTTTTGTGGACTCCATGTCATCTAGAGTCCACTGATTTATTATGGGTCTGAACCCGGAAAATATTGAGGCATGCATGATAGCTACACTGCGGGAAGATATGGATATCGCTCGGGTGCTGGCCTTTGCCCAGACTATTGAGGGCCTTAGACAGCGGCAACAGGATAGCAGATGAGTAAACCAGGAACAACACCGCAGAGATAGATCTGATGAGATTCAGGTGGAGATCCGGAGAGGGCCTAGGAAACAGTTATCAGACAGGCCAGCTAGATCCCCACCTCCATCACAGCAGCAGAGGGGTAGATTTATCCGCCGGGGACAGTCAGAGTCTGGCGGTAGTTCCCGAACGGTAGATTCTCCTCAACAGAGGAGGGTAGAGCAGAGCAGATACACACCCCCACCCTACCTTATTTGCAGCCGACCTCACACTGGAGCTTGCAGATATGGCTCCACAAGGTGTTACATATGCGGGAAGGAGGGGCACATGATGAAAGACTATCCAGCCAGGGGACAAGGTAGCCGAGACAGCCAGGACAGGGCATCAGCAGGGCCGCGAGCTCCAGCAGCCTCGGTGGGGTGTAGGCCCTTAGGTCCAGCAGGTAGAGGCCGAGGTAGATCAGCAGCCTCTAGTTCAGGTAGGGCCCCAAGCCGTACCTATGCATTACCAGGGAGGCAGGACTCAGAGGCGTCTCCAGATGTGGTAACAGGTATGATGACTATTTGCTCATACCCTACTTATGTGTTGATTGATCTAGGGTGTACTTTGTCCTACGTTACCCCATTTGTGGCTCGGAAGTTCAGTGTTGTACCAGAGTTGCTTCAACAACCCTTTTCAGTATCTACACCTATCGGTGACTCCATTATAGCCATAAGGGTTTATCGAGGGTGTATAGTAGAGGTTGCTGATCGTCAGACTACAGTAGATCTGGTAGAACTAGAGATGATTGATTTCGATGCCATTATGGGTATGGATTGGTTGGTGCCATGCTATGCCAACGTAGAATGTTGGACTAAGAGGGTCCGATTCCACTTTCCAGGGGAGGCAGTACGAGAGTGGAAGGGCAGCACAGCTATGCCAAAAGGTAGGTTTATTTCCTACCTTCAGGCGAGGAAGTTGATAGCTATGGGGTTTATTTACCACATAGTTAGAGTCCAGGATGTTCTGGTGGAGCCTCCGACTCTCCAGTCTGTTCCAGTGGTTAATAAATTCCTTGATATGTTCCTAGATGAGCTACCTGGTATTCCTCCAAAAAGAGAGATAGATTTTGCAATCGATTTACTACCAGGCACTCAGCCCATATCAATTCCTCTATATCGTATGGCTCATGCTGAACTCAGAGAGTTGAAGGAGCAGCTGAAAGATCTGTTAGATAAGGGCTTATCAGGCCGAGTACTTCACCTTGGGGTGCGCTAGTTCTATTTGTGAGAAAGAAGGATGGCTCGCTCCGCATGTGTATAGATTACCGACAGTTGAATAAGGTTATAGTTAAGAATAAGTATCTTCTGCCCAGAATAGATGATTTGTTTGACCAGTTACAGGGGGCCAGATATTTCTCCAAGATTGACTTACGGTCTGGATACCATCAGGTTCGAGTCCGTGAAAGAGACATTCCATAGACAGCCTTGAGGACCAGATACGGCTCTTTTGAGTTCCTAGTCATTTCCTTTAGGCTGACGAATGCACCAACAGTATTTATGGACCTGATGAACAGTATCTTCAGACCATACCTGGACCTGTTCGTGATAGTGTTTATCGACGATATTCTGGTGTACTCTCATACAGAGGCAGACCACCAGGCTCATTTATGGACAATGCTCCAGATTCTCAGGGACCATCAATTGTATGCCAAGTTCTCCAAATGTGAATTCTGGCTGAACTCAGTAGCTTTCTTGGGGCATATTGTGTCGGATGCTGGTATACAGGTAGACACGCAGAAAATAGAAGCAGTAAAAACGTGGCCTAGACCTACCACTCCAACCGAAGTGTGCAGTTTTTTGGGATTAGCAGGATACTATAGAAGATTTGTCGAGGGATTCTCCACCATAGCGGCACCTCTGACTAAGCTGACGTAAAAAGCAGTAAAGTTCCAGTGGATAGAGGCATATGAGCAGAGTTTCCAAGAATTGAAAGACAGGTTGACCTCCGCCCCAGTATTAGCATTACCAGAAGGTACAGAAGGTTATGCAATTTATTGTGATGCTTCAGGTATTGGGTTGGGATGTGTGTTGATGCAGCATGGTAAAGTGATTGCATATGCTTCCAAACAGCTGAGGAAACATGAAAAGAATTATCCTACCCATGACCTGGAACTAGCCGCGATAATCCACGCCCTAAAGATATGGAGACATTACTTGTATGGTGTCCATGTGGATATTTTCACTGACCATAAAAGCCTATAGTATATCTTCATTCAGAGGGAGTTGAATTTGCGGCAGTGTCACTGGTTGGAGTTATCGAAAGATTATGATGTGAACATTCTGTATCATCCAAGAAAAGCCAACGTAGTAGCAGATGCCCTTAGCCGCAAATCTATAGGGAGTTGGGCGTACTTGCATCCAGAGCAGCGGGAGTTGGCCAGAGAAATACAGCAATTAGCCAGTTTAGCCGTTCGTGTAGCAAAAATAGAGGACAATAGAGCGGTAATTCAGAACACCATAGTGTCGTCATTAGTTGTGGAGGTAAAGGAACGACAGTATGAAGATTCTAACCTGGTTCAACTTAAAGACAGAGTTCAGCAAGGGAAAGCGCCAGATTTTCAGGTAACTGAGGATGAAGTGTTGCGATGTAAAGGCCGCCTTTGTGTTCCATATATTTCAGGGCTTCGCCAGCAGATCATGAGTGAGGTACATTACGCTCGCTATTCTCTCCACCCAGGCGCGACGAAAATGTACCACGATATCAAAGGAATCTACTGGTGGCCAGGTATAAAGAGGGAAATAGCATAATTTGTAGCTCAGTGTCTTAACTGCCAGCAGTAAAAGCGGAATACCAAAAACCAGGCGGATTGACTTAGGACATAGCTGTGCCTCTTTGGAATTGGGAAGCAGTAAACATGGACTTTGTAGCAGGATTACCCCGTACCAGGCATAGATATGATTCAATTTGGGTAATTGTTGACAGACTGACGAAATCAACCCATTTCCCACCAGAAAAAGCCACTTTCTCTGCCAAGAGTACGCCGAATTGTATATCAGAGAAATAGTTTGATTACACGGTGTTCAAGTATCTATTATCTCTGACAGAGGAGCACCATTTACAGCTAGATTTTGGCAGTCATTTCAGAGAGGTTTGGGAACGCAGATTAATTTGAGCACAACATTTCACCTGCAAACGGATGGACAGGCGGAATGCACTATTCAAACGATCGAGGATATGCTACAGGCATGTGTGCTGGACTTCGGAGGTAGCTGGGATGAGCATTTACCACTGATTGAGTTTGCTTATAACAATAGTTACCACTCAGCTATCCAGATGGCGCCCTTTGAGGCATTGTATGGGCGAAAATGTAGATCGCCAGTTGGCTGGTTTGAATTAGGAGAGTCAGCGCTGATTGGGACAGATATTATTCATCAGTTAGAGGAGAAGGTAAAGCTTATCAGAGAATGCCTACTGACTGCTCAGAGCCGCCAGAAATCGTATGCTGATGTGCAATGCAGAAACCTTGAATTTAATGTGAATGACTGGGTATTTTTGAAAGTATCTCCAATGAAAGGCGTGATGAGATTCGGCAAGAAAGGTAAGCTCAGTCCGAGATTCGTTAGGCCTTATCAGCTTCGGTGGAGAGTAGGCCAAGTGGCATACGAGTTGAACTTGCCTCCAGAATTAGAGTCTGTTCATCCAGTTTTCCACGTATCTATGCTAAGAAAGTACATATGAGACCCCTCTAGAGTTGTCCTAGTCCAGGATGTCCAGGTTACGAAAGAGCTGGCCTATGAAGAGGTTCCAGTAGCCATACTAGACAGACAGATTCGTAGATTGAGAACGAAAGATATTGCTTCTGTCAAAGTATTATGGCGTAACAAGAACCGAGAAGAGATGACTTGGGAAGTAGAGGAAGATATGAAAATCAAATATCGTCACTTGTTTCAAGCCTAGTCAGTCAAGAGGTATGTTAGTATTGTTATCATATGAAATGCCTTATATTATATGTATAAATGAGATGGTCGACTCTAGTCTTTTTACGTAATGAATGATATAATATTGTGTGGAGCACCCGTATTGGACTTTTCTGCATTTCAGGTTTTTGAGATAGTCCATATTAGAGGGGAAACTCTGCCAAAATTTTTTTAAAAGTAAGTTGAGTAAGTTGAGACCCCAATAAATAGAAGTTTACATTCAAGGGAGAATGTTCTTAAAGGGGGGGAGGATGTTACACCCCGTAAATTCTCTACATGTAGATGGCCTATTCGCATGTTGGTTAAGAGTTTTAGAATGCCATACATGCTAGGAAAAGGCCCGGGGAAAGACCGGATAAGCGACACATTAAACCATCACAAGAGGAGGCTGGCAGACCTCCTCCGTGATGGCTAGAGTGTCACGGAGGCTCACCTCCACGATGGCCAGCGTGTCACGGAGGCTCACCTCCGCGATGGCCAACGTGCCACAGAGGTGAGGTGCAGCCTCAAGTATAAAAGCCTCCAAACTTCGGTTTTACCTCATTTTAACTTAAAAATTTCCAGAAAACTGACCAGAAACAGAGGGCCGAGAGGATTAGTGAGATTTCCTTCCATTTACGCTATCAAACGCAGTCCAAACTCAAATTGACTCCAGATAACGAAGTATAAAGCTGCAAAGAGCATTCTTACGGGTTTAGTTTCGTAAAATTCAGCTGGCGAACCACCGTGCTACTGAGCTAAGGTAAGTTGAATTGCTCCAAATTAGTGTCAGTATACTCCTAGCCCTAAAGTAAGCATTTCTCCCATCTGGACTTTTGAGAAATAGGGAATTTTTGACCGTTTTTCGATAAGTCAAAGTTTGGACTATATATATATTAAAAGTGATATTTTCTTCCAGAATATTAATGTATTTAGTCCTAATTGGTATATATATGGATGCAGTTGGGAGAAATAGCGGAATATTGACCAAATTATGCCAGTTAGCCGGAAAATCAGAAACAAAGGTATGTAAAGCCCGTTCCTTCGGCAAGTTAGTAATCCTAGTATAGCAAATAGAGTGAATTCTAAAAGAAAGAATCCAGAAGTCAAGTATTGAGTCCAACAAGCATGTTTTATGTTATTATGCTATATTCAGAATAAAAATCAGTAAGTACAGTATCAGACAGCTAGATATTATTTCAGATATAGTTCGCACAGTAACAGAATTAGTTTAATGCAGAAAAGAGATTCAGAATAGAATATAAAAACATGGATAGTATTTTTAGATCGAACATGCTTGCTATACGTGATTATTGTTTGTTGAGACCTGTTTGCGCCATGAGGGCACCCTTGGAGCGTCCTTGCCACCCCAGGGTTAATAGCTGTGTCGACTCGCCCCCCAGAGGGTGAGGATACGTCACTCCAAGGAGTGGCATGCCGTCCGCAGTAGGACAAAGATGGGATGCAGCATTCCCCATATTAGGCTGATCAACATAGCATTATAGCTTACCCTGTCGAGCGCTTGCGCCCAGGGGCCAGATTACAATACAGATATAGATACAAATTATAGTTTATAGTTATAGGAGTCCTCCGAACTCAGATACAATTATAGTCAAGGGCCCAGAGAGCCCAAGCTGCATACCCGAGGGGCCGGTAGAGGTGCTCGTAGTTAGTAGACGAGTGGAGTGATTTACTTTTGGATGGTTTTGACCCGGGTAGGGGTATATAGATTGTGTGTTGGTTGGCACCTTCCGGCTTATGGGGGCTGGTATAGGTCCTTGTATGTTATATATGTATATACATGTTATTTATTAGCTGGTAGTGGTGCCTTATCCGGTTGGTAGTGGTGAGCTTATCGGTCACGTAACAGTTTAGCTCCTGTTTACTTCATTCAGAAGTAACTAGACAGCATGGTGGCCTTGTTGGCCCGCATAGGTTTCCTTATGTCGATGTGGTTCTGGTTAGCTGTTGTGGTTGTATAGGTGGCTATAGGCCTAACAGGCCGGGCGCTGTATTTACAGCCGTTAGATAGCCCGTTGATTCCGTGAATTAGAGTTAGAGCCAGCCAGGCACCAGAAGTGCTTAGGCTTAGCAGTCTAGCAGTTCAGGTCCTAGTAGGGCACCAGGTGCCAGTCATACCCTCCCAAGGCGGGATGTGACATTATGTTACCCATTATGATTTTTATGAAGCTCATGCTATATGCATGATCTATAAGTATATATGAATCCGATTAATCATGAATTATATTTTTGGCCGACTCATGGGCCTCATGCCATGGCTAGATCACTTATGTTCAAGCATGTTTACGATTATCATGATCTAACTAGCCCATGAACTCATGTATATGTTATTATTATGAGCACTATATATGTTTTGGGAGTAGTATCGAACACCAAGTAGGTTCGAGGCTCAGGTCAAGCCCCGAATCTCATGAACTACATGCCACCGTAGGTATGTTGGGACCCCTTTCATGTTAGTCCCTGGCACAAATGGCCCCTTTTCATGGTGATATCACACTTTCATGGTTCTACCCGTGGCAAGGTACGAACACCCTCCCGATTAGGGTTACAAGTCGGGCTTCACGTGTGCTCATATGGGGTTTGTCAATTAAGAGAATCTCCCACTGTTCCTCATGATTTATGCATGTTATGATTATGTATGTTGGCTCATGTCATGTTAAGTAAATATCTTCTATTATGATTATGATTATGTTGATGTTACGAATGCTTTGAAAACCTTGAGCCATATGATATGTCATTATGATTTACGATACGAGCATGTTGTCCTACTCTTATGATCATTTATGAATTTCATACATGTTTTAAATGTCCTCTTTACTTACCTTGCATACTCAGTACATTCCACGTACTGACTGCATACATTCTATGTTGTATCGTTTCATGATACAGGTCCTAGTTCTCAGGCTCATCCTCACCCGTTGATAGATTCAGACTTTCCCTCAGCGCACTCGATGAGTCCTCATATTTCGAGGGTTACATGATCACACTCTATGTTATTCCTTATAGTTTTTGGATGTTGTATTAGTTGGGGAGTTGTCCCATCAATCCGCCTTTCATATTTAGAGGCTTATCAGACTACAAGTTGTATTCCGCCGTATTGTATAAGTCTTGCACTAATTTTCCCTTATGCTATGTTATGATTACGTTCTTTATGTTAAGTTTTCTACTCATGTAATTGAATTAAATGTATGCTCATGCCATGGGTCAACTTGGGGTCTCCCGGGGCTCCTTGTCCTATGTCTATGATCTGGGTGTACGTTTGGGTCGTGAAAAACTTGCTATCAGATCCATAAGTTTTACGTGTCCTAGGGAGTCTGAAAGCCGCGTTAAGTAGAGTCTTTTTCAAGGGTGTGAAATGCGCTACACTTATGACGAAGAGTCTACTAGACGACTAGGAAATGTTCCTTTCTTTCATGATCTATGTCGTGCGACAAACGTTCTTTACTCCTCTAATTCGTGCTATGCGCGTTTGCAGAATCATGCCTCCACATCGAGTAAATAACAAGAGAAATAGAAATGGTAATTATCATGAGGGTGCCCATGATAGTGAGCTTCAGCCAGCTCCACCCGTTCATGAGGAGCACGTACCAGAGCCAACTGCCCACGCTGAGTATAGGGCAGCGATTCAGATGCTGGCACAGACCATGACTGCCTAGGTCCAGCATAAGACAGTGGCACATTTCCCTCAGAATGGGAATGCAGTGACAACTAGAGTGTGGGATTTCTTGAGGATGAGCCCTCCGGAGTTCACGGGGTCAAAATTGGACGAGGATCTACATGATTTCATTGAGGAGATTCTGAAGATTTGTCACGATCCAACCGGAGGCCCGGATCATAGACATGGGACAAGGGACCCCGAGAGACCCCAATTCGACCCATGGCACATGCATACAACTATTCTCAATTAAACAAGTGGGGCATTAAACATAAAACATCGCAGAAATGTAACCATAGCACAACATCAAGAAATACTGGATGTATACAAGAGCTGAGTACTACATACTAGTCTGAAAGCCTCTACTACATATAATGGGTTGATGGGACAACATCCCCAACTAACCCGAACAATACTAAAACTCAAGATAACAGTCAAATAGCCCTCGGAACATGAGGACTCACAAATGAACTAATAACGTAAGCTAAGATGGACTAAGGATGAAGACGCGCCTGAGATCCAAACCCTGTATCATGAAATGATACAACATAAAAAGTATGCGGTCAGTATGTGGAATGTACCGAGTATGCAAGGTAAGTAAAACCGCTCTGACAAGGTAGATTATTTAAAATAGTTCATAATGTAAAGCTTTCAACATAAGAGGAAAGGCATACATGCATTCTTTCTGTATTCATAATCTTATCATAACATGACCATACATATCTTTATAACATCATGATTGACTCGAATGACTCAAAGCTGAAACATAACATTTATATTAAAAGCTGAATAATGAGTCAAACCTTGCTTCTTATACATGCATGCATAACTAATCATCATGAATAGTGAATATGCAAATCTGAATGATATAGATAGTGGGAGACTCGTCACTTAACCGACATACCACGATAAAGCTTACGTGGTCCCAACTATCACACTTAAGTAGGTAAAGCCATCCATAACCTTGACAGGGTGATGGATGATACCATGATATCGATATCAAGATGAAGGGCCAACCTGGCCGAGGATAGCTCACAAGGGAGGTCCCGATAATATAATAGTATCAACCTACATTGGCGCATAGTTCTGGGGCATAAGGTAATCGACCCTTAACTCGCTCGGTGCTAGACTCTTCTCCCAAAAACATGCAATGATCTACATCGTATATAATGAAGCTCAACATGAAATAATGCATGACTCAAAACAAGCTCTTTACCCTGCAAAACATTGGCCTGTGTGCCTTCGGCCGCACCTGCGATAAGCTGGAATGCTGGAGTCCGCGGGCCTACTACTATTCGAGCCTGATGCTCGCCCTCTCTAATCATGTCTGGGCCTAGATGTCACACTCAACGCTAAATATGCTTGGGCTGATGATCTCTGGTGGGTCTGCTGTCGGTGCCCACCATCGGACCTCTGCTCAAAGAATCTGTCGTCCTCAATCCTGGCCCTCTTGGCCTCCCTCTCCCTCGAATGTGCCGCCTCCAACTACTGAGCGTACAACACTATGCGAGAGAAGTCCATGTCCCTGTAGAGCATAGCTGTCCTGCAGTCCTTTTCCAAATATCCTGCTATACCATGCACAAATCTACTCTCTCGCGCCCCCTGGTCAGCCACCAACTCAGGGGCATATTTAGATAAGAGGATGAACTCAAGCGTACTCCTGGACAGTCATCCTCCCTTGCTTTAGATTCACAAATTTAGTTTCTTTCAACTCCCTCATCTCTTGAGTGAAGAATCGATCGAGGAATGCAACCTGAAACTCCTCCCATGTGACCGGACCTGCTCCAGCGACTCTACTGTCCTTCCACTAGCGGAACCAAATATGTGCAATCCGTTTCAACTGGCAGGAGGCTAAATCTGCGCACTCTACACTGCTCACCCCATAACTTGGTTGATCTTGACAATCTCATCAATGAAGTCGTACGGGTCCTCATCTACCTTGGACCCCAAGAACTCCGGCGGGTTCATTCTGAAAAAGTCTCGGACTCTGGCCGCCACCGCATTACCAGTCTGAGGAACATGTGCTACGACCCGCTAATTGACCTGAGCGATTAAGGCCTGCCCAACATCTAGATGGCAGCTCGAAACTCAGCATGAGCGGCTGGCTCCGGTGCATGGGGCTCCTGAACTGGTGGGGCTGGCTGATGCCATAACTGTTTCCCTCATCATGGACTTCACCACCTCCATTCCTTCTTCCATTCATCCTCCTAGGATCCATGATTCTGAAATTGCCAATAGCATGAATTAGGAGGATAGAAAGGCTTTTTCATCTCACGACATAGATCACGAAAGAAGGGAGCATTTCCTAAAATGCTTAGTAGCCTCTTCGTCATAAGTGTGATGCGCTTTACACCTATGAAAAAGACTCTACCTAACATAGCTTTCAGACACCCTAGGACACTTCAAACCTATGGCTTTGATACCAAGTTTGTCACAACCCAAACGGGGGCCCGAATTGTAGACACGAGACAAGGGACCCCGAGAGACCCCAAGTCGACCCATGGCACATGCATACAACTATTCTCAATTAAACAAGTGCGGAATTAAACATAAAACATAGCAGAAACATAACCATAGAACAACATCAAGAAATACTGGACGTATACAAGAGCTGAGTACTACATACTAGTCTTAAAGCCTCTACTACATGCAATGGGTTGATGGGACAACATCCCCAACTAACCTGAACAATACTGAAACTCAAGATAACATAAAAGTCTGTTAGACAACCCTCGAAACATGAGTACTCCCCATTGAACTGATAAAGTAAGATGAGATGGAGTAAGGATGAAGACGAGCTTGAGATCTGGACCCTGTATCATGAAATGATACATCATAAAATGATACATCATAAAAAGTATGCGGTCAGTATGTGGAATGTGTACCGAGTATGTAAGGTAAGTAAAACCGCTCTGGCAAGGTAGATTATTTAAAACCGTTCATAAGGTATCATAAGCTTTCAACGTGAGAGGAAAGTCATATATGCATTCTTTCTATATTCCTAATCTTATCATAACATGACCATACATAGAATTATAACATCATGATTAATTCAAATGACTCAAAGCTGAAACATAACATTTATATCAAAAGCTGAACAATGAGTCAAACCTTACTTCTTGTACATGCATGCATAACTAACCATCATGAATAGTGAATATGCAAATCTGAATGATATAGACAGTGGGAGACTCGTCACTTAACCGACATACCACGATAAAGCTTACGTGGTCCCAAATATCACACTCAAGTAGGTAGAGCTGTCCATAACCTTGCCAGGGTAATGGACGATACCATGATATCAATATAAAGCTAAAAGGCCAATCGAGTCGGGCATAGCTCACAAGGGAGCTCCCGATAATATAATAGTATCAACCTATGTCGGTGCGTTGTTTTGGGGCATAGGGTAATGGACCTTAACCTGCTCGGTGCTAGACTCTTCTGCCAAAAACATGCAATGAGCTACGTCGTATATAATGAAGCTCAACATCGTCTATTGACGAAGCTCAACATGAAATCATGCATGACTCAACATCGTATAAAATGAAGCTCAACATTGTCTATTGACAAAGCTCATTAATGAAATCATGCATAGACTGGGCATTATATGAAAATGAAGCTCAATATTGTCCTTCAACAAAGCTCAATAATGCCATACATCTCAATTATAAATTAAAGCATATGAGAAGCTTTATTTCGAAACATACCACAAGCTCAATCATAGGTGGAGCATCTACTCCAAATCATGTGGTAAGCTACATGTAGAAATATTTACTCGATATACCACAAGCTAGAATTTATAAGAATTGAGAAATTTCACTTTAGACAATGTGATAAGCTTATGTCGGAAAAATCATCACTTTAATCAACATGTGGGCATTGCCCAAAGCTCTATCATTCTAGAATCCAATCGATTCATTTATGATCAACATCAAAATCATAGGTAGTTTTAGAAACATGCTTTTCATCATCAACTTCATCACCACCACACATTTACCATAAATTACCTCTTATATGAACTCTTCACCCATGGGCATTTTAGATTCAATTTTAGGGAATTTTTTTTTATAAGAGAAACAAGTTAGAATCCTCTAAAGCTTCATAAATCATCAATATCAACTCAATCTAATCATACCCATGAATAGAGATATAAGAATCATGCAATTGATCAAAATCCAATAATTGATTATTCATAATTTAACACTAATTGATAGGAATTGGACATGGGTGTGGAAGGAAGACACCTATTGAAACCCTACATACCTAGAAATGGATTGAATCAAAGATCCTTGAATACCCACAAAGAAATTGATGGAAACTTGGGGAAGAAGACCTTGAATGTCCCAAAAATCTCTCTAAAGTTCTTGCATGAGAATGAGCATGCATAAAGGAGTTAACTTATCTTATCACACTAAGAAAAATATCCAAGACGTAGTTTAGGGTCTTAAAGTTTGGAAAATTCAAAACTTCCCTTAATGAATCTGCCCTGAAAACTGGCCGGATGAAAGCACGGGTGGCACCAACGTCGTGGAAACAACCCACAGATCATTCTGTCTTCTCGTTGAATGAATTGCTGAATGCCTTCTCTGTGGAACTTAACCAATGGATGGACAGGATGGGTCGTACTATGATCCAACGGGCCATTCCTTCAGTCGTTGATTGCTCCCCCGAACCTTCTAAACTTCTATTAAATGAGCCTCACCACGGCTCATCGTACGCTTCAACGGGTCCTGTTACTATCCGTCCTTTCTCACTGAGATCCAGACTCCCTTACCATGTCTCCCCATAATGGGTCGTTGCAAGCCACAACGGGTCGTTGCATGACCCGTTGTACCTTCCTACTGCCAAGTCCATTTCCTACCATGACAACAAATGATGTCTCGTGGTTACTTACCAGGGTCATTGAATCAACCGTTGTTTCCCTCTAATACCTAACCACTTGAACCCACAAACATCAGCGATGACTCGTGGTTACTTACCATGGATCGTGGTACCTGTTGTCCTACAACCTTTTTCCTAACTTACAACAGTTTTGCATTTTAGCTTCCTGGGTCTACTCCTAAGAACTTTTGGAGTATTACAAGATCACCCAGGTTATGGGGGTGAACGATGGGGAATGGGTTGACTTGACCTCCTACTAGCTAGCACATATATGGTTTAATCAATAGAGAGATGCTAGGGCGGTGGGTGTAGGCCCGGTAGGTTGGGAAGAGTTTCACACTACATTCATGGATCGGTTCTTTCCTCGGGAGATGAGGGAGCTCAAGGAGGCCGAGTTTGTTAATTTGAAGCAAGGTAACACGTCTGTCCAGGAGTATGCATTGGAGTTCACCCCGTTATCTAAGTATGCTCTAGAGTTGGTGGCGGATCAGTGGGCTAGGGTGAGCCGTTTTGTGCATGGGGTGGCAGATTATTTGGACAAGGATTGTCGGATTGCCATGCTTCACCGGAACATTGATTTTTCTCGTATTGTATTGCATACATAGCAGATAGAGTTGGTCTACAAGAGGAAGAGAGAGGCCAAAAGGGCCAGGACCGACAGTTATAGGGTTTCTCAGGCCAGGACAGGGGGTGGACCACGTTAGTAGTCCCAGCACAGGTCCATTGCCCCAGCCCCATCATTGACTAGCACGCCAGTTTAGGGGAGGCCAGAGGAATAGAGCTACAGGCTTGAGGGATCATGGTAGCATGTAGGTGGAGTGCACCTTTCCAGTTTGTGTGAAGTAAGGAAAGAATCATCCTAGGAATTGCCTGGTTGGCACGGATAGTTGTTTCGGGTGTGGAAAACTCAGGCACAAGATTAGAAATTTCCTTCCAGCCAGTTTTTCCATTCCAGCAGCATGACCCCCTCAGCGGGGCACCTCCACTAGTTCAGTAGGTGGTCAACGTTGAAATAGGTTTTATGCCCTAGTGCCTCGCCAGGAGCAGGAGGCTTTGCTTGATGTGGTCACGGGTATGTTGCGAGTCTTCCATATTGATGCTTATGCCTTGTTAGATCCAGTATATACTTTTTCTTTTGTGTCCCCTTATATTGCTATTAGTTTTGGAGTTAGTCCTGAAATTCTGTCAGAACCGTTCTCTGTATCTACCCGAGTCCGTGAATCAATGGTAGCTAGGCGGGTGTATAGGGGTTGCCCCATTACGGTGTTGCATAAGGTTACCTCCGAAAACCTAGTAGAGTTGGCCATGACTGACTTTGATATCATATTGGGTATGGATCGGTTGTTTGCATGCTATGCTTCGATTGATTATAGGATCTGTGCGGTGGAATTCTAATTTCCGGGTGAGTCAATTCTGGAATGGAAGGGTAATCCGCTGTACCAACCAGTCGGTTTATTTTATACCTTAAGGCTAGGAAAATGATCTATAAGGGTTTCATGTACCACCTAGTTAGGGTTAGGGATGTAGAGTCCGAGACCTCGACTATTCAATCAGTCCCAGTGTTTGTGAGTATTCGGAGGTTTTCCTCGGTGATTTTCTAGGTGTCCCTCCGGAAAGGGAAATTGATTTAGGTATTGATTTATTGCCCGATATGCAGCCTATCTCCATTCCTCCTTACAGGATAGCTCTAGCATAGCTAAAAGAGTTAAAAGAACAGTTGAAGCTCTTATCGAATAAGGTTTTCATTAGACCGAGCAAGTCTCCATGGGGTGCAACTATTCTCTTTGTTCGAAAGAAGGATGGGTCCCTTCAAATGTGTATTGATTATCAGTAGCTGAATAAGGTCACTGTCAAGAATAGGTACCCTTTGCCCAGGATTAATGATTTATTTGACCAGCTCCAGGGTGCCAGGTGTTTCTCGAAGATAGATCTTAGGTCTGGGTATCACCAGCTCAGCGTCCGGGAGACTGATATCCCAAAGACAGCCTTTAGGACCCAGTATGGCCATTATGAGTTTGTAGGTATGTCGTTTGGACTAACCAATGCTCCTGCAGCTTTTATGGACCTGATGAATAGGGTATTCAAGCAGTATCTGGACATGTTCATGATCATGTTCATTGATGATATCCTTATATACTCCTCCAGCATGTCGCTCATTTGAGGATAGTGTTGCAAACTCTCAAGGATCATTAGTTTTATGCAAAGTTTAGTAAGTGTGAATTTTGGATAGACTCGGTGGCATTTTTGGGTCACGTGGTATCAAATGAGGACATAAAGGTAGATTCTCAAAAAATCGAAGCGGTGAAGAATTGGCCTAGACTGGTGAATCCTTAAGAAATTCAGAGTTTCTTGGGCTTAGGAGGATATTAACAAAGATTTGTTGAGGGATTTTCATCAATTGCAGCCCCATTGACCAGGTTGACTCAGAAAAAGATAAAGTTCTAATGGTCGGAGGCTTGTGAGGAAAGCTTCCAGGAATTGAAGACCCGAGTCACTTCAGCACCAGTGTTGACTTTACCCGAGGGTATGGATGGTTTTGTTGTATATTGTGATGCTTTGAGAGTCAGACTGGGATGTCTGTTGATGCATCATGGGAAAGTAATAGCATATGACTCACGACAACTGAAAGTTCACGAAAAGAATTACCCAACCCAGGATCTTGAGTTGGCTGCGGTGGTGTTTGCATTGAAGATATGGAGGAATTACTTGTATGGGGTCTACGTGGATGTGTTCACGGATTACAAGAATTTACAATATGTGTTCACGCTGAAGGATATTAATCTTCGGCAAAGGAGATGGTTGAAGTTATTAAAGGACTATGATATGAGTGTTCTTTACCACCCGGGCAAGGCTAATGCGGTTGTGGATGCACTTAGTAGGCTTTCCATGGAGAGTGTGTCCCTCGTGGATGAGGGAAAGAAGGAATTGGTGAAAGATGTCCACTAACTTGCAAGGTTGGGAGTTAGATTGATCGACTCGACCGATGGCAACATTGTTATGCATAATGGGTCAGAATCATCCGTGGTGGTTGTTGTCAAATCTAAGAAAGATGAGGATCCGATTTTGAGGAAGCTGAAGGAAGCGGTGCGGAGTCAAAAGGTGGAAGATTTGTCCCAAAGGGGAGATGGTGTGCTACAATACTAGGGTCGCTTATGTGTCCCAAACGTTGATGAATGGAGAGTTCGGATACTGCATGAGGCACATGGTACCAGATATTCTATCCATCCGAGATACTGGCGAGAAATCTATTGGTGGGATGGTATGAAGAAGGATATTGCGTAGTTCTGGGGCATAGGGTAGTCGACCCTTAACCCGCTAAGTACTAGACTCTTCTCCCAAAGACATGCAATGCTCTACATCGTATATAACGAAGCTCAACATTGTCTATTGACGAAGCTCAATATGAAATCATGCATAACTCAACATCGTATGAAACGAAGCTCAACATTGTCTATTGACAAAGCTCATAATAACATCGTGCATAGACTCAACATCATATATAAATGAAGCTTAACATTGTCTATCGACAAAGCATATAGTAACACACATCTCAATCAGGATTTCATGCATATAGGAGGCTTTTTACTTTGAAACATACCACAATCTAGAATTTATGATAAGAGTCGAGGAAAATTCACTTCGAACCATGTGGTAAGCTTATGTCGGGGAAATTAATTACTTTAAAACATCATGTGGGCATCACCCAAAGCTTTATCACACTTGGATTTATTCAATTCACCTTGAAAGCATCAATACAATTAGGGGTAGGTTTAGAAACATGCTTCTCGTTATTTATTTCATCATCACTACACCCATATCACAAATCACCTCTTCTATGAACTATTCATAAATGACTTTTTAGATTCAATTTCTTGAAAAAAATAATTTTTTATAATAAAAACGACTTAGAATCGGCCAAGTTTCGTAAATCATCAATATCAACTCAATCTAATCATCCCATGAATAGAGATATAAGAATCATGCAATTGATCAAAACCCCATAATTGACCATTCATAATTTAACACTAATTTATAGGAATTGGCATGGGTGTGGAAGGAAGACACCCATTAAAACCCTACATACCTAGGGATGGGCTGATTTCGAGGTTCCTTGAATACCCACAAAGAAATTGATGGAAACTTGGGGAAGAAGACCTTGAATGTCCCAAAAATCTCTCTAAACTTCTTGCATGAGAATGGGCATGCATAAAGGACTTAACTCATTGTATCACACACAGAAAATATCCAAAACGACGTAGTTTAGGGACTAAAAGCATAGAAAAGATGAAAAATGCCCTTAATGAACCTGCCCTGAAAACTGGCTGGATAGAACCCACAGGTAGTATCAACGGTCGTGGAAACAACCCACAACACATCCTGTCTCTTTGTTGAAAAAACTGCTGAAAGCCCTTTCTCGAAATTGTACCACAGACACACAGGACGGATCGTCCTAAGCTTCAATGGACCGTTCTTTCGGTCGTTGTTTCCTTCTTCTGAAACTCTACACTCCCATTCCATGAGCCTCACCAAGGCTCATTGTAAGCTTCAACGGGTCGTGGTTTCCACCCGTTATCTCCACTACGAAAGTCCACAGCCCTACCACGACTGCTAATAACAGACCGTCGTTCCTCACAACGGGCCATTGTTACACCCGTTGTTACTTCAGCCATCTGGGCTTGTCAGGAGAGGGTCGTGCATAAGGAATGATATCACATTTGAGGGGATCATTATTAATACAACATATCATTTACTACCCACGGTGGCACGTGGTTCTAAGACACCGGCGTAGTCCATTGAATGTCAGGCTGCTCGGTGCTAGACACGGCTCCCAAAAACATACATATAGGCTCATACATAAATCATTAACATCATGCATAAAATTCATTGGCTAAGCTATAACCTTTATCATCATTGATACCCTTTAAAACATGCTTAGCCAAGAATCAAGGCCCTTTATCATCGGCCAACATCATAAATCGATAGATCATGTAATTCACTTCATAAATCATAAATCATACTTTAACATGTGCGCATTGCCCAATACTTCATCATATTCAATTCTTCCAAAACATGCTCATAAACATTGGTAACATGAAAATCATGCTTTTATATCATCAAGAAACTCAAATTATAGAGTATTCATCATAAATCATAACTTCCATGAACTTTCATCAAATGGGCATTTTGGATTTAAAAGCTTGAAACATGGATTAAAGAAAATAATAATAGACCTGCCCATCCTTCATAATTCAATAATTAAAACTCAATTAAAACATACCCATAAAGAGAAATCACATTTTCATACATTTGGGAAAACCCCCCATAGACTTGAATAGGAGGATTCATGACTTTAAGCGAAATTGGTCATGGGTGAGGAAGAATTTCACCCATTTTAAAACCCTACATACCTGGGAATAGATGGACTTAAAATTCCTTGAACACCCACAAAGAATTTGATGAAAATTTGGGGAAGAAGGCCTTGAATCTCCCAAAAACCTCTCTAAAATCCTTGCATGTTCCTCAGCCTCTGAACCTGCCGATCCAAGATTTCAACGGGAATTTCTTAATATCTGAGGCTGTCCTTCACTCCAATGCTGTCTACCAGAACTACCAAGGCTGGATCACCAAAGCACTTCTTCAAAAGTGACACATGAAAGACGGGATGAATCGAAGATTGCTTCGAGGGCAAGTCAAACTCATACGCCACCTTACCAACTCTTATCACAACCCAGTAGGGAGGGGGGATTTTAGGGAGTTTGTCGCGGAGGGGAGTAAGAAATGGGAAAAAAATGAGGTGTTTTCGGGGTTAAAAAGAGGATTTTTCGCGTGGGTCACCCGGCGACCCGGTATGACCCGTCGCGAATAACAGTTCAACGTGTCATGGAGGGTAATGCGGAGCACCCTCTCCATGACACGGAGACATTGCACAGGGGTTCTAGAATTTGTAAGAATTCCAAAACACCTTCAACGTGTCACGAAGGGTAACGCGGAGGCCATCCTCCATGACACGGAGCCATCGCGCAGGCTCACTGTTTTGCCACTTTTTAATTTTTTTTTCTCACCTCAATTTTTTCCCTTTGCGATCCTTTGCATTTTTTCGCTCCGTTACACCTGAAAATCATCTCACAATAAGAAATTGGTTAGAATTTATAGGTTTCAAACACGAATGAAAATTTTTTGTTTTTTTTAAGTTTTTTATTTTTATTTTTATTTTCTTTTTCTTTTTCTTTTTAACTAATTCTATTCATCTATTACAACAATTTCAAGGGTTGCCTCCCGTGCAGCGCCTGGTTTTACCGTCGCGGCTCGACGTCATTAAAGCTCAATCATCCACTAGAGTGACGGACATTTTCTCTCGAATAACGTCCTCACCCCAATAATGCTTACACCGCTACCCATTAACAAGGAACGTGGCACTTCCATCTTCTTGGAACAACTCCACTACCCGTGCGGGGTGTCCTCAATTGGTGGTTTTCCCACTGGATCTCGAGAATCGACAATTTGAACAATATCTGCTTGATCAAGCACGTTGATTGCTGAAAGCTCCTCATATATGGCCAGAAGCTTCGTGGCCTTGTACACGTCAAATACCTCCACCTTGTCATGCGTCCGCATGGTTAGCTGACCTGCAGCTACATCAATCAAAGCTTTCCCGGTTGCCAAGAAATGACGTCCCAAAATAAATGGGACTTCCGCATCCGGCTCAAAATCCAGCACAACAAAATCTACCGGGAAGATAAGGGAGCCCACTTGCACCAGCACGTCCTCCACAATGCCATCTGGTCTGGCCAAAGAATGATCCGCTAACTGTAAGATCACTGTAGTTGGTCTAGGACTGCCCAGCTCCAACTTCTTGAATACCGATGTCGGCATCAAGTTAATGCTCGCTCCCAAATCGCATAGTCCACGAGCTCGGATACTTTGCCCAATTGTGATTTGAATTGTAAAGCTCCTAGGGTCCTTGAGCTTTTTTGGCAACCTGTTCTGTACCTGGGAAGTGCACTCCTCCATAAGCGCCACCGTAGCATACTCTGTTAATCTGCTTTTGTTTGCCACGATGTCCTTGATATATTTTGCATACTTCGGCACTCCCTGCAAAACATCAACAAGAGGTAAATTAATATGTACCTGTTTAAGCACCTCTATGAACTTTCTGAAACACGCTTCCTCCTTGTGTTTCTTTAATCTTTGAGGGAATGGGGGTGGTGGTCTTTCTGGTTCAGCTTCCTTCTTCTTCCCCCTCTCATCATCATGTTCCCTTTCTTCCTCCACTGCTCCAGACTGCTGAGGTGGTCTTTCTGGTTCCACCTCCTTGAGTTGTAAAACATTCCTTGTGGTCACTGCATTTACTTGCTTGGGATTTGGGTCAGTGTCACACGGTAGTCCTCCTCTTGGCCTGGTGTTTTTAGCTCCAGCTAGTTGCCCAAACTGGTACTCCAACGCCTTTGTAGCTAACTGATTGTTCATTACATCTGCCGCCAACTTCACATAGTCAGCCTGCAATTAAGCTTGGTTAGCTATCACTATTTTAAACATTTCCTCAATGCTGGCTGGTGGTGGTGGAGGAGGTGCATTGTTGCTTTCGTATTGAGTATGATAGTTCTGCTGCCCTCCTTGATTTCTCTGTGCACCCTGATTCGAACTCTGCCCTTGATGGCTATTACTACCCCAGGAGAAATTCGGATGATTCCTCCAATTAGAGTTGTAGTTGTTGCCATACTGTTGGTGATTATTTCTCTGTACATTACCAACAAAGTTCACTGAATCTGGATTTGCACCACAACACTCAGCTGAGTGTTCATTACTACCGCATACTTCACACCAAATCTGCTGCACTACATTAACTGGGGCTTGAGATTGATTTAAGCTCATGTTGCTGAAGTGGGTGTTGAGTTAATTTTGCAATGCAGCTATCTGTGCACCGATAGCTGTAAAACCATCCACTTCTAAGACTCCTGCCGCTTTCCTTGTTCCTCCTCTAGAAGAGTCCGCATTCCACTCTGGATTTCCCTGCGAAATACAATTTAACAAAGTATACAACTCCTCATAAGTCTTTTCCAATGCTTGTCCCCCAGCTACTGAGTCTAGCAAAATTTTTGTGTGGGGTTTCAAACCCTCTATGAAAGTATGCACCAGTACATCATTGGACTGGTGATGGTGAGGACAATCCCGTAACATGGATTTGAATCTTTCCCAAGCTTGATACAGATTCTCCCCCTCTTTGTTTAAAACTTAGAATCTGACTTCTAAGTCTTGCTGTTTTCCCAGATGGAAAGAACCGTATCAAGAATTTCCTTGCAAGATCATCCCAAGTGGTGAGTCAACCACCTCTTTGCTTCACCCAATAGTGAAAATGGGAACAATGTAAGCCTTACGTAATCGATGATACTCTAGCGGGGATGTAAGTGTCACTTATCTCCGAAAAGTTTTGGAGATGTTGTTGTGGATCCTCGTGAAGGAGACCTGTGAATTGCCCGCTGGTGTGCAGCAATTGCACCATATTCTGTTTCAGCTCAAACCTCCCTCCTGGCTCGGGTTTGCGAATGCTTGATGTAACACTGTTGGCATGTGGGATTTCCACTTCGCGAACCGGCCTAGCTGCCATTTCCTCGGGCACTAACACTGCCCTTACAAGTGGTGGATTCTGTTGTTTCTCCAGGATTGTTTGTCTGAGCAACTGCAACTTTTTTTCTAGTGCTTCTCTTCTTTGATGATGAAATTGTCTTTTTGGCTCTAAGTATGAGTCAACCAGCTCCCTGTCTCTTGCCAGTGTTCAATAGAATTCAATATGTGCAAAAGACAGGCTAAGATCAAGTTGTCACCACTACATAGAAATCATAAACTAACACTTAAGAAAACAATTTCACCAATTGCCAGTCCACGGCAACGGCGCCAAAAACTTGTTCGGTCTGTTTCGCAACTACACGCAAGTGCACGTGGTCGAACAAGTAGTAAAATGACTTAAGTAAGCCAAGTATCGATCCCACAGGGACTGAACCAAGGTAATAATCGAATTAAGTGTTAATGAACTCTAACTCTAAAAATCCAGACAACAATTTGAAGAAGATTTTGAGAGTTGGTTTCCGAATTTATACTAATCTAAAAAAAAATTATAAAGTGAGTCTGAACTATAGTAGTGAGCATGCTGAGGCTAAAACGAACATGCAGGGAAGTAATTTATCGATACAATTCGGTTAATCTTTCCTTCGGTTGCTAGTCAAGAATTATTGCCTACGGAGAGAAACTTTCGTATTCTACCCAACTTAAGAATCATGAACCTTCAACCTACATTTCTGTGATAAAAGAATTTCATGATCTAGCCATACGAAACTGATTCCTTAATTGACTAATACGACTTTCAGATATATTTCTATTCTGAAGGTAAATCAATTCTCAATTTTCCTAAACTAAGAAGAGATCATACCCTACCAATTCACAACTTTTGAATTTCTTTTCTTTTCAGGATAAAATTGGATTTTTTAGATATACATTAACATTGGCCAGACATTAATGCAGTAAGAACAAGAATTGATAGAACAACCATGGAAGAAAAGATGAAAAATCAAAATGATCAACAATCACATTCCACTACAAATGTTCTTAACCTCAGCAAGAAGTGAATTTAGCCACTCATTTGTGTATTAAACATCATCAAATGAGTATAAATCATACAAACAATTGAAATAAAGGAGAAAGAGTTAGAGAAGAACCCTAAGATTTTCGTCTCCTCAACTGCCTGTAACCCACGTTCTCGCTCAACTAAGTCAGAATAATTAAAAATAAACCTAAGTGTGCTATTTATACTAGTGGAAATTTTTCCCGGAATAACAAGCAACGTGTCACGGAGTGCATCGCGGAGCACTACCTCCGTGACACGGTGCAAACGCGGACCCTCACTGGAATTTTATGTTCCAGGTAAATATGGGCAATGTGCCATGAAATGTAACACGGGGCTTGGCCAACGTGCCACGACACCGACGCGAACCTTCAATGGAATTTTTCCAAGTAACTCATCCGAGGAAGACTGCCACCGCGATGGAAGCATGACACGGCTCCATTGCGGAGCCCCTTTGTTTGTTGCTTTTCCTTGACCTTCTCCACTGCTCGCTTTCGAGTCCATTCCCGATTTTAACCAACATGCAACTTAACTTCCTAAAATTACATTTTTCCTGCAAAACAACACTAATCATGTTGGTTAGTATAAATTCACATTTTAACTACAAATCACATGAGAATGTGCAAATAACGATAGATAAACAAGACGAAATAGAGTATTTGAGCATCACTTGGGCATATAATTCTGCCCAAGATCACCTTACATACTCAGTATATTTTCATACTGATGCCCCGAGCCTTGGGATGCGAAATTCATGTCTGCAGGTGTTGATCATTAGTTAGTTTGTGTTCACATTAGTTAAGTGGAGTCTAAGATTTGTTGGTAAGCTCCAAGTCATCCAAAGCTACCAGTTGCTTTTGTTTTGATGGATAGGTCGAATCCCATTCCTGATCATTTGACTGTTAGGGTAATCATAGAGGCTCATAGATATATGTGGTGATTGTAGTATTGTCATAGGCCTAGAAGGCCCTATTATACAGGTTATTATTTCATTTTGTAGCCTCGCCATCCTATTATATATCTATCTATTGGTTTGAGGTCTATATTCCAATGTAGACTGTTGTTTACTCTAATTGTATTGTCATTGTGATGCCAATCCTCATGTTCTTTGGCTTATTTTAGATGGTTAGTTATAGGGTTTGCTCAGTCAAGTGAGGCACCAAGTGCTGGTCACACCTTCTCAGGTTTGTAGTGTGATAAACTTGGTAATAGTGCAGGTCGTGTCATACAGAGTCTATGAGTCATATCTGTAGAGTCTTATTTTTATATGTGTTGCACAATGTACTTATAAATAGGAGGCTATAGGACATTCAAGATTGTTACCTTTATTTCTGTATTGAAATCGTGCGATAAGTCTAATATTGTAGGAGTCGGGTCTACACTTATGTTTGTTGATTTATGCAGGGAATGCTTGTAACTCGATGGACTATAGCCAGCCAGTGCCAAGATGTGGCGGCAGGTTGGTGTGTTGAGAGTTTATGAAACATTTGTACTTTACTTCATAGAGTTTTGCATGCCTTTAAGTACTAATCTAAGTCAAAAATAACCCTATTATGCTATGTTTCAAGAAGCCAAATGAGATAAAGAAAGGAGGCATTAAAATCAGTGAGTCTACCAAAATCAGAGCAAAGGACGGGCTGAAGATAGATGGTAGCATTTACACCATGCTCAAAGATGAAGCCCAACTTCATAACTCCACAAATAACGATCCTATTAGCACCTAAGGAACTTCTTGGTGGCTTTCAACCTCCACAAATAGAACAACATCTCCAATGATGCCATTCAACTAAGGGTTTTCAAATACTCCTTGGTTGGAGAAGCTCGAGAGTGGTTGCACCAGTTGCGTCCAAATTCAATTCACACCTGGCAAGAACTTGTCAATGTGTTCCTTAATAAGTGGTTCCCATCAAGTAAGAAGGAAGAGAAGCGGGACAAGATCTTCTACTTTCGATAGCTCCTTAGGGAACAACTCTTTGAGGCATGGGAATGCTTCAAGTAGTATATACTTAGGAATCCCAACCACGGTTTCCCCGAGCATATCTTGCTTGGAAAGTTCTACACTGATTTGGATTCGTTGACACATTTCATGGAAAATAATGCAGTTGGGTATTTCTTTATGGAAAAGACTTTCAACCAGATTACCATGATTCTTGACCCAATTGCTAAGAATAACCATGCATTGCATAGTGGAGACCAAAATAGAGGGTTGAATATGGGTACTCCTTCATTATCTCGCTCGATGAAGGAAAACCAAGATTGTGATCAGATGATGGTGGACATAGCCACCAACATAGCCCTACTAATTAAGAAATTGATTGAGGCTGAGGTTAAGAAGTTGCAGGTTATGGAAGAAGCCCCAAATGATTCTCTATATGGGCATGGATGCCCCTCTCCTCCATATCAATATCAATCATACCAAGAGCCACCTCCCATTCAAGTAGAAGATTCTAGTTATGTTAGCAACACATCTGGAGGTTATAGATCATACTACCCACCCAGTATCAAGGCCATCCGCCTTCCTCATAGCAAGGAAAATGGCAGCCTGGCCCCTAAGGTCAATGTCAATACTACCCGAGGAATGACTATGGTGGTCTGAATCAAGGGAGGCAGAATAATGGAAACTATGCAAATAGGGGTTCGCATCCTTATGTCCCACCAAAGGGCCCTTCTTATAATTCTTAAAATTGAAGGGATGTACCTTCTCAAGAGCAAGGGGTTTCCAAGCTTGAAAGGATATTGGAGAGAGTTCTTGCTTATCAAGAAAGGATAGGTGCATGTTCAAAAAGCTTGACAGAAATTGTTGGCTCCCAGACAATGTCTATTTTGAAATTAGAGCAACAAGTGAGGGATCTTTCACTTGAGCAAACCCCCAATCAAAAAGAAGATTCTTGGCTTTGCAAAATACCTAAAGATGTTTCTAACAAAGAAGTTTCCAAGTGATGATAAAGAGCTGGTCCCTATAACACATCGTTTTGGTCTATCATTGTTGGCACTAGTGTAGAGGAAAAGGGAGATCCAGGATAATTTACCATACCTTGTAGAATTAGGCGATATGGTAGCTTTCATGCTTGTTGGATAATAGGGATAGCATAAATTTGACGCCTCTATCCATATACAAATGCTCAGGATTGTCCATGCTAAAGCCCAACTCTATTGAGCTCTAAACAATAGATAAGTTAGTCGAAACACCGGTAGGGTGGTGGAGAATGTCTAGGTGAAGGTTGAAAAATTTGTGCTTTCGGTCAATTTTGTGGTGTTGGATTGCAATATGGATAGGATATCCTAATTATCCTTAGGAGACCTTTTCTGGCTACTCAAAGGGCACTTAGGGACTCAGAGAATCATACGATCATGTTATAGGTCAAGAATGAAAGCATCACCTTCAAAGTTGGGAAAGACCACTTATTGCCCATAGATGTTTGGAATATTATATGGCTAGCATTCTGAGAATAAAATGGGAAGAGCTGAGCTTGAATCTAAGGAATCACCCAAAAAGAAAAAGACTAAGAGCAAATGGGTGAAGCAGATCTTTTTAGCTCTAAATAAAGGCAATAGGTGAGGAAGTCTCATCATAAGGACAACTCTCCAATTGGCTAATTCAAGTATCTTAAGTCATGCCATCATGTTAAATTAGACGCTTTTTGGTAGGCAACCCAAAGGATGCTACATTATGCGTAGTATTCACACCATGCCACGTCGTTAAATCAAGCACTTCTTCAGAGGCAACCCAAGTTTTTTCAGGCTAATATGTGTTGATGAATGTAGGTGAAGTTATAGTGCTGAAGAAAATTGTTTAAGGTAGAAAAGGAAAAATTTAGCCTCTAAGGAACGGTTGGAAAGACGGAACGCATCTTCGTTAATCCTTTCGTCACTTGAGGCTAAGTATGGTTAGGTTCTTGTTTAACAAAGTTAATGAACAGTCCATTGTATGGACTGTATCTTGACTTGATGGTCCATCTTTTGGACTGTCTTTTGTGCTTAATGACCAAAGGATATTTACGTTATTTCTGGGTCAATTCATTTGTGAGGTGCGAGTCGTCTTTTTTTTAAATGACCGCCTGATGGAAAATTGACTTGACCCAAATTTCTTTTTCTTTTATTAGGTTTAAGAAGGCAACAAGTGCCCGTATTTTTTCCCTTTCATTTGTCTCGTCTTGTTCCTTTCTTTCTCATCGTAAAACCTCCATTGTTGCATTCTTGCTAAGCTTCATCATTGGTATTTGCATCACACATTTATGCACACACTTTACTCTCTTCTACTCAAGACTTTTCCAATGTGAAACTAGGGCTCAGCATCATTAGGAAACTCGACCTTCACTGCCAAGCCCACACAAGCACTCCAACTCTACTAAGCTAGGTATTTTTGCTTGAAATTTAAACCTAAATTTGCTGTGATTTTGCATCTTTATTTGGGTGTTGAGTACCTATGCGTGGAATTTAAACTTGGTGGGAGAACGTGGGGAATTATGTGATGAATGGATGGGGAAAAGTTTGAACTTGCTTATGCATATGTTATGTTTGGTCCGTTTATATGAAAGATGACCCGAAATGCCTCGTCTAATGCTTGATAATTGTAAAAATGATCAAAATGTTGCAAACTTGTTCTTTCTTCCAGTTGACAATAGAGATGACAAACCGTCTTTATGAAAGAAGGACCACATATTACTCTTATTTTTGAAATGGAAAGACCAATAGCTCTGAGTCAAAGGACGACTTAAGCAAAGGAATGACGGTCTGCACTCTAGTCCATCCTTTGAAGCAGAACTTCTTGTTTGCTGTGTTTAAGGGATGGAGCAAGATGCGGTCCGTCTCTTCAAGATATAGACCATTTTTCTCCCCTTCCCTTGCATTAAAATTTTTAATTCCATGTTATACAATACCCATGTACTTACTAGTTGTTGAATGATCATAGGTAATGGCACCTAAATAACCAGCACCAAGGGGTGGAAACGCAGTACTCCAAAAAGGTCTAGGCTTAAGGACGAAGATGGAGATGAGTATTAGCCTCTGACCAATAGGAGGGCCATTGCACTAGAACCAGTATTATCACATGCTCACTCCACATGGTTGGCATCAATAGAGACACCATCTCTGAGATCTTCATCCCAGTCTAGTGAAGACCAGGCACATGCCCAGTCAGGTGGGCAACAAATAGAGATCTCATATAGGGAGTCCATAGGAGAGGACTCTACTAGCCATACATTTTCTCCCCAAGTTGATTTAGCTAAGTAGAGGCAAAAGCATGGGGAAGATATGTTCAACAGGAGATGGCACTGGTGACCGAGAGAGGTATTTGGAGGGATGGGCAAATCACAATGACAAACCCTATTGGAGCATTACAGAGGAGGACCATCAAGCATGACTGGATTAGAGCAGTACCCAAACATCATGGAGCTGCTCCATTTTCAACATTGAGACTTTCTCTTTTGTTCCCCTGGCTAGTATATCTAGACCTTGGTCAGAGAGTTTTTTGTAGTTTATGATGCGATCCTTCAGCAAACTAACCTAGGATTGTAGTCTCAGGCTGAGCCCTTCATGGTAGTCATCAGTAGAGGAGTATTGGTTGATATCAGCCCTAAGGCGATCAACTGGTACTACTTGGGCGAGGGTTATGAAATCGCAGACACAATCGAGTATGATGAGTTGGTAGCTCAAGGAAGATGAGATAGATCATATGGATAACTGGATTCATAGCTAGGGTAACTCCCACATGGGCCGCTCTTAAGATGCCCAAGATCTATAATAAGGACCTGCGGCTCTAGGAAAATATTTAGTGGAATATCATGAGCAGCAGGATATGCTCGACCAAGAGTGATAATAGACTACCTTTGAGGTATGCTTTGGTTATGGCTGATATTGTGGTAAAGAATAAAATAGATAAGGGACAGATGCTATGCTTGAAGCTAAAGGAGAAAGATTTATAGGAGGACATCTCTCTACCTTTCCCATGCTTGGTGAAAACATTATGACTAAAAGTAGGATTCCTGATCCCACCTAGAGAGGATATTTTCATAGAGGCTCGTCTGGTGACCTCCATCAATAAGATGAGACATGATAATCTGATCATGGCTGCCAGCTTCCCTAGCTTAATTTTGCTAGTTGGGCCCATAACATTACCAGTTGGTTCCACCACCATTGCTCCTATTCCTACTGCTTCTCCTAGACTTCTCTTGAGCTTTAGAGATTCATTGCCAAGCATAGCTTCTAGGCTTGACTGGGAGGAGAGGCAGCTATCCTGACTAATAAAGGAGATGTGGCCTTTGTGGCCAAGATTGTTGAGCGCACATTATACTACTCCAAGAGGCAGTCAGGGCCTCCTATGAGACATTGAGTTCCCGTCTAGGGACTATAGATGCCAGGATGGTGCAGTTAGAGAAGGGTGGTGGCCCATTAGAGAATCAAAGCCTCCATACTGACTTGGAGAGACAAGAGCCGCAGTACTAGACTTGCATATGAGAGAGCGAAAACCAAAGGAGGGTCGGTTGCCATTGGTTGATTGGACATGACCCATTGCTAGCTTTGTAGAGCTAATTAACCACATTATCCTAGATAGACGTTGTCAAATTGATCTGGTCTTCACCTCCTTGAAAATTATCTCGTAGAGCCTCCACAGAGAGAGTTGTACTAGAGTAGGGATCCTCCTTCTATTCCATCAACCAACCAGCTGTTCCTACTCCTCCACTTGATTAGGAGAAGGGGCTGATATAGGAGAAGCAGGATGAGTCTGGGAAAGAGTCCTCAGAGAGAAGGATAACCCCAACGTGGATCCAACATTGGAAACAACTATTTGGGCCATGAAGTTGGCCTCTCTTGTCATCACCCAAGGCCGACCTATTGATACCGAGGAGTGCTCTTCAGTTAATCCAAGACTTTATCCATAGTAGCATAGTTTGATCGCTTCAGGGAGCTTCTAACCCCTTTTATATTTTAGTTGTATGTGTATTAGGGACATTGCATAATTTTTGAGTGGGGGGTGTTGGTTTGACATGTTTGACATTTTTGGCCTGAGTGGCATATTTGATTGTATAGTTTGGATGCTTGAAATGATAACTCTTATTTTGTATTGAAATATGAATTTATGAGTTTATTGATGATGTCTGTGATTATCCATTTTAATGCTTTCATAGTATAGATTTTTTGTTGCTTTTGTAGTTTAGGGTATGTTTGGGTTTTCTTGGCAATGGTTATTTTCTTGTTGCTTATTTTCAATTGAATATGGTAAAATAAATATAAATAGAGTATCATAGTCAGTGGGCCCAGTAATAGACCTTTAAGCGATATTCTTAAACTACCAGCCTACTAGTTGAGTCGTTCATGGTTGAATAAAATGCTTTTGACTTAGGTGGTGGCGGCATTTGAGTTTATAGCATGCTTTTTCCAAAATTTTTTAGTATTGACATTTGTTACTTTGTTTTTGACATCTAGTTATGTTGATTTTTACAATGAATCCCTAGTTGAGAGTAAAGTGTTTAGTCCATTTGATATCCATGTGTCATTTTGTGGTGAGAAAAATTCTTTTTGTTCACTTGTGTGGTCACACTCTAAAACATGCCTGGCTATTCATGCTTGAGCTTATGATTAACTATGGGTTGTAGAGATGAACTTAGGCCTTCTTTGTGCTTGACAAGCCATATTTGCCTAAATGAGCCAATCAAATGATGCATGTATCCCTAGTCTCCCCTTTTGAGCCTTTGACCCATTCTCTTGATCAATCGAAATAAATGCTAAAATCAATTCTCAAGTTGACACCTTTTGAATCCATCCTCCTTGACACTATAAAATGTGACAAAAATGAGAAAAAAAGTACAAGTTAGGGATGATAAGGTGGAATAGAAAGCAAAGAGGATAAATAAGTATTTGACCATATCCCAAGGTTTATTGAGCAAAGATTCTAAAAAGAAGAATAAAAAGAAAAGAAAATAAAAGAGAAAAAGAGAAAATGAAAATTGAGCTCACAAAAAGTGCCTTGGGGTATGAAATATCGCTAAGGCATGAATGGAAGAAAAAGAAGGGATCATAAAGTGAAAAGAAAAGTAGTGGAAATGTGATGTAGTATTCAAGAAAGGTATATGAGCCACTAAAGACCATTTATATACTACTAACCCTTTCACCATCATTATAAGCTTAGAAAAGCCCTTCTGTGATGTCAATCCGTATTTTCAAAAGAAAAGACGTTTGAGTAAATATGCAAGCATATGGTAGTTGTGGCCTATCTTTTGAACTTCTTTGTGAGAGTTGAGTGCTTTTCTCTTCTCTCTTGATCTTATGTCCTTGTAGTGTGTATGATCATTGCTTTTAAAAGTGGACACTTTTCTTGATCTAATTATGTGGGCATGTGTATGAAAGTGGCTAGCATGACTTACTTCTCAAATCTAGGTATATGCATGTTCAAATGATATCATAAGTGGAGATTTCATGCTTGGTGTGGATAGTTATGAGAAAACTTATTTTGTTGGATAGAGGGGGTGGCTTGCTTAAAAAATTAGATGCTTGAAGCTTCTTGTTAAAATCATCCTAATAATTGCATTTTGTGATGCTGGAATGTTAGTTTAGATCTAGGTTAGTTTTTCTCATTTTAGATGCTTGAGGACAAGCAAATGCTTTAAGTTGGGGGTGTTGATATGTCAAGAGTTTGTGACATATCCATACTTCATTTCATAGAGTTTGCATGCCTTTAAGTACTAATCTTAGTCAAAACTAACCCTATTATGCTATGTTTTAGGAACCCAAATGACATAAAGAAAGAAGGCATTAAAGTCACTGAGTTTGCTAAAATCAGAGCAAAAGATGGACTGTCTTTTCAATGGACGACCCGTACATCTAGTAGCCAAGAGGTATCTTTGTGATCCAGAAACCACTCCTAGGTGGTTGGTAACTACAAATCAAAGGATGGGCTATCTTTTGAAAGATAGTCCGTCAATCAAAAGACTGATCAAGGTTGAAAAACTTCATGGGCAAGTTGATGAAGCAAAGGAGGAACCGTCTTTCCAGAAGATGGTCCGTCAATTAAAAGACAGTACGAGGCTAGGTAGAATCCATATTCAACTAACAGGTTTAAAAGATGGACCTTTTGTCAAAAGACAGTCCATCCCTACACATCTGAGACCCTCCAACTTTAAATTAATTAGGATTTTAGAGGCCTAGTATAAATAATATTTTTCCATTTTTTTCAGATATATGTAGACACAGATAGTTTCCAATAGAGAATTCTAGATAGAGAAGTAGATGGGTGTTGTAATTGAAGATTAAATATACAAGTTCTGAATTCAACTTTTATTAATTCTCCTGTTGCTTTTTAAGTGAAAATATTTAATCACTTTCTTTCTTCTTCTTCTCTTGCTTGGGTAACTAAACCCAGATCTAAGGTTCTGAACTCAATAGGTTGTTGTAATGCCCCGAAAAGTCCCTACAATCAGATGTGAGGCTTTCGGTAGAAACCAGTGGGAAAATGAAACCAAGGCCATTCAACGATCCATAGGAAGAACCCTCATAAGGACCAATGATTCATTGGTTTGGTCCATGGTATCAACATTAGAGAAATGTCAAAAATATACCAGAATCGATAGGGGGATTGTGTGACCTGTTACTTGATTGTACCGGTCATTTCTTCTATCTTTAGAGCAGGTTCAGAGAGTATTTCAAAGGTAGAGTAGGAACCAATGAGTGGATTCAACTGGCCATTGTATGGACCAACGACCCATAGGTTTGTTCATTGGTTCTGCAAATTTTTGATTTAATTTCGGTAGTTCAGGGGTATTTTGTAAAACCCTATATTTTTAACTCTTAAATGATGTTGTTTAGACTTCCTAAATGTCTGACTTAAGCATTAAACTAAGTATAAAACCTCACTCTCTTCAAATAACTGCAGTTGGGAAATGAAGCTCTCATGGAAAGCTAGGGTTCTTCATCTTCTTCATCTCAAATTCTATTGGGTCTCAATTCTAATAAAGAATTCCATCAAGACCAGGTATGTAAGGTCATGAATAAGGGATTTCTTCCACCCTCATTCCCAATTTTACCTCTATATAATGAATTCAAGTCTCCAAGCACGATCTTATGAAATTCTAAGGTTAGACCCAATTCTCATGAAATCTCTTATAATATCTTATGAATTCAAGTCTCTTATGATTCAATCCATGATCTATGATTATGAATGCATGTTTTCTACTATATTCTCTCATGAATATATGATTTTCAAGTTATGAAGTTTTATTAAAGTATGCATGAATTTCAAACTTATGTATCATGGCCGACTCATCAACATTATTTTCATGGCTAGTTCACGTATGACAAATATGACTGTGATTTTCATGATTTTCTAACAAGCCCATGAAAAACTAAGTATATTTCATGATTATGACAATGAGAAATATGCATATTTTTAGAGTAGTATGTAGCATAGAGTAAGTCGGGGTTTAGCACACCTAGGTCTCCAAACTACGTTCCATCATTGGTATAAATTGATATTTGGAGCCATGCCAGAGAGTATTTCACCCAGCCTGACGGAGCTCATGAATGATATCACTCCTTTATCGTTCTTTGCCCTTGTAAGGTTTAGGACAGCTCTGCCCACTTGAATGAGATAGTTGGGGCATCACGTGCTCATTCATGATGGTGTCTGTTACTTACTTTACATACTTAGTACATTCAAAGTACTGACCGCATACTATATGCTATATCATCTCATGATATAGTGTCACGCCCGAGTCCTCAACCTAGACGAAACACAGTACTTGATGTCACAAGTGACCCCAAGTCAATATTTGGTCTATCATACACCGGTATATTGAGTAAAACATGCATAGAGGAAGCTTTTAAAATGATAACATAAAATGTTCATAGCAGCAAGACTGAATCATAAAGTTTAAACATCATGATAAATATTGTAAATTTGAAAGAAAACTATGTCTATGTCTGAAGCCATCTAACTGAGGAGTTGCTGAGACAATCCCCTAACTAACTCAAAGTCTAACTGAAACTAATAAATGACTGAAAGGAAGAAATAATGCCCTTGGATGATGAGGACTCACACTTCACAGCTGAGGCAGAAAATCTGATATGTGGCAACTAACGATGCTTAGTCTGAGAACCTGCAGCTGTATCATGAAACGATACAGCATAAAAGTATGCGTCAATACTTTGAATGTACTGAGTAAGTGGGAGAAACATAACTAAATAAAAATATTGAACTGAATTGACACACAATGACCAACAGGTAAGCTGAACTGAACTATTGATATAATCTAAAATGGTCAAGATGACCTTTCTCTGATGGTCAAGGACATTCCCCAAGTCTAAAATACTGAAATTTGGGATACTGCACTGAACTGAGCTACTTATTCTGAAACTAGACTGGATTGACTAGTGGGAAAGTATATAACCAACATATAATCACGTGAGCTAGACGTGGAGTCTGATGTATACACTTCACCGGTAGGACCCAATATACCTTGCTAGGGTATAAAGGCATGAAATGAGTGATCACAAAAGTCTGGGGCAATCAGGCCAAGTAATACTATACCCTACGTTAGCAACATAGTTTAGGGAACCTGGGTGCACTGGAACCCCGACCCGGTCGGTGCTAAGTTCTACTCCCACTGGAAAACCTAAATTGAACTACTAAGTTGATAGCTTGAAACGGGGTCCAAGACTAGTCAGGGACGTATAATTGCATGTACCCTGAGAGTCCTATCGGACTAGATTTTGAAACTGGGTTCTAGACTGGTCAGAGCTGCTTGTTTGGAAGCATCGTAACCGTCTAAGAACAAGATGTAACTGAACTGGGGTCTTAGGTCTAGTCAGAGCTATATACCAGAATGTCATGACCGCCTAATGGACCAAAAACTATAATCTGAGTCTGATTTTGATAACTGAGAGGCACCACTGACACCTCGAAATAAAACTGAAGTTAAACTGATCAGTTGACAAAGTTTCTTAAAGATTCTGAAGAGACTCGACGTTCTAACTGGTTTGAACAACTAGCATCCATAGAGAACTCAACTTATCCTAACAACACGGGAATTTCATAATATGGCAGCAATTCATGAATTAATGAAATCTCATCTGTCAGGACTAAATCATTCTTATCAATGAGATAATCGCACAACAAATATATAGTGAGAATTTCTAGGAAATTCAGCCCAAAACATATTCATTCACTAGATGGGATTTAATAAGAAGAATCATTACTCGAAAGGTAGGGCTTAAATTCACTATCTCAAGAACATCGATAATTTAAGTAAAAACTTATGGGAATCATATCAATATCAAACGAGGATATCATTCTATGGGAAATTAATGAGGTATAGCATGCAATTTGTTTGTATTCAAAAACTCAGGGCTAAAATAGATGGAGAACTAGTAGAGGGTTTTGGGGGACACAAGGGAAGAACAATTCCCCTGTTGAATCCCCACATACCTGTTGAAGAAACCTGTTGAAATTGCTGAATAATTGAAGAAGAAGGATCTGCCCTAGTTTGAAGCTCTGTACTGCTCTTAGAGGAACTCTGCATTCTGTTTCTGGGGAGTTTGAGTGGGGAATGAGGAAAAGAACCCATTACCCCCACTAGAACATCTGAAACTGATGCTAAAACGACATGGTTTAGAGCTTGGGAGGGTAGGAAATTACTAAATATCCCTTAGACATTCATTGGGAAAAACTGTCAGGTGTCCCTAACGACTAACCTAATGAGTCGTGGCATTTGAAAACGACTCGTGGTCATGCCCGTCAGGTATACTGCCTGAAATCTGCAGTGGGTGACCACGAATGACTTAATGAGTTGTTGTCACTGGACATGACTCGTGGTCACCAGCCGTCGACCACACTGTCTCACCCCTTGGGAAAATAATACAAGGCTGGTAACGGGTCACTAAGTGAGTCGTTCCCACAGATGACAACTCTTCGCGACCACCCGTCAAGAACACTGCCAACTTCGCAAGTTTCTTGATTATGGCCTGACAACGAGTTACTCAACGAGTCATGGGAAGTGACCACGACTCGTGAGGTTTCCCATTGGGAACACCAATTTTTCTTAGTCATCCTTCTCATGGTTGACCTAATGAGTCATTGGGACCCTTAACGACTCGTTGAGTGGGTCATTCTGCAACATTTTTACAGTTTTTTTCCAAATTTTCTGATTTAAGTCCTGGAATTAGATTTTGAATTTCTGGGGCATTACAATATCTCCCCCTTGTAAACATTCATCCTCGAATGTTAGAAAACACACAGGAACCAGAAAAAAATAGCAATCAGAGTTTCCAAATACTGCTCATTTAACTCCAAAAACTGTCGGAATGACTACCTCTAATTCAAAATACATAACTAAACTGGATTTTCTTGTCATACATACATTCAAAAATATAAATGAGACTTGAACATATGAATTGAGTCATGAAAACTAAACTAAGTTCTAGGATTAAAACTATTACCTCTAGCTGTGCTAGAGCCTGTGGGGAACAAATGCGGGTATTTGGCCATCATATCTGCTTCGGCCTCCCACGTAGCTCCTTCAACCTGCTGATTTCTCCATAAGACTTTGACTAAAGCTATTTCCTTGTTCCTCAGCTTACGCACCTGACATTCAAGGATCTGGACTGGCACCTCCTCATATGTGAGACTATCCTTGATTCCCACATTATCCAATGACACCACAGAGGTTGGGTCTCCAATGCACTTCTTCAAAAGTGACACATGGAAACTAGGTGTACAACTGCTAGTTCTGAAGGCAACTCTAGATCATAGGCCACATTGCCGACATGCTGCAAAATTCTATAAGGTCCCACATACCTTAGATTGAATTTTCCTTTCTTTTCAAACCTCATCACCTCTTTCATGGGCGAAATCTTCAGGTATAGCCAGTCATCAATTGCAAACTCTAATTCTTTCCTCCACACATCGGCATAAGATTTCTAACGGCTTTGAGATGTTTTCAACCTTTCTCGGATGAGCTGAACTTTCTGCATTTCCTCATGAATCGAGTTTGGCCCTATCAAGGTAGCTTCACCAACTTCAAACCACCCCATAGGAGACCTACACCTTCTACCATACAATACTACAAATGGGGCCATATGGATGCTAGAATGATAGCTGTTGTTGTACGAAAACTCGATAAGAGGCAGATGGTCATCCCAATTACCCTTAAAATTGATGCGCATGCTCTTAGCATATCTTCTAGAGTCTGAATAGTCTGCTCAGCTTGCCTATCTTTCTGCGGGTGAAAAGTTATACTAAGCTCGACCTGAGTGCCAAGTCCCTTCTGAAAATACTTCCAGAAATGGGAGGTGAACTGGGTACCCCTGTCTGAAATAATGACCAATAGCACCCTATGAAGTCTAACCAGCTCTCGAATATAAAGTTTAGAATAGTCCTTAGTTTAATCTGTGGTTTCGACTTGGAATCGTGCTGTCGATGAGTCCGAGGTAGACCCATAATAAAGTTCATATTCACTTCTTCCCACTTCCATGTGGGTATGCTGATATCCTGGGTCATACCTCCTGGTCTCTGGTGTTCTACCTTGACTTGCTGGCAGTTCATGCACTTAGCTACAAATTCTGCAATGTCTCTTTTAATGCCATTTCACCAGTAAATATCCCGTAATCGTGGTACATTTTGGTAGCACTGAGGTGAGTGGTGTATCTAGAGTTGTGTGCCTCATCCAGTATTTGTTGTCTCAACTCACCCACATCTGGTACACACAACCTGCCCTGGAAATGAAGCACCCCATCTCCCACTTGGGAAAAAGCCTCAACCTCTTTTCTGAGAACTGCTTCTTTAAGTTTAAGTAGAACTGGATTTTCATCTTATCTGGACTTAACTTCTACTGCCAAGGATGAATCCGACCCGCTTTGCGTTACCACGCCACCTTCAGCTAAATCCACCAACTGCACCCCTAACATGGCTAGCTTGTGAATTTCTTTCTCTAGCTCCCTCTTGCCTTCCTCAATGTGAGTTACACTTCCCATAGACCGTTTACTTAGGGCGTCGGCCACCACATTAGCCTTACCCGGGTGATACAGCACACTCATGTCATAATCCTTTAGCAGTTCCAACCACAATCTCTGACGCAGGTTTAGGTCCTTCTGGCTGAAAACATACTGAAGGCTCTTGTGATTTATGAACACATCCACATGAGCCCTATATAGGTTGGTCTCCATATCTTTAGCGAAAACACCACCGCTTCCAACTCCAAGTCATGAGTTGGATAATTCTTCTCATGGACCTTGAGCTGTCTGGAGGTGTAGGCTATCACTTTGCCTCGCTGCATCAAAACAAAACCGATTCCGACTCCAGAAGCATCACAATAAACAACTAACCCCTCTGTTCCATCTGGCAAGGTCAAAATTGGAGTGGTAGTGAGTCGAGTATTCAACTCTTGGAAGCTCTTCTCACACGCATTTGACCACTGGAATTTCACCTTCTTCTAAGTTAACTTAGTCATAGGGGAGGCTATAGAAAAGAAACCCTCCACAAACCATCGGTAATAACCCGCTAAGCCCAGGAAACTCCTGATTTCAGTAGGAGAGGTAGGTTTGGGTAAATCTTTTACTGCTGCTATCTTATGAGGGTCCACTCATATTCCTTCGCCTGAAACCACATGAACTAAGAAAGTCACGGACCTTAACCAGAATTCACATTTGCTAAACTTGGAAAATAACTGGCAGTCCTTGAGTGTTTGTAGCACTATCCTCAGGTGATCTGCATGCTCTTCCATATTTCTGGAGTATACCAGAATGTCATCGATAAATACATTGACGAACATATCTAGGTACTGCTTAAAGACCCTATTCATCAAATCCATGAAGGCTGCAGGGGCGTTTGTGAGTCCAAAGGACATCACTACAAACTCGTAGTGACCACATCAAATTCTGAGTGCTGTTTTTGGTATCTCACACTCTCTGACCCTTAATTGGTGGTATCCTGACCTGAGATCGATCTTGGAGAAACAACTGGCTCCCTAAAGCTGGTCGAATAGGTCATAAATTCTAGGTAGGGGAGATTTGTTCTTGATTGGGACTTCGTTCAGCTGATGGTAATCTATGCACATTCTGAGGGTACCATCTTTCTAAGAATGAATAGCACTGGAGCACCCCATGGAGAGATGCTGGGTTTGATAAAAACCTTCTCAAGAATATCTTTTAGCTTCTTCTTCAACTTCTTAAGCTCAGTTGGAGCCATTTTATAAGGAGGGATGAAGATGGCTTGAGTATCTGGGAGGAGATCTATTCCTAAGTCTATTTCTAGTTCATGGGGAACTCCGGGAAGATCCTTAGGAAAAACATCTGGGAACTCATTGACTACCGGAACTAACTTGATGGTTGGGGTCTCAGAGTTGGAATCCTTGACCTGAACTAAATGATATAGACATCCTTTGGAAATGAGTTTCTGGGCCATAAGGTAGGAAATAAACCTACCCTTAGGCACTAAACTGTTGCCCGTTCGTTATAAAACTGGCTCATTAGGAAACTGGAACTTGACAACTCTAGTTCTTCAATCAACCGAGGCATAGCACGAGTGTAACCAATCCATGTCGAGAATAAGGTCGAACTCGAACTTGTCTAGCTCTACGAGATCAACTGGAATTATTCTATTTAGGACTGAGACTAGGTAATTTTTGTACACCCGGCTAGCTCTAACTAACTCGCCAACTAGGGTGGTGACTAAGAATGGTTCTAAGAGGACCTCTGGACTTATATTAAATTGAAAATCTATATAAGGAGTCACAAAAGAAAGAGTAGCTCCTAGATCTAAGAGGGCATATACATCTAGATGGAAGAGACGTAACATACCAGTAACTACGTCAGGTGAGCTTTCCTGATCCTGACGAGAAGATAGAGCATAGAAACGATTCTGGCGCTGACTGCCATCTGTACCTAATGAGGTTGCCTGCTGAGCTGGTCGGCCTGCTGGAGTTGCTGAGGTAGTGGATTGTGATCTCCCTCGCCCTGCTATCGGGCACTTCCTAAGCCTGTGTCCCAGATGTCCACACCCAAAACAACCCTTTTGTCCCTGAAGGCATTCTCCTGGGTGATTCCTACCACACTTAGGAAAAGCTGGATACTTGTTCCTTGTACTGTGGGCCTGAGACTGAGTGCCAGATGACCCATCCCTCCGATCCTGGCATGACCGAAAAGTTTGGGCCCTAGCTGAGCTAGGTACTGGGGCCCTCTGCTGTTGTTACTGTTGTTGCTACTGTGGGAGGCTACCACCGCCAGATCTCTGGTGGCCAAAATCTGAATGACCAGTTCTTTCCCGCTTGTTCTTATGTTCCATGTCTTTCAGCTTCTCTGCCTCAATCTGCTGGGCATACAAAATTAAGCTAGAGAGGTCCATGTCCTTAATTAGCATTATTGTCCGTTACTCTTTGAGGACCAGATCAGATATTCTATTTACGAATTTCAGCATCAGAGCTCTTGGCTCGGCCACCATCTCTAGAGCATACTTTGATAGTCTAGTAAACTCCAGAGCATACTCCTCCACTGTCCGGTTGCCCTGCCGTAGGTTCACAAAATCTTCCATCTTAGCCTCCCTCAGCTCCCGAGGGAAAAACCTATCTAGGAAAGCTGTGTGGAACTCCTCCTACTCCAGAGGTCCTGCTCCCACTGACTGCCCCTCCTTCCACTGCTCATACGAAACCTGGGCTACCCCTTTAAGTTGATAGGCAGCCAGGTTAACACTCTCAGAGGAGCTGACTCCCATAATACGGGTAATCTTCCTGAACTCATCTTCAAACTCTTGGGGGTCCTCCCCCACTTTAGATCCTTGAAATGATGGAGGGTTCATACGGGAGAAGTCCCACACCCTTGCCACTGCTACAGACCCATTCGGGTTCACCAACACAACCAACTGATTCACCTGATTGGTCACGACTTGAGCCAGTAATTGAATGGTCGCTCTGAAATCTACAGTAGAAACTGAACCATCTTGGGGAGCTACCGAGGCTGGTGGAGCAGGTCTGTTGGCATTACTGGCCTTTCTTCCGTTACCACGTCTAGGAGGCATGGTTCACTGAAATGAAATAGAGCACGAATTAGAAGGGCATTTTTGGAATTGAACTTTAATGCAAGATAAAGAATATGAAAAAAAAGAGTTTTCCTAATAACATCTCATAGTCTCCTCGTCATAAGTGTGGCGTGCTTCACACTCATGAAGAGGACTCTACTCGATGCAGCTTTTAGACATTCCGAGGATACTCTAAGCCTAGCTGTGATACAAAGTTTTTCATGCCCGAGTCCTCACCCTGGACGAAACATAGTACTTGAGGTCACAGGTGACCCCAAGTCAACCCTGTCTATCATACAATGGTATACTGAGTAAAACATGCATAACAGAAGCTTTTAAAATGATAACATAAAATGTTCATAACAGCAAGACTGAATCATAAAGTTTAAAGATCATGATAAACACTATAAATATGAAAGAAAACCATGTCTATGTCTGAATCCATCTAATGGAGGAGTTGCGGACAAGTCCCCAGCTAACTAAAAGTCTAACCGAAACTAATAAATGATTGAAAGAATGAAATAATGCCCTCGTATGATGAGGACTCACATTTCACAGTTGAGGCGGAGATTCTGATCTGCACCAACTAACGGTTCTGAGTTTGATAACTTGCAGTTGTATTATGAAACGATACAACATAAAAGTATGCGTCAGTACTTTGAATGTACTGAGTAAGTGGGAGAAACATAACTGAATATAACGTCTGAACTAAAATAACACGCAATGACCAACAGGTAAGTTGAACTGAACTACTGATATAATTTGAAATGGTCAAGATGACCTTGTCTGATAGTCAAGGACATGTTCTAAGTCTGAAACACTAAAATATGAGATACTGCACTAAACTGAGCTACTTATTCTGAAACTGGACTAGACTGACTAGTGGGAGAGTATATAACCGACATATAACCACGTGAGCTAGACGTGGAGTCTGATGTATACACCCCACCGGTAGGACCCAATATACCTTTCTAGGGTATAAAGGCATGAATTGAGTGACCACAAAAGTCTGGAGACAATCAGGCCAAGTAATACTGTATTCTACGTTAGCGACGTAGTTTAGGGAACCTTGGTGCACTGGAACCCTGACCCGCTCTGTGCTAAGTTCTACTCCCACCGGAAAACCTAAACTAAACTACTAAGTTGATAGCTCGAAATGGGGTCCAAGACTAGTCAGGGACGTATAACTGCATGTACCCTGAGAGTCTTATCAGACTAGACTCTGAAACTGGGTTCTAGACTGGTCAGAGCTGCTTGTTTGGAAGTGTCGTAACCGTCTAAGAACAAGATGTAATTTAACTGGGGTCTTAGGGCTAGTTAGAGCTATATACCAGAATGTCATGACCGCCTAATGGACCAAAAACTATAATCTGAGTCTGATTTTGATAACTGAGAGGCACCACTAACACCTCGAAATAAGATTGAAGTCAAACTGATCAGTTGACAAATTTTCTTAAGAGACTCAACGTTCTAACTGGTCTGAACTACTAGCAGCTAGTAGAGAACTTAACTTATCCCAACAATATGAGAATTTCATAATATTGCAGCAATTCAAGTATTAAAGAAATATTATCTGTCAAGACTAAATCATTCTTATCAATGAGATAATTGCTCAACAAATATATAGTAATAATTTCTAGGATATTCAGCCCAAAACTTTATTCATTCACTCGACGGGATTTAATAAGCAATATCATTACTCGAAAGTTAGGGCTTAAATTCACTATCTCAATAACCTCGATAATTTAAGTAAAAAAAGATGGGAATCATATCAACAACAAACGAGGATATCATTCTATGGGATATTAACGAAGTATAACATGCGATTTGCTTGTATTTGAAAACTCAAGGCTAAAATTGATAGAAAACTAGTAGACGGTTTTGGGGGACACAAGGGAAGAACAATTCCCCTGTTGAATTCTCACATAGCTGTTGAAGAAACCTTGAGAAATTGCGGAAGAATTGAAGAACAATGATCTGCTCTAGTTTGAATCTCTATACTACCCTGAGAGGAACTCTGCGTTCTATTTTTGGTCACTTTGAGTGGGGAATGGTGAAAAAACCCATTAACCCCACTGAAACATCTAAAACTGATGCTAAAACAATGTGGTTTAGATCTTGGGAGGGTAGGAAATTACAAAATAGCCCTTAGAAATTCGCTGGGAAAAACTGTCAGGTGTCCTTAATGGGTGACTTAACGAGTCGTGGCGTCTGAAAACGACTTGTGGTCATGCCCGTCAGGCACAGTGCCTGGAATCTCCAGTGGGTGACCATGAATGACTTAACGAGTCGTGGTCACTGGACACGACTTGTGGTTACCAACCGTCGACCATACTGTCTCACCCCCTGGGAAAATAATATAAGGCTGGTAATGGGTCACTCAACGTGTCATTCCCACTGATGATGACTCGTGGTGACCACCCATCAAGAACACTGCCAACTTCTCAAGTTTTTGGATTCTATCCTGACAACAAGTGACTCAACGAGTTGTGGGACCGGAACACTACTCGTGAGGTCGCATGTTGGGAACACTGACTTTTCTTAGGCATCCTTCTCACAGTTGACCTAACGAGTTGTTGGGTCCCTTAACAACTCGTTAAGTGGGTCGTTCTGCAACATTTCTACAATTTTTTCCAAATTTTCTAATTTAAGTCTTGGAATTAGATTTTGATTTTCTGGGGCATTACATATAGGTTCGTGCAATCAGTCTTAGCTTCACCTTTAGCCTCGCTCCCACTTCAGTCCAGTTCTAGTGTTGGTGAGTCCTCGTGATCCGAAAACATTAGTTTTGATATGTTTTCTTTTGTTTATGTCTTTCAGTTTTAAATATTGGTAAAGCTAGCTAGGGGTGTTGTTCCATCAGCTCGTCTATGATTAGAGGCTTTTCAGACAACTATGTATTAGATGGTTCAGCGTTGTTGACTTGTTGTCTACGTTTATGCTTTATGATATTCAGTATTCCTCTTATGTTATATCCATAAATCCTTTCCTATTAGTTTATGCTCAATAATATGCTATGTATGTGCTGTGGGTTAGCTTGGAGCCTTTCGTGGTTCTAGGTCCTTTGTTGCGGTTCAGGGACCATGCTCAAGTCGTGATAGTTATGAACTCTAATGATCTTAATTGGGTGAAATTAATTATGGGCTTGAGAATATTTGACTGATCTAGGTTTTGTAAATTGTGATTAGTGATGAAAGTCATTCAATCCTGCCCAATTGCCTTTATTGTGCTTGAAAGAACCATTTTAGGTTGGGTTAGCATCATCAACAATAACCCAAGGCTCTAACCCTTGTTTAATGAATTCACCTAGCCATAGGGGGAATCCAATTGGCAAAATATAATCAGGTAGAAGGGAGTTCTCTTCAATTTGATAAAATTGATGTAGATTGACACCATTGGAATTGTTGAAAGAAACTCATTGCTTTCCTAAGTTGATTGCTTACAAATTCATCAAAAGCCCATTTTCAATTAGCTCATTTGAGTGATTTAGGGGGATCAACTCAAGTTTGGGGATACTTTCCTAGTTTTTCTCATTATTGATTAAATCCTTAAGCATTTGCATTCTTAGTTGTAGCTATATTTTCTCTTAATGCTAATTTGAATAGAATCTTGTAACACCCTAAAAGTTTCTAAGACCAGATCCCAGACATGAAGCAAGAAACCAGCAGAAAGTGAAATTTCTTTCCTACAGAATGAGTCTTGGAACAACTCATCATGAGGAACCATGAGTCGTGGTCAGACTCATGGTGAGCTAAGCTGCCTTCTTCTAAGAACCCATGACCACGACTCAAGTAAGGAATTATGGGATCAAGTAACAAGTCTTCATGATGAGCCACAGGATGAAGTCCAGAGACCTAGTCAAGTTTCCCTCATACCACGAGCCAACTAATGACCCGTCACACCAAGTAACGAGCTGTAGTGACCAACTGTTAGATGAGGTTCAGAGAATATGTAACTGGTCCCTAAGACCATGGGCAATGGCCATGAATCATGGTATGGTGGCACGACTTATTCCATTAGTCATGGGATGGGAATTAGAGATTGAACAAATAGGCCCTAGTGACCATAAGAAGTCACCATAAGTTGTGGTCAGACCTAACAACTCATGGTGATGAGTCATTGTCACTGGTGACAATTTCCAGCCCATTTTTCTTAAGGGTGTTTTGGTCCTTTCCCACTATTTTAACTCGTAAACTACATCTTTTTGGGATATTCTAGAAGGGAATTAGTCGACTTTGCCTTCTCATTCTCACATATACTCAGAAACATACGACAGAAGTAACAAATCCTCTCAAATCAAGGTTAGCATTCTTCTTCAAAGCTCTGAGATTCAAGCTATCGCAAGGGAGACTTCTTCTGCAAGTGTGACTTCAACAAGAGTTTTCTTTCACTGTTGTGTACCAATTATTATCAGAAACCCCAAAAAGTTAAATTCTGTAGAAACCATGTCCTAGGGTTTTCATTCAATGCATGATTTCCATTAACTTCTCAGTGCTTCAAGATTCCCATGATTAGTAATGTAAGATGATGTCGCCAAAGTGCACACAAGCAAACATGGTCGTCAAGTAATATGGGTCGGTGAAGTCCTGAATATCGATCTATCAGAGACTTGTTAGATTAATGGCTTAAGATTAACACTTTATTTCACTAGTTAGAAAAACATAGATAATATTGTGGAATGGTTTGGAGATTAAACTACTAAAACTTGAAATGTAAATCAACTACTTAACTAAAATTGTTTCAAACGTGTTTTTACTTCAAATGATGCTGAAAATCTAGGAAAATGGCACTTTCACTTCAGGTTGAGTTTTCAAGACTTGAATACGCTAGATTAATTCTTCCTAAGGTTGCTACTTGAAAGTTACTATCTCATTTCTTGCCACTCTCCCGAGCATCCAAGAACTATCCTATGAACCCATAATGCCTATATCCCTATGGTCACAGTAGAAGCGTTAGAAGACGATTATAGCTACTTGTATATCAACTAAATAAGGTTGGAGGGTATATTCTTATCCCTATCAACAACTTTTATCTTGAGCTCAGTTGAACAAGAGTCTTTGAATACCTATTATATTCCTACTTTTAACCGTTTTAGTTCCCTCTCCTGAGTTCAATCAAAGCTAACAGATTTATTCAAAAGGTAATCAATTTAACAAATAATCAATTAACATAAGTAAGAACTTTAATGAAGAATCAATACTAGCATAAATAAACTATCAAACTCCAGCCATCTATTGTGGCTAAAATCATAGAATATGAGTTTACTCATGTATAAGCGGAAAAACAAAGACATAACCATCATTCGAAGTAAAAACAATAGAGAAAAAAAGAAAAACCTAAGTACTTGTCTCTCCTCTCAAAAGCTGCTTACAATGATCAATGTGATCCCAAAATGTGATGTACAGTAGCTAACAAATTACCTAGATTTATGTCTATAGGTGACACTTTTTCCCTTATGTATTTAGCTTCAAAGTCAACAAATATTCATCCCGGAGTAGGTCTGACGCGCTGCTCCACCCAATGCACTAGGTTTGGCTCCATTTTCCTATGAAGTTTTTCTCTGGATGGCCCACGCCAGACAATGCACAAAGATGTTAGTCAAATTTCTTAGCACATGGACCCCTCTGGCGCGCCACGCCAGCCAAAGCACCAGAATGTTAAGAAAGTTTTTCTAAGTCTGTGATGCTTTTGGCGCGCCACGCCACTCATCTCGCTAAGGTGTTGATCAAATTTTCTTCTGATGTTTTGGACCATCTGTGCCACACCACCCATAACACCAACTTTTCTGTAGATGTAATCTAAAGTTTAGGGGTTGGCGTGCCACACCAACCAGCTCACCAAGCCAACTTTCACGAACTCTTCTTTCTTCACACCTTAGGTCATTATTGAGTCCATTTTCCTTGGTTTCCTACTCAAAATATCTAAAAACATTTGTTAGCTTAAAAGACACACAAAAACATGAATTTAGGCATTTCATAAGGATTATGAACTCAAAAGAAGGCAAAACATGGGTAAAACATGGAAAATGAGCATAAGAATATGGCCAACATCACTACCCTACACTTAAACCATTGTTCCTCCTCAAAAAATCCTTTCGTGCACAAACTCATCTTTTCTCACCACTTGCCACCTCTATCAATTCTTACTCAACCACTAGCATAGAGTTTATGACTAAGTAGTTCATTAGCTTATGGCAATTCATATCAAGCACATTATAGAGTTTTCACATTCAAGACTACACAACTTTCATAACCGACTCATCTTTTTAAAATAGGGCCAACAATTAACCATGAAATATGCAACATATAGTACACCGACTTAGGCATCTTGTGCACCTTAGTTTTAGCGATGTTTATCTCTTAAATTTTCAATTGCAAAACATGGAACATAATAAGCAAGGCACTTTCACCCTGAGAAATGATATATCATACATATGAAACATACCAAAAGCTGGTGCTTCATCTACACTTAGACTACATAGTTTCAAGAGATTAAGATCATAAGGACTTTTTTTCATACTAATGTCAGTTAAGGGATGGGTAGGAGTGATCTCTCTTTGATAGTGACTACCAATCCTAAGCACTTTTAAGATATTTTTCATCTTTCATATCCACCACTTTCTCCTTTATTGTTCACCTGTCATTTCACTCACCCTTTTTCTCTTACTTTCATGCCCCTTTATTCACTACTTGACTGTTATTTTCTGCTTGAAAGATAAAAAATGTCTATTGGAAATAGCCTCTCTACCTTCGAAGTGGAGGCAAGGTCTGCGCACATTCTACCCTTCCCAAACCCCACTTTGTGGGAGTGCATTAGGTTGTTATGTTTTTGCTTGAAAGATGAAAAATGTCTACTGGAAATAGTCTCTCTACCTCGAAGGTGGAGGCAAGATCTGCGTACATTCTACCCTTCCCAGACCCCACTTTGTGGGAGTACACTAGGTTGTTGTGTTTTTGCTTGAAAGATGAAAAATGTCTACTGAAAACAACCTCTCTACCTCTAAGGTGGAGGTAAGATCTGTGTACATTCTACCATCCTCAGACCCCATGTTGTGGGAGTACACTGAGTTGTTGTTGTCCTAGTAGCAAGTAAACAACATATTTGTGGGCACCCCTTCTTTTTACTTTCTCTTCTTACTATCCACACAATTTTCTTCTTTCCTTTCCCTTGTCATTCATACATTGATGGACCTTCACTCAAGTCTCAAAGTGCCTAAGACCATCTTTTTGGATCAACAATTTCGAAGGTCACACAACAAAAGGGGATAGGCTACTTTTGTGGCTAAGAAAAGGAGAAGGCTTATGGCTAAAGGGGGTTAACTAGGGAAAATGTTCAAGAAGGTAAAAAAAAACATGGAAAACATGGCTTTTTCAAAGAAATGCCTTAATCATCTCTTAACTATTTAACAACTTGACATCCAACATACACTAAGGCAAGTTCTAGATGCTACATTATGTACAAAAGACAACAATTAAGCTCAACTGACATGGAATCAAGAATCTAGTTAGTTTCCTAGAACTACACAGTCATACAATCACATTGAACAGAATTTCTTTTATTAAGCCCTAAGAGTATCTTGAGTCGAGTTAAAGAACTTTTTGTGTCTCTCATGGAATTCCTACTTATGCAATTACGATGACCACTTCATTTCCTCTAGCTTAGCTTCTAAGTGGAATGATGTCTAACTCAAACCTTAAAAAAGTGACTAATTTTCCCTTACGATGATCATCATCCATCCATCATCGAGAAGGATCACTATGCTATGATGAAACAAAATTTCTTTTTGACTATAAAATTAAACCAAACAAACAAACTACTAGAGACGAACAAGTCATAACAAGACAAGGCATCATCGAGGTTTACAGTCATCAGAATTACTCTTTATTACAGACTAGAGTTAACCAATCATAGAGCTACTAACATAGAGCATGGCAACTAATGCTTTAGCCTACTACAAATTTAGAAAAGAAAGAACAAACAAGAAATCTTTCCTCCACCCCACACTTAAATAGTACACTGTCCTAAGTGCATAAAAAAATATATAAAGTAGGGAGAGAAAAAGAACCTCATGGGCCTCTAAGCACAGTTGTCACCATCAGGATTGTACTCCTGATCATCATTATCATCATCCTTTCAATCAACCTAAATGGCACTTGTGGTACCATCATCCTCTTCATCATTGTCCAAGTTATCAACACGATTAGTCAGCATTGTAGGCTTATCATCATCAAACGGTTCCTCAAAAGCTGGTCCCGCTCTGCATATCAGCATCACACTCTCAGTGAATAGTTACTGCTCCTCCAGGGATGACATCTCCTCATGGTAGGTCTACTTCCGATCCTCAGTTGCAACTCTAACATTCCAAACATGTGATCTCTCCAGCTATCATCTCAAATCTGACAACCAACTACAGTGAGAAGTGGAGCAGTAGAAGTGATAGGCTCCTTGACCTTCGTGACATCAATCATCTTGTCCCCCAAGTGCCCTGCTAGAGTTAGACAAAGATCCGCCTCTTCTTCCTCAATTCCAATATCTCTTAAAAACTTAGTCAGGAGGCTTCCATGACAATACTCCTATTTGCAGCTATCCCTTGACCTTCTCATGTTATCTATGAGCACTTCACCAAATTTGATTGGTAGCCCTTTCATCAGCATGCATATCAACATGACTCACTCTCTAGTGATCTTAGTTATATGTGTCCCAGGGAGAATCATGGCAGAAACAAGCTTCACCTAAACTCTCGCCTTCTTATTCAAGTAGGAGAATGGAAGTGCAAACTAAGTGCCATAGTGGTCCCTTGCCCAACAGGCTGATGAATGCTCATCACATAGTGTATGGCGAATGTCGCGGTTTAGGGGCTTCTCTAGCAAAATGAAGTACTCGGACGGGTCTACCGCAGGTGTGTTAAGGAAGGCATGGAATGTGTTAGCGGTGAAATGAACCACCTAACCCCTTATTTTTGACCTTGGTGCTCTCTTCGAAGGAAGTGTCCCAATTTGCTTAAAATTCCCTCACCAAAGTGAGGTTGCACTCCTCAGGCTCAACAAAGACATATCCTAATCCCAACTCACGGACCTTGTCGCAGATGGTAGGGAACTCTAGTGCGAGGCGACCTTTGTCAATCCAGTGCTCTGGAGTATATTTGGCCTCCTTTTTGCACTGAAACAGTTTAGCCCATGAGGCTCCACAACTTTGGCTCCGAACCTCCTAGCAGAGGTTCCCTTGGTGGCCGATGAACTTGATCCTTTTTTTCCCTTTCGGAGCTGCTTAGGACCTTTGTGAGCAATCTCCACTTCCTTTCCATTGTTAGCATTTGATGCCATGACACCTTCCAATCAACGATCAAGAACTTCACAAGATTATTTCATGAACAAAAAGGCTAGCTAATTAGGTGTAGCGGGTGCAAAATGACCCCACACTTAATTCACTAGCATACTCGTGAGAATTTGTCAAATAGGATACTCAAGACTTCCCTCATTATCATCCCAAATTCAATAACCCAAATTTTCACTACTTCACACTTACAAAGAAGTTCTTGAAATTTCTTCACATCTCTCCTCTATATTTTTTTCTTTTGAAGATTGCCTCACTATGACCATTCCTTTCACTTTCCCACTGTTTTTAAATCATAATATAAAAAACCCATATATGGAAGTAGTCACCATAAGTTCATTCAACAATCAACATGAAATTTAATATATTCCACAATGAATTATATGAATTTTTCAACAACTCAAGATCTTCACATTAAAAAATTTTAAAATTAAGCACTTTCTCTCTATAATCAATGCTCTACCCACCAATTTCATGATATTCAATTCATCACCCCCTTCATCCTCACAACTTAAAATCACTAAATTCAACCAAAAATAAGCAACCCAAACAAGGATAACACATTATCATGGAAGAACTTTCAGATATAAATGCTAATGAAACCCTATTATGAAATTCAAGGTTTCGCCAACAATAGTGATTTTGGGTCTTTAACTTGAGGAAGAAGGGTATGGAAGCATGCTGTTTACACTAAATAACCAAGAGAGAAGAAAAATACTTACTTGAGTTAAAGAGATTACCATCAGCAAACTCCTTGGAGAGGAAAACAATGGTGGGGAATGGGGGAAGGGAGTTACGACCTATGAGGGGGAGAGAGAGAATTTTATTTGATTTTTTACTTTTGACTTTTAGTGAGAGAGGATGAATGGGGATTTAAAATAAAGGTGTGAGGCATGAGTTATTAGTAATTTTAAGGTTGACCCCGTGTCAAATTTTGAGCCATTGACCTAAAAATATTTTGCCCCAAAACATCTGGCGTGGTGCGCCAGTCACCTCGCCACATACTTAGAATTTTTTTTTCTTCGTGGACTAGGTCTATCGCGTTGCACCCCACGCCAAGTATCTCGGCCCAGAATTAGACTTTTTTAGCTCATTTTCCCTAATCTTTTTGCCTCAAAAGCCTTGTTCATCTCTAGATAACCAAAAAATGTTAGAAAGATGGGTGCCTCCCACCAAGCTCCTTACTTATAGTCGTGGTATGATATTCACGGGTTGCCTCCCGTATAGCGCCTGATTTAACATTGTGGCACGGTGTAAGACTTCTCACTCCTTCACTCTAGTGAGATGAATAGGATCCTAATTACCTGGTGAACTTCCATGAATCACATACTGCTCAACTACCGTCTTAAACCATCCAGGCTCTATCATTGGTCTCACTGTAAAGTACTCATAATGAGATGGTAATCTTTCCACTCTAAACACATGAAAGACTTCCTCATGACCATCTAAAATTATCGACATCTTTCCTGACTTCATCTTTATAACTGCATTGACGGTGGCTAAGAATCCTCTCTCCAAAATAAGGGGAACTGCTACATTTTCTTCCTAATCTAGGATTATGAAGTCCAACAGTAAGATTAAAGGTCCCTCCATGATCAAGACGTCCTCTATGATTCCGTTAGGATAAGCAAGAGACCAGTCAGCAAGCTACAATATCATTGCGGTAGGACGTATTTCACCTTAACCCAATGTTTTGAACAAGGATGTAGAAATCAAACTAATACTTGCACCTAAGTCACACAGTGTTGAACCAACTTCTCTATTCCCAATAACCACTGGAATGGTGAAGCTCCCGGAATCTCTTAGATTCTTTTGAATTTTGTTCTGTACGCGAGGACTGCACTCTTCCGTGAGAGGCACAGTCTCAAACTCCATAAGCCTCCTCTGGTTTGCCACAATATCCTTTAGATACTTGGTGTATTTTGGAACTTCCTGCAACAACTCTATCAACGGTAAGTTAACATATACCTACTTCGACATATAAAATAATTTCTCACAAGCTGTGTCCTCTTTCTGTTTCTCAAACCTTTGTGGAAATTGAGGGGGTGTTTTGGCTTCTACCAATTTCGGCTATGAGTTTCTTGAATCACCAACCTCATGTCTAGACGTCACAACATGCTCTGCATCAACCTTCTTATATCTAGGGATCACCTCACCCAACTCTTTTCTACTGCGCAGAGAAATTGCGCTCACATTTTTCTTGGGGTTCTTCTCAGTGTTACTCAGAAGGGCCTCTTGTTTTTTGTTATTCTGCTAAAGGGCAAATGGCCCCATCCATCACTCTAGCTTATGGATGGACTTCTGCATCTCATTAACAATCTAATCTACTGAACCATCAACTACTTTATTGTCTCCTCTTGTGAGTTGCCAGGCTGCTGGCCCTGAGGCCTTGGATAGTTGTGCTGGGGCCTTTGGAAATTTTTATTCCCTCCCCATGAGGGATTTGTTGCATTTCTGTATCCCTGGTTGTAATTTTTACCTACAAAACCTCCACCATGACCTTGCTATCCCACAAAATAAACATACTCTAGGTTTAGTCGACAACCAGAATAAGTGCGGCCGTCTCCACACACCTCACATAAAGGTGGTGGAGTTTAGGCCTGGTAGACCTACTGAACCTTAGTTCTTGCTTGTGTGATTACAATCTTACTAATCACATTCACCAGTTGACTGATATCTACTCAGATTGCTGCTACACCATCTACCTCGAGCTTTCCTAGCACCTTGGCTACTGTGAACCTTTTTCCTGAGTCTTGATAGTCTTGACTCCCCACTGGAATGAGATTTAAAAGAGCCTCTATCTCATCATAGCTCTTGGACAAAACTTGTCCATGTGCGTTAGCGTCAAGAAAGATCTTTGATACTAGTTTCAGCCCCTCTATAAAGTTGTGCTCCATAATCTCCTTTGGCCACAAGTTATGCGGGCAATCTCTCAAGTAGTCCTTGTATCGTTCCCATGCCTGAGCTAAGGTCTCACCATCTTTCTGTATAAAATCAGAGATCTTCCTTCTCAACTCTTCTGTCCTCCTTGAAGAGAAGAACCTATTGATGAATTTGTTGGAAAGAGTCTCCCAAGCGGTGATGGAACCTGCTGGCTCATTCTGAAGTCACTCCTTGGCTTCACCATTCAACGAGAACGGAAACAACGTGATCTTAACATAATCATCTGACATATTCTAATAGTGAAAGTTCTCACTCAGCTCCATGAATGTATTTAGATGTATGTAAGGATCCTCATGCGACTTTCCCTGATATTGGCAAGTATTTTGGACCAACTACACAGTCCCTTCCTTCAACTTGAACTTTCCAGTGATGCCTGGCTCGATGATTTCTTTGGAAGCATTCTCCAAGTTTGTACTAGCAAAGTTAAGCACTGGAACCCTCTCCTGGTTGTTGCCTTGTGCTTTCTCATTATTCTCAATAGCTAACCTACAAAAAGTTCTCTCAATTTTTGGATCAAAAGAAGCCGAAGATGGTCCTTGACTTCTCGTATGTGGCATACACTAAGAACACAACAATTGTAAACTTCAACAACCAACAAACAAAACGTAAAATACAGAATAGCGGAATAAAAATCCTAACCTACAAACAATTAATCAATCTTCAAGTCCTCGGCAATGGCGCCAAAAGCTTGATGTCACCCAAGTGCATGTAAGCGCACATGGTTGTCTAGTAATATAGGACGGTGAAGTCCCGATTATCAATCCCTTAGAGACTTGTCAGATTAACCACTTAAGGTTACCACTTTATTTTATTATTCAGAAAAACACAGATAAAATTGGGGAACAGTTTGGAGATTAAACTACTAAAACATGAAATGTAAATTAGCTACTAAACTAAAATTCTTTCAAACCTGTTTGTACTTGAAATGATGATGAGAATCTAGGGAAATGATACTTTCGATTCAGGTTGAGTTTTTAAGACTTGAATACGCTTAATAATTTTTCCTAAGTTTGCTAGCTTCAAGTTACTATCTTTTCTTGCCACTTGCCCGAGCATCCAAGAACCATCCCATAAACCCTAATGCTTATATCCCTATGGTCACAGGAGAGCATGAGATAACGGTTGTGGCTACTTGTATATCAACTAAATAAGGTTGAAGGGTGTATTTCTACCAACAACTTCTATCTTGAGCTCAGTTGAACAAGAGTCTTTGAATACCTGTCTAATTCCTATTTTAACCCTTTTAGTTCCCTCTGTCAAGTTCAACCAAAAACAAACAAATTTATTCAAAAGGTGACTAATCTAACGAATAATCAATTAACATAAGTAAGAATAAACAACCTTTAATGAAGAATCAATACTAGCATAAATAAATTATCAAACTTCAACCATCCACTGTGACCTGTCATGCCCCAAAACATGGGGAGGGCGCAACTAGCTCTCGATACTTCACTGACCGGGAAGCCGACTATATAGCATCTGTAGCTGTAACACCTAGGCCTTGCAGGCCACCTGTCACAATCACCTGGGGCAAACATCTAGACCTATAAGGTCTCAACTACCACAAATAAATAATTGAAATGTCGATAAGGCCGTGGCTATGCTAAACAAAGCAACGGAAAGCTGACAAGGCCACAAACTGAATAATACTATACATACTAAGTCTACAAAGCCTCTAAAGAGTAAACTGAACTGATGGTCGGAATAGGGCTCCAACCTACCCATAACTATAACTCAAAAATCAAGCTGAAATAACTAAGCCCTAGCTCCAGGAAGAAAAGAGCATACCAACACATCCACTGATCTTGCGAATTGCTACTGGAACTGGCAATCCTGGCTTCTGCCTGCACCTGCGGCACGAACGTAGGTCCCCAGGCTAAGGGACATCAGTACGAATGAAATGTACTGTTACGTAAGGTTGAAAACTATAAACATATAAGATAGCAATGATAACTGAGCCATAAATAAGGAATAGTAACAACTTGGAATTCTGGAAACTGAAACACGATAATAACTCAATATTGAAGTGCAAATGCAACCAAATAATGCACAACAAAGTGATGACTATAATGTCGACAGCTAGCTGACCATAAAATTTATGTAAAAATGCCTCCAGTCGATGTACCACACTAGGGTAAAAAAATATCTCTAGCCAGTGTACCACACCAGGGAAAGGTAAAAATATCTCCAGTCGGTATACCATATCGGGGCAAAACAAAAATATCTCTAGCCGGTGTACCATATCGGGGTAAAATAGAAATATCTCCAGCCGGTGTACCACACCAGGGTAAAATAAAAATATCTCTAGCCAGTGTACCATACAGGGGTAAAATAAAAATATCTCAATTATAATCATGAACGGAGCCGATAGAGCTTATACTGAGTCAATTTAACACACATGACATTGAAATGACAAATGCTCAATTTATGGGCGTAATAGGTCTCTTTCGTAACATATAATGCAAGTGAGCACATATAGCATGCAAAATTAGCAAATATGAACATATATCATTTAAAGTTGTCAAATTATATACAACCATGTTGACTCAGTGACTCGATGAACCTTCAGGAGGTTTAGACAATGTAATAACTTTATTAGTCTTGCAAGCAATGTCCAACAAATAATCTTAACAATGTAATGTATCGCTTGCGTAGAAGCACATAGAGTCTCATTTTTATACAATCCTTTAACATCAGGGAACTACATATATATATATATATTTATGTATATATATATATATATATATATGTATGTATGTACTACCCACAGGGTGGTTCCTTTACATGTATCGATAACTACACACTGAAATTCTGTTATCAAACTTATTACTTCGATGATAACATATATTTCTTAACTCATTTGTCTTATTTACGGGAAAACATGGAACTTATAACTTGGAACTTGGAGATATTTATCATAACACTTAACATATACATAGGGCTGAGAGCTGAACTGCAGAGATACAACGTATGAGACTTCTGCATAACGTATAAACTCGTATTTAGTTAACTGAGTGACCTCCTGGAGATTCCCTGGGATTAGAATTTCTAAGCTTAACTGATCATTATCATATCCTATGCTTATACCTACTTCGACATTGGGGACATTGGTACATGGGAAAATCTCCCCTCTAAATTTAGGAATTTCAAATGATAACTCAATAAGAGCTGAATATATAGATGTATGACTTGAATATAACTGAAAGAATTCAACTATATGTTATAACATAAAAATCATATACATTAAGTTCTTACTAGAAATTATTATAATGACTTGTATGTAACTTCAAATAATTGACTGAGACATTAGCATGATTCTAAAAATATGATTTCTTGAAAACTTCTTAGATTAGCATAGCACATTTCAACATAACATAAGGACATGAAGAGATAACTTAAGGATCTGAGACTTGAAGCTCTGTAACTTGGGAACTCTTGAGAAACTCTCTATGTGCTGCCTTATAGTCAAATAAGTACTTATAGCCGTAATTCGGATGATGCTGGATTAACATACAGAAATGTGCAATTATCTTAGGAGCTTAAGAAAACTTACATAATTATAAAAGGCTTAAAATCTCCTAGGATTACCCTTTTTAAACTTGGAAAAAATTTCAAAACATAGAATGGATAACTTAACATAATTGTTTAGGGGTATAGCGGAGAGCTTCTCTTTAACTTATGTTACTAATTTACAGACGTTCAAATCTAATTGATTCACAGAAGGTCGTTACATAGTATTCATTATATCATTTTTCCCCATAACATATTTACACCACTTATTTAACTTAATGCCTTTGCTACTCCCAGGAGGTTCAGATAGCACAAAAGTTCCACTAAACCTATGGCGACATTCTAAAGAAAATTCTTGTTGCCGTAGCATGTAACTTGAACGTAAGCTTAAGTGTAAATATATTCTTATTTCTGTATAACCTACTAACCTTAATATACTACGTATAATCTGCCCATAAAGATGGTTGCATAGAAATATCGATAATTTACACATTCGAGTTTTATCTTTCAAGTTCAACGTATCAGTTAGTCCAGAAACTCGTAAACTAGCCGGTTAGCTAAAGGGAGAGAAATCAAAGAATCTCCTCTTGTCCTTATATAACTTAGAACATGTGAATGAGGGGGTCGATGACTATTGTTATGCATGTCCATTTCGTTATTCTCATTTACCCTTGTTTCGCTTAAAGTCGTTTTATAGCGTTAAGTTCATTCGCGCGTCATCGTCTTTCCTTTTTTACTAATTTCACTTAGCATCCAACATTTATCACATTTGGAACCACATATATGTAACATAAAATAGATGACCATCTCACAGTGCCCACACTGAGGGGTCTCCAGACTGAATCTATAGCTACGACAATAATAATACGACAACAAGCGTATAAAAATTATACTCTTTTTCTTTACCTTCACAAGCTTCAACCCTTTTACCAATGTCTTGTATTAAGCAACTTAAACCCTTGGACAGAATCATAATATGCTTCCAACATAAATTTGGATACATAGGAATGTTAGACTCATCAATGGCATGAAAACGTGCTTGAACACAAGAGATAATTAGCACCTTACATACCCTGTTTCTGACGAGTTTTTCTTAGCCGAGTTTTCCCTTCAACAACCAGAAGTTAGCCTCTTCAATTCCTTGAGTTTATAACCATGTGAATAGGCTGTCTTAAGCATTTTTATCCAGTCAAAACGTCACACCAATAGGCAGTACACAAACAAACAAGGCAAGGCAACATTTAGCATTTGTTATTTCAACTTGTTTCTACAACTTTGAGGGAAAATAGAAGTAGGAAATTGCCTAACATTCCTCATGAACAACACCAACAAATATAGAGTATATTGTCAACAAAACACAGCAGCTCCAACCTTCAAAATGAATAATAACTTCCCACCATAACACAAGCAAAAGAACACCTCAACCTTCCTTTTCAACCTCTGCCTTTAGCTTGCAAATTCATAGGAATTAATAATTAGAAACACTTACATTATATTAGTATTCAACTCCAACCAAAATGGAGTATATCCTTAGCTAGCTATTGCTTCAAAAACACAGTAACAAATCAACTGAAACGCAACAGCAACACACACACAAGCAACACTTAAGTTCCAACTTCACTTCCTACATAACTTGTGAGTTCATGAGAATTTAAGGAGTAAAAACACTTACCTCCTTTTGTACTTAACTCTCACAAAGATGGAGGCAGAACTCCACCTCCCTACTGCCCAAAAATGTAGCAGCTTGGCAGCCAAAAATGCAGCAACTCCACAGTTAGAAGCTTATGACATAAGAAACCCATTCCAATCTTGGAAGATAAGGAAATCTGACCTATACATACAAGTTCTTACCTCGGATTTATTTTCTCCATTGGATAGAGCTCTGAATTCTGAGAAAAAATCAAGTAAAACGGAGTAGAAATGAGCTTTCTAGCTCAAATTTACTTCATATAGGTGGGCTAGCCAAGGCCTGGGCGGTGCCCGCGTGCGGCGCCCATGAGTCGTGCCCTCGTGCGCGTGCTTGCTGCTTGCCTGTCTCTGTGCCCGCGCGCCTGGGCGCATTCCTAGCCGACAATGCTGTCTTCAAATGAACATAACTTTTTATTCCAAACCCTGATTGACGAGCGCTTTTTTTCTCTGTGAACTAGACTCGAATACCTTTCATTTGATAGGTTATAAGACTTCTAAATCATTATATATTTCGATATACATCAATTTAAAATTGATCCTTACTTACAAACTTCACATACTCTTCGCTTTTCCATTTGCACATGTTTCCCTCCTCACCTATGGACAATATACTACCCATAATACCCTTAATATGACATATAAATATCAAATAATCATTAAAAAAAAATTTCAGGGTGCAACATCCAAAACCCTAGAATATGAGTTTAGACACTCGCCTTCAAGTGGAAAAGCAAAGAGATAATCATCATTTGAAGTACTTGTCTCTCCTCACAAAAGCTACTTACAATGATCAATACGATATCAAAATATGATGTATGATAGCTAATAAATGACCTAGATATTATATTTATAAGCGAGGCCTTAAATGACGCTTTTTGCCTCAAATATTTAGCTTCAAAATTAGCAAAAATCCACCCCGGAGTAGGTTTGGCGCGCCGCTCCACCAGTGCAACAGGCTTGGCTTAGTTTTCCTTTGAAGTTTTACTCCGGGCACCTCTTGCAGTCAATCCACCAAGGTGTTAGTCAAATTTCTGAGCATCTGAACCCCTCTAGTGTGCCACGCCTTACAAAGTACCAGAGTGTTAGAAAAATTTCCAAAGTCTAGGATGCTTCTGGCATGCTAGGCCACTCATCTCGCCAAGGTGTTGATCAAATTTTCTTCTGAAGTTTGGGACCTCGAGCGCCATCCTATCTATAGCACCAACTTTTGTCTAGATTTCTCTAAAGTTTAGGGGTTGGTGTGCCACCCCAGCCATCTGACCAAGCTAACTTTTACGAACTCTTTTGTCTTCACACCATAGGTCAATTTTGATTTCTTCTTCCTTGGTTTCCTTCTCAAAACATCTAAAAATATTTTTTAGCTTAAAGACACACAAAAACATGAATTTATGCAATTCATCAGGATTATGAACTCAAAACAAGGCAAAACATGGGTAAAAACATTGCAAATGGGCAGAAGAATATGCCCAATATCATAAGATGTTCATGATTTTTCTCTCAAATGGTATAATGTATTCCCATGACTTTGATATTAGCATGTTTTCTAATACTTAGCCTAATATGTTCGCATTGTTTTAGAATAACATAGCTTTTCAAGTACATATGAATTTCTCATGACTCAGTATACATGCTTTTAGTATTTACCAGTATTATCCAAATAATCTGTTTTATCAAGTCCTATAGGCTTTCAAGACACTTTCAGATAAGTAGTTCTGACTTAGTCTTAGGACATCAATTTTTGAGTTATTAGTATACTATCAATAAATAGTCAGTAAAATATTAGTTGGGGGAGTAGTACTTAGCACTGAGTAGGCTACGGTTCAGCATATTTAGGTCTCAAAACTACATGCCATCATAGGTTATTAGCCCGAATGGGACTTAGTTAGTGATCACACCAGTCATTCCTTTATACCATGGAAAGGTATGTTGGGTCCTATTAATGGGGAGTGTTCATCAAACTCCATGTTTAGCTTACGTGGTTATATGCCAGTCAATAGACTCTCCCACAATATAGTTAGAGTCTTTAGTTATAGTTACAACTTCAAGTTTTCAGTGCATGTACATGACCCTAAAATAAGTTTTACTAATACTTTTAGTATTTTTAGATTGTCATATTACTTTCAGTACGGATGCATTTCAGATAGGGTCGTGATACATCAGTTCAGTTATACATTTCAGATTATGCTAGCATGTTTTATACTTTAGTTGCACATCTAACCTACTCAATACATTCAAATTACTAACTGCATACTCCCTAGTCTATATCATTTTATAATTTAAATTCAAGTACTCAAGCACAGTACAATAGTTAGAGTCGTACCAGTGCCCATCCATGGATGTTAGTTGTAGACCTCATATTTCAAGGATTGCAGTTATCTTTTACTCATTTTGTGGTTTAGTTTGAGATTTTGAAGTTCGCTGAGGACTTGTCCCAGAAGCTCATCAATTAGCAGAGGCATTCAAACAGAGTAGTAGTATTTTCAAGTTTATGACTCATTGTTATTTATCATTCTATTCCTTTATTCATACTTGAATGGTTTTCTATTCAGTTAGCTTCTGCTTACTTTCTTTATAATCTTATATCATATTAGAAATATGCCATGCCATGAGGTAGATTGGGGTCAGTTGTGGCTTTATGTATCGGTCATGACAAGGTTGGTGTCAGAGCATTAAGTTTAGGTGTGTCCTAAGGCATTCAAAAGCTACGTTAAGTAGAGACTTTTTCATAGGTGTGAAGTGCGCCACACTTATGAGGAAGAGGCTACGAGACATTTTAGGAAATTTCCCTTCTTTCATGATTCCTAACATGCGATAGAGTGTGAAACTCTAAAATATCCTTCTAACTCATGCTCTACGCGTTCCAGTCGATGCCTCTCAGAAGAGTTAACAAAGGAGGAACGAAAATGGAAACCAGCAAGCCCCATAAACTCTAGCAGACCTTCTGAACAAGAAATTCACTCACACTGAGTTCATGGCTACATTTTAGATGCTAGCTCAGGCTATGACTAACGAGGTCAACTAGTAGGCCATGGCACCCGCTAATCCAAATGGGAATGCAGCTGCTGCTAGAGTTTAGCACTTCACTCGATTGAATCCCACAAAGTTCCATAGGTCTAAGGTGGATGAGGATTCATAAGACTTCACTGATAAGATCCTAGAAGATCGCCCAGATCATGGGTATTACTTCGGTTAAGAGTGTAGATTTGGTCGTGTATCAACTGAAGGGAGTGGCCAAGACTTGGTACAGATAGTGGAAGGAGAGTAGGCATGGTGGTTTAAGCTCATTATATTGAGATGAGTTTGTTATCGTGTTCCTGGATAGATTCTTCTCCCGTGAGTTAATGGAACCAAAGGTGGAGGAGTTCATCAACCTAAAGTAGAACGCCATGATAGTTCAAAAGTATGTCCTGATGTTCACTCAGCTATAAAGATATGCTCCAGAGATGGTTGCTCAACCTAGGGCTCCGATGAGCAGTTCATTTCAGGTGTTTCAGACTTAATGGTCAAAGAGTACAGGACTGCTATGCTCATCAGTGACATGAACGTCTCCAAACTTATGAACCATGCGCAACAAATTAAGGAGGAGAAGTTGAAGGGAAGGGAAAGAGAGAATAAGAAGGCCAGAACAGGACAGTTTGACTACTCTCAGTAGAGGTTAGGCAGTGGAAGTCTATCAATGAATCATAAGAATTCTTCAGCCCCATCTTCATCTTTAGCTAGTTCTCATTCTCCCAGACCTCGTACTGATCAGAAGGTAGAACAGCTGGCTCTAAGTCTCAAGGCAACATCTCCAACAACCGCACTTTCCCTGCATGTCCTAAGTATGGTAAGAACTATCCTAGTGAGTTTCATCTTAGCAAGGAGGACTATTATGGATGTGGTCAGTTGGGCCATAGATTGAAAGATTGCCCTTCAACTGGATGAGGAAAGACTTAGTCTAACACTTTAGTAGCTCCTTCAGATCGCCCAGCTCAATAAAGTACTACTTCTAGTAAAGGCGGTGATCAACATCAGAACATCTTCTATGCCCTGTCATTCCTCTAGGAATAGGAGAACTTTCCTGACGTAGTCACTGATATGTTACGACTCTTTCAGATTGATGTTTATGCATTATTAGATCTAGGAGCCATACTTCCTTTCATGACTCCTTATATTGTAGTACAACTTGATGTTAGTCCAAAAATTCTCTCAGAACCCTTCCAGTCTATACTCCTGTTAGTGAATCAGTTATAACTAGTTGGGCATACAAAAACTGCAAAATTGAAGTTTTACAGAAAGTCACCATAATCAATCTAGTAGATTTAGATATGGTTGATTTCGACATCATTCTTGGCATGGACTGGTTACACTCCTGTTATACCTTAGTTGATTGTAGAGCCAGAGTCGCTAGGTTTTAGTTTCCCAATAAACTAACCTTAAAATAGAAGGTAGTACCCAACATCTAAGGGTAGGTTTGTCTCTTACCTTAAGACTAGAAAAATGATTTCTAACGGTTGTATCGATCATCTATTTTGGTTTAGGGATTCCATTTTCGAAGGCCCAACCTTTTAGTCAGTTCTGGTAGTAAATGAGTTCCCAGAAGTATTTCCCGAAATTTCTCCCCACGGTAAATTGACTTTGGAATAGACCTTCTTCCAAATATCCAGCCTATCTCAATTTCCTCCATATAGAATGGCTTTAGCTGAGATTAAGGAATTGAAGGATCAGTTCAAAGACCTCTTAGACAAAGGCTTAATCAGACCCAACATCTTTGTATGGGGTGCTCCAATTCTTTTCGTGCATAAGAAGGACGTTCCCTCAGGATGTGCATCGATTATCATCAGTTAAATAAAGTCACAATCAAGAATATGTATCCCACTCCCATGATTAATGAATTGTTGAATCATCTCTAGGGTGCTTGCTTCTTTTCAAAAATAGACCTCAGATTCGGTTATCATTAGCTCAGAGTTAGAGAATGTGACATTCTAAAGACAACTTTCAGAACTTGGTATGTTAACTATGAATTTGTTATTATGTCTTTTGAACTAGTGAATGCTCCTGTAGTTTCATGGACTTGATGAATAGGGTGTTCAAATAGTATTTGGACATGTTTTTCATCTTCTTTATAAAAGACATCGTTGTCTATTCTCAAAGCGAGGATGAGCATGCAGACCATTTGAGGATTTTCTTATAGACTCTCAATGACTACCAGTTATTCTCCAAGTTCAACAAGTTTGAATTTTGGTTTAAATTAGTCACATTCTTTAGTTATGTCATCTCTAGCGAGGGTATTCAAGTTAATCCTCGAAAGATTGGAGTAGTTAATATTGGCCGAGATCCACCTCTCCTTTAGACATTCACAGTTTCTTAGGTTTACCCGATTATTACAAACTACTTTTAAAAGGATTTTCCTTTATTGCCTCTCCAATGTCTAGATTGACTCAGAAGAAAATCCATTTCCAATGTTCTGATGCTTGCGAGAAGATCTTTTAGGAGTTGAACACTCGACTCACTACTGCCCTAATTTTGATGCTACCCGAAGGTACAATGGGTTTGTGATCTATTGCGATGCCTCTAGAATTGGCCTTGGTTGCGTATTAATGGAACATGGTAAATTTGTAGCCTATTCTTCCAGATAGCTCACGATTCATGAGCAGAATTACTCAACCCACGATCTTGAGCTGGCAATGGTATTTTTTTCCTTAATGATTTTGAGGCACTACCTCCACGGTGTTCATGTGGACGTGTTTACTGGACCTAAAAGCCTACAATATCTGTTCAGTCAGAAGGATTTGAATCTTCGTTAGAGGAGATAAATTAAGTTGTTAAAGGACTACAATATGAGTGTTTTGTACCATTCAGAAAAAGCCAATGTAGTGGTCAACGCCTTCTGCAGATTATCAATGAATAGTGTTGCCCACATTAAGGATCATAAGAATGAACTGGTTAGAGATGTTCACAGGTCAGCTGCTTTAGAAGTTTTTCTGGTTGATTTAGCGGAAGGTGGAGTTGTAGTTCAAAATGGTTTAGAGTCTTCTCTTGTGATAGATGTTAAAGCTAGGAAAGATGATTATCCAATATTGCTTAAGCTGAAGGAAATAGTTCTCATGAAAGAGAAGGAAGCATTCTTCAAAATGGAAGATTGTGTGCTCCACTATCAGGGTAGATTGTGTTTTTTGAATGTGGAATATTTGAGATAGTAGATATTAACAGAAACCCATAGCTCTCAATACTCTATCCACCTAGGTGCCACTTAAATGTACTGTGATTTACAAGAAGTCTATTGGCGAAATGGCATGAAGAAGGATATGAGAGAGTTTGCGGCTAAGTGTCCAAATTGCCAACAATTTAAGTTGAACATTAGAGACCGGGAGCAGGATATCATCATCCCTACTTTAAAGTGGTAAGAGATAAACATGGACTTCATTATAGGTTTACCTTGTACGCGCTGAGAACAAGATTCAATATGGGTGATTATAGAACGGATGACTAAGTCAGCATATTTCCTGCCAATTAAGACTATAGATTTAGCTGAGGATTATACTAGACTTTACATTTGGGAGCTGGTCAAATTGCAAGGAGTCCCTTTCTCAATCATTTTGGATAGGGGCACTCAATTCACCTCATATTTCTAGAAGTCTTTTCAGAAGGAAATTGGTACTCAAGTTAAGCTGAGCATACATTTTAGACTCTAGGGTACATTTTGAGAGCTTGCAGGATCGATTTTAAAGTAACAAGGATGATCACTTGCCTCTCATCAAGTTTGACGAAATAACACTTACCACTCCAACATTTAGATGGCACCATTTGAGGTACTTTATGGTAGGAGGTGTAGGTCTCCTATAGGGTGATTTGAGGTCGGTGAAGCTACTTTGATCGGGCCTAATTCAGTACATGAGGCTATAAATAAAGTTCAGCTTATCAGAGAAAGGCTGAAAATAACTCAAAACCATTAGAAGTCATATGCAGATACGAGGACAAGAGAACTTGAGTTTGCAGTTAATGACTAGGTTTACTTGAAAATTTCACCTATGAAAGAGGTGATGAGGTTCGGTAAGAAAGGGAAACTCAGTCCCTTCTATGTTAGTACTTATAGGATCATGAGGCACTTTGGAAAGGTAGCTTATAAGTTGGACTTGCCTACAGAGTTAGCATCAGTGCATCCAATCTTTCATATGTCCCGTTGAAGTAATGCATCAATGGTCTGACCTCATTTGTTCCCTTATAAAGTGTGGGAGTGAAGACAACCACTGTTATGAAGAGGTCCCGCTTGAGATTCTTGATTGTCAAGTTCGTAAGTTGAGGAACAAGGAAGTTGCATCAGTGAAAGATCCTTAGAGGAATCAGCTTGTAGAGAGAGTTACTTGGGAAGTAGAAGCAGACATGATGTCAAAGTACACTCACCTCTTTCCTTCTAGTTCATATCCAACTTGAGGTAATAGTTTCTCCTTCGCTTTCCACTTAGTTTTACGTCCCTTATATTCTTTCATATTTTCAATGCTTATATGTTTCATGAAATTAGTTCAGCATATAGATATCTCAGTTTGGAGTCAATCACTCCATCAATATTTAATGTTTACCTTTCAAACTTGGGATTGAAGCTCTTTCCCCTATCTTTTCAGCTCTTTTATTCTTCATTCAAGGAGGAATGTTTCCAAGGGGGAGATAATGTAACACCCCAAAGTTTCTACAGCCAGATCCTAGACATGAAGTAAGGAACAAGTAGAAACTAAAAATTTTTCCCCATAAAATGAGTCTTATAATGACTCGTATAAGGAACCACGAGTCGTTATCAGACTCATGGTGAACTATGTTGCCTTCTTCCAAGAACTCGTGAAAACAACTCAAGTAACAAGTCATGGGATCGATTAACAACATGTCATGATGAGTCATTGGATGAAGTCCAAAGACCTAATCAAGTTTCCTTCATTACACAAGCTAACTAACGACCCATCACACTAAGCAATGAGCCATAGTGACTAGTCGTTAGATGAGGTTTAGAGAACATTGAACTGGTTCTTGTGACCATGGGCAGTGACCATGAATTATGGTGTGATGGCACGACTTATTCCATCAGTCGTGGGATGGGAATTATAGATTGAACAAACAGGCCCCAGTGACTATAAGAGGTCACCACAAGTCATGGTCAAACCTAATGACTCGTGGTAATGAGTCATCATCACTGGCAACGGTTTCAAGCCTATGTTTCTTTAGGGTGTTTGGTCCTTTCCCACTGTTTTAACTCCTAAAATATGCCCGTTTTGGGATAATTTGGAAGGGGATTAAAGGGACTTAGTAGACTTTTCCCTCTCATTTTCACGTACACTCTCAGAAACATACGACAGAGGTATAAAATCCTCTCATGCTAAGGTTAGGGTTGTTCTTCAAAGCTCTAAGATTCAAGCTCTATCATGGGAGTCTACTTCTCCAAGTATGTGGGACTTCAACAAGGGCTTCCTTTCATCTTTGTGTACCAATTATTTTCAAAATCCCAAGCAACTTAAATTCTCTAGAAATCATGTCCTAGGGTTTTCATTCAATGCATGATTTCCATTAACTTCTTAGTGATTCAAGATTCCCATGATTAGTAGTGTACAATGTTTATGTTTTTACTCTCAAATGGTATAATGTATTCCTATGACTTTGATATTAGCATGTTTTCTAATACTTAGCCTAATGAGTTGGTGTTGTTTTTTGAATAACATGGCCTTTCAAGTCTATATGACTTTCTCATGAATCCATTTTCTTTATAGGATTACCAGTATTATAAGAATTATCAGTTTTATCGGGTCCTATAGACTCTCAATACACTTTCAGATAAGTAGTTCTGACTTAGTATTAGGGCATCAATTTTTGAGCTATTAGTATACTAACAGTAAATAGTCAGTAAATTATCGGTTGGGAGTAGTACTTAGCACTGAGTAGACTGGGGTTCAACACACCCAAGTCTCAGAACTATGTGCCACTATAGGTTATTAGCCCAAATGGGCCTCAATTAGTAATCACACCAGCCATGCTTTTATACCATGAAAAGGTATATTAGGTCCTATCGATGGGGCATATATATTGAACTCCACGTTTAGCTCACATAGTTATATGTTGGTTAATTGACTATCCTACAATATGTTACAGTCTTTATTTATAGTTTCAGCTTCGGTTTTTAGTGCATGTACATTACCCTAAATAAGTTTTATTGGTACTTTCAATATTTTTAGATTGTCATATTACTTTTAGTATGGATGCATTTTAGATAGGTTTATGATACATTAGTTGAGTTATACTTTTCAAAATTTACTTTCATGTTTTATACTTCAGTTGCACATTTCACCTACTCAGTATATTTAAAGTACTGACCATGTAATCTTTGTGCTATATCATTTTATGATGTAGATTCAGGTACTCAGGCTCAACTCCTTATTTCTTGAGGACTGGCATTATCTTTTTCTCATTTTATCTTCTTCCTTGGTTTAGTTTTGGATTTTGGAGTTAGCTGGGGACTTTTCCTGGTAGATCATCAGTTAATGGAGACTTTCAGACATAGTAGTAGTATTTTCAGCTTTATGTCTCAGTGTTATTTATCAGTTTATTTCTAAATGAATGTTTTACAATTCAGCTAGCTTCCTCTTAGTTTCTTTATAATCTTATATCATTTTAGAAATATTTCATGGCATGGGTTATTGTGGTGTCACTTGTGGCTCTAGGAACTGTGTCGCGTCTAGGGTATAGACTCAGGTCATGATAAATCTCTACTCTCAAATTTGAAATAAAATTGCTAGATATTCCGAGCCTACAAAAATCTCTATGGAAATGATCCCTACTCCTCGGCGGGGTAATTATACTATATTGACCACATACACTCTCATTAAATTAGGGTAGATCACGACGATATCTGAGTGTTACAGGTACGACCCTTTATCTTGTTATTGTTAGATTTGTGTTTGCACCTTGGTAGGTCTAAGGACTCGTTGTGTCATTTGATATTGTTTTGTGATAGACCAGTACATTTTGTTGATTATGTGATATTTTAATTGTTATGCTGCGATAATTCTTAGAATAGATTCATGCATATCATCAATATTCAATGACAAATGTTTTTAAGGGTGAAAGGATGTAACACCCATATATTTAGATCAATTTACTTGTTCGATTTCAAACAGACGATTCCAGTCTTATGATTATGTGTTGTACTTTAAGAGAAGGCCAAGGACGATATCACGTGTGAGAGATTGAATGACAGATGAAAATTTGAAGGGGCCAAAGATTGCCCTACAACAATAATAGGCACGATGTGGCCCACGTTGCAGTAAGATTGGGTGGAAGGTCATATATATATATATATATAAGTTTCTTAGACGGTTTTTGACATTCTAATTTATTTTCTAGAATTTCAAGTTAGTGGAAACCCTTCTGCATAGATGCTCGTCATGTTCTTGGTGGTCTTGATCTAGGATACAATGATCAAAATCCATTTTCGAGCCTAGATCATTGATTTTATTATGTGGTTCGTGTTCTTGTTGCATTTTTGTAGCTTTTTTTTTTTGGTTTCTCTTGTTGACTAGCTGGGTGTTCAAAATTTTCCATTTGATTATTATCTTATAATCATAGTTATGAATCCATAGACATTATTGGATTCTTTTTTTAGAGTTTTTTTATTTGAATACATAAAAATCTTATCCATTTCGTGTCATACATATTATTTTCTTGTTGATTTCTTTGTAGTTTCATGTGATGGATATAGGAGCTAGTTCGGGGGAGTATGTTCATGTTAGAACCATTGGTCTTTCGGCTATCTTTGGGGTCATCAGGATTAATATATGTTAAGGCTCATCTCTCTTCTTGTCGGTATATTTCCATTGATTCTGTTTTGTTGTTCAAATTGTGCTAATGATGGTTGTCCATAATCTTATTGATATTCTCTTGTGGTTGTGACATTGTATATTGTGTGCCTTGAATTGGGGTAGGCTGGTAGTAGAAATCAAATATTATACATAGTTCGGATAAGTTGATTAACTCATAAGATGATGATTCCTATCATGTAGCCATGTTGTTATGTTTGTTCATGGTAGTTCGTTATCCTTGTGTAGTCTTGTTGGATGGTTGTGTGGATGGAAATAGATATTGATATATGATTGATGGTATAGTTGTGGTTAGGGTGGATGGTTATCATTGATCTTATTGTTAGATTTGAGTTGGTGGCCGTGTTGTCCTTGTCGATGGAATCATTTTGGTCATGGTGATGTTGGGGATAGACTTAGCTATATATATTGATGAATTATGTTGGTGACAATAACTCTTAGGGTGCTTGTGAAACTTGGGGACAGATTTGATTGGATTGTTGTCCTTAGGATGTTTTGTGATATATCAATGGGACACTTAAATACGTAGAACTTGAGTTGTGTTATGATATCGATTGGTGGCTTTATTTGACTGAATTGTGGGTTGTTGTATGTATATAATTGTGTTTGGATCCATGTGTGGTTGTGTATACTAACTTGGTTCCTTAAGGCTTTACCTAATGTGTGAGAGTTAGTCTAGTTGCGAGCCAAGCCCAAAGGTTGAAGCTAACATAAGGGGTTAGTGACCTTTTTTAGCAGGGTCACGCTGTGCATGTGCGAGAGTTAGTCCGACATGCCTAAGCCTTTCTAGGGTTTTCAACAGATAGAGCTTGTGATATTAATAACCATTACACAAAAGTCAATCTGGAATGGTTAAACTCGCTGCGAATAGCCTATATAGCCGCGAATTATTTCGGCAAGGCATGTGATTGATTCTTGATTGTTGTCTAGCATTATATTGCTTGTATTATTGATCTTTCTAGTTAGTTCTTGATTGAGTATGTGATCTGAACTGGGTAGAGATTTAGTAAGGTGATATCTAATAGACCTTATGGGGTGCAGGTCGTGACTGGCGTGTTTGTATTGATTTGGTACCATTTGTTTGGATTGTTGTTTGAACTTGCCAGGCTTGTGGGGGTTAGGTAGGTTGTTTTTAACTTTATTGATTTCCTATTGGTACGTTTTCTAAATTCCTTTATGTTATATTCCTTTTTGCTATATTATCGCCAAATATCATTCTGTAATCTATTGTCTTATAACCTGCGTCTTATCTTACTTGTCGCCTTACATACTAGGTACATTTTCGTACTGAGGTCCCGAGCTTGGAATAACTACATTCATGTCTGGGGGTGTTGATTGACAGGTAGTTTGTGATTTCATTAGTTGACTGGAGTCCGACCTTGGTTGGTAAGCTCTAATTCATTCAGAGTTACCAGTTGCTTTTGTTTGAATAGATGTGTCGAAGCCCTATCCCAATCATTTGTCTGTTGTGGTATTGTCGTAGTCCTAGAAGGCCCTATTCTGCTGCTCATTATTTTGTTATGTATCCTCATTGGCCTATTGTATATCTATTTGTTGGTTGAGGGCTAGCTTCCAATGTAGATTGTTGTTTACTTTGATTGTATTGTCATTGTAATATTGAACCTCGTCGGCTATGGATTATTGTAATGGGTTAGATGCAGGGTTTCTTTGGTCAAATAAAGAACTGGGTGTTAGTCAAGCCTCCTAAAGTTTGGGGTGTGACAAATGTACCAAAGCCAAGTCATGTCCTAGAGAGTGTATAAGTCATGTCTAGTAAAGTCTTATTTATGTGTATATTTCATCGGGTACTTATATAAGGAGGCTATAGCACATTCATGATTGTTACCCTTCTTTCGAATTGAAATTGTGCGATAAGTCTGATGTTGTAGGAGTCGGGTCTAGACTCGTGTTTGTTGATTTGTGCAAAAAATGCTAGTAACTCATAGGACGGTAGCCAATCAGCGACTAGAAACAGTAGTTGGTGAGGGTACCGACTGAGTATGACATATAAAGACTAACCCTTCAGAGGCTCAAGATGAGGCATTATCACTGTCTCCTTCACATGTACTCGTGCATGGGTACATTTAAGGGTATCAAGACCTCCTTCAGTTGCTACAGATCAGGATATGAGGACTATAGTACATCTGTTAGTGTCCAGACAACTGGAAGTTAGGGCACCAGAGGCTGTAGAGTCTTCTGAGAAGTTTGGAAGCTTCAGAACTCGTGAATTTATGCCACAAAACCCTCCAAAGTTCTCTAGAACAAATGCAAATGAAGACCCACAAAATTTTATTGCTAAGTGATATACTATATTTTGGGTTATGCATCCAATGACAGTTAAGGCAACAGAGTAAGTTGCTTTCAAGCTTCAAGAGATAGCTTTATTGTGGTATGAAGGTTGGGAGTGGTTTATAGGCCAAGATACACCTCCAGCCAAGTGGGTTGACTATTTTGATGCCTTCCTGGATCTTTACTTACCATTAGCGGTCTAGGAGGCTAAGGTTGATCGATTTTTGTCTTTACAGTAGGGTGATATGAGTGTACGAGAGTATGGCTCCAATTCAACTCATTGGCCTGATATGCTGCTTTTTGTTGACACCATATGAGTTAGGATACATCAATATGTGAATGGGTTGCTGCATCAGTATGTGAAACATTGTTCTATCATATCGATGCAGGAGGGCATGCATATATCCCGTATACAGACACTTGCTTAGAGTTTGGAAAAGTAAAGGTGTCGGTAGGAAGATCAGAAGCAAGCTAAGAGAGAGAAACAAAAGAGGACAAGGCCTGTAGATGTTCAGAGTAAAATACAAGGTGGTCCAAGACATGACATGGTGATTACGATTATAGTACTTTTATTGAGTCGGGAGAAAGGTCTCAAGCATTAGGATATTGGCAATAGGGTGAGACAACCCCTCCATACTGTGAGTTGTATAATAGAAGACATTCTAGGAGGTGAAGAGGAAGGACAACTACTTGTTGCTCATGTGGGATTGAAGGTAAAAAAATTAGGGATTGCCCTACCCGAGGGCATAGTGGTACAACGTGACTGACACGACCAATAGTAGGGTTCTCTATTTTAGAGGGGCTAGTTAAGCCAGGGTCACTATCTATGTTAGGTCAAGGTTAGAGTTGAAGCAGAATTTTTGCTACAGATAGAGCTACACCTCGTATATTTACCTTCAGCGATAATGCATCAGGTGTATGTTTATTTTTGTTTGTTGCTTGAGTTGGATTCTGTATGTACCTATGTAGGTCTAGGTTTTTGTTGTATCATTTGATGTCTTTTTTTTATAGCTCATAATATTATTGTGTGAGCTAAATTATGATATGATAACTCTTTAAATAGATTTAGGTGTATCCTCGATATTCAAGGATGAATGTTTCTCAGAAAAAAGATATAACACCTTGTATTTTCATATTGTCTTTATTGTCAGGTTTTGAACATATGATTCTAGTTTTACGACTACACATTGTACGTGGGGGGAAGTATGGGGGTCAATATTGTGTGTGAGGGGTGGAGCGACATGCATTTTCCTGGTGCGGCGTGGGCTGCGTTGCGGTAAGCTTGTCGGCCCCGTCTATATATAGGTGATTCCTTGGTTGGTTGGATAAGCCTCTTTACATTTTATGGAATCTCTCTTGGTGGAAACCCCCTTCTTTAGTTAATCTAAGTGTTCTTGATGTTTGGGGCCTAGAAATTATAATACAACATAAATTCGAGGTCGGGGAGTGGAATCCTCCGCCTAGACCATTGATTTTCAATCCTATTCTCTTGATTATTGATTTGTACTCTCTTGTTGCATTCATGATTGATTGATATTGGTTCATGTCTCTTATCCCATTAACCCAATTGCATAAAAGTCATTATGTTTGAAAGTACTGTAATTTGAGATAAATGCATTATTTTTATAAAGTTGAGCAGATTTTTAAGAGAGTTTTCATAAAGAGATTTTGGCAAAGAATGTTCAGTTATAGCATTATTTTCAAAAACTAAAGTAAAGTCTTATTTTTTTAAAATCAAAGAATTTGAGCGTATAAGCTCATAAGTTTTCAAAGTATAGTTTAGAGCAAAGGCTCATGAGTAAAGTATAGAGATATTGAGCCAAGGATCGATAAGAGTTTTCAAACATCAATTATATCTATAGCTAAAGTGCACTATAAAAGATGTTTTCAGCTACCTCATATAGGCATATTTATATAAGCATAGTTTTGGGAGGATTATTTAGCACTGAGTTTGGCGAAGGGTTCATATAACTCGTAAGCCCCAAAACTACGCAACCATCATCGGATATAATTATGTTGTTGGTTCGGGCGACTCTTCAAACAGTCCTAGTAAGGTCTTTAGTTTGTATCCATAGTTTACTTTTCTCGTCTGCCCTGGCAAGGCTTTGGATGACCCTCCCAACTTGGCTAAGAAGTTGGACACCATGCGATTGTTTATGGTGTACGTCAATTATGAGAATCTCTCAATTAAGTTATATATTTTACATGTATTTCTAAGAGATTATTTTAACGCACAATTTTATTGCATAATTGTTTTACACATCTTTATACTTTTGTCTTATGCATCACTCAGAGCTTCAGATTTAGTCAGATTATTTCAGTTCAAATATTCTTGCTTAACTATTATTTTATTCAGCCATTTTACATACCATACATTCAACATACTTATACCCTTTGGCGTTGCATCTTATTATGATGCAGATTCAGGTAGACATGATCAGCAGCGGACGCATCATTAGGATCTCACTTCATTCATCTTTTGGTGAGGCCTCCTACATTCAGAGAGTCTCCATCTTATTGAGTTATTTTATTTGAGTAGATCTTAATGTAGCTGTGGGAGCTTTGTCCCGACAACTATTCTTTAGTTATAGAGGCTTCATAGATTAGTTAGAGTTGAGCCAATAATGTTACCTTTTAAAGTTGGTTTTAGTTACAATTAACAAATATTATCTTATTTCCTTTAGCTCATTATAATTTTAGCTTCCGCATTACATCATTGTATTTTGAGCTAGTAGTAGGCCCGACCAAGGGTTCATTTGGATCACTAGGTGGTCTGAGTGCCGGCCGCATCCAGGGTATAGGCTCGAGGCATGACAAACTAGGTATAAGAACTTTAGGTTCAAAGAGTCCTGGAATGTCTATGAACCCACATCTAATAGTGTTCTTCTTATAGGTGTGAAGTGCGCCACATATATAATGAGGAGACTACAGGGTGTTAGGAAATACTTTCTTTCTTTCATACTCTAGATAGTGTAATAGAGTATAATTCTATAAATAATTTCTCCTAACTCGTGCATTCACATGTTTTATATCATGCCTCAAAAATGTACTGCCAGCTAGAGGAACGTAGCTAATCTTCCTCCACAGACTAGGATGCATGCACTTCAGTTCAGGGATCTAGTTTGGGAACCCAGCATGCAACAACCACTAGTTGAAGGGTGCCAGAGACACCAATTCCTCAGCCTCCTATAGTTGGCACTTCATAGACAAAGTTTAGAGGGGCTATTCAGAATCTCACTCAGTTAGTGGCTGCTTAGTCAGGCCGTTAGAGCCCAGAACCAACTAGTTTTAGTTCTCATGATTCAGGAGCATGAAGAATTATAGAGTTGTTGAGGATGAATCCTCCAGTATTCATGGGGTCTAAGGTTGATGAGGTCCCCCAAAACTTTATTGATGAGATATAAAGTATTTTGAATGGAGTTGAGTTTGCTTCTTATCACTGAAGCATGTGGCTAATGTATGGAATCAACAGTGAGAGCAAGGACTAGGTGAGAATGCTGCCCCAACAACTTGAGATAGTTTTGAGGAGGCATTCTTGAATCACTTCTTCCCTCAGGAGTTGAGAGAGGAAAAGGTAGAGAAGTTTGTGAACTTGAAGCAAGGCAATATGAGCATGAAGGAGTACAACCTTAAGTTCATCTAGCTATCCAGATATGCTCAAGAGATGCTATTCGGTACAAGGGCCAGAATGGGGAAATTCGTGTATGGGATGGGAAAACATGTGAAGAAGGAGTATAAGGGCTCATTACTTATTAGTGATATGGATATTTCTACACTTATGGTGTATGCCTGATAGTTAGAGAAAGATAAGTAGACGGATAGAGAGGAGCATCACAGTAAGAGGGCTAAGCTAGTAGGTGATGTGACCACGTAAAAGAGTAACGAAAATGGAACCATGTCCGCCTTCAGAAAGAGGTCATATGGACCTACACAGTTAGCCGCTAATGCTCTAGACATAGGTAATAATAAGGATTAGAGGTCTTACATGCAGAATAATATAGTTCAGGGTACCCCTTGACACCCACCATGTGGCAAGTGTGGCAGAGCCCACTTGAGTGAGTGTCGTTCAGGTAGAGATGATGCAATAGATATAGAAATAGGGCCATTTTCTGAGAGATTGTCCATCACAGTAGGGTAATGGGGGCAATAGAGCCCAAAATATTCCCTCAACAAGCAAAGCTGACCAAAAAGGCACTACTTCAGGAACAGGCGGAGGTCAGAATCGTCCATATGCTAAATCTAGTCACCAGGATCAGGAGAACTCCTAGGATGTTGTCACTGGTATGTTAAAAGTCTTCTCTATGGATGTGTATGCTTTACTTGATACAGATACTATGTTATATTTTTTGACTCCTTATGTAGCCATTGAGATTGGGATCTCCTCGGAACAACTTTAAAAGACTTTTAGTGTTTCTACTCCAGTCGGTGAGTTAGTCTTAGCCAAGAAAATTTATAGAGGTTGTACCATATCAGTCCATCATAAAGATAACACAACTAACCTAGTAGAGTTAGACATGTTAGATTTTGATATCATTCTAGGCAATTGGTTGTATTCCTGTTATGCCATAGTTAATTGTAGGACAATTTCCCAATGAGCTAGTCTTAGTTTGGGAAGGTAATCCCGTTATGCTTAAGGGTTGCTTCATTTCATATCTTAAGGCTTGAAAGTTAATCTCTAAGAGGCGTGTTTATTATTTGGTAAGAGTGAGAGACTTTAATGCCGAGACACCATCCCTTAAGTCAGTTCCAGTCGTGAATGAGCTTCCAGAGGTCTTTCCAGATGAACTACTTGTAGTTCCTCTAGATAGGGAAATAGATATCGGAATTGATGTTCCTCCTAACACTCAACCTATCTGTATTCTTCCATATAAAATGTCTCCAACCGAATTAAAAGAGTTAAAGAGAAGTTAAAGATCCCCTTGGTAAGGGTTTTATTCACCCCAGTACATCATCTTGGGGTGCTCTAGTCTCCTTCATATGAAAGAAAGATGGTACCTTTAGGATGTGTGTTGATTACCATCAGTTAAACAAAGTCACTATCAAGAATAATATCCCCTTCCTAGGATTGATGACTTGTTTTGCCAACTACAGGGTGCAACTTGTTTCTCGAAGATAGACCTTAGATCGGGGTACGATTAGCTGGCTAGGGAATGTGATATTCCTAAGATAGCTTTCAAAACCCATTATGGTAATTTTGAGAATGCTATTTTGTCCTTTGGTTTGACTAACACTCCTAGAGCATTTATGGACCTCATGAATAGAGTGTTTATGTAATATTTAGACATGTTTGTTATTGTGTTAATTGATGACATCTTGGTTTACTCCAAGTGTGGGGAGGAGCATGCTATTCATCTAAGAATAATCTTGTTAACACATAATGTCATGATCTGAGTCTACACCCTGGACGAGACACGATGCCTAGAACCATGAAACGACTCCAAGCTAACCCATGGCATAACATAACTCTAATATGACCAAACTACTGTAAGAAAATCTTAAGAGGAAGTTGTTTGTAACTAAAAATAAGGAAAATACTTTTTAAGTAAAAGAACATCTGATAAAATACTAAAATTTCAAAGACATCAAGTGGTACAACTGAAACTAATACACCATATCTGAAAGTCTTATAAGAGATCTGATGAGTTGCTAGGATAAGCCTCCATCTAACTCTAAAATCTAAAATCTAAAACAATACTACCAAAATAGAAATAAATGCTTCGGTCCTCGAGAGATGAGGACTCACCAGTGGAGTATTCATGGACTGAGTTTGAGGGATACTAACCACGTTGCTGAGCATGAATGCCTAAGACTATATCATAAGACAATATATCATCGGGAGTATGTGTCAGTTTTTTGAATGTAAACATAATGATGCTGATCAGAAAGTATAAGTAAAACCACTGAAATAATATGGAATGACCCTATTTAAAATCATAAATGCTATAGATATTGTAAAATAAGTAAATACTATAAAGTTAGTAGAAATTGATTAAGTGTCATAAACATATTTTGAGATCTAAGATGGACTATACTATGGGAGTGCTTGTTAATTGATATATAACCACATGAGCTAGATGTGGAGTTCGATGTATACGCCCCATTGATAGGACCCAATATACGTTGCCAGGGTATAAAGGCATGGCTATGTGATCAATAAATGGATGCCCATTCAGGCTAAAGGCCTATGGTGGCACGTAGTTCTAGAAACCTGGGTGCGCTGGAACCTCGGTCCACTCGGTGCTAAGTACTACTCCCAACTGAATTTCAAAATTTTTCTAACTGAAGTAATACTCCCAACTGAATATTTAAATATAACTAACTAAATAGATTGGCTCGAACATGTGTTCTAAGGCTAAATCAGAACTACTTATCTGAAAGTGTTTTGAGAGCCTAAAGAACCTGATAACTAAAATTATTAAAAATATTGGTAGATTGATAAAGTGATAAACTAATAATCTAACCCTTCTAGGAAATACTAAGTATACCCATAATCTGAAAGTACTAACTTTAATTAAAAGCATACATGATGAAAATTATACTCAAATAATAACCAATGTAAATATAGGAATTTAGACTATCTTTTAAATCCGACAAGGTTCAACCAAAAAAGATATCATGCTAAAACTAGGGCTAGAACAAATATGTGTGATTGAAACACAAAGCATGAATTTCAGTAGAACTAGTCATGGGAAACTAAGATAATTATTGAAAAATAAAGGAAATTATAAACTAACTAGAAACCCTAACTCATGACTTCTACAGGGATAAAAATAATAATGAGATTTTCTAAAAGTACTTTAGGGAATAAAGGTGTAAGGAATACCCTTTCTAAACCCCCACATACCTGTAGAAGAAATCTCGGAGAAGAAGATCAAAATTTTGAGAAGAAACAGAAGCCCTAGTTCTTGCTTGAGAAAGAAGCTCCGAATTCTACGAATGATGTTCTAAAAGTCTAAATGGAGAATGAGGGAAGATAACCATTTAAATCTTCAAAATATTCTAAAAATATTCTCAAAACAACGTAGTTTTGGAATTAGAATAGTAGGAAGTTACAAAAATTCCCCTGGAGATTTGTCTGGAAAACTGCCTGTCCAAATCTAACGGGTCTCATAATAAGTCATTGCTGGTGACCAGGACTCGGTTGGACTAGTCATTAATTATGAGTTTGAAATTTCAATTTCTGGGCTTCAACCAAAGGTCAAAAAGGATGACCCGTTAAATGACATAGCGGATCGTTTAATCTGGTCATTGTCACTTAACAAATTTTAAATAATTTTTTAACCTCTCCTAAGGACAAATAGAATGACTTATTATATGATACAATGGGTCATTGTTTCCACCTGTGATCACTAGAGTGATCTTGAACACTTTTTGAATTTCATCTAACGGTTCGTTAGGATGAGTTGTTACACCTTCCAATGACTTTTCATCTGACTTGTTGGTTTTGGAGAAGATTTTGACAAGTTTCTGATCCTTGTCATTACAGACAACATGACGAATCGTTACTTCCACCAATGGGCCATTATATCGTTTGTTAAATCTAAATAAAGAAGAACCTGTTGACAGCAACGATCGTAGTAACGGGTCATCGGTTCTAATAGTAGAAAATCTGATGAGTCATTCTATGGAAAGTACTTTGGTTATCTTCTGGTTTTTATTCCAAGTCCAGAGTTTCTTCTAATGGACTTTTGAGGGTATTAAGCTCAAGGACCGTGAGTTATTTTCCAACTTTTCTAAGTGTGAATTTTGGTTGAAGTTAGTGGCTTTCTTAGGCCATATAGTCTCCAATGAGCATATTCAAGTTGATCTCGGAAGATTAAGGTTGTAAAGAGTTGTCCCAGACACAATCCCAACTGACATTTGGAGTTTCTTGGGTTATCTAGTTAATGTAGGAGGTTTATTGAAGGATTTTCAAATTTTACCACTCCGCTGACTAAGTTGACCTAGAAGAAGGTCATGTTTCAATGGTCTAAATCTTGTGAGAAAAGCTTTCTGGAATTGAAGACTTGTTTTACTATTGCTCCAATATTAACCCTACCAGAGGGTATAGATAGTCTTGTTTTGTATTGTGATGCATCTATAGTAGGCATCAGTTTTGTATTGATGCGGAATGTCAAAGTTATAGTTTATGCCTCCAGATAGCTTAAGGTTCATGAGAAAAATTATTCGACTTATGACCTTGAGTTGGCTGTGGTAGTGTATGCGTCGAATATTTTGTGCCATTACCTCTAAGGTGTGCATGTTGATGTGTTCACATACCATAAGAACTTGCAGTATGTGTTCAGCCAAAAGGAGTTGAATCTCAGACAGAAGAGGTGTCTTGAGTTGCTCAAGGATTATGACGTGAGTATGCTCTACTATCTGGTAAGGCTAATATAGTTGTTGATGCTCTTAGTAAGCTATCTATGGGGAGTACAACTCATGTAGAGGAGGAGATAAGGGAGTGGGCTAAGGATGTGCATAGGCTCTCACACTTGGGAGTCCACATTCTAGACTCCAAAGAAGGTGGTGTGCTTATTAAAAACGGGGCTGAATCATCTCTAGTGGCTGAAGTTAAGGAAAAGCAGGACAGAGATACCCTCTTGTTTCAATTAAAGGAAGATGTACACAAGAAAAAGGTGTTGGTTTTTGCACAAGGGGGAGAAGCTATCCTGAGGTATCAAGAAAGATTATGTGTCTTGAACATAAATGGTCTCAAAGATAGGATTATGGCAGAAGCACACAACTCCAGGTATTCGATTTACCTAGGTTCTACTAAGATGTACCATGACTTAAGAAAGTTCATTGGTGGAATGGTATGAAAAGAGACATTGCAGACTTTGTGGCTAGATACCCAAGTTATCGACAAGTTAAAGTCGAGCACCAAAGACCATGTGGTGTAGCTTAGAAAATAGCAATCCTCTAATGAAAGTACGAGATGATCAATGTGGACTTTATCTACTGTCTAGCAAAGTCACATAGGCAACATGAGTTTATTTGGGTGATTGTAGATCGAATTACCAAGTCAGCTCATTTCTTACCAGTTAAGACTATAGATCCAGTCGAGGACTATGCCACAATGTATACTCGAGAGATAGTTAGACATCATGGAGTTCCATTATCCATCGTATCAGATAGGGGTACGCAGTTTACTGCTCAGTTTTGGATGTCATCTCAGAGAGGTTTGGGTTCAAAAGTGAACCTTAGTACAACGCTTCATCTGTAGATAGATGGTCAGGCAGAGTGGACTATTCAGACATTGGAGGACATGTTGAAGGCATGTGTTATTGATTTCAAGGGAAATTGGGATAACCATTTACCTCTCATAGAGTTTGCATATAATAGTAGTTATCACTCCAGCATTTAGATGGCTTCCTATGAGGCTCTTTATGGATGGAGGTGTAGATCTCTGATTGGCTGGTTTGAAGTTGGTGAAGAAGAGTTTATAGGACTAGACTTAGTGAAACCATCCATGGAGAAGGTTAAGACCATTCCAGAAAGGCTAAAGACTGCACAGAGTCGCCAAAAGTCTTATACGAATGTTAGGTGTAAAGACCTAGAGTATGCGTGGCAGATGGTTGGGTTTTCTTGAAGGTTTCACCCATGAAGGGTGTTATGAGATTTGAGAAGAAAGGAAATCTCAGTCATCCCTATATTAGTCCATATAATATTCTGGATAGGGTTGTCAAGGTAACTTATGAGTTTGAGCTTCTAGCCAAACTAGCATCAGTGCATCCAATTTTCCACATCTTTATGCTGAAGAAGTGTATGGGATACCCCTAACTCATTTTCCCAACGGAGAGTGTGGAAGTGAAGGATAACCTGTCATATGAGGAAGTACTAGTTGAGATTATAGATTGCCAGGTTCGTAAGCTAAGCAACAAAGAAGTCACTTATGTGAAAGTGTTATGGAGGAATCAACTAGTTGAGGGTGATACTTGGGAAGCGGAAGAAGGTATGATGGCCGAGTATCATCATCTATTCCCTCCTAGTATAGAATTTTCTTGAGGTAATAGTCTCCTATAATAGTACTCTTGTTAGTTGCATGTCCTATAAGTTTTTATTGGAATCCCTAGTATGGTTGCATATTTCGTGAATTCAGTTAAGCTCAGTTTAGTTACTCCCAGTTAGATCACCTATTAGTCGAGTTCAGTCTTCATTTGAGAATGAACGATCCCAAGGGGGAGATAATGTAATAACCCCCAAAAGTCCTTAAGATCAAATCTTCGACATAAAGAAGAAAACAAGCAGAAATGGACAAAATCTCCACAGTACGGATCACATAATGATTCGTGAAGAGCTATCATGATTCGTGGAAAGCACCCAAACTTTCCTAAGACCTTCCCAATGCGTTATATCAAGTGACGACTTGTACTAACAAGTCATGGTATGAGGTTTAGAAAAGGTGGAAAATGGTTGCAAACATAACGAGCAAAGACCACGAGTTATGGTAATGAGTAACGACTCATCACCACAAGTCATAAGAAGAGGATAAGAGACTGGCCAATATGACTCCAGTGATCACGAGGGGTCATTAGGAGTTGTGGTTAGTCATCATGAGTAATGTAAAGACTCGTCGTCACTAGACGGGAAAATTTCATAGATGGGATCTCAGAGTTATTTTAGTAATTTCCCATATTTTAAGTACCTAAACTAGAATATTTTGGGATTTCTAAGGTGTATATTTGAGGATTTTATTAGTATAAACTCTTATTGCCTCTTCTAACAACATAAGATCAAGAATCATTAGCTCTCAAGTCATTAAGAAAGCTAGGGATTCATCATTTTCTACCTAGGGTTCTTCAAGCTTGAGTTAAGAGTTCATTTTTTCAAGTATGTATATTAACTTAAGTGAGGACTTCTATTCTTCCTCATGAATTACATCTAGTAATGAGTTTATTGAGATTAAAGCTCGGGTTTTTCCCAATCTCTGGATTGGATCTTCTTCCCTATATGTCGAATTGTTCGTTGTTGAATTCTTCATATTGTATCTATTTCATCTCTTGATCATTGATTGTAAATCCTATTCTCTTGATTGTTGATTTGTACTCTTTTGTTGCATTTTTAATTGATAGATGATGGTTGATGTCTCTTATTCTATGAACCCAATTATATATAAATCATTGTTTTTGAAAGCACTGTAACTTGAGATAAATGAATTATTTTCATAAGGTTGAGCAGAATTTTAAGAGATTTTTCATAAAGATATTTTGAGAAAGAAAGTATAGGTATATCATGATTTTTAAAAGCTAATGTAAATCTTATTTTTGAAAATCAAAGGTTTTGAGCATAGAAGCTCACAAGTTTTCAAAGTGTATTTTTGAGCCAAGGCCCATAAGTAAAGTAACGAGATTTTGAGGCAAGGCTCAACAAGATTTTTCAAACCTCTATCATATTTATAGCTAAAGTTCTTTATAAGAGATGTTTTTAGCTGCCTCGAATATGCATATTTATAATAGAATAATTTTGGGAGGATTATTTAGAACCAAGTTTGCTGAAAGGTTCAGATAACCTGTATGTCCTAAAACTATGTAGGCAGCGTAGGATAGGATTGTGCCGTTGGTTCGGGTGACTCCTCAAACAGTCTCTAGTATGGACTTTAGTTTGGATCCATAGTTTAGTTTCATCCTTGACGTGTCATAGATTTACGACACTTTCGACCATAGAAAATATGTTGTGACTTAAGTATGTTTATACAAATATAAGGTTCGTTTACCTTGTTCTTAAGGAATCGGTTCTGGGAGTTGGATTGTGAAAATGGAGTAGAAAAGTTGAAGAAAATGGCTTGCTATAGGTATTAGTACGAGCTGTACCATCTTGGTATGAGCCATACCTAGCACCTGTACCTAAAAATTCAGGAAAAATGCACAAGTGTTGGGGCAAAGTATGACTAATGGCACGAGCTATACTGAGGAGTTATGCAAAACATTAGAGGAGGTTCACTTGCAAAAGATCCTCGTACGAGTGGAAGTTACGAACTGTAATGGCTACATACGAACCATATTGAGGAGTCATGCAAAATTTTACAGTCTATGTCAACTTGTAGATCCCAAAGTATAAGCAGATTCCATGAGTAATAACACCAAGGTACGAACCATACTAAAGACTCGTGGTGAGATTTAGAGGATGCCAGATTTCAAAAGCCCAGACCACAATAGGCACTTACGACTCACAAAAACATTGTACGAGTCATACCAACTTCATATACCTAAGAAGACAGAAGCTGCAGATTCGTACTACGGACAGAAGCCACTACTCATAACATCATGCCACGACTCGTAGGATGAGGTAGCAACAGATTCCCTATTAATTTAGGAAAGGGTTTTAATATTTGTAAAAGTACTTTTTAGGTTATTTTCTTAGAGAGAAGGATATTTTTATTCGTAAAAAAAATTGTAAGCCTCCTAACATAACTTTTAGATCATATACACGAATTACATAGGAAAATTCATCATTGTTCTTAACTTGTTCATAGTTTTATTGTGCAATTATCAATTGGGTTTTTTTCATCATCATTGTAAGTTGCTAATTATGATTTCTTTTATGAAATCTACTTTCTTTAATGCAAATATGTGTAGCTAAACCTTCCATAACTAGAATTGTGGGAACCATGATAGAATAATTTACTAGGATTAACACTAAGTGGTTCTAAACCAATATGAATGTCTGTATTGTTCATCTATTCATCATAAATGTTTCTTAACGGTGCATAACACCAGGACTTGCCTGTATTCTCTACTTTGTTGAACCTGTAGAAATAGTGATTAGTAAAAGAGAAGAACAATAAAGCCTTGAACTTCAGTTTCATTGAATAACTTGAGTTTTGGTCAAAGGATAGTTAGTTTGGGAAAATTTAATAAAGGTCAAAGTGAAATCACACAACAGACCTAGTTTGGTAATTAAGTATAGTCATTTAATTGGGACAAATCAGTCATTTGGGTGAACTTATTTTTTTAGTTCTACAAGCTAAGTATTAGGATAGATAAGTACTATAATAACCCTGCCTAGTTATGAATCCATGGGAACACTTCCCTATTTATTAGCATAAACTTGTCACAACATCAATTTATAATACTGTTACTTGTTTACTTTACAAAACATTTTTTTTGGAAATAATTGAACTAAAAGTGTGAATACCAGCATTAGTCTATATTTTGACCATATTCCCTGTGGGATCGACCTAGTTTGATTCTTTATTGACAACGTCCGCACTATACTTCTGTAGAGGTGTCATTTGAGCGTTATCAAAAATGGTGTCGTTGCCAAGAAATATGGCTTAGTATTAGATTAATTTCTTGTGTTTAACTTTTAGTCATTATTTTCTCATTTATGTTTTCTTTTATTTTTGACACACAAAGGTTACTGTTCGGGCTGTTTTGCAACTACACGCAAGTGCACGTGGTCGAACAAGTAGTAAAATGGCTAAAGTAAGCCAAGTATGATCCCACGGGGACTGAACCAAGGTAATAATCGAATTAAGTATTAATGAACTCTAACTCTAAAAATGCAGACAACAATTTAAAGAAGATTTTGAGAGTTTGTTTCCTAAGTTATACTAATCTAAGACAAAATGATAAAATGAGACTGAACTATAGTAATGAGCAAGTTGAGGCCAAAACGAACATGCAGGGAAGTAATTTATCGATACAATTCGGTTAATCTTTCCTTCGGTTGCTAGTCAAGAATTATTGCCTATGGAGAGAAACTTTTGTATTCTGCCCAACTTAAGAATCATGAACCCCTTCAACCTACATTTCTGTGATAAAAGAATTTCATGTTCTAGCCATATGAAATCGATTCCTTAATTGACTAATACGACTTTCAGATATATTTCTATTCTAAAGGTAAACCAATTCTCAATTTTCCCAAACTAAGAAGAGATCATATCCTACCAATTCAAAACTTTCCAATTTCTTTCCTTTTCAAGATAAAATTATATTTTTTAGATATACATTAACATTGGCCAGACATTAATGCAGTAAGAACAAGAATTGATAGAACAACCATGGAAGAAAAGATGAAAAACCAAAATGATCGACAATTACATTCCACTACAAATGTTCTTAACCTCAGCAAGAAGTGAATTTAGTCACTCATTTGTGGATTAAATATCATCAAATGAGTATAAATCATACAAACAATTGAAATAAAGGAGAAAGAGTTAGAGAAGAACCCTAAGAATTTCATCCCCTCAACTGCCTATAACCCATGTTCTTGCTCAACCAAGTCAGAATAATTTAAAATAAATCTAACTGTGCTATTTATACTAGTGGAAATTTTTCTAGGAATAACAAGCAACGTGTCACGGAGTGCATCGCGGAGCACTGCCTTGGTGCCATGGTGCAAATGCGGACCCTCACTGGAAATTTATGTTCCAGGTAAATATAAGCAACGTGCCACGGCATGTAACGCGGGGCTTGGCCAACGTGCCACGGCGCCGTCACGAACCTGCACTGGAAATTTGCCAAAATAAATCATCCGAGGCAGACTGCCTCCGCGATGGCCGCGTGACACGGCTCCATCGCGGAGCCCCTATATTTGTTGCTTTTTCTTGACCTTTTCCACTGCTCGCTTCCGAGTCCATTCCCAATATTCACCAACATGCAACTTAGCTTCCTAAAATTACATTTTTCCTACAAAAGAACACTAATCATTTGGTTAGTATAAATTCACATTTTAACTAAAAATCACATGAAAATGTACAAATAACAATAGATAAACAAGACGAAATAGAGCATTTGAGCATCACTTGGGCATATAATTCTGCCCAAGATCACTTACCCCACACTTAAAACCTTGTTCGTCCTCGAAAAATACTCTCACATCTCGGGCAATTGACACCCACGTATAGCTACTTTGGCTCGACATTTCAAGCTACGGTTATACCGATTATTTAATATAGCAAATCATCAAAAAAACATGCATAGTACCATCAATACCATGACATTCACCACATCAAGACCTCCTACACTCAAGAATTGACTCTCGATCTCGGCAAACTCATGCAGATCAACTGATCAAGACATCCGACACGAAATTCAATCTCTCATCAAGCATGTGCCCTCAGAACACAAGAGAATTTCCCCTTTTTCAATCATATGATTTCCAAAGCATTACATGTACGGGTATATGAAGACAATTTCGCTCTCTCTCCCAAAGAATTTACATGCATCATGTCATGAACCATAGGCTTGCCTCTAGTGTATTACTCCACTAATATAAGGACGCATGATGTAAGATCACGTAGGACTTAACGGGTTGTAATGTAAGCTAAGGAACTAGTAAATACTGGGATAACCAATAATATCGTCTAGCCTCCTTAAGCGCTTTTCAATACATCTCACCATCGTTATGGGCATTGTTTCTTCCTTCATCCTCCCATTCTTGAAGTCTTTCTTTATTTTTGTTCCCATTTCCTTAAGCACACTCGATTTAATAACAAACATTAGTTATACATCTTCATTTTATTTAAATTCAGCAAGTGCACCTTTGACCTTATCTTTACTTTCACCACTTCCACTTTTCCTTTCTTTCACACTTTTCACTCCTTGACATTGTGGGAAAATTATTTTTCTTAAGCGCTTAAGAGTTTTAGATCAAATTCACGGATAATGAAACGAAGGAATTAAGCTCGGTTTCTACATCTTCAACGAAAGAAAAAAATAGGCTAAAGGCTCAATGGGGCTAACTAGGATGTACATTCAAGGTAGGTATGATAATGGAAAAACTTTCGGTTAAATCAAAGAAATGCCTACATTCTTTCCTACACTACACATCCTTCATTTCGTTTCGTACACACACCAGGCAAGTTCTAGTCACTTCACAATAGCATGGAAGAATCGAAACTTCACCTCACACTCATTGCACATGCTCAACTCAAGACTTATTCACAGACTATTCGATCAGCTAATTACAAGAATTCAATATTAAGCCTCAATCACACCAAATCGAATTCTATGGACTAGGTATCTCAACAAGTTTCACATTTGCATGCTTTCATATGAATCATCTTTTCATCTCAATATCATGTACAACACGCAATAAGAATTCCGAACCATGAAGTAGTGACACGTTTGGGAAACAAACAAAGAAAGAAAATAAAATAAAAGAACAAAACTACTCCTATCGACTACATTTCCCTTCAGACGGTCGTCATCCATCCATCATAGGGAACGGTCACTATTTACGACTTTGGTTCAATGGGACTATTCTCGGTAAATGCACCGAAAACAAAGGCTGAGAAACCCAATCATGAAATAATTCAACAAAAATTTTAAAAATATCGATAATTTCGATAGAAACCAAAAAAAAAATTTACACAACCAACCAACAACAACTCACCACAACACGCAACAACTTAACTTTATTACAACACCACTTAATTACAAAGCACATCACAAAGAGTCACAGGGTCACACATTTTTTTTTCACAGGCACAACAACACAAAACATAAACAAAAACAAAAACAACAACAACACATCCAGCACCTAACTACTCCCACCCCACACATAAACCGAACATTGTCCCCATTGTTCACAAAATTCAGTTTATCACAAAGGTGGGTGGTGAAACTCCCTGATCAATTGAAGTATTCCACTTCTTCATCAGGTGTCGTTGCCTCATCTTCCATATTCGAATCGCCCCAGTCCTCATCTGACTCAACATATGAGTCATCGCGGAGTGTCTCCTCATCAGTGGGGACATCATTATCTACAGGGTCCACAAAAGCTGGCCCCGCTCGGCATAGAGCCTGGGCATTTTTGCCAAAGGGGTAATCTAGCTCATGCTGCCATAGCTCATCTTCTGTTACTGGCCTCCCGCCTATGCGCAACTGCAGCATCTTCATCTCATACACGCGGGCCATATACTGATCATCCCGAGCATGGCGCTCGGCTAGCGTGAGAACTGGCCCATGAGTGGTGTCAGGTGCCTTGGTTTTGGTGACGTCCAAGGCACACCTATCCATTTGTGGGATGTAGTCCAGGGCCTCCTCCTCGATATCAAGGCCCCTTAGAAACGTTGTGAGCAAACCACCAAACCCGTACCTGTGCCCTTGATGCAAACGGGCCATCTTCCTGGCCGAGATGATCACCGCCCCAACATTTATCTCAAGCCCTTTCATCAGGGCATAAACCAAGCACACTCGATCCCGGGTGACATCCGTCCTGTGCACCCCCAGGATCAGGCAGGAACACATAATTTTAAGCCAAATCCTGGCTTCCCTGTTCATTTGAGAGTAAGGCAGTGTCTGATGGTAGCCCCTCTCCTTGTGCCTACTCCACCGTGCTGTCGAACGGGCTCCACACTGAGTGCGTCTGATATCCGCATAGGGTGGAGTTATATTCAGCTGCTGGAGTACATGGGCGTCTATGTCCCGCGCCCCCAATATGGCATTTAGGATGGGGCTCAAAGGTGACAACCTACCCCTTATCTTGACGCTATGACTGTGGAGTGTCGGGTTCCAGTTTGCGTAGAACTCCCGAATCAAATGGAGATTGCACTCCTTGGGCTCTTCGAAGATGAAGTTCATCCCGACAACGTCAATTTGGTGTACGGTTTTGGGGAATTCCTGTGCAATTGGCTCCCTTGCAATGTGCTCCTCAGGGAAGTATTTGGTCTCCTTATGTTTTGCATACCATTTCTTCCCTTCGTCAGTCACCCATCGGGTTCCGTATTGACGGCGTTGGCCGTGTTAAACCGCTGGTGCTGCTGGAACTGTTGTTCCCAGTCTAATCCTCTTTCTACCGGCGCCTGATGTAGATGCACCCTTTCCTTTGTCTTCCTGCTTGACATCGTTCCTGTCAAATCAAACAGATAGTCCCAATGTTATTCAAGTCAAAAACTAACTTCGACTAAGGTTGGGTTGAGTTAGGCCACCCCACACTTAGTCTTTAGCCCCAATTAAAACTATTCGACAAGACACTCATGCTTTCCCAATTTTTACAATCAACATGCCTCGTGCATTCAGATAAGTCGATGGAATAATTACTAAGTACTACTCAGACTTCGTACAACGCATAAGAATATCACCATCGATTCCATTTCATCACATAGCACTTAGCAAAAAAAAAACTTTTCTCAACATCAACCAATGCAATTCACCAATTTCAATTTTACGAAAATTCCCTTGTTTACTTAGCATATTCATCTATATTCACAACATCATTTACATCACCCAACATGCACAACCCAATTATTTTCATATTTTCAACCAAATTTAGTTTTTGCCCCTTCAAAATCTAACCCTAGCTACCCATTTTGCACAAATTCAATCAAACATGCATTCATCGAGTTCATATACTCACAACGAAACTATGAACATCAATCAATCATAATTTAAGTGAATTCAAACTTAATTTACACTTAGGGCAAGCTTTACTCACCTCACATGCTCAAAAGTTGAAAATGTTGGCAAAAATTGAGATTAAGTTCAAGAACATACCTTTAATTCGATGAACTCGAAGAAAAGTTGAAGAAACTTCGATCCTAGGTCCGTGTCATATTGGGGGAGGGGGGATTTTAGGGAGTTTATCACTGAGGGGAGTGGGAAATGGGAAAATTGATGGGATTTCGCGGTTAAAAAGAGGTTTTTTCGCGCGGGTCACCCGGTGACCCGGTGTGACCCGACGTGAAATACACCTCAACGTGTCACGGAGGGTAACACGGAGCACCCCCTCCGTGACACGGAGCCATCGCGTCAGCCTTCTGGAATTTGTAAAAATTCTAGAATTGGCTTCAACTTGTCATGGAGGGTAACGCGGAGGGCCTCCTCCGTGACACGGAGCCAACACGTAGGCTCACTGTAATGCCACTTTTTTATTTTTTCTCACCTCGATTTTTTTCCTTTGCGATTCTTCGCATTTTTGCCCTCAGTTCCACCTGAAAATCATCTCACAACAAGAAATTGGTTAGAATTCATAGGTTTAAAACACAACAACAATTTTTTGTTTTTATATTTATTTTTATTTTCTTTGTTTTTTTCTTTTTGTTTTTAACTAATTCTACTCATCTATTACAACAATTTCACGGGTTGCCTCCCGTGTAGTGCCTGGTTTACCGTCGCGGATCGACGTCATTAAAGCTCAATCATCCTCTAGAGTGACAGACGTTTTCTCTCGAATAACGTCCTCACCCCAGTAATGCTTACACCGCTGCCCATTAACCAAGAATGTGGCACTTCGATCTTCTTGCCACAACTCCACTGCCCCGTGCGGGGTGTCCTCGATCGGTGATTTTCCCACTGGATCTCGAGAATCAACAATCTGAATAATATCTGCTTGATTTAGCACGTTGATTGCTAAAAGCTCCTCATATATGGCTGGAAGCGTCGTGGCCTTGTACACATCAAATACCTCCACTTTGTCACGCGCCTGCATGGTTAGCTGCCCTGCAGCTACATCAATCAAGGCTTTCCCGGTTGCCAAGAAAGGACGTCCCAAAATAAATGGGACTTCCGCATTCGGCTCAAAATCCAGAACAATAAAATCTACCAGGAAGATAAGGGAGCCCACTTGCACCAGCACGTCCTCCACAATGCCATCTGGTCCGGCCAAAGAACGATCCGCTAACTGCAAGATCATTGTAGTTTGTCTAGGACTGCCCAGCCCCAACTTCTTGAATATCGATGTCGGCATCAAGTTAATACTCGCTCCCAAATCACATAGTCCACGAGCTCGGATACTTTGCCCAATTGTGATTTGAATTGTAAAGCTCGCAAGGTCCTTGAGCTTTGTTGGCAACCTGTTCTTTATTCGGGAAGTGCACTCCTCAGTAAACGCCACTGTAGCATACTCTGTCAATCTGCTTTTGTTCGCTACAATGTCCTTGATATATTTTGCATACTTCGGCACTCCCTGCAAAACATCAACAAGAGGTAAATTAAATGTGTACCTGTTTAAGCACCTCCATGAACTTTTTGAAACATGCTTCCTCCTTGTGTTTCTTTAATATTTGAGGGAATGGGGGTGGTGGTCTTTCTGCTTTAGCTACCTTCTCCTTCCCCCTCTCATCATTCTGTTCCCTTTCTTTCTCCACTGCTCCTGACTGCTGAGGTGGTCTTTCTGGTTCCACCTCCTTGAGTTGTAAACCACTCCTTATGGTCACTGCATTTACTTGCTTAGTATTCGGGTCAGTGTCACTCGGTAGTCCTCCTCTTGGCCTGGTGTTTGGTGCTCCAGCTAGTTGCCCAAACTGTTACTCCAACGCCTTTGTAGCCAACTGATTGTTCTTTACATCTGCCGCCAATTTCACATAGTCAGCCTGCAATTGAGCTTGGTTAGATATCATTGTTTTAAACATTTTCTCAATGCTGGGTGGTGGTGGTGGAGGAGGTGCATTGTTGCTTTTGTATTGAGTCTGATAGTTCTACTGCCCTCCTTGATTTCTCTACGCACCTTGATTCGAACTCTGCCCTTGATGGCTGTTACTACCCCAGGAGAAATTCGGATGATTCCTCCAATTATAGTTGTAGTTGTTGCCATACTGTTGGTGATTATTTCTCTGTACATTACCAACAAAGTTCACTGAATCTGGATTTGCACCACAACACTCAGCTGAGTTTTCATTACTACCGCATACTTCACACCAAATCTGTTGCACTACATTAACTGGGGATTGAGATTGATTCAAGCTCATATTGCTGAAGTGGGTGTTAAGTTGATTTTGCAGCGCAACTATTTGTGCAGCGATAGCTGTAAAACCATCCACTTCCAAGACTCCTACCGCTTTCTTTGTTCCTCCTCTAGAAGAGCATTCCACTCTGGATTTCCCTGCGAAATACGATTTAACAAAGTATACAACTCCTCATAAGTCTTTTCTAATGCTTGTCCCCCGGATGCTGAGTATAGAAAATTTTTTGTGTGGGGTTCCAAACCCTCTATAAAAGTATGCACCAGCACATCATTGGACTCGTGATGGTGAGGACAATCCCTTAACATGGATTTGAATCTTTCCCAAGCTTGATACAGATTCTCCCCCTCACTTTGTTTAAAATGTAGAATCTGACTTCTAAGTCTTGCTGTTTTCCCGGATGGAATGAACTGTATCCACAATTTTCTTGCAAGATCATCCTAAGTGGTGATGGAATTAGGTGGCTCAGCTTTCAACCACCTCTTTGCTTCTCCCAATAGTGAAAATGGGAACAATGTAAGCCTTACGCAATCAGATGATACTCTAGCGGGGATGTAAGTTCACTTATCTCCAAAAAGTTTTGGAGATGTTGTTGTGGATCTTTGTGAGGGAGACCTGTGAATTGGCCGCTGGTGTGCAGCAATTGCACCATATTCCATTTCAGCTCAAACCTCCCTCCCGGCTCGAGTTTGCGAATGCTTGATGTAACATTGTTAGCATGTGGGATTGGCACTTCGCGAACCGGCCTAGCTGCCATTTCCTCGGGCACCAATACTGCCCTTACAAGTGGTGGACTCTGTTGTTGCTCCAGGATTGTTTGTCTGAGCAACTGCAACTTCTTCTCTAGAGCTTCTCTTCTTTGACGATGAAATTGTCTTTCCGGCTCTAAGTACGAATCCACCAGCTCCTTGTCTCTTGCCAGTGTTCAACAGAATTAAATATCTGCAAAAGACAAGCTAAGATCAAGTTGTCAGCACTTATATAGAAATCGTAAACTAACACTTAAGAAAACAATTTTACCAATTGCCAATCCCCGGCAACGGTGCCAAAAACTTGTTCGGGCTATTTCGCAACTACACGCAAGTGCACGTGGTCGAACAAGTAGTAGAATGGCTAAAGTAAGCCAAGTATCGATCCCACAGGAACTAAACCAAGGTAATAATCGAATTAAGTATTAATGAACTCTAACTCTAAAAATGTAGACAACAATTCAAAGAAGATTTTGAGAGTTTATTTCCTAAGTTAAACTAATCTAGCACAAAATGATAAAATGAGACTGAACTATAGTAATGAGCAAGTTGAGGCCAAAACGAACATGCAGGGAAGTAATTTATCGATACAATTCGATTAATCTTTCCTTCGGTTGCTAGTCAAGAATTATTTCCTATGGATAGAAACTTTCGTATTCTACCCAACTTAAGAATCATGAACCTTCAACCTACATTTCTGTCATAAAAGAATTTCATGTTCTAGCCATACGAAACCGATTCCTTAATTGACTAATACGACTTTCAGATATATTTCTATTTTGAAGGTAAATCAATTCTCAATTTTCCCAAACTAAGAAGAGATCATATCCTACCAATTCACAACTTTCCGATTTCTTTCCTTTTCAAGATAAAATTGGATTTTTTAGATATACATTAACATTGGCTAGACATTAATTTAGTAAGAACGAGAATTGATAGAACAACCATGGAAGAAAAGATGAAAAACCAAAATGATCAACAATTACATTCCACTACAAATGTTCTTAACCTCAGCAAGAAGTGAATTTAGCCACTCATTTGTGGATTAAACATCATCAAATGAGTGTAAATCATGCAAACAATTGAAATAAAGGAGAAAGAGTTAGAGAAGAACCCTAAGAATTTCATCCCCTCAACTGCCTGTAACCCACGTTCTTGCTCAATCAAGTCAGAATAATTAAAAATAAAGCTAAGTGTGCTATTTATACTAGTGGAAATTTTTTTCGGAATAACAAGCAATGTGTCACGGAGTGCATTGCGGAGCACTGCCTCCGTGCCACGGTGCAAACGCGGACCCTCATTGGAAATTTATGTTTCAGGTAAATATAAGCAACGTGCCATGGCATGTAACGCGGGGCTCGGCCAACGTGCCACGGCGCCGTCGCGAACGTGCACTGGAAATTTGCCAAAATAAATCATCTGAGGCAAACTGCCTCCGCGATGGCAGCGTGACACAGTCCATCGCGGAGCGCCTATATTTTCTGCTTTTCCTTGACCTTCTCCACTGCTCGCTTCCGAGTCCATTCCCGATTTTCACCAACATGCAACTTAGCTTCCTAAAATTACATTTTTCCTGCAAAACAACACTAATCATGTTGGTTAGTATAAATTCACATTTTAACTACAAATCACATGAAAATGTAAAAATAACAATAGATAAAAAACATGAAATAGAGCATTTGAGCATCACTTGGGCATATAATTCTACTCAAGATCAGTTACCACTTGGTGAATGCCAAGCACTCGGAGAAGGGAGAACCTAAGATTCCAATTGATCTCAATCTAGGACAAACACAAAGGAATATGGACCATAATGAAATTCCTGAGCAGTTCAAAGACAGAGTAGCTGCTAAAGCACACTAAGCCAATGAGGCCTGCCAGGTGGAGTTAGCTCGGCAAACTACTCTTCAAAAGGCAGATGATTCCCAAGAAGAGGTGGATAATGCTGGCCATCATAGGAGGGTTAACAGAGACCATGCGGCACACTGATTCCACAGATATGCTCCTCAGTATGATGATGATGATGATTCGAATATTGATGAAGCCAGATCAACAGAAGTTATTGTACCCATCCTTTTCCCACTGGGGCAAAATTTGACATCACTAGAACCATGATTTAGTTGCTCAACAAGAAGGGGTTGTTTAGTGGTAATGTAGATGATGATGTAAATCTACACCTAATGAACTTCATGGGTATTAGAAAGGCTTATAAGTTGCCAGGCATGAGCTAGGATACTATCAGGTTGAGGCTTTTCTTGTTTGCTCTTTCTGGAGTGGCCACTCTACGATTATCGGAACTGCCAAATGACTCCATCACAAACTAGAGGGAGTTGAAACAAGCCTTTTTAGATGGAGGACGTTGTACCTAAAATATGATATCTGCAATTTCCAATAGCTTAAGATGGAGGCACTTCATGATACATGGCTGAGGTTCAAGAAGAAGTTGACTAAGTGCCCAAATCACAAAATTCCTGATGATAGCTTATTGGAAATCTTTTAAAAGTCTCTAAAAATAGCATAAAGGATGTAGTTAATATAGTGGTAGTGGAGCATTGATTAGTCACTCGTGGAAGGAAGCAACCACCATACCTGACTGAGTGACCAAGACAAATAGAGCCTGACATAGTAGAGAGGTTGATGTAGCTGTAGGTACATATTCTATAGGGATGGCTGTCGACCAACGTAGAAAAGAGGAAGAACGTGACTAGGATTTAGCTCACATAAGAACATCTTGAGAGCTGCTGCCAAAGCATATCATGGGTTCTGGAGCTCAAAAGGTAAATGTAGTGGGGGAATAAGGTCATGAATAGGGGTTCGAGCACTCCAATTCTAAATAGGAGGAAAACTTCTTGGATAACAAGGTGGCGGGTTTTCGGGCCAATGCCCAAGGGTTCGGTCAAGACACTTGGCGCCAAAGCACCAAAGTTCAAGGTCAAAACCAGTATAGAGACAATTACAATAGGAATAGTTACAGGGATAGGAGTAGAGGTCGAGAGTGGGAAGGTGATTGGAGGAAGAATGATGGTTATAAAATGACCGCATAGGTCTTTATGTCCCTCCTAGGGCTTGAGAGGGCGATCTTGGGCCCCAAAAGTTGGAATGTATGATGGATGAGCTGATGAAGAAGCCAAAGTTGATAGATAATTAGCTGAAGAATAGTCGAGGAGACATATGGCATGAGCTAGGAAATTGAATCGCATGCCATAGTGATCAAGAAGATTGAGCAGCAGCTAGGTCAGATTTCTGCATCCCTGAACCAGAGGAAGAAGGCTACACTTCCTAGAAACATAGTTCAAACTTTAAAAATGATAGCCACTGCATGGATATAACGACTAGGAGTGAGAAAACCATAATTGATCCTCCCTTGCCAGTTGTAGTTGAGATGGGAAGAAATAAGGAGATTGATGTAAGCGATGAGGATAAGACTACTGAATAGGTAATTGGAAATGATGTTGATTTGACTAAAGCTCTAGGTGGTGCCAAAAAGCCCATAAGATAAAGGGAAGGCAAAAGAGGCCGTACAGATATTCAGGCCTATCCCTCGACCACCTCTACCATTCCCTTAGAGGATGAAAAAGGAGGTGGATGATGGGAAAATCCAATAGTTTTTGTCTATTCTAAAACAGTTATCTGTGAATATCTCATTAGTCAAGGCATTGGAGCAAATGCCTGGGTATGAAATATTTATAAAGGACCTGGTGACCAGAAAATGGTCCATGAGTTATGAGCCAGTTGGTAATTTGCTTCATCTCACTGCCATAACCTCAAGGGTTCTTGCCCAAAAGAAGGAAGACCTATGTGCCTTCACCATCCCATGCACGATTGGAGATTATGAGTTTGCAAAGGCACTGTGTGACTTTGGTACTAGCATCAACTTGATGCCTTTAGCTATTTTCAAACAACTGGGCCTAGGAGCCCCTACACCCACTACAATGTGGCTACTAATGGTGGACCGCACAGTGAAGAAGCTAGTTGGGATCCTTCATGATGTGCTCGTAATGGTGAACAAGTTTATTTTCCTAGTTGACTTCTTAATCTTACATTGCAAGGTAGATTTTGAGGTCCCCGTCATCTTGGGGTGACCATTCCTTGCCACTTGGAGAGCTCTAGTGGATGTTGAAACCGACCAGTTGAAGTTTTGGATGAACAAAGAACAGGTAACCTTCAATTTTTGTAGGGCAATGAAGCAGCCTAATGATTTTTGTGTAGTCTCGGTGATTGATATGGATTTTGAGTTTCTTGAAGAATTTTTAGTAGTCAAGAGACTTGCGTCATGCTGCGACGTTAAATAAGGCGCTGCATGGGAGGCAACCCATGATGTGGTTTGGTGAATTCTGAGTAACCGAACCACCTGCATCGTGCCATGATGTTATATCAGGTACTTCACGGGAGGAAACCCAAGTATATTGAATAATATGTGTTCAGTGTGCAGGTGTAACAAAATTTGTGGGTGAAATTGCAGTGCAGGTCTAGACTACGAGCCCCGATATGAGTCGTGATATAGTGGTACGGCTCGTAGTCCCATTCGTACTGAGAAGCAGAGACTTGTTCAGATGGAGAAGTTCATACTACGGTTGGTCATTACGAACCGTACCTACATGGTACAATTCATAGTACTCACCATAGTGATGAACTATCCCAAGTTACGAAATGTAGAAATTCTGACCTATGAGTCGTGGCATCCTGTTACAAATTGTACTACACACTCATATGTCCCCAGGTAAATTTTCTAAGTCTCCAGGTACGAGTCCAAGGGACGAGTCATAGTTAGGACCTACAACTCATGGTATGAGTCGTGATGGGCTGATTAAATGAAAGACCTTATCTGACACGACTTGACCCCAATTGTTAAATCTGGCCATAGCCTATTCAAAATAAAAAATTTTGAACCTAAAATTTCCCACACAAGAAAAAAATACAAACCCATGATCATCTCCCTTTTATCCTTACTCACTCGTACCTCACTCCTATTCCACCGAAGCATGACTTTTTCAATAAATTTGCAAGTTCGAGTTGATTTTCTACTCTAGATCTCAAGCAAGCAAGAACCCATGAAGAACTTAGCAAGTAAGTTGAAAATGTTCATCCCTCTCTCTTGCTAGTAATGGCCAAAGAGTCACTGTGATTCCTCCATTCATGAAAATGAAGTGAAGGAATATGATCATAGACCACAGGGGATCTTGCAGTATGGGTGTGGGATATTAACATGCTAAATAAGTTTAAAGTGCTTTGGGTAGTGAGTTAGTGGGAATAATTCGTGTTGGAGATTGAGTGGATAGTTGAATATAGTGTATTATTGAACTAATGGGGTGGGGAAATCTGAGCACCTACCTCAAAACATGTTTTCTTGTATATCTGGTATTGCACAGGATGAGGACAGGCTTCACGAGTCATCTTACGACTTGTGGTTTCTTACTATGACTCATAGGATGATTTGTTGGGATTGTCCTATGGTATTAAGTCCGATAACCAGTTTAGGACTTAGTATGATTCATGATATCTCACCACAAATCGTTCCAAGTGGTTATACTAAGAAATAGTAAGGGTCAAAGTCATAATCAAAGTTATGACCCCTGGTACAACTCATAGCATCCCACTACGAATCGTGATAATAAGTCGTACCAAAATACATAAAGTTCACTTCTTAGAAGTTCATCTTACGACCATTAGTATGAACCATACCATCATGGTATGAGTCATACAATGAGTTGTGACTATGACAAAAAGACACTACGAGTCACAATACGGACCGTACCACCTTGGTACGACCCATATTGATAAGCCATAATATGATTCTGAACATATTCTTTTTACTTTTCTTTATTTGAGATCTGATATACTAACCTTTTCTCCAGAGGTATAATGACTCAAAAAAGATGAGCAACAAAGGATTCCTAGGTCAAGAGGGAAAGAGAAGAGATTGTTGCTCGGAGGGCCCTCAAAGATGATACATCTGCATCCGAGCAGCAGAAAAACACACTTAGTGGTTCACTGGAGGAGTACTATCGAATAGGCCAAGGCTCAGGCCATAGATACTTCAACCACACGGGCAAATGCCCCTCAGTCTGAGGAGGGAGATAATGTACAGTCACATGAGTCCAGTAGTGGCTCAAATATTAAGGATGGGTTAGATGAGGCCAATTCTTAGGAAGTGGGACAAGAAGTTAATGATGATCAGACCCCACCTCTAGAGAGTCGTACCATCAGGTGGAGTGTGCCAGGTGCTCAGGAAATTTATGAGCAGGCCTCACCCTCACATCAAAGTAGAATTTGAGGTGAAACATTCAGGAGGATCCACAAATCTTGACCAGTGATCTGATAAGGTCGAAGAGATGAAGCGGCTTTTTGACCTATATGGGTTTAGTTGTATTGCTAGAACCCCTGACAGTTTCAGTGCTGACATGGTCAGGGAGTTCTATGCCAAATATTTTGCAGCCATGGAGCAGCAAACTCAGGACGGGCAGAAAGTAAAGGAGCAGCCTAGACTGGAGAGTGTGAGGTTCTGGAGGGGTGGGTGTTTGGCAGTGTTTGCTATAGGTGTAAAACCGACACGCAAGTGCACGTGGTCAAACAAGTAATAAAGTGGCTAAGTAAGCCAAGTATCGATCCAAGGAGACTAAGGATAAGTAAAATTGCGTAAGTACACTATATTCTTATCTTACTTCTAATTATGCTAACAACAACGTAACCAACAGTTAAATAAGTTTTTGTTTATAAATTATATATACTAAAACTATTAACAATTATTTACTGTGAATTGAAACTATGGATATGAGCATGCCAAGGATAAGAACAAGTAATGACTTGACTGTAATCATAGTTTGGTTATTCTTCTCTTCATGTTGCTAGCCAAGAACATTAGCCTAGAAATTAAAACTCTCGTATTTAATTTCACTTTAGAATCATAAACCATTCGTCTACATTTCTGTGATCAAATGCAATTTATGACCTAGCACTACAATTCCGGTTCCTAAATTGACTAATACGGCTTTCAAGTATATTTCTATCAGAAAAGCACATCAAAACCCAATTTTCCCAAATCAAGTTAAGAACAATACCCTATTAATTCACAACTTTCCAATTTCTTGCTCTCTCGAGTGAAATTGGACTTTTTAGATGTACATTAATGTCGGCCACACACTAATGCAGTAAGAACAAGAATTAATAGAACAACATGGAAGAATAAGAAGAAAACCATATCATTAACAATCAAAATTCATCACCATTGTTCAAAACCTCAGCAAGGAAGAGAATTAGCCACTCATTTGTGGATTAATCATCCTAAAACGAGTGTAAATCAAACATACAATTGATTTAAAGAAGAAAGGAAGAGAAGAAATCCCTTAGCTTTTTCGTCCCTCAGCTGCTTCTAACCCACGTCCTTGCTCCACCAAGTCTGAATTCATTAAAATAAACCTAAGTGTTCTATTTATACTAGTGGGAATTTTTCCCGGAATAACAAGCAACGTGTCACGGAGGCCAACGCGGAGCACTGCCTCCGTGACACGGCGTGGACGCGGACCCTTACTAGAATTCCAGGGTCCGGGAATATAGCCTCAACATGGCACGGAGGCCAACGCGGAGGCCTATCTCCGTGCCACGGAGCTGTCGCGAGGCCTCACTGGAATTTGCCAATTAATTTCCCCTCCAGGCAGTGTGCCTCCGCGATGGTAGCGTGGCACGGCTCCATCGCGGAGCCCCTATACTTTGCACATTCCAATGTCTTTTCCATGCTCGCATCCAAGTCCACTTCTGATATAACTCCAACATACATTTTAGCTCCTAAAAATCATATTTTCCTGCAAAACAAATGCTAATCATGTTGGTTAGTATAAATTCACATTTTATTACCAATTACATGAGAATATATACACATTGCACCACAAACAAGGCAAAAATAATACATTTGAGTATCACTTGGGCATATAAATCTGCCCAAGATCACTTACCCCACACTTAAATCCTTGTTCGTCCTCGAACAACACATACACAACTCATGCAAATTACATCCCAACCTTTGTCACTATGGTGCGACAATTTACACTACGGTCATACCGATTATTCAATTTTTGCAAATCATCAAGAAAACATGCATGGTCTTACAATGCAATGACCTTTCATACATCAAGAGTTCCTAGACTTTAAGAATCGACTCTCGATATCGGCAAACTCATGCAAATCAGCTAACCAAGATATCCGACACGAAAATCAATCTTTTATCAAGCATGTGCCCTCACAACTCAAGAGAATCTTCCCCTTTATGTTCATGCAACACGCAAACATTCAAGTAGGGGCATATAAAAATTAATTTCACTCTCTCTCCCAAAATAATTCACATGCATCATGTCATGACCCATAGGCTTGCCCTTAGTGTATTACTCCACTAATATAAAGAAATGCAATGTAAGATCACGTAGGACTTTAATGGGTTGTAATGGAAGCTATGGAACTAGTATATATATTGGATTAGCCAATAATAGTCACTAGCATCCTTAAGCGCCTTTTCAACACATTCCCATAAACTCATGGACATTGTTCTTCTTTTTCTCTTTTTCATCATCCCATTCATGCTTGTTTACTTTTGTATGGCCCATTTCCTCAAACACACTTGACACAACAACAAAGGGTTTTCATGCACCTTTATTATCATTTCATTATACGAAGTGCCTCTTCAACCTCTTCTTCCCTTTCCTCACTCCGCTTTTCTTTTTCTTTTCACTCTTCTCACTCTTCGACACTTTGGGAAAAGAATTTTCTTTTCTTCTTAAGCGCTTAAGATTTTTGTATAGACTTTACGGCTAATGAAAAGAAGGAATAAAGCTTAGTTTATACAATTTTGGACAAAAGAAAGAAAGAAACGACTAAAGGCTCAACGGGCTGACTAGGGTATACAATCACATAAAAAGGTAGAGTATGACAAGAAAGAAAAATAGAAACTCTCGGTTAAAACAAAGAAATGCCTACATCCTTTCCAACACTACACCTCCTTCATTTCGTTTTGTACACACACCAGGCAAGTTCTAGACATTTCACAATAGCATGGAATAACAATACCTCACTTCACACTTTATGCACATGCTCGATTCAAGATGCATTCACAGACTCTTTAATTAGCCAATTACACGAATTCAAAAATTAAGCCTCAATCATACCGAATCAAATTCTACAGCCTAGGTAACTCAACATATTTACAAAATTGCATGCTTTCAAACGAATCACTTTTACATTTTGAACATCAATTACAACACGCAACCAAAATTTCACAACCATTTAGCAACTACAGGTTCATTGATGCAATCCACCAAAGAAAAACTGAAAATAAATTAAAATCCTACTCCTACCGACTACATTTCCCTTAAGACGGTCGTCATCCATCCATCATAGGGAACTGTCACTAACTATGACATCGGTTCAGTGGGACTATTCTCGGTAAAAGAACCGAAAACAAACTCCGAGAAACCCAAAAAAAAATTAAAAACCAAAAAAAAAATTGGCAACACATCGATCATGTCGATAGAAAAATATTTACAAAATATTTTGATAAGTGCAAAATATTTTCGCAAAAATTTTGAAAAATTTCGATCATTTCGATATACAGAAATATTTACAAAATATTTACCTTGGCAACCATAACTTTTCACAACACACATCATTAACCAAATAAATATATATATACAAATACAACACAAATCAGTTCACAACAGGGAAACATAAACATACATACAAACCAAGGAAAAAGCATACAGCAGATTAGCCCAGCCCCAGCACCTAACTACTTCTCACCCCACACTTAAATCGAACACTGTCCCAGTGTTCACAAAAAATACAAAGCACAAAATTTCGGGTGGTGGAACTCCCTGCTCAGTCGAAATATTCGACTTCTTCATCCGGTGCTGCTGCCTCGTCGCCCATGTCTGAGTCAGCTCCATCGTCGTCATCGGACTCCACATCGGAGTCCTCCCGACGTGTCTCCTCGTCAGTGGGGACATCGTCATCAGTAGGCTCAACGAAGGCTGGTCCCACTCGGCATAAGGCTCTGGCGTTCTCGCCAAATGGGTAATCCAGCTCCAACTGCCATAACTCTTCCTCGGTGGCTGGTCTCCCACCAATCCGTAGCTGAAGCATCAGTATGCCAAACATACGTGCCATGTACTGATCGTCATGAGCATGTCACTCGCCTAAAGTCAGCACTGGCCCGTGTGTGGTGTCGGGGGCCTTAGTTTTTGTCACATCGAGGGCCCTCCGCTCCAACTGCGGGATGTAATCCAAAGCCTCTTCCTCGACATCGAGGCCTCGGAGGAAGGTGGTGATGAGTCCGCCGAACCCGTATCTGTGGCCTTGGTGTAGTCTGGCTCTCTTCATGGCGGATATGATAACCGCCCCAACATTAATCTCTAGCCCTTTCATAAGGGCATACACCAAGCAGACACGGTCTCGAGTCACATCCGTCATGTGAACTCCTGGGATCAAGCAAGAACATACAATTTTCAGCCATATTCTGGCCTCCCTGTTCATCTGCGAATAAGGCAGAGTCTTGTGGTAACCCCTATCCTTATGTCTACTCCATCGGGCTGTGGATCGAGCCCCACACAACGTATGTCTAATGTCGGCGTATGGTGGGGTGATGTTTAGCTGGCGGAGAACGTGAGCGTCTGTGTCCCGCGCTCCAACGATGGCATTAAATTGCTGGGGTTCCAGAGTGACAATCTGCCCTCTGATTTTTATTGTGTGGCTTCTGATGGTCGGGTTCCAATTTGCGTAGAACTCCCGGACCAAATGTAGGTTGCACTCCTTGGGCTCCTGAAATATAAAGCTGAGCCCAGCTACTTCAATCCTCTGCATAATACGGGGGAACATCTGTGCTAGTGGTTCCCGTGCAATATGTTCCTCCGGGAAGTATTTGCTTTCCTTATGCTTAGCATACCACTTCTTCCCTTCCTCGGTTACCCACCTTGTTCCGTATTGGCGGCGTTGGCCGCGCGGAACAGCTGGTGCAGCTGGGACTGCGGTGCCCATTCTCATTCTTTTCCTCCCGGTGCCAGAAGTAGAAGCACCTTTGCCCTTATCCTGCCTACTCGCCATTGTACCTGTCAATATACATAAACAAGCACAACGTTAAGCTAAATACATGTTAACTTCAGCTAAGGTCGGGTTACAAAACGTTTACCCCACACTTAGTCCTTAGCTACTTTTACAAACTATGGCAAGGACAACTCAATTTACACCAAAACAATCAACTATACAATTTATGCTTAGTACGTTCACAAAAATTTCGACAGCATAACGCTTAGCGTACTACTCAGACTTCATACAGCTAATCCCAATCCTACTATCGCTAACAATTCAACCATCGCACTAAGCAACAAAAACAACAAATAAAAACAACGACAAAAGTTCTATATATACATACAAATCCAAATAATCAAACCAATTTGCACAATTTCCACATTTTCCCCAAAAATTCGAGAATTCGTCGTCTTTTACAGTCAAACAATATTTACACCGACTAATCTCACTTCCCAAACACACCCCGGCATCTAATTCACCGAATTATCAAATTACCCAAGTCAATTTCAACAACCTAAGCCCTAGAATTCAATTTTACAATCAATTTGGAATTATTCACGTAGTCCACAAGTTCAAACGCTAATAACAACATTTCGAACATTCATCAATCACAAATAATTCAATTTCATGCTCAATTGCTACTTAGGATGATATATCTCACCTCACCTGCCCAAATTCGACTAAAATCGCCAAAACTTAGAGAGAAACGAGGAAAACATACCTTTACGTTGAAGAACCGAAGAAACTTGATGATTTCTTTGCTTAGTGGCGTGGCACGTTGATTGGGGAGGGGGATTTGGGTGTTTGGTCGCGGAGAGGAAAAGAAATGGGGAGAAAGGGCAAGAAAATCGGGGTTAATTTAAAGAAAAACACGCGGGTCACCCGGCAACCCGGTGTGACCCGGCACCAAATATAAGGCAACGTGTCACGGAGGGTAATGCGGAGCCCCTCCTCCGTGACACGGAGCCAACGCGTTGGCTTACTGGAAATTTTAAAAATCCGGATTTTACCTTCAACGTGTCACGGAGGGTAACGCGGAGCCCTTCCTCCGTGACACGGAGCCAACGCCCCAGTGCACTGTCTCTTCATTTTAATTATTTTTTCATACCTTGCCTTATTCTTCCCTATTCCATGCATATTTGTCTCCGTTTGACCTGAAAAATCACCTCACTAAACAAAATTGGTTAGATTAATAGATTTCCCTAACTAAAATGAAAAATATTAACTAAAACAAAAAAATATATACCAAATCAAGAAAAGAAAAAGAAAAATAAAAATTATTTACACTAAAAAAGAAAGAAAGAAAATATTTTTCACGGGTTGCCTCCCGTGCAGCGCCTGGTTTACCGTCGCGGCTCGACGTCCTTTATGCTCAATTACCTACTAGGGTGATGGACGATTTGTCACGATCGTTGTCCTCCCCCCAGTAGTTCTCAACCTTATCAGGTGGCCTTCCTATTGACTCTCGGGAATCATTTATTCGATTAGCGTTCCCATGATCAATCACAATGATCACCGAGAGTTCTTCATTCACCGTCGGGAGCTTAGGTGCTTTGTACACATCGAACACTTCGACCTTGTCATGTGCTCGCATTGTAAGTTGACCCGCAGCTACGTCAATTAATGCTTTTCCGGTTGCCAAAAAGGGTCGTCCCAAAATAAATGGGACTTCAGCATCTGGTTCAAAATCCAGAACAATAAAATCGACCGGAAAAATAAGGGAGCCCACTTGCACTAGAACATCCTCAACAATGCCATCAGACTTAGCTAAGGATCTGTGTGCTAATTGCAAGATTACAGTTGTAGGTCTAGGACTCCCTAGACCTAACTTTCTGAATACCGAAGATGGCATCAGATTTATGCTCGCCCCCAAGTCACATAATCCACGAGCTCGGATACTCTGCCCAATAGTAAGCTGGATGGTAAAACTTCCAGGATCTTTTAGCTTTGTGGGCAGTCTGTTTTGAATCCGGGAAGTGCATTCCTCCGTCAAAGCCACCGTGGCATACTCAGTCAAATGACTTTTGTTAGCCACGATGTCTTTAATATATTTTGCATATTTGGGCACTCCCTGCAAGACATCAACAAGAGGTAAATTAACATGTACCTGTTTAAGCACCTCCATAAATTTCTTGAAACACGCCTCCTCCTTGTGTTTCTTGAGTCGTTGAGGGAACCGGGGTGGAGGTCTTTCTGGTTCAGCTTCTTTGGTCTTCCCCCTATCAAAACTTTGTTCCTCCTCAACTTCTGCTGCTCCTGACTTTTGAGGCGGTCTTTCCGGTTCCACCTCCTTCAACTGTAAACCACTCCTCGTGGTCACTGCATTTACCTGCTTCGGATTAGGATCCGTGTCGCTAGGCAGTCCTCCTCTGGGTCTTGTATTTTGGGCACTAGCAAATTTCCCAAACTGATATTCAAGAGCCTTGGTCGCTAATGGATTATTCTTCACTTCGGCTGCCAATTTAACATAGTCAGCCTGCAATTGTGCCTGATTAGCGATCATGGTTTTGAACATCTCCTCAATGGTAGGTGATGGTGGTGGAGGAGGGGCATTGTGATTTCTGAATTGGGATTGATAGTTCTGTTGCCCTCCTTGATTTCTCTGCATACCCTGACCAGAACCTTGGCCTTGTTGGTTGTTGCTACCCCACGAAAAATTTGGATGGTTCCTCCAATTTGAGTTGTAGCCACTACCAAACTACTGTTGATTTCTCTGTGCATTGCCCACAAAGTTAACCGAATCTGGGTTTGCTCCACAACACTCAGCTGAGTGCTCACTACTACCACACACTTCACACCACATTTGCTGGACCGCATTGACTGAAGCTGAAGGCTGGTTCAAGTTCATATTGCTGAAGTGATTATTCAACTGATTCTGCAAGGCAGCTATCTGTGCAGCGATAGCTGTGAATCCATCCACTTCAAGCACTCCTGCTGCTTTCCTTGCTCCACCTCTTGATGAATCTGCATTCCATTCTGGATTGCCCTATGAAATTCGGTTGAGCAAAGTGTACAGCTCCTCATAGGTCTTTTCCAGCGCTTGCCCTCCAGCTGCTGAGTCTAACAAAATTTTAGTATGGGGTTCCAAACCCTCAATAAATGTGTGTACCAACACCTCATTGGACTGATGATGATGAGGACAGTCCCGCAACATGGATTTAAATCTTTCCCAGGCTTGATATAGATTTTCTCCCTCCCTCTGTTTAAAACTTAAAATTTGACTTCTAAGTCTGGCTGTTTTACCAGAAGGGAAAAATTTGATCAAAAACTTCCGTGCAAGATCATCCCACGTTGATATAGAATTTGGTGGTTCATCTTTTAACCACCTCTTGGCTTCACCAAGTAAGGAAAACGGAAATAAGGTGAGCCGAACATAATCAGGTGACACTCCAGCGGGTATATAAGTGTCACTTATCTCCAAAAAATTCTGGAGATGTTGTTGTGGGTCTTCATGAGGGAGACCGGTAAAATGCCCGCTTGTGTGCAATAGTTGCACAATATTCTGCTTTAATTCAAACCTCCCTCCAGGCTCTGGTTTGCGGATACTAGAATGTACATTGTTGGCATGTGGGATTGCCACCTCGCGAACCGGCCTTGCTGCTGCTTCATCGGGCACTAACACTGCCCTAACAACCGGTGGATTTTGTTGCTCCATAATAGATTGTCTGAGCAACTGCAGCTTCTTTTGTAGAGCTTCTCTACGTTGAGTATGAAATTCACGTTCAGTCTCTAAGTACGATTCCACCAGCTCTTTGTCCCTTGCCAGTGTTCACAGAAATCAAGTCTGCAAAATACAGGTTAAGACCAAGTTGTTAACACTTAAGAAAATAAAACAAAAATACAGTGAATTTACACTTAACACAATTTCACCAATTGCCTAGTCTCCCCGGCAACGGCGCCAAAAACTTGTTCGGCAGTGTTTGCTATAGGTGTAAAACCGACACGCAAGTGCACGTGGTCAAACAAGTAATAAAGTGGCTAAGTAAGCCAAGAATCGATCCAAGGAGACTCAGGATAAGTAAAATTGCCTAAGTACACTATATTCTTGTCTTACTTTTAATTATGCTAACAACAACGTAACCAATAGTTAAATAAGTTTTTGTTTATAAATTATATATACTAAAACTATTAACAATTATTTACTGTGAATTGAAACTATGGATATGAGCATGCCAAGGTTAAGAACAAGTAATGACTTGACTGTAATCATAATTTGGTTATTCTTCTCTTCATGTTGCTAGGCAAGAACATTAGCCTAGAAATTAAAACTCTCGTATTTAATTTCACTTTAGAATCATAAACCATTCGTCTACATTTCTGTGATCAAATGCAATTTATGACCTAGCACTACAATTCCGGTTCCTAAATTGACTAATACGGCTTTCAAGTATATTTCTATCAGGAAAGCACATCAAAACCCAATTTTCCCAAATCAAGTTAAGAACAATACCCTATTAATTCACAACTTTCCAATTTCTTGCTCTCTCGAGTGAAATTGGACTTTTTAGATGTACATTAATGTCGGCCACACACTAATGCAGTAAGAACAAGAATTAATAGAACAACATGGAAGAAGAAGAAGAAAACCATATCATTAACAATCAAAATTCATCACCATTGTTCAAAACCTCAGCAAGGAAGAGAATTAGCCACTCATTTGTGGATTAATCATCCTAAAACGAGTGTAAATCATACATACAATTGATTTAAAGAAGAAAGGAAGAGAAGAAATCCCTTAGCTTTTTCGTCCCTCAGCTGCTTCTAACCCACGTCCTTGCTCCACCAAGTCTGAATTCATTAAAATAAACCTAAGTGTTCTATTTATACTAGTGGGAATTTTTCCTGGAATAACAAGCAACGTGTCACGGAGGCCAACGCAGAGCACTGCCTCCGTGACACGGCGTGGAAGCGGACCCTTACTAGAATTCCAGGGTCTGGGAATATAGCCTCAACGTGGCACGGAGGCCAACGCGGAGGCCTATCTCCGTGCCACGGAGCTGTCGCGAGGCCTCACTGGAATTTGCCAATTAATTTCCCCTCCAGGTAGTGTGCCTCCGCGATGGTAGCGTGGCACGGCTCCATCACGGAGCCCCTATACTTTGCGCATTCCAATGTCTTTTCCATGCTCGCATCCAAGTCCAACTCCGATATAACTCCAACATACATTTTAGCTCCTAAAAATCATATTTTCCTGCAAACCAAATGCTAATCATGTTGGTTAGTATAAATTCACATTTTATTACCAATTACATGAGAATATATACACATTGCACCACAAACAAGGCGAAAATAATACGTTTGAGTATCACTTGGGCATATAAATCTGCCCAAGATCAGTGGGAAGGGGTGCAGTTGATGTCTCAGAGCGGGCCATTGCCCGAATGTTTTATGGGCCAGATTATCGGGCCCCAACCTTCATAGTAGAGTTTGATTACCATGTTGAGGCCCTGAAAAAGGTCAAGCAGTTGAGTTTGGAGGAGAGATAGAGACAGGTGAGATGGTAGGCTGGAGTGATAGCTGAGGAGAATGAGAAGGTAGATTGGGTGACTAGTGGACAGCAGGTCACCAAAGCCTCACTTATTGTAGCATAGTTGTGCATGAATCAGATAGATAGTGAGTGATGAAAACCTGTACCATGTGTGCGTGAGTTCTTACTTAGTTCAATACTGTATATGTAATCTAGAACTTGCCCGGATAGTCTTTTCTTAGGTTGTTGGATAGTTGGTTAGGAAAGGATCATACGCTGCTTTTGATTTATCCAACTTTAGCTTAAATTGCCCTACCAAATGAGATTAATCCCTTGATCCCATGTTTGAGCCTAAAGTTGAGCCTTTTCTTTGATTAGCCCATTCAACTTCCCTATGTTGTCTATAATGAACCTATTTTGGCCATCCCTCCTTGGACAATGTGAACCTCAACTTAGAAAACATGCCTAAGTTAAGGGTGACTATTGTAGGGGTGCATAGATGATGTGGGAGAAAAGCTAGTTAGTAAAAAAGGGGTGTGGTGGGGAAAAAAAGAAAAAAGAAAAAGAAGAAATTTGAAAGTAAAAAAATATAAATAAAAGTGAAAATACACCACACCCACCAAGTGAAAGCTGAATAAAATGGAGAAAGGGAGGAAAAGAAGAAAAGGGGAAAAAGTTAAAGGTGAAGCCAAGAGCTGTGTAGCGCCAAGGAGGGTTAGTCACTATTGTCCATATGTACCACACCCGTCCCTAAGCCTACATTACATGTCAAATAAAATTCCTATAGTGATCCTAATTTAACTGTTCGAAAAGTTAGAGTAAATAAAATAAGAGCAAGCCTATGATATCACTTGTGCAATACTTGGAACTTCTTTGTGAGAGTGAGAGCTTTGCTTGATTTTCCTGATTCCTTATATATGTATATATCATTATGAGTGTTAGGGACTTCATTTGTCGTGATGGTACATGGGTTACATTGCATTCTTCCAAAATTCTATGTAAATAGCATTTGTGATAGCTCAGTTATCTATTAATGATTGAATGCTCTCTCTTGATCCCTTTGTGTCATGAGTTGTAATTGTAGGTAAGCATAACTAGTTTGGTTTTGAATGAGAAAGGAGTCAATATTTGATAGTGCTCATGTGTGAAAATTTTGGTGTTGTTGGCTGTAGTCTTTTATTTTACTTTCTAGTTAAGCGTCGTTGTTGTAGTAGTGTTTTTGTTTGTTTGAGGACATGAAAAATTTCTAAGTTGAGGGAGTTGATGTGCGGTGGATTCATGACACTTTCGATAGTTAATATATAGAAAATATGATGTGACTTAGGTATGTTTATACAAATATGATCAGGTGCTTTTACCTTGTTTAGGAGATCAGGTCCAAGAGTTGGATTGTGAAAAAGAGCAGAAATGTTGCAGAAAATGGCTTGCTACAGTTCTTAGTATGAGCCGTACTATCCTGGTACGAGCCGTACCTAGCACCCATAGCTAAAAGTTAAGAGAAAATGCACAAGTTTTGGGCAAAGTATGACTAATGGTACGAGCCATACCGAGGAGTCGTGAAAAACTTTAGAGGAGGTGTACTTGCAGAAGATCCTAGTACGAGTGGATGTTACGAACTGTAATGGCTACAAACGAACTGTACTAAGGAGTCATGTAAAAATTCAGAGACTATGTTGACTGGTAGATCCCAAAATATGAGCAGATTTCATGAATCGTAACACCAATGTACGAACCATACCAAGGACTTGTGGTGAGATTCAGAGGATGCAAGATTTTAGAAGCCCAAACAAAGATAGGCACTTAAGACTTGTAGCAACATTGTACGAGTCGTACCAACTACCTGTACCTAAAAAGACAGAAGCTGCAGATTCACACTAGGACACAAGGCACGAGTTATAGGATCATGCTACGACTTGTAGGATGAGGCGGTAGTAGATTTCTTATTAATTTAGGAAAGAGTTTTAATATTTGTATAAAACCTTTTTAGGTTATTTTGTTAGATAGATAGATATTCTTCTCTGTAAACGCAATTTGTTAGCCTCCTAACATAACTTTGAGATCATATACACAAATTACTTCAGAGAATTCATCATTTTTCTTGACTTGTTCATAGTTTGATTGTGAGATTACCAATTGGGTTTTTCTTTTATCATCATTGTAAGTTGCTAATTATGATTTTTTTTATGAAATCTAATTTCTTTCTTGCAAATATGAGTAGCTAAACCTTTCACAACTAGGGTTGTGGGAACCATGGAGGAATAATTAACTAGGGTTAACACAAAGTGGTTCTAAACCAATATGAATGCATGTATTGTTCATCTCATCATTATAAACATTTCTTAACTGTGCGCAATATTAGGAATTTCCGTTCTCTACTTGCTTGAACCTAGAGAAGTAGTGATTAGGAAATGAGAAGAACGACAAAGCCTTGAACTTCAGTTTCATTGAATAATTATAGTTGCGATAGCATGATAGTTAGTTTGGGAAAAACTAATAAAGGTCAAAGTGAAATCACTCAAGAGACCTAATCCGGTAATTGAGTATAATCATCTAACTGGGAAAAATCAGTCATTTGGGTGAATTTTTTTATTAGTTCTGCAGGATAAGTATTGGGATAGATCACTAGTGTAATTAGTCGGCGTAGTTATGAATCCATGGGGAATACTTCCCTAGGTATTTGCATATACTTGATCACAACATCAATTTAAACACTGTTACTTGTTATCTTTTCAAAAGCCCCTTTTTGGAAATAATTGAACTAAAAGTGCGAATACTAGAATTAGTCCATATTGTGACCATATTCTCTGTGGGATCGACCCCAACCTAGTCTTATTCTTGATTGACAACATCCACGTTAACTTCTTCAGGGGTGTAATTTGAGCGTTATCAATCCCCTGCCTTGGCCAGGCATTAGATGGATCTCCCAACTTGGGCAAGAAGTTGGACATCATATACTCATTCATTTTGTATGTCGGTTATGAGAAACTCCCAACTAAATTTATACATCTTACATGCATTTTGCAGAGATTGTTTTGATGCATAATTTTATTGCATAAATATTTTACACATCTTTATTCTTGTGTTGTATGAATCATTCTGAGCTTCAGATTCAGTCGAATTATTTCAGTCAGTCTATTCTCTTAGTTTAGATATTCTTGCTTAACTGTTCTTTTATTCAATCATTTTACATACCCTACATTCTACATACTGACGTCCATTGGTGTTGTATCTTATTATGATGCAGATTCAGGTAGACAAGATCAACAGCGGATGCTTTATTCGGATCTCAGTTCATTCAACTTTTGGTGTGGCCTCCTACATTGGAAGACTCCCCGTCTTATTGAGTTATTTTATTTGAGCAGAGTTTAAGGTAGCCATGGGAACTTTGTACCAGCACCTATCTTTAGTTATAAAAGCTTCATAGATTAGTTAGATTTGAGTCAATAAAGTTACTTTTTAACATTTCTTCAAGTTACAGTTAGAAAATCTTATTTTATTTTATTTAACCCATTACAATTTTATCTTCGGCATTACTTCATTGTATTCTCAGCCAATAGTAAGCTAGCTGGTGAGAATGCCGGCCATGTCTAGGGTATAAGCTTTGAGCATGATAATATTAGCTCTTTGAATATTGTACAAGATAAATTCACATGTTTTATATCTAGTTATTAACATTGTAAACTATGTAAAAAAGCATGATCAACTCTACATTAGTTTTATTACTGCCAGGAGTAGTTTAGAACCATATCAGTCTCACGCGGTCATCAGAATTGTGTAATTCTTTCATTATATTAAAACTTCTTAATATTTTATATAATAAGTTGGACATTATAATAGAAATTCAACTTTAATATGATGTTTAAAAAATTATCTAAATTTATCAAAATGTACCGATATCGATGAGAATCCGGGATGATTAGGACAACTTTGAAAATTATAAAGTTGGTTATTGTCAATTGAGTAACTAAAAAATTTGTACTATATATTTTTTAATAAATACTGGATGAATCCTACCATTAATATCAACAATTTGAGGATAAATATTGAATCATAAATTTTGAAGTTTGTCACTTATTTTTTCTTCGGATATTTTTCAAGCATTTGTTATCGGCAAAATTCAAGTGATGGAAATTCAGTTCTTATAGCATGTTATAGCAAGTTAATAGAATTTTGTTATTGTAATAAATTGTACAGTCATTTGTGTTTTAGACTCTTTATTTTTAGCTTAAACATCCGTATAGATTTCTTATGTTATTTAATACTTGAGGGGATAGATGTATGATTTTCTGGTGATCGGATGTATTTTAAAGATTTTTAGTTTTAGAAATTTAAAATCTAGAAATATCAAATTTATTCTTATATATGATATTTCTTTTGTGGTGTCCTGTCCACTTTGGTGAGGTCGTTTAAGATAAGCGACCTTTTCTCCCTTTTTTTATTTGCAAATCCCATAAATGGGATAAAGTCCACCTTAGGAAACTAACTGGGTAGAATATTGACTTACGTTCTTATGTAATTTCATTTGTTCATAACATGATTTTGTGACTTTGAGAACTTGGTTTAGGTGATTCCATAGGGGAAATTCATGATTCGACTCGGTGGTAAGAATCTATCCATGTATTTGCTAATTTTCTGATATTTTGTCACGACCCGAACTAAGACCCCAGACCAAGACATGAAACCTAGAACCACAAATGGCTCCAAGATAACCTATGACATATATATATCATGACTTCAGAGCATAAACAAGCGAAAATTAAAGCGTACATATAACACAAGAGAGAGGCTGCATTTCATAAGGACAAAAGCAATAATATCACAATACTGAGTCACAAAGCTGAACATGCTAAGTCTATGTCTGAAATCCTCTACTTTCTAGATAGATGCTGGGACAAGTGTAACACCCCAAAAGTTTCCTAGATCAAACTCAGACTTGGAATTGAAAAAAAAAGAAAAGGAACCAGAAAAGTTTATCTCAGAACGACTTAATCAACGAGTTGTTGTCTGTACCAACAACCCATTGTCTGAGTCATTATCAGCCCTACAGTTTTCATTCCTCTGATATAAAAAGTGGTACAATGACCCATCATTGGTTGCAACAATTCATTGTGTTGCCAATTCTGTTAGGTTCAGAATGAGGTCAAAAACCTTCTCCCAAATAACGAACTAGACGATGAGTCGTTGTTGGCTGAAATGACTCATCGTAGGGAGCCATTAGAGGATTCTAGAAAGCATAGAAATCCCTCAAATGAGAATGACTAGAAATAATGACCCATTATTATAGAAGATGGGTCGTTCTATCCGTCCGTTTAGGGAGATCAAGAAACTAATTAAAACCTTCCCCAGTGACAACGAGTGGAACCAAGGACACATTGTTTCATCTAACGAATCATTGTTCCCACCTATTTTTCAATTCCATTAAGTGGGATTTTCAGACCCAGGACCAATGACTAGTCTCAAATAGTCATGGTCACAACTAACGACTTATGTATGAATAGTTGTATCCTGACGGGCAACTTTTCAAACTTTCTTCCAGGGGAATTTTTGAAATTTTTTGCTATTTTAACTCCTAAAATACATCATTTTGGTGTGCGGTTAGAGGGGAATTAAGGGAGTTGATCGATATTCTACTGCCATTTCTCTCCCAATCTCTCAAGACCATAACGTGGAAGTTTAGAGATTCTCCCTAGCAAGAACTAGGGTTCTTCCAGCAACCTCAGAAATTTGAGCTAATTGTCCGAGATTCTCCTTCAGGTATGTGGGACTTCAACAAGGATTCCCTTCCCTCCTTGAGTCCCAAATTATTTTTCAGAAATTTTTTATAAATTCTATCCTTGTAGAAGATTACAAGTTAGGGTTTTCCAATTAGTTTAAGATTTCCTAAATCTTGATAATTCTTTAAGTTTACATGACTATTACAAGTTGAACATCATGTTTTATATTTGGTAATTATTTGATGTTTGTATGATAAGTTAAGGGAAGTACGGGATGTATATTGGTTGTAGATGACAAGGGAAATATGTACGAACAGAAAAGAGAAGAATATGTGAAGTTTATAAGTAGGTCAACTTTAAATGATTATATCTCCCAATTATAATGAATTAGAAGTCCCATGACCTATCAAATATAAGATCATTGGGTTTAGTTTTTAGAATATCAAATCGCTTATAAATCACAGTTCAGAGTAAAAAGTTATAGGTAATTTACGGTGGTACTATTGGGTAGTGATGTGGCTACCTCCCTAAACACGACCACCACCCAAACCCCTTTATCTTTTGAGATTTTTATTATGAAATCACTTTCACCCATCCAGATTTCGAGATACCTACTTACGCTCTTCAATTCTCTCTATATTTCCAGTGGCAACCAAGGAAGAGAAAAGAAAAACACCAAGATAAAATCCATTATAACTAAAGCTAAGTGAAGGGGATCAATCACAAGGTGAAGGTCGTGTGTTGGTGGCTGTTTTGACTGCATTTAGGCAGTGTCGCTATGGTGAATTTACTGCATTTTTGAAGCTGTTCTAAGACACATATATTCTCCCTTTTGGTAGGAATTTCATACAAGTATAAGGTGAGAATTCTACTACTAAACTTGTTTGAATTCTGGAGTAAAAAGCTACAAGTTAGAGGTGTATTTTGTGTGTTTGTGAACTTCTTTTACTGCATTTGGGATAGAAAAGGTTCTGCGTTTTTGGACAAGAAGTTGAAGTCAAATAATACTATTTTGACCAAGAATAACCCCCAAAAAAGGTAAGTGTTTCTAGTATTAAAACTTGCAAGAATCCTAGCTTGAAACTAGAGGTTGGGCGCCAAGTTTTGCTGCCCTAAAGGTTACTGCTCGTTTTTTCACGGTTGTTGTAGCTGTGTGTTACTGTAAATAAACTCCATGCTTATGGGAGTTGGTTATAAATAAAGTTAGGTAATTTCCTACTTACATTCTTTCCTTGAAAGTATACAAACCAAGTTGTAGCATTATGCTAAAATATTACCTTGTGTGTTGTTGTTGTGGCTGTTGCTGGTGTGATTTTTCGGCTAGATATATTGGCTTAAAATAGAATTTTCACTTGGTTATAACTCAAGTAATTTAAGGGGATAAAGACTAATCATTGAAAGAAAGAAATACATTGGAAAGCTCGCCGAAAAAAAGGTATGTAAGGCGCCCCATCCATCGTTCTTTTAAGCTCGATTCGTGCGTTGTGAATTGAATGAGCCTGAAACCTTTTTACAAGTCTTGAGGAAATAGGTTAATCTTCATTTAATCATTTAAAGTGTTATCTTTTATTGATGTTAAATACTGAGATTATGTCTAGCCTAAGTGAGGCATTTTAAGTGTGATATCGTGTTGATTGTTGTACATCGAGTTGGAGACCCCTCAGCGTGAGCATTGTTAGTTGGCCTTTACTATAATATATATATATATATATATATATATATATATATATATATATATTATATGTTATATTAAATGTGTTTAAAGGTCTGGTTGCTAATTGAAATTGGTGAATGAGCGAAGATGATGATGTGTAAACGATTTTAAGCCAAGTAAAGACGTCGCAAGCTATTAAGGGTGAATGAGCTTATTGAAATAGGATTTCCTTGTTATAAATGACCTTTATCTTATGTGTACGTTATGAAATATGCCAGTCCAATGAGAGATTTCATAGTCCCTTTCCTTTAAGCCGAACGACAAGCTAGCTAGTCTCCCATCTCTAATGTCCCTTTGAACACGACCTATAAATCTTGTTGAAACACTTAGGTCATCTGCAGTTCCTTATGATTTATTCAAGTTTTGAATACATGAATTTAAGTGTTATTTTCTAGGTTTACATTTTATACGTGCTCAGTTGCAGTTATGCATTACGAAGGAGGCCTATGCAGGTCACAAATTTAGAATTCATCATTTCTATGCTATGCCAAATTGACCCAGTATAAGCCATATAGGCTCCGTTTATGATTATTATGATGATTTATTAATTTTATCTCGGAGTGGTACACCAACTAGAGGTATTTTTATTTTACCCCAGTGTGGTACACTAGCTTGATGGATTTTACCTTAGTGTGGTACACCAAATGGAGGCATTTTTATTTTTACCCCGATGTGGTACACTGGTTAGATGAATTTTATATAGATTTTATGATCAGCTGGCCGCTGGCATTTCAATTATAGCTTTTATTATGCATTAGATGGTTGCATTTACACTTCAATATTGAGTTATTGTTAGGTTTTGATTTTCAAGATTCCGGGTTGTTAATATTACTTACTTATGATTTAGTTATTATTGTTATCTTATATGTTTACAGTCTTCAACCTTACATATTAGTATATTTTATTTGTACTGGCGTCCCTTCATCTGGGGACCCCTCCTGCAATCATGCTGCAAGTACAGGCTGAGGCTCAGATCATCAGATGTAATAGGAGCCAGATTTCAGCTGAATAATGGTATGCTCCTCTTTTCCAGGATCCATGTCCTAGTTTTGACTATTTTGAGTTTTGTGTACATCATGAGTAGACCGAGGCCCTATCCCGTGCATTTCAGTTTGTTTACTCTGTAGAGGCTAATGTGGACTAGTGGGTATAGTGGTTTTGATTGTGTAGTCGTGTTGGTTTTCCATTTCTCTATTTAGCTTTATTGAATCCATGTCGACTTTTCAGGTTGCTTATTCATCATTATCGAGATCTTATAGGTCTAGTATTTATCTTGGTTGGTTGTGATAGGTGGCTTGGCTGGCCTTACTGTTATATTTTCAGACGCTATATAGCCGGCTTCTTGATCAATCATGAATCGCGTGCTAGTTGCGCCTTACCCCAGTTTTGGGGCGTGACAGACTTGGTATCAGAGAGAAGTCGTGTCCTAGGGAGTCCACAAAGCCATGTCTAGTAGAATCTTTCTTATGGGTATGTTGTGCACCATATTTATAATTAGGAGGCTACAGGACATCTATGAATTGTTTCACTTCTTTTGCTAATAGTTTGTTCTACAAAGAAAGGTCATAAGTATTGCAATATCTAAATCATGTAATTATACCAGAGTATGCCTGTGACAAGGAAGATAACTGCAAGGTTGATTGGCACAACCGTAGGAGAGGGTACTAGTCACCCTCTAGTGGATCGGGGAGACAGGTCAGAGGCTTAGAGTGATTCTCCTACCATAGGTAAAATAGTTTCTCCAGCACTGGTTAGAGCAGTGGCAGATAGACCTCCATCTCCTCGCGCACCAGTAGTACCTTAGTGTAGTAGAGTGGCAAAACCTCCTACGCCTGTGGTACCTTTGATTATTCTGGAAGGACAGGGTATTGAGGGAGCTCTTCAGCTGATGGCTTGTATTACTGTAGGTCAGGAGCGAAGATTGGAGGAGATAGAGAGATATGGAGGCCAGGCAACTGAGAGTTCTAGGGCCTGTGAGTTCTTGAGTTTAAGCCCTCCCATATTCACCGGATTAGACTCGAGCGAGGATCCTCAGGACTTTATTGATCAAACATATTGGGTGTTGAAGGAGATGCAAGCTACAGTGACTGAGGAAGTAAAGTTGGTGGCCTTCAGACTATGTGATGTGGCTATATTGTGGTATTAGGCTTGGGCTCAATCCGGAGGAACTAATGCACCACTAGCTGAGTGGGAAGAGTTCTCCAAGGACTTTATGCACCACTATCTACCTCGGGAGCTTTGACAGGCTCGAGCTAAGCAGTTTTTTGCACCTATAGAATGGTAGTATAATTTTTCATGAGTATTATCTTCTATTTAATTCTCTTGCCAGGTATGCTCTACACATGGTTTAGACGATGGAAGATAGAGTCCATCGATTTGTGTTAGGGTTGGGGCTTCATATAGCTCAAGATTGTGTGGGGTATCTACTCAGGAGCACATGGACATTGCACAAATTTAGTCTTTCACCCAAAGGGTGGAGGATTTGGTTCGTCAATTACGGGATACTCAGAGATAACAGGAGAAAAGGAAGAGAGCTAGGACCATGGGTCCTTACAGAGGGTTGTAGGGTGACCCAGGGGCTCAGTCATCTAGGTAGTTAGTTAGGACTGTTGGGAGTGCCCTATCTCAGTTTTAGGGATAAAGAAGATACCAGAGCCTAGCTCCATCTAACAGTCGATGATAGGAGCGGGTGGGGCAGAGGAGACCGACATTGCTGCCTTATCCTTAGTGTGGGAGATCCCATTCAGCGGTAAAATGTATGCTATTGTTGTGGGAAACTAGGGAACTTTATGAGGTATTGTTCAGATAGGGTCGAGGCAAATAAGGCGATGAGAGCGATCAAAACTTGCTTCATCATCCTCCGTTCGACATCCCAAACTTGATCCTCAATTAGCAGCAGGCTGTGGCAGAGGTAGAGGGAGGGAGTCTTCTGGTTCCGGGGCAACCCAGAATCGATTTTATGTGTTGGGCGGTCAGCAGGACCAGGAGGCCTCACTTGATTTTATTATAGGTACTTTGATTATTTATTCTCGTCCAGTATATGTCTTGATTGATCTCAATTCTACACTCTCTTATGATACACCATTGGTTCTGAGTCAGTTTCAGACAGTCCCTGAGTTATTTTCTATACCATTTGTTGTTTCTACACCAATTGGCAAATCTATGTTAGCTAGACGAGTTTACCTTAGCTAATCTAGTTGAGCTTGAGATGGTTGATTTTGATGTAATTATGGGTATGGATTGGTTGGCAGCATGTTATGCCAATGTTTATTGCAGAGCCAAGGTTGTTAGATTCCATTTTCCTAGCGAGCCAGTCGGGGAATGGCAAGGTAATGCCGCTATGCCTAAAGGTAAGTTTATTTCATATCTTAAGGATCAGAAGTTGATATCCAAAGGTTGTATTTATTATTTGGTTTAGGTAAGAAACTTGGAATGTGAGCCTGCAACTCTCCAGTCAATTTCTATTGTAAATAAGTTCCCCGAGGTCTTTCCAAAGGATTTGCCTAAAATTTCTCCTGAAATGGAGATAGATTTTGCTATTGATCTACTTCCAGGTACTCATCCTATATCGATCCTTCCTTATAGAATGGCTTTAGCAGAGTCAAGGGAATTGAAGGAGAAGTTGGGAGATTTTCTTGAGAAGGGATTCACCCGACCTAGTGTATCACCCTGGGGTGCACCGGTGCTCTTTGTGTGAAAGAAAGATGGGTCATTAAGAATATGTATTTACTATAGGAAGCTAAATAAGGTTAATATTAAGAACAAGTATCCACTTTCCAAGATTGATGACATGTTTGATCAGTTACAGGGTGTCAGCTGCTTCTCAAAGATTGATTTGAGATCTAGGTACCATCAGTTACGAATTAGGGAATTTGATATCTCTAAGACTGCCTTCAGAATCATATATGGCCATTATGAGTACTTAATGATGTCATTTGGGCTTATTAATACCCTAGCAGCTTTTATGGATTTGATGAATAGGGTATTTAGGCCCTTCCATGATGTATTCGTGATTGTTTATCGATGACATCCTGATTTATTCATGATCAAGTGATGAGCATGTAGATCACTTGAAATCTCTGTTGTAGACTCTTTAGGAGCACAAGTTGTATGCTAAATTTTCTAAGGGTGAATTTTGGTTAACATATGTGCCTTTCCTTGGTCATGTAACTACAGCTGAAGGTATTAGAGTAGATGGTAAGAAAATAGAGGCAGTAAAGAGTTGGCCCAGAGCCTTGAATCCTATAGAGGTTTGTACTTTTCTGGGTTTGGCAGGGTACTACCACAGATTTGTAGAAGGTTTTTCTACTATTTTCATGCCATTGACAAAGTTGACTCATAAAGCATCTAAGTTTCAGTGGTCAGAGGCTTGTAAGTGTAGTTTTCAGGAGTTGAAGGATAGGTTGATCTCAGCACCTGTCCTAACTCTGCCAAAAGTTATAGAGGGTTACTTGGTTTATTGTGATGCCTATAGGATTTTATTAGGCTATGTTTTGATGCCTATAGGATCGATTGAGGTTATGTTTTGATGCAACACAACAAATAATTGCCTATGCTTCGAGGCAGCTGAGGAAGCATTAGCAGAATTACCCTACCCATGATCTAGAGCAGGCAGCGGTGGTATTCGCGATGATGATCTGATGTCACTACCTATATAGGGTACATGTTGATATTTTAACTGATTATAAGAGCCTTTAGTACCTATTCTAGCAGAAGGAGTTGAATTTACGCCAAAGAAAGTGGTTAGAATTGCTGAAAGATTATGATGTTAGCATTTTATCTCATCCGGGAAAGGCAAATGTTGTAGCTAATGCACTAAGTCGCAAGACTATCAGTAGCTTGAGTCATATTCAGGTTGATAGGATATAAATGACGAAGACTCTATATAGCAGTTGGATACTTACAGATTCGGTTACTGGATGCCAATGATGGGGGTGTTATTTTCCAAAACACACCAGAACCATCCTTGGTAGCAAAAGTTATGCTACGACAATATGATGATGAAGAGTTAGTATTACTAATAGACAATATACCACAGTAGAAGCAAAGCTTATTTGATTTTGGACCCAATGGAGTTCTTAGATACTAGGGCCATCTATGTATACCTAATGTGGGTAAGCTACGGGAACAAATTATGAATGAAGCTCATTACTCTCGATATTCAGTACACCCAAGTGCCATGAAGATGTATCATGACCTGAGACAACTATATTGGTGGAATAGAATGAAAAAGGACATCACAAGCCTTGTGACTCAGTGTCCCAATTGCCAGCAGGTGAAGGTTGAGCAGTAGAGGCCTAGAGGTCTAGTGCAGGATATAAAAATTCCAGCCTAGAAATAGGAGGTGATTAATATGAATTTTATTATAGGATTGCCTCGAATGAGCAAGAAGCATGTTTCTATATGGGTAATAGTTGATACATTGACTAAATCGGCTCACTTCTTTCCAGTTAAGACTACATATACTGCAGAGGATTATGCTAGACTTTATATACGGGAGATAGCTTTCCTACATGGCGTCTCCTTATCCATTATTTCTAAAAGAGGTTCTCAGTTCACAACAAATTTAATACCCCAAAAATCACTAAAATCAGAACCGAGGGTTCAAGCAGAGAACACAAGAAAATGTTACCTAGGCCACAAGATTATCGTCCAGTGACTCGTGGGAAGACTTCCCTTAGTCGTTAAGTGACTCGTGAAGTGAAAAGAGGTTGGCAATGATTCTTTGTCTAGGGGTGACCACGAGAGGCTGCCACAAGTCATGATGTGATTCTACGACTTTTGGAGTAGGTCATGGTCAGGAGAAGAGCTGGATTTTGGAAGTTGGGCAGTAGACTTCACGGGTTGAATCTAATGAGTCGTGATGTTCACCACGATTCGTGGTGTCACTCGTGGTGACTGGTAGTGAGTAATTTCCCTACATTTTATTAAGGGTATTTTCATAATTCCTAATCCCCTAGGTCCTAAAATACATTTTCAGATCAGTTAGGAGGGTTTTAAGAGTGGTTAGCCTATTCCAGCCTTCCCATTCCATGCATGCAAGATTAGGGAGTTAACTAGAGATCAAGCTAAAGAATTCCTTAGGTTCTTCCTCAATTCACTTGGGTTTTAAAAGAAGATTGTGAAATCAAAGTACCAAGGTATGTAGGATTATGAATGTGAGTATTCCTTCACTCTCATGCCCAAATTCTCTTGTAAATTAATGAAATTCAAGGTTGATGATTCCATAGGGTTCTTACCCAATTTGTGAAAAATCCTCTATGTATCTATCATGGGTCAATTCTTTTCATGTTGTTAATGTTGTTTTATGATTCATGAGCATGTTTTATAATAATTTCAATTATAAATTATGATTTTCCAAGTTTTAAAAATATGATGCCCAAATATGTAATATCATGATGAGTTGAGATTGTGATCTATGTTTTAAATTATGATGAAATGTCTATGGCGAGAATATGATTTTAAACTATCCATATCTAGATCCATGATTTTTGTCTACCAAATCTATTTCAAAGCATGTTTAAGTTTGGGCAAGCCCATATGTAATATCCCAAAAGTGCCTAAGATTAGACCCGGGATTTAAAAATGGAGTTGGCTGAAATAGGGGAAAATTTCCATAGAACGGATGACCCAATGGATCATTGCATCCAACCAACGACCCTTGCGAAGAAGTCATTGGAGGTGTTGTCTAGTAGTAGTGGGGGAAAGAACAAGTGAAGTAACGACCCGTTGTTTGATGCAATGGATCGTTACTGAGAGTTATGGTGATAATTGGTCTTCAACTTAAGGGGAAGTAATGGGTCATCCCACGACCTATCGTGAGAAGTAATGAATCGTGGTGAGGGTCTTGGGAAGGTGTAGTACAGGACCTAGAAGGGGGAAACCACAGACGTTATAAAGACCTATTGTTTGAAAGGACGACTCATCATGTCGAGTCGTGGAGATGAATCTGAGATCAGGAGGTGTGACAGTGGAGACGACGAATGGATACCACGAGTCATGGTATCCTCTAACGATCTGTTAGTCCGGATGTTTGTTCACCCAGTGCTAATTTTTCAGGGATTTCATTAAGGGAAAATTCATCATTCCTAAGTCCTAGGGTCCTAAACTACATCATTTAAGGCTCAAAAATCAGTGTTTATTGAGGGTACAATCCACCCTAGGATTATTCTTTCTCATGCATGCAAGTTAGAGAATTGAGAAGGTGATCAAGCTTATTCTTCAAATTTCCCTTTGGGCTTTCAAGGAGTGGTGAGATTTCATTTTACCCAGGTATGTAGGGTTATGAATGGGTGAATCCTTTCACACTCATATCCCATCTCTTTCAATACATGAAATTTTCTATCTAAAATCTATGGGTTTTTTACCCAATGCATGAAAATTTGATTTCTCTACATGGGCTTGATCCAATTGAGTTACTAATATTGAATTATGAATTATTGGCAAGTTTTATGTTATTTTCCATTAAAAATCACGTTTCAAGTTTTATAAATTATGTTGCCCATTTATGAAAAGTTCATGAAAGTCAAAGTTTATGGTGAATGCTCTAGTATGTTGAATAATTGATGATGAAAAGCATGTTTTCAAGTTACCCATGTTTATAATCATGTTTTTGAATGAATTGAGTGTTGTCAAGTATATTAAAGTATTGGGAAATTCCCACATATTCAAGATTGATTTACGATTTATGACATGGATCTTATGATTATCGATTGAAGATGTCTGCCAACTAAAGGGCCTTTGATTCTTGGCTAATCATGTTTTAATGGGGATCAACGTATGATAAATGTTTATTTGGGCATGAATCTTAATGAATGATGTCATTGATTTACCTACGAGCCTAATGTGCACGCTTTTGGAAGCCGTGTCTAGCACTGAGCAGCCCGAAGTTCAAAGGACTATGTCGGTGTCTCATAACCACGTTCCACTGTGGTTTTATAATCCTACATTACAATGATAATGATCCCTCTTTTGTGATATCACATAATGCATGTCCCTCGCTTGGCAGTCCAGGGGCGACTCTGCCCACTTGAGTGAGATAGTTGGAGCATCATGTAAGGCTCCATCATGATGGTGTCAGTTATGATGAGTCCTCCCATTGTTCCGCATATTTTATCCATTGATATGTTAGTTTTATTTTGCTCAAGTGATGATTTAATGAAGTTTCTTTTACGACTATGATAATGAATGGTTTACAAATGATTTGAAAACTTTGAGCCTTATGTTATCGTATGACATTTATGATACGAGCATGTGGTCCTTATCTTATGATCATTTATGATCTTTTATGTATTTTTAAATGTCCGTTTTACTTACCTTGCATACTCGGTACATTCCACTTATTGACCGCATACTTTATGTTGTATCGTTTGTGATACAGGCTCCGATCTTTTGATCCAACATCGTCATTAGCTGGTCCCTGAGTTTAGCATCCAGCTTGTTGGTGAGTACTCATTCTCCAAAGACCATCTGATTCAGACATTTATGTTTCTTTTGGTTTTCAGTTTTGTTGGGTTAGTTTGGGATGTTGTCCCATCAACCCATCTTATACGATAGAGGCTTTCGTACTAGTTGTAGTACTTAGCTGTTATGTATTTAGTACATTTCATTATCATTCAATGTTATGTTTATGCTTCCGCTATATCTTCATGTTAAGTATTCCGCCTTGAATGATATGGAGTTAGACTAATGTTCATGCCATGGGTCGATTTGGAGTCTCTGAGGGTTCCTTCTCCGATGTTACAATTCGGGTCTACATTTAGGTCGTGACAAACTTTGTATCAGAGCAATAGTTTTGAAGTGTCCTAGGGTGTTTGAAAGCCACTTTAAGTAGAGTCTCTTTCATTGGTATGAAGAGCGCCACACTTATAACGAAGAGGCTATGAGACATTTAGGAAAAGTTTCTTTCTTTCATGATCTATGTCATGCGATAAAAAGTCTCTCTATCCTTCTAATTCTTGCTATTCGCGATTGTAGAATCATGGCTCCCCAAAGAATGAATGGTATGAGGAATGGAAATTGAGATGGCCACGAGGATGGCAACGGTAATAGGAACCAGTAGGCCCAACAAGTTAAGGAGCACCAGACACTGTAGCCAGTTGCCCATGTTGAGTTTTGGGTAGCTATTCAGATGCTTACGTAGGCCTTGACCACTCAGGTCAATTAGTAGGCGGTTACGCATGTTCCGCAAAATGACAATGTAGTGGTGGCTCGAGTCAGGGACATTTTGAGAGTGAACCCACCAGAGTTCCTCGGGTCAAAACTATATGAGGAACCGCCTAAGTTTATTGACAAGATTGTGAAGATCATCGAGGTCATAGGGGTGAATGGGGTAGAATGTAGAGTGTTGGCCTCGCATCAGCTAAAAGGGGTCACACATATTTGGTTTCGCCAATGGAAAGATAGCAGGACCTCCGGGGTAGGCCCGATCACTTGGGAGGAGTTCCATGTTGTATTCTTGGATCGGTTCTTCCCCCATGGGATACGGGAGCTAAAGGCAGCTGAGTTTGTAAATTTGAAGTTGGGGAGGATGATGGTGCAGGAGTATGCTCTCGTGTTCACTCGCTTGTCAAAGTATTTCGTAGAGTTAGTTGTTGATCAAAGAGCACGGGTGAGCCCATTTGTTTATGGCGTGGCGCGCTATTTGGACAAAGATTGCAGAACAGTTATGCTTCACCAGGGCTCAGATTTCCTGTGGATAGTGTTTTACGCCCAGCAAATGGAGGTGGCTCACGCAAGGGAGAGAGAGGCAAAAGTGGCCCAAACAGAAAGGGGCTCGAACAGATAGCCGTGGATTTACTCATCAGAGATCTGGCGGTGGGCATCGCTCTTAGTTTCAGCAGATGTCACTAGCTCCAGCACCATCACCGCTCTTAGAGCGCACCCTTCTATCCTGCGGGAAGTGCGGCAAGACTCATGCCGGGGAGTTCTTGCTTGGCTTAGACATTTTCTATGGGTATGGTAGATCCGATCACATGCGCCTAGCGTGTCTATTTTCTAGAAAGAATGATGATATAGGCCATGCATAAACTACCATGTCAGCAGAAGCCCCAGCACGTTCAGCTCCGCATGGGGCATCTACTAGTGATGGTGGCGGACAACGCTAAAATAGATTCTATGCCCTCGCCTCACTTCAGGAGCAGGAGACTTCACCAAATATGGTTACTGGTATGTTACGAGTGTTTCACCTTGATGTTTATGCTTTGTTAGTTCTAGGGGCTACCTTGTCTTTTGTGACACCTTATATTTCTAGTAGCTTCGGAGTTAGTCTCGAAATTCTGTCAGAGCCATTTTCAGTTTCTACTCCGGTTGGGGATTCGGTTATAGCTAGGCAGGTGTATAGAAGATGTCTGATCACTATATTGCATAAAGTCACCTCCACAAATCACGTAGAGTTAGCCATGACTGACTTTGATACTATTCTTGGCATGGATTGGTTGTATGCGTGTTATGCTTCTGTTAACTGTAGAACCCATGCAGTGGATTTCCGCTTTCTGAGTGAGTCAGTCTTGGAGTGGAAGAGTATTTCGGTCATGCCCGTAGGTCGTTTTATTTCCTATCTTAAGTCTAGGAAGTTGATTTCCATGGGTTGTGTGGATCTCCTAGTTAGGGTTAAGGATGTTGAGTCCAAGACCCCGACTATCCAGTCAGTTCCGGTAGTGTGTGAGTACCCCGAGGTATTCCTTGATGATTTACTGGGTGTTCCTCTTGAGATGGAGATTGATTTTGGTATTGACCATCTTCCCGACACATAGCCTATATCTATCCCTCCTTACAGAATGGCTCCAGCTAAGCTAAAGGAGTTGAAGGAATAGTTGAAGGACCTGTTAGATAAGGGTTTCATTAGACTGAGCAAGTCTCCATGGGGCGCACCAATTCTCTTTGTCCAAAAGAAAGATGGTTCTCTTCATATGTGCATTGATTATCGGCAATTGAATAAGGTCACCATCAAGTACAAGTATCCTCTACCCAGGATTGATGATTTATTTGACCAGCTTAAGGGTGCCAAGTGTTTCTCAAAGATAGATCTCAGATCCGGGTATCATCAACTCAGAGTCCGATAGTGTGACATCCCAAAGATAGTCTTCAGGATGCGGTATGATCATTATGAGTTTGTAGTTATGTCTTTTGGACTAACGAATGCTCCTGCAACTTTTATGTACTTGATGAACAAGGTGTTCAAGACCTACCTGGACATGTTCGTGATTCTGTTTATTGATGACATCCTCATATACTCTCAGAACGAGGAGGATCATGCCGCTCATTTAAAAGTAGTGCTTCAGAATCTCAAGGTTCGCCAATTATATGCCAAATTCAACAAGTGCGAGCTTTGGCTGAACTCCGTAGCATTTTTGGGCCATGTGGTGTTAGGTGAGGGCATAAAGGTGGATTCTCAGAAAATAGAGGTGGTGAAGAATCGGCCTAGACCGGTGAATCCTTCAGATATTCGAAGCTTCTTGGGTTTAGCTTGCTACTATCGATTTCTTGAAGGGTTCTCATCGATTGCAGCACCTTTGACCAAATTGACGCAGAAGAAGTTGAAATTCCAATGGTCGGAGGCTTGTGAGAAGAGCTTCCAAGAGTTGAAGACTCGACTAACTTCAACACCGGTGTTAACTATTCCAGAGGGTACCGATGGGTTTGCGGTGTATTGTGATGCTTCAAGGATCTGACTTGGATGTATTTTGATGCAACACGGGAGAGTCATAGCCAATGCCTCTAGATAGCTAAAAGTTCATGAGAAGAATTACCTGAATCATGATCTTGAATTGGCTGCGATGGTATTCGCCTTGAAGATATGGTGACATTATGTCACGACCCAAACGTACACCCGAATCATAGACACGGGACAAGGAACCCCGAGAGACCCCAAGTCGACCCATGACACAAGCATACATCTAATTAAATCACATGAATGGAAGACTTAATATCAAGAAAACGTAAGCATGTCATAACAACAAAGAAAAGATAATACATTATCCATACATGACAGCTGAGTACAACTTATAGTATGAAAAGCCTCTAATCATTATAGACGGGTTGATGGGACAATTCCCCAACTAACCCAACAATTCCAAAACTGAAAGAAAAGCATAGAGTCTGAACATATGGCCCTTGGAACATCATGACTCACCAATAAGATGATAACAATCTCAGAAGTACTACTGAGGAGGGAGAGTCTGGGAGCCGGGTCCTGTATCATGAAACGATACGACACAGAAAGTATGCGGTCAATACGTGGAATGTACTAAGTATTCAAGGTAAGTAAAACAGATATTTAAAACATATAAAACTCATAAATGATCGTAAGAGTAAGGCATCATGCTCGTATCATAAACATCATAACATATCATAAGGCTCAAGGTCTTCAAAAAAAATTCGTAATGCAATCATAGTCATAATCATAAGAGGAAAGCTCTATTGGATGTAACTTGAGCCAATATACATAATCATAACATGAATAAATTGTGAGGAATAATGGAAGATTCTCTTAACTGACATACCCCATATGAGCACACATGAAGCCCTAGTCGGGAGGGTGTTCGTACCTTGCCAAGGGTAGAACCATGAAAGTGTGATATCACCATGAATAGGGCCCTTTGGGCTAGGGACTAACATGAAAGGGGTCCCAACATACCTACGGTGGCACGTAGTTAATGAGATCCGAAGCTTAACCTGAGCCCCGGACCTACTCGGTGTTCGATACTACTCCCAAAATATATATAGTGCTTATAACAATACATACATGAGTTCATGAGCTAGTTAAATCATGATAATCGTAAACATGCTTGAACATATGTGATCTAGCCATGACATAAGGCCTGTGAATCGGCCAAAAATATAATTCATGATTAATAGGATTCATACATACTTATAGATCATGTATATAGCTTGAATTTCATAAAATCATAATGGGTAGCATAATAAATTCATAATTCCAAACATAATTCATGTTGGGATCTTAAAAAACGTCGATGGGATAATAGATCATAAACTGATTCATCATGGGGCATGCATAATTAATCTTAATTGTTTAGAAAATCGAAAATCAACAATATTATAATCAATTTAAATCTCAAAAGATGATCAAAATCCATAGGTTACGATAATATTTCAAAATCACATAACACATAATTAAATTATTAGTTTTTATATAAATCAAATACCAAACACCATGACTTTTTGATAAAGTTTAAGTAAATCATAGAGTAGGAGCATGGGTGTGAAAGGATTCACCCATTGATGTCCTTACATACCTTAGATAGCTGATTCTCAACTTTCCCAAATTTCCAAGAAGAAATGGAGGAAGAACACCTTGAAATCACCTTGATCACTCTTCTATCATCTTCCCAAATCATTTCTTGCATGAATGAGGACTTAGGCTAGTCTCTTCCCTCTTAAACCACCCTAGTTGATGTTAAAACGACATAGTATAGGCCTTAGGAATTTAGGAATTATGAAAACACCCTTACTTAAATCGCAGAATTTTGCTGACTGCCAGTCTCCATGAGGGACTGGACGACTCGTCGCCAGGGACCATGACTCGTGGCCTTGAGTCATCAGGTACACTGCCAGAATTCACCTAGGGATCCCACATAGGACACCACGAATCATGGTGGGTGACCACAACTCATGGTCACCATCCATGGTCCAAAATTCCCAACCAAGCTCAAGGGACCCCACGAGGGACTCCACGAATCGTGGTGGCTGATCACGACTCTTGGTCACCACCAGTGGTCCCTACTCCTTCAAATCCCTATCCATGCATTCCATCCTCGCCACAGGTGACCTCACGAGTTGTGAGGTCTGACCACGACTCGTGGTCACCCCCGTGGCCTTCCAAAACTCTGCAAAGCCCATTCCTGACCACGAGTCACTTCACGACTCGTGGTCCCACCTAATGAGCCACCTCACGAACTTCATGTGACCTGGTGCAAATTTCTAGTTTTTCTCTGTTTTGTCTCTCAAGTCTGATCCTTGTGTTACCGGGGTATAACACATGGATGTATTTACGGACCACAAGAGTGTACAATATGTGTTCACACAGAAGGATCTTAATCTTCGGGAATGGAGGTGGTTGGAGCTACTCATGGACTATGATCTGAGTGTCCCTTACCATTCGGGTAAGGCTAATGTAGTAATAGACGCACTTAGTAGACTCTATATGGAATGTGTGTCTCAAGTGTATGATGGGAAAAAAGAAGCTAGTGAAAGATGTGCATCAACTCGCAAGGTTGGTAGTTAGTTGGTTGACTCGACCGATGGCGGTGTTGTTGTTCAGAATGAGTCAAAATCTTCCTTGGTGACTGATGTTAAATCTAGAAAAGATAAGGACCCTATTTTGGTAAAGTTGAAGGAAGTTATCCAAAGTTAGGAGGTAGAGGCCTTCTACAAAAAGGGAGATGGTGTGCTTCAGTACCAGGGTCTCCTATGTGTTTCAGATGTTGATGATTTGAGGAGATGGATGTTGCATGAGGCTCATGGATCCAGGTATTCTATCCATCCAGGTGCCACCAAGATATACCGTGACTTACGGGAAATCTATTGATGGAATAGCATGAAGAAGGATATTGCAGAATTCGTAGTTGTGTCCGAATTGTCAGCAAGTAAAGGTCGAGCACCAGAGGGCAAGAGGTGTGCTTCAAGATATCAGCATTACAACTTGGAAGTGGGAAGAAATTAATATGGACTTCATCTCAAGCCTTCGCCGTACTTGTCGACAATATGACTCCATTTGGGTTGTGGTAGACAGGTTGACCAAGGCTGCTCATTTTCTACCAGTCAAAACCACGGATTCAGCGGAAGATTATGCCAAGCTATATATCCGGTAGCTAGTCTGATTTCATGGAGTGCCCTTATCCATCATTTCAAATAGGGGTGCCCAATTTACCTCTTAGTTTTGGAGGTCATTTCAAAAAGGACTTGGTACACAAGTTAAACTCAGCACAACATTCCACCCGCAAATAGATGGTCAAGCGGAGAGGAAAATTCAAACCCTCGAGGACATTGTGAAAGCATGCGTGATTGACTTCAAAGGTAGCTGGGATGAGGATTTGCCTCATATCGAATTTGCATACAACAACAACTATCATTCCAGTATTCAGATGCCACCATTCGAGGATCTTTATAGGAGGAGATGTAGATCGCGCATTGGTTGGTTTGAGGTTGGTGAGGCAGTAATGACAGGACCAGATTCTGTTCATGAAGCTATGGAGAAGGTCCAATTGATAAGGGACCAGCTAAAAACTGCTTAGAGTCGCCAAAAGACCCATGCTGATATGAGGAGAAGGGTATTAGAATTTGAAATTGATGATTGGGTTTTTCTGAAGGTGTCTCCCATGAAGGGAGTGATGAGGTTCAGAAATAAGGGGAAACTTAGTCCCCACTATGTCATCTCGTACCAGATCGTGAGACATATTGGCAAGGTGGCCTATGAGTTGGAGTTTCCCTCAGAATTAGCTTCCGTGCATCTTGTTTTTCATGTATCGCTCCTAAAGAAGTGTTTGGGTGATCTAGCTCTAGTCATCCTGGTGGACTGTATTGGTGTGAAAGACAACCTTTATTATGTGGAAGTTTCGGTGGAAATACTGGATCATCAGGTTCGACAGCTAAGGAACAAGGAAGTATCTTAAGTTAAAGTATTATGGAGGGATTAGCATATGGAAGGAGCTACAAAGGAAGCCGAATCAGATATAATGGCAAGATACCCACTTTTATTCTCTACCGGCTCAGTTCCAGCTTGAGGCATCAGTTTTTGCCCTAAAACTCTATTTAGTGTTCAAGTTTCTTTTATGTATGTGGATGTGTATATGAATCATGAATTCAGTTCAACTATGTAGTTTGAATAGGAGATAGTCATTCCGTCATTTTTGATTTTAAATGATCTGTATTTGAATTTGATGATTGCATTTCTCTGTTTTCTATACGTTTCCCACATTCTGAGGAAAAATGTCTTTAAGGGGGAGACATTATAATACTCTGGAAATGCCTGAGATTAGAAATGGGATTTAAAAATGGAGTTGGCTGAAACTGGGGAAAATTCCACAGAATGGACGACTCAATAGATCGTTGGTCCAACCAAGTACTCGTGGGAAGCAGTCGTGGCATGGGTTTTCTGGTAGCAGTGGGGGAAACAACGAGTGAAGTAACGACCCATTGTTTGATGCAACAAGTCGTTACTAGGAGTCGTGGTGAGAATTGGTCTTTAACTTAAGGAGAAGTAACGGGTCATCCATGACCCGTCGAGAGAAGTAATGAGTTGTGGTGAGGCTCGTGGGAAGGTGTAGTATAGGACCTGGAAGGTGGAAACCACGAATGATATAATGGACCGTTGTTTGAAAGGATGACTCATCCTATTGATTCGTGGGGACGAATCTGAGATCAGGAGGCATGGCAGTGGAGACAACGGATGGATACCATGAGTCATGGTATCCTCTAACGATCCGTTAGTCCTGTCATTGGTTCACCCAATGCAGATCTTTCAGGGATTTTATTAGGGGAAAATTTGTCATTCCTAAGTGTAGGATCCTAAACTACGTCATTTAAGGCTCAAAAAATCTGGTTTTATTGAGGTAAAACCCACCCTAGGCTTATTCATTCTCATGGCAAAGTTTGAGATTTGAGAAGGTGATCAAGCTTGTTCTTCTACGTTTTCTTCAAATTTCCCTTTAGTCTTTCAAGAAGCGGTGAGATTTGATTTTCCCCTGGTATGTAGGGTTATGAATGAGTGAATCCTTCACAGTCATGCCCAATCTCTTTAAATTAATGAAATTTTCTACCTAAAATCTATGGGGTGTTTACCCAATGCATGAAAATTTGATTTCTCTACATGGGCTTTATCCAATTGAGTTACTAATATTGAATTATGAATTATGGGCAAGTTTTTTTTGTTTTCCATTAAAAATCATATTTCAAGTTTTATAAATTAAGTTTCCCATTTATGAGAAGATCATGAAAGTCAAAGTTCATGGTGAATGTTCCAGTATTATGAATTATTGATGATGAAAAGCATGTTTTTAAGTTACCCATGTTTATAATCATGTTTTCGAATGAATTGAGTATTTTCAAGCATGTTAAAGTATTGGGCAATGCCCACATGTTCAAGAATGATTTACGATATATGACATGGATCTCATGATTTATCGATTGATGATGTTGGCCGAATAAAGGGCCTCTGATTCTTGGCTAATCACATTTTAATGGGGATCAATGTATGGTAAATATTTAATTGGCCATGAATCTTAATGAATGATGCCATTGATTTACTTACGAGCCTAATGTGCATGTTTTTGGGAGCCGTGTATAGCATCGAGCAACCCGACGTTCAAAGAAATAAATCGGTGTCTCATAACCACGTGCCACCGTGGGTTTATAATGATACATTACAATGATAATGACCCCCTCTTTCGTGATATCACATAATGCACATCCCTCGCCTGGCATGTCGGGGGCAACTCTGCCCACTTGAGTGTGATATTTGGGGCATCATGTAAGGCTCTATCATGATGGTGTCACTTATGATAAGTCCTCCCATTGTTCCGCATATTTTATGCATTGATATGTTTATGTTATTTGGCTCAAGTGATGATTTAATGAATTTTCTCTTAAGACTATGATAATGAATGGTTTACGAATGATTTTAAAATCTTGAGTCTTATGTTATCTTATGATGTTTATGATACAAGCATGTGGTCCTTCTCTTGTGATCATTTATAAGCTTTTATGTATTTTTAAAAATCCGTTTAACTTACCTTTCATACTCGGTACAATTCACATACTAACCGTATACTCTACGTTGTATCAATTTATGATATAAGCTCTGATCTTTTGATCTAGCATCGTCATTAGCTTATCCCAGAGTTTAGCATCAAACTTGTTGGTGAGTACTCACTCTTCAAGGACTATTCGATTCAGACATTGATGTTTCTTTTGGTTTTCAATTTTGCCAGATTGGGGATCTTGTCATATCAACACATATGATACGATAGAGGCTTTCAGACTAGTTGTAGTACTCAGCTGTTATGGATTTAGTACGTTTCCTTATCATTCTATGTTATGTTTATGCTTCCTCTATATCTTCATGTTAACTATTCTGCCTTGAATGATATGGAGTTAGATGAATGTTCATGCCATGGGTCGACTTGGAGTCTCTTAGGGTTTCTTGTCTCGTGTTACGATCTGGGTCTATGTTTGGGTCGTGATACCATATGATCAAGTATGTTTCAGGATTTACTTCAATGTCATGATATCAGTTTACCACATGGTTTTGGAGTCTGGACTCCCATCTTTCAGCTTATTGTATGGTTTGAGCCAAGGCTCCTCATATTATGTATTCAGATAATGCATGTACCATTATGATTCAGCTTCATCAAAAGACGATGGCTCAACTTCGTTGTAAAATGATCGAGAGCATATGCATATTTTTTGGAGTAGTATCTAGAACCGAGTAGGCTATGGGTTCGGTTAACCCTATGCCTTAGATCTACGTGCCAATATAGGTATGTTCAAATCATTGTGAACTCCCTTGTGAGCTTTCCCTGCCCCACGAGTGGCCTTCAACTTGATATTGATATCATGGCAGTGCTCTTAGCCCTGACAAGGCTTTGGATGCCTGTGCCCACTTGAGTGTAAAAGTTGGGACCATGTAAGCTCCATCGTGGTATTGTCGGTTATATAATAATTCTCCCATTGTTCCTCATGATTTCAGTTATGCATGTTCATTAGACATGATACTATGTTTTCAGCAGGTTTCAATGTTCAGTTTTACTTATGATTATCAGTTTCTTCTTTGGGTCATTCAATTCAGTTATGATATTCAGTTATGTTTAAATCATGTTTTCAGATAATAGCATGCAAGCCTTACTCGATGAAATGTTTTATGATATGCATTATTTTAGTTTTACTAATTTAGATATTTCACTACCTTACATACTCGGTACAATTTAAGTACTAACCAAATACTCTATATTGTATCCTTTCATGATATAGTCTCGGATGTTCAGGTTCAGTCCCGCTGCTAGTAAGTTCCAAGAGTTAGCATATCCAGCTTGCTGGTGAGTCCTCATCCTTCAAGGACCTCTTATTCAGTTGTTATTAGTATCTTTCAGTTTCAGTTTATTAGCGAGTTCGTTGGAATCTTGTCCCATTAGCTCCTCAGGATGTTAGAGGTTGTCAGACATAGTATGTATTCCACTTTGGATCATTGCTGTGTATTCCATTGTATCATATGTTTTAAATAATCAGACTTTCCCCATATTAGATGTTAGTTTCCACTTTATTATTTGAGCTTTAGATTTATGTTTATGCCATGGGTCGACTTGGAGCCATTTATGGTTCTAGGTTCTGTGTCTCAATCCGGGCCTATGTTCGGGTCATGAAAAACTTGGTATTAGAGCATTAGGTTTTGAAGTGTCCTAGGGTGTCTGAAAGCCGTGTTAAGTAGAATCTTTTTCATGGGTGTGAAGCGTGCCACACTGATGACAAAGACGTTATGAAGCATTTTTGGAAATTTTCCTTCTTTCATGATCTATATCGCGCGATGAAATGTCTCTTTATCCTTCTAACTCATGCTATATGCATTTGTAGAATCTTGCCTCCTTGTCGAGTTAACAGAAGAAGGAATGATAATGGTAATGGGAATGGCTGCGAGAATGACAACGGGGATGGGCACCAACAGGCCCTAGTAGCCCCCGAGGATCATGTGCCCGAGCAGGTTGCCCATACTGAGTTTGGGGCAGCCATCCAGATGTTAGCATAGGCTTTGACTTCCCAGGTCAACCAACAGAAGGTGGCCCATTTTCCCCAGAATGGGAACGCGACAGCGGCAAGAGTCAGGGACTTCCTCAGGATGAATCCCCCTGAGTTCCTTGGATCGAAGGGGGACGAGGATCCACAAGAGTTTGTTGATAAGATCCAGAAGATCACCCAGATTATGGGGTTGATGGGGGAGGAGTGTGCGGATTTAGCCTCTTATCAGCTGAAAAGGGTTGCTCACATTTGGCTCAGGCAGTGGAAGGATGGTCGAGGATTCGGCAAGGGTCCCATTGGTTGGAATGAGTTTCTGATGACATTCTTAGATGGGTTCTTTCCCCGAGAGGTAAGAGAGATCAATGAAGTTGAGTTTGTGAACCTAAGGTAGAACAATATGACAGTCCAGGAGTGTGCATTAGAGTTCACCCACTTATCCAAATATGCCTTGGAGATGGCGGCAGATCAGAGAGCTCGGGTGAGCAGGTTTGTGCATGGGGTGGCGAAATACTTGGTCAAGGATTGCAGGAATGCTATGCTTCATCAGGACATCGACTTCTCTCGGTTGGTTTTTTATGCCCAGCAGATGGAGACAGCACATTTGAGGGAGTGGGAGGCCAAGAGGGCCAGGACAGATAGTTTCGAGTTCTCCTAGTAAAGTCCTGGTAGTGGACATCGTCAGCAGTCCCACCAGAGATCATCAGCCCCAACACCATCAGCAGCGAGTGTACCTTCTAGGTCCAGGTGCGATTAGAAAGGATAATCATCAGTCTCCCGAGGTCAGGGGAGTAGACCTGTAGAGCCCAGCATTCCAAGTTGTGACAAGTGTGGTAGGAACGTTGGTTAGTGTTTAGAAAGTAAAGGTGATTGTTTTTGGTATGGAAAGCCTGGACATATGCTTAGGGATTGTCCAGTAGCTAGGCAGGGCCATGGTAGTGGCCGAGACCCACCCAGTAGTTCAGCAGCGCCGCCAGCATGCTTAGCTCAGCAAAGTGCATCCACTAGCGCAGGTAGTGGTCAGCGTCAGAATAAGTTTAATGCTCTCGCTTCTCATCAGGAGAAGGAAGTCTCTCCAGATGTATTCACTGGTATGTTGCGAGTATTTCACCTTGATGTTTATGCATTGTTATATCCAGGGGCTACTTTACCTTTTGTGACACCCTATGTTGCTAGTAGTTTTGGAGTCAGTCCCAAAATCCTACGTTAACCCTTCTTAGTCTCTATTCTAGTCGGTGATTCAGTTATAGCTCGATGGGTATACAGAAATTGCCTTGTCATAGTCCTTTAGAAAGTCACCTTAGCAGATTTAGTAGAGTTAGCCATGACAGATTTTGATGTTATTTGTAGCATGGATTAGCTACATGCATGTTCTGCCTGGATAGATTGTAGAACCCATCCGGTAGAGTTTTGATTTCTGGGTGAACCAGTCCTAGAGCAGAAGGGCAGTTCAGCTATGCCTGTAGGTCACTTCATTTCCTACCTTAAGTCCAAAAAAATGATCTCTAAGGGTTGCGTGTACTATCTAGTTCGGGTTAAGGATGCTACGTCCAAGACCCCGACTATCCACTGAGTTCCTATAGCGTGTGAGTATCCAGAGTTGTTCCAGATGATCTACCGGGAATCCCCTCTAAGAGAGAGATTGACTTTAATATTGATCTTCTTCCCGAGACACAACTTATAGCTATTCCTCCATACGAAATGGCTCAAGCTGAGCTAAAGGATTTGAAGGACCTCATAGACAAGGGTTTCATCAGACCTAGAAAATCCTCGTGGGGTGGACCAGTTCTCTTTTTCTGAAAGAAGGATGGTTCTCTTCAGATGTGCATTGATTATCAGTAGTTGAACAAGGTCACAATCAAGAATAGGTATCCCCTCCCCAGGATTGATGACTTGTTTGATAAACTTCAAGGTGCTAAGTTATTTTCAAAGATAGACCTCAGATTCGATAATCATCAGCTCAGAGTTAGAGAGAGTGACATCTTGAAGACAACTTTCAGAACTCGGTATGGTCACTATGATTTTGTTGCTATATCTTTTGGACTAACAAATGCTCCTACAACTTTTATGGATTTGATGAACAGGGTGTTCAAGCCATACTTGGACATATTCGTGATTGTGTTCATCGATGACATTCTCATATACTCTAGGAGCGAGGAGGAGCATGCTGCTTTTTTAAGGATTGTGCTACAGACTCTAAAGGATCGCCAGTTGTATGATAAATTCAGCAAGTGTGATTTTTGGCCGAAATCAATAGCATTTTTGGGTTATGTGGTGTCAAGTGAGGGTGTACATGTGGACTCTCAATAGATAGATATCAGGAGTTTCTTGGGTTTAGTAGGCTATTATAGGAGGTTTGTTGAAGAATTTTCTTCCATTGCAGCACCATTGACTATGTTGCCCTAGAAGAAAGTGACGTTTCAATGGTCGGAGGCCTGTAAGAAGAGCTTCCAGGAGTTGAAGACTCGACCTACCTCAACAACTATGTTGACTCTACCTGAGGGTACCGATGGGTTTGTGGTTTATTATGACGCCTCTAGGATCGCCCTTGGTTGTCTACTGATGCAGCATGGTAAGGTTATAGTCTCTGCTCCCAAACAACTTAAGGTCCATGAAAGGAACTGTCCAACTTATGACCTTGAGTTGGCAGCGATAGTATTTTCCTTAAAGTTTTGGAGAAACTATCTATACAGGGTCCATATGGATGTGTTTACGGACCACAAGAGTCTACAGTACGTGTTTACCCAAAAGGATCTAAACATGCAACAAAGAAGGTGGTTTGAGCATCTTAAAGATGATGATATGAGTGTCCTTTATCATTTGGGCAAGCCAAATGTAGTGGAAGACACTCTTAGCAGACTTTCTATGGAGAGTGTGTCTTATGTAAATGAGAGGAGAAAGGAGTTGGTGAAGGATGTGCATCATCTTGCACAATTAGGAGTTCATCTTGTTGGTTCGACAGATGGTGGTATCATTGTTTAGAACTAATCAAAATCCTCTTTGGTGACAACTGAAGTCAAGGTTAGGCAAGACGGGGATCCTATTTTTGTAAAGTTAAAGGATGTCGTTCGAAATTAGAAGGTTGAGGTGTTCTCCTAAGGGGGAGATGGTGTACTTCGATATCAGGGTCGTTTATGTGTCCTAAGTGTGGATGATTTTATAGATCAGATGTTGCATAAGGCTTATGGTTCCCGATATTCTATACATCCAAGTGCCACTAAGATGTACCATGGCCTGCGGGAAGTTCATTGGTGGACTGACATTAAGAAAGATATAGCAGAATTTATGGCTAAGTGTCCAAATTGTCAACAAGTGAAAGTTGAGAATCAAAGACCTGGAGGTGTTCTTCAATACATTAGTATCCCTACTTGGAAGTAGTAGGAAATCAATATTGACTTCAATACGGAGTTTCCTCGTACTCGTCAACGGTATGATTCAATTTGGGTTGTTGTAGATAGGTTGACTAAAGCAACTCACTTTCTACCGGTCAAAACTACCGATTTAGCGGAGGATTATGCTAAATTGTATATTGGGGAGTTAGTTCAGTTGCATAGAGTTCCCTTGTCCATCATATCAGATAGAGGTACTCAGTTTACCTCTCAATTTTAGAGGTCATTTCAGAAGGGACTCGGTACTCAGGTCAAGATTAGCACATCTTTTCACCCATAGATAGATGGTTAGGCAGAGCAGACCATTCAGACACTCGAGGACTTGCTGAGAGCATGTGTGATTGACTTCAAGGGTAGTTGGGATGATCATTTATCTCTCATTGATTCAGCATATAACAACAACTACCATTCCAGCATTCAGACAGTTCCATTTGAGGCTCTTTATGGGCGGAGGTGTAGACCACGTATTGGTTGGTTTGAAGTCGGTGAAGCAGCATTGATAGGACCAGATTCGGTTCATGCGGCTATGGAGAAAGTACAACTTATAAGGGAAAGGTTGAAAACAGCTCAGAGTCGTCAAAAGTCCTATGCTGATGTGAGGAGGAGAGACCTTGAGTTTGAAATTGATGATTGAGTATTTCTGAAAGTGTCTCTAGTGAAAGGAGTGATGAGATTCAGAACTAAGGGAAAAGTTAGTCCCCGCTATGTTGGCCCGATTGTGAGACGTGTTGGCAAGGTGGCCTATGAGTTGGTGTTTCCCTCAGAATTAGCTTTAGTACATCTAGTTTTCCATGTATCACTCTTGAAGAAGTGCATTGCTGATTCGATTGTGGTTGTTCCAGTAGAGAGCGTAGGTGTGAAGGATAGCCTTAGTTATGAGGAGATTCTGGTTGAAATCCTTGATTGTCCGGTTCAAAAGCTGAGGAACAAAGAGGTAGCTTCAGTAAAGGTTTTGTGGAGGAATCAACATGTTTAGGGGGCTATATGGGAAGCTGAAGAAGATAAAATGGCTAAATACTCTCATTTTTTCCCTTCCAACCTAGTTCCAGCTTGAGGTATTACATTCCTCGTTAGTACTCAATTCAGTTTCATGTTCAGCTTATGTGTAACATCTTCTTTCATGTCAGTGCATGCATCTGTGATTCATGAATTCTGTTCAGTCATGTATTTCAATTCAGAGTCAGTCACTCCGTCAATTTCCAACATCAGATGTTCAGAATCTGGGACGACAGTTCTTTTCCCAGCTTTTCAGTATGTTTATTCACATTCAAGGATGAATGTTCCCAAGGGGGAGATATTGTAATACTCCAAAAGTCACTAATATCAGACCCGAAAGTTCAAATGGATAACACAAGCAAATGTTGCTCGGGCCACAGGATGTGTCGTCCAGTGACCCATGGGAAGACTTCACCAGTCGTTAACTAAATTGTGAAGTGAAGTGAGGTTGATAATGATTATTGGTCTAAGGGTGACCACGAGAGGCTTCCACGAGTCGTAATGTGACTCCATGACTCGTGGAGTAGGTCGTGGTCAGGAGCGAAGTTGGAGTTTGGAAGTTGGGCAGTAGACTTCACGGGTTGAACCTAACTAGTGTTGATGTTTACCACAAGTCGTGGTGTCACTCGTGGTGTTTGGTAGTGATTAATTTCCCTGCACTTTAGTAAGGGTGTTTTCATAATTTCTAAGCCCCTAGGTCCTAAACTATGTCATTTTAAGATCAGTTCGGAGGGTTTTAAGAGTGCTTAGCCTATTATGAGCCTTCCCATTCCATGCATGCAAGATTGAGGAGTTCATTGTAGATCAAGCTAGAGCATTCCTTAGGTTCTTCCTCAATTCACTTGGTTTTTAAAGGGAGATAGTGAAATCAAAGTATCCAGTTATATAGGGTTATGAATGGGAGTGTTCCTTCACTCTCATGCCCAAATTCGCTTCTAAATTCATGAAATTCAAGGTTGATGATTCCATGGGGTTCTAACCCAATTTGTGAAAAATTCTCAATGTCTCTATCATGAGTCAATTCTATTTATGTTTTAATGTTTTTTATGATTCACGGGCATGTTTTATAATGATTTCAATTATAAACTATGGTTCCAAAGTTTTTATAATATGATGCCCAAATATGTAAGTTCATGATGAGTTATGATTGTGATCTATGTTTTCAAGTATGATGAAATGTCTATGGTGAGAATATGATTTCGAATTACCCATGTATATATCCATGACTTTTGTCTATCAAGTCTATTTCAAACCATGTTCATGTTTGGGAAAGCCCATATGATCAAGTATGTTTCATGATTTACTTCAATTTCATAATATTAGTTTACCACATGATTTTGGAGTCTAGACTCCCACTTTTCAGCTTGTGGTATGGTTTGAGTCAAGGCTCCTCATGTTATATTTTCAGGTAATGCATGCACTATTATGATTTAGCTTTGTTGAAAGATGATGGTTCAACTTTGTTAAAAAAAGATGGAGAGAATATGCAAATTCTTGGCAGTAGTGTCTAGCACGAGTAGGCATGGGTTCAGTTAACCTTGTGCATAAGAACAATGTGCCAATGTAGGTATGTTCAAATTTTCCAGAATTCTTTGTGAGCTTTCCCTGCCCCTGAGGGCCTTTAGCTTGATATCGGTAGCGCCCTTAGCCCTGGCAAGGCTTTGGATGGCTCTACCCACTTGAGTGTAATAGTCGGGACCATGTAAGTTCTATCGTAGTAATGTCGGTTATATGAAATGTCTCCCATTATTTCTCATGATTTTAGTTGTGCATGTTCATTAGTCATGATACTATGTTTTCAGAAGGTTTGACCTAATGTTGAGTATTACTTATGATTATCAGTTTTAGCTTTGGGTCATTCGATTTAGTTATGTTTAAATTATGTTTTCAGATTATAGCATGCAATACTTACTCTCACCATCTTATGGTGAAATGTTTTATGATATGCATGATTTTAGTTTTACTTTTAGCAGTTTTACTTACCTTTAATACATGGTACAATCCAAGTACTTACCACATACATTGTGTTGTATCATTCATGATACAGGCTCGTATGTTCAGGGTTAGTCTCGCTTCTAGTTAGTTTCCAAAGTAAGCATATCTATCTTGCTGGAGAGTCATCCTCCGAGGACCTCTTATTTAGTTGTTATTAGTATCTTTCAATTTTATTTTATTAGTGAGTTAGTTGGGGTCTTGTCATTATCTCATCAGGATGTTAGAGGCTTATCAGACATATTATGTATTCAACTTCAGATTAGTGTTGTGCATTCTGTTGTATCAGATGTTTTAAATATTCATACTTCTGCTATATTACATGTTATTTTCTACTTTATTATTTGAGCTTTATATTTATGTTCATTCCATGGGTCGACTTGGAGCCATTTTTGTTTGTAGTTTCCATCTCTCGATCCGGGTCTATATTCGGGCCATGACAGCAAACTTCTGGAAGTCTTAGTACCACATTTCATCTTAAGACAGACGGACAGGCTGAATGCACCATTCAGACGCTAGAAGATATGTTGCATGCCTAAGTTTTAGATTTTGTTAAAGCTGCAATGATCATGTTTCCTTGATTGAGTTTGCCAATAATAATAGCTACTAGGCGAGTATTCAGATGGCCCCATATGAAGATTTATATGGGTGAAAATGCAGGTTGCCAGTGGGCTGGTTTGAACTTAGTGAGGTAGAGCTACTGGGGCCAGACTTAGTGCAGCAGGCTATTGACAAGGTGGAACTTATTAGAGATCGACTTTAGATGACCCAGAGCAGGAAGATGTCTTATGCGGATGTATGTTGTCGAGGGGTGGAGTTTGCTGTTGATGATTGAGTCTTCTTGAAAATGTCTCCTACTAAAGGCATCATGCAATTTGGCCGAAAGGGGAAGCTGAGCCCTAGATATGTTGGGCCTTAGAGAGTTATCCGCAAGATAGGCAAAGTAGCCTATGCGTTGGATTGCCACCAGAGCTAGTGGCAGTCCACCCAATATTTCTTGTATCAATGTAGCGGAAGTGAAGAGGAGACCCAACCCCTGTTATGCCTATCAATGATGTTCAAATTTCTGAGGAGATGACCTACACAGAGGGCCCAATTTCTATTCTTGACTGGAAAGTCAGGAAACGTCGACCCAAAGAAGTCACCTCGATTAAAGTATTATGGAGAAGTAATAACATCGAGGAAGTAACTTCAGGGAGCTAACTGTTTTTCCAAGGTAGATCACAGATCAGGATATCACCAACTCAGGGTTAGAGAATGTGAAATTTTGAAAACAGCCTTCAAAACTCGGTATGTTCATTACGAATTCATAGTTGTCTTTTGGACTAACCAATTCTCCTAGAACTTTTGTGGATCTGATGAACTGGGTATTCAAGCCATACTTGTACATGTTCGTTATTGTCTTTAAAAATGATATTCTAGTTTACTCCAGAACAGAGGAGGAGCATGCAGACCATCTGAGAATTATTTTTCAAACTCTTAGGGACTGATAGCTGTTTACTAAATTTAGCAAGTGTGAATGATGGCTGAAATTAATTGCATTCCTTGGTCATGTAATCTCCAATGTGGGTATTTGAGTGGATCCTTAAAAGATAGTGGTAGTCAAAGACTAGCCAAGACCTACCTTTCCATCATTTATATCAGAAGTTTCTTGGGCCTAACCGGTTATTACTTATAGTTTGTAGAAAGGTTCTCCTCCATTGCCTCTCCTTTGACCAGACTAACTCAAAAGAAGGTGAAGTTTTAGTGGTCTGGTGTATGTGAGAAGAGCTTTCATGAATTGAAGACTAGACTCACTACAACCCCAGTTCTAACTTTGCCAGAAGGTTCAGATGGGTTCGTGATCTATTGTGATACCTCTAGAGTTGGCCTTGGTTGTGTTATGATGCAGCATGGTAAAGTCATATCATATGCTTCCAGATAGCTCACGGTTCATGAGAAGAATTATTCGATTGACGATCTCGAGCTTGAAATGGTAGTATTTGCCGTGAAGATTTGGAGGCACCACCTTTATAGGGTTCGTGTGGATGTTTTTACTGATCATTGAGCCTACACTATGTGCTCAGCTAGAAGGACCTGAATCTGCATCAGAGAAGATGGATAAAATTATTAAAGGATTATGACATGAGTGTGTTGTATCATCTGGGAAAGGCCAATGTAGTGGTTGATGCCCTCAGCAGGAAGTCTATGTGGAGTGTTACTTATGTAGAGGAGGATAAAAAGGAACTGTCGAAGGATAATCACAGATTGGCTCGGTTAGGGGTCCAGTTGGTTGATTCAGTAGAAGGTGGAGTTTTAGTCCAGAGTGGGTCAGAATCATCCCTGGTGGTGGAGGTTAAGTTAAAGAAGGATGAAGACCCAATTCTACTTAAACAGAAGGAAGAAGTCCTAAGGAAAGAGATGGAAGCCTTCTCCAAAGGGGTAGATGGTGTGCTCCATTATCAGGGCAGGTTGTGTGTCTCTGACATGGACGATATGAGATAGGGGACACTAATGGAAGCTCACAACACCAGGTACTTTATCCACCGAGATGCCACCAAGATGTACCCTGACCTACGAGAAGTCTACTAGTGGAATGACATGAAGAAGGACATTGCAGAATTCGTGACAAAGTGTCAAAATTTCCAACAAGTCAAGGTTGAACATTAGAGACCTGGGGGTACGAATCAAGATATTATAATTCCTACTTGGTAGTGGAAATAAGTGAACATGGATTTCATTAAAAGTCTACCTTGTACGCGTCGACAACATAAATCAATTTGAGTTGTTGCAAATGGGATGACTAAGTCAGCACATTTCCTACCATTAAGACCACGGACTTAGTAGAGGATTATGCTAGACTGTACATTTGGAGTTAGTTAGACTGCATGGAGTTTCCTTGTCCATCATTTCAGACAGGGGTACTCAATTCACCTCACACTTTTAGAATTCATTTCAGAAAGGAGTTGGTGCTCAGGCCAAACTCAATACAACTTTTCATCCAGAGACAAATGGTTAGGCTGAGTGTACTATTTAGACTTTGGAGGATTTGTTGAGGGCTTGAATGATCGATTTCAAGGGCAATTGGAATGATCACTACCTCTCATCATGTTTTCATACAACAACAATTACCATTCTAGTATTCAGATGGGCCTGTTCTAGCCGTTACATGGTAGGAGGTGTAGATCTCCTATAGGGTCATTTGAGGTTGGTGAAGCTACCTTAATAGGACCTGATTCAATACATGAGACTAGGCATAAGGTTAAGCTTATCAGGGAATTGCTAAAAATAGCTCAAAGTCGATAGAAATCATATGTAGACCTAAGGAGAAGGGAGGTGGAGTTTGCTGTTATGGTTGAGTATATCTGAAAATCTCACCTATGAAAGGGGTAATAAAGTTTAGGAAGAAAGGAAAGCTCAATACTAGATATACTAGTCCTTACAAATCCTAATACGCATTAGCAATGTGGCTTATGAGCCGGAGTTTCTTGTGGAGTTAGCATTGGCGCACCTAATCTTCCATGTATTTGTGTTAAAGAAATGCATCAGTGATCTGACCTTAGTAGCGCCTCTAGAGAGTATTAGTGTAATGGACACTCTCTCCTAAGAAGAAGTTCCACTTTAGATCCTAGATCATCATGTTCGTAAGCTGAGGAACAAAGAGTTCGCTTTAGTAAAGGTTTTATAAAGGAGCCAGCTAGTTGAGGGAGCTATATGGGAAGCAGAAGCAGATGTGATGGATAAATACCCTCACATATTACCTTCCAGCTCAGCTTCAACAACAGCTACTAAATTCCTCCTCAATACTCTATTCATTTCCATACTCGTAAGCTCTATTGATGTTCAAATATGCACCCTAGATGCGTAATTTCAATCAGTATGTTTATCTCAGTCTAGAGTTAGTCACTCCTTCAATAATCCGTTTATAGTCTTTAATACAGGATTACAGCTCTTTCCCCCAGATTTTCAACTTACTTAGCCTTCATTCGAGGATGAATGTTCCCAAGGGGGAAATAATGTAACATCCCAGAAGCTTCCTAGACCAAACCCAGACTTGGAATGAAAAAACTAGAAAAGGAACCAGAAACTTTTGTCTCAAAATGACCCAATATGTGTCGTTGTCTGTACTAATGACCTATTGTCTAATTTATTATCAGGCTTGCAGTTTTCATTCCATTGATACAACGAGTGGCACAATGACAAAGAGTCGTTGTGTTTCCTATTCTGTTAGGTTCATAATGAGGTCAAAACCTTCTCCTAAAGAATAAGCCAGACGATAAGTCATTGATGGCTGAAACGACTCATCATAGGAAGCCATTAGAGGGATTCCATAAAGGGTATAAATCCCTCCAGTGACAATAGGTAGAAACAACGATCCTTTGTTTCAGATGACAGGTCATTCTGTCTGTACATTGGGGGAGATCAAGAAACTAATCAAAACCTTCCCTAGTGAGAACAAGTGGAACCAATGACTCATTGTTTCATCTAACGAGTTGTTGTTCCCTTCTATTGTTCAATTCCAGTAACTAGGATTTTCAAACTCAGGACCAATGACTGGTCCCAATGATTCATCGTCATAACCAACGACTCATTGTGTGACCCGTTGGATCCTGATGGGCAACTTTTTAGACTTTTTTCCAGGGGCATTTTTGTAACTTTTCGCTATTTTAACTCCTAAATTATGTCACTTTGGGGTGTGGTTACAGGGGAATTAAGGCAGTTACTCAACATGCTCCTCTCATTTCTCTCCCAATTTCTCAAGACCAGAACGTAAAAGTTTAGAGATTCTCCCCAACGAGAACTAGGATTCTTCCAGCAACCTCACAAATTTGAGCTGATTCTCTGAGATTCTCCTTCAGGTATGTGGACTTCAACAAGGCTTCCCTTTCCCCCCTTGTGTCCAAAATTATTTTCAGAATTTTTTTTACAAATTCCAGCCCTATAGAAGAGTAGAAGCTAGGGTCCTCCAATCAGTTTAAGATTTCCTAAATCTTGATAATTCTTTAAGTTTACATGACTATTACTAGCTAAACTTCATGTTTTGGTTTTATTTATACAATTTGCTTTCCTAACCCTGATCCTTAGCATGATTTTTGAATAAAACTTGCATGATTTAGAAATAAGATATAAATATGGTATTATGATGATATTTTTATTTGAATTATGAATGCTAGCACATATTCTTGAATGGAGAGTTAATGTTTTTAGTATGTTCAGTCTTAGTAATATTGTCAGCACTTAGTATATTCAGTAGTATCAGTTTATCAGCATGTTCATCGTTCTTTAGACTATCATGGCACTTTCAGATAAAGTAGCTCTAACAAGTCTTACAACACAATTTCTTTCAAGTGCTTAGACTCTCAGAACACTTTCAGATAATTAGTTCTGACTTAGTCTTGGGACATCGGTTCAAGCTATCAACACAGTTAGATATAATCAGGTTTCCAGAGGGATTAGTACTTAGCAATGAGCCAGTCAGGGTTCAGCGCACGTAGTTTTCCAGAACTATGTGCCACCATAGGTTTTTAGCCCAAATGGGCCCCGAGAAAGTGATCACACAACTCATCCACTATACCCTGGAAAGGTATAGTGGACTTCCTATGATAGGTGTATTCATCGAACTCCATGTCTAGCTCACGTTGTTATATGTCGATTATAGGCTCTCCAACAGTCCAGTATAGTTAGGGATATCAGTCCAGTCCAGAATATCATATTTCAAGCTATGCTCACGACTCTAATTCAATTTATCAGTTTGTATTGTATTTTTGGTATATGTTAGACTATCTTACAATATTTCTAAGTTAAGATATGTATGTTATTTTAGTTCAGTTTACTAGTCTTCAATGTATGTATGTTTTAGATACATATCACATACTAAGTACATTACAAGTACCAATCACATATTTCTATGTGCTATACCATTTTATGAATAGGTTAAGTACCCAGCCTCAACACCGCAACTAGTTTCTCTCAGCGATTCTCCAACAACTTTCAATGGTGAGTTCTCATCTGCCTAGGGCCAGAGTTTCCATTTTCAGTTTGTTATTTTCAGTTTAGTTTCAAAAAAGAGTTAGCAGGGGGTTTGTCCCAGCAACTCATAAGTTCTTTTAGAAGGCTTTCATATAGTATATGTTAGATTCAGCTTGAGTTCAAGTGTTTGCAAAGAACATTGTTATTATTCGGTATTTGGTTATTTCTTTAGTCAGCTTCTGCTTAATATTATTTCACAGTAAAATAGTCTTAATAGAATTAAGCTTTATAATGGGTTTGCTTGTGGTCACTTGTCATCCTAAATACCGTATCGCATCCAGGGTGTAAACTCAGTTCGTGACAACAAGCCTCCAGCTAACTCCAAGTCTGGAACCAAAACAAAACATAACAAGCATAAAATGATATATGTCCTGGAAGATGAGGAATCAACCAAAGCGGGATGGAGCTTCATTGAGTGAGTGCGAGCAAGTGAGAGACTAAGATGGATCAACCAAACCTATATCACGTGAAGACATAGCACAAAATATGCAATTAGTACTTTTAATGTACTGAGTACGTAAGGTAAGTAAAACATGCTAGTAAAATGTTAGTTGAAATCACGAATATAAATCAAAGTATATCATGAGAGCAAGGACCACATGCTAAAAGCCATCTGTTTGAAATACACATAATCATAAGCTGAACATAATGACCCAAGGTTTAGAAGTAGAAGTCATATAACCCATCATGCTGGAAATAAACGAAAGCTCATAAACTGATCAATGGATCAAATATGCTATAAAACCTGATATCATGAGTCCTGAACTTGAGTAACTAAAATCATGAGGAACAATAGGAGACTCATCATAACCGACAACTTTCATGTACGATCGCATCATGATCCCATGTCATGCCAACATGGAGAAGAGCCATCCTAAGCCTTGCCAGGGCAAATGAAGAACGAGGTGTGATATCACGGGTGTGCCCTCGGGTGGGGGAAGCACTCTCTTGAGAGTTCGCAATAAGGATACATCCTACATTGGCGCGTAGTTTATAGACCGTGGTCTTCGGAATCCCTGGACTACTCGATGCTCGACACTAATCCCAAAATATGCATATTGTTCATAAAATCATATTCTCAAAACATACCTTAAATATAAAAAACTGGGGAATCTAGACTCCAAATACCTCTTTACAACTGATCTTGTAAGCTTGGCTAAAATCATGATAATCATATTTAACTAGTATGAGCTTGTCCAAGTCATAAAATCATACTTACTTGAAAATGTCTTCATAATACATACTTGAAATAGACTTCATAATTCAAAATTATGAAATCATAAGTTTAGAATTCTTAAACATTCATGCATACCAGATAATTTATCATACTTGAAATCATAAATTCATAAGCTAAATTTCATAAATCATGCATAGTAGGGCATTACTAGCATAAACATTAAATCATGATTTAATAATTAAATTAAGAGTAAATCCTGCCCCAATAATCTTAAATCATCAATCAAAATATGAAGGGATTGGACCCATAGACATAGCATTAATATTTGCACAGAATTGAGTTAAAACCCTAAAATTTCAATACACTTGATTGGAAACATGAATTCATTAATCCGAGAACAAATTGGGCATGAGGATGGAAGAGATCCCCCATTCATGTCCCTACATACCTAGATAACTTTATTTTTAAGAAGTTCTTGAAAGCCCAAGAGGATTGAGAGTGAATTTGGTGAGGAGCTCTAGCTTGATCTTGGAAGAGGATTTCAATTTAATGCATGCATGAGAGCATAATGACTTAGGCTAGGTTAAACCCTCTTAAAACACTCTTTAGGAAGCTTAAAACGACGTCATTAAGGAGGTATAAATATAGGTATTTACAAAAATACCCCTGGGAACACATAATTAAAAACTGACTGCTAGGCACCATGGGTCATACCACGAGTCGTACCCACTAACAATGACTCGTGGTTTCCTCTTGTTGCTAGCCAATTCTTTTTTCCAGATTTAATATTTCTTAAACCATGGGCCTCATAACGACTCGTTGTTTCCTACAATGAGTCATACTATGGCTCGTGGTTCGGGGTCCCCATCTCAAATACTGTCATTCCAAGATTGCATTCAATGACTCTTTCTTACCTACAACAAGTCATACCATGACCCATTATTTTCCCCAAGTCTACCACTCAATCAGAAACCACGACTCTTACCCACGACCCATCAAACCAAAAGCTTTGTGGTGGACCACCATATTGACCTCTGATGGTGTTCATTAATAAAGAGTCGTACCTTGACTCCTAGGTCCAAGATTTGAGATCCAGTAACTCATCACGACTCCTGACCACAACTCGTTACATAAACCTACGGCTCACTCCATGAGTCACTATCACTAATTTGGGGAAACTGCTGGCTCACCACGACTCCTTTCTACGACCGGTACCATGAAACAACAACTCATACTATGAGTAATTTTGAGAAAAATACAAATTGTTCTACTGAATATGCTACTTGTCTAGGGTTTGGTTGTAAGAACTTCTAGGTTTTACATTATCTTCCCCTTGGGAACATTTTTCCTTGAATATAGATTAAGCATACTAAAAGGCTAGGGAAAGAACTACAATCCCAAAACTAAACAACTATAGTTGAAAACTGATGGAGTGACTAACTCCGGATTGATATACATGACTAAACTGAATTCATGAAACATACATGCATGCTATGACATGAAAGAAACATAGAGACACGAACTTGACATGAAACAGAATAGAGTACTAAGAAAGAAACTTATACCTCATGCTGGAACTGTGCTAGAAGGGAAAATATACGGGTATCTAGCCATCATATCTACTTTGGCTTCCCACATAGCTCCCTCAACAAGCTGATTTCTCCATAACACCTTCACTGAAGCTACTTCATTGTTTCTCAACTCCAAACCTGATGATCAAGGATCTCAACCAGAACCTCGTCATAGGTAAGGCTATCCTTCACACCTATTCTCTCTACCAAAACAACTAAGGCTGGGTCACCAATGCATTTCTTTAACAAAGATACATTGAAAACTGTGTGCACCAAAGCTAACTCTGTTGGTAGCTCCAACTCATATGCCACCTTGCCAACTTACCTCAGAATCCTATAAGGACCAACATATTAGGGACTAAGCTTCCCTTTCTTACTGAACCTCATCACTCCCTTCATGGGAGACACCTTCAGAAACACCCAATCACCAACCTTAAACTCAATCTCTCTTGACCTAACATCCGCATAAGATATCTAACGACTTTGAGCTATTTTCAGCCTTTTTCTAATAAGCTGAACTTACTCCATGGCCTCATTAACTAAATTTGGACCTATAAACGTAGCCTCACCTACCTCAAACCATCCAATAGGTAATCTACACCTCCGTCCATATAGAGTTTCAAATGGAGCCATCTGAATAATTTAGTGGTAACATTTATTGTAGGAAAATGCGATAAGGGGTAAGTGATCATCTCAACTACCCTTGAATTCAATCATACACGCTCTAAAGATATCCTCAAGAGTGTGAACGATTCACTTAGCCTAACCATCTGTCTGCAGGTGGAAAGTTGTACTAAGCTTTACTTGAGTACCAAGGCCTCTTTGAAACGACCTCCAAATATGAGAGGTGAATAAGTACCCCTATATGTGATGATGGACAAAGGAACTTGTCACGACTTGAACGTACCCCCCAATAGTAGACACGGGACAAGGGACCGCGGGAGACCCCAAGTCGACCCATGACTCATGAATACAACTAATCTCATTCAAATAAGTGGAATGATAATCATAAAAACATAGAGGGAATGTAATAATTGCATAACGTTAGGAAATACTAGACAAATACACAGATGAGCACTGCATACTTGTCTAAAAGCCTCTAATACATAAGATGGGTCAATGGGACAACATCCCCAACTAACCCGACCAATATTGAAACATAAACAACATAAAAGTTTATCAAACGTCCCTCGGAACATGAGGACTCACCAATAAGCTGAAAAGTAAGCTGAGATGGACTAAGGATGAGCATGAGCCTGAGATCCAGACCCTGTATCATGAAACGATACAACATAGGAAGTATGCGGTCAATACGTGGAATGTACTGAGTATGCAATGTAAGTAAAAAGGACATTTAAAAGTAAAACAAAACTCATAAGTAATGTAGGAGAAGGACATCATGCATATATCATAAACTTCGTGAGAAAACATAAGGATCAAGGCTTTTAAATCATTCATAAAGCATTCATAGTCGTAACCATAAGTAAAAATTATCAAATCATAACTTGAGGCAATAAAGTAAATATAAAAATGCATAAAAAATGTGGAACAATGGGAGGGCTCGTCATAACCGACACCATCATGATGCCCTAACTATCTCACTCAGGTGGGTAGAGCCGACCCTAGCTTGCCAGGCGTGGGTCGTGCATTAGGCATGATATCACATTTGAGGGGATCATTATCAATACAATATATCATTAGAAACCCATGGTGGCACGTGGTTATGAGAAACCGACGTAGTCCTTTGAACGTCGGGTTGCTCGATGCTAGACACAGCTCCCAAAAATATGCATATACGCTCATACGTAAATCAATAGCATCATGCATTAAGATTCATTGGATAAAATATAAAATATATCATCATTGATCCCCTTTAAAACATGCTTATCCAAGAATCAAAGGCCCTTTTCATGGTCGATAACATAAGTCGATAAATCATGTAATTCACTTCATAAACCTTAAATCATTTTTTAACATGTGGGCATTGCCCAATACTTCATCATATTCAATTGGTTCAAAATATGCGTATAAACATGGGTAACTTGAATTTATGATTTTCCATCATCAATAATTCCAAATATTGCATATTCATTGTAAATGATAACTTTCATGAACCTTCATCAAATGGCCATTTTCGATTTAAAAGATTAAAACATGATTTTTAAGGAAAACAATATAAAACCTATCCATCATTCATAATTCAATAATTAAAACTCAATTAAATCAAACCCATAAAGACAAATCACATTTCCATGCATTTGAGTAAAACCCCATAGAATTTGAATAGGAGGATTCATGATTACATCGAAATTTGGGTATGGGTGTGAAAGAAATCACCCATTCTAAACCCTACATACCTGGGAATGGATTGATTTCAAATTTCCTTGAATACCCACAAATAAATAGCTGGAATCTTAGTGAAGAAGACCTCGAATCTCCCAAAAATCTCTCTAAGCTTTTGCATGAGAATGGGCATGCATAAAGGACTTAACTTACCTTAACCCACTTAGAAAAATACATAAATGACGTAGGTTTAGGTTCTTAAAACGTGGAAAAGTTTGATATTCCCTTAATGAACCTGCCCTAAAATCTGGCCAGATGGAACCCACGGGTGGTACCAACGGGTTGTGGAGACCACCCACGACCTGTCCTGTCTTCTCGTTGAATGCACTGCTGAAGACCAATTCTCCGAATCGTACCACGGACACATAGGACGATTCGTCCAAAGCTTCAACAGGATGTTCCTTCAGTCGTTGTTTCCTTCTTCTTAAACTCTACACACCTATTCCACGATCCTCACCATGACACGTGTTAAGATATAACGTGACATGGTTTCCACCTATCGTCTCCACTGCGAAAGTCCAAAACCCTACCACGCCTCCTAACAATGGACCGTTGTTCCTCAAAATGGGTTGTTGTAATACCCGTTGTTACCCCTGCCTTTTGGAATGACTCCTTACCACGATCACAAACGATGGCTCGTGGTTAGTTACCACGGGTCGTGGTACCTGTCGTCCTGCAACTTTTTTCCAACTTTCAGTAGTTTTACATTTTTGCTTCTCAGGTATACTCCTAAGCACTTCCGAGGTATTACAATATCTCCCCCTTGGGAACATTCGTCCTTGAATGTAGGAAACAAGCAGTAAAAAGAAACATACAATTTATCATAGCCATATACTGATCATTTTAACCGAAATTTTCACAGAATGACAACCTCCGAATAGCACCATATAGCTGAACTAATATCATACTTCACATACACATTCATACAAAAAAGAAACCTGCACACATGAACTAAACATGAAAACTAGATAGAGTCATAGGTCAAAACGGATAGCTCAAGTCGGAACTGAGCCGGTAGAGATCAAATGTGGATATCTAGCCATCATGTCCGTTTCGGCTTCCCATGTAGCTCCCTCAACATGCTAATTTCTCCATAAAACCTTGACTGAAGCTACTTATTTATTTCTCAACTTCCGAAGTTGATGATCCAAGATTTCACGGTAATTTCTTCATAACTGAGGCTGTCTTTCACTCCAATGCTGTCTACAGTAACTACCAAGGCTGGATCACCCAAACACTTCTTCAAAAGTGACATATGAAAAACGGGATGAACTGAGGACAACTCCGATTTCAAGTCCAAATCATAAGCTACTTTACCAACTCTCCTCAAAACCCGATAACGACCAACATAGCGGGGATTGAGTTTCCATTTCATTATGAACCGCATGACCCCCTTCATGGGAGATACCTTTTGAGATACCCAGTCGTCAACATCAAACTCCAGATCCCTTCTCCTCACATCAGCATTCGATTTCTGATGACTCTGAGCGATTTTTAATCGTTCCCTTATATACTGGACCATTACCATGGCCTCATTAACCGAATCAGGTCCTATTATGGCTACCTCACCAACCTCAAACCAACGAATGGGTGATATACACCTTCGCCCGTAAAGAGCCTCAAACGGTGCCATCTGGATACTAGAGTAATAACTGTTATTATAGGCGAACCCAATCAAGGGAAAATGATCATCCCAACTACCTTTGAAATCCATAACACATGCCCTCAACATATTCTCGAGGGTCTGAATGGTTCATTCTGCTTGGCCGTCTGTTTGCGGATGGAAGGTTGTGCTGAGCTTAACATGCATCCCAAGTCCCTTTTAAAAAGAACGCCAGAATTAAGAAGTAAACTAAGCACCTCGATCTGAAATAATAGACAAGGGCACTCCATGAATTCAAACCAAGTCCCGAATATACAACATAGCATAATCATCTACTGAATCGATGGTCCTGACCGGTAGGAAGTGCGTAGCCTTGGTTAACCTATCGACCACCACCCAAATGGAGTCATATTGTCGGCGAGTACGGGGTGAACCAATAACGAAATCCATATTAATTTCTTCCCACTTCCAAGTGGGGATGCTGATATCCTGAAGCATGCCTATTGGCCTTTGATGTTCGACTTTCACTTGCTGGTTGTTTGGACATCTTACTACCAACTCTGTAATATCTTTCTTCATACCATCCCACCAACAGATTTCTTGCAAGTCCGGATACATTTTCATGGATCCTAGATGAATAGAATATCTGGTATGATGTGCCTCATTGTCACACCCCACCTTGGGGGGTATGACTGGCACCTGGTGCCCTACTAGGACCTGACCTGCTGAACTTGTTAAGCCTGGGCACATCTGGCGCTTGGCTGGCTCTAACTCACATTTCTGGAAACAAAGGGCTATATAACGGCTGTAAATACAGCCCCCGGCCCATTGGCCTATAGCCTTCTGTACCTGTATTACAGCTGACCAGAAACATGTTAATTCAGGGGAACCTATGCGGGCCGACAAGGCCACCATGTTGTCTAGTTATCTGTAACTCAAACATAACATACTGAAAAGCTACGTGACCGGCAAGGTCACCACTACTGGCAAACTATGGCCCCACACGGCCATTACAAAAGAAAGAAAGGAGTAAAGACAACTATACAACTGCACGGCCTCACACGACCGGCTCATCTGACCACAGGGAATACATACAGACTGCAAGCCTCTAAGAAGAATAATAGAAATGATCGGGACAGGGCCCCGACCTACCTGTACTGTACAACAAAAGGAACTGAACTACACCTCTAGAAATTCAGTCTCCGGATGACAGGAGCTGAATATTCGACTGCTGATGGGGATCACGTGGTATCGCCTGCGCGTCTATGGGTACCTGCAGGCAAGTAATGCAGCGCCCCACTGGGCGTCAGTACCGCTGGTACTGAGTATGTAAAGCAAAAACCGAAAGAGATATCTGAAATCAATAACATAACTGACGAAACTGGAATAAGAAGAACTAGATTAACTATCTGATGATGTAGATCGTACCTGTTCTTAATCATGCTGAAGGGAATAGGAATCATACCTGGAGACGTATCATTCTACTACTAATCTGCTCGTATCTACTGTAATATAGCATAACATACATAACATAACATGGCATACACAACCTTACCCGGCCCCCATAAGCCGGGAGGTACAATCAACACAGAATCTATACCCCTACCCCGGTCAACCCATCTCCTATACTGGCTGTAAGCATCCTGCCGGTCCCCTGGGTATGCACTTGGGCTCGCTGAGCCCCTGACTATAACTGCATCTGAGTCCGGAGGACTCCTGAATCTGCACCCGGGCGTATCCGCTCGACTGGGGTGTGTAAGGGCCGATCAAGGCACAAGTGTGGGGAAAAACTGGCATCCCATCTTCATCCCCTGGCGGGACGGCATGCCACTCCGTAGAGTGACGAATCCTCGTCCTCTGGCGGATGAGTCGATACAGCTATTAACCCTGGGCGGTCATGGATGCTAGGTAATCCAACCCCAAACAATACAACGGTCTCAACTGGTAATACTATCTGTGTATCTCACATGCTGAGGCTACTAGGGGTAAAGTATCATATAAATTACATGTTGGGCTAATGATAGTAATCTGTACGTATTTAATACGTGCTGAGGCAGGTAAAGATATATAAATATGAATATAGTCTCCTGCCAGCTGTACTGGGCAAATGCTATATAAGATAATGTTTCTACTGAAAACTCTGTTGTTTACTAAGTTTCTGTATACACTATATGCTGGACTAGTGATAGAAATAAGTACATACTTAATACATGCTGAGGCTCGAAGTACTATATATGTATGTACGAATATAATCTTTCTACTGAACTACGCTGTATACTGACTTTCTATAGTAACATGATTTACTAATCCTGACATGCTTTCGGAACTTCATTTTAGCCTGCTATTCTATTTCTGAAGTGCTTTACGGGTATTGCATTACTATACGGGGTTTCAACTGAATACAACCATATCCTGACATGGCATATCACATTACATACTGAGTATACCGGTCAATCTCTAATACTTGCGTTAGAATCTGTATCGTACTGATAGGTTTCATATACATTACAACCCAATATTTCTCACATCGCACCGACATTCATAATAACGCAATATTTGACTCCTGAACATTCTACTGGTCCGTAATTTATTACACTACATTGATATTACTTAACTTGCCGAAGGAAACTAACTTTACATACCTTATCTTCTACTATTCGTCCGTCGGACGAGGCTCGGCTGGTACTTCAACTATCTTCTCCCAACTGCATTCATAAATACGTCAATCAATACTAAATACAGCTTTATTGTAAAAAGCAACGTTACTTTCGATATAGTTTATAGCCTAAACTTAGGCTTATCAAAAGACGGTCGAAAACTCGCTATTTTTCAGCGGCTCAGAAGGGAGAAGTATTCACTTCTCAGCTAGGAACACATAGACATTAATTTAGAGCAATTCTACTTACTTTAGTTCGGTGGCTCGCCGATTCGTCGGCCGTATTTCGCGAAACTAATTCCGTAGAAATGCTCTCTGCTGCTTAATACTCCGGTATCTGGGATTAATTTGAGTTTGGGCAGCGTTTGGCAGCGTAATCGGAAGAAAATATTTAATTTTCTTCGTCTTCCTCGGCTTCACTGCGTTTCTCTGGAAATTTATAAGTGTAATATGATTTTCAACCAAAGTGGGGGCTTATATACTTGGGCCTGAACCTGGGCAACGTGTCACGGAGCCATCGCGGAGGCCTCACCTCCGTGACACGCTGCCATCGCGGAGGGGCTCTGCCTCGGCTCCTCCCGCGATGGTTTCGACGGGTTTCTCGTCCGATCTTTTCCCGGACCTTTCCCTAGCACGTATGGCTTTCAAATATACTTAACCAACGTGCGAATAGGTCATCTAAGTGCCGGGAATTCTACGGGGTGTAACACTCATGCAATATCCGAACACTCAAATCATCAACATTTGGGACACATAGATGACGCTGGTATTGTAGCACACCATCTCCCCCTTGGAAGAAAACCTCCACCTTTTGACTCTGCACCGCCTCCTTCAGCTTCCTAAAAATTGGTTCCTCATCTTTCCTGGATTTAACATCAACCACCAAGAACGATTCTGACCCGTTATATACAACAATACCGCCATCGGTCGAGTCGATCAATCTAACTTCCAGTCTTGCAAGTCGGTGGACATCCTTCACCAACTCCTTCTTTCCATCATCCAAGTGGGACACACTCTCCATAGAGAGTCTACTAAGTGCGTACGCAACCACATTGGCCTTGCCCGGATGGTAGAGGACACTCATGTCATAGCCCTTTAGGAGCTCCAACCACCTCCTTTGCTGAAGATTTAGGTCTTTCTATGTAAACACATATTGTAAGCTCTTGTGATCCATGAATAGATCCACGTGGACCCCATACAAGTAATGCCGCCATATCTTTAATGCAAACACCACCAAGAACAACTCAAGATCATGGGTCGGATAATTATTTTCGTGAACTTTCAGTTATCTTGACGCATATGATATTACATTCCCATGGTGCATCAACACACATCCTAGTCCAACTCTCAAAGCATCACAATACACTACCAAACCAACAGTGCCCTCGGGTAAAGTCAACATTGGTGTTGAAGTGAGTCAGTTCTTCAACTCTTGGAAGCTTTTCTCACAAGCATCCGACCATTGGAACTTTACCTTTTTCTGAGTCAACCTGGTCAATGGGACTGGAATTAATAAAAAGCCCTCAACAAATCTTCGGTAGTATGCACTTACACATAATTATTCTATTTATCAAGTTTGATATTTTATTGTACCATCTAAATTTAATTTTGTTAGTTTAGTTACACATAACATCACAATTACTTCAATTTTCTCCTCTTTTTGAGTCTCGACTCTCATTTGTTCCTAAATCTAGTCTTCTTTTTCATGAATTTGATAGGTGAACATACCACATACTCCTATAGAAACATCTTGTGAATTAAGTAAACAATTAAATTATTTTTCTCTCTCCTTGACCTTTCATCAAAAATAGAGAAAATGGACCTTTCTTAAAAGGAAATCTAAGGTCAAGCAAGTATCGAAAGGTCAAAAAGATGGCATGAGAAAGTGAAATTTTAACTTTAAGAACTAAATAAGGGGATTTAAAAAAAATTATATTTGCTTTACAAATGTTTGGCTCTTCTCTTTTCTAATACCAGAGACATGAATAGTATTATAAGTGTAGTAACATAAACCACTTAATAATAATACGACCACTTAATAATAAAACTATCTTAGATAATATTGATTTAATAATTTTTCAACACCATATATATATAATATGTATCTCTCCTTTAACAACTGGAGATAGATTCTTTGTTTTTTTTTTCATGAAAAATGAATGAAAAAATGTCTTTTATGAATACTGTACTTTCTTTGATAAAATGCATTTATAGATTTTTCACATTTTGAAAGTTTTTTTCAGGAATACACTATCTTGGTAAACTTCTTTAAGGAGTACAATTTTCTATCCATTCCACAATTTTAAAAATTTGTAGGAACTCTTAGATTTAAAAAAATGAAATTACAAAGCTGACGTCAAGTTTTCTGGGTTTGGTATTATGAAAATTTAGATAATGATAATATTGGATGACTTTATGAATAGAAAAAAAGAGAATTTACATAGCATCTCTAAGAAAAAGGATGAGACTTTACCACAAAAATACGTCAACCAAAGAAATCATGCCGCCTTAAAGTTACAAATAATATATAAAAGTTTCTAAATCATACACAACTCTTAGTAGAAATTTATGTAAAATTTTTATTTTAATTTGAGTTTTGTAAATTAAAATTTTCTTAATTAGATAAAACATAAATACTTTATACATTACAAATAAGTATCTATGAGTACCATTACCTATCCATTCGACAATTCAATAGTTTGAAGGTCAAATATTAGCTTTAAAAGGAAATATTGAAAGGTAAACACAAAAGTTTTTTGAATTTGTTATTATGGAGATTTAGATAATAATAAAATTAGATGGCTTAAGAAACAGAGAAACAACTCTTTACAAGTTATATAACATTTCTGAGAAGAAGGGTGAGACTGCAACACAGGAATACGACAATCAAAGAAATCATATATTCTTAAGGTTACAAATGACATACAAAAAATGTTAAATCGGAGACAACACGTTAGTAGAAATTTTTGTAATTTTTTTATTTTAGTTTGAAATTTGTACATTTTAATACTCTTTAAATATTACTTAATAAGATAAAACATAAAAATACATTATATATAAGTATCTTCTCTAAATAAAAAAATTATTAAGTAACTCAAATATGTGCTATTATAAATATTTTTTTCATAAAAAAGAAGAAGAATTTCAAAATAATTATTAGTGTATTAACTTTGTGATAAATTGATTAATATTTTTACGACCGCGCGAAGCGTGAAAAAATTTACAAGTTATAAACTAAAGCAGGGGCAAGTCACTTGCTGCACTCAATGAGAGGGAACTAGGGATGTCTAAGTGATTGGGTGTCACTAGATTAGGGTTGATTGAAATTCCTTAAACTCAATCATATCATGGATAGCAATGGATGAAGCGAACGTCCACTTGTTTTTAAACTACAAGGATGTATTTTCTTTGGGTTTTCTCAAATCCCAAAACCATAATCACAAATCAGCCACAAACCTTGAGAATGGGTTAAGCTATCTCCAGCCTCAATCTTTCAATGGAGTTTGGATATGGGTTTTGAGTATCTCTAGCTCAAACCCATACATATACACTCCAAATTCTCACTATTGATTCGTCACCCAAATCTCACTTTTCTTTCTCAAGAAAAAATAAGATAAGAAAGTTAAATCAATATTTGCACCCATTAATTTTTCAATTTGAACTTAGAGAAACAATTGAACCATGCATATTAATCAATTTTAAGAACAAATCATCAACACCCAATCAAGTTTGAACATCCATCATGCACACAACCCTAGTGAATAATTTAGCTACTCATGAATAAGAAAATAGAAATTTTGCCTACAAGGAATTTCTCTAACTTCATCATATTTTGTACCAAAATTAGACTCAAAATCTGCAATAATGGAGGTTCTTGCCCAATGGAAAATGAAGAAGATGAAGTAATTGTACTCTACTTTCTATCTCTTAAATTGCTCTCTACAATATTCAATATTGACACAATGAATACTATACAATTGGGGTAAAAATATGCAAATTCCTATTTCACATCTTTCCAAAATTTCTCTTAGAAGCTTCTTAGGTACAATTTGAGCAACAACTGGATGATTTTGCCCTTGTCAACATTCAGGTCTCTTGTGTGGCACCTGCGTTCGCAGGTCCCTATCTGCGGCCCGTAGGTGCTTCATAGGTTAAGACAGTTGTTTGAAAGCCATCTGTGTTGGCACCTGCATTTCGCAGGTGCCAACCTGTGCTTTGGAGGTTCATCTTAGCTCATCCTCCAGTGTCATTTGGGTTTCACAGGTGCCAATATACAACACACATATCCTTTTTACGTCCAGTAGTGTGCTTTTAGTTCAATTCCTCCATTTGTCTTAACTAAGTTAAATATCTGCACAAACAAAGAGAAAAGTCATTAAACCTTCCTAATTTTTTGGAAACAACACAATAGTTCATGCTTAAAAAGCTGAATGAGTTGGTAATTTATCAACTCATCAATAAGCTAAATATAAATTAGTTAGATAAACACTAAGTCATAAGTTGAAAACACTAGTACTCTATCTGGAAGCCTCCACTAACAAGCTGCTGAGACAAGTCTCTAGCTAAATCTACAAATCTAAAAAACTAAAAGTACAACTTAGAAGAACACATCTCCTGCCCTCGAAAGATGAGGAATTACCAATACTAGCTAATCAAGTTCAAGAATGTGTCTATTTGTGAGGCCGAGTCTGAATACTTGAATCTATATCATAAACTGATATAACACAAGAAGTATGTTGTTAGTACTTGGAATGCACTGAGTATATGGGATATGGAACTGAAGTTTAAAACATGCTAGTAATCTAGGATAAGCTATACTAAATACATAGCTGAATGCATAAGCTAAAGTTAAGTACAATAACCCTATCTGAGATGCATAAATACTGACATAGGGAAGTAGTCTAATGTTGGACATATTTCTATGCCCATTTGCAATTCTTTTACCCATATTTGATCATGTTTTGAGTTCATAATCCTTAACTTATGCTTTAATTAATGTATTTGTGTGTTTTATGCACTAACAAATGATTTGAGTTGATTTGAGCAGGAAACTAAGCAAAATGGGCTCAAAAAGATGCAAGAAATGAAGATTTGAGGATCCGATGGGTTTAGTGCTATGGATGGCTGTCACGACCTGAACATAGACCCATATCGTAACACGGGAAAAGGAATCCCGAGAGGCCCCAAGTTGACCCATGACAAAAGCATACATCTAACCTCATTCATTATAAGCGGAAGACTAATCACAAAGGCATAGCAGAAACGTAAACATAATCATAACATATCATAATATAAGGATATCTCTGGACAGACACGCAAGATGAGTACTACTTACTATCTGAAAGCCACTACTACATATGATGGGTTGATGGGACAACACCCCCAACTAACTCAGACAAGTACTGAAACATAAAATAGAATGAATGTCTGTCAAATGTCCCTCGGAACATGAGGACTCACCAATAATCTGAAAGTGCACTTTGATATGATCTAGGTATGAGGATGAGCCTTAAAACCGAAACCTGTATCATAAGACGATACTACATAGAAAGTATATGGTAAGTACGTGGAATGTACCGAGTATGCAGAATAAGTAAAACAGACAGTTAAAATATGTAAAAGCTCAAAAGAATCATAGGAGTATGGCATCATGCTCATATCATAAATATCGTTACATAATATATCACAGGGCTCAAGGTTTTCAAAGCATTCCTAAGATAATCAAAATCATAATTATGAGAGGAAAGCCGCATTGAAAATAACTTGAGCCAATATACATAATCATATACATGCATAAATCATGAGGAACGGTGAGAGATTCTCTTAACCGACATACCCCATATGAGCACACATGAAGCCCGACTTGTAACCCTAGTCGGGAGGATGTCCGTACCTTGCCAGGGGTAGGACCATGAAAGTGTCATATCACCATGAACAAGGCCAATTGAGCCGGAGACAGTCACAAAGGAGGTCCCAACACACCTACGGTGGCACGTAGTTTATGAGATCTGGGGCAGAACATACGCCCCGAACCTACTCGGTGTTCGATATTACTCCCAAAACATATATAGTGCGCATAGTATAATATGCATGAGTGCATAGACTAGTTAAATCATGATAATCATAAGAATGATCGTAAATACGTGAACTAGCCATGAAACAAGGCCCGTGAGTCAGCCCAAAACGTAATTCATAAATCATAAGTTTCATACATACTTGTAGATCATACATATAACCTGTCAATCATCAAATCATGATAGGTAATTTAATAAGTTCATATTTAAAATTAAAAATCATGCTGGGCTCGTAAATTACAATAATAGAAGTGAAGATCATAAATTAACTCATCATAGATCTTACATAATTAGGCTTAATTTAGTAGAAATCTAAATCAATAATTTGATAATTAAAATAGTTGTAAAATCTGATCAAAATCCATTAAATATAATTTAAACCAAAATTTAAAACAACCCATTTGAAAATCATTAGATTTTCATAAAAATCGAATTAAAACCCAGATAGATTTTTAGTAGACTTCCATTGATTACTAGAGAATGGGCATGGGTGTGAACAAATACACCCATTCATAACCCTACATACTTGAAAAGACATGATTCTACCACTTCCCTGATTGCCCAAGAAGGATTTGAATGAGAACCTTGAGAACTTGCCCTAGATCACATCTTCAACCTTTCAAGTTTGCATGCATGGAAGGAAATAACTTAGAATAGGTTTTCCCCTCATAAAACCCACTAAAACGAGCCTTAAATGACGTAGTTTAGGCTTTAGAATCTAGGAATTATGAAAAGGCCCTTACTAAATTTGCAGGAAATTACAGCCAGGTGGTCGTAACGAACGACCTGACGACTCGTGGTCCATGGCAACGACTCGTCACCCAGCTCGTCAAGTGTACTGCCTTACCTTGTCTCTTGGGCTCTGGAAGGGTCACTTCATGAATCGTCAGGGGTGACCACGACTCGCAGTCACCAATCATTGGGTACACTGCCTTACTTCCTTCTCTCCCACCCCACGATTGACCTAACGACTCGTGGGCTATGACCACGAGTCGTTTCCATGCCTGTGGGAACCCTTTTTCTTCAAACTTCACAAACTCCTCAGTAGCCTCCCCACGAGTCACCTGACAACTTTTGGGTTGTCCTCACGAGTTGTCTCGTGACTCATCCTGTGTCAGCAACATCAACTTTACATTTTCCCTGTTTCAACTCCCCGGTCAAATACTTGAGCTCCCAGGGTATAACAATGGCGCCCCACACCAAGTCCCAAACATCAAAGAACAAAATCTCAGTCTAATGCTATGCACACCAGCCCTCAAACTTCAGAGAATTGCACTTCAAAAATTTGGACAATGGTAGTTCATAAGAAAACAACAAGGTCGTAGGTGACCGTCTCTATGATTCCTTCGCTTAGGATGACTATAGGGATGCTACCAACCAGATATATTCTAAGTAGTTAGCCGTAACGTCCCATAGGCAACATGCTATAATTCTTCCTGGCGGTAATGCTATGATACTAAGGTTCTAGTCCCTTGATACTAACTTGGTCTATCATGATTTTGGATGGTTACTCTAGGCGGTTCATAGCCTCGTAGGTAGGTATATCTGAACCTAGCCCTTAACGGCAACGTGTACCTGGTCATCTATAAGAGTAGCTTGGTGCATTTTCCCCATGTCTAATCCTTGACAAGGTTTCCCCTAGGATATTACATAGTCTATCAGATTTCTAACAGCTGGGGTAATTTCTTGAGCGACCTATACGATAAGCAATAAGTCGGCTAAGGCTAATCGTTATTGACAATAGCCAATCATATGGAAAGTTGTCACTCAGTTCATTAGGCGACCCTGGTGACATTAACTCAAAGGTAAGGCCACACTATCAAGATTTTGGCCCTGGAGGCGACAAGGTACGCTAACGGCCTACGGGCAAGATTTAATGTATATATAGGCATCAAATGGAAAGTTATATTGCCCAACTGCGCCCTATTTTTTCCAACTTACTAAATTAGGCCCAACAGCTAACCACATGCTTCTATGGCCTTAGCACGGTAGCAAGACATTAGAATCTCTCTAAACGGTAAATAGGTGAGCAGGGAAATCTCTACGACACTCCTCGCTTTAGTCATATTTAATATATTCTTTCCTTATGAGGGATACTATAATGCAATCTTAATTTGTCTTACAGCAGCTAACCATAACATATATAATTATTATCTACTTGCAGTAGCTAATCATAACATACATACGTTCAGCTTAACTTGCATAGGTATGGGTCGTATCACTATATAATGAGAATACTTGCCGAAAGAGGTTAGCCTTAACATACCTTAGTGGACGATTTCTATTCACCCAAATAGCTCCAACCTAAAGCCGATGATTCCTCCAAATTGCAGCCCTTACGCTGGAGAATGAAACTATTATCAATACCAGAAACCGGCTAATAACAATATCCTTTAAGAATATCAATTATGATTCCAACACCATCTAATTCAGCTGAAAACTTACAAATTCAAGAGATTTTAGAAGGTAGAAATACTTACCCGTCACTTGTAGCCTCTTAGAACTCAATTAGAAGTGATTTCTCCAACTTTTACTCGGTGGGGCTTCGATAAACCGGGTGAGATTTCAAGAAATAACTCCCTGCAGAGACATTCCTTGTAGGCCTAGGAGTTATTACCTGAGAAGAATATGTAATTAAATGACGTTTAATAGTGTAATCTGGCCTTAATTTGAGGAAACCTTCATGAAATTGTCTCCCAAGCCGTATCTCTTTATTTGGAAAATTTTAAAATTATTCACCAAACATACACTTAAATATATATAGGTGGGAGGAGGTGTAGGGGGGTACATGGCATGCCCCCCATCGCGCTGCTTTACGGGCACAACGCTGCGCCCAATGCAGCCTATCTCGAGCCCCGACCTCCTGCTCGCTCGACACTATTCTCGTACACCATCCCCTCGAGCCCTTATCCGCATGCGTAGTACTCCAAAACTCACAACATACATATGCACACATTGGTTAAGCAATAGAAACTTAAGGGGTGTAACATACGATCTCCGACTTCATACAGAAAGTTGGAGAAACACTAGCTCAAGCATGGGAATGTTACAAGGGTTACTTGAGGGATTATCCACATCTCATGCTACCGAAGGAGATAATTGGGCATAACTTCATTGAGGTTCTGAAGCCCGAGTCTAAGATACTTTTTGACGCTACTACACAGGGACAGATTCTATCCTAAAGTTATGATGAAATTGAGGCTCTTTTGAACCTCATGTCTGCAGGGAGTCAAGATTATCTAGACTCGGGCAAAGGATTTGCAGCAGAAAAGGTGTTGGGACATTTTGAGGTGGATGGTATAGAAAAAATCAGGGCAGATATTAGCCAGTTGGTGAATGCGATCAGTAAGATGGTGACTTTACCAGCATGAGACCAAGTGCAGCAGGTACAGTAGGTACAAATTCCACCACCATCATATGAGGCGTGTGGAGAAGGCCACACCCATTCAGGTAGTCCTATTAATCCTGAGTCTGTATATTTTGTGGGACAATAAGGTCATAGTGGAGGGTTTGTAGGTAATGGCTATATTTAGGGGTATCAGAATAGAGCAAATCCCCCATGGGGAGGGAATCAAAATTTCCAAATGCCCCAAAACACTTAACAAAGGTAACAGGGCCAGCAACAGAACATTTATTTTTAGCGGACAATGAAGCAATGGATGGTGCAGCAGATGCAAGTGGTCAATGTAATTCAAAAGTCCATCCATGAGCTTGAAAGAAGATTAGGGAAATTGTCCCTACAGCAGAACAACAGACGACATGGGGCACTCCTGGGTAATATCAAGAAGAAGCCCAAGGAAAATGTAAATGCTATTTTCTTGCGTAGTGGTAAAGAGCTGGATGAGGTTGTCCCCAGAAAAGAAAAAGTTGATGAGGAACAGGCAATGAAATCCAAGACTGAGGTAGGGGAGTCTAGCAACCCACAATCAAAAATTCCAGAAGCTAGACCACCTCCCCCATTCCCTCAAAGGTTAAAGAAGAAGATAGAGGAGAGAACCTGTATTATGTTTTTTGAGTTGTTAAAGTAGATTCATGTGAATATTCCGTTGGTGGATCTTTTGTAGTAAGTTCCAAAGTACACCAGGTATCTCAAGGATATCATGACCAATAAGAGGAGGCATACTGAGTTTCAAAATGTTAAAGGATCATCGGAGTTTGGCTCTTACGGAAGAGTGCAGTTCTTGAATCAAGAATAAAATTACTAAAAAGTTAAAGGATCATGGGAGTTGCACTATTTCTATCACTATTGGAAGCAAGGAAGTTGGTTTAGTTCTATGTGATTTGGGTGTGAGCATCCATTTGATGCCTGCATCCCTATTCAGAACACTAGGATTGGGTAAACCATGTCCTACCACAGTGACATTGCAACTAGCGGATCAGTCTTTGGCCTATATTGAGGGAATCATTGAAGATGTCTTGTTTAAGGTAGGACCTTTCATCCTGCCGGTGGACTTTATAATCCTGGAAAATGAGGCAAATGTGGCAGTTCCCTCATTCTGGGTAGAGGATTTTTAGCCACCACCGGTGCATTCATAAATGTTCACTTGGGCAAGAAGTCTATGACAGTAGATGATCAGGGGGCAGTGTTTGAAGTGTTCAAAGCAGCACGAATGCCACCTTATTATGAGGATTTCAAACTGAAGCTGGCAGGAGAACCTGGAGGTTGTAATCAGTTAGTGGAGAAGTAAGTGCTACATGAAAGTTTAGCAGATCCTTGGTATGGTCACAAGTCCACTCGGATGAAGGAGTGATGGGGACCATAGTCTTGCCGCGACATTAAATCAAGCGCTACATCGGAGGCTACCCGTGAATATCATTTCAAGTCTATAACTAAGGTGCTTGGTGGGAGGCACCCATCCTTTTTAACATTTTGTATGATTTTATTTGTTCTATAAATACGAACAGGGCATAAGAGGCAAGAACAAGTTGGGACATTGAGCTAAAAAGTGTAAGACTAGGTAAAACGTCTGACATGGGACACCAAAAGTTCAATTCTAGAAGAAAAAAATTCTGTCAGCTGAGGCTACAGTGGCACGCCACGCTAGCCCATATCTCCAGAAAATAAATTTATTCTAAGTATGTGGTAAGATGAAGGGGGCGGTGCACCAGGGGTTATATAGATGAAAATTATTGGTCAATTTAAGTCAATATTGACTCAAAAGACCTTAAAATTACATAAAAGACCATTCCCATTTATTTAGTTAAAGTCTCATTCATCCTTCTCCCATAAAAATTTGAAAATCAGAAAAGCAAAAATTTCTCTCTTTCCCCAAAAAGCGAGCTCCCATTCCCTCTAATTACAGTCGAACTCACACTTTCTAAAAAAGTATGAAGTGGACGTTGTCAATAAAGAATCCAATAAAGAGGTTGGGGTCAAACCAATAAGGAATAAGGTAAGATCTAGACTAATGCCGGTACTTAAACTTGTTGGTAAGTTATCTCCAAATTGGGAGGTTCAAAGAAAAAACAATATTAATACAAGAGTGTAATTGTGGTTGTTATCATGATTTGTAAATACTAGGGTAACTGTTCCCCGTGGATTCATAACTACTTCGGGTATATGTACGTGATCAATCCCAATGCTTACTTGTAGAACTGATAACTAGGGTTCATCCAAACAACTGGTTTGTCCGAATTGGATGACTATACTCAATTACCGGGTCAAGTCTCATGAACGATTTCAAAGTAACCGTTATCAATATGTTCCAAATTAACTTTCTTGCGACCGCAACTCAAGTCATACAAAGATCATGAAAATCAAGGCATTGTTGTAATTCTCTTTTCCTAATCTCTACTTCTCTAGGTTCAAGCAAGTAAAGAATTCTAAAAAGTCCTAATAATGCTCAAATTCACACCTCATGCTGAAGTATGAAGCGGACGTTGTCAATAAAGAAACCAACTAAGAGGTTGGCGTCAAACCCACAGGGAATATGAAAGATCTAGACTAATGTCGGTAAGTGAACTTGTTAGCTAGTTATTCCAATTTTGGGGTTTTAAGAAAATAATGGTTAAAAATGATTAAAATTATGATCCAAATTAAGATTTAAGAATAACTAGGGTTTGTGTTCCCCGTGGGTTCATAATTGCGTTGGGTATACATACGTGGTCAATACCAATGCTTACTTGTACAATTGATAACCGGGGTTCATCCAAACGACTAGTTCGTTGATCTTGGGAAAATTTATATGCCCAAGTGATACTCAAAGGTGTCATTTTAGCCTTGTTTATGTAACAATGTTTATACATTCTCATGTGATTGATAATAAAATGTGAATTTATACTAACCAACATGATTAGCATTGTTTTGCAGGTGAAATATAATTTTGGGAAGCTAAAATGCGTGTTGGGAGAGATTGGGGTTGGACTCGGATGTCAACAAGGAAAAAATGCAAAATTTGGCCTATGGTGGAACAGCAACGTGTCACGGAGGCAGTGCTCCGCGATACACAACGTGTCACGGAGGTAGTGCTCCGCGATACACAACGTGTCACGGAGGCAGTGCTCCGCGATACACTCCGTGATGCGTTGCTTGTTATTCCGGGAAAAATTCCCACTAGTATAAATAGAACACTTAGGTTTTATTTTTAAATTCTGACTTGGTGGAGCAAGAACGTGGGTTACAGGCAGTTGAGGGGACGAAATTATCAGGGTTTTTCTCTCTTTCCTTCTCCTTGAATTCAATTGCTCATATGTTTAACACTCATTTAACGATGTTTAATCCACAAATGAGTGGCTAATTCATCTTCTTGCTGAGGTTAAGAACACTTGTAATGAAATGTCATTCTTTATTCTTTGGTTTTTCATCTTTTCTTCCATGGTTGTTCTATTGATTCTTGTTCTTACTGCATTAATGTGTGGCCTACGTTAATGTATATCTAAAAAGTCCGGTTTCACTCGAGAGAGTAAGAAATTGGAAAGTTGTGAATTAATAGGATATGATCCTTTCTTAGTTTGGGAAAATTGAGAATTGATTTACCTTCAGGATAGAAATATACCTGAAAGTCATATTAGTCAATTTAGGAATCTGTTTTGTATGGCTAGAACATGAATTGCATTTAATCACAGAAATGTAGGTGGATGGTTCATGATTCTTAAGTGGGGTTAAATATGAGAGTTTTAATCTCTTGGCAATAATTCTTGACTAGCGACCGGAGGAAAAGGCTAACCAAATTATATCGACAGTTAATTTCATTACATGTTCGTTTAACCTCAGCATGCTCACATTCATAGTTCAGACTCACATTAGATAATTGTTTTAGACTTAGCATAATTATTAGAAATCAAAATATCAAACTCTTGGTTACACTGTTGTCTGCATTTTTAGAATTGAAATATAGTACACTTGAGCAGATTGCACTTCATCCCAGTCCCTGTGGGATCGATACTTGGCTTACTTAAGCCACTTTACTACTTGTTCGACCACGTGCACTTGCGTGTAGTTTTATACCCAAACAAACGACCGAACATTTGTCCCTATTGGATGACTATACTTAATCACCGGGTCAAGTATCATGGGCGGTTTCAAACTATGCTTTATAAATATTTTTCAAATTTAACTAACCTGCAACCACAACTCAAGTTAATACAGTGATCCTCAAGATCAAGGCATTGTTGTAATTCTCTTTTCCTAATCTCTACCTCTCTAGACTCAGGCAAGTAAAAAATTCAGGGAAATCCTAATGTTGTACATCGTTAATAAATGTTTAAGCATGAAGAGAATACAATACAAGCAATTTGCAACCATTTTGAATCACTTTTTCTTATCCCTTGCTTGTTAATCCATCATGGTTCCCGCAACCCTAGCTATGGAGGTTTTAGCCTCTCATAGTTCCAAGATTGTGATATGCATTCATAATTAAACACATAATTTTATACTTACAAAGGTAGTTGAGAGATAAGATTCTTTGAATATGTAAGAAAAATCTCAAGAAAAATTGATAAAGATCAAGAAAGAATCCAAGAAAAGGTTGATCACAAGTTAATCCACTCAATTCTATGTTTTTGTCTCGAATCCCTATTTATTTCACGCTCCTATGACTTCTCTCTAATGTTCTCTATCGTTTGCTACTGAAAATAAAACATAAAAGGTATTTATACAGACATAAGAATCCTTTCCCTAAGCTAACAAGGTGATTTTCCATAACTTGCGCCACTTGAGTCACGACTGATCATGCGACCCGTAGTAGGATTGTACGGGTCGTACCTACTTTCTGTAAGTCCTAGACTCGATGAAATTTTCGCTAAGTGTTGGGCACTGGTACGACTCGTACATGTTTCCTACGAGTTGTGCTTTGCTTCTGTGATTTGGCTTTGAGAACTCTAACATCTTCTGAAATTATTCACGAGCGTTGTGGTATGACTCGTACCTCCTAGCCACAACCCTACTATCTGATGTTCTACTTAGCACTGAAAATTCTCTGAAGATCACCACTGCTCCTGGTACAATTTGTACATGATTTCCACGAATCGTATGTCCATCTATATCAGTATTCTGCCTTTGTGCAATTCCTTCTGAATATTTTCACGACTCAAGTTATTGGCTCGTACCATTGTGGTACGGCTCGTACTGAGAGTCGTAGATTGCATTCTTCTCGATTCATCCATTTGAAACATGTCACGGTTCTCAATATGACTCATACCATCAACATATGGCTCGTATTGAGACTGTCACTTCAGCTCATTTTCTGCAATTTCAGGCTTCTTTTGCACATTCTTGCTCCAACACTTATTTTCCCTGTAATCAAAGGAAAAGTGCCTTATATCCATATAAACACACCTAAGTTCGTGCTATGTTTCTTAGTTTTGAGCATTGAAAGTGCTATAAACTCATAGCACATAAGCACCCTCAACTTAAGACTTTTTATGTCCTCAGGCAAAGAAAAGAAAAAAATCTAAGCACGACGCTCAGCTAAAAAATAATTCTAGGATACTACAGCCAATACCAAACAAAATTTACACTCAATCCAACAACTTTTGACCCTTCTTCCATGAACCAATATCAGCAAATGTACTACAATCAACCACAAAACATGATAAGCAAGGATCAAGACATGTCATCTAGCTATTAACAGGCAATCAAGTCATCACCGATGCTTTACACGTAGACCACTAGAAAGATTAAACATAAACCATGTACCCTCACAACAAACGATGTCCTCACTCACTGATATAGTAACAGATATGGCATGGGACTGAACAAGCGAGACTCTCACTCTCACAAAGAAGTTCCAAATATTGTGTATCAAATACCATAGGCTTGCCCTTATTTTCTCCACTTCGGTCTGTCAGATCGTTAGAGTAGGATCACTAGAGGAGTTTATTCAGCTTGTAATGTAGGCTTTCGGGCGTGGACATGATAAATATGGGATCTTTTTAAGTGACTAACCCTTCCTTTGCATTATACATTGGATCCATCTTTCACTTATTTCATCCCCCTTTTTTTTCTTTTCCTTCTTTTTCCTCCCTTCTCCTTTTTATGCATTTGTATGGGTTTGGTGTGTTTTCAACCTTTTTCAAGCATTATTTTTTTCTTTTTGAATTTTCTGTGGTCAATTTTTTTTCATCTCTCTTTTTTTTCCTCTTTTTTTATCAATTTTTATAGCACACCTTGTGTTTCACCTTTTCTATTTTCTCTCCCTTTTTCTCCTTCCCACACCCCTACTCTAGCTACCCTAAACTTAGACATTTTGCCTATCTTGAGGTTCACAATGTCTAAGGAGGGACCAGGGCCAAAATATGTTCATTATAAAAAATGAGTACGGTTCATTGGTTAATCAAAGAAAATTGGTTTATTAAAGGATCAAATTTGGTATCAAGGGAATCATATGATTTTTGTAGGGTCATTTAGGCTAAAAGTAAGCGCAACAAAAATGTCCTATGATCATATCCTAACCAACCATCCTTAACCTATGCAAAGACCAACCAGGCAAGTTTTAGATCTTTAACACAGTACTGAACTAAGTATCAAACCTTACTCACTCATGGAACATGACTTATATTCACTCTACCTGTTTGGTTTATGCATGTATTAACATTACTAAACATGATAATATACTAAATGACATCAAAAGATCCATAGAAATCATGCATGCAGTCACTAGTACACAACTAATTTATAAAAAAATTTTAAACAGGGTCAATTTTTTTTCAAAAATCCAAAAGTAGTGCAATTTTATTGGCTGAGTACTCTTAAGCTACTTTCTAATTAACCAAAAATCATAAAATAAAATCCTAAATATGTTGGTTCTACTAGATAGCATGCCCGAGGGAAAAGAAATACAACAAGAAAAACCCTCGAACCAATCCAAAATCCTAAAACACAAGTACACCCCTACCCCTTTTGAAAATTGTGCTTCATCCTTGAAGCATGAACTACAAGAATACAGGGAAGGGAAAATACTTGTGGCACTCTAAGCGCACCTATCATCCTACGGACGAGGTACCTCTATTGCAATCATGGCACTAGAAATGGCCGATGCACTCAATAGTGTGTCAACAGGGGGAGTGGTTAACCCCTCAATAGGCTTTGCTATTTCTACAGCCTCTATGATGATCTGGGCTGAATGTGACTCACCTGAAGGGTCCCTGCCACTAGTAAGTTGGGGTTGAGACATGGTAGAGCTGCCTGCTCCTCTAGCTCACTCTTGCAGCTCTGACATGTGTGAGTCATAAGTCTGCAGGCTATCCACTCGTGCCTTCTTGCGTTCTCTTCTTTCTTTCTTCCTTCTCTTCCTTAGTCTCTCTTCTCCAACATCCTCGGAGACCCTCTTCTTTCCTTTCTCCTTTTCAACTGTCATGGGCTCCCAATAAGCTGCCAAGTCAATCACCTCATTTAGCTCCTCATCCAAGTCTTGAAGAGTGGGAGCTGGTAGAACTGTTGACTATCATGATGCTAGCTCGGTCACTTGGCTCCAAAGAGCTCCCAACTCCTCTCGAAGGTTGCTTGTGTTTGTCAACTCCGCCATGCATCTTATTAATCGACTCTCGAATCCATCGAGCCAGGCATGCCGGGAATGTGCGGCTGTATCTATCTCTGCTTTCACCCAAGGCTTCACATTCTCCATCATTGCCTGGATTTTTCATTCGGTTATCATCAATCTTTTGTATAATTTCTGGAGAAAGTCCTGGGGCACTAGAACGTACCCTGTTGGGGTTTGGCTCGGATGGCTGGGCATGGTGTAGCAGAAGTCTTGGAGTTTCCTGTGAATTACCGGCATCTGTAGCTGGTGTCTCGCTCTGCTCCTGTGAGGTGGGGACATTCAGTTGTGCGCTTCCTACTAGCTAGGTCGGTGGAACTATTGTAGGAAGTCGATCCCAACTCATCGTGGTCATTTTATCCCGAATCAGGATAATATCCACTATCCTCTGCCCTCTAATTAAGTGCATCTCATCCCGTCGCATCGGAACTCCTGCCTCTCTGCATAATCTTAAGAAGAGGCTCTAGGATGGGATGGTATTGCTCAATTCCATAGCCCGATCTCGCATCTCCTCTACGATGATCCTCGGGATGTTGATGGGGTATCTGGACATGATACATGCCACCAGAGCTGATCTATATGCACTCAGAGTGTTGTCATTGACTGTTGGAGCTAACCGATGGCTCACTAATGTCCAAGAAGCTTTTTCTATGAAGTTGAGCGAATTTTTGGTAACCTACTTTCCACCTGTGACCCATTCTGCTTCCTCTTTATCCTCAGCTATAACACCCGCCAGCCACTGTAGCTAGCTCTTTCTTTCTTCAAAGCCCAGCTTCCTAATTTGTTTTAGCGCCTCCACCTGGTACTCATATTCTGGCATGGCATGTGGAGTTATGAACTATGGCCCATATAGGATCCGAGAGATGGTGCGATCGGATACGCCGACCTCTCGACCTCTGATAATGACAATCTGTAATATGGGCAGGTCTTTCACTTTCTGCCCCTTTTTGGCCTTCTCCTCCATGGTCTCCAAGTAGCTGGTGTAGAACTCATGGACTATCTCTAAAGAGTACTACTCCAGAGTCCTAGCCATCCATTCGAAGCAATAGAAACTAAATATCCACTTCATCTCCTCTACTTCGTTTAATGAGTTTCATGAGGATCCGCGGTTCTTCCTGGATGCTCTGCCTTGGTTTGTTTTTGGCAGTGAGAGCAATGCCCTGCGCATAGATCTCCTGCAATTCATTCACTCTCCATCTAATAGTGCAATTCTCCCTAGGCGGCATATGCTCCTGCTCAGCGTTAGGAGCCTCCTCATCTGGATCAACACTGCCGCTTGCCTCTTCGGATTGGGTCTCTTCAGACCCTTCTTCTGCATTGGTGCTACTTCCCGGCTCCTGATATCCTTCATTAGCTCCCTCCTCAGGCTGGAGAGCTTTAGTGGATGTGGCAGTAACTGCAATAGCTTGGGCTTTGGCCTTTTTCCTAGTGGTTCAGGTCCTGTTTGTGTCTAATGTACCGACTGTATACTCCTCTACTAAAGCACTAGGGGAGCTTCCTGCTTGATCAGACCTAGAGGTTTCATCATGTAGTGTCCTCCGGGCAGTTGCTTTGGTTGCCTTTCGCTTGATTGTCATTGTACCTATAGAAAAAGAGAGCTATAATTCCATACCTGAGAAAGAAAATCAAGAAGTAAGTTCCTTTGTAAATTACCACGAGTCAACCGTACGGGTCATAACTTGGAGGTACGACTCCTATAGAGACCCATGATAGCTCTGGTGATCATTATGACTCCAAGGTATGAGTCGTACAATGAAGGTATAATCTGTACCATGAGTCGTATGAGGGTACCCTTTTAACAACAATCTTTCTATATTTTTCCACAACTCATGGTATGACCCATAGGTCGATTCCACGAGTCGTCAGAAGGATCGTAATGTCACATATGGACTTGAACCTTTCCAGGTCTTTGGTATGAATACCTGGTACGACTCCTAGTGGCAAACCATGAGCCTGTCACGACCCAAACGTACACCCGAATCGAAGACACGGGACAAGGAGCCCCTAGAGACCCCAAGTCGACCAATGGCATGAGCATACATCTAATCTATCATATGAGCATAAGACTTAGAATAGAAAACGTAATCATAACATAACATAAGGGAAAATAGTACAATACTTATAAAATATGGAGGAATGCAACTTTTAGTCTCATAAGCCTCTAAACATGAAAGGCGGATTGATGGGACAACTCCCCAACAAATCCAACATCCATAAACTGAACGAATAACGTAGAGTGTGAACAGGTAGCCCTTGGAACATGAGGACTCACCAAGTGCGCTGAGAACAAGTCCGAATCTAGCTACGGGTGAGGTTGAGCCTGAGAACTAGGACCTGTATCATGAGACAATACAACATAGAAAGTATGCGTTCAATATGTGGAATGTACTGAGTATCCAAGATAAGTAAAATGGACATTAAAACATATATGATATTCATAAATAATCATAAGAGTAGGACATCATACTCGTACCATAATAACATATCATACGGATCAAGGTTTTCAAAACATTCATAACATAATTGTAATCATAATCGTAATAGAAGAGATTTACTTAAGATGACTTGAGCCAACAAATATAATCATAACATGCTAAATTATGAGGAATAATGGGAGATTCTCTTAACCGACATACCCCATATGAGCAAACATGAAGCCCAACTTGTAACCCTAGTCGAAAGGGTTTTCATACCTTGCCAAGGATTGGAACCATGAAGGGAGTGATCACACATGAAAATAGCAATTTGGGCTAGGGACAGACATGAAAAGGTTGCAACATACCTATGATGGCACGTGGTTCACGAGATCCAGGGCTTAACCTGAGCCCCAAACCTACTCGATGTTCGGTACTACTCCCAAAATATATGTAGTGCTCATAGTATAATATGCATGAGTTCATGGGCTACTTAAATCATGATAATCGTAAACATGCTTGAACATACGTGAACTAACCATGACTTGAGGCCCATGAGTCGGCCAAAAACATAATTCATAAATCGTAGGTTTCGTGCATACTTTTAGATCATACATATAACTTGAAAATCATCAAATCATAGTGGGTACTTAAATAAATTCATATTCCAAATCATATATCATGCTGGGCTTTTAAATATAATCAATGGAAATAGTAGATCATAAATCAATTCATCATGGGGCACACATAATTAAGCTTAATTTCTTAGAAATCAAAATCAACAACATTATAATCAGTTTAAATCTCAAAAGATGATCAAAATCCATAGATTATGATAACATTTCAAAATCACAAAACCCATAATTTAATCATTAGTTTTAATATAAATCAAATACAAAACCCAATGAGTTTTTAAATAAATTTTAAGTAAAATCGTAGAGTAGGAGCTTGGGTGTGGAAGGATTCACCCATTGATAGCCTTACATGCCTGGAAACACTTTTTCTTAATCTCCCTTGAAAGTCGAAGATGGAATTTAGAGAAATTGGGGAAGAACACCTTGAATTATCTTATAGACTCCTCCCTATACTCTTGCATGCATGAATGAGGCTTAGCATGGACTAATCCCCCTTAAAAGACACTATTCAGACCTTAAAACGACATAGTTTAGGCCTTAAAAATTTAGGAATTATGAACAAACCCTTACTAAAAATGCAGAAATTTCTGGTTGCCAGTCCCCACGAGGGACATCATGAGTCGTTGCTAGGGGGCATGACTCGTGGCCTTACTCCGTGATTTCTACTTCCCAAACAAGCTTCGGAGACCCTATGAGGGACCCCACGAATCTTGGTGGCTAAACACAACTCGTGGTCACCACTCGTGGTCCCTACTGCCCCCAGCCCCTAGCCATGTATTTTACTCTCACCACGGGTGACCTCATGAGTCGTGAGCTCTGGCCACGACTCGTGGTCACTCCCGTGGCCTCCAAAAAACTCTACCAAGCCCACCCAAATCACGAGTTACTTCACGACTCGTGCTCTCACCTAACGAGCAACCTCACGAACCGTCCTATGACCTAGTGCAAATTTCTAGTTTTTCTCCAATTTGACTCTCGGATCTGATCCTTGGGTTCCCGGGGTATAACAGAGCCGTACTAGAGTTCATACCTCTAGTTTCTGCTAATTCATCTTGGGATAGTCCCAACGAGCCATCCTACGAGTAGTAGTATCAAACCACGAGTCATAGAAATGCTTCTGAAGCCTGTCCTTGCCTCTATATTTGTTCAGTTACAGGGGTTGCAATTTTTAGTTTTTGGGTACTTAGATTTCCCAAAGTATAGGCATTTGTTTTAAACCATTTTTAAAGCTACCCATTCATCCCCTCCAAACTCACTACCCGTAACCTATTTTGCTAGTCCAATGTGCAAGCTCGTTGATTTCAATCATCTTTCCTAGTTATTCATAGTTTAATCACACCCCAGGTCATTGTCTATTTCGAAATTTTCAAGTAATAACTTAAACCCGCAGCGGGTTTTGCATTATTACATCAAGCATTCAAGTTTAATCTATTTTAAAGAAATATACTTACTTGATGCTGCTTAATTAGACGGGGAATAAGTCTTAGAGTTTGGACAAAGTTGTTTTGAGAAAAAATTTCTTGATTTCTTCTTTCATTTTTTGAGTTACGGTTATAAAGGAGTCGTGGGTGTTGTTCGTGACTTGGGTTCTGAGTGCGTGGTAGAAAGGTACCTTTGGGTTTGAATTTAAATAGTTAGTGGGAAGATTTTTAAATTCTTGGCCGAGTTGGGTAATTTCATGAAGTTTGACTCATCATGACTCGTACCACGAGTCGTAGGAAGGCCCCACGACTCGTCCCTTGGACCAGTAATGTAGATAGTTAAAAAAACTTACCAGTGGACGTATGAGTGCATCTTACGACTCGTACCATATGGGAACAACATAGAGGGGATTGAGTTTCCCTTTCATTCCAAATTGCATGACTCCCTTCAGAGGATATACCTTTAGAAGTACCCAATCATTCACCTCAAACTCCAAATCCCTCTTCCTCACATCGGCATATGATTTATGACGATTCTGAGCGGTTTTCAACTGGTCCCTTATTAACTGAACCTTCGCCATCACCTCGTGAATTGAATCTTTCCCTATCATAGCTGTCTCACCAACCTCAAACCACCCATGGGAGATCTACACCTCCGCCCGTAAAGACCCTTGAACGGTGCCATCTGGATACTGGAGTTATAGCTGGTATTATAAGAAAACTCAATCAAGGGCAGATGATCATCCTAACTACCTTTAAAGTCCATAAAACATGCCCTCAACATGTACTCAAGAGTCTGTATTGTTCATTAAGCTTCGCCATCCATTTACAGATGGAATGTTGTGCTGAGCTTAATCCGAGTCCCAAGCCTTTTCTGAAAAGACGGCCAGAACTGGGAGGTAAACTGAGTACCTCAGTTTGAAATAATAAAAAGGGAATTCCATGAAGTTGTACCAACTCCTGAATATACAACTTGGAATAATCATCCTCCAAATTCGTCGTCTTGACCGGTAGGAAGTGTGCAGCCTTTGTTAACCTGTCTACCACCACCCAAATGGAATTATAGTGTCGGCGAGTATGAGGTAGGCCTATAATGAAATCCATGTTAATATCTTCCCACTTCCATGTGGGAATGCTATTACCCTAAAGTACGCCTCCCAGCCTTTGATGCCCGACTTTTACTGCTTGACAGTTTGGACATTTGGCTACGAACTCTTCAATATCCTTCTTCATACCATCCCACCAATAGATTTCTCACAAGTCCTGATACATCTTCGTAGATTCCGGGTGAATAGAGTATCTGGTATCATGTGCCTCATGCAATATCCGAACTATCAAATTATCAACGTCCGGAAGACATAGTTGACCCTGGTATCATAGGACACCATCTTCCCCTTGGGAGAAAACCTCCACCTTTTGAATTCGCATCGCTTCCTTGAGCTTTCTCAAAATCGGATCCTATCTTGCTTAGATTTGACATCAACCACCAAGGACGACTATGACCCATTCTGCACAACAACGCCGCCATCGGTCCAGTCAATCAATCTAGCTCCCAACCTTGCGAGCCGGTGAACATCTTTCACCAACTCATTTCCCTTCTCCACGTGGGACACACTCTCCATAGAGAGCCTACTGAGTGCATCCTCCACCACATTAGCCTTGTCGGGGTGGTAAAGAACACTCATGTCATAGTCCTTTAATAACTCCAACCACCTCCTTTGCTGAATATTGATGTCTTTCCGCATGAACACATATTGCAGGCTCTTGTGATCCATGAACACATCCATGTGGACCCCATACAAATAATGTCGCCATATCTTCAATGCAAACACCATTGTGGCCAGCTCAAGATCATGGGTCGGGTAATTCTTTTCATGAACCTTTAACTGTCGAGAGGCATATGCTATAACTTTCCCACGCTGCATCAACACACATCCCAGTCCGACTCTCGAAGCATCACAATATACAATAAATCCATTAGTACCCTCGGGTAAAATCAACACTGGTGCTGAAGTGAGTCAGTCTTCAATACCTGGAAACTTTTCTCACAAGCCTCTGACCATTGGAACTTTATCTTTTTCTGAGTCAACCTAGTCAATGGGGCTGCAATTGAATAAAAGCACTCAACAAATCTTCGGTAGTAGCCCAGTAGGCCCAAGAAACTCCGAATTTCTGAAGGGTTCACCGGTCTAGGTAAATTCTTAACCGGTTCGATTTTCTGAGAATCCACCCTTATGCCCTCACTCGACACCACATGGCCCAGAAATGCCACCGAGTCTAGCCAAAATTCACACTTGCTAAACTTTGCATACAACTGACGATCCTTGAGGGTCTAAAGCACTACTTTCAAATGAGCGGCATGCTCTTCCTCACTTCAGGAGTGTATAAGGATGTCACCAATGAATACAATCACGAACATGTCCAAATATTGCTTGAACACCCTGTTAATCAGTTCTATAAAAGTTGCATGAACATTGGTTAGTCCAGATGACATAACTACAAACTCATAATGGTCGTACCAGGTTCTGAAGGTTGTCTTTGGGATATCACTCTCCTGGAATCTGAGCTGGTGATACCTAGATCTGAGATCTATTTTCGAGAAACACCTAGCATCCTGGAGCTGGTCAAATAAATAATCAATCCTAGGCAAGGGGTACCTGTTCTTGATGGTGACCTTATTAAGTTAAAGATAATCAATACCATCCGAAGGGATCCATCCTTCTTTTGAACAAAGAGAACCGGTGCACCCCATGGAGACTTGCTCGGTCTAATGAAACCTTTTATCCAACAAGTCCTTCAACTGTTATTTTAGCTCCTTTAGCTCGGCTGGAGCCATCCTGTAAGGAGGAATAAATATAGGCTGCGTGTTGGGAAGAAGGTCTATACTGAAATCAATCTCTCCCTCGGGAGTGACACCTGCATCAGGCAATACCTCTGGATACTCAGACAGAACTGGAACTGACTAAATAGTCGGGGTCTCAGACTCTACATCCTTAACCCTAACTACTTGGTACATGCAACCCTTAGATATCATTTTCCTGTCCTTAAGGTATGAAATAAACTGACCGATTGGTATAGTGGAATTACCCTTTCATTCCAAAACTGACTCACCCAGAAATCAAAATTCTACTTCACCAGTCCTACAATTAATCGAAGCATAACATGCAAACAACCAATCCATAACCAAGATGATATCAAAGTCCGTCATGGCCAACTCTACTAGGTCTGCGGAGGTAACCTTATGCTGTAATGGGGCAACCTCTATATATCCGCCTAGCTACAATTGATTCACATAGTAGAATATATATAGAGAACGGTTCTGACAGAATTTTGGGACTAACTCCAAAACTACTAGCAATGTAAGGGGTCATAAAAGACAAAGTATCTCCTAGATCTAACAAAGCATAAACATCAATATGGAATACTTGCAACAAACCCGTGACCACATCTGGAGATGCCTCCTGCTCCTGGCAAGGCACTAGGGCATAAAACCTGCTTTGGTGCTGATCGCCTGCAGAACTAGTGGAAGAACCCTGTTGTGGGGGTCGTGCTTCTAGAGTGGTAGAACTGGTTGCAGGGAAATCTATGATCTTGTGTTCAGGTTTTCCACACCCAAAACAAGCATCCACACTGACTAGGCACCTCTCGAGATGATTTTTGCCGCATGTCGCAAAGCTGGGAAAGTGCGCTCCACCTGTAGGCTACCATGATCCCTCGAGCTTGTAGCCCTGCTCATTTGGACTCCCCTGAACCTGGATGGCGTGCTGGCCAATGATGGAGCTAGAGCAATGGACCTATGCTGGGACTACTGATGTTTCCACCCCCTGACATGGCTTGAGAAACCCCATAGTTGTCGGTTCTAGCCCTCTTGGCTTCTCTCTACCTCATATAGATTGAATCCATTTGCTTTGCATGCAATACAATACTGGGGAAAGTCAATGTCCTGGTGAAGCAAGGCAATCCAACAATCCTTATCCAAGTAATCTGCTACTCCATGCACAAAGCGGCTGACCCGAGACTACTGATCTACCACCAACTCTGGAGCATATTTAGATAATCGGGTGAACTCCAACGCATACTCTTGGATAGATATGCTACCTTGCTTCAGATTAAAAAACTCGGCCACCTTGAGCTCCCTCATCTCCCGAGGGAAGAATCGATCCATGAATGCAGTGTGAAACTCAAATGAGCCTATCGAGCCTACAGCCGCTGCCCTGGCATCTCTCCATTACTTAAACCATATATGTGCTACCCCCTTTAGCAGATAGGAGATCAAGTCAATGCATTCCCATTGTTCATCCCCATGACCTGGGTGGTTTTCAGAATCTCCTCTATAAAATCGTGTGGATCCTTCTCCACCTTTGACCCCATGAACTCTAGAAGGCTCATCCTCAAGAAATCTCTCACCCTAGCGGCCACTGCATTCCCATTCTGTGGGAAATGCGCCACCGTTTGATTCTAGACCTAGGCAGTCATGGCCTGTGCCAGCATCTGAATCGCCACCCTAAACTCATCATGGGCAGCTGACTCTAGTACGTGCTTCTCATGAACGAGTGGAGCTGGCTGATGCTCACCATCATGGGAACCCTCATGATCATTACCATTGTCGTTTCTCCTGGAATTTACTCGATGTGGAGGCATGATTATGCAAATGTGAATAGAATGAATTATAGGAGTAAAGGACGTTCATCGCACAACATAGATCATGAAAGATAGGAACATTTCCTAAAATTCTGGTAGCCTTTTCGTCATAAAGGTGGCGCGCTTCACACCTATGAAAAAGACTCTACATAACACGACTTTTAGACTTCCTATGACCCATGAATCTATGGCTCTGATACCAAGTATGTCACGACCAAAACGTACACCCAGATCATAGACATGGGACAAAGAGCTCCGAGAGACCCCAAGTCGACCCATGGAATAAGCATACATCTAATCAATCATATGAGTCGAAGAATTAGCATAGAGAGCATAATCATAACATAACATAAAGGAAAAAAGTACAATAAATATACAATACGACGGAATACAACTTTTAGGCTTATAAGCCTCTAAAAAAAGGAGAATTGATGGGATAACTCCCCAACTAATCCAACATCCTGAAATTGAAGGAATAACACAGAGTGTGAACATGTAGCCCTCAGAACATGAGGACTCACCAAGTGCACTGAGAGCAAGTCCGAATCTATCTACAGGTGAGGTTGAGCTTGAGAATTGGGACTTGTATCATGAGACGATACAACATAGAAAGTATGCGGTCAGTACATGGAATGTACTGAGTATGTAAGATAAGTAACACAAACATTTGCAACATATATGAAATTCATAAGTAATCATAAGAGTAGGACATCATGCTCGTATCATAATATCATATCATACGGATCAAGGTTTTCAAAACATCCGTAACATAAGCATAATCATAATCATAATAGAAGAGATTTACTTAACATGACTTGATCCAACATATATAATCATAAAATGCATAAATTATGAGGAACGATGATGGATTCTCTTAACCGACATACTTTATATGAGCACACATGAAGTCAGACATGTAACCCTAGTCGGGAGGGTGTTCATACCTTGCCAAGGGTAGGAACCATAAAGGGCGTGATGACACATGAAAAGGGCCATTTGGGCCAGGGACAGACATGAAAGAGTCCCAACATACCTACAATGCACGTAGTTCATGAGATCCGGGGCTTAACCTGAGCCCCGAACCTACTCGGTGTTCGATACTACTCTCAAAACATATATAGTACTCATAGTATAGTATGCATGAGTTCATGGGCTAGTTAAATCGTGATCATCGTAAACATGCTTGAACATACGTGAACTAGCCATGACTTGAGGCCCCTGAGTCGGCCAAAAACATAATTCATAAATCATAGGTTTCATGCATACTTTTAGATCATACATATAACATGAAAATCATCAAATCATAGTGGGTATTTAAATAAATTCATATTTCAAATCATATATCATGCTGGGCTTTTAAATTTCAATAATGAAAATAGTAGATCATAAATCAATTCATCATGGGCCATGCATAATTAAGCTTAATTTTATAGAAATCAAAATCAACAACATTATAATCATTTTAAATCTCAAAAGATGATCAAAATCCATAGATTATGATAACATTTCAAAATCACAAAACCCATAATTTAATCATTACTTTTTATATAAATCAAATACAAAACCCCATGAGTTTGTAAATAAATTTTAAGTAAAATCATAGAGTAGGAGCAAGGGTATGGAAGGATTCACCCATAGATAGCCTTACACACCTGGAAACACTTGATTCTTAATCACCCTTGAAAGCCCAAGCTAAAATTTAGAGAAATTAGGGAAGAACACCTTGAATCATCTTCTAGACTCCTCCCTATACTCTTGCATGCATAAATGAGGATTAACATGGACTAATCCCCTTAAAAGACCCTATTCAGACCATTAAATGACATAGTTAAGGCCTTAAGAATTTAGGAATTATGAAACACCCTTACTAAAAATGCAGAAATTTCTGGTTGTCAGTCCCCACGAGGGACCTTACGAGTCGTTGGCAGGGGGCATGACTCGTGGCCTGAATCCGTGATTTCTACTGCCCAAAAAAGCTTGGGGGACACCAATCGTGGTGGCTGACCACGACTTGTTGTCACCACCCATGGTCCCTACTACCCTAAGTCCCTGGCCATGCATTCCACTCTCGCCACTGGTGACCTCACTAGTCATGAGGTCTGGCCACAGCTCGTGGTAACCCTTGTGGCCTCCCAAAAACTCTGCCAAGCCCAGCCTAAGCACAAGTCACTTCAAGACTTATGCTCCCACCTAACGAGCTACCTCACAAACATTCTTATGACCTCGTGCAAATTTCCAGTTTTTCTCTGATTTGACTCTCAGGTCCGATCCTTGGGTTCCCGAGGTATAACAGAGTCGTACTAGAGTTCATACCTATGGTTTCTACTAATTCATCTTGTGATAGTCCCAACGAGCCATCCTACAAGTCGTAGTATCAAACCATGAGTCATAGGAAGGCTTGTGAACCTTGTCCTTGCCTTGATTTTTGTTCAGTTACAGGGGTTTCAATTTTATGTTTTTGGGTATTCAGACTTCCCCAGGTCAAGGCATGTGTTTTAATCCATTTTTAAAGCTAACCATTCATCCCCTCCATACTCACTATCTGTAACTCAGTTTTCTAGTGCAATATGCAAGCTCATTGATTTCAATTGTATTTCCTAGTTGTCCATAGTTTAATCACACCCCTGGTCATTGTCTATTTTGAATTTTTCAAGAAATAACTCAGACTCGCAAGGGGTTTTGCATTATTACTTCAAGAATTCAAGTTTAATCTATTTCCAAGCAATATACTCACTTGATGTTGCTTAATTCGACTGGGAATCAGACTTAGGGTTTGGATGAAGTTGTTTTGAGAAAAGATTGCTTGATTTCTTCTTATATTTTCTGAGTTACGGTTGTGAGGGAGTCGTGGGTGTCGTTCATGACTTGGGTTTTGAGTGCATCGGAGAAAGGTACCTTTGGGTTTGAGTTTAATAGTTAGAGGGCAGATTTTGAAATTCTGGGCCAAGTCGGGTAATTTCATGAAGTTTGACCCAACACAACTCGTACCACGAGTCGTAGGAATGCCCCACGACTAGTCCCTTGGACCCTTAATGGAGAGAGTTAAAAAAAACTTACCTGTGGACGTACGAGTGCATCTTACGTATCATACCTTAGGGGTGCTATAATACCCCGGGAAGGCCTAAGGATAGACCCGAGAGTGGAATTTCAAAAGTGTAGAAAACTAGAAAAATATCACAGCATGAACCACAGAATGACTCGTGGTATCAAACAATGAGTCGTTGTATGCTGCCGTTGGTTGGGGAAATGTTGGTGGTAGTGGAGACCCTAAATGAAAACTCGTTGTGGGATACAATGGGTCGTCCTTTCTAGTCATGGTTAGGGTAAGGCTAGGCGACAGTGTAAACAATAGGAGACCCAATGACTCATTAGGAGAAACCACGGGTCATTGGTTGTGGTCATGGTCGTGGTTTGAGGATTAAGTTTTCCTGTAGGCTTGACGGGCAAACAATGATCCGTTGTTTGTGGTGACGGGTGGTGGTGTGACACGTTAGAAGATGAGATACCAAGGTTCAGGGGACTAACCATAGATGATGTAATGAGTCATTGGTTGGAGGCACGAGTCGTCCTATCGACCCGTTGTTTGGTTTTGAGAATGGGTCATCAGCAGTTCATTCCACGTGAGTTACGATGGGTCATGGTGGGTTCTAATGACCCGTTGGTGCTGTCTGTTGGTCCCATTTGGCCAGATTTGAGGGCAAGTTCATTAAGGCTATTTTTGACTTTTTCACGATATAAGCCCCTAAACTACGTCATTTTGTCTTGGGAAAGCCGGGTTTTTAAGAAAATAAACCTTCCTAAACTCCCCTTCATGCATGCAAGGTTTTGACAAGTGATCTAAGGGGACATTTCAAGCTTTTAACCTCAATTCCTTCAATTTCGTCCTTGGGCTTTTAAGGAGGGTTAGGAGTTGATAATCCCATGAATATAAGGTCTTCAATGGGTGGATTCTTCCACACCTATGCTCTTTCTCTATTAATTATTCAAAATTTATTTAAAAACCCATGGGATTTTATATTCAATTTGTATAAAGATTTAATGATTTAATTATGGGGTGTGATTTTGAAACCCTATCATTATCTACTGATTTTGATCATCTTTTGGTCTCTAAATTAATATTAATATGGATGATTTTGAATTTCTAATAAATTAAGCTTGATTATGCATGCCCATGATAAACCGATTTATAATCAATTGATCCATTGATGTTTTGGTAAGCCACGCATGTATTATGAATTAAATCATGAATATATTATGTTATCTATTATGATCTTATGGAAATTTAAACTATATGCATGATCTACAAGTGTGTATGTATTTTATTAAGCATGAATTATGTTTTTGGCCGACTCATGGGCCTCAAGTCATGGCTAGTTCACGTATGATCAAGAATGTTTACGATTATCATTATTTAACTAGCTCATGAACTCATATATGTATTATTATGAGCACTATGTATGTTTTGGGAATAGTATCGAACACCGAGTAGGTTCGGGCCTTAGGTTAAGCCCCAGCTCTCATGAACTACGTGCCACCGTAGGATGTTGGGACCTTTTCATGTTTTTCCCTAGCCCAAATGGCCCTTTTCATGTATGATCACGCCCTTCATGGTTCCTACCCTTGGAAAGGTACGAACACCCTCCTGACTAGGGTTACAATTCGGGCTTCATGTGTGCTTATATGGGGTATGTCGGTTAAGAGAATCTCCCGCTGTTCCTCATGATTTATGCATGTAATGATTATGTATGTTGGCCCAAGTCATTTTAAATAAACCTCTTCCATTATGATAACGATTATGTTATGTTACGAACGTTTTGAAAACCTTGATTCATATGATATGTTATTATGATTTATGATACAAGCATGACGTCCTAATCTTATGATGATTTATAAATTTCATATATGGTTTAAAATGTCCATTTTACTTACCTTGCGTACTCAGTATATTCCACGTACTGACCACATACTTTCTATGCTATATCATCTCATGATACAGGACCCAGTTCTTAGGCTCATCCTCATCCGTAGATAGATTCGGACTTGCTCTCAACACACTAGGTAAGTCCTCATGTTTTGAGGGCTATATATTCATACTCGATGTTATTCCTTAAATTTTTGATGTTGTATTAGTTGGGGAGTTGTCCCATCAATCGGCCTTTCATGTTTAGAGGCTTATCAGACTAAAAGTTGTATTCCGCCGTATTGTATAAGTAGTGTACTGTTTCCCCTTATGTTATGTTATGATTACGTTCTCTATTTTAGGTCTTCCGCTCATGTGATTGAATTAGATGTATGCTTTTGCCATGGGTCGACTTGGGGTCTCTCGGGGCTCCTTGTCTCGTGTCTACAATCCGGGTGTACGTTTGGGTCATGACAAACTTGGTATCAGAGCCATAGATTTATGTGTCCTAGGGAGTCTAAAAGCCGTGTTAAGTAGAGTCATTTTCATGGGTGTAAAGCACACAACACTTATGAAAAAGAGGCTACTAGACATTTAGGAAATGTTCCCTCCTTTCATGATCTATGTTGTGCGATGAACGTCCTTTACTCCTCTAACTCGTGTTATTCGTGTTTGCAGAATTATGCCTCACGCTGAGTAAATGCCAGGAGGAATGGTAATGGTAATGATCATGAAGGTGCCCATGATAGAGAGCATCAACCAGCTCCACCCGTTCATGAGGAGCATGTACTAGAGCCAGCCACCCATGCTGAGTATAGGGCGGCGATTCAAATGTTGGCACAGGGCATGACTGCTCAGGTCCAGAATCAGACTGTGGCACATTATCCAAAATTAGAATGCGGAAGCAGCTAGGGTGAGGGACTTTTTGAGGATGAGTCCTCTGGACTTCACAGGGTCGAAGGTAGACGAGGACCAACATGACTTAATTGAGGAAATTTTGAAGATCACCCAGCTTATGGGGGTCAATAATGGGGAATGTGTTGATTTGAACTCGTATCAGCTCAAAGGGGTAGCACATATATTGTTCAAGCAATGGAGAGGTGCTAGGACAGTGGGTGCAGGCCCGATAGGTTGGGATGAGTTCCATATCGAGTTCATGGATCGGTTCTTCCCTCGGGAGATGAGGGAGCTCAAGGCGGCTGAGTTTTTGAATTTGAAGTAGGGCAACATGTCAGTCCAGGAGAATGCCTTGGAGTTCACTCATCTATCTAATATGCTCCAGTGATGGTGGCAACGTGCTCGAATGAGCCGCTTTGTGCATAAAGTAGTAGATTACTTGGACAAGGATTGCTGGATTGCAATGCTACACCGGGACATCGACTTTCACCATATTATATTATATGCCCAGCAGATGGAGTCGGTCTATAGGAGGTAGAGAGAGGTCAAGAGGGCCAGAACCGACAGCTACAGGGTTTCTCAGGCCAGGTTAGGAGGTGGATCACGTCAGCAGTACCAGCACAGGTCCACTACTCCAGCTCCATCATCGGCTAGCATGCCATACAGGTTTAAGGGAGACTAGAGGAGTAGGGCTACATGCTCGAGGGATCATGGTAACCCGCAGGTGGAGCGCACTTTCCATGCTTGTGCGAGATGTGGCAAAAATCATCCCGGGATGTGCCTGGTCGGTGCGGATGCTGGTTTCAGGTATGGAAAAACCAAGCACTGGATCAAAAATTTGCCTACAGCCAATTCTACCACTCTAGCAGCACGACCCCCTCAGTAGAGTGCCTCTACTAGTTCGATAGGTGGTCAGCGCCGAAACAAGTTTTATGCCCTAGTGCCTCGCCAGGAGCAGGAGGTTTCGCCAGATGCGGTCATGAGTATGTTGCAAGTCTTCCATATTGATGCTTATGCTTTATTAGATCCAAGAGCTACCTTGTGTTTCGTGACCCCTTACATTGCTAGTAGTTTTGGAGTTAGTCCTGAAAATTTGTCATAACCAATCTCCGTACTACTCCAGTCAATGAATCAGTTGTAGCTAGGCGGGTATATAGAGGTTTCCCCATTATGGTGTTGCATAAGGTTACCTCCACGGATTTAGTAGAATTGGCCATGACTAATTTTGAAATCATTTTGGGTATGGATGTGTTGTTTGCATGTTATGCTTCGATTAATTGTAGGACTTGTGCAGTGGAATTCCAATTTTTGGGTGAGTCAATTTTGGAATGGAAGGGTAATTCAGCTATGCCAGCCGGTCGGTTTGTTTCATATCTTAAGGCTAGGAAAATGATCTCTAAGGGTTGCATGTACCACCTAGTTAGGGTTAAGGATGTAGAGTCCGAGACACTGACTATTCAATCAATTCCAGTGGTGTGCGAGTATCCAAAGGTATTTCCTGACAATTTACCAGGTGTTCCTCCAGAAGAGGAAATTGATTTCGAAATTGATCTACTACCTGATACGCAACCTATCTCTATTCCTCCTTACAGGATGGTCCCAGCTGAGTTAAAAGAGTTAAAGGAACAGTTGAAGGACTTGTTGGATAAGGGTTTCATTAGACCGAGCAAGTCTCCATAGGGCGTACCGGTTCTATTTGTTCGGAAGAAGGATGGATCCCTTCGAATGTGTATTGATTATCGGCAACTTAATAAGGTCACCATCATATATGCTTCCTACGAGTCGTGCTTTGCTTTCCTGATCTGGCTCTGAGAACTCTGACATCTTCTAAAATTATTCATGAGTGTTATGGTACGACTCATACCTCCCTTCCATGACTTGTACTGTCTGAAGTTCTTCCTAGCACTAAAAATTCTCTAAAGATCACCACTGCTCCTAGCATGATTCATACATGGTTTCCACAATTCATTAGTCCATTTGTATTAGGATTCTACCTTTGTGCAATTCCTTCTGAATATTTCCACAACTCAAGTTACAGCTCGTACTGAGAGTGGTAGGTTGCATTCTTCCCAGTTCAGCCATCTGAAACTTGATATGGTTCTTAGTACGGATCATACCATCAATGTACGACTCATACTGAGACTATCACTTTAGCTCATTTTCTGCACTTTCAAGCTTCTGTTGCACATTCTTGCTACAACACTTATTTTACCTGTAATCAAAGAAAAAGTGTCTTATATCCATATAAAGACACCTAAGTTCATGCTATTTTCTTAGTTTTGAGCCTCAGAAGTGTTGTAAACCCACAGCACATCAAGTCCTAACGTTGCGCACCATTAAGCAATGTTTAAAGATGAAGATAATAAAATACAAGCATTTAGAATTGGTTTTGAATCACTTTTGTGTAACCCTATTTCGTTAATCCACCATGGCTCCTATAATCCTAGTTATGGAGGTTTTAGCCTCTTATAATTGTACGATTGTAATTAGCACTCATAGACAAACAGATAATTAAATACTTACAACAATAATTTGAAGAAAACCTGCTTTGAATATCAATGAACAAACTCAAGAACAATTGATGAAACCAAGTGTCGATCCAAAGAATTCCTCTCCAAAACTTGATAATAATTCACAACTAAAATTTTTCACATGTCTACTACTTTCTATCTATATGTTCTCTAACTAAAATAAAACACAAAAGATATTTATACAGGCATCAGAAACCTTTTCCTAAGATAATAGGATATTTTCCATATCTAGCGCTGGCTTGACTCACGACCAATCATACGACCCGTAATAGGATTGTACGCGTTGTACCTACCTCTCGTACATCCCTTAGCTGCTGCAGATTTGACTAAGTGTTGGCGGATGGTAGGACTCGTACCATTTTCCTACGAGTCATACAATCCATCTGTGGCTTGGCCCTGAGAACTTTGACATCCTCTGAAGTTTCCTATGAGTGTTGTGGTACGCCTCATACCTTCCTCATATGATTCATACTTTCTTGTTGCATCTGGAGTTCTGTTAAGTCTTTAAGAATCACTGAAGTTTCGCATGGCTCATGGTACGGGCTGTAAATAGTTGTTACAATCCGTGGGTTCCACCCGTACCAAGAGTCTACCTTGTGCAATTTTCTCCGAAGCTTTTCACGACTCCAGTTACGACTCGTACTGAGAGTCGTACTTTTCCTTAACCTTATTTCAACCTTCTGAGTTATCCCACAAGTCTTAGTACAACTCGGACAATCAATATACCACTTATACTGAGATTGGTAGTTGGCTGATTTTCTGCACTATTATGTATCTTTTGCACATTTTTGCTCCAACACCTATTTTCCCTGAAAACAAAGTAAAAGTGTCTCATATCCATATAAACATACCTAAGTCCATGTTATTTTCTTAGTTTTATGCGTCGAAAGCGTTGTAAACACACAACACATCAACACCCTCCACTTTAGACTTTTGCATGTCATCAGGCAAGAAAATAACAAACTAAAGAAAATGACACTGAACTAGAAAATAAACCTAGGACACTATAGCCAAAATCAATCAAAATTTGCACCATAGACTCAAACAACTTTTGACCCTTTTTTCCATGAAACAAATTATCATATGCACACCAAGCAACCACAAACCATGATAAACAGGGATCCAGATATGTCATCTAATTATTAACAGATAGTCAAGTCATCACTAATGCTTTTTACATACACAATTGGCAGAATTGAAGACAAACCATGTACCCTTACTACAAATGAAGTCCCCCACTCACAGATATAGGAAAATATGAAACATAGGACTGAACAAGTAAGACTCTCACCCTCACAAAGAAGCTCCAAATACTGCATGTCAGATACCATAGGCTTGCCCTTATTTTCTCTACTTCGGCTTGTCAGATGGTTAGGCTAGGATCACTATAGGACTTGATTCCGCTTGTAATGTAGGTTTCAGTCTGGGTATTTTATAATGCTCAAACCACACCTCTTACTGAAGTATGAAGCGGACATTGTCAATAAAGAACCCAACTAAAGGTTGAGGTCAAACCCTCAGGGAATATGGGAAGACTAGATTACAACCAGTAAGTGAACTTTTGAGGTAGTTACTTCAAAATTGGGGGGTTCTAAAGAAAATCAATAATAAAAACATGTATTAAGAGTCTTGAGTTGAGTAAATATCAAAAGATAACTAGGGTTTGTGTTCCCCATGGATTCATAACTTCTTCGGGTATACACTCGTGATTATCACCAATACTTACTTATAGAACAAATAAGTTAGGTTCATTCAAACTACCAACCATTCCCTATTGAATGACTATACTCAATCACTCGACCAAGCCTTATGAGTGGTTTCAAACTATCCATTATCACTAAGTTTCATATTTTACTATCCTGCGACCACAACTCAAGTTAATACAATGATTATCAAAGTCAAGGCTTTGTTGTAATTCTCTTGTCCTTATCTCTACCCCTTAGTCCTAAGAAAGTATAGAATTCGGGCACATCCTAATGTTATGCACTACTAAGAAACGTTTAAACATGAAGAGAATACAATATAAGTATTTTGTATTGGTTTTAAAATCACTTTGTGCAACCCTAGCTTGTTAATCCACCATGGTTCCCACAACCCTAGCTATGGAGGTTTTAGCCTCTCATAGTTGTAATATTGTGAATTGCATTCATGATTAAAAACATAAATCAATAATTATAAGAATGAATGAGAAAAACACTTCCTTTTATTACTCAGAAAAATCTTCAAGAACAAATAGCAAGAACAAGAAGAATTCAAGAAAAGGTTGATCACAAGTCAAATCAACTCAATTCTCTCTTTCTCTCCTAAAAATATCTTCTCTGCTCGATTCTAATCTATTCTCTAAAAAATAAAACCTAAAAAGTATTTATACAAACAAAAGAATCCTTTTCCTAGGCTGATAGGGTGAATTTCCATATCTTGTTGAGCCTTCGTCATGAGTCAACCTACAGCCCGTAGCAGTATCCTACGGCCCGTACCATCCTTTCGTACCTTGCATGACTGGCTGGATTTTGGCTAAGTGTTGGATCCTGGTATGACTTGTACCTCCATCCTACGATCCATACTGAGCTCCTGTGGCTTCACTCTAAAACTTTGAAATTCTTCTGAATTTTATCACGACCGCCATGGTACAACTCATACCTTCTTCCCACGGTTCGTAGTTTCTTCCTATAGTAGGAGTCAGCCTCTTGTGGAATTTTTTTGATTGTTTTACAAATTCATCACCACGACTCATAAATGCTTGGTATGACTCGTACTGAGACTCGTACATTGCATCTCCTTAACCTTAGCCTTCTGCAACTTTTTACGCCCATCAGTACGACTCGTAGGACCTTCCTACGGCTCGTACTGTGGACTGCACTTTGAGCCTACTTCGCATATTTTAGGCTTTCTTTTAGCATTTTTAGCTCCAACACCAATTTGTCCTACAACCAAAGGAAAAGTGCCTTATATCCACATAACCACACCTAAGTCAATGTTATTTTCTTAGTTTTGAGCATCAAAAGTGTTGTAAATCCACATCACATCAACACCATTAACTTAATACTTTTGCATGTCCTCAAGCAAAGAAAAGAAAAACTAAACACGACGCTCAACTAGAAAATAGACTTAAGATACTACAGCCAATATCCAAACAAAACTTGCACTTTCTATACACACTCTATTTGACCCGTTCTCATGAAACAACATCAGCTAATGCATTTCAAGAAACCTCAAAACACCATAAACATGGATCAAAAAATGTCATTCATCTATCAACAGGCAGTCAAGTCATCACCAATGTTGTCCACACAAACCAATGGTAAAAGAAAATATAATCCATGTACCCTCACACAAATGAAGTCACCACTCAAATATGAAATGTCAAACATAGCATGGGACTAAACAAATAAGGCGCTCACTCTCACAAAGGAGTTACAAGTATTATGTGTTAGATACCATAGGCTTGCCCTTATTTTCTCTGCTTTTGTTTATTAGATGGTCAAGTTAGGATCACTACAGGACTTGATATACCTTGTAATGTAGGCTTAGGGCTGGACATGATAAAGATGGGGGATTTTATAAGTTACTATCCCTTCCTTGGCACTACATACATTGGCTACACCATTTACCTATTTCACCCTTTTACTCTTTTATTCCCTTTTCTTCCTTTTTTCACCACTTTTTTATACACATTTGCATGGTTGTGGTGAGTTTTCAACTTTTTTTAGCATTTTCATTTTACTTTGAGGTTTCTATTTCAAGATATTCTACATTTTTCATCTCTTTTCTTTTTTATTTTCACCGCACCTCGTTTTTCACCATTTCTTTTTCTTTTTTCCGTTCCCACCATTTACATACCTCTACTCTAGCCACACTCAGCTTAAGCATTTTGCTTATGTTGAGGTTCAAAATATCAAAGAAAGGACCAGGCCAAAAATAGGTTCATTGTAAAAATAGGTATGGTTAATTGGTAAATCAAAGAAACATGGTCATTTAAGGCTCAAACTTGGGATCAAGAGATTCATGCAACTTTGGTAGGGTAATATAAGGTAAAAGTGAGCTAAACAAAAATGTCCTATGATCATATCCTAACCAACCATCCTTAGCCTATGCAAATACAAACCATGCAAGTTCTAGATCTTCAACACAATACCAAACTGAATACTATACCTCACTCACACATGGTACATGAACTATTTTCACTTCACCTGTCTGGTTTATACATGGCTTAACAAGACTACTCATGTTGACAAACTAAATGACATCAAAAGATCTACAGCAATCATGCATGTTGTCACAAATACATAGCTAATGCATCAAAAAAAATTTAAACTGGGTCAATTTTTTTCAAAAACCAAAACTAGTGCATTTTTATTGGCTGAGTACTCCTAAGCTACTTTCTAATTAAAAACAATCACAAACTAAAAATAAAAATCCTACACATGTCACTTCTACTAGATAGCATGCTTGAGGGAAAAGAAACATGGCAAGAAAAACCCTCAACAGAATAAAAAATCACAAGTATACCCCCTCCCTTTTTTTGAAAAGTAAGCTTCGTCCCCAAAGGATCAACTACAAGAACATAGGGAAGAGAACATACTTGTGACACACTAGGCACTCCTATCCTCTTGGGGAGGTCATACCTCCGCTATAGTAGTGGCGCTAGCATGGCCAGCGCACTCAATTGTGTGTCAATAGGGGGTGTGGTCCCCCATATTAATTATGTCTTCTTGGACGGCCTCTATAACTGTTGGGGCTGAATGTGGCTCTACCAAAGGGTCACGACCACTGCAAAGCTCGGGCTAAACTATGATGGAGCTGCCTGCTCCTCTAGCTCTGTCATGCAACTCAGACATATGTGTTTCATGAGTCTGCATGCTCTCTGCACTAGACCGCTTGCGCTCTTTTATCTCCTTCTCCCTCCTCTTTCTTAGACTCTCCTCTATCATCCTCAACAACTCTTTTCTTACTCTTTTCAACAGTTGTGTCAGCTCCCAATATGCCATCAAATCAATCTCATCATCAAGCTCGAAATTTAGGTCCGGAAGAGTGGGGGCTGCTAATACTTTTGGTTGTCGTGATGACAACTCAACTACATGGCCCCGAAGAGCCCCCAACTCTACACGGAGACTACGAGTATCAGTCTACTCTTCCATCCTCTCATCAAATCGGCTCTCAAAACTATCTAGGCAAGTATGTGGAGCCTAAGCTGCTGCCTCTATCTTTGACTTGACCCATGGTTTAACATTGTTCATCATGGCCTGAATCTTTCGCTCCACTATGGTCAATCGTTTTGCTAGCTTTTTTAGGAAGTCCAATGGTACCAAGGTATACCCTTTGGTGTTGGAGTTTTCATGCTCACCAATGGTGCAGCTGAGGTGCTACGAGCTGACTCTGAATGACCAGTGTCTATAGCCGGAGCCTCGCTCTGCTCCTATGTAATGGGGACATTCACCTGTGCATCCCCTACTGGCTGGGCTGCTGAAATTGCTGTGGGAATCTTTGATCTACTCACCAGGTTCGTCTCATCTCAGATAAGATCTACGTATGCAATCCTTTGGCCTCCAATCAACCGCTCGTCACCCCGTGGAACTTCTGCCTCCATACATAATCTGAACACAAGACTCGGGAATGGATAGTAGTGATTAATCCCACCGCTCGGTCTCGTATCTCATCTGCTATGATCCTCGGGATATGGATGTGGTAACGAGACATGAGGCATGCCACCAAAGCCGCTCTATCAGCACTCAATGTGTTATCATTGACCGTAGGTGCTAACTGATGGCACACTAGTGTCCAACAGGCTTTTTCTATGAAATTTAGTGAGTTTTGGTCACCTTCTTTCCACCTGTAACCTAATCAGCTTCATCTTTATTCTCAGCAATCACCCCGCTAGCCATTGCAGTTGCCTCTGTAGCTCCAACACAATCAGGGATCTAATCTACTTTATTACCTCCATCCTATAATCATAATTTGGAATCATCCTTGTAGTTGTGAACTATAGTACATAAAACATTTGAGAGATGGTCCTCTCAAATATATCAGCCTTTCGACCTCGGGCCATAACACTCTCCAGATGAGGCTGATCTTTTATCTTCTGCCCTTCCTTTTCCTATACCTCCATGGTGGCCAAATAGTTGGCATAGAACTCCTGAGCTATGTCTTCGGTGTACTATGTTGGAGTCATGGCTATCCACTCAAAACCATAGAAGGTAAAAATCCACTTCATCTCCTCAACTTCATTTATTGAGGTTGTGAGGATCCGCAGTTCTTCTTGGATGCTTCTCCTTGGCTTATTCTTGGGGGTGAGAGAGATGCCTTGATCATAGATTTATTTAGCTCCCGACACTCTCCACCGAATTGTACGGCTTGCCCTAGGTGGAGTCTGTCTTGTTCAACATTAGGAGCCTCCTCCTCTGATTCTTCATTACAGCTCTCTTCTCCACTTTGGGTCTCCCCTGACCCTTCTTCGGCATTGGAGTCATTGCCTGACTTTTGTTGTTCCTCTCTAACTCCCTCCTCAGATTGGAGAGCTCGAGCGGATATGGAAGTAGTTGCTTCAGTTCGGGCCTTTTCTTTTGCCCTAGTGGTTCTGGTTCCATCAGTGTATGAAGTGTCTTCTTGATACTCTTCAATTGAACCACTAGGTGAGTCTCCTTCCTTGTCAGACTCTGACTCAGTTGTTTCATCAATCAGTGTCCTTTGGGCTTTTGTTTTGTCTACCCGGTGTTTGTATGTCATTGTACCTGTAGAGAAAGAAGTTATCATTCTGTGATGAGATGTTCAAATTCTCATCACGGATCATCATTACGGGTCGTACCATGAAGGTACGACTCGTGAGAAGTCCCAACATTACAACCATCTTTCAGTACGACTTGTAGGTACAACTCGTACCACAAAGGTATGACCCTTACCTTGAGTCGTCTAATGAAGCCCTGTGTTGGTATTGTTCTGAATTTTTCCATGACTCATGGTAGGACCCATAGGTCGATTACACGAGTCATAGGAAAGACATTTTTATGTGACCTTGTTCAGTTTGGCGGTACGAGTTCTCAGTACAACTCATAGCAGCAACCTACGATCCGTACTGCACCTTATACCACTTCCAGATTTTCTTTTCTCAGTTTGCAAGGGTTCTTTTCCACATTTTAAGGTAATCAGATTTCCCCCCAGGTCTAGGCTCATCATTAACACAATTTAACCCAAGCGCAATCCTCCCCTTTTTGACCTACTACCCGTAACTCCTTGAGTTTCAATACCTATGTTCATCAAAATTTAGCATCTCTTTAGTCAAAAAAGAACATTACACAACACCCTGATCATTGTCTTTTTCTTTTCAAATTCAAGTTTCGAGCCTAGAGAGTGACTCAAAAGGGTTTTGACACCATCACTCTCAATATATGAATCTTATCAATGTGTAATACAACATACTTACTTGATTGATGCTTCATCAACTGTTAATGATCGTATAGGGTTTTCAAAACTTGGGTCGAGAAAGAATTTTGCTTGATTTTTTAGTGATTTAGCGTTATTGGTAGGGGGAAGTGAGTTTGAGTCATACCTTTAAGTGTTTAAGCGTGGGAGAGGGGTTTAAATAGGTAGGGGAAAATTGTAAAAACTTTGGGCCGAGTCAGGTATTAATGCTAGTTTTAACCCATCAGACTCGTACACACGAGTCGTACATGGTACCTACACCTCATCCCTTGGACTCGTGTGCGACCCTATTGAATAAAATTTACCTGGCGACCTACGAATAAATCCTACGACTCGTACCACCGAGATACGGTCCATAGGATGAATCATAGGTCGAAGCTTGGATTCATTTTTTTTTGAACCTCACTACGACTGCTGCTACAGCCCGTGGGATCTCATCACGGGTCATACTAAGGGCCATAGTAGCTGATGTTTCAGCCTCCTATTTTTACTTTCCCTATACACTGAGCATATATTAGTTCAATAATATGGGTTGCCTCCAAAGAAGCGCTTGATTTAACATTGCGGTACAATGTGGGTAGCTTGGTTACTCAAACATTACAAAACTACCACTTGGGTGTCCTCACAAAAAGCACCTGATTTAACATCGCGGCACAACGCAAATCTCTTGACTACTCAAAATTCATCAAGTGATTCATACTCATCCTCTTGTGGTGAGATCACACTAAATTCCTTGGGTTGCTTCATTGTCCTGCAGATGTTGAATGTGACCTCTTCTTGATTTAATCTAAACTTTAGCAGGCCATCCTCCACATCTACTAGCGCTCTCCTGGTTGCAAGGAATGGTCGCCCCAAAATGATGGGGACTTCTTAATCAACCTCGCAATCTAAGATCAGGAAGTACGCTGGGAATATAAATTTTTCTACCTTGACAAGCACATCGATTAGGATGCCCACCGGCTTCTTCACTATTCTGTCGGCCATCAGTAGCCGCATGTTGGTCGGTGTAAGGGCTCCCAATCCTAATTTCTTGAACACGGCCAAGGGCATCAAATTAATGCTAGCTCCTAGATCCCAAAGTGTCCTTGCAAACTCAACATTTCCAATCATACATGGTATAGTGAAGGCACCTGGGTCTTCCTTTTTCTCCTCTAGGACCCTTGTAGCTATGGCACTACAGTGATGCACATTGTCAACAGGCTCATAGCTCACAGATCTCTTCTTAATCACCAGGTCCTTCATAAACTTTGCATATCCTGGCATCTGCTCTAATGTTTCTACCAATGGTATGTTCACAATTAATTAACAAAGCATTGAAAGGAATTTCTGGAACTTAGCATTCTCCACCTTCTTCTTCATCGTTTGAAGGAATGGTGGTGGTGGTCGTGGGATAGCTTTATGCTCTCGGGTTGCCCGTTGATCCATGTCTGTTTCCTTCTCACCTCTCAAGACCTCTTGCAACTCACCATTCTCTCTCTCAGCACTTGTATCATCTTCCTCAATTATGCTCTCTTTCTTCCACTTAACTTCAATTGGAAACGGGGGGTCAACAGTGGTTTTACAGCTCCTAGTCATCACCGCCATACAATGTGCATCGTTCTTTAGATTTTAGACAGTGTTGCTAGGTAGTGTACCTTTTTATCTAGGCTTCATTGATGCTGACAGTTGCCCAAGTTGGTGTTCGATCTTCTTGATGGTGGTAGCATGAGATTCCACTACCAATACTTGATAAGTCACCTCGGATCTCCTTCAGCTGATCATTAGTGGACCTCACCTTTTTCAACATCTCAGCCATCATGCTCTTCAACTTTGATTTCCCAACCTCCCCTTCTCATACATTGGGAGGCACATAGACTCTAGCCCGGTCATTGTGGTATCCATCATTTCGTCTCCAATATCCTTCGTGCTCACGACCTCGGCTCCTATCTCTGAACCCATTTCTATTTTAGTTGTCTCTATACTAGTTCCAAACTTGATTTCCAGAACCTTGGCACCAATTGTCTTGTCCAGACGCTTGGGCGTTGGTTTGAAAACCTACCACTTGGCTATCTAGGAAGTTTGCCTCTTCCTCAGAATTAAGAGTGATCAGCTCCTTGCTCCCTTCTTTGAGTTCCCACTATGTTAACTTGTTTGGCTCCAGCTCCTATAATGTGCTTTATTAGCAGGTCCAATGATATGCGCATATAAGCTAACTCCTGGTCGCGCTCTTTTTCTTTTCTTCATTAGTTTGCAGTCAAACCAACAACATATGTGCCTACTGCTGCATCAGCCTCCCTCGTATGCTAGGCCCTGTTTGTCTTAGTCACCCTGTCAAGAATTGTGGCTGCTTGCTCCCAGGTGTGACTCATCAATGCTCCTCCAGCCACCGTGTCTGCTACAGCTATGGTGCTATTGTTCAGAGACCTGTAAAAAATTTCCAAAAAACTATCATATGGGATTTTGTGGTTAGGGAACTTTGTCAACTTCTTTTTGAATCTCAACCAAGTTTCATGAAGTGCCTCAGTCTTAATCTGTCGAAAATTATAAATCTCCTCCTTTAGCTGCAACATCCTAGATGGGGGAAAGAATCTCTCCAAAAAGGCCTATTTGAGCTCCCTCCAATTGGTTATGGAGTCGTTGGGAAACTCCAATAACCATAAGGTAGCTTCCCCTGATAGAGAGAAAGGGAAGACTTTGAGTTGTATTGCATCCTGGCTTACTCCAGGCAACCTGTACACATTGCATATTCCTACGAAGTTCATTAAGTGCAGGTTGGCATTATCCGCTGTGTGACCACTGAACACCCCTTTCATGTTCAACAATTGAATGATGGTGCTCGTAATGTCAAATTTGGCCCCAGCGGGCAGTGGTGGTGGCACAATTTCTTCAGTTGACCCAACTTCATCAATGTTTGGGTCATCATCATCAAAGAACTGAGGGGCAAATCTATGAGCTCTGTTGCCCCTCCCCTGTTGACCAATATTTACTACATCATCTCTGTCATCTTTCGCATGCTGTAGTGCAGCTTGCCAAGCTAGCTCGGCTTGCCTAGCTTCTTCAGCTATACGGACTTCTCTTTGCTCGTGGTTTTCCATTCTATGTAGTGCTCTCTCGATCTCTAGATTTAGTGGAACAAGGGGATCTCCTCTACTCTGAGTGCTTAGAATTCACCGGAGAATAGCCTGTGGGTATCAAGAACACAAAAATAAATGTAATGAAGGAAATAACTACCACAAAGTCAAATACAAGCTAATAGCCTAGTTTCAGCCGTATTCCCCGGCAACGACACAACTTCTTCATAGCTCAAACCACACCTTTTACTGAAGTATGAAGCGGACGTTGTCAGTAAATAACCCAACAAGAGATTGAGGTCGAACCCATAAGGAATATGGGAAGACTAGATTATAGCCGATAAGTGAAATTGTGAGGTAGTTACTTCAAAATTGGGGGGTTCTAAAGAAAATCAATAATAGAAAAAAGTATTAAAAGTCTGGTGTTGAGTAAATATCAAAAGATAACTAGGGTTTGTGTTCCCTATGGATTCACAACAGCTTTGAGTGTACACTCATGATTATTACCAATACTTATTTATAGAGCATATCACTTAGGTTCATTCAAATGACCGACCCAGTTCCTATTGAATGACTATACTTAATCACTCGACCAAGTCTCATGAGCGGTTTCAAACTATCCGTTACCACTAAGATTCAGATTTAACTATCCTGTGACCACAACTCAAGTTAATATAATGATTAACAAAATCAAGGCTTTGTTGTAATTCTCTTTTCCAAATCTCTATCTCTTAGTCCTAAGCAAGTAGGATTTTCCTAATGTTGCGCACCGTTAAGAAACGTTTAAACATGAAGAGAATATAATATAAGTATTTGGTATTTGTTTTAAAATCACTTTCTACAACCCTAGCTTGTTAACCCACTGTCACGCCCCACCTTGGGGGGTATGACTGGCACCTGGTGCCCTACTAAGACCTGACCTGCTGAACTGTTAAGCCTGGGCGCATCTGGCGCCTGGCTGGCTCTAGCTCAAATTTCTGGAAACAAAGGGCTATATAGCGGCTGTAAATACAGCCCCCAGCCCATTGGCCTATAGCCTTCTGTACCTGTACTACAGCTGACCAGAAACAAGGCAATTCAGGGGAACCTATGCGGGCCGACAAGGCCACCATGCTGTCTAGTTATCTGCAACTCAAGCATAACATACTGAAAAAGCTACGTGACCCGCAAGGTCACCACTACTGGTAAACTATGGCCCCACACGGCCATTACAAAAGAAAGAAGTAGTAAAGGAAACTATACAACTGCACGGCCTCTCACGACCGACTCATCTGACCACAGGGAATATAAACAGACTGCAAGCCTCTAGGAAAGATAATAGAAATGATTGGGACAGGGCCCCGACCTACCCATACTGTATAACCAAAGAAACTGAACTACACCTCTAGAAATTCAGTCTCCGGATGACAGGAGCTGAATACTCAACCGCTGATGGGGATCACGTGGTATCGCCTGCTCGGCTATGGGTACCTGCAGGCAAGTAATGCAGCGCCCCACTGGGCGTCAGTACAGCTGGTACTGAGTATGTAAAGCAAACTGAATACAGCTGAATACAAGTAATATAACTAAAAATTCTGAATAGTAGGAGCTAACTGAATCTGTAAGAACTGAAGGGATATCTGAAATCAATAACGTAACTGTCAAAACTGAAATAAGAAGGAGTAGATAATTGTCTGATAGTGTAGATCGTACCTGTTCTTAATCATACTGAAGGGAGTAGGAATCATACCTGGAGACGTATCATTCTACTACTAATCTGCTCGTATCTACTGTAATATGGTATAACATACATAACATAACATGGCATACACAACCTTACCCGGCCCCCATAAGCCGGGAGGTACAATCAACATAGAATCTATACCCCTACCCCGGTCAACCCATCTCCTACACTGGCTGTAAGCATCCTGCCGGTCCCCTGGGTATGCACTTGGGCTCGCTGAGCCCCTGACTATAACTGTATCTGAGTCCGGAGGACTCCTGAATCTGCACCCGGGCGTATCCGCTCGACTGGGGTGTGTAAGGCCGATCAAGGCACAAATATGGGGAAAAACTGGCATCCCATCTTCGTCCCCTGGCGGGACGGCATGCCACTCCGTAGAGTGACGTATCCTCGTCCTCTGGCGGACGAGTCGATACAGCTATTAACCCTGGGCGGTCATGGATGCTAGGTAATCCAACCCCAAACAATACAACGGTCTCAACTGGTAATACTATCTGTGTATCTCACATGCTGAGGCTACTAGGGGTAAAGTATCATATATATTACATGCTGGGCTACTGATAGCAATCTGTACGTATTTAATACGTGCTGAGGCAGGTAAAGATGTATAAATATGAACATAGTCTCCTGTCGGGCTGTACTGAGCAAATGCTATAAGGTAATGTTTCTGCTGAAAATTCTGCTGTTTACTAAGTCTCTGTATACACCATATGCTGGACTAATGATAGAAATAAGTACATACTTAATACATGCTGAGGCTGGAAGTACTATATATGTATGTACGAATATAATCTTTCTGCTAGACTACGCTGTATACTAACTTTCTATAGTAACAGGATTTACTAATCCTGACATGCTTTCTAAACTTCATTTTAGTCTGTTATTCTATTTCTGAAGTGCTTTACGGATACTGTACTACTTCACGGGGTTTCAGCTGAACACAACAATATCTTAACATGGCATACTACATCACACTCTGAATATACTGGGCACTCTCTAACGGTTGCGTTAGAATCTATATCATACTGATAGGTTTCATACACATTACAACCCAATGTTTCTCACATCATACCAACATTCATAATAACGCAATACTCAACTTCTGAACATTCTACTGGTCCGTAATTTATTACGCTATACTGATATTACTTAACTTGCCGAAGGAAACTAACTTTACATACCTTATCTTTGAATATTCGTCCGTCGGACGAAGCTCGGCTGGTACTTCAACTATTTTCTCCCAACTGCATTCATAAGTACGTCAATCAATACTAAATACAACGTTATTGGAAAGAGCGACGTTACTTTCGATTTAATTTATAGCCTAAACTTAGGCTTATCGAAAGACGGTCAAAAACTCGCTATTTTCCAGCGGCCCAGAAGGGAGAATTATTTACTTCTCAGCTAGGAACACATAGACATTAATTTAGAGCAATTCTACTTACTTTAGTTCGGCGGCTCGCCGATTCGTCGGCCGTATCTCATGAAACTAACTCCGTAGAAATGCTCTCTGCTGCTAAATACTAGGGTATCTAGGATTAATTTGGGTTTGGGCAGCGTTTGGCAGCGTAATCGAACGAAAATATTTAATTTTCTTCATCTTCTCTCTGTTTACAGCGTTTCTGGAATTTGGTAAGTGAGGGAAATGATTTTAACCCGAAGTGGGGGATTTATATACTTGGGCCTGGACAAGGGCAACATGTCACGGAGCCATCGCGGAGGCCTCACCTCCGTGACACGCTGCCATCGCGGAGGGGCTCTGCCTCGGCTCCTCCCACGATGGTTCGACAGGTTTCTCGTCCGATCCTTTTCCCGGGCCTTTCCCTAGCACGTATGGCTTTCAAATATGCTTAACCAACGTGCGAATAGGTCATCTAAGTGTCGGGAATTCTACGGGGTATAACATTCTCCCCCCCTTAGGAACATTCGTCCTCGAATGTATACTGCTATCTAGAGGACTGCTTACTCTAGTTTCTGGAAAAATTTAGGCAGAGTTTCCCCTGTAATATGGACTATCGCAACGCCCTGAAACGCAGAAAAAATTCAACACAGGCACCATACACAATATACTACAATCCACTGGACAACTGAATACCACTTCTTTCTTTATCATTTACAACATACATACCATAAAGTACTGTGTAAATAATAATACGGACATACCTGTCGTCTGACTAGGCCTGAAATAAGTGAGGATATCTGATTTTCATGTCTTCTTCAGCCTCCCACGTCGTTTCTTCCCGATTTCTGTTACGCCACAATACCTTGACAGATGCAACATCTTTAGTTCTCAGCCTGCGAATCTGTCTTTCTAAGATGGCTACGGGAACCTCTTCATAGGCTAACTCTTCTGTGACCTGAACATCCTGGACTGGAACTACTGTAGAAGGGTCCCCTACGAACTTTCTTAACATGGAAACGTGGAATACTGGGTGTACTGACGCTAATTCTGGAGGCAAGTTCAACTCGTATGCCACGCGGCCTATTTTTCGCCGAATCTGATATGGCCCAATGAATCTTGGGCTAAGCTTGCCCTTCTTGCCAAACCTCATTACCCCTTTCATCGGGGACACTTTCAGATATACCCAGTCATTTATCGAAAATTCTAGATTTCTGCGCCGTCTATCTGCATATGACTTCTGACGGCTCCGAGCGGTCAGTAAACGTTCTCGGATAAGCTTTATCTTTTCCTTGGACTGCCGAACAATGTCTGGGCCATTTAATGCTGATTCTCCTATTTCAAACCAGCCCACTGGCGATCTACATTTTCGCCCGTACAATGCCTCGAAAGGCGCCATCTGAATAGCTGAATGGTAGCTGTTATTATAAGGAAATTCAATTAACGAAAGATGTTCATCCCAGCTACCCCCAAAATCTAACACACACGCTCGTAACATATCTTCGAGCGTCTGAATTGTATGTTCAGCCTGCCCATCTGTTTGAGGATGGAATGCTGTGCTCAAATTAATCTGCGTTCCCAAACCTTTCTGAAACGATTGCCAGAATCTAGCTGTAAACTGTGCTCCCCTGTCTGAAATGATAGATACCGGCACGCCATGCAATCTAACTATTTCTCTGATATACAATTTGGCATAATCCTCAGCTGAGAAGGTAGCCCTTACTGGCAGGAAATGAGCTGATTTTGTCAGCCTGTCAACTATTACCCAAATGGAATCATTTCTGCATCTAGTACGGGGTAACCCTGTTACAAAATCCATGTTTATTACTTCCCATTTCCACATAGGTATCATTATCTCCTGAGTCAAACCACCCGGTTTCTGGTGTTCTGCTTTCACCTGCTGACAATTAGCACATCTAGATACAAATTCAGCTATCTGAGTTTTCATACCTGGCCACCAGTAGATGTCTCTGATGTCGTGGTACATTTTCGTCGCCCCTGGGTGAAGGGAATAGCGAGCGTAGTGTACCTCATGCATGATCTGCCCACAAAGTCCTGCGACATTCGGGACACAAAGGCGGCCCTTACACTGTAGCACACCATCCTCGGTTATCTGAAAATCTGGCTCCTTACCCTTCTGAACTCTATCTCTGAGTTGGACTAAATCGGGATCCTCATACTGCCGTTCTTTTACCTCTGTAACTAATGATGACACTGCAGAATTCTGAATTACTGCTCCATTATTTTCTGTTTCTACTACTCGAACGGCTAGGCCAGCTAACTGATGAATTTCTTTAGCTAATTTCTATTTCTCGGGTCGCAAATACGCCAAACTCCCCATTGACTTATGACTCAGGGCATCTGCTACCACATTTGCTTTTCCGGGGTGGTACAAAATATTCACATCATAGTCTTTCAACAACTCTAACCAGCGGCGTTGCCGCAGATTCAACTCCCTCTGGGTGAAAATGTACTGTAAACTTTTATGATCTGTATAAATATCAACATGGACGCCGTACAGACAATGCCTCCACATCTTCAAGGCATGAATTACTGCGGCCAACTCTAAGTCATGGGTGGGGTAATTCCTTTCGTGCTTTTTCAGCTGCTTGGAAGCATATGCAATTACTCTACCATGCTGCATCAATACACAGCCCAATCCGACACCTAACGCGTCGCAATAGACTGAATAACCTTCTGTGCCTTCCGGCAGTGCTAACACGGGAGCGGAGGTCAATCTATCTTTCAGTTCCTGGAAACTCTGCTCACATGCCTCCGTCCACTGAAACTTTACTGCTTTCTGTGTCAATTTAGTTAAAGGTGCTGCAATGGTTGAGAATCCCTCAACGAATCTCCGATAATACCCTGCTAACCCCAGAAAACTACGAACTTCAGTCGGGGTAGTAGGCCTAGGCCATGACTTAACTGCTTCTATCTTCTGCTTGTCTACCTGTATACCAGCGTCTGAGACAATATGCCCTAAAAAGGCTACTGAGTTAAGCCAGAATTCACACTTCGAAAATTTAGCATACAACTGGCGGTCCCTGAGAATCTGGAGCATTGTTCGCAAATGAGTCCGGTGATCTGCTTCAGAGCGAGAATACACCAGAATATCATCAATGAATACTATCACGAACAAGTCCAGGAAGGGTCTGAAAATACTGTTCATCAGGTCCATAAAGACTGCTGGGGCATTTGTTAGCCCGAAGGACATAACCAGAAATTCAAAATGTCCATATCGGGTCCTGAATGCTGTCTTAGGGATGTCCCTCTCACGTACTCGGACCTGGAGATATCCGGACCGCAAGTCAATCTTAGAAAAGTATCTGGCTCCCTGTAGCTGATCAAATAAGTCATCAATTCTGGGAAGCGGATACTTGTTCTTTACTGTAACTTTGTTTAGCTGCCGATAATCTATGCACATTCAGAGCGAGCCATCTTTCTTTCTCACAAAAAAGACTAGTGCACCCCACGGGGAAGTACTCGGCCTGATAAAACCTTTATCTAACAGGTCTTTCAACTGCTCCTTTAATTCTCTGAGTTCTGCAGGAGCCATACGATAAGGAGGTATTGATATTGGCTGAGTGCCTGGTAGCAAGTCAATAGTGAAGTCTATTTCCCTTTCTGGGGGAAGACCAGGTAACTTATCAGGAAATACATCTGGGAATTCATTTACCACTGGAATAGACTAGAGTGTCGGAGATTCTGCTTGGACATCCTGAACTCTGACAAGATGGTAAATGCACCCCTTAGATATCAACTTCCTCGCTCGAAGGTAGGAAATAAACCTACCTTTTGGCGTCGCGGTGCTGCCCTTCCACTCCCGTACTGCTTCCCCCGGGAAGTGGAATCGGACCATTTTGGTCCAACATTCAACATTGGTAAAGCATGGCACTAACCAGTCCATACCCATTATGGCATCGAAGTCTATCATTTCTAACTCGACCAGATCTACTGTGGTCTGACGGTCAACAATCTCTACTGTACACCCGCGGTAGATTCGGCTAGCTATGATAGAGTCACCGACGGGCGTAGATACCAAGAAGGGTTTCCGTAATGATTCTGGTACAATACTAAACTTCCGTGCCACAAATGGAGTAATGTAGGACAAAGTAGACCCTGGATCAATTAATACATAAGCAGGGTGTGAGCAGATAGTTAGCATACCTGTCACAACATCAGGCGATGCCTCTGAATCTTGCCTCCCTGGTAAGGCATATGTGCGGCTTGGACCCGCACCTGTACTGGAGGCCCCTGATCTGCCTCGACCCCTGCCTGCTGAAACTGGGGGCCTACGCCCAGTCGAGGATGTTGTAGCTCGTGATCCTGTTGATGCCCTATCCTGTCTGTCCCGGTCCTCACGACCTCTGGCTGGGCAATCTTTCATCAAATGGCCTTCTTGGCCACAAATATAACATGCGGTGGAGCCATATCTGCATGCTCCAGAATGACGTCGATTGCATATAGGGCAAAGTGGTAGGGTATACCTGCTCTGCTCTGCCCTCCTCTATGATGGTAAATCTGCCATCTACGAGCCTCTACCAATCCCTGACTGCCCCCTGCGGCTGGATCTACCCCCCTGTGACTGTGGCGGAGGCGGGGGCCTGGGCGGCCTATTTGACATTCGGGGCCTGGGTCCTCCCCGGGCCTCGCCCTGTAATTCAACTTGCCTGTCCCGGCGACGCTGTTCCTGATTAACCCTTCTGACCTCTCGTTGCCGCTGTCTGATGCCCTCAATATTCTGAGCAAATGCCTGAATACGAGCAATATCCATGTCCTCTCGCAGTGTAGCTGTAGTACAAATCTCAACATATTCTGGATTCAAGCCCGTAATGAAGCGATGCACTCTGGATTCCATGGTATCAACGAAGGCCGGTGCATATCGGGCTAGAGAATCAAACTGCAAAGAATATTCCCGAACACTCATGGCCCCCTGTTCTAGATGTAGGAACTAGTCTACCCGGGCCTGTCGAATCTCCCGCGGCAGATAATGATCCAGAAAGGCTCCTGAAAAACTGGACCAGGTGGGAGGGGAAACATCTCTCCCTCGGGACCTCTCCCAGCTTTCATACCATAGCACCACAATATCTCGCAACCGGAATGCGGCCAACTCAACCGACTCGATAGACGTGGCATGCATAACCCTGAAGATTCTCTGCATCTGATCCAGAAAATCCTGGGGGTCCTCTGTTCGGTCCGTGCCTGTGAACAGTGGGGGATTCAGGGCTAAGAATTCTCGGACCCTCGAACTACCGGGCCCTCCTGATGATTCTGCAGCTGTAGATGGAATTGGCTGACGCTGAGCAGCCATCATCTGTGCTAACAAAACTACAGCACTCCTAACCTCCTGATCAGAAGGAGTCAATATAGGGGCTGCAGAAGGTAATGTCGCCCCAAGTGACTCCTGACGTGGTGGAGACTGCTGAGGAGGCTGAGATGAAGCCTCTGTAGGGCCCTCTGATCGGGCTGTCTCCAAATGAGGGAGAGGCATCCTGCTGGTGCCTTCTCCTGCTGCGATGTCTAAGTTCCGACCTGTAATAGGATGGCGCTGGTCTGACATTATCTGTAACCAAAGAATATGGTAAGATTTTTAGGAATTCAACCCTATACTGTACAGCTCTATAGCACGACTGAATCAGAATAACAGACAACCATCCTATCATGCCTTGCAGCCTCCTACCCATAGTATGTGGTGCACAACATATCCATGGACAGGACTCTACTTAGCACGGCTTGCAGACTCCCTGGGATACGACCTGCTCTGATACCAAGTTTGTCACGCCCCACCTTGGGGGGTATGACTGGCACCTGGTGCCCTACTAAGACCTGACCTGCTGAACTGTTAAGCCTGGGCGCATCTGGCGCCTGGCTGGCTCTAGCTCAAATTTCTGGAAACAAAGGGCTATATAGTGGCTGTAAATACAGCCCCCGGCCCATTTGCCTATAGCCTTCTGTACCTGTACTACAGCTGACCAGAAACAAGGCAATTCAGGGGGACCTATGCGGGCCGACAAGGCCACCATGCTGTCTAGTTATCTGCAACTCAAGCATAACATACTGAAAAAGCTACGTGACCCGCAAGGTCACCACTACTGGTAAACTATGGCCCCACACGGCCATTACAAAAGAAAGAAGTAGTAAAGGCAACTATACAACTGCACGGCCTCTCACGACCGGCTCATCTGACCACAGGGAATATAAACAGACTGCAAGCCTCTAGGAAAGATAATAGAAATGATCGGGACAGGGCCCCGACCTACCCATACTGTATAACCAAAGAAACTGAACTACACCTCTAGAAATTCAGTCTCTGGATGACAGGAGCTGAATACTCAACCGCTGATGGGGATCACGTGGTATCGCCTGCTCGGCTATGGGTACCTGCAGGCAAGTAATGCAGCGCCCCACTGGGCGTCAGTACCGCTGGTACTGAGTATGTAAAACAAACTGAATACAGCTGAATACAAGTAATATAACTAAAAATTCTGAATAGTAGGAGCTAACTGAATCTGTAAGAACTGAAGGGATATCTGAAATCAATAACGTAACTGTCAAAACTGAAATAAGAAGGAGTAGATAACTGTCTGATAGTGTAGATCGTACCTGTTCTTAATCATACTGAAGGCAGTAGGAATCATACCTGGAGACGTATCATTCTACTACTAATCTGCTCGTATCTACTATAATATGGTATAACATACATAACATAACATGGCATACACAACCTTACCCGGCCCCCATAAGCCGGGAGGTACAATCAACATAGAATCTATACCCCTACCCCGGTCAACCCATCTCCTACACTGGCTGTAAGCATCCTGCCGGTCCCCTAGGTATGCACTTGGGCTCGCTGAGCCCCTGACTATAACTGTATCTGAGTCCGGAGGACTCCTGAATCTGCACCCGGGCGTATCCGCTCGACTGGGGTGTGTAAGGCCGATCAAGGCACAAATATGGGGAAAAACTGGCATCCCATCTTCGTCCCCTGGCGGGACGGCATGCCACTCCGTAGAGTGACGTATCCTCGTCCTCTGGCGGACGAGTCGATACAGCTATTAACCCTGGGCGGTCATGGATGCTAGGTAATCCAACCCCAAACAATACAACGGTCTCAACTGGTAATACTATCTGTGTATCTCACATGCTGAGGCTACTAGGGGTAAAGTATCATATATATTACATGCTGGGCTACTGATAGCAATCTGTACATATTTAATACGTGCTGAGGCAGGTAAAGATGTATAAATATGAACATAGTCTCCTGTCGGGCTGTACTGAGCAAATGCTATAAGGTAATGTTTCTGCTGAAAATTCTGCTGTTTACTAAGTCTCTGTATACACCATATGCTGGACTAATGATAAAAATAAGTACATACTTAATACATGCTGAGGCTGGAAGTACTATATATGTATGTATGAATATAATCTTTCTGCTAGACTACGCTGTATACTAACTTTCTATAGTAACAGGATTTACTAATCCTGACATGCTTTCTGAACTTCATTTTAGTCTGCTATTCTATTTCTGAAGTGCTTTACGGATACTGTACTACTTCACGGGGTTTCAGCTGAACACAACAATATCTTAACATGGCATACTACATCACACTCTGAATATATGGGCACTCTCTAATGCTTGCGTTAGAATCTATATCATACTGATAGGTTTCATACACATTACAACCCAATGTTTCTCACATCGTACCAACATTCATAATAACGCAATACTCGACTTCTGAACATTCTACTGGTCCGTAATTTATTATGCTATACTGATATTACTTAACTTGCCGAAGGAAACTAACTTTACATACCTTATCTTTGAATATTCGTCCGTCGGACGAAGCTCGGCTGGTACTTCAACTATTTTCTCCCAACTGCATTCATAAGTACGTCAATCAATACTAAATACAACATTATTGTAAAGAGCGATGTTACTTTCGATTTAATTTATAGCCTAAACTTAGGCTTATCGAAAGAAGGTCAAAAACTCGCTATTTTCCAGCGGCCCAGAAGGGAGAATTATTTACTTCTCAGCTAGGAACACATAGACATTAATTTAGAGCAATTCTACTTACTTTAGTTCGGCGGCTCGCCGATTCGTCGGCCGTATCTCGTGAAACTAACTCCGTAGAAATGCTCTCTGCTGCTAAATACTAGGGTATCTAGGATTAATTTGAGTTTGGGCAGCGTTTGGCAGCGTAATCGGACGAAAATATTTAATTTTCTTCGTCTTCTCTCTGTTAACAGCGTTTCTGGAATTTGGTAAGTGAGGGAAATGATTTTAACCCGAAGTGGGGGCTTTATATACTTGGGCCTGGACAAGGGCAACGTGTCACGGAGCCATCGCGGAGGCCTCACCTCCGTGACACGCTGCTATTGCGGAGGGGCTCTGCCTCGGCTCCTCCCGCGATGGTTCGACAGGTTTCTCGTCCGATCCTTTTCCCGGGCCTTTCCCTAGCACGTATGGCTTTCAAATATGCTTAACCAACGTGCGAATAGGTCATCTAAGTGCCGGGAATTCTACGGGGTATAACACCCACCATGATTCCCACAACCCTAGCTATGGAGGTTTTAGCCTCTCATAGTTTTAAGATTGGGAATTCCAATCAAGATTAAAAATCATAAATTAATACTTACAAGAATAAATGAGAAAAACACTTCCTTTTATTACTCAGCAAAATCTTCAAGAACAAATAGCAAGAACAAGAAGAATTCGAGAAAAGGTTGATCACAAGTCAAATTAACTCAATTCGCTCTTTCTCTCCTAAAAATCTCTTCTCTGCTCGATTCTAATCTAATTTCTAAATAAATAAAACCTAAATAGTATTTATACAGACACAAGAATCCTTTTCCTAGGTTGATAGGGTCAATTTCCATATCTAGTTCCGCCTTCATCACGAGTCAATCTACGACCTGTAGTAGCATGTTATGGCCCGTACCATCCTTTGGTACCTTGCATGATTGGCTGGATTTTGGTTAAGAGTTGGATCCTAGTACGACTTGTACCTCTATCCTACGATCCGTACTGAGCTCCCATGGCTTGACTCTGAAACTTTGAAATTCTTCTGAAGTTTATCACGACTGCCATGGTATGACTCGTACCTTCTTCCCACGGTTCGTACTTTCTTCCCGTAGCAGGAGTCAGCCTCTTATGCGAATTTTCTGATTCTTTTCATGACATCATCACCACGACTCGCACAATCTTGGTACGACTCGTACTGAGACTTGTACATTGCATCTCTTCAACCTTAGCCTTCTGCAACTTTTTACGGCCATCATTACGACTCGTAGAACCTTCCTACGACTCGTACTGTGGACTGCACTTTAAGCCTATTTTGCATACTTCAGGCTTTCTTTTTGCATTTTTTAGCTCCAACACCAATTTGACCTGCAACCAAAGGAAAAGTGCCTTATATACACATAAACACACCTAAGTCAATGCTATTTTCTTAGTTTTGAGCGTCAAAAGTGCTGTAAATCCACGACACATTACTATGGTAGATATGAAATCTTTTTAGTGACTAAACCTTCCTTGGCACTACATACATGTGGCTCCATGTTTCACTTTTTTGCCCTTTTTGCTTTTTCAACTTTTTTTCTCCCTTTTCAACATTTTTTATGCAATTGTATGGGTGTGGTGTGTTTTCACAAACTCTCATTCATCTTTCTCTTTTTGTATCTTCTTTTTCAATTTTTCTTTTTCTTTTTCTTTTTCTTCTTTTTGGTTTTTAACACCACACCTCATTTTTAACCCTTTTTCTTTTCTCTTTCTTTTTTACCTCCCCAAGATTTAGGTACCCCTACTATAGCCACCCTCAACTTAGGCATTTTGCCTATGCTGAATTTCCCAATGTCCAAGGAGGGACCAGGGACAAAATAGGTTCATTATAAAAAATTGGTACGGTTAATTGGTTAATCAAAGAAAAAGGGTTCATTTAAGGCTCAAAATCAGGATCAAGAGAATCATATTATTCTGGTAGGGTCATTTAAGCTAAAAATGTGCTAAACAAAAATGTCTTATGATCCTTTCCTAACCAACCATCCTAAAACCTATGTAAAGACCAACCAGACAAGTTCTAGATCCTCTACGCAGTATTGAACTAGGCATTATACCTAACTCACTTATGGTACATGTCTTGCATTCATTCTAATTGTCTGGTTTATACATGGCCAACAAGAACTACTCATGCTAATACACTAAATGACACAAAAAGATCCATAGAAATCACGTTTTGCAATCAAAAAGTACATAACCAACTATAAAAAAAGTTTTAAACAGGGTCAACTTTTCACAACTTCAAAACTAGTGCACTTTATTGGTCAAGTACTCCTAAGCTATTTCCTAATTAAACAATAACACAAAAATAAAATACTAAACATGCCGGTTCTACTAGATATCATGCTCGAGGGAAAAGAAACACGGCAAGAGAAAACATCGGACGAAGCTAAAAAATCCCAAATATACAAGTACACCCCCTCCCCTTTTAAAAAGCATGCTTCATCCCCGAAGCATAGAATATAAAGCATAAGGAAGAGAACATACTTGTGGCTACTCAGACTTCACCATCCATGGGTTGCCTCCTATACAGTGCCTGATTTAACATCGCAGCATGATGTAACTTTTCATAATTCTTCAGGCATCGTCAAGGTACACTACCACAGTTCCTCTTATTTCCCCTGTCTCCCAGATATAGCTTTATTCTTTGCCCGTTCACCTTTAACCTTTTTCCATAATTATTCTTAAGTTCCACTGAACTGTATTGGGACACATTCACCACTCTATATGATCCCATCCACCTAGATTTCAATTTTCCAAGATGCAAACGAAGCCTTGAGTTGAACACTAGGACAAAATCACCAGCGTTGAACTCCCTCTTTCCAATTTTCTTATCATAATAGATCTTCATTGTTTCTTTCTAAATGGTCACACTCTCATAAGCTCAAAGTCGAAATTCATCTAACTCATTGAGCTGGTCAAGTCTCAACTTGGCTGCTTTATTTCAAATTTAAGTTCATCTTTTTCAGAGCCTATAATGCCTTTTGCTCTAACTCAACCAACAGATGACATGACTTTCCATAGACCAGCTAATATGGAGATGAACCAATGGCGGTCTTATAATCTATTTGATAGGCCCACAGCGCATCATCAAGATTCTTAGACCAATCTGTCCGGTTAGTATTCACTGTTTTAGCCGGAATGGTCTTTATCTCCCTATTTGAAACGTCCACCTGCCAACTTGACTTAGGATGGTGTGGTGTTGCCACATTATGTTTGATGCCATATTTCTCCACCAGGGTTCTAAAGACACAGTTACAAAAGTGTGATCCACCATGACTGATGACTACTCTGGGAGTATTGAATCTAGCAAATATGTGCTTCTACATAAATATTGTGATACTTTTGCCTTCATTATTAGGTAGTGCAATAGCCTCCACCCATTTGAAGATGTAATCCACCGCCACCAAGATGTATTTAATTACATATGAGCTAAAAAATGGGCCCATGAATCAATGCCCCATACATCAAAAAACTCAACTTCTAGAATAGGGGTCAATGGTAACTCATGCTTGTGAGTAATGTCACCCTGTCTTTGGCACTGATCACATGTCTTGGCATAATCATGGATATCTTGGTGAACAGAGGGCAAGTAATACCTATATTGCATGATTTTGTGTGCAGTTCGGATACCACAATGGTGACCCCCAACTATGGATAAGTGACAAGCATCCAAAATTCTCAACATTTCTACCACTAGCACACACCTCTGAATGATCCCATTTGCAAAAATGTGAAATATGTATGGTTCATCCCAATAGTATCTTCGGGCATCAAATAAGAAATTCTTCTTTTGGTGGGGAGTCATGTCTGCTGGGATCATGTCGCTGACCAAATAATTTGCAAAGTCAGCAAACTAGGAAATCAAGTCCTGAGATGCAGTTAGTACCTGCTTGCCTGGGAAAGCATCATTGATATCAATCTCCTCTTTTGCTCTAACCTCGGACTCTAGACTAGACAGGTGATCAGCTACCTGATTTTTAGTTCTTTTTCGGTCTTTCACCTCAAACTCGAATTCTTGAAGCAACAGCACCCACCTGATAAACCTTGGTTTAGCATCCTTTTTAGACATCAGGTACCTTAAAGCAGCATGGTCTGTATAGATGATCACCTTAGTTCCAAGAAAGTATGCTTGAAACTTCTAGAATGCAAAGACCACTACTAGCAGCTCCTATTCTATGACAGTGTAGTTCTTTCGGACCGTATTGAGTTTTTTACTAGCATAATATATGGGATGAAAAATCTTTACTCTCCATTGGCCCAAGACAGCACCAAGAGCAACCCCACTAGAGTCATAGATTATCTCAAATGGAAGAGACCAATCTGGAGCTATAATAATAGGATGAGTAGCTTCTCTTTCAAGTACTTAAAAGCCTTCAGACATGCTTTATCAAATACGAACATCACCTCCTTCTCAAGTAATTTGCACAGTGGTTGTGCAATATTTGAAAAGTCCTTCATGAACCTCCTATAGAATCATTCATGCCCTAAAAAGCTTCTGACCCCTTTTACGAAAATAGGTGGTGGAAATCCTGCTAAAACTTTAATTTTTTCCTTGTCCACCTCAATCCCTTTTCTAGAAAATTTGTGACCCATCACTATTCCTTCTTTGACCATGAAAAGGAATTTCCCCAATTTAGGACCAAATTAGTTTATTCGCATATGTTCAATAAGTTTTCCAAGTGCTTGAGGCAAGATTCGAATTAGTCACCCACAACTGAGAAGTCATCCATGAATACCTCGATGGTGTCCTCCACCATATCCAGGAATATCAACATCATCCACTGCTAGAATGTGGCCGATGCATTGCACAATACAAAAGGCATTCTCCTTAAAGAAAATGTTCCATAAGGGAGGCTGAAGGTAGTCTTCTCTTGATCTTTCAGGGCTATAGTTATCTGATTGTATCCCGAATATCCATCAAGAAAATTATACCGGCCTTTACCTACCAACCTGTCAAGCATCTAATCCACGAATAGCATTGGAAAGTGGTCTTTCTGGGTCCAGTGGTTGAGCTTTCTATAATCCATGCACACACACCATCCTGTGACTGTTCTTGTCTGTATCAGCTCATTCTTCTCATTAGGTACCACTGTGATCCTACCTTTCTTCAGCACACATAATACTAGACATACCCACTTGATATCTGCAATAGGGTAAACTACACCAACGTCTAGCCACTTGATAATCTCCTTTTTCACTACTTCTTGAATTGGTGGATTCAGGCGTCACTGATGCTCTATATTTGGTGTGCAATTTGGCTCAAGCTGGATTTTATGAGTACATATGCCTAGAGGGATTCCGATGATTTCAGCTATGGTCCAGCCAATTGCCTTTTTGTGCTTTTTTAACAATGTGACTAAAGCTTTTACTTGCCCGTCTGTCAAGTTGGCTGCATTAATCACTGGCAATATGTTGTCTTCACCTAAGAATATGTATTTGAGGTGGGGAGGTAATGCCTTCAGTTAAAGAACTGGTGGTTCCTCCACTGATGGCTTTGCTGGTGGGGTCACACGGTTCTTCAAGTCAAGGTCTAACTTCTTTGGTCTGAAGTTATATGATCCTATTCCTTCTAGGGCATTTACCAGCTCTGCATACCCTGGTACTCCCTCTCCTTCATAGTTCATCAAGACGGCTGGTAGTGTTTCAATATATGTAATGCCCCAAAAACCCTAAGATCATATTCTGGAGTTGAAACGGAGAAAATGGGATTTTCTGCACTAGGGCTCAAAATGACTAGTCAAATCACCCATCATTTGCTTAATGAGTCATTGAGCGACTTGTCGTCTTGCTAATGAGCCGGCAAATCACCCATCATTTGTAAATATCAGAATATCCCCTAACGAGTCAACAAATGAGTTTTTATTTTCCTAACAAGTCGTTAAGTAACTCATCGTCTTGCTAACGAGTCGGCAAATCACCTGTCTTTTGTAAAGATAGGAATATCCCCTAGCGAGACAGCAAACGACTCATCATTTGCCTAACAAGTCATTAAGTGACCCGTGCTTTGAGTAGCAGTGGGAAATTCCAGTGTACTTCACAAATTAAGAAAACGAGTTGGCAAATGACTCGTGATTTGCCTAACGACTCGTTGTTTCTGTCAGTATGAGATTTTATGTCGAACCATTAAGGGCATTTTCATAATTTCTTGGATCCTAAGTCCTAAACCAAACGACTCGTTGTTTCTGTCAGTATGAGATTTTATGTCGAACCATTAAGTGCATTTTCATAATTTCTTGGATCCTAAGTCCTAAACCACGTTGTTTTAAGCTCGGTTAATAGGGTTTTAAGAGTGTTAAACCTATTCTAAGCCTTACCATTCCATGAATGCAAATTAGAACTCTTCCTTGGTGGTCAAGCTTGGAAAATTTCTCCAATTCTCTTCGGACTATCAAGGAAGTGTGATAATCATATCCCTTTAGGTATATAGGGTTATGAATTGGTGAATTTGTTCACACCCATGCCCAATCTCTCTCTAATTCATGAAATTCTATTGGTAATTCTATGGGGGTTTTATCCTAATTCTTATGAAATCCTTATGATCTAGCTATGGGTTAATTAATTTCATGTATAATTTCCTGTTTGATGAATCATGGGCAAATTTTACAACTATTTCATTTATAATGTTACACCCCGTATGTTCCTAACAATTGGTCAGCATATTCGCACGTTAGTCAACTGTTTTAGGGTATGACGCGTACGAGAAAAGGCCTGAGGGAAGGTCGAACGAGTGCGGAATCAAGGTTGCAAGGGAGAAGGCCGGACAAGCTGCCAAAAGGCAACATGTCACGGACCTTCCCCCTCAGTGATGGGCTCCATGACATGCCCGACATTTGGCGCAATGGGGTCGATGCCACGGACCCCCTGTCCACTGCCCCAAAGTTATATATATTATGTTTCTCAATTGGTTTCATTTCAAATAAAAGTCCCTCGTCCAGAAAAAAAGGAAACCCGACATTTTAAAGTAAATTTCCTTCAGTTACGTTTTTAGACGCCATCCAAACTCAAATTAACTTCAAGTATCGAGTTCTAAGACTATAGGGAGCATTATTACGGAGTTAGTTTTTCTAGATACGCACAGCAAATCTAAATCATACTACAGTATCCCATGTCGGGAAAGAACATGTTAAGTGTGACATACGCCAGAAGCGTCATAGAAACTCCTTTGTTCTCCAGTTCATCATATTAGTGGAATCGGATGTTATATTGTCAGGCCTAGACCCTAGAAGCTAATAGATAGTTATTAGGCCTGAGTTAGTACGTTCAACAGCATAGGTGCAGTTCAGCGATATAGCCACTAGTTTGACGCCTGTATTGTTAGTGAAGCACGCCCACAGGCTATTGGCGTACTCCTACACCCCAGGGCCAGAAATTTCGGTAGGGAGGCCATATTTTAAAGTCAGCTGCCTAGGGTTGTCTAGTGAGTATGGGTTCAGTACGTGGAATGTATTGAGTATGCAAGATAAGTAAAAAGGATATTTAAAAGTAAATAAAACTCATAAATAATATAAGAGAAGGACTTCATGCTTACATCAAAATCTTTATAATAAAACATAAGGCTCAATGCTTTAAAATCATTCGTAATTATACATTTTCATGATCATAAGTAAACTTTATCAAAACATAACTTGAGCAAAAACATAAGCATAACAATGCATAAACATGCGGAACAATGGGAGGACTCTTCATAACCAACACCATCATGGTAGAGCGTTTGATGATGCCCCAACTATCTCACTCAAGTGGGTAGAGCTAACCTTGGCTTGCCAGGTGAGGGTCGTGCATTACGCGTGATATCACATTTGAGGGGAACATTATCAATGCAATATATCTTTAGAAACCCATGATGGCACATGGCTATGAGACACCGGCGTAGTCCTTTGAATGTGGGGCTACTCGGTACTAGGCACGGCTCCCAAAAACATGCATATAGGCTCATACATAAATCAATAACATCATGCATTGAGATTCATTGGCTAAAATATAACATTTATCATCATTGATCCCCTTTAAAATATGCTTAGAGAAGAATCAGAGGCCCTTTTCATCGGCCACATCATAAATCGATAAATAATGAAATTCTCTTCATAAATCATAAATCATTCTTCAACATGTGGGCATTTCCCAATACTTCATCATATTCAATTCTTTCAAAACATGCTCATAAACATGGGTAACATGAAAATCAGGCTTTTCCATCATCAATAAACTCAAATTATAGAGTATTCATCATAAATCATAACTTTCATGAACTTTCATCAAATGGGCATTTTGGATTTAAAAGATTGAAACATGATTTAAAGAAAATAATAATAAAACCTGCCCATCATTCAAAATTTAATAATTAAAAATCAATTAAATCATACCCATAAAGAGAAATCACATTTTCATGCATTTGAGTAAAATCCCATAGATTTGAATAGCAGGATTCATGATTTTTAATAGAGATTTGGGCAAGGGTGGGGAAGAATTTCACTCATTCTAAAATCCTACATACTTGGAAATGGATTGACTCAAAGTTCCTTGAACACCCACATGGAAATTGATTGAAGCTTGGGGAAGAAGACCTTGAATCTCCCAAAAATCTCTCTAAAGTTCTTGCATGAGAATGGGCATGCATAAAGGACTTCACTCCTCTTAACACACTCAGAAAATATCCAAAATAATGTAGTTTAGGGTCTAAAAGCACAAAAAAGTCAAAAATGCCCTTAATAAAATTTCGCTGAAAATTGCTCTGGGCGGACCAACGATCGATCAAACGAGTCATTGTACCAAACCATGACTCAAGGTATCAATTCGTTGGGTCCACTGTCCCATATCATATCTCATATCCTTCAAACGGCTTGCTAGGATGAGTCGCTACATCAAATAATGAGTTGTTGGATCGACCGTCGTCAACTCCTTGGCCAAACCTGACTTCCTTACCACGAGCCTCACCACGACTCGTGGTTCCTTCCAACGAGTCGTGATCTCAACCCGTCACCAAAACTTGAGATTATCAACCTCCAACAACAACCGGTGGTTTCTTCTAATAGGTCGTTGAGTCTCCCGTTGTTTACCCTGTCGCCTAGACCAATCCTAACCACGACTACAAAGGACGGCCCATTGTATCCCATAAAGGGTCGTCATACCTCCCATTATAACCACTGCCACCAACCTTTCACTAACCAACAACAGCATACAATGACTCATGGTTTGATACCACGAGTCATTCTGTGATATTTGCTAGTTTTCTACACTTTTAAAATTCAACTCTCGAGTCTATTCTTAGGCCTTCCCAGGGTATTAAACTTATACAGTCCATTCCATGGCTGGACTATGTAATGTCGTATTAGCACCACACCCACGTCGAGCTTGGTCCCCGGGGTACAGATATCAGAAGTCCACCGGACTCAAACACAGCTACAAATCAGGAGTCGAGTGGGCTCAGTTATAGACCCAAGGGACTGGTGGGTTGGCTATAGCACCAGTAGAGTCATAGAAACCTGGTTAGGGTATATAGATTGAAGTGTGCTTGCCAGGGCCTATGGGGGGCCGAGCGGGTTAGTCTGTGTTGATTGTAACTTCTAGGCTTATGGGGGCCCGGTTAGTTCTTGGTTGCATCTTTGTCTGCTAGCTATAGCTTATGATTATATGATTGTATAGTCGATCTCTTGTATGTGTAGTGTTTTGTTAGATGCAGATTATGAATAAGCCAGCTTACAGGTTAGGTCTTCTACCCCTCTTTTCTACTTACTTTTAGTTTTTAACAGTTTCCATTTAGCTTTTATGACTACCTTACATATTCTGTACATATTGTACTGACGCCTAATTATGGGGCACTGCATTACTTGCCTGCAGGTTTAGACACACATAGTTCAGGGTCTTCAGTAGCAGTTGTTCAAAATCCGCAGTTGGGCCAGCTCCTTTCATTCGGAGTTTCCATGTTGTAGTGAATTTAGTATTTCAGTTGTATAGCATTTTAGGTAGGCTAGAGCCCTTTCCCAACCACTATTTGTGATTTTTAGAGGCTTGCAGACTACATTCGTCAGTCAGTTAGTTGGATGTTGGCCGTGTGGGGCCTTAATCAATTATGCTTTGTATGTTGGTCGTGTGGGCGTAGTATATTAGCCTGTCTTTGTTTCTGTTATAACTAGACAGTATGGCAGTTTTGTCAGCCCGCATAGGATCCCTTCTATTTCCTATTGTTGGTTAGCTGTTTAATTTACATGTGGCTATATGGCCTTGTCGGCTTGGGACTGTGTTTATAGCCAAGATATAGCTTGTTGTTTTCTTGAATTGAGTCTCAAGCATGCACTAGACATGTATAAGTCAGCCAGGTCAGTCAGATCCCAGTGTGGTAGTAGGTGCCAGTCATGCCTCCCTAGGTGGGGAGTGACAAACTTGGTATCTGAGAAGTTTTTATCCTAGGGAATCTGCAAGCCGTGTATAGTACAGTCTTGTTTATAAATGTGTTGTGCACCACATTCTATAAGTAGAAGGCTACGAGGCATGATAGTACGGTTATCTCTCCTTCTTCTCAGATCGTACAATAGAGTAGAGTTGTATATAGTTAGGTCCCTAAGATTTCATTGTTATGTCTGTCTAGAATAACGTTCGATAAGACAAATTCCAGCTAGTCGCAAGATGACTACAGTTGCAGGAGAAGGTACCAGTGAAGTATCATACTTTGGAAATGGTCAGCCTAAGGACGGAAGCAGACATCTTTTACGGTTCCCCGTCATCCTCACGAGGCACCAGGAACTTCCTAAGGCAACAAATATGTCAACCCTAATTCCTTCTTTAGCTTCGCAATAGTACCTCAGAATAGTATTCATATGAGTTGTCTTAACTACTAGATATGTAGAATTAGACAGGGGAAAGAGTTAAGGTTGGACCACCTGAAACATACAAAGGATCGTGTGAGTACAATAGGAAGCATACATAGCAATGCCATGTTGCCCAGAAAAAAGAGTAAATGAGGCCTATAATTGTTGAATTTGAGAAGAATTAGAAAGTGGTTAAGACCCATAAAGTATAAAAAGTTACCTAGACCCTCATGGTAGTAAACTAGAAGGGCGAACAAGGTTGCCAGTAACACCTCAAATGCGTGTGAGACTGTATAAGCAATAAACCCCCAGTGACAGTAAAGCTCAGGTCAGAAATAGGCCGATTCTGACGTAGTGTGTTAATGAAGGTAAGGCATACCTACAAGATAGTGATTATGGCCCTACTTTGTTATGTCGAAGGACAAAGAGATCATATTAACAAAATGGGCTTGAATGCGACCCTAGTAATATTTTTGACAACACGAGGCAGAAGGCACGAACCTCAAAGCTCAATCTAAGGAGGGCAAGGGGAAAAGCACAAGTACTTAATTCTGAGGGGAAACAGAATCACCTCCGTACTAAAAGTAAATTGACAGAGCATGAGACCACCATTGCATGCTGAAAATAGGCATCGGGTTGATAGTTAAGAGGTAATGAGATTGTAACCCAAAATACTGCAATATTACCACTGATTATGGAAGTAGAGGAGTAGTGACACAGAGATTCTAACTTAGTACAATCTAGAGACAAAGCCCAGTAGGAAGTTATTGTCCTTTAAGATAATAAGGGGCTAAGTCATAAGACCCAGAGGCTAACTCTATGCGCCAAAGGTGGCAGAACTTTGTTAGCAGACTCTAGGTATGGTGTATCATGTCTGTTATTTCCTCCACCCAGAGTTTAACGAAGATGCATCAGGTTGTAAGAGAGAGACCTACTGATGGCATGGGAAGAGGGAAGATATTATTGGGTCATAGCATAGAGCTCCAATGGCCAGTCAAGGAAGGCTGGCGGTAAGAGCCGGGCAGACTAACTCAGGAGATACCCGTGCTTGAGAAAAAGCAGGGAGGAGCCATCCCAAATATAGTTACAAGGACCCCTTAAACCAGGTGTAAATTGACCTCACTTGAGTCAGTATAGAAAAGCTAACAAGGTCAATTCATGTTTTGCTAGGTGAGTTATATTTCAGCTAAAGGTTATGCCAAATTAAATGCTCAAAGGAGTACTTCGGTTATGTAGAGCCCAAGTATCTAGTCAATTCTGACAGAAAGGCACAACGAACTGTTAAGTTGAGTATGACTCCTCGTCTCCAAACAAATAGCTAAGTAGAGCACTCGATTCGAATACCAGAGATCTGTTATGGGTGGAGATGTAGACCCTCTATATGATGACCTGAAGTAGATAAATCAAAGGTAGTGAACTAGGACATATTATAAAAGGCATACGGAAAGAGTTAAATTTATTACGCAATGGGTACCGATAGCCCAAGGTCGTCGAAAGTCTTACCCTAACGTACAACATAGAAAGTTAAGGATTAAAATAGTGGCCGAGTATTCCAGACAGCTTCACCAATGAAAGGCATTACGAGATTTAGAAAAGGGGCAAGCTTAGCCTTAGGTTCGTTGTCCATATCGTATCCTCCCGAGAGCAGGAAAAGTGGCATATGGGCTAGAATTTCCTTCAGAAATGAAATTTGTCCATTCAGTCTTTTGCATCACAATGTTGCGGAAACACATAAGAGACTGTGTCCCGTTGAGGATGTTCAATTTATTAAGGAGTTAACCTATAAAGAGGTTCCTGTTGTCGTACTAGATTAGCAAGTTCGAAGGTTGAGAACTTAAAGATGTAACCTCAGTTAAAGTACTGTGGGAGAATAAGAATAAAGAAGATATGACCTGGGAGGTTGAGGATGAGATGAGATCCAAATATCCTCATTTGTTCCAGGATTAATCCAGGTTATGCAGTTAAGGTAAATTGTTTTTTAGTTTTTATGGTACTATTCATGTTACCCATATTGATTAGTTGACTACTATCTTGTTGAGAAATAGTTTCTATAGTGCCCTGTAAGATGCCTGTATTGGATCTTTCTGCGTTTCAGGTTTTTTAGATAGTCCATATTAGAGGGGAGACTCTGCCGAAATTTTTTCAGAATAGTAGTCAAAAGAGTTAAACTCCTGTAAGTTGAAATTAACATTCGAGGACAAATGTTCCTAAGGAGGGAGGATGTTACACCCCGTAAGATCCTAATGCTTAGTTGGCATATTCATACGTTAGTCAAGAGCTTTAGGATATGACGCATATGAGAAAGGGCCCGGGAGAAGGTCGAATGAGCGCAAAATCAAGGTTGCAACGGAGAAGGCCGGACAAGTTGCCAAAAGGGCAATGTGTCACGGACCCTCCCCTCCACGATGGGCTCCGTGACATGCCCGACATTTGGCGCGATCGGGTCCATGCCACAGACCCCCTGTCCACCACCCCAAAGTTATATATATTATGTTGCCTCAACTTCTTTCATTTCAATAGAACTCTCTCTTCCAGAACAAAGGAAACCCGACTTTTGAAGTAAATTTCCTTCGGTTACAGAGTCAAACGCCGTCCAAACTACAATTAACTTCAAGCATCGAGTTCTAAGCCTACAGGGAGCATTACTACGGAGTTAGTTTCTCGAAATACGCCTAGAAAATCGGAACCTCGCTGAGTAAAAGTGATCAGAATTGCTCCAAACGGATTCCTAAATGATCACAGACATCAAGTATTCCTCCCTTCCGAACCCTTGAGAAATTATATTTTTTGTCTGTATTATGTGAAGTTGAAGTATTATTACTATTTGGATTAAAAGTTTCCATTTTGGCCAAATTTGGTATTAAAATTAGTCCCTTTCTCTCAGTACTACGGATACAGTTGGGAGGAGCTATTGACACAACTTAAACTCATCAGATAATTAGAATCAGTATTTGAGGTATGTAAGGCTTATTCCTTTGGCAAGTCATTCTCATCGTATAGTGATACGACCTACGTTTTAACGTAGATAATGACTTCACATGTTGTAATTGGTTGTTGCTAGCATATGAGGATCAGATATGCTTTGATTAGTTGCTATCAGTAGACTATGGTTACGTATGTTGTGGTTAGTTGCTAGAAAATGTATAAGGATCATACTACAGTATCCCTTGTTAGGAAAGAACGTGTTAAGTGGGACATACAATTAAAGTGTCATAGAAACTCCTTTTTTCTCCAGTTCATCATGCTAGTAGAATCGGATGTTATATTGTCGGGCCTAGACCCTAGAATCTCATAGATAGTTATTAGGCATGAGTTAGTAAGTTCAACAGCATAGACGCAGTTCGGCAATATAGCCACTAGTTTGGCACCTGTATTGTTAATGAAGCACGCCCAGAGGCCATTGGCATACCTTAACACTCCAGGGCCAGAAATTTAGATAGGGAGGCCATATTTTAAAGTCAGCAGCCTAGGGTTGTCTACTAAACTGAGTGACAGCCTTCCATCTAGTTAGCTATTACCAATGATTGTCACTCCCAGTCGACTTAGTAGTTGTCATATAGGCCGCCTAGGAAGCCAGCCCAGTGATCCAGGTCAAATAGATCCGTGGGTACCCTAAGGAAGGGGACCTTATTAGCAGCTAGTGGCAGGGCTAGCGCCCCAGCCTATGCTTATAATATACATAGGTGCAGATCGCTGTGAGTGGCTAGATCTATATAAACTTGTCTATAAGGCTAGGAATCACCCAGAAAAGTCACATAAAATCTGAGCATACCAAGATAAGGTCTAAAGGACTAGCAACATGTTAGTACAGTACTACCCTCGGGCTATGAATGTTAGTGAACTGCCTGTGGAGGATTAGGGGCTGACTTCTCAAAAGCATGTTCAGTCAGAAACAACCCTACAGTCGTTAGAAGTAGAGGGACTAATTAATTAGTCATTCAAGACCCTACAGTTGTTTCTGAGTTATAATTGTCCGAGTAGGACATTTAGAGTATTGTTAGGACACTCCAGATCCTACCCTATCTAGTCATGACCATTAGAGATCATGATCATTACATGGATCCTCTAATAAGATACAAATGCATGGGGTGTGCCTGCCAGCAGTCTTACAGACCACTCTAGGGGCGAACAGCGATAGCGTTAGGCCTAGAAGGCCAGATACTCCTTTGAGTGGCTAGATTAAGACTTCAATATAGCACCTTGATTGGGGTTTTCTTCACTTAGGAGCCTTCCATGACCACCCCATGGTTACTAGTTGTGACGTCGCTCGCCAGGGGCTAGATGACGTAGCTCTAAAGAGCGATATGCCATTTGCGAGGGATGAAGATGAGGTCCAAGGACCTTATACAATCCATTCCATGGCTAGACTATGTTATGCCGTATCGGCACCACACCCCCGTCGAGCCTGGTGCCCGGGGTGCAGATATCAGGAGTCCACCTGACTCAGACACAACTACAAATCAGGAGCCGAGTTGGCTCAGTTGCAGACTCAAGGGACTTGTGGGTTGGCTATAGCACCAGTAGAGTCATAGAAACCTAGTTAGGGGTATATATATTGAAGTGTGCTCGCCTAGGCTTATGGGGTCCCAAGCAAGTTAGTATGTGTTGATTGTACCTTCCAGGTTTATGGGGCCCGTTAGGTTCTTGCTTGCATCTTTGTCTGCTAGCTATATATTATGATTATTTGATTGTGCAGTCGAGCTCATGTACATGTAGTGTTTTGTTAGATGCAGATTACAAATAAGCCAGCTTATAGGTTAAGTCTACTGCCCCTCTTTTCTACTTACTTTATGTTTTTAACAGTTTCCATTCAGCTTTTATGACTTCCTTACATATTCGGTACATATTGTACTGAGACCCAATTATGGGGAACTGAATTACTTGCCTATAGGTTTAGATAGACAGAGTTCAGGGTCTTCAGTAGCAGTTGTTTAGAATCCGCAGTTGGGCCATCTCCTTTCATTCGGAGTTGCCAGGTTGTAGAGATTTCAATATTTCATCTATATAGTATTTTTAGTAGGCCAGAGCCCTTTCCCGACAACTATTTGTGATTTTTAGAGTCTTGCAGACTACATTAGTCAGTAAGTTAGTCGGATGTTGGCCGTGTGGGGCCTTAATTGGTTATGATTCGTATGTTGGCCGTGTGGGCTTAGTATATTAGCTTGTCTTTGTTTCTGTTATAACTAGACAGCATGGTAGTTTTGTTGGCCCGTATAGGATCCCTTCTATTTCCTATTGTTGGTTAGCTGTTTAATTTACAGGTGGCTATACGGCCTTGTCAACTAGAGCTGTATTTACAACCAAGATATAGCTCATCCTTTTCTTGAATTGAGTTGCAGGCATGCACCAGATGTGCATAAGTCAGCCAGGTCAGTCAGATCCTAGTGTGTCACTAGGTTTCATTCATGCCTCCCAAGGTGGGGCGTGACATATAAACTTATAGATTTAAATCTCTGCAAAACTATGCCCGATTGTGTATGTTTCATGATAAATCAAGTTATAATTCTACTTTGATTTTGATGTTCATTAACCCATTATGATTTATGACTTATGATATGATTTATCTCAAATGCTTATCATGAATTTATGAATATCAAGTATATACATATTTTACAATTATGGATGAACTTCATGATTTATGATTTATGATTATGGCCAACTCACGGGCCTTACTTTCATGGCTAGTTCATGTATATCAAGCATGCTTATGATTATCATGATTTTTAACTGGCCTATGAAACTCGTGTATATTATCCTATGAGCTTTATTTATATGTTTCGGGAGTAGTATGTAACACCGAGTAAATTCGGGGTCCAATCATGCCCCGAGTCTCAAAACTACGTGCCAACAGAGCCATGATGGGACCTCCACGTTATTGTCCCCTTTGCCCAAATGGGCCCTCTGTTGTGATATCAGACCTCTTTCATGTTTCTACCCTTGGCAAGGTATGAACACCATCCTGACTAGGGGTTTACAGGTCGGGCTCCATGTGTGCTTATATAGGGTATGTCGGTTATAAGAATCTCCCACTGTTCCTCATGATTTATGTATGATTATGATTATATAATTTAGCTCAAGTCAAGTTTAATAAAGCTTTTCTCTCATGCGTATGACTATAAATGATTTATGAATGTTTTGAAAACCTTGAGCCTTATGTTGTATTATAATATTAATGTTATGATCATGTTGTCCTACTCACACGAACTTTTAAGTATTTTAAATGTCCGTTTTACTTTCCTTACATACTCGGTACATTCCACATACCGACTGCATACTCTATATTGTATCGTCTCATGATACAGGTCTAAGGGAGCTTTCTCAGTAGCATCTTTAGTCACTACTTTCCCATTCAGACCTGTCAGCTAGCATTGGTGAGTCCTTATCATCAGTGGACATTCAGTATTCATGGTTGTTATTTCTTTCTTCAGTTTCAGACTTGTCAGGTTAGTTGGGGGTGTTTCCCATCAACCCATCTAATATGTTAGAGGATTTCAAACTATACATAGTAATCAGCTTGTCATGTATGATGTGAATTCCGGTTTTGATGTTATGTTATGTTTAGACTTCATCTATAATTATTATCTCAATTCTTCCTCTTTTAGTGATTGAATTAGATGTATGTTCATGCCATGGGTCGACTTGGAGTCTCTCGGGGCTCCTTGTCTTGTGTCCCAATTCGGGCCTATGTTCGGGTCATGAAAATATTCATCATCTCACCCAGGGGTGCTAGCATCCTCTTATCTTCTATCTAGGTGTTTGCAAAGGTAGCTCCATTGGTGTTAGCCTGAATCATAGAAGAAAAATGAAGAAATCGTAAATGGGGAAATAACACTTAAAATTTAAATAGAAGTAATTAATCTAATCTTAGCCGTATTCCCCGACAACCGCACCACTTTTTGATAACGCTCAAACTCACACTTCCTGGTAAAGTATGAAGCGAACGTTGTCACTAAAGAATCCAACAAAGAGGTTGGGCTTGAACCCATAGGGAATAAGGTAAGATCTAGACTAATGTTAGGTTTCAAACTTGTTGATAAGTTATCTCTAAATTGGGGGTTCAATGAAAAAATAATATTAAAACAAGAGCGTAATAACGGTTGTTATCAAGATTTGCAAATAACTAGGGTAAGTGTTCCCCCATGGGTTCATAACTACTTAGCGTATGCACACGTGATCAATCCCAATGCTTACTTGTAGAACTGATAACTAGGGTTCATCCAAATGATTGGTTTGTCCCTATTGGATGGCTATACTCAATAACTGGGTCAGGTCTCATGAGTAATTTCAAACTAACCGTTATCAATATGTTCCAAATTATCTTTCATGCGACCGCAACTCAAGTCATATAATGATCACGAAAATCAAGCCTTTGTTGTAATTCTCTTTTCCTAATCTCTACTTCTCTAGTTCAAGCAAGTAAATAATTTTGGAAAGTCCTAACATTGCGCATCGTTAAGGAACATTTAAAGATGAAGAGAATACAATATAAGCATTAACATTTGTTTTGAATTACTTTTGTGTAACCCTATTTTGTCAATCCACCATGGTTCCCACAACCCTAGTTGTGGAGGTTTTAGCCTCTCATAATTGTAAGATTGTAATTAGATTCATAGGCAAACACATAAATTAAATACATAAAATAATAATTGGAAGAAAACCTACTTTGAATATCAATGAACAAACTAAAGAACACTTGATGAAATCAAGTATTGATCCTAAGAATTCCTCTCTAAAACATTATAATAATTCACAACTTGTTATACCGTGGAAGATCAAAGATCGAACCCGGGAGTTGAAATGGGAAAATAGTGGAATTGATGTTGCAGGCATAGGATGAGTCGTGCGACGACTAGTGAGGAGACCCCACGAGTTGAAAAGTGACTTGTGGGCAGGCCTTGAATAAAGGAAGGATCGAGGCCCCTACGATGGAGAGAACGACTCCTGGTCAGTCCCCACAAGTTATAATGTCACTCGTGGGGTGAGGTTGGAATTAAGTTAGAAGAAGCTACCAGTGTACCTAATGGATGGGACCCCACGAGTCATGGCCAGTCCCAAAGAGTATATGATGTCGAGTATATGCATGATTTCCTTATGAGCTTTGTCAATAGACAATGTTGAGCTTTATTTCATATGATGTTGAGTTATGCATGATTTCATATTGAGCTTCGTTAATAGACAATGTAGAGCTTCATTATATATGATGTAGAACATTGCATATTTTTGGGAGAAGAGTTAGCACCGAACGGGTTAAGGGTCAATTACCCTATGCCCAAGAACTATGTGCCAAGCGAGGTTGACACTATTTTATTAATGGGACCTCCCTTGTAATCTATCCTTGACACGATTGACCCTTCAGCTTGATATCGATATCGTGGTAGCGTCACTAGCCCTAAAAAGATTTTGGACGGCTCTTCCCACTTGAGTGTGATAGTCGAGACCATGTAAGCTCTATCGTGGTATGTTGGTTAAGTGACGAGTCTCCCACTGTCTATATCATTCAGATTTTCATATTCATTACTCATGATAATTACTTATGCATGCATGTTCAAAAAACAAGGTCTGACTCATTGTTCAGCTTTTTATATAAATATATGTTTCAACTTTGAGTCATTCAAGTAAATCATGATGTCCTAAAGCTATGCATGGTCATGTGATGATAAGAGTACGACTTCAGAATGAATTCATGTAGCCTTCTACTTACATTTAAAAGATTATGATATGTTATGAAATGTTTTAAATGATTACTTTACTTAAGCGGTTTTACTTACCTTGCATACTCGGTACATTCCACGTACTGACCGCACACTTTCCCTGCTGCATCGTTTCATGATATAGGACCTAGTTCTCAGGTTCAGCCCCGTTCGTGGTCGCCATCCAGAGTTAGCACCTACTTATTTAGCGAGTCCTCTTCTTTCGATGACTAGACCTTCAGTTGTTTGAGATGTCCTTTCAGTTTCAGTATTGTTGAGCTAGTTGGGGGTGTTGTCCCATTAGCTCGTCAAGATTAGAGGCTTATCAGACTTAGACGTGTATTCAGCTTTAGATATTTAATTTGTTGTTATATTAAGTTTTCCTTCTACTGAGTTTATAATTATGTTTTCTACAAGTTTATTGAATGAGTTAGTTGAACGCTTGTCATGGGTCGACTAGGGGTCTCTCGGGATCCCTTCTCCTGTGTCTACGATCCGGGCCTCCGTTCGGGTCGTGACACAACTAAAACTTTTCACATGTCTACTACTTTCTCTATATATGTTCTCTTACTAAAGTAAAACATAAAAGGTATTTATACAGACGTTAGAAACCTTTTCCTAAGCTAACAGGAAATTTTCCATATCTGGTGCCTACTTGGCTCACGACTTATCATGCGACCCCAGATATGATTGTACAGGTCGTACCTGCCTCTCATACATCCCTTGGCTGCTGCAAATTTGACTAAGTATTGGCAGTTGGTGCGACTCGTACCATTGTCCTATGAGTCATACAATCCATTTGTGGCTTGACCCTGAGAAGTTTGACATCCGTTGAAGTATCCTACGAGTGTTATGGTACACCTCGTACCTTCCTCCTATGACTCATACTTTCTTGTTGCATCTGGAGTTCTTCCAAGTCTTTAAGAATCACTGAAGCTTCCCACGACTTATGGTATGGGTCGTAAGTAGTTGTTATGATCCGTGGGCTTCATTCGTACCAAGACACTACCTTGTGGAATTTTCTCTGAACATTTTCACGACTCCAGTTACGGCTCATACCAACTTGGTATGGCTCATACTGAGAGTCGTACTTTGCCTTTGCCTTATTTCAGCCTTCTGAATTTTCCCGCGAGTCTCAATATGACTCGTACAATCAAGGTACGACTATTACTGAGATTGGTACTTGGCAGATTTTCCGCACTTTTATGCATCTTTTGCACATTTTTGATCCAACACCTATTTTCCGTGAAAACAAAGTAAAAACATCTCATATCCATATAAACATATCTAAGTCCATGCTATCTTCTCAGTTTTAAGTCTCGAAAGTACTGTAAACTCACAATACATCACCCTCTCCCCTCCATTGTTGTCTTCTCCAATAAGTTGGTGAAGCTCTCATCTTCAACTCAAGCAATTTTATTTCTTCTCTCTTTTTTATTAATAATGAAAGCATGCTCCCGCACCCTTCTTCCCCAAGAGTTATAACCCAAAATCACCATTGTTGGTGAAAAAGTTTAATTTTGTGTTTTGGATTTTATGAGCTTAAAGTCATAAGTTCTTCCATTATTGTATGTTATCTTTGTTCGGTAGCTTGATTCTTGATTGAATATGGTGATTTGATCATTTGAGGATGGTGGGGTTGGTGAACTGAACTCCTGAATGTGATAAATGCTTGAGTTGGTGAAATTCTTGATTAATTCATGTTGAATGATAGTAAATTCTTTATTGTTGGTTGATTGAATTGAATATTGTTACTCCATTACATGAATTACTTGAATTGTGAATTGGAGGAGGAAAGTGAGATGGCCTAGGTGATGCATTCTTGATTAAACTCTAAAAGGTAGAAGCTAGAGGAGAGTTGAAAAGAAAGAAAAATTCATGAACTTGGTGTAGTATGGAGTAGTGAATTAAATTGAATTGTTGAGATCATATGATGATGGGGAAAGTCTTGAGTACCCTATTGGAAAAATTCTCATATGTATGCTAGAAAATTATGTGTGGGGTGAATTTGCACTTTCAACACTTAATTAGTTATCCATTTGGTTCACAAACTAATTTTGTAAAGTTCTTGATTTTTGTTTCATAGGTACCATGTCAGGAAAAGGAAAGGAGGTGGTTGTTGCAAATCAAAGCCTCAAGAGGTGTGGAGAAGGCGAAACGGGGCCTAGTTCTTTGGCTTCCAAAGCTGGCCCTGCTGGGAAATTCAGAGCAAAAGCAGTACAGCCTCATAGGCTTACTTGGTTTAACACTCAAAAAGAAGACAAGTATACACCTGAGAACTGGATAGATGAGGGTCACTTGGCACTTGAGTTCCCGGCTATTCGGGATAAGATACATGAGTTGGGAGCTGGTTATATCTTTAATGAGACAGAGAGGTGCAACCTCACTTTGGCGAGGGAATTCTACAGAAATTGGGATATCTTATTCGAAGAGAGAACTAAGGTTAAGATCAGAGATCAGGTGGTTCAATTCATAGAAAAAATGTTCAATGCCTTCTTAGAGACACCTGAAGTTCACCCTTTGAAGTATTTCATCTTGGTGGAGAAACCACTATACAAAGACATCCGCAACACTTTATATGGTTAGCACTCATCCGCTCGGTGGGCAAGGGATGATAATGGCACCCATTCCACACTTGCATTTTCTTATTTAAATAGGGAGTCAAAGGTGTGGGTAAAGCTGGTGTGTGCTGTCTTTCTCCCTAGGAAACATTAGACAGAGGTGACTCACGAGCGGATTGTCTTGGTGTACATGTTAATGAAGGGGATACCGGTTAATTTTGGTGTTGTGATAGGTGACAATATGAGGAGATCACGAGACAATTGTAGATGGAAATATTATCATAGTAGTATCTTGACCATGTTTTTGAGGGAGGCATGTATTGAGGAGGAAGATGCAGACCTTGTTTTGCCTTTAGTAAGGACACCTATAGCCCTTACTAATGGTGTTGATGACTTAGATATGGAGGAGGAGGAGGATGCTCCTACAGGATCCATGCAGGTTGATGGCAAAAATGATGATGAGGATGAGGAGTGAAATCCCTAGGATGATGCTTAGTGACCCCGGAAGTTCCTTTTCTCTCCCTTTATGATGTGATTGTGTCTGCACTGAGAACAGTGCACCTTTTTAAGTGTGGGGGTGGAGGAAAGTTAGATTCTTTCTTTTCTTTAATTTCTCTATTTGTAGGTCGTATTATTAGTCTGTCATTCCTCATAGGAGTAGCTTGATGATTCGTAGGTCATGGGTTGTAATAGCTAGTATGGTGATGTTGAGTTGGATGTCTAGGATGTTTGACTTATCGTTCGTCTTGACTATGTTTTGTATGGTTGCTTTATTTTGGGGTAAAGCTTTTGTTTTTATTTGAGTCGTTATAGCCATAGAGTAATGATGTTTCCCTATGATAGATGGATAACAAATGTCTTAAGGGAAGTTTCATCACATTTTTAAAATTTTTTTAGGATTGAGTTATAGGTCATCCACTTGTATGCTTGTTTATATTCTACTTAGCTGCTATGCGGGAGTAAATAGAGTGGTCAGATTGATTACACTAGTGAGGATCCATGAGAGACACACATATCTCTTTAGTTTGACTCAACATGTCCTTAGGGTTTAATTATGAATTTTACTTCTTATTCAATATGAGTGCGTAAATGTGTAGCTGTAGAAACTTATTAGATTCTTGTTGCCATGAGAGGTGAGCTAAATTTCTTTGTATGTATATATTGTATCATCTAAAACTTGTCTTAGTGTATGTAGGATAACTAGTTTGTAGGGAGTTGTGAGATGATCAAGGCATTTCTTTGAAAAGCCATGTTTTCCCATATTTGTTTTATCATCCTAATCATTCTCCCAAATTACACTCGTTGAGCCTAAAAGCTTTTTTCTATCTTAGCTTTAATAGTAGCCTAATCCCTCTTTTTGTGAGACCTTAGACTTATTGATCCAAAGTAGTCTTAAGCACTTTGAGATTTGAAAGTAAAGGTCCACCGAGGTATAATGTTAAGGGAAAAAGAAAAGTTGTGGTAAGAAAATAAAAGTGAGAAGAAGGGGTGCCCATAAAAAATATTTGTGTTGTCTACTTGCTACTAGGGAATTGAAAAAGGGAGCTCTATTTGCAAAATCCTTAGTTATTTTATGCTTAGAATACTAGCAGTCAAGTAGTGAAAAAATGGGGCATGAAAAGAAAAGACAAGGGTGAGTAGAGGAAAGGTAAACAAGCAAGGAAAATATGGTGGACAAGTAAAGTGAAATATGTCTTAAAAGTGCATAAGGTGGTAGTCACTATAAAATAAAATATCAATCCTACCCGTCCCTTAGCCGACAATACAACCAAAAAAATTCCTTATGATCTTAATCTCTTGAAGCAATTAGGTAGTTTTAACATACATGAAGGGCAAGCCAGTGGTATATTGCATATCTGCATGACATCATTTGTGAGTGTGAGAGTATCTTACTTATTATGTTCCATGTCTTATATTGATTAAATTGAGAGAATAGTATCACTAAACGTGAGGGGCATAAGAGGTCTAAATAGGTATACTACTTGTTGCATGTGTCACATTTAATCATGTTGTCCCTTTGTGTTGAAAAGATAAGTCATTTATAGAGGTTTTGTGTTCTTGATTGTGAAATCTTGCTATGTTCTTTGTTGAGAATTGTTGTATCGATGATAAACCACTTTATGTTTGGTACATGCTAGTTAGTTGAGTATGAGATGTTAAAGGTGTCAAGTGTGATGGTGAAACATTAGTTTAGGTGTGTTTTAAGGACTGTTCGAGGATGAATAATGGTTTAAGTGTGGGGTCGTGATGTTGAGCATATTTCTATGCCCATTTTGCCATGTTTTTACTCATATTTGATCATGTTTTGAGTTTATAATCCTTAATTTATTCTTAAATTCATGTATGTCAGAGTTTTATGCACTAACAAACGATTTGAGTTGATTTGAGTAGGAAACTAAGCAAAATGGGCTCAAAATGATGCAAGAAATGAAGATTTGAAGATCTAACGAGTTTGGTGCTATGGTTGGCGCCCTGCACCAAGTCCCAAACTTCAAAGAACAAAATCTCAATTTGGTGCTATGCGCGCCAATCCTCAAACTTCAGATAATTGCACTTCAAAAATTTGGTGAGATGAGTGGCGCCTCGTGCTAGAGGTGTCCAAACTTAGAGAAATTTAATGAACACTTTGGTGAGATGAAAGGGGCGGTGTGCCAGACCTTATCCAGAGCTGAAATAGCTGGAAATTTGAAAAAGTCTGTGATGAGATAGGAGGGGCGGTGCGCCGGAGCCATTCCATGATGAAAAATGCTGATTTTAAAGCCAAGTCTTGAATGAAAAAAGCATCATTTGAAGGCTCATCTATAAATAGTGGCCTAAGATCATTTGTAAGGGAGTTTTTGTCTTTTTGGAGCATTCTTTACTCATTTTTAGATTCCATAGTTCATTTATGAAAGCTTGTAAGCCGTTTGGAACGAACACAAAGTTCTACAACAAGGTTTTCTCTTCTTTATGTCGTATTTTTGTATGATGATGACTTAGTATTTATTTTTTAACTTGTCTATGAGTGGCTAAACTCATATTCTAGGATTGGCTATGGTGAATAGTTGATTGTTTGAAAGACTAATTAAATTTGGTTTTGATTCTCAATTATAGTTGTTTGTAATTATTTATGTAAATTTGTTATTTATAATAATGATCACCTTGTAAGTAATCTGTTGGCTTTCAATTGTAATACCCCGAGAGTGCCTATGAGTTGACCCGGGAAGCTAAAATGCAAAACTGCTGAAAGTTGGGGAAAAGTTGCAGAACGAGAGGTACGATGACTCGTGGTAAGTAACTACGAGCCATTGTGAGTAGTTGTGGTATGGGGTTAGGCCTGGTGACAGTGTAGACAACGGGCATCATAATGACCCGTTGTGAGGAAGGACGGGCCGTTGTCTAGAGTCATGGAAAGATAGTGGACTTTTTTAGTTGAGACGACGGATGGAAACCACGACCCATTTTAGTACACAATGAGTCGTGCTTAGGCTCGTTGTGAAGGAGTTTAGATTTTTAGAAGGTGGAAACAACGACTGGTTCAATGACCCGTTGGAACCTAGAACGACTCGTTTTATTCGTCCGTGGTTTGAATGCGAGATATGGCTGGGATAGTGCATAGCACGGGTAGATACCACAGGTCGTGGTATCCTCCTATGACCCATTGGCTCACCTGTTGTTTGGCCTAGTGATTCGTTTTCAGCGAATTCAGTAAGGACATTTCCGTTATTTCCTAGTCCAAAGGCCTTATACTACGTCGTTTAAGGCTCGTTTTGAGGGGTTTTGAGAGGGGAAAAGCCTACTCTAAGTTATTCTTCCCATGCATGCAAATTTAAAGGATTGAAGAGGTGATTCAAGGCCAAATTTCAAGGTTTTAATTGGAATCTTAGCTTGCGCAATTAGATGGTGTTAGAGTTAACCATTCTCAGGTATGTAAAGCTATGAGTGGGTTCTTCCTTCACACCCATGCCACAAGTATGGGGTTTTACCTAATTGTATAATTCTATGATTTCGATACATGGGTATGATTAGATTGCATTTATATTGATGAATTGTAAGATTCGGCAGATTCTAAATTGTTTTCAATACAAAAATTATTTTCCAAAAATCTTGAATCTAAAATGCCCATGGATAAGAAGTTCATTAAAGTATTGAAGCATGATGAATGCATGATGATGTTGAGATTTAATAATGAAAAACATGTTTCTAATCTACCCATGATTATTATGTTATTTTCAAAAGGAATTGAGTAGATCCTAGTATGATAAAGCTTTGGGCAATGCCTACATGTTGATTTAAAGTGATGATTTTCCCGACATAAGCTTACCACATTGTTTGAAGTGAAGTTCCCCAATTTTTTTTCATAAACTCTAGCTTGTGCTATGTTTTGAAATAGAGCTTCTCATAGGAATGAATGTATAATGGAGATATCATTATCGAGCTTTGTCAATAGACAATGTTGAGCTTCATTTCATACGATGTTGAGTTATGCATGATTTCATATTGAGCTTGGTCGTTAGACGATGTTGAGCTTTGTTATATACGATGTAGAGAATTACATGTTTTTAGAGAAGAGACTAGCAGTGAGCGGGCTAAGGGTCGATCATCCTATGCCCCAGAACTACGTGCCAATGTAGGTTGATAGTATTATATTATTGGGACCTCCCTTGTGAGCTATCCCCAGCCCGACTGGCCCTTAAAATTGATATCGATCTCATGGTATCGTCCCTCGCCCTGGCAAGGTTATGGACGACTCTACCCACTTTAGTATGATAGTTGGGACCATGTAAGCTCTATCGTGGTATGTCGATTAAGTGACGAGTCTCCCACTATCTATATCTTCCAGATTTGCATTTTCGTTACACATGATGATTACCTTACGCAAGCATATTCTAAAAGTAAGGTTTGACTCATTATTCAGCTTTTGATATAAATGTTATGTTCCGCTTTGATTCATTCGAGTCATTCATGATGTTGTAAAGCTAAGCATGATCATGTCATGATAAGATTTCGATTTCAGAATGAATGCATGTAGCCCTTCTACTTACACTTGAAAGCTTATGATATGGTATGAAGGTTTAAATGATTTACTTTGCTACAGTGGTTTAACTTACCTTGCATTCTCGGTACATTCCACGTACTGACCCCATACTTTCTATGCTGCATCATTTCATGATATAGGATCTAGTTCACAGGTTCAGCCTCGCTCATAGTTGCTTACTAGAGTTAGCACCTACGTGATTGGTGAGTCCTCATATTTCGGGGACTAGACTTTCAACTTCATGTCATATTTCAATTTTCATATTTTTGAGTTAGTTGGGGGTTTGTCCCATCAACTCGTCTAGACTAGAGGCTTTCAGACTTATGCATGTATAGCTTCAGATATTATTCTGCTGTGTTATTGTATGAGACTTACACTGAGTTATAATTATGTTTTCTTCAATTTATCAAATGAGTTAGTTGTATGCTTTTTCCATGGGTCAACTTAGGGTCTCTCGAGGTCCCTTGTCCTATGTCTACGATCCGGATCCATGACAAACTTGGTATAAAAGCCATAGGTTCGATGTGTCCTAGGGAGTCTAAAAGTCGCGTTAGGTAGAGTCTTTTTCATGGGTGTGAAGCGTGCCACACTTATGATAAAGAATCTACAAGACATTTTAGGAAATGTTCCCTTCTTTCATGATCTATGTCGTGCGATGAAAAGTCTTTCTATCCTTCTAATTCATGCTATTCGCAATTGCAAAATCATGGATCCTCGAAGAATGAATGGAAGGAGGAATGAAGGTGGTGAGGGCCATAAGTATGGAAACGGTCATAAGCATCAGCTAGCCCCACCAGTTCAAGAACCTCAGGCACCGGAGCCGGCCACTCATGTTGAGTTCTGAGTTGCAATTCAGATTCTTGCACAGGCCTTGACCACTCAGGTCAATCAGCAGGCCATTGAGCATATTCCACAAAATGGAAATGCGGCAAAGGCCAGAGTCAGGGACTTTTTGAGAATGAAATCGCCGGAGTTTTTGGGGTCCAAGGTGGATGAGGACCCGTATGATTTCATTGATGAGATTGTCAAGATCACCCAGGTTATGGGGATGAGTAGTGTTGAGTGTGCAGAGTTGTGCTTCTACCAGTTGAAGGGGGTTGCGCATATTTGGTTCCGCTAGTGGAAGGACAACAGGGTCACTGCAGCAGGTCTAGTCACATGGGAGGAGTTTCAAGTTGCATTCCTCAATCAATTCTTCCGTCGAGAGATGATGGAGTTGGAAGCAACTGAATTTGTGAATTTGAAGCAAGGAAGGATGACTGTTCAGGAGTATGCCCTAGAGTTCACTCGCCTGTCTAAGTATGCGTCGGAATTATTGGCCGACCAGCGGGCGCGGGTGAGTAGATTTATGCATGGTATAGCAGGATGTTTGGACAAGGACTCAAGACGTCTATACTCCGTCAGGACATTGACTTCCCTCACATTATGTTGTATGCTAAACAGATGGAGGCGGCACATTCGAGGGAGAGGGAGTCTAAGAGGGCTAGGACTGAGGACCACAGATTCTCTCAGCAGAGGTCCAGTAGTGGGCAACGACAACAGACCCACCAGAGATCATCAGCCCCAGCATCTCCAGTGCTGAGTGTTCCATATAGGCCCATACATGATCAGATAGGGAGAGCGTCAGGCTCGAGGGGTCATTGCAGTAGGCCCGCAAACTCCAGCATTCCAGCTTATCGCAGGTGCGGTCGAGGGCACACAGGTCAGTGTTTGGCAGGGTCGGGAGCTTGTTTTGGGTATGGGCAGCCAGGACATATGATCAGAGATTGTCCCGCTGTGAGACAAGATCAGGTTGCAGGCAAGGCTCAGCTTCTAGTTCAGTAGCCCCTCCTCCATGCAACCACATCAGGGCTTGTTCGGTGTTCTGCTCAGGTTGGTATTATATATTATAAACCGACACGCAAGTGCACGTGGTCAAACAAGTAATAAAGTGGCTAAGTAAGCCAAGTATTTATCCAAGGAGGCTCAGGGTATGTAAAGATTGCCTAAGTATACTATATTCTTATTTTACTTCTAACTATGCTAACAACAACGTAACCAATAGTTAATTGAGTTTTTGTTTATAAAATACAGACTAAAACTATTAAAAATTATTTACGGTGAATTTAAACTATGGATATGAGCATGCCAAGGTTAAGAACAAGTAATGAATTCGATTGTAATAATAATTCGGTTAATCTCTTCTTCATGTTGCTAGCCAAGAACAATAGCCTAGAAATTAAAACTCTCGTATTTTATTTCACTTAAGAATCATAAACCATTCGTCTACATTTCTATGATCAAATGCAATTTATGACCTAGCAATACAATTCCGGTTCCTAAACTGACTAATACGGCTTTCAAGTATATTTCTATCAGGAAAGCACATCAAAACCCAATTTTCCCAAATCAAGTTAAGAACAATACCCTATTAATTCACAACTTTCCAATTTCTTGCTCTCTCGAGTGAAATTGGACTTTTTAGATGTACATTAATGTCGGCCAAGCACTAATGCAGTAAGAACAAGAATTAATAGAACAACATGAAAGAAGAAGAAGAAAACCATATCATTTACAATCAAAATTCACTACACATGTTCAAAACCTTAGCAAGGAAGAGAATTAGCCACTCATTTGTGGATTGATCATCCTAAAACGAGTGTAAATCATACGTACAATTGGTAGAAAGAAGAAAGGAAGAGAAGAAATCTCTTAGCTTTTTCGTCCCTCAACTGCTGCTAACCCACGTCCTAGCTCCACCAAGTCTGAACTATGAAAAATAAACCTAAGTGTGCTATTTATATTAGTAGGAATCTTTCCCGGAATAACAAGCAACGTGTCACGGAGTGCATCGCGGAGCACGGCCTCCATGACACGCTACGGACGCGGAGGCTCTCTGGAAAATCACCTGAAATTGGCCCAGGCAGCACCCTGCCGCGTTGGCAGTGTGTCACGCTGCCTGGGCAGCGCGTTGCAGCCCCTTGGTCGCGGAGGCCATCTGCCGTGGCACGTTGCCAACGTGCAGGTGGGCTGTTTTGAGCGGCCTGCCTGCCGTGGCACCTTGTCGACGCGCCGGTGGGCTGTTTTGTGCCTCTTCCTTGCCGACGTTCGCGTGTTAATTCCGTTTCCAAGCTTCTACTTCACCAACTCATGGATTAGTTACTCAAACATCATCAAAACCTACAAAACAAATGCTAATCATGTTGGTTAGCACATATCTCCACATTATATATAATTACATGAAAATGTATACAATAACTTAGATAAACAAGACTAATTTAAGTAATAAAGAGTATCTCGGGCATATATTTTTGCCCGTGATCACAACCCCACACTTAAAGCCTTGTTCGTCTCGAACAACCTTTTACATATCATGCATATGGAGACTCCCACATAACTAATTTAGCAAGATAATTCAAGTTACGGCTATAATGATTACGTAAGATACAAGCTAAAAGTAGAGCATGCCTGATTTGATCATTGAAATGAAGTACAACTATGTTAAGACTTCTTAACCTCAAGAGTCGACTCTCAATATTAGCAAACTCATGTAAATTAACTGATTAAGACATTCCACATGAATTTTATCCTTCATTAAACATGTGCCCCTCACGGAAAGAAAGTTACCCATTTTCACACGCAAAAACAATTTTTTATATCACAACATGTGTGGGTATATGAATAGAATTACGCTCACTCTCACAAAGAATTCACATGCATTATGTAATGACCCATAAGCTTGCCCTTAGTGTTTTATTCCACTAATTTAAGGATGTATGAATGTAAGATCAAGTAGGACTTTTTAGGTTGTAATGTAACTCAGGTGCGGGTAAGTACTATTATGATCAGTAATAGTGACTATCTTTCCTAAGCGCTTTTAATACATCACGCCTTCATTACAAACTTCCCTTCCCTCACTTCACCTTTTTCTCTTTTCATCTTTCTTTTTCCTCTTTTGTTCCCCCTTTCTTTAGGCGCTTTTAGCTTATTAGTAAGGAGTTCTACAAGTAACTTTTCATTTATTTATTTTCTTACTCCCTACTAATACTCACCCATATTCAAACAAGTGCACCCTCGACCTTTCTCAACTCTTACAATTGCTACTTTCCCTTCTTTTTCATTCTTCTCACTCCTTTACTCTTTCGGATTTTTCCTTTAAGCGCTTAGGAGTTTTGGTTCAATTTCAAGGCTAATGAAAGAAAAAGGATTAAGCTTACGTTGGATCTGTCAAAGAATAGGCTCAAGGCTCAATGGGGTTAACTAGGATTAATTTTTCAAGGTAGGTATAATGAGGGATAAAAGTTTGGTTCATTCAAAGAAATGCCTAAATCATCTCCTACAATTCCTTCATTTCGTTTTATATACACACCAGGCAAGTTCTAGACATTCCACAATAGCATAGAATACTCAAAAACCTTACACTCATGGCACATGCTCAAATCAAGACATAATTAGTAGACTCTTACTCAGCTAATCACAAGAATTCAGAATTAAGCTTCAATCATATTGAGTCAAATTCAAGAGCCTAAGTGTCTCAAACAAAGTTATACACTTGCATACTTCACACTGAACATACTTGCATCTTACAACCATGTATAGCACATAAAAAGAACATCAAGCCCCAATTAGTTATGGTTTCAAAAACCCAAAACCTATCAACTAATTTTCCTCAAGACGGTCGTCATCCATCCATCGTCGGAAACAGTCCCTAGCTATGACTAAAAACTTTATATCCAGACCAAGGAAAGAAAAAAAGAAAAATTTTATTCTTCGGTTCAAATACCCCCCGTCGGAAAAGAACCAAAAAGAAAAACCAACGGGTGATGAAGTCATGCTTAATCCACAAAAAATTTCAAATTTTTCAAATTTCTCACCAACTTTTGCACAAGCATTACATTCACCAAAATCGTTAAGCACAGAAAATTTTGAAATTTCCCTCACCCCACACTTAAATCATGCTATGTCCTCATAGCATCAAATTAAAATTTACAAAGGGTGCGAAATACTCCCTGGGGCCTTTAGGCTTAGCTAACAGCATGCGTTTCTTCGACTTTGCACAAGTGGGTGGTCAACCCCACACTTTTTCTCTTCCATGCTTGTTAGCTTCATCCTCCACGGGTACTCAGACTTCCCCTCCAGCTGCTTAACTTTCCACCAAAACAACACAAGATGAAAATAAACAAAAATTAACTCAATTGCAAGAAATTAAAATGGTACCTGTGGTACCCTTGGGTTGCCTCCCAAGCAGCGCCTAATTTTACGTCGCGGCACGACGTACCAAGTTTCACCACTTTTTCCTCCACCTTGATGATATGAATCTCACCCCTAATTTCTTTTCTAATTTCCTCTTACGCTCTAGGGGTGGTGGTGAAAAATTGTAAGGACCAAGTAGTAGATGTTTTCTTTTGAACCTATTGGCCCTTATGTAAGCGAAGTCATTTTGTCCTCCTGAGTTGGCAAATTTCAGAATATATGGGGCTTGGTCCTCCTCTAGACATTTCTCTATAAACTTGAAAGACTCTATTTCTATGTTGTCGACCAAACTTAATGTCGAAAAATGCGTAGAGTGTGGTCCAATACACCTCAACTCTGAAATTGCTTTGTGCTTGACTTCCTTACTTGTGTACACCTTTTCAACATCGACATCTATTTCTCCATTAAGGTCAAATGGGAGATATTCTTTTTCTTCTTCCATGAATGGAATTTCTATAGGTATGAGCCGATCACGGAGACACTCAAGAGATTCTAATTGTGGGGCTTCATCCAAAAATTCACCCTTGTATTCCTCTTGTAGTTCCTCTTGAATATCGGCTAAAACTGTCACCTGCAAATTATCACAAGCTTCAGCCTCAGCACACATCTCTGTGAGTTTGACGCTCATCCTACTTACAACCTCTGCATTCTCCTTTTGCTGAATTATCAATTCTGCCACCGACTCCTTCATTGCTTCTGATTGCTCCGCGAGTTGTTTCATCATGTCCTCTATTTGAACTTGGCGTCCCAAGTCCTTATTTTAAACATGCCTATATTCAGCAAAAACAACAAAAGGATCATAGTAGGGGCTTGGGGAAAGGGAATATGCCTTTGGACAATCACCCCAATGGCCATATTGACACCCACATATATTGCACGTGTTACAGTTTTGCCACAAGTGGGGTCCTCCGCAATTCATGCAAGATTCGCCGAAATATGCGTATCCACCATTTATATTCCAAGATGTCATGTCAATGAGGGTATCCGAAAGAGAGAAAAATTAAAATAAACAAAGAATTAAAACAAATACTAAGACCAAGTTGTCAACACTTAAGAAAATAAAACAAAAATACAGTAAATTTACACTTAACACAATTTCACAAATCGCCTAGCCTCCCCGGCAACGGCGCCAAAAACTTGTTCGATGTTCTGCTCAGGTTGGTATTATATATTATAAACCGACACGCAAGTGCACGTGGTCAAACAAGTAATAAAGTGGCTAAGTAAGCCAAGTATCGATCCAAGGAGGCTCAGGGTATGTAAAGATTGCCTAAGTATACTATATTCTTATTTTACTTCTAACTATGCTAACAACAACGTAACCAACAGTTAATTGAGTTTTTGTTTATAAAATACAGACTAAAACTATTAAAAATTATTTACGGTGAATTTAAACTATGGATATGAGCATGCCAAGGTTAAGAACAAGTAATGAATTCGATTGTAATAATAATTCGGTTAATCTCTTCTTCATGTTGCTAGCCAAGAACAATAGCCTAGAAATTAAAACTCTCGTATTTAATTTCACTTAAGAATCATAAACCATTCGTCTACATTTCTGTGATCAAATGCAATTTACGACCTAGCAATACAATTCCGGTTCCTAAACTGACTAATACGGCTTTCAAGTATATTTCTATCAGGAAAGCACATCAAAACCCAATTTTCCCAAATCAAGTTAAGAACAATACCCTATTAATTCACAACTTTCCAATTTCTTGCTCTCTCGAGTGAAATTGGACTTTTTAGATGTACATTAATGTCGGCCAAGCACTAATGCAGTAAGAACAAGAATTAATAGAACAACATGAAAGAAGAAGAAGAAAACCATATCATTTACAATCAAAATTCACTACACATGTTCAAAACCTTAGCAAGGAAGAGAATTAGCCACTCATTTGTGGATTGATCATCCTAAAATGAGTGTAAATCATACGTACAATTGGTACAAAGAAGAAAGGAAGAGAAGAAATCTCTTAGCTTTTTCGTCCCTCAACTGCTGCTAACCCACGTCCTAGCTCCACCAAGTCTGAACTATGAAAAATAAACCTAAGTGTGCTATTTATATTAGTAGGAATCTTTCCCGGAATAACAAGCAATGTGTCACGGAGTGCATCGCGGAGCAAGGCCTCCCTGACACGCTACGGACGCGGAGGCTCTCTGGAAAATCACCTGAAATTGGCCCAGGCAGCACCCTGCCGCGTTGGCAGCGTGTCACGCTGCCTGGGCAGCGCGTTGCAGCCCCTTGGTCGCGGAGGCCATCTGCCGTGGCACGTTGCCAACGTGCAGGTGGGCTGTTTTGAGCGGCCTGCCTGCCGTGGCACCTTGTCGACGCGCCGGTGGGCTGTTTTGTGCCTCTTCCTTGCCGACGTTCGCGTGTTAATTCCGTTTCCAAGCTTCTACTTCACCAACTCATGGATTAGTTACTCAAACATCATCAAAACCTACAAAACAAAGGCTAATCATGTTGGTTAGCACATATCTCCATATTATATAAAATTACATGAAAATGTATACAATAACTTAGATAAACAAGACTAATTTAAGTAATAAAGAGTATCTCGGGCATATATTTTTGCCCGTGATCAGGGGCGTCTACTAGAACAACTGGTGAACAGCGCCAGCGCAGATTCTATGCCTTAGCCACTCATCAGGAGCAGGATGCCTCACCAGATGTAGTTACCAATATGTTTAGAGTCTTTCATGTTGATGTATATGCATTGCTAGATCCAGGAGCTACTCTATCTTTCGTGACGCCTTATATAGCCAGTAGCTTTGGAGTTAGTCCCGATGTCTTATTAGGGCCCTTCTCAGTTTCTACTCCCGTAGGTGACTTAGTTATGGCTAGATGGGTGTATAGAGACTGCCTAGTCTAAATTCTTCATAAGGTCACCTCAGCAGACTTGATAAAGTTATCCATGACCGATTTTGATGTATTCTCGGCATGGATTGGCTATTTGCATGCTATTCTTTAGTTAATTGTATGACTCGATTAGTAGAGACATATTTCCCGGCGAGTCTATCTTAGAGTGGGAGGGTAGTTTAACTGTTCCTGCAGGTCGATTTATTCCCTACCTTAAGACTAGAAAGATGATTTCTAAGAGTTGCATGTACCATCTAGTTAGGGTTAAGGATGTGGAGTCTGAGATCCCAACTATCCATTCTGTACTAGTCGGACGTGAGTATCCACAGATCTTTCCTGATGATTTTCTAGGTATCCCTCCCGAGTGGGAGATTGATTTCGGTATAAATCTTCTTCTTGACTCGTAGCCTATATCAATTCCTCCTTACAAAATGGCTCTAGCTGAGCTAGAAAAGTTTAAGGATCAGTTGAAGGATCTATTAGATAAGGGCTTTATTAGGCTGAGTAAGTCTCCATGGAGTGCACCAGTCCTGTTCATGCAGAAGAAAGATGGTTCTCTTTGGATGTGCATGTACTATAGGCGGTTGAGCAAGGTCACCATCAAGAATAAGTATCCTTTACTGAGGATCGATTATTTGTTTGACCAGCTTTAGGGTGCCAAGTGTTTCTCCAAGATTGATCTCAGATTCAGGTATCACCAGCTCAGGGTTTGGGAGAGTGACATCCCGAAAACCGCCTTCATGACTCGGTATGGTCACTGCGAATTTGTTGTTATGTCTTTCGGACTAACCAATGCTCCTGCAGCTTTTATGGATCTAATGAGCAGGGTTTTCAAGGCAAATTCAGACATTTCATGATTGTGTTGATTAATGAAATCCTTATATACTCTCAAAGCGAGGAGGAGCATGCCGCTCACTTGAGAATAGTGCTTCATACCCTCAACGATCGTCAGTTGTATGCAAAGTTCAGCAAATGTGAATTTTGGTTGGACTAGATAGCATTTCTAGGCCATGTGGTATCAGGTAAGGGCATAAAAGTAGACTCTCAAAAGATCGAGGCGTTAAAGAACTGGCCCAGACTGATGAACCCATAAGATATCAAGAGCTTTTTGGGCTTAGCAGGTTACTATTGGAGATTCGTGGAGGGTTTTTCATCTATTGCCACACCATTGACCAAGTTGACTCAGAAGAAGGTGAAGTTTCAATGGTCGGAGGCTTGTGAGAAAAGCTTCCAAGAGTTGAAGACCGGACTCACTTCCGCACCAGTGTTGACTCTACCCGAGGGAACGGATGGCTTTGTAGTGTATTATGATGCTTCACGAGTTGGACTTAGGTGTGTGTTGATGCAACATGGGAAAGTGATAGCATATGCCTCGAGACAGTTGAAAGTTCATGAAAAGAATTACCCGACCCATGATCTTGAATTGGCCGCCGTGGTGTTTGCATTGAAAATATGGCAGCATTACTTGTATGGGGTACATGTGGATTTATTCACGAATCATAAGAGCTTGAAATATGTGTTCATGCAGAAAGACCTCAATCTTCAGTAAAGGAGGTGGTTCGAGCTACTTAAGGACTATGATATGAGTGTTCTTTACCACTTGAGCAAGGCTAATATGGTAGTAGACGCACTTAGTAGACTCTCTATGGAAAGTGTGTCCCACGTGGATGAGGGAAAGAAAGAATTGGTAAAAGATGTCCATCGACTTGCGAGGTTGGGAGTTAGATTGGTCGACTCGACCGATGGCGGCGTTGTTGTGCAAAATGGATTAGAATTGTCCTTGGTGGTTGATGTCAAATCTAGACAAGATGAGGACCCAATTTTTGTAAAGCTAAAGGAAGCCGTTCGAAGTCAAAAGGTGGAGCTTTTCTCCCAAGGGGGAGATGGTGTACCGCGGTACTAGGGTCTTCTATGTGTTCAAGATGTCGATAATTTGAGGGACCAAATATTGCATGAAACACATGGATCCCGGTATTCTATCCATCAGCGTACTACTATGATATATCATGACGTGTGGGAAATATATTGGTGGAACGACATGAAGAATGATATTGCATAATTCATAGCTAGGTGCCCCAACTATCAGCAGGTGAAAGTCGAGCATCAAAGGCCAGGAGGCATACTCTAGGATATTAGAATTCCCACTTGGAAGTGGGAAGAGATCAATGTAGGTTTCCTTATAGGCCTACCTCGTACTTATCGACACTATGATTCTACTTGGGTGGTGGTAGACAGGTTGACCAAGGCTTCACACTTTCCACTAGTTAAAACCACAGAATAGCGGATGATTACACCAAATTGTATATTCGGGAGCTGGTCTGCCTTCATGGAGTGCCCTTGTCCATTATTTCAGATCGAGGTACTCAGTTTACCTCTCAATTTTGGCGGTCTTTCCAAAAAGGGCTTGGGACTCAGGTTAAGTTTAGCACAGCATTCCATCCACAAACTGATGGCCAGGCGGAACGAACAACCCAGACTCTTGAGGACATGTTGAGGGCATGTGTTATGGATTTTAAAGGTAGTTGGGATGATCATGTACCCTCAATCGAGTTTGCTTGTAATAAAAGCTATCACTCTAGTATCCAGATGGCACTGTTTGAGGCTCTTTACGAGCGGAGGTGTAGATCTCCAATTGGATGGTTTGAGGTTAGTGAGGCAACTATGACAGGGTCTGGTTAGGTTCATTAGGTCATGGTAAATATTCATTTGATAAGGGACAGGCTGAAGACCGCTCAGAGTCGTCAGAAATCATATACTGATGTGAGGAGAAGAGATTTGGAGTTTGAGGTGGATGATTGGGTATTTCTAAAGGTATCCCCCATGAAGGGAGTAATGCGGTTTAGAAAGAAAGGAAAACTTAGTCCCCACTATGTTGGTCCCTACCGAATTTTGGGGAGAGTTGGTACGGTGGCGTATTAGTTGGACTTGTCATCGGAGTTATCTTTAGTTCATCTCGTGTTTCACGTGTCACTTTTGAAGAAGTGTTTGGGTGATCCAACATTAGTAGTTCCGGTGGACAGCGTTGGTGTCAAAGACAGCCTCAGTTATGAAGAAATTCTCGTTGAAATCTTTGATCGTCAGGTATAGAATCTAAGGAACAAGGAAGTAACTTCAGTTAAGGTATTATGGAGAAATCAGCATGTTGAAGGAGATACGTGGGAAGCTATTGCAGATATGATGGCTAGATACCTACATTTGTTCTCTACCGGCTCAATTTCAGCTTGACGTATCAGTTTTGCACTAAGACTCTATTTAGTCTTCATGTTTAAATTATGTGCACAAGTTTCTTTTATGTATATGGATGTGTGTATGATTGGTGAATTTAGTTCAGCTGTGTATTTTGAATCGGAGGTAGTCATTCTGTCAGTTTTCGGTTAAAAGCGATCAGTTTTGAATATGATAGATTGTATGTTTCTGTTTTCTTGTTGTTTCCAAATTTGAGGACGAATATTCCCAAGGGGGAGATATTGCAGTACCCCAAAAGTGCCTAGGAGTAGACTCGAAAAGCTAAAATGTAAGACTACTTAAAGTTGGGGAAAAGTTGTAGGACGAGAGGTACAAAGTCTCGTGGTTAGTAACCACGAGCAGTTGTGAGTAGTCGTGGCATAGGGTTAGGCCTAGTGACAGTGTAGACAATGGGCGTCACAACAACCCGTTGTGAGGAAGGACGGCCCATTGTCTGGAGTCGTGGTAAGATAGTGGACTTTTTTAGTGGAGACGACGGATGGAAACCACGACCTGTTGTAGGACACAACAAGTCGTGGTTAGGCTCATTGTGAAGGAGTTTAGATTTTCTGAAGGGGGAAATAATGACTGGTTCAACGACCCATTGGAACCTAGAACGACTCATCCTGTTCATCTGTGGTTAAAATATATGGCTGGGAAACTGCATAGCACGGGTAGATACCACAGGTCATAGTATCCTCCAACGACCCATTTGTTCACCCATTGTTTAGCTACATGATCAGTTTTCAACAAAAACAGTAAGGGAATTTCCGTCATTTCCTAGTCTAAAGGCCCTATACTATGTCTTTTAAGGCTCGTTTTGAGGGGTTTTGAGAGGGGAAAAGCCTACTCTATGTTTTTCTTCTCATGCATGCAAGTTTGAAGGATTGAAGAGGTGATTCAAGGCCAAATTTGAAGGTTTCCATTGGAATCTTAGCTTGGGAAATTAGAGGGTGTTAGAATTCACCATTCTCAGGTATGTAAGGCTATGAGTGGGTGCTTCCTTCCACACCCATGCCCAATTTCTATCAAAATATGATGAAATGTCTATGATCAAGTATGGGGTTTTACACAATTATATAATTCTAGAATTTCGATACATGGGCATGATTAGATTGCATTTATATTGATGAATTATAAGCTTGGGCAGATTCTAAATTGTTTTCAATACAAAAATTGTTTTCCAAAAATCATGAACCTAAAATGCCTAAGGATGAGAAGTTCATAAAAGTAGTAATGGATGATGAATGCATGATGATGTTTAGATTTAATGATGAAAAACATGTTTCTAAGCTAACCATGATTATGATTTTATTTTCAAAAGAAAATGAATAGATCCTAGCATGATAAAGCTTTCGGAAATGCTCATATATTGATTTAAAGTGATGATTTTTCCGACATAAACTTACCACATTGTTTGAAGTGTACTTCGAATTTTATTTCATAAATTCTAGCTTATGGTATGTTTAGAAATAAAGCTTCTCATAGGAATGAATGTATAATTGAGATGTATGTCATTATCGAGCTTTGTCAATAGACAATGTTGAGCTTCATTTCACACGATGTTGATTTATGCATGATTTCATATCAAGCTTCCTCATTAGACGATGTTGAGCTTCGCCAATTGAAGTTGTTGAGCTTCATTATATACGATGTAGAGCATTGCTTGTTTTTGGAGAAGAGTATAGCACCAACCGGGATAAGGGTCGATCGCCCTATGCCCCAGAACTACACGCCAATGTAGGTTGATACTATTATATTATTGGGACCTTCCTTGTGAGCTATCCCCAGCCCGACTTGCCCTTGAGCTTGATATCGATATCACAGTCCATCTCCCTAGCAAGGTTATGGATGGCTCTATCTACTTTAGTGTGATAGTTGGGACCATGTAAGCTCTATGATGGTATGTTGGTTAAGTGACGAGTCTCTCACTATCTATATCTTCCAAATTTGCATTTTCATTACTCACGATGATTACCTTATGCATACATATTCTAAAAGTAAGGTTTGACTCATTGTTCAGCTTTTGATATAAATGTTATGTTCAGCTTTGAGTCATTCGAGTTAGTCATGATGTTGTAAAGCTAAGCATGATCATGTCATGATAAGATTTCAATTTCGGAATGAATGCATGTAGCCCTTCTACTTATACTTGAAATCTTATGATGTGGTATGAAGGTTATAAATGATTTACTTTGCTAGAGAGATTTTACCTACCTTGCATACTCAGTACATTCCACGTACTAACCAAATACTTTCTGTGCTACATTGTTTCATGATGCAAGATCTGGTTCACAAGTTGAGCCCCACTCATAGTCGCTTTCTAGAATTAGCACCAGCATGATTGGTGAGTCCTCATCTTTCGAGGACTAAACTTTAAGCTTCATGTCATATTTCAGTTTTCATATTGTTGAGTTAGTTGGGGGTTTGTCCCATCATCTCGTCTAGACTAGAGGCTTTCAGACTTATATACGTATAGCTTCGAATATTATTCTGTTGTGTTGTTTTATGAGACTTGCACTGATTTATAACTATGTTTTCTTAAGTTTATCGAATGAGTTAGTTGTACACTTATGCCATGGGTCGACTTGGGGTCTCTCGGAGTCCCTTGTCCCGTGTCTACTATCTGGGTCTACGCTCGGGTCGTGACATGATTGAACTTGGGAAAGGGAATCGAAAGGGTTAAATATAAATACAGAACGAAAATTCAAAGACCCTTGAACCCATTTGTGATTGGATAGAAGTTGTTTTTGAGGATAGGGATATACCCTTCAACCCCGTTTAGTTAATATACAAGTAGGCATAATTGTCGTTTCATAATTCTCCTGTGACCATAGGGATATAGGCGTCAGAGTCGTGAAATAGTTCTTGGATGCTAGAATAGTGGCAAGAAATGAGATAGTAACTTGCAATTAACTGTCTTAGGAAGAATCATGCTAGTTTAATTACGTCTGAAAAACTCAACTTGAAACCAACCAAGTGTCATTACCTAGTCTATCATCATTATCAAAATTCAATCAAGCTTGCATTCGTTTTGGTTAATTTTTACAATTGAAGTTTTAGTAGTTTAATTCTCCAAATCAATCTTCATTTTGCTTGTTTTGTAGATTAGTGAAAATAAAGTGACAACCTTATAGCGATTAAATTGACAATTCCCTATGGGTACGATATTTGGATTTAGCAATCCTATATTAGTTAACGACCACATGCGCTTGGGTGACATCATAATCTGAAAACATGCATAATGAAAATACTAGTAAAATTGATATGAGGTCATGTACATGTACTAAAAACTAAAGCTCTAACTATAACAGATCTAAACTATACTGAAACTGAACTACATTATGGGAGAATATATTAAGCGCCATATAACCACATGAGCTCGACGTGGAGTTTGATGTATACGATCTATCACTAGGACCCAATATACCTTGCTAGGATATTGTAATACCCTAAAGGTTCCTAAGATCAGACCCCCAGGGTTGAATTAGAAAAATCAGGAAAATTTACACTAGGTCACAGAACAAGCCATTCAGTGACTCGTGGTGTGACCTAACGGGTTGTCAAGTGACCCATTAAGTGGTTCCCATTATGAAGAGGTACCTTTTCTTAGGTAGTGGCAATGGATGAGATGATGAGTCTTCATGACATCCAATGAATCGTGGTATGACCTATCAAGTGGGTAGAGGTTGAGATTGCAATATTGGTAACGGGTCAAGGGGATGAGTCGTTGTGTCCTAACAACTCGTTAAGTTGGTCATGGGGTGAGAAGGTTGGGAGACAGGAAATTTATAGTGGAGGTGACGAGGGGAGACAACGAGTCGTTAGAGAACCTAATGACTCGTCATGTCCCTCGTGGTGACTAGTAGTGTAACTTTTCTAGGCGAATTAATAAGGGCATTGTATAGCAGGATATTTGGACAAGGACCGCATGACAACTTTGCTCCATCATGACATGGACTTCCCTCGCATTGTGTTGTACGCTCAGCAGATGGAGGCGGCACATTCGAGGGAGAGGGAGGCCAAGAGGGCTAGGACTGAGGACCACAGATTCTCTTAGTAGAGGTCCGGTGGTGGGCACCAACATTAGACCCACGAGAGATCATCAGCCCTAGTATCTTCAGTGCTGAGGGTACCATCTAGGCCCAGACATGATCAGAGAGGGCGAGCGTCAGGCTCGAGGGGTCATTGCAGTAGGCCCGCGGATTCCAGCATTCCAGCTTGTCGCAGGTGTGGCCGAGGGCACACAGGCCAGTGTTTGGTAGGGTTAGGAGCTTGTTTTTGGTGTAGGCAGCCGGGACATATGCTCAGAGGTTGTCCCGCTGTGAGACAAGATCAGGTTACAGGAAAGGCACAACTTCTAGTTCTGTAGCGCCTTCCCCACGCACAGCACATCAGGGGGTATCTACTAGCACAGCTGGCGGTATGTTGTTCAGAGTATTTCATGTTGATGTATATGCATTGCTAGATCTAGGAACTACCCTATCTTTTGTAACGCCTTATATAGCTAGTAGCTTCGAAGTTAGTCCCGATGTCTTATTAGGGTCCTTCTCAATTTCTACACCTGTAGGTGACTTAGTTATAGCTAGACGGGTGTGTAGAGACTGCCCAGTCTCAATTCTTCAGAAGGTCACCTCAGCATACTTGATAGAGTTAGCCATGACCGATTTTGATGTATTCTCGACATGGATTGGCTATTTGCATGTTATGTGCTATGACTGATTTTGATGTATTCTCGGCATGGAATGGCTATTTTCATGCTATGCTTCAGTTAATTGTAGGACCCGGTCAGTAGAGTTCATATTTTCAGGTGAGTCTATCTTAGAATGGGAGGGTAGTTCAGTTGTGCCTGTAGGTCAATTTATTTCCTACCTTAAGGCCAGAAAGATGATTTCTAAGAGTTGCATGTACCATCTAGTTAGGGTTAAGGACGTGTAGTCCGATACCCCAACTATCCAATATGTACTAGTAGTACATGAGTATCCACAGTTCTTTCAGATGATTTGCCAGGTATCCCTCCCACGCGGGAGATTAATTTCGGTATAAATCTTCTTCCCGACTCATAGCCTATATCTATTCCGCCTTACAAAATTGCTCCAGCCGAGCTAGAAGAGTTGAAGGATCAGTTGAAGGATTTGTTAGATAAGGGCTTTATTAGGTTGAGTAAGTCTCCATGGAGTGCACCCGTCCTATTCATTCAGAAGAAAGATGGTTCTCTTTGGATGTGGATTGACTATAGGCAGTTGAACAAGGTTACCATCAAGAAAAGGTATCCTTTACCCATGATCGATGATTTGTTTGACCAGATTTAGGGTGCCAAGTGTTTCTCCAAGGTTGATCTCAAATTTGGGTATCACCAGCTTAGGGTTCGGGAGAGTGATTTCTCGAAAATCGCCTTCAGGACTCGGTATGGTCACTATGAATTTGTTGTTATGTCTTTTGGACTAACGAATGCCCCTACAACTTTTATGGATCTAATGAACAGGGTGTTCAAGGCATATTTTGACATGTTCGTGATCGTATTCATTTATGACATCCTTATATACTATCAAAGCGAGGAGGAGCCTGCCGCTCACTTTAGAATAGTGCTTCAAATCCTCAACGATCATCAGTTGTATGCAAAGTTCAACAAATGTGAGTTTTGGTTGGACTCTGTGGCCTTTCTACGCTATATGGTATAAGGTGAGGTCATAAAAGTAGACTCTCAAAAGATTGGGGCGTTAAAGAACTAGCCCAGACCGGTGAACCCATTAGATATCAAGAGCTTTTTGGGCTTAACAGGTTACTATTGGAGATTCGTGGAGGGTTTTTCATCTATTGCCGCACCATTGACCAAGTTGACTCAGAAGATGGTGAAGTTTCAATGGTGGGAGGCTTGTGAGAAAAGCTTCAAAGAGTTGAAGACCCAACTCACTTCAGCACCACTGCTGACACCAGAGGGAACGGATGGCTTTGTAGTGTATTGTGGTGCTTCGCGAGTTGGACTCGGTGTGTGTTGATGCAACATGGAAAAGTGATAGAATATGCCTCGTGACAGTTGAAAGTTCATGAAAAGAATTACCCGACCCATGATCTTGAATTGGCCGCCGTTGTGTTTGCATTGAAGATATGGCAGCATTACTTGTACGGGGTACACGTGGATGAATTCATGAATCACAAGAGCTTGCAATATGTGTTCACGCAGAAAGACCTCAATCTTCAGCAAAGGAGGTGGTTGGAGCTACTTAAGGACTATGATATGAGTGTTCTTTACCATCCGGGCAAGGGTAATATGGTAGCGGACGCACTTAGTAGACTCTCTATGGAAAGTGTGTCCCACATGGATGAGGGAAAGAAACAGTTGGTAAAAGATGTCCATCGACTTGCGAGGTTGGGAGTTAGATTAGTCGACTCGACCGATGGCGGCGTTATTGTGGAAAATGGATCAAAATCGTCCTTGGTAGTTGATGTCAAATCTAGAAAAGATGAGGACCTGATTTTAGTAAAGCTGAAGGAAGTCGTTCGAAGTCAAAAGGTGGAGGCTTTTCTCCCAAGGGGGAGATGGTGTACTGCGGTACCAGGGTCGTCTATGTGTTCCAGATGTCGATAATTTGAGGGCCCAGATATTGCATGAGGCACATAGATCCAGGTACTCTATCCATTGGGGTACTACTATGATTATCATGACGTGCGGGAAATATATTGGTGGAACGGCATGAAGAATGATATTGCAAAATCCATAGCCAAATGCCCAAACTGTTAGCAGGTGAAAGTTAAGCATCAAAGGCCGAGAGGCGTACTATAGGATATTAGCATTCAAACTTGGAAGTGGGATAGATTAATATGGGTTCCATTACAGGCCTACCTCGTACTCACCGACACTATGATTCTATTTGGGTAGTGGTAGACCGGTTGACCAAGGCTGCACACTTTTTACCGGTTAAGACCACAGCGGATGATTATTCCAAATTGTATATTCAGGAGCTTCTATGGCTTCGTGAAGTGCCCTTGTCTATTATTTCAGACTGAGGTACTCAATTTACCTCTCAGTTTTGGCGGTCTTTCCATAAAGGGCTTGGGAGTCAGGTTAAGCTCAGCACAGCATTCCATCCGCAAATGGATGGCCAGGCGGAATGAACAATCTAGACTCTTGAGAACATGTTGAGGGCATGTGTTATGGATTTTAAAGGTAGTTGGGATGATCATGTACCCTATATCGAGTTTGCTTATAATAACAGCTATCACTCTAGTATCCAGATGGCACTGTTTAAGGCTCTTTACGGGCGGAGGTTTAGATCTCCCATCGGATGGTTTGAGGTTAATGAGGCAGCTATGATAGGGTCCTATTCGGTTCATTAGGCCATGGTAAATATTAATTTGATAAGGGACAGGCTAAAGACCACTCAGAGTCGTCAAAAATCATATGCTGATATGTGAAGAGAAGAGATTTGGAGTTTGAGGTGGATGATTGGGTATTTCTAAAGGTATCCCCCATGAAGGGAGTAATGCGGTTCGGAAAGAAAGGGGAACTCAGTCCCCGCTATGTTGGTCCCTATCGGGTTGTGTGGAGAGTTGGTAAGGTGGAGTATGAGTTGGACTTGTCATTGGAGTTATCTTTAGTTCATTTTGTGTTACACGTGTCACTTTAAGAAGTGTTTGTGTGATCCAACATTAGTAGTTCCGGTGGATAGCGTTGGTGTAAAAGACAGCCTCAGTTATGAAGAAATTCCTGTTGAAATCTTGGATCGTCGGGTTTAGAAGCTAAGGAACAAGGAAGTAACTTCAGTTAAGGTATTGTGGAGAAATCAGCATGTTGAAGGAGCTACGTGGGAAGTTGAAGCGGATATAATGGCTAGATACCCACATTTGTTCTCTACCGGCTCAGTTTCAACTTGACGTATCAGTTTTGCACTCAGACTCTATTTAGTATTCATGTTTAAATTATGTGCACAAGTTTCTTTTATGTATGTGGATATGTGTATCATTGGTGAATTTAGTTCAGCTATGTGTTTTGAATTGAAGGTAGTCATTCTGTCAGTTTTCGATTAAAAGCGATCAATTTTGAATATGATAGATTGTATGTTTCTATTTTCTGCTTGTTTCCAAAATTCGAGGATGAATGTTCCCAAGGAGGAGATATTGTAATACCCTGAAAGTTCCTAGGAATAGACCCGGGAAGCTAAAATGCAAAACTGCTGAACGTTGGGGAAAAGTTGCAGAACGAGAGGTACAACAACTCATGGTAAGTAACCATGAGCCGTTGTGAGGAGTCGTGGAATGGGCTTAGGCTTGGTGACAGTGTAGACAACGGGCGTCACAACGACCCATTGTTAGGAAGGACGGCCCATTGTCTGGAGTCGTGGTAAAATAGTGGACTTTTTCAGTGGAGACGATGGATGGAAACCACAACTCATTGTAGGACACAATGAGTCGTGGTTAGGCTCGTTATGAAGGAGTTCAGATTTTCACAAGGGGGAAACAACGACTTGTTCAACGACTAGTTGGAACCTAGAACGACTCGTCCTGTTCGTCCATGGTTTGAATCTGAGATATGGCTGGTTACAGTGCATAGCACGGATAAATACCACAGGTCATGGTATCCTCCAATGACCCGTTTGTTCACCCATTGTTTGGCCCATTAATCAGTTCTCAACGAATTCGTAAGGGCATTTCATCATTTCCTAGTCCTAAGGACCTATATTATGTCTTTTAAGGCTCATTTTGAGGGGTTTTAAGAGGGGAAAAGCCAACTCTAAGTTATTTTTCCCATGCATGCAAGTTTGAAGGATTGAAATGGTGATTCAAGTCCAAATTTCAAGGTTTCCGTTGGAATCTTAGCTTGGGAAATTAGAGGGTGTATGAATTCACCATTCTCAGGTATGGAAGGCAATGAGTGAGTGCTTCCTTCCACACCTATGACCAATTTCAATCAAAATATGATGAAATGTCTATAATCATGTATGGGGTTTTACCTAATTGTATAATTCTACAATTTCGATACATGGGTAAGATTAGATTGCATTTATATTGATGAATTATAAGCTTGGGAATATTCTACTTTGTTTTCAATACAAAAAAAAATTTCCAAAAATCTTGAATCTAAAATGCCTATGGATGAGAAGTTCATAAAAGTAGTGAAGGATGATGAATGCATGATGATGTTGAGATTTAATGATGAAAAACATGTTTCTATGCTACCCATGATTATGATTTTATTTTCAAAAGGAAATGAGTAGATCCTAGCATGGTAAAACTTTGGTCAATGCCCACATGTTGATTTAAAGTGATGATTATCCCGTCATAAACTTACCACATTTTTTGAAGTGAAGTTCCCCAATTATTTTTCATAAATTCTAGCTTGTGGTATATTTAGAAATAAAGCTTCTCATAGGAATGAATGTACAATTGAGATGTATGTCATTATCGAGCATTTTCAATAGATAATGTTGAGCTTCGTTTCACACGATGTTGATTTATGCATGATTTCATATTGAGCTTCATCATTAGATGATGTTGACCTTCATCAATTGACGATATTGAACTTCGTTATATACGATGTAGAGCATTGCATGTTTTGGGAGAAGAGTCTAGCACCGAGCGGGCTAAGGGTCGGTTGCCCTATGCCCCAGAACTATGTGCCAACGTAGATTGATACTATTATATTATTGGGACCTCCCTTGTGTGCTATCCCCAGCCCAACTATGCCTTAAGCTTGACATCGATATCATGGTCCATTGCCCAGGCAAGGTTATGAATGGCTCTACCAACTTGAGTGTGGTAGTTGGGACCACGTAAGCTCTTTCGTGGTATGTCGGTTAAGTGACGAGTCACCCACTATCAATATCTTCCAGATTTGCATTTTCATTACTCATGATGATTACCTTATGCATGCATGTTTTAAAAGTAAGCTTTGACTCATTATTCAGCTTTTGATATAAATGTTATGTTCAACTTTGAGTCATTCGAGTCAGTCATGATGTTGTAAAGATAAGCATGATCATGTCATGATAAGATTTCGATTTCAGAATGAATGCATGTAGCCCTTCTACTTATACTTGAAATCTTATGATATGGTATGAAGGTTTTAAATGATTTACTTTGCTACAGCGATTTCACTTCCCTTGGATACTCGGTACATTCCACATACTGACCACATACTTTCTAAGCTTCATCGTTTCTTGGTGAAAGATCCAGTTCACAGGTTCAGCCCCGCTCATAGTCGCTTACCAGAATCAGCACCAATGTGATTGGTGAGTGCTCGTCTTTCGGGGACTAAACTTTCAGCTTCATGTCATATTTCCATTTTTGTATTGCTGAGTTAGTTGGAGGTTTGTCCTATCAACTCGTCTAGACTAGAGGATTTTAGGATTATGTATGTATAGCTTCAGATATTATTCTGCTGTGTCGTTGTATGAGACTTCCGCTGAGTTATAATTGTGTTTTCTTTAGTTTATCAAATGAGTTAGTTGTACTCTTATTCCATGGGTCGACTTGGGGTCTATTGGGGTCCCTTATACCGTGTCTATAGTCTAGGTCTACACTCGGGTCGTGACATGATTGAACTTGGGAAAGGGAATCGAAAGGTTTAAAGATAAATACAGAATGAAAATTCAAAGACCCTTGAACCCATTGGTGATTGGATAGAAGTTGTTTTTGAGGATAGGCATATACCCTTCAACCCCTTTTAGTTAATATACAAGCATAATTGTTGTTTCATTATTCTCCTGTGACTATAGGGATATAGGCGTTAGGGTTCATGAAATAGTTCTTGGATGCTAGGGATAGTGGCAAGAAATGAGATAGTAACATGCAACTAACAACCATAGGTAGAATCATGCTAGTTTAATTACATCTGAAAAACTCAACTTGAAACCAACCAAGTGTCATTCCCTAGTCTATCATCATTATCGAAATACAATCAAGCTTGCATTTGTTTTAGTTAATTTTTACAACTGAGGTTTTAGTAGTTTAATTCTCCAAATCAATAATCACTTTACTTGTTTTGTAGATTAGTGAAAATAAAGTGACAATCTTATAACGATTAAATTGACAAGTCCTTGTGGGTATGATATTTGGCCTTAACAATCCTATATTACTTGACGACCATGCGCGCTTGGGTGACATCATAATCTAAAAACATGCGTAATGAAATTACTAGTAAAATTGATATGAGGTCATGTACATGTACTAAAAACTAAAGTTGTAACTATAACAGATCTAAACTATACCGAAACTGAACTACATTATGGGAGAATCTATTAACCACCATATAACCACGTGAGCTAGACGTGATGTTCGATATATACGCTCTATCAAAAGGACCCAATATACCTTGCCAGGATTATTGTAATACCCTAAAGGTCCCTAAGATCATACCCTGAGAGGGTTGAATTAGAAAAATAAGGAAAATTTACATCAACTCACAGAACAAGCCATTTAGTGACTTGTGGTGTGACCTAACGGGTCATCAAGTGACCCATTAAGTTGATCCCGTTGTGAAGAGGTTCCTTTTATTAGGTAGTGGCAATGGATAAGACGATGAGTCTTCATGACTCCCAACGAATCGTGGTATGACCTGTCAAGTGGGTAGAGGGTGAGATTGCAATATTGTTAACGGGTCGAGGGGATGAGTCGTCGTGTCCCTAATGACTCATTAAGCTGGTCGTGGGTTGAGAAGGTTGGGAGACTGGAAATTTACAGTGGAGGTGACGAGGGGAGACAACGAGTCGTTAGAGAACCTAATAACTCGTCATGTCCCTCGTGGTGACTAGTAGTGTCACTTTTCCAGGCGAATTAATAAGGGAATTTTCATAATTCCTAAGCTCCTAAGCCGTAAACTACGTCATTTTAAGCTCTGAAAGAAGTGTATTGAGGGAGTTTAACCTATTCTAATTCATTCAACTCCCATGCATGCAAGTTTAGAAGTTTCCCTTTGAAGATCAAGCTTGAAGTTCCTCAATTCTTCCCCAAATGTCTTGGGTTTTTGAAGTCAAGTTTTGATTCACCTTACCTAGGTATGTAACGTTATGAATGAGAGTTTCCTTTCATTCTCATGCCCAAAATTTCTCCTCAAAGTTCGTGAATTCAAGTATCAATCCAAGTTGATGATCTTATGGGGTTTTAGCCCAATTTCATGATATTCTCTATGATTTGGTTATGGGTTAATTCCCTTCATGTTTCAAAGTATGTTTTAAGATTTATGGGAAGATTTTGTATCTATTTTCATTATAAATTCATGATTTTATGTTTTAAAAAATTACGCTCAATTATGCACATTTCATGAAAAGTAAAGTTTATGATTTATGATTTCATGTATAATGAGATATCTAGCATGATTGAATGTTTACAAATTTCTATCTATGAATCTATGATCTTGAAGTGTATTTCAAGTATGTGTGATATTAAGATTTGGGCAAGCTCACATAAGTTAAGTATGTTTCCACAATTTAGCCAAAGCTAATAAGATTAGCTTATGATATGTTTTGTAGTCAAGAATCCTCATGTTCAGATTTCAGACTATTCATGTGATTATGATATCAGCTTCGTCGAAAAATGATGATAGCACTATGTATGTTTTTGGGAGTAGTGTCTAGAACTAAGTAGACTTGGGGTTTCAAGTTTCTCCGATCTCAAAATACACGCTAAGGTAGGTATATTTATACATTGGGACCTTCCTTGTGAGCTTCCCCTGCCGCCATAGGGGTCTTCAGCTTGATATTGATATAATGGTAGCATCCTTAGCCTTGACAAGGTTTTGGACAGCTCTGCCCACTTGAGTGTGATAGTTGGGCCATCATGTAAGCTCTATCGTGATGGTGTCAGTTGTGATGAGTCTCCCATTGTTCCTCATGATTTCAGTTATGCATGTGATATTATTTTTACAGAAGGTTTGACCCAATGATCTGCTTATAAGATTTTACTTATGATTTCAGTTATGGAAAGCCATATGAGTTTTATCTTCAGATTTGGGTAATTCTATTCAGATATGATATTCAACATGACTATACATGATTTAGATTCAAATTTCCGCATGCAGTCCTTACTCTTTTGATCTTATGATTTATGTTTATATGCATGATTTCCATTTATAGTTACTTAGCATATTTTACTTACCTTTCATACTCGGTATATTTCAAGTATTGATCATATACTCTATGATGTATCATTTCATGATATAGGCCCGAGCGATCAAACTCAGTTCCACCACTAGTTCAACTTCCCCTCAGTCTCGCTTTGTTTCCAGTATTGGTGAGTCCTCATCTTCTGAGGACCTTTAGCTTAGTGTTTGATTATTTTATTTCAGTTTTAGACTTTAGCGAGCTAGTTGGGGGTGTTTCCCATTAGCTCATCAGACAGTTTAGAGGATTATAATATGTTATGTAGACTTTTAGCTTTTTTGAGCGTTGACTCTGTATAATGTTGTTATGTTATTCATACTTCCGCTGATTCATGTACAGTTTATCAGTTTTTACTTGAAGTATGCTCTTTAGCCACTATGTTCATGTCATGGGTCAACTTGGATTCATTCGTGGTTCTGGGTCCCGTGTCTCGGTTTGGGCCTATATTTGGGTCATGAAAAACTTGGTACCAGAGCAAAGGTTTAGAGTGTCCTAGGGTGTCTAAAAGTTGCGTTAAGTAGAGTCTTTTTGTGTGTGTGAAGTGTGCCACACTTATGATGAAGAGGCTACGAAACGTTTTAGGAAACTTTCCTTCTTTCGTGATTCCACATCGTGCTATGAGTTCAACTTCCTCTCTATCCCTCTAACTCTAGCTTTACGCATTTGCAGAATCATGCCTGCATGATGAGTAAATGGAAGAAGGAAGGGTAATGGGAATTGTCACAACAATGGAAATGGAGACGGGCATTAGCAAGCCCCGCCAGCACCAATAAGTCCTTTTCCCGAGCAAGTCTCTCATGCCAAGTTTAGAAAGTCTTTTCAGATGTTCGCGTAGGCAATGAACACCGTGGTCAACTAGTAGGCGGTGGACCATGTTTCCTAGAATGCGAACAGAGTGGCGGCTAGAGTTCAGGACTTTCTTAAGATGAATCCACCTGAGTTCTGTCTTGCCCCACCTTGCGGGACATGACTGGAACCTAATGCCACACTGGGACCTGGGCTGACCTGGCTAGGCATATGCATCTTAGGTGCCTTCCAGCAACTCAAAATCAAGAAAACATATTGCTATATCTGAGCTGTAAACACAGCCTCGGGCCGACAAGGCCACATAGCAACCTATAAAAGAAAACAGCTAACCCAGCAAACACCATAATAAAGGGATCTTATACGAGCTAGCAAGACCACCATGTTGTCTAATTATAGCAGAAGAAAAGCAGGCAGTCATATCCATACTATAGCTGACAAGCCTACTAACTAAAAGCTATACTAGGCCCCACATGGCCAACATGCAAAATATAACATACATAGGCCCCACACGGCCTACAACATCCAGCAACTGAAAACTGTTGTTCACAAGCCTCTAAGACTGGATAGTGGTCAGGACAGGGCCCCAACCTACCCAAAAACTATAAAACAAAAAGAACAAACCTTTCTAACTATCAACTCTGAAGAAAAGGAGCTGATTGGAATACTAACCCAAGCTAATAGCTAAGAAGGTCCTAAACCATGTCTATCCGCACCTGTAGGAAAGTATGCAGAGCCTCATAGATGGGCGTCAGTACAATATGTACCGAATATATAAGGTAGTAATGAAAATGAATAAATAAAACTGATAAAAGAACTGAAAGTAATCAATGTAAAGGATAAGATTTATACCCTGAATAGCTCCACAACCTGAAGTATAGCTAACAAATAAGTATACAAACAAGAACCTTACTTGGCCCCCATAAGCGTAAAAGGTACAACTAGCACAGAATAACCTATATGGGCCCCCATAAGCCCTGGCAAGTACAATTCAATTTATATACCCCTAGTATGGTCAATATGATTCAACGAGTAACTATAGCCAGCCTACTTGACCTCTAGGTTTGCAACTGAGCCCACTGGGCTCCTGTAGCTGTGTTTGAGCCCTCTGGGCTCCTGTGACTGCACCTTGTGCACACAAGGCTCGATGGAGGGGTAGTGATGCCGTTATGGCATAAAAGAGGTCCATTCATGTATGGACTATAATATGGCCTTATAGGCCTGAATATAGTCTTGTCAAACATAATATAGCTCTTCAAAGCAATCTATAGCGCCGTAGGCGATGACACAGCTAGTAATCCTAAGGTTGGTCGACGGGAGGCTATTTTAGGTGGGGTCTATCCCAAATGACGTTGTAAACTTTAACCTCAACATTATCTGTAGAAGCTAATCACAACACTCATGCTCACAACTTACTTACAATAAAAGTATGTCGTATTGCTATATGATGGGAATAACTTGCCGAAGAGGTTATCCTGAACATACCTCGAATGCCGATTCTCATTTATCCAAATAGTTCCAACCTGTAGCTAGTAATTCCACTCAATTGCATCCCTTCGCTGAGAGAATAAGGCTATTTTCAATCCTAAGACTCGACAAATAATGATATCTTTCAACAACATTAACTATAACTCAACTTCGTTCGATTCAGCCGAAAACTCACAAATTCCCGAGAGTTTAAAAGGTAGAAAGCCTGAACCCGAAGTTAAAATTTTGGTAGATAGGGATTCCGTAAAACCTTCTTTCGAGGAATGGGACAACTACGTGGAAAAAAAGACGTTCTTTCTTAGATTTGAAGCAAGATTTTTTGAAAGTAACAATTCCATTCAGTTCCACTTTCGGAAAACTTGTTGGTCGCGGATCAGACAGTGGGAAGCTAAGTTCCATTTTTAGGTTTAGCAAGCCTGTGACAGCATGAATAGACTAGTATACGCTTAACCAACATTTCGAACTTGTCTCGATACTGACAGTTCAGTGGATGGGATAGCAGAGAGAGAAAGGAAAAGAAGTAGTTCCGAAAGGAGACTTATCTTTAAAATAATAATATCATTGAAATAAGAAAGAAGAGAAATATTCGAGCTTCAATTTTTTTTTGAATTTAAATAATGTAAAAATGTCGCGCGCGAAGCGAATGGGTGTTGTGTCGTGGGTCAATTTCGGGGTGGGGAGTGAAGAGAGACCATAAGAATGATTCATTTGGATCGACGAGATTTTTCATCCCAAAAACTAAGAATCAATGGAATGTCTGTCTATCCATGAACATCTATTCTATCCGTATATCTAGGGGATATCTCTATACATATAGATTTTTTTATGGAATGATATGATCGGCTAGCCGTAGCCGCATATTAGCTATGCTCCATGCGGGATTTCTATTGGATTAAATCTTTTGGACCTAGCGAAAAGGGCTCTAAGCCTTCGCGCAAGCAAGCACGAGAGAAGCAGAGTAGGAAGTAGCTGAAATAACTGAATTTGGGGTTGTTCGATCAAGTAAAGGAAACTGAATGGAATTTATAACTATCTCAATCTTATTTTTTTCGTTTTTCTTTTTATTTTCTGAATATTTAGGAGCTAAGACCATTCCAATGCCCCCTTTCGCCATGCATAAACTAAACCAATGATTAAGATAAGCACGAAAATGTAAGATTCTATAAATACGATACACCCAATACGTCAAAACTCAATGCCCATGGATAAAGAAAAACCGTTTCAACATGTTTTATAGGCTCTATCATATTCAATTGGAAGAGTTTAGGTAATACTTTCAAAGTGACTCTCGACGAGAGAATCCAGACTATTCAGGAAGAATCGCAGCAATTCCCCAATCCTAACGAGCCTCTCTTCTTTACTAAAATACTATTTCGGATGCAGTTTCCATAACGGAAAAAGCGGCATCGTTGACTCCAAAGAAGTAAGCGACGGGTCGGCGGCAAGCAGCACCAGCATCAACAGCGGTAGTACGATTCTATCCGTTCAAGTCTTGGTCTACCGGTGGGTTGTCCTATGAGTAACTCTTGCAAACAAAGAAGAAAAGAGATGGAATTCAAGCCAGCAAAGGAATGAGGTAGGGCACGGTAAAGGTAAAAAGAAGGGACCAGCCTTTCCCTAGATCCTGGTATGAACTCAAAAAAAGCATTTACCCCTCACCTGCTTCATCGGCAAAGCTTCCTCTTGTTCACAACAAAGAGAGCAGATTTACCTATCACCTGTAGCCGCCTAGGGCTCAATTAGAAGTGATTTCTACTATTTTTACTCAGTGGGGTTCTGGTAATCGGAGCTAATTTTCAAGAAATAACTCCGCAGGAACATTCCTCAAAGGCCTGTAACTCGTTATCCAGGACGAATTTGCATTTGGACGAAGTTTAACGGTGTACTTTGATGAAGAATGGATGAAATTGTCATTTGTACTATGTTCTCTATGGAACGGATATGTTTAGAATGATTAATCACATAATGAAGGGATTATATAGTTGTTGAAGCAGCGGTAGGGTGGTGTGGCATGCTGGCCATAGTGCCAGGCCACTGGCACGATGCACTAGGCTAGCAGTATGGTGCGACGCCCAGTGTGCCTGGCCTCCTGCCCACTCAATGTCATGCTCTTATACTCATTCCCCGAGCCCTTTTTTGCATGCGTCACACTTTAAAAGTCTCAACATACATATGCACGCGTCGGCTAAACGATAGGAACTTACAGGGTGTAACATCATCCTCCCCCAGGAACTTTCGTCCTCAAATGTTATCTTAAGCGTAAGAGACTCATCTTTTTTAACTATTGCCAGAAAAATTTTAGCATATTCAACTCTTTAATACAAACTATCCGGAAACCTGAAATGCAAAAAAATTCAACATAGGCACCTCACATGACGCTACAAGAAATGACACGACATAGTTCCATATTATAAAAGCGAACCACTAAATAGTACTGATAATATGAATAATAAAATAATAACTGGGCAACAATCTCACCTCAACTACATGATCTGGACCAAGCCTGAAATAAGTGAGGATATCTAGACCTCATGTCATCCTCAGCTTCCCAGGTCATCTCGCCTACATTTTTGTTCCTCCACAGGACTTTAATGGAGGCTATCTATGAACCTACCAATCCAGTATAACAATTGGAGTCTCTTCATAGGACAACTCTTCATTAACTTGAACATCCTCAACTAGAATAACCCAGGACGGGTTTCCTGTGCACTTTCATAGCATCCACACATGAAAAAATGGATGAACAAATTCTAGCTCTGAGTGCAGTTCTAACTCATATGCCACTTGGCCTATCATTTGAACGATTCTATATGGGCTAATGAACCTAGGGATAAGATTTCCTTTCCTAGAGAATCTCATCATTTCCTTTATAGGTGAAACCTTAAGAAATACCCAATCATCAACATTAAACTCCAAGTCTCTATGTTGCACATCAAAATAGGACTTCTGATGACTCGGGCTGTTAGAAACCATCCTTTGATAAGTTTTACCATTTCTTCTGATTGATGTATCATATCAGGCCCAATCAACCTTGCCTTCCCTACTTCGAACCATCTGATATGGGACCTGCATTTTCGCCTATATAGAGCTTAATAAGGCACCATCTACATAGAAGAATCATAATTGTTATTATATGAAAATTCAATAAGGGGTATATACTCATCCCAACTCCCTCCAAAGTCTAGCACACACGCTCGTAGTATGTCCTCGAGTGTCTGAATGGTGCACTCTGTCTGACTGTCTATCTGGGGACAGAAAGTTGTACTCAGATTAACCTACATCCCAAATCTTTCTGAAATGACTGCCAGAATCTAGCTGCGAATTGTTCCCCTCTGCAAAAAATAATTGATGCTAAGATGCCATGCTGTTGAACTATTTCATTAATATACAACTAAACATAATCTTCAGCTAAAAATGTAGTCTTGACTAGCAAGAAATAGGCTGATTTCGTTAGCCTATCGACAATGACCCAAATGGAGTTGAATTTATGCCTGGTTCGAGGTAGCCCTGTTACAAAGTCCATATTAATTTCTTCCCATTTCCACATAGGTACGGCTATCTCCTAAGTCAGTCCACCAAGTTTTTGATGTTCCGCTTTTACCTGTTGGCAATTAGGGCACTGTGCTACAAACTCAGCTACCCCTTTCTTCATCCTAGGCCACCAATATATCTCCTTTTTATCATGGTACATCTTCGTCGAACCTGGATGAAGAGAGTAACGAGAATAATGTACCTCTACCCTAATCTTCTAGCGGAGCCCTACTATATCTGGAACATAAAGTCGACCTCTGAACCTTAAGACATTGTATCCTATTAACTCAAAGGCCGATAGTTCACCCTATTAAACCTTGTCCCTGAGTTGCACTAGGCTACGGTCCTCGCACTATCGCTCTTTCGACTGTACAACTAGAGATGATATTGTTGTATTCTTAATTAGAACCCCATTATCCTCTGAATCCACTACCCAGACTGCTAGATTGGCTAACTGATGCAGTTCTCGATCTATTTATCATTGTTCTAGCCTCAAATATGCTATGCTGCCCATGGATCTATGGCTAAGGGCATCTGCTACAATATTAGCTTTCCCTGGGTGATATAAGATATTCACATCATAGTCTTTAAGCAACTCTAGCCAACGACGCTGCCATAAATTCAAATCTTTCTGTGTGAAGATATATTAGAGGCTTTTATGATCAATAAAGATGTCCACATGCACACCATATAAGTAATTCCTCCATATTTTCAAAGCATGAATCACTGTAGCTAACTCTAAATCATGGGTGGGGTAGTTCGTTTCATTTTTCCACAACTGCTCGAAGCATAAACAATCACCTTGCCATGTTGCATCAGAACACACCCTAACCTAACGCCTGATGTGTCACAGTACACAGTGTAGCCCTCTGAACCTTTAGGTAAGGCCAGTACTGGTGCAGATGTCAATCTATTTTTCAGCTCCTAGAAACTCTACTCACAAGCCTTGGTCCAGTGGAATTTTGCTGCCTTCTGAGTTTATCTAGTCAAAGGCGTTGACATGGTAGAGAATCCTTCCACGAACCTTTTGTAATACTCGGCTAACACTAGAAAACTACAAACCTCGGTTGGAGTCGTGGGTCTAGGACATGTCTTCATTGCCTTAATTTTCTGTGAGTCAACCTGGATACCCGCAAACAACAGAATATGGCCCAAGAAACTACAGAATTTAACCAGAACACACATTTTGAGAACTTCGCATATAACTGGCGGTCTCTGAGGACCTGATCTCTATGTTAAGCTTCTAAGAGGGAATATACCAGAATGTCATTAATAAACACCATTACAAATAGATCTAAATATGGACTGAAGATATACTCATCAGATCCTTAAACACCGTTTGGGAATTTGTCAATCCGAAGGACATGACCAAGAATTCAAAATGACCATACCTGCTCCTAAAGGATGTCTTCAGAATATCTTTCTCCCGAACTCATACCTGATGATACCCTGACCTCAAGTCGATTTTGGAGAAATATTTCGCCCCTATAGCTGATCAAATAAATCATCTCTCCTTGGAAGGGGATATTTGTTCTTAATAGTAACTTTATTCAACTATCGATAATCTTTACACATTCGTAGGGAGCCATCTTTCTTCCTCACGAACAGAACCGATGCACCCCACAACAAAGCACTAGGTTTAATAAAGCCCTTATCTAGCAAATCTTTCAACTATTCTTTCAATTCTTTCAGCTTGGTAGGAGACATTCGGTATGGAGGGATGGATATAGGTTGTGTTCGTAGTGGCAGGTCGATGGAGAAATCGATCTCACGCTATGGGGGAATACCAGGAAGCTCACCTAGAAACACATCCGAAAACTCACAAAATATAGGAATAGACTAAAGAGTCGGGGATTCTACTTGCATATACTGAACCCTAACAATATGTTAAATATAGCCCTTTACTATCAACTTCCTCTCTCTAAGATAGGATATGAAACAACCTTTTGGCATAGTTGCATTGCCTTTCCATTATCACACTACCTCCCTTAGAAAGTGAAATCGGACGGTCCTGGTCCAACACTCCACATTGGCATAACATGGCACTAGCCAATCCATGCCCATAATTATATCAAAATCAATCATTTCTAGCTCAACAAAATCGGCTAAGGTTTGGCTACTGACAATCTCTGTTGTACAACCCCGGTAAATCCTCTTAGCAGTAATACAGTCATTGACGAGTGTAGACATCGAGAATGGTTTCTGAATCAATTCTGGGGTTATACCAAACTTCTATGCCACTAACAGCATAACATAAGACAAAGTAGAAGCTAGATCTATTAAAGCATACATTGGGTGAGAGCAAACATCCAGCATACCTGTCACATCATCTGGTGGCGACTCTGACTCCTGTTACCCTGGTAAGGCGTAACTGCAATTTGGGCCTCTGACAGAATTGGATTCCTTTTATGTACCTCTGCCTCTTCCGACTGGAGCTGAGGGTCTGCACCCTGTCGCAGGTGCTGGAACATGTAATCCCGCTGAGGACCTGTTCTGCTATTCCCGATCACTCTAATAAATGGCCAGAAAATCTCTCATCATATAGCCCTATTTCCCACAAATATAACAAGTAGTAGATCTATATTTACACCTCCCAAAATATCATTGACCGCAAATGCTACAACGCAGTATAGCGGGCCTGCTCTGATCTGATCGCCTCTGTTGCTGGGAACCTAATGCTCGCAAGCTCTCGCCGGGACCTGACTGTCCACAACGATCTGATCTACCGCTCTGATGCTACGGAGATGAAGGTTTGGATGGCCTACCTAATATTTGCAACCTGGGCCCACCCTGAAATTCTACCTGTATATATGTGGCCCTGGCACTCCAGTGTTGCTCCTAATTTGCTCTTTATACCTCATGCTAACACCGCCTAATCCCTTTAATGTCTTGAGCAAAAATATGGATGCATGCAATGTCCATATCCTCCTGTAAGGTAGATGTAACATAGGTTTCCACATATTCTGGAAGGAGCCCCATGATGAACCGATGTACCCTAGCTGGCATGGTGTCCACTATTGTTGGCGCATATCTCGCCAAAGAGTTAAACCTCATTGCGTACTCTCAAACACTCATCGTACCTTGCTCCAGGTGCAAGAACTGATCCACCTGGGCCTGTTGAATTTCTTGAGGCAAATAGTGATCTATGAAGGCTTCTGAAAAATGGACCAAGTTGGAGAGGGTACGTCTCTACCTCAGGACCTCTCCTAACTCTCGTACCACAACACTGTTATGTCTCATAGCCGAAATACTCCCAACTCGACTGACTTTATGATCCTAGCATGCATCACCCTATATATCATCTAGAACTGATCCAGAATGTCCTAAGGATCCTCTCCATGATCTTTACCCGTAAACTATGGAGGGCTGAGGGCAAAACACTCTTGGACCCTCGAACTTCTGGGTCCTACAGTATATTCAGCGACAAGTGATTCCACTAGCTGGCACTGAGTAGCCATCATTTGAGCCAGCATATAAACAGTGCTCCTACCCTCCTAATCCAATGGTATAGGGATTGCTAGGGGTGGTGCTGACATATCTGCTGCCCTAGGGGGGCTCCTGGCATGACGGAGAATGCTGGGGAGATCAAGATGATGTCTCTTTCTCACCCTCAAGTCGGGCCAGCTCTGACTGTGGCACTCTACTAGTGCCCTCTCCTACTGCAATATTAAATTCCTGACCAGCTGTAGTCTGTCATGCATCGGACATTTTCTCTATAGATAAGCAGAATAACATAAGCTTAGGGACTCAACCCAATACAACATAGCTCTATAGCACGACTAGAGAAGGAAGAAGGGTAACTATGCTATCATGCCTCGTAGTCTCCATCCTATAGAATATGGTGCACAACACACCCATAGACAAGACTCTACTAGACATGACTTGCAGCCCCCCTAGGATACGATATTGCTCTGATACCAAGTTTGTCATTCCCCACCTTGGGGGAAATGACTGGCACATAACGCCACACTAGGACCTAGGTTGGCCTGATTAGGCATATGCACCTCAGGAGCCTGTTAGCAACTCCAAAACAAGAAAACACACTGCTATATCTTGGTTATAAACATAACCTCGGGCCGACAAGGCCACATAGCAACCTATAAAAGAAAATTACTAACCCAACAAACACATATAAAGGGATTTTATGTGTGCCGACAAGACCACCATGCTTTTTAGTTATAGCAGAAAGAAAGTAGGCAGTCATATCCATACTCTAGCTGACAAGGCTGCAAACTAAAAGCTACACTAGGCCCCATACAACTAATATGCAAAATAAAACATACATAGGCCCCAAATGTCCAACAACATCCAACAACTGAAAATTGTAGTCCACAAGCCTCTAAGAGTGGAATAGTGGTGGGATAGGGCTCCAACCTACCCAAAAACTGTACAACAAAAAGAACGTACATTTCTAACTATCAACTCCGAAAAAAAGAAGCTGACTAGACTGCTAACCCTGGATGATAGCTACGAAGGTCCTGAACCACATATATCCGCACCTACAGGCAAGTATGCAGCACCCCATAGATGGGTGTCAGTATAATATGTACCTAATATGTAAGGCAGTAATGAAAATGACTGAATAGAAGTGATAAAAGAACTGAAAGTAGTCAATAGAAAGGATAAGATTTATATCCTGAATAGCCCTACAACCTGAAGTATGGCTAACAAGTATACAAAAAAGAACCTTACATGTCCCCTATAAGCCTGGAAGGTACAACCAACATAGAATAACCGACCTGGGCCTCCATAATCCCTGGCAAGTACAATTCAATCTATATACCCCTAGTACGGTCAATATGATTCAAAAGGCAACTATAGCCAACCTACATGGCCTCTAGGTATGTAATTGAGCTTGCTAAGCTCTTGTAGTTGTGTCTGAGCCCTCTGGGCTCCTATGACTGCACCTTGAGCACAAAAGGCTCGGCAGAGGGTCATTGATACCGTTATGACATATAAGAGGTCCATTCATGTATGGACTATAATATGGCCTTATAGGCCTAAATATAGTCTTGTCAGACATCATATAGCTACTCTTAGAAATATATAGCCCCGTAGGCGATGACACAGCTAGTAACCTTGACATTGGTTGATGGGAGGCTATATTAGGTGGGGCCAGTCCCAACCGACGTAGTAAAATTTAACCTAAACATTATCTATAGCAGCTAATCATAATACTCATGCTTGCAACATACTTACAAAAATGTAGGTCATATTACTATATGACGAGAATAACTTGCTGAAGAGGTTGGCCTTAATATACCTCAGATGCCGATTCTCATTTATCCAAATAGTTCCAACCTATAACTAGTAATTCCACTCAATTACAGCCATACGCTGAGAATATATGGATATTTTCAATACTAAGACTTAGAAAATAATGATATATTTCAATAACATTAACTATAATTCAACTTCATTTGATTCAACCGACAACTCACCATTTCCCGAAAGTTTAAAAGGTAGAAATGTTTACGTATCACCTGTAGTCGCCTAGGACTCAATTAGAAGTGATTTATACAAATTTTACTCGGTGGTGTTCCGATACTCTGAGCGATTTTTCAAGAAATAACTCTGCAGGGACGTTCCTCGTAGGCCTGTAACTCGTTATCCATGATGAATTTGCATTTGGATAGAGTTTAGTGGCGGAATTTGATGAAGAATGGATGAACGTTTCATTCATACTCTGTTCTCTGCCGAGGGAAATGTTTAGAATGATTTAATCTATCATGAAGGGCTTATATAGTTGTTGAGGCGGTGGTAGGGCCTCCGTCCCCGGCCTCCTGCCGCTCAATGTCGTGCTCGTATAGTCATCCCTTGAGTCCTTTTTGGCATGCATTGTACTTTAGAACTCTCAACATATGTACAAACACATAAGTTAAATGATAGAAACTTAGGGGTGTAACAAGTTCCTTGGGTCAAGAGTGGATGAGGACCCACTTGAGTTTCTTGATAAGATGCAGAAGATCACCCAGATTATGGGGGTGACGGCGGAAGAGAGCGCGGACATAGCCTCCTATTAGTGTAAGGGGGTTGCTTACATTTGGTACCGTCAATAGAATGATTGTATGGTAGTAGGCGCAGTTCCCGTTAGTTGGGATGAATTTATGACTGCCTCTTTGGACAAATTTTTCCCTAGGGAGTTGAGGCAGGCTTAGGTGATGGAGCTTGTCAACCTAAGGCAGAACCTTATGACTATCCAAGAATATTCTTTAGAGTTCACCTGATTGTCTAAGAACGCGCCGAAGAAGGTAGAAGATCAGAGAGCTCGTATGAACAGGTTTGTGTGCGGAGTGTTAGACTCATTGGTTAAAGAGTGTAGGAACGCAATACTGAACAGTGATCTAGACTTCTTTCGATTGGTTATATATGCCCAGTAGATAGAGGCAGATCAAATGAAGGAAAGGGAGAGAGAGGCCAAGAGGGCCATGTAGGAAGCTTTGGGTTTTCCCAGCTGAGGTCCAATGGAGGACATCAACAGCAGTCCCACCAGAGACTATTAGACCAGCACAGTCATCAAGAAGTGTGTCGTCTAGATCTAGGCATGATCAAAGGGGAAGGACATCAAGCTCCAGAGGTCAGGGGAACATGTCAATAGATCCCAACATTTCAGTTTGTGGTAGGCATGGTAGAAGGCTCAGCAGAGAGTGCTTGGTAGGTTTAGGTGCATGTTTTGAGTGCGAGAAGCCCGGTCATAGGCTCAGAGATTGCCCTTCATCAAGACAAGGCCATGGTAGAGGAAGTAACCCAGCCACTAGTTCAGCAGCTCAACCAGTATGCTGTCACAACCTGAACATACACTCGGATCGTAGACACGGGACAAAGGACCCTGAGGGACCCCAAGTCGATCCATGGCTTAAGCATACAACTAATATCATTCAACCAGGAAGAATGATAATCATAAAAACATAGCGGAAATGTAATTATAGCTTAACATCATGAAATACTAAACATATATACAGGTGAGCACTACATACTTGTCTGAAAGCCTCTAATACATAAGATGGGTTGATAGGACAACATCCCCAACTAACCTGGCCAATACCCAAACATAAACAACCTAAAAGTCTATCAAACGGCCCTCGGAACATGAGGACTCACCAATAAGCTGAAAGCATAGACTGAGATGGACTAAGGATGAGCACAAGCCTGAGATCCGGACCCTTTATCCTGAAACGATACAACATAGAAAGTATGCAGTCAGTACATGGAATGTACCGAGTATGAAAGGTAAGTAAAAAGGACATATTAAAGTGAATATAACTCATAAGTAACATGGGAGAAGGACATTATGCATATACCATACACTTTGTAAGAAATCATAAGGCTCAAGGCTTTTAAATCATTCATAAAACGCTCATAATCATAATCGTAAGTAAATATTATCAAACATAACTTGAGCCAATAACATAAATATATCAATGCATAAAATATACGGAACAATAGGAGGACTCTTCCTAACCGACACCATCATGATAGAGCCTTTCATGATGCTCCACTGTCTCGCTCAAGTGGGCAGAGCCGACCCTGGCCTGCCAGGCGAGGGTCGTGGATAAGGCATGATATCACATTTGAGGAGGATCATTATCAATACATCATATTATTTACAAACCCACGGTGGCACGTGGTTATGAGACAGTGGCATAGTCCTTTGAATGTCGGGCTGCTCGGTGCTAGACACGGCTCCCAAAAGCATGCATATAGGCTCGTACATAAATCAATAACACCATGTATTAAGATTCATTGGCTAAAATATAACATTTATCATCATTGATCCCCTTTAAAACATGCTTAGCCAAGAATCAAGGCCCTTTTCATCGTCCAACATCATAAATCGATAAATCATGTAATTCACTTCATTAATCATAAATCATACTTTAACATGTGGGCATTGCCCAATACTTCATCATATTCGCTTCGTTCAAAATATGCTCATAAAACATGGGTAACTTGGAAGTCATGCTTTTCCATCATCAATAAACTCAAATTATAAAGTAGTCATCATAAATCATAAATTTCAAGAACTTTCATCAAAGGGGCATTTTAGATTTTAAATATTGAAACATGTTTTTTAAAGGAAATAATATAAAAAGTAGCCCATCATTCATACTTAAATAATTAAGACTCAATTAAATCATACCCATAAGGATAAATCACATTTTCATGCATTTGAGTAAAAACCCCATAGATTTGAATAAGAGGGTTCATGACTTAAATATAGATTTGGGCATGGGTGGGGAAGAATTTCACCCATTCTAAAACCCTACATACCTGGAAATGGATTGACTCAAAGTTCTTTGAATACCCACAAAGAAATTGATGAAAATTTGGGGACAAGGCCTTGAATCTCTCAAAAATATCTCTAAAGTTCTTATATGAGAATAGGCATGCATAAGGGACTTAACTCATCTTATTACACTAGAAAATATCCAAAACGACGTAGTTAGGGTCTAAAAGCATGAAAAAGTCAGAAATGCCCTTAAATTATTTCCCTGAAAACTATCCCGGACGGACCAACGACCGATCCAACAGGTTGTGGCAACATACCACAATTCGTGGCATCGAGTTGTCGGGTCCAGTGCCTCATAACACATCTCAGGTCCTTCCCACGACTTGTCAGTATGAGTTGTTACATCAACCCACGGGTCGTTGAATCGACCGTCGTCAACTCCTTAACGAACCTGACGTCCCTTTCCACGAGCCTCACCACGACCCGTGGTGCCTTCCAACGAGTCCTGGTCTCTATCCGTTGAATGAACTGGAAACCTCAATCCACCAGCAACGACTTGAAACAACGGGTCGTTCCTCCTCACCACGAATCGTGGGATGTCCCATTGTTTCTCTCTCAGCCTCATCCAGTCCATCCAACGACTGGTTACAATGACTCGTTGTTCCTGACAACAAGTCATTACACCATCTGTTTTCTTTATTGCTCCCCTGAACTTCCCGAACCACCACTACTTTCGATGACTCGTGGTATCTACCCACAAGTCATTGAGTCATCCGTTCTGTGATGTTTTGCCAGTTTTTTCTACATTTTTCAAATTTAACTCCTTGGTTTATTCTTAGGCCTCCCCAGGGTATTACAATATCTTCCCCTTAGAAACATTCGACCTCTAATGTAGGAAACAACCAGCAACAAGAAACATACAATTTATCATAGCCATATACTGATCATTTTAACCGAAATTTCAGAGAATGACTACCTGCAAATAAAACCATATAGTTGAACTGATCTTATACTTCACATACACATTCATACACATAAAAGAAACTTGCACACATGAACTGAATATGAAAACTAGATAGAGTCAAAGGGAAAAACTAATACCTCAAGTGGGAACCGAGCTGGTAGAGAACAAATGTGGATATCTATCCATCATATCTGCTTTGGCTTCCACGTAGCTCCCTCAACATGTTGATTTCTCCATAAAACCTTAACTGAAGCTACTTCTTTGTTTATCAACTTCCGAACCTGACGATCCAAGATTTCAACGGGAATTTATTCATAACTGAGGCTGTCTTTCACTCCAATGTTGTTTACTGGAACTGCCAAGGATGGGTCACCCAAACACTTTTTCAAAAGCGACACATGGAAGACGGGATGAACCGAAGATAGCTCCAATGGCAAGTCCAACTCATACGCCACCGTACCAACTCTTCTCACAACCCTGTAGGGACCAACATAGCGGTGACTGAGTTTCCCTTTCTTCCCAAACTGCATTACTCCCTTCATGGGAGATACCTTTTGAAATACCCAATCGTCCACATCAAACTCCAAATCTCTTCTCCACACATCAACATATGATTTCTGACGACTCTGAGTAGTCTTCAACCAGTCCTTTATCAACTGAACCTTTACCATGGCCCTATGAACCGAATCAGGTTTTATTATTGCGGCCTTACCAACCTCAAACCAAGCAATGGGTGATCTACACCTTCGCCCGTAAAGAGCCTCAAACAGTGCCATCTGGATAGTAGAGTGATAACTGTTATTATAGGCGAACTCGATCAAGGGAAAATGATCATCCCAACTACCTTTGAAATCTATAACACATGCCCTCAACATATCCTTGAGGGTATGGATGGTTCGTTTTGCCTGGCCGTCTGTTTGCTGATGGAAGGCTGTACTGAGCTTAACCTACGTCCTATGTTCTTTTTGAAAAGAATGCCAGAATTGAGAGGTAAACTGAGTAACTCGATCTGAAATAATAGAAAAGGGCACTCCATGAAGTCGAACCAACTCCCAAATATACAACTTAGAGTTATCATTCACTGAATCTGTGGTCTTGACCGATAGGAAGTGTGCCGCCTTAGTTAACCTGTCTACCACCACCCAAATGGAGTCATAGTGTCGGCGAATAGAAGGTAGTCCTGTAACGAAGTCCATATTAATTTCTTCCCACTTCCAAGTGGGGATGTTTATATCCTTAAGTACACCTCCCGGCCTTTGATGTTCGACTTTCACTTGCTGGCAGTTTATACATTTAGCTACGAACTCCGCAATATCCTTCTTCATACCATCCAACCATAGATTTCTCGCAAGTCCCGATACATCTTCGTGGATCCCGGGTGGATAGAATATCTAGTAACATGTGCCTCATGCAATATTCGAACTCTCAAATTATCGACATCCAGAACACATAGTCGATCCTAGTATCATAGCACGGCATCTCCCCCTTGGGAGAAGACCTCCACCTTCTGACTCCGCACCGCCTCCTTCAGCTTCCTCAATATTGGGATACTCATCTTTCCTGGATTTAATATCAACCACCAAGGACGATTCTGACCCGTTATGTACAACAACACCGCCATCGGTCGAGTCGATCAATATAACTCCCAGTCTTGCAAGCCGGTGGACATCCTTCACCAACTCCTTCCTTCCCTCATCCATGTGGGACATGCTTTGCATAGATAGCCTACTAAGTGCATCCGCAACCACGTTAGCCTTGCCCGGGTGGTAGAGAACACTCATGTCGTAGTCCTTAAGTAATTCCAACCACCTCCTGTTCCAAAGATTTAGATCATTTTGTGTGAACACATATTGCAAGCTCTTATGATCCGTAAATACATCCACGTGGACCCCATACAAGTAATGCCGCCATATCTTCAATGCAAATACCACCGCGGCCAACTCAAGATCATGCATTGGGTAATTCTTTTCATGAACTTTCAGCTGTTTCGAGGCATATGCTATTACCTTCCCACGCTGCATCAACACACATCCCAGTCCGACTCTCAAAGACTCACAATATACAACTAAGCTATCAGTAACCTCGGGTAAGGTCAACACTGGTGCTGAAGTGAGTCGGGTCTTCAATTCCTAGAAGCTCTTCTCACAAGCATCCGACTATCGGAACTTCACATTTTTCTTAGTCAACTTAGTTAAAGGTGCCAAAATAGATGAGAAACCCTCAACAAACCTTCGGTAGTAACCCGCTAGGCCAAAGAAACTCCGAATTTCTAAAGGATTCACCGATCTAGGACAATTCTTCACCGCCTCGATCTTCTGGGAATCAACCCTTATGCCTTCGCTTGATACATTGTCCCAGAAATGCTATTGAGTTTAGCCAAAAGTCACACTTGATAAACTTTGCATACAACTGAAGATCCTTGAGGGTTCGCAGCACTATTCTCAAATGAGTGGCATGCTCCTCCTCGCTCCGGGAGTATATAAGAATTTCATTGATGACCACGATCACGAACATATCCAAATATTGCTTGAACACCCTGTTCATCAGGTCTATAAAAGTTGCAGGAGCATTGGTTAGTCCAAAAGACATAACAACAAATTTGTAGTGACCATACCGAGTCCTGAAAGCGGTCTTTGGGATGTCACTCTCCGGAACCCTGAGTTGGTGATATCCCGACCTGAAATTAATCTTGGAGAAACACTTTGCACCCTGAAGCTGGTCAAACAAATCATCGATCCTGGGTAAGGGGTACCTGTTCTTGACGGTAACCTTGTTCAACTACAGATAATCAATATATATGCGAAGGGAACTGTCCTTCTTCTGAACAAATAGAACTAGTGCACCCCATGGAGATTGGCTCAGTCTAATGAAGCCCTTATCTAATAGATCCTTTAACTGATCCTTCAATTCCTTCAGTTCGGCTGGGGCCATCCTATAGGGAGGAATAGAGATAGGCTGCGTATCGAGTAATCGATTAATATCGAAATCAATTTTCCCCTCTAGAGGAACATCGTGAAAATCATCAGGAAACACCACTGGATATTCGCACACCACCAGAACTAACTAAATAGTAGAGGTCTCGGACTTCACATCCTTAACCCTAACTAGGTGGTACATGAAACCTTTAGAGATCATCTTCCTAGCCTTAAGATAGGAAATAAACCGACCTGCTGGTACTGCTAAACTACCCTTCCACTACGACACTGACTTACTCGAAAAACGAAATTCCACTGTGCGGGTCCTGGAATTAATCGAAGCATAACATTCAAACAACCAATCCATACCAAGAGTAATGACAAAGTCAGTCATGGATAGCTCTACAAGGTCTGCGGAGGTAATCTTATGCAACACAGTGACCAGGCATTCTCTATATACCCTTCTAGCTATGACTGAATCACCAATAGGGGTCGAAACTGAATACAATTCTGACAAGGTCTTGGGACTAACTCCAAAGCTACTAGCAATGTAAGGATTCACAAAAGATAAGGTAGATCCCAGATATGGTAAGGCATAAACATCAATATGAAAGACATGCAACATACAAGTGACCACGTCTAGTGAACTCTCCTGCTCCTAGCGCGAGGCAAGGGCATAGAATCGATTTTGGTGTTGTCTGCCACCTCCACTAGTCAATGCTCCCTGCGGAGCAGAACGGGTTGGAGCTGCTGCTGCCTTAGTGGTCTGTGCAAGACCCCTATCATCGCCCTATCTAGCATATGGGCACGCTCAGCGCATCTGTCCAGACCTACCACACTGATAGCAAACATCTGAACCGAGCAGGCACTCCCCAGTGTGACTCTTGTCGCACTTCCCGCAGGCTGGAGAGGTATACTCTAACTAGGTGCCTCTCTGATCCCTTGATCTTGAAGCCCTACTCTCTAATCACCCCTGGGTCTGGATGTAACACTAGCTGATTATGGTGCTGGGGCTAGTGATTTTTGCTGAAACTATGGATGGTAGCCACTTCCAGACCTCTGATGTGCAAACCCACGGCTATCCGTTCGAGCCCTCTTTGTCTCCCTCTCCCTTGCATGAGCCTCCTCCATCTGCTGGGCATATAACACTATGCAAGGAAAGTCCATATCCTGGTGGAGCTTTGAAGTCCTGCAATCCTTGTCTAGATAACAAGCCACACCATGAACGAATCGGCTCACCTGTGCCCTCTGATCCATCACTAACTCTGGGGTGTACTTTGACAAACGAGTGAACTCAAGCGAACACTCCAGCACTATCATCTTTCCCCACTTGAGGTTCACAAACTCAGTTGCTTTCAACTCCCTCATCTCTTAAGGGAAGAACCTGTAAGACCATGTAGAACTCATCCTAGCTGATAGGGCCCGCTCCCACTGCCCTGCTGTCCTTCCATTGCTTGTACCAAATATGAGCGACCTCTTTTAGATGATAAGAGGTCAAGTCCACACACTCCCTCATTTGTCACCCCCATGACCTGAGTGACCTTCAAGATACCTTCAATAAACTCGTGTGGATCCTCGTCCACCTTTGATCCTGTGAACTCAGGAGGGTTCATTCTCAAGAAGTCTCTAAATTGAGCAGCCACTGTATTGACATTCTGTGGGACCTACGCAACAGCCTGCCGGTTGACCTGAGCGGTCAAGGCCTGCGCCAACATCTGAATAGCCGCCTAAAACTCAATATGGGCAGTTGGCTCTAGAGCCTGGGGCTCCTGAACAGGTGGGGCTTGCTAATGCCCATGGTCATTACCATCTTCGTGGCCTTTATTATTTCCATTCCTCCTTCCGTTCATTCTTCTAGGAGCCATAATTCTGCAATCATGAATTGCACGAATTGGAAGGATGGAAAGCCATTTCATCGCATGACATAGAACATGAAAGAAGGAAACATTCCCTAAACGTCTAGTAGTCTCTAGGTGTCACACGCTTCACATCCATGAAAAAGACTCTACCTAATGCGACTTTCAAACTCCCTAGGACACATCAAACCTATGGCTCTAATAACAAGTTTTTCACGACCCGAACGTACACCTAAATTGTAGACACGAGACAAGAGACCCCAAGTAGACCCATGGCTTAAGAATACAACTAATCTCATATAACCAAGTAGAATGATAATCATAAAAACATAGTAGAAACATAATTATAGCATAACATCATGAAGTACTGAACATATACACAGTTGAGCACTACATACTTGTCTGAAAGCCTCTAATACATAAGATGGGTTGAAGGGACAACATCTCCAAATAACCCGGCTAATACCAAAACATAAGAAACATGAAAATCTATTAAACGGCCCTCTGAAAATGAGGGCTCACCAATAAGATTAAAGCATAGGCTGAGATGGACTAAGGATGAGAATGAGCCTGAGATCCGAACCCTGTATCATGAAACGATACAACATAGAAAGTATGCGGTCAGTACATGGAATGTACCGAGTATGTAGGGTAAGTAAAACGGACATTTTAAAGTAAATAAAACTCATAAGTAACATAGGAGAAGGAAATCATTCATATACCATAAACTTCGTAAGAAAACCTAAGGCTCGAGGCTTTCAAATCATTCATAAAACATTCATAATCATAATCATAAGTAAACGTTATCAAACATAACTTGAGCCAATGACATAAATATATCAAGGCATAAAACATGGGGAACAATGGGTGGACTCGTCATAACCGACACCATCATGATAGAACCTTTCATGATGCCACACTTTTTCATTCAAGTAGGCAGAGCCGACCCTGGATTGCCAGGTGAGGGTCATGCATAAGGCGTGATATCACATCTGAGGGGGATCATTATCAATACATCATATCATTTATAAACCCACGGTGGCACGTGGTTATGAGAAACCAGCGTAGTCCTTTGAACGTTAGGTTGCTCGGTGCTAGACACGGCTCCCAAAAACATGCATATAGGCTCATACATAAATCAATAACATCATGCATTAAGATTCATTGGCTAAAATATAACATTTATCATCATTGATCCCCTTTAAAACATGCTTAGACAAGAATCAAGGCCCTTTTCATCGGCCAACATCATAAATCGATAAATCATGTAATTCACTTCATAAATCATAAATCATTATTTAACATATGGGAATTGCCCAATACTTCATCATATTCACTTCTTTCAAAATATTCTCATAAACATGGGTAACTTGGAAGTCATGCCTTTCTATCATCAATAAACTTAAATTATAGAGTAGTCATTATAAATCATAACTTTCAAGAACTTTCATCAAAGGGGAATTATAGATTTTAAAGATTGAAACATGATTTTTGAAGGAAATAATGTAAAACCATCATTCATACTTCAATAATTAAGACTCAATTAAATCATACCCATAAGGAAAATCACATATTCCTACATTTGAGTAAAACCCCATAGATTTGAATATGAGGATTCATGATTTAAATAGAGATTTCGATATGGGTGGGGAAGAAATTCACCCATTCTAAAACCCTACATACCTGGAAATGGATTGACTCAAAGTTCCTTGGATACCCATATAGAAATTGATGAAAATTGGGAAAGAAGGCCTTGAATCTCTCAAAAATCTCTTTAAAGTTCTTTCATGAGAATGGGCATGCATAAGGGACTTAACTAATCTTATCACACTTAGAAAATATTTAAATAATGTACTTGAGGGTCTAAAAGCATGGAAATGTCGGGAATGTCCTTAAAATTATTTCCTTGAAAACTATCCCGGACGGTCCAACGACCGACCCAATAGGTCGTGGCAACATACCACAACTCGTGGTATTGACTCGTCGGGCACACTGCCTAATAACACATCTCGGATCCTTCCCACAACTCATCAGAATGAGTCGTTACATCAATCCACGGGTCGTTGAATCAACCATCGTGAACTCCTTGACCAACCTGACTTTCCTTTCCACGAGCCTCACCACGACTCGTGGTGCCTTCCAACGAGTCGTGGTATCCATCCGTTGAATGCACTGGAAACCTCAACCTACAAGTAATGACGTGAAACAACGGGTTGTTCCTCCTAACCACGAATCGAGGGATGTCCCATTTTTCTCCCTCAGCCTAATCTAGTCCTTCCAACGACTGGTTACAATGACTCGTTGTTCCTAAAAATGAGTCACTACACCATCCATTATCTTTACTGCTCCCCTAAAATTCTCGAACCACAACTTCTTTCGACAACTCGTGGTATCCACCACGAGTTGCTTAATCGTTTGTTCTATGATATTTTCCTATTTTTTTCTGGACTTTTCAAATTCAACTCCCAGATCTATTCTTAGGCCTCCCTGGGGTATTATACACGCTCAGCTCAGCAGCGTACACCCACTAGTGCAAGTGGTGGTCAACATCTGAATAGATTTTATGCCATCTTATCTCGTCAAGAACATGAGGTCTCTCTAGATGTGGTCACTAGTATGTTGCAAGTATTTCATCTTGATGTATATTGATGTTAGGCATATTTTTATGTCCATTTCATGTTATTACCTATATTTGATCATCTTTTGAGTTCATCATTCTTAATTTATTCTTAAATTCATGTATGTGTGTGTTTTACATGCTAACAAATGATTTGAGTTGATTTAAGCAGGAAACTAAGCAAAATAGGCTCAAAACGATTAAAAATGAAGATTTGAGGATCTAATGAGTTTGGTGTAATGGTTGGCGCCCAACACCTAGTCCCAAACTTCAAACAACAAAACATCAATCTGGTGCTATGCGCGCCAGCCCTCAAACTTCAGAGAATTTGCACTTCAAAAATTTGGTGAGATGAGTGGTGTCCCATGTTAGAGGTGTTCAAACATAGAGAAATTTGATTAACACCTTGGTGAGATAAAGAGGGTGGCGCGCCAGGGTCTATCCGGAGTTGAAATTATTGGAAATTTGACTAAGTCTATGGAAAGATAGGTGTACTGGCATGCCAGGATCATTTCAGGATAGAAAATGCTGATTTTAAAGCCAATTCTTGAAGAGCAGAAGTGTCATTTAAATTCTCATCTATAAATAGTGGCCTAAGGTTGTTTGTTAGGCAGTTTTGAACTTGTTAGAGCAGTCTTTACTCATTTTTATATTCCGTAGTTTTTTTATGAAATCTTGTAAGCCGTTTGGAAGGAAGACAAAGTTCTACAAGTAGGTTTTCTATTCTTTACATCGTGTTTTCATATTATATGACTAAGTATTTATTTTTCCGCTTGTCTATGATTGGCCAAACTCATATTTCTAGGGTTGTGGCCATGGTGAATAGTTGATTGTTTGAAAGACTAATTAAATTTGGTTTTGATTCTTCAATTATGGTTGTTTCTAATTATTTGTGTTATTTTATTATTTATAAGATTGATCACCTTATAAGTAATATGTTGGCTTTCGATTGAACCTGAGAAAGGGTATCGAAAGGGTTAAAGATAAATACAGAACGGGAATTCAAAGACCCTTGAATCCATTGGTGGATAGGATAGAAGTTATTTTTGAGGATAGGGATATACCCTTCAACCCCGTTTAGTTGAAATAAAAGTAGGCATAACTGTCGTTTCATTTTTCTCCTACGATGGTAGGGATATAGGTATTAGGATTCATGAAATAGTTCTTGGATGCTAGGGATAGTGGCAAGAAATGGGATAGTAACTTGCAACTAACAACCATAGGAAGAATTGTGCTGGTTTAATTATGTCTGGAAAACTCACCTTGAATCCAATCAAGTGTCATTGCCTTAGTCTTTCATCATTATCAAAAAACAATCAAGCTTGCATTTGTTTAAGTTAATTTTATATTAGAAGTTTTATTAGTTTAATTTTCCAAGACAATATTCTTTTTACTTGTTTTGTAGATTAGTGAAATTAAAGTGACAACCTTATAACCATTAAATTGACAAGTCCCTTGGGTACGATATCTAGACTTCAAAATCCTATATTACTTGAAGACCACATATGCTTGCGTGCTCTTGGATGACATCAAGTTTTTTCCGCCATTGCCGGGGACTTGAATATTGTTTAATCATTTATAGGTTAGAATTTTGTTTCTCTAGTCTGTATTTTATGTTTGTTTCTTGTTTTTATTGAAGTTCACAGGGTTGTTTGCCTTATGAGATCCAAGCACGACAAGTCAAGGACCACCTTTAGCTTCTCTTGATCCTAAAATAGAGAGAAACAACTGGCAAACAGCAGGTGAAGAGAGTGAGAGAGTTCCAGTGATACATTTTGCTAGGCCTAATTTGGAGAACGCTTATAAAGCGATTGTCAAACACGCCATAACTGGAACTTTGAGCTAAAAGAAGGGACTGTGTGGTTGGTCCAAAACACTTGCCAATTTCAGGGCAAACTGCGCGAGGATGCCCACAGGCATCTGATGACATTTGAAGAGCTGAGTGAAAACTTCCACTACCAAAATGTGTCAGATAAATATGTCAAGTTTACTTTGTTTCCATTCTCACTGATCGAAGAAGCCAAGGACTGACTTCAAAATGAGCCTGCAGGATCGATCACCACTTGGGAGATCCTCTCCAATAAGTTCATCAACTGGTTTTTCTCTGCAAGAAGAACTAAAGAACTGAGGGGGAAAGATCTTTGGATTCATACAAAAAGATGGAGAAGCGTTATCCAGAGCATTGGAACGTTACAAGGGTTACTTGAGGGATGGTCCACACCATATGCAACCCAAGGAGATAATTGGGAAAAACTTCACTGAGGGTTTGAAGCCCGATTCTAAGACACTCCTTGACGCTAGAGCACAAGGACATATTCTGTCCAGCAATTATGATGAAATTGAGGCTCTCTTGAACCTCATGTCTGCGGGGAGCTAGGATTATCAAGACTCAGGCAGATGATTTAAAGCAGCAAAGGCGCTGGGAAAGCTTGAGGTGGATGGTGTACCGGCAATCAGGGTAAACATTAGCCAGTTGGTGAATGCAATTAGTAAGTTGGTGACCACACCAGTAGGAGGCCAAGTGCAGCAGGTACAATCCCACCACCATCATGTGAGGCGCGTGGAGAAAGCCATGCCTATTCAGGTTGTCCGCTTAATCCTGAGTTTGTGTATTTTGTAGGACAACAAGGTCTTGATAGAGATTTTGCAGGTAATGGCTATAATCGGGGGTACTGCAATAGAGCGAATCCCTCATGGGGAGGGAATCAAAGCTTCGAAAGGCCCCAGAACACTTATCAAAGGCCACAGGGCCAACAATAGAACAGTTCTCTTGAGGAGAAAAAGAAGCAATGGATGGTGTAGAAAACACAAGTTGGTCAATGAAATGCAAATGTCTATCCATGAGCTTGAAAGGTAAATGGGTTAATTGGCCCTACAGCAGAACAAACCACAGGGGGCACTACCGGGTAAACCGAGAAGAACCTCGAGGCAAATATAAATGTTATTTCTTTGCGCAGTGGTAAGGAGTTAGGTGAAATGATCCCCAGAGAGGAAAATACTAATGAGGAGTAGACTATGATGGGTAGATAGGAAGTGGGTGAGCTAAGTCAGCCAAAATCGAAAATTGTAATAGCTAGACCACTGTCCCCATTTCCCCAAAGATTTAAGAAGCAGAAAGAGGACATAGCTTGCTAGAGATATCTTGAGATTTTAAAGCAAGTTCATGTTAACTTACCTTTGGTGGAGCTTTTTGACGGATGTTCCAAAATATGCCAAATATTTGAAAGATATTATGGAAAATAAAAAGCGGCTAAAGAAATTTGACACTGTAGCATTAACAGAGGAGTGTAGTTCGCTGGTGCAGAATAAATTCCTAAAAAGTTGAAGGACACTGGGAGTTTCATAATTCTTGTGACCATTGGAAGCAGAGAAGTTGGGTCGACCTTGAGTGATTTGGGCGCTAGCATTAATCTGATGCCTACATCATTGTGCAGAATATTGGGCCTAGGCAAACCAATGTCCACCACAGTGACTTTACAGCTGGCAAATAGGTGCATTGTTCATCTAAAAGGAATCATTGAAGATTTGTTGATAAAGATAGGACCTTTCATCTTGCCAGTGGACTATATAATCTTGGACTATGAGGTAAATGTAGCAGTTCCCCTCATCTTAGGGAGAGGATTTTTAGCTACCACTAAACTTGAAATTAGTCAAGCTAACCATGATAGTGGATGGTCAAGAAGTATTTTTTTATATCTTCAAAGCAGCAAAATTGCCGCCCCACCACGAGGAGATGAAAACCATTATGGCGATCAAGCCAGAATTATCCAATACAAACTTAGAGTAGTGTCTATCACAAGATGATCCATTGGCAGAGTGTTGGTATATGAGGAAGAATAGACAAAGGGGTCAGAGATGGAAGAATATTAAGCAGAACTAGATGTCACCAGTTCATATGTCAGGAGAGATATCCTGCAGAGATACTTGACAAATATCTAAATTGGGAGAAGCCAAAGCCCTCTATTGAGAACACACCAATTCTTGAATTGAAACCCCTCCCCACTCATTTGAAATATGCATATTTAGGGTAGTGATACAACACTATCTGTGATAATATCTTTATTTTTGAATGATGAACAGGTTAATAGGTTGTTGCAAGTACCAAGGCATCGTGTAACGGTACTGGGGTGGACAATAGCTAACATAAAAGGAATAAAAGGTTCCTTTTGCATGCATAAGATACTATTTGAATAAATAGCCAAACCTAGTTTTGAACATCAGTGAAGACTAAACCCAATCATGAAAGAGATGGTAAAGAAGGAGATCATAAAGTGGCTCGATGCAGGTGTCATCTATCCGATTTTAGACAACATTGGGTGAGCCCAGTTCAGTGTGTTCCGAAAAAAAGGGGGGATGACTGTGGTGCATAATGAGAGGAGTTAATTGATCCCCCAAAGAACAGTCACAGGGTGGAGAATTTGTATTGATTATGGAAAGCTCGATGCAGTCACCAGGAAGGATCACTTTCCCTTTCCTTTCTTGGATCAAATGCTAGACAGGTTAGCTGGTCATGATTATTATTTTTACTTGCATGGGTATTCAGGTTACAATCAGATTATGATCGTGTAGGAGGATCAGGAGAAGACAACTTTCACCTATCCTTTCGGCATCTTTTCATTCTGAAGGATGTCATTTGGACTATGTAATGTTGGCTATATTCACAGACATGGTGGAGAAATATGTGGAGGTGTTCGTGGATGACTTCTCAGTCTATGAGATAATTGCTTGAATCATTTGGATGTAGTACTGGCCAAATATGAAGATACAAATCTTGTATTGAATTGGGAGAAGTGTCTTTTCATGGTTCTTGAAGGGGTATTCCTGGGCCATAAAATTTTAAAGGAAGGTATTGAAGTTGATAGAGCTAAATTTAAAGCAATCAAAAAATTACCACTCCCAATCTCGGTAAAAGGAGTGTGAAGTTTCTTAGGACATGTTGGGTTCTATAGGAGGTTCATTCAAGATTTTTCAAAGATTGCAACTCCTATGTGCAAGCTCTTAGAGAGGTATGTGAAGTTTTAGTTCAACAGGGAATGTGTGCAGGCTTTCAACACATTGAAGGATAAGTTGACAACAACTCCAATTATTATTGCCCCGGATTGGTCATTACCATTCATTGTGATATGTGATGCTAGTGATTATGTGATAGGAGCTTTCTTAGGATAGAATAAGGGAAAGAGGTTTCAACCATTTACTATGCAAGAAAATCTCGAGATACAGCTTAGAAAAAATTACACTATGATTGAGAAGGAGTTATTTGTTGTGGTATATGCATTTGTCAAATTTCAAGCATATTTAGTGGGGACAAAGGTGGTAGTTTATACTGATCATGCCGCAATCAGATGCCTATTTCCAAAGAAGGATGCTAAGACCAAACATATTTGATAGATATTAGTGCTGCGGAAATTTGACATTGAGATCAAGGATAAGAAGGGCATGGAAAACCAAGTAGCAGATCATTCTTCCAGGTTGGAAGAAAGATAGCATATTGACTATGGGACTAACATAGTGGTGACTTTTCCTGATGAGTAGTTATTTGTTGTGCATGGCCAGGAGTTTGGTATGCGGATATGGTAAAAAAATTTGTTAGTGGTGTGTACCCACCAGATGAAAACTCAAAAAAAGAAAACAAGATTACTGCATGACAACCGATTCTATATATGGGATGAATCCTTCTTGTATAAGATAGGTCCTGATCAGTTGGTCAGAAGATATGTTCCGGAGGGAGAGATGCAACAGATTCTGGAAAGCTGCCATTCTTCACCATATGGTGGAAATCATAGTGGAGATAGGACCACAACAAAAGTCCTTCAAGTTGGGTTTTATTGGCCTACTCCGTTCAAAGATGCATATTTGTTTGTGAAATCTTGTGATAGTTGTTAGATAATTGGGAATATTTTAAAGAGGCAGGAGATCAAGTTAATACAATGATCACAAGATCAAGGCTTTGTTGTAATTTTCTTTTCCTAATCTCTACCTCTCTATGCTCAAGCAAGTAAAGAATTTAGGCATGTCCTAATGTTGCGCACCGTTAAAAAACATTTAAGCATGAAGAGAATATAATACAAGTGTTTAGTATTGGTTTAGAATCACATCATGCAAACCCTAGTTCGTTGATTCACCATGGTTCCCACAACCCTAGTTGTGGAAGTTTTAGCCTATCATGTTTATAAGTAAATTAATAGCATTCATAAACAAAAGCACAAATAAATACTTATAACGATGCTAGAAAGAAACTCACTTGAGTATTGTACAAAAAAGGAAGAACAACTTTACAATCTTATCTCTCCAACTTATGTCTTCTAAAACGCCTCAAAAATTGTTCTAAAATTGGTTCTTAAAACTTCCTTCAAACTTTGCTATTACATAAAAAAAAAGGTATTTATAGTAGTAGATTTATGCTTTTCTTGTTCCTTGACGTATTTGACTTGGGACTTGTAGCTCCTTTCCTAGTTGAAGTGGGATTTGAGTAAATTGGATGTTTGAACACGTCTAGCGCGTCGCCCATGCCAATGCGCCCATCTAATTCCTGCGTCGCCCCTGCCATCGCACTGGGAGAAGGCTGCTTTGTGCCTGGCATAGCCTTGGATCTGTTGTCGCATTTCCATTGGCAATGTGCCAAGATGATAGCCCCTCGTGCCTGGCAGTGTGCCCATGTTGTTGGCGCCTCACGCGACTGGTAGCATAGTGTGCCAGTGCATCGCTTCAAACTTCGATCCTTGCATCATTCACTCCAACTTCTTCACATTTGATCAAAAATCCTCAAAATACATTCAAATCCATCATTTTTAGACCTGAAAGCATCTAATCATATGTGTTAGCTATTTTCACAAATATATAACCTAAACACATGCAAATACACATAATTTTCTCAAAACATAATAAAGTACAGGCAAAATAGGTCTCATTTTGGAACTCCCAGGGCCATCATCAGTGAAGAAGGTATATTCATAAATGACGCAAAGGTTGTAACTCATTTCTTGAAAAAAGAACATATTTACTCATTTTGGAACTCCCAGGGCCATCATCAGTGATGAAGGTACACACTTCTGTAACTGACTCTTCAATAATCTATTGGCTAAATATAATGTGAAACACAAGATAGCTACTGCCTATCATCCGCAGACCGGTGGAAAGGTGGAAGTATCCGATTGAGAAATCAAAAGAATTCTTGATTGGATGATGAGAACAAATAGAACAGATTGATCTAGTAAGTTGGATGATGCATTATGGGCTTACCGAACTGCTTTCAAAACTCCTATTGGCACCTTGCCATATAGGCTAGTTTTTTGGGAAAGATGTCACTTACCAGTTGAGCTGGAGCACAAAGCATATTGGGCCATACAGAAGTTGTATATGGATTTGGAAGCCGCTGGAGAGAAATGGATGCTGCAACTACATGAGTTGGATGAGTTCAGGTTTAGTACTTATGAAAATGCTAAAATGTACAAGGAAAGGACTATGAGAGCGCATGATAAGCGCATTCAGCCTTGTGAATTTCAGGCAGGGCAATTGGTATTACTATGCAATTCAAGGTTGAAGTTGTTTTGTGGAAAGTTGAGATCAAAGTGGTCACGGCCATTTGAGGTAGTAAGTGTGAATGCACATGGTTTCATGGAGTTGAAACGCTTGGGGTCTGACAAGACCTTTTTGGTTAATAGCCAAAGAGTGAAGCATTATTATGAGGGCAATTGGGATAGAGAAAAGGCTTCAATTCTATTGCAAAATGATTGAGGGATCTTGTGTCGTGCCGCGACGTTAAATCAAGCGCTAGTTGGGAGGCAACCCAACAAGTATAAATGTAACTTTCTTATTTGTATGTATAGTGTCACTGTTGATTTTCTTTTGCAGAAAGGGGAAGTCTGAGTACCCGAAATCAATGTTAAGGAGCATGATCTGATCTTAAGTGTGGAGTCGTGTGACCCGTGAATCCAAAAGACATTGCGATAGCTAGGCCCTAAAGGGTCTCCAGGAGTATTTTCTCACTCTAATATGATCTTTAATTTTAGTTGCTTTGAGGATAGAGCAAAGCCTTAAGTGTGGGGTGAGGGGATATCCCCTAAATTTTGAGGTTAAGGGTGAGCATGCCAACAAGTTTAGTTGAAAATTTTCGAAAATGGATGTCCCGTCCACTCTTCGATTTCACTTATGGCCTCGGTTCTTTTTCGGGAGGGGGGGGGGGCTTTGAACCCAGTAAATTTTCATTTTTAGGAGTCGTTGTAGTCATAGAGTACTGATGTTTCCCTATGATAGATGGATGATGACCGTCTTAAGGGAAGTTTCATCACATTTTTTTTAGAATTGAGTCATAGGTCATCCACTCGTATGCTTGTTTATATTCTGCTTTGGTGCTATGCTGGAGTAAATAGAATGGTCATCTTGATTGCATGAGTAAGGATCCATGAGAAATGCACATATCTCTTTAATTTGACTCAGCATATCCTTAGGTCTTAATTATGAATAAACTTGTCATTCGATATGATTGTGTGAGGGTGTAGCTGTAGAAATCGATTAGATTCTTATTACTATGGGAGGTGAGCTGAATTACTTTGTATTTATATATTATAGCATCTAGTACTTTCCTTAGTGTATGTAGGATAACTAGTTGGTAGGGAGATGAGAGATGATCAAGGCATTTCTTTGAAGAAACCATTCTTTTCCTATATTTGTTTTACCTTCATTTACATGCTCCCTAATTACCCCCTTTGAGCCTAAAGGGCTTATTCTTTCTTAGCCTCAATAGTAGTTTAATCCCTCTTTTTTGTGAGACCTCAGATTTTTTATCTAAAGCAGTCTTAGACACTTTGAGACTTGAAAGTAAAGGTCCACCAAAGTATAATATTAAGGGAAAAAGAAAAAAGTTGTGGTAATAAAAGAAAAGTGAGAGAAGGGGTACCGATAGAAATTATGTTATCTACTTGCTACTAGGGAATTGAAAAAGAGAGCTTTAATTGCAAAATTCTTAGGGATTCTATGATTAAAACTAGCAGTCAAGTAGTAAAAAAATGGAGTATGAAAAGAAAAGACAAGGGTGAGTAGATGAAAGGTTAACAAACAAGGAGAAAAGTGGTGAACAAGAAAAGTGAAAGATGTCTTAAAAGTGCTTAGGGTGGTAGTCAATATAAAGTGCTTAGGGAAGTAGTCAATACAAAATGAAATATCAATCCTACCCGTCTCTTAGCCGACATTACAACCAAGAAAAGTCCTTGTGATCTTAATCTCTTGAAGAAATTAGGTAGTGTTAACATACATGAAAGGAAAATCTCTTGAAGCAATTAGGTAGTCTTTAACATACATGAAAGGAAAGCCTATGGTAAGAGTACATATATGCATTACATCATTTGTGAGTGTGCCTTACTTATTGTGTTTCATATTTTTACATTAATGAATTTAAGAGAGGAACATCAATAAAAGTGAGGGGCACAAGATGTCTAATTTGGTGTACTACTTGATACATGTGCCACACTTAATCATGTTGGCCCTTTGAGTTGAAAAGATGAGTCAGTTATAGATGTTGTGTGTTCTTTATTTTGAAATATTTCTATGTGCTTTATAAGAATTATTGTATGATGATAAACCACTCTATGAGTGATCCATGCTAGTTGATTCAATATGAGTTGATAGAGGTGTCAAGTGTGATGGTGAAACATGAGTTTAGGTGTGTTTAAAGGATTGTTAGAGGACGAACAATGGTTTAGGTGTGGGGTGGTGATGTTGGGCATATTTCTATGCCCATTTGCAATGTTTTTACCCATATTTGATCATGTTTTGAGTTCATATCCTTAATTTATGCTTAAATTCATTTATGTGTGTGTTTTATGCGCTAAGAAATGATTTGAGTTGATTTAAGCAGGAAACTTATCAAAATGGGCTTAAAATGATGCAAGAAATAAATAGTTGACGAGCTGATAGGTTTGGTGCTATGACTAATGCCCTGCACCAAGTCCGAAACTTTAGAGAACTAACTTCAGTCTGGTGGTATGCGCGCTAGCTCTCAAACTTCAGAGAATTGTCACTTCACAAATTTGGCTAGATGAGTGGCGCCCCATGCTAGAGGTGTCCAAACTTAGAGAAATTTGACGAACACCTTGGTGAGATAAAGGGGAAAGTGGGCCAGGGCCTATTCTGAGCTGAAATTGTTGGAAATTTGACTATGTTTTGCGGCAAGATATGTAGGGCAGCGTGCCAGGGTCATTCCAGGGTGGAAATGCTGATTTTAAAGCCAAGTCTTGAAGGGCAGAAGCGTCATTTGAAGGCTCATCTACAAATAGTTGCCTTAGGTCATTTTTTGGGCAGTTTTGGACTTCTTGGAGCAATCTTTATGCATTTTTACATTTCGTAGTTCATCTATGAAAGCTTGTATGCCGTTTTGAAGGAAGACAAAGTTCTACTACTAGATTTTCTCTTCTTTACTTCGTATTTTTGTATGATAATGACTAAGTATTTGTTTTTCTGCTTGTTTGGGAGTGGCTAAACTCATATTATAGGGTTGTATGGTGAATAGTAGATTGTTTGAAAGACTAATTAAATTTGGTTTTGATTCTTCCATTATGGTTATTTTGCATTTATTTATGTTAATTTATTATTTATAAGATTGATCACCTTGTAAGTACTTTCTTGGCCATGGATTGAACATTGGGAAGGGAATTGAAAGGGTTAAAGATAAATACAGAATGGGAATTCAAAGACCCTTGAACCCATTGGTGATAGGATAGTAGTTGTTGTTGAGGATAGGGATATACCCTTCATTCCCGTTTAGTTGAAATACAAGTAGGCATAACCATTATTTCATTGTTCTCCTGCGAGCATAGGGATATAGGCGTTAAGGTTCATGAAATAGTTCTTTGATGCTAGGTATATGGCAAGAAATGGGATAGTAACTTACAACTAACAACCATAGGAAGAATTGCGCTAGTTTAGCTACGGCTGGAAAAATCAACTTGAAACTAATCAAGTGCCATTGCCCTAGTCTTTCATAATTGTCGAAATACAATCAATCTTGCATTTGTTTTAGTTAATTTTATATTTGAAGGCTTAGTAGTTTAATTTTTGAAACCAATTTTCATTTTACTTATTTTGTAGATTAGTGATATCAAATTGAAAACCTTATAGCGATTAAATTGACAAGTCCCTTGGGTACGATATCTGAACTTCAAATCCTATATTACTTGACAACCACTTGCTCTTGCGTGCTCTTGGGCGACATCATATATGCATGGTTAGATCCAGTGGCTACTTTATCTTTTGTGACTCGTTATGTTGCTATTAGTTTTAGTGTTAGTTCCAAAATCCTATCAGAACCCTTCTCAGTCTCTACTCAAGTCAGTGACTTAGTCATAGCTCAACGGATATACAGAAATTGCCCTGTCAGAGTCCTTCAGAAAGTTACTCAGCCGATCTAGTATAGTTAGACGTGACCGATTTCAATGTGATTTTCAGTATGGATTGGTTGCATGCATGTTATGTCTTAGTAAATTGTAGAACCCGTATGGTAGAGTTCTGATTTAAGGGTAAGCAAATCCTATAATGGGAAGGTAGTTCAGTGGTGCTTTTAGGTCATTTTGTTTTCTATCTTAAGGACAAGAAGATAATTTCTAAAGGTTGTATGTACCATCTTGTTCAGGATAAGGATGATACGTACAAGATCTGACTCTTCAATCAGTTCCTATAGTATGTGAGTATCCTGAGGTGTTTCTCGTGATCTACCTGGAGTCCCTACCGAGCGAGAGATTGACTTTGGTATCGACCTTCTCACTGGTACGCAACCTATATCCATTCCTCCTTACAGAATGGCTACAGTGGAGCTAAAGGGTTGAAAGAGCAGTTGAAAGATCCCCTAGATAAGGGTTTCATAGGCCTAGTAAATTCCAATGGGGTGCGCCAGTTCTCATTGTTCGAAAGAAGGATGGTTCTCTTAGAATATGCATTGATTTTCGGTAGTTGAAGAAGGTCACAATCAAGAACAAGTATCCCCTCCCCAGTATTGATGACTTGTTTGACCAACTTCAGAGTGGTAAGTGCAAGACGAAGATAGACTTCAAGTTTGGTTACCACCAACTCAGAGTTAGGGAGAGTGACATTCCGAAAACAGCTTTCACCACTCGATATGGTCACTATGAGTTTGTAGTTATGTCTTTTGGACTAACGAACCTGCAGCTTTTATGGATTTGATGAATAAGGTGTTCAAGACATATTTGGATATGTTTGTTGATTATCTTCATAGACGATATTCTCATATACTCTAGGAGTGAGGAGGAGCATATCGCTCTTTTGAGGATCGTGCTACAGACTCTCAAGGATCCTCAACTGTTTGCCAAATTCAGCAAGTGTGAGTTTTGGTTGGACTTAGTAGCATTCTTGGGTCATGTGGTGTCAAGTGAGGGTATGCAGGTGGACTCTCAAAAGATAGAGGAGATGAAGAATTGGCCTAGACCAGTTAGTCCTTCGGATATCAGGAGTTTCTTGGGTTTAGCCGAATACTACAGAAGGTTTGTTGAAGGATTTTCATCCATCGTAGCACCATGGACAAGTTGACCTAGAAGAAAGTCAAATTTCAGTGGTCAGATGTGTCACGACCCGAGCTAGAACCCAAATTGAGACACGGGACCTATAACCACGAATGGCTCCAAGTCGAGCCATGGCATAATCATAGCATGACTTAATAGAATAAACAAGTGGGAAATGTAAGCAAAAAAACCTTAAACGGAATTCTATCATATAACAATGATCAAAAATAGAGTCACGACTAACAAAGCTAAAAAGTCTACGTATTATCTGATAAGCCTCTAAAATTGAATGATGAGCTGATGGGACAACACCCTCGACTAGCTCGCAAAGAGGAAAACTAAAATAACTTAAACATAATCTAAGTTGAATATCCTTAGAAGATGAGGAGTCACCAACAAGTGTAGACTTGGATCGAGGGGAGCGGGGATGAATCTGATTGATCGAACCTATATCATGAAATGATACAGCATAAAGTATGCATTCAGTACTTGGAATGTATTGAGTATGAAGGTAACTAAAATGGACAATTTAAATGCATAAAATTTCATAAGAGTATGACATTTTATAAAATCATGAGATAATAATAAAAATTATAACATGCGGGTTCAACGTTTTCAAAACTGTTCATAATCTAGTCATAATTGTTATCATAAGAGAAAACTTTTAAAAACATAACTTGAGCCAAAATATTGTAAACATGATCATACATAAACATAAGGAATGATGGGAGGACTCGTCACAACCGACACCATAATGATAGACCTTACATGATTTCCCAGCTATCTTGATTAAGTGGGCAGAGCCATCCTAAGCCTTGCTAGGGCAAAGAATGATAAAATGGCGTGATATCACTACTAGGACCCACCTAGAGTCACCATGAATATAAACCTATATTTGCACGTAGTTCTGAAACCTAGGGGTTTTCCTGACTATCGGGCCTACTCAGTGCTAGATACTACTCCCCAAAACATGCACTTGGCTCACAATATATGTAACGTGAGATCATACATAAAGTTCATGGGCTAGTTTAAATCATAATAATTGTGAACATGCTTGTAATAAGTGACTAGCCATGAGATAAGGCCCTTGATTCGGCCATAAGCATAAACTTGATAATCATGAAAGTCATACAGGCTTGAGAAAATCTCCCTACTTGAAAATCATAAATTTTGTGAAAAGTGCTTGTAGGAAATCATATCATAAATCATAAATAATAAGTTAGGGCTTCTGGAAATTAAAATCATAATAGAATCATACACTTTCATAAAAAAAAAATTTAGCCCTAAAAGTCCCTAATAATACTTGAAACATAATGAATCATAATTTCATGAAGACTTGAAGAATTCTTATGACCAAGCATGGAAATTATAATTTAATAACAATTCTGCTATACCATAATAGAATCATAGAGGAATTTCATAACCGAGCACAAACCCTCTTGAATTTCAAAATTTGGGTTTTGGGGATAGAGGTGATCATGAATTGAGTAGAGAAGGGCGTGAGGGTAGAAAACCCTACATTGAATAATCCCATAACTGGATATACCATCAACAAGTAGCGTTGAAACCCCAATCACTCTTAGAGGGAATTTGAGGAAGAACCTTAGGAGAACCTTGAGAGAATTTGATCTTGTATTGGAGTGTTAGGAATGAGAGAGAAGTTTAGGAAAGTTAAAACCCTTCAAAACACACTTCCCAATGCTCAAAATGACGTTATATAGGAGTTAAAAGCATGAGAGATTACAAAATTGCCCTTAAGAATCAAGCAAAATTTCCACAATTGGTCACCTCGATAGTACCCGTGATAGGACGTAATTCATGCCGTCACTCTAAACCAATAAGGTAGGCCGATATCTCCCACTGATGGTATAAGTTATGGATCGTCACTACTTTGACAGTCTGTTAGGTCTATTGTCACCCTTGAGTCCAGAAATCTTCCCTTCTATGGCTCAACTGAAGGTCCGTCGTTGGTCTGATGGCCATCACAAGCACCATTAAGTCCTTGAAAGGCCATCACCTACGCCGTCAAACCTGAGCATCACCAGTGACAGTCCATCACCTTTCTGACGACTATCACTTACACCATTTGAGACATGACGGGTCGTCTGTCAAGCCATCACTCTCTGCACCAGACCTGCAATTTCAGTTATTTTCATTCATCAAGCTATTTTGGGGTTCGAGGTGTTACAATATCTCCCACTTGGGAACATTCATTCGGAAACTATAACTCCAAAACTAAGCAATTTTAACTAAAAACTGATGGAGCAACTGACTCCGGGCTGAAACTCATGACTGAACTGAGCTCATGAAGCATACATGCTAAAATATGAAAGGAACATACATGCACAAACCTGACATAAAAATGAATTGAGTATTAGGGAGGAAAACTATTACCTCAAGCCGGAACAGAATTGGAAGGGAATAAGTGCGGGTATTTAGCTATTATATGTGCTTCGGCTTCCTGTGTAGCTCCATCAATTAGTTGGTTCCTCCATAAAACTTTCACCAAGTCTACTTCCTTATTTCATAACTTACGAACCCAACAATTCAAGAAATGGTACCTTCTTGTAGGTATGGGTGTCCCTCACTCCAATACTCTCCACTAGAACAACTAAGGCCGGATCACCAAGGCACTTATTTAATAGAGATACATGGAAAAGGGTGCACCAAAGCTAACTCTGATGGTAGCTCCAACTCATATGTCACCTTACCAAAACGCCTCACTATCCTATATGGCCCAACATAACAGGGACTAAGCATCCCTCCCCTTCTGAACCTCATCACTTCCTTCATGGGAGGCACCCTCAGAAATACCCAATCATCCACCTCAAACTCAAGCTCTCTCCGACTAACACACGCATAAGATTTCTAATGACTCTGAGTTGTTTTCAGCCTTTCTCTAATAGGATGAACCTTCACCATGGCCTCATAAATAGAATTTGGCCCGATCAATGCGGTCTGACCTACCTCGAACCATCCAATAGGTGATCTACATCTCCGAGCATAAAGAGCATCAAGCGGAGCCATCTAAATGCTAAAGTGGTAACTATTATTGTAGGCAAATTTGATGAGAAGAAAAGGATCATCCTAACTACCTTTGAAATCAATCACACACGCTCTCAACATATCCCTGAGAGTCTGAATGGTTCGTTCAGCCTGACCATTTGTCTGTAGGTGAAAAGTTGTACTAAGCTTGACCTGAGTACCAAGCCCCTTCTGAAATGATCTCCAAAACTACGAGGTAAACTGAGTACCTCTATCAAACATGATGGACAAGGGAAACCCATGAAACTAGACTAACTCTTCAATGTACAATCTAGCATAATCCTCAACTGAATCGATAGTTTTGACTGGTAAAAAATGCGTTGCTTTGGTTAACCTATCTACAACCACCCAAATGGAGTCATACTATCGGTGAGTACGACGAAACCCTGTGATGAAGTCTATATTGATCTCTTCCCACTTCCAAGTAGGGATACTAATGTCTTGCAATATACCTCTAGGTCTTTGATGCTCCAGTTTCACTTGTTGACAAATTGGACACTTAGCCACAAAATCTGCTATGTCCTTCATGCCATTCCACTAATGGACTTCTCATAAATCATGGTACATCTTGGTAGCACCTGGATGGATAGAATATCAAGAAACATGAGCCTCATGCATCATTCTCTCTCTCAAACCACCAACACTCGAAACACATAAAAGACCATGATATCGAAGTACACCATCTCCCCCTTGGGAGAAGACCTCCACCTTTTGGTTCTGAACCACTTCCTTCAACTTTACTAGGATAGGATCCTCATTTTGCCTAGCCTTTACCTCAGTGACCAATGATGATTCATACCCATTCTGAGCAATAACACCTCGATCTGTTAAGTCAACAAGGCAAAACCCTAACCATGTAAGCTGATGCACATCCTTCACCAACTCCTTCCTCCCATCCTCAACGTGAGACACACTTTCCATGGACAATCTGCTAAGGGCATCCTCCACTATGTTGGACTTTCTCGGATGGTAAAGGACACTCATATCGTAATGTCACGCCCCGCCTTGGGGGGTGTGACTGGCACCTGGTGCCCTAGTAGGATCTAGACTGCTAATTGGTGAGCCTAAGCACAACTGGTGCCTGGTCTAACTCAGATTTCTGGAAACAACGAGCTATATAATGGCTGTAAACACAGCCTCCTGCCAACTGGGCCTATAGCCACCTGTATAAAACTTCAGCTAACCATAAACATATTTATAAAGGGGGAAACCTATGCGGGCCGACAAGGCCACCATGCTGTCTAGTTATCTGTAACTCCATAATGGAAATACTGGAAAGCTACGAGACTGGCAAGGTCGCCACTACTATCAAACTATGGCCCCACGCGGCCAGCATAAAAACAAAGATACTAAACAACTATACAACTGCACGGCCTCACACGACCGACTCAACTGACCACAGGGAAATATATACAGACTGCAAGCCACTAGGAATACTAATAAGATGGTCGGGATAGGGCCCCGAACTACCCGTACTATACAACAAAGAAAATGAAATACACCTCTGAATATCAAGCTCCGGATGACAGGAGCTGATGACTCTGCGCTGGCTGGATCATGAGGGATCGCCTCCTCGTCTATGAGTACCTGCAGGCAAGTAATGCAGCGCCCAACTGGGCATCAGTACCACTGGTACCGAGTATGCAAAGCAACTGAAATAATACAAATGAATACAGATAACATAACTAACAAGCCTGTGAGCAGAAGGTAACTGAATCTGAAGAGCTGGTAGGAACTAGATCAAACCTTTCTATACTAATAGGCAGGAGCGTGTCAGTAGTCACGGTGGCCTGCTGTCTATTAACTAGTATATATATAAAGCACATAAATATGTATACATTTAGCAAGCAAGAGCCAATACCAACCCCCGTAAGCCGGATGGCGCCAAGCAAGCAAACAATCTATATACCCCTACCCGGGTCAAAACCAGCCAAAAATAAGTCACTCCACTCATCTGCTCACTCAGAGCTCCTCTACCGGTCCCCTGGGTCTCCAGCTCGGGCCATAGCCTCCGATATAAATAACCGTGTCTGAGTCTGGAGGACTCCTGTGCAGACAGTAACAAATAGGGTATGGTTCCCCGGAACTCTCCTTGGGGCTATCTGAAATCGAAGCTGCACCTGTAATAAGATCTGTAACTGTAATTGTATCTGTATTTGTTCCCTGGGCGCTTGCACACAACAGGGTGATCTTGGGCAGATTTATATGCCCAAGTGATACTCAAACTTATCATTTTCGCCTTGTTTATTGTGCAATGTGTATACATTTTCATGTAATTGGTAATAAAATGTGAATTTATACTAACCAACATGATTAGCATTATTTTGTAGGTAAAATATGATTTAGAGGAGCAAAAATGCATGTTGGAACAATATCGGAGTTGGACTTGGCTGCGAGCACGGAAAAGACATTGGAATGCACAATGTAAAGGGGCTCCGCGATGGAGCCGTGCCACGCTACCATCGCGGAGGCACACTGCATGGAGGATGAATTAATTTGGCAATTTCCAGTGAAGCCTCGCGACAGCTCCGTGGCCCGGAGGCAAGCCTCCGCGTTGCATGCCGTGCCACGTTGAGGCTATATTCCCGGTCCCTGGATTTCCAGTGAGGGTCCACATCCACGCTGTGTCACGGAGGCAGTGCTCCGCGTTAGCCTCCGTGACACGTTGCTTGTTATTCCGGGAAAAATTCCCAATAGTATAAATAGAACACTTAGGTTTATTTTTAATTAATTCAGACTTGATGGAGCAAGGACGTGGGTTAGAGGCAGTTGAGGGATGAAAAAGCTAAGGGATTTTCTCTCTTCCTTTCTTCTTTCAATCAATTGTATGTATGATTAACACTTGTTTTAGGATGATTAATCCACAAATGAGTGGCTAATTCTCTTCCTTGCTGAGGTTATGAACAATGGTGACGAATTCTGATTATTGAATTGTATGGTTTTTCATCTTCTTCTTCTATGTTGTTCTATTAATTCTTGTTTCTACTGCATTAGTGTGTGACCGACATTAATGTACATCTAAAAAGTCCGATTTCACTCGAGAGAGCACGAAATTGGAAAGTTGTGAATTAATAGGGTATTGTTCTTAACTTGATTTGGGAAAATTGGGTTTTGATGTGCTTTCCTGATAGAAATATACTTGAAAGCTGTATTAGTCAATTTAGGAACCGGAATTGTATTGCGAGGTCATAAATTGCATTTGATCACAAAAATGTAGACAGATGATTTATGATTCTTAAGTGAGATTAAATACGAGAGTTTTAATCTCTTGGCTAATGTTCTTGGCTAGCAACTAGAAGAGAAGATTAACCGAATGATGATGATAATCAAGTTCATTACTTGTTCTTAACCTTGGCATGCTCATATCCATAGTTTCAATTCAAAGTAAATATTTGTTAATAGTTTTGGTATATAATGGTTACGTTGTTGTCAGCATAATTAGAAGTAAGCTAGAATATAGTATACTTGAGCAATTTTACTTATCCAGAGTCTCCTTGGTTAGATACTTTGCTTACTTAGCCACTTTATTACTTGTTTGAACACGTGCACTTGCGTGTCGGTTTTTAACCCCTACCACAGCACCAGACAAGTTTTTGGCGCCGTTGTCGGGGAGACTAGGCAATTGGTGAAATTGTGTTAAGTGTAAATTTACTATATTTTTGTTTTATTTTCTTAAGTGTTGACAACTTGGTCTTAGCCTGTATTTTGCAGACTTGATTTCTTTGAACACTGGCAAAGGACAAGGAGCTGGTGGAATCTTATACAGAGCCTTAACGTGGATTTCATAGTAAACGCAGAGAAGCTCTACAAAAGAAGCTGCAGTTGCTCAGACAGTCTATAATGGAGCAACAAAATCCACCGGTTGTGAGGGCAGTGTTAGTGCCCGACGAAGCAGCAGCAAGGCCGGTTCGCGAGGTGGCAATCCCATATGCCAACAATGTACATTCAAGTATCCGCAAACCAGAGCCTGGAGGGAGATTTGAATTAAAGCAGAATATGGTGCAACTTTTGCACACAAGCGGGCAATTTACCGGTCTCCCTCATGAAGACCCACAACAACATCTCCAGAATTTTTTGTAGATAAGTGACACTTATATACCCGCTGGAGTGTCACCTGATTATGTTCGGCTCACCCTATTTCCATTTTCCTTACTTGGTGAAGCCAAGAGGTGGTTAAAAGCTGAACCACCAAATTCTATATCAACGTGGGATGATCTTGCACGGAAGTTTTTGATAAGATTTTTTCCCTCTGGTAAAACAGCCAGACTTAGAAGTCAAATTCTAAGTTTCAAACAGAGGGAGGGAGAAAATTTATATCAAGCCTGGGAAAGGTTTAAATCCATGTTGCGGGACTGTCCTCATCATCATTAGTCCAATGAGGTGTTGGTACACACATTTATTGAGGGTTTGGAACCCCATACTAAAATTTTGTTAGACTCAGCAGCTGGAGGGCAAGTGCTGGAAAAGACTTATGAGGAGCTGTACACTTTGCTCAACCGAATTTCACAGGGCAATCCAGAATGGAATGCAGATTCATCTCGAGGTGGAGCAAGGAAAGCAGTAGGAGTGCTTGAAGTGGATGGATTTATAGCTATCGCTGCACAGATAGCTGCCTTGCAGAATCAGTTGAACAACCAATTCAGCAACATGAATTTGATCCAGCCTTCAGCTTCAATCAATGCGGTCCAGCAAATGTGGTGTGAAGTGTGTGGTAGCAGTGAGCATTCAGCTGAGTGTTGTGGAGCAAACCCAGATTCTGTTAACTTTGTGGGCAATGCACAAAGGAATCAGCAGCAGTTTGGCAGCGGCTACAACTCAAATTGGAGGAACCATCCAAATTTTTCGTGGGGTAGCAACAACCAACAAGGCCAAAGTTCGGGTCAGGGTATGCAGAGGAATCAAGGAGGGCAACAGAACTACCAATCCCAATTCAGAAATCACAATGCCCCTCCTCCACCACCATCACCTACCATTGAAGAAATGTTCAAGACCATGATCGCTAATCAGGCGCAATTGCAGGCTGACTATGTTAAATTGGCAGCCGAAGTGAAGAACAATCAATTAGTGACCAAGGCTCTTGAGTATCAATTTGGGCAATTTGCTAGTGCCCAAAACACAAGGCCCAGAGGAGGACTGCCTAGCAACACGAATCCTAATCCGAAGCAGGTAAATGCAGTGACCACGAGGAGTGGTTTGCAGCTAAAGGAGGTGGAACCGGAGAGACCGCCTCAAAAGTCAGGAGCAGCAGATGTTGAGGAAGAACAAAGTTCGGATAAGGGGAAGACCAAAGAAGCAGAATCAGAAAGGCCTCCACCCCCGTTCCCTCAACGACTCAAGAAACACAAGGAGGAGGCGTGTTTCAAGAAATTTATGGAGGTTCTTAAACAGGTACATGTTAATTTACCTCTTGTTGATGTCTTGCAGGGAGTGCCAAAATATGCTAAATATATTAAAGACATCGTGGCCAACAAAAGTCGTCTGACTGAGTATGCCACGGTAGCTTTGACGGAGGAATGCACTTCCCGAATCCAAAATAGACTGCCTACGAAGCTAAAAGACCCTGGAAGTTTTACTATCCAGCTTACAATAGGGTAGAGTATCCAAGCTCGTGGATTGTGCGACTTGGGGGCGAGCATAAATCTGATGCCATCTTCGGTATTCAGAAAGTTAGGTCTAGGGAGTCCTAGACCTACAACCGTAATCTTGCAGCTAGCAGACAGATCATTAGCTAGGCCGGATGGCATTGTTGAGGATGTGCTTGTGCAAGTGGGATCCCTCATTTTTTCGGTTGATTTTATTGTTCTGGATTTTGAACCAGATGTTGCAGTCCCATTTATTTTGGGACGACCCTTTTTGGCAACCGGAAAAGCATTAATTGACGTAGCTGCGGGTCAACTTACAATGCGAGCACATGACAAGGTAGAGGTGTTCGATGTGTACAAAGCACCCAAGCTCCCGATTGTAAATGAGGAACTCTCAGTGATCAATGTGATTGATCATGGGAATACTAAACAAATGAATGATTCTCGGGAGTTGTTAGGAAGACCACCAGACAAAGGTGAGCACTACTTGGGGGAGGACAATGATCGTGAAAAATCGTCCATCACCCTAGTGGATAATTGAGCATAAAGGACGTCGAGCCGCGACGGTAAACCAGGCGCTGCACGGGAGGCAACCCGTGAAAAATATTTTTTCTTTTGTTTAGTAAAGTGTAAATAGTTTTTATTTTAATTTTCTTTTTCTTGAGTTAGTACAAATTTTTCATTTTAGATTAGTATTTTTCATTTTAATTAGGGAAATCTATTAATCTAACCAATTTTGTTTAGTAAGGTGATTTTCAGGTCAACCGGAGAAAAATGTGCATGGAATCGGGAAGGAAAAGGCAAGGTATGAAAAAATGAATAAAATGAAGAGACAGAGCACTGGGGCGATGGCTCCGTGTCACGGAGGAGGGGCTCCGCGTTACCCTCCGTGACACGTTGAGGTTAAATCTGGATTTTTTTTAAAATTCCAGAGGACTATCGCGTTTGCTCCGTGTCACGGAGGAGGGGCTCCGCGTTACCCTCCGTGACACGTTGCCCTATATTTTGTGATGGGTCACACCGGGTTGCCGGGTGACCCGCGTATTTCTTTCATTTTAAACATTTTTGCATTTTTTCCCCATTTCCTCTCTTCTCCGCGACCAAACACCTAAGTTCCCTCTCCCAACCAACGTGCCACGCTACTAAGCAAACAATTTGTCAAGTTTCTTCAGTTATTCAACGTAAAGGTATGTTTTCCTCGTTTCTCTCAAGTTTTTGGCGATTTTAGTCGAATTTGAGCATGGGAGGTGAGATAAATCACCCTAATTAGCAATTTAGCATGAAATTGAATTATTCTTTGATTGATAAATGTTTGGAATGTTGTAATTAGCGTTTGAACTTGTCGATTGCATGAATGATTCGAATTTGATTGTAAAATTGATTTCTAGGGCTGGGGTTGTTAAAATCGAATTGGGTAACTTGGTAGATTGGTGAATTATATGCCGGGGTGTGTTTGTGAATTGAGATAAGTCGTTGTAAATAGTGTGTGAAGGTCATAGACAACGCATTCTCGGGTTTTGGGAAAATGTAAAAATTGTTCAAATTGGTTTGGTTATTTGGATTCGTATGTATATAGAATTTTTTTCATTGCTTTTGTTTGTTGTCTTCTTTGCTAAGTGAGATGGTTGAATTGCTAGCGATGGTAGGATTGGGATTAGTTGTATGAAGTCTGAGTAGTACGCTAAAAGTTATACTGTTGAAATTTTTTTGTGAACGCACTAAGCATAAATTGTATAGTTGTTTGTGCTTAGGTTGTAAATAAAGTAATCCTTGCCGTAGTATCGTAAGATTAGCTAAGGACTAAGTGTGGGGTAAACTTAGTTTAACCCGACCTTAGCCGAAGCTAATATGCATTTAGCTTGACATGGTGCTTGTTTATTTGTATTGACAGGTACAATGGCAAGTAGGAAGGATAAGGGTAAAGGTGCTTCTACTTCAGGCACCGGGAGAAAACGCATGAGATTGGGCACAGCAGTCCCAGCTGCACCAGCTGTTCCGCGCGGCCAACGCCACCAATACGGAATGAGGTGGGTGACCGATGAAGGGAAGAAGTGGTACGCTAAACATAAGGAGAATAAGTACTTCCCTGAGGAGCATATTGCATGGGAACCACTAGCACAGGAGTTCCCCCGTATTGTGCAGAGAATTGAGGCAACTGGGCTCAGCTTCATATTTCAGGAGCCCAAGGAGTGCAACCTACATTTAGTCCGGGAGTTCTATGCAAATTGGAACCCGGCCATCAGAAGCCACACAATAAAAATCAGAGGGCAGATTGTCACTCTGGAACCCCAGAAATTAAATGCCATCATTGGAGCGCGGGACACAGACGCCCACGTTCTCCGCCAGCTGAACATCACCCCACCATACGCCGATATCAGACGCACTTTGTGTGGGGCTCGATCCACAGCCCGATGGAGCAGACATAAGGAAAGGGGTTACCACCAGACTCTGCCGTATTCTCAAATGAACAGGTAGGCAAGAATATGGCTGAAAATAGTTTGTTCGTGCTTGATCCCGGGGGTGCACATGACGGATGTGACCCGGGACCGTGTGTGCCTGGTGTATGCCCTGATGAAAGGGCTAGAGATTAATGTTGGGGCGGTCATCATATCCGCCATGAAGAGAGCCCGACTACACCAGGGCCACAGGTATGGGTTTGGCGAACTCATCACCACCTTTCTCCGGGGCCTCGACGTCGAGGAAGAGGCTTTGGACTACATCCCGCAGTTGGAGCGGAGGGCCCTTGATGAGACAAAAACTAAGGCCCCCGACACCACACACGGGCCAGTGCTGACACTTAGCGAGCGACATGCTCGTGACGATCAGTACATGGCACGGATGTTTGGTATGCAAATGCTTCAGCTCCGAATTGGTGGGAGACAAGCCACGGAGGATGAGTTATGGCAGCTGGAGTTGGATTACCCATTTGGCGAAAACGCCAGAGCTTTGTACCGAGTGGGGCTAGCCTTCGTTGAGCCCACTGATGATGATGTCCCCACGGACGAGGAGACACGTCGGGAGGACTCTGATGTGGAGTCCGATGACGACGATGGAGGTGACTCGGACATGGGCGATGAGGCAGCAGCACCGGATGAAGAAGTCGAATATTTCGACTGATCAGGGAGTTCCACCACCCGAAATTTTTGTGATTTTTAATTTTTGTGAACACTGGGGACAGTGTTCGATTTAAGTGTGGGGTGGGGAGTAGCTAGGTGCTGGGGCTGGGTTGATTTGATGTATGTTCCTCCTTTGTTTTGTATGTATGTTTATGTTTCCCTGTGGCTGTGAGTGCAAACTGATTTGTATTTGTATCTGTACATATTTTTGTGGTAATTGATGTGTGTTGTGAAAGGTTGTGGTTGCCAGTGTACATATTTTGTAAATTTTGTAAATATTTTTTTTTCTATCAAAATGATCGATATTTTTAAAATTTTTGCGAAAATATTTTGTACATAGTAAAATATTTTGTAAATATTTTTCCATCGAAATGATCGATGTTTTGCAAAAAAATTTCAATTTTTATTTTTGGGTTTCTCGGAGTTTGTTTTCGATTCTTTTACCGAGAATAGTCCCATTGAACCGATGTCATAGTTAGTGACCGTTCCCTATGATGGATGGATGACGACCGTCTTAAGGGAAATGTAGTCAGTAGGAGTAGTGATTTTAATTAGTTTTCAGTTTTTTTTCCTTCTTTGGTGGATTGCATCACTGAACCTGTAATTACTATATGGTTGTGAAATTTTGGTTGTGTGTTGTAACTAATATTCAAAATGTAAAAGTGATTCGTTTGAGAGCATGCAATTTTGTAAATATGTTGAGTTACCTTGGCTGTAGAATTCGATTCGGTATGATTGAGGCTTAATTCTGAATTCATGTAGTTGGCTAATTAAAGAGTCTGTGAATGCATCTTGAATCGAGCATGTGCATAAAGTGTGAAGTGAGGTATTGTTATTCCATGCTATTGTGAAGTGTCTAGAACTTGCCTGGTGTGTGTACAAAACGAAATGAAGGAGGTGTAGTGTTAGAAAGGATGTAGGCATTTCTTTGTTTTAACCGTGAGTTTCTATTTTTTTTTCCTTGTCGTACTCTCAGTTTTATGTGACTGTATACCCTAGTCAGCCCGTTGAGCCTTTAGCCGATTCTTTCTTTCTTTTGTCCAAAATTGTATAAACTAAGCTTTATTCCTTCTTTTCATGAGCCGTAAAGTCTATACAAAACTCTTAAGCGCTTAAGAAGAACAGAAAAATTTTCCCAAAGTGTCAAAGAGTGAGAATAGTGGAAAGAAAAAGAAAAGCAGAGTGAGGAAAGAAAATAAAAGGTTGAAGAGGCACTTATTATAATGAAATGATAATGAAGGTGCATGAAAAACCTTAGTGTCATGTCAAGTGTGTTTGGTGAAATGGGCCATACGAAAGTAAACCAGCATGAATGGGATGATAAGAAAAGAAAAGAGAGAAACAATGTTCATGAGTTTAGGGGAATATGTTGAAAAGGCGCTTAAGGATGCTAGTGACTATTATTGGCTAATCCAATATATACTAGTTCCATAGCTTCCATTACAACCCATTAAAGTCCTACGTGATCTTACATTGCATTTCTTTATATTAGTGGAGTAATACACTAAGGGCAAGCCTATGGGTCATGACATGATGCATGTGAATTCTTTTGGAAGAGAGAGTGAAATTAATTTCTACATGCCCCTACTTGAATGTTTGTGTGTTGCATGAACATAAAGGGGAAGATTCTCTTGAGTTGTGAGGGCACATGCTTGATGAAAGATTGATCTTCGTGTCAGATATATTGATTAGCTGATTTGCATGAGTTTGCTGATATCGAGGGTCGATTCTTAAAGCCCAGGAAGTCTTGATGTATTAAAGGACATTGCATTGTTAAGACCATGCATGTTTTCTTGATGATTTGCAAAAATTGAATAATCGGTATGACATTAGCATAAATTGTCGCACCATAGTGGCAAAGGTTGGGATGTAATTTGCATGAGTTGTGTGTTTGTTGTTCGAGGACGAACAAGGATTTAAGTGTGGGGTAAGTGATCTTGGGCAGATTTATATGCCCAAGTGATACTCAAACTTATCATTTTCGCCTTGTTTATTGTGCAATGTGTATACATTTTTATGTAATTGGTAATAAAATGTGAATTTATACTAACCAACATGATTAGCATTGTTTTGTAGGTAAAATATGATTTAGAGGAGCAAAAATGTATGTTGGAACAATATGGGAGTTGGACTTGGATGCGAGCACGGAAAAGACATTGGAATGCACAATGTAAAGGGGCTCCGCGATGGAGCCGTGCCACGCTACCATCGCGGAGGCACACTGCATGGAGGATGAATTAATTTGGCAATTTCCAGTGAAGCCTCGCGACAGCTCCGTGGCACGGAGGCAAGCCTCCGCGTTGCATGCCGTGCCACGTTGAGGCTATATTCTCGGACCCTGAATTTCCAGTGAGGGTCCGCGTCCACGCTGTGTCACGGAGGTTGTGCTCCGCGTTGGCCTCCGTGACACGTTGCTTGTTATTCTGGGAAAAATTCCCAATAGTATAAATAGAACACTTAGGTTTATTTTTAATTAATTCAGACTTGGTGGAGCAAGGACGTGGGTTAGAGGCAGTTGAGGGACGAAAAAGCTAAGGGATTTTCTCTCTTCCTTTCTTCTTTCAATCAATTGTATGTATGATTAACACTTGTTTTAGGATGATTAATCCACAAATGAGTGGCTAATTCTCTTCCTTTCTAAGGTTTTGAACAATGGTGATGAATTATGATTATTGAATTGTATGGTTTTTCATCTTCTTCTTCTATGTTGTTCTAGTAATTCTTGTTTCTACTGCATTAGTGTGTGGCCGACATTAATGTACATCTAAAAAGTCCGATTTCACTCGAGAGAGCACGAAATTGGAAAGTTGTGAATTAATAGGGTATTGTTCTTAACTTGATTTGGGAAAATTGGGTTTTGATGTGCTTTTCTGATAGAAATATACTTGAAAGCCGTATTAGTCAATTTAGGAACCGGAATTGTATTGCGAGGTCATAAATTGCATTTGATCACAGAAATGTAGACGGATGGTTTATGATTCTTAAGTGAGATTAAATACGAGAGTTTTAATCTCTTGGCTAATGTTCTAGGCTAGCAACTAGAAGAGAAGATTAACCGAATGATGATGATAATCAAGTTCATTACTTGTTCTTAACCTTGGCATGCTCATATCCATAGTTTCAATTCAAAGTAAATATTTGTTAATAGTTTTAGTATATAATTTATAAAAAAAAATTATTTAACTTTTGGTTACGTTGTTGTCAGCATAATTAGAAGTAAGCTAGAATATAGTATACTTGAGCAATTTTACTTATCCAGAGTCTCCTTGGTTCGATACTTGGCTTACTTAGCCACTTTATTACTTGTTTGACCACGTGCACTTGCGTGTCGGTTTTTAACCCCTACCACAGCATCGGACACAGGGCTATCTGTACTGTAATGCTGATCACCCTGATATGGGGAAAGCTTCATCCCATCTTCGTCCAAACTGGGGACGGCATGCCACTCCTTGGAGTGACGTAAACCCACCCGCTCAGTGGGTGACACGATTACCAACCCAGGGGGCGGCGAGGATGCTCAATAAGGTGCCCTCACGCCACATCAAGTCTCAACAAACAAATAGCACATATAAATAGCAAGTATGTATAACTAGAAAAACTCTCTGAAATCTGATTTCTTATTATGATCTCTTTCTGTATTATACTAATTCTTAAATCTTTATTTAACTGTTTGGCTAATCTGTAGCCGGGATACTATCTGTCTGAATGGCTAATCTATAGCCATAAAACTGTCTGTCTATCTGATTTTTCTTTATTAGCTTTTATTCTGAATATCTGTATCTTTTTATTCTACAACATGCTTGCTAATCATGCAATAAGCTATACTGAATCTAGAATGCTAACTCGCTCTTTGGCGTATGCTTTACTAACTTCCGAACCGAATATGATACGGCAACACAACTCAGAATCAATTAGATTTACTTAATTCTCAACATTCAACTCCGAGAGTTTCAAATACAGAGTTTACTATGATTTACCAAGCTAAGGCTTACTAACTTGCCGAAGAACAACTTCACATACCTTAACCTCAAGTTATCCGACTGTCGGACGAGGCTCGGTCAGTACTCCAGCTATTTCTCCCAACTGCATTCATATATACGTCAATTAGTACTAAATACAATACTATTCTGAAAGAAAACATCACTTTTGACATAATTATAGCCTAAACTTAGGCTTATCGAAAGACGGTCAAAAACTTGCTATTTTCCAGAAGTCCAGAAGGGAGAAGTATTCACTTCACAGCTAGGAGCACATAGACACTAGTTTGGAGCAATTCTACTTACCTTAGTACGGTAGCTCAATGATTCGTCGGCCGTATTTCGCGAAACAAAATCCGTAGGAATGCTCCCTGCTTCTAAATACCTTGTTATCTGGAGTTAATTTAAGTTTGGACTACGTTTGGCAGCGTAATCGAACGATAATATATTAACCCTCTTCGCCTCTCTCTGTTTTTCTACGTTTTCTGGATTTTATCAATGAGTTTAATGAAAATAAACCAAAGTGGGGCTTTATATACTTGGGCCTAGACAGGCCCAACGTGTCACGGAGCCAACGCGGAGGCTCCACCTCCGTGACACGTTGCCATCGCGGAGGGGCTCTACCCCGGCTCTTTCCGTGATGGTTCGATAGGTTCCTCGTCCGATCCTTTCCCGGGCCTTTCCCTAGCACGTATGGCTTTAAAATATGCTTAACCAACACGTGAATAGGCCATCTAGGTGCCGAGAATCTTACGGGGTGTAACATTCTCCCCCTCTTAAGAACATTCGTCCTCGAATGTAACCTTCTATCTAGAGGACTTCTCAACTTACTCAACTTGTTTCTAGAAAAATTTCGGCAGAGTTTCCCATGTAATATGGACTATCCCGAAAACCTGAAACGCAGAAAAGTCCAATACAAGTACTGCACACAATACTTTAAGATTCACTTGATAGCTAAATATCCATCTTTCTCATTTATACATACACAACTATAAGGTACTGCATAAATAATAATACCGACATACCTGTCGCCTGACTAGGCCTGGAATAAGTGAGGATATCTAGCTTTCATATCTTCCTCAGCCTCCCACGTCATCTCCTCTCGGTTCCTCTTACGCCACAATACCTTGACAGACGCGATATCCTTAGTTCTCAATCTACGAATCTGTCTGTCTAAGATGGCTACTGGAACCTCCTCATAGGCCAGCTCTTCCGTAACCTGGATATCCTGGACTGGGACTGCTCTAGATGGGTCTCCTATGCATTTCCTCAGCATAGACACATGAAAGACCGGATGAACGGATTCTAGCTTTGGAGGCAAGTTCAACTCATATGCCACTTGGCCTATCCTTCGACGAATCTGATAAGGCCCAACAAACCTCGGACTGAGCTTACCTTTCTTGCCGAATCTCATCACCCCTTTCATCGGAGATACTTTCAGAAATACCCAGTCATTCAAATCAAATTCCAAGCCTCTGCGCTGCACATCAGCATATGATTTCTGGCGGCTCTGTGCAATCTGTAGGCGTTCTCTGATAAGCTTTACCTTTTCCTCCGACTGTTGAATGATGTCTAGCCCAATTAATGCTGATTCTCCCACTCAAACTAGCCAACCGGCGATCTGCATTTTCGCCCATACAAGGCTTCAAAAGGCGCCATCTGGATGGCTGAGTGATACCTATTATTATAATCAAATTCAATTAACGGCAAATGCTCGTCCTAGCTACCTCCAAAATCTAGCACACACGCTCGTAGCATGTCCTCGAGCGTTTGAATAGTGCGCTCAGCCTGTCGATCTATCTAAGGGTGGAATGCTGTGCTCAAATTAATCTGCGTTCCCAGACCTCTCTAAAATGACTGCCAAAATCTAGCTGTAAACTGTGCTCCTCTGTCCGAAATAATGGATACTGGTACTCCGTACAATCTGATTATTTCCCGGATATACAACTCCGCATAATCTTCGGCCAAGAAGGTAGTTTTTACTGGCAGGAAATGAGCTGATTTTGTCAATATGTCAACTATCACCCATATAGAATCATGTCTATGTCTGGTAAGAGGTAATCCTGCCACAAAATCCATATTCACTGCTTCCCATTTCTAGAGAGGCACAGCTATGTCCTGAGTCAAACCGCCTGGCTTCTGGTGTTCTGCTTTTACCTGTTGGCAGTTAGGACACTGGGCTACAAATTCAGCAATTTCTCTTTTCATACCTGGCCACCAGTAGTTTTCCTTGATATCATGGTACATTTTCGTCGCACCGGCGTAAAGAGAATAACGGGCGTAATGTACCTCATTCATAATCTGCTGGAGGAGCCCTGAAACATCTGGAACACAGAGGCGGCCTTTACATAACAGCACTTTTTCCTCAGTTATATGAAAATCTGGCGCTTTACCCTGCTGGATTCTATCTTTGAGCTGGATTAGGTCAGGATCCTCACACTACCGTTCTTTTACTTCCACAGCTAATGATAATATGGCGGTGTTCTGAATTACCGCTCTACCGTCCTCTGTTTCTTCTACACGAACGGCTAGGCTAGCTAACTGATGTATCTCCCTTACCAATTTCCACTGCTCAGGATGCAAATATGCCAAACTCCCCATGGACTTTCGACTGAGAGCATCTGCTACAACATTGGCTTTTCCCGGGTGGTACAGAATATTCACGTCATAATCCTTTAACAGCTCTAACCAGCGACGTTGTCGCAGATTCAACTCCCTCTGAGTGAAGATATACTGTAGGCTCTTGTGATCTGTGAAAATATCCACATGGACGCCATACAAGTAATGTCTCCACATTTTCAAGGCGTGGATCACTGCAGCTAACTCCAGGTTATGGGTAGGGTAATTCTTTTCGTGTTTCCTCAACTGTCTGGAAGCATACGCAATCACCTTACCATGCTTCATCAACACACAACCCAACCCAACGCCTGATGCGTCGCAATACACTGAATAACCCTCTGTACCTTCGGGCAATGCTAGCACTGGGGCGGAGGTTAATCTGTCTTTTAACTCCTGGAAGCTCTGCTCGCATGCCTTTGTCCACTGAAACTTCGCTGCTTTCTGTGTCATTTTGGTTAGAGGTGCCGCTATAGTAGAGAATCCCTCAACAAATCTCCTGTAATATCCCACTAATCCCAGAAAGCTATGGACTTCAGTCGGAGTGGTAGGCCTAGGCCAGGTTTTAACTGCTGCTATCTTCTGCATGTCAACCTGTATACCAGCATCCGACACAATATGCCCTAGAAAGGCTACTGAATTAAGCCATAATTCGCACTTGGAGAACTTAGCATATAACTGGCGGTCCCTGAGAATTTGGAGCACTATCCGTAAATGAGTCCGGTGATCTGCTTCAGAGCGAGAATACACCAGAATATCATCAATAAACACTATCACGAACAGGTCCAGGTATGGTCTGAAAATACTATTCATCAGGTCCATGAATACTGCTGGGGCATTCGTCAACCCGAAGGACATTACTAGAAATTCAAAGTGTCCATATCGGGTCCTGAACACCGTTTTAGGAATATCTCTTTCACGTACCCGAACCTGATGATATCCGGACCGCAAGTCAATCTTAGAGAAGTATCTGGCTCCCTGTAACTGATCAAATAAATCATCTATTCTAGGAAGCGAGTACTTGTTTTTCACTGTAAATTTATTCAACTGCCGATAATCTATACACATACGGAGTGAGCCATCTTTGTCTTTCACAAATAGCATTGGCGCACCCCATGGTGAAGTACTCAGCGTGATGAAACCTTTATCTAACAAATCTTTCAACTACTCCTTCAACTCTCTGGGTTCTGCAGGAGCCATACGATAAAGAGGAATTGATATAGGTTGAGTGCCTGATAATAAATCAATAGCGAAATCTATTTCTCTCTCTGGGGGAATACCAGGTAACTCATCTGGAAACACATCAGGGAACTCGTTTACCACCGGAACAGACTGGAGTGTCGGAGATTCTACCCGAACATCCTGAACTCTGACTAGGTGGTAAATACATCCCTTAGTTATCAATTTCCTCGCCTGAAGGTAGGAAATAAACCTACCTTTTGGAGTAGCTGTGCTGCCTTTCCACTCTCGCACTGCCCCTCCTGGAAAGTGGAATCGGACCATCATGGTCCAACATTCTACATTGGCATAGCACGGCACGAGCCAATCCATACCCATTGTGGCATTGAAGTTTATCATTTCTAGCTCTACCAGATCTACTGTAGTCTGGCGGTCAGCAACCTCCACTGTACTCCCTCGGTAAATTCTACTAGCTATAATAGAGTCACTGACGGGCGTGGATACTGAAAAGGGATGCTGTAATAATTCTGGTGCAATATTAAACTTTCGTGCCACAAATGGGGTAATATATGATAGAGTGGATCCTGGATCAATCAATACGTAAGCAGGGCATGAATAGATAGTCATCGTACCTGTCACTACATTTGGCGATGCCTCTGAGTCGTGTCTCCCTGGTAGTGCATAAGTACGGTTTGAGCCCGTACCTCAACTGGAAGCTCCTAATCTACCTCGGCCTCTGCCTACTGAACCTGAAGGCCCACGCCCCGCTGAGGCTGCTGGGGCTCGTGGCCCTGCGGATCCCCTGTCCTGACTATCTCTACTCCCCTGAACTCTGGTCGGACAATCTCTCATCCGATGCCCCTCCTATCCGCAAATATAACACCCAGTGGAGCCATATTTACAAGCTCCGAAGTATGGTCGATTACAATAGGGACAGGGTGAGGGTGCAAATCTACTCTGCTTTCCCCTTCTCTATTGCGGGGAATCTACTGTTCTGGAACTTCCACTGGGCTCTGACTGCCCTCGACGAGCAGATCTACCTCGCTGCTACTGCTGTGGTGGAGGTGGGGGTTTAGGGGGCCTATCTGATAGTCGTGGCCTGGGTCCTCTCTGAACTTCCCTTTGCATCTCGTCTGATCTATCTCTACGGTGCTGTTCCTGACTGGTCTGTCTACTATTCTGTTGCCGCTGTCTAAGACCCTCAATGGTCTGAGCAAAGGCCTGTACTCAGGCGATATCCATAACCTCTCGTAACGTAGCCGTCATACATGCCTCAGTATATTCCGGGTTCAGAACCATAATAAACCTGTGAACTCTAGCTGGCATAGTATCAACAAATGCTGGAGAAGAATGGGCTAAGGAGTCAAACTGTAAAGCATACTCGCGTACGCTCCTCGCCCCCTACTCCAGATGCAAAAACTGATCCATCCGGGCCTACCGGATCTCTCGTGGCAAGTAACGGTCCAGGAGGCCTCCGAGAAGCTGGTACAGGTCATAGGGGTAACATCCCTCCCTCGGGACCCTTCCCAACTCTCGTACCATAGTACTGCTATGTCCCGCAACTAGAACACTGCCAACTCAACAGACTCTGAAGGGGTCACATGCATAACCTAGAAAATTCTCTGCATCTGATCTAGAAAGTCCTGAGGGTCCTCTGCCTGATCTGACCCAGTGAACTGTGGAGGACCTAGTGCCAAAAATTCCCTGACCCTAGAACTACCTGACCCAACTGAAGGCTCTGCTGCTACAGGTGGCACCGGCTGGCGCTGTGTGGCCATCATTTGTGCCAACATAACTACAGCGCTATGAACCTCCTGATCTGATGGCGAAGGCACAGGAGCTATCGGGGGCGGTGTAGTTCCAAACGGCTCCTGATGTGAGGGGGACTGCTAAGAGGGCTGTGATGAAGCCTCTATATCGCCCTCAGATCGGGCTGACTCTAACTGAAGTTGAGGCATCCTGCTGGTGCCTTCTCCTCCTCCTGCGTCTAGTCTCCTGCTTGTGGCAGGGTGTCGCTGATCTGCCATTCTTATCTGTAGACAAAGAATATGATAAGTTTTAGGGACTCAACCCTATATTGTACTGCTCTATAGGACGACTGACTGAGAAAGAAGAGTAACCATCCTATCATGCCTCGCAGCCTCCTCCCTATAGTATGTGGTGCACAACACATCCATAGAGAAGACTCTACTTAGCACGGATTGCAGACTCCCTGGGACATGACCTGCTCTTATACCAAGTTTGTCACGCCCCGCCTTGGGGGGTGTGACTAGCACCTGGTGCCCTAGTAGGATCTAGACTGCTAACTGGTGAGCCTAAGCACAACTGGAGCCTGGTTGGCTCTAACTCAGATTTTTGGAAACAACGGGCTATATAACGGTTGTAAACACAGCCTCCGGCCAACTGGGCCTATAGCCACCCGTATAAAACTTCAGCTAACCAGAAACATACTTATAAAGGGGGAAACCTATGCGGGCCGACAAGGCCACCATGCTGTCTAGTTATCTGTAACTCAACAATGGAAATATTGGACAGCTACGTGATCGGCAAGGTCGCCACTACTATCAAACTATGGCCCCATGCGGCCAGCATAAAAACAGAGATACTAAAAACCTATACAACTGCACGGCCTCACATGATCGACTCAACTGACCACGGGGAAATATATACAGACTGCAAGCCTCTAGGAATACTGATAAGATGGTCGGGATAGGGCCCCGATCGACCCCTACTATACAACAAAGAAAATAAAATACACCTCTGAATATCAAGCTCCGGATGACAGGAGCTGATGACTCTGCGCTGGCTGGATCATGAGGGATCGCCTCCTCGTCTATGAGTACCTGCAGGCAAGTAATGCAGTGCCCCACTAGGCGTCAGTACCACTGGTACCGAGTATGCAAAGCAACTGAAATAATACAAATGAATACAGATAACATAACTAACAAGTCTGTGAGCAGAAGGTAACTGAATCTGAAGAGATGGTAGGAACTAGATCAAACCTTTCTATATTGATAGGCAGGAGCGTGTCAGTAGTCACGGTGGCCTGCTGTCTATTAACTAGTATATATATAAAGCATATAAATATATATACATTTAGCAAGCAAGAGCCAATACCAACCCCCATAAGTCGGATGGCGCCAAGCAAGCAAACAATCTATATACCCCTACCCGGGTCAAAACCAGCCAAAAATAAGTCACTCCACTCATCTACTCACTCGGAGCTCCTCTACCGGTCTCCTAGGTCTCTGGCTCGGGCCATAGCCTCCGATATAAATAACCGTGTCTGAGTCCAGAGCACTCCTGTGCAGACAGTAACAGATAGGGTCTGGTGCCCCGGAACTCTCCTCAGGGCTATCTGAAATCGGTGTTGCACCTATAATAAGATCTGTAACTGTAACTGTATCTGTATCTGTTCCCTGGGCGCTTGCGCACAACAGGGCTATCTGTACTGTAATGCTGATCAGCCTGATATGGGGAAAGCTTCATCCCATCTTCGTCCAAACTGGGGACGACATGCCACTCCTTGGAGTGACGTAAACCGACTCGCTCAGTGGGCGACACGATTACCAACCCAGGGGCGGCGAGGACGCTCAATAAGGTGCCCTCACGCCACATCAAGTCTCAACAAACAAATAGCACATATAAATAGCAAGCATGTATAACTAGAAAAGACTCTCTGAAATCTGATTTCTTATTCTAATCTCTTTCTGTATTATACTAATCTTAAATCTTTATTTAACTGTTTGGCTAATCTGTAGCCGGGATACTATCTGTCTGAATGGCTAATCTATAGCCATAAAACTGTCTGTCTATCTGATTTTTCTTTATTAGCTTTTATTCTGAAAATCTTTATCTTTTTATTCTACAACATGCTTGTTAATCATGCAATAAGCTATACTGAATCTGGAATGCTAACTCACCCTTTGGTGCATGCTTTACTAACTTCCGGACCGAATACGATACGGCAACACAACTCAGAATCTATTAGATTTACTTAATTCTCAACATTCAACTCCGAGAGTTTCAAATACGAAGTTTACTATGATTTACCAATCTAAGGCTTACTAACTTGTCGAAGAACAACTTCACATACCTTAACCTCAAGTTATCCGACTATCGGACAAGGCTCGGTCAGTACTCCAGCAATTTCTCCCAACTGCATTCATATATACGTCAATTAGTACTAAATACAACACTATTCTGAAAGAAAACATCACTTTCGATATAATTATAGCCTAAACTTAGGCTTATCAAAAGACGGTCAAAAACTTGCTATTTTCCAGAAGTCCAGAAGGGAGAAGTATTCACTTCACAGCTAGGAGCACATAGACACTAGTTTGGAGCAATTCTACTTACCTTAGTCCGGTAGCTCGACGATTCGTCGACCGTATTTCGCGAAACAAAATCCGTAGGAATGCTCCCTGCTGCTAAATACCTAGGTATCTGGAGTTAATTTAAGTTTAGACTACGTTTGGCAGCGTAATCGAACGATAATATATTAACCCTCTTCGTCTCTCTCTATTTTTCTATGTTTTCTGGATTTTATCAATGAGTTTAATGAAAATAAACTGAAGTGGGCTTTATATACTTGGGCCTGGATAGGCCCAACGTGTCACGGAGCCAACGCGGAGGCTCCACCTCTGTGACACGTTGCCATCGCGGAGGGGCTCTACCCCGGCTCCTTCCGTGATAGTTCGACAGGTTCCTCGTCCGATCCTTTCCCGAACCTTTCCCTAGCATGTATGGATTTCAAATATGCTTAACCAACGCGCGAATAGGCCATCTAGTTGCTGGGAATCTTACGGGGAGTAACACGTAATCCTTGAGAAGTTTTAGCCATCTCCTTTGTCCCAAGTTCAACTCCTTCTGAGTGAACACATACTGAAGGATCTTATGATCTGTAAATACATCCACATGCACCCCATATAGATAATGCCTCCAAAATTTCAAGGAAAATACTACCACTGTCAACTAGAGATCATGAGTCGGATAGTTCTTCTCATGGGTCTTAAGCTGCCTTGAAGCATATGCAATCACTTTGCCATGCTGCATCAAAACACACCCAAGATCGATTCTATGAGCATCACAATAAACCACGAAACCGTCTGCACCCTTTGGTAGGGTCAGCATTGGAGCTGAAGTGAGTTGATTCTTCAACTACTAAAATATCTTCTCACAAGCATTGGACAATTGAAATTTAGTCTTCTTCTAAGTCAACTTAGTCAACGACACTACAATGGATGAGAATCCCTCAACAAATCTTTTGTAATAGCCCGCTAATCCCAAGAAACTACTAATATCTGTCGGGCTAACAGGTCTAGGCCAATTCTTCACCACTTCTATCTTTTGAGAGTCCATCTGTACACCCTCGTTAGACACTACATGGCCCAAGAATGCAACTAAATCTAACAAAAACCTCAGACTTGCTGAATTTAGAAAACAGTTGGCGATCATTGAGAGTCTTTAGCACAATCCTCAAATAAGAAGCATGCTCTTCCTCGCTCCGAGAGTATATGAGAATATCATCAATGAAGATGTTACGACCCGAACATAAGCCCGAATTGAGACATAGGACCAGAAACCCCGAGAGGCTCCAAGTTGACCCATGGCATAAACATACATCTAACTCATCATAATTAAGCGGAAGATCATCATAAATAACATAGCAGAAGTCTAAGTAAAACATAACATCTTAATACATACATGAATCTAAAGTTGAATACAACTATATCCAGAAAGGCCTCTAACACTAACGAGTTGATGGGATAAGGCCCCAGCTAACTCATTATAGTCTAAAAACTGAAAAATACGACATACAACTTATAAGATAGGCCCTCACAAGATGAGGACTCACCAATTGATACTGAGAGGTGCTAACTCTAGAAGTCTAACTAGCGGCAGGACTGAGTCTGGATATCAGAATCTGTATCATAAAATGATAAAACATAGAATATGCAATCAGTACGTGAAATGTACCGAGTTTTCAAGGTAAGTAAAATCTCTAAGTGAGTAAATTCATTAAACATGCTTAATATAAAACATAATCAATATAAGATTCTGAGAGCAGGGCCTGCATGCTATTTTCTGAAATCATGATCTGAACATAACTGAACATCATAACTGAATTGAATGACCCAAAGCTGAAAACTAATAATCATAAGTAAAACTAAACATTGGGTCAAACCTGCTGAAAACATAATATCATGAATGATGTACATGCATAATTGAAATCATGAGGAACAATGGGAGACTCGTCATAACACCGACATTACCACGATGGAGCTTACGTGGTCCTGACTATCACATCAAGTGCGCAGAGCCGTCCCAAGCTTTGTCAGGGCTAAGGACGCTACCATGATGTTGATATCAAGCTCAAGGCCCCTTGGAGGTAGGGGAATCTCCAAAAGGAGGTCCCAAATTATCTGATCATACCTATGTTGGTGCGTACTTCTAAGGCATACGGATGATTGACCCTTAGCCTACTCGGTGCTAGACACATTCCCAAAAACATGCATATTCTCTCCATCATTTTTCAATGAAGCTAAATAATAACATACACGCATAATCTGAAATCATAACATGAGGTGCCTAGGCTTATTCCATACCACAAGCTAAAAATAATGGGAGTCTTGACTCCAAAACCATGTGGTAAGCTAATTCATGAAATCATAAGACATACATGATCATATGGGCTTGCCAAATACTTAAACATTCTTGAATCAACTTGCTTTACTTTGAAAACATAAACATAAACATTGGTATTTAGAAATCATGGTTCTTCATAAATATCTCATCATACTTGTACATAGATCTCAACTTTCATGAACATTCATGGATAGGCATCAGAGTTTAGAAAACTTGAAAACATAATTATAATTTAATGCATTGAAAAAATGCCCATCAATCATAATCCATCATTTAAAGAATGCTTAGATCATACCCGTGATTAAAACTTAGGAATTCATGCATTGGGTAAAAATCCCATGGAATCATCAATTAGAACATCATGAATTGAGAGGGAATTGTGAATTGGTGTGGACAATTGCACTCATTCATAGCCTTACATACCTGAAGGGATCTTATTTTCTCACTTCCTTGATTGCCCAAATAGAATTGAGGAAAAACCTTAAAGAACTAACCTTGATCACCTCTCAAACCTTTAAGCTTGCATGAATGAATTAGGATATGCTTAGAATAACTTAACCCTTCTTAAAACACTCCATTTTTAGCTTAAAGAGACGTAGTTTAGGCCTTAGGAACATAGGAATTACGTAAAAGACCTCAATAAATTTGTAGGGAAAAATAGACTTCCAGTACCAATGAGGGACTAGATAACTCGTCATCCCTGGCCACGACTCGTGGTCTGCATTTGTTACTTGCAATTCCGTAATTCTTCTAAGAGTGACTGATCTTGGGCAGATTTATATGCCCAAGTGATACTCAAACGTATCATTTTCGCCTTGTTTGTTGTGCAATGTGTATATATTCTCATGTAGTTGGTAATAAAATGCGAATTTATACTAACCAACATGATTAGCATTTGTTTTGCAGGAAAATATGATTTTCAGGAGCTAAAATGCATGTTGGAACAATATCGGAGTTGGACTTGGATGCGAGCATGGAAAAGACATTGGAATAAGCAAAGCATAGGGGCTCCGCGATGGAGCCGTGCCACGCTACCATCACGGAGGCACACTGCCTGGAGAGGAAATTAATTGGCAAATTCTAGTGAGGCCTCGCGACAGCTCCGTGGCACGGAGATAGGCCTCTGCGTTGGCCTCCGTGCCACGTTGAGGCTACATTCTCGGACCCTGGAATTCCAGTAAGGGTCCGCGTCCACGCCGTGTCATGGAGGCAGTGCTCCGCGTTGGCCTCCGTGACACGTTGCTTGTTATTCCGGGAAAAATTCCCACTAGTATAAATAGAACACTTAGGTTTATTTTAATTAGTTTAGACTTGGGGGGAGCAAGGACGTGGGTTAGAAGCAGTTGAGGGACGAAAAAGCTAAGGGATTTCTTCTCTTCCTTTCTTCTTTCAATCAATTGTATGTATGATTTGCACTCGTTTTAGGATGATTAATCCACAAATGAGTGGCTAATTCTCTTCCTTGCTAAGGTTTTGAACAATGGTGATGAATTTTGATTGTTAATGATATGGTTTTCTTCTTCTTCTTTCATGTTGTTCTATTAATTCTTGTTCTTACTGCATTAGTGTGTGGCTGACATTAATGTACATCTAAAAAGTCCAATTTCACTCGAGAGAGCAAGAAATGGGAAAGTTTTGAATTAATAGGGTATTGTTCTTAACTTGATTTGGGAAAATTGGGTTTTGATGTGCTTTCCTGATAGAAATATACTTGAAAGTCGTATTAGTCAGTTTAGGAATCGAAATTGTATTGCTAGGTCATAAATTGCATTTGATCACAGAAATGTAGACGGATGGTTTATGATTCTAAAGTGAAATTAAATACGAGAGTTTTAACTTCTAGGTTACTGTTCTTGGCTAGCAACATGAAGAAGAGATTAACCAAATTATTATTATAATCGAATTCATTACTTGTTCTTAACCTTGGTATGCTCATATCCATAGTTTCAATTCACAGTAAATAATTGTTAATAGTTTTAGTATATATAACTTATAAACAAAAACTTATTTAACTGTTGGTTACGTTGTTGTTAGCATAATTAGAAGTAAGATAAGAATATAGTGTACTTAGGCAATTTTACTTATCCTGAGTCTCCTTGGATCGATACTTGGCTTACTTAGCCACTTTATTACTTGTTTGACCACGTGCACTTGCGTGTCGGTTTGACACCTATAGCAAACACTGCCGAACAAGTTTTTGGCGCCGTTGTCGGGGAGACTAGGCAATTGGTGAAACTGTGTTAAGTGTAAATTTACTGTAGTTTTGTTTTATTTTCTTAAGTGTTAACAACTTGGTCTTAGCCTGTATTTTGCAGACTTGATTTCTGTGAACACTGGCAAGGGACAAAGAGCTGGTGGAATCGTACTTAGAGCCTGAACATGAATTTCACAGTCAACGTAGAGAAGCTCTACAAAAGAAGCTGCAGTTGCTCAGACAGTCTATTATGGAGCAACAAAATCCACCGGTTGTGCTGGCAGTGTTAGTGCCCGATGAAGCAGCAGCAAGGCCGGTTCGCGAGGTGGCAATCCCACATGCCAACAATGTACATTCTAGTATCCGCAAACCAGAGCCTGGAGGGAGGTTTGAATTAAAGTAGAATATGGTGCAACTTTTGCACACAAGCGGGTAATTTACCGGTCTCCCTCATGAAGACCCACAACAACATCTCCAGAATTTTTTGGAGATAAGTGACACTTATATACCCGCTGGAGTGTCACCTGATTGTGTTCGGCTCACCTTATTTTCGTTTTCCTTACTTGGTGAAGCCAAGAGGTGGTTAAAAGCTGAACCACCAAATTCTATATCAACGTGGGATGATCTTGCACGGACGTTTTTGATTAGATTTTTCCCTTATGGTAAAACAGCCAGACTTAGAAGTCAAATTCTAAGTTTTAAACAGAGGGAGGGAGAAAATCTATATCAAGCCTGGGAAAGATTTAAATCCATGTTGTGGGACTGTCCTCATCATCATCAGTCCAACGAGGTGTTGGTACACACATTTATTGAGGGTTTGGAACCCCATACTAAAATTCTGTTAGACTCAGCAGCTGGAGGGCAAGCGCTAGAAAAGACCTATGAGGAGTTGTACACTTTGCTCAACCGAATTTCACAGGGCAATCCAGAATGGAATGCAGATTCATCAAGAGGTGGAGCTAGTAAAGCAGTAGGAGTGCTTGAAGTGGATGGATTCACAGCTATCGCTGCACAGATAGCTGCCTTGCAAAATCAGTTAAATAACCACTTCAGCAATATGAACTTGAACCAGCCTTCCGTTTCAGTCAATGCGGTCCAGCAAATGTGGTGTGAAGTGTGTGGTAGTAGTGAGCACTCAGCTGAGTGTTGTGGAGCAAACCCAGATTCGGTTAACTTTGTGGGCAATGCACAGAGAAATCAGCAGCAGTTTGGTAGTGGCTACAACTCGAATTGGAGGAACCATCCAAATTTTTCGTGGGGTAGCAACAACCAACAAGGCCAAGGTTCTGGTCAGGGTATGCAGAGAAATCAAGGAGGGCAACAAAACTATCAAGCTCAATTCAGAAATCACAATACCCCTCCTCCACCACCATCAACTACCATTGAGGAGATGTTCAAAACCATGATCGCTAATCAGGCGCAGTTGCAGGCTGACTATGTTAAATTGGCAGCCGAAGTGAAGAATAATCAATTGGTGACCAAGGCTCTTGAATATCAGTTTGGGCAATTTGCTAGTGCCCAAAATACAAGACCCAGAGGAGGACTACCTAGCGACACGGATCCTAATCCGAAGAAGGTGAATGCAGTGACCACGAGGAGTGGTTTACAGTTGAAGGAAGTGGAACCGGAAAGACCGCCTCAAAAGTCAGGAGCAGCAGAAGTTGAGGAGGAACAAAGTTCTGATAGGGGGAAGACCAAAGAAGCTGAACCAGAAAGACCTCCACCCCTGTTCCCTCAACGACTCAAGAAACACAAGGAGGAGGCGTGTTTCAAGAAATTTATGGAGGTGCTTAAACAGGTACATGTTAATTTACCTCTTGTTGATGTCTTGCAGGGAGTGCCCAAATATGCAAAATATATTAAAGACATCGTGGCCAACAAAGGTAGCTTTGACGGAGGAATGCACTTCCCGAATTCAAAACAGACTGCCCACGAAGCTAAAAGATCCTGGAAGTTTTACTATCCAGCTCACTATTGGGCAGAGCATCCGAGCTCGTGGATTATGTGACTTGGGGGCAAGTATCAATCTGATGCCATCTTCGGTATTCAGAAAGTTAGGTCTGGGGAGTCCTAGACCTATACCTGTAATCTTGCAATTAGCAGACAGATCCTTAGCTAAGCCGGATGGCATTGTTGAGGATGTTCTAGTGCAAGTGGGCTCCCTTATTTTTCCGGTCGATTTTATTGTTCTGGATTTTGAACCAAATGCTGAAGTCCCATTTATTTTGGGACGACCCTTTTTGGCAACCGGAAAAGCATTAATTGACGTAGCTGCGGGTCAACTTACAATGCGAGCACATGACAAGGTCGAAGTGTTTGATGTGTACAAAGCACCTAAGCTCCCGACGGTGAATGAAGAACTCTCGGTGATCAATGTGATTTATCATGGGAACGCTAATCGAATAAATGATTCCCGAGAGTTAATAGGAAGGCCACCTGATAAGGTTGAGAACTACTGGGGGGAGGACAATGATCGTGACAAATCGTCCATCACCCTAGTAGATAAATGAGCATAAAGGACGTCGAGCCGCGACGGTAAACCAGGCGCTGCACGGGAGGCAACCCGTGAAAAATATTTTCTTTCTTTCTTTTTTTTTAGTGTAAAAAAATTTTTATTTTTATTTTTCTTTTCTTGATTTGGTATATATTTTTTTGTTTTAGTTAATATTATTCATTTTAGTTAGGGAAATCTATTAATCTAACCAATTTTGTTTAGTGAGGTGATTTTTCAGGTATAACTGAGACAAATATGCATGGAATCGGGAAGAATAAGGCAAGGTATGAAAAAAATAATTAAAATGAAGAAACAGTGCACTGGGGCGTTGGCTCCGTGTCACGGAGGAAGGGCTCCGCGTTACCCTCCGTGACACGTTGAAGGTAAAATCCGGATTTTTAAAATTTCCAGTAAGCCAACGCGTTGGCTCCGTGTCACGGAGGAGGGGCTCCGCGTTACCCTCCGTGACACGTTGCCTTATATTTGGTGCCGGGTCACACCGGGTTGCCGGGTGACCCGCGTGTTTTTCTTTAAATTAACCCCGATTTTTGCCCCTTTCTCCCCATTTCTTTTCCTCTCCGCGACCAAACATCCCAAATCCCCCTCCCCAATCAACATGCCACGCCACTAAGCAAAGAAATCATCAAGTTTCTTCGGTTCTTCAATGTAAAGGTATGTTTTCCTCGTTTCTCTCTAAATTTTGGCGATTTTAGTTGAATTTGGGCAGGTGAGGTGAGATATATCATCCTAAGTAGCAATTGAGCATGAAATTGAATTATTTGTGATTGATGAATGTTCGGAATGTTGTTATTAGCGTTTGAACTTGTCGACTACGTGAATAATTCGAAATTGATTGTAAAATTGAATTCTAGGGCTTAGGTTGTTGAAATTGACTTGGGTAATTTGATAATTCGGTGAATTAGATGTCGGGGTATGTTTGGGAATTGATATTAGTCGGTGTAAATATTGTTTGAATGTAAAAGACGACGAATTCTCGAATTTTTGGGGAAAATGTGGAAATTGTGCAAATTGGTTTGATTGTTTGGATTTGTGTGTATATATATAGAACTTTTGTTGTTGTTTTTATTTTTTGTTTTTGTTGCTTGTGCGATGGTTGAATTGTTAGCGATAGTAGGATTGGGATTAGCTGTATGAAGTCTGAGTAGTACGCTAAGCGTTATGCTGTCAAAATTTTTGTGAACGCACTAAGCATAAATTGTATAGTTGATTGTTTTGGTGTAAATTGAGTTATCCTTGCCATAGTTTGTAAAAGTAGCTAAGGACTAAGTGTGGGGTAAACGTTGTGTAACCCGACCTTAGCCGAAGTTAACATGTATTTAGCTTAACGTTGTGCTTGTTTATGTATATTGACAGGTACAATGGCTAGTAGGCAGGATAAGGGCAAAGGTGCTTCTACCTCAGGCACCGGTAGAAAAAGAATGAGAATGGGCACCGCAGTCCCAGCTACACCAGCTGTTCCGCGCGGCCAACGCCGCCAATACGGAACAAGGTGGGTAACCGAGGAAGGGAAGAAGTGGTATGCTAAACATAAGGAAAGCAAATACTTCCCGGAGGAACATATTGCACGGGAACCACTAGCACAGGAGTTCCCCCGTATTGTGCAAAGGATTGAAGCAGCTGGGCTCAGCTTTATATTCCAGGAGCCCAAGGAGTGCAACCTACATTTGGTCCAGGAGTTCTATGCAAATTGGAACCCAGCCATCAGAAGCCACACAATAAAAATCAGAGGGCAGATTGTCACTCTGGAACCCCAGCAATTTAATGCCATCGTTGGAGCGCGGGACACAGACGCTCACGTTCTCCGCCAGCTAAACATCACCCCACCATACGCCAACATCAGACGTACGTTGTGTGGGGCTCGATCCACAGCCCGATGGAGTAGACATAAGGAGAGGGGTTACCACCAGACTCTGCCTTATTCGCAGATGAACAGGGAGGCCAGAATATGGCTGAAAATTGTATGTTCTTGCTTGATCCCGGGAGTTCACATGACGGATGTGACCCGGGACCGTGTCTGCTTGGTGTATGCCCTTATGAAAGGGCTAGAGATTAATGTTGGGGCGGTTATCATATCGGCCATGAAGAGAGCCAGACTACACCAGGGCCACAGATACGGGTTCGGCGGACTCATCACCACCTTCCTCCGCGGCCTCGATGTTGAGGAAGAGGCTTTGGATTATATCCCGCAGTTGGAGTGGAGGGCCCTCGATGTGACAAAAACTAAGGCCCCTAACACCACACACGGGCCAGTGCTGACTTTGGGCGAGCGACATGCTCGTGACGATCAGTACATGGCACGTATGTTTGGCATGCAGATGCTTCAGCTACGGATTGGTGGGAGACCAGCCACCGAGGAAGAGTTATGGCAGTTGGAGCTGGATTACCCATTTGGCGAGAACGCCAGAGCCTTATGCCGAGTGGGACCAGCCTTCGTTGAACCTACTGATGACGATGTCCCCACTGACGAGGAGACACGTCGGGAGGACTCCGATGTGGAGTCCGATGACGACGATGGAGCTGACTCAGACATGGGCGACGAGGCAGTAGCACCGGATGAAGAAGTCGAATATTTCGACTGAGCAGGGAGTTCCACCACCTGAAATTTTGTGCTTTGTATTTTTTATGAACACTGGGGACAGTGTTCGATTTAAGTGTGGGGTGGGAAGTAGTTAGGTGCTGGGGCTGGGCTAATCTGCTGTATGCTTTTTCCTTGGTTTGTATGTATGTTTATGTTTCCCTGTGGTTGTGAACTGATTTGTGTTGTATCTGTATATATTTTTGTGGTTAATGATGTGTGTTATGAAAAGTTGTGGTTGCCAGTGTTATTTTGTAAATATTTTGTAAATATTTCTTTCTTATCGAAACGATTGATATTTTTCAAATTTTTTGCGAAAATATTTTGCACTTATCAAAATATTTTGTAAATATTTTTCTATCGAAATGATCGATGTTTTGCAAAAAAATTTCGGTTTTTATTTTGGGTTTCTCGGAGTTTGTTTTCGGTTCTTTTACCGAGAATAGTCCCTTTGAACCGATGTCATAGTTAGTGACCGTTTCCTATGATGGATGGATGACGACCGTCTTAAGGGAAATGTAGTCGGTAGGAGTCGGATTTTAAGTTATTTTCAGTTTTTCTTTGGTGGATTGCATCAATGAACCTGTAGTTGCTTTATGGTTGCAAAATTTCGTTGCGTGTTGTAATCGATGTTCAAAATGTGAAAGTGATTCGTTTGAAAGCATGCAATCTTGTAAATATGTTGAGTTACCTAGGCTGTAGAATTTGATTCGGTATGATTGAGGCTTAATTTTTGAATTCATGTAATTGGTTAATTAAAGAGTCTGTGAATGCATCTTGAATCGAGCATGTGCATGAAGTGTGTGAAGTGAGGTATTGTTATTCTATGCTATTGTGAAATGTCTAGAACTTGCCTGGTGTGTGTGCAAAACGAAATGAAAGAGGTGAAGTGTTGGAAAGGATGTAGGCATTTCTTTGTTTTAACCGAGAGTTTCTATTTTTCTTTCTTGTCATACTCTACCTTTTTATGTGATTGTATACCCTAGTCAGCCCGTTGAGCCTTTAGCCATTTCTTTCTTTCTTTTGTCCAAAATTATATAAACTAAGCTTTATTACTTCTTTACATTAGCCGTAAAGTCTATACAAAAATCTTAAGCGCTTAAGAAGAAAAGAAAATTCTTTTCCCAAAGTGTCGAAGAGTGAGAAGAGTGAAAAGAAAAAGAAAAGCGGAGTGAGGAAAGGGAAGAAGAGGTTGAAGAGGCACTTGTTATAATTAAATGAGAATGAAGGTGCATGAAAACCCTTGGTATTGTGTCAAGTGTGTTGGATGAAATGGGTCGTACGAAAGTAAACCAGCATGAATGGGATGATGAAAAAGAGAAAAAGAAGAACAATATCCATGAGTCGATGGGAATGTGTTGAAAAGGCGCTAAAGGATGCTAGTGACTATTATTGGCTAATCCAATATACATACTAGTTCCATAGCCTCCGTTACAACCCATTAAAGTCCTACGTGATCTTACAGTACATTTCTTTATATTAGTGGAGTAATACACTAAGGGCAAGCCTATGGGTCATGACATGATGCATGTGAATTCTTTTGGGAGAGAGAGTGAAATTTATTTTTATATGCCCCTACTTGAATGTTTGTGTGTTGCATGAACATAAAGGGGAAGATTCTCTTGAGTTGTGAGGGCACATGCTTGATGAAAGATTGATTTTCGTGTCGGATATCTTGATTAGCTGATTTGCATGAGTTTGCCGATATCGAGAGTCGATTCTTAAAGTCTAGGAAGTCTTGATGTATGAAAGGTCATTTGCATTGTAAGACCATGCATGTTTTCTTGATGATTTGCAAAAATTGAATAATCGGTATGACCGTAGCATAAATTGTCGCACCATAGTAAGAAAGGTTGGGATGTAATTTGCATGAGTTGTTTATGTGTTGTTCGAGGACGAACAAGGATTTAAGTGTGGGGTAAGTGATCTTGGGCAGATTTATATGCCCAAGTGATACTCAAACGTATCATTTTTGCCTTGTTTGTTGTGCAATGTGTATATATTCTCATGTAGTTGGTAATAAAATGCGAATTTATACTAACCAACATGATTAGCATTTGTTTTGCAGGAAAATATGATTTTCAGGAGCTAAAATGCACGTTGGAACAATATCGGAGTTGGACTTGGATGCGAGCATGGAAAACACATTGGAATGCGCAAAGCATAGGGGTTCCGCGATGGAGCCGTGCCACGCTACCATCGCGGAGGCACACTACCTGGAGAGGAAATTAATTGGCAAATTCCAGTGAGGCCTCGCGACAGCTCCGTGGCATGGAGATAGGCCTCCGCATTGGCCTCCGTGCCACGTTGAGGCTATATTCCCGGACCCTGGAATTCTAGTAAGGGTCTGCGTCCACGCCGTGTCACGAAGGCAGTGCTCCACGTTGGCCTCCGTGACACGTTGCTTGTTATTCCGGGAAAAATTCCCACTAGTATAAATAGAACACTTAGGTTTATTTTAATTAGTTCAGACTTGGGGGGAGCAAGGACGTGGGTTAGAAGCAGTTGAGGGACGAAAATGCTAAGGGATTTCTTCTCTTCCTTTCTTCTTTCAATCAATTGTATGTATGATTTGCACTCATTTTAGGATGATTAATCCACAAATGAGTGGCTAATTCTCTTCCTTGCTAAGGTTTTGAACAATGGTGATGAATTTTGATTGTTAATGATATGGTTTTTTTCTTCTTCTTTCATGTTGTTCTATTAATTCTTGTTCTTACTGCATTAGTGTGTGGCCGACATTAACGTACATCTAAAAAGTCCAATTTCACTCGAGAGAGCAAGAAATGGGAAAGTTGTGAATTAATAGGGTATTGTTCTTAACTTGATTTGGGAAAATTGGGTTTTGATGTGCTTTCCTGATAGAAATATACTTGAAAGCCGTATTAGTCAGTTTAGGAACCGGAATTGTATTGCTAGGTCATAAATTGCATTTGATCACAGAAATGTAGACGGATGGTTTATGATTCTAAAGTGAAATTAAATACGAGAGTTTTAATTTCTAGGCTACTGTTCTTGGCTAGCAACATGAAGAAGAGATTAACCAAATTATTATTATAATCGAATCCATTACTTGTTCTTAACCTTGGTATGCTCATATCCATAGTTTCAATTCACAGTAAATAATTGTTAATAGTTTTATTATATATAACTTATAAACAAAAACTTATTTAACTGTTGGTTACGTTGTTGTTAGCATAATTAGAAGTAAGATAAGAATATAGTGTACTTAGGCAATTTTACTTATCCTGAGTCTCCTTGGATCAATACTTGGCTTACTTAGCCACTTTATTACTTGTTTGACCACGTGCACTTGTGTGTCGGTTTTACACCTATAGCAAACACTGCCGAACAGTGACCACGAGGGACACCACGAGTTGTGGTGTACCCGAATAATTGTGGTGACCAATTTGTTAGGTATATTGCCTAAATTTTCCAACTTTCGTCCAACCCTTGACCACGACTCACATGACGACTCGTGGTGTTGACCACGACTTGTGGTCACACTTGTGGTCACTTAAATTCCCAAATTTTCAACCAATTTCAAGCCTCTCCCCATGTATCACTTAACGACTCATGGGGTTCCTGACGGGTCATTGGATGACTCATCGTGTGACCTCATGCAGAAATTCCTATTTCTCCATTTCAATTCCCGGGTCTAATCTTAGGGATTTCGGGGTATAACAATATCTTCCTCTTGGGAACATTCATCCTCGAATGTTGAAAATCATACTGAAAAGCAGAGAAATGCAATTATCATACACAAATACTGAACATATATGCTGAAAACTAACGGAGTGACTGACTCTGATATGAACTACATGACTAAACTGAATTCCGAATCAAACATACATCCATTTACATGAAAGAAACTGGGGTACATGAGCTAAACATGAAACTGAATATATCGCTAAGGAGGAAACTGATACCTCAAGCTGAAACTGATCCGAAAGGGAATAGATGTCACGACCCGAACATAGGCCCAGATCGACAAATGGGATACCAAGTCGACCCATGGTATGAACATACATCTAACTCAATCAGTAAAAGTGGAATATCAACACAATAATCATAATAGAAATCTAAACATAACATAACATCAGAACTAGAATTCACATCATACATGAAAAGCTGATTATTACGCAAAGTCTGAAAGCCTCTAGCATATCTGATGGGTTATTGGGAAAACACCCCCAACTAACCCAACAAGTTTGAAACTGAAATACCTAATACAACTGATAAGATAGGGCCCTTGCGAGATGAGGACTCACCAACAAATATTGAGAATAGCTAACTCCAGAGATCTGACTAGCGGGACTGAGCCTGGATGCCGGAGCCTGTATCATAAGACGACACAACATAAAGTATGCGGTCAATACTTGGAATATACTGAGTATGCAAGGTAAGTAAAATGGAGAGTTTAAAATACATAAGAGTTCATAAGAGTGGTACAACATGATCATAACGTAAATATCATAATGCTAACGTAAGGCTCAAGGTTTTCAAAACATTCATCAATCATTCATCTCATAATTATAAGAGAAAAAAATATTAAACATGACTTGAGCCAAAGTATAATCATAACCATACTTAAATCATGTGGAATAGTGGGAGATTCTTATAAACATACCCCATATGAGCACACATGGAGCCCGACCTGTAAACCCCTAGTCGGGAAGGTGTTCGTACCTTGCTAAGGGTAGAACCACGAAGGAGGTGTGATATCACAACAAAAGGCCCATTTGGTCAAAGGGGACAGTATCATGGAGGTCCCATCGTGGCTACGTTGGCACGTAGTTCTAAGACTCGGGGTATGCTTGTACCCCGGATCTACCCAGTGTTAAATGCTACTCTCAAAACATATATAGTGCTCATAGGATAATATACATGAGATTCATGGTCTATTTTAAAATCACGATAATCATAAGCATGCTTGAAATGCGTGAACTAGCCATGAAAATAAGGCCCGTGAGTCAGCTATAATCATAAATCCATAATTCATGAAGTTCATGCATATTTGTAAAACAAGTATACTTGATATTCATAAATTCATAATAAGTACTTAAGAGAAATCATATCATAAGTCATAAATCATAATGGGTTAATGATAATCAAATCAAAGTGGAATTATAACTTGAATTTTCATGAAATATGCATAATTGGGCATTTTTTGTAGAAATTTTATTCTAAATAGTTATAAAATCTTCCCATGATTCATAAAACATGAATTTATACATGAGAGGTATTAACCCATAGATAGATCATAAGGATTTCATAAAAATTGGGATAAAACCCCATAGCATTATCAATAGAATTTCATGAGTTAGAGAGGAGTTGGGCATGGGTGTGAACAATTTCACCCATTCATAACCCTACATACCTGAGAAGGACTGATTCTACAACTCCCTTGATTGCCCAATGAAGAATTGATGAAGAACTTGAGGAACTAGGCTTGATCACCTCTCCAAAATGCCTAAACTTGTATGCATGAATTAGGAATGTCTTAGAATGAACTTACCCCTCTTAAAACTCACCATTCAGAGCTTAAAACGATGTAGTTTAGGCCTTAGGATTATAGGAATTACAGAAAATCTCTTAATAAACTCACAGGAAAAAACCTACTGCCAGTCCTAGTGAGGGACTGGACGAGTCGTTACCCATGACCACGACTTATGGTCTCCTGTCATCAAGTACACTGCCAATTTTTCCTCAAAGGTTCCCCACGAGGGACCTAACGATTCGTCACTGGTGACCATGACTCGTGGTCACCTCTCATTAACTTCACTACCCAAAATTCCCCTATCTTCAACCAACCATGACCACGACTGACTCAACAAGTCGTGGGGGCTGACCACGACTCGTGGTCATGCTCGTGGTGGCCCAAAAACATAATTTTCCAACTTAAGTCTCCCACCTCACTATGAGTCACTTAACGACTCATGGTCATCCTGATGGGTCACAAGATGACTTGTTTTGTGACCTGGTGCAGAAAATCCTGTTTTCTCCATTTCAACTCCTGTGTCTTATCTTAGGGTTTCCAGGGCATTACAATCTCTCCTCCTTGGGAACATTCGTCATCGAATGTTGGAAATCACATAGAAAAGCAGAGAAATGCAATCATCATATTCAAATACTGATCATATAAGCTGAAAACTGATACGGAATAACTATCTCCAAACAGAACTACATGATAGAACTAAATTCATGAATCATGCATACGTACATTGACAAAAGAAATTGGGCACATGAACTGAATATGAAATTGAATAGAGTTCTAGGGAAAAAACTAATACCTCAAGTTGAAATTGAGCCAGAAGGGAATAAATGCATGAATTTAGCCATCATATCTGCTTTGGCTTCTCACATAGCTCCCTCAACATATTGATTCCTCCATAAAACTTTTACTAAAGCTACTTCTTTGTGCCTTAGACTTCAAACATGACGATCCAGTATTTCTACTGGAAACTCTTCATAACTGAGGCTGTTCTTCACACCTACACTCTCCACCAGAACACTAGAGCAAGATCACCCAAACACTTTTTTAAGAGCGATACATGAAATATAGGATGAACAAAAGCTAATTCTGAGGGCAACTCTAATTCATATCCACCTTGCCAATCCCTTTCACAATCTGGTACAGGCCAACATTACGGGGACTGAGTTTTCCTTTCTTCCTGAACCTCATCACTCCCTTCATGGGAGACACTTTTAGAAACACCCAATCATCAACTTCGAACTCGAGATATCTCCTTCTCACATCCGCATTAGACTCTAGGCAACTCTGAGTTGTTTTCAACCTATCCCGTATAAGCTGAACTTTGTCCGTAGCCTCATGGGTTGAATCTGGTCCTATCATCGCAGCTTCACCGACTTCAAACGAACCAATAGGTTATCTATATCTTCTCCCATAGAGAGCCTCAAACAAAGCCATCTGAATGTTGGAATGATAGTTGTTATTATATGCAAACTCAATGAGAGGCCAATGGTCATCCCAACTATCCTTGAAGTCAACCACGCATTCTCTCAACATGTCATCGAGAGTTTGAATAATCCTCTCCTCCTAACCATCTATTTTGCGGGTGAAATGTTGTGCTATGCTTAACTTGAGTACCAAGCCCTTTTTGAAATGATCTCCAAAACTGAGAGGTAAACTGAGTACCTCTATTTGATATAATGGACAATGGAACTCCATGCAACTAAACTAACTTCTGAATGTACAACTTAGCATAATCCTCCGCTGAATCGGTAGTTTTGACCTATAGGAATTGAGCTACTTTGGTCAACCGATCCACCACTACCCAAATGGAGTCATACTGTCGACGAATGCGAGGAAACCCTGTGACGAAGTCTATATTGATCTCCTCTTACTTCCAAGTAGGGATACTGAAATCTTGAAGCACACCTCAAGGTCTTTGATGCTCAACCTTCACCTATTGACAATTTGGACACTTGGCCACAAATTCTGTGGTGTCCTTCATGTCATTCCACCAATTGTCTTACCGTAGGTCACAGTACATCTTGGTGTCTCCTGGATGCATCGAATATCTGGAATCCTGAGCCTCATGCAACATCTGCTCCCTCAAATCCTCGACATCCGAAACACACAAACAACCCTGATATCGAAGTACCCCATCTCCTCCTTTGAAGAAGACTTCTACCTTCTGATTCTAAATGACACATTTTATGCTTAAAATCATGCTAAACACACAAAACATTCAAATCCACACGAAACTCATTTGGAATACCCGATTACAATCCAAATACGCAATTCAATCATAAAACTAATTTCGGACCAGTTGGAATCATCAAATTACCAATATAAGGTTGTTTTGATTGGAAGTTAACTGTGGTCAAACTTAGCCTCCTCAAAGATCATAATTTCAACCAAAGGTTCAAATCACCCATGAATTATCTTGGGATACCCGCAAACTACCCAAATAATTCATAAATCACAACTCGAAACCAACAAAGCTTTCAGAACCCAATTTCGAGCTTGTTAACCTGAAATGTTACTTTGGTCAAACCTCAAATCCTCCAAAATCAAAATTCTCACCCGATCTTTATTAGATCATCTCCAAAATGGTGTCATCCACCTCCGTAATTCATGAATAGCAAAATGAATATATGGAAAGATTCAACCCAGAGAAATGGATCAACAATCAAAAATGACAATGCGGGTTGTTGCACTTCCCGGCTCGGCTAATTACTGCACTTCCTAGACTTCCACAGCACCTAAGGCAGGGATAGGGTGTTACCTTGAACGTATCCATTTTAACCATCATCTACATCATGGGGAACATACATAGAGTATAAAGTAAGGGAACCATGAGCACGAATCATTAAGAAATCCAAGATGGGCATATACCTGATATAGCACGATCTTATGAGCTGATAGGGCAAATCTTAGGGACTGAGTTCATAGAGCTAAGCGTGATAAGAGACATGAGTTCACATACATAACGAGGGACATGAAACAAAGCTGAATAGGTAATATTGGGATCGCTGACTGATGGGGTTACTTATTATCTTAAGGTTCTGAACATAAGCATGAGATGACCGTAGCATCGAACAAAACATAAGGGAAACATCTGAAAGGGAAGGGATAGACTACCCCCAGATACTAATTATAGAACTTCCTCACTAGAAAACTCAATACCAAACTTGGCCCTTCACTTACCCTTTCCCTACCTTTCATGAAACAAATCTCATATTAAAATGCACAAAGGGATCTTGTACCTCATATAGTATTTCTCAGAACTAGCAATCATGGTAGGTTCGATAGGAAGGATTATAACATACCTGGGACTACATCTAAAGTTGACTGTCGTGTCACACACCACCTTGGGGGGTATGATGGGCACCTGGTGCCTGCTAGACTCTAGACTGCTAAATGGTCCAGCCTGAGCACATCTGGTGCTTTGGCTGGCTTTGGCTCTATTTCAAGAAACAAATCGGCTATATAACGGCTGTAAACACAGCCTCCGGCCCACTGGCCTGTAGCCATCTGTACCTGTAATAACAGCTAACCAGATACATATCGATATAAGGGAGCCTATGCGGGCCGACAAGGCCACCATGCTGTCTAGTCATCTGTAACTCAACACAAGCCTACTGTAAGACTACGTGACCGGCAAGGTCACCACTACTGTCAAACTAAGGCCCCACACGGCCAACATAAACTGATATACTAAACAGCTACAGCAGACTGCACGGCCTCACATGACCGGCTCAAGTAACCACAGGGAATATATATAGACTGCAAGCCTCTACGAATACTGTAAGAAATTAATAGAAATGATCGGGACAGGGCCCCGACCTACCCATACTGCACAACAAAAGAAAAGGAGCTACACCTCTGGGAATCAGACTCCGGATGATAGGAGCTGATGACTCACTAGCTGGCTGGAATTATGAGGGATCGGCTCCTCGTCCGTGAGTACCTGCAGGCAAGCAATGCAGTGCCCTGTTGGGCGTCAGTACCATAGGTACTGAGCATGTAAAGCAAACTGAAATACGCAACTGAAATGAATAGCAACAATAACATGACATATAAGCAAAAGCAGCTGAGTCTATCTAGCTGAGGATAACTGGGGAGAGTTTGTTCATTCTGTAACTAACTGAGCGTACCTGATGACGTGTCGTCCTACTGTCTATCAGTATCTAATAGCACCATATCAATATACATAATAGTACACATAATACTTGACCGACCCCCATAAGCCGGAAGGTGCCAACCAAGCAAGCAATCTATATACCCCTACCCGGGTCTAAACCATCCAAAAATAAGTCACTCTACTCATCTGATACTGTGAGCTCCTCCCACCGGTCCCCTTGGGTACGTAGCTCAGGCCTTGGCCTCTGACAATAAACTGTGTCTGAGTCCGAAGACTCCTGCCTCTGGGCGCAGGTGCGCACGGGGTGATCTACTGCTGTATCTGTGACTGAAACTGCCCCTGGGTGCAAGCACGCAACAAGGTGATTTTATAAAAATCTGTATATAAAACTTCCCCCGGCCACAAGCGCACACAGAGTGGTCTGCCCCTGTAAACAGGGTGTACTGGCTCTGCGCAAAGTAAACTGAACTACCCCTGCAAGTAGGGTGGTCTGGACCGTATTATCATGGTGGTCGGCCATCATCGTCCTTTAGGCGGACGGCATCGCCCAGCTGGTGGCGGTATTTGAATCTGGTATCGACACAGCTATAACCCAGGGGCGGTGGGGATGCTAAAGGGTGCCCACATGCCACAACAAGTCTCAACATACAAAACACATACACAACAAGCATGCCCAAATGAAAAATAAGTACTAATCATATTCTTTTCTTTTATTCCAAGGCCAGTCTATACTAAATAACTGATGCTATGTTCTGTTTTACACTGTTTCTGATTGCTGGATAACTGCTGCCTGGCCTTTATCTATCTATATAATTATATCTGAGTATAACTCAATAATATAAAATGTACCATCTACTACTGGATACAATCTCAACAGATATAATACGTATTGCCTGAATATCTATTATTCTGATTATCGCATGATACGTAATTAATATACTAGCATGCTTGCTGGAAATTGTACTAAAATCATTCCTGTACGTTGGGTATCAGTTAATAGCCTTTAATTCTATTTACTTTCTAAACTGTACTTCCTGGCTTGCCGAAAGAATAACTTTACATACCTGGTTTCTGAGTACCCGATTGACCGATGTGATTTCCGTCGGTACTTCTGCTGTTTCTCCCAACTACATTCATATACATGTCAATTAGAACTAAATACATTAATATTCGGGAGAAATTATCACTTTTGATTTATATTTATCCCAAAGTTCAACCTTTCAAAAAATGGTCAAAAACTCGTTATTTCTCGATAGTTCAGAAGGGATAAATGCTCACTGCAACACTAGGAACACAATGGTACTAATATAAAGCAATTCTATTTACTTTACCTCGGTAGCATGACGTTTTGCCTGCCAAATTTCACGAAACCAACTCCGTAGGATTGCTCTCTGCAGCTTTATACCCTTGTACCTAAGCCAGAACGACGTTTAAACCGCGTTTCGTAGTGTAATTGGAAGGAAATTATATATGTTTGTCGTGGGTTTTCCTTTCATATGTGTATCCCCTGTTTTCTGATGTTTTCCTTGATAAAAATGGAGGAAAACCGACTTTTTATTCATTTTACTTTTTTTTTTTTTGCTTTCTAAATCCCTTAACCAAAATGACATTAGGCTATTTATTTATTTAAAATTTATGGGGTGTAACATCCTCCCCCCCTTAAGAACATTCGTCCTCGAATGACATTCTGTCTAGAGGACTGCTCAACTTACTTAACTTGTTTCTAGAAAAATTTTTGCAGAGTTTCTCCTGTATTATGGACTATCTCAAAATTCCTGAAAAGCAGAAAAAGCCCAATACAGGTACTCTACACGATATAATAACATTCATGTATAAAACTGTCTATAATCAATCGCCTGCTTTCATATATGAAGTATAAGCATTAATAAGGAAAACAATTTCTAACATACCTCCCGTTTGCCTATGCCTGGAATAAGTGGGGATATCTGGCTTTCATGTCCTCCTCGGCTTCCCAAGTCATTTCTTCTCGGTTCTTGTTACGCCACAATACTTTGACAGACACAATATCTTTAGTTCTCAATCTATGGATCTGTCTGTCTAAGATAGCTACTGGAACCTCTTCATATGCTAACTCTTCTGTGACCTGGACATCCTGAACTGGAACAACTGTGGAAGGGTCTCCTACAAATTTCCTCAACATAGATACATGGAATACTGGGTGAACAGATGCTAACTCCGGAGGCAAGTTCAATTCGTATGCAACTCGGCCTATTCTCCGCCGAATCTGATATAGCCCAATGAATCTCGGGCTAAGTTTGCCTTTCTTGCCAAATCTCATCACCCCTTTCATCGGAGAAACCTTCAGGTATACCCATTCATTTACCGCAAATTCTAGATTTCTATGCCGCATATCTGCATACGACTTCTGGCGGCTCTGAGCAGTCAGCAGGCGTTCTCTGATAAGCTTTACCTTCTCCTCTGACTATTGAATGATGTCTGGCCCAATCAACGTTGATTCCCCCACTTCAAACCAGCCCATCAGCGATCTACATTTTCGCCCATATAATGCTTCAAAGGGCGCCATCTAGATAGCTGAATGGTAACTGTTATTTTAGGCAAATTCAATCAACGAAAGATGCTCATCCCAGCTACCCCCAAAATCTAGTACACACGCTCGTAGCATATCTTCGAGCGTTTGGATAGTCCGCTCAGCCTGCCCATCTGTCTGAGGGTGGAATGCTGTGCTCAAATTAATCTGCGTTCCCAAACCCCTCTAGAACGACTGCCAGAATCTAGCTGTAAACTGTGCTCCCCTATATGAAATAATGGATACCGGCACTCCATTTAATCTAACTATTTCTCTAATATATAATTCGGCATAATCCTCAGCCGAGAAGGTAGCCTTCACTGGCAGGAAATGAGCTGATTTTGTCAGCCTGTCAACTATTACCCAAATGGAATCATTTCTGCGTCTGGTACGGGGTAACCCTGTTACAAAATCCATGTTTATCGCTTCCCATTTCCACATAGGCATAGCTATATCCTGCGTCAGACCGCCCGGTTTCTGGTGCTCCGCTTTCACCAGCTGGCAGTTAGGACATCTAGATACAAATTCAGCAATTTTAGATTTCATACCTGGCCACCAGTAAATGTCTCTGATATCGTGGTACATTTTTGTTGCTCCTGGATGGAGGGAATAGCGAGCGTAATGTACCTCATGCATGATCTGCTGGTGAAGCCCTGGTACGTTCGGGATACATAGACGGACCTTACAACATAGCACTTCATTTTCAGTCACTTGGAAATCTGACTCCTTACCTTTCTAAACTCTATCTCTGAGCTGGACTAAGTCAGGGTCCTCGTACTGCCGTTCTTTTACCTCTGTAACTAGTGATGACTCGGTAGAATTCTGAATTACCGCTCTGTTATTTTCTGTCTCCACTACTCGAACGGCTAAACCAGCTAGTTGATGAATTTCCTTAGCTAATTCCCGCTTCTCGGGTCGCAAATACGCCAAACTCCCCATTGACTTACGGCTTAGGGCATCTACTACTACATTAGCTTTCCCCGGGTGATAGATAATATTTACATTATAATCTTTCTACAATTCTAACCAGCGACGTTGCCGCAAATTTAAATCCCTCTGTGTGAAAATGTACTACAGGCTTTTGTGATCTGTAAAAATGTCTATATGGACGCCATACAGATAATGCCTCCAAATTTTCAGAGCGTGGATCACTGCGGCCAGTCCCAGGTCATGGGTCGGATAGTTCTTTTCGTGTTTCCTCAGCTGTCTGGAAGCATAAGCAATCACCTTACCATGCTGCATCAACACACAACCCAGTCCCAAACCTGAAGCGTCGCAATACACCACATACCCATCTGTTCCCTCTGGCAATGCTAGTACTGGGGCGGAGGTCAATCTGTCTTTCAACTCTTGAAAACTCTACTCACATGCCTCCGTCCACTGAAATTTCGCTGCTTTCTGTGTTAGCTTTGTCAGAGGTGCTGCTATAGTGGAGAATCCTTCAACAAATCTCCAGTAATACCCTGCTAAACCCAGGAAACTGCGAACCTCAGTCGGAGTGGTAGGTCTGGGCCATGTCTTGACCGCCTCTATTTTCTGTGTGTCTACCTGTATACCAGCATCCGACACGATATGCCCCAAAAAGGCAACTGAGTTCAGCCAGAACTCACACTTAGAAAACTTGGCATACAACTGACGTTCTCTAAGGATCTGGAGTACTGTTCATAAATGGTTCTGGTGATCTGCCTCTGAACGAGAATATACCAGAATATCATCGATAAATACTATCACGAACAGATCCAAATATGGTCTGAATATGCTGTTCATCAGGTCCATAAACACTGCGGGAGCATTCGTCAGCCCGAAAGACATAACTAGAAATTCAAAGTGACCATACCTGGTCCTGAAAGCAGTCTTTGGAATGCCCCTCTCACGAACCCGGACCTGGTGGTATCCGGACCTCAGATCTATCTTAGAGAAACATCTGGCCCCCTGCAACTGGTCAAACAAATCATCTATTCTCGGGAGCGGGTATTTGTTTTTAACCGTTACCTTATTCAGCTGCCGGTAGTCCACACACATACGGAGTGAGCCATCTTTCTTTTTTACAAACAAAACTGGCGCACCCCACGGGGAAGTACTAGGCCTGATAAAACCTTTGTCGAGCAAATCTTTTAACTGCTCTTTCAACTCTCTAAGCTCAGCTAGTGCCATGCGATACGGGGGAATGGATATAGGTTGAGTCCCTGGCAACAAGTCAATCGCAAAATCTATCTCCCTTTTGGGAGGGATACCAGGCAACTCATCCGGAAATACGTCAGGGAATTCATTGACTACTGGAACAGACTGAAGAGTCGGAGGTTCCACCCGAATGTCCTGGACTCTAACTAGGTGGTAAATACATCCCTTTGCTATTAATTTTCTTGCCTGAAGGTAGGAAATAAACATACCTTTCGGCGTAGCTGTGCTCCCTTTCCACTCTCGCACTGCTTCCCCCGGAAAGTGAAATCGGACCGTCGTGGTCCAGCATTCTAAGTTGGCATAGCAGGGCACTAACCAGTCCATACCCATAATGGCATCGAAGTCGACCATCTCAAGTTCTATTAAGTCTACTGTGGTCTGGCGATCAGCAACCTCTACCGTACACCCTCGGTAAACTCTTTTAGCTGTAATCGAGTCACCGACCGGTGTAAGCACCGAAAAGGGCTGCTGAAGCAATTCTGGTTCGATACTCAACTTCCGGGCCACAAATGGTGTAATATATGACAAGGTAGACCCTGGATCAATCAATACATAAACATGATATGAGCAGATAATCAATATACCTGTGACCACGTCGGGAGATGCCTCTGAATCCTGCCTCCCTGGTAATGCATAGGTACGGTTGGGGCCTGCACCTGAGCCAGAGGCTCCTGGTCTACCTCAGCCCCTATTTCCTAAACCTGAGGGTCTGCGCCCTGCTGAGGCTGCTGGAACTCGTGGCCCTGCTGACGCTTTATCCAGATCATCCTGACTACCCTGTCCCCTGGATGGACAATCTCTCATTAAATGCCCTTCCTATCCGTAGTAATAACACCCTGGGAAGCCTTTCCTGCAGGCTCCAGAATGTAGTCGGTGGCATATAGGACAAGGGGTAGATGCAAATCTACTCTGTTCTACCCTCCGCTACTGAGGTGAGGCTACTGTCCGTGAACTGCTACCGGACTCTGACTGACTCCGGCAAATAAACCTGCCCCTCTGCTGCTGTACCGGCGGTAACGATCTGGGTGGCCTATCTGAAAACCGTGGTCTCGGCCCCCTAGGAATTTCCCTCTGAATCTCAGCGGGTCTGCTTCTACGGCGCTGCTCTGAAGTCGCCTGTCTGTCACCCCGCTGTTGCTGCCTCAGGCCCTCAATTGTTTGTGCGAAGACCTGTACCCTGGCTATGTCCATGTCCTCTCTCAAAGTAGCCGTCATGCACGTCTCTATGTACTCTGGATTCAGGCCCATAATAAAGCGGTGGACTCTGGACGACATGGTGTCCACAAATGCTGGAGCAGAGCAGGCTAAGGAGTCGAATTGTAAGGAATATTCACGGACGCTCCTAGCCCCCTACTCTAAATGTAAGAACTGGTCCATCCGGGCCTGTCTGACCTCCCGGGGTAAGTAATGGTCCAGGAAGGCCTCTGAAAAGCTGGGCCAAGTAGGAGGGGCTGCATCTCTTCCCCAAGACCTCTCCCAACTTTCGTACCACAAAACAGCAATATCCTTAACCGGAACACTGCTAACTCAACTGATTCTGCTGGGGTTACGTTCATGACTCTAAAGATCCTCTGCATCTGGTCCAAAAAATCCTGAGGGTCCTCCGCTGAATCCGACCTTGTAAACTGAGGGGTACCCAACGCCAGGAATTCTCTAACCCTGGAACTACCTGGCCTACCTAGGGATTCTGCTGCTGTAGGTGGTGCTGGCTGACGCTGAGCAGCTAGCATCTGAGTCAACATAACCACTGCACTACGTAGCTCCTGATCAGATGAAATGGGTGCAGGAGCTGTGGGAGGCCGTGCTGCCTCAAATGGTGTCTGGCGAGGCGGAGACTGCTGGAAGGGCCGAGAGGACGCCTCCGTGTTGCTCTCAGACCGGGCGGAATCTGGCTGTAACTGAGGCATCCTACTGGTGCCTTCGCCCGCTGTTGTATCCAATCTCCTACCTATAGCTGGGTGCCACTGGTCTGCCATAATATCTATAAGCAAAGAGGGTGGTGAGTTTCAAAAGTCAACTCTATACTGTACCGCTCTATAGCACGACTGAATAAGAAAGAAGAGTGACAATCCTAACATGCCTCGCAGCCTCCTGCCTATAGTATGTGGTGCACAACACATCTATAGACAAGACTCTACTTAGCACGGCTTGCAGACTCCCTGGGACACGACCTGCTCTGATACCAAGTTTCTTGGGGGGTATGACGGGCACTTGGTGCCTGCTAGACTCTAGACTGCTAAATGGTCCAGCCTGAGCACATCTGGTGCTTTGGCTGGCTTTGGCTCTATTTCAAGAAACAAATCGGCTATATAACGGCTGTAAGCACAGCCTCCGGCCCACTGGCCTGTAGCCATCTATACCTGTAATAACAGCTAACCAGAAACATGTCGATATAAGGGAGCCTATGCGGGCCGACAAGGCCACCATGCTGTCTAGTCATCTGTAACTCAGCACAAGCCTACTGTAAGACTACGTGACCGGCAAGGTCACCATTACTGTCAAACTAAGGCCCCACACGGCCAACATAAACTGAAATACTAAACAGCTACAGCAGACTGCACGGCCTCACACGACCGGCTCAAGTTACCATAGGGAATATATATAGACTGCAAGCCTCTACGAATACTGTAAGAAATTAATAGAAATGATCGGGACAGGGCCCCGACCTACCCATACTGCACAACAAAAGAAAAGGAGCTACACCTCTGGGAATCAGACTTCGGATGACAGGAGCTGATGACTCACTATATGGCTGGAATTACGAGGGATCGGCTCCTCGTCCGTGAGTACCTGCAGGCAAGCAATGCAGCGCCCCGCTGGGCGTCAGTACCAAAGGTACTGAGCATGTAAATCAAACTGAAATACGCAACTGAAATTAATAGCAACAATAACATGACATATAAGCAAGAACAGCTGAGTCTATCTAGCTGAGGATAACTGGGGAGAGTTTGTTCATTCTGTAACTAACTGAGCGTACCTGATGACGTGTCGTCCTACTGTCTATCAGTATCTAATAGCACCATATCAATATACATAATAGTACACACAATACCTGACCGACCCCCATAAACCGGAAGGTGCCAACCAAGCAAGCAATCTATATACCCCTACCCGGGTCTAAACCAACCAAAAATAAGTCACTCCACTCATCTGATACTGTGAGCTCCTCCTACCGGTCCCCTTGGGTACGTAGCTCAGGCCTTGGCCTCTGACAATAAACTGTGTCTGAGTCCGAAGACTCCTACCTCTGGGCGTAGGTGCGCACGGGGTGATCTGCTGCTGTATCTGTGACTGAAACTGCCCCTGGGTGCAAGCACACAACAAGGTGATTTTATAAAAATATGTATATAAAACTGCCCCCGGCCACAAGCGTACACAGAATGGTCTGCCCCTGTAAACAGGGTGTACTGGCTCTGCACAAAGTAAACTGAACTACCCCTGCAAGTAGGGTGGTCTGGACCATATTATCATGGTGGTCGGCCATCATCGTCCTTTAGGCGGACGGCATCGCCCAGCTGGTGGCGGTATCTGAATCTGGTATCGACACAGCTATAACCCAGGGGCAGTGGGGATGCTAAAGGGTGCCCACATGCCACAACAAGTCTCAACATACAAAACACATACACAACAAGCATGCTCAAATGAAAAATAAGTACTAATCATATTCTTTTCTTTTATTCCAAGGCCAGTCTATACTAAATAACAGATGCTATATTCTGTTTTACACTGTTTATGATTGCTGGCTAACTGCTGCCTGGCCTTTATCTGTCTATCTGATTATATCTGAGTATAACTCAATAATATAAAATGTACCATCTACTACTGGATACAATCTCAACAGATATAATACGTATTGCCTGAATATCTATTATTCTGATTATCGCATGATACGTAATTAATATACTAGCATGCTTGCTGGAAATTGTACTAAAATCGTTCCTGTACGCTGGGTATCGGTTAATAGCCTTTATTCTATTTACTTTCTAAACTGTACTTCCTGGCTTGCCGAAAGAATAACTTTACATACCTGGTTTCTGAGTACCCGACTGACCGATGTGATTTCCGTCGGTACTTCTGCTGTTTCTCCCAACTACATTCATATACATGTCAATTAGAACTAAATACATTAATATTCGAGAGAAATTATCACTTTTGATATATATTTATCCCAAACTTCAACCTTTCGAAAAACGGTCAAAAACTCGTTATTTCTCGATAGTTCAGAAGGGATAAATGCTCACTGCAACGCTAGGAACACATTGGTACTAATTTAAAGCAATTCTATTTACTTTACCTCGGTAGCACGACATTTCGCCGGCCAAATTTCACGAAACCAACTCCGTAGGATTGCTCTCTGCAGCTTTATACCCTTGTACCTAAGCCAGAACGACATTTAGACCGCATTTCGTAGCGTAATTGGAAGGAAATTATATGTTTGTCGTGGGTTTTCCTTTCATATGTGTATCCCCTATTTTCTGATGTTTTCCTTGGTAAAAATGGAGGAAAACCGACTTTTTATTCATTTTACATTTTTCTTTTTTTTTTTTTTTGCTTTCTAAATCCCTTAACCAACATGACATTAGGCTATTTATTTATTTAAAATTTATGGGGTGTAACATGCCGCTTGCTCTTGATAACCTGTCCTGCTAGGATGGCGATTTGCTAGAGTTGTTGATCCGGTGATTGGCACATCAGCTCTAACTTTGCCCTGCTTGGCCGATGGCAATTACTGCGCATGTGTATGGACTCCCCACATGTGTAACAAGTGTATGAACCTACCAAACACCATCCTGCAAGTACCATATTTTAGGCATGCTGACTGGCTAGATAGGGCTACTGGAGGTGTGGTCGGGGAACGGCTTCTTTGGCTGTCTCGCTTGGCTAAAGAGAAATCCATGTGTTTATGTCTGGGCTGGCCATAATAGAAGCAAACATCTGAACCCACCATTTACTTTCCTAGGTGGTTCTCCCTGCAGCTCCCGCAAACTGGGTAGGTAATCTCCTTCACCCGGGGTTTGTATCCCCGAACTTGAATTAGGGACCTCTGACGGGGTTGGGAGCGACTCCCACTACTTGATCCTTTCTAGGAACTCTCCAAGTCATTGGTAATGGGACTTTTGTTCTCCCTTTATTCCCCCTTATGCTCTCCACCCATATTCGAATCACCAAACTTAGACGGGCTCCTCTTCATGAGTTCTTAAACCCTAGTAGCTACCACCTCTCCGGTAGGGTTCACTGATGCAATATTCTTCTGGTTAGGCTGGGTGATCATAGCCCATATCAACACTCTGAGAGTAGCCCAAGGTTCCATATCCATAACTTGCGTGGGACCCATTGGAGTTGGTGGGGCTGGCTAACTTCTGTTGTTGTTCTGGGAAGACATGTTTCTGCACATGCGTATAGCACGAGTTACAGGAATGGAGTGAGTCGAACTCATAGCACGAGGTAGAGTCATGAAAGAAGGGAATATTTCCTAAACATCTCATAGCCTCTTCATCATAAGTGTGGCGCACTTCACACCCATGAAAAAATCTCCACTTAATGCACCTTTTAGAGACCCTAAGACACTTCAAAACTTATGGCTCTGATACCATGTTTCACGACCAGAACATAGGCTCAGATCGAGACACGGGACAAAGAGCCCTGAGATACTCCAAGTCAATCCATGGTATGAACATACATCTATCTCAATCAGTAAAAGCAGAAGATCAACACAATAATCATAACGGAAGTTTAAACATAACATAATATCAGAACTAGAATTCACATCATACATGACAAGTTGATTACTAGGCAAAGTATGAAAGCCTCTAACATATCTGATGGGTTGATGGAAGAACACCCCCAACTAAACCAAAAATTCTAAAACTGAAAGACGTAATACAACTGATAATATAGTGCCCTCGCAAGATGAGGACTCACCAACAGATACTAAGAATAGCTAACTCCAGAGATCTGACTAGCGGGACTGAGCTTAAAAGTCGGAGCCTGTATCATAAGACTAACAGTATAAAGTATGCGGTCAGTACTTGGAATGTACCGAGTATGCAAGGTAAGTAAAATGGATAGTTTAAAACACATAAGATTTCATAAGAGTGGGACAACATGATAACAATGTAAATATCTTAATGAGTACATAAGGCGCAAGGTTTTCATAACATTTGTAAATCATTCATATCATAAATAATTAATCATTCATATCATAATTATGATGTCAAAAAAAATTCATATCATAATTATAAGAGAAAAACTTATTAAACTTGACTTGAGCCAAAGTATATAATCATAATCATACATAAATTATGAGGAATAGTGGGAGATTCTTATAACCAGTACCCCATATGAGCACACGCGGAGCCCGGCCTGTAAACCCCTAGTCAGGAGCGTATTCAACCTTGCCAAGGCTAGAACCATGAAGGAGGTATGATATCACAACATAAGGCCCATTTGGACAAAGGAGACAGTATCATGGAGGTCCCATCGTGGCTACATTAGCGCAAAGTTCTAAGACTCGGGGTATGCTTGGACCCCGGGTCTACCCGGTGTTAAATGGTACTCTCAAAACATATATAGTGCTCATAGGATTATATACATGAGATTCAAAGGCTAGTTTAAAATCATGATAATCATAAGCATGCTTGAAATACGTGAACTAGCCATGAAAATAAGGCCCCTGAGTCGGCTATAATCATAAATCCATAAATCATGAAGTTCATGCATATTTGTAAAACATGTATATTTGATATTCATAATTTCATAGTAAGTACTTGAGAGAAATCATATCATAAGTCATAAATAATAATCGGTTAATGATAATCAAAGTCAAAGTGGAATCATAACTTGAATTTTCATAAATTATGCATACTTGGGCATTCTTTGTAGAAATTTGAATCTAAATAGTTATAAAATCTGCCCATGATTCATAAAACATGAACTTATACATGAGAGGAATTTACCCATAGATGGATCATAAGGATTTCATAAGAATTGGGATAAAACCCCATAGAATTATCAATAGAATTTCATGAATTAGAGAGGAGTTGGACATGAGTGTGAATAATTTCACTCATTTATAACCCTACATACTTGAGAAGGATTTATTCTACAACTCCTTTGAATGCCCAATGAAGAATTGATGAAGAACTTGAGGAACTAGGCTTGATCACCTCTCCAAAACCCCTAAACTTGCATGCATGGATTAGGAATGTCTTAGAATGAACTTACCCCTCTTAAAACTCACCATCAGACCTTAAAAGATGTAGTTTAGGCCTTAGGATCATAGGAATTATGGAAAATCCCTTAATAAACTCGCAGGGAAAAACAATTGTCAATCCCAACGAGGGACTGGACGAGTCGTTACCCATGACCATGACTTGTGGCCTCCTGTCGTCAAGTACATTGCCAATTTTTCCTTAAAGGCTCACCACAAGGGACTTAACGATTTGTCACTGATGACCATGACTCGTGGTCACCTCTCATTAACTTCACACTCCAATAATCCTTATCTTCAACCAACCTTGACCTCGGATGATTCAACGAGTCGTGGGGGATAACCACGACTCGCTGTCATGCCCTTGGTGACCCAAAAACATGATTTTCCAACTTAAGTCTCCCACCTCACCACGAGTCACTTAATGACTCATGGTCATCCTGACGGGTCATAGGACAACCCGTTCTATGAGCTGGTACAGAAAATCCTTTTTTCTCCATTTCAACTCTCAGGTCTAATCTTAGAGTTTCTGGGGCATTACAATTGATGGGGGTATTTAGCCATCATATCTGTCTCAGCTTCCCATGTAGCTCCCTCAACATGTTGATTCCTCCGTAAAACCTTGACTGAAACTACTTCTTTGTTTCTTAGCTTATGAACTTGATGATCCAGTATCTCCATCGGAACCTCTTTATAACTAAGACCATCTTTCACACCAACACTGTCCACTGAAATAACTAGAGTTGGATCACGCAAACACTTCTTTAAGAGTGATACATGGAAAACTAGATGGACTGAAGCTAATTTTGAGGGAAACTCCAATTCTTATGCTATCTTGCCAACCCGTTTCACAATTTGGTACAGGCCAACATAACGGGGACTGAGTTTCCCTTTCTTTCCAAACTGCATCACTCCCTTCATGGGAGATACCTTCAAAAACACCCAATCATCGACTTCAAACTCAATTTCTCTACTCCTCACATCCGCATAGGACTTTTGGCAACTCTGGGCTATTTTCAACCTCTCCCTTATAAGCTGAACTTTCTCCATAGCCTCATGGATTGAATCGGGTCCTATCATCACAACTTCACCGACTTAAAACCAACCAATAGGTGAACTACATCTCCGCTCATGGAGAGCCTCAAACGGATCCATCTGAATGTTAGAATGGTAACTGTTGTTATACGCAAACTCAATGAGAAGCAAATGGTCATCCCAACTACCCTTGAAGTCAATCACACATGCTCTCAAGATTTCCTCAAGAGTCTGAATAGTCCACTCCACCTAACCATCTATTTGTGGGTGAAATGGTACACTAAGCTTGACCTGAGTACCAAGTCCCTTTTTGAACCATCTCCAAAACTAGGAGGTAAACTGAGTACCTCTATCTGATATTATGGACAAGGGAACTCCATGCAACTAAACTAACTCCCGAATGTACAATTTAGCATAATCCTCCATTGAGTCAGTAGTTTTGACCGCTAAGAAATGAGTTGCTTTGGTCAACCTATCCACAACCACCCAAATGGAGTCATACTATCGACGAGTGCGAGGCAACCCTGTGATGAAGTCCATATTAATCTCCACTCACTTCCAAGTAGGAATACTGATGTCTAGAAGCACACCTCCCGGTCTTTGATGCCCAACCTTCACTTGCTGACAATTCGGACACTTGGCCACAAACTCCGCTATGTCCTTCTTCATGCCATTCCACCAATAGACTTCCCGTAGGTCACAATTCATCTTGGTGGCACCTGGATGTATGGAATACCTGGAGCCATGAGCCTCGTGCAACATCCGATCTGTAAAATCATCAATATCCAAAACACACAAACGACATTGATATCGAAGCACACCATCTCCCCTTTCGAGAAGACCTCTACCTTTTGATTCTAAATGGCTTCCTTCAATTTCACAAAGATAGGATCCTTATCTTGTCTAGATTTTACATCAGTCACCAAGGATAATTCTGATCCATTCTGAACAATGACACCACAATCGGTCGAGTCAACCAAACGAACTCCCAACCGTGTAAGCCGATGCATATCCTTCGCCAGCTCCTTCCTCCCCTCATCTACATGGGACACACTCTCCATATAAAGCCTACTAAGAGCGTCCGCTACCACATTAGTCTTGCCCGGATGGTAAAGGACTCTCATATAATAATCCTTGAGTAACTCCAACCACCTTCTTTGATGTAGATTTGGATCCTTTTTAGGTAAACACATATTGTAGGCTTTTCCATAAACACATCTACATGGACCCCATAAACACATCTTCGGGATATCACTCTCCCGAACCCTAAGCTAATGGTATCTGGATCTGAGATCTATCTTCGACAAGCACTTAGCACCTAAAGGTGGTCAAACAAATCATCAATCCTAGGGAGAAGGTACTTGTTCTTGATGGTGACATTGTTCAATTGCTGATAATCAGTGCACATACGAAGAGAACCATCTTTCTTGCGGACAAAGAGAATTGGTGCACCCCAAGGGGATTTGCTAGGTTTGATGAAACCCTTGTCTAAAAGGTCTTTCAACTGCTCCTTCAACTCCTTTAGCTCATATGGAGCCATTCTTTAAGGAGGAATAGATATAAGTTGCATATCTGGAAGAAGGTCAATACCAAAGTCAATCTGCCGCTCAGGAGGGATTCTCAATAGATCATCTGGGAACACTTCTAGATACTCACATACTACTGGAACTGACTGGATAGTCGAGGTCTTGGACGTAGCATCCTTAACCCCAACTAGATGGTACACGCAACCCTTAGAAATCATCTTTCTAGCCTTAAGGTAGGAAATGAAATGACCTACAGGAAAAGATGAACTACCCTTCCACTCTAGGACTGGCTCACCTGGAAATCTGAACTCTACTGCACGGGTTCTACAATCGACCGAGGCATAACATGCAAATAACCAATCCATGCCGAGGATAACATCAAAATCGGTCATGGCTAACTCTACTAAATCTGCTGAGGTGAATTTCTAAAAGACTATGATAGGGCAATTTCTATACTCCCTTCTATCTATAACTAAATCACCAACTGGAGTAGAGACTGAGAAGGGTTCTAATAATATTTTGGGACTGACTCCAAAACTACCAGCAACATAGGGCGTCACAAAAGATAAAGTAGACCATGGATCTAACAGTGCATATACATCAAGGTGGAATACTCGTAACATACCAATGACTATATCTAGGGAGACCTCCTGCTCCTGACGGGATGCTAGGGCATAAAATTTGTTTTGGCGTTGTCCGCCACCTATACTAGTAGATGCCCCCAACTAAGTTAGGCGTGCTGGTGGAGTTGCTGAACTAGAAGTTGGGCCTCGGCCCCTATCATGACCCTGTCTGGTTGCCGGGAAATCCCTAATCATATGTTTGGGCTTCCAGCACCAGAAGCATGCACCTGTATCCGCCAAACACTGACCTATTTGTCTCCGGCCACATCTGCTACACTCTGGAGGGCTAGTCTCTACGGGTCTGCTACTCTGGCCTCTTGAGCTTGATGCTCGTCTCCTCTGATCGCTCTTGGACCTAGATGGTACACTCATAGTCGAAGGTGCTAGGGCTGAAGATCTCTGTTAGAACTGGGGGTGGTGACCACCGCCGGATCTTTGCTGAGTGCACCCAACACTATCCGTCCTGGCCCTCTTAGCCTCTCTCTCTCTTAGATGCATTGCCTCTATCTGCTAGACGTGCAAAACTATCTGGGAAAATCAATATCCTTATGAAGAATGGCGATCCTACAATCCTTGTCTAGGTAGTCCGCCACTCCTTGTACAAACCTGCTCACCCGAGCTCTTGAATCAGCCACTAGCTTTGGTGCATACTTAGACAAACGAGTGAACTCCAAGGCGTACTCTTGAACTGTCATCTTACCTTTCCTCAAATTCAAAAATTTCGTTGCTTTAATCTCCCTTATCTCATGAGAGAAGGACTGCTCCAGAAATGCAGCATGAAACTCATCCCAGCCAATAGGGCCTGCTCCCACTGCCCTACTATCCTTCCACTACTTAAACAAAATGTGCACAACCCACTTCAACTAATATGAAGCTAAACCGGCGCACTCCTCTACAGTCACCCCCATGACCTGGGTGATCTTTAGAATCTCATCAATAAATTCATGTGGATCCTCATCCACCTTTGACCCAAGGAATTCTGGAGGGTTCATCCTCAGAAAATCTCTGACTCGTGCCACTGCCGCATTCCTATTCTGAGGGAAATGTGCCACTTCCTATTGATTGACCTGGGAGGTCAAGGCCTGAGCTAGCATCTGTATGGCTGCCCTGAATTCAGCATGGGCAGCCGGCTCCAGTACATGCTCCTCATAGGCTGGTGGGGCCTTTTGGTGCCCCTCTCCATTGCCGTTCTCATGGCCATTTAGTTCCCATTTTTCCTGCCATTAACTCTACGGGGAGGCATGATTCTACAAATGTGTATAGCATGAGTTAGAAGGATAGAGAGACATTTCATCGCATGCATTAGATTATGAAAGAAGGGAACATTTTCTAAACATTTGGTAGCCTCTTCATCATAAGTGCGGCGTGCTTCACACCTATGAAAACAACTCTACACCCTAGGACACTTCAAGACCTAATGCTTTGATACCGAGTTTGTCACGACCCAAATGTAGGCTCGGATCGAGACATGGGAAAAGAAACTCTAAGAGGCTCCAAGTCGACCCATGGCATGAGCATACATCTAACTCATCATAATTAAGTGGAAAATCATCATAAATAACATAGCGGAAGTCTAAGTAAAATGTAACATCTTAATACATATATGAATCCAAAGTTGAAGTACAACTATGTCCGAAAAAGCCTCTAACACTGCCGAGTTGATGGGACAAGACCCTAACTAACTCATTATAGCCTGAAAATTGAAAATACGACATACAATTGATAAGAAGGGCCCTCACAAGATGAGGACTCACCAATTGATACTGAGAGGTGCTCACTCAAGAAGTCTAACTAGCGGCGGGACTAAGTCTGGATATTAGAGCCTGTATCATAAAACGATACAACATAGAGTATGCGGTCAGTACATGGAATGTACCAAGTATCTAAGGTAAGTAAAACCGCTAAGTAAGTAAATTCATTAAATAGGCATAATATAAAACATAATCAATATAAGATTTTGAGAGTAGGGATTGCATGTTATTTTCTGAAATCATGATCTGAACATAACTTAATCGAGTGATCCAAAGCTAAAAACTGATAAAGATAAGCAAAATTGAAAATTGGGTCAAACATGTTGAAAACATAGTATCATGACTTATGTACATGCATAACTGAAATCATGAGGAACAATGGGAGACTCGTCATATAACCGACATTACCACGATAGAGCTTATATGGTCTCGACTATCACAATCAAGTGGGCAGAGCCGTCCCAAACATTGCCAGGGCTAAGGATGCTATTATGATATCAATATCAAGCTCAAGTCCCTTTGGGGTAAGGGGAAGCTCCAAAGGAGTTCCCAGATAATCTGATCATACCTACATTGGCGCATAGTTCTGAGGCATGGGGTTCACATACCCTTATCCTACTCGGTGATAGACACTAGTCCCAAAAACATGTATATGCTCTCCATTATTTTTCAATGAAACTGACCATCGTCTAGTGATAAGCTGAATAACAACATACATGCATAATCTGCAATCATAACATGAGGAGCCTTGGCCATACCATACCACAAGCTAAAAATAATGGGAGTCTTGACTCCAAAATCATGTGGTAAGCTAATTCATGAAATCATAAGACATACTTGATCATATGGGCTTGCCCAATACTTACACATGCTTAAATCAACCTGATTTACTTTGAAACCTACACATAAACGTGGGAATTTCGAAATCATGCGTTCTTCATAAACATCTCATCATACTTGTACACATATATCATAGATCTCAACTTTCATGAACATTCATGGATGGGAATCATTGTTTAGAAAACTTGAAAACATAATTTATAAATTAAAACATTGTAAAATCTGCCCATCAATCATAATTCATCATTTAAAACATGCTTAGATCATACCCACGATTAAAACTTAGGAATAGATGCATTGGCTAAAAACCATGTGGAATCATCAATTAGAACATTATGAATTAAGAGGGAATTGGACATGGGTGTGGACAATTGCACCCTTTAATAGACTTACATACCTGAAGGGATATGATTTTCACACTTCCTTGATTTCCTAAAGAGAATTGAGGAAAAACATTGAAGAACTTGCCTTGATCACTCTCAAACCTCTAAGCTTGCATGCATGAATTAGGATGGGCCTAGAATAACTTAACCCTTCTTAAAACACTCCATTATGAGCTTAAAACAACATAGTTTAGGCCTTAGGAAGTTAGAAATTATAGAAAAGCCCTTAATAAACTCGCAGGGAAAAACAGACTGCTAGTCCCAATGAGGGACTAGACGACTCGTCGTCCCTGGCCATGACTCGTGGTCTTCATTCGTTACTTGCAGTGCCAAAATTCTTCTGAGAGTCACCACAAGGGACACCATGACTCGTGGTGACCAATTCATTAGGTACACTGCCCAAATTTTCCAACTTTCATCCAACCCTTGACCATGGCTCACATGATGACTCGTGGTGTTGACCACAACTCTTTGTCACACTTGTGGTCACTTAAATTCCCAAATTTTCAACCAAGTTCAAGCCTCTCCCCACGAGTCACTTAATGACTCGTGGGGTTCCTGATGGGTCACTGGACGACTCGTCCTTTGACCTGGTGCAGAAATTCCTATTTTCTCCGTTTCAATTCCTGGATCTGATCTAAGGGCTTTCGGGGTATAACAGAAGATGATCACGAACATGTTCAAATGTGGCTTGAACACCCTGTTCATCAAATCCATAAAAGCTATAGAAGCATTTGTTAGTCCAAAATACATAACTACGAACTCATAGTGACCATACCGAGTCTTACAGGCTATCTTCGAGATGTCACTCTCCCTAACTCTGAGCTGATGATAGCCGGATCTGAGGTCTATCTTGGAAAAACATTTTGCACCCTAAATCTAGTTAAACAAGTCATCAATCCTGGGGAGGGGATACTTATTCTTGATTGTGACCTTGTTCAACTGCCAATAGTCAATACATATACAAAGAGAACCATCCTTCTTTCGAACAAAGAGAACTGGTGCATCCCATGGGGACTTGCTAGGCCTAATAAACCCGTTATTTAGTAGATCCTTCAACTGCTCCTTCAACTTCATTAGGTCGACTGGAGACATTTCGTAAGGAGAAATAGATATAGGCTGAATGTCGGGAAGAAAGTTAATACCAAAGACAATCTCCCACTCGAGAGGTACTCCTAGTAGATCATCAGGGAACACCTCTAGACACTCACATACAACAGGGATAGATTGGAGAGTCAGGGTCTCGGATGTAATATCCTTAACATGAACTAGACAGTACACACAACCCTTAGAAATCATCTTTCTAGCCTTAAGGTAGAAAACAATGTAACCTACTGGCACAACTGAACTACCTTTCCACTCTAGGACTGGCTCACCCAGAAACTAGACGAACGGATTCTACAATCAACTGAAGCATAACATGCATGTAGCTAATCCATACTGAATATAACATCGAAAAAGGTCATGTCTTACTCTAGTAGGTCAGTAGAGGTGTCATTTTGAAGGATTGTGACAAGGCAATTTCTGTGTACTCGTCGAGCTATAACTGATTCACTGACTGAAGTAGAGACTAAGAAGGGTTCTGATAGGATTTTGAGAGTGACATCAAAACGGACAGCAACATAAGGAGTCACAAAGGATAATGTGGCTCTAGGATCTAGAAATGCATATACATCAAAATGGAATATTTATAACATACCAGTAACCACATTAGGTGAAGTCTCCTACTCATAGTGAGACGAGAGTGCATAAAATCTATTATGGCACTGTTCGCCAGATGCAATAGTAGAAGCACCCTGTTGGAAAGGGCGTGCTGCTAGAGCTGCAGCTGAGCTGGTGGCCTGAGCACGGCCTCTATTGCCATCCTTTCTATCCAAGGGACACTCCCTGCGCATGTGCCCGGGCTTCCCGCACTTGAAGAAAACATATGAGCCCACTAGGCACTCTCATGTGTGGTTCATACCATATTTTCCACAAATTGGGAAAGTGTGCGCTACCTGCACGCTTCTCTGTCCCCTAGAACCCGATACCCTGCCCCTTTGATCACCCCGAGGTTAGGATAGAACACTGGCTGATGACGGCACTAGGGTCGATGACCTCTGGTAAGGTTGGGGTCAATGTCCGCCACCGGACCTCTACTAGGAGAACCCAAAACTGCCTGTCCTAGCCCTCTTGTTCTCTCTCTCCCTCTCTATCATCTGCACCGCCTCCACCTGCTAGGCATACAAACCCAATTGGGAGAAGTCAATGTCCTGATGTATCATGGCGGTCCTGCAATCCTTGACCAAGGAATCTACTACTCCATTCACAAATTTTCTCACCCAAGCCCTTTAATCGGACACTATTTCCGGTGGGTATTTGAACTACCAGGTGAACTCTAGATCATACTCCTTGATGGCCATGTTGTTCTATTTCAATTTCATGAACTAAACCTCCTTGATTTCCCTTTTCTAGCGGGGAAAGAATCAGTCTAATAATGTGGTGAGGAACTCATCCCAACTAATGGGATCCACTTTGAGTCCCCGTCTATACTTCCACTACCTATACCATATATGAGCGACCCCCTTCAACTGATAGGAGGCTAAGTCTGCACACTTCTCTCCCATCACCCCATAATCTGGGTGATCTTTTGGACCTCCTCAATGAACTCATATGGGTCCTTATTCACTCTCGACCCAAGGTACTTAGGTGGGTTCATCCTAAGGAAGTTTCGAACTCTAGCCGCCGTTGCTTTCACATTCCAGGGAATATGAGCCACTGCTTGTTGATTGACCTAACCGGTCAAAGACTATGCCAACATCTGAATGACGGCTCTAAACTCAGCGTGGGCAACCTACTCCGGCACGGGATCCGTTTGGGTTGGTGGGGCTAGCTGATGCCCACCTCCATTGCCATCACTATGGCCATTTTAGTTTCCATTTCTTCTTTTGTTAACTTGGTGTGGAGGCATAATTATACAAATGCATAAATCTAGAATTACAAGAATAGATACAGTTGAACTCATAGCATGAGATGGAATCATGAAAGAAGGAAAATTTCCAAAAAACGTCTTGTAGCCTCTTCATCATAATTGTGGCGCGCTTCATACCCATGAAAAATACTCTACTTAATGCATCTTTAAAAAACCCTAGGATACTTCAAAACCTAATTCGCTAATACTAAGTTTTTCATGACCTGAGCTAGGACCCAATTGAGACACGAAACCTAGAACCACGAATGGCCCCAAGTCAACCCATGACATAATCTTAGCATGACTTAATAGCATAAACAAGAGGTAAATGTATGAAAAACATCCTTAAGCAGAATTATGACATATAACAGTGATCAAAAATAGAGTCACGACCGACAAGCTAGAAAGTCTACATATTGTCTTATATGCCTCTAAAACTGAATAATGAGCTGATAGGACAACAACCCTAACTAGCTCGCAAAGAGGAAAAACTAAAATAACATAAACATAATCTAAGATGAATGTCGTTGGATGATGAGGACTCACCAACAAAGGTAGAGCTGGATCGAGGGGAGAGTAGGACTAACCGCGGGGCTGAATCTGATTGATTAGACCTGTATCATTAAATGATACAATATAGAGTATGTGGTAAGTACTTGGAATGTACTAAGTATGAAGGTCATTAACTCGGACAATTTAAATTCATAAAAATTCATGAGAGTAGGACATTTCATAAAATCATGAGATAATAATCATAACTATAACATGAGGGTTCAATGTTTTCAAAACTGTTCATAATCGTAACCATAAGAGAAAACTTGTAAGCTAAAATATTGTAAACATGATCATACATAAGCATAAGGAACAATGGGAAGATTCGTTATAACCGACATCATCATGATAGACCTTACATTATGCCCCAACAATCTCGCTTAAGTGGGCAAAGCCATACTAAGCCTTGCTAGGGAAAAGAACGATAACATGGTATGATATCATTATAGGACCCACCTAGAGCCACCATGAATATAAACCTATATTGGCATGTAGTTCTGAGACCTAGTGGTTTTCCTGAACGTCGAGCCTACTCAGTGCTAGACATTACTCCCCAAAACATGCACATGGCTCACAATATATATAACGTGAAATCTTACATAAAGTTCATGGGCTAGTTTAAATCATAATAATTATGAACATGCTTGTAATACGTGAGCTAGCCATGAGATAAGGCTCTTGATTCATCCATAAGCATAAACTTGATAATCTTGAAAGTCATATATGCTTAAGAAAATCTCCCTACTTGAAAATCATAAATTTCATGAAAAGTGCTTGTACGAGATCATATCATAAATCATAAATCATAAGTTAGGGATTGTGGAAATTAAAATCATAATAGAATCATTGACTTTTCATAAAAAGAAATTTAGCCCTAAAAGTCCCTAATCATACTTGAAACATAATGAACCATAATTTCATGAAGACTTGAAGAATTTTGATAACCCCAACACGAAAATCATAATTTAATAACAATTCCGCTATACCCATAATAGAATCATGGAGGAATTTCATAACCCAGCATAAACCCTCTTGAATTTCAAATTTTGGGTTATAGGGAAAGGGGTGATCATGAATTGAGTAGAGAAGGGTGTGAGGGTGAAAGAACCCCACATTGAATAAGTCCACATACCTGGAATATACAATCAACAACTAGCCTTGAAATCTCAATCACTCTTAGAGGGAATTTGAGGAAGAACCTTAGGAGAACCTTAAGAGAATTTGATCTTGTATTGGAGTGTACGAATGAGAGAGAAGTTTAGGAATTTTAAAGCCCTTCAAAACACACTTCCCAATGCTCAAAATGACATTATATAGGAGCTAAAAGCATGGGAGATTACAACATTGCCCCCTTAAAATCTGCCAAATTTCCAAAATTGGGCACCTTGATGGTACCCGTGATGGGCTGTCACACCCTCGATGGTTTGTCATTCGTTCCATCACTCTAAACCAATAAGATTGGCAATAATCTCCCACTGATGGTATAAGTGATGGTCCTTCACTACTCCGACGGTCTGTTAGGTCTACCATCACCCTCAAGTCCAAAAATCCTCCCTTCTACGGCTCAACCGATGGTCCGTCACTATTATTACGGTCGTCACAAGCACTGTCAGGTCCATGACGAGCCGTCAGCTATGCCTTCAAACCTGAGCTTCACTTGTGATGGTCCATCGCCTTCCTAATGACTGTCACTTGCACTGTCAGGGATGTGACAGGCCTTCAATCTCATTGTCACTCCCTACACCAGACCTGCAATTTCTATTATTTTCCTTCATTAAGCCATTCCAGGGTCCGAGGTGTTACAGGAGGCCTGTAATTTCTATTATTTTCCTTTGTTAGTTATTTGTTAATTGTAGCAAATATGAGTTTTGATTAAACTTAGTAGCATTTTTGGGTCATGTGGTGTCAAGCGAGGGTGTACAGGTGGACTATCAAAAGATAGAGGCGATGAAGAATTAGCCTAGACCAGTTATACCTTTGGATATCAGGAGCTTCTTGGGTTTAGCAAGCTACTGTAGGAGGTTTGTTGAGGGATTTTCATCCATTGCAGCACTGTTGACTAAGTTGACCCATAAGAAGGCCAAATTTCAGTGGTTGAATGCTTGTGAGAAGAGTTTTTAAGAGTTAAAGACTTGACTCACTTCAGCCCCAGTATTGACTCTACCTGAGGGCACAGATGGATTCATTGTCTGTTATGATGCCTCTAGGGTTGGTCTTGGTTGTGTGTTGATGCAGCATGGTAAGGTCATTGCTTATGCCTCTAGACAGCGTAACACCCAAGAGAAGGTTACCGACGTATGACCTAGAATTGGCAATAGTGGTGTTTGCATTGATGATTTGGAGACACTACTTGTATGTGGTCCATGTGGATATGTTTGCGAACCACAAGAGCCTTCAATATGTGTTCACTCAAAAGGACTTGAATTTGTGACAAATGAGGTGGCTAGAGCTTCTTAAGGACTATGACATGAGCATCTTTTATCATCTGGGTAAGGCCAATGTAGTAGAGGATGCCCTTAGCAGACTGCTCATAGAGAGCATGTCCCACGTTGAGGATGGGAGAAAAGAGTTGGTGAAGGATGTGCATCGGCTTACAAGGTTAGGGTTTTGCCTTGTTGATTCAACAGATGGCGATGTCATTATCTAGAATGAATCCAAATCCTCTTTGGTGATGGAAGTCAAGGCTAGGCAATATGAGGATCCTATCTTAGTGAAGCTAAAGGAAGCGGTTCAAAATCAAAAGGTGGAGGTTTTCTCCTAAGGGGGAGATGGTGTGCTTTGTTACCAGGGTCATTTATATGTTTCGGGTGTTGATGACTCAAGGGAGTAGATGTTGCACAAGGCTCATAGTTCCCGATATTCTATCCACCAAGATGTACCAAGACCTGCAGGAAGTTATTAGAGGAATGGCATGAAGGACATAGCAGAGTTTGTGGCTAAGTGATTGAACTGTCAATAAGCGAAACTTGAGCATCAGAGACCTGGAGGTATGCTTCAAGACATTAGTATCCCCAATTGGAAATTAGAGGAAATCAATATGGATTTTATTACAGGGTTGTCAGGTACGCGCGGACAGTATGAATCTATTCGGTAATTGTAGATAGGTTGACCAAAGCAGCACATTTTCTATTAGTCAAAACTACCAATTCAGCTGAGGTCTAAGCTAGATTATACATTTGAGAGTTGGTTCGGTTTCACGGAATTCCTTTGTCCATCATTCCAGACAGAGGTACTCAGTTCAGCTCATAGTTTTGGAGATCGTTCCAAAAGAGGCTTTGTACTCAGATGAAGCTTAGCATGGCTTTTCACCCGCAAATAGATGGTCAGGCCGAGCGGACCATTCAGACTCTTGAGGATATGTTGAGAGCGTGTGATTTTGACTTCAAGGGTAGTTGGGATGATCATTTTCGTCTCATTCAGTTTGCCTACAATAACAGTTACCACTCCAGTATTCAAATGGCTCCATGTGAGGGTCTCTATGGGCGGAGGTGTAGATTGCTTGTTGGTTCGTTCGAGGTAGGTGAGGCTACATTGATAGGGCAAAATTCCGTTCATGAGGCCATGGAAAAAGTTCAGCTTATTAGGAAAAGGCTGAAAATAGCTCAGAGTCATCAGAAGTCATATGAGGATGTTAGATGGAGAAAGCTTGAGTTTGAAGTTAATGATTGGGTGTTTTTGAAGGTGTATGATCTCATGAAGGGAATGAGGTTTTAAAAGAAAGGGAAGCTTAGTCCCCAATATGTTGGCCCTTATAGAATTCTGAGGTGGGTTGGCAAAGTGATATATGAGTTGGAGCTACCAGCGGAGTTAGCCTCGATACATCCAGTTTTCCATGTATCTCTATTAAAGAAATGCATTGGTGTCCCAGCCTTAGTTGTCCTGGTGGAGATCCTAGGTGTAAAGGATAGCCCTACCTATGAGGAAGTTCTAGTGGAGATCCTTGATCATCAGGTTCATAAGTTGAGAAACAAGGAAGTAGCGCCAGTGAAGGTTTTATGGAGGAATCAGCTAGTTGAGGGAGCTACATGGGAAGCCGATGTAGATATTATGTCTGAATACCCACATCTTTTCCCTATCGACTCAATTCCAGCATGAGGTATCAATTTCCTCCTTAGTATTCTATTTTGTTTCCTATAAAGTTCACGTATGTCAATTCCTTTCATGTTTTAACATGTATGTATGTTTGAAAAATTCTGCTTAGTCATGTATTTTATTTCGGAGTCAATCACTCAGTCAGTTTTTCTGTATCAATCGTTCAATTTTGGGATACAGTTCTTTCCCTAGATTTTCAATATGCTTAACCCACATTCGAGGATGAATGTTCCCAAGGAAGAGATGTTGTAATACCTTGAAGGTCCCTAAGATCAGACCCAAGGGTTAAATCAGAAGAATTAGGAAAATTTACACCGGGTCACAGAACAAGTCATTCAGTGACTCGTGGTGTGCCCTAACTGGTAATCAAGTTATCCGTTAAGTGGTGCCCAGTGTGAAGAGGTTCCTTTTCTCAGGCAGTGGCAACAGATGAGACGATGAGTCGGCATGACTCCTAATGAATCGTGGTATGGCCTATCAAGTGAGTAGAGGGTGAGATTGCAGTGTTGGTAACGGGTTGAGGGGACAAGTCCTCGTGTCTGTCATGACTCGTTAAGTTGGTCGTGGGGGTCAAAAGATTGGGAGATTGGAAATTTCTAGTGGAGGTGACGAGGGGAGATGACGAGTCGTCAGAGGGCCTAACTACTCGTCATATCCCTCGTGGTGACTAGTAGTGTCACTTTTCCAGGTGAATTAGTAAGGGCATTTTCTAAATTTTTAAGCTCCTAAGCCCTAAACTACGTCGTTTTAAGCTCTGAAAGAAGTGTATTAGGGGAGTTTAACATATTTTAATTCACTTAACTCCCATTCATGCAAGTTTAGAAGTTCCCTTTTGAAGATCGAGCTTGAAATTTCTCAATTCTTCCCCAAATCTCTTAGGCTTTCAAAGACAAGTTTAGATTCAACTTACCCAAGTATGTAGGACTATGAATGAGAGTTTTCTTTCACTCTCATTCCCAAATTTCTCCTCAAAGTTCATGAATTCAAGTCTCATCCAAGTTGATGATCTTATGGGGTTTTAGCCCAATTTCATGAAATTCTCTATGGTTTATTTATGGGTTAATTCCGTTCATGTTTTAAAGTGTGTTTTAAGATTTATGAAAAGATTTAATACCTATTTTGATTATAAATTCATGATTTCAAGTTTAACAAAATCATGCCCAATTATGCAAGTTTCATGAAAAGTCAAGTTTATGATTTATGATTTCAAGTATGATGAGATATCTAGCATGATTGAATGTTTACAAATTTCTATGTACGATGCATGATTTTAAGATTTGGGCAAGCCTACACAAGTTAAGTATGTTTTCACAATTTAGCCAAGGCTAATAAGATCAGCTTATGATATGTTTGGAGTCAAGACTCCCCATGTTCATATTTCAGACCATGCATGTGATTATGATATCAGCTTTGTTGAAAAATGATGGGAGCACTATGCATGTTTTTAGGAGTAGTGTCTAGCACTGAGTAGGCTTGGGGTTCCAAGATTCTCCGATCTCAGAAGTATGCACCAACGTAGGTATATTTATACATTGGAACCTCCCCTGTGAGCTTCCCTGGCTCCCCATATGGACCTTCAACTTGATATCAATATCATGGTAGCATCCTTATCCCTAGCAAGGTTTTGGACAACTCTGCTCATTTGAGTATGATAGTTGGGGATCACATAAGCTCTATCATAATGGGGTCTATTGTGACGAGTCTCCCATTGTTCCTCATAATTTCAGTTATGCACGTCTATGACTTGTGATATAATGTTTTACAGCAGGTTTGACCCAATGATCAGTTTATAAGATTTTACTTATGATTTTAGTTATGGAAAGCTATATGATTTTTCTCTTCACTTTTGGGCCATTCTATTCATATATGATATTCGGCATATGACTATACATGATTCTAATTCTGATTTCTGCATGCAATCCTTACTCTCATGATTTATGTTTATATGCATGATTCTAGTTTATAATCAATCAGTATATTTTACTTACCTTGCATACTCAATACATTTCAAGTATTGACTGCATATTCTATGTTGTATCATTTCATAATGCAAGCCGAGAGGTCAGACTCAGTTCCACTGTTAGTTCAGCTTACCCTCAATCTAGTTTAGTTCCCATTGTTGGTGAATCCTCATCTTCCGAGGAACTTCATCTTAGTTTTTGATTATGCTATTTTAGTTTTAGACTTTAGTGAGCTAGTTGGGGGTGTCGTCCCATCAGCTCATCAGACAGTTTAGAAGCTTATCAAACATTATATAGACTATCAGCTTTGTCGAGTGTTAACATTGTATTATATTGTTATGTTATTCAAACTTCTTCTTATTCATGTTCAGTTTATTAGTTTCCACTTGAAGTATGCTCTTTAGATGCTATATTAATGCCATGGATTGACTTAGAGCTATTCATGGTTCTAGGTCCTGTGTCCCGATTCAAGCCTTTGTTCGGGTTGATAGGTATAGAGGCATGACTGTGTGAATTTACCATGAGCCCATTATGGTAGGGGAGACACTCTAACTGTCAAGGACTCCTTAACCTACGGTGCACGTAGTTTTAAGAACCTGGGTGCACTGAACCCCAGCACACTTGATGGTAAGTACTACTCCTAACTGAATATAAATACTGATAATTGATAACAACCAAACAACTCATCCATTTGGAAGGTGGCTATGATCGTCGCAAAGCAAATATCGACAAGAGTCGGGGTCGAATTCCACAAAGATTTAGGTGAGATTCACGTAATGTTGTAAATCAGTTCACACAAGCATGCATCATGTATAAACATAAAGTAAAATTTTGGGGAAAAGGTGTAAAAGAGTATCAATTGAAAATATAAAATCAAAGCAGGGGAAAATGATTGTTGCTAGCAAGATAAAGACTAGGGGTATGCATTTGATAGGGCATCGACTTGATAGGTATTAACTAATAGTCTTAAATTCGATTAGATCATGGATTTCCTTTTCTTTCAGTTACACTCTAAGTTTCTCAATCAAAAAAGTAATTCTACGTTGAGTTTTGTCAAACCCCAAAACTAAAATCTACTAAATAATCAAACAATTCTTGAGGAAGAGTTTAGACTATTTCTAGCTAAAACCCTTTAATGGAGTGTAAATTGGGTGTAGACTATCTCTAGCTCCAACCCATAAATCAAAACTCCAAATCCTCACTATCGAAGTCTTATCCAACTTAAATTTCCTTTCTCAAGTAAAAGCAAAGTTAGATAACTCAAGTAATGTTTGCAACCATTAATTCTCAAATTAAAACATGAAGAAATCAATAGATCCATGCTTTCTACTCAAATTTATGATCGATTAGTCAAAACCACTTAGATCTAAACACTCATCATCCACAGACACCTCTAGAAGGGAATTAGCTATAATTAAGGAAAGAGGAATTATGACAAAGGAAAATTCCTCAATTCCATTCATCATCATCATATAAAATCAATTCTAAGCTTTTGAGCCTTCAATAAATGTATTTTTCCCAAAGATGATGAATAAGAAAGTATATTTGTAATATCTCTATCACCCTTCTACAATATTCTCTTTGATGTAATCTCTCTCTTCGCTAATATGTTTTCTATACAAAATAAGGTAAAACCTAGTATAAATTCCCTGCACAGCTACCCAAAAATGCCCTTGGAAGCTTCTCAAGTACATGCTTTCCTTCTTGGATGATTTTTCCCTTCAGAGGAGACGTGGCTCACTTGTGCTAGCACCTACATCTCGCAGGTGCAAATGTGCGGCTCACGGATGCTTTAACAGGCTCAAACAGTGCTCCCTCAAGGACTTCTACATGGTATTTATGGTCTGTAGATGCTAACTTGTGATATGCAAGTCCGATTCCAAGTAACATCCTAAATCCTTCTGTGTGGTAGCTACTGAAAGTAGGTGCAGACTTATGGCACGCATGTCCTTGTTTTTCCTCCGGTAGATTTCTTTCAGTTCAATTCCTTATCTTCTTCATTTCGACTAAATGCCTGCACGAAAGAGGAGAAAAGGCATAAAACCCTTCTAAATTTTGTTAAAACAAAGAAACAACTCTTGCTTAAGAGCCAAATGTGTTGGTAAATTACTAACTCATCAAACCCCCAAACTTGAAATATTGTTTGTTCTCAAACAAAGCATTCACTAACAAATGGAATTGACTTAAGCTTATCAAATTATGAGGGCTGCACACAGGACCACTAAGACGCAAAATAACCCCAAAATCACAAAAAAGGCTCAAAAATTAAAAAGACTGAAACAAGTACACAAATTTAATTGGTTCCACCACAAGTACTTGCCAAATATCACCATCACTCTTTCAATCTTGATCAGGGGCATTTTTATTTCAAACCAAAATCAACAAGCATCTCAAATCATTGACATCCAACCTTCAAAATTTGCATAAAAGCTCACTACACAACTTGTCGCATTCATACCATTCAATTGAGATCTTGATTTTAGCATTCACTCAAAGGATATAAGGCCACTCACCCAAAAGAAAGAATTCCACTCACAATTATCAAATTCACACAATAGGGATTATAACATGATCTAGAAAAATGCTCACTCTCTCAACTATATTCAAGTATACACACATTGACCAATAGGTTTTCCCTTTATATAAATCACCACTAAGGTACAGTTTCCAAGTTTGAAATAACTAAGGACTTGCGGGTCATAATACAAGCTAGGGGTAAGGGTAGGACATCATTTAGTTCAAGTGACTAGAACCTCCCTAATTCTTTTGTAACAAAAATCAAACATCTCACTCACATCATAGAGTCAACTCCACATTATTTCTCCTTTCTACAATCCAAGTTTTCCCGAAGAGCCACCTTTCTAAACACCTTTGGTTTCTACATTAAGCATCCACCACACAAGAGATAGGACCACTCATATCTGTTCTTTCTTCCTTTGATCAAAGGGTTCAAACAGCCATTTTATTTTACATTAAGCAATCGGTGCTATCTCATCTTGAAGCTCATTCCACTTTTCGATTTTATGAACACCCCCAAACTTAGGCTTTTGTCTACATCAGTATTTCATTTCTCATTCTCCCCTAATTAGGGAGGAATGGGTGCCAAAGTAGAAGATTCAAAAAAGGGTCAAGTCTTGTAGTGTGGTTTCCCAGAAAAATGTTTAAGGCTCAAGAATGGTTAACTAAGATTAATGTTAAATGAGGGCCTTGTTTTGATGAAATGACTATAAAAGGGCCTAAGGTCATTTTCCAAGCTCAGCCACATCTAGGATTTCGCCTTGAATCACATGCAGCGCAAGTTCTAGACGACATGCATAAAAAAGAATCAAATGATAACCTTACAACACAAGGCATCACAATTTCAAGGAGTCTAGTTATTCTCAAAATCAATTGAAAGGTATGACTTTTGACAAGTTATTCCGAGTTCCACACAGTACATTTGTGAATCAAAAAGCCAAAAAAGAATGAAGGGATCATGAAAAGGGAATGCTTTAAAAGTTCATTTTATCCCTCTTTTCTCAAAAATTAAATTTCTTTTCGAAGAGGAAAAGTTTTGGTGGTGCCTCTCAATATAAGTGCACAAAGACTCAAAATGACACTAAAACATGACATTTTCTCTTATGAAAGTCGCCTCTCAATCCATCATTAGAAAATGTCACCTGGTTCGACACATAAATTAAGATAAGAAAAATTTTCTCCTTGGAAAAGAACCATGATATGAAAAAACCCTCAAAGTTTATTTACTACTACTATCTACAAAGGCGATAACGATGCACGGTACTAAAATAATTGACGTGTAGAACCAACTCGACATTCTGAGAACTCACATCACAAAATAAGAAAATTATGTCTGGCAAGGGTCAAAATTTAAAATCATTGCAAAACAAGCCCAGCAAGGGCATCCACTAATCAAAATCAATTAGTTTATACAATAGGCCCGACAAGGAAATCCTTCCCCAATAAAAATAATGCATTATCCCAAGGCATAATAAGAATGAGAAAGAGTAGAAGGACTCCTTGTACAAAGGAAGCATTATAACGGGCCCATCATGAGTAGTACTCCGAAGCAATGTCAGCAATGGAAGGCATCAAGGGGTATGGTGGAAGCTCAAGAGGACTATATAGGGCAACAACTTCCCATCTATCAGGGAGTGCCTTTGACTCATGGAAAGAATACTTTGGGGTCCCCCCATGGGCCAACTTAGTGGGCAACATCTATCACATGGGTTACCTCACCGCAAGGATGCTCTTCTTCGTGCATCTCCTCAGTCGTTATACTGTCTAACGGACTGTCCCTAAAACATCAATCATCTGGGGGACTCCTCTCTATAATAGGTGAGTCTGAAACCACTGTGGGGAGGTTTAAGTCTATCCCCATAGGCAAGACCAGTGCCTTTTGTTTGTCCATTTCTTCCCTCAAAGCAGCCACCTCGCCTTCAAGCACATCTACCTGAGCACAAAGGCTTCCCAACTTCTCAACCATTAGCTTCATAGTCATTTTGATGGCAAGCTATATCATGGGAGGAATGGACTTTGATATCTTGATGAAATTGAGAACTATGATCACGGGTCATCTGTGCAAATTTGAGAATGTCACTCGATGCTGAAGAGACGGATCTAGAAGGCAAAGGTGGAACAGGGGCATCCTTCAGCACTTTGGTGATTGGAGAGTCACTCAAGCCCTAAGTAAAAAAAATTTTGATGGAAGGAGCATCTTTATCCCTCTTTGCAGCCAAAACAAGAACTTCCTCTACCCGTCGCTTTTTGTCCAGCGGTCGAAAACAAAGCCACACCATGCAGAGATGTAGCAAATTGATAAGGATGGGAAAGGGGATAGAATTGGCCTGTTGTCAGGCCTTCCTCTTAAATTTTTTTGCTATAATTTCTCCCATATTAATATGAATGCTAGTCATGATGTAGACTATGAGAATTTCTACCTCAATGGAGACATGTGTGGTGTTCTCAGAGGGAATGAGGCGAGTGCAAACCAGGTCAAGCAAAATTCAAGCTTCAAACTTGAGATCTTGGTGAAAAATATCTCCTTTCATAACAGCCTAAAGAAACTGATCCTCAACAAAGATATAGCCATCCATGCATATTGATCGTCTCTAGTTGCCAAACGCCTTTCAAACCCTGTGCCAAGATGTACTGAATCAACCTAATAAATGGAGCTGCCTATTGCAGGGGTGATTTCTACTTCTTTCCCCCACGCCATCATAGATGATAATCATGGCATTTCATCCACATGGCCCTTCTACTTCATAATATCTTTCCGAGTGCGACAAGAGGCATTAAATTCTCATACCAACTTTGAATAAGGGCCCGGGACTTTATTGAATAGGGCCTAGTCTCGTATCTGGAATTGATTTTCAATGTTTGGGAAGTTGGCTTTGAAAGAATCTATATCAAATCCGGCCTCTGCTTTAATTAGCCTCTTCTCTCGAAAGGAGATATAGTAAGCCTTCATTCCCTTAAGACTAAATCAGAGTTATGTGATCCTTCTTTCCTTATCTAAAGCAGACTCCTGGGGTATGTTCACCACCATCGGAGCCTTCACTTTATCCTATCGCCTAGATGATGAAATATACCTGAAAAATGATATGAGTACCATAGAAACATAACCAAACTCTTTTTTTTGTATTTCACATTATAAAACAAAAGAAAACAACTACAAGAATTAAGAAAAGGAAAAGAACTGGAATGCAAAAAGGAACAAGTAGCATGATTCTCTCTGGCTGCATCTGCAAGGCACCTGCACGTCGCAGTTGGAGACCCATGTCATGTAGGCGATGCGCATGTGCGAAACAGACCACTAGCAACATTTCTAGGCACCTATGTTTGCATCTTCATTTCACATATAAAGACTTGTGACATGCAAGTGAAACGTATGTGGAAGGCTGGAGCCTATTACTCATTACCCTCACTTGCATTTTGCAGAGCAACATCTGTCGCATGCATGTTCTTGGAAGTGTCTCAGCCTTCAATTCACATATTGACAACCTAAATTTAAGTTATATGCAGTCAATTCAATGTCTAACGGGTACTCAGAATTCCTCGAATGAAAAAACTAACAAGATCAACATCACCTAATGACCACTTACAACTACTCAATGACTTTTCTTAAAAAGTAAGTTACCCATCTATCATCGGATAATGCTGAGTTACCACACATACCATTACCACAAGCATCATTATCACCCACAACAACCAAAATTCTCACTAACATGATTAATTTCCATCACAATTACCAAGCATAATAAAATGTCACAAGAAACCCACAAACATCTACAATCACAACTTGATGCTATGACGATTTTCCCTTAAGAATGATTTCACCCAATCTATTACAGGGTCAAATCCTGCATCGCAATCACCCCCAACAAAATCCCATGGCATGATGAATCATACTAACTTACAAAATCAAATCAAATAAGAATTTCAAATAAGTTTTCAATTTCAAATCAACCCAAACTATACAACAAAATTCAATTTCAAGACTACATATGAAGCATAAATGGGGAAATTTCAACTGTCACGCTTGTCCTATAACGCTTGTCAATCACATAAAAATGAGAATTTAAGCAAATAAGCATACTAAAAATGAGTGATAATTAGTGAGTGAGGAAAAATCAAGCTCAAACAAGTGTTAATCTCTGATGAGGCTCTGCCCCAGTGGTCCGGTGGTTTTGTGATGAGAGGAGAGGGAAAATATGGGAGTTAGAATGCTGGAGTGTGGGAAGTTATATGGTTGGTAGTAGAGAAGTTATAGGGAGTAAAAATGGTGGAAATGGCCTGAAAATCAAGGTTTAAGGGGTTTTGGGAGATGAACCAAAGTAGGTCACAGTCGAGTCAAATCTTGTCAAATGGGTAAGTCAACAATTTTAAATCCTTATACCTGCGCTTGCGCCCGAACATGCGGTGCAAGTGGGTATTTGCAACACGCATGTGAAGCACATGTGGGACTCATATCTGATAGTGTATTGCTTTAGACCTGCGCTGCACATGCATGCTGCAGGTCCATGTCTGCATTTCACGGATGAAGTGCAGGTACACCACTTTTGAACATTTTTCTTCTAGTATTCTGGACATGGCCAGCATTACATCTGCGTGCTGCAAAGTGGGACTTGCATTTTGCAGGTCTAGCTCAAGTGCTTCGCCCTGGCCTTTTCAACTTTTTTTCCCACATTCCAACTTCTTTCATTCCTGCAACACTCAAAAACAACATAGAAGCGAAGTGAAAGGGAATTGAAAAACACTTGGGTTGCCTTCTAAGAAGCGCTTTATTTGACATCGCAGCGCGACAATATCACCTCAATTGTTAACAAGGATTTAGAGGTTTGACCTCCTCATAAGGGACCTCAACCAGCTCATCCGTTGTGTTAATCACCACCGTAATTGCATTCATCTGGGGGCTTCATTGGTTTGTACACATTGAAGTTGACCTCATCTTTGCCAACCCTGAATTTGAGTTCTCCTAACTCAACATCCACTAATGCTCGTCTGATAGCTAAGAATGGGTGCCCTAAGATGATCGGTACCTCGAGGTCCATGTCGCAGTCCAGCACGATAAAATTTGCTAGAAGGATGAATTTATCAACTTTAACCAACATATCAAAAACTATCCCCATCGATCGTTTTATACATCTATCTTCCATAAGCAACCTTATTGGAGTAGTCTTAGGATCTCCCAAGCCTAACTTCTTAAAAATCACAAGGGGCATTAATTTGATGCTTGCCCTTAGGTCGCATAATGCCTTGTTAAACAGACAGACCCCAATAGTGCATGGAATTGTGAAAGCCCTTAGATCTTCTCTCTTTGGAGCTAAATTGTTGGCCATGATTATGTTGCAATGATGCGACACCTCCACCGTTCCCTCATCGATTACTTTCTTCTTCTTCAGCAACTCTTTTATAAATTCAGAATATTCGAGAATGTATAATAACCATCCACCAATGGGATATTCACAGATAATTCATTGAACATGTCAATGAAATTCTTGAACTGGTTGTCCTCCATTTAATAATCCATTGGGGATAAGGGGGTAGACATTTAGGCACTGGGCCCTTAGCAATCTGATCCTCCTTGCCTTATTTATCATCAATCACATCATGTGAAGGAACATCTACCACTTCAGCATCTACCAACTTCTCATCATCCACTTCCATAAGTGCATATGGAACCCCATCCTTCAACTCCTCATCATTCTTTCTCTTACCAACAACCTCATTGCGCTTACCATCCACATTCTCAACATTCTTCCACTCCTAGTGACAATTTCCATGTAATGGCTATCACTCTTTAGGTTTAGAAGAGTGTCACTAGGAAGTGTGCCCTTCATTCGAGGGTTCATTTGAGAGGACAGATGGTTCATTTGTGCCTCAAGATGTTTAATTGATGTCGAGTGAGAGCTTACAGTTTGAGCAAGGTTGGATACCTTACCCTTCAACTCTTTCACTCCATTATCGATTGATTCAACTCTTTTCAATAGCTGATCCAATATTTATTCAATTTTTGAACTCTCGAGATCACTAACACTTGTTTGATTGGAGTCACATCAACCTTTGGATTAGGCATGAATGAATTTGAGCTCTAGTGATTATATCGATCACCTTCTCTCTCAAGCTCATGATCTCTCCACTAGCCATCCCTATCTCTCCATTAGCCATAACGATCTCTCCAACCTTGATTTCCATCTCGAGGACGCCAAGGGCCTTGGTTGGCACCTTGGTACCTGGACGAGAACCTACCATTTGGCGCGTCATACATTGACACTCTTCATCAAATCTAACATATAGAGCATCATTCTCAAAGGAGTTGTTCCCTTAGTCCCCAACAACATTTACACTTTCGGTTTCGAAGCCCATCACATGTTTTCCAAGGAAATCTATTTGAGTCATCACTTTTGTTAAGGTCTCATCCCTCTCTTCATCCTTTCTTCTCATCTCATTCATCATTTGGTTGGAAGCTAAACTTGAGGACACATAGATATCCCTTGTGTGCCATACTCGATTTGTTTTGGTCATCCTTTGCAAGTTCAAAGGTTTGGTCCATGATTGAACCACCAGCTATATTGTTCGCCATGGACTTTTTAATGGAATCAACTAATTGGTAGAAGCTTTGTAAGAGTAATCCATTCGGTAGCCCATGGTTTGGACATATGGCCACTTTCTTTTTGAAACTTAACCACATCTTGTGTATTGACTCTCTCGGGAGTTGCTAGAAGTTTGTGATCCCTTGCCGCAATTACAACATCCTAGAGGGTGGAAAGAATCAATCAATGAATGCCTCGGTCAACTCATTCCATGATGTGATGGAACCGGGAGGTAGCTCCTCCAAACAAGTTGTAGCATCTCCGATGAGAGAGATTGGGAACAACCTTTGTCAAATGGACTATTGGTTGATGCATGAAATATTGAAAGGCTGGCAAATTTTAATAAAATTCCTTAGGTGCCAGTTGGCATCCTCACTAGCAAGGCTACCAAACAATCTTTTTCATCTGAATGAGAATTAGCATGGTGCTCGTAACATGGAGCACAACACTTCCTACCATTGGAGGTAAGAAAATAGCACCAGCCACATCATGAGCCACCGGCTCATCCTCAAAATCCATAAATCTATCCACACTATCAATATCACTAGCATGACTCATATTTCTCCAATTTAGTCAACAAAAACAACAAAATAATGTAAAATAAAACAAGACGCAATACGAATTTGAATAAACAAACAAAAAATTGCAATCAAATCCTAATCCCCAACAATGGCGTTATTTTTGATAACATCCAAAATAACTTTGCCATTAGGGAGGTGGCTATAGTCATAGAAAATAAATACCCAACAAGAGTCGGGGTTAAATTCCACAAGCATTGGGGCTAAATTCATTGAATGTTGTAAATTAGTTCACACAAGAATGCTTCATGTCTAAACATAAAATGAATTTTATGATAAAAGGGGTGAGTAAGTATCAATTGAAAATATAAAATCAAAGCCGGGGAAAATGATTGTTGCTAGCAAGATGAGAGACTAGGGGTGTGCATTTGATGGGGCATCGTCTTGATAGGTATTAACAAATAATCTTAGATTCTATTAGAGCATGGATAGCCCTGGCTTTGAGTTACACTCTAAGTTTCTAAATCAAAAGAGTGGGTCTACTTTGTATTTTATCAAACCCCAAAGACAAAATCAAATTAACAACCAAATAATGCTTAAGGAAGAGTTTAGACCATTTCTTGCTCTAACCCTTTAATGGTGTTTTAATTGGATATAGACTATCTCTAGCTCAACCCCATAAATTGAAACTCTAAATCCTCATTATCGAAGTCTTACCCAACTTCACTTTCCTTTCATAAGAAAAAGAAAAGTTAGAGAGCTCAATTAATGTTTGCAACCATTAATTGTCAAATTAAAATTTGAAGAAATCAATATATCCATGCTTTCTACTCAAATCTAAGATCAATTAGTCAAAATGCTCACTTAGATCTAAACACTCATCATCAACACATACCCCTAGAAGGGAATTTAGCTCCTCATAATTAAGGAAATAGAAATTACACAAAAGGAAAATTCCTCAATTCCATTCACCATCAGCAAATAAAATCAATTCTAAGCTTTTGAGCCTTCAACAATAGTGTTTTTCCCAAAGAAGAGGAAGAAGAAAGTATATTTGTACAATCTTTATCACTCTTCTACAATATTCTCTCTGATATAATCCCTCTCCTCTCTAATATGTTGTATAAACAAAATGCGGTAAGAATCAATATAAATTCCTTACACAACTATCCAAAATGCTCTTAGAAACTTCTCAAGTATATGCTTGCCTTCTTGGATAATTTTGCCCTTTAGAAGAGATGTGGTGATAACACTCAAACTCACACTCTTGATAAAGCATGAAGTGGACGTTGTCATAAAGAACCCAAAAAAGTATGGGGTCTATCCCACAGGGAATATGGTCAAGATATAGAATAATAAATGTATTTAAGCTTTTAAGTATGTTATCTCCAAAAAAGGGGGTTTATAAAAGAAATTATAAGACGAGATTGAGAATTGGTTGTTATTTATCAATATTCACAATTAACTAGGGTAAGTGTTCCCCATGGGTTTAGAACTACTGATCACGGGCAAAAATAGCATGCCCGAGATACGCTTTATGACTTAAATTAGTCTTGTTTATCTAAGTTATTGTATACATTTTCATGTAATTTTATATGAAGTGAAGATATGTGCTAACCAACATGATTAGCCTTTGTTTTGTAGGTTTTGATGACTTTTGAGTAACTAATCCATGAGTTGGTGAAGTAGAGGCTTGGAAACAGAATTAACACGCGAACGTCGGCAAAGAGGAGGCACAAAATAGCCCACCGGCGCGTCGGCAACGTGCCACGGCAGGCAGGCTGATCACACAGCCCACCTGCACATTGGCAACGTGCCACGGCAGGTTGGCTGCGCAACCAAGAGGTGTCAACGCGCTGCCCAAGCAGCGTGACACGCTGCCAACGCGGCAAGGTGCTGCCGGGGCCAATTTCGGGTGATTTCCAAAGAGTTTCCGCATCCGTAGTGTGTCACGGAGGCAGTGCTCCGCGATGCACTCCGTGACACGTTGCTTGTTATTCCAGGAAAAAGTCCTACTACTATAAATAGCACACTTAGGTTTTATTTGAGATATGCTGACTTGGTGGAGCAAGAACGTGGGTTACAGGCAGTTGAGGGACGAAAATATTAGGGTTTTTTCTCTCTTTCTTTCTTCTTTAATTCAATTGCTTGTATGATTAACACTCATTTCTAAGATGTTTAATCCACAAATGAGTGGCTAATTCCTCTTCTTGCTGAGGTTATGAACAATTGTGATGAAATGTGATCATTGATTCTTTGGTTTTTCATCTTTTCTTCCATGTTGTTCTATTAATTCTTGTTCTTACTGCATTAATGTGTGGCCTACGTTAATGTACATCTAAAAAGTCCGGTTTCACTCGAGAGAGCAAGAAATTGGGAAGTTGTGAATTAATAGGATATGTTCTTTACTTGATTTGGGAAAATTGGGAATTGATTTACTTTCAGGATAGAAATATACCTGAAAGTCGTATTAGTCAATTTAGGAACCAGATTTGTATGGCTAGAACATGAATTGCATTTAATCACAGAAATGTAGGTGGATGGTTCATGATTCTTAAGTGAGGTTAAATATGAGAGTTTTAATCTCTTGGCAATAGTTCTTGGCCAGCAACTGGAGGAAAAGATTAACCAAATTATGATGATAATTAATTTCATTACATGTTGTTTTAACCTCAGCATGCTCTCATTCATAGTTCAGACTCAAAGTAGATAATTGTTTTAGCTTTAGCATAGAAATTATAAAACAAAATATCAAACTCTTGATGACACTATTGTCTGCATATTTAGAATCGAAATATAGTACACTTGAGCAAATTGCACTTCATCCCAGTCCCTGTGGGATCGATACTTAGCTTACTAAAGTCACTTTACTACTTGTTCGATCATGTGCACTTGCGTGTCGTTTTATATACCCCACAAATCACGCGAACAACTACTTCGGATTTACACTTTTGATCTATCCCATTGCTTACTTGTAGAACTTATAACTAGGGTTCATCCAAACAACTGGTCCATCCCTATTGGATGACCATACTCAATCACCGGGTTAGGTCTCATGAGCGATTTTAATTCAACCATTATCCCTCTGAAGCGGATAAGATCCAAAGAAGTCTATACCTACAGATGAAAGAAGAGCTTCTACGTGAATATTTCTAACAGTGGTTTCTCCTGAGAGAAAGGGAAAGAGCCTTCCCACCGAGAGATAAAGCCAGCCTTTCGAGAAAGCCCCAACAGACCTCAAGAGAACCTAGTATAAGACAGAGAGAATATAAGGCTGCAACCACGAAGGTAGAAAAAAGTATAAATAAGAATCCACTACATAAGAAAAAATTGGAATTAGATCTTGGAAATGATTTGGTATGTTTCAAAAGGAATGAAGGAAGGAGTCGACGCATTGTTTAGCGATTTCATGCTTCTAATTTGCCGGGTCCCTCGCCTAGGGGCCATAAAGATTCCAAATTAACTATCTTGCGACTGCAACTCAAGTCATACAATGACCCATAAAGATCAAGGCTTTGTTGTAATTCTCTTTTCCTAATCTCTACTTCTCTAGGTTCAAGAAAGTAAAGAATTTGGACAAGTCTTAACGTTGCGCTTCATTAAGAAACATTAAATATGAAGAGAATACAATACAAGTGTTTAGCATTGGTTTAAAATCACTTTGTGTAACCCTAGTTTGTTAATTCACCATGGTTCCCACAATCCTAGTTATGAAGGTTTTATCCTCTCATGATTGTAAGATCGTTATTAGAATTCATAGACAAACACATAATTGAATATTACAAAGATGATTAAAAATAAACCTACTTGATAATTGCAAGAATTGAAGATGAATAATTCAAGAAAGAGGAAGAGATCAAAGTAAGAAAATCTCCAGGACTTGAATTAAAGTTAACAACAACTTGTCTCCCAATGTCAGAAAAAAACTTAATGTTCGACTCTCTCTACTGAAAATAACCTATAAAGTATTTACTACAAATATGTGGGACCTTCTCCTAAGTAAATAGGGAAACTACCAAAAAATGTCGTCGTCTTTATATAACAGGATTGTATGGGTCGTACCTTGACTCGTATGTTGGTTGGCTTCTGGTGAATCTAGTTAAGTGTTGACTTATAGTACGACTTGTACCTTCGTTTCATGATCTGTGACTCCTTCTCATACCTTGATTTCTGCCAATTTTCTCATATTCTGAGCTTTTCCACGATTCCTTGGTACGGGTCTTAGGTAGGTCTCATGAATCGTGGTTGCTACACATACCAGGATACTTGGCCTATGCAAAACCTTCTTGAATATACTACGACTGCTATGGTATAGCTCGTACTAGGATGGTATGGCTCGTACCATGAGCCATAAGTTGCCTTTGCCTCATGCTTTGGTCCTGGACTTTTCCATTAATCTCAGTACGACTTGCACCAGGATGGTACGGCTCGCACTGAGATTTGTACTTAGCCACTTTTCTGCATTTTTCTCCATCTTTTGCACAATTCAGCTCCAACATCTATCTCCCTAAAAACAAAGTAAAAGTGTCTCATATCCATATAACACATCTATGTCCTTGTTAATTTTCTCAATTTTAAGCGTCGAAAGTGCGGTAAACTCACAGCATATCAACACCCTCAACTTAAGATTTTTGCATGTCCTTAGGCAAAGAAAACAAAAACTAAAAATGATACTTAACTAGAAAGTAAACCTAGAATACCTATAGCCAACACAACAAAATTTTCACTATAAATCACAATCAACTATTGACCTTTTGTTCGCTCAAACTGAATCAGCTATGCACACATATAACCACAATCAATGACATACAGGGATCAAGATATGGCATCCAAGATTAGCAAAGAATTAAGTTATCAGCAATGATATTCACACAGATAATTAGTAAAATACAACACAAACCAAGTACCCTCACAGCAAATGAAGTCCCCAACACTCACAGATATATAGAATCATGAAACTTGGGACTAACAAAGGAGACTCTCACTCTCACAAAAAGGTTCAAAATACTGCACATCGGATACCATAGGTTTGCCCTTATTTTCTCTACTTTGGCTCTTCGGACAGTTAAGCTAGGATCACTATAAGAATTAGTTCATCTTGTAATATAGGCTTCGGGTCGGGTATGATAAATATGGAATTAAGTGAATAAACTCTCATTGGTACTACATCCTTGAGGCGCCACTTTTCACTTTTTACCCTATTTTTCACTTTCAAATTTTTCCTCCCTTTTCTCCATTTACATGCAATATGTGGGTGTTGTGGTGTATTTTTCTCATCTTTTTTATTCTTTCTCTTAAATTTTCTTTTCTCTTCATTTTTTCTTTTTCAGCTCTTTTTCTTGTTTTCTTGTCATAGCACACCTCACCCTTTTTAAACCTTTTTCCTTTCTTTTTCTTTTTCACCTTCCCAAAATTTATGCACCCCTACAATAGCAACCCTCAACTTAGGCATTTTGCCTGGGTTGAGGTTCACAATGTCCAAGGAGAGACCAGGGCCAAAATAGTTTATCATAAACAATGGGTAAGATGAAGGGTTAATTAAAGCAAAATGATCAATATAAAGCTCAAACTCGAGATCAAGGGATTCATCATCATTTGGTAGGGTAATTTAAGCTAAAGTGGCTAAAATCAATAATGGTGTATGATCATATTCTAACCAACTATCCTAAAGCCTATGCAAAGACAAACCGGGCAAGTTCTACATCCTCAACACAGTATTGAACTAGGTATACATCCTCACTCACCCATGGTACCGGTTTGCATTGAATCTACCTATTTAGTTCATGCACTACTAAGCTACAATTACACATTCTAATAATTTAAATGCCATACAAAGATCCAGAGAAGTCATGCAATTGCAGTTAACTACACAACTAACATCAAAACAAAATTTTCAAATAGGGTGAATGTTTTTTAAAAAAACATCAAACTAGTGCATTTATTGGTTGTAAAGTAATCCTAAGCTACTTCTAATTAAATAAAAACAATCTAAACATGTCGATTCTACTAGATATTATATCCGAGGAAAAGGAAATACGGTAAGAAAAACCCTCGGATGAATCAAAGTCCCAAAAGTACAATTAAAACCCCTTTTTTAAAAACCTGCTTCGTCCCTGAAGCATAAAATATGTAAAAACAAGGAAAAGGGATATACCTGTGGCTACTCAGACTTCACCTTTTTAGCCTTTTGTCTCCTCTATTTGTGATTGTTTCTTCTTGCTTGATATTTGTCCTGTTTTTGGGTTTATAAGGGTTGTATGTGTTCCTGTTGTGTTAAGATATCCTTTCTTATTTTTCTGTTCTTTCTATGTGTGCTTCCAATTTTTGTGATATGTACTGAATTCTTACTACTTGTAATTTGTACTTCATCGTTGAATTTCTATTTTGTGTCCTATTCTGTCTTCTTTCCAGATTTCTTGATGGGGCTAGTCTTCTCATATTCTTTTGGATGATTTCTCTTGTTCTCCTTATTCTCATCTTTTTTTTTTCCTTTTCATCTCCTCTTCCTTCTTAGGTTTCTCCTTAGTATGAAAAGGTTTTCCATTCATTTTTTCATTGATAGGATTTATACCTCCTGACTATTCTCCCCTTCATTAGTGCCTTTCTACTCCTCTTGTTTCCACTTCTTCATTATTGGTTGACGAAGAAAAGGTATTAAAGGTTTCTATCTTGTCAATTACATTTTTATCTTTGTTCAGTGATTTTCCTTTATTTGTTATAGTATCTCTTCCCTTAGTAGATTTTTCAGATCTGATTCTTCTCTGTATCCACTCTTGCTTCCACTGTATATCCATCAATGAATTGGTTCCTTTAACTTGATTCTTGAAGTTGTATTATTTATTATCCTTCTTTGTTTCCTCCTTAATTCTCTCTCTAAATTTCTTTTTTTAGTTCTAGATGTAGAACCCTATGTTCTATCTCTTATGTCCTTATAACTTTCAGTGTTATAATTATCATCCTCCTCTACTGTTTTTATCCTTTTTGGTGTTTAGATAATAAATCTACTACCACCTTAATCTTTGTGCAACTTGGTCTAGTTTTAATACAGGTTTCCGTGTCTAATATTAAAGGTCTTCCTACTGCCAAAGCCAAGGAAAACACTACCTTCTAGCAAAGAAGTTAGGTAGAAGGTCTAAAAAACCTAATCCAAGATACTGCAACAAATATTTCCTCCTCTGGCGTGAACCAAGGACTCCATATTAATGGCCTCATCTAGAAATATTTGGCATATACTTTCAAAGAGGACGCTGGTGTCAATAATATATGAGCATAAACTTTTAGCAACAATAAGAGTATTAATATATGTTAATTTTCCAGCAATCCTATTGTACACGGACCCCTAATTTCACATTATTGTGGAATTATCTTCCTCAATTCCTTTATATTTGTTTTGTCATATAAGAACTTACCAAGTATTGTGAATTGTGATCTTCTTGTATGATCATATGACTTGTGATTCCCCATGAATATATTCAACTAGTTTGATTGGAATTTTAGATGTTGATTTATTTTTCGTGCTCGATTGTAGTAGTTTTGCATAATTAATTATGTTTGTAGGCTGTATATTGGGTGCTTGTGGTAGATCAGCCTCCATCGGAGGCTGTCCACAGATGGGGTTAGCCATATTTTGGCATCTGCGCTTAGGGTTTTACGCCAAATTAGGTTTTCTTAAGAGCGTTTCTTTGTTGTCGTTCCTAAAAATGTTTCTACTCCCATTGGTGATTCCTTAGTGGTGGATCGTATGTATCGATATTGTGTAGTTACCTTGGTAGGGAATGAGATATGGGTATACTTGATTATATTAGATATAGATTTCGACATCATTTTGGGCATGGACTAGTTATCTCCTTATCATGCGATTCTAAACTTTCATGATAAGATAGCTACATTAGACATACTAGGTACTTATAGTCTAGAGTGGAGGGGTACTCTTAATCATGATCCGAACAAGGTGATTTCATTTCTCAAGGCTTAGTAGATGGTTAAGAAGGAGAGTCTAACCTATTTGCTTATATTCATGATACTAGTATTAATGTCCCCCTCCAAGGTGCATTTATTATCAAAAGTTGAACATGGCTACCATTAATAATAAGTATCCCATACCGCATATTGATAACTCATTTGATCAGCTTCAAGGTGCTTCAATATTTTCAAAGATTGATTTGAGGTTGGGTTATCACAGAAGATTAGGGCAGAAGATACCCTGAAGACAGCCTCTAAGACCTTTTATGGTCATTATGAGTTTTTGGTCATGTCTTCTGGGTTGACCAATGCTACAACAACTTTCTTGGAGCTGATGAATGGAATATTCAGGACTTACTTGGATTCCTTTGTTATTGTCTTTATTGATGACATTCTGATTTATTCCCATAGTAGGGAAGAACATGAGCAACACTTGAGGATTATATTTTAGACTTTCGAACATGAGCGACATTATGCTAAGATTTCAAAGTGTGAGTTTTGGCTTGATTTTGTGGAATTCTTGTGACACATGATGTCCAAGGAAGGTATTATGGTGGATTCCAAGAAGATTGAGATTTTTTTGTGTTGGGATAGGCCTACTTCCTCTACGGATATTCAGAGCTTTGAGGGTTTAACAGGATACTATCGACACTTTATGGAAGGATTCTCATCTATTGCACCTTTGTTGACAAAGTTAAGGTAACACCTCGTACCGTCGTACTAAGATTTGAACTATCTATGTATGTGGGTGAAATCGGCTTGGAAAAGTTTGATAAAGCTTAAGTGTTTGGAGGATTAAAATCATGAGTTATAATGTGTTTAAAAAGTTTAGAGTTGGTTAGGAATTGAACATATTAATTTTTATGACTTTCATCATGAATGGATAAAAGTACGAACCTTATAATGGAAGTTCCCGACCTTAGTCCATGACCGTCAAGTATTTGTAAGGGTGAACTTTAGAGAAACTAAGTGTTAAGATCAATGCTTAAGTGTGGGGAGTGCATTGAATGTGAATTAAGGTCATAAGGAACCTCTAGCACAAAGTTGAGTTAGCTGCCTTCTTACCGATTGAGTTTTCATATAAGTTCTTACAAGGGTTATGTAACACTCCAAATGTCCCTAAGACCAGACCCAAGGGTTGAAGTGGAGAAAACAGGAAAAGCTACATCAGGTCACAGAATGACTCATCCGGTGACTCGTTAAGTCACTTGATGGATTATTAAGTTGTAATACTCTAAAAGCCCAAAGATCAGACCCGAGATTGAAACGGAGAAAATTTTAAATCTGGCAGCAGGTCACAGAACGGGTCGTGATGTGACCCATGGGGTAGTGAGATGACTCCAGGTGACACTCAGGATGTGATCTTGAAATTTGGTATTTAAGGTCCCCACGGACATAACCATGATTCGTGGTCAGACCCCACGACTCGTTGAGTTAGTCGTGGGAAGTGATGACTGAGGAGGAGAAAGGAGATGGCAGTGTACACCACGAAAGGACCCAACTACTCGTGGTCAGTCACCACGATTCATGGGATGGGTCATGGTTAACAGAGGGAAATTATTTGAAATTTAGGTCAGTGCATGTGACGGATGATGCCACGAGTCGTGGCCTTGAGTAACGAGTCGTTAGGTCCCTCGTAGGGACCAACGAGCAGTTATTTTCTGAAAAATTATTAAGGGTATTCTTGTCATTCCTATGCTCTAAGGTCCTATACTACATCGTTTTAAGTTATATTCAGAGTGTATTAAGATAGATTAAGTCATTCTAACCTATTCAAAACTCATGCATGCAAGTTAGAGAGAGTTAGATAGGAGAGCAAGCCTTAGCCCATCCAATTCTTCTCAAATCCTTCTTGGGCAATCAGGAAAGTGTAAGAATCGGCTAAAACAAAGTATGTAGGGTTATGAATGGGTGAATCTGTTCACACCCATACCTAAACTCTCTCTAAATCATGAAATTCCTATAATGATTCTATGGGGTTTTAACCCAATACATGAAATTTTGAATTTTCTACATGGGTATTATCTAAATGATTTACTATTATCGAATTATGAATTATGGGCAAGTTTTACGTTGTTTTCCATCAAAATCATGTTTCAAGCTTTTTAAAATTAAAATGCCCATTTATGAAAATTTCATGAAAATTAAGATTTATGATGAATATTCATGTATGATGAAGTATTTATGATGAAATGCATATTTTTCAAGTTACCCATGTTTATAATCACGATTTCAAGTGAATTGAGTATTTTCAAGCATGTTAAAATATTGGGGAATGACCACATGTTCAAGTATGATTTATGATTTATGAAATGGATTTCATAATTGATCCATTTATAATATTGGCCAATTAAAGGGCCCTTGATTCATGGCTAATCATGTATTAAAAGGGGATCAATGATGTTAAATATTTGTTTAGCCATGAATCTCATGAATGGTGTTTATGATTTACGTATGAGCCTAATGTGCATGTTTTTAGGAGCAGTGTCTAGAACCGAGTAGCTCGGCATTCAAAGGACTATGTCGGTGTCTCATAACTACGTGCCAACGTAGGTTCATAATGATACATTACAATGTTAACGGGTCCCCTCTCTCGTGATATCACATAATGCACGTCCCTTGCCTGGCAAGCTAGGGACGACTCTGCACACTTAACTAAGATAGTTGGGGCATCATGTAAGACTCTACCATGATGGTGTCGGTTATGACGAGTCCTCCCATTGTTCCACATGTTTTATTGCATTATTATGTTTATGTTATTTTGGCTCAAGTGATGATTTATAAAGTTTCTCTTACTATTATGATAACGAATGGATTACGAATGATTTCAGGCATGTTGACTAGCTAGATAGGGCTGCTGGAAGGTTGGTCGGGGCACAGCCTCTCTGGCCATCTCGCTTGGCTATAGGGCAATCCCTGTTTTTATGTTCGGAATAGACACAATAGAAGCATACCTCTGAACCCACCATGCACTTTCTTAGGTGGTTCTTCCCGCAGAGCCTGCAAAGTGGGTAAGTAATCCTCCCTCACCTAGGGCTTGTATCCCCGAACTTGAGCTAGAGACCTTTGACGGGGTTGGGAGCGACTCCCACTACTCGACCCTTGCTGGGAACTCTCCAAGTCTTTGGTCCTGGGCCTTTTATTCCTACCTTCTCCCCTCTTGGACTCTCCATCCATACGTGAACCACCAAACTTAGACGGACTCCTACTCATGAATTCCTGAACCCTAGTAGTTGTTGCCTTCTCGGTAGGGTTCATTGATGCGATAGTCATTTGGTTAGGCGAGATGATCATGGCCCGTATCAACACTCGGACTATGGCCTCGAGTTCTTCATCCGTAAATTTCTCGAACATAGGATCCATTAGGGTTGACTGACTCCCATTGTTGAACAAAAATCCAAAAAGAAATATTATGGTATGGTACTAACATGATCTTACAGAGTATGATGTCATCCAGGAAATCCAGCAAGGTGTCAAGGCCTCAGCTTCATTAAAAATCAAAGGGAAAGGGAAAGCAAGGGTGACCCCAGCCCTTAATACCCGAGAAGCCATTATATTCTGCGTGCCCGACATGGAGGGGCACTATGCCATTTGCAAAGGGCAATCTATCATCGTAGAAAGGCACTTCAATCTAGAAGGGCTGCAGGGTGATTTTCCTAACATCACAGCACAATTCACAAACCGCCAATGGCACGTCTTTGCCAATCTCTGCCCGACTTCTACTACAGCCTAGTGCCCAAGTTTTACGCCTCATACTAGGCAGGGCAAGAGAGCATGAAACACAGAGGCATGGTTGACAGATTCCCCTACCTTTCTTCTGTCACAGTGAGGGATGTAAAAGTGGTGATAACCCTAACGGCCATAAATTTGTTATTCTGGGAGGATGAGATTGACACCTCCTCTGAGTATGCTACTAGAATTGCTGATAAGGAGAACTAGTTCAGGTGGATAGCTCCCATTATTGCCGCAAAACTCATTTTTGGGCCTCTATGAGTGGCGAGATCTCCCGGCATGATCTTAAGTTTGAATCCAGGTTGTGGATGGATTTCATTTATGGATGGATTATGCCTTCAAAGAATCAGCAGAAGGTATGTTTGGAAGAGATCATCCTCATCACATGCATCATGACAGGGGTCCCTATAAATTTTGGGGAAATAGTGGCCATTTAGATGAAGAGGAAATCAAGACAAGATGGCACTTCAATACCTTACATTGTGCTTATATCTCAGCTATGCCTTCAAGCCGGAGTGCCACTCTTCCCTGATGAAGGCCCTAGCGCCGCTACCGTGTGATTACAATGGATAGAAAAAAGGACACAAATGCTCTGAAGAGCAAGCGAACGAGGTTGCAGACATTCGAAGTCCCTGAGGAGTCCCTCTCTCATAGGTTTGAGCAGGCCCTAATGCCCCCGACCTTAACATGCCATATCCGGAGGCATCAGGCCAAGCTTTAGGAGAAGCACTTACTAGGGGAGTCTCACCCCCTCCCACATCATCCCAGACAAGAAGCCTCCACAAACTAGCGGAGATGACTCACTTCCATGATAGCCAGCTGTAGAAATTGGCTAAAAGTCTCCCTTCCATAATCGCTAAGACAGTGAATAAGGAGATAAAGTCAATGTATGACAGCTTTAACAAGTTATGCTCGCATGTGGATTTCTCGAAGGGGGTTGTCACCTCTCTCGAGGCTGAGATAAGGGAGTGGAAAGGTTGGACATTAATGACAGCACCCAATATAAGCACACTTTATGTAGCTGTGACTGCCCCTTCTACAGTCTGAGGCCCCATCAGCGACTTGTTCAAGGGCTTGGGAGATGATGAGGAGGACTTCGGAGATGAAGGCCATGATGGGGAGTCTGAAGATGATGAGGATAAAAAAGACTGACCACTTCAGGGAGTTCTCACCCTCTTTGTTTTGTATAGATACATTAGGGACGATGTATTGTTTGAGTTGGGGGTGGGATAAGTGTTTTCTTTAGTTATGGTCATTATTATTGATTAATTGATGTTACCCTTTTCAGGCTTTTATTTGTAAGTTGTGATAATTGATGAGCCTTTGTCGGGCTCGGGATGCACTTGTCAGGCTTATTTAGTGATGATTGATGTTGCCCTTACCAAGCTTTTGTGTTTGGGAATTGATTGAATGGTTGTTGAGCCTTTGTCAAGCTCGAAATGGATGAAATGAAATGAAAAATTATCTTTGAATTATTAGTGCAAGTTTGATTGTCGCCTTTGTAAATAGTAGGTAGTGAATAAATTTCAAGGAATTTCTTTATACCACGGTTCTTTTTCAAGGAGCAATTTCTTTTTTCTTTCTTTTTCTATTATCGAACTGGGTGATATTTCCCAATGATAGATTGTAAGGCGACTTTCTTAAGGGAAAATGACATATCTTTAAGTCTTGTGAAATTATTTTTAAAGGGTACCACCGAAAAATTTTTATGGCATGAAAAATGAGTTTTAAGAAATTGGGCATTGGAAATGAAAAATATAGCACTCTCTTGTCATATATTACACATTCCTTGCTTGGTTTGTTGATTCACATGCTTAATGGCTGTAAAATCATAATCTAGTTGTGTCGATGCATTGTGTGAACTCTGTGGAGTGTGATGCCTTGTGTGGTGAGGCTGATTGAATGATTCCTATGCATATACGTTTGTCTATAACTTGCTCTAAGTGTGATTCAAAGCGAAATCCTAGAGGTAGTTACACTTAGAAAATGATTTTAGGCTTTCTATTGCTAGTCACTTCACCTAAAATGACCTCCCTAAACATCTTTCCTTGCTAGCCAATGTTGAGTCTTTGACCCTTTTTTTATTGGAAATCACATTACAAGACAATGTCCCCTTGTGATCCTATCTTTTGGCACCCATCCTCCCTAATTGATTTTTTTGTGATGAATGAATGAAAAGGGGGCTTGAAGGGGAGATATAAGAAAATCAATGGAAATGAGGCAAAAATCCTAAGTTTGGAATGTGTTGAGCATTAATGGGAGGTAGCACCAAATTGTGATCAAAATGAATGAAATGATTGGTTGAGAAACCTAGAATCATCAAAAGAGAAAGAACAGTGAAAGATGTTACCCCTTGCTTAAATGAGGCTAAATGTAAAAACCATAGGGTTATAAGAGTGGCTCTCGATTAACAAAGATAAAGATGGAGAAAAAGGAGAGATAAGCGAGAGTGATCTAAAGAGTTTGATGGGATACTAAAAGTGTTCAAAAGGGTCACTAGGGAGGTTCTAATCACTAGAGCTAAATAATTATCCTACCCTTACCCCTAGCTTCATTATGACCCTCAAGTCCTAATTGATTCTAAGTGTAGCGACTCTAAATTAGTGGCGAGTTACACGAAGGGAAAGCCTATGGGTCAAGTGTATGCATGGAGAACTTCTTTGTGAGAATAAGCATTATTGTCTTATTCTATAATCCCTTGCGTGTGCATTTTTTGGTGATAAAAAAATGGGATGCTCTCTTCTTGTGAGTAGCATCACCTCCTTTGAGAACATACTTGCATTGGTGCAAAGAAGTGATTGGGACATTAGGGTTGTGAGATGCAGGTCAAGCTTTGAATGTGAATTTATAATGACTTGAGATGCCATGTGTGTCTCTGGTGATAAACCATGCCCCTGTTTTGAAGAAGGAAAGCATTTGTAAATCATGACTATTCATTGTGGTTACGTTTTGAAACTTTTTCATATTTTGAGGAATCTTTTCTCTCTTTCCATGAGTTGGTGAGCCTTTTTGAGTTGTGTTAGGCTCATTGGTCCTTAGTGCATAGATTCATAGATGACATGCTGTTTCACTTGCTCGAATGACAAGAATTTCATTACTTGAGGACAAGCAATGGTTCAAGTTTGGGGGTTTGATGAGTTGATAATTTACCAACTCACTAGGCTCTTAAACATGAAATTTTTTCTTAGTTTTCAGGTCATTTAGGTAGATTTTATTCCATTTTTCCTTGATCTTTGTAGGTACCTAACTTGAATAGGAAAAGCATAAAATTAAGCAAAAAGCATGGAAAAAAGGAGATGAGAACCGGCGCTCCACCGGAGGGCACCAACGAAATGTCGGTTTATCGCAGTTCCACACTATGTTGATGAAGATTAATACCAGTGAATCGGCAGTTCTAGTGCCAAAAGGTTCTTGAATTCACTAATCATCGGCCAAAATCAACCGACGGATCACGGATGAGCACCGGCGAACCACCGGTGAATCGCAAGTGACGCTCGTCTACATAGGGGTAAAAACATCCAACTCTGAAAAAGAGGAGAAAGAATGTACCCTATTTTTGTACATCTCAAAAAGAAACTGAACATTCCATTATTCCATATCAAATTTTTGTTATTCTATTAGTAGAGAGAGAAATAATCTTCTTCTTCTTCTACAAGGTAGAAACTCCATTGGAGCTCAAACTCTTGCTGAAATTTTCTTACTCAAGTTGTGAATGGATATTGAGTTTTTATTGATTGCAATATCTTTTTCTACTTTCATGAGTAGCTAAATTTCTTGCTAGGGGTGTGTGAATGGTTGGGGTTGATTTGAATGGAGTATTGTGTATTTGATCTTAGATTTACTCTATTAGTATAATTTTAGTATTTCCTCTAATTTTTAATCTTAATACTCATAGTTGCAAATGTGGGTTGAATTTACTTACTTCAATTTAGCTTGAAAAGGGAATTTGAGTGTGGGTGAGAAAATACTAATAGGTAATTGGGTGTTGATCATGTGGGATTGGGCTATACATAGACAAAACCCATTATCACATACCCATTGAGAATCTAATCTATAAATAGTTAATTCTCACCCAAGTTTATGTGGTTGTTGTGAAAAGAACTTTAGGGTTTGAAAAAACCCAAGTTTAATGCATCTAATTGTCTGAGAAACTTAGGATGCTATCTTGTCTACAACTCATTATACTATTAAGTCATGCTAGGAGTTGTTAGCAATCCCAATTCAATAATGCCCCATCAATATCACACCCTAGTAGTTTTTCTTTTGGTGTTTTCTATGCTTTACCTCTGTTTTCATGATAGAATTCCTCTTTTAGTTAACAAATTGCATTTCCCCGAATTTTTACTTTATTGATTTTGAAACATTGATGCAAGTTACTTCAATTTAATAGAAAACTCTTGTGTGATTGACTAACATTCCCTATGAGATTCGACCCCAACACTCGTCGGGTATGTTTGTTTTATCAACGACTTTTTACACTCTTTCATCAAGAAGAGTTAATTTGGACGTTATAATAGTGCCTTTAGGTTGCTTTGTCTCCCACCTTAAGGCTAGAAAGATGATTTCCCAGGGTTGTGTATACCACTTAGTTCAGGTGAAGGATTCTAAGTCCAAAACCCCAACTCTTCAGTCAGTCTATGTTGTTTGTGAATTTTTTGAGATATTCCCAGATGATCTACCTAGAGTCCCTATTGAGCAGGTTTAGACTTTGGGATAGACCTCCTCACTGATACGTAGCCCATACCCATTCCTCCTTACATAATGGCTTTAGTTGAGCTTAGGAAGTTGAAGGACCTCCTAGATAAAGATTTTATCAAGCCCAGTAAGTCCCCATGGAGTGCTCTAGTCCTTTTCGTGTGGATGAAATATGGTTCTCTCAGGATGTGCATCGACTATCGCCAATTGAACAAATTCACAACCAAGAAAAAGTATCCCATTCCTAGCACTGATGACTTGTTCAATCAGCTTCAATGTGCTAGTTGCTTCTCAAAGTTAGAGAGTGTGACATTCTAAAAGTAGCCTTTAGGACTTGGTATAGTCACTATGAATTTATAGATATGTCTTTTGGACTAGAAAATACTCCTGTAGCTTTTATGAATTTGATGAACAAGATATTCAAGAAGTATTTGAATATGTTCATCATCATCTTCATAGATGATATCCTCGTATACTCCTAGAGTAAGGAGTAGCATGCTGCTCATTTAAGAATTATGTTGCATACCCTTAAGGACTGTCAATTGTTTGCCAAGTTCAGCAAGTGTGAGTTTTGGCTGAAGTTAGTTGCATTTCTGGGGTATGTGGTGTCTAGTGAGAGTGTTCGAGTAGACTCTCAAAAGATAGAGGCAGTGAAGAACTGACCTAGACCGATCACTCCCACCAATATTAGAAGCTTTATGGGTTTAGCTGGTTATTACATGAGGTTTGTGGAAGGATTTTCATTCATTGCTTTACCTCTAACCCAATTGACTCAAAAGAAGGTCAAATTTCAGTGGTCTGATGTGAAAGGAGTTTTCAAGAGTTAAAGACTCAATTCATTTTTGCTTTGAGCTTGACCCTGCCAGAGGGCACAGATGGCTTTATGGTGTATTGTGATGCCTCAAAGGTTGGCCTCGGGTGTGTATTGATGTATCATGGTAAGGTCATTTCTTATGCTTCTAGACAACTTAAGACTCATGAGAAAATTACCCGACACACGATCTTGAGTTAGCAGCGGTAGTGTTTGCCTTGAAAATTTGGAGACACTATTTATATGGGTGCATGTTGATGTGTTCATAGACCATAAGAGCCTTTAGTATGTGTTTATCCAGAAGTATATGAATCTTCGACAGAGGAGATGGCTTGAACTTATCAAGGATTACGACATGAGTGTTCTTTATCATTCGGATAAGGCCAATATAGTGGATGATGCTCTTAGCAAGTTGTCCATATGGAGTGTGGCTCATATGGAAGATGGAAGAAAGGGGTTAGTTAGAGATGTCCACAAGATTTCTTGCTTAGGGGTTTTCCTTACGGATTCAGCAGATAGTGGTGTTACTGTTCATAATGGTTCGAAATCTTTGTTAGAGGTGGAAGTTAACGTGAAACAAGATGAGGATCCTATTTTTGTTAAGTTGAAGGAAGTAGTCCGAAATTAGAAAGTAGAGGTTTTCTCCCAAGGCAGAGATGGTGTGCTATGCTATTAGGACCGATTGTGTGTTCTGGTTGTGGATAACTTGAGACAACGGATATTGAGAGAGGCTCACAGTTCTCAGTACTTTATCCACCCAGGTGCCATCAAGATGTACTGTGATCTATAGAAAGTCTATTTATGGAATAGCATGAAGATGGATATCACAGAATTTGTGGCTAAGTGTTCGAATTGCCTGCAGGTTAAGGTTGAACACTAGAGACCGGGAGGTATGTGTTACACCCCGTAAATTTTAAATCAATAAATAGCCTAATGGCATGTTGGTCAAGGGATTTTTAAAAAAAAAGGGGAGGGGGGGGGGGGAGAAGGTCGGCTTTTTCATATATACATCAACAATTTCCAGCAAAATAGAGGAATATGATATAGGAGAGGAAACCCACGACAAATATATATAATTTCCTTCCGATTACGCTACGAAATGCGGTCTAAACTCCGTTTCGGCTTAGATACAGAGGTATAAAGCTGCAGAGAGCAATCCTACGGAGTTGGTTTCGTGAAATTTGGCCGGCGAAATGTCGTGCTACCGAGGTAAAGTAAATAGAATTGCTTTAAATTAGTACCAATGTGTTCCTAGCCTTACAGTGAGCATTTATCCCTTCTGGACTATCGTGAAATAACGAGTTTTCGGCCATTTTTTGAAAGGTTAAAGCTTGGGATAAATATATATCAAAAGTGATAATTTCTCCCAGATATTAATGTATTTAGTTCTAATTGATATGTATATGAATGTAGTTGGGAGAAACAGCAGAAGTACCGACGGAAATCACATCGGTCAGTCGGGTACTCAGAAACCAGGTATGTAAAGCTATTCTTTCGGCAAGCCAGGAAGTACAGTCTAGAAAATAAATAGAATAAAGGCTATTAACAGATATCCAGCGTATAGGAACGATTTTAGTACAATTTCCAGCAAGCATGCTAGTATAGCATTACGTATCATGTGATAATCAGAATAACAGATCGTCAGATGATTTTAGATAGTAATGTGGTATCAGCTAGTAGCTCAGTATGTTTCTACATAATACCCAGAATAGAAGTTGTAAAAGCAGTATAATGAATTACCAAGATTATAGATAGTATGTATTACATTTGTTGAGACTGTATCCGGTAATAGATGGCACATCTTACGTTATTGATCTATATCCAGTTATAGATGGCATGTCCTATGTTATTGAGTTATATCCAGATGTAATCAGATCAGTAATCAGATATAGAAATAGCTCCAGATACAGATGTAGCTCCAAAAACAGATATGGCTCTAGAAACGGATATAGCTTCAGATCGCGGATAACAATAATCAGATAAACAGATAAAGGCCAGGTAGCAGTTAGCCCAGCAATCAGAAATAGTGTAAAACAGAATATAGCATCAGTTGTTTAGTACGGACTGGCCTTGAAATAAAAGAAGAGAATATGATTAGTATTTTTCATTTGAGCATGCTTGTTGTGTATGTGTTTTGCATGTTGAGACTTGTTATGGCATGTGGGCACCCTTTAGCATCGCCACTGCCCCTGGGTTATAGCTGTGTCGATACCAGATTCAGATACCGCCACCAGCTGGACGATGCCGTCCGCCTAGAGAACGATGATGGCCGACCACCATGATAATACGGTCCAGATTACCCTGCTTGCAGGGGCAGTTCAGTTTACTCTGCGCAGAGCCAGATTACCCAGTTTACAGGGGCAGATTACTCTGTGTGCGCTTGTGGCCGGGGGCAGTTTCAGATACAGACTTTTATAAAATTACCCTATTGCGTGCTTGCACCCAGGGGCAGTTTCAGTCACAGATACAGCAGCAGATTACCCCGTGAGCGCTTGCGCCTAGAGGCAGGAGTTTTCGGACTCAGACACAGTTTATTGTCAGAGGCCAAGGCCTGAGCTACGTACCCAAGGGGGCTGGTAGGAGGAGCTCACAGTTATGAGATGAGTGGAGTGACTTATTTTTGGTTGGTTTAGACCCGAGTAGGGGTAAATAGATTGTTCTGTTGGTTGGCACCTTTCGGCTTATGGGGGTCGATCAGGTATTGTGTGTATTATTATGTATATCTATATGTGCTATTAGATATTGATAGATAGTAGGATGACACGTCATCAGCTACGCTCAGTTTAGTTACAGAATAGATAAACTCTCCCCAGTTATCCTCAGCTAGATAGACTCAGCTACTTCCTGCTTATATGTCATGTTATTGTTGATATTCATTTCAGTTGTATATTTCAGTTTGCTTTACATGCTCAGTACCTGTGGTACTGACGCCCGTGGGGCGCTGCATTGCTTGCCTACAGGTACTCACAGATGAGGAGCCGATCCCTCGTGATCCTAGCCAGCGCAGAGTTATAAACTCCTGTCATCCGGAGCTTGATATTCAGAGGTGTATTTCATTTTCTTTTGTTATATAGCACGGGTAGGTCGGGGCCCTGTCCCGACCATTCTATTATTACTTCCTAGAGGCTTGCAGTCTGATGTTTCCTGTGGTGGTGGAGCCGGTCGTGTGGGGCCGTGCATGTATATATGTGTTTAGTTGTTGATGTTGGCCGTGTGGGGCCTTCTTCTGGTTATAGTTAGTGACCTTGTCGGTCACAAAGGTGAATAGTAGTTGTTTCAGATTATAGTGTCATTGTTCTGGTTAGCTATTGTGTATTGCAGGTGGCCATAGGCCTAATCGGCCGGGGGCTGTATTTACAGCCGCTATATAGCCGGTTCGTTTCTTGAAATAGAGCCAGAGTCTAGCAGGCACCAGGTGCCTGTCATACCCCCCAAGGTGGGGTGTGACAGTATGACTCAGGATATTAGCATTCTTACTTGGAAGTAGGACGAGATGAATATGGACTTTTTTACAGGTTTACCTCGTACACACAGTCATCATGATTCAATATAGGTGGTTGTAGACCGGATGACTAAGTCAGCATATTTCCTACCAATTAAGACTACAGATTCAGCCAAAGACTATGCTAGACTTTATATTCGGGAGTTAGTCAAGTTTCATGGAGTCCCTTTGTCTATCATCTCCAATAGGGGTACTCAATTCACCTCACAATTTTTGAAGTCATTTTAGAAAGGTCTTGGTACTTATGTTAAGCTTAGTATAGCTTTTTACCGGCAGACATATGGTCAAGCCGAGTGAACCTTTCAGACATTAGAGGACATATTGAGAGCTTGCATCATTGACTTCAAGGGAAATTGGGATGATCACATGCCTCTCATAGAGTTTGCTTACAATAATAGCATTCACTCCAGTATTCAAATGGCGTTGTTCGAGTGCTTTGCAGGCGTAGATATAGATCACCAATTAGAAGGTTTGAGGCAGGGGAGACTATGTTGATAGGGCCAGATTCAGTTCACCAGACCATAAAAAAAGTTTATCCTATTAAAGAAAGGATGAAAACAACTCAGAGTCTCAGAAATCATATGCAGATGTAAGGAGGAATGAGCCTAATTTTACAGTGGATGATTGGGTGTTTTTGAAGGTATCTCCCATGAAGGGGGTGATGAGGTTTGGTCAGAAGGGAAAACTCAGTCCCTGGTATGTTGGTCCTTACAAGATTTTGAGGCGCGTTAGTAATGTAGCCTGTGAGTTGGAGTTGTCTACATAGTTAGCATCAGTGCATTCATTTTTCCATGTATCTTTGTTGAAGAAGTGCATTAGCGACCCGGTTCTAGTTGCACCTTTAGAGAGTATTTGTGTGAAAGATAGTATCTCTTATGAAGAGGTCTTGGTTGAGATTCTTGACCATCAGGTTCGTAAGTTGAGGAATAAGAAAGTCGCTTCAGTGAAAGTCATTTGGAGAAATCAGTTTGTAGAGGGAGCAACTAGACATGATGGCCAAGTATTGTCACCTTTTTCCTTCCAACTCAGCTCCAATTTGAGGTAATAGTTTCCTCCTTAGTATTCTACTTAGTTCCATGCCCCTCAGTTACTCTCATGTCTTAGTATACATGCATGTTTTATGAAATCAGTTCAGTGTATATATCTCAATCTAGAGTCAGTCACTCCATTAGTATTCAGAGCTTAGCATTCATTATTGGGATTGCCGCTCTTTCCCTATCTTTTGAGCTCTATTAATCTTCACTAGAGATGAATGTTTCCAAAAAGGAGATAATGTAACACCCCAAAAGTTTCTAGATCAGATCCTAGATTTGAAATAGAAACCAACAGGAAAAAATTGGCATTTTCCCACAGAACGACTCACATAATGAGTTGTGGGAGGGAGTGACGACTCATTATGTCACTCGTCCTGAGCAGTGCAATCAAGGTCCTAAAACTTGTCAATTTTTTCTCCTAGAGACCACGAGACAAACGATGATTTATGGTGTCAAGTAACGACTCGTTCTGATGAGTCACTGGATGAGGTTCAAAAATTATTCAAAATCAGACCAGTGAACGTTATGAATTGTGATGTCAAAGGACAGGTTATCCTGTATAGCCGTAGTGAGAAGTCTAGAATTTGACCAAGATAGTTTTTTTGCAATGAGAGGTTACCATGAGTCGTGGAAAGACCCAATGACTCATAGCGTGATCTGTGAGGCCTGGACAACAAATTTTTAATTCAAATTCTCTGGGGTATTTTTGTAACTTTCAATACTTTTAACTCTTAAATGAGGTCATTTTGGATTTTGTTAAAGGAAAATTAATGGGTTTTAATAGGCTATTCCCTCGTTCCTTTTCATATCATCGATAATTCAATGAATTCAACCTCTCAAGCTCTCAAGAATACCTAGGGTTCTTCTTCTCCAATCTCTTGGGTCTCAAGTTATTATCAAGGAATCATCAAACCCATGTATGTGAGATTATCAACACCTTTATGCCCAAACCCCAAGCTAAAATTTATAATTTCAATTCTTTAATATGGCAACTTTCGAATTCCATGATTTCTAGGGCTAAAACCCTTTTGATTCAAAAACTCTATTCCTTAATGAATCGTATCCCTCATGATTTTATATGTATTTTATAATTATGATTGGGTTGAATTCTTTGAAAAACCCATATGTTTCTCTATATTCAATTTAGCATATTTTACTCAATTAAGTATGATTCTCATGAACTTATATGCTAAGTATAATGGTTGTAGACTCAACATAGTCTTGCATGTCTAGTTTAGTATTTCACAAAATTTAGTAATTTACATGATTTTAAACTAGTCTATGCAAAACTTATAATATTTCAAGTATAATTATGAGCACCTATGTATGTTTTTGCGAGTAGTATTTAACACTAAGCGAATACAGGTTCAGATAACTCAAGTCCTATAACTACGTGCCATCGTAGGTATGAAGGGGTCCTCTCTAGTTGAGAGTATCTCCCTTGCCCTAGTGGGCTCATGAGTGAATTCTCCCCTTCTTGGTTCTTACCCTTGATAATATAAGAACACCCTCAAGACCAGGGTTATAGGTTGGGCTCCAAGATTCTCACTTGGAGTATGTTGGTTATGAGAATTTTTCACCTCCGTGTTTTATGATGCATTGTCTTATAGTATTTTTAAATATCCCATTGATTAGTTTATGAACTTATTTATAATTTCAGACATGCTCAACTCTATATTTATATTTTAAAACCTTGGGTCATTGTACTTTAGCTTATGATAAAAATCTCATATTTTATGACTATATCATGATCATGATTTTTAGCATAATGTCCTTACTCTCATATTTTACTTATTTCCCATACTCAATACTTTCAAAGTACTAATTGTATATCTTATGCTATATTGTCTCATGATATAGATTCAGGTGTTCAGTCTAATCCCCACTGAGAGCTATGTTCCAGTCCCTAGTCAGCTTCAAGTTGGTAAGCCCTCATCATCCGAGGACAAGAGTTTTATTTTATGCTTTCTTAGTCGTTTCAGTATTCAGATTATGTAGAGCTAGTTGGAAAGTTTTCCCTTCAGCTCATCAGATATTTAGAGCTTTCAGACTATTATGTTTAGATGTTCAGCGAGCTAGCTTATGGTGTCTCAGATTTACATTTCATGATATTTCAGACTTATTCCATTTATGATATAACTCATGATCTTCTGCTTAGTTTGTTAGTTTATGTTTATATTATTCTTGTACTATGGGTTAGCTTGAAGTCATTCATGGCTCTAGGTTCTATGTTGCCTCCAGGACCTTGGTTTGGGTCGTGACAATAAGGAACATGAGACCCTAAAATATATTGTGGTTCCTTTTTGCCGCAGTTTTCTATGCCATCAGGAGGAAGAGGAATAACATAATGTTTAATTTAAAGAAGTAGACACATAAATCCATCATCAGAGAACTAATACATCTAGTTGGACAGGCAAATGTAGATGGGCAAACTGTTTGAATAGGTTGAATTAGTTTCCTAGTTTGTAAGGCTAGTCCTGAGTTTTTTCAGGCTAGTTACATAGTTCTTGATAATTTTTTCTTAGTTATTGTATGACGGACCTAGTTGAGTCTCATAGCTAGTTATAAATAATGTTATACTGGTTAAATAAAATCTTTTTCATTTGACCAAAACAACATTGACTTGTTGAATTTTTTTAACTCTCATCACTCATTATTATTTATATACTTGAATTATTGATTCGGTATAAAGGCATTATAATTGTAAATATCATCTGTTTGCATATTCATAACATTCATTCATGCTTTCATATGATATCACATGCATAGTATATTGATGTATCATATGATTATTGTTTGTGGATCGTTTTAAGACTGTTCTGGATAGGAGATTGATCCAATTTTCTTTCAGTTTAATTATTTGTGGGTCTACAGACTGGATTCGGGTGGAGTAATGAAACTATTTTTCTATGGGTACGAGGACCAAACCCAAGTGCAACATACGAACTTCATGATTCCCCATGGGTTACAACCACCTACAATAGAGATGTTCGTGTATTGATGCATTTACCAATATTTCATCTCATTCTCATATGCATCCACTGCATGACATTGATTCGCATATTTTATATGACTTCTTCCCTGTTCTTGATTCCACTTGAAGTTGTCTGGTATTTGAGACAGCTTTTGGTTTTCTTAATTATTTCCCGATATCTGATTCATATATTCGTTCGATCTGATCATATTGTTAGTAGTTATAACTTGTTGAGAAGTGCAGCAATAGGCATAGTAAGACCAATCCTTGTTATCGCTTCATATATATGGGGTTGATCGATGATGATGCTGAGTACATGTGTTTTTCGTACTCACACTTATTTTCTGCACCTTCAAGGGTGCTGATTCATTTCTAAGTAGAAGTACTAGGTGAGTTGTGGTTTTTGGATCTTGCTTTGAAGTCTTGGAGATATACTTGGTTGTGTTGTAGCTTCGGGCTACTATTTTTCTTATTCTTGTTTTTTTCTGTCAAACTATATTGTAGTATTTTGAGATCATATAAAAATATTCTAGAAGCTTTTGTATTTACAATATAAAATTTTGAGATATTTTATCGCCTTATTTCCATATTTTTTATAACATGACTTAACTATTAGCTTCAATATCGGGTTTTGACTTTTACTTCCGCTTTATATTGCTAAGATGAGCTTAGTAAGTTGAATGGTTTGCCTACGGGATTTGAATAGATGTCAGCATGGCTTAAAATTTTGAGTTTGTAAGGTACACGTTTTGAGTCAAAATTGCTAATGATTCTACTCATTATCCTCGAAGCGCCGTATTGGTAAGTTTAATATTTCTTTTCTTTTTATTCTTGTTTTGTTGTGGTTAATCAAGTTGAACACTGAGAAAGGAAATATTTTAACTTTGACTAAGAAAAATCTTTTATATTTTGAGCATTTCCACAATGCTATATATCTTTTTTTTAAACATCAAGTATGCTCGATTAAGATAAAAATATTTGTTCGTACCAATTTTTCAATGATAATAAAATAAAGATATATATGGACATAAAGTTTTTACAATACTTGTTGCACATATTTTCTTATATAGGTTCACAATTATATATATTATACTTTCAGGATAAATATCAATATCAACAACAAGATTTTTAGTCATGATAAAACAATTGAAGTGACAAAAAATACATATACACTAAACTTCCTTTATGAAGAGATATTAGGTGAGTTGCAATAATATAACATAATATTATCTCATACGATAGTATATCTCTATAGCTAATTTAACCAACTAAATTGAATTGTTTGTCTTAGCAAATTGTAGGTTTAGAAGCTATCTAATTATTTTAAATTCAACTACCGCATAATTAATAACAATAATAATCAAATGTAATCTCATAGCCCATAGGGATATATATGGGGACGTTACGCGAACGTTATTTCTATTTGTGTAGGTACAGAGGTTGTTTCCGATAGACTCTCGTCTCAAGAAAGCATTTCAAACCAAGTGAAGGGAACGCAGTAATGAAGAAGTCATGATCCAAATATGGGAGAAAAGAATAGTAACACAACGAATAATATAAAGTATCAAGTAATAATAAAATCGAAAAACAAGATAATAATAAAAAAAATTAAAAAAAAAACTATTGCATCATGCAGTAACATTTATTTTTTTTATTTTAAATTAATGTTGTATCTATATTTTATTAACATCAAATTCCATTTCATTTATTTTTTTCTTTTTGTATATAATTTTTAATTGATTGACACGATAAACATCCGCAACACACATATGTATATGAAGGAGTTGTTTGATATGAACAAATTTATTTGTTTATCTGATATGACGTAGTTGCTTGATATGAATTATGAACTAGCTAGTGCTTTAAGAATTTCCATTAATTGATTTTATATATATATATATATATATATATATATGTTTAGAAATTAAAAGTTCTACACAAGGAATGAAGAGTTTATCACTTTATGATTGAAACATACATAATTGGATGGAGAATTCATCAGGCAAGATTTGGATGAAAAGCATATTAATATTGAAGAAACAAAGAGCACTATTCCAGATAAGTGACTTGGTTTGCCAAGCATTAGAGCACTTTGGGGAGACAAAATCCATTGAAAGGAAAAGTTGGTGCGTCTAGGCTAAGATTCCAATGCCTTATTTGGTGGCTTCCCACCTTAAAAATTACATGCAAAAAGGAGTAGTAAGGCACTCAATCACTTCATAATTAAACATCATAAAATAATTACATTTCATGTGTGCGGATGACTCAATTACTTTGACATGAAGAGATACATATATGTGGTTCATGATTTTCATCACCCAACTTCTCTCCTCTTTTAAATAATAAATAATAAATAATAATAATTGTCTTCCTCTCCTTTTCTTGATCTCTTTTATTATTATATTGTCTTTGCATGCAGACTCATATTCCAATCATCAGTATCCAAGTGGAGCTCTTAATTATTTCAGTTTAGTTCTAAAGATATGTTTGGTATGCAAGAGGACATTTTCACAACATAAACTATTTTCTAGTATTAAACATTAAAAATAATTTCTTGATGAAAATATATGTTTTTCTCAAAAATTACATTTAAAAATTTATGAGTTTATTTTAGAAAAATATTTTTCATTTTCCTGCATATCAAACACATAATAAGCTAACGTATTTGTCAAACGAAATACGTATTACCTGTATATATATGTTTTCACAATAATTGGTGGTGGCTTCTTTTACTGTTCAATTACCTAATCAAATCATAATATATTTGTTTTCCATATCATTTTGTCTCTTTTTTCTGTGTTGTCTTTGCATGTAGACTCATCACACATCATTAGCTTCACAACTATCCTGGATATTCTTGACTAGTACTTTGGATGTTCTTTTTTATTATTTCTCTTTTCACATTAATGAAGTACAGATATAAATGAGTAATATTACTTGATTTGTTTCAAATTTAATAATTTGTAAAGCTTCAGATTTTGGAACATATGATCAAAGTGATGTTTTATTTAATTAGAAAGTTCACTGGACCAACTTCTCCACTTCTCTTAATTCATTTAAATTAAATTCCGACACAATATAACCTATACATAAACACTGCTATCATTTACCCAATATTATATACAAAAATATTTTCATTTGAAAATATCCCAAAATATTTAACAATTTTTCATCTATAGAGTTGATAACGTATTTAAGAATTCAAAACACTGACATATTATTTTATCTAATAATATGTACTAGCCAAATAAATACGATCGAGTGAGCATAACATATTGCTTTTATCAAATTTAATTTACGTCGCAGTGATAAAAATTTTACATTTTTATCTTAAAAAGTTTTTCTTAGTGTATTAATTACTATCTCTTTATATTTACCACGTGGGTTTTTTCTCTCTCTATAGAGAAGGTGTGCACAAAGATCTCAGTATTTGTTCGAATGTTTAACATATTTCTATTATACAGAAGAAATGTGAGGTGGCGGTAGATTAAGGGCATATTTATTTTTTTATTTTGTATTTATATTTAAGGATAAAAATTATTTTTTTTGTCTATATATATTTATATCGCTTTTTATTTTTATATATTATATTATTTTGTAGAGTTGGCCTTTAATTTTTTAACATATGCTTAAATATCCATCATATTTTTTTCCACTCTTTTTTTTCTTTTCTTTTTTTTAAAAAATAATTTTAGATTTCACTCTCTTCTAGAGAATTTGAGATCTAGAAAACCTAATTTCATTTAAGGGAAAAATTATAATTATAGCATCAATGGTGAAAATGAAATTCTAGAAGGATCTATATTTTAAAAAAAATACAAAAAATCTTATTCCTTGTGTGTGTCTGGAGTACACATTCCATGAAAACTATTTTCTTTTTATTTTTTATTTTTTATATTATGGTATCAATTTTTGTTTCATTTGTTAAGCATAATCATATCATAAATATTAAGATAAGCATTTCAATCTTTTTAATATTAATTTTTTTAATTTCATATATGATTATTGTTTAAAATTATAGTAATTAATAATAAATTTTTTGACATTTAAAATATTTTTTTATTCTATACACGCTTTTTGAAAAGAAATTTCAAAAATTGAAATGTTCATATATCTAAAGGTAATTTAGTATTCGATATTTAAAAATTTAATTCAAGTTATGAATTTGTTCATATTATACTAGGAGGACAAAAGTTATAAGTTTAATTGATGTGAAAATATAATATATATATATATATATATATATATATATAATATCTTCTTAATAAAAAGATCAAAATGCCCTTACACTATGTGAAATTTGATAAAAATATCCTCTGTGTTATACTCCGTAGGATTCCCGGCACCTAGATGGCCTATTCGTGCGTTGGTCGAGCATATTTGGAAGCCATACATGCTAGAAAAAGGCCCGGGGAAAGATCGGACAAGCGCCAAGTCGGCGCGTCGCAAGGCAAAATGCGACTTATAAATCGCATTTCAGGAATGCGACTTATAAATCGCATTCATGAAATGCGATTTATAGTGTCTATTATATATAAGCCTCACTTCGGTTTTTTATTCAAATTCCTTATAATTTCTAGTAGAAAACAGAGAGTAATCAGAGAGAAGGGGAAAACGAAGATCTCCTACTAAAATTCATTCGATTACGCCGCCAAACGCGGTCCAAACTCGAATTAACCTCAGGTACCGAGGTATTTAGCAGCAGGGAGCATTCCTACGGTTTTTGTTTCGCGAAATACGGCCGGCAAATCGTCGTGCTACCGGGCTAAGGTTAGTGGAATTGCTCCAAACTAGTGTCTATGTGCTCCTAGCTGTGAAGTGAATACTTCTCCTTTCTAGACTTCTGAAAAATAGCAAGTTTTCGACCGTCTTTCAATAAGCCTAAGTTTAGGCTATAATTTTATTGAAAGTGACGTTGTTCTTCAGAATGAAGTTATATTTAGTATTAATTGACGTATATATGAATGCAGTTGGGAGAAATAGATGGAGTATTGACCGATCCTCGTCCGACAGACGAATAACCCGAGGTTAAGGTATGTAAAGCTAGTTCCTTCGGCAAGTTAGTAGCTTTAGCATTGTATAGTACAATAAACTCCGTAGTAGAATTCCTGGAGTTGAATGATAAGTATTGTGCAAAGTTCAGTAAACCTAGTTTGCGTTGTTATATCATATTCAGTCTGAAAGTTAGAAGAGCATGCGCCCGAGGGCAAGTTAGTATTTCAGATTCAGTATAGCCTATTACGTGATTAGCAAGCATGTAGTAGAATAAAAGAAACAGATTTTTCATAATAAAAGTCCGTAAAAAAAGATCAGATAGACAGACAGTTATGGCTACAGATTAGCCATTCAGACAGATAGTATCATGGCTACAGATTAGCCGTACAGTTAAACAAAGATTACAGAATCAGTATAATTAGTAAGAATCAGTTCAGTGTAGAGACAGATCAGAATAAGAAGTTAGATTTCAGATAGTCTTTCAGTTATACATGCTTGCTATTTATATGTGCTATTTGTTTGTTGAGATTTGTTGTGGCATGTGGGTGTCCCTTTAGCATCCCCACCGCCCCTGGGTTATAGCTGTGTCGATATCAGATTCAGATACCGCCACCAGCTGGGCGATGTCGTCCGCCTAGAGGACGATGATGGCCGACCACCATGATAATACGGTCCAGACCACCCTGCTTGCAGGGGTAGTTCAGTTTACTCTGCGCAGAGCCAGATTACCCTATTTACAGGGGCAGATTACTCTGTGTGCGCTTGTGGCCGGGGGCAGTTTCAGATACAGATTTTTATAAAATTACCCTGTTGCGTGCTTGCACCCAGGGGCAGTTTCAGTTACAGATACAGCAGCAGACTACCCCGTGTGCACTTGCACCCAGAGGCAGGAGTCTTCGGACTCAGACGCAGTTTATTATCAGAGGCCAAGGCCTGAGCTACGTACCCAAGGGGACCGGTAGGAGGAGCTCATAGTTATGAGATGAGTGGAGTGACTTATTTTTGGTTGGTTTAGACCCGGGTAGGGGTAAATAGATTGTGTGTTGGTTGGCACCTTCCGGCTTATGTGGGTCGGTCAGGTATTGTGTGTATTTATATGTATACCTATATGTGCTATTAGATATTGATAGACAGCAGGACGGCACGGTATCAGGTACGCTCAGTTTATTATAGAATAATTAACCTCTCCCCCATTATTCTCAGCTAGATAGACTCAGCTACTTCCTGTTTCTGTGTCATGTTACTGGTGTTATTCATTTCAGTTATGCATTTCAGTTTCTTTACATGCTCAGTACCAGTGGTACTGACGCCCGCTTGGGGCGCTGCACTACTTGCCTGCAGGTACTCACAGACGAGGAGCCGATCCCTCGTGATCCTAGCCAGCGCAGAGTCATCAGCTCCTGTCCTCTGGAGCCTGATATTTAGAGGTGTATTTCATTTTCTTTTGTGGTATAGTACGGGTAGGTTGGGGCCCTGTCCCGACCATTTTATCAGTATTCCTAGAGGCTTGCAGTCTGTATATATTTTTCTGTGGTCAGTTGAGCCGGTCGCGTGAGGCCGTGCAGTTTGTTATAGCTGTCTATCATTTCAGTTTATTTTGGCCGTGTGAGGCCTTAGTTTGACAATAGTGGTGACCTTGTCGGTCACGTAGTCTTACAGTAGTCTTGTGTTGAGTTACACACAACTAGACAGCATGGTGGCCTTGTCGGCCCGCATAGGCTCCCTTACATTGACATGTTTCTGGTTAGCTGTTATTACAGGTACAGGTGGCTATAGGCCAGTTGGTCGGAGGCTGTGTTTACAACCGTTATATAGCCCGTTGTTTCCAGAAATCTAAGTTAGAGCTAGCCAGGCACCAGTTGTGCCTAGGCTCACCAGTTAACAGTCTAGATCCTACTAGGGCACCAGGTGCCTGTCATACCCCCCAAGGCAGGGCGTGACAAACTTGGTATCAGAGCAGGTCGTGTCCCAGGGAGTCTGCAAGCCATGCTAAGTAGAGTCTTGTCCATGGATGTGTTGTGCACCACATACTATAGGCAGGAGGCTGCGAGGTATGATAGGATGGTTACCCTTCCTTCTCAGTCAGTCGTGCTTTAGAGCGGTACAGTATAGGGTTGAGTCCCTAAAAACTTACCGTATTCTTTGATTACAGATACAAAGGCAGATCAGCATTACCCTATCACAGGCAGAAGATCAGAGATAGCAACAGAAGAGGGCATCAGCCAGTTACATGATAACTACAATAGCAGGAGGAGGTACCAGAGACCTCCCAGCGTGATACCTTTATCGGTACTATTCCTAGTATACGTTAATAACATCAGAATAGGAAGTCAGAAGTATAATGTACATACGAGTTGACTTATTTATTACATATATAAGATCTGGTTAAGATATCAGACAATATCAGACTATCAGATAAGTGGAAAAAAAAGAAAAGAAAGAGAGAAAAATGCAGGGTTCCCATATCCGTCTTTTCAGATGTAGTACAGTTCCATGTCTTCGTATTATAGCAATAAGAAAAGGGTATTCCCACCTCTTGACCTGATTCAACTTAAAGACTATATTCCGTAAGGGGCATAAGACTTGAGGTGAGGTTGCCAAATCAAGCAGTAAGTGTTAGAAAGTATAAAGAGCCCCTATGATTACGTGAGTAGTGCAGACCCTTATGATAATAAGCCAGTAGAGAAAGTAAGACTGTTAGCTTACCCGAAGCAGGGGTAAAAGACCTGTCAGTAATGAATGCCTAGTAATAGTCAAATTTGAGTCAGAAAAAGGCCAAGTCCGCCATATACGCTAATAGACAGTAAGATATACCTGCAAGATTATAGATATGATTCAGTTGTGATATCGAAAGGGTGAGAGGTCATGTGAATTAGATAGGTCTGACTGCAAGTCAGGGGAAGTATGAATTGATACTTGACCAGTAATCTTATTAACAATGAAAAGCAGGTACCTTGAACCCAGAGTTCAGCTTAAGCAAGATGAGGGAAAGAAGCAGGAATGTCAGATTTTGTGGGGAAATTAGGATTACCCCCGGATTGATAGAATATCGTATTAAGGATTAAGCCTCGGGCTGACAGTAAGATTGTGGTCCAGAATGCTGCAGTATGTTCCCTTATGGGGAAGTTAAGAAATTACCGATACAGCGAATTTAATCTAGTGTGGCCTAGAGATAAGGCCCAGCAGACAGTCATGGGCTCTCAATATATGCCAAGTAAGGCCACAAGATTCGAACGTTGACCCCACATCGCAAGAGTGGCGGAATTTCAAACAGCAGACAATAACTAAAGTGTTTATGTTTGTTACTTTCAGAATGGGGTGACAATACAATGAAATGTTAAGAGAAGGCAGGAGGTATTATTAGACCATAGAAGCAGTATATCATGTACAATATGAAATTTAGCAAAGTGTGTCAGATATTACGTATCACTACAGAATTCAGTATGTATTGTACGTATTTATTAATATATATTTGTGCAGATAATAAATATGATGTGAGCAGCTGCTAATAGGGGTTACAATCACACAGGTATTGTGTGTATTTATATGTATACCTATATGTGCTATTAGATACTAATAGACAGCAGGACGGCACGGTATCAGGTACGCTCAGTTTAGTTATAGAATAATTAAACTCTCCCCCGTTATTCTCAGCTAGATAGACTCAACTACTTCCTGTTTCTATGTCATGTTACTGTTGTTATTCATTTCAGTTGTGCATTTCAGTTGCTTTACATGCTCAGTACCAGTGGTACTGACGCCCTCTTGGGGCACTGCACTACTTGCCTACAGGTACTCACAGACGAGGAGCCGATCCCTCGTGATCCTAGCCAGCACAGAGTCATCAGCTCCTGTCCTCCGGAGCCTGATATTTAGAGGTGTATTTCATTTTCTTTTGTTGTATAGTACGGGTAGGTTGGGGCCCTGTCCCGACCATTTTATCAGTATTCCTAGAGGCTTGCAGTCTGTATATATTTCCCTGTGGTCAGTTGAGTCGGTCGTGTGAGGCCGTGTAGTTTGTTATAGCTGTCTAGCATTTCAGTTTATGTTGGCCGTGTGAGGCCTTAGTTTGACAGTAGTGGTGACCTTGTCGGTCACGTAGTCTTACAGTAGTCTTGTGTTGAGTTACAGACAACTAGACAGCATGGTGGCCTTGTCGGCCCGCATAGGCTCCCTTACATTGACATGTTTCTGGTTAGCTGTTATTACAGGTACAGGTGGCTATAGGCCAGTTGGCCGGAGGCTGTGTTTACAGCCGTTATATAGCCCGTTGTTTCCAGAAATCTGAGTTAGAGCTAGCCAGGCACCAGTTGTGCCTAGGCTCACCAGTTAACAGTCTAGATCCTACTAGGGCACCAGGTGCCAGTTATACCCCCCAAGGCGGGGCGTGACACTCTGATAATAGTTTTACTCCAAAAATATTCTTATCGTTAATAGTTTGGTTCAAAAATATCTTTTTCGTTAATTGTTTGATTCAAAAATACTCATATTATTACTTTTGGTCAAAATATATTTTTCCTAATAAGCATATTGTTTCTTTTCTTTTTAAACACATTATTTTTTAATAAAATATTGTTTTTAAAAGGTTATTTTCTTATTTCTTCTCTTTTGAAGTTTCTTTAGCTAATAAAAAAAATGAAGTAATCTTTTTTTCTTCTTAGTCTCATTTTATCAATTAAAATAGAATAATCTTATGTACTTTCTAAACTGTTAATACATGTTATTTGTATAAAGATCCTACTTATTATTAAGTTTCATTTAGGTAATGATAAAATTTTATTTTCTGATACAATAGAAAATATTTTTATTTCTTAATCTTTTCTGGATTGAAGTAGGATAAACATTTTCTAATATATTTCTGGATCTTAAAGTTAAAATGATAAAAGGATCAACAATAACTCTATCGACGATATTTTAAAGATATTTTGTGATTTGAAGAAATGTAATAATTTTTTGTGTTTCATGGCACTATAATTGTTGCATCTTTTCTTTAAAATCAAGCATTATATTATCAAATGCTCATCCTTCTTACATTTGAAAAAGTTGAGAAATAAAAATATCTTTAATAATTTTATTATCATCTAAATGAAATTAATGATGGGTTACTATAATCTTATATAATTAATAAGGGGTTATAATATTTTTTATTTTAAAAAAAAATGAGTTAAAAAAATAATATGTTTATTAGAAAAAGTATTTTGATCCAAAATTAATAATAGAGATATTTTTTATCAAACTATTAGTTGGAGGCTTTCTTCTTTAATTTTGCAAACTTTAAAAATATTTTTACTCATTTCCGTATATACTTTTTTTTCCACAATAAATATCCAACAATCAATAAATTCTCTTTAACATTAAAATGAAAAGTAATATCTAATATATATTCTCTCCATTTCAAAAAAAATAGTATTTTTAACTTGGGTACACGCCTTAAGAAAACTACTCATTCATATAAAATAAAAATATGTTTAGTTAATTTATTTTTAATAAATATATTGAAAAATATGTAACTCTTTGATATTTTTTTGATTATGTAATTTTCTTTAATTAAATAAGGATAAAAATGAAAGAACATCATTAATATATACTTAATTAGGTGAGACACCACTTATTTTGAAACAAAATGAAAAACTAAAAACGTCACTTATTTTGAAATAGAAAGAACATATATCTTATCTCATTAAAATATATAATTTTATTTGCATTTACTTCCAAGTTAAAGAAAATTGCATATATTTAGACTTCAAAAAATTTAAAAGGTCTATGTGTAAATTATCATATTTAGTTATAATTTATATCATGTTAATAATTGTCAATACCTTTTAACCTTTTAGTGAAAGTACTATATTGTTTCATTGGGTATGTAAATCTCTTTTGAAACTATTTTATTATTTATTGTACTAAATTATTATCTTAGTTTTAGTATATACAAGACATAAATTAAAGCAGTCATATTTTTTCTTTTCATCTTCTATGATCACATATTAATTTTTTTAAATTTTTTTATTAATACATAAAATACTTACATTTTTTAATCTATCATCCAAAATGCCAAATACAAAATGTACAAAGCATATAATTTAATGTACAATTCAATGTTTGAATTTAATGTTGAGTAAATGTTGAAATAATAAGCAATAAAACATGTAATCCTTTTAAGATAGTCAAATTTAATATATATATTATAAATTATTACTTAATTTAATAAATTAGAAAAAATAATTTATTGAAAAATATAAATGAAGAACCTTATTATTGTTCTTTATGTACTTAGATGAGAACAAACATTGAATAATTTTATTAAAAGATAAATAAATTAAACTTACAATGTTGGGCCCGTAAACCGGCCCTTCCTCATCTAGTTTTGTATATATAACTGAAATGGTATGACAAAATATTTTATAGCGAAAAGAATTAAAATGTCCTTGAATTATGTGTAATTAATAAAAATATTCTCTGTTAATAGTTTGGTTCTATCTTTGTATTTAATATTTTGATTTTAAAAAATCTTTGCTATTAATAGTTTGGTTTAAAAATTACCTTATTGTTACTTTTGGCTCAAAAATTCGCTATTTCAATAAACATATTATTTTTTTATTTTTAAACACATTCTTTTTTAATAAAATATTATATTTAAAGAACCCTTTTCTTATTTTTTTCTTTTAAAATTTTTTTAACTAATAAAAAAACAAGAAGTAATTTTCTTCTTCTTAATCTCTTTTTATCAATTAAAATAGAATAATCATGTGTACTTTTTAAACTGATAATATAGGTCATATATATAAATCATATTAACCTCACCATTATTTTTTATTTAAATAATACTAATAAAATTTTTAATAAAATAAAAAATATTTTTATTTCTTAATATTTTTTTAATTGAAATAGGATAAGCAATTGCTAATATATTTCTTGATTTTAAATTTAAAATGAAAAAAGGATTAACAACAACTCTATCCGGCGATATTTTAATGATATTTTGTGATTTGAAAAAATGTAATAAATTTTCATATTTTATGACATTATGAATGCTATATCTTAACTTTAAAATCAAGGATTATATTAGGAAATGTTTATCTTTCTTCAATATGAAAATGATTAAGAAATTAAAATATTTTCAATTTTATTAGAATTTTTATCGTTATCTAAATAAAAATTAATCATGAATTATTGTGATATATATATATATATATATATATATATATATATATATATATATATATATATATATATAAATTATATAAAATTTTATTAGAAAAATAATGTATTTAAAAAAATATGTTTATTAGAAAACGGGCAGTTTTTACTCAAAAGTAACAGTAAGGATATTTTACCAGATTATTAATAGCAGAGATATTTTTGAATCAAAATATTAATGATAGAGATATTTTTAAATCAAACTATTAACAAAAAAATATTTTTATTCAATTTCACATAATTTAAGAACATTTTAAATCCTTTTTCACTATTTTATACTCCCTCCATTTCATTTTATTGCTTGGTATACTAAAAATAGTTGTTTCAAAATACTTGCTAGTTTCAAAATTCAAGAGATAATTGACCATGTTTTTTTAATTCGAGCCTTAGCGCTTAAAGTCATTCTAAAATGTGAAAAGATGTATTATTGTATGTTTTCAAAAAATTAAAAGAGTTATATTAATCAAATTATCATCTTTATTTATTTTTTTAATGTATATATAAATCTTATCCTAACAATTAAAATAAAACGGAGGGAGTAAGATATTTCCTTAGTTTTGCCACTCCCTTCGTCCCTAAGAAAATAAAAGAGAAAATTTCAGAAATGGCAATAATTTGGAAGAAAATAGGCTTAAGTAGCAACATTTACTTATTTACATAAAATGACAATATTTTTATTGTCATGTGTTGTATTTACCATTGGTAAAACGGATCAAAATACAAATACAAAATCTGGTTAGGTGAATGATTTTAGGGATAATGTTTCACATAAATAATCAGTTACCGTTTTTTACTCAACTGATAATTATTGTGTTCCTTAAATAAAAGGATTCTAATAACGGATAGAATTCTTATTTACCATAACAACTTGTAAAACAAAAACAGAAAAAAATTATGAAAATATTTTATTTTCTGTTACATAATAATAAATCAGAATAAAGAAATAATAAATAAATAGTTTGTATCATAAAATGCAGACAAAATACTTATACATGTATTTATGTATATCTGTATATGTAAAATTCTAAAAAATTACATAAAGGATTATGTATTTGAATGTATCAAAAACTACTAAAATGTATTTCTGTTAAAATAAATAGTTTCCACTGATAAATACATAACTATTCAACAACACACATATACAAATACTAAAATAAATGTTGTCTACTGATGAACACATAACCATTCAAACCAAAAACATATATTTGTATTTATATGCATCTGCATATGTAAAATTCTGAAAATGACATAAAAGATTATGTATTTGAATGTATAAAATACATATAATACATAACTATAAACATACACGAATATGATTTTCAAAATCAGAAAATAACTTACCTCAATTAACGGAATTTTCTAAAATATATTTGAGATTCCAAAATATCATAAAATTTTGATTACAAAAGAAATAATGATTTACACGGTTAAATAATTTTATCTACAATATAAAAAAATGCATATTTTAAATTGAAAAATAAATGAAAATCATGAATGAACTAACTTGATTTGAATGGATTCTAGAGATAAAAAAGAGAGAATGGCGAGAATCTTGGGTTTGATAGGAGGAGAAATCGGGTTGATGATGAAGAATGAGGGAGAGAGAAGATGGAAGGGGGGGGGGGTCGGAAAGTTATTGGAGGATTTTTAGGCATTGAATATGGGCAGTAAAAAAACAAATACAAAGCAAAAAAAAATAATACATTAAATAAAATAAAACCATAATATTGTTATAAAATAATAAAGAAAGAACAAGAATATTGTAGAGAAAGAGAGAAGCAGAGAAGTTTTTATTTCTCTTGATGGAATAAAATACAATGAAGGAGAACCCCTCTATTTATAGGGATAATTTCTCCTAACTTTTCTCCAAAACATAGACTTTCACTATAATATAAACACATGTATCCATTATAATACAAATACCTTTATAGACATTCACTATAATACAAATATTTTTATAACACTCCCCCTTGAATGTCTATTTGATAGATAATGTGTCTCGTTAAAATCTTACTAGAAAAAACCCAGTGGGATAAAATCTAGTGAAGGAAAAAGAGTACGCATATCTAATAATACGCATTTTGGCTGCCTCATTAAAAACCTTACAAGAAAAACCCAGTGGGACAAAACCTCGTAAGGGAAAAAGAGTACAACGCGTATTAACTCCCCCTAATGAGAACATCCTTGAATCTTTGCATCCCGATCTTCTGCACCATCTTCTTGAAAGTTGCAGTTGGTAGAGATTTGGTGAATAAATCATCCACATTATCACTTGAACGAATCTGTTGCACATTGATATCACCATTCTTTTGGAGCTCATGTGTGTAGAAAAACTTTGGCGAGATGTGCTTCGTTCTATCTCCTTTTATGAATCCTCCCTTTAGTTGTGCTATGCATGCAACATTAACTTCATACAAAATTGTGGGTACTTTGTCACAGTTCAAACCACATTTTTCTCTAATGAGATGTATCATGGACCTCAACCACACACATTCTCGGCTTGCTTCATGAATAGCTATTATCTCAGCATGATTCGATGAAGTAGCTACGAGAGACTGCTTTGTAGATCTCCAAGATATTGCAGTACCTCCACATATGAACACGTAGCCAGTTTGAGATCGAACTTTGTGTGGGTCAGATAGATACTCTGCATCAGCAGGGACTGCAATTATTAGAATAAAATAAGCCCATATCAGTAGTCCCTTTTAGATACCGCATTATGTGTTTTATCCCATTCCAATGCCTCCTAGTAGGAGCAGAACTATATCTTGCTAACAAATTAACCGAATGTTATGCCTTGTAGTATTAGCAAGATATATTAGTGCATCAATCACACTAAGATATGGTACTTCAGGACCAAGGATTTCCTCATATTAGAATTATGAACAAGTTTAAAGAAACTTGTAAATACATTAGGCATTTCGAATCCTTCATGATTTTCGTACAAATTTTGTCAAGTGATAACATTAATTAGTATTTAAATGCGTGACATCTTCTGGTGTCTGGACTACAGGTCCAATAAGCTTTATGCTTATCAATACGCATCATTTCACTTGATAATTATTTCTACATCAACATGCTTTAATAGACGTAGAATTCAGATCCTCACAATCTTTTACAATATTGCGCACTATATTGTATCAAAAATATCATCGACAATCAGTTTCAATGCGACATAACTTATTGAGATCTCTTCATTTTTCTTCATTTTCAGGTACCTGAACCTTTACCAAGGTTTTATGAAGTGTTATGTCGTGGTGCTTTCTTAAAACACTTGCCTTATCATTATGACCATCTTAATCATTTGCTTCTCTCCTTCTTCAAGGAGTTCTATATTTGGAACCATTTGGTCTATCACGCTTCAGGCGTCTCAAGACCTTGTCCTTCAAAGACCTCTCATTGGAGCATTTACAACTGAAAAATAGAGTTAGCAAATATATCTGGCAATTGATTTGCAATATTTTGCAAGTGAATTATCTATTGAACTTTAAGTTCACTTTTTTTTTCCCGAGGATCTAGATAATTCATCCCACACTCAATTTTCAGTTGCTAATAACTTCTCCCCCTAATGTTAGAAAAACTAACATTTACTCCCTAAGCTCATTTGGGACCCATCTTTGTGCGTTGTGGTGGAGCAATTGAATCATATATCGCATATTCAAATTTTTAGATGGGTTATTTGGTTCCTGACCCTGAACCAATTATGATAGGGGAACCTTGTTGGCTTGATGCAATCAAGTGTTGCTATATGTTAAATAAACATATCTCATACCAAATTTTATTTGGGAGTTTTATTCTCATAACCAATGATTTAGCTATAATTGGAGGCATACAACTTTTGCTAAACCAACATAGATATGAATCAGCATTATCAACATGATTTTATAATTTGAAACTATGCTCTTAATCTAATAATTCGAGCAACAACTTTACAAAAATCAATTGCAAGTTGATATCAAAACACATGTGACCATACCATAGATGCAGCTATTAGCAAACGGTTCACATGGTAGGTGAATGGGGCCATATTCACCCTTCTATAAGTTCCAAAATTTCAGGGAATATAATTCCAATCTTAGCTGATCAAGATCACTCTATCATGAGAACAAGCAACACAAGAGAATTTTTGAAGAATCTTTTATTTCTTCAACATATAGTCACGTGAATTCTCAATTATTTTTGCATCAAATTTTAACCGGGATGGCCAACCGGTTATGCCAACTTATTTCAGTAAACTTCTAGCTTACTTTTGTATGTGATTTCATCATCATACCCATATTTATGTACTACAAATAAAAAAAATCGGCAGGTAATCTTTTACATAAATATTTATAACCCGTTTCAATTGTAGTAGCATGAAGATATTAGATCTTCCCATAATTTATAGTCTCAAAAAAAATTTTTTTCAATGTCCTTGAAACTTATAAGTTTCCTTTTGAGACTTACGACAACAATTTCATTCTTTCAGGTAGTAATACATTAGCTCTTCCGGAGCTCTCAATTAATTTTGTATACTACCACATATTCAATCATATCAACATGATTAATAGTTTCTCCACATAGTTTCAACTTAAAAATAATTTTGAATGTTGATGAGCTATACTCATGAACAGACTTATAGTCTTGATGAATCCAATCATATCATGCCTTTGGGTGGATGACCATCTTCAGGTGGTCATACCTTTCTTTTAGGCTATTCCACAAAACAAGTGGATCCTTAATCATGAGATATTCAATTTTAAGAATTTCGTCAAGATGATGACTCAAGAATATCATAGCCTTAGCACAATCTTGATTTGATGCTTTATTTTCACTTTTAATGGTGTCTCCAAGACCCATTGCATCCATATGGATTTTTGATGCTTTATTTTCACTTGTAATGGTGTCTCCAAGACCCATTACATCCATATGGATTTTTGATGCTTTGATTTCACTTTTAATGGTGTCTCCAAGACCCATTGCATCCATATGGATTTTTGATGCTTTGATTTCACTTTTAATGGTATCTCCAAGACCCATTGCATCCATATGAATTTCAGCATCCAACACCCATGAAAGGTAGTTCTTGTCTGAACTTTGAAGGGCAACGAAATCAAGTTTCGTAAGGTTAGCCATATTAAAAGAAAAAGAAAAATAATACCTTGGCCTTCAAATTTTGAGACAGTAGAGTCGTAGAGCAACAATATCACCAAAGGAATATCACTCCTGTGTTTCGAAAAAGAAATTTTAATTTTTCTTACCTCAGATCTTTCAAAGTGAGTGTTCAAGGCAGATACTCGTGCTGATAACGTGTTATAAAATAATAAAGAAAGAACAAGAATATTGTAGAGAAAGAGAGAAAGAGAGAAATTTTTATTTCTCTTGATGGGATAAAATACAATGAAGGAGATCCCCTCTATTTATAGGGATAATTTCTCCTAACTTTTCTCCAAAACATAGACTTTCACTATAATATAAACACATGTATCCACTACAATACAAATACCTTTATAGACATTCACTATAATACAAATATATTTATAACAAATATGTAATTTTTTAAAATTATGACTATTATATATAAATAGTTTTATAATTATGCTATTTCATATAATTTTTTCTAAAATAAAACCACCCTCATTGCCGACCTTAATCTTGGAGTTAATTATCAAGTACCGAGGAAATCCCTAGAGTTACAAAAAGTAAATTTGTCCCCACCTTGATTTAACAAAAGTTGCACTTTAAAATCTTTGAAAACTATTGCTCTGGCCCTAATTCCCGATTCCACTAATTGCCTCCGGTATAATCTAGAGAAGCTCATTCTAGTACTTTAGATATTCATATTCATCAGACATAATCTTAGTTTGTTCAGAAAAAATATCTTAGGAACCATAATATTCCTGTGCCTACTTTATGTCATTCATCGTGGATATATTTTTGGGCATTTCATTTTTTTGGTTTGTGGCTGTTTGATTCTGGTGATGAGAGAAGCTAGAATATTCTTATTGAGTTAAATGTCAGCGTATCGTATCATGGATGCTACATGGCAACTGCAATTTTATTTATATCCTAAAATGAAATTAAAAAGAATAAAGAGGTTTTATCTAATAGAAAAAGGAAAACATATATTAAAGTGAGTACGTATCGACTCCTATACCCATAATACAATTTGAATTTTTTTTAATTAAAAAGAATTGTCTTCTGCTAGTGAGCAAAATGATATAAACATATTTATACATACATACAATTGCATAACACAATTTCAAAATACACATATGTTTTGAAAAATGATTAAAACGCATAGTCTATAGTAAATGGGAGAAATCAAACCGCTTCTCTTTATGTTTAATAGGGTGGTAGCAAAAACTAAATTTAGTAGTACAGATATACTTACGACATGCTTGAGTTTTTAATTATTACTTTAAATTTGATTTGATATTTATGTATCCTTTTTAAGTTTTTTTCTTCTTTGAATACTAGATTTTATATTTTTCAAAGTACAAATACAATGGTGTATTAACTTTTTCCTTTTAATCATCAAGGAAGTCTATCCAACTCAATCAATTTGATGAGGGGATTTTTCTGGACTGCAGTATTTGACTTCAATATATCAAATTCCTAGTGGTGAAAAAATGATATGTTTTGAAGACTTCTTTTTTCATGAAAAATATTAATTCAACCAAACAGATCCAATTAGAAGTAAATGTCATATGATATGTTTCATTAAGTTTTGAAAGATATAAAAGAAGAAGACATTTGAATATTCTAGGAATAGAAATAGAAATGCCCTTTAGTGGCTAGTGCTCATCGTATCAATTCCACTTATCAAATACAATCTCACTTCGTTTTAATTTTTTCAGAGAATTTAAATGTTTGTTTATCCTATTGATATTTTTTAGTGAAGCTCACCCTATTAAGCGGACCCGGACCTAATTGATTAACAAAAACTTGAGCGGAGTTTTCCCTATAAAAATACATAATTAAACAAATTATATTACCACACATAAGCATATCCAATAATATCTATCACCATCCACTCAATATCTCAATTCATGTGTGGTAAAAATACTTGTATCAATAATATTATTGTTGCTTTGTTTGGATAATCCAGTCCAAAAATTTATATGGTTTTTCTCCCGCTTAAACTAAGTCCCAAATGACCAGCCACCCTCCTCCAACTAAATTTCATATGGCTCATATATTTCAATATTGTACCATGTTATTCGAGTATTTATAGTTGCCTCATCCCATCAAATAATAAGCTTTGGATATTAATTTTTGAATTTAGTGATCAGCTTAAATTAAAAATACTCCTAATTAATATGATTTTCACAATTTTTCTCAAACACACTCACACTATTTAAGAATATTTCTACATAGTATATATAATTTTATTTTCTTTTTCACTATAAAAGTGAGACTTCATCCCGTAACCCCAACAATTAACAAACATACTCAGTTGCTTGGGACCGTAATCGATTCAGATTTGTATTTCGAATATATTGAATCAAGGAGTCATTCGAGAACGAGAATAATCTGTTATCTGCCCTAAGGTCAATATTGTGTTGTCATGTCTCAATATATATATATATGTCACCTTTATAAGTCGCAGTCCTCATATATCTAAGTATATATAATTGCTTTCTCCGTTAATTTTAATTTATTTATCTAATTTTTTAGTATGAAGTTTAAGAAAGTAAAGAAGACTTTCGAATTTTGTGATTTTAAAGTTAGATTAAAAATTGTCAATATAAAAAAAATTAAAATTAATTAAAAAAATAAAATAAATAAACTGAAACGAAGAGAAAGGAAATAAAAACTTAGAGAATGCCAAAAACTGATGACGGGACAAATATTCACCCACGCTTTTCTTGCAACAGAATATGTAAGTTTGTTAAATATATTCAGGTGCATGCTTCAGCATTATATGTAGAAACAGAGTATGCGCAGAGGAAGAAGTAGAAGAAGAAGAAGAGGGGAAGGAAGTTGTTATTTAACCTCCATTGTAAAGAAGAAAACACTGCATATGAAAAGGATATTTTGTGAAAATGAAAAACTTAATTAAAATGTAGAGTTTGATCCGTTTATATACATACATGAGTAGGAAAAGAAAGAAGGAAAAAACTGGTTAACTAACCAAGGTGGTTAACTAAGTAATGTTGTTAACTAACTCTAACTAATTTTCTAACTAATTTCTTAACTAACTCAACTAACATCATAATTCTAACAGCCCCCCACAAGTTGGAGGTGAGTGATTCACTACCAACTTGCTTATAATGTGTGAATGTTTGTTTCCAGACAATGCCTTGGTCAGTATGTCTGCAAGCTGATCTGTTGTCGAAATATGGTGTAGGCTAATGAGTCCATCATGCAACTTTTCTCTAACAAAGTGACAATCCACCTCGATATGCTTGGTTCGTTCATGAAATATAGGATTCTTTGCTATGTGAACATCAGCTTGGCTATCACAAAATACAGGTATGGGCAAGTTATGTTATACCCCGTAGAATTCCCGGCACCTAGACGACCTATTCGCACGTTGGTTAAGCATATTAGAAGGCCACACGTGCTGGAGAAAGGCCGGGAAAGAGATCGGACGAGAAACCCGTCGAACCATCGCGGGAGGAGCCGAGGCAGAGCCCCTCCGCGATGGCAGCGTGTCACGGAGGGGAGGCCTCCGCGATGGCTCCGTGACACGTTGCCCAAGTTCAGGCTCAAGTATATAAAGCCCCCACTTCGGTTTAATATCATTTAACTCATTTTAATTTCCAGAACACGCAGCAAAACAGAGGAAGACGAAGGAGGGATTATAATTTTCGTTCGATTACGCTGCCAAACGCTGCCCAAACTCAAATTAATCCCAGATACCGAAGTATTTAGCAGCAGAGAGCATTCCTGCGGAATTAGTTTCGTGAAATACGGCCGACGAATCGGCGAGCCACCGAACTAAGGTAAGTAGAATTGCTCTAAATTAATGTCTATGTGTTCCTAGCTGAGAAGTGAATATTTCTCCCTTCTGGACCGCTGGAAAATAGCGAGTTTTCGACCGTCTTTCGATAAGCCTAAGTTTAGGCCATAAACTATATCGAAAGTAGCCTTGCTCTTTACAATAAAGCTGTATTTAGTATTAATTGACGTATTTGTGAATGCAGTTGGGGGGAATTAGTTGAAGTACCGGCCGAGCTTCGTCCGACGGACGAATAATTCAAGGATAAGGTATGTAAAGCTCGTTCCCTCGGCAAGTTAAGTAATATTGACACCGTATAGTAATTCACAGGCCAGTAGAATGTTCAGAAGTTAATTGTTGCGTATTGTGAATGTTGATACTTAGAAGTATTAAACTACAACTTATGTAAGACTTACCAGTACGATATAGATTCCAATATAAGTGTTAGAACTGCACAGCATGCTCAGTATGTGATGTAATACGAAATGTTAAGATAGTGTTGTATTCAGTTGAAACCTCGTAATGCAATATCCGTAAAGCACTTTAGACGCAGAATAGTAGGCTAAGATGGAGTGTAGAAAGCATGCTAGGAATAGGAAATCATGTTAACACAGAAACTTAGTAAACAGTATAGTTTTCAGCAGAAACACTATCTTGTATGGCCTTTGCCCCAGTAAAGTTTAGCAGGAGACTATATTCATATATATATATATATTTACCAGCCTCATCACGTATCGAATACGTACATATTATTATTATTAGTTCAGCATGTAATGTATACGGTACCTTACCCCTGTTAGCCTCAGCATGTGAGATACACAGACAGCATTACTAGTTGAGACCGTTGTATTGTTTGGGATTGGAATACCTAGCATCCGCGACCGCCCCAGGGTTAATAGCTGTATCAACTCGTCCGCCAGAGGACGAGGATACGTCACTCCACGGAGTGGCATGCCGTCCTGCAAGGGGACGAAGATGGGATGCCAGTTTCCCCATATTTTGCCTTGGTCGGCTTTTATACACCCCCGTCGAGCGGATACGCCCGGGTGTTGATTCAGGAGTCCTTCGGACTCAGGTACAGTTATAGTCAGTGGCTCAGCGAGCCCAAGTGCATACCCAGGGGACCGGCGGGATGCTTACAGCCACTATAGGAGAGGGGATGACCGGGGTAGGGGTGTAGATTCTGTACTGGTTGTACCTCCCAGCTTATGGGGGCCGGGTAAGGTTTGTGTGTGCCATGTTATGCTATTCCATGTTATGCCATGTTATGTTAGACACGAGTAGATCAGCAGTGGAGGGATATATCTCCAGGTATGACTTCTATTTCTTTCCAGTGTAAACGAGAAAGGTATGACTTACGTTATCAGACAGTTAAGCCATTCTTCCTACTTCAGTTTCATCAGTTATGTTATTGCTTTCAGATTTTGCTTTCAGTTATTGCTTTACATACTCAGTACCAGCGGTACTGACGCCCGGTGGGGCGCTGCATTACTTGCCTGCAGGTACTCATAGACGAGCAGGTGATACTACGTGACTTCCTGCCAGTGGTCGAGTATTCAGCTCCTGTCCTCCGGAGGCTGAATTTCAGAGGTGTATTTCAGTTCCTTTTAATTGTATAGTACGGGTAGGTCGGGGCCCTGTCCCGATCAGTTCTATTGCCATTCCTAGAGGCTTGCAGTCTGTATATATTCCCTATGGTCAGATGAGCCGGTCGTGTGAGGCCGTGCAGTTGTATAGCTGTTAGTATTCCTTCTTTCTTTTATGTTGGCCGTGTGGGGCCGTAGTTTGCCAGTAGTGGTGACCTTGCCGGTCACGTAGCTTGTAGTACTTCATGATTGAGTTGCAGATAACTAGACAGCATGGTGGCCTTGTCGGCCCGCATAGGTTTCCCTGAGGTAATATGTTTCTGGTCAGCTGTTAGTACAGGTACAGAAGGCTATTGGCCAATGGGCCGGGGGCTGTGTTTACAGCCGTTATATAGCCCTTTGTTTCCAGAAATGTGAGTTAGAGCCAGCCAGGCACCAGATGTGCCCAGGCTTAACAGTCCAGCAGGTCAGGTCCTAGTAGGGCACCAGGTGCCAGTCATACCCCCCAAGGCGGGGTGTGACAAACTTGGTATCAGAGCAGGTCGTATCCTAGGGAGTCTGCAAGCCGTGCTAAGCAGAGTCTTGTCCATGGATGTGTTGTGCACCACATACTATGGATAGGAGGCTGCAAGGCATGATAGGATGGTTGTCTTTTATTCTTATTCAGTCGTGTTGTAGAGCGGTACAGTATAGGGTTGAGTCCCTGAAAGCTTACTATATTCTTTGGTTACAGATAATGTCAGACCAGCGACATCCTATCACAGGTCGGAACTTAGAGTGCACTGTTTTATTATGGGGCTAAATCCAGAATATGTTGAGACTTGTCTTACAGCCACACTGCGAGAGGACATGGACATTGCTCAAGTTCAGGCATTTGCCCAAAATATTGAGGGCATCAGACAGCGACAACGGAAGATCAGAAGGGTCGGTCAGGAGCAGCGTCGCCGGGACAGGCCAGTTGAGTTACAGAGAGAGGCCTGGGGAGGACCCAGGCCATGATTGTCCGACAGGCCGCCCAGGCCCCCGCCTCAGCCACAGTCACAGGGGGGTAGATTCAGCCGCAGGGGCAGCCAGAGACTGGGAGAGGCTCGCAGGTGGCAGATTCATCATTACAGAGGAGGGCAGAGCAGAGCAGGTATACCCTACCACTTTGCCCTATATGCAGTCAACGCCATCCTGGAGCATGTAGATATGGCTCCACCGCATGTTATATTTGTGGCCAAGAAGGCCATTTGATGAATGATTGCCCAGCCAGAGGTCGAGAGGACCGCGATAGACAGGATAGGGCATCAGCAGGGTCACGAGCCACATCATCCTCGATTGGGCGCAGGCCCTCAGTTTCAGCAGGCAGGGGTCGGGGCAGATCAGGGGCCTCCAGTACAGGTGCGGGCCCAAGCCGCACATATGCCTTACCAGGGAGGCAAGATTCAGAAGCGTCGCCTGATGTTGTGACAGGTATGCTAACTATCTGCTCACACCCTGCTTATGTGTTAATTGATCCAGGGTCTACTTTGTCCTATATTACTCCATTTGTGGCACGGAAGTTTAGTATTGTACCAGAATCATTACAACAGCCCTTCTTAGTATCTATGCCCATCGGTGACTCTATCACAGCTAGCCGAATCTACCGCGGGTGTACAATAGAGATTGGTGACCGTCAGACCACAGTAGATCTGGTCGAGTTAGGAATGATAGACTTCGATGCCATAATGGGTATGGACTGGTTAGTGCCATGCTTTGCCAATGTTGAATGTTGGACCAAGACGGTCCGATTCCACTTCCCAGGAGAAGCAGTACGGGAGTGGAAGGGCAGCACCGCTACACCAAAAGGTAGGTTTATTTCCTACCTTCAGGCGAGAAAGTTGATATCTAAGGGGTGTATTTATCATCTGGTCAGAATTCAGGATGTCCAAGCAGAATCTCCGACACTCCAGTCTGTCCCAGTGGTGAATGAATTCCCAGATGTATTTCCTGATGAGTTACCTGGTATTCCCCCAGAAAGGGAAATAGACTTTGCTATCGACTTGTTGCCAGGCACTCAGCCAATATCAATACCTCCCTATCGTATGGCTCCTGCAGAACTCAGAGAATTAAAGGAGCAGTTGAAAGATTTGTTAGATAAAGGTTTTATCAGGTCGAGTACTTCACCGTGGGGTACGCCAGTTCTATTCGTAAGAAAGAAAGATGGCTCGCTCCGAATGTGCATAGATTATCGGCAGCTAAACAAAGTTACAGTGAAGAACAAGTACCCGCTTCCCAGAATTGATGACTTATTTGATCAGTTGCAGGGAGCCAGATACTTTTCTAAGATTGACTTGCAGTCCGGATATCACCAGGTCCGAGTCCGTGAGAGAGATATTCCTAAGACAGCGTTTAGGACCCGATATGGACATTTTGAATTTCTAGTTATATCCTTCGGATTAACGAATGCCCCTGCAGTCTTTATGGACCTGATGAATAGTATCTTCAGACCTTTCCTGGACTTGTTCGTGATAGTATTCATTGATGATATTCTGGTGTATTCACGCTCTGAAGCAGATCACCGGACTCATTTGCGGACAGTGCTCCAGATTCTCAGGGACCGCTAGTTGTATGCTAAATTTTCAAAGTGTGAATTCTGGCTTAATTCAGTGGCCTTTTTAGGCCATATCGTCTCAGACGCTGGTATACAGGTAGACAAGCAGAAGATAGAAGCAGTTAAGTCAAGGCCTAAGCCTACCACCCCGACTGAAGTTCGTAGCTTTCTGGGGTTGGCAGGATATTATAGGAGGTTCGTTGAGGGGTTCTCGACCATTGCAGCACCTCTAACTAAACTGACACAGAAAGCAACAAAGTTTCAATGGACAGAGACATGTGAGCAGAGCTTCCAGGAATTAAAAGACAGATTAACCTCCGCTCCAGTGTTGACATTACCGGAAGGCACAGAAGGTTATTCAGTCTATTGTGACGCGTCAGGTGTTGGGTTAGGTTGTGTGTTGATGCAGCATGGTAGAGTGATTGCATATGCTTCCAGACAGCTGAGGAAACACGAAAAGAATTATCCTACCCACGACCTGGAATTGGCCGCAGTAATCCACGCCTTAAAAATGTGGAGGCATTACCTGTACGGCGTCCATGTTGATATTTACACAGATCATAAGAGCCTACAGTACATTTTCACTCAGAGGGAGTTGAATCTACGGCAACGCCGCTGGTTGGAGCTGTTAAAAGATTATGATGTGAATATTCTATACCACCCCGGAAAAGCTAATGTTGTAGCAGATGCCCTGAGCCGTAAGTCAATGGGGAGTTTAGTGTATTTGCGACCTGAAAAGCAGAAGTTAGCCAAAAAAATTCATCAGTTAGCTGGTCTAGCCGTTCGAGTAATGGAGACAGATAATAATGGAGCAGTAATTCAGAATTCTGCTGTGTCATCATTAGTTACAGAGGTAAAAGAACGACAGTACGAGGATCCCGATTTAGTTCAGCTCAGAGATAGGATTCAGAAAGGTAAGGAGCCAGATTTTCAGATAACCGGGGATGATGTGCTACGCTGTAAGGGCCGCCTCTGTGTCCCGAATGTTTCAGGACTTCGTGGGCAGATTATGCATGAGGTACACTACGCTCGCTATTCCCTTCACCCAGGGGCGACGAAAATGTACCACGATATCAGAGACATCTACTGGTGGCCAGGTATGAAAGCTGAGATAGCTGAATTTGTATCTAGATGTTCTAATTGTCAGCAGGTAAAAGCCGAGCATCAGAAACCGGGCGGTTTGACGCAAGAGATAACGGTACCTATGTGGAAATGGGAAGCAATAAACATGGATTTTGTAATAGGGTTACCCCGTACTAGACGCAGAAATGATTCCATTTGGGTAATAGTTGATAGGCTGACAAAATCAGCTCATTTCCTACCAGTGAGGGCTACCTTCTCATCTGAGGATTATGCCGAATTGTATATCAGAGAAATAGTTAGATTGCATGGACTGCCAATATCTATCATTTCAGACAGGGGAGCACAATTTACAGCTAGATTCTGGCAGTCATTTCAGAAAGGTTTGGGAACGCAGATTAACTTGAGCACAACATTCCATCCTCAGACAGATGGGCAGGCTGAACGTACAATTCAGACGCTCGAAGATATGCTACGAGCGTGTGTGTTAGATTTTGGGGGTAGCTGGGATGAACATCTCTCGTTAATTGAATTTGCTTATAATAACAGCTACCATTCAGCTATTCAGATGGCACCTTTCGAGGCATTATACGGGCAAAAATGTAGATCGCCGGTGGGCTAGTTTGAAATAGGAGAATCAGCATTAGTTGGCCCAGACGTTGTTCGGCAGTCTGAGGAAAAGATAAAGCTTATCCGAGAACGTTTACTGACCGCTCAGAGCCGCCAGAAGTCTTATGCAGATAGGCGGCGCAGAAATCTAGAATTTGCGGTAAATGACTGGGTATACCTGAAAGTGTCCCCGATGAAAGGGGTAATGAGATTTGGTAAGAAAGGAAAGCTTAGCCCAAGATTCATTGGGCCATATCAGATTCGGCGAAGAATAGGCCGAGTTGCATATGAGTTGAACTTGCCACCAGAGTTAGCATCTGTTCACCCAGTATTCCATGTTTCTATGTTAAGGAAGTTCGTAGGGGACCCTTCTACAGTAACTCCAGTTCAGGATGTTCAGATCACAGAAGAGTTAGCATATGAGGAGGTTCCCGTAGCTATCTTAGACAGACAGATTCGCAGGCTGAGAACTAAAGATGTTGCATCTGTCAAAGTATTGTGGCGTAACAGAAATCGTGAGGAAATGACGTGGGAAGCAGAAGAAGATATGAAAGTCAGATACCCTCACCTATTTCAGGCCTAGTCAGGCGACAGGTATGTCCGTATCATTATTTATACAGTACCTTATGGTTGTATGTTTGTAAATGATAAAGAAAAAGTGATATTTAGTTATCCAGTGGATCTTAGAATATTGTGTGCAGTGCCTGTGTTGGACTTTTCTGCATTTCAGGTTTTTGCGATAGTCCATATTACAGGGGAAACTCTGCCGAAATTTTTCTAGAAAGTAAAGTAAGTAGTCCTCTAGATAACAGTGTACATTCGAGGACGAATGTTCTTAAGGGGGGGAGAATGTTATACCCCGTAGAATTCCCGGCACCTAGATGACCTATTCGCACGTTGGTTAAGCATATTAGAAGGCCACACGTGCTGGACAAAGGCCGGGAAAGAGATCGGACGAGAAACCCGTCGAACCATCGCGGGAGGAGCCGAGGCAGAGCCCCTCCGCGATGGCAGCGTGTCACGGAGGGGAGGCCTCCGCGATGGCTCCGTGACACATTGCCCAAGTTCAGGCTCAAGTATATAAAGCCCCCACTTCGGTTTAATATCATTTAACTCATTTTAATTTCCAGAACACGCAGCAAAACAGAGGAAGACGAAGGAGGGATTATAATTTTCGTTCGATTACGCTGCCAAACGCTGCCCAAACTCAAATTAATCCCAGATACCGAAGTATTTAGCAGCAGAGAGCATTCCTGCGGAATTAGTTTCGTGAAATACGACCGACGAATCGGCGAGCCACCGAACTAAGGTAAGTAGAATTGCTCTAAATTAATGTCTATGTGTTCCTAGCTGAGAAGTGAATATTTCTCCCTTCTGGACCGCTGGAAAATAGCGAGTTTTCGACCGTCTTTTGATAAGCCTAAGTTTAGGCCATAAACTATATCGAAAGTAACGTTGCTCTTTACAATAAAGCTGTATTTAGTATTAATTGACGTATTTGTGAATGCAGTTGGGGGGAATCAGTTGAAGTACCGGCCGAGCTTCGTCCGATGGACGAATAATTCAAGGATAAGGTATGTAAAGCTCGTTCCCTCGGCAAGTTAAGTAATATTGACACAGTATAGTAATTCACAGGTCAGTAGAATGTTCAGAAGTTAAGTGTTGCGTATTGTGAATGTTGATACTTAGAAGTATTAAACTACAACTTATGTAAGACTTACCAGTACGATATAGATTCCAGTATAAGTGTTAGAACTGCACAGCATGCTCAGTATGTGATGTAATACGAAATGTTAAGATAGTGTTGTATTCAGTTGAAACCTCGCAATGCAATATCCGTAAAGCACTTTAGACACAGAATAGTAGGCTAAGATGGAGTCTAGAAAGCATGCTAGGAATAGGAAATCATGTTAACACAGAAACTTAGTAAACAGTATAGTTTTCAGCAGAAACACTGTCTTGTATGGCCTTTGCCCCAGTACAGTTTAGCAGGAGACTATATTCATATATATATATATATATATTTACCAGCCTCAGCACGTATCGAATACGTACATATTATTATTATTAGTTCAGCATGTAATGTATACGGTACCTTACCCCTGTTAGCCTCAGCATGTGAGATACACAGACATCATTACTAGTTGAGACCGTTGTATTGTTTGGGGTTGGACTACCTAGCATCCGCGACTGCCCCAGGGTTAATAGCTGTATCGACTCGTCCGCCAGAGGACGAGGATACGTCACTCCACGGAGTGGCATGCCGTCCCGCAAGGTGACGAAGATGGGATGCCAGTTTCCCCATATTTTGCCTTGGTCGGCTTTTATACACCCCCGTCGAGCGGATACGCCCGGGTGTTGATTCAGGAGTCCTTCGGACTCAGGTACAGTTATAGTCAGGGGCTCAGCGAGCCCAAGTGCATACCCAGGGGACCGGCGGGATGCTTACAACCACTATAGGAGAGGGGATGACCGGGGTAGGGGTGTAGATTCTATGCTGGTTGTACCTCCCGGCTTATGGGGGCCGGGTAAGGTTTGTGTGTGCCATGTTATGCTATTCCATGTTATGCCATGTTATGTTAGACACGAGTAGATCAGCAGTGGAGGGATATATCTCCAGGTATGACTTCTATTTCTTTCCAGTGTAAACGAGAAAGGTATGACTTACGTTATCAGACAGTTAAGCCATTCTTCCTACTTCAGTTTCATCAGTTATGTTATTGCTTTCAGATTTTGCTTTCAGTTATTGCTTTACATACTCAGTACCAGCGGTACTGACGCCCGGTGGGGTGCTGCATTACTTGCCTGCAGGTACTCATAGACGAGCAGGCGATACTACATGACTTCCTGCCAGCGGTCGAGTATTCAGCTCCTGTCCTCCAGAGGCTGAATTTCAGAGGTGTATTTCAGTTCCTTTTCATTGTATAGTACGGGTAGGTCGGGGCCCTGTCCCGATCAGTTCTACTGCCATTCCTAGAGGCTTGTAGTCTGTATATATTCCCTGTGGTCAGATGAGCCGGTCGTGTGAGGCCGTGCAGTTGTATAGCTGTTAGTATTCCTTCTTTCTTTTATGTTGGCCGTGTGGGGCTGTAGTTTGCCAGTAGTGGTGACCTTGCCGGTCACGTAGCTTGTAGTACTTCATGATTGAGTTGCAGATAACTAGACAGCATGGTGGCCTTGTCGGCCCGCATAGGTTTCCCTGAGGTAATATGTTTCAGGTCAGCTGTTAGTACAGGTATAGAAGGCTATTGGCCAATGGGCCGGGGGCTGTGTTTACAGCCGTTATATAGCCCTTTGTTTCCAGAAATGTGAGTTAGAGCCAGCCAGGCACCAGATGTGCCCAGGCTTAACAGTCTAGCAGGTCAGGTCCTAGTAGGGCACCAGGTGCCAGTCATACCCCCCAAGGCGGGGTGTGACAAGTTAGTTGGTACAGCCAATTCATCAAGCAATTTGTTCAGCCAGACCAGCTCCCCCACAACTTTTCTGATTGCTTTGTACTCTGCCTCAGCTAAATATAATAAGATAGTACTTTGCTTCTTGGACTTCCAACTGATTTGGAAATCACCTAAAAATACAAGATATCCACTAACAAATTTTCTGGTAATTGGGCAGGTTGCCCAGTCTGAATCACAGTATGCAGACATGCTGTAGTCTGGTTTGTTGGACAAAAAAATCCCAAGTTCAGGATCTGACTTGAGGTATTGTAAAACATGTAGGGAAGCTCTGAAGTGAGACTCTTTGGGTGACTGCATGAACTGACTGAGATGCTGCACATTGTATGCAATATCTATCCTTGTATGTGTAAGAAAATTCAGCTTTCCAACTAATCTTCTGTATTGAGAAGCATCAGCAACAGGAGATCCATCATCCAGTTGAAGCTTTGTATTATAGTCAAGTGGAGAAGTGACTGCTGCACAGTTTGAACAATCAAATTCTTGTAGCAGATCTGTAGTGAACTTCTTCTGAGTGATCACCACACCGTTCTCATTATACATGAATTCTAATCCTAAGAAGTAATGTAATCTGCCTAAATCCTTAATCTTGAACCTGTCATAAAGAAAGGACTTGAGGAACTGAATCTCACTTGAATCTGTTCTTGTGAGAATAACATCATCAACATATACTGCAACAAAGACAATTGAGTTTCCAGATTTTCTATAGAAGAGTGAATAATCACCGGCTGAGTGAATATAACCTCTTGAACAGAGAGAAGTAGAGAGTTTGTCATACCATTGCCTACTTTCTTGTTTTGAACCATATAAGGACTTTTTAAGTTTGCAAACCATGTTTCTGCTTTTAACTGGCAGTCCTTGTGGAGCTTCCATATAAACATCTTCATGAAGATCACCATGAAGAAATGCATTGTTAACATCAATTTGATATAAACTCCAGCCTTTCTTGACTGCCAAACTTACCAAAACTCTTATAGTTGTCATCTTAACAACTGGTGAAAAGGTTTCTATGTAATCAATACCAGCCTTTTGAGTGTATCCCTTTACTACAAGTCTAGCTTTAAACCTCTCCACACTTCCATCAGCCTTGTGCTTAATTTTATATACCCATTTGCACCCTATGGCTTTCTTCCCTGCTGGAAGTTGTACTAACTCCCATGTGTCATTAGCATATAGAGCATCAAATTCTTGCTTCATAGATTTCTGCCAAGCAGGATTCAAAGATGCTTCTTCATAAGAAAAAGGTTCTGTATCATGCAATGCCCTGTCAATTACCTTCTCATTGTCTGGATATAATGTGGTTAAAGCTGCTTGGTGATTGGATGGTAAATTTGACAGTGAAGGGGTTTGTAAGTTACGCAATGTATAGGCATATTCCTTCAAGTATCCAGGTACATTATGATATTTGGAAGACCTCCTAATAGGCATCACTGGTGGTGGTGGTGTGGAATGTGAAAGTGAGTGATTTATAGGCAAGGATTCTGTCACGCCCTGCCTTGGGAGGTATGACTGGCACCTGGTGCCCTGCTAGGACCTGAATTGCTAAACTACTGAGCCTAAGCACATCTGGTGCCTGGCTGGATTTAACTCAGATTCACGGGACCAACGGGCTATATAACGACTGTAAACACAGCCTCCGTCCAACTAGGCCTATAGCCACCTGTACTATAACATCAGCTAACCAGAGTCACTCTCATATAGGGAAACCTATGTGGGCTGACAAGGCCACCATGCTGTCTAGTTGTCTCTAACTCAATATAATGAATACTGAACATCTACGAGACCGGCAAGGTCACCACTACTATCTGAATACAGCCCCACACGGCCAACACAATCAACAACACTAAACAACTAAACAAACGCACGGCCCCACACGACCGACACAACTAACCACAGGGAGATATATATACATAATCTGCAAGCCTCTAAGAATATTGATAAGATGGTCGGGACAGGGCCCCGACTGTTCGCGTGATTTGTGGGGTATATAAAACGACACGCAAGTGCACGTGGTCGAACAAGTAGTAAGTGTCTTTAGTAAGCCAAGTATCGATCCCACAGAGACTTGGATTAAGTGCAATTTGCTCAAGTGTACTATATTTTACTTCTACAAATGTAGACAACAGTGTAACCAAAAGTTTGATAGTTTGTTTTATAGATTTTTATACTAAAACTAGGAACAATTATCTACTTTGAATCTAAACTATGAATGAAAGCATGCTGAGGTTAAACGAACATGTAATGAAACTAATTATCATCATAATTTGGTTAATCTTTTCCTCCAGTTGCTAGCCAAGAACATTTGCCAAGAGATTAAAACTCTCGTATTTAACCTCACTTAAGAATCATGAACCATCCGTCTACATTTCTGTGATCAAACGCAATTCATGTCCTAGCCATACCATTCCGGTTCCTAAATTGACTAATACGACTTTCAGGTATATTTCTATCCTAAAAGCAAATCAAGACTCAATTTTTCAAAACCAAGTAAAGAACATATCCTATTAATTCAAAACTTTCCAATTTCTTGCTCTCTCGAGTGAAACCGGACTTTTTAGATGTACATTAACGTAGGTCACACATTAATGCAGTAAGAACAAGAATTAATAGAACAACATGGAAGAAAAGATGGAAAACCAAAGAATCAATGATCAAATTTCATTACAATTGTTCATAACCTCAGCAAGGAGAGGAATTAGCCACTCATTTGTGGATTAAACATCATAAAATGAGTGTTAATCATACAAGCAATTGAATTAAAGAAGAAAGAAAGAGAGAAAAAACCCTGATATTTTCGTCCCTCAACTGCCTGTAACCCATATCCTTGCTCCACCAAGTCAGAATATTGAAAAATGAACCTAAGTGTTCTATTTATACTGCTGGAAATTTTTTCCGAAATAACGAGCAACGTGTCACGGAGTGCATCGTGGAGCACTGCCTCCGTGACACGCTACGAACGCGGACCCTCACTGGAATTGGGGGTCCGAGAATTAAAGCTCAACGTGGCACGGCGTGCATCGCGGAGCACTGGCTCCGTGCCACGGAGCAAACGCGGACCCTCTCTGGAATTTGGGCCAATTTTCCCCATCCAGGCAGAAGGCATCCGCGATGGCAGCGTGACACGGCTCCATCGCGGAGCCCCTTTAATTCATGTTGTCCAATGCCTTTTCCCTTGCTCGCATCCAAGTCCAACTCCGATATCATCCAACATGCATTTTAGCTTCCCGAAATCACATTGTACCTGCAAAACAATGCTAATCATGTTGGTTAGTATAAATTCACATTTTATTACCAATTACATGAGAATGTATACACATTGCTAGATAAACAAGGCGAAAATGATACTTTTGAGTATCACTTGGGCATATAAATTTGCCCAAGATCACTTACCCCACACTTAAATCCTTGTTCGTCCTCGAACAACAAACATACAATTCATGCAATTTACATCCCAACCTCGCTACTTCGGTTCGACAATTTAAGCTACGGTCATACCGATTATTCAATACAGCAAATCATCAAGAAAACATGCATGGTCTTATCAATGCAATGACCTTCAATACATTAAGACCTCCTAGACTTTAAGAATCGACTCTCGATATTGGCAAACTCATGCAAATCAGCTGATCAAGATATCTGACACGAAAATTAATCTTTCATCAAGCATGTGCCCTCACAACACAAGAGAGTCTTCCCCTTTTTGCTCATATGACACACAAACATTCAAACAGGGGCATGTACACACAATTTCACTCTCTCTCTCCCAAAAGAATTCACATGCATCATGTCATGACTCATAAGCTTGCCCTTAGTGTATTACTCCACTAATATAAAGAAATGCGATGTAAGATCACGTAGGACTTTAATGGGTTGTAATGGAAGCTACGGAACTAGTAAATATTGGATTAGCCAATAATAGCCACTAGCATCCTTAAGCGCCTTTTCAACACATCCCATCAACTCATGGACATTGTTTCTTTTTTTTTCATCATCCCATTCTTGATGATTTTCTTTAGTATGGCCCATTGCATTAAGCACACTTGACACAACAACAAAGATTATTCATGCACCTTCATTATCGTTTATTTATAGCAAGTGTACCTTCAACCTTTTCTTTTCTTCCCTCACTCTGCTTTTCTTTTTCTTTTCACCATTCTCACTCTTTGACACTTTGGGAAAATGATTTTCTCTTCTTAAGCGCTTAAGAGTTTTGTATAGAATTTACGGCTAATGAAAAGAAAGAATTAAGCTCGGTTTACACTTTTTGGACAAAAGAAAGAAATAATCGGCTAAAGGCTCAACGGGCTGACTAGGGTATACAATCACAGAAAGGGGGGTATGACAAGGAAAAAAAACAGAAACTCTCGGTTAAAACAAAGAAATGCCTACATCCTTTCCTACAATACACCTCCTTCACTTCGTTTTGTACACACACCAGGCAAGTTCTAGACACTTCACAATAACATGGAATGTCAACACCTCACTTCACACTTTATGCACATGCTCGATTCAAGATGTATTCACAGACTCTTCAATCAGCTACTTACATGAATTCAAAATTAAGCCTCAATCACACTGAATCGAACTCTACAGCCTAGGTATCTCAACATATTTACAAATTTGCATGCTTTCATACGAATCACCTTTGCATTTTGATATCATGTACAACACACAACCAGAATTTCGCAACCATAGAGTAACTACAGGTTCCGGGATGCAATCCACCAAAGAAAAAATGAAAAATTTAAAAAAACTATTCCTAATGACTATATTTCCCTTAAGACGGTCGTCATCCATCCATCATAGGGAACGGTCACTAACTAAGACGTCGGTTCAATGAGACCATTCTCGGTAAAAGAATCGAAAACAAATGCCAAGAAACCCAAGAATTAAAAAATATTGAAAATATCGATCATTTCGATAGAAAAATTATTTACAAAATATTTTAATTTTAATTTTTTTTAAAAAAATATCGATCATTTCGATAATAAAAATATGTACAGAATCAGAATCAGCTAGCAACATTAAGCAACACACATCAATTTAACAAACATTTACAAATACAGAACAACTTAGCAATTCACACTCACAGGGAGAAACAACATACATGACAACAGAAGGGAGCATACAAACAAAATAGCCAAACCCAGCACCTAACTACTCCCACCCCACACTTAGCTCGAACACTGTCCCCAGTGTTCACAAAAATTCAAATAGCACAAATTCGGGTGGTGGAACTCCCTGATCAGTCAAAGTATTCCACTTCTTCGTCGGGTGCTGCTGCTTCATCTCCCATATCCGAGTCGCCTCCGTCGTCATCATCGGACTCCACATCGGAGTCCTCCCGACGTGTCTCCTCATCTGTGAGGACATCATCATCTGTGGGCTATACAAATGCTGGCCCCACTCGGCATAGAGCCCTGGCGTTTTCGCGAAAAGGGTAGTCTAGCTCGAGCTGCCATAGCTCATCCTCTGTCAGTGGCCTCCCACCTATCCTCAGCTGTAGCATCTGCATCCCATACATCCGAGCCATATACTGGTCATCACGAGCATGTCGCTCGCCAAGTGTAAGCACTAGCCCGTGGGTGGTGTCGGGAGCCTTAGTTTTGGTAACATCTAAGGCCCGTCGCTCCAACTGTGGGATATAGTCAAGGGCCTCCTCCTCAACATCGAGGCCCCTGAGGAAGGTGGTCAGTAGTCCACCAAAACCATACCTGTACCCCTGGTGCAACTGGGCTCTCTTCATGGCGGATATAATAACCTCCCCTACATTGATCTCCAGCCCTTTCATCAGGGCGTACAGCAGGCATACACGATCCCGGGTTACATCTGTCATATGTACCCCCGGGATTAGGCATGAGCAGACTATCTTTAGCCAGATTCGGGCTTCCCTATTCATCTGTGAATAGGGCAAAGTCTGGTGGTAGCCCCTCTCTTTGTGTCTGCTCCATCTAGCTGTCGACCGGGTCCCACACAATGTGCGTCTGATGTCCGCATACGGTGGGGTAATGTTCAGCTGTCGGAGGACGTGGGCGTCTGTGTCCTGCGCTCCTATGATGGCATTAAGGTGGTGGGGCTCCAGAGTGACTATTTGCCCTCTGATCTTGATGGTGTGACTCCTGATCGTCGGGTTCCAATTGGCATAGAACTCCCGAACCAAGTGCAGATTGCATTCCTTGGGCTCTTTGAAGATGAACTTGAGCCCCGCTGCCTCGATCCGGTGGACCATTCTAGGGAACTCCTGTGCCAATGGTTCCCGTGCTATGTGCTCCTCGGGGAAATATTTATTTTCTTTATGCTTGGCGTACCACTTTTTCCCCTCATCGGTCACCCATCTTGTTTCGTACTGGCGGCGCTGGCCGCGTGGAACTACTGGTGCAGCGGGACTGCTGTGCCCAGTCTGATTCGTTTCCTTCCGGCGCCTGAAGTTGACGTGCCTTTTCCTTTATCTTGTCGGCTTGCCATTTTACCTGTCAACCCAAGTAAACAAGATCAATGTTAAGCTAACGGATATTAACTTCGGCTAAGGTCGGGTTACGCTAGGTTACCCCACACTTCGTTCTTAGCTACAGTTACAACACTACGGCAAGATTATCTTTATTTACACACAATAAACAACTATACAATCATGCTTAGTGCGTTCGAAAAATTCGACGGTATAACTTCTGCGTACTACTCAGACTTCGTACAGCTAATCACAATCACTACCATCGCTAACATTTTAACCATCACACTTAGCAAAGAAAAACAAAGAAACAAAAACAACAACAAAAATTTATCTACATGAACCTATACAGCCAACCAAATTCTAACAAATTTCAACATTTCCCCCAACCCGAGAATTCGTCGTCTATTAGCATCCTAGCAATTTGTACATCGACTCATCTCATTCAACACGTACAACCCGGCATAAAATTCACAATTTCAATATATTTTCAACTTCAACTTCAACTAACAAGCCCTAGAATTGATATTATCAATCAAATTCGAATAAGTTATGCAATCAACAAGTTCAAACAATCATAACGACATTCCGAACATTCATCAACAACAATTAACACGAATTCATGATTAATTACTACGTAGGGCAATTTAGCTCACCTCCCATGCTCAAAATCGAAGAAAATCGACAAGAATTTGAGAGGGAATCAAAAAACATACCTTGACTTTGAAGAATCAAAGAAAACTCGGTGAATTTCTTGCCTTACTCCGTGTCACCTTGATGGGGGATGGGTTTTGGGGGGTTTGGTCGCGGAGGGTGATCTTGGGCAGATTTATATGCCCAAGTGATACTCAAACGTATCATTTTTACCTTGTTTGTTGTGCAATGTGTATATAATATCATGTAATTAGTAATAAAATGCGAATTTATACTAACCAACATGATTAGCATTTGTTTTGCAGGTAAATGTGATTTTTAGGAGCTAAAATGCATGTTGGAACTATGTCGGAGTTGGACTTGGATGCGAGCGTGGAAAAGGCCTTGGAATGCACATTTTATAAGGGCTCCGCGATGGAGCCGTGCCACGCTACCATCGCGGTAGCACACTGCTTGAACAGGAATTAATATGGCAATTTCCAGTGTGCCTTCGCGTCAGCTCCGTGGCACGGAGAGAGGCCTCCGCGTTGGCCTCCGTGCCACGTTGAGGTTAATTTACCGGACCCTGAAATTCCAGTGAAGGTCCGCGTCCACGCCGTGTCACGGAGGCCAACGCGGAGCACTGCCTCCGTGACACGTTGCTTGTTATTTCGGGAAAAATTTCCCACTAGTATAAATAGCACACTTAGGTTTATTTTAATTAGTTTTTAGTTTTTTAGACGGAGTTCAGAAGTGGAGAGCAAGGACGTGGGTTAGTAGCAGTTGAGGAACGAAAAAGCTAAGGGATTTCTTCTCTTCTTTTCTTCTTTCTATCAATTGTACGTATGATTTACACTTATTTTAGGATGATCAATCCACAAATGAGTGGCTAATTCTCTTCCTTGCTGAGGTTTTGAACATGTGTAATGAATTTTGATTGTAAATGATATGGTTTTCTTCTTCTTTAATGTTGTTCTATTAATTCTTGTTCTTACTGCATTAGTGCTTGGCCAACATTAATGTACATCTAAAAAGTCCAATTTCACTCGAAAGAGCAAGAAATTGGAAAGTTGTGAATTAATAGGGTATTGTTCTTAACTTGATTTGGGAAAATTGGGTTTTGATGTGCTTTCCTGATAGAAATATACTTGAAAGCCGTATTAGTCAATTTAGGAACCGGAATTGTAGTGCTAGGTCATAAATTGCATTTGATCACAGAAATGTAGACGGATGGTTTATGATTCTAAAGTGAAATTAAATACGAGAGTTTTAATTTCTAGGCTAATGTTCTTGGTTAGCAACATGAAGAAGAGATTAACCAAATTATCATGATAATCAAGTTCATTACTTGTTCTTAACCTTGGCATGTTCATATCCATTGTCAAAATTCACAAGTAAATAGTTGTTATTAATTGTAGTATATATAGTTTAGAAACAAAAACTCAAGTAACTATTGGTTACATTGTTGTGAGCATAATTAGAAGTGAAATAGGAATATAGTAAACTAGGCAATTTTACGTATCTTGAGCCTCCTTGGATTGATACTTGGCTACTTAGCCACTTTATTACTTGTTTGACCACGTGCACTTGCGTGTCGGTTTATAATATATAATACCAACCTGAGCAGCAGATCACGAACAAGTTTTTGGCGCCGTTGTTGGGGAGGCTAGGCGATTTGTGAAATTGTGTTTAGTGTAAATTTACTGTATTTTTATTTTTATTTTCTTAAAGTGTTAACAACTTGGTCTTAGCCTGTATTTTGCAGATTTTGTTTCTGTGAACACTGGCAAGGGACAAAGAGCTGGTGGAATCTTACTTAGAGCCTGAACGTGAATTTCATAGTCAACGTAGAGAAGCTCTACGAAAGAAGCTGCAGTTGCTTAAACAGTCTATGATGGAGCAACAAAATCCACCAGTTGTGCGGGCAGTGTTAGTGCCCGATGAAGCAGCAGCAAGGCCGGTTCGCGAGGTGGCAATCCCACACGCTAATAATGTACATTCTAGCATCCGCAAGCCAGAGCCTGGAGGGAGGTTTGAATTAAAGCAGAATATGGTGCAACTTTTGCACACAAGCGGGCAATTTACCGGTCTCCCTCATGAAGATCCACAACAACATCTCCAAAACTTTTTGGAGATAAGTGACACTTATATACCCGCTGGAGTGTCACCTGATTATGTTCGGCTCACCTTATTTCCATTTTCCTTACTTGGTGAAGCCAAGAGGTGGTTAAAAGCTGAACCACCCAATTCTATATCAACGTGGGATGATCCTGCATGGAAGTTTTTGATCAGATTTTTCCCTTCTGGTAAAACAGCCAGACTTAGAAGTCAAATTCTAAGTTTTAAACAGAGGGAAGGAGAAAATCTCTATCAAGCCTGGGAAAGATTTAAATCCATGTTGCGGGACTGTCCTCATCATCATCAGTCCAATGAGGTGTTGGTACACACATTTATTGAGGGTTTGGAACCCCACACTAAAATTCTGTTAGATTCAGCAGCTGGAGGGCAAGCGCTGGAAAAGACCTATGAGGAGCTGTACACTTTTCTCAACCGAATTTCACAAGGCAATCCAGAATGAAATGCAGATTCTTCAAGAGGTGGAGCAAGGAAAGCAGCGGGAGTGCTTGAAGTGGATGGATTCACAGTTATCGCTGCACAGATAGCTGCTTTGTAAAATCAGTTAAACACTCACTTCAGAAATATCAATTTGAACCAGCCTTCAGCTTCAGTCAATGCAGTTCAACAGATGTGGTGTGAAGTGTGTGGTAGTAGTGAGCATTCAGCTGAATGTTGTGGTGCAAATCCTGATTCTGTTAATTTTGTGGGCAATGCACAGAGAAATCAGCAGCAGTTTGGTAGTGGCTACAACTCAAATTGGAGGAACCATCCGAATTTTTCGTGGGGTAGCAACAATCAACAAGGCCAAAGTTCAGGGCAGGGTATGCACAGAAACCAAGGAGGGCAACAAAATTATCAAGCTCAGTTCAGAAATCACAATGCCCCTCCTCCACCACCATCACCGACTATTGAGGAGATGTTCAAAACCATGATCGCTAATCAGGCACAATTGCAGGCTGACTATGTCAAATTGGCAGCCGAAGTGAAGAATAATCAGTTGGCGACCAAGGCTCTTGAATATCAGTTTGGGCAATTTGCTAGTGCCCAAAATACTAGACCCAGAGGAGGACTACCTAGCGACACGGATCCTAATCCAAAGCAGGTAAATGCAGTGACCACGAGGAGTGGTTTACAGTTGAAGGAGGTGGAACCGGAAAGACCGCCTCAAAAGTCAGGAGCAGCAGATGTTGAGGGAGAGCAAATCTCGGATAAGGGGAAGACTAAAGAAGCTGAACCAGAAAGGCCTCCACCCCCGTTCCCTCAACGACTTAAGAAACACAAGGAGGAGGCGTGTTTCCAGAAATTCATGGAGGTACTTAAACAGGTACATGTTAACTTACCTCTTGTTGATGTCTTGCAGGGAGTGCCAAAATATGCGGGTCAACTCACGATGCGAGCACATGACAAGGTCGAAGTGTTCGATGTGTACAAGGTACCTAAGCTCCCGACTGTTTATAAGGAACTCTCGGTGATCAATGTGATTGATCATGGGAATGCTAATGGAATGAGTGATTCCCGAGAGTTACTAGGAAGGCCACCGGATAAGGTTGAGAACTACTGGGGGGATGACCATGATCGGGACAAATCGTCCATCTCCCTAGTAGACAAGTGAGCGTAAAGGACGTCGAGCCACGACGGTAAACCAGGCGCTGCACGGGAGGCAACCCGTGAGAAAAATATTTTATTTTTTCCTTTTGGCATAGTGTAGTTAACTTTTATCTTTATTTTTGTTTTTATTTTCTATTTCCAAGTTTTATTTTTCTTTTCCTTTTCTTGATTAGGTTTAGATTTTCATTTTAGTTAATATTTTTTATTTTTAGTTAGGGAAATCTATTAATTTAACCAATTTTTGTTTAGTGAGGTGATTTTCAGGTATAACGGAGGAAATATACATGGAATCGAGAAAATGAGGCAAGGTATGAAAAATCAAATTAATTGAAGAAACAGTGCACTGGCGCACTGGCGCCGTGTCACGGAGGTAAGGCTCCGCGTTACCTTCCGTGACACGTTGAAGGCAAAATCCGGATTTTTCAAAAATCCAATAAGCCAACGCGTTGGCTCTGTGTCACGGAGGAGGGGCTCCGCGTTACCCTCCGTGACACGTTGCCCCTTATTCAGTGTCGGGTCACACCGGGTTGCCGGGTGACCCGCGTGTTTTCTTTAAATAAACCCCCGATTTCGCCCCATTTTTCCCCATTTCCCTCTTCCCTCCGCGACCAAACACCCATTTCCCCCTCCCCAAGCACCGTGCCACGTTCCTAGGCAAGGAAAAACATCAATTTTCTTCGGTTCTTCAATTCAAAGGTATGTTTTCATCGTCTATCTCAATTTTTTGGCGATTTTTGTCAAATTTGGGCATGTGAGGTGAGATATATCACCCTAGGTAGAAATTAAACATGAATGTTGGATTATTTGTGATTGATACATGTTTGGATTGTTGTACTTAGTGTTTGAACTTATCGATTGCGTAAATAATTCGAAATTGATCATAGAATTGTATTCTAGGGCTTGGGTTGTTGAATTTCACTTGGGCGACTTGATAAGTCGGCAAATTAGATGTCGGGGTGTGTTTATTATTTGAGAGAAGTCATGGTAAATATTGTGTAAATGTTAAAAGACGACGAATTCTCGAATTTTTGTGGAAAAATGCATAAAATGTGTGAATTGGTTAGATTGTTTGGATTCGTTTGTATATAGAATGTTTTTATTGTTGTTTTTATTTTGTTGTTGTTTTTGTTTCTTGTGCGATGTGTGAATTGTTGCGATAGTAGGATTGGGATTAGCTGTATGAAGTCTGAGTAGTACGCTAACCGTTATGCTGTCGAAATTTTGTTGTGAACGCACTAAGCATGAAGTTATGATGTTGTCTGTGGTGTACTTAGAGTTATCTTTGCCGTAATTTTGTAGAAGTAGCTAAGGCCTAAGTGTGGGGTAAATGTTGTGTAACCCGACCTTAGCCGAAGTTAATAAGTTTTTAGCTTAACATTGTGCTTGTTTGTGTAAATTGACAGGTACAATGGCTAGCAGACAAGATAAAGGCAAGGGTGCTTCTACCTCAGGCACAGGTAGGAAAAGGATGAGCATGGGCACCGCAGTCCCAGCTGCACCCACTGTTCCGCGCGGCCAACGCCGCCAATACGGAACAAGATGGGTCACCGATGAAGGGAAGAAGTGGTACGTGAAACATAAAGAAAACAAGTACTTCCCCGAGGAACATATTGCACGGGAACCACTCGCACAGGAGTTCCCTCGCATTGTATAGAGAATCGAGGCAGCTGGGCTCAGCTTTATCTTTCAGGAGCCCAAGGAGTGCAACCTTCACTTGGTCCGGGAATTTTATGCAAATTGGAACCCGGCCATCAGAAGCCACACAGTGAAAATCAGAGGGCAGATTGTCACTCTGGAACCCCAGCAGCTGAATGCCATCATTGGAGTGCGGGACACAGACGCCCATGTTCTCCGCCAGCTAAACATCACCCCACCGTATGCCGACATCAGACGTACGTTGTGTGGGGCTAGATCCACGGCCCGATGGAGTAGACATAAGGAGAGGGGTTACCACCAGACTCTGCCTTATTCGCAGATGAACAGGGAGGCCAGAATATGGCTGAAAATTGTATGTTCGTGTTTGATCCCGGGAGTTCATATGATAGACGTGACCCGGGACCGTGTCTGCTTGGTGTATGCCCTTATGAAAGGGCTTGAGATTAATGTGGGGGCGGTAATAATATTCGCCATGAAGAGAGCCAGACTGCACCAGGGCCACAGATACGGGTTTGGTAGACTCATCACCACCTTCCTCCGAGGCCTCGACATTGAGGAAGAAGCCTTGGATTATATTCCGCAGTTGGAGCGGAGGGCCCTCGACGTGACAAAGACTAAGGCCCCCGACACTACACACGGACCGGTGCTGACTTTGGGCAAGCGACATGCTCGTGACGATCAGTACATGGCCCGTATGTTTGGCATGCAGATGCTGCAGCTACTAATAGGTGGGAGACCAGCCATCGAGGAAGAATTATGGCAGCTGGAGCTGGACTACCCCTTTGGCGAGAACTCCAGAGCCTTATGTCGGGTAGGGCCAGCCTTCGTGGAGCCGACAGATGACGATGTCCCTACTGATGAGGAGACACATCGTGAGGACTCCGATGTGGAGTCCGATAACGACGATGGAGCTGATTCAGATATGGGCGATGAGGCCGCAGCACCGGATGAAGAAGTCGAATATTTTGACTGAGCAGGGAGTTCCACCACCCAAAATTTTGTGCTTTGTATTTTTGTGAACACTGGGGACAGTGTTCGATTTAAGTGTGGGGTGGGGAGTAGCTAGGTGCTGGGGACATTGGCTCTAAATTGCTGTATGTTTTTTCCTTGGTTTGTATGTATGTTTGTGCTTTCCCTGTGGCGAACTGATTAGTGATGTATGTGTATATACTTGTGTGTGGTTAATGATGTGTGTTTTTGAAAGTTATGGTTGCTAGTGTAAATATTTTGTAAATTTTGTAAATATTTTTACAACTATCGACATGATCGATATTTTTCAAAATTTTTGCGAAGATATTTTGCAATTATCAAAATCTTTTGTAAATATCTTTCTATCGAAATGATCGATGTGTTGCAAAATTTTTTTTTTCGATTTTTATTTTTTGGGTTTCTCGGAGTTTGTTTTCGGTTCTTTTACCGAGAATAGTCCCATTGAACCGATGTCATAGTTAGTGACCATTCCCTATGATGGATGGTTGACGACCGTCTTAAGGGAAATGTAGTCGGTAGGAGTAGGATTTTTATTTGTTTTTAATTTTTTCTTTAGTGGATTGCATCAATGAACTGTAGTTGCTTATGGTTGCTAAAATTTCGTTGCGTGTTGTAACTGATGTTCAAAATGTGAAAGTGATTCGTTTGAAATCATGCAATTCTGTAAATACGTTGAGTTACCTAGGCTATAGAATTTGGTTCAGTATGATTGAGGCTTAATCTTGAATTCATGTAATTGACTAATTAAAGAGTCTGTGAATGCATCTTGATTCGAGCATGTGCATGAAGTGTGAAGTGAGGTTTTGCTATTCCATGTCATTGTGAATTGTCTAGAACTTGCCTGGTGTGTATACAAAACGAAATGAAGGAGGTGTAGTATTGGAAAGGATGTAGGCATTTCTTTGTTTTAACCGATAGTTTCCATTTTTTTCTTGTCAAATTCTACCTTTTTATATGTTGTATACCCTAGTCAGCCCGTTGAGCCTTTAGCCGATTTCTTTCTTTTGTCCAAAATTGTATGAACTAAGCTTTATTCCTTCTTTTCATTAGCCTTCAAGTCTATAAGAAGCTCTTAAGCGCTTACAAAGAAAAGAAAATGTTTCCCAAAGTGTTAAAGAGTGAAAAGAGAAAGAATAGCAAAGTGAGGAAAGAAAAGCTGATGTTGAAGAGGCACTTGTTGTAATTAAATGATAGTGAGGGTACATGAAAACCCTTTGTTTTGTGTCAAGTGTGTTTGATGAAATGGGCTGTATGAAAGTAAACCAGCATGAATGGGATAAAAAGAGAAAAGAGAGGAACAATGTCCATGAGTCGATGGGAATGAGTTGAAAAGGCGCTTAAGGATGCTAGCGACTATTATTGGCTAATCCAATATATATATACTAGATCCATAGCCCCGTTACACCCCATTAAAGTCCTACGTGATCCTATATTGCATTTCTTTATATTAGTGGAGTAATACACTAAGGGCAAGCTTATGGGTCATGACATGAGGCATGTGAATTCTTTTGGGAGAGAGAGTGAAATTAATTTTTATATGCCCCTACTTGCATGTTTGTGTGCTGCATGAACATAAAGGGGAAGTTTCTCTCGAGTTGTGAGGGCACATGCTTGATGAAAGATTGATTTTCGTGTCGGATTTCTTGATTAGCTGATTTGCATGAGTTTGCCGATATCAAGAATCAATTCTTAAAGTCTAGGAAGCCTTGATGTATTAAAGGTCATTGTATTGTACGACCAAGCACGTTTTCTTGATGATTTGCAAAAATTGAATAATCGGTATGACCGTAGCATAAATTGTTGCACCATAGTGACGAAGGTTGGGATGTAATTTGCATGATTTGTGTATATGTTGTTCGAGGACGAACAAGGATTTAAGTGTGGGGTAAGTGATCTTGGGCAGATTTATATGCCCAAGTGATACTCAAACGTATCATTTTTACCTTGTTTGTTGTGCAATGTGTATATAATATCATGTAATTAGTAAAAAAATGCGAATTTATACTAACCAACATGATTAGCATTTGTTTTGCAGGTAAATGTGATTTTTAGGAGCTAAAATGCATGTTGGAACTATGTCAGAGTTGGACTTGGATGCGAGCGTGGAAAAGGCCTTGGAATGCACATTTTATAAGGGCTCCGCGATGGAGCCGTGCCACGCTACCATCGCGGTAGCACACTGCCTGAACAGGAATTAAAATGGCAAATTCCAGTGTGCCTTCACATCAGCTCCGTGGCACGGAGAGAGGCCTCCGTGTTGGCCTCCGTGCCACGTTGAGGTTAATTTACCGGACCCTGAAATTCCAGTGAAGGTCCGCGTCCACGCCGTGTCACGGAGGCAGTGCTCCGCGTTGGCCTCCGTGACACGTTGCTTGTTATTCCGGGAAAAATTTCCCACTAGTATAAATAGCACACTTAGGTTTATTTTAATTAGTTTTTAGTTTTTTAGACGGAGTTCAGAAGTGGAGAGCAAGGACGTGGGTTAGTAGCAGTTGAGGAACGAAAAAGCTAAGGGATTTCTTCTCTTCTTTTCTTCTTTCTATCAATTGTACGTATGATTTACACTCATTTTAGGATGATCAATCCACAAATGAGTGGCTAATTCTCTTCCTTGCTGAGGTTTTGAACATGTGTAATGAATTTTGATTGTAAATGATATGGTTTTCTTCTTCTTCTTTAATGTTGTTCTATTAATTCTTGTTCTTACTGCATTAGTGCTTGGACAACATTAATGTACATCTAAAAAGTCCAATTTCACTCGAAAGAGCAAGAAATTGGAAAGTTGTGAATTAATAGGGTATTGTTCTTAACTTGATTTGGGAAAATTGGGTTTTGATGTGCTTTCCTGATAGAAATATACTTGAAAGCCGTATTAGTCAATTTAGGAACCGGAATTGTAGTGCTAGGTCATAAATTGCATTTGATCACAGAAATGTAGACGGATGGTTTATGATTCTAAAGTGAAATTAAATACGAGAGTTTTAATTTCTAGGCTAATGTTCTTGGCTAGCAACATGAAGAAGAGATTAACCAAATTATCATGATTATCAAGTTCATTACTTGTTCTTAACCTTGGCATGTTCATATCCATTGTCAAAATTCACAAGTAAATAGTTGTTATTAATTGTAGTATATATAGTTTAGAAACAAAAACTCAAGTAACTATTGGTTACATTGTTGTGAGCATAATTAGAAGTGAAATAGGAATATAGTAAACTAGGCAATTTTACATATCTTGAGCCTCCTTGGATCGATACTTGGCTACTTAGCCACTTTATTACTTGTTTGACCACGTGCACTTGCGTGTCGGTTTATAATATATAATACCAACCTGAGCAGCAGACCGCGAACAGAGGGATTAGAAAATGAGGGAAAAAGGGAGGGTTTTGGGGTTAAAAGTAAGAAAATCGCGCGGGTCACCCGGCGACCCAGTGTGACCCGTTGCGATATACACGGCAACGTGTCACGGAGTGCATCGCGGTGCACTGCCTCCGTGACACGGAGCCATCGCGAGACTATTCTGGAAATTTTTAAAATTTTCGGGTTATACCACAACGTGTCACGGAGGGTAACGCGGAGGTCCTCCTCCGTGACACGGAGCTATCGCCCCAGCTCACTGTTTTCCACTTTTTATTAATTTTTCATACCTCGACTTTTCCTTCGCGATTCCATGCATATTTTTCTCCGTTTGACCTGAAGTTCATCTCATTATACAAAATTAGTTAGAATTATAGGTTTCACTCTAAATACAAATAAAACAAAAACTAAAACGAAAAGTTTTGTTGTAAATCAAGAAAAAGAAAAAGAAAAATCTATTTACACTTTACAAAATGAAAGGGAAAAAAAAAATTTCACGGGTTGCCTCCCGTGCAACGCCTGGTTTACCGTCGCGGCTCGACATCGTTTAAGCTCAATTATCCGCTAGGGTGATGGACGATTTCTCTCGATCACCGTCCTCCCCCCAGTAGTGCTTACACCTTTCCTGTGGTTTTCCCATTAACTCTCGGGAATCCTCCATCTGCTTATCATCACCTTGATCAATCACATTGATCACCGAGAGTTCTTCATGCACCGTCAGGAGCTTGGGTGACTTGTACACATCGAACACCTCTACCTTGTCATGTGCTCGCATTGCTAGCTGCCCCGCAGCTATGTCGATTAGTGCTTTCCCGGTTGCCAAGAAGGGACGCCCCAAAATAAATGGGACTTCCGCGTCTGGTTCAAAATCCAGCACGACAAAATCTACCGGGAAAATTAGGGAGCCAACTTGCACCAGAACGTCCTCAACAATGCCATCGGGCCTGGCTAAGGATCGATCCGCCAACTGCAAGATTACTGTTGTGGGTCTAGGACTCCCTAGGCCCAACTTTCTGAATACCGAAGACAGCATCAAATTTATGCTCGCTCCCAAGTCACACAATCCACGAGCTCGGATGCTCTACCTAATAGTAATCTGGATAGTAAAACTCCCAGGGTCTTTTAGCTTTCTGGGCAGTCTATTTTGAATCCGGGAAGTGCACTCCTCCGTTAGAGCCACCATAGCATACTCAGTCAACCTACTTTTGTTGGCCACGATGTCTTTTATGTACTTAGCATATTTCGGCACTCCCTGCAAGACATCAACAAGAGGTAAGTTAACATGTACCTGTTTCAGCACCTCCATGAATTTCTTGAAACACACCTCCTCTTTGTGTTTCTTTAGTCGTTGAGGGAACGGGGGTGGAGGTCTTTCTGATTCAGCTTCTTTGGTCTTCCCCCTTTCAGAACTTTGCTCCCTCTCAACTTCTGTTGCTCCCGACTGCTGAGGTGGTCTTTCTGGTTCCACCTCTTTCAGCTGCAAACCACTCCTTGTGGTCACTGCATTTACCTGCTTGGGATTGGGATCCGTGTCGCTCGGCAGTCCTCCTCTAGGCCTTGTGTTTTGGGCACTAGCAAATTGCCAAAACTGATATTCAAGTGCCTTGGTAGCTAATTGGTTGTTTTTCACTTCGGCTGCCAATTTCACATAGTCAGCTTGCAATTGAGCTTGGTTAGCTATCATGGTCTTGAACATCTCCTCAATGCTGGGTGATGGTGGTGGAGGAGGTGCATTGTTGTTCCTGAATTGAGCTTGGTAGTTCTGCTGCCCTCCTTGATTCCTTTGCACACCCTGACCCGAACTTTGGCCCTGATGGTTGTTGCTACCCATGAGAAATTAGGATGATTCCTCCAATTGGAGTTGTAGCTACTACCATACTGCTGGTGGTTCCTTTGTGCATTACCCACAAAGTTTACCGAGTCAGGATTGGCTCCACAACACTCAGCTGAGTGCTCACTGCTTCCACACACTTCACACCACATCTGTTGTACTGCATTAACTGGGGCTTGAGGCTGGTTCAATGTCATGTTGCTGAAGTGAGTGTTCAGCTGATTTTGCAATGCAGCTATCTGTGTAGCGATAGCTGTAAGCCCATCCACTTCAAGAACTCCTGCTGCTTTCCTTGTCCCACCTCTTGATGAATCAGCATTCCATTCTGGATTGCTCTGTGAAATACGGTTCAACAAGTTGTACTGCTCCTCATATGTTTTCTCCAGCGCTTGCCCTCCAGCTGCTGAATCTAGCAATATTTTGGTGTGGGGTTCCAAACCCTCAATAAATGTGTGCACCAACACATCATTGGACTGATGATGATGAGGACAATCCCGCAACATGGATTTAAATCTCTCCCAGGCCTGATATAAATTTTCTCCCTCTCTCTGTTTGAAACTTAGAATCTGACTTCTAAGTCTTGCTGTTTTACCAGAGGGAAAAAACATTATCAAGAACTTTCGTGCAAGATCATCCCACGTAGAAATAAAATTCGGTGGCTCAGCTTTCAACCACCTCTTGGCTTCTCCCAATAATGAGAATGGGAACAATGTAAGCCGGACATAGTCTGATGACACTCCAACGGGTATGTAAGTATCACTTATCTCCAAAAAATTTTGGAGATGTTGCTGTGGATCTTCATGAGGGAGACCGGTAAATTGCCCGCTAGTGTGCAACAACTGCACCATATTCTGTTTAAGTTCAAATCTCCCTCCCGGCTCAGGTTTGCGGATACTCGATGTAACATTATTGGCATGTGGGATTGCCACCTCGCGAACCGGCCGAGCTGCTGCTTCTTCGGGCAGTAACACTGCCCGTACTACCGGTGGATTCTGTTGTTGCTCCATGATCGTCTGTCTGAGCGACTGCAGCTTTCTTTGTAGAGCTTCTCTTCGTTTACTGTGAAATATTCTTTCTAGCTCTATATACGATTCCACCAGCTCCTTATCTCTTGCCAGTGTTCAACAGCAATTAAGTCTGCAAAATACAGGCTAAGACCAAGTTGTCAACACTAAGAAAATAAAAATACAGTAAATTAACACTTAAAACAATTTCACCAATTGCCAAGTCCCCGACAACAGCGCCAAAAACTTGTTCGCGTGATTTGTGGGGTATATAAAACGACACGCAAGTGCACGTGGTCGAACAAGTAGTAAGTGGCTTTAGTAAGCCAAGTATCGATCCCACAGAGACTTGGATTAAGTGCAATTTGCTCAAGTGTACTATATTTTACTTCTACAAATGCAGACAATGGTGTAACCAAAAGTTTGATAGTTTGTTTTATAGATTTTTATACTAAAACTAGGAACAATTATCTACTTTGAATCTGAACTATGAATGAAAGCATGCTGAGGCTAAACGAACATGTAATGAAACTAATTATCATCATAATTTGGTTAATCTTTTCCTCCAGTTGCTAGCCAAGAACATTTGCCAAGAGATTAAAACTCTCGTATTTAACCTCACTTAAGAATCATGAACCATCCGTCTACATTTCTGTGATCAAATGCAATTCATGTCCTAGCCATACCATTCCGGTTCCTAAATTGACTAATATGACTTTCAGGTATATTTCTATCCTGAAAGCAAATCAAGACTCAATTTTTCCAAACCAAGTAAAGAACATATCCTATTAATTCACAACTTTCCAATTTCTTGCTCTCTCGAGTGAAACCGGACTTTTTAGATGTACATTAACGTAGGCCACACATTAATGCAGTAAGAACAAGAATTAATAGAACAACATGGAAGAAAAGATGGAAAACCAAAGAATCAATGATCAAATTTCATTACAATTGTTCATAACCTCAGCAAGGAGAGGAATTAGCCACTCATTTGTGGATTAAACATCATAAAATGAGTGTTAATCATACAAGCAATTGAATTAAAGAAGAAAGAAAGAGAGAAAAAACCCTGATATTTTCGTCCCTCAACTGCCTGTAACCCACGTCCTTGCTCCACCAAGTCAGAATATTTAAAAATGAACCTAAGTGTTCTATTTATACTGCTGAAAATTTTTTCCGAAATAACGAGCAACGTGTCACGGAGTGCATCGCGGAGCACTGCCTCCGTGACACGCTACGAACGCGGACCCTCACTGGAATTGGGGGTCCGAGAATTAAAGCTCAACGTGACACGACGTGCATCGTGGAGCACTGGCTCCGTGCCACGGAGCAAACGCGGACCCTCTCTGGAATTTGGGCGAATTTTGCCCATCTAGGCAGAAGGCCTCCACGATGGCAGCGTGACACGGCTCCATCACGGAGCCCCTTTAATTCATGCTGTCCAATGCCTTTTCCCTTGCTCGCATCCAAGTCCAACTCCGATATCATCCAACATGCATTTTAGCTTCCCGAAATCACATTTTACCTGCAAAACAATGCTAATCATGTTGGTTAGTATAAATTCACATTTTATTACCAATTACATGAGAATGTATACACATTGCTAGATAAATAAGGCGAAAATGATACTTTTGAGTATCACTTCGGCATATAAATTTGCCCAAGATCACCGACCTACCCGTATTATACAACAAAAGAAAATGAACTACACCTCTGAATATCAAGCTCCAGATGACAGGAGCTGATGACTCTATGAGCTAGCTAGAATCACGAGGGATTGGCTCCTCGTCTATGAGTACCTGCAGGCAAGTAATGCAGCGCCCTAAACGGGCGTCAGTACCACTAGTACCGAGTATGCAAAGCAAACTGAACATGACTGGATATAAACAACAATTCTAGTAAATTCTGAATAGCAGGAAGTATCTAAACGGTCTGAACTAGCAGGATCTGGTATAGGCTTATCTATACTGGAGGTAAGGTAGAATCATACCTGTCGTCATTGCGACCTGCGGTCTATCAACTAATAGATATCATGTATATACATATAGCAAGCATGTTTAAACTAAAAATACTATCTGTACTCCGATTTGTCATTCTGAACTCTTCTCTGTGTTATACTGATTCTCATACTGAACTATACTATATCTGAGATATTATCTGACTGTCTGATTATAATGTAACTGAGATATCATCTGACTGTCTGATATTGCTTACTAACTTTTATTCTGAATATATATCATAATATCATAAAACATACTTGCTAAATTCAAACTGGACTCAATTCTCGACTTCTGAGTTCTTTCTTCTATACATCAGGCTATCTACCATACTGGATTACTAACTTGCCGAAGGAATTAGCGTTACATACCTTCGCTTCGGCATTCCCGACTAACTAGCGTAGTTTGGTCAGTATTTCTGCTATTTCTCCCAACTGCATTCATATACATATCAATTAGAGCTAAATACGCTAATATTCTGGAAGAAAATATCACTTTCAATATATATATAGCCCAAACTTTGGCTTATCGAAAAAAACGGTCGAAAACTCGCTATTTCTCGAGAGTCCAGAAGGGAGAAATACTCATCTTAGGGATAGGAGTATATTGACACTAATTTAGAGCAATTCCACTTACCTTAGTTCGGTAGCACGATGATTCGCCGACCAAATTTCACGAACTAAATCCGTAGGAATGCTCCTTACAGCTTAATACCTCGATATCTAGAGTTAATTTGAGTTTGGACCACGTTTGAAGGCTTAATCGGACGAAAATTATCAAAGAACCTTCGCCCCCCTCTGTTTTCTCTCGACTTTTCTGGAAAATTTATGAAATATAACTTTAAAACCGAAGTTTGAGGCTTATATACTTGGGCCTAAACAGGGCCTCCGTGACACGCAGCTAACACGGAGGCCCTCCCTCCGTGGCACGTTGCCATCGCGGAGGGGCTCTGCCCCGGCTCCTTCCGCGATGGTTTGACGGATTTCTTATCCGGTCTTTCCCCGGGCCTTTTCCTAGCATGTATGACATTCAAAAACTCTTAACAAACATGCGAATAGGCCATCTACATGTCAAGATTTATGGGGTGTAACATTCTCCCCCCTTAAGAACATTCGTCCTCGAATGTGAACTTCTATTTATAAGAATTCTCGACTTTCTCAAGTTATTTCTAGAAAAATTTTGGCAGAGTCTCCCCTGTTATATGGAATATCTCAAGAACCTGAAATGCAGAAAAGTCCAATACAGGTACTACACACAATACTATAGTATCCATCTCATAAAAGACGAGAGTCGACAAACTCATTTATACATATACTACAAGGCACTATATAAAATAACAATACTAACATACCTGTTATCTGACTAGGCTTGGAACAAATGAGGATATCTGGTTTTCATATCTTCCTCTGCCTCCTAAGTCATCTCCTCTCGGTTCCTGTTACGCCACAGTACCTTGACAGACGCAATATCTTTAGTTCTCAATCTACAAATCTGTCTGTCTAAGATAGCTACTGGAACCTCTTCATAGGCCAGTTCTTGCGTAACCTAGATATCCTGGACTGGGACTGCTCTAGATGGGTCTCCTATGCATTTCCTTAGCATAGATACGTGAAAAACTGGATGAACAGATTCTAATTCTGGAGGCAAGTTCAACTCATATGCCACTTGGCCTATTCTTCGACGAATCTAATAAGGCCCAACGAACCTCGGGCTGAGCTTACCTTTCTTACCGAATCTCATCACCCCTTTCATCAGAGATACTTTTAGAAATACCCAGTCATTCACATCAAACTCTAGGTGTCTGCGTCGCACATCAGCATACGATTTCTGGCGGCTCTATGCAGTCAGTAGGCGTTCTTTGATAAGCTTTACTTTCTCCTGACTGTTGAATAATGTCTGGCCCAATCAGCGCTGACTCTCCCACTTCAAACCAGCCAACTGGCGATCTACATTTTCGCCCATACAGTGCCTCAAAGGGTGCCATCTGGATAGCTGAGTGATAACTATTATTATAAGTAAACTCAATCAGTGGCAAATGCTCGTCCCAGATACCTCTAAAATCTAGCACACACGCCCGTAGCATATCCTCGAGCGTCAGAATAGTGCGTTCAGCCTGTCCATCTGTCTGAGGGTGGAATGCTGTGCTCAAATTAATCTGCGTTCCCAGACCTCTCTGAAATAACTGCCAAAATCTAGCTGTAAATTGTGCTCCTCTGTCAGAGATAATAGATACTGGAACACCGTGTAATCTAACTATTTCTCTGATATACAATTCAGCGTAATCTTCGGCCGAGAAAGTAGCTTTCACTGGCAGGAAATGGGCTGATTTCGTCAGTCTGTCAACTATTACCAAAATGGAATCATGTCTATGTCTGGTACGGGGTAATCCTACCACAAAATCCATGTTTACTGCTTCCCATTTCCAGAGAGGCACAGCTATGTCTTGAGTTAACCCTGGTTTCTGGTGTTCCGCGTTTACCTGTTGGCAGTTAGGACATTGGGCTACAAATTCTGCTATTTCCTTCTTCATACTTGGCACCAGTAGATTTCCTTGATATAGTGGTACATTTTCATCGCGCCTGGGTGGAGAGAATAACGGGCGTAATGTACCTCATTCATAATCTGCTGGCGGAGCCCTGAAACGTCTGGAACACAGAGGCGTCCCCTACATCGCAGCACTTCATCCTCAGTTATCTGAAAATCTGGCGCTTTTCCTTGCTGAATTCTGTCCTTAAGTTGGACCAGGTCAGGATCTTCATATTGTCGTTCTTTTACCTCTACCACTAATGATGAAACAGCGGTGTTCTGAATTACCGCTCTGTTGTCCTCTATTTCTGCTACACGAACGACTAGGCTGGCTAATTGATGTATTTCTCTGACCAACTCCCGCTGCTCGAGCTGCAAATCCGCCAAACTTCCCATTGATTTACGGCTGAGAGCATCTGCTACTACATTGGCTTTTTCCGGATGATACAGAATGTCCACGTCATAATCTTTCAATAACTCCAACCAGCGACGTTGTCGCAAATTCAACTCCCTCTGAGTGAAGATATACTGTAGGCTCTTATGATCTGTGAAAATATCCACATGGACGCCATACAAGTAATGTCTCCACATCTTTAAGGCGTGGATCACTGCGGCTAACTCCAGGTCATGGGTAGGGTAATTCTTTTCGTGTTTCCTCAGCTGTCTGGAAGCATATGCAATCACTTTACCGTACTGCATCAACACACAACCTAACCCAATACCTGATGCGTCACAATACACTGAATAACCTTCTGTACCTTCCGGTAATGCTAACACTGGAGCAGAGGTTAATCTATATTTTAATTCTTGGAAACTCTGCTCACATGCCTCTGTCCACTGAAACTTTACTGCTTTCTGCGTCAGTTTAGTCAGAGGTGCCGCTATAGTGGAGAATCCCTCAACAAATCTTTTGTAATATCCCACTAATCCCAGAAAATTGTGGACTTCGGTCGGAGTGGTAGGTCTAGGCCATATTTTGACTGCTTCTATTTTCTGCGTATCAACCTGTATACCAGCATCCGACACAATATGTCCTAAGAAGGCTACTGAGTTTAGCCAGAATTCACATTTGGAGAACTTAGCATACAACTGACGGTCCCTGAGAATCTGGAGCACTGTCCGTAAATGGGCCTGGTGGTCTGCCTCTGAGCGAGAATACACCAGAATATCATCGATAAATACTATCACAAACAGGTCCAGGTATGGTCTGAAGGTGCTGTTCATCAGGTCCATAAATACTGTTGGGGCATTCGTCAACCCAAAAGACATAACTAAGAATTCAAAGTGGCCATATCGGGTCCTGAAGGTCGTCTTAGGAATGTCTCTTTCACGAACTCAAACCTGATGATATCCGGACCATAAGTCAATCTTGGAGAAATATCTAGCCCCTTGTAGATGATCAAATAAATCATCTATTCTGGGAAGCGGGTACTTATTCTTTACTGTAACTTTATTCAGCTGCCGATAATCTATACACATGCGGAGCGAGCCATCCTTCTTTCTCACAAATAGAACTGGCACACCCCACAGTGAAGTACTCGGCCTGATAAAACCCTTATATAGCAGGTCCTTCAGCTGCTCCTTTAATTCTCTAAGTTCAGCAGGAGCCATACGATACGGAGGAATTGATATAGGCTGAGTGCCTGGTAGCAAGTCGATTGCAAAATCTATTTCCCTTTTTGGGGGAATACCAGGTAGCTCATCTGGAAATACATCAGGGAATTCATTCACCACTGGAACAGACTGGAGTGTCGGAGACTCTACCCGAACATCCTGAACTCTGACTAGGTGGTAAATACATCCCTTCGCTATCTATTTCCACGCCTGAAGGTAGGAAATAAACCTACCTTTTGGCGTAGTTGTGCTTCCCTTCCACTCTCGCATTGCCTCCCCTGGAAAGTGGAATCGGACCGTCTTGGTCCAACATGCTAAGTTGGCATAACACGACACCAACCAATCCATACCCATAATGGCATCGAAATCAATCATCTCTAGTTCTACCAGATCTACTGTAGTCTGATGATCAGCAACCTCTACTGTACACCCTCGATAAATTCTACTGGCTATAATGGAGTCACCGACGGGTGTAGATACTGAGAAGGGATGCTGTAATAATTCTAGTGCAACACTAAACTTTCAAGCCACAAATGGGGTAACATAGGACAAAGTGGACCCTGGATCAATCAGTACATAACACAGCATGAGCAAATAGTCATCATACCTGTTACCACATCTGGAGACGCCTCTGAGTCCTGTTTCCCTGGTAATGCATAGGTACGGCTTGAGCCCGTACCTGAACTAGAGGCTCCTGATCTACCTCGGCCTCTACCTGCTGAACCTAAGGGCCTACGCCCTGCCGAGGCTGCTGGAGCTCATTGCCCTGCGGATCCCCCGTCCTGGCTATCTCGGCTACCTTGCCCCCTGGCTGGACAATCTCTCATCCGGTGCCCCTCCTGCCCGCATATATAACATCCTGAGGAGCCATATCTACAAGCTCCGATGTGAGGTCAGCTGCAAATAGGGCAGGGTGGGGGTGTGTATCTGCTCTGCTCTACCCTCCTCTGCTGAGGTGAATCCACCGTTCGAGAACTGCCACCAGATTCTGACTGCTCTCGACGAATAAATCTACCCCTCTGCTGTTGTGGTGGAGGTGGGGGTCTAGGGGGCCTGTCTGACAACCGGGGCCTGGGTCCTCTGAGTCCCCTCTACATATCGTCTGATCTATCCCTGCGGCGTTGCTCCTGATTTGTCTGTCTACTATCCTGTTTCCACTGTCTAAGGCCCTCAATAGTCTGGGCAAAGGCCTGCACCCGGGCAATGTCCATATCTTCCCGTAATGTAGCTGTCATGCATGCCTCAATGTATTCTTGGTTTAGACCCATAATAAACCGGTGGACTTTGGATGACATAGTGTCCATAAAAGCTGGAGCATAGCGGGCTAAGGAGTCAAACTGTAAGGCATATTCTCATACACTTCTCGCCCCCTGCTCCAAGTGCAAAAACTAATCCATCTGGGCCTGCCGGATCTCCCGTGGCAAATAACGGTCTAGGAAGGCCTCCGAGAAGCTGGACCAGGTCGGAGGGGCAACATCTCTCCCTCGAGACCTTTCCCAGCTCTCGTACCATAGCACAGCTACGTCTCGCAACCAAAATACTGCTAACTCAACTGATTTTGTAGGTGTCACATGCATGACTCGAAAGATTCTCTGCATCTGATCTAGGAAATCTTGGGGGTCCTCTGCCTGATCTGACCCTGTGAATTGTGGGGGACCCAATGGCCAAAATTCTCTGACCCTCGAACTGCCAGATCAACCTGATGGCTCTGCTGTTACAGGTGGCACTGACTGGCGCTGAGTGGCCATCATTTGTGCCAACATAACAACTGCACTGCGAACTTCCTGGTCGGATGGTGTAGGTACAGGAGCTATCGGAGGCGGTGTCGTTCCAAATGGCTCCTGGTGAGATGGGGACTACTGAGAAGGCTGTGATGATGCCTCTATATCGCCCTCAGATCGGGCTGACTCTGAATGAAGCTGAGGCATCCTACTGGTGCCTTCTCCTGCTGTGGTATCCAATCTTCTACCTGTGGCAGGGTGTCGCTGGTCTACCATTTTTATCTGTAGACAAAGAATATGATAAGTTTTAAGGACTCGACCCTATACTGTACTGTTCTATGGTACGACTGAATATGAAAAAAGAGTAACCATCCTATTATGCCTTGCAGCCTCCTGCCTATAGTATGTGGTGCACAACACATCCATAGACAAGACTCTATCTAGCACGGCTTGCAGACTCCCTGGGACACGACCTGCTCTGATACCAAGTTTGTCACGCCTTGCCTTGGGGGGTATGACTGGCACCTGGTGCCCTGCTAGGACCTGAATTGCTAGACTACTGAGCCTAAGCACATCTGGTGCCTGGCTGGCTATAACTCAGATTCACGGGACCAACGGGCTATATAACGACTGTAAACACAGCCTCTGGCCAACTAGGCCTATAGCCACCTGTACTATAACATCAGCTAACCAGAGTCACGCTCATATAGGGAAACCTATGCGGGCCGACAAGGCCACCATGCTGTCTAGTTGTCTCTAACTCAATATAATGAATACTGAACATCTACGTTACCGGCAAGGTCACCACTACTATCTGAATACGGCCCCACTTGGCCAACACAATCAACAACACTAAACAGCTAAACAAACGCATGGCCCCACACGACCGGCACAACTAACCACAGGGAGATATATATACACAATCTGCAAGCCTCTAAGAATACTGATAAGATGGTCGGGATAGGGCCCCGACCTACCCGCATTATACAACAAAAGAAAATGAACTACAACTCTGAATATCAAGCTCCGGATGACAGGAGCTGATGACTTTATGAGCTGGCTGGAATCACGAGGGATCGGCTCCTCGTCTATGAGTACCTGCAGGCAAGTAATACAGCGCCCCAAATAGGCGTCAGTACCACTGGTACCGAGTATGCAAAGCAAACTGAACATGACATATAAACAACAATGCTAGTAAATTCTGAATAGCAGGAAGTATCTAAACGGTCTAAACTAGCAGGATCTGGAATAGACATATCTGTACTGGAGGTAAGGTAGAATCATACCTATCGTCATGGCAACTTGTTGTCTATCAACTAATAGATATCATGTATATACATATATATATATATATATATATATATATATATATATATATATATATATATATATATATATATAACACAAGAACCTATACCAGCCCCCATAATCCGGAAGGTGCCAACCAACACACAATTTATAAACCCCTACCCGGGTTAAAACCACCCAAAAATAAATCACTCCACTCGTCTATTAACTACGAGCACCTCTACCGGCCCCCTGGGTCTCCATCTCGGGCTATGGCCTCTGATACAAATAACTGTGTCTGAGCCCGAAGGACTCCTGTACTGTAAACTGTAATCTGTATCTGTAATCTGCCCCCTGGGCGCAAGCGTACAACAGGGTGAGCTATACTGCTATGCTGATCAGCCTGATATGGGGAATGCTCCATCCTATCTTCGTCCTACTGCGGACGACATACCACTCCTTGGAGTGGCGTATCCCCACCCTCACGGTGGGTCGACACAGTTACCAACCCAGGGGCGGCGAGGAAGCTCAAAGGGTGCCCTGATAACACAAACAGGTCTCAACAAACAATAATCACATATAGCAAGCATGTTTAAACTGAAAATACTATCTGTACTCCGATTTCTCATTCTGAACTCTTTTTTGTGTTATACTGATTCTCATACTGAACTATACTGTATCTGAGATATTATCTGACTGTCTGATTATATTGTAACTGACATATCATCTGACTGTCTGATATTGCTTTACTAACTTTTATTCTGAATATATATCATAATATCATAAAACATGCTTGCTAAATTCAAACTGGACTCAATTCTCGACTTCTGAGTTCTTTCTTCTATACATCACGCTATCTACCGTACTGGATTACTAACTTGCCGAAGGAATTGGCGTTACATACCTTCACTTCGGAGTTTCCGACTAACTGGCATAGTTTGATCAGTATTTCTGCTATTTCTCCCAACTGCATTCATATACATATCAATTAGAGTTAAATACGCTAATATTCTGGAAGAAAACATCACTTTCAATATATATATAGCCCAAACTTTGGCTTATCGAAAAAAACGGTCGAAAACTCGCTATTTCTCGAGAGTCCAGAAGGGAGAAATACTCACCTTAGGGATAGGAGTATATTGACACTAATTTGGAGCAATTCCACTTACCTTAGTTCGGTAGCACGACGATTCGCCGGCCGAATTTCACGAACTAAATCTGTAGGAATGCTCCTTACTGCTTAATACCTCGGTATCTAGAGTTAATTTGAGTTTGGATCACGTTTGACGGCGTAATCAGATGAAAACCTTCGCCCCCCTCTGTTTTCTCTCGACTTTTCTGGAAAATTTATGAAATATAACTTTAAAACCGAAGTTGGAGGCTTATATACTTGGGCCTAGACAGGGCCTCCGTGACACGGAGCTAACGCGGAGGCCCTCCCTCCGTGGCATGTTGCCATCGCGGAGGGGCTCTGCCCCGGCTCCTTCCGCGATGGTTCGACGGATTTCTTATCCGGTCTTTCCCCGGGCCTTTTCCTAGCATGTATGACATTCAAAAACTCTTAACCAACATGCGAATAGGCCATCTACATGTCGAGAATTTACGGGGTGTAACAGATTCTGGATGAATTTCATGAGAAATGGGAGAGTTAGTATCAGTACTTGTGCTTGATTGATATAAAGGATGATCAGTTTCTGATATGGAAAGAAGTGGTTGTCTAGGCACAAGTTCATCAGTAACATTTGCTGGTGTGCAATGCTTGGACAAATGATCCTCAACAGAATTAACAGAATTAGTTACTCTAGGAAATGCAGAAGTAGGAGCTTGTGTAAAGAACTTCAACACAGAATCAAAACTAGAGCCAATAGGAGTAAGAACAAAAGGAAAAATAGTTTCATGAAACACTACATCTCTAGAAACATGTATCTTCTTGGTAGCTAAGTCTAGTACTCTATACCCTTTTGTATCATAAGGATATCCAACAAAAACATGAGGTGTTGCTCTTGGTTCAAATTTATCTTTGTGTGCCTTAAGTGTAGTTGGGAAACACAAACATCCAAAGGCTCTTAGATGAGAATAGGTAGGTTTCTTGTGATAGAGGAGTTCAAAAGGAGTTTTATTATTAAGAACTGTTGATGGTAGCCTATTTATTATGTACACTGCTATTTTAAGACACTCTCCCCATTATCTCAAAGGTAGTTTGGATTGGTAAAGTAAAGCTCTGGCTATCTCCAAAGATGTTTATGTTTTCTTTCCACTACTCCATTCTGTTGGGGTGTGTATGGGCATGTCTTTTGATGTATGATTCCTTTGCACTGGAAGAAATTGAAAGCCTCATTACTAGTGAACTCTGAACCATTATCAGATCTAATGGTTTTGAGTTTAGTTTAAAACTGATTTTCAATGAGGAACACAAAGACTTTGATGCTTTGAATGGCACCACTTTTACAATGTAGCAACTGTATCCATGTAGCTCTGCTGTAATCATCTACCAAGGTGAGAAAATATCTGTGATTATCATGTGTAGGTGTATGATATGGTCCCTAGATATCCATATGAAGAACATCAAAAATTTTGGCGGTTTTAATGGCACTTCGGGTGAAAGGTATTCTGGTTTGTCTTGCCATGGGACAGACTGAGCATAAGAAAGGCTGTTTGGGTGAAAATCTGACAGGGATAGTTGAGATACATCTCATTTTTACAAAAGGTACATGTCCTAGCCTGTTGTGCCATAAGTGATCAACATTATTTTCACAGAATGCAGAATTCATAGAACCAATATTTTCCATTGAATGAGAAGACATTACCGATGAACTGCTGGTTAACATTGATGTGAGTCAGAGGATATTACAGATGAGCTACTGGACAGTACTAATGGTTTGTTATTCAATTTTTCACAAGACAAGCTAGGAGTCTTTACAAAATTTGAATTGTAGTCATTCAAAATAGGAAAAGACAAATTAGAAATTGATGAGTTGTAGGTACTAAAAGAAGCAGAATTTCCAGTGTGGCATTTGGAACAAAGGAAGTATAGTCCATCTCTAGCTTTACCAATCTCCAGTGGCCTCTTCATTGAAGGGCCCTGCATTAGACATAAAGCATCATTGAAACTAACAATACCTTTGAGATGTGAAGCCAAACAGTGGACTGAAACTAAATTGAACTTGAAACTAGGGACAAATAGGACTCTATGTAGAATCAAATTTGGTCCAATAACAACATCACCAACCTCAGTTACCTTCACCCTGTATCCATTTGGCAAAGTCACAAGAAAAGGATATGGCAATATTTTAATCTATGTTAGTAAGGTTTTATTAAAGGTCATATGGTGTGTAGCACCAGAGTCAATTATCCAAGAATCAGCAGACAATTTCAGGCACTTACATGACAAATCACCTATTTCAGTTATGGAAGAGTAACAAGCTAAGATACCTGCAAGATTTACAGCTCCACAAGCAATGTTGTTTGAATTATCCTCTGACTGATCGTGCTGCATCCTTGTTAGAAGACTTATTAATTGCTCATATTGATCCTTGGACAGATTGTGACTAATCTGGCTTGTTCCTTGAATATCAGTTGCACAATTTCCATGGACATTTGGTGCACTTCCTCTTGCATTCCTTCCCTTTGTGAACTTAAAAGTTGGTGGAAGACCATGCAGCCTGTAACACTTGTCCTTAGTATGACCAGATTTCTTACAATGTTCACAGAAGAAGCTAGATTTGTTGAATGAGTATTCAGATCCACTTGCATTACTTCCTCCAGTATTTTTCGAATGATTATAGTGTTGTTGTTTATAGGTTGCCCTGAAATTCATGTTTCCAAACCTTCTAGCATTTAGAGAAGTGGATTCAAAACCAAGTCGACTTTGAGGCTTAACTTCTTGTTGCTTCTCCTCTTGAACTAGAATTGCAAAAGCTTGTGCCATATTAGGCAGTGGATTCATCATCAGGATGCTACCTCTAATCACAGTATACACTTTATTTAGGCCCATTGAGAATTGAATTAATCTCCTATCTTGCTCAGACTTCTGCAGAGAAGCCTTCCCTCCGCATTTACACAAACATGTGCAGTGCAAGTTCAGATCCAGTGCACTTAATTCCTCCCAGAGTTTTCTCATCTTCGTATAATAAGCAGTAATATCGAGATTTCCTTGAACAAACTCATTTATATCCCTTTGCAACTGATAAAGTCCAACTCCATTAGTTTGGTCATACCTGTCCTCAAGTTCATCCCAAAGTTCTTTTGCATTGTTGACATATTATAAACTATCCATCAGCTTCGGTGATAACGAATTTAGCATCCATGAAGTAACCATATCATTGCACCTCTCCCACATTGCATAACCTTCTGAGTTTAGATCTGGTTTCTTACACTTTCCGTCTATAAAACCAAGCTTATTTTTCACTGATAATGCCCTAAGTATACCTCGCCTCCATGATCTATACCCTGTTCCATCGAACTTTACCGGAATTAAGGCAGATGCGGCGCTTTCTGATGGATGTATGTACATCGGACTCAACATATCTAGAAAACCTTGACTGCCTGAGGTTGAATTCGAAGCTCCTTGAGAAATTGCCATTGTCGAGCTTTGAAAAATAGCTCAAACTTGTAAATTGATCAGAAAATTAATAAAACGATGATGATCGACTGTTCGCAAATCGATCAGAAAATTGGGAGAAATCGATGATGAGTGATCTCAGAAGGAAAAAAAAACAGAGAAATAGAGAAATATTGGAGGAAATCGAGATTGAATCGCATCGCATGTGCTCTGATACCATGTCGAAACAGAGTATGCGCAGAGGAAGAAGTAGAAGAAGAAGAAGAGGGGAAGGAAGTTATTATTTAACCTCCATTGGAAAGAAGAAAACACTGCATATGAAAAGGATATTTTGTGGAAATGAAAAACTTAATTAAAATGCAGAGTTTGATCTGTTTATATACATACATGAGTAGGAAAAGAAAGAAGAAAAAAACTGGTTAACTAACCAAGATAGTTAACTAACTAATGTTGTTAACTAACTAACTCTAACTAATTTTCTAACTAATTTCTTAACTAACTCAACTAACATCATAATTCTAACATTATATTCCAAACAAATGTGGTACTATTACGAATCTGTTAGCATTTTTATTCACGCAATGTGCAATTATTTTGATAAAAGAAATAGTTATATAAAATTATTATTTTATTTATTTGAGCATATTAAATTTAACTTTTAAAATAAAGTTATAATTGTGATTTTGCATCCTTACAATATATCTTAAAATAAAATTTTTATGAAATAGAAGATAAAAGAAACTTGTTATGTTTATGTTAAACTAATAAATATATTACGCATGTATTCATATATATTTTTATCATTAAATATTAATTAGTTACATATTTTTTTAATTTATAACTTAATCATAATAATTAGTATGGTTCAATATAAACATCGAATGAAGATGAATTTTTACCATTAAAAACTATTTTAAAATCTACATTAATTCAATTATCCATAATTTTAGAATTTCTTCGGTCACCGTAAAAATATACTTAACAATTGATAATATTTATTGAGACAAACTTCTATTTTTAATAAGTTATACGTGAATTTCATGTACAAAAGAAAATTTATTTTAATTTTTATTAGCTTATCACGTGACTTATATTATTGCTCATTACTTTTTATTTTTATAATATAGATAAATATAATTTTTCTTACTCCTTAAATTTTATTTATTTATAAACCTTTACTCTATTTCTCGGAATTATAATATTTAAATTTGTTAATAACAATTGATACTTTCTCTATTTATTTGATCTTTTAAATTAAGTATATTTTTTTATCTAATTATCCTATGCTTACTTTTTTTTCTACTATAATATTTTAATTAGATTTTCCCAGAGAGTGTTTTACCTATGATCCAAAAATATTATGTATTATTGTGATTTCAAATTTTTTCTAAGTGCAAATAGAGAATTATTTTAATTTTTTTATCATAATCTATAATATTTTAAATATTTGTTAGTTTAGTATTGTGCCAATTATTTTTCACATTATATATTTTTTGGGTGATAAATTATTTTTATAATTATTTTAAATTTTTAATAAATAAGCAAAGTATACTGTCTAAGAATATTTACATATAATGATGCCTTTATGTAATTTTTTAATAATTATATATGTTTGAATATTATGCTAAAAAGTATAAAAAATCTGCTTCTCACTTTTGTTGAATATGCATAAAGGAAACTAAAAGAAGAAAAGAAAGAAAATGCATGCTCTGTTTTATAATGGATTAAGATAAATAAAAAATAATAACTATTTTGTATTCAACATACTGCATCCTTTTTAGAAATATATTACTTGATTTAATGTGATAAACAAATCAAATCGTGCATTAAAAACAGTATAACACTCCTAAGTCCTAATAGAAGGGTCGATCTTATTTATATGTTAGTATTATAACTTTCTCATATAAAAATAGATGTTTATAGACCCGTAATTTTGAATTGAAAAGGAAAGAAATGACAAGAAATTTCTGACATATTATTTTTCAATATAACATTAGGATATATTATTATAGTTTGAAATCTAATTTTAAATTATTTATTTTTAAAAGGAGAACCAAAGAGTGTGCTTTTATATAAGTTACAAAGGTAATTTATTTTGAACTAATAATTAATCCACAAGAGTGTTAGAGATAAGTATTTATATATATTGGATAAACTCATGTTTTGGGATGATGAATTAAACATGTGCCTGAATTCATGATTAATATTTTGATCTTCATCCACATACTATTATGCTTCTTCATAAAGGTTTTAGATTTCAGATATGACACCTACAATTATATTTAAGAACTAATTGCATGTTACATCTATATCATAGTTATTTAGGAATCATAAACGTTAGTTAAATGAAAATGTGCTTGCTAGATCAACATATATAAAAAGAAAATCTTTAAAATAAAATAACCTCTTAGAATTGGAATTGTATCATTCATATACATATTCTTTTCTGTGATCTGTCTTTCACATCTATTCAATTGAAGGCCGACATTTCAATTACGTCGTCACTTTTGGTGGACTTGTCATAAAAGAATACATTCCTTACGTCTGGCTACAATCGAATTTAAAATTTTTAAAATATGAATGTACTATTAAAACAATACTAAAGAAATGAGAAAACACATAGTAAGTTAGAATTAATTCTTATTCTTTCGATATTAATTTTATTTTTAATTAAGTGCATCATTCTAACTTTTTATAAGATGGATGCCAAGAGATAATATAAGATCAGTTATGTGAAATATGTAAATAAAATATTTAAATTGACTAACAACTACGAGTTCACGTACATCATATATTTTGACACTAAATTCGTCCCGGCTCTAGCTACTTGCTTTGTACATGATGCAAAGCCATCATTTCGCGTTTACTTTGAACCTCGTGTTTAAGGTCGTCTCAACAAGATTGGGGGCCTAAACCTAAACTCAAGAGAGAGACCCTAAATTTTTTCTTTTTAAAATGAAAGATCGTCATATATATATATATATATATATATATAAAAAATTAAAATCTACTTTTCTAGATGCAAAGTCATTAATTATATTTTTATAATCGATTTGTTCTAATAGTTTCTTTTTAATTGATAACATAGCTAATCGATTCAATCTCTCTTGAGACATTGTTGATCTTAGATAAGATTTTATCAATTTTAGTTTTGAAAAACTTCTTTCAGCTGAGGCAAGGAATTGTTAACATAATTCTACAAGCAATATATGTATTTGGATTATGTCGGTCAGTCTTTGTCATTTTAAATTATTTTTTAATTATTTTATTATTAAACTCACACTGTCCATTGATTTATCCCTTGGTATTTATGCGGACTTTTTCGCAAAATTGATAACCGATAGACACGGTCGATTTATATTTAAAAAATAAAAAATATATTAAATGGCTAACGGATGGCATCATTTTTGTTATATAATTATTTATATAAAAGTAATATATTTGAAATTATTTTTTTAATTTAATTAAAAATACCGACGAACAGTATCGATGTATTCGTCGATTTTTCAATTAAATGAGTTGGCTCAATCTTGACCAAAAAGTTGATGAACTAACCGACACTGTCTGTCGGTTTATTCAATATAATCACACCAGACAACCCTTTCTTCCCCATTTCTATCTTCTTTTTCATTCTCTCTAAAAATCGCATCAAACAGTCCTTCCAATCCCCACCGGTGACCCACCACCTAGCCCGCGATCCTCCCTCCTCGGTGCACCCACCCCACCGGCAACCCCATTCCCCCAATCTAGTACTCGACCCACTGCCGTTAGCAAGGTTAGGATTTGTTATTTTTTAATTAAATTTTTATTTTTAGATTTTAGGTTAAATTGTTAAATTTAATTATTATTATTGTTGTTGAATTATTATATTATTAATGTTATTATTAGAATTATTTGATTTCATTGCTAAATTGTTATATTTTATTGTTAAATTATTAGAATTGTTAGATTTTATTGTTACTTTTTAGGTTAAATTGTTAGATTTCATTGTTATTGTAATTGTTAAATTATTATATTCATGTTAAAGTTATTGTCAGATTTGCTAAATTTCATTGCTAGATTGTTAGATTTTATGGTTAAATAGTTAGAATTATTAGATTTTATTGTTAATATTTATTTTAGGATTGTTAATTAGGTTTAATTGAAGCTTTCTTATTGTTAGATTTCATTGTTAAATTGTTAGATTTAGTTGTTAATGTTATTAGGATTGTTAGGTTTAGTTGAAATTTTGTTAGATTGTTAGATTTCACTGAACAATTGTTAGATTTCATTGTGTTTGAAACTTTATTACAAGTTAAGATAGAAATTCATCAAAAATAACTAGTAACAATAACTATTAAAATTTAATAATTCAAAATTTTAATAATAAAATTTAACAATAATAATTATATATCAAAAATAATATAATAATTCAAAGTTAATAATTATTAAAATTTTATTTCATAATTCAATAATTACAAAAATTTATCATTACATACTCAAATTTTTTAACCACATATAATTTTAGTAATTAATTATTAAATGTTAATTTAATAATTACATCAAAATTTGACTTACTTTTGAAGGATGTTTGTCAGATAATTAGTAACTATTAAATAATAAAATTTAATTTATATTTAAATTTATATGTGTAATCTAAAATATCTATATTTTTTTAGATGAATCATTGTTTGTGGATGTATGATAGAACTAATGCAAATTGTGGGGGCATGATAGATGAATTTGTTGAAGGTGTTAGAGAAATTATCAACCATGCAAAATCACTATACCCTTTTCAAACTGATGGATTGATTAGGTGTCCTTGTAAGTGATGCAATTGCATGAAGTTTTTTAAACCTTATAAAATTATAGTTCATATTTATCGTTATGGGTTTAAGTCTAGATATTTTGGGTGGACTGATCATGGTGAGACTGATGGAGAGAATGATATATTTTATAATTTAATTGGTGAAAGTAGTAGGTCTGCACATGATCAAAGTAGTATTCAACATGAGAGAGTGCATAAAATAGTCAATGATGCGTTCGGGATACAATATGGGATAGAATTCGAATAGTATTTCGAAGAAACTCCCAATGAAGAAGCAATGCTTTTCTAACAACAACTAGAAGAGGCTAATCGTCCACTATGTGTAGGGAATCCTCATTCTGAGTTGTCCATTACAGTTAGACTAATCAATATCAAATCAGATTGGAGTGTTCCTCAAGCTGCTATGGACTCTATGATTGGTCCTTTGGGGAACTAGTTAACCTTGAGTTGAACATACCTAAGAATTTCTATCAGGCAAAGAAATTGATTTTCAAGTTAGGATTGTCATATGATAGAATTCATTGTTGTGAAAATGGTTGCATGTTGTTCTATAAGAATGATGGGGATCTAGAAAATTATAAGCTCTGCGGACGTGCTCGTTTTAAGAGGATTCCTGGTGGTAAGATAGTTCTAGTTAAGGCGATGCATTATTTACCTCTTATACCTCGGTTATAGAGATTGTACGCATCGATGAGTTTTGCTCCTCACATGATATGACACCTTGAGAATAGAAGGGCTCCTGGTATTATGTCTCATCCATGTGATGAAAAAGCTTAGAAACATTGTGATAGAACTTATCCTGGTTTTGCTAGTGAATCAAGAAATGTTAGATTAGGCTTGTGTGTAGATTACTAACATCAAAATTTTATACAGAACTATTGGCAAGTGCAAAAGTACTGTTAAACAGAGGTTTAAGATTGAAGGATCTATCTATGAAGCTTATCTTGCAAGAGAAACTACTCATTTTTTTCTTACTATTTCGAGAAGCAAGTGCCAAATTTGAGAAATAAGTCAACCCGTAATGATGACAGTGATATTATCTCAGCCACCTGTCGATTTCAATTTTTAATCAACCAGGTCGAGGTTCTAAAAAATGAACCCGATAAGATTTGAGTAGTATGAAAATGCAATCTATTATGACATATGTTTTGCTTAATTACCCCAAGATACAACCATATCTTAAGTAAGTTCTAGATGATGTTATTGAATAATATTGTTTAAATACTACGGGTTGAACTAACGAAAAATTTCAATTTATTGAACAGTTACTTTGTAGGACAGTGAGGTAATGGTACTATATATATGAGGTTCTCTGATTGGCTAAAAGACTATGTAAGTGTTCAATATCATGTTAACAATATAAGTACAACATAATCATTGTCACGCCTCGAGCCTACACACTGGACGTAACACGGTACTTGAAGCCACAAGTGACCCCAAGTCAATCCCTGATCTATCATTCACTAGTATTCTGAGTAATTATGCATAGAGGAACTTGAAACAATATCATAAAGCATTTACGAGAGGCAAGTTCGAAAACATAAAGTTTAAAACATTGGAATAATACCGATAAATCTAAAAATCATGTCTGACTGAAAGCCATCTAACTGAGGAGTTGCTGGGATAAGCCCCAGCTAACTCTAAGTCTAACTGAAACTATTAAATGACTGAAGAAAAGAAATAATACCCTCGGATGATGAGGACTCACACTTCAACTGCTGAGATGGAGAATCTGAACTGCAGCGTCTAGCGGTGCTGAGTCACAGAACCTGCAGTTGTATCATAAAACGATACAGCATAAAAGTATGCATCAGTACTTTGAATGTACTGAGTAAGTGGGAGAAGCATAACTGAATATAAAGTCTGAACTGAAATGACACGCAATGACCAACAGGAAAGCTGAACTGAACTACTAATGTAATTTGAAATGGTCAAGATGACCCTTTCTGATGGTCAAGGACATGCCCTAATTCAGAATCACTGAGCTTGAGGTACTGTATTGAACTGAGTTAAACTGATAGGGCTGAAACTGAACTGAGATTCTTACTTAGAAACTGGACTGGACTAACTAGTGGGAGAGTCTGTAACCGACATATAACCACGTGAGCTAGACATAGAGTCCAATGTATGCACCCCACTGGTAGGACCTAATATACCTTACCAGGGTATAAAGGTATGAACTGAGTGATCACAAAAGTCTGGGCCTAATCAGGCCAAGTAATACTGTAACCTACGATGGCAATGTAGTTTTGGGAACCTGGGTGCGCTGAAACCTCGACCTGCTTGGTGCTAAGTTCTACTCCCACTGGAAAATCTAAACTGAACTACTAGGCTGATAGCTTGAAACCGGGGTCCAAGACTAGTCAGGAACGTATAACTGCATGTACCCTGAGAGTCTTATCGGATCAGGTTCTGAAACTGGGTTCTAGACTGATTAGAGCTGCTTATCTGAAAACGTCGTAACTATTTAAGGACAAGCTGTAACTGAACTGGGGTCCTGGGGCTAGTCAGAACTATATATCTAGAATGTCATGACCGTCTAGTGGACCAAATAACTATAATCTGAGTTTGATTCTAATAACTGAGAGGCACCACTAACACCTTAGGAAAGGACTGAAGTTAAACTGATCAGTTGACAATTTTCTGAAAGATTCTGAAGAGATTCTACGTTCTAACTGGTCTGAACTACTAGCAGCTAATAGAGAATTCAACTTATCCCAACAACATGGGAATTTCATAATATGGAAACAATTCAAGAATTAAAGAAATCTCATCCGTCAAGGCTAAAATCATTCTTATTAATGAAATAATTACTCAACAAATATATAGTAAGAATTTCTAGGAAATTCAGCCCAAAACATTCTTCATTCACTAGATAAAATTTAATAAGCAAAATCATTACTCAAATGTTAGGGCTTAAATTCTCTTTTGAACGAACATTGGCAATTTAATTAAGAATTGATGAAGATATTATGAACAACCAACATGAATATTATTCCAGGCGAAATTAACGAAAAATAACATGGAATTCGTTCGTATTCAAAAGCTCAGGGCTAAATCTGATAAGGGAGTTATGCTAGGATTTTGGGGGACACAAGGAAAGGACAATTCCCTTGTTGTATTCCCACATACTTGACTAAAATTCACCCAGAGAAGAGGACTTGAACTGTTGCAATAGATGAGAACCCTAAGCTTGCTTGGGAGTTTCTGGAGAGGACTTTCGATAAGTTTCCTGAGAATAATCGTGAGAATGAGGGGAGGAACCGTCCCAACCCTTTAATAAGTCTGAATTTACGTTCAAAACTACGTAGTTTAGAGCTTAGGAGAATAGAAAATTACTAAATAACCCTTATAAATTTGCTGGGGAAAACTATCAGGTGCCCCTAACGGGTGACCTAACGGATTGTGGTGACTGACTACGACTTGTGGTCACTTCCGTCAAGTACACTGCCTGGGATTAGGTCACCACAAGGGACCTAATGAGTCGTGGTCACTTACCATGACTCGTGGTCACCAGTCGTGGACCATACTGGTTCACTACTGATGATTCAACTCTAGACTAGGTAACGAGTCACTTAACAAATCGTTGCCACAAGTGACAACTCGTTTCACCCACTCATCAAGTACACTGGTCAACTAAAAATATTCCCAACTCAGGTCTGATCAAGAGTGACTTAATGGGTCATGGTGAGTGACCACGACTCGTGATGTCCCTCGTTGGGTACACTGCTTCTCATTTTCAAAACTCACTCCTTCTTCGCAAGACTGACCTAACGAGTCGTTGGGTCTCATGATGACTCGTTAGGTGGGTCGTCCTGAAGCATTTCTGTAGCTTTTCTAAATTTTCTGATTTAAGTCTCAAAATTGGATTTTTGAATTTTCGGGGCATTACAATCATTTACTTAAAGAATATTTTTTTAACACTATGCAGGTTCATAATGAAAATAACACTATTGAATATCTGGAAATTGTGAATGATGTTGCACACGGGCCTAATAGTCAAATTCAGTCAATAAATAAATATTGTGTGAATGATTTCAAGTTTCAAATAGAGGAAACTTCTAAGTATAAGAAAATCAATAATAGCGGAGTGTACGTTAAAGGCGATGAAGACGGTAATAGCCAAACTATTGATTATTATGGTGTGATACAAGAGATAATGGAAATTAGGTATGCTGGATGGCTGAGGAAAAAGTTAGTACTATTTCGGTGTAAGTGGTTTGATCCATCGCATAGAGGTACTAGGGTGAATCAACAACATAATATAAGTGAAGTTAAGCACACTAGGCAGTATGATCGTTATGATCCTTTCATCATTGCAAAAAATACTAAGCAGATGTATTATTGTTATACCCCGTAGAAATCCCGGCACCTAGATGATCTATTCGCACGTTGGTTAAGCATATTTGAAGGCCATACGTGCTGGAGAAAGGCCCGGGAAAAGATCAGACGAGAAACCTGTCGAACCATCACGGAAGGAGCCGAGGCAGAGCCCCTCCGCGATGGCAGCGTGTCACGGAGGAGAGGCCTCCGCGTTGGCTCCGTGACACGTTGGCCTTGTCCAGGCCCAAGTATATAAAGCCCACTTCGGGTTTAAATCATTTAAACACTTAAGAAATTTCCAGGAAACAGAGAGAGAAATCAGAGAAAGGAGAAGAACGAAGGAGGGATTATAATTTTCAACCGATTACGCTGCTAAACGTTGTCCAAAGTCAAATTAACCTCAGATACTGAGGTATTTAGCAGCAGAGAGCATTCCTACAGATTCAGTTTCATGAAATACGGCCGACGAATCATCGAGCCACCGAGCTAAGGTAAGTGGAATTGCTCTAAATTAGTGTCTATGTGTTCCTAGCTGTGAAGTGAATATTTCTCCCTTCTGGACCGCTGGAAAATAGCGAGTTTTTGGCCGTCTTTCGATAAGCCTAAGTTTAGGCTATAAACTATATCGAAAGTGACGTTGCCTTTTAAAATAAAGTTGTATTTAGTATTAATTGACATATTTATGAATGCAGTTGGGAGAAAATAGCTGAAGTACCGGCCGAGTCTCGTTCGACAGACGAATAGTTCAAGGATAAGATATGTAAAACTAGTTTCCTTGGCAAGTTAGTAATCTTGGCACAGTACCGTAATTTAAAGGCCAGTAGAATGTTCAGAAGTCATGTGTTATGCTTATTATGAATGTTGGTACGGTATTAGAAGTATCGAGTTATAACTTGCGCAAAACTTGCTAGCCTGATATAGATCCTAATACAAGTGTTAGAATCTGCGCAGTATGCTCAGTATGTGATGTAGTACAAAATGTAAGGATATTATCGTATTCAGTTGAAACCCAGTAAAGCAATGCAATATCTGTAAGACATCTCAGAAATAGAATGATAAGTTAAAATGAAGTTAGAAAGCATATTAGGAATAGTAAATCCTGTTACTATAGAAACTTAGTATACAGTATAGTTTTCAGCAGAAATACTATATCATATTCAGCATTAGACTCAGTACAGTATGGCAGAAGATTATATTTATGTACAGATGCTATGTTCAGTCTCAGCATGTATTAAATATGTATATATCACTATCGCTAGTTTAGCATGCAGTATGTACAAACACTTTATTATCGTTAGCTTCAGTATGTGGGACATGCAGATATTATTACTAGTTGAGACCGTTGTATTGTTTGGGGTTGGACTACCTAGCATCCATGACCGCCCCAGGGTTGATAGTTGTATCGACTCGTCCGCCAGAGGACGAGGATACGTCGCTCTACGGAGTGGCATGCCGTCCCACAGGGGACGAAGATGGGATGCCAGTTTTCCCCATATTATGCCTTGGTCGGCTTTTACACACCCCTGTCTAGCGGATACGCCCGGGTGTTGATTCAGGAGTCCTTCGGACTCAGATGCAGTTATAGTCAGGGGCTCAACGAGCCCAAGTGCATACCCAGGGGATCGGCAGGATGCTTACAGGGTTTATAGGAGATGGGATGACCCGGGTAGGGGTGTAGATTCTGTGCTGGTTGTACCTCCCGGCTTATGGGGGCCGGGTAAGGTTTGTGTGTGCTATACTATGTTATGTTATGTCATGTCACGTTAGATACGAGTAGATCAGCAGTTGAGTGATACGTCTCCAGGTACAACCCCTACTTCCTTTCAGTATAAATGGGAGAAGGTATGACTTACATTATCATACAGTTAATCTAATTCTTCTTACTTCAGTTTCATCAGTTACATTGTTGTTTTCAGATTTTGCTTTCAGTTATTGCTTTGCATACTCAGTACCGGCGGTACTGACGCCCAGTGGGGCGCTGCATTACTTACTTGCAGGTACTCATAAACGAGCAGGCGATACTACGTGATTCCTATCAGCGATTGAGTATTCAGCTCCTGTCATCCGGAGACTGAATTCTAGAGGTGTATTTCATTTCCTTTTTGCTGTATAGTATGGGTAGGTCGGGGCCCTGTCCCGATCATGTCTATTGCTATTCCTAGAGGCTTGCAGTCTGTATATATTTCCCTGTGGTCAGATGAGCCGGTCGTGTGAGGCTGTGCAGTTGCTTAGCTGTTAGTACTTCTGTTTCTTTCATGTTGGCCGTGTGGGGCCATAGTTTGACAGTAGTGGTGACCTTGCCGGTCACATAGCTTCCTAATATTCTATGATTAAGTTACAGATAACTAGACAGCATGGTGGCCTTGTCGGCCCGCATATGTTTCCCTGAATTGATATGTTTCTGATCAGCTGTTAGTACAGGTACAGGAGGCTATAGGCCAATGGGCCGGGGGGGCTGTGTTTACAGCCGGTATATAGCCCTTTGTTTCCAGAAATATGAGTTAGAGCCAGCCAGGCACCAGATGTGCCCAGGCTTAGCAGTCCAGCAGTTCAGGTCCCAGTAGGGCACCAGGTGCCAGTCATACCCCCCGAGGCGGGGTGTGACAATTATGCTCCATCTGCTCTACGTAGAGATAATACTGATTGGTGGGTGGTTATAAAGACTAAACCTATGGGTTGGATAGAGATTGATAATGTATTGGATGTGGCATACCAAAATAATTTGGCAGTTGTTCATCAAACTACAGATATTGAGTTAGAAAAAAGTTTAGAACATCCTAAACACATATTAGAAGAAGTTTCTGATGATGAGGTAATAATTAAAATTGCAAATATTGAGGACGAATCAGATAATGAAATTGAACTAAGTGAGGGAGAAGAATCAACTGATGATTATGAAATAAGTGAGGAGGAAGAATGGGAGAATGATAGAAATAAAACAAGCAAGGAGGAAGAATGAGAGAATGATGATTAGCAACTAACTTAATTCTTTTAAGTAATTATTATATTTAATACTTGTATTATTTTTTAATTATATATTTTAATATAAACTTGTATGCAGATGTCGTCAGGTGATGCTGATCGAGGTCATAGTAGTAAGGGTAGTAAATCGAGTAAGAGTAGTAGGAAAACATATAGGAGACCACTAGATTCTAGTGCTACTTCGGGTGGTCTTTCAGCTACTCTACATATACATTCTTCTCCACCTCTATCCTATGTCCCTTATGGCACTGTGCATCTGACACATTCTTCTGTGCCTCCATTTTCTACTACTTCTCACACTTTCATGCCTACACCCTACATTCATCTAATACTGGAAACTCAACATATTCATCGTCGGTACTCCTTCCCCGAATGGATCATCTCCTCATATGTACAACTTACAGCTCAAAGATAGCAGCTCAGAGTCAGATTCCACCCTTGACCCAGTCATATAGAGCATTGACACCAGCACCAGTAGTTGGAGAGCCATAGCCAAGAGATACATACAGTCTTGATAGACTGGGGATCATGCCTGAAGGAACTGGGTAAGTTTGGTTTTGTTGGTGATCATTCCTGATGGATCTGTGTAAGTTTGGTTTTTTTTAGATTTAGATTTATAATATTTAATCTTAATGTTATATTTATTATTTGACATGTTTATTGTCATTTTTACAGGTTTCATCCGGGAAAAGAGAGCGAAAATTCTCTAAGGGAGAGCATTCTGAGGCTTTATGATTGACCTTATCCGAGTTGGAGTGAAATACCACATCGGGTATGACAGGGCATGTTTAATCAGTTTAAAATATACAAATTAATTATTATTTAATAAAATTCTTCTTTGATCCATGATTATTATATAATCATCTAACACTATTGATCATTGATTACAGATATTATGTACTTGGCTTTCTCGGCACGATAAGACAATAGCCACGGACTTCAAAAGGAAGGGGTAGTTCCGAGATGTTGGATTGGTTTAGGGATGCCAGATTAAAAAACAAGAGGCCTGAGTGGATACTACCTCATCTTTTCGAGGAGCTTTAGAGATATTGGAGCACGCCTGAACTTAAGGCAAAGTGTGAATAGTCGAAGAAGGCTAGGAGTGAAGGGAAAGGTGGCTCATTGCACACTGAGGGTGCAAAGAGTCAAGGGATGATAGCTAGAGAATTGATAACTAATTATTATATCCAATACTTATATAAATTTAATTAAATTTTATATATTATCTAACATTGATTATATTTTATTTGTAGGACAAAAAATTGGATCACGATTTGACTCAGGAGGAGCTATTTCGGGCTATCAACGTAAAGAAGAAAAAGAACGAGTCATATTCGAACACATGGGTCGAGCAAAGAGCTGAACAACCCTAAGTAAGTTCATACATCTTATATATAAATATTAATATGTTAAGTTTAATTTGATCAAACAACCCTAAGTAAGTTCATACATCTTATATATAAATATTAATATGTTAAGTTTAATTTGATCAATCATATTATACTCACTTTTCTTTTTAATTATGCTGATGGATTATTAGTGGCTCTTGTTTGTAGACACAACAAGCCCAAGGTTGACCGACCTAATCTCCGTCGGATGTCGCTACTCAGATCTGGACTTAAAAAGTGGCCGGTGGGAGGCAAAAGGAGAGAGTGTACGACCTACGATCTAGAAACCCAGTTCGACAAATTTAGTCCGAACTGGAAGGTATTGGCTCTTCTAGCCAGGCCAAGGCGGTTGATGGTGTTCAGATCGCTGCTATGTCGAAGAATATTGAACAACTTACACATGCCTTGGCAGATTCCGAGGCAAGACACATTGCAGAGAGTAAGGCAATGTGTCATACCATCGAGGCTTTTAAGTCACAAGTGAATAGCCTCCTTGCTAGTGGAGTGCATAGACGACGTGTCCGTTCTCCTCCTTTCTAAGATGACGATTAGTTTCCACAGATAATGAAAATATAGAGGAGACCTATTAGTTGTTAGGATTATTGAACATTGAAAACAAAATTTGTATATACATTTTGATATTTTTAAACTTTATTGATAATTTTGGTGGATATTTAGTGTTGTTTTTTATGTTTTAATTCAATAATTTTTACTATGTTATTCATGTTCTTATTGATTTGGAATTGTTTTGGCAATAATTAGTGCTGGATATTAGCTGTAATTGAAGTGAACTTTAATTTGATAGGTGGGAATGCAGAAATTGCCGGTCACTATTGCCGGTGTATTTGCAGAAAATCCACGGACAACGTAGGTAAGTCCTTGATTTTCTGCAAAATACAAAATCAGAAAACCAACAGACAAACAATACTGTCTTTCGATGTGTTCTTAGTTATGAAGAACATATCGGTAAATTTTTTTCCTCTGTCGAATGGTATTTAAAAAATCCACCAAATTAATATTTATTGAACCGATAGACTTCCATTAGTAATAACCAACGGTGCCCGTCGATTTTTATTTCCGAAGAGATAAATTTTGACGATCTTTTTCTGTTGATTTGTCATCCATTTTGACCAAAAAACCGACGTTGTCCGTTTAGCCCTCATTTTTTGGCCAGTTTTTTTATAGTGAGAGTCATTTGTGCTTGATGCTTTGCATCTGGAGTTCAATAAAGTATGATTGAGAAGTATTTTGTTTCTTTAATTTTTTAAATAATTTTATTCTTGAATTCACTTGCCAACAAGTTTATCAATTCATTTTGTGTATTATGTCGAAGGTAATAATTATGAATTTCATCATGTTTAATTCGCCGAATATATATGTTCTTGCATAACTAGATCAAATTCTACAATCATTTCAATTATACTTAAAAATTATCATTACTTTCTTGATAGATCTTTTTATTTGTTCCTCTAAATGCCAAATTATTTTTTTCAAGCATTTTGATCAGAGCAATAATTCTTGATAATACATTTTTCCAGTACACTCCATCTCTATTAATTTATTCTTGTACACTTTTATCAATTCTTTTATTTTTAAGCAATCTTATTTCTAAATCAATCCATAAACTCATATTAATAATATGCTCATTCTTTACTTCATGAGCTTTGAGCTTAGCACTAATATTTCTCCAATCATTACTATCTTCACTACCTAGTTTATTGTTACAAGTATTAAAAGTTGTACCAAAATAATTTACTACAAAAATAAAAAATTTTATCCAAATTTCTAGAATAAAGTAATCATTTGCTATCGTATCTTTCTCCGTTTGTCAATTTTTGAATATAATGTGTTGTAGAAAAATGTCATAAGAACTTATCCTTTGGAAAATCTATATCAGTTGTTCTAGTTGGTCTCTTTTCTACTAATAAATCCCTCAATTTTGTATCTATCGTATTTCATTGACTCAGATCATATATATCTTTGGGGATGCAACTATTTAAATCATTTAGGAGTTCTTGATTTTCAAGAACTATGTCAATCTTTTCACTAGCTTCTTCTAGATTTCCTTCATGGATGTTATTGTCTTCTAACTCAATCTATAGCAACTTTTTCATTTGAAGAAAGATTTTTATTATTTTTTAAAAATTTATCAAGAGCTCCTATTTAGGATTTATGTAATTCTTCATGTTTTCTCTTTTTCTCTCTTTATTGAAATCCGGAATCATATTTTATAGTTGACATATTTATATCAAATAGATTATAATAATAACTAAAATAAGAATATATAATATTTAACTAAGAATATAGTACAGTCCAGACCACCCTGCTTGCAGGGGTAGTTCAGTTTACTTTGCGTAGAGCCAGTCCACCCTGTTTACAGGGGCAGAACACTCTGTGTGCGCTTGTGGCCGGGGACAGTTTCAGACACAGACTTTTATAAAATTACCCTATTGCGTGCTTGCACCCAGGGGCAGTTTTTATTACACACCCCGTGTACACTTGCGCCCAGAGGCAGGAGTCTTCGGGCTCAGACACAGTTTATTGTCAGAGGCCGAAGCCTGAGCTACGTACCCAAGGGGACCGGTAGGAGGAGCTCACAGTTATTAGATGAGTGGAGTGACTTATTTTTGGTTTGTTTAGACCCGGGTAGGGGTAAATAGATTGTGTGTTGGTTGGCACCTTCCGGCTTATGGGGGTCGGTCAGGTATTGTGTGTATTATTATGTATACTTCTATGTGCTATTAGATATTGATAGACAGTGGGACGACACGACATCAGGTACGCTCCGATTAGTTATAGAGTAAATAAACTCTCCCCAGTTATTCTCAGCTAGATAGACTCAGCTACCTTTTGCTTATATATCAAGTTACTGTTGTTACTCATTTCAGTTGTGTATTTCAGTTGCTTTACATGCTCAGTACCTGTGGTACTGACGCCCAGTGGGGCGCTGCATTACTTGCCTGCAGGTACTCATCGACGAGGAGGTGATCCCTCGTGATTCCAGTCAGCTATTGAGTATTCAGCTCCTGTCATCCGGAGACTGAAGTCCAGAGGTGTATTTCGTTTTCTTTTGTGGTACAGTACGGGTAGGTCGGGGCCCTGTCCCGATCATTTCTATTGTTATTCCTAGAGGCTTGCAGTCTGTATATATTTCCCTGTGGTCAGCCGAGCCGGTCGTGTGAGGCCGTGCAGCTTGTTAGAGTTATTTGTTATTTCTATTCCTGTTGGCCGTGTGCGACCATAACCAGTCAGTAGTGGTGACCTTGCCGGTCACGTAATTATTTAGCATGTTATTGTTGAGTTACAGAGAACTAGACAGCATGGTGGCCTTGTCGGCCTGCATAGGTTTCCCTGTAGTAGTATGTTTCTTGTTAGCTATTTTCCAGGTGCAGGAGGCTATAGGCCTGTTGGCCGGGGGCTGTGTTTACAGCCGTTACATAGCCCTTTGGTTCCAGGAATGTGAGTTAGAGCCAGCCAGGCACCAGATGTGCTTTGGCTCATCAGATAGCAGTCTAGGTCCTACCAGGGCACTAGGTGCCAGTCATACCCCCCAGGGCGGGGCGTGACAAACTTGGTATCAGAGCAGGTCGTGTCCCAGGGAGTCTGCAAGCCGTGCTAAGTAGAGTCTTGTCTATGGATATGTTTTGCGCCACATACCATAGGCAGGAGGCTGCGAGGTATAATAGGATGGTTACCCTTCTTTTCATACTCAGTCGTGCCTAGCACAGTACAGTATAGGGTTGGTTCTTTTGAAACTTACCACCCTCTTTGTTTACAGATACTATGGAAGACCAGTGGCACCCAGCTACAGGCAGGAGATTGGATACAACAGCGGGCGAAGGCACCAGTAGGATGCCTCATTTACAGCCAGACTTAGCCTGGTCTGAGAGCGATACGGAGGTGTCATCTCGACCCTCCCAGCAGTCTCCGCCTCGCCAGACACCATTTGAGGAAGCACCGCCTCCCACAGCTCCTGCACCCACTTCATCTGATCAGGAGCTACGTAGTGCAGTGGTTATGTTGACTTAGATGCTAGCTGCTCAGCGCCAGCCAGTACCACTGTTCGGTGTGTTATATGGGTATATAAAACAACACGCAAGTGCACGTGGTCTAACAAGTAGTAAGTGGCTTTAGTAAGCCAAGTATCAATCCCACAGAGACTTGGGTTAAGTGCAATTTGCTCAAGTATACTATATTTTATCTCTAAATATGCTGACAACAACGTAACCAAAAAGTTGATAAGTTGTTTGATAAATTTTATACTAAAACTAAGAACAATTATCTACTTTGAATCTGAACTATGGATAAAAGCATGCTAAGGTTAACCGAACATGTAATGAAACTAATTTTCCTCATAAATTGGTTAATCTTTTCTTCCTGTTGCTAGCCAAGAACATTTGCCAAGAGATTAAAACTCTCGTATTTAATCTCACTTAAGAATCATGAACCATCCGTCTACATTTCTGTGATCAAATGCAATTCATATTCTAGCCATACAATTTCGGTTCCTAAATTGACTAATACGACTTTCAGGTATATTTCTATCCTGAAAGCACATCAAAACTCAATTTTCCCAAACCAAGTAAAGAACAATATCCTATTAATTCACAACTTTCCAATTTCGTGCTCTCTCGAGTGAAATCGGACGTTTTAGATGTACATTAATGGCGGCCACACACCAATGCAGTAAGAACAAGAATTAATAGAACAACATGGAAGAAAAGATGAAAAACCATATAATCAATAATCAAATTTCATCACAATTGTTCACAACCTCAGCAAGGAAAGGAATTAGCCACTCATTTGTGGATTAATCATCATAAAAGGAGTGTTAATCATACAAGCAATTGAGTTAAAGAAGAAAGAAAGAGAGAAAAAACCCTAAACTTTTCATCCCTCAACTGCCTGTAACCCACGTCCTTGCTCCACCAAGTCTGAATTATGAAAAATGAACTTAAGTGTTCTATTTATACTGCTGGGAATTTTTCCCGGAATAATGAGCAACGTGTCACGGAGTGCATCGCGGAGCACTGCCTCCGTGACACGCCATGAACGCGGACCCTCACTGGAACTGGGGGTCCATGAATTCAAGCTCAACGTGGCACAGCGTGCATCGCGGAGCACTGGCTCCGTGCCACGGAGCAAACGCGGACCTCCACTGGAAATTAGGTGAATTTTCCCCATCCAGGCAGAATGCCTCCGCGATGGCAGCGTGACACGGCTCCATCGCGGAGCCCCTTTAATTCATGTTGTCCAATGCCTTTTCCCTTGCTCGTATCCAAGTCCAACTCCGATATCATCCAACATGCATTTTAGCTTCCCGAAATCATATTTTAACTGCAAAACAATGCTAATCATGTTGGTTAGTATAAATTCACATTTTATTGCCTATTACATGAAAATGTATACACATTGATAGACAAACAAGGCGAAAATGGTACTTTTGAGTATCACTTGGGCATATAAATCTGCCCAAGATCAACCACCTACAGCTGCAGAATCTTTAGGTAGGCCAGGTAGTTCCAGGGTTAGAGAATTCTTGGCGTTGGGACCCCCTCAGTTTACAGGGTCGGATTCAGTGGAGGACCCTCAGGACTTTTTGGACCAGATGCAGAGGATCTTTAGAGTCATGCACGTAACCCCAACAGAATCAGTTGAGTTAGCCATGTTTCGGTTAAGGGATATTGCTGTTTTATGGTACGAAAGTTGGGAGAGATCTCGGGGAAGAGATGCAGCCCCTCCTACTTGGTCCAGCTTCTCAGAGGCCTTCCTGGACCACTATTTACCTCGGGAGGTCAGACAGGCCCGGATGGACCAGTTTTTACACTTAGAGCAGGGGGCAAGGAGCATTCGTGAGTATTCTTTACAGTTCGACCCCTTAGCCCGCTATGCTCCAGCATTTGTGGACACCATGTCGTCCAGAGTCCACCGCTTTTTATGGGCCTGAATCAAGAGTACATAGAGACGTGCATGATGACTACTTTGAGAGAGGACATGGACATAGCCAGGGTACAGGCCTTCGCACAGACAATTGAGGGCTTGAGACAGCGGCAGCGGGGTGACAGACAGGCGACTTCGGAGCAGCGTCATAGAAGCAGATTCGCTGAGATTCGAGGGGAAATCCCTAGGGGGCCGAGACCACGGTTTTCAGATAGGCCACATAGATCTTTACCTTCGATACAGCAGCAGAGAGGCAGATTTGTTCGCCGGAGTCAATCAGAGTCCGGTAGCAGTTCACGGACAGTAGCCTCACGTCAGCAGCGGAGGGTAGAACAGAGTAGATTTGCAGCTACCCCTTGTCCTATATGCCACCGACTACATGCTGGAGCCTGCAGGCAAGGCTTCCCAGGGTGCTATTACTGCGGACAGGAAGGGCATTTAATGAGAGATTGTCCTTCCAGGGGACAGGGTAGCCGGGATGATCTGGATAGAGCATCAGCAGGGCCACGAGTTCCAGCAGCCTCAGCAGGGCGCAGACCCTCAGGTTCAGCAAGTAGGGGCCGAGGTAGATCAGGGGCCTTTGGCTCAGGTGCAGGCCCCAGCCGTACCTATGCATTACCAGGGAGGCAGGATTCGGAGGCATCTCCCGACGTGGTCACAGGTACATTGATTATCTGCTCATACCCTGTTTATGCACTGATTGATCTAGGATCCACCCTATCGTATGTTACCTCGTTTGTGGCATGAAAGTTCAATATTGCACTAGAATTATTACAGCAGCCCTTTTCGGTATCTACACCCATCGGTGACTCGATCGTGGCTAGCAGAATTTACCGGGGGTGTACAGTAGAGGTTGCAGATCGTCATACCACAGTAGATCTGGTCGAGCTAGAAATGATAGACTTCGATGCCATAATGGGTATGGATTGGCTAGTGCCGTGTTTTACCAATGTTGATTGTTGGACCAAGACGGTCCGATTTCACTTTCCAGGAGAAGCAGTGCGGGAATGGAAGGGCAGCACCGCTACGCCAAAGGGTAGGTTTATTTCCTACCTTCAGGCGAGGAAATTGATATCTAAGGGATGTATTTACCATCTAGTCAGAGTTCAGGATATCCGAGCAGAATCTCCGACACTCCAGTCTGTTCCAGTGGTGAACGATTTCCCTGATATGTTTCCGGATGAGTTACCTGGTATTCCCCCAGAAAGGGAAATAGATTTTTCTATCGATTTATTACCAGGCACCCAGCCGATATCGATTCCTCCTTATCGCATGGCTCCTGCAGAACTCAGAGAATTGAAGGAGCAGCTGAAAGACTTGTTGGATAAAGGTTTTATTAGGCCGAGTACTTCACCATGGGGTGCGCCAGTTTTATTTGTGAGAAAGAAAGATGGCTCACTCCGTATGTGCATAGATTATCGGCAATTAAACAAAGTTACAGTGAAGAACAAGTACCCACTTCCCAGGATTGATGATTTATTTGATCAGTTACAGGGAGCCAGATATTTTTCTAAAATTGACTTGCGGTTCGGATACCACCAGGTTCGAGTTCGTGAAAGAGATATTCCCAAAACGGCGTTCAGAACCCGATATGGACACTTTGAATTTCTAGTTATGTCCTTTGGGTTAACGAATGCCCCAGCAGTATTCATGGACCTGATGAACAGTATTTTCAGACCTTTCCTGGACTTGTTCATAATAGTGTTTATTGATGATATTCTGGTGTATTCTCGCTCTGAAGCAGATCACCGGACTCATTTGCGGACAGTGCTTCAGATCCTTAGGGACCGCCAGTTATATGCTAAATTCTCTAAGTGTGAATTCTGGCTTAATTCAGTAGCCTTTTTGGGGCATGTTGTGTCGGATGCTGGTATACAGGTTGACACGCAGAAGATAGAAGCAGTCAAATCATGGCCTAGGCCTACCACTCCGACCGAGGTCCGCAGTTTTTTGGGGTTAGCGGGATATTACAGGAGGTTTGTTGAGGGATTCTCTACCATAGCAGCACCTCTGACTAAACTGACGCAGAAAGCAGCAAAGTTTCAGTGGACAGAGGCATGCGAGCAAAGCTTCCAAGAACTGAAAGATAGATTGACCTCCGCCCCAGTGTTAGCCTTGCCGGAAGGTACAGAAGGTTATTCAGTATATTGCGACGCGTCAGGCATTGGGTTAGGTTGTGTGTTGATGCAGCATGGTAAGGTGATTACATATGCCTCCAGACAGCTGAGGAAACACGAGAGGAATTATCCTACCCATGACCTGGAGTTAGCCGCAGTGATCCATGCCTTGAAAATGTGGAGACATTACCTGTACGGCGTACATGTTGATATTTTCACAGATCACAAGAGCCTACAGTATATCTTCACTCAGAGGGAGCTAAATCTGCGGCAACGTCGCTGGTTGGAGTTGTTAAAAGATTACGATGTGAACATTCTGTACCACCCAGGAAAAGCTAATGTTGTAGCAGATGCTCTCAGTCGAAAGTCCATGGGGAGCTTGGCGTATTTGCAGCCCGAGCAGCGGGAATTGGCCAGGGAAATACATCAGTTAGCTAGCTTAGCCGTTCGTGTAGCAGAAATAGAGGACGGTAGAGCGCTAATTCAGAACACTGCCGTGTCATCGTTAGTTGTGGAAGTGAAAGAACGACAATTTGAGGATCCTGACCTAGTTCAGCTTAAAGATTATATTCCGCTAGGGAAGGCGCCAGGGTTCCGGGTAACAGAGGATGGAGTGCTGCGTTGTAAAGATTGTTTATGTGTTCCCAATGTTTCAGACCTCCGCCAGCGGATTATGAATGAGGTACATTACGCCCGTTATTCCCTTCACCCCGGTGCGACAAAAATGTACCATGACATCAAGGAGAACTACTGGTGGCCAGATATGAAAAGGGAAATTGCTGAATTTGTAGCCCAGTGTCCTAACTGCCAACAGGTAAAAGCAGAACACCAGAAGTCAGGCGGGTTAACTCAGGACATAGCTGTACCTCTCTTGAAATGGGAAGCAGCGAATATGGATTTTGTGGCATGATTACCCCGTACCAGGCACAGACATGACTCTATATGGGTGATAGTTGACAGATTGACTAAATCAGCTCATTTCCTGCCAGTAAGAACTACTTTCTCGGCTGAAGATTATACGGAGTTGTATATCCGAGAGATAGTCAGATTGCACGGAGTGCCAGTATCCATTATTTCAGACAGAGGAACGCAGTTCACGGCTAGGTTTTGGCAATCGTTCCAGAAGGGACTGGGGACGCAGATTAATCTGAGCACAACTTTCCACCCTCAGACAGACGGACAGGCTGAGCGCACTATTCAGACGCTCGAGGATATGCTGCGAGCGTGTGTGCTAGACTTTGGTGGTAGCTGGGACGAGCATTTGCCGCTGATAGAATTTGCTTACAATAATAGGTATCACTCGGCTATTTAGATGGCACCTTTTGAGGCTTTATACGGGCGGAAGTGCATATCGCCAGTTGGCTGGTTCGAGGTAGGGGAATCAGCGATAATTGGGCCAGACATTGTTCAGCAGTCAGAAGAAAAAGTAAAGCTTATTAGAGAACGCCTATTGACTACACAGAGTCGCCAGAAGTCATATGCAGATGTACGACGCAGAGACCTGGAGTTCAATGTGAATGACTGGGTATTTCTGAAAGTGTCTCCGATGAAAGGGGTGATGAGATTCGGTAAGAAGGGTAAGATCAGTCCGAGGTTTGTTGGGCCTTATCAGATTCGTCGGAGGATAGGCCGAGTAGCATATGAGTTGAACTTGCCTCCAGAGCTAGAGTCCGTTCATCCCGTCTTTCATGTGTCTATGCTAAGGAAATGCATAGGAGACCCATCTAGAGCAATCCCAGTCCAGGATGTCCAGGTTACCGAAGAGCTGGCCTATGAAGAGGTCCCAGTAGCCATCCTAGACAGGCAGGTTTGTAGATTGAGAACTAAGGATATTGCATCTGTCAAGGTATTATGGCATAACAGGAACCGAGAGAAGATGACGTGGGAAGCTGAAGAAGATATGAAAGCTAGATATCCTCACCTATTCCAGGCCTAGTCAGGCGACAGGTATGTCTGTATCATTACTTATGTGGTACCTTATGGTTCTATGTGTATAAGTAAGAAAGATTGACGTTTAGCTAACTAGTGAATCCTAAAGCATTGCGTGCAGTACCTGTGTTGGAATTTTCTGCATTTCAGGTTTTTGCTATATTCCATATTACAGGGGAAACTCTGCCGAAATTTTCTAGGTGGTAAATGAGAAGTCCTCTAGATAGAAGTTTACATTCGAGGACGAATGTTCTTAAGGGGGGGAGAATGTTATACCCCGTAGGATTCCCGGCACCTAGATGGCCTATTCATGCATTGGTCAAGCATATTTGGAAACCATACATGCTAGGGAAAGGCCCAGGAAAAGACCGGATGAGAAACCGGTCGAACCATCGCGGAAGGAGCCGAGGCAGAGCCCCTCCGCGATGGCAGTGTGTCACAGAGGTGAAGCCTCCGCGTTGGCTCCGTGACACGTTGGCCTTGTCCAAGCTCAAGTATATAAAGCCCCACTTCAGTTTATTTTGATTTTAAATCATAAAATTTCCAGAAAACAGAGAGGAAAACCAGAGAAAGGAAAAAAGAACGAAGAGGATAATATAATTTCGTCCGATTACGCTGCCAAACGCAGTCCAAACCTAAATTAACCTCAAGTACCGAGGTATTTAGCAGCAGAGAGCATTCCTACGGATTTAGTTTCGTGAAATACGGCCGACGAATCATCGAGCTACCGAGCTAAGGTAAGTAGAATTGCTCCAAACTAGTGTCTATGTGTTCCTAGCTGTGAAGCGAATATTTCTCCTTTCTGGACTTCTGGAAAATAGCGAGTTTTTGACCGTCTTTCGATAAGCCTAAGTTTAGGCTATAATTATATCGAAAGTGACATTGTTCTTTAGAATAAAGCTATATTTAGTATTAATTGACATATTTATGAATGCAGTTGGGAGAAATAGTTGAAGTATTGGCCGAGCCTCGTCCGACAGACGGATAGTTCGAGGATAAGGTATGTAAAGCCAGTTCCTTCGGCAAGTTAGTTGCTTTAGCCTTGTATAGTACAGTAAACTCCGTAGTAGAATTCCCGGAAATTGAATGTTAAGTATTGTGCAAGTTCAATAAACTTAGTTCGCGTTGTGATATCATATTCAGTTTGAAAGTTAGAAAAGCGTGTGCCCAAGGGCAAGTTAGTAGTTCAGATTCAGTACAGCCTATTATGCGAATAGCAAGCATGTCGTAGAATAAAAAGGAACATATTTGCATAATAACAGTCAGTAAAGAAAGATCTGATAGACAGATAGTTATGGCTACAGATTAGCTATTCAGACAGATAGTATTATGGCTACAGATTAGCTGTACAGTTAAACAGAGATTGCAGAATCAGTATAATTAGTAAGAATCAGTTCAGTATAGAAACAGATCAGAATAAGAAGTTAGATTCCAGATTCTTCTCAGTTATACATGCTTGCTATTTCTATGTGCTATTTGTTTATTGAGACTTGTTGTGGCATGTGGGCACCCTTTTAGCATCCCCACCGCCCCTGGATTATAGCTGTGTCGATACCAGATTCAGATACCACCACCAGCTGGGCGATGCCGTCCGCCTAGAGGACGATGATGGCCGACCACCATGATAATACAGTCCAGACCACCCTGCTTGCAGGGGTAGTTCAGTTTACTCTGCGCAGAGCAAGTTCACCCTGTTTACAGGGGCAGAACACTCTGTGTGCGCTTGTGGCCGGGGGCAGTTTCAGACTCAGACTTTTATAAAATTACCCTGTTGCGTGCTTGCACCCAGGGGCAGTTTTTATTACACACCCCGTGTACACTTGCGCCCAGAGGTAGGAGTCTTCGGGCTCAGACACAGTTTATTGTCAGAGGCCGAAGCCTGAGCTACGTACCCAAGGGGACCGGTAGGAGGAGCTCACAGTTATTAGATGAGTGGAGTGACTTATTTTTGGTTTGTTTAGACCCGGGTAGGGGTAAATAGATTGTGTGTTGGTTGGCACCTTCCGGCTTATGGGGGTCGGTCAGGTATTGTGTGTATTATTATGTATACTTCTATGTACTATTAGATATTGATAGACAATGGGACGACACGGCATCAGGTACGCTCCGATTAGTTATAGAGTAAATAAACTCTCCCCAGTTATTCTCAGCTAGATAGACTCAGCTACCTTTTGCTTATATATCAAGTTACTGTTGTTACTCATTTCAGTTGTGTATTTCAGTTGCTTTACATGCTCAGTACCTGTGGTACTGACGCCCAGTGGGCTGCTGCATTACTTGCCTGCAGGTACTCATCGACGAGGAGGCGATCCCTCGTGATTCCAGTCAGCTATTGAGTATTCAGCTCCTGTCATCCGGAGACTGAAGTCCAGAGGTGTATTTCGTTTTCTTTTGTGGTACAGTACGGGTAGGTCGGAGCCCTGTCCCGATCATTTCTATTGTTATTCCTAGAGGCTTGCAGTCTGTATATATTTCCCTGTGGTCAGCCGAGCCGGTCGTGTGAGGCCGTGCAACTTGTTATAGTTATTTGTTATTTCTATTCCTGTTGGCCGTGTGCGACCATAACCAGTCAGTAGTGGTGACCTTGCCGGTCACGTAATTATTTAGCATGTTATTGTTGAGTTACAGAGAACTAGACAGCATGGTGGCCTTGTCGGCCCGCATAGGTTTCCCTGTAGTAGTATGTTTCTGGTTAGCTGTTTTTCAGGTGCAGGAGGCTATAGGCCTGTTGGCCGGGGGCTGTGTTTACAGCCGTTATATAGCCCTTTGGTTTCAGGAATGTGAGTTAGAGCCAGCCAGGCACCAGATGTGCTTTGGCTCACCAGATAGCAGTCTAGGTCCTACCAGGGCACTAGGTGCCAGTCATACCCCCCAAGGCGGGGCGTGACATGCTTGATGCAATTCTTGAAATTTTGAAGAAGACACCTGTAACGATCCATTCGGACAGGTCGTGCGGGCACCTACATCGACTCTGACTCAATAGGAGAACCTTCTTTCAAATCAAATGAATAATAACTACGGATCTCATAAACTTACATCAACCAACATTATTCTTGAAATACTATTAAAATAAAAAAATAATGCTCCCCAAAAGTTTGACTCTCTCAAGAATCTAGTCTAGACAGGTACAAGAGTTCTATTTAAAATACTGACAAGTAAAAAGACACAGCTTCGCCTATGAAGAAAATGCAAAAAATGATGCTGAGTATCACCTCGTCAATCATGAAACTGCAATTCACCTGTCACAACCTACACCCCAAAAAGCTGTAGCAAGAGTAGTATCAGTACACCACACGTACTGGTAGGCATCATCGACCGATTATAATTAGTTTACACAACAACATAAATTAATATGCAATCAATAATTCATTTTAAACAACCACTCAATAAAATATCTAGACCATTTCTTTACTATTTATTCACGATAGTTATTTAATCATGTATCTATATTTCTCTTTTCAGCTTAGCTACAAGGCTGACCTGCACATTGTTTAGGCTTCACTGCAGCAGTAACTGGTAGCGGTCTCGACGCAGCGGAAACTCTATCGCTGCAGCGGTACTTCTCTAGCAGTAACTCGACTTTGCTGGCAACCTTACTTCTTTCAATACCTCATCAATTACACAAGTTCTAACATCATACAGAACAATAACAATTTACACTCTAGTAGCTATACACTTCACTACCTTTCATTTGATCACAATTATTCATTTATTTTTTTTCTTTTTTTTTACGCAGAACATTCTCACAGTTAGGATTAACCTAGAAATATCATCTAAATCACATTTACCCAATAATTTTAAATACAAATAGTAACTCATTCACAAATAAATTCACCAAAACACCAAAGCTTACCATATAAGTAAGATACAATTATGCACAGATCAAATGCACACTAAACACATGATAATTAGATCTGTCATCATTAATTTCATCTCATTCGATGTCTGTACACATAGCGAAGTCATCTTGTCACTAAACTTTATCACACAATCATATGTATATCGAAAATACCTGTAATGATCTCTGTCTCACAGCCATATGTATATCGAACATACCTGTACTGATCTCTGTTTCACAACCATATGTATATCATGACATATCTGTATTACTCTCTGTCACAATCATATAATCTGTGATGTGCCGTGCACACGCCTCCATTACATCACTGTACATACATGCTAGAGGGTCTTATTTTTTTCCTTCCATTCATGACCTGCAGGGGACTATAGAAATCCATGTACTATAAACCCACCCGTATGAATATTTAGTCATACCTGTCTGTGTACTCATATCCGTACACCTAGCCATATGAACATTTAGTTATACCTATCTGTATACCCATTCATACTGCTTGCCCGGATTCTCATCTGGGACATGAGCCACTCATATCCAAGTACTCACACATATACAATTTTTCTCGTCCGGATGCTCACCTCGGACACGAGCCTCTCATCTTAGAGTATGGTACACCAGCAATCTTATTCACGTTCACCATAGGATAGGAATCTATTATCCACTCATCAACATATGCAACATCATATCAACCAGTCAACTCATATGATAGCTCGACAAATCTATTTATCAACCACAGATCCTCAGCGTAGCATTTCATATATTATACTTCGTCAACTCATGTGATCATTTAGAAAGAAGTAATAAATCAACAACAAGAAGCATAGTTATCATGCAATTTCACTCAGTCAACTCAGGTGACCACTTAACAAGGTATATAAATTTAACAATTATTAGCACAGTTCATCAAGTATTTCATTTGCTCAATACATAAGATTAATTAGATAAAATTGAGTAAAGCACTCAACCTAGTTAACTATGAATTCATACAATTACTTGTTCTTTCCTTACCTCAGATTCGTTTCTAGGCTAGTTAATTTACATAACCGATTCACCTGCTCATTCATAGCATATAAAAGGGCTCCAATAGGTTCACATAACCTCATTTGGTTTATTTATCTCGCTTCACTCTTGACCTTCTCCTTCTATACAACACATGCACAAAGATACATTCATAATTTATGCCATCAAACACACCATCAAAATATACCATCAAAAACAGCTACCGTTATATGTCATCCAGACCTGTTGTTAAGAATATCACCTCAAGATCCTCTACCAAGAGCATAACATCAAGAACACATTTTCAAGAATATCCAATCAAGGACACTTATCAAGAACATCACATCAAGAGTATTTTATCAACAATTGAATATTAACTAGATTTTCCTTTTCCACAAGATCCATATTTAGGATTAATCCTCCAATCTTTAGTTACGTTACCATAAATCTTTCATTACGTTATCATATCGTATGATCCCTCTACTCTCATCAATTGTACATTAATAGTACACCTGAATATCTTCACTAATTACATTCTAACACAAAGGTAAGTCATAACCTACCTGAATCGCAGAACTGGAACATGCACCTATTCTGCGAGAGCTTTTCCTTTTCTCAATGCCTCCAAACGTTCAAAGTCTAAAAATAAGAGATTAAGAAATCAATCAATAGGCTACTTCTTTGATTCAAGGATTTGAAAACTCAACCTTCTATTCTACCCATTATTTATGGTCCAATTCGATAATCATAGGTTAAATTATCATAACTCAAATCTACAACGATCATTCGAACCTAATTCATGGAGTTTTTACTCCTCTAACCCTCTTAAAACAGTTTTTAGGGTTAGGGGTTTCAAATTCACCGAATTCTAAGTCTCAAACTATCACCAAAACAATGTTCTACAATCATATTCACCCTAAAAAGCATTAATTTACTACTTTTAGGCCTAGAGATCAATACCCAATCATTCTCACAACTCTAGCCCTAGTTTTCACAAACCTAGGGTTCTTAGCTAGAAATTCACCATTAGAGACTATCTTTAATTCTAGGTGTTTGAGAATCACAAGATGGACGGATTAACAAGAAAATCTTACCTTGAAATAAGAAATTGCTCTAACCTTTGAAAATTTCCACCAGAGCTCTCAAACTTCGTGTCTCAGAGTAATAGGGTGAAAAACTCAAAAATTCTAATTTAAACTAATTTTCTACCTCGCATCGTCCGCTGCGGTGGTCCTGCTACGGTGGATGATCGTTCGTCGTGACGGTCATACTAGCTGCAAAATTTTAATCATTACGCGAATGTCATCGAGGCTCTATAACGATCGAACTGGTCATTACAATACCAAAAAGTAATTCTTGTTCTTTTGTAATTGTAAGCAAGATACAATAGTAACTCAATAATTTATAGTTAATATGTTTGGCAGAGAGAGGGAGAAAAAGAGAGAGTTCAATATTGAGAATAGAAATAATTAAAAAAAGAATAAAATTTATAGAAAAGATGATATAAAGTGAATAATAATATAGCCCAAATTATTCGGAGATAATTAAGAAAATTTTGTTTCCCATAAGAAACTATTCCCAAAATTTATTCCATTCTCATAAATCTAACGTTCCTATTCTACTGCCTTTTCATTTTTTTTTAAATTTAGAAGTAATTTTTTTTACTAAGCATGTATAAGTACATGTTTTAGAAAAAATGGGACCCCAATTTTTTGGGAGCCTATGCCATTGCTTTAGCCTAGTTTAAGTCGACCCTGCTCATGTTGCATGCTTATTATTTATTCATAATAGAGGTAATTACAATCTCTATCAATTGAGCAATAATACTATCAAAATTGGCTCATGTTTTTCTTTCTTAACCAACTTGATCTTTTTAATATATAATTTAATTTTTTTTATTCCTTATCCCATGATTCTCAATCTATTTTCTACCTATTTCTTCTTCCTCTCTCTCTCTCCCGCTGCAATCAGTTCTTCACGACTCTATGCACAAAAGGAGCCAAAAAGAAATGTGTCCATTCCCTCTCCTAACCCCGTATCATCATGAAAGTCAACATAATCCCATATTATCATTGATTTAAGGTCGAGAATATGAATATGAAGAAGAAATTCCATAGGAGTCCATTATTGAAGATTGAAGTTTCAAAGTTTAAAAATTGAATTTTCGTAAATAAGCTTCATTTGAGTGAGAGTTGTAGTAAAAGACCGGGTACATATTAAGGAGCCTAAACCTGAAATTTAAGGTGATTTGATATACTTTTTGAGGCATTTTAGATGGATCTGGTGTTTAGATTCAAGAAAGAAGATAAAGTCAGTTTTTATATAATAGTATATTTGAGTGTATAAGCACTTTCTTATAATTTTGCATAATATTTGTCTACTTGGTAAATAACATTTAATATTGAATTTTTAACATTTTCGTAAAAGAAAAAATAAAATATTTATATACTGTTGTATATCAGATGTATAGTATTGTATACCATATTTTTTAACTACTGCCTTGAGAAAATAGTTAACTATGCGATTAAAAACTTAAAAATTTAACTATGCAATTAAAATATAGTATTAAAGACTCTATATTTACAATTTATCACTTAATAATGATCAAATATCTCTAATATCTTCTATCTATACATCCTAGAGGCTAGAACAAATAATGGTGCTTTCATACTAAGAAATATCTAATCGATTTTCTTTATGAAATTATTTCATCAATGTGGGGTTAAAATTGAACTAAGAAAATATTTTTCTCTAACAAAAATATTTTATATAATAAAAGGAAAAAAAATACTTTGTTGTTACTTATTGTGACGCCTCTGACAGGGAGAGGGGGAGGGCGAGAGGGGGAAGGGAGATTAAATAGGATTTACAAATTTTTAAAGATGAGGTGCACATGATCGTACCTTGAGAAAATTCAACATCAGATATGAGAGAAAAGTAAAATTTTTTATAAGACATGACATAAGTTTACATCGTATACACGTTTTTGACGCTTAATGTGGCATAGTCGAAAAAGACAAATTTATGCAGGCTAGCTAGATCTCAAATCGGGCAATATTTGTTTGGGCTTGGGTCATGATATGTTAGCTTGTTTGGATGGTGATTTCACATGGTTTCATAATGTACCGTATTGTCTTGTATTATATTATATTGCTTAATGTATAAAATATTGAAATAGATTATATTATTTCATATTGTTACACAATATACACATAAATAATTTGAAGAATAAATATACTATATTAGTAGAGGAGAAGATATAAGCAGAGATGAGAATGACAAAATTATGACAACTTTTGAAAAATCTCTTGGTATTTAGACTGACAACATGGCAGAGGCTAAGACATTGGAAATTGGCATTAATTGGTGTGTACCAAATAACATCCCAAATAACATCAGGAAACTATAATTTGAGGTTGTTCCAAACATTAAATGAACTCCCTTGAAACTATGGAGCATATTGAGGAGTATTAATCATAATCTACGTCAGCTGAATAATTCAGCATTACTTTTAAAGAAGATAATCAAAGTTGTAGATGCTTTAGCAAATTGGGGTATGCAATGTGCTAATACTATATGGATCTCCAATTCAGGAGACTTTCCTTAGACAGTTAGAGGTGCATTCAATATGAATAGGTTATTGAACTACTTTCTTTCAGATTTAAAAATAGTAAAAGCATGTATAGATTCTACATTTTTGATCATCCCCTGTGAATGACCTTTTGTATAGGTAAAATTTATCAGTCAATTTTTTGTAAGCTTAAAACTAAAATCCTGCTAGGAGTACACCGTGGAGCCTTTCCCAATCTTTAGACGTAGGTACAGGCAGATTTAGTTTAGCAAATGTCTCAACATGTATTTGTACTTTAGCAAATCAGAAAATTACTTCTTAGGATATCATTTTCATTGAGAATCTTTTAAAGAAAATTAAAACTTCACCAAAGAAAATTTTTTTAGGATTAAATTGACATGAAAAAAAGAACAAGGACTGATGCTCTTGAAACTTCTTTCTTCTTTTCACAAAGAACAAATTGATCACAGGTCCTTTTTTCCAAAGTCTTTCCCCCATCACATGTTCACACTTATATTTTCGTTTAAGGAAACTTTTAATCTTGTGGCTATGCTTCATCACCACAAAATATATTAATACGTATAATTTGCAAAATTTTATATCCCGACCAGTGTTTTCAAGAGTATTTTTAAAGCGAATTTTGGAGTGAGACGTACTAAATATACTGTGGAGCGTAAATGCAAGACGTATATTCATAAAGTATAAGTCACATAATTTAGAGCATAAGTCGTGGGGGTAAAAACATAATTTTTGAACGTAAAAGCGTAAGTTCCAATCGTAATAGCATACTTCCAGGAGTTAAATTTGATTTTTATCGTTTTAAAGATATTTTTGCCATAAATCATATTATTTATTATTTATTTAATAATATTTATATTTATGCTATTATTTTTTATATTATAGTGATTTTTCCTAAAATATACTAAGTAAAAAACAGCCCACATATAAAGTGACATTATCATAAATTGTTTTTTAGATGATTATGTCTAAAATTGATATGATAGAGATTTCATAACACTATATTTCTGAAATACTTTTATCTATATTTTAACAATGTTCTTTCACTATTTATTGTTCTCCTTCTTTAAAATATATATACAATAATTAGTGCAAAGATTAATTGAGGGTGGGAAGGATTAGTAGATGTGGAGATCGATGATGAAGTGGCTGATGATTTCATTTTAAGGATTATCTCGACTATTATCATTTTTATGTTTGTTGTCATTCTCCAATAATAATTGTAAATTTTTTAAGTATTATTGGTGATTCATTTGAATTTATTTGCAAAATTATTAAGAATATTATTTTTATTAATAAAACTATAAAACTAAAAATACATGAAATATGCATTCGTAAATTTATGAGACTTATGCCTCGCCCCATGCTACCAAAAATATCTCACCTTGCACCCTCACTTTTAAAAATTGATACTGAGAATGAAGAAGCAAAAATTCAATAATAAATAAAATTGGGGAACTTGGCCGCACTTCGCGAGGTCGTCATGTTATACCCTGTAAGTTCCTATCATTTAACCGATGCGTGCAAACATACATTGAGAGTTTTGGGGTACGACACATACGGAAAAGGGCCCGGGGGATGAGTATATGAACATGGTAGCGAGCGGGCAGGAGGCCGGTGCTGGTCCGAAGGCTAGGCGCACTGGCCGGAGCGTCGCGCCAGTGGCCTTGTGCTATGGACGGCGTGTTGCGATACCCCTTTCCACTGCCTCAATTATATATAGAGCTCCTTCATGTTTGATTAATCCATTCTAATATTTTCCCTCGGCCAAAAACATAATATAAGCGTCAATTTCATCCATTTCTCGTCAAATTACACCGCTAAATTCCATCCAAACGCAAATTTGTCTTGGATAACGAGTTATAGCCCTATGAGGAACGTCCCTGCGGAGTTATTTCATGAAAATTCGCTCGGAGTTCCAGAAACCCGCCGAGTAAAAGTTGTAGAAATTACTCCTAATTGAGTCCTAAGCGGCTACAATTGATAGGTAAGAATTTTTACCTTCTAAACTCTCGAAAATTTATGAGTTTTCGGCCGAATTGAACGAAGTTGAGTTATAGTTAATATTATTGAAAGATATCATTACTTGTCGAGTCCTAATATTGAAAATAACCTTATTCTCTCAGCGTAGGGCTGCAATTTGGTGGGATTCTCGGCTACAGGGTGGAACTATTTGGGTGAACGGAAGACTAAGGTATGTTAAGACTAATCCTTTCGGAAAGTTATCCTCGTCGTAACATTGATACGACCTGTACTTCTGCAGTAACTTGAGAACACAAATATTGTAGTTAGTCGTTACGAATATATTTGAGATTGTAGCATAGCATCCCTAGTAAGGATTGATTATATTTCGTATGACCTCTCACTGTGATTATTTGAGGGACTGTTAGTCGTACGAACTACTTATATAGCTATAGCCTGCTTACGGAGCTATGCAGCTTCTAGTGATTATGGAGCCACAATGCTGCTAGCATTTACAGAACCATGAGATTGCTTTGGGAGCTATTGTATTGCTTATGAGCTATTGAATTGCTTACAGAGCTATTAAGTGTCTGAAGGGATTAAAGTACAGCCTTCGGGGCCACGTTGGAGTCTTCTATGAACCCCTTCTATGCTCAAGATGATATTATTAACTCTCACGAGGGCCTGGTTTGCTTGAGATGCAGTTGCAGTCACTTATGGAGCCTCAGGGGTACCAATAGGGGTATATAGACTGTTTGGTGCTTGCTAGGGCTTATGGGGGCCCAGGTAGGTTATTCTGTATTAATTGTACCTTCCAGGCTTATGGTAACCCGATTAGGTTCTTGTTTGTATATTTACTTGCTAGTTATATTTCAGATTGTGAGGCTATTTAGATTGAACTCTTATCCTTCCTATTGAATACTTTCAGTTCCTTTATCAGTTTTATTCATCTTTATTACTGGCATACATATTCGGTACATATTGTACTGACGTCCATTCATGGGGCGCTGCATACTTGCCTGCAAGTGCGGATAGACGCGGTTCAGGACCTTCATAGTTATCAGCTAGGGTTAGCAGTTCAGTCAGCTCCTTTTCTCGGAGTTGATAGCTAGAAAGATTTGTTTTTTTTATTGTAAAACTTTTGGGTAGGTCGAGGCCCTGTCCCAACCACTATCTACTCTTAGAGGCTTGCAGACTACAGTTTTTCAGTTGTTGGACCGTATGGGGCCCATGTATGTTATATTTTACGTGTTGTCCGTGTGGGACCTAGTTTATCTAGTTAGTTAGCAGCCTTGTCGGCTATAGTATGAATATGATTGCTTGTTTTTCTTTTGTTATGAATAGAAAACATGGTGGTCTTGTCGATCAGTATAGGATCCCTTTGTTGTTACGTTGCTGGGTTAACTATTTTCCTTTATAGGTTTGTTGCGTGGCCTGGTCCCTGAGACTGTGTTTACAGCTAAGATATAATAGTTTATTTTCTTGATTTTGAGTTGCTGGCAGGCACCAAAGGTGCTTGTACCCAGCCAGGTCAGCCCAGGTCCCAATATGACATTAGGTGCCAATCATACCTCCCAAGGTGGGGCGTGACACGTTAAAATAATTGTGTAATTTTTAATTAATTTTATATTATTTTATAATTCGTCTGCATCATTATCTTTTACTTTTATTATTATATTATGATAATTCTGTTCGAAATATCATATTTAGCCTATATTTAATGAGGGATAGTACATTCTTAATGAATATGTTAGAATATATTCTCTAATATCAATTTTATTTCATTTCTATTTTACTGAATGTGCATTTGATTGTAGCTTTTGATGTCTCTACGTGTTTTTATGAGACTGCAATGAGGTTGCATATTTAATATGCAATATATATTCTAATGTACTCTTTTCCATTGATGTTTAGTTAATATCTCACAATGTTAAGATTCATGTAATTATTTTAATATAAACTAGTGAATTTGTTCACACTTCACGCAATTAAAAGACGATAAAATATCAATAATTTTATTAAATATAATATAAATAAAAGAGATATTCACAGTATATATAACCAAAAAAAATTCTACACTTATAATAATCAGAAATTCATATAAATACAAAATAAAAAAAATCACAGAAAACATACAAAAAAATAAATAATGCAACATCATTCTTACAACCTTAATCATTAAAAAAATAAAAAAAAATGAAATTAATGCCCAATCTTCTGAACTCTTATCAACATCCACTCTCACAAGCCGATCACCATTCAATAGCCTTCATCTTATTTTTTCAAGTCAAACCAAAGCATGAAACTGATGTGATCATTTCTACAAAATCTTGCAATATTTCTATTTATACGACTACAATATGAAATGTCAAACAATATCATGAATATGATTATTAATTATTTTAAGAGTTATGATAATAAAAAATTACAGGAGTTGTAAAAATAAAGACCATTATATTTTACATTGAAGAAATTTAAAGAAATGACCTTTTATTTTCTTAATATTTCATAGAATCAAGAGAGTTAAAAGAGTGATTTTTAAAATTTTTTTAAATAGCACATAAATGAGGAAAAAATAAAGAATATTCTTTTTTTTTAAAAAGAAAAGATAATTGTGCTTTTCGCCTAAATATAGGTGTCACATCAGTTTTTCTATTCTTAACGTTATTATCACTCTTAGTTATACATTATATGTATAGAAAGAGAAAAATACTTAGAGAGGTTCCATATATATATATATATATATGAATTATAAAAAGTAGAAGTTGACGAGATATGAGTATAAGTAGTTACTCTTTGTAAATATGTCAAAAATAGAAAAATACTTAAAATGAAATATGTCATATCATCCAAAATAGAGTTAATTGAATGAAAGAAAAAAAGTAGTGAAAAGAGCCAAATAAAAAATAAATCATTGATCAAAAAGAACTATATCACATTATCAAATATCCTTTAGACGTGAAAATATGATATCAAATCTATATTACTAAATCATTACTGACTTCAACATCCGCTCTATTATTTCTCTTTAATATATACACTAAGATTTTGCAAAAATCGAAGAAAGCAAGAGATGGTAGTTAAGTTCGTTGTTTCACTTTAGTTCCTTGAGCGTCTAATAAGCGATAACATTATTTAAAACTTCCTTCATAGCAGTTGCTTACAAAATTATGATATGAAATATCATATTGCCATGACTTCGATCTATATAAGGGATTAAAATAAATGTTAAAAAGAGCAGTTTATTAGAACATGAACCAAAGATCATCTTGAAAGATTGTTTCAATCTTCTTTACTACTTTCACTTGAAGAAGTCGTGTCGCTGCCTTCGCATTCCATCACTTCCACCAACATCTCAATGATGGAGATTTTATCCAACACTTTTGTGTCACTTTCTTAAAATTTTGTGCCAGTCAAAATACATTGATCAAAAATATATTTTTAAATTTTGAGGAGGGAAGAAGCAATCAGTTCACTATATATATATATATATATATATATATATATATATTCATAGAATAGAAACTAACTTTTAACAACATTCATGGATTCATAAATATAATATAATAAATAAGTGAAAGTTGGAAAAAATGTTTTGGAAAGTTACGACTTTTTATTTTCATTGTAGTGAGTAATTGTCTTCTGTTACAATCCGTTTTAAAACTCGCGTTTAAAAAACATTACGTAACATGACAAATTTATTTAAAAATAGAGTCGCCACCTAATTATTACAAAAATTATAAAACCGTTTTAAATGTAATTTTGAAAACCTTTATTTAGAAAATCAGAGGAAGGGTAAGGGTTCAAAATGATTTTTTTGAAGAAGGGATTAGACATTTTTAAAAAATTCACAAATGTGGTTACCGGAGAATTTAAAATAAATTGTGGCTAAAAATATAATTTTATTAAAAAATAGACTTTAAATAAAATACACCGACATCTCAATTATTTATCAAATTAATTTTTACCTTAGCTAGTTTGAAAAGAGAATTATATAATTGTTGGAGTTAAGTGTTGGATGTGAATTGGGAAATGGAGAGAAATATATTGGAGGGAAAAGAAAGTTGAAAAGTTTCTTTCCCAATGGTAGCCATTCCGAACAGACACCATCTGAACAGGTGTCTTCACACCCCTTCACTTCAGATCTTTGGCTATAAATAAAGGCCTTTTGCCTTCATTTTTAAAGTACTTTTTTCGAGACTTTTGCTAGCAAATTTAAAGGTCATTCTGCATAATTTGAAAAATCAAAATTCGAGTCTAGTGTGTGATTCTTTATCGTTCTTCGAGTTCGACGAAGTTATTGGTGTTTGAGGTACTGCTACACCATTAACAGGTTAAGTTGTTTTATCCTGGGAGGAAGTAATCCAAAAACCTTGAGTATAGTGAGTGGATTAAATTTCTTACGGACACACAATGAATTCTGTGGACTCGGATATTATTCTTTTTCTTTGCTTTACATATTTGAACACAGGCCAACAACAAGCTTAAGGAATTTATTTTGGTTAATATTTTATGTGTTCATCTATTTTTTGGTTTTAGAGACTAAAACCTTTATGGTTTTCTATTAAAATCTTCGGATTTTCTACTCCCGTTGAGATTAAAATCCTTGCTAGTTTCTACTCACTGTGATTGTTGGTTTGAAGATTTAAAAAATTCACCAAGTAAATCAGATTGTTGATTATTCGATTTGAAGATATAAAAACTTCATCGACTACTCAGTTTAGTTCTGTCAAAAAATTTTCAATTTGAAGAAATAGAATCTTCATCGATTGCTAACTTTTGTTGTTGTTGTTCAACAGATATGACAGGAATAATTGACCCCATGCTTGCCTCTACAAGCAATGGAATCTCCTCCACCCGTGCTGTGAAAGAAGCGGCTCTGGCAGAAAAGCCCAGAAAGTTTTCTGGCATTGACTTCAAACGCTGGCAGCAGAAGATGTTCTTCTATCTGACCACACTATGTCTGCGAAAGTTCATTAAGGATGATAAACCGGTTCTGCCGAAATCAACTCCCGAAAATGAACAGTTCTTGGTGCTTGAGGCCTGGAAGCACTCAAATTTTTTGTGCAAGAACTATATCCTGAGCAGATTGGAGGATGATCTGTAAAACATATACAACAATATGGAGACTTCTAAAGAACTCTGAGATGCGCTAGAGAAGAAGTACAAAATCGAAGATGCCGGTTTAAAGAAATTTGTTGTAGCCAAGTTTTTGGACTACAAAATGATAGACAGCAAGTCTGTTATCACACAAGTCCAAGAGCTGCAAGTGATAATTCAGGATCTCCTTGCAAAATGTATAATTCATACTAATGCTTTTATCAAAAGTATTAATTATGATGCTAATAATGAGTTGTTCATTGAAGGTTTGGTCATCAATGAAGCTTTTCAAGTTGCAGCCATGATTGAAAAGCTACTTCCTTCATGGAGGGACTTTAAGAATTATTTGAAGCATAAGCTCAAGGAAATGAAGCTTGAAGATCTTATCGTTCGATGGAGAATTGAAGAAGATAACAAAGTTGCTGAAAGGAAGGTAAGGGGAAACTCAACAATTATGGGGGAAAATATTATTGAGACCAGTCCATCTAATCCTAAAAAGAGGAAGAAGCCTTTTGGACCAAAGAATTTTTCTAGCAAGAAGAAATTCAAAGGAAACTGCCATAATTATGGAAAGATTGGACACAAGGCTGTTGAATGTCGTGCTCCAAAAAAAGGAAAGCAAAAGGGACATGCTAACATGGTTGAAAAAACCATGGAGATTGATGACTTGTGCGCTATAGTGTCTGAATGCAGCCTAGTGAGAAGCCCCACAGATTGGTGGCTTGATTCTGGAGCCACTCGACATGTTTGTGCTGTCAGAGAAGCATTTACTTCCTATGTCCCTGTTGGACCCAATGAGATCATGTATATGAGAAACTCTTCAACAGCCAAGATTGAAGGCTATAGAAAAATATTTCTGAAAATGACATCCGACAAGGTGGCGACTCTCAGTAATATCTGTCATGTTTCATAAATGAGGAAGAACTTAGTTTCTGCAGGTCTTCTCATCAAGAATGGATTTAAGTGCATTCTTGTTTCAAATTATACTGTAATAAGTAAGAATGATGTGTATGTAGGAAAAGGTTACCTGACTGAGGGCCTTTTCAAATTGAATGTAATTGTTATTGAAAGCAATAAAATTACTGCTTCTTCTTACTTAATTGAGTCAAATGATTTATGGCATTCCCGTTTGGGACATGTCAATTATAAAACCTTGCGTAAAATGATCAATTTGAAATTATTGCCAAAGTTTGAATGCAATCAATCTAAATGTCAAATCTATATTGAATCTAAGTATGTTAAACATCCTTATAAGTTAGTTGAAAGGAATTCAAGTCCCTTAAACTTAATTCACACAGACATTTGTGACATGAAGTCAATACCATCTCGCGGTGAAAAGAAGTATTCCATAACTTTTATTGACGATAGTACATGGTACTGCTATGTTTACTTACTCAAAAGTAAAGACGAAGAAATCAAAGCATTCAGTCAATATAAAAGTGAAGTTGAAAATAACTTAACAAAAAGATCAAAATGTTAGGGAGTGATTGGGGTAGGGAATATGAATCTCCTTTAGAAGAAATATGTTTGGAATATGGAATTATTCATCAAACAACTTTCCCTTACTCACCAAAATCTAATGGGATTGCGGAAAGGCAAAATAAACATTAAAAGAGATGATAAATGCTCTATTGACAAGTTCTGGTACCCCAGAACTTGTAGGGAAAAGCTATCTTTACGGCTAGCAGAATACTCAACTGAGTGCTCCATAGCAAAACACAATCCATTCCATACGAAAAATGAAAAGGAAGAAAGCCTAACCTTGAATACATGAAAGTGTGGGGTGTTTGACTAAGGTACAAGTTCCTAAACCCAAAAGGGTTAAGATAGGACCTAAAACCATTGATTGTATTTTCACAGGATATGCTACAAATAGTAAAGCGTATCAATTTATGGTTCATAAATCAGAAAATCCTAAAATTCATGTTAATATGGTAATGGAATCAGACAATGCTGAATTCTTTGAAAATATATATCTGTATAAACAGAATTGTGAGTCGTCTAGCGAAGGATCTAAATTACCTCGGGAAGAGACAAAGGAAAGTATTCCTAATGAGAAGAATCCAAGATGTAGCAAACGTCAAAGGACTTCTACTTCCTTTGGACCAGATTTTCTAACATTTTTGTTGGAAAATGAGCCTCGAACTTTTCAATAAGCTATGACTTCTTTGAAGACTCAATATTGAAAAGAGGCACTCAATAGTGAAATTGAATCCATAATGAATAACAATACAAGGGAATTAGTTGACCTTCCTCTAGGGAACAAACCATTAGGTTGTAAATAGATTTTCAAAAGGAAAGTTAAAGATGATGGCACTATTGAAAAATACAAAGCAAGACTTGTAGTTAAAGGATTTAGACAAAAAGAAGGTCTTGATTACTTTGATATGTACTCGCCGGTAACCAGAATTACATCCATTTGGATGTTAATAGCGTTATCTGCCGTATACGATCTTGAAATCCATCAAATGGATGTGAAAACAACCTTCTTAAATGGAGATTTAGAGGAAGAAATTTACATGGAACAACCTAAAAGGTTTGTAGTTCCTGGAAATGAAAAGAAGATGTGTCGACTTGTAAAGTCCTTGTACGGACTAAAACAAGCACCCAAACAATGGCATACAAAATTTGACCAGACTATGTTGTCAAATGGTTTTAAGATTAATGAGTGTGATAAATGTGTTCACATTAAGAACACTCAAAATCAAGTTATCATTATTTGCCTATATGTGGATGACATGTTGATAATGAGTAATGACATTGTTAATATAAATGCTACCAAGCGTATGCTTGCTAGTAAGTTTGAGATGAAAGATCTAGGAGTCGCTGACTTGATATTGGAAATTAAGATCCACAAAATTTTTAAAGGTCTACCATTGTCTCAGTCTTATTATATCCAAACAATACTTGAAAAATTTAAGTATTTGGATTTCAAAATTGCAAAGACACCAATTGATGTGAATCTTGCTCTTTCAAAGAATAAAGGTGAAAGTAAGTCCTAATTGGACTATGCAAGAGTATTGAGAATTCTGATGTATATCATAAACTGTACACGGCCAGATATAGCTTGTGTGATAAGTAAACTTAGTCGATACACAAGTAATCCCAATCAGAGTCATTGGATGGCTATGAAATGAGTTTTGGGATATTTAAAACATACTCAAAACTTTGCTTTGTATTACAACAAGTATCCAACGGCTGTTGAAGGATATTGTGATGCAAATTGGATCACCGGATCAACTGAAATAAAATTCAAAAGTGGGTATGTGTTTATCCATTGGTGGAGAAGCAGTGTCTTGGAAGTCATCCAAACAAACATGTATTGCTCTCTCTATAATGGAGTCTGAATTCATAGCTTTAGACAAGGCTAGTGAAAAAGCTGAATGACTCAGGAATTTCTTAGAGGACATTCCATTCTGGCCCAAACCATTGGCATCAATATGTATACATAGCAATAGCTAAGAGGCAATCGAAAGGGCTGAAAGTGTAATGAATAACAAAGAGACATAACACCGTTAGAAAACTACTCTCTAGTAGAATTATCACAATTGATTATGTAAAGTCAAGAGATAATGTGTCAGATCCACTTACAAAAGGCCTAACTAGAGAGGCGGTTGAAAGATTATCAAAGGGAATGGGACTATGGCCAAGGACAAGTTATCCTAGCGGTAATTCTACCTAGAAGACTGGAGATCCCAAGATCTAGGTTCACGGAGATCAAACAAAGTCATTGATGACGGTTCAACATTGTCAAAATAACTTTTGGTCCATTCTCGTGATAAGATAATGTTCAGTAACAAGGATAAAGCACTAAAGGCTTTTTAATGATTTCTAGGTTTGGCACGAGATATGTCAAATGGTGTATCTATGGAATAACACATTTAGGAATCACCTATATAAGTGTGAAGTGTAAGCCGCTTCAAGGAGGATTCTGTAAGGCCAATTCTCTACGCACTTACGAAACCAGGTTATGTTCATGGCTGAAACGAACAAAACAATGAGAATGTAAGATGGTTAAAGGATTAATTGTGTGACTTATGTTGTCTAAGTATACATCAAAGCTCAATGGTTCAAAGACATTAAATCTACCGATTGACTGAGTATATCCGATATATGTTCACTACGGAAAGTTCAAGGGGAAACCCACTTATCCAAATGCAATTAGTTCTTGCTTATGAATCACACAGTTTTTCATGCATTAATTTTTTTATATAGACATTCCCCATTCATACGGGGGATTGTTGGAGTTAAGTGTGGGTTGTGAATTGGGAAATGGAGAGAAATAAATTGGAGGAACAAGAAAGTTGAAAAGTTTCTTTCTCAATAGTAGCCATCCCGAACAGACACCATCTGAACAAGTGTCTTCACACCTCTTCACTTCAGATCTTTGGCTATAAATAAAAGCCTTTTGCCTTCATGTTTGAAGTACTTTTTTCGAGACTTTTGCTAGCAAATTTAAAGATCATTCTGCATATTTTGAAAAATGAAAATTCGAGTCTAGTGTGTGATTTATTACCGTTCTTCGAGTTTGACGAAGTTATTGGTGTTTAAGGTATTGCTACACCATTAACAGGTTAATCCGTTTTATCCTGGGAGGAAGTAATCCAAAATTCTCAAGTATAGTGAGGGAATTAAATTTCTTAAGGACACAGTGAATTCTATGGACTTGAATATTATTATTTTTCTTTGATTTACATATTTGAACAAAGGCCAACAACAATAACTCCCTAAATATATAAGATTTATCAAAATTTTAAACTAAACACATGATTCAAACTCTTCCATCCGTTAATAAAAACTAATCGTCTATAACTTAAAGAGTCTGGAAGGTCTTTGCCTTATTAGCTACTTGTATTGATTAATGAAAAAATTTCGTCAAAAACTTTGGCCTTGAAAGGAAATTTATGTTGAATAGCATTATAGAAAGGAAAGGTGAATCTTAAAAAAACGAAACCTTTTTCTTTTAAAAAAAGAAAACTTCTCATTAGATAATAATAATAATAATAATAAAAATGTTTCTATAGTTAGGTTGTGACGCAAACATGAAAGTAAATGTTAAAATCTTATTTACTCAGTTTAGTCGGGCAAACCAAAATGCACTTCTTAGAATTAGAAAAAAAACGGTTGTTAGACTAAAGGAGAAAATTTATTCTAGCGATCCAAAACAAAAAATTATCTACATGGGATTCACCTAACATAAAATTTTCAAAGTTAGTATTTCACATTTTTCAAAAAAAAGAATAAGCATATTTACCAAAAAAAAAAAAAAGATAGACTTGGGCGTTTCGTCCAAATCCGAATGCTATGAACTGCCGCTTTGCCATTGATTTGTGGGCTCAGTCTACTCTTCCTGTCCCCTTGCGCATACTGACTTGAAGAATAATAATTTGATTGGGCCGTTAGCCCAACATATAATACGAAATGAGGTGGAGTCCGGTAGACTCATCGAAAGTTTACATGCAACCAAAAATAAAGAAAAGGATTAATATACGTTTGTCACAAGCTTCTATAGATGAATAAGAGGGGGTTAAATATCATATCAATATCGATAATAATAAAACAAAATTGATTTCTAGCACTAGATCATCTAGGTTTAGATCAAATGCATGTTTTAAAGGAACATATATTACTTAAAGGAGTTGAATCAATTTCATATCTATTGAGTTCAAAATAATAGTTTAAGCCAAATCAAGTTCTCAATTATTCCCAAGAAAAACCTTTTGATACAAGAACTGAAAATTTAAACTAATTAGGCAAGGGCAAAATATACGCAACAACAGTAACATGAAAGGAGTTTTAAAAATAAATAAGTAAATAAAATAAGAACAAAAATTGAGCACAGTGAGTTAAGGGAGCGTCTTTAAGATGAGGTGGAATTATTTTCAACTCTATTCCACTAAAAACAGAACTTTTACCTACTACATGAACAAACAACAGACAAACACACTGCTTCTTAGAGAAAAGCTAATATTTGAACTAAGCAAGACTAATAACTTAGCCAAGAGTGGTAGAACCAAGAAATATAGTTCATTTTCAAGATTAGATATTGAAGAAAAGTGCATAACTTTGTTAAGAAAATAATATCTATGACATCATGGAACTTTGTCAGTTATGATCTACTTTCGACAAAAGATTTGAATTCTTAGGTTAAAAAATACTTTATAGCTAACACAAATAGGGATGAGAAGCAAAAAATATATGAGAACTTGGTTAACATGGTCTTAAATGAGAAACCTTAAATCAATACTGAATTTCATACACATCTCAGATTAACACTCAGTTTATACTTGTTAAAAAAAAAAGGGCCCAAGGAATAAGTACAAGATGGAACAGACTATCTAAATTTCCATGCAATACAAAAAGGAAAGATTTAGAACTAGTCAACTTACATTTATTAGGTAACAAGGTTAAATACTAATCAGGGATTTATTCAAGCGGAGGAATTAAAAAAAATCAGCCGACTGTTCATTTTAAGGGAAAACATTAGGCTCTTGAATTTGGGCCAAAGTTGAGATACAATTGAAGGAGGTGGTTTTAGCAAGATGATTATACATCCAATCTCATACGAAATTAACTATGCAGCCAATATATTTAGCACACAAAACAGATCATACTACTAATATGTGGATAAACATCAAGCTTGAATTAACAAAACTACCTCTTATGATAAATTCTAAAATCGACCATTTCGATTTATTGACGTAATATAAAATTCTTAATTTTAGACATGCCACAATACACTACAAGAGGGGACACCTCATTTATCAAGCATCAGCCTTACCCCAACTATAAAGGATATACAACAGCCACATGAATATTTGAGAAAAGGGAAAAATTTATCTTTTGAACTTCAAACGAAACTGTCAAAGTGGGGAAAGATTCAAACATTCTATAGGCAAACAGGACTGCTATTCTATGAAGAGCATAAATTTCAGGCTGAATTTAGGCATGTAATCAGTCAAACATACTAAGAAAACTCATATACATACACTACCTTATCTCAAGATTTAAACTCATGAACTTATCCGATAAAACAAATAAATCACCAAAACGGACTATAATTTAGCTGAATAGTTTAAAGGATGTCTCAAGGACTCAAACTTAGGAACACCTTAACAAGAGTTGTGTTGGTATACTCTAAACTCTCATCTAGTGTTCAACCTAAGCATAAAATCGACTTGAGATCACCTCCAACAGCATTTATCAGTAAACAAAGTTCACTCCAATAAAGTAAATATTTAAACCATATGCTCCAGGTGGATATGTATTAACAATAGAGGTGGTGAAAGATTTTCATACTAAGGAAAGCACAAAGAAGCAAAGCTCTGGACTTAGATTTTACAACTTTTAACTTAATTAGAAATAGACATGAATGCCGATGAAAACATCAATCATTTAAGAGGAAGAAATACTTTAAGCTATTCCCATAAATCTCCATTTATATCAAAGAAAGGAAAATCAAGACCGAAGGCTAAGGCAATAATTAGATACAGAATTAGTGCTTAATCCCTCACAGACTTTGTTTAGGTGGACTAAGTTGTAACCATCAATAATATATATAGCTTCACAGAGACAATCATAACTAAACATCGAAAGCTGATCTAACATTTATATTATTTAAACAGAAATAAAACCTGAAACATAAATATTGATGCAAAACAAAAAGGGAGTCAAATCACTGCACAACAAAACATAAATATTAAAATGTTAAACTCACTGAAATACCACTAAAAAAACTTACTAACACCTAGGCAATTTAATACACAGGAGTAAAACTGCAAGCAGGAAGGAAGTTCACTACGTAATTACTAATTAAAGAAAGACTTGAACAAAGCAATTATTGAAGAACTAAAATAAAAAAAATATTTACGTTTAAACAGCAAGGAAGAAACGAAAGGAAAATTAAAAGCTAAAAAGAGAAAGAAAATTACCTGAATTGGGGGGCTTAAGGAGATATCTCAGGTTCCATGAGAATTCAGTCCACATGTAGTTTAGAATGCTAGAGTTTATGCACGATCAGAAGGTTGCAAAAACCTGTCTCAGCGTCGAGTTGCGCAGAAATTGAGAAGCTTAAAAATATGATGAGTAGAAAATCTTTGGAATACAGCCTGGATTTCAACATAGAGCTCTCCTACATTTTCTCTAAAAAAGGGAATCAGGCTGCTTGTAGTTCGACTCAATCGGTTGAAAAGGTATCTCTTATATTGAGGTAACCCTTGTGGCTCAAGATGAATGAGTATGGAAAAGAGGCTTGTAACCTCTTAATCATGAATGTAGCACGCTTCACATCCATAAGTAAGAACTTACATGGACATAATTTTCGAAACTTTAGGTGTGCTGTCACCCGAATTTGTAAGATAAGGAAAATGCTCCAGCATGAGTTCATAGATTCTCCTGGATGCGAAACTGAAAAATCAAAACGAAAGAGTAACCCACATGCCTTCTTACAGGGGTGTGGTTTGAATGTGGTGAAAGTCAATCCTAAACTCGTGTCCAAAGATTTTGATACCTCTTCAGAACTATGCCCCAGTTTGCTGCTAAGAAAAGGGTCCATGTTTTTCTGCATACACTTGGATGATCCTCTTGTTAAATAATCTTCAATAATTCTACATAAATGACACCATAATGCCCTTTGGATATATTGTGTTCACCATCCTCTTCGAATGGTATGAACATTAATGTCTTTTTTAGCAGTTGATGTCAATCTTGACCGAATTATAAAAGTAATGATGAACATTGGCCTCCTCTGCTGTCGATGTTATAGATAAATATGATGAACGTCGGCCTCCTTTGGTATTCGACATTGTAAATGAATGTGATGAACTTCGGCCGTCTCCGGTATTCGATGTTGTAAATAAATATGATGGATTTCTCAGCAATTGAAAAGTAAATATGATGGCCATCTCGACATTGAAAAATAAATATGATGGCCCTCTTGGTATTTGAATGTATGATGACCCTCTCGACAACTGAAAAGTAAATATGATGACCCTCTTGGCATTTGAATGTATGATGGCCCTCTCGGCAACTAAAAAGTAAATATGATGGCCCTCTTGACAACTAAAAAATAAATATGATGTCCCTCTTGGTGTTTGAATATGTGATGGCTTTCTTAGTGAATGAAAAGTGAATATGATGACCCTCTTGGCGTTTGAGTGTATGATGGCCCTCTTGGCAATTGAAAAGTAAATATGATTGCCCTCTCAGCAACTGAAAAATAAATATGATGGCCCTCTCGGTCTTTGAATATATGTTGACCCTCTCGATGACTGAAAAGTGAATATGATGACCCTCTTGGAAACTAGAAAGTAAATATGATGGTCCTCTCGGCAAATGAAAAATAAATATGATGGCCCTCTCGGTAACTGAAAATAAATATAATGGCTCTCTCGATGACTGAAGAATAAATAGGATGGCCCTCTTGGTATCTGAAGATTAAATAGGATGGCCCTCTCGGCATCTGGCGATTAAATAGGATGGCCCTCTCAGCATCTAAAAGGTAAAAAAAAGTTTTCGACAGTGAGTGTTGGTCTTTATTTGGTCATTGATATAGTCAAATATCCTTGATTTAAACGTCATCCTTTACTTTTGCGGTAGGTACTCTCCTTTGCTCGAGGCACCATATAGTATTGCTTGATGCTTCTTTGGTCAAGAAGGACTTTTTTGCCCATTTATCCGATGTTACCTCAGTGTATTTCCCTTTTACGAAGACTGAGTTAGTTGATTGACAGTACTTTCCTGGGAACCTTACGACAATGTGCAACCATAGAAAAATAATTAGTTTTTGTGAAACTGATTTGTGTTTGCTTCTTCTGGTAGCCTTGCTCCTTGTCTTGGTAGCTTCAGGAATTTACTCGACCCTCTGAGTTACGATAGAGAGGAGACAAAATTAAAAATACCTTTAGGGAAATAACAAAGATTTTAAAAAGTAATTTTGAGGAAAATACTTTTACAGAAAATATCTGCCAATAGACTGTCATGACATGCACCAAATGAACGGACATCCTCAGTTTTGGAACTTGATGTGGCAGGCGACTTGTTGGAAAATTGGATATTTTCTGAAGCTCTGTCGTGGCTGGAGAATGAGGTCTTCTTAGATTTCTTGTCTTTACTCAATAAAATTTTGAGGCTTTCCTCCAAATTTCTACCTCTAGTTATGGCTTCGAAGCAAGTTAATATTGTGGACACGAGAACTGCATCTTTGTAGTGTTTTAGTTCCTTCTCAAAAATTCTTCTCCAGTTTTATGCTTCTAAAATAATCTTCAAATTCATCTTCCTAAGAATATTCAATGTTTTGTGGAATTTTGAGATCCTCTCAAAATTCTGCCCCAGTTTTCATTATTAAGTAAAATGGAAAACTTATGGGGAATACACCTGAGCTAGTATGGCTCCTACGTATCCCATTGAGGTACGAATCAGGTCAACGTAGTTTTGATTACAAATAAGGGAAAATTGAGAAATTAAAAAAATATGACCTAGGCCCAAACCGGCCGCCTACGTATCTCATCCTGGGAATCCAGGTCAAACGTAGTTCACATTACAAATAAGGAAAAATTGAGAAATTAAAAAAAATATGACCGAGGCCCAAATCGGCCACCTACGTATCCCATCCTAGAAATTCAGGACAAACGTAGTTCACATTAAAAGAAAAGACCCTTAAACTAGTATGAAATATTACCAAGCTTACAAGCAAATTTGCAATTAAAAGGAAAGAAAAGAAAACACCAATCTTAAAATGTAGTATCTCTTGACAGCATCTGAATTGATAGCTTTCGGTCATTCTTGACCATCCATTTCTGCCAGAATCAAAGCACCTCCTGATAGAACTTTACGAACCATACAAGGACCTTGCCAATTTGGTGCAAATTTCCCTTTATACTCATTCTTGTGGGGGAAAATGCGCTTCAGTACCAACTAGCTTACATCAAAAGTCTGAGCTCTTACTCTTTTATTGAAAGCACGAGCTACTCTTTTCTGGTATAACTGACCTGACAGATGAGGCTCATCCTCTTCTTGTCAATCAATGCCAATTGTTCATACCGATTATGGATCCACTACATATTTCTCAACTCTGCTTCTTGAATAATTTTCAATGAAGGTATCTCGACCTCAGCTGGTATCACTGCTTCCACTTCATATACCAACAAATAAGGGGTTGCCCCAGTTGAAGTTTGAATTGTTTAACAGTCATCCAACAAAGAATAAGATAACTTCTCATGCTAGGACATATAATTGTTAATAATCTTCCTTAATATTCTCTTAATGTTCTTGTTGGCGGCTTCCACAGCTCCGTTCATCTAAGGGCAGTAAGCAGTTGAATTACGATGAATAATATTGAATTGATGACATATCTCTTTCATTAGATGGCTATTCAAATTCGCTCCATTGTCTGTGATGATAAATTCCGGTACTCCAAAATGGCATATCAAATTGTTGCGGACAAAATCAACCACTACATTCTTTGTCACGACTTTGTATAAAGCATCTTCCACCCACTTGGTGAAATAATTAATGTCAACTAAAATAAACTGTGCCTATAGGAGGCGGGAGATTCGATAGGTTTGATGACATCCAGGACCCAAGCTACAAATGGCCAAGGAGAACTCATCATATTGAGCTCGTTTGGTGGTACTTTGATCAAATCTCCATGTATTTGACACTAGTGACATCTTTGGATGAACTTGCTGCAATCTCTTTCCATAGTCATCCAAAAATACTCTGCTCATAGGATATTTCTTTCCAAGGTGAAACTATTTATGTCTGGCCTGCATACACCAACATGCACTTCTTCAAGCAATCTCGTGGCTTCTGTGGCGTCTACACATCTTAGCAATCCCAAATCAGGAGTTCTCCTATAAAGGATTCCTCCGCCCAAGAAGAAATTATTTGCCATTCTATATATCATCTTCTTTTGACTTAACGTTGCATCTTCTGGGTATTTCCCAATTTCTAGATATCTTTTCACATCAATATACTAAGGTTTCCTGTGTATTTCTTCTTCCAATTTCTCTTTTACCCTTATCTCGAGTGGATTAATGTAATTTTTATCTGGGTGCTGTATCATAGCTGATATGGTGTCTAGGGCATCGGCAAACTCATTCTGCATTCTTGAAGTGTGTATGAACTTAATATTTCTAAATCTTTTGCTCAACCTTTGTACCATCTGTACTTAAGGTATTATTTTAGAATTCTTCATAGCCTATTCTCCTTGAACTTGATGAATTAATAGATCTGAATCACTGATCACTAACAATTCCTGGATATCTATATCGAGAGCCATTTTAAGACCAAGTATACATGCTTTGTATTCCTCCATGTTATTGGTGCATGAGAACTGAAGTTTAGCTATTATCAGATAATGTTATCCATATTCCGATACCAACACTTCTCCAATCCCAGAACCCTTGAAATTCACCGCTCCGTCGAAGAACATTCTCTAACCAGGATATGACTCTACAATGTCTTCTCCTATGAATATCACTTCGTCATTGAGGAAATACATCTTTAAAGGTTCATACTCTTTATTGACCGGGTTCTCTACGAGGTGATCAACCAAGGCTTGCCCTTTAACTGCTTTTTGAATCATGTACACAATATCAGACTCACTTAGAAACATTTGCAATTTTTCCAGCTTCCCTGTCGACATCGGCTTTCGAAAGATGTATTTTAATAGATCTATTCTCAAAATAAGATGTGTGCTATAAGATGATAAATAATGCCTCAACTTCTGGGTGACCCAAGTCAAAGCACAATAGGTTCTTTCCAAGATAATGGGCCTCATAGGATGTAAACTTCTTGCTCAGATAATATATTTCCCGTTCTTTCCTTCCTATCTTATTGTGTTGTCCCAAGACGCAACCAAATGCTTTGTCTGAGATAGACAAATACAACAACAAAGGGATTCCTTCTCTCGATGGTACCAGTACTGGAGGATTGGATAAATAACTCTTGATGGTGTCAAATGCCTTTTGACACTCTTCGGTCCATTTAGTTAGTGCATCCTTTCTCAATAGCTTGAAAATGGGCTCACAGATGACTGTCGATTGGGTGATGAATTGACTAATGTAGTTTAGCCTTCCCAGGAAACTCATCATATCTTTCTTAGTCTTAGGTGGAGGCAGCTCTTGAATAAACTTGATTTTAGAAGGATCTAGTTCAATGCCTCTTCTATTGACTATGAAACCTAATAATTTACCTGCTGGAACCCCAAATGCACACTTGGCGGGATTCAATTTCAAGTTGTACTTGCGCAATCGATCAAAAAACTTCTTTAGATGGGTCAGATGATCCAAACTCTCGTAGGATTTGATGATGACATCATCTACATAAACCTCCATCTCCTTGTGGATCATATCATGGAATATGGTAATCATAGCTCTCATATAAGTAGTACCAGCATTTTTGAGACCAAACGACGTCACTCGGTAATGGTAAACTCCCCAGGGTGTAATGAAAGCTATCGTTTCTACTTCCTCCTCATCCATGAGGATCTGGTGATATCCAGCGAAACAATCAACAAACGACTGCATCCCGTGCTTGGCACAATTATTTATAAGGATGTGGATATTGGGCAATGAAAAATTGTCTTTAGGACTAACCTTATTAAGATCTCTGTAGTCTACACATATCCTAATTTTCCCATCCTTCTTTGGCACTAGGACGATGTTGGCCAACCATGTAGGATACTTGGTCACTTCCACGACCTTATCTTGGATCTGCTTAGTGGCCTCTTCTTTAATCCTCAAACTCAGATCTGGTTTGAACTTTTGAGTCTTCTGCTTTACCGAACTAAACTTTGGGTTGATTGGTAACTTGTATGCTAAGATGTCTGTTCTTAGCCCCAGCATGTCCTCATAATACCAAGGAAATATATCGATGTATTTCTTGAGTAAGCTAACCAATTCCCTTTTCTGTGACTCTATCAGGTGGATGTTGATTCTGGTCTATTTGACTTAATAGTTGTCTCCAAAATTCACGACTTCAGTTTCATCAAGATTGGGCCTCTCTTTTTCTTCGAACTATCTTAAGTTCTTCGTAATATATTCTAGCTCTATGGATTCTTCGCCATATTCCTTAATATCATCACTATCAGATTCAACTTGCTCATTGAGATTGTGACATGTCATGAAGTTGGCAGGTTTAAAATCATTTTTTCTGTGTACAAAGCAAACCACATTGTTAGATAAAAAAAGGTAATTTAAAATTAAGTAACTGAGTAAACCAAAAGAATTTGGAATAATAATTAAGTCTTTAATTGAACATTGAGCATTATAAATCTAGAGTAAGCCATTGAAAAACATCATGATAGAACCCAAAAAATTTGAGGAAAAGAAAAGCAACAAAAGATGGGTCTTGGGCCTTATCCGAACCACACCGATTTGAAAGATTTTAGAATTTGTCTTTTCTACCAAGACAGGAGAGGAGTCAATGTCCAGTTCCTCAAAAGATCTTTGGGTCCAGTATACCGAATAGTTGGTGTTGTAGTGCATTCTTCTAGGATTACCACACAGTCTTCCGCGACAAATAGTCTTTCTAGCCCTTCCACTGGATCATCCTCTTCGGATTTTTGGACTGTGGCAGCAAATGACGATATAAATCTGGAATTGTCTTGGGAAGATTATAGACTGGCTTCTTATTTTCGGTGGCATCCTTCAATTCTTCTTCTATCGGGACATAACTTACACCAAAATGGAAGGTTTTTTGAGGGATTGGAATGGGCTTAGAAATGCCGTCCAAATTCTTTGCTAACCTGCACCCAGGTTCAAACTCGTTCCTTAGTATAGTGGTGGCAAGCATTTTGTACACTGGAGGCATGGGAGCCTGTGGTGTAGTGTCCTCGTAAGTGGCATTTACTCTCTCCACCATGTGAAAATCTGTGCCTTTGGGGGTTTCTTCAATGACAAGAATAGAAAAATCTGGGCAACTAAGACCACTTCCTTCCCTGTGGATGACAATCTCATGGTCCTCCCAAATAAATTTCATCATTTGATGCATTGTGGATGACATTGCCCCAACCCTATGAATCCAAGGCCTCCCTAACAGAAAATTTGTAGCTTGTTGCTATATCCATTACCGGAAATTCAGTGACAAATTCAGCCGGCCCTATTTGGATATTTAAATCCACCTGGCCGGTGGTTCCACTCTGAGTGCCGTTGAATACTCTCACATTCATATGACTTTGGAGAATTTTTCTACATCATAGTCCAACTGTATAAGGGTCCCCATTGGAGAAATAAGAAGCTTTAACTCAATCTATAACACAAGCTGAAACATAATTGGGAGTCTTCGCTCAAAAACCATATGGTAAGCTTAATTCGGGAATTTATAAATCATACTTGAACATGTGGGCACTGCCCAATACTTTCACATGCTTGAAAAATACTGAATTCACATCGAAAACATGATTATAAACATGGGTAGCTTGAAAACATGCTTTTTATCATAATATCTCATCATAATCATACATTCATCACAAATCTCATACTTTATGAACTTCTCATCAATGGGCTTTCTAATTCATAAAACTTGAAACATGATTTTAATTGAAAATAATATAAAACTTGCCCATGAATCATAATTCAATAGTAGAAACATATATAGATCATACCTATTTAGAGAATTAGGAATTTCATACTGTTATACCCCGTAAGATTCCTGGCACCTAGATGGCCTATTCGCGCGTTGGTTAAGCATATTTGAAAGCCATACGTGCTAGAGAAAGGCCCGGGAAAGGATCGGACGGATAACCTGTTGAACCATCGCGGAAGGAGCCGAGGCAGAGCCCCTCCGCGATGGCAATGTGTCACGGAGGTGGAGCCTCCGCGTTGGCTCCGTGACACGTTGGCCCTGTCCAGGCTCAAGTATATAAAGCCCCACTTCGGTTTAATTTAATTTAAAGCATCATAATTTCTAGAGAACTCGCAGAAACAGAGAGAGAGATGAAGTGGGTTATATATTTTCATCCAATTACGCTGCCAAACGTAGTCCAAATCTAAATTAACACCAGATACCGAAGTATTTAGCAGCAGGGAGCATTCCTACGGATTTAGTTTCGCGAGATACGACCGATGAATCGTCGTGCTACCGGGCTAAGGTAAGTGGAATTGCTCCAAACTAGTGTCTATGTGTTCCTAGCTGTGAAATGAATGCTACTCCCTTCTGGACTTCTGGAAAATAGCGAGTTTTCGACCGTCTTTCGATAAGCCTAAGTTTAGGCTATAATTATATCGAAAGTGATGTCGTCCTTCAGAATAAAGTTGTATTTAGTACTAATTAAAATGTATATGAATGCAGTTGGGAGGAATAGCTGAAATACTGACCGAGCTACGCCGGTTAGTCGGGAAATCAGAAGTGAAGGTATGTAAAGCTAGTTTCCTCGGCAAGTTAGTAGTCTCGGTATAGTAAAGTAGTTTAAAGGCCAGTAGAATGTTCATAAGTCGTGTGTTATGTTAATTACAAATGTTGGTACGATATTGAAAGCATCATGTTATGTATAGCGTGAAACTTGCTAGCACGATATAAATTCTAATACAAGTGTTAGGAACTGTACTGCATGCCCAGTATGTGATTTAGTAAAGAATGTTAGGATATTATCGTATTCAGTTGAGACCTAGTAAAGCAATGTAAGTATTTGTAAGGTATCTCAGAAGTAGAATGATAGGTTAAAATGAAGTTTAGAAAGCATGTTAGAAATAGTAAATCATGTTACTATAGAGACTCAGTTATACAACATGGTTTCCAGCAGAAAAACTATATCTTGTTCAACATTAGACTCAGTACAGTATGGCAGAAGATTATATTTATATATATATACCATTATCAGTCTCAGCATGTATTAAATACATACATATCACTATCACTAGTTCAGCATACAGTATGTACAGAAACATTATTATCATTAGCTTCAGTATGTGGTATATGCAGATAGTATTACTAGTTGAGACCACTGTATTGTCTTGGGGTTGGATTACCTAGCATTCATGACCGCCCTAGGGTTAATAGCTGTATCGACTCGTCCGCCAGAGGGCGAGGATACGTCACTCCACAGAGTGGCATGCCGCCCCACAGGGGACGAAGATGGGATGCCAGTTTCCCCATATTGTGCCTTGGTCGGCCCTTATACACCCCCGTCGAGCGGGTAAGCCCGGGGTGTTGATTCAGGAGTCCTCCGGACTCAGGTACAGTTATAGTCTGGGGCTCAGCGAGCCCAAGTGCATACCCAGGGGATCGGCAGGATGCTTATAGTTATTATAGGAGATGGGACGACGGGGGTAGGGGTATAGATTGCGTGTTGGTTGTACCTCTCGACTTATGGGGGCCGGGTAAGGTTTGTGTGTGCTATGCTATGTTATGTTATGTTATGCCATGTTACACTAGATACGAGTAGATCGACAATAGAACGATACGTCTCCAGGTATGACTCCTACTCCTTCCAGTATAGTTAAGAGTAGGCATAGCTTTACATTTTCAGTCAAGTTTAGTCTATTCCTTTCTATTTCAGTTCCATCAGTTGTATATCTAGATAGCTAGAGGTTTATCCCTTTTCTTTTGTTGTACAGCATGGGTAGGCCGGGGCCCTGTCCCGACCATCTTATCAGTATTCTTAGAGGCTTGCAGTCTGTATATATTTCCCTGTGGTCAGTTGAGCCGGTTGTGTGAGGCCGTGCAGTATGTTATAGCTGTTTAGCATTTCAGTTTATGTTGGCCGTGTGAGGCCTTATCCAGTCAGTAGTGGTGACCTTGCCGGTCACGTAGTTATTCAGTATTTCATTGTTGAGTTGTAGATAACTAGACAACATGGTGGCCTTGTTGGCCCGCATAGGTTCCTTGCTACGAGTGTGTTCTGGTTAGCTGCTATTACAGGTACAGGTGGCTATAGGCCTAGTCGACCGGAGGCTATATTTGCAGCCGTTATATAGCCCGTTGTTTCCCCGAATCTGAGTTAGAACCAGCCAGGCACCAAATTTGCTTAGGCTCAGTAGTAAAGCAGTTCAGGTCCTAGTAGGGCATCAGGTGCCAGTCATACCCCCCAAGGCAGGGTGTGACACATACATTGGGTTAAAACCCCTTAGAATTGACATACGAAATTCATGATTTAGAGAGGGATTGGAAATGGGTGTGAAAGAATTCACCCATTCGTAACCCTACATACCTGATTATAGCTGATTCTTACACTTCCTTGAATGCCCAAGAAGAAATTGAAGAGAACCATGAAGGATTTGCCTTGATTACCTATCTAGACTATCACTCTTGCATGCATGGATATGAATGAGCCTAGGATAGGTTTTACCCTCATAAAATACTACATTTCTAGCGTTAAACGATGTAGTTTAGTACCCTAGGACTTAGAAATGACGAAAATGCCTTTAATGAAATTCCTAAAATTTTTGCACTAGTGGTAACAACGACCGTCCTAATGGGTCGTTCTTGGATACCATGACTCGTGGTATCCATCTGTCTTCTCCACTTACCAACTTCATATTCTCAGGTTCAGTCCCACGACTCGACAGGATGAGTCGTCCCTTCAGACAACGACTCATTATATTGCCCGTTGTTTCCTCTTAGATGACCTGCACCAAGACTTCCCATGAGTCACACCGCAACTCGTGCTTCCTTCCAACGAGTCGTGGTTTCCTTCTGTTACCTCGACTGGAGGTTTTAATACTCCTTCCCCATGTCTACTCACCACGTCCCGTTGATCCTCACTGTTACACCCCGTAGAATTCCCGGCACCTAGATGACCTATTCGCACATTGGTTAAGCATATTTGAAGGCCATACGTGCTAGAGAAAGGCCCGGGAAAAAGACCGGACGAGAAACCCGTCGAACCATCGCGGGAGGAGCCAGGCAGAGCCCCTCCGTGATGGCAGCGTGTCACGGAGGTGAAGCCTCCGCGATGGCTCCGTGACACGTTGCCCCGGTTCAGACTCAAGTATATAAAGCCCCCACTTCGGTTTAATATCATTTAACTCATAAAAATTTCCAGAACTCGCAGCAAAACAGAGGAAGACGAAGGAGGGGTTATAATTTCCGTCCGATTACGCTACTAAATGCTGCCCAAACTCAAATTAATCCCAGATACCGAAGTATTTAGCAGCATAGAGCATTCCTACGGATTCAGTTTCGTAAAATACGGCCGACGAATCGTCGAGCCACCGAGCTAAGGTAAGTGGAATTGCTCTAAATTAGTGTCTATGTGTTCCTAGCTGAGAAGTGAATATTTCTCCCTTCTGGGCCGCTGAAAAATAGCGAGTTTCTGGCCGTCTTTCGATAAGCCTAAGTTTAGGCTATAAACTATATCGAAAGTGACGTTGCCTTTTAAAATAAAGTTGTATTTAGTGTTAATTGATATGTTTATGAATGCAGTTGGGAGAAAACAGTTGGAGTACCGGCTGAGCCTCGTCCGACAGACGAATAGTTCAAGATAAGGTATGTAAAGTTAGTTTCCTTCGGCAAGTTAAGTGATATCAGTATAGTGTAATAAATTACAGACCAGTAGAATGTTCAGAAGTCGAGTATTGCGTTATTATGAATATTGGTTCGATGTGAGAAACATTGGGTTGTAATGTGTATGAAACCTATCAGTATGATATAGATTCTAACGCAAGTGTTAGAGATTGCCCAGTATACTCAGTATGTGATGTGATATGCCATGTTAAGATATTGTTGTGTTCAGTTGGAACCCCGTGAAGTAGTACCGTATCCGTAAAGCACTTCAGAAATAGAATAGCAGACTAAAATGAAGTTTAGAAAGTATGTCAGGAATAGTAAATCATGTTACTATAGAAAATCAGTATACAACATAGTTCAGCAGAAAGACTATATTCGTACACATATATATAGTATTTCCAGCCTCAGCATGTATTAAGCATGTACATATTTCTATCACTAGTCCAGCATTTAGCGTATACAGAAACCTAGTAAACAACAGAGTTTTCAGCAGAAACATTATCTTGTATAGCATTTGCCCCAGTACAGTCTGGCAGGGGATTATGTTCATATTTATATATATTCACCTGCCTCAGCACGTAACAGATACGTACAGATTACTATCATTAGTTCAGTATGTAATATATATACGGTACTTTACACCTAGTAGCCTCAGCATGTGAGATACACAGATAGTATTACTAGTTGAGACCGTTGTATTTTTTGGGGTTGGATTACCTAGCATCCATGACCGCCCAGGGTTAATAGCTGTATCGACTCGTCCGCCAGAGGACGAGGATACGTCACTCTACGGAGTGGCATGCCGTCCCGCCAGGGGACGAAGATGGGATGCCAGTTTTTCCCCATATTTGTGCCTTGATCGGCCCTTACACACCCCAGTCGAGCGGATACGCCCGGGTGCAGATTCAGGAGTCCTCCAGACTCAGATGCAGTTATAGTCAGGGGCTCAGCGAGCCCAAGTGCATACCCAGGGGACCGGCGGGATGCTTGCGGCCATTATAGGAGATGGGATGACCAGGGTAGGGGTATAGATTCTGTGCTGGTTGTACCTCCCGGCTTATGGGGGCCGGGTAAGGTTTATGTGTGCTATGTTATGTTATTTCATGTTGTGCCATGTTATGTTAGATACAAGTAGATTAGCAGTAGCACGATACGTTTCCAGGTATGACTCTTATCCCTTCCAGTAAAGATTAAGAGGAGGTAAAGTTTACATTATCAGACAGTTAAGTTATTCCTTCTACTTCAGTTTCATCGGTCATATCATTGCTTTCAGATTTTGTCTTCAGTTATTGCTTTACATACTCAGTACCAGCAGTACTGACGCCCAGTGGGGCGCTGCATTACTTGCCTGCAGGTACCCATAGATGAGCAGGCGACACCACGTGATCCCCATCAGCGGTTGAGTATTCAGCTCCTGTCATCCGGAGACTGAATTTCTAGAGGTGTAGTTCAGTTCCTTTTGTTGTACAGTGCGGGTAGGTCGGGGCCCTGTCCCGATCATTTCTATTATTCTTCTTAGAGGCTTGCAGTCTGTTTATGTTCCCTGTGGTCAGATGAGCCGGTCGTGTGAGGCCGTGCAGTTGTATAGCTATTAGTATTCCTTCCTTCTATTATGATGGTCGTGTGGGGCCATAGTTGTCAGTAGTGGTGACCTTGCCGGTCACGTAGCTTTTAATACGTTATGATTGAGTTGCAAATAACTAGACAGCATGGTGGCCTTGTCGGCCCGCATAGGCCCCCCCTGAATTAATATGTTTCTGGTCAGCTGCTAGTACAGGTACAGAAGGCTATAGGCCGATGGGCCGGGGGCTGTAATTACAGCCGTTATATAGCCCTTTGTTTCCAGAAATGTGAGTCAGAGCCAGCCAGGCACCAGATGTGCCCAGGCTTAACAGTCCAGCAGGTTAGGTCCTAGTAGGGCACCAGGTGCCAGTCATACCCCCTAAGGCGGGGTGTGACAAACTTGGTATCAGAGCAGGTCGTATCCCAGGGAGTCTGCAAGCCGTGCTAAGTAGAGTCTTGTCTATGGATGTGTTGTGGACCACATACTATAGGCAGGAGGCTGCGAGGCATGATATGATGGTTACCTTTCCTTCTCAGTCAGTCGTGCTTTAGAGCGGTACAGTATAGGGTTGAGTCCCTGAAAACTTACCGTATTCTTTGATTACAGATACAAAGGCAGATCAGCATTTCCCTATCACAGGCAGAAGATCAGAGATAGCAACAGAAAAGAACCTCAGTCAGTTACATGATAATTACAGCAGCAGGAGGGGGTATCAGAGACCTCCCAGCGTGATACCGTTATTGACATTATTCCTAGTATATGTTGATAACGTCAGAATAGGAAGTCAGAAATATAATGTATATATGAACTCATTCATTTATTAGCTATATGAGATCTTATTATGATTGCAGATAAGGTCAGACCACCAGGTAAGTATAAGAAAGAGAGAAAAAAATGCAGAAATCCCAAATACATCTTTTTGGATATGGTACAATTGAATGCTTTTATTGTTGCAATAAGAAAGGGTTATTCCTACCTCTTAAGTTCGATACCAGTATAGTAAAGGAGCATAAGACTTGAGAGGGGGTTTCCAAATCATGCAGTAAGTAAAGATGGGTTGATTGATCCTAGTAAGTAGTAGAAAATATAGAGAGCCCTTATGATTACGTAAGTTGTGCAGACCCTTATGATAACAAGCCAGTAAAGAAAGTAAGACGGTTAGCTTACCCGAAGTAGGGGTAACAGACCTGCTAGTGATAAATGCCTAATAATAGTCAAGTTTGAGTTAGAAAAAGGCCAAGTCCGCCATATACGCCAGAAGAAGTATAGGCCGAGGCTTGATCAGTAATCTCATTAGCAATGAAAGGCAGGTACCTTGAACCCCAGAGTTCAGTCTAAGCAAGGTGAGAGGAAGAAGCAGGAATGTCAGATCTTGTGGGGAAATTAGAACTACCCCGGATTGATAAAGTATTGTATTAAGGATTAAGCTTCGCGCTGACAGTAAGATTGCGATTCAGAATACCGCAGTACGTCCGCTATGGAAAAGTTAAGAAGTTACCAATACAGCAATTCTAATCTAGTGTAGCCTAGAGATAAGGCCCATCAAACAGTTATGGGCTCTCAATATATGCCTAGTAAAGCTACAGGATTTGAACGTCAACCCCCACATCGCAAGAGTGGCGGAATTTCAAATAGCAGACAATAACTGGAATGTTTATGTTTGTTACTTTCAGAATGGGGTGACAATGCAATGGAACGATAAGTCAGGGCAGGAGATATTATTAGGCCGTAGAAGAAATGTATCCTATACGATGTGAGACTCAGCAGAACCTGTCAGGGATTATGAATTACCGCAGAAATCAGTACATATTGTACGTAGCTAGCGATATATATGTATACAGATCATAGATATGTTGTGAGTGGTTGCCTATAAGGGCTACAATCACAGATGCTGATTAGTAATAGAAAGCCTATACAAATTGCATTGCAAAAAAAAAAGAGAGAAGAAAGAGGGAGAAGAAAGAAAGAAAAGAAGAAGAGAAAGGGCGGATTAAGTGTGAGTTACGTATGAAGTCATAGAAACTATCTCAGTTCTCAGTTATTAGATTAACAGACTTATGTGTTGTTGTCAGATCTAGGCTCTAGGAGCTTACCAGAGTTATTGACCTAAGACAGATGGCCAGATGATAAGGGCGCAGTTAGACGGTCTACCGACCAGCTGGCGCCTGCATTAGCAGGGAGGCATCCCTGAAGATCGGTAACAGTAGTGCATGTGCCAGAACCAGGATTAGAGACCGAGTAGGCAAATTTCAGAGATTAGCAATACTAGAATTGTTCTAGCATGTTAAGTGGTCATACGTCGTTTTCCCAGCCTTGTGGGCGACAGTCGGCCTTAGTCAATCTAGTAGTTGTTATGTAGAACCCCCCATAAGTCAGCCGGCCATCCCAGTCAGAATACCCGTGGGTACCCCAAGGAAGGGTCCACATCAGTAGTCAGTGACAAACTTGTGACAGACTAGTACTTCAGCTGGGTTTCATAAGATATTCAGATACAGAGCCCTAGCGGAAGGCCAGTAGTTACAGAATAGCCTATAAGACCGAGAATTCCCCAGAACAGCAGTATAGATCCAAGTGGATATACGCAAGGCATAAGTAATTGATAGTACCCTGCTAGCACAGTGTTTATTAAGACCAGGGGATCAGTAGACTCCCCGTGAAGATCCAGAGATTGATCGCGTGGGAGTAAGTTGAATAAGTCCAGCCTTCCAGTGGGTTAAGCAAAATAACAGAGCAATTAGATGCCCACGAGTTTGCGGTTATGCACGAACTATAAGCACTCAAGTAGCACGGTTAGAGTATGGTGGGACTACTGCCACATTCAGGTCATTCAACCCGACTATTCAGCTATTTAGGGTTATGCAACCAGATCATTAGAGGTCATGATCAATATCAGGACCCCCTGATCAGATGCGGGCACATGGTGGGCAGATAGTCGTTCAAGATCACCTTAGCAACAAGTAGCCTTAGCATGCGGCCTGAAGGCCAGATAAGCTCTAACTATACCGGTAGATTACTTGTCAGATTCTCCGGTATAATAAACCAGTAGGACCATCAGTTATATGTACAAAATCGTAAATGTGAATTTTGGTTGAGTCCAGTAGCCTTTTTGGTCACATGGTGTCAAAGGCTGGTGTACAGATAGATACACAGAAAAATCGAAGTAATGAAGATCTAGCCTGGACCTACCACTCTGATCGAAGTACGCAGTCCCTACGGTTAGCCGGGTACTGCAGAGGGTCCGTGGAAGGATTTTCCACCTTAGCAGCACCTCTGACTAAGTTGGCACAGAAGGCAGTGAAGTTCCAGTAGACTGAGGTGTGTGAGCAGAACTTCCAAGAGTTAGAAGCCAGGTTAACATCAACTCCAGTGTTAGTATCGCCAGAAGGTACCGAGGGTTGGTGCAGCATGGTAAAGTAACAGTTTATACTTTCAGGCAATTGAAGAAACGTGAGAAGAATTATCTTACCCATGACTTGGGTATCACCTAGTTAGCTGCAGTAGCTTATGCCTGAAAAAGCAAGAATTTTGTGTCACCCGGGAAGGGCTAATACGGTAGTAGATGCCTCTAGCCGTAGATCTATGGGGAGTTGGCATACTTGCCGCCTGAACAGCGGGAATAGACCCGAGAATCTTACTAGTTAGCTGGTCTAGCCGTTCGCATAGCAGAAATAAAGGATAACAGAACGATAATACAGAATGTCGCAGCATTGTCGTTAGTGGTGGAGGTAAAAGAACGGCAGTATAGAAACTCTAGCCAGGTTCAATTTAAATATAAGATTCAGTAAGGAGAGATGACATATTTTCAGATAACCGGGAATGAAGTGTGGCGATATAAAGGCCGCATTGCGCTCCAGATATTTTGGGGCATCATCAGCAGTTTATGAGCAAGGCGCATTACGCCCGCTATTCTCTTCATCCCGATATGACAAAGAGGTACCATGACATTAAAGAGAACTACTGGTAGCCCAGTGTCCTAACTGCCAACAGTTGAAGGCAGAATATCAGAAACCAGGCAGGTTAATTTAGAACATAGCTGTGCCTCTTTGAAAATGAGAAGCAGTGAATATGGATTTTGTGGCAGGATTACCCAGTACCAGACACGGAAATGATTCTATTTGAGTAATAAGTGACAAATCGAAAAAATCAACTCATTTCTTTCCAGTAAGAACTACTTTCTCGGTCGAAGATTATGCTGAGTTGTATATCAGAAAGATAGTCAGATTACGTGGAATACCAGTATCCATTATTTCAGACAGGGGGGGGGGCACAATTCACAGCTGGATTCTGGCAGTCATTTCAGAAAGGTTTGGGAACACCGATTAATTTAAGCACAACGTTCTATCCTCAGACAGATTCGCAGATTGAGGACTAAAGATATTGCGTCTATCAAGGTATTGAGGCATAACAAGAACCGAGAGGAGATGACTTGAGGAGCGGAGGAAGAGGACCAGATATCCTCACCTATTTCAGGCCTAGTCAGGCAACAGGTACGTCCGTATTATTGCTTATGTGGAATCTCATGGTTGTATATGTATAAATGAGAAAAATGGATACGTAACCATCCAGTGAATCCTACCGTATTATGTACAGTACCTGTATTGGACTTTTCTGTATTTCAGGTTTTGGCTATAGTCCATATACAAGGGAGACTCTGCCGAAATTTTTCTAGAAAGTAAGTAAGTAGTCCTCTAGATAACAGTGTGCATTCGAGGACGAATGTTCTTAAGGGGGGGAGAATGTTACACCCCGTAGAATTCCCGGCACCTAGATGACCTATTCGCACGTTGGTTAAGCATATTTGAAGGCCATACGTGCTAGAGAAAGGCCCGGGAAAAAGACCGGACGAGAAACCCGTCGAACCATCGCGGGAGGAGCCAGGCAGAGCCCCTCCGTGATGGCAGCGTGTCACGGAGGTGAAGCCTCCGCGATGGCTCCGTGACACGTTGCCCCGGTTCAGACTCAAGTATATAAAGCCCCCACTTCGGTTTAATATCATTTAACTCATAAAAATTTCCAGAACTCGCAGCAAAACAGAGGAAGACGAAGGAGGGGTTATAATTTCCGTCCGATTACGCTACTAAATGCTGCCCAAACTCAAATTAATCCCAGATACCGAAGTATTTAGCAGCAGAGAGCATTCCTACGGATTCAGTTTCGTAAAATACGGCCGACGAATCGTCGAGCCACCGAGCTAAGGTAAGTGGAATTGCTCTAAATTAGTGTCTATGTGTTCCTAGCTAAGAAGTGAATATTTCTCCCTTCTGGGCCGCTGAAAAATAGAGAGTTTCTGGCCGTCTTTCGATAAGCCTAAGTTTAGGCTATAAACTATATCGAAAGTGACGTTGCCTTTTGAAATAAAGTTGTATTTAGTGTTAATTGATATGTTTATGAATGCAGTTGGGAGAAAACAGTTGGAGTACCGGCTGAGCCTCGTCCGACAGACGAATAGTTCAAGATAAGGTATGTAAAGTTAGTTTCCTTCGGCAAGTTAAGTGATATCAGTATAGTGTAATAAATTACAGACCAGTAGAATGTTCAGAAGTCGAGTATTGCGTTATTATGAATATTGGTACGATGTGAGAAACATTGGGTTGTAATGTGTATGAAACCTATCAGTATGATATAGACTCTAACGCAAGTGTTAGAGATTACCCAGTATACTCAGTATGTGATGTGATATGCCATGTTAAGATATTGTTGTGTTCAGTTGGAACCCCGTGAAGTAGTACCGTATCCGTAAAGCACTTTAGAAATAGAATAGCAGACTAAAATGAAGTTTAGAAAGTATGTCAGGAATAGTAAATCATGTTACTATAGAAAATCAGTATACATCATAGTTCAGCAGAAAGACTATATTCGTACACATATATATAGTACTTCCAGCCTCAGCATGTATTAAGCATGTACATATTTCTATCACTAGTCCAACATTTAGCGTATACAGAAACCTAGTAAACAACAGAGTTTTCAGCAGAAACATTATCTTGTATAGCATTTGCCCCAGTACAGTCTGGCAGGGGATTATGTTCATATTTATATATATTCACCTGCCTCAGCACGTAACAGATACGTACAGATTACTATCATTAGTTCAGTATGTAATATATATACGGTACTTTACCCCTAGTAGCCTCAGCATGTGAGATACACAGATAGTATTACCAGTTGAGACCGTTGTATTGTTTGGGGTTGGATTACCTAGCATCCATGACCGCCCAGGGTTAATAGCTGTATCGACTCGTCCGCCAGAGGACGAGGATACGTCACTCTACGGAGTGGCATGCCGTCTCGCCGGGGGACGAAGATGGGATGCCAGTTTTTCCCCATATTTGTGCCTTGATCGGCCCTTACACACCCCAGTCGAGCGGATACGCCCGGGTGCAGATTCAGGAGTCCTCCAGACTCAGATGCAGTTATAGTCAGGGGCTCAGCGAGCCCAAGTGCATACCCAGGGGACCGGCGGGATGCTTGCGGCCATTATAGGAGATGGGATGACCAGGGTAGGGGTATAGATTCTGTGCTGGTTGTACCTCCCGGCTTATGGGGGCCGGGTAAGGTTTGTGTGTGCTATGTTATGTTATTTCATGTTGTGCCATGTTATGTTAGATACAAGTAGATCAGCAGTAGCACGATACGTTTCCAGGTATGACTCTTATACCTTCCAGTAAAGATTAAGAGGAGGTAAAGTTTACATTATCAGACAGTTAAGTTATTCCTTCTACTTCAGTTTCATCGGTCATATCATTGCTTTCAGATTTTGTCTTCAGTTATTGCTTTACATACTCAGTACCAGCGGTACTAACGCCCAGTGGGGCGCTGCATTACTTGCCTGCAGGTACCCATAGACGAGCAAGCGACACCACGTGATCCCCATCAGCGGTTGAGTATTCAGCTCCTGTCATCCGGAGACTGAATTTCTAGAGGTGTAGTTCAGTTCCTTTTGTTGTACAGTGCGGGTAGGTCGGGGCCCTGTCCCGATCATTTCTATTATTCTTCTTAGAGGCTTGCAGTCTGTTTATGTTCCCTGTGGTCAGATGAGCCGGTCGTGTGAGGTCGTGCAGTTGTATAGCTGTTAGTATTCCTTCCTTCTATTATGATGGTCGTGTGGGGCCATAGTTGTCAGTAGTGGTGACCTTGTCGGTCACGTAGCTTTTAATACGTTATGATTGAGTTGGAGATAACTAGACAGCATGGTGGCCTTATCGGCCCGCATAGGCCCCCCCCGAATTAATATGTTTCTGGTCAGCTGCTAGTACAGGTACAGAAGGCTATAGGCCGATGGGCCGGGGGCTGTAATTACAGCCGTTATATAGCCCTTTGTTTCCAGAAATGTGAGTCAGAGCCAGCCAGGCACCAGATGTGCCCAGGCTTAATAGTCCAGCAGGTTAGGTCCTAGTAGGGCACCAGGTGCTAGTCATACCCCCCAAGGCGGGGTGTGACACTCACAATGGGTCATCTAATGACTCGTTACTTCCCCTTAGGCTGAGGACCAGTCCCACCACGACTACATATAACAACTCGTGGTAACGAACAAAGGATCGTTACTTGACCCATTACTTCCAATTGCCACCCGGCCAGACCTCACCACGGATGCTTCCCACTGGTTGTTGGTTGGACCAACGATCCGTTAAGTGACCCGTTTTGTGGAATTTTTTCCAAATTCTGCCAACTTCCATTTTAAAATCCAGGGTCTAACCTTAGGCACTTCCGGCGTATTACAGGATATGACCACGAGTCGTGGTCTGGCCCCACGACTCATTGAGTCAGTCTTGGGAAAGGATGTTCGGAAGGAGAAGAAAAAAATAGTAGTGTACCCCACGAAAGGTCCCTACAAATCGTGGTCAATCACCACGATTCGTGGGATAGGTCGTGGTCAGTCGGATGGAATTTATTTGAAATTGAGGTAGTGCATGTGACGACTGGTGACCACAACTCCTGGTCACTAGTAACAAATCGTGAAGTTTCCCATGATGAGCCCCAGAGTGTACTTGACAGATGATGCCATGAGTCGTGGCCTGAAGTGACGAGTCGTGCAGTCCCTCGTGGGGACTGACAGTCAGTTATTTTCCTGCGAATTTAGTAAGGGCTTTTCCATAATTTCGATGATCTTAAGGCCTAAACTACATCATTCTAAGTTATGAATGATGGGTTTTAATAGGGTTAAGTTCACTTTAGGGCATTCTTCCTCATGCATGCAAAATTAGAGAGTTAGAGAGGTGATCAAGTTTGTTCTCTGTCAAGTTCTCTTCAATTCCTCTTGGGCAATCAGAGAAGTGTAAGAAGAAGCTATAATCAGGTATGTAGGGTCATGAGTGGGTGTTTCCATTCACACCCATGCCCAATGTCTCCTAATTCATGAATTTTTTATTAAAAATCTTATGGGGTTTTATCCTAAATCATATGAAATCTTAATGATCTATCTATGGGTTATTACTTCTCATGTTCTACACCATATTTTTTGAATAAGGATAATTTTTCAAAACTAATTCAATTATAAATTTATTGATTTAAATTTCTATTAAACTATTCCTAATTATGCATGCTCTACGATGAATCGAGTTATGATTTTCACCTTTATTTCTGATGTTCTTTAACCCATCGTGATTTATGGTCTATGATATGGATTTACTCAAATACCCATCATGAATCTATGACTTTATAAGCATATACATGATTTACAAATATGCATGAACCTCATGATTTACGATTTATGATTTTGGCTGACTCACGGGCCTTACCTCCATGGCTTGTTCATGTATTTACAAGCATTCCTATGATAATCATGATTTAACTAGCCTATTAATCTCATGAATATTATACTATGAGAACTATATATGTTTCGAGAGTAGTATTTAACACCGAGTAGGTTTGGGGCCCAGGTTTTACCCCGAATCTCAGAACTACGTGCCACCGTAGGACATGATGGGACCTCCCTAGAGACTGTCCCTTTTTATCCAAATGTGTTACACCTTGTAAGTTTCTATCGTGTGATGAACACGTGTGTACGTATGTTGAGAGTATTAGAGTACGACGCACATAGAAAAAGGCTCAGGGAATGAACAGACGAGCACGTAATCGAGCGAGCAGGAGGCCAAAGCTCGAGGCAGGGCGCATCGCATCACGTCCCTGGTGCTGCGTGATGGGGAGCACGCTGCACACCCCCCTTCCATGGCCCTAGTACTATATAAATCCCCTCTTATTGATTTAAATCATTTGTTCCAAGTTTTTCTCGACCAAAAGAGAGAGTAACATGGGTTTTCATCTAATTTTCATCAAATTATGCCGCCAAACGCCGTCCAATCGCAAATTTACTTCGGGTAACGAGTTCTAGGCTTATGAGAAGAATTAATACAGAGTTATTTCTCAAAAATTTATTTGGCAAATCGGAACTCCGCCGATTAAAAGTTGTCAGAATTTCTCCAAATTGATTCCTACTCGGTGCATAGGCATTAGGTAAGCATTTCTCCCTTCTGAACTCTCGGGAAATTATAGATTTTCGGCTGAGTTTTTCAAAGTTGGATTATAGTTATTCTATTATTGAAAGTTACCAATATTTGCCGAGTTTAGTATTGAAATTAGTTCTATTCTCTCAGCATAGAGGTTGCAGTTGGGAGGAACTGCCGTTTGAAAGTTGAAACTCGCCAGTTAAACGAGAATAGACATTCGAGGTATGTTAAGGCTTATTCCTTCGGCAAGTTATTTTCATCATACAGTGATACTACCTATGTCTTAAACGTAGATAATAATCCCATATGTTGTGATTATATGCTATCAGTAGATTACGGTTACATATGTTGTGGTTAGCTGCTAGAAAACGTATAAAGATTACATGGTAGTATCCCTTGTTGGGAAAGAACATATTAAGTGTGATACATGGTAGAAGCATCGTAGAAATTCCTTTTTCTTCAGTTTATTGTGTTATTAGAATTGGATGCTTCATTGTCAGGCCTAGACCTCAGAAGCTCGTGGATAGTTATTGGGCCTGAGTTAGTAAGTTGAACAACATAGGAACAACTAGGCGATATAACTACTAGTTTGGCACCTGTATTGTCAGTGAAGCACGCCCAGAGGCCATTGACATACCCTCATGCTCAAGGCCAGAAATTTAGATAGGATGACCATACTTTAGAGTCAGCGGCACTAGGATTGTTTAGTGAACTGAGTGACAGCTTGCCATCTAGTTAGCTACTACCAGTGACTGTCAGTTCCAGTTGCCTTAGTATTCGTTATACAGGTCGCTCAGGAAGCCATCCCAATCGTCCAGGTTAGTAGACCCATAGGTACCCTAAGAAAGGGGACCTTATTAGCAGTTAGAGGCGGCGCCAATGCCCCAGCCTACTCCTATAAGTTGCTCAGGAACAGGTTGCCGTGAGTGGCTAACTCCATGTAAACTTACGTACAAGGTTAGGAATCATCCAGAAGAGTCATATAAGATCCGTGCAGACTAAGTTAATGTCTAAAAGACTAGAACCATGTTATTACAGTATTATCCTCAGGCTAAGAATCTAAGTAGGCTATCTGTGGATTATTAGGGGCTGACCGCTCAAAAGCATGTTCGGTCAGTAGCAGCCCTACAGTCATTCTAGGCAAAGGAACTAAGTAATTGGTCGTTTGCGACCCTATAGTTGCTTATGAGTTATAGTTGTCCGAGCAGGACATTCAAAGTATTGTTAGGCCACACCAGACCTCGCCCTATCCGATCTAGACAATTAGAGATTATGATCATTATCAGGATCCTTTGATCAAACACAGGTACACGGGGGTGCCTGCCATAGCTATACAGACTATTCTAGTCGCGTTAGACCCAGAAGGCCAGATATTCCTTTTGAATGGCTACATTGAGACTTTAGTATAGCACATAGATTGGGATTGCCCTCACCTAGGAGCCTTCCATGACTACCCTAGGGTTACTAGCCGTGTCGTCGCCTACGGGGCTATAGGACGTTGCTCCAAGGAGTGATATGCCATCCCAAGGGATGATGCAAAGGCCCAAGGGTCATATTAAAGTCCATTCCATAGCTGAACTATTATTTTTATGTCATATTGGCATCACTGACCCTCATCAAGCTTGGTGTCTAGGGTGCAGTTGTCACGAGTCCACCGAACTCAGATACAACAACAGATCAGGAGCCGAGTAGGCTCAGTTACAGACCCAGGGGATCGGTGGGATGGCTATAGTACCAGTAGAGTCATAGGAACTTTGTTAGGGGTATATAGATTGAATTGTGCTCGCCAGGGCTTATGGGGACCCCAAGCGAGTTATTCTGTGTTGATTGTACCTTCCAGGCTTATGGGGTTCAGGTTAGGTTCTTGTTTGTATTCTTGTTTGCTAGCTATAACTTATGAATATATGATTGTATAGTTGAGATATAGCAGTTTTTTTTCTTGAGTTTAAGTCATTGACAGGCACCAGAGGTGCCCGTGCCCAGTCAGGTCAACGCAAATTCAAGTATGGCATTAGGTGCTAGTCGTTCTTCTCAGGGTGGAGCGTGAAAAACTTGGTATCAGAGAAGGTCGTATTCTAGGGAGTCTGCAAGCCGTGTCCAGTCGAGTCTTGTCTATGGGTGTATTGTGCACCATATTCCATAGGCATGAGGCTACGAGGCATGATAGAATGGTTACCCTTTCTTCTTCTCAGATCGTGCTATAGAGCCGAGTTGTATAGGGTTGAGTCCCTAAGCTTTCCTTGCTATGTCTTGTTTAGAGTGATATGTGATGTAAGACAGACTCCAGGAAACTGCAAGATAACTACAACAGTAGGGGGAAGTACCAGTGAGGTGCCACGGTTGGGGAACAGTCAGCTTAAGGACGGAAGCAGATGTCTTTTTAATTTTCCCCAATCATTCTCCCGGGGAACTAGGAACCTCATAAGGTGATAGATATGCCAGCATTGTCCCCAGTTCTTTCTGCAGCCTCAAAGAGGGAGTTTAGGAAGTATAGTATATGTATATGAGTTGGCCCCCTTAGTAGACATTAAGAATTAGGCAGGGGCAACATTTAATGTTGAATTACCTGAAATACATAAAGAATAGTGTGAGTACAATAGAAAGTGCAAGTATCAATGCCATATTGTCCAGAATGAATAGTAAAGGCGGGCTAGAATTGACATTGAAGGTTTGGCGGTTCATGGATTAGCATCGGCGAAACGCTGGGTGAACCGCCGAAGTTCAGAGGAAATAAATGCAGAAGACGAGCAAGTATCCGACGGTTCACAAATTTCACTTGCGAACCGCCTATACCTTCATCAATTTCAGAACGATGCTTTTAAGGGTATAATTGTCCATTACCGAAAAAGGAAGGAAAAGTACCCTACTTTTTAGGGTAAAAATAGAAAGAGAAGTACTCTATAGAAAAGAAGACAAAAGGGAGAGGAAGAAGATATAGAGTTAGAGATAAAAGCCAAGTACACATCATATCATTATTTCCTCTTTTAGCTGAAGACAATCTCTTAGCCGAGAAAGGGATTTTGATTGAAATTTGTAGAAGATACTCTGCTCTATTTTCTTCTTTGATATTATTAAGTTTCAGCTGTAGTGACGGATAATTGTGTTTTTGATTTATCTACTCTTCTTATTAAATTCTTTGATGCTATTGATGATTGTATTTTTAAATATCTTAACTATGAGTAGCTAAAATCATTAACTAGAGGTGTGTGATGGTAAATACTTAATTGGATTGGGTATTGCTAGAGTTAACTTCTTAATGTTCAATTAAGTGTAAATCTATTGGATTCCTTTCAATCTATTAATGAAGATCCCTTGATGATGATATGGGTCTATCTATACTTGCTTGATTATTGTTCGGGAGAGAATAATTAAGTATTGAAGGGGAATCTAGTAGTGGGTATGGATAAGAGAATGTAAAATTAAGCTAGTAATAACTGAAATTACTTTCTCCTTCCTAATTAGCAGCTAATAGCTAGGGATAGTGAAGTTGCTGATCCAAATCAATTTGGGTGCGCTAAATCGAAACTAGAGTTTGAGAAAACTCTATCTAGGGGTAGTTAATAGGCTGGGAAGCTAAGGCTACCTATTTCTCCAGATTATTTACACTTATTGAACTTATGAAGATGACCTTACCCATCCCGATCTAATTAGTAATTCATCTACACCACGCCTCTAGTATTTCATAATATTGTCAACAACTTAGATGATCCTTTTGCTTTTAGTTCACTAAAGAAATTTGTGTAATTCTCTGCAAAGTTTATTCCCTCCATTTTCCTTGTTTTTATATTAAATCTTTATGGTGCAAGATAATATCAATTTCTCAATCGACGCTTGAATTCATCACTCTCTAGTCCTCTTGGGATTCTACCCCAGCACTCATCAGGTTAGTTGTTTCGATACAACGATCGTGTATATTTTTTGATTTAAGAATATATTTTGGACATTATTACTATCGCACCTGTGAATCCTACCGAAGAGGCGGCAACTACTAAGGCTTAAGAACTCATGAAGAGGAGCCCGCTTAAGTGTGGTGATTTGATTTTGGGTGGAGAGAAGAAGGGGGAAAAGAAGAGGAGCAAAAGGCACAGAACCAAGGGCTTGGAGATCTCCCAGCAAGGGTCGAGTAATTGGAGTCGCTCTTAAAGTCAGGGGTTACTAGCTCAAGCTCGAGGATACAAGCCCTGGGTGAGGGAGAGTACTTACCCACTATGCGGGCGTCGTAGGAAGAACCACCTTGGAAGGTGCCTGGTGGATTCAGATGTATGCTTCTATTGTTTTCATTTCAGGCATAAGCACAGGGATTGTCCTATAGCCAAGCGAGATGGCTAGAAAGGCCGTCCCCATTCCCCCTCCAACATCACTATCTAGCCAGTCACCATGCTTGAGATATGGTAGAACACATGTAGGACAATGTTTGGAAGGTCTCAACACTTGTTACAAATGCAGGGAGGTCGGACACATGCGTAGGAATTGCCCATCGGCCAAGAAGGGAGAGGGTAGAGCCAGTGTGCCAATTGCCGAATCAGCAGCTCCAGCAAATTGTCCATCCTAGCAGCACATGTTACCAAGAGCAAGTGGCAGTCAGCCTCAGATGTAGTCCCAGGTATGTTATAAGCTTTCCAATCGAACCTACCATGATTGTTAGTTCCGAGGACTACTGTATGAGGTACAAACCCCCGTGTGTATTTTAAGATGAGATTTATTTTGTGGAAGGTAGGGAAATGGTAAGTGAAGTGCCCAGTCAGGTCTTGAGTTCCTAGTAAGGAAGTTCTATAGATAGTATTTGGGAGTAGTCCATTCTTTCTCCTTTCGATGTTCCCTTATGTTTCACTCGATGCTACGCTTAAGTCATGCTCATGTTTAGAACCTAACGATAATAGGTAACCCCGTCAATCATCGATACCTATATTACCCCTTCAGCTTCATGCCCTAACCCTCGTTATGTGTGTGAACTCATGTCTCCTAACACGCTCGGCTCTATGAACTCATCCCCTAAGATTTGCCCAATCGACTTATAAGATCATGCTATATCAAGTATATGCCTAACTTAGCTCTCTTAAATGATTCATGCTTATGATTCCCTTACTATAAGACTTGTGAATGTTCCCCATGATGGAGGTGATGATCAAAATGGGTGCACTCAAGGTAACTCCCTATCCTCGCCTTAGGTGCCGAGTATGTAAAAGTCCAGGAAATATAGTGATTAGTCGAGCCGGGGAGTTCGACAACCCGCATGGTCATTTTGACTGTGGATCTATATACATGAAGTTGAATTTTTCCATATATTCATTTAGTTATTCATGACTTACGAAGATAGATGACACCGTTGCCGAAATGATCTAATAAAGATCGGGAGAGATTTTTGATGTTGGAGGGTTTGCAGTTTGAGAGGTTTGACCAGAGTCAATATTTTAGGTTAATGAGCTCGAACTTGGATTATGGAAGATCTATTGGTTTCTTATGGTGATTTATGATTTAGTTGAGTAGTTTGCGGGGATCCCAAAGTGATTTGGGAGTGGTTTGAATCTTTGGTTGAGATGATGAGCTTTGAGAAGGCTAGGTGTGACTACGGTCAATTTGCGATCAAATAGCCTTATATTGGTAACTTGATGGTTCCAACTAGTCTGGAGTGGGTTTCATGATTGGATTGCATATTCGAGTTATGGTCGGAGGATTTCGGATGAGTTTCGGGTGGATTCAAGTGTGTTCCATATTTGGCATGAAGGATGAAAACTCAGTGGTTCGGGACTTCAAAATTCTTAGCAGGAATTGTAGGAGTTCGTTTGGTTGACTTGACTGATGGCGGCGTTATAGTTCAAGAATGGTCAGGATCATCCTTGGTGACTGATGTGAAAGCTAGACCAGGTGAGGACCCCATTTTGGTAAGGGTAAAGGAATCCATTCGAAATTAGAAGGTAAGGGTCTTCTCCAAAAGGGGAGATGGTGTGCTTCGATATCGGGGTCGCTTGTGTGTACTGGATGTTGATGCGTTGAGAAATCAAATGTTGTAAGAAGCCCACGATTCCAGGTAGTCAATACATCCAGGTGCCACCAAGATGTACCGTGACTTACGGGAAGTCTATTAATGGAATGGTATGAAGAAGGACATCACGGAGTTTGTAGCTAAGTGTCCAAACTGTCAGCAAGTGAAGGTCGAGCACCAAAGACCGATAGGTATACTTTAGGATATCAATATTCCCACTTGTAAGTAGGAGGAAATAAATATGGACTTCATCACAGGGTTTCTTTGCACTCGATGATAATATGACTCCATTTGGGTTGTGGTAGACAGGTTGACCAAGGCCGCACATTTTCTACCAATTAAAACCATGGATACAATGGAGGATTATGCAAAACTATACATCTGGGAGCTAGTTCAGTTGCATGGAGTGCCCTTGTCAATCATATCAGATAGAGGTTCTCAATTTACCTCTCAGTTTTGGAGGTCGCTTCAAAAGGGACTAGGTACTCAGGTTAAGCTCAACACAACATTTCACCCGCAAATGGATGGTCAAGCAGAGCAGACAATTCAGACTCTCGAGGACATGTTGAGAGCATGCGTGATTGACTTCAAGGTAGTTGGGATGATCATTTTCCTCTTATCGAGTTTGCATACAATAACAACTACCATTCCAGTATTCAAATGGCTCTGTTTGAGGCTTTCTATCGACAGATATGTAGATCACCTATTGGTTGGTTAGAAGTTGGTGAAGTAGCGATGATATGACCAGATTCAGTCCATGAGGCTATAGAGAAGGTTTAGCTCATACAAGACAGGTTGAAAACAACTCAAAGTCGCCAAAGTCCTATATCAATGTGAGAAGGAGAGAACTCGAGTTCGAAGTGGAGGATTGGGTGTTTCTGAAGGTGTCATGGGAGTGATACGGTGTGGAAAGAAAGGGAAATTTAGCCCTCGTTATGTTGGCCCCTACCGAATTGTGAAACGGGTTGGCAAGGTGGCATATGAGTTGGAGTTGCCCTAAGAATTTTCTTTCGTGCATCCTGTTTTCCATGTATCACTCTTAAAGGAGTGTTTGGGTGATCCAACTCTAGTTGTCCCTATTGAGAGTGTTGGTGTGAAAGACAGCCTTAGTTATAAAGAGGTTCCGGTGGAAATACTGGATCGTCAGGTTCAAAGGCTAATAAATAAGGAAGCAGCTTTAGTCAAAGTTTTGTGGAATAATCAGCATGTCGAAGGAGCCACGTGGGAAGCCAAAGCAGACATAATGGTTAGATACCCACATTTATTCTCTACCAGCTCAGTTCCAGCTTGAGGCATCAGTTTTCCCCATTACCCTAATTAGTTTTCAAGTTCAGTTCATGCGTCCAAGTTTCTTTTATGTATATGGATGTATGTATAATTCGTAAATTCACTTCAGCTATGTGGTTTAAATTGGAGTTAGCCATTCTATGAGTTTTCAGCTTAAATGATCAGTATTTGAATATAATGATTGTAATTGTCAGCTTTTCTAAATGATTTCCAACATTCGAGAATGAATGTTCCCAAGGGGGAGATATTGTAACACCCCAGAAGCCCAAAGATCAGATCCGGGAGTGAAAGGGAGAAAAACCGGAAATCTCGCATCAGGTCACAGAATGATTCGTTTTGTGACCCATGGGGGTAGACCATGAGTCGTGAGATGACTCGTTGTGAGGATCAGGGTGTTAGTAGGATTTTTGGGTTTAAGGTCCCCACGGACATGACCATGAGTCATGGTCAGGCCCCACGACTCGTTGAGTCAGTCATGGGAAAGGATGTTGAGAAGGAGAAGATAAAAAATGGCAGTGTACCCCAAAAAAGGTCCCCATGAATTATGGTCAGTCACCACGATTCGTGGGATGGGTCATGGTCAGCAAGATGGAATTTATTTAAAATTGAGGCAGTGCATGTGACGAGTGGTGACCACAACCCATGGTCACCAGTAACGAATCATGAAGTTACCCATGATGAGCCCCAGACGAACCCTCAAGCAGTGTACTTGACGGATGATGCCACGAGTCGTGGCCTGAAGTGACGAGTCGTCTAGTCCCTCGTGGGGACTGACAGTCAATTATTTCCTGTGAATTTAATAAGGGATTTTCCATAATTCCTATGATCCTAAGGCCTAAACTACATCATTTTAAGTTATGAATGATGGGTTTTAAGAGGGTTAAATTCATTTTAGGCCATTCTTCCTCATGCATGCAAAGTTAGAGAGTTAGAGAGGTGATCAAGCTGTTCTTCTTCAAGTTCTCTTCAATTCCTCTTAGGCAATTAGAGAACTGTAAGAAGCAGCTATAATCAGGTATGTAGGGTCATGAGTGGGTGTTTCCATTCATACCCATGCCCAATCTCTCCTAATTTATGAATTTTTAATTGAAAATCTTATGGGGTTTTATCCTAAATTTTATGAAATCTTAATGATCTATCTATGCGTTATTACTTATCATGTTTTACATCATTTTACGAATCATGATAAGTTTTACAACTAATTCAATTATAAATTTATTGGTTTAAATTTCTATTAAACTATGCCTAATTATGCATGTTCTATGATAAACCGAGTTATAATTTTCACCTTTATTTTTGATGTTCTTTAACCCATCATGATTTATGGTCTATGATATGGATTTACTTAAATGCCCATCATAAATCTATGATTTGATAAGCATATACTTGATTTAGGAGTATGGATGAACCTCATGATTTATGATTTATGATTTTGGCTGACTCACAGGCCTTACCTCCATAGCTAGTTCACGTATTTACAAGCATGCCTATGATTATCATGATTTAACTAGCCCATGAATCTCATGAATATTATACTATAAGCACTATATATGTTTTGGGAGTAGTATTTAACACCGAGTCGGTTCGGGGCCCAGGTTTTGCCCCAAATCATAGAACTACATGCCACCGTAGGACATGATGGGACCTCCCTTGAGACTATCCCCTTTTGCCCAAATGGGCCTTTCATGTGTGATATCACGCCCTTCATGGTTCTACCCTTGGAAAGGTACAAACACCCTCCCAGCTAGGGATTTACAGGTCGGGCTCCATGCGTGCTCATATGGGGTATGTCGGTTATATGAATCTCCCATTATTTCTCATGATTTATGCATGGTTATGTTCATAAGGTTTTGGCTCAAGTCATGTTAAATAAAGTTCTTCTCTTATGATTATCCATATGGTTAATTTACGAAGTCTTTGAAAATCTTGAGACTTATATTACACTATGATATTTATGTTATGAGCATGTTATCCTACTCTTACACACTTTTATGTATTTTAAATGTCCGTTTTACTTTTCTTGCATACTCGGTACTTCCCATGTACTGACCCCATACTCTATGCAGTATCGTTTCATGATATAGGCCCCGGTAATCAAACTCAGCCCCATTCTTAGCCAACCTTTCAGAGTTAGCATCCTACGCTTGTGGTGAGTCCTCATCTCCCGAGGACCATGCTTATCAGATTTCTCTATGTATGCTTAATTTTATAGACTTGTCGGGTTAGTTGGGGTTGTTTTCCCATCAATCCATCTGATATGTTAGAGGCTTTCAGACTATGTGTTGTATTCAAGTGTTATGGATGAAGTACGCTTCGCTTCCTATGTTATATCATGTTTTATGCTTCTGCTATGTTGTTACGTTGAGTATTATTCTTTATTGATTGAGTTAGATGTATGCTCACGGCATGGGTCAACTTGGAGTCTCTCGGGGATCCTTGTCCCGTGTTGCAATCTGGGTCTACGTTCGGGTCGTGACACAGGAACTTCATAAGGTATCAAACATGCCATCACCATTCCCAGTTCTTTCTACACCGTCGGATTAGGAGGTCAGGAGTGTAGTATATATGTTGGCTTACCTAGTTGCTACTTAGTATTATACAGGGACGATAGTTAATGTTGGATTACCTAAAATGTACTAATGATTGTGAAATTGTGAGATTCTCACCTCCATCTCTTTATAGTTTTTTGAGTTTCATACCTTAGCCCCACTGTAGTATGATATGGTTATTTCCTTCTTCCCAGCCTTTACTCAGTACAACAGAGAGTGAAAGTATTGACGCTATGTTGCCAAGAGTAAATAGTAAAGGAGGGATAGATCCGTTGATTCCTGGGGGGTGTTAGAAAAGTGGTCAAGACCCCTAGTACTTAAATAAGCAACCTAGGCCTTCACTACAGAAAAAACCAGGATGGCAGGTAAAATTGCTAGGAGCAGCCGAGTACGTGTGAGGGTCCATAAGCAATAAGACTCCCAGTAATAGTAAAGCTCAGGTCAGAAAGTGATTAATTCTACCACAGTATGTTGATGGCAGTAGTGAGTACCCGAAGAATAATGGTGGTGGCCCTCAACTTATTATATTGAGGGACCAAGAGATTATATGATGGGAACCGGCCCGAGGGCGGGTACTGACGATATAGGTTAGTAGACTTGGCCAGTAATATCCTTGCCAGTATGGTGCATGGGGAACGAACCTCAGATTTCATCCTATAGAAGTAAGGGCAAGACATGAACATAAAGCTCTAGAAGAGAATAGAACCACTTCTAGACTGTAGAGGGCTGATAGTCGCTGAATGTTGAGAAATAAGCATCAGGTTGACATTTAAAGGATAGTGAAATTTTAACCAAGAATACTACAATATCACCTCTAGTTGTGGAGGCGAAAGAGTGATGGTACAAAGACTATAGCCTAGTACAGCCCAAAGACAAGGCCCAGTAGAAAGAGTCATCGGCTTTCGTGATAGTAGGGGGCGGAGTCTTGAGATCAAGAGGTCGACTCTGCGTTCTAGATATGGAAGGGCTTTGTTGGTAGACTATAGCAAAGGTACACCATGTCCGTTATTCTCTCCATCCAGGTTTGACAAAAATGCATGAGGTTATAAGAGAAGTCTAGTGGTGGCATGGGAAGAAGAAAGATATGGTTGAGTTGTAGCACAGAGCTCCAATGGCCAGCAAGGAAATACTAAACATAAAAAACTGAGCGGGCTAATTCAGGAGATAGCCGTGCTTGCGCAAAGTGAGAAGCAACCAATATATTTTAAGTCACAGATTTACCTCTTATCAAGCATGAATTTAACCCTACTTGGGTCATTGTCGAAAGGCTAATTAGATCAACCCATTTCTTTCCTGTCGGGACTATGTTTTTAGCTAAAGATTATACTAAGTTGAATACTAAAGAAATAGTCCGGCTACATGATGTCCCAGTGTCTATCAGTTCTGATAGAGGGGCACAACTCATAGCTAGGTTTTGGAAAGGGTGTCAGAATGGATTGGGGCATAGATTAACTTGAGTATAGCTCCTCGAGACCAATGGACAAGTTGAGTTAACATTTCAAACACTCGAAGATATGTATGGGCGTGTATGCTAGACTTTAAGGATGTTGAGATGACTATCTAACTCTTACGGGGTTTGTATATAATAACAGTCACCATTTTACCAGTAAGATGATGAGGCTATATACAGACATAAATGTAGGTCCCCCATGGGAGAGTTCGAAGTTAGTGAATCAGAGTTAATGGGACTTGACAAGATTAAGAAAATCAGAAGAGGAGATTGAGCTCATCTAAAATCATCTATTAACATCCTAGAGTCGACAGAAGTCCTATTTCAATGTACGACGTAGGGACGATTTGACGCGATGACCAAGTATCTTTAAAAGTTTTTCCAAAGAAGGGAGTAATGAGCTTCAACCAGAAGGGAAAGCCCAGCCATAGATTCATCGGGCCTTACCGGATCCTCTGGAAGATCGGCCAAGTGGCCTATGAGTTGGAGTTGCCTTCGGGATTATAATTGGTTCATCCAGTTTTTAATGAATCTGTTACACCCCATAAAATTCCCAACACATAGACGGCCTATTCACGTATTGGTTAAGAGTATTTGAAAGTTATACACGCTAGAAAAAGGCCCGGGAAAAGACCGAATGAGAAACCTGTCGAACCATCACGGAAGGAGCCGGGGTAGAGCCCCTCCGCGATGGCAACGTGTCACGGAGGTGGAGCCTCCGCGTTGGCTCCGTGACACGTTGACCCTGTCCAGGCCCATGTATATAAAGCCCTCCACTTTGGTTTAAATGTTAAAATTCTTATAATTTCCAGTGAAAACAGAGAGAAAATCAGAGAGGAAGAGGAACGAAGGGTTCTTGATAATTTCCTTCCGATTACGCCGTCAAACGCGGTCCAAACTCAAATTAACTCTAGATACCGAGGTATTTAGCAGCAAGGAGAATTCTTACGAATTTAGTTTCGCGAAATTCGGCCGGCGAATTGTCATGCTACCGAACTAAGGTAAGTGGAATTGCTCCAAATTAGTGTTAATATACTTCTAGCCTTAAAGTGAATATTTCTCCCTTCTGGACTTTCGAGAAATAGCGAGGTTTCGACCGTCTTTCGATAAGCCAAAGTTCAAGCTATAAATATATCGAAAGTAACGTTTTCTTTCAGAATATTGGTGTATATAGTTCTAATTGACATGTATATGAATGTAGTTGGGAGAAACAACAGAAGTACCGACGGAAATCACAACGGTCAGTCGGGTACTCAGAAATTAGGTATGTAAAGCTATTCCTTCGGCAAGCTAGGAAGCACAGTCTAGAAAATAAATAGAATAAAGGCTATTGACAGATACCCAGCGTACAGGAACGATTTTAGTACAATTTCCAGCAAGTATGCTAGTATATCATTACGTATCATGCGATAATCAGAATAACGGATAGTCAGATGATTTTAGATAGTAATGTGGTATCAGCTAGTAGCTCAGTATGTTTTACGTAATAACCAGAATGGAAGTTTGTAAAAGTAGTATAATGAATTAGCAAGATTACAGATAGTATGTATTACTTTTGTTGAGACTGTATCCGGTAATAGTTGGCACATCTTATGTTATTGAGCTATATCCAGTTATAGATGGCGTGTTCTATGATATTGAGTTATATCCAAATGTAATTAGATCAGTAATCAGATATAGAAATAGCTCCAAATACAGATGTAGCCCCTGGAATAGATATGGCTCTAGAAACTGATATAGCTTCAGATCACGGATAATAATAATTAGCTAAACAAATAAAGGCCAGGTAGCAGTTAGTCCAGCAATCAGAAACAGTGTAAAGTAGGAGATAGCATCAGTTTTTTAATACGGACTGGCCTTGAAATAAAAGAAGAGAATATGATTAGTATTTTTCATTTGAGCATGCTTGCTGTGTATGTGTTTTGCATGTTGAGACTTGTTATGGCTTGTGGCACCCTTTAGCATCTCCGAGCCCCTGGGTTATAGCTGAGTCGATACCAGATTCAGATACCGCCACCAGCTGGGCGATGCCGTCCGCCTAGAGGACGATGATGGCCGACCACCATGATAATACAGTCCAGATTACCCTGCTTGCAGGGGCAGTTCAGTTTGCTCTGCGCAGAGCCAGATTACCCTGTTTACAGGGGCAGACTACTCTGTGTGCGCTTGTGCCGGGGGTAGTTTCAGATACAAATTTTTATAAAATTACCCTGTTGCGTGCTTGAACTCAGGGCCAGTTTCAGTCACAGATACAACAGCAGATTACCCCATTGCGCACTTGCGCCCAGAGGCAGGAGTCTTCGAACTCAGACACAGTTTATTGTCAGAGGCCAAGGCCTGAGCTATGTACCCAAGGGGGCCGGTAGGAGGAGCTAACAGTTATCAGATGAGTGGAGTGACTTATTTTTTGGTTGGTTTAGACCCGGGTAGGGGTAAATAGATTGTGTGTTGGTTGGCACCTTCCGGCTTATGGGGGTCGGTCAGGTATTGTGTGTATTTATATGTATATCTATATTTGCTATTAGATACTGATAGACAGTAGGACGACACGTCGTCAGGTACGCCCAGTTAGTTACGGAATAGGTAAACTCTCCCCAGTTATCCTCAGCCAGATAGATTCAGCTACTTCCTGCTTATACGTCATGTTATTGTTGTTACCCATTTCAGTTGTATATTTCAGTTTGCTTTACATGATCAATACCTGTGGTACTGACGCCCGTAGGGGCGCTGCATTGCTTACCTGCAGGTACTCACAGGCGAGGAGGCGATCCCTCGTGATTCCAGCTAGCTTATAGAGTCATCAGCTCCTGTCATCCGGAGCTTGATATTTAGAGGTGTATTTCATTTTCTTTTGTTGTATAGTACGGGTAGGCCGGGGCCCTGTCCCGACCATTTTATCAGTACTCCCTAGAGGCTTGCAGTCTGATGTTTTCCTGTGGTTAGTTGTGCCGGTCGTGTGACGCCGTGCGTTTTGTTTAGTGGCTTAGCTTTGTTGATTGTGTTGGCCGTGTGGGGCCATAGTCTGATGGTAGTGGTTACCTTGCCGGTCACGTAGTCATTCAGTATTCTATTCTATTGTTGAGTTAAAGATAACTAGACAGCATGGTGGCCTTGTCGGCCCGCATAGGTTTCCCTACATGTGTATGTTTCTGGTTAGGTGAAGTTTTATACAGGTGGCTATAGGCCCAGTCGGCCGGAGGCTGTATTTACAACCGCTATATAACCGATTCGCTTCTTGAAATAGAGCCAGGGTCAGCCAAAGCACCAGATGTGCTCAGGCTGGACCGTTTAGCAGCCCAGAGTCTAGCAGGCACCAGGTGCCCGTCATACCCCCCAAGGTGGGGTGTGACAGAATCAATATTAGGCAAGCGCGTAGGAGACCTTTTATCAGGCTGTCCTAGTCGAGGATGCTCAGGTTACAGAAGAGCCGTCTCACGCGGAGACTCTAATAGTTATACTATATTGTTAGGTCTGTAGGAGCTATCTTGAGAACCAAAGATGTAGCCTGTCAGAGTCTTATAGAGGAACAAAAATATAGAAGAGATGAATTGAAAAGATGAGGATGACGTGAGGTATAGATATCCTCAGTTGTTCCAGGCTCTATGATGATAGTATATAGACCCAGACAATTTCAGTTAAGGCAAAATAGTTTCAGGTGTTGTATAGTTGCCTTTGTCGCTATTGTTATTCGTTGCTTACATATATGTGATAGAAGTACGTTATTCAGTTGCAAGTAGCATCCTACAAGACACTTGTGTTGAACTTTTCTGTGTTTCAGGTTTTCTAATAGTCCATATTACAGAGGAGACTCTGCCCAAATTTTCGGGCAAAGCTTAAAGTACAGAACCTCCTAAACTTAGATTATATTTGAGGATGAATGTTCCTGGGGGGAGGGGGAAGATGTTACACTCCGTAAGTTGTCATTGTTTAGCGGACGTGTGGGTACGCTTGTGATAGTGTCAGGAGCACGACACGTGCGGAAAAATGCCCGAAGAGGGGAGCACACAAGTACATTATTGAGAAATCAGGAGGTCGGGGTCGGAGGCAGGGCGCACCAGGCACCGCGCCAGGCAGCCCACACCAGCGCATGGGCTGGCGCGTCGCGCCCGTGTATTGGCGCTATGGATGGTGCACTACCCCCCTGCCATCAGCTCAAGTATACATAGGTTAAGTGTGTGAATGTTGCTTACTTCAAAACATTTCAGCAAAGGGGCTATAAACTTAGGGCAACTTGGATACGAGCTTTTCCTCAAATTAGAGCCGAATTACGCCGTCGAATTACCTCCAAACATCAATTCTTCTCATGTAATGATTTCTAGGCCTACGAAGAATGTATCTATGAAGTTATTTCTTCAAAATTGGCCCGGTTTGACGGAGTCCTACCGAGTAGAAGTTGTAGAAATCACTTCTAATCTAGTTCTAAGCGTCTACAAGTGATAAGTAAGTATTTCTATCTTCTAAACTCTCAGAAATTCATGAGTTTTCAACTGAATTAGAGTAGATTATAAATGGTGGTCGTTGTGAATATTCTTGAATGTTGCTATTTGTTTTCATGGACTAAGAATAGAATTAATACATCAACGTAAAGTCTATGAGTTGGAGGAGTTACTGGTTCTAGGTTGGAATGGGATTGGGCGAGCAGAAATCGGTAATTGAGGTATGTTAAGGCTAACCTCTTTCAGCAAGTATTTTACGTCGTATAATGATACAACCTATATCTTTGTAAGTAAGTTGAACATACGTATGTTGTGATTAGTTGCTACAAGAAGATAATGATTATATATATGGTGGTTAGCTGCTACGAGATGAATTAAGGTTATATCATAATATTCCCCGTCGGGAAAGAGTACGTAGTGTGATAAATTTTAGGAGCGTTATAGAGATTTTCCCTGGTCATTTGTTTACAGTTTAGAGGGATTCTGATGTCTCGCTGTCGTACCAAAGCCTTAGAAGCCAGTAGTCAGTTGTTGGGCCTAACTTGTCAGGGTTGGACAACGTAGGGCCAGCTGGGTGATATAACTTTCTGTTTGACACCTATGTAGAAAATAAAGCTCACCCATAGGCCGTTGGCATACCTTGACACGTCCAGGGCTAGAACCATGATAGGGTGGTCTTACCTTCAAGTCAGAGGCACCAGGGTTTCACAATGAATCGAGCGATAGCTTGCCATGTGATTGGCTACTGTTAGTGACCGCTAGCTTCAGTAGACTTACCTCTTGTTGTATAGGTCGCTCAGGAAACCACCCCAGTTGTTAGAAGTCTGATAGAATAGCTAATACCCTAATGGGGAACCTTGTTAGTCATTAGAAATGGGTCCATAGCCCGATCTGATAGACTAGCGGATACCCTAATGGGGAACCTTGTTAGTCATTAGACATGGGGCCAATGCCTCGGGCTAATCTTACAGATGCCCACGTCCATGTTGTCGCGAAGGACTAAATCAAGATATACCAACCTACGGGGCTCTGAATTTCTCAAAGGAGCTATATGTTATCTGGACAGACCAGGTTGTCTTCTAGGGGACTAAAACCATAGTATTACAATATTACCTTCAGGCTAAGAATTATAGTAAGCTGCTTGTGGGAAGTTAGGGCTGACTGCTTAGGAGCATGTTCGATTAGTAGCAGCCCTATAGTCCTTCTAAGTGAAGGATTTAAATAGTTGGTCTCCTACAACCCTACTATTTCCTTATGAGCTATCACCGTACTAGTATGACTTTTAGAGTATCACTTAGGTCACCCTGGACCTCGTCCTTTTCCATCTAAGCCGACTGAGGTTGTAATCGCTACTAGGATCCTCTGGTCAAATGTAGGTACATGGGGTGTACCTATTAGCAGCTATATAAACTATTTTAGGGGAAGATGGAGGTTGCATTAGGCCTATAGGGATAAGTACGCCTTTCGAGTGATTATATTTGAGATTGTAGCGTAGTGACCCTGGTTGGGGTCAATCATATTTCGTACTGTCTCTCACCATGAATAGCTAAGAGGCTGCTAGTCGTATGAACTGCTTATTGAGATATAAACAACTTATAGAGCTATGATGGTGCTAATGCTTACAGAGCTATAGATTGCTTACGGAGCTACGATGCTGCTATCATTCACAGAACTATAGTCTGCTTTCAGAGCTACGAACCTGAATTGCTTACGGAGCTATTGTATTTCTTACAGAGCTATTAATTGTTTGAAAGGACTAAAGTGAAGCCTTCTGTGCCATGCTGGAGTCTCCTATGAACTCCTTCTATGCCAAGATGGCATTGCCGACCCTCACTAGGGCCTGGTGTGCATGATACATAGTTTCAGTTACTTACAGGGCCTTAGAGATACCAATAGGGGTATATAGACTGATTGGCACTTGCCGGGGCTTATGGGGGGCCCAGGTAGGTTATATCCGTGTTAATTGTACCTTCTAGGCTTATGGGGGCTAGGTTAGGTTCTTGTTTGTATACTTTCTTGCTGGTTATATCTTATGAATGTATAATCGTACAAATTAAGATCTTATTGGTATGGTTGTCTACTAGATGCAGGCTATGGTTATGAAAACATACAGGTTAACTTCTGCCCCTTTTTGCTGATTACTTTTAGTTCTGTATAAGCTTTTATTCAGTTATCATTATTGCCTTACATAGTCGGTACATATTGTACTGACACCCATACATGGGGTGCTGCATACTTGCTTGCAGGTTTAGACGAACAGGTTTCGGGACCTCCCTAGTAGCTATTTAGAGTCAGCAGATTGGTCAGCTCCTTTCATTCGGAGTTGCCAAATAGTAGAGGTTTGCCTATCCTTTGTTATATAGTTTTTGGGTAGGCCGGGGCCCTGTTCCGGCCAATATTTCACTCTTAGAGGCTTGCAAACTACTCTCTTCAGTTCCTAGCTAGTTGTGTGTTGTTGGCCGTGTGGGGCCTATATACATTTTATTTTGTATGTTTGCCGCGTGGGGCCTAGTTTAGCTATTTGTTAGCAGCCTTGTTGGCTATAGTTTATATAGAATTTCCCACCTTTCTTTTGTTATGAATTAGACAGCATGGTGGTCTTGCCATCCCGCATAGGATCCTCTTATTATCATGATTGCTGGTTAGCTGTCTTATATAGGTTATATGTTGCGGCTTAGTTTGTCCGAGGCTGTGTTTACAGATGAGATATAGCCGTTTGTTTTCTTTCTATGATGCTGTAGGCATGCACCAGAAGTGCATGTGTCCAACTAGGTCAACTCAGAGTCCAGTATGGCATTAGGTGCCAGTCATGCCTCCCAAGGTGGGGCGTGACACCTATCCCTCTAGGTCTCCTCTCCATCTCCTTCAACTTCTCCTCTTTGATCTGCTGGGCATGAAACATGAGTGAGATATCCATGTCACTGATAAGCATAGCAATCCTACACTCCTTGACCACTATATTTGAGACCCCTAACTCAAACTTACTCATCTGGTCCATCGGCTCGACAATCATCTCCGGAGCATACTTTGAAAACTAAATGAACTTCAAAGCATACTCCTGAATTGATATATTGTACTACTTCAGATTAATGAACTCAATAACCTTGGATTTCCTCATCTCCCGAGGAAAGAGCATGTCCAAGAAGGCTGTCAAAAACTCATCCAGTCGCCAGAAACTACACCTGCACTACGACCTACCTTCCACTGTCCAAACCAAATGTGAGCCACCCCTTTTAGCTGGTAGGAGGTTAAATCTACATTTTCCTCTCTTGAAACTCCCATAATCTGGGTAATCTTTTGGATCTCCTCAATAAACTCGAGGATCCTTGTCCACCTTGGAACCGTAAAACTATGGCGAGTTCATTCTGGTGAAGTTTTGCACTCTCACTGCCATAGCACCCTCATTGGGGTTAAACAGTTCAACTACCTGTTGGTTAACCTATGCGTTCATAGCCTGGGCCAATATCTAGAAAGCATCCCTATCTCGACGTGAGTCACTTGCTCATTCAAAGGGTCCACTGGAGCTGGTGGGACTGGTTGATGCCCATCCCCTCTGCCATTCCCATGGCAATTGCCGTTTTTATTCCATCTTTCATTAGCTCGGGGGGGAGGCATATTTCTACAAACAGGGATAACACGAGTTAGAGAAGAATAGAGAGAGTTGAACTTCATCACACGACACAAATCATGGAAGAAGAAAAGTTTTCTAAAACATTTTGTAGCCTCCTCCTCATAAGTGTGGCACACTTCACACTCATGAAAAAGACTACACTCAATAAGTATTTCAGACACCCTAGGACACACCTAAACCTACAGTTCTGATACCAAGTTTGTCATAACTCGAGCTTGGCCCTCATATTGTAACAGTGGACCTAGAATATAACGACCCCAACGTCATTACGAGGGGAGTGAGTTTAGAACACACTAAATGGTCTAGGTTGAAGATAGAAAGGTATTATTCTGAGATATAGTAAAAATTTTAATATTGGGGAGTGGGTTGAGAGTAGGATTTGGAGCTACTAGTTACGGGGGACTAATGTGCTGTGACTTTACGACACTTTTGACACTTAAAACCAAGAAAATATGTAAATTTCGAGTATGTTTATGTATATATTATGTGTTTGTGTTAAGTGTTTCAGGAAAACAGGTCTGGTACGTGAAATGGGCAACATAAGGCAAAAATGGACCAAAATGCATACTGCTACCCAGGTCACAAGTCGTCGTCCCAATGAATGACTCATTCCTAGAGTTGTGGAGAAGGTCAGGTCTTTTATAAAGAAGAACCAATGCACCTAATGAGTTGAAGGAACGACTCGTTACATCTGGTAACGATTCATTATGACAGTCATGGAGACTGGGAGGAAAATTTTTGAAGAATGCCCAATCAAGACAATGAATGACGTAATAAGTTGTGGGGTAACTTGACGACTCATCATGAGATACTGTGAGCATCCGTTATGTGCACTGGAGGATTCGGTGATCCATGGCCATGAGGGACCTAACGACTCGTTCCCAGGCCTAACGAGTCATTAGGTGACCCTTCACCAGGAATGAAAAGTTGCCGAGGACAACCTCAATTTCACTTGCCACGACTCGTTGGGAGACCCAATGAGTCATTACTTGGCTTGTTACCACTGCTGACTTGGAGTTCGTTTTTAGTTAGGAAAAGGTTTGTTTGGAACTGTAAATACATTATTTAGGTTTATTTTTCGAATACAATTTATTTTACCACTTTTCATGTAAATTTTAATGTTGTTAATGATCATTCTTTATCCAAGAAACAAAGTTTGTAATTTTGTTCTTAATTTTGAGAATCAAACAACATTGAAGTTTTGTTCATCGGTTTTGGTGTTTTATTCAATTCACATGGTTTTCTTCTATGAATCTTTGTAAGTTACAATTATGATTTCTTCTTTATTTTGTGATTGTGATCATTCATATATGAGTAGCGAAACCCATAACTAGGGTTGTGGGAACCATGATGAATTAACATACATAGGTAAAAATACTTAGTGATTCTTGAATGGGGTTTATGCATGTATTATCTTTCCCTTCGTTTTAATTATTTCTTAGCAGTTACAAATGTTGGAATTTGCCTTATTCTTACTTACCAAATCAAGGGGGTGATGAATGGGAAAAGGGATTAACAACGGAGATGGGAAGCTATCAACCCTCATCTAAAAGCTTGACTTTGTTTGGGAATAGCTAATCCGATATTAAGGGTAAGGGTTAATTAAGCGTACACCCGTATACAGACCAAGTTGTGTGTGATAATCGTCTAGATAGGGGACCAACCATTTAGGTGAATTTAACTTACCAATATTACATGCTAAACACCCGAATAAATTACTAGTATAAAAGCCTTGTGGTTATGAAGTCATGGGGAACACAATCCTAGTCACTTTATTGATGGAATACAACTGAAATTGATTTAAACATTTACTAGTCTTTACTCTTGTTTATTATTTTGTGTTTCGAATCTTTCCCCTAGGAAATAGTAAGCCAATAGTATTAGCTAAACTCATTAACTCAAGTTATCATCATATTCCTCGTGGGATTTGACTCCAACCCTGGATGGGTTCTACATTTGAAATCGACCGCTTTATATCTCATTCACGAGGTGCAATTTGGGTGACACCAAATTTTTGTGTCGTTGCTGGGGAATATGGCTTAGACTTTTGTTAATTGTGTTTGGTTTACTGTTGGTCCTTATTTCCTTTTTATTTTCTTTTGCTGTTTTTGTTCTTAACAGGTCTTAGGTTTTTTCATGTCCAGTACTAGGAACCAAGGAAAATCCTTGGTTCAAATTGATCACTAACTTGAATAAACACTGCGAAATATGAGGAGAATGGCCAACATACCGGAGCAACAGACAGTGGAATAGGCTACAACCAGGATGTTGGCTGAGGAACAAGCTCACGCAAGAGATAGAGAGTTAGCAAGGGTTGCTGAATAGAAACACCTAGCTGCCGAAGTTGAGCGAGCTAGAAGGAAACGAGGTCCAGACCAGCAGAGGCACCGGTACTTCGATGATGATGATGATGCTGATAATGATGAAGCCGGTGCTGCTATAGCTATTGTGCCTCACCCTTTACCTGCTGGGGCAAAGATTGACATTACCAGTGCTATGATCCAGCTGCTCAACATGAAGGGGATATTTGCGGGTCATGAACCTAATGATGCACATACTCACTTGACTAATTTTGTGGGTATATGCAAGGCATACAAACAACCGGGAGTGAGTCAGGATGTGATACGACTGAGGTTATTTCCCTTTTCATTAGGGAGTAAGGCAACGCTCTGGTTGGTTTAACTTCCTAACAATTCTATCACTATATGGAGGGAGTTGAAAAGAGCTTTTCTTGAAAGGTTCTTCCCACTATCCAGAGCTTTGCAGCTGAAAGATGAGATATACAACTTCAAGCAATTAAATTCTAAGGAATTTCACAAGACATGGTTGCGGTTCAACAAGAAGCTCAAAAAGGTTCCCAACCACAGGATCCCAGAAGATACAATGTTGGAGGTCTTCTACAGGTCTCTAAATGCTAACACCAAGGCAGTGGCTGATATCGTGTCTGGTGGAATATTCATGAGTCACACTTATGCTGAAGCTGCTGAGGTACTTGACAGAATCACTAAAACCAACCACGCATGGCACACAACAGAGTTGGAGACTTCGGCTGGTACTTATATGGTAGGTATGTATGCGGAACAGAGAAGGAAGGATGAAGAGCGAGATTAAGATATTGCTAAGATAAAGACCACAAAGGCAGTTTCTTGCTAATAATTTGATGGGAGCTAGGGCTGAAAAGGAGAATGCTGTGGGTTCTTAGGGTAAGGCCCTGAGAAATAATGGTGGCGAATTAGAATCTGAGGAGGAAGAAAATTATCTGAATGATCAATAGGAGGGTTTTTGTACTAACACCCAAGGGTCTAACTAAGACTCTTGGCGTCAAGCTTAGGGGAACCAAGGTCAAAACTTCTACAGAGACAATAATTACAACCAATGCCAATATAGAGACAATGGAGACTGGAAAAAGCGTGAGTAGTACAAAAATGACAGAAGCGGTCTATATGTTCCTCCAAGTAACTGTGAGCCAGAGTCTAGTGGTTCAAGGGTGGAAGACATGTTGTCTAAGCAACTAATGCAGATGGAGGTGACAGATGGCCATTTCAAGGAGCTCCGTGCTGATATTTATAGTATGAACCAAAAGGTGGAATCATATGCCGTAGCCATTAAGTAGATTGAGCAGAAGCTTAGTCAGATGTTTGTTGCTATGAACCAGAGGCAGAAGGGCATGCTTCCCAGTAATACAGTTCTAAATTCGAAAAATAACAGTCATTGCATGGCGGTCACTACTAAGAGCGGGAAGGCGACAGTTGATCCTCTGAGGACGGTTGTGATCGATGAGACAGTAGAGCCCTTAGAGATTGATGATGATACGATGGCAGATTTCGAGGATCAGACTTTGGTTGATGATTCAGTAGTTGAGACCACTCCTAGTGGTGCAAAGGAAGATAGATCTAGCAAAGAGAAGGAGAAGGAGGTACCACAAAAGATCACCCCTATTTCTAAACCTCCTCCCCCTTTTCCATAGTGGTTGAAGAAAAAGGTCGAAGATGGGAAGTATCAAAAATTTATTTCCATGTTGAAACATTTATCTGTGGACATCCCTTAGTCAAGGCACTTGAGCACATGCCTGGCTATGATAAATTCATGAAGGACCTTGTCATTAGAAAGAGGACCGTAAGCTCTGAACCTGTAGATAATTTGCGCCACTGTAGTGAAATAGCATCTCGTTCTCTTGTTCAGAAAAAGGAAGACCTTGGGACTTTCACCATACTGTGCACTATTGGAGCCTTTAATTTTGCTAAGGCATTATATGATCTAGGTTTTTGTATTAACTTGATACCGTTAGTAGTGTTCAGATAGTTGGTCTTGAGAGCTCCCAAACCGACTACAATGCGACTTTTGATGCCAGATCGCACAGTGAAAAATCCGGTGGGAATTCTCTATGATGTTCTAGTGAAGGTAGAGTTCTTTATATTTCTGACCGATTTTGTCATTATGGACTGTGAGGTTGATTTCAAGGTCCCCATTATCTTGGAGCGACCATTCCTTGCAACCGGATGTGTTCTTGTAGATATGGAAACCGGACAGCTGAAATTCCAATTGAACAATGTGGAGGTGACATTAAATGTATGCCAATCCATGAAGAAGACAAATGACATGAGGGTGGTCTCAATAATTGATGTTATGGAACCTGAATTTCCAGTTATGACCATTGAGGAGTTAGTGACTCTTGAGGATTTAACAACAGTTTTAATGAATGTTGGTGCTGAGGAGATCCATGGGGGTAAGGAGATAGTTAATGCACTTACTGGTATGGGGTCATACACCTATTCTCCAAAGAAGATTGATCTTGACCTGAGGAATCGGGTGACACCACCGGCCAAGCCATCTATTAAGGAGCCTCCGGTATTGGAGCTCAAAGCACTCCTGTCTCACTTGTGGTATATATTTCTGGGAATCGATAATACTTTACCAGTCATTGTTGCAACTAACTTGGAGGAATGGAAAGTGGAGGCTTTGGTCTCCATTTAAGGGGTATAAAAAATCCATCGGGTGGGCCATTACAGACATTATTGGAATCCTAGCTGGTATTTTCACCCATAAGATCTAGCTAGAGCCAGATTGTATTCCGAGCATTGAGCATCAGCAAAGGTTGAATCCACCTATGCAAGAGGTGGTCAAGAAGGAAATCATCAAGTGGTTGGATGCAGGTGTGGTTTACCCTATTGCTGACAGCAAATGGGTGAGCCCAGTTCAGTGTGTACCAAAAAAGGGAGGAATCATAGTGGTCCCAAACGCTAACAATGAGCTCATTCCACTCAGGACAATCACCGGATGGAGAGTATGCATGGACTATAGGAAGTTGAACCATTGGACTCAGAAAGATCGTTTTCCTATGCCATTCATAGATTAGATGCTAGACCGACTTGCAGGCAGAGGATGGTACTATTTTCTTGATGGTTATTCGGGGTACAATCAGATATCTATAGCCCCCGAAGACCAAGAGAAAACTACTTTCACCTGTCCATATGGTACATTTGCTTTCAAGAGGATGCCGTTCGGGTTATGTAATGCGCCCGCCACTTTTCAGTGTTGCATGATGTCCATATTTTCTGACATGGTGGAGGACACCATTGAAGACTTTATGGATGACTTTTCGATGGTGGGTGATTCATTCGAGGATTGTGTGGCTCATTTGAGCAAGGTGCTGCAGATATGTGAAGAGACCAACTTGGTGCTTAACTGGGAAAAATTCCATTTCATGGTCAAAGAAGGTATAGTGCTAGGGCACAAGATTTCTGGTAAGGGTATTGAGGTGGACAAGGCCAAGATTGAAGTAATTGCTAGTCTACCACCTCCAATTTCTATGAAAGGTGTTCGAAGCTTTTTGGGTCATGCAAGGTTTTATAGGAGATTCATCAAGGACTTCTCAAAGATTGCACATCCTTTGTGTAAGCTACTTTACAAAGAGGTAAAGTTTGTTTTTGATGAGGCATGTCTAAAGGCGTTTGAATGCCTAAAAGAGAGATTTACCACTGCCCCGATTATAGTGGCACCTGATTGGTCTTTAGCGTTTGAGGTTATATGTGATGCTAACGGAGTGGCCCTGGGAGCTGTTTTGGGCTATAGGCATGAAAGATCTTCCATCCTATTTATTATGCTGGCAAGGATCTTAATGCAGCTCAAAAAAATTACATCATGATAGAAGAGGAGTTGTTGGCTGTATTATTTGCATTCGAGAAGTTTCGCACCTACTTGCTCGGAACCAAGGTGATAGTCCATACAGACCCATGCAGCTCTGAGATATCTGATGGCAAAGAAGGATGCCAAGCCGCGGTTGATTCGATGGGTTCTGTTGCTACAAGAGTTAGAGTTCGAGGTAAAGGATCGAAAAGGGACTGAAAACCAGGTGGCAGATCAATTATCAAGATTGAAAGAAGATGCAACACTTAGAGATGAGCTTGACATAGATGATGAATTCCCTGACGAGCAGGTTTTAGCTGCCTCACAAGATCTCATCCCATGGTTTGCATACTTTGTAATTATCTGGTGAGTGATGTTGTACCAGAAAACTTATCTTTTCACCAACGGAAGAAGCTCATGTCTGATGTGCAGAAGTTTTCTAGGATGAGCCTTACTTATTCCGCATATGTGCTGATAGGGTGATTCGGAGATGCATGCCCGAGGTAAAGATGTTGGGCATATTGGAGGCCTGCCACTCATCCCCTGTTGGGAGTCACCACAGTGGGATTCGCACTACCCACAAAATTCTGCAATGTGGGTACTATTGGCCAACCATTCACTAGAATGCACATTATTTCGCAAAGGCATGCGATGCATGCCAAAGGAAAGGAGGCATATCAATAAGGCATGAGCTCCCTCTTACTCCCATCCTTGTCATTGAGCTGTTTGATGTGTGAGGCATTGATTTCATAGGCCCATATGTGAGCTCAAATGGGATGAAGTACATACTGCTTGCTATGGACTATGTTTTGAAATGGGTGGAGGAAATTGCGCTCCCAAATAATGAAGGGAAGAGTGTCCAGCATTCTTGAAGCGGAATATTTTTGCCAGATTTGGGACTCCCAGAGCTATCACTGTGATGGAGGTTCGCACTTCTATAACTGGCTGTTTCAGACTTTATTGGAGAAATATGGGGTGAAACACAGGGTGGCAACACCCTATCATCCACAATATATTGGGCAAGTTGAAGTCTCCAACCAGGAAATAAAGACCATCTTAGCTAAGACTCTGAATGCTAACCGGACAGATTGGTGTAGGAAGCTAGATGATTCTTTATGGACTTAACGAACCGCATTCAAGACTCCTATAGGTATGCCTCCGTATCAACTTGTGTATGGGAAATCATGTCATCTTCCAATTGAACTTGAGCACAAAGCTATGTAGGCGCTCAATAAGCTGAATTTGAACTGGAGCAAAGCTACAAACTTGAGGCTTGATCAGTTGAATGAGATAGATGAATTTCGTTTGAAAGCCTATGAGAGTTCTGAAATTTATAAACTAAGGATTAAAATTCAGCATGACTGGAAGATTGAGAAGAGAGAGTTTAGCTTTGGTGATATGGTGTTACTATTCAATTCTAGGCTTCACTTGTTTCCTGGCAAGTTCAAATCCAAATTGTTGGGGCCGTTTTGAGTGATCCAAGTATTCTCCCATGGGGCAATTGAACTTGAAAACCATCAACGAAAGCGATTTAAAGTAAATGGTTAATGAGTGAAAGCATATTTATGGAAGAGCGAAGAAATAAAGTTGGTGGATGTCTGGGCTTTGGGTGAAATCTGAGTAACCGAGGGACTTGCGTCATGCCGTGATGTTAAATCAGGCGATGCATGGGAGGCAACCCATGGAGGTGTTTTGGTGAAGTCTGAGTAAATAAAATACCCACGTCGTGCCGCGATGTTAAATCAGGCACTTCTTGGGAGGCAACTCAAGTTGTAATTGTAAGATCAATATAGTGTTCACGTGTGTTGATGTGTGCAGGTGATTAAGACGGGAAATTTGAAGCTGAAACCAAAAATTTGAACTTTAGTTGCTGATGCCAAAAATCACACAATGAGTAGTCGTTGGACATAATGACTCGTCACTCCACTCGTGGTCACTGATGTAGAAAACAATGTAGAAAATGGTTGACCAAATGAGTCGTTGCCTGTGACAATGAATCTTGGGGTCTTCCATTAAGTCTACTGGAGTTAAAGAGTGACTTGAGTTGTAAAAAGATGCAACTAGTGACTTAATGAATCCTGGGGACACCCAACGATTCGTCAAGTGACCCGTCATGAAGCCACTACAGTTCAAACAGAGTTCAGGGCCTACGACTCATGACATGACTCGTTAGGTGCCACCACAAGTCGTTTAATGAGTCGTCAGGTCTCAGGTAAGACTTTGATTTATTTAAATGAACGAAAGAACCAAACGAGTTGTGGCTTCATCTAACGACCCGTTACGTGTGTTGTGGTTTACTTTAATTGAAATGTTCATCCCACCCGATCCACGTTTAAATAACGAAATCAAGTTTAAATGAATTAAAGTACTTGAATTTCTCCCACTGAATTCCCTCACAAGTTCGAACTCTCAAATATTTTAAGAAAAAATTTCCCACTTCTTCTTCTCCAAAATCATCGCACATTTCCACAGAAATCACAACCATACATCCAATTGCACTCAATCCTCACATGAGCATTGATCTTGGGCAGATTTATATGCCCAAGTGATACTCAAACGTATCATTTTTACCTTGTTTGTTGTGCAATGTGTATATAATATCATGTATTTGTTAATAAAATGCGAATTTATACTAACCAACATGATTAACATTTGTTTTGCAGGATAATGTGATTTTTAAGAGCTAAAATGCATGTTGGAACTATGTCGGAGTTGGACTGGGATGCGAGCGTGGAAAAGACCTTGGATGGCACATTTTACACTGGCTCCGCGATGGAGCCGTGCCACGCTGCCATCGCGGTAGCACACTGCCTGGAGAGGAAATTAATTGGCAGATTCCAGTGAGGCCTCGCGACAGCTCCGTGGCACGGAGACAGGACTCCGTGATGGCCTCCGTGCCACGTTGAGGCCAATTATCCGGACCCTGCAATTTCCAGAGAGGATCCGCGTCCATGCCGTGTCACAGAGGCAGTGCTCCGCGTTGGCCTCCGTGACACGTTGCTTGTTATTCCGGGAAAAATTTCCCACTAGTATAAATAGCACACTTAGGTTTATTTTTAATCAGTTTTTAGTTTTTAGACTGAGTTCAGAAGTGGAGAGCAGGAACGTGGGTTTGTGGTAGTTGAAGAATAGAAAAGCTAAGAGTTTTCTTCTCTTCCTTTCTTCTTTCCTTCAATTGTATGCATGATTTACACTCATTTTAGGATGATTAATCCAAGAATGAGTGGCTAATTCCCTTCTTTGCTGAGGTTTTGAACTTGTGTAATGAATTTTGGTGATAATTGATATGGTTTCTTCTTCTTCTTGCATGTTGTTCTATTAATTCTTGTGCTTACTACATTATTGATTGGCCACCATTAATGTATATCTAAAAAGTCCAATTTCACTCGAGAGAGCACGAAATTGGAAAGTTGTGAATTAATAGGGTATTGTTCTTAACTTGATTTGGGAAAATTGGGTTTTGATGTGCTTTCTTGATAGAAATATACTTGAAAGCCGTATTAGTCAATTTAGGAACCGGAATTGTAGTGCTAGGTCATAAATTGCATTTGATCACAGAAATGTAGACGGATGGTTTATGATTCTAAAGTGAAATTAAATACGAAAGTTTTAATTTCTAGGCAACGTTCTTGGCTAGCAACATGAAGAAGAGGATGACTAAATTATCATGATTATCAAGTTCATTACTCGTTCTTAACCTTGGCATGTGCGTATCCATTGTCTAAATTCTAAAGTAAATAGTTGTTATTAATTGTAGTATATAAATAGTTTAGAAACAAAAACTCACTCAACTCTTGGTTGGATTGTTGTTAACATAGTTAGGGATAGAATAGAAATATAGTAAACTAGGCAGTTTTACATATCTAGAGCAGCCTCCTTGGATCGATACTTGGCTACTTAGCCACTTTATTACTTGTTGACCACGTGCACTTGCGTGTCGGTTGATAATATTTAATACCAACCCGAGCAGTACAAGCCGCGAATAAGTTTTTGGCACCGTTGCCGGGGAGGCTAGGCGATTTGTAAAATTGTGTTTAGTGTAAATTTGCTGTATTTGTATTTTTATTTTCTTAAGTGTTAACAACTTGGTCTTAGCCTGTATTTTGCATATTTTTATTTCTGTGAACACTGGCAAGGGACAAGGAGCTGGTGGAATCTTACTTAGAGCCAGAACGTGAATTGCACAGTCAACGTAGAGAAGCTCTTCGGAAGAAGCTGCAGTTGCTTAAACAGTCTATGATGGAGCAACCAAATCCACCAGTTGTGCGGGCAGTGTTAGTGCCCGAGGAAGTAGCAGCCAGGCCGGTTCGCGAGGTGGCAATCCCACACGCTAATAATGTACATTCCAGCATCTGCAAACCAGAGCCTGGAGGGAGATTAGAGTTAAAGCAAAATATGGTGCAACTTTTGCACACTAGCGGGCAGTTTACCGGTCTCCCTCACGAAGATCCGCAACAACATCTCCAGAACTTTTTGGAGATAAGTGACACTTACATACCCGCTGGAGTGTCACCTGATTATGTTCGGCTCACCTTATTTCCATTTTCCTTACTGGGTGAAGCCAAGAGGTGGTTAAAAGCTGAACCACCCAACTCTATATCAACGTGGGATGATCTTGCAAGGAACTTTTTGATCAGATTTTTCCCTTCAGGTAAAACAGCTAAACTTAGAAGTCAGATTCTAAGTTTTAAACAGAGGGAAGGAGAAAATCTTTATCAAGCCTGGGAAAGATTCAAGTCCATGTTGCGGGATTGTCCTCATCATCATCAGTCAAATGAGGTGTTGGTCCACACTTTTATTGAGGGTTTGGAACCCCACACTAAAATTTTGTTAGACTCAGCAGCTGGAGGGCAAGCGCTGGAGAAGACTTATGAGGAGCTGTACACTTTGCTCAACCGAATTTCACAAGGCAATCCGGAATGGAATGCAGATTCTTCAAGAGGTGGAGCAAGGAAAGCAGCGGGAGTGCTGCACAGATAGCTACTTTGCAAAATCAGTTAAACACTCACTTCAGCAATATGAATTTGAACCAGCCGTCAGCCTCAGTCAATGCAGTCCAACAGATGTGGTGTGAAGTGTGTGGTAGTAGTGAGCATTCAGCTGAATGCTGTGGTGCAAATCCTGATTCTGTCAACTTTGTGGGCAATGCACAGAGGAATCAACAGCAGTTTGGCGGTGGCTACAACTCGAATTGGAGGAATCATCCAAATTTTTCGTGGGGTAGCAACAATCAACAAGGTCAAGGTTCAGGGCAGGGTATGCACAGAAACCAAGGAGGGCAACAAGGCTATCAGAATCAGTTCAGAAATCACAATGCCCCTCCTCCACCACTATCACCGACTATTAAGGAAATGTTCAAGACCATGATTGCCAACCAGGCACAATTGCAGGCTGACTATGTCAAATTGGCAGCCGAAGTAAAGAACAATCAATTGGCAACCAAGGCTCTTGAATATCAGTTTGGGCAATTTGCTAGTGCCCAAAATACTAGACCAAGGGGAGGACTACCTAGCGACACGAATCCCAATCCTAAGCAGGTGAATGCAGTGACCACGAGGAGTGGTTTACAATTAAAGGAGGTAGAACCGGAAAGACCGCCTCAGAAGTTAGGAGCAGCAGATGTTGAGGGAGAACAAACCTCAGATACGGGGAAGACCAAAGAAGCTGAACCAGCAAGGCCTCCACCCCCGTTCCCTCAACGATTTAAGAAACACAAGGAGGAGGCGTGTTTCCAGAAATTCATGGAGGTACTTAAACAGGTACATGTTAACTTACCTCTTGTTGATGTCTTGCAGGGTGTGCCAAAATATGCGAAGTATATCAAAGACATCGTGGCCAACAAAAGTCGCTTGACTGAGTATGCCACGGTGGCTTTAACGGAGGAATGCACATCCCGTATTCAGAACAGGTTGCCCACTAAACTGAAGGATCCTGGAAGTTTTACTATCCAGCTGACGATTGGGCAAAGTATCCGAGCTCGTGGGTTATGCGACTTGGGGGCAAGTATAAATCTGATGCCATCTTCGGTATTCAGAAAGTTAGGACTAGGGAGCCCTAGACCTACAACAGTGATCTTGCAGCTAGCAGACAGGTCTTTAGCTAAGCCGGATGGCATTGTTGAGGATGTGCTAGTGCAGGTAGGCTCCCTTATTTTTCCGGTAGATTTCATTGTTCTAGATTTTGAACCAGATGCGGAAGTCCCATTTATTTTGGGACGACCCTTTTTGGCAACCGGAAAGGCATTGATCGATGTAGCTGCGGGTCAACTCACAATTCGAGCACACGACAAGGTTGAGGTGTTCGACGTGTACAAGGCACCTAAGCTCCCGACTGTCTATAAGGAACTCTCGGTGATCAACGTGATTGATCATGGGAATGTAAATGGATTGAGTGATCCCCGAGAGTTACTAGGTAGGCCACCAGACAAGGTTGAGAACTACTGGGGAGATGACCATGATCGGGTCAAATCGTCCATCTCCCTAGTAGACACTTGAGCATAAAGGCTGTCGAGCCGCGACGTTAAACCAGGCGCTGCACGGGAGGCAACCCGTGAAAAAGTCGCAGACTTAGGGACGAGAGCTCGTCCTCCAAAGAGTCGAGTGGCTCGGTGGAGGAATACAAAGTTTCAGAAGAGCATCATGAGAGGAGATACACCAGGGCTAGGACACAATTCCCTACAAATTTGACAGCCCTGGTTGATTCTCCTATTCAACTTGCAAGAGACCCACCTAGCCGTGCAGAAGAAAATATTAGGGCCACAGTCCCGATTGCTCTTGAGGGCACCAAATCTGCGGCAAATATACAGGGTGCTAATGCATCATGTGCCCTACAGGGGTACACAAATGATGATTTGACAGACACTTCAAATACACCCAATGATTAACCATGGAGGGTGAGGTGCTGGTGTGTTCGCGGTATGCAGGACATTGCTCCGAATGACCAGGGCCACCCAAAGAGGAGCATTTATGGGGAGCCCAGACTGGTCACCATAGGGCTCAAGGACCTCCCCTATATGAAGACATTATTGGATAGATGCAGGTTTTGGTGGTTAACGGAGCCATCAGGGAGCTACAGCCCTTACCAGGCAAGAGAGTTTTATGTTGCCTACGTAGCACGTTATAGCGCCTGGCCTTGGGAGGCCAAGATTGGAAGACAAGGCCCGCATTGACGCAGGTGTTGGTTCGGGAGACACCTGTAGACATCTCTGAGAGGAACATCTCTAGGATGCTATATGGTCCAGACTATCAGGCCCCAATAAACATAATCGAGTTGGATCACAGATTGTTTGAACTTAAGCAAGTAAAAATAAAGAAATTGAACAGTGAAGAACGTATAAGGCAGTACACTTGGCTGTCACGTATCATTGCCACACAGGGTCTGCTAGTTGAGTGGTTGCATGGCACCGAGCATAGATAAAAAAGGCCACATTGAACTTCCAAGATAAATTCTGGTGGTCATTAGTTCAACACAGGATGGTACTGACCTGCAACGACAATGTTCTTTCACCTGACAGAGATGCACTAGTAGCGAGCATTATGGATGGGTACGCCATAAGCTTCCTATGATATATTGCTGAAGAGATTCGAGAGAAGTCGATAGTAGACAACACTACCATTCCCCTTCCATGCCTCATTGGTCGACTCTATCAGGAGTCAAAGGTGCTAGAATTTTCGTTGATTGATCAGCGAGTGGTGGTCCATAAGATCAAGGATATCGGGTTGATAAGAGACTAGAAAAACCCGATATCTAGAGAGAGGGGTCAGTCTGCCGCATCCGATGGAGCAAATTTACTGGCAGAGGCATTGAGCAGTAGTATGCAGACTGAGGCTGCATTATTTACCAAGTTTTGCAACAGAGCCCATAGAGGCAAGAGAGATTGGTCGCTAGCCTGAGGCTACAGATGCAGCCAACATTCCCGCACCTGCTGAGGTTCCAGAGTCCTCATCCACAGTAGCAGCACCTCGACCACCTGTGGAACCCTCACGTGCTTCTCCAAATGGCGTAGTTATAATTTCTCAAGAATTTTTGATTGACATGGCTAGGCGGCTGGCAAAAGCCAAAAAATAGCAAGCACATACAGGTCTTCAAGTTAAGGTATTAATGGAGAAAGTAAATTCGTGGGTTACAAAGGAGTTGGAGGCCCTCTCAAGTTCAGTGCATGACCGGTTGGATTCCTTTGAGAGGTGTATGGATGAGCGCCTTGCATAGTTATAGGCACCTGAGCTGGCTAGATGGTATGTGAAGGTAGCAGCACTCTGAGCTGAGGTGCGTGAGTTATACATACGATAGGTAGCTGCGATCCCTCCACCCATGCTTCCAATGATTGATCAAGAGAGCGAGGAGGAGCTTCCACCAATAGTTGACTTCATCACTGAGGAGCTGGTGGCGCAGGATAAGGGCAAGTGGTCTCGTGAGGAGGCAAGTCTTGATGAGGATAATTCTCTGCTCGGAAAGCAGAAGTGAGAGCGGAGAGAGATGGAGGCAGCGCAATAGTTATCCAGAGATGAGGCTTGACAGAGGGCCGCAGTTGAGGCAGCGAGAGCTCGTGGAGAAGGTACGAGCTCAGTAGATTCTAAGAACGCACCAGTTCAGGCCAGTGGTACATGAGATGACACTGGAGGTGTATCTACACCCTCCACTGACTAGGCCGCAGATGCCTAGGTCACATAGGTATGTTAGCCACTTCCATGTTTTATTTTTATAAATGTGTCGAGGACGACACATGATTTTCTTGATGGAGGTGGAGAGGGATACCTGTGCATTTTTGCTAAACATAACCTGAGGGTTTTACTTGTCGGATATCTTTTCCCTCAGATGTTCCTAGTAGAATCGACACGTTTATGTTTTTATGTTTTTGTGTTTGTTGTGTCAGTCGAAAGAAAATTAGGTGAACTTAAGGCAGTCAATATCATGGATTTTTGAAATTCTTTGAAATAATAATGTGATACCCCTCCTAAAATTTTTATGTGTGTTTTAAAATTGACAAGCATGGCCTTTGTAAATATTTGCATGGCACTAATACTGTGAACATGTTTATCATTGTATGACTGTACCTGAACTAGCAGTTAGTAGAAGTGATGATGTTGACCTGTACATTGTGTGAGTAAGGTTTAATAGCTAAATTCTGCTGTGTGTGTCAATCTAGAACTTGCCTGGTCAGTCGTACCGAGGTAGAGGATGGGAATCTAGGAAAGGATCATAGGCCCTTTTTTATGAATGAGTCCACTTTAGCCTTAAAAGACCTGCCAAATGGAAATAAATATCCCTTGATCCAAATTTTGAGCTTAAATTGACCCTTCTTTTCGTTAACACCAATTCACCTTCCTGCTTTGATTAAAATGAACCTGTTTTGGCCATGGTCCCTCCTTGGACACTGTGGACCTCAACTCAGGCAAATTGCCTAAGTTGAGGGTGGCTATCATAGGGGTGATTAAGAAGAGTAGGGTGGAATGAAATTGAGGAATGAAAATGAAAGAACGGGTGCAATGTGCATAATGAAAGAAAAGAAAACCTTTTTTTTGTTAAAGAGGAAAAGAGCAAAAAAATAAATAAAATGAAAGTAATGAATACTTGAAATAAGGAACACTGCACTTATAGTTGCAAAAGAAAGTAAAAGAAGAAGAAAGAAAAGGAAAAAGGGAGAAAATGTGAAAAGAAGGTTAAGAGTGGAGCCAAAGTGTATGTAGTGCCAAGGAGGGTTAAGCTAGTAGATCCAGATGTACCATACCCAAACCTGAGCCTACATTAAAAGCTTATAAAGTCCTATAGTGGTCCTGGTTAACTCGTCTGAAAATCAAGGTATTGAAACTAAAGGCAAGCTTATGGTATGGCATACGCACAGTTAGAATTTTTATGTGAGAGCGAGAGTGCTTCTACCTAGTCCCAAGAGAAATATATTGATATGATCATATACACGTTTGTGAGTGTGGGACTTCTTTGTGGCGAGAGTATTTGGTCAACAAAATCATTTACAAACTCTCTGGGTCAGTGTTATAGAATTATGTGCATGGTTGCAAGTGATAGTAAATTGCCATGTTTCGATTCTTTTGTGTCATGGTTGAAAATTTTACATATGCATTATGATTTGATTTTGTATGATAAAGGAGCGGTTAGAAAATTTGATTAAATGAAGAGTTGTGACTGCTGTAAGTTTCCTAAAGTTCTTTTGATTGAAGCTTTGTGTTAGTTTTATTTTATTTGTTTTTGCCCGAGGACATGAAAAAGTTCTAAGTTGAGGGTGTTGATGTTCCGTGACTTCATGACACTTTCGACGCTTAAAATCAATAAAATATGCAAATTCCGGGTATGTTTATGTAGATATGATGTGTTTGTGTTAAGTGTTGTAGGAAAATAGGTCCAGTATGTGAAATGGGAAGGTTAGGTATCTTATGAAGAAGAACCAGTGCACCTAAGGAGTTGACCGCACGACTCATTACATCTAGTAATGAGTCGTTATGACAATATTGGAGACTAGGAGGAAAATTTCTGAAGAATGCCCAGGGAAGACAACGAATGACGTAACGAGTCGTGGGGCAACTTAATGACTCGTCATGAGATACTGTGAGCATCCGTCAAGTGCATTGGATGATTTGGTGATCCATGGCCACGAGGGACCTAATGACTCATGCCCAGGCCTAACGAGTCGTTAGGTGACCCATCACCAGGACTGGACAAGTTGCCGAGGATGACTCAACTTCACTGGCCATGACTCGTTCGGAGACCCAGCAAGTCATTACTTGGCCCATTACCACCGCCGACCTGGAGTCTATTTTTAATTAGGAAAAGTTTTGTTTGGAACTATAAATACATTGTTTAGGTTTATTTTTCAAATACAGTTTATTTTACCACTTTTCACATAAATTTTAGTGTTGTTAACGATCATTCTTGGTTCAAGAAACAAAGCTTGTAATTTTGTTCTTGATTTTGAGAATCAAACAACATTGAAGTTTTGTTCATTGGTTTAGGTGTTTTATTCAATTCACGTGGTTTTCTTTTACAAATCTTTGTAAGTTACAATTATAATTTCTTCTTTATTTTGTGATTGTGATCATTCAAATATGAGTAGCTAAACGCGTAACTAGGGTTGTGGGAACCATGATGAATTAACACACTTAGGTAAATACTTAGTGATTCTTGAATGGGGTTTATGCATGTATTATCTTTCCCTTCATTTTAATTATTTCTTAGTGGTTACAAATGTTGGAATTTGCGTTATCTTACTTACTAGATCAAAGGGTGATGCATGGGAAAAGGGATTAACAACGGAGATGTGAGGCTATCAAACCTCATCTAATAGCTTGACCTTGTCCGGGAATAGATAATCTGATATTAAGGGTAAGGGTTAATAAATCATACACCCGTATATGAACCAAGTTGCGCGGTGATAATCATCTAGATAAGGGACCAACCATTTAGGTGAATTTAAATTATCAGTATTGCATGCCAAACACCGGAATAGATTACTACTGTAAAAGCCTTGTGGTTATGAGGTCATGGGGAACACAATCCTAGTCACTTTATTGATTGAATGCAACCGAAATTGATTTAAACATTTACTAGTCTTTACTCTTGTTTATTATTTTGTGTTCCGAATCTTTCGCCCCTAGGAAATAAGTAAGACAATAGTATTAGCTAAACGCATTAACTATAAGTTCTCGTCATATTCCTCGTGGGATTCGACCCCAATCTTGCATGGGTTCTATGTTTCACATTAACAGATTTATATCTCATTCATGAGGTGTAATTTGGGCGACACCAGGGACCACTATAGTGGTGGGATATTCGCTGCAGCGATACGATTGTGATGGTAGCAGTCCTGCTTCAATGGACCTGGAGAATAACCATTGGATCTATCGTAGCGATGTCCTGACCGCCATAGCAAATCCACTGCAGTAGATGACGAGAGTCAAAAAATAGGTTTTAAATGGGATTTTAGGGTTTATACCCCATTATTTCCAAAGCACGAACTCCCAAGAGCTAGAGGAAATTTTCCTCTAGAGCAGTTCAATTTCCCTTATCAAGGTAAGAAACTCGACTACACCTTTATTGATTACTTAACACCTAGGAATCAAGGGGGGAGGGGGAGCGGCGGAATCCTAATGGTGATTTTTATAGCAAGAGAACCCTAGGATGGTAGAACTAGGGCTGAATCAGGGGGAACTAATGAGTGTTGATTCTAAGAATAAAAGGGAGTAATGATCACTCCCTAAGGAATAGTTCTTATAGAATGTGGTTCATGTAGAAATTGAGACCTAGAACTAGGTGAAATTGAGACTTTACCCTTAAAGGTTACCTTAAAAAGGGTTTGAGGGAGTAATGTTTAAGAATTGATCCATAGGAAACGAGTGGTCTGTGATAATGGGTAGAATGGGGTAGGTTTAAATCCTAAAAACCCTTGTTTTGGTAGTAGACTATTGAATTGTTTTAATCTCTTGTTTTTAGACTTTGAACGTTCGGAGGCATTGGGAAAAGGCAAGACTCCATTAGAGTGATTGTCATTCGAACACTCTATATCGAGGTAGGTTATAGTTTAGAACGAGTTAGACTTTATAAAATGACATGTATGCGTATGAAATGATAATGTGTTGGATAGTACCCTGGACATTAGTTGTTATGATAATTTCCCTATTAAAATCAATTGTTGAAGTGAATTTGATATGATGTTGTTACTGTAGTGATGTGGAATTTAATGTTTGAGATGTTTTATGTGTTCTTTCGTATTGTTATTAAAGTGAATGATGAATTGTTTAGATAATCAAGTCGAGGGAGGTAAGATGGGATCTCCTAAAAGTCAAAACAACAGACTTAATGATTATATATTTACTATGAGAATGAATGTGGATAATACGAATATCCTAAGATGAGTAGTTCATACCTGAGGGGAGCATCCGGGCAAGCAAGATTGACTTAGTGGATCATGTTCGAGGAGAGCATCCGGACGAGAATATGAGTGAGAGTGGCTACCACGCCTGTATAGTACTTGTATTTCTAGAGTTCCCTAGAGGTCATGACTGAAAGGGCAGAAATAAGACCCTCCGACGTACGTGTACATTGATGTTCAGTGACTGAGTACTCATGGTGATGTGATGGAGGCGTGTGCCCGACATGTCACCATTTGTTGTGTTAATTGACGTATTCTAAGAATGTGAGAATGGAACCAAGTATGTGTATCTAACTGAACTGAACTTGTGGTCATGTGTTGCTGTATGAATTGTTGAGGCGTTGCAATGACTTGACGAATGGAGTATTTAAATGAGAACTAGTGATTGAGTTATGCAACCTTTGAAATGATTCATTCTATACCTTTTATGTTTACATGGTATCTTTCATCTATTGATGACTGTGAAATATGTGGATGATTACGATGATGTGTAAGTTGCAAAGGGTTGGTGAAATATTGAATGTGCAGCTAAGTTGAGCTACTACCAAGGCAGTACCACTGCAGCAGGAGTTGTTTCACCGCGACGAGACCGCTGCAGCGGTGGCCCAATCCAGTGAGCAGGTCGATTAGAACCTGAGTAGATTTAATTTCTTATATTAGTATTGTGATGTATGATGATGTTCTGTTCTAGTGACATATTGTTGTCTATACGTACATATGTTATTATGTAAGGTCATGCGATGATGCCTATCAGTTCTGTGTTTCATACTGACGTTGCTCCTGTACTTCTTTTTTGACTAGATATTCCAATCCCGAAGGCTCATCTCTACCTCATCTCTAGAGAAGCATCAGACTAATGAAAAGGTGAGCGAACCAAGATGGGTAGTTCTACTCCTTCACATGAAGATGTCTCTTGCCCAGACATTACAACTTTTATTTATTTTGGTTTGATTCAATCCCAGACAATGTTAGATAGATGTCTTAAAGTGATAATCAGGTTCTAGGAGTACTATTGTAGGAGTTGAATTTTGGTTCCTTAAATTATATTGACTTGCTAATTTATTTTCAAGTGTGTTATATTCATCTTGAATGTTTATGATTTTGAGGGTAATAGTTGGGAATGATTGGTTCGTCCACCGGGGGTTAGTGTGGGTGCCAATCACGACTATTAGGGTCATGACAGAGTTGGTATGAGATCTCTAGGTTCATCGATCTCATTGCACTAAGGCAGGTCTAGTAGAATCTCACAGATTATTGCGGAGACGTCCGTAACTTATATTCGAGATGCTGTAGGACTTTGGGAAAACTCTCTTCTTCTTTCATTTTCATGTGATTACTTGATTCCAATTGGTATCTGGTGATCCAAATTGGTATCTAGACACCCTTCTTTATTTCTCTCACAGATGGTGAGAACACGTGCCGGCTCAAACAGAGAGGAAGCACTAGAGCCCTCAGCAGCAGTCGCAGTTGGCAGAAGATGCGGCCAAGGTCGGGGGCAAAGGCGTGCCGCTGTCAGAAGAGGGGCCCGTGCTCTTGCTTCGGTTCGAGAGAAGTAAGCATCTCCTATATCATCGGCAATCCAAAGAAAGGGTGGTTGTGGAGGTGGAGGTTCCAACTCTGGGAGAAACTGCAGCCGCTCCAACATCCTCTGAGATCTTGGCTCATGTTCTTAACCTTCAGAGTGGCCTCGTGGGTAATAGGGAATAACATACAGTTGCTCTGGCTCCTCATATAGACAATATGTTAGTGGTTTTGACATTCCCGAGGCCGATAATGACTGGGAAGAAACATGACCTATTCTGGAGGTTCACCAAGATGAAGCCTCCCACCTTCTATGTTACTGAGGCAGAGGACACCTACAAATTCATAATTGACTATCATGAGAGGCTCCAAAAAATGGGGGCAGTGGAGATGTACGGGGTAGAGTTTGTCACCTTCCAGTTGATGGATGATGCTAAGTTCTGGTGGAGGGCTTTTGTGGAGTGCATACCAATAGAGTCACCACCATTGACCTGGCCCAACTTCTACTCTACTTTTCTGGAGAAGTACATACCTCGTAACCTGAGAGATACAAGGTGGGACGAGTTCACTACCATCGAGTAGGGGAGCTCTTCAGTCACAGCATGTGAGGCCCAGTTTTACTTACTATCTAGGTATGCTCTACCCTTATTGCCTACTGAGGAAGAAAGGATTAGACGATTTGTTAAAGGCCTGAATGTGGGTCTCCAGCTGTTAGCCCTTGAGATAGTCTCTGTAGGTAAGACCTTTCAGGAGGTAGTGGAGTATGTGAAGAACGTGGAGGGGGTGAAACATGATGGTTATGCCAAGAATGTTGAGAAGAAGGCATGGAAGTTAGGTTCTTACAGCGGCACTTTTGCTAGGACTCCAGTACCTCAGGACTACTCAGGAAGCCCTGTTCTGTCAGCCATACAGGTGTTAGTTGGGGGTCCGCCAGGGACTACTCCACCACCAGTAGGTATAGTCGGAGGTAATTAGATAATTCGCTTAGACTTTGGGGCTCATCCTATATATTCAATTCTGACTCAGGGACAAGTGATTGAAAAGGTTTATTACGAGTGTGGAGAGTATGGCCATATCCACAGATGGTGTCCCAGATTTGGATAGGGTGAGCATATTGTTCCGCACCCAGCTCCTTGAGCTCCAACCCCTATTGGGGGAGGAGGGAGTGTGTTCAGTAGGGATCACCCCCAGTTAGGGGGAGGTAGTCAGCATCATGCCACAAAAGTAGGGAAGGACGCAACTGGATCCTGATACCTGACTGACAAGGAAATCGACAATATACCATCTGTAACTATAACACTAGGCCTTACAGGCCACCTGTCACAATAAACTGGAGTAAACATTTAGACCCATAAGGTCTCAACTTCTCACTCCCCGAGTCTATACCCTGGATGAAACACGGTACATGGAGTTACAAGTAACCCTAAGTCAACCCATGGTCTATCAAAACAATGACATTCTGAGTACAAACATAGCGGAAGCTTTAAAATAATATAATAAAACATTTTTGAAGAAGAACTAAATCATAAAGTTTTATACAACTGAAAACAAACTAAAAATCATTATCTCCATTTTTTTCTGAAAAGCCATCTATCTGATGAGTTGTTGGGACAAGCCCCAAGTTAACACTAAGTCTAAATTAAAGAAATATAACTGAAAGAAATAATCCTCGTCCTCGAAAGATGCCTCTTAAAATGTCTGAGCGAGATCTGCTAACGGTGCTGAGATTGAGAACTTGCAGCTATATCATAAAATGATACAACATAAAAGGTATGCGTCACTATTTTGAATATACTAAGTAAGTGAGAGAAACCATAACATGGAGAATAAAACAACTGAGCATTAAAGACATGCAATGACCAACTGAAATACTGATACTAAATAAACGGTGATATACTGAGATAATCAAAATGACACTGTCTGATGCTCAAAGACATGCCTTAAAACTGTGATACTAATCTAAAATACTGTACTGAATTGATCTGAACTGACTAATCTGAGACTGAACTGAGTTGACTAGTTGAGAGTCTATAACCGACATATAACTGACGTGCCCTTATTCGCGCGTCCGCAAATGTACGGGTCGTGCAAGTAATATAGTGGCTCTTTTAGAGAACCGGAATATCGAACCCACAGGGACTGGACCCATCCTCTAACTATCCATTTCAAGTGTGATCTTAACTTTCGCAAGTGTTGGTTATAGAAGTTTTTGAGGGAGATTTAATTATGTCTAGTTTTGGTCAACGAAATATCCTGAATTTACTCTAGGAGCAACATAGAGTTAAAACCAGATAATCATGCGATAATACGATTTGCAATGGGTTAAGCATGAAACTATCGATTGTTATTTCACATAATTAGAATTGCATGTTCATGGTCTTTCGAGCCTCTAAACACGACAAACTAGCCTCACTGCATCATTGTGAGCGAGGATGCTAATTTCTAGTTTGTGGGCAATTAATTATGTTGTGGTTTATGCGGAAATGATTAGGGACTTTCGTGCGTCTAACCATTTAACTCAACATAGCCTCACAACTACTTCTTCGAGTGGTGATGGGATAATCCTAAGTTGGTCTTTAATAACCTCCATTTTATCAACCAAGCGAGGTGTTAGGTATATTTCTATCCTAATACGAAATTATATCGTGAGATACAAACATGCTCCTCACATTCTCATGTCGTGACCTAGGTAATGCTTTCTCAAGCCAATGCCCAAGCTAACATATATGCTTTCATGGTGATCAATCATAAAAAAAACCAACAATCTAGAATGCAAGACGAAAACAACAATCAATAACTTAATTCCAAAACAATTTCATAAAATCACAATCATAATTCATGGCTTCAACCCTAGAGGAAGGGTTCTAGCCATTCATGTTCGTAAAACTACAAGAAACTACAACTAAACTAATATACTTACAAGAATTTGGTAGATGAGAAGGGAATTTGCCAAACCCTAGATTGGTTCTCCCACTTCTCGCTTCACTCCTAGGTAGTTTTCCAGAATAAATTCGTGACAAAGTGGTTTTAAGAGCTAAGGGACCTGTTTATAATAAATGAGAAACGTGCATAATTTAGCCTGTCGTGGAATGGCTCCGTGTCATGGAGTGTATCGTGGAGCACTACCTCCGTGACACGGAGATAACGCGGAAGCTCTCTGGAAATTGCCTCCGGAAGCCAAAACTGCCGAGTGTCACCGCGCTGCCGGCATGACACGCTGCTCATGCAGCCGTTTGCAATCCCCTATCGCGGAGCTGGCACGGCGTGGCACGTTGCTGGCATGCTGGTGCTTCCTGCCTGCCGCATCTACTCGCGTGCCTGGCCTAGGCGTGGCACGCTGCCTGGCGCGGCCAGCCTTGCCATGGCCTACTCCTTGCCGACTTTCGCCCATTGCTCCCGACTCCATTCCTCTCCTTCACCAACTTATGAATTAGTTCCTCAAAATCATTGAAACCTACAAAACAAGGACTAATCATGTTGGTTAGCACATATATTCACATTTATATAAAATCACATGAAAATGTATAAAATAAATTAGATAAACAAGACTAAATTAAGGTATAAAGCATCACTCGGGCATGCTATTTTATCCCGAGATCACAACCCCACACTTAAAGTCTTGTTCATCCTCGAACAACCTTTTACATCTCATGCATATGGAGACTCACACATAACTAATTTAGTAAGATTATTCAAGATACGGCTACAATGATTACGTAAGATAACAAGCTACAAATAGAGCATGCACGATTTAATCATTGAAATGAAATACAACTCCGCTAAGACTTCTTAACCTCAAGAAGCGACTCTCAATCTTAGCAAACTCATGCAAATCAACTGATTAAGAAATCCCACATGAATTATATCCTTCATTCAACATGTGCCTTCACGAAATGAGAGTTACCCATTTTCACACGCAAAAACCTTTTAAATCACAACATGTGTGGGTACATGAATAGAATTACGCTCACTCTCACAAAGGATTCACATGCATCATGTAATGACCCATAAGCTTGCCTTTAGTGTTTTATTCCACTAAATAAGGATATGTGAATGTAAGATCAAGTAGGACCTAATGGGTTGTAATGTAAGCTAAGGGACGGGTAGGTACTATTCTGGCCAATAATAGTGACTATCTTTCCCAAGCGCTTTTAATACATTACGCCCTCATTACGAACTTCCCTTCCCTTACTTCACCTTTTTCTCCTTTCAGCTTTCTTTTTCCTCTTATGCTCCCCCTTTCTTTAGGCACTTTTAGCTTATTAGTAAGGAGCTCTATAAATAATTTTTCATTAATTTGTTTTCTTACTCCTTAATAATAATCAACCATTTTCACACAAGTGCACCTTTGTCCTTTTCTCCACTTCTACAACTTGCTACTTTTCCTTTCTTTTCCTTCTTCTCACTCCTTTACTCTTTCATATTTTTCCTTTAAGCGCTTAGGAGTTTTGGATCAAGTGCAAGGCTAATGAAAGAAAAAGGATTAAGCTTATATTGCAACTGTCAAAGAATAGGCTCAAAGCTCAATGGGGCTAACTAGGAATAATTTTTTCAAGGTAGGTAAAATGAGGGATAAAAATTTGGTTCATTCAAAGAAATGCCTAAATCATCTCCTACAATTCACAACCTTCATTTCATTTTATAAACACACCAGGCAAGTTCCAGACAATCCACAATAGCACAGGATACTCAAAAACCTTACACTCATTGCACATTCTCAATTTGAGACACGTTCAGCAGACTCTTAACTCAGCTAATCACAAGAATTCAGAATTAAGCTTCAATCATATTGAGTCAAATTCAAGAGCCTAAGTGTCTCAAACAGAGTTATACCTTTCTTACATGCTTAAAAATTGAACATACTTGCATCTTACAATCATTTATAGCACATAACAAGAACATCAAGCCATCAATTAGCTACGGGTTCAAATCCTAAAAACTTATTGACTAACTTCCTCAAGACGGTCGTCATCCATCCATTGTCGGAAACAGTCTCTATTTATGACTAAAAACATTATATACAGATAAAGAAAATTTTTATTTTTCGGTTCAAAGACCCCCCGTCGAAAAAGAACCAAAAAGAAAAACCAACGGGTGATGAATTCATGCTTGACTCATAAATTTTTTTCACATTTTTCAAATTTCTCACAAATTCCTCACAAGCATTACATTCACCAAAAACTTGTTAAGCACAAAATTTTGAAATTTTTCTCACCCCACACTTAAATCATGCTATGTCCTCATAGCATCAAATTAACATTTAAAGGATGAGAAATACTCCCTGAGCCTCTATGCCAAACTAAAAGCATGCTTTCCTTTCAAGTTTTCAGAGGTGGGTGTTCAACCCCACACTTCTTCTATTCCATGCTCTTTAGCTTCCACCGTCTCGGTACTCAGACTTCCCTCCATCCGTGCTTAACTTTCCACCAAAAACACAAACAAAATGAAAATAACAAAATCAACACAAAATCAAAATTACAAATTGTACCTGAGGTACCCTTGGGTTGCCTCCCAAGCAGTGCCTTATTTTACATCGTGGCACGACGTGGAATGTCCTTTTAAGGACATCCTCATACCTGGGTTTTATTTCGAGAACCATCTCCTTTTCTTTTGCTGTTTAGAGGAAACAACCTCCACTCTATTCCTCTCTTTCTCCAACTTCTTCTCAATTTGAAGTCCTCTATCAGACTCGGGCTGAACACTTGTCATTGCCTTTGGCCATGCATCTGTGGAATCCTCCACCCCACACTCATCCTCAGAAAACACACCAACCTGACAAAGGTTTCTGCAGTTTGCGGATGGGTTCATTTCTTGGTAAACGCGGAAGAGTTCTTCTTCATCATCGACCCTCATTTTCAGGGTCCTTGCTCTCTAATCAATCACCGGTCCTCCGGTGGCCAAGAATGGCCGTCCCAAGATTAAGGGTACCTGGTCATCAACCTGAAAATCTAGAACAATAAAATCAGCAGGTATAATAAACTTACCTACTTTGATGAGAAGGTCCTCTATTATTCCATCGGGTGTTACTCACGACTTCTCAGCCAACTGCAGCATCAACCTCGTCGGCCTCGGTTTTCCCAAATCTAGGGTGTTGAATAAGGATAGGGGCATTAGGTTAACTGCTGCCCCTAGATCACACAAAGCTCGTAGCACCTCAGCTTTACCAATTTGTATGGGGAGGGTAAAACTCCCTAGGTCTTTGAGCTTGTTTGGAGTCTTGCTCAGTACCCGGTGACTGCACTCCTCAGTCAGTGCTACAGTCTGGTCGTCCACCAACCTAACTTTATTTGCCATCACATCCTTCAAGTATTTAGCATAATTGGGCATTCCCTGCAAAACATCAATAAGAGGCAAATTTATGTGAAGTTCTTTGAAACTCTCAAAGAACGTTTTGAAGCATTCCTCCTCGTTGCTCTTTCTGAATTTATGCGGGAATGGTGGTGGTGGTCTTTGTGCTAGCTGCACTGAAGGTTGTGAATTTTGTTGCTTAGAACTCTGATTATCTCCTATGTTGTTGGATGGTCCTAGTCTAACCAACTCCGGTTGCACCTCCTTTCTCAGCTCTTTTGTCACTACATCAGCTAATTGCTTACCGCTTCTCAGAATGACGACATTGATCTGCTGGGGGTTAGGATCTGTGTCGCTTGATAATCCCCCCTGCGATCTCATGTTTTGAGCAGCTGCTATCTGACCCACTTGTTTTTCAAGATTGCGGGTGCCACTTGCTGATTCTTTAAGTCTGTTGCCATCCTCGCCTGATTTTCCATTAACTGAGTCTGGGTCTCCATGATTTTCTGCAATGTTTCCTCAATGCTGCTGCTCAATTACCCATCATTTTGCCTATTCTGCTGATACTATTATCGTTGAGGGTGCATATAACTCTGCTTTTTGTTTCCACCTCAAGAAAAATTTGGGTGGCGCTGCCAATTTCTGTTGGCATTGTTTCCAAAATTCTGATTCCTATGCACATTACCAACAAAATTGACTGATTCCGGATTGGCTCCACAAGATTCTGCATTGTGCCCAGTATTACCGCAAATTTCACACCAACTAAGAGCTTGTTGAACTGCATTAACCTGGCCCTGGTGTTGGTTCATAGTCAGTTTATTGAACTAAGTCATCATCTGATGCTGGAACAAAGCTAACTGTGCTGCCAAGGACTTCAATCCATCACCCTCTATCAACCCTAATCTCTTTCCTGCCCCTCTCGGTGACTCGCTGTGCCACTCTAGATTTCCTTGAGCAATTCTATTCAACAAAGTGTACAACTCATCATACGTCTTCTCCAAGGATTGCCCACCCGATGCAGAGTCTAGTAATATTTTTGTGTGTGGGTCTAGACTTTCTACAAAGGTATGGGCCAACACTTCATTTTATTGCTGGTGATGGGGACAGTCTCTCAACAATGACTTGAATCTTTCCCAAGCCAAATATAAGTTCTCATCAGGCTTCTGCTTGAAACTGAATATTTCACTTCTCAGATTTGCAGTCTTGCCTGAAGGAAAGAATCTGATAAGGAACTTCTTAGCCAAGTCATTCCATGAAGTTATGGAGTTCGGTGGCTCAGCCTTCAACTACTTTTCGCCTCTCCCAACAATGAAAATGGGAAGAGGGTGTATCGGACATAATCTGTGGACACGCCGGTGGGGACAAACGTGTCACTAATCTCTAAAAAGCTCTGTAAATGCTGCTGCGGGTCCTCATGTGCCATTCCAGTGAATTGACTACTAGAATGTAACAACTGCACCATGTTTTGTTTAAGCTCAAAGTTCCCTCCAAGCTCCGGTTTACGAATACTAGAGGTCACATTCATCGCTAGTGGGATTGCCACTTCGCGAACTGGTCTAGCTGCCATTGTTGCTGATGACAATTGTTCTTGTCCCGCGGGTGGTTGTTGTTGTACCTTTCTTGAAGTCTCTTCAGCTTTTGCTTTAGAGCTACTTTCCTTTGCAAATGGATTTGACGTTCAGGTTCCAGCAACGGTTCCACAAGCTCTCTATTTCTAGCCAGCTCGGCAGGACAACCTGTCACCTGGAAATAAACAGACTAAGACCAAGTTTCTCAACACTTAAGGAAATTTCAAAAATATCACACAAAAACAGATAAATTATCAAAACTTCGCCTTGTCCCCGGCAACGGCGCCAAAAACTTGACGTGCCCGATTCGCGCGTTTGCAAGTGTACGAGTCGTGCAAGTAATATAGTGGCTCTTTTAGAGAACCAAAATGTCGAACCCACAGAGACTGGACCCATTCCTCTAACTATCCATTTCAAGTGTGATCTTAACTTTCGCAAGTGTTGTCTATGGAAGTTTTCGAGGGAGATTTAATTAAGTCTAGTTTTGGTCAACGAAATATCCTGAATTTACTCTAGGAGCAACATAGAGTTAAAACCAGATAATCATGCTATACTACGATTTGCAATGGGTTAAGCATGAAACTATCGATTGTTGTTTCACATAATTAGAATTGCATGTTCATGGTCTTTTGAGCCTCTAAACACGACAAACTAGCCTCACTGCATCATTGTGAGCGACGATGCTAATTTCTAGTTCGTGGGCAATTAATTATGTTATGGTTTATGTGGAAATGATTAGGGACTTTCGTGCGTCTAACCATTTAACTCAACATAGCCTCACAACTACTTCTTCGAGTGGTGATGCGATAATCCTAAGATGGTCTTTAATAACCCCCGTTTTATCAACCAAGCGAGGTGTTAGGTATATTTCTATTGTAATACGAAATTATATCGTGAGATACAAACATGCTCCTCACATTCTCATATCCTGACCTAGGTAATGCTTTCTCAAGCCAATGACCAAGCTAACATATATGATTTCATGGTGATCAATCATAAAAACAACCAACAATCCAGAATGCAAGACGAAAACAACAATCAATAACTTAATTCCAAAAGAATTTCATAAAATCACAATCATAATTCATGGCTTCAACCCTAGAGGAAGGGTTCTAGCCATTCATGTTCGTAAAACTACAAGAAACTACAATTAAACTAATATACTTACAAGAATTTGGTAGATGAGAAGGGAATTTGCCAAACCCTAGATTGGTTCTCCCACTTCTCCCTTCACTCCTAGGTAGTTTTCTAGAATAAAATCGTGACAAAGTGGTTTTAAGAGCTAAGGGACCTATTTATAATAAATGAGAAACATGCATAATTTAGCCTATCGTGGAATGGCTTTATGTCACGGAGTGTATCGCTGAGCACTACCTTCGTGACACGGAAGTAAGGCGGAGGCTCTCTGGAAATTACCTCCGGAAGCCAAAATTGCCGAGTGTCACCGCGCTGCAGGCGTGATAAGCTACTCATGCAGCGCGTTGGCAATCCCCTGTCGCGGAGCTGGCACGGCGTGGCACGTTGCTGGAGTGCTGGTGCTGCCTGCCTGCCGCATCTACTCGCGTGCCTGGCCTAGACGTGGCACAGCGCTTGGAACGGCACACGCACAGCGTGGCACGCTGCCAGCCTTGCCATGGTCTACTCCTTGCCGACTTTCGCCCATTGCTCCCGACTCCATTCCTCTCCTTCACCAACTTCTGAATTAGTTCCTCGAAATCATTGAAACCTACAAAACAAGGACTAGTCATGTTGGTTAGAACATATATTCACATTTACATAAAATCACATGAAAATGTATAAAATAAATTAGATAAACAAGACTAAATTAAGGTATAAAGCATCACTCGGGCATGCTATTTTATCCCAAGATCAATAACCACCTGAGCTGGATGTGGAGTCCAATGTATACACCCCATCGATAGGACCCAATATACCTTTCCAGGGTATAAAGGCATGAGTTGAGTGATCACAGGTCTAAGGCCATGAGGCCAACAAAAATATAACCTACAGTGGCAACGTAGTTCAGGGACCGTAGGTGCGCTGAAACCCGATCCGCTCGATGCTAAGTCCTACTCCCACTGAATATTTCTAGACTAACTACTAAGCTGATGGCTCAAAAGTAGGGCCCAATAATAAGTCAGGGATACCTATCTGGAAGTACCTTGAGAGTCTTATTGGAACAGATTCTGTAACTAGTGTTCTAAGACTGGTCAAAACTAGTTATTTGGAAGTGTCGTAATAGTCTAAAGAACAAATTATAATATGAAGCTGGGGTCCTAAGGCTGATCAGAGCTGCTTATCTGAAAGTGTCATGACCTCCTAAAGAACCTCTAAAATCTGATACTGAGTCTAATACTAATAACTGGGAGGCATCACGGACACCTCAAGAATTAACTTTCGTAAAACTAATTAGCTGACATTACTGGATTATACTGAATATGCTAATAATTGAATGAGACTGGACTAACAAGCATCTGACTGAATTCTTAACATTTTCTAGAAATATGGGAAACCTAACTGATAAAATCAAGCCACATGGAAGAACTAATCCAAAAGGCAAATTCTAGTTTACTGAATTCAAAGCTAGGGCTAAAACCATCCCTACAAGAATGAGTATTAACATGATAACTAGGTAGTGGAAATATAACAACAATCAACATAGACAACATTCCACATGCTATAAACAAAGTCTAACATATAATTTATTCACATTCAAAAGTTTCAGGGCTAGACTGATAGAGAAGAGAGAGAAGATTTTTGGGGACACAAGGGAAGAACTATTCCCTTGTTAAATTCCTACATACTTGGTGATAGAAATCCATGAGAGAATCCCTTGAAAAGCCGAGGAGAATTTGGTTGCCCTAGCTTCTACTCTGAGTCTTTCTGAGAGAATTCTATGTTCTAACTTTTGAGGGGATGTGAGAAATGTAATAAACCGTCGGTTACCCCCTCTAAAACCCTTGATTAAAACCCAAACAACGGAGTTTAGAGTCTAGGAGTTTAAGAAATTACATAAAACACCCTAGGAAATTCATAGGAAAAAGGACCCTGCCAGTCTGTGCGAGGCACTCCACGAGTCGTGAGGTGAGGGATGACTCGTGGTGCCCAATCGTGATGTGCACTGGAAAGTTTCTACAGATTTCCCAACCTGCCAATGACTGACTTCACAAGTTGTTAGGAGACCTAACATCTCGTGATGTCTCCCATTGCCAGTGAACCAAAATTCCTCTTCAAGGGTCACCAAGGGCTGCTTGACGATTTGTTATTGGGGACCACGACTCGTGGTCACCTCCCATAGCCCTCACTACCGAAAACCACTCGGGGGCCACCACAGGAAACACCATAACTCGTGGTGTCCCAAGCGAGTTCTAGTGAGGACCTATTAAGTGCACTACCCGAATTTTTCAACTTTAAGTCAATCCTTGACCACAACTCATATAACAGCTCGTGGTGTTGACCACGACTCGTGGTCACACCCATGGTCACTCAATTTCCCAAATTTTCAACCAAGTCCAGACCCCTTCGCACGAGTCACACCACAACTCATAGCCTACCCCATGGGTCACAGGACGACTCATTCTGTGACCTGGTGTAGAAAATCCTATTTTCTCCGTTTCAACTCCTAGGTTTAATCATAGGGTTTTCGAGGCATTCCACTATCTCCCCCTTGGGAATATTCATCCCCGAATGTTGGAAAACACAGAAAAGCAGAGAATTGCAATCATTATACTCAAATACTGATCATGAAAGTTGAAAACTAACGGAATGACTACCTCCAAACTGAACAACATTACTGAACTGAATTTACGAATCATACACACATTCATTAACATGAAAGAAACTGGGACACATGGATTGAACATGAAATTGAACAGAGCTTTGAAGGAGAACATTGATACCTTAAATTGAAACTGAGCTAGAAGGGAATAAGTGTGGGTATCTAGCCATAATATCTGCTTCGGCTTCCCACGTAACTCCTACATGCTGATTTCTCCACAAGACTTTTGGCTGAAGCTACTTCTTTGTTCCTCAGCTTGCGAACCTGCTGGTTATGGATTTGAACTGGGACCTCTTCGTAAGAGAGACTATCTTGCACTCCCACACTGTCTAGTGGCACAGCTGATGTTGGATCACTGATGCACTTCTTCAATAGTGACACATGGAATACTGGATGCACAGATGCCAACTTTGAAGGTAATTTTAGCTCATAGGCTACATTGCCAATTTGCCTCAGAATTCTATAGGGTCCCACATATCTCAAACTGAGTTTTCCTTTCTTCCCAAATCTCATCACCCCTTTCATGGTTGAAATTTTTAGATAGACCCAATCATCCACTACAAACTCTAATTCTCTTCTCCTCGCATTAGCATAAGATTTCTAATGGCTTTGTGCTATTTTCAACCTCTCTCTAATAAGTTTCACCTTCTACATTGCCTCGTGAACTGAGTTTGGCCTGATCAGAGTAGCTTCACCAACTTCAAAACACCTGATAGGAGATCTACACCTTCTACCATATAATGCCTCAAACGAGGCCATCTGAATACTGGGGTGGTAGCTGATGTTGTACAAACTCAATGAGAGGAAAATGATCATCCCAACTGCCCTTGACATCCATCACACAAGCTCTCAACATATCTTCCAAGGTCTGAATAGTCCGCTTACCATATCCATCTTTCTGTGGGTGAAAAGCTGTGCTGAGCTTGACCTTGGCCAGTTCTGTTTTGCTCTCTTCAACATGAGCCACACTCCCCATAGACATCCTGCTTATGTCATCAACCACCACATTGGCTTTTCCTGGGTGGTAAATCACACTCATGTCGTAGTCCTTCAGTAGCTCCAACAACCTTCTCTGACGAAGATTTAAATCTTTCTAATTGAACACATACTGAAGGCTCTTGTGATCTGTGAAAACATCTATGTGAGCCCCGTAAAGGTAGTGCCTCGATATTTTCAATGCAAACACCACTGCTGCCAACTCCAGGTCATGAGTCGGATAGTTCTTTTTATGAACCTTGAGCTATCTGGAGGCATAAGCTATCACCTTACCTCACTGCATCAGAACGCAACCGAGTCCAACTCTAGAAGTGCCACAATACACTATGAACCCATCTGTTCCTTTCGGCAAGGTTAACACTGGAGCAGTAGTGAGTCGAGTCTTTAACTCCTGGAAACTCTTCTCACACGCATCTCACCACTGAAACCTCACATTTTTCTGAGTCAACTTAGTCAGAGGGGATGCAATAGAGGAAAAGCGTCCACAAAACATCGGTAATAACCGGCTAGACCCAAGAAACTTCTGATTTTTGGGTAGGTAGGTCTGGGCCATTCTTTCATCGCTTCTATCTTTTGAGGATCCACTTGAATACCCTCATCCGAGACCACATGATCAAGGAAAGTCACTAACTTCAACCAAAATTCGCATTTGCTGAACTTTGCGAACAACTTGAGTTCTCTGAGTGTCTAAAGCACTATCCTTGGGTGATTAGCATGTTCTTCCTCATTTCTAGAGTATACCAGAATGTCGTCGATAAATACAATGATGAACATATCTAGATACTTCTTAAAGACTCTGTTCATAAGGTCTATGAAAGCTGCGAGGGCATTAGTCAGTCCGAAGGACATAACCACGAATTCATAATGACCATACCGAGTTCTAAAGGCTATTTTCGGTATGTGACAATCTATGACTCTTAGCTGATGATACCCCCACTTGATATCTATCTTGGAGAAATAACTGGCTTCTTGAAGATGATCAAACAAGTCATTAATCTTGGGTAGGGGATACCTGTTCTTGACGTGACCTTGTTCAACTGACGATAATTGATGCACATTTTGAGGGTACCATCTTTCTTTTGCATGAATAGAACTGGAGCACCTCAGGGAGAGACGCTGGGTATGATAAATCCTTTATCAAGAAGGTCTTTTAGCTGCTCCTTCAACTCCTTAAGCTTAGCTGGAGCCATTTCATAAGGAGGGATGGAGATGGGCTGAGTGTCTGGAAGAAGGTCTATGCCGAAGTCTATTTCTCGCTCAGGAGGAACTCTGAGAAGATCCTCGGGAAACACATCAAGGAACTCACTGGCAACTGGAACTGGTTGTATAGTCAGGGTTTCAGAGCTGAAATCCTTGACCTGAAATAGCTGATAAATACATCCTGTGGAAATAAGCTTTCTGGCCTTAAGGTAGGAAACAAACCGACCCTTAGGCATTGAATTACTGCTTGTCCACTGTAAAGCTGACTTATTAGGGAATTGAAACCTAATGAGCCTAGTTCTGTAGTCGACTGAGGAATGATCGGAGTGTAACCAATCCATGCCAAGAATGAGGTCAAAGTCAACCATGTCTAACTCTACCAGATCAGCTGGAATGACCTTATTCAAGATTGAGACTAGGCAGTTCCTATACACTCGACTGGCTCTAACTGACTCACAAACTGGGGTGGAGACTGAGAATGGTTCTGAGAGGATCTCTGGACTAATATCGAACTGGACTTCTACATAAGGAGTCACGAACAAAATGGTGACTCTAGATCTAGTAGGACATACACGTCTAGATGAAAAAGGCATAACATACCCGTGACCACGTCAGGTGAGCTCTCCTGATCCTGATGAGAGGACAAAGGATAAAAATAGTTTTGGCATTGGCCGCCATTCGTACCTGAAGTGTTGGCCTGCTGGAGCTGCTTAAGCAGTGGATTGTGATCTCCCCCTTCTTGCTGACGGGCATTCTTCGAGCCGATGACCAAGATGTCCACACCCAAAACAACCTTCTTGGCCACGAAGACACTCTCTTGGATAGTTCTTTCCACATTTAGGGCAAGCTGGGTAGCTGTAGCGGTTGTTGGCACTATGACTCTGGGATTGTGAGCCAGATGCTCTACCCCTCCGATCCTTGTGGGACCGGAAGGTAGGGGTACTGTCTGAAGTGGGTGCTGGAGCCCTCTGCTGCTTCTATGGGCGGCTACTACCGCCAGATCTCTGGTGGCCATAATTTGATAGGCCGGTTCTTTCCCATTTGTTTCCTGCTTCAAATCTTTTAATTTTTCTACCTCAATTTGCTGAGCATGGACTATGAGGCTAGAGATATAGATTTTCTTAATAATCATTGCATCCTACACTCCTTGAGGACCAAGTTCAACACTCCATTAACAAATTTCAGCATATGAGCCCTTGGCTCAACTACCATCTCTGGAGCATATTTAGACAAGCTTTTGAACTCCAGTGCATACTCTTCCACCATACGATTTCCCTGTTTTAGATTCATGAATTCAGCCACTTTAGCCTCCCTAAGCTCCCAAGGGAAAAATCGGTCTAGGAATGCTATAGTAAACTCCTCCCATTCCACTGGTCCTTCTCCCGTTGGTCTCCCGTCCTTCCACTATTCGTACCAGATTTGGGTTACCCCTTTCAATTGGTAGGCAACTAGGTCGACACTCTCGATGACTTGACACCCATAATTTGGGTGATCTTTCTAATCTCATCCATGAACTCTTGTGGGCTCTCTCACACTTTAGATCTATGGAAAATTGGAGGATTCATTTGAGTGAAGTCCCAAACTCGGGCAGCTGTTGCAGACCCATTACTATTGACCGGAACCACCTGCTGGTTCACCTGATTTGTGACTATCTATGCAAGTAGCTGGATAGCCTCTCTGAACCTTGCAGAGGACATTGGGTCGTCCTGAGGGGTTGCTGGAGCTGGTGGGGCAGGTCGGTGAGCGTTACCAACCCTACTTTTGTTACCACATCGTGGAGGTATGATTTTCACTGAAATGAAATAGAGCAGGAGTTAGGAGAACATTTTCGGAATTGAGTTTCAATGCACAATAAAGAGTATGAACAAAAGGGAGTTTTCCTAAAGACATCTCGTAGCCTCCCCGTCATAAGTGTGGCGCGTTTCACACCCAAGAAGAGGACTCTACCCAACGCGACTTTCATACATATTAGGATACTATAAACCTAGGGCTCTAATACCAAGTTTGTCATGCCCCGAGTTTATACCCTAGACGAGACACGATACTTGGAGTTACAAGTAACCCCAAGGCAACCCATGGACTATCATAACACTGGCATTCCAATTAAAAACATAATAGAAAGATTTAAAATAATAAAATAAAACATCTTTGAAGAAGAACTAAATCATAAAGTTTTATATAGTTAAAAGCAATCTAAAAATCTGAATCTCTATTTGTGTCTAAAAGCCATCTATCTGATGAGTTTCTGGGACAAGCTCCCAGCTAACTATAAGTCTAAACGAAAGAAATATAACTGATAGAAATAATCCTCTTCCTAAAAAGATGAGGACTCACCAATGATGCAGCTAGAAACGTCTGAACAAGATCTACTAATAGTGCTGAGACTGAGAACCTGCAGCTGTATCATAAAATGATACATCATAAAAGGTGTGCATCAGTACTTTGAATGTACTGAGTAAGTGAGAGAAACCATAACATAAAGAATAAAACAACTGAGTTTTAAAGACATGCAATGACTAACTGAAATACTGATACTGAATAAACGGTGATATACTTAGATGATCAAAATGACTCTGTCTGATGGTCAAAGACATGCCTTAAAAAAGAGATACTGATCTGAAATATTGTCCTGAATTGATCTGAACTGACTAATCTGAGACTGAACTTAACTGACTAATGGTAGAATCAATAACCGATATATAACCACGTGAGCTAGACGTGGAGTCCGATGTATACACCCCATCAGTAGGACCCAATATACCTTTCCAGGGTATAAAGGCATGAACTGAGTGATCATAGTTCTGGGGCCATGAGGCCAGTAAAAATATAACCTATGATGGAAACGTAGTTCTGTGAGCCTGGGTGCGCTGGAACCCGGTCCACTCGGTGCTAAGTCCTACTCCCACTGGATATTTCTATACTGACTACTAAGAAGATAGCTCGAAATTGAGGCCCAAGACTAAGTTAGGGATACCTATCTGGAAGTACCCTGAGAGTCTTATCGGACGAAATTTTGTAACCAGTGTTCTAAGATTGGTCAGAGCTGCTTATCCGAAAGCGTCGTAACCGTCTAAAGAACAAACTATAATATGAAGCTGGGGTCCCAAGGCTGGTCAGAGCTGCTTATTTGAAAGTGTCATGACCGCCTAATGAACTACTAAAATCTGATATTGAGTCTAATACTGATAATTGGGAGGCATCACGGACACCTCAAGAATTAACTATCGTCAAACTGGTCAACTCACATTACTGGATTATACCGAATATGCTAATAATTAACTAAGAATTGACTAACAAGCATCTGACTGAATTCTCAATATTTTCTAGAAATATGGGAAACCCAACTGATAAAATCCATCCACAAGGAAGAACTAATCCAACAGGCAAAATTCTAGTTAATTAAATTCAAAGCTAGGGCTAAAACCATCCTTACAAGAATGAGTATTAACATGATAACTAGGTAGTGGAAATATAACAACAATCAACATAGACAACATTCCACATGCTATAAACGAAGTCTAACACATGCTAGAACTGATAGAGAAGATAGAAAATATTATTGGGGACACAAGGGAAGAACTATTTCCTTGTTAAATTCCCACATACCTAGTGATGGAAATCCCTGAGAGAATCCCTTAAAAATATGAGGAGAATTCAATTGCTCTAGTTGCTTCTCTGAGTGTTTCTTAGAGAATTCTACGTTCTAACTTTTGAGGGGATGTGAGAAATGAAACAAACCGTCAGGTACCTCCTCTATAACCCTTTATTAAAACCCAAAACGACTTAGTTTACAGTCTAGGTGTTTAACAAATTACGTAAAACTCCCTAGAAAATTCACAGGAAAAAGGACCTTGCAAGTCCCTACGAGGCACTTCACGAGACATGAGGTGAGAGATGACTCGTGGTGCCCGATCATGATGTGCACTGGAAATTTTCTACATATTTTCCAACCTGCCAATGACTGACTTCACGATTCATCAGGAGACCTAACAACTCGTGACATCTCCCGTTGCCACTGAACCAAAATTCCTCTTCAGGGGTCACCACAGGCTACTTGACGATTCGTTATCGGTGACCACGACTCATGGTCACCTCCCGTAGTCCTCACTGCCAAAACCACTTGGGGGTCACCACGGGTGACACCACGAATCGTGGTGTCCCAAACGAGTCACGGTAAGGACCCGTTAAGTACACTGCCTGAATTTTCAACCTTTCAGTCAACCCTTCACCAAGACTCATATAATGACTCATGGTGTTTACCATGACTCATGGTCACACCCGTTGTCACTCAATTTCCCAATTTTTCAACCAAGTCCAGACCCTTCCCCATGGTCACTCCATGACTCGTGGCCTACCCCACGAGTCACAGGATGACTTGTTCTATGAGCTGGTGCAGAAAATTCTATTTTCTCCATTTCAACTCTCGGGTATGATATTAGGGTTTCTGGGGAATTACACAACTACCACAAATTAATAATTGAAATGTCGATAAGGACATTACTATGACAAACAAAGAAATGGAAAGACGATAAGGCCACAAACTGAATAATACTATACATACTAAGCCCACAAAGCCTATAATGAGTAAACTGAACTGATGATTAGAATAGGGGTCCGACCTATCCGTTACTATAACTCAAAACTCAAGTTGAAATAACTAAGCCGTAGCTCCAGAAAGAAAGGAGCGTACCAACACATTCTCTTATCTCAAGAACCGCTACTACAACTGGCAATCCCAGCCTCTGCCTACACTTGTGGCACGAATGCAGGTCCCTAGGAGAAGAGATGTTAGTATAAATGAAATGTACTATGTAAGACCAAAAACTGTAAATATTTAAGATAACAATGATAGCTCAACCCAAAAATTAGGAATAGTAACAACCTGGAATCCTGGAAACTGAAACCTGACAATAAGTCAATACAAAAGTGCAAATCAACCAAGTAATGCACAAGAAAAATTATAACTATAATGTCGGCGGCTAGCCAACCATAAAAGCCATATAAAAATGTCTCCAGCTGGTGTATAATATCGGGGTAAAATAAAATATCTCCAGTTGGTGTACCATACCGGGGTAAAATAAAAATATCTCCAACCGGTGTATCACACCGAGGTAAAATAAGAATATCTCCAGCCGGTGTACCATATCAGGGTAAAATAAAAATATCTCCAGCCAGTGTATCATACAGAGGTAAAATAAAATATCTCCAACCAGTGTACCATACCTAGGTGAAATAAAAATATCTCCAACAGGTGTACCATACCTGGGTAAAATAAAAATATCTCTAGCCGGTGTACCATACCGGGGTAAAATAAAAATATCTCCAGCCGGTGTACATACCTGGGTAAAATAAAAATATTCTCGATCATAATCATAAATGGAACCGATAGGGCTTATATTGAGTCAATTTTAACTAATATGGCATTGAAATGGTAAATGATAAATCTGTGGCTGGAATAGGCCTCTTTCGTAAAATATAACTGCAAGTGAGCACATATACCATGTAAAATTAGCAAATATTGACATATTTCATGTAAAGCTGTCAAATTATATACAAACATGTCAACTCAGTGATTAGATAGACCTTCAGGAGGTTTAGACAATATAAGAACTTTAGTAGGCTTATAAGCAATGTCCTACAAATAACCTTACCAATTTAACATGTCGCTTGAGTAGAAGCACATAAATTCTCATTTCTATACAATCCTTTAATATTTGGTAACTACATATATGTGTCTACTCCTATTGGGGATTAGATCTTACTTGTGAAGTACTTGATACACTTATCTATGTGTCTACTCCTGTTGGGGATTCTGTGGTGGTGGATAGGGTCTGTCATGATTGCATCATTGAATTCAAAGGTTTTTATACTATAGTATATTTGGTGATCTTAGACATGGTAGATTTCAATGTGATTCTAGCGATAAGTTGGTTTTCTGCTTACCATACCATTTTGGATTTCCATGTTAAAATCGTCATCATATAGGGCCTAGGGTCATCTAGGTTAGAGTGGAAATGGAATTGTAGCCCTGCTCCTAAGTAATTCATCTTATATATTCATGCTCCTAAATTGATAGAGTGAGGGTGTCAGCATATCTAGCTCATATTTGGGACACCAGTTCCAAGGGTCCTTTCTTAGAGGCGGTCCCAGTATTTTTTGAATTCCTAGAGGTATTTCTCGTGGATCTGCTTGGCATGCCATCGGACCGCGATATTGATTTTTATCTAGATTTAGAGCCAAGGACTCGACCTATTTCTATTCCGCCGTACAGAATGGCACCGACTGAGTTGAGAGAACTTAAGAAATAGTTGGAAGAACTACTTTATAAGGGGTTTATTAGGTCAAGTACCTCTCTGTGGGGTGCCCCAGTCTTGTTTGTGAAAATGAAGGATGGTAGTATGCAATGTGCATTGATTACCATAAGTTGAATAAGGTAACCATCCAGAATAAATACCTTCTTCCTCGAATAGATGACCTGTTTGATTAGTTACAGGGGCCAGCAGTGTTCTCCCAAACTTACTTGAGATTGGGCTATCATCAACTGAATATTTATGCTGAGGATATTCCTTAGATGGCTTTTCAAATCAATATGGATATTATGAGTTCCTGGTTATGTCCTTCAGACTCACTAATGTTCTAGTAGCGTTCATAAGCTTGATGTATGGTTTCTTCAAACCCTATCTTGATTCATTTATAATCGTGTTCATTGATGATATGTTGGTATACTCTAAGACCAAACAAAAACATGAGAATCACCTAAGGATTGTGTTGGGGCTATTGAAGGAGAACCAAATGTACGCCAAGTTCACCAAATGTGAATTTTGGTTGGAATTGGTAGATTTTCTGGGACAAGTAGTTTCCATGGAGGGGATTAAGGTGGATCACAAAAGGTATAGGTGGTTCGAAAATAGGCTAGGCCTACTACAGTGATAGGGATTCAGAGTTTCACGGGGCTGGCCAGTTACTATCGTCGGTTTGTGAAGGGGTTTGCATCCATTGCCTCAGTGTTGACAAGGTTGACATAGAAGGATGTGCCTTTTCAATGGTCCGAGAAATGTGAAGAGAGATTTTAGAAGCTCAAAACCCTGCTAACCATGACACAAATCCTGGCCCTACCAGTGGAAGGTAATGATTTTATAGTTTATTATGATGCCTCACGATCTGGGTTGGGTGTTGTGTTAGTGCAGGAAGGAAGGTCATTGCTTATGCTTCAAGCTAGTTGAAGGTGCCTTAGAAGAATTACCCCACAAATGACCTTTCGTTGGTAGCGGTAGTGTTCCCCCTAAAAATCTGAAGGCACTACCTGTACAGGGCTCGTCGTGAGGTGTTTACAGACCATCATAGCCTGTAATATGTGTTCTCCCAGAAATATCTCAATTTGAGATATAGGAGACGGATGGAACTGCTTAAAGACTATGATGTAACAATCCTGTATCACCCAGGGAAGACAAACATAGTGGCCGATGCCTTGAGCCGGAAAGCACTAAGTATGGGCAGTCTAGCTTGCTTAAAAGCTACTCAGCAACTGATGGCTAGAGAAGTCCAGAACCTGGCAAACAGCCTGATGAGACTTTCATTGATAGAAACAGCTGGGATACTATCCAACATGGAGGCTAATTCATCACTATTAGAAGAGATAAAAACTAGACAGTTTGAGGATGCGAAGCTGTGTAAGATTTGAGACGAGGTTCTGTAGGGGGAAGCTAAAGAAGTAGTGATAGATGGAGAAGGGGTCTTGAGGATAAAGGGACGCATGTGTATTCCCTAGGTTGATAAGCTAATTAAAACCCTCCTGGCAGAAGCTCATAACTCGTGGTACTCCCTCTATCCTGGGGTTACTAAAATGTACCATGACTTGAAGCAGCATTATTAGTGGGGCAGGATGAAGAGGGACATTGTTGATTATGTTGCCCAGTGTTTGAACTGTCAGCAGCTGAAGTACGAGCACTAGAAACCTGGGGAAGTGATCTTGGGCACATTTACATGCCCAAATACTATTTTATACCCATGTTTTACCCATGTTGTAACTTAATTTAAGAATAATCTTATGTATTTTGTGTAATTTGTGGCCATGGACTAACAAATATGATTAGCTCTCTTTGTAGGTTGAAATTTCCAATGTATGGAGCTAAATGTGAATATAATGGTCCTAGTATTGAAGATAAATATTAAGGGAAGGATTATGGATGAGGAAGTACTTCAGAGGATGCCCATCACATAGTGGAAATGAGAGAGGATAGCAATGGACTTCGTGGTGGGTCTCTCAAAGAAATTAGGGAAGTTCGACTCTATTTAGGTCATAGTTGATAGACTAACTAATTCTACCCACTTCCTGCCTATCCAAGTAACTTATAATGCTGAGAGGCTGGCCAAGCTGTATGTGAAAGAGGTGATTCGGTTGCATGGGGTTCCAGTTTCAATTGTGTCAGATAGGGGTACTCAATTTACCTCCCATTTCTAGAGGACTTTATAGGTAGAGTTAGGTACCAGGTTGGATTTGAGTACAACCTTCCATCCGCAGATAAACGAAAAGTTGGAAAGGACCATTTAGGTGTTAGAGGACATGCTTCGAGCCTGTGTGATAGATTTTGGTGGCCATTGTGATAAATTCTTACCCTTGGCAAAGTTTTCTTACAACAATAGTTATCATTCAAGCGTTGGTATAGCACCATTAAAAGATTTTTTTGGGAGGAAATACAGGTCTCCAATTGGATGGTTCGACGCATTTGAGGTGAGACCTTCGGGTATCGATTCGCTTAAAGAGTCCTTAGAAATAGTTTGAGTAATTCAAGAACGTCTGATAGCTACTTGAAATAGGGAAAAGTAGTATGCAGACAAGAAAGTGAAAGATATAGAGTTCATGGATGATGAGTTGGTAATTTACCAACTCATTAGGCTCTTAAGCTTGAGTTTTTGCTTAGTTTTTGAGTTGATTATATGAATTTTATGACCTTTTTGCCTTTGTTGTGTGTAGATACCTAAATGTGTAGAAAAGAGCAAAAATAGAGCAAACATAAGAAAGTCAGATCAAATCAGTGATCCACCGATGAAAACTGGAGAAACGCCGGTTAAAGGCCGATTATCATTGCCTCTGAGGAAGAATACCAAGTTGCCAATGGTGACTCTCTGGTCTAGTCACTGAATGACATTCTATTTTCTGGAAGGAAGAAAAAAGACTCGGCGGTTCACGAATTGAGATCGGCTAAATGCCGAATGAACCGTCGATGCTCGCTGGAGTTTAGTGATGACTCACATAATGTACCTGACGGTTCACGAATTTGAACCGTCAAACCGCCAATTCTAGAATATTGCTCAGGGGTAAAATTTTCCATCATGAAAAAAGAGAGAGAAGATGCCCTATTTTCTTGGATATAAATTCTAGAGAAAGTATTGTGTACTGAAGATATTATAGCAGAGTATATCACATCATCTTTTTCCTTTCTTAGCTATAGAACATTCTTTTAGCAGAGAAAATGAGATTTTGATTGCTAGACTTTGAAAAGTACTATTCTGTACTTCTTTTTTCTTAATAGTAAGGTACAACCATTATTGAAGACTATTTGTGAATTTGATTTTACACTCTTGTTATTAAGTTCAATGAGTTTATTGTTGAATGTGCTTTTGAATTTCTTAATCATGAGTAGCTAAATCATTAACTAGAGGTTTATGATGATGAATATGTAATTAGAGTGGGTATTGCTAGAGTCATCTTCATATTGTTTAAATAAGTGTAAATATGTTAGATTCTCTTCAATTTATAATGGAAGATCCATTGATTATGATGTGGGTCTATTTGTTCTTACTTGATTGTTGCTTGTAAAAGAATAATTAAGTATTGAAAGAGAATTTAATGATGGGTATGGATGAGATATAGTGAAATTGGGCTAGAAATAGCCAAAATTGTATTCTCACTCCTAATTAGTAGCTAATAGCTAGAAATTAGTGCAGCTACTAATCCAAATCTGATATCGGGTTGAGCTAATAGTGGCTAGAGGTTAGATAAAACTCTAGTAAGAGGTAGTTATAAGGTTGAAAAGTTGTAACTACCCATTTCTTGAGATTATTTACACTGATTGAACTTATAAGATGACCTAACATGTCCCTATCTAGTTAGTATATCATCTACACCATACCTCTAGTCTTTCACATTCTTGTCAAAAACCTTGCTAATTTTTCTATTATATTCACCCATATTACCAAATATAATACACTACCAATTCCAATCTCCCCGATTTATTTGTTTTTATGTTAACTCTAAGTGGTGCAAGCTCACTTAAATTTCTCAACCAAAACTTGTAATTATCATTCACTAGTCCTTGTGGGATTCGACCCCGACACCCATCAGATTACTTTTTTTGATACGTCATCCATGTATATTCTTTGAATGAAGGATATATTTTGGACGTTATAAAAAATGGCGCCGTTGCCGGGGACTAGCGCTTGATATTCTTGTGTTGATTGTTAAGTTGAATAATTTTGCATCATAGTTACTTGACGTGATTTCACTATGTTTGTTAGGATCTTACAGCCACATGAGTCATCACTCTTAAGCAAGGGATAGCTCAGTGGAAGGTAATATGAAGCACGATAGGATAACTCGGTGATGTCGAAATTTGCGGGAGCCATTCGCCTACCAGCTACGATAGGGAATGCTGTATTTCATGTCACAAGCACCATGCTGCATTTGCTACAAATAAAAAGACTCTTTGGCGGTAAACCAAGTGAGGATGCAAATTGGCATTTGAGAAATTTCTTGGAGATATGCCAGCCATAAACATTACGAATATTAGTCAAGTGTCAATCAGGTTGAGACTCTTTCCTTTCTCATTAATGGGGGAGACAACAATGTGGTTGGAGGAACTCCCTCTGGATTGTATTACATCTTAGAAAGAGTTAATCGAGGATTTCTGGGATCATTTTTTCCCTCCATCAAAGATGCTACGGCTGAGGGATGACATCACAAATTTCAGGAAAGAACCAGGAGAGCCTTTGCATGAGGCATGGTAAGGTTCAAAAAGAAGTTTGCTCTTTGTCCTAATCATGGACTTTCAGATGGAGTGCTTCTCAAAAGCTTCTACAGAGCCCTTGATTCCATCAACAAGTCCATGGCCAACAATTTAGATGGAGGGTCTATTATGGATCAAACATATGGGTTGGACAAAGCCCTTCTAGACAGAATGACAAAAACCAATAGGGCTTGGCACACACGAGAGACAAATGTATTTACACATGAGATAAGCTCAAGTGCATTGGCGATAGAATTGCGAAAAAGGGATGAACAACAGGATGAGAATCTTGCTAAGATGATGAGATAGTTGGAATTAATGACAAAGCTAGTAATGGGGGCAGGGCCCAAGATGGTAAATGTTGTAGCTATGCAAGGTCCTTTGAAATATGACGGGGAATCATCACCACCAAGATATGAGAAAGAATGTCAATACATGGGAAAGAAAATAGGAGGTCCTCGACCTAGATTTCAAGGAACCAATCAAGGAACTTGGTGCACAAGGGACAAAAATTAAGGCTAGAGAAATCTTGATCCGCAGGGGTGGCCCGAAAGAAATGAAAGATGGGGAAATAGAGAGAACAATCAAGAGAGTGACCTCTATCATCGGAGTTCAAACTCGTATGTTCCCCCTCCAAAATTTGGAAACTCCCAGTCAGCCAGGTGTGAGTGACGTAGATAGTTCAAAAATCAAGGAAATGCTGTCAAGAGTGATAAAGAAAGTAGAGTCAACCGAGTGTGGGGTCAAAGAGTTAAGAGGGGAGGTGTCTAACCTTTCCCAAACAGTGAGCTCACATTCAGCCTCCATCAAGCATTTGGAAGCCCAAATGAATCACTTGTCAGCACAAATGAACCCCCGTATGAAGGGAACACTTCTTAGTGACACAATGGCGAATCCAAAGAAAGTTAATGCATGGCTATTTTCACTAGGAGTGGAAAAGTACTCGGGGATGTACCAGTGAAGCCCAAAGAGGTTAATGACCCAAAATCAAATGAGGAAAATAGACTCAATGAGATGCCAAAGACTCCAAGGAGTGAGGAAAAGATTGAAGAGGAAGGCGAGGGGAAGGATGATGAAATCCCCTCACATGATGATGAAGATGAGGTGGGCATGACGACCCTATTTGATAATAAGGTTGAAGCAAGAGCCTCACCTCCTTATTCACAACGGTTGGCCAAGAAAAAAAAGGACGATCAGTTCAGCAAATTTGTTGATATGTTTAGCATGTTGTCCATCAATATATCGTTAGTTGATGCTCTTCTCCAAATGCCAGGATATGTGAAGTTCATGAAAGAATTTCTAAAGAATAAGAAGGTGGTTGATGAAGGTAGTGGGGAGAAAACACACCATTATAGCGCAATGATGATGAGTAACCTTACCCCCAAGCGGGAAGACCCAGGAGCTTTCACAATCCCCTGTACAATTTGGATATGTGTGTTTAAAAAAGCTCTATGTGATCTTGGTGCCAACATAAATTTAATGCCCCTACTCATTTTCAAGAAGTTGGGACTTGGAAGCACAAAGCCTACGTCAATGAGGTTGCTCATGGCAGATCGGTCCATAAAAAAGCCGATGGGGGTGTTAGAAGATGTGTTGGTAACGGTGGATAAATTCATCTTACCTACTAATTTTGTAGTCCTTGATTGCGAAATGGATGTGGAGGTACCCATTATTTTAGGGAGACCATTGCTAGCTACGGGGAGAGCTATGGTTGACATGGAGCTTGGGGAGCTCAAATTCAGAGTTGGAAGTGAGGAAGTAACCTTCAAGGTGTGCCCATCAGCTAAAACTCCCCCCAAATACAAGGTAATAGGGTGTTGCAAAATGGTGATGAGGAAAAAATACTGAGATGAAGGAGATGGAGTCGGAGGATGATCCGTCGAAAAAGAGGTGTTGAATGAGATCTATGTCGTGCCACGACGTTAACTAAGGCACTTCTTGGGAGGCAACCCAAGTGTTTAGTGGATTGATTTTATGTCTTCGTTGTTTTTGTTTTTTTTAGGAGCTATGAAATGAGGAACAAAGAAAGAAAAAACCCACAACAGAGCGTAACTGCGCTGAACCAGCGATTCACCGATCCAAAAGCGCAAACCGCCATTTCAAGATGAGTGAAAACATAAGGTTGGGAATTGGAGCAAGATACCAATAGACCTGCCGACAAAATGCCGATGCATAACCATTGACTTCCGGTGGGTCGCCGATGAAACACAGAATACTTGAAGCTTTGGTGCCTAAGCGGCGGGTCACGGTAGATCGCCTATCCAATTCACGAACCGCCGGTAAGTTTCCAGTTGAAATGCAGTGAAATGGGCACAAATACTCAAAAAAAAAAGGTACAGAGGCGGAACACCGATTTATTTCGGCGAACCGCTAATGCATCGCCAGTCAAAGTACGAATTTGTATCGAAATTTAAATTAAGAGTAGACCCACCTAATCCCAAATAGCAAGCTGAGCCTCCCTAGTCTGCATAATATTCCCTTAGTTCCCGTTTTTTACCATTTCTTTCACACCCTTTTTGTCTCTCGACTACCCAACATTTCCAATTCACCATATTTTCCTCTTTCCCACCTTTCCACTTTCCCACCGTTACACTTTCCCATTTCCCACCAACACACCAACACATTAACTCTCCACCTTGTCCTCAACCTATCAATATTCCACCTTCCCACCTATAAAACCTCTGCCTCCTTTTACTAACACACTCACTACACTCATATTTCCTTTCTCAACTACACATCCTATGAAGTGCAATTGTCGAAAGTTGTCAAACTTTTCAAGCTCAAGTGTCAAGCATTTTGACATTGTGGTAAAGCTTCCTTGCCCTGGTCATGATTTTATCAATGGTTCATTATTCTTTCACTCTTAATGCTTTGCTTTCCTTTTCTATTGGATTCATGAATATGCTCGGTTTGTTGAAATGAATGGAGAATAAGTGATCTATTTGTGTGAATTTTAAATGGGTGAAGTCTGAGCAACCCAATCGGAATGAAATGCTGTGTTTTGCCTGATGATAGACTGGGTGACGCCATTCTTAAGGGAAAATTGTCATATGATTTTTCTTAAGGTGTAGCAGTGTTATTTTCATCAAGATGTGTGTGGGTGTTTGTTCATGGGTGCCTTTGAGTTGTTTACATTCGATTTGGGGACGATGAGGTTCGGCGATTCGCCAGTGCGTTCAGCAAAATGCTGATATAATGTCGGTCCACTTTAAAATGGCTTCAAGCCACTGACTGGATCCCATGTTTGCTCAATTTTCTATTCTACATCGGTGAGTCAGCGGCCGTCTATGGACTTCTCCTGCGACTCGTCGGTGCTTCGCTGATGCTAATGGTTCTTTATATGATGTTTTCTTATCCTTGTTTCTTAGTTCACCCTTAGAATAGTGTTTTTTAATTGAGTTTATTTCCAAAATTGCTGTCACTAACATCATCCTTGCAGAAATACCATGTCTTCATCAAGAAATATAGGAAAGGGCAAGGCCCCCGCCTCATCTTCTAGAAAGAGCAAGGGAAAAGCAAAGGCCACTCCACCGCGTGCCAACTCTTAGGAAGCAGTCATCTTTTGTGTCCCAAACATGCAAGAGCATTATGTCATCTGTCAAGGCCGATCCATCACTGTGGAAAAGCAGTCTGATTTAGCTAGATTGTAGGGTGATCTTCCCAACATCACTGCCTAATTCACAGCCCAACAATGGCATGCATTTGCCAATCCTCTCCCGCCTTATTACCCCAGCTTGGTGTCAGAATTCTATGCCTCCTACATAGCCCGATAGGATAGCATGCAACATAGGGAGAAGTTGATAACTTTCGGTGCTTACCATCAGTTATGCTAAGGGGAGTGGAAGTCGATATCACCCCGGCTGCCATTAACTCCCTATTTTAGGAAGATGAAATTGACCCCAGTACGGAGTACATGGCCCAGGTAGCTGATATAAAAGACCAATTTTGTTGGTTATCCCTAATCATTGTTGTTGACACTCCTCTTTGGGCCTCCATGGGTGGCGAAATCTCTCACCACGATTTGAAATTTAAGGCCAAGCTGTGGCTGGATTTTATTTTTGGCCATATCATCCCCTCCAAGAGCGAGCAAAAGGTCAGTTTGGAAACTGCTATTCTCATTGCCTACATCATGACTGGAGTCCCCATCAACTTTGGGGAGATTTTCGCCGACAAATGAAGAGAAAGGCACGACAGTCTAGCACTTTCATGCCCTACGCCGTCCTCAACCATTGGCCTGAAGAGAGATGAAAAGGCACATGTAATAAAAGGAAAAGACTGCAAGCCTTTGGAGTTTGTAACACCCCGGAAGTCCTAGAGATTAGACCTCAGAGTTAGAAGAAGTTCAGCAGAAATTTGCTGCAGAACGAGTCAGGGAATGACTTGTTAGGTGACCCCACGAGTCGTGGTCTGGCTCGTGGGGGAGCAGTCAAGGATGGTGAGTCGGTCCAATGGAAACAGATGACCTGACGAGTCATCTTGCCGGGCAACGACTTGTCAAGTCAGTCGTTAGAGGGGAGAAGGTTTGGTTTTCAAGAAATTTTGAGTGTACTTAATGGAAGGACATGATGAGTCGTCAGGTCTAGTGACGAGTCATCACGTTGGTCGTGGCTTGGAGGTTGAGAATTTCTAATAGACTCAAAAAGTGCACCTAATGAGTCGTCGGGTGTGGCAACAACTCGTCAGGTGAGTCGTGGGTTTCAGTTCGGCCAGATTTTTAAGTTTTCTCAAGGGTGGTTCGGTAAAATCCTATGCTCCCAGATTTAAAGTGATGTCATTTTGGGTATGCTGGGGACATTTTGATGGGTTCTTCTAGACCTAAACCCTCATTCTCCCGATCTCTTTCTTACTCCTCTCTTCTAAAAAATCCTAGGGGTTTCACCAAGGTGTTCTTCAAGCTTCAAGGAATATTTTTGATCGGGATTTTCGTCTACAAGGTATGCGGGACTTTAACAAGGATATTCTTCCATCGTTGTGCCCCAAAATATTTTCAATAAGAATTTGATTTAATTTATTTAGAATACCATGATCTAGGGTTTGAATGATGGGTAATTCTTCTTCATTATTTTTCTTAAATGCAAATATTTACTGAAATAATGGAATTTATTTGAATGTTAATTTGATGGGTTGTTTGGAATATGGATCATATGTTGGGGAGGCATGAGGATATCATGTTGTTCATAAATTGGCTTGAGTAATGAATTGGTGTTGCTTATTGTTCAATTAATTTCCGTAGCCATGCATGAATATGAAGAAAGTATGAAACTATAGGTTGAGTATGTATGGGTGTTGTATGTTCTTCCTAACCCGATTTAAGTGTTGAATGAGAATTGTTCATTTGTCCTTTGATTACCGTAGAAATTCATGATTTTGATGGAAGTGTGGAAATATTGCATAATTAACCCTAGTGACTTGATTATGATAATGATGACCATGTTGGATCGACTAGGCGTTGTGGGCTTGAGTAATTGAAGTAGATTATGTTCCATAACAAATTTCATCTCCATTGTTGAACTATGAAGCTTGGGCGGATTCTATATTGTTTTCCCTTACTAAAATTATTTTTATAAAAATATTTGAATCTAAAACGCCAGTGGCTAAGGAGTTCACAAAGGAGTGATAATGACAAGTGTGTGGAATGTTGTATACCTAAATAAACAAAGTCATGTATCTTTATAGAGTATGAGTTGTATTTTATAAACCCTGTATGATCTCATATTGCATGTTGAATGAGATGAACTTGGAAATCGGAATGTCATGATAGTAGAATGCACAACCGGAATCCATAGAAAGCTCGTTAGCGTAAGTTACTTGAGATAATTAATTATTTGACTCCATGATGATGTGAATTATGGAGATAACGCATGAGAATGATATTGCAACTATTGGGCTTGTTGTTATTAGAACATAGCCCTTATATTGTCGAAAAGAATGTTGTATGATGAAAATTAGTTAATGTCCTTGTCTCTGATTAGCTGTTGTGATTTAGATTAGTGATAGTCAGTCGGGATTCTTGTTCGGTGGTTTGCTATATGGGTTAAAAACCGACACGCAAGTGCACGTGGTCAAACAAGTAATAGAGTGGCTAAGTAAGCCAAGTATCGAACCAAGGAGACTCTGGATAAGTAAAATTGCTCAAGTATACTATATTCTATCTTACTTCTAAATATGCTGACAACAACGTAACCAAGAGTTAAATAATTTTGTTTATAAATTATATACTAAAACTATTAACAAATATCTACTTTGAATTGAAACTATAGATATGAGCATGCCAAGGTTAAGAATAAGTAATGAACTTGATTATAATCATAATTCGGTTATTCTTCTCTTCTAGTTGCTAGCCAAGAACATTAGCCTAGAGATTAAAACTCTCATATTCAATCTCACTTAAGAATCATAAACCATCCGTCTACATTTCTGTGATCAAATGCAATTTATGACCTAGCAATACAATTCCGGTTCCTAAATTGACTAATATGGCTTTCAAGTATATTTCTATCAGGAAAGCACATCAAAACCCAATTTTCCCAAATCAAGTTAAGAACAATACCCTATTAATTCACAACTTTCCAATTTCGTGCTCTCTCGAGTGAAATTGGACTTTTTAGATGTACATTAATGTCGGCCACACACTAATGCAGTAGAAAAAAGAATTAATAGAACAACATAGAAGAAGAAGATGAAAAACCATACAATTCAATAATCAAAATTCATCACCATTGTTCATAACCTCAGCAAGGAAGAGAATTAGCCACTCATTTGTGGATTAATCATCCTAAAACAAGTGTTAATCATACAAACAATTGATTGAAAGAAGAAAGAAAGAGATAAAAACCCTTAGCTTTTTCGTCCCTCAACTGCCTGTAACCCACGTCCTTGCTCCACCAAGTCTGAATTTTATTAAAAATAAGCCTACGTGTTCTATTTATACTATTGGGAATTTTTCCCGGAATAACAAGCAACGTGTCACGGAGGCCAACGCGGAGCACTGCCTCCGTGACACGGCGTGGATGCGGACCCTCACTGGAAAGCTAGGGTCCAGGAATAAAGCCTCAACATGGAACAACATGCAACGCGGTGGCTTGCCTCCGTGCCACGGAGCTGTCGCGAGGCTCCACTGGAAATTGACAATTAAATCACCCTCCAGGCAGTGTGCCTCCGCGATGGTAGCGTGGCACGGCTCCATCGCGGAGCCCCTTTACATTGTGCAGTCCAATGTCTTTTTCGTGCTCGCATCCAAGTCCAACTCCGATATTGTTCCAACATGCATTTTAGCTCCTCAAAATCATGTTTTACCTACAAAACAATGCTAATCATGTTGGTTAGTATAAATTGACATTTTATTACCAATTACATGAAAATGTATACACATTGCACAATAAACAAGGCGAAAATGATACATTTGAGTATTACTTGGGCATATAAATCTGCCCAAGATCACTTACCCCACACTTAAATCCTTGTTCGTCCTCGAACAACACATACACAACTCATGCAAATTACATCCCAACCTTCGCCACTATGGTGCGACAATTTGAGCTGCGGTCATACCGATCATTCAATATTGTAAATCATCAAGAAAACATGCATGGTCTTACAATGCAACGACCTTTAATACATCAAGACTTCCTAGACTTTAAGAATCGACCCTCGATATCGGCAAACTCATGCAAATCAGCTAATCAAGATATCCGACACGAACATCAATCTTTCATCAAGCATGTGCCCTCACAACTCAAGAGAATCTTGCCCTTTTTGTTCATGTGACACACAAACATTCAAGTAGGGTCATGTAGAAATTAATTTCACTCTCTCTCCCAAAAGAATTCACACGCCTCATGTCATGACCCATAGGCTTGCCCTAAGTGTATTACTCCACTAATATAAAGAAATGCAACGTAAGATCACGTAGGACTTTAATGGGTTGTAATGGAAGCTATGGAACTAGTACATATTGGATTAGCCAATAATAGCCACTAGCATCCTTAAGCGCCTTTTCAACACATTCCCATCAACTCATGAACATTGTTTCTCTCTTTTCTTTTTTCATCATCCCATTCATGCTGGTTTACTTTCGTATGGCCCATTTCATCAAACACACTTGACATGACACAAAGGTTTTTCATGCACCTTCATTATCATTTCATTATAACAAGTGCCTCTTCAACCTTTTCTTTTCTTTCCTCACTCTGCTTTTCTTTTTCTTTCCACTATTCTCACTCTTTGACACTTTGGGAATTTTTTTTTTCTTCTTAAGCGCTTAAGAGTTTTGTATAGACTTTACGGCTAATGAAAAGAAAGAATTAAGCTTAGTTTATACAATTTTGGACAAAAGAAAGAAATAATCGGCTAAAGGCTCAACGGGCTGACTAGGGTATACAATCACATAAAAAGGTAGTGTATGACAACAAAAAAATAGAAACTCTCGGTTAAAACAAAGAAATGCCTACATCCTTTCCAACACTACACCTCCTTCATTTCGTTTTGTACACACACCAGGCAAGTTCTAGACACTTCACAATAGCATGGAATAACAACACCTCACCTCACACTTCATACACATGCTCGATTCAAGATGCATTCACAGACTCTTTAATTAGCCAATTACATGAATTCAGAATTAAGCCTCAATCACACCGAATCGAATTCTACAGCCAAGGTAACTCAACATATTTATAAAATTGCATGCTTTGAACCGAATCACTTTTACATTTTGAATATCAGTTACAACACGCAACCATAATTTCACAACCATATAGTAACTATAGGTTCTGTGATGCAATCCACCAAAGAAAATCTGAAAATAAATTAAAATCACTACTCCTACCGACTACATTTCCCTTAAGATGGTCGTCATCCATCCATCATAGGGAACGGTCACTAACTATGACTTCGATTCAATGGGACTATTCTCGGTAAAAGAACCGAAAACAAACTCTGAGAAACCCAAAAATAAAAATCGAAAAATTTTGCAAAACATCGATCATTTCGATGGAAAAATATTTACAAAATATTTTAATATGTACAAAATATTTTCGCAAAATTTTAAAAATATCGATCATCTCGATAGAGAAAAAAAAACATAAGAAAATATTTACAAAATTTTTTACAGACTTAGCTGGCAAACCACAACATTTCACAACACACATCATCAATTACCACAAATATATACAGATACAAACCAGTTTGCACTTCACAAACACAGGGCAACATAAACATACAAAACAAACAGAGGAAAGAACATACAAGCAAACCAGCCTGGCCCCAGCACCTAATTACTCCCCACCCCACACTTAAATCGAACACTGTCCCCAGTGTTCACAAAAATTCAAATCACATAATTTTGGGTGGTGGAACTCCCTGATCAGTCGAAATATTCGACTTCTTCATCTGGTGCTGCTGCCTCATCGCCCATGTCCGAGTCACCTCCATCGTCGTCATCGGACTCCACATCGGAGTCCTCCCGACGTGTCTCGTCGTCTGTGGGGACATCATCGTCAGTGGGCTCTACAAATGCTGGCCCCACTCAGCATAAAGCCCTGGCGTTTTCGCCAAATGGGTAATCCAGCTCCAGCTGCCATAGCTCCTCCTCCGTGGCTGGTCTCCCACCAATCCGAAGCTGAAGCATTTGCATACCAAACATCCGTGCCATGTACTGGTCATCGCGAGCATGTCGCTCGCCAAGTGTCAGCACTGGCCCGTGTGTGGTGTCGGGGGCCTTAGTTTTGGTCACATCAAGGGCCCTCCGCTCCAACTGCGGGATGTAGTCCAAAGCCTCTTCCTCGACGTCGAGGCCCCGGAGGAAGGTGGTGATAAGTCCGCCGAACCCATACCTGTGGCCCTGGTGTAGTCGGGCTCTCTTCATGGCGGATATGATGACCGCCCCAACATTAATCTCTAGCCCTTTCATCAGGGCATACACCAGGCACACACGGTCCCGGGTCACATCCGTCATGTGCACCCCCAGGATCAGGCACGAACAGACTATCTTTAGCCAAATTCTTGCCTCCCTGTTCATTTGAGAATACGGCAGAGTTTGGTGGTAACCCCTCTCCTTATGTCTGCTCCATCTGGCTGTGGATCGAGCCCCACACAATGTGCGTCTGCTATCGGCATATGGTGGGGTGATATTTAGCTGGCGGAGAACGTGGGCGTCTGTGTCCCGCTCTCCAATGATGGCATTTAATTGCTAGGGTTCCAAAGTGACAATCTGCCCTCTGATTTTTATTGTGCGGCTTCTGATTGCCGGGTTCCAATTTGCATAGAACTCCTGGACTAGATGTAAGTTGCACTCCTTGGGCTCCTGAAATATGAAGCTGAGCCCAGCTGCCTCGATCCTCTGCACTATACGGGGGAACTCCTGTGCTAGTGGTTCCCGCGCAATATGCTCCTCAGGGAAGTATTTGTTTTCCTTGTGTTTAGCGTACCACTTCTTCCCCTCATCGGTTACCCACCTCGTTCCGTACTGGCGGCGTTGGCCGCGCGGAACAGCTGGTGCAGCTGGGACTGCTGTGCCCAGTCTAAGTCATTTTCTCCCGGTGCCTGAAGTAGATGCACCTTTACCCTTATCCTGCCTACTTGCCATTGTACCTGTCAACACAAATAAACAAGCACCATGTCAAGCTAAATGCATGTTAGCTTCGGCTAAGGTCGGGTTAAGCTAAGTTTACCCCACACTTAGTCCTTAGCTACTGTTACGATACTACGACAAGGATCACTTTATTTTACACCAAAAACAAACAACTATACAATTTATGCTTAGTGCGTTCGCAACGAAAATTTCGACAGTATAACCTTAGCGTACTACTCAGACTTCATACAGCTAATCCCAATCCTACCATCGCTAGCAATTCAACCATCGCACTTAGCAACGAAAACAACAAACAAAAACAACAACAAAAATTCTAGATACATATGAACCTATGTAACCAACCAATTCGAACAATTTTCACATTTTCCCAACAACCAGAGAATTCATCGTCTATTACATTCAAACAATATTTACAAAGACTTATCTCAATTCACAAGCACACCCCGGCATATAATTCACACATTTACCAAGTTACCCAATTCAATTTCAACAACCCAAGCCCTAGAATTGAAAATCACAATCAAATTCGAATCATTCATGCAATCGACAAGTTCAAACACGTATTACACCATTCCGAACATTTATCAATCAAAGAATAACTCAATTTCATGCTAAATTGCTACTTACGGTAATATATCTCACCTCCCATGCTCAAATTCGACTAAAATCGACAAAAACTTGAGAGAGAATAGGAAAACATACCGTTAAGTTGAATAATCGAAGAAACTCGACAACTTGGTTGCTTAATACCGTGGCACATTGGTTGGGGTGGGAAATTTGGGTGTTTGGTCGCGGAGAAGAGAGAAAATGAGGAAAAAGGGCCTAAAATCGGGGTTTAAAATGAAGAAAAATACGCGGGTCACCCGGCAACCCGGTGTGACCCGTCACAAAATATAGGGCAACGTGTCACGGAGGGTAACGCGGAGCCCCTCCTCCGTGACACGGAGCCATCGCCCCAGCTCACTGTCTCTTCATTTTATTCATTTTTTGATACCTTGCCTTTTCCTTCCCGATTCCATGCATATATTTCTCCGTTTGACCTGAAAATCACCTCACTAAACAAAATTGGTTAGATTAATAGATTTCCCTAATTAAAATGACAAATACTAACTAAAATGAAAAATTTGTACTAAATCAAGAAAAAGAAAAATAAAATAAAATCTATTTACACTTTACAAAACAAAAGAAAAAAATATTTTTCACGGGTTGCCTCCTGTGCAGCGCCTGGTTTACCGTCGCGGCTCGACGTCCTTTATGCTCAATTATCCACTAGGGTGATGGAATATTTTTCGCGATCATTGTCCTCCCCCCAGTAGTGCTCACCCTTATCTGGTGGTCTTCCCCTCAACTCTCGGGAATCATTCATTTGTTTCGCATTCCCATGATCAATTACATTGATCACCGAGAGTTCTTCATTTACCATCGGGAGCTTGGGTGCTTTGTACACATCGAACACTTCTACCTTGTCATGTGCTCGTATTGTAAGTTGACCCACAGCCATATCGATTAATGCTTTCCCGATTGCCAAGAAGGGTCGTCCCAAAATAAATGGGACTTCAGCGTCTGGTTCAAAATCCAGAACAATAAAATCAACCGGAAAAATGAGGGATCCCACTTGCACAAGCACATCCTCAACAATGCCATCCGACCTAGCTAAGGATCTGTCTGCTAACTGCAAGATTACGGTTGTAGGTCTAGGACTCCCTAGACCCAACTTTCTGAATACCGAAGATGGCATCAGGTTTATGCTCGCCCCCAAGTCACACAATCCACGAGCTCGGATACTCTGCCCAATAGTAAGCTAGATAGTAAAACTTCCAGGGTCTTTTAACTTCGTAGGCAGTCTATTTTGGATCCGGGAAGTGCATTCCTCCGTCAAAGCTACCGTGGCATACTCAGTCAAACGACTTTTGTTGGCCACGATGTCTTTAATATATTTGGCATATTTTGGCACTCCCTGCAAGACATCAACAAGAGGTAAATTAACATGTACCTGTTTAAGCACCTCCATAAATTTCTTGAAACACGCCTCCTCCTTGTGTTTCTTGAGTCATTGAGAGAACGGGGGTGGAGGCCTTTCTGATTCTGCTTCTTTGGTCTCCCCCCTATCCGAAGTTTGTTCTTCCTCAACATCTGTTGCTGCTGACTTTTGAGGTGGTCTTTCCGGTTCCACCTCCTTCAGCTGCAAACCACTCCTTGTGGTCACTGCATTTACCTGCTTCGAATTAGGATCCGTGTCGCTAGGCAGTCCTCCTCTGGGCCTTGTGTTTTGGGCACTAGCAAATTGCCCAAATTGATACTCAAGAGCCTTGGTCGCTAATTGATTATTTTTCACTTCGGTTGCCAGTTTAACATAGTCAGCCTGCAATTGCGCCTGATTAGCGATCATGGTCTTGAACATTTCCTCAATGGTAGGTGATGGTGGTGGAGGAGGGGCATTGTGATTTCTGAATTGAGATTGGTAGTTCTGTTGCCCTCCTTGATTCCTGTGCGTACCCTGACCCGAAATTTGGCCTTGTTGGTTGTTGCTACCCCACGAAAAATTTGGATGGTTCCTCCAATTTGAGTTGTAGCTGCTACCAAACTGCTGCTGATTTCTCTGTGCATTGTCCACAAAGTTAACCAAATCTGGGTTTGCTCCACAGCACTCAGCTGAGTGCTCACTGCTTCCACACACTTCACACCACATTTGCTGGACCGCATTGACTGAAGCCGAAGGCTGGTTCAAATTCATGTTGCTGAAGTGGTTGTTCAACTGATTCTGCAAGGCAGCTATCTGTGCAGCGATAGCTGTAAATCCATCCACTTCAAGCACTCCTGCTGCTTTCCTTACTCCACCTCGAGATGAGTCAGCATTCCATTCTGGATTGCCCTGTGAAATCCAGTTGAGCAAAGTCTACAGCTCCTCATAAGTCTTTTCCAGCGCTTGCCCTCCAGCTGCTGAGTCTAGCAAAATTTTAGTATGGGGTTCCAAACCCTCAATAAATGTGTGTACCAACACCTCATTGGACTGATGATGATGATGACAGTCCCGCAACATGGATTTAAATCTTTCCCAGGCTTGATATAAATTTTCTCCCTCCCTCTGTTTGAAACTTAGAATTTGACTTCTAAGTCTGGCTGTTTTACCAGAGGGAAAAAATCTTATCAAGAACTTTCATGCAAGATCATCCCACGTTGATATAGAATTTGGTGGTTCAGCTTTTAACCACCTCTTGGCTTCACCAAGTAAGGAAAACGAAAATAGTGTGAGCCGAACATAATCAGGTGACACTCCAGCGGGAATATAAGTGTCACTTATCTCCAAAAAGTTTTGGAGATGTTGTTGTGGGTCTTCATGAGGGAGACCGGTAAATTGCCCGCTTGTGTGCAACAGTTGCACCATATTCTGCTTTAGTTAAAATCTCCCTCCAGGCTCTGGTTTGCGGATACTTGAATGTACATTATTGGCATGTGGGATTGCCACCTCGCGAACCGGCCTTGCTGCTGCTTCGTCGGGCACTAACACTGCCCTCACAACCGATGGATTTTGTTGCTCCATCATAGTCTGTCTGAGCAACTGCAGCTTCTTTTGTAGAGCTTCTCCGCGTTTACTATGAAATTCATGTTCAGGCTCTATATAAGATTCCACCAGCTCTTTATCCTTTGCCAGTGTTCACAGAAATCAAGTCTGCAAAATACAGGCTAAGACCAAGTTGTCAACACTTAAGAAAATAAAATAAAAATACAGTAAATTTACACTTAACACAATTTCACCAATTGCCTTGTCTCCCCGGCAACAGCGCCAAAAACTTGTTCGGTGGTTTGCTATATGGGTTAAAAACCGACACGCAAGTGCACGTGGTCAAACAAGTAATAAAGTGGCTAAGTAAGCCAAGTATCGAACCAAGGAGACTCTGGATAAGTAAAATTGCTCAAGTATACTATATTCTATCTTACTTCTAAATATGCTGACAACAACGTAACCAAGAGTTAAATAATTTTGTTTATAAATTATATACTAAAACTATTAACAAATATCTACTTTGAATTGAAACTATGGATATGAGCATGCCAAGGTTAAGAACAAGTAATGAACTTGATTATAATCATAATTCGGTTATTCTTCTCTTCTAGTTGCTAGCCAAGAACATTAGCCTAGAGATTAAAACTCTCATATTCAATCTCACTTAAGAATCATAAACCATCCGTCTACATTTCTGTGATCAAATGCAATTTATGACCTAGCAATACAATTCCGGTTCCTAAATTGACTAATACGGCTTTCAAGTATATTTCTATCAGGAAAGCACATCAAAACCCAATTTTTCCAAATCAAGTTAAGAACAATACCCTATTAATTCACAACTTTCCAATTTCGTGCTCTCTCGAGTGAAATTGGACTTTTTAGATATACATTAATGTCGGCAACACACTAATGCAGTAGAAACAAGAATTAATAGAACAACATAGAAGAAGAAGATGAAAAACCATACAATTCAATAATCAAAATTCATCACCATTGTTCATAACCTCAGCAAGGAAGAGAATTAGCCACTCATTTGTGGATTAATCATACAAACAATTGATTGAAAGAAGAAAGAAAGAGAGAAAAACCCTTAGCTTTTTCGTCCCTCAACTGCCTGTAACCCACGTCCTTGCTCCACCAAGTCTGAATTTTATTAAAAATAAGCCTAAGTGTTCTATTTATACTATTGGGAATTTTTCCCGGAATAACAAGCAACGTGTCACGGAGGCTAACGCGGAGCACTGCCTCCGTGACACGGCGTGGATGCGGACCCTCACTGGAAAGCTGGGGTCCGGGAATAAAGCCTCAACGTGGCACGACATGCAACGCGGTGGCTTGCCTCCGTGCCACGGAGCTGTCGCGAGGTTCCACTGGAAATTAACAATTAAATCACCCTCCAGGCAGTGTGCCTCCGCAATGGTAGCGTGGCACGGCTCCATCGCGGAGCCCCTTTACATTGGGCAGTCCAATGTCTTTTTCGTGCTCGCATCCAAGTCCAACTCCGATATTGTTCCAACATGCATTTTAGCTCCTCAAAATCATGTTTTACCTACAAAACAATGCTAATCATGTTGGTTAGTATAAATTGACATTTTATTACCAATTACATGAAAATGTATATACATTGCACAATAAACAAGGCGAAAATGATACGTTTGAGTATCACTTGGGCATATAAATCTGCCCAAGATCAATTCTCGTTAGCAAGAATATTTCCCTAGTGAGTTGGGATTCTCATTAGCAAGAATGTTTCCCTATTCAGTTGAGATTCTCGTTAGAAAGAATGTTTCCCTAGTAATTCGGGATTCTCATTAGCAAGAATGTTTTCCTAGTCAGTCGGGATTCTCGTTAGCAAGAATGTTTCCCAAGACAATCGGGACTTATATCCCTAGCTACTAGTCGTGCATGTTTCTCCTTATTCGGTCGGGAATAACATCCCTAGCCAGTCAGTGACACTTTATATCAGAGCATGCTCTCCCTTTGACAGTCAGGGATTCTTGTTAGTAAGAATGTTTCTTTGACAGTCAGGGACTTTCCATGGACAGCCAGGGACCCTCTTGATATCAGTCATGGCGTTGTACCTCGATATTATTTTCGATTATTTCTTTTGCGCATCAGTTGATCTTCTAATGATGTATGTCCTTATAATGTGGTTATGTTGATATGAATATGTGAATCCCATATAAGGTTGTCGTATCTCATTTCAGTTACATTACTATTAATGTGTTTTTACATTACTTCCTTCTTGTATATATTTATGAGTTAGTTTAATTATGCTTCATGCATACTCAGTACATTCCAAGTACTGACCGCACGCCTCTTGCACTATATCATTTTATGATATACATTCAGGTCTCCAGGTTTAGCCGCATGGCTAGATACGCTCCTTCCTCTCCTAGTTGCTAGCGATGAGTCCTCATCTTCCGAGGATGTGACTTATATTCTTGTTTTTTATGTTCTAGTTTTCAAACTTTTGGAGTTAGTAGGGGGCTTGTCCCTACAACTCATCAGTTTAGTAGAGGCTTTTGAACTTATCTAGACAATTTCAGCTATGTATCTAAGTGTTATTAGATTGACTATAAGGATCATATTAGACTTTTGTTATTTTCTTCCACTTGTTCATGATGTTAGATGTTTCTTATGTTAAGTATATGCGATGATTATGCCATGGGTCGACTTGGAGCCTTTCAGGGTTCCTTCTCTCGTGTGTACGATCTGGCTGTACTCTTAGGTCGTGACAAACTTGGTATCAGAGCAATAGGTTTAGAGTGTTCTAGGGTGTCTGAAAGCCGCATTATGTAGAGTCTTCTTCATTGGTGTGAAGCGCGCCACATTTGTGACGAAGATGCTATGAGACATTTTAGGAATGTTCCCTTTCCTTCATAATTCTTATCGTGCATAGAGTATGGAGCTCTAATTAGTTCCTCCCCTAACTCATGCTTTACGCGCTTGCAGATAATGCCTCCCCGACGAGCGAATGGAAGAAGTAGTGGTAACGACCATTAGCAGGTTCCACCAGCCCAGGCAGACCAAATAGAGGATCGTGTTGCTCATGTCTAGTTCCAATCAGCCATCGACATGCTGGCGTAGGCCTTGACCTCCCAGATTAATCAGCAAGCGGTAGCCCATGCACCACAACATGGAAATGAAGCGGCGGAAAGGATAAGAGATTTTCTTTGGATGAAACCACTCGAGTTCTTGGGTTCAAAGGTAGATGAGGACCCATATGAATTTTTGGAGGAGATTTAGAAGATTACTCACATCATGGGAGTGACGGGGAAAGAGAGCGCGAAATTAGCCTCCTACCAGTTAAAGGGAGTTGCTTACATTTGGTATTATTAGTGGAGAGATAGTTGGTGAATTGGAGTGGGTCCCATAGGTTGGGATGAATTTATGATAACGTTCTTGGACAGGTTCTTCCCTCGGGAGTTGAGGGAGGCAAAGGCAGCATAATTCATTAATTTGAAACAAAATGGCATGACTTTCCAGGAGTATGCATTGGAGTTCACTCGGTTATCTAAGTATGTGCCGGAAATGGTAGCCGACCAACGGGCCCGAGTAAGCCGGTTTGTGAATGGAGTGTCAGACTCCTTAGTCAAAGAATGCAGGACTGCCATGTTGCATCAGGACATAGATTTCCCTCTCTTGGTGATATTTTCTCAACAAATGGAAGCAAAAAAGGTGAAAGAAAAAGAGAGAAAGGCCAAGAGGGCCAGGACTGGAGACTTAGAGTCCTCCCATTAGAGGTCAGGTACCGGATATAACTCACACCAGAGATCAGCAGCCCCAACACCTTCGACACCAAGTACTTCGTACAAGCCCAGAGTAAGGGAGATCACATACCAATTGTGCATGAGCTGTGGGAAGCACCACTTGGAAGTTTTCACTGCCGGCACAGATGTTTGTTTTTGGTGCGGCAAGGTGGGCCATATACACCGAGATTGCGCGATGGCTAAGTGAGGTGAGATCAGATCCTCGACCACCTCTTCAGTAGCTCCTATAGCCTGCTCGTTTTAGCAGGGTGCATCCTCTCACCCAGGAGGCGGACATAGTAAAAACCACTCTTATGCAGTAGCAGCCCATCAGGATAAGGTCAAGGGCCAGTAGTGGCCACAGGTATGTTGTGAACCTTGTGTTGTCTCCTTATATGTTGCCAACCTTAGCACTGAATAAGAAGCTCTGTTGTGATTGTGAAAAGAGATTGTTGAGGTGTAATATGAGAAGCTGTTAGTATAAGGCTTGTGGTGAAGGTTAGAAGTGAAAGAGGAGTTAAGAATTAGACATTCAACCTGACCGAAAGTAAGATTCAGGAGCCTTAGGACGATGACTTTAAGCTAAGGGGGAGATGGTGAATATTTGGAATAAGTTAGATCTTGAGAATACTCATAAGAAGTTCCATCTCTAGCAGTTGCATTATGTCGATCCCTTTGAGGTTCAGATAATTTCTCTGGTAATTTCAGTTGAAGTTAAAGAGGTGTCGATTCCTATGTGAAGATTTCTGAGGTTTAGGAGTAACCGTTTTAGTTAGTGGTGCTAGTCTTTCCCTATGAGCCCTTATTGCTTAATTTCATGCTATGAATCAGTTATGTGTGTAATCCATGTTTTCTTATGTGTTCTAATTGAGCTAAGTCTTTGGAAGTTATTTGTTAACTCAGTAGAGTCAGATAATCTCATGTATGTGTTCAGTCCTAGATGTCGGGGATGACTCATGCCTATGTAATCATTACTCTCAGTTAGATAGATATTATGAATCCTAGCTTAGTATCGAAAGACGATTTGAGAGCGAAGGTTTAGTCAGTGTTAGTTCGAAGCAAGATAAAAAGGGGAAGAATTTTCTTCCGATATTTCATCTAGTTCCATGATTGGTTCCTTCCGGTGTTTCGTATAGTTCCATGATTGGTTCCATGTTCTTTGGTTTCCTTAAGTCATGGTATGTGTGTTAGATGTTAACGATCAAGTTTTGTGTATAAGGTTGGCTCGGAGTCAGATGCTCCATTGGTGATTAGCTGTAATTGATTGATATTTGGATATTAGCTTCGCCTCTAACTTTTCAGCAGAATCAGCCAACATTCGAGGACGAATGTTTCCAAGGGGGAGATATTGTAACACCCCGGAAGTCCTAGAGATCAGACCCTGGAGTTAGAAGAAGTTCAGCAGAAAAAGTAGGCAGAATTTGCTGCAGAATGAGTCAGGGAAAAACTTGTTAGGTGACCCCACAAGTCGTGGTTTGGCTCGTGGGGGAGCAGTCAAGAGAGGTGAGCCGGGCCAGTGGAAACAGACGACCTGACGAGTCTTCTTGCCTTGAAATGACTAGTCAATTTAGTCGTTGGAGGGGAGAAGTTTTGGTTGTCAAGAAATTTCTAGTCTACTTAACGGAAGGACATGACGAGTCGTCGGGTCTAGTGACGAGTCGTCGGGTCTAGTGATGAGTCGTCACGTTGGTCATGGCCTGGAGGTTGAGAATTTCCAATAGACTCGACGAGTGCACCTAATGAGTCATCGGGTGTGGCAACAACTCGTCAGGTGAGTTGTGGGTTTCAGTTCAGCCAGATTTTTAAGTTTTCTCAGGGGTGGTTCGGTAAAATCCTACGCTCCTAGATTTAAAGTGATGTCATTTTGGGTATGTTTGGGGATGTTTTTAAGGGTTCTTCTAGACATAAACCCTCATTCTCTTAATCTCTTTCTTCCTCCTCTCTTCTAAAAAATACTACGGGTTTCACCAAGGTGTTCTTCAAGCTTCAAGGAAGATTTTCGATTGGGATTTTCGTCTACCAGGTATGCGGGACTTCAACAAGGATATTCTTCCATCCTTATTCCCCAAAATGTTTTCAATAAGAATCCTAGTTAATTTATTTAGAATATCATGATCTAGGGTTTGAATGATGGGTAATTTCTTTTTCATTCTTTTTCTTAAATGCAAATATTTACTGAAATTATGGAATTTATTTGGAATGTTAATTTGATGGGTTGTTTGGAATATGGATCATATGTTGGGGGGGGGCATGAAGATATCATGTTGTTCATAAATTGGCTTGAGTAATGAATGGGTGTTGCTTATTGTTCAATTAATTTTCGTAGCCATGCATGAATATGAAGAAAGTATGAAAATATAGGTTGAGTATGTATGGGTGTAGTATGTTCTTCCTAACCCGATTTAAGTGTTGAATGGGAATTGTTCATTTCTCCTTTGATTACCGTAGAAATTCATGATTTTGATGGAAGTGTGGAAATATTGCATAATTAACCCTACTGACTTGATTATGATATTGATGACCATGTTGGATCGACTAGGCGTTATGGGCTTGAGTAATTGAAGTAGATTATGTGCCATCACAGATTTCATCTCCATTGTTGAACTACGAAGCTTAGGAGAATTCTATATTATTTTCCCTTACTAAAATTATTTTTATAAAAATCTTCGAATCTAAAACGCCCGTGGCTAAGGAGTTCACAAAGGAGTGATAATGACAAGTGTGTGGAATGTCGTAGACCTAAATAAACGAAGTCATGTATCTTGATAGAGTATGATTTTTTATTTTATAAACCATGTATGATCTCATATTGAATGTTGAATGAGATGAACTTTGAATTGGGAATGTCATGATAGTATAATGCACAATGTGAATCCATAGAATGCTCGTTAGCGTAAGATGCTTGAGATAATTATTGATTTGACTCCACGATGAGGTGAATTTATGGTGATAACGCATAAGAATGATATTACAACTGTTGGGCTTGTTCTTATTAGAAAGTAACCCCAATTCTGTCAAAAAGAATGTTGTATGATGAAAATCAGTTAATGTCCTTATCTCTGATTAGATGTTGTAATTTAGATTAGTGATAGTCAGTTGGGATTCTCGTTAGCAAGAATGTTTCTCTAGTCAGTCAGGATTCTCGTTAGCAAGAATATTTCCCTAGTCAATCCGGATTCCCGTTAGCAAGAATGTTTCCCTAGTCAGTCGGGATTCTCATTAGTAAGAATGTTTCCCTAGTCAGTCGGGATTCTTGTTAGCGAGAATGTTTCCCAAGTCAGTCTGGACTCACATCCCTAGCTACTAGCCATGCATGTTTTCTCCTTATTCGGTTGGGACTAACATTCCTAGACAGTCAGTAACACTCTATATCAGAGCATTCTCTCCCTTTGACAGTCAGGGATTCTCGTTAGTAAGAATGTTTCCTTTGATAGTCAGGGACTTTCCTCAGATAGCCAGGGACCCTCTTGATATCAGTCACGGCATCGTTCCTCGGAATTATTTCCAATTATTACTTTTGCGCGTCAGTTGATCTTATAATGATGTATGTCCTTATAATGTGGTTATGTTGATATGAATATGTGAATCATAAGGTTGTCGTATCTCATCTCAGTTACATTACTATTAATGTGTTTTTACATTACTTCCTTCTTGTATATATTTATGAGTTAGTTTAATTATGCTTCCTGCATACTCAGTACATTCCAAGAACTGATCCAAGCACCTCTTGTGCTATATCATTTTATGATATAGATTTAGGTCTCCAGGTTCAGCCGCGTGGCTAGATACACTCCTTCCTCTCCCAGTTTCTAGTGGTGAGTCCTCATCTTCCGAGGACGTGACTTATATTCCTGTTTTATTATGTTCCAGTTTTTAGACTTTTGGAGTTAGTTTCAACTATGTATCTAAGTGTTATTAAATTGACTTTAAGGATCATATTAGACTTTTGTTATTTTCTTATGCTTGTTCATGATGTTAGATGTTTCTTATGTTAAGTATATGGGATGATTGTGCCATGGGTCGACATGGAGCCTTTCGGGGTTCCTTGGCTCGTGTCTACGATTCGGGTGTACTCTCTGGTCGTGAAAAATTCACTGAGGGATCGCTTTCCCATGGGTTGAACCACTCACCACAGGCCCCAAAGTTGAAGGTGCCCCAGCCCGAAATGTCAGGCCAAGCTTCGGGTGACATGAATCATGGGGGAGCATCTCCCCCTATGCAATTTTCTCACCCGAGTGGTCTCCACAGACTTGTGGAAATGACGAACTCTCATGAAAGCCAACTCCAGAGATTGGCCAAGAGCCTCCCCTCACTCATTTCTCAAACAATTAGAAAGGATCTCAAATCTTTATACAAGAGTGTCACTACACTATGAAAGAGAGTGGATGCGGTTGAAGGGGCTGTCACCTCCCTCCGAACTGAGGTGGAAGAATGGATGAATCGGACATCAACAGAAGTGCCTAATATGAGTGCCCTGGATGCTGCAATGGCTGCTCCTTCCTCAGTTTGGGGCCCTATTGATGTTCTCCTCGAGGGTCTGGGGGCTCTTTTTCTGGGCTAGGTGAGGCTAGTGGCGATGGTGTAGGTGATGCAGCGGCTGATGATGAGGAAGAATGACCCGCTCAGGAAGTTTCTTGTCCCTTTCCCTTTTGCACGCATACATTGGGGACAATGTACTTTTTTAAGTGGGGGAGGGATGAGAGTAGTTGATGATGGGGTCATTTATGTTTTATTTTTTTTGAATTGATTGAGTAGATCCCTTGTTGGGCTATTGTTTATGATGATTGATGATTGCCCTCGTCGGGCTTGTTTTGAAAAATATGAATGGATGATTTGGTTTAGTTCTTGATGAAGTGAATGGTTGTTAGTCATAGAATGGGGTCTTTGCTTTAAATTGTGAAATTTTGCATAAAATGATCCAAGTTCTTGTTGCTTTTTCTCCTTTGTAAATAGTAGTGTAGTAATCAAAACTCCGAGGGTTTTCTTTAGACCATAGTTCTTTTCCGAGGAACATTCTTTTGTTTCTTTTATTTTCTTTTTTGAACTAGGTTGGCATTTTCCAATGATAGATTGAGTGGAGACATTCTTAAGGGAAAATGCCATGTTGTTTTGAGTCTCTTATGAAGTTGTTTGAGAGGCACCACCAGAAAAATTATTGAAATGGAATTTTAAAATGAGGGCATGAAAATGAAGATAATGAGCAGATGTTTGACGCAATAACATAACATTCTGTGTTATACATTGTAAATTCTTTACTTGACTTATGAGCTTTCCTGCTTTGATGTCCTAACTTGAAACCCTGTGAGGAAAATGACTCTTGTGGACCCTTTAAGGGTGATGCCTTGTGTAGTGAGGAATTTTTGATGAGTCTCATGCATGACTTCTTGTCTAGAACTTTCCCCAAATGTGACTCAAGGCAAAATCCTAGATGTAGTTGCACTGAGAATATGATTTTAGGCTTTCCTTTGTCTAGCAACTTCACCCATATACCCTCCTTGAACATTAATCTTGTCAGCCAATGTTGAGCCTTAGACCCTCTCTTTAGCAACCACATTACAATCCTTAATACCATTCTTAATACCTATCTTTGGCACCCATCCTCCCTAAATGCTAGTGATAAGATAGTGATATAATGAGGCTTTAAGCCTAAGAAAAAGGGAATGATAAGGAAAAAAATGAGAAATGAGGCACAAGCTCATGTTTGGGTGTGTGCAAAAAGGGAAAGATAAGAATTTCAGTTTGAGATAGCACCACATTTTGTTAAAATGCATAAATGATAAATCAAAAAGAGAAATAATTAGTGTAAAATGGTGCTTCCACTTGAGGTGATAAAGCTAATTTTGAAAGACAAAGGGGTTATAAGGAGGGTTATTGAGAAATCAAAGTCAGAAATAATGAAAGAAGAGAAACAAAGTGAAGTGATTGGAAGGAGTTGATGGGAGGTATGTTCACAAAAGCATTAGGGAGGATCTAGTCACTACAACCAACTTGTCATCCTACCCTTAACTCAGGCCTACATCATAACCCACAACCTCTAAATGATTCTAAGTGCAGCCGCTCTACATTAGTGGCAAATTACATGAAGGGCAAGCCTATGGGTCAAGTGTGTGCATGAAGACTTCTTTTGGAAGAGTGAGTGTGATTATCTCTTCCAAACAATCCGTTGTTTGCATTCAATGATTACATGACAAAAGAATAGAGATTCTAATTTCAATGAGTGGCATCATCCCTTTTTGAGGACATAAGTGCATTTAAAATTAATGTGTGAATAAGGCATGAGAAGTGTAAATTCTAAGGAAAGTTTTGAATGTGCGCTAATTATGACTTGAGATTCTATATGTATTTCATGCTTGAGCAGTGCCCTTGTTTTATTAAATGAATCCTTTCATGAACCATGTTGGTGAAAAGTGGTAGCCTCTTGAAATATCTTTATTGTTTTGGTCTTTTGGGGAATTTTCTTCTCTTTGTCGGTGAGATTGGTGAGCATTTTGGGGTTGTCATAGACCAGGTGATTGGTGATGTTTAAATTTTTATAGAAGTGGCATGTTTTTCAATGAATGAGAATTGCATTACTTGAGGACAAGCAATGATTCAAGTTTGGGGGTTTGATGAGTTGGTAATTTACCAACTCATTAGGCTCTTAAGATTGAGTTTTGTAATACCCCAAAAGCCCAAAGACCAGACCCGAGAGTTGAAACAAAGAAAATTGAAAATCTGGCACCAGGTCATAGAACAAGTCGTTCTATGACCCGTGGGGTAGACCACAAGTCGTGAGAAGACTCATGGTGAGATTTACGGTGTGAGTTGATGTTTGGTTTTTTGGAATCCCTACAGATCTGACCACAACTTATGGTCAGTCAACACAACTCATTGAGTCATTCATGGGCAAGGATTAAAGGAAAGTGAAGGAAATTGAGCAGCGTACCCTACGGAAGGTCCTAACGATTCGTAGTCAGTCACCACGATTCGTGGGATGGGTCGTGGTCAGCTGGTTGGTTATAATTTGAAATCTTAGGCAGTGGAGGTGACGAGTGGTGACCACGAGTCATGGTCACTATAAACGACTCATGAGGTCCCTTGTGATGAGCCCCTGACGAGCTCTTAGACAGTGCACTCGCCGTTTGATGGCACGACTCGTTCCCTTGGACGATGACTCATCCAGTCACTTGTTGGGACCAGCAGTCAGTTATTTACTGCAAATTTATTCAGGGCTTTTACGTAATTCCTATGATCCTAAGGCCTAAACTACGTAGTTTTAAGCTATGAATGATGATTTTAAAGAGGGGCAAGTTCATTTTAGGCTATTCTTCGTCATGCATGCAAAGTTAGAAAGTTAGAGAGGTGATCAAGCTCATTCTCCTTCAAGTTTTCTTCAATTCTTCATTGGGAAATCAAGGAGTGATAAAATCAGTTCTTCCCCAGGTATGTAGGGTTATGAATGGGTGAATCCGTTCACACCCACGCCCAATCCCTCTCTAAATCATAAACATTCATGTGTTGCTTCTATGGGGTTTTTACCCAACGCATGAGGTTTCTAAATTACTATATGGGTATGATTTGAAGATGTTTCTATTATTGAAATATGAGTCACGAGCAAGTTTTATGTTGTTTTAATTAAAATCTTGTTTCAATCTTCATAAATAAAAATTCCCAATTATGAGAAGTTCATGAAAGTTGATATTTATGATGAATGTCCTAGTATGATGAGATATTTATGATGAAAAGCATGTTTTCAAGTTACCCATGTATATGATCATGTTTTCAAGTGAATTATGTATTTTCAAGTATGTTAAAGTATCGGGAAATACCCATATGTTCAAGTATGATAATGATTTTACGAATTTAGTTTACCACATAGTTTTGGAGCAAAGACTCCTAATTATTTTCAGCTTGTGGTATGGTTTGAGATAAAGCTTCTCATATACGATTTCTGATTTGAGATGTATTTGATTATTGAGCTTTGTCAATAGACGATGGTTAGATTCGCTGAAAAATGATGGAGAGCATATGCATGTTTTTGGGAGTAATGTCTAGCACCGAGTAGGCTAAGAGTCTATCACACTATGCCTCAGAACTAAGCGCCAATGTAGGTTTATCCATATTATATATATACTTTGGGACCTCCCTTGTGAGCTATCCCCGACCCCGTTTGGGCCACAATATTGATATCGATATCATGGTATCGTCCTTAGCCCTGTAAAGGCTTTGGATGGCTTCACCAACTTGAGTGTGATAGTTTGAACTAGATAAGCTCTATCGTGGTATGTTAGTTAAAAAGACGAGTCTCCCATTGCTCCTCATGATTTAAGTTATGCATTTTTATTACTCATGATATATATATATATATGTATATGATCTAAAACAGGCTTGACCCAATGTTCAATTTTACTTATGATTATCATATTTCAGCTTTGGGTCAATCGATTAAGTTATGATGTTATGGTATATTGAGATCATAATTTTAGAAAAGAGCATGCAAGCCCTACTCTTAGATTCTTATCTTAATCATGTTTTATATTATGCATGTTTTAAATGATTTTACTTATTTAAGTAGTTTTACTTACCTTGCATACTCAGTATATTCCACATACTGATCACATACTCTATGTTGTATCATTTCATGATACAGGCTCCGATCATCAACTCAGTCCTGCCATTAGCCAGTTTTAGAGTTCGCTTCAGTCCCTATTGGTGAGTCCTCATCTGTCGAGGGCTCCTCTTTATTTCAGTTATGATTGAGTATTTTCAGTTTTCAGCTTTATAGAGTTAGTTGTGGTCTTATTCTATTAACTCCTCATACTTAGAGGCTTTTCCGACAAAAGAAGCTAATCAACTTCATATTCGTGTGTATTTCTGATGTTATGCTTATTTCAGACTTCCGCTAAATTTATCATGTTGATCTATCATTTTACGATTTAGTTATATGTATGTTCATGCCATGGGTCGACTTGGAGTCCCTTGGGGTTCCTTATTCTGTGTCTCGATCTGGGCCCATGTTTGGTCATGACAAACCTGGTATTAAAGTAATAGGTTTGAAGTGTACTAGGGTGTCTGAAAGGCGCATTGAGTAGAGTCTTTTTCATGGGTGTGAAGCGCGCCACACTTATGACGAAAAGGCTACGAGACATTTTGGAAATGTTTCCTTCTTTCATGATCTATGTCATGAGATGGAATGTCTCCCTATCCTTTTAACTCGTGCTATTCACAATTGCAGAATCATGACTCCCCGAAGAGTTAATGGTAGGAGGAATGGGAATGGGAACGTCCATGAGGATAGCAACGGAGACAACCACCAAGCCCCACCAGTCCATGGGCACCACGCATTAGAGCCGATCTTCCATGTTGAATTTAGGGCAACTATTCAGATGCTAGCATAGGCCTTGACTACTCAAGTCAACCAACAGCCAGTGGCACATGTTCCGCAGAATGGGAATGTGGCCGCAACTCTAGTCAGAGATTTCTTGAGGATGAACCCGCCGGAGTTTCTTGGTTACAAGGTGGATGAGGATCCACATGAGTTTATTCATGAGATTTTAAAGATCACCCAGGTCATGGGGGTGAATGATGTTGAGCATGCTATGTTGGCATCATATCAGTTGAAGGGGGTCGCACACATCTGGTTTCGACAGTGGAAGGATAGTAGGGCAATCGGAGCAGGCCCTATTAGTTAGGAGGAGTTCCATGCGGCTTTTCTGGATCGATTCTTCCCTCATGAGATGAGGGAGTTTAAGGAAACTAAGTTTGTAAATCTTAAGCAAGGGAAGATGACGGTGTAGGAGTATTCCCTTAAGTTCACTCGCCTATCAAAGTACGCCCCAGAGTTAGTGCTTGATCAGAGGGCGCAAGTGAGCAGGTTTGTTGATGGGGTGGCAGGCTATTTGGACAAGGATTGCAGGACTGCTATGCTCCTTCAAGATATGGATTTCCCTCGGATAGTCTTATATGCGTAGAAGATGGCGGCGACGCATATGAGGGAGAGAGAAGCCAAGAGGGCCAGGATTGATAGCTACAGATTCTCTTAGCCGAGGTCAGGGGGTGGGTACTGATAGTAGACCCACCAGAAATCTTCAACAATGTTGAGTGTGCCATCCAGACTTAGGCATGATTAGAGGGGGAGCGCATCAGGCTCTAGGGGTCAGAGTAGTAGAACTGCAGATTCCAGTATCCCAATTTGTGGCAGGTGTGGTCGGGGGCACACAGGTTAGTGCCTGGATGATACAGGTGCTTACTTAGGGTGTGGGAAGACCGGATATATGCTTAGGGATTGCCCAGAAGATAAACAGGGCCATCATAGGGGTCGAGGTCCAGCTTCCAATTCAACAGCTCCACCTGCACGCTCAGCACAACAGGGGGCATGTACTAGCACAGATGGTGGTCAGCGCAAAAACAGATTTTATGCCTTAGCATCCCGCCAGGAGCAGGAGGTCTCCCTGGATGTAGTCACTGGTATATTGCGAGTTTTCCATCTTGATGTATATTCCTTGTTAGATCTAGGGGTGACCTTGTCTTTTATGACACTTTATGTGGCTAGTAGTTTCAGAGTCAGTCCCGAAGTCTTGTCATAACCCTTATCAGTCTCTACTCCAGTGGGTGACTCAGTTGTACCTAGATGAGTGTATAGAAGTTTCCTGGTCTCAGTCCTTCAGAAAGTCACCTCAGCAGATTTAGTAGAGTTAGCCATGAGAGATATTGATGTTATCCTCGACATGATGATAGGACTGGATTTAGTCTATGAAGCTATGGAGAAGGTTCAACTCATAGGGGATAGGTTGAAAACAACTCAAAGTCTCCAAAACTGTTATGCCAATGTGAGTAGCAGAGAACTAGAGTTCGAAGTGGATGATTGAGTGTTTCTGAAGGTGTCTCCCATGAAGGGACTGATGAGGTTTAGAAAGCAAGGAAAACTCAGCCTTCGCTATGTTGGCCCCTACTGGATTGTGAAACGGGTGGGCAAGGTGCCATATGAATTGGATTTACCCTCAAAATTAGCTCCTGTTCATCCTGTTTTTCATGTATCGCTCTTAAAGAAGTGTTTGGGTGATCCATCTTTAGTTGTCCTAGTTGACAGTGTCGGTCTGAAGGATAGCCTTAGTTATGAAGAGGTTCCGATGGAAATACTAGATCGACAGGTTCGAAGGCTAAGAAATAAGGAAGTAGCTTCAATTAAAGTTTTATGAAGGAATTAGCATGTTGAGGGAGCTACATGGGAAGCCGAAGCGGACATGATGGCTAGATACCCACATTTATTCTTTACCGGCTCAGTTCCAGCTTGAGATATCAGTGTTGCGCCGATACTCTATTTAGTTTTCATGTTCAATTCGTGTGCCCAAGTTTCTTTTATGTCAAAGTATGTATGTATGGTTTGTGTATTCAGTTCAGCCATGTAGTTCAGTTTGGAGGTAGTTGTTCTATCAGTTCTTAACTTGAATGATCAGTATTTGAATATGATGATTGCATTTCTCTATATTCGAGGATGAATTTTCCCAAGGGAGAGATATTGTAATACCTCGAAAGCCCAAAGATTAGACTTGGGAGATGAAATGAAAAAAACTAGAAATCTGGCACCAGGTCATAGAACAAGCCATTCTGTGACCTATGGGGTAGACCACAAGTCGTGAGGAGACTCATGGTGAGGTTCAGGGTGTGAGTTGAATGTTGAGTTTTGGAATTCCCCATGGACCTGACCCACTAGTTGTGGTCAGTCACCACAACTCGTTGAGTCCTTCATGGGCAAAGGTTAAAGGAAAGTGAAGGAAATCGAGCAGCGTACCCTACGGAAGGTCCCAATGATTTGTAGTCAGTTACAACAATTCGCGGTATGGGTCGTGGTCAGCTGGTTGGTTATAATTTTAAATCTTAGGCAGTGAAGGTGATGAACTCATGGTCACCAAAAATGACTCGTGAGGTCCCTCATGACGAGCCCCTGATAAGCTCTTAGACAGTTCCCTCGACATCCGATGCCATGACTCATTCCCTTGGACAACAACTCGTCCAGTCCCTTGTTGGGACCGGCAGTCAGTTATTTCCTACATATTTAGTAAGGGCTTTTCCGTAATTTCTCAAATCCTAAGGCCTAAACTACGTCGTTTTAAGCTATGAATGATGAGTTTTAAGAGGGCAAGTTCATTTTAGCCCATTCTTACTCAGCATGCAAAGTTAGAATGTTAGAGAGGTGATCAAGCTCATTCTCCTTCAAGTTTTCTTCAATTCTTCATTGGGCAATCAAGGAATGATAAAATCAGTTCTTCCCAGGTATGTTGGGTTATGAATGGGTGAATCCGTTCACACCCATGCCCAATCCCTCTCTAAATCATAAAAATTCATGTGTTGCTTCTATGGGGTTTTAACCTAATGCATGAGGTTTCTAAATTACTACATGGGTATGATTTAAAGATGTTTCTATTATTGAAATATGATTCATGGGCAAGTTTTATGTTGTTTTCAATTAAAATCATGTTTCAAGCTTTATAAATAAAAATGCCCAATTTTTAGAAGTTTATGAAAGTTGAGATTTATGATGAATGTCCTAGTATGATGAGATATTTATGATGAAAAGCATGTTTCAAGTTACCCATGTATATGATCATGTTTTCAAGTGAATTATGTATTTTCAAGCATGTTAAAGTATCGGGCAATGCCCATATGTTCAAGTATGATTATGATTTTACAAATTTATCTTACCATATGGTTTTGGAGCAAAGACTCCGAATTATTTTCAGCTTGTGGTATGGTTTGAGATAAAGCTTCTCATATTTGATTTCTGATTTGAGATTTATTTGATTATTGAGCTTTATCAATAGACGACGGTGAGCTTCATTGAAAAATTATGGAGAGCATATGCATATTTTTGGGAGTAGTGTCTAACACCAAGTAGGCTAAGAGTCTATCACATTATGCCTCAGAACTACGCGCCAATGTAGGTTTATCCATATTATATATACTTTGGGACCTCCCTTGTGAGCTATCCCCTGCCCCCTTTGGGCCATGAGCTTGATATCGATATCATGGTATCGTCCTTAGCCCTAACAAGGTTTTGGAAGGCTCTACCCACTTGAGTGTGATAGTTGGGACCACGTAAGCTCTATCGTGGTATGTTGGTTAAAAGATGAGTCTCCCATTTCTCCTCTTGATTTCAGTTATGCATGTCTATTACTCATGGTATATATATATGTTCTAAAACAGGTTTGACCCAATGTTTTGTTTTACTTATGATTATCAGATTTTAGCTTTGGGTCAATCGATTAAGTTATGATATTATGTTATGTTGAGATCATGATTTTACAAAAAAGCATGCAAGCCCTACTCTCAGATTCTTATCTTAATCATGTTTTATGTTATGCTTGTTTTAAATGATTTTACTTGTTTAAGTGGTTTTACTTACCTTGCATACTCAGTACATTCCACGTACTGACCGCATACTCTATGTTGTATCATGCTCCGATCATCAGATTCAGTCCTGCCACTAGCCAACTTTCAGAGTTTGCTTCAGTCCCGATTGGTAAGTGCTCATCTATTGAGGGCTCCTCTTTATTTCAATTATGATTGAGTATATTTAGTTTTCAGTTTTAGAGAGTTAGTTGGGGTTTTGTCCCATCAACTCATCAGACATAGAGGCTTTTCAGACAAAAAAATGTAATCAGCTTCAGATTCGTGTGTATTTCTGATGTTATGCTTATTTCAGAGTTTTGCTAAATTTATCATGTTGATCTATCGTTTTACGATTTAGTTAGATTTATGTTCATGCCATGGGTTGACTTTGAGTCCCTCGGGGTTCCTTGTCCCGTGTCTCGATCCGGGCCCATGTTTGGGTCGTGAAAAGTTTTTGCTTAGTTTTTGAGTTGATTATATGGATTTTATGACCTTTTTTCCTTTGTTGTTTGCAGATACCTAAATGTGTAGAAAAGAGCAAAAATGGAGCAAAAAGAAGGAAGTGAGATCAAATCGGCGGTCCACCGATGAAAATCGGCGAAACACCGGTCAAAGGCCGATTATCACTGCTTCTGAAGAAAAATGCCACCAGCAAAACATGAGTTGCCAACGGTGACTCGCCGGTCCAGTCACTGAATGAAATTCGATCTTCTTGAATGAAAAACAAAGACTCGGCGGTTCACGGATTTGAACAGGCGAACTGTCGGTGCCTCCGCTGATTCTAGAACGATGCTCAGGGGTAAAATTGTCCAGCATGGAAAAAGAGGGAGAAAATGTCCTATTTTCAAGGATATAAATGCTAGAGAAAGTACTGTGTACTGAAGATATCATAGCAGAGTATATCACATCATCTCTTTCCTTTCTTAGCTATAGAACATTCTTTTAGTAGAGAAAAGGAGATTTTGATTGGTAGACTTTGAAAAGTACTATTCTCTACTTCTTCTTCTTATTAGTAAGGTACATCTATTGTTGGAGACTATTTGTGAATTTGATTTTTATTACTCTTGTTATTAAATTCAATAAGTTTATTATTGAATGTGCTTTTGAATTTCTTAATCATGAGTAGCTAAATTATTAAGTAGAGGTGTGTGATGATGAATACTTAATTAGAGTGGGTATTGCTAGAGTCATCTTCATATTGTTTAAATAAGTGTAAATCTGTTAGATTCTCTTCAATCTTTAATGGAAGATCCATTGATTATGATGTGGGTCTATCTGTTCTTACTTGATTGTTGCTTGTAAAAGAATAATTAAGTATTGAAAGAGAATTTAATGGTAGGTATGGATGTGAGATTGTGAAATTGGGCTAGAAATAGGCAAAATTGCATTCTCACTCCTAATTAGTAGCTAAAAGCTAGAAATTAGTGCAGCTACTAATCAAAATCTGGTCGGGTTGAACTAATAGTGGCTAGAGGTTTGATAAAGCTCTAGTAAGAGGTAGTTATAAGGCCAAAAAGCAGTAATTACCCATTTCCTGAGATTATTTACACTAATTGAACTTATTAGATGACCTAGCATGTCCCTATCTAGTTAGTATATCATCTACATCACACCTCTAGTCTTTCACATTCTTGTCGACAACCTTGCTAATTTTGCTATTATAATCACCCATATTACCAAATATAATCCACTACAATTTCCAATCTCCCCTAATTTATTTGTTTTTATATTAACTCTATGTGGTGCAAGCTAACTTCAGTTTCTCAACCGACACTTGTAATTATCATTCACTAGTCCTTATGGGATTCGACCCTGACACCCATCGGGTTACTTGTTTGATACTTCGGCCATGTATATTCTTTTCATGAAGAATATATTTTGACGTTATCAATAGAGGGATACCAAGTGTTGCTCAATATATCCCCCATGAAGGGAGTAATGCGGTTTGGTAAGCGGGGCAAGCTTAGCCCAAGATACATTGGGCCGTTTGAGATTCTCCGATGTGTGTGGGGGAAGTAGCTTATGAATTAGCACTGCCACTGATCTTGGGCATATTTATACGACCAAACGCCATGTTTTCTCCCATACTATACCCTATTTGAGGATACCCGATGTATTCATGCATGCTTTGAATGTTTTATTCTTTTGGACTCATAAATGTGATGAGACTATTTGCAGGTGAAAAATACAGTAATTTCAGCTTGATTTTGCGGATGGATGCTCAGAGTTGAAGTGTGAGAAGTTTAAAAGAGATAAAATTGTTGTTGGAAGTCAATTCCATTCCTTTTTGGAGATTGTTCGTGTTCAACAAAGTTCCGCAATGTCTTGGTAGAAAAATTTAAATTTGGAAGGAACAAAACAGTGAGAAGCCACAATAGCAACGTGCCACGGAGGAGGTTTGGCACGATGGCCTCCGTGACATGTTGAAGTGTTGTTAGCTGATGGAGGTGAATTTCCAGTGAAGGACCGCATTGGGTCCGTGTCACAGAGCATCGTTGGCATGATAAGCTCCGTGGCACGGAGCTTGGTTTACCAGAACTTCATCAAATTCCAATGACTGTGCCCGACAACACCGTATCATAGAGCAGTTCCTCCGTGATGAGCTCCGTGTGAAGAAGCTAGGTATTCACTGTATTATTTTTCACTTGTCTAAATAGAGCACTTAGATTTTTTATTGGGATTATCTAAAATATTAGCAAGAACGTGGGAAACATGCAGTTGAGCTGAAGTAAAGTCCAAGATTCTGTCTCTTCTCTTTTCTTTTAATTTCAATTGTTCTTATGCTAAAAACTTATTCAGATATGTTTAATCAAAGAATGAGTGGCTAATTCACCTCATTCTGAGGTTGAGGCTATTTGAATGATTGTGTGAATTTTATTTTATTTTTAGCTTGAGTTTCTCTATCTTGAATGGTTGTTCTTCTATTCCTATTTTTTTTTGTATTTTAGTATTTGGCCAGCATTAAGATAAATTCATAACCTTATTATGAATCTAAAAGGAGAATTATTAGGATAGAATGAGAAATAGGGGAATGTGTTCTTTTCTTTTCTGTAAATTAAAGATAGGATTCACTTGTGGGATAGAAATATACCTGCAATGCCACATTTGGTTAATGAAGGAAACAAATGCTTCTAGACCTAAGATGAATTATTGCATCATAATTTAATAAGTGTAGTTGCAAAGGGCATAATTAGTCAATTGGCTAGAACTTCGAAAGACCATAGTTAGACTTTAATTCCTCATAACCATCTACCCGATAGAGAACGTAGCTGAAGAAAAATACATGTTGTACATGATTGCGTCTCATGCCTTAACCTTAGAATATTCTTTCATATTGAGTTAAATAAATGTTATTAAATTCATTGATTGTTACTTTCATTATTATTTACATTTTAATAACTCATAAATTACTAGATTACTTACACACTTGTGTGAAATAATTGTTAACACTAAAATAGAAAAATCTCTGTCTTGAGTTCCTATGGGTTCAATATCCGGCTTGAAAGAGCCATTATATTACTTGTACGACCACATGCACTTGCGTGTGCTTGGGCGACAACAAATTTTTGGTGCCGTCGCCGGGGACATGCAGAATTTATGACTTACTAAATTTTAGTTTTGCTATATTTCGTACAAGTGTTGACAACTTTGATCTTAGCTGCTACACTTGCAGTTACAAGGCAATTTGTGAAAGCTAGCACGTGATAGAGAATTAGTTGATCTGTATTTGGAGCTTGAAAGACAGTTACATTTATTAAGGAGGGCAGCTCTCCAAAGTCCTATTCCACTAGTTCCACAGGCTCCACTCAGGGAAGATCCACCAGCTAAACAGGAAGACGATTTACTAGAAAGGATGGTGTGAGACCAATGCCCAAGGTGGCAATCCCACACACGAACAATGTTACCTGTAGCATTCACAGGCCAGAGCTAGGAGGTAGATTTGACCTGAAATAGAATATGGTGTAGCTCTTCCATACTAGCGGATAATTTACAGGTCTTTCTCATGAAGACTCGCAGCAGCACCTACAAAATTTTGTAGAGATAAGTGACACATACATACCCACGGGGGTATCATCAGACTTTGTGAGGCTTATATTGTCCCCGTTTTCCTTGTTGGTAGAAGCAAAAAGGTGGATGAAAGCTGAAACACCTAACTCCATAACCACATGGGATAATCTGGCGAGGAAATTTTCATCAGGTTCTTTCCTTTTGGGAAGACAAGAAAGCTCAGAAGTCAGATTTTAAGCTTTAAACAGAGAGATGGTGAGAACCTGTACCAAGCTTGGGAGAGGTTCAAGTCTATGCTAAGAGATTGTCCTCACCATCACCAGCCAAATTATGTGTTGGTGCACACATTTATAGAAGGCTTGGAGCCCAACACCAAAATCCTTTTAGACTCCGCAGCTGGTGGACAAGCCTTGGTGAGGACACACCTGGACTGGATTTCGCAGGGCAACCTAGAATGGAATGCTGACACACCTGGAGGTATGGTGAAGAGAGAAGCAGGTGTCTTTGAGGTAGATAGGCTAACAGCTGTTGCTGCATAGATAGATGCGTTATATAATCAGATGAACAGTCACTTCAGTAACATGAACTTGGGGTAGCAACAAGCTCTTGTCAATGCAGTCCTGCAAGTGTGGTGTGAAGTTTGTGGTAGCAGTGAACACTCAGCAGAGACATGTGGTGCTAACCCAGACTCATTTTATTTTGTAGGGAATGCAAAAAGGAGCAACAATCAGCTTTATGGCAACAATTACAACCCCAACTAAAGGAGTCATCCGAATTTTTCATGGGGTGGAAATAGTCACCAAGGCCAAAGTTCGAATCAGGGTCCACACAGAAATTAGGGGGTAAATAAGAATTTCCAACCCTAGTTTAGAAGGAATAATGCTCCTACTCAATCTAGCAATATCGAGGATATGCTGAAGACAATTATAGCCAACCAAGTTCACATGGCAGGCTGACTAAAGAAAAATTGACAGCCGACATGAAAAATCAATTGTTTGCTACAAAGGCTTTGGAGATTCAGCTAGGACAGCTAGCTGGAGCCCAGAACACTTGATCCCAGGGTGGATTGCCAAGTAATACAGACACCAACTCGAAGCAGGTGTATGCCATCCCAACCAAAAGTGGTAAACAACTGAAGGAGTTGGTGCCAGAAAAGCCAACACAAAAAGCAATAATTATGGAAGAGGAGGCTGAGGAAAATGATAAAGAAGTCAGGAGTGGAGATTCTTCAGGAGCTGTGAAGTCACCACCACCACCCCTTTTCCCTCAAAAATTGAGGAAGCATAAGGAAGAAGTATGCTTCCAAAAATTTATTAAAGTATTAAAGCAGGTACACATTAATCTTCTAGTGGTGGATATTTTGCAGGGAATTCTAAATTATGCAAAATACATAAAAGATATTGTGGCGAAAAAGAGTAGACTGATGGAGTATGCCACAATTGCGCTTATTGAGGAGTACATATCACTAATACACAATAGGCTGCCTACAAAGCTTAAAGATCCAGGAAGTTTTACTATCCAGATCACCATTGGGCAATCCATTAGACCTGTGGTTTATGTGATCTTGGGGCGAGCATCAATCTGATTCCCACCTCAATGTTGAAGAAATTGGGTTTGGGTAGTCCAAGACCCAGAACTTTGATTTTGCAACTAGCGGATCATTTGTTGGTTAGACCAGATGGAATTGTGGAAGTTGTGCTAGTGCAAGTGGGCTCCCTTATCATTCCAGTGGACTTCATAATTCTTGATTTTGAGCTAGACCCAGAAGTCCCATTTATTTTGGGACATCCCTTTTTCGCAACCGGATGAGCCTTGATAGATATAGCTGCGGGGCAGCTAACTATGAGAGACCATGACAAGGTGGAAGTTTTTGATATCTATACAGATATAAAGCTACTTGCTTTTATGAGGAGTTGTCTGCCATTATTATTATTGACCAACAGTCAGCACTTCAACTCATTAAGGCAAAGGATCCCTTGGAAAGAGCGTTGGTGGGACATAATTAGTTTGAGGATGTTGTAACTTATGAATTGGTTCAAGCTTTGAATGCTGCCAACATGTTCTTTCGAGAGCAGGAGTTTGAATCTCTATAGAGATCTTAGGAGCCTCCACCTAAGCCATCTGTTGTGGAGGCCCCCAAACTAGAGCTGAAGGTATTTCCTCCACACCTCAAGTACGCATTCTTGGAGAAAGTTGATACACTGCTGGCCATTATTTCTGCAGGACTAGCAGAAGCACAGGTTCAAAAAGCATTGGCGGTCCTCAAAAGGAGGAAGAGATCCATAGGATGGCAAATGTCAGATATCCAAGGAATCAGTCCGGCCTTTTGCATGCACAAGATATTAATAGAGGAAAGATCTAAACTGATTATGCAGCATCAAAGGAGGTTGAACCGGTAATGAAAGATGTGGTATGGAAGGAAGTGATTAAGTGGTTAGATACGGGAGTGGTCTATCCCATCTCGGATAGTGAGGAGGCGGCCCGGTTAAGTATGTCCCAAAGCAAGAGGGTATGATAGTGATCACTAATGAGAAGAATGAGTTGATCCCGACTCGCACTGTCAGAGGCTAGCAGATTTGAATGGATTACAGAAAATTGAATGAGGCCACATGGAAAGAACACTATCCCATCCCATTTATTGACTAGATGTTGGACAGACTTGCAAGCTAGGAGTATTATTGCTTTCTGGACAGTTATTCTGGCTATAATCAAATAGTCATAGCCCTAGAAAATCAGTAGAAGACCACATTTACCTGTTCATATGGGACGTACGCCTTTAAGCGTATTCCTTTTAGGATATGCAATGCACCGACAACGTTCCAACGATGCATGATGGCTATATTTCATGACATGATGGAAGACTATGTGGAGGTATTTATGGTCGATTTATCCACTTTTGGTAACTCTTTTGTTTTGTATTTGCAGAATCTGGATAAGGTCTTGGCGAGGTGCGAAGATACAAACCTGGTATTAAACTAGGAGAAGGGCCACTTTTTAGTCAAGGAAGGTATTTTACTTGGCCACAAAGTGTCACAAAGAGGCTTGGAGGTTGATTGTGCCAATGTAGAGGTTAGTGAGAAGTATCAACCACTAGTATCTGTTAAGGGTGTCTGTAGTTTCTTGGGACACGTTGGGTTCTATAGACGATCCATTCGGGATTTTTCAAAGATCTCCAGACTAATGTGAAGAATACTAGAAAAATACATAAAGTTTGAGTTTGGAATATAATGTGTTAGTGATGTTCAGGTTGTTTTGCAACTACAAGCAAGTGCACGTGGTCGAACAAGTAGTAAAATCGCTTAAGTAAGCCAAGTATCGAACCCACAGGGACTGAACCAAGGTAATAATCGAATCAAACGTTAATAAACTCTAACTCCAATAATGAAGACAACAGTTTCAAGAAGATTTTGGGAGTTTGTTTCCTAATTTATACTAATAGATAACAAGTTTACAAATTGAGTCTGAACTATAGTAGTGAGCATGCTGAGGCTAAAACGAACATGCAGGGAAACAATTTACTGATACAAGTCGGTTAATCTTTCCTTCGGTTGCTAGTCAAGAATTATTGCCTATGGATTAAAACTCTCGTATTTAACCCAACTTAAGAATTAGGAACCTTCCACCTACATTTCTGTGATAAAAATAAATTCATGTTCTAGCCATACAAAACCGATTCCTTAATTGACTAATACGACTTTCAGATATATTTCTATTCTGAAGGTAAATCAATTCTCAATTTTCCCAAAACAAAAAGAGATCATATCCTACCAATTCACAACTTTCCAATTTCTTTCTCTTTCGAGCGAAAACCGGATTTTTTAGATGTACATTAACATTGGCCAAACATTAATGCAGTAAGAACAAGAATTGATAGAACAACCATGGAAGAAAAGATGAAAAACCAAGATGATCAATAATTACATTCCACTACAAATGTTCTTAACCACAACAAGAAGTGAATTTAGCCACTCATTTGTGGATTAAACATCATCAAATGAGTATAAATCATACAAACAATTGAAATAAAGGAGAAAGAGATAGAGAAGAACCCTAAGATTTTCGTCCCCTCAACTGCCTGTAACCCACGTCCTTGCTCAACTAAATCTGAATTCTTAAAAATAAACCTAAGTGTTCTATTTATACTAGTGGGAATTTTTCCCGGAATAACAAGCAACGTGTCACGGAGTGCATCGCGGAGCACTGCCTCCGTGACACGCCACAAACGCAGACCCGTACTGGAATCCGGTCCTCCAGCTCTTACTCCTCAACGTGCTCTTACTCCTCAACGTGCCACGGCATGTAACGCGGGGCTTGTCCAACGTGCCACGGCTCCAACGCGAATTTGGCCTAGTTTAATCATCCGGGGCAGAATGCCTCCGCGATGGCAGCGTGACCCAGCTCCATCGCGGAGCCCCTTAATTTGCTGCATTACCTTGGCCTTTTCCACTACTCGCTTCCGAGTCCATTCCCAATTTCTCCCAACATTCATCTTAGCTTCCTAAAATTACATTTTTCCTGCAAAACAACACTAATCATGTTGGTTAGTATAAATTCACATTTTAACTACAAATCACATGAGAATGTACAAATATCGATGGATAAACAAGACGAAATGAAGAATTTGAGTATCACTTGGGCATATAATTCTGCCCAACATCACTTACCCCACACTTAAAACCTTGTTCGTCCTCGAACAATAATCTCACATCTCATGCAATTGACACCCAATCATAGCTACTTTGGCTCGACAATTCAAGCTACGGTTATACCAATTATTTAACATAGTAAATCATCAAGAAAACATGCATAGTCTCATCAATACAATGACATTCAACACATTAAGACATCCTAGACTCAAGAGTCGACTCTCGATCTCGACAAACTCATGCAAATTAGCTGATCAAGATATCCAACATGAAATTCAGTCTCTTGTCAAGCATGTGCACTCACAACACAAGAGAATTTCCCCCTTTTCAATCATATGATCTCAAAAACACTACATGCAGGGCATATGAACACGATTTTGCTCTCTCTCCCAAAGAATTCACATGCATCATGTCATGAACCATAAGCTTGCCTCTAGTGTATTACTCCACTAATATAAGGATGAGTGATGCAAGATCACATAGGACTTAACGGGTTGTAATGTAAGCTAAGAACTAGTAAATACTGGGCTAACCAATAATAGCAACTAGCATCCTTAAGCGCTTTTAAATACATCCCACCAACATTATGGGCATTGTTTCTTCCCTTCATCCTCCCATTCTTGAAGTCTTTCTTTATTTTTATTCCCATATCTTTAAGCACACTCGACTTAATAACAAAGATTAGTTATACATCTTTATTTTATTAAATTCGGCCAGTGCACCCTTGACCTTTTCTTTACTTTCACCACTTCCGCTTTTCCTTTCTTTTTTCACACTTTTAACTCCTTGACACTGTGGGGAAATTATTTTTCTTGAGTGCTTAAGAGTTTTGGATCAAATTCATGGATAGTGAAAAGAAGGGGTTAAGCTCGGTTTGTACCTTTTCGACGAAAGAAAGAAAAAAATAGGCCAAAGGCTCAATGGGGCTAACTAGGATGTACATTCAAGGTAGGTACGATAATGGAAAAAAAACTTTCGGTTAAATCAAAGAAATGCCTACATACTTTCCTACACTACACATCCTTCATTTTGTTTCGTACACACACCAGGCAGGTTTTAGAAACATCACAATAGCATGGAATAATCGAAACCTCACCACACACTCATTGCACATGCTTAACTCAAGACATATTCACAGACTCTTCAATCAGCTAATCACAAGAATTCAAACATTAAGCCTCAATCACACCGAATCGAACTCTATGGTCTAGGTATCTGTCATACCCCACCTTGGAGGGTATGACGGGCACCTGGTGCCTGCTAGACTCTGAACTGCTAGATGGTCCAGCCTAAGCACGTCTGGTGCTTATGGCTGGCCCTGGCTCTATTCCAAGAAACCATCCATCTATATAACGGATGTAAACACAGCCTCTGGCCAACTGGCCTATAGCCATCTGTACCTGTACTATCAGCTAACCAGAACACATTCAATATAGGGGAGCCTATGCGGGCGGACAAGGCCACCATGCTGTCTAGTTATCCGTAATTCAACAATGAAGTATTGGAAAGCTACGTGACCAGCAAGGTCACCACTACTGTCAAGCTATGGCCCCATACGGCCAGCATAAAAGAAATAAAGTACTAACAGCTATACAACTACACGACCTCACACGACCGGCTCAACTGACCACAGGGAAATATATACAAACTGCAAGCCTCTAGGAATAACAATAGAAATAATCGGGACAGGGCCCTGACCTACCCGTACTGTACAACAAAAGAAAACGAAATACACCTCTGGGATTCAGTCTCCGGATGGCAGGAGCTGAATACTCGATCGCTGACAGGAATCACGAGGGATCGCCTCCTCGTCTATGAGTACCTGCAGGCAAGTAATGCAACGTCCCACCGGGCATCAGTACCGCTGGTACTGAGTATGTAAAGCAATAACTGAAAGAAATATCTGAAAACAACAATACAACTGATGAAACTGAAATAGGAAGAAAAAGATTAACTGTCTGATAATGTAGAACTCTACCTACTCATAACTATACTGGAAGGAGTAGGAGTCATACCTGGAGATGTATCGTTCTACTGTCGATCTACTCGTATCTAATGTAACATGGCATAACATAACATAACATAACATAGCATACACAAACCTTACCCGGCCCCCATAAGCCGGGAGGTACAACCAGCATGCAATCTATACCCCTACCCCGATCATCCCATCTCCTATAATAACTATAAGCATCCTGCTGGTCCCCTCGGTATGCCCTTGGGCTCACTGAGCCCCTGACTATAACTGTACCTAAGTCTGGAGGACTCCTGAATCAACACCCGGGCGTATCCGCTCGACAGGGGTGTGTAAGGGCCGACCAAGGCACAATATGGGGAAAACTGGCATCCCATCTTCGTCCCCTGTGGGACGGCATGCCACTCCATAGAGCGACGTGTCCTCGTCCTCTGGCGGACGAGTCGATACAGCTATTAACCCTGGGGCGGTCATGGATGCTAGGTAATCCAACCCCAAAACAATTTAACGGTCTCAACTAGTAATACTATCTGCATATCCCACATACTGCAGCTAATAGTAGTAAAGTATCCGTACATACTGTGTGCTGAACTAGTGATGGCAATGTGTACATACTTAATTCATGCTGAGACTGATAATAGTGTATATGTACAAATATAATATTCTGCCATACTGTACTGAGTCTAACGCTGAACAAGATATAGTTTTTCTGCTGAAAACCATGTTGTATACTGAGTTTCTATAGTAACATGATTTACTATCTCTAACATGCTTCCTAAACTTCATTTTAACCTATCATTCTACTTCTGAGATGCCTTACAGATATTACATTGTTTTACTGGGTTTCAACTGAATACGATAATATCCTAACATTCTGTACTACATCACATACTGAGCATGCTGTGCAGTTCCTAACACTTGTATTAGAATCTATATCGTGCTTGCAAGTTTCGTGCTAATTATAACCTGATGCTTCTAATATCATACCAACATTCATAATAAACATAATACATGACTTCTGAACATTCTACTGGTCTTTAAATTACTTTACTATACCGAGATTACTAACTTGCTGAGGAAACTAGCTTTACATACCTTCGCTTCTGATTTCCCGACTAACTGGCGTAGCTTGGTCAGTATTTCAGCTATTCCTCCCAACTGCATTCATATATATATCAATCAGTATTAAATACAACTTTATTCTGAATGACGACATCACTTTCGATATAATTATAGCCTAAGCTTAGGCTTATCGAAGGACGGTCAAAAACTCGCTATTTTCCAAAAGTCCAGAAGGGAGAAATATTCACTTCACCGCTAGAAACACATAGACACTAGTTTGGAGCAATTCCACTTACCTTAGTCCGATAGCTCAACGATTCGTCGGCCGTATTTCACGAAACTAAATCCGTAGGAATGCTCTCTGCTGCTAAATACCTCGGTATTTGAAGTTAATTTAGGTTTGGACTGCATTTGGCAGCGTAATCGGACGAAATTATACTACCCTCTTCGGTCTATTTCCTTTCTCTGGTTGTTCTCTCTGTTTTCTGGAAATTTTATAAGTTTAAAATGAATTAAAACCGAAGTGGGGCTTTATATACTTGGGCCTGGACAAGGCCAATGTGTCACGGAGCCAACGCGGAGACTCCACCTCCGTGACACGTTGCAATCGCGGAGGGGCTCTGCCTCGGCTCCTTCCGCGATGGTTCGACAGGTTATCCGTCCGATCCTTTCTCGGGCCTTTCTCTAGCACGTATGGCTTTCAAATATGCCTAACCACCGTGCAACTAGGCCACCTAGGTGTCAGAAATCTTACGGGGTATAACATTCTCCCCCCCTTAAGAACATTCGTCCTCGAATGGAAGCTGCTACCTAGAGGACTTCTCAATTTACTTTTTTTTTTGAAGAAAAATTTCGGCAAAGTCTCCCCTGTAATATGGACTATACCAAAAACCTGAAATGCAGAAAAGTCCAGCACAGGTACTGCACTCAATACTTTAAGATTCATTGGATAGCTAAGTATCAATCTTTCTCATTTATACATATACAACCATAAGGTACTACATAAGTAATAATACGGACATACCTGTCGCCTGACTAGGCCTGGAATAGGTGAGGATATCTAGCTTTCATATCTTCTTCAGCTTCCCACGTCATCTCCTCACAGTTCTTGTTACACCACAATACTTTGACAGACGTAATATCTTTAGTCCTCAACCTGCGAATCTGTCTGTCTAAGATAGCTACTGGAACATCTTCATATGCTAACTCTTTTGTGACCTGGACATCCTGAACTGGAACAACCGTGGAAGGGTCTCCTATGAACTTCCTCAACATAGATACATGGAATACCGGGTGAACAGATGCTAACTCCGGAGGCAAGTTCAATTCGTATGCAACTCGGCCTATTCTTCGCCGAATCTGATATGGCCCAATGAATCTCGAGCTAAGCTTGCCTTTCTTTCCAAATCTCATCACCCCTTTCATCGAAGACACTTTCAGATATACCCAGTCATTTACCGCAAATTCTAGATTTCTGCGCCGCATATCTGCATAAGACTTCTGGCGGCTCTGAGCAGTCAGTAGGCATTCTCTGATAAGCTTTACCTTCTCCTCGAACTGTTGAATGATGTCTGGCCCAATCAACGCTGATTCCCCCACTTCAAACCAGCCCACCAACGATCTACATTTTCGCCCATATAATGCTTCAAAGGGCGCCATCTGGATAGCTAAATGATAACTGTTATTATAGGCAAACTCAATCAACGAAAGATGCTCATCCCAGCTACCCCTAAAATCTAGTACACACGCTCGCAGCATATCTTCGAGCGTTTGGATAGTCCGCTCAGCCTGCCCATCTGTCTGAGGGTGGAATGCTGTGCTCAAATTAATCTGCGTTCCCAAACCCCTTTGGAATGACCGCCAGAATCTAGCTGTAAACTGTGCTCCCCTATCTGAAATAATGGATACCGGCACTCCATGTAATCTAACTATTTCTCTGATATATAATTCGGTATAATCCTCAGCCGAGAAGGTAGCCTTCACTGGCAGGAAATGAGCTGATTTTGTCAGCCTGTCAACTATTACCCAAATGAAATCATTTCTGCGTCTGGTATGGGGTAACCCTGTTACAAAATCCATATTTATCGCTTCCCATTTCCACGTAGGCACCGTTATATCTTGCGTCAAACCGCCAGGTTTCTAGTGCTCCGTTTTCACCTGCTGACAGTTAGGACATCTAGATACAAATTCATCTATTTCAGCTTTCATACCTGGCCACCAGTAGATGTCTCTGATGTCGTGGTACATTTTCGTTGCTCCTGGATTGAGGGAATAGCGAGCGTAATGTACCTCATGCATAATCTGCTGGTGAAGCCCTGAAACATTCGAAACACAAAGGCGGCCCTTACAGCGTAGCACATCATCCTCAGTCATTTGGAAATCTGACTCCTTACCTTTCTGAACTCTATCTCTGAGCTGGACTAAGTCAGGGTCCTCGTACTATCGTTCTTTTACCTCTGTAACTAATGATGACACAACAGAATTCTGAAATACCGTTCTATTATTTTCTGTTTCCATTACTCGAACGGCTAAACCAGCTAGCTGATGAATTTCCTTGGCTAACTCCCGCTTCTCAGGTCGCAAATACGCCAAACTCCCCATTGACTTACGGCTCAGGGCATCTGCCACTACATTAGCTTTTCCCGGGTGATACAGAATGTTCACATCATAATCTTTTAATAACTCCAACCAGCGACGTTGCCGCAGGTTCAGTTCCCTCTGAGTGAAGATATACTGTAGGCTCTTGTGATCTATAAAAATATCAACATGGATGCCATACAGGTAATGCCTCCACATCTTCAAGGCGTGGATCACTGCGGCTAATTCCAGGTCGTGGGTAGGCTAACTCTTTTCGTGTTTCCTCAGCTGTCTGGAAGCGTATGCAATCACTTTACCATGCTGCATCAACACACAACCTAACCCGACACCTGATGCGTCACAATACACCGAATAAACTTCTGTACCTTCCGGCAATGCTAACACTGGGGCGGAGGTTAATCTGTCTTTTAGTTCCTGGAAGCTCTGCTCGCATGCCTCTGTCCACTGAAACTTTACTGCTTTCTGTGTCAGTTTAGTCAGAGGTGCCACAATAGTCGAGAACCCTTCAACGAACCTCCTGTAATATCCTGCTAACCCCAGAAAGCTACGGACTTCAGTCGGAGTGGTAGGCCTAGGCCATGATTTAACTGCTTCTATTTTCTGCTTGTCAACTTGTACACCATCATCCGACACAATATGCCCTAAAAAGGCTACTGACTTAATCCAGAATTCACACTTAGAAAATTTAGCATATAGCTGGTGGTCCCTGAGGATCTGGAGCACTGTCCGCAAATGAGTCCGGTGATCTGCTTCAGAGCGAGAATACACCAGAATGTCATCAATGAATACTATCACGAACAAGTCCAGGAAGGGTCTGAAAATACTGTTCATCAGGTCCATGAAGATTGCCGGGGCATTCGTTAACCCGAAGGACATGACTAGAAATTCAAAATGTCCATATCGGGTCCTGAACGCTATCTTAGGAATATCCCTCTCACGTACTCGAACTTGGGGATATCCGGACTGCAGGTCAATCCTAGAAAAGTATCTGGATCCCTGCAACTGATCAAATAAGTCATCAATTCTGGGAAGCGGGTACTCGTTCTTTACTGTAACTTTGTTTAATTGCCGATAATCTATGCACATTCGGAGCGACCAATCTTTCTTCCTCACAAATAAAGCTGGCGCACCCCATGGTGAAGTACTCGGCCTGATAAAACCTTTATCCAATAAATCTTTCAACTTCTCCTTTAATTCTCTGAGTTTCGCAGGAGCCATGCGATAAGGAGGAATCGATATCGGCTGGGTGCCTGGTAATAAATCAATAGCAAAGTCTATTTCCCTTTCTGGGGGAATACCAGGTAACTCATCCGGAAACACATCAGGGAATTCATTCACTACCGGAACAGACTGGAGTGTCAGAGATTCTGCTTGGACATCCTGAACTCTGACCAGATGGTAAATACATCCCTTAGATATCAATTTCCTCGCCCGAAGGTAGGAAATAAACCTACCTTTTGGCGTAGTGGTGCTGCCCTTCCACTCCCGCACTGCTTCTCCTGGGAAGTGGAATCGGACCGTCTTGGTCCAACATTCAACATTGGCAAAGCACGACACTAACCAATCCATACCCATTATGGCATCGAAGTCTATCATTTCTAACTCGACCAGATCCACTGTGGTCTGACGGTCGTCAATCTCTACTGTACACCCCCGGTAAATTCTGCTAGCCACGATCGAGTCACCGACGGGTGTGGATACCGAAAAGGGCTACTTTAATAATTCTGGTACAATATTGAACTTTCGTGCCATAAATGGAGTAATGTAGGACAAAGTAGACCCTGGATCAATCAACACATAAGTAGGGTGTGAGCAGATAGTTAGCATACCTGTCACAACATCCGGTGACGCTTCCGAATCTTGCCTCCCTGGTAAAGCATATGTGCGGCTTGGACCCGCACCTGCACTGGAGGCCTCTGATCTTCCCCGACCCCTGCCTGCTGGAACTGAGGGCCTGCGCCCTGCCGAGGATGCTGTGGCTCGTGACCCTGCAGATGCCCTGTCCTGTCTATCCCGATCCTCTTGACCTCTGGCTGGTCAATATTTCATCAAATGGCCTTCTTGGCCACAAATATAACATCCGGTGGAGCCATACCTGCATGCTCCAGGATGGCGTCGGCTGCATATAGGGAAAAGTGGTAGGGTATACCTACTCTGCTCCGCCCTCCTCTGTAATGGTGAATCTGCCATCTGCGAGCCTCTACCGGTCTCTGACTGCCCCCTGCGGCTAAATCTACCCCTCTGCAACTGTGGTGGAGGCGGGGGCCTGGGCGGCCTATCTAACAATCATGGCTTGGGTCCTCCCCGAGCCTCCCTCTGTAACTCAACTAGCCTGTCCCGGCGGCGCTGTTCCTGATTAGCCCTCCTAATCTCCCGATGCCGCTGTCTGATGCCCTCCATATTCTGGGCAAATGCCTGAACTCGAGCAATGTCCATGTCCTCTCGCAGTGTGGCCGTAATACAAGTCTCAACATATTCTGGATTCAACTCCATGATAAAGCGATGTACTCTGGATGCCATGGTATCAACAAAGGCTGATGCATACCGAGCCAAAGAATCAAATCCGCCAGCCTGTGACGGTTCGTGTAGGGATTAGCTCATTTTTTTCATTGGTGACCACTATCATCCCTCCTTTCTTTGGGATGCACTGAAAGGGGCTGACCTATTCGCTGTCTGAAATAGGATAGACCACACCTGCATCAAGCCACATAATTATTTCTTTCCTAACCACATCCTTCATTGCCGGATTCAACCTTCGCTGAGGCTGAACAGTTGGCTTTGGTCCTGTCTCCATGAAAATTCTGTGTGTGCAAAAAGTTGGATTGATACCCTGAATATCTGACATTTGCCAGCCCATTGCTTTCTTCCTTCTTCTGAGGACACCCAATGCTTCCTTTTCCTGTGCCTCCGTCAATTCTGCGGAGATGTTGACTGGCAAAGTATCATCTTCCCCCCAAAAGATATATTTTAAATGGGGAGGCAATTCTTTCAATTCCAGCTTTGGTGCTTCCTCAATAGATGGTTTCGGCAATGGTTCCAGAGACCTTATTAAAGGCTGAAATTCCTGCTTCCTGGGATGCCTTTGTGGCTCATTCAGCATTTGCATCACCTCATAAGCATCTCTATCTCTGAAATGATCGGAGTTCATCAACGCTCTTTCCAATGGGTCTTGAGATTCAACAATCTGACGAATTTCTGCTTGATCAAGCACACTGATTGCTGAAAGCTCCTCATGCCCTTAAATACATCAAATACCTCTACTTTGTCATGTGCCTGCATGGTTAGCTGCCCTGCGGCTACATCAATCAAAGCTTTATCGGTTTCCCAGAAAGGACGTCCCAAAATAAATGGGACATCCGCATCCGACTCAAAATCCAGCACGACAAAGTCTACTGGGAAGATCAGGGAACCCACTTGCACCAACACGTCCTCCACAATGCCATCTGGTCTGGCCAAGGAACGATCCGCTAATTGCAAGATCACTATCGTTGGTCTAGGACTGCCTAGCCCTAATTTCTTGAATACCGATGTCGGCATCAAGTTAATGCTCGCTCCCAAATTGCATAATCCGCGAGCTTGGATACTCTGCCCGATTGTAAGTTGAATTGTAAAGCTCCCAGGGTCTTTGAGCTTTGTGGGCAACCTATTTTGTATCCGGGAAGTGCACTCCTCCATAAGCGCCACCGTAGCGTACTCTGTCAACCTGTTTTTGTTCGGCACGATGTCCTTGATTTATTTCGCGTACTTCGGCACTCCCTGCAAAACATCAACAAGAGGTAAATTAATGTGTACCTGTTCAAGCACCTCCATGAACTTTTTGAAATACGCTTCCTCCTTGTGTTTCTTTAATCTTTGAGGGAATGGGGGTGGTGGTCTTTCTGGTTCAGCTTCCTTCTCCTTCCCCCTATCATCGTTGTGTTCCCTCTCATTCTCCACTGCTCCCGACTGCTGCGGTGGTCTTTCTGGTTCCACCTCCTTGAGTTGTAAACCACTCCTTGTGGTCACTACATTCACTTGCTTGGGGTTGGGGTTAGTGTCACTCGGAAGTCCTCCTCTCGGCCTGGTGTTTTGAGCTCTATCTAGTTGACCAAACTGGTACTCCAACGCCTTTGTAGCTAATTGATTGTTCTTTACATTGGCTGCCAATTTCACATAGTCAGCCTGCAATTGAGCCTTGTTAGCTATCATCATTTTGAACATTTCCTCAATGCTGGGTGATGGTGGTGGAGGAGCTGCATTGTTGCTTCTGTATTGCGACTGATAGTTCTGCTGCCCTCCTTGATTTCTCTGTGCCCCCTGACTCGAACTCTGCCCTTGATGGCTGTTACTACCCCAAGAGAAATTCGGGTGACTCCTCCAATTAGAGTTGTAGTTGTTTCCATACTATTGGTGATTATTTCTCTGTACATTACCAACAAAGTTCACTGAATCAGGATTCACACCACAACACTCAGCTGAGTGTTCATTACTGTCGCACACTTCACACCAAATCTGCTGCACTACATTCACTAGGGCTTGAGACTGATTCATGCTCATATTGCTGAAGTGGGTGTTGAGTTGATTCTGTAACGCAGCTATCTGTGCAGCGATAGCTGTAAAACCATCCACTTCCAAGACTCCTGCCGCTTTCCTTGTTCCTCCTCTAGAAGAGTCCGCATTCCACTCTGGATTTCCCTGCGAAATATGATTTAACAAAGTATACAACTCCTCATAAGTTTTTTCTAATGCTTGTCCCCCAGCTGCTGAGTCTAGAAATTTTTTTGTGTGGGGTTCCAAACCCTCTATGAAAGTATGCACCAGCACATCATTGGATTGGTGATGATGAGGACAATCCCGCAACATAGATTTGAATCTTTCCCAAGCTTGATACAGATTCTCCCCCTCTCTTTTTTTAAAAATTAGAATTTGACTTCTAAGTCTTGCTGTTTTACCGGATGGAAAGAACCGTATCAAGAATTTCTTTGCAAGACCATCCCAAGTAGTGATGGAATTAGGTGGCTCAGCTTTCAGCCACCTCTTTACTTCTCCCAAAAGTGAAAATGGGAACAATGTAAGCCTGACGTAATCGGATGACACTCCAGCAGGGATGTAAGTTTCACTTATCTCCAAAAAGTTTTGGAGATGTTGTTGTGGATCCTCGTGAGGGAGACCTGTGAATTGCCTGCTGCTGTGTAGCAATCGCACCATATTTTGTTTAAGCTCGAACCTCCCTCCTGGCTCAGGTTTGCGGATGCTAGATGTAACATTGTTAGCATGTGGGATTGCCACTTCGCGAACCGGCCTAGCTGCCATTTCTTCGGGCACTAACACGGCCCTTTCAAGTGGTGGATTCTGTTGTTGCTCCAGGATTGTTTGGTTGAGCAACTGTAGATTTCTCTCTAGAGATTCTCTCCTTTGACGATGGAATTGTCTTTCCGGCTCTAAGTGTGAATCCACCAGCTCCTTGTCTCTTGCCAGTGTTCAACAGAATTCAATATATGCAAAAGACAGGCTAAGATCAAGTTGTCAACACTAATAAGAAATTGTAAACTAACACTTACAAAAACAATTTTACCAATTGCCAGTCCCCGGCAACGGCGCCAAAAACTTGTTCGGGCTGTTTCGCAACTACACGCAAGTGCACGTGGTCGTACAAGTAGTAAAATGGCTTAAGTAAGCCAAGTATCGATCCCATAGGGACTGAACCAAGGTAATAATCGAATCAAGTGTTAATAAACTCTAACTCTAATAATGCAGACAACAGTTTCAAGAAGATTTTGGGAGTTTGTTTCCTAATTTATACTAATCTAGAACAAGTTTACAAATTGAGTCTGAACTATTGTAGTGAGCATGCTGAGGCTAAAACGAACATGTAGGGAAGCAATTTATTGATATAAGTCGGTTAATCTTTCCTTCGGTTGCTAGTCAAGAATTATTGCCTATGGATTAAAACTCTCGTATTTAACCCAACTTAAGAATCATGGACCTTCCACCTACATTTCTGTGATAAAAAGAAATTCATGTTCTAGCCATACAAAACCGATTCCTTAATTGACTAATACGACTTTCATATATATTTCTATTCTGAAGGTAAATCAATTTTCAATTTTCCCAAACCAAGAAGAGATCATATCCTACCAATTCACAACTTTCCAATTTCTTTCTCTTTCGAGCGAAAACCGGATTTTTTAGATGTACATTAACATTGGCCAAACATTATTGCAGTAAGAACAAGAATTGATAGAACATCCATGGAAGAAAAGATGAAAAACCAAGATGATCAATAATTACATTCCACTACAAATGTTCTTAACCTCAGCAAGAGGTGAATTTAGCCACTCATTTGTGGATTAAACATCATCAAATGAGTATAAATCATACAAACAATTGAAATAAAGGAGAAAGAGATAGAGAAGAACCCTAAGATTTTCGTCCCCTCAACTGCCTGTAACCCACGTCCTTGCTCAACTAAATTAGAATTCTTAAAAATAAACCTAAGTGTGCTATTTATACTAGTGGGAATTATTCCCGGAATAACAAGCAACGTGTCACGGAGTGCATCGCAGAGCACTGCCTCCGTGACACGCCTCAAACGCGGACCTGTACTAGAATTCGGTCCTCCAGCTCTTACTCCTCAACGTGCCACGACATGCAACGCGGGGCTTGGCCAACGTGCCACGGCTCCAACGCGGACCTTCACTGGAATTTGGTCTATTTTAATCATCCGGGGCAGAATGGCTCCGTGATGGCAGCGTGACACGGCTCCATCACGGAGCCCCTTAATTTGCTGCATTACCTTGGCCTTTTCCACTGCTCGCTTCCGAGTCCATTCCCGATTTCTCCTAACATGCATCTTAGCTTCCTTAAATTACATTTTTCCTGCAAAACAACACTAATCATGTTGGTTAGTATAAATTCACATTTTAACTACAAATCACATGACAATGTACCAATATCGATGGATAAACAAGACGAAATGAAGCATTTGAGTATCACTTAGGCATAAAATTCTGCCCAAGATCAAGTGCTTTTGAGGAGCTAAAGAAGAAGCTAATGGAAGCTTCTATTCTGATTGCTCTTGATTGGGAGCTCCCATTTAAGCTGATGTGCGACATCAGTGATGTGGCTATGGGTCAGTATTGGGGCAAAGGCGAGAAAAGATTTTTCACTCCATATACTATGCAAGAAAAACGTTGGATGCTGCTTAGGCTTATTATACTTTCACATCTAAGGTGATGCATTCGATAAATTCAGGTGCTATCTTGTTGGATGCACACAGATCATACTGCGATTCGTTACTTATTCAATAAGAAGGACACCAAGACCAAGTTGATTAGGTGGATATTATTATTGCAGGAGTTTGATTTGGAAATTCGAGATAGAAAGGGCAACAAAAATCAAGAAGCAGACCACTTATCGCGATTAGAGGACAAGTCACATGTGTGTGATGAGGGGCGTATCCGAGAAGAGTTCCTTGATGAGTAACTCTTGGCACTAAGTATTGTTGAACTCCCTTGGTATGCAGACATAATGAACCTGATAGTAAGTGAAGTGTACCTACTAGAGGCAACTAGTCAAGAATGAAAGAAGTTGAAGTATGAGTCCCGATTCTACATGTGGGATGAATCATATTTATTCAAGTGGGTCCCAAATCAAGTGATGAGATAGTGCATTCCAGAGAGCCAGGTGCCACAAGTGTTGAGAAGCTGTCATTCTTCGTTGTGTAGTGGTTATCACAGAGGAGATCAAACTGCTCATAAGGTGCTCCAGTAAGGTTCTTTTGGCTAACCTTATTTAAGGATGTAGCAGCATATGTTAAGGCGTGTGATCAATGCCAGAGAATGGGCACAATTAGTAGAAAACATGAGATGCCTCTACACAATATCTTGGAAGTCGAGGTATTCCACGTGCGGGGGATAGATTTAATGGGACCATTTCCACCATCATTTGGCAATTAGTACATTCTAGTAGTAGTGCACTATGTCTCCAAGTGGGTTGAGGCCGTGGTTTTCCCCACTAATGATGCCAAGGTAGTGGCCAAATTTTTGAAGAAGCAGATCTTCTAGAGGTTTGGAACCACACTAGCTATTATCAGCAACAGAGGATCGTACTTTGTAAACAACTTGTTCTGAAACCTATTGGCCAAGTATAGGGTCCGGTATAAGGTTTATACCGCATACCACCCTTAGACTAGTAGATAGGTTAAAGTGTCGAATAGGGAAGTCAAGCAAATTCTATAGAAAACTGTGAACGCTTAATGTAAGGATTGTGCAAGAAAATTAGGTGATGCCATGTAGGCATATCGGAACGCCTATAAGACACCAATTAGGACTTTACCATATTGGTTGGTCTATGGAAAGGCTTGCCACTTGCTTGTGGAGCTTGAACATCAGGCATACTGGGCCATGAGGAACTTAAACATGGATCTTGAGTTAATTGGGAAAAGGAGGATATTGCAATTGCATGAACTTGAAGATTTTTGGTGGCAAGCCTATGAGAGTGTGAAGCTATATAAAGAGAAGACCAAGAGATGGCACGACAAGCACATAGTGCCTCGAATGTTTGAGCCAAGGTAGATAGTGTTACTATTTAACTCCCGGTTGAAGTTATTTCTAGGAAAGTTGAGGTCCAAATGGTCTGGACCATTTGAGGTTGCTAGGATGACCCCATACGGGGCAGTTGAATTGTGGCAAGAAGATAAAAGTGCCACATTTTTGGTGAATGGTAAAAGGTGCAAGCATTATTGGGGTGAAGACATTAATTGAGAGAAGATGTCTATCACCTTATCTGACAAATGAGTGTGAGCTGAGTCGTGTCGCGATGGTAAATCAGGTGCTGCACAGGAGGCAACCCATGAATGTAATGTAATAGTCAGTTTTATTTGCAAAAGAGAGAGAGACAGATAGAAAAGTCATGCAATGACTAAAATTTCAGGCGCTAGGTGGGAGGCAAGCTACAATTTTCTAATTTATTTTTATTTTGGATGCAGTACAGGTTGAGGGAAAGCTAACAAAAGAAGTTGGGGATAAAAATGCATTGTGAAGGTGCAAGGTAAGTGAATGTCTGAAAGGACATCATCTAGTGAGCCTCCGCATTGTCTCTGTGTCACAGTGGAAAATGTCTGTGATGAGCCCCGTGGCATGGAGTAGTGTAAAAATCCAACACTGTAAAATAGTGTGGCTCCGTGATTGCTTTGTGTCACAGAGATATTCCTGCGCGACAGACTCCATGACATGTTGTTATGTATTGGCTGATGGGTCTCATTAAAAAGATATATTGACCCGCCCCAAATACTCCCCTTTATTTTATTTCTGCATTTTCATCCCTCAAAACCCCTCAATCGTGCAACATTCTTCCCCAACCCTTTCCCCTTTCCACAGTTCAAGCAATCTTCAATGTGCCACGCCTCTAAGTTCGAAATCCTTCTATCACTCCGTAAGAACAAGCTTCACATGTATGTTCGGTCTTCCATCTCCTCTCTTGTGTACATTCTTGGCCCAAACATTTGGTTAGGCAGTGGTAAAACATAATTCATGTGAACTTGGTAGATCATCATTTGTTGGTTAATCTTGCACTTAGTGATTATATTTGCTTCTTGCACTTGAATCCATGTTAGAATTGGTTTCTAAACAGTCATAAATCGTGCCTCTGTCCATTAATGTTATTTTTAACGAGTGGTAAATTTCAAATTATTGACTATTCATCAATAGGAGGAGTATGATAACTTTGTCAGGAAATCGGGGTCACACTTGTTGAAAATTAGTTCTTGCACTTGACCTACCAATGATTGCTTATGTTTTGTTAGCACAAATCAAAGGGAGGTTGGAGGAAGTTTGCATATGGGGTTAAAACACGGAATTTGTGTACCATGTGGGGTGTTCTTACAAGTGATAGGCCTATAAATTCTTTGAGTGGTACAAATCTTTCAGAATGTGGGCATGACTAGATTGTAAATTTCCTGATTACGTGTTCATAATTGATCGAAGTATGAGTAAAGAAATATGAACGTCATATAGTGCACAAGTCTTTCTTATAAGTTTCTAAATTGTATGAAGTCTGAGTAATAGCATATGCTTCTATGTTTCTTAATCGTAAGAAGTTTGAGTAATACAATATGCCTAATCAAGTGAATATCAAAGTGCAAATTGCATGAAGAGCTAAGTGTTGTATATCATTGTGCATATGCGAACTTGTAAAATTATTAAAGATGCTTCATTGTGGGAAAAACTAGTCAATGTGGTATGAATAAGGGGAAGTCTGAGTACTCGATAATTATGACTAGTGAACCCACATTAGGAATTAAGTGTAGGGTGATCACCAAAGCCCCGACTTAGTTTTGGCTAGCCATGTTAAATACCGACTAATTTGGTCTCTTTTCTTTGGTTGAACAGGTACAATGTCCTCTAGACAGGACAAAGGAAAAGGTGCTTTGTCCTCTAGTGGAGGTCGAAAGAGGATCAGATCAGGCGCAATTGTGTCAGCAGCCTCACCAGTTTCCAGGGGCCAGAAAAGGTGATTTGGCACCCACTGGGTGGTCGATGAAGGCAAGAAATGGCATGCCAAGCATAAGGAGTCGAAGTACTTTTTGGAGGAGAAAATTGATCAGAAAATTTTAGCACAGGAGTTCCCCCACATAATGCAAAGGTTACACACCCTAGGCATGGGATTCATTTTCAATAAGCCCAGGGAATGTAATTTTCATACGGTCTAAGAATTCAACGCAAATTGGGACCCCACTCTCTGCCAAACCACACAATCAAGATCTAGGGTCAAGTCATACCATTCAAAGAACATCACTTGAATACAATCCTAGGTACACCTAAAATGGATCCACGTCTACTCCGCTAGCTTAACATCACACCTCCATATGATTAAATTCAGCACACATTTTGCGGGCAATGATCGACAGCTCGATGGATTCACCACAAAGAGAAGGGTTATCATCAGACCTTTCCCTATGCACAGATGAACAAGGAAGCACGTTTCTAGCTAAAGATTGTTTGCAGCTGCCTCATTCCGGGGGAACACATGGCTGATATTACAAGGGAACAGGTCTGTTTGGTATACTCCTTGATGAGAGATGTTGAGATAAATGTGGGGATTGTGATCAAATCAGCCATGAGAAGGCTAGGCTGTATTAAGGGCATAGATATGGCTTTGGTGGCTTACTCACCACCTACCTCAAGAGCCAGGACATTGAGGAGGAGGACTTGGATAATAGGCCGAGGGTACAACGTCGTGCTATGGATGTGACAAAGACTAAGGCGCCAGATACTACTTATGGGCCAGTCCTCACATTAGCTAAGCGACATGCTCGAGATGATAGCTATGCTGCCAGGATGATTGGATAGCAAACGCTGCAACTTCAGATTGGTGCACGACCAACAACATAGGATGAGCTGTGGCAGGTGGATAGGGACTACCCCATGAATGAACATGCCAGAGCTATGTGTAAGATTGGGTTAGCGTTTGTAGAATCGATGGATGATGATGTACCCACCGATGAGGAGAGGCACCGAGTAGACTCAGACATTGAATTAGAGGATGATGAGGTAGATGATTCTGACCTTGGCGAGGAGGCCTTTGCACCGGATGAGGAGGTTCATATAGTTGTGTGATCAGGGAGTCTTCACCACCCTAACTCTATTTTTACATTGATTTTTTACTAGAAGTGGGGACAATTCTCAATTTAAGTGTGGGGTGGTCATGTGTTTGTCTATCTATGTGATTCTCTAAAAACTATGACATGCAATAACTAATAACAAGTAGATGTCGTGCATGTAATTTAGAGATAGAAGGACTTGGTACTTGGCATGTAATAGTTAGTAAGATTATCTATTTCTATTCTTATGTTGTTGCTTGTAATTATTTTTTATTTTTTTGGGTTTCTCGGCTTTTGCTTTCGGTGCTTTTCCCGAGAATAGTCCCTTTGAATCGAGTAGATTTTTTAGTCATAGGTAGAGACTGTTCCATATGATGGATGAATGACGACCATCTTAAAGGAAATTAGTCATGTTTAAGAAATAGAACCATCTCTAATGGGCTAGAGTACTCCAGTTGGTCAGATGCTAGACTTCATGGGATACAGATTCAAAAAAAAAAATGACGAGAATAATGGTAGGATCACATAAGGATTTGTTGCTTAACTCTAAACTATAAAATTATAGGCTTAATTGTGCTTTTCACTCAATATGGTGAAATGGTAAAAGAGGTCTAGGCTAACCAAATTTGAACCTCGGTGCCATGTGTAGTGAAAACTTGTTATATTTCTTGCTAACTAGAATCTAGAATTTTCCTTATTTGTATGAAAAGATGAGTTTACTATATAACTCATTGTGCTTTACCTTGATATTCTTCCTGGCGAACCCCTTTTGAGCCTTCAAGCCTATTTTTGTTGGAACAACTACATTAATTAGCCTTTTCCTATTTGTTCAAATGACAACAATGTTAATTTCATCAAAATAGGTCCTATTTTGCTTTATTGAGACATTATCTCAAAGGAAATGATCAAAGAAAAAGGCGAATAGTAAGGTGGGAAAGGATTAGTGCGTGCACTCAATTTGTCGCTCACAAGCTAAATATTATAATACACACACACACACACACACACACATACACACACACATAGAATTTATTTATGAGTCTAAGCCATGGGTACACCCTCCTTACACTTTGGATAAGGATAAGTAAGTGAAGGGAAAAACAATCTTGAAAGGGGCTGAAGTGAAGTGCTTAAAAGTGAAATGTGTAGTTGTTTTAAAGTGCATAGGAATAAGAGTCACTATGACCTAAATAATCGTACTAGTTCCATGGCCGACATTACAACCATGAAAAGCCCTTTTGATCCTACAAGTCATGTTATGCTTGGTTGAATAGTACACTACAAGAAAACTCATGGTGTGTTAAATATGCTTGAAATAATCTTTGGAGCGTGAGTGAATCATTTGTTAGAATGTGCTCAATTATAGACATATTGGTATCATGAGAGTAGGGATATTGCATACAAGTGAGGGGCACAATATGGTAAGACTTTAGTGAAGCTAATGACCTAACTACTATGATGTAACCATGTTGGCCCGGTTTTTGGTTGAAAAGTTATTCATTAAGGCTTGTCTGATTCTATTTATGAATGTGGTGAGTGATGATCATGCTTGATTAAATGAATTGTATTCCATGATTGAAGTGTTCAACATAGCTAGGAGTGAGTGATCTGGTTCCATTGATGATGGTAATGTTTAAATCATATTAAGGATGTTAAACGATTGTTCGAGGACGAACAAGGTTAGAAGTGTGGGGTAGTGATCTTGGGTGTATTTATACGACCAAACGCCATGTTTTTCCCATATTGTAGCCTATTTGAGGATACTACCGATGTATTCATGCATTCTTTGAATGATTTATTTTTTTGGACTCATAAATGTGATGAGACAATTTCCAAGTGAAAAATATAGTAATTTTAGCTTGATTTTGCGGATGGATGCTTGGAGTTAAAGTGCGAGAGGTTAATAGAGCTAAAAATTGTTGTTAGAAGTCAATTCTATGCCTCATTAGGGGTTGTTCGCGTTCAACAAAGTGCCCCAATGCTTGGTAGAAAAATGTATATTTGGAAGGCATAAAATAGCGAGCATCCGCAATAGCAATGTGCCACGAAAGAGGTTTGGTGCGTTGGCATCCGTGACACGCTGAAGTGTTGTAAGCTGATGGAGGTGAAGTTAAAGTGAAGGACCGCATTGGGTCTATGTCACGGAGCATAGTTAGTGCGATAAGCTCCATGACACAGAGCTGGGTTTACTAGAACTCCATCAAATTCCAGTGACTATCCGTGACAACTCCGTATCACGGAGCATCCCCTCTGCAATGAGCTCCGTGCCACAGAGCTAGTTATTCACCGTGTTATTTTTCACTTTTATTAATAGAACACTTAGATAAATATTAGCTAGAACGTGGGAAACAGATAGTTGAGCTAAAGAAAACTCTAGGGTTCTGTCACTTCTCTTTTCTTTTAATTTCAATTTTTCTTATGCTAAAAACTTGTTCGGAGATGTCTAATCAAAGACTGAGTGACTAATTCACCTTGTTCTGAGGTTGAGGCTATTCCCATGAGTGTATGATTTTTATTTTTTTTTCAGCTTGAGTTTCTCTATCTTGAATGATTGTTCTTCTATTCTTGTGTTCTTTTTGTATTTTAGTGTTTGGCCAGCATTAAGATAAATTCATAACCTTATTATGAATTTTACATGAGAATTATTAGGGTAGAATGAGGAATAGGGGAATGTTTTCTTATATTTGCTATAAATTAAATATAGGATTCACATGTGGGATAGAAATATACCTGCAATGTCATATCCGGTTAATAAAGGAAACAAATGCTTCTAGAACTAAGATGAAATATTGCATCACAAATTAATAAGTGTAGTTGCAAAGGTCATAATTAGGCAATTGGCTAGAGGTTTGAAAGACCATAGTTTGACTTTAATTCCTCATAACCATCAACCCAATGGAGAACGTAGCTGAAGAAAAATACATATTGTACATGATTGCATCTCATGACTTAACCTCAGAATATTCTTGCTTATTGAGTTAATCAACATTATTAAATTCATTGATTTTTTCGTTCATTATTATTTACATTTACAAAACTCATAAATTGCTGGATTACTTACGCACGTGTGTGAAATAATTGCGAATGCTAAAATAGAAAAATATATAAGTCTTGAGTCCCTGTGGGTTTGATATCCGGCTTGAAAGAGCCACTATATTACTTGTATGACCACGTACACTTGCGTGCGCTTCGGCGACAACAGCCACCGGGACTGTCAGAATACATCCCACCTTTCATTTTTTCATGTTGAAGAAATACCATGGAGATGGGTCGTACATAGTTAAATGGGACTCGGTGTTGCTGGATGAGAATTTGTCCTATAAGGAGGAGCTAGTGGAGATAGTAGATAGAGAGGTTCGGAAGTTGAGATTGAAGGAGATTGCAACGGTAAAGGTCCAATGGAAGAATCGTCTCATAGAGAAAGCCACTTGGGAGATCGAGGCCGAGATGCAGAACAAATACCCTCAATTATTTGGTGAATTTGGTATGCTCTCTTCCTTGCTTTTGTAGGTCCTTTGGGGATGAAGAATATTTTAATTGGTATATGATGTGACGACTAGTACGTCATCAGGAAGGGAGTGAGTTTAGAACACCCTAACTGGCCTAGGTTAAGTATAGAAAGGTGTTATTGTGAGAGATAGTAAAAATTTTGATGTTGAGGAGTGGGTTGATAGCAAGATTGGGAGCTACTGGTTACCGGAGACCGCTATTGTGGTGGGATTTCTGAAGCAATGAGACCGTTGTGACGGTCAGAGTCCCGCTGTAATGGACCTGCAGATTAATTGTTGGATTTGTTGTAGTAGTGTCCTGACCTCCATAGCGGGTCTGCTGCAGCGGATGACAGGAGTTAGAAAGTGGATTTTAAGTGGAATTTCAGGGGTTATACCCCATTATTTCCATAGCATGAACTCCTAAGAGCTAGAGACGATTTTGCTAAGGAGCAGTTCAATTTCCCTTCTCAAGGTAAGAAACTCAACTTACTCCTTCTATGGTTGATTACTTAACACCTAGGAATCAAGAGGGGGACCCCTAATAGTGATTTTTCTAGGAAGAGAACCCTAAGATGGTATAACTAGGGATAAATTAGGGGTAAGTAATGGGTGTTGATTCTATTTTTAAAAGGGAGTAATGATCACTCCTTAAGGCGTAGTTCTTATAGAACGTGGTTAATGTTGAAATTGAGACCTAGAACTAGGTGAATGGACTTTACCCTTAAAGGTTGTCTTAAAGAGGGTTTGAGGGAGTAACGTTTAAAAATTGAGCCATGCGAAACAAAGTGGTTTGTGATAATGGGTAGAATGGGTGGATTTGAATCTTCAAAACCCTTGCTTTTGTAGTAGACTATTGAATTATTTTAACCTCTTATTTTTAGGCTTTGAATATTCGGAGGCGTTGATGAAATGCAAGGCTCCAGCAAATTGATTGTTATTTGAATCATCCAAATCGAGGTAGTTTATGGTTTATAAGGAGTTAGACTTTATATAATGACATGTATGTGTGTGGAATGGTAATGGGTTGGATTGGTCCTCGGACATTAGTTGTTGTGATAATTTCCCTATTAAACTCAATTGCTAAAGTGAATTTGATATGATGTTGTTACTGAAGTGATGTGGAATTTGATGTTTGAGATGTTATATATGTTCTTTTGTATTGTCATGAAAGTGAATGATGAATTGTTTAGATAATCAAGTCGAGGGAGGTAAGATGAGATCTCCTAAAAATCATAACAACTGACTTTAATGATTATATATTTACTATGAGAATGAATGTGGATAATATGAATATCCTAAGATGAGTGACTCATGCTCGATGGGATTATCCAGACGAGCAAGATAGACTGGGTGGCTCGTGTGAGGGGAGCTTCAGATGAGCATATGAGTGGGAGTAGGTACCATGTTGGTACAGTTTATGAATTTCTAGAGTCCCCTGCAAGTCATAACTGGAAGGATAGAAATAAAACCATCTGATATGTGTGTACATCGATATTCAGAGAGTGAGGGTTCATGGTGATGTGATGCAGGCGTGTGCTCGACATGTTACCATTCCTTGTGTTAATTTTTATATTGTAAGAATGTGAGAATGGAGCCAAGTATGTGTATCTGGCTGAACTAAACTTGTGGTCATGTGTTGCCGTCTGAATTGTTGAGGCATTGCAATGACTTGACAAATGGAATATTTAAGCGAGAACTGGTGATTGAGTTGTGCAACCTTTCAAAATGATTCATTCTATACCTTACATGGTTACATGATAGCTTTCATATATTGATGACTGTAAAATATGTGGATGATTATGATGATGTGTAGGTTGTAAAGAGTTGGTGAAATGTTTAATATGCAACTAAATTGAGCTACTACCAAGGTAGTACTATTGCAAATGGACTTGTTCCGTAGTGGTGAGATTACGGCAGTGGTCAAGTGATCACTGCAATGATGGCCCAATCCAGTGAGAAGCCCTGTTAGCACCTGAGTATATCTAATTCCTGAAATAAGTATTGCGATGTATGAATGATGTTCTGGGCTGTGAGATATTGTTGTATGTACGTATGTATGTTATTATGTAAGGTTGGTCAATAATGCCTATCATTATTGTATTTCGTACTGACTCTACTCATTCACTTCTTTTCAAAGTGCAAATTCGATCCCGAAAGCTCATCACGATCTCACCTCTAGAGCAGTAGCAGACCAACGGAAAGGTGAGCGACATAAGATGGGCAGTTCTACACCTCCACCGAAGTTGTCTCTCATCCAGACATTACAGATTTTATTTATTTTGGTTTGATTCAATCCTAGACAATGTTATATTGACGTCTTAAAGTGCAATGACAATCAGGTTCCAGGAATACTATTGTAGGAGTTTAATTTCGGTTCCTTAAATTATATCAATGACTCACCAATTTATTTTTTAATGTTTTTTATTTAACCTAAATGTTTAAGATTTTGAGGGTAATAATTGGGAATGATTGGTTAGCTCATTGGGGGTTAGTTTGGGTGCCAATCACGGCTATTCTGGTCGTGACATAGAACCACAAATGGCTTCAAGCTAACTCATGGAACACGTATAACACATCATTAAGAGCATAAATTGAGGGGAAATCCAACATATAACAAAAGCATAAGAGAAATTCTAGAGTATCATAAATCATATGGACAGGGACAACAAGTCAAAACCGCTGAACGTCTTACATCAAGTCTGAAGGCCTCTACTCATATGATGAGCTGATAGGACAACACCCTCAAATAGCTCTACTAAAGTCTGAAACATAAAGACATAAAAAGAGACATGCATCACAAATGTAGTCCTTAGGTGATGAGGTCTCACCAAAACAGCTGGGGCTGAAGCTAGATAGAATCTAGTGGCGCGACTGAGACTGATCACCTAAACCTATATCATTAGATGATATAATTCAAAAAGTATGTGATTAGTACTTGGAATATACTATGAAAGTAGAATATATAAAATGTGAGAGTAAGGACAACATGTTAAAACCATAATCATGAGATAGTCATAAACATGAGTTATTCATCATAAGCTGAAACATAATGACCTAAGGCTTTGAAAGTAAAATCATATTGTTTACATGTTTGAAATCATAAAAGCTCACAAATTGATCAATGGATTAAATACACAATAAAACATGATATCGTATATTTTCAACATGAACAACTTAAAATATGAGGAACAAGGGGAGATTCTAATAATCGACACCATCATAAATGAGCACATGATGCCCAAATATCTAACTCAAATTGGCAGAGCCGTCCTAAGCCTTGCCGGTGAAAAGAAAGATAAAGGAGTGGTATCAGTAGTGAGCCCATTCGGATGGGAGAAACACTCTCTGGCGAGGCCCCAATCATGAATATAACTATACTGGCACGTAGTTTTGATACCTGGATACGCTGAACCCTGGCCTTCTCGGTACTAAATACTACTCCTAAAACATGCACATTGCTCATAGTCAAAATCATGAAACATACTTGGTTTTGCAGGGGCTAGTAAGGAAACATGACAAATATAAACATACTTGACATACGTGAACTAGCCATGGAAATAATGTCGCTGATTCGACTATGATACAGGAGCTTGATATTCATGAAATTCAGGCATAATGGAGTAAATAATCATATCTTTAAACCATATATTCATAAGATAATTTAATTTAAAAGATGTAATTATAGTCATGGATCATGGGTTGAATCATAAGAGAATTAAATTCGTGGAAGATCATGAGAGATTTTATCAAAATTGGGTAAAATCCTAGAATTTTCATAAAACATGATTGGAGACTTGAATTCATGAAATTGAGTTGATATTGGGCATGTGGATGGAAGAAATCCCCCATTAATAATCCTACATACATGGCCTTGATGGAATTCTTGCTTATAATTGAGACCCAAGACAATTGAGATGAGGAAGAACCCTAATTGCTTGAGGACATGATCTTCAATTTCAGGTATTAGGAGTATAATGAAGGTTTAGGATTAGTTTAACCCTTAAATACTGCCCTTAAAAACCCCAAAATGACCTCATTTAAGAGTTAAAAGCATAGGAAGTTACACAAACACCCTCATGAATTCACACTTAAAAACCTGTTGTCCAGTGGTACGACCCATACCATGATTTTGTACATCCCTGATACAACTCATGTTAAACTATCTGAATCCATACCACGACCCTCTTAGTAGGACTCGTACTGACCTGCTATGAATCTTGGCATCCAATCGTGACTTTTGCATCAAAGTCTATTGAATTCTCTGGACCTTATAGTACGAGTCCTAATACGACTCATATTATGGACCTACGAATCATACTGTGGATCGTATTGGGGCTTTACTGAGGCATTTTACAATTTTCTTTGTATGATCAAACTCCAAGCCTCACATCTAGTCTTAGGGACTTTTGAGCTATTACATAAAAGTTCTCATGGCCTTTCAAGTTCTCGAATAACCATGGGCTTGACACTGCTGAAAATTCTCAAGGCCTTATAGATTCTTGGATAGCCACGAGGGCTGAAGAAGTAAATATGCAACATGTATATATATGTATGCACAATAAACAACTCACCACCAACACGTATAACCAAATCCATCGTTGAATTCACAATCAACCATAGGACCACAATCCTCGACACACCAATATAATCAACACAAACACAGATAGAGATTAATATGAAAAACCACAATAGCACAATAGCCACGATAATTCAAAACTTAAGGAAGAACATGCCAAAAGAGAGATGGAAAAGCCTTACATACCTCACATATGACTACTCAGTGGTAAGAAAGATTCCACTCCTCCACACATGAAGCTACTGCCCTGGAAAAATCACAACACCACACAACCACAACTGACAACTAATGACAACAAAACAACACAAGAGTTCGATATCGGTCAGCATTCTACGAAAATAACTTCTAAAGAATGAAACAATATCAAATCAAATATCTAAGAACACATACATCACAATAATCAGATCATAACAAAGGAGGAAAAACACCCATGAAACAACCCCTTAAAAACGACAACAATTGAAAGTAACACGACAGGATAAATTGCATACTAGGTGAAGGATTCACATAACTAGACTCGGATTTAGCTTGGATTGGATCAGTCCTACATGGCTCATGAATATGGAGAGAGTATTGAGGTTTTGTGCCTTGGAAGTATTTTGGAATGAAAAATAACCGACCAAGGGATTATATATAGCCCTACACTACCAACAACCCTACCACAATGCTGTGCACATCGACACAATCAAATTTTCTAGTTTTCTAGCTTTTGGTCTATTGCCCGATGATACGTATATGAATCCAACTCCTGACCTTTCCTCGATGTACAATATATAACAATAAAACTAGATATATACATCTGAAACATAATGATTAAGTCAATCTAAACTAAAGGGGTGATACACTTCTAACCTCCTACTCTCAAAGAAAGACTCTAACTCATTAAATGTTAGCTCATTCACTTACTCCGTCAAAACAATATAATAACATCACCTATATATCATGAAACAAGTGCACTCACAAGAATAAAAAGATCATACACTCAATTTAAAGAATCCAATATAAATTAAGGACTTAGCATCAAAGAACAACTCTCGCACTCATAAAAAGATTCACATGTATGCACAAAGAACCATAGACTTTCCCATTGATGTCACCCAAATTACACCTCGGTATGAGATATAAATTGGTCTATATAGAACCCAACTAGGGTTGGGTTCAAATCCCACGAGGAATATGGCTAGGACCTTAGTTAATGCATTTAGCTAGTACTATTGGCTTACTAATTTCCTATGGGGGGAATTAGTAGCAAGAAATAATAGAAAATAGTAGAGAGTAATGAGTAGATCCTTGATTTAAAATTAAATGAATTCAAAGAGTGAGTTGACTAGGATTGTGTTCCCCTTGACTTCATAACCACAAGGCATTTTATACTGGTGATCTATTTCGGTGATTAACATGCAATATCGGTGAGTTAACTTCTTCTAAATGGTTAGACCCCTATTTAGATGATTATCACCACGCAACTTGATCCATATACGGATGTATACTTGATTAATCCTTACCCTTAATATCGGATTAGCTATTCCCAAACAAGGTCAAGCTATTAGATGAGAGTTGATAGCCTAAAATCTCTGTTGTTAATCCCTTTTCCCATTCATTAGTCCCTTGATCTGGTGCGTAAGAATAAGGAAAATTCCAATATTTGCAACCTTTAAGAAGCAATTAAATAAAGGGAAAAAATACATGCATAAATACCGTTCAAAATTCACTAAGTATTTTTGCCTATGTGTGTTAATTCATCATGGTTCCTACAATCCTAGTTATAGGTTTAGCTACTCATGCTTTAAGAATTACAATTACAAATTAGAGAAGAAATCATAATTTCAACTTACAATAATTCATAGAAAAAACCATGCGTCTTGAATAAATCAACAAGAACCTAAGATGAATACTCCAAAGTTGTTTGAATTCCCAAATAAAAAAATTATAAAATTTTTTTCTTGAACCTTAATGTTAATCAAAAACTCGAACAATCTAGTAGAAACTCGCAAAAAATGCATAAACTATAAAATAAACCTAAGCAAAATATTTATAGACATAAAATAAATCCTTTCCTAAATCAACTTAAATTCTGGTATCGGCCGGTACCACGGTCCATCGGAAGCTTCAACGACCCATTAGAGTGTTCGTTGGTCCAGTCGTTTTTCCCCTCAGACTTGTCTTTTTTTTAGAATCTAGCTTCATACAACGGCTCGTTGTGAGATCCTACGAGCCGTCGATTCAGTCCATTATTTCCTGGCCTCATGAACATGGTCTCTGATCCTAGAGGTATGAGTGCTCAAGACGACCCGTCCTTCGATGACACAGCCAGTTTTATCTGTCCGTTGGATGATTCCTTCTCCAATGACTCTTCTCTGATCCTTTCCATGGCCGAAGATGACGGTCCATTATAAGTTCATGCGGTCTATGGGTTTCTGTCGTTGCTTGGCACTCTACTTAACCACTTCTCTCAATTGGATGCAACGACTGACTAGGATGGCCAGTGGTAAGGACCAAATGTCCATAGTAAGGCATGTCTGAGGCATTTTTTCCCTTTTTCTGTTCTTTTCTCAGTTTTGATTCCCACGGCCTGTATTACCTGCAAACTATAAAAACATGTCATATCAGCCTAAATATACCTAAAGTCATGCAGATTCACAGAGTTTTAATTGTCGCTAGTGCCGTAAAATCACTGCACATCAACACCCTCAACTTAGCATGTTTGCATATCCTCAGGTAAACAAAATAAAATTAACCCACGATGATGCTTAACTAGAGAAAACCTTGGAGATACATAACAGTCCAAACTCACAAAGAATACACTTTTTTCACTCAATCAAACTCCCTCTTATAGTGTTTAAAATAGAAACTGGTGTGATGACTCAACTCTTCTTAGAATGACACAATAGGATTAACAAATGGCATCATATTATCACTACACAACCAAGCACACACAACTGACACTTCTCCTAGGTATGCTAGCAATCAACCAATGCAATAACGTGCCCTCACCACAAAAAAGTCCCCCCACACAAATATATAAGATCATGACAACGTTTTATCTTGGGAGTGGGTAAGAACTCACTCGCTCTAACAAAGAAATTCGAACTGTGAACATAAAATACCATAAGCTTGCCTTTACTTTCAATACCTCGGTTTTCAGACGGTTGAACTAGGATCACTATTGGACTTTTTTCATCTTGTAATGTAGGCTCGGGGTTGGGTATGGTAGATATGGGAATACTAATCTAACCCTCCTTGGCACTACACTAGCTTTGGCTCCACTTAACCTCTTTTTCACTTCTCTCCCTTTTTCCCTTGCTTTCTTCTTCATTTACTTTCTTATGCAACTATGAGTCCGGTTTTCCTCCTTTCAAGCATTTCTTTTCTTCTTTCTCGCTTTTATTTTTCTCTTTGATCTTTTTTTTTTAAATTTCATTATGCACACCGCACCCACCTTTTGTTTGAATTACTCAATTATTTTCCACCCTACTCTTCTTATTGTTATACCTCGGGAATTCAAAAATTAGACCCGGAAGTGAACTAAGAGAAAAACTGAAAATATATTGCAGGTTGCAGAACGGGTCACTTGATGACTCGTGAGGAGGCATAACACGTTGTTAGATGGCTCATGGGGAAGGCCTGAGATGTTGGAGGACTCGAGGTCTTACAGGGGATGTAATTACTCAAGGTTTGTCACAAAGAGTCGTCAAGTCAATTGTTTGTCAGTCCTAGGGAAAGTTAGCAAGGCCTATCCAGTGTACTTGACGGATGGCACCCAACGACTGTCAGTCCTAACGACCCGTTAGGTGGGCTGTTACCAGCCAGTGGAAATTTCTTAAAGTGAAGAGGCAGTGTACTTGATGGGTGATCCAACGGATTGGGAGCCCTGGTAACGAGTCATCGGGTCGTCCGTTAGGACCCCTCTAACAGTTAATTTCAGCGATTTTAGTAAGGGGTTTTTCGTAATTCCAAAGTTCTAAGGGCCTATACTACGTCGTTTTGAGCTCCTAATAAAGGGTTTCAAGCTGAAATAAAGCCATCTAGGCCATTTTCTTCATGCATGCAAGGGTGAGAGCTTGAAGGGGAGAAAGTGAGGATAAATTCAAGGATTTCAAGGGAAATCTCAGCTGGGTAATTAGGAAGAGATAAGATTCTTCAATCTCAGGTATATAAGGCTATGAGTGGGTGCTTTCTTCCACACCCATGCTCATTCCCTATAAAATGTGATTTATTTATGATGATCAAGTATGGGTTTTCATTCAATTGAATGAATCTTACATTTCTATTCATGGGCATGATTAATTGAGTTGATATTGATGATTTATTGATCTTGGGAGGATTCTAACTTAACTTCTTTTACAAAATTATTTTCTAAAGAATTGAATCTAAAACGCCCATGTGTGGTAAGTTCCTAATAGAATGTGATGGTGATGGAATAGATGATGAAAAACATGTTTTCACTCTTACCCAGGATATTGATGATGTTTTCAAAGAAGGTTAAATTGACCCATGTATGATGAAGCTTTGGGTAGTGCCCAAGGTTGAGTATAAATGATGATTTTCGTGAATTGACTCTATTGCTTGTTTCAGAGTGAAATCTCCCAATTATTATAATGTTTTCAAATAAATTGTATGAATCCAAGTATGATAAAGTTTTGGGCAAGGCCCTTATGTTGATGATGATGAAGTGATATTTCTAAAGTAGCCTTAATACATGATTTTGGAGTAAAGCCTCCCACTATTCTTGAGCTTGTGGTATGTGTCATAATTAAGCTTCTCATATGCATGAATTCATAATTGAGATATATGTTGTCATTAGGCTTCATTTCACATGATCTTGAGTCCTAGTACGATTCTATTCTAAGCTTTGTCGAGATGACATTGTTGAGCTTTATATTTATATGATGTCTAATGCATGCATGAGTTCATAGTGAGCTTTGTCAATAGACAATGTTGAGCTTCATTTCATACGATGTCAAGTTTATGCATAATTTCATGTTGAGCTTCATCATTAGACATCATGAACTTTGTATTTATACGATGTAGAGCGTTGCATGTTTTGGGAGAAGGGTCTAGCATCAAGCGGGCTAAGGGTCGACTACACTATGCCCTAGAACTATGCGCCAACGTAGGATTGATTCTATTGTGTTATTGGGACTTCCATTATGAGCTATCCCAATCCCGATTGGCCCTTTGAGCTTGATACGACATCATGGTATCGTCCATCGCCCTGGCAAGGTTATGGACGACTCTATCCACTTGAGTGTGATAGATAGTTGGGACCACGTAAGCTCTATCGTGGTATGTCGATTAAGTGAAGAGTCTCCCATTGTCTATATACTTTGAATTTGCTTGTCCATTCCTCACGATGATTATCTTATGAATTCATGTTGGGAAAGCATGGTTTGACTCATTATTCATCTTTTGATATAAATGTTATGATTTAGCTTGAGTCATTCGAGTCAGTCATGGTGTTCTAAAGCCATGCATAAGTACGTTATGATAAAGTTCGATCTCAGAATTTATGCACGTGCTCTTTTACTTACTCTTAAAGTTCATTATATATACGTATGACTGGGCTTAGCTGATTTTAATATTAAAGTGGTTTTACCTACCTTGTATACTCGGTACATTCCACGTACTTACCGCATACCTCCTATGCTGCATCGTTTCATGATGCAGGATTGGGTTCTCAGGTTCAACCCCATTCGTAGCTACCTATCAGAGTTAGCATTCTCCTTCTTGGTAAGTCCTCATCCTTCGAGGACTAGACTTTCAGTTATTTTGAGCATACTTTCAGTTTCAGTATTTCTGAGCTAGTTGGGGGTGTTTTCCTATCAACTTGTCCAGATTAGAGGCTATTCAGACTTAGACATGTATTCAACTCAGATGTTTATTTTGTCATTATGCTAAGTTAGACTTCCGCTGAGTTATATTTATGTTTCCTTTATGTTTATTGAATGAGTTATTTGTATGCTTATGCCATGGGTTGGTTTGGGTCCTCTCGGGGTCCCTTGTCCCGTGTCTACGATCCAGGTGTACTCTCAGGTCGTGATACTTATTCATCCTTATAATAGCCACCCTCATCTTAGGCAATTTGCCTGAGTTGAGCTTCATAGTATCCAAGGAGGGACCAGGGCCAAAATAGGTTCATTATAAATAAAGCAGGAAGGTGAATTGTCTAAACAACGAAAAAAGGTCAATTTTAGCTCAAAATCAGGATGAAGGGATATTTATTTCCATTTGGTAGGTCTTGTAAGGATAAAGTGGACTACTCATAAAAAACAACCTATGATCCTTTCCTAATCTCCTGTCCTATACCTTGGTATGACTGGCCAGGCAAGTTCTAGATTGATACACATAGCAGAACTAACTTTATGCCTCACTAACACAAGCACTTTATTGCACGGATAGGTTCCAACTTCCAGTTTCATGCACAACTTAGGCATTAATTATCCTAGCTATACATCTGATTCCATACAAAGATATACACTGGTCACACCTCACAACACAAGTATATTCAAGAAAAAGAATTTAGGAGGGGTGTTATTTTAACATACATCACAAAATTAGTTTAGCACATGCTCTATTTGACTGCTCTTATGCCTCCTATTTTTCTTCTAGTTAACAAAAAAAAAATAAAACAAAAACCCTAAACATAACAGTTTTACTAGATAAAGAATACTCGAGGGAAAATACATTCGGCAAGAAAAACCCTCGGGTTATGTTCAACAAAAATCAAGTACTATCCCACCACCATCAAAAAATCATGCGGTGTCCTCGATGCATTTCAAAAGTAACACATGGGAATAGGGACATAGCTTGGCATCCTAGATGCTTGTGGTCTGGTAAACAGGGGCTGCAGATTGCAATGCCAGAATCCTCAGCAGCTGAAGTCTCAATCACGACTCCAGCCTATGTAGCAGTGGCACCGACTGTGTCCCGTGCATTCTCTGAAGCTGTCCGCATGGGGGAATTAATTATTCCCCTACTCTCATCGAGCACCACCCACACATCAAAGCTACCGGCACCTTTCACCCTCTCCAGTATCTATCTCTCCATCACTTTGGCGATGATGGCTATCTTTGCGGGCAGCCTTCAATGCCCTCTTTTCCTTCTTTCATTTTCTTCTTTTCTAATTCTCTGCTCCCTTGGAGGCCCACTTCTTTTTTCCTTTTTTACGTGGGGTTGGCTTGACGTCAAAGAACTGATGAATCTCTAGATCCAGGTCCTCCTATAGCACTGACAAAGACTGTGGGTGTAATAGTGGAGTCGGTCTCGATGACAACTCTACCACGAAGGCTCTCAATGCTGCTAGCTCTCTCTCCATCACGTCCCAGTTTTGGGTCTGACCATTAGACTGGAACTGATTGAGGTGTACATCAAAACCATCCAATCTCATGTGTAACCTCCGTCCTGCATCTTCTATCTCCCTTTTTACTGATGGCTTAACTTGCTCGGGAGACATGTCAATCTTCCGCTCCACAATTGTCAATGTCTTATCCATCTTTCTCATGTTATTCTCTGGGACCAGCAAGTACCCAGTGGGAATGGTCTGGGCTGTCCTACCTTATGGAATAGGAGTGGTGGCTGTGACATCATTGTCTTGAGAGGAAGGAAACTCTATGGACCGCTCAACTTGGCTAGGTGTATCACCCTGCTCACCTCCTCCCAGTGCACTCTCACTCAATCTAGGTCCACCAAATGGAATTCGGACCCTGGCGACCGGATTTAAATCATTCTTAATCAATGTTATGTCTGTCGTCCTAATTTTCGTAATCATATGATGAATATCTGGGAAGACAGGCATTCTATACTCCATCCATAACTAGTAAACCAGGCTCGGGAACGGAAGCGTAGTGTGATCTTTGACCACCCTCTCTCGAATATCTGTGGAAATAATCCGGGGAATGTTCAATAGGTATTCAGACATAATGCATGCAACCAAAGCTTCCTTATCTGTGCTCAAAACATTATCATTCATTGTAGGTGTGAGTCGATGTCGGACAATGGACCACCATGAATTGGCCAAGAAGTTCAGGGAAGCCTTACATATAGGTTTTCTTCCTGTGACCCATTCTGTGTCCTCCTTATCCTCAGCAATAATATTAGCCATCCACCGAAAATGCATCAACTTTTCCTCAGTGCTTAATTTCCTAATGCCTTTCATTGCCTCTATCCTGTGGTCATACTCAGTAGTTCGGGTCGGCATTGTTTAGTCACCACCCATCAATACCCAGGTGATGGTCCGCTCAGATATGTCAATTAGGATAGCTCTCAGCCATATAGAGTCTATCACAAGTTACTTATTAATTGGATTCTTTGAGGGGGCCTTTGTTTCTAGGGTACTGCAGTAATTTTCATAGAACTCGCGCATCATCTCCATACTATATTTACTCGGAGGCTTGGCCATCCAGTGCATGTTGTAGCCCTTGAAGAGCCTTTCGAGCTCTGGAACCTCATTCAAGGCATTGATCCGGATCTTGGCTCCTCTTGAATACTGTGGCTGGGGTTCCATTTGTCATTGAGAGCAGGCTTCGCATAGTACATATCCTAGGAGCCCTGTACAAACCATCTTTTGGATCTCGCTTCTGGTGTGGTAGTTGGGCTAGAGTCCTCCACCTGGTCACCAGACTTTTCAGTAGCACTCTCCTTTCAATCGAACTCCTCTACCTTAGTATCATCATCCCCTGACTCCTCAATATCATCATTTCCCTTCTCTGCATCATCCATAGGAGGGTCTTAACTAACAGACTCGGCCTCTTCTCCTCCCTCTTCAGACTGGAAAAGTGGAGAAGTAGCCACTGCATCTTCCTGGGCTTTGGATTTCGCCCTAGTGGTAACCACTGGAGACTCATCAAAGGTTTCAATGTTATAGTGCACCTCCGACCCACTAGAGCTTTCCAATTCTGACTCATCCCGGAGTTACCATTTTTTAGTAATTTCCTTTCATGTGGCAGCTTCCTATTGATGCCATTGCACCTGTGAGATAAATCGTTAGCTTGACAAAAGCAGGATAAGCTATATATCAATATTGTTGCATTTTCATAACAGACGACCGTCAGTACAGGTTGTTGTATGAAATGACGACCCATTTTTGCAGTTGTTGATTCACTCTCTGAAAGCTTTCAAGTCAGTCTCTACCTACGAGCCAATACAATGGTCCGTTATAAGATCTAACGGTCTATTTAAGTGGTCTGTGCTAGGAGAGTGAAGGGCTTTAGGTTTCATAACTTCACACAATGACTAGTTTAACGATCTGTTATGTGAACCAACGGTTCATTGAATTAGTCATTGTGAGACTAGTGTCTGGGATCCCTGAGCAGTCCCAGTGGCCCAATCAACGAGCCGTTGTGGGTTACAAAGGGTCGTTGATTGGGTCGCGCAACCTGCCCTCACCCACATCTGTTCCATTCAAGCTTTGGTAAAGCCCAGGTGTTATTTTAGGTATTGAAGCAAATGTTTGGGGATTACTCAGTCTTTACCCCCATCAAAAGTTCATGTCACACAGGTTAGTTAGGTAAGTTATTAGGTTATGATTTAGTTTTAAAACCGGGCCATACTCCCTCTAATTCAATAAATTCCCTTATTAGGGTATCGTAAGGGATACAAATTCAACTTCATCACTCAAACAGAAATGAAGTAACCTCGATGCCTCTTTAACTAGAAAGGTATCTGCGATTGGAATGATGAAGCACACATATGTTTACAAAAGAAAGCATAATGAAAAATTTTGAACTCACTTTAGCAGGGACGAATGTGTCACGACCCGAATGGAGGTCCGGAGCACAACACGAAACAAGGAGCCCCAACAAACTCCAACTCGACCAATGACATAAGCATACATCTAAATCGATCAATAAAATAGAAGAATCAACAAGATAATCATAGCGGAAGTCTAAATCAAGCATAACATCAGATACATAATCCGAAGCTGAATACATCTTTTTTCTGAATATCCTTTAAACATGACGAGTTGATGAGACAAGACTCCAACTAACTCAACAAGTTGAAACTGAAAATACTTGAAGAAAATCTAAATAGTCTAGTCCTTGGGAGATGAGGACTCACCCACAACATACGATGCTATCTAAAAAGACTATCTATGAGCGGGGTTGTGCCTAAGAATCGAGTCCTGTATCATGAAACGATACAACATAGAGTATGCGATCAGTATGTAGAATGTACTGAGTATGCAAGGTAAGTAAAACCGCTAAAGTGAGTGAAATTATTTAAAGACAATGCATAATGTAAATATAAACATGATGAACCTGAGAGTAGGGCTTGCATGCATTCTTTTTGAAATCATGATCGCATCATAACATAACATATAATAACTGAATTGATTGACTCAAAGCTGAAATATGATATTTATAAGTAAAACTGAACATTGAGTCAAGCCTTCTTTAAAACATTCTTACATATGTAAATCTCATGGGTAATGGATTCGCATAACTGAAATCATGAGGAATAATGGGAGGCTCGTCTTTTAACCGACATACCACGATAGAGCTTACGTGGTCCCAACTATCACATTCAAGTGGGTAGAGTCATCCAAAGCCTTGCCAAGGCTAGGGATGGTACCATAATATTGATATCAAGCTCATGGGCCAATAGGGCTGGGGGTAGCTCACAAGGAGGTCCCAAAGTAATATATAATAGTATAAACCTACGTTAGCGTGTAGTTTTAAGGCGTAGGGTGATAAACCCTTAGCCTACTCGGTGCTAGACACTACTCCCAAAAACACGCAGATGCTCTACATCATTATTCAATGAAGCTCAACATTATCAACTGACGAAGCTCAATCATCATGTACCTCTCAAAGCTGAAATCATGCATATGAGAAGATTTAGCTCAAAACATACCACAAGCTGAAAGATAATTGGGAGTCTTCGCTCCAAAACCATATGGTAAGCTCAATTCGAGAAATCATCAATTATACTTTGAACATGTTGCCATTGCCCAAAGCTTTATCATACTTGAAAAATACTCAATTCATAGCAAAAACATGATTATAAATGTGGGTAGCTTGAAAACATGTTTTTCATCATAATATCTCATCACCATACATTTATCACAAATCTCATCTTTCATGAGCTTTTCATTAATTGGCTTTTTAGTTCATAAATCTAGAAAAATGATTTTTAATTGAAAATATTATAAAACTTTCTCATGCTTCATAATTCAATAGTAGAAACATAATCAAATCATACCTATGTAGAGAATTAGGAAATTCATGCATTCGGGTTAAAACCTCATAGAGTAGTCATAAAACATTCATGATTTTGAGGGGGATTGGACATGGGTGTGAAAGAATTTACCCATTCATAACCCTAGATACCTGTTGGTAGCTGATTCTTACATTTCTTTGATAGCCCAAGAAGAGATCGAAGGGGAATTGAGGAATACTACCTTGATCACCCTCTCTAGCCTTTTTACCTTGTATGCATGAATGAATAAGGCCTAAAATGAACTTAACCCCTTTAAAAGTCACTATTCATAACTCAAAACGATGTCGTTTATGCCTAAGAATTATGAGATAGCCCTTAGTAATATCACAGAAAATAACTGCCAGGTAGTCCCAACGAGAGACCTGACGATTCGTCTCCTATGGCCACGACTCGTGGCATGGTCCATTAAGTACACTGCTCAATACGTCTTTTGGGCTCATAACGGAAGACTTGACGACTCGTTGCCTAGTGACCACGACTCGTGGTCAGCATCCATAAAGTGCAGTGCCTTAGCTTCAATAAAATCATTCCCAGCTTGGCCACAACTGTTCGCATGAATCGTGGGGACTGACCACACACTGTTGGGTTCTCCCGTCAAGTACACTGGCTTTCTTCTTCTCTTTTCTTACTCACCCACCCCACGATTGACCAAATGACTCGTAGGTTCTGACCATGAGTCATGGTCATGACCATGGGGTCACATTGTAAAAGTTTCAAGTTCATTCCCTGGGCCTCCCACGACTCACATCACAACTCGTGGGCTCCTCTCACAGGTCACCTCACGACTTGTCCTGACGCCTGGTGCCAAATTTCAAATTATCTCTGTTTCAACTCCCCGGTATGATCTTTAGGCTTTCGAGGTATAACAATATCTCCTCGTATGTTGGAAATCATATAGAAAAATAGAGAAATGCAACCATCACATTCATATACTGATCATTTAAACTGAAAACTGACGGTATGACTATCATCGATTCAAACTACACAGCTGAACTGAATTCCCAAATCATACACACATCCATATACATAAAAGAAACTTAAGCACATGAACTGAACATGAAAACTAGATAGAGTTTTAGGTCAGAACTGATACCTCAAGCTGGAACTGAGCCAGTAGAGAATAACTATTGCTATCTAGCCATTTTATCCGCTTTGGCTTCCCAAGTAGCTCCCTCAACATGCTAATTCCTCCATAACACTTTGACTGAAGCTACTTCCGTTGTTCCTTAGCCTTCGAACCTAACAATCTAGTAATTCTACTTGAACCTCCTCATAACTGAGGTTGTCTTTCAGACCAACACTATCCACCGGGACAACAAGAGTTGGATCACCCAGACACTTCTTTAAGAGCGACCCATGGAATATAGGATGCACAAAAGCTAATTCTCAGGGAAACTCCAATTCATAAGCCACCTTGCCAACACGTCTCACTATCCGGTACGGGACGACATAGTGCGGACTAAGATTCCCCTTCTCTCCGAACCTCATCACTCCTTTCATGGGAGACACCCTCAGAAATACCCAATCAACGACCTCAAATTCTAGTTCTCTCTTCTTCACGTCAGCATAGGACTTTGGCCACTTTGGGTAGTTTTCAACCTGTCCCTTATCAACTGAACCTTCTCCATAGCCCTATGACCTGAATCTGGTCCTATCATCGCCGCTTCGCCAACCTCAAACCATCCAATGGGCGACCTACAACTCCGCCCATAGAGAGCCTCGAATGGTTCCATCTGGATACTGGATTAATAACTGTTATTATATGCAAACTCAATAAGTAGAAAATGCTCATCCCAGCTACCCTTGAAGTCAACCTTGCATGATCTTAACATGTCCTCAAGGGTATGAATTGTCCACTCCTCTTGACTATCCGTTTGCGGGTGAAACGCTATGCTAAGCTTAACCTGAGTACCAAGTCCTTTTTGAAACGACTTCCAAAAATGATAGGTAAATTGGGTGCCTTTGTTTGATAAAATGGACAAGGGCATTCCATGCAATCGAACTAGCTCCCAAATATATAGTTTGGCATAGTCCTCCACCGAATTCGTGGTTTTGATCGGTAGAAAATGAGCAGCCTTGATCAACCTGTCTACCACCACCCAAATGGAGTCATATTATTGATGAGTGTGAGGAAAATCTATAACAAAGTCCATGTTGATCTCTTCCCACTTCCAAGTAGGAAGACTGATATCTTGAAACACGCCTCTCGGCCTCTGATGCTCAACCTTTACTTGCTGATAGTTTGGGCCCTTTGCTATGAACTTTGCAATATTCTTCTTCATGCCATTCCTCCAATAGACTTCCCGTAAGTCACGGTACATCTTTGTGGAACCTGGATAGATAGAATACCTGGATCCATGAGCCTCGTGCAATATCCAGCTCCTCAAATCATCAATATCTGGCACACATAGGCGACCCTGGTACCGAAGCACACCATCTCCCCTTTTGGAGAAGACCTCTACCTTCGGAGTCTGAACGGCTTCCTTTAACTTTACCAAAATTGGGTCCTTATCTTTCCTAGCTTTTATATCAGTCACCAAGGACAATTCCAATACATTCTAAACCACAACACCGCCATCGGTCGAGTCAACCAATCTAACTCCCAACCTTTCGAGTCGATGCACATCCTTCACCAAATCCTTCTTCCCCTCTTCCATATTGGACACACTCTCCATAGACCGCTACTATGTTGGCCTTACCCGGATGATAAAGGACACTCATATCGTAATCCTTGAGTAGCTCCAACCACCTCCTTTGCCGAAGATTGAGATCCTTCTGAGTAAACACATATTGCAAACTCTTATGGTCCGTAAACATATCTATGTGGACCCCATACAAATAATGTCGTCATATCTTCAAGGCGAATACCACCATGGCCAATTCAAGATCATGGGTTGGATAATTCTTCTTGTGAACTTTTAGCTGTCTGGAGGTATATGCTATAACCTTCCCATGCTGCATCAATACACCCACCCAAGTACGATCCTTGAAGCATCACAATACACCACGAACCCATTGGAACCCTCTAGCAGAGTTAACAGTGTTGCTAAAGTAAGTCGAGTCTTTAACTCTTGGAAGCTCTTCTCATAAACCTCTGACCATTGGAATTTCACCTTCTTCTAGGTCAATTTGGTCAAGGGTGCTGTAATCAATGAGAAACCTTCAAAAAATCTCTGATATTATCTAGCTAGACCTAAAAGCTCCAGATATCCAAAGGATTCACCAATCTAGGCCAATTCTTCACAGCTTCTATTTTCTAAGAGTACACCCTTATGCCTTCGCTTGATACCACATGGCCAAAAAACACCATGGAGTTCAACCAAAACTCACACTTGCTGAATTTGGAATATAATTGGTGATCCTTGAGAGTCTGAAGCACTATTCTCAAATGAGCGACATGCTCTTTCGCTCCGAAAGTATATCAGGATGTCATCAATAAATACGATCACGAACATATCTAGGTATGGCTTGAACACCCTATTCATCAAGTCTATAAAAGCTAAAGGAGAATTCGTTAGTCCAAAAGACATCACTAAAAACTCATAATGGCCATACCGCATCCTGAAGGCTATCTTTGGGATTTCACACTCTCGAACTTTTAGCTGATAGTACCCAGATCTGAGATCTATCTTTGAGAAACACTTGGCACCCTGAAGCTAGTCAAATACATCATCAATCCCGGGTAAAGGATACCTATTCTTGACTATGACTTTGTTCAATTTCCGATAATTGATACTCATTCGAAGAGAAATATCCTTCTTTCGAACAAAGATAACTAGTGCACTTCATGGGGACTTGCTCGGTCTAATGAAACCCTTATCTAACAAGCCCTTCAACTACTCTTTCTACTCCTTTAGCTTGGCTAGAGCCATTTTGTTGGGAGGAATAGATATAGGTTGCGTGTCGGGGAGAAGGTCAATACTAAAATCGGTCTCCCACTCAGGAGGGATTCCCGGTAAATCATCTGTAAAGACCTTTGGATGCTCATGTACTACTGGAACTAACTGAATAGTCGGGGTCTCAGATTTAGCAAGAATGTTTCCCTAGTCAGTCGGGATTCTCGTTAGCAAGAATGTTTCCCTAGTCAGTCGAGATTCCCGTTAGCAAGAATGTTTCCCTAGTAAGTCGGGACTCATATCCCTAGCTACTAGTTGTGCATGTTTCTCCTTATTCGATCGTGACTAACATCCCTAGCCAGTCAGTGACACTCTATATCATAGCATTCTCTCCCTTTGATAGTCAGGGACTCTCCTGGAACGGCCAGGGACCCTCTTGATATCAGTCATGGCATCGTACCTCGGTATTATTTCCGATTATTACTTTTGCGCATCAGTTGATCTTATAATGATGTATGTCCTTATAATGTTGTTATGTTGATATGAATATGTGAATCTCATATAAGATTATCGTATCTCTTTTTAGTAACATTAGTATTAATGTGTTTTTTCTACATTACTTCCTTCTTGTATATATTTATGATTTAGTTTAATTACCCTTCCTGCATACTTAGTACATTCCAAGTACTGATCGAACGCCTCTTGTTCTATATCATTTTATGATATAGATTCAGGTCTCCAGGTTTAGCTGCGTGGCTAGATACGCTCCTTCCTCTCCCAGTTGCTAGTGGTGAGTCGTCATCTTCCGAGGACGTGATTTATATTTCTGTTTTATTATGTTCCAGTTTTCAAACTTTGAGAGTTAGCTGGGGGCTTGTCCCAGCAACTCATTAGTTTAGTAGAAGGCTTTCAGACTTGTCTAGACAGTTTTAGTTATGTATCTAAGTGTTATTAAATTGTATTTATGGATCATATTAGTCTTTTGTTATTTTCTTCTTCTTGTCCATGATGTTAGATGTTTTTTGTGTTAAGTGTATGCGATGATTATGCCATGGGTCAACTTGGAGCCTTTCAGGGTTCCTTGTCCCATGTCTACAATCCAGGTGTACTCTCGGGTCGTGACACTACATCATCAATCAAAACCTGTTCCTCAGAGTCTGCCACCCTATCATCATCAATCCCTGAGGGCTGAACTATATCATCAGTCAAAACCGTCATAGGAGGATCAACTATCGCCTTCCCCCTCTTAGTAGTGATAGCCATGCAATGACTGTCATTTTTCATATTTTGAACTGTAATATTGGGAAGCATGCCCTTTTGCCTCTGTTCATAGCAATAGACATTTGACCATGCCGCTTCTCAATCTGCTTCCACTTTTTGGTTCATACCAGAAATATCAGCGCGAAGTTCCTTAAAATGGCCATCTGTCGCCTCCATCTGCTTGAGTACTTTTTACAACATATCTTCCACCCTTGAGCCGCTAGACTCTGGTTCATGATTTCTTGGAGGAACATAGTGACTGCTTCTATCATTTTTGTACTCCTCACACTTTTTTCAATCATCGTTGTCTCTGTCTCTACTCCTATCCCTATATTAGCCCCGATTGTAGTTGTTGTCTTTGTAATAGTTCCGACCTTGGTTCCCCTGACCTTGATGCCAAGAGTCTTGGTTAGAAATTTGTGTGTTGGTCCAAAAACCCTCTCCTTGATCATTCAAATAATTAGCTTCCTCCTCATACTCTGACTCACCTCCATCATTTCTCGGGGCCCTTGCCCTGGGAACCAGCTGCATTCACCTTTTCTATCCCAGCTCCCATAATATGTTTAACAAGAAGGCTCATTGTGTTTTTGATCTCAAAAATATCATGATCTCTCTCTTTATCCTTTCTTCTCTGCTCCGCAGTCATTCCCGCCGCATAAGTACTAGCTACGACTTCTTACGTTGTTATGTGCCATGTGCGCTTTGTTTTGGTGATCCTATCAAGGACCTCTGCAGCCTCAGCATATGTATGACTCATGAATTTTCCACTAGAGACAGTATCTTCCACCGCCTTGGTATTAGCATTCAGAGACCTATAAAATATTTCCAAGAGTGTATCATCCCGGATCCTATGGTTGGGCACCTTTTTTAGCTTCTTGTTGAACCGCAACCATGTCTCATGAAGTGCTTTAAAATTCAACTACATGAAGTTATAAATTTCATCTTTTAGTTGCAATGCTCTAAAAGGTGGAAAGAATCTCTCAAGAAAAACTCTTTTAAGCTCCCTCTAAGTGGTGATATGATCATTTGGCAGTTCAACCAACCACAATGTTGCCTCACTCCCTAGGGAAAAGGGAAATAACCTCAGCCTTATTGCATCCTGATTCACCCCCAGTTGTTTGTATGCTTTTCAAATACCCACGAAAATTTGTCAAGTATGTGCATCATCAGTAACATGAACCGCAAATATCCCCTTCATGTTTAGCAATTGGATCATCGCACTGGTAATGTCAAACTTTTCCCCATCACGCAAAGGGGGAGGGACAATAGCTCCAGTGGCAGCGGCCTCATCAATATCAACATCATTAAAGTACCGCTGCCTCTGATGGTTTGGAACTGTTCTTTCTAGCTCGCTCAGCTTCAGCAGCTTGGTGTTGCTCTTTAGCGAGCCTCGCTGCCTCTCTATCTCTCGTTTGAGCTTATTCCTTAGCCAACATTATGGATGTTGTTTGTTCCACTGTTTCTTGCCCATGTGTGTTAGCCATTTTCCTTAAATTCCATAGTGGTCGCTCAAGTTCGTTAACAATTGGAAACAAGGATTTTTCTCGGCTCCTAGTACTAGGCATACACGAACTTGAGAGCTATGAAGAAGCAAAAACAACAAAGAGAGAAATAAAAAGGAAATAAGGACTAAAAGAAAAGAAAACACAATTAACAAAAGCCTAAGCCGCATTCCCCAGCAAAGGCGCCAAAATTTGATGTCGCACAAATTACATCTTGGTATGAGATATAAGGTGGTCGATGTTCAAATGTAGAACTCAACTAGGATTGGTGTCGAATCCCACGAGGAATATGGCGAGGACCTTAGTTAATGTGTTTAGCTACTACTATTGGCTTACTTATTTCCTGTGGGTGGAACTTGTAGCAAGAAATAATAGAAAACAATAGAGAGTAATGAGTAGATCCTTAATTTAAAATTGATTGAATTCAAAGAGTGAGTTGATTAGGATTGTGTTTCCCATGACTTCATAACCACAAGATATTTTATACTAGTGATCTTTTTCGGTTCTTAACATGAAATATCGGTAAGTTAACTTCTCCTAAATGGTTGGTCCCCTATTTAGATGATTATCACCACGCAACTTGATCCGTATGCAGATGAATAGTTTATTAACCCTTATCCTTAATATCAGATTAGCTATTCCGAACAAGGTCAAACTACTAGATGAGGGTTGATAACCTTAAATCTCCATTGTTAATCCCTTTTCCTCTTCATTACTCCCTTGATGCGGTGAGTAAGAATAAGGAAAATTCCAATGTTTGCAACCATTAAGAAGTAATTAAAATGAAGGAAAAACAATACATGCATAAACCCCATTCAAGATACACTAAGTATTTTTACCTATGTGTGTTAATTCATCATGGTTCCCACAATCCTAGTTATGGGTTTAGCTACTCATGCTTGAAGAATTACAATTACAAATTCGAGAAGAAATCATAATTGCAACATACAATAATTCATAAAAGAAACCACGCGTCTAGAATAAATTAACAAAAATCTAAAATGAATACTCCAAAGTTGTTTGAATTCCCAAATTCGAGAACAAAATTATAAAACTTGTTTCTTGAACCTTAATGCTAATCAACAACTCGAACAATATATTAGAAAGTCATAAAAAAATGCATAAACTGTAAAAATAAACCTAAGCAAAATATTTTAGACATAAAATAAATCCTTTCCTAAATCAAGTTGGATTCTGGTATCAGTATGTACCACGATCCGTCGGAAGCTTTAATGGCCCGTTAGAGTGTTCGCTGGCCTAGTCGTAGTTCCCCTTAGGCTTGTCTTTTTTTTGGCATCTGGCTTCAAACAACGGCTCATTGTGAGATCCTATGATAGTTGGTTTGGTCAGTTGTTTCCCAGCCTCTCTAATCCTAGAGGTACGGGTGCTCAGGACGACCCATCCTTCGATGACACGACCTATTCTATCTGTCCATTGGATGATGGCTTCTCTAATCACTCTTCTCTGATCCTTTCCACGGTCGGACAGGACGGTCCGTTATATGTCCATACGGTTCGTGGATTTGAGTTGTTGCTTGGCACTCTTCTTAACCACTTCTCTAAATTTGATTCAACGACTGACTAGGACGTCCTGTGTTAAGGACCAACGGTCCATAGTAAGGCTCGTCTGAGGCATTTTTTCCCTTTTTCTGTTCTTTTCTCAAGTTTGACTCCCATGACTTGTTTTACATACAAACCTACCAAAACGCATCATATCAGCATAAATAAACCTAAATTCATGCACATTTACAGAGTTTTAAGCATCTCTAGTACAGTAAAATCACGACACATCACCCATTATGCACATCACCACTAATTAAGCATGCTCGAATAAAATCACATAGGAATTTAATAAGTTATAATGTTGGCTAGGGGACGAATATGAAAACTATATGATAGTCACTTACACTTCCCTATCACTATACAATTATTAGAATTCATCACACATCATTTTCTTCTCTTTATTTTCAGCCCTTTCTTCATCAATTATTTTCATTAGAACTCTTATTGTCATGACCCGAACATAACCCGAGATCGAGACACGAGACAAAAAACAACGAGAGGCTCCATGTCGACCCATGACATGAATATGACATCTGAACTCAACATAATTAAGTGGAAGTCTAACATATATAATATAGCGGAAGTCTGAATATATCATCACATCCAATACATAACACAAGTATGAAACTGAAAACATGTTATTTCTGATAATCCCCTACTACTGACGAGTTGATGGGAAAAGACCCCAACTTACTCACTATAGTCTGAAACTGAAAATACATAATACAACTGATAAAGGGCCCTTAGAAGATGAGGACTCACCAACTGAGACTGGGAGATGCTAATATTGAGAGTCTGACTAATGGCGGGGCTGAGCCTGAATATCCAAGCCTGTATAATGAAATTATACATCATAGTGTATAGCGTCAGTACATTGAATGTACCAAGTATGCAATGTAAGTAAAATCGCTGAATAAGTGAAATCATTGATCATACATAACATAAAATATTTCATCATAAGAGTCTGAGAGTAATGCTTGCATGCTATTATCTAAAAACATGATTCATATATAACTGAGTATCATAACAAAATATCATAATTGAATCGATTGACCCAAAGTTGAAACTGATTATGCATAAGTAAAACTAAACATTGGGTCAAACCTGCTGAAAACATAATATCCTGACTGCTGAACATGCATAACTTAAATCATGAGGAACAATAGGAGACTCGTCTTTTAACCCACATTACCACAATAGAGCTTACGTGGTCTCGACTATTACACTCAAGTGGGCAGAGCCGTCCAAAGCGTCAGCGCTAAAGACGCTACCACGATGTCAATATCAAGCTAAAGACCCCTTGGGAGCAGGGGAAGCTCACAAGGGAGGTCCCAAATAATTTGAACATGCCTATGTTGTCACGTAGTTCTGAGGCATAGGGTTGACTGATCCTTAGCCTACTCGGTGCTAGATACTACTCTCAAAAACATGCATATGCTCTCCATCATTTTTCAATGAAGTTGAACCATCGTCTAGTGATGAAGCTGGCTTATAACGTGCATGCATAAATCTGAAATCATAACATTAGGATCCTTGGGCTCAAACCATACCACAACCTGAAAATAGTTGGAGTCTAGACTCCTAAACCATGTGGTAAGCTAATACGTGAACTTTAGATAAATCATGAAACATACTTTGATCATATGGGCTTTCCCATTACATAAACATGGTTGACATATTTTACCCGAAGGTTAGCCTTGAATGAACTAAGGAAAGATAGAACTCAACTTCAAATTGGTTAACAAAACCCTAGAGCTTCCTTGCTTCGGTAGTTTGATCATTCGAAAACATGAACATGGACATGGGTAAATTCGAAATCACTCTTTCATCATATACATCTCATCATGCTTGAATACATATATCATAAATCTCAACTTTCTTAACTTTCATAGATGGGCATCATAATTTGTAAAAAAACTTGAAAACATAATTTGTAATTGAAAACATTGTAAAAAATACCTATGAATCATAATTCAACATTAGAAACATGTATATATTGCACCCATGATTGATACTTAGGGAATTCACATGTTGGAGTTAAAACCCCATAGATTTATCAACTACAATGTTCTTGAAAGTGAAAAGGGATTGGGCATGGGTGTGGATGAATACACCCATTCGTAACCCTACATACCTGGAAGAATCTGATTATACAACCCTCTTGAATGCCCAATAGAAATTTGGGGAAGAACTTGATGAATCTAAGATTGATCACCCTTTAGAACCTCTAGGTTTGCATGCATGGAAGAGAATACGCTTAGAATGAACTTACCCCACTTGAAACACACTTTTCTAAGCTTAAAATGACGTAGTATAGGTCTTAGAAACTTAGGAATTACGAAAAAGTCCTTAATAAATTCGCAGGAAAATGCACACAGTCAGTCCCCACGAGGGACTAGATTTCTCGTGCCCAACACCACGACTCGTGGTCTCAGTCATTGGATGCACTAAAATCTTGCCCTCTAAGGGTCATCACGAGGGACACCATGACTAGTGGTGCACCCAATGACTCGTGGTGACCAAATGATGACCAACACTGCCTAAACTTCTTCAACCTTCAATCAACTGCTGACCACGGCTAACACAATGGATTATTGTGCTGACCACGACTCGTGGTCACCCCCAAATCCCAAAATTCAACCAAGTCTTTCGTCCTCCCTACGAGTCACTTAACAACTCATGGTGCACCTGTAATACCCCAGAAGTGTTTAGGAGTAGACCTAGGAAGTTAAAATGCCAAAAAAAATTGTGGAAAGGTAGGAAAAAGGTTGTAGGACGACAGGTACCACAACCCGTGGTAAGTAACCACGGGTCGTCATTGGTGGTCATGTGTTCAGGTGGTTAGGTATCAGAGGAAAACAATGGTTCACTCGATGACTCGTGATAAGGAATAACGAGTCGTCGTTTGTTGTTGTGGTAGGAAGTGGACTTGGCAATAGAAAGGTGCGACGGGTCATTAAATGACCCGTTGTGGCTTGCAACGACCCGTTAAAGCCTATGAAGAGTCGTGGTGAGGCTCATTGGATAGAAGTTTAGAAGGTTGGGGGGAGAAATCAACGACCAAAGGAACGACACATTGGATCATAGTGCAACCCGTCCTATCCGTCCGTTGGTTAAGTTTCGCAGAGAAGGCATTCAACAATTCATTCAACGAGAAGACATAATGGTTCGTGGGTTATTTCCATTACTCGTTGGTTCCATCCAACCAATTTTCAGGGCAGGTTCATTGAGGGTATTTTTAACCTTTTCACGATATAAGTCCCTAAACTATGTCATTTTGGCTTGGGAAAAGCTGGGTTTTAAGAGGATGACCTATTCTAAACTCCCATTCATGCGTGCATGAACTTTGAGATGTGATTCATGGGGAGATTTCAAGATTTTCACCTTAATTCCTTCAATTTTATTCTTGGGCTTTTAAGGAGGGTTAAGGGTTGATAATCTCAGGTATGTAAGATCTTCAATGGGTGGATTCTTCCACACCCATGCTCCTTCTATATTAATTACTAAAAATTTATTTGAAAACTCATGGGGTTTTGTTTTTGATTTGTTTAAAATTAAATGATTTAATTATGGGTCTTGTGATTTTGAAATATTATTATAATCTACTGATTTTGATCATCTTTCGAGATTTAAATTTAGTACAATATTGTTGATTTTGAAGTTCTAAACAATTAAGCTTGATTATGTATGCCCCATCATGAATCGATGTATGATCCATTGATCCATTGGTATTTTTGATAAGCCCAGCATGAATTACGAATTTATTTATGAATTTATTATGTTATCTATCATGAACTTATGAATTTCAAGCTATATGTATGATCTAAAAGTATTGCATGAGTTTTATCAATTATGAATATTGTTTTTGGCCAACCCACGGGCCTCAAGTCATGGCTAGTTCACGTATGTTCAAGAATGTTTACGACTTTCATAATTTAAATAGCCCATGAACTCATGTATGTATTAATATGAGTACTATATATGTATTGGGAGTAGTATCCAACACCGAGTAGGTTCGGGGCTCAGGTTAAGCCCCGGATCTCATGAACTAAGTTCCACCACAGGTATGTTGGGACCGCTTTCATGTTTGTCCCTGGCCCAAATGGCCCCTTTCATGTGTGATCTCACCCTTCATGGTTCCTACCCTTGGCAAGGTACGAAAACCCTCCCGACTAGGGTTACAAGTCGGGCTTTATGTGTGCTCATATAGGGTATGTCGGTTAAGAAAATCTCGCACTGTTCCTCATGATTTATTCATGTTTTTGATTGTGAATGTTGGCTCAAGTTATGTTAAGTAAGGCTCCTCTATTATGATTATGACTATGTTTAAGTTACGAATGTTTTGAAAACCTTGAGCCTTATGTTATATTACGATAATTATGTCATGAGCATGCTGTCCTACTCTTATGATCATTTATGAGCTTTATACATGTTTCAAATGTCCATTTTACTTGCCTTGCATACTCAGAACATTCCACATACTGACTGCATACTTTCTATGTTGTATCGTCTCATGATACAGTTCCCAGTTCTCAGGCGTATCCTCACCCGTAGATAGATTCGGACTTTCTCTCTGCGTATTTTCTGAGTCCTCATGTTCCGAGGGCTATATGTTCACACTCTATGTTATTCCTTAAGTTTTTGGATGCTGTATTAGTTGGGGAGTTGTCCCATCAATTCTCATTTCATGTTTAGAGGCTTATCAGATTAAAAGTTGTATTTCGCCGTATTGTATAAGTATTGTACTCTCTTATTCTCACAAGATACTCTCTCAAACACTTCTTCCTCCTATCTCCCGAGGTTCTAGGATTCTTCAAGGGATTATTCAAAGACTACAAGGTCAAGTTCAAGTGGGAGATTCTTCAAAGAAGGTATGCGGGTCTTTCAACAAGGATATTCTTCCATCATTGTGTCCCAAAATATTTTTATTTAAAACCCAATTTCAACAGATCTAGAAAGTATGATCTTGGGTTTTGTGTCATGGGTAAATTTCTTTCACATTCTTCATAAATGTTAATATCTACTGCGATTACGTAATTATTTGGGATATAATTAATGGGTTGTCTTGAATTGTGGAATATAAGTTGGGAATGCAAGAGTGTAGCATGTTCTTCATAAATTGGCTTGAATAGTGAATGAGACTTGTTGATTGTCCACTTAATTTATCATAGTAGTTCATATCTATGTTCAAGTCAGGTGAATCTCATATAATCATCCCTAATTACCCGATTATGACACTGATGAATATGTTGAGATGAGTTTGGAGTTATGGGCTTGAGAAATTGAAAGAAGATTTTGTATTATCGCTATGTTTTCAATTCAATTGATTGGGTATGAGGTGAATCCTTGAAAATGGATAATTATTGCATATTTCTCATGAATTAGAGTAAATCATGAAATGGGCTTGTGAAAAAAAATGAATCCTCTTTCCATGTTTCGTTGTAAATAATGAGATATGAGTTAAATGTACAAGTTGTTTGTAAATCTAAAAAAATGAAGTAATTTCTCCTTGATGAAGTGTGTGTTGAATCTATTAATCATTCATGACCTTATTCTACATGTTGAATGAGATGAATTTGTAATTTTGAATGACATGATAGTATAATGCACAATGTGAATCTATAGAATGCTCCTTAGCGAAAGATGCTTGAAATAATTATTGATTTGACTCCAGGATGAGGTGAATTATGGTGATAAAACATCAGAATGATATTTCAAATCTTGGGCTCGTTGTTATTAGAAAGTAGCCCTAATCCTGTCGAAAAGAATGTTGTATGATGAAAATCAGTTAATGTCGTTGTATCTGATTAGCTATTGCAATTTAGATTAGCGATAGTCAGTCAGGATTCTCGTTAGCAAGAATTTTTTCCTAGTCAGTCGGGATTCTCATTAGTATTGAATGTTTCCCTAGTCAATCCGGACTCGTATCCCTAGCTACTAGCTGTGCATGTTTCTCTTTAGTCTGTCGGGACTAACATCCCTGGCCAGTCAGTGACCCTCTATATCAGAGAAATTTCTCCCTTTGATAGTAGCAAGAATGTTTCCCTTTGATTGTCAGGGACTTTCCCTTGGACAGTCAGGGACCCTCTTGATATCAGTCACGACATTGTACCTATGTATTACTTCTGATTATTACTTTTGCGCATCAGTTGATATTATAATATTGCATGTCCTTATAATGTTGTTATTATTGTATGAATATGTGAATCTCATATAAGGTTTTCGTATCTCATTTCAGTTACATTACTATTATTGTCATTTTATATAACTTCCTTCTTGTATATATTTATGAGTTGGTTGATCACGTTTCCTACATATTCATTACATTCCAAGTGTTGACCGCACACCTCTTGTGCTATATCATTTCATGATATAGATCCAGGAGTCCAGGTTCAGCCGCGTGGTTAGATATGCTTCGCTCTCTCTCCCAGCTATTAGTGGTGAATCCTCATCTTCTGAGGACGTGGTTTATGTTCTTATTTTCTCATGTTTTAGTTTTTAGAATTTAAGAGTTAGCTGGGGGCTTGTCCCAGCAACTCGTCAATTTAGTAGAAGGCTTTCAGACTTGTTTAGACAAAACTAGCGTTGTAACTAAGTGTTATTAAATTGTTCTTATGGTTTATATTAGATTCTTGTTATTAGTTTCCGATTATTATGTTGTTAGTCATTTTTTATGTTAAGTATATGCGTTGATTATGCAATGGGTCGACTTAGAGTCTTTCGGGGTACCTTGTCCCGTGTTACGGTTAGGGTGTGAACTCGGGTCATGACAAACATGGTATCAAAGAAAAGGTTTAGATTGACCTAGGGTGTCTGAGAGACGCGGTACATAAAGTCTTCTTCATGGGTGTGAAGCGCACCACACTTATGATGAAGAGGCTATGAGATGTTTTAGGAATGTTCTCTTTTCATCATGATTCTTATCATATGTAGAGTCTGAAGCTCTAAATAGTTCTTTCCCCTAACTCGTGCTTTATGCGCTCGCAGATAATGCCTCCCAGATGAGCGAATAGAAGAAGACGTGGTAACAGCCGCCAACAGGTACCACTAGCCCAGGCAGACCCAATGGATGATCATGTTACTCATGATGAGTTCCGAGAAGCATTTCACATGTTGGCGCAGGCCCTGACCGCTACGATTAACCAGCAGGCGGTGGCCTGTGCTCCTCAAAATAGGAATGAAGCGGCAGCAAGAATAAGAAATTTTCTTCGGATGAACCCACCAAAACTTTTAGGGTCAAAAGTGGATGAGGACCCGTATGAGTTCTTGGAAGAGATTTAGAAGAATAATCACATCATGGGAGTGACAGGAAATAAGAGCGCAGACTTAGCCTCCTACCAGTTAAAGGAGTTGCTTATATCTGGCATTGTCAGTGGAGAAACAGTTGGGGAGTTGGAGCGGGTCTCATAAGTTGGGATGAATTTATGACAGCGTTCTTGGATAGGTTTTCCCTCCGGAGTTAAGAGAGGCAAAGGCGGTAGACTTCATTAATTTGAAAAAAAAAATGACATGACTGTCCAGGAGTATGCATTGAAGTTCAATCGGCTATCCAAGTATGTGCAAGAAATGGTAGCCGACCAACGGGACCGAATGAGCAGGTTTGTGAATGGAGTATCAGACTCCTTGGTAAAAGAATGTAGGAATGCCATGTTGCACCGAGACATAGACTTTCCACGATTGGTGACATTTGCTCAACAAATGGAAGCAGAACAAGTGAAAGAAAAAGAGAGAGAGGCCAAGAGGGCCAGGACTGGAGACCTAGAGTTCTCCCATCAGAGGACGAGTGTCGGATATCGTTCACGTTACCAGCATAAATCAACAGCCCTAACACCTTCGATAACCAGTGCTCCGTATCAGCCCAAAGGGAGGGAGATTACGTACCCATTATGTATGAGCTGTGGAAAGCACCACTTGGGAGTATGCCGTCTCAGATGTTTGTTTTTGGTGCGGCAAGGAGAGCCATATGAACTGAGATTACGCAGCGGTTAAGCAAGGCGAGAGTAGATTCTCGACCACTTCTTCAGCAGCTTCGATTGCCAGACCATTTCAGCAGGGTGCATCCTCTAATTTGGGTGGCGGGCTTCATTAAAACCGCTCCTATGTAAGTCCTCTGTTGTGGTTGAGAAAAGAGATTATCGATGTGCAATATGAGTAGCTATTAGTGTAAGTCTTGCGGTGAAGGTTAGAAATGAAGAAGGAGTTAAGAATTAGTAATGTAACCTCACCCAAAGAAAGATTCGGGAGCCTTAGAATGATGACTTTAAGGTAAGGGGTAGATAATGAGTATGTGAAGCAAGTCGTAGTTTGAGAATGCTCATAAAGAAGTTTAAGCCTTAGCAATTGCAGTATATCGATCTCTTTGAGGTTCAGATAATTTCCCTTGTGTTTCAGTTAAAGTTAAAAATGGTGTCTATTCTTATGTACAGATCCCCGAGGTTTAGAGGTAACTGCTTCAGATAGCGATGACAGTCTTTCTCTATGAGTCCCTTATGCTTATTTTCGTGTTAAGAATCAGTTATATGTGTTAATTCTTGTTTTCCGGTGTAGTCAGCTCGAACTCAGTCTTTAGAAATTGTTTGTTAACTTAGTAGAGTCAGATTATCTCATGTATGTGCTCATTTTTAGATGTCGGGAATAACTCGTTCTCATGAAATCCTTACCCTCAGTTAGATTAGATATTGTGAATCCCAGCTTAGTGTTGAGAAGTGATTTGAGAACGAAGAACCAATCTGTATCAGTTTAGTGCCAGTTAAGGGGGAAGAATCCTTCTCAGTGTTCTACCTAGTTCCATGTCAGTGTCATGTCTTAGCAAGCATATATGATTCAGATATTTAGTTCATCTATGCAAGATCAGCTCAGAGTCAGATACTCCATCAGTTTCAGTTGTAAATGTTCAGTATTTGCGATATCAATTCTTTCCCCAATTCTTGAGCATGTTTATCCTACATTTGAGGATGAATTTTCCCAATGGGGAGATATTGTAACACCCCAAAAGTCTCTAAGACTAGATCCAAAACTAGTGAGTTGAGATATTTCAATGCCCCAGAATTTTGGGCTAAGTTTGTAACCGTTCTAGATGTATGGATAGGTCCATACCCAATTAATTCTATGGATACTAGGTGTTAATATCAATTCCCAAGTGTTAGAAGTGCAATGGATGCAAATTAAGGTCATAAGGAACTTCTAGCACAAAGTTGAGTGGAGAACTTTTTTAATGATTGAGTTTTCGTACAAGTTCTAGCAATGGTGAATTTATAACAACTATAGATCCCATTTTACAAAGTGTTTTTGGGTGATTCAATATATCAATTTCCCCTTTGAGTCTTCTTTCCAACGCATCCGACCTTGCATCAATCGGAGCTCGGAGTAAAAAGTTATGAGCAATTTGGTGAAACTGTATCAGCCTCATAGAACGATTCGTTAGGTGACTCGTTAAGTCACCTAACGACTTGTTAAGTGACCGGCTAGGTGGCGAAAATTGCTGGAAAACTTCATTTTCACAGGGGAATTCACGACTGGTCAAGTGACTCGTTAAGTTACCTCACGAATAGTTAAGTCACTCATTAAGTGACTCATTAAGTGGCAAAATTTGGCGAAAATTCTAGTAGACTTCACAGATTAGACTCACGAATCGTCCAGTACCTCACGACTCATTATGTACCTTGTGAGGAGTGGCAACGTCCCTATCCCTGCCAAATTTTAGGGGTGTTTTCATAAAATCCTATGTTCCTAACTTCTAAACTACGTCATTTTCAGTATTATTTGAGGCGTTTTTAAGGGTTTCTTCTAGTCTAATCTCTCATACTCTCAACATACTCTCTCAAACCCTTCTTCCTCTTCTCTCCCAAGGTTCTAGGATACTTCAAGGGATTATTCAAAGACTACAAGGTCAACTTCAAGTGGGAGATTCTTCAAAGAAGGTATGCGGGTCTATCAACAAGGATATTCTTCCTTCCTTGTGTCCCAAAATATTCTTACTAAAAACCCAATTTCAACAAATCTAGAAAAGCATGATCTAGGGTTTTGTGTTATGGTTAAATTTCTTTTACATTTCATAAATGTTAATATCTACTGCGATTATGTAATTATTTGGGATAAAATTAATGGGTTTTCTTGAATTGTGGAATATAAGTTGGGAATGCAAGAGTGTAGCATGTTCTTCATAAATTGTCTTGAATAGTGAATGAAACTTGTTGATTGTCCACTTAATTGATCGTAGTAGTTCATATCTATGTTCAAAGCATGTGAATCTCGTATGATCATCCCTAATAACCTAATTATGACATTGATGAATATGTTGAGATGAGTTTGGAGTTATGCGCTTGAGCAATTGAAAGAAAATTTTGTATTATCGCTATGTATTCAATTCAATTGATCGGATATGAGGTGAATTTATTAAAATGGCTAATTATTGCATATATCTCATGAATTGGAGTAAATCATGAAATGGGCTTGTGAAATAAAAATGAATGCTCTTTCCATGTTTTGTTGTAAATAATGAGATATGAGTTAAATATACAAGTTGTTCGTAAATATCAATAAATGAAGCCATGCATCCTTAATGAAGTTTGTGTTGAATCTATTAATCGTTCATGACCTTATTCTACATGTTGAATGAGATGAATTCGTAATTTGGAATGACATGACAGTATAATGGACAATGTGAATTGTTCGGTGCTTTTTGGGTATATAGCTACACGCAAGTGCACGTGGTCGAACAAGTAGTAAAGTGGCTCAAGTAAGCCAAGTATTGATCCCACAGGGACTGGACTAAAGTAACAATCTACTCAAGTGTCAATGAACTTTAACTCTAAAATGCAGACAACAGTGTGAAGAAGAGATGTTGATAGTTTGTTTCCTAATTTTATACTAAGTCTAAAACGAATATACAAATTGAGTCTGAACTATAAGTATGAGCATGCTGAGGTTGAATGAACATGTGAGAAATAAATTATCGATACAATTTGATTTATCTTTCCTCCGGTTGCTAGTCAAGAATTATTGCCTATGGATTAAAACTCTCGTATTTAACCCAACTTAAGAAGCATGAACCTTCCACCTACATTTCTGTGATAAAAAGAAATTCATGTTCTAGCCATACAAACCCGATTTCTTAATTGACTAATACGATTTTTAGGTATATCTCTTCCTGAAGGTAAATCAATTCTCAATTTTCCCAAACTAAGAAAAGATCATATCCTATTAATTCCCAACTTTCCAATTTCTTGCTCTCTCGAGTGAAATCGGACTTTTTAGATATACATTAACGTTGGCCACACATTAATGTTGTAACAACAAGAATCAATAGAACAACCATGGAAGAAAAGATGAAAAACCAATTTATCAATAATTACATTTCAATACAATTGTTCTTAACCTCTGCAAGAAGAGGATTTAGCCACTCATTTATGGATTAAACATCGTTAAATGAGTGTTAATCATACAAACAATTGAAATAAAGAAGAAGGAGATAGAGAAAAACCCTGAGATTTTCATCCCCTCAACTGCCTGTAACCCATGTTCTTGCTCAACCAAGTCAGAATTATTAAAAATGAACCTAAGTGTTCTATTTATACTAGTGGGAATTTTTCCCGGAATAACAAGCAACGTGTCACGGAGTGCATCGCGGAGCACTGCCTCCGTGACACGCCACCAATGCAGACCCTTACTAGAATCTGGACGTCCAGGTATTTAGGCGCAACGTGGCACGGCGTGCAACGCGGGGCTAGGCCAACGTGCCACGGCCCCAACGTGCACCTTCACTGGAATTAGGCAAAATTTCACCCTCCAGGCAGAGTGCATCAACGATGGCAGCGTGACACAGCTACATCGCGGAGCCCCTTTAATTCATGCTCTACTTGTGCTTTTTCCCTTGCCCGCTTCCGAGTCTTATTCCGATTTCTCCCAACATGCATCTTAGCTTCATAACTTTATATTTTTCCTGCAAAACAACGCTAATCACGTTGGTTAGTATAAATTCACATTTTATTACAATTCACATGAAAATGTATAAACATCGATAGATAAACAAGGCAAAATGACACATTTGAGTATCACTTGGGCATATAAATTTTCCCAAGATCACTTACCCCAAACTTAAATCCTTGTTCATCCCCAAACAATAATCTTACACCTCATGCACTTGACACCCCCTCATGGCTACTTTGGCTCGACAATTCAAGCTACGGTTATACCGATTATTTAATACAGCAAATCATCAAGAAAACATGCATAGTTTTATCAATACTATGACCTTCAACACATTAAGACCTCCTGGACTCAAGAATTGACTCTCGATATAGGCAAACTCATGTAAATCAGCTAACCAAGATATCCGACACGAAATTTAATCTCTCGTCAAGCATGTGCCCTCACAACACAAGAGAAGTTTTCCCCTTTTTAATCACATGAACTCAAAACATTACATGCAGGGGCATATAAACAGAATTTCGCTCACTCTCCCAAAAGAATTCACATGCATCATGTCATGAACCATAGGCTTGCCTTTAGTGTATTACTCCACTAATATAAGGACGTGTTATGTAAGATCACGTAGGACTTAACGGGTTGTAATGTAGCTCTGGAACTAGTAAATACTGGGCTAACCAATAATAAAAACTAGCATCCTTAAGCGCTTTTTCAATACATCCCATCAACCTTATGGCATTATTTCTTCCTTCATCCTCCCATTCTTGAAATCTGTCTTTATTTTTGACCCCATATCTTTAAGCACACTTGACTCAATAACAAAGATTATTTATACATCTTCATTATATTTAAGTTATAACGAGTGCACCTTCGACCTTTTCTTTCCTTTCATCACTCTGCTTTTTCTTTTCTTTTCACCATTCTCACTCCTTGACACTATGCGAAAATTACTTTCTTTTCTTGAGCGCTTTAGAGTTTTGGATCAAATTCAAAAATAATGAAAAGAAGGGGTTAAGCTCGGTTTACACCTTTTTGACAAAAGAAAAATAATAAGCTAAAGGCTCAATGGGCTAACTAGGGTGTACATTCAAGGTGGGTATGATAATGAAAGAAAATAAAACGTTCGGTTAAAGCAAAGAAATGCCTACATCCTTTCCTACAATACACATCCTTCATTTTGTTTTGTACACACACTAGGAAATTCTAGACATTTCACAATAGCATGGAAGAAACAAAACCTCACTATATGCTCATTTCACATGCTCAACTCAAGACATATTCACAGACTCTTCAATCAGCAAATTACAAAAGTTCAAACATTAAGCCTCAATCACACTGAATCGAACTCTATGACCTAGGTATCTCAATATATTTACAAAGTTGCATGCTTTCATATGAATCACTTTTGCATTTCAAATATCATGTACAACACGCAACCAGAATTTCGCACCCATAAAGTAACGACAAGTTTTGGGATGCAAACCAACAAAAGGAAAACTAAAAATAAATGAAAAAAAAAATCTACTCCTAACGACTAATTTCCCTTAAGAAGGTCGTCATTCATCCATCATAGGGAATGGTCACTAACTAAGACTTCAGTTCAATGGGACTATTCTCGGTAAAAGAACCAAAAACAAACGCCGAGAAACCCAAAAACTTTAAAATCCATGAATTTTTTTTTAAAAAAATATCGATCATTTCGATAAAACAAAAATATGTACAGAACCAGCTAACAACATTCAACAGCGCACAATAGCTTCACCTTAACTGCAATACAGACATACACAAAAATCACAGGGTTACAAGTTCATCCAAGCACAACAACAGACAGAGGCATTAAAAATAACAACAGCAACCGACACCTAACTACTCCCACCTAACACTTAAATCGAACACTGTCCCTAGTGTTCACAAAATCCAGCATAGTACGAAAGTAGGTGGTGAAACTCCCTGATCAATCAAAGTATTCCACTTCTTCGTCAGGTGCTGTTGCCTCATCTCCCATGTCTGAATCGCCCCCGTCGTCATCATCTGACTCTACATCGGAGTCATCACAACATGTCTCCTCATCTGTGGGGACATCATCATCAGTGGGCTCCACAAAAGCTGGCCCCACTCGGCATAGAGCCCTGGCATTTTCGCCAAAAGGGTAGTCTAGCTTGAGCTGCCACAGCTCCTCTTCTGTTGTCGGCCTCCCGCCTATACGTAGCTGAAGCATCTGCATCCCAAACATGCGAGCCATGTACTGATCATCCCGAGCATGTCACTCGGCTAGTGTCAGAACTGGCCTGTGAGTGGTGTCGGGTGCCTTAGTTTTGGTGACATCTAAGGCCCACCTCTCCATCTGCGGGATGTAGTCAAGGGCCTCATCCTCAACATCTAGGCCCCTCAGGAACGTGGTCAGTAAGCCACCAAACCCGTACCTGTGCCCTTGATGCAAACGGGCTATCTTCATGGCCGAGATAATCACTGCCCCCACATTGATCTCCAGCCCTTTCATCAAGGTGTATACCAAGCATACACGATCTCGGGTGACATCTGTCATATGCACCCCCGGGATCAAGCAGGAACAAACAATCTTCAGCCATATCCTGGCTTCCCTGTTCATCTGTGAGTAGGGCAAGGTCTGATGGTAGCCCCTTTCCTTATGCCTGCTCCAACGTGCTGTAGACCGGGTTCCACACAAAGTGTGTCTGATATCCGCATATGGTGGAGTGATATTCAGCTGCCGAAGCACATGGGCGTTTGTGTCCCGTGCCCCCAAGATGGCATTAAGGTGGTGGGGCTCAAAAGTGACTATCTGCCCCCTTAACTTGATGGTGTGACTTCTGAGTGTCGGGTTCCAATTGGCGTAGAATTCCCAAATCAGGTGCAGGTTGCACTCCTTGGGCTCTTCAAAAATAAAATTTAGACCGGCTGCCTCAATCCTGTGGACAATCCGGGGGAATTCCTGTGCCAATGGTTCCCTAACAATGTGTTCTTCGAGGAAGTATTTGCTTTCCTTATGCTTTGTGTACCATTTCTTACCCTCCTCTGTCATCCATCTGGTTCTGTATTACCGGCGTTGGCCGCGTGGAACCGCTAGTGCTGCTGGGACTGCTGTTCCCAGCCTAATTCTTTTCCTTTCGGCGCCTGATGTTGATGCGCTCTTCCCTTTATCTTGCCTGCTTGCCATTGTTCCTGTTAAACCAAACAGATAGTTCCAATGTTAATATAAGTAAAATTAGCTTTGACTAAGGTTGGGTTAAGCTAGAGTACCCCACACTTAGTCTTCAACCACAATCACAACATTACGGCAAGATCATACTTATTTCCAAAAAACAAACAACAAAACATAACAAATATGCCTAGTGCATTCTGAGAATTAAACTGTATAAATTTTATGTACTACTCAGACTTCGTGCAGCTAGTCACCACAACATTACCATCATTCACATTTCATCACATAGCACTTAGCAAGGAGAAACAAAGAAAAATTTATCTACACGAACCTATACAATTCACCCATTTATTGCAATTTCAACAATTTCATTAACCCGACAACCCCTCGTGCCTTAATCGTCTTAACGTTAAGCACAACATCATGTTCCTCACACAACATGCACAAACCAAGAGGAATTTCACATTTCAACTCAATTTTAACATCTTCATGTTTGAATTCTAACCCTAGCTATCATTTCGCAGGAATTTTAATCACACATGTAACTATCGAGTTCATACCATCACAACGATACTCTGAACATCAATAAACCATAATTTGCATGAATTCATGCTTAATTTATACTTAGGGCAAGTTTTCCTCACTTCCTATGCTAAAAATCGGAAAAATAAGGTAGGAAATGAGATGAAGTTAACAAACATACCTTATATTCGATGATATCGAAGAAAAGTTGATAAAATTGAACTCCTAGGCCGCGTCACGTTGGGGAAGGGGGGAATTTCGGGTTGTTTGTCGCGGAGGAGGTGAGAAATGGGAAAAAATGAGGGAAACGGAGTTAAAAAGGGGGGTTTTTCGCGCGGGTCACCCGGCGACCCGGTGTGACCCGTCGCGAAATACACGTCAGCGTGTCACGGAGGGAACGCGGAGCATGCCCTCGTGACACGGAGCCAACGCGCAGGTGTTCTGGAATTTGTAAAAATTCCAGAATTACCTTCAACATATCACGGAGGGTAACGCGGAGGCCCTCCTCCGTGACACGGAGCCATCGCGTGGGCTCACTGTTTTGCCACTTTTTATTATTTTTCATACCTCGATTTTTCCTTTGCGATCCTTTGCATATTTATCCTCCGTTCAACCTGAAATTAATCTCACCATAAGAAATTGATTAGAATTTATAGGTTTCACATGAAATACACATTTTTTTTTGTTTTTATTTTTTTTTCTCATTTTCTTTTTTTTCTTTCTTTTTCTTTTCCTACGAAATCTAATAAAATATTACAACAAAAATTTCATGGGTTGCCTCCCATGCAGCGCCTGGTTTACCGTCGCGGCTCGACATCATTCAGCTCAGTCATCCTCTAGGGTGACAGACGTTTTCTCTCGACCACCATCCTCACCCCAGTAATGCTTACATCTTTTCGGTGCTTTCCCCACTAAATCCTGTGACTCAACGCTCTGGGCAACATTAGCTTGATTAATCACGTTGATCACCGAGAGTTCCTTGTACATAGTCGGGAGGTTTGTGGCCTTGTATACATCAAACACCTCCACCTTGTCGTGTGCTCGCATAGTTAGCTGCCCTGCAGCTATATCAATAAGTGCTTTCCCGGTAGCCAAGAAGGGACGTCCCAAAATAAATGGGACTTCCGAGTCTGGCTCAAAATCCAGCACGACGAAATCTACTAGGAAGATAAGGGAGCCCACTTGCACCAGCACGTCCTCCACAATGCCATCAGGTCTGGCTAAGGAACGATCCGCTAGTTTCAAGATCACTATTGTTTGTCTAGGACTCCCTAGCCCCAACTTCTTAAATACCGATGACGGCATCAAGTTAATGCTCGCTCCCAAATCACATAATCCGTGAGCTCGGATACTCTGCCCAATTGTAATTTGTATTGTAAAGCTCCCAGGGTCCTTGAGCTTTGTGGGCAACTTGTTTTGTATTCGGGAAGTACACTCCTCCGTAAGAGCCACCGTAGCGTACTCAGTTAACCTGCTTTTGTTCGCCACGATGTCCTTAATATACTTTGCGTACTTCGGCACTCCCTGCAAAACATCAACAAAAGGTAAGTTAATATGTACCTATTTAAGCACCTCCATGAACTTTTTGAAACACGCCTTCTCCTTGTGTTTCTTTAATCGTTGAGGGAACGGGGGTGGTGGTCTTTCTGGTTCAGCCTCCTTTTTCTTCCCCCTCTCATCACTTTGCTCCCTCTCAGTTTCTGCTGCTCCCGATTGTTGAGGTGGTCTTTCTAGTTCCACCTCTTTAAGCTGTAAACCACTCCTTGTGGTCACTGCATTCACTTGCTTGGGGTTGGGATCCGTGTCGCTCGGAAGTCCTCCTCTAGGCCTTGTGTTTTGGGCTCCAGCAAATTGCCCAAACTGGTACTCCAGCGCCTTTGTAGCTAACTGATTGTTCTTTACCTCGGCTGCCAATTTCACGTAGTCAGCCTGCAATTGAGCTTGGTTAGCTATCATTGTCTTGAACATTTCCTCAATGCTGGGTGATGGTGGTGGAGGAGGTGCATTGTTGCTTCTATATTGTGCCTGATAGTTATGCTGCCCTCCTTGAGTTCTTTGCACCCCCTGATTCTAACCTTGCCCTTGATGGTTATTGCTACCCCAAGAGAAATTTGGGTGATTCCTCCAATTGGAATTGTAGCTGTTGCCATACTGTAGGTGGTTGTTTCTCTATACATTCCCCACAAAGTTCACTGAATAAGGATTTGCTCCACAACACTCAGCTGAGTGTTCACTACTCCCGCATCTTCACACCAAATCTGCTGCACTACATTAACTGGGGCTTGAGACTGGTTCATGCTCATGTTACTGAAGTGGGTGTTGAGTTGATTCTGTAACGCAGCTAACTGTGCAGCAATAGCTGTAAAACCATCCACTTCTAATACTCCTGCTGCTTTCCTTGTTCCGCCTCTTAACGAGTCCGCATTCCACTCCGGATTTCCCTGCGAAATACGACTCAACAAGGTATACAGCTCCTCATAAGTTTTCTCCAATGCTTGTCCCCCAGCTGCTGAGTCTAGTAAGATTTTTGTGTGGGGTTCCAAACCCTCTATGAAAGTATGCACTAGCACGTCATTGGATTGGTGATGATGAGGACAATCCTGCAACATAGATTTGAATCTCTCCCATGCTTGATACAGATTCTCTCCCTCTCTCTGTTTAAAACATAGAATTTGACTTCTAAGTCTTTCTATTTTACCGGATGGAAAAAAACGTATCAAGAATTTCCTTGCAAGATCATCCCACGTGGTGATGGAATTAGGTGGCTTAGCTTTCAACCACCTCTTGGCTTCTCCCAAAAGTGAATATGGGAACAATGTAAGCCTGACATAATCTGATGACACTCCAGCGGGGATGTAAGTGTCCCTTATCTCCAAGAAATTTTGGAGATGTTGCTGTGGATCCTCATGAGGGAGACCTGTGAACTGCCCGCTGGTGTGCAGCAATTGCACCATGTTTTGTTTGAGCTCGAACCTCCCTCCTGGCTCAGGTTTGCAGATGCTAGATGCGACATTATTAGCATGTGGGATTGCCGCCTCGCGAACCGACCTAGCTGCCATGTCCTCGGGCACTAACATTGCTCGTACAACTGGTGGATTCTGTTGTTGCTCCAGGATAGTTTGTCTAAGCAAATACAGCTTTTTCTCTAGAGCTTCTCTCCTTTGACGATGAAATTATCGTTCCGGCTCTAAATATGAGTCCACCAGCTCCTTTTCTCTTTCCAGTGTTCAACAAAAATTAGTATCTGCAAAATACAGGCTAAGACCAAGTTGTCAACACTAATAAGAAATAGTAAACTAACAGTTAAGAAAAATTTAACGATTGCCAGTCCCCGGCAACGGCGCCAAAAACTTGTTCGGCTGCTTGTTTGGGTAGATAGCTACATGCAAGTGCACGTGGTCGAACAAGTAGTAAAGTGGCTCAAGTAAGCCAAGTATCGATCCCACAGGGACTGGACTAAAGTAACAATCTACTCAAGTGTCAATGAACTTTAACTCTAAAATGCAGACAACAGTGTGAAGAAGAGATGTTGATAGTTTGTTTCCTAATTTTATACTAAGTCTAAAACGAATATACAAATTGAGTCTGAACTATAAGTATGAGCATGCTGAGGTTGAATGAACATGTAGAGAAATAAATTATCGATACAATTTGATTTATCTTTCCTCTGGTTGCTAGTCATGAATTATTGCCTATGGATTAAAACTCTCGTATTTAACCCAACTTAAGAAGCATGAACCTTCCACCTACATTTCTATGATAAAAAGAAATTCATGTTCTAGCAATACAAACCCGATTCCTTAATTGTCTAATACGACTTTCAGGTATATCTCTATCCTGAAGGTAAATCAATTCTCAATTTTTCCAAACTAAGAAAAGATCATATCCTATTAATTTCCAACTTTCCAATTTCTTGCTCTCTCGAGTGAAACCGGACTTTTTAGATATACATTAACATTGGCCACACATTAATGAAAACAAGAATCAATAGAACAACCATGGAAGAAAAGATGAAAAACCAATTAATCAATAATTACATTTCAATACAATTTTTCTTAACCTCAGCAAGAAGAGGATTTAGCCACTCATTTTTGGATGAAACATCGTTAAATGAGTGTTAATCATACAAGCAATTGAAATAAAGAAGAAGGAGATAGAGAAAAACCCTGAGATTTTCATCCCCTCAACTGCTTGTAACCCACGTTCTTGCTCAACCAAGTAAGAATTATTAAAAATGAACCTAAGTGTTTTATTTATACTAGTGGGAATTTTTCCCGGAAGAACAAGCAACGTGTCACGGAGTGCATCGCGGAGCACTGCCTCCGTGACACGCCACCATCGCGGACCCTTATTGGAATTCGGACGTCCAGGTATTTAGGCCCAACGTGGCACGACGTGCAACACGGGGCTAGGCCAACGTGCAACGGCCAAAAACTTGTTCGGTGCTTTGGTTAGGGGTTAAAAACCGACACGCAAGTGCACGTGGTCAAACAAGTAATAAAGTGGCTAAGTAAGCCAAGTATCGAACCAAGGAGACTCTGGATAAGTAAAAATTGCTCAAGTATACTATATTCTATCTTACTTATATATATATATGCTGACAACAACGTAACCAAAATGTTAAATAATTTTTGTTTATAAATTATATACTAAAACTATTAACAAATATCTACTTTGAATTGAAACTATGGATATGAGCATGCCAAGGTTAAGAACAAGTAATGAACTTGATTATAATCATAATTCGGTTATACTTCTCTTCCTGTTGCTAGCCAAGAACATTAGCCAAGAGATTAAAACTCTCGTATTTAATCTCACTTAAGAATCATAAACCATCCGTCTACATTTCTGTGATCAAATGCAATTTATGACCTAGCAATACAATTCCGGTTCCTAAATTGACTAATACGGCTTTCAAGTATATTTCTATCAAGAAAGCACATCAAAACCCATTTTTCCCAAATCAAGTTAAGAACAATACCCTATTAATTCACAACTTTCCAATTTCGTGCTCTCTCGAGTGAAATCGGACTTTTTAGATGTACATTAATGTCGGCCACACACCAATGCAGTAAAGACAAGAATTAATAGAACAACATGGAAGAAGAAGATGAAAAACCATATAATTCAATAATCAAAATTCATCACAATTGTTCATAACCTCAGCAAGGAAGAGAATTAGCCACTCATTTGTGAATTAATCATCCTAAAACAAGTGTTAATCATACAAACAATTGATTGAAAGAAGAAAGAAAGAGAGAAAAACCCTGAGCTTTTTCGTCCCTCGACTGCCTGTAACCCACGTCCTTGCTCCACCAAGTCTAAATTTATTAAAAATAAGCCTAAGTGTTCTATTTATACTAGTGGGAATTTTTCCCGGAATAACAAGCAACGTGTCACGGAGTGCATCGCGGAGCACTGCCTCCGTGACATGGCGTGGACGCGGACCCTCTCTGGAATTTTAGGGTCCAGGAATAAAGCTTCAACGTGGCACAGCGTGCAATGCGGAGGCTTGCCTCCGTGCCACGGAGCTGTCGCAAGGCTCCACTGGAAATTGGCAAATTATTCACCCTCCAGGCAGTGTGCCTCCGCGATGGTAGCGTGAAACGGCTCCATCGCGGAGCCCCTTTATATTGTGCAGTCCAATACCTTTTTCGTGCTCGAATCCAAGTCCAACTCCGATATTGTTGCAACATGCTTTTTAGCTCCTCAAAATGATATTCTACCTACAAAACAATGCTAATCATGTTGGTTAGTATAAATTCACATTTTATTACCAATTACATGAAAATGTATACACATTGCACAATAAAAAAGGCGAAAATGATACGTTTGAGTATCACTTGGGCATATAAATCTGCCCAAGATCACCCAACGCGCACCTTCACTGGAATTAGGCAAAATTTCACACTCCAAGCAGAGTGCATCCGCGATGGCAGCATGACACGGCTCCATCGCGGAGCCCCTTTAATTCATGCTCTACTTGTGCTTTTTCCCTTGCCCGCTTGCGAGTCCCATTCCGATTTCTCCCAACATGCATCTTAGCTTCATAACTTCATATTTTTCCTGCAAAACAATGCTAATCATGTTGGTTAGTATAAATTCACATTTTATTACAATTCACATGAAAATGTAGAAACATCGATAGATAAACAAGGCAAAATGACATATTTGAGTATCATTTGGGCATATAAATTTTCCCAAGATCATGAATCTATAGAATGCTCGTTAGCGTAAGATGCTTGAGATAATTATTGATTTGACTCCATGATGAGGTGAATTATGGTGATAACGCATGAGAATTATATTGCAACTATTGTGCTTGTTGTTATTAGAAAGTATCCCTAATCCTGTCGAAAAGAATGTTGTATTACGAAAATCAGTTAATGTCCATGTCTCTGATTAACTATTGCAATTTAGATTAGTGATAGTCAGTCAGGATTCTTGTTAGCAAGAATGTTTACCAAGTCAGTTGGGATTCTCATTAGCGGAGAATGTTTCCCTAGTCTATCGGGACTCGCATCCTTAGCTGCTAGTTGTGCATGTTTCTCCTTACTCTATCGGTACTAACATCCCTACCCAGTCAGTGACCCTCTATATCAGAGCATTTTCTCCCATTGACAGTCTGAGATTTTCCCTAGCAAGAATGTTTCCCTTTGATAGTCAAGGACGCTCCCTTTGACAGTCAAGGATTTTCCCTTGGACAGTCAGGGACCCTCTAGATAGCAGTCACAGCTTCGTACCTGTGTATTATTTCCAATTATTACTTTTGCGCATCAGTTGATCTTATAATAATGCATGTTCTTATAATGTGGTTATGATGGTATGAATATGTGAATTTCATATAAGTTTTCGTATCTCATTTCAGTTACATTACTATTATTGTGATTTTATATTACTTCCTTCTTGTATATATTTATTAGTTGGTTGATCATGTTTCCTGCATACTCAGTATATTCCAAGTTCTGACTGCATGCCTCTTGTGTTATAGCATTTCATGATATAGATCCAGGACTCCAGGTTCAGTCGCGTGGTTAGATACGCTTCGCTCTCTCTCCCAACTGTTAGTGGTGACTCCTCATCTTCCAAGGACGTGGTTTATGTTCTTATTTTTTCATGTTTTAGTTTTCAGACTTTAAGAGTTAGATGGGGGCTTGTCCCAGCAACTTATCATTTTAGTAGAAGGCTTTCATACTTTTTTGGACAAATTCAGCGTTGTAACTAAGTGTTATTAAATTGTTCTTATGGTTTATATTAGATTCTTGTTATTAGTTTTGGATTATTATGTTGTTAGTCATTTTTGATGTTAAGTGTGTGTGTTGATTATGCCATGGGTCGACTTAGAGTCTTTCCGGGTTCCTTGTCCCGTGTTACGGCTAAGGTGTGAACTCGGGTTGTGACAACGACCCCCTCAGCAGGGTGCCTCCACTATTTCGGTAGGTGGTTAGCGCAGAAATAGGTTTTATGCCCTAGTGCCTCGCTAGGAGCAGGAGGCTTCGCCAGATATGGTTACGAGTATGTTACAAGTCTTCCATATTAATGTTTATGCTTTGTTAGATCTAGGAGCTACCTTGTCCGACCCCTTATATTGCTAGTAGTTTTGGAGTTAATCCTGAAATTACATCAGAATAATTCTCCGTATCTACTCTGGTCGGTGAATCAGTGTTAGCTAAGAGGGTATATATGGGTTACCCCATCATAGTGTTGCATAAGGTTACCTTCGTAGACATAGTGGAGTTGACCATGACCGACTTTGATATCATCTTAGGTATTGGTTGTTTGTTTGCATGTTATGCTTTAATTAATTGTAGAACCCGTGCAGTGGAATTTTTATTCTCGGGTGAGTCACTTTTGGAGTGGAAGGGTAACTCAGTTGTACCAGCTGGTCGGTTTATTTCTTATCTTAAGGCGAGAAAAATGATCTCTAAAGGTTGCATGTACCACCTCGTTAGGGTTAACGATATGGAGTTCGATACCCCGACTATTCAGTCAGTTTGGCTGGTGTGCAAATGTCCGAAGGTGTTTTTGAGGATTTTCCAAGTTTTCCTCCGGAAAGAGAAATCGATTTTTTTATTGATCTATAGCTAGATGTGCAGCCTATTTCTATCCCTCCTTATAGGATAGCTCCAGCTCAGCTAAAGGAGTTAAAGGATCAGTTAAAGGACTTGTTGGATAAGGGTTTCATTAGACCAAGAAAGTCTCCATGGGGTGCACCGGTTCTCTTTGTTCGAAAGAAGGATGGGTCCTTTCGGATGTGTATTGATTATCGACAACTTAATAAGGTCAACGTCAAGAACAGGTACCCCTTTCCCAGGATTGATGATTTATTTGATCAGTTCCAGGGTGCCGGGTGTTTCTCGAAGATAGATCTCAGGTCCGAATATCACTAGCTCAGAGCTTGGGAGTGTGACATTCCAAAGACGGCCTTCAAAACTTGGTATGCCCACTATGAGTGTGTAGTTATGTCTTTTGGACTAACAAATGCTCCTGCAGTTTTTATGGATTTAATGAATAGGGTGTTCAAGGCATATCTGGATATGTGCGTGATCGTGTTCATCGATGACATCCTTATATACTCCTAGAGCGAGGAGGAGCATGCTGCTCATTTGAGAATAGTGCTGCAAACCCTCAAGGATCGTCAGCTATATGCAAAGTTAGCAAGTGTGAATTTTGGCTGGACACGTTGGCATTTTTGGGCCATGTGGTGTCGAGTAAGGGCATAAGGGCAGATTCTCAAAAAATCAAAGTGGTGAAGAATTGACCTAGACCGATGAATCCTTTAGCAATTTTGAGTTTCTTGGGCCTAGAAGGCTACCGAAGGTTTGTTGAGGGTTTCTCATCTACTGCGGCACCTTTGACCATGTTGACTGAGAAAAAGATAAAGTTCCAGTGGTTAGAGGATTGTGAGAAAAGCTTTCAAGAATTGAAGACCCGACTGACTTTAGCACCAGTGTTGACTTTACCCAAGGGTACCGATGGCTTTGTTGTATATTGTGATGCTTTGAGAGTCGGACTGGTATGTGTGTTGATACAACGTGGGAAGGTGACATCATATGCCTCTCGACAGTTAAAGGTTCACAAAAAGAATTACCCGACCCATGATATTGAGTTGGTCGCAGTGGTGTTTGCACTGAAGATATGGCGTCATTACTTGTATGGGGTTCACGTGGATGTGTTAACGGATCACAAGAGCCTGCAATATGTGTTCACAATGAAGGATCTAAATCTTTGGCAAAGGAGGTGGTTTGAATTGCTAAAAGACTACGATATGAGCATTTTTTACCCCCCGAGCAAGGCTAATGTGGTTGTGGATGCACTTAGTAGGCTCTCTATGGAGAGTGTGTCCCACGTGGATGAGGGAAAGAAGGAGTTGGTGAGAGATGTCCACCGACTTGCAAGGTTGGGGGTTAGATTGATGGACTCGACTGATGGCAGCGTTGTTGTGCAGAATGGGTCAGAATCATCCTTGGTGGTTGATGTCAAATCTAAACAAGATGAAGATTCGATTTTGTGGAGGGTGAAGGAAACGGTGCAGAGTCAAAAGATAAAGGTTTTCTCCCAAGGGGGAGATGGTTTTCTAAGATATTAGGGTCGGCTATGTGTCCCAAACATTGATAATCTGAGGGTTCGAATATTGCATGAGGCACATGGTACCAAGTATTCCATCTATTCAGGATCCACGAAGATGTATCGGGGCTTGGGAGAAATCTATTGGTAGGATGGTATGAAGAAGTATATTGCGGAGTTCATAACCAGATGTCCAAACTGTCAGCAAGTAAAGGTTGAGCATCAAAGGCCGGGAGGTGTACTTCAGGATATTAGCATTCCCGCTTGGATGTGGGAAGAGATTAATATGGATTTTATTAGAGGCCTACCTCGTACTCGCCAACACTATGACTCCATTTCGGTGGTGGTGGACAGGTTGACAAAGGCTACACACTTCCTACTAGTTAAGACCATGGATTCAGTGGATGATTATGCCAAGTTGTATATTCGGGAGTTGGTTCGACATCATGGAGTTCCCTTGTCTATTATTTCAGACCAAGGTACTCAGTTTACCTCCTAGTTCTGGTGGTCTTTTCAGAAGGGACTTGGGACTCAGAATAAGCTCAACACAGCATTCCATCCGCAAATGGATGGCCAGGAAGAACGAACCATTAAGACCCTCGAGGATAGGTTGAGGGCATGTGTTATGGATTTCAAAGGTAGTTGGGATGATCATTTGCCCTTGATCGAGTTTTCCTAACAGTTATCACTCTACTATCCAAATGGCACCATTCGAGGCTCTTTACGGACGGCGGTGTAGGTTACCCATTGGTTGGTTTGAGGTTGGTGAGGCAGCCATAATAGGAACTTCAATCCATGAGGCCACGGTAAAGGTTAAAATGATAAGGGACCGGTTAAAAACTGCCTAGAGTCAGAAGAAATCATATGTTGATGTGAGGAGAAGGGATCTGGAGTTTGATGTGGATGACTGGGTATTTCTAAAGGTATCTCCCATGAAGTGAGTCATGCGGTTCAGAAAGAAAGGTAAACTCAATCCACGCTATGTTGGTCCCTATCGGGTTATGAGAAGTGTTGGTAAAGTAGCTTATGAGTTGGACTTGCCATCAGAGTTGTCCTCAGTTCATCCCATCTTCCATGTGTCACTTTTGAAGAAGTGTTTGGGGGATCCAACCTTGGTAGTTCCGATAGATAGCATTGGGGTGAAAGACAGCCTCAGTTATGAAGAAATTCTCGTTGAAATCTTGGATCATCAAGTTCGATAGAGGAGAAACAAAGAAGTAGCTTTAGTTAATGTCTTATGGAGAAATCAGCATGTTGAAGGAGCTACATGGGAAGCGGAAGCAGATATGATGGCCAAATATCCGGATTTTATTCTCTACCATCTCGGTTCCAATTTGAGGTATCAGTTTTGCTCTATGATTCTATCTAGTTTTCATGTTTAGTTCATGTGTGCAAGTTTCTTTTATGTGAATGAATATATATGTGAAGTATGAAATCAGTTTAGCCATGTGGTTCTATTAGGAGGTAGTCATTCCGTGAAAATTTCGGTTAAAATAATCAGTATTTGAGTATGATAATCAGATGTTGTTGTTTTCTGCTTGTTTCTAATGTTCAGGACGAATGTTCCCAAGGGGGAGATGTTGTAATACCCCGGAAGTGCTTAGTAGTAGACCCGGGAAGTTAAAATACAAAAAACAAATACTGAAAGTTGGTAAAAAGGTTGTAGGACGATCGGAACCACGACCCATGGTAAGTAACCACGAGCTGTCGTTGGTGGTCGTGGGTTCAAGTGGTTAGGTATTCGAGGGAAACAATGGTTGACACGATGACCCATGGTAAGGAATCACGAGCCGTCATTTGTTATTGGGGTAGGAAGTGGACTAGGCAGTAGGAAGGTACGAAGGGTCATGCAATGACCCGTTGTGGCTTGCAACGACTCGTTGAAGCCAATGACGAGCCATGGTGAGGCTTGTTGGATAGAAGTTCAGAAGGTTTGATAATGCTCAGACCACACTTCTAACTGAAGTATGAAGAAGACGTTGTCAATAAAGAACCCAACTTAGAGGTGGGGTCGGTACAACAGGGAATATGGAATGTCTAGATTATAGCCGGTAAGTGAACTTGTATGGTAGTTGCTTCACAATTGTGTTGATTCTAATAATAATCAATAGTAAAAAAAAAGCAGTTGTCAAGCTTATGGTTGTGAATCCATAATTAAAGGATAACTAAGGTTTGTGCGCCCCATGGATTCATAAAAACTTTAGGTATACACTCGTGATCTTCACCAATACTTACTTACAGAACTAATAACTTAGGTTCATTCAAACAATCAACCAATCCCTATTGAATGACTATACTCAATTACTCGACCAAGTCTCATGACCGTTTCCAAACTAACCATTATCACTAAGTTCCAGATATAACTATCCTGCGACCACAACTCAAGTTAATACAATGATTATCAAAATGAAGGCTCCGTTGTAATTCTCTTTTCCTAATCTCTACCTCTTCGACAAAAGCAAGTAAAGAATTCGGGCATTTCCTAACGTTGTACACCGCTAAGAATCATTAAAGCATGAAGAGAATACAATATAAGTAATTAGTATTGTTTTTAGATTCACTTTGTCAAACCCTAGCTTGTTAATCAACCATGGTTCCCACAACCCTAGTTATGGAGGTTTTAGCCTCTCATAGTTGCAAGGTTGTGAAGTGTGTTCATGATTAAATACATAAAAACAATACATACAAGTATGATTGAGAAAAACATTGTCTTTAATTATCCGCAAAATCTTGAAGAACAAGTAGCATGAGCAATATGAATTCAAAGAAAAGGTTGATCACAAGGTTGATCAACTCAATTCTTTCTTTCAAAGATGTAAAATTGTCTACTACAATATTTTCTAACTAAAACTAATTCTTCTCAATGTCACTTCTAAAAAATAAAACATAAAACGTACTTATATAGACATAAGAATCCTTTTCCTAGGCTAACAACGCGATTTTCCATATCTTGTGCTGACATCGTCAGGGATCATCCTACGACTCGTAGGAGAATCCTATGGTCTGTGGCAGCATCTCGTGGTTTGGATTGTTGGATGATCTTTCGCTAAGTGTTGGGCCAAGGTACGATTTGTACCTCCTTTCTTCGACTCGTACCATGCTCCTGTGGCTTGATTCTGAATCTTTGCAATTTGTCTGAAGTTCACCACGATTGGTATGGTACAACTCGTACCAAGCTCTCACGAGTCGTGATATCCTCTCATTCTAAGAATCAACCTCTTGTGCAATTCTTCTGGAGTTCATCACGACTGCCTTACCACAACTCATACGAGCTTAGTACTATTCGTGGCAAGACTTGTAGGTTCATTCTTCTAGCTTCAGCCTTCTGCTTCTTATTATGGCCATCAGTACGACTCATAGGTCCATCCTATAGATCGTACTGTGGACTGCACTTTTTCCCTTTTTTGCACACTTTTAGCTTATTTTTGCAAATTTACACTCCAAAACCCATTTATCCTGAAATCAAAGGAAAAGTGTTGTAAATCCACAGAGCATCAACACCCTGAAGTTAAGACTTTTGCATGTCCTCAGGAAAAGAAAAAGAAAAACTAAACACGATGCTCAACTAGAAAATAAACCTAAGATACTATAGTCAATACCGAAATAAATTTTTGCACTCTCTATATACACTCTATTGACCCTTCCTCATAGAACATCAACAACTAATGCATTACAAGCAAGATCAAAACATCATATACAGTGATCAAGACATGTCATCTAGCTATCAACAGGCAATCAAGTCATCACCAATGTTTTTCACACAGACAAATGGTAAAAACAAACATAACCCATGTACCCTTACATAAATGAAGTTCCCACTCAGATATGAAGTATCAAACACAACATGGGACTAGGCAAGTGAAGCACTCAATCTCACCAGGAAGTTTGCAAGTATTATGCATCTAATACCATAGGCTTGCCCTTATTTTCTCTGCTTTAGTTTGTCAGATGATCAAGTTAGGATCACTATAGGACTTGATATGGCTTGTAATGTAGGCTTAGGGATGGACATGATAAAGATGAGATATTTTCTGATTGACTATCCCTTCCTTGGCACTACATATGTTGGCTACACCATTTACCTATTTCATTCTTCACTCTTTGATTTTCCTTTCTTCCCGTTTTACCCCATTTTAAGAATATTTGCATGGGTGAGGTGATTTTTTGCATTCTTCAAACAACTTCAAGATCTTTTGGATTTTTCTTTTTCAAGATTCTCAAAATTTTCAGCTCTTTTACTTTTTCACCTCACCACATCTCATTTTTCACCATATTTTCTCTTTTCTCTTCTTTTCTTTTCTTTTGCTTTCCTTTCTCCCACTTTCACCATTTATGTACCCCTACTCTAGTCACCCTCAACTTAAGCATTTTGCTTATGTTTATATTTCACAATATCAAAGAAAGGACCAGGGCCAAAACAGGTTCATTATAAACAAATGGGTATGATAACAGGTGAATCAAAGAAATATGGTCTATTAAGGCTCAAACTTGGAATCAAGGGATTCATGAAAATTTGGTAGGGCAATATAGGCTAAAAATGAGGTAAAACAAAAATGGCCTATGATCATATCCTAACCAACTATCCTTAACCTATGCAGAGACCAACCAGGCAAGTTCTAGATCCTCAACAACATACTGTAATGAATACTAAAACCTCACTCGCAATGGTACATGAACTATGTTTACTTCACCTGTCTGGTTCATACGTGGCTTAACAAGAATAAGTACTATTAATAACTAAATGACATAAAAAGATCCACAGAAATCATGCATGTTTTCACAAATACATAGCAAAAATTTTAGACAAGGTCAATTTTTCTAAAAAAACAAAACTAGTGCATATCTATTGGTTGAGTATTCCTAAGTTACTTTTTAATCAAACAAGGATCAAAAAAAAAATCCTAACACATGCCGGTTATCCTACATAGCATGCCTGAGGGAAAAGAAACACGGCAAGAAAAACCCTCAGACGAACAAAATTACCAAAAATACAAGTACACCCCCTCCCCCTTTTAAAAAAGTAAGCTTCGTCCCCGAAGAATAAGCTATAAGAATGTAAGGAAGAGAACATACAGGTGGCGCTCTAGGCGCTCCTGTCATCTTGCGGAGGTGGTACCTCCGCGGTAGTAGTGGCACTACCGGTGGCCGGCGCGCTCAATGGTGTAACAACGGGGGGAGTAGTTCCCCCCTCAATGATTGTGGCCTTGTTCGTCTGGGTATCACTTTGTAGGGTTAGCTGAACTTGGATTGAGCAAACACTTGCTTGATTCCTTATCGGTTGTTGAGTTACGGGTTGTGGGGGAGTGAGTTTAACGTTGTGAGCTTGAGTGTTTAGAGTGGGAGAGGGGTGGATTTGATTTAAATAGCTTAGGTCCAAATCAAACAAATCTGGGATGAGTCAGGTATAAGTGGTATTTTTGACCCATATGAGGTACCTACGACTCGTCCCCTGACCCATAGTGACTTTAAAAGAAAGAGCTTATCTTGTGACCTACGAGTCAATCCTACGACTCGTACAATTGAGGTACGACTCGTAGGATGAATTGTATGCCTGACTTTTGCTTTGAGTTTTCTATGCTTCTCACCACGCCTGTTGCTAAGGCTCATAGGACCCTATCATGGGTCGTACTGAGAGTTTGTAGTAGCTGATTTTTCAGCCAACCTATTTTTGTTTCCCAGCACACTGAGCACACATTAGTTCAATAACTTCGGTTGCCTCCCTAGAAGCGCTTGATTTAACGTCGTGGCACGACACAGGTGGTCTGGTTACTGAGATTTCACCAAACCACCACTTGTATTGCCTCCCAAGAAGCACTTGATTTAACATTGTGGCATGAGGCAAGTCTCTTGACTACTCAGAATTTGTCAAGTGACTCATACTCATCCTCTAGTGCTGAAATCACACTAAATTCCTTCGGTTTCTTCATGGTCCGGCAGATGTTGAAAGTGACCACTTCCTTCTTTAGTCTGAACGTTAGCAGACCTGCTTCCACATCTACTAGAGCTCTCCCAGTAGAAAGGAATGGTGGCCCCAAAATGATAGGGACCTCATAATCGACCTCGCAATCTAAAATCACGAAGTCTGCTGGGAATATGAACTTGTCAACCTTAACGAGCACATCAACTAAGATGCCCACTGGTTTCTTAACTGTTCTATCGGCCATCAGTAGCCGCATGTTAGTCGGTGTGGGGGCTCCCAATCTTAGCTTCGTGAAAATCGCTAAGGGCATTAAATTAATGTTAGCTCCCACATCACAAAGTGCCCTTGCGAAATCGACATTACCAATGGTGCAAGGTATCATGAAGAAGCCTGGGTCTTCCTTTTTCTGAGCTAAGACCCTCATTTCTATGGAACTGCGGTGATGTACATTGTCAACTGGCTCATAGCTCACAGATCTCTTATTTGTTACCAGGTCCTTCATGAATTTTGCATACCCTGGCATCTGTTCTAGTGCTTCGACCAATGGTATGTTCACCGATAGTTATTTAAGCATTGAAAGGAATATTTGAAACTTACTGTTGTGTGCCTTTTTCTTTATCCTCCGAGGGAATGGTGGCGGTGGTCGTGGAATAGCCTTATGCACTTGGGTTGCCCCTTGATCAATGTCCCCTTCCTTCTCACCTCTAGGGACCTCTTGAAACTCACCATTTTGTGTCTCAACACCCTTCTCTTCTTCCTCAATCATGCTCTCTTTCATCCTTTCAACTTCAACTAGTAACGGGGGGTCAATTGTGGTCTTACCTCTCCTAGTCATCAACGCCATGCAATGAGCATCGTTCTTTGGATTTTGTATAGTGTTTCTATGGAGTGTACACTTTTGCCTAGGGTTCATTGATGCTGACAGTTGCCCAAGTTTGTGTTCTATCTGCTTAATGGCAGTGGCGTGAGATTTCACTTTCTGACCCTTGCTCGATAAGTCACTTCAAATTTTTCTTAGTTGATCATCAGTGGACCTCACCTTTTTCAGCATCTCAGCCATCATGCTCTCTAACTTTGACTGTCTGGCCTCCCCTTCTGGTGCGTTGGGATGCACATAGACTCCAGCCCGGTCATTACGGCATCCATCATTCCTTCTCCATTCTCCCTTGCACTCACGACCACAGCTCTTGTCTCTGAACCCGTTCCTGTTGTAGTTGTCTCTATATTGGTTCCGACCTTGATTTACAAAACATTGGCACCAATTGTCTTGTCCAGATGCTTGGGTGTTGGCTCGGAAACCCTCCACATAGCCATCTAGGAAGTTTGCCTCCTCCTCAGAATCTGAGTGATCAGCTCCTTTCTCCCTTCCTTGATTTCCCACTACGTTTACCTTTTTGTCTCCGGTTCCCATGATATGCTTTGTCAGCAACTCCAATGATGTGTGCATGTGAGCCAACTCCGGATCGTGTTCTTCTTCCTTCCGGCATTGGTTTGCAATCAAACCAATATAATATGTACCTGACACTGCATCAGCCTCCCTCATATGCCGGCCCTGTTTGTCTTAGTCACCCTATCAAGGATAATGGCTGCTTCTTCCAAAGTGTGACTCATAAATTCTCCTCCAGCCACCGTATTTGCTACAACTTTGGTGCTATTATTTAAAGTCCTGTAAAAAATTTCCAACAAACTGTCATCTGGAATTTGGTGGTTTGGGCACTTAGTCAACCTTTTTTTGAACCTCGCTAGGTTTCATGAAGTTCCTCCGTCTTAATTTTTCAGAAATTATAGATCTCATCTTTTAGCTGTTACATCCTTGATGGGGGAAAGAATCTCTCCAAAAAGGTATGTTTAAGCTCCCTTAAGTTGGTTATGGAGTCGTTGGGTAACTACGATAACCACAAAGTATCTTCCCCTAATAGAGAAAAAGGGAAGAGTCAGAGCCGTATGGCATCCCGACTTACTCCGGGCAACCTGTAAGCCTTGCATATTCCGACGAAGTTCATTAAGTGCAGGTTGGCGTCATCCGCTGCGTGGCCAGTGAACACCCCCTTCATGTTTAACAATTGAATCATGGTGCTCGTAATATCAAATTTGGCCCCAACGGGCAGTGATGGTGGCATAATTGCTCCAGTTAACCCAACTTCATCAATATGTGGATCCTCATCATCGAAGAACTGAGGGGCAAATCTCTGAGCTCGGTTGCCCCTCCCATGTCAACCAGCATTTACCACCTCATCTATATTCTCATCATCCTGCTGATGTGCAGCTAACCGAGCTAGCTCGGCTTGCATAGCTTTTTCAGCTAAGCGGGATTCTCTTTGCTCAAGGTTTTCCATTCCATGCAGTTCTTGTCAGATTTCGGGACTTAGTGGAACAAGGGGGTCTCCTCTACTCTGAGTTCTTGGCTTTCATCGGAGGACAACCTATGGGTATCAAAAACACAACAAATAAACGTAATTAAGGAAATAACTACCAAAAAGTCAAATACAAGCAAATAACCTAGTCTTAGCCATATTCCCCGGCAGCAACGCCACTTTTTGATAACGCTCAAACCACACTTCTAACTGAAGTATGAAGCAGACGTTGTCAATAAAGAACCCAACTTAGAAGTTGGGGTCGATCCAAATATGGAATATTTAGATTACAGTCGGTAAGTGAACTTGTATGGTAGTTACTTCACAATTCGGGGGATTCTAATAATAATAAATAGTAAAAACAAAGTAGTTGTCAAGCTTATGGTTGTGAATAAATATTTAAAGGATAACTAGGGTTTGTGTTCCCCATGGATCCATATAACAACTTTAGGTATACACTCATGATCTTCACCAATACTTACTTACAGAACTGATAATTTAGGTTCATTCAAATGATCGACCAATCCCTATTGAATGACTATACTCAATTACTCGATCAAGTCTCATGAGCGTTTCCAAACTAACCGTTATCACTAAATTCCAGATATAACTATGATGCGACCACAACTCAAGTTAATACAATGATCATCAAGATCAAGGCTCCATTGTTATTCTCTTTTCCTAATCTATACCTCTTCGACAAAAGCAAGTAAAAATTTCGGGCACTTCCTAACGTTGTACACCGCTAAGAATCATTAAAGCATGAAGAGAATACAATATAAGTAATTAGTATTGGTTTTAGACTAACTTTGTGCAACCCTAGCTTGTTAATCAACCATGGTTCCCACAACCCTAGCTATGGAGGTTTTAGCTTCTCATAGTTGCAAGGTTGTGAAGTGTGTTCACGATTAAAGAAATAAAAACAATACTTACAAATATGATTGAGAACAATAATTATTTTAATTAATCCACAAAATCTTGAAGAACAAGTAGCAAGAACAATATGAATTCAAGAAAAGGTTGATCATAAGGTTGAACAAACTCAATTCTTTCTTTCAAAGATGTAAAATTGTCTACTACAATGCTTTCCAACTAAAAGTAATTCTTCTCAATGTCACTTCTGAAAAATTAAACATAAAACGTATTTATATAGACATAAGAATCATTTTCCTAGGCTAACAGTGCGATTTTCCATATCTGGTGATGACCTCATCACGGATCATCCTACGACTCGTAGGAGATCCTATGGTCCGTGGAAGCATCTCGTGGTTTGGATTGTTGGTTGATTTTTGGCTAAGTGTCGGGCCAAGGTATGATTCATACCTCCTTCCTATGACTCGTACCAGGCTCTCGTGTCTTGAGTATGAATCTTTGCAATTTGTCTAAAGTTCACCACGACCGGTACGATACGACTCGTACCAAGCTCTCACGGGTCATGGTATCCTCTCGTACTGAGAATCAGCCTCTTGTGCAATTCTTCTAGACTCATCACGACTGCCATACCAAGACTCGTACAAGCTTGGTATGATCTGTGGCAAGACTCGTAGGTTCATTCTTCAAGCTTCAGCCTTCTGCTTCTTATCATGGGCATCAGTACGACTTGTAGGTCCATCCTATGGATTGTACTATGGGTCACATATTTGCCCTTTTTTGCACACTTTTAGCTTCCTTTTGAAAATTTACGCTCCAACACCCATTTATTTTGAAATCAAAGTAAAAGTGGATCATATCCACATAAATACACCTAAATCCATGCTATTTTCTTAGTTTTGAGCGTCAATAGTGCTGTAAATCCACAGTACATCAAGGATCGAGGGAGCAATCAATGATCGAAGGAATGACCCATTGGATCATAGTATGACTCATCCTGTCCGTCCATTGGTTAAGTTCCAAAGAGAAGGCATTCAGCAATTCATTCAACAAGAAGACAAAATAGTTCGTGGCTGTTTCCACGACCCGTTGGTACCACTCGTGAGTTCCATCTGGCCAGTTTTCAAGGCAGGTTCATTAAGGGTATTTTTGACTTTTTCACAATATAAATACCTAATACTATGTCATTTTGGCTTGGGAAAATTTGGGTTTCAAGAGGATGACCTATTCTAAACTCCCATTCATGCATGCAAGAACTTTGAGAGGTGATTCAAGGGGAGATTTCAAGCTTTTCACCTCAATTCCTTCAATTTCATTCTTGGGCTTTTAAAGAGGGCTAGGGGTTTATAATCCTTGGTATGTAAGGTTTTCAATGGGTGGATTCTTCCACACCCATGCTCCTTCTATATTAATTACTCAAAATTTGTTTGAAAACTCATGAGGTTTTGTATTTGATTTGTGTAAAATTAAATGATTTAATTATGGGTCTTGTGATTTTGAAATCTTATCATAATCTACTGATTCTGATCATCTTTCGAGATTTAAATTGAGTACAATATTGTTGATTTTGAAGTTCTAAACAATTAAGCTTGATTATGCATGCCCCGAGATGAATCGATTTATGATCCATTGATCCATTGGTGTTTTTTATAAGTCTAGCATGAATTATGAATTTATTATGTTATCTGTCATGAAGATATGAATTTCGAGCTATATGCATGATCCACAAGTATGCATGAGTTTATCAATTATGAAAATTGTGTTTGACCGACCCACGAGCCTCAAGTCATGGCTAGTTCATGTATGTTCAAGCATGTTTACAACATTTATGATTTAACTAGCCCATGAACTCATGTATGTATTATTATAAGCACTATATATGTTTTGGGAGTAGTATTGAACACCGAGTAGGTTTAGGGCTTAGGTTAAGCCCCGGATCTCACGAACTACATGCCACCGTAGGTATGTTGGGACCCCTTTCATGTTTGTCCCTGGTCCAAATGGCCCATTTCATGTGTGATCACTCCCTTCATGGTTCCTACCCTTGGCAAGGTACGAACACCCTCCCGACTAGGGTTATAACTCGGGCTTCATGTGTGCTCACATGGGTATGTCGGTTAAGAGAATCTCCGATTGTTCCTCATGATTTATGCATGTTTTTTATTATGAATGCTGGCTCAAGTTATTTTAAGTAAGGCTCTTATATTATGATTATGACTGGGTTTATGTTACGAATCTTTCGAAAAGCTTGAGCCTTATGTTATATTATGATAATTATGTCATTAGCATGTCGTCCTGCTCTTATTATCATTTATGAGCTTAACACATGTTTCAAATGTCCGTTTTACTTATCTTGCATACTCAGTACATTCCACGTGCTAACTGCATACTTTCTATGTTGTATCATCTCATGATACAGGTCCCAGTTTTCAGGCACATCCTCACCCGTAGATAGATTCGAACTTTCTCTCTGCGTATTTGGTGAATCCTCATGTTACGGGGGATACATGTTCACACACTATGTTATTCCTTCAGTTTCTAGATGTTGGATTAGTTGGCGAGTCATCCCATCAATCCGCCTTTCATGTTTAGAGGATTATCAGACTAAAAGTTGTATTCCGCCGTATTGTATAAGTATTGTACTATTTTCCCTCATGTTATTTTATGATTACTTTCTCTATGCTAAGTCTTCTTCTCATGTGATTGAATAGATGTATGATCAAGCCATGGGTTGACTTGGGATCTCTCAGGGCTCCTTGTCTAGTAACTACAATCCGGGTGTTCGTTTGGGTTGTGACAGCACCTCACGGGTCACTAGACGACTTGTCCTGTGACCTGGTGCAAAAAATCCTATTTTTCTCCATTTCAACTCTAGGATCTGATCTTAGGGTTTCTAGGGTATTACAATATATCCCCCTTAGGGACACTCTTCCTAGAATATGGGAAATCATAATGAAAAGCTGGGAAATGCAACCATCATACAAAAATATCTAACATTTAAGCTGAAAACTGACAAAGTGACTGACTCCGACCTGAACTATATGACTGAATTGAATTCATGGATCACAGATACATACATTGACATGAATGAAATTAGGGCACATGACTTGAACCTGTAACTAAATAGAGTACTAGGGAGGAAACTGATACCTCAAGCTGAAACTAGGTCGGGAGGGAATAGATGCGGCTATTTAGCCATCATATCTGCTTCGTCTTCCCATGTAGCTCCCTCAATATCCTGTTTCCTCCACAAAACTTTTACTGAGGATACTTCCTTTTATCTTAGCTTGCGAATTTGACGATCAAGTATTTCCACAAGAACCTTCTCATAGATAAGGATATCCTTCATACCCACACTATCTACCGGGACGACCAAAGCCGGATAACCCAAGCATTTCTTTAAAAGCAATACATGGAAAACTAGATGAACTAAAGCTAACTCTAAGGGAAACTCCAAATCATAAGCCACCTGTTCGGGTTGGTTTGTTATATGGGTATATAACTACACGCAAGTGCACGTGGTCGAACAAGTAGTAAAGTGGCTTAAGTAAGCCAAGTATCGATCCCACAGGGACTTGGATAAGGTAACAATCTGCTCAAGTGTACTATATTTTAATTTTAAAAATGAAGACAACAGTGTAACCAAGAGTTAGATATTTTGGGTTCTAATTTTTATGCTAAGTCTAAAACAAGTATCTAATGTGAGTCTGAACTATGAATGTGAGCATACTGAGGTTAATTGAACATGTAAAGAAATTAATTATCGATATACTTTGGTTAACGTTTCCTCCGGTTGCTAGTCAAGAATTATTGCCAAGGGATTAAAACTCTCGTATTTAACCCCACTTAAGAATCATGAACCATCCACCTACATATCTATGATTAAATGCAATTCATGTTCTAGCCATACAAAACCGATTCCTAAATTGACTAATACGACTTTCAGGTATATTTCTATCCTGAAAGTAAATCAATTCTCAATTTTCCCAAACTAAGAAAGGATCATATCGTATTAATTCACAACTTTCCAATTTCTTGCTCTCTCGAATAAAATCGGACTTTTTAGATATACATTAAGGTAGGTCACACATTAATGCAGTAAGAACAAGAATCAATAGAACAACCATGGAAGAAAAGATGAAAAACCAAAGAATCAATAATCACATTTCATTACAAGTGTTCTTAACCTCAGCAAGAAGAGGAATTAGCCACTCATTTGTGGATTAAACATCGTTAAATGAGTGTTAAACATACAAGCAATTGAATACAAGAAGGAAAAAGAGAAAAACCCTAATAATTTCGTCCCCTCAACTGCCTGTAACCCACGTTCTTGCTCAACCAAGTCAGAATATTGAAAAATGAACCTAAGTGTTCTATTTATACTAGTGGGAATTTTTTCCGGAATAACAAGCAACGTGTCACGGAGTGCATCGCGGAGCACTGCCTCTGTGACATGCCACCGACGCGGACCCTCACTGGAAGTTGGGGGTCCAGGCAATCAAGCTCAACGTGGCACGGCGTGCAACGAGGAGCCAGGCCACCGTGCCACGGACCCAATGCCAACCCTCTCTGGAAATTGGGCGAAAATTCCCTATCCAGGCAGAAGTCCTCCGTGATGGCAGCGTGACACGGCTCCATCGGGGAGCCTCTTTATTTTGTGCCTTCCAATGCCTTGTCCTTTGCTCACATTCGAGTCCAACCCCGATCTATTCCAACAGGCATTTTAGCTTCCCAAAATTATAGTTTACCTGCAAAACTATGCTAATCATGTTGGTTAGTATAAATTCGCATTTTATTACCAATCACATGAGAATGTATAAACATTGATAGATAAACAAGGCTAAAATGACACATTTGAGTATCACTTGGGCATATAAATTTACCCAAGATCACTTACCCCACACTTAAATCCTTGTTCGTCCTCGAACAACAATCTTACACCTCATGCAATTTACACCCAAACCTCGCTACTTTGGTTCAACAATTTAGGTTACGGTCATACCGATTATTCAATATAGCAAATCATCAAGAAAACAAGCATGGTCCTATCAATGCAATGACCTTCAATACATCAAGACCTCCTAGACTTAAGAATCGACTCTCGATATTGGCAAACTCATGCAAATCAGCTGATCAAGACATCCGAAATGAAAATTAATCTTTCATCAAGCATGTGCCCTCACAACACGAGAATTTTCTCCTTTTTGATCATATGAACTCACAAAATTTCAAGCAGGGGCATAAAAACACAATTTCGCTCTCTCTCCCAAAAGAATTAACATGCATCATGTCATGACCCATAAGCTTGCCTTTAGTGTATTACTCCACTAATATAAAGAAGTGTGATGTAGGATCACGTAGGACTTTAACGGGTTGTAATGTAAGCTACGGAACTAGTAAATATTGGGTTAGCCAATAATAGCAACTAGTATCCTTAAGCGCCTTTTCAATACATCCCATCAAACTCATGGGCATTGTTTCTTTCTTCATCCTCCCATTCTTGAAGTACTTGTTTAGTTTGGCCCATCTTATTAAGCACACTTGACACAACAACAAAGATCATTCATGCACCTTCATTATAGTTTATTTATAACAAGTGCACCTTCACCCTTTTCTTTTCTTCCATCACCCTGCTTTTCTTTTCTTTTCACCATTCTCACTCTTTGACACTTTGGGAAAATGATTTTCTCTTCCTAAGCGCTTAAGAGTTTTGGATCAAATTTGCGGCTAATGAAAAGAAGGGATTAAGCTCGGTTTACACTTTTTGACAAAAGAAAAAATTAATAGGCTAAAGGCTCAACGGGCTGACTAGGGTACACAATCAAGGTGGGTACGATAATGAAAAATAGAAACTTTCGGTTAAAATAAAGAAATGCCTACATCCTTTCCTACAATACACCTCCTTCATTTCGTTTTGTACACACACCAGGAAAGTTCTAGACACTTCACAATAGCATGAAATAACAAAACCTCACTTCACACTTATTGCACATGCTCAATTCGAGACGTATTCACAGACTCTCCAGTCAGCTAATTACAGGAATTCAAACATTAAGCCTCAATCACACTGAATCGACTCTATGGCCTAGGTATCTTAACATATTTACAAAGTTGCATGCTTTCATACGAATCACATTTGCATTTTAAATATCATGTACAACACGCAACCAAAATTCCGCAACCATAAAGTAACTACGCGTTTTGGGATGCAACCCACAAAAGAAAAACAACTAAAAAATAAATGAAAAATCTACTCCTAATGACTACATTTCCCTTAAGACGGTCGTCATCCATCCATCATAGGGAACGGTCACTAACTAGGACTTCGGTTCAATGGGACCATTCTCGGTAAAAGAACTGAAAACAAACGCCGACAAACCCAAGAATTGAAAAATTTTTAAAAATATCGATCATTTCGATTTTAAAAATATCGATCAATTCGATAAACAAACATATGTAAAAACTCAGCTAGTAACATTCAGCAACACACAACAGTTTCACATATATTTACAATAAAGAATAACAACTTAACACTCACAAATCACAGGATCAGAACATTTTGTTCACAGCACAACAACATATTAGGACATAAAAAAAAGCATAACCAGCACCTAACTACTCCCACCCCACACTTATCTCGAATACTGTCCCCAGTGTTCACAGAAATTAAAATAGCATAAAAATTGGGTGGTGGAACTCCCTGATCAATCAAAATACTCCACATCTTCATCAGGTGTTGCTGCTTTGTCTCCCATGTCTGAATCACCGCCATCGTCATCATCGGACTCCACATCGGAGTCCTCCCGACGTGTCTCCTCGTCAGTGGGGACATCATCATCTATGGGCTCTACAAATGCTGGCCCCACTCGGCATAGAGCCCTGGCATTTTCGTAAAAAGGGTAGTCTAGCTCGAGCTGCCATAGCTCCTCCTCTGTTGCTGGCCTCCCGCCTATCCTCAGCTGGAGCATCTGCATCCCATACATGCGAGCCATATACTGATCATTACGAGCATGTCGCTCGCCTAGTGTAAGCACTAGCCCGTGGGTGGTGTTGGGTGCCTTAGTTTTAGTGACATCTAAGGCCCGCCACTCCATTTGCGGGATATAATCAAGGGCCTCTTCCTCAACATCTAGGCCCCTTAAGAATGTGGGAGTAGCCCACCAAATCCATATTTGTGCCCCTGATGCAACCGGGCTCTCTTCATGGCGGAGATAATCACCGCCCCCACGTTGATCTCCAGCCCTTTCATCAGGGCGTACACCAAGCATACACGATCCCGAGTTACATCTGTCATTGTACCCCCGTGATTAGGCAGGAACAGAAGATCTTAAGCCATATCATGGCTTCCCTGTTCATCTATGAATAGGGCAAAGTCTGATGGTAGCCCCTCTCCTTGTGTCTGTTCCATCTAGCTGTCAATCGGGTCCCACATAAGGTGCGTCTGATGTCCACATATGATGGAGTGATGTTCAGCTATCGAAGCACGTGGGCGTCTGTGTCCCGCGCCACTAGGATAGCATTGAGGTGGTGGGGCTCAGAGGTGACTATTTGCCCTCTGATTTTGATGGTGTGACTTCTGAGAGTCGGGTCCCAATTGGCATAGAATTCCCGAATCAGGTGCAAGTTGCATTCCTTGGGCTCTTCAAAAATGAAATTGAGCCCAGCTGCCTCGATCCGGTGGACAATCCTAGGGAACTCCTGTGCCAACGGTTCCCGAGCTATGTGTTCCTCGGGGAAGTACTTACTCTCCTTGTGCTTGGCATACCACTTCTTCCCCTCTTCTGTCACCCACCTGGTTCCATATTGGCGGCGTTGGCCGTGTGGAACCGCTGGTGCTGCTGGGACTGCTGTGCGCAGTCTGATTCTCTTTCTTCCGGCGCCAGATGTTGATGCGCCTTTCCCTTTTTCTTGCCTGCTTGCCATTTTCCTTGTCAACCCAAATAGACAATATTAATGTTAAGCCAATGAGCATTAGCTTCGACTAAGGTCGGGTTAAGCTAGGCCACCCCACACTTAGTCCAAAGCTACAATTACAACATTACGGCAAGATCATACCTATTTACACACACAAACAACCAAATATACAACCATTCTTAGTGCATTCGAAGAATTCGACGGTATGTATTCTATGTACTACTCAGACTTCGTACAACTAACCACAACCATTACCATCGATAACATTTTATCTCATCGCACTTAGCAAGGAAAAACAAAGAAACGAAAACAAAAAGAATTTATCTACATGAACCTATACAACTCACCCAATTCTTGCAAATTTCAATATTCCCCTAACCCGAGAATTCGTCGGTCTTTTAGCATAATAACAACTAGCACATCGACTCATCTCACTCAACGTGTACAACCCATCATGTATTTCACTAGTTCACTACATTTTTCCACTTCAAATTCAAAAACAAGCCCTAGCTATGATTGTATCAACAAAAATTCGATTAAATTATGCAATTAACGAGTTCAAGCGATCACAATGATACTCCGAACATCCACCAACAATAATTCAATTGAATTTACGCTTAAATTCTACTTAGGACAAGTTTAGCTCACATCACACGCTCAATATCGAAGAAAACCAACAAGAAATGAGATGAAATTTAGGAACATAACTTAAATTTGAAGAATTGAAGAAAACTCAATGAAATCCTTGGCCTATGCCGTGTCACATTGAAGGGGGAGGGGTTTTAGGGAGTTTGGTCACGGAGTGTGTGAGAAATAAAGAAACTTTGAGGGGGATTCGGGGTTTAAAAGTGGAAAAATCGCGCGGGTCACCCGGCGACCCGGTGTGACCCGTTTTGATATACACAACAACGTGTCACGGAGTGAATCGCGTAGCACTGCCTCCGTGACACAGAGCTGTCGCGAGGGTGTTCTGGAAATTTTTTTAAAATTCTGGATTTATACCTCAACGTGTCATGGAGGGTAACGCGGAGGCCCTCCTCCGTGACACGGAGCTATCCCCCTAGCTCACTGTTTTGCCACTTTTTCTTGATTTTCATACCTCGAATTTTCCTTTGCGATTCCTTGTATATTTTCCCTCCGTTCGACCTAAAATTCATCTTACTACAGAAAATTGGTCAGAATTATAGGTTTCACTCAAAATAACAATAAAAACAAAAATTAAAATTAAAAATCAATAAAAAGAAAAAGAAATCTATTCACAATTTACAAAGAAAAATTTCACGGGTTGCCTCCCGTGCAGCGTCTGGTTTACCGTCGCGGCTCGATGTCATTCAGCTCAGTTGACCTCTAGGGTGATGGACGTTTTCTCTCAAAACAGTCCTCCCCCAGTAGTGCTTACACCGTTCAGGTGGGTTTCCCAATAACTCTCGTGAATCCTTTATCTTCTCATCATCAACTCGGTCAATCACATTGATCACCGAGAGTTCCTCGTACATAATCGGGAGCTTGGGTGCCTTGTACACATCGAACACTTCCATCTTATCGTGTGCTCGCATTGTTAGCTGCCCCACAGCTACATCAATCAGTGCTTTCCCGGTCGCCAAGAAAGGACGTCCCAAAATAAATGGGACTTCCACGTCTGGTTCACAATCCAGCACAACGAAATCTACCGGGAAGATCAGGGAGCCAACTTGCACCAGAATGTCCTCCACAATTCCATCAGGTCTGGCTAAGGACCGATCTACCAATTGCAAGATCACTGTTGTGGGTCTAGGACTCCCTAGACCCAGCTTTTTGAATACCGATGACAGCATCAAATTAATACTCGCTCCCAAATCACATAATCCACGAGCTCGGATACTCTGCCCAATAGTAATCTGTATAGTAAAGCTCCCAGGATCTTTGAGCTTTGTGGGCAGTCGGTTTTGTATCCGGGAAGTGCACTCCTCCATAAGAGCCACCGTAGCATACTCAGTCAACCGACTTTTTTTTTGCCATGATGTCCTTTATATACTTGGCATACTTCGGCACTCCCTGCAAAACATCAACAAGAGGTAAGTTAATATGTACCTGTTTCAGCACCTCCAAAAATTTCTTGAAACACGCCTCCTCCGTGTGTTTCTTTAATCATTGAGGGAACGGGGGTGGTGGTCTTTCTGATTCAGCTTCCTTAGTCTTCCCCCTCTCATCACCTTGCTCCCTCTCGACTTCTGCTGCTTCCGATTGTTGAGGTGGTCTTTCCGGTTCCACCTCTTTCAGCTGCAAAGCACTCCTTGTGGTCACTGCATTCACCTGCTTGGGGTTAGAATCTGTATCACTCGGAAGTCCTCCTCTAGGCCTGGTATTTTGGGCTCCAGCAAATTGCCCAAATTGATATTCAAGTGCCTTGGTAGCTAACTGGTTGTTTTTCACCTCGGCTGCCAATTTTACATAGTCAGCGTGCAATTGAGCTTGGTTAGCTATCATCGTCTTGAGCATCTCCTCAATGCTGGGTGATGGTGGTGGAGGAGGTGCATTGTTGTTTCTAAATTGTGCTTGATAATTCTGCTGCCCTCCTTGGTTCGTTTGCACACCCTGACTCGAACTTTTCCCCTGATGGTTGTTGCTACCCCAGGAGAAATTCGGGTGACTCCTGCAATTGGAATTGTAGTTGTTGCCATACTGTTGGTGGTTGTTTCTTTATATATTTCCCACGAAGTTCACCGAGTCAGGATTTGCTCCACAACACTCAGCTGAGTGCTCACTGCTTCCGCACACTTCACACCAAATCTGCTTCACTGCATTCACTGGGGCTTGAGGCTGGTTCATTGTCATGTTACTGAAGTGGGTGTTGAGTTGATTCTGTAAAGCAGCTATCTGTGCAGCAATAGCTGTACACCCATCCACTTCTAGAACTCCGGCTGATTTCCTTGTCCCTCCTCTTGATGAATCAGCATTCCATTTCGGATTGCCCTGCGAAATACGGTTCAACAAGGTATACAGCTCCTCATAAGTTTTCTCCAGCGCTTGTCCCCCAGCTGTTGAGTCTAGAAATATTTTTGTATGGGGTTCCAAACCCTCTATAAAAGTGTGCACCAACACATCATTGGATTGATGATGATGAGGACAATCCCGCAACATAGACTTAAATCTCTCCCAAGCCTGATATAGATTCTCTCCCTCTCTCCGTTTGAAACTTAGAATTTGACTTCTAAGTCTTGCTGTTTTACCAGATGGAAAAAATTGTATCAAGAACTTCCTTGCAAGATCATCCCACGTAGATATAGAATTAGGTGGCTCAGCTTTCAACCACCTCTTGGCTTCTTCCAATAGTGAAAATGGGAACAATGTAAGATGGACGTAATCTGATGACACTCCAGCGGGGATATAAGTGTCACTTATCTCCAAAAAATTTTGGAGATGCTGCTGTGGATCTTCATGAGGGAGACCTGTAAACTACTCGCTAGTGTGCAGCAATTGCACCATGTTCTGCTTAAGTTCGAACCTCCCTCCTGGATTAGGTTTGCGGATGCTAGATGTGACATTAGTAGCATGTGGGATTCCCACCTCGCGAACCGGCCGAGCTGCTACTTCTTCGGGCACTAACATTGCCCGTACTACCGGTGGATTCTGTTGTTGCTCCATGATTGTCTGTCTGAGCAACTGCAGCTTTCTTTCTAGAGCTTCTCTCCGCTGACGATGAAATAATCTTTCTGGCTCCAAATACGAGACCACCAGCTCGTTGTCTCTTGCCAGTGTTCAACAGAGATTAAATCTGCAAAATACAGGCTAAGACCAAGTTGTCAACACTAAGAAAAAAAATATAGTAAATTAACACTTAAGAAAATTTCACCAATTGCCAGTCCCCGGCAACGGTGCCAAAAACCTGTTCGGGCTGGTTTGTTATATGGGTATATAACTACACGCAAGTGCACGTGGTCGAACAAGTTGTAATGTGGCTTAAGTAAGCCAAGTATCAATCCCACAGGGAATGGGATAAGGTAACAATCTGCTCAAGTGTACTATATTTTAATTCTAATAATGAAGACAACAGTGTAACCAAGAGTTAGATATTTTGGGTTCTAATTTTTATGCTAAGTCTAAAACAAGTATCTAATGTGAGTCTGAACTATGAATGTGAGCATACTGAGGTCAATTGAACGTGTAAAGAAATTAATTATCGATATACTTTGGTTAACTTTTCCTCCGGTTGCTAGTCAAGAATTATTGCCAAGGGATTAAAACTCTCGTATTTAACCCCACTTAAGAATCATGAACCATCCACCTACATTTCTGTGATTAAATGAAATTCATGTTTAGCCATACAAAATCGATTCCGAAATTGACTAATACGACTTTCAGGTATATTTCTATCCTGAAAGTAAATCAATTCTCAATTTTCCCAAACTAAGAAAGGATTATATCCTATTAATTCACAACTTTCCAATTTCTTGCTCTCTCGAGTGAAATTGGACTTTTTAGATATACGTTAACGTAGGCCACACATTAATGCAGTAAGAACAAGAATCAACAGAACAACCATGGAAGAAAAGATGAAAAACCAAAGAATCAATAATCACATTTCATTACAAGTGTTCTTAACCTCAGCAAGAAGAGGAATTAGCCACTCATTTGTGGATTAAATATCGTTAAATGAGTGTTTAACATACAAGCAATTGAATACAAGAAGAAGAAAAGAGAGAAAAACCCTGATAATTTCGTCCCCTCAACTGCCTGTAACCCACGTTCTTGCTCCACCAAGTCAGAATATTGAAAAATGAACCTAAGTGTTCTATTTATACTAGTGGGAATTTTTCCCGGAATAACAAGAAACGTGTCACGGAGTGCATCGCGGAGCACTGCCTCTGTGACACGCCACCGACGCAGACCCTCACTGGAAGTTGGGGGTCCAGGCAATCAAGCTCAACGTGGCACGGCGTGCAACGCAGAGCCAGGCCACCGTGCCACGGACCCAACGCGAACCCTCTCTGGAAATTGGGCGAAAATTCCCTATCCAGGCAGAAGTCCTCCGCGATGGCAACGTGACACGACTCCATTGCGGAGCCTCTTTATTTTGTGCCTTCCAATGCCTTGTCCTTTGCTCACATCCGAGTCCAACCCCGATCTATTCCAACATGCATTTTAGCTTCCCAAAATCACATTTTACCTACAAAACAATGCTAATCATGTTGGTTAGTATAAATTTATATTTTATTACCAATCACATGAGAATGTATAAACACTGATAGATAAACAAGGCTAAAATGACACATTTGAGTATCACTTGGGCATATAAATTTTCCCAAGATCACCACCTTCCCAACATGTCTCACAATCCGATACTGGCTGACATAACGGGGGCTGAATTTCCCTTTCTTTCCAAACCTATCACTCCTTTCATGGGAGATACCTTCAGAAACAGCCTATTATCAACATCAAACTCTAGTTCTCTCCTCCTCACATCTACATAGGACTTTTGGCGACTTGATAATGCTAAAACCATACCTCCTACCAAAGTATGAAGCAGATATTGTCAATAGAGAACCCAACAAAGAGGTTGGGATCAAACCCACAGGGAATAGTGAAGAGCTAGACTAAAGCCGGTAAGTGAACTTGTTTGGTAGTTACTCCAAATTGGGGGTTTAAAAAGGAAACAATAATTAAAAGCACAATTAAAATTATGGGTGAAATCAAGATTTAAAGATAACTAGGGTTTTGTGTTCCCCATGGGTTCATAACTGCTTTGGGTATACATATGTGATCATCACCAATGCTTACTTGTAGAAGTGATAACTAGGGTTCATCCAAACGACCGACCAATCCCTATTGAATGAATATACTCAATCACCCGACCAGGTCTCATGACCGATTACAATTTAACTGTTATCAATATGTCCCAAATTTAACTATCTTGCGACCACATCTTAAGTTAATACAATGATTATCAAGATCAAGGCTTTGTCGTAATAATCTTTTCATAATCTTTACCTCTTAAATCTAAGCAAGTAACGAATTCGGGGAAGTCCTAATGGTGTACACCATTAAGAAACATTTAACCATGAAGAGAATACAATACAAGTGTTTTGCATTGGTTTTGAATCACTTTTATGTAACCCTAGCTTGTTCATCCACCATGGTTCCTACAACCCTAGCTATGGAGGTTTTAGCCTCTCATAGTTTCAAGATTGTGATTTGTTTGCATAATTAAAGACATAAATCAATACTTACAATTATAATTGATAGAAACACTTCCTCGAATTAATCAGCAAAATCCTTAAAAACAATATGAACATCAAGAAAAGGTTGATCAAAAGTTGGACAACTCAATTCTCACGTCTATATCTCCTTAATTTCGTTGCTAATAAGTTCTAATCACTCCTAGTTACTTCTCAACTTCTCTCTCTTATGAAAATAAAACATAAAACATATTTATACAGACATGAAAATCCTTTTCCTAAGCTAACAGGGTAAACTTCCATATCTGCTACCGCTCATGCCATGATTAGACCTATGACCCATAACAGTCTTGTACAGGTCGTACCTGCCATCCGTAGGTCTATTGCTTTCTCAAATCCGTCTAAGTGCTGGTGCTTTGGTATGACTAGTACCATCTTCCTACGAGTCGACTGAACTTTCGTGGTCTGAATCAGAAGACTGAATTTTTCTGAAGTTTTTCACGAGTGCCTTGGTACGACTTGTAACTTGCCATTAAGACTCATACTGTAATCATCCGTAGCCAGAGTCAGCTTTTGTGCAATTTTTCTGAATCTTTCGATGACTTGAAGTTACGAATCATACAACCATCACACGGCCCATACTATGAGTCATGGGTTGCTTCTTTCTCAGCTCATTCTTCTGAAAATTTCCATGAGTCTTGGTACACTTTGTAACATTAGTGTACGACTCGTACTGAGACTGTCAGTCCGGCTCATTTTCTGCTCCTTTAAGCTTCTTTTGCACAATATTGTTCCAACACCTAAGTTTCCCTGGAAACACAAGAAAAGACCTCATATCCATACAAACACACCTAAGACCATGCTATTTTCTTTAGTTATGAGCGTCGAAAGTGTTGTAAATCCACAACACATCCACACCCTCAACTTAAGACTTTTGCATGTCCTTAGGCAAAGAAAAGAAAAATTAAAACATGACGCTCAACTAGAAAATAAACCTAAGATACTTCAGCCAATACTTAAACAACATTTGCACTTTACATATAAAAACTTCTGACCCTTTTCTATGGACCAACATCAGCTAATGTATTACAAGCGACCTCAAAACATAATAAATAGGGATCAAGTCATGTCATCTAGCTATGAATAGACAATCAAGTAATCACCAATGTTTTTCACATAGACCAACAGTAAAAGTAAATATTTTCCATGTACCCTCACAACAAATGAAGTCCCTACTCACAGATATAGTATGAAATATATATGGGACTAGACAAATGAAACATTCACCCTCACAAATAAGTTTCAAGTACCATGTATCAGATACAATAGGTTTGCTCTTATTTTCTCTTCTTTGGCTTGTCGGATGGTCAAATTAAGATCACTATAGGACTTGATATGGCTTGTAATGTAGGCTTAGGGCTATACATGATAAAGATGAGATATTTTTAAGTGACTATCCCTTCCTTGGAACTACATACATTTTCTTAACCTTTCACCTACTTTACCCTTTATTCCTTTCATTCCTTTTCTTCCCTTTTCACCTCTTTTGTACACATTTGCATGCGTGTGGTGTATTTTCAACTTTTTCAGCATTTTTATTTTCTTTTGAAATTTCTATTTAAAGATTCTCAATATTTTTTCATCTCTTTTATATTCACCACACCACACCACACCTCATTTTTCACCTTTTTCTCTTTTCTTTCCCTTTTTTCTCGTTTCCACCATTTACGCAACTCTACTCTAGCAACCCTCAACTTAGGCATTTTGCCTATGTTGAGGTTCACGATATCCAAGGAAGGACAAAGGCTAAAATAGGTTCATTATAAATAATGGGTTCGGTTCATTAGTTAATCAAAGAAAAAATATGGGTAAATTAAGGCTTAATATTGGGATCGAGGGATTTATATGATTTTGGTAGGGTTATATATTCTAAAAGTGATCTAAACATAAATGGCATATGATCATATCCTAACCAACCATCCTTAGCCTATGTAAAGACCAACCAGACAAGTTCTAGATCTTCTACAAAATACTGAACTAGGTACTTTACCTCACTCTCTCATGGCACATGAACTATATTTGCTTTACCTATCTGGTTTACACATCATTTAACAAGACTCAAGCTAATAAACTACATGACATCAAAAGATCCACAAAATTCATGCATGCAGTCATAAATACATAGCTAATGCATCAAAACATTTTAAACAGGATCAATTTTTCAAAAATTTAAAACTTGTGCATTTTTATTGGTTGAATACTCCTAAGTTATTTTCTAATTAAGAAAAAATCACAAACTATAATAAAAATCTTAAACATGCCTGTTCTACTTGATAGCATGTCCGAAAGAAAAGAAACATGGCAAAAAAAATCCTCGAACGTATCAAAAATCTCAAAAATAACAAGCACACCCCCTCCCCTTTTTGAAAATTTAGATTCATCACCGAAGAATGAGATATAAGAACATCGGGAAGGGTACATACCTACGGCTACTCAGAGTTCACCCTGTGGAGGAGGTACCTCCACTGTAACTATAGCGCTAGCAGTGGCTGGTGCACTCCTTGAAGTATCAACGGGGGTAGTGGTTACCCCCTAAGTAGTCTTGGCTACTTCAACGGCCTCAGTGTGAATCGAAGCTGAATCGGGTTGGGGTATGGTGGAGCTGCCCGCTCCTCTAGCTTGCTCTTGCAGCTCTGACATATGTACGTCATGAGTTTTTCGGCTCTCTGCTCTGGCCAGCTTACGTTCTCTCCTTTCTTTCTTCCTCTTCTTCCTCCGACTTTCCTCTTCATCATCCTCAGCAGCTCTCTTTTTTCCCTTGACCCCAGCAGCTACCGTCGGCTCCCAATAAGCCGCCAAATCAATCTCCTCATCAAATTCTGCATCTAAGAGTGGGGGCTGCTATAACTGTTGGTTGTCTTTAAAACAACTTGACTACTTTAATTTAATGAGCCCTCAACTTCTCATGGAGATTGCTGGTGTATGTATGCTCCACCATTCGTGCATTAAAGTGACTCTCAAATCTATCTAGGCAAGCATGTAGAGCCTGAGCTGCTGCATCTATCTCTGACTTAACCCATGGCTTTACATTTTCCATCATGGCCTGAATTTTTCGCTTTTTCATGGTCAATCGTTCAGCCAGCTTCTGAACGAAGTCATGTGTCACCAAAACATGTCCTATCGGAGTCTGGGTATGTAAGCTAGGTGGTGGTGTGGAAGATGTGGTAGGAGTTGCCTCCGAATGATCGGCATTTGTAGCCGGTGTCTTGATCTGCTCCTAGGTAATAGGGGCATTCACCTGTGTACCCCTTACTGGCTGGCTCTGTGGAATAGCTGTGGGATGCCGTTCACGACATACTGGGTTCATCTCATCCCGGATAAGCCCTATGTCTGCTATCCTCTGGCCTCTAAATAGCCGCTCCTCACCCCGTCTTATTGGCACCCCTGCCTCTATACATAGCCTGAATACAAGACTCGGAAATTGGATGGTAGTGCTTACTGCCACTTCCCGGTCTCGTATATCATCCGTAATTATCCTCGGGTTGTTTATTTGATAGCAACACATGAGGCATGCCACCAAAGCTTCCTCGTCAGCAATGAGGGTATTGTCATTGAAGGTGGGTGCTAGTTGGTGGCGTACTAGTGTCCATCAGGCCTTGGCAATAAAATTCAACGAACTCTTGGTAACCTGCTTTCCTCCAGCAACCCACTCAACTCGCTCCTTGTCCTCAGCTAAAACACTCGCCAACCATTTTAACTGCCTTTGGCGTTCCTCAAAACCGAACTGCCGGAGTTTCTTAAGGCCTCCACTCTATACTCATTCTCTGGCATACCTTGTGGAGGTATGAATTATGGCCCACACAAAACCCGAGAAATGGTGTGCTCGGATAAGTCGACCTCCCTTCCTTGGACCAACATACTCTCGAGTCAGGGATGGTCTTTTATTTTCTTCCCCTCCTTTGCCTTTTGCTCTATGGTAGCCAAGTAGTTGCTGTAGAACTCCCAGAGTATTTCTGCTGTATATTGGGCTGGAGTCCTTGCCATCCACTCAAAACCATAGAAGCTGAAGATCCCCTTCATCTCCTCCACTTTATTCAGGGAGTTAGTGAGGATCCGTGGTTCTTCCTAAATGTTCTGCCTTGGCTTATTTTATGTAGTGAGTGGATTCCCTGCTCATATATTTCTCTAGCTCCTTGTGCTCTCCACCGGACTGTGCGGTTTTCTCTGGGTGGGGTTTCTTCTTATGCAGCATTTGGGTCCTCCTTCTCTGATTCATCACTGTCACTTGCTTCCTCGAACCTTTCTTCTATATTTGAGTCATTTCTCGACTCCTGATTATCTCCTCTAGCTCCCTCCTCAAATTGGGGAGCTTGGGCAGATGTGCCAGTTGCTGCTTCAACTTGTGCTCTTGCTTTTGCCCTAGTGGTTCTAGTTTCGTTTGTGACTGAAGTGTCTATCTGGTATTCCTCAACCGAACCACTAGGGGAATTTCCTACTTTCCCAGCCTCGAACTCAGATATTTCATCAATTAATATTCTCCGGACTATTGCTTTGTATGCCTTTCGCTTTTGTGTCATTTTACCTGTAGAGAAAAAGTCAGAATTCCATATTTGAGAAAGAAAAAATAGAAAAGAAAGTTTAAGATTCTCATCAAGGTCGATAGTACGAGTCGTACCATAATAATATGACTCGTATGAAGACCCAACAATCCCTGGTGTATGTTACGGCTCATAGGTACGATTCATAGCATGAAGGTTCGACTCGTACCCTGAGTCATCTGATGAAGCTTCAGTTATGGTATCTTCCGTAATTTTTCACGACTCGTGGCACAACCCGTAGGTCGATTCCACGAGTCATAGGAAGGAAGATTTTGTGCACTTTGTTCAGTTCTTTGGTATGAATGCTCAGTACAACTTGTAGTGACAAACTACGACCCTTACTGTGCTTCATACCACTTTCAGGCCTTAGTCGATTTTTGTTCAGTTTGCAGGGGTTCTCTTTTTCACAATTTTGGTACTCTGATTTCCCCCAGGTCTAGGCATATCATTCATTAATTAAACACACGACTCATCCCTCCCTTTTTTAATCATAACCCATAACCCAAAAATTTTAAAAAATTAAATTTACAAGTCTAATTCCAACAATGAAAAAATATGGCATTTTCTAGTCGTTCTTGGTTTATTTTCATCCCTGATCATTGTATTATTGAAATTTCTTTCGAACAAATTCAATACTCCTAGGGGTTCAAATAGTTGAAGCTTCAAGTAAGCTAAAATTTTTCAATATTCCATGCACTACTTACTTGTTTCTTCTTCCTTCGACTGAAAAATCATAATTTTGGGTTGAGAGGAACTTCGGTTGAGCAAGAAATTGCTCGATTCTTCTTTAGCTTTTGAGTTACAGTTTAGAGAGTTTGAGAGATAGGGCTCGTAGGTTTGTTTTGTTTGCGTGGGAGAAGGGTCGGTTTTGGTATGAAGTTTAAAGAGGAAAGGAGGCGGATTTAAAAATCTTGGTTGAATCAGGTAATGCTGAGACTATGTTGTATTCCTTTGGTTGCTGCATTGACCGACATATGTTAAAGGTGACCTCTTCTTTGTTTTGTCTGAATTTCAATTTGCCCACCTCCACATCTACTAGGGCCCACCTAATTCTAAGGAATGGTCGCCCCAAATTGATGGGGACCTCATAATCCAGTTCGCAGTCCAGAATCATGAAGTCCGCTGGGAATAAGAATTTTTCTACCTTTACAAGCACATTAAAAAGGATCCCCACCAACTTTTTAATAGTGATTGGTGTGGGGGATCCCAAGCCTAATTTCTTGAGCACTGCCAAGGGCATCAAGTTGGTACTAGCTCCTAGATCACAAACTGCCCTTGCAAACTTGACATTCCTAATGGTGCAAGGTATAGTGAAAGCATCTGGGTCTTCCTTCTTCTAAGCTTGGACCCTTGTAGCTATGGCACTATAATGTTGTACATTGTCAATCAGCTCATAGCTCACAAATCTCTTCTTAGTCACCAAGTCCTTCATAAACTTTGCATATCCCGACATTTGTTCCAATGCCTCAACCAATGGTATGTTCACAGATAACTGATTAAGCATTGAAAGGACTATCTGGAACTTACCATTTTTCCTCCTTTTTCTTCATTCTTTGAGGGAATGGTGGTGGTGGGCGCGGGATATCTTTGTAGATTTGCGGTGCTCCTTTGTCATTGTCAGGATCTTCTTCACCGCTTGGGGCCTCAGCATGCTTAATGCCCATTGTCTCAACAGTCTTCTCATTCTCATCCATTATGTTTTCTTTCATCCGTTCAACTACAACTGGAAATGGGGGGTCAACTGTGGTCTTACCACTCCTAGTCATAACAACCATTCAATGGCCCTCGTTCTTTGGGTTTTGGATGGTGTTGCTAGGAAGTGTACCTTTTTGTCTATGGTTCATTGATGCTGACAGTTTCCCGAGTTGATGTTCGATCTTCTTGATGGTTGTAGCATGAGAATCCACTTTCTGACCCATACATGATAAGTCACTTCGGATCTCCTTTAGTTTCTCATTAGTGGACCTCACCTTCTTCAACATCTCTTCCATCATGCTCTCCAACTTAGATTGCCCAGCCTCCCCTCTCGAGCATTGGGAGGCACATAACTCTAGCCCGGTCATTGCAGTATCCATCATTTCTTCTCCATTCTCCTTCATGCTCACGGCCTCGGCTCCTATCTATGAACCCGTTTCTATTATAGTTGTCTCTATATTGGTTCTGACCTTGATTTACAGAACCTTCGCGCCAATTTTCTTATCTAGACGTTTGGGTGTTGGCTTGAAAACCCTCTACTTGGCTATCCAGGAAGTTTGCCTCTTCCTCAGAATTAGAGTGATCAGCTCCCTGTTCCATTCCTTGAGCTCCTACAGTGTTATCTTTTTGGCTCCAGCTCATATAACATGCTTTTTCAACAAGTCCAATGATGTGCGCATATGAGCCAACTCCTGGTCATGTTCTTCTTCTTTCCTTCGTTGGTCTGCAGTCAAACCAATAGCATACGTACCGACCACTGCATCAGCCTCCCTTGTATGCCAGGCCTTGTTCATCTTAGTCACCCTATCAAGAATAGTGGCAGCTTGCTCCCAGGTATAATCATCAACGCTCCACCTGTCACTGTGTCCGCTACAGCTTTGGTGCTATTATTCAAAGACACGTAAAATATTTCCAACAAACTGTCATCTGGGATCTTGTGGTTTGGGCACTTTGTCAATTTCTTTTTAAACCTTAACCAGGTTCATGAAGTGCCTCTGTCTTAATTTGTCAGAAGTTGTAGATCTTGTCTTTTAGCTGCAACATTCTGGAGGGGGATTGAATCTCCCCAAAGAAGCCTGTTTGAGCTCCCTCCAGGTTGTTATGGAGTTGTTGGGCAACTCCGATAACTATAACATGGCTTCGCCTGATAGAGAGAAGGGGAAGAGTCTGAGCCGTACAGAATCCTGGCTTACCCTGGGCAACCTGTACACCTTGCATATTCCTAAGAAGTTCATCAAGTGCAGGTTGGGTTCATCCGCTGCGTGACCACTGAATACCCCTTTCATATTTAGTAATTGAATCATGATGCTCGTGATATCAAAGTTGTCTCTAGCAGGAAGTGGTGGTGGAACAATTGCTCCATAGACCCAACTTCATAAATGTCTGGGTCCTCATCATCAAAGAACTGAGGGGCATGTCTGTAACCTCTGTTGCACCTCCCATGTCGACCAACATTCACTACTTCTCTAACATCATCCGCATCCTGAAGTGCAGCTTGCTGAGCGAGCTCAGCTTGCCTAGCTTCTTCAGCAAACGGGCGTCTCTTTGGTCCTGGTTCTCCATCCTGTGTAGTGCTCATTCAATATCTAATTCAATGGAATAAGGGAATCTCCACTACTCCGAGTGCTTGTCATTCAACGGAAAACAGCCTGTGGGTATCAAGAAAAAAAAAGAAAACATAATTAAGTAAATAACTACCAAAAAGTCAAATACAAGCTAATAATCTAGTCTTAGTCGTATTTCCCAGCAACAGCGCCACTTTTTAATAATGCTCAAACCATACCTCCTACCGAAGTATGAAGCGGACGTTGTCAATAAGGAAACCAATAAAGAGGTTGGGGTCGAACCCACAGGGAATAGGGAAGAGCTAGACTAAAGCTGGTAAGTGAACTTGTTAGGTAGTTACTGATCTTAGGCAGATTTATATGCCCAAGTGATACTCAAACGTATCATTTTTACCTTGTTTGTTGTGCAATGTGTATATAATATCATGTAATTGGTAATAAAATGCGAATTTATACTAACCAACATGATTAGCATTTGTTTTGCAGGAAAATGTGATTTTTAGGAGCTAAAATGCATGTTGGAACTATGTCGGAGTTGGACTTCGATGCGAGCGTGGAAAAGACCCGGGAATGCAGGATTTATAGGGGCTCCGCGATGGCTCCGTGCCACGCTACCATCGCGGTAGCACACTGCCTGAGCAGGAATTAAATTTGCAATTTCCAGTGTGCATGCGCGTCAGCTCCGTGGCACGGAGATAGGCCTCCGCGATGGCCTCCGTGCCACGTTGAGGTTAAATTACTGGACCCTGGAAATTCCAGTGAGGGTCCGCGTCCACGCCGTGTCACGGAGGCAAGGCTCCGCGTTGGCCTCCGTGACACGTTGCTTGTTATTCCGGGAAAAATTTCCCACTAGTATAAATAGCACACTTAGGTTTACTTTAAGTAGTTTTCAGTTTTTAGACTGAGTTCAGAAGTGGAGAGCAGGAACATGGGTTAGTAGCAGTTGAAGATTGGAAAAGCTAAGGGATTTCTTCTCTTCCTTTCTTCTTTCTATCAATTGTACGTATGATTTACACTCATTTTAGGATGATCAATCCAAGAATGAGTGGCTAATTCTCTTTCTTGCTGAGGTCTTGAACATGTGTAATGAATTCTGATTTTCATTGATATGGTTTATTTTTCTTCTTTAATGTTGTTCTATTAATTCTTGTTCTTTACTGCATTAGTGATTGGCCAACATTAATGTATATCTAAAAAGTCCAATTTCACTCGAGAGAGCAAGAAATTGGAAAGTTGTGAATTAATAGGGTATTGTTCTGAACTTGATTTGGGAAAATTGGGTTTTGATGTGCTTTCCTGATAGAAATATACTTGGAAGCCGTATTAGTCAAATTTGGAACCGGAATTGTAGTGCTAGGTCATAAATTGCATTTGATCACAGAAATGTAAACGGATGGTTTATGATTCTAAAGTGAAATTAAATACGAGAGTTTTAATTTCTAGGCAAATGTTCTTGGCTAGCAACATGAAGAAGAGAATTAACCAAAATTATCATGATTATCAAGTTCATTACTTGTTCTTAACCTTGGCATGTTCATATCCATTGTCTGAATTCAAAAGTAAATAGTCTGTATTAATTGTAGTATATAGTTTAGAAACAAAAATTCAATTACTCTTGGGTACGTTGTTGTTAGCATAATTAGAAGTTAAATAGAAATATAGTAAATTAGGCAATTTTACATATCTTGAGCCTCCTTGGATCGATACTTGGCTACTTAGCCACTTTATTACTTGTTTGACCACGTGCACTTGCGTGTCGGTTTTTACCCGTACCCCAAAGCACCGAGTAAGTTTTTGGCGCCGTTGCTGGGGAGGCTAGGCGATTTGTAAAATTGTGTTTAGTGTAAATTTACTGTATTTGTATTTTTTATTTTCTTAAGTGTTAACAACTTGGTCTTAGCCTGTATTTTGCAGATTTTGTTTCTGTGAACACTTGAAAGGGACAAAGATCTGGTGGAATCTTACTTAGAGCCCGAGCGTGAATTTCATAGCCAACGTAGAGAAGCTCTTCGGAAGAAGCTGCAGTTGCTTCAACAGACTATGATGGAGCAACCAAATCCACCAGTTGTTAGGGCAGTTTTAGTGCCCGATGAAGCAGCAACAAGACCGGTTCGCGAGGTGGCAATCCCACACGCTAATAATGTCCATTCTAGCATCCGCAAACCAGAGCCTGGAGGGAGGTTTGAATTAAAGCAGAATATGGTGCAACTTTTGCACACAAGCGGGCAATTTACCGGTCTCCCTCACGAAGATCCACAACAACATCTCCAGAACTTTTTGGAGATAAGTGACACTTATATACCCGCTGGAGTGTCACCTGATTATGTTCGGCTCACCTTATTTCCTTTTTCCTTACTTGGTGAAGCCAAGAGGTGGTTAAAAGCTGAACCACCCAACTCTATATCAACGTGGGATGATCTTGCATGAAAGTTTCTTATTAGATTTTTCCCTTCTGGTAAAACAGCCAGGCTTAGGAGTCAAATCCTAAGTTTTAAACAGAGGGAAGGGGAAAATATATATCAAGCCTAGGAAAGATTCAAATCCATGTTGCGGGACTGTCCTCACCATCATCAGTCCAACGAGGTGTTGGTACACACTTTTATTGAGGGTTTGGAACCCCACACTAAAATTCTGTTAGATTCAGCAGCTGGAGGGCAAGCGCTGGAGAAGACTTATGAGGAGCTGTACACTTTGCTCAACCGAATTTCACAAGGCAATCCAGAAGGGAATGCAGATTCTTCAAGAGGTGGAGCAAGGAAAGCAGCGGGAGTGCTTGAAGTGGATGGATTCACAGCTATCGCTGCACAGATAGCTGCTTTGCAAAATTAGTTAAACACTCACTTCAGCAATATCAATTTGAACCAGCCTTCAGCTTCAGTCAATGCAGTTCAACAGATGTGGTGTGAAGTGTGTGGTAGTAGTGAGCATTCAGCTGAATGCTGTGGTGCAAATCCTGATTCTGTTAACTTTGTGGGCAATGCACAGAGAAATCAACAGCAGTTTGGTGGTGGCTACAACTCAAATTGGAGGAACCATCCGAATTTTTCATGGGGTAGCAACAATCAACAAGGTCAGAGTTCAGGGCAGGGTATGCACAGAAACCAAGGAGGGCAACAAAATTATCAAGCTCAATTCAGAAATCAGAATGCCCCTCCTCCACCACCATCACCGACTATTGAGGAGATGTTCAAAACCATGATCGCTAATCAGGCACAATTGCAGGTTGACTATGTCAAATTGGCAGCCGAAGTGAAGAACAATCAATTAGCGACCAAGGCTCTTGAATATCAGTTTGGGCAATTTGCTAGTGCCCAAAATATTAGACCCAGAGGAGGACTACCTAGCGACACGGATCCAAATCCGAAGCAGGTTAATGCAGTGACCACGAGGAGTGGTTTACAATTAAAGGAGGTGGAACCGGAAAGACCGCCTCAAAAGTCAGGAGAAGTAGATGTTGAGGGAGAGCAAAGTTCTGATAAGGGGAAGAGTAAAGAAGCTGAACCAGAAAGGCCTCCACCCCCGTTCCCTCAACGACTTAAGAAACACAAGGAGGAGGCGTGTTTCCAGAAATTCATGGAGGTACTTAAACAGGTACATGTTAACTTACCTCTTGTTGATGTCTTGCAGGGAGTGCCAAAATATGCGAAGTATATTAAAGACATCGTGGCTAACAAAAGTCGTTTGACCGAGTATGCCACGGCAGCTTTAACGGAGGAATGCACTTCCCGTATTCAGAATAGGTTGCCCACAAAACTGAAAGACCCTAGAAGTTTCACTATCCAGCTGACTATTGGGCAAAGTATCCGAGTGCGTGGATTATGCGACTTGGGGGCAAGTATAAATCTGATGCCTTCTTCGGTATTCAGAAAGTTAGGTCTAGGCAGTCCTAGACCTACAACGGTAATCTTGCAGCTAGCAGACAGGTCTTTGGCTAAGCCGGATGGCATTGTTGAGGATGTGTTGGTGCAGGTAGGCTCCCTCATTTTTCCGGTCGATTTTATTGTTCTGGACTTTGAACCAGATGCTGAAGTCCCATTTATTTTGGGACGACCCTTTTTGGCAACCGAAAAAGCATTAATCGATGTAGCTACGGGTCAACTCACGATGCGAGCACATGACAAGGTCGAAGTGTTCGACGTGTACAAGGTACCTAAGTTCTCGACTGTTTATAAGGATCTCTCGGTGATCAACGTAATTGATCATGGGAAGGCTAACAGATTGAGTGATTCCCGAGAGTTACTAGGTAGGCCACCGGACAAGGTAGAGCACTACTGGGGGGATGATCATGATCGGGACAAATCGTCCATCTCCCTAGTAGATAAATGAGCTTAAAGGATGTCGAGCCGCGACGGTAAACCAGGCGCTGCACGGGAGGCAACCCGTGAAAAATATTTTCTTTCTTTCTTTTTAGTGTAAATAATATTTACTTTTCTTTTCTTTTTCTTGACTAGGTTTAGATTTGCATTTTAGTTAGTATCTTTTATTTTTAGCTAGGGAAATCTATTAATTTAACCAATTTTTGTTTAGTGAGGTGATTTTCAGGTATAATGGAGGAAATATACATGGAATCGAGAAAATGAGGCGAGGTATGAAGATTAAATTTATTGGTGAAACAGAGCACTGGCGCGTTGGCGCCGTGTCACGGAGGCAATGCTCCGCGTTGGCCTCCGTGACACGTTGAAGGCAAATCTGGATTTTTCAAAATTCCAGTAAGCCAACGCATTGGCTCCGTGTCACGGAGGAGGGGCTCCGCGTTACCCTCCGTAACACGTTGCCCTTTATCCAGTGCCGGGTCACACCGGGTTTCCGGGTGACCCGCGTGTTTCCTTTAAATAATAACCCCGATTTCGCCCCAAATTCCCCCATTCCCTCTTCCCTCCGCGACCAAACACCCATTTCCCCCTCCCCAAGCAACGTGCCACGTTGATAGGCAAAGAAAAACGTCAAGTTTCTTCGATTCTTCAATTCTAAGGTATGTTTTCATCGTCTAACTCAATTTTTTGGCGATTTTTGTCAAATTTGGGCATATAAGGTGAGAAATATCACCCTAGGTAGAAATTGAACATGATATTGAATTATTTTGTGATTGATTTTTGTTCGGATTGTTGTATTTGGCGTTTGAACTTGTCGATTATGTAAATAATTCGAAATTGATTGTCGAATTGTATTTTAGGGCTTGGGTTGTTGAATTCGACTTGGGCAACTTGATAGTTTGGTGAAATTGATGCCGGGGTGTGGTTATTATTTGAGATAAGTCGTGGTGAATCTTGTATAACTGTTGAAAGACGACTAATTCTCGAATTTTTGTGGGAAAAGGCATAATGTGTGAATTGGTTAGATTGTTAGATTAGCTTGTATATAAAATATTTTTCTAGTTGTTTTTAGTTTGTGGTTGTTTTGTTGCTTGTGCGATGGTTGAATTGCTAGCGATAGTAGGATTGGGAATTCGCTGTATGAAGTCTAAGTAGTACGCTAACCGTTATGCTGTCGAAATTTTGTTACGAACGCACTAAGTAATATGTGTATAGTTGTTTGTGTTTGGGGTTGTAAATAGAGCTATCCTTGCTGAAATTTTGTAAATATTGTTAAGGACAAAGTGTGGGGTAAATTTTGTGTAACCCAACCTTAGCCGAAGCTAACAACTATTTAGCTTAACGGTGTGCTTGTTTGTGTAAATTGACAGGTACAATGGCTAGCAGGCAAGACAAAGGCAAGGGTGCTTCTACCTCAGGCACCGGAAGGAAACGGATGAGACTGGGCACTACAGTCCCAGCTGCACCCGCTGTTCCGCGTGGCCAACACCGCCGATACGGAACACGATGGGTCACCGATGAAGGGAAGAAATGGTACGCAAAGCATAAGGAGAACAAGTACTTCCCCGAGGAACATATTGCTAGGGAACCACTTGCACAGGAGTTCCCTCGCATTGTACAGAGGATTGAGGCAGCTGGGCTCAGCTTTATTTTTCAGGAGCCCAAGGAGTGCAACCTTCATTTGGTCCGGGAATTTTATGCCAACTGGAACCCGGCCATCAGAAGCCACACTATTAAAATCAGAGGGCAGATTGTCACTCTGGAACCCCAGCAGCTGAATGCCATCGTTGGAGCGCGGGACACAGACGCCCACATTCTCCGCCAGCTAAACATCACCCCACCGTACACCGATATCAGACGTACGTTGTGTGGGGCTCTATCCACAGCCCGATGGAGTAGACACAAGGAGAGGGGTTACCACCAGACTCTGCCCTATTCGCAGATGAACAGGGAGGCCAGAATCTGGCTAAAGATTGTATGTTCGTGCTTGATCCTGGGAGTCCATATGACAGATGTGACCCGGGACCGTGTCTGCTTGGTATATGCCCTTATGAAAGGGCTTGAGATTAATGTTGGGGCGGTCATAATATCCGCCATGAAGAGAGCCAGACTGCACCAGGGCCACAGATACGGGTTTGGCGGACTCATCACCACCTTCCTCCGAGGCCTCGACATTGAGGAAGAAGCCTTGGATTACATTCCGCAGTTGGAGCGGAGGGCCCTCGACGTGACAAAGACTAAGGCCCCCGACACTACACATGGACCCGTGCTAACTTTGGGCGAGCGACATGCTCGTGACGATCAGTACATGGCCCGTATGTTCGGCATGCAGATGCTGCAGCTACGGATAGGTGGGAGACCAGCCACCGAGGAGGAGTTATGGCAGCTGGAGCTGGACTACCCCTTTGGCGAGAATGCCAGAGCCTTATGTAAGGTGGGGCCAGCCTTTGTGGAGCCGACAGACGATAATGTCCCTACTGATGAGGAGACACGTCGTGAGGACTTTGATGTGGAGTCCGATGACGACGATGGAGCTGATTCAGATATGGGCGACGAGGCTGTAGCACCGGATGAGGAAGTCAAATATTTCGACTGAGCAGGGAGTTCCACCACCCAAATTTTGTGCTTTGTATTTTTGTGAATACTGGGGACAATGTTCGATTTAAGTGTGGGGTGGGGAGTAGTTAGGTGCTAGGTCAAGGCTCTAAATTGCTGTATAATTTTTCCTTGCTGTTTATGTATGTTGTGCCTTCCCTGTTGTGAACTGTTTGCGATGTACGTATATATTTGTTTTGTGGCTAATGATGTGTGTTTTTGAAAGTTATGGTTGCAATGGTAAATATTTTGTAAATTTTGTAAATAATTTTTTTTTCTCTATCGACATGATCGATATTTTTCAAAATTTTTGCGAAAATATATTGCACTTGTAAATATTTTCTTTCTATCGAAATGATCGATGTATTGCAAAAATTTGGTCGATTTTTATTTTTTTGGGTTTCTCGGAGTTTGTTTTCGGTTCTTTTACCAAGAATAGTCCCATTGAACCGATGTCATAGTTAGTGACCGTTCCCTATGATGGATGGATGACGACCGTCTTAAGGGAAATGTAGTCGGTAGGAGTAGGATTTTTAATTGTTGTTTTAGTTTTCTTTGGTGGATTGCATCAATGAACTGTAGTTGCTTATGGTTGCTAAAATTTCGTTGCGTGTTGTAATTGATGTTCAAATTGTGAAAATGATTCATTTGAAAGCATGAAATTCTGTAAATATGTTGAGTTACCTAGGCTATAGAATTTGGTTCATTATGGTTGAGGCTTAATCTTGAATTCATGTAATTGACTAATTAAAGAGTCTGTGAATGCATCTTGATTCGAGCATGTGCATGAAGTGTGAAGTGAGGATTTGCTATTCTATGTCATTGTGAATTGTCTAGAACTTGCCTGGTGTGTATACGAAGCGAAATGAAGGAGGTGTAGTGTTGGAAAGGATGTAGGCATTTCTTTGTTTTAACCGATAGTTTCCATATTTTTTTTTCTTGTCAAATTCTACCTTTTTATATGTTGTATACCCTAGTCAGCCTGTTGAGCCTTTAGCCGATTTCTTTCTTTTGTCCAAAATTGTATGAACTAAGCTTTATTCCTTCTTTTCATTAGCCTTAAAGTCTTTAAGAAGCTCTTAAGCGCTTACAAAGAACAGAAAATGTTTCCCAAAGTGTTAAAGAGTTAAAAGAGTGAAAAGAAAAAGAAAAGCAAAGTGAGGAAAGAAAAGATGACGTTGAAGAGGCACTTGTTGTAATTAATTGATATTGAGGGTACATGAAAACCCTCTGTTTTGTGTCAAGTGTGGTTGATGAAATGGGCTGTATGAAAGTAAACCAGCATGAATGGGAGAAAAAGAGAAAAGAGAGGAATAATATCCATGAGTCGATGGGAATGAGTTGAAAAGGCGCTTAAGGATGCTAGCGATTATTATTGGCTAATCCAATATATGCATACTAGATCCATAGCCCCGTTACAACCCATTAAAAGTCCTATTTGATCCTACATTGCATTTCTTTATACTAGTGGAGTAATACACTAAGGGCAAGCCTATGGGTCATGACATGATGCATGTGAATTCTTTTGGGAGAGAGAGTGAAATTAATTTTTATATGCCCCTACTTGCATGTTTGTGTGTTGCATGAACAAAAAGGGGAAGTTTCTCTCGAGTTGTGAGGGCACATGCTTGAGGAAAGATTGATTTTCGTGTCGGATTTCTTGATTAGTTGATTTGCATGAGTTTGCCGATATCAAGAATCAATTCTTAAAAGTCTAGGAAGCCTTGATGTATTAAGGTCATTGTCTTGTACGACCAAGCATGTTTTCTTGATGATTTGCAAAAATTGAATAATCGGTATGACCGTAGCGTAAATTGTTGCACCATAGTGACGAAAGTTGGGATGTAATTTGCATGAGTTGTGTATGTGTTGTTCGAGAACGAACAAGGATTTAAGTGTGGGGTAAGTGATCTTGGGCAGATTTATATGCCCAAGTGATACTCAAACGTATCATTTTTACCTTGTTTGTTGTGCAATGTGTATATAATATCATGTAATTGGTAATAAAATGCGAATTTATACTAACCAACATGATTAGCATTTGTTTTGTAGGAAAATATGATTTTTAGGAGCTAAAATGCATGTTGGAACTATGTCGGAGTTGGACTTGGATGCGAGCGTGGAAAAGACCCAGGAATGCAGGATTTATAGGGGCTCCACGATGGCTCCGTGCCACGCTACCATCGCGGTAGCACACTGCCTGAGCAGGAATTAAATTTGCAATTTCCAGTGTGCATGCGCGTCAGCTCCGTGGCACGGAGATAGGCCTCCGCGATGGCCTCCGTGCCACGTTGAGGTTAAATTACTGGACCCTGGAAATTCCAGTGAGGGTCCGCGTCCACACCATGTCACGGAGGCAAGGCTCCGCGTTGGCCTCCGTGACACGTTGCTTGTTATTCCGGGAAAAATTTCCCACTAGTATAAATAGCACACTTAGGTTTATTTTAAGTAGTTTTCAGTTTTTAGACTGAGTTCAGAAGTGGAGAGCAGGAACGTGGGTTAGTAGCAGTTGAAGATTGGAAAAGCTAAGGGATTTCTTCTCTTCCTTTCTTCTTTCTATCAATTGTACGTATGATTTACACTCATTTTAGGATGATCAATCCAAGAATGAGTGGCTAATTCTCTTTCTTGCTGAGGTCTTGAACATGTGTAATGAATTCTGATTTTCATTGATATGGTTTGTTCTTCTTCTTTAATGTTGTTCTTTTAATTCTTGTTCTTTACTGCATTAGTGATTGGCCAACATTAATGTATATCTAAAAAGTCCAATTTCACTCGAGAGAGCAAGAAATTGGAAAGTTGTGAATTAATAGGGTATTGTTCTTAACTTGATTTGGGAAAATTGGGTTTTGATGTGCTTTCCTGATAGAAATATACTTGGAAGTCAAATTAGGAACCGGAATTGTAGTGCTAGGTCATAAATTGCATTTGATCACAGAAATGTAGACGGATGGTTTATGATTCTAAAGTGAAATTAAATACGAGAGTTTTAATTTCTAGGCAAATGTTCTTGGCTAGCAACATGAAGAAGAGAATTAACCAAAATTATCATGATTATCAAGTTCATTACTTGTTCTTAACCTTGGCATGTTCATATCCATTGTCTGAATTCAAAAGTAAATAGTCTGTATTAATTGTAGTATATAGTTTAGAAACAAAAATTCAATTACTCTTGGGTACGTTGTTGTTAGCATAATTAGAAGTTAAATAGAAATATAGTAAATTAGGCAATTTTACATATCTTGAGCCTCCTTGGATCGATACTTGGCTACTTAGCCACTTTATTACTTGTTTGACCACGTGCACTTGCGTGTCGATTTTTACCCGTACCCCAAAGCACCGAGCAGTTACTCCAAATTGGGGTTTTAAAAAGGAAACAATAATTAAAAGCACAATTAAAATTATGGGTGAAATCAAGATTTAAAGATAACTAGGATTTTGTGTTCCCCATGGGTTCATAACTACTTTAAGTATACATACGTTATCATCACCAATGCTTACTTGTAGAACTGATAACTAGGGTTCATTCATACGACTGACCAGTCCCTATTGAATGACTATACTCAATCACCCGACCAGGTATCATGAGCGATTACAATTTAACTGTTATCAATATGTCTCAAATTTGACTATCCTACGACTACATCTCAAGTTAATACAATGATCATCAAGATCAAGGTTTTGTTGTAATTCACTTTTCCTAATCTCTACCTCTAAGACCTAAGAAAGTAAAGAAGTCGGGAAATTCCTTTGTACACCATTATGAAATGTTTAAGCATGAAGAGAATACAATACAAGTGTTTTGCATTAGTTTTGAATCACTTTTATGTAACCCTAGCTTGTTAATCCACAATGGTTCCCACATCCCTAGCTATGGAGGTTTTAGCATCTCATAGTGGCAAGATTGTGATTTCTTTGCCAAATTAAAGACATAAATCAATACCTACAATTATAACTGCGAGAAAAACTTGCTTGAATTAATCAGCAAAATCCTTAAGAACAATATGAAGATCAAGAAAAGGTTGATCACATGTTGAACAACTCAATTCTCACGTCTATATCTCCTTAATTTTGTTGCTAATCAGTTCTAATCACTCCTAATTACTTCTCAACTACTCTCTATTATTAAAATAAAATATAAAACGTATTTATACAGACATAAAAATCCTTTTCCTAAGCTAACAGAGTAAACTTCCATATTTGCTGCCGCTCATGCCATGATTAGACCTACGCCCCGTGACAGGCTTGTACGGGTTGTACCTGCCATCCGGTAGGTCTATTGCTTGATAAAATCCGGCTAAGTGTTGGTTCTTTGGTACGGCTTGTACCATCTTCCTACGAGTCGTACTGAACTTTCGTGGTCTGAATATGAAGACTTTGAATTTTTCTGAAGTTTGTGACGAGTGCCTTGGTATGACTCGTACCTTGCCCTTACGACTCGTACTGTAATCATCCGTACCCAGAGTCATCTTTTGTGCAATTTTTCTAAATCTTTCGAAAGCTTGAAGTTATGACTAATACAATGATCATACGGCCAGTATTGTGAGTCGTTGGTTTCTTCTTTATCAGCTCATTCTTCTGAACCTTTCCACAAGTCCTGGTACAATTTGTACCATCAGTGTACCACTCGTACTGAGACTGTCAGTTTGGCTCTACTCTTTTAAGCTTCTTTTGCACAACCTTGTTCCAACACTTAAGTTTACCTAAAAACACAAGTAAAGTACCTCATATCCATATAAACACACCTAATACCATTCTATTTTCTTTAGTTTTGAGCATCGAAAGTGCTATAAATCTAGAGAACATCATGACTCTGAGTTGTTTTCAACCCTTCCCTTATAAGCTGAACTTTCTCCATAGCCTTATGGACTGAATCTGGTCCTATAATCGCAGCTTCACTGACTTCAAACCAACCAATAGGCGATCTACATCTCCGCCCATAGCGAGCCTCAAACAGGGCCATCTGAATGCTGGAATGGTAGCTGTTGTTATATGCAAACTCAATGAGAGGAAAATGATCATCCCAACTACCGTTGAAATCAATCACACATGCTCTCAACATATCCTCAAGTGTATGAATAGTGCACTCCACCTGACCATCCGTTTGCAGGTGAAATGTTGTGCTAAGCATGACCCAAGTACCAAGTCCCTTCTGAAATAATCTTTAAAACTAGGAGGTAAAATGAGTACCTCTATCTGATATGATGGACAAGGGAGCTCCATGCAACCGAACTAAATCCCAAATTTATAACTTAGCATAATCCTCAACTGAATCGGTAGTTTTGATTGGTAGAAAATGGGCTGCCTTTGTTAGTCTATCTACAACAAACCAAACAAAGTCATATTGTCGACCAGTGCAAGGAAAACCTTTAATGAAGTCCATATTAATTTCCTCCCACATCAAAGTAGGGATACTGATATCTTGAAGCACACCCCTGGGTCTTTGATGCTCAACCTTCACCTATTGATAATTCAAACACTTAGCCCACCAACTCTCCTATGTCCTTCTTCATACCATTCCACCAATAGACTTCCGTAGGTCATGGTACATCTGGGTGGCACCTGGATGTATAGAATATATGGAAACATCATCCTCATGCAACATCAACTCCCTTAGGTCATCAACACCCAATACACACTAATGACCCTGATATCATAGCACACCATCTCCACCTTGGGAGAAGACCTCTACTTTCTAATTCTGAACGACTTCCTTCAACTTTACTAAAATCGAATCCTCGTCTTATCTAGCTTTGACCTTGGTCAGCAAGGAAGATTCTAACCTGTTTTGAACAATGACACCTCCATCTGTCGAGCCAACAAGACGGACTCCTAGTCGTGCAAGCCGGTGCACATCCTTCACTAACTATTTCCTTTCCTCATTTACATGGAACGCACTCTCCATAGAAAGCCTGCTAAGAGCGTCTGCCACCAGATTTTCGTTGCTCAGATGATAAAGGACACTCATATCACAATCATTAAGAAGCTCCAACCACCTATTCTGTCATAGATTTAGATCCTTCTGGGTAAACACATACTGTAGGATTTTGTGGTCCGTAAACACATCTACGTGGACCCCATACAGATTGTGTCTCCAAACCTTCAAGGAACCGCTGCCAACTCGAGATCATGAGTTGGATAGTTCTTTTTGTGGACTTTCAGCTGCCTAGAAGCATAAGCTGTAACTTTATCGTGCTGCATTAATACACAACCAAGGCCGATCCTCGAAGGATCACAATATACCACAAACCCATCAATACCCTTAGGTAGAGTCAACACCTGTGCTGAGGTGAGTTGAATCTTCAACTCTTGAAAGCTATTCTCACGGGCCTCTGACCTTTGAAACTTCACCTTCTTCTAGGTCAACGTAGTCAACGGTGCTGCAATGGATGAAAACCATTCAACAAACCTCCGATAGTAACCAGCTAAACACAAGAAACTCCTAATATTCAAAGGACTAACTTGTCTAGGCCGACTCTTCACCGCTTCTACCTGTACACCCTCACTTGATACCATATGACCCAAAAATTCTACTGATTATCACAAAAACTCACATTTGCTGAACTTAGCGTATAATTGATGATCCTTAAGAGTCTGTAGCACCACCCTTAGATGACCAGTGTGCTCCTCCTCGCTCTGAGAGTATATAAGAATATCATGTACGAACACAATCACAAACATATCTAAATATGGCTTGAACACCTTGTTCAAATCCATAGTAACCATACCAAGTCTTGAAGGCATTCTTCGGGATGTCAATCTCTCTAACTCTAAGATGATGGTATCCGTATCTGAGGTCTATCTTTAAAAAGCACATAGCTCCCTAAAGCTGGTCAAAAAAATCATCAATCTTGGGGAGAGGATACCTGTTCTTGATTGTAACATTATTTAATTGTCGATAGTCAATGCATATGCAAAGGGAAGCATCGTTCTTTCGGACAAAGAGCACTGGTGCACCCCATGGGGATTTGCTAGGTCTGATGAAACCATTGTCTAAAAGATCGTTTAACTGCTCCTTCAACTCCTTTAGCTCAGCAGGAGACATCCCATAAGGACGAATAGATATAGGCTGCATATTGGGAAAAAGATCAATACCAAATTTGATCTCCAACTCAGTAGGGATTCCTGATAGATCATTTGGAAACACTTCTAGATACTCATGCACTACAGGAACTGAGTAAATGGTCGGGGTCTTAGACGTAGCATCCTTAATCCTAACTAGATGGTACACACAAAACCTTAGAGATCAAATTTATGGCCTTAAGGTAGGAAATGAAGCGACCTTACAGGTGTAGCTGAGCTACCCTTCCACTCTAGGACTGGCTCACCCGAAAATCTGAACTCTACTGCACGGGTTCTACAATTGACTGAGGCATAACATGCATGTATCCAATTCATGCCGAAGATAACATCAAAACCGGTCATGTCTAGCTCTACTAAATCTCCTGAGGTGATTTTTTGAAGAACTGTGACAGGGCAATTTCTATATACCCGTCGAGCTATAACTGAATCATTGATTGGAGTAGAGACTGAGAAGGGTTCTAATATGATTTTGAGACTGACTCCGAAACTACTAGCAGCATAGGGAATCACAAAAGATAAATTAGCCTCTAAATCTAACAATGCATATACATCAAGGTGGAATACTTGTAACATACCAGTGACTATATATAGGGAGACCTCCTGCTCTTGACGAGGGGCTAGGGCATAGAATCTGTTCTGGCACTAACCACAACCCGCACTAGAAGATGCCCCCTGCTGAGTTGGGCGTGCTGGTGGAGCTGCTGAACTGGAGGTTAGGCCTCGGCCCCCATCATGGCCCTTTCTTGTTACTGGACAATCTCTGAGCTTATGTCCGGGCTTCCCACACCCAAAACAAGCAGCTGAACCTGCTAAGCACTGACCCGTATGTCTCCGACCATACCTGCCACACTCCAGAGTGCTGGGCTCTGCAGGCCTGCTACCCTGACCTCTAGAGCCCGATGCTCATCCCCTCTGGTCGCTCCTAGAACTGTATGGAACACTTATATCTGACGGTGTTGGGGCTGAAGATCTCTGATGGGACTGCTGACGGTGCCCACTTCCAGGTCTCAATTGGGAGAATCCACAACTATCAGTCCTGGCCCTCTTGGCCTCTCTCTCCTGCTCACTCACCTGTACCGCCTCTATCTACTGAGCATATAGAATTATCCGAGGAAAGTCAATGTCTTGATGAAGCATCATGGTCTGGCAATCTTTTACCAAGTAGTTTACTATCCTATGCACGAACTGACTCACTCGGGCTCTCTGATTTGCCACCATCTCAAGTGCATACTTGGACAAGTGAGTGAACTCTAAAGCCTACTCCTGAACTATCATCTTTCCTTGCTTCAGGTTCACAAACTTGGCTACTTTAATCTCCCTCATCTCATGAGAGAAAAATTGATTCAGAAATGTGGTATGGAAGTCATCCCAACCAATGGGGCCTACTCCGACTATCTTGCTATCTTTCCACTGCTTGAACCAAATGTGTGCAACCCCTTTCAACTGGTACGAGGTGAGATCTGCGCAATCTTCCCCAATCACCCCCAGGATCTGGGTGATCTTTAGCACTTCATCAATAAACTCATGTGGATCCTCGTTCACCTTTGATCCAAAAACTCCAGAGGGTTCATCTTCAGAAAATCTTTGACTCTCACCGCTACAACATTCACATTTTGAGGGACATGCGCTACTGCCTACTAGTTGACTTGGGCACTAGAGGCCTCAACTAATATCTATATGGCAGCCCTGAACACTGTGTGGGCCACCTTCTCGGGTACATGATCCACGGGGCCTGGTGGGGCCTGCTGGTGCCCATCCCCATTGCCATTCTTGTGGCTATTTCCATTCCCATTCCTTCTTCCGTTAACTAGGTGAGAAGGCATTATTTTGCAAACGCGTATAGCACGAGTTAGATTGATAGAGAGACATTCCATCGCACGACTTAGATCATGAAAGAAGGGAACATTTCCTAAAATGTTTTGTAGCCTCTTTGTCATAAGTGTGGTGCGATTCACACCCATGAAAAAGACTCTAATTAATGCGGCTTTTAGACACCCTAGGACACTTCAAAACCTAATGCTCTAATAACAAGTTTGTCATGACCCGAACATAGGCCTAGATTGAGACACGGGACAAAGAACCCCAAGAGGCTTCAAGTTGACCCATGGCATGAACATGACATCTAAACTCAACATAATCAAGTGAAAGTGTAACATATATAATATAGCGGAAGTATGAAAATATAATAATATCTAAATACATAACACAAGTCTGAAACTGAATACATGTTATGTCAGATAAGCCCCTACTACTGATGAGTTGATGGGATAAGACCCCAACTTACTCACTATAGAATGAAACTAAAAATACTGAATACAACTGATAAAGGGACCTTAGAAGATGAGGACTCACCAACTGAGACTGGGAGATGCTAATACTAAGAGTCTGACTAATGGCGGGGCTGATCTTGTATCATGAAACGATACAGTATAGAATATGTGGTCAGTACATGGAATGTACAGAGTATGCAAGGTAAGTAAAACAACTAAATAAGTGAAATCAGTGATCATGCATAACATAAAACATTTCATCATAAGAGTCTAAGAGTAGAGCTTGCATGCTATTATCTGAAAACATGATTCATATATAATTGAGTATCACAACAAAATAACATATTTGAATCGATTGACCCAATGTTGAAACTGATTATGCATAAGTAAAACTGAATATTGGGTAAAACTTGCTAAAAAAATAATATCATGACTGTTGAACATACATAACTAAAATCATGAGGAATAATGGGAGACTCATCTTTTAACCGACATTATCATGATAGAGCTTACGTGGTCCTGACTATAACATTCAAGTGGGCAGAGTCGTCCAAAGCCTTGCCAGGGCTAAGGATGCTACCATGATATCGATATCAAGATGAAGGCTCCTTGGGGGTAGGGTAAGCTCACAAGGGAGGTCCCAAATCATTTGAACATACCTACATTGGCATGTAGTTCTGAGGCATAGGGTTGACTAACCCTTAACCTACTCGTTGTTAGACATTACTCCAAAAAACATGCATATGCTCTCCATCGTATTTCAATGAAGCTAACTCATAACATGCATGCATAAATTTGAAATCATAACATGAGGAGTCTTGGGCTCAGACCATACCACAAGATAAAAATAGTGGGAGTCTAGACTCCAAAATCATGTGGTAAGCTAATAAATGAACTTTAGATAAATCATGAAACATACTTTGATCATATGGATTTTCCCATTACATAAACATGCTTGACATAGACTCGATCATTCAAAACATGAACATGGACATGGGCAAATTCGAAATTATTCTTTCATCATATACATCTCATCATGCTTGAATATATATATATATATATATATATATATATATATATAAATCTCAACTTTCATAACTTCCATAGATGGGCATCGTAATTTGTAAAAAACTTGAAAATATAATCTCCAATTGAAAATATTGTAATACATACCCATGAATCTCAATTCAACATTAGAAACATGTATAGATCGTACCAATGATTGACACTTAGGGAATTCACATGTTGGGGTTAAAACCCCATAGATTTATCAACTAGAAATTTCATGAAATTGAAGAGGGTTTGGGAATGGGTATGGATGAATACACCCATTCATAACCCTACATATTTGGAAGAATCTGATTATACAACCCTCTTGAACGCCCAATGGAAATTTGGGGACTTGATGAATCCAAGCTTGATCACCCTTTAGAACCTCTAGGTTTGCATGCATGGAAGAGAACAGGCTTAGAATGAACATACCACTTCTAAAACACACTTTTTTTGTGATTAAAATGGCATAATATAGGTCTTAGGAACATAGGAATTACGAAAAAGCCCTTAATAAATTTGCAGGAAAATGCACACTGCCAGTCCCCACAAGGGACTAGATGTCTCGTGCCCAACACCATGACTTGTGGTCTCAAGTCACTGCCTGCACTAAAATATTGCCTTTTGAGGGTCATCACGAGGGACACCATGACTCGTTGTGCACCCAACGACTCGTGGTGACCAAATCATGACCAACATTGCCCAAACTTCTTCAACCTTCAATCAACTCTTGACCACAACTAACACAACAAATCATTGCGATGACCACACCTCGTGGTGATCCCCAAATCCCAAAATTCAACCAAGTCTTCCCTTCTTCCTACAAGTCACTTAACGACTCATGGTGCACCTCACGGGTTACTGGATGACTCGTCCTGTGACCTAGTGCAGAAAATCTTGTTTCTCTCTGTTTCAACTCTCGGGTCTGATCTTAGAGTTTTTGGGGTATTACACTTATCATGTCAAGAATATTTCACTCATATATTTTTTCAAGTGATTTTCTTTCTCTCTTTTTCTATTTCATGTCATATTCTTTTAAAGAGGGGTTTTTTCATCACAAGTAACTCTCATTGATCATCATTTACACTTGAAAATCCATTTTCTTCAATATTATCAATTATAACATAGGTTGTGGATTTGTGCTCAAGTAAGCAGGATGGAAAAACTAGGTATTCAAGAAAAAGATCAAGGCAAAAATATGATTGCCAAACGGAAGGCCACAAACTCAAAGGGGCTAACTTGTGGTAACAATATCTAAGTAGGATAAAATTCATAAAACATATCAAAGAAAGTCTATTATCATCTTCTAAATAGAGTAACACTTTTTATATCGCTTCAATAATATGTAGCATACGTTCTAGACTAAGAAGTAAAATATGAAATATATGTAATAAATTCTTACCTCACATGACACATGTCTCAATCAAGATGGATTAATTCTACTTCTAAGATAGATAGGATCATCGTGAACAACAAAATGAGAATAATCTATATACATAGTCACTATGCTGAGCATAGGTGTCGAAATATTTTCTATTTTATTTAATATTAAAGTATTCGTGGGAAACTAATTAAGCTCAGGCCTACATATGTTGGTATAAACCAAGTTAAAAGAGTCTTCTTTTCCCTCTGATTTATTGTAGGTTTACAGCACTTTCGATGCTTAAAATTGAGAAATAAGCATGGTCTTAGGTGTGTTTATACGGATATGATATACTTTTTCTTTGTTTCAGGGAAATAAAGTGTTGGAGTTGAAATATGCATAAGAAGTGAAAAGAGTGCAGAAAATGGGCCAAGTAAAGGTCTCAGTACAAGTCGTACATTGATGGCACAAGCTGTATTGAGAGTTGCGGAAAAGTCCAGAAGGTGTGCTAAGGCAAAGGCCAAGTTACCACTCGTAGTATGAGTCGTACCAAGGCAATCGTGAAAAACTCCAGAAGTAGCTGCACATTATAGTTTTCTGGTATGGGTAGCAACTACGAATCATGATGGCTACCTACGACCTGTTTCATAGAGCCATGGTAAAGTTTAGAAGGATTGTGGAATAGCATATCTCAAGGTACGAAATGCAATCACGGGTCATATGATGAAGGTATGAGGTGTACCAAGACACTCATGGAACTATTCAAAGGATCCCAGAACTTACAGGGTTAGACCACAACAGAATTGTACGACTCGCAAGATCAATGTATGAGTCATACTAAGTTCCAACACTTAGTCAGATTCAGAGTATCCAGATGTTGTATAAGTAAAAGGTACAACTCGTACTATGATGCTATGAGTTGTAGGTGAAGTCGGTGACACTTATATTAGATTCCCTATTTATTTAGGAAAGGTTTCTAATTATTTGTAGAAATACTTTTCTAGGTTATTTTTGTTAGGAGAGATCAGTAGAGGACAAAATTAGATGAGAAAAAATAGTATTCTACATTCTTAAACTAAGATTGACTTTTTGGGAGATTTTCTTGGAGTTTATTTTATTGTGTTTTAATTGTTCTTCATTGATCTTCTACAATAATCAAGTGGATTTATTTTCAATCATTATTGTAAGTTGATAATTATGTTTTTGTCTATGAATTCTAACTCTTTTCTTACAATCATGAGAGGCTAAAACCTCCACAACTAGGGTTGTGGGAACCATGGTGAATTAACAAACTAGGGTTTTCACAAAGTGATTCTAAACCATTACTAATGCTTATATTGTATTCTCGTCATCTTAAATGTTTCTTAACAGAGCGCAATGTTAGGACTTGTCTGAATTCTCTACTTGCTTGAGTCTAGAGAGGTAGAGATTAGGAGAAGAGAATAACAACAAAGCCTTGAACTTTATGGTTCATTTTATAACTTGAGCTATGGTCACAGGATAGTTAATTTGGAACAAATTGATAACGGTTAAGGTGAAATAACTTAAGAGACCTAATCCGGTAGTTGAATATAGTCATCCAATAGGGACGAACCAGTTGTTTGCATATGTTATCAGTTCTACAAGCCAAGTATTGGGATAGGCCACAAGTGTAAAACTCGAAGTAGTTATGAACCCATGGGGAACACTTCCCTAGTTAATTGCATCATTTTGATAACAAATCACTTTTCAATACTGTTACTTGTTAAATTCCAAACCCCCTATTAGGAAATAACAGACTTAAAAGCATAAATACTCGCATTATTCTACATAGTGGCCTCATTCCCTATGGGATCGACCCTAACCTAGTTAGGTTCTTTATTGACAACGTCCGCATCATACTTCTATAGGAGTGTGATTTGAGCCTTATCAAAATATGGCAACATTGCTTGGGAATTCGACTTAGGATTAGATTAACTGCTTGTGCTTAACATTTAGTCGTTATTTCCATGTTTACATTTTTCTTTTATTTTTGTTCTGTTTAGGCTACAACAAGGAAACCATACAACAAGATGAATCCCTGTGAGCCCTAAGATGGAGGATGACACTGTGTTTCTTGATGAATTTTGAGTAGTTATGAGGCTTGCGTCATGCCGTGATGTTAAATCAGATGCTTCTTCGGAGGCAACCCATGAGGTGGTTTAGTGAAGTCTGAGTAACCAAACCACCTGCGTCGTGCCGCGATGTTAAATCAAGAATTTCTTGGGAGGCAACCCAAGTATCTTAACTTATGTGTGTTTAGTGTGCAAGTGAAACAAAAATTGGTGGGTGAAAATTGCAGCATAGGACTGTACTACGAGTTTTAGTACGAGTCGTAGGACTATGGTACGAATCGTAATACTGTACGTGTTTAAAAGCAGCGAGTGGTCCAGATGCATGAGTTCATGTTACGGTTGGTCACTACGAACCTTACCTTCATGGTATGAGTCGTAGTACCCACTGTGATGATGAACTATTCTAAGTATGGAAGTGCAAAAACTACGACCTACAGGTTGTGGTACGGATCGTGGTACCTTGGTACCACTCGTACAACGAACTCATGGGTCCCCAGGTAAGTTCCTATAGTCTCTTGCTACGAGTCTAGTGGACGAGTCGTAAATATGACCTATGACTCGTGTTATGAGTCATGACGAGATAAAATTAAGTAATTGACATGACTCGACCTAAATTTTTCAATTCGACCTATTTAAAATCAAATTTGATGGACCTCAACTCCCACGCAAACATAAGTTTCGACCCACGATTACCTTCCCTAAATCTTTAATCACCCGTAACTCAAGCATAAATTGTTGAAGCTCAAACCTATGCAAATAAATCCACACGAGCTATTTGAATTCCTATCCCAAAACTGAAGCAAGAGAAAAGTCGTGAAAGAACTTGAAAGTGCAAGTAAGTAATTATTTTTTTACTTGAAAGTATTGCTATGTGACCGATGAAAGTACACTGTGATTCCTCAAAACTCATGACAATGAGGAAAAGGAAGGTTATCAGAGGCTAGTTGTGTGTATGTATTGACTGGGTGGGAATTCAGAATGCTCAAACATTGAAATTTTATTATTGATAATGAGTTACGGGGTGTGAAGAATTTTGAGAGGGTTTAACTATGTATGTAAAATTGATGAAATTTGCATAGCTAGGATGGGAAATTCTGAGTACCCATCCAAAAGCAAGTTTGCCTGCACAATTGGACCTGAATAAGGTAAGGATGGCTTCACAAGCCCTTCTACAACTCATGGTTTCATACTACGACTCGTAGGATGGTTCGTTGGGACTGTCCCAAGCCATCTTAACTGAAAGTTCATGGTACAGGACCTAGTATGACCCATGATATCTCACTATGAGTCATACCTGGTGTTCGTACCAAGAAGTAGGGTGGGTCTAGTTCAAAAGCAACAATATGATCCTTAGAACGACTCATGGAATCCAATTATGATCCGCAACAAGAGTCATACAAAAATGTTGAGAACCATAGTTTTAGGGAATTCCTCATACGACCCTTAGTATGAATCATACCAACATTGTACGAGTCATACCAAGGAGTCATGACAGTGTCATAGCATAGTATGAGTCATAATACGGATCATACCATCATGGTACGACTCGTACTAATGACTCGTGGAAAATTACTAGTGATGATATTTTTTCTTTCTTTTTCTCAAATCTACATACTAACCTTTTTCTCCACAGGTACAATCACATTCAAAAAGAAATCAATCAAGAAGGGCCAAGATAAGAGGGCCAAGTCTGAAATTACTACTCAGAGGGCATTGAAAGATGAGCCCTCAGACTTCGACCAAGGAGGAAACACCCCTAGTGGTTAAACGGAGGAATACCAAGTGGATAAAACTGACACTGACGATCCATAGACCACTAGGGCACAGGCCTAGGTTCAGGGAAAAGCTACATCTGCTGCTCCAGCAACTGCTCTCCAGTCTGAGGAGGGAGCAAATGATCTGGCTCAGGAGTCTGGTAGTGGCTTAAATACTGAGGAGGGGTCTAAGGAGGTCTAGTCTGGAGATGGTAATGATGAGGCCAGGTCTGAAGATGAAGATGCTGAGGAAGAAGATGATCAGACCCCGCCCCAAGAGAGTTGGTCTAGGAGGCGGCATATAGGGGCCGACATGGTATGGTATATATCTAATACCATACTGATACAAAAGGTTTTTTTACCGTGGTTTTGACATTATGGTTTGTGGTATGGTATTTGGTATGATTTTAAGAATACTTTGGAATTTGGTATTTATAAAAAAACCGAAATACCGAATACCATAACGAAGTATATAGGTATATATATAATTCATACATATTACTATTATAATACTAAAAAATATAAATAGTCTTAGTATAAAACTAGTTATTTAGGCATCAGAACATTGACTCCTCTATCTTAATTGAAATAACTTTTTTGTGTAATAGATTCAAAAGAAAATTATTTATACATTCTTTTAAATATATTTACAATGTAAGATGTTAGTATAATATAATCGTGATATTCTTGAAAAGCCAAAGTCATAATTCTCTATTGTATAAGTATATGTAAGTCAAAGTCGAATAAACTATTGTGTCGTGATTTTACGGCACTTTCAACACTTAAAACCAAGAAACTGTGCACATGCCGGGTATGTTGATGTAGGTATGATGCATTTTGTGTTTAATGTTGTAGGAAAACAGGTTCGGAAGTAAAATGGGCAAATTAATGCTTAAAACAACTGGACAGGAGGCTGCCAGTGTCACACCTTATAACTGGGGGGAGGGCGCGACTGGCTCCCCATACCTGACTGACTGGAAAGACGACTATATGACATCTATAACTGTAACACTTAGATAGTCCAGGCGACCTATCACAATCAACTGGAGCACAAACTGGACCCATAATGTCTCAAAAATACAAGGTAAACAACTGAAATGAAAACAAGGCTATGAGTATGCTAAACTAAACAACAGAAATCCGACAAGGCCACAAACTGAATACCATTGTACACACTAAGTCCAGAAAGCCTATAAAGAGTAAACTGACTGATGGTCGGAACAGGGCTCCGACCTACCCATAACTGCATCTCAAAACTCTAACTGAAACAAAACCAGTCTTAGCTCCAGAAAGAAAGGAGCATACCAACACATCCACTAATCTCACGAACTACTACTGCAATTGGCAATCCTGACCTCTACCTGCACCTACGGCATGAAAGCAGGTCCCGATGCAAAAGGACGTCAGTACGAATGAAATGCACTGGTATGCAAGGCCAAAAACTGTAAACATGTAAGATAGCAATGATAACTAAGCCAAAAATAAGGAATAGTAACAACCTGGAATCCTGGAAACTGAAACCCGACAATAAGTCAATACTAAAGTGCAAATGCAACCAAGGAATGCACAACAAAAACTATAACTGTAATGCCAGCAACCAACCAACCATAATTCCATATATAAAATTCGTCCAGTCGGTGTACCATATTAGGGAAAAATAAAAATATCTTCAGCCGATGTATCACACCGGGGTAAAATAAAAATATCTCTAGCCGATGTACCACACCAGGGTAAAATAAAAATATGTCTAGCTGATGTACCACACCGGGGTAAAATAAAAATATCTCTAGCCGATGTACCACACCAGGGTAAAATAAAAATATCACCAGTCGATGTACCACATCAGGGTAAAATAAAAATATCTCCAGCCGATGTACCACACCGGGGTAAAATAATAATATCTCCAGCCGATTTAAAACAACGGGGTAAAATAAAAATATCTCCAGCAGATGTACCACGTCGGGGTAAAATAAAAATAATTCTCAATCGTAATCATAAATAGGGCCAATATGGCTTATATTGAGTCAATTTAACACGTATGGCATATAAATGAAAAATATTAAATCTGTGGTCGGAATAGGCCTCTTTCGTAACCCATAAATGCAAGTGAGCACCCATATCATGTAAATTTAGAAAATATGCATATATATCACATAAAGCTGTCAAATTATACATGAACATGTCGACTCAGTTATTTAAAGGACCTTTAAGAGGTTTAGACAACAAAAGAACTTTTCTAGGCTTACAAACAATGTCCTACAAATAATCCTACCAATTTAACATATTACTTGGATAGAAACACATAGAGCTCATTTCTACACAATTCTTTAACACCTGGGAACTACAAACATATACTACCTACCAGGTGGTTCCTTTACCTGTATCGAAAACTATACATTGGAATTTCATTGCCAAATTTATCATGTAGATAAGCACATATAGTTCTTAATTCATTTGACTTATTTGCAGGAAAATACAGAAATTATAACTAGGAACTTGGAGTTATTTGTCATATACATAGAGCTGAGAACTGAACTATAGACATACAACATATGAGACTTCTATATAATGTATAACTCGTATTTAGTTAACTGGGTGACCTCCAGGAGACTTCCTGGTATTCAAAGTTCTAAGCTTAACTGATCATTATCATAGCATGCACTTATACTTACTTAGACATTAGGAACATTGGTACATGGGAGAATCTCTCCTTTGAATTTAGGAAATTCAACTGATAACTCAACAAGAGCTAAACGTAAAGATGCATGACTAGAATATAACTGAAAGAATTCAACTATATGTTATAACATGAAAATCATATACATTAAGACTTCTTACTGGAAAGACATATAAAGACTTGAGTTCTTAGACTTGTATACAACATCAGATACTTGACCAAGACATCAGCATAATTCTCGAAATATGATCTCTCAAAAATTTCTTAGATCAGCAAGCACGTTTCAACATCAATTAGGGATGTAAAGACATAACTTAAGGATATAAGAGTTGGAGATCTATAACTTGGGAACTCGTGAGTACTCTCTAAGTGATGCCTTTTAGGAAAATAAAGATATATAGTCGTAATTCGGGTGATGTTGGATTGACTTACATAACTTTGCAATTATCTGAGGAGCTTAAGAAAGCTTACATAAACATAAGTGACTTAGAAAATCCTAGGATTACCCTTTTAGGACACGGTAGAAAATTTCAACACCTAAAATAGATAACTTAAGATAATCGTTTAGGGGTATAGCAGAGAGCTTCTCAACTTAAGTTACTTTTTTGCAGACGCTCAACTCTAATTATTTCGCAGAATGTTAACACTTTAGTAGTTATTCTTCAACATAACACATATTGAACATAAACAACTTAATTTATAACTCTTTTGCTAAACGTCTTTAGAACAGGGTTAATCTTCCTAGTTGTTGTCTACCTCGTTCACAATCATAACCCCTATCGTCTAATTGAACAATATTTAGCTCTACTTTCCTTATTCATCTTAACTTCTTTGCCAAAAATTATTCACTCTACACTCAAGTCTTTACCCTCGTGTTCACTATTCCATCAATTCTTATACGCACTTACCTCTTTGCCTAATTGACAACTTAGCCACGCTTTCCCCGTTAACATGTCTCGATGTAGCTTATTCGCAACATTCCACTTGCTTAGCTTTAAAGAGGAAAAACATAAAATCTACTTTTTACCTTAAGCACTTTAAAACATAAACATATAGGAGGGATTAACAATATTATTAAAACGTCATTTCAATAAGCTCGTTTACCCTCAATCATCTTAGCGTCATCTTCTTAGCTTAAGTTCAATTACATGTCGTCGTCTTAGCATTTCCTACCAATTTCACTAAGTGACCAGATCTTAACATATATTCAACAACACATATAAGTATACTGCAAAGGACCAGCTCACGGTTCCCACGTTAAGGGGACTTCAGACTCGATTTAGAACTACGGCAACAATCGTATAAAAATTATGCCTTTCGCTTCACATTTGTTCGCTTCAACCATTCTTAACGATTAAAGCTTTATGCCAAGTATTTCCAACCCTTTGGAAAGGATCATACATGCCTCAATATGATTTTAAAAACATAGGAATATTGATACTTTCAATAACTTAGTTTTGTTCTTGGAAAACAAGGAAAAGGACGTCTTTACATACCTTGGCATGTCGACTCTAATTTTGCCGAAAATCTTCTTTTCATGATTACTCCTTAAGGCTCCTTCCAGGTCCAATACAAACACAACAAGAAGCAACTTCACTTCACCAATGTTCTGAAAAAATAGCGCAGCAACATGCCACAAAAACACACAAAGAAACAATAAACAATACTACAATAGTCTCCAAGTTATAACCTCACAAACTTAAAGAAATCAAAAAGGGAATTACTTACCTTTCTTGGAGATGTTATTAGCTAAAGCAGGAGTAAACTCCTACTCATTCCTCTGCTTAGAATCATCTAAAAATGCAGAAATACAACAATCAACTACAAGACAACAACAAGCCATGACTTTCTTCCAAGGTTCTCTTTTCAAAGCCCAAAAGAGACAAGGGTGAAGTTTCTTAACTGGGATATATTTTCACCATGTGATAGGTCTTTGAATTATCTGAATTCTAAAAAAATCAAGTAAAACAGAGTAGAAATGAGCTTTCTAGCTAAATTTTACTTCATATAGGCGGGCTGGCCAAGGTTTTGTCGGCGCCCGAGTGAGGCGCCCGTGCGACATGCCCTCGCGCGCGTGCGCACTCCTGCTGCCTGCCTTTCTTGGCACACGCGCGCCTGGGTGCTTTCCTAGCCGACAATGCTGTCTTCAAACGAGCATAACTTTTTATTCCAAACTCCGGTTGATGAGCAGTTTTTTTTACTGTAAACTAGACTCAGATACCTTTCATTTTTTAGGTTATGGTATTTCTGCATCATTATATTTTTGGAGATATGACCATTTAAAGTTGACCCTTAATTACAAACTTTACATACTCTTCGCTTTTCCCTTTTCACATGTTTCCCTCTTCACATGTTTCCCTCCTCACCTACGGACAACATACAACCCATAATTCTCTTAATATGATATATAACCATCAAATAATCATCAAAAAAATTTTGGGGTGTAACAACCAGACACTTCATGAATCATTGTCACTTAGCACGACTCGTTGTTGAGTTCGTGGGCAAAGATCGAGTTTTGAAGATGCAGGAACAGTGTACATAACTAGTGGAAGGAACGACTCATTACACCTGGTAACGAGTCGTGAAGCCAATGAAGACTGGGAGAGGAATTATTGAGGAAGTAACCAGTGGAGTTAACAGATGACATAACGAGTCGTTAGCTGACTAAACGACTCGTTGGCAGATCACTAGAGCCACTCTTAGGGTGAAGTAGAAGATTGAGGTGGCGGGACCACGAGAGGCCTAACGACTCGTGCCCAGGCATAATGAGTCGTTAGGTGACCCATTGCCACGATTGGGCTTGATGCTGAGGATGACTGTTTTTAAAAAAGCACGGCTCGTCAAAGGTCTTAACGAATCGTTACTGAGCCTGTGATCACTAACAACCTAGTTTCTAGTTTTAATTAGGAAAAGGTTTTCTTGGAACTGTGCCATTTCTGGGGAATACGTCTAAGGCTTTTGTTAATTGTGTTTGCTTTACTATTGGTTCTTATTTCCTTTTTATTTTTCTTTTGTTGTTTTTCTCTTTAACATGTCTGAGATTCGTGCATGCCCGATACTAGGAGCCAAGGAAATCCTCTTGTTCCAATTGATCACGAACTTGAGCAGACGCTAAGGACTCTAAGAAGAATGGCCAACAAACAATAACAGGAGACAGTGGATCAAGCCACAGTGAGAATGTTGGCTGAGGAGCAAGCTCGGGCCAGAGATTGTGAGTTAGCTAGGGTTACTGAAGAGCAACGACTAGCTTCTGAAACAGAACGAGCTAGAAGGCATAGAGGTCCAGAACAACAGAGACACCAGTATTTCGATAAGGAGGATGATGTTGATATAGACGAAGCCAGTGCCACTAGGGATATAGTCCCTCCTCCTTTGCCTGCTGGGGCAAAGTTTGATATTACCAGTGCTATGATCCAACTACTCAACCTGAAGGGAATATTTGTGGGTCATGCAACTGATGATGCCCATACTCACTTGACCAATTTTGTGGGCATCTGTAAGGAATACAAACAACTGGGAGTGAGCCAGGATGCAATCAGATAGAGGTTATTTCCCTTTTCATTAGGGAGTGAGGAAATGATGTGGTTGGCTGAGCTGCCAAATGATTCTATCATTACTTAAGGGAACTTAAGAGAGATTTTCATGAAAGATTCTTCCCACCATCCAAAGCATTGAAGTTGAAGGATGAGATATATAACTTCAGGAAATTAAATTCAGGGGCACTTCATGAGACATGGTTGCGTTTCAAAAAGAAGCTCTAAAGGGTGCCAAATCACAGGATTCTAGATGATACATTGCTGGAGATCTTCTATAGGTCTCCGAATGCTACCACCAAGGCGGTGGCTGACACCATCTCTAGCGGAACCTTTATGAACCACACTTATGCATGGGCTTTTGTGCTACGTGATAGGACACCAAAACCAATAGCGCTTGGCACACTAGAGAGTCGGAAATTCTGGATGGATCTTATGCGGTTGGTATGTCTGCAAAATAGAGGAGAAAAGATGAGTCTGATCAAGATTGCTAAGATTAAAACAACTATGGGGTTGCTTGCTAAGCATTTGATGGGAGCTGGAGCTGAGAAGTCAATGATGTGGGTTCTCAAGGCAAGGCCCTGAGAAATGATGGGTGTGAATTAGAGTGTGAGGAGAAGCTAACTATTTTAATGATCAAAGGGTGGGTTTCTGGACTAACACCCAAGGGTCTAACCAAGACTCTTGGCGTCAAGGTCAAGGGAACTAAGGTTGGATCTTTTACAAGGATAACAATTACAACCGAGCCCAGTATAGAGACAATAGAGACTGGAAGAAGCTCGAGCAGTACAAGAATGATAGAAGCGGTCTGTATGTTCCTCCAAGAAACCATGAGCCAGAGTCCAGTGGTTCAAGGGTTAAATACATGTTGTCTAAATTACTTAAACAGATAGAGACAACAGATAGCCACTTTAAGGAGCTCCGTGCTAATATTTTCTATTTGAATCAAAAGGTGGAGTCACATGTTGTGGCCAATAAGAAGATTGAGCAGCAAATGAGTCAGATGTCTGTCGCAATGAACTAGAGGCAGAAAGGCACACTTCCTAGCAACACAGTGCAAAATCCAAAAAATGATAGTCACTTCATGGCGGTCACTACTAGGAGAGGGAAGGCAACAGTTGATCCTCCAAGGTCGGTTGTAATTAATGAAACTGAAAAGCCCATCTCAACGAATGATGACAGTGTAGAAGATTCCAAAAACCCAACTTTGGTAGGAGATTCAGTAGTGATGAGTACTCCTAGTAATACAAAGGAGCAAGGAGCTTCCAATGAGAAGGAGAAGGAGGCACAACAAAAGTTTACACTGATCCCTAGACCTCTTCCTCCTTATCCATAGAGTTTGAAGAAAAAGGCCAAAGATGGGAAGTATCACAAATTTATTTCTATGCTTAAGCAATTGTTGGTGAACATCCCATTAACCGAAGCATTTGAGAAGATGCCCAGCTATGCTAAATTTATGAAGGACCTCTTCGCCCAGGAAAAAGAGTATAAGCTTGAAACCTGCCGATAATTTGCACCAATGCGGTGCCATAACTACATGGGTCCTAGCTCAGAAGAAGGAAGACCCAGGTGCTTTTACTATACCCTACACCATTGGGGGTGTTGAGTTTGCAAGGGCACTCTGTGAACTGGGAGCTAGCATAAACTTGATGCCACTAGCAATGTTCAAAAAGTTGGGCTTGGGAGCCCCCACACTGACCACTGTACGGCAACTGATGGCTGACAGAACCGTTAAAAAGCTGGTGGGGATCCTATTTGATATGCTTGTCAAGGTGGACAAATTTATATTCCCAGTAGACTTTATGATTCTGGACTGTGAAGTGGATTATGAGGTCCCCAACATTTTTGGGAGACCATTCCTCACAATTGGTAGGGCCCTAGTAGATGTGGAGGTAGGCCAGTTAAAATTTAGGTTAAACAAAGAATAGGTTATCTTTAGCATTTGTACGACCATAAAGAAACCAAGGGAATTCAGCATGGTCTCAACATTGGAGGACGGATACGAATTACTTGACGAATTCTGAGTAGTCAAGGGACTTACATTGTGTCGCGACATTAAATCAGGCGTTGCATGGGAGCCAACCCATGGAGGTGATTTGGTGAAGTTTGAGTAGCCAAAACACCCACGTCGTGTCGCGACGTTAAATCAAGTGCTTCTTGGGAGGCAACCTAAGTTTTAATTGTAATAAATATGCAGTGTTTATGTTTGTTAATGGGTGCAAGTGATTAAGATGGGAAATTTGAAATTAAAACCAAAAATCTGAACTGGAGTTGCTGGTGCAAAAAATCAAATGACGAGTCATCACCACATCAAAAGACATCATTAATTGGATCGACCTTAAAGCTACATAAAACAGTGTAGAAAACGGTTGACCAAATGAGTCGTTGCTAGTGGCAACGAATCGTGAGGTCCTCCGTTGTGTCTACTGGATCTAACGAAAAATTAAATTAAGAATGGTGATAACGACTCACTCAACAAATCGTTGGGAGACTAAAAGATTCGTTAAGTGACCAGTCATGAAGGTACAATAGTTTAAGGACCACGACTCGGGCCACGACTCGTTGGGTGACACCACGAGTCATTGCTTGACTCATTAGGTCCCAGGTAAGCTTTTGAATTCCAATCACAGCACAAAGGGAAAAACAATTCGCTTAATCACTTAACGAATCATTACATAGGTCATCATACGTTTTTAATAAACCTCCCCGACCCAACCTAAGCTGGAATTAGGGTAAAATTCTAATGTGAAATATATGAAACCCGATTCCTTTACCTTCAAAACTCTCACTTAAGTTTCAACCCAGCACCACTACAATTTCATACTTCCCTCCTCTTCTTCTTCTCCCAACCTCACCGAAAAATCCTCGAAATTGCACTCACAACAGTAACCATGCACACACGATCGCACTCCCATCGCTCCGCTCAAACACTCAGTGCATAATCTTCTCTATGCTTAGAATGGATTATTATTAGACCCATGTTGTAGTGAATCTTGAGATACCAAGCCATTATTTATATTGATTGATGGTTGCCTCATGATGATAATAAACCCTAGGTAGTTAAACAAATAAATCACGATTGAACTTACATGTGTTGATGTGAGAAATTGACGTTCTATGTTTATGGAGTTGAACAATAGTAAGTGGATGAAGATGAATGTCGAGGTAAACTGAAACTCTTGAGCATGAGCTACATCATGAGTCATTGGATCACCAAACGACATGTTGTGTAGCTCATCCTGAGTGGAAAATAAACCAAGAGATCAGTGTATTTATACTTCCAAGAAAACCTTTTCCTAATTAAAACTGGAAACCAAGTCGTCAGTGATCACAGGCTCAGTAATGATTCATTAAGACCTTTGACGAGTCATGCTTTGTTAAAAACAGTCTTCCTCACCATCAAGCCCAGTCATGGCAACGGGTCACCTAACGACTCATTATGCCTGGGCACGAGTCGTTAGGCCTCTCGTAGTCCAGCCTCTTCAATCTTCCAGTGCACCCTACGAGTGGCTCTAGTGATCTACTAATGAGTAGTTTAGTCAGCTAACAACTCGTTATGTCATCCTCTAACTCCACTGGTTACTTCCTCAATAATTCCTCTCCCAGGTGTAACGAGTCATTCCTTCCACCTGTTAAGTACACTGGTCCGACATGACTAAAGCATGGTCCAGGACAACGAAGGACCTAACGAGTTGTTGCTAGTGGAAACGACTCATTGAGTCACTCGTTATGTCCACTGAGAAGTTGTTTATAAGTGATTTTGTTTCATCTCATACAGTATACTAACAACTTTTCCACATGTACAATGGCTTCGAGGGGTACATCAAAGAAAGGTCCAGCAAAGAAACAAGTGCTAGAAAGAAGTCAACCATCATACCACAGACTTCGGGATGAGCCGTCCTCCTCCTAAGAGTCAAGTGGCTTGGAGGAGGAATATGTAGTGTCATAAGAGCAGTTGGTGTGGACATCAACCAAGGCTAGGGCTCCACGAAATACAAATCCAATAGCCCTAGTTGATACTCCTACTCCACTGGCAAGGGATCTTCTCAGCCATACAAATGAGAATGTTAGGGCTGCACTTGCAATTGCTCCTGAGGGCACCACAGCTGGGAAAAACACATAGGTAGCTGATGAGTCACATGCTCAGCGAGGGGAATCCTATGATGAATTGACTGTGTTATACCCCGTAGAATTCCCGGCACCTAGACGACCTATTCGCACATTGGTTAAGCATATTAGAAGGCCATACGTGCTAGGGAAAGGCCCGGGAAAGGATCGGACGAGAAACCCGTCGAACCATCGCGGAAAGAGCCGAGGCAGAGCCCCTCCGCGATGGCAGCGTGTCACGGAGGAGAGGCCTCCGCGATGGCTCCGTGACACGTTGCCCAAGTTCAGGCCCAAGTATATAAAGCCCCCACTTCAGTTTAAAATCACTCATCACTTAATAAATTTCCAGAAAACGCAGTGAGCTGAGGAAGACGAAGGAAAATTAAATATTTCCGTCCGATTACACTGCCAAACGCTGCCCAAACTCAAATTAATTCTAGATACCCAAGTATTTAGCAGCAGAGAGCATTTCTACGAATTTAGTTTCGTGAAATACGGCCGAAAAATCGGCGAGCCACCGAACTAAGGTAAGTAGAATGGCTCTAAATTAATGTCTATGCGTTCCTAGCTGAGAAGTGAATACTTCTCCCTTCTGGGCCGCCGAAAAATAGCGAGTTTTCGACCGTCTTTCGATAAGCCTAAGTTTAGGCTATAAACTATATCGAAAGTGACGTTGCCTTTTGAAATAAAGCTGTATTTAGTATTAATTGACGTATTTATGAATGCAGTTGGGAGAAAATAGTTGAAGTACCGGCTGAGCCTCGTCCGACGGACGAATAGTCGAAGATAAAGTATGTAAAGTTAGTTTCCTCGGCAAGTTAAGTAATATTGAGACAGTATGGTAATTTACAGACCAGTAGAATGTTCAGAAGTCGATTATTGCGTTATTATGAATATTGGTGCAATATGAGAAGTTTGGGTTGTAATGTGTACGAGACCTATCCGTATGATATAGATTCGGACGTAAGTGATTAAGATTGCCCAGTATATTCAGTATGTGATGTAATATGCCATGTTAAGATATTGTTGTGTTTAGCTGAAACCCCGCGAAGTAGTACAGTATCTGTAAAGCATTTTAGACATAGACTAGCAACTAAATAAAGTTTAGAAAGCATGTTAGAAATAGGAAATCATGTTAATACAGAAACTCAGTAAACAGCATAGCTTTCAGCAGAAACACCCTCTTGTATAGCCTTTGCTCCAGTACAGTTTGACAGGAGACTATATTCATATTTATAATTACTTGTCTCAGCATGTATCAGACATTTACAGATTACTATTATTAGCTCAGCATGTAATTTATATGATATCTTACCCCTGTTAGCCTTAGCTTGTGAGATACACAGACAGCATGACTAGTTGAGACCGTTGTATTGATTGGGGTTGGATTACCTAGCATCCATGACCGCCCAGGGTTAATAGCTGTATCGACTAGTCCGCCAGAGGACGAGGATACGTCGCTCTACGGAGTGGCATGCCGTCCCGCAAGGGGACGAAGATGGGATGCCAGATTCCCCATATTGTGCCTTGGTCGGCCCTTATACACCCCCATCGAGCGGGTACGCCCGGGGTGTTGATTTTAGAGTCCTTCGGACTCAGGTACAGTTATAGTCAGGGGCTCAGCGAGCCCAAGTGCATACCCAGGGACCGGCAGGATGCTTACAGCCACTATAGGAGATGGGATGACCGGGGTAGGGGCATAGATTCTGTGTTGATTGTACCTCCCGGCTTATGGGGGCCGGGCAAGGTTTGTGTGTGCCATGTTATGTTATGTATGTTATGCTATGTTACATTAGACATGGGTAGATTAGTAGTAGAATGATACGTCTCCAGATATGACATCTACTCCTCCCAGTATGATTGAGAACAGGTACGACTTACATCATCAGACAGATAATCTAGTTCTTCCTATTTCAGTTTCGTCAGTTATATTATTGATTTCAGATATCCTTTTCAGTTCTTGCTTTACATACTCAGTACCAGCGGTACTGATGCCCGGTGGGGCGCTGCATTACTTGCCTACAGGTACTCATAGATGAGCAGGCGATTCTACGTGACTCCCTGTCAGCGGTCGAGTAATCAGCTCCAGTCATCCGGAGGCTGAATTTCAAAGGTGTAGTTCAGTTCCTTTTGTTGTATATTATGGGTAGGTCGGGGCCCTGTCCCGATCAGTTCTATTGCTATTCCTAGAGGCTTGCAGTCTGTAAATATTCCCTGTGGTCAGTTGAGTCGGTCGTGTGAGGCCGTGCAGTTGTTTAGTTGTCAGTATTCTTGCTATCTTTTACGTTGGTCGTGTGGGGCCATAGTGTACCAGTAGTGGTGACCTTGCCGGTCACATAGCTTTTCAGTATGTTAAGTTTGAGTTATAGATAACTAGACAGCATGGCAGCCTTGTCGGCCCGCATAGGTTTCCCTAAATTACTATGTTTCTGGTCAGCTGTTAGTACAGGTACAGAAGGCTATAGGCCAATAGGCCGGGGGTTGTGATTACAGCCGTTATATAGCCCTTTGTTTCCAGAAATGTGAGTTAGAGCCAGCCAGGCACCAGATGTGCCCAGGCTTAACAGTCCAGCAGGTCAGGTCCTAGTAGGGCACCAGGTGCCAGTCATACCCCCCAAGGCGGGGTGTGACAAACTTGGTATCAGAGTAGGTCGTATCCCAGGGAGTCTGCAAGCCGTGCTAAGTAGAGTCCTGTCCATGGATGTGTTGTGCACCACATACTATGGGTAGGAGGCTGCAAGGCATGATAGGATGGTTGTCTTTTATTCTGATTCAGTCGTGCTATAGAGCAGTACAGTATAGGGTTGAGTCCCTAAGAGCTTACCATATTCTTTGGTTACAGATAATGTCAGACCAGCAACATCCTACCACAGGTCGGAGCTTAGACATTGCAGCAGGGGAAGGCACCAGTAGGATGCCTCCCCCTCATTTGGAGACAGCCCGATCAGAAGGCCCTACAGAGGCTTCATCCCAGCCTCCTCAGCAGTCTCCACCACGTCAGGAGCCATTTGGGGCGACGGTACCTTCAGCAGTCCCTATACCGACACCTTCCAACGAGGAGGTTAGGAGTGCTATAGTTATGTTAGCACAGATGATGGCTGCTCAGCGTCAGCAAATGCCATCCACAGTTGCAGAATCGTCAGGAGGGCCCGGTAGTTCGAGGTTCCAAGAGTTCTTAGCCCTGAATCCCCCACAGTTCACAGGCACGGACCGAACAGAGGACCCCCAGGATTTTCTGGATCAGATGCAGAGAATCTTCAGGGTTATGCATGCTACGCCTACTGAGTCAGTTGAATTGGCCGCATTCCGATTACGGGATATTGCGGTGTTATGGTATGAAAGCTGGGAGAGGTCCCGAGGGAGAGATGTTTCCCCTCCCACCTGGTCTAGCTTTTCAGGAGCCTTTCTAGATCACTATTTGCCACGGGAGATCCAACAGGCCCGGGTAGATCAGTTCCTACATCTAGAGCAGGGGGCTATGAGTGTTCGGGAATATTCCTTACGGTTTGACTCTTTGGCTCGATATGCACCGGCCTTCGTGGATACCATGGCATCCAGAGTGCACCGTTTTATTATAGGGTTGAATCCAGAATATGTCGAGACTTGTATCACGGCCACACTGCGAGAGGACATGGATATTTCCCGAATCCAGGCATTTTCCCAGAATATTGAGGGCATCAGACAGCGACATCGGGAGATTAGAAGGGTTAATCAGGAACAGCGTCGCCGGGATAGGCCAGTTGAATTACAGAGAGAGGCTCGGGGAGGACCCAGGCTACGATTGTCAGACAGGCCGCCCAGGCCCCCGCCTCCGCCACAGTCACAGAGAGGTAGATTCAGCCGCAGGGGGCAGTCAGAGGCTGGTAGAGGCTCGCAGACGGCAGACTCACCATTATAGAGGAGGGCGAAGCAGAGTAGGTATACCCTACCACTTTGCCCTATATGTAGTCGACGCCATTCTGGAGCATGCAGGTATGGTTCCACCGCATGCTATATTTGTGGCCAAGAAGGCCATTTGATGAGAGATTGCCCAGCTAGGGGTCGAGAGGACCGGGATAGACAGGATAGGGCATCAGCAGGATCGCGAGTTACAGCATCCCCGACTAGGCGTAGGCCCTCAGTTTCAACAGGCAGGGGTCGGGGCAGATCAGGGGCCTCCAGTATAGGTGCGGGTCCAAGCCACACATATGCCTTACCAGGGAGGCAAGATTCAGAAGCATCGCCTGATGTTGTGACAGGTATGCTAACTATCTGCTCACACCCTGCTTATGTGCTAATTGATCCAGGGTCTACTTTGTCCTATATTACTCCATTTGTGGCACGGAAGTTTAGTATTGTACCAGAATCATTACAGCAGCCCTTCTTAGTATCTACGGCCGTCGGTGACTCTATCATAGCTAGCCGAATTTACTGCGGGTGTACAGTAGAGGTTGCTGATCGTCAGACCACAGTAGATCTGGTCGAGTTAGAAATGATAGACTTCGATGCCATAATGGGTATGGATTGGTTAGTACCATGTTTTGCTAATGTTGAATGTTGGACCAAAACGGTCCGATTCCACTTCCCGGGGGAGACAGTATGAGAGTGGAAGGGCAGCACCGCGACGCCAAAAGGTAGGTTTATTTCCTACCTTCAGGCGAGAAAGTTGATATCTAAGGGGTGTATTTACCATCTTGTCAGAGTTCAGGATGTCCAAGCAGAATCTCCGACACTCCAGTCTGTCCCAGTGGTAGATGAATTCCCAGATGTATTTCCTGATGAGTTACCTGGTATTCCCCCAGAAAGGGAAATAGACTTTGCTATCGACTTGCTACCAGGCACTCAACCAATATCAATACCTCCTTATCGTATGGCTCCTGCAGAACTCAGAGAATTAAAGGAGCAGTTGAAAGACTTATTAGATAAAGGTTTTATCAGACCGAGTACTTCCCCGTGGGGTGCGCCAGTCTTGTTTGTGAGAAAGAAAGATGGCTCGCTCCGAATGTGCATAGATTATCGGCAGCTAAACAAAGTTACAGTAAAGAACAAGTATCCGCTTCCCAGGATTGATGACTTATTTGATCAGCTACAGGGAGCCAGATACTTTTCTAAGATTGACTTGCGGTCCGGATATCACCAGGTCCGAGTGCGTGAGAGGGATATTCCTAAGACAGCATTCAGGACCCGACATGGGCATTTTGAATTTCTGGTTATGTCCTTCAGGTTAACGAATGCCCCAGCAGTCTTCATGGACCTGATGAACAGTATTTTCAGGCCTTTCCTGGACTTGTTCGTAGTAGTATTCATTGATGATATTCTGGTGTATTCTCGCTCTGAGGCAGATCACCGGACTCATTTGCGGACAGTGCTCCAGATTCTCAGGGACCGCCAGTTGTACGCTAAATTTTCGAAGTGTGAATTCTGGCGTAACTCAGTGGCCTTTTTAGGGCATATTGTCTCAGACACCGGTATACAGGTAGATAAGCAGAAGATAGAAGCAGTTAAGTCATGGCCTAGGCCTACCACCCCGACTGAATTTCGTAGCTTTCTGGGGTTGGTAGGATATTATCGGAGGTTCGTTGAGGGATTCTCAACCATTGCAGCACCTTTAACTAAATTGACACAGAAAGCAGCAAAGTTTCAGTGGACGGAGGCATGCGAGCAGAGTTTCCAGGAACTGAAAGACAGATTGACCTCCGCCCTAGTATTAGCATTGCTGGAAGGCACAGAAGCGTATTTAGTTTATTATGACGCGTCAGGTATCGGGTTGGGTTGCGTGTTGATGTAGTATGGTAGAGTAATTGCATATGCTTCCAGACAGCTGAAGAAGCACGAAAAGAATTACCCCACCCATGACCTAGAATTGGCTGCAGTAATTCATGCCTTAAAAATGTGGAGGCATTACCTGTACGGCGTCCATGTTGATATTTACAAAGATCATAAGAGCTTACAGTACATTTTCACTCAGAGGGAGTTGAATCTGCGGCAGCGCCGCTGGTTGGAGCTGTTAAAAGATTATGATGTGAATATTTTGTATCACCCCGGAAAAGCTAATGTTGTAGCAGATGCCCTGAGCCGTAAGTCAATGGGGAGTTTAGCGTATTTGCGACCTGAGAAATAGAAATTAGCTAAAGAAATTCATCAGTTAGCTGGTCTAGCCGTTCGAATAATGGAAACAGGAAATGATGGTGCAGTAATTCAGAATTCTGCGGTGTCATCGTTAGTTACAGAGGTAAAAAAGTGACAGTATGAGGATCCCGATTTAGTCCAGCTCAGAGATAGAGTTCAGAAGGGTAAGGAGCCAGATTTTCAGATAACCGAGAATGATGTGCTACGTTGTAAGGGCCGCCTTTGTGTCCCGAATGTTTCGGGACTTCATGGGCAGATCATGCATGAGGTACACTACGTTCGCTATTCCCTTCACCCAGGGGCAACGAAAAAGTACCACGACATCAGAGACATCTACTGGTGGCCAGGTATGAAAACTGAGATAGCCGAATTTGTATCTAGATGCGCTAATTGTCAGCAGGTGAAAGCAGAGCACCAGAAACCGGGTGGTTTGACTCAAGAGATAATGATACCTATGTGGAAATGGGAAGTGATAAACATGGATTTTGTAACAGGGTTACCCCGTACTAGACGCAGAAATGATTCCATTTGGGTAATAGTTGACAGGCTGACAAAATCAGCTCATTTCCTGCCAGTAAGGGCTACCTTCTCAGTTGAGGATTATGCCGAATTATATATCAGAGAAATAGTTAGATTGCATGGAGTGCCGGTATCTATTATTTCAGATAGGGGAGCACAGTTTATAGATAGATTCTGGCAGTCGTTTCAGAAAGGTTTGGGGACGCAGATTAACTTGAGCACAGCATTCCATCCTCAAACAGACGGGCAGGCTGAACGCACGATTCAGACGCTCGAAGATATGCTACGAGCGTGTATGTTAGATTTTGGGGGTAGCTGGGATGAACATCTTTCGTTAATTGAATTTGCTTATAATAACAGCTACCATTCAGCTATTCAGATGGCGCCTTTCGAGGCATTGTATGGGCGAAAATGTAGATCGCCGGTGGGCTGGTTTGAAATAGGAGAATCAACATTAGTTGGCCCAGACATTGTTCGGCAGTCCGAGGAAAAGATAAAGCTTATCCGAGAACGTTTACTGACCGCTCAGAGCCGCCAGAAGTCTTACGCAGATAGGCGGCGCAGGAATCTAGAATTTTCGGTAAATGACTAGGTATATCTGAAAGTGTCCCCGATGAAAGGGGTAATGAGGTTTGGCAAGAAAGGCAAGCTTAGCCCAAGATTCATTGGGCCATACGAGTTGAACTTGCCTCCAGAGTTAGCGTCGGTTCATCCAGTATTTCATGTTTCTATGTTAAGGAAGTTCGTAGGGGACCCTTCTACAGTAGTTCCAGTTCAAGATGTTCAGGTCACAGAGGAGTTAGCCTATGAAGAGGTTCCCGTAGCTATCTTAGACAGACAGATTCGCAGGCTGAGAACTAAAGATGTTGCATCTGTCAAAGTATTGTGGCGTAATAGAAATCGAGAGGAAATGACGTGGGAGGCTGAAGAAGATATGAAAATCAGATACCCTCACCTATTTCAGGCCTAGTCAGACGACAGGTATGTCCGTATCATTACTTATACAGTACCCTATGATTGTATGTTGTAAATGATAGAGAAGAAGTGACATTTAGTGTCTAGTGAATCTTAGAATATTGTGTGCAGTGCCTATGTTGGACTTTTCTGCATTTCAGGTTTTTGCGATAGTCCATATTACAAGGGAAACTCTGCCAAAATTTTTCTAGAAAATAAAGTAAGCAGTCCTCTAGATGACAGTGTACATTCGAGGACGAATGTTCTTAAGGGGGGGAGAATGTTATACCCCGTAGAATTCCCGGCACCTAGACGACCTATTCGCACGTTGGTTAAGCATATTAGAAGGCCATATGTGCTAGGGAAAGGCCCGGGAAAGGATCGGACGAGAAACCCGTCGAACCATCACGAAAGGAGCCGAGGCAGAGCCCCTCCGCGATGGCAGCGTGTCACGGAGAAGAGGCCTCCGCGATGGCTCCGTGACACGTTGCCCAAGTTCAGGCCCAAGTATATAAAGCCCCCACTTCAGTTTAAAATCACTCATCACTTAATAAATTTCCAGAAAACGCAGTGAGCTGAGGAAGACGAAGGAAAATTAAATATTTCCGTCCGATTATGCTGCCCAAACTCAAATTAATCCTAGATACCCAAGTATTTAGCAGCAGAGAGCATTTCTACGGATTTAGTTTCGTGAAATACGGCCGACAAATCGGCGAGCCACCAAACTAAGGTAAGTAGAATGGCTCTAAATTAATGTCTATGCGTTCCTAGCTGAGAAGTGAATACTTCTCCCTTCTGGGCCGCTGAAAAATAGCGAGTTTTCGACCGTCTTTCGATAAGCCTAAGTTTAGGCTATAAACTATATCGAAAGTGACGTTGCCTTTTGAAATAAAGCTGTATTTAGTATTGATTGACGTATTTATGTATGCAGTTGGGAGAAAATAGTTGAAGTACCGGCCGAGCCTCGTCCGACGGACGAATAGTCGAAGATAAGGTATGTAAAGTTAGTTTCCTCGGCAAGTTAAGTAATATTGAGACAGTATGGTAATTTACAGATCAGTAGAATGTTCAGAAGTCGATTATTGCATTATTATGAATATTGGTGCAATATGAGAAGTTTGGGTTGTAACGTGTACGAGACCTATCCGTATGATATAGATTCGGACGTAAGTGATTAAGATTGCCCAGTATATTCAGTATGTGATGTAATATGCCATGTTAAGATATTGTTGTGTTTAGCTGAAACCCCGCGAAGTAGTACAGTATCTGTAAAGCATTTCAGACATAGACTAGCAACTAAATAAAGTTTAGAAAGCATGTTAGAAATAGAAAATCATGTTAATACAGAAACTCAGTAAACAGCATAGCTTTCAGCAGAAACACCCTCTTGTATAGCCTTTGCTCCAGTACAGTTTGACAGGAGACTATATTCATATTTATAATTACCTGTCTCAGCATGTATCAGACACTTACAGATTACTATTATTAGCTCAGCATGTAATTTATATGATATCTTACCCCTGTTAGCCTTAGCTTGTGAGATACACAGACAGCATGACTAGTTGAGACTGTTGTATTGACTGGGGTTGGATTACCTAGCATCCATGACCGCCCAGGGTTAATAGCTGTATCGACTCGTCCGCCAGAGGACGAGGATACGTCGCTCTACGGAGTGGCATGCCTTCCCGCAAGGGGACGAAGATGGGATGGCAGATTCCCCATATTGTACCTTGGTCGGCCCTTATACACCCCCGTCGAGCGGGTACGCCCGGGGTGTTGATTTTAGAGTCCTACGGACTCAGGTACAGTTATAGTCAGGGGCTCAGCGAGCCCAAGTGCATACCCAGGGACCGGCAGGATGCTTACAGCCACTATAGGAGATGGGATGACCGGGGTAGGGGCATAGATTCTGTGTTGATTGTACCTCCCGGCTTATGGGGGCCGGACAAGGTTTGTGTGTGCCATGTTATGTTATGTATGTTATGCTATGTTACATTAGACATGGGTAGATTAGTAGTAGAATGATACGTCTCCAGATATGACATCTACTCCTCCCAGTATGATTGAGAACAGGTACGACTTACATCATCAGACAGATAATCTAGTTCTTCCTATTTCAGTTTCGTCAGTTATATTATTGATTTCAGATATCTTTTTCAGTTCTTGCTTTACATACTCAGTACCAGCGGTACTGATGCCCGGTGGAGCGCTGCATTATTTGCCTGCAGGTACTCATAGACGAGCAGGCGATTCTACATGACTCCCTGTCAGCGGTCGAGTATTCAGCTCCAGTCATCCGGAGGCTGAATTTCAGAGGTGTAGTTCAGTTCCTTTTGTTGTATATTATGGGTAGGTCGGGGCCCTGTCCCGATCAGTTATATTGCTATTCCTAGAGGCTTGCAGTCTGTAAATATTCCCTGTGGTCAGTTGAGCCGGTCGTGTGAGGCCGTGCAGTTGTTTAGTTGTCAGTATTCTTGCTATCTTTTACGTTGCCGTGTGGGGCCATAGTGTACCAGTAGTGGTGACCTTGCCGGTCACGTAGCTTTTCAGTATGTTACGTTTGAGTTATAGATAACTAGACAGCATGGCGGCCTTGTCGGCCCGCATAGGTTTCCCTGAATTACTATGTTTCTGGTCAGCTGTTAGTACAGGTACAGAAGGCTATAGGCCAATAGGCCGGGGGCTGTGATTACAGTCGTTATATAGCCCTTTGTTTCCAGAAATGTGAGTTAGAGACAGCCAGGCACCAGATGTGCCCAGGCTTAACAGTCCAGCAGGTCAGGTCCTAGTAGGACACCAGGTGCCAGTCATACCCCCCAAGGCGGGGTGTGACAGACTGAGACCTCTAACACATCCAATGATCAACCAAGGAATGTGAGACGATAGTGTGTTCATGGTATGAGGGCTATATATAATAGAGACATTGGTCCAAATGATAAAGGACATCTGAAGTGCAACATGCATGAGGAGCCGAGGCTGGTCACCATGGGAATTAAGCACCTTCCAGACCTGCAAGTTGTGTTCGACAAGTACAGGTTCGGGTGGTTGACCGAGCCATTAAGAAGCTACAACCCATGCTTAGTCAGATAATTCTATGCGGCCTATGCAGCCACACTACAACGTTTGGCTTTAGGGGGTCAATACTGGAAGAAGAGGTCTGTCTTAACTCAGGTGTTGGTTCAAGAGACTCCGCTGGATATATTTGAGAGGACCATCTCCAGGATTCTGTATGGGCTAGATTATCATGCCCCGATGAACACGGCCGAGTTTGACCATAGGCTATTTGAGCTAAAGAAAGTCAAGACTAAGAAGCTGAATAGTCAGGAGGGCATCAGGCAATACACTTGGCTATCTCGGGTCATTGCTACAAGAGGTCCGTTGGTTGAATGGTTACATGGAATTGAGTCTCAGATCAAGAAGGCCACACTTAATTTTCAAGCTAAATTTTGGTGGACACTGGTGCGGCATAGCTGGTACCAACCGGCAATGATAATATTCTCACACCTAACAGAGCAGCATTGGTAGCCATCATTATGGAGGGATACGCCATAAATTTCCCGTGGTACATTGCTGAAAAGATTAGAGAGCGAGCCATCAATGACGGTACTATGATTCCCTTCCCATGTTTGATTGATAGACTCTGTCAGGAGTCAAAAGTTTCGGAGTTGCCATCAGTTGACCAGAGGATAGCGGTACAGAAGATTACAGATATAGGGTTGATTAGAGATGAGATAAACCCACTATCGAGGGCGAGGAGTCAGTCTGCCACATCCGCTGGAGTGACCATATTAGCAGAGGCATTTGGCAGTGGTATGCAGATCGATGCTACACTGTTCACTAATTTGGTGGTTGAGCTTATCGAGGGTAGAGATTCGGGTACCAGCCTAAGGCTACAGATGCAGCAAACACCTCCACACCTGCTGATGTTCTCGAGTCATCATCCACCGCAGCAGCACCTAGACCACCACTTGCTCCTCCACAAGCCACTACATCCGACCTAGTTATGATTTCTTCGGATTTTTTGGTTGATATGGCTAGGCGGCAAGCTAAGGCCGGAAGGAAGCAGGCATACACAGCTCTACAGGTTAAAGTTTTGATGGATCAGATAAAGCCTTAGGTGTCGAAGGAATTGGAGGCACTATCGAGTCTTGTGTATGGTCGATTAGATGCTTTCGAGAGACGAATGGATGAGCGCCTTGCATAGTTACAGGCACCTGAATTGGCAAAGTGATATGTAGATCTAGGAGCACTCAAAGCTGAGGTGCAGGATTTGGCCTCACAGCAGGTAGTTGTAGTACCTCCACCGGTGCTTCCTGTGATAGAGGATAAGAGTGAAGAAAAGCTACCGCCGGTTTTTCATTTCATTACTGAGGAGTTGGTGGAACAAGATAAAGGAAAAAGGCCTCGTGAGGAGGAAAGCTTTGAAGATGATGCTTCTCTTCTCCGTCAGCAAAAATGAGAGCGGAGTGAGATGGATAGAGCGCTGCATATATCGAGAGAGGAGGCTTGATAGAGAGCTAAAACTGAGGCAGCGAGAGCTCGTGGAGAAGAGATGAGCTCCTTTGGTTCTAAAAATGCACCGAGTCAAGCCGGTTATATTGGAGATAACATTGGAGGAGTATCTACACCCTCCATCGACCCGGTAGCTGGCACCTTAGTCGCACAGCTATGTTCCCTATTTTCTTAGTTCTATTTTTTATATATATGCATCGAGGACGACGCATGCTTTTCTTGATGGGGATGGGGGAGGGATACCTGTGCATATTTGTTGAACATAACCCGAGTATTTTTCTTGCCGAATATATTTTCCCTCGTGTATTCCATATCTAGTAGAACCAGTACATTTAGGGTTTTATATTTTTTGTATTTGTTTGTGTCAGTCGGAAGAAAGTTAGATGAACTTAAGGCAGTCAAGAGCTTAAATTGTTGATTTTTGTTGAACTGATAATTGGATAGCCCTCCTAAAGTTTTTTTATGTGTATGTTAAAGTCGAAAAGTATGACCTTTGTGAATCTTTGCATGGCATTGAAACTGTGAACATGTTTACCATTGTCTCGCTGTACCTGAACTAGCAGTTAGTAGAAGTGATGATGTTGACATGTGCTATGTGTGAGTAAGGTTTAATGGCTAAATTCGGCTGTGTGTGTCAATCTAGAACTTGCCTAGTCAGTCGTACCAATATAGAGGATAGGAAACTAGGAAAGGATCATAGGCTATTTTGATTTATGAGTCCACTTTAGCCTTAGAAGACCTACCAAAAGAAAATAAATATCCCTTGATTTGAATGTTTGAGCTTAAATCGACCGTTTATATCTCAATTGCAAGATTTAATTTTGGCGATATCATAAACTATGATTACTGATTTACTATACCGCAAAATACAAAAACTGAACTACAAAATACCAAATGGTACCAAATTAATTTTGTATGGTAATGCTATAGTATTTATAAAAATCGAATACCAAAATTACCATACCAAAATTTTAAATATCGCGCCATACCATTCCATATCCATCCCTAGTGGCATGTACCTGGTGCATAAGAAATCAGATACGACAAGCAGTACAAGTTATAGGAGGAAGGTACGAGGCGTACTACAACACTCGTGGAAAACTTCGGAAGATGTTAGAGTTCTCAAGGCCAAGCCACGAATGCATTGTACGACTCGTAAGACTGTGGTACAATTCATACCAGTCTTCCAACACTTAGACAAATCTGTAGCAGCCAAGGAAGTACGAGAAGCAAGTACAACCCGTACAATCCTTCTATGGGTCGTAGGTTCAGTCATGATACAGTCGGTGCCAGATATGGAAAATTCCATGTTGGCTTAGGAAAAGGTTTCTAATGTCTGTGTAAATAGCTTTTATGCTTTATTTTAGTCAGAGAACATAGAAACAAAGTAGTAGAGATGTGTGAAGAGTAATTCTTGTGAATTTTTATCAAGTTTTTAAAAGCAATTCTTAGGATCAAACTCTTGATTTCATACATTATTCTTGAGATTGTTCTTTGATATTCAGATCAAGTTTTATTTCAATTATTGTTGTAAGTATTTAAATATGTGTTTGTCATGAATGCAAATTATAATCTTATAACTATGAGAGGCTAAAACCTCCACAACTAAGGGTTGTGGGAACCATGGTGGATTAACGAAATAGGGTTACAAAAAGGTGAATCAAAACCAATGTTAAATGCTTGTATTGTATTCTCTTCATATTTAAACATTTCTTAATAGTCTACAATGTTAGGACTTGCCCGAATTCTTTACTTGTTTGTGCCTAGGGAGGTAGAAATTAGGAAAAGAGAATTACAATAAAGCCTTGGTCTTTATGATCATTTTATTAACTTGAGTTGTGGTCGCAGGATAGTTAAATTTGGAACAAAATGATAACGATTAGTTTGAAATCGCTCATGAGACCTAACCCAGTGATTAAGTATGCTCATCGAATAGTGACGAACCAGTCATATGGATAAACCCTATTTATTAGTTCTATAGGTAAGCATTGGGATTGATCACGTGTGTATACCCGAAGTAGTTATGAACCCATGGGGAATACTTACCCTAGTTATTTGCAAATCTTGATATCAATCACAATTATAATTTTGTTTTAATAATGTTTATTTTTTGTAACCCCACAATTTGGAGATAACTCACCAACAAGTTCAAGTACCGACATTTGTCTATATCTTACCTATTCCCTGTGGGTTCGACTCTAACCTCTTTGTTGGATTCTTTATTAATAATGTCCGCTTCATACTTGGCAAGGAACAGTGAGTTTGAGCATTATCAGTAGCCGAGTTTTCGTCTAGACAACTGACAATATTAGCAGCCCTATCATTCCGGAGTTAGACGCCAAGCTTGATAAGGAGATATATTTGGAGGCATATTGAGCTCCAACAGCGGCGAGTGGAGAAAAAGGAAAAAAGAGGATCTCAGAGGTAGTTGAAGACAAGCCCTTAAAGAAGAAGAGGAGGAGAAAAGAGAAGAAAGAGCGCAAGAGAGTGGTAGTGGATAGCCTGTGAACTCATGACAAGGATATGTCAGAGTTATAGGAGAGAGCTAGAGGAGTGGGGAGCTCAGCCACTATCCCGAGCGAGCTTGCGGGTGGCAAGGACCCTTAGGGTGAGCCACAATAACCAGAGTTTATTTTGAGATCTCTGAGGTGACTACCACGGTTAAGGGGATGACCACTACCTTGAGTGATGTCCCAGTTAGTATGTTGGCCACCGCTAGTGCCACGACTGCAGCAGAAGGGAGTGTGCTTGCACACTTGCTTCGGTAGGATGACAAGAGCACTTAGAGCACCACAGCTATGTCTCTTTTCCCGTTTTTACATTTTATTCTATAGGGACAAAGCATGCTTTCTAAAAGGGGGTGTGCTTGTGTTTTTGGTTTTTATGTTTTGTTTAGCTAAAAGTAGTTTAGGAGTACTTTACAGCTAATAAATGCACATGTTTGATCTTGTGAAAAAATGACCCATTTTAAAATATTTTGGTGATCTAGATGTGTACGTTAATTGCAATGTATTACTTCTGTGTATCTTTTTATGGAATTTAAAACATTAGTATGTGTAATGAATCAGATAGGTAGATCATTGAAAACCTATACGGTGAGTGGGTGAGGACGCTTACCTAGTACAATACTACGTTAAGGATCTAGAACTTGCACAGTTGGTCTTTACATAGGTTGTAGGATAGTTGGTTAGAAAAGGATCATAAGTAATTTTTTTATTTAGCCCACTTTAGCTTAAATTACCCTACCAAAAAAAAATGAATCCATTGATCCCGAATTTGAGCCTAAAAGTTGATCATTCTTCTTTGATTACCCATTCACCTTCCCGTGTTAATAATGAACCTATTTGGCCCTGGTCCCTCCTTGGACATTGTGAACCTCAACTCAGGCAAAATACCTAGGTTGAGGGTGGCTATAGTAGGGGTGCGTAGACCTATTGGGGGTAAAAAAGAAAGAAGAAGTAAAAGAAAATTGAGGAGTGGTGTGAAAAAGAAAAAGTGAATAAAAAGAGTTGAAATGTAAAAATGAAAAAAAAAAAGAAAAAGAGTTGACAAAAGAATGAGAAATATACACTACACCCACAAATGATATTTGAATGGTGAAAAAGGGAGGAAAAAGTTGAAAGGAGAAAAATAGAGGTAAGAAAAAGGTGTAAAGAGAAGCCATATGTGCAGTGCCAAGGAGGGTTAGTCATTAATATGCATATCTACCATAGTCAACCCAAAGTCTATATTACAGGCCGAGAAAAGTCCTATAGTAATCCTAGCCTAGCTGTCCGAAAAACCAAAATAGAGAAAATAAGAGCAAGCCTATAGTATCCGATGTACAGTATTTAAAAATTCTTTGTGAGAGTGAGAGTCTTACATGATTAGTCCCATGTTTTATATTTCTATATATCTGTGAGTTTTGGGACTTCATTTGCTGCGAGGATACATGGTTTTTATTGCATTTTGCCAGTTGTCTATATGAATAGGATTAATGATAGCTCAGTTCTTTGCTAATAGTTAAATTTCATATCTTGATTCCTGAATTTCATGAGTTGTAGTTGCATGATAGCTGACATAATTTGAATGAAAAAGGTGTCAAAAGCTGATAATGTTTTTCCTGAAAATTTAGTTGTGTTGGCTGTAGGTTTTTTACTTTACTTTCTAGTTAAGCGTCATTTTGTAGTTTTTTTTAGTTTTCCTGAGGACATGAAAAAGTCTTAAGTTGAGGGTTTTGATGTGTTGTGGGTTTATAGCACTTTTGACGCTTAAAATTGAGAAAATAAGCATGGTCTTAGGTGTGTTTATATGGATATGATGCACTTTTGCTTTTTTTTTCCAGGGAAATAAGGTGTTGGAGTTGAAATTTACATAAGAAGTGAAAACAATGCAGAAAATAAGCCAAATACAACTCTTAATACGAACCATGCCTTGATGATACGAGCTATACTAAGAATCATAGAAAAGTACAAAAGGTGTGCTAAGGCAAAAGCCAAGTTACGACTCTGGTATAAGCCATACCATCCTGGTACGAGCCGTACCAAGGCAACTGTGAAAAACTTCAAAAGAAGCTACATATAATAGTTTCTTGGTACGGGTAGCAACTATGGATCATGATGGCTACCTACGACCCGTACCATGGAGCCGTGGTATAGTTCAGAAGGATTGTGGAATGGCAGATCTCAATGTACGAAAGGCAATCATGAGTCGTATGATGAAGGCATGAGGCATACCAAGACACTCATGGAACTATTCAGAGGATGTCAAAACTTATAGGGTCAAACCACGATAGGATTGTAGGACTCGTAGGATCAATGTAACAGTCGTACCAAGTTCCAACACTTAGCCAGATTTAGAGTGACCAAATATTGTAAGATCAAAAGGTACGACTCGTACAATCATGGTATGAGTCATAGGTGAAGTTGGAAATAGTTATATCAGATTATCTGTTAATTTAGAAAAGGTTTATAATTATTTATATAAATACTTTTCTAGGTTATTTTTGTTATGAGAGATTAGTAGAGGACATAATTAAACAAGAAAGAATAGTATTCGACATTCTTGAACTAAGATTGACTTTTGGGGAGATTTTCTTGGAGTTTAGTCTATTATGCTTGAATTGTTCTTCATTGATCTTTTGCAATAATCAAGTGGGTTTATTTTCAATTATCATTGTATGTTTATTTGTCTATGAATCCTAACTCTTCTCTTATAATCATGAGAGGCTAAAACCTCCACAACTAGGGTGTTTGGAACTATGGTGAATTAACAAATTAGGGTTTGCACAAAGTGATTCTAAACCATTACTAATGCTTGTATCATATTCTCTTCATCTTAAACGTTTCTTAGCGGAGCGCAACGTTAGGACTTGCCCGAATTCTCTACTTGCTTGAGTCTAGAGAGGTAGAGATTAAGAAAGGAGAATAACAATAAAGCCTTGAACTTTATGGTTCATTGAATAACTTGAGCTGCAGTCACAAATAATTAATTTGGAACCAATTGATAACGGTTAAGATGAAATCACTCAAGAGACCTAATCTGATAATTGAGGATAGCCATCCAATAGGAATGAACCAGTCATTTGGATGAACCTAGGTTATCAGTTCTACAAGTCAAGTATTGGGATAGGTCTCAAGTGTAAAATTTGAAGTAGTTTTGGACCCATGGGAAACACTTTCCTAGTTAATTGCATCATCTTAATAAAATATCACCTTTCAATACTGTTACGTGTTAAATTCCAAATCCCTATTAGGAAATAACAGACTTACAAGCATAAATACTCGCATTATTCTACATCTTGATCATATTCCCTATGGGATTGACCCCAACCTAGCTAGGATCTTTATTGACAACGTCCGCGTCATACTTTTACAGGAGCATTATTTGAGTGTTATCATCTTCCTAAAAATAATAGTTACTCTAGAAAAAGTAAAAGTTACAAAAAAATATTTAAAAATATAATGTCTATTGATCTCTCAAGACGGTCATCATCCATCCGTCGTAGAAAAGAATCTCTACCTATGGCTTGAAGAAAAATTATTATCCAATTTAAGTTACATCCCTCAGAAAAGAAACTATGCACAAAGAATAATTGGGAGAGGTTATTAACTACATGATAAAGTAGAACAGAAATGCACTTAAATAATGCACACCATAAATAATACACAAGTAAATGAAACTTCTTGAAAGACCAAAGGTTGAAGCATTAGCAGCTCATGGGGTACTCAGGCTTCTCCCAAGACATGGTTCTTCATGTGAGCACCTCACACTTTGTTCTGACTTGGTAAATTTGCTTTTACATGTTTTTGATGACTTTAATTTCATGCTCAAACTCCTAAAAAAATAATAACCTAAGAAATAAATAAATAAAATAATAAAATTAGGTTTCCTCTCAACAAGCGACTGAGTTAATGTCGCGGCACGATGCCATCAAGTCCACAACTTTTTCTTCTATTTTGAAGGTATGAATTGCACTTCTAATATTTTTCAATTTTCTGCTACATTCAAGGGCCCGTGTCATAAAAATAAACGAACCAAGCAATAGATTTCGTATTTTGCACTTTTGGCCCTTATTTTAGGAATGTAATTCTCCGGTCCTGGTATAATAAATTTAAAAATATAGAAAAATTGTTCCTCACTCTTAGACTCTTCCATAGACTATGATGACTCAATTATTATCTCACTATTTGAATACAATGTGAAAAAATTATTGGAATGAGACCCATTGCACCTTAACTCATGAATTATATTACTATTTACATCCTCATATTCACACACACTAGAGTTCTCAAAAATAATAATATCTACTTCCTCATATGACTCTAGTGTACTCTTCTCACTAGTGACTCGATAAGGACCGACATAGTGGGGACTAAGTTTCCCATTCTTTCGGAACCTCATCACTCCCTTCATGGGAAACACCTTCAGAAATACCCAATCATCAACTTCGGACTCAAGTTTTGTTCTTCTGAAGTCGACATATTACCTTTGGCGACTCTGAGCAGTTTTCAACCTGTCCCTTATCAACTGAACCTTCTCCATAACCTCATGAACCGAATCTGGTTCTATCATCGCTGCTTCACCAACCTCAAACAAAACAAGGGGTGATCTACATCTCCGCCCCTAAAGAGCCTCAAATGGGACCATCTAAATACTGGAATGGTAGGTGTTATAGTATGCAAACTTGATAAGAGGCAAATGATCATCCCAACTACCTTTGAAGTCAATCACGCATGCTCTGAACATGGCCTCAGGAGTCTGAATTGTCCACTCTGCTTGTCCATCCATTTTTGGGTGAAATGCGGTTCTGAGCTTAACGTGAGTACCAAGTCCTTTTTGAAACGACCTCAAAATTGGGAGGTAAATTGAGTATCTCTGTATGATATAATGGACAAGGGAACTCCATGCAATTGATCTAGCTGCCGAATATATACTTTCACATAGTCCTCCGTAAAATTTGTTGTTTTGACCGGTAGAAAATTAGCGGTCTTGGTCAATCTGTCTACCACAACCCAAATTGAGTCATATTATCTATAAGTGCGAGGCAACCCTCTGATGAAGTCCATATTAATTTATTCCCACTTCCAAGTAGGAGTACTAATACTAGCCTCGTCCAACATCCAGCTCCGCAAATGATCCACATCCGGAAACACATAAGCGACCTTGGTATCGAAGCACACCATCTCTCCTTTTGGAGAAGACCTCTACCTTCTGATTCTAAACGATTTCCTTTAACTTTACCAAAATAAGGTCCTCATCTTGCCTAGTTTTTACATCAGTCACCAATGATGATTCTGATCAATTCTGAACAACGATACCGCCATCGATCGAGTAAATCAACTTAACTCCACACCTTGTGAGTTGATGCAAATCCTTCACCAGGTCCTTATTTCCCTCATCCACATGGGACACACTCTCTATAGAGAGTCTACTAAGTGCTTCTACCACTACATTGGCCTTACTCGGATGGTAAAGCACACTCATATCGTAGTCCTTGAGTAGCTCCAACCACCTCCTTTGCTAAATATTGAGATCCTTTTGTGTAAACACATATTGTAAACTCTTATGGTCCGGAAACACATCCACATGAACCCTGTACAAAGAATGTTGCCATATCTTCAATGCCAATACTACCGCAGCCAACTCAAGATCATGGGTCGGGTAATTGTGAACTTTTAGCTGTCTAGAGGTATATGATATAACCTTCCCTTGCTGCATCAATACACACCAAAGTACGATCCTTGAAGCATCACAATACACCATGAACCCATCGGTACCCACAGATAGGGTTAGCACTGGTGCTGAAGTAAGTCGAGTCTTCAACTCTTGGAATCTCTTCTCACAAGCCTCAGACCATTGGAATTTCACCTTCTTTTGGATCAATTTGGTCAAGGGTGTTGCATTAGACGACAAGCCTTCCACAAACCTCAATAGTAGCTAGCTACACCCAAAATGCTATGAATATCTGAAGGATTCAATTGTTTATGCCAATTCTTCACTGCATCTATTTTCTGAGAGTCCACTTTTAAGCCCTCTTGATACCATATGGCCCAAAAACGTCACCGAGTTTAAGAAAAACTCTCACTTGCTGAATTTGACATATAATTGGTGATCCTTGAGATCTGCAGCACTACTCTCAAATGAGCGGCATGCTCTTCCTCGTTCCAAGAGTATATTAGGATGTCATCAATAAACACAATCACGAACATATCCAAGTATGGCTTGAACACCCTGTTCATGAAGTTCATAAAACTTGTAGGAGCATTTGTTAGTCCAAAAGACATAACCACAAAGTCATAATGACCATACCGCGTCCTGAAGCCGTCTTCGGGATATCGCCCTCTTGTACTTCGAGCTGATGGTACTCGGATTTGAGATCTATCTTTGATAAACACTTGGCATCCTGAAGTAGTTCAAATAAATCATCAATCAATAATCCTACGATACCTGTTCTTGACGGTGGCTTTGTTTTATTATCGATAATCAATGCACATACGAAGAAAGCCATCATTCTTTTGGACAAATAGAACTGATGCACCGCATGGGGACTTGCTCGGTCTAATGAAACCCTTATCTAACAAGTCCTTCACTGTTCCTTCAAATCCTTTAGCTCAGCTGGATCCATTTTGTAGGGAGGAATAGATATAGGTTGCGTGTCAGGAAGAAGGTCAATACCAAAATCAATCTCCCACTTGGGAGGAACTCCCAGTAAATCATGTGGAGAGACTTCTTAATACTCGCATACTACTGGAACTGACTGGATAGTCGGGGTCTCGGACTTCGCATCCTTAACTCTAACTAGATGGTACCCACAACTTTTGAAAATCATCTTTCTAGCCTTAAGGTAGGAAACTAAACGACCTACAGGAACAGTTGAGCTACCCTTCCATACTAAGACTGGCTCATCTGGAAATCTAAACTCTATTGTCGGGGTTCTACAATTAACTAAGGCATAACATGCAAATAGCAAATCCATGCCGAGGATAATATCAAAATTGATCATGGGTAACTCTATCAAATCTGCTGAGGTGATTTTCTGAAGGACTGAGACCGGGAAACTTCTATACACCTGTCTAGCTAAAACTGAATCACTTATTAGAGTAGAGACTGAGAAAGGTTCTGACAAGACTTCGGAATTGACTCCAAATCTACTGGCCACATAAGGTGTCACAAAAGACAAGGTAGCCCCCCGGATCTAACAAGGCATAAACATCAAAATAGAAGACTCATAACATACTAGTAACCAAATGGGTGGAACTCCTGCTCTTTACGGGATGCGAGGGCATAGAATCTGTTCTGGCGCTGACTGCCAGCTGAACTAGTTGAAGCACCCTGTTGTGTAGGACGTGCTGCTGGAGCTGCTGAACTAGAAGTTGATCCTCGACCCCCATCATGGCCCTTTCTCACTACTGGGAATCTTTTAGCATGTGTCTGGGCTTCCTACACCCAAAACAAGCACCTGAACCTACCAAGCATTAGCCTGTGTATCCCCGACCACACTTGCCGCAAACTGGGATGCTAAAATCTGCTGGTTTTTTGCTATGACCCCTAGAGCCTAATGCTCGCCCTCTCTGGTCGTGCCTAGGTCTAGATGGCACGCTCAACTCTGAAGATGTTAGGGCTGAAGACCTCTGGTGATTCTACTTTCGATGCCCACCACCTTACCTCGGCTGTGAGAATCTGTAGCTATCGGTCCTGGCCCTCTTGGCCTCTCTCTCTCTCCCCCATATGTGCCGCCTCGATCTGCTGGGCGTACAAGACTATCCGAGGGTAAGTGTTATCCTAATGGATCATAGCGGTCCTATAATCCTTGTCGAAATAGCCAGCCACACCATGAACAAATCTGCTCACCCGCGCCCTCTAATCAGCCACTAACTCTGGGGCGTACTTCAATAGGTGAGTGAACTCAAGGGCATGCTCTGCACCATCATCCTCCCTTTCTTAAGATTCACGAACTTGGCTTCCTTCATCTCCCTTATCTCACGAGGGAATAACTAATCTAGGAATGCAACGTGGTACTCCTCCCAAGTGACAAGACCTGCTCCAGCGGCCCTACTATCTTTCCATTGTCGAAACTAGATGTGTGTGACCTCTTTCACCTGATATGAGGCCAACTACTAGGCCTACTAGATGTGAAATTGGCAGCCGAGGTGAAGAACAACCAGTTAGCTACTAAGGCACTTGAATATCAATTTGGGCAATTTGCTGGAACCCAAAATACTAGGCCTAGAAGAGGACTTCCGAGCGACACAGATCCCAACCCAAGCAGGTGAATGCGGTGACCACAAGGAGTGGTTTGCAGCTGAAAGAGGTGGAACCACAAATACCACCTCAATAATCGGGAGCAGCAGAAGTTGAGAGGGAGCTAAGTGATGAGAGGTTGAAGAAAAAGGAAGCTGAATCAGAAAGACCACCACCCCCGTTCCCTCAAAGATTAAAGAAACACAAGGAGGAGGCGCGTTTCAAGAAATTCATGGAGGTGCTGAAACAGGTACATATTAACTTACCTCTTGTTGATGTTTTGCAGGGAGTGCTGAAATATGCAAAGTACATTAAGGACATCGTAGCAAACAAAAGTTGGTTGACTGAGTTTGCTACGCTGGCTCTCACGAAGGAGTGCACTTCCCAGAATCAAAACCAACTGCCAACAAAGCTCAAAGATCCTGGGAGCTTTACTATACAAATTACAATTGGGCAGAGTATCCGAGCTCGCGAATTATGTGATTTAGGAGCGAGCATTAATTTGATGCCGTCATCTGTATTCAAAAAGTTGGGTCTACGGAGTCCTAGACCAACAACAGTGATCTTGCAACTAGCAGATCGGTCCTTAGCCAGACCTGATGGCATTGTGGAGGATGTGCTGGTGCAAGTGGGCTCCCTTATCTTCCCGGTAGATTTTGTTGTGCTGGATTTTGAACCAGACGCGGAAGTCCCATTTATTTTGGGACGTCCTTTCTTGGCGACCGGGAAAGCGCTGATTGATGTAGCTGCAGGGTAGCTAACCATGCGGGCACACGACAAGGTGGAAGTGTTCAATGTATATAAGGCCCCCAAGCTCCCGACCGTATACGAGGAACTCTCGGTGATCAACGTGATTGATCAAGGTGATGATGCGCAGATAAGTGATTCACGAGAGTTATTGGGAAAACCACCGGAGCTATGTAAGCACTACTGGGGTGAGGACGGTGGTCAAGAGAAAACGTCTGTCACCCTAGAAGATGACTGAGCTAAATGACGTCGAGCCGCGGACGGTAAACCAGGCGCTGCACGGGAGGCAACCCGTGAAATTTTTCTTTGTAAATTGTGAATAGATTTCTTTTTTTCTTTTTTTTCTTGATTAACAACAAAATTTTTAGTTTTTGTTTTTAGTTTTTATTTTTATTTTGGGTGAAACATATATTTCTAACCAATTTCTTGCCGTAAGATGAATTTCAGGTTGAACGGAGGTTAAATGTGCAAGGGATCGCAAAGGATAATTCGAGGTATGGAAAATAATAAGAAGTGGCAAAACAGTAAGCTAGGGCGATGGCTCCGTGTCACGGAGGAGGGCCTCCGTGTTACCCTCCGTGACACGTTGAGGTGTAAATCTGGAATTTTTAAAATTCCAGAACACCTACGCAACAGCTCCGTGTCACGGAGGGCATGCTCTGCGTTACCCTCCGTGACACGTTGAAGTGTATATTGTGACGGGTCACACCGGGTCGCCGGGTGACCCGCGTGAATTTCCCACTTTTAAACCCCAATTCCCCCTCTATTTTCCTCATTTTTCATATCTTCCGCGACCAACCTTCCAAAAACCCCTTCCCCCTCAACGTGACACGGACTTAGGCCAGGAATTTCATCTAGTTTTCATCAATTCTTCGAATTCAAGGTATGTTCTTCAATTCTATCTCATTTCTTGTCGATTTTCTTCGAGATTGAACAGGTGATATGAGGTAAACTTGGCCTAAGTAGAAATTCAGCTTAAATTCAATTGAATTATTGTTGATTGATGTTCAGAGTATCATTGTGATTGCTTGAACTCGTTAATTACATAGTTTAATCGAATTTTTGATAAGATCATAGCTAGGGCTTGCCTTTGAGTTTGAAATGGAAAAATTTAGTTGAACTAGTGAAATTCATGCTGGGTTGTACATGTTGAGTGAGATGAGTCGATGTGCTAACTGTTACTATGCTAAAAGACCGACAGATTCTCGGGTGAAGGAAATATTGGAATTTGCAAGAATTGGGTGAATTGTAGAGGATCATGTAGTTAAATTTTTCTTTTGTTTCTCCTTGCTAAGTGCTATGGGATAAAATGTTATCGATGGTAATGATTGTGGCTAGCTGTACGAAGTCTGAGTAGTACATAGAATTTATACCGTCGAATTCTCCAAAAGCACTAAGCATATTTGTTATGTTTTGTTGTTTGTTTGTGTAAGTAAGCACGATCTTGCCTTAATGTTGTAATTTTGGCTAAGGACTAAGTGTGGGGTAGCCTAGCCTAACCCAACCTTAGTTGAAGCAAATTTTAATTGGCTTAACATTGATCTTGTCTATTTGGGTTGACAGGAAAAATGGCAAGCAGGCAAGACAAGGGAAAAGGCGCATCAACATCTGGCGCCGGAAGAAAAAGAATCAGACTGGGCACAGCGGTCCCAGCAGCACCAGCGGTTCCACGCGGCCAACGCCGTCAATATGGAACCAGGTGGGTGACAGAGGAGGGGAAGAAGTGGTACGCAAAGCACAAGGAGAGCAAGTACTTTCCCGAGGAACACATAGCAAGGGAACCGTTGGCACAGGAGTTCCCCAGGATTGTACAGAGGATCGAGGCAGTTGGGCTGAACTTCATCTTTGAAGAGCCCAAAGAATGCAACTTGCACTTGATTCGAGAATTCTACGCCAACTGGAACCCGACTATAAAAAGTCACACCATCAAAATAAGGGGGAAAATAGTCACTTTTGAGCCCCACCACCTCAATTCTATCTTAGGGGCGCGGGACACAGACGCCCACGTGCTTCGACAGCTGAATATCACTCCACCATATGCGGACATCAGACGCACTTTGTGTGGAACCCGATCAACGGCTAGGTGGAGCAGACATAAGGAGAGGGGCTACCATCAGACTTTGCCCTACTCACAGATGAACAGGGAAGCCAGGATATGGCTTAAGACCATGTGTTCCTGCCTAATCTCGGGGGTGCATATGACAGATGTAACCCGGGATCAAGTATGCTTGGTGTACGCCCTGATGAAAGGGCTGGAGATCAATGTGGTGGCGGTGATTATTCCGCCATGAAGAGAGCTCGGTTGCATCAGGGGCATAGATACGGATTTGGTGGATTACTCACCACGTTCCTGAGGGGTCTGGACATTGAGGAAGAGGCCCTTGACTATATCCCGCAGATGGAGCGGTGGGCCTTAGATGTCACCAAAACTAAGGCTCCCAACACCACCCACGGGCCAGTGCTTACACTAGCCGAGCAACATGCTCGGGATGATCAGTACATGGCTCGCATTTACGGGATGCAGATGCTCCAGCTACGGATAGGCGGGAGGCCGGCAACAGAGGAGGAGCTATGGCAGCTCGAGCTAGACTACCCTTTTGGTGAAAATGCCAGGGCTCTATGCCGAGTGGGGCCAGTTTTTGTAGACCCCACGGATGATGATGTCCCCACATATGAGGAGACACGTCGTGAGGACTCCGATGTGGAGTCCAATGATGACGATGGGGGTGATTCATATATGGGAGATGAGGCAGCAGCACCTGATGAAGAAGTGGAGTATTTTGATTGATCAGGGAGTTCCGCCACCCAATTTTTGTGCTATGTTAATTTTTATGAACACTGGGGACAGTGTTCGAGATAAGTGTGGGGTGGGAGTAGTTAGGTGCCGGTTGTGTTGTGTGTATGTTCTGTTCTGTTGTTGTGCCGGTGGAAAAATTTTGTGACCCTGTGATTTGTGATTGTGAAGTTTTTGTTCTGTATTGTAATTAAATGTGAAAATGTTGTGTGTTGCTGAATGTTGCTAGCTGATTTTGTACATATTTTTGTTTCGTCGAAATGATCGATATTTTAAAAAAAAAATTTTCAATTCTTGGGTTTCTCGGCGTTTGTTTTCGGTTCTTTTACCGAGAATAGTCCCATTGAACCAAAGTCCTAGTTAGTGACCGTTCCCTATGATGGATGGATGACGACCGTCTTAAGGAAAATGTAGTCATTAGGAGTAGATTTTTTTTCATTTATTTTTCAGTTGTTTTCTTTTCTGGGTTGCATCCCAAAACCTGTAGTTACTTTATGGTTGCGGAATCCTGGTTGCGTGTTGTACATGATATTCAAAATTCAAAGGTGATTCGTATGAAAGCATGCAACTTTGTAAATATGTTGAGATACCTAGGCCATAGAGTCGATTCAGTGTGATTGAGGCTTAATGTTTGAATTCTTGTAATTAGCTGATTGAAGAGTCTGTGAATACGTCTTGAATTGAGCATGTGCAATAAGTGTGAAGTAAGGTTTTGTTTATTCCATGCCATTGTTAAGTGTCTAGAACTTTCCTGGTGTGTGTACGAAACGAAATGAAGGAGGTGTATTGTAGGAAAGGATGTAGGCATTTCTTTGTTTTTTACCGAAAGTTTCTCTTTTTCATTATTGTACCCACCTTGAATGTACACCCTAGTTAGCCCGTTGAGCCTTTAGCCTATTATTTTTTTCTTGTGTCAAAATGTGTAAACCGAGCTTAACCCCTTCTTTTCATTAGCCGTAAATTTGATCCAAAACTCTTAAGCGCTTAAGAAGAGAAATAATTTTCCCAAAGTGTCAGAGTGAGAATGGTGAAAAGAAAAGAAAAGCAGAGTGATGAAAGGAAAGAAAAGGTTGAAGGTGCACTTGTTATAAATAAAATATAATGAAGGTGTCTGAATAATCTTTGTTATCGAGTCATGTGTGCTTAAAGATATGGGCCAAACTAAAGACAGACTTCAAGAATGGGAGGATGAAGGAAGAAACAATGCCCATGAGTGTGATGGGATGTATTGAAAAGGTGGTTAAGGATTCTAGTGGCTATTATTGGATAGCCCAATATTTACTAGTTCCGTAGCTTACATTACAACCCGTTAAAGTCCTACGTGATCCTACATCACATTTCCTTATATTAGGGGAGTAATACACTAAGGGCAAGCCTATGGTTCATGACATGATGCATGTGAATTCTTTTAGGGGAGAGCGTGAAATGGTGTTTATATGCCCCTGCATGTAACCGTTAGAGTTCATGGGATTAAAAAGGGAAAATTCTCTTGCATTGTGAGGGCACATGCTTGATGAGAGATTAAGTCTCGTGTCGGATATCATGATCAGCTGATTTGCATGAGTTTGCCAATATCGAGAGTCGATTCTTAAGTCTAGGAGGTCTTGATGTGTTGAAGGTCATTGCATTGATAGGACCATGCGTGTTTTCATGATGATTTGTTGTATTGAATAATCGGTATGACCGTAGCCTGAATTGTCGAACCAAAGTAGCCAGGGTGGGGTGTAAATTGCATGAGCTATAAGATTGTTGTTCGGGGACGAACAAGGATTTAAGTGTGGGGTAAGTGATCTTGGGAAAATTTATATGCCCAAGTGATACTTAAATGTGTCATCTTAGCCTTGTTTATCTATCAATGTGTATACATTCTCATGTGATTGATAATAAAATGTGAATTTATACTAACCAACATGATTAGCGTTGTTTTGCCGGTGAAATGTAATTTTGGGAAGCTAAAATGCGTGTTGGGAGAGATCGGGGTTGGACTCGGATGTTATCAAAGGACAAAGCATTGGAAGGCACAAATTAAAGGGGCTCCGCGATGGAGCCGTGTCACGCTGCCATCGCGGAGGCCTTCTGCCTTGATAGGGAATTTTTGGCCAAATTGCAGTGTGGGTGCGCATTGGGGCCATGGCACGTGGGCCTAGCCCCACGTTGCACGCCGTGACACGTTGGGCCTTATTTCCTGGACAGTCAATTTTCGTTGAGGCTCCGCGTCAGTGGCGTGTCACGGAGGCAGTGATCCGCGTTGCACTCCGTGACACGTTGCTTGTTATTCCGGGAAAAATTCCCACTAGTATAAATAGAACACTTAGGTTCATTTTTCAATATTCTGACTTGGTGGAGCAAGAACGTGGGTTACAGGCAGTTGAGGGGACGAAATTCTCAAGGTTATTCTCTATCTCCTTCTTTTTTAATTCAATTGCTTGTATTTTTAACACTCATTTAACGATGTTTAATCCACAAATGAGTGGCTAATTCCTCTTCTTGCTGAGGTTAAGAACAATGGTATTGAAATGTGATTGTTGATTAAGTTGGTTTTTCATCTTTTCATCCATGGTTGTTCTATTGATTCTTGTTCTTACTGCATTAATGTGTGGCCAATGTTAATGTACATCTAAAAAGTCCGGTTTCACTCAAGAGAGCAAGAAATTGGAAAGTTGTGAATCAATAGGATATGATCTTTTCTTAGTTTGGGAAAATTTAGAATTGATTTACCTTCAGGATAGAAATATACCTGTAAGTCGTATTAGTCAATTAAGGAACCGGTTTTGTATGGCTAGAACATGAATTTGGTTTAATCACAGAAATGTAGGTGGACGGTTCATGATTCTTAAGTTGGGTTAAATACGAGAGTTTTAATCCATTGGCAATAGTTCTTGACTAGCAACTGGAGGAAAAGTTAACCAAATTATATCGATAATTTATTTCCTTACATGTTCGTTTAACCTCAGCGTGCTCACATTCATAGTTCAGACTCAAATTATATAATCTTTGTAGATTTAGGATAAAATTAGAAATCAAAATATCAGACTCTTCTTTGCACTGTTGTCTTCATTGTTAGAGTTAAAATATAGTACACTTGAGAAGATTGCTACCTTATCCCAGTCCCTGTGGGATCGATACTTGGCTTACTTAAGCCACTTTACTACTTGTTCGACCACGTGCACTTGCGTGTAGCTTTATACCCAAAGCAAAAACCCAAACACTTAGCTTTCAAACCTGATGATCAAGTATTTCCACCGGAACCTCTTTATAGCTAAGGCTATCCTTCACACCTACGCTATCCACCGGAACAACAAGAGTTGGATCACCCAAACACATCTTTTAAGAGCGATACATGAAAAACTAGATGAACTGAAGCTAATTCTGAGGGCAACTCCAATTCATAGGCCACATTGCCAATACGTCTTACAATTCGGTACGGGCCAACATAATGGGGACTAAGTTTCCCCTTCTTTCTGAATATCATCACTCCCTTCATGGGAGATACCTTCAGAAACACCCAATCATCAACTTCAGATTCAAGTTCTCTCCTCCTCACATCTGTATAAGACTTTTGACGACTCTGAGCTATTTTAAACTTCTCCCTTATAAGCTAAACCTTCTCCATATCCTCGTGAACTGAATCTTGACCTATCAATGTAGCTTCACCGACCTCAAACCAACCAATAGGTGATCTACACCTCCACCCATAAAGAGCCTCAAACGGAGCCATTCGAATGCTGGAATAGTAGCTGTTGTTATATGCAAACTCAAGGAGTTGTAAATGATCATCCCAACTACCCTTGAAATTAATCACACATGCTCTCAACATATCCTCTAGAATATGAATGGTTCACTCCACCTGACCATCTGTTTGTGGGTTAAATGTTGTGCTAAGCTTGACCTTAGTACCAAGTCCCTTCTCATACGATCTCCAAACTAGGAGGTAAACTGAGTACCTCTATTTGATATGATGGAAAAATGCACTCCATGCAACCGATAACACTCCCAAATGTATAATTTGGCATATTCCTCCGCTGAATCAGTAGTTTTAAATGGTAGAAAATGAGCTGCCTTAGTCAACCTATCTACAACCTCCCAAATAGATTCATATTGTCGACGAGTGTAAGGAAACCCTATAATGAAGACCATATTGACCTCTTCCTACTTTCAAGTGGGGATACTAATATCTTGGAGCATACCTCTGTGTCTTTGATGTTCAACCTTCACCTATTGACAATGTGGACACTTTGCCATAAACTCTACTATGTTCTTTTTCATATCATTCCACCAATAGACTTCCCGTAGTTCACGGTAGATCTTGGTGACTCCTGGATGTATAGAATATTTGAAACCATGGGCTTCATGCAACATCCGATCTCTCAAATCATCAACACCCGGAACACACAAATGACCCTGACACCGAATCACACCATCTCCCCTTTGGGAAAATACTTCCACTTTCTAATTCTGAATGGATTCCTTTATCTTAACAAAAATAGGATCCTCGTCTTTTCTAGCTTTGACCTTGGTCACCAAGGAAGATTCTGATCAATTCTGAACAATGACACCACCATTTGTCGAGTCAGCAAGACAAACTCCTAGTCATGCAAACCAATGCACATCCTTCAGTAACTATTTCCTTTCCTCATGTACATGGGAAACACTCTCCATAGGAGGTATGCTAAGAGTGTATGCCACCACATTTGGCTTGCTCGGATGATAATAACGCTCATATCATAATCTTTAAGAAGCTCCAACCACCTCCTCTGACATAGATTTAAATCCTTCTGGGTAAAAACGTACTATAGGCTTTTGTGGCCCGTAAACACATTTACATGGACCCCATAAAAATAGATCCTCCAAATCTTCAAGGAAAATACTACTGCTGCCAACTCGAGGTCATAAGTCGGATAGTTCTTTTCATGGACCTTCAGCTGCCAGGAAGCATAGGCTATAACTTTACTATGCTGGATTAGTACACAATCAAGGATGATCCTCGAGGCGTTGCAATACACCACAAACCCATCGGTACCCTTAGGTAGGGTTAACACCGGTGTTGAGGTGAGTCGAGTCTTCAACTCTTTGAAGCTTTTCTCACAAGCCAACGACCATTTAAACTTTACCTTCTTCTGAATCAACTTAGTCAACCGTGAAGTTATGGATGAAAACCTTCAACAAACCTCCTGTAGTAAGTGGCTAAACCCAAGAAAATCCTGATATCCGAAGGACTAACTGTTCTAGGCCAATTCTTCACCCTTTTATCTTTTGAGAGTCCACCTATACACCCTCACTTGACACCACATGGCCCAAAAATGCTACTGAGTCTAGCCAAAACTCGTACTTGCTGAAGTTTGCATATAATTGGAGATCCTTAAGGGTCTGTAGCACCACTCCCAAATGAGCGGCATGCTCCTCCTTACTCCGAGAGTATATGAGAATACCATCTATGAACACAATCAAGAACAAATCCAAATGTGGCTTGAACACCCTGTTCATCAAATCCCTAAAGGCTGTAGGGGCATTCGTTAGTCCAAAAGTCATAACTACAAATTCATAGTGACCATACCGAGTCCTGAAGGTTTTCTTCAGAATTTCACTCTCCCGAACCATGAACTGATGATATTTGGATCTGAGGTCTACCTTTGAGAAACACTTAGCACCCTGAATCTGGTCAAATAAATCATCATTCTTGGGGAGAGGATACTTGTTCTTGATTGTAACCTTGTTCACCTGCCGATAATCTATGCACATCCAAAGGGAGCCATCCTTCTTTCGGACAAAGAGCACTGGTGCACCCCACGGGGATTTGCTATGTCTGATGAAACCCTTGTCTAAGAGATCCTTCAACTGCTCCTTCAACTCCATTAGCTCAGCAGCAGCCGTTCTATATGCAAGAAAATATATAGGCTAAGTATCAAGAAGAAGGTCAATACCAAAATTGATCTCCCGCTCTGGAGGAATTCCCGATAAATCATTTGGAAACACTTCTGGTTCGTTACACACAACAAGAACTGAATGGAAAGTCGGGGTTTCGAACGTAGCATCCTTAACCCTAACTAGATGGTACATACAACCCATAGAAATCATCTTTCTATCCTTAAGGTAGGAAATGAAATGACCTACAGGCACAGCTGAACTAGCCTTCCATTCTAGGATGGGCTCACCCAAAAATCAAAACTCTACCACACGGGTTCTACCATTTACTGAGGCAAAACATGCATGTAGCCAATCCATTCCAAAGGAAAAATCAAAATCTATCATGGCTAGCTCTACTAAATCTACTGAGGTGACTTTCTGAAGGACTGTGACAGGGCAATTTATATATTCCCCTCGAGCTATAACTGAATCACCAACTGGAGTAGAGATTGAGAAGGGTTCTGATAGGATTTCGGGACTGACTTCAAAACTACTAGCAACATAAGGTGTCACAAAAGATAAAGTAGCCCCTGTATCAAACAATACATATACATTAAAGTGGAATACTCGTAATATACCAGTGACCACAGCTGGTGAAGTCTCCTACTCCTATCGCGTTGCAAGGACATAAAACCTGTTTAGGCGCTGGCAACTACCTACACTGGTGGATGCACCCTGCTGAGCTGGGGCTGCTTCTAAACTAGTAGCCTGAGCATGGCCTCTACTATCACCTTGTCTAGCCAAGGGACACTCCAGGTGCATGTGGCTGGATCTACCAAACCTAGAATAGATATACCATTATGCACTCTCCTATGTAATTCTTGCCACACTTTTCGCATGCCAAAAAGATATGCTCTGTCTACATGCTCCTTTGGCCCCTTGAACCTAAGGCTCTGCTCCTCTTATCACCTCGCGGTCTGGATGGAGCACTGGCCGATGATGGCGCTGGAGCTAATGACCTCTAATGAGACTGCTGGTGATGTCTTCCCCCAGTTCGCTACTGAGAGGACCCAAAACTGTCTGTCTTGGCCCTCTTAGCCTCTCTCTCTCATAGATGAACCGCCTCCATCTGTTGGGGGTACAAAACCAATCGAGCAAAATCAATGTCCTGATAAAGCATAGAGGTCCTACAATCCTTGACCAGGTAGTTCGCTACTCCATGCACAAACTTGCTCACTCGAGCTCTGTAATCAGCCACTAGCTCTGGTGCATATTTGGAAAAACGAGTGAACTCCAAAGCATACTCCTGGACTATCATGTTACCCTGCTTTAGGTTCACAAACTCAGCTACTTTAATCTCCCTTATCTCATAAGGGAAGAACCAATCTAGAAATGTAGTATGGAACTCATTCCAACCAATGGGGCCTGATCCAACTATCCTGCTATCCTTCCATTGTCTGAACCATATGTGTGCGATCCCTTTCAATTGATACGAGGCTAAGTCTGCGCACTCCTCCCCAGTCACCCCTTGATCTGGGTTATCTTCAGAACTTCATCAATAAACTCATGTGGATCCACGTTTTTTACCCAAGGAACTTTGAAGGGTTCATCCTTAAAAAATCTCTGAGTCTCGCCACTATCGCATTCCCATTCTGAGGGACATGCGCTACCACCTATTAGTTAACCTGGGTAGTCAAAGCCTGAGCTAGCATTTGTATGGCTGCCCTAAACTCTTCCTGGACAACCTGTTCGAGTACAGGATCCTCAGGGGCTAGTAGGGCCTATTGGTGCCCATCCTCATTGCCATTCTCATGGCCATTTCTGTTTCCATTTCTTCTTTTGTTAACTCGGCAAGGAGGCATGATTCTACAAACGCGTATAGCACGAGTTAGAAGGATAGGGAGACGTTTCATCTCACGACATAGAACATGAAAGAAGGGAACATTTTCTAAACGTCTTGTAGCCTCTTCGTCATAAGTGTAGCACGCTTCATACCCATGAAAAAAGACTTTACTTAACGCAACTTTCAGACACCCTAGGACACTTCAAAACCTAATGCTCTGATACCAAGTTTGTCATGGCCCGAACATATGCCCAGATAGAGACACGAGACAAGGAACCTCGAGAGACTCGAAGTCGACCCATGGCATGAACATAACAAGTAAGAGCATACTATATTCATATATTGATGTAATAATAAAGCATACTTAAGCAGAAGTTTACATACATATCGATCAAAAATAGAGTCAGCAATGACAAGTTGATTTCTCCATGATGTCTGAATAGCCTCTAATATAACTGATGAGCTGATGGGACAACATCACCAACTAGCTCGACAAAAGAGAGTTTGTAACTGAAATAACATGACTATAGATAACTTAATGTCCTCAAAGGATGAGGACTCACCAATCCTGGCTAACACAGGTCTGAGAGGAAAGCAAGACTAATGGTGCGGCTGAGGCTGATCTCTCAAACCTGTATCATGAAACGATACACAATAATGTGTACAGTAAGTACTTAGAATGTACCAAGTATACAAGGTAAGTAAAATGGACAGATAAAACACATAAGAGTTCATAATAATAGGATAGCATGAACGTGAAGTAAATATCAAAACATAGCATGAGGGCTCAAGGTTTCCAAAGCATTCATAATTTATTTGTAATCATAATCATAAGAGAAACTTTATGGAAACAGAGCTTGAGCCAAAATAACATAACATGCAAATACATAAATCATGAGGAACAATGGGAGGACTCGTCATAACTGACACCATCTTGATAGAGCTTACATGATGCCTCAACTATGTCGCTCAAGTGGGCAGAGTCATCCCAGGCTTTCCAAGCAAGGCACATGCAGTATGGTGATATCACAGGGATCCAATAATAAATGTATATACCTATGGTGGCAAGTAGCTCTAAGACCATGGGGTTTATCATAACGTCGGTTCTACTCAATGCTAGACACTACTCCTAAAAACATGCACATGAGGGCTCATATAATAATCGTAAAATCATTCATGAAATTCATGGAAAAATAAATAATAACATGTTGGATCCCACTTGAAATACATGATTAGCCATGAGTAAGGACCCATGAGGTGGTCAACAGTGATAAATCAATAATTCATTAAGTCCATACATATTTGTAAAATATGTATATACTTGATATTCATAAATCCATGATGAGTACTTGAAGATAAATCAACATGAATCATAAATCATAATTTAGACTTAATAAGATTAAAATCATAATAGGATCATAACTTGACTTTTCATGAGCATACATAATTGGGCATAATTTAATTAAAACTCAAATCTATAAATTTATATTCAAAATAGTTATCAAATATTCTCATAGATCATAAAACATGATTTGGTACATGAAGCGAATTTACCTAAAGATAGATCATAGAGGATTTCACAAGAATTAGGATAAACCCCATAAGATCATGAAACTTAAATCTAGTTTTGAGATTCATGAAATGGAGAAGAATTTTGAGCATGAGAGTGAAAGAAACTCTCATTCATAGCCTCACATACCTGAGTAAGTTGATCTTACACTCTTCCTTGAATGGCCAAAGGATATTGAAGGAGAATTGATGATCTTTAGACTTGATCACCCCTAGGAACCTTTTGTTCATGCATGCATGGAGAGGAGTGATTTAGAATGAGCTAAACCCTCTTAAAACAATCCTAACCGAGCTTTAAATGACATAGTTTATGCCTTAGGAACTTCAGAATTATGAAAAAGCCCTTAATAAATTAGCAGGAAAATACACACTACCAGTCCCAATGAGGGATTGGATGATTCCTCGCTTGAGGGGATGACTTGTGGCCTGTCTTCCATGGACATTAATGGAATCCACACCTCTGAGGGTCACCACGGGGGAGACCATGACTCGTGGTGTTCCCAACAACTCGTGGTGACTGAGTCTTGATGAGCACTGTGCAAACTCTCCACCTTCATGCCAACCACAGACCACTAGTGACTTAACGACTCGTGGTCCTGACAACGATTCGTGGCCTCTCCCATGATCAACTCCTTGACCGAAAATCCAACCAACTCACCCTTCACTCCATGAGTCACCAAATGACTCGTGCTGCACCTCATAGGTTACTAGATGATCATCCTGTGATCTAGTGCAAAATATCCTATTTTCTTCATTTTAACCCTCGGGTCTGATCTTAGGGATTTCTGGGTACTAAAATATCTCCCTCTTGAGAACATTCATCCTCGAATGTGGATGAACATATTGAAAGCTGAGAAATTCAAAATCCATACCAAATAATGAACACCTAAAGTTGAAAACTGATAGAGTGACTGACTCCGGACTGAAATACATGAATGAACTAAATTCATGAATCACATACACACATATGGACTTGAAAGAAATTGGGGAACGTGATCTAAAAATTAAACCGCATAGAGTACTAAGGAGAAAACTGGTACGTTGAGCTGAAACAGAGCTGGAAGGGAATAGATGCGGGTATTTACCCATCATATCTGATTCGGTTCCCATGTAGCTCCCTCGACATGCTAGTTCCTCCATAAAACATTGAATGAGGCAACTTTATTATTTCTTTGCTTTCAAACTTGACGATCAAGTATTTCCATCGGAACCTCCTCATAGCTAAGGCTATCCTTCACACCTACACTCTCCACCAAAACAACCAGAGCTGGATCACCCAAACACTTCCTTAAGTGCGATAAATGGAAAACTGGATGAACTGAAGCTAATTCTGAGGGCAACTCCAACTCATAGGCCACATTGCCAACATGTCTCAAAATCCGATACAGGCAAACATAACGGGGACTAAGTTTCCCCTTCTTTCTGAATCTCATCACTCCCTTCCTGGGAGATACCTTCAGAAACACCCAATCATCAACTTAAAACTCAAGTTCTCTCATCCTCACATCCGCATAAGACTTTTGACGATTCTGAGATGTTTTTAACCTCTCCCTTATAAGGTGAACTGATCTTGGGCAAATTTATATGCCCAAGTGATACTCAAATGTGTCATTTTGTCTTGTTAATCTATCGATGTTTATACATTCTCATGTGATTTGTAAAAAAATGTGAATTTATACTAACCAACATGATTAGCGTTGTTTTGCAGGAGAAATATAATTTTGGGAAGCTAAAATGCTTGTTGGGAGAAATCGGGAGTGGACTCGGAAGCAAGCAAGGAAAAGGCCAAGGACAGCATGAATTAAAGGGGCTTCGCGATGGAGCCGTGTCACGCTGCCATCGCGGATGCCTTCTGCCTGGATATGGAATTTTTGCCAAATTCCAGTGAAGGTGAGCGTTGGGGCCGTGGCACGTTGGCCTAGCCCCGCATTGCATGTCGTGCCACGTTGGGCCTTAATACCTGGATATATGAATTCCAGTAAGGGTCCACATCGGTGGCATGTCACGGAGGCAGTGCTCCGCGATGCACTCTGTGGCACGTTGCTTGTTATCCCGAGAAAAATTCCCACTAGTATAAATAGAACACTTAGGTTTATTTTTAATAATTCTGACTTGGTGGAGCAAGAACGTGGGTTACAAGCAGTTGAGGGGACGAAAATCTCAGGGTTTTTCTCTATCTCCTTCTTCTTTATTTCAATTGCTTGTATGATTAACACTCATTTAACGATGTTCAATCCACAAATGAGTGGCTAAATCCTCTTCTTGCTGAGGTTAAGAACAATGGTATTGAAATGTAATTATTGATCAATTGGTTTTTTTTCTTTTCTTCCATGGTTGTTCTATTGATTCTTGTTCTTACTGCATTAATGTGTGGCCAATGTTAATGTATATCTAAAAAGTCTGGTTTCACTCGAGAGAGCATGAAATCGGGAAGTTGTGAATTGATAGGATATGATCTTTTCTTAGTTTGGGAAAATTGAGAATTGATTTACCTTCAGGATAGAGATATACCTAAAAGTCGTATTAGTCAATTATGGAATCGGGTTTGTATGGATAGAACATGAATTTCATCTTATCACAGAAATGTGGGTGGAAGGTTCATGCTTCTTCAGTTGGGTTAAATACGAGAGTTTTAATCCATAGGCAATGATTCTTGACTAGCAACCAGAGGAAAGATAAATGAAATTGTATCGATAATTTATTTCTCTACATGTTCATTCAACCTCAGCTTGCTCATACTTATAGTTCAGACTCAAATTGTATATTCGTTTTAGAATTAGTATAAAATTAGAAACCAAAATATCAAACTCTTCTTAACACTGTTGTCTGCATTTTTAGAGTTAAAGTTTATTGACACGTGAGTAGATTGTTACCATAGCCCAGTCCCTGTGGGATCGATACTTGGCTTACTTGAGCCACTTTATTACTTGTTCGACCACGTGCACTTGCGTGTAGTTGTGAAAAACACCGAACAAGTTTTTGGCGCCGTTGCCGGGGACTGGCAATCGGTAAATTTTTCTTAAGAGTTAGTTTACTATTTCTTCTTAGTGTTGACAACTTGGTCTTAGCCTGTATTTGGCAGATAACTTATTTCTGTGAACACTGGCAAGAGACAAGGAGCTGGTGGAGTCATATTTAGAACCGGAATGACAATTTCATCGCCAAAGGAGGGAAGCTCTAGAGAAAAAGCTGCAGTTGCTCAGACAAACAATCCTGGAGCAACAACAAAATCTCCTAGTCATACGGGCAATGTTAGTGCCCGATGACATGGCAGCCAGGCCGGTTCGCGAGGTGGCAATCCCACATGCTAATAATGTCACATCTAGCATCCGCAAACCTGAGTCAGGGGGGAGGTTCGAGCTTAAGCAGAACATGGTGCAATTGTTGCACACTAGCGGGCAGTTCACAGGTCTCCCTCATGAGGATCCACAGCAACATCTCCAAAATTTCTTGGAGATAAGTGACACTTACATCCCCGCTGGAGTGTCATCAGATTATGTCAGGCTTACATTGTTCCCATTTTTCACTTTTGGGAGAAGCCAAGAGGTGGTTGAAAGCTGAGCCACCTAATTCTATCACTACGTGGGATGATCTTGCAAGGAAATTCTTGATACGGTTTTTTCCATTCGGTAAAACAGCAAGACTTGGAAGTCAAATTCTAAGTTTTAAACAGAGAGAGGGAGAGAATCTGTATCAAGCCTGGGAGAGATTAAAATCTATGTTGCGGGATTGTCCTCATCATCACCAATCCAATGAAGTGCGGGTGCATACTTTCATAGAGGGTTTGGAAACCCACACAAAAATCTTGCTAGACTCAGCAGCTGGGGGGCAAGCATTGGAGAAAACTTATGAGGAGCTGTATACCTTGTTGAATCATATTTTGCAGGGAAATACGGAGTGGAATGCGGGCTTGTCAAGAGGAGGAACGAGGAAAGCAGCGCGAGTATTAGAAGTGGATGGTTTCACAGCTATTGCAGCACAGATAGCTGCTTTACAGAATCAACTCAACACCCACTTCAGTAACATGAGAATGAACCAGTCTCAAGCCCTAGTGAATATAGTGCAGCAAATTTGGTGTGAAGTATGCGGGAATAGTGAACACTCAGCTGAGTGTTGTGGAGCAAATCCTGATTCAGTGAACTTTGTGGGAAATGTACAGAGAAACAATGATCTACAGTATGGCAACAGCTACAATTCCAACTGGAGGAATCACCCAAATTTCTCTTGGGGTAGCAATAACCATCAAGGCCAAGGTTCGAATCAGGGGCCGTAGAGAAATCAAGGAGGGCAGCAGAACTATCAGGCACAATATAGAAGCAACAATGCACCTCCTCCACCGCTATCACCCAGCATTGAGGAAATGTTCAAGACAATGATAGCTAACCAAGCTCAATTGCAGGCTGACTACGTGAAATTGGCAACCGAGGTAAAGAACAATCAGTTAGCTACAAAGGTGTTGGAGTACCTGTTTGGGCATTTTGCTGGAGCCCAAAACACCAGGCCTAGAGGAGGACTTCCGAGCGACACGAATCCCAACCCCAAGCAAGTGAATACAGTGACCACAAGGAGTGGTTTGCAGCTTAAAGAGGTGGAACCGGAAAGACCACTTCAACAATCAGGAGCAGCAGAAACTGAGAGGGAGCAATGTGATGAGAGGGGGGAAGAAAAAGGAGGCTGAACCAGAAAGACCACCTGTTATACCCCATAGGATTTCCGGCACCTAGATGGCCTATTCGTGCGTTGGTCGAGCATATTTGGAAGCCATACATGCTAGAAAAAGGCCCGGGGAAAGATCGGACAAGCGCCAAGTCGGCGCGTTGCAAGGCAAAATGCGACTTATAAATCGCATTTCAGGAATGCGACTTATAAATCGCATTCCATGAATACGATTTATAGTGCCAATTATATTATGCCCCCACTTCGGTTTTAATTTAGTATGTTCATTATATTTTCCAGAAACGTGAGAGAAAACAGAGGGGGCGAAGGATATGGATAAATTGTCGCTCGATTACGCCGCCAAACGCGGTCCAAATTCAAATTAACCTCAGGTACCGAGATATTTAGCAGCAGGGAGCATTCCTACGGATTTTGTTTCACGAAATACAGCCGACGAATCGTCGAGCTACCGAGCTAAGGTAAGTAGAATTGCTCCAAACTAGTGTCTATGTGCTCCTAGCTGTGAAGTGAATACTTCTCCCTTCTGGACTTCTGAAAAATAGTGAGTTTTCGACCGTCTTTCGATAAGCCTAAGTTTAGGCTACAATTATATCGAAAGTGACGTCGTTCTTTAGAATAAAGCTATATTTAGTATTAATTAGCGTATACATGAATGCAGTTGGGAGAAATAGCTGGAGTATTTACCGAGCCTCGTCCGACAGACGGATAACTCGAGGTTAAGGTATGTAAAGCTAGTTCTTTCAGTAAATTAGTAGCTTTAGCCTTGTATAATACAATAAACTCCGTAGTAGAATTCCTGGAAGTGGAATGTTAAGTATTGTGCGAGTTTAGTAAACCTAGTTCGCGTTGTGATATCATATTCAATCTGAAAGTTAGAAAAGCATGTGCCCAAGGGCAAGTTAGTAGTTCAGATTCAGTACAGCCTATTATGTGAATAGCAAGCATGTTGTAGAATAAAAAGGAACAGATTTTCATAATAAAAGTCAGTAAAGAAAGATCTGATAGACAGACAGTATCTTGGCTACAGAGTAGCCGTACAGTTAAACAGAGGTTACAGAATCAGTATAATTAGTAAGAATCAGTTCAGTATAGAAACAGATCAGAATAAGAAGTTAGATTCCAGATAGTCTTTTCAGTTATACATGCTTGCTATTTCTATGTGCTATTTGTTTGTTGAGACTTGTTGTGGCATGTGGGCACCCCTTTAGCATCCCCACCGCCCCTGGGTTATAGTTGTGTCGATACCAGATTCAGATACCGCCACCAGCTGGGCGATGCCGTCCGCCTAGAGGACGATGATGGCCGACCACCATGATAATACGGTCCAGACCACCCTGCTTGCAGGGGTAGTTCAGTTTACTCTGCGCAGAGCCAGTCCACCCTGTTTACAGGGGCAGAACACTCTGTGTGCGCTTGTGGCCGGGGGCAGTTCCAGATACAGATTTTTATAAAATTACCCTGTTGCGTGCTTGCACCCAGGGGCAGTTTCAGTTACAGATACAGCAACAGACTACCCCGTGTGCACTTGCGCCCAGAGGCAGGAGTCTTCGGACTCAGACACAGTTTATTGTCAGAGGCCAAGGCCTGAGCTACGTACCCAAGGGGGCCGGTAGGAGGAGCTCACAGTCATCAGATGAGTGGAGTGACTTATTTTTGGTTGGTTTTGACCTGGGTAGGGGTATATAGATTGTTTGCTTGCTTGGCGCCATCCGGCTTATGGGGTTTGGTATTGGCTCTTGCTTGCTACTTGTATATCTATTTATGTGCTTTATATATTATATACTAGCTACTAGACAGCAGGCCATCGCGTCTACAGGTACGCCTCTGCCTTATCAGTACAGAAAGCTTGATTTAGTTCATACCAGCTTCTTCAGATTCAGTTATCTTCTGCTATACAGAAATGCTAGATACGCTATCTATATTCAGTTGTTTTCAGTTGTACTATTTCAGTTGCTTTGCATACTCAGTACCAGTGGTACTGACGCCCAGTGGGGCGCTGCATTACTTGCCTGCAGGTACTCATAGACGAGGAGGCGACCCCTCGTGATTCCAGTCAGCTATTGAGTATTCAGCTCCTATCATCCGGAGACTGAATTCCAGAGGTGTATTCCGTTTTCTTTTGTTGTACAGTACGGGTAGGTCGGGGCCCTGTCCCGATCATTTCTATTGTTATTCCTAGAGGCTTGCAGTCTGTATATATTTCCCTGTGGTCAGTTGAGCCGGTCGTGTGAGGCCGTGCAGCTTGTTATAGTTATTTGTTATTTCTGTTCCTGTTGGCCATGTGTGGCCATAACCAGTCAGTAGTGGTGACCTTGCCGGTCACGTAATTATTTAGCGAGCTATTGTTAAGTTACAGAGAACTAGACAGCATGGTGGCCTTGCCGGCCCGCATAGGCTCCCTTGACAGTAGTATGTTTCTGGTTAGCTATTTCTTTTCAGGTATAGGTGGCTATAGGCCTGTTGGCCGGAGGCTGTGTTTACAGCCGTTATATAGCCCTTTGTTTCCAGGAATTTGAGTTAGAGCCAGCCAGGCACCACATGTGCCTTGGCTCACCAGATAGCAGTCTAGGTCCTACTAGGGCACCAGGTGCCAGTCATACCCCCCCCCCCCAAGGTGGGGCGTGACACCACCACCCCCATTCCCTCAAAGATTAAAGAAACACAAGGAGGAGGCGTGTTTCAAGAAGTTCATGGAGGTTCTTAAACGGGACATATTAACTTACCTCTTGTTGATGTTTTGCAGGGAGTGCCAAAGTACGCAAAGTATATTAAGGACATCGTGGCGAACAAAAGTAGGTTAACTGAGTACACTACGATGGCTCTTACGGAGGAGTGCACTTCTCGGATACAAAACAGGTTGCCTACAAAGCTCAAGGACCCTGGGAGCTTTACAATACAAATTACAATTGGGCAGAGTATCCGATCTCGCGGATTATGTGATTTGGGAGAGAGAATTAACTTCATGCCGACATCGGTATTCAAGAAGTTGGGTCTAGGGAGTCCTATACCAACGACAGTGATATTGCAACTAGTGGATCGTTCCTTAGCCAGACCTGATGGCATTATGGAGGACGTGCTGGTGCAAGTGGGCTCCCTCATCTTCCCAGTAGATTTCGTGGTGCTAGATTTTGAGCCAGATGCGGAAGTCCCATTTATTTTGGGATGTCCTTTCTTGGCTACTGGGAAAGCACTTATTGATGTAGCTGCAGGGCAGCTAACTATGCGAGCACATGACAAGGTGGAGGTGTTTGATGTATACAAGGCCACCAAGCTCCCGACTGTGTACGAGGAACTCTCGGTGATCAACGTGATTAATAAAGATGATGTTGCCCAGAGCGTTGAGTCACAGGAGTTAGCGGGGAAACCACCGGAAAGATGTAAGTATTACTGGGGTGAGGACGGTGGTCGAGATAAAACGTCTGCCACCCAAGAGGAGGACTGAGCTGAATGATGTCGAGCCGCGACGGTAAATCAGGCGCTGCACGGGAGGCAACTTGTGAAATTTTTATTGTAACATTTTATTAGATTTCGTAGAAAAAGAGAAAAAAAATGAAAAAAAAGAGAAAAATAAAAATAAAAACAAAATTTGTATTTTAATGGAAACCTATTATTCTAACCAATTTCTTGTTGTGAGATGAATTTCAGGTTGAATGGAGGATAAATGTGCAAAGGATTGCAAAGGAAAAATCGAGGTAAGAAAATTAATAAAAAGTGGCAAAACAGTGAGCCTACGCGATGGCTTTGTGTCACGGAGGAGGGCGTCCGCGTTACCCTCCATGACATGTTGAAGGTAATTCTGGAATTTTTTCAAATTCCAGAACACCTGCGCGATGGCTCCGTGTCACGGAGGGCATGCTCCGTGTTACCCTCCGTGACACGTTGAAGTGTATTTCACGACGGGTCACACCAGGTCGCCGCGTAACCCGCGTGAAAAACCCTCTTTTTAACCCCGTTTTCCCTCATTTTTTTCCATTCTCCACCTCCTCCGCGACAAACAACCCAAAATTCCCCCCCTCCTCAATGTGACATGGACCTAGGCCCACATTTTCATCAAGTTTTCTTCATTTCATCGAATTCAAGGTATGTTCTTCAACTCTATCTCAATTCTTGCCGAATTTTTCGATGTTGAACATGTGATGTGAGAAAAACTTACCCTAAGTAGAAATTATGCTTAAATTAAATTGAGTTATTGTTGATTGACGTTCGTAGTATCATTGTGATTGCATGAACTCGATAATTACATAGCTTGATAGAATTTTTGATAAAATCATAGCTAGGGCTTGAATTTGAATATGAAAAGGGAAAATTTAGTTGACATTTGAAATTCTTGCTGGGTTGTGTATGTTGGGTGAGATGAGTTGGTTGTGCTAACTGTTAATATACTAAAAGACCGATGGATTTTCGGGGGAATGAAATTGTTGAAATTGCAAGAAATGGGTGAATTGTGTAGGTTCATGTAGATAAAGTTTTTCCTTGTTTCTCCTTGCTAAGTGCTATGTGATGAAATATGAACGATGGTAATGTTGTGGGTAGCTGTACAAAGTCTGAGTAGTACAGAAGAATTTAGACCGTCGAATTCTCTAAATGCACGAGGCATATTTGTTGTGTTTTTGTTTTTGTTTTCTTTTTGTAAATTGGAAATAAATAGGATCTTGCCGTAATGCTATGATTGTGGCTAAAGACTAAGTGTGGGGTGGCCTAGCTTAACCCAACCTTAGCCGAAGCTAATTTGATTTGGCTTAACATTGAACCTGCCTGTTTGGTTTGACAGGAACAATGGCAAGCACGCAAGATAAAGGGAAGGGCGCATCAACATCAGGCGCCGGAAGGAAAAGAATTAGACTGGGAACAGCAGTCCCAGCAGCACCAGCGGTTCCACACGGCCAACGCCGTCAATATGGAACCAGATGGGTGACAGAGGAGGGGATGAAATGGTACGCGAAGCATAAGGAAAGCAAGTACTTCCCCGAGGAACACATTGCTAGGGAACCATTGGCACAGGAGTTCCCCAGGATAGTCCACAGGATCGAGGCAGCCGGGCTGAACTTCATCTTTGAAGAGCCCAAGGAGTGCAACCTGCACCTGATTAGGGAATTCTACGCCAATTGGAACCCGACTCTCAGAAGTCACACCATCAAGATAAGGGGGCAGATAGTCACTTTTGAGCCCCATCACCTTAATGCCATCTTGGGGGTGTGGGACACAGACGCCCATGTGCTTCGGCAGCTGAATATCACTCCACCATACGCGGATATCAGATGCACTTTGTGTGGAACTCGGTTTACAGCACGTTGGAGCAGGCATAAGGAGAGGGGCTACCATTAGACCTTGCCCTACTCACAGATGAATAGGGAAGCCAGGATATGGCTGAAGATTGTTTATTCCTTCCTGATCCCGGGGGTGCATATGACAGATGTCACCCGGGATCGTGTATGCTTGGTCTACGCCTTGATGAATGGGCTGGTGATCAATGTGGGGGCGGTGATTATCTCCGCCATGAAGAGAGCCCGTTTGCATCAAGGGCGCAGGTACGGTTTGGTGAATTACTGACCACGTTCCCGAGGGGCCTGGATATCGAGGAGGAGGCCTTTGACTACATCCAGCAGATGGAGAGACGGGCCTTAGATGTCACCAAAACTAAGGTACCCGACACCAACCACGGGCCAGTTCTTACACTAGCCGAGTGACATGCTCGGGATGATTAGTACATGGCTCGCATGTTTGGGATGCAGATGCTCCAGCTGCGCATAGGTGGGAGGCCGGCAACAGAAGAGGAGCTGTGGCAGCTCGAGCTAGACTACCCTTTTGGCGAAAATGCCAGGGCTCTATGCCGAGTGGGGCCAGCTTTTGTGGAGCCCACCGATGATGATGTCCCCACAGATGAGGAGACACGGTGTGATGACTCCGATGTAGAGTCAGATGATGACGACGGGGGCAATTAGGACATGGGAGATGAGGCAGCGGCACCTGACGAAGAAGTGTACTTTGATTGATCAGGGAGTTTCACCACCTACTTTCGTAATATGCTGAATTTTGTGAACACTGGGGACAGTGTTTGATTTAAGTGTGGGGTGGGAGTAGTTAGGTGTCGGTTGCTGTTGTTATTTTTAATGCCTCTGTCTGTTGTTGTGCTTGGATAAACTTGTGACCCTGTGATTTTTGTGTATGTCTGTATTGCAATTAAGGTGAAGCTGTTTTGCGCTGTTGAATGTTGTTAGCTGGTTTTGTACATATTTTTGTTTTATCAAAATGATCGATATTTTTAAATTTTTTTTCATGAATTTTTAAATTTTAGGTTTCTCGGCATTTGTTTTCGGTTCTTTTATCGAGAATAGTCCCATTGAACCAAAGTCGTAATTAGTGACTGTTCTCTATGATGGATGGATGACGACCGTGTTAAAGGAAATGTAGTCGTTAGGAGTAGATTTCTTTGTTCATTTGGTCCTTTTTAGTTTTTTTCTTTTGTGGGTTTGCATCCCAAAACCTGTCATTACTTTATGGTTATGACATTCTGGTTGCGTGTTACGCATGATATTTGAAATGCAAAGATGATTCGTATGAAAGCATGCAACTCTGTAAATATGTTGAGATGCCTAGGCCATAGAGTCGATTCAGTGTGATTGAGGCTTAATGTTTGAATTCTTGTAATTAGCTGATTGAAGAGTCTGTGAATATGTCTTGAGTTGAGCATGTGAAATGAGAGTATAGTGAGGTTTCGTTTCTTCCATGCTATTGTGAAATGTCTAGAACTTGCCTGGTGTGTGTACAAAACGAAATGAAGGATGTGTATTGTAGGAAAGGATGTAGGCATTTCTTTGCTTTAACCGAACGTTTTTTTTCTTTCATTATCATACCCACCCTGAATGTACACCCTAGTTAGCCCATTGAGCTTTTAGCCTATTATTTTTCTTTTGTCAAAAAGGTGTAAACCGAGCTTAACCCCTTCTTTTTATTATCCGTGAATTTGATCCAAAACTCTTAAGCGCTCAAGAAAAGAAAATAATTTTCCCATAGCGTCAAGGAGTGAGAACGGTGAAAAGAAAAGAAAAAGCAGAGTGATGAAAGGAAAGAAAAGGTCAAAGGTACACTTGTTAAAAATTAAATATAATGAAGATGTATAAATAATCTTTGTTATTGAGTCAAGTGTGCTTAAAGAGATGGGGTCAAAAATAAAGACAGACTTCAAGAATGGGAAGATGAAGGAAGAAACAATGACCATAAGGTTGATGGGATGTATTGGAAAAGCGCTTAAGGATGCTAGTTGTTATTATTGGTTAGCCCAGTATTTACTAGTTCCGTAGCTTACATTACAACCCGTTAAGTCCTATGTGATCTTACATCACACTTCCTTATATTAGTGGAGTAATACACTAAAGGCAAGCCTATGGTTCATGACATGATACATGTGAATTCTTTTGGGAGAGAGAGCGAAATTGTGTTTATATGCCCCCGCATGTAATGTTTTGAGTTCATGTGATTAAAAAGGGGAAAATTCTCTTGTGTTGTGAGGGCACATGCTTGACGAGAGATTCAATTTCATGTCAGATATCTTGATCAACTGATTTGCATGAGTTTGCCGATATCGAGAGTCAATTCTTGAGTCTAGGAGGTCTTAATGTGTTGAAGGTCATTGTATTGATAAGACTATGCATGTTTTCTTGAGGATTTGCTGTGTTAAATAATCGGTATAACCGTAGCTTGAATAGTCGAGCCAAAGTTGCCAGGATGGACTGTCAATTGCATGAGGTGTAAGATTATTGTTCGGGGACGAACAAGGATTTAAGTGTGGGGTAAGTGATCTTGGGCAAATTTATATGCCCAAGTGATACTCAAATGTGTCATTTGGCCTTGTTTATCTATCGATGTTTATACATTCTCATGTGATTTGTAATAAAATGTGACTTTATACTAACCAACATGATTAGCGTTGTTTTGCAGGAGAAATATAATTTTGGGAAGCTAAAATGCATGTTTGGAGAAATCGGGAGTGGACTCGGAAGCAAGCAAGGAAAAGGCCAAGGACAACGTAAATTAAAGGGGCTCCGCGATGGAGCCGTGTCACGCTGCCATCGCGGATGCCTTCTGCCTGTATATGGAATTTTTGCCAAATTCCAGTGAAGGTGCGCATTGGGGCCGTGGCACGTTGGCCTAGCCCCACGTTGCATGCCTTGCCACGTTGGGCCTTAATACCTGGACATCTGAATTCCAGTAAGGGTCCGCGTCAGTGGCGTGTCACGGAGGCAGTGCTCTGCGATGCACTCCATGACATGTTGCTTGTTATCCCGGGAAAAATTCCCACTAGTATAAATAGAACACTTAGGTTAATTTTTAATAATTCTGACTTGGTGGAGCAAGAACGTGGGTTACAGGCAGTTGAGGGGACGAAAATCTAAGGGTTTTTCTCTATCTCCTTCTTCTTTATTTCAATTGCTTGTGTGATTAACACTCATTTAACGATGTTCAATCCACAAATGAGTGGCTAAATCCTCTTCTTGCTGAGGTTAAGAACAATGGTATTGAAATGTAATTATTGATCAATTGGTTTTTTTTTCCTTTTCTTCCATGGTTGTTCTATTGATTCTTGTTCTTACTGCATTAATGTGTGGCCAATGTTAATGTATATCTAAAAAGTCCGGTTTCACTCAAGAGAGCAAGAAATTGGAAAGTTGTGAATTGATATGATATGATCTTTTCTTAGTTTGGGAAAATTGAGAATTGATTTACCTTCAGGATAGAGATATACTTGAAAGTCGTATTAGTCAATTACGGAATTGGGTTTGTATGGCTAGAACATGAATTTCGTCTTATCACAGAAATGTAGGTGGAAGGTTCATGCTTCTTAAGTTGGGTTAAATACGAGAGTTTTAATCCATAGACAATAATTCTTGACTAGCAATCGGAGGAAAGATAAATCAAATTGTATCAATAATTTATTTCTCTACATGTTCATTCAACCTCAGCTTGCTCATACATATAGTTCAGACTCAAATTGTATATTCGTTTTAGAATTAGTATAAAATTAGAAACCAAAATATCAAACTCTTCTTAACATTGTTGTCTGCATTTTTAGAGTTAAAGTTTATTGACACGTGAGTAGATTGTTACCATAGCCCAGTCCCTGTGGGATCGATACTTGGCTTACTTGAGCCACTTTATTACTTGTTCGACCACATGCACTTGCGTGTAGTTGTGAAAAACACCAAACATGAACCTTCTCCATAGCCTCATGAGCTGAATCTGGACCTATCAATGAGCTTCACCAACCTCAAACCAACCAATAGGTGATCTACACCTCTGCCCATAAAGAGCCTCAAACGAAGCCATCCGAATGCTAGAATGGTATCTATTGTTATATGCAAACTCAATGAGAGGCAAATGATCATCCTAATTACCCTTGAAATCAATCACACATGCTCTCAACATATCCTCCAGAGTATGAACGGTCGGCTCCGCCTGACCATCTATTTGCAAGTGAAATGTTGTGCTAAGCTCGACTTGAGTATCAAGTCCCTACTGAAATGATCTCAAAATCTGGGAGTTAAACTGAGTACCTCTATCTGATATGATGAACAAAGGCAGTCTATGCAACTGAACTAACTCCGGAATGTACAATTTGCCATATTCCTCTATGGAATCAGTAGTTTTAACCGGTAGAAAATGAGCTTCCTTAGTCAATCTATCTACAACCACCCAAATAGAGTCATACTATCGAAGAGTGCTAGGAAACCCTGTAATGAAGTCCATATTAATCTCTTTCCACTTCCATGTTAGGATACTAATATCTTGGAGTAGACCTCCAGGTCTTTGATTCTCAACCTTCACCTATTGACAATTCGGACACTTAACCACAAATTCTGCTATGTCCTTTTTCATACCATTCCACTAATAGACTTCCCATAGGTCACGGTACATCTTGGTCGCACCTGGATTTATAGTATATCTGGAACCATGAGCCTCGTGCAACATCTGATCTCTCAAATCATCAACACTCGAAACACACAAACTACCTTGATACGTAAGCACACCATCTCCCCCTTTGGAGAAGACCTCCACCTTTCGCTTCTGATCGGCTTCCTTCAACTTTACCAAAATAGGATCCTCATCATTTCTATCTTTGACCTCGGTCACAAAGGAAGATTCTAATCCATTCCAAACAATGACACCACCATCCATCGAGTCAACAAGATTAAATCCTAGTCATGCAAGTAGATGCTCATCCTTCACTAACTATTTCCTTTCCTCATCTACGTAGGACACACACTCCATAGAAAGCCTACTAAGAGCGTCTGCCACCACATTTGCCTTACCCAGATGATAAAGGATGCTCATATCATAATTTTTGAGAAGCTCCAACCATCTCCTTTGACATAGATTTAAATCCTTCTGGGTAAACACATACTGTAGGATTTTGTGGTCCATAAACACATCTACTGTCACGAACCAAACATAAGCCCGGATCAAGACACGGGACAAGGAACCCCAAGTGGCTCCAAGTCGACTCATGGCATAATCGTAGCATAACACTATCAGAATAACAACCAACAGAAAACATAACTGAGTAGAAGCTAACTGAAAGAGTCTAATTAATATCTATAAGAACAAAAAAAAAAATTGATACAAAAGCTGAAATATACAAGTCTAAAAGCCTCTACTACACTAATGAGTTGCTGGGACAAGCCCCCAACTAATTCCTAAAGTATGAAAACTAAAATATAACTAAAATAGGAAAATATAGACCTCGTCCTCGAGAGATGAGGAATCACCACAGTCAGTTGAGATAGAAATGGAGCATGTATAACTGTGTGGCTGAGTCTGGAAACCTGAATCTATATCATGAAATGATATAACACATAAAGTATGCAGTCAGTACTTGAAATGTACTGAGTATGCAAAAAGCGTAAAGAAACTAAAACATGCAAGTATACTGGAAGGTAGTAAACTGAGTATATCACTGAACATCTAACTGAACTAAAATACAATAACCCTGTTAGAGATATACATGTATATTGACATGAAGATTTTATTTGAAAACATTTACATAAGCATTATCAAATTGATGCATAAGGGTTATGTATTGTACATGTATTGAGAACCAAAGTTGTAACTGTTATCATACCCTGTACTAACTAACTGTTGATAACTGAGATTGAACTCTATAAGACTGGTTTAAGCTGATGTCTGAAACTATACAAAGTTGAGCTGAACTGATATTGTGGACTGAGCTGAGGGATACATTCTCGACTATGGAGTGTCCCTAACTGACTAAAGGATCCATTCTCTGGTGTTTATACTCCCTAACTGAACTAAGGGAAGCATTCTTGGCAATTGAGAATCCCTGACTGAGCTAAGGGAGACATTCTCGGCTAATGAGAATCCCTAACTGAGCTAAGGGAGAAATTCTCTGCTAATGAGAATCCTGCATTAAGCTAAGGAAGACATTCTCTGCTATGGAGAATTCCTGACTAGAGTGAGGAAAATATTCTCGGCTATTAAGAGTCCCGATAAAATTTTTACATGAAGGTACCAATTTGACATTCATTCATATAGTCTAATCTACTTCAGCTAATCAGAGATCTGAGTGTTCAACTAATTATATCATAATGAATTCATTTAAAATTAGACCAGGGCTACTTTCTACTATCAATAAGCCTGAAAGTCTGAAAGATCATAATCATGCTTTATCTCAAAGTTCATAACATTTCAATCCCGAATTCATAGCATGTGTCATATATTCTAGATTCATGAAGGCTCCATATGTTCAAGTCATACTTTAACCATATACACCGAAATCATAGTGAAAACAGGTACATACATCATATTCAGCAAAGCCCATAAGTTCTAATGATGTTCAACATATACACTAAAACATATATTATAGGTTTACTGAAACCCATATGATTGATTCTTGCTTTAAACATATATAATGAGATCATGGTAAGAGTATGTGAATATTTCATGAAACCCCATTTCGAAATTTACACTAAGTCATGGTGAAAATTCTATAATCATGCTATTTCCATATCATGAGCATAATTCAAGAACTTGAAGGAAATTTCGTAAACATACATGACTAATAATCATGATGGGCCTTAGAATTCATAGAAGGCATGTTACACCCCGTAAATTCTCGACATGTAGATGGCCTATTCGCATGTTGGTTAAGAGTTTTAGAATGCCATACATGCTAGAAAAAGGCCCGGGGGAAGATCGGACAAGCGCCAAGTCGGCGCGTTGCAAGGCAAATGCGACTTATATATCGCATTCGACGAATGCGACTTATAAATAACATTCGATGAATGAGACTTATAGGTCCCAACTATACAAATCCTCCAACTTCGGTTTTTAACTTCATTTCTTCATTTTATTTCTAGAACATGAAGAGAAACAGAGGGTGCAAAGGGTTTGAGGAAATTTCCTTCCGATTATGCCATTATACGCGGTCCAAACTTGGTATAACCTTGGGTAGTGAGGTATTAAGCAGCGAGGAGCATTCCTACGAGTTTAGTTTCGTGAAATTCGGCCGGCGAAGCGTTGTGCTACCGAGCTAAGGTAAGTAGAATTGCTCCAAATTAGTATCAATATAATCCTAGCCCTAAAGTGAGTATTTCTCCCTTCTGGACTTTTGAGAAATAGCGAGTTTTCGACGGTTTTTCGATAAGCCAAAGTTTGGTCTATATATATATTAAAAGTGATATTTTCTTCTAGAATATTAGCGTATTTAGTTCTAATTGATATATATATGAATGCAGTTGGGAGAAAAAGCATAAGTACTGACCGAGCTATGCCAGTTAGTTGGGAAATCAGAAGCGAAGGTATGTAAAGATAGTTCCTTCGGCAAGTTAGTAATTCAGTATAGCAAATAGCGTGAACTATAGAAGAAAGTGTTCAGAAGTCGAGAATTGAGTCCAGTATGAATCTAGCAAGCATGTTTTATAATGTTATGATATATTCAGAATAAAAGTTAGTAAAGCAATATCAGTCAGTCAGATAATATCTCAGATACAGTATAGCTTAGTATGAGAATCCGTTTCATGCAGAAAAGAGTTCAGAATAAGAAATAAGAATACAGATAGTATTTTTAGATCGAATATGCTTGCTATATGTGATTATTGTTTGTTGAGACCTGTTTGTGCTATGAGGGCACCCCTAGAGTTTCCTTGCCGCCCCAACGTTAATAGTTGTGTGGACTCGCTTGCCAGAGGGTGAGAATACGTCACTCTAGGGAGTGGCGTGCCGTTCGCAGTAGGACGAAGATGGGATGCAGCATTCCCCATATTAGGCTGATCAGCATAGCAGTATAGCTTACCCTGTCGAGCGCTTGCGCCCAAGGGGCAGTTTACAGTTTACAAATACAGATTACAGTTTACAGATAAAGGAGTCCTCCGAACTCAGATACAGTTATAGTTAGGGGCCCAGAGAGCCCAAGCTGCATACCTAGGGGGCCGGTAAAGATGCTCGTAGTTAGTAGGTGAGTGGAGTGATTTATTTTTGGATGGTTTTGACCCGGGTAGGGGTATATAGATTGTGTGTTGGTTGGCACCTTCTGGCTTATGGGGGCTGGTATAGCTCCTTGTATGTTATATATATGTATATACATGATATCTATTAGCTAATAGACTGCAGTTCGCCATGACAACAGGTATGATTCTACCTTACCTTCAGTATAGATAAGCTTATTCCAGATCCTGCTAGTCCAGACAGTTTCAGATACTTTCTGCTATTCCGCATTTACTAGCATTGTTGTTTATATTCAGTTATATTCAGTTTGCTTTACATACTCGGTACCAGTGGTACTGACGCCCGTTTGGGGCGCTGCATTACTTGCTTGCAGGTACCTATAGACGAGGAGCCGATCCCTCGTGATCCTAGCTAGCACAAAGTCATCAGCTCCTGTTATCCGGAGCTTGATATTCAGAGGTGTATATCATTTTCTTTTGTTGTATAGTAGGGGTAGGTCGGGGCCCTATCCCGACCATCTTATCAGTATTCTTAGAGGCTTGCAGATTGTGTCTATATCTCCCTGTGGTTAGTCGTGCCGGTCATGTGGGGCCGTGCGTATGTTTAGTTATTTATGTTGGCCGTGTGGGGCCCAATCTAGTTAGTAGTGGTGACCTTGTCGGTCACATGGCTGTTTAGCATTTGTTATTTTGATTTAGAAGCATGGTGGCCTTGTCGGCCCGCATAGGCTCCCTTATATTGATATGATTCTGGTTAGCTGTTGTTATTGTACATGTGGTTATAGGCCTAGTCGGCCGGAGGCTATATTTACAGCCGCTATATAGCCCGTTGATTCTGTGAATTAGAGTTAGAGTTATCCAGGCACCAGATGTGCTTAGGCTCAGTAGTCTAGCAGTTCAGGTCCTAATAAGGCACCAGGTGCCTGTCATACCCCCCAAGGCGGGGTGCGACAAACTTGGTATCAGAGCAGGTCGTGTCCCAGGGAGTCTGCAAGCCGTGCTAAGTTGAGTCTTGTCTATGGATGTGTTGTGCACCACATACTATAGGCAGGAGGCTGCAAGGCATAATAAAATGGTTACTCTTCCTTCATATTCAGTCGTGCCATAGAGCAGTACAGTATAGGGTTGAGTTCCAAAAAGTTATCATACTCTTTGTTTACAAATAAAATGGCAGACCAGCGACACCCTGCCACAGGTAGAAGGCTAGATACCGCAGTAGGAGAAGGCACCAGCAAGATGCCTCGGCTTCATTTAGAATTAGCCCGATCTGAGGGCGACATAGAGGCATCATCACAGCCTTCTCAGCAGTCCCCATCTCATCAGGAGCCATTCGGAATGACATAGCCTCCGATAGCTCCTATACCTACACCATCTGACCAGGAAGTTCGCAGTGTTGTAGTTATGCTGGCACAAATGATGGCTACTCAGTGCCAGTCAGTGCCACCTGTAACAGCAGAGCCATCAGGCGGATCTGGCAGTTCGAGGGTCAGGGAATTTTTTTGCATTAGGCCCCCACAATTCACATGGTCATATCAGGCAGAGGACCCCCAGGATTTCCTAGATCAAATGCAGAGAATCTTTCGAGTCATGCATGTAACGCCTACAGAATCAGTTGAGTTAGCAGTATTCTGGTTGCAAGACATAGCTGTGTTGTGGTACAATAGCTGAGAAAGGTCTCGAGGGAGAGATGTTGCCCCTCCGACCTGGTCCAGCTTCTCGGAGGCCTTCCTGGATCGTTATTTGCCATGGGAGATCCGGCAGGCCCGGATGGATCAGTTTTTGCACTTGGAGCAGGGGCGAGGAGTGTACGAGAATACGCCCTACAGTTTGACTCCTTAGCCCGCTATGCTCCAGCTTTTGTGGAAACCATGCCATCTAGAGTCCATCGGTTCATTATGGGTCTGAACCCAGAATACATTGAAGCATGCATGACAGCTACATTACGGGAAGATATCGACATTGCTCGGGTGCAGGCCTTTGCCCAGACTATTGAGGGCCTTAGATAGCGGTAATAGGACAGTAGATGTATAGATCAGGGGCAGCACCGCAGGGATAGATCAGATGAAATACAGAGGGAGATTCAGAGAGGACCCAGGCCCCGGTTGTCAGACAGGCCCCCTAGACCCCCACCTCTATCACAACAGCAGAGGGGTAGATTTATTCGTCGAGGGCAGTTAGAGTTTGGTGGCAGTTCTCGAACGGTGGATTCACCTCAGTAGAGGAGGGTAGAGCAGAGTAGATACACACCCCCACCCTGCCCTATTTGCAATCGGCCTCACACCGGAGCTTGTAGATATGGCTCCACAGGGTGTTATATATGCGGGCAGGAGGGTCACATGATGAGAGATTGTTCGGCCAGGGGGCAAGGTAGCCGAGATAGCCAGGATAGGACATTAGTAGGGCCACGAGCTCTAGCAGCCTCGGCAGGGCGTAGGCCCTCAAGTTAAGCAAGTAGAGGCCGAGGTAGATCAGGAGCCTCTAGTTCAGGTACGGGCTCAAGCCATACCTATGCATTACCAGGGAGACAGGACTCAGAGGCGTCTCCAGATGTGGTAACAGGTATGATGACTATTTGCTCATACCCTGCTTATGTATTGATTGATCCAGGGTCCACTTTGTCCTACGTTTCCCCATTTGTCGCTCAAAAGTTCAGTGTTGCACTAGAATTGCTACAGCAACCCTTTCCTGCAGCTACACTCATCGGTGACTCCATTATAGCTAGCAGAATTTATCGAGGGTGTACAGTAGAGGTTGCTGATCGTCAGACCATAGTAGATCTGGTAGAACTAGAGATGATTGATTTCGATGTCGTTATGGGTATGGATTGGTTGGTGCCATGTTATGCTAACATAGAATGTTGGATCAAGATGGTCCGATTCCACTTTCCAGGGGAGGCAGTGCGAGAGTGGAAGGGAAGCACAGCTATGCCAAAAGGTGGGTTTATTTCCTACCTTCAGGCGAGGAATTTGATAGCTAAGGGATGTATTTACCACCTAGTCAGAGTTCAGGATGTTCGGGTAGAGTCTCCGACACTCCAGTCTGTTCTAGTGGTGAATGAATTCCCTGATGTATTCCAGATGAGCTACGTGGTATTCCCCCAGAAAGGGAAATAGATTTTGCAATTGACTTGCTACCAGGCACGCAGCCCATATCAATTCCTCTGTATCGTATGGCTCTTGCTGAACTCAAAGAATTAAAGGAGCAGCTGAAGGACCTGCTAGATAAGGGTTTTATCAGGCCGAGTACTTCACTGTGGGGTGCGCCGGTACTCTTTGTGAGAAAGAAGGATGGCTCGCTCCGCATTTTTATATACTACCGGTAGCTAAATAAGGTTACAGTCAAGAATAAGTATCCGCTTCCCAGAATAGATGATTTATTTGATCAGTTACAGGGGGCCAGATATTTTTCGAAGATTGACTTACGGTCGGGATACCATCAGGTTCGAGTCCGTGAAAGAGACATTCCCAAAATAACCTTCAGAACCCGATATGGCCACTTTGAATTCCTAGTTATGTCATTTGGGTTGACGAATGCCCCAACAGTATTTATGGACCATATTAACAGTACCTTCAGACCATACCTAGACCTATTCATGATAGTATTTATCGATGATATTCTGGTGTATTCTCATTAAAAGGCAGACCACCAGGCTCATTTACGGACAGTGCTCCAAATTCTCAGGGACCTTCAGTTGTATGCTAAGTTCTCTAAATGTGAATTCTGGCTGAACTCAGTAGCTTTCTTGGGGCATATTGTGTCGGATGTTGGTATACAGGTTGACACGTAGAAAATAGAAGCTGTCAAAACATGGCCTAGACCTACCACTCCGACCGAAGTCCGCAGTTTTCTGGGATTAGCAGGATACTACAGAAGATTTGTTGAGGGATTCTCCACTATAGCGGCACCTCCGACTAAGCTGACGCAGAAAGCAGTAAAGTTTCAGTGGACAGAGGCATGTGAGCAGAGTTTCCAAGAATTAAAAGACAGATTAACCTCCGCTCCAGTGTTAGCATTACCAGAAGGTACAGAGAGTTATTCAGTGTATTATGACGCATCAGGTATTGGGTTGGGTTTTGTGTTGATGCAGCACGGTAAAGTGATTGCATATGCTTCTAGATAGCTGAGGAAACATGAAAAGGATTATCCTACCCACGACCTGGAGTTAGCCGCAGTGATCTACTCCTTAAAGATATGGATACATTACTTGTAAGGAGTCCATGTGGATATTTTCATAGATCATAAGAGCCTACAGTATATCTTCACTCAGAGGGAGTTGAATTTGCGACAGTGTCGTTGGTTGGAGTTATTGAAAGATTATGACGTGGACATTCTATATCATCCGGGAAAAGCCAATGTAGTAGCAGATGCTCTCAGCCATAAATTGATGGGGAGTTTCGCGTATTTGCAGCCCGAGCAGCGGGAGTTGGTCAGAGAAATACATCAATTAGCCAGCCTAGATGTTTGTGTAGCAAAAACAGAGGACAACAGAGTGGTAATTCAAAACACCGCTATGTTGTCATTAGTTGTTGAGGTAAAAGAACGGCAATATGAAGATCCTGACCTGGTCTAGCTTAAGGACAGGATTCGGCAAGGGAAAGCACCAGATTTTCAGGTAACTGAGGATGAAGTGCTACAATGTAAGGGCCGTCTCTGTGTTCCAGATATTTCAGGGCTTCGCCAGCAGATTTTGAATGAGGTACATTACGCCCGCTATTCTCTCCACCCAGGCGCGACAAAAATGTACCACGATATCAAGGAGATCTGCTGGTGGCCAGGTATGAAAAGGGAAATAGCAGAATTTGTAGCCCAATGTGCTAACTACCAACAGGTAAAAGCGGAACACTAGAAACCAGGCGGGTTAAATCAAGACATAGCTATGCCTCTTTGGAAGTGGGAAGCAATAAACATGGATTTTGTAGCAAGATTACCCCGTACCAGGCATAGAAATGATTCCATTTTGGTAATTGTTGACAGACTGACGAAATCAGCCCATTTCCCACTAGTAAAAGCTACTTTCTCTGCCGAAGATTACGCCGAATTGTATATCTGAGAAATAGTTAGATTACATGGTGTTCCTGTATCTATTATCTCTAACAGAGGAGCACAATTTACAGCTAGATTTTGGCAGTCATTTCAGAGAGTTCTGGGAACGCAGATTAATTTGAGCACATCATTCCACCCTCAGACAGATGGATAGGTGGAACGCACTATTCAGACGCTCGAGGATATGCTACGGGCGTGTGTGTTAGACTTTGGAGGTAGCTGGGACGAGCATTTGCCACTTATTGAGTTTTCTTATAATAATAGTTATCACTCAGCTATCCAAATGGCGCCCTTTGAGGCACTCTATGGGCAAAAATGTAGATTGCCAGTCGGCTGGTTTGAAGTGGGAGAGTCAGCGGTGATTGGGCCAGATATTATTCATCAGTCAAAGGAGAAGGTAAAGCTTATCAGAGAACGCCTACTGACTGCACAGAGCGGCCAAAAATCATATGCCGATGTGTGGCGCAGGGACCTGGAATTTGATGTGAATGACTGGGTATTTCTGAAAGTATCTCCAATGAAAGGGTTGATGAGATTCGACAAGAAAGGTAAGCTCAGTCCGAGATTCATTGGGCCTTATAAGATTCAGCATTGAGTAGGCCGAGTGGCATACGAATCGAACTTGCCTCCAGAATTAAAATCCGTTCATCCAGTTTTCCACGTATCTATGCTAAGGAAGTGCATAGGAGACCCTTACAGAGTTGTCCCAGTCTAGGACATCCAGGTTCCGGAAGAACTGGCCTATGAAGAGGTTCAAGTAGCTATCTTAGATAGACAAATTCGTAGATTGAGAACTAAAGATATTGCATCTGTCAAGGTACTGTGGCGTAACAAGAACCGAGAGGAGATGACTTGGGAGGCAGAGGAAGATATGGAAACCAGATATCCTCACTTGTTTCAAGCCTAGTCAGTCAAGAGGTATGTTAGTATTGTTATTTTATGCAGTGCCTTATAGTATATGTGTAAATGAGATAATCGACTCGAATCTTTTGTCTGATGAATGCTATAGTATTGTGAGGAGTAGTTGTATTGGACTCTTCTGCATTTTAGTTTTTCGAGATAGTCCATATTATAGGGGAAACTCTGCCAAAATATTTCTAAGAATAAGTTGAGTAAGTCGACAATTCCCATAAATAGAAATTTACATTCGAGGATGAATGTTCTTAAGTGGGGGGAGGATGTTACACCCCATAAATTCTATGATATATATATATGAATGTAGTTGGGAGAAATAGCAGAAGTACTGACAGAGCTACGCCAGTTAGTCGGGAAATCCGAAGCGAAGGTATGTAAAGCTAGTTCCTTCAGCAAGTTGGTAATTCAGTATAGCAAATAGCGTGAACTATAGAAGAAAGAGTTCAAAAGTCGAGAATTGAGTCCGGTATGAATCTAGCAAGCATGTTTTATAATATTATTATATATTAGGAATAAAAGTTAGTAAAGCAATATCAGTCTGTCAGATAATATCTCAGATACAATATAGCTCACTATGAGAATTCGTTTCATGCAGAAAAGAGTTTAGAATAAGAAATTAGAATACAGATAGTAATTTCAGATCGAACATGCTTGCTATATGTGATTATTGTTTGTTGAGACCAGTTTGTGCTATGAGGGCACCCCTAGAGTTTCCTTGTCGCCCCAGGGTTAATAGTTGTGTTGACTCGCCCGCCGGAGGGTGAGAATACGTCACTCCAAGGAGTGGCATGCCGTCCGCAGTAGGACGAAGATGGGATGTAGCATTCCCCATATCAGGCTGATCAGCATAGCAGTACAGCTTTCCCTGTCGAGTGCTTGCGCCCAGGGGGCAGTTTACAGTTTACAGATACAGATTACAGTTTACAGATACAGGAGTCCTCTGGACTCAGATACAGTTATAGTCAGGGGCCCAGAGAGCCAAAGCAGCATAACCAGGGGGCCGGTAAAGGTGATCGTAGTTAGTAGGTGAGTGGAGTGATTTATTTTTTGATGGTTTTGGCTCGGGTAGGGGTATATAGATTGTGTGTTGGTTGGCACCTTCGCTCTTATGGGGGCTGGTACAGGTCCTTGTATGTTATATATATGTATATACATGATATTTATTAGCTGATAGACAGCAGGTCGCCATGATGACAGGTGTGATTCTACCTTACCTTCAGTACAGATAAGCTTATTCCAGATCCTGCTAGTCCAGACAGTTTTAGATACTTTCTGCTATTCAGCATTTACTAGCATTGTTGTTTATATTCAGTTATGTTCAGTTTGCTTTACATACTTGGTACCAGTGGTACTGACGCCCGTTTGGGGCACTGCATTACTTGCCTGTAGGTACCTATAGACGAGGAGTCGATCCCTCGTGATCCTAGCCAGCGCAGAGTCATTAGCTCCTGTCATCCGGAGCTTGATATTCAGAGGTGTATATCATTTTCTTTTGTTCTATAGTACAGGTAGGTGGGGGCCCCGTCCTGACCATCTTATCCGTATTCTTAGAGTCTTGCAGATTGTGTTTATATCTCCCTGTGGTTAGTTGTGCCGGTCATGTGGGGCCGTGCATATGTTTAGTTATTTATGTTGGTCGTGTGGGGCCCAATCCAGTTAGTAGTGGTGACCTTGTTGGTCACGTAGCTGTTTAGCATCTGTTATTTTGATTCAGAAGTAACTAGTCAGCATGGTGGCCTTGTCGGCCCACATAGGCTCCCTTATATTGATATGATTCTGGTTAGCTGTTGTTGTTGTATAGGTGGCTATAGGCCTGGTCGGCCGGAGGCTGTATTTACAGCCGCTATATAGCCCGTTGATTCCGTGAATTAGAGTTAGAGCCATCCAGGCACCAGATGTGCTTAGGCTCAGTAGTCTAGTAGTTCAGGTCCTAATAGGGCACCGGGTGCCATTCATACCCCCTAAGGCGGGGTGTGACAAGGCATATGAGAATTCATCCATAAATCAAAATCCTAAAACATGCTTCTATAGAAATCAAGGGTTTAGGGTTTTAGTGTAAAAATTTGGGACACAAGGATGAAAGGAGATCCTTTCTGAAGTCCCACATACCTTGCTTGAAGAAATCCCCCACAAGAACTTGAATCTTGAAGCCCTTGAAGAAACCCTAGGTGATCCTTGAGCTTGTCAGAACAAGAAGAAGAAGAAAACCTTACGGTTGATTTTTAGAATGAGGGGCTTAGGCTTGTGAAAACCCCAATGTTTCGACCCCTTTCAACACCCAAAATGATACCATTCAAGAACTGCGAGTATAGGACTTTACCGAAATACCCCTAGGGTTAAAATAAAAAACCTGCTCGATCAGTGACCACGACCATCACCACGAGTCTTTGGTCCTTACAATGACTCGTGGTGACCATCGCTGCCACTGGGGAAAATTTCCCAGCTTCTGCTTCTTCAACCAACGACCAACAGGACGACTTGATTCTTGTGTGTGCACATTGTCTAGAATTTGCCTCGAGTGTGATTCAAGGCAAAATCCGAGACTTCGCTCACTTAGAACATGATCTTAGTCTTTATTTGGATAGTCACTTTTCCACAAAACTGACCTCCTTGAACATCAATCCTTGTTAGCCAAATTTTGGGCCTTTAACCCTTCTTCTTGGAAACCACATTACAAACGTATTACCTTTTTAGTCTTCTTCATTGGCACCCATCCTCCGTAACTGTTAGTGATGAAATAAAAATAGGCTTGAATCCTAAGATATGGAAAGATAAGGAAGTGAAATGAAGTGTAGGCAAACACCTAGGTTTGGAGGTATGCATAAAAGGGAAAGATATAAGCGTCAATGTGAGGTAGAACCAAATTATTTGATTAAAAGAATGAAATAGTTTCTTGAAAAACATCTAATCAAAAGAAAAAGAAGAATAATAAAAAGTTGAATGGTGCTATCTGTTGCTTAGGTAAGGCTAAATGTAGAATCCAAGGTGTTATAAGGGGTGGTTTCTTGATGAAAAAAGTGAATGATGAATAAGGAAAGATAAGGTGAAGTAGTCTGATAATTACGACGGGATGTTTGATTATGTTCACAGAATGCATTAGAGAGGATAAAGTCACTAGAGCTAAAATTTGTCCTACCCTTACCCCTAGCCATCATTATGACCCGCAAATCCTTAGTGATTCCAAGTATAGAAACTCTACATTAGTGGCAAGTTACATGAATGGCAAGCCTATGGGTCAATTGTGCATGTACTTGAATACCTTTGGGACAGTGAATGTCATTGCTTTATTCTATATGTCATTCCCCACCCTGGGGCGCATGACTGGCACCTAGTGCCACACTGGAATCTGGCTAACCTGGCTAGGCTTATGCACATCTGGTGCATTCCTGCAACTCAATTCAAGAAAAAAATAAGTTATATCTCGACTGTAAATATAGCCTCCGACCAACAAGACTATATAGCCACCTATAAATGAAACCAGCTAACAAACAGCAAGCAATAGAAGGGAACCCTATGCGGGCCGACAAGACCACCATGTTGTCTAGTTATAACTGAAATGAAAATCAGGCAAATATAAGTATACTATAGCCGATAAGGCCACTATCTAATAGCTAAACAAGGCCCCACACGACCATCATACAAAATAAAACATATATAGGCCCCACACGAACAAGAACGAACTAACCACAGGGAATTTGTAAATCGGTAAGCCTCTAGGAGTGGAATAATGGTCGGGACAAGGCCCCGACCTACCTATACTGTACAATCAAAAGAGCAAACCTTCTAACTAAGCAGCTCCGGAGGAAGGGAGTTAACTATACTGCTGACTCAGGTTGAAAGCTAAGGAGGTCCTGATTCGCGTCTGTCCGCACTTGCAGGCAAGTAATGCAGCACCCCAAGTATGGGTGTCAGTACAATATGTATAGAATATGTAAGGCAGTAAATAAGTTGTTAAATAATAAAAGTAAATAGAGAGAAGGGGAAAAAAGATTAACCTATAAGCTGGCTTATTCGTAATCTGCATCTAGCAAAACACTACACATATATGAGCTATGACTATACAATCATATATTTGTTAGGTATGGCTAGCAGACAAGAATGAAAACAAGAAGCTAACCTAGCCCCCATAATCCTGAAAGGTACAATCAACATAAGATAACCCGCTCGGGCCCCCATAAGCCCTGTCGAGCACACTGCAATCTATATACTCATAACCTGGTTTCTATGACACTACTGGTGCTATAGAAAACCTACCAATCCCCTGGGTCTGCAACTGAGCGCACTTTGCTCCTAATCTGTAGCTGTGTATGAGCCTGGTGGACTCCTGATAACTGCAGCCTAGACACCAGGCTCGACGAGGATGTGATGCCGATACGGCATAAAGATAATAGTCAAGCCATAGAATGGACTGTAATATGGCCCTTGGGCCTCTGCATCATCCCTTGGGATGATATATCACTCCTTGGAGCAACTTCATATAGCCCCTGGCAGGCGGCGACACAACTAGTAACCCTGGGGTGGTTACGGAAGGCTCCTAAGTAAGGGAAACCCTACCCGAGTTGCTATATTGAAGTGTCAATCTAGCCACTCAAAAGGTGCATTGGCCTTCTGGGCCTAACTCAACCTCTGGTCACCCCTAGAATAATCTATATGGCTACTAGTAGGCACATCATGTGCACTTGTATTTGATTAGAGGATCCTGGTGGTGCTCATAATCTCCGACTGTCTAGAACAAATAGGGAGAGATCTGAAGTGGCCTAATAATACTTTGAATGTCCTATTCGGGCATCTATAACTTACAAGCAACTGTAGGGTCGCAGATGACCAATAACTTAGTCCTTTTACTTAGAACGGCTGTAGGACTTCTACTGACCAGACATGCTTTTGAGCGGTCAGTCTCTAATCCCCCGTAGGCAGCTTAATGACATTCTTAGCCTGAGGCTAATATTGTGCTAACACGGTTCTAGTCCTTTAGCCCTTAACTTAGTCTGTTCAGATTTTATATGACTTTCCTAGGCAATTCCTAACTTTGCAGTTAATCTTACCTGGGCGGTCACCTGAACCTTGAGCGTCTCAGAGGATCAGGTTGGAGCGTTGGTCCCACCCCCAACTACTAATAAGGTCCCCTTCCTTAGGGTACCTATGGGTCTATTTGAGCTGATCGACTGGGATGGCTTTCTAGGCAACCTGTATGATGAATACTAAGTCAACTGGAACTGACAATCACTGGTAGTAGTTAACTAGATGGCAGGCTGTTACTAAGTTCACTAGACAACCCTAGTACCACTAACTCTAAAGTATGGCCATCCTATCAAAATTCCTGGCTCAAGGGCATGAGGATACACCAATGGCCTCTGGGCGTGCTTCACTAACAATACAGGCGCCAATTGGTAGTTATATCACCTAGAGGCGCCTATGTTGTTCAACTTACTAACTTAGGCCTAATTACTATCCATGAGCTTCTAAGGTCTAGGTCTGACAATGAAACATACAATTCTACTAACACAATAACCTGGAGGATAAAAGAGTATATGAAGCTTCTAGCGTGTGTCACACTTAGCATGTTCCTTCCCGACAAGGGATACTACGGTATAATCTTTACACGTTTTCTAGCAGCTAACCACAATATATATATTCATAGTCTACAGAAAACAGCTGACCACAACATGTCTAATCACAATCTATTGGTAGCAACTATTTTCAACATATGGGACCATTACTTCCATACAAGAACATAAGTCGTAGCACTGTACGAAGAGAATAACTTGCCGAGGGATAAGCCTTACATACCTCGATTATCGTTTCCTGAATAGCTGGCCAGTTTCAACTTGTATTCAACAGCTCTTTCCAACTATAACCGTAATACTAGGAGAAAGAGACTAATTTCAATACCAAATTCCACTTAAAATGACAACTTTGATACTAATAACAATAATACTTCAACTTCACAAAGTATGGTCAAAAACCTATAATTTCCTGAGAGTTCAGAAGGGAGAAATGCTTACTTGAAGCCTGTGATCGTTTAGGATTTAGTTTGGAGCAATTCTAACAACTTCTACTCGGTAGAGTTCCGATTTGCCGAGCGGATTTTGAGAAAATAACTCCGTAGTATTGCTCCTTGCAACATAGAACTCGATACCTAAAGTTAATTTGAGTTTGGACCGTGTTTGATAGCATAATCAGATGAAAATTGGTTAAAAGTTGTGCGTGACTCTATTTTGGCTGTGGCAAGCTAATTGGAAATGATTCAATCAAACAAAGTAGGTTTATATAGTATTATAGCGGTGGCAGGGGGTGTGCAGCGTGCCCTGCATCGCGCTGCACCAGAGGCGCGACGCACCAGTGCCTTCGCCAAGGCAGGCTACTCGATACGGTGCCCAGTGTGCCGGCCTCAAGGCTTCGGACCCCATTCGCTTGACAACATGATCGTACACCCACCTCCCGGACCTTCTTCTGGAGGTTTTGTATGCTAGAATTCTCAATACATATGTGCACATGACAATCGCACTACGGAAGTTTACGTGGTGTAACACTATAATCCCTAAGTGTGAATTGCCTAATTATGAGTGAGATTCTCTCTTTGTGTGAGTGGAATCACTTTCTTGGAGTACATTCTAAGATTGTTCTTTCAATTAAGAGGTGTGAATGAAACAAATTGACCTTAGGCATTATTACGTGCCCAAGTGTTATTTAATATGTTATTTTAGTCGTGTTTGTTAAATTAATTGATTACATTCTCAGGTAATTTTATATAAATTCGTGCATGAACTAACCAATATGATTAGCTCTTTGTTTTGTAGGTTAAAAATGCTTAGGAGGGGATAAATTGAATAATTCACAAGCAAGAAAGGAGTTGGGAAGGACATGGAGTGATGATGGCAGGAAGTAGATGCCCGTGCCACCAAAGCATTCCATGCAGCACGAGCTGCGCTCAGCAGCGTGCCACAGCAAGGCAGCAGCGCGCTGGCCTATGTGCCACTTCCTAGGCCATGTGCGCGCAAGGCATTGTCAACTGCCGAGTATTCTATGTGTTTCGTACGATCACACCGTGCCACGACCTGTGAGAGGCGTGATGGCCTACTCTCCACGCCCGAAGCCCTTGCCCATGCATTATCAAGGTGAAAATTCCAGTAAGCTTCCGCGTTGCCTCTGTGTCATGGAGGCCAATCAGGGTGTTAGGGTCCGTGACACAGAGCTAGTTCATGGCCGGCCAAAAATTGCAATTTTCTTACTTAGTATAAATTAAACACTTAGCTCCTAAAATCATTTTATCACAAAATATTTCTGGGAAACAGTAAAGGAGCAAAGGGAGAAATGAAGAATTCTACCTAGGGTTCATTGTTTTGCATTATCTTGTAGCTATTCTTGTAAGTACTTTACTCTAATTATTTTCTTGAGTATTTGTACGAACATGAGTGGCTAAAACCCTTTCTCTAGGATTGAGGCCACATGATATGACTGTGAATGCATGAATTCTTCTTTGGTTGGAGTTGTTGGTTGTTGTTTTATCTTACATTCTATATTATTGTTGTTTTTATGCTTGATCACCATGAAAAAAAACTAGTTAAGCTAGGTAAAAGCTTGAAAGAGTAACCCTAGGCACGAGCATAAGAATGTAGGGAGCAAGTTCTTATCTTTACGATTATAGAATCTATACCTAATTAGCCTTGATTGGTTATTAAAATGGAATGATAGCAAGACACCAGCTTAGAATTGTCACATCACTTCTCATAGAAGCAGTTGTGAAGCTAAGTCAGGTTAAATGATTAGAGGTACGAAAGACATAATCAAGAGCATAAACCCCGTAAACCACATCCACAAAGTTGAATTTCCCATAAACTAGGACATCACATCCCCTCTCAATGATTTAATTGTGAGGCTAGTTTGTCATGTTTAGAGGCTCGAGAGACCATGAACATCGCATTTTAACTACGTGAGATAATAATTGATGTTTTCATACTCGAACCATTATGAGTTGTAGCATTGCATGATTATCCCACCTTAACTCTAGTTGCTTCTTATATTGTTTCTAGATTATTTTGTGATCACCCCTATATTTAATTATAATTTCCCGAAACGTCTACAATCAACACTCATGGAAGGTTAATTTTACATTTGAACTTGAACATTAGCTGAATCAGTCCAGTCTCTGTGGGTTCCACATCAAGCTATTAAAAAGAGCCACTATATTACTTGTACGACTGCGTACGCTTGCGCGTGCACTGGGGCACAACAAGTTTTTGGCTTCATTGCCTGGGACTGGCGAAGTTTAGTAAATTTTTCTATTTTGTGTGATTTTTAATTTCCTTAAGTGTTGAAAAACTTGGTCTTAGTCTACTATATTGCAGGTAATAGGTTGTCCTTGCAGAACTATCAAGGAATAGAGAGCTGGTGGAACCTTTGTTGGAACCTGAATGCCAACTACATTTGCTCAGGAGGCAAGCTCTAGAGAGAAAGTTGAATAGGTTACAAGAGCAGTTGCAACAACATCCACCAGTAGAGCAAGCAGAGTTGTTGCCTTAACCAATGGCAGCCCGACCCGTTCTCGAAGTGGCAATCCCACTAGTGACGAATGTGACCTCCAGTATCCGCAAATTAGAGCACGGAAGGAACTTTGAGTTGAAGCAAAACATGATACAGCTATTACATTCTAATTTCTAGTTCACTAGAATGACTCATGAGGACCCATATAAGCACTTACAGAACTTCCTTGAAATTAGTGACACTTTATTCCCTACTGGAGTATCAACTGATTAAGTCCGACTTACACTCTTCCCATTTTCATTATTGGGAGAGGCAAAGAGTTGGTTGAAGGCTCAGCCACCAAATTCCATTACTTCATGGGATGACCTTGAAAGGAAGTTCCTCATCAGATTCTTCCCCTCAGGCAAGACTACCAAGCTCAGAAGTGAAATATTAAGCTTTAAGTAGAGGCCTGAGGAGAATGTATATTTGTCTTGGGAGAGATTCAAGTCGTTGTTGAGAGACTGCCCCCATCACCAGCAGTCCAATAAGGTGTTATCTCACACCATTGTAGAGAGTCTAGACTCACACACGAAGATCCTATTAGACTCTGCATTGGGTGGGAAAGCACTGGAAAAGACATATGAGGAGTTGTACACTCGATTGAACAAAATTGCTCAGGAAATTCCAGAGTGGCACAGTGAATCATAAAGAGGGGTAGGAAAGAGAGTAGGGCTGATAGAGGTGGATGGTGTAAATGCCCTAGCAGCACAGCTAGCTTCATTTCAGCATCAGATGATGACTCAGTTCAACAAATTAAGTATGAACCAACCACAGGAATAGGTCAATGCAATTCAGCATGCTCCAAGTTGGTGTGAATTTGTGGCAATAATGGGTACAATGTAGAATCTTGCAGGGCCAATCCTGTATCGGTGCATTTTATAGGGAATGTTCAAAGAAATAATTATATCTATGGGAACACCTACAATAAGAACTGGCACAGCCACCCAAATTTCTCTTTGAGTGGAAATCAGAGTCAGAGCTACCAGCAATCTCAACAACAGCAGTATCATCAGCAAAATAGGCTGAATGGTGGCCAGCCAAGCATCAACAACATTGAGGAGATGTTGCATAAAATTATGGCTACGTAGACCTAATTGGCAGAGAATCATGCGAGGATGACATCAGATTTGAAAAATCAGCAGTTGGCCACCCATAATCTAGAGAGCAGATGGGTCAATTAGTGGTTTCTCAGCACACAAGACCGCAGGGAGGGTTACCAAGTGACACAGATACAAGCCCCCGACAGGTCAATGCCATCAGTTTGAGGAGTGGCAAGCAACTGGCTGATACACCACCAAAGAAAAAGAGATATGAGGTGCAACTGGAGCTTGTCAGACTGGGTCCATCTACCGAAAAGGGAGATAATCAGAGTATTGTGCAACACAATGAACAATCATCACTACAACCAGCACATATACCACCACCACCATTCCCGCAAAGGCTCAAGAAGAGCAAGGGGGAAGAATGCTTTAAAAAGTTCTTTGATATTTTCAAAGAACTTCACTTCAATTTGCCCTTACTTGATGTTTTGTAGGGAATGTCAAAGTACGCTAAGTACTTGAAAGATGTGGTGGCCAAAAAAGTTAGATTGGTGGATGTTCAATTGACGACACTAACAAAGGAGTGCAGCTATAGGGTAATGAGCAAGTTGCCGAAAAAGCTCAAAGACCCAAGGAGTTTTATCCTCCCCATACAAATTGGTAAAGCTAAAGTGATAAGAGCTCTTTGTGACTTAGGGGAAGCAGTAAATCTAATGCCCCTATCATTGTTTAAAACCTTGGGGTTGGGTCAATCGAGGCCAACACAGGTAATGCTGCAGCAGGCAGACAAGTCCACTGTGGCACTAGAAGGAATAATTGAGGACCTTCTCATCAAAGTGGGTAAGTTTATTATACCCGTTGATTTCATCATACTTGACTTTAAAGATGATGACAACTTACCCCTGATCTTGGGATGACAATTCTTGGCAACAGGAGGAACCATCATAAATGTGAGAGCAGGTACCTTTAAAATGAGGGTTTATGATGAAGAAGAGCTCTTCAGAGTTTACCAAGAGATCAACCCATCCACACACTACAGAGACCTTTGTAAGGTCAGTGTGTTGTTAGAGGCTAAGTGTGGGGTGGTAGATTGTGTGGGTCCACTGTCGTAGGAGATAAGCACATTTCAGCTCGAATCTGATGGAGGGCTTAAGTTAAAGAAGAACTTGGAAGAAGAGAGGGACAGAGTGGAGGCTGTTCCCTCGAAAAATAAAATAAAGAATAAGATGGTTCTCGACAGGGAACACTAGTTTGAGGATATCCTGAGAAGGATAGTCCAAGTCGTGCCGCAATGTAAAATCAGGCGTTGCTTGGGAGGCAACCCAAGGGTACCACAGGTATAATTTTATTTTCCTTTTGTCTTGATTTTTTTATTTTCACTTTTTATTATTGTTGTGGTGATTTAAGCACAGACCAAGGGAAAGTCTGAGTACCCTTAGAAGAGGAAGCTAAAGAGCATGGAAAGAGGATGATTGTAGGGTAGATGACCCACTTTTGCAAAAATAAAGAAAAACATGTTGTCAGCTAGGCCTAGAGGCCTCGGGAAGTATTTCTCACCCTTGTGTTAATTTTTTTATGCTTTGGGGACATAGCATGATTCAAGTGTGGGGTGAAGAAAATTTCAAAATTTTGTGCTTAATGAATTCAGGTGAAGCTAGTGCTTGGTTAGAAATGCATATGTGGTTAAAATTGAAGTTGAGGACATTTCACCCACCCTTTGGCTTTTCTTTTCGGTTCTTTTCTGAAGGGGGCACTTTGAAATGATGAATAAATTTTTTCTTTGTCTGGACATAACTATTTTAGTCATAGTTAGGGACTTTTCCCGACGACAGATGGATGACGACCGTCTTGAGGGAAAATTAGTCAATAGGTTTTCTCTTTGAACCCTTAGCTGATTGATGGCTTGATGTTCTTGTTATGTGCTATACATGATTGTGAGATGCAAGTGTTCCAAATTGTGAAGCATGCTAGCAGTTGTATAACTATGTTTGAGAAACCTAGGCTCTTGAATATGACTCTATATGGTTAAAGCTTAATTTTGAAGTCTTTGGATTAGCTGAGTTAAGAAGTCTACTGAATTTGTCCTGAATTGAGCGTGTGCTTGTGAGTGTAAGGTTTTTGATGATTCCATGTTATTGTGTACTGTCTATAACTTTCCTGGTGTATATGCAAAGCAAAATAAGGGATATCGATTGTAGGATATGATTGAGGCATTTCTTTGAATAAGCGTAATTGTTATCCATCACCTTACCTACCTTTAACATAGGATCCTAGTTATCCGCATTGAGCCTTAAGCCTATTCTTTGATAGCTGCAACATAAGCTTTATCCTTTTCTTTCGATAGCCTTGAATTTTATCTAAAACTCCTAAGCGCTTAAGTGAAAAATGCAAAATAGTTAGGAGCAAGAAAGTGGAAGAAAAAGGAAAAGAGTAGTTGTGGGAGTTGAAGAAAAGACTTGAGGTGCACTTGTTTAAAAACATGAATAAGAGTTAGTAGCGAGCAAAAGTAGAAAAGATCGGAAAGATTGCTTAAGTAATCCTTACTAATAAGCATAAGTGTGCCTAATGAAATGGGGAAACAAAGAGGAAAAATGGGAGTTAAAAAGAATAAAGGTGAAGTAAGAGGATGGAGATTCATAACGAATGGGTGATGTATTAAAAGTTCTTAAGGAAGATTGTCACTATTACTGGACATGATAGTACCTATCCGTCCCTTAGCTTATTTTACAACCCATTGATCTCGGGCAAAATAGCATGCCCAAGTGATACTTTATAACTTAGTTTTGCCTTGTTTATCTACTTAATTATATGCATTCTCATGTATCTCTATGTAAATGTGGATATATACACTAACCAACATGATTAGTTCTTGTTTTTGTAGGTTTACAATGAATTTGAGGAGCTAATCCATGAGTTGGTGAAGTGGAGGCATGGAATCGGAAGTAGAACGCGAACGTCAGCAAGGAGGGTGCACGAAACAGCCCACCTGCGCGTTGGCAACGTGTCACGGAAGGTAGGCTGCACGACAAGTGCCATGACACGCCACCTAACGTGCTGCCCAAGCAGCGTCACACGCTGCCAACGCGGACAGCTTCTGCTTGGCGACTGTTTTGCTTTCCAGTGTGCCTACGTGACGCCTCCGTGTCACGGAGGCATAATGGCGCGATAACCTCCGTGACACAGAGCTATTCCACGCCGGGAATAATTTCTTACATCTCTCATTTACTATAAATGGGTCCCTTAGCTCCTAAAATCAGGAGGTCACAATTTATTTCTGAAAAACTGCCAAGGAGTGAGGGAGAAGTGGGAGAACTCACCTAGGGTTCATCAATTTCATCTTCTCTTCTACAAATTCTTGTAAGTAGGTTACTTTTAATTATGTTTTCTTGTAATTATACGAACATGAGTGGCTAGAACCCTCCCTCTAGGGTTGAAGCCACAAGATATGATTGTGATTTTGCGATTTTGTTTTGGTTTTAAGTTATTAATTGTTGTTTTGTTTTGCATTCTGAATTATGGTTGTTTTTATGACTGATCACCATGAAAACAAGTGGGTTAAGCTTAGGTACATGCTTGAGAAAGATGACCTAGGCAAGAACAAGAGAATGTAGGGAGCAAGATTGTATCTCACGATATGATTTATGTTAGGATAGGAATATACCTAATACCTTAGTTGATAACATGGGATGAGCTAGACACCAACTTAGAATTATCACATCACCACTCGAAGAAGTAGTTGTGAGGCTAAGTTGAGTTAAATGATTAGAGATACGAAAGTTCCTAATCAATAGCATAAACCCAATAAACCACATCCACGTAAATGAATTGCCCACGAACTAGAATGTCACATCCCCGCTCAACTATGTAGTTGTGAGTCTAGTTTGTAGTGTTTAGAGGCTCGAAAGACCTTGAACATGCAATTCTAATTATTTGAGATGAAAATTGATAATTTCATACTTAATACATTACAAATTGTATTATCGCATGATTATCCGGCTTTAACTCTAGTTGCTCCTTTAATTAATTCAGAGTATTTCGTTGACCGCCCCAAGACTTAATTAACTCTATCGAAAACTTTTATAATCAACACTTGCGGCATTTAATATCACACTTGAACTTGATTGTTAGCTGAATTGGTCTAGTCCCTGTGGGTTCGACATCCGGCTCTTAAAAAGGGCCACTATCTTACTTGTACGACCCATACACTTGCGGGCACAACAAGTTTTTGGCGCCGTTGCTAGGGACTCGGCGTAGTTCAGTGAATTTTTCTGTTTTTGTTTGATTTTTAAATTTCCATAAGTGTTGAAAAAAAAAATTCTTTATTAGTTTTAGATTTATTTTAAATTTTTTATTTTTAATCTGATACCCTTCTCAACATGACATCATGGAATATAAATGGTTTAAATGGTGGATACTCATATTTAGGCGAATCTTGTCTTAATTGTGGAGGACCCCACTTATGGAAACATTGTAATACTTGTAATATATGTGGAGGTCAAAATGGCCATTGGGATGGTTGCCCAAATGCATACTCTTTCAATATATGTGGTGGTCAAGATGGCCATTGGGATGGCTGTCCAAATGCATACTCCCCTCCCCCAAGCCCCTACTATGATCCTTCTGTTGTTTTTGCTGATTATAGGAATGATGAAAATGAGGACTTGGAACGTCAAGCTCGAATAGAAGACATGCTAAAACAGATCCTTGAGCAAACAGAAGCAATGAATGAGGAGAGAGAAGCATTGAGAATTCAGCAAGAGGAAAATGGAGAGGCCCTAGAAATGATAAGCAACAAGTTCATGGAGATGAGGGCTGAAGCTGAAGCTTGCTCCGAAGTGCAAGTGACGGTTTTATGCAATACTCAGGAGGGACCACAAGGAAAAGATGAGAGTGAGTTCTTGAAACAAGCTCAACTGTTGGAAGCTCCCGAGAGTCTCCATGATTGTCTTACACGTATAGCCGATCCATTCTTTAAAGAAGAGATAGAGTACCTACCATTTAACATTCATGAGGAGTTAGATGTTAATGTGGAGAAGGTATATACAAGTAAGAAAGTCAAGCAAAATGCAGTTTCAGAGTTGAGGTGTATTGTACCCCACTCGAATCATTTTTCGACATTGAGTTTGGTTGACAACCTAGAACTAGAGTCTTCAAAGCTTGTGGAGAAAGATATAGAGGGGGAACAAGCCCCATATATTCTGAAATTTGCTGATTCTAAAAGAAAGAATGACTTCACTTACTTGAGGGCCAATAAATTTCAAAGGCGACATCTACTGCTTGGTCCTTTCATTTTTTCACCACCACCCCAGGAGCATAAGAGAAAATTAGAGAAGAAATTAGGGGTGAGATTCATATCCTCAAGGTGGAGGAAAAAGTGGTGAAACTTGATACGTCGTGCAGCGATGTAAAATTAGGCGCTGCTTGGGAGGCAACCCAAGGGTACCATGGGTGCCATTTTAATTTCTTGCATTTGTGTAGATTTTATTTATTTTTCATCTTGTGTTGTTTTTGGTGGAAGTTAAGCACAGATGGAGGGGAAGTCTGAGTACCCGTAGAGGAGGAAGCTAAAAAGCATGGAAGAGGAAAAGTGTGGGGTCAAATACCCACTTGTTGAAAGGAAGAAAAGCATGCTATTAGCTAGGCCTAGAGGCCTCAAGGAGTATTTCTCATCCTGTTTAATTTTAATTTGATGCTATGAGGACATAGCATGATTCAAGTGTGGGGTGAGGAAAATTTCAAAATTTTTGTGCTTAACGATTTTTGGTGAATGAAATGCTTGTGAGAAATATTTGGAAAAAAAATTTTGTGAGTCAAGCATGACTTCATCACCCGTTGGTTTTTCTTTTCGGTTCTTTTCCGACGGGGGGTCTTTGAACTGAAGAATAAAAAAAAATTTCTTTGTCTGTATATAATGTTTTTAGTCATAGTTAGAGACTATTTTCGACGATGGATGGTTGACGACCGTCTTGAGAAAAATTAGTCAATAGGTTTTGGTTTTGAACCCGTAGCTAATTGATGGCTTGATGTTCTTGTTATGTGCTATACATGATTGTAAGATACAAGTGTGGTTAGTGTTGAAGCATGTAAGAAGTGTATAACTTTGTTGAGACACCTAGGCTCTTGAATTTGACTCTATGTGCAGAAAGCTTAATTTTGAATTCTTGTGATTAGCTGAGTTAAGAGTCTGCTGAATATGTCTTGAATTGAGCATGTGCTGTGAGTGTATGGTTTCTGAATATTCCATGCTGTTGTGGAATGTCTAGAACTTGCCTGGTGTTTATATAAAATGAAATGAAGGATGTGGACTGTAGGAGATGATTTAGGCATTTCCTTGCATGAACCTAATTTTTATCCCTCACTTTACCTACCTTGAATATTTAATCCTAGTTAGCCCCATTGAGCCTTGAGCCTATTCTTTGATAGCTACAACATAAGTTTAATCCTTTTTCTTTTATTAGCCTTGAATTTGATCCAAAACTCCTAAGCACGTAAGGAAACAAATCCGAAAGAGTGAAGGAGTGAGAAGCATGAAAAAGAAGGAAAAGTAGCAGTTGTAAAAGTTGAGAAAAGGACAAAGGTGCACTTGTGTGAAAATGGTTGATTATTAGTAGGGAGTAAGAAAATAAATGAATGAACAAAAAATTGGTCAAGTACTCCTTACTACTATGTTGAGTGTGCTTAAAGAAAGGGGAACAAGAAGAAAAAAATATTTAGGATTGAAAAGATAAAGGTGAAGTAAGAGAAGGGAAGTTCGTAATGAGTGGGTGATGTATTAAAAGCGCTTGGCGAAGATAGTCACTATTACTGGCTAGAATAGTGCCTACCCGTCCCTTAGCTTACATTACAACCCATTAAGTCCTACTTGATCTTACGTTCATACATCCTTAAATTAGTGGAGTAAAACACTAAGGGCAAGCTTATGGTTCACTACATGATGCATGTGAATTCTTTGAGAGAGCGAGCGTAATCTTATTCATATACCCATACATGTTGTGAATTGAAAATTTGTGAGTAAAAATGGGTAACTCTCTTGTTGTGAGTGCACATGTTTAATGAGAGATAACATTCATGTCGGATTTCTTGATCGGTTGATTTGCATGAGTTTGCTAAGATTGAGAGTCGATTCTTGAGGTTAGGAAGTCTTAGCGGAGTTGTATATCATTTCATTGATTAAATCGTGCATGCTCTATTTTTAACTTGCTATCTTAAATAATCATTATAGTCGTAGCTTGAATTGTCTTGCTAAATTAGTTATGTGTGAGTCTTCATTTACATGAGATGTAATAGGGTTGTTCGAGGACGAACAAGGCTTTAAGTGTGGGGTAGGTGATTTCGGGCAAAATAGCATGCCCAAGTGATACTTTAACTTATTTTTGCCTTGTTTATCTACTTAATTATATGCATTTTCATGTATTTCTATGTAAATGTGAATATATACACTAACCAACATGATTAGTTCTTGTTTTTGTAGGTTTAACATGAATTTGAGGAACTAATCCATGAGTTGGTGAAGTGGAGGCATGGAATCGGAAGTAGAACGCGAACGTCAGCAAGGAGGGTGCGCAAAACAGCCTACCTGCGCGTTGGCAACGTACCACGGCAGGCAGGCTGCGCAAAAAGGGTCGTGACACGCCACCTAACACGCTTCCCAAGAAGCATGACACGCTGCCAACGCGGACAGCTTCTGCTTGGCGACTGTTTTGCTTTCCAGTGTGCCTACGCGACACCTCCATGTCACGGAGGCATAATGGCACAATAACCTCCGTGAAAAAAAGCTATTCCATGCCGAGCATAATTTTTACATCTCTCATTTACTATAAATAGGTCCTTTAGCTTCTAAAATCAGGAGGTCACGATTTATTTCTGAAAAACTGCCAAGGAGTGAAGGAGAAGTGGGAGAACTCACCTAGGGTTCATCAATTTCATCTTCTCTTCTACAAATTCTTGTAAGTAGGTTACTTTAATTATGTTTTCTTGTAATTATACGAACATTAGTGGATAGAACCCTCCCTTTAGGGTTGAAGCCACAAGATATGATTGTGATTTTGCGATTTTGTTTTGGTTTTAATTTATTAATTGTTGTTTTGTCTTGCATTCTGAATTATGGTTGTTTTTATGACTGATCACCATGAAAACAAGTGGGTTAAGCTTAGGTACATGCTTGAGAAAGATAACCTAGGCAAGAACAAGAGAATGTAGGGAGCAAGATTGTATCTCACGAAGATTTGTGTTAGGATAGGAATATACCTAATACCTTGCTTGGTTGATAACATGGGATGAGCTAGACACCAACTTAGAATTATCACATCACCACTCGAAGAAGTAGTTGTGAGGCTAAGTTGAGTGAAATGATTAGAGGTACGAAAGTCCCTAATCAATAGCATAAACCCAGTAAACCACATCCACGTAAATGAATTGCCCACGAACTAGAATGTCACATTCCCACTCAACGATGTAGTTGTTAGTCTAGTTTGTCGTGTTTAGAGTCTCGAAAGACCATGAACATGCAATTTTAATTATGTGAGACGAAAATTGATAATTTCATACTTAAACCATTGCAAATCGTATTATCGCATGATTATCCGGCTTTAACTCTAGTTGCTCCTTTAATTAATTCAGAGTATTTCGTTGACCGCCCCCAGACTTAATTAACTCTATCGAAAACTTCTATAATTAACACTTTCGGCATTTAATATCACACTTGGACTTGATAGTTAGCTGAATTGGTCCGGTCCCTGTGGGTTCGACATCCGACTCTTAAAAAGGGCAACTACATTACTTGTACGACCCGTACACTTTTGGGCACAACACCCATTAAGTCCTACTTGATCTTACCTTCGAACATTCTTAAATTAGTGGAGTAAAACACTAAAGGCAAGCTTATGGGTCAATACATGTGGCATATGAATTCTTTGTGAGAGTGAGCTTATCTCTTATGCATAGACCCATACATGTTATAAATTTGAAGAATCATGAGTGAGAAATGGGTAACTCTCTTATTGTGAGGGCACATGTGTGATGAAGGATAAAATTCATATCGGATTTCTTGGTTGATTGATTTGCATGAGTTTTTGAGTTTGAGAGTCGATTCTTGAGGCTAGGAAGTCTTAGCGTAGTTAGATGAGATTTTAATTGTTATATCTTGCATGCTCTATTTGTAACTTGCTATCTAAAATAGTCGTTGTAGCCTTAACTTGAATTGTCTTGCTTCAATTAGTTATGTGTGAGTCTTCATGTGCATGAGATGTAATAGAATTGTTCGAGGATGAACAAGGATTTAAGTGTGGGGTAGTGATCCTTGGCACAACTACGTGCCAAGTGCTATTTTATATCTTCTTTTAGTCGTGTTTGTTCAATTAATTGATTACATTCTCATGTGATTTTATATAAATTCGTGCATGAACTAACCATTATGATTATCTCTTTGTTTTGTAGGTGAAAAATATTTAGGAGGGGATAAATTGAATGATGCACAAGAAAGAAAGGAGTTGGACATGGAGTGATGATGGCAAGATATAGACTGCCTGTGCCACTCAACGTACCACGTCGCACGAGCTGCACGCTCAGCAACGTGCCACGGCAAGGCAGCAGCACGCTGGCCTACATGCCACGCCCCAGGCCATGTGTGCGCGAGGCATTGTCAACTTCTGAGTATTCTATGTGTGCCGCGCTATCACACCGTCCCATGTCCTGCAAGAGGTGTGATGGCCTATGTGCCACACCCCTATCCCTCACCTATGCATTGTAAAGGAAAAAATTCCAGTAAGCTTCTGCGTTGCCTCCGTATCATGGAGGCAAATCAGGGAGTTAGGGTTCGTGACACAGAGCTAGTTCATGGCCAGCCAAAAATTTCAATTTTTCTTCTTAGTATAAATTAAACACTTAGCTCCTAAAATCATTTTATCACGATATATTACTGGGAAATCATAAAGAAGCGAAGGGAGAAGTAAAGAACTCTACCTAGGGTTCATTTTTTTGCATTCTCTTTTAACTAATGTTGTAAGTACTTTACTCTAATTATGTTTTTGAGTATTTGTACAAACATGAGTGGCTAAAACCCTTCCTCTAGGGTTGAGGCCACATGATATGATTGTGAATGCATGAATTCTTCTTTGGTTTGAGTTTTTGGTTGTTGTTTTGTCTTACATTCTATATTATTGTTGTTTTTATGCTTGATCACCATGAAAACAAACTTGTTAAGCTAGGTAAAAGCTCGAAAAAGTAACCCTAGGCACGAACATAAGAATGTAGGGAGCATGTTCTTATCTTTACGATAGGATTCGTGGTTAGATAGAATCTATACCTAATTAGCCTTGCTTGGTAATTAAAACAAGATTATAGCAAGACACCGACTTAGAATTGTCACATCACAGCTCGTAGAAGTAGTTGTGAAGCTAAGTCAGGTTAAATGATTAGAGGTACAAAAGTCCATAACCAAGAGCACAAACCCGGTAAGCCGCATCCACGTAGTTGAATTGCCCGTGAACTAGGACGTCACATCCCCGCTCAACAATGTAGTTGTGAGGCTAGTTTGTCATGTGTAGAGGCTTGAGAGACAATGAACATCACATTTTAACTATGTGAGACAACAATTGACGTTTTCATACTCGAACCATTATGAATTGTAGCATTACATGATTATCCGACCTTAACTCTAGTTGCTTCTTATATTGTTTCCAGATCATTTTGTGATAACCCCTATATTTAATTATAATTTCCCGAAACTTCTATAATCAACACTTGTGCTATGTTAATTTTACACTTGAACTTGAACATTAGCTTAATCAGTCCAGTCTCTATGAGTTCGACATTCGACTCTTAAAAAGAGCCACTTTATTACTTGTAGGACCGCGTACGCTTGAGCGTGTGCTGGGGCGCATTACAAATTGAGCAGTGAACTTATAGGCAAACCTTGAATGTTAATTGTCAATGACTTGAGATACTTATTGAGAGTTCTTTGATTGCAAATATCCACTGTTTTGAATTAAAAGAATGAAAATGAGATATGCCAAATGCTTGTGGTTACCAATTGAGTTAGTTCAACATGATTTGATTCTTTTATTTTACTTAAGTCATTGTGAGATTTTTTGGGTTGTATTAAGCTTTATAAGTCCCTTGTGCAGCTCTTGTGATGAGAATGCTCAATTCAATTCTTAGTTGTGATAAAATGCCTTTCTTGAGGACAAACAATGGTTCAAGTTTGGGAGTTTGATGAGTTGGTAATTTACCCACTCATTATACTCTTAAACATGAGCTTTTGCATGATTTCACATCAGTTAGGAACGTTTGTGCCTTTTGTATTTGATTTTGTAGGCATTGGATTGAGACAAAAAGAAAGCAAAAGAATTGAACAATGAATGAGTCTGGTAGAAGCAAGAACCTGCATTCCGTTGGTGCATCACAGAAAAGCACTGCTTCTGAGATGAAGGGCACCAACAAAATGTTGGTAGGGCACCTCCAAAACGCAGGTGCAACAATAGATGGAGTCCATCAATTCTGTCCATAACCTGCATGAGACATGAAAACCACAGATGGTCATCGGTAAAACGTAGGTGCTGCACAAGTGGCTAGAATGCTGATTGGGTAAAATTGTCTAACTTTGACACAAATTCAATGTGGAAACTTCCAAGAAAATTTGAAGAAAGCTGTACAAAAATAGAACATGAAAAATTACCCTAAATATACTCATACTTATCATAACTTGTACAACACATCTTATCTAAGAAGAATTGTATAGAGAAGCGGAGAGAAGTAGAAAAGTACATTGTTCTTCTTCATCTTCTTTACTGTTCTTGTGCAAAAACTACCATTATTGTATACTTGTGAGCTTAAAATTCTATTCAAATATGATTAATGTAAGTGAATCACCTATGTGTATTTCTTTTTTAAGTTCATCTATTAGTAGCTAATTCAATTGCTAGGGGTGTATGAATGATTGGGGTTTAGAATGGATTGAGTGTTGTTGATTTATTCTTAAATTTAATTGTAATGCATGAATCTATATTTTCTCTAAGTTTGAATGCTATAACTAATGGTTGCAAATATTAATTTTGCTTTTCTTATCTTGCTTTTGCTTGAGAAGAGGAGTAAGATATGGGTGAAGAAGCATTAGTGAGGATTTAGGTCATGGATATGTGGGGTTGAGTTAGAGATAGTCAAAACCCATTTCCATCACCCATTAAAGGGCTGAAGCTAGAGTAACTCAGCTTTCCTCAAGCTTTTGGTGGTTGATTAATTGTATTGATCTTGGGGTTTGAGAAAACCCAAGGCAAATTCACTCAAGTGGTTGAGAAACATCAGATATAGCCTTTGCCACTACTATTCATGTTGTGATTGATATTTGAGACTATTTAGTTAACCTCAATCAAATAGACTCCCCTATCATGGTGCCAAATGATTTGCGAAGATAGATCTCATATTCCGATACCATCAGCTCAGGGTTCGGGAGAGTGGCATCCCGAAAACATCCTTTAGGACACGATATGGTCATTATGAGTTTATAGTTATGTCTTTTGAACTAATAAATTCTCCTGTAGCTTTTATGGATTTAATGAACAGGGTGTTCAATCCATACTTGGATATGTTAATGATCGTGTTTATCGATGACATCTCGATATACTCTAAGAGAAAGGAGGAGCATGCCGCTCATTTGAGGGTGGTATTGTAGACTCTCAAAGATCACCAATTATATGCTAAATTCAGCAAGTGCAAGTTTTGGTTGAACACAGTGGCATTTTTGGGTCATTTGTGTCAAGTGTGGGCATAAAGGTGGACTCTCAAAAGATAGAGCGACAAAGAATTGCCTAGATCGGTGAATCCTTCAGTTATCAGGAGCTTTCTGGGCTTAGCTAGTTATTATCGGAGGTTTGTTAAGGGGTTTTCATCCATTGTAGTGCCATTGACCAAATTGACCTAAAAGAAAGTGAAATTCCAATGTCGGATGCTTGTGAGAGGAGCTTTCAGAAGTTGAAGACTCGACTCACCTCAGCACCGGTGTTAACCCTACCTGAGGGTATCGATGCGTTTATGGTGTATTGTGATGCTTCTAGAATCATCCTTGGTTGTGTATTGATGTAGCATGGTAAAGTGATAGCATACACTTCCAAGCAGCTGAAGGTTCATGAAAAGAATTACCCGACTCATGACCTTGACTTGGCGGCGGTGGTATTTGCCTTTAAAATTTGGAGACACTACTTGTACGGGGTCCATGTAGATGTGTTTACGGACCACAAGAACCTTCAATATGTGTTTACCCAGAAGGACCTAAATATGCATCAAAGGAGGTGGTTGGAGCTACTCAAGGATTATGATATAAGTGTCCTTTACCATCCGAGTAAGGCCAATGGAGTAGCATATGCACTTAGTAGACTCTTTATGAAGAGTGTGTCCCATGTATAGGAGTGAAGGAAGGAGCTGGTGAAGGATGTGCATCAACTTTCAAGGTTGGGAGTTCGTTTGGTTGACTCGATTGATAGAAGTGTTATTGTTCAAAACGGATCAGAATCATTCTTTGTGACTAATGTAAAAGCTAGGAAAGACGAGGACCATATTTTGGTAAAGTTAAAGGAAGCCGTTCATAATCAGAAAGTAGAGGTCTTCTCCAAAGGGGTAGATGGTGTGCTTCAATATCAGGGGCGCTTGTGTGTCCCAGATATTGATGATTTGAGAAATCAGATGTTGCATGAGGCTCACGGTTCTAGATATTCGATACATCCAGATGCCACCAAGATATACCGTGGCCTATGGGATGTCTATTGGTGGCATGGTATGAAGAAGGACATTGCAGAATTTGTGGCTAAGTGTCCAAATTGTCAACAAGTAAAGGTTGAGCATCAAATACCAAGAGGTGTTCTACAAGATATCAGTATTCCTACTTGGAAGTGGGAGGAAATAAATATGGACTTCATCACAAGGTTTCCTCACACTCGTCGATAGTATGACTCCATTTGGTTGGTCGTGGACAAGTTAACCAAAGACGCCCATTTTCTACCGGTCAAAACTACTGATTCAGCAGAGGATTATGCCAACCTATACATTCGAGAGCTAGTTCGGTTGCATGGAGTGCCCTTGTCCATCATATCAGATAGAGGTACTCAGTTTACCTCCCATTTTTGGAGGTTGTTTCAAAAGGGACTTGGCACTCAGTTCAAGCTTAGCACAGCATTTCACCCATAAACGGATGGTCAAGCGAAGCAGACCATTCAGACTCTCGAGGACATGTTGAGAGCCTATGTGATTGACTTCAAAGGTAGTTGGGATAATCATTTTCCTCTCATTGAGTTCATGTACATCAACAGCTACCATTCTAGCATTCAGATGGCTCTGTTTGAGGCTCTCTATGGGTAGAAGTGTAGATCGTTTGTTGGTTGGTTTGAAGTCAGTGAAGCTGCAATGATAGGACCATATTCAATCCATGAGGCCATGGAGAAATTTTAGCTCATACGGGATAGGTTGAAAATAACTCAAAGTCGCCAAAAGTCCTATGATGATGTGAGGAGAAGAGAAACTTTAGTTTGGAGTTGATGATTAGGTGTTTCTAAAGGTGTCTCCCATGAAGGGAGAGATGAGGTTCAGAAAGAAAGGAAAACTCAGTACCTGTTGTGTTGGCCCGTACCAGATTGTGAAATGAGTTGGCAATGTGGCATATAATTGGAGTTTCCCTCAGAATTATCTTTCGTTCATCCTGTTTTTCATGTATCGCTCTTAAAGAGGTGTTTGGGGGATCCAATTCTAGTTGTTCCGGTGGAGAGTGTACGTGTGAAAGACAACATTAGTTATGAGGAGGTTCCGATGGAAATACTAGATCGTCAGGTTCGAAGGCTAAGAAACAAAGAAGTAGCTTCAGTTAAAGTTTTATAGAGGAGTCAGCATGTTGAGGGAGCTAGGTGGGAAGGCGAGACAGATATAATGGCTAAATATCCACATCTATTCCCTACCGACTCAATTTCAACTTGAGGTATCAGTTCTTCCCTAAAAACACTATTCTATTTCATGTTCAACTTATGTACCTCAGTTTCTTTCATGTACAAAAGTATATATGTATGATTCATGAAGTCATTTCAGTTATGTAGTTCGGTACGGAGGTAGTCATTCCGTCAGTTTTCAGCTTATATGATCAGTATTGGAGTATGATGATTGCATTTCTCTATTTTCTGTATATTTTTGCAATATTCAAGGACAAATGTTCTCAAGGGGGAGATATTGAATACCCCAGAAGTGCCTAATACTAGACCCGGGATTTGAAAGTGAAAGGTAGTTGAAATTTGAAAGTGAAAGGTAGATCCTTCTCTGAACAGATGGCTAGTGGGACCAACGACTCGTTGGATGTGACCGTGGTGAGGTGTTGCAGGACTGGAGTTGCAGGTAACGGGTCTATGAATGACCCGTTGATTGATGTAATGGGTCTTTATATGTGAGCCGTTGTGACATTGTGCAGGTTCAGGAGAAAGTAATGGTTCACATAATGACTCGTCATTGGGAGCAATGAGTCATTGTAAGTGCCCGTTAGGAAGAATTTCCGGTTAAGGCAGTGGTGAAAACGACTGGCAACAACGAGTCCTTGGAGCTTTTAATGACTTGTTTTTTCCAATCGTGGTAGGGGATCTGAGAACCGATTCAGGGATGTAACAACGAGGGGTGTAATAGACTGTGGGAGTTAGTAATGGTCCATTGTGATGCCCATGGTCACTAGCAGAGCAGTTTTTCTAGGAAATTCTTTAAGGAAATTTTCATTATTCCTAAGACTTAGAGTCCGAAACTACGTCGTTTTAAGCTATGAATAGTGATTTTTAAGAGGGGTAAGTTCATTCTAAGCTATTCCTATTCATGCCTGCTGTTCGGGTGTTTTGGTATAGGTTAAAACCGACATGCAAGTGCACGTGGTCAAACAAGTAATAAAGTGGCTAAGTAAGCCAAGTATCGAACCAAGGAGACTCTGGATAAGTAAAATTGCTTAGGTATACTATATTCTATCTTACTTCTAAATATGCTGACAACAACGTAACCAAAAGTTAAATAATTTTTGTTTATAAATTATATACTAAAACTATTAACAAATATTTACTGTGAATTGAAACTATGGATATGAGCATGCCAAGGTTAAGAACAAGTAATGAACTTGATTACAATCATAATTTGGTTATTCTTCTCTTCCTGTTGCTAGCCAAGAACATTAGCCTAGAGATTAAAACTCTCGTATTTAATCTCACTTTAGAATCATAAACCATCCGTCTACATTTCTGTGATCAAATGCAATTCATGACCTAGCAATACAATTCCGGTTCCTAAATTGACTAATATGGCTTTCAAGTATATTTCTATCAGGAAAGCACATCAAAACCCAATTTTCCCAAATCAAGTTAAGAACAATACCCTATTAATTCACAACTTTCCAATTTCGTGCTCTCTCGAGTGAAATTGGACTTTTTAGATGTACATTAATGTCGGCCACACACTAATGCAGTAGAAACAAGAATTAATAGAACAACATAGAAGAAGAAGATGAAAAACCATACAATTCAATAATCAGAATTCATCACCATTGTTCACAACCTCAGCAAGGAAGAGAATTAGCCACTCATTTATGGATTAATCATCCTAAAACAAGTGTTAATCATACAAACAATTGATTGAAAGAAGAAAGAAAGAGAGAAAATCCTTTAGCTTTTCCGTCCCTCAACTGCCTCTAACCCACGTCCTTGCTCCACCAAGTCTGAATTCATTAAAAATAAGCCAAAGTGTTCTATTTATACTGTTGGGAATTTTTCCCGGAATAACAAGCAACGTGTCACGAAGGCCAATGCGGAGCACTGCCTCCGTGACACAGCGTGGATGCGGACCCTCACTGGAAATCCAGGGTCCGGGAATATAGCCTCAACGTGGCACGGCATGCAACGCGGAGGCTTGCCTCCGTGCCACGGAGCTGTCGCGAGGCTTCACGGGAAATTGCCAAATTAATTTATCCTCCATGCAGTGTGCCTCCGCGATGGTAGCGTGGCACGGCTCCATCGCGGAGCCCCTTTACATTGTGCATTCCAATGTCTTTTCCGTGCTTGCATCCAAGTCCAACTCCGATATTGTTCCAACATGCATTTTTGCTCCTCTAAATCATATTTTACCTACAAAACAATGCTAATCATGTTGGTTAGTATAAATTCACATTTTATTACCAATTACATGAAAATGTATACACATTGCACAATAAACAAGACGAAAATGATACGTTTGAGTATCACTTGGGCATATAAATCTGCCCAAGATCACCTGCAAGTGTAGAAGTCTAGAGAGCTGATCAAGCTTAATTTCTTTTAAGTTCTTCTCAATTCTTCCTTGGGCAATTAGAGAAGTTGTAGAATCAGATTCTCCCAGGTATGTAGGGTTATGAATGGGTGAATTTGTTCACACTCATGCTCAATCTTTCTCTAATTCATGAAATTCTATTATCTCAATTCTTCTAAAATCCTTATGATCTATCTATGGGTTAATATCGTTCATGTATCAATGCATATTTTATGAATCATGGGAAGATTTTATGACTATTTCGAATTATAAACTTATGGATTTAATTTTCTACAAACCATGCCCAATTATGCATGTTCTTATGAAAAGTTAAGTTATGATTTCGCTACGATCTTTATCTAGATTTGCCCAACTATGATTTATGTTTTATGATATGACTTCTTTCAAGTACTTATCATGAATTTATGAATATAAAATATATACATGTTTTACAAGAATGCATGAACTTCATAATTATGGATTTAAAATTATGACCGACTCACTGGCCTTACTTTCATGGCTAGTTCACGTATTTCAAACATGCTTATGATTATCATGATTTTTACTAGCCTATGATTCTCATGTATAGTATGAGCACTATATATGTTTTGGGAGTAGTATTTAACACCAAGTAGACCCGAGGTCCAAGCATACCCCTAGTCTCAGAACTACGCGCCAACATAGCCATGATGGGACCTCCTTTGCAATTGTCCCTTTTCCCAAATGGGCCTTTCATGAGTGATATCGTGACTATTTCATGGTTCTACCCTTGCAAGGTATGAAAACCCTCCCGACTAGGGGTTTACAGGTCGGGCTCCATGTGTGCTCATATAAGGTATGTCGGTTATAAGAATATCCCATTGTTCCTTATGATTTATATATGGTTATGATGATATACTTTTTCTCAAGTCATGTTTCATAAATCTTTTCTCTTATGATTATGATTATGAATGATTTGCGAATGTTTTAAAAACCTTGAGCCTTACATTTGCATTGATATTTATATTATGATCATGTTTCCCTACTCTTATGAAACTTTTATGTATTTCAACTGTTCATTTTACTTACCTTGCATAATCGGTACATTTCATGTACTGACCGCATACTTTATGTTGTATTGTCTCATGATACAGGTCTGAGGGATCCTTCTCAATAGTATCCTTAGCCCCTGTTTTCCCACTCAGACCTGTCCAGCTAACATCTGTGAGTCCTCATCCTCCGAGGACATTCGGTATTCGTGGTTGTTATGTCTCTCTTCAGTTTCAGACTTGTCGGATTAGTTAGAGGTGTTGTCCCATTAACCCATCAGATATGTTAGAGGCTTTTAGTCTATGCGTAGTAATCAGCTTTTCATGTATGATGTGAATTCCACTTCTGATGTTATGTTATTCTTAGACTTCCGCTATATTTATTATGTTAAACCTTCTGTTTTATTGATTGAGTTAGATGTATGCTCATGCCATGGGTTGACTCGGGGCTCCTTGTCCTGTGTCTTGATCCGGACCTATGTTCAGGTCTTGACAACTACCCTAGATCTGGGTTTAGTTACCCATGGCTAGGAAAAGAACATAAGAGAATTAATGAGACATTCTTACCTAAAGAAATTGAAATATCTACTTGATTGATTATAATCTTCAATGAATTAAATCTACAATCTATTTGAGAACTAGGTCTCAAATCTACTCTCTATGCTAGCTATGATCTATGAAAATGAAAAGCTGCTATTTATACTATGCATCAAAAAGCCCATTAAATTTGAACATCGAAGTTCCAGGTGTGTAAGGACGAACCGTCCTTTAAACCATACTCTACATTTCTGCTTCTGTCCCATGAGCTATTGTCATTTGAGAGACAGACCGTCCTTTGGAAAGACATTCTGCACTTCACTTTGTACTGGAGAACTCCCATTCTTCCAAGCTCTAATCTAGCTATCAACTGATGGACCATCCTTTCAACCCTACTCTAGGGCCCCAAATTTCTAGATTTCTGGAATTTGTAGCTAGGAAGGGATGGACCGTTCTTTAGACTGATGATCCGCCTTTTGCCTCATCTTTTGGGTAGTTTCTGGCCTTAGCTCCTTTCTTTATCTAATATCTTAGGATCCTGAAGCATAGCATAAAACTAGGTAGGGGTAAAATTTCAGAAATGAATATTAATAGAGAGTATTCAATCGATAGTCAATATTTCTATTGGGGTTTGTAACAAAAAAAGAAAAAAATTTAAACTACGATGTTTGACAAATTGTTGATTCTAATCAATAGATGAGGATAAACTAGGATTGTGTTCTCCATAATTTAATAACTTAGTAGGTTTATTATATTAGTGATCTATCCTTGTGAATTTCATGAAAATTTGATGATTAAGTTCATCTAACGTCTCTCAACCTACATAGATGAATATACTCTAAATCTTCTTGGACTTTAGGTGTTTATATGTTTGCCCTAGTCATTTGTCATGGATTCACTATCCTCATCAGAGTTCAAGTCATTAGATGAGGGTTGGCAATCTCAAATCTCCATTGTTATTTTTTTTCCTAACCAGAATTTTTTTGGTCAAGAAAGTTGAGGATTACAGGCGAGTTTTAACGTTTGCAACCGCTAAAAGCAAATTAAAACAAAAAAAATCATAATACATTCATATTCACCATTTAAGAATCACTATTATGTTTGCCTACTTTCGTTATTCCATCATGATTCCCATAACTCTAGCTATATAGTTTAGTTATGATGATTGAAGAAACAAGAAGAATATTTGTATAAAAAGTCATTACAATTAACATACAAGAATTGAAATTGTCCACATAAATCTTGATAGGCAAAGTAGAATCACAAGAACTTAATGTTTTTCTTCTCTCAATGATATGAAATAATATGTTCAACAACTCCAAATAAAGTGCGAACCTTGTTGATAAATTCCGACTGAATATGTCCTAGGGGTATCTACAATGGTAGGATTAGTTTGCATCTCTCCTTCTTTGATCAGGATTTGACCTCGCATAAGCCTTGGCCGGATACATTGCCTGTGACGTGGAGCCTTCTTTCTACTTAAGCTTATTCCTGATATTTCTATTATATGCATAAATTTCTCTAATAATTTTATATGTTCTTCTTTTGTTTTTGAATAAAGTAGTATATCATCTATGTATACTATGCAATTTTCTAGTTGAGTAAAGTGGATATCCATAAAATGTTGATATCTACCTGGTGCGTTTTTATATCCAAAAGGTAGTACATTCCATTCATAAAATCCTTGTGGTACAGTAAATGCTGTTAATTGTTTTGATTCCTCTTCTAGTTTTAGATGGTAAAATCCTGATTTACAATCAAATTTACTAAAATAATTGTATCCTTGTATCTGTCTTACTTTTAGTATTTTGTTTGGTATTGGGTAGTTATATGTTTTAGTTTTTGCATTTAAATTTCTATAATCTATAACCATTCTGCTTTTTCCTCTTTTTTGTTCACTATGTTTATTTACTATAAATGCTGGACTATTATGTTTACTGTTACTTTCTTGTATATAATTGTTTTCTAGTAATTCTTTTACATGCATTTGGAATTCTTTTTGGTCTTCAAAATTATATCTCAGTGGTTTCTGTGTTATTATACTATTTTCATCTATTAGTTCAATTTTTATCTTTGTTTTATGTTTTTCCCATCCTTGTAACGGATTTTCATTATATAATGAATTTAACTTATTTTGTAATGCTTGTATTCTATCTATTGTGAATATTATAATTTCTATTTTGTGATCATTTGGCGTTATATTTTCTAATTTTTGGATAATTTTTTCACTTCCTTTTATCCATGGAGTATTTTTTCTTACCTTGTTACTAACTCTTTTTGCTCCTACTTTCTTATTACATGGGGTAGTAAACCACCAATGTGTTTTTGTTATGGTATGTGGGCATAATTTTTCTAAAAAGGGCATTCCTAATAGTATATCCTTATTAGTAAATTCATAACTATACATTTCTTCTATTGTTAATATTTTATCCCATATTTGTATTTTTATGTTTTTAGCCTTATGTGTTATCATACTTCCTTCATTATTAAATCCGGTAACTATTAATGGTGTTTTTAATTTTTTCCATTTATTATCTGGTAAACAGTTATATTTACACATATTTGCTTCTGCTCCTGTATCTATCATAGGTGTGTAGTATCTATTATAATATCCTTCTGCTATAATTTTTGTTAATATATAGATTTTTGGCATTATTTTATATCAAAGTTGTTTTAATAATTATCTTCTTATTCTCATAATGTATTATTAGTTGTTTTTCATCTAAATTATAAGGTTTTACTGTTTCTAGCCATCTTATTCCTAAAGTAATATTATCTTTTGCTTGATAGAAAAAGAATTGGAAAAACTTAAACAATTGTATGAAGAAAAATTAAAAGCCAGAGAAAAACAACGTGAAGAATTAAAACTCACAGAAGAAATAGAAAAATTTAAAACATTACTAGAAAAAACAAGTACATTAGAAAACCAACCTAGAATAGGAATAGATGAAATAAATGAACAAAATAATGACAATTCAGAAGCAGATCTAGATCAATATTCAGAAACTTCAACTAATATAAGTGATTACATGAGAGAAAGAAATCTAGAACATTTAGAATATGCACTAGAAAACATAAAAGAAATACAAAGGATAGAGCCATTAAAAAATAAATATTACAATAAAATGTTTACACAAGACCCCGATAACAAATAATGGATAACAAAAAACTACATAAACCAAAGAAAGGACATATTCACAAAAAAGTCAAAGAATTAAAAAAGCAATTAAAAATACTATATCCCGAATATAAGCAATTAAGCTCAAGCAAAATAGATGATATTAGACTTGAATACTTAATAGATCTAATTTCAAGAATAGAATATAATTATATAAAATATCTAAAAAAGAAAACATGAAAGACAATATCAATAACAATGAAGAGTACAAACAACAACTACTTAATAAAATAAATGAAGTAATAAATGAAATCGAATTTAGAAAAAGGTCATATGTAAACAGTTAAGGCCATTTGTAAATTCTATAAATACAGAGGATCCTCACAATTGAGGTCATCCGCACACAAAAACAAAAATCTTCTCCCTTATTTCTTGGATTTCCTTATTTATTATCTTTTTATTTATTATGGGTATTTTAGCTTTTCCTTGAGTATATTTGCAGTTTATTATGTGTTCTTTTTGGCTTACTACATAATATTCTTCTTGTTTTATCTTAAAGAAATTTCTTAATTTGGGTACTTCTAGTATTTTATCTATGCCTAAATCTAATTCTTTTCCTTTTATTTGTTCAAACATATTGTTGTCAAATATTATCTTTTGTTCTGTACATTCACTGTCTTGGTATTCTTCCTTTAGCTATATAGCTGTGTGATGTGGGGCTAGTTACTAACCTCTACTGATTTGTCAAGTCTTTGAAGTTTAGCTAAGTGTGCAACTCAGAGCTCGTTGCTTAGGCATGGCTCCGCGACACCAATCTCCCATTTTCCCCTGAAACTTGTTCCTTTTGAGTCCCGAATCATCAAAATTTGCTTCTTATGGCCAAACGGGTCAATATCTTAGCACTTTTAAACTTGCAAACATCTAATCATGTATGTTAGCCTCGTATCAATAGTAACACATAAACTCAAGACAACACACATGACTTTAGTTCTTAAAACATAGCTAAATACGGGCACAATGTGGTAATTAATTGCGTAAATACGCCCAAGATCAGTGATTTGACCTTTTTCCCCGTACAAGGGAGTAAGTACAATGGATGACATATAAACAAATGTCGTTCCTCTTACTTGGGCTATAATTAGCGAGTTTTTGTGCATATATATATATATCACAACACATAGTCATCCCTTTCTTAGGGAAATAAACAAGTGAACTTCATCGATATATAAGATATAATCAAGAGAGACATGAATTCCTCTATTAATTGAGTATAACCATATGGAATCAAATAATTAGATTGTACTTATATCTTCTGATGTCTTTAATCAGTCACTGACAATCTATGTGTACCCATACACACTGTCTTCTTTTACTCTAAATAATATAGGTGCATTTCGGACTCTGCTCCCACTAGTAAAGGGACTATCCAGTTTGTCCAGTGGGCTCCTCTTTTCCCTACAACTATCCACTTAAAACTCCAAGGGACAAAATTTATTTAACCAAAAGAACAATTTTAAACATGGTTAAATTGAAGTATTCTTTTTGGCTTATATCTAATTCTGCAAGATAGAAAACTAATCCTAGAATACTATTGAAATTTTTCGGCTATGTCACGTCCCAAGTTTATACCCTGGACGGAACATAGTACTTGGAGTCACAAGTAACCCTAAGTCAACCCCTGGTCTATCATACACTAGCATTCTGAGTAATAATACATAGTAGAAGCTTTAAAATGCTAATACGAATCATTTATAAGGGTAAAACTGAATCATAAAGTTTTAAATGTCTGAAAAAATCTAAAAGTCTGAAACTATGTCTATGTCTGAAAGCCATCTAACTGATGAGTTACTGGGACAAGCCCCCATAACTCTAAGTTTAACTGAAAGAAATAAAATATAACAAAAGTAAATAAAATGTCATCCTCGAATGATTAGGACTCACCACTTCTACTGCTGGTATCACATGAAGGAAACTACTAACGACGTTGAGACTGAGAACCTGCGGCTTTATCATGAAACGGTACAACATAAAAGGTACGCATAAGTACTTTGAATGTACTGAGTAAGTAGGAGAGAACATAATACTAGATATAAACAACTGAACTTAAATGAAATTCAATGACCAACTGAAATACTGAACTAAAATAACTGAAACATACTGAGATGGTCAAGATGACCCTATCTGATGGTCAAAGACATGCCCTAAGTCTAAAATACTATACTGAAATGATTTGAACTGACTAACCCGAAATTGAACTGGACTACTAGTGGGAGAGTCTATAACCGACATATAACTATGTGAGATAGACCTAAAGTCCAATGTATACACCCCACCAGTAGGACCTAATATCCCTTGCCGGGGTATAAGGGCATGGACTGTGAGATCACTCTCCGGGGCCATGAGGCCAATACATATAACCTATAGTGGCAACGTAGTTCTGGAACCTGGGTGCACTGGAACCCCGACCATCTCAGTGCTAAGTCCTACACTCACTGGATAATCCTACCATGACTACTACTGTCAAGCAGATAGCTCGATACTGGGGCCCAAGACTATAACTGACTCAGGGATACTGTCTAAGAACACCCTGAGCGTCTTATAGGATCGGATTTGGAAACTGGTGTTCCAAGACTGGTCAGAGCTACTCAACAAGGAGCATCGTAGCCGTCTAAAGAACTAACTAAAATCTGATAGCTAATGTCTGAATATAAATACTAATAACTGGGAGGCACCTCTAACACCTCAAGAATTTACTGTATCAAACTGATCAACTGACATTTTTTTTCTGGACAACATTGAGGTTGCTAAAAATCTGACTGAGACTAGACTGACATGATTCTAACTGACACTTGAACAAACATTTAAATACACAAACATCTCAACACCGATGGAATCACGCAATAGGGAAAACTAATTTAACCCACAAGTTCCTGATTTCTAGTGAGCTATGAATAGGGCAAAATTATTCTACTAGTTGTAATCTTTCACAATTTCAAGTAAATAAGGAATAACTAAGAAATACAAAATCATGACAAATATCCCCTTTGAATCCACAATGAAACCTGTCTGAAAACATTTTCAGAAATTCGAAAGCTTAGGGCTAGAATTTACTTTACAGGGACAACATTAATATAGCTATAAACCGGTGGAAATATATCTACTATTCACAAGAATAATATCACACATGAATTACAAGATATCTAGCTAATAAATGATTCCATAATCGATAACTCAGGGCTAGAACTAATGGAGAAAACTAGAAAAGATCTTGGGGCACACATGGAAAGGATTATTCCCTTGTTGAAATCCAACAAACCTGGCTAAGAATTTCCCAAAGAAGAAAACTCGAATTGCTGCAATGGAGGAAACCCTAATCTTCTTGGAAGTTCTTGAGAGACTCCTCGATGATATTTCTAAGAATAAACATGGGGACTAAGGGGACAAAATAGCTTGTGCTTATTTACTCTCATTCGATATAATTTTTAAGGCCTAAAATAAATATAAACTGATGAAATAGTAATTGCACAACCAAATAAGAAACACAACAAACTAGTATAAATTGTAATTGTGACTAAAAAAGTAGAGTCAAATTCAGTTGAATTAAAAAGTCAAGGAACACTAACCAAACATCAAGCAGATTAAAAATTATCTATATAATAATAAAGTTGAACTAAATTATCGCAAAAAAATATATCATTGCTAGAGAAACAAATATCAACATCCACAGGTGGGTTATAGCCTTGACACAAAAAATAAAGAAAAACTCAATTCACATAAGCAGATGTCAATCACTGATATAAAATCTATGAACGAAAGCAAGTTACTACATCAAAAAATAACCATGATAATAAAGTACATATATGAATTTTAATATCATGACTATGCTCTCTTAAATCATCATCACCATGTAACCCTCTACTTTTTATCGTAATCAATGTTGAGAGTTTTTGTTAAGATCATGAGATAAATCATCCTGCAATCGATATAAAAAAATTTTTATGATGAATAACATTACTTATTATATATATATATATATATATATATGTATATAGAAAATATTAAAAGTTTTGTTCACTAGCTATTAAGAGTTGAATCAAACTTGCATTGGATGAATATTCTTGAGACAACTCTGAAGGGCACCACGGAGAAAAACTTTCTTTTGTTACACCCTATTTTTTAAAGATAACATACATTTCACATAATAATAATAAATTAAAAAAATTTAGATGTTGTGAGATACCATAGCGTTTGATGTATCTGATGATAAAGGTGGATATGTGACTTGAAAACATGGAAGGTGATCTAATTGTTGGTCAGTTTGGCATTAAAGAGGTTTTGGCAATGAAGTCCTACTTTTCTTCTAGGACTTTTCCATAAAAATATTTGGTCGGGTATTAGAACGACAGTTGGTTCCTTTCTTTTAATCAACTCACCTTTGTGACATTTGTATTGTCAATATTTACTATTTCACTCGATTCATTTTGAATACTATTGCTTGGAGCTAACTTTTCTAGTGATTCATTTCTCTTCTTCATATCCCTTAACTTCACAATGATCTCATTCGCACCTTTTGAAATCAATACATACCCTTCTTTGGATTCTGAAGCTTCACTTAAAATTTGGACAAAAGTGTGGTATAAATATTTATATCTTGCAGTAACTTCAACTTTTGGATCAATTTTCTTTTCTTCTAGAATGACATCCATCTCATTCATGTTTGTAACATCTTTTGTCCACATATTTAATATATATTATACAAGAATCACATCTTTTATATTCAGTATGTCTAGGATATTTAAAGCATGTCCAGATAGTATACCAAAAAATTCTAACAATTTGCAACTCCAAGAAACTAGAGTTACAGATCAGTTAACCATTACGGTGTGCTCCTTAGCACTTCCAAGAGTGCTAATATTGTAGGTACATAATTCTCCTTCATTGTAGCGGTCCTTTACTGAAATCAGTAATAACTTTTCCCATTCATTTTGGAACATGTCAAATATAGTTGGGGTGTATACTTCCCTAGCATGAATTAATAAAGGAAGTTTAACCTTTAAAGTAGGTATTCTTTGTTTCATGTCAAAATTTGACTTGTTTTCATTGGAATGTGTCATGCCTCACCTTGGGAGGCATGACAGACACCTAGTTCAACACTGGGTTTGAACTAGCCTTACTGAACTGGTGCACTACTGGTGCACATTGACACTCATCTCAAGAAACCAACGAGCTATATCTCGATTGTAAATACAGCCCCTGGCAGACAAGGCCATCTATAAAAGAAGACAGCTAACCACAACATCACAATAATAGGGAACCTATGCGGGCTGATAAGACCACCATGCTGTCTAGTTATGACTTAAACATAAATCAAGCACTAAACTACGCTATGGCCGACAAGACCGCTAACGAACAGCTAAACAAGGCCCTACATGGCCATCACAGGAAATAAAGCATACACGGGTCCCACACGGCCAACAACAACTAACCACAGGGAATGTACAACAGTCTGTAAGCCTCTAGGAGTGATATAATGGTCAGGACAGGGCCCCAACCTACCCAAAACTGTACATCAAAAGAAAACCTTGTCTAACTTTCAACTCCAGAGAGAAGGAGCTGAATAAACTATTGACCCTAGCTAAAGGCTACGAACGTCCCGAACTGGATCTATCTGTACCTGCAGGCAAGTAATGCAGTGCCCGGGTGGGCGTCAGTACAATATATACCGAATATGTAAAGAAGAAAGGTAATAACTTGATTGAAAGCTAGTCAATCTGTAGTAACCAAAAGAGGCGGAGCAAGGATTTAACCTGCAACACCTATACCATTTGAGTTACCTAAAAAAAAAGTCTATATATGCAAACAAGAACCAAACCGGGTCCCCATAAGCCTGGAAGGTACAAACAACAAAGAAAAACCTACCTGGGTCCCCATAAGCCCCGATAAGTACAAACAAGATCCCTTTCACTTACCTGACTAGTAAGGATTTTACGAAAATAGTAACTCGAGGTGACCCTCGTGGCCTCAATCTGATGGAACTCATTACGGCCCTCGTGGACTCAATCTGATGTATCTCAATACGGCCCTCGCGGCCTCAATAAATGAAACTATATATGGCCCTCACAGCCTCAATAAATGGAACTCTGTGTGGCCCTCGCTTCCTCAGGAAGTGAAACTCAATATGGCCCTCACGGCCTCAATAAATGGAACTCAATATGGCCCTCGCGACCTTAGTAGATGAAACTCAATATGAGATAACGGCTAACTACTCAACATTGGGGTAAGACCTTTCTAGCTAGGCTAACATGGACAAGAATTACTATTTCATTGCTATAGACTCAATTCAGTTTACAACAGCTAACCCCAATAGGTTTACTATAAAGTGCTATAGACATACGGGTCGTACTAACTTTACAACAAATGTAACTTGCCGAAAGGATAGCCTTTCATACCTCAAGTGCCGAGTTTTTGTTTAACCGACGAGTTCCAACCTGTATTCAACAGCCCTTTGCAACTGTAATCGTATAATTGGGAGAACAAGACTAGTTTTAATACTCAATTTGATAAAAATGATAACTTTTAACAATAATATCAACTACATTTCAACATTACAAAATACGACTGAAAACATATAATTTCCCGAGAGTTCAGAAGGGAGAAATGCTTACTCGAAGCCTGTGATCGTATAGAAATTAATTTGAACCAATTCTGACGACTTATACTTAGCGGAGTTCAAATTTGCTGGGCATTATTCGGGAAACTAACTCCGTAATAATGCTCCCTGCAGGCTTATGATTCAATACCTGAAGTTAATCATAGTTTGGACGGCGTTTGATAGCGTAATCGATCGAAAAATGTTGAATTCACTCGTCTCACACTCTCTCTGGCCGTGACTTATGTTGGAAATGATAACAAAATGAACTAAGGACTCTTATATATATTGTGGGCGATGGACTAGGGGCGCTTCATGCCGGCCATCACAGCAACCTAGTGCCGCACCGCGCCTCCAAAGGCACCAACAGGGCTGGCGCGCTGCGCTACCCAGGGCGCGATGGTGCTGGCGCGTCGCGCTGGCCCTTGCGGCCTGGCCTCGTTCGACCCGACTTTCAGGTTCTCCTACATGCGTCGTATACTCTTTATTTATCACAATTCCACACATACTCCTATGAGCTACTAAATTTTACAGGGTGTAACATCCCCCCCCCTGGAACATTCATCCTCAAGTGTCTGCTTTGACTCGTAGAAGTTCTCTTCCAACTATTATTCTGAAAAAGTTTCAAGAGTCTCCCCTGTAATATGGACTACTAGAAAACCCTAAAATGCAGAAAAGTCCAACACAGGTATATCACATGACACTATAATAACTCTTGCACAACAGAGTCGCAATCAACTAAACAGTATCAATAATATTAATCATAAACAGCAGTTGAATCAATGACCTTACCTTAACTGCATAATCGAAACTAATCCTAGAATAGCTGAAGATATCTAGATCTCATGTCATCCCCAGCTTCCCAGGTCAGTTCTTCTTTGTTTCTATTTCTCCACAATACTTTAACGAAGGCAACATCTTTGGTTCTCAACCTGCGAACTTGCCGATGTAATATGGCTTTAAGAACCTCTTTGTAAGCTAATTCCTTAGTGACCTGGACGTCCTCAACTGGTACGACATGAGTCAGATCCCCTATACACTTCTGTAACATTGATACATGAAAGACCGGGAGAACAAACTCCAACTCTGAAGGTAAATCTAACTCATATGCCACCTGGCCTATTCTCCTGAGGACTCGATACGGTCCTATAAACCTCGGGCTAAGCTTGCCTTCCTCCAAACCTCATTACGCCCTTTATAGGTGAGACTTTCAAAAACACCCAGTTGTCTACATTGAATTCCAGGTTTCTACGCCGCACATCGGCATAAGATTTCTGATGGCTCTTAGCTGTCAACAAACGTTCTCTGATAAGCTTTACTTTTTCCTATGATTGGTGGATCATGTCTAGACCAATTAACTCTAATTCTCCTACCTCAAATCAACCAACTGGGGACCTACACTTTCGCCCATATAAAGCCTCGTATGGTGCCATCTGAATTGACAAATGATAACTATTAGTATAAGCAAATTCAATGAGGGGTAAAAGTTTATCCCAGACACCCCCAAGTCTAGCATGCACGCTCGTAGTATATCCTCGAGCTTCTGAATTGTACATTCTGCCTGCCCGTCTGGTTGAGGATGGAATGCTATAATCAAATTCACCTGTGTTCCCAAGCCTTTCTGAAACGACTGCCAGAATCTAGCTATAAATTGTGCCCCTCTATCAGAAATAATAGATACTGGGACATCATGTAATCTGACTACTTATCTAATGTACAACTCGGTGTAGTCCTCGGCTGAGAAAGTGGTCCTGACTGGAAGAAAATGAGTTTACTTCGTTAACCTATCAACAATCACCCAGATGGAATCAAATTTATGCCCGGTATGAGGTAGTCCTATCACGAAATCCATATTAACTGACTCCTATTTCCATATAGGTATAGCTATCTCCTGAGTTAAGCCATCGGGTTTTTGATGCTCAGCTTTTACCTGTTGACAATTAGGACACTGTGCTACAAATTCAGCTACTCCTTTCTTCATTCCGAGCCACTAATATATCTCTTTCATGTTATGGTACATCTTCGTTGAACCTGGGTGAAGATAATACCGAGAATAATGTACCTCTGCCATAATTTGCTAGCGAAGTCCTGCTACATTCAGGACGTGCAGGCGGCCTCTGTACCTCAAAACTCCATCCCTAGCTACCTCAAAAGCTTATACTTCACCCTGATGAACTCTATCTCTGAGCTGCGCTAAATAAGAATCTTCATATTGCTGTTCCTTTACCTCTACTACCCAGGACGACACTACCGTATTCTGAATTATGGCTCCATTATCCCCTATATCAACCACTCGAACTGCTAAACTGGCTAGCTGGTGTAATTCTTGGGTCATTTCCCACTGTTCCGACCTTAGGTATGCCAAACTGCCCATAGATCGACGGCTAAGAGCATCCGCCACAATATTAGCTTTCCCTAGGTGATATAAGATGTTCACATCATAATCCTTCAACAATTTTAACCAATGGCGTTGTCGCAAATTCAGCTCTTTCTGTGTGAAAATGTACTGAAGACTTTTATGGTCAGTAAAAATATCCACATGCACCCCATACAAGTAATACCTCCACATCTTTAAGGCGTGTATTACTGCAGCTAACTCTAGATCATGAGTGGGATAGTTCTTTTCATGTTTCCTCAACTGCCTCGAAGCATAACAAATTACCTTACCATGTTGCATCAGGATACACCCTAACCTAACACCTGAAGCATCACAATACATGCCATAACCCCTTGAACTTTCCGACAAAGCTAACACTGGTGCTTAGGTCAATCTGTTTTTCAATTCCTGGAAACTCTGCTCGCAGGCTTCGGTCCACTGAAACTTGGCTGCTTTTTGAGTCAATTTAGTCAACGGTGCTGACAGAGTAGAAAACCCTTCCACAAACCTTCTATAATATCCGGCTAGCCCCAAGAAACTGTGAATCTCTGTTGGAGTCATAGGCCTAGGCCATGTTTTCACTGCCTCAATTTTCTGCGAATCGACCTGAATACCAGCCTCTGATACAACATGGCCCAAGAAAGCTACAGAGTCCAACTAGAACTCACATTTAGAAAACCTTGCATATAACTGGCGTTCTCTGAGGATCTAGAGTACTGTCCGTAAATGATCTCTATGTTCCGCTTCTGAGAAGGAGTAGACTATAATATCATCAATAAACACTATTACAAACAAATCCAGATACGACCTAAAGATACTATTCATTAGCTCCATGGACACTGCTGGCGCGTTAGTCAACCCAAAGGACATAACCAAGAACTCAAAATGGCCATACTTGGTCCTGAAAGCTGTCTTCGGAATGTCTTTTTGCCAAACTCGAACCTAGTGGTACCCGGATCTCAAGTCAATTTTAGAAAAACATTTTGACCCTGCAGCTGATCAAACAAATCATCTATTCTCGAAAGGGGATATTTATTCTAAACAATAACCTTATTCAGCTGCTGGTAATCTATGCACATGCGTAGGGAACCATCCTTCTTTCTCACAAATAGGACAGGTGCACCCCATGGTGACATACTAGGTCTGATAAAGCCTTTATCCAACAAATCTTTAAATTGTTCTTTTAATTCTTTTAGTTCAGCAGGGGCCATTCGATATGGGGGAATAAATATAGGCTGAGTACCTCGTAGAAAATCTATAGAGAAGTTTATTTCCCGCTCTGGGGGAATACCGAGAAGTTCATCTGGAAACACATCCGGGAACTCATTAACAACTGGGATAGATGGAGAGTCGGGGATTCTGCTTACACGTCCTGAACCCTAATAATATGGTAGATACAACCCTTCTATTAACTTTTTTTCGCAAAGAAAGAATATAAACTTTCCTTTCAGTGTAGCTGTATTACCTCTCCACTCTCGCACAACCTCCCCCAGTAAAAATGAAATCGACAAATTCTGGTCCAACACTCTATAGTAGCATAGCATGGTGCCAACCAGTCCATACCCATAATCATATCAAAATCAAACATTTCTAGTTCTACTAAATCTGCTTAAGTCTGACGACCAATAATCTCTACTGTACAACCTCGTTAAATTCTTCTAGCAATAATAGAGCCACCAACAGGGGTAGATACTAAAAAGGGATGCTGAAGAAATTCTGGTACTATATCAAAATTCCGGGCTACTAACGGAGTAACATACAAAAAGTGGAGCCCAGATATATCAAAGCATAAATGTAGTGAGAATAGACATATAATATACCTGTCACAACATCTGGCGATGACTTTGATTCCTTTCGCGCTGGCAATGCATATGTACGATCTTGACCGTTACCTAAACCAGATGGCCCTGATCTACCTCAGCCTCTACCAGCTGGAGCTGAGGGCCTACGCCCTACAGAAGGTACTATTCGAACTTGCTGAAGATCTACTCTACTGGTCCTGACCGCCCTGATGTCCAGTCCGGTATTCTCTCATCATGTGTCCCTCCTGCCCGCAGGTATAAAGGCAATGGAACCATATCTTCACCTCCCCAGATGCTGTTTATGCAAGTACTACATCGGGGTATCAGTAACTCTACCTGATCTGGCCCTCTCTACTACTATGAGCCTGACGATCGCGAACTTTCATCGGAGCATGACTGCCTCCGATGATCTAACTATTATCCTGCTGCGACTGAAGTGGGGGCCTGGGTGGTCTACCTAAGAAATGGGGCCTGGGCCCTGTTCGGGCGTTTGGTCTGTTCGGGCGTTTGGTAACTACACGCAAGTGCATGTGGTCAAACAAGTAGTAAAATGGCTTAAGTAAGCCAAGTATCGATCCCACAGGGACTGAACTAAGGTAGTAATCAACTTAAATGTTAATGAACTCTAACTTTAAAAATGCAGACAACCATTTAAATAGGATTTTGAGAGTTTAGTTTCCTAATTTCTACGAATCTAAGACAAATTGATAAAGTGAGTCTGAACTATAGTAATGAGCATGCTGAGGCTAAAACGAACATGCAGGGAAGTAATTTGTCAATACACTTCAGTTAATCTTTCCTTCGGTTGCTAGTCAAGAATTATTGTCTATGGATTGAAACTTTCGTATCCTACCCAACATAAGAATCATGAACCTTCAACCTACATTTCTGTGATAAAAGAATTTAATGTTCTAGCCATACAAAACCGATTCCTTAATTGACTAATACGACTTTCAAATATTTTTATATCTTGAATGTAAATCAATTCTCAATTTTCCCAAACTAAGAAGAGATCATATCCTACCAATTCACAACTTTCCAATTTCTTTTCTTTTCAAAATCAAAATTGGATTTTTTAGATATACATTAATATTGGCCAAACATTAGTGCAGTAAAAACAAGAATTGATAGAACAACCATTGAAGAAAAGATGAAAACTAAATTGATCAACAATTACATTCCACTACAATTGTTCTTAACCTCAGCAAGAAGTGAATTTAGCCACTCATTTGTGAATTAAACATCATCAAATGAGTATAAATCATACAAACAATTGAGATAAAAGAGAAAGAGATAGAGAAGAACCCTAGAATTTTCTTCCCCTCAACTGCATGTAACCCACGTTCTTGCTCAACCAAGTCAGCATCCTTAAAAATAAACTTAAGTGTGCTATTTATACTAGTGGGAATTTTTTCCGGAATAACAAGCAACGTGGCACGGAGTGTATCTCGGAGCACTCCCTCCGTGCCACGGTGCTAACGTGGACCCTCACTGGAAATTGATGTTCCAGGTAAATATACGCAATGTGCCACGGTATGTATCGCGTGGCATTGCCTCTGTGTCACGGAGGCAACGCGGACCTTCACTGGAATTTGCCACAATAGATCATCTGAGGCAGAGTGCCTCCGCGATGGCAGCGTGACATGGCTCCAACACGGAGCCCTTATTTTTACTGCTCTTCCTTGACCTTTTCCACTGCTCGCTTTCAACTCCATTCCCGATCTTTACCAACATGTATCTTAACTTTCTAAAATTACATTTTACCTGCAAAACAACACTAATCATGTTGGTTAGTATAAATTCACATTTTAACTACAAATCACATGAGAATGCACACATAACGATAGATAAACAAGACGAAATAAAGCATTTGAGCATCACTTGGGCATATAATTCTGCCCAAGATCACTTACCCCACACTTAAGACTTTGTTCGTCCTCGAACAATACTCTCACATCTCATGCAATTGATCCCCACGCATAGCTACTTTGGCTCAACAATTCAAGTTGCTGCTATACCGATTATTTAATATAGCAAATCATCAAGAAAACATGCATAGTCTCATCAATACCATGACATTCACCACATTAAGACCTCCTAAACTCAAGAATCGACTCTCGATCTCGACAAACTCATGCAAATCAACTGATCAAGACATCCGACACGAAATTCAATCTCTCGTTAAGCATGTGCCCTCACAACACAAGAGAAATTTCCCCTTTTTAAATCATATGATTTCCAAGGAATTACATGTAGGGGTATATGAACACGATTTCACTCTCTCCGAAAGAATTCACATGCGTCATGTCATGAACCATAAGCTTGCCTCTAGTGTATTACTCCACTAATATAAGGACGCGTGATGTAAGATCACGTAGGACTTAACGGGTTGTAATGTAAGCTAAGGAACTAGTAAATACTGGGCTAACCAATAATAGCAACTAGCCTCCTTAAGCGCTTTTCAATACATCCCACCATCATTACGGGCATTGTTTCTTCCTTCATCCTCTCATTCTTGAATTTTTTCTTTATTTTTGTTCCCATTTCCTTAAGCACACTCGACTTAATAACCAAGATTAGTTATACATCTTTATTTTCTTTAATTACAGCAAGTGCACCCTTGACCTTTTCTTTACTTCCACCACTTCCGCTTTTCCTTCCTTTTGAAAAATCTCACTCCTTGACACTGTGGGAAAATTATTTTTCTTGAGCACTTAAGAGTTTTGGATCAAATTCACGGCTAATGAAAAGAAAGGTTTAAGCTCGGTTTCTACCTCTTCAAAGAAAGAAAAAAATAGGCTAAAGGCTCAATGGGGTTAACTAAGATGTACATTGAAGGTAGGTATGATAAGGAAAAAAACTTTCGATTTAATCAAAGAAATGCCTACATCCTTTCCTACAATACACATCCCTCATTTCGTTTCGCACACACACCAGGCAAGTTCTAGACACTTCACAATAGCATGGAATAATCGAAACCTCACCTCACACTCATTGCACATGCTCAACTCAAGACTTATTACAGACTCTTCAATCAGTTAATTACAAGAATTCAATATTAAGCCTCAATCACAGCGAATTGAACTCTATGGCCTAGGTATCTCAACATGTTTACACATTTGCATGCTTTCATACGAATCACCTTTGCATCTCAATATCATGTACAACATGCAACAAGAATTCCGAACCATGAAGTAGCGACACGTTTGGGAAACAGACAAAAGAAAGAAAATAAAAGAAAGAAAAAAACTACTCTTATCGACTACATTTCCCTTAAGACGGTTGTCATCCATCAATCATAGGGAATGGTCACTATTTACGACTTCGGTTCAATGGGACTATTCTCGGTAAAAAGCACCGAAAACAAAGGCCGAGAAACCCAATCATAAAAAAATTCAACAAAAATTTTAAAAATATAGATAATTTCGATAGAAAACAAAAATATTTACAAAAAAATATTTACATAACCAACCAATCAACAACAACTTACATTCATTACAACACCACTTAATTACAAAGCACATCACACAGAGTCGCAAGGTCACATTTTTTCACTGGCACAACAACACAAAACATAAACAAAACAAAAACCACAACAAAACATACAACACCTAACTACTCCCACCGCACACTTAAACCGAACACTGTCCCCAGTGTTCACAAAATTTAACATATCACAGAGGTGGGTGGTGAAACTCCCTGATCAATCGAAGTATTCAACTTCTTCATCAGGTGTCGTAGCCTCATCTCCCATACATCTAAGTCCTCACGACGTGTCTCCTCATCCGTGGGGACATTGTCATCTACAGGCTCCACAAAAGCTGGCCCCACTTGGCATAGAGCCCGGGCATTCTCGCCAAAGGGGTAATCTAGCTCGAGCTGCCATAGCTCATCTTCAGTTGTTGGCCTCCCGCCTATGCGCAACTGAAGCATTTGCATCCCATACATGCGGGCCATATATTGATCATCCCAAGCATGTCGCTCAGCTAGTGTGAGAACTGGCCCGTGAGTAGTGTCGGGTGCCTTGGTTTTTGTGACATCGAGGGCACGCCTATCCATTAGCGAGATGTAGTCCAGGGCCTCTTCCTCAATGTCGTGGCCCCTCAGGAACGTGATAGGCAAACCACCGAACCCGTACCTATGCCCTTGATGCAAACGGGCTCTCTTCATGACAGAGATGATCGCAGCCCCAACATTTATCTCCAGCCCTTTCATCAGGGCATAAACCAAACACACACGATGCCGGGTGACATCTGTCATGTCCACCCCCGGGATCAGGCAGGAACACATAATTTTAAGCAAAATCCTGGCTTCCCTGTTCATTTGAGAGTAAGGCAATGTCTGATGGTAGCCCCTCTCCTTGTGCCTGCTCCACCGTGTTGTCGAACGGGCTCCACACAGAGTGAGTCTGATATCCGCATAAGGTGGAGTTATGTTCAGCTGCCAGAGTACATGGGCGTCTGTGTCCTGCGCCCCCAATATAGCATTCAGATGATGGGGCTCAAACGTGACAACCTGCCCTCTTATCTTGATGGTGTGGCTGCAGAGGGTCGGGTTCCAGTTGGCATAGAACTCCCGAATCAGATGGAGATTGCACTCCTTGGGCTCTTCGAAAATGAAGTTCATCCCGGTATTGTCAATCTGGTGTACGATTCTAGGGAATTCCTGTGCCAGCGGCTCCCTTACAATGTGCTCCTCAGGGAAGTATTTGGTATCTTTGTGTTTTGCATAACATTTCTTCCCTTCGTCAGTCACCCATCGGGTTCCGTATCGATGGCGTTGACCGCACGGAACCGCTGGTGCTGCTGGAACAACTGTTCCCAACCTGATTCTTTTTCTACCGGCGGCCGATGTAGATGTGCCCTTTCCCTTGTCTTGTCTGCCTGACATCGTTCTTGTAACATCGAACAGACAATCCCAATATTATTCAAGTCAAAATTAGCTTCGACTAAGGTTGGGTTGAGTTAGGCCACACCACACTTAGTCTTTAGCCACAATTAAAACAATTCGGCAAGACAATCATGCTTTTCCAACTTTTACAATCAACATGCTTAGTGCATTCAGATAAGTCGATGGGATACTTACTATGTACTACTCAAACTTCATACAACGAATCAGAATATCACCATCGATTCCATTACATCACATAGCACTTAGCAAAAAAAAAATTCTCAACAACAACCTATGCAATTCACCAATTTCATTTTCCCGAAAATTCCCTTGTTTACTTAGCATATTAGACATTAATCACAACATAATTCACATCACCCAACATGCACAACCCAAAATTTTTCACATTTCAACCAAATTTAGTTTCTTCCTATTCAACTTCCAACCCTAGCTACCAATTTCACAAAAATTCAATTAACATGCATTCATCGAGTTCATATACTCTCAACGATACTACGAACATCAATCAATCACAACTCAAATGAATTCAAGCTTAATTTACACTTAGGGAAAGGTTTACTCACCTCACATGCTCAAAGATTGAAAATTTAAGAAAAAATTGAGGTTAAGTTCAAGAACATACCTTTAATCCGATGAACTCGAAGAGAAGTTGAAGAAACTTCGTGCCTAGGTCTGTGTCACATTGGGGGAGGGGGGAATTTTGGGATTTTGTTGCGGAGGGAATGGGAAATGGTGAAAAAATGAGGGAATTTGGGGTTAAAAAGGGTGTTTTTTGCGTGGGTTACCCGATGACCCGGTGTGACCCGACGCAAATTACACCTCAACGTGTCACGGAGGGTAACGCTGAGCACCCCCTCTGTGACACGGAGCCATCGCGTAGGTGTTCTGGAGTTTGTAAAGATTCCAGAATTGACTTCAACGTGTCATGGAGGGTAACGAGGAGGCCCTCCTCCGTGACACGGAGCCAACCTCACTGTCCTGCCACTTTTTATTTTTTTATCACCTCGATTTTTTTCCTTTGCGATCCTTTGCATTTTTGCCCTCCGTTCCACATGAAAATTATCTCACAATAAGAAATTGGTTAGAATTCATAGGTTTCAAACACAAACACAATTTTTATTTTTATTTTTATTTTTATTTTTATTTTTTTTCTCTTTTTATTCACTATTCTATTCATCTATTACAACAATTTCACAGGTTGCCCCCCGCGCAATGCCTGGTTTACCGTCGCGGCTCGACGTCATTGACACTCAATCATCCTCTAGAGTGATGGACATTTTCTCTCGAATAACGTCCTCACCCCAGTAATGCTTACAACGTTGCCCATTAACCAAGAACGTGGCACTTCGATCTTCTTGCCACAACTCCAGTTTTGGTGCTTCCTTAATCGATGGTTTCGGCAATGTTACGAGGAACCTCATTAACGGCTGAAAGTCATGCTTCCCGAGATACCATTGTGGTTCATTCAACATTTGCACCCTCTCATAAGGATCTATATCTCCAAAATGATCAGATCTCATCAATGCTCTTCCCAATGGATCTCGAGATTCAACAATCGGAGGAATTTCTGCTTGATTTAGCACATTGATTGTTGAAAGCTCCTCATACATGGCCAGAAGCTTCGTGGCCTTATATATATCAAATACCTCCACTTTTTCATGCGCCCACATGGTTAGCTGCCCTGCAGCTACATTAATCAAAGCTCTCCCAGTTGCCAAGAAAGGATGTCCCAAAATAAATGGGACTTCCGCCTCCGGCTCAAAATCCAGAACAATAAAATCTACTGGGAAGATAAGGGAGCCCACTTGCACCAACATGTCCTCCACAGTGCCATCTGGTCTGGCTACAGAACAATCCACTAATTGCTAGAGCACTGTAGTTGGTCTAGGACTGCCCAGCCCCAACTTCTTGAACACTGATGTCGGCATCAAGTTAATACTCGCTGCCAAATTGCATAGTCCACGAGCTCGGATACTTTACCCAATTGTGATCTGAATTGTAAAGATCCCAGGGTCCTTGAGCTTTGTTGGCAACCTATTCTGTATCCGGGAAGTGCACTCCTCAGTAAGCGCCACCGTAGCGTACTCCATCAATCTGCTTTTGTTCGCTACAATGTCCTTGATATACTTTGCATACTTCGGCACTCCCTGCAAAACATCAACAAGAGGTAAATTAATGTGTACCTGTTTAAGCACCTCCATGAACTTTTTGAAACAAGCTTCCTCCTTGTGTTTCTTTAATCTTTGAGGGAACGGGGGTTGTGGTCTTTCTGCTTCAGATGCCTTCTCCTTCCCCCTCTCATCATCCTGTTCCCTATCTTTCTCCACTGCTCCTGACTATTGAGATGGTCTTTTTGGTTCCACCTCCTTGAGTTGTAAACCACTCCTTGTGGTCACTGCATTTACTTGCTTGGGATTCGGGTCAGTGTCACTCGGTAGTCCTCCTCTTGGCCTGGTGTTTTGAGCTCCAGCTAGTTGTCCAAACTGGTACTCCAACGCCTTTGTAGCTAACTGATTGTTCTTTACATTTACTCCCAATTTCACATGATCAACCTGCAATTGAGCTTGGTTAGCTATCATTGCTTTAAACATTTCCTCAATTCTAGGTGGTGGCAGAGGAGGTTCATTGTTTCCTCTACATTGAGTCTGATAGTTTTGTTGCCCTCCATGATTTCTCTGCGCACCCTGATTCGAACTCTGCCCTTGATGGCTATTACTACCCCAAGAGAAATTCGGATGATTTCTCCAATTTGAGTTGTAGTTGTTGCCATACTGTTGGTGATTATTTCTCTGTACATTCCCCACAAAGTTCACTGAATCTAGATTTGCACCACAACATTCAGCTGAGTGTTCATTACTACCGCATAGTTCACACCAAATCTGCGGCACTACATTAACTGGGGCTTGAGGTTGATTCAAGCTCATATTGTTGGAGTGGGTGTTAAGTTGATTTTGCAGCGCATCTATCTGTGCAGCTATAGCTGTAAAACCATCCACTTCCAAGACTCCTGTCGCTTCCCTTGTTCCTCCTCTAGAAGAGTCCGCATTCCACTCTGGATTTCCCTGCCAAATACGATTTAACAAAGTATACAGCTCCTCATAAGTATTTTCTAATGCTTGCCCCCCAGCTGCTGAGTCTAACAAAATTTTTGTGTGGGGTTCCAAACCCTCTATGAAAGTATGCACCAGCACATCATTGGACTAGTGATGGTGAGGACAATCCCTTAGCAATGATTTGAACCTTTCCCAAGCTTGATAAAGATTCTCCCCCTCTCTTTGTTTAAAACTTAGAATTTGACTTCTAAGTCTTGTTGTTTTCCCGGATGGAAAGAACCGTATCAAAAATTTTCTTGCATGATCATCCCAAGTGGTGATAGAGTTAGGTGGCTCAGCTTTCAACCACCTCTTTGCTTCTCCCAATAATGAAAATGGGAATATTTTAAGCCTTACGTAATCAGATGATACTCCAGCGGGGATGTAAGTGTCACTTATCTCCAAAAAGTTTTGGAGATGTTGTTGTGTATCTTCGTGAGGGAGACCTGTGAATTGCCCGTTGGTGTGCAACAATTGCACCATGTTTTGTTTCAACTCAAACCTCCCTCCTGGCTCAGGCTTGCGAATACTTGATGTAACATTGTTAGCATGTGGGATTTCCACTTCGCGAACCGGCCTAGCTGCCATTTCCTCGGGCACTAACACTGCCCTCACAAGTGGTGGATTCTGCTGTTGCTCCAGGATTGTCTGTCTGAGTAACTGCAGCTTCTTCTCTAGAGCTTCTCTTCTTTGATGATGGAATTGTCTTTCGAGCTCTAAGTATGAAACCACCAGCTTCTTGTCTCTTGCCAGTGTTCAACAGAATTCAATATTTGCAAAAGACAGGCTAAGATCAAGTTGTCAGCACTTATATAGAAATTGTAAACTAACACTAAGAAAACAATTTTACCAATTGCCAATCCCCGGCAACGGCGCCAAAAACTTGTTCGGACGTTTGGTAACTACACGCAAGTGCACGTGGTCGAACAAGTAGTAAAATGGCTTAAGTAAGCCAAGTATCGATCCCACAGGGACTGAACTAAGGTAATAATCAACTTAAATGTTAATGAACTCTAACTTTAAAAATGCAGACAACAATTTAAATAGGATTTTGAGTGTTTAGTTTCCTAATTTCTACGAATCTAAGACGAAATGATAAAGTGAGTCTGAACTATAGTAATGAGCATGCTGAGGCTAAAATGAACATGCAGGGAAGTAATTTGTCGATACACTTCAGTTAATCTTTCCTTCGGTGGCTAGTCAAGAATCATTGCCTGTGGATTGTAACTTTCGTATCCTACCCAACTTAATAATCATGAACCTTCAACCTACATTTCTGTGATAAAAGAATTTCATGTTCTAGCCATACAAAACCGATTCCTTAATTGACTTATACGACTTTTAGATATATTTCTATTCTGAATGTAAATCAATTCTCAATTTTCCCAAAGTAAGAAGAGATCATATCCTACTAATTCACAACTTTCCAATTCTTTCCTTTTCAAAATAAAAATTGGATTTTTTAGATATACATTAATATTGGCCAAACATTAGTGCAGTAAAAACAAGAATTGATAGAACAACCATTGAAGAAAAGATGAAAACTAAATTGATCAACAATTACATTCTACTACAATTGTTCTTAACCTCAGCAAGAAGTGAATTTAGCCACTCATTTGTGAATTAAACATCATCAAATGAGTATAAATCATACAAACAATTGAGATAAAAGAGAAAGACATAGAGAAGAACCCTAGAATTTTCTTCCCCTCAACTGCCTGTAACCCACGTTCTTGCTCAACCAAGTCAGCATCCTTAAAAATAAACCTAAGTGTGCTATTTATACTAGTGGGAATTTTTCCTGGAATAACAAGCAACGTGGCACAGAGTGTATCGCGGAACACTTCCTCCGTGCCGCGGTGCAAACGCGGACCCTCACTAGAAATTGATGTTCCAGGTAAATATACGCAATGTGCCTTGGCATTTATCGCGTGGCATTGCCTCCGTGTCACGGAGGCAACGTGGACCTTCATTGGAATTTGCCACAATAGATCATCTGAGGCAGAGTGCCTCCGCGATGGCAGCGTGACACGGCTCCATCGCGGAACCTTTATTTTTACTGCTGTTCCTTGACCTTTTCCACTGCTCGCTTCCAAGTCCATTCCCGATCTTTACCAACATGTATCTTAGCTTCCTAAAATTACATTTTACCTGCAAAACAACTCTAATCATGTTGGTTAGTATAAATTCACATTTTAACTACAAATCACATGAGAATACACACACAACGATAGATAAACAAGATGAAATAGAGCATTTGAGCATCACTTGGGTATATAATTCTGCCCAAGATTAGGCCCCCCCTGAAAATCTACTTGGAAATCTACGGGTCTCGCCCTCCGACGTTGTTCCTGTCCTGACCTTTCCATAGCATACTAGCGTTGTCTGAGCTCCTCTATATTCTGTGCAAAGGCCTGGATCCGTGAAATGTCCATATCCTCTCGTAATGTGGCTGTAATACAAGATTCTATATATTCTAGCACGAGCCCCATGATAAATCAGTGCACACTGGTTGGCATGGTGTCAACAAACGAGGGTGCATACCTGACTAAGGATTCAAACCTCAATGCATATTCTCTCACTCATCCAACCCTGCTCTAGATGTAAAAGCTGCTCCACTTTTTCCTGTCAAACCTCTCGAGGAAAATAATGATCTATGAAAGCTTTAGAAAAGATAGTCCATGTAGGTGGAGGTGCATCTCTGCCTTGGGATCTCTCCCAACTCTCATACCATAAAACCGCAACATCTCGCAATCTGAATACTGCTAGCTCAACTGATTCTATGGACAAGGCATACATGGCCCTGAATATTCTCTGCAACTGATCTATAAAATTCTAGGGGTCCTCTCTGCGATCTGTCCCTAAACTCACGAACTCTTGAATTACCGGGCCACTCAGCGGGCTCAACAGCAGCTGGTACTACCGACTGAGGCTGACACTGGGCAGCCATCATCTGTACCAACATATAAATTGCACCGCTGAGCTCCTGATTTGATGGCATCGGAATAGCTGGGGGTGGTATTGGTATATTTTCCACCCTAGCGGGCTCTGAATGTGGTGGTGAATGCTGGGAGATCGAGGTGGTGTCCCTCTATCACCCTCAGATCGGGCTGACTCTACTTGGGGCCCCCTGCTGGTGCCCTCTCCTACTACCACATCCATCTCTCGAGCAGTCGCTTCCTGTCATGTGTCTGACATTTCTCTGTAAATAAATAGGATAGAATAAGCTCAGGAAGTCACCCTATAAAGCACAGCTTTATAGCACGACTGGAGGAGAAAAAGAGTAACCACACTAATATGCCTTGCAGCCTCCTGTCTATGGAATGTGGTGCATAACACACCCACAGAAAAGACTTTACTTGGCACAGCTTGCAGACTCGCTGGGATATGATTGGCTCTGATACCAAGTTTCTCACGCCCCACCATGGGAGGCATGACTGGCACCTAGTGCCACACTGGGTCTGAACTAGCCTGGTTGAACTGGTGCACTACTGGTGCACATTGACACTCAACTCAAGAAACCAACGAGCTATATCTCAGCTGTAAATACAGCCCCTGGCCAACAAGGCCACCTGTAAAAGAAGACAGCTAACCACAACATCACAATAATAGGGAACCTATGCGGGCCGATAAGACCACAATGTTGTCTAGTTATGACTAAAACGTAAATCAAGCATTAAACTATGCTATGGCCGACAAGACCGTTAACTAACAACTAAACAAGGCCCTACACAGCCATCACAGGAAATAAAGCATATACGAGCCCCACACGGCCAATAGCAACTAACAACAGGGAATTTACAATATTCTGAAACTCTCTAGGAGTGATATAATGGTCGAGACAGAGCCCTGACCTACCCAAAATAGTACATCAAAAGAAAACCTCGTCTAACTTTCAACTCCAGAGGGAAGGAGCTGAATAAACTGCTGACACCAGCTGAAGGCTAGGAACGTCCTGAACCGCATCCATCTGCACCTTCAGGCAAGTAATGTAGTGCCCAGGTGGGCATCAGTATAATATGTACCGAATATGTAAAGCAAAAAGGTAATAACTTGACTGAAAGCTAGTCAATCTATAGTAATCAAAAGAGAGAGAGTAAGGATTTTACCTGCAATACATGTGTTGTCTGAGTTACCTAAACAACAAGTCAATATATGCAAACAAAAACCTAACCGGGCTCCCATAAGCCTAGAAGGTACAAACAACACAAAAAAACCTACCTGGGCCCCCATAAACCCCGACGAGTACAAATTAGATCCCCTTCACTTACCTGACTACTAAGGGTTTTATGCAAAATGTAACTCGAGGTGGCCCTCATGGCCACAATTTGATTAACTCATTATGGCCCTCGCGGCCTCAATCTGATGTATCTCAATGCGACCCTCACGACCTCAATAAATGAAACTCTGTATGGCCCTCGCGACCTTAATAAATGGAACTCTATGTGGCCCTCGTGGGCTCAGGAAGTGGAACTCAATATGGCCCTCGCCGCCTCGGTAGATGGAACTCAATATGGCCCTCGTAGCCTCAGTAGATGGAACTCAATATGGGATAATGGCTAACTACTCAACATTGGGGTAAGACCTTTATAGCTAGGCTAACTTGGTCAAGAATTACTATTTCATTGCTATAGACTCAATTAAATTTACAGCAACTGACTCTAATAGGTTTAATCTAAAGTACTATAGAAATACGAGTCATACTAACTTTACAACGAACGTAACATGCCGAAAGGATAGCCTTACATACCTCAAGTGCCGACTTTCTGTTTAATCGGCGAGTTCCAACCTGTATTCAATTTCCCTTCGCAACTGTAATCTTATTATCGGGAGAACGAGACTAGTTTCAGTACTCAATTCAATAAAAACAATAACTTTTAATAATAATATCAACTGCACTTCAACTTGATGAAATACGGTCGAAAACGTATAATTTCCTGAGAGCTCAGAAGGGAGAAATGCTTACTCAAAGCCTGTATTTGTATGTAAATCAGTTTGAAGCAATTCTGACGAATTCTACTCGGCGGAGTTCTGATTCTCTAGGAATTTTTCGGGAAACTAACTCTGTATTAATTCTCCTTGCAGGGTTATGATTCAATACCTGAAGTTAATCAGAGTTTGGACGGCATTTGATAGCGTAATCAGACGAAAAATGTTTAATTCACTCGTCTCACACTCTCTCTGGCCGTGACTTATGTTGGAAATGATCACAAAATGAACTAAGGACTCTTAAACATATTTGGGCGGTGAACTAGGGGCACTTCGTGTCGGCCATCACGTGAAACCTAGTGTCGTGCCGCGCTTCCCAAGGCACCAACAGCGCTAGCGCACCGCACTACCCAGGGCGCCAGGGTGCTGGCGCGTCGCCCTGGCCCTTGTGGCCTGGCCTCATTCGACCAGACTTCTAGGTTCTCCTACACACGTCATATACTCTTTATTTATAAGAATTCCACACGTACGCTTATGAGTTACTAACTTTTATGAGGTGTAGCAGCATGCTTCTCATCAGCTGATCTTTGAATATTCTTAAAGAATTGAACAAAATCCAAATCTGATTTCAAATATCCCCTTAAATATCCATTAAAACTCATTTAATTGTGTGCTTCGCATATTTGCTGAGAATGTATTTCTTCTGTATGTCATGGACCATTTCTCTCTTCTAGCAAACGTATTTTTCAACCAACTATTATCCATAAAGTCATGTTTCTCAAGCAGTTCCTGCCATGCACTTTAAAAAACTCCTCATATTCATAATCATAAAGCAATTTGCTAAAATCTCTTGAAAATGATGCATTATCTCTAAAGATATGATTAAGATATTTCAATGCATTTTTCCCAAGTTCCATACACAAAGGCAATGATATGTCTATGGCATTATTAATAAGATAGCATAAGATATAACAAGATCTTGATTAGTGATAAATGTTTATAGTTTATCTACAGACATAATCCTAAAGAATCCATTAAAAAGCCATTCAAATGATTCAGTTGATTCTTCATATAGAGGGATTCACCAAATATAACTATTTCTCTGTGATTATTCAAACCAACAAACAATGCCAAGGGTCGATACTCTTTGTTTGTCCATATGTTATATCAAAGGATACAATATCTTCATAAATCTTATAATCTCTCATCATCTTTCCATTCTCTCAAAATATATTAGTTACTAAACCATCATCATCTAATTGTAAAGAAAATCGAAAAGCAATATCTTCTAGTTTCCTTTTCTCAAAATAATCAACCAATCTACAAGCCGCTTCATGTTTTAAACTATCTTTTCTTTTATCCAAAAAATAATTCTTATGATCTCTCTTTATGTAACCTAGAAAATATTTTTCTCCAACTTGACAAGTACCATAATCAAATGAAGCTTTAGGACGTATTCCCAAATCATCTAATAAGTCAATTTCATATGCTTGAGCAACTTTTATCTTTCTTTGTGAGGGTAATATATGAGACAAAGTAGCGGGAACTGGAGGATGATTATGTTTCTCTTCAAGTGAAGTGATGCAAAACATTCCATATGATTGAGGACTAACAATAACATGAGCTAAGTACCCCATTCTAGTTTCCTGTCTATGTTTTTGGACCATCGTATCTTGTTTGGCGTTGTCTCTGTACGCTTCTTTATAACATGTAAATTTTATTGAAGTCACATACCCATGGACTTTGTTTTTGTTAGCATATTCTTTCTAATGATAAAACCAATTACATCAGCGTATTCATTATAATATTCATAAGCATGCTCATCCAAATCAAATTCTACTTCGAGCTCTATGGGCACATTACATCCACTTTGATATTCAAAAGATCCAATATCTATAAATCTAAAAATACAAAGAGTATAAATAAGATAAATAATCAGTAATCTTAAAGTTAAAGAAAATATAATCTTAACTTTTTGAAAATTGATTATAAAATTGAAAATTGAATAATGAATTACATAACATATAGGTAGAATAATACATGACACAAGGCTGCAACTAATACTAATTTCAAGTGCCGAATAGCAAGCAAACTTAGTTATCATATTGGTCTATAATTGAAGGAAGTTCTCTTGTTTTGCTAACAAGAAAGAAGGAGTGAACCCAAGTAATAAAAATATCAAATATGATGTCCAAAAATCCTTTCTAGTTCACTAAGAAATACTTAGAAAATAGAGTGGAGTAAACAACTAAAATACAAATAGCAGTTCTAAGTCACTTTAAAAAATTAGATTAACTTCAAAGAGCATATTACATTACTGATTTCCAGCAAGTTCTACTTTGAAATTCTAACAACTTCAACGTGTTATTCTACAGGAATCATTGTGTGAAAAAGTTTGTGAACTTAATTAAATTTATGAAGCGTGCTTTAGGAATAGTAAATTACTCATAGTATATTCTTAGAAGGTCTAGTTGAGACATTTATCAAACATATTGTAGACACTTTTTCACATTGACAGTTGCAACTACAAGAAGAGTGTAAGAACAATGAATAACCTACATTTGTGTCGTCACTTCTTCTCGAGAAAAGAATTTGTTCACCAACTTATTTTCTTTTTCTTTGTGATCTTCTGTTGTTGTGCCTATAAATAATTCAATTTTATCTTCTTGTTGAGTCTTGCATCGTTTCTCTCTTGAATGAACATTTTCCATGGTAAGAAAATCTTCTTCCAACAAAAAGAAATTTCCTCAACAAGTTTTTCGAGATCTTTTGCAACTAGCAGAAAAATTTCAGCGGTCTTCTAGGATTAATAGTCTATCTTACAGAATTGGAGATAAGACAAAAAGGATATTTTATTTATCCATGGTTAAAAATATTCTTTTGGTTAAATAATTATTGACCTTTAGATTTTTAAGTGGACAGCTATAGGGGAATGAGAAGCCCACTGGACAAACTGGACAGTCCCTCTACTGGAGAGAAGCCAGGTTCGTGCATTCCTAAGAAATGTACTGGATTAATGTATTCTTTATTGGAACAATTTTTCAATTATCTATCAACTTTCTCAAATATGTATACTGGGTGCTGGAATTCATATAGATACTAATACAATTTCTCAAATTAGTGGTGATTATTTTGAATTATAAAATGTTCTGTCTAATGGATGTTGGATATTTCAATGGATATTTTAAATATATCTTTGGTGTCAAAGTTAATATTTTACACATGGTGTTTTCAAATATACTTGGTGGCAAAGTTAGCCACTAATTTCATTTTTCATCCTTTCTTTTTTCAGAGTCTCACCACTTCATTATCTCTAAATATTGTCCAAAGACAAGCTTTTAAGGCATTAGCCAAAAATCAATTAAATAATCATCGGCTTTTCTTAGTTTATATTTTATTTGCTAGTTCTATATTGTTTTATTGTTCCTATTCCTCTTATAGAGAAGGCTTGTTTAATCCTAGGAAAATATTTCACACTGCTGAAATAGTTTCTTAGGACAGTGTCCAACACGACTCAAGTATTATTTGTGTATTACTTATAATATTATCGTTGTACTATTGATTTAATTTCTAAAAACTATATTTTGAAATTAAGAAATATTTATAAGAGATATATTATATCTTTGTTCACCAACAATCTAAGAAACTATAGAAAATAATACTACTATTGAAACTATTCCTGATGCTACCAGTAAAAGGGATTCATTCAAAGCTACGGAGATAGCTCTCAAGGAATATCTTGTGCAAAGCCAAAGAAACAACAATAAAAGATATGCTAATAAGTCTCAAAGCTACAATCCTTATAATTCTAATTCTAAGAAAAAGAAAGGCCCTTGTTTTGTTTGTGGAAAGTCAGGTCATCATACCGCACAATGTAGGAAAAGAGTGTAAAATGATAAAGAAAAAAGAGATCCTCCCATGACTATGATATTATTGCAGCTGTCATTTCCCAAGTAAATATTGTAGCACATATAAACAAATGGGTGGTAGACTCTGGGGCTACTTGACACATTTGTGCAAATTGAGAAGCATTTACCTCCTATATACCAATAGGAGATGACAATGAAGTGGTATACCTTGGAGACTCAAGTACTATTAAATTCTTGGGTAAGGGTAAAGTACTCTTGAAACTTACTTTGAGAAAAACTTTAGCCCTTGCGGATGTGCTACATGTTCCTACAATGCGGGCAAATCTGATTTCTATAGCCTTGCTAATGAAAGATGGAGGGAAAGTGTCATTTGAATCTAATACGATTATAATGACAAAATATAATGTGTTTGTAGGAAAGGGCTATTGTATCTAGGGACTTTTTATACTCAATGTTTTTAATGTTATCAATTAAAAGGCATCTACTTCTACTTATACGGTTGAATCTATTTCTTTATGGCATGCTAGATTAGGATAGATTAATGTCTCATATATAAAAAATATGAAATCACTTGGTTTTATATCTGGTTTAGACTCAAATAATTTTGTCAAGTGTGAAATATGTGCTGAAACAATAATTACTAAAAAGTCATATTTTTCAGTTAATAGAGAAACTGAATTAGTGTCTTTGATTCACACTAATTAAGGTGATTTAAAATAAACCATGACTAAAGGTGGTAAAAGATATTATGTAACTTTTATTGACAATTTTTCTAGATTTACTATGTTTTATTTATTTAGAAATAAAGATGATGTCTACGATCTTTTATTTCTTATAAAATTGCGGTTGAAAATCAACTAAATAGAAAAATCAAGAGAATTAGATCTGATAGAGGTGGAGAATATTTATCTTTAAATGTTTTTTTGTTAAAAAGAAGGAATTATTCATGAAGTAACCCTACGTTATTCACTCGAGTCTAATGGAGTAGCTGAAAGGAAAAATAGAACGTTGAAGGAAATGATGAACTCCTTGTTAGTTAGCTCTAATGCACCTAATAATTTGTGGGGTGAAGCAACCTTATCTGCATGTCACTTGAAAAATAGAATTCCTCATAAAAGAACTGGCAAAACTCCTTATGGATTGTGGAAAAGTTATAAGCCTAATTTGAAATATTTAAAACTGTGAGGGTGTCTTGCTAAAGTTCTTTTTCCTGAACCTTAAAAGAGAAAAATAGGTTCCAAAATAGCTAATTGATTTCTTATTGCTTATGTCGAACATAGTGCTGCATATAGATTTCTTGTTTTAAAGAGTGATGTTCTTGATTGTAATACTATTATTGAGACCACGAAGGCTGAATTCTTTGAACATATTTTTCCACTTTGTGATAAGATTTCTCATGGACCTGTTGAAAGAAGGAATGAGATTACCTCTAATGTTGAGGAATTAAGGAGTAAAAGGCTTAGATATGAATATTTTTCTTATGTAAATGACTTTCAAAATTTTCTTGTTAACAATGAAATTTTGAAGCTATATCTTCTTCTGATACTGAATTTTGGAAAAAGGCAATAAAAATTGAAATTGATTCCATTATGAAAAATAATACATGGATTTTGACTGATTTAGCTCCTGGTGGAAAACCTATTGGTTGTAAATTGATTTTCAAAAATAAACTTAATCCTAATGGATCTATTGATAAATATAAAGCTTGGTTAGTAGCAAAAGAATTTTCTCAAAAATAAAATATTAATTATTTTGATACATTTGCACCAGTGACTAGAATATCTTCTATTCGAGTTTTAATTGCATTAGCATCAATTCATAAGCTTTTTATCCATCAAATGGATGTAAATACAACTTTCTTAAATCGTGATCTAGAAGAAGAGATATATATGTTTTAACCTGAGGGATGTATTATTTCTAGACAAGAAAATAAGTTATGTAAATTAATTAAATCTCTTTATGGCCTTAAACAAGCCCCTAAATAGTGGCATGAAAATTTTGATCATGTCTTACTAAGAGACAAATTTTCTTCTATTGAAGTGGATAAATGTGTTTATACTAAAGTGGTAGACCATGACTATGTGATAATATGATTATATGTTGATGTTATGCTTATAGTTGGTACAAGTTTAAATATTGTGTAGAATACCAAATTATTTTGTCTATTAAAAGTTTAAATATTGTGCGGAATACCAAATTATTTTGTCTATTAATTTTGATATGAAATATCTAGGTAAAGTAAATATGATATTGGGAGTTAAAGTCATAAGGAGTGAAGATGGTATAATGTTGATACAAGAACATTATGTAGAAAGACTTCTTAAGAAGTTTAAATGTTTTGAGGTGACACTTGTAGCCACTCCATATGATGCTAACTCTCAATTGAAAAAGATTAATGGTGACTCAGTTGCTCAGTCTAAATATTCACAGATTATTGGGATTCTTATGCATTTAATAAATTTTACAAGGCCTGATATAGCCTATGTTGTGTGTACACCGAGTAGATATACTCATAAACACAATAAAGAGCATTTGACTGCATTAATTATACTAATGAAATATTTGAGAGGAACCATGAATTATGGTATTCTGTATAGTGGATGTCCTTCTACATTATAAGGATAATGTGATGCAAAATGGATCTCTGATTCAGATGAAACAAAATCTGCTAGTTCTTATGTGTTCACCTTAAGTGGTAGAACAATATCTTGGAAATTAGTTAAATAAACAATCATTGCTAGATCGACTATGGATTCAAAGTTTGTAGTTTTGGAGCTAGCTGGTTCTGAGGCTGAGTGGCTAAGAAATTTCTTAGCCAATATCCCTTTAATAAAGGATGAGTTTCCTCCAGTGTCTATACATTGTGATTGTCAAACAGAAATTGTAATGCAAAGAATAAATCTTATAGTTTTAAGAGCAGACATATGAAATCGATACATGATGTCATAAAACAGCTATTGAGAGATGGAATAATTTCCATTGATTATGTGAAGCCAGAAATGAATTTTGTCAATCCTCTAACTAAGCCTGTGGGAAGAAAATTAATTCTTCAAACCTCAAAAGAGATGGGGTTAAGGCCGATATAATTGTCAATAGAGATGGTAACCCAACCTATGTGATTGGAGATCCCATGAAGTAGGTTCATTTGGGTAATAACAAGTCGTTATTGACTCTGCGAACTAAAAGAGAGTGCTTGAACTGCTACTAGTTACGAGGATGAGTTATTAACTCTTAATGAATTTATAGTCCTTAAGGATGGTGTATCAAAAGCAGTACACACATGATAAATTCACCTATATGAGAAGTGGTGTGGGGTCGCTCCTATGAGATTTTGGCCAATTCTCTAGAGCTCTTATTAATAACCAGGCACGCGCATGGCCTATTGGCATAAAATCACGTTGAACAACAAAATAAAGGTGTAATGCCCCAAAAGTTCCTAAGCCTACATTCGGGAATTTAAAATGGAAGTTGGCTGAAAACTGCGGAAAAAAATTCCACAAAACGGACGACCCAACGGATCGTTGGTCCAACCAACGACCCATGGGAAACAGTCATGGGAAGGACTAGGCCTGATGATAGTGGAAACAAGGATCTAAGTAACGACTCATTGTTGGTTATGATGAGTCGTCATTTGGAGCCGTGGTGGTTACTGGACCTCAGTTTAAGGGAAGGTAACGGGTCATCCCACGACCCGTCGTGAGTAGTAAAAGGTTGTGGTCACCAGTCATTATATGGGGATAACTATATTTTCCACTAGACCTAACGGAAGGCAACCAGGAGTCGTTGGAGGATGTAATGAGTTTTGGTGATACTCGTTGGAAGGAGCAGTATAGGACTTGAAGGAGGAAGCAACGGACAGAACAACGACTCCTTTTTTGATAAGGCGAATCATCATGTTGAGTCGTGTGGTCGAATTTGAGATCAGGGGTTTTGTAAGTGCAAACAACAGATGGATACAATGAGTCGTGGTATCCTCCAATGACCCATTAGTTCACCAGTTCAGGTTTTTAAGGTTTTTCATTAAGGGCATTTTCATTATTTCCTATGCTCTAAGGTCCTAAACTACATCATTTTAAGTTATTTTTTGAATGTATTAAGATAGGTTAAACCCTTCTAGTCTTGGTGATGTCGCCCTCCTTAACTCTAAGTTGATGGTACCCAGATCTGAGATCTATCTTCAAAAAACACTTGGCACCATAAAGCTGGTAAAATAAATCATCAATCTTGGGTAGAGGATACCTGTTCTTGATGGTAACCTTATTCAATTGTTGATACTCAATGCACATCCAAAGGGAACCATCCTTCTTCTGGACAAATAGAACTGGTGCACCCCATGTTGACTTGCTTGGTCTAATGAAACCCTTATCCAAGAGATCCTTCAACTGCTCTTTCAACTCTTTCAGCTTAGTTGGAGACATTCTGTAGGGAGGAATAGATATAGTATGTGAGTGGTGAAGAAGGTAAATACCAAAATCAATTTCCCTCTTCGAAGGAACACTCGATAAATCATCAGGGAATACTTCTGAATACTCACATACTATCGGGATTGACTGGATAGTCAGGGTCTCGAACTCAACATCCTTAACCCTAACTAGATGGTATACAAAACCTTTGGGAATCATCTTCCTAGACTTAAGATAGGAAATAAAGCGACCTACATGCATGGTCGAACTACCTTTCCACTCCAAGACTGACTCACCCGGAAAGCGAAACTCCACCACACGAGTTCTACAATTAATAGAATCATAACACGCATACAACAAATCCATGCTGAATATAATATCAAAGTCAGTAATGGCTAACTCTACAAGGTCTACATAGGTGATTTTATGCAATACTGCGATCAGGAAACTTCTATACACCCGTCTAGCTACAACTGAATCACCAACAGGAGTAGAGACTGAGAATGATTTTGATAGAATTTCAGGACTGACTCCAAAGATACTAGAAATATAAGTTGTCACAAAAGACAAGGTAGCCCCTAAATCTAACGAAGCAAAAGCATCAAGGTAAAACACTTGTAACATACTCGTAACCACATCCGATGAAGTCTCTTTCTCCTGGCGCGAGGCGAGGGCATAGAATCTGTTTTGGCGCTGTCCACCACTCCCTCTAGTGGATGCCCCCTGTGGATCTGAACATTCTGGAGTTGTTGCTGACATGGTAGTTCGTGAATGGCCTCTATCATCATCTTGTCTAGAAAATGGACACGCTCGGCGCATGTGGCCAGATCTACCACACCCATAACAAATATCTGAGCCGAGCAAGCACTCCCCGGCATGGCTCTTGTCGCACTTCCCGCAGGCTAGAAAGGTTCCCTCTACCTGCATGCCCCTCTGATCCCTCAAACTTGAGGCCCTACTCCTCTGATCATACTTGTGTTTGGATGGAACACTAGCTGATGCTGGTGCTGGAGCTAATGACCTTTGCTGAATTCGAGGGCGGTGATCACCGTCGGATCCCTACTGAGTAAACCCATGGCTATCTGTCTGGGCCCTTTTGGCCTCTCTCTCCCTCACATGTGTCGCCTCCATCTGTTGGGAGTACAAGACTATCTGAGGGAAATCTATATCCTGGTGGAGCATAGCAGTCATGCAATATTTGTCCAAGTAGCTCGCCACCCCATGAACAAACTTGCTCAGTCGCACCCTCTGATCAACCACTAACTCTAGGGCATACTTTGCAAAGTGAGTGAACTCAAGGGAATACTCCTGTATCATCATCCTCCCCTGCTTAACATTCTTGAACTCGGCTTCCTTCAACTCCCGCATCTCACGAGGGAAGAACTGATCCAGGAACGCAACCTGGAACTCCTCCCAAGTGACAAGGCCTGCTCCGGCGGCCCTACTATCTTTTCATTATCGAAACCAGATGTGTGTGACCCCTTCCAACTAATATAAGGCCAAATCATCACACTCAACCCCATTCACCCCCATGTCTTGGGTGATCTTCACAATCTCGTCAATGAACTCATGCGGGTCCTCATCTACTTTTGACCCGAGGAACTCTGGCGGGTTCTTTCTCAATAAATCCCTGACTCGAGCTTCCACTACATTACAATTTTGCGGGACATGCACAACTACCTGCTAATTGATCTAAGCAGTCAAGGCTTGTGCAAGCATCTGAATAGCTGCCCGAAATTCAGCATGGGCAACCGGCTCTGGTGCAGGGTGCTCCCGGACTGGTGGGGCTTGCTGGTGACCGTTTCTGTTGCCATCTTTGTGGCCGTCTCCATTCCCATTCCTTCTACTGTTTACTCTACGGGGAGCCATGATTCTGCCATCGCGAATAGCACGAATTAGAAGGATAGGGAGACATTTAATGGCACGACATAGATCATGAAAGAAGGGAATATGTTCGGTCTCTTTGTTGGGTATATAAAGCTACACGCAAGTGCACGTGGTCGAACAAATAGTAAAGTGGCTTAAGTAAGCCAAGTATCGATCCTACAGGGACTGGGATGAAGTGCAATCTGCTCAAGTGTACTATATTTTAATTCTAAAAATGCAGACAACAGTGTAACCAAAAGTTTGATATTTTTATACTAAATCTAAAACAACTATCTAATGTGAGTCTGAACTATGAATGAGAGCATGCTGAGGTTAAACGAACATGTAATGAAATTAATTATCCACATAATTTGGTTAGTCTTTTCTCCGGTTGCTAGCCAAGAACTATTGCCAAGAGATTAAAACTCTCGTATCTAACCCCACTTAAGAATCATGAACCATCCACCTACATTTCTGTGATTAAATGCAATTCATGTTCTAGCTATACAAACCCGATTCCTAAGTTGACTAATATGACTTTCAGGTATATTTCTATATTGAAAGTAAATCAATTCTCAATTTTTCCAAACCAAGAAAAGATCATATCCTATTAATTCACAACTTTCCAATTTCTTGCTCTCTCGAGTGAAACCGGACTTTTTAGATGTACATTAACGTAGGCCACACATTAATGCAGTAAGAACAAGAATTAATAGAACAACCATGGAAGAAAAGATGAAAAACCATTATGATCAACAATCACATTTCACTACAATTGTTCATACCCTCAGCAAGAAGATGAATTAGCCACTCATTTATGGGTTAAACATCGTTAAATGAGTGTTAAACATACAAGCAATTGAATACAAGGAGAAGGAAAGAGAGAAAAACCCTGATAATTTCGGCCCCTCAACTGCCTGTAACCCACGTTCTTGCTCCACCAAGTCAGAATATTGAAAAATGAACCTAAGTGTTCTATTTATACTAGTGGGAATTTTTCCCGGAATAACAAGCAACGTGTCACGGAGTGCATCACGGAGCACTGCCTCCGTGACACGCTACCGATGCGGACCTTCACTGGAACTGGGGGTCCAGGAAATAAGGCCCAACGTGGCACGGCGTGCAACGCGGAGCCAAGCCACCGTGCCACGGACCTATCGCGTACCCTCTCTGGAAATTGGGCAAGAATTCCCTATCCAGGCAGAAGGCCTCCGCGGTGGCAGCGACACGGCTCCATCGCGGAGCCCCTTTATTTTATGCTTTCCAATGCCTTGTCCCTTGCTCGCATTCGAGTCCAACCCCGATATCTTCCAACATGCATTTAAGCTTCCCAAAATTACATTTTACCTGCAAAACAATGCTAATCATGTTGGTTAGTATAAATTCACATTTTATTACCAATTACATGAGAATGTATACACTTTGATAGATAAACAAGGCTAAAATTCCATATTTGAGTATCACTTGGGCATATAAATTTGCCCAAGATCACTTACCCCACACTTAAATCCTTGTTCATCCACGAACAACAATCCTACACCTCATGCAATTTACATCCCAACCTCGCTACTTTGGTTCGACAATTTAGGCTACAGTCATACCGATTATTCAATACATCAAGACCTCCTAGACTTAAGAATCGACTCTCGATATTGGCAAACTCATGCAAATCAGCTGATCAAGATATCTGACACGACAATTAATCTCTCATCAAGCATGTGCCCTCACAACACAAGAGAGTCTTCCCCTTTTTGCTCATATGAACTCACAAAATTTCAAGCAGGGGCATGTAAACACAATTTCGCTCTCTCTCCCAAAAGAATTCACATGCATCATGTCATGACCCATAAGCTTGCCCTTAGTGTATTACTCCACTAATATAAAGAAGTGCAATGTAAGATCACGTAGGATTTTAACGGGTTGTAATGGAAGCTACGGAACTAGTAAATATTGGGCTAACCAACAATAGCCCCTAGCATCCTTAAGCGCCTTTTCAACACATCCCATCAACTCATGGACATTGTTTCTTTTTTTCTTCCTCCCATTCTTGAAGTATTTCTTTAGTTTGGCCCATCTTATTAAGCACACTTGACACAACAACAAAGATTATTCATGCACCTTCATTATAGTTTATTTATAACAAGTGCACCTTCAACCTTTCCTTTTCTTCCATCACTCGGCTTTTCTTTTCTTTTCACCATTCTCACTCTTTTGACACTTTGGGAAAATGATTTTCTCTTCTTAAGCGCTTAAGAGTTTTGTATAGACTTTACGGCTAATGAAGAAAAAGGATTAAGCTCGGTTAACACTTTTTGACAAAAGAAAAAATAATAGGCTAAAGGCTCAACGGGCTGACTAGGGTATACAATCCAGGTGGGTACGACAATGAAAAATAGAAACTTTCGGTTAAAACAAAGAAATGCCTACATCCTCTCCTACAATACACCTCCTTCATTTCATTTTGTACACAGACCAGGCAAGTTCTAGACACTTCACAATAGCATGGAATAACAAAACCTCACTTCACACTTATTGCACATGCTCAATTCAAGATGTATTCACAGACTCTTCAATCAGCTAATTACAGGAATTTAAACATTAAGCCTCAATCACACTGAATCGAACTCTATGGCCTAGGTATCTCAATATATTTACAAAGTTGCATGCTTTCATACGAATCACCTTTGCATTTTAAATATCATGTACAACACGCAACCAGAATTCCGCAACCATAAAGTAACTACAGGTTTTGGGATGCAACCCACAAAAGAAAACAACTGAAAAATAATTGAAAAAACCTACTCCTAACGACTACATTTCCCTTAAGACGGTCGTCATCCATCCATCATAGGGAACAGTCACTAACTATGACTTCGGTTCAGTGGGACCATTCTCGGTAAAAGAACCGAAAACAAACGCCGAGAAACCCAAGAATTGAAAAAAAAAATTAAAAATATCGATCATTTATATTAACAAAAATACGTACAAAATCAGCTAGCAACATTCAGCAACACACATCAATTTCACATAAATTTACTATACAGAACAACAACTTAACAATTCACAAATAACAGGGAACAACAAAATTTCACAGGCACGACAACAGATTAGGACATACATACATAACAACACAGCCCAGCACCTAACTACTCCCACCCCACACTTAGCTCGAACACTGTCCCCAGTGTTCATAAAAATCGGGTGGTGGAACTCCCTGATCAATCAAAGTACTCCACTTCTTCATCAGGTGCTGCTGCTTCATCTCCCATGTCTGAATCACCCCCGTCGTCATCATCGGACTCCACATCGAAGTCCTCCCGATGTGTCTCCTCATCTGTGGGGACATCATCATCCGTGGGCTCTACAAATGCTGGCCCCACTCGGCATAGAGCCTTGGCATTCTCGCCGAAAGGGTAGTCTAGCTCGAGCTGCCATAGCTCCTCCTCTGTCGCTGGCCTCCCGCCTATCCTCAGCTGGAGCATCTGCATCCCGTACATGCGAGCCATATACTGATCATCACGAGCATGTCACTCGCCAAGTGTAAGCACTGGCACGTGGGTGGTGTCGGGTCCCTTAGTTTTAGTGATATCTAAGGCCCGCCGTTCCATCTGCGGGATATAGTCAAGGGCCTCTTTCTCAACATCTAGGCCCCTCAGGAAGGTGGTGAGTAGCCCACCAAATCCGTATCTGTGCCCCTGATGCAACCGGGCTGTCTTCATGGCGGAGATAATCACCGTCCCCACATTGATCTCCATCCCTTTCATCAGGGCGTACACCAGGCATACACGATCCCGAGTTACATCTGTCATATGTACCCCCGGGATTAGGCAGGAACGGATGATCTTTAGCCATATTCTGGCTTCCTTGTTCATCTGTGAATAGGGCAAAGTCTGATGGTAGCCCCTCTCTTTGTGTCTGCTCCATCTAGTTGTCGATCGGGTCCCACACAATGTGCATCTGATGTCCGCATACGGTGGAGTGATGTTCAACTGTCGAAGCACATGGGCGTCTGTGTCCCGCGCCCCTATGATAGAATTGAGGTGGTGGGGCTCAAATGTGACTATTTGCCCTCTGATTTTTATGGTATGACTTCTTAGGGTCGGGTTCCAATTGGCATAGAATTCCCGAATCAAGTGCAAGTTGCATTCCTTGGGCTCTTCAAAGATGAAGTTGAGCCCAGCTGCCTCGATCCGGTGGACAATCCTAGGGAACTCCTGTGCCAATGGTTCCCGTGCGATATGTTCCTCGGGGAAGTACTTGTTTTCTTTGTGCTTTGCGTACCACTTCTTCCCCTCATCTGTCACCCATCTGGTTCCGTATTGGCGGCGTTGGCCGCGTGGAACCGCTGGTGTTGCTGGAACTGCTGTGCCCAGTCTGATTCGCTTTCTTCCGGCGCTAGATGTTGATGCGCCTTTCCCTTTTTCTTGCCTGCTTGCCATTTTACCTGTCAACCCAAGTAGACAAGATCAATGTTAAGCCAATGAATATTAACTTCGACTAAGGTCGGGTTAAGCAAGGCTATCCCACACTTAGTCCTTAGCTACAATTACAACATACCGGCAAGATCATCTTTATTTACACACATAAACAACCAACTATACAAACATGCTTAGTGCATACGAAGAATTCGATGGTATATATACTATGTACTACTCAGACTTCATACAGCTAACCACAATCATTACCATCGACAACCTTTTAATCCATTGCACTTAGCAAGGAAAAAAACAAAGAAACGAAAACAACAAGAATTTATCTACACGAACCTATACAACCAACCCAATTCTTGCAAATTTCAATATTCCCCTAACCCGAGAATCCGTCGGTCTATTAACATGATAACAACTAGCACATCGACTCATCTCACTCAACATGTACATACCGGCATGAATTTCACAAGTTCACTACATTTTTCCACTTCAAATTCAAAACAAGCCCTAGAAATGATGATATCAAGAAAATTCGATTAAATTATGCAATTAACGAGTTCAAGCAATCATAATGATATTCCGAACATTCATCAACAACAATTCAATTGAATTCATGATTAATTTCTACTTAGGGCAAACTTAGCTCACCTCGCATGCTCAATATCGAAGAAAATCGACAAGAAATGAGATGAAATCGAAGAACATACCTTGAAGTTGAAGAATTGAAGAAAACTCAATGATTTTCTTGGCCTATTCCGTGTCACGTTGAAGGGGGATGGGTTTTAGGGAGTTTGGTCGCGGAGTGAGTGAAAAATAAGGAAAAGTGAGGGGGTTTCGGGGTTTAAAAGTGGAAAAATCACGCGGGTCACCCGGTGACCCGGTGTGACCCGTCGTGATATACACGGCAACGTGTCACAGAGTGCATCGCGGTGCACTGCCTCCATGAGACGGAGCTGTCGCGAGGGTACTCTGGAATTTTTTCAAATTTCGAATTTATACCTCAACGTGTCATGGAGGGTAACGTGGAGGTTCTCCTCCGTGACACGGAGCTATCGCCCTAGCTCACTGTTTTGCCACTTTTTATTAATTTTCATACCTCGAATTTTCCTTTGCGATTTCGTGCATATTTTCCTCCGTTTGACTTGAAATTCATCTCACTACACGAAATTGGTTAGAATTATAGATTTCACTCTAAATAAAAATAAAAACAAAAGAAAAACTAAAAATTTTGTTGTTAATTAAGAAAAAGAAAAAGAAAAATCTATTCACACTTTACAAAGAGAAAAATTTTTCACGGGTTGCCTCCCGTGCAGCGCCTGGGTTACCGTCACGGCTCGACGTCATTAAGCTCAGTTTCCCTCTAGGGTGATGGACGATTTCTCTCGATCACCATCCTCCCTCCAGTAGTGCTTACACCTCTGGCCATTTACTAAGAACGTGGCACTCCGATCTTCTTGCCACAACTCTACTGCCCCGTGCGGGGTCATTCTTACCACTTCAAAGGGTCCCGACCATTTAGACCTCAGCTTTCCTGGAAACAACTTCAATCTTGAATTGAAGAGCAAGACTTTCTGTCCTGACTCGAAAATGCGATGTACCACGTGCTTGTCATGCCATCTTTTCGTTCTTTCCTTGTAGTACTTGGCACTCTCATAGGCATGCCAGCGGAACTCTTCAAGTTCACTGAGCTGCATTAGTCTCTTCTTGCCCGCCAGCTCTAAGTCCATATTTAGCTTCCTCACATCCCAAAAGGCTCGGTGCTCTAACTCCACCGGAAGATGACACACTTTACCATAGACCAGTCGGTATGGTGAGGTTCCAATCGGTGTCTTGTAAGCAGTTCTGTATGCCCACAACGCATCATCAAGTTTGCTTGACCAATCATTCCGTTGTGTATTTACCATTTTCTGGAGAATATGCTTCACTTCTCTATTTGACACCTCTACTTGCCCACTAGTTTGGGGGTGGTATGCTATCGCCACTTTATGGCGCACCCCATACTTGGCTAGTAATTTCTTGAAACTTGCATTGACAAAATGAGCCCCTCCATCGCTGATAATGGCTCGGGGTGTCCCGAACCTGGTGAGGATGTGTTTTTTCACAAACTTTGTTACTACCTTGTTGTCATTCCTGGGACAAGCTATTGCTTCCACCCATTTTGATACATAATCTACGGCCACCAAGATGTAACGATTACCAAATAACGGTGGGAATGGGCCCATGAAATCAATGCCCCATACATCAAAGGGCTCAACTTCCAGTATATTCTGCAGCGGCATCTCTTGTATTCTACCAATTGCTCCTGTACGCTGACATCTATCACACATTTTGACGTATGCCATAGAGTCTCTGAACAGTGTCGGCCAAAAGAAACCTGACTGTAGAACCTTGTGTGTTGTTTGCTCGCCTCCATGATGACCCCCATACAACGAAGAATGACAGCCCCTCAACACCTCTACAATCTGACTCTCTGGGATGCATCTTCTCATTACCTGATCTGGTCCTTGTTTAAATAAGTATGGTTCATCCCAAACAAAGTGCCGGCAATCATGCCTCAATTTCCTTCTCTGCTGGTTTGTTGCCTCAGGTGGGTAGACTCCGCTCACTAGCAAGTTGATGATGTCTGCGTACCAGGGAACTTCAGCTTCCCCAACTAACAAGAGTTGCTCATCTGGGAACTCTTCATTGATGTTATCACTTTCCTTCACATGCGACCGGCTTTCCAATCATGATAAGTGATCTGCTACCTGATTCTCGCTCCCCTTTCTGTCTTTGATCTCAAGGTCGAACTCCTGCAACAACAAGATCCATCTGATCAACCTGGGCTTAGCATCCTTTTTGTTGAATAGGTACCGAATCGCTGCATGGTCGGTGTACACCACAACTTTCGAACCCACCAAATAGGACCTGAACTTGTCAAATGCAAACACCAATGCTAGCATTTCCTTCTCTGTGACTGTGTAATTGCTTTGGGCTGTATTCAGCATTTTGCTTGGATAATGAATAGAATGAAAGATTCTATTTTTTCTTTGCCCCAATACGGCTCCCACGGCCACATCATTGGCATCACACATCAGCTCAAATGGTTGGTCCTAATCCGGAGAAGTAAGGATAGGTGTTTCTACCAATCTCTGCTTCAACTCTTCGAATGCTTTAACACACTCATCATTCAACTCAAACTTTACCTCTTTTTCTAGCAATCTGCATAGTGGTCTAGAAATTTTGGAAAAGTTTTTGATGAATCGTCTGTAGAATCCTGCATGCCCAAGAAAACTGCGCACACCTTTCACTGACACAAGTGGTGGCAACTTTTCAATAACCTCGATCTTAGCACAATCGACTTCCAACCCCTTTCGAGACACTTTGTGGTCAAGGACAATACCCTCCTTCACTAAGAAGTGGCATTTCTCCCAGTGTAGTACAAGGTTGGATTCCTCACAGCGAGCCAGCACCCTGTCAAGATTCTACAAACAAGTAGCAAACGAATTACCGAAAACAGAAAAATCATCCATAAATACCTCAACAAAATCCTCCACCATGTCATGGAAAATAGCCATCATGCATCTCTGGAATGTGGTGGGTGCATTGCATAACCCAAACGACATTCGCCTGAAAGCATATGTCCGATAAGGACAGGTAAAAGTAGTCTTCTCTTGATCCTCCGGAGCTATGGCTATTTGGTTATAACCAGAGTACCCATCAAGGAAACAATAATATTCTTGTCCAGCCAACCTATCCAATATTTGATCAATAAACGGGATGGGGTAATGATCTTTCCTTGTGGCTTCATTAAGCTTCCTGTAATCCATGCAAATCTGCTAGCCCATGACGGTTCGGGTAGGAATCAACTCATTTCTCTCATTGGTGACCACAGTCATCCCCCCTTTCTTTGGAACACGCTAAACGGGGCTGACCCATTCACTGTCTGAAATCGGGTAGAACACACCCGCATCAAGCCACTTTATTATTTCTTTCATCACCACATCCTTCATTGCTGGATTTAGCCTTCGCTGCGGCTGCACGGTTGGTTTGGCTCCTGTCTCCATGAAGATCCTGCGTGTGCAAAAAGCTGGATTGATACCCTGAATGTCTGACATTTGCCAACCCATTGCTTTTTTCCTTTTTCTGAGGACACCCAATGCTTCCTTCTCCTGTGCCTCCGTCAATTCTGCGGAGATGATCCCTGGTAACGTCTCATCCTCCCCCAAAAAGACATATTTTAAATGGGGAGGCAATTCTTTCAGTTCCAGCTTCGGTGCCTCCTCAACGGATGGTTTCGGCAACGGTTCTAGAGACCTCATCAATGATTGAAATTCCTGTCTCCTTGGATGATTTTGTGCTTCATTCAACATTTGGACCATCTCATAAGCATCTCTATCTCTAAAAATGATCGGAGTGCATCAACACTCTTTCCAATGGGTCTTGAGATTCAACAATCTGACGAATTTCTTCATGTTCGACCACACTGATTGCTGAAAGCTCCTCATGTATAGCTGACAGCTTCATGGCTTTAAACACATCAAATACCTCTATTTTGTCGTGTGCTCGCATTGTTAGCTGCCCCGCAGATACGTCAATCAGTGCTTTCCCAGTTGCTAAGAAGGGACGTCCCAAAATAAATGGGACTTCCGCATTTGGTTCAAAATCTAGTACGACAAAATCTACCGGGAAAATCAGGGAGCCAACTTGCACCAGAACGTCCTCCACAATGCCATCAGGTCTGGCTAAGGACCGATCCACCAATTGCAAGATCACTGTTGTGGGTCTAGGACTCCCTACACCCAGCTTTTTGAATACCGATGACGGCATCAAATTTATGCTCGCTCCCAAATCACACAATCCACGAGCTCGGATACTCTGCCCAATAGTAATCTGTATAGTAAAGCTCCCAGGGTCTTTGAGCTTTGTGGGCAGTCGGTTTTGAATCCTGGAAGTGCACTCCTCCGTTAGAGCCACCGTAGCATACTCAGTCAACCGACTTTTGTTTGCCACGATGTCCTTTATATACTTGGCATATTTCAGCACTCCCTGCGAAACATCAACAAGAGGTAAGTTAATATGTACCTGTTTCAGCACCTCCATGAATTTCTTGAAACACTCCTCCTCCTTGTGTTTCTTTAATCGTTGACGGAACGGGGGTGGTGGTCTTTCTGATTCAGCTTCCTTAGTCTTCCCCCTCTCAGTGCTTTGCTCCCTCTCAACTTCTGCTGCTCCCGATTGTTGAGGTGGTCTTTCTGGTTCCACCTCTTTCAGCTGCAAACCACTCCTTGTGGTCACTACATTCACCTGCTTGGGATTGGGATCTGTATCGCTCAGAAGTCCTCCTCTAGACCTGGTGTTTTGGGCTCCAGCAAATTGCCCAAATTGATATTCAAGTGCCTTGGTAGCTAACTGGTTGTTTTTCACTTCGGCTGCCAATTTCACATAGTCAGCCTGCAATTGAGCTTGGTTAGCTATCATGGTCTTGAACATCTCCTCAATGCTGGGTGATGGTGGTGGAAGAGGTGCATCGTTGTTTCTGAATTGTGCTTGATAATTCTGCTGCCCTCCTTAGTTCCTTTGCACACCCTGACCCGAACTTTGCCCCTGATGGTTGTTGCTACCCCAGGAGAAATTCGGGTGATTCCTCCAATTGGAATTGTAGCTATTACCATACTGTTGGTGGTTGTTCCGTTGCACATTTCCCACAAAGTTTACCGAGTCAGGATTTGCTCCACAACACTCAGCTGAGTGTTCACTACTTCCACACACTTCACACCACATCTGCTGCACTGCATTAACTGGGGCTTGGGGCTGGTTCATTGTCATGTTGTTGAAGTGGGTGTTAAGTTGATTTTGTAATGCAGCTATCTGTGCAGCAATAGCTGTAAACCCATCCACTTCTAGCACTCCTGTTGCTTTCCTTGTCCCGCCTCTTGACAAATCAGCATTCCATTCCGGATTGCCCTGCGAAATACAGTTCAACAAGGTATATAGCTCCTCATAAGTTTTCTCCAGCGCTTGTCCTCCCGCTGCTGAGTCTAGCAATATTTTTGTATGGGGTTCTAAACCCTCTATAAAAGTATGCACCAGCACATCATTGGACTGATGATGATGAGGACAATCCCACAACATGGACTTGAATCTCTCCCAAGCCTAATATAAATTCTCTCCCTCCCTCTGTTTGAAACTTAGAATTTGACTTCTAAGTCTTGCTGTTTTACCGGAGGGAAAAAACCGTATCAAGAATTTCCTCGCAAGATCATCCCACGTACAAATAGAATTCGGTGGCTCAGCTTTCAACCACCTCTTGGCTTCTACCAATAGTGAAAATGGGAACAATGTAAGCCGGAAATAATCTGATGACACTCCAGCGGGGATGTAAGTGTCACTTATCTCCAAAAAATTTTGGAGATGCTGCTGTGGATCTTCATGAGGGAGACCTGTAAACTGCCCGCTAGTGTGCAACAATTGCACCATATTCTGCTTAAGTTCGAACCTCCCTCCTGGCTCAGGTTTGCAGATGCTAGATGTGACATTATTAGCATGTGGGATTGCCACCTCGCGAACCGGCCGAGCTGCTACTTCTTCGGGCACCAATATTACCCGTACTACCGGTGGATTCTGTTGTTGCTCCATGATCGTCTGTCTGAGCAACTGCAGCTTACTTTCTAGAGCTTCTCTCCGCTTACTATGAAATATTCTTTCTGGCTCTATATACGAGTCCACCAGCTCCTTGTCTCTTGCCAGTGTTCAACAGAAATTAAATCTGCAAAATACAAGCAAAGACCAAGTTGTCAACACTAAGAAAACAAAAATATAGTAAATTTACACTTAAAACAAATTCACCAATTGCCAGTCCCCGGCAACGGCGCCAAAAACTTGTTCGGTCGCTTTGTTGGGTATATAAAGCTACACGCAAGTGCACGTGGTCGAACAAGTAGTAAAGTGGCTTAAGTAAGCCAAGTATCGATCCCACAGGGACTGGGATGAAGTGCAATCTGCTCAAGTGTACTATATTTTAATTCTAAAAATGCAGACAACAGCGTAACCAAAAGTTTGATATTTTGATTTATAATTTTTATACTAAATCTAAAACAACTATCTAATGTGAGTCTGAACTATGAATGAGAGCATGCTGCGGTTAAACGAACATGTAATGAAATTAATTATCGACATAATTTGGTTAGTCTTTTCTCCGGTTGCTAGCCAAGAACTATTGCCAAGAGATTAAAACTCTCGTATTTAACCCCACTTAAGAATCATGAACCATCCACCTACATTTCTGTGATTAAATGCAATTCATGTTTTAGCCATACAAACCCGGTTCCTAAATTGACTAATACGACTTTCAGGTATATTTCTATGAAAGTAAATCAATTCTCAATTTTTCCAAACCAAGAAAAGATCATATCCTATTAATTCACAACTTTCCAATTTCTTGCTCTCTCGAGTGAAACCGGACTTTTTAGATGTACATTAACGTAGGCCACACATTAATGCAGTAAGAACAAGAATTAATAGAACAACCATGGAAGAAAAGATGAAAAACCAATATGATCAACAATCACATTTCACTACAATTGTTCATACCCTCAGCAAGAAGATGAATTAGCCACTCATTTGTGGGTTAAACATCGTTAAATGAGTGTTAAACATACAAGCAATTGAATACAAGGAGAAGGAAAGAGAGAAAAACCCTGATAATTTCATCCCCTCAACTGCCTGTAACCCACGTTCTTGCTCCACCAAGTCAGAATATTGAAAAATGAACCTAAGTGTTCAATTAATACTAGTGGGAATTTTTCCCGGAATAACAAGCAACGTGTCACGGAGTGCATCGTGGAGCACTGCCTCCGTGACACGCTACCGAAGCGGACCTTCACTAGAACAGGGGGTCCAGGAAATAAGGCCCAACGTGGCATGGCGTGCAACGCGGAGCCAGGCCACCGTGCCACGGACCTATCGCGTACCCTCTCTGGAAATTGGGCAAGAATTCCCTATCCAGGCAGAAGGCCTCCGCGATGGCAGCGTGACACGGCTCCATCGCGGAGCCCCTTTATTTTATGCTTTCCAATGCCTTTTCCCTTGCTCGCATCCGAGTCCAACCTCGATATCTTCCAACATGCATTTAAGCTTCCCAAAATTACATTTTACCTGCAAAACAATGCTAATCATGTTGGTTAGTATAAATTTACATTTTATTACCAATTACATGAGAATGTATACACTTTTATAAATAAACAAGGCTAAAATTCCACATTTGAGTATCACTTGGGCATATAAATTTGCCCAAGATCAGAATATTTCCTAAACGTCTCTTAGCCTATTCGTCATAAGTGTGGCACGCTTCACACCCATGACAAAGACTCCACTCAACGAGGCTTTCAGACACCTAGGACACTTCAAACCTATTTTTCTGATACCAAATTTATCACGCTCGAAACGTAGACCCAGATCATAACACAGGACAAGGAGCCCCGAGAGACTCCAAGTCGACCAATGGCATGAGCATACATCTAACTCAATCAATAAAAGAGAATACTCAACATAATAGCATAGCGAAAGCATAACCATGACATACATAGAAAGCGGAACGTAATTCATACATAACAGATGGATACTACACATGGTCTGAAAGCATCTATCATATCTGATGGGTTTATGGGACAACACCCCCAACTAACCCGACAAGTCTAGAAAAAAAATGAGCATGAAAAGATAACTAATATCAAACCGGTCCTCGGAGAATGAGGACTCACCAAGCTGGATGCTAATCTCCAAGATGGGCTAATGATGGTGTTGGGGCTGAAGATCGGAGCCTGTATCATGAAACGATACTGCATAGAGTGCGCGATCAGTACGTGAAATGTACCAAGTATGTAAGGTAAGTAAAACGGATATTTAAAATATATAAATGCTAAAAAGAGATCATAAGAGTGGAACGACATGCTCATAACATAAATATCATAAGCTAACATAAGGCTCAAGGATTTCAAATCATTCGTAATCCATTCATTATAATAATAGTGAGAGAAACTTTATAAATCATCACTTGACCAAAATAACATAAGCATAATGATGCAATAAAACATGCGGAACAATGGGAGGACTCGTCATAACTGATACCATCATGGTAGAGCCTTACATGATGCCCAAACTATCTCACTCAACTGGGCAAAGTCGTCCCTGGCTTGCAAGGCAAGGGATATGCATTATGTGATATCACGAGAGAGGGGACCCATTAACATTGTAATGTATCATTATGAACCTACGGTGACACATAGTTATGAGAAACCCGCATAGTCGTTTGAATGTCGGGCTACTCGGTGCTAGACACTGCTCCCAAAAACATGACATTAGGCTCATATGTAATTCATAAATATCGTTCATGAGATTCATGGCTAAATAAATATTTAACATCATTGATCCCCTTTTCATACATGATTATCCATGAATCAAGGGCCCTTTAATCGACCAATATTATAAATCAATCAATCATGAAATCCATTTCATATATCATATATCATACTTGAACATGTGGGCATTACCCAATATTGTAACATACTTGAAAATACTTAATTCACTTGAACATATGATTATGAACACAGGTAACTTGAAAACAAGCTTCCCATCATCAATACTTCATCATACATGAACATTCATCATAAATCTTAACTTTCATTAACTTTTCAAAAATGGGCATTTTAATTTTAAAAAGCTTCAAACATTATTTTAATGGAAAACAACGTAAAACTTGCCCATAATTCATAATTCGATAATAATAACTCATTTAGACTATGCCCATGTAGAGAATTTGAAATTTCATGCATCGGGTTAAAACCCACATAGAATCAATATAGGAAATTCGCAATTTAGAGAGAGAGTTTGGGCATGGATGTGAACGGATTCATCCATTCATAACTCTACATACCTGGGAAAGATCAAATTTCACCACTCCTTGAAGCCCAATGAAAAATTGAAGGAGTTCTTGAAGAACTTTAACTTTATCACCTCTTAAACCCTTCAATATGCATGCATGGAAATGAATGAGACTAGGATAGATTTTACCCTCATAAAACACTGCATTTCAAGCCTTAAATGACGTAGTTTAGGACCCTAGGACTTAGGAATGATGAAAATTCCCTTAATAAATTTCCTAAAATTTTTGCATTGCCTAAGACCACGGACGATCCAACGAGTCGTGCCTTATAGCAAGACTCGTGGTATCTGTCCATTGGATCCACTGCCCATTTTCAACTCCTCAGATTCGATCCCATGACTACATAGGATGAGTCATTGTATAATATGAAGTTTCATTACATCATCCATTGTTTCTCCCTTGATGACCTGTACCAAGCCTTCCCACAAGCCACACCACGACTTGTTCCTCCTTCCAACGAGTCATGGTTTTCTTCTCTTACCTCGACTGGAGGTTTTAATACTCCTTCCCACGGTTTCTCACCACGATCCATTATAGCTCACGATGAATCGTCCCATGACTCATTACTTCCTCTCAGTCCAAGGTCCAGTCTTCCCAAGACCACAAGAGATGACTCATGGTATCAAACCATGGGTTGTTACATGACCCGTTACTTCCAACTGCCACCCGGCCAAACCTCACCACGAACGCTTCCCACGGGTCGTTTGTTAGACCAATGATCCGTTATGTGACCCTTTCTGTGGGTATTTTTCCCAAATTCTCCCAATTTTCATTTTTAAATCTTGGGTCTAGTTTTAGGCACTTTCGGGGTATTACAAAGGGGCACTTTCGAGTAACATCGAGAAGAACCCCAAGGAAAATATGACTGGAGATTGTGTTGTGGTAAAGAGATGGGTGAGGTGATCCCTAAAGGAAAAAGTTGAGCATGAGTAGGTTGTGATGTCCAGACAATAGGTTGGTGATTCAAGAAACAAAAAACCGAAGTTGGTAGAAACCAGACCACCCCCTCCATTTCCTCAAAGATTTAAGAAGCAAAAGGACCTAGCCTGCAAGAAATTTCTTGACGTGTTGAAGGAGGTACATGTTAACTTACCATTGGTGGAGCTTTTGCATGAAATTTCAAAATATGCCAAGTATTTAATGGACATTGTGGCAACTAAAAAGAGGTTGACGGAGTTTGAAACTGTGGCTTTCATGGAAGAGCGCAGTTCTCGAGTTCAAAACAAAATCCAAAAAAACCAAAAGACCCCGGGAGCTTCACCCTTCTAGTGGTGATTGGAAACAAGGAAGTTGGTTATGAATTATGTGACTTGGGTGCAAGCACTAATTTGATGCCTATATCCTTGTTCAGAACCTTGGGTTTTGTCACGACTCGAACATAGGCCCATATCGAGACATGGGACAAAGAACCCTGAGAGGCTCAAAGTCGACCCATGGCATGAACATAACATCTAAGCTCAACATCTCAAATGCGGAAATCTAACATATAACATAGCGGAAGTCTGAAAATCTGATAACATCGAATTATTGAATACATAACACAAGTCTGAAGCTGATACATACTATGTTTGATAAGCCTCTACTATTGACGAGTTGATGGGATGAGATCCCAACTAACTCACTAAATTCTAAGACGGAAAATATTTAATATAACTGATTAGCAGGGCCCTCAAAAGATAAGGACTCACCCAACTCTAACTGGGAGATGCTAACACTGAAGAACTGGCTAGCGGCGGGACTGAACCTTAATATCTAAGCCTGTATCATAAAATGATACATCATAGAGTATGTGGTCAATACATGGAATGTACCGAGTATGCAAGGTAAGTAAAATCTCTAAGTAAGTAAAATCTCTAAGTAAGTAAAATTAGAGGTCATGCATATCATAAAAATTTCATCATAAGAGTTTGAGAGTAGGGCTCACATACTATTATCTGAAAACATGACTTATACATAACTGAATATCAGAACTAAATCGAATGACCCAAAGCTGAAAACTGATAATCATAAGTAAAACTAAACATTGGGTCAAACCTACTGAAAACATAATATCTTAACTGATTTACATGCATAAATGAAATCATGAGGAACAATGGGAGACTCGTCATATGACCGATATTACCACGATAGAGCTTACGTGGTCCCAACTATTACACTCAAGTGGCAGAGCCGTTCGAGGCCTTTCCACGGCTAAGTACGCTACCATGATATCAATATCAAGCTGAAGGCTCCTTGGGGGTAGGGTAAGCTCACAAGGGAGGTCCCAAATAATCTGAACATACCTACGTTGGCAAGCAGTTCTAAGGCATAGGGTTGACTGACCCTTAGCCTACTCAGTGCTAGACTTTGCTCTCAAAAAGATGCATATGCTCTCCATTGTTTTTTAACGAAGCTGACCATTTTCATGTGATAAAGCTGAATCATGACATGAAATACATATTCTGAAAACATAACATGAATAGCCTTGGCTCGAACCATACCACAAGCTTAACGAGAGTGAGAGTCTAGACTGTAAAACGATATGGTAAGCTAATAACATGAAATTTATATAAATCATGAAACATACTTGATCATATGGGCTTGCCTAATACTTAAACATGCTTGAAATAGACTTGGATTACTCAAAACATGAACATAGACTTGGGTAATTTAAAATCATACTTTCATCATGAACATCTCATCATAACTAGAAGCATAGATCATAATCTCATCTTTTCATGAACTTCCATAGATGGGAATTTTATTTGTAAAACTTTTGAAATGAAAATTTGTAATTAAAAACATTATAAAAGATGTCCATAAATCATTATTCAACATTAGAAACAAGCATAGAGATTACCCATGATGGATACTTAGAGAATTCACAAGTTGGGTTAAATCCCCATAGATTCATCGACTTAGAAATCACATGAAATTGAAGAGGGATTGGGCATAGGAATGGATGGATACACCCATTCATCACCCCACATACCTGGGAGAATCTGATTTCAGAACCCTCTTGAGAGCCCAAAGGAATTTGGGGAAGAACTTGAAGAATCCTAAGCTTGATCACCCCTTAGAAACCACTAAGCTTGCATACATGGAGAGGGATAGGCTTAGAATGAACTAAACTCTCTTAAAACACACTTATCTGAGCTTAAAATGAAGTAGTTTAGGCCTTAGGAACTTAGAAATTACGGAAAAGCCCTTAATAAATTCGCAGGAAAATACACACTGGCAGTCCCGATGAGGGATTGGATGACTCATCATCACTGACCATGACTTGTGGTCATATCTCATTGCCAGAACTAGAAATTCATCACCACTGGTCAACACAGTGGATACCACGACTCGTGGTGACTAGCCGTTAGGAGCACTGTCAAAACTTCCAACCTTCAAATCATACTTCTGACCACGGCTAACATGACAACTCGTGGTGTTGATCACGATTCGTGGCCTCACCATGGTCAGCCCCCAAACAAAGAAATCCAATCAAGTTTTCCTTCCTCTACAGGAGTCACCTCATGACTTGTGGTGCACCTAACGGGTCACTGGATGAATCATCCTATGACCTGGTGCAGAAAATCCTGTTTCCTCCATTTCAACCCTCGAATATGATCTTTGGGATTTTGGGGTATTACAATATCTCCCCCTTGGGAATATTCGTCCTCGATTATGAATAAACATACTAAAAAGCTGAGAAATGCAACTACCACACCAAAAACTGAATATCTAAAGCTGAAAACTGATGGAGTGGCTAACTCTGGACTAAATGACATGACTGAACTGAATTTGTGAATCATACATACATACATTGACATGAAAGAAACTGGGGCACATGAACTGAACATGAAACTAAATAGAGTACTAGGGAGGAAACTGATATCTCAAGCTGTAATTGAGCCGAAAGGGAATAGGTGCGGTTACTTAGCCATCATATCTTCTTCGACTTCTGACGTAGCTCCCTCAACATGATGATTCCTTCACAAAACCTTTCCTGAAGCTACTTTTTTTTCATAGGTTTTGAACCTGACGATCAAGTATTTTAATCGGAACCTCCTCATAGCTGAGACTATCCTTCAACCCACACTCTCCACCAGGAAAACCAAAGCTGGCTCACCCAGGCACTTCTTCAAAAGCGATACATGGAACAATAGATGTACTGAAGCCAGTTCTGAGGGCAGCTCCAACTCATATGCTACCTTGCCAACCCTTATCACAATTCGGTACGAACCAATATAACGGGGACTGAGTTTCCCTTTCTTTTCTGAACCTCATCACTCCCTTCATGAGAGATACCTCCTGAAATGCCTAATCATCAACTTCAAACTCAAGCTCCCTCCTCCTCACATCCACATAGGACATTTGGTAACTCTAAGCTGTTTTAAACCTTTCCCTTATAAGCTGAACCTTCTCCAAAGCCTAATGAACTAAATCTGGTCCTATCAATGCATCTTTACCAACTTCAAACCAAACAATAGGCTATCTAAATCTCCGCCCATAGAGAGCCTCAAATAGAGCCATCTGAATATTGGAACGATAACTTTTGTTATATGTAAACTTAATGAGAGGCAAATGATCATCCAAACTACCCTTGAAATCAATCACACACGCTCTCAACATATCTTCCAGAGTCTGAATGGTCCGCTCCACCTAACCATCTGTTTGCAGGTGAAATGTTGTGCTAAGCTTGACTTGAGTAACAAGTCCCTTTTGAAACGATCTCCAAAACTAGGAGGTAAACTGAGTACCTCTATCTGATATAATGGACAAGGGAACTCCATGCAACAGAACTAAATCCCCAATGTATAACTTAGCATAATCCTCCGGTGAATTGGTAGTTTCAGTCGGTAGAAAATGAGCTGCCCTAGTCAACCTGTCTGCTACAACCCAAATGGACTCACTCTATCGCCAAGCGCGAGGCAACCCTATAATGAAGTCTATATTGACTTCCTCCCACTTCCAAGTAAGGATACTAATATCTTGAAGCACACCTCCAAGTCTTTGATGCTTAACCTTCACCTATTGACAATTCGGACATTTAGCACAAACTATGCTATGTCCTTCTTCATGCCACTCCACCAATATATCTCCCGCAAGTCATGGAACATCTTGGTGGTGCCTAGATGAATAGAATATTTAGAACCATGAGCCTTGTGCAACACCCGATCTCTTAAATCATCAACACTCGAAACAGACAAACGACCCTAATACCGAAGCACACCGTCTCCCCCTTAGGAGAAGACCTCCACTTTCTAACTCTGAATGGTTTCCTTCAACTTTACCAAAAAAGGATCCTCATCTTGTTTAGCTTTAACCTCGGTCACCAAGGAAGATTCTGACCCATTCTAAACAATAACACCACCATCCGCTGAGTCAATAAGACGAACTCCTAGTTGTGCAAGTTGGTGCACATCCTTCACTAACTCTTTTCCTTTCCTAATCTACATAGGACACACTCTTCATAGAAAGCCTGCTAAGAGCGTCTGCCACCACATTAGCCTTACCCGGATTATAATGGACACTTATATCATAATCTTGCAAAAGCTCCAACCACCTCCTCTGATGTAGATTTAAATCCTTCTCGGTAAACACGTATTGTAGAATTTTGTGGTCCATAAACACATCTACATGGACCCCATACAGATAATGTCTCCAAATCTTCACGGAAAATACTACTGTTGCAAACTCAAGATCATGAGTCGGGTAGTTCTTTTGATGGCTTTCAGTTTCCTGGAAGCATAAGCTATAACCTTACTGTGCTGCATTAATACACAACCAAGGCCGATCCTCGAGGTGTCGCAATACACCACAAACCCATCGGTACCCTTAGGTAGGGTCAACACTAGTGCTGAGGTGAGTCGATTTTTCAACTCTTAGAAGCTTTTCTCACTAGCCTCTGACCATTTGAAACTCCACTTTCTTCTGGGTCAACTTAGTCAATGGTGCTACAATGGATGAAAACCCTTCAACAAAACTCCAATAGTAACTAGCTAAACCCAATAAACTCTTTATATTCGAAGGACTGACTGATCTAGGTCAATTCTTCATCGCTTCTATCTTTTGAGAGTCCGTATGTACACCCTCACTTGACACCACATAACCCAAAAATGCTACTGAGTTTAACCAAACCTCACATTTTCTAAACATAGAATACAACTGGTGATCCTTAAGAGTCTGTAGCACCACCCTCAAATGAGTAGGATTCTCCTCCTCACTCCGAGAGTATATGAGAATATCATTTATGAACAAAATCATGGACATATACAAATATGGCTTGAACACCCTGTTCATCAAATCTATAAAATCTGCAGAAGAATTTTCTAGTCCAAAAGACATAACTACAAACTCATAGTGACCATACCGAGTCCATAAGGCTGTCTTCAGGATGTCGCTCTCTCTAACTCTAAGTTGATGATACCCGGACCTGAGTTCTATCTTCGAAAAGAACTTAGCACCCTGAAGCTGATAAAATAAATCATCAATCCTGGGGAGAGGATACCTGTTCTTGATGGTGACTTTGTTCAATTGCCGGTAGTCAATGCACATCCAAAGGGAACCATCCTTCTTTCACACAAGGAGCACTGGTGCACCCCATGGGGATTTACGAGGTCTGATAAAATGCTTGTCTAAGAGGTCCTTCAACTGATCCTTCAACTCCTTTAGCTCAGATGGAGCTATTCTGTTAGGAGAAATAGATATATGTTGCGTGTTAGGAAGAAGGTCAATACCAAATTTAATATCCCACTCAGGAGGAACTTTCGGTAAATCATCTAGAAACACTCATGGATATTCACACACAACGGGAACTGACTGGATAATCGGGGTTTCAGACATAGTGTCCTTAACCCTAACTAGATGGTATATGAAATCCTTAGAAATCATGTTTCTGGCCTTAAGGTAGGAAATGAAGTGACCTCATGCATAACTAAACTACTCTTCCACTCTAGGACTAGCTCACCCTAAAATCAAAACTCTACCACACGGATTCTACAATTTACTGAGGCATAACATGCATGTAGCCAATCCATGCCAAAGATAACATCAAAATATGTCATGGCTAGTTCTACTAAATCTGTTGAAGTGACTTTCTAAAGGAATGTGACAGGGCAATTTCTATATACCCGTCGAGCTATAACTGAATCACCGATTGGAGTAGAGACTGAGAAGGGTTCTGATAGGAATTCGGGACTAACTCTGAAACTTCTAGCAATATAGGGTGTCACAAAAAATAAAGTAGCCCCTAGATCTAATAGTGCATATACATAAATGTAACATACCACTGACTACATCTAGGGAGACCTCCTACTCCTGACAAGATGCTACGGCATAGAATCTGTTTTGGCACTGAGCACCACTTGCACTAGTAGATGCACCCTGCTGCGTTAAGTGTGTTGGCGGGGTTGCCGAGCTAGTGGTTGGGCCTTGGCACCTATCATGGCCCTGTCTAGCTGCTGGACAATCTCTAAGCATATATATGGGCTTCCACACCTGAAACAAGCACCTGAACCGATTAAACATTGAATGGTGTGTCTCCGGCTACACTTGCCACACTCTAGGATGGTGGACTCTGCAGGTCTGCTCCCCTGACCTCGAGAGCCTGATGCTCATCCACTCTGGTCACGCCTAGAACTACATGGCACATCATAGTTGACGGCGCTAGATCTGAATGATCTTTGGTGGGACTACTAATGGTGCCCACCACTAGGTCTCTATTGGGAGAATCCAAAGCTATCGGTCCTGGCCCTCTTGGTCTTTCTCTCCCGCTCACTCACCTGCACCGCCTCTACCTGTTGGGCATATACAACTATTCGAGGAAATTCAATGTCCTGATGAAGAATCACTGTCCCACAATCATTGACCAAGTAGTATGCTATCCCATGCAATAATCGACACACTCAGGCTCTCTAGTCTGTCACTATCTCAGGTGCATACTTGGATAAGCGAGTGAACTCCAAAGCATACTCCTGAACCATCATATTACCCTGCCTTAGGTTAACAAACTCAAATTCTTTAATATACCTCATCTCAAGAGGGAAGAATCGATATAGAAATGCGGTATGAAACTCATCCCAACCAATGAGGCTTGCTCCAACTATCTTGCTATCCTTCCATTGCCTATACCATATGTGCGCAACCCCTTTCAACTAATACGAGGCTAGATATGCGCACTCCTCCACGATCACCCCCATGATGTAGGTGATCTTCAGAACTTCATAAATAAACTCATGTGGATCCTTGTCCACCATTTATCCAAGGAATTCTAGAGGGTTCATCCTTAGAAAGTCTCTGACTCTCTCCGCTATCGTATTCCCATTCTAGGGGACATGCGCTACCATCTACTGATTGACTTGGGCAGTCAAAGTCTGAGCTAACATTTGGATGGCAACCCTGAACTCTGCATGGGCAACCTGCTTGGGCACATGATCCTCGGGGACTGGTGGGACCTATAGGTTCCCACTCCGTTGCCATTCTCGTGGCCATTTCCATTTACGTTCCTTCTTTTGTTAACTCGGCTAGGAGACATGATTCTGCAAATGCGTGTAGCACGAGTTAGAAAGATAGAGATACATTTCATCGCACGACATAGATCATGAAAGAAGAGAACATTTCCTAAATGTCTCATAGCCTCTTCGTCATAAGTGTGGCGTGCCTCAAACCCATAAAAAAGACACTACTTAACGCGACTTTCAGACACCCTAGGACACCTCTAATACCAAGTTTGTCATGATCCGAACATAGGCCCTGATCAGGACACGAGATAAAGAACCCTGAGAGGCTCCAAGTCAACCCATGACATGAACATAACATCTAAGCTCAACATCTCAAATGTGGAAATAAAAAATATAACATAGTGGAATTCGAAAAAGATGATAACATCGAATAACTGAATACATAACTCAAGTCTGAAGCGGAATGCATACTATGTCTAATAAGCCTCTACTACTGATGAGTTGATGGGATAAGACCCCAACTAACTCACTGAAGTCTAAAATGGAAAATACTGAATATAAATGATAGAGGGCCCCCGAAAGATGAGGACTCACCCAACTCTGACTAGGAGATTCTAACACTGAAGATCTGGCTAGCGGAAGGACTGAACCTGAATGTCTGATTTCATGATACAACATAGAGTATGCGGTCAGTACGTGGAATGCATTTAGTATGCAAGGTAAGTAAAACCACTGAATAAGTGAAATCAATGATCATGCATATCATAAGCATTTCATCATAAGAGTATAAGAGTAGGGCTCGCATAATATTATCTAAAAACATGACTTATACATAACTAAATATCATAACTAAATCGAATGACCCAAAGCTGAAAACTGATAATCATACGAAAAACTGAACATTGGGTCAAACCTTCTGAAAACGTAATATCTTAACTAATGTACATGTATAACTGAAATCATGAGAAACAATGGGAAACTTGTCATATAACCGACATTACCACGATAGAGCTTACGTGGTCCCGACTATTACACTCAAGTGGGCAGAGACTCCAAAGCCTTGCCAAGGCTAAGAACGCTACCATGATATCAATATCAAGCTGAAGGCTCCTTCGGGGCAGGGGAATCTAACAAGGGAGGTCCCAAATAATCTGAACATACATATGTTGACATGTAGTTCTGAGGCATAGGGTTGACTGACCTTAGCCTACTCGGTGCTAGAAATTACTCTCAAAAACATACATATGCTCTCCATCATTTTTCAATGAAGCTAACCATCGTCTAGTGATGAAGATGAATCATGACATGACATGCATATTCTAAAAATATAACATGAATAGCCTTGGGTAGAACCATACCACAAGCTTAACGAGAGTGAGAGTCTAGACTTTAAAACGATATGGTAAGCTAATAACATGAAATTTATATAAATCATGAAGCATACTTGATCATATGGGCTTGACTAATACTTAAACATGCTTGAAATAGACTTGGATTACTCAAAACATGAACATAGACATGGGTAATTCGAAATCAAAATTTCATCATGAACATCTCATCATAACTAGAAACATAGATCATAAGCTCATCTTTTCATGAACTTCCATAGATAGGCATCCTATTTGTAAAACTTTAATTAAAATTTGTAATTAAAAACGTTATAAAACATGCCCACAAATCATGATTCAACATTAGGAACATGCATAGAGATTACCCATGATGGATACTTTGAGAATTCACAAATTGGGTTAAACCCCCATAGATTCATCAATTTAGCAATCACATGAAATTGAAGAGGGATTGGGCATGGGAGTGGATGGATACACCCATTCATAACCCTATATACCTGGGAGAATCTGATTTCACAACCCTCTTGAGAGCCCAATGAAATTTGGGGAAGAACTTGATGAATCCTAAGCTTGATCACCCCTTAGAAACCACTAGGCTTGCATACATGGAGAGGGATAGTCTTAGAATGAACTAAACCCTCTTAAAACAAACTTATGTAAGCTTAAAACGATGTATTTTAGGCCTTAGGAACTTAAAAATTACGAAAAAGCCCTTAATAAATTTGCAGGAAAATACACACTGCCAGTCTCAATGAGGGACAAGAAGACTCGTGATCACTGACCACGACTCATGGTCATCTCTCATTGCTAGAATTGGAAATTCATCACCGCTGGTCAACACGACTCGTGGTGTGCCCGACGACTCATGGTGACTAATCGTTAGAAGCACTGTCAAAACTTCCAATCTTCAAATCGATCTTCTAAACACGGCTAACATGACGACTCATGGTGCTGACCATGACTCATGGCCTCACCAGTGGTCAGCCCCCCAAAAAAGAAATCCAATCAAGTTTCCTTCCTCCCCACGAGTCACCTCACGACTCGTGGTGCACCTCATGGGTCACTGGACGACTCTTCCTGTGACCTAGTGCTGAAAATACCGTTTCCTCCATTTCAACCCTTGGGTGTAATCTTAGGTATTTCAGGGTATTACAGGTTTAGGTGAAACACGTCCAACCACAGTAACCTTGCAGCTTGCCGACAGGTCTCTTGCCTATCCTGATGGAATGATAGAGGATGTCTTGATTAAGATTGGACCTTTCATCTTGCCAGTGGACTTCATACTCCTGGATTACAAAGAAGATGCATCAGTTCTCCTCATTTTGTAGAGAGGATTCTTAGCCACCGCAAAGACATTCATAAAGGTAAAGTCGGGTAAGATGTTAATGACTGTGGATGGTTACGAGGCAGTCTTCAATGTATCTAGAGCATAAAGGTAACAACCTCATTAGGAGAAATTCACAATGAAGCCAATGGTAGAGATTGGAGGATGTGAGTGGGTTTGTCTAGCAGCAGGTGCTGCATGAGAATTTAACAAGTTTTCATGATACAAACCATCTCACTCGATGAAGGAGTGAGAGTGAATTTCATCATGCCGCAACGTTAAATCAGGCGCTGCACGGGAGACAACCTGTGAATGTTATTCCATGATTACAACTAAGGCTCTTGGTGGGAGGAAACCCATCTTTCTAATTTGGTTTTGTAGAGATGAACAGGGCTTTTGAGGTAAATGAGCTAAAAAAAGTTAAGTCTAGGGGGAGATACTTGGTGTGGGGCGCCAGGTGTTAGCTCTAGAAAAGAAAAATATTTTCAGGATGGTTCTATGGGTGGCGCGTCGTGCCAGCTTGTCCACGAAGAATTTTCTTTTCTAGGTGTGTGGCAAGGTTACTAGCGCGCTGCGCTAGGGTGATGTGGTCTAAAATTTTTTGGTCTAAATGGGTCAAAGTTTAATCAAGGACCTTAAAAAAATTACCAAAAACAACCCATTTCCCACACCTTTATTTTAAATCACCATTCATCCCCTCTTACTAAAATTCAAAATAATAAGAAAATAAAATTCTCTCTCTCTCTAACTTATTCCTCTCCGAATCCCCCATTGTTGTCTTCTCCAAGAATCTTGGTGAAGCTTGTCTCTTCAACTCAATTAAGTAATTATCTTCTCTCTTGGTTATGTAGTATGAAAAGAATGCCCCCATATATTTCCCCAAGTTAAAGAACCAAAATCACCATTGTTGGTGAAAACCTTGAATTTCATAATGTGGGTTTCATGAGCTATTAATTTCTTAAGTTCTTCCATGATAATATTTGGTCCATGTTGGGTTGCTTATTTTTGGTTGAATATAGTGATTTGATGTTGTGGGGATGAAGAGGGTTGATTATTGAATTTCATGATTTTGGTGGGTAGGACATTGATTATAGAGAGAGAAAGTACTTGTTCTTGAAGTCTTGAATGTGAAGAATTTCGAGTTGTTGAAAAATGCATGTTAGTTTTATGGATTGTAGTAAATTATTCATTGGCTGTTGAATGAATTGAATGCAGCTACTTCCATGAAAGGGTTGCTTGAATGATGAATTAATGGAGGGAAGGTGAAAGAATGGCCAAAGTATGGCATTCTTGAAGAAAAAATAGAGAGGAGAGATGAAAAACTTCATGAACTTGGTGTAATATGGGTTGATGAAGGGCGTCCTTATGCACTTCATAGACCTATTTTGCCCATATGTTACTATGTTTTGAGAATAAATTATGTATGTTTGCATGTGTTTATGTTATATATTTGTGAAAATGGCTAACGCATATGATTAGATGCTTTTAGAGCTAAAAATGATAGATCTGAATATATTTGAGGCTTTTAGATCAAATGTGAAGAAGTTGTAGTGAATGATGTAACGATCGAAGTTTGAAGCAATGCACTGGCATATTGTGCTACCAGTCGCACGAGGCGCCAGCAGCGTAGGCACACCGCCAAGAGCGAGGCGCCATCATCTTGGTGCATTGCCATGCGCGACACGGCAGCATATCCAGCGGTATGCCAGGCACAAAGTAACATTCTCCCAATGCGATGGTAGGGGCAATGCAGGCATTGGATGGGCGCGTTGGCATGGGCGACGTGCTAGACATGTTCAAAAGCCAATTAACTCAAATCCCACTTCAACTAGGAAAAGAAGCTACAAGTCCCAAGTCAAATTCGTCAAGGAACAAGAAAAGCATAAATCTACTATTATAAATACCCTTTTATTTTTATGTAATAGCTAAGTTTGAAGGAAGTTTTAATAATGAATTTTAGAACAATTTTTGAGATGTTTTAGAAGACATAACTTTGAGAGATAAGATTGTAAAGTTGTTCTTCCTTTTTTTGGCAATACTCAAGTGAGTTTCTTTCTAGCATCGCTGTAAGTATTAATTTGTGCTTTTGTTTATGAATGCTATTAATTTACTTATAAACATGATAGGCTAAAACTTTCACAACTAGAGTTGTGAGAACCATGGTGAATTAACGAACTAGGATTTGCACGACGTGATTCTAAACCAATACTAAATGCTTGTATTGTATTCTCTTCATGCTTAAACGTTTCTTAATGGTGTGCAACGTTAGAACATGCCTGAATTCTTTACTTTCTTGAGCCTAGAGAGGTAGAGATTAGGAAAAGAGAATTACAACAAAGCCTTAATCTTGATGATCATTGTATTAACTTGAGTTGTGGTCACAGGATAGTTAAATTTGGAACTAATTAATAACAGGTCAAATTGAAGTCGCCCATGAGAACTGAACCGGTGATTGAGTATGTTATCCAATAGGGATGAACTAGTCGTTTGGATGAACCTTAGTTATCATTTCTATAAGTAAAGTATTTATATAGATCACTAGTGTAAAACCCGAAGTAGTTAAGGATCCATGGGGAACACGTACCTTAGTTAATTGCATTAATTTGGAATCAACATTCAAATTCTCAATATTGTTATTTATTACTTTTAAAAATTCCCCCCTTTAGGAGATAATTGACTTAAAAGCTTAAATACTAGCGTTCTTCTATATCCTTCCATATTCCCTGTGGGATCTACCACAACCTCTAGTTGGGTTCTTTATTAACAACGTCTGCTTCATACTTCAGTAGGAGGTATGAGTTTGAGCATTATCAAAAAGTGGCGCCGTTGTGGGGGAATACGGTTTAGGATTAGATTAATTGCTTGTGTTTAACTTTTAGTCTTTGTTTCCTATTTTTCATTTTTCTTTTATTTTCTGACAAATCACAGGGCGGCTTACTGAAAAAAGCGGCCAAGATTTCACCATGGTCTCAACAGGTATCTTGATGAAGTCTGAGTAATCAAGAAACCTGTGTCGTGCCGCGATGTTGAATCAGGCGCTACTTGGGAGGCAACCTAAGATGATCTTTTTGTTTTGTTTTTACATGTTTGTTCAAGTGTACAGGTTTTAATTATAAAATATTATGAATTTGGAGCATGAAATGCATAGATGGCGGAAGCTACTCTTGCTCCCACAAATGATGAGGAGTAGAGGCACAGGGAGTTCTTCTTTCACTCTTTTACTTTATGCCTTATTGTTTTAGCACTGGGGACAGTGTTACTAATTAAGTGTAGGGTGGGATAAGTGAACTTCATATTACCATGCATTCCTTAATTTCTAAATCTGCACATGGTAGGCCTATTTCTTTTTGGGATTTATGACTTATAATGCATGCTTGTTGATTTGTAGTATTTTTTATTTTGGGTTCCTCCGATTTTTATTTTCGATACTTTTCCGGTGGATATTCCCCGAGGAACCGACTAGAGAGTCTAGATTTTTTTTAAGTCATTGAGTCATGATTTTTTCCGTTTATGGATGGATGACGACCGTCTTGAGGGTAAATTAGTCATTAGGAAGAACAAGAACTTGGACCTATGAATGCTAGGTGCTTCACTTTATGTATCATTGAGACTTTATTAAATTCACTCAAAAATGCATGAAAAAGGTAGAAACACTTAGTTTTTTGGGACTTGACTCTTGTTCTTGAAAATAAAAAAATTGGCTTAATTATGTTATGCATACGATATGAATATATGTGTTTATGTGATCTTGATTTCCATTGTTAAACCATTTTGTGTCAATGTGTGAGTAAATTTTTTGATATACTCCATGCTTTTAAATTGACGTCTAGAACTTGCCCGATGTGTGTGCAAAGCAAAATAAGAATGATGGATTTAGGAAGTGATATAGGCGTTTCTTTGGTAGCCTTGTTTTTATCCTATTTTACCCGCCTTGACTGTAATTATCCTAATTAGCAATGTTTGAGCCTTAGCCTATTCATTTGATAGCCATATTACAAGCTTAAATCCCTTTTTGTTCTATTGACTTGTATTTGATCCAAATGACTCCTAGAGCACTTTAATAAAAAAATTTGCATGAAAAGAACATAGTTGGAAAAGTTAAGGGAAAAGCTAAAAAGTGTGGAAATTAGAAGAAACAGAAAATGTGAAAATTGCTAAGCAAGGAGGGTGATGTTAGTGTGAAAACAAAAAGAAGAAAGAACTTTGAGAAAAAAAAAGAGGATGAAAAAAAATGTGTGAATGAGCTCAATGTTGAAAGAAAAATCCCCACTATTCACCTAACTTGAAAAATTAAAAAATAAAAGGAGGTATAAGGAGAAAATTGGGAAATTGAGGAATGTGCTAAATAATCAAAGTGTTGTGAAGTATTAAAGCTCTTAAGGAGATTAGTCACTATCCTGGCCAAATAGTTCTTACCCATCCCTTAGACTACATTACAACCAAATTTAAGTCCTAATTGATCCTTGATTCATAATTCTATATTAGCAGAGTATTACACTAAGCGCAAGCCTATGTTATTCTTTTGCATGTATGTTGAGTTCTTTGGGAGAGTGAGTGGATTTTGTTATATTTATGGCCAAGTTAATATTGTTTTGCATCTTATGTGTGAAAAGGGTATCTCTCCAAATTGTGAGAGGCACAATGGTAAGACTTTGGTAAATCTTGATTGCTAAATTATGTATGATTCATGTTGGCCCAAAATATATCTTGATGAGTTAGTTTTCAAAAGCTAAGCGATTTCGAACATCGACATTTTAATATTGATCCAATATGCATGCGAGTGAATTGTTTGAGCTTCATTGATTTGTCTCATGAATCTAAGTGCAGGTAGACCTATACGTAGGAGAAATTTTGTGCTAAAATGGAAGAAGGGAAGTAGTAGATTGTTTGAGGATGAACAATACTTGAAGTGTGGGGTGTTGATGAAGGGCGTACTTACGCACTTCCTAGACCTATTTTGCCTGTACTTTATTATGTTTTGAGAAAATTATGTGTATTTGCATGTGTTTAGGTTATATATTTGTGAAAATAGCTAACACATATGATTAGATGCTTTCAGGTCTAAAAATGATGGATTTGAATGTATTTTGAGGATTTTTGATCAAATGTGAAGAAGTTGGAGTGAATGATGCAAGGATCGAAGTTTGAAGCGATGCACTGGCACACTATGCTACCAGTCGCGTGAGGCGCCAACAGCATGGGCACACTGCCAGGCACGAGGGGCTATCATCTTGGCACATTGCCAATGGAAATGCGACAACAGATCCAAGGCTATGCCAGGCACAAAGCAGCCTTCTCCCAGTGCGATGGCAGGGGCGACGCAGGAATTAGATGGGCGCATTGGCATGGGCGACGCGCTAGACGTGTTCAAACATCCAATTTACTCAAATCCCACTTCAACTAGGAAAGGAGCTACAAGTCCCAAGTCAAATACGTCAAGGAACAAGAAAAGCATAAATCTACTACTATAAATACCTTTTTTTTTATGTAATAGCAAAGTTTGAAGGAAGTTTTAAGAACCAATTTTAGAACAATTTTTGAGGCGTTTTAGAAGACATAAGTTGGAGAGATACGATTGTAAAGTTGTTCTTCCTTTTTTGTACAATACTCAAGTGAGTTTCTTTCTAGCATCGTTATAAGTATTTATTTGTGCTTTTGTTTATGAATGCTATTAATTTACTTATAAACATGATAGGCTAAAACTTCCACAACTAGGGTTGTGGGAACCATGGTGAATCAACGAACTAGGGTTTGCATGATGTGATTCTAAACCAATACTAAACACTTGTATTATATTCTCTTCATGCTTAAATGTTTTTTAACGGTGCGCAACATTAGGACATGCCTAAATTCTTTACTTGCTTGAGCATAGAGAGGTAGAGATTAGGAAAAGAAAATTACAACAAAGCCTTGATCTTGTGATCATTGTATTAACTTGAGCTATGGTCGCAGAATAGTTAAATTTAGAACAAATTGATAACGGTCAAATTGAAAATCACTCATGAGACCTAACCCAGTGATTGAGTATAGTTATCCAATAGGTACGAACAAGTCATTTGGATGAACCTTAGTTATAAGTTCTACAAGTAAAGTATTTGGATAGATCACTAGTGTAAAACCCGAAGTATTTAAGAATCCATGGGGAACACTTACCCTAGTTAATTACATTAATTTGGAATCAACATTAAAATTCTAAACATTGTTATTTATTACTTTTACAAATTCCCCCCTTAGGATATAATTGACTTAAAAGATTAATATTAGCGTTCTTCTATATCCTTCCATATTCCCTGTGGGATCGACCCCAACCTCCAGTTGGGTTCTTTATTGACAACGTCCGCTTCATACTTCAGTAGCAGGTGTAAGTTTGAGCTTTATCATGGAGTTAGTGAATATTTTGGAGGTTGAGATTTAGGATGATAATGGAGTAAGTATTGAGTACCCTATTTGACAAATTCTCACAAGTATGCTAGCGAATTAAGTGTGGGGTCATTTTACACCCGTTACACCTAATTAGCTAGCTGTTTTGTTCACAAAGTAATCTTGTGAAGTTCTTGATTTTTGTTTGACAAGTATCATGGAATCAAATGCTAACAAAGGAAAGGAGATAGTGGCAGCTGGTAAGGGTTTCAAGCGGCTCCAAAAAGGCCTAAAGGATTGAGTTCATCGGCTAAGGGAGCCCCTGCTAGGAGGTTTGGTGAAAGAGCAGTGGAGCTTCATAGACTATCATGGTTTAAAATACAAAAGGAGGTCAATATGCTCCTGAGAATTGGATTGAAAACGGCCGCCTCACACTTGAGTTCCCCACTATTCGGGACAAGGATCGTGAGTTAAGGTTAGGCTACATCTTTGCCGAGCCAGAGGAGTGTAACCTTACTTTGGTGAGGGAATTTTATGCAAATTGAGACACTTCTTTGGGAGAGAGCAATGAGGTCATAATATGGGGAAAGGACTACTAAAACATCAATGTCTTCCTCGGTACATCTACTGTAGACCCGTCTTGGTACTTCATTCCACTAGAGAAGCCTCCATATCAAGACATCCACCATACTCTTTATGGTGAGCATTCATCTGCCTGTTGGGCAGGGGACCATAATGGCACTCACTGTACACTCCCGTTCTCCTACATAAATAAGGAGGCGAAAGTGTGGGTGAAGATTGTTTTTGCCACGCTTCTCCCTGGAATTCACATCACGGACATGACTAGAGAGTGGGTCTTGTTGGTGTACATGATAATGAAAGGGCTACCACTAAATTTTGGTGTAGTGCTTGGAGGCAATATGAGGATAGTAACGGACAACTGCAGGTGAAAATACTATTATAACAGTCTCTTGAATAAATATTTTAGAGGGAAAAGTAGTAAGGAGGAAGAGGCAGACCTTCATCTACCCTGAGCAGGGCCCCTAGAAAGCAAGATAATGGACATTACAAAGGTTAAGGAGCCCATCACTTCCAAAGCTCCACCTCTCATGATAGTTGATCGCCGGGAACGTGATGATAGTTAGAGAGGCCATATATTCAGCATGCTTGACTTGTAGTTGAGGACCGAGGGCCATAGATGATGAGATGGTGGCCCTGAAGGATAGATACCACTCATGGAGAGTGCCATGAAGATGTGTAGAATGGGACCTTCAATTGGATGATGATGACGCCACAATGCTTATTGATGGAGTGGATGACTTGGACAATGATAATGAGGAGGATGATGTTGCCATGGGCGCCATGCAGATTGATGGCGATGATGATAAGGAGCAGGATGTTGATCAGGAGTACAATTCTGATGATGATACATAGCAGCCAGGAAGTTCCTTTTCTCTACTTATTTGATATAATTCTGTGTGCACCAAGGACAGTGCACCGTTTAAGTATGGGGTGGAGGAAAGATTCATGTTTTCTCTTTCTTTGTTATATTTGTAGTAGGCCATAGTATAGTGTCATTCCCTATAGTAGTAGCTCTACAATTTGTTAGGTCATATTTTGTAATAGATAGTATTGATGATGGTGACTGATAACCTGGATGATGCCTGTGATGTTGGATAATCTATTTCGTCTCTAATAGTTGAGTTTGTTAGTTTAATTTTAGATTCAAACTTTTAAAAATTAAGGGTGAGTACGCCATCAGGTTTTTATTTGAAATTTTTTGAATATGGCATGTATGACCCACTCTTCGATTTTTCTTATAGCCTCGATTCTTTTTTGTAGGGAAGGCCTTTGAACCAGATAGTTTTTTCATTTTTAGAAGTCATTTTAGTCGTAGAGTAGTGACCCTTCCCTATGGTAGATGGATGACAATCGTCTTTAATGAAATTAGTCACGTATTTTTTATTTTTTGTTTGAGTCAGACATAAGTCACTTCTGTACTCTTTGACATTCTACTTAGCAGCTATGCTAGAGGCAATAAAGTGATTGTCTTAAATGAAATTCCATGAGAGACACACATAGTTCTTTAATTCAACTCAATATACTTGTAGGGATTAATAATGAAAAATGTCATCCAATGTGATTGTATGAATGTGTAGATATAGGAAACTGGATAGAGTCTTAATGCCATGTGAGGTGAGATTAATAGATTTGTTTTGTACATATTGTGCATCAAGAACTTGTCTTAGTGTATGTTGGAAAGCTAGTCATTAAATAGTTAAGAGATGATTAAGGCATTTCTTTGAAAAATCCATGTTTATCATGTTGTTTTACCTTCCCAAACATTTTCCATATTTAACCCCCTTGAGCCATAAGCCTTATTCTTTTCTTAGCCACAAAAGTAGCCTATTCCTTTTTTGTTGTGTGAACTTCAGAATTGTTGATCCAAAGTAGTCTTAGACACTTTGAGACTTGAAAGTGAAGATCCACCAATGCATGAATGATAAGGGAAAGGAAAGAAAGATAAATGTGTGGAAGTAAGACGAGAAAGTAGAAAGAAGTGGTGCCCAAAAATACGTTGTTTGCTTGCTGCTAGAAAATGAAAGAAAGAGTTTTAAGAGTGAAAATTCTTAGTGATTAAAGCAAAGACTAGCAGTCAAGTAGTGAATAAAGGGGCATGAAAAGAAAAAAAAGGGTGAGTAAAGTGAAAGTTGAACAACAAGCAAAAAGTGGTAGACTTGAAAGATAAAAAATTGTCAAAAAAGTACTTAGGATTGGTAGTCACTATAAAAGAAAAAATCATTCTATGCGTCCCTTAGCCAACATTACAACCAAGAAAAGTTCTTAGGATCCTAATCTCATGAAAGAGCTAAGTAGTCTAAGTTTATATGACGGAAAAGCTTATGGTATGTTTCATATTTATGATATATCTTTTCTGAGTATGAGTGTGCCTTACTTATTATGTTCCATGCGTCGCATTGATAATTTGAGGGAGGAACATCACTAGAGGTTAGGGGCAGAAGATTCTAAGTTGTTGTACTATATGTTGCATGTTTTTTATTTAATCATGTTGACCCAATTTTGAAAAGTGAGTCATTATAGAAGTTGTGTAGTCTTGATTGTGAAAACTCTGCATGTGCTTGATGTGAATTGCTATAAGTTGATGAACCACTTAATTGTATTCTCTCTTCTAGTTGTTTGAGTATGAATTGATAGAGGTGAAGAGTGGTGAGAAAATATGAGTTTGTGCATGGAGTTGAGGATTGTTCGAGGACGAACGATGGTTTATGTGTGGGGTGGTGATATTGGGCATAATCTTATGCCCATTTGCCATGTTTATACCCACATTTTTCCTTGTTTTGAGTTCATAATCCCTATGAAATGTACAAATTCATGTTTTTGTATGTCTTGTGAGCTAATGAATATTTCTAGCTGTTTTTAGCAAGAAACCAAGGAAAAAGACCCCAAAATTAACTCAAGGTGTGAAGAAGAAGCGTTTGTGAAAGTCGACTTGGGGCTATGGCTGGCGTGGCTACCCAACACTTGTGTTTCAAAGAAAAATGCACCAAAGTTGGTGCTATGGATGGTGTGGGGTGCCATGTCCCTAGCCTCGGAGATGAGAATTTTACTAACGCCTTGGCAAGATGGATGGTGTGGAGCCCAAGAAGCATTTTAGACTTAGGAAATTTTCCCAACATTCTGGTGCTATGGATGTAGTGGGGTGACAAAACAGTCCTAAAGCTCAAGAATTTGACTAAAACTCTGGTGCTATGGATGGAGTGGGTGCCAGAGATCTCAGAAGTGCAGAATTTGGGCTAAGTCCTTGGTGCAATGGCGAGAGTGCGGCGCCCATAGCCATGATTCAGAGAAAATTTAACTAACTCCTTGGGGCTATGCAGGGGGTGGCGCATCATAGATTTTGGGTGAAGTTTAAACCAAGTACTAAGGGAAAAATAGTCATTTAAAGGATCACCTATAAATATAACATCTAGGGAGTTTTTAGAAAATTATTCATCATATCATTCATTATTTTGAATGTTGTAATGTAGATTTTGGGAGGAGAGACAAGTTCTAGTTAGGTTTCTTTTTTTTCTTTATTGTTTTACTGAGAATGTTGATGTTATCTTTGTTTTTATGCTTGTCTATGAGTGGCTAAACACCCATTGTAAGGTTTTGGCCATATTTGATGGTTGACGTTTGAAAGACTGATTAATGCTAGTGTTGATTCTTCATTAAAGGTTATTTATATTTACTTGTTTAATTGCTTATTCATTAGACTGATCACCTTATAAGTAACTCTGTTGGCTTTTTGTTGAACTTGGAAAAGGGAACTAAAAGGGTTAAAAGAAAAAATGAAATAGGAGTTCGAAGATCCTTCTGCCCATTTGTTGAAGGTTAGAAGTTGTTTTTGAGGATAGGGATAGACCCTTCAATCCTATTTAGTTGAAATACAACTAGGCATAACTGTTGTTTCATGTTTCTCCTGCGACCATAGGGATATAGGCGTTAAGGTTCATGAGATAGTTCTTGAAAGCTCGGGAAAGTGGAAAGAAATGGGATGGTAACTTGCAACTAGCAACCTTAAAAAGAATTAATCTAGCGTAATCACGTCTTGAAAACACAACCTGAAATGAAAGTACCAATTCCCTAGATTTTCATCATCATTTGAAGTACAAACAAGTTGCAATAATCTATAGTTAGTTTACATTTAAAGTTTAGTAGTTTAATTCTCCAAACCATTCCCCATTTATATCTATTTTGTTAGAATAGCAAAATAAATAATACCTTAAAATGATCGAACTGACAAGTCTCTGAGGGATCAATAATCGGGACTTCATCATCCTATATTACTTGATGACCACGTGCGCTTGGGCGACATCAGCAGGTCTGCCTCCAATTTCAACTGTAGCTCTAGCATCCCAAACATATGGCCTCGCCAACTGTCATCCTGAGCCTGACGATCAGTGGGAGTGAGAAGTGGAACTGAAGAATTTTCCAGCTCCTTGCCCTTTGTGGATATCCATCATCTTTCCCATCAAGTGCCCTGCTAGGGGTAGATGAAGATCAACCTCTTCTTCCTCAATGCCAACCTCTCTCAAAAACTGGATGAGAAGGTTGCATAAAAGTACTTCCATCGGCAGTTGCCTCTAGACCTCCTCATTTTGTCTCTGAGCACCTGCCAAAATTGATTGGCAACCCCTTCATCAACATATACATCAAAAAAAGTCTCTTTCTAGTAATCTCTGTGGTATGTGTCTCAAGCAAGAGTACGACACATACAAACTTAACCCAGACTCTGGCCTCCTTATTCAAATAGGAGAACGAGAGTATAGAATGGGTGCCATTATGGTCCCTTGCCCAACAGGCAGCTGAATGATCACCACATAGTGTTTGGCGAATGTCATGATACGGGGGCTTCTCTAGCAATATCGCATACATCGACAGGTCCACCATAGGTGTGCTAAGGAAAGCATTGAATGACCTAGCATTGAAGAGAACCACTTAACCCCTTATGTTGACTTTGGTTCTCTATACAAAGGAAGTATCCCAGTTAGCATAGAATTCCCTCGCCACAGTGAAATTGCACTCCTCGGGCTCCAAATAAATGTATCCTAATCCCAACTCATGGATAGTGTCGCTAATGGTTGGGTACTCAAGTGCAAGGTGTCCCTCATCAATCCAGTTTTCCGGAGCATACTTGGCCTCCTTTTTCGTATTAACCATTTAAGACCATGCTCCTCTATAACTTTGGCTCCAAACGTCCTAGCAAGGGGTGCTTTTGTAGCCGATGACTTTGACCCTTTTGTTCCCTTCCTGAGCGACTTGAGACCTTTGTAAGCGACTACCACTTCTTTTCCTTTATTAGCCAGTGATACCACAGTACTTTCAAAACATACAAACAACAAGAACTGTGCAATATTAGTTCATGAATAACAAAGCTAGCTCATTAGGTGTAAGAGGTGCATGATAATCCACACTTAATTTGCAAGCATAGTTGTGAGAATTTTTCAAATAGGGTACTCAAACTCCCCCATCATCATATCAAATATCATCAACCCACATTATTCACTAACTTTACACTAAAACCATGTTCATGAATTTTCTCACATCTCTCCTATATTTTTTTTTCCTTTCAAGAATGTCTCACTTAGTGCCATTCCCTTCACTTTCCCACTTTTTGGTCATAATTCAGACAACCCACATATGAAAGTAGTCACAATAACTTCAAACAACAATCAACATGATATTTACTACATTTTATAATGAATTATATGAATTTTTGAACAACCCGGGAATCTTCACATTCAAGACTTTCAAGAACTAAGTATTTTCTTTTTCTACAATCAATGCTTCAACCCACCAATTTCATGAATTCAAACCATCTTCCCCTTCACACCCACAACTTAGATTCACTAAATTCACCAACAAAAAGCAACCCACACAAGGATATAGCATTATTATGGAAGAACTTAAGAGATTATAGATACCCACATTGTGAAATTCAAAATTCTCACCAACAATGGTGAACTTTGGGTATGAAGAAGGTTGTGGGAGCATGCTTGTAACATTAAATAAAAAAGAGAGAAGAAAAATACTTACTTGAGTTGAAGAAATTGGCTTCACCAAGCTCCTTCGAGAAGACAACAATGGAGGAGAAGGGAAGGGGGAGTTACGGGTTTTGTGAAGAGAGAGAAAGAAGTTTATTGCTTTTTATTTTTCACTTTTTTAATGAGAGAGGATGAATGGAAATTTAAAATAAAGGTGTGGGGCATCGGTTTTTGTAATTTTAAGGTCCTTGGGTCAAATATTGACCCATGGACAAAAATATTTTCATCCAACACATACCTAGAGCGGTGCACCTCTCAGCTCACCAGACACTTAGAAAAAATATTTTTCCATGAGCCAAATCTAGCGTGGCACGGACCCCAATGCACCAACCTAAACTTTTTTCCTTCTGAAGTTTAACACCTGGCGCTCCACGGTAGATATTTTACCCCATACTTAGAATTTTTTTCAGCTTCTTTCCCTTGCTCTTTCACCTCAAATTCCCTGTTCGTCTCTAAAAGAATAAAAAAATGTTAGAAAGATAAGCTGCATCCTATCAAGCACCTTAGTTATAGTCATGTCATGACATTCACGAGTTTCCTCCCATGCAGGGCTTGATTTAATGTTGCGGACTTCTCACTCCTTCACATGAGTGAGATGGTTCGTTTACTGACTTGCTGAGCTTTCATGCAACACATGTTGTTCAACTGCTTGCTTATTCCTTTAAGGCTCCACCATTGGTATCATTGTAAAGTCCTTATAATGGGGTGGCAACCTTGCCTCCCTAAACACATCAAAGACTGCCTCTTGGCCATCCACAGTCATTGACATCTTGCCCGACTCAACTTGATCACAGCATCTGCGGTGACTAAGAATCCTCTTCCCAAAATGATGGGACATGCTTCATCATTTTAATAGTCTAAGATTATAAAGTCCACACGCAAGATGAACGGTCCCACTTTGATTAACATATCTTAATCACATTATTAGGATAAGCAAGGGACCTATCGATTAAATGCAATTTCACTGTGGTGGGGTGCGGTTCACCTAATCCCAAAGTTCTAAACAAGGACGCAGGCATCAAATTAATGCTTGCACTCAAGTCACATAGTGCTGAATCAACTTTTTTGCTCCTGATGACCACTAGAATGGTGAAGCTCCGAGGATCTTTCAGCTTCTTTGGAATCTTATTCTACACCAGGGAACTGCACTCTTTCTTAAGAGCCACATTCTCAAACTCCGTGAGCCTTCTTTTGTTTTCCACAATATCCTTCAGATACCTTGCATATTTCGGAACCTCCTGTAGAAGCTCCACCAATGATAGATTCACATGCACCTATTTTAAAATATCAAGAAATTTCTTACAAGCTATGTCCTCCTTCTGCTTCTTGAATCTTTTTGGGAATGGAGAAGGTGGTCTGGCTTCCACTACTTTTGGCATTGAAGTGCTTGACTCACCAACCTCATACTTGGACCTCACAACTTACTCTTTCTCTACTTTATCAGCTCTAGGGATCACCTCACTCAGCTCTTTTCCACTGCGTAAAGAGATTGTGGTTACATTCTCCTTGGAGTTCTTCTTGGTGTTACTCGGAAGTGCCCCTTAGGGTCTATTAGTCTATTGAAGGGCCATTTTTTCCCATCTACCTTTCCAACTCGTGGATGAATTTCTGCATCACATTAATCACCTAAGTTTGTTGAATCATCCACTACTTCACCATATCCTCTAGAGAACTACCCTATTGCTGGACCTACGGTCGTAGGAAGTTGTTTTGGGGTCTTTGGAAATTTTGGTTCCCTCCCCATGAGGGATTAGATGTGTTCCTGTACCCGTGGTTGTAACCATTTCTTGTAAAATCTCCACCACAACCTTGTTGAGCCATAAAATAAACAAACTCTGGGTTTAGAGGGAAACCCAAATAAGCATGGCCTTCTCTACATACCTCACACGATGGTGGTGTAGACTGAATTTGCTGAACCTGGTTCACTTAGCTTATAGCTGATATGGTCACTAACTTGTTGATCACATTCGCCAACTAGCTAATATTTGTTCGGATTGCTGACACACCATCAACTTCAAACTTTCCTGGCACTTTGGCTTAAGTGACCCCTCTACCTGATTCCTGATAATCTTGACTCCCAGCTGACATAAAATTCAATAGAGCTTCTATGTCATCATAGCTCTTGGACAAGAGTTGTCCCTGTGTTGTAGTGTCAAACAAGATTTTGTACTTTGGCTTCAACCCTTCTACGATGTTGTGCCCAATGATCTCCTTTGGCTGTATATGGTGCGGGCAAACTCTCAAATAACACTTGTATCGTTCCCATGCCTGAGCTAAGGCCTCACTATCTTTCTGCATAAAACCTGAGATCTTTCCACTCAACTCCTTTGCCCTCCTTGAAGAGAAGAACCTATTGATGATTTTATTGGAAAGAGCCTCTCAAGTAGTGATGGAACCTGTTGGCTCATTCTGAAGCCACTCCTTAGCTTCAGCAATCAACGAGAAAGGGAAGAACATGAGCTTAACATACTCATTTGAAACATTCTGATAGTGAAAGTTCTCCCTTAGCTCCACGAACGTCATCACATGTATGTCGGGATCCTCCTGCGGCTTTCCCTAATATTGACAAGTATTCTAAATCAACCGCATGGTTCCCTTCTTCAAATCGAAGTTTTCAGTGATTGTTGGCTTGATGATCGCTTTAGAAGAATTCTCCAATTTTGGTCAGGCAAAGTTAAGAACTAGAATCCTATCCTAGTTGTTGCCCTACATCTGCTCATGGTTTTATTCCATAGCTAATCTATAAAAAGTCCTCTCAATCTCAGGATCAAAATAAGCCAAGGTGGGTCCCCTGACTTCTCATAGCTGGCATACACTGAGCATAACCCCTGCAAACTTCAACAACCAACAAACAAAAATAAAATGCAGAATAGCAAAATAAAAATCATAACCTACAAACAATTAATCAATATTCAAGTCCTCGACATCGGCGCCAAAAACATGATAGTCGCCCATGGGCATGCAAGCGCATGTAGTCTTCAAGTAATATAGGACAGTAAAGTCCTAATTATTGATCCCTCAGAGACTTGTTAAATTAATTGTTTAAGGTTAACATTTTATTTGACTATTCTAATAAACACATATAAAAAGGGAAATGGTTTGGAGATTAAACTACTAAACTTTAAAAGCAAATTAACTAATGGTTTGAATGTTTTTCAAAAAGGTTTGAATTCAAATAATGATAGAATCTAGGGTATTGGAACTTTTGCTTCAGGTTGAGTTTTTAAGACTAGAACACACTAGACTAATTCTTCCTAAGGTTTCTAGTTACAAGTTACTATTCCATTTTTTTCCATTCTCCCGAACATCCAAGAACTATCCTAGAACCCTAATGCCTATATCCTTATGGTCTCATGATAAGTATGAGACGATAGTTGTGGAAACTTGTATTCAACTAACACGGTTGAAGGATATATTCCTATCTTCGACAACGAAATCTATCCTTGAACCCATGGGGTCAAGGGTCTTTGAAACCTATTGTACACTTACTTTTAACCCTCTTGGTTCCCTCTCCCGAGTTCAAACAAAATCCAATAGATATATTCGTGAGGTGATCAAGCTAACGAATAAGCAATTAGCATAAGTAAGTATAAACAACCTTTAACAAAGAATTAAGAACTAGCATAAACAAACTTTCAAACTTCAACCATCTATTGTGGCCAAAACCCTAGAACAAGAGTTTAGCCACTCATGTTCAAGTGGAAAACAAAAGAATTCATCATTTGAATTAAAAAATTTAAAGAAGCAACCTAGAAAATAAACTTGTCTTTTTCTCCAAGAACTGCACACAAAGTGATCAATTCAATGAATGATTGATTGAAGACCCCTAACAAAATGCCCTGATGTTATATTTATAAAAAAGGTATCAAATGACTTTTTTGCCCTTGAGAAGTTCAGCTTTAGACTTGAAAATCTGCCCGAGGCCGCCCCTGGCGCGCCGCACCATTTACTGCACAAGAATTTTAACTTGAAATTCTTTTCAAGTTTGCTCTCTGGCGCACCACACCAGCTATCTCGCGAAGGTGTTAGTCAAATTTTTTGAAGTCTTGAGTCTGGCCTGCCACTCCATCCATTGTACTAAAGTGTTGCAAAAATTTTCTATGTTCAAAATGCCTCTGGCGTGCCACTCCACTTATCTCACCAAGGTGTTGAGAAAAAATTCCTTTGGAGTTGAGGTCTTGGCATGCCACTCCACTTATCTCGCCAAGGTGTTGAGAAAAAATTCCTTTGGAGTTGAGGTCTTGGCGCGCCATGCCACCCATTGCACCAACTTGAGCACAATTTTCTCTAAAGTTGGGGGTCTGGTGTGCCACAACAGTTATCTTGCCAGGCTAAGTTTTGCGAACTCTTCTTCCTTCACACCTTGAATAATTTTTGAGTTCTTTTTCCTTAGTTTCCTGCTCAAAACATCTAAAAGCACTTGTTAGCTCATAAGACACACATAAACATGAGTTCATGCATTTCATGAGGATAATGTACTCAAAACAAGGCAAAACATGGCTAAAAACATGCCAAATGGGCATAAGAATATGCCCAACATCATCATCCAATCCTTCTCAATTACTCTTATGAGGATTGAGAGAGAAAATTTGGGTTGGGTTAGCATCAATCAACAATGACTCAAGACATAACCCTAATTTAATGGATTCTCCTAGACATAGGTTGAATTCTAAATTGGTAAACAAGTAATTTGGTAGAATGGAGCTCTCTTCAATTTGAAAAAATCAATGTAGATTGACACCTATTGTGATATTGAAAGACACTAATTAGTTGGCTAAGTATATTGCTTGCACGTTCATCCCTAGCCCTATCTCAATCTTTCATATTGCGCGATTTAGGGGGGATCAATCCAATATTGGGGAAACTTCCCTAGAATTATCTCTAATTGCTTACAACCCTAGCTTAATACAATTGATAGTTGTAGTTAAATTCCTTTACTCTTAATCTGAATAGTTTCTAATCATGCAATAGTTTACTAGTTTGCACTAGATAGTTTGGGCTTCGAGTAGTCTCTGCGGGATTCGACCCCAACTCCTTGTTGGGCTTTTATATTTGTATTGATCGTTTACACTACCCTATATTGGGAGTGGATTTGAACGATATCAAATATTATGGCGTCATTGCTGGGTAGTACAACATAAGACCTATCTAGCTCTAACGGTCTAGTTTGCTTGCTTAAATCTACTCTTTTATATTTTCTTTTTGTTTTTGACTTATGATATAGGATCATGGCTTCTCTTCCGAAAGGAGACTTGAAAAATGTGTTCGCAGATGTCCATGAGGATGTTGACTATGCGAGTGCAATTTTCCCACCAAGGCTAAATGTTGCCTCCTTTAAAATTGATGGCAATATCTACACTATGTTAGGGCCTCAATGCAACTCATTGCTAGGTGGTACGAGTTGTATAGTGGTCGTAGAATTCTATCTAGGAATGATAGATTGAGACCACAACAAGGAATTACAGTTCGTACCTAAATGGTAGGAGTCGTACCAGGGAGTCATAGGAAGAGGTTCAGAGCAATGTCCTAAAATGATGAGAGGAACCACGAGTCAAGGTACGACCCGTGTTAAGGAGGTATGGATCATAGTAAGGACCCGTGGAATAAAGTTCAGAGAATGATTAGGGCCAAAACCTAAGACCACGAGACTCAGTATGAGTCGTTGTATGGACGTACGAGTCGTAGGACGAGTCGTAGTATTGGACGAGACAGTTTTTAAATATGTGTTCCCAGGGGTATTTTTGTAATGTCCTATGCTTTTAACTCCGAAATGACATCGTTTAGGCTTTCTAAGGGTCAGGTTAAATGGGTTTAACCCAGACTAAGTCCTTATTCTCACTAACTAGAGTATATTTAAAATTCTCTCTCAAGATCAAGGCTAGGGTTCTTCATCAATCCTCTTCCAATCTTCATGGGTCTTCAAGACAAGTTTAGGAGTCAATTACTCAGGTATGTAGGGCCATGAATGGGGAATTTCTTCCACTCTCATGCCAATTTCTTCTCTAACTTATTAATTTAGGTCTCCAATCAAGTTTATTGAAAGTTCTAGGGTTTAACCAATTTCATGTAATTATCCATGCTATCTCAATGGGTCCAATTATCAAATGTTTTAATTTGTGATTTAATGCTATTAGGGTAGATTTTACTCTCAATTTACTAACTAATTCATGATTTCAATTTTATGAAGATTATGCCCTAATATGCATGATTTATGAATTTCAAGCTTATAAGCCTATGCTTCGAAATTATGATGAATTATCAATGTATGCATGAATGTTTATGAATTCTTAAATCTATGATTTTATGATTTCAAGTTATGAAGTCTTATTTGAGTATGTATGGATTGCATGAAAAATCAAGTTTATGTATCATGTCCAATTGCTGCAATATTTTCATGGCTAGTTCACATATGTCAATGTAATGTCCCGAAAACCCTAAATACCGGACCCGGGAATTAAAATGAAGAGAAAAGAATTTTCTATACCAGATCATAGAACAAGTCATCTTGTGACCCTTGGGGTAGGCCACGAGTCGTGAAGTGACTCATGCAGAACGGTCCATACTTGGTTGAAAATTTGGAAAAAAAATGGGGTGACCATGGTTGTGACCAAGAGTCATGGTCAACACCATGAGTCATGATGTCATCCGTGGTCAATAATATATTAAAGATTGGGAAAAAGTAGGCAGTATACCTAACGACTAGTCACCACGAGTCGTGGTCCATACCACGACACGTTAGGTGACCCTGGTCCAGTATGGTTTGGGGAGTTAAGAATTTGGTAGTGTAGTTGACGAGTGGGTCACCACGAGCCATTTGGTACACCAAGAGTCATGGTGTCCCTCGTGGTGACCAACAAGAGGTTCTTGGTAAGTGCACTCAACGACCGTGACCACAAGTCATGGTCACTGGGCACGAACCGTTGAGTCCCTATGGGGACAAGTAGTCAATTCTTCCTGCAAATTTTCTAAAGTTTCAGTAATTTCCTAACCTCCTAGACCCTAAACAACGTCCTTTTGGGTTATTTTGAGGGGATTTAGAGGGACTAAACGGTTTTCCCCATCATTCCAACTCAGATTTTCATAAAAGTAATGCAAGTTCTCTCTCAAGAGCTCCCAAGCAAGGTCTAGGGTTCCTCATCCATCACAGCAATTCAAGCTTCCTTCTCCAGGGAATTTTTAGCTAGGTATGTGGAAATCAACAAGGGAATAGTTCTTCCATTGAGTCCCCAAAAATCCTCCATGTCATCTCTATCACTTCTGTCCCTAAAACTTTCGAATGTGAAGATATTATCTGCTAGATTTTGTTTAATTCATGTGGAATATTATTTTACGTTGATTGTAGATATTTTCCACCAACTTGTGATTGTATTGATGCTTGTCCCTATAAAGTAAATTCTAGCCCTAGCTCTTGAATGCAGAAAAACTAGAGTCTTATATAAGTGATTAAATATTGAAATTTGCTTGATTCTATCTGTGTTTGGAATTCCCATATTATTAGTTCATATTGGAACTCAGTTAGATTTATGTCATTTTACATTTAGTCAAAATGTTAGAATACTTAGTGTTATCCGAAAATGTCTGCTGATTAGTTTGACTACAAAAATTCTTGAGGTGTTAGTAGTGCCTCCCACTTATCAGAATTAGCTCTAGTATCAGATTTTAGTGGTTCTTTAGGTGGTCATGACACTTTCAGATAAGCAGCTCTGACCAGCCTTAGGACCTTAGCTTCAGATTACAATTTTTCCTATAGATGGTTATGACGCTTCCATATAAGTAGCTCTGACCAGTCTTAGAACCTAGTTACATAATCCTATCCGATAAGACTCTCAGGGTTCTTCCAGATAGGTATTCCTGATGTAGTCTTGGGCCCCAGTTTCGAGCTATTAGCTTAGTCTTAGTAGTCAGTTTAGGACTATCCAGTGGGAGCAGGACTTAGCACCGAGTGGACCAGGGTTCCAGCACACCCAGGTCCCAAAACTACATTGCCACCGTAGGTTATAGTTTAATGGCCTCATGGCCCCAGACTTGTGAGCAACCAGTTCATGCCTCTATACCCTGGCAAGGTATATTGGGTCCTACTGATGGGGTGTATACATTGGACTCCACGTATAACTCACGTGGTTACATGTCAATTACAGACTCTCCCACTAGTTAGCTCAGTTCAATCTCATATTAATCAGTTCAGTTTCAGTTTGCTTAGTTTAGTATAATTAGTTCAGACTCAGAAATCTCAGATTTAGGGCATGTGTTTGACTATCAGACAGGGTCATCTTGATTATCCCAGTATATTTCAGTTATTTCAGTTCAGTATATCAGTGGTCATTGCATGTCATTTCAGTTAAGTTATTTATATCCAGTATTATGTTTTCTCCTACATAATCAATACATTCAAAGTACTGATGCATACCTTTTATGCTGTATCATTTTATGACACAGCCGCAGGTTCTCAGTCTCAGCGGCAATAGTGGCTTTACTCCGGTGATATCAGTAGTAGCAGTGGTGAGTCCTCATCCTTTGAGGACGATATATTATTTACTTTAAATCATTTTCTTTCAGTCAGACTTTAGAGTTAGCTGGGGGTTTGTCCCAATAACTCATCAGTAGTAGATGGCTTTTAGATAGAGTTTTTAGATATTTGGTATTATTGTTCTTTAAGATGTATGAACTTACTATTAAATCAATTTTTCTTAAATGATTTCATTATTTAAAGCTTCTGCTATTTTTACTCAGCCAGTGTTATGATAGACCATGGGTGACTTGGGGTTAGTTGTGATCCTAAGTACCGTGTCCCATCCAGGGTACAAACTCGGGGTGTGACAAACTTGGTATCAGAGCACTAGGCTTAGAGTATCCTCAGATGTCTAAAAGCCAGGTCGAGTAGAGTCCTTTTCATGGGTGTGAAGTACGCCACACTTATGATGGGGAGACTACGAGATGTTATTAGGAAAACTCCCTTTTATTCATACTCTTTATTGTGCGTCGAAATTCAATTCCAAAATCGTTCCCCTAACTCATGCCCTATTTTGTTTAGTGAATAGTGCCTTCGTGATGTGGTAACGGGAGAAGGGCCGGTAACGCTCACCGGCCTGCCCCACCATCTCCAGCTGCCCCTCAAGATGACTCAGTGTCTTCCGCAGTGTTCAGAGAGGAATTCCAGCTACTCATCCAAATTGTTGCGAATCAGGTGAACCGGCAGGTGGTTCCAGTTAATACTAATGGTTCGGCAGTAGCTACTAGATTTCGGGACTTCACTCAGATGAACCCCCCAGTTTTCCATGGATCTAAGGTGGGAGAGGACCCATAGGAGTTTGTGGATGAAATTAAGATGATCACCTGCATTATGGGTGTTAGCTCCTCCGAGAGCGCCGGCCTGGCTGCTTACCAGGTGAAAGGGGTAGCCCGGGTCTGGTACGATTAGTGGTAGGAGGGGAGGCAAGCAGGATCAATACCAGTAGAATGGGAGGACTTCACTATATCCTTCCTAGATAGATTCTTCCCTCGAGAGCTCAAGGAGGCAAAAGTGATGGAGTTCATGAATCTGAAATAGGGAAATCGGACTGTGGAGGAGTATGCACTGGAGTTCACCAGACTGTCTAAATATGCTCCAGAGATGGTAGCGAAGCCAAGGGCTCATATGCTAAAATTTGTTAATGGGGTGTCGAACCTGGTCCTCAAGGAGTGTAGGACAGCGATGTTGATTAAGGATATTAATCTCTCTAGCCTCAGTTTTTATGCCCAGCGATTGAGGCAGAAAAGCTAAAGGATATGGAGCAGATGAACAAGCAGGCAAGGACTGGCCAATCAGATTATGGCCACCAGAGGTTTGGCTATAGTAGCCGCCCACAGCAACAACAGCAGCTGCAAAGGGCTCCAACACCCAACTCAGCCAGCGGCCCCACCTTTCGATCTTGCTAGGATCGAAGGGTGGAGCATCTGGCTGTTACTCCCAGAGCTACAGTGCCAGCAATCGGTATCCAGCTTGCCCTAAGTATGGAAAGAATCATCCAGGGGAATGCCTTCAAGGCTGACAAGGTTGCTTCGGGTGTGGACAGCTAGTTCATTGGCTCAACGAATGACCATTAGCAGGACGGGGAAGAGCACAATCCACCACTTCAATAGCTCCAGCAGGCCGACCAGCTCAATAGGCCAACACTTCAGGTATGGATGGCGGTCAGCGCCAAAACCATTTTTATGCATTATCATCTCATCAGGATCAAGAGAGCTCACCCGATGTGGTCACGAGTATGTTAAGTCTTTTCCATCTAGATGTATATGCCCTAGTAGATCCTGGAGCCATACTATCGTTCGTGACTCCCTACATAGCTTTCCAGTTTAATATCAGTCCAGAGGTCCTCTCAGAACCATTCTTAGTCTCCATCCCAATTGGCGAGTCAGTTGGAGTCAGTCGGGTGTATAGAAACTTCCCAGTCTCAGTCTTTAATAAGGTCAATCCAGCTAATTTTGTAGAGTTAGACATGGTTGACTTTCACCTTATTCTCGGCATAGATTGGTTACACTCCGATTATGCCTCAGTCGACTGAATAACTAGATTTGTCAGATTTCAGTTCCCTAATGAGCCAGATTTAGAGTGGACGGGCAGTAGTTCAGTGCATAAGGGTCAGTTTATTTCCTACCTTAAGGCCTAAAAGCTTATTTCTAAGGTATGTATCTATCATTTAGTTCGGTTCAAAGATTCCAACCCTGAGACCCTAATTATCCAGTCAGTTCTGGTTGTTAGTGAATTCCCTGACGTGTTTCCTGAGGATCTACTCAAAGTTCCTACTGAACGGTAAATAGACTTCAACATAGACCTTCTTCCAGATACTCAGCCCATCTCCATCCCTCCTTACAGAATGGCTCTAGCTGAGCTTAAGGAGTTAAAGGAGTAGCTAAAGGACCTTCTTGATAAAGGTTTTATCAGACCCAGCATCCCTCCCTGAGGTGCTCCAGTATTCATGCAAAATAAAGATGGTACCCTCAAGATGTGCATCGACTACTGTCAGTTGAACAAAGACACAGTCAAGAATCGATATCCCCTGCCCAGGATTGACGACTTATTCGATCAGCTTCAAGAATCTAGCTATTTCTCCAAAATAGATCTCAAGTTAGGGTATCATCAACTGAGAGTCATAGAGTGTGACATACCGAAAAAATCTTTCTAAACTTGGTATGGACACTACGAGTTTGTGGTTATGTCCTTTGGACTAACTAATGCCCCCACAGCCTTTATGGACCTGATGAGCAGAGTCTTCAAGCATATCTAGATATGTTCTTCATTGAATTTATCAACGACATTCTGGTATACTTCAGGAATGAGGAAGAATATGCTAACCACCTAAAAATAGCGCTTCAGACGCTCCTCAAAGACCGCTAGTTGTTCAGTAAATTTAGAAAATGTGAATTCTGGTTGAAGTCAGTGACTTTTCTTAGTCACATGGTCTTAGGTGAGGGTATTCAGGTAGATCCTCAAAATATAGAAGTGGTGAAAGACTAGCCAAGACCTACCTCCCCAATCGAAATCAGAAGTTTCATAGGTCTACCTAGTTATTACCGATGATTTATAGAAGGATTTTCCTCTATTACATCTCCTCTAACTAAGTTGGCTCAGAGAAAGGTGAAATTCCAGTGGTCAAATGTGTGTGAAAAGAGTTTCCAGGAGTTGAAGACTCGACTCACTACCGTTCCAATTTTGACATTACCAGAAGGAATATAGGGGTTAGTTGTTTATTGTGATGCTTCCAGAGTTGGGCTCTGTTGTGTTCTGATGCATAGGAGTAAAGTGATAGCTTATGCCTCCAGACAGCTTAAGATTCATGAAAAAGAATTATCTGACTCATGACCTGGAGTTGGCAGTAGTGGTGTTTTCACTGAAAATATGGAGGCTCTACCTTTACGGGGTGTAATACCCTGGAGGTGCCTAAGAATAAGACCCGGGAGTTAAATCTGAAATCTGAAGAAACTAAGAAAAATAGCACAGGACGAGTGGAGTAACGACTCGTGATTGCAAACCACAAGCCATTGTTAGGAGTCGTGGGTTCAGGTGTTCGGGTGGCAGTGGAAGAAACAACGATTCGTCGTTTGTTGGAGTGGTAAGAGATGGGCTTAGCATTTGGGGAATATAATGGGTCATCCAACGACCCGTCGTGGCATGAAACAATCTGTTGTCTTAAGTCATGGTATGGGATCCTAAATCTCAAGTGTATTTGACGGATGAATACCACTATCCGTTGGAGCTAACAACGAGGTGTGGGGAAGTTCAAAAGATTCAAGAAGGCAATCAATGAACGAATAGATGACCCGTTGGACCTAAGGATGAGTCTTCCTGTCTATCCATGGTTTGATTCCGAGAGAAGGCTTGGGCAGTGCATAACACGGACAGATTACCACGTGTCTTGGTTGATTTCGCCCAAATTACACCTCACAATTGAGATATAAGCGGTCAATTGTCAAGTATAGAACCCAAGAAAGGTTGAGGTCGATCCCACAGGGAATATGGTAAGAACTTAAGTTAATACAAATAACTATACCTATTGAGTTACTTATTTCCAAAGGGGGAAAATATAGAATAATAAACAAAATAAAATTGTTGAATGTTGAAATCAAATTCGGTTTGTGTTCAATTAACGACTTGACTAGGATTGTGTTCCCCAAGATTTCATAACCACAAAGCTTATACACTAGTGATCTATTCTGGTGTTTAACATGCAATATTGGTAAGTTAGATTCACCTAAATAGTTGGTTCCCTATCTAGATGATTATCACCACGCAACTTGGTTCGTATACGGGTGTACTTTAATTGACCCTTACCCTTAATATCGGATTAGCTATCCTCGGACAAGTTCAAGCTATTAGATGAGGGTTGACAGCCTCAAATCTCCGTTGTTAATCCCTTTTCTATTCATTACATCCTTGATCCGGTAAGTAAGAATAAGGCAAGTCCTAACGTTTGTAACTATCAAGAATCAATCAAAACAAAGGGAAAAACAATACATGCATAAAACCCCGTTCAAGAATCACTAAGTGTTTTTACCAATGTTTGTTAATTCTTCTTGGTTCCCACAAATCTAGTTTATGGGTTTAGCTACTCATACTTGTATTATCGCAATCACAAAATATTGAAGAAATCATAATTGGAACTTATAAATTATTGTAGAATAAAAACCACGTAGATTGAATGAAAACTCCACAAATAGATGAATAAACTCCAATATTACTTTTGTTTCTTGACTCAAGAACAATTGATCAATCCCAAAATTTTAGTTTAAAACTAAATAAATCGGCTCTTTCAATTACCCTAGAACTGCAAGAAAAATCGTCTCTCAAAAATAAACTTAAACTGTGTATTTATAGTTCCAAGAAATCCTTTTCCTAATTACAACTAGAAACTAGGTCGGCAGTGGCAACAGGCTTGATGACGATTCATTTGGCCTTCTGATGAGTTGTGCCCTACTTAAAACAGTCGTCCTCAGCAATGTATCCAGTCGTGGAAATGGGTCACGTAACGACTCGTCGTGCCTGAGCACGAGTCGTTAGGTATCTTGTGGTCTCATTCATCCAAAAGTCCAGTGCACCTTACAGTTGGTCCCAGTGATCTGCCAACGAGTCTCCTTCATGTGAAGACTCATGATGTCTGTCGTCAACTACACTGGCCACTTTGTTAAGATTTCCTTTCTCAGCCTTCACGGGTAACCTCATGACTCATTACCAGGTGTAACGAGTCGTTTCCTCAACTCGTCAGGTACATTGTCTTACATCTTCAAAAATCCATATTTTTCCCATGCCTTAAGCAACTAGTCATTCCTCCTGCCAACGACTCTTAAAGTGCCTGGCAGTCACCTTTTTAGTTATTTTCAGCATTAATTCGACCAATTCACTCCTGAACCTGTTTTCCTGCAACATTAAGCACAAAACACATCATACCTATATAAACATGCCCGAAATGTGCATATTTTCTTGGTTTTAAGCATCGAAAGCGTCGTAAAATCAGGGCACATCAACACCCTCAACTTAGAACTTTTGCATGTCCTCAGGCAAAAACAAAATAAAACAAAACAAACTAAACTACTTCGATGCTTCAATCGAAAGAACTCTAGAAAACTTACGGCAGTCACACTTACACATCAAAATCAAATTTTCTAACCCCTCCCTCACCATATCAAATCAAATCACTATGCATATGAAAAATTTCTAACCATAACACAAAGGAATCAATACATGGCAAAATACTATCACCTGCAACCACGCACATAAATCTATAACACTGCCCCAGACAATTTGCAGATGATTTTGTTGACCAAATGCTCTCACCTCAAGGAAGTCCCACACTCACACATGTGTATTTGATTAACTTGATATATTTCTCTTGGGACTAGGTAAGATTCACTCACTCTCACAAAGAAATTCGAACTACGTGGATACAATACCATAGGTTTGCCTTTACTTTCAATACCTCAATTTTCGGACAAGTAGCTAGGATCACTATAGGACTTTCTAGGCTTGTAGCGTAGGCTCGGACTTGGGTATGGTACATATGGATTTAGTAGCTCAACCCTCCTTGGAACTACACCTCTTGACTCCACTTTTCACCTTTATTTATATTTTCTCCCTTTTTTTCCTTTTAACTGCTTCTTTTTTCTTTGTTTTTACAACTGCGAATACAGTTTCTCTTTATTCAAACACTCATTGATGTCACACATTGTTTTTCTTTTCTTTTCTTTTCTTGTTTTTTGACAATAATTTTTATTTTTCTTTTCATCATGCATACCGCACCCGTTCTTTTCCTTTTTCATTACCCAATTTTCTTTCCACTTTACTCTTCTTAATCATCCCTATAATAGTCATCCTCAACTTAGGCGATTTTCCTGAGTTGAGGTTCAGAATGTCCAAGGAGGGACCAGGACCAAAACAGGTTCATTCATAATAAAATCAAGCAGGTGAATTGGTGTAAACAAAAGGAAAGGTCAATTTAAGATCAAACATTTGGATCAAGGGATTTTTATTCTCTTTTGGTAGGTATTTAAGGCTAAAGTGGACTCATAAATCAAAAACGACCTATGATCCTTTCCTAGTTTCCTATCTTCTATCTCGGTACGACTGACCAGGCAAGTTCTAGATTGACACACACAACCGAATTCAGCTATTAAACCTCACTCACACATAGCACAGGTCAACATCATCACTTCTACTAACTGCTAGTTCAGGTACAACCATACAATGGTAAACATGTTCACAGTTTCAATGCCATGCAAAGATTCACAAAGGTCATACTTGTAAACTTTCACATACACATATACAAATTTTTTGGAGGGGTATCAAATTATCAAACAACAACTATTTTCAACAATTTCATCTCTTGACTGCTTTCAGTTTTCCTACTATCTTCCAACTGACACAAAACAATCAAATAAAATCTTAAACATGTTGGTTCTACTAGATATGGAACACCCGAGGGAAAAGATATCCGGTAAGAAAAACCCTCGGGTTATGTTCAGCTAAAAGAATACATAGGTATCCCTCCCCACTCCCATCAAGAAAGCATGCTTCATCCTCAACGCATATATGAACCAAACAAAAACTAAGGAAATAGGGAACATACATATGCAACCTAGGTGTCAGCTACCTGGTCGGTGGAGGATGTGGATACCCCTCCAGTATCATCACCAATATTACCGACTTAAATCAGTGCATTCTCAGATCCAACAGAGTTCATGCCTTCTCCACGAACTCTCGCTGCCTCAGTCTCGGCTTTGTGTCAAGCCTCCTCTCTCGATTTAGGCAGCGGTATCTCCATCTCACTTCACTCTCATTTTTACAGATGGAGCAGAGAGGCATCATCATCAACACTTGCCTCCTCACGAGGCCTCTTCCCCTTATCATGTGCCACCGGCTCCTCCGTGATAAAGTCGAAAATCAGTGGCAATTCTTCTTCAGATTCGCCCTCTATCATAGGATGTACCGGTAGAGGTACTGCAGCTACCTATCGTGCGGCCAACTCCCGCACCTCAGATCATAGTGCTCCTAGCTCTGAGTACCATCTAGATAACTTCGGCGCCTATAACTGTGCAAGGCGCTCATCCATTCTCCTCTCAAACGCATCCAGTCAGCCATGCACTGAGTTGGACAGTGTCTCTAACTCCTTTGACACCCATGGTTTACCTGCTCCATTAGAACTCTAACCTGTATAATCGTGTGTGCCTGCTGTTTCTCAACCTTAGCTAGTCGCCTAGCCATATCAACTACGAATTCCTATAAAACCGTGACTAGGCAGGCTGTGGTGGCTCGTGGAGGCACAATTGGTTGTCTCGGGGCTGCTACTGTAGATGATGATTCAGGAACATCGACAGGTGTGGAGGTATCCACTGCATTTGTAGCCTCAGGCTGGCTACTTGTCTCTCTGTCATCCATAGGCTTAGCTGCCAACTCAGTGAACTGTGCTACATCAGTTCACATCCCACTACCAAATGCTTCTGCTAATATTATCGCTCCCGCGGATGCCGCGGCCTAAGTCCTCGCCCTCGATACTGTATTTGTATCATCTCGAATCAATATAACATTGGTAATCTTATAGACCACTACTCTCTGGTCCACCGATGGCAATACTGGCACCTTTGACTCCTGACAGAGTCTATCAATCAAACATTGAAATGGAATGGTAGTACCGTCATTGATTGCCCGCTCTCGAATCTCCTCAGCAATGTATCGCGGGAAGTTGATGGTATACCCCTCCGTTATGCTTGCTACCAAAGATGCTCTATCAGGTGAAAGGATGTTGTCATTGATGGTTGGTACCAACCTGTGCCGCACTAGTGACCACCAAAATATCGCCTGAAAATTCAATGTGGCCTTCTTTATCTACACCTCTGTACCATGCAGCCATTCAACTAGCGGACCTCTCATAGCAATAATCCGAGACAACCAAGTGTACTGCTAGATGCGCTCCTTTCTATTCAACTTCTTGGTTTTGACTTTCTTCAGCTCAGATACCCTGTGATCAAATTCTGCCGTGTTCATTGGAGCCTGATAATCTGGCCCATTCAGCATCTTGGAGATTGTCCGCTTAGAAATATCTATTGGAGTCTCTCGCACCAACACCTAATTTAATGTGGGCCTCTTCTTCCAATCCTATCCTCCTAATGCCAATCATTGCAATGTGGCTGCATATGCTACATAAAACTCTCGGACTAAGCATGGGCTGTAGCTAACCTGATGGCTCAGTAAACCACCCAAACTTGTATTTATCAATTGCTGCCTGTAGCTCTTAAAGATATTTAAGCCCTATAGTTTCCAGCCTTGGCTCCTCGTATATGCTCCTCTTTGGATTTCCTTTTTCATTGGGAAGAATATCTCGATTATATATAGCCCGCATGCCATGGACACACCATCTATGCACATTTCTCGATTGCTCATTTGATGTGTTCGAGGTCTCCGTCAGCTCATTATCAGAGTCCCCTTGCTGGGCATGTGATTCATCAACTCTCTTCATGTTTCTCCCAGTTGTGGGAGGCTCAAGAACAAGTGTAGCAACAACCCTAGCATTTTCATTAGTGCGTCTGGGCGGATCTCTTGCAAGTGGAGTGGGAGTATCAATCAAGGCTGTCGGATTTGAAATTTGTTGAGCCCAGGCCCTGGTTGTCCTCCTCACTAGATACTCCTCCGGTACTTCATATTCCTCCTCAGAGCCACTCAACTCTTCAGAGGATGATGGATCATCACGCAGTCTACATATGAGTGTTGACTGCGCTCAAGTGCTTGCTTCTTAGTTGGACTCTTCTCTGGTGTACTTCTGTGAGCCATTGTACCTGTGGAAACAATGTTAGTGTGCAAGATGAGATGAAACAAAAAACATTTTTGAGTTGATGCCCAGTGGTCCTGACAGGTGACTAAACGAGTCATTGCCACAAGCAACGACTCGTGAATTCGCTCGTCACCCCAAACTGGACTTTCTTCATGTTGGTCCAGTGTAGTTGGCGATTGGTCCCAACGAGTCGTTGCCAAAGGCAACAAGTCATTAGGTCGTTCATTAGGTACACTGCCTCAGTAGGTCGTTCCAACGACTCTTGATGTAGCTCGTGCTCAAGAGTTTCAGTTCACATGATTCAACTTCATCTTCTTCCTAAATTTCAATTCCACAAACACAGAGCTTCACCATCTAAAATCAACCCAAGTGAACTAAGATCGAAATCTTTGTTTAAATCTTCCTAGGGTTTATTTTTATCAAGAGGCACAGATATACACAAACACAAATTTATCCAAAGTAAATTCCCTTTCATTCACAGCACGGGTCTTAGAAATTCTTGTGTAAATGCAACAATATCCAAAATTTAATGGGGAAGATTACTCATAATATGCTTGATCAGAGATGGAGTGCAATCATGTGTATGCTTGAGTACTGGGCGTGCAGTGTTGAAGGTGATTTCGATGGTGTTTTCGATGGGGTTAAGCGAAGAAGAAGAAGAAGAAGAAGAAGAAGAAGAGGAAGAAGAAGAAGAAGAAGAAGAGAAGAGGGAAATTTAAAGTTTTGTATGTGTTTAAGTTTAATGGGGAGAGTTTGGAGAAAAAGAAATCGGGTTTTATGGGTTCTCAAAATAAAAATACCCTAATTCCAGTCCTAGGTCGGGTTGAATGTTTAATTAAATTTTAAAATGCCCACTGCAACCAGTCGTTAAGTGCTTAAATGACTCATTGAGCCTTTTCGTGTCATGACTGGAGTTTAGTAAACTTACCTGGGACCTATGACTTAAGTAACGACTCATAGGGTAACCCAACGAGTCGTGGCCTGAGTCGTGGTCCTTGGGTTGGTGTAGCTTCAAGACGGGCCACTTAATGACTCGTTTGGTCTCCCAACGGTTCATTAAGTGAGCCGTTATCACCTTTTTCCTTTTAATTCAGATTTTGATCTAGTGTACCTGACGGGGGACATGACGATTCATTTCTTGAAGACACAAATCGTTAAGTCGCCCGTTGCTCCCCTATTTTCTGCAGTTCTCTTCACGAGTTTCTAGAACAAGTCGTCAGGTCAGACGACGACTCATTCTGTGACTTTTTACACTAGAACTGAAGTTCCATTTTTTGGTTCCAATATCATATTTCCATCTTATTCACCTACACCCAACAACAAATGTGAACACTACTTATTTCTTACATTTGCAACTTGCGTTGCCTCCCAAGAAGTTCTTGATTTAACATCGTAGCACGACGTGGGTGTTTTGGCTACTCAAACTTCACCAAAACACCTCCATGGGTTGCCTCCCATGTAGGGCCTGATTTAACGTTGTGGCACGACGCAAGTCACTTGGCTACTCAAAATACATCAAGTGATTCTTCTCCATCCTCCAATGCTGAGATTATGCTGAATTCCTTTGGCTGTTTCATGGTCCGGCTAATGTTGAAGGTGACCTCTTCTTTGTTCAACCTGAATTTCAACTAGCCTGCCTCCACATCTACTAGGGCCCTACCTGTTGCAAGGAATAGTTGCCCCAAAATGATGAGAACCTCAGAATTGACTTCGCAGTCCAGAATCAAAAAGTCTGTTGGGAATATGAATTTGTCCACTTTGACTAGTACATCAAACAAAATCCCCACCGGCTTTTTAACTGTTCTATCAGCTATCAGTAGCCGCAGAGTAGTTGGTGTGGGGGTTCCCAAGCCTAACTTTATAAACACTACTAGCGGCATCAGATTTATGCTAGCTCCTAAGTCACAAAGCGCCCTTGCAAACCAACCTCCCCAGTGGTGCAAGGTATAGTAAACGCACCTGGGTCTTCCTTCTTCTAAGATAGAACCCTAGTAGTGATGGAACCAGAGTAGTGTAGATTATCGGTAGGTTTCAAACTTACAATCCTTTTTCTAGTGATGAGGTCCTTTATGAATTTGGCATATCCAAGCATTTGCTCAAGTGCCTCCACCAATGGGATGTTTACTGACAACTGCTTAAGCATAGAGATAAACTTTTGATACTTCCCATCTCTAGCTTTCTTTTTCAAGCATTGTAGATAAGGAGGAGGAGGTCTAGGGATTGCTGTCAGTTTTTGTTGTGCCTCCTTCTCCTTCCCATGGACATCTCCTTTCTCCTTTGCACTACTTGTGGCAGTTTGCACCTCTGAGTCCCCAACCAAAGTTGGGTTTTCAAAATCCACTACACCATCTTCGTTCATCACGACGGGCTTGTCTAACTCTTTAACTACAACTGGCCTCGGGGGATCAATTGTGGCCTTCCCGCTCCTAGTAGTGACCGCCATGCAGTGATTGTTATTTTTTGGATTTTGCATAGTGTTGCTGGGAAGTGTGCCTTTCTGCCTCTGATTCATTACAACAGACATCTGACTTATCTGTTGCTCAATCTGCCTGATCGCCATGACATTAGACTCCACTTTTTGATTTAAACTAGTAATATCAGCCCGGAGCTCCTTAAAGTGGCTATCTGTTGTCTCCATCTGCTTGAGTACTTTGGAGAGCATGTCCTCAACCCCTGAACCACTGGACTCTGGCTCACGGTTTCTTAGTGGAACGTACAGACCGCCTCTATCATTTTTGAACTCCTCACGCTTCTTCCAGTCCCCATTATCTCGGTATTGGCCCCGGTTGTAATTATTATCTTTGTATTATCATTGAAGCTAAGAGTCTTGGTTAGACCCTTGGGTGTTGGTCTGGAAACCCGCCCTCTGATCATTAAAATAATTGACTTCTTCTTCAGACTCAGACTGGCAACCATCATTTCTCGGGGCCTTTCCCTGAGAACCTACATCATTTACCTTTTCTGCTCCAACTCCCATCAAATGCTTAGAAAGCAACCCCATGGTGGTCTTTATCTCTATGATATCTTGATCATGCTCTTCATCTTTCTCCTTTGTTCAGCAGACATACCAACCTCATAGGAACCAACTGAAACCTCCGATTCTCTAGTGTGCCAAGCTCAGTTGTTTTGGTGATCCTGTCTAGCAGCTCCACAGCCTCTACATAAGTATGACTCATAAAAGTTCCTCTGGAGATGGTATCAGCCACCACCTTAGTGTTGGCATTCAGAGACCGATAAAAGATCTCCAACAATGTATCATCTGGAATTCTGTGATTTGGCACTCTTTTGAGCTTTTTGTTGAAACGCAGCCAGGTCTCATGAAGTGCCTCAGAATTTAGCTGTCTAAAGTTAAATATTTCGTCCTTCAACTACAACGCTTTGGATGGAGGGAAGAACCTTTCAAGAAAAGCTCTCTTAAGCTCTCCCCAAGTAGTGATGGAATCATTCAGCAACTTAGCCAGCCACATCATTGCCTCACTCCCTAGGGAGAATGGAAATAACCTCAGTCTGATAGTGTCCTGGCTCACCCCCGATTGCTTATATGCCTTACATATTCCCACGAAATTTGTTAGGTGAGCGTGGGCATCATCAGATGCATGACCTGCAAATATTCCCTTCATATTAAGTAGTTGGATCATCGCATTGGTAATGTCAAACTTTTCCCCAGCAGGCAAAAGAGGAGGGACTATAGCTCCAGTGGCGTCGACTTCATCTATATCTGCATCATCTTCCTCATCAAAATATCAATGTCGCTGGTGTTCAGGACCTCTGTGTCGTCTAGCTCATTCAACTTCTGCAGCTAGATGCTTCTCTTCAACCACTCTGGCTAACTCACGATCTCTAGCCCGAGCTTGCTCTTCAGCCAACATTCTTGTTGTGGATTGGTCCACGGTTTCCTGCTCTTGGATGTTGGCCATTCTTCTCAGGTTTCTCAACGTTAGCTCAAGTTTGTGATCAATTTGAACCAGGGGATTTCCTTGGTTTCTAGTATCGGTCATGCAAAAACCTAAGACTTGTTAAAAACCAAAACAAAAAAGGAAAAATAAAAAATAAATAAGAACCAATAGTAAAGCAAACACAATTAACAAAAGTCTTAGCCGTATTCCCTGGCAACGGCGCCAAAATTTTATGTCGCCCAAATTACACCTCGCAATTGAGATTTAAGTGGTCAATTTTCAAATATTGAACCCAAGAAAGGTTGAGGTCGATCCCACAGGGAATATGGTAAGAACTTAAGTTAATGTGAATAACTATTACTATTGTGTTACTTATTTCCAAAAGGGGAAAAATATAGAATAATAAACAAAATAAAATTGATAAATGTTGAAATCAAATTCGATTTGAATTCAATTAACGATTTGACTAGGATTGTGTTCCCCAAGATTTCATAATACACTAGTGATCTATTTCGGTGTTTAACATGGAATATTGGTAATTTAGGTTCACCTAAATGGTTGGTCTCCTAACTAGATGATTATCATCACGCAACTTGGTCTATATATGGGTGTACTTTAATTGACCCTTACCCTTAATATCGAATTAGCTATCCTCGGACAAGTTCAAGCTATTAGATGAGGGTTGATAGGCTCAAATCTCCATTGTTAATCCATTTTCCCATTCATAACCTCCTTGGTCTGGTAAGTAAGAATAAGGCAAGTCCTAACGTTTGCAACAGTCAAGAACAATCAAAACGAAGGGAAAAACAATACATGCATAAAAGCTCGTTCAAGAATCACTAAGTATTTTTACCTATGTGTGTTAATTCATCTTTGTTCCCAAAAAACTAGTTTATGGGTTTATCTACTCATACTCGTATTATCAAAATCACAAAATATTGAAGAAATCATAATTGCAACTTACAAATTATCGTAGAATAAATACCACGTCGATTGAATAAAAACTCCACAAATAGATAAATAAACTCCAATATTGCTTTTGTTTCTTGACTCAAGAACAATTGATCAATCCCGAAATTCTAGTTGAAAACTAAATAAATCGGCTCTTTCAATTACCCTAGAACTGCAAGAAAAATCGTCTCTCAAAAATAAACTTAAACTGTGTATTTATAGTTCCAAGAAATCCTTTTCCTAATTAAAACTGCAAACCAGGTCGGCAGTGGCAACGGGCTTGGTGACGATTCATTTGGCCTTCTGACGAGTCGTGCCCTACTTAAAACAGTCGTCCTCAGTAATGTATCCAGTCGTGGCAACAGGTCACCTAACGACTCGTGGTGCCTGAGCACGAGTCGTTAGGTCTGTCGTGGTCTCATTCCTCCAAAAGTCCAGTGCACCTTACGGTTGGTCCCAGTGATCTACCAATGAGTCTCCTTCATGTGACTAGTCATGATGTCTGTCGTCAACTACACTGGCCACTTTGTTAATATTTCCTTTCTCAGCCTTCACGGTTGACCTCACGACTAGTTACCAGGTATAACGAGTCATTTCCTCAACTCTTCAGGTACATTATCTTGCATCTTCCAAAATCCATATTTTTCCCACGCCTTAAGAAATGAGTCATGTCTCCTTCCAACGACTCGTGAAGTTCCTGACAATCACCTTTTCAGTTATTTTCAGCATTAATTCGACTAATTCACTCCCAAACCTGTGCATAAGTTCATAATTGAGATGTATGTCATTATTGATCTTTGTCAAAAGACAATGTTGAGCGTCATTTTCATATGATGTCAAGTCTATGCATGATTTCATTATTGAGCTTTGTCAAAGGACAATGCTGAGCTTCATTTTCATATGTTGTCGAGTCTATGTATGATTTCATTATTGAGCTTTGCCAAAGGACAATGTTGAGCTTCATTTCATACGATGTTGAGTTATGCATTATTTCATCTTGAGCTTAGTCATAGACGATGTTGAGCTTCTCTATATACGATGTAGAGCATTGTATGTTTTTGGGAGAAGAGTCTAGCACCGAGCGGGCTAAGGGTCGATCAACCTATTCCCCAGAACTACGCGCCAACATAAGATGACGCTATTATATTATTGGGACCTCCATTGTGAGCTATCCCCGACGCTATTGTCCCTTGAGCTTGATATCGATAACATGGTATTGTCAATAGCCCTGACAAGGTTATGGATGGCTCTACCCACTTGAGGGTAATAGTTGGGACCACGTAAGCTCTATCGTGGTATGTCAGTTAAGTGACGAGTCTCCCACTGTCTATACTATTTAGATTTGCATATTCATTAGTCATGGCAATTTTTTTTCACATACATGTTCTAAAAGCAAGGTTTGACTCATTGTTCAACTTTTATCATAAATGTTATGTTTTAGCTTTCAGTCATTTGAGTCAGTTATGATGTTATAAAGTTATGCATGGTCATGTCATGATAAAATTTAGATTTCAAAATGAATGCATGTAGCCCTTCTTCTCAGACTTGAAAGCTTATGATATGTTATGAAATGTTTTAAATGATTTATTTTACTTAAGCAGTTTTACTTACCTTGCATACTCGGTACATTCCACGTACTGACCGCATCCTTTCTATGCGGTATTGTTTCATGATACAGGACCTGGCTCGTAGCTTCAGCCCCGCTCTTAGACAGTTTTTTGGAGTTAGTATCGGCTCAAATTGATGAGTCCTCATCCTTTGAGGACTAGACTATCATTTTCCTTTATGTATTTCTAGTTTCAGTATTGTTTATTTAGTTGGGGTCTTGTCTCATCAATTCTTCAAAACTAGAGGCTTTTCAGACTTATGTATGTTTTAGCTTCGGATGCTATTCCAACGTGATGTTGAATTAGACTTCTTCGGAGATTATATTGATGCTTTATTCAGTTTATTGAATGAGTTAGTTGTACGCTTTTGCCATGGGTCAACTTGGGGTCTCTCGGGGTCCCTTGTCCCGTGTCTATGATTCGGGCCTTCGTTCGGGTTGTGACAAACTTGGTATCAGAGCCATAGATTTGATGTGTCCTAGGGAGTATGAAAGCCGCGTTAAGTCGAGTCTTTTTCATGGGTTCAAAGCGCTCCACACTTACGACAAAGAGGCTACTAGACATTTAGGAAATGTTCCCTTCTTTCATGATCTACGTCGTGCAACGAAAAGTATTTATATCCTTCTAATTTTTTCTATTAGCGATTACAGAATCATGGCTCCTCAAAAAATGAATGGAAGGAGGAATATAGGTGGTGAAGGCCATGAGGATGGAATCGGTTATGGGCATCAGCCAGCCCCACCAATTCAGGAGCCTCAAGCACCCAAGCCAGACGCTCATGCTGAGTTCTGGGCCGTTATTCAAATGCTTGCGCAGGCCTTGACTGCTCAGTTCAATAAGCATGTCGTTGCGCATATTCCTCAAAATGGCAATGCAGCAGCGGCCAGAGTCAGAGACTTCTTGAGAATGAACCCGCCAGAGTTCCTGGGGTCCAAGGTCGATGAGGACCCACATGATTTCATTGATGAGATTGTCAAGATGACCCAAGTCATAGGGGTGAGTAGTGTTGAGTGCGCAGAGTAGGAATCCTACCAATTGAAGGGGGTTGCGCATATCTGGTTTCGCCAATAGAAGGACAATAGGGTCGCAGGAACAGGTCCGATCACGTGGGAGGAGTTTTAGGTTATATTCCTAGATCGGTTCTTCCCTCGGAGAGATGAGGGAGCTGAAGGTAGCTGTATTTGTAAACTTGAAGCAGGGAAGGATGACAGTACAAGAGTATTCCCTTGAGTTCACTCGTCTATCGAAATATGCCCCGGAGTTAGTGCGACTAGAGGGTGCGAGTGAGCAGATTTTTACATTATATAGTAGGGTATTTAGACAAGGAGTGCCAGATTGCTATGCTTCACTAGGATATGGACTTCCCTCGCATAGTGTTGTACGCCCAGCAGATGGAGGCGGCACATTCGAGAGACAGAGAGAGAGTTCAAGAGGGCCAGGACCGAGGACCACAGATTCTCTTAGCAGAGGTCCGGTGGTGGGCACCGACAGCAGACTCACCAGAGATCATCAACCCCGGCGTCTTCGGCATTGTGTGTGCCATACAGGCCTAGACATGATCAGAGAGGGCGAGCGTTAGGCTCGAGTGGTCGGAGCAGCAGACCTACAGATTCTAGCATCCCAGCTTATCGGAGATGTGGTCGGGGCCACACGGGCTAGTGCTTGGCAGGTTTAGGTGCTTCTTTCGGGTGTGGGCAGCCCGGACACATGCTTCAAGATTGTCCAACAGTGAGGCAGGATCAAGTTGCGTGTCGAGGCCCAGCTTCTAGTTTAGCATTCCTTCCCCCACACTCAGCACATCAGGGGGCATCTACTAGCACAGTTGGCAGTCAGCGCCAGAATAGGTTCTATGCTTTAGCTTCCCGTCAGGAGTAGCAGGTCTCTCCAGATGTGTCACGGGTATGTTGCGAGTCTTCCACATTGATGTATATTCTTTGTTAGATCTGGGTGCCACCTTGTTTTTGGTGACACCATATGTAGCCAGTAGCTTTGGAGTCAGTCCCGATGTCTTGTCAGAATCCTTCTCAGTTTCCACTCTAGTAGGTGACTTAGTTATAGCTAGACGGGTATATAGAGGTTGCCCAGTCTCAGTCCTTCATAAGGTCACCTCAGCAGACTTGATAGAGTTAGCCATGACTGATTTCGATGTCATTCTTGGCATGGATTGGCTATTTGCATGCTACGCTTCAGTCTATTGTAGAACCCGAGCAACAGAGTTCAGATTTCCGTGTGAGCCATCCCTAGAATGGAAGGGTAGTTCAGCTATGCCCATAGGTCGATTCATTTCCTACCTTAAGGCCAGAAAGATGATTTTTAAGGATTTCATGTACCATCTAGTTAGGGTTAAGTATGTCGAGTCCGAAACCCCGACTATTCAGTCAGTTCCAGTAGTACGTGCATATCCAAGGGTCTTTCCTGATGATTTTCCAGGTGTCCCTCCCGAGCGGGAGATTGATTTCGGTATAGATCTTCTTCCCGACATGCCGCCTATATCTATTCCTCCCTACAGAATGGATCCAGCTGAGCTAAAAGAGTTGAAGGATCTATTGAAGGACCTATTAGATAAGGGCTTTATTAGGCCGAGTAAGTCTCCATGGGGTACACCAGTGTTATTTTTCCGAAAGAAGGATGGTTCGCTTCAGATGTGCATTGACTATCGGCAGCTAAACAAGGTCACCGTTAAGAACATATATCCTTTACCTACGATCAATGATTTTTTTGACCAACTTCAAGGTGTCAAGTGTTTCTCCAAGATTGATCTCAAATCTGGGTACCACCAGCTCATGGTTCGGGAGAGTGACATCCCAAAAACCTCTTTAAGGACTCGGTATGGTCACTTCGAATTTGTTGTTATGTCTTTTGGAATACCGAATGCCCCTGAAGCTTTTATGGATCTAATGAACAGGTTGTTCAAGGCATATTTGGACATGTTCATAATCGTGCTCACCGATGATAACCTTATATACTCTCAAAGTGAGAAGAAGCATGCCGCTCACTTGAGAGTAGTGCTTAATACCCTCAAGGATCGTCAGTTTTATGAAAAGTTCAGCAAATGTGAGTTTTGGTTGGACTCTGTGGCATTTTTGAGCCATGTGGTATCGAGTGAGGGCATAAAGGTAGATTCTCAGAAAATTGAGGCGGTGAAGAATTGGCTCAGACCGGTGAACCCATGAGATGTTAGGAGCTTTTTGAGCTTAGCAGGTTACTATTGGAGATTTGTTGAAGGCCTTTCTTCTTTTGCAGCACCTTTAACCAAGTTGACTCAAAAGAAAGCAAAGTTCCAATGGTCAGAGGCTTTTGAGAAAAGCTTCCAAGAGTTGGAGACTCGACTCACTTTAGCACCAATATTGACCCTACCTGAGGGTACCGATGGTTTTGTGGTGTATTGTGATGCTTCGAGAATCAAACTTGGGTGTGTGTTGATGCATCATGGGAAAGTGATAGCATATGCCTCAAGATAGTTGAAAGTCCATGAGAAGAATTACCCGACCCATGATCTAGAGTTGGCCTCGATGGTGTTCGCATTGAAGATATGGTGGCATTACTTGTATGGGCCCATATGGATGTATTTACAGATCAGAAGAGCTTGCAATATGTGTTCACGCAGAAAGATCTCAATCTTTGGCAAAGGAGGTGGTTGGGGCTACTAAAAGACTACGACATGAGTGTCCTGTACCACCCGGGTAAGGCTAATGTGGTAGCGGACGCACTTAGTAGGATCTCTATGGAGAGTGTGTCCCACCTGGATGAGGGAAAGAAGGAGTTGACAAAAGATGTCCATCCACTTGTGAGGTTGGGAGTTGGATTGGTCGACTCGACCTATGATGGCGTTGTTGTGCAAAATAGATCAGAATCGTCCTTGGTGATGGATGTGAAAGCCAGACAAGATGAGGATCCAATTTTTGTAAAGCTGAAGGAAGCTGTTGGAAGTCAAAAGGTGGAGGTCATCTCTCAATGGGGAGATGGGGTGCTGCGGTACCAGGGGCGTCTATGTGTTCCAGTTATTGTGAGGGGCCGAATATTGCATGAGGCACATGGATCAAGGTATTCTATCCATCCGGGTGTCACCATGATGTATCATGATTTGCGGGAAATATATTGGTGGAATGGCATGAAAAAGGATATTGCAGAATTTGTAGCCAAGTTCCTGAACTATCAGCAAGTGAAGGTCGAGCATCAAAGGCCGTGAGGCGTACTTTAGGATATTAACATTCCCACTTGGAAGTGGGAAGAGGTTAATATGGATTTCATTACAGGCCTACCTCGTACTTGCCGACACTATGATTCTATTTGGGTGGTGGTAGACAGGTTGACCAAGGCTGCACACTTTCTATCGGTTAAAACCATAGATTCAGTGGATGATTATGCCAAACTGTATATCTGAGAGTTGGTGTAATTACATGGAGTGCCCTTGTCTATTATCCCAGACTGAGGTACTCAATTTACCTCTCAGTTTTGGTGGTCTTTCCAAAAAGGGCTTGGGACTCTGGTTAAACTCAGCACAGCCTTTCATCCGCAAACAGATGGTCAGGTGGAGCAAACAATCCAGACTCTCGAGGACATGTTGAGAGCTTGTTTGATGGACTTTAAAGGTATATGGGATGACCACTTACCCTTGATCGAGTTCGCTTACAATAACAGCTATTACTCCAGTATCCAAATGGCACCATTTGAGGCTCTCTATGGGCGAAGGTATAGATCGCCCATCGGATGGTTTGAGGTTAGTGAGGAAGCTACAATAGGGCCAGATTCGGTTCATGAGGCTATGGTGAAGGTTTATTTAATAAGGGGCAGGCTGAAAACCGCTCAGAGTCATGAAAAGTCATATGCACATGTGAGGAGGAGAGAGTTGGAGTTCAAGGTGATTGAATGGGTATTTCTGAAGGTATCTCCCATGAAGGGAGTTATGTTGTTCGAAAAGAAAGGAAAACTCAGTCCCTGCTATGTCGTTCCCTACTATGTCGGTCCCTATCGGGTTATGAGGAGAGTTGGTAAGGTAGCGTATGAGTTGGACTTTCCATCAGAGTTATCTTCAGTTCATCCCGTCTTGCATATATCACTCTTAAAAAAGTGCTTGGGTGATCCATCTTTAGTTGTCCTGGTGGAAAGCGTTGTTTTGGGAGATTGCCTCAATTATGAGGAAATTCCAGTTGCAATCTTCAATCGTCAGGTGCGGAGGCTGAGGAACAAAGAAGTAGCTTCGGTGAAGGTGTTGTGGAGAAATTAACATATTAAGGGAGCTACATGGGAAGTTGAAGCGGCTATGATGGCTAAATACCCTCACCTATTCTCTACCGGCTCAGTTTCAGTTTGAGATATCAGTTTTTTCCCTAATTCTCTAATCAGTTTCCATGTTCAGTTCATGTGCACAAGTTTGATTTATGATATGATAGATGTATGTGATGTCTAAATTCGGTTCAGCTATGTAGTTCTTTTCGGAGGTAGTCATTCCGCCAATTTTCAGTTTAAATAATCAGTGTTTCATTATGATAGTTGCATGTTTCTGTTTTCTACTTGTTTCCAACATTCGAGGATGAATGTTCCCAAAGGGTAGACATTGTAAGACCCTGGACGTGCCTAAGAATAAGACCCAGGAGTTAAATCTGAAATCTGCAGAAACTGGGAAAAATAGCATAGGACCAGTGGAGTAACGACTCGTGGTTGCAAATCACGAGCCATTGTTAGGAGTTGTGGGTTTAGGTGTTCGGGTGGAAGTGGGAGTAACGATTGATGTAACAATTCGTTGTAAGAAACAATGAGTCATCATTTGTTGTCGTGGTAAGAGATGGGCTTAGCATTTGGGGAATATAATGGATCATCCAATAACCAGTCATGGCATGCAACGATCCGTTGTCTTGAGTCGTGGTAAGGTATCCTAAACCTCCAGTGGATTTGATGGATGGATACCACGATTCGTTGGAGCCAACAACGAGTCTTGATGAGACTCATCATGGGGAAGTTTAGAAGATTCAGGAAGGCAATCAACGACCAATTAGAAGACCCGTTAGGCCTAAGGACGAGCCGTCCTATCTATCCATGGTCTGATTCCGAGAGAAGGCTTGGGAAGTGCATAGCAGGGACAGATACCACGGGTCGTGGTATCCTCCAACAACCATAGGGTCGTCTGTTGTTTGGTCCAGTGCGCATTTTTCTGCGATTTTAGTATGGGTATTTTCGTCATTCCTAAGTTTTAGGGGCCTATACTACGTCGTTTAAGGCTCATTTCTGTGGGTTTAAGGAGGGAAAACCTATTCTAAGTTATTTATTTCCATGCATGCAAACTTGAGAGTTTGAAGAGAGGATTTAGAGCAAGTTTTGAAGGTTTCCATTGGAATCTCATCTTGGGTAATTAGAAAAGTGGTAAAGTCATCCCTCCTAGGTATGTAGGGTTATGAGTGGGTGTTTCCTTCCTCACTCATGACCAAATCTCTAGCTAAGTATGAGAAATTCATATGATCAAGTTATGGGGTTTTTACCCAATCGCATAATTCTTCATTTTCTATACATGGGTAAGATTAGATTATATTTCTATTGATGAATTGTGAAGCTTGGGCAGATTTTAAATTGTTTTCAATCAAAAATTGTGTTTTCTAAATTATGAAATTAAATGCCCATGGATGAGAAGTTCATGAAAGAAGAGAATGATGATGAATGTATGATGATGATGAGATTTGATGATGAAAAGCATGTTTTTAAAGCAACCCATGATTATGATTGATCACGGGCAAAATAGCATGCCCGAGATACGCTTTATACCTTAATGTAGTCTTGTTTATCTAAGTTATTTTACATACTTTCATGTGATTTTATATAAATGTGAATATATGTGCTAACCAACATGATTATCCTTGTTTTGTAGGTTAATAATGCATTTGAGGAACTAATTCACAAGTTGATGAATAGCAAGGAATGTAGTGGAAGCAAGTGGCGAAAGTCGGCAAGGAGCATGCCTTGGCAAGGCTGGCCGCGCCAGGCAGCGTGCCACACTGTGCGTGTGCCGCGCCCAGCGCCGTGCCACGCCCTTGCCAAGCGCACGAGAGAAGGCAGCAAACGGCAGCATCAGGCAGTAAACTTGCGCGCCAGCGCCATACCACGCTAGGACCGCTGCGCGACAGCAGCATGCCAACGCGCTGCATGAGCAGCGTGCCACGTTGGCCAGCACGGTGACCCTTGGCAGCTTGGTTTCCAGAGGCACTTTCCAGAGAGCTTTCGCGTTGCCTCCGTGTCATGGAGTCATTGCTCCGCGATACACTCTGTGACACGGAGCCGTTCCATTACAGGCTAAATTATGCACGTTTTCCATTTACTATAAATAGGACCCTTAGCTCCTAAAATCATTTGGTCACTATTTTATTCTGAAAAACCACCTAGGAGTGAAGGGAGAAGTGGGAGAACTCATCTAGGGTTTATCAAATTCCCTTCTCATCTACCAAATTCATGTAAGTATGTTAGTTTAGTGTTAGTTAATTGTAGTTTTACGAACATGAATGGCAAGAACCCTTCCTCTAGGGTTGAAGCCATGAATTATGATTGTGCTTTTATGAAATTGTTTTGGAATTAAGTTATTGATTGTTGTTTTCGTCTTGCATTCTAGATTGTTGGTTGTTTTTATGATTGATCACCATGAAAGCATATTTGTTAGCTTGAGTAATAGCTTGAGAAAGCATTACCTAGGTCAGGACATGAGAATGTAAGGAGCATGTTTGTCTCTAGGGAGAGATATTGTGTTAGGATAGAAATATACCTCACACCTTGCTTGGTTGACACATGGGGGTTATGAAAGACCAACTTGGGATGTCACATCACCACTCGAAGAAGTAGTTGTGAGGCTAAGTTGAGTTAAATGGTTAGACATACGAAAGTCCCTAATCGTTTCCCCGTAAACCACAACATAATTGATTGCCCGCGACTAGAAAATTAAACTCCTCGCTCACAATGATGCAGTGAGGCTAGATTGCCGTGTTTAGAGGCTCGAAAGACCATAAACATGCAATTCTAATTATGTGAAATAACAATTGATAGTTCCATGCTTAACCCATTGCAAATCGTAGGATCGCGTGATTAATTGGTTTTAACTCTATATTTCTCCTAGAGTGATTTCGGAGTATTTCGTTGACCCAAACTTAGACTTAATTAATCTCAATCGAAAATGTCTATAACCAACACTTGAGGTATTTAAGATCACAATAGAAATGGATAGTTAGAATGGGTCCAATCCCTGTGGGTTCGACAATCCGATTCTTAAAAAGAGCCACTATATTACTTGCACGACCCGTACACTTGCGGACGCGCGAATCGGGCACGTCAAGTTTTTGGCGCCGTTGCCGGGGACTCGGTGAAGTTTTGATAATTTATCTATTTTTGTGTGATTTTTGAATTTCCTTAAGTTTTGAGAAACTTGGTCTTAGTGTGCTTAATTGCAGGTGACAGGTTGTCCTGCCGAGCTGGCTAGAAATAGAGAGCTTGTGGAACCGTTGCTGGAACCTGAACGTCAAATCCATTTGCGAAGGAGAGTAGCTCTAGAGCAAAAGCTGAAGAGACTTCAAGAAAAGGTACAACAACAACCACCCGTGGGACAAGCACATTTGTCATCAGCAGCAATGGCACCAAGACCAGTTCGCGAAGTCGCAATCCCACTAGCGACGAATGTGACCTCTAGCATCCGTAAACCGGAACCTGGAGGGCACTTTGAGCTTAAACGGAACATGGTGCAGCTGTTACATTCTAGTGGTCAATTCACTGGGATGGCACATGAGGACCCGCAGCAGCACCTACAGAGCTTTTTAGAGATTAGTGACACGTTTGTCCCCACCGACGTGTCCACAGATTATGTCCGAATGACCCTCTTCCCATTTTCACTGTTGGGAGAGGCGAAAAAGTGGCTGAAGGCTGAGCCACCGAACTCCATAACTTCATGGAATGACTTGGCTAAGAAGTTCCTTATCAGATTCTTTCCTTCAGGCAAAACTGCAAGGTTGAGAAGTGAAATACTCAGTTTCAAGCAGAGGCCTGATGAGAACTTATATATGGCTTGGGAAAGATTCAAGTCATTGTTGAGAGATTGCCCCCATCACCAGCAATCAAATGAAGTGCTGGCCCATACCTTTGTAGAAAGTCTAGACCCACACACAAAAATGTTACTAGACTCTGTATCGGGTGGGCAAGCCTTGGATAAGACATATGATGAGTTGTACACTTTGTTGAACAGAATTGCACAAGGAAATCCAGAGTGGCACAGCGAGTCATCGAGAAGGGCAGGAAACAGAGCAGGGTTGACAGACGTAGATGGTTTGAATGCTTTGGCAGCACAGTTAGCTTCGTTCCAGCATCAAATGATGACTCAGTTCAATAAACTGAGTATGAACCAACGCCAGGGCCAGGTTAATGCAGTTCAGCAAGCTCCGAGTTGGTGTGAAATTTGTGGTAATAATGGGCACCATGCAGAATCTTGTGGAGCCAATCTGGAGTCAGTCAATTTTGTTAGTAATGTGCTGCGCAACAATCAGAATTTTGAAACCAGTTACAACAGAAATTGGCAGGGCCACCCGAATTTTTCTTGGGGTGGTAACCAAAGGCAAAATTATATGCAACCTCAACAGCAGCAGTATCAGCAGAATAGGCAGAATGATGGGCAAGTGAGTAGCAACATTGAGGAAACATTGCATAAAATCATGGAGACCCAGACTCAGTTAGTGGAAAATCAGGCGAGGATGGCAACAGACTTAATGAATCAGCAAGTAGCCACCCGAAATCATGAAAAACAAGTGGGTCAGATAGCAGCTGCTCAAAACATGAGATCGCAGGGGGGATTACCAAGCGACACAGATCCTAACCCCCAGCAGATCAATGCCATCAGTCTGAGAAGCGGTAAGCAATTAGCTGATGCAGTGTCAGAAGAGCTGAGCAAGGAGGTGCAGCCGAAGTTGGTTAGACCAGGATCATCCATCAACATGGGAGATAATCAGAGTGTTGGGCAACAAAATGCACAACTTCCATTACAGCCAGCACAAAGACCACCACCACCATTCCCTCAGAAATTCAGAAAGAGCAAGGAAGAGGAATGTTTCAAAAAGTTCTTCGAGAGCTTCAAAGAACTTCACATAAATTTGCCTCTTCTTGATGTTTTGCAGGGAATGCCCAAGTATGCTAAATACTTGAAGGACGTGATGGCGAACAAAGTGAGATTGGTGGATGTCCAGACTGTAGCACTGACTGAGGAGTGCAGTCACAGGGTATTGAGCAAAATGCCAAAGAAACTCAAAGACCCAGGGAGTTTTACCCTCCCCATACAAATTGGTAAAGCTGAGGTGCTACGGGCTTTGTGTGACTTAGGGGCAGCAGTCAATCTAATGCCCCTATCCTTATTCAACACCCTAGGGTTGGGAAAACCGAGGCCAACAAGGTTGACGCTGCAGCTGGCTGACAAGTCGCGAGTGACACCTGATGGAATAATAGAGGACCTTCTCATCAAAGTAGGTAAGTTCATTATACCTGCTGATTTTATTGTCTTGGATTTTCAGGTTGATGACCAGGTACCCCTGATCTTGGGACGGCCATTCTTGGCCACTGGAGGAGCGGTGATTGATTTGAAAGCAGGGACCCTGAAAATGAGGGTCGAGGATGAAGAAGAAATCTTCCGCGTTTACCAAGAAATGAACCCATCTGCACACTATAGAAACCTTTGTCAGGTTAGTGTGTTGGCAGAGGATAAGTGTGGGGTGGAGGATTCCATAGGTGCAGGGCCAAAGGAAATTACAAGTGTTCAGCCCAAGTCTGATAAAGGGCTTCAAATTGAGAGGAAGTTGGAGAAAGAGAGGAACAGAGTGGAGGTTGTTTCCTCTAAACAGCAAAAGAAAAGGAGATGGTTCTCGAAAGAGAACCCAGGTATGAGGATGTCCTGAAAAGGATAGTCCACGTCGGGCCACGACGTAAAATAAGGCGCTACTTGGGAGGCAACCCAAGGGTACCACAGGTACCATGTTAATTTCTTGCATTTGTGTTGATTTTATTTATTTTTCATCTTGTGTTATTTTTTGTGGAAAGTTAAGCACAGATGGAGGGGAAGTCTGAGTACCCGTGGAGGAGGAAGCTAAAAAGCATGGACGATAAAAAGTGTGGGGTCGACACACACTTGTGCAAAACTGAAGAAAAGCATGCTATTTGCTAGGCTAAAGGCCTTAGGGAGTATTTCTCACCCTTCTTAAATTTTAATTTGATGCTATGAGGACATAGCATTATTTAGGTGTGGGGTGAGGGAAATTTCAAGGGAATTTCAAAAAAAAATTTGTGCTTAACAAGTTTGTGGTGAATGTAATGCTAAAATTTGTCAAATTTGAAAAAATTTAAAAAATTTTCTGAATTAAGCATGACTTCATCACCCGTTGGTTTTTCTTTTCGGTTCTTTTCCGACGGGGGGTCTTTGAACCGAAGAATAAAAATTTTATCTTTGTTCTTTCCTTTGTCTGTATATAGTGTTTTAGTCATAGTTAGGGACTGTTTCCGACGATGGATGGATGACCACCGTCTTGAGGAAAAATTAGTCGGTAGGTGATGGGTTTTTGAAACCATAACTATTTGGTGCTTGATGTTCTTGTTATGTGCTATGCATGATTGTAAGATGCGAGTATGTTCAGTGTGAAGCATGCAAGTGTATAACTTTGTTTGAGACACTTAGGCTCTTGAATTTGACTCAATATGATTGAAGCTTAATTCTGAATTCTTGTGATTAGCTGAGTAAGAGTCTGATGAATGTGTCTTGAATTGAGCATGTGCCATGAGTGTAAGGTTTTTGAGTATTCCGTGCCATTGTGGAATGTCTAGAACTTGCCTGGTGTGTTTATAAAACGAAATGAAGGATGTGAATTGTAGGAGATGATTTAGGCATTTCTTTGAATGAACTAAATTTTTACCCCTCATTTTACCTACCTTGGAAAGATTAATCCTAGTTAGCCCCATTGAGCCTTGAGCCTATTCTTTGACAGCTGCAACATAAGCTTAATCCTTTTTCTTTCATTAGCCTTGTGTTTGGTCCAAAACTCCTAAGCGCTTGAGAAAAAAAAAACCCAAAGGAGTAAGGGAATGAGAAGAATGAAAAGAAAGGAAAAGTATCAAGTTGTAGAAGTGAGAAAAGGACAAAGGTGCACTTGTGTGAAAATGGTTGATTATTAGTAAGGAGAAAGAAAACAAATTAATGAAAAATTATTTATAGAGCTCCTTACTAATAAGTTAAAAGTGCCTAAAGAAATGGGGGAACATAAGAGGAAAAAGAAAGCTGAAAGGAGAAAAAGGTGAAGTAAGGGAAGGGAAGTTCGTAAGGAGGGCGTAATGTATTAAAAGCGCTTAGGAAAGATAGTCACTATTACTGGCCATAATAGTACCTACCTGTCCCTTAGCCTACAGTACAACCCATTAAGTCCTACTTGATCTTACATTCACACATCCTTAAATTAGTGGAATAAAACACTAAGGGCAAGCTTATGGGTCATTACATGATGCATGTGAATTCTTTGTGAGAGTGAGTGTAATTCTATTTATTTACCCACACATGTTGTGATGTAAAAATGATTTTTGCGTGTGATTGAGTAACTCTCCTTCCGTGAGGGCACATGTTGAATGAAGGATATAATTCATGTGGGATTTCTTACTCAGTTGATTTGCATGAGTTTGCTAAGATAGAGAGTCGATTCTTGAGGTTAAGAAGTCTTAGCATCGTTGTATTTCATCTCGGTGATTAAATTGTGTATGCTCTATCTTTAGCTTGTTATCTTACGGAATCATTATAGCCGTAGCTTGAATTATCTGGCCACATTAGTTATGTGGGAGTTTTCTATATGTATGATATGTAAAAGGTTGTTCGAGGACGAACAAGGCTTTAAAGTGTGGGGTTGTAATCACGGGCAAAATAGCATGCCCGAGATACGCTTTATACCTTAATGTAGTCTTGTTTATCTAAGTTATTTTACATACTTTCATGTGATTTTATATAAATTTGAATATATGTGCTAACCAACATGATTAGTCCTTGTTTTGTAGGTTAATAATGCATTTGAGGAACTAATTCACAAGTTGATGAATAGCAAGGAATGTAGTGGAAGTAAGTGGCGAAAGTCGGCAAGGAGCATGCCTTGGCAAGGCTGGCCGCGCCAGGCAGCGTGCCACGCTGTGCGTGTGCCGCGCCCAGCGCCGTGCCACGCCCTTGCCAAGCGCATGAGAGAAGGCAGCATACGGAAGCAGCAGGCAGTAAACTTGCACGCCAGCGCCGTGCCACGCTAGGACCACTGCGCGACAGCAGCATGCCAACGCGCTGCATGAGCAGCGTGCCACGTTGGCCAGCGCGGTGACCCTCGGCAGCTTGGTTTCCAGAGGCACTTTCCAGAGAGCTTTCGCATTACCTCCGTGTCACGGAGTCATTGCTCCGCGATACACTCCGTGACACGGAGTCGTTCCATTACAGACTAAATTATGCACGTTTTCCATTTACTATAAATAGGACCCTTAGCTCCTAAAATCATTTGGTCACGATTTTATTCTGAAAAACCACCTAGGAGTGAAGGGAGAAGTGGGAGAACTCATCTAGGGTTTATCAAATTCCCTTCTCATCTACCAAATTCATGTAAGTATGTTAGTTTAGTATTAGTTAATTGTAGTTTTACGAACATGAATGGCAAGAACCCTTCCTCTAGGGTTGAAGCCATGAATTATGATTGTGCTTTTATGAAATTGTTTTGGAATTAAGTTATTGATTGTTGTTTTCGTCTTGCACTCTGGATTGTTGGTTGTTTTTATGATTGAGCACCATGAAAGCATATTTGTTAGCTTGAGTAATAGCTTGAGAAAGCATTACCTAGGTCAGGACATGAGAATGTAAGGAGCATGTTTGTCTCTAGGGAGAGATATTGTGTTAGGATAGAAATATACCTCACACCTTGCTTGGTTGACACACGAGGGGTTATGAAAGACCAACTTGGGATGTCACATCACCACTCGAAGAAGTAGTTGTGAGGCTAAGTTGAGTTAAATGGTTAGACGTACGAAAGTCCCTAATCGTTTCCCCGTAAACCACAACATAATTGATTGCCCGCGACTAGAAAATTAAATTCCTCGCTCACAATGATGCAGTGAGGCTAGATTGCCGTGTTTAGAGGCTCGAAAGACCATAAACATGCAATTCTAATTATGTGAAATAACAATTGATAGTTCCATGCTTAACCATTGCAAATCGTAGGATCGCGTGATTAATTGGTTTTAACTCTATGTTGCTCCTAGAGTGATTTCGGAGTATTTCGTTGACCCAAACTTAGACTTAATTAATCTCAATCGAAAATGTCTATAACCAACACTTGAGGTATTTAAGATCACAATAGAAATGGATAGTTAGAGGAATGGGTCCAGTCCCTGTGGGTTCGACAATCCGGTTCTTAAAAAGAGCCACTATATTACTTGCACGACCCATACACTTGCGGACGCGCGAATCGGGCACGTCAATGATATTATTTTCAAAATTAATTGAGTAGATCCATGTATGGTAAAGCTTTGGGCAATGCCCACATGTTTATTTAAAATGATGATTTTCCCAAAATAAGCTTACCACATTGTTTGGAGCGAAGTCTCCCAAATTTCATATTATTAGATTGTGGTATGTTTCAAATTAAAGCTTCTTATATGGATAAGTTCATAATTAAGATGTATGTCACTATTTATCTTTGTCAAAGGACAATGTTGAGCTTCATTTTCATATGATGTCGAGTCTATGCATGATTTCATTATTGAGCTTTGTCAAAGGACAATGTTGAGCTTCGTTTCATATGATGTTGAGTTATGAAAGATTTCATCTTGAGCTTCGTTAATAGACGAGGTTGAGCTTCGTTATATACGATGTAGAGCATTGCATGTTTTTGGGAGAAGAGTCTAGCACCGAGCGGGCTACAGGTCAATCACCCTATGCCCTAGAACTACACGCCAACGTAGGATGATACCATTATATTATTGGGACGTCCCTTGTGATCTATCCCCGGCCCTATTGTCCCTTGAGCTTGATATGATATCATGGTATCGTCCATAGCCCTGGTAAGGTTATGGAAGACTCCACCCACTTGAGTGCGATAGTTGGGACTACGTAAGCTCTATCATGGTATGTCGGTTAAGTGATGAGTCTCCCACTGTCTATACTATTCAGATTTGTATATTCATTGCTCATGGTGATTACTTTTCACATGCATGTTCTAAAAGCAAGGTTCGACTCATCGTTCAGCTTTTATCATAAATGTTATGTTTCATCTTTGAGTCATTCGAGTCAGTCATGATGTTATAAAGCTATTCATGGTCATGTCATGATAAGATTTCAATTTTAGAATGAATGCATATAGCCCTTCTTCTCAGACTTGAAAGCTTATGATATGTTATGAAATGTTTTAAATGATTTATTTTACTTAAGCGGTCTTACTTACCTTGCACACTTGATACATTCCACATGTATCGTTTCATGATACAGGACCCGGCTCGCAGCTTCATCCCCCTCTTAGACAGCTTTCCAGAGTTAGTATCTGCTTGGATTGGTGAATCCTCATCCTTCGAGGACTAGACTATCATTTTCCTTTATGTATTTCCAGTTTCAATATGTTGAGTTAGTTGGTGTCTTTTCCCATCAACTCGTCCAGACTAGAGGCTTTTCAGATTTATGTATGTGTTAGCTTCAGATGTTATTCTGACATGATGTTGAATTAGACTTCCGCTGAGATTATATTGATGCTTTCTTCAGTTTATTGAATGAGTTAGTTGTATTCTTATGCCATGGGTCAACTTGGGGTCTCTCGGGGTCCCTTGTCCCGTGTGTATGATTTGGGCCTCCGTTCAGGTTGTGACACGGGGCTCACGTGGATGTCTTCACCAATCACAAGAGCCTCCAATATGTATTCCGCCAGAAAGACTTGCGTCTTCACCAGAGAAGATGGTTAGAACTACTTAAGGATTACGACATGAGTATGTTGTACCACCCGGGAAAAAGCCAATATGGTGTCTGATTCCTTAAGCAGGTTTCCTATGGGGAGCGTGGCCTATGTTGAAGAGGGCAAAAAGGAACTAGCGAAAGATATTCATAGACTAGCTCGATTAGGGGTGTAGTTAGTTGATTCATCTAAGGGTGGAGTGGTAATGCAAAGTGATTCAGATTTTTCTTTGGTTGTTGAAGTTAAGTCTAAACAGGATGAAGATCCCATCTTACTTAAGCTTAAGGAAGCGGTTCTCACAAAAGAAGTTGAGGCTTTCTCCAAAGGGGGAGATGGTGTGCTCCATTACCAGGGTAGGCTGTGTGTACCGGACGTGAGTGACTTGAGACAGCAGATACTGGCTGAAGCACGTATTTCAAGATACTCAATCCACCTAGGTGCTACTAAGATGTACCGTTATTTATAGGATATTTACAAGTGGAACGGCATAAAGAGAGACATCACTGAATTTGTAGTTAAGTGTCCGAACTACCAGCAAGTCAAAGTAGAACACCAGAGATCAGGAGGTATGACTTAGGATATCAGCATACCCACATGGAAATGGGAATAAGTAAATATGGATGTTATTACGGGTCTACCTCGGACTCTTCAACAGCAGGATTCCATTTGGGTAATAGTAGACAAGATGACTAAGTCAGCTAGTTAAAACTACAGATTCAACTAAGGACTATTCTAGGCTTTATATCCATGAGTTAGTCAGACTTCATAGGGTGCCCTTGTCTAATATCTCAGACAAAGGTACCCAGTTCACCTCTCACTTCTGGAAGTCCTTTCAGAAGGGACTTGGTCCCCAAGTCAAGCTCAACACATCTTTTCACCCGCAGACAAATGAACAAGTTGAGCGGACTATTCAGATCCTAGAAGATATGTTGAGAGTGTGCATGATCAATTTCAAGGGCAGTTGGGATGATCACTTGCCTCTCATCGAGTTTGCATACAACAAGAGCTACCACTCCAGTATCTAGATGGCCCTATTTGAGGCATTGTATTGTAGGAGGTGCAGATCTCCTATTGGATGGTTTGAGGTTGCCGAAGTTACTTTAATCGGGCCATACTCAGTTCATGAAGCTATGCAGAAGGTATAACTCACCAGAGAAAGATTGAAAACAGCTCAGAGCCATCAGAAATCTTATGATGATGTGAGGAGAAGAGAATTAGAGTTTGCAGTGGATGACTGGGTTTATCTAAAAATTTCACCCATGAAAGAGGTGATGAGATTTGGGAAGAAAGGAAAACTCAGTCCGAGATATGTGGGACCCTACAGAATTTTGAAGCGAATTGGCAAGGTAGCCTATGAGATGGAGTTACCATCAGAGTTGGCATCTATGCACCCAGTATTCCATGTGTCACTATTGAAGAAGTACATCAGAGATCCAACTTCAGTCGTTCCATTGGATAGTGTGGGAGTGAATGATAGTCTCTCGTACGAAGAGGTCCCAATTCAGATCCTTGACCATCAAGTTCATAAGCTGAGGAACAAGGAGGTAGCTTCAGTCAAAGTCTTGTGGAGAAATCAGCAGGTTGAGGGAGCTACATGGAAAGCCGAAGCAAATATGATGGCTAGATACCCATATTTGTTCTCTTCTGACTCAACTTCAGTTTAAGGTATCAATTTCCTCCCTAAAACTCTTTTCAGTTCATGTGTTCCAGTTTCTTTCATGTAAATGAATATGTGTATGATTAGTGAATTCAATTCAGACTTGTGGTTCAGTTCGGGGGTAGTCATTCTGTTAGTTTTCAGCTTTCATGATCTGTATTTTAGTATAATGACTGCAATTCTCTGCTTTCCTGTGTGTTTCCCAACATTCGAGGATGAATGTTCCCAAGGGAGAGCTATTGTAATGCCCCGAAAACCCTAAGACCAGACCCGAGAGTTGAAATGAAGAAAACAAGATTTTCTACACCAGATCATAGAACGAGTCATCATGTGACCCATGGGGTAGGCCATGAGCCATGAAGTGACTCGTGTGGAACGGTCCGGACTTGGTTGAAAATTTGGAAAAAATGGGGTGACCACAGTTGTGACCATGAGTCGTGATCAACACCACGAGTCGTGATGTGATCCGTGGTCAAGAATATATTGAAGACGGGAAAAAGTAGGCAGTTTACCTAACAACTAGTCACCACGAGTTGTGGTCCATGCCATAACCCGTTAGGTGACCCGTGGTAGCGTATGGTTTGGGGAGTTGAGAATTTTGCGGTGTAGTTGACGAGTAGGTCAGCATGAGCCATTGGGTACACCATAAGTCGTGGTGTCCCTCATGGTGACCAACAGGAGGTTCTTAGGTAGTGCACTCGACGACCGTGACCACAAGTCATGGTCACTGGGCACGAGCCATTGAGTCCCCCATGGGGACTGGAAGTTAGTTATTCCTGCGAATTTTCTAAGGGTGTTTCAATAATTTCCTAACCTCCTAGACCCTAAACTACGTTGTTTTGGGTTACTTTGAGGGAATTTAGAGGGTCTAAAGGTTTTCCCCCTCATTCCCGCTCAGATTTTTAGAAAAGTAACGCAAGTTCTCTCTCAAGATCTCTCAAGCAAGGTCTAGGGTTCCTCCTCCATTGCAGCCAAGTAAGTGGGAATTCAACAAGGGAATAGTTCTTCCCTTGTGTCCCCAAAAATCCTCCATGTCTTCTCTATTAGTTCTGGCCCTGAAACTTTCAAATGTGAAAATATTATCTGTTAGACTTCATTTAATTCATGTGTAATATTATTTTACGTTAATTGTAGATATTTTCCACCATCTTGTGATTATATTGATGCTTGTCCCTGTAAAATAACCCTATCTCTTAAATGCAGATAAACTAGAGTCTTGCATAAGTGATTGAATATCGAAATTTGCTTGATTCTATTATTGTTGGGGATTCCCATATTATTAGTTTGTATTGGAACTCAGTCAGATTCATGTCAGTTTAGTTTCAGTCAAAATGTTAGAATACTATGTGTTATCCAGAAATGTGAGCTAATCAGTTTGACTATAGAAATTCTCGAGCTGTCATTAGTGTCTCCCAATTATCAGAATTAGACCCAGTATCATATTTTAGTGGTTCTTTAGGAGGTCATGACACTTTAAATAAGCAGCTCTGGCCAGTTTTAGAATCCAGTTACATAATCTGGTCCAATAAGACTCTCAGGGTGCTTCCACATAGGTATTCCTGACTTAGTCTTAACCCCTAGTTTCTAACTATCAGCTTAGTCTTAGCAGTCAGTTTAGGACTATCCAGTGGGAGCAGGACTTAGCACCGAGCGGACCAGGGTTCCAGCGCACCCAGGTTCCCAGAACTACATTGCCACCGTAGGTTATAGTTTAATGGCCTCATGGCCCTAGACTTGTGATCACCCAGTTCATGCCTCTATACCATGGAAAGGTATATTGGGTCCTACTGGTGGGGTGTATACATCGGACTCCACATCCAGCTCACGTGGTTACATGTTAGTTATAGACTCTCCCACTAGTCAGTTTAGTTCAGTCTTAGATTAGTCTGTTCAATTTCAATTTTCTCAATTTAGTACAATTAGTTCAGACTCAAAAATCTCAGATTTAGGGCATGTCTTTGACCATCAGATAGGGTCATCTTGAGTATTCTAGTATATTTTAGTTCAGTATATCAGTGGTCATTGCATGTCATTTTAGTTCAATTATTTATATCCAGTATTATGTTTTCTCTTGCTTACTCAGTACATTCAAAGTACTGATGCATACATTTTATTCTCTATCATTTTATGATACAACCACTGGTTCTCAGTCTCTGCGGTGATAGTAGGTTTATTCCGGTGATATCAACAGTAGCAGTGGTGAGTCCTCATCCTTCGAGGATGATATATTATTTACTTCAGATCATTTTCTTTCAGTCAGACTTTAGAGTTAGCTGGGGGCTTATCCCTGCAACTCATCAGTAGTAATAGCTTTCAGACAGAGTTTTCAGATATTTAGTATTATTGTTCTTTCAGATGTATGAACTTACTATTACATCAATTTTTCTTAAATGATTTTGTTATTTAAAGCTTCCTCTATGTTTTACTCAAAATAGCCAGTGTTGTGATAGACCATGGGTTGACTTGGGGTTACTTGTGATCCTAAGTACCATTTTCCGTCTAGGGTATAGACTCGGGGTGTGATAGTAAAGTATGATTACAATTTCACGATTTTAAATTAGCTCATGCAAGATCAGGTATGTCCTTACATTGATGATTGTGAGGCATGTGCGTGTGTTTGGGAGTAGTATCTAGCACCGAGTAGGCTATGAGTGCAGGCAAACCCCGAGCCTCATAATTATATGACTTCATAGGTATATATAATATATATAATATATATAATATATATTCGTGTGTGGGGCCTCGTCAGAGAGTGTTTCCCCAGCCTGACGGGGTTCATAAGTGATTTCACGCCTTATCGTTCTTTGCCCTGGCAAGGCTTAGGACGACTCTGCCCACTTGAGTGAGATAGTTGGGGAATCATGTAAGCTTTATCATGATGGTGTCGGTTAAGAAAAAGCCTCCCATTGTTCCTCATGCTTACAGATACTCATGTTTATGTCTTATGATATTATGTCCATAGTATATTTGACCTATTAATCAGTTGTAAGTTTTCACTTATACTTTTATGTATGACACGCTATATGATTTTTGTTTCTAAACTTTTGGTCATTAAGTTTAGATTATGATGAATAACTTATAATTATTTATACTTCTGGCATATGGCTTTTAGCATATTGCCTTACTCTAATGATCTATTTTGGATTATATTCATGATTTCATACTATTGTTTACTAGCATGTTTTACTTTCTCTACATACTCAGTGCATTCAAAGTACTGACCACATACTCTATACTATATTGTGTTATGATATAGGTTCTAGTGATCCTTCTCATCCCCATCGTTAGCTCACCCCCACTTAAACCAACTCAATTCCTAGTCTTAGTGAGTCCTTATCTTCCGAGGATGTTTATCAATTATATTGTCATATCTCTTTTTAGTTTCAGACTTAGAGAGCTATTTAAGGGTATTTTCCCATCAACTAATCTTTCAACTAGAGGCTTTCTAGATAGATAGGTCGTAAATGACTCAGCGTTGTGAATTTGTCACTCTTACTTATGCTTTAGATTGTATAAACTTCCAATTATCCATGCTTATGCTTTAAATTTCACTTTAGTTTATGCTCTTGAGTTGCTATACATGTGCCATGATTTAGCTTAGGACCATTTGTGGTTCTAGGTCCCGTGTCTCAATTCGGGGTCTCAGCTCAAGTCATGTCAAACTTGGTATTAGAGAAAAGGTTTAGGTGTGTCCTAGGGTGTTTAAATGCTGCATTAGGTAGAGTCTTTTTCATGGGTGTGAAGCGCGCCACACTTATGATGAAGAGGCTATGAGATGTTTTAGGAAATTTCCCTTCTCTCATGATCTATGTCGTTTGATGAAGTATATCTTTGTACTACTCTAACTCGTACTATACGCATTTGTAGAAATATGCCTCCCCGCCGAGCCAATGGAAGAATAAATGGCAATGGCGATAGCCATGGCAATGGAAATGGAGATTGGAATCAACCATCCCCACCATCTCCAGCTGAATCTTTTACAGGAGTAGGTTACTCATGTCGAGTTCAAGGCTGTTTTTTGGATGCTGGTTCAGGCTATGACAGCCCAGGTCAATCAGCAAGTTATGGCTCACGTGAACTAGAATGGGAATGTGGCGGCGACGAGAGTGCGAGACTTCCTCAGGATGAACAAACCTGAGTTCCTTGTGTCCAAGGTGGATGAGGACCCACATGAGTTGATAGAGAAGGTTTTCAAGATCACCCAGATTATGGGGGTGACTGGAGAGGAGAGTGCGAAGTTAGCCTCCTAGCAGCTAAAGGGGGATGCTCATATATGGTTCTCATAATGGAAGGAGAGAAGAGGAGTTGTTGCGGTTCCCATTGGTGGGGATGACTTTGTTATCACTTTCTTGGATAGATTCTTTTCTCGGGAGTTGATGAGTTGGTAATTTACCACTCATTAGACTCTTATACATGAGTTTTTATTTAGTTTTCAAGTCATTTAGGTGATTTTTTCCCTTTCTCCTTGATCTTTGCAGGTACTTAACTTGAGTAGAGGAAGCATGAAATTTGAGAAGAGAACCAATGCTCCACCAGAGGACACTGGCAAAATGCCGGTTGACCGCAAATGCTCATTATGCTGAAGAGGAACATCTACCAGCAGACCGCGGATCAGCAACGGCGAACAACCGGTGCCAATTTCGGACTACTCCAGAATTCACTAGCCAAGAGATGTGATAGATCGGCATACCACTGATCAGCACTAGCAAAACACTGGTGACTCATAAGTGATGGCTTTCAGAAAATGGCAAAAGTTCCCACACAACAAAATAGGAGCATTTGTGCCCTTCTTTTGTACCTTTCTAGAAAAAAGAGAGACTGAACATTCTATTCCATAGAAAGTAGAAAGTAGAGAGTGGTATAGAGAGTTTTTGGAATTGAATTGTAGAGAGAGAAGTCTTCATCTTCTTCTTTGAAAGGGTAGAAAAAACTCCATTGGAGATCAAAACCTTGTGCTAGAATTTTCTTACTCATTTTGTTGAATGGATATTGAATTATTACTTAATGCAATGTCTTCATCTACTTACATGAGTGACTAAATTCCTTGCTAGAGGTGTGTGAATGATTGGGGTTGATTTGGATTGGGTATTGTTTAATTGATCTTAGATTTACTCAATTGGTATAATTCTAGTGCTTCCTCTGAGTTTTAATATAAATACTCATAGTTGAAAATGTGGGTTGCATTTACTTACTCTAATTTTTCTTGAAAAAGGGATTTAGAGTATGGGTGAGGAAACACTAGTGGGTAATTGGGGGTTGATCATGTTGGGTTCGGCTAGATTAGCCAAAACTCATTGTCACACACCCATTGAGAATCAAAGCTAGAAATCGTTTAATTCTTACCCAAGTTGTTGTGGTTGTTGTGAAAAGGACTTTGGGGTTTGAGGAAACTCGAGACATAAGGCACCTAATTGGTTGAAAAATGTTGGGTGCCACCTCTTCCAAAACTAATTATACTATTGAGTAATGCTAGTAGTTGTTAGTAATTCCAATCCGATGATGCCCCATCAATATCACATCTCTAGTATTCTCTCTTTTGGTATATTTTACGCTTTGTCCCTATTTTCATGTGCGAATTTGCAGTTCATTTGACAAGTTATGATTCCCCCAATCTTTACTTTATTGTTTTTGAGACATTGATTCAAGTTACTTTAATTTGATAGACAACTCTTGTGTGATCAACTACTATTCCTTGCGGGATTCGACCCCGACACTTTATTGGGGTTTGAGAAAACCTGAGGCATAAGACACCTAATTGGTTGAAAAACGCCGGGTTCCACCTCATCCACAACTAAATATACTATTGAGTAATTCTAGGAGCTATTAGTAATTCCAATCCGATTATGCCCCATCAATATCACACCCCTAGTATTCTCTCCTTTGGTATTTTGTACACTTTGTCCCTGTTTTTGTGTGCAAATTTGCAATTCAATTGACAAGTTGTGATTTCCCCAATCTTTACTTTATTGTTTTTGAGACATTAATGCAACTTACTTCAATTTTATAGATAACTCTTGCATGATCAACTACTATTCCCTGTGGGATTCGACCCGACACTTGTCGGGTATATTTATTTTGCCAATGACCGTTTACACTCCATCCTTGCGAGGAGTGAATTTGGACATTATCAAAAATGGCGTCATTGCTAGGGAATATAGTTTGATAGCCTTTAGTTGTTTGTTATTTTAAGTTGATTTCGTATCTTGGTTGGTTTGACTTTACTCTTGTGGTTGGTTCCATCTAGGTTGATCTTGATATGAGCCAACACTCACAAGAAGGAGATGGTTCGATGGACAGGAATATAGATCACGAAGATGATGATCCCATGATGCCCTATGAAGCGGGTGTCATTTTCCTACCTCCTACGGTAGGGAATGCAATTTTTCATGTGACGAGTACAATGTTGCACTTACTTCAAATGAAGGGGCTCTTTGGAGGAATGCCGAGTGAAGATGCAAATAGGCATCTCTGCGACTTCCTTGAGCTTACAGAAGCATTTTTGAATAGGTTTTTCCCTCCCTCAAGGATGATACAGTTGAGGGATTACATTACCAATTTTTGACAACTTGTGGGGGAACAACTCCATGAAGCATTGTTGAGGTTTAAGAAGAAGGTTTCCATTTGCCCGAACCATGGGTTGCCCGATGGGGTTCTACTTCAGAGCTTCTATCGTTCATTGAATTTCATCAACAAGTCTGTGGCAAATAATTTGGTGGGGGGATCCATCATGGATCAGCCCTCTGGAGTGGCCAAAGCACTTCTTAATAGAATGACTAAGACCAATCAAGCAGGGTATACTAGAGAAGTGGAGGTATCTTCTAGTGGTGTTGCTCCCAACCTGGTAAATACGGAGCTGAGGAAAAGAGATGAGGCTAGACATTAAACTCTTGCTAAGATGATGACCCAGCTGGAGTTGATGACGAAACATGTGATAGGAGCTGGTGCAAAGAGTGTGAATGTTTTGGCTGCGCAAGGCCATACTCAATTTGATGATCACTTCACCAACAAGATATGATGAGGAGTGTCAATACGTGCTAAGCCAAGTGTGGGGTTCTCATCCTAGGTATCAAGGTTCCAATCAAGGCCCTTGGAGCCCAAGGGATAAGAATCAAGGTTGGAGAAACCGCAACAATTAATAAAAAGGGGAGAGAAATAATCGATGGGGGAATGGAGATCAAAATTATAAAGGAGAGTGATATCACTGAAGTTCTAACCCCTATGTGCCTCCTCCAAAATCGGACGTATCTCAAGGGTATCCCGGAGTGGGTGATGAGGGAAACTTGAAGATTGAAGAGATGTCGTCTCTGGTGTTGAAGAAAGTAGAATCCACCGACAGTGGGGTTAAAGAGTTAAAAGGGGAGGTGTCTAACCTCGCCCAAACAATGAGTTCCCACTCGACATTGATCAAGCACCTTGAAGCTCAAACGAACCACTTGTCTTCAAAAATGAACCCCTCATTAAAGGAGCTTTCCATAGTGACACTGTTCCTAATCCAAAAAAAGATGGCCATTGTATGGCAATTGTGACTAGGAGTGGCAAGATGTTGAATGATGTATGTGTGAAGCCCAAAGATGTTGTTTCCCTAAGGGCAAATGATGATTATAAGCTGGAAGAGGTGCCAAAAACACCAAGTGTTTGTTATTATGAAGAAGGGAAGGGTGAGAGAGAAGTTGATTTGACTTCCTGGAAGGATTTGAATGTGAATGAGGGCAAGAAGATCCCCAATGACAAAGATCAAGAAGAAAGAGTTCCACCTCCATATCCACAGTGGCTGACCAAAAAAAGGAGGATAATCAATTTCGCAAGTTTATAGAAATGTTCAACAATATCCATCAATATACCGCTTGTGGATGCCTTGCTTCAAATACCGAGCTATGTGAAGTTTATGAAGGAACTTTTGAATTAAAAAAATGGTGATGGCTATGGGCACCGAGGAGGTGACCCATCATTGTAGTGTTGTAATGTCCAGCAACTTTACTCCAAAACATGAAGATCTTAGGGCATTTACTATTTCTTGCATATTGGCTTATTCATGTTCAATAAAGCTCTTTGCGACCTCGATGCTAGTATTAATTTAATGCCTCTAGTTATTTTCAAGAAACTAGGGTTGGGGAATCCCAAGCTTACATCCATGAGGCTTTTAATGGCGGATAGTTCGATTCAACGACCCGTTGAAGTGTTAGTTGATGTCCTTGTGAGGGTGGACATATTCATACTCCCAGTTGATTTTGTTGTGCTGGATTGTGAGATGGACATTGAGGTGCCAATTATCTTGGGGCGCCCACTACTAACAATGGGAAGAGCTTTGATTGATGTGGAGCTTGGGGAGCTTAAGTTCTGAGTAGGTGGTGATGAGGTCACCATCAATGTGTGCCAGCCTACCTAGCCCCCGGATGAGTGCAAGGTCAAAGCAGTGGTTGATGGTAAAGTGGAGCATGATGAACCATTTTATGATGAGATTGAATCAGAGGATGACCCTCTAGATTATTGAAGTTCGAGAAGGTATCAATCGTGCCACAACGTTAACTAAGGCGCTTCTTAGGAGGCAACCCAAGCATTTTTACTTTGGATATTTTGACGATTTTGTTGTTTTTGTTTTGTAGGATTGAGTGGATGTGAAACAAGGAAGATGAAATAAACAGTGCACATACATGTACTGCCGCTTCAACATGAGCTAAGGGCAGAAAGTTGGAGAGGAAGAGAGAAAACCAGCGATTAACCGGCGGAACGCCAGTGACAATCCAAGAACCGCCGGATGCAACGCAGATTCAAACCAATACACCTGGGAGTTAAAGCATAATCAGTGACTAGACCAGCAAAATGCAGGTGCCAACCCATGAACCACTGGTCAATCATCGCATACAGAGCACTTTACTAAAGAGGGTGATGGTCACCTGCGTTAAAGAGGCGAAACGCCGGTAGCCGGTGAGGCATAGGTAGAGGTACACAATTCATTTAAAATATTGACCAATCCTTTGACCGACCCAAACCCATAGATTTAAAAATTCAGTCAATTCTTTCCAGCTCTCCAAAAACCCTTCTCTCCACCTTTTCATCTCTCCTACCACACTTTTTAGATTCCCAATAAACCATTTTCACACCATCAAACCCACCTTCTCACCCACCACTAATCTCCACTCTTGTTCTCCTATAAATCCCCCATTCCTATTCCCCTCATTTCATCACTTTTCACTCATCTTTTCACTAAGCTAAAGCAATTGTTCTTGTACACACATATTATTGGTCAGTACCAAGCTTCTATCTTTGTTAGCTCTTTGTTCTCAACCTCATTCAGTATGTGTGTTATACTCTTATTTTGCTTATTGTTTGAGGATGTGACTACATTTAAGCATGCTAAAATAGAAAGTTCCCCCACTAAGGTTCCCCATTTCCCATTTTTATGGCTTATCGTTGATTGCATATTTCTTTTGTTATGGGTTCATTAGTGATTGATGGATAAAATTTTCATGTTGATGGTGTGAGTGTGTTTGGAGTCAAAATGTGATATGAGGTGTGTTTTTGAGATATTAATTGGGGGTGAAGCCTGAGTAGCCCTGTGTGTGCTTAAAAAGTATGATTTCCCCAATGATAGATCGAGTGATATCGTTCTTAAGGGCAAATCATCTTATTGATTTTGTTGTGATTTGTTTGGTTAAATGAGGTTATTTGAATATGAATGTGTGTGGGTCAAGTGTGTTTTTAAAAAGAAAAAAATAAAGTTTCATGATTTAGGGGAAATATGACAAACAACATGTCCCTTGCAACTTGCCAAACAAGATTGGCGAAATGCCGGCTGGAACCTAGGTGAGGGTTTGTGATTCCAGGACATTGCCTAGCACCTGCGAGTCACCGGTACCACATGGCTCATGATCGGCGAAATGCTGGTATGGCGCCGGCTTACTCCCAGCTTTCTACCAAGCCCCGACGGCTCCTCGGTGCTTCGCAAGATTCCACCTGCGTTTCAGTGGTGGTCCGCTAGTACTGCTAGTTTTAATCTTTCCATTTGTTTATCCTTTAACCAATTAGCTAGATTTGTTGTTGATTTTTCTTTTCCATTATCAGGAAAAAAAAAGAAAAAAAAATATTGTTGTGTGGCACAACATGGTTCTACAGATTATGTCTTCATCCAGACAACCAAGCAAAGGGAAGGCCCTGACCACATATAAAAGCAAGGGCAAGGGGAAAGCAAAGGTGACCCTAGCCCCCACCAACACCAGAGAAGCCACTATCTTTTGTGTACCCGACATGAAGGGGTACTATGTTATTTGCAAGGGGCGCTCTATCACAGTAGAGAAGCGCTTTGACTTGGTGGGTCTGCAGGGTGATTTCCCCAACATCACGGTACAATTCACTAACTGTTAGTGGCATGTATTTCCCAATCCTCTTCCGAACTTCACTAGCCTAGTGCCCGAGTTCTATGCATCATACAAGGCCAAGCAGGAGAGCATGAAGCATAAAGGCAAGGTTGACAAATTCCCCTACCTTACCTCAGTTATGGTGAGGGGTGTGGAAGTTGACATCACATCGGTAGCCATTAATTCCTTATTTTTGGAGGATGAGATTGATTCCGGAACTGAGTTTACAGCCAGAATCGCCAACAAAGAGGATCAGTTTAGTTGGATAGCTCCCATTATTGTCGCCGACACACCTTTCTAGGCTTCTATGGGTGGTAAGATCTCCAGGAATAACTTGAATTTTTAAGCCAAGTTGTGTCTTGATTTTATTTGTAGCCACATTATGCCCTTGAAGAATGAGCAATGAGTAAATATGAAGGCGGCCATCCTCGTCACCTGCATCATAACAGGGGTCCCCATAAACTTTGGGAAAATAGTGGCTATTCAAATGAAAAGAAAGGCAAGGAAAGCTGGAACTTCAATGCCCTATGCTATGCTTATATCCCAGCTTTGCCTTCTAAAAGGAGTGCCACTTTTCCCGGATGAGACCCGCAGCTCCACTACTAGTGTGATCATTGCTGATAGGAAGAGGACGTGGATGCTCCCAACAGCAAGTGGAAGTGGATGCAAGCCCTTGAGGTCCCCGAGGAGTTCATCTCCCATGGTTTAGAGCAGGCCCTCATTGCCTCCGATCTCAACATGCCACACCCTGAGGCATCGTGCCAAGCTTATAGAGAAATACCTGTTAGGGGAGCCTTAACTCCTCCCATATCTTCTCACCCAAGCGGCCTCCATAAGCTCGCGAGATAACACAGTCCCATGAGAGCCTACTCCAGAAATTAGCTAAAAGTCTCCCTGCTTTGATTTCCAAGACTGTGAAAAAGGAGATGAAGTTGATGTATGATAGCTTGAGCAAGTTGTGCTCTCGCATAGATGTTGTGAAGGGGGTTGTCACATCTCTTCTGGCTAAAGTGAGGGAATGAAAAGGTCGGGCGTCAATGGAGGTTCCCGATATAAGCATGCTTGACGCAATTATGGCTTCCCCATCTACAGCCCGAGACCCCATAGACAACTTGTTTGAGGGCTTAGGGGATGAGGAGGAGGATCTAGGAGATGATGTCCATGATGCGGATGCTGTCCATGATGCGGATGCTGCTGCCGAGGATGATGATGATGAGTGACCACTTCAGGGAGTTGTTACCCTTACTTGCTTTGCATGCATACATTGGGGATAATGTATTTTTTTAGTTGGGGGTGGGATGAGTGTATCTCTCTTGTGGTTATTATTATTGTTGTTGATTTTGTGCCCTTATTAGGCTTATTATTGATAATGTTGATGTTGCCTTTATCGAGCTGTTGTTTTGAAATTGTGTTGGTTGTTGAGCCTTTGTCGGGCTCAGGATGAATAAAATGAAAATTTTTTTATTGATTGTTAGTGAAAATGATTGGTTCTTTGTTAAATTGCAAAATGTTTCATGACACAAGTTTGATTTTTGCCTTTGTGAATAGTAGTTAGTGAATAAACTCCAAGTGTTTTCTTTTTACCACGGTTCTTTTTCGAGGAGCAATTTCTTTTTATTTCTTTTTTCTATTGTTGAACAGGGTGACATTTCCCAATGATAGATTGTGAGGAAACTTTCTTATGGGAAAATGCCATGTTTTTTAGTCTTGTTGAAATTGTTGTTGAGAGGTACCACCAAAAATTTTTGTGTGGCATAAAAAAATGAATTTGGAAGAATGGGGCATTTGAAATGGAAATTGTAGCACTCTCTTGTCATATATTGCATATTCCTTGTTTGACTTGTTGATTCACATGCTCAATGGTCTTAAGTCATAATCTGGTTGTGGTGATGAATTGCGTGAGCTCCTTGGAGTGTGATGCCTTGTGTAGTGAGGTTGATTGAGTGATTTTCATACATACACGGTTGTCTAAAACTTATCCTAAGTGTGACTCAAGGCAAATTTATATAGGTAGCTACACTTAGGACATGATTTTAGGCTTTCTATTTCTAGTCACTTCACCCAAAATGACCTCCTTAAACATCTTCCTTTGCTAGCCAATGTTGAGCCTTAGAACCTCTTTTCTTGGAAACCACATCACAAGCCCAATGACCCTTTTTAATCCTCTTCTTTGTCACCCATCCTCCCTAGTTGCTAGTGGCGAAAGAATGAAAAATGGAGCCTCAAGCCTAAGAAATAGGGAGAGATAAGGGAATGAGTGAAAATGAGAAAAAAATCCTAAGTTTAGGGGTTTATAAGAAAATGAGAAATGTGAGAGCTTCAATATGAGGTAGCACCAAATTGTGATTAAAATGAATGAATTGGTTGGTTGAAGAACCTTGAATCATTGAAAGAGAAAGAATAGTTCAAAGGTGTTACCTCTTGCTTAGATGAGATTGAATGTGAAGTCCAAAGGAGTTATAAGGGTGGCTCTTGCTAAACAAAATAAGGAAAATGATGAAAAAGGAGATATAAGGAAGTGATTTCAATGGGGGGGGGGGTGCAAGTGTTCGCAAAAAGGCATTAGGGGGGTTCTAACCGCTAGGACTCATTTTTTATCCTACCTTAACCCCTAGACATCATTATGACCCCCAAGTCCTAATTGATTTTGAGTGTAGCAACTCTACATTAGTGGCGAGTTACACGAAGGGCAATCTTATGGGTCAAGTTGTGTGCATGGAGAATTTCTTTGTGAGAATGAGTGTTATTGTCTTATTCTATAATCCCTTGTGTGTGCATTGCTTGATGATAAAAAGAAATTCTCTATTCTCATAAGTGGCATTACCCCCTTGGAGAACATGCTTATATTGGTGTAAAGATGTGATTGGGACATGAGTATTGTGAGCTTCAAGTCAAGCTTTGAATGTGAATTTGCAATGATTTGAGATGCTATATGTGCTTTGTTTTGATAAAGGATGCCCTTGTTTTGAAGAATGAAAACATTTGTGAATCATGCCTATTTATCGTGGTTACCTCTCAAAAGTTTTACATATTTGGTGGAGTCTCTTCTCTTTCCCTTGAGCTGGGGAGCATTTTTGAGTTGTCTTAGGCTCAATGGTCCTTGGTGCATAGACTCATATAGTATAACATGTTGTTCCATTTGCTCAGCTATAAAGAATTGCATTACTTGAGGACAGGCAATGGTTCAAGTTTGGGGGGCTTGATGAGTTGGTAATTTACCAACTCATTAGGCTCTTAGACATGAGTTTTTTTTTAGTTTCAAGTTATTTTGGTGGATTTTATGTCCTTTCTCCTTGATCTTTGCAGTTACTTAACTTGAGAAAAAAATATGAAATTTGAGATGAGGACGCCGCTCCACCGGTGAAACATCAGCTGACCTCAAATGCTCACTGTGCTGAAGAGGAACGTCTACCGGCGGATCGCGGATTAGCACCGATAAATTGCTGGTGCCAACACTGGACTGCTCCAGAACTCACTGGCCACTAGATGTGATAGTTCAGCGGAGCACGGATCAGCACTGACGAATCACCGGTGACTCACAAGTGATGGCCGTCAGAAAAGGGTAAAAGCATCCAGCTCAGAAAAAGAGGAGCATTTGCACCCACCTTTCTAGAAAAAAGAGAGACTGAACATTCTATTCCATAGAAAGTATAAAGTAGAGAGTGGTAGAGAGAGTTTTTGGAATTGAATTGTAGAGAGAGAAGTCTTCATCTTCTTCTTTGAAAAGGTAGAAAAAACTCCATTAGAGATCAAAACCTTGTACTAGAATTTTCTTACTCATTTTGTTGAATGGATATTGAATTATTACTTAATGCAATGTCTTCATCTACTTACATGAGTGACTAAATTCCTTGCTAGGGTGTGTAAATGATTGGGCTTGATTTGAATTGGGTATTGTTTAATTGATCTTAGATTTACTCAATTGGTATAATTCTAGTGCTTTCTCTGAGTTTTAATTTAAATACTCATAGTTGAAAATGTGCGTGGTATTTACTTACTCTATTTTTTCTTGAAAAAGGGATTTAGAGTATGGGTGAGGAAACACTAGTGGGTAATTTGGTGTTGATTTTGTGGGGTTGGGTTAGAGATATCTAAAACCCAATGTCACACACCCATTGAGAATCAAAGCTACAAATTGTTTGATTCTTACCCAAGTTGTTGTGGTTGTTGTGAAAAGGACTTTGGGGTTTGAGGAAACTCGAGACATAAGGCACCTAATTGGTTGAAAAATGTTGGGTGCCACCTCTTCCAAAACTAATTATACTATTGAGTAATGCTAGTAGTTGTTAGTAATTCCAATCCGATGATGCCCCATCAATATCACATCTCTAGTATTCTCTCTTTTGGTATATTTTACGCTTTGTCCCTATTTTCATGTGCGAATTTGCAGTTCAATTGACAAATTATGATTCCCCCAATCTTTACTTTATTGTTTTTGAGACATTGATTCAAGTTACTTTAATTTGATAGACAACTCTTGTGTGATCAACTACTATTCCTTGCGGGATTCGACCCCGACACTCATCGGATATATTTGTTTTGCCAATAACCGTTTACACTCCATCCTTGCAAGGAGTGAATTTTGATGTTATCAAGAGTTGAGGGAGGAAAAGGAAGTCGAGTTCGTCATTCTAAAGAAGAAAAACGTGATTGTCCAGGAGTATACCTTGGAGTTTACCTAGCTATCCAAGTGTCCACCAGAGATGGTGACCGATCTAAGGGCTCGTATGAGTAGGTACGGGAATGGGGTGGCAAATTCACTGGTCAGGTAGTGCAGGACTGCCGTGCTGATCAATGATATAGATATCTCTTGACTGATCATATATGCCCAGTAGATAGAGGCAGAGCAGAGGAAGGAGAAGGAGAGAGAGGCCAAGAGGGTCAGGACAGGAAGATATGGATAGTTCCAGTAGATATTTGGTGGTGCACATCATCCTAAATCCCACCAGAGGTTGTCAGCCCTAGCCCCATCATCAGCTAGCATTCCATCCAGACCTCTGGGTGATCAAAGGAGTAGGGTGTCAGGTTCTAGGGGCTAGAGGAGCACGATAGTAGAGCACACTTTCCCAATCCATAAGAAATGTGGTAAGAACCTCCCAAGAGAGTGCTTGTTTGGCTCAAATGTTTGCCTCGTGAGTGGAAAGCCCGGGCATATGCACAAAGATTGTCCTTTGTCTAGGCAGGGTGACAGTAGAGGTCGTGCCCTAGCCACCACTTTAGCAGCCCCAGCAGCTCGCCCATCTCAGTAGGGTGGCTCTTCTAGTGTAGCGGGCGAACAATGCCATAATAGGTTCTATGCACTATCATCTCGGCAGGAGCAGGAGGTCCCTCCTAATGTGGTCGCCGAAATGTTACGAGTATTCCATATTGATGTTTATGCATTGTTAGATCTAGGGGCTACATTATCCTTCGTGACTCCTTATGTTGCTAATAGTTTCGGTGTCAGTCCCAAAATCCTATCAGAACCTTTCTCAGTCTTAACTCCTATTGGTAAGTCAATTTTATCTTGATAGGTATATAGAAATTGCCTTGTCATGATTCTTCAGAAAGTCGCCTTAGCTGATTTAGTGGAGTTAGCTGTCACACCCCGCCTTGGGGGTATGACTGGCACTTGGGGCCCTACTAGGACCTAAACTGTTGGACTGCTAAGCCTGGTCACATCTGGTGCCTGGCTGGCTCTAACTCACATTTCTGGAAACAAAGGGCTATATAACGGCTGTAAACACAGCCCCCGGCCCATTGGCCTATAGCCTCCTGTACCTGTACTAACAGCTGACCAGAAACATGTCAATATAGGGAAACCTATGCAGGCCAACAAGGCCACCATGATGTCTAGTTATCTATGACTTAACCATGAAGTACTGGATAGCTACATGACCGGCAAGGTCACCACTACTGTCGAACTATGGCCCCTCATGGCCAACATAAAGGAAACACAAGTTCTAACAGCTATACAACTGCACGGCCTCACACGACCGGCTCATCTAACCACAGGGAAATATATACAGACTGCAAGACTCTAAGAATAACAGTAGAAATGATCGGGACAGAGCCCCGACCTACCCGTACTATACAACAGAAGAAAATGAAATACACCTCTGGAATTCAGTCTCCGGATTACAGGAGCTGAATACTCGATCGCTGACAGGAATCACGTGGTATCGCCTGCTCGTCTATGAGTACCTGCAGGCAAGTAATGCAGCGCCCCACCGGGCGTCAGTACCGCTGGTACTGAGTATGTAAAGCAATAACTGAAAGAAATATCTGAAACCAGTAATATAACTGATGAAACTGAAGTAGAGAGAAATAGATTAACTGTCTGATAATGTAAGTCATACCTTCTCTCAATTATACTGGAAAGAGTAGGAGTCATACCTGGAGACGTATCATTCTACTGCTGATCTACTCGTATCTAACATAACATGGCATAACATAACATAACATAACATAGCACACACAAACCTTACCCGGCCCCCATAAGCCGGGAGGTACAACCAGCACAGAATCTATACCCCTACCCCGGTCATCCCATCTCCTATAATAGCTATAAGCATCCCGCTGGTCCCCTGGGTATGGACTTGGGCTCGCTGAGCCCCTGACTATAACTGTACCTGAGTCAGAAGGACTCCTGAATCAACACCTCGGGCGTATCCGCTCGACGGGGGTGTATAAGGGCCGACCAAGGCACAATATGGGGAAAACTGGAATCCCATCTTCGTCCCCTGTGGGACGGCATGCCACTCCATAGAGCGACGTATTCTCGTCCTCTGGTGGACGAGTCGATACAGCTATTAACCCTGGGCGGTCATGGATGCTAGGTAGTCCAACCCCAAACAATACAACAGTCTCAACTAGTAATACTATCTGCATGTCCCACATACTGAAGCTAATAGTGGTAAAGTATTTGTATATTCTATATGCTGAGCTAGCGATAGTAATATGTACGTACTTAATGCATGCTGAGGCTGGTAGTAGTATATATGTACAAATGTAGTCTTCTGCCAGACTGTACTGGGGCTAATGCTGAACAAGATGTGGTCTTTCTGTCGAAACTATGTTGTATACTGAGTTTCTATAGTAACATGATTTGCTAGTCCTAATATGCTTTCTAACTTCGCTTTAACTTATCGTTCTATTTCTGAGATGTCTTACAAATATTACATTACTTTACTGGGTTTCAACTGAATACAATGATATCCTAACATTCTGTGTCAAATCACATACTGAGCATGCTGTGCAATTCCTAACACTTATATTAGAATCTATATCATGCTAGCTAGTCTCGCGCTGATCATAACATGATGTTCTTAATATCGTACCATCATTCATAATAAACATCATACATGGCTTCTAAATATTCTACTGGCCTTTAAATTACTGTACTATAGCAAGATTACTAACTTGCCGAGGAAACTAACTTTACATACCTTATCCTCGAACTATCCGGCTGTCGGACGAGACTCGGCCAGTACTTCAACTATTTTCTCCCAACTGCATTCATAAATATGTCAATCAATACTAAATACAGCTTTATTGTAAAGAGCAACGTCACTTTCGAAATAGTCTATAGCCTAAACTTAGGCTTATCGAAAGACGGTCGAAAACTCGCTATTTTTCAGAGGTCCAGAAGGGAGAAATATTCACTTCACAGCTAGGAACACATAGACACTAATTTAGAGCAATTCCACTTACCTTAGCTCGGTAGCTGGGCGATTCGTCGGCCGTATTTCACTAAACTAAATCCGTAGGAATGCTCTCTGCTGCTAAATACCTCGGTATCTGAGGTTAATTTGAGTTTGGACAACGTTTAGCAGCGTAATCGGACGAAAATTATATTACTACTTCGTTCCTTTTTCCTTCTCTGCCGATTTGCTCTGTTTTCTGGAAATTTACAAGTGTTTAAATCATTTAAAACCGAAGTCGGGCTTTATATACTTGGGCCTGGACAAAGCCAACGTGTCACGGAGCCAACGCGGAGGCCTCACCTCCGTGACACGCTGCCATCGCAGAGGGGCTCTACCTCGGCTCCTTCCGCGATGGTTCGATAGGTTTCTCGTCCAATCTTTTCCCGGGCCTTTCTCTAGCATGTATGGCCTTCAAATATGCTTAACCAACGTGCGAATAGGTCATCTAGGTGCCGGGAATCCTACGGGGTATAACATTCTCCCCCCTTAAGAACATTCGTCCTCGAATGTACACTGCTGTCTGGAGGACTACTTAACTTACTTTCTAGAAAAACTTCGGCAGAGTTTCCCCTGTAATATGGACTATAGCAAAAACCTGAAATGCAGAAAAGTCCAACACAGGTACTGCACACAATATTTTAAGATCCATTGGATAACTAAGTATCAATCTTTCTCATTCACACACATACAACTATAAGGTACTGCATAAGTAATAATACGGACATACCTGTCGCCTGACTAGGCCTGAAATAGGTGAGGGTATATGGCTTTCATATCTTCTTCAGCTTCCCACGTCATTCCCTCACGGTTCCTGTTACGCCACAATACTTTGACAGACGCAATATCTTTAGTCCTCAACCTGCGAATATGTCTGTCTAAGATAGCTACGGGAACCTCTTCATATGCTAACTCTTCTGTGGCCTGGAGACCCTGAACTAGAACTACTGTAGAAGGGTCCCCTACGAACTTTCTCAACATAGAGACATGGAATACTGGGTGAACAAATGCTAACTCTGGAGGCAAGTTCAATTCGTATGCAACTCGGCCTATTCTTCGCTGGATCTGATATGGCCCAATAAATCTCAGGCTAAGCTTGCCTTTCTTGCCAAATCTCATTACCCCTTTCATCGGGGACACTTTCAGATATACCCAGTCATTTACCGCAAATTCTAGATTTCTGCGCCGCATATCTGTACAAGACTTCTGGCGGCTCTGAGCAGTCATTAAATGTTCTCGGATAAGCTTTATCTTTTCCTCTGACTGCCGAACAATGTCTGGGCCAACCAACGCTGATTCTCCTATTTCAAACCAACCAATCGGCGATCTGCATTTTCGCTCGTATAATGCCTCAAAAGGCGCCATCTGGATGGCTGAATGATAGCTATTATTGTAGGCAAATTCAATTAACGGTAAATGCTCACTTTGGCTACTATCGAAATCTAGCACACACGCTCGCAACATGTCTTCGAGCGTCTGAATTGTGCGCTCAGCCTGTTCATCTGTCTGAGGATAGAATGTTGTGCTTAAATTAATCTGCGTTTCTAGACCCCTCTGGAATGACTGCCAGAATCTAGCTGTAAACTGTGCTCCCCTATCTGAAATAATGGATACCGGCACTCCACGCAATCTAACTATTTCTCTGATATATAATTCGGCATAATCCTTAGCCGAGAAGGTAGCCCTCACTGGCAGGAAATGAGCTGATTTTGTCAGCCTGTCAACTATTACCCAAATGGAATCATATCCATGTTTAGTACAGGGTGATCCTACCACAAAATCCATATTTACTACTTCCCATTTTCAGAGAGGTACAGTTATGTCCTGAATCACCGCCTGGTTTCTGATGTTCTGCTTTCACCCGCTGGCAGTTAGGATACTGGGCTACAAACTCAACAATTTCCCTTTTCATACTTCGCCACCAGTAGTTTTCTTTGATGTCATGGTACATTTTTTGTCGTACCGGGCGAAGAGAATAACGGCCGTAATGTACCTCGTTCAGAATCTGCTGGTGGGGCCCTGAAACATCTGGAACATATAGACGGCCTTTACAACGCAGCACTCCACCCTCTGTTACCTGAAAACATGGCGTTTTCCCCTGCTAACCAGGTCAGGATTCTTATACTACCGTTCTTTTTATTTTCACAACTGATGACGACACGGCAGTGTTCTCGATTACAGCTCTGCTGTCCTTCATTTCTATTACACGAACGGCTAAATTGACCAATTGATGTATCTTTCTGACCAACTCCCGTTGCTCGGGCTGCCCATACACCACACTTCTAATAGATCTATAACTAAGAGCTGTTGTTGCTCCATTACCTCTTCTTGGCTGATGTAACATTTTCATACTTAGAGAGCTCGACATATAATTGACGGTTATACTGACTTGTCTTGCCGAAGAGATCGACAGGTAGTTTATAGGCGTAACTAAAGCTTATCTGGCCCTCCGGCCACATGCTAAAGCTACTTGTTGCGGGGATAACCTGAACGACCGTCTGCGCACCTTGTGCCTTTTTTTGATCAGAGGGTCCTGATATCGACCATGACCTCCAATGATCTGGCTGCATAACCTTAAATAACTGAATAGTCGGGTTGAATGACCTGGATGTGGCAGTAGTCTAACAATGCTCTAACTGTTCTACTTGAGTGCTTATAGTTCGTGCATAACCGCAGACTTGTGGGCATCTAATTGCTCTGTTATTTTGCTTAAACCACTGTAAGGCTGGGCTTAATCAAACTTACTCCCAGGTGATCAATCTCTGGATCTTCACGGGGAGTCTACTGATCCCCTAGTCCTAATAAACACTGTTCTAGCAGGGTACTATCAATATTTTATGCCTTGGGTGTATCCACTTGGATTTATACTGCTATTCTGGGGAATTTTCGGTCTTATGAGCTATTCTGTAAATACTGGCCTTCTGCTAGGGCTCTGTATCTGAATATCTTACGAAAACCAGCTGAAGTACTAGTCTGTCGCTGACTATTGATGTGGACCCTTCCTTGGGGTACCCACGGGTATTCTGACTGGGATGGCCGGCTGACTTATGGGGTGTTCCACATAATAACTGCTAGGTTGGCTAAGGCCGACTCTCACATACAAGGCTGGGAAAATGACATACGACCACTTAACATACTAGAACAATTTCGGGTATTGCTAATCTCTGAAATTTGCCTATTTGGCCTCTAATCCTGGTTCTAGCACATGCACTACTGTTACCGATCTACAGGGATGCCTTCCTGCTAATGCAGGCGCCAGCTGGTCGGTAGACCGTCTAACTGCGCCCTTATCATCTAGCCATCTGTTTTAGGCCATTAACTCTGGTAAGCTCCTAGAGCCTAGATCTGACAACAACACATAAGTCTATTAACCTAATAGCTGAAAACTGAGATAGTTTCTATGACTTCATACGTAATTCACACTTAATCCGCCCTTTCTCTTCTTCTTTCCCTTTCTCCTTTCTTCTCTCCTTTTCTTTCTTTCTTCTCCCCCTTTTTTTTGGCAAAGGGGGGGGGGGGTCCTGTCATGCAATCCGTACATGCTTTCTATTACTAATCAGCATCTGTGATTGCACCCCTCACAGGCAGCTACTCACAGCATATCTATTATCTGTATATATATATATATATATATATATATATCAATAGCTACGTACAATATGTACTGAATTCTGCGGTAATACATAATCTTTGACATGCTCTGCTGAGTCTCATACCGTACATGATACACCGCTTCTACGGCCTAATAATATCTCCTGCCCTGACTTATCATTTCATTGCATTGTCACCCCATTCTGAAAGTAACAAACATAAACACTTTAGTTATTGTCTGCTGCTTGAAATTCCGCCACTCTTGCAATGTGCGGTCGACGTTTGAATCTTGTATCCTTACTAAGCATATATTGAGAGCCCATGACTGTCTGCTGGGCCTTATCTCTAGGCTACACTAGATTAGAATTGTTGTATTGGTAACTTCTTAACTTTTCCATAGCGGACATACTGCGGTATTCTGAACCGCAATCTTACTGTCAGCCCGAGGCTTCATCCTTAATACGATATTTTATCAATCCGGGGGTAATTCTAATTTCCCCACAAGATCTGACATTCCTGATTCTTTCCCTCATCTTACTTAAGCTGAACTCTGGAGTTCAAGGTACCTGCTCTTCATTGTTAACAAGATTGTTGGTCCTGTATCAGTTCATACTTCCCCTGACTTGCAGTCAGACCTATCTGATTCACATGACCCCTCACCCTTTTGATATCACAACTGGATCATAACCACAATCTTACAGGTATGTCTTGCTATCTGTTAGCATATGTGGCGGACTTGGCCTTTTTCTGAATCAAACTTGACTATTACCCGACATTCATCACTAACAGGTCTTTTACCCCTGCTTCGAGTAAGCTAACGGTCTTACTTCTTCTACTGGCTTATTATCATAAGGGTCTGCACAACTTACGGAATCATAGGGGCTCTTTATACTTTCCAATACTTACTAGGATCAATCAGCCCATCTTTACTTACTGCTTGATTTGGCAGCCCCATCTAAAGTCTTATGCCCCTTTACTATACTGGCATCAAAATCAAGAGGTAGGAATAGCCCTTTTCTTATTGCAACAGGTAAAAGCATTTAACTGTACCATATCCAAAAGATGTATTTGGGATTCCTGCATTTCCCTGTCTTTCTTATACTTACCTGGTGGTCTGACCTTGTCTGTAATCTTAATTAGATCTTATATAGCTAATAAATAAATCAACTCATATGTACATTACACTCCTGACTTCCTATTCTGACGTTATCAACGTATACTGGGGATAGTACCGATAAAGGTATCATACTGGGAGGTCTCGGGTACCTCCTCCTGCTACCGTAGTTATCATGTAACTGGCTGATGCCTTCTTCTGTTGCTATATCTGATCTTCTGCCCATAATAGGGTAATGCTGATCTCCCTTTGTATCTGTAATCAAAGAATACGGTAAGTTTTTAGAGACTCCACCCTGTACTGTACCGCTCTAGAGCATGACTGACTAAGAAGGAAGGGTAACCATCCTATCATGCCTCGCAGCCTCCTGCCTATAATATGTGGTGCACAACACATCCATAGACAAGACTCTACTTAGCACGGCTTGCAGACTCCCCGGGACACGACCTGCTCTGATACCAAGTTTGTCACACCCCGCCTTGGGGGGTATGACTGGCACCTGGTGCCCTACTAGGACCTGAACTACTGGACTGCTAAGCCTGGGCACATGTGGTGCCTGGCTGGCTCTAACTCACATTTCTGGAAACAAAGGGCTATATAACGGCTGTAAACACAGCCCCCGGCCCATTGGCCTATAGCCTCCTGTACCTGTACTAACAGCTGACCAGAAACATGTCAATATAGGGAAACCTATGCGGGCCAACAAGGCCACCATGCTGTCTAGTTATCTATGACTTAACCATGAAGTACTGGATAGCTACATGATCGGCAAGGTCACCACTACTGTCAAACTATGGGCCCTCACGGCCAACATAAAGGAAACACAAGTTCTAACAGCTATACAACTGCACGGCCTCACACGACCGGCTCATCTGACCACAGGGAAATATATACAGACTGCAAGCCTCTAAGAATAACAGTAGAAGTGATCGGGACAGGGCCCCGACCTACCCGTACTATACAACAGAAGAAAATGAAATACACCTCTGGAATTCAGTCTCCGGATTACAGGAGCTGAATACTCGATCGCTGACAGGAATCACGTGGTATCGCCTGCTCGTATATGAGTACCTACAGGCAAGTAATGCAGCGTCCCACCGGACGTCAGTGCTGCTGGTACTGAGTATGTAAAGCAATAACTGAAAGAAATATCTGAAACCAGTAATATAACTGATGAAACTGAAGTAGAGAGAAATAGATTAACAGTCTGATAATGTAAGTCATCTGACACCAGTAATATAACTGATGAAACTGAAGTAGAGAGAAATAGATTAACTGTTTGATAATGTAAGTCATACCTTCTCTCAATTATACTGGAAAGAGTAGGAGTCATACCCGGAGACGTATCATTCTACTGCTGATCTACTCGTATCTAACATAACATGGCATAACATAACATAACATAACATAGCACACACAAACCTTATCCGGCCCCCATAAGCCGGGAGGTACAACCAGCACAAAATCTATACCCCTACCCCGGTCATCCCATCTCCTATAATAGCTATAAGCATCCCGCCGGTCCCCTGGGTATGCACTTGGGCTCGCTGAGCCCCTGACTATAACTGTACCTGAGTCAGAAGGACTCCTGAATCAACACCCCGGGCGTATTCGCTCGACGGGGGTGTATAAGGGCCGACCAAGGCACAATATGGGGAAAACTGGCATCCCATCTTCGTCCCCTGTGGGACGGCATGCCACTCCATAGAGCGACGTATCCTCGTCCTCTGGCGGACGAGTCGATACAGCTATTAACCCTGGGCGGTCATGGATGCTAGGTAGTCCAACCCCAAACAATACAACAGTCTCAACTAGTAATACTATCTGCATGTCCCACATACTGAAGCTAATAGTGGTAAAGTATTTGTATATTCTATATGTTGAGCTAGCGATAGTAATATGTACGTACTTAATGCATGCTGAGGCTGGTAGTAGTATATATGTACAAATGTAGTCTTCTGCCAGACTGTACTGGGGCTAATGCTGAACAAGATATGGTCTTTCTGTCGAAACTATGCTGTATACTGAGTTTCTATAGTAACATGATTTGCTAGTCCTAATATGCTTTCTAACTTCGCTTTAACTTATCGTTCTATTTCTGAGATGTCTTACAGATATTACATTGCTTTACTGGGTTTCAATTGAATACAATGATATCCTAACATTCTGTGTCACATCACATACTGAGCATGCTGTGCAATTCCTAACACTTATATTAGAATCTATATCGTGCTAGCAAGTCTCGCGCTGATCATAACATGATGTTCTTAATATCGTACCATCATTCATAATAAACATCATACATGGCTTCTGAATATTCTACTGGCCTTTAAATTACTGTACTGTACCAAGATTACTAACTTGCCGAGGAAACTAACTTTACATACCTTATCCTCGAACTATCCGGCTGTCGGACGAGGCTCGGCCAGTACTTCAACTATTTTCTCCCAACTGCATTCATAAATATTTCAATCAATAGTAAATACAGCTTTATTGTAAAGAGCAACGTCACTTTCGATATAGTTTATAGCTTGAACTTAGGCTTATCGAAAGACGGTCGAAAACTCGCTATTTTTCAGCGGTCCAGAAGGGAGAAATATTCACTTCACAGCTAGGAACACATAGACACTAATTTAGATTCCATGAACTCCGCAATATCCCTTTTCATACAATCCCACCAATAGATTTCTCGCAAATCCTTAAACAAATTCCTGGATTTCCTGGATGAATAGAATATATGGTACCATGTGCCTCATACAATATACGAACTCTCAAATTGTCAATGTCCGGAAAACATAGTTGACCCTGGTATCATAGCACACCATCTACTCCTTGGGAGAAGACCTCCACTTTATGATTCCATACCACCTCCTTTAGCTTCCTCAATATTGGATCCTCATCTTGCTTGGATTTAACATCAACTACCAAGGATGATTCAGACCCATTATGCACAACAACACCGCCATCAGTCGAATCGATCAGTCTAACTCCGAGCCTTGCAAGTCGGTGAACATCCTTCACCAACTCCTTCTTTCCCTTGTCCACATGGGACACACTCTCCATTGAGAGCCTACTAAGCGCATCCGCAACCACATTAGCTTTTCCCGGGTGGTAAAGGACACAATCCTTAAGTAACTCCAACCACCTCCTTTGCCGCAGATTTAGATCCTTCTGTGTGAACACATATTGCAAGCTCTTGTGGTCCGTAAACACATCAATGTGGACCCCATACAAGTAATGCCGCCATATCTTCAATCCAAACACCACTGCGGCCAATTCAAGATTGTGGGTCGGGTAGTTCTTTTCATGCACCTCCAGCTGTCGAGAGGCATAAGCTATCACCCTTCCCCGCTGCATCAATACACACCCAAGTCAAACTCTAGAAGCATCAAAATACACCACGAAACCATCGTTACCCATGGGTAGGGTCAATACTGGTGCTGAGGTGGGTCGAGCCTTCAACTCTTGGAAGCTTTCCTCACAAGCCTCCGATCACTAGAACTTCACCTTCTTCTGAGTCAACTTAGTCAAAGGCGCTGCAATGGTTAAGAAACCCTCAACAAACCTCCGATTGTATCCAGCTAAGCCCAAGAAACTCCGAATATCCAAAGGATTCACTGGTCTGGGCCAATTCTTCACCGCCTCGATTTTCTACAAGTCTACTTTTGTGCCTTCGCTAGACACCACATGGCCCAAGAATGCCATAGAGTCCAACCAAAACTCACACTTTTTGAACATTGCATACAACTGGCGGTCCTTTAGGGTCTTAAGCACTACTCTCAAGTGAGCGGCATGCTCCTCCTCGCTCTGAGAGTACACCAAGATATCATCAATGAACACGATCACAAACATACCAAATATGGCTTGAACACCCTGTTCATCAAGTCCATAAAAGCTGCAGGAGCATTTGTTAGTCCAAAAGACATAACTACAAACTCGTAATGACTATACCATGTCCTGAATGCCATCTTCGGGATATCACTCTCCCGAACTCTGAGATGATGATACCCAGATCTAAGATCTATCTTCGAGAAACAGTTTGTGCACTGAAGCTGATCGAACAAATTATCGATCCTGGGTAAGGGATACCTGTTCTTGACAGTGACTTTATTCAACTGTCAATAATCAATTCACATGTAAAGGGAACCATCTTTCTTTCGAACAAATAATACTGGTGCACCCCATGGGGACTGACTCGGTCAGATGAATCCTTATCTAGCAAATCCTTTAACTGATCCTTAAACTCTTTTAGCTCAGCTAAAGCCCTTCTGTAGGGTGGAATAGATATAGGCTGCATATCGGGAAGGAGGTCAATACCAAAATCAATCTCCCACTCGGGAGGAATACCTGGAAAATCATCAGGAAAGACCTCTGGAACTGACTTGATAGTCAGGGTTTTGAATGCCACGTCCTTAACCCTAACTAGATGATACATGCAACCATTAGAAATCATCTTCTTGGCCTTGAGGTAGGAAACAAATCGCCATGCAGGCACAGCTGAACTAATCTTCCATTCTAACATTGGCTCACCCGGGAATCTGAACTCTACTGACTGGGACCTACAATTAATGAAAGCATAACAAGCATACAACCAATCCATGCTGAGAATAACATCAAAATCGGTCATGGCTAACTCTATCAGATCTGCTGAGGTGACCTTATGGACAACCAAGATTGGGAAATCTCTATACACCCGTCTAGCTATAACTGAGTCACCTACTAGAGTAGAAATTGAGAAGGATTCTGACAAGAGGTCGGGACTGACTCCGAAGCTACTGGCTATATAAGGTGTCACAAAGGACAAGGTGGCCCCTGGATCTAACAATGCATAAAGATCAACATGGAAGACTCGTAAAATACCAATAACCACGTCCAGGGAGACCTCCTACTCCTGACGGGATGCTAGCGCATAGAATCTATTCTGGCGCTGACCGCCAGCTGCAATGGTAGATGCCCCCTGATGTGCTGAGCGAGGGAGTGAGGCTGCTGAACTAGAAGCTGGGCCACGGCCCCCAACCTGATCCTGTCTCGCTGTTAGACAATCTTTAAGCATGTGTTCGGGTTTTCCACACCCGAAACACACATACAAACTTGCCAAGCACTGGCTTGTATGCCCTTGGCCACACTGCAACAGGTTGTAACACTTGAATCTACGAGCCTACTTCTCTGAACCCTCGAGCCTGATGCTTGTCCTCGCTCATCATGCCTAGGCCGAGATGGAAAACTCAAGGCTAATGAAGTTGGGGCGGATGATCTCCGGTGGGTCTGCTGATGGTGCCCACTGCTGGACCTCTGCTGGGAGAATCTGTGGCCATCAGTCCTATCCCTCTTAGACTCTCTCTCTCTCTCAAATGTGCGGCCTCCATCTTTTGGGCGTATAACACCATCTGAGAGAAATCCATATCCTGATGGAGCATACCAATCCTGCATTCCCTAGCCAAGTAACCTACTATCCCATGCACGAACCTGCTCACTCGCGCCCTCTAGTCAACCACTAACTCAGGAGCATACTTAGGTAGGTGAATGAACTCAAGAGAATACTCTAGTACTATCATCCTCCCTTGCTGTAGATTCATGAACTCAACTGCCTTTAGCTCTCTCATCTCCCGAGGGAAGAATCGATCAAGGAATGCAACCTGAAACTCCTACCAAGTGACTGGACCTGCTCCGGTGACCCTGCTATCCTTCTATTGACGGAACTAGATATGCGCAACCCCCTTCAACTGGTAGGAGGCCAACTCTGCGCACTCAACACTACTCATCCCTATAACCTGGGTGATCTTGATGATCACATCAACGAACTCATGTGGGTCCTCATCTACCTTGGACTCTAGAAACTCCGGCGCGTTCATCCTCAAGAAGTCCCTAACTTGGGCCATAGTTGCATTGCCATTCTGCGGAACATGCACAATAGCCTACTGATTCGCCTGAGCGGTCAAGGCCTGTGCAAGCATCTGGATAGAGGCCCAGAACTCAGCGTGAGTAGATGGCTCCGGTGCTTAAGGCTCCTGAACTGGTGGGACTTGTTGGTGCCCGCGACCCATGCCATCCTCGTGGCCTTCATCATCTCCATTTCTGCTTCTATTCATCCTTCGAGGAGCCATGAATCTACAATCGCGAACAACACGAATTAGAGGGATAGAAAGACTCCTCATCGCGTGAACTAGATCATGAAAGATGGGAACATTTCCTAAAATGTTTCGTAGCCTCTTCGCCATAAGTTTGGAGCACTTCACACTCATGAAGAAGACTCTACTTAACACGGCTTTCAGACTCCCTAAGACATTTCAAACCTATTGCTCTAATACCGAGTTTGTCAAAACCCAAGAGTACACCTAGATCGTAGATATGGGACAAGGGACCCTGAGAGGAACCCAAGCCAACCCATGGCATAAACATACAACTAACTCATTCAATAAACATAAAGGAAACATAAATATAACTCAGCGGAAGTCTAACTTAGCATAACAGCAGAATAAACATCTGAGATGAATACATGTCTATGTCTAAATAGCCTGAAATCTGGACGAACTGATGGGGAAACACCCCCAACTAGCTCAGAAATACTAAAACTAAAGATATGCTCAAAATAACTGAAAATCTAGTCCTCAGAGGATGAGGACTCGCCAAGAAGGCAAATGCTAACTCTAATAGGCAGGTACAAACAGGGATGAACTTGAGAACCTGATCCTGCATCATGAAATGATGCATCATAGAAGGTATCGATCAGTACGTGGATTGTACCAAGTATGCAAGGTAAGTAAAACTACTTTATAGTAAAATCAGCTAAACCCAGTCATACGTATATATAATAAACTTTAAGAGTAAGTAAAAGAACACCTGCATAAATTTTGAAATTGAACTTTATCATAACGTGCTCATGCATGGCTTTAGAACATCATGACTGACTCGAATGACTCAAGCTAAATCATAACATTTATATCAAAAGCTGAATAATGAGTCAAACCTTTCTTTCTCAATATGCATGCATAAGATAATCATTGTGAGTAATGGACATGCAAATTCAAATGATATAGATAATGGGAGACTCGTCACTTAACCGACATACCACGATAGAGCTTACGTGGTCCCAACTATCACACTCAAGTGGGTAGAGCCGTCCATAACCTTGCCAGGGTGATGGAAGATACCATGATATTGATATTAGGCTCAAAGGGCCAATCGGGAGGCCCATAACTCACCAGGGAGGTCCCAATAACACAATAGAATCAATCCTATGTTGGCGTGTAGTTTTGGGGCATATGGTAGTCGACCCTTAGCCCGCTCGGTGCTAGACTCTTCTCCCAAAACATGCAATGCTCTACATCGTATAAATACAAAGCTCAACATGAAATTATGTATAAACTCGACATCATATGAAACAAAGCTCAACATTGTCTATTGAAAAAGCTCACTATGAACTCATGCATGCATTACACATCATATAAATATGAAGCTCAACAATGTCATCTCGAAAAAGCTTAGAATAGAATCGTACTAGGGCTCAACATCATGCGACATAAAGCCTAATGACAACATACATCTCAATTATGAATTCATGCATATGAGAAGCTTAATTATGACACATACCACAAGCTCAAGAATAGTGGGAGGCTTTACTCCAAAATCATGTGGTAAGGCTACTTTAGAAATATCACTTCATCATCATCAACATAAGGACCTTGCCCAAAACCTTATCATACTTGAACGCATACAATTTATGTGAAAACATTATAATAATTGGGAGATTTCACTCTGAAACAAGCAATAGAGTCAATTCACAAAAATCATCGTTTATACTCAATATTGGGCACTACCCAAAGCTTCATCATACATGGGTCAATTTAAACTTCTTTAAAAACATCATCAATATCATGGGTAATAGTGAAAACATGCTTTTCATTAGGGCTGACGACGAGTCATTGGGTGCCATCCGCGAAGTACACTGGGTAAGCCTTGCTAACTTTCCCTAAGACCAACCAACTACTAACTTGACGACTCGTGGTGACTGATCAAGTGTCATTACATCCCCTGTGAGGACCTCGAGTCCTCCAACATCTCAGGCCTTCCCATGAGCCATATGACAACTCATTATGCCTCCTCAAGAGTCGTCAAGTGACCCATTCTGCAACCTGCAACATTTTTCCAGCTTTTTTTCTCCTTATTCACTTTCGTGTTCGATTTTTGAATTCCCGAGGTATAACAGGTATCTGACACATAATACTTGTAACTTATTTGTTAGAGTGAGTTCCTTACTTGCTTAGTCCCATATCATGTTTGAAATTTCATATTTGACTAGGGACTTCATTTGTGTGAGGGTACATGGATTATGTTTGCTTTTACCATGTTCTATGTGGAAAACATTGGTGATGACTTGATTACCTATTGACAGATGATGTCATGTTTTGATCCCTTTTTATGATGTTTTAAGGTTGCTTGTAATACCTTAGCTAATGTTGTTCCATGAGAAAGGGTCAATAGAGTTTGTATAGAAAGTGCAAGTTATGTTTGAATCTTGGCTGAAGTATCTTTAGTCTAGTTTCTAGTTGAGCATCGTGTTTTAGTTTTTCTTTTCTTTGCCTGAGAACATGCAAAAGTCTTAAGTTGAGAGTGTTGATGTGCTGTGGGTTTACAAAACTTTTGATGCTCAAAACTAATAAAATAGCATGAACTTAGGTATGTTTTTGTGGATATAAGGCACTTTTCCTTTGATTGCAGGATGAATTGATATTGGACCTAAAAATGGAAAAAGAAAGCCTAAAAGTTGCAAAATGGCTTAATGTGCAAACCACAGTACGAACCGTAGGAAGGACCTACAAGTCGTACTGAGGGCCATGAGAAGTTGAAGAAGGCTTAAGGTGAAGAGAGGCAATGTACGAGTCTCAGTACGAACCGTACTAAGATGTTATGAGTCATGGTGAAGAAATCGTGACAAAATTCAGAAAAGTTGCATAATGTGCTGACGCCTACTACAGAAGGAATGTACGACCTGTGGGAAGACGGTACGAGTCGTACCATGACGATCGTGTTGAACTTCAGAAGAATTCCAAAGTTTCAGAATTAAACTAGAGGAGCTCAGTACGGGTCCTATGAAGGAGTTATGAATTGTACCTTGATCCAACACTTAGCCGAAATTCATTGAACAATGCAAGGTACGATAGGCAGCTACGAGTCATAAGAAGCTGCTATGGACCGTAACTTGGCTCGTGACGATTGCGACACTAGATATTGAAATTCATCCAGTTAATCTACGAAAAGGATTCTTGTGCCTGTATAAATATATTTAGGTTTTATTTTTTTGGAGACAATTAGACAATCATAGAGAAAACAAACAAGTAAGAGAGAGAAAGAGAATTGAGTTGATTCAACTTGTGATCAACCTTTTCTTGAATTCATCTTGTTTTTGCTACTTGTTTTTCAAGATTTTGCAGAGTAATTGAAGGAAGTGTTTTTCTCAATCATTATTGTAAGTATTGATCTTTATTCTTAATCATGAATGCAAATCACAACTTTACAACTATGAGAGGCTAAAACCTCCATAGCTAGGGCTGTGGGAACCATGGTGGACTAACAAGCTAGGGTTACACAAAGTGATTTTAAAACCAATACCAAATACTTATATTGTATTCTTTTCATGCTTCAACGTTTCTTAATGGTGCGCAACGTTAGGACATGCCCGAATTCTTTACTTTCTTTGGTCGAAGAGGTAGAGATTAGGAAAAGAATTACAAAAGAGCCTTGATTTTGATAATCATTGTATTAACTTCAGTTGTGGTCGCAGGATAGTTAAATCTGGAACTTAGTGATAACAGATAGTTAGAAACCGCTCATGAGACTTGGTCGAGTGATTTAGTATAGTCATTTAATAGGGACTGGTTGGTCATTTGAATGAACCTAAGTTATCAGTTCTATAAGTAAGTATTGGTGATAATCACGAGTGTATACCCAAAGAAGTTATGAACCCATGGGGAACACAAACCCTACTTATCCTTTGATATTGAATCAACACCAGAATTTTAATATTTTCTTTTATTATTGATTTTCTTCAGAATCCCCCTAATTTGAAGTAACTACCTCACAAGTTCAATTACCAGCTATAATCCAGTCTCCCTATTCCATGTGGGATCGACCCTAACCTCTAGTTGGGTTCTTTATTGACAATGTCCACTTCTCACTTCAATAAGAGGTGTAGTTTGAGTGTTATCAATGACCTACAGGCACAACTGAACTACCCTTCCACTCTAAGACTGGCTCACCTGGAAATTTGAACTCTACTACTCGGGTTCTACAATTGACTGAGGCATAGCATGAAAACAACCAATCATGCCGAGAATAACATCAAAATCTGTTATGGCTAACTCTACTAAATCCACTAAGGTGACTTTCTAAAGAAATGTGATAGGGAAATTTCTATACACCCATCTAACTATAACTAAATCACCAACTGGAGTAGAGACTGAGAAGGGTTCTGATAAGGTTTTGGGACTAACTCCAGAACTACTAGCAACATAGGGCGTCAGAAAAGACAAAGTAGCCCCTGGATCTAACAATGCATATACATCAAGATGGGATACTCATAACGTACCAATGACAACATCTAGGGAGACCTCCTGCTCCTGATGGGATGCTAAAGCATAGAATCTATTTTGGCGCTGCCCGCCACCTATGCTAATAAATGCCCCTTGATGAGCTGGGTGTGCTAGTGGAGCTGCTGAACTGGAAGCTGGGCCTTGACCCCTATCATGACCCTGTTTGGCTGTTGGACAATCCCTAAGCATATGTCCAGGGTTTGTACACCCGAAGCAAGCACTGTACCCGCCAAAAACTGGCCTGTATGTCTCCGATCATATCTATTACAATCTGGAGGGCTAGTCTCGGTGGGTCTACTACTCTGACCACATGAATCTAACGGGTCATTAGTCCCCCAAACTCTAGACCTATAGTATCTCATCACGGGCACATCCAACAGGTCATTAGTCCCCCCAATGACCCATACAACGATACGTTCTGAGAAAATTTTCCAAATTTCTGCTACTTTTCATTTTTAAATCCCAGGTCTAGTCTTAGGCACTTTTGGGGTACTACATAAATGTTTTAGGAAATTCCCCTTCTTACATAATCTAAGTCGTGTGATAAAATGTCTCTATCCTTCTAACTCATGCTATACGTGTTTGCAGAATCATGCCTCCTCGCCAAGTTAACGGAAGAAGAAATGGGAATGAAGATGGCCATGAAAATGGCAATGGAGATGGGCACTAGTAGGCCCCACCATCCCTAGAGGACCATATACCCAAGAAGGTCGCCCACGCAGAGTTCAAGCAGCCATACAGAAGCTTGCTCAAGCTTGGACTGCCCAAGTCAATCAATAAGTTGTAGCACATGTCCCTCATAATGGGAATGCGGCGGCAGCAAGAGTTAGAGATTTTCTGAGATAAACCCTCTGGAGTTTCTTAGGACAAAGGTAGATGAGGACACACACGAGTTTATTGATTAAGTTCTAGAGATCACCCACAACATAGGGGTTACTGGAGAGGAGTGCGCCGATCTAGCCTCGTATCATTTTAAAGGGGTTGCACACATTTGGTTCAAGTAATGGAAGGATAGTAAGGCAGTTAGAGTAGGCCTTATTTGTTTGGATGAGTTTCATGCCGCATTTTTGGATCGGTTCTTCCCTAGTGAGATGAGGGAGATTAAAGCAGCCGAGTTTGTGAATCTGAAGCAAGGAAAGATGAAAGTTCAAGAGTATACCTTGGAGTTCACTCGCCTGTCCAAGTATGCACCTGAGATGGTGATAGATTAGAGAGCCCGAGTGAGTGCGTTCGTGCATGGGATAGCATAATACTTGGTCAAAGATTACCAGACCGCGATACTGCATCAGGACATTGACTTTCCCCGGATAGTTTTGTATGCCCAGAAGATGGAGGCGGTACAGGTGAGTGAGCAGGAGAGAGAGGCTAAGAGGGATAGGACTGGTAGCTTCGAATTCTCCCAGTGGAGACCTAGTGGGCACCGCCAGCAGTCCCACCAGAGATCTTTCGCACCGACGTCGTTGGCTTTGAGTGTGCCATCCAGATTTAGGATTGAACAGAGGGGACGATCCTCAAGCTCTAGAGATCAGGGTAGCGGACCCGCATAATCCAACATTCCAGAGTGTGGCAGGTGTTGCTGGAGAAACAGGGGTCAGTGTTTGGAAGGTTCAGGTGCTTGTTTCGGGTGTGGGAAGCCCATACATATGCTCAGAGATTGCCCAGTAGCTAGATAGGACCATGATATAGGTCGAGGCCAGGCCTCCAGTTCAGCAGCTCCACCAGCACGCTCAGCACAGCAGTGGGCATCTACTAGTGTGGGTGGTGGACATCGCCAAAATAGATTCTATTCCATAGCATCTCATCAGGAGCAGGAGGTCTCCCTAGATGTAGTCACTAGTATGTTATGAGTATTCCACCTTGATGTATATGCATTGTTAGATCCAGGGGCTACTTTATCTTTTATGACGACCTATGTTGCTAGTATTTCAAAGTCAGTCCAAAACCCTATCAGAACCCTTCTCAGTCTCTACTCTAGTTTGTGATTAAGTTATAGCTCGATGAGTATATAGAATTTCCCTATCACAGTCCCTCAGAAAGTCACGTCAGTAGATTTAATAGAGCTAGCCATAATCGATTTTGATGTTATCTTCGGCATGGATTGGCTACATGCATGTTATGCCTCAGTCTATTGTAGAACCCATGCAGTAGCATTTAGATTTCTGGGTGAGCCAATCCTAGAGTGGAAGGGTAGTTCAGCTGTCCATATAGGTTGCTTCATTTCCTACCTTAAGGCTAGAAAGAAGATTTCTAAAGGTTACGTGTATCATTTAGTTAGGGTTAAGGATGCTACGTCTGAAACCCCGACTATCCAATCAGTTCCTATAGTGTGTGAGTATCCAGAGGTCTTTCTAGATGATTTATCGAGAATCCCTCCTGAGTGGAAGATCCACTTTTGTATTGACTTTCTCCTCGATACACAACCTAAATCTATTTCTCCTTAAAAAATGGCTCCAGCTGAGCTCAAGGACTTGAAAGTGTAGTTGAAGGACTTTCTAGACAAGGGTTTCATCAAACCTAGAAAATCCCAATAGGGTGCACTAGTTCTCTTTGTCCGAAAGATGGTTCCTTTCGAATGTGTATTAATTATTGGCAATTGAACAAAGTTACAATCAAGAATAGGTATCCCCTCCCTAGGATTGATAATTTGTTTGACCAGCTCCAGGGTGCCAAGTGTTTCTCAAAGATAGACCTCAGATCGGGATACCATCAACTCAGGGTTCGGGAGAGTGACATCCCGAAGACAGCCTTCAAGACTCAGTATGGTCACTATGAGTTTATAGTCACGTCTTTTGGACTAACGAATGCTCCTTCAGCTTTTATGGATTTGATGAATAGGGTGTTCAAGCCATACTTGGATATGTTCATGATTGTGTTCATAGATGACATCCTTATATACTCTCGGAGCGAGGAGGAGCATGCCGCCCAGTTGAGGGTGGTGCTACAGACCTTGAAATATCACCAATTGTATGCTAAATCAGCAAATGCAAGTTTTGGTTGAACTCAGTGGCATTTTTGGGTCATGTGGTGTCAATTAAAGGTGTACAGGTAGACTCTCAAATGATAGAAGCGGTGAATAATTGGTCAACACCAATTAGTCCCTCGTATATCAAGAGTTTCTGGGGTTTAGCTAATAACTACCGGAGGTTTATTGAAGGGTTTTCATCCATTGCGGCACCGTTGACTATGTTGACCCAGAAGAAAGTGAAGTTTCAATGGTCGAAGGCTTGTGAGAAGAGCTTCCAAGAGTTGAAGACTCGACTCACCTCCGCACCAGTGTTTACCCTACTTGAGGGTACCGATGGGTTTGTGGTATATTTTGATGCCTTGAGGATCGGCCTTGGTTGTGTATTTACACAACACGATAAGGTTATAGCCTATGCATCCAAATAGCTAAAAGTCAATGAAAAGAACTATCCGACTCACGATCTCGAGTTAGCAGAAGTGTATTTGCCTTGAAGATTTGGAGACACTACTATACGGGGTCCATGTGGATATGTTTATAGACCACAAAAGCCTACAGTACGTGTTTACCAAAAAGGATCTAAATCTACATTAGATAAGGTGGTTGGAGCTTCTTAAAGATTATGATATGAGTGTCCTTTATCATCCGGGTAAGGCTAATATGGTGGCAGATGCTATTAGCAGAACGACCCATGGTACGAGTCATTGGAGGGTCCAACGACTTGTGATAGCCACCCGTGGTTAGGTTCTGCAGTAGAGGATCATGTGGTGACGGGTCTCGAAATGACCCGTTGTTTGATGTAATGAGTCACTGTGAGTGGGTCGTTGTGAAGGTGCTCCTGGTCAAAGAAAGTTGCCACGAGTCATGGGATGACTCGTTGTTCTAAACAATGAGTCATTGTATGTGCCCGTTGGGTGGATTTCCAGGACGGGAGTAGTGGTGACAATGGTTGGAAATGATGAGTCGCTGGGCTGGTAATGACTCATCCTGTCCGATCACAGTTGAATACCTGAGATGGGAAAATGAGATGAAACAACGAGGGAAGTAACGGGTTGTAGGAGCGAGGGACGACTCGTTGTGTTGGTTGTTGCTTCGAACAGTGGCTAATTTCCTACGAGTTTAGTAAGGGAAAATCCATAACTTCTAAGCCCCTAAGTCCTATACTACGTCATTTTAAGCACAAAAAAGGTGTTTTAAGGTGGTTAAACTCATTCAAAACCCATCCTCTTCCATGCATGGAACCTAGAGGTTTTTAAGGCTGATCTAGTTAAGGATTCATCAAGTTCCTCCCCCAAAATCCATTGGGCTTTAAAGAGGGTTTATAAAATCAGGTTTCTCTAGGTACCTAGAGTTATGAATGGGTATAATCATCCTCACCCATGCCCAATACCTCTTCAATTCATGAAATTCTAGTTGATGAATCTATGGGGTTTTAACCCAACTTGTGAATTCTCTAAGTATCAATCATGGATATGGTCTATGCATGTTTCTAATTTGTATTATGATTAATGGGCATATTTTACTATATTTTCAATTACAAATTATGTTTTCAAGTTTTACAAATTATAGTGCTCATGTAATACCCCTGGAGTGCCTAAGAGTAGACCTAGGAATTCAAAATGCAAAACTACTGAAAGTTGGGGAAAAGTTGTAGAACGAGAGGTGCAATGACTCATGGTAGGTAACCATGTGTCATTATTGGCAGTCGTGGATTCAGGTGTTCAGGTGGCAGTGGAAGCAATGGTTGATGTAACGACTCGTTGTAAGAAACAACGACTCATCGTTAGTGGTCATGGTAAGAGATGGACTTCGCAGTTGGGGAGTATAATGGGTCATCCAATGACCTGTCGTGGCTTACAACGATCCGTTGTAAGGACTCGTGGTAAGGGAACCCAGATCTCCAGTGGAAACAATGGATGGAAACCATGACCCATTGTAGGATACAACGAGTCGTGGTAAGCTCGTTGTGAAGGAATTCAGTAATTTCAAAAGAGAAGACAATGATCGAAGGAACGAATCGTGATATCTAAGGACAAGTCGTCCTATCTACTCATGGTATGAATCCGAGAGAAGGCTGGGACAATGCTTAGCATGGGAAGATACCACGGGTCGTGGTATCCTCCAATGACCCGTTGGGTCGTCAGTCGTTTGGCCTAGTGATTAATTTTCTGCGAATTCAGTAAGGTTGTTTCTGTCATTTCTCAAGTTCTAGGGGCCTATACTACGTCGTTTAAGGATCATCTTGAAGGGTTTTGGGAGGGGAAAATCCTACTCTAAGTTATTCTTCTCATGCATGCAAGTTTAAAGGATTGAATAGGTGATTCAAGGCCAAATTTCAAGGTTTCCATTGGGATCTTACCTTGGGCAATTGGAGAGTGTTAGAATCCACAAATCCCATGTATGCAAGGCTATGAGTGGGTGCTTTCTTCCTCACCCATGCACAATTTCTATCAAAATATGATGAAATGTTTATGATCAAGTATGGGGTTTTACCGAAATTGCCTAATTCTACAATTTCTATACATGGGTATGATTAGATTACATTTATATTGATGAATTGTATAGATGGGGCAGATTCTAAATTATTTTCAATACAAAATTTGTTTCCAAAAGTTTTGAATCTAAAATGCCCATGGATGAGAAGTTCATAAAGGGAGTAAATGTTGATGAATGCATGATGATGTTGTGATTTGATGTTGAAAAACATGTTTCTAAAGCTACCCATGATTTTGATGTTGTTTTTAAAATGAAATGAGTAGATCCTAGTATGATAAAGCTTTGGGAAATGCGCACATGTTGATTTAAAAGTGATGATTTTCCGACGTAAGCTTACCACATTGTTTGAAGTGAAGTTTCCCAATATTTCATAAACTCGAGCTTGTCGCATGTTGAGTTAAATATTTTTACATGTAGCTTACCACATGACTTAGAGTAGATGCTCCCACTTAAGATTGAGTTTGTGGTATGTTTCAAAATAAAGCTTCTCATATGCATGAATTCATAATTGAGATGTGTGTCATTATTGAGCTTTGTCAAAGGAAAATGTTGAGCTTCGTTTCATACGATGTTGAGTTATGCATGATTTCATATTGAGCTTTGTCTTTAGACGATATTGAGCTTTGTCAATTGACCATGTTGAGCTTCGTTATATACGATGTAGAGCATTGCATGTTTTTGGGAGAAGAGTCTAGTACCGAGTGGGTTAAGGGTCGATCACCCTATGCCCCAAAACTACGTGCCAACGTAGGTTGATACTATTATATTATTGGCACCTCCCTTGTGAGCTATCCCCAGCCCAAATGGCCCTTCAGCTTGATATCGATATCATGGTAGCGTCCTTAGCCATGAAAAGGTTATGGACGGCTCTACCCACTTGAGTGTGATAGTTGGGACCATGTAAGTTCTATCGTGGTATGTCGGTTAAGTGACGAGTCTCCCACTGTCTATATCATTATGATTTGTATATTCATTACTCATGATGATTCCCTTATAAATGCATGTTTTAAAAGTAAGGTTTGACTCAATGTTTAGCTTTTGATATAAATGTTATATTTAGCTTTGAGTCATTCGAGTCAGTTATGATGTTGTAAATCTAAGCATGTTCATGTCGTGATAAAATTTTGATTTTAGAATGAATACCTGTAGCCCTTCTACTTATACGTGAAAGCTTATGATATGGTATGAAATGTTTTAAATGATTTACTTTGCTAGAGCAGTTTTACTTACCTTGAATACTCAGTAAGTTTCACGTACTGCATACTTTCTATGCTACATCATTTCATGATGCAGGATCCGGTTCTCAGGTTCAGCCCCGCTCGTAGTCGCTTATCAGAGTTAGCACCTGCGTGATTGGTGAGTCCTCATCTTTCGAGAAGTAGACTTTTAGCTTCATGTCATATTTCAATTTTCGTATTGTTGAGTTAGTTGGGGTTTGTCCCATCAACTCGTATAGACTGGACGCTTTTCAGACTTATGTATGCGTTAGCTTTGGATTTTATTCTGATGTTAGGTTGAATTATACTTCTACTGAGTTATATTGATGATTTCTTCATGTTTATTTAAATGAGTTAGTTGAATGCTTATACCATGGTTCGACTTGGGGTCTCTCGAGGTCCCTTATCCCGTGTCTATGATCCGGGTCTACTCTCGAGTCATGACTGCTCATCCATGGAAGTTCATGAAAGTTGAGATCTATAATAAATGTATTCAAGCGTGATGAGATGTGTATGATGAAAGTATGATTTCGAATTACCCATGTCCATGTTCATGTTTCAAATGATCAATTCTATGTCAAGCATGTTTAAGTATTCGGCAAGCCTATATGATCAAGTATCTTTCATAATTTATCTAAATTTCATGTTATTAGCTTACCATATGAATTTTTGAGTCTAGAATCCCAGTATTTTCAGCTTATGATATGGTTTGAGCCCAAGGCTCCTCATGTTATGATTTTAGATTTATGAATGTATGTTATGAGTTAGCTTCGTCACTAAACGATGGTTCAGCTTCGTTGAAAAATGATGGAGAGCATATGCATATTTTTGAAAGTAGTGTCTAGCACCGAGTAGGCTAAAGGTCAGTCAACCCTATGCCTCAGAACTACGTGCCAATGTAGGTATGTTCATATTATTGAGACCTCCCTTGTGAGCTTCCTCTGCCCCCAAGGGGCCTTCAGCTTGATATCGATATCATGGTAGCATCCTTATACCAGGCAAGGCTTTGAACGACTCTACATACTTGAGTGTATTAGTCGGGACCACGTAAGCTCTATCATGGTAATGTCGGTTATATGACGAGTCTCCCATTGCTCTTCATGATTTTAGTTATGCCTGTTCATCAGTCATGTTATTATGTTTTCAACAGGTTTGACCCAATGATCAGTTTTACTTATTATTATTAGTTTTCAGCTTTGGGTCATTCGAGTCAGCTAAGATATGCAGTAATGTTTAAATCATGCTTTTAGATAATAGCATGCAGGTCCTACTCTCAGACTCTTATGATGAAATGTTTTATATTATGCATGATCACTAATTTTAGTTACTTAGAGGTTTTACTTACCTTACATACTCGGTACATTCCACGTACTGACCGCATACTTTATGTTGTTTCATTTCATGATACAGGCTCGGATATTCATGCTCAATTTTTACAATAGCCAGACTCCCAGTTTTAGTATCTTCCAGTCTCAGTTGATGAGTCCTTATTAGCCAAGGGCCCATTATTAGTTGTATTGAGTATTTTCAGTTTTAGACTAGTGAATTAGTTGGGGTCTGCTCCCATCAACTCGTTAGTAGTAGAGGCTTTTCAGACATAGCATGTGTTCAGTTTCAGCCTTGTGTTATGTATTCAGATGTTATGATATTTTCAAACTTCCGCTTTATTATAGATGTAGACGTCTGCCTGATTATGTTGGTTTCAGATGTCATGTTCATGCCATGGGTCGACTTGGAGCCTCTCAAGGTTCTTTGTCCCGTGTCTCGATCCGAGCCTATGATCGGATCATAACAAACTTGGTATCAGAGCATTAGGTTTTGAAGTGTCCTAGGGTGTCTAAAAGCAACGTTATGTAGAGTCTTTTTCATGGGTGTGAAGAGCACCACACTTATGAAGAAGAGGCTACGAAATGTTTTAGGAAATTTTCCCTTCTTTCATAATCTAACTTGTGCAATGAAATGTCTCTATCCTTCTAACTCATGCTATATGTATTTGCAGAATCATGCCTCCTCACCGAGTTAACGAAAGAAGAAACAGGAAGGAGATAGACATGAAAATTGAAACGGAGATGGACACCAGTAGGCCCCGCCAGCCATAGAGGACCATATACCCGAGCAGGTTGCCCACGCAAAGTTTAGGGTAGCCATACAGATGCTAGCTCAGGTTTTGACTGCCAAGTCAATCAACAGTCGATAACGCATGTCCCTCATAATGGGAATGTAGCGGCGGCAACAGTTAGAGATTTTTTGAGGATGAACCCTCCAAAGTTCAATGGGTCTAAGGTAGACAAGGATCCACACGAATTTATTGATGAGGTTCTTAAGATCACCCATATCATGGGGGTGACTGGAGAGGAGTGCACCGATCTAACCTCATATCAGTTGAAAGGTGTTGCGCACATTTGGTTCAAGAAATGGAAGGATAGCAGGCTAGTTGGATCAAGCCCTATTTGTTGGGATGAGTTCCATGCCGCATTTCTGGATCGTTTCTTCCCTCGTGAGATGAGGGAGATTAAAGCAGCCAAGTTTTTGAATATAAAGAAAGGAAAGATGACAATTCAGGAGTATGCCTTGGAGTTCACTCGCCTATCCATGTATGCACCTGACATGGTGAGAGATTAGAGAGCCCGAGTGAGTAGATTCGTGCATGGGATAACAAACTACTTGGTCAAAGATTGCCAGACTGCGATGCTGCATCAGGACATTGACTTTCCCTTGATAGTTCTGTACGCCCAATAGATGGAGGCGATACAGGTGAATGAGCGGGAGAGAGAACCCAAGAGGAAAAGGATTTATAGCTTTGGATTATCCAAGCGGAGACCTAGTGGGCACCGCTAGCAGTCCTACCAGAGATCTTTAGCCCCGGCGTTGTCGGCTATTAGTGTGCCATCCAGATCCATACATGAATAGAGGGGTCGAGCCTTGGGCTCTAGATATCAGGATAGCAGACCCGTAGAGTCTAGCATTCTAGAGTGTGGCAGGTGTGGCAAGTGTGGCCGGAGACACACGGGTCAGTGTTTGGAAGGTTCAGGTGCTTGTTTCGGGTGTGGGAAACCCAGACATATGCTCAGAGATTGCCCAATAGCTAGACAGGACCATGATAGAGGCCGAGGCACAGCCTCCAGTTCAGCAGCTCCACCAGCACACTTAGTGCAGCAGGGGGCATCTATTAGTGCGTGTGGTGGTCAGCCCCAAAATAGATTCTATGCCCTAGCATCTCGTTAGCAGTAGGGGGCCTCCCCAGATGTAGTGACTCATATGTTAAGAGTATTCCACCTTGATGAATATGCATTGTTATATCCAGGGACTACTTTATCTTTTGTGATGCCCTATGTTTCTAGTAGTTTCAGAGTCAGTCCCAAAACCTCATCAGAACCCTTCTCAGTCTCTACTCCAGTCAGTGATCAATTATAGCTCGATAGGTATATAGAAATTACCTTGTCACAATCCTTTAGAAAGTTACCTCAGAAGATTTATTAGAGCTAGCCATGAAAGATTTTGATGTTATCTTCGGCATGGATTGGGTACATGCATGTTATGCCTCTGTCAATTGTAGAACTCGTGCAGTAGAGTTCATATTTTTTGGTGAGTCATTCCTAGAGTAGAAGGGTAGTTCAGTTGTGCCTGTATGTCGGTTCATTTACTATCTTAAATCCAAAAAGATGATTTCTAAAGGTTGCATGTACCATCTACTTAGGGTTAAGGATGTTATGTTCGAAACCCCGACTATCCAGTCAATTCCTGTAGTGTATGAGTATCCAGAGGTGTTTCTAGATGATTTACCGGGAATCCTTCCTGAGTGGGAGATCGACTTTGGTATTGACCTTCTTTCCGATACGTAGCCTATATCTTTTCCTCCTTATAGATTGGCTCCAACTGAGCTAAAGGAGTTGAAGGAGCAGTTGAAGGACCTTCTACACAAGGGTTTCATCACACCTAGCAAATCCCCAGGGGGTGCACCAATTCTCTTTGTCCGAAAGAAAGATGGTTCCCTCGAATGTGCATTGATTATCGGCAGTTGAACAAAGTTACAATCAAGAACAGGTATCCCCTCCCCAGGATTGGCAGTTTTTTTGACCAGCTCCAGGGTTCCAAGAGTTTCTCAAATATAGACCTCAGATCCAGATACCATCATCTCAGGGTTCGGGAGAGTGACATCCCGAAGACAGCCTTCAGGATTCGGTATGGTCACTATGAGTTTGTAGTCATGTCTTTTGGACTAACGTATGCTCCTGCCGCTTTTATGAATTTGATGAAAAGGGTCTTCAAGCCATACTTGGAGATGTTTGTGATTGTGTTCATAGATGACATCCTTATATACTCTTGGAGCGAGGAGGAGCATGCCGCTTATTTGAGGGTGGTGCTACAGACCTTGAAAGATTACCAATTGCATGCTAAATTTAGCAAATGCGAGTTTTTGTTAAATTCAGTGGCATTTTTTGGTCATGTGGTGTCAAGTGAAGGTGTACAGGTAGACTCTCAAAAGATAGAAGTGGTGAAGAATTGGCCTAGACCAGGTAGTCCCTCAAATATTAGGAGTTTCTTGGGTTTAACTGGTTACTACCGGAGGTTTGTTGAAGAGTTTTCATCCATTGTGGCACCATTGACTAAGTTCACCCAGAAGAAAGTGAAGTTTCAATGGTTGGAGGCTTGTAAAAAGAGCTTCCAAGAGTGGAAGACTTGACTCACCTCAGAACAATTGTTGACCCTACTTGAGGGTACCGATGGGTTTGTGGTATATTGTGACGCCTTGAGGATCGTCCTTGGTGTTGTATTAATGCAGCATGGTAAAGTTATAGCCTATGCATCCAAGCAGCTGAAAGTCCATGAAAAGAACTATCCGACTTACGATCTCGAGTTAGCGGCGGTAGTATTTACCATGAAAATTTGGAGACATTATCTGTACGGGGTCCATGTGGATATGTTTACATACCACAAAATCCTACAGTACGTGTTTACCCAAAAGGATCTAAATCTACATCAGAGAAGGTGGTTGGAGCTTCTTAAAGATTATGATATAAGTGTCCTTTACCATCCGGGTAAGGCTAATGTGGTGGCAGATGCTCTTAGACGGTTCTCTATGGAGAGTGTGTCCCATATAGATGGGGAAAGGAAAGAATTAGCGAAGGATGTGCATCGACTTGCATGACTAGGAGTCCGTCTTGTTGACTTGACAGATAGAGGTGTCATTGTTCAAGATGGATCAGAATCTTCGTTGGTGACTGAGGTCAAAGATAGACAAGATGAGGACCCAATTTTGGTATAGTTGAAGGAAGCCATTCAGAATTAGAAGGTGGAGGTCTTCTCCCAAGGGGAAGATAGTGTGCTATGATATCAGGGTCGTGTGTGCGTATGGTGTTGATGACTTCAGGGAGCAGATGTTGCATGAGGCTCATGGTTCCAGATATTCTATACATCCAAGTGCCACCAAGATTTATCGTGACCTCCGGGAATTCTATTGGTGGAACGAAATGAAGAAAGACATAGCAGAGTTTGTGGCTAAGTGCTTGAATTGTCAATAGGTAAAGGTTGAGCATCAAATACCTAGAGGTGTGCTCCAAGACATTAGCATCCCTACTTGGAAGTGGAAGGAAATCAATATGAACTTCATTATAGGGTTGCCTCATATACGCCGACAGTATGACTCTATTTGGGTTGTTGTAGATAGGTTGACCAAAGCAGCCCATTTTCTACTGGTTAAAACTACTAAGTCGATGGAGGATTATGCTAAGTTATAAATTTGGGAGTTAGTTTGATTGCATGGAGTGCCCTTGTCCATCATATCAGATAGAGGCACTCAGTTTACCTCCGAGATTTGGAGAATATTTCAGAAGGGACTTGGTACTTAGGTTAACCTTAGCACAACATTTCACCTGCAAACAGATGGTCAGGCTGAACGAACCATTCAGACTCTTGAGGATATGTTGAGAGTGTGTGTGATTTATTTCAAGGGTAGTTGGGATGATCATTTGCCTCTCATTAAGTTTGGATATAACAACAGCTACCATTCCAGCATTCAGATGGCTCCATTTGAGGCTCTTTTTGTGTAGAGATGTAGATCGCCTATTTGTTGGTTTAAAGTCGGTGAAGCTGCAATGATAGGTCCATATTTAGTCCATGTGGCTATAAAGAAAGTTCAGCTTATAAGGGACAGGTTAAAAACAGCTCAGAGTCGTCAAAAGTCCTACGCGGATGTAAGGAGGAGAGAACTAGAGTTTGAAATTGATGATTGGGTGTTTCGAAAGGTATCTCCCTTGAAAGGAGTAATGAGGTTCTGAAGGAAGGGGAAACTCAGTCCCTTTTATGTTGATCCATACCAAATAGTGAAACGGGTTGGCATGGTAGCATATGAGTTGGAGTTACCCTCAGAATTAGCTTCAGTTCATCCAGTTTTCCATGTACTGCTTTCAAAGAAGTGCTTGGGTGATCTGGCTTTGGTTGTCCTAGTAGACATGTGGGTGTGAAGGATATCCTTAGCTATGAGGAGGTTCCGGTGGAAATACTTGATCGGTAGGTTCGGAAGCTAAGAAACAAATAAGTAGCCTCAATAAAGGTTTTATAGAGGAATCAGCATGTTGAGGGAGCTACGAGGGAAGCTGAAGCAGATATAATGGCTAAATACCCGCATCTATTCCCTTCCAGCACAATTCCAGCTTGAGGTACTAGTTTCCTCCCTAGTACTCTATTCATTTTCATGTTCAATTCATGTCCCCCGGTTTCTTTCGTGAAAATGTATGTATGTGTGATTCATGAATTCGGTTCAGTTATGTAGTTCAACTTGGAGTCAATCACACCATCAATTTTCAGCTTAAATGTTCAGTATTTGAGTATGATGATTGCATTTCTTAGCTTTTCAGTATGATTTTCAATATTCGAGGACAAATGTTCCTAAGGGGGATATATTGTAATACCCCGAAAATGCCTAAGCCTAGACTCGGGAGTTGAAATGAAAAGTAGCTGAAAAGTCAGAAGTTTCTCTCAAAACGACCCGTGGTACGAGTCATTGAAGGGTCCAATGACTCGTGGTAGCCACCCATGGTCAGGTTCTGTAGAAGAGGATCCTATAGTGACGGGTCTAGGATCGACCCATTGTTTGACGTAATGAGTCATTGTGAAGGTGTTCCTGGTCAAAAAAATGTTGGCACGAGTCAAGGGATGACTCATTGTTCTAAATAATGAGTCGTTGTATATGCCTATTGGGAGGATTTCCAGGAGGGGAGTATTGGTGACAACGGCTGGAAACTACGAGTCGTTGGAGCTGGTAACAACTCATCCTATCTGGTTATGGTAAAAGAACTGAGATGGGAAAATGAGATGTAACAACGAGGGAAGTAACTGGTCGTGGGAGCGAGGGACAACTCATTGTGTTGGTCGTTGCTTCGTACAGTGGTTCCTACGAGTTTAGTAAGGGAAAATACATAACTTCTAAGCCCCTAAGTCCTATACGACGTCATTTTAAGCATAGAAAAGGGTGTTTTAAGAGGGTTAAACTCATTCAAAACTCATCCTCTTCCATGCATGAAACCTAGGGGTTTCTAAGGGTGATCAATCTTAGGATTCATCAAGTTCTTCCCACAAAATCCATTGGGCTTTCAAGAGGGTTTGTGAAATCAGGTTTCTCCAGGTATGTAGGGTTATGAATGGGTATAATCATCCACACCCATGCCCAACCCCTCTTCAATTCATGAAATGCTAGTTGATGAATCAATGGGGTTTTAACCCGACATGTGAATTCTCTACATATCAATCATGGTTATGATCTATACATGTTTCTAATGTTAGATTATGATTAATGGGCATATTTTACAATGTTTTCAATTACAAATTATTTTTTCAAGTTTTACAAATTATAATGCTCATCCATGGAAGTTCATGAAAGTTGAGATTTATGATAAATGTACTCAAGCATGATGAGATGTGTATGATGAAAGTATGATTTCGAATTACCCATGTCCATGTTCATGTTTTCGAATGATAAAGTCTATGTCAAGAATGTTTAAGTATCGAGCAAGCCCATATGATCAAGTATGTTTCATGATTTATCTAAATTTTATGTTATTAGCTTACCACATGACTTTTGGAGTCTAGACTCCCTCTATTTTCATCTTGCGATATGGTTTGAACCCAAGGCTCTTCATGTTATGATTTCAAATTTATGCATGTATGTTATGAGTCAGCTTTGTCACTAGACGATGGTTCAGTTTCATTGATAAATGATGGAGAGAATATGCATATTTTTTGGAGTAGTGTCTAGCACCGAGCAGGCTAAGGGTCAGCCAACCCTATGCCTCAGAATTACGTACCAACGTATGTATGTCAGATTATAGGGACCTCCCTTGTGAGCTTCCCCTGCCCCCAAGGGCCTTCAACTTTATATCGATATCATGGTAATGTCCTTAGCCCTGGCAATGCTTTGGACTGCTCTTCCCACTTAAGTGTAATAGTCGGACCATGTAAGCTCTATTATGGCAATGTCGGTTATATGATGAGTCTCCCATTGTTCCTCATGATTTCAGTTATGCATGTCCATCATTCATGTTATTGTGTTTTCAACAGGTTTGACCAAAGGTTCAATTTTACTTATGAATAATCAGTTCTAGCTTTGGGTCATTGATTAAGTTATGTTTTAATCACGTTTCCAGATAACAACACGCAAGCCCTACTCTTAGAATCTTATGATGAAATGTGTTATGATATGCATGATTTCTAATTTTCACTTAGAAGTTTTACTTACCTTGCATACTTGGAATATTTCACGTACTGACCACACACTCTATGCTGAATCATTTCTGACACTGATCACCACCTGCACTAGTAGAGGCTCCTTGCTGAACTGAGTGTGCTGATGGGGCTACTGAACTAGTGGCTGGGTCTCGGCCTCTGCCATGACCCTTTCTAGCTGCTGGACAATCTCTAAGCATATCTCCGGGCTTCCCACACCCGAAACAAGCACCTCAACCTGGTAAGCACTGACCAGTGTGCTTCCTGCCACACCTGTCACAATCTAGAATACTGGGCTCTATATATTTACTCCCCTGAACTTGAGAGCCTTATGCTCGTCCCCTCTGGTCGCGCTTAGATCTAATGGCACATTTGTTGTTGACGGCGTTGGGGCCTATAATCTCTGGTGGGACTACTGATGGTGCCCACCACCTGGCCTCTACTGGGAGAGTCCAAAGCTATCAGACCTGGCACTCTTAGCCTCTCTCTCCCGCTCACTCACCTTTACCACCTCTATCTGCTGGGCGTACAGAACTATCCGTGAGAATTCAATGTCCTGATGAAGCATCAGGGTCCAGAAATCTTCGACCAAATAGTCTGCTATCCCAAGAATGAACCGACTCACTCAAGCCCTTTGGTCTGCCACCATCTCAGGTGCATATTTGGATAGGTGGGTGAACTCTAAATCATAATCCTAGACCGTTATGTTGTTTTGCCTCAAGTTCACAAATTCAGCTTCTTTGATTTCCCTCATCTCTCGGGGAAAGAACCTATCCAAGAATGAGGTATGGAACTCATCCCAACCAATAGGGCTCTGTATAACTGCCCTACCATCCTTCCACTGTTAGAACCAGATACGTGCAACCCCTTTCAGCTGATAAGAGGCTAAGTTTGCGCACCTCTCCCCTGTCACCCCCATGATCTAGGTGATTTTTTGAATCTCATCAATAAACTCGTGTGGATCCTTGTCCACCTTTGATTCGAGAAACTATGGAGGGTTCATCCTAAGAAAGTCCCTGACTCTTGCCACTGCCGCATTCCCATTCTAGGGGACATGTGCTACCACCTGTTGATGACTTAGGCGATCAAAGCCTGAGCTAACATCTGAATGGCAACCCTAAACTCTACATGGGCCACCTGCTCAGGCACATGATCCTCGGGGGCTAGTAGGGCCTGCTGGTGCCCATCTCCGATGCCATTCTCATGGCCATTTTCTTTCCATACTCGGCGAGGAGGCATGATTCTTCAAACGTGTATAGCACGAGTTAGAAGGATAGAGAGATATTTCATCGCACGACATAGATCATTAAAGAAGGGAAGTTTCCTAAAATATTTTGTAGCCTCTTCATCATAAGTGTATCGTGCTTCACACCCATGAAAAAGGCTCTACTTAACACGACTTTTAGACACCCTAGGACACTTCAAAACCTAATGCTCTGATACCAAGTTTGTCATGACCCGAACATAGGCCCAAACCAAGACACGGGACAAAAACCCTAAGAGGCTCCAAGTCAACCCATGGAATGAATATGACATCTAAGCTCAACATAATAAATGTGAAATTCTAACATGTAAAATAGCAAAAGTCTGAAAATCTGATAACATTAAATATCTGAATACATAACTCTTATCTGCAATCGAAAACATACTATGTCTGATAAGCCTCTACATACTGACGAGTTGATGGAACAAGACCCCAACTAACTCACTAAAGACTAGAACTATTATACTAAATACAAGATGATAAAAGGGCCTCGAAGGATGAGGTGTCACGACCCGAGAGGGGACCCGGATCATAGACACGGGACAAGGGACCCCGAGAGATCCCAAGTCAACCCTTGGAATAAGCATTCACTATCTCATTCCATAAACATGAAGGAAACATAAATATAACTTAGCGGAAGTCTAGCTTAGCATAACAACAGATAATCATCTGAGCTGAATACATGTCTAACTCTTAATAGCCTCTAATCTGGACGAGCTGATGGGACAACACTGATCTTGGCAGAATTATATGCCCAAGTGATGCTCAAATGCTCTATTTCTTCTGGTTTATCTATCGTTATGTGTGCATTCTCATGTGATTTGTAGTTAAAATGTGAATTTATACTAAACAACATGATTAGTATTGTTTTGCAGGAAAAATGTAATTTCGGGAAGCTAAGATACATGTTGGTAAAAATCGGGGATGGACTCGGAAGCGAACAGTGGAAAAGGTCAAGGAAGAGCAGCAAATAAGGGCTTCGTGATGGAGTCGTGTCACGCTGCCATCGCGGAGGCACTCTACTTTGGGTGATCCATTTTGGCAAATTCCAGTGAAGGTCCGCATTGCCTCCGTGACACGGAGGCAATGCCACGCGATACAAGCCGTGGCAGGTTGCCTATATTTACTTGGAACGTAAATTTCCAGTGAGGGTCCGCGTTTGCACCGTGGCACGGAGGGAGTGCTCCGCGATACACTCCGTGCCACGTTGCTTGTTATTCTGGGAAAAATTCCCACTAGTATAAATAGCACACTTAGGTTTATTTTTAATTATTCTGACTTGGTTGAGCAAGAACGTGGGTTACAGGCAGTTCAGGGGACGAAAATTCTAGGGTTCTTCTCTATCTCTTTCTCTTTTATCTCAATTGTTTGTATGATTTATACTCATTTGATGATGTTTAATCCACAAATGAGTGGCTAAATTCACTTCTTGCTGAGGTTAAGAACATTTGTACTGGAATGTAATTGTTGATCATTTTGGTTTTTCATCTTTTCTTCAATGGTTGTTCTATCAATTCTTGTTCTTCCTGTATTAATGTTTGGCCAATGTTAATGAATATCTCAAAAATCCAGTTTTATTGTGTAAAGGAAAGAAATTGGAAAGTTGTGAATTGGTAGGATATGATCTCTTCTTAGTTTGGGAAAATTGAGAATTGATTTACATTCAGAATAGAAATATATTTGAAAGTCGTATTAGTCAATTAAGGAATCAGTTTTGTATGGCTAGAACATGAAATTCTTTTATTATAGAAATGTAGGTTGAAGGTTCATGATTCTTAAGTTGGGTAGAATATGAAAGTTTCAATCCATAGGCAATAATTCTTGACTAGCAACCGAAGGAAAGATTAATCGAATTGTATCGATAAATTACCTCCCTGCATGTTCGTTTTAGCCTCAGCTTGCTCATTACTATAGTTCAGACTCACTTTATAATTTTATCTTAGATTAGAATAAATTAGGAAACAAACCCTCAAAAATCCTATTTAAATTGTTGTCTGCATTTTTAAAGTTAGAGTTCATTAACACTTAAGTTGATTATTACCTTAGTACAGTCCCTCTGGGATCGATACTTGGCTTACTTAAGCCATTTTACTACTTGTTCGACCACATGCACTTGTGTGTAGTTACCACAGAAGCCCGAACAAGTTTTTGGCGCCGTTGCCGGGGACTGGCAATTGGTAAAATTGTTTTCTTAGTGTTAGTTTACAATTTCTATATAAGTGCTGACAACTTGATCTTAGCCTGTCTTTTGCAGATACTGAATTCTGTTGAACACTGGCAAGAGATAAGGAGCTGGTGGATTCATACTTAGAGCCGGAAAGACAGTTCCATCGTCAAAGAATGGAAGCTGTTAAGAGAAAGCTACAGCTGCTCAGACAGACAATCCTGGAGCAACAACAGAATCCAACACTTGTAAGGGCAGTGTTAGTGCCCAAGGAAATGGCAGCTAGGCCGGTTCGCGAAGTGGAAATCCCACATGCTAACAATGTTACATCAAGTAGTTGCAAACCTAAGCCAGGAGGGAGGTTTGAGCTTAAATAGAATATGGTGCAATTGTTGCACACCAGCGGGCAATTCACATGTCTCCCTCACGAAGATCCACAACAACATCTCCAAAACTTTTTGGAGATAACTGACACTTACATCCCTGCTGGAGTATCATCTGATTACGTAAGGATTACATTATTCCTATTTTCACTATTGGGAGAAGCAAAGAGGTGGTTGCAAGCTGAGGCACCTAGTTCCATCACCACTTGGGATGATCTTGCAAGAAAATATTTTATACGGTTCTTTCCGTCTGGGAAAACAACAAGACTTAGAAGTCAGATTCTATGTTTTAAACAAAGAGGGGGAGAATCTGTATCAAGCTTGGGAAAAGGTTCAAATAATTTTTAAGGGATTGTCCTCACCATCACCAGTCCAATGATGTGTTGGTGCATACTTTCATAGAGGGTTTGGAACCCCACACAAAAATTTTGTTAGACTCAGCAGCTGGGGGGCAAGCATTAGAAAAGACTTATGAGGAGTTGTATACTTTGTTAAATGGTATTTCGCAGGGAAATCCAGAGTGGAATGCGGACTCTTCTAGAGGAGGAACAAGGAAAACGGCAGGAGTCTTGGAAGTGGATGGTTTTACAGCTATAGCTGAACAGATAGCTGTGCTGCAAAATCAACTTAACACCCACTTCAGCAATATGAGCTTGAATCAACCTCAAGCCCCAGTTAATGTAGTGCAGCAATTTTGGTGTGAAGTATGCGGTAGTAATGAACACTCAACTGAGTGTTGTGGTGCAAATCCTAATTCAGTGAACTTTGTGGGGAATGTATAGAGAAATAATCACCAACAGTATGGCAACAACTACAACTCAAATTGGAGGAATCATCCGAATTATTCTTGGGGTAGTAACAGCCATCAAGGGAAGAGTTCGAATCAGGGTGTGCAGAGAAATCATGGAGGGCAGCAGAACTATCAGACTTAATACAGAAGCAACAATGCACCTTCTCCACCACCACCCAGCATTGAGGAAATGTTTAAAACAATGATAGCTAACCAAGCTCAATTGCAGGCTGATTATGTGAAATTGGCAGCAGATGTAAAGAACAATCAGTTAGCTACAAAGGCGTTGGAGTATCAGTTTGGACAACTAGCTGGAGCTCAAAACACCAGGCCAAGATGAGGACTACCGAGTGACACTGATCCGAATCCCAAGCAAGTTAATGCAGTGACCACAAGGAGTGGTTTACAACTCAAGGAGGTGGAACTAGAAAGACCACCTCAGCAGTCAGGAGTAGTGGAGAAAGAAAGGGAACAGAATGATGAGAGGGGGAAGGAGAAAGCAGCTGAAGTAGAAAGACCACCACCCCCGTTCCCTCAAAGATTAAAGAAACACAAGGAGGAAGCTTGTTTCAAAAAGTTCATGGAGGTGCTTAAACAGGTACACATTAATTTACCTCTTGTTGATGTTTTGCAGGGAGTGTCGAAGTATGCAAAGTATATCAAGGACGTTGTAGCTAATAAGAGCAGATTGACGGAGTATGCTACTGTGGCGCTGACTGAGGAGTGCACTTCCTGGATACAGAATAGGTTTCCAACAAAGATCAAGCACCCTGGGAGCTTTACAATCCAAATCACAAGTGGGCAAAGTATCCGAGCTCGCAGATTATGCGATTTGGGAGCGAGTATTAACTTGATGCCGACATCGGTGTTCAAGAAGTTGGGGCTGGGAAGTCCTAGACCAACGACGGTGATCTTGCAGTTAGCGGACCGATCTTTAGCCAGACCAGATGGCATTGTGGAGGACGTGTTGGTGCAAGTGGGCTCCCTTATCTTCACGGTAGATTTTATTGTTCTGGATTTTGAGCCGAATGCGGAAGTCCCATTTATCTTGGGACGTCCTTTCTTGGCAATCGGGAGAGCTTTGATTGATGTAGCTGCAGGGCAACTGACTATGCGGGCGCATGACAAAGTGTAGGTATTTGATGTATATAAGGCCACGAAGCTTCCAGCCATGTATGAGGACCTTTCAGCAATCAATGTGCTAAATCAAGCAGAAATTTTTTCGATTGTTGAATCTCAAGACCCATTGGGAAGAGCATTGGTGAGTTCCAATCATTTCGGAGATAGAGATACTTACTAGAGGGTGAAAATGTTGAATGCACCACAATTGTATCTCGAGAAGCATGACTTTCGCCGTTCATGAGGTTCCTAGTGCGCCGAAACCATCGATTTAGGAAGCACCAAAACTGGAGTTCTGGCAAGAAGATCGAAGTGCCACGTTCTTGGTTAATGGGCAGCGGTGTAAGCATTACTGGGGTGAGGACGTTATTCGAGAGAAAACGTCCATCACTCTAGAGGATGATTGAGTGTCAATGACGTCAAGCCGCGATGGTAAACCAGGTGCTGCACGGGAGGCAACCCGTGAAATTGTTGTAATAGAAGAGTAGAATTAGTTAAAAAGAAAAAAAAGAAAAAAAGAAAATAAAATTAAAAATAAAAATAAACAAAAAATGGTGTTTCTGTTTGAAACCTATGAATTCTAACCAATTTCTTGTTGTGAGATGATTTTTAGGTGGAATGGAGGGCAAAAATGCAAAGGATCGCAAAGGAAAAAAATCGAGGTGAGAAAAATAAAAAAGTGGCATTACAGTGAGCCTATGCGTTGGCTCCGTGTCACGGAGGAGGGCCTCTGCGTTACCCTCCGTGACATGTTGAAGCCAATTCTGGAATTTTTACAAATTCCAGAAGGCTGGCGCGATGGCTCCATGTCACGGAGTGGGTACTCCGCATTACCCTCCGTGACAAGTTGAGGTGTATTTCGCGTCGGGTCACAGTGGGTCTCCGGGTAACCTGCGTGAAAAACACCCCTTTTAACCCCAAATCCCCTCATTTTTTCCCCATTTTCCATTCCCTCTGCGACAAACTCCCTAAATTCCCCCCTCCCCCAACGTGACACAGACCTAGGCACAAAATTTTTTCAACTTTTCTTCGATTTCAACGGATTAAAGGTATGCTCTTGAACTTAACCTAAATTTTTTATTAAATTTTCAAATTTTGAGCATGTGAGGTGAGTAAACCTTGCCCTAAGTGTAAATTAAGTTTGAATTCACTTAAATGTTGATTGATTGATGTTCATAGTATCGTTGTGAGTATGTGAACTCAATGAATGCATGTTTGATTGAATTTTTGCAAAATTGGTAGCTAGGCTTAGAATTTGATTAGGAAGAAACTAAATTTAGTTGAAAATGTGAAAAAAATTGGGTTATGCATGTTGGGTGATGTGAATTATGTTGTGATTAAGGTTGAATATGCTAAGTAGACAAGGGAATTGCCGGAAAAATGAAATTGGTGAATTGCATAGGTTGTTGTTGAGAAAATTTTTTTTTTGCTAAGTGCTATATGATGCAGTGGAATCGATGGTGATATTGTGATTCGTTGTATGAAGTCTGAGTAGTACATAGTAAGTATTCCATCGACTTATCTGAATGCACTAACCAATGTGATTGATAAAAATTGGAAAAGCATGCTTGTCTTGCCGAATTGTTTGAATTGTGGCTACAGACTAAGTGTAGGGTGGAATAACTCAACCCAACTTTAGTCGAAGCTAATTTTGACTTGAATGACTTTGGGATTGTCTATTCGATGTTACAAGAACAATGTCAGGCAGGCAAGACAAGGGAAAGGGCGCATCTACATCGGGCGCCGGTAGAAAATGAATCAGGTTGGGAATAGCAGTTCCAGCAGCACCAGTGGTTCCGCGCGGCTAACGCCGTCAATACGGAACCCGATGGGTGACTGACAAAGGGAAGAAATGGTACTCAAAGCACAAAGAGACCAAATACTTCCCTGAGGAGCACATTGCAAGGGAGCCGCTGGCATAGGAATTCCCCAGAATCGTACACCGGATTGACACTGCCGGGCTGAACTTCATCTTTGAAGAGCCCAAGGAGTGCAATCTCCATCTGATTCGGGAGTTCTATGCCAACTGGAACCCGACCATCCGCAGTCACACCATCAAAATAAGAGGGCAGGTGACTACCTTTGAGCCCCATCACCTGAATGCCATCTTGGGAGTGCGGGACACAGACGCCCATGTACTCCGGCAGCTGAACATAACTCCACCTTATGCGGATATCAGACCCACTCTGTGTGGAACCCATTCGACAGCGCGGTGAAGCAGGCACAAGGAGAGGGGCTACCATCAGACACTGCCTTACTCTCAAATGAACAGGGAAGCTAGGATTTGGCTCAAAATTATGTGTTCCTGCATGATACCTGGGGTGCACATGACAGATGTCACCCGGGATCGAGTGTGCTTGGTTTATGCCATGATGAAAGGGCTGGAGATAAATGTTGGCGCGGTGATGATCTCCACCATGAAGAGAGCCCAACTCCGTCAAGGGCACAAGTACGGTTCGGTGGTTTACTTACCACATTCCTAAGGGGCCACGACATTGAGGAAGAGGCCCTGGACTACATCCCGCAAATGGATAGGCGTGCCTTGGACGTCACCAAAACCAAGGCACCCGACACCACTCACGGGCCAGTTCTCACACTAGCCGAGCGACATGCTCGGGATGATCAGTATATGGCCCGCATGTACGGGATGCAGATGCTGCAGTTGCGCATAGGTGGGAGGCCAACAACAAAAGATGAGTTATGGAAGCTCGAGCTAGATTACCCTTTTGGCGAGAATGTTCGGGCTCTATGCCGAGTGGAGCCAGCTTTTGTGGAACTTGTAGATGACGATGTCCCCACTGATGAGGAGACCCGCCATGAGGAATCAGATGTTGAGTCAGATGAGGACAGCAGGGACGATTCGGATATGGGAGACGAGGCAACGACACCTGATGAAAAAGTGGAATACTTAGATTGATCAGGGAGTTTTACCACCCACCTTTGTGATATACTGAATTTTGTGAACACTGGGGACAATGTTCGGTTTAAGTGTGGGATGGGAGTAGTTAGGTGCTGGATGTTTCGTTGTTGTTTTTGTTTTTGTTTATGTTTTGTGTTGTTGTGCCTGTGAAAAATGTGACCCTATGATTTTGTGCATATGTTCTGTACTGTAATTCAGTGTTGTAATGAATGTTAAGCTGTTGTGTGCTGTGGTGAGTTGTTGTCGTTGGTTGGTTGTGTAAATATTTTCTCTTTTTTTCTATTGAAATTATCGATATATTTAAAAAATTTGTTGAATTATTTTATGATTGGGTTTCTCGGCCTTTGTTTTTGGTGCTTTTACCAAGAATAGTGTCACGCCCCGCCCTGGGGGTATGACTGGCACCTGGTGCCCTAGTAGGACCTAGACTGCTATCTGGTGAGCCAAATCACATCTGGTGCCTGGCTGGCTCTAACTCACATTCCTGGGACCAAAGGGCTATATAACGGCGATAAACACAGCCTCCGGCCAACAAGGCTATAGCCACCTGCACCTGAAAAACAGCTAACCAGAACACATACTACTACAGGGGAACCTATGCGGGCCGACAAGGCCACCATACTGTCTAGTTCTCTGTAACTCAACAATAACATGCTAAATAATTACGTGACCGGCAAGGTCACCACTACTGACAGGTTATGGCCACACACGGCCTGTTGGAACAGAAATAACAAATAACTATAACAAGCTACACGGCCTTACACGACCGGCTCAGCTGACCATAGGGAAATATATACAGACTGCAAGCCTCTAGAAATAACAATAGAAATGATCGGGACAGGGCCCCGACCTACCCTTACTATACAACAAAAGAAAACGAAATACACCTCTGGAATTCAGTCTCCGGATGACAGGAGCTGAATACTCAATAGCTGACTGGAATCACAAGGGATCGCCTCCTCGTCTATGAGTACCTGCAGGCAAGTAATGCAGCGCCCCACTGGGCGTCAGTACCACAGGTACTGAGCATGTAAAGCAACTGAAATAGACAACTGAAATGAATAACAACAGTAACATGACATATAAGCAGAAGGTAGCTGAGTCTATCTAGCTGAGAATAACTTGGGAGAGTTTATATATTCTATAACTAAACTGAGCGTACCTGATGTCGTGTCGTCCCACTGTCTATCAGTATCTAATAGCACATAGAAGTATACATAATAATACACACAATACCTGACCGACCCCCATAAGCCGGAAGGTGCCAACCAACACACAGTCTATTTACCCCTACCCGGGTCTAAACCAACCAAAAATAAGTCGCTCCACTCATCTGATAACTGTGAGCTCTTCCTACCGGTCCCCTTGGGTACGTAGCTCAGGCCTTGGCCTCTGACAATAAATTGTGTCTGAGCCCGAAGACTCCTGCCTCTTGGCGCGAGTGTACACGGGGTGTGTAATAAAAACTGCCCCTGGGTGCAAGCACGCAATAGGGTAATTTTATAAAAATCTGTATCTGAAACTGCCCCCGGCCACAAGCGCACATAGAGTGTTCTGCCCCTATAAACAGGGTGGACTGGCTCTGCGCAGAGTAAACTGAACTACCCCTGCAAGCAGGGTGGTCTGGACCATATTATCATGGTGGTCGGCCATCATCGTCCTCTAGGCGGATGGCATCGCTCAGCTGGTGGTGGTATCTGAATCTGGTATCGACACAGCTATAACCTAGGGGCGGTGGGGATGCTAAAAGGGTGCCCACATGCCACAAAGAGTCTCAACAAACAAATAGCACATAGAAATAGCAAGCATGTATAACTGGAAAGACTATCTGGAATCTAACTTCTTATTCTGATTTTTTTCTATACTGAACTGATTCTTACTAATTATACTGATTTTGCAATCTCCGTTTAACTGTACGGCTAATCTGTAGCCATGATACTATCTGTCTGAATGGCTAATCTGTAGCCATAACTGTCTGCCTATCAGATCTTTCTTTACTGACTGTTATTATGCAAATCTGTTCCTTTTTATTCTACAACATGCTTGCTATTCGCATAATAGACTGTAATGAATCTAAGCTACTAACTTGCCCTTGGGCACATGCTTTTCTAACTTTTAGACTGAATATGGTATCACAACGTGAAGTAAGTTTACTGAACTTGCACAATACTTAACATTCAATTTCCAGAAATTCTACTGCGGAGTTTATGGTACTATACAAGGCTAAAGCTACTAACTTGCCGAAGAAACTAGCTTTACACACCTTATCCTCGAACTATCTATTTGTCGGACGAGGCTCGGCCAATACTTCAACTATTTCTCCCAACTGCATTCATAAATATGTCAATTAATACTAAATATAGCTTTATTCTAAAGAACAATGTCACTTTCGATATAATTATAGTCTAAACTTAGGCTTATCGAAAGACGGTCAAAAACTCGCTATTTTCCAGAAGTCCAGAAGGGAGAAATATTCACTTCACAGCTAGGAACACATAGACACTAGTTTTGAACAATTCTACTTACCTTAGCTTGGTAGCTCGATGATTCGTCGGCTGTATTTCACGAAACTAAATCCGTAGGAATGCTCTCTACTGCTAAATACCTCGGTATCTGAGGTTAATTTAGGTTTGGACTGCGTTTGGCAGCGTAATCGGACGAAATTATATTACCCTGTTCGTTCTTTTTCCTTTCTCTGGTTTTCCTCTCTGTTTTCTGGAAATTTTTATGATTTAAATCCAGAATAAACTGAAGTGGGGCTTTATATACTTGAGCCTGGACAAGGCCAACATGTCACAGAGCCAACGTGGAGGCTTCACCTCTGTGACACGCTGCCATCGCGGAGGGGTTCTGCCCGCGATGGTTCGACAGGTTACTCGTCCGGTCTTTTCCCGGGCCTTTCCCCAGCACGTATGGCTTCCAAATATGCTTGACCAACACATGAATAGGCCATCTAGGTGCCGGGAATCCTACAGGGCATAACATTCTCCCCCCTTAAGAACATTCGTCCTCGAATGTGAACTCCTATCTAGGGGACTTCTCAACTTACTACCTTGAAAAATTTCGGCAGAGTCTCCCCTGTAATATGGACTATAGAAAAAACCTGAAATGCAGAAAAGTCCAACACAGGTACTGCACGCAATGCTTTAATATTTACGGGATAACTAAACATCAATCTTTCTCGCTTATACATATACAACCATAAGGTACTACATAAGTAATAATACAGACATACCTGTCGCCTTACTAGGCCTGGAATAGGTGAGGATATCTAGCTTTCATATCTTCTTCAGCTTCCCACGTCATCTCCTCTCGGTTCCTGTTACGCCACAATACCTTGACAGATGCCATATCCTTAGTTCTCGATCTATGAACCTACCTGTCTAGGATGGCGACTGGAACCTCTTCATAGGCCAGCTCTTCGGTAACCTGGATATCCTGGACTGGGACTGCTCTGGATGGGTCTCCTATGCATTTCCTCAGCATAGACACATGAAAGACAGGATGAACGGATTCTATCTCTGGAGGCAAGTTCAACTCATATGCTACTCGGCCTATCCTCCGACGAATCTGATAAGGCCCAACAAACCTCGGACTGAGCTTACCCTTCTTACCAAATCTCATCACCCCTTTCATCGAAGACACTTTCAGAAATACCCAGTCATTCACATTGAACTCCAGGTCTCTACGCCATACATCTGCATATGATTTCTGGCGACTCTGTGCAGTCAATAGGTGTTCTCTAATAAGCTTTACTTTCTCTTCTGACTGCTGAACAATATCTGGCCCAATTATCGCTGATTCCCCTACTTTGAACCAGCCAACCGGCGATCTACACTTTCGTCCGTATAAAGCCTCAAAAGGTGCCATTTGAATAGCCGAGTGATAGCTATTATTATAAGCAAATTCTATCAGTGGCAAATGCTCGTCCCAGCTACCACCAAAGTCTAGCACACACGCTCGCAGCATATCCTCGAGCGTCTGAATAGTGCGCTCAGCCTGTCCGTCTGTCTGGGGGTGGAAAGCTGTGCTCAAATTAATCTGCGTTCCCAGTCCCTTCTGGAATGATTGCCAAAACCTAGCCGTGAATTACGCTCCTCTGTCTAAAATAATGGATACTGGCACTCCGTGCAATCTGACTATCTCTCGGATATACAAGTCCACATAATCTTCAGCTGAGAAAGTAGTTCTGACTAGCAGGAAATGAGCTGATTTAGTCAACTTGTCAACTATTACCCATATAGAGTCACGTCTGTGTCTGGTACGGGGTAATCCTGCCACAAAATCCATATTCACTGCTTCCCATTTCCAGAGAGGTACAGCTATGTCCTGAGTTAACCCGCCTGGCTTCTGGTGTTCTGCTTTCACCTGTTGGCAGTTAGGACACTGGGCCACAAACTCAGCAATTTCCCTTTTCATACCTGGCCACCAGTAGTTCTCTTTGATGTCATGGTACATTTTTGGCGCACCGGGGTGAAGGGAATAACGGGCGTAATGTACCTCGTTCATAATCCGCTGGCGGAGGTCTGAAACATTGGGAACACATAAACGATCTTTACAACGCAGCACTCCATCCTCTGTTACCCGGAACCCTGGCGCCTTCCCTAGCGGAACATAATCTTTAAGCTGAATTAGGTCAGGATCCTCAAATTGCCGTTCTTTCACTTCCACAACCAACGATGACACGTCAGTGTTCTGAATTACCGCTCTACCGTCCTCCATTTTTGCTACACGAAAAGCTAGGCTAGCTAACTGATGTATTTCCCTGACCAATTCCCGCTACTCGGGCTGCAAATACGCCAAGCTCCCCATGGACTTTCGACTGAGAGCATCTGCTACAACATTAGCTTTTCCCGGGTGGTACAAAATGTTCACATCATAATCTTTTAACAACTCCAACCAGCGACGTTGCCGCATATTCAGCTCCCTCTGAGTGAAGATATACTGTAGGCTCTTGTCATCTGTGAAAATATCAACATGGACGCCGTACAGGTAATGTCTCCACATTTTCAAGGCGTGGATCACTGCGGCTAACTCCAGGTCGTGGGTAGGATAATTCCTCTCGTGTTTCCTCAGCTGTCTGGAGGAATATGCAATCACCTTACCATGCTGCATCAACACGCAACCCAACCCAACACCTGATGCGTTGCAATATATTGAATAACCTTCTGTACCTTCCGGCAAGGCTAACACTGGGGCGGAGGTTAATCTATCTTTCAACTCCTGGAAGCTCTGCTCGCATGCCTCTGTCCACTGAAACTTTGTTGCTTTCTGTGTCAGTTTGGTCAGAGGTGCTGCTATGGTAGAGAATCCCTCAACAAACCTCCTGTAATATCCCGCTAATCCCAGAAAACTGCAGACCTCGGTCGGAGTGGTAGGCCTGGGCCATGATTTGACTGCTTCTATCTTTTGCGTGTCAACCTGTATACCAGCATCCGACACAGTATGTCCCAAAAAGGCTAGTGAATTAAGCCAGAATTCACACTTAGAGAATTTAGCATATAACTGGCGGTCCTTGAGGATCTGGAGCACTGTCCGTAAATGAGTCCGGTGATCTGCTTCAGAGCGAGAATACACCAGAATATCATCAATAAACACTATTACAAACAAGTCCAGGAAAGGTCTGAAAATACTGTTCATCAGGTCCATGAATACTGCTGGGGCATTCGTTAACCCAAAGGACATAACTAGAAATTCAAAGTGTCCATATCGGGTCCTGAACGCCGTTTCGGGAATATCTCTCTCACGAACTCGAACCTGGTGATATCTGGACCACAAGTCAATCTTAGAAAAGTATCTGGCTCCCTGTAACTGATCAAATAAATCATCAATCCTGGGAAGCGGGTACTTGTTCTTCACTGTAACTTTGTTTAATTGCCGATAATCTATGCACATCCGGAGTGAGCCATCTTTCTTTCTCACGAATAGAACTGGCGCACCCCATGGTGAAGTACTCGGCCTAATAAAACCTTTATCCAACAAGTCTTTCAGCTGCTCCTTCAATTCTTTGAGTTCTGCAGGAGCCATGCAATAAGGAGGAATCGATATCGGCTGGGTGCCTGGTAATAAATCAATAGCAAAATCTATTTCCCTTTCTGGGGGAATACCAGGTAACTCATTTGGAAACACATCAGGGAACTCGTTCACCGCCGGAACAGACTGGAGTGTCGGAGATTCTGCTCGGATATCCTGAACTCTGAATAGATGGTAAATACATCCCTTAGATATTAATTTCCTCGCCTGAAGGTAGGAAATAAACCTACCTTTTGGCGTAGCGGTGCTGCCCTTCCACTCCCGCACTGCTTCTCCTGGAAAGTGGAATCATACCGTCTTGGTCCAACATTCAACATTGGCAAAGCACGACACTAGCCAATCCATACCCATTATGGCATCGAAGTCTATCATTTCTAGCTCGACCAGATCTACTGTGGTCTGACGATCAGCAACCTCTACTGTACACCCTCGGTAAATTCTGCTAGCCACGATCGAATCACCGACGGGTATGGATATCGAAAAGGGCTGCTGTAATAATTATGGCGCAATATTGAACTTTCGTGCCACAAACGGGGTAACATACGATAGGGTGGATCCTGGATCAATCAGTACATAAATAGGGTATGAGCAGATAATCAATGTACCTGTGACCACGTCAGGAGATGCCTCTGAATCCTACCTCCCTGGTAATGCATAGGTACGGCTGGGGCCTGCACCTTAGCCAGAGGCTCCTGATCTACCTCAGCCCCTATTAACTGAACCTGAGGGTCTGCGCCCTGCTGAGGCTGCTGGAACTCGTGGCCCTGCTGATGCTCTATCCAGATCATCCCGGCTACCCTGTCCCCTGGATGGACAATCTCTCATTAAATGCCCTTCCTGTCCGCAGTAATAGCACCCTGGGAAGCCTTGCCTGCAGGCTCCAGCATGTAGTCGGTGGCATATAGGACACGGGGTAGCTGCAAATCTACTCTGTTCTACCCTCCGCTGCTGAGGTGAGGCTACTATCCGTGAACTGCTACCGGACTGTGATTGACTCCAACGAACAAACTTGCCTCTCTGCTGCTGTAATGGAGGTAAAGATCTGGGTGGCCTATTTGAAAACCGTGGTCTCGGCCCCCTAGGGATTTCCCCTCAAATCTCAGCGGGTCTGCTTCTATGGCGCTGCTCTGAAGTCGCCTGTCTGTCACCCCGCTGCCGCTGTCTCAAGCCCTCAATTGTCTGTGCGAAGGCCTGTACCCTGGCTATGTCCATGTCCTCTCTCATAGTAGCTGTCATGCACGTCTCTATGTACTCTTGATTCAGGCCCATAATAAAGCGGTGGACTCTGGACGACATGGTGTCCACAAATGCTGGAGCATAGCGGGCTAAGGAGTCGAACTGTAAAGAATACTCACGAACGCTCTTGGCCCCCTACTCTAAGTGTAAAAACTGGTCCATCCGGGCCTGTCTGACCTCCCGGGGTAAATATTGGTCCAGGAAGGCCTCTGAGAAACTAGACCAAGTAGGAGGGGCTGCATCTCTTCCCCGAGACCTCTCCCAACTTTCGTACCACAAAACAGTAATATCCCTTAACCGGAACACGGCTAACTCAACTGATTCTGCTAGGGTTACGTGCATGACTCTAAAGATCCTCTACATGTGGTCCAAAAAGTCCTAAGGGTCCTCCGCTGAATTCGACCTTGTAAACTGAGGGGGTCCCAACGCCAAGAATTCTCTGACCCTGGAACTACCTGGCCCACCTAGAGATTCTGCAGCTGCAGGTGGTACTGGTTGACGCTGAGTAGCCAGCATCTGGGTCAACATAACCACCGCACTACATAGCTCCTGATCAGATGAAGTGGGTGCAGGAGCTGTGGGAGGCGGTGCTGCCTCAAGTGGTGTCTGGCGAGGCGGAGACTGCTGGGAGGGTCGAGATGACACCTCCGTATCGCTCTCAGACCGGGCTAAATCTGACTATAAATGAGGCATCCTACTGGTGCCTTCGCCCGCTGCTGTATCCAATCTCCTGCCTGTGGCTGGGTGCCACTGGTCTGCCATAGTATCTGTAAACAAAGAGGGTGGTAAGTTTCAAAAGAACCAACCCTATACTGTACTGTGCTAGGCACAACTAAGTATGGAAAGAAGGGTAACTGTCCTATTATGCCTCGCAGCCTCCTGCCTATGGTATGTGGTGCACAACACATCCATAGACAAGACTCTACTCAGCACGGCTTGCAGACTCCCTGGGACACGACCTTCTCTGATACCAAGTTTGTCACGCCCCGCCCTGGGGGTATGACTGGCACCTGGTGCCCTAGTAGGACCTAGACTGCTATCTGGTGAGCCAAAGCACATCTGGTGCCTGGCTGGCTCTAACTCACATTCCTGGGACCAAAGGGTTATATAACGGCTGTAAACACAGTCTCCGGCCAACAGGCCTATAGCCACCTGCACCTGGAAAACAGCTAACCAGAAACATACTACTACAGGGGAACCAATGCGGGCCGACAAGGCCACCATATTGTCTAATTCTCTGTAAATCAACAATAACATGCTAAATAATTACGTGACCGGCAAGGTCACCACTACTGACTGGTTATGGCCACACACGGCCAACAGGAACAGAAATAACAAATAACTATAACAAGCTGCACGGCCTCACACGATCGGCTCGGCTGACCACAGGGAAATATATACAGACTACAAGCCTCTAGAAATAATAATAGAAATGATCGAGACAGGGCCCCGACCTACCCGTACTGTACAACAAAAGAAAATGAAATACACCTCTGGAATTCAGTCTCCGGATGACAAGAGCTGAATACTCAATAGCTGACTGGAATCACGAGGGATCGCCTCCTCGTCTATGAGTACCTGAAGGCAAGTAATGCAGCGCCCCACTGGGCGTCAGTACCACAGGTACTGAGCATGTAAAGCAACTAAAATAGACAACTGAAATGAATAACAACAGTAACATGACATATAAGCAGAAGGTAGCTGAGTCTATCTATCTGAGAATAACTGGGGAGAGTTTATTTATTCTATAACTAAACTAAGCGTACCTGATGTCGTGTCATCCCACTGTCTATCAGTATCTAATAGCACATAGAAGTATACATAATAATACACACAATACTTGACCGACCCCCATAAGCCGGAAGGTGCCAACCAACACACAGTCTATTTACCCCTACCCGGGTCTAAACCAACCAAAAATAAGTCACTCCACTCATCTGATAACTGTGAGCTCCTCCTACCGGTCCCCTTGGGTACGTAGCTCAGGCCTTGGCCTCTGACAATAAACTGTGTCTGAGCCCGAAGACTCCTGCCTCTGGGCGCGAGTGTACACGGGGTGTGTAATAAAAACTGCCCCTGGGTGGAAGCACGCAATAGGGTAGTTTTATAAAAATCTGTATCTGAAACTGCCCCCGTCCACAAGCGCACACAGAGTGTTCTGCCCCTGTAAACAGGGTGGACTGGCTCTGCGCAGAGTAAACTGAACTACCCTTGCAAACAGGGTGGTCTGGACCGTATTATCATGGTGGTCGGCCATCATCGTCCTCTAGGCGGACGGCATCGCCCAGCTGGTGGTGGTATCTGAATCTGGTATCGACACAGCTATAACCCAGGGGCGGTGGGGATTCTAAAAGGGTGCCCACATGCCACAACGAGTCTCAACAAACAAATAGCACATAGAAATAGCAAGCATGTATAACTGGAAAGACTATCCGGAATCTAACTTCTTATTTTGATCTGTTTCTATACTGAACTGATTCTTACTAATTATACTGATTCTGCAATCTCCGTTTAACTGTACGGCTAATCTGTAGCCATGATACTATCTGTCTGAATGGCTAATCTGTAGCCATAACTGTCTGTCTATCAGATCTTTCTTTACTGACTGTTATTATGCAAATCTGTTCCTTTTTATTCTACACCATGCTTTCTATTCGCATAATAGACTATACTGAATCTAAGCTACTAACTTGCCCTTGGGCACATGCTTTTCTAACTTTCAGACTGAATATGATATCACAACGCGAACTAAGTTTACTGAACTTGCACAATACTTAACATTCAATTTTCGGAAATTCTACTACGGAGTTTATGGTACTATACAAGGCTAAAGCTACTAACTTGCCGAAGGAACTAGCTTTACACACCTTATCCTCGAACTATCCGTCTATCGGACGAGGCTCGGCCAATACTTCAACTATTTCTCCCAACTGCATTCATAAATATGTCAATTAATACTAAATATAGCTTTATTCTAAAGAACAACGTCACTTTCGATATAATTATAGCCTAAACTTAGGCTTATCGAAAGACGGTCAAAAACTCGCTATTTTCCAGAAGTCCAGAAGGGAGAAATATTCACTTCACAGCTAAGAACACATAGACACTAGTTTTGAACAATTCTACTTACCTTAGCTCAGTAGCTCGACGATTCGTCGGCTGTATTTCACGAAACTAAATCCGTAGGAATGCTCTCTACTGCTAAATACCTCGGTATCTGAGGTTAATTTAGGTTTGGACTGTGTTTGGCAGCGTAATCGGACGAAATTATATTACCCTCTTCGTTCTTTTTCCTTTCTCTGGTTTTCCACTCTGTTTTCTGGAAATTTTTATGATTTAAATCCAGAATAAACCGAAGTGGGGCTTTATATACTTGAGCCTAGACAAGGCCAATGTGTCACGGAGCCAACACGGAGGCTTCACCTCCGTGACACGCTGCCATCGCGGAGGGGCTCTGCCGCGGCTCCTCCCGTGATGGTTCGACAGGTTACTCGTTCGGTCTTTTCCCGGGCCTTTCCCTAGCACGTATGGCTTCCAAATATGCTTGACCAACACACGAATAGGCCATATAGGTGCCGGGAATCCTACGAGGCCTAACAAATAGTCCCATTGAACCAAAGTCGTGAATAGTGACCGTTCCGTATGATGGATGGATGACGACCGTCTTAAGGGAAATGTAGTCGATCGGAGTAGTTTTTTTCTTTTCTTTTATTTTCTTTCTTTTGTTTGTTTCCCAAACGTGTCGTTACTTCACGGTTCGGAATTCTTGTTGTGTGTTGTACATGATATTAAGATGCAAAGATGATTCATATGAAAGCATGCAAATATGTAAACATGTTGAGATACCTAGGCCATAGAGTTCGATTCAGTGTGATTGAGGCTTAATATTGAATTCTTGTAATTAGCTGATTGAAAAATCTGTGAATAAGTCTTGAGTTGAGCATGTGCAATGAGTGTGAGGTGAGGTTTCGATTATTCCATGTTATTGTGAAGTGTCTAGAACTTGCCTGGTGTGTGTGCGAAATGAAATGAGGGATGTGTATTGTAGGCCTCCCATGCAACTCCTTAACATGCTGATTCCTCCATAAAACCTTAACTGAAGCTACCTATTTGTTCCTCAGCCTCTGAACTTTTCGATCCAAAATTTCGATCGGAACTTCCTGACAACTGAGACTGTCTTTCAGACTAACGCTGTCCATCGAAACCACCAAGGCTGGGTCACCCAAGCACTTCTTCAAAAGCGATACATGGAACACGGGATGAACTAAAGCCAGGTCTGAAGGCAAGTCCAACTCATACGCCACGTTACCAACTCTCCTCACAACCTAGTACGGACCAACATAGCGGGGACTGAGTTTACCTTTCTTTCTGAACCGCATGACTCCCTTCATGGGAGATACCTTTAGAAACACCCAGTCATCTACATCAAACTCCAAATCTCTTCTCCTCACATATGCATACAATTTTTGATGACTCTGAGCGGTTTTCAACCGGTCCCTTATCAACTGAACCTTCACCATCGCCTCATGAACAGAGTCTGGACCTATCATGGCTACCTCACCAACCTCAAACAGTCCGATGGGAGATCTACACCCTCACCCGTAGAGGGCCTCGAATGGTGCCATCTAGATACTAGAGTGGTAACTATTATTATAAGCAAACTCGATCAAGGGCAGATGATCATCCCAACTACCTTTGAAATCCATCACACATTCCCTCAACATATCCTCAAGAGTCTGAATGGTTCATTCTGCTTGGTCGTCTGTCTAAAGGTGAAAAGTTGTGCTTAGCTTTACCTGAGTCCCGAGCCCTTTTTGAAACGAACACCAGAATTGAGAAGTAAACTGAGTACCTCGATCCAAAATAATAGATAAGGGCACTGCATGAAGCCGAAACAACTCCCGAATATACAACGTAGCATAATCGTCTGCTGAATCCATGGCCTTGACCAGTAGGAAGTATGCAGCCTTGGTCAACCTATCCACCACAACCCAAATGGAGTCGTATTGCCGGCGAGTACTGGGTACACCTGTAATGAAGTCCATATTAATTTCTTTCCACTTCCAAGTGGGAATGGCAATATGCTGAAGTACACCTCCAGGTCTTTGATGCTCGGCTTTTACTTGCTGACAGTTTGGACACTTTGCTACGAACTACACAATGTCCCTTTTCATATCATCCCACCAATAGATTTCTCGCAAATCACGATACATTTTCATGGATCTTGGATGAATAGAATATTTGGTACCATGTGCCTCATGCAATATCTGAACTCTCAAATTATCAACGTCCGGAACACATAGCCGACCCTGGTATCATAGCACACCATCTACTCCTTGGGAGAAAACCTCCATCTTCGGATTCCGCACCACCTCCTTTATCTTCCTCAATATTGGATCCTCATCTTTCCTGGATTTAACATCAACTACCAAGGAGGATTCCGACACATTATGCACAACAACACCGCCATCGATCGAATCGATCAGTCTAACTCCCAGCCTTGCAAGCCGGTGAACATCCTTCACCAACTCCTTCTTTCCCCCATCCACATGGGACACACTCTCCATTGAGAGCCTACTAAGCGCATCCGCTACCACATTAGCTTTGCCCGGGTGGTAAAGGGCACTCATGTCGTAATCCTTAAGTAACTCCAACCACCTCCTTTGCCGCAGATTTAGATCCTTTTGTATGAACACATATTGCAAGCTCTTGTGGTCTGTAAATACATCCATATGGACCCCATACAAGTAATGCCACCAAATCTTCAATACAAACACCACCGCGGTTAATTCAAGATTGTGGGTCGAGTAATTCTTTTCATGCACCTTCTGTTGTCGAGAGGCATAAGCTATCACTTTTCCCAGCTGCATCAATATACATCCAAGTCCAACTCTAGAAGCATCACAATACACCACGAAACCATCGTTACCCTCGAGTAGGGTCAACACTGGTGCTGAGGTAAGTCGAACCTTCAACTCTTGGAAGCTTTGGTCACAAGCCTCCGACCACTAAAACTTCACCTTCTTCTGAGTCAACTTAGTCAAAGGCACTGCAATGGTTGAGAAACCCTCAACAAACCTCCGGTAGTAGCCATCTAAGCCCAAGAAACTTCGAATAACCAAAGGATTCACTGGTCTGGACCAATTCTTCACTGCCTCGATTTTCTTCGAGTCTACTTTTATGCCTTCGCTAGACACCACATGGCCCAAGAATGCCACGGAGTCCAACCAAATCTCGTACTTGCTGAACTTTGCATACAATTGGCTGTCCTTTAGGGTCTAGAGTACTACTCTCAAGTGAGCGACATGCTCCTCCTCGCTCCGAGAGTATACCATAATGTCATCCATGAACACGATCACGAACATATTGAAATATGGCTTGAACACCCTGTTCATCAGGTCCATAAAAGTTGCAGGAGCATTCGTTAGTCCAAAAGACATAACTACAAACTCATAATGACCATACCGTGTCCTGAATGTCGTCTTTAGGATATCACTCTCCCGAAGACTGAGCTAATGATACCCAGATCTGAGATCTATCTTCGAGAAACACTTCGCACCCTGAAGTTAATCGAATAAATCGTCGATACTGGATAAGGGATACATTTTCTTGACAATGACTTTGTTCAACTGTCGATAATCAATGCACATATGAAGGGAACCATCTTTCTTCCGAACAAATAGTACTAGTGCACCCCATGGGGACTGGCTCGATCTAATGAAACCCTTATCTAGAAAATCCTTTAACTGATCCTTCAACTTTTTTAGCTCGGCTGGAGCCATCTTGTAGGGTGGAATAGATATAGGCTGCGTATTGGGAAGGAGGTCAACATCGAAATCAATCTCCCGCTCGAGAGGAATACCTGGAAAATCATCAGGAAAGACCTCTAGATACTCACGTACTATTGGAACTGACTGGATAGTAGGGGTTTCGGCTTCACGTCCTTAACCCTAATTAGGTGATACATGCAACCCTTGAAATCATCTTCCTGGCCTTGAGGTAGGAAATGAAGCGACCTACAGGCACAGCTAAACTACCCTTCCATTCCAAGACTGGCTCACCCGGGAATCTGAACTATACTGACCGGATCCTGTAGTTAATAGACTAACTTTACTAGATCTTCTGAGGTGACCTTATGGCGAACTAAGACCGGGAAATCTTTATACACCCGTCTAGCTATAACTGAGTCACCTACTAGAGTAGAAACTGAGAAGGATTCTGATAAGACATTGGGACTGACTCCGAAGCTACTGGCTACATAAGGTGTCACAAAGGACAAGGTGGCCCTTGGATCTAATAATGTATAAACATCAACATGGAAGACTCGTAACATACCAGTAACCACGTCTGGGGATACCTCCTGCGCCCTACGGGATGCTAGGGCACAAAATCTGTTCTGGCGCTGACCGCCAGCTGCACTGGTAGATGCCCCCTGATGTGCTGAGTGAGGGGGTGGGGCTGCTAAGCTAGAAGCTGGGCCACGGCCCCCAACCTTATCCTGTCTCACTGCTGGACAATCTCTAAGCATGTGTCCGGGTTGCCCGCACCCAAAACACGCACCTGAACCTGCCAAGTACTGGCCTTTATGCCCTCAACCACATCGGCGTCAAGCTGGAACACCTGAATCTATGGTCCTACTGCTCTGAACCCTCGAGACTAATGCTCGTCCTCTCTGATCATTCCAGGCCAAGATGGCACACTCAAGATTGATGAAGCTTGGGCGAATGATCTTCAGTGGCTCTGTTGACGGCGCCCACCGTTGGGCCTCTGTTGGGAAAATTTGTGGTCCTCAGTCCTGGCCCTCTTGACCTCTCTCTCTCTCTCGAATGTGTCGCCTCCATCTTCTAGGCGTACAACACCATCCGAGGGAAGTTCATATCCTGATGGAGCATAGCAATCCTGCATTCCTTATCCAAGTAACCTGCTATCCCATGCACAAACCTGCTCACTCGCGCCCTCTGGTCAGCCACTAACTCAGGAGCGTACTTCAATAGGCGAGTGAACTCAAGGGAATACTCTAGTACTGTCATCCTCCCTTGCTTCAGATTTATGAACTCAGTTGCCTTTAGCTCCCTCATCTCCCAAGGGAAGAACCAATCAAGGAATGCAACCTGAAACTCCTCCCAAGTGACTGGACCTGCTCCAGCGATCCTGCTATCCTTCGATTCACGGAACTAGATATGCGCAACCCCCTTCAACTGATAGGAGGCCAACTCCACTCACTCAACACTACTCACCCCCATAACCTGGGTGATCTTGACAATCTCATCAATGAAGTCATGTGGGTCCTCACCTACCTTGGACCCCAAGTACTCCGGCGGATTCATCCTCAAGAAATAACTGACTCGAGCGGCCGCCGCATTGCCATTCTACGGTACATGCGCAACGGCCTGCTGATTGACCTGAGCGGTCAAGGCCTGCGCAAGCATCTGGATAGCGGCCTGGAACTTAGCGTGAGGGGCTGGCTCCAGTGCCTGAGGCTCCTAAACTGGTAGGACTGGTTGATGCCCACGACCTATGCCATCCTCGTGGCCTTCACCATCTCCATTTCTCCTTCCATTCATCCTTCGAGGATTCATGAATCTGCAATTGCGAATAGCACGAATTAGAAGGATAGAAAGACTCTTCATCGAACGAAATAGATCATGAAAGATGGGAGTATTTCCTAAAACGTTTTGTAGCCTCTTCGTCATAAGTGTGACACGCTTCACACCCATGAAAAAGACTCTACTTTATGCGGCTTTAAGACTCCTTAGGACACTCCAAGTCTATGGCTATGATACCAAGTTTGTCACGACCCAAGAGGGAACCCGGATCATAGACACGGGATAAGGCACCCCAAGAGACCCCAAGTCAACCCATGGCATAAGCATTCACTATCTCATTCCATAAACATGAAGGAAACATAAATATAACTCAGCAGAAGTCTAGCTTAGCATAACAACACAATAAACATCTGAGTTGAATACATGTGTAAGTCTGAATAGCCTCTAATCTAGATGAGCTAATGGGACAACACCCCCAACTAGCTCAAAAATACTAAAATCGAAAGTACGCTAAAAATAACCGAAAGTCTAGTCCTTGGAGGATGAGGACTCACCAAGAAGCAAATGCTAACTCTGATAGCGGCTACGAATGGGGCTGAACCTAAGAACCGGATCCTGCATCATGAAACGATGCAGCATAGGAAGCATGCAATCAGTACCTAAAATGTACTGAGTATGCAAGGTAAGTAAAACCTCTTTGATAATAAAATTAGCTAATTCCATTCATTCATATATGTATAATAAACTTTAAGAGTAAGTGGGAGGACACATGCATTAATTCTGAAATCGAACTTTATCATAACGTGCTCATGCATGGCTTCAGAACATCATGACTAATTCGAATGACTCAAAGCTAAATCATAACATTTATATCAAAAGCTGAACAATGAGTCAGACCTTTCTTTCCGAACATACATGCATAAGATAATTATCATGAGTAATGGATATGCAAATTCAAATGATATAGACAATGCGAGACTTGTCACTTAACTGACATACCACGATAGAGCTTACGTGGTCCCAACTATCACACTCAAGTGGGTAGAGTCATCCATAATCTTGCCAGGGCGATGGACGATACCATGATATCGATATCAAGTTCAAAGGGCCAATTGGGCTGGGGATAGCTCACAAGGGAGGTCCCAACAATATAATAGAATCAATCCTACGTTGGCGCATAGTATTGGGGCATAGGGTAGTCGACCCTTGGCCCGCTCGGTGCTGGACTCTTCTCCCAAAACATGCAATGCTCTACATCGTATAAATACGAAGCTCAACATCGTCTACTAATGAAGCTCAACATGAAGTCATGCATAAACTCAACATCGTATGAAACGAAGCACAACATTTTCTATTGACAAAGCTCATTATGAAATCATGAATGCATTAGACATCATATAAATATGAAGCTCAACAATGTCGTCTTGACAAATCTTAGAATGAAATCATGTTTAGACTCAACATCATGCAAAATGAAGCTTAATGACAACATACATCTCAATTATGAAATTTATACATATGAGAAGCTTTATTACGACACATACCACAAGCTCAAGGATAGTGGGAGGCTTTCCTCCAAAATCATGTGGTAAGGCTACTTTAGAATTATCACTTCATTATCATCAATATAGAGACCTTACCTAAAACCTTATCATTCTTGAACCCATTCAAATCATTTGAAAACATTTTAATTTGGGAGGTTTCACTCCAAAATGAAATATTATAATCAATTCAATAAAATCAACATTCATACTCAACTTGGGCACTACCCAAAGCTTCATCCTACATTGGTTTATTTAACCTTCTTTGAAAACATCATCAAAATCACGGGTAAGATTGAAAACATGAACTTCATCATCTATTCCCTCATCATCACATTATCATAGAAACTCTCCACACATGGGCGTTTTAGATTTAATTTTTAGAAAATAAATTTTTGTAAAATAAATTAAGATAGAATCCTCCCAAGCTCAATAAATCATCAATATCAACTCGATTAATCATACCCATGAGCAGAAAGATAGAAATCATGCAATTGAGTGAAAACTCATACTTGATCATCACTAATAAGTCATAAATTAATATGGAATGGGCATGGGTGTGGAAGAAAGCACTCATTCATAGCCTTACATATCTAGGATTGAAGAATCTTATCTCTTCCTAATTACCTAGCTGAGAATTCCCTTGAAATCCTTGAATTTCTCCTCACTTTCTCCCCTTCAAGCTCTCACCCTAGCATGCATGAAGAAAATGGCCTTGATGGGTTTATCTCAGCTTAAAACCCTCTATTACGAGCTCAAAACGACGTAGTATAGGCCCTTAGAACTTAGGAATTACGGAAAAGCCCTTATTGAAGTCACTGAAAATAACTGTCGGGGGGTCCTAACGGACGACCTGATGACTCGTTACTAGGGCTCACAATCCGTTTGATCACCTGTCAAGTACATTTCCTCATCATTAAAGAAATTTCCAATGTCTTGGAAACAGCTAACCTAACGGGTCGTTACGACTGATGACGACTCGTCGGGTGCCACCCGTTAGGTACACTGATAAGCCTTGTTAACTTTCCCCGGGGCTAACCAATGACTAACTTGACGACTTGGGTGACTGACCACGAGTCGTTACATCCCCCGTGAGGACCTCGAGTCCTCCAACATCTTAGGCCTTCTTCACGAGCCACCTAACGACTCGTTATGACTCATCACGAGTCATCAAGTGACCCGTTCTGCAACTGTTGCAACATTTTCCAGTTTTTCTCCTGTTCACTTTTGGGTTCAATTCTTGAATTCTCGGGGTATAACATAAGGAGTCACCAATAGGCTGAGAATGCTAACTCCTAGAATCTGGCTAGCGGCGGGAATAAACCTGAACATCTGAGCCTGTATCATGAAATGATTCAGCATAGCGTGTGTGGTCAGTACGTGGAATGTACCATGTGTGCAAGGTAAGTAAAACTGCTAAGTAAAAATAAAAAATCATGCATATCATATCACATTTCATCATAACATTCTAAGAGTAGGTCTTGCATGTTGTTACCTGTAAACATGATTAAAATATAATTGAATATCATAACTGAATCGAATGACCCAAAGCTGGAACTGATTATTCATAAGTAAAATTGAACCTTGGGTCAAACCTACTGAAAACATAATATCATGACTGATGAACATACATAACTGAAATCATTAGGAATAATAGGAGACTCGTCATATAACCGACATTACCATGATAGAGCTTACGTGGTCCCGACTATCATACTCGAGTTGATAGAGTCGTCTAGAGCCTTGCCAGCACTAAGGACGCTACCATGATATCGATATCAAGCTGAAGGACCCTTGGGGGCAGAAAAAGCTCACAAGGGAGGTCCTAAATAATATGAACATACCTACATTGGCATGTAGTTTTGAGCCATAGGGTTGACCGAACCCTTAGCCTACTTGGGCTAGACACTACTCCTAAAAACATGCATATTCTCTCCATTATTTTTCCACGAAGCTGAACCATCATCTTGTGATGAAGCTGAATCGTAACAATACATGCATAATCTGAAAACATATCATAAGGAGCCTTGGCTAAAACCACACCACAAGCTTAAAAATGGGAGTCTAGACTCCAAAACCATGTGGTAAGCTAATAACATGAAATTGAGATAAATCATGAAACATACTTTATCATATGGGTTGCCCAAACTTAAAAATACTTGAAATAGACTTTGATAGTCAAAAATATGAATATAGACATATGTAATTCGAAATCATACTTGCGTCATAAACATCTCATCATACTTAGAATCATAGATCATAATCTCATCTTTTCATGAACTTTCATAATTGGGCATTATAATTGTAAGACTTTGAAAACATGAATTGTAATTGAAAACATTATAAAACATGTCCATGAATATGAATTCAACATTAGAAACATGAATAGAGTATACCCATGATAGATACTTAAAGAATTCACAAGTTGGGTTAAAACCCCATAGATTCATCAACTTAGAATTTCCATGAATTTGAGAAGGAATTGGGCATGGGAGTGGATGGCTATAGCCATTTATAAACCTCATACCTAGGTGCTTCTAAATTTCACACCCCTTCTTGAATGCCCAAATAAAATTTGGAGAAGAACTTGATGAATTCTAGGCTTGATCAACCTTAGGAGCTTCTAGGCTTGCATGCATGGAGAGGTATAGGTTTAGAATGAGTTAAACCCTCTTAAAACACACCTATATGAGCTTAAAACGACATAGTTTAGGTCCTAGGAGCTTAGGAGCCCTTACTAAATTCGCAGAAAAATTACACTGCTAGTCCCAACGAGGGACTGGACAACTCGTCACTTAGGACCACGACTCATGGCCTGCACCCATATACAAGTAACCATGAGAGACACCACAACTCGTGGTATACCTAACAACTTGTGATGACCAATCGTTGGGAACATTGCGCACAATATTAACCTTCGTGTCGGTCTTGACCACGACTAGCTCCATGACTCATTGCCCTGACCGTGAGTCGTGACTTGTCTCGTGGTCAACCCCCAAATCAAAATCTCAGCCAACTCCTCCCTCCTTTATATGAGTTACTAACGACTCGTTGAGTACTTCACGGGTCACTGGATAACTCATTCTATGACCTAGTGCAGAAATTTTTATTTTCTCTGTTTAAGCCCTCAGGTCTGATCTTACGGCTTTCGTGGTATTACGGATGACCTTCTCAAGTATGCATAGCTTTTACAAGTATCATGTCTATGTTAATGGATGACTCATGGGCCTCCTTTATTGCTATTTCATGTATTTCAAGCATGTTCATATATCTTATGATTTTTACTAGCTCATGTACTTCAAGTGTAATACCCCGGGAAGGCCTAAGAATAGACCCGAGAGTGGAATTTGAAAAGTGCAGAAAACTGGCAAAATATCACAGGATAAACCATGGAACGACTCGTGGTATCAAACCATGCGTCATTGTATGTTGTCGTTGGTTAGGGGAATGTTGGTGGAAGTGGAGATAACGAGTGGTATGACGACTGTTTTGAGATACAATGGGTTGTCCTTTTTGGTCGTGGTTAGGATCAGGCTGGGTGGCAGTGTGAACCACGAGAGACAGGACATACTCGTTGTGGGAAACAAAGAGCCATCGTTAGCTATCGTGGGAAGGAGTTAGGATCTTCAGGAGGCCTTCAACGGGTTGAGACCACGATTCGTTGGAAGTAACCATGGGTCATGGTGAGGCTCGTGGTAAGTGGGATCAGATTTTATAATGAGCAAACAATGGACGGTGCAACGGATCGTGGTTTCATAGGACGAGTCATCCTGTCTGTCTGTTCGTTAAGTTTCGAATAGTCCATACACTGAGAGACAGGACAGGCCGTGGGTGGTTTCCACGACCCGTTGGTACCACTCATGGGTTCCATCCGGCCAATTTTCAAGATAGGTTCATTAAGGGTATTTTTGACTTTTTCATGATATAAGGCCCTAAACTACATCGTTTTTGGTATTTTCTGAGTGTGATAAGATGGGTTAAGTCCCTAATGCATGCCCATTCCCATGTAAGAGCTTTTAGAGAGATTTAAGGGAGATTCAAGGTCTTCTTCTCCAAGTTTCCATCAATTCCTTTATGGGTGTTCAAGAAACATTGAAATCAGTCCTTTTCCAGGTATTTAAGGCTATCAATGGGTGATTTCTTCCACACCCATTCCCATCCTCTATAGTTTTTAAAAAAAATTATTAAAAATACATGGGGTTTTGAAGATGCTTTTTATAAAACTCTAATGATTTAATAATGAGTTTTGTGATTTCAGAATCTCATCATATAGGTTTTGATCAGTTTTCATTATTTAAACCATTTATAATTTTATCAATTTTGATTTCTATGAAATTAAGCCTAATTATGCATGACCTATGATGAATCGATCTTATGATCTTCTCTTTGGATGATGATATTTACAAACCCAGCATGATTTACAATTTGAATTATTAATTTATGATATTACCCATCATGATTTTATGAAATTCAAGTTATATGCATGATTTACAAGTATGTGTGAACCTTATGAATCATGATTTATGCTTTGGCCGACTCACTGGCCTCGTTTCATGGCTAGTTCACGTATGTACAAGTATATTTATGATTATCATGATTTAACTAGCCCATGAACTCATTCATGTTATACTATGAGCATTATATATGTTATGGGAGTAGTATCAAACACCTAGTAGGTTCGGGGCTCAGGTTAAGCCCCGGATCTGATGAACTACGTGCCACTGTAGGTATGTTGGGACCCCTTTCATGACTGTCCCTGGCCCAAATGGCACTTTTCATGGTGATATCACACTTTCATGGTCCTACCCTTGGCAAGGTACGGACACCCTTCGACACCCTCCCAACTAGGGTTACAAGTCGGGCTTCATGTGTGCTCATATGGGTTATGTCGGTTAAGAGAATCTCCCATTGTTCCTCATGATTTATGCATGTTATGATTATGTATATTGACTCAAGTTATGTTAATTAAAGATCTTCTATTATGATTATGACTATGTTATGCTACGAATGTTTTGAAAACCTTAAGTCGTACGATAGGTTATGATGATTTACAGTAAGAGCATGTTGTCCTACTCTTCTTATTACTTATGGATTTTTATAAATGTTTTAAATGACCTTTTTACTTACCTTGCATACTCGGTACATTCCACGTACTGACCACATACTTTCTAGGTTGTATCATTTCATTATACAGGTCCCGGTTCTCAGGCTCATCCCTACTAGTAGCTAGTCTCAGCCTTGCTCTTAGCGTAATTGGTGAGTCCTCATGTTCCAAGGGATACATGTTCACACTCTATGTAATTTCTTTTAGTTTTTGGATGTTGGATTAGTTGGGGAAATGTCTCGTTAATCTGCCTGTCATGTTTAGAGGCTTATCAGATAAAAAGTTGTATTCCAGCATATTATATAAGTATCGTGTTGTTCTTCCCCTTATGTTATGTTATAATTACATTCTTTATGTTAATTCTTCCTCTCATGTAATTGAATTAGATGTATGCTCATTGCATGGGTTGACTTGGGGTCTCTCAGGGCTCGTCATCCCGTGTCTATGATCCGCATGTATGTTTGGGTCGTGAAAAACTTGGTATCAGAGCCATAGGTTTAAAGTGTCCTTGGAAGTCTTAAAGTTGTGTTGAGTAGAGTCTTTTTCATGGGTGTGAAGCATGCCACACTTATGAAGAAGAGGCTACTAGACGTTTAGGAAATGTTCCCTTCTTTCATGATCTATGTAGTGCGATGAACGTCCTTTACTCTTCTAATTCGTGCTATTCGCGTTTTTAGAATCATGCCTCCATGTCGAGTTAATGTTAGGAGGAATGAAAATGGTAAAATCATGAGGGTGCCCATGATGGTGAGCATCAGCCAACTCCAGTCGTTCATGAGGAGCATGCACCAGAGCCAGCCGCCCACGCTGAGTTTAGGGCGGCGATTCAGATGATGGCACAGGCTTTGATAGCTCAACTCAAGAATCAGATCGTGGCACATTATCCGCAAAATAGGAATGCATAAGCTACTAGGGTGAGGGACTTTTTGAGGATAAGCTCTCCAGAGTTCACAGGGTCAAAGGTAGACAAGGACCCACATGACTTTATTGAGGAAATTCTAAAGATCACCTAGGTTATGGGGGTGAATAACGTGGAACATGTTGATTTGACCTCCTATCAGCTCAAGGTGGTAGCACATATATGGTTTAAGCAATGAGAGATGCTAGGACAGCGGGTGCAGGCCCAATAGGTCGGGATGAGTTCCACACCGCATTCATGGATTGGTTCTTCCCTCGGGAGATGAGGTAGCTTAAGGCATCCGAGTTTGTTAATTTGAAGCAAGGCAACATGTCGGTCCAGGAGTATGCCTTGGAGTTCACTCGGCTATCTAAATATGCTCCGGAGTTTGTGGCGGATCAGTGGGCTTGGGTGAGCCGCTTTGTGCATAGAGTAGAAGATTACTTGGACAAAGATTGTCGTATCCCCATGCTTCACTGGGACATCGACTTTCCCCGTATTATATTGCATGCCCAGCAGATGGATTCGGTCTATAAGAGGTAGAGAGAGACCAAGAGGGTCAGGATCGATAGCTATGGGGTTTCTCAGGCCAGACTAGGGGGTGGACCACGTCAGCAGTCCCAGCATAGGTTTATTTCCCCAGATCCATCATTGGCTAGCACGTCGTCCAAGTTCAGAGGTGACCAGAGGAGCAGGGCTACTGGTTCGGGGGATCATGGTAGCATGCAAGTGGAGCGCACCTTCCAAGTTTGTGCAAAGTGCGGCAAGAACCACCCGTAAAGGTGCCTGGTCGGTGCGGATGCTTATTTCCGGTGTGGAAAACCCATACACAGGATTAGAGATTGCCCTACAGCCAGTTCTACCGCTCCAGCAACATGACCCCCTCAGCAGGGTGCCTCCACTAGTTGAGCAGGCGGTCGGCGCCAAAACCAATTTAATGCCCTAGTACCCCGCCAGGAGCAGGAGGCGTCGCCAAATGTGGTCACGGGTATGTTGCAAGTCTTTCATGTTGGTGCATATGCCTTGTTAGATCCAGGAGCTACGTTATCTTTTGTGACCCTTATATTGCTAGTAGTTTTGGAATTAGTCCTGAATTTTTGTCAGAACCGTTCTCTATATCCACTCTAGTCGGTGAATCAGTGGTAGTTAGGCGAGTATATAGAGGTTTCCCCATCACTGTGTTGTATAAGGTTACCTTCACAGACTTAGTGTAGTTAGCTATGATTGACTTTGATATCATCTTCGGTATGGATTGGTTGTTTGTATGTTATGCTTCGGTTAATTGTAGGACGTATGCAGTGGAATTTTGATTTCTGGGTGAGTCAGTTTTAGAATGGAAGGGTAACTTAGTTGTACCAGCCGGTCGGTTTATTTCATATCTGAAAGCCAGGAAGATGATCTCTAAGGGTTGCATGTAAAACCTAGTTAGGGTTAAGGATGTGGAGTCCAAGACCCCGACTATTCAGTCAATTCTAATGGTGTGTGAATATCCGGAGGTGTTTCCCGATGGTTTGCTAAGTGTACCTCCGGAGAAAGAAATAGATTTCGGCATTGATCTATTACCTGATACGCAGCCTATCTCCATTCCTCCTTACAGGATGGCTCCAACCAAGCTAAAAGAGTTGAAGGAACAGTTGAAGGACTTATTGTGTAAGGGTTTCATTAGACCGAGCAAGTCTCCATGGGGTGCACCGGTTCTCTTTGTTCGAAAGAAGGATGGATCCCTTTGGATGTGCATTGATTATTGACAGCTTAATAAGGTCAACGTCAAGATAAGGTACCCCTTTCCCAAGATCGATGATTTATTTGACCAGCTCCAGGGTGCTAGATGTTTCTCGAAGATAGATCTCAGGTTCGGATATCACCAGCTAAGAGTTCGGGAGTATGATATTCCAAAGACAGCCTTTAGAACCTGATATGGCCACTATGAGTTTGTAGTTATGTCTTTTGGAATAACCAATGCTCCTGTAGCTTTTATGGACCTGATGAACAAGGTGTTCAAGCAATATCTGTACATGTTCGTGATCATGTTCATTGATGATATTCTTATATACTCCCGGAGCGAGGAGAAGCATGCCGCTCATTTGAGGATAGTGCTGCAGACCCTCAAGGATCATCAGTTGTATGCAAAGTTTAGCAAGTGTTAATTTTGGCTAGACTCAGTGACATTTTTCGGTCACGTGGTATCAAGTGAGGGTATAAAAGTAGATTCACAGAAAATCAAAGAAGTGAAGAATTGGCCCAGATCGGTGAATCCTTCAGAAATTTGGAGTTTCTTGGGCTTAGCAGGCTACTACCAAAGATTTGTAGAGGGAATCTCATCAATTGCAGCCTAATTGACCAGGCTGACTCAAAAAAAGATAAAATTTCGATAGTCGGAGGCTTGTGAGAAAAGCTTCTAGGAATTGAAGACCTGACTCACTTCAGCACCAGTGTTGACTTTACCCGAGGGTACTGATGGCTTTTTTGTATATTGTGATGCCTTGAGAGTCGGACTGGGGCGTGTGTTGATGCAGCGTGGGAAAGTGATAGCATATGCCTCACGACAGCTGAAGGTTCACGAAAGGAATTACCCGACCCATGATCTTGAGTTGGCTGTAGTAGTGTTTGCATTGAATATATGGCAGCATTACTTGTATGGATTCCACGTGGAAATGTTCACGGATCACAAGAGCTTTCAATATGTGTTCACACAGAAAGACCTCAATCTTCAACAAATGAGGTGGTTGGAATTACTAAAGGACTACGATATGAGTGTCCTTTACCACTAGGGCAAGGCCAATGTGGTTTCGGATGCGCTTAGTAGGTTCTCTATGGAGAGTGTGTCCCATGTGGATGAGGGAAAAAAGGAGTTGGTGAAAGAGGTCCACCGACTTACAAGGTTTGGGGTTAGATTGATCGAATCAACCGATGGCAACGTTGTTGTGCAGAATGGGTCAGAATCATCCTTGGTGGTTGATGTCAAATCTAAGAAGGATGAGGATCCGATCTTGAAGAATCTAATGCAAGTGGTGCGGAGTCAAAAGGTGGAGGTTTTCTCCCAAGGGGTAGATTGTGTTCTACGATACCAGGGTCGGCTATGCGTACCAGACGTTGATAATTTGAGAGTTCGGGTTGTGTATGAGGCACATGGTACCTGGTATTCCATCCATCCGGGATCCACAAAGATGTGTTGAGACTTGCAGGAAATCTATTAGTGGGATGGTATGAATAAGGATATCACAGAGTTCGTAGCCAAATGTCCAAATTGTCAGCAAGTGAAAGTCGAACATTAAAGGTCGGGAGGCGTACTTTAGGATATCAGCATCCCCACTTAAAAGTGGGAAGAAATTAACATGGATTTTATTACAGGTCTACCCCGTACTCACCAGCAATACGACTCCATTTGGGTGATGGTCAACAGGTTAACCAAGGTTGCACACTTCTTACCAGTCAAAACCATGAATTCAGCGGACAATTATGCCAAATTGTACATCCGAGAGTTGGTTTGACTTCATGGAATGACCTTGTCTGTTATTTCAGACCGAGGTACTCAGTTTACCTCTCAATTTTGGTGTTCTTTTCAAAAGGGACTTGGGACTCAAGTTAGTCTCAGTACGGCCTTCCATCCGCTAACAGACGGTCAGGCAGAATGAACCATTCAGACCCTCGAGGATATGTTGAGGGCATGTGTTATGGATTTCAAAGGTAGTTGGGATGATCATTTTCCCTTGATCGAATTTGCCTATAATAACAGTTATCACTCTAGTATCCAGATGGCACCATTCGAGGCTCTTTACGGATGAAGGTGTAGATCGCCCATCGGATGGTTTGAGGTTGGTGAGGCAGCCATGATAGGACCTGACTCGGTTCATGAGGCCATTGTAAAGGTCCAGTTGATAAGGGACCGGTTAAAAACCGCTCAGAGTCATCAGAAAATGTATGTTGATGTGAGGAGAAGAGATTTGGAGTTTGATATGGATGACTGGTATTTCTAAAGGTATCTCCCATGAAGAGAGTTATGCGGTTCGGAAAGAAAGGAAAACTCAGTCCCCTCTATGTTGGTCCCTACCGAGTTGTGAGAAGAGTTGGTAAGGTGGCGTATGAGTTGTACTTTCCATCAGAGTTATCTTCAGTTCATCCCATCTTTCATGTGTCGCTTTTGAAAAAGTGTTTGGGTGATCCAGCCTTGGTAGTCCCGGTAGCTAGCATTGGGGTAAAAGACAGCCTCAGTTATGAAGAAATTCCCGTTGAAATCTTGGATCGTTAGGTTCGCAAGTTGAGAAACAAAGAAGTTGCTTCAGTTAAGGTTTTATGGAGAAATCAGCATGTTGAGGGAGCTACATGGGAAGCCAAAGCAAATATGATGGCTAGATACCCAGATTTGTTCTCTATCGGCGCAGTTCCGGCTTGAGGTACCAGTTTTTTCCCTATAACCCCATCTTGTTTTCATGTTCAGTTCATGTGTACAAGTTTCTTTTATGTGTATAAATGTGTATGTGAGGTATGAGGTCATTTCAGCTATGTGGTTTTATTCGAAGGTAGTCATTCCGTGAAAGTTTCAATTAAAATCATCAGTATAGGGCTATGATAAATTTTATGTTTCTATTTGCTGCTTGTTTCCTGCATTCGAGGACGAATGTTTCGAAAGGGGAGATATTGTAATACCCTGGGAAGGCCTAAGAATAGACCCGGAACTGGAATTTGAAAAGTGCAGAAAACTGGCAAAATATCACAGGACGGACCATAGAATGACTTGTGGTATCAAACCATGAGTCATTGTATATTGTCGTCGGTTTGGGGAATGTTGGTGGCAGTAGAGATAACGAGTGGTATGACGACCCGTCATGAGATACAACGGGCTGTCCTTTTTAGTTGTGGTTAGGATCAGGCTGGGTGGTAGTGTGAACCATGGGAGACAAAAAGACTCGTTGTGGGAAAGAATGAGCCCTAGTTAGCTGTCGTGGAAAGGAGTTAGGATCTCAGGAGGCCTTCAACGGGTTGAGACCATTATTCATTGGAAGTAACCACATGTCATGGTGAGGCTCGTGGTAAGTGGGATCAGATTTTATAATGAGCAAACAACGGACGGTGCAACGGATCGTGGTTTCGTAGGATGAGTCTTCCTATCCGTCTGTTGGTTATGTTTCGAGAGAAGGCATTTAACAGTCCATACAACGAGAGGCATGACGGGTCGTGGGTGGTTTCCATGACCCGTTGGTAGCACTTGTGGGTTCCATCCAGCCAATTTTTAGGGCAGGTTCATTAAGGGTATTTTCGACTTTTTCATGATATAAGGCCCTAAACTACGTCGTTTTATGTATTTTTTAGTGTGATAAAATGGTTTAAGTCCCTAATGCATTCCTATTCTAATGCATGATCTTTTAGAGAGGTTTTAGGGAGATTAAAGGTCTTCTTCTCCAAGTTTCCATCAATTCCTTTGTGGGTATTCAAGGAACATTGAAATCAGTCCTTTTCCAGGTTTGTAAGGCTATCAATGGGTGATTTCTTCCATACCCATGCTCATCCTCTATGGTTTGTACAAAATTTATTAAAAACACATGGGGTTTTGAAGATGATTTTTATAATAGTCTAATGATTTGATAATTGGTTTTGTGATTTTAGAATCTCATCATGATCTATAGGTTTTGATCAGTTTTCATTATTTAAACCATTTATAAGTTTATCGATTTTGATTTCTATGAAACTAAGCCTAATTATGCATGACCCATGATGAATCGATTTATGATCTTCTCTTCAAATGATGATATTTACAAACCCAGCATGATTTACGATTTGAATTTATAGATTTTATGATATTACCCATCATGATTTTATGAATTTCAAGCTATATGCATGATTTACAAGTATGTACGAACCTTATGAATCATGAATTATGTTTTGGCCGACTCACGGGCCTCATTTAATGGCTAGTTCACGTATGTACAAGTATGTTTATGATTATCATGATTTAACTAGCCATGAATTCATGCATGTTATACTATGAGCACTATATATGTTTTGGGAGTAATATCGAACACCGAGTAGGTTCGGGGCTCAGGTTAAGCCCAGGATCTCATGAACTACATGCCATTGTAGTACGTTGGGAACCCTTTCATGACTTTCCCTGGACCAAATGGCCCTTTTCATGGTGATAACACAGTTTCATGGTCCTACCCTTTGCAAGGTACGGATACCCTCCTGACTAGGGTTACAAGTCGGGCTTCATGTGTTCATATGGGGTATGTCAGTTAAGAGAATCTCCCACTGTTCCTTATGATTTATGCATGTTATGATTATGTATATTGACTCAAATTATGATAATTATGGCTCTTCTATTACGAATATGACTATGTTATGCTACAAACGTTTTGAAAACCTTAAGCTTTATGATAGGTTATGATGATTTACAATACGAGCATGTTGTCCTACTCTTCTAATTACTTATGGATTTTTATACATGTTTTAAATGACCTCTTTACTTACCTTGCATACTTGATACATTCCACATACTTACCGCATACTTTCTATGTTGTATCATTTCATGATACATATCCCGATTCTTAGGCTCATCCCTGCCAGTAGCTAGGCAGCCTTGGTCTCAGCATAATTGATGAGTCCTCATGCTCCGAGGGCTACATGTTCACACTCTATGTAATTTCTTTCAGTTTCTAGATGTTGTATTAGTTGGGGAGTTGTCCCATCAATCCGCCTGTCATGTTTAGAGGCTTATAAAAAAAAGTTGTATATCGCCGTATTGTATAAGCATCGTACTATTCTTCCCCTTGTGTTATTTTATAATTATGTTTTTTATTTTAAGTCTTCTGCTCATGTGATTGAATTAGATGTATGCTCATGCCATAGGCTGACTTGGGGTATCTCGAGGCTCGTTGTCCCGTGTATACGATCTGGGTGTACGTTTGGGTTGTGACATCAAGTATGTTTCATAATTACAATGCAAGTCATGTGCATGTTTCTGGGAGTAGTGTCTAGCATCGAGTAGGCTAGGGTTTCAAGCAAAACCCAGGTCCCAGAATTATGTGTCACCGTAGGATAAGGGATCTTCGATATTAGAGAATGTTTCCCTTAGCTCGAGGAGTATGGGATTCTTGCTATTGGAGAGTGTCTCCCTTGCCTTAATGGGTGCATGCAGGGGTCATCATTATTGGATATTGTCACCCTGAGTCATGAGTGATATCACACCATGTCTTCATCCCTTGCCTTGGCAAGCTTGGAGCGGCTTTGCTCACTTGAGCGAGATAGTTGGGGAATCATGCAAGCTCTATCATGATGGTGTCCATTATGATGAGTCTCCCGTTGTTCCTCATGATTTTAGTTACTCATGTTCATAACTATGATATTATGTTTCACAACAGATTTGACCCAATGGTCTCTTATGAGCTTTTACTTACGGTTTTACTAAGCATGTTTTACTAAGCATGTTTTACTTACCTTACATACTTAGTTCATTCGAAGTACTAACTGCATACTTTATGCTATATCATTTCATGATATAGATCCAAGTACTCAGACTCAACCAGCAGTTACAAATGTTCCATACTTGATCAGCTAGCAGGGGTGAGTCCTCATCTTTTGAGGACCAGAGTTGTCTACTTCATTTCAGTTCTTTTACCTCATTTTAGTTTCAAACTTTAGAGTTAGCTAGGGACTTGTCCCAACAGCTCATCAGTTAGTAGAGGCTTTCCGATATAGACTTAGTATGTTCAGCTTTGTGTTCATCGTTGGGATATTATCACTTGATATATGTTTTATAATATCTAGTCTCTCGCTTATTCATTCTTATGTTGTTTTCCTCTTGATTATGCTCTAAAGTCATGCTATGAATGTACCATGGGCTAACTTGGAGCCATTCATGGTTTTAGATCCTGTGTCATGGTATGGGGTCCTGTACCCGAAAACTTTCCTGGACCAAATTCAGACTAAGCATGAAAAACCAAAAAATTTTGTCTCAAGACAACTCAGACAACAAGTCATTATTAACCCAACGAACCATTGTATGATTCATTATTTGTTCTTCAAGTTTTTATTCGGGAACCAACGAGACATGGAATGACCCGTTATGAGGAGTAATGAGTCATTCTGTCACTCATTGTTGCTAAGTACAAAAACCTACCAGACCTTCCCCAGAACCAACGAGTGGGACTAATGAGTCGTGGTCCATACCAATGAGTCATTGTTGCCACCCATTGCCTGAACCAGCAATCCTTTAGGTCAAGGTAGTGGTGACGATGGGGCAGTTACCACAACTCGTGGGTTCTACCAATGAGTCGTTGTGTCATCTATTAGTGGGAGTTTGAGATTTGTTTGAAACCCTGCTAGTGACCACGAGAGGAATCAATGGCCCGTTGGTTCACCCAACGAGTCGTGGTTCCTTTCCGTGGTCTATTTCCAGTGAGCTTAGATTAAGGACCAAGGACCAACGACTAGTCCTAATGAGTTGTGGTATCAATCAATGGCTCATTGTGTGACATGTTGGATCCCATAGTGTAGTTTTTCAAAATTTAATTCAGGGGCATTTTTGTAACTTTCCATCTTTTTAATCCCTAAACTACATCATTTTAGGTACGTTTAGGAGAGAATTAAAGGGGTTGATCGACTTATCCCTCTCATCTTCTCTCAATTCTTGATTTCAGAACATAAGAAGTTCCAGGAAGACACCTGAAAGCTAAGCTAGGGCTTTCAATCTTCTTGCAGATTTCTCCATATTTTTCTTAGGAATTCTACTCCAGGTATGTGGGAATTCAACAAGAGAATTTTCCTTCCCTGGTGCCCCAAAATCCTTCTATTAATCTATAACAGTTCTAGCCCTGAAGATCAGAACTAGGGTTATCTTTTAGTCAGATTATGAATATCCTTTTAAATTGAAGTTTCACTACATATTAAGCATTTTGTTATTGTCTTGATGAAATATTGTTTTAGCCCTAGTTTCTATGGATACAGTAAATTTGGGTCTTGCATAATAGTCTAGATACAAATGTTGCTTGACTCTATTAGTTCTTGAAATTTTCATGTTATTACTATGAAGTGAGTTAACAATCAGTTTGAGTGCTAGTTCAATCTCAAATAGTAATTAGCTTTTTCAGTATCTTTCAGTAAGTCAGCTGATCAATTTGACTATAGCCAGTTCTTGAGGAGCTCGGTAGTACTCCTTAGTATTAGTTATTAGGTTGTTCTTTAGACAGTTATGATACTTTTAGACAAAGAAGCTCTGGCCAGTCTTAGAACATTAGTTTCCAATTATCAGGCCCTCTAAACTTTCAAGGTACTTTCGGATTAGCATTCCTGGCTTAAGTCTTGGGATGTCAGTTTTGAGTTATTAGCCTAGAAGTCCCAGTTAGAACGTTCAACGGGAGTAGGCTTAGCACCGAGCAGACCAGGGTTGAGCGCATCCAGGTTCCCAGAACTACGTGGCCGCCATAGGTTTTTGGCCCGAACAGGCCTTAGATAGAGTTGAAACTAGCCATGCCTTTATACCCTAGAAAGGTATATTGGGTCCTATTGATGGGGCGTATACATCTAACTCCACATTTCGCTCATGTGGTTACATGTCGGTTATAGTCCCTCCCACAGTAGCAACATAGTATTTCTTGTTAGTATATCTCAGACTCAATTTTAGCTCAGTTTAGCTATTCAGATTTTAGGATATGTTTATGACCAGCAGTTAGTGCCTGTGTTTATACTATGGTATCATAGTTATATCGCAGAACTCCTCAGTTTATAGTTGGTCATTTCATTTCATCTCAGCTCAGTTATGTATTGGTCACACCCTGCCTTGGGGGGTATGACTGGCACCTGGTGCCCTACTAGGACCTGAACTGCTGGACTGCTAAGCCTGGGCACATCTGGTGCCTGGCTGGCTCTAACTCACATTTCTGGAAACAAAGGGCTATATAACGGCTGTAAACACAGCCCCCAGCCCATTGGCCTATAGCCTCCTGTACCTGTACTAACAGCTAACCAGAAACATGTCAATATAGGGAAACCTATGCGGGCCGACAAGGCCACCATGCTGTCTAGTTATCTATGACTTAACCATGAAGTACTGGATAGCTACGTGACCGGCAAGGTCACCACTACTGTCGAACTATGGCCCCACACGGCTAACATAAAGGAAACACAAGTACTAACAGCTATACAACTGCACGGCCTCACACGACCGGCTCATCTGACCACAGGGAAATGTATACAGGCTGCAAGCCTCTAGGAATAACAATAGAAATGATCGGGATAGGGCCCCGACCTACCCGTACTATACAACAAAAGAAAATGAAATACACCTCTGGAATTCAGTCTCCGGATGACAGGAGCTGAATACTCGATCGCTGACAGAAATCATGTGGTATCGCCTGCTCGTCTATGAGTACCTGCAGGCAAGTAATGCAGCGCCGCACCGGGCGTCAGTACCGCTGGTACTGAGTATGTAAAGCAATAACTGAAAGAAATATCTGAAAACAATGATATAACTGATGAAACTGATGTAGGAAGGAATAGATTAACTGTTTGATAATGTAAGTCATACCTTCTCTTAATTATACTGGAAGGAGTAGGAGCCATACCTGAGGATTTATCGTTCTACTGTCGGTCTACTCGTATCTATTATAACACGGCACAACATATCATAACATACATAGCCCACACAAACCTTACCCGGCCCCCATAAGACGGGAGGTACAACCAACACGCAATCTATACCCCTACCCCGGTCGTCCCATCTCCTATAATAACTATAAGCATCCTGCCGGTCCCCTGGGTATGCACTTGGGCTTGCTGAACCCCTGACTATAACTGTACCTGAGTCTGGAGGACTCCTGAATCAACACCCCGGGCGTATCCGCTCGACGGGGGTGTATAAGGGCCGACCAAGGCAAAATATGGGGAAAACTGGCATCCCATCTTCGTCCCCTGTGGAACGGCATGCCACTCCGTAGAGCGACGTATCCTTGTCCTCTGGCGGACGAATTGATACAGCTATTAACCCTGGGCGGTCATGGATGCTAGGTAGTCCAACCCCAAACAATACAACAGTCTCAACTAGTAATACTATCTGCATGTCCCACATACTGAAGCTAATAGTGGTAACGTATTTGTATATACTATATGCTGAGCCAGCGATAGTAATATGTACGTACCTAATGCATGCTGAGGCTGTTAATAGTATATATGTACAAATATAGTCTTCTGCCAGACTGTACTGGGGCTAATGCTGAACAAGATATAGTCTTTCTACTGAAACTATGTTGTATACTGAGTTTCTATAGTAACATGATTTACTAGTCCTAACATGCTTTCTAACTTCACTTTAACTTATTGTTCTATTTCTGAGATGTCTTACAGATATTACATTGCTTTACTGGGTTTCAACTGAATACAATGATATCCTAACATTCTGTGTCACATCACACACTGAGCATGCTGTGCAGTTCCTAACACTTATATTAGAATCTATATCGTGCTATCAAGTTTCGTGCTAATCATAACCTGATGCTTCTAATATCGTATCAACATTTGTAACAAACATAATACATGACTTCTGAACATTCTACTGGCCTTTAAATTATTTTACTATACCGAGATTACTAACTTGCCGAGGAAAACTAACTTTACATACCTTATCCTCGAACTATCCGTCTGTCGGACGAGGCTCGGCCAGTACTTCAACTATTTCCTCTCAACTGCATTCATAAATATGTCAATTAATACTAAATACAGCTTTATTGTAAAGAGCAACGTCACTTTCGATATAGTTTATAGCCTAAACTTAGGCTTATCGAAAGACGGTCGAAAACTCGCTATTTTTCAGCGATCCAGAAGGGAGAAATATTCACTTCACAGCTAGGAACACATAGACACTAATTTAGAGCAATTCCACTTACCTTAGCTCGGTAGCTCGACGATTCGTCGGCTGTATTTCACGAAACTAAATTCGTAGAAATGCTCTCTACTGCTAAATACCTCGGTATCTGAGGTTAATTTGAGTTTGGACAACGTTTAGCAGCGTAATCGGATGAAAATTATCTTACCTCCTTCATTCTTTTATCCTCTCTGCTGGACTGCTCTCTGTTTCACTGCAAATTATAAGTTTTTACTGATTTAAAACCGAAGTTGGGCTTTATATACTTGGGCCTAGACAAGGCTAACGTGTCACGGAGCCAATGCGGAGGCTCCACCTCCGTGACACGCTGCCATCGCGGAGGGGCTCTGCCTCGGCTCCTTCTGCGATGGTTCGGCAGGTTTCTCGTCTGATCTTTTCCCGGGCCTTTCTTTAGCACGTATGGCTTTCAAATATGCTTAACCAACGTGCAAATAGGTCATTTAGGTGCCGAAAATTCTACGGGGTATAACATTCTCCCCCCCTTAAGAACATTCATCCTCGAATGTACACTGCTATCTGGAGGACTACTTAACTTATTTTCTAGAAAAATTTCGGCAGAGTTTCTCCTGTAATATGGACTATAGCAAAAACCTGAAATGCAGAAAAGTCCAACACAGGCACTGCATATAATATTTTAAGATCCACTGGATAACTAAGTATCAATCTTTCTCATTCACACACATACAACTATAAGGTACTGCATAAGTAATAATACGGACATACATGTCGCCTGACTAGGCCTGAAATAGGTGAGGGTATCTGGCTTTCATATCTTCTTTAGCTTCCCACATCATTTCCTCACGGTCCCTGTTACGCCACAATAGTTTGACAGACGCAACATCTTTAGTCCTCAACCTGCGAATCTGTCTATCTAAGATAGCTACGGGAACCTCTTCATATGCTAACTCTTCTGTGACCTGGACATCCTGAACTGGAACTGCTATAGAAGGGTCCCCTACGAACTTTCTCAACATAGAGACATGGACTACTGGGTGAACAGATGCTAACTCTGGAGGCAAGTTCAGTTCGTATGCAACTCGGCCTATTCTTCGCCGAATCTGATATGGCCCAATAAATCTTGGGCTAAGCTTGCCTTTCTTGCCAAATCTCATTACCCCTTTCATCGGAGACACCTTCAGATATACCCAGTCATTTACCGCAAATTCTAGATTTCTGCGCCGCATATCTGCATAAGACTTCTGGCGGCTCTGAGCAGTCAGTAAACGTTCTCGGATAAGCTTTATCTTTTCCTCTGACTGTCGAACAATGTCTGGGCCAACCAATGCTGATTCTCCTATTTCAAACCAACCAATTGGCGACCTGCATTTTTGCTCGTATAATGCCTCGAAAGGCGCCATCTGGATGGCTGAATGATAGCTATTATTATAAGCAAATTCAATTAACGAAAGATGCTCATCCCAGCTACCCCCAAAATCTAGCACACACGCTCGTAGCATATCTTCGAGCGTTTGGATAGTCCGCTCAGCCAGCCCATCTGTTTGAGGGTGGAATGCTGTGCTCAAATTGATCTGCGTTCCCAAACCCCTCTGGAACGACTGCCAGAATCTAGCTGTAAACTGTGCTCCCCTATCTGAAATGATGGATACCGGCACTCCATGTAATCTGACTATTTCTCTGATATATAATTCCGCATAATCCTCAGCCGAGAAGGTAGCCTTCACTGGCATGAAATGAGCTGATTTTGTTAGCCTGTCAATTATTACCCAAATGGAATCATTTCTACGTCTGGTATGGGGTAACCCTGTTACAAAATCCATGTTTATCGTTTCCCATTTCCACATAGGCACCGTTATATCTTGCGTCAAACCGCCCGGCTTCTAGTGCTCTTCTTTCACCTGCTGACAGTTAGAACATCTAGATACAAATTCAGCGATCTCAGCTTTCATACCTGGCCACCAGTAGATGTCTCTGATGTCGTGGTACATCTTCGTCGCTCCTGGCTGAAGGGAATAGCGAGCGTAATGTACCTCATGCATGATCCGCCCACGAAGCCCTGAAACATTCGGGACACAGAGGCGGCCCTTACAACGTAGCACATCATCCTCAGCCATTTGGAAATCTGACTCCTTACCTTTCTGAATTCTATTTCTGAGCTGGACTAAATCAGGGTCCTCGTTCTGTCGTTCTTTTACCTCTGTAACTAATGATGACACAGTAGAATTCTAAATTACTGCTCTATTATTTTTTGTTTCCATTACTCGAATGGCTAAACCAGCTAACTGATGAATTTCTTTGGCTAACTTCCGTTTCTCAGGTCGCAAATACGCCAAACTCCCCATTGACTTACGGCTCAGGGCATCTGCTACAACATTTGCTTTTCCCGGGTGATACAGAATATTCACATCATAATCTTTTAACAGCTCCAACCAGCGGCGTTGCCGCAGATTCAATTCCCTCTGAGTAAAGATGTATTGTAGGCTCTTATGATCTGTGTAAATATCAACATGGACACCGTACAGGTAATGCCTCCACATCTTTAAGGCGTGGATTACTGCGGCCAATTCCAGGTCGTGGGTATGGTAATTCTTTTCGTGTTTCCTCAGTTGTCTGGAAGCGTATACAATTACTCTACCATGCTGCATCAACACACAACCTAACCCGACGCCTGACGCGTCGCAATAGACTAAATAACCTTCTGTGCCTTCCGGCAATGCTAATACTGGGGCGGAGGTTAATTTGTCTTTCAGTTCCTGGAAGCTCTGCTCGCATGCCTCTGTCCATTGAAACTTTGTTGCTTTCTGTGTCAATTTGGTTAGGGGTTCCGCAATAGTCGAGAACCCTTCAACGAACCTCCTGTAATATCCTGCCAACCCCAGAAAGCTACGAACTTCAGTCGGAGTGGTAGGCCTAGGCCATGACTTAACTGCTTCTATTTTCTGCTTATCTACCTGTATACCAGTATCCGACACGATATGCCCTAAAAAGGCCACTGAGCTAAGCCAGAATTCACACTTAGAAAATTTAGCATACAACTGGCGGTCCCTGAGAATTTGAAACACTGTCCGCAAATGAGTCCGGTGATCTACTTCAGAGCGAGAATACACCAGAATGTCATCACTGAACACTATCACGAACAAGTCCAGGAAAGGTCTGAAAATACTGTTCATCAGGTCCATGAAGACTGCCGGGGCATTCGTTAACCCGAAGGACATGACTAGAAATTCAAAATGTCCATATCGGGTCCTGAACGCTGTCTTAGGAATATCTCTCTCACGTACTCGGACCTGGTGATATCCGGACCGCAAGTCAATCTTAGAAAAGTATCTGGCTCCCTGCAACTGATCAAATAAGTCATCAATTCTGGGGAGCGGGTACTTGTTCTTTACTGTAACTTTGTTTAATTGCCGATAATCTATGCACATTCGGAGCGAGCCATCTTTCTTCCTCACAAATAAAACTGGCGCACCCCACGGTGAAGTACTCGACCTGATGAAACCTTTATCCAATAAATCTTTCAACTGCTCTTTTAATTCTCTAAGTTCTGTAGGAGCCATACGATAGGGAGGAATTGATATCGGCTGAGTACCTGGTAACAAGTTAATAGCAAAGTCTATTTCCCTTTCTGGGGGAATACCAGGTAACTCATCTAGGAACATATCAGGGAATTCGTTCACCACTGGAACAGACTGGAGCGTCGGAAATTCTACTTGGACATCCTGGACTCTGACCAGATGGTAAATACATCCCTTAGATATCAACTTTCTCGCCTGAAGGTAGGAAATAAACCTACCTTTTGGCGTAGCAGTGCTGCCCTTCCACTCTCGCACTACTTCTCCCGGGAAGTGGAATCGGACCGTCTTGGTTCCACTTTCAACATTGGCAAAACACGGTACTAACCAGTCCATACCCATTATGGCATTGAAGTCTATCATTTCTAACTCGACCAGATCTACTGTGGTCTGACGGTCAACAACCTCTACTGTACACCCGCGGTAGATTTGACTAGCTGTGATAGAGTCACCGACGGGCGTGGATACTAAAAAGGGCTGCTGCAATAATTCTGGTGCAATACTAAACTTTCGTGCCACAAATGGAGTAATGTAGGACAAAGTAGACCCTGGATCAATCAACATATAAGCAGGGTGTGAGCAGATAGTTAGCATACCTGTCACAACATCAGGTGACGCTTCTGAATCTTGCCTCCCTGGTAAAGCATATGTGCGGCTTGGACCCGCACCTGTACTGGAGGCCCCTGATCTGCCCCGACCCCTGCCTGCTGAAACTGAGGGCCTGCGCCCAGTCGAGGATGCTGTGGCTCGTGACCCTACAGATGCCCTATCCTATCTATCTCGGTCCTCTCGGCCTCTGGCTGGGCAATCTTTCATCAAATGGCCTTCTTGGCCACAAATATAACATGCGGTGGAACCATACCTGCATGCTCTAGGATGGCGTCGACTGCATATAGGGCAAAGTGGAAGGGTATACCTACTCTGCTCCTCCCTCCTCTGTAATGGTGAATCTGCCATCTGCGAGCCTCTACCAGTCTCTGACTACCCCCTGCGGCTGAATCTACCCCCCTGCGACGGTGGCGGAGGCGGGGGTCTGGGCGGCCTGTCTAACAATCGTGGCCTGGGTCCTCCCCGGGCCTCCCTCTGTAACTCAACTGGCCTGTCCCAGCGACGCTGTTCCTGATTGACCCTTCTGATCTCCTGATGTCGCTGTCTGATGCCCTCAATATTCTGGGCAAATGCCTGAATTCGAGCAATGTCCATGTCCTCTCGCAGTGTGGCCGTAATACAAGTCTCAACATATTCTGGATTCAACCCCATGATAAAGCGGTGTACTCTGGATGACATGGTATCAACAAAGGCCGGTGCATATCGAGCCAAAGAATCAAACCGCAAGGAATATTCCTGAACACTCATGGCCCCCTGCTCCAGATGTAGGAACTGGTCTACCCGGGCCTGTCGAATCTCCCACGGCAGATAATGATCCAGAAAAGCTCCTGAAAAGCTGGACCAGGTGGGAGGGGAAACATCTCTCCCTCGGGACCTTTCCCAGCTTTCATACCATAACACGGCGATGTCCCGTAACCGAAATGCTGCCAACTCAACTGATTCTGTAGGCGTGGCATGCATAACCCTGAAGATTCTCTGCATTTGATCCAGAAAATCCTGAGGGTCCTCTATCCGGTCCGTACCTGTAAACTGTGGGGGATTCAGAGCTAAGAACTCTCCTACCCTCAAACTACCGGGCCCTCCTGATGACTCCGCAACTGTAGACGGCACTGGCTGACGCTGAGCAGCCATCATTTGTGCTAACATAACTATAGCACTCCTAACCTCCTGGTCATAAGGTGTCGGTATAGGGACTGCTGGAGGTAGTGTCGCCCCAAGTGGCTCCTGACGTGGTGGAGACTGCAGAGAAGGCTGGGACGATGTCTCCGTAGTTCCCTCTGATCCAGCTATTCCTAAATGAGGGTGGGGCATCCTGCTGGTGCCTTCCCCTGCTGCAACATCTAATCTCCGACCTGTGATAGGATGTCGCTGGTCTGACATTATCTGTAACCAAAGAATATAGTAAGCTTTTAGGGACTCAACCCTATATTGTACCGCTCTACAGCACGACTGAATAAGAATAAAAGACAACCATCCTATCATGCCTTGCAGACTCCTACCCATAGTATGTGGTGCACAACACATCCATGGACAGGACTCTACTTAGCACGGCTTGCAGACTCCCTGGGATACGACCTGCTCTGATACCAAGTTTGTCACACCCTGCCTTGGGGGGTATGACTGGCACCTGGTGCCCTACTAGAACCTGAACTGCTGGACTGCTAAGCCTGGGCACATCTGGTGCCTCGCTGGCTCTAACTCACATTTCTGGAAACAAAGGGCTATATAACGGCTGTAAACACAGCCCCCGGCCCATTGGCCTATAGCCTCCTGTACCTGTACTAACAACTAACCAGAAACATGTCAATATAGGGAAACCTATGTGGGCTGACAAGGCCACCATGCTGTCTAGTTATCTATGACTTAACCATGAAGTACTGGATAGCTACGTGACCGGCAAGGTCACCACTACTGTCGAACTATGGCCCCACACGGCCAACATAAAGGAAACACAAGTACTAACAGCTATACAACTGCACGGCCTCACACGACCAGCTCATTTGACCACAGGAAAATGTATACAGACTGCAAGCCTCTAGGAATAACAATAGAAATGATCGGGACAGGGCCCCGACCTACCCGTACTACACAACAAAAGAAAATGAAATACACCTCTTGAATTCAGTCTCTGGATGACAGGAGCTGAATACTCAATCGCTGACAGAAATCACGTGGTATCGCCTGCTCGTCTATGAGTACCTGCAGGCAAGTAATGCAGCGCCCCACCGGGCGTCAGTACCCCTGGTACTGAGTATGTAAAGCAATAACTGAAAGAAATATCTGAAAACAACGATATAACTGATGAAACTGAAGTAGGAAGGAATAGATTAACTGTTTGATAATGTAAGTCATACCTTCTCTTAATTATACTGGAAGGAGTAGGAGCCATACCTGAGGATTTATCATTCTACTGTCGGTCTACTCGTATCTATTATAACACGGCACAACATATCATAACATACATAGCACACACAAACCTTACCCGGCCCCTATAAGCCGGGAGGTACAACCAACACACAATCTATACCCCTACCCCGGTCGTCCCATCTCCTATAATAACTATAAGCATCCTGCCGGTCCCCTGGGTATGCACTTGGGCTCGCTGAACCCCTGACTATAACTGTACCTGAGTCTGGAGGACTCCTGAATCAACACCCCGGGCGTATCCGCTCGACGGGGGTGTATAAGGGCCGACCAAGGCAAAATATGGGGAAAACTGGCATCCCATCTTCGTCCCCTGTGGGACGGCATGCCACTCCGTAGAGCGACGTATCCTCATCCTCTGGCGGACGAGTCGATACAGCTATTAACCCTGGGCGGTCATGGATGCTAGGTAGTCCAACCCCAAACAATACAACAGTCTCAACTAGTAATACTATCTGCATGTCCCACATACTGAAGCTAATAGTGGTAACGTATTTGTATATACTATATGCTGAGCCAGCGATAGTAATATGTACGTACCTAATGCATGCTGAGGCTGGTAATAGTATATATGTACAAATATAGTCTTCTGCCAGACTGTACTGGGGCTAATGCTGAACAAGATATAGTCTTTCTACTGAAACTATGCTGTATACTGAGTTTCTATAGTAACATGATTTACTAGTCCTAACATGCTTTCTAACTTCACTTTAACTTATTGTTCTATTTCTGAGATGTCTTACAGATATTACATTGCTTTACTGGGTTTCAACTAAATACAATGATATCCTAACATTCTGTGTCACATCACACACTGAGCATGCTATGCAGTTCCTAACACTTATATTAGAATCTATATTGTGCTAGCAAGTCTCGCGCTGATCATAACATGATGTTCTTAATATCGTACCATCATTCATAATAAACATCATACATGGCTTCTGAATATTCTACTGGCCTTTAAATTACTGTACTGTACCAAGATTACTAACTTGCCAAGGAAACTAACTTTACATACCTTATCCTCGAACTATCCGGCTGTCGGACGAGGCTCGGCCAGTACTTCAACTATTTTCTCCCAACTGCATTCATAAATATGTCAATCAATACTAAATACAGCTTTATTGTAAAGAGCAACGTCACTTTCGATATAGTTTATAGCTTGAACTTAGGCTTATCGAAAGACGGTCGAAAACTCGCTATTTTTCAGCGATCCAGAAGGGAGAAATATTCACTTCACAGCTAGGAACACATAGACACTAATTTAGAGCAATTCCACTTACCTTAGCTCGGTAGCTCGACGATTCGTCGGCCGTATTTCACGAAACTAAATCCGTAGGAATGCTCTCTACTGCTAAATACCTCAGTATCTGAGGTTAATTTGAGTTTGGACAACGTTTAGCAGCGTAATCGGATGAAAATTATCTTACCTCCTTCGTTCTTTTCTCCTCTCTGCTGACTGCTCTCTGTTTCACTGCAAATTATAAGTTTTTACTGATTTAAAACCGAAGTGGGGCTTTATATACTTGGCCCTGGACAAGGCCAACGTGTCACGGAGCCAACGCGGAGGCTCCACCTCCGTGACACGCTGCCATCGCGGAGGGGCTCTGCCTCGGCTCCTTCCGCGATGGTTCGACAGGTTTCTCGTCCGATCTTTTCCCGGGCCTTTCTTTAGCACGTATGGCTTTCAAATATGCTTAACCAACGTGCGAATAGGTCATTTAGGTGCCGAAAATTCTACGGGGTATAACAGTATTCTTATTGGTTTGCCTATATCTCACATACTCGATACATTTAAATTACTGATGCATACTTTTCATGTTGTATCGTATTATGATACAGGTGCAGGTTCCCAGTCACAACAGTGTCAGTAGTTCCCCGTGGACCATTTCAGAAGCTTTATACTGATGAGTCCTTATTATTCAAGGAAGAGTTTTTAGTTTCTTTCGATTCCTACTTTCAAACTTTAGGGGGGCTTGTCCCAGCAACTCACCAGTTAGTAGTTGGCTTTCATACATAGTAGTGCTCAGCTTGTTTGCTCTATTTTTACAAGTTCCCAGTATCTTATCAGACGTTCATTATTTCAGAAATTAGATATTTCAGTTATGTTTTCAACTTCCGCTATGATTATTTAGTTACCAGTGTGATGTTAAACCATAGGTTAGCTTGGAGTCACTTGTGGTACCAAGTACTGTGTCGCGTCCAGGGTGCAGACTCGGGTCGTGATAGGTCCTAGATCAGGTCGTCACAAACTTGGTATCAGAGCATTAGTTTTAGAGTGTCCTAGGGTGTCTGAAAGCTATGTTAAGTAGAGTTTTTTTCATCAGTGTGAAGCACGCTACACTTATGAGGAAGAGGCTAGAATACATTTTAGGAAACTTCCCTTCTTTTATACTCTAGTTCGTGCTATAGATTTTAACTCTATAAAGACTTCCTCCTAACTCATGCATTGACATGCTCCAATGCTTAATGCCAGTCAGAGGAATAAGAGGCACTCTCAAACTATTTCTTCCTACAGGAGTTAAGAGAAGCTAAGGCAGAAGAATTTGTGAACTCAAATTAAGGAACTAGAAGAGTGGAGGAGTACGATAGGAGGAGTATGAAGCCTTCAGTGATAGTCTTAGAGGCGAATGGGAAGTCAAGAGATAGTGATTTTAGCCTATCCTTAGAAGGGGATCCAATCCCTAGAATGATGACCTTTAAGCTAAGGGAGAGATTATTAGGTGAAGGACCATGTCAAGTCTTGAGTTCCAAGTGTGAAGGTCCAGGATCAATAAGTATGGGAGATCGATCCACGCTTATTCAGGTGTCTTCTCGTACTTCAGTCAATATGATACTCTACTCATGTTGTATCTAAACACGTTATGCCCATGTCTAAGTTCCAAGTACTCCTCACGTTATTCATACTCAGATTCATAGAATGAGAAGTAACCACTTTAAATGGTGATTCCAGTCTTCTTCCATGATTCCACAAAATATCAGCTTCAAGTCATAATCCTTGTTATGTATGTAAACTCATGTCTCTCAGCATGCTCAGCTCTATGAACTCGGTCTTTAATATTTGCCTTAGCGACTCATAAGGTCGTGTTATATCAGGTATATGCCCAGCTTAGATTTCTTGAATGATTCATGCTCACGATTTCCTTACTCAAAGTCCTATGTATGTTCCCCCATGATGGAAAATGGTGGTTACAATGTGTACATTCAGGATAACTCTCCATTTCTACAATAGGTGCTAGGTATGTAGAAGTTCATGAGTGCAGTTATTAGTCAAGCCTAGAAGATAAGGGAATTCTTCAATAACGGTAGCTACAAGGATCCATGGCATAAGTGATAGGCTTGAATGAGGTGGTGAAGTACAAGTAGACCATAGTATGTTGTGACTAGTGACTCTTGATTAGAGCTCGAACTTGTGCAACTTTCTTGTTAAGGGGAAAATAATGTTCTTGTTGGGTTTCTTGTTAAGGAGGAAATAACGTTCTTGTTAAGGGGAACTTGTACGACATTCTGTTGGGTGCCTTTTTTCTTGGTTTTTCTCAAACCCCAAGGTCTCAATTAATTCATCCACTATTGCTTGGGTAAAAATTGCACTATCTCTAGCCTCAACTCTTTAATTGGTGTATGAGAATGGTTTTGGCTATCTCTAGCCCAACCCCACATAATCAAAACTCAAATACCCACCATTGTTTTCTCACCCATATTCTATTCCCCTTTTTCAAGCAAAAATAGAATAAGTAAACTTAACCCACATTTGCAATTATGGATAATTCAATTATTACTTGGAGGAAACAACAAATTTACACTAAATGAATAATTATAAGATCGATCGAGCAATATCCAATCTAATTTATCACCAATCATGAACACACCCCTAGCTAAACATTTAGCTACTCATAGATGAATAATACAAAAGCATAATGACAAATAAATTCATAAAATTCATCATCAAGAGAAAATAGCAAGCTCAAATTTGTCTTCAATGAAGGTTTGTACCTTGAGGTAGAAGAAGAATAAGGTGAAGAAAAGCTAACTCTATTCTTTATCTCTATAGAAAATTAAAAGTTATTCAATACAATACAATATTCTGATGCTTATAAGGAATGGAATGTTCAATACTTTTTAAAGAACGTGCAAAAGTAGGTTTAAATGCTCCTCAAATTCCATGCTGGATGATTTTGCCATTCTGGCAACGGCCTCACTTGCAAGACATCATCGTTCCACCGGTGCCCATCCGTGGGACGCTGCTCTAATGCAGCTGGGGGCCAGTGACTCCTGCCATAGTTCGGCGATTGCACCGGGGGTTTGAAGGTGTTGGTACGTGTTCCGTCAGTGCACCTTCCACTTCAACCCAGTGAGCTCCTGCATTTTGGTTTGCATTTTACCGGTCCCATTTGGTGGAATGCCGGCCCTCTTCTTTAGCTCCATGCTTTGTTCAATTCCTTGCTTTCTCTCTTTAAGTGGAATGCTTTCAAAATGAAAAGATAAAGAGCATAAAATCCTCCTAAATGACTTAAAAATCAAGCAAAAGATCATGTTTAAAAGCCTAATGAGTTGGTAAATTACCAACTCATCAAACCCCCAAACTTGAACCATTGCTTTTCCTCAAACAAGGCAATTCTTTACGGTTGAGAAATTGGAGTAAGCATGTCACTCTACATGAGATTTTGCACAAAGGACTACTAGGACTTAGACAACCCCAAAATCGCACACCAACTCAAAGGAAAAGAGGACACTCAACACTGTATGCAAATGCTTCAAGAGATGACCACAATCAATTGGCATGATTCACAGTTGATTCCTTCTTTTAAAACAAGGGGCATGGTTGATCAAAGCAAGCTTATATAGCATCTCAATTTATTAAAAATTCACATTCAAAGTTTGCCTTAAAGATCACTACATTCTTGTCTCAATCACCTCTTTTGGTACGTGTAAGCATGCTCCCCAAGGAAGTGATGCCCCTCACATCAAGAGAGAATCCCATTTAATTTTTAAGCAATTCACACTCAAAGGGATTATAGAATGAAACAAATACGCTCATTCTCGCAAAGAAGTTCTCATGCACACTACTTGACCCACATGCTTGCCCTTCGTGTAACTCACCACTAATGTTGAGTTAAATTAATTAGGACTTTGAGGTAATGATGAAGGCTAGGGGTAAAGATAGGATGACTTTTTAGTTCTAGTGACTAGAACCTCCCTAATGCCCTTTTTGTGAACCTCATTGCACACTCCATTTTTTCGTGAGATCACCCCCACCTTATCTCTCCTTGAATAACATTTTCACTTTTGAAACAAGATCCATCCTTATCTCTCCTTAGTTACCACTTTTAATCTCATTTAAGCAAGTGGCAATACCTTTCCATAATTCGGTTCTTTTCACCCAACCAATTGATTCATTTCTTCATAATGTGGTGCCACCTCATATTGAATCTCACATCATTTTTCCTATTTCCCTTTTTGCAACCCCCAAACTTAGGCTTTTGCCTCATCGTTTCCTTTTCTATTCCCACACTTTTGGGACTCAAGCATCACTTTTGCATTTTTTTCTCACTAGGGAGGATAGATGCCAAAGAGGGATTACAAAAGGGGTAATAGACTTGTAATGTGGTTCTCAAGGAAAAGGTTTAAAGACTCAACATTGTCTAGCAAGAATTCATGCTCAAGGAGGTCATATGGGTGAAGTAGCTATCAAAAGAAAGCCTAAAATTATGTTTTAAGTGCAGCTACATATAGGATTTCGTCTTAAGTCACGCTTGGAGCAAGATCTAGACAACCATTTATGCATGAGAATTCAACTAATACCTCACCTTACAAAGCATCACCCTCCAAGGGGTTTACACAATTTTCACAAACACAACAAGAGTATGACTTAAAACTCAATAGCATGTGAATCAAAAGTCAAACAAGAAATGTGCAACTTATGACAAATGAATACTCAACTTTTAAATTCAAATGCCCATTTTTCTTCAAAATTTATTTTTCTTTTCAATGCCATTTTAGAAAAATTTTGTGTGGTACCTCTCAATAGTCATTGTGATCACTGACTCCCTTAGGAAAGACACCTCTCAATCCATCATTTGGAAATGCCACCCGGTTCAACAATAAAAGAAAAGAATAGAAAATTGCTCCTTGGAAAAAAACCGTGGCATAAAGAAAACCCTTGGAGTTTATTTACTAACTACTATGCACAAAGGAGATTATCGAAATATGGGTCAACAACAGTTTGCAATTTAAAATAACCCATCATTGGCACTAACAATTCAACAAACAACAATTCTTTTAACAAAAAGCCCAACAAGGGCATTCAATCACAATTAAAAACTAATAATCAACCAGAGCATAAGAAGTTTAGCCTGACAAGGGCAGCACAAAGACCAATAAAAGGGATACACACCCCACCCCTAACCATGAATGTACATTATCCCCAATGTAAATATGAAGAATAGAAAGGGTGGTGGGAACTCCCTGAAGCAGCTACCCATCCTCCACATCATTGGCCTTTTCATCTTCATCAAGGCCAATCAAGTGTGGTTCATCCTCCCCACCTAAGCCCTCGAACAGATCATTGATGGGGCCCTGGACTGTGGCTAGAGCAGCCATGGTTGCATCAAGGACACTCAAGTCTGGTTCTGCCATTAGTGTTCGGTCCCTCAACTCTCGTACCTCCGCTACGAGTGAAGAGACAGCTCCCTCAACCATATCTACTTGGGAGCAGAGCTTGGTCAAGCTATCGAACACATTCTTCATCTCCCTCTTCACTGTTCTAGCAATAAGAGACAGGAGATTTTGGGCTAGCTTTTGAAGTTGGTTTTCATGAGATTGTGTCATCTCAACTAGTCTCTATTTTCCCATTGGGCGAGAGGATGTGGGAGGAGGTAAAGACCCCCTAAATGGTGCTTCTCTAGATGTATGCTCTGACACCTCAGGGTGTGGCATATTGAGGTCAGGAACAATGGGGGTCTCCTCTCTGTCATGGGAGGTGGAGCCCTCAGGAGTCTCAAACGCTTTCAACCTTTTCTTTTCACCTTGGGTGCCTCAGCATCCCTCTTTCTTTTCATATTGATTACCCCGGTGGTGGATCTGGGGACTCGTCAGGGAATAATAGCACCCCTACATTGAGGCATAGCTGAAAAATAATCACAAAATATGGAATGGATGTTCCTTGTTTCCTAGCTTTTGCTTCATTTGGATGGCCAAAATCTCCTCGAAGTTGATGTGCACCCCTGTCATGATACAAGTGATGAGTATGGTTGCCTCTAAGTTCAATCTTTGGTCATTCTTCGAGGGAATAATTCGGTCACATATAAACTCCACCCACAACTCCACTTCCAACTTGAGATCATGCCTCAAGATTTCACCACCCATGGAGGCCCATAAGGGCTGACCATTGGTAATGATTGGAGCTATCCAACAGAACTAATTTTCTTTGTTGGCCACTCTTTCTACAAACTCAGTTCCTGGATTGATCCCATCAGCCCAAAATCGTACATATATGGCGGCCGGAGTAATATCGACCTCCACACCTTGGACCCTGACTGAGGGAAGGCAAGGAAACTCATCCAACTTCCCCTTATGCTTCATTGCCTCCTAGCGTTCCTAGTAAGGAGCATAAAATTCTGGCACTAGATTGGTTTAGTAGTCCGGGAGAGACTTAGTAAATATGCGCCATTGGCAGTGGTTGAATTGGGCGGCCCCACCAGATTTAATTATTTCTCCGTGGTGATCGACCTTCCTTCACAAATAACATAATATGCCTTCATGTCAGGCACGCAGAAAATGATGGCCTCTCTGGTGTTGGTAGGGGCTAGGGCTGCCTTGGCCTTCCCCTAGTCTTTACTTTTTTGATGTGGAAGGTGCCTTGCCCTTGTCTCATTATCTGGATGAACTCATTACGCAGCAAGAGAAATGTTAGTGCCACACAATACTATTTTTTTCTTTTTCCTTTTTTTTTGTGTGTTTTTGGATAGTATGAAAGTAGAAGAACCAGCTAAAGTAAGAAAGGAATAAAATTCTCAAAATTGGATGATAACAAGGTGAAATGATAAAATCATGTCACAGTAGTATCGGCGACACAGCTATAAAATGCCTATTGAGAGCCGCGAGACGCAATTGAACTGCCAGCTTGGGTAGACAACTAGGAAGAGATGCGACTTACCAGCGTTTCTCCGGTCATGATCCACGAAGTTCAAGTGAAACGCGGGTTCTGGTAGTGGCCTAACGCCTCAAACCTGCACCTATGCTTTAGCCGGCGTTTTACCGGGCCTGACCGATGACTCGCAGGTGAAACGTCGCTCAATATAGTTCAGCCCAAATAAGTTCAACATCAATTCTCTTAAATAGAAGTCTTACTCACATAACCTCACATTATAAGCTACTTACTCAAACAGCACAACAAAAGAAAAATGGCGATTTGCCCTTATGAACGACGTCACCCGATCTACATAGGGCAAATCATGCATATTGAGCACATAGGGTTACTCATACTTCACCCATAACCATTATACCAAACACACAATTTCATATAACATTTCTGCAAAATCAGTACCCCCGCCAACATTATTCAATTATCCAAACCCCCAACATACCCATATTATAAGAATCATTCAACAAAAGGGAATCATCAAATAGGAAATGGATATGGAAAATTTCATATTTATCATGCCTAATTTTCGAATTTCTGTTCTCAACAACAAGCCATATAAAAGAAAGGATGTACATACCGAGTGAGTAGAGAGAAAAAGTAATTAGATGGGAGCTTTGTGGCTTTTACTAACAATGGTATCTCTTCCAACAATGAGAACTATTTTTTCTTAGTGAGATTTTTGTGAGGTGAGGTGAAATGAAGAGAATGAGAGGAAGGGGTCAAATAGGGAGAGAAGAGTAAACATGATTGGTGGGTTAAGAGGTGGGTTTTAATGGTGGGGGTTGGGAAGGAGGAATAGTGGGGAAATGGAGTATTGGGAAAGTGAAAAATGTTGATGAGGGAGATGAAATGGTGGAGAGAAGGGATTTTGGGAATTTCAAAGGGTTTTGATCAGATTTTTAAAGAGTCATGGGTTAGGTCGGTCAATGGGTCAGTCAAGATTTTAAAAGAAATATGTACTTCTACCTGCGTTGAACTTGCGGCGGTGGGTGCCGATGATTCACCGCTTCAAGTGTAGGTGACCTCCGCCTATGCCCAACTCACTATTATGCAAGTGGTGTTTGACCGACGATTCGCAGGTTTCCACCTGGGTTCCGCTGGTGAGTTGTCATTTACACTTCAACTCCCATGTTCACAGGGAAGAACCGACTTCAAACCAGTGAGTCGCGGATCATCACTGGTGTTTCACCGATAAAGCGTCGGTTCCCTCTCTTTTTACTTCTAGCTTTCTTCTTCTCTCTCGCATTGGTGGGCACTTCGCACTTGAGCACCTACGTTTCGCAGGTCTCACGCTGCAATTTTCCTATTTTCTTCTACCTAGTTCTTCATGCAATCCATACTACGAACAAAACCACAAAAATATCAAAGCATAAACATAAAACAAACACTTGGGTTGCCTCCCTAGAAGCACCTTATTTAACGTCGTGGCACGACGGATACCTCCTGAATTGTCAATACTCTGGAGGGTCATCCTCCAAATCAGCCTCAATATTCCAAATTTCGTCTTGCTCTACCTCATCATTGAAGACCCTTATCACCTTGCACTCATCTGGGGGATTGGTGGTTTGACATACATTAAAGGTGACTTCATCACCACCTACTTTGAACTTTAACTCCCCTAACTACATGTCCACCAGTTCTCTTCCCGTGGCTAGTAGTGGGCGCCCCAAGATGATGGGAACCTCAACATTCATTTCACAATCCAATACCACGAAGTCGGATGAAAGGATGAACTTGTCCACACAGACCAAAACATCTTTTAGCACTCTGTTCGGGGCTTTGGTAGGGGTTAAAAACCGACACGCAAGTGCACGTGGTCAAACAAGTAATAAAGTGGCTAAGTAAGCCAAGTATCGAACCAAGGAGACTCTGGATAAGTAAAAATTGCTCAAGTATACTATATTCTATCTTACTTCTATATATGCTGACAACAACGTAACCAAAAGTTAAATAATTTTGTTTATAAATTATATACTAAAACTATTAACAAATATATACTTTGAATTTAAACTATGGATATGAGCATGCCAAGGTTAAGAACAAGTAATGAACTTGATTATAATCATAATTCAGTTATTCTTCTCTTCTAGTTGCTAGCCAAGAACATTAGCCAAGAGATTAAAACTCTCGTATTTAATCTCACTTAAGAATCATAAACCATCCGTCTACATTTCTATGATCAAATGCAATTTATGACCTCGCAATACAATTCCGGTTCCTAAATTGACTAATACGGCTTTCAAGTATATTTCTATCAGGAAAGCACATCAAAACCCAATTTTCCCAAATCAAGTTAAGAACAATACCCTATTAATTCACAACTTTCCAATTTCGTGCTCTCTCGAGTGAAATCGGACTTTTTAGATGTACATTAATGTCGGCCACACACTAATGCAGTAGAAACAAGAATTAATAGAACAACATAGAAGAAGAAGATGAAAAACCATACAATTCAATAATCAAAATTCATCACCATTGTTCATAACCTCAGCAAGGAAGAGAATTAGCCACTCACTTGTGGATTAATCATCCTAAAACAAGTGTTAATCATACAAACAATTGATTGAAAGAAGAAAGAAAGAGAGAAAAACCCTTAGCTTTTTCGTCCCTCAACTGCCTGTAACCCACGTCCTTGCTCCACCAAGTCTGAATTAATTAAAAATAAGCCTAAGTGTTCTATTTATACTATTGGGAATTTTTCCCGGAATAACAAGCAACGTGTCACGGAGACCAACGCGGAGCACTGCCTCCGTGACACGGCGTGGACGCGGACCCTCACTGGAAATCTGGGGTCCGGGAATAAAGCCTCAACGTGGCACGACATGCAACGCGGTGGCTTGCCTCCGTGCCATGGAGCTGTCACGAGGCTCCACTGGAAATTGACAATTAAATTACCCTCCAGGCAGTGTGCCTCCGCGATGGTAGCGTGGCACGGCTCCATCGCGGAGCCCCTTTACATTGTGCAGTCCAATGTCTTTTTCGTGCTCGCATCCAAGTTCAACTCCGATATTGTTCCAACATGCATTTTAGCTCCTCAAAATCATGTTTTACCTACAAAACAATGCTAATCATGTTGGTTAGTATAAATTCACATTTTATTACCAATTACATGAAAATGTATACACATTGCACACTAAACAAGACGAAAATGATACGTTTGAGTATCACTTGGGCATATAAATCTGCCCAAGATCACTTACCCCACACTTAAATCGTTGTTCGTCCTCGAACAACACATACACAACTCATGCAAATTACATCCCAACCTTCGCCACTATGGTGCGACAATTTGAGCTACGGTCATACCGATCATTCAATATTGTAAATCCTCAAGATAACATGCATGGTCTTACAATGCAACGACCTTTAATACATCAAGACTTCCTCGACTTTAAGAATCGACCCTCAATATCGGCAAACTCATGCAAATCAACTAATCAAGATATCCGACACGAAAATCAATCTTTCATCAAGCATGTGCCCTCACAACTCAAGAGAATCTTCCCCCTTTTTGTTCATGTGACACACAAACATTCAAGTAGGGCATGTAGAAATTAATTTCACTCTCTCTCCCAAAAGAATTCACATGCCTCATGTCATGACCCATAGGCTTGCCCTTAGTGTATTACTCCACTAATATAAAGAAATGCAATGTAAGATCACGTAGGACTTTAATGGGTTGTAATGGAAGCTATGGAACTAGTACATATTGGATTAGCCAATAATAGCCACTAGCATCATTAAGCGCCTTTTCAACACATTCCCATCAACTCATGACATTGTTTCTCTCTTTTCTTTTTTCATCATCCCATTCATGCTGGTTTACTTTCGTATGGCCCATTTCATCAAACACACTTGACATGACACAAAGGTTTTTCATGCACCTTCATTATCATTTCATTATAACAAGTGCCTCTTCAACCTTTTCTTTTCTTTCCTCATTCTGCTTTTCTTTTTCTTTCCACTATTCTCACTCTTTGACACTTTGGGAAAAATTTTTCTATTCTTCTTAAGCGCTTAAGAGTTTTGTATAGACTTTACGGCTAATGAAAAGAAAGAATTAGGCTTAGTTTATACAATTTTGGACAAAAGAAAGAAATAATCGGCTAAAGGCTCAACGGGCTGACTAGGGTATACAATCACATAAAAAGGTAGTGTATGACAAGAAAACAAAATGGAAACTCTCGGTTAAAACAAAGAAATGCCTACATCCTTTCCAACACTACACCTCCTTCATTTCGTTTTGTACACACACCAGGCAAGTTCTAGACACTTCACAATAGCATGGAATAACAACACCTCACTTCACACTTCATGCACATGCTCGATTCAAGATGCATTCACAGACTCTTTAATTAGCCAATTACATGAATTCAGAATTAAGCCTCAATCACACCGAATCGAATTCTACAGCCAAGGTAACTCAACATATTTACAAAATTGCATTGCTTTCATATGAATCACTTTTACATTTTGAATATCAGTTACAACACACAACCATAATTTCACAACCATATAGTAACTACAGGTTCTGTGATGCAATCCACCAAAGAAAATTGAAAACAAATTAAAATCACTACTCCTACTGACTATATTTCCCTTAAGACGGTCTTCATCCATCCATCATAGGGAACGGTCACTAACTATGACGTCGGTTCAATGGGACTATTCTCGGTAAAAGAACCGAAAACAAACTCCGAGAAACCCAAAAATAAAAATCAAAAAATTGTGCAAAACATCGATCATTTCGATGGAAAAATATTTACAAAATATTTTAATATGTACAAAATATTTTCACAAAAATTTTCACAAAACTTTTAAAAATATCGATCATTTCGATAGAGAAAAAAAACATAAGAAAATATTTACAAAAAAAAAAATTTACAGACTTAGCTGGCAAACCACAACATTTCACAACACACATCATCAATTACCACAAATATATACAGATACAAACCAGTTTCCACTTCACAAACACAGGGAAACTTAAACATACAAAACAAAATAGAGGAAAAACATACAGCAAACCAGCCTAGCCCCAGCACCTAATTACTCCCCACCCCACACTTAAATCGAACACTGTCCCCAGTGTTCACAAAAATTAAAAATCACAAAATTGGGTGGTGGCACTCCCTGATCAGTCAAAATATTCGACTTCTTCATCCGGTGCTGCTACCTCATCGCCCATGTCCGAGTCACCTCCGTCGTCGTCATCGGACTCCACATCGAGTCCTCCCGACGTGTCTCCTCGTTCGTGGGGACATCATCGTCAGTGGGCTCTACAAATGCTGGCCCCACTCGGCATAAAGCCCTGGCATTTTCACCAAATGGGTAATCCAGCTCCAGCTGCCATAGCTCCTCCTCCGTGGCTGGTCTCCCACCAATCCGAAGCTGAAGAATTTGCATACCAAACATCCGTGCCATGTACTGGTCGTCGCGAGCATGTCTCTCGCCAAGTGTCAGCACTGGCCCGTGTGTGGTGTCGGGGGCCTTAGTTTTGGTCACATCAAGGGCCCTCCGCTCCAACTGCGGGATGTAGTCCAAAGCCTCTTCCTCGATGTCGAGGCCCCGGAGGAAGGTGGTGATAAGTCCTCCGAACCCATACCTGTGGCCTTGGTGTAGTCGGGCTCTCTTCATGGCGGATATGATGACCGCCCCAACATTAATCTCTAGCCCTTTCATCAGGGCATACACCAGGCAGACACGGTCCCGGGTCACATCAGTCATGTGCACCCCCGGGATTAAGCACGAACAGACTATCTTCAGCCAAATTCTTGCCTCCTTGTTCATTTGAGAATACGGCAGAGTCTGGTGGTAACCCCTCTCCTTATGTCTGCTCCATCTGGCTGTGGATCGAGCCCCACACATTGTGCGTCTGATATCGGCATATGGTGGGGTGATATTCAGCTGGCAGAGAACGTGGGCTTCTGTGTCCTGCACTCTAATGATGGCATTTAATTGCTGGGGCTCCAGAGTGACAATCTGCCCTCTGATTTTTATTGTGTGGCTTCTGATTGCCGGGTTCCAATTTGCATAGAACTCCCGGACTAGATGTAAGTTGCACTCCTTGGACTCCTGAAATATGAAGCTGAGCCCAGCTGCCTCGATCCTCTGCACTATACAGGGGAACTCCTGTGCTAGTGGTTCCCGTGCAATATGCTCCTCAGGGAAGTATTTATTTTCCTTGTGTTTAGCGTACCACTTCTTCCCTTCATCGGTTACCCACCTCGTTCCGTATTGGCGGCGTTGGCCGCGTGGAACAGCTGGTGCAGCTGGGACTGCTGTGCCCAGTCTAAGTCATTTTCTCCCGGTGCCTGAAGTAGATGCACCTTTACCCTTATCCTGCCTACTTGCCATTGTACCTATCAACACAAATAAACAAGCACCATGTCAAGCTAAATGCATGTTAGCTTCGGCTAAGGTCGGGTTAAGCTAAGTTTACCCCACACTTAGTCCTTAGCTATGGTTACGATACTACGGCAAGGATCACTTTATTTACACCAAAAAACAAACAATTATACAATTTATGCTTAGTGCGTTCGCAAAGAAAATTTCGACAGTATAACCTTAGCGTACTACTCAGACTTCATACAGCTAATCCCAATCCTACCATCGCTAGCAATTCAACCATCGCACTTAGCAACGAAAACAACAAACAAAAACAACAACAAAAATTCTAGATACATATGAACCTATATAACCAACCAATTCGAACAATTTCCACATTTTCCCAAAAACCAGAGAATTCATCGTCTATTACATTCAAACAATATTTACAATGACTTATCTCAATTCACAAGCACACTCCGGCATATAATTCACAAATTTACCAAGTTACCCATTTCGAATTCAACAACCAAAGCCCTAGAATTGAATTTCACAATCAAATTCGAATCATTCACGCAATCGACAAGTTCAAACGCGTATTACAACATTCCGAACATTTATCAATAAAAGAATAACTCAATTTCATTCTAAATTGCTACTTAGGGTAATATATCTCACCTCCCATGCTCAAATTCGACTAAAATCGACAAAAACTTGAGAGAGACGAGGAAAACATACCTTTAAGTTGAATAATCAAAGAAACTCGACAACTTGGTTGCTTAATACCGTGGCACGTTGGTTGGGGTGGGAAATTTGGGTGTTTGGTCGCGGAGAAGAGAGAAAATGAGGAAAAAGGGCCTAAAATCGGGGTTTAAAATGAAGAAAAATACGCGGGTCACCCGGCAACCCGGTGTGACCCGTCACAAAATAAAGGGCAACGTGTCACGGAGGGTAACGCGGAGCCCCTCCTCCGTGACACGGAGCCATCGCGATGGTCCTCTGGAATTTTTAAAAATTCCAGATTAAACCTCAACGTGTCACGGAGGGTAACGCGGAGCCCCTCCTTTGTGACACGGAGCCATCGCCCCAGCTCACTGTCTCTTCATTTTATTCATTTTTTCATACCTTGCCTTTTCCTTCCCGATTCCGTGCACATTTTTCTCCGTTTGACCTAAAAATCACCTCACTAAACAAAATTGGTTAGATTAATAGATTTCCCTAATTAAAATGAAAAATACTAACTAAAACGAAAAATTTGTACTAAATCAAGAAAAAGAAAATTAAAATAAAATCTAATTACACTTTACAAAATAAAAGAAAAGAAATATATATTTCACAGGTTGCCTCCCGTGCAGCGCCTGGTTTACCGTCGCGGCTCGACATCCTTTATGCTCAATTATCCACTAGGGTGATGGACGATTTTTCACGATCATTGTCCTCCCCCCAGTAGTGCTCACCCTTATCTGGTGGTCTTCCCCTCAACTCTCGGGAATCATTCATTTGTTTAGCATTCCCATGATCAATTACATTGATCACCGAGAGTTCTTCATTTACCATCGGGAGCTTGGGTGCTTTGTATACATCGAACACCTCTACCTTGTCATGTGCTCGCATTGTAAGTTGACCTGCAGCTACGTCAATTAATTCTTTCCCGGTTGCCAAGAAGGGTCGTCCCAAAATAAATGGGACTTCAGCGTCTGGTTCAAAATCCAGAACAATAAAATCAACCGGAAAAATGAGGGATCCCACTTGCACAAGCACATCCTCAACAATGCCATCCGGCCTAGCTAAGGATCTGTCTGCTAACTGCAAGATTACGTTTGTAGGTCTAGGACTCCCTAGACCCAACTTTCTGAATACCGAAGATGGCATCAGGTTTATGCTCGCCCCCAAGTCACACAATCCACGAGCTCGGATACTCTTCCCAATAGTAAGATGGATAGTAAAACTTCTAGGGTCTTTTAACTTCGTAGGCAGTCTATTTTGGATCCGGGAAGTGCATTCCTCCGTCAAAGCTACCGTGGCATACTCAGTCAAACGACTTTTGTTGGCCACGATGTCATTAATATATTTGGCATAGTTTGGCACTCCCTGCAAGACATCAACAAGAGGTAAATTAACATGTACCTGTTTAAGCACCTCTATAAATTTCTTGAAACACGCCTCCTCCTTGTGTTTCTTGAGTCGTTGAGGGAACGGGGGTGGAGGTCTTTCTGATTCTGCTTCTTTGGTCTTCCCCTATCCGAACTTTGTTCTTCCTCAACATCTGCTGCTCCTAACTTTTGAGGTGGTCTTTCCGGTTCCACCTCCTTCAGCTGCAAACCACTCCGTGTGGTCACTGCATTTACCTGCTTCGGATTAGGATCTGTGTCGCTAGGCAGTCCTCCTCTGGGCCTTGTGTTTTGGGCACTAGCAAATTGCCCAAATTGATACTCAAGAGCCTTGGTCGCTAATTGATTGTTCTTCACTTCGGCTGCCAATTTAACATAGTCAGCCTGCAATTGCGCCTGATTAGCGATCATGGTCTTGAACATTTCCTCAATAGTAGGTGATGGTGGTGGAGGAGGGGCATTGTGATTTCCGAATTGAGATTGGTAGTTCTGTTGCCCTCCTTGATTCCTGTGCATACCCTGACCCGAACTTTGGCCTTGTTGGTTGTTGCTACCCCACGAAAAATTTGGATGGTTCCTCCAATTTGAGTTGTAGCCGCTACCAAACTGCTGCTGATTTCTTTGTGCATTGCCCACAAAGTTAACCGAATCTGGGTTGCTCCACAGCACTCAGCTGAGTGCTCACTGCTTCCACACACTTCACACCACATTTGCTGGACCGCATTGACTGAAGCTGAAGGCTGGTTCAAGTTCATGTTGCTGAAGTGGTTGTTCAACTGATTCTGCAAGGCAGCTATCTGTGCAGCGGTAGCTGTAAATCCATCCACTTCAAGCACTCCTGCTGCTTTCCTTGCTCCAACTCGAGATGAATCAGCATTCCATTCTGGATTGCCCTGTGAAATCCGGTTGAGCAAAGTGTACAGCTCCTCATAAGTCTTTTCCAGCGCTTGCCCTCCAGCTGCTGAGTCTAGCAAAATTTTAGTATGGGGTTCCAAACCCTCAATAAATGTGTGTACCAACACCTCATTGGACTGATGATGATGATGACAGTCCCGCAACATGGATTTAAATCTTTCCCAAGCTTGATATAAATTTTCTCCCTCCCTCTGTTTGAAACTTAGAATTTGACTTCTAAGTCTGGCTGTTTTACCAGAGGGAAAAAATCTTATCAAGAACTTTCATGCAAGATCATCCCACGTTGATATAGAATTTGGTGGTTCAGCTTTTAACCACCTCTTGGCTTCACCAAGTAAGGAAAACGAAAATAGTGTGAGCCGAACATAATCAGGTGACACTCCAGCGGGAATATAAGTGTCACTTATCTCCAAAAAGTTTTGGAGATGTTGTTGTGGGTCTTCATGAGGGAGACCGGTAAATTGCCCGCTTGTGTGCAACAGTTGCACCATATTCTGCTTTAGTTAAAATCTCCCTCCAGGCTCTGGTTTGCGGATACTTGAATGTACATTATTGGCATGTGGGATTGCCACCTCGCGAACCGGCCTTGCTGCTGCTTCGTCGGGCACTAACACTGCCCTCACAACCGGTGGATTTTGTTGGTCCATCATAGTCTGTCTGAGCAACTGCAGCTTCTTTTGTAGAGCTTCTCTGCGTTTACTATGAAATTCACGTTCAGGCTCTATATAAGATTCCACCAGCTCTTTGTCCTTTGCCAGTGTTCACAGAAATCAAGTCTGCAAAATACAGGCTAAGACCAAGTTGTCAACACTTAAGAAAATAAAACAAAAATACAGTAAATTTACACTTAACACAATTTCACCAATTGCCTAGTCTCCCCGGCAACGGCGCCAAAAACTTGTTCGGGGCTTTGGTAGGGGTTAAAAACCGACACGCAAGTGCACGTGGTCAAACAAGTAATAAAGTGGCTAAGTAAGCCAAGTATCGAACCAAGGAGACTCTGGATAAGTAAAAATTGCTCAAGTATACTATATTCTATCTTACTTCTATATATGCTGACAACAACGTAACCAGAAGTTAAATAATTTTGTTTATAAATTATATACTAAAACTATTAACAAATATATACTTTGAATTTAAACTATGGATATGAGCATGCCAAGGTTAAGAACAAGTAATGAACTTGATTATAATCATAATTCGGTTATTCTTCTCTTCTAGTTGCTAGCCAAGAACATTAGCCAAGAGATTAAAACTCTCGTATTTAATCTCACTTAAGAATCATAAACCATCCGTCTACATTTCTATGATCAAATGCAATTTATGACCTCGCAATACAATTCCGGTTCCTAAATTGACTAATACGGCTTTCAAGTATATTTCTATCAGGAAAGCACATCAAAACCCAATTTTCCCAAATCAAGTTAAGAACAATACCCTATTAATTCACAACTTTCCAATTTCGTGCTCTCTCGAGTGAAATCGGACTTTTTAGATGTACATTAATGTCGGCCACACACTAATGCAGTAGAAAAGAGAATTAATAGAACAACATAGAAGAAGAAGATGAAAAACCATACAATTCAATAATCAAAATTCATCACCATTGTTCATAACCTCAGCAAGGAAGAGAATTAGCCACTCACTTGTGGATTAATCATCCTAAAACAAGTGTTAATCATACAAACAATTGATTGAAAGAAGAAAGAAAGAGAGAAAAACCCTTAGCTTTTTCGTCCCTCAACTGCCTGTAACCCACGTCCTTGCTCCACCAAGTCTGAATTAATTAAAAATAAGCCTAAGTGTTCTATTTATACTATTGGGAATTTTTCCCGGAATAACAAGCAACGTGTCACGGAGGCCAACGCGGAGCACTGCCTCCGTGACACGGCGTGGACGCGGACCCTCACTGGAAATCTGGGGTCCGGGAATAAAGCCTCAACGTGGCACGACATGCAACGCGGTGGCTTGCCTCCGTGCCACGGAGCTGTCGCGAGGCTCCACTGGAAATTGACAATTAAATCACCCTCCAGGCAGTGTGCCTCCGCGATGGTAGCGTGGCACGGCTCCATCGCGGAGCCCCTTTACATTGTGCAGTCCAATGTCTTTTTCGTGCTCGCATCCAAGTCCAACTCCGATATTGTTCCAACATGCATTTTAGCTCCTCAAAATCATATTTTACCTACAAAACAATGCTAATCATGTTGGTTAGTATAAATTCACATTTTATTACCAATTACATGAAAATGTATACACATTGCACACTAAACAAGACGAAAATGATACGTTTGAGTATCACTTGGGCATATAAATCTGCCCAAGATCACACTCCCATGAGTTTCTTGATAGACTTGTCCGCCATCAATAGCCTCATAGTAGTAGGCTTAGGATTTCCCACACTAACTTCTTAAAAATGATAAGAGGCATCAAGTTTATGCTCACGAGGTCACGCAAGGCCTTTTTGAAAACACACAGTCCAATGGTGCAGGGGATAGTGAAAGCTCCAGGATCCTCTCTTTTGGAAGAAAGATTTCTCACCATCATTATGCTACAATAGTGTGTTACTTCCCGTAAACCAGCATCAACAACCTTCTTTTTCTATAGTAATTCTTTCATGAATTTTACATAGCCCGGCATTTAGAGAAATACATCCACCAAAGGTATATTTATGGAAAATTTGTTGAACATGTCAATGAATTTTTGAAACTAATTATCCTCCTACTTCTTTTCTAACCTTTGAGGATAAGGAGGCGGAATCTTAGGCTCTTTCCCCATTTTGATTAAAGCCTCCTCGCTTGTTTCCTCCTCAACTACCTTCTCGAGGTCAACATCAACTCCCCCCTCATCAAGTTCTTATGTTTCATCAACACCATCTGGTGCTTTTGGCACCTCATCATTCACATCACTTCTTGTATTGGGGTTAACAACATTCTTAGGCTTAACACCCCCATCAGCCAACACCTTATTGCTCCTCGTGACAATAGCCATGATTATCCTTATTGGGATTAGGCATTATGTCACTAGGGAGAGTCCTTTTCATTCTGGGGTTAATTTGAGTAGACAAGTGATGCATTTAAGCTTCCAAGTGTTTGATAGAAGTTGAATGTGAACTCACTATTTGGGAAAGCTTAAACACCTCCCCTTTGAGCTCCTTGACCTTGTTATCCATAGATTCCACTATTTTTCGCACTCTAACCAGCATCTCATCAATCTTGGAGCTTCCCACATTGCTTGCACCAAGTTGCAATAGAGGACTTTCAGCCTTTGGAGGGGGAACATATGGGTTCTTGCTTTAAGGAAAGGCCATTGCGTATATCTCTTTAGCACTTTTGATGCAGCATGGCAAGATCATTGCATATGCGTCTAGACAGCTCAAGACTCATGAGAAGAATTATTCGATGCATGACCTAGAATTGGCTACAGTGGTGTTTGCATTGAAGATTTTGCGACACTATTTGTATGGAGTGCATGTGGATTTGTTCATGGAAAACAAGAGTCTTCCGTATGTGTTTACACAAAAGGACCTGAATTTACGACAAAGGAAGTGGTTAGAGCTTCTTAAGGACTATGACATAAGTGTCCTTTATCATCCGGGCAAGAACGTGGTGGCAGATGCTCTTAGCAACATATTTGTGAAGAGTGTTTCTCATATGGAAGATGGAAGGAAAGAGTTGGTGAAGGATGTGCCAGCTTGCTCGATCAGGAGTTCATCTTGTTGATTCAATGGATGGTGGTGTCGTTGTTCAAAATGGTTTAGAATCCTCTTTGGTGACTGAAGTCAAGGCTACACAAGATAAGGATCCCATTTTGGTAAAGTTCAAGGAAACAGTTCAGAATCATAAGGTAGCGGTCTTCTCCTAAGGGGGAGATGGTGTACTTCGATATCAGGGTTGTTTGTGTGTTCCAGGTGTTGATGACTTGAAAGATAGGATGTTGCATGAGGCTCATGGTTGTCAATATTCTATACATCCATATGCCACCAAGATATACTGTGACCTACGGAAGTCTATTGGTGGAATGGTATGATGAAGAACATAGCAGAGTTTGTGGCTAAGTGTCCGAATTGCTAGCAGGTGAAAGTGGAGCATCAAAGACCAGGAGGCATGCTTCAAGACATCAGTATCCCAACTTGGAAGTGGGAAGATATTAATATGGACTTCATCACAGGGTTGCCTCATACAAGTCGATAGTATGACTCTATTTGGGTGGTTGTGGACAAATTGAATAAAGAAGCTCATTTTCTACCAGTCAAAACTATCGACTCAACGGAGGATTATGCTAAATAATACATTCGGGAGTTAGTTTGGTTTCATGGTGTACCCTTGTCCATCATATCAGACAGAGGTACTTAGTTCACTTCACCATTTTGGAGGTCGTTTAAGAAGGGACTTGGTACTCAGGACAAGCTTAGTACGGCTATTCACCCGCAGACAAAAGGTCAGGCCGAGTGAACCATTCAGACTCTTGAGGATATGTTGAGAGCATGTGTGATTGACTTCAAAGGTATTTGGGATGATCATTTTCCTCTTATCGAGTTTGCTTACAACAATAGTTGCCACTCCAATGTTCAGATGGCTCCGTTTGAGGCTCTTTGTTGACAGAGATGTAGATCGCATATTGGTTAGTTTGAAGTAGGTGAGGCTATGTTGGTAGGGCCAGATTCAGTCCATGAGGCTATGGAGAAAGTTCCACTTATAAGGGAAAGGTTGAAGATAGCTCAAAGTCATCAAAAGTCCTACATGGATATGAGTAGAAGAGAACTTGAATTTGAAGTTGATGATTGGGTGTTCTTGAAGGTATCTCCCATAAATGGGGTGATGAGATTCAAAAAGAAAGGGAAGCTTAGTCCCTAATATTTTAGCCCATACAGGATTGTGAGACATGTCGGCAAGGTGGCCTATGAGTTGGAGTTGCCCTCAGAATTGGCTTCTGTACATCCAGTTTTCCATGTATCGCTCTTGAAGAAGTGCGTCGGTGACTCGGGTGGTGCACCCCAGCGCAAGCGTGCGCGATCGTACAAGTAGTAAAGCGACTCTTTAAGAGCCAAATGTCAAACCCACAGGGACTGGACTATTTCAGCTATTATTCAAGTTTAAGTGATAAATTATATTTCAAAAGTGAGGTTTAGATATTTTGATTATTTTGTATCTAAATTTGCGGTGATCACAAATAATTCAGAAAGACAAGGATTAGAAGCATCTAGAGTTAAGGCCTAATAATCATGCACAGCTAAATCTCACAATGATTCAAGTATCTTAAAATTCATTTATTGTCTCACAGAGTTAATACGCAATGTTCATGGTCTTTCGAGCCTCTAAACACAACAAATTAGTCTCACACCTACTTCGTTGAGGGGGGATGTGATGTAATAATTCATGAGCAATCAACACTGCGGATATGGTTTACGGGGTTTACACCCTTGGTTATGAACTTTCGTACCTCTAACCATTTAACCTAGAATTAACTTCACAACTATGTCTACGAGTGGTGATGTGACAATTTAATCCTAAGTGTCTAGCTATCTTCCCATTTTATTAACCAAGCAAGGCAACTTACGTATATTTCTATCCTAATCATGAATCAAGTCTTGAAGACTTTGAACTCACTTCTTGAATTCTTAGTTCTAACCTAGGTTTACACTTTCGAGCCTTTGCCTAAGCTTAACACATGCATTCTAATGGTGATCAAGCATTCTAATGATAATCCAACAAGAATTCAAGACAAGACACAAACGAAACTTGAACCAAAGATGAATTAAGCTAAACATTCATGTCTTGTGGCCACAACCCTAGAAGATGGGTCTTAGCCACTCATGTTATTACAAGAATTCATTTTTAATACAATTCATGTAAGAACAAGAATGAAATAAGAAAGAATTTACAAATCCTAGGAAGAGTTTCCTTCTTCTCTCCTTCGCTCCTTTCCGCTCTTCCAAACTAATATCGTGATAAATGAAAATAGGAGCTAAGTGTTTAATTTATAGTAAGTGAGAAAAGTGCAAAATTCGGTCGAGCAGGGACTGCCTCCGTGTCATGGACCTGGGCTCCTCAATTTGCCTCTGTGACATGGCCCAAATGCGAACAGCTTCTGGTTTATGATCGTTGGCACAAAGGCCGAGTGCCATCAGCATGCCACGGACGCAGGCGTGCTGCTCGCGCAGTGTGGCACGGCCTGGATGTGGTGTCGCCTGCATTGGCCTGCTCATCGCGCGCATACTCCTGCCTGCTTGACATGGATGTTGGCATGCAGGAGGGCCTGGCGTGTCATGGAGCCAACGCGCTACACGCAGGCACACTGCCTGGCATGCATCTCGCATGCGCACGCCTGCGTGACACGGTGCTGGTCATGCAAGTCTGCCAGCGAGGAAAGCTGGGCAGTGCGACATTGATATTTTCATGCACATTTGATGCAATCTTCCTCCAACTGCTTCCAACATTCCATCTTGTTCATGCATCATCAATTTAAGCCCCTCCTAGCATATTCACCTACAAACGAAAAGGCTAATCACATTGGTTAGTTCATGCATACATATACAATATTACATGAGAATTTCATTAAATATGTTAACAAACATGACTCAAAATAAGGTATAACATAGCACTTGGGCATGTAAGTATTCCCAAGATCACTACCCCACACTTAAAGTGTTGTTCATCCTTGAACAACTCCATTATATCTCATGCACAAGGAAGACTCACATATTACCAATTGACGCAAGACGACTCAAATTAAGGCTTCAATGACTGATTTAGATAGCAAGTTCAAATAAAGCATGCTATATATATAACATAATTCAAACCAAGTATAACCATGTTAAGACCTCCTAGCCTCAAGAGTTGACTCTACAACCACAGCAAACTCATGCACATTAGCCAATCAAGAAGTCTAACATGAATATTATCTTTTCTCAAATATTTACCCTCACAACATGAGAGATACCCATTTTACTCACAATATTTTCAAATTATAACATGTATAGGTATATGAATACAATTACACTCACTCTCACAATGAATTCTCATGCAACATGCAATGACCCATATGTTTTCCCTTAGTGTATTACTCCACTAATACAGGAACGTCTAAAAGTAAGATAAGATAGGACTTTCCAGGTTGTAATGTAAGCTAAAGGATGGGTAGGTACTATTTTGTGTAGTAATAGTGACTATCTTCCCTTAGCGCTTTTAATACATTACTTTTGCTTATTAAGCACATCCTCTTCTTTTACTTCATCTCTTGTTCTTTTCAATTCTCAATTTCCTTTATGTTTACCCCATTTCTTTAAGCACACTTATTCTATGAGTAAGGAGTACTCAAGCATCAAACATTTTTTTTGACTCCCTACCAACACTTAGACATTTTGGACAATTGCGCCCTTTACTCTTTTCTCCAACTTCCACTACCAACTATTTCCCTCCTTTTCAATATTCTTACTTCTCTGACTCTTATTCATTTTTCACTTAAGAACTTAGGAGTTTTGGATCAAATTAAAGGCTATTGAAAGAAAAGGATAAGTTTTTCATGTGGCTAATCAAAGAATAGGCTAAGGGCTCAATGGGGCTAACTAAGATTATACATTAAGGGTAGGTAAGACATAGGATGAAAATAGGCTTATTCAAATAAATGTCTACATCATCTCCTACAATTAACTTTCCTCGTTTCTCTTTGCAAACACACTAGGCAAGTTCTAGAGACTATATGGTAGCATGGAATACATGAAGAACCTTACACTCACAACACATGTTTAACTCAAGACAGAACCATACAAACTCTCAGCACATCTAATCACATAAATTCAAAATTAAGTAATAAGCATACAAAGTCATATTAAGGAGCCTAGGTGTCTCAACCAAAGTCATACACTTATGAACATGCTTCAGAATTAAATCTCTACTTGCCTCTAACAATCATGTATAGCACTCAACAAAAGCATCAAACAGTCAATCAGCTAAGGGTTCAAAAACAAAACCTACTGGCTAACTTTCCCTCAAGACGGTCGACATCCATCCATCATTAAAAAAAGTCCCTAACTATGACTAAAATAGTTATGTAAAGACATAGGAAAATTTTATTCTCAGTTCAAAGTGCCCCCCTTTGGAAAAGAACCGAAAGAACAACCAAAGGGTGGGAGAAATATGCTCAACTCAAAACTTTTTTATCAAACAATATTATACCAAGCACCAAATTCATCCAAAATAAACATCACATAAATTTTGAAATTACCCCTCACCCCACACTTAGATCATGTTATGTCCCCAAAGCATCATATAAAAGCAAGACTGAAGGTGAGAGATACTTTCTGAGGCCTTTAGGCCTAGCTATCAGCGTGCATTATCCATTTTTTATCTTGGGGATCCTCAACCCCACACTTGCACTTTGACATGCTTCTTAGCTTCTGCTTCTAAGGGTACTCAGATTTCCCCTTTTTCCTATGCTTACTTCACAAAAACAAAACAAAAAGTGAAAATAACCCAAAATCAAAGCAATAGAAAAAGAAAATTGTACCTATGGTACCCTTGGATTGCCTCCCAAGCAATGCTTAATTTTACGTCACGGCACATCGCATCAAGTTCCACCACTTTTCCTTCCACTTTGAGGATATGAATTTCACTCCTAATTTCTTTTCTAATTTCGTATTATGCTCTAGGGGTGGTGGTGAAAAATTTAAGGGACCAAACAGTAGATGTCACCTCTTACACTTATTGACCCTTAAGTGAGTGAAGTCATTCTTTCTCTTCGACTTAGCAAATTGCAGAATATACAGAGCTTGTTCCTCATCAAGACCTTTCTCTATAATCTTGGAAGACTCCATTTCTAGGTTTTCAACTAAACTTAATGTCGAGAAATTCTTCAGTGGGGTACAATACACCTCAACTTTGAAACTGCATTGTGCTTGACCTCCTTACTTTTGTACACCTTCTCCACATCAACATCTGACTCCACATGAATGTCAAATGGTTGGAACTCTATCCCCCATTTTATGACTGGATTGGCCATATATGTGAGACCATCACAAAGACTCTCAGGAGCTTCCAATTATTGAGCTTGTTCTAAGAACTCACTCTTTATTATCCTTGAGATCCTTCTTGAGTATTGGCTATGACCGTGACTTGCAAATCAGTGAAAGCTTCAGCCTCAGTCTTTATCTCCGTGAACTCGGCTTTCATCATTTCTAGGGCCTCTCCATTTTCCTTAGTCTGAATTCTCATTACTTCCATCTGCTCCCTCATCTCTTACGTCTGATTAAGGACCTGTTTGAACATGTTTTCTATCTAATCTTGGTGTTCTAAGTCCTCCTCTTCATCATTCCTGTACAATATAAGGATCATAGTGGGGGCTTGGGGAAGGGGAATATAAATTTGGACAACCATTCCAATGGTCATCCTGACCACCACATATACTGTAAGTAGGACAATGTTTCCACAAGTGGGGTCCTCAACAATTCAGAAAGGACTCACCGAAATATGAGTATCCACCATCCAACCTATTTGTGTTCCATGATGTCATATCAAGAAAGGTATCAAACTAAAATAAAAAATAAAAGAAATCTAAAACTAATATATATTCTTTTTCAACACTAAGATAATTAGACAATAACACAAAACAAGAAATTCACCAATTTCTCCAGTCCCCAACAATGGGGCCAAAAACTTGGTGCGCCCCAACACAAGCGCAAGCATATGCAGTCATACAAGTAGTAAAGCGACTCTTGAAGATCCGGATGTCGAACCCACAGGGAATAGACTATTTCAGCGAATATTCAAGTTCAAGTGATAAATTAAATTTCAGAAGTGAGGTTTATATATTTAGATTATTTTGTATCTAAATTTACGGCGATCACAAATAATTCGTAAAGACAAGGATTAGAAGCATCTAGAGTTAAGACCTAACAATTATACACAGTTAAATCTCACAATGGTTCAAGTATATGAAAACTCATTTGTTTTCTAACCGAGTTAATATGAAATGTTCATGATATTTTGAACCTCGAAACACAACAAATTAGTCCCACACCAACTTCATTGAGGGGGGATGTGATGTCCTAATTTGTGAGTAATTAACACTGCGGATGTGGTTTATAGAGTTTATGCCCTTGGTTATAGACTTTCTTACCTCTAAATATTTAACCTAGAATTAACTTCACAACTACATCTATGAGTGGTGATGTGACAATTTAATCTTAAGTGTCTATCTATCTTCCCATTTTATTAACTAAGCGAGGAGAATTAGGCATATTTCTATCCTAATCGCGAATCAAGTCTTGAAGACTTTGAACTCACTTCTTGAATTCTTAGTTCTAAAGTAGGTTTACTCTTTCGAGCTTTTGCCTATCACATGAATTCTAATGGTGATCAAGAATTATAATGATAATCAAACAAAAATTCAAGACAAAACACAAATGAAACTTGAACCAAAGATGAATTAAGCTAAAAATTCATGTCTTGTGGCCTCCACCCTAGAAGAAGGATCTTAGCCACTCATGCTATTACAAGAATCCATTTTTAATACAATTAATGTAAGAACAAGAATGAAATAAGAAAGAATTTACAAACCCTAGGTAGAGTTTCCTTCTTCTCTCCTTAGCTCCTTTCCGTTCTTCCAAAATAATACTGTGTTTAATGAAAAAAGGAGCTAAGTGTTTAATTTATAGTAAGTGATAAAACTGAAAATTTTGGCCAAGCAGAGACTGCCTTCGTGTCACCATCCAGGGCATCTCAATTTTCCTCTGTAACATAGCCCAAACACGAACAACTACTAGTTTGTGAGCGCTGGCACAGCATAGCCGAGTGCCATCAGCGTGGCATGGCCTGGACACGGCGTCGCCTTCCTTGGCATATGCATCACGCACATACTCCTGCCTATGTGACAAGGAAGCTGCCGCGCAAGAGGGCCTGGCATGCCACAGAGCCAACACGCAGGAACACTGCCTAGCATGCATCTCGCTAACATACGCCTGCATGACACGACGTTGGTCGTGCAGGTCTATCAGCGTGGAACGCTTGGCAGTGCGACATTGATATTTTCATGCACATTTCATGAAATCTTCCTCCAACTCCTTCCAACTTTCCATCTTGTTCGTGCATCATCAGTTTAAGCCCCTCCTAGCATATTTCACCTACAAATATAAGGGCTAATCACATTGGTTAGTTCATGCACACATATATAAAATTACATGAGAATGTCATTAAATATATTAACAAACATGACTCTAAATAAGGTATAAAATAGCACTTGGGCATGAAAGTATGCCCAGATCACCGGTATTGGTGTTGTGAAAGATAGCCTTAGCTATGAAGAGGTTCTAGTTGAAATTCTTGATCGTCAGGTTCAAAAGTTGAGGAACAAAGAAGTAGCTTCAGTAAAGGTTCTATGGAGAAATCAATTTTGTCGAGGGAGCTACATGGTAAGCTGAAGCAGATATGATGGCTAAATACCTGCATCATTTCCCTTTCGGCTTGAGGTACCACTTTCCTCCTTGGTACTCTATTCTGCTTCATGTCTTGTTCATGTGTCCTAGTTTATTTCATGTCAATACATGTATGCATGATTCTTAAATTTAGTTCAGTTATATGTCTCAGTCCAGAGTCAATCACTCTGTTAGTTTTCAGCTTCAGATATTTAGTATTTGGGATGGCAGTGTCCTTTCCTCAATTATTCAGTATGTTTATGCACATTCAAGGATGAATGATCCCAAGAGTAAGATATTGTAATCTCTCGAAAGTCCCCAATATCAAACTCGAGGGTTGAAGCAGAGAAAATAGGGAAAATTTTGCACAAGTCACAGAATGACATGTCATGTCACTCAATGAGTCGTGGAGTGACTTGTGAGATGGAGGCCGGCTAGTGAGGAGTCGTGGTCAGGGAGTGACCACGAGAGGATGCTATGAGTTGTGGTGTCACTTCACGACTCGTGGAGTGAGCCATGGCCAGGAGGGGAGAATTGGTCCTGAGATTCCAGTGGACTTCATGGGTGGACACCACGAGTCGTCCCCTACCTCACGACTCATGATGTCCCTCGTAGGGACTGGCATAGTCCATTTTCCTGTGAATTTAGTAAGGGTGTTTTCATAATTTCTAAGCTCCTAAGTCCTAAACTACATCGTTTTAATCTCTTTTAGGAGGGTTTTAAGAGTGTTTAGCCTATCCTAAGTCATTCTCTCCCATGCATGCAAGATTAGAGGGCTCTATTGAAGATCAAGCTTGAGAATTCTCCTATTTCTTCCCCAAATCTCTAGGGCTTTCAAGGAAGGGTGTAGAATCAAATTTCATAGGGATGTAGGGCTATGAATGAGATATTCCATTCACTCTCAAATTTCAGATTCAGCCCCGCTTCTAGCCTGTTTTCAGAGTTTAGTCCAGATAGCCTGTTGGTGAGTCCTCATCCTTCGAGGACCTTCAGTTAGTTGTGTTGTTTCTATTTCAGTTTCAAACTTCTAGTGAGCTAGGTGGGGGCGTTGTCCCATTAGCTTGTCAGTATAGAAGCTTTTCAGACATAATTTTTATATTCAGCTTCGGATTCAGTGTTTGAGATTTTCTGTTGTTTAAATTTTTATTTTTCAGTCTTCCACTATTTCAGAAATTAGTATTTCGCTTTGTGTATGTTGAGCTTCAATTTCTATGTTCATGCCATGAGTCGAATTGGAGCCGTTAATTCTAGGTTCCGTATCTAGATCCGGACCTATGTTTGGGTCATGACACTAGATTTTCGTGGTTTCTCCAACCTTGATTTTCTTTCCGTGGGCGCCAAGGGCCTTGGTGATAATGTCCAAAATATTTCTTAACTCAAAGAATATACACGATCGAAGTATCAAAACAAGTAACTCAATGAGTGCCGGGGTCGAATCCCAGGAGGACTAGAGAATGATAAATTCAAGCATCGATTGAGAAATTGATATTATCTTGCACCATATAGATTTAATATAAAATAAAGGAAAATGGTGGGGGGGGGGGTAAACTTTGCATAGAATTACAAAAATTGATTTAGTGAACTAGAAGTAACAAGATCAACTAAGTTGCTGACAATAGTGTGAAATACTAGAGGTGCAGTGTAGATGAAATACTAACTAGATTGGGATAGGTCAGGTCATCTCATAAGTTAAACAACTGTAAATAATCTTGGGAAGTAGGTAGCCTCAGCTTCTCAGCCTATTGACTACCCCTAGCTAGAGTTTTCTCAAAATCTAGTTGCGATTTAGCTCAACCCGAATTGATTTAGATTAGCAACTTCACTATTCCTTGCTATTAGCTGCCAATTACAAAGGAGGAAGTAATTCCAGCTATTTCTAGCTTAATTTTACAATCTCTTGTCCATACCTACTACTATATTCCCTTCCAATACTTAATTATTCTCTCCCGAGCAACAATCAAGTAAGTATAGATAGACTCATATCATCATTAATGGATCTTCATTAATAGATTGAAGGGAGTCTAATAGATTTACACTTAATTGAACATTATGAAGATGACTTTAGCAATACCCAATCCAATTAAGTATTCATCATCACACACCTCTAGTTAATGATTTTAGCTACTCATAGTTAAGAAATTCAAAAACACATTCATTAATAGCATCATTGAATTCAATAATAAGAGTAGATAAATCAAATTCACAATTTTCCTCCAACTACAACTGAAACTTAATAATACCAAAGAAGAAACTAGAGCAGAGTATTTTCTACAAGTTTCAATCAAAATCCCTTTCACAGCTAAAAGATTGTCTTTAGCTAAAAAAGGAAATAGTAATGTGATGTGTACTTGGATTTTCTCTCAATCTCTCTATCTCTATATCTTCTTTTTCTCTCCTCTTTTTTTCATCAGAGTACTTTTTTCTATTTATATCCTGAAAGTAGGGTACTTTTCATCTCCTTTTCAGGGTTGGATGATTATACTTTTAATAACACCATTCTAGAATCGGCGAAGGTACTGTTAGTTCGCTGATGAAATCCGTGAACTATTGGGTATCTGCTCTTCTTCTACACTCATTTCTAGTGAACTTCGGTGGTTCACCCGGCATTTCGTCAATGCCTATCCGTGAACCTCTGGTTCTTCAATGCCAATTCAAAAACTCCTAGGTGTCATTTGGAGACTGAACCGGTGACTCGCTGCTTGCGAGTTGTGAACCACCGGTGGCATTCAACCTCTGAGGCAGGGACATTAGGCTTTTAGCCGGCGTTTCGCTAGTTGACACCTGCGACTCACCACTCATTCTTACTTCCTCCTTTTTTCGCCATTTTTTCTCTTTTCTTCAAACTTAGGTATTTTCATACAACAAAAGAAAAAAGGGCATAAAATCTAAACAATCAACTCGGGAACGAAACAAAAACTCAGGTTTTAGAGTCTAATGAGTTGGTAAATTACCAACTCATCAAAACCCTCAATCTTGAATCATTGCTTGTCCTCAAGTAGCAATACTTCAACTATTGAGGAAAATGTTACCTCTCTTCACAATTAGACCTCGCCGATCACCTGAACTATGACAACCAAAAAATACTCACCATGCTCACCGAAAAGAGAAGAACATCTCCCAAAAGACCAAAACAATGAAGAAGTTTCAAGCAGGCAACCACTTTTTATCAAGTAAAGATTTTTGAAAGGAATCATTAATCATACAAGGGCATTTTTCAACCAAGTAACACACATGGCATCTCAAGTTATAACTACTGAAAATTCAAATCTTGCCTTAGAGTTTGCACTCCTTGCTCTATGTCCACCTTAACTCTAAATGTTCTTTCATCCCTCAAAGAAATGATGCCACTCACCTAATATAAGGATCCCTGTTCTCTTAGTTCTTTGATCATTTGAATGCATACCAGGGATTAATTAGAAGAGACACTCACACTCACTCTCCCAAAAGATATCTTCATGTATAAACTTGACCCATAGGCTTGCCCTTCATGTAGTTCGCCACTAATGTAGAGTAGCTGCACCTAGAATCATTTAGGACTTACAGACTGTGATGTAGGCTTAAGGTCAGGGTAGGATGAGCATTTGGCTATAGTGACTAGATCTTCTCTAGTGCTTTTTGTGACATGCCTTACATTAATTTTGCTCACTCAACCTTCTTTTCCTTTCTTTTCTTGTAGATGTTTTTCCTTTCATTAGTACTCCCCCTTATAACCCCTCTTTTGCTTCCACCCTTAGCCTTATTACCTCAAGAGGGAACACCAATTCACATAAATAGTCTTTTTCTTTTGGAATAATCTTTTGGTGCACTTTGACAAAAGATGATGTTCCCTTGACACTATGATTCTTGTCTTCCCCCTTTGTTTTACACACCGTCAAACTTAGGCTCTTGCCTCATTTTTCACACTTGCTTTCTCACTTCCTATTTATTAGGCCCTAAGCCTTACTTCTACACTTATCTTGTCATTAGCATCTAGGGAGAATGGGGGCCAAAAGAGGTATTAAGAATGGTCTTAAGGCTTGTAATGTGGTTGCCAAGCAAAGGGTTTAAGGCTCAAAATTGGCTAACAAGGATTAATGATCATGGAGGGAATATGGTTAAAGTGGCTAGACAAGTGAGGGCCTAAACTCATTTTCATGGTGCAACTACATCTAGGATTTCTCCTTGAATCACATTTAGGGCAAGTTCTAGACAAAACGTAATGCACAAGATTCACAAAAATATCCTTGCCACATAATGCATCATCATTAGAGAGTCTAAAAGAGTCATTTTACCAAACAAAACATCACATTAGGACATTAAGCAAGCAACATCAGGAGTCAAACAGTGAATTTTACAATGTACGACCAAGATTACTATGCTACAGTGTCAACGCTTGCTCATTATCTTCATCCTCATGCCCTTGTTTTCACATTTTCATTTCAACACAAGAAAAATTTTAGTTGGTGCCTCTTAAAACAACTTCACAACAGACTCAAAGTGACATGGCATTTCCCTTAAGAATGTCTCCATTCAATCCATCATCAAGAAAAGCCAACCTGGTTCGACAACAAAAATAACTAAAATGAAGACTGCTCCTTGGGAAAGAATCGTGGTCAAAAGAAAACCCATGGAGTTTTAATTTCTACCCTACTATTTACAATAGCGAAAAAGAAACATGATTTTGGGGTCATCTCATTCAAAAATTTCAAAATATGATGCTTAAAACCAAAGAACCCATTTAGTTACTAAGTACCATTCACAAAAAGACACAAATCAATTCCTTCATTCATTCATAAAACAAAACATGCCCGACAAGGGCAATCATCAACCACAACAGCCTGACAAAGGACGGACCTGCTCAAGCTTAAATAAAAACATCAAAATTTCACAAGAAACAAATCTCCCCCATCAACAGCGCTCATCCTTCCCCCACTTAAGATCATACATTATCCCTAATGTAAATATGCAAAAAGGAAAAAGGGATAAGGAACTCCCTGAGCGGGTTACTCCTCTTTATCATCATCCTCTACCTCACCATCATCACCGTCATTGGCATCACCAAGACCAGACAAATCATCACCCAGCCCTTCTAACAAGTCATCAATTGTCCCTCGAGCTGAGGATGGAGCAGCCATTGCAGCATCCAAGGTGCTCATGTCGGGCACTTCGACCGAAGTCTGACTCTTCCACTCCTGCACTTCAGTTCACAGGGAAGTGACTGCCCCTTCTACTGCATCAACCCTCTTCCTTAAAGTGGTGACATTCTCGTACAATGAATTGAGCTCCTTTTTGATTATTTTGGCAATGAGTGTCGGGAGGCTCTTGACCAAACGTTGAAGCTGGTTTTTATGCGAGTTTGTCATCTCTACGAGGTGATTGGAGACCACTTGGCTGATAAGATTGGGGAGGTGGATAAACTCTTTGTTGGGGCATGTCACCCGGTGCTTGTCCCGACATGTCAGGCTGAGGCACATTAGATTCTGGGGTGATTGGTGATTAGGCTGACCCATGGAATAGGGCTTCTTCTTGCACGCTGAAGGCTTGCAAGAGCTTCCTTTTTATTGTTGGTGTCTCGGCGTCTATCTTCCTATCAATATCAATCACTCCTAACATAGAGAAAGGAGTCCCATTAGGAAAAAGAGGCACTCTGGCTGCTTCACAAAGTTGGGAGATCAAAACAGCCTATGGCATGGAAGTACTAGATTGTCGGGCCTTCTTCTTTATCTGCTGAGCTACAATTTCCCCAAAGTTAATGAGGACCCCCGACATAATGCAAGCAATCGGGATGGCCTCTTCCATGGTGACCCGCTACTCATTTTTGGATGGGATGATGTGAGAACAAATAAAGTCCAGCCACATCTTGGCTCGAACTTCAAATCCTGGCGAGAGATTTCGCCACCCAGTGAGGCCTAGAGAGGAGTATCAATAGCAATAATGCAAGCCACCCACACAAACTGGTCCTTTATATCGGCCACCCGTGCCATGTAATCTAGAGCAGAGTTGATTTCATCCTCCCAGAATAGATAGTTTATAGCAGCCAGGGTGATATCAACTTCCACCCACGGATCATCACAGTTGGCAAGCAGGGGAACTCATCCACTTTGCCCCGATGTTGCATACTCTCTTGGCGGTCCTGATAAGAGGCGTAGAGCTCTGTGACCAAGATGGGGTAGTATGGCGGCAAAGGGTTGGCAAATGTATGCCATTGCCTGTGGGTGAACTGCCCGGTGATGTTGGGGAAATCACCTTTTAACCCAACCAAGTCAAACCTCTTCTCCATCGTGATGGAGCGTCCCTGGAAGATGACAGAGTGTTCCTTCTGAGAATGATGGCTTCCTTTATGTTGGCCCGTGGTGGAGAAACCTTTGCATTGCCTTTGCCCTTGCTAGCAGAGGAAGTAGGGGCCTTTCCTTTGTCGGTGTCCTGGAAGATGACATGATTTTCAAGATTTTCAACAAGGAAATGGAAATGAAATATTACTCCTACAGAATCAGGTACCAATACTAAAATCAAAACAGGGGCAAGAGAAAAGTTACCGAATTGGAAGAGTATTTGCACACTCTGTTAGCTTAAAAAATAAAAATAGCTCAAGACTGTAGTGGCACCTTTAGATGAATATAGAATAGCTAGTATGGGGGAAGTAATTTTGATAGTGAAATCTGGATGGGTATTTATAGGTGGAGAGCAGGAATGTGATAGGTTGAGGGAGAAGGTGGGGAGTTTAATGTGGGTGTGTTGGTGGGAAGTTGGAAGGTGAAAAGGTAAAAGAAAAATGGAAGAATGTAGGGAATTGGGAATGTTGGATAATGGAGAGACAAACATGGAAAGAAAAGCATTGGAAAAATGGAAGCTATGGGAATATTTGCAGGATAGGGTGGCTGGGTAGATATTTGAGATTTTATGGGCCAATCTTTTTATATTCGTCTTTTTTACTCAGTACGAGCCCCGACTGGTGCTATACCGGCAGTTTGCCGATTACCTTCGGTGCTTCGCCGTTGTGCCTTACTTTACCTTGTATTGTGCCCAGTGATCTGGTTCTATCCAGTGATGCACCAGCGGTTCGCGAATTGCATCTGCGTTCCGTCAGTCGTCCGCCGAATCTGTGGCCTACTTCAGGTTCTCTGCTTTAAGAAGGCGATATACTGGCGGCCCACGAACCCGTTTTGGCAGTTAGCCAATGGCCCACCGGTTCTTCAGTTCACACCTCAGCTTTCTGCTTTGAGCTCCTTTTCTTCGGCGGTCTACGTTTCTGTACCGGTGGCTCGTCTGTCCCTCGCCATTTTTCCTTCATACTTTGTTTCCCACTTTGCTTCTCATTTCTCCGTTTCTACAAAAAAAACAAAAATATCAAACAATTCACTAAACACTTGGGTTGCCTCCCAAGAAGCGCCTTATTGATCATCGTGGCACGACGTAGTCCTTTTTCAATTATTCATTTCCGATGGGTCATCATCCGACTCCGTCTCCCCTAGCTCCAATTCCTTATAATCATCATCATTTTGTAATATTCCAGTCACCTTGCATTTGGGTGGAGTTTTAGTTGACGGACACACTTTGAAGATGACTTCCTCACTGCCAACCCAAAATTTTAACTCTCCAAGCTCCACATCTACCACGGCTCTCCCGGTAGCCAACAAAGGTCTTTCCAAAATAATTGGAACTTCTACATCCATTTCATAATCCAGAAAAACAAAATCAACTGGTAGAATAAACTTCTCCACTCTCACCAGCACATCTTCTAGCACTCCCACCGGTCTTTTGATGGACATGTTTGCCATTAGCAGTCGCATTTATGTCGGTTTAGTGCTCTCGAGGCCTAATTTCTTAAAAATGAGCTAGGACATCAGATTTATACTTGCGCCAAGATCACATAGAGCCTTCTTTAGCACACAAATCCCAATCATGCATGGAATTGTAAAAGCTCTGGGATCTTCCTTTTTTGGGGTGAGGTTGCTCATCATTACCGCGCTATAATAGTGCGTTTTCTCTTCATTTCCAGCATCAACCATCTTATTCTTTTTCAACAAATCTCTCATAAACTTGGCATAACCAGGCATTTGGATCAAAGCATCCACTAACGGTATATTTATGGACGGCTTGCTAAACATGTCAACAAACTTTTTAAACTGATCCTCCTTTTTATTTGTAAGCCATTGTGGATACGGTGGTGGGATTCTTGCTTCAACTCTATCATCACTCGTGGCCTTCCTGCCTCTTTCTTCATCATCAACTTAATTCGGATATCATCATGCTTATCCTTTGTTTCTTCCTCAACATTTTCTTCATTCTCCGAAGTCATTGTCTTTTTATCAACCTCATCTTCATCGGCTACTTTTGGGTTCTCCACCTCACTAGACTCCCCCGGTGTATCTCCAATCACCTTGCCACTTCTAATGACAATAGCCATACATTGACCATCTTTCTTCGGGTTAGGCATTGTGTCACTAGGTAATATTCCATTCATACTCAGGTTCATTTGAGCCGATAGGTGATTCATTCGGGCTTCTAAATGCTTGATGGATGCCGAGTGTGAACTCACAGTTTGAGAGAGGTTAGACACCTCCCCTCTTAATTCCTTCACCCCACTTTCAGTCGACTCCACCTTCTTCAAAAGTCTTGATAGCATTTCTTCAATTTTTGAGCAACTTGCATCACTTACCCCTGGCTGATTTTGAGAATTCCCAACCTTAGAAGGTGGAATATATGGATTTGAGCTTCGGATAATGATCACCTTCTTGATTTGCCTCTCTAATGCTCCACCTTTCATTTCTTTCAGGCCATCCTTGCTGCTCAAGATTCCTCCAACCTTGGTTATCATCCCTTGGACTCCATGAGCCTTGGTTTGCTCCTTGGAAGCCAGGTCGAGGGCCTCCCATTTGGTTACCCATATATTAGCATTCTTCGTCATATCTTGGTGGTGAAGATTCCCTTTCATATGGTAGGTGACCCTACATTCTCACGGCATTTACTATATTTGGACCTGCTCCCATCACATGCTTGGTCATCAATTCTAATTGTGTCATCATCTCTGCAAGAGTCTCATCCCTTCCATCATCCCTTTTTTGCAACTCCACCGCCAATGCACTTGAGCTGATCTCATGAGTGGACACATTTGTCTCCCTTGTGTGCCAAGCCCTGTTGGTTTTTGTCATTCGGCCAAGGAGAGCTTTGGCCAACCCATATGTTTGGTCCATAATAGAACCCAACTAGGTTGTTGGCAATGGATTTTTTGATTGAATCAAGGTCCCTATAGAAGCTTTAGAGAAGTACTCCATCGGATAATTCATGATTTGGGCAAAGAGAAACCTTCTTTTTAAACCTCAACCATGCCTCATGCAAAGGCTCTCCTTGTTCTTGTCGGAAGTTTGTAATATCATCCCTCAATTGTAACATCTTTGAGGGAGGGAAAAACCAATCTAGGAAAGCCTCGGTTAACTCTTTCCATGAAGTAATACACCCCAAAGGAAGTTCCTCTAGCCACATTGTTTCTTCCCCCGTCAATGAGAACGAAAAGAGTCTCAACCTGATTGACTCTTGACTAGTGTTTGTAATATTGAAGGGCTGGAAAATTTCCGAAAAATTCCTCAAGTGTCAATTTACATCTTCTCTTGGCTTGCCGCCAAAGAACCCCTTCATCTGTAACAAGTGCAACATGGTTCTATTAACGTAGAACACCACATTCCCTACAGTTGGTGGTAGGCAAATGGCTCCTGCAACTTCCGGCATCACCGAATTATCTTCTTGAAGTTCCATGTTACCCTCTACTGAGCTATCCCCTGCTTGGGAGTGATGGCTCATATGGTGATGAGATCCTAACAACACAGCAGAAATTTAAATCAAGTAGCTATGATGCATACTAATTCACCCTCATATTGCATAGGACCTTGAGTCCCCACAGCATTAACATTCTTGGACCTGATTCCCATAACATGCTTTGTCATCAATACTATATGGGTCTCATCTCTTTTCCACATCTCACCAGTCACAACACCTGGACTAGCACCACTTGTGGGGTACTTCAGTGTCCCTCATATGCCACGCTTGATTTGTTTTGGTCATTCTCTCCAAAAGAGCTCTGGCTATACCATAAGGTTGGTTTATGAGGGATCCTCTAGCTAAGTTATTGGGCACAGAGTTGTTAATGGAATCCAAGGATTGATAAAAACTCTAATGTAGCACTTCATCCGGTAGCCCGTAGTTTGGACATAGGGCCACGTTCTTCTTGAACTGAAGTCATGCTTCATGTAATGGTTCACCTGGAATTTGCCTGAAGTTTGTAATATCATCTCTCAGCTACAACATCATTGATGGAGGGAAGAACCTATCCAAGAAATCTTCAATCAACTCTTGCCATGAATACACCCTGGAGGTAGCTCCTCTAGCTACATGGTAGCTTCCCCAGTCAAGGAAAATGGGAAAAGCCTCAAACTAATTGACTCTTGACTTATATTGGTGATGTTGAAAGGTTGGCATATCTCAAGGAAATTTTGAAGGTGCTGATTCGCATCTCACTCGATTGACCTTCAAAGAGTCCTTTTATTTGTAGCAGGTGTAACATCATGCTAGTCATATGGAACATCGCATTCCCCACTGTGGATGGTAGGCGAATGGCACTTTATCTGTAGCAGGTGCAATATCGTGCTGGTCACATGGAACACCGCATTCCCCACCATGGCTGGTAGGCGAATGGCACCTACTACGTTTGGCATCATTAGGTCATCATCCTTGTGGTCCATATGGCCATCCACTGAACTTTATTGATAGTGTAGGCTAATATCAGTCATCGTAAAAGACACCCAAAAACAACAACAATTGTAAAAAGAAACACAAGATACGAAATTAATTCAAATCAACAATCAACTAGGGCTATCTAATCTTATTCCCCGGCAACGGCGCAAAAATTGATGGCGTTCAAATTCACTCCTCACAAGAAGTGCAAACGATCATCGCAATATAAATACCCAACTAAAAGTTGGGGTCTAATCCACAGGGAATAGTGATTGGATGGCACAAAAGTTTTCTATTGAGTTGAACCAAATTGCATCACTGCATAAAAAATGGAAAAATAAGTGTTGGGGGAAAGTGAGATCACAATTTGAATTAAAATCAACTACCAATCAAAACAGGGCAACCAAATTGAATGAAAAAATATGAGAAAGGGTCAGGGCTATGCTATTGATGGGGCATCGATTGGATTGGAATTAACCAGAAAATCAAATTATTACTCACAAGCATAAATAACCGTAGATAAAGTGGCCCTCGATATTTTTCAACCACTTGGGTGCCTTTTTTCTTGGATTTTCTCAAATCCCAAGGCCTCAATTAATTCATCACTATGGCTTGGGCAAAAATTAAACTATCTCTAGCCTCAACTCTTTAATGGGTGTATGAGAATGGGTTTTAGCTATCTCTAGACCAACCCCACATAATCAAAAACCAAATACCCATCATTATTTTCTCACCCATATTCTATTCCCCTTTTTCAAGCAAAAATAGAATAAGTAAACATAACCCACATTCGCAACTATGGATAATTCAATTATAACTTGGAGAAAAAAACAAATTTATACTAAATGAGTAATTATAAGATCAATCTAGCAATACCCAATCCAATTTATCCCCAATCATGCACACACCCCTAGTAAAATATTTAGCTACACATAGATGAATAATACAAAAGTAAAATGAAAATTAAATTTATAAAATGCATCATTAAGAGTAAATAGCAAGCTCAGATTTTTCTTAAATAAAGGTTTGTACCTTGAGGAAGAAGATGAAGAAAGTGAAGAAAAGCTAACTCTATTTTTTCACTCTCTATAAAATTAAAAGTTATTCAATACAATGTAATATTCGGATGCATAGAAGGAATGAAATGTTTAGTACTTTTTAAATAATGTACAAAAGTAGGTTAAAATGCTCTTCAAATCCTGTGCTAAATGATTTTGTCCTTCTAGAGATGGCCTCACTTGCGAGATACCGGCGTTTTGGGGGTGCCCATCCATAGGACACCTCTCCAACGCAGCTGGGGCCTAGTGACTCCTGCCATAGTTTGACGTTGACACTGATGGTTCGCAGGTGCTGATCCGCGTTCCACCACTGCACCTTCCACTTCAACACAATGGGCTCCTGCGTTTTGGCTGGCGTTTTTCCGGTCCTCTTCTTTAGCTCCATGATTTATTTCAATTCCTTGCTTTCTCACTTTAAATTTGAATGCCTGCAAAAAAAATGGAAAGAGCGTAAAATCCTCCTAAATGACGTGAAGACCAAGCAAAAGCTCATGTTTAAAAACCTAATGAGTTAGCAAGTTACCAACTCATCAAAGATAAATATGGGCTGCTTCACAGGGTTGCCTCGTACACATCAACAACATGATTCTACGCGGGTAATAATGGATCTGATAACCAAGTCAGCATAAGGACTACGCTAGATTTTATATTTGGAGTTAGTTCGGTTGCATGGAGTTCCTTTGTACATCATCTCGGATAGGGGTACCCAGTTCACCTCTCAGCTTTGGAGGCCGTTTCAACGGGGTCTTGGTACTCAGGTAAAGCTTAGCTATCATGACCCGAGCATAGGCCCGGACCGATACACAGGACCTAGAACAACGAATGGATCCAAACTAACCCATGACACATGTATAGCAATTCAAGAACAAAACTAAAGTGGAAATTAAAGGCAACATGAATAAGCAGAAGTTTGTAATATAACAATGGCCATAAATGGAGTCAACACTCGATAAGCTGAATCATCTACATATGTTTGAAAAGCCTCTAAAACACAGATAAACTGATGGGACAACACCCTCAAATAGCTTACTAAAGTCTAAAAACTAAAATAACACGCAAAATAAAACTACTAACTGTCCTCAGAAAATGAGGACTCACCAAGACTAAGGTGGATCTGGACTAAGCGGAAGCGAGCTAACGACGAGACTGGGTAGATCACCCAAAACCTATATCATAAAATGATATAGCATGAGTATGCAGTCACTACTTTGATTGTACTAAGTATGTAAGATAAGTAAAACATGCTTAGTAAAACCATAATATGAAAGCATGCATGAAAGTCAAGATAGAGCATGAGAGTAAAACAGTAAAAACGTAAGATATTAATCATAAACTGAACATGAGGCTCAAACTTCCAAAGCTGTGGATTTAAAGCTGAAATACCATAGGTCATAATGTCATAAAGCATGAACATACTTATATATATATAAATTAAGGAACAATAGAAGATTCTTATAACCGATATCCCCACGTGAGCATACATGGAGCCCGACCTGTAAAATTCTAGTTGGGAGGGTGTACGTACCTTGACAAGAGTAGGACCATAAAAAGGTGTGATATCACTCAGGATGGCCCATTCGGGCATAGGAGACACTCTCGTGGAGGACCCCATCGTGGCTACGTTGGCACGTAGTTCTTAGACCTGGGTACGCGGGGACCTTGGTCTACTTGGTGTTAAATACTACTCCCAAAACATATATATAGTGTTCATATCATAATCATGACATATGACATATGACATATACTTGATGTACATGGGCTAGTTGAAATTATGAGATTCATAGCATGCTTGAAATATGTAAACTAGCCATTAAAAAGGCCCGTGAATCAACCATGAACATAAACATGATACTTGTAAAAGCCATGCATACTTGAGAAAATCATAATATTATAAAGTCCATAAAATTCATGAAGGGATCTTGTGGAAATCATGCATTATAATCATAAAACATAAATTACTTCATCATACTTGAAATCATAAATCATAGGCTTGAATTTTCTTAAAACATGCATAATATGGCATAATTTCTTATAGCTTGAAAACTTGAATTTATGATGAAATTGAGTGTAAAAGTTTTCCACTAAACTTAAATCATACATTAGAACACGAGGGGATTGGACTCATAAACATAACATAGATAATTCCATAGAATTGGGTTAAAACACTAGAAATTAATTCATTTGATTAGAAACTTGAATTCATGAAGCAGAGGGGAAATTTGGGCATGAGGGTGGAAGAAATCCCTCATTCATGTTCCTACATACCTGGGTAAACTGATTTCCAAACTAGTCTTGAAAGCCCAAGAGAATTGGGTAAGAAATTGAGGAGAATTCTAGCTTTTTTCATTAGAGCCTTGAGGGAATTTGATCTTTTAATCAGGGGTTTAGGAGTAGAATGAAGGTTCGAGGGTGAATATCACTCTTTCCCAAGCTTAAAATGATGTTGTTTAGAACTTAGGAGCTTAGAAATTATGAAAACACCCTTAATGATTTGATAGAAACTTTCATACTGCTAGAAATGATGAGTCATTTGACCACTCATTAGGGAAACAACAAGTCATTTGACAATTCATTAAGCAAACAATGAGTCATTTTTTAAATCTGTGAACTACATTAGAATTTCCCACTTTCTCCATTGCTACTCAAATGACAGGTCACTTAATGCCTCATTAGGTTTAATTTGTCATGACTATCTGAAAAATAGCATTTCCCCAAATGACGAGTCGCTTGACGATCCATTGGGTCAAACAACGAGTCACTTAACAACTCGTTGGGAGACATTTTGATCTTTTCAAATGATGAGTCATTTGATGACTCGTTAGGTCAAACAACGAGTCATTTGACGACTCATTAGGTCAGATGACGAGTTATTTGACGACTGATTAGATAAAACAACGAGCCATTTGATGACTCATTAGATCAAACGATGAGTCAGTTGATGACTCGTTGGGAGGAATTCTGATCTTTTCAAGTGACAACTTATTTGTCGACTCGTTAGGTCAAACAATGAGTCATTTGATGAAATGTTCTGTGACCTAGTGCAATTTTTTCTATTTTCTCCATTTCAACTATCGGATTTGATCTTAGCAACTTTTGGGGTGTTACATTATCTCCTCCTTGGGAATACTCATCCTTGAATGTAGATTAAACATACTGAAGGGCTAGAGAAGGAACTGCAATCCCAAAACTAGAAAACTAAAGCTGAAAACTAAAAAAGTGACTAACCCTGGAATGAAATACTTGACTGAACTGAATTCATGCAACATGCGTAAATGCAATAACATGAAAGGAACTTAGAGACATCAACTTGACATGAAACTGAATAGAGTACTAAGGAGGGAATTGATTCCTCCTGCTGGAACTGAACCGGAAGGTAAAGGATGCAGGTATCTAGCCACCGTATCTGCTTCACCTTCCCATGTAGTTTCCTCAACAAGCTGATTTCTCCATAACACCTTCACTTATGCTACTTTTTATTTCTCAAATTTTGAACTTGAAGATCAAGGATCTCAACTGGAACCTCCTCATAGGTAAGGCTATCCTTCACACCTATATTGTCCACCCAAAACAACTAAGGTTGAGTCACCGATGCACTTTTTCAACAGAGATACATGGAAAATTGGACGGACTGTAGCTAACTCCGCTGGTAGCTCCAACTCATATGCCACCTTTCCAACTCGCTCAGAATCCTATAAATACCAACATATCAAGGACTAAGCTTCCCTTTATTCCCGAATCTCATCACTCCCTTCATGGAGAGACCTTCAGAAACACCCAATCATCAACCTCAAACTCAAGCTCTCTCCGCCTACCATTTGTATAAGATTTCTGACAACTCTGAGCTATTTTCAGCCTTTCTCTAATAAGTTGAACCTTCTCCATGGCCTCGTGAAATAAATCTATCCCTATCAACATAGCTTCACCTACCTCAAACTACTCAATAGGTGATCTACACCTCCGCCCATAAAGATCCTTAAACAGAGCCATTTGAATGCTGAAGTGGTAACTATTATTGTAGGCAAACTCGATGAGAGGCAAGTGACCATCCCAACTACCCTTAAATCAATCACATATGCTCACAATATATCCCCAAGAGTCTAAATAATCCTCTCGGCCTGACCGCCTATTAGTGGGTGAAAAATCGTGCTAAGCTTCACCTGAGTACCAAGGCCCCTCTGAAACGACCTCCAAAATTGAGAGATGAACGGAGTACCCCTATATGAGATAATAGACAAAGGAACTACATGCAATTGAACTAACTCCTGAATATAAATCTAGAATAGTCCTTGTGCTGACTTGGTCATCTGATTACACTCACCCGAATAAAATTATGCTAGCGGTGTGTATGAGATGACCCTGTAATGGAATCTACCTTGACCTCCTCCCACTTCCAAGTTGGAATATTAATACACCATAGCATACTTCCTGGTCCTTGATGCTCAATCTTTCCAGCCTACACTCCTCACCCAGCTCCTATTCATACTAAAGTCTGAGTCCAATGGCATACCTCAACCACGTTCAAGCCTAACTCGACCACCCATCCTGCAACCTAGAGTCCCTCCCCACCAAGAAAGTCATACAGGTTCGAGCTCTAATCAAGAAGTCACTAGTCAGACTATACTATGGTCTACCTGTACACCATAACCTTATTCGAACCTATCACTTATGATTATCCCAAGGCTCCTTATAGCTAACGCTATTCAAGAATTCCCCTATCTTCCTGGCTTGGCTAATAGTTATGCTTCATGAACTTCTACCCACCAAGCATTTAAGGCAGGATTAAAGAGTTATCCTAAACGTACACATTTAAACCATTATTCCCATTATGAGGAAACATTTGTAGGGATTAGAGTAAGAAAATCGCGAGCACGAATCATTCAAGGAATTTAAGCTTGGCATATACCTGATATACCACAACCTTATGAGTCGCTAGGGAAAATTCTAAGGACTGAGTTCAAGGAGATGAGCATGCTGGGAGATATGAGTTTACATACATGACGAGTTTTATGACTTGACGCTGAGAGTTATTGTCATGACCCAAACATAGGCCCGAATCGAGACACGGGACAAAGAACCCCGAGAGGCTCCAAGTTGACCTATGGAATGAACATAACATCTAACTCAGTCAATAAAATGGAAGACCAACATGAATAACATAGAGGAAGTCTAAATATAACATAACATTTGAATACATACATAAGTCTGAAGCTGAATACAAACTATGTACGAAAAGCCTCTAATACTGACTTGTTGATAGGACAAGACCCCAACTAACTCACTACATTCAGAAAACTAAAAGTACTGAACATATTTAAATAGAAAGGCCCTCGAAAGATGAGGACTCACCAAGTATTATCGGAAAGTACAAATGCTGGAAATCTGGCTAGCGGTGGGACAGAGTCTGGATATCGAAGCCTGTATCATAAAATAATACATCATAGAGTATGCAGTCAGTACTTGGGATGTACTAAGTATGCAAGGTAAGTAAAACAGACAGTTAAAATACATAAGAGTTTATAAGAGTAGGACAACATGCTCATAACGTAAATATCATAATTTAAACATAAGATCTCAAGATTTTCAAAATATTAGTAAATCAATCATAATCATAAGAGAAAAGCTTTACTAAACATGACTTGAGCCGAAGTGCATAAACATAATCATGCATAAATCATGAGGAACAATGGGAGATTCTTATAACCGACATACCCTATATGAGCCACATGGAGCCCGATCTGTAAACCCCTAGTCGGGAGGGTGTTCGTACCTTTCCAAGGGTAGAACCATGAAAATGAGCATGATATCACTCATGAAAGGCCCATTCGGGAAAAAAGGGATAGTCTCAAGGGAGGTCTCATCATGGCTATGTTGGCGCGTAGTTCTAAGACTCGGGGTATCCTTGGACCCCGGGTCTACTCGGTGTTAAATACTACTCCCAAAACATATATAGTGCTCAGATGATAATAGGAAAAACATACATGAGATCCACGAGCTAGTTAAATCATCATAATCATAATCATGCTTGAAATACGTGAACTACCCATGAAATAAAAATTGTACACTATCCTTTTTGGCTTATATATTTTTCTTCTTCTATAACATATTCTTCCTTGTTCATTGTAAATCGTGTTGTAATTTATATTTTAATAGTTGTAATTGTAATTTTAGATGGGATATTAATTTTTCCTGTGTCTTTATAGGTGTTCGGCATGCTCTTGTAATTATATAATAGTTTCCTTTTTCTTTTTTAGATTCTATTTCTGCGATTGTACAGTAATTTAATCTTTCTTTCCTAAATTTTATTTCATTTGTTATTTCTTCTATTTCTTTTAATAATTGTTGTTTGTATTTTTCGTTGTTATTTATGTTAATTTTTTCTTCTTCAAATATTTTATATATTTATATTCTGTTTCTGAGATTAGAGAACTAGAGAAACTTAAACAATTATATGAAGAAAAATTAAAAGCAAAAGAAAAACAACGTGAAGAATTAAGACTGCTTTTTGCACACACAGGAATTTCATGGAGACAGGAGCAAAACTAACTGTTCAGCCTCAGTGAAGGCTAAATCCAGCAATGAAGAATGTGGTTATGAAAGAAATAATTAAGTGGCTTGATGCAGGTGTGGTCTACCCGATTTCAGACAGTGAATGGGTCAGCCCCGTTCAGTGCGTTCCAAAGAAAGGAGGGATGACCGTGGTAACCAATGAGAAAAATGAGTTGATTCCTACACGAACCGTCACAGGCTGGCGGATTTGCATGGACTATAGAAAGCTTAATGAAGCCACAAGGAAAGATCATTATCCTATCCCATTCATTGATCAGATATTAGATAGGTTGGCTAGACAGGAATATTATTATTTCCTTGATGGGTACTCTGGCTATAACCAAATAGCCATAGCTCCGAAGGACCAAAAGAAGAATACTTTTACCTGTCCTTATGGAACATATGTTTTTAGACGGGTGCCATTTGGGTTATGCAATGCACCCGCCACATTCCAGAGATGCATGATGGCTATTTTCCACGACATGGTGGAGGATTTTGTTGAGGTATTTATGGATGATTTTTCTGTTTTCGATAATTCATTTGCTACTTGTTTGCAGAATCTTGACAGGGTGCTGGCTCGCTGCGAAGAATCCAACCTTGTACTAAACTGGGAGAAATGCCATTTCTTAGTTAAGGAAGGTATTGTTGATCTTGGGCAAATTTATATGCCCAAGTGATACTCAAATTTGGAATTTTAGCCTTGTTTATCTATCAATGTGTATACATTCTCATGTAATTGGTAATAAAATGTGAATTTATACTAACCAACATGATTAGCATTTTTTTGCAGGTAAAATGTAATTTTGGGAAGCTTAAATGCATGTTGGAAGATATCGGGGTTGGACTCGGATGCAAGCAAGGGACAAGGCATTGGAAAGCAAAAAATAAAGGGGCTCCGCGACGGAGCCATGTCACACTGCCATCGCGGAGGCCTTCTGCCTGGATAGGGAATTTTCGCCCAATTTCCAGAGAGGGTACGCGATAGGTCCGTGGCACAGTGGCCTGGCTCCGCGTTGCACGTCGTGCCACGTTGGGCCTTATTTCCTGGACCCCCAGTTCCAGTGAAGGTCCACGTCGGTAGCGTGTCACGGAGGCAGTGCTCCGCGATGCACTCCGTGACACGTTGCTTGTTATTCCGGGAAAAATTCCCACTAGTATAAATAGAACACTTAGGTTCATTTTTTAATATTCTGTCTTGGTGGAGCAAGAACGTGGGTTACAGGCAGTTGAGGGGACGAAATTATCAGGGATTCAATTGCTTGTATGTTTAACACTCATTTAGCGATGTTTAATCCACAAATGAGTGGCTAATTCATCTTCTTGCTGAGGTTATGAACAATTGTAGTGAAATGTGATTGTTGATCATATTGGTTTTTCATCTTTTCTTCCATGGTTGTTATATTAATTCTTGTTCTTACTGCATTAATGTGTGGCCTACGTTAATGTACATCTAAAAAGTCCGGTTTCAAGAAATTGGAAAGTTATGAATTAATAGGATTTGATCTTTTCTTAGTTTGGGAAAATTGAGAATTGATTTACTTTCAGGATAGAAATATACTTGAAAGTCGTATTAGTCAATTTAGGAACCGGGTTTGTATGGCTAGAACATGAATTGCATTTAATCACAGAAATGTAGGTGGATGGTTCATGATTCTTAAGTGGGGTTAAATATGAGAGTTTTAATCTCTTGGCAATAGTTCTTGGCTAGCAACCGGAGGAAAAGTCTAACCAAATTATGTCGATAATTAATTTCATTACATGTTCGTTTAACCTCAGCATGCTCTCATTCATAGTTCAGACTCACATTAGATAGTTGTTTTAGATTTAGTATAAAAATTATAAATCAAAATATCAAACTTTTGGTTACGCTGTTGTCTGCATTTTTAGAATTAAAATATAGTACACTTGAGCAGATTGCACTTCATCCCAGTCCCTGTGGGATCGATACTTGGCTTACTTAAGCCAATTTACTACTTGTTCGACCACGTTCACTTGCGTGTAGCTTTATACCCAAAGCAATTGTCCTTGGCCACAAAGTGTCTCACAAGGGGTTGGAGGTTGATCGTGCTAAGATTGAGGTTATTGAGAAATTACCACCACCTGTGTCGGTGAAAGGTATTCGCAGTTTTCTTGGGCATGCAGGGTTCTGCAGACAGTTCATCAAAAACTTCTCAAAAATTTCTAGACCATTATGTAGATTGTTAGAAAAGGAGGTGAAGTTTGAGTTGGATGATGAGTATGTTAAAGCATTCGAGGAGTTGAAGCAAAAATTGATAGAAGCACCTGTCCTTATTTCTCCGGATTGGGAACAACCATTTGAATTGATGTGTGATGCAAGTGATGTGGCTGTGGGAGCTGTGTTGGGGTAGAGGAAAAATAGAATCTTTCATTCTATACATTATGCAAGCAAAACACTGAACACTGCCCAGAGTAATTATACAGTCACAGAGAAGGAGATGCTAGCATTGGTGTTCGCATTTGATAAATTCAGGTCCTATTTGGTAGGTTCAAGAGTAGTGGTGTACACCGATCATGCAGCGATTCGGTATCTGTTTAACAAGAAGGATGCAAAGCCCAGGATGATCAGATGGATCCTATTATTGCAAGAGTTCGACCTTGAAATTAAGGACAGAAAGGGGAGCAAAAATCAGGTGGCAGATCACTTATCGCGATTGGAAAGTCGGTCGCATGTGAAGGAAGGTGATAGCATCAATGAGGAGTTCCCCGATGAGCAGCTCTTGGTAATAGGGGAAGCTGAAGTTCCCTGGTACGTAGACATAGTCAACTTGCTAGTGAGTGGAGTCTATCCACCTGAGGCGACAGTTCAGCAGAGAAAAAAATTGAGGCATGATTGTCGGTATTTTATGTGGGATGAGCCATACTTATTTAAACAAGGACCGGACCAGGTGATGAGAAGATGCATCCCGGAGAGCCAGATTGCATAGGTGTTGAGGAGTTGTCACTCTTCGTTGTATGGGGGGCACCATGGAGGTGAGCGGACAGCGCACAAGGTTTTACAGTCAGGGTTCTTTTGGCCTACACTGTTCAGAGACTCTATGGCATACGTCAAAATGTGTGATAGATGTCAGCGTACAGGAACAATTGGTAGAAGACAAGAGATGCCGCTGCAGAATATACTGGAAGTGGAGACCTTTGATGTAAGGGGCATTGATTTTATGGGCCCGTTCCCACCGTCATTTGGTAATCGTTACATCTTGGTGGCCGTTGATTATGTATCAAAGTGGGTGGAAGCAGTAGCTTGCCCCAGGAATGACAACAAGGTGGTAACAAAATTTGTGAAAAAACACATTCTCACCAAGTTCGGGACACCCTGAGCCATTATCAGTGATGGAGGGGCTCATTTTGTCAATGCAAGTTTAAAGAAGCTACTAGCCAAGTATGGGGTGCGCCATAAGATGGCAACAGCATACCACCCCCAAACTAGTGGGAAAGTAGAGGTGTCGAATAGAGAAGTGAAGCAGATTCTCCAGAAAATAGTAAATACACAACAGAATGATTGGTCAAGCAAACTTGATGATGCGTTGTGGGCGTACAGAACTACTTACAAGACACCAATTGGAACTTCATCATACCGATTGGTCTATGGTAAGGCGTGTCATCTGCCAGTGGAGTTAGAGCACCGAGCCTTCTGGGCTGTGAGGAAATTGAATATGGACTTAGAGCTAGCGGGCAACAAGAGACTAATGCAACTCAGTGAACTTGAAGAGTTCCGCTATAAAAACAAAATTTGTATTTTATGTGAAACCTATAAATTTTAACCAATTTCTTGTGGTGAGATGAATTTCAGGTTGAACGGAGGATAAATATGCAAAGGATCGCAAAGGAAAAATCGAGGTATGAAAAATAATAAAAAGTGGCAAAACAGTGAGCCCACGCGATGGCTCCGTGTCACGGAGGAGGGCCTCTGCGTTACCCTCCGTAACACGTTGAAGGTAATTCTGGAATTTTTACAAATTCCGGAACACCTGCGCGAATGGCTCCGTGTCACGGAGGGCATGCTCCGCGTTACCCTCCGTGACACGTTGAAGTGTATTTCGCGACGGGTCACATCGGGTCACCGGGTGACCCGCGCGAAAATACCCCCTATTTAACCCCGTTTTCCCTCATTTTTTCCCATTCCTCACCTCCTCCGCGACAAACACCCCAAAATCCCCCCTTCCCCAATGTGACACGGACCTAGGAGCTAAATTTCTTCAACTTTTCTTCGATATCATCGAATTTAAGGTATGTTTATTAACTTCATCTCATTTCTTACCTTATTTTTCCAATTTTTAGCATAGGAAGTGAGGAAAACTTGCCCTAAGTGTAAATTGAGCATGAATTCATGTAAATTATTGTTGATTGAAGTTCCTAGTATCGTTGTGATGGTATGAACTCGATAAATACATGTGTGATTGAAATTCTTGCGAAATTGTAGCTAGGGTTAGAATTCAAAGACGAAGATGTTAAAAATTGGGTTGAAATGTGAAATTCTTCTTAGTGTGTGCATGTTGAATGAAGTAAATGATGTCATGCTTAACGTTAAGACGATTAAGGCACAACGGATTGTCGGGTTAATGAAATTGTTGAAATTGCATAAAATTTGGGGGAATTGTATCGGTTTTGTTGATAGAAATGTTTGCTAAGTGCTATGTGATGAAATGTTATCGATGGTAATGTTGTGACTAGCTGTATGAAGTCTGAGTAGTTCATAGAATTTATACCGTCGAATTCTCTGAATGCACTAGGCATATTTGTTATGTTTTGTTGTTTGTTTTTTTGGAAATAAGTACGATCTTGCCGTAATGTTGTGATTGTGGCTAAAGACTAAGTGTGGGGTAGCCTAGCTTCACCCAACCTTAGTCGAAGCTAATTTTAATTGGAATAACATTGGGACTGTCTTTTGGGTTTAACAGGAACGATGGCAAGCAGGCAAGAAAAAGGGAAGGGCGCATCTACATCGGGCGCTGGAAGGAAAAGAATTAGACTGGGAACAACAGTCCCAGCAGCACCAGCGGTTCCACGCGGCCAACGCCGTCAATATGGAACCAGATGGGTGACAGAGAAGGGGAAGAAATGGTACGCAAAGCATAAGGAAAGCAAATACTTCCCCGAAGAACACATTGCTAGGGAACCGTTGGCACAGGAGTTCCCCAGAATTGTCCACAGGATAGAGGCAGCCGGGCTGAACTTCATCTTTGAAGAGCCCAAGGAGTGCAACCTGCACCTGATTCGGGAATTCTACGCCAACTGGAACCCGACACTCAGAAGTCAGACCATCAAGATAAGGGGGCAAATAGTCACTTTTGAGCCCCATCACCTTAATGCCATCTTGGGGGCGCGGGACACAGACGCCCATGTGCTTCGGAGCTGAATATCACTCCACCATACGCGGATATCAGATGCACTTTGTGTGGAACTCAGTCTACAACACGTTGGAGCAAGCATAAGGAGAGGGGCTACCATCAGACCTTGCCCTACTCACAGATGAACAGGGAAGCTAGGATATGGCTGAAGATTGTTTGTTCCTGCCTGATCCCGAGGGTGCATATGACAGATGTCACCCGGGATCGTGTGTGCTTGGTCTACTCCTTGATGAAAGGGCTGGAGATCAATGTGGGGGCGGTGATTATCTCCGCCATAAAGAGAGCCCGTTTGCATCAAGGGTACAGGTACGGGTTTGGTGTCTTACTGACCACGTTCCTGAGGGGCCTGGATATTGAGGAGGAGGCCCTTGACTACATCCCGCAGATGGAGAGGCGGGCCTTAGATGTCACCAAAACTAAGGCACCCGACACCACTCACGGGCCAGTTCTTACATTAGCCGAGCGACATGCTCGGGATGATCAGTACATGGCTCGCATGTTTGGGATGCAGATGCTCCAGCTGCGCATAGGCGGGAGGCCAGCAACAGAAGAGGAGCTGTGGCAGCTCGAGCTAGACTACCTGTTTGGCGAAAATGTCAGGGCTCTATGCCGAGTGCGGCCAGCTTTTGGAGCCCACTGATGATGATGTCCCCAAAGATGAGGAGACACGTTGTGATGACTCCGATATAGAGTCAGATGATGACGACGGGGGAGATTCAGACATAGGAGATGAGGCAACGGCACCTGACGAAGAAGTGGAATACTTTAATTGATCAAGGAGTTTCACCACCTACTTTCGTACTATGCTGAATTTTGTGAACACTGGGGACAGTGTTCGATTTAAGTGTGGGGTGGGAGTAGTTAGGTGTCGGTTGCTATTATTATTATTAATGCCTCTGTTCTGTTGTTGTGCTTGGATAAACTTGTGACCCTGTGATTTTTGTGTATGTCTGTATTGTAATTAAGGTGAAGCTGTTGTGTGCTATTGAATGTTGTTAGCTGGTTTTATACATATTTTTGTTTTATCGAAATGATCGATATTTTTAAAATTTTTCATGAATTTTTAAATTTTTGGGTTTCTCGGCATTTGTTTTCGGTTCTTTTACCGAGAATAGTCCCATTGAACCGAAGTTGTAATTAGTGACTATTCTCTATGATGGATGGATGACGACCGTCTTAAGGGAAATGTAGTCGTTAGGAGTAGATTTCTTTGTTCATTTTGTCTTTTTAGTTTTTTCTTTTGTGGGTTTGCATCCCAAAATCTGTAGTTACTTTATGGTTGCGAAATTCTGGTTGCGTGTTGTACATGATATTTGAAATGCAAAGGTGATTCGTATGAAAGCATGCAACTTTATAAATATGTTGAGATGCCTAGACCATAGAGTTCGACTCAGTGTGATTGAGGCTTAATGTTTGAATTCTTGTAATTAGCTGATTGAAGAGTCTGTGAATATCTCTTGAGTTGAGCATGTGAAATGAGTGTATAGTGAGGTTTCGCTTCTTTCATGCTATTGTGAAGTGTCTAGAACTTGCCTAGTGTGTGTACAAAACGAAATGAAGGATGTGTATTGTAGGAAAGGATGTAGGCATTTCTTTGCTTTAACCAAAAGTTTCTTTTTTTCATTATCGTACCCACCTTGAATGTACATCCTGTTAGCCCATTGAGCCTTTAGCCTATTATTTTTCTTTTGTCAAAAAGGTGTAAACCGAGCTTATCCCCTTCTTTTCATTATCTGTGAATTTGATCCAAAACTCTTAAGCGCTCAAGAAAAGAAAATAATTTTCCCACAGTGTCAAGGAGTGAGAATGGTGAAAAGAAAAGAAAAAGCAGAGTGATGAAAGGAAAGAAAAGGTTGAAGGTGCACTCGTTATAAATTAAATATAATGAAGATGTATAAATAATCATTGTTATTGAGTCAAGTGTGCTTAAAGATATGGGGTCAAAAATAAAGACAGACTTCAAGAATGGGAGAATGAAGGAAGAAACAATGCCCATAAGGTTGATGGGATGTATTGAAAAAGCGCTTAAGGATGCTAGTTGTTATTATTGGTTAGCCCAGTATTTTTGCTAGTTCCGTAGCTTACATTACAACCCGTTAAGTCCTACGTGATCTTACAACACACGTCCTTATATTAGTGGAGTAATACACTAAAGGCAAGCCTATGGTTCATGACATGAAGCATGTGAATTCCTTTGGGAGAGAGAGAGAAATTGTGTTTATATGCCCCTGCATGTAATGTCTTTGAGTTCATAAAATTAAAAAGGGGGGGAAATTCTCTTGTGTTGTGAGGGCACATGCTTGGCGAGAGATTAAATTTCGTGTCAGATATCCTGATCAGCTGATTTACATGAGTTTGCCGATATCGAGAGTCGATTCTTGAGTCTAGGAGGTCTTAATGTGTTGAAGGTCATTGTATTGATAAGACTATGCATGTTTTATTGATGATTTGTTGTATTAAATAATCGGTATAACCGTAGCTTGAATTGTCAAGCCAAAGTAGCCAGGATGGGGTGTCAATTGCATGAGGTGTAAGATGATTGTTCGGGGACGAACAAGGATTTAAGTGTGGGGTAAGTGATCTTGGGCAAATTATATGCCCAAGTGATACTCAAATGTGTCATTTTGCCTTGTTTATCTATCGATGTTTATACATTCTCATGTGATTTGTAATAAAATATGAATTTATACTAACCAACATGATTAGCGTTGTTTTGCAGGAAAAATATAAAGTTATGGAGCTAAGATGCATGTTGGGAGAGATCGGGATTGGACTCGGAAGCTAGCAAGGAAAAAAAGCACTTGAAGGCACGAATTAAAGGGGCTCCGCGATGGAGTCGTGTCACGCTGCCATCGCTGATGCGTTCTGCCTGGATGGTGAAATTATGCCTATTTCCAGTGGAGGTGCGCGTTGGGGCCGTGGCACATTGGCCTAGCCCCGCGTTGCACGTCGTGCCACGTTGGGCCTAAATACATGGACGTCCGGATTCCAGTAAGGGTCCGCGTTGGTGGCGTGTCACGGAGGCAGTGCTCCGTGATGCACTCCGTGACACGTTGCTTGTTATTCTGGGAAAAATTCCCACTAGTATAAATAGAACACTTAGGTTCATTTTTAATAATTCTGACTTGGTGGAGCAAGAACATGGGTTACAGGCAGTTCAGGGGACGAAAATCTCAGGGTTTCTCTCTATCTCCTTCTTCTTTATTTCAATTGCTTGTATGATTAACACTCATTTAACGATGTTTAATCCACAAATGAGTGGCTAAATCCTCTTCTTGGTGAGGTTAAGAACAATTGTATTGAAATGTAATTATTGATCAATTGGTTTTTCATCTTTTCTTCCATGGTTGTTCTATTGATTCTTGTTCTTACTGCGTTAATGTGTGGCCAACGTTAATGTATATCTAAAAAGTCCGGTTTCACTCGAGAGAGCAAGAAATTGGAAAGTTGTGAATTGATAGGATATGACCTTTTCTTAGTTTGGGAAAATTGAGAATTGATTTACCTTCAGGATAGAGATATACCTGAAAGTCGTATTAGTCAATTAAGGAATCGGCTTTGTATGGCTAGAACATGAATTTCTTTTTATCACAGAGATGTAGGTGGAAGGTTCATGATTCTTAAGTTGGGTTAAATACAAGAGTTTTGATCCATAGGCAATAATTCTTGACTAGCAACCGGAGGAAAGATAAATCAAATTGTATCGATAATTTATTTCTCTACATGTTCATTTAACCTCAGCATGCTCATACTTATAGTTCAGACTCAATTTGTATATTCGTTTTAGAGTTAGTATAAAACTAGGAAACAAAATATCAAATTTCTCTTCACACTGTTGTCTGCATTTTAGAGTTAAAGTTCATTGACACTTGAGTAGATTGGTACCTTAGTCCAGTCCCTGTGGGATCGATACTTGGCTTACTTGAGCCACTTTACTACTTGTTCGACCACGTGCACTTGCGTGTAGTTATATACCCAAAGAAACACCGAACACTCGACTCGTGGTCACACCCGTGGTCACTTCATAACTAAAAATCTCGACCATGTCCAACCTATTCCCCATGAGTCACCTGACGAGTCATTTCCCTGACCATGACTCGTTACTTCCCTCGTGGTCACCCCTTGACCACGAGTTCCTGCCACTCTTTCTTTTCCCTCACAAGTCACTCCATGGCTCGTGGGATACTTCATGGGTCATTGGACAACTTGTCCTATGACCTGGTACAGAAAATCCTATTTTTCTCTGGTTCAACTCTCAGGTCTGATCTTAGGATTTTTGGGGTATTACAATATCTTCCCTTGGAAACATTCGTCCTCGAATGTGGAAAACATACTGAAAAGTATAGAAATGCAATAATTATACTCAAATATAGAACATACATGATGAAAAGTGATGGAATGGCTGACTCCGAATTGAATTACATGACTGAACTGAATTCATGAATCACACACACATTCATTGATAAGGAAGAAACTGGGGCACATGATCTAAACATGAAACTGAATAGAGTACTAAGGAGAAAATTGAAACCTCAAGATGAAACTGAGTTGAAAGGGAATAAATGTGGGTATTTAGTTATTATATCTGCTTCGGCCTCCCACGTAGCTCCCTCAACATGCTGATTCCTCTACAAGACCTTGACTGAGACTACTTCCGTGTTCCTTAGCTTCCAAACCTGGCTATCTAGTATTTCCACCAGAACCTCTTCATAGCTAAGGTTATCCTTCACACCCACACTCTCAACCGGATCCACTAGAGTTGGATCACGCAAACACTTCTTCAAGAGTGATACATGGAAAACTAGATGGACTAAAGCTAATTCTGAGGGAAACTTCAACTCGTAGGCCACATTGCCAACCCTTTTCGCAATTCGATATGGGCCAACGTAATGGGGACTGAGTTTTCCTTTCTTTCCAAACCTTATATTTCCCTTCATGGGAGATACCTTCAGAAACACCCAATCATTAACTTCAAACTCTAGCTCTCTCCTCCTCACATCTGCATAGGACTTTTGGCGACTTTGAGCTGTTTTTAACCTGTCCCTTATAAGTTGAACCTTCTCCATAGCCTCATGGACTGAATCTGGACCTATCAATGTAGCTTCACCGACCTAGAACCAACCAATAGGGGATCTACATCTCCGCCCGTAGAGAGCCTCATATGGAGCCATCTGAATGCTGGAATGGTAGTTGTTGTTATAGGCAAACTCAATGTCACGACTCGAGAGTACACCCGGATCATGGAAATGGGACAAGGAGCCCCAAAAGACACCGAGTCAACCCATGGCATGAGCATATATCTAATTCATTCACATAAGGCGAAAAGCTTAACGTAATAATCATGCACTAGCTGAAAATCATAACAAGAGGTGTAAGAAACAACAATACCAGATCCAAACATAAACGGCTGAACACTACACATAGGTCTGAAAGCCTCTAATCATAATAGACGGATTGAAGGGACAAGACCCCAACTAACCCCAATATTCTAGAAACAAAAGATAATTAAAGTTCGAACAAGAAGCCCTCGAATCATGAGGACTCACCACCGAAGGCTGAGAGCAAAGCTGGGCGCAAGCTACGAACGATGCTGAACCTGTGAATCAGATTCTGAAAATATGTGGGTCAGTACTTGGAAGGTACTGAGTATGTAAATTATACAAGACAATGCTTAAAAACATGAAAGTTATATGGGTGGGGACATCATGATAATAAATACTTAAATCATAAAATATATATCGTAAGGCTCAAGATTTTGAAAATACTCATAAACCTGTCGTGGTCATAACATGAGGAAAAACATTTCATAAACATGGATTGATCCAAAAGAACATAATCATACATGCATTGAAACATGAGGAACAGTGGGAGATTTCTATGACCGACATACCCCATACGAGCACACATGGGGCCGGACCTGTAAGCCTAGTCGAGAGGCCGTCCATACCTTGCCAAGGGTATGAACCATGAAAGGCGTGATATCACTCATGAAGACCCCGTAGGGCATAAGGGACAGACATTGAGGCGGTCCCAAACATAACCTATGGTGGCATGTAGTTTTGAGATTCGGGGCATAACCTAGGCTCCGAACCTACTCGGTGTTAAGTACAACTCCCAAAACATGCAACGTGCTCATAAAATTCATACATGACATGCATGGCTAGTTAAATTGTGATAATCATAATGTGCTTGAGAATTCGTGATACTAGCCATGGAAATGGGGCCCTTGGTTCAGCCAAAATCATGGTTCATTAATCATAAGCGACATGTGGGCATTGCCCATAATATTAATCATACTTGAAATGCTTAAATTTATGAAAAAACATGATCATAATAACATGAGTAATTAAAACATGCTTAGAATTCAAAAGTTCATATCATGCTTTAGAAACCACCATAATTATGAATTTCACTACAAATCCCATGATTTAGGGTACATGTGCTTTTAGGGATTAAATCATCAAATAATTCAAACCCATGACTTTAAACATACTACAACATGTTCATATCGATTTTTGAGGAAACATGCAACTGGGTTATGACCCATCAAGATTTTGTAATTTAAACTAAGTATTTGAGAGAGATTGGGCATAGGTAGGGACTTAACTACCCATTCAAAACCCCACATAACTGGTGTTACGTGATTCTTAACTCCCTTGAGGAACCCTAGATGGAAACTTGAATAATCTTGAAGAAGACACTTGAATCCCTTTCCTCTTTCCTCTCTACTCTTACAAGAATCAAATGAGGTTTATCATGTATGATTTCCCCTTAGAAGACCCTGCCCCAACCTCAAAACGACGTAGTTTAGGTCTTAGGAGCGTAGGACATTATGAGAAGGCCCTTACTAATTCGTAGGAAATAACTGCCAGGTGACCCTAACGGGTGATCTGACGACTCGTTACTAGGGACAACGAGTCGTTGGGTCATTTCGTTGAGTTCACTGGAACTTTTCACCTAGGCTCTTATAGGAGGACATGACGACTCGTCCCCCGAGGCAACGGCTTGTTACCAGCTTCCGTCAAGTACACTGTCTCACCCTTAATCAAATCTCTACAGGCTTGCTCACGACCCACCTCACAAGTCATTGGGGCTGGCCACGACTCGTGCGGTCCCATCCGTTAGGTACACTGGTCAAACCTCCCTGGTAATCCTTAACCTCACCCCACAGGATACCTAACGACTCGTGGTGGCAAACCATGAGTTGTTTCCATACCCGTGGGGACCTCATCTCCTTAGCACAATCCAACCTTCCCACGAGCCACCTAATGACTCGAGGGGTCTCCTCACGAGGCATCTAACGACTCATTCTGCACTGCTACAACATTTTCCAAATTTTTCCCTGTTTGACTCCCGAGTCTAATCCTTAGGTTCCCTGGGTATAACAATATCTCCCCCTTGGAAACATTCATCCTCGAATGTTAGAAACATGCAGAAAACTTAGAATCAAACAATCATAATATGCAAATACTGATCATTTATGCTGAAAACTAGCAGAACGACTACCCCCGAAAAGAATTGCATAGAAGGACTGAATTCAGACATCACATACATATATCATATCATAAAACAAACTTGTACGCGTGAACAAAACATGAAAAATCGAATAGAGGTTTAGGGAAAAATTTGATACCTCAAACTGAAACTGAGCCGATAGGGAACAAATGGGGTATTTATCCATCATATCCGCTTCGGCCTCCTACGTGGCTCCCTCGACATGTTGATTTCTCCATAACACCTTTGCTAAGGCTACTTCCTTGTTCCTCAACCTCCGAACTTGATGGTCCAAGATTTCAATGGGAATTTCCTCATAGCTGAGGTTATCCTTCACACCAACATTTTCCATCGGAACCACTAAGGTTGGGTCTCCCAAGCACTTTTTCAAGAGCGATACATGAAATACGGGATGAATTGAAGCCAACTCTAAAGGTAACTCTAATTCATAGGCTACTTTACCCACTCGTCTCACAATCCAGTATGGGCCAATGTAGCGGGGGCTGAGTTTCCCTTTCTTTCTGAACCTCATTACTCCCTTCATGGGAGATACCTTCAAAAACACCCAATCATCGACCTCGAACTCAAGCTCTCTTCTCCTTACATCCGTATAAGTGGCGACTTTGAGCCGTTTTCAACCTTTCTCTTATCAACTGAACTTTCTCCATAGCCTCATGGACTGAATTTGGACCCACTAACAAAGCCTCACCGACTTCAAACCACCCAATGGGCAATCTACATTTTCGCTCGTAAAGAGCCTCGAATGGTGCCATCTGAATGCTGGAGTAGTAGCTATTATTGTAGGCAAACTCAATAAGAGATAAATGCTCATCCCAACTACCCTTGAAGTAAATAACACAAGCCCTTAACATGTCCTCAAGAGTCTGGATAGTATGCTCCACCTGACCATCTATTTACGGATGAAATGTCATGCTGAGCTTGACCTGGGTACCAAGTCCCTTTTGAAAAGATATCTAGAACTGAGAGGTGAACTAGGTATCTCTATCTGATATAATGGACAAGGGCCTCCATGCAATCTAACTAGCTCTCGGATGTATAATTTAGCATACTCTTCCGCTGAATCGGTGGTTTTGACCGGTAAGATATGAGCAGCCTTATGTTCGGTGTTTTTCACAACTACACGCAAGTGCACGTGGTCGAACAAGTAATAAAGTGGCTCAAGTAATCCAAGTATCGATCCCAAAGGGACTGGGCTAGGGTAACAATCTACTCAAGTGTCAATAAACTTTAACTCTAAAAAATGCAGACAACAGTGTAAAGAAGAGTTTGATATTTTGGTTTCTAATTTTATACTAATTCTAAAACAAATATACAATTTGAGTCTGAACTATAAGTATGAGCATGGTGAGGTTGAATGAACATGTAGAGAAATAAATTATCGATGCAATTTGATTTATCTTTCCTCCGGTTGCTAGTCAAGAATTATTGCCTATGGATTAAAACTCACGTATTTAACCCAACTTAAGAAGCATGAACCTTCCACCTACATTTCTGTGATAAGACAAAATTCATGTTCTAGCCATACAATCCCGATTCCGTAATTGACTAATACGACTTTCAGGTATATCTCTATCCTAAAGGTAAATTAGTTCTCCATTTTCCCAAACTAAGAAAAGATCATATCCTATTAATTCACAACTTTCCAATTTCTTGCTCTCTCTCGTGAAACCGGACTTTTTAGATGTACATTAACGTTGGCCACACATTAATGCAGTAAGAACAACAATCAATAGAACAACCATGGAAGAAAAGATGAAAAGCCAATTTAACCAATAATTATATTTCATTATAATTATTCTTAACCTCAGCAAGAAGAGGATTTAGTCACTCATTTGTGGATTAAACATCGTTAAATGAGTGTAAATCATACAAGAAATTGAAATAAAGAAGAAGGAGATAGAGAAAAACCCTGATATTTTCGTCCCCTCAACTGCCTGTAACCCACGTTCTTGCTCCACCCCGTCAGTCTATTAAAAATGAACCTAAGTGTTCTATTTATACTAGTGGGAATTTTTCCCGGGATAACAATCAACGTGTCACGGAGTGCATCGCGGAGCACTGCCTCCGTGACACGCCACTGACACGGACCCTTACTGGAATTCAGATGTCCAGGTATTAAGGCCCAACGTGGCACGGCATGCAACGCGGGGCTAGGCCAACGTGCCACGGCCCCAACGCGCACCTTCACTGGAATTTGGCAAAAATTCCATATCTAGGCAGAAGGCATCCGCGATGGCAGCGTGACATGGCTCTATCACGGAGCCCCTTTAATTCATGTTGTCCTTGGCCTTTTCCTTGCTTGCTTCCAAGTCCACTCCCGATTTCTCCCAACATGCATTTTAGCTTCCCAAAATTATAGTTCTCCTGCAAAACAATGCTAATCATGTTGGTTAGTATAAATTCACATTTTATTACAAATCACATGAGAATTTACACCTCATGCAATTGACACCCCAGCCTGGCTACTTTGGTTCGACAGTTCAAGCTATGGTTATACCGATTATTTAACACAGCAAATCCTCAAGAAAACACGCATAGTCTTATCAATACAATGACCTTCAACACATTAAGACCTCCTAGACTCAAGAATCGACTCTCGATATCGGCAAACTCATGCAAATCAGCTGATCAAGATATCCGACACGAATTTTAATCTCTCGTCGAGCATGTGTCGTCACAACACAAGAGAATTTTCCCCTTTTTAATCACATGAACTCAAAACATTACATGCAGGGGCATATAAACACAATTTCACTCTCTCTCCCAAAAGAATTCACATGCATCATGTCATGAACCATAGGCTTGCCCTTAGTGTATTATCCACTAATATAAGGAAGTGTGATGTAAGATCACGTAGGACTTAACGGGTTGTAATATAAGCTACGGAACTAGTAAATACTGGGCTAACCAATAATAACAACTAGCATCCTTAAGCGCTTTTCCAATACATCCCATCAACCTTATAGTCATTGTTTCTTCCTTCATCTTCCCATTCTTGAAGTCTGTCTTTATTTTTGATCCCATCTCTTTAAGCACACTTGACTCAATAACAAAGATTATTTATACATCTTCATTATATTTAATTTATAACAAGTGCACCTTCGACCTTTTCTTTCCTTTCATCACTCTGCTTTTTCTTTTCTTTTCTCCATTCTCACTCCTTGACACTTTGGGAAAATTCTTTTCTTTTCTTGAGCGCTTAAGAGTTTTGGATCAAATTCACGGATAATGAAAAGATTGGGTTAAGCTCGATTTACACCTTTTTGACAAAAGAAAAATAATAGGCTAAAGGCTCAATGGGCTAACTAGGGTGTACATTCAAGGTGGGTATGATAATAAAAGAAAAAAAACGTTCGGTTAAAGCAAAGAAATGCCTACATCCTTTCCTACAATACACATCATTCATTTCGTTTTGTACACACACCAGGCAAGTTCTAGACATTTCACAATAGCATGGAAAAAATGAAACCTCACTAAATGCTCATTTCACATGCTCAACTCAAGACATATTCACAGACTCTTCAATCAGCTAATTACAAGAATTCAAACATTAAGCCTCAATCACACTAAATCGACTCTATGGCCTAAGCATCTCAACATATTTACAAAGTTGCATGCTTTCATATGAATCACCTTTGCATTTCAAACATCATGTACAACACGCAACCAGAATTTCGCAACCATAAAGTAACTACAGGTTTTGGGATGCAAACCCACAAAAGAAAAAAAACTGAAAAATAAATGAAAAAAAAATATCTACTCCTAACGACTACATTTCCCTTAAGACGGTCATCATCCATCCATCATAGGGAACGGTCACTAACTAAGACTTCGGTTCAATGGGACTATTCTCGGTAAAAGAACCGAAAACAAATACCGAGAAACCCAAAAATTTGAAAATTCATGAAAAAAATTTCTTTTTGTTAAAAATATCGATCATTTCGATAAAACCAAAAATATGTACAAAACCAGCTAACAACATTTAACAGCACACAACAGCTTCACCTTAATTATAATATAGACATACACAAAAAATCACAGGGCCACAAGTTTATCCAAGCACAACAACAGACAGAGACATACATTAATAACAACAGCAACAAACACCTAACTACTCCCACCCCACACTTAAATCGAACACTTTCCCCAGTGTTCATAAAATTCAGCATAGCACAAAAATTGGTGGTGAAACTCCCTAATCAATCAAAATATTCCACTTCTTCGTCAGGTGCTGCTGCCTCGTCTCCCATGTCTGAATCGCCCCCATCGTCATCATCTGACTCCACATCGGAGTCATCACGACGTATCTCCTCATCTGTGGGGACATCATCATCGGTGGGCTCCACAAAAGCTGGCCCCACTCGGCATAGAGCCCTGGCATTTTTGCCAAAAGGGTAGTCTAGCTCGAGCTGCCACAGCTCCTCTTCTGTTGCCGCCCTCCCGCCTATGTGCAGCTGGAGCATCTGCATCCCGAACATGCGAGCCATGTACTGATCATCCCGAGCATGTCGCTCGGCTAGTGTAAGAACTGGCCCGTGAGTGGTGTCGGGTGCCTTAGTTTTGGTGACATCTAAGGCTCAACTCTCCATCTGCGGGATGTAGTCAAGGGCCTCCTCCTAAACATCTAGGCCCCTCAGGAACGTGGTCAGTAAGCCACCAAAGCCGTACATGTGCCCCTGATGCAAACGGGCTCTCTTCATGGCGGAGATGATCACCGCCCCAACATTGATCTCCAGCCCTTTCATCAGGGCGTACACCAAGCATACACGATCCCGGGTGACATCTATCATATGCACCCCCGGGATCAGGCATGAACAAACAATCTTCAGCCATATCCTGGCTTCCCTGTTCATCTGTGAGTAGGGCAAGGTCTGATGGTAGCCCCTCTCCTTATGCCTGCTCCAACGTGCTGTAAACCGAGTTCAACACAAAGTGCGTCTGATATCCGCGTATGGTGGAGTGATGTTCAGCTGCCGAAGCACATGGGCGTTTGTGTCCCGCGCCCCCAAGATGGCATTAAGGTGATGGGGCTCAAATGTGACTATCTGCCCCCTTATCTTGATGGTGTGACTTCTGAGAGTTGGGTTCCAATTGGCGTAGAATTCCCGAATCAGGTGCAGGTTGCACTCCTTGGGCTCTTCAAAGATGAAGTTCAGCCCGGCTGCCTCGATCCTGTGGACAATCCTGGGGAACTCCTGTGCCAATGGTTCCCTAGCAATGTGTTCCTCGGGGAAGTACTTGCTTTCCTTATGCTTTGCGTACCATTTCTTCCCCTCCTCTGTCACCCATGTGGTTCCATATTGACGAAGTTGGCCGCGTGGAACCGTCGGTGCTGCTGGGACTGCTGTTCCCAGTCTAATTCTTTTCCTTCCAGCACCTGATGTTGATGCGCCCTTCCCTTTATCTTGCCTGCTTGCCATTGTTCCTGCCAACCCAACAGACAGGTTCAATGTTAAGCCAAATCAAATTAGCTTCGGCTAAGGTTGGGTTAAGCTAGGCCACCCCACACTTAGTCTTTATCCACAGTCACAGCATTACGGCAAGATCCTATTTATTTCCAATTTACAAAAAGAAAATAAAAACAAAAACACAACAAATATGCCTCGTGCATTCAAAGAATTCGATGGTCTAAATTCTTCTGTACTACTCAGACTTCGTACAGCTACCCACAACATTAGCATCGTTCATATTTCATCACATAGCACTTAGTAAGGAGAAACAAAGAAAAGAATTCATCTACATGAACCTATACAATTCACCCATTTCTTGCAATTTCAACAATTTCATTCCCCCGAAAATCCGTCGGTCTTTTAGCATATTAACAGTTAGCACAACCAACTCATCTCACCCAATATACACAACCCAGCAAGAATTTCAAATTTCAACTAATTCTCCCTTTTTAAACTCAAATTCAAACCCTAGCTATCATTTTGCAAGAATTTCAATCAAACATGTATTTATCGAGTTCATACCATCTCAATGATACTAGGAACTTCAATCCATAATTATTTACATGAATTCATGCTCAATTTACACTAAGGGAAAGTTTTCCTCACTTCCTAGGCTAAAAAATCAGAAAAATAAGGTAAGAAATGAGATGAAGTTAACAAACATACCTTAAATTCGATGATATCGAAGAAAAGTTGATAAAATTGAGCTACTAGGCCGTGTCACGTTGGGGAAGGGGGGAATTTCGGGTTGTTTGTCGTGGAGGAGGTGAAGAATGGGAAAGAATGAGGGAAAACGGGGTTAAAAAGGGGGGTTCTTCACGCGGGTCACCCGGCGACCCGGTGTGACCTGTCGCGAAATACACCTCAACGTGTCACGGAGGGTAACGCGGAGCATGCCCTCCGTGACACGGAGCCATCGCAGGTGTTCTGGAATTTGAAAAAAATTCCAGAATTACCTTCAACGTGTCACGGAGGGTAACGCGGAGGCCTTCCTCCATGACACGGAGCCATCGCGTAGGCTCACTGTTTTGCCACTTTTTATTAATTTTCTTACCTCAATTTTTCCTTTGCAATCCTTTGCACATTTATCCTTCGTTCAACCTGAAATTCGTCTCACACAAAGAAATTGGTTAGAATTATAGGTTTCAATTAAAATACAAATTTTGTTTTTATTTTTCTCATCATTTGTTTTAGTTTTTTTCTCTTTTTCTACGAAATCTAATGAAATATTACAATAAAAATTTCACGGGTTGCCTCCCGTGCAGCGCCTGGTTTACCGTAGCGGCACGACGTATCAAGTTTCACCGCTTTTTCCTCCACCTTGAGGATATGAATCTCACCCCAAATTTCTTCTCTAATTTCCTCTTATGCTCCAGGGGTGGTGGTGAAAAATTATAAGGACCAACCAGTAGATGTTGCCTTTTGAACTTATTGGCCCTTAAGTAAGCAAAGTCATTTTGTCTCTCCGAGTTAGCAAATGTCAAAATATACGGGGCTTGGTCCTCCTCTAGACATTTCTCTATAAGCTTGGAAGACTCTATTTCTATGTTGTCAACCAAACTTAATGTCGAAAAACCTCAACTCTGAAACTGCATTGTGCTTGACCTCCTTACTTGTATACACCTTCTCAGCATCGACATCTATCTCTCCATTAATGTCAACTGGGGGATACTCTATCTCTTCTTCCATGAATGGATTTTCCATAAGTGTGAGCCCATCACGGGGACACTCAAGAGATTCTAATTGTTGGGCTTCATCCAAAAATTCACCCTTGTCTTCCTCTTGTAGTTACTCTTGAATATCGGCTAAAACTATTACCTGCAATTTATCACAAGCTTCAGCCTCAGCAATCATCTTCGTGACTTTGACGCTCATCCTTTCTATAGCCTCTGCATTCTCTTCTTGCTGAATTCTCAATACTGTCATCGCCTCCTTCATTGCTTCTGATTGCTCCAGGAGTTGTTTCAGCATGTCTTCTATTTGAGCTTGGCGTCCCAAGTTCTCATTTTCAACATGCCTATATTCAGCAAAAACAATAGAAGGATCATAGTAGGGGCTTGGGGGAGGGGAATATGCATTCGGACAGCCATCCCAATGGCCATCTTGACCACCACATATATTGCACGTGTTACCGTGTTGCCACGAGTGGTGTCCTCCGCAATTCAGACAAGATTCGCCAAAATATGAGTATCCACAATTTAAACCATTTGTATTCCACGATTCATGTCAATAAGGGTATCCGAAAAAGAAAAAAAATAAAATAAAAAAGAATTAAAACAAACACTAAGACCAAGTTGTCAGCACTTATATAGAATTTGTAAACTAACACTAAGAAAACAATTTTACCAATTGCCGGTCCCCGGCAACGGTGCCAAAAACTTATTCGGTGTTTTTCACAACTACACGCAAGTGCACGTTGTCGAACAAGTAATAAAGTGGCTCAAGTAAGCCAAGTATCGATCCCATAGGGACTTGGCTAGGGTAACAATATACTCAAGTGTCAATAAACTTTAACTCTAAAAAATGCAGACAACAGTGTAAAGAAGAGTTTGATATTTTGGTTTCTAATTTTATACTAATTCTAAAACGAATATACAATTTGAGTCTGAACTATAAGTATGAGCATGATGAGGTTGAATGAACATGTAGAGAAATAAATTATCGATGCAATTTGATTTATCTTTCCTCCGGTTGCTAGTCAAGAATTATTGCCTATGGATTAAAACTCTCGTATTTAACCCAACTTAAGAAGCATGAACCTTCCACCTACATTTCTGTGATAAGACGAAATTCATGTTCTAGCCATACAAACCCGATTCCGTAATTGACTAATACGACTTTCAGGTATATCTCTATCCTGAAGGTAAATCAGTTCTCCATTTTCCCAAACTAAGAAAAGATCATATCCTATTAATTCACAACTTTCCAATTTTTTGCTCTCTCTCGTGAAACCGGACTTTTTAGATGTACATTAACGTTGGCCACATATTAATGCAGTAAGAACAAGAATCAATAGAACAACCATGGAAGAAAAGATGAAAAATCAATTTAACCAATAATTACATTTCAATACAATTGTTCTTAACCTCAGCAAGAAGAGGATTTAACCACTCATTTGTGGATTAAACATCGTTAAATGAGTGTAAATCATACAAGCAATTGAAATAAAGAAGAAGGAGATGGAGAAAAACCCTGAGATTTTCGTCCCCTCAACTGCCTGTAACCCACGTTCTTGCTCCACCCCGTCAGTCTATTAAAAATGAACCTAAGTGTTCTATTTATACTAGTGGGAATTTTTCCCGGTATTACAAGCAACGTGTCACGGAGTGCATCGCGGAGCACTGCCTCCGTGACATGCCACCGACGCAGACCCTTACTGGAATTCAGATGTCCCGGTATTAAGGCCCAACGTGGCACGACATGCAACGCGGGGCTAGGCCAACGTGCCATGGCCCCAACGCGCACCTTCACTGGAATTTGGCAAAAATTCCATATCCAGGCAGAAGGCATCCGCGATGGCAGCGTGACATGGCTCCATCGCGGAGCCCCTTTAATTCATGCTGTCCTTGGCCTTTTCCTTGCTTGCTTCCGAGTCCACTCCCGATTTCTCCCAACATGCATTTTAGCTTCCCAAAATTATATTTCTCCTGCAAAACAACGCTAATCATGTTGGTTAGTATAAATTCACATTTTATTACAAATCACATGAGAATGTATAAACATCGATAGATAAACAAGGCAAAATGACACATTTGAGTATCACTTGGGCATATAAATTTGCCCAAGATCACCTTAGTCAACCTGTCGACCACAACCCAAATGGAGTCATACTGTCTACAAGTGCGGGGCAAACCTGTTATGAAGTCCATGTTGATTTCTTCCCACTTACAGGTAGGAATGTTGATATCCTGAAGTATACCTCCCGGTCTCTAGTGCTCAACTTTCACTTGTTGGCAGTTCGGACACTTGGCTACAAATTCTGCAATATCCCTCTTCATGCCATTCCACCAGTAGTTTTCCTGCAAGGCATGATACATCTTGGTGCCACCTGGGTGGATAGGATATCTGGATCCATGAGCCTCATGCAATATCCGGCTCCTCAAATCATCCACGTGTCAGAACACATAAGCGACCCTGGTAACGAAGTACACCATCTCCCCCTTTGGAGAAGACTTCTACCTTCTGATTTTGAACGGCCTCCTTCAACTTTACCAATGTTGGATCTTCATCTTGCTTAGCCTTCACCTCCATCACCAAGGACGACTCTGATCCATTCTGCACAACTACACCACCATTGGTCAAATCAACTAATCTAACTCTCAACCACGCAAGTCGATGCACCTCCTTCACAAGCTCCCTCTTGTCTTCACTCACATGCGACACACTTTCCATATAGAGTCTGCTAAGGGCATCATCTACCACATTGGCCTTACTCGGGTTGTGAGGGATACTCATATCATAGTCCTTAAGTAGCTCCAACCACCTTCGTTGCCGAAGATTGAGATCCTTTTGCGTAAACATGTACTGTAAGCTTTTGTGATCAGTGAATACAATACATGAACCCCATACAAATAATATCGCCACATCTTCAAAGCAAACACCACTGCGGCCAACTCAAGATCATAGGTCGGGTAATACTTCTCATGAATTTTCAGCTGTCTAGAAGCATATGCCACGACTTTCCCATGATGCATCAATACACATCTCAGTCTAAACTATTGAAGCATCACAGTATACAACAAAGCCATCAGTGCCCTCTGGTAAAGTCAACACCGGTGTCGAAGTGAGTCTGGCCTTCAATTCCTGGAAGCTCTTCTCACAAGCCTCTGACCATTAGAACTTCACCTTTTTCTGAGCCAATCTAGTCAATGGGGCTGCAATGGATAAGAAACCTTCAACGAACCTCCGATAGTAACCCGCTAAGCCCAAAAAGCTCCTGATCTCTAAAGGGATTACCGGTCTGGGCCAGTTCTTTACCGCCTCTATTTTCTAGGAGTCCACCCTTATACCTTCGCTTGACACTACATGTCCCAAGAATGCAACTGAATTCAGCCAAAACTCACATTTGTTGAACTTGGCGTACAGCTGGTTATCCTTGAGGATCTGGAGTGTTACCCTTAGATATGCGGCATGCTCCTCCTCGCCCCTGGAGTATATTAATATGTCATCGATGAACATGATCACGAACATAACCAAATATGCCTTGAATACCCTGTTCAACAGGTCCCATAAAAGCTGCAGGGGCATTGGTTAGTCCAAAACACATAACAACGAATTCATAATGGCCATACCGGGTTTTGAAAGCAATCTTTGAGATATCACTCTCCTGAACCCTGAGCTGGTGATACCCGGACCTGAGATCTATCTTGGAGAAATACTTAGCACCCAGAAGTTGATCGAATAGGTCATCAATCCTGGGTAGAGGGTAACTATTCTTGATGGTGACTTTGTTCAACTGCCTATAGTCGATACACATCTGAACAAAACTACCTTTCTTCCGGACGAACAACACTGGGGCATCCCATGGGGATTTACTTGATCTAATGAAACCCTTATCCAACAAATCCTTCCACTGCTCCCTTAACTCTTATAGCTCGACTGGGGCCATTCGGTAGGGAGGAATTGATATGGGATGTGTGTCGGGTAGAAGATCAATCTCAAAATCAATCTCGTAGTTCATTTGGAAATACCTCAGGATATTCACATACCACAAGGACTGACTGAATGGTCGAGGTCTAGAACGTGACATCCTTAACCCTAACCAAATGGTAAATACAACCCTTGGAAATCATTTTCCTGGCCTTGAGATAGGATATAAAGCAACCTACAAGGACCGCTAAGCTAGCCCCTCCATTCTAAAATTGGTTCACCAGGAAACCGGAACTCCACCGCTCGGGTTCTACAGTTAACAGAAGCATAACATGCAAATAACCAACCCATGCCCAAAATGATGTCAAAGTCAGTCATAGACAATTCTACTAAGTCTGCGGAGGTGACCTTATGTGATACAGTAATGGGGAAACCTCTATATACCCGCCTTGTTACGACTGAATCCCCAATTGGAGTGGACATAGAAAACGGTTCCGACAAGGTTTCAGGACTGACCCTAAAGTTACTAGCAATGTAAGGTGTCACAAAGGATAGTATAGATCCTAGATCTAGCAAAGCATAAACATCAATATGAAAGACTCGCAACATACCCGTGACCACATCGAGAGAAGTCTTCTCCTCCTATCAAGAGCCAAGTGCATAAAACTGGTTCTGGAACTGGCTGCCAGCTGGTCCAGTCGAAGTATCCTGCTGTGTAGGACGTGCCACTGGGGCTGTTGAACTAGCTGCTGGGGTGCGGGCTCCTCCACCCCCTGACCTAGTTGCGGCGCAATTCCTGAGACTCTGTCCAGGTTTTCCACACCCAAAGCAAGCATCTGAGCCCACCAAACACTTCCCTGGGTGGTTCTTGCCACAACTAGCAGAAGATAGGAATGTGCGCTCTGTGTGCATGCTATTCTGACTCCTCGAACTTGAGGCCCTGCTCCTCAGATCATCTTGTGGCCTAGACGAGGTACTAGTTGAAGATGGTGCTGGTGTAATAGACCTATGCTGGGACTGCTGGTGAGGCCCACCTCCTGGCCTCGACTGGGAGGACCTGTAGCTATTAATTCTAGCCCTCTTGGCCTCTCTCTGCCTCCTATGAGCTACCTCCATCTGCTGGGCATAAAGGACAATCCTTGGGTAGTCCATATCCTGATGAAGCATGGCTGTTCTGCAGTCCTTGTCCAAATACTCGGCTACTCCCTGCTCGAATCTGCTCACCCGCGCCCTCTGGTCTATCACTAACTCAGGGGCATACTTTGACAGGTGAGTGAACTCAAGTGAATATTCTTACACCGTTATCTTTCCCTGTTTGATATTAACAAACTCCGCTGCCTTCAATTCCCTTATCTCCTGAGGGAAGAACCTATCGAGAAAGGCCATGTGGAACTCGTCCCAGCTAATAGGGCCTGCCTCCACTGTCTGGTTGTCCTTCCATTGCTTGAACCAAATATAGGCGACCTCCTTAAGCTGATAAGAGGCCAAATCAACACACTCCTCATTTTTCACTCCCATAACTTGAGTGACCTTCAAAATCCCTTCAATGAACTCGTGTGGATCCTCGTCCACCTTTGCCCCTATATACTCGGGAGGGTTCATCCTTAGAAAGACCGTGATTCGGGCTGCTATTGCATTGCCGTTATATGGAACATGCGCAACATCCTGCTGGTTGACCTGAGTGGTCAAGGCCTGTGCCAACATTTGAATAGCCACCCGAAACTCGACGTGGGCAGCTGGCTCTGGTGCTTAGGGCTCCTGAATCGATGGGGCTTGTTGACGCCCATTATCATGGCCACCCTCGTGGCCTTCATTGTTTCTGTTCCTCCTCCCGTTCATCTTCCTAGGAGCTATAATTTTTCTTCAATCGTGAATAGCACGAGTTAGAAGGATGGAGAAGTTTTCACCGCATGACATATATCATGAAAGAAGGGGATATTTCCTAAAACGTTTAGTAGCCTCTTCGTCATAAGTGTGGCGCGCTTCACACCCATGAAAAAGACTCTACCTAACGCGGCTTTCAGACTCCCTAGGACACATCTGAACCTATGGCTCTGATACCAAGTTTCTCACGACCCGAGAGTACACCCGGAGCGTGGACACAGGACAAGGAGCCCCGAAAGACTTCGAGTCAACTCATGGCGTGAGCATATATCTAATTCATTCACATAAGGTGAAAAGCTTAATGTAATAATCATGCACTAGATGAAAATCGTAACAATAGGTGTAAGAAACAACAATCCAGATCAAAACATAAACAACTGAATACTACACATAGGTCTGAAAGCCTTTAATCATAATAGACGAGTTGAAGGGACAAGACCCTAACTAACCCCAAAATTCTGGAAACAAAAGTTAATTAAAGTTCAAACAAGAAGCCCTCGAATCATGAGGAATCACCACCGAAGGCTGAGAGCAGAGCTGGGCGCAAGCTAGGAATGATGCTGAACCTGCGAACCAGATCCTGCTAATATGTGGGTCAGTACTTGGAAGTGACTGAGTATGTAAGGTATGCAAGACAATGCTTAAAAACATGAAAGTTATAGGAGTGGGTACATCATGATCATAAATACTGAAATAATAAATAAATAAATAAATAAATAAATAAATAAATATATATATATATATATATATATATATATATATATATATATATATATATATATATATTGTAAGGCTCAAGATTTCCAAAATAACCATAAACCTATCGTGCTCATAACATGAAGGAAAACATTTCATAAACAGGCTTGAGCCAAAAGAACATAATCATACATGCATTGAAACATGAGGAACAGTGGGAGATTTCTATAACCGACATACCCCATACGAGCACACAAGGAGCCCGACCTATAAGCCTAGTCGGGAGGCCGTCCATACCTTTCCAAGGGTATGAACCATGAAAGGCGTGATATCACTCATGAATACCCCATAGGGCATAAGGGACAAACAATGAGGCGGTCCTAAACATAACCCACGAAGGCACGTAGTTCTAAGATTCAGGGCATAACCTAGGTGCCAAACCTACTCGGTGTTAAGTACTACTCCCAAAGCATGCAACGTGCTCATAAAATTCATACATGACATGCAGGGCTAGTTAAATTGTGATAATCATAACTGCTTGAGAGTTCGTGATACTAGCCATGAAAATGGGGCCCTTGGTTCAGCCAAAATCATGGTTCATGAATCATAAATGACATGTGGGCATTGCCCATAATCTCAACCATACTTGAAATGCTTAAATTTATGGAAAAATATGATCATAATAACATGAGTAATTGAAAACATGCTTGGAATTCAAAAGTTCCTATCATGCTTTAGAAACCACCATAATTATGAATTTCACTACAAATCCCATGATTTAGGGTAAATGTGCTTTTGGGGATTAAATCATCAAATATTGAATAAAATGAGTGAAAAAAGTCCAATAATTCAAACCCATGACTTTAAACATAATACAACATGTTCATATCGATTTTTGAGGAAACATGCAATTGGATTATGACCCATCAAGAGTTTGTAATTTAAACTAAGTATTTGAGAGAGATTGGGAATAGGTAGGGACTAAACTACCCATTCAAAACCCCAAATATCTGGTATTACGTGATTCTTAACTCCCTTGAGGAACCCTATGTAGAAACTTGAAGAATCTTGAAGAAGACACTTGAATCCCTTTCCTCTTTCCTCTCTATTCTTACAAGTATTGAATGAGATTTATCATGGATGATTTCCCCTTAAAAGACCCTGCCCCGACCTCAAAACTACGTAGTTCAGGTCTTAGGAGCATAGGAAATTACGAGAAGGCCCTTACTAATTCGCAGGAAATAACTACCAGGTGACCCTAACTGGCGACCTGACAACTCGTTACCAGGGACAACGAGTCGTTGGGTCATTTCATCGAGTACACTAGAGCTTTTCACCTGGGCTCTTAACATAGGACATGATGACTTGTCCCCCGAGGCAATGGCTCATTACCAGCGTTCATCAAGTACACTGCCTCAACCTTAATCAAATCTCTACAGGCTTGCTCACGACCCACCTCAAGAGTCGTTAGAGCTGGCCACGACTCGTGGGTTCCCATATGTTAGGTACACTGGTCAAACCTCCCAGGTAACCCTTAACCTCACCCCACGGGAGACCTGACGACTCGTTGTGGTAGACCACGAGTTGTTCCCACACCCGTGGGGACCTCATCTCCTTAGCACAGTTCAACCTTTCCACGAGCCACCTGACGACCCATGGGGTCTCCTCATGAGTCGTCTAACGACTCGTTCTGCACTGCTGCAACATTTTCCAAATTTTTTCCCATTTTAATCCCGGGTTCGATCCTTAGATTCCCGGGGTATAACACTCAATGAGAGGCAAATGATCATCCCAACTACCTTTGAATTCAATCACACATGCTCTCAACATGTCCTCGAGAGTCTGAATAGTCTATTCTACCTGACCATCTATTTGCTGGTGAAATATTGTGCTATGCTTGACCTGAATGCCAAGTCCCTTTTGAAACGATCTCCAAAATTGGGAGGTAAACTGAGTACCTCTATCCAATATGATGGACAATAGCACTCCATGCAACCGAACTAGCTCCCAAATGTATAATTTAGCATTATCCTCCATTGAATTGGTGGTTTTGACCGGTAGAAAATGAGTTGCTTTGGTCAACCTGTCCACGACCACCCAAATAGAATCATATTGTCGGAAAGTACGAGGCAACCCCATAATGATGTCCATATTGGTCTTCTACCACTTCCAAGTAGTAATATTGATGTCTTGAAGCACACCTCCTGGTCTCTAGTGCTCAACCTTCACTTGTTGATAATTCGGACACTTAGCCACAAACTCTGCTATGTCCTTCTTCATGCCATTCCACCAGTTGACTTCCCATAGGTCACGTTACATCTTGGTGGCACCTGGATGGATGGAATACCAGGAACCATGAGCGTCATGCAACATCCACTCCCTCAAGTCATCAACATATGATACACACAAATGACCCCAATATCAGAGCACATCATCTCCCCCTTTGGAGATGACCTCCACATTCTGATCCTGAATGACTTCCTTCAACTTCACCAAGACAGGATCCTCGTCTTACCTAGGTTTGACCCTGGTCATCATAGAAGACTCTGATCCATTCTGAACAATGACACCACCATCCATCGAGTCAACAAGATGAACTCCTATAATACATGCTAAGAATTTTGAAAGTCTCGAAAAATGAACCCCTGAGTTGCCACATTTGTTACTTAAAATCATGCTAAACACACAAAATGTTTAATTCCACCTGAAACTCATCCTGAATCCTCCGGACACCAACCAACTATGCGATTCAATTGTAAAACCTATTCCAGGCGGGTTGGTCTCATCAAATTATCGATATAAGGTTGTTTTGATCAAAAGTTGACCGTGGTCAAACTTAGCCTCCTTAAAGTTCATAAATTCGACCAAAAGTTCTAATCACTCCCAAATCACCTCGGGATCCATGAAAACTACCCAACTAATTCATAAATCACTATCCAGAACTAACAAAGCTCTCAAAGTTCAAATTCGAGCTCGTTAACCTGACATATTGACTTTGGTCAAACCCCTCAAACTTCAAACCTTCCGAAAATCGAAAATCTCACCCAATCTTCATTGGATCATCTCAGGGATGGTGTCATCCACTTTCACAAGTCATAAATAACAAAATAAAGATATGAAAAGGTTCAACCCAGGGAAATGGATCAACAATCAAAAATGACCATGCGGGTTGTTACACTTCCCGGCTTGGCTAATAACTACACTTTTTAGACTTCTGCATACCCGGCACCGGTGGTAGGGATAGGGAGTTACCTTGAACATACCCATTTTAACCATCATTTCCATCATTCGAAACATCCATAGGGTTTAGAGTGAGGAAATCATGAGTATGAATCATTCAAGAAATCTAAGCTGGACATATACCTGATATAGCACGATCTTATGAGCCAATAAGGCAAATTTTAAGGACTGAGTTCTTAGAGCTAAGCATGCTGAGAGACATGAGTTCACATACATAACGAGGGTCATGACATGAAGCTAAATTTTTTTATGGAGTTGTGGAATAATATTGGGATCGCTGATTGTTGGGTTATCTATCATCTTAGGGTTCTGAACATAAGCATGAGTTGAGCGTAGCATCGAGCGAAACATGAGGGAAACATCTAAATAAGAATGGATTGACTATCTTACTAGAAAACTTAAGACTTGACTTGGCCCTTCACTTACCATCTCCCCCTTAGTTTAAGGCCATCATTCTAAGGCTCTAGGATCCTTTATTAAGGCTACACTAATATCACTAGCTCCGAACTTCTCATTCACCTCTAAAGCTATTGCTGAAGATTTCATACTTATAACCATTCTATACCCTTCACACAATAAATCTCATACTAAAATTCAACAGGGATCTTATACCTTATACAGTAGTTCTCGAAACTAGCAATCATGCTAGGTTAGATAGAAGGACTTATAACATACCTGGGACTACATCTGAGGTTGACTACCACTTTCGCTTGGTAACCTGTTTTGCTGGGATGGACGATTTGCTGGAGTTGCTGATCTAGTGGTTGGAGCACTGCTTTATCCTTGCCCTGCTTAGCCGATGGGCAATTCCTATTGCATGTGTCCAGGCTCCCCACACATGAAACAAGCGCCTGAACCTACCAAACACTATCCTACGTGTGTTCTACCATATTTCAAGCATGCTGACCTGCTAGATAGGGCTGTTGGAGGGGTGGCCGAGGCCCGGCCTCTCTAGTCATCTCGCTTGGTTGAAGGGCAATCTCTGTGTTTATGATCGGGCCAGCCACAATAGAAGCAAACATCTGAACCCACCATGCACTTTCTTAGGTGGTTCTTCCCATAGAGCTCACAAACTGGATAAGTAATCTCCCTCCCCGGGGCTTGTTTCCCCAAACCTGTGCTAAAGACCTCTGTTGGGGTTGAGAGCCACTTCCACTACTTGACCGTTGCTGGGCGCTCTCCAAGTCTTTGGTTCTGGGCCTTTGTTCCCACTTTCTCCCCCCTTGAACAATCCATCCATACTTGAACCACCAAACTTAGACGGACTCCTCCTCATGAAGTCTTGAACCCTAGTAGTTGTCACCTCTCCGTTAGGGTTCGCAGATGCGATAGTCTGCTGGTTAGGCTAGGTGATCATGGCCCGTATCAACACTCTGAAAGTGGCCCGTGTTCTGCATTTGTAACTTGCCTGAACATGGGATCCAGTGGAGTTTCTGGGGCTAGCTAACTCCCATTGTCGCTCTGAGAAGACATGTTTTTGCACATTCATATAGCACGAGTTAGAGGAATGGAGAAAGTTGGACTCATAGCACGAGGTAGAAGGGTAGAGAGACATTTCCTCACACGACTTAGATCATGAAAGAAGAGAATATTTCCTAAATGTCTCGTAGCCTTTTCATCATAAGTGTGGTGCGCTTCATACCCATCAAAAAGATTCTACTTAACGAAGCTTTTGGACACCTTAGGACACTTTAAACCTAGTGCTCTGATACCAAGTTTGTCATGACCCAAACATAGGCCAGATCGAGACACGGGACAAAAGACCCCGAGAGGCTCCAATCGACCCATGGCATGAAAATAACATCTAACTAATTCAATAAAATGGAAGACCAACATGAATAACATAGTGGAATTCTAAACATAACATAACCTCTAAAAACATACATAAGTCTAAAGATGAATACAAACTATTTCCGAAAAGCCTCGAATACTGATGAGTTGATGGGACAAGACCCAACTAACTCACTACATTCTAAAAACTAAAACTACTGAAAATATCTAAATAGAAAGTCCCTCGAAAGATAAGGATTCACCAATTTTGATCCAAAAGTACAAATGTTGGAAATCTAGATAGCGAAGGGACTGAGTCTAGATATTGGAGCTTGTATCATAAAACAATATAGAATATAATATGTGGTCAGTACTTGGGATGTACTAAGTATGCAAGGTAAGTAAAACGCACAGTTAAAATACATAAAAGTTTATAAGAGTAGGACAACATGCTCATAACGTAAATATCATAATGTAAACATAAGGGCTCAAGGTTTTCGAAACATTCGTAAATCAATCATAATAATAATCATAAGTGAAAAGCTTTATTAAACATGACTTGAGCCAAAGTGCATAAACATAACCATGCATAAATCATGAGGAACAATGGGAGATTCTTATACCCGACATACCCCATATGAGCACACATGGAGCCCGACCTGTAAACCCCTAGTTGGGAGGGTGTTCATACCTTGACAAGGGTAGAACCATGAAAATAGGCGTGATATCACTCATGAAAGGCCCATTAGGGCAAAAAGGGACAGTCTCAAGGGAGGTCCCATCATGGGTATGTTGGCGCATAGTTTTGAGATTTGGGGTATGCTTGGACCCCGGGTTTACTCGATGTTAAATACTACTCCCAAAATATATATAGTGCACATATAATAATAGGAAAATCATACAAGAGATTCATGGGCTAGTTAAATCATCATAATCATCACCATGCTTGAAATATGTGAACTAGCCATGAAATAAGGCCCGTGAGTCGGCATAATCATAAATTCATGCATACTTGTAAAATATGTATATACTTGATATTTCATAAATCCATGGTAAGTACTTGAGAGAAATCATATCATAAGGCATAAATTATAATTGTTAATCAAGATCATAATGAAATCATAACTTGACTTTTCATAAAACATACATGAGTGGCATAATTGGATTTAAATTCGAATCTGTAAATTTATATTAAAAAGTGTAATAAAATATTCCCTATAGATCATAAAACATGATTTAATACATGAAAGGATTGATCCATCGATAGATCATAGAGAATTTCACAAGAATTGGCATAAACCTCATAGATCATGAAACTTGAATTATAGAATTAAAATCCATGGAATTAAGAAGAGTTTAGGACATGAAAGTGAAAGGAACTCTCATTCATAGCCTCACATACCTGGGTAAGTTGATTTTGCTCCCTTTCTTGAAAACCCAAAGGAAATTGAAGAAGAATTAATGGATTTTAGCTTTGATCACCCCTAAGAACCTTCTAGTCTTGCATGCATGGAATGGTAAGGCTTAGGATAGGTTTAAATCTCTTTAAACCCTTCTAACTGAGCTTAAAATGATGTATTTTTGGCCTTAGGAACTTAGGAATTATGGAAAAGCCCTTAATAAATTCGCAGGGAAAAACATACGGCTAGTCCCAATGAGAGATTGGATGACTCATCACTTGGACCACGACTCTTGGTCACTTGTCTTCACCTTCACTGGTCACCACTAGGGACACCACAGCTCGTGGTGTACCCTATGACTCGTGGTGACACCCGTTAGGGACACTACCAAAAAACTTTCAACCTTTAACCAACTGTTGTCCACGACCCACTTGACGACTCGTGGTGACTAGTCGTTAGGTACACTATCCAAATATTTCATCCTTCAGTCAACCCTTGACCGTAGGCCACACAACGACTCATGGTGTGGTCCACTACTTGTGGTCACATCTGTGGTCACTTCACAACTAAAAATCTCGACCATGTCCAACCTCTTCCCCATGACTCACCTGACAAGTCATTTCCCTGACCACGACTCGTTACATCCCTCATGGTCACCCCTTGACCACGGTTTCTGCCACTCTTCCTTTCCCCTCACGAGTCACTCTACAACTCATAGGATACTTCACAAGTCACTGAATGACTCGTCCTATGACCTAGTGTAGAAAATCTTATTTTTCTCTATTTTAACTCCTGGGTCTGATCTTAGGGTTTTCGGGGTATTATACTTATGGATTTAGGGAGTAAGATTGGGATCACTGTGTGAAGTGGTTATCTATAATTCTAGGAGTCTGAACATAAGCATGAGAAAAATGTAGCATTGACTAAAACATAAAGGAAAAATCTGAATAGGAAGGATTGACATCCCAAAGCTATTATACCCGGTTCTTCCCTGCTAGAGCACTTAAGACTTGACTTGACTCTTCAACTTATCATCTCCCCCTTAGCTTAAGGCCATCATTCTGAGGCTCTTAGATCCTTATTAAGGCTGGGCTACCTTACTAGTTCCTGACTTTCAATTCGCCTCTACAGTTATCACTGAAGACTTCATATCTATAAGCATTTCATACCATCTATGGACAAATTCCAGGCTAGGAGGCAAAAAGGAATCTTATACCTTACACTGTGAATCCTAAGTCTATCAACATGCGAGGATCAACCTGAAAGGCATATGACATACCTGTGATTATATCTAGAGTTTCCCACCACCTGCACTAGGAAACCTGCCCTACTGAGATGGGCAAGCTACTGGAGCTGCTAGCCCGATAGTTGGGGCACGGGCTCCACCGTCTCCCAATCTAGCTGAAGGACAATCTCTAAGTCTGTGTATGGGCTTACCACACCTAAAAACAAGCATCCTTCCAATCAAAAACTTCCCTGGGTGTTTCCTACCATAATTTAGGCAAGCTGGCCAATTGAATGGGGATGCTGAAGGGGTGCTCGGGGCACGGCCTCTCTGGCTACCCTACTTGGCTGATGGGCAATATTTGAGTTTACGACCGGGCATTCCACACCAGAAGCAAGCATTTGAACCCCCCAAGCACTTTCCTAGGTGGTTCTTCCCACATCCCATACAAACTGGATATGTAATCTCCTTTACCCCAGACTTGCTCCCTTGAGCTGGAGCCAATGATCCTTGTTGGAGCTGAGAGTGCTTCCCACAACCTGAACATTGCTGGGAAAACTCCAAGTTGTCTGTCTTGTCTCTCATGTTCCCCTTTTCTTTTTCCTTGAATTTTCCATCCGCTTTCAGACCGTGAAACTCAAATGGACTCCTTTTTGTGAAGTTTCGAACCCTAGTGACTGTCTTCTCTCTAGTAGGGTTCATAGGTGTGATTGCCTGTTGGTTAAGTTGCCTTTTCATGGCCTATACCAACACTTAGAAGGTAGCCCCGAGCTCCGCATCTGTCACTTGCCTACTAAGGGGGCCCACTAGAGTTGGTCGGGCTGGCTGGCTTTCATTGGCTCTTCGGGGAGGTATACTTCTGCAAACACGTATAGCACGTTAGGAGAATGGAAGAGTTGAACTTCATAGCACGAGATAGAATCATGAAAGAAGGGAAGTTTCCTAAAACGTCTTGTAGCCTCATCCTTATAAGTGTAGTGTGCTTCATACCCATGAAAAAAACTCTACTTAATACGACTTTCAGATACCTCTGGACACGCTAAACTTAATGCTCTAACACCAAGTTTTTCACGACCTGAGGATAGACCTAGACCAAGAAACGGGACCTAGAACCATGAAGGGATCTAAGCTAACCCATGACACATGCGTAGTTTTTCAAGAGCATAACTAAAGTGGAAATTAAAGGCAACATGAATAAGCGGAAGTCTGTAATATAAAAACAGCCATAAAAGGAGTCAACACTTGTCAAGTTGAATCATCTACATAATATATAAAAAGCTTATAAAACATCAGATGAGTTCATGGGACAACACCCCAACTAGCTCGCTAAAGTCTGAAAACTAAAATAACATGCAAAATAAAACTACTAACTCTCCTCAGAAAATAAGGACTCACCAACGCTGAGGTGGATCTGGACTAAGAGGGAGCAATCTAACAATGAGACTGGGATGGATCACATGAACCTATATCATAAAATGATGTAGAATAGAGTATATGGTCAGTACTATGAATGTACTAAGTATGTAAGGTAAGTAAAAGATGCTTGGTAAAAACATAGTATGAAATCATGCATGAAAGTTAAGATAGATCGTGAGAGTAAAAATAGTAAAAACATAAGATATTAATCATAAACTGAACATGAGTCTCAAACTTCCAAATCTGTGGATTTAAAGCTAAAATACCATAGGTCATAACGTAGTAAAGCATGAATATACTTATATATATAGGAATTAAGGAACAATGGGAGATTACTATAACTGACATATCCCATGTGAATATACATGGAGCCCGACCTGTAAAATCCTAGTCAGGAGGGTGTCCATACCTTGCCAAGAGTAGGACCATGAAAAGGCGTGATATCACCCAAGATGGCCCATTCGGCATGGGAGACACTCTCGTGGAGGAACCCATCGTGGCTACATTGGCGCATAGTTCAGAGACTTGGGTACGCGGGGACCTCGGTCTACTTGGTGTTAAATACTACTCGCAAAACATATATATAGTGCTCAAATCATAATCATGACATATGACATATACTTGATGTACATGGGCTAGATGAAATCATGAGATTCATAACATGCTTGAAATAAGTGAACTAGCCAAGAAAGAGGCCCGTGAATCAGCCATGAACATAAACATGATACTTGTAAAAGCCATGAATACTTGAGGAAATCATAATATTCTAAAATCCATAAAAATTCATGAAGAGATCTTGTGGAAATCATGCATTATAATCATAAAACATAATTTACTTCATCATACTTGAAATCATAAATTATAGGCTTGAATTTCCTTACAACATGCATAATGTGGCATAATTATAGCTTGAAAAACATGAATTTTTAATCAAATTGAGTGTAAAATCTGCCCATTAGACTTAAATCATACATCGTAACACAAGGGGATTGGACCCATAAACATAGCTTAGATAATTCTATTGAATTGGGTTAAAACCCTAGAGATTAATTCATTTGATTAGAAATTTGAGTTCATGAAGTAGAGGGGAAATTAGGGCATGAGGGTGGAAGAAATCCCTCATTCATGGCCCTACATACCTGGATAAACTGATTTCCAAACTAAAGCTCAATAGAATTGGGGAAGAAATTGAGAATTCTAGCTTTTCTCTTGAAAGCCTTGAGGGAATTTAATCTTGTAATTGGGGGTTTAAGAGTAGAATGGAGGTTCTAGGGTGAATATCCCCCTTAAAGTACTCTTTCCCAAGCTTAAAATGGCCTAGTTTAGGACTTGGGAGCTTAGAAATTATGAAAACGCCCTTAATGATTTGACAGAAAATTTGATACTGCCAGAAATGACGAGTCATTTGACGATCCATTAGGCAAATGATGTGTCATTTACTTAAACCATGAAGTACACTAGAATTACCCACTTTTCTCGTTGCTTCTCAAATGACGGGTCACTTAACGACTCGTTAGGTTAAATGATGAGTCATTTCCTTAATCCGTCATAATTGTCTGAAAATAGCATTTCCCAAATGAGGAGTCACTTGATGACTCGTTAGGAGACATTCTGATCTTTTCAAATGATGAGTTATTTGACAACTCATTAGGTAAAACAATGAGTCATTTGATGACTCATTGATTAATTGACGAGTCACTAGACGACTCGTTGGGAGGCATTCTGATCTTTTCAAATGACGAGTCATTTGATGACTCTTTAGGTTAAACGACGAGTCACTTGATGACTCATTCTGTGACCTAGTGTAGATTTTTTTATTTTCTCCGTTTCAACTCCCGAGTCTGATCTTAAGGACTTTTGAGGTGTTACATTAGCACAGCTTTTAACCCGCCAACATATCGTCAGGCCGAGCGGACTATTCAGACTCTTGAGGACATGTTGAGAGCGTGTGTGATTAATCTCAAGGGTAGTTAGGATGATCACTTACCCCTCAAAGAGTTAGCATACAACAACAACTATTATTCTAAAATTTAGATGGCTTCGTTTGAGGCTCTTTATGGGCGCAAGTGTAGATCACCTATTGGATGGCTCAAGGAAAGTGAGCTATGTTGATAGGGCCAGATTCATTTCATGAGGCTATGGAGAAAATTCATCTCATTAGGGGAAAGCAGAAAATAGCACAAAGTCGTCAGAAATCATATGCAGATGTTAGGAGGAGAGAGCTTGAGTTTGAGGTTGATGATTAGGATGTTTCTAAAGGTGTCTCCCGTGAAGGGAGTTATGAGGTTTGATAAGAAAGGGAAGCTTAGTCCCTGATATATTGGTCCTTATAGGATTCTGAGGAGAGTTGGCAAGGTGGCTTATGAGTTGGAGCTACCGGTAGAACTAGCTTCAGTGCATTTAGTTTTCCATGTATCTCTATTGAGAAAGTGCACTGGTGACCGAGCCTTAATTTTTCCGGTAGAGGGCATAGGCGTGAAGGATAGCCTTACTTATGAGGTGGTTCTGGTTGAGACCCTTGATCACCAAGTTCGAAAGTTGAGAAATAAGGAAGTAGCTTCAGTGAAAATTTTGTGAAAGCCGAAGTAGATATGATGGCTAAATATTCGCATCTTTTTCCCTTATGGCTCAGTTCCATCATGAGGTACCAGTTTCCTCCTTAGTACTCTATTTAATTCCATGTCAAGTTCATGTCTCTGAGTTTCTTTCATGTCATAGTATGTATGTATTTTTCATGAATTCAATTTAGTCATGTATCTCAGTCCAGAGTCAGTCAGTCCGTCAGTTTTTTAGTCTATAGCTTTCAGTTTTGGGATTGCAGTTCTTCCCTAGTCTTCCAGCTTAGTTAGCCCATATTCGAGGATGAATGTTCCCAATAGAGAGATAATGTAACACCTCAAAAGTCTCTTAGGTTAGACCCAAGGCTTACAGTAGAAAACAGAAGGAAAACAACACCAGAACCAAACAAAGAACCTTGGTACAATTCTTTCTAGGGTCCAACAGATCGTTGGACGCGCTCGTTGTTTGATGTCCAAAAAGCTTTCAAAAATTTTCCTAGAACCCATGAAGGGATTGTATGACTATGGTTTGAGTGAACGGGCCATTATTTGTGGTTGTTAAAGTAGATTTAGAGAATTTCAGAGGAAGAATAGAAAAAACAATGGATGGACTAATGGTCCATTCTTTGGTACAATAGCCCGTTGTATAGGTCGTTGGTTATACTAGTTTGTTGAAAATTTTGAGCTTAAGTTGGAAATGTTTAGGTATGTAGATAGACCCGAGCCTAATGAATTTATGAAAATAAGGTGTTAAGATTAATTACTAAGTGTAATAAGTGCATTGGATGCAAATTAAGATCATAAGGAACCTCTAGCACAAAGTTGAGTTGAGAGCCTTCTTACCCATTGAGTTTTCGTATAAGTTTTTACAAGGGTCAATTTCAAACAACTATAGCTCCTATTACACAAAGTCTTTTTGGGTGATTCAACATATCAAATTAAAGCCCATTGAGTCTTCTTTTCAACTCATCCAACCCTGCATCAATAGGAGTCCAAAGTAAAATATTATGAGCAGTTTAGTAAAGCAGCAGCAGGCATTGGACGACACTTAGTATAGGTCGTCCTATCAAATAATGGCCCGTCCTGTTAGTCGTTGTAACTGCCAGTTTCAGTCTTTAATTCAGTAGTTTGGGGGCATTTTGGTAAGCTCCTATGCTTCTAACTCCTAAATGATATCATTTTGAGCTTTCTTAAGGTCATATTAAAGGGATTAACCTAGCTTAAATCCTCACCCTCTCCAAAAGATCAATAGTTGAATTTTCTCTCAAGAAAGGAGCTAGGGTTCTTCTTCAAAGCTCTTCAAATCTTTGTGGGCTCTTCAAGACAAGTCAAGGGTCATCAACCCAGATATGTAGGGCTATGAGTGAGGGGTTTCTTCCATCCTCATGCCTTTTTCGAGTTGTATTTATGATTCTCCCCTCCCATGCCTAATTTTGGGAATTCTAGGATTAAGCTTCTTGTGGACGAATTCTTTCATGTTCTTCCATGAAATCAGTTTCCTCGTGATTCAATTTATGCTTCAATGATTATGATTTCATGTCCCTTATCAAATCCCTCATGAATATATGAATTCCAAGTTTCAAGTATGATTTTAAGAATTTCTAGGGTTTTTACCCAAATCTATGAAATTATCTATGTTATGTTTATGGTCTCAATCTCCTCATGCTCTAATGTATGATTTATGTCTAATGGACAGATTTCACACTTAATTTGATTATAAATTCATGTTTTCAAGCTATTAGAAATTATGTCCTATTATGCATGTTTTATGAAAATTCAAGCTTATGATCCATGATTTCAAGCATGATGAGTTACCTAGTATGCGTGAATGTTTATGAACTATCAACTTATGATTTCATGATTTTCAAGAATGATGACCTTCTAAAATATGCATAGCTTTTACAAGTATCATGTCTATGTTCGTGGCTAACTCACGGGCCTCCTTTATGGGTAGTTCACATACTTCAAGCATGTTCATATATCTTATGATTTTTAATCACCCATGTACTTTAAGAATGTTTCATGATTAAAATATGAGTCATATGCATGTTTTTGAGAGTAGTGTCTAGCACCGAGTAGGCCAGGGGTTCAAGAAAATCCCAGGTCTTAAAACTATATGCCACCATAGGATAGGAGATCTTTGATATTAGAGAATGTTTCCCTTAACCCGAGGGATATAGGATCCTTGCTATTGGAGAGTGTCTCGCTTGCCTCAATGGGCGCATGCAGGGGTCGTCGTTATCGAAGATTGTCACCCTGAGTCACGAGTGATATCATGCCATGTCATAGGCAAGGATTGGAGAGTGTCTCCCTTGCCTCAATGGGCGCATGCAGCGTTCGACGTAATTGGAGATTGTGACCCTGAGTCACGAGTGATATCACGCCATGTCATCGTCCCTTGCCTTGGCAAGCTTGGGGCGGCTCTGCCCACTTGAGCACGATAGTTGGGGCATCATGTAAGCTCTATCTTTATGGTGTCGATTATGATGAATCTCCTATTATTTCTCATGATTTTAGTTACTCATGTTCATGACTATGATATTATGCTTAACAACATATTTGATCCAATGATCAATTTATGAGCTTTTACTTACGATTTCGGATATGACAAGTCATATGATTTCTATTTCTAAATCTTGGGTCACTATGTTCAGTTATGAAAACTAGCTTATGATTATATATATCTCAGATATGGCATTTCAACATGCAGTCCTTACTCTTAGAATCTTTTGATTTATATGCATGATTTTAACTAACATTTTACTAAGTATGTTTTACTTACCCTACATACTCAGTACATTTCAAGTACTAACCGCATACTCTATGCTATATTGTTTCATGATATAGATCTAGGTACTCAGACTCAGCCCGCAATTAAAAATGTTTAAGATTTGATCAGCTAGCAGGGGTGAGTCCTCACCAGTTAGTAGCTCATGAGTAGTAGAGGCTTTCAAATATAGACTTAGTATGTTCAGCTTTGTGTTCAGCGTTGGAATATTATTGCTTGGTATATGTTTTATGATATCTAGTCTCCCGCTTATTCATGCTTATATTATTTTTTGCTTGATTATGCTTTAAAGTCATACTATGAATGTACCATGGGTTAGGTTGGAGATATTCATGGTTCTAGATCGCGTGTCATGATTTGGAATCCTAGCTCGGGTCGTGAAAATGCATTAGCAACTTGAGTTGAAATGGAGGAGCTTTACTCAATATTAGTTTCTCTCTTTTCTCTTTCTTCTAAAATGATTATTTTGCATACATTTTCAGAATTTATAATCCATGCTCCAGCTCATTGGGCTGCTGGAAGGCGTCCCTCTAGCACGTATTAATGGGATGAAGATTCGGTTGGGGAAAATGTAACCAGCAACAAAATTCACAAAAAAACTCTCCTATGCGGCATCTTTGACAAATCCATGGTCATCCTCTATAAACCCTAATCGCAAGGACTAGGCGAGTAAAGCTAGGATAACAATGCATAATGGCATGCCCATTTTAGATGAAATTTGACGTGTAAGCTTATTTTATTATGGATAAACATAATTTGAAGAAAATTATAAAATTCAACTCCAGCGCTCAGGGTGATTTTTACAAATATAAATATAGAAATATGAGTGTCATTGAATTCGTATTCTTATAGAGATTATATATTTGAACAAATTTTGATAGTTTGAAAGCATTACGAAAGGGCAAATTCATAATTTGATGCTTGAGCTTTGATTTGAGGCAAGTAGAGATTTTTTGATTCTTTGAGGTATTATTTTTTATATATTAAATGAATCTAAGGGTAATGGGTAATATGGGAATCCCGTATAAATGAGATAACAAGTATTTATGTGGGTGTCACTATCATTATATGGTTAAATTTATAAAAGAATTGCTATATATATTAATGATATTTCATGACTTGTGATGTAATTGATTTACTGAGACTCATGCACTATGTGATACTTGATTGTGACTTGATGATCCTTGGTTATAGGGTCGATTGATGAACTTGTGTTATATATATATATCTGTGTGTGTGTGTGCATACATATTCATAGCACTCTTATTACTGCATGATAATTATTAGTGCCTATTGACTTATTTTGTTGAAATTCATATTCTTATGATGATGATGGAAAATAGTTCTGGCATGTGTTATTGCCAATGAAAAATAATTTTGGTGTGTGTTATTATTTATGAAAAATGATTATGAAGTGTGTTATTGCGGATAAATGATTTTGGTGTGTGTTATTACTGATGAAAAATAGTTCCAGCAAGTATATGGATATTGTGAGTCCTCCATGGGTCCTGACTATCCAATAAAGGAAGCGGGTGTATGCATTAAATTTTATCTTAATTATATTGCATATTGTGTAGAATGTTGAATTATTGAGCTAGTTGTGATTGATTTGACTCAGTACATTTGAGGCTCATTGTGATATTATCAATGGTCAGTCGTCAAAGCTTGCTAAGTACATGTGTTTTCGGTACTCACCTTAAAATTGTTGTACCTGTTTGTGGGGGGGGGGGGGGCTGAACTAGCTACTAGCAATATTTGAGTTGTTACGTGGTTTGAGATTATTTTGAGTAGATTTCAGAGTGAGCTGTTTTCTCTTTGGCAGCACTAAATTCTAGAGACTTTTTATTTTATTTCTTGTTTTATTTTCTTCTTGACAGTGATTTTAGTATTTTCTTTTTCAGACTTGTTTAGTACTCATAGATGCTCTTTACTAGTGTCATCAGGTTTTGGGGTTGTTTTAATTTTTAACTCATTTATTCAACATTAGTAAGAGTTAGTTGATTATTTTATATTATCCTCACATTATTTAATAAATTGCTAATAGGTCAATGAAGAAACGGAGTTCACCTATGTTGATGATGGGTGTCCTCACAACTCAATGAGATTTTGGATCATGACAAGTTACTATTCTAAACCAAAACAAACTATAAACTTACGACAATCAGAAATTCATATAAATACAAAATAAAGAAAAATCACAAAAAGAACACACAAAAAAAATAACAATGCAATATCAATATTACAACCTTAATCATTACAAAATAGAAGGGAAAATATGAAATTAATGTACAATCTTCTTAACTCTGTTAGCATCTATTCCCAGAAGTTGATCATCAGTCAATAGCCTTCATCTTATTTTTTAAGTCAAACTAAAACAAGAATATTATAAGCACCAAAATAACAACAACTTAAAGGCTATCTAATCATTTCTATAAAATCTTACAATGTCTCTATTTATAGTACTACAATATGGAATACCAATAATATCATGAATATGACTATTAATTATTTTAGGGTTATAATAATAAAAAGTTATGGGAGTAATGAAAACAAAAACCATTAAGTCTTACATTAATGAAATTTAAAGAAATGACCTTTTAGTTTCTTTATATTTCATATTTAATATAATTAAGATAGTTAAAAGAGTGATTTTTTAAAATTTTTCAATATAGAAGAAAAAAAGAAAAAAAAGAAAATTGTGTTTTTTGATCAAAGAGAGGTGTCATTTTCTATTCCTAACTTTATTATTATACTTAGTTAGTACAGTATCGTTATATTATTATATATAGAGAAAGAGAAAAATACTTAGAGAGGTTTCATATCACTTATATATATATATATATATATATATATATATATATATATATATATATATATATATATATATATAGAGAGAGAGAGAGAGAGAGAGAGATTATTAAGAGTAGAAACTGAACAGAAATGATTTATGAGTAGTTACTCTTTGTAAATATGTTAAATATAAAAATAAAAAGATACCTTAAATGAAACATGCCACATAATTCAAAATATAGTGAATTGAATGAAAGAAAGAAAAAGAAGAAGTAAAAAAGTCAAAAAGAGTGAATTTTTAGTCAACGAACTATGTCACATCATTTTGCTATAGACCACAATTATAATCTATACTATATTAAAAGTGTGAAGACCCTTAAAAATATTGATTGAACTTTTTGCCCTTCATTAAAAGATATCGCAATAGATAAAATTGTCAGTTACTATTTTTATACAATTATTATAAATAATTATTTTTATTATTTTATTTTATCATATTAGGTTTTATGTTTATGGCATAACTCTATTTATGGTGTAAATCTTAATAAAATAAAATTGTCGAGCTTGAGCTTGTTTTTCATTTTAATGGACATGAATTTTTTAAGTTATATTTTATTATATTAGGTTTTCATTTATAGTATAAATCTATTTTTTTTTAAAACACTTCGAGGAAAGTTTCTTTTCCCTCTTTGATTTGGAATGTTTTCATCTTTTTAGATCGCCAAGCTTATCGATGTTCTCTCATCAGGTGATGATCTCTCCAAACACTTTGCATTGATTCATCACTCAATCTAGGGTTCCAGAAACTCTGCTCAATTCTCCGGCAAGCCGTAGAACCCACAGCCGATGATGACAACAAGTTAGGGCTTCAACTTTGGGATCAGTCACAGATTCAAGCAGTTGCTTCCCTTGAACTTGCGCTTGTCAACTCCACTCGATCTTTATCAGGTAATGTTAGCACTATTTTCTTTTATATTCTAGCACTTCATCCATTTTATAGGTTTATTAATATAATTTCTAGAAGTTTTATGGAAGCTCCTTGTGTAATAATATCACAATTGAGCGAGTTAAACTTGTAATTGGGGCGGCTATTCAGCTTTCTGTAGAGTTTGCCTTGTGTTACTTGGAAAAATGGATTTACAACAGTGATGATTCAATGCTTCATGTATTGAATTTAGTATATTGTTTTGCTCTTTGTTTTGTTCTTAAGTTTGCCAAGGTGTTGTTCATGCATCGTATTTGTGCTATATCTTAATGTTCATGTTTTCTCTGCTTTCAGAGTTATATCTGTAACTATTAGAAATAGTATTAAAAGTCCTAACATTTAAGACTTTCAGTTACAATTCTGTTAACTTATATATTAATTCATTATTTCTTAAACTAACTAATTATCTATCATAATACTTTAATATAAAAGATAAATTAAAAAATGTAATCTTATTATGTGTTAATACATGAATTCCTTCTTCTTTTAAAAAAATAATAGATACATAACATAGTTTAAGTTGTTTCAATTAATCGAGTACTGTTGTTATCACTCTCTTTAGTTAAATCTACACTATTTTTTCTATTTCAATTTATGTGAAGTATTTGACAAACACATAGATTAAAAGAAAGAGAAAAAAATTAAGCTGAAATCATCTCATAAAGGGTGAATTGAAAAGTTCAAAATTAAACTATTATTGAATATCTTGTCATGCCCCACCTTGGGAGGCATGACTGGCACCTGGTGCCATACTGAGATCTGAACTGACTTGACTGGCTTATGCACCTCTGGTGCTTCCCTATTCTTCAAATCAAGAAAATAACTGGCAATATCTTGGCTGTAAACATAGCCTCTAGCCGACAAGGCCGCATAGCCACCTGTAAAAAGAAAACAGCTAACCAACAATAAGCAGTAAAAAGGGATCCTATGCAGGCCGACAAGACCGCCATGCTGTCTAGTTATATCATAATGGAAACAGGCAATCAAAACTATACTATAGCTGACAAGGCTGCTAATTAATAGCTAAACTAGGCCCCACACGGCCATCACGCAAAAGAAAACATACGTAAGCCTCACACGGCCAACAACAAAACTAATACCAGAAATATGTAGCCTACATGCCTCTAAGAGTGGAATAATGGTCGGGACAGGGCCCGGACCTACCCATAACTGTACAACAAAAGAACAAATCTTCTAACTAACAATGCTGGGGCAAAAGGAGCTGATTAGACTGCTACTCGACTGATGACTAGGGAGGTCCTGAACTGCATCTAACCAAACCTGCAGGCAAGTAATGCAGTGATTCAAAGATGGACGTCCGTATAATATGTACCGAATATGCAAGGTGGTAAATGGGAATGACTAGATAATACTGATAATGAAACTTAAAACAATTCAATAGGAGGGATAGAGATATAACTTGAATAACCTTACAACCTACTGTATAACTGACAATAAGTAATGCAAATAATAACCTCACCTGGCCCCCATACGGAAGGTACAACCAGCACAAAATAACCCGCCCTGGGCCCCCATAAGCCTTGGCGAGTTCACTTCAATCCATATACCCCTAACTAGGTCAAAATGGGTCAATAGGTAACTATAGCTAACCCGCCAGTCCCCATGGGTCTGCAACCTATAGTTGTATCTGAGTCCGGTGGACTCCTGTAACTGCACCTTGGGCACCAGGCTCAACGAGAGTCAGTGATGCCGATACGGCATAAGAATATTAGTCCGGCCATAGTGTCACGACCCGAACGGAGGTCTGGATCTTGGACAAGGGACAAGGGGCCTCGAGAGACCCCAAGTCGACCCATGGAATAAGCAAACATCTAATTCATTCGATAAATTGAAGAAATCCTCAACATAACTCAGCGGAAGTATAACTCAACATAATATCAGAATACACATCTGAAGCTAACATAAACATAAGTCTGAAAAGCCTCTAGCCTAGATGAGTTGATGGGACAAGACCCCAACTAACCCTACAATACTGAAACTGTAAATGCAGAAAGAAACTAAAAGTCTATTCCTCGGAGGATGAGGACTCACCAATCCGAGAAAGCACTAACTTTGAAAAGCTGACTAAGAGCGGGGCTGAAGCTGCGAGCCGGGTCCTGTATCATGAAGATACAGCATAGAAAGTATGCGGTCAGTACGTGGAATGTACCGAGTATGCAAGGTAAGTAAAATCGCTAAAGTAAAGTAAATCATTTAAAACATTTCATAACATATCATAAGCTTTCAAATAGGTGGGAGGGACTACATGCATTCATTCTGAAATCCTATTCTTTTCATGATATGACCATGCATAGCTTCATAACATCATAACTGACTCGAATGACTCAAAGCTGAAATATGACATGTATAGAAAAGCTAAAAAATAAGTCAAACCTTGCTTTTAGAACATACATGCTTAAAGTAATAATCATGAGTAATGAATATGCAAATCTGAATCATATAGACAATGGGAGACTCGTCACTTAACGGACATACCACGATAGAGCTTACGTGATCCCGACTATTACACTCAAGTGGGCAGAGCCGTCCAAAACTTTGCCAGGGCTAAGGATGCTATCATGATATCGATATCAAGCTCGTGGGCCATTAGGGTCGGGGATAGGTCACAAGGGAGGTCCCAATTAATATAATAGTATCAACCTATGTTGGCGCGTAGTTTTGGGGCATAGGGTGATCAACCCTTAGCCCGCTCGGTGCTAGACTCTTCTCCAAAGACATGCAATGCTCTATATCGTATATAATGAAGCTCAACATCATCTATTGACGAAGCTTAAGATGCAATCATGCATAACTCAACATCGTATAAACGAAGCTCAACATTGTCTTTTGATAAAGCTCAATTATGAAATCATGCATAGACTCGATATCATATAAATGAAGCTCAACATTGTCCTTTGACAAAGCTCAATAATGACATACATCTCAATTATGAACTCATGCATATGAGAAGCTTTAGTTTGAAACATACCACAAGTTAATAATGTGAAATTTGGGAGACTTCACTCTAAACAATGTTGTAAGCTTATTTTGGAAAAAATCATCATTTTAAATCAACATGTGGGCATTGCCCAAAGATTTATCATACTTGGATCTACTCAATTCATTTTCAAAATAGTATCAAAATCATGGGTAGCTTTAGAAACATGCTTTTCATCATTAAATCTCATCATCATCATGCATTCATCATCATTCTTTTCTTTCATGAACTTCTCATCCATGGGCATTTAATTTCATCATTTAGAAAACATAATTTGGATTGAAAAAAATTTAAAATCCGCCCAAGCTTCACAATTCATCAATATAAATATAATCTAATCATACCCATATACAGAGATTGAAGAATCATGTAATTGGGTAAAAACTCCATACTTGATCATAGATAATTTTCATGATTTGATAGAAATTGGGCATGGGTGTGGAAGAAGACACCCACTCATAACCTTACTACCTGGGAGGGATGATTTTACCGCTTCTCTAATTGCCAAAGATGAGATTCCAATGGAAACCTTCAAAACTTGCTCTAAATCCTCTCTTCAAACTCTCAAGCTTGCATGCATGGAATGAACTAGCTTAGAATAGGTTTTCCTCTCCTTAAACCCACTGAAACAAGCCTTAAACGACGTAGTATAGGCCCCTAGAACTTAAAAATTACGTAAAGACCCTTACTGAATTCGCAGAAAATAACTGTCAGGTGTTCCTAATGGACAACCCAACGACTCGTCACTAGAAGGAACGAATCGTCATGTTGCTCCTTGAGTACACTGCCTTGTCTAACTCCTGGCTCGTAACGGATCATGTAACGGCTCATCAGGAGTGACCACGACTCGTGGTCACCAATCGTCAAGTATGCTGGTCTGACTCCTTCCAAATTTATTCTCCCCTATCCCACGGTTGACCTAACGACTAACCAACCACGAGTCGTTCCCACCCTCGTGGAGAACCCTTTTTCCTCCAAACATCCTACTCTCCACTGGTCCTCCCCACGAGCCAACTGACAACTCGTGGGTTGGTCTCACGAGTCGTCCAATGACTTGTTTTGTGCTTGCAACACCAATTTTACATTTTTTCTGTTTTGACTCCCGGGTCTGATCCTTGGGTTCCTGAGGTATAACAATATCTCCCCCTTGGGAACGTTCATCCTTAAATGTTAGAAACACACAGAGACTCGAAAACATTCAATCATCATATGCAAACATTGATCATTTAAACTGAAAACTGACGAAATGACTACCTCCGAAAAGGACTACATAGCTTAACCAAATTCAGACATCACATATATCTATCATGTCGTAAATCAAACTTGTGCACATGAACTGAACATGGAAATTGATTAGAGAATTAGGGAAAAACTGATACCTCAAACTGAAACTGAACCGGTAGGGAATAGGTGAGGGTATTTAGCCAAGCAGATTTGGCTTCCCACGTAGCTCTATCAACATGCTAATTTCTCCATAAGACCTTCACCGAAGCTACTTCTTTGTTCCCCGCCTCCGAACCTGACGATCCAAGATTGCAACTGGAATTTCCTCATAGCTGAGGCATTCTCCCACACTAATACTTTCCATCGGGATGACTAAAGTTGGATCCCCCAAGCACTTTTTCAAGAGCAATACATGGAAGATGGGATGAATTGAAGATAACTCTGATGGAAAGTCCAACTCATATGCTACTTTACCAACCCTCTCATAACACGGTAGGGACCAACATAGCAGGGACTGAGTTTTCCTTTCTTTCCGAACCGCATGACTCCCTTCATGGGCGATACCTTCAGAAATACCCAATCGTCCACCTCAAACTCCAACTCTCTCCTTCTCACATCTGCATATGACTTTTGACAACTCTAAGCGATTTTCAGCCTATCCCTTATCAACTGAACTTTTACCATAGCCTCATGAACCAAGTCATGCCCTATCATAGTGGCTTCTCCAACTTCAAACCATCCAATGGGCGACCTACACCTCCACCTATAAAGAGCCTCGAATGGCGCCATCTGGATACTAGAGTGATAGCTGTTATTATAAGCAAACTCGATCAAGGTCAAGTGATCATCCTAATTACCTTTGAAATCCATCACACATGCCCTCAACATATCCTCGAGGGTCTAGATTATTCATTCTGCCTGGCCGTCTATTTGTGGATGAAATGTTGTGCTGAGTTTAAGCTGAGTCCCAAGCCCTTTTTGGAAAGACAACCCAAACTGAGAGGTAAACTGAGTACCTCGGTCTGAAATAATAGATAAGGGCACTCCATGAAGTCGAACCAACTCCTGAATATACAATTTGGCATAATCATCCGTTGAATCTGTGGTTTTGACCGGTAGTAAGTGTGCAGCCTTGGTCAACCTATCTACCACCACCTAAATAGAATCATAGTGGCGGCGAGTACGAGGTAGGCCTATAATGAAATCCATATTAATTTCTTACCACTTCTAAGTGGGAATGCTAATATCCTGAAGTACTCCTCCCAACCTTTGATGCTCGAGTTTCACTTGCTGACAATTCGGGCACTTGGCTATGAATTCTCCAATATCCCTCTTCATGCCATTCCACCAATATATTTCCCGCAAATCATGATACATTTTGGTGGCACCCCGATGGATAGCATACCTGAATTCATGTGCCTCATGCAATATTTGATCCCTCAAATTATCAATATCTGGAAAACATAAACGGCTCTGGTATCGCAGCACCCCATCTCCCCCTTGGGAGAAGACCTCCACCTTCTGACTTCCAATGGCTTCTTTTAGCTTTACCAAAATCGGATCCTCATCTTGTCTGGTTTTCACATCCGTCACCAAGGATGATTCTGATCCATTTTGCACAATAATGCCGCCATCAATCGACTCAACTAGTCTAACTCCCAACCTCACAAGTCGATGGACATCTTTCACCAACTCCTTCATTCCCTCATCCACCTGGGACACACTCTCCATAAAGAGCCTACTAAGTGCGTCCACCACCACATTAGACTTCCCCAGGTGGTAAGGGCACTCATGTCGTAGTCCTTTAGTAGCTCCAACCACCTCATTTTCCAAAGATTGAGATCTTTCTACGTAAATACATATTGCAAGCTCTTGTGGTCCATAAAAACATCCACGTGGACCCCATACAAGTAATGCCGCCATATCTTCAATGCGAACACCACCGTGGCCAACTCAAGATCATGGGTCAGGTAATTCTTCTCATGGACTTTCAACTGTCTTGAGGCATATGCTATCACTTTCCCATGCTGCATCAACACACACCCAAGTCCGATTCTCGAAGCATCACAATACACCTCAAAACCATCGGTACCCTCGGGTAGGGTCAACACTGGTGTTGAAGTGAGTCGAGTCTTCAATTCTTGGAAGCTTTTCTCACAAGCTTCTGATCATTGGAACTTTACCTTCTTCTAAGTCAACTTGGTCAAAGGTGCTGCAATAGATGAAAAACCTCAACAAATCTCCGATAGTAACCCGCTAAACCCAAGAAGCTCCTGATATCTGATGGGCTCACCGATCTGGGCCAATTCTTCACCGCCTCAATTTTATAAAAATTTCCCTTTATGCCCTCACTTGATACCATATGGCACAAAAATGCCACAGAGTCCAACCAAAATTTAGACTTGCTGAACTTTCCATACAACTGACGATCCTTGAGGGTCTAAAGCACTACTCTCAAGTGAGTGGCATGCTCCTCCTAGCTCCAAGAATATATAAAGATGTCATCGATGAACACAATCACGAACATATCCAAATATGCCCTGAACACCCTATTCATTAGATCCATAAAAGCTGTAGGGGAATTGGTTAGTCCAAAAGACATAACAACAAATTCGTAGTGACCATACCGAGTCCTAAAAGCGGTTTTCGAGATGTCACTCTCCCGAACCCTGAGCTGGTGATACCCGGATCTGAAATCAATCTTGGAGAAACACTTGGCACCTTGAAGATGGTCGAACAAATCATCAATCCTGGGTAAGGGGTACCTGTTCTTAACGGTGACCTTGTTCAACTGCCGATAGTCAATGCACATATAAAGGGAACCATCCTTCTTTCGGACAAATAGAACTAGTGCACCCCATGGAGACTTGCTCGGTCTAATGAAACCCTTATCTAACAAGTTCTTCAATTGATCCTTCAATTCCTTTAGCTCGATTGGAGACATTTTGTAGGATGGAATAGATATAGGCTGTGTGTCGGGAAGAAGATCTATACCGAAATTAATCTCCCGCTCGAGAGGGACACCTGGTAAATCATCAGGAAAGACCTCTGATACTTACATACTACTGGAACTAACTGGATAGTCGGGGTTTTGTACTCGACATCCTTAACCCTAACTAGATGGTACATGCAACCCTTAGAATCATCGTTATAGCTTAAGGTAGGAAATGAATCGACCTACAGGCATAGATGAACTATCCTTCCATTCTAAGGCTGGCTCACTCGGAAATCTAAACTCTATGGCTCGGGTTCTACAATTAACTAAAGCATAAAATGCAAATAGCCAATCCATGCCGAGAATAACATTGAAATCGGTCATGACTAACTCGATCAAGTCTGCTGAGGTGACCTTATGAAGGACTACGACTGGGCAACCTCTATACACCCGTCTAGCTATAATTGAGTCACCTACTAGAGTAGAAACTGAGAAGGGCTCTGACAAGATATCTGGACTAGCTCCGAAGCTACTGGCTACATACGATGTCACAAAATATAGGGTAGCCCCCAGATCTAACAATGCATATACACCAATATGAAAAACTCTCAACATACCGGTGACTACATCTGGTGAGGCCTCCTGCTCCTGATGGGTGTCTAAGGCATAGAATCTGTTTTGGCGCTGCCCACTAGTTGTGCTAGTAGATGCCCCCTGATGTGTTGTGCGTGAGGGAGGGGCTGCTGAACTAGAAGCTGGGCCTCGGCCCCCAACCTGATCCTATGTCGCAGCTGGACAATCTCTGAGCATACTTTCAGGCTGCCCACATCCAAAACAAGCTCTTGACCTTGTCAAACACTGGCCTGTGTGTCCTCGGCCACACCTGCGACAAGCTGGAATGATGGAATCTTCGGGTCTGTTGCTATGACCCCTCGAGCCTGACGCTCGCCCCCTCTGATCATGTCTGGGCCTAGATGGCACACTCAGTATTGAAGATGTTGGGGCTGATGATCTCTGGTGGGTTTGCTGTCGATGCCTACCACCGGTCCTCTTCTAAGAGAATTTGTGGTCCTCAGTCCTGGCCCTCTTGGCCTCCCTCTCCCTCGAATGTGCCGCCTCTATCTGCTGGGCGTACAACACTATGCGAGGGAAGTCCATATCCTGGTAGAGCATAGCTCTCCTGCAGTCTTTGTCCAAATACCCTGCTACACCATGCACAAATCTGCTCACCCGTTCTCTCTGGTCAGCCACTAACTCCAGGGCATACTTCGATGGGCAAGTGAACTCAAGGGCGTACTCCTAAATATTCATTCTTCCTTGCTTTAAATTCATAAACTCAGTTGCTTTTAACTCCCTCATCTCTCGATGGAAGAACCACTCTAGGAATGCAACCTGAAACTCCTCCCATGTGATCGGACCTGCTCCTACGACCCTACTATCCTTCCATTGGCGGAACCATATACGTGCAACCCCTTTTAACTGGTAGAAGGCCAACTTTGTGCACTCAACACTACTCACCCCCATAATCTGGGTGATCTTGACAATTTCATCAATGAAATCATGCGGGTCCTAATCTACCTTGAACCCCAGAAAATCTGGCGGGTTCATTCTCAAGAAATATCTGACCTTGGACGTTATTGCATTGACGTTTTGAGGAACATACACAACGGTCTGTTGATTGACCTGAGTGGTCAAGGCCTGCGCAAGCATCTAAATAGTAGCCCGGAACTCAGTATGAGCGGCTGGCTCCGGTGCCTGAGGCTCCTGAACTAGTAGGGCTGGTTGGTGCCCATAACCATTTCCATTCTCGTGGCCCTCACCATCTCCACTCCTCCTTCCGTTCATTCTTTGGGGAGCCATGATTCTGCAATCGCGAATAGCATGAATTAGAAGGATAGAAAGACTTTTCATTGGACAACATAGATCATAAAAGAAGGGAACATTTCCTAAACGTCTAGTAGCCTCTTCATCATAAGTGTGGCGCACTTCACACCTATAAAAAAGACTCTACTTCACACGGCTTACAGACACCCTAGGACACTTCAAACCTATGGCTCTGATACCAAGTTTGTCATGACCGAATGGAGGCCCGGATCATGGACACGGGACAAGGGACCCCGAGAGTATCACGCCGCACCTTAGGAGGCATGACCGGCACCTAGTGTCACACTGGGTCTGAACTAGTCTAACTGAACTAGTGCACTACTGGTGCACTACCGGTGCACATTGATACTCAATTCAAGAAATGAACGAGCTATATCTCGGTTGTAAGTACAACCCCTAGCCAACAAGGCCACATGTAAAAAAAAGACAGCTAACTAGAACAACACAATAATAGGAATCCTATGTGGGCCAACAAGACCACTATGTTGTCTAGCTATAACTGAAAAGTAAATCAGGCGCTAAACTACTCTATGGCCGACAAGGCCGCTATCTAATAGCTAAACAAGACCCCATACGGCCGTCACAAGAAATAAAGCACACATAGCCCCACACGGCCAACAGCAAACTAACCAATGGGAATATACCACAGATTGCAAGCCTCTAGGAGTGATATAATGGTCGGGACAGGGCCCCGACCTACCCAAAACTATACATCAAAAGAAAGCCTCGTATAACTTTCAACTCCAAAGGGAAGGAGCTGAATAAACTGCTGACCTCAACTGAAGGCTAGGAACATCCCGAACTGCATCTATCTGCGCCTGCAGGCAAGTAATGCAGCGCCCAGATAGGCGTCAGTACAATATGTACCGAATATGTAAGGCTGAAAAATAGTAACTAACTGAAAACTAGTAACTCTATAATAATTTAAAAGAGAGTGTAAGGATTTAACCTACAATACCTGTACCATATGAATTATCTAAAAAATAAGTCTATATATGCAAACAAGAACCTAACCGGGCCCCCATAAGCCTGGAAGGTAGAGACAGCACAAAAAACCTACCTAGGCCCCCATAAGCCCCGGCAAGTACAACCAAGATCCCCTCCACTTACCTAACCACTAAGGACTTTATCATAACTGTAACTCGGGGTGACCCTCGTGGACTCAATCGAATGGAACTCATTATGCCCCTCACGGCATCAGTAAATGAAACTCAGTACGGCCCTTACAGCCTCAGTAAATGGGACTCAATACAACCCTTACAGCCTCAGTAAATAGAACTCAATATGGCCCTTAAGGCCTCAGTAAATGGAACTCAATACGGCCCTTATAGCCTTTGTAAATGTAACTCAATACAGCCCTTACATCCTCAGTAAATGTAATCCACTACAGCCCTTACAGCCTCAGTAAATATAACTCAATACGGCCCTTACAGCCTCAGTAAATGTAACTCAATACGGCCCTTACAACTTCAGTAATTGTAATCCACTACGTCCCTTACAACCTCAGTAAATAGAACTCAATACGGCCCTTATAGCCTCTATAAATAGAATAGCAGCTAACTACTCAACTTTGGGGGACGATCCTTCTAGCTAGGCTAACTTGGACAAGAATTATTATCTCATCGCTATAGGCTCAATTCAATTTACAACAATTGATCCCAATAGGTTTACTCAGAAGTACTGTATACATATGAGTCGTATTACTTTATGAAGAACATAACTTGCCGTAAGGATAGCCTTACATACCTTAAGTGCCGACTTCCTCTTTGACCGGTGACTTTTAACCTGAATTCAACAGCCCTTCGCAACTGTCATCATATTACTGGGAGAACGAGGCTAGTGTCAGTACTCAATTCAAAGAAAATGATAACTTTTCATAATAATATCAACTACAACTTAACTTGACGGAATACGATCGAAAACGTATAATTTTCCGAGAGTTCAGAAGGGAGAAATGCTTAATTAAAGCCCGTGATCATATAGAAATTAGTTTGAAGCAATTCTGACGACTTCTGTTCGGCGGAGTTCCGATTCGCCGGGCGCTTTTTGTTCGGCTTCTGTGGCTACACGCAAGTGCACGTGGTCGAACAAGTAGTAAAATGGCTTAAGTAAGCCAAGTATATATCCCACAGGGACTGAGCTACGGTAATAATTAACTTAAGTGTTAATGAACTATATCTTTAAGAATGCAGACAACCAAATAAATAATATTTTGAGAGTTTGAGTTACTAATTAATAAGAATCTAAGGCAAAATTATAAAGTGAGTCTGAACAATAGTAATGAGCAAGCTGAGGTTAAAACGAACATGCAGGGAATTAATTTATCGATACAATTCAGTTAATCTTTCCTTCGATTGCAAGTCAAGAATTATTGCCTATGGATTGGAACTTTCATCTTCTATCCAACTTAAGAATCATGAACCTTCAATCTACATTTCTGTGATAAAAGAATTTCATGTTCTAGCCATACAAAACCGATTCCTCAATTGACTAATAAGACTTTCAGATATATTTCTATTCTGAATGTAAATCAATTCTCAATTTTCCCAAACTAAGAAGAGATCATATCCTACCAATTCACAACTTTCCAATTTCTTCCTTCTTAAAATCAAAATTGGATTTTTTAGATATACATTAACATTGGCCAAACATTAATGCAGTAAGAACAAGAATTGATAGAATAACCATTGAAGAAAAGATGAAAACTAAAATGATCAACAATTACATTCCACTACAATTGTTCTTAACCTCAGCAAGAAGTGAATTTAGCCACTAATTTGTGGATTAAACATCATCAAATGAGTATAAATCATACAAACAATTGAGATAAGAGAGAAAGAGATAGAGAAGAACCCTAGAATTTTCATCCCCTCAACTGCCTGTAACCCCACGTTCTGCTCCACCAAGTCAGAATTGTTTAAAAATAAACCTAAGTGTGCTATTTATACTAGTGGGAATTTTTCCTGGAATAACAAGCAACGTGGCACGGAGTGTATCGCGGAGCACTCCCTCCGTGCCACGGGGGTATCATGGACCCTCTCTGGAATTTGGCTCCTCAGAATTTTCACCTTGGCGTGCCACGGCTTGCATCGCGGTGCCTGGCCAACGTGCCACGGTGCTATCGCGCACCTACACTGGAAATTGATGTCCCAGGTAATTGTACTCAACGTGCCACGACTTGCATCGCGTGGCATTGCCTCCGTGTCACGGAGGTAACGCGAGGCTTCACTGGAAATGGCCAAAATTTAATCACCCGAGGCAGAATGCCTCCGCGATAGTAGCGTGACATGGCTCTATCGCGGAGCCCTTATTTCTGTTGCTCTTCCTTCACCTTTTCCACTCCTTGCTTCCAAGTCCATTCCCGATTTTTACCAACATGTATCTTAGCTTCCCCAAATTCCATTTTACATGCAAAACAACACTAGTCATGTTGGTTAGTATAAATTCACATTTTAACTACAAATCACATGAGAATGCACAAATAACGATAGATAATAAAGACGAAATGAAGCATTTGAGTATCACTTGGGCATATAATTCTGCCCAAGATCACTTATCCCACACTTAAAACCTTGTTCGTCCTCGAACAATACTCTCACATCTCATGCAATTGACACCCATGCATAGCTACTTTGGCTCGATTCAAGCTACGGCTACACCGATTATTTAATCTAGCAAATCGTCAAGAAAACATGCATGGTCTCATCAATACAATGACATACCCCACATTAAGACCTCCTAGACTCAAGAGTCGACTCTCGATCTCTGCAAACTCATGAAAATCAACTAATCAAGACATCCAACATGAAATTTAATCTCTCATCAAGCATGTGCCCTTACAACACAAGAGAATCTCCCCATTTGCAATCATACGATTTCCAAAGCATTACATGTAGGGGTATATGAACACGATTTCGCTCTCTCTCCCAAAGAATTCACATGCATCATGTCAGGAACCATAGCCTTGCCTCTAGTGTATTACTCCACTAATATAAGGATGCGTGATGTAAGATCACGTAGGACTTAACGGGTTGTAATGTAAACTAAGGAACTAGTAAGTACTGGGCTAACCCATAATAGCAACTAGCTTCCTTAAGTGCTTTTCAATACATCCCACCATCATTATGGGCATTGTTTCTTCCTTCATCCTCTCATTCTTGAAATTTTTCTTTGCTTTTGTCCCATTTCTTTAAGCACACTCGACTTAATAACCAAGATTAGTTATACATCTTTATTTTATTTAATTTCAGCAAGTGCACCTTTGACCTTTCTTTAACTTCCACCACTTCCGCTTTTCCTTCCTTTTCACAATTCTCACTCCTTTACACTGTGGGAAAATTGTTTTTCTTGAGCGCTTAAGAGTTTTGGATAAAATTCAAGGCTAATGAAAAGAAGGGATTAAGCTCGGTTTGTACCTCTTCAAAGAAAGAAAAAGAAAGGCTAAAGGCTCAATAGGGCTAACTAGGATGTACATTCAAGATAGGTATGATAATGGAAAAACTTTCGGTTTAGTCAAAGAAATGCCTACACCTTTCCTACAATACACATCCTTCATTTCGTTTCGTATACATACCAGGCAAGTTCTAGACACTTCACAATAGCATGGAATAATCGAAAACTCACCTCACACTCATTGCACATGCTCAACTCAAGACATATTCACAGACTCTTCAATCAGCTAATTACAAGAATTCAATATTAAGCCTCGATCACACCGAATCGAACTTTATGGCCTAGGTATCTCAACGTGTTTATACATTTGCATGCTTTCATACGAATCACCTTTGCAACATAATATCATGTACAACAGGTAACGAGAATTCCGAACCATGAAGTAGCGACACGTTTGGGAAACAAACAAAAGAAAGAAAATAAAGAGAAACTACTCCTATCGACTACATTTCCCTTAAGACGGTCGTCATCCATCCATCATAGGGAACGGTCACTAGTTACGACTTCGGTTCAATGGGACTATTCTCGGTAAAAACACCGAAAACAAAGGCCGAGAAACCCAAAATAAAAGAAATTCAACGAAAAATTTTAAAATTTTCGATAATTTCGATAGAAAACAAAAATATTTACACAACAACCATTCAATTCAACAAAAGCTCACACAACACACAACAGCTTAACATTTATTACAACACCACTTAATTACAGAACACATAACACAAAGTCACAGGGTCATATTTTTCACAGGCACAACAACACAACACATCTACATAAACAAAAACAACAATGAAACAACTGGCACCTAACTACTCTCACCCCACACTTAAATCGAACACTGTCCCCAATGTTCACAAAATTCAACATATCACAAAGGTGGGTGGTGAAACTCCCTAATCAATCGAAGTATTGAAATTCTTCATCAGGTGTCGTTGCCTCGTCTCCCATATCCAAATCGCCCCCACTGTCCTTATCTGACTCAACATCTGAGTCCTCACGGTGGGTCTCCTCATCAGTGGAGACATCATTATCTACAGGCTCCACAAAAGCTGTCCCCACTCGGCATAGAGCCCAGGCATTCTCGCCAAAAGGGTAATCTAAGTCGAGCTGCCACAGCTCATCTTCTGTTGTTGGACTCCTGCCTATGCGCAACTGTAGCATCTACATCCCGTACATGCGGGCTATATACTGATCATCCCGAGCATGTTGCTCGACTAGTGTGAGAACAGGCCCATGAGTAGTGTCAGGTGCCTTAGTTTTGGTAACATCCAAGGCATGCCTGTCAATCTGTGGGATGTAATCTAGGGCCTCCTCCTCGATATCATGGCCCCTCAGGAACGTGGTAAGCAAACCACCGAACTCGTACTTGTGCCCTTGATGCAAGGGGGCTCTCTTCATGGCGGAGATGATCACCGCCCCAACATTTATCTCAAGCCCTTTCATCAGGACATACACCAAGCACACTCGATCCCGGGTGACATCTGTCATGTGCACCCCCGGGATCAGGCAGGAACACATAATTTTTAGCCAGATCCTGTCTTCCCTATTTATCTGAGAGTAGGGCAGTGTTTGATGGTAGCCCCTCTCTTTGTGCCTGCTCCACCGCACTGTCGAACGGGCTCCACATGGAGTGCGTCTGATGTCTGCATAAGGTGGAGTTATCTTCAGCTGTCGAAGTACATGGGCGTCTGTGTCCGGCGCCCCCAATATAGCATTCAAGTGATGCGGCTCAAACGTGACAACTTGCCCTCTTATCTTGACGGTGTGACTGCGGAGGGTCAGGTTCCAGTTGGCATAGAACTCCCGAATCAGATGGAGATTGCACTCCTTGGGCTCTTCGAAGATGAAGTTTAGCCCGGCGGTGTCAATCCGGTGTACGATCCTCGAGAATTCCTATGCCAGCGGCTCCCTTGATATATGCTCTTCCGGGAAGTATTTGGTTTCTTTGTGTTTTGCATACCATTTCTTCCCTTCATCAGTCACCCATCGGGTTCCGTATTGTCGGCGTTGGCCTCGCGGAACCGCTGGTGCTGCTGGAACTGCTGTTCCCAATCGTATTCTTTTTCTGTCGGCGCCCGATGTGGATGCGCCCTTTCCCTTGTCTTATCTGCCCGACATTGTTCCTACACATATAACCATACAATCCCAATGTTATTCAAATCATAACTAGCTATGACTAAGGTTGGGTTTAATTGAATCACCCCACACTTAGTCTCTAGCCGCAATTAAAATAATTCGGCAAGACATTCATGATTTCACAATCTTTACATTCAACATTCTTAGTGCCTTCATATAATTCGATGGAATAATTACTATGTACTACTCAGACTTCGTACAATGAATAACAATATCGTCATCGATTCCATTATATCATCATAGCACTTAGCCAAATTTTTATTTTCAACAACCTATGCAATTCACCAATTTCAATTTTTCCAAAATTCCCTTGTCTACTTAGCATATTCAACATAATTCACATCACCCAACATGCACAACCCAATCTTGTTCAACATTTCAAACAATTTTAGTTTTCTTCATATTCAAATTCCAACCCTAGCTAACAATTTTGCCAAATTTCAATAACACATGTATTCATCGAGTTCATAAAATCACAACAATACTATGAGCATCAATCAACCATAACTTAAATGAATTCAAGCTTAATTTTCACTTAAGGCAAGTTTCAATCACTACCCATGCTCAAGAATCAAAATTTCAAGCAAAAATGAGGTAAAGTTCCAGAACATACCTTTTCTCTGATGAACTTGAAGAAAACTTGTGCCTAGGTCTGTGTCACGTTGGGGGAGGAGGGAATTTGGGGTTTTGGGTGCAGAGAGAATGGTAAATGAGGAAGAAATGGGGGAAAATTGGGGTTTTAAAAGTGTTTTCCGCGCGGTTACCCGGCAACCCGGTGTGACCCGATGTGAAAAGACCCTCAACGTGTCACGGAGGGTAACGCGGAGCACACCCTCCATGACATGGAGCCATCGCGTCCCTGTTCTGGAATTTTTAAAAATTTCAGAATAGGCTTCAACGTGTCACGTCAGAGCCAACGCGTAGGCTCACTATCATGCCATTTTTATTTTTCTCACCTCGATTTTTTTCCTTTGCGCTTTTTTTGCATTTTTGCCCTCCGTTCCACCTGAAAATCATTTCACAACAAGAAATTGGTTAGAATTCATAGGTTTCAAGGCAACAATAATTTTTCTATTTATTTTTTTCTTTTTCTCTTTTTTTTTTAACTAATTCTACTCATCTATTACAACAATTTCACGGGTTGCCTCCCGTGCAGCGCCTGGCCTACCATCGCGGCTCGACGTCATTTACGCTCAATCATCCTCTAGAGTGATGGACGTCTTCTCTCGAATAATGTCCTCACCCCAGTAATGCTTACAACGCTGCCCATTAACCAAGAACGTGGCACTTCAATCTTCTTGCCACAACTCCACTACCCCGTGCGGGGTCATTCTCACTACCTCAAACGGCTCTGACCATTTGGACCGCAATTTTCCTGGAAACAGCCTCAATCTTGAATTAAAAGGTAACACTTTCTGCCCCAGCTCGAATATCCGATACACCATATGCTTATTGTGCCACCTCTTTGTTTTCTCTTTGTAGCACTTGGCACTTTCATAAGCATGCCAACGAAACTCATCAAGTTCGCTGAGTTGCATCAGCCTCTTCTTACCCGCTAGCTCTAGATCCATGTTCAATTTCCTCACAGCCCAGAAAGCTTGGTGTTCTAGCTCCACCGGCAGATGACACGCCTTTCCATAGACCAATCTGTACGGAGAAGTCCCAATTGGTGTCTATTAAGCATATCTATAAGCCCATAATGCATCATCAAGTGTCCTTGACCAATCACTACGTTGTGCATTCACTATTTTCTGGAGAATCTGCTTCACTTCTCTGTTCGACACCTCCACTTGCCCACTAGTTTGGGGATGATATGTTGTTGCCACCTTGTGGCGCACCTCATACTTAGCTAGCAAGTTCTTGAAACTTGCATTTACAAAATGAGCCCCTCCATCAGTGGTAATGGCTCGGGGTGTCCCGAACCTGGTGAAAATGTGCTTTTTCACAAATTTCGTTACCACCTTGTTGTCATTCCTGGGGCAAGCTGTTGCTTCAACCCACTTTGATACATAATCAACGGCCACCAATATGTAACGATTACCAAATGACAGTGGGAACGAGCCCATGAAATCAATACCCCATACATCAAAGATCTCCACTTCTAATATACGCTGCAGCGGCATCTCTTGCCTCCTACCAATTGTGCCTGTTTTTTGACATCTATCACACATTTTTACGTATGCCATAGAGTCTCTAAACAGTGTAGGCCAAAAGAACCTGACTGTAGCACCTTGTGCGTTGTCCGCTCGCCTCTGTGGTGCCCTCCATACAATGAAGAGTGACAACTCCTCAAAACTTCTACAATCTGGCTCTCCGGGATGCATCTTCTCATAACCTGATCCGGTCCCTGCTTAAACAAGTACGGCTTATCCCAAATAAAATACCGGCAATCATGCCTCAATTTTTTTCTCTGCTGAGTCGTAGCCTCCGGTGGATAGACTCCACTCACTAGTAAATTCACTATGTTTGCATACCAAGGGATCTCATCTTCCCTTATTGCCAAGAGCTGCTCATCCGGGAACTCCTCTTTGATGATGTCACCTTCCTTCACATGCGACCGACTTTCCAATCACGATAGGTGATCTGCCACTTGATTCTCACTCCCCTTTCTATCCTTAATCTCTAGGTCAAACTCTTGCAGCAACAAGATCCATCTGATCAGCCTGGGCTTTGCATCCTTCTTGTTAAACACATACTGAATCGCTGCATGATCGGTTACACCACTACTCTAGAACCCACCAAATAGGACCTGAATTTGTCAAACGCAAATACCAATGCTAGCATCTCCTTTTCTCTGACTGTATAATTAACTTGGGCAGCGTCCAGTGTTTTGCTTGCATAATGAATAGAATGAAAAATTCTATTCCTTCGCTGCCCCAATACAGCTCCCACAGCCACATCGCTTGCATCACACATCAGTTCAAATAGTTGTTCCCAGTCCGGAGAAATAAGGATAGGTGCTTTTATCAATTTCTGCTTCAACTCCTCGAATGCTTTGACACAATCTTCATCAAACTCGAACTTCACTTCTTTTTCTAGCAACCTACATATTGGTCTAGAAATTTGAGAGAAGTTCTTAATGAACCATCTGTAGAACCCTGCATGCCCGAGAAAACTGCGAACACCCTTCACTGACACAGGTGGTGGTAGCTTTTCAATAACTTCGATCTTAGCACGATCGACCTCCAACCCTTTGCAAGACACTTTATGGCCAAGGATGATACCCTCCTTGACTAAGAAATGACATTTCTCCCAGTTGAGTAAAAGGTTGGATTCTTCACAGCGAGCTAGCACCATGTCAAGATTCTGCAAACAAGTAGCAAACGAATTACCGAAAACAGAAAAATCATCCATAAATACCTCGACGAAATCTTCCACCATGTCGTGAAAGATTGCTATCATGCATCTCTAGAATATGGCGGGTGCATTGCATAAACCAAATGGCATCCTCCTAAAAGCATATGTCCCATAAGGACATGTGAAAGTAGTCTTCTCCTGGTCCTCCGGTGCTATGGCTATTTGCTTATAGCCATAGTACCCATCAAGGAAACAATAATATTCTTGTCCAGCCAATCTATCCAATATCTGATCAATGAACGGGATAGGATAGTGATCTTTCCTTGTGGCTTCATTGAGCTTTCTGTAGTCCATGCAAATCCTCAGCCTGTGACGGTGCGTGTAGGGATCAGCTCATTTTTCTCATTGGTGACCACAGCCATCCCTCCTTTCTTTGGAACACACTGAACGGGACTGACCCATTCGCTGTCCAAAATAGGATAGACCACACCTGCATCAAGCCACTTAATTACTTCTTTCCTAACCACATCCTTCATCATCGAATTTAACCTCCGTTGAGGCTGTACAGTTGGCTTTGCTCCTTCCTCCATGAAAATTCTGTGTGTGCAAAAAGCTGGATTGATACCCCAAATATCTGATATTTGGCATCCCATCACTTTCTTCCTTCTTTTGAGAACCACCAATGCTTCCTTTACCTGTGCCTCCGTCAATTCTGCGGAGATGATGACTGGCAAAGTGTCATCTTCCCCCAAGTAGATATACTTTAAATGGGGAGGCAATGTTTTCAACTCCAGTTTTGGTGCTTCCTCAATAGATGGTTTCAGCAATGGTTCCAGGGACCTCATTAAAGGCTGAAAGTCATGCTTCCTGAGATACCACTTTGGTTCATTCAACATTTGCACCATCTCATAAGTATCTCTATCTCTGAAATGATCAGAGCTCATCAACGTTCTTTCCAATGGATCTCGAGAATCAACAATCTGAAGAATTTCTGTTTGGTCTAGCACATTGATTGCTGAAAGCTCCTCATATATGGCTGGAAGCTTCATGGCCTTATATACATCAAATACCTCCACTTTATCATGCGCTCGCATGGTTAGCTGCCCTACAGCTACATCAATCAAAGCTCTCTCGGTTGCCAAGAAAGGACGTCCCAAAATAAATAGGACTTTCGCATCCGGCTCAAAATCTAAGCCAATGAAATCTACCAGGAAGATAAGGGAGCCCACTTGCACCAGCACGTCCTCCACAATGCCATCTGGTCTGGCCAAAGAGCGATCTGCTAACTGCAAGATTATTGTAGTTGGTCTAGGACTGCCCAGCCCCTACTTCTTGAACACCGATGTCGGCATCAAGTTAATGCTCGCTCCCAAATCGCATAATCCGTGAGCTCGGATACTTTGCCCAATTGTGATTTGAATTGTAAAGCTCCTAAGGTCCTTGAGCTTTGTTGGCAACCTGTTCTGTATCCGGGAAGTGCACTCCTCAATAAACGACATCGTAGCATACTCCGTCAATCTGCTTTTGTTAGCTACGATGTCCTTGATATACTTTGCATATTTAGGCACTCCCTGCAAAACATCAACCAAAGGTAAATTAATGTGTACCTGTTTAAGCACCTCAATGAACGTTTTGAAACAAGCTTCCTCCTTGTGTTTCTTTAATCTTTGAGGGAACGGGGGTGGTGGTCTTTCTGCTTCAGCTGCCTTCTCCTTCCCCCTCTCATCATCATGTTCCCTATCCTTCTACACTGCTTCTGACTGCTAAGGTGGTCTTTCTGGTTCCACCTCCTTGAGTTGTAAACCACTCCTTGTGGTCACTACATTAACCTGCTTGGGATTTGGGTCAGTGTCGCTCGGTAGTCCTCCTCTTGGCCTGGTGTTTTGAGCTCTAGCTAGTTGTCCAAACTGGTACTCCAACGCCTTTGTAGCTAACTGGTTGTTTTTTATGTCTGCTGCCAATTTCACATAATCAGCCTGCATTTGAGCTTGGTTAGCTAACATTGTTTTAAACATTTCCTCAATGCTGGTGGGTGGTGGAGGAGGTGCGTTGTTGCCTCTGTATTGAGACTGATAGTTCTGCTGCCCCCCTTGATTTCTCTGCGCACCCTGATTGAACTATGCCCTTGATGGCTGTTACTACCCCAAGAGAAAGTCGGAAGATTCCTCCAATTCGAGTTGTAGTTGTTGCCATACTGCTGGTGATTATTTCTCTGTACATTCCCAACAAAGTTCACTGAATCTGAATTTGCACCACAATACTCAGCTGAGTGTTCATTACTACTGCATACTTCACACCAAATCTGTTGCACTACATTAATTGGGGCTTGAGGTTGATTTAAGCTCATATTGCTGAAGTGGTTTGAGTTGATTTTGCAATGCAGCTATCTGTGCAGCGATAGTTGTAATACCATCCACTTCAAAGACTCCTGCCGTTTTCCTTGTTCCTCCTCTTGAAGAGTCCGCATTCCACTCTGGATTTCCCTGCGAAATACAATTTAACAAAGTATACAGCTCCTCATAAGTCTTTTCTAATGCTTTTCCCCCAGCTGCTGAGTCTAGCAAAATTTTGTGTGGGGTTCCAAACCCTCTATGAAAGTATGCAACAGCACATCATTGGACTGATGATGGTGAGGACAATCCCTTAGCAAAGATTTGAACCTTTCCCAAGCTTGATACAGATTCTCCCCCTCTCTTTGTTTAAAACTTAGAATCTGACTTCTAAGTCTTGCTGTTTTCCCGGATGGAAAGAACCGTATCAGAAATTTTCTTGCAGGATCATCCCACATGGTGATAGAGTTAGGTGTTTCAGCTTTCAACCACCTCTTTGCTTCCCCCAATAATGAAAATGGGAATAATGTAAGCCTTACGTAATCGGATGATACTCCAACGGGGATGTAAGTGTCACTTATCTCCAAAAAGTTTTGGAGATGTTGTTGTGGATCTTCATGAGGGAGACCTGTGAATTGCCCGCTGGTGTGTAGCAATTGCACCATGTTCTGTTTAAGCTCAAACCTCCCTCCTGGCTCAGGTCTGCGAATACTCGATGTAACATTGTTAGCATGTGGGATTGCCACTTCACGAACCGGCCTAGCTACCATTTCCTCGGGCACTAACACTGCCCTCACAAGTGGTGGATTCTGTTGTTGCTCCAGGATTGTCTGTCTGAGCAACTGTAGCTTTTTCTCTAGAGCTTCCCTTCTTTGACGATGAAATTGTCTTTCCGGCTCTATGTATGAATCCACCAACTCCTTGTCTCTTGCCAGTGTTCAACAGAATTCAATATCTGCAAAAGACAGGCTAAGATCAAGTTGTTAGCACTTATATAAAAATTGTAAACTAACACTAAGAAAACAATTTTACCAATTGTCAGTCCCCGGCAACGGCGCCAAAAACTTGTTAGGCTTTTGTGGCTACACGCAAGTGCACGTGGTCGAACAAGTAGTAAAATGTCTTAAGTAAGCCAAGTATCGATCCCACAGGGACTGAGCTACAGTAATAATTAACTTAAGTGTTAATGAACTATATCTTTAAGAATGCAGACAACCAAATAAATAATATTTTGAGAGTTTGAGTTACAAATTAATAAGAATCTAAGGCAAAATTATAAAGTAAGTCTGAACAATAATAATGAGCAAGCTGAGGTTAAAACGAACATGCAGGGAATTAATTTATCGATACAATTCAGTTAATCTTTCCTTCGGTTGCAAGTCAAGAATTATTGCCTATGGATTGGAACTTTCGTCTTCTATCCAACTTAAGAATCACGAACCTTCAATCTACATTTCTATGATAAAAGAATTTCATGTTTTAGCCATACAAAACTGATTCCTTAATTGACTAATAAGACTTTCAGATATATTTCTATTCTGAATGTAAATCAATTCAATTTTCCCAAACTAAGAAGAGATCATATCCTACCAATTCACAACTTTCCAATTTCTTTCCTTCTTAAAATCAAAATTGGATTTTTTAGATATACATTAACATTGGCCAAACATTAATGCAGTAAGAACAAGAATTGATAGAATAACCATTGAAGAAAAGATGAAAACTAAAATGATCAACAATTACATTCCACTACAATTGTTCTTAACCTCAGTAAGAAGTGAATTTAGCCACTAATTTGTAGATTAAACATCATCAAATGAGTATAAATCATACAAACAATTGAGATAAGAGAGAAAGAGATAGAGAAGAACCCTAGAATTTTCATCCCCTCAACTACCTGTAACCCCACGTTCTTGCTCCACCAAGTCAGAATTGTTTAAAAATAAACCTAAGTGTGCTATTTATACTAGTGGGAATTTTTTCGGAAATAACAAGCAACGTGGCACGGAGTGTATCGCGGAGCACTCCCTCCGTGCCACAGGGGTATCGCGGACACTCTCTGGAATTTGGATCCTCAGAATTTTCACCTTGGCGTGCCACGGCTTGCATCGTGGAGCCTGGCCAACGTGCCATGGTGCTATCGCGCACCTACACTGGAAATTGATGTCCCAGGTAATTGTACTCAACGTGCCATGGCTTGCATCGCGTGGCATTGCCTCCGTGTCACGGAGGTAACGCGAGGCTTCACTGGAAATGGCCAAAATTTAATCACCCAAGGCAGAATGCCTCCGCGATAGCACCGTGACACGGCTCCATTGCGAAGCCCTTATTTTTGTTGCTCTTCCTTGACCTTTTCCACTCCTTGCTTCCAAGTCCATTCCCGATTTTTACCAACATGTATCTTAGCTTCCCAAAATTCCATTTTACCTGCAAAAAAACACTAATCAAGTTGGTTAGTATAAATTCACATTTTAACTACAAATCACATGAGAATGCACAAATAACGATAGATAACAAAGACGAAATGAAGCATTTGAGTATCACTTGGGCATATAATTCTGCCCAAGATCACTTATCCCACACTTAAAACCTTGTTCGTCCTCGAACAATACTCTCACATCTCATGCAATTGACACCCATGCATAGCTACTTTGGCTCGATTCAAGCTACGGCTACACCGATTATTTAATCTAGCAAATCGTCAAGAAAACATGCATGGTCTCATCAATACAATGACATACCCCACATTAAGACCTCCTAGACTCAAGAGTCAACTCTCGATCTCGGAAAACTCATGAAAATCAACTAATCAAGACATCCAACATGAAATTTAATCTCTCATCAAGCATGTGCCCTCACAACACAAGAGAATCTCCCCATTTGCAATCATACGATTTCCAAAGTATTACATGTAGGGGAATATGAACACGATTTCGCTCTCTCTCTCAAAGAATTCACATGTATCATGTCATGAACCATAGGCTTGCCAAAATTTAATCACCCGAGGCAGAATGCCTCCACGATAGCAGTGTGACACGGCTCCATCGCGGAGCCCTTATTTTTGCTGCTCTTCCTTCACCTTTTCCACTCCTTGCTTCCAAGTCCATTCCCGATTTTTACCAACATATATCTTAGCTTCCCAAAATTCCATTTTACCTGCAAAACAACACTAATCATGTTGGTTAGTATAAATTCACATTTTAACTACAAATCACATGAGAATGCACAAATAACGATAGATAACAAAGACGAAATGCAGCATTTGAGTATCACTTGGGCATATAATTCTGCCCAAGATCACTTTTCGTGAAACTAACTCCATAGTAATGTTTCCTGCAGGCTTATAATTCAATACCTGAAGTTAATCGGAATTTGGACGGTATTTAGTAGCATAATCGGATGAAAAATGTTAAATTCTCTCGTCTCACACTCTCTCGAGTCGTGACTATGTTGGAAAATGATCACAATGAACTTTAAGAATCCTTATATACATTTAGGGGCGGTGGCAAGGGGGCTCCTCGCGCCACTCAATTCGGCATCCTAGGGTCGCGTCGCACCTTCCATGGTGGAGTCTCCCTGGTGCACCACGCCTCTCAAGGAACTGGCAGGGCTGGCGCGCCGCTCTGCCCAAAGCTCCACGGTGCTGGCGGGTCGCGCGATCCCTTGCGGCCTGACTTCATTCGACCCGACCTTCGGAGTTTTCTACACGCGTCGTACCTTCTTTATTTAACACAACTCCATGTGTACACTTGTAAGTTACTAAATTTTACGGGGTGTAACATCCTCCCCCCCCCCCTCCTTAGGAACATTCATCCTCGAATGTCTATTTCAACTCATAAGGGCTTAACTCTTTTAACTATCTTTTTGAAAAATTCCGGCAGAGTTTCCTCTATAATATGGACTAACTGAAAAATCTTGAAACGCAAAAAAGTCCAATGCAGGTATATCACAGGACACTATAACAACTCTTTCACAACAAAATGGCAGTCAACTGAACAATCTAGCATGAGCATCATAAAATAATGACTGAATCAACGACTCTACCTTAACCGCATATTCGGGACTACTCCTGAAACAACTGAGGCTATCTGGACCTCATGTCGTCCTCGGCTTCCCAAGTCATTTCTTCTCTATTCTTATTCCTCCACAGTACTTTAATAGAAGGAACATCTTTGGTTCTGAGCTTGCGAACTTGTCGATCTAATATGGCCACTAGTACCTCTTCATAAGCTAACTCCTCAGTAACCTGAACATACTCTACTGGCACAACTCGGGACGGATCCCCTATGCACTTTCATAACATCGATACATGAAAGACCGGGTGAACAGACCCTAATGCTGAAGGCAAATCTAACTCATATGCCACCTGGCCTATTCTCCGGAGGATCTGGTATGGCCCAATAAACCTTGGTCTAAGTTTGCCTTTCTTGCCAAACCTCATTACGCGCTTTATCGGTGATACCTTAAGGAATACCCAGTCGCCAACATTAAACTCTAAGTCTCTTCGACAAACATCGGAGTAGGACTTTTGACGATTCTAGGCTGTCAACAAGCATTCTCTGATAAGCTTTACCTTTTCCTCTGATTGGTGGATCATATCTGACCCAACTAGTACTGATTCTCCCACCTCAAACCAACCAACTAGGGACCTAGACTTTCTCCCATATAACGCCTCATACGGTGCTATCTGATTCGCTAAGTGATAGCTGTTATTATAAGCAAACTCGATAAGGGGTAAATTCTCATCCCATCTACCCCCAAAATCTAGTACGCATGCTCGTAACATATTCTCGAGTGTCTGAATTGTACGTTCTGACTGCCCGTCTATTTGAGGATGGAATGTTGTGCTCAGATTCACTTGTGTCCCCAAAACCTTCTGAAATAACTATCACAATCTAGCTGTAAATTATGCTCCTCTGTCAGAAATAATGGATATTGGGACACCATGTAGCCTGACTATTTCTCTAATGTACAGCTCAGCGTATTCCTCGGCTGAGAAAGTGATCCTAACTGGCAGAAAACGAGCTGACTTCGTTAGTCTGTTAATAATCACCCAGATGGAATCAAATTTACGCCTGGTACGGGGTAGTCCGGTCATGAAGTCCATATTAACTGACTCCCACTTCCATATAGGTATAGCAATCTCCTGAGTTAGGCCGCCGGGTTTCTGATATTCCGCTTTTATCTGTTGACAATTAGGACAGTGTGCTACAAATTCAGCTACCGCTTTCTTCATTCCAGGACACCAGTACATCTATTTTATATCGTGGTACATCTTCGTTGAACTTGGATGAATAGAATAATGAGAGTAGTGCACCTCTGCCATAATTCGTTGACGGAGCTCTGCTACGTCAGGAACGCATATGCGACCTCTATACCTTAAAACTCCATCTCCGGCCACATCAAAAGATGATACCTCACCTTGCTGAACTCTATCTCTAAGCTGTGCTAAATAAGAATCTTCATATTGCCGCTCTTTTACCTCTACTACTAGGGACGACACTATTGTATTCTGAATTATGGCTCCATTATCCTCTGTATCAACCACTCGAACTACTAAACTGGCTAGCCGGTGTAATTCTCAATCCATTTCCCATTGTTCCGGCCTTAGGTATGCCAAACTGCCCATAGATCGACGGCAAAGAGCATCTGCCACAATATTAGCTCTCCCTACGTGATATAAAATGTTCACATCATAATCTTTCAACAATTCCAACCAACGGCGTTGTCGCAAATTTAACTCTTTTTGTGTGAAAATGTACTGAAGACTTTTATGGTTAGTAAAAATATCTACATGTATCCCGTATAAGTAATGCCTCCATATCTTTAAGGCGTGAACCACTGCATCCAACTCTAGATCATGAGTGGGATAGTTCTTTTCATGTTTTCTCAACTGCCTCAAAGCATAAGCAATTACCTTATCATGTTGTATCAGAATACATTCTAACCCAACACCTGAAGCATCACAATACACTGTATAACACTCTGAACCTTCTGGCAAAGCTAATACTGGTGTTGAGGTCAATCTGTTTTTCAACTCCTGAAAACTCTGCTCGCAAGCTTCGGTCCACTGAAACTTAGCTGCTTTTTTAGTCAATCTAGTCACAGTGCTGACAGAGTAGAAAACCCTTCCACGAACCTTCTGTAATATCCGGCTAACCCCAAGAAACTATGAACCTCTATTGGAGTCATAGGCCTAGGCCATGTTTTCACTACCTCAATTTTCTACGAGTCGACTTGAATACCAGCTTCTGATACAATGTGGCCCAAGAAAGCTACAGAATTTAACCAGAACTCACATTTAGAAAACTTTTCATACAACTGGCAGTCTCTGAGGATCTGGAGTACTGTTCGCAAATGACCTTTATGTTCTGTTTCTAAGCGGGAGTAGACCAAAATATCATCAATGAACACTATTACAAACAGATCCAAATAGGGCCTGAAAATACTATTCATGAGATCCATGAACACTATTGGCGCATTAGTCAACCCGAAGGACATAACGAGAAATTCAAAGTGGCTATACCTGGTTCTGAAAGCTGTCTTCGGAATATCTTTCTCCTGAACTCAAACCTGGCGGTACCCGGATCTCAAATCAATTTTAAAAAAGCATTCGCCCCTTCCAGCTGTTAAACAAATCATCTATTCTTGGAAGAGGATATTTATTCTTAACAGTAACTTTATTCAATTATCGGTAATCTATGCACATGCATAGGGAACCATCCTTCTTTCTTACAAACAAAACTGGCGCACCCCACGGTGACGTACCGGGTCTGATGAAACCTTTGTCTAACAGATCTTTCAGCTGCTCTTTCAATTCTCTAAGCTCTGCAGGTGCCATTCTATACAGGGGAATAGATATCGGATGAGTATCTGGTAGCAAATCTATAGAGAAGTCTATTTTCCGCTCTGGGGGAATGTCGGGAAGTTCATCCGGAAACACATTTAGAACTCATTAACAACCGGGATAGATTGGAGAGCCGGGGATTCTGCTTGCACATCCCGAACCCTGATAATATGGTAAATACAACCCTTTACTATTAACTTTTTCTCCCGGAAGATAGGATATAAACTTACCTTTCGGTGTAGCTGTGTTACTTCTCCATTCTCACACAACCTTCCCCGAAAAAATGAAATCGGACAATTCTAGTCCAACATTCTACAGTAGCATAACATGGTGCCAACCAGTCCATACCCATAATCACATCAAAGTCAATCATTTCTAATTCTACCGGATCTGGTGAGGTCTGACGACCCGCAATCTATACTGTACAACCCCGGTGAATTCTTCTGGCAATAATAGAGTCACCAACAGGGGTAGATACTGAAAAGGGTCACTGAAGAAATTCTGGTACTATATCAAACTTTCGGGCTACTAACGGAGTAACATACGACAAAGTGGAGTCTGGATCTATCAAAGCATAAACTGAGTGAGAACAGACATTTAATATACCTGTCACAACATCCGACGACGACTCTGACTCCTGTCGCCCTGGCAATGCATATGTACGATCCTGGCCACTGCCTGAACCAAATTCCCCTGATCTACCTCAACCTCTGTCGGCTAGAGTTTAGGGTCTATGCCCTGTAGAAGGTGCTGGGCATACGAACCTGTTGAAACTCTACTCTGCTGGTCTTGACCGCCCTGGCGTCTAGTCGGACAGTCTCTCATCATATGCCCCTCCTGACCACAGGTACAACAGGCGGTGGAACCATATCTACACCTCCCCAGATGCCAGTTATGACAAGTACTGCATCGAAGTATCGCTAACTCTGTCTGCTCTATCCCCCTCTACTACTGCGAGCCTAGCGGTCGCGAACTTTTGTCGGGGCCTGACCGCCTTCGATGATCTGATCTACTGTCCTGCTACTGCTAAAATGGAGGCCTAGATGGTCTACCTGAAAAATAGGGCCTGGGCCCGCCTTGAAAATATGTTTGAAAATCTACGGGTCTAGCCCTCCGACGCTGCTCCTGACCTGACCTTTCCATAGCATACTGACGTTGTTTGAGATCCTCTATATTCTGAGCAAAGTCCTGGATCCGAAAAATGTCCATATCCTCCCGCGGTGTAGCTGTAATGCAAGATTTTATATATTCTAGTGCGAGCCCCATGAGAAATTGGTGCACCCTGGCTGGCATGGTATCAACGAATGAGGGTGTATACCTGGCTAATTAGTCGAATCTCAATGCATACTCCCTGACACTCATTCTGCCCTGCTTAAGATGCAAAATCTGCACCACCCTGGCCTGTCGGACCTCTCGGGGAAAATAATGATCTATGAAAGCCTCAAAAAAGACGGGCCATGTAGGTGGAGGTGCATCTCTGCCTCGGGATCTCTCCCAACTCTTATACCACAAAACCTCTATGTCTCGCAATCTGAACACTGCTAGCTCAACTGATTTTTTGGATGAGGCATGCATGACCCGAAATATTCTCTACAGCTGGTCCATAAAGTTCTGAGGGTCCTCTTTGTAATCTGTCTCTGTAAACTACGTGGGACTCAAGGCCAGGAACTCATGAACTCTCGAACTACTGGGCCCCTCAGTGGGATCAATGGCAGTTGGTACCACCAGCTGAGGCTGATGTTGAGCAGCTATCATTTGTACCAACATATAAAATGCACCCTGAGCTCCTGATCTGGTGGTATAGGAATAGCTGGGGGTGGTACTGGTATATCTGTTGCCCTGGCGGGCTCTGAATGGGGTGGTGAATGCTGGGGAGATCGAGGTGGTGTCCCTCTGTCGCCCTCAGATCGGGCTGACTCAACTTGGGGCCTCCTACTGTGCCCTCTCCTGCTGCCGCATCGAGCTCTCGACCCGTCGCGGTTTGCTGTGTTTCTGACATTTCTCTCTAAACAAACAGGATAACATAAGCTCAGGAAGTCACCCTATACAACACGGCTCTATAGCACGACTAGAGGAGAAAAAGAGTAACCATACTATTATGCCTTGAAGCCTCCTGCCTATAGGAAGTGGTGCATAACACACTCATAGACAAGACTCTGCTTGGAACGGCTTGCAGACTCCCTGGGATACGACCGGCTCTTATACCAAGTTTGTCATGCCTCACCTTGGGAGGCATGACCGGCACCTAGAGCCACACTGGGTCTAAACTAGTCTAACTGAACTGGTGCACTACTGGTGCACATTGATACTCAATTCAAGAAACCAACGAGCTATATCCCGGCTGTAAGTACAGCCCCTGGCTGACAAGGCCACCTGTAAAAGAAGACAGCTAACCAGAACAACACAACAACAAGGATCCTATGCAGGCCGACAAGACCACCATGATGTCTAGTTATAACTGAAATGTAAATCAGGCGTAAAACTACGATATGGCCAACAAGGCCGCTATCTAACAACTAAACAAGGCCCCACACGATCGTCACAGGAAATAAAGCACACATGGGCCCCACAGGGCCAACAGCAAAATAACCACAGGGAATATACTACAGACTGCAAGCCTCTAGGAGTGATATAATGGTCGAGATAGGGCCCCGACCTACCCAAAACTATACATCAAAAGTAAGCCTCGTCTTACTTTCAACTCCAAAGGGAAGGAGTTGAATAAACTGCTGACCTCAACTGAAGGCTAGGAACGTCCCGAACTGCGTCTATCTGCGCCTGTAGGCAAGTAATGCAGCGCCCAGGTGGGCATCAGTACAATATGTACCAAATATGTAAGGCAGAAAGATAATAACTGACTGAAAACTAGTAACGCTATAATAATTTAAAAGAGAAAGTAAGGATTTAACCTACAATACCTGTACAGTCTGAATTATCTAAACAATAAGTCTATATATGCAAACAAGAACCTAACTAGGTCCCCATAAGCCCCGGCAAGTACAAACTAGATCCCCTCCACTTACCTGACCACTAAGGACTTTAGCATAACTGTAGCTCAGGGTGGCCCTCGTGGCCTCAACCGGATGGAACTCATTATGGCCCTCAAAGCCTCAGTAAATGAAACTCAGTACGGCTCTTACAACCTCAGTAAATGGGACTCAATGCGACCCTTACAGCCTCAGTCGATGGAACTCAATACGGCCCTTACAGCCTCAGTAAATGTAACTCAATACGGCCCTTACAGCCTCAGTAAATATAACTCAATACGGCCCTTACAGCCTCAGTAAATAGAACTCAATACGACCCTTACATCCTCCGTAAATAGAACTCAATACGGCCCTTATAGCCATCTTAAATAGAATAGCAGCTAACTACTCAACTTCGGGGGACGATCATTCTAGCTAGGCTAACTTGGACAAGAATTATTATCTCATCACTATAGGCTCAATTCAGTTTACAACGGCTGATCCCAATAGGTTTACTCAGAAGTACTGTAGACACATGAGTCGTATTACTTTACGAAGAATATAACTTGCCGTAAGGATAGCCTTACATACCTTAAGTGTCGACTTCCTGTTTGACTGGTGAGTTTTAACCTGAATTCAACAGCCCTTCGCAACTGTAATCATATTACTGGGAGAATGAGGCTAGTTTCAGTACTCAATTTGAAGAAAATGATAACTTTTCATAATAATATCAACTACATCTTAACTTGATGGAATACGGCTGAAAACTTATAATTTTTCGAGAGTTCAGAAGGGAGAAATGCTTACTCAAAGCCTGTGATCATATAGAAATTAGTTTGAAGCAATTCTGACGACTTCTACTCGCCGGAGTTCCAATTCGCCAGGCGTTTTTCGTGAAACTAACTTTGTAGTAATGTTTCCCACAGGCTTATAATTTAATACCTGAAGTTTATCGGAGTTTGGATGGTGTTTGGTAGCGTAATCAAACAAAAAACATTGAATTCTCTCGTCTCACACTCTCTCTGGCCATGACTATGTTAGAAAATGATCACAATGAACTTTAAGGACCCTTATATACATTTAGTGGCGGTGGAAAGGGGGAGCCTCACGCGTCTCAATGCGGCAACCTAGGGCCGCATCGTGCCTTCCATTATAGAGTCTCCCTGGCACGCTGTGCCTCTCAAGGCACTAGCAGGGCTAGTGTGCCGCACTGCCCAGAGCGCCACGGTGTTGGCAGGTCGCGCTGGCCCTTGCGGTCTGACCTTGTTCGACCCTACCTTCGGGGTTTCCTACACGCGTCGTACTTTCTTTATTTAACAAAACTCCATGTGTACGCTTGTAAATTACTAACTTTTACGGGGTGTAACAAAGAGACCCCAAGTCGACCCATGGCATAAGCATACATCTAATTCATTCGATAAACTGAAGAAATCCTCAACATAACTCAGTGGAAGTCTAACTCAACATAACATCAGAATACACATCCGAAGCTAACATATACATAAGTCTGAAAATCCTCCATCCTGGACGAGTTGATAGGACAAGACCCCAACTAACCCCAAAATACTGAAACTAGAAATGCAGAAAGAATTGAAAGTCTAGTCCTCGAAGGATGAGGACTCACCAACCCAAGCAAGTACTATCTCCGGAAAGCTGACTAAGAGTGGGGCTGAAGCTGTGAGTTGGGTCCTATATCATGAAACGATACAGTATAGAAAGTATGTGGTCAGTACGAGGAATGTATCGAGTATGCAAGGTAAGTAAGACCGCTTAAGTAAAATAAATCATTTAAAACATTTCATAACATATCATAAGCTTTCAAATCGGGGGGAGGGACTACATGCATTCATTATGAAATCCTAATCTTCTCATGATATGACCATGCATAGCTTCATAACATCATAACTGACTCGAAGGACTCAAACCTGAAATATGACATGTATAGAAAAGCTGAAAAATGAGTCAAACCTTGCTTTTAGAACATGCATGTTTAAGGTAATAATCATGAGTAATGAATATGCAAATCTGAATCATATAGATAATGGGAGACTCGTCACTTAACCGGCATACCACGATAGAGCTTACGTGGTCCCGACTATTACACTCAAGTGGGCAGAGCCGTCCAAAACCTTGCCAGGGCTAAGGACGCTCCCATGATATTGATATCAAGCTCATGGGCCATTAGGTCCAGGGATAGCTCACAAGGGAGGTCCCAATAATATAATAGTATCAACCTACGTTGGCGCATAGTTCTGGGGCATAGGGTGATCGACCCATAGCCCGCTCGGTGCTAGACTCCTCTCCCAAAACATGCAATGCTCTACATCATATATAATGAACCTCAACATCGTCTATTGACGAAGCTCAAGATGCAATCATGCATAACTCAACATTGTATGAATGAAGCTCAATATTGTCTTTTGACAAAACTCAATAATGAAATCATGCATAGACTCGACATCATATAAAATGAAGCTCAACATTGTCCTTTGACAAAGCTCAATAATGACATACATCTCAATTATGAAGTCATGCATATGAGAAGCTTTATTTTGAAATATACCATAAGCTAATAATGTGAAATTTGGGAGACTTCAGCCCAAACAATATGGTAAGCTTATTTCGGTAAAAATCATCATTTTAAATCAACATGTGGGCATTGCCCAAAGCTTTATCATACTTGGATCCACTCAATTCATTTTAGAAACAGTATCAAAATCATGGGTAGCTTTAGAAACATGTTTTTCATCATCAAATCTCATCATCATCATACATTTATCATCATTCTCTTCTTTCATGAACTGCTAATTTATAGGCATTTAATTTCATAATTTAGAAAACATAGTTTGGATTGAAAACAATTTAAAATCCTCCAAAGCTTCATAATTAATCAATATAAATATAATCTAATCATACCCATATACAGAGATTGAAGAATCATGTAATTAGGTAAAACCCCATACTTGATCATAGATAATTTTCATGATTTGATAGAAATTGGGCATGGGTGTGGAAGATGACACTCACTCATAACCTTACATACCTGGGAGGGATGATTTTACCACTTCTCTAATTTTCCAAGATGAGATTCCAATGAAAACCTTCAAAACTTGCTCTAAATTCTCTCTTCAAACTCTCAAGTTTGTATGCATGGAATGAACTAGCTTAGAATAGGGTTTCCTCTCCTTAAACCCAATGAAACAAGCCTTAAACAACGTACTATAGGCCCCTAGAACTTAGAAATTATGAAAAGACCCTTACTGAATTCACAGAAAATAACTGTCATGTAGTCCTAACGGACGACCCAACGACTCGTCACTAGAAGGAACGAATCATCATGTTGCTCGTTGAGTACACTGCCTTGTCTAACTCCTGGGGTCATAAAGGATCATATAACGGCTCGTCAGGGTTGACCGCGACTCCTGGTCACCAATCGTCAAGTACACTAGTCTGACTCCTTCCAAATTTCTTCTCCCCTACCCCACGATTGACCTAACGACTCGTGGTGACCAACCAGGAGTCGTTCCCACGCCCGTGGAGAATCCTTTTTCCTCCAAACTTCCTACTCTCTACTGTTCCTCCCCACGAGTCACCTGAAAACTCATGGGCTGGTCTCACGAGTCGTCAACGACTCATTTTGTTCCTGCAACACCAGTCTTACATTTTCCCCGTTTTGACTCTCGGGTTTGATCCTTGGGTTCCCAGGGTATAACACATAGATGGACTGTAATATGGACCTTGGTCCTCTATGTAGTCCCTTGGAACAACATCTAGCTCCTTGGATCAATCTATATAGCCCAGTAGGCAACGACACAGCTAGTAACCCTAGGGTTTGTCATGGAAGGCTATATAGGGTAGGGTCAATCCCAGTCTAAATAGAAAACACTAATCTTAGACTAATAATACCAACTAACCACAACAATCATGCTTCTGGAATTCTTATAAGAGTCCAGGTTGTATTACAACACGACCGGAATAACTTGCCAAAGGAATTTTCCTTAACATACCTCGGTTGCTGATTTCTGATTTAACTGGCAAGGTTTAACTTGCAATCGGCAGTTCTTTCAACTGTAACCTTTATGCTGAGAGAATAGGACGAATTTCAATACTAAATTCAGCGAATAATGATGACTTTCAATAATAATATCAACTGTAATTCAACTTCAAATAACTCAGTCATAAACCTATAATTTCTCGAGATTTTAGAAGGGAGAAGTGCTTATTAATGCCTGTGGCTATTTAGGATTCAATTTGGAGTAATTCTGACGATTTTTACTCGGCGGAGTTCAGATTTGCCGAGCGAATTTTCGAGAAATAACTCCGTAGTAATGCTTCCCATAGACCTAGAACTCGTTACCCAAAGTTATTTGTGATTAGACGGCGTTTGGTAGTGTAATCGGACGAAAAACCAACAAAACTTGTGTGCTCTTCTATCCTCAGTCGTTGGTTTCTTTTGATGAATGATTTAAAATGAAGGAGGGGGCTTATATATAACTAAGGGCGGTGGCAAGGGGAACCCCGCACTGCCCAAAGTGCCAACCTCCCTAGCGCGTTGTGCCTCCCAAAGCACCAGTGGGCCTGGCGCGCCGTGCTGGCCAGTGCACCACCGGCTGGCTCATCGCGCTGGCCCCTCGCGACCTAGCCTCGCCCAACCCTGCTTTCGAGACTCTTTCCACACGCGTTGAGCTCTCGTTACTCGTCACAAGTCCACGCGTATGCCTACTAACCGATAACATTTTACGGAGTGTAACATATCTAATGTACGAAACTTCATAGCAAAATATTATTCACTTTTTTCCCTTTTAAAAACTGAGTTCATACTTGACAATATAGTCATTTAATTATTTTTTCTAATATTTAGGATTTTAAACTTAACTAATTTTTATGTATTAGATTCTTCCTTATTTGAAATATATAGAAAATATTTATAAGTAAATAAATAAATATATGTGTATATATATATATGTTCGGTGCTTTGGTTATAGGTAAAAACCGGCACGCAAGTGCACGTGGTCAAACAAGTAATAAAGTGGCTAAGTAAGCCAAGTATCGAACCAAGGAGACTCTGGATAAGTGAAATTGCTTAACTATACTATATTCTAGCTTTACTTCTAATTATGCTGACAACAACGTAACCAAAAGTAAAATAATTTTGTTTATAACTTATATACTAAAACTATTAATAAATATTTACTTTGAATTGAAACTATGGATATGAGCATGTCAAGGTTAAGAACAAGTAATGAATTTGATTATAATCATAATTTGGTTATTCTTCTCTTCATGTTGCTAGCCAAGAACATTAGCCTAGAGATTAAAACTCTCGTATTTAATCTCACTCTAGAATCATAAACCATTCGTCTATATTTCTGTGATCAAATGCAATTTATGACCTAGCAATACAATTCCGGTTCCTAAATTGACTAATACGGCTTTCAAGTATATTTCTATCAGGAAAGCACATCAAAACCCAATTTTCCCAAATCAAGTTAAGAACAATACCCTATTAATTCACAACTTTCCAATTTCTTGCTCTCTCGAGTGAAATTGGACTTTTTGGATGTACATTAATGTCGGCCACACACTAATGCAGTAGAAACAAGAATTAATAGAACAACATGGAAGAAGAAGATGAAAAACCATACAATTAACAATCAAAATTCATCACCATTGTTCACAACCTCAGCAAGGAAGAGAATTAGCCACTCATTTGTGGATTAATCATCCTAAAACAAGTGTTAATCATACAAACAATTGATTGAAAGAAAAAAGAAAGAGAGAAAAACCCTTAGCTTTTTCGTTCCTCAACTGCCTCTAACCCACGTCCTTGCTCCACCAAGTCTGAATTATGAAAAATAAACCTAAGTGTGCTATTTATAGTAGTAGGACTCTTTCCCGGAATAACAAGCAACGTGTCACGGAGTGCATTGCGGAGCACGGCCTCCGTGACAGGCTACGGACGCGGAGGCCCTCTGGAAATCACCCGAAATCGGCTCGGGCAGCACCCTGCCGCGTTGGCAGCGTGTCACGCTGCCTGGGCAGCGCGTTGGCAGCCCTTGGTTGCGGAGGCCACCTGCCGTGGCACGTTGCCAACGCGCAGGTGGGCTGTTGTGAGCGGCCTGCCTGCCGTGGCACGTTGCCAACGCGCAGGTGGGCTGTTTTGTGCCTCCTCTTCGCTGACGTTCGCGTGTTAATTCCGTCTCCAAGCATCTACTTCACCAACTCATGAATTAGTTACTCAAACGTCATCAAAACCTACAAAACAAAGGCTAATCATGTTGGTTAGCACATATCTTTACTTCATCTAAAATTACATGAAAATGTATGCAATAATCTTAGATAAACAAGACTAATTTAAGTCGTAAAACGTATCTCGGGCATATATTTTTGCCCGTGATCACAACCCCACACTTAAAGCCTTGTTCGTCCTCGAACAACCTTTTACATATCATGCATATGGAGACTCCCACATAACTAATTTATCAAGAGAATTCCAGTTACGGCTATAATGATTACGTAAGATACAAACTAAAAATAGAGCATGCCTGATTTGATCATTGGAATGAAGTACAACTATGTTAAGACTTCTTAACCTCAAGAATCGACTCTCAATTTTAGCAAACTCATGCAAATCAACTGACTAAGAAATCCCACATGATTTATATCCTTCATTCAACACGTGCCCCTCACGGAAAGAGAGTTACCCAATTTCACACGCAAAAACAATTTTTATATCACAACATGTGTGGGTACATGCATAGAATTACACTCACTCTCACAAAGAATTTGCATGCATCATGTAATGACCCATAAGCTTGCCCTTAGTGTTTTATTCCACTAATTTAAGGATGGGTGAATGTAAGATCAAGTAGGACTTTTTAGGTTGTAATGTAACTCAGGTGCGGGTAAGTACTATTATGATCAGTAATAGTGACTATCTTTCCTAAGCGCTTTTAATACATCACGCCTTCATTACAAACTTCCCTTCCCTCACTTCACCTTTTTCTCTTTTCATCTTTCTTTTTCCTCTTTTGTTCCCCCTTTTCTTTAGGCACTTTTAGCTTATTAGTAAGGAGTTCTATAAGTAACTTTTCATTTATTTATTTTCTTACTCCCTACTAATACTCACCCATATTCAAACAAGTGCACCCTCGCCCTTTCTCAACTTTTACAATTGCTACTTTCCCTTCTTTTTCGTTCTTCTCACTCCTTTACTCCTTTGGATTTTTTCTACCCAAGCGCTTAGGAGTTTTGGATCAAACACAAGGCTAATGAAAGAAAAAGGATTAAGCTTATGTTGCAGCTGTTAAAGAATAGGCTCAAGGCTCAATGGGGCTAACTAGGATTAATCTTTCCAGGTAGGTAAAATGAGGGATAAACATTTGGGTCATTCAAAGAAATGCCTACATCATCTCCTACAATTCACATCCTTCATTTCGTTTTATACACACACCAGGCAAGTTCTAGACAATCCACAATAGCACAGAATACTCAAAAACCTTACACTCATGGCACATGCTCAAATCAAGACACATTCAGTAGACTCTTACTCAGCTAATCACAAGAATTCAGATTAAGCTTCAATCATATTGAGTCAAATTCAAGAGCCTAAGTGTCTCAAACACAGTTATACACTTGCATGCTTCACACTGAACATACTTGCCTCTTACAACCATGTATAACACATAACAAGAATATCAAGCCATCAATTAGCTACGGGTTTCAAAAACCCAAAACCTATCGACTAATTTTCCTCAAGACGGTCGTCATCCATCCATCGTCAGAAACAGTCCCTAGCTATGACTAAAAACTTTATATACAGACCAAGGAAAGAAAAAGAAAAATTTTATTCCTCGGTTCAAATACCTCCCGTCGGAAAAGAACCGAAAAGAAAAACCAACGGGTGATGCAGTCATGCTTAATTCACAAAAAAATTTCAAATTTTTCAAATTTCTCACAAGCATTACATTCACCAAAAATCGTTAAGCACAACAAAAATTGTTGAAATTTCCCTTGAAATTTCCCTCACCCCACACTTAAATCATGCTATGTCCTCATAGCATCAAATTAAAATTTAAAAAGGGTGAGAAATACTCCCTGAGGCCTTTAGGCCTAGCTAATAGCATGCCTTTCATCAACTTTGCACAAGTGGGTGTTCAACCCCACACTTTTTCTCTTCCATGCTTGTTAGCTTCCTCCTCCACGGGTATTCAGACTTCCCCTCCATCTGCGCTTAACTTTCCACCAAAACAACACAAGATGAAAATAAACAAAAATTAACTCAATTGCAAGAAATTAAAATGGTACCTGTGGTACCCTTGGGTTGCCTCCCAAGCAGCGCCTAATTTTACGTCGCGGCACGACGTACCAAGTTTCACCACTTTTTCCTCCACCTTGAGGATATGAATCTCACCCCTAATTTCTTTTCTAATTTCCTCTTATGTTCAAGGGGTGGTGGTGAAAAATTGTAAGGACCAAGCAGTAGATGTTGCCGTTTGCATTTATTGGTCCTTAAGTAAGCGAAGTCATTTTGACTCTCTGAGTTAGCAAATTTCAAAATATACCGGGCTTGGTCCTCCTCTAGACATTTCTCTATAAGCTTGGAAGACTCTACTTCTATGTTGTCAACCAAACTTAATGTCGAAAAATGCGTCGAGTGTGGTCCAATACACCTCAACTCTGAAACTGCATTATGCTTGACCTCCTTACTTGGATACACCTTCTCAGTATCGACATCTATCTCACCATTAAAGTCAACTGGGGGATACTCTATCTCTTCTTCCAAGAATGGATTTTCCATAAGTGTGAGCCCATCACGTGGACACTCAAGAGATTCTAATTGTTGGGCTTCATCCAAAAATTCACCCTTGTCGTCCTCTTGTAGTTCCTCTTGAATATCGGCTAAAGTTGTTACCTACAATTTATCACAAGCTTCAGCTTCAGCGATCATCTCCGTGAATTTGATGCTCATCCTTTCTAGAGCCTCTACATTCTCTTCTTGCTGAATACTCAATACTGCCATCGCCTCCTTCATTGCTTCTGATTGCTCCAAGAGTTGTTTCAGCATGTCTTCTATTCGAGCTTGGCGTCCCAAGTCCTCATTTTCAGCATGCCTATATTCAGGAAAAACAACAGAAGGATCATAGTAGGGGCTTGGGGGAGGGGAATATGCATTCGGACAGCCATCCCAATGGCCATCTTGACCACCACATATATTACACGTGTTACATTGTTGCCACAAGTGGTGTCCTCCGCAATTCAGACAAGATTCACTAAAATATGAGTATCCACCATTGAAACCATTTATATTCCATGATGTCATGTCAATAAGGGTATTCGAAAAAGAAAAAGTAAAATGCAAAAGAATTAAAACAAACACTAAGATTAAGTTGTCTGCACTTGAGAAAAATAAAAATACAGTAAATTACACTTAAAACAAATTCACCTATTGCCAAGTCTCCCCGGCAACGGCGCCAAAAACTTGTTCGGTGGTTTGCTATATGGGTTAAAAACCGACACGCAAGTGCACGTGGTCAAACAAGTAATAAAGTGGCTAAGTAAGCCAAGTATCGAACCAAGGAGACTCTGGATAAGTGAAATTGCTTAACTATACTATATTCTAGCTTTACTTCTAATTATGCTGACAACAACATAACCAAAAGTAAAATAATTTTGTTTATAACTTATATACTAAAACTATTAATAAATATTTACTTTGAATTGAAACTATGGATATGAGCATGTCAAGGTTAAGAACAAGTAATGAATTTGATTATAATCATAATTTGGTTATTCTTCTCTTCATGTTGCTAGCCAAGAACATTAGCCTAGAGATTAAAACTCTCGTATTTAATCTCACTCTAGAATCATAAACCATTCGTCTATATTTCTGTGATCAAATGCAATTTATGACCTAGCAATACAATTCCGGTTCCTAAATTGACTAATACGGCTTTCAAGTATATTTCTATCAGGAAAGCACATCAAAACCCAATTTTCCCAAATCAAGTTAAGAACAATACCCTATTAATTCACAACTTTCCAATTTCTTGCTCTCTCGAGTGAAATTGGACTTTTTGGATGTACATTAATGTCGGCCACACACTAATGCAGTAGAAACAAGAATTAATAGAACAACATGGAAGAAGAAGATGAAAAACCATACAATTAACAATCAAAATTCATCACCATTGTTCACAACCTCAGCAAGGAAGAGAATTAGCCACTCATTTGTGGATTAATCATCCTAAAACAAGTGTTAATCATACAAACAATTGATTGAAAGAAAAAAGAAAGAGAGAAAAACCCTTAGCTTTTTCGTTCCTCAACTGCCTCTAACCCACGTCCTTGCTCCACCAAGTCTGAATTATGAAAAATAAACCTAAGTGTGCTATTTATAGTAGTAGGACTCTTTCCCGGAATAACAAGCAACGTGTCACGGAGTGCATTGCGGAGCACGGCCTCCGTGACAGGCTACGGACGCGGAGGCCCTCTGGAAATCACCCGAAATCGGCTCGGGCAGCACCCTGCCGCGTTGGCAGCGTGTCACGCTGCCTGGGCAGCGCGTTGGCAGCCCTTGGTTGCGGAGGCCACCTGTCGTGGCACGTTGCCAACGCGCAGGTGGGCTGTTGTGAGCGGCCTGCCTGCCGTGGCACGTTGCCAACGCGCAGGTGGGCTGTTTTGTGCCTCCTCTTCGCTGACGTTCGCGTGTTAATTCCGTCTCCAAGCATCTACTTCACCAACTCATGAATTAGTTACTCAAACGTCATCAAAACCTACAAAACAAAGGCTAATCATGTTGGTTAGCACATATCTTTACTTCATCTAAAATTACATGAAAATGTATGCAATAATCTTAGATAAACAAGACTAATTTAAGTCGTAAAACGTATCTCGGGCATATATTTTTGCCCGTGATCAATATATAAAATGCACGCATTTAAGTGCTCATATAAAAACGAACAATTGTTTTACCTTTCAATCAAACGCTATTTCTATGACATTTTTATTTATTTAAATAAGTATTATAACAAACTGAAGAAAGAACTACTAGACTGGATCAAACTCTTAAACATAATCATTTATCAATTTGAAATTCATAATTTTCTTTTTAAATTCTTATATTGTTACACAAACACATCATTTAAATATTATTTATGCTATTTTATAAATTTATTCTTATTAATATGAGGGACGCATGTTAGGCACGTAGGTAGACTAGACCTTAGAAGTGTTGATTAAACTTTTTGCCCTTCATTAAAAGACATCACAATAGATAAAATTTTCATTTACTATTTTTATATAATTATTATTTTTAATTATTTTCATCGCTTTATTTTATCATCTTAGATTTTCTATTTATGGCACACCCCTATTTGTGGTGTAAATCTATTAAAAATTCGCAAAGTTTTTTTTTCCTCTGTGATAGTCACGATCTTTTTACCTTATTTTATTTTATTAGATTTTCTACTTGTGGCATAACTCTATTTATAATATAAAAATAAAAAATAAAAGGAAAAAAGTACTTCCACAAAATATCTTTTTCCTTTTTGATTTGGAAATTTTTCTTTTTTCTCCGGTAGAGAATTTTATAAAAGTGTTTTTTCCTTTTTCATAGTCACAAAATTTGTTTCTCTTTTTGATTTAAAAAGGATTCCTTCTTAATAATAATGTCGTAATATTCTTATACTTTTAAAAAAAATTTAATTTATAAATACTTCCTCTTCTATAAAAGAATTATAATTGCATAATTTAATTTATCAATTCTACTATATCAACACCTTTGATTCTATAATGAAGAGGTAATAATTATTTTTCGTATTATATTCTATATATATTTACATATATGTCTAAGTTCTTATTTGTTTTTTTTTATATTTTATATAATTTATATTTTTATATATGTGTTTTTTGACCATTGAAATTTGATGTTTTACAGGCACAAAAGTTCATGTTATACTTTTCAATAATTATATATTGAAAATTGAAAACATATTTATAACAAGACAAGATCTATTACATCATAAACAAACGCGTTAATAGTGTTAATCCTAATATTGTATAGTAAACATATTGGGTTTAGTGACACCATTATAGTTCAAGAATGCAACAATCACTTTTCTATTGTTACTTTTTCAAATAATATTATTTCTTTAGGAGATGTAACACAATCTTCTGATGGAATAATCTTTGGTTATTTTTTTAGATTTCATCAACTAATCTCATAAAGGGTAAAATGAAAAGTTTAAGTTAAGTTATTATGGAATATCTTTTCATGCCCCGCCTTGGGAGGCATGATTGGCACCTGGTGCCATACTGGGATCTGAACTGACTTGACTGGCTTATGTACCTCAAGTGCTTATTAATTCTTCAAATCAAGAAAACAACGAGTTATATCTCGGCTGTAAACACAGCCTCCAGCTGACAAGGCCGTATAGACACCTGTAAAAAGAAAGCAGCTAACCAACAACAAGCAGTAAAAAGGTATCCTATGCGGGTCGATAAGACCATCATGTTGTCTAGTTATATCATAATAGAAATAGGTAATCAAAACTATACAATACACAATAAGGCTTCTAACTAATAGCTACACTAGGCCTCACTCGGCCATCACGCAAAAGAAAATATACATAGGCCCCACGCGGCCAACAACAAAACTAATACTGGAAATTTGTAGCCTGCAAGCCTCTAAGAGTGGAATAATGGTCGGGACAGAGCCCCGACCTACCCATAATTGTACAACAAAAGAACAAACCTTCTAACTAACAACTCCGGGGTAAAAGGAGTTGATTAGACTACTGACTCGACTGATGACTACGGAGGTCCTGAACTGCGTCTAACCGTACTTGTAGGCAAGTAATGCAGCATCCCAAAGATGGGTGTCAGTACAATATGTACTGAATATGTAAGATAATAAATGAAAATGACGAGAAAATACTAATAATGAAATTGAAAACAATTCAATAGGATGGATAGATATATAACCCGAATAACCTTATAACCTGTTGTATAACTGACAATAAATAATGCAAACAAGAACCTTAATAAATAATGCAAACAAGAACCTTACCTGGCCCTCATAAGCCCGAAAAATACAACCAGCATAGAATAACCCGCCTGGGGCCTGCATAAGCCTTGGCGAGTTCACTTCAATCTATATACCCCTAACTAGGTCAAAATGGGTCAATACGTAACTATAGCCAACCCGCCAGTCCCCCTTGGTTTGCAACTGAGCCCACTCGGCTCCCGTAGCTGTGTATGAGTCCGGTGGACTCCTGTAATTGCACCCTGGGCACAAGGCTCGACGAGGGTCAATGATGCCGATATGACATAAGAATAATAGTCCAGCCATAGAATGGACTGTAATATGGACCTTGGGCCTCTGTGTAGTCCCTTGGGACAACATCTAGCTCCTTCCATCAATCTATATAGCCCCGTAGGCAATGACACAATTAGTAACCCTAGGGTTGGTCATGGAAGTCTATATAGGGCAGGGTCAATCCCAGTCTAAACAGAAAACGCTAATCTTAGACTAATAATAGAAGCTAACCACAACAATCATGCTTCTGGTGTTCTTACGAGAGCCCAGGTCGTGTTACAACACGATAGGAATAATTTTCCTTAACATACCTCGATTACTGATTTCTGATTTAACTGCTGCAAGTGTTGATTGTAGAAGTTTTCAATAGAGTTAATTAAGTCTAGGGACGATCAACGAAATACTCTGAATTAATTTAAGGAGCAACTAGAGTTAAAGCTAGATAATCATGCGATACTACGATTTGCAATGGTTTAAGTATGAAACTATCACTTGTTGTCTCACATAATTGGAATTGCATGTTCATGGTCTTTCGAACCTCTAAACACGACAAACTAGCCTCAGTACTACATCATTGAGTGAGGATGTCATTTCTAGTTCGTGGGCAATTCACTGTGTGGATGTGGTTTATGGGGTTTATGCTCTTGATTAGGGACTTTCATACCTCTAATCATTTAACTCAACGTAGCCTCACAACTACTTCTTCGAGTGGTGATGTGATAATTCTAAGTTGGTGTCTAGCTCATCACATTTTATCAACCAAGAAAGGTATTAGGTATATTTCTATCCTAACACAAATCATATCGTGAGATACAATCTTGCTCCCTACATTCTCTTGTTCTTGCCTAGGTTATCTTTCTCAAGCATGTACCTAAGCTTAACCCACTTGTTTTCATGGTGATCAGTCATAAAAACAACCATAATTCAAAATGCAAGACAAAACAACAATTAATAACTTAAAACCAAAACAAAATCGCAAAATCACAATCATATCTTGTGGCTTCAACCCTAGAGGGAGGGTTCTAGCCACTCATGTTCGTATAATTACAAGAAAACATAATTAAAGTAACCTACTTACAAGAATTGGTAGAAGAGAAGATGAAATTGATGAACCCTAGGTGAGTTCTCCCACTTCTCCCTCACTCTTTGGCAGTTTTTCAGAAATAAATCGTGACTTTTCTGTTTTTAGGAGTTGGGGGACCTATTTATAGTAGATGAGAATTATGCAAAATTATGCCTGTCGTGGAATGGCTCCGTGGCACGGAGTGTATCGCGGAGCACTGCCTCCGTGGCACGGAGTGTATCGCGGAGCACTGCCTCCGTGGCACGGAGTGTATCGCGGAGCACTGCCTCCGTGACACGGAGGTATCGCGGAAGCCCTCTGGAAATCTCCCAATTTATTCCAACTTTGGTGTTTCGCTCCCGATATCATTCCTCCACTTTCCCAAATCATAGATTGGGTCCTCCAATGCATTATTTCCTTCAAAAACAAAGACTAATCATGTTGGTTAATATTTCTTCTCATTTATATAAAAAGGCATGAAAATGTACATAATTAAATACATAAACAAGGCAAAACTAAGTTATAAAGTATCACTTGGGCATGTAATTAAGACCAAGATCAGCTGGCGTGTCGCGCTGGCCCCTCGCAGCCTAGCCTTGCCTGACCCTGCTTTCAAGGCTCTTTCCACATGCGTCGAGCTATCCTTACTCATCATAAATCCACGCGTACGCCTACTAACCGATAATATTTTACGAGATGTAACATCCTCTCCCCCCCCCCCCTTAGGAACATTCATCCTTGAATTTCATTTTCAGGCTTACAGGAGTTAACTGTTTTAGTTAATACTTAGAAAAATTTCGACAGAGTCTCCTCTGTAATACGGACTATCAGGAAACCTGAAATGCAAAAAAGTCCAACATAGGCGCCTCACTAGACGCTATAAACAGCTATTTCACAACAAGGAGGTAGCCAACTAAACAGTACTGATAACATAAGCAACAAAATAGCGATTGAACAATAACATCACCTTAACTGAATAATCGGAATTAATCCTGGAACAAGTGAGGATATCTAGAACTCATGTCATCCTCAGCTTCCCAGGTCATCTCTTCTTTATTCCTGTTCCACCATAGTACCTTTACAATGGCTACATCTTTAGTCCTTAACCTAAGAAACTTGCCGATCTAGTATGGCAACTGGAACCTCTTCGTAGGATAACTCCTCAATAACTTGAACATCCTTAACTAGCACATCTCGGGACGGGTCCCCTATGCACTTTCATAACATTGACATGTGAAAGACTGGATGGATAAATTCTACCTCTGGAGGCAATTCCAGCTCATATGCCGCTAGGCCTATCCTCCGAAGGATTCAATACAAGCCAATAAACCTAGGGCTAAGCTTGCCCTTCTTACCAAACCTCATCACGCCTTCATTGGTGAAACCTTGAGAAATATCCAATCATCAACCTCAAATTCCAAATCTCTACGTCGTACATCAGAATAGAACTTCTGGCGACTCTGAGCTGTTAACAAGCGCTCTATGACGAGTTTTACTTTCTCTTCTAACTGGTGAATCATATCGGTCCAACCAACTCTAACTCCCCTACCTCGAACCACTCGATAGGGGACCTACATTTTTGCCCGTACAAAGCCTCATAAGGCGCTATATGAATTGCAGAGTGATAACTGATATTGTATGAAAATTTGATAAGGGGTAAATGCTCATCCCAACTTCCTCCAAAATCTAGCACACAAGGTCGTAACATATCTTCGAGCTTCTGAATTACGCGTTCTGCCTGACCTTCCGTCTGAGGATGGAATGTTGTACTCAAATTAACCTGTGTCCCCAATTCTTTCTAAAAAGACTGCCAGAATCTAACTGTAAATTTCACCTCTCTGTCAGAAATAATAGAGGCAGGGACACCATGTAGTCGGACTATTGCTTTAATATACAACTCAGCATAGTCTTCGGCAGAGAAGGTAGTCATGACTGGTAAGAAATGAGTTGACTTCATTAATCTGTCAACAATGACCCAAATAGAATCGAATCTACGCCTGGTATGGGGTAATCCTATCACAAAGTCCATGTTGATCGCTTCCCATTTCCCCATAGGCACTGCTATATCCTGAGTTAATCTGCCAAGTTTCTGATGTTCGGCCTTTACCTGCTAACAGTTAGGACATTGTGCCACAAATTTCGCTACACCCTTTTCATATTCAAGCCACAAGTGTATCTCCTTTATGTCATGATACATCTTCATCGAACCTGGATAAAGAGAGTAACGAGAATAATGAACCTCTGACATGATCTGTTGGCGAAGTCCTGCCATATCTGGAACGTAGAGGCGACCCCTAAATCTCAAGACCCTGTCTTCTGTTAATTCAAAGGTCGTTAATTCGCCTTGCTGAACCTTAATTCTAAGATGTACTAGGTTAGGATCCTCATACTACCGCTCTTTCACCTCCACAACTAGGGATGATACTATGGTATTATGAATCACAGCCCCATTATCCTCTGAGTCTACAATCCAGACAGCTAAGATAGCTAACCGGTGCATTACTCCACTGTTCTGGCCTCAAATGTGCAAAACTTCCCATAGATTTGTGGCTGGGTGTATCTGCTACAATATTGGTATTCCCTGGGTGATATAAAATATTCACATCTTAGTCCTTCAGCAATTCTAACCAACAACGTTGTCGTAAGTTCAACTCCTTCTGTGTAAAGATGTACTGGGGCTCTTGTGATCAGTAAAATTTTCCACGTGCACCCCATACAGGTAATGCCTCCATATTTTCAAAGCATGAACCACTACAGCTAACTCCAGGTCATGGGTGGGATAGTTCTTTTCTTGCTTCTTGAGTTTCTTTGAAGCATAAGCAATTACCTTACCGTGCAGCATCAGGACGCATCCTAACCCAATGCCTGAAGCGTCACATTATATAGCATAGCCCTCTGAACCTTCTAGCAAAGCTAGCACTAGTGCCGACGACAACATGTCCTTCATTCCTAGAAACTCCGCTCGCAGGCCTCAATCCTCTGAAATTTGGATGCTTTTTGAGTCAATTTAGTCAAGGGCGCTGACAGGGTGGAAAATCCTTCCATAAATCTCCTATAATACCTGGCTAATCCCAGGAAACTGCGAACTTCCGTTGGAGTTGTAGGTCTAGACCATGTCTTTACCACATTAATTTTTTGCAAATCAACCTGAATACCACCTCTAATATAATATGGCCTAGTAAAGCCACGAAATTCATCCAGAACTCATATTTAGAAAATTTTGCATACAACTAGCGATCTTTAAGAATTTGAAGTATCGTTCACAAATGATTCCTGTGTTACGCTTCTGAACGGTAGTACAACAGGATGTCATCGATAAATACTTTCACAAACAGATCTAAATACGGCCTGAAGATTTTGTTCATCAAATCCATGAACAGCGTTGGGGCATTTGTCAACCCAAAGTACAAGACTAGAAATTCAAAATGACCGTACCTAGTCCTGAAAGTTGTCTTTGGGATATATTTCTCCCGAACCCGTACCTGGTGATATCCCGACCTTAAGTCAATCTTGGAGAAATACTTCTCCCCTTGCAACAGATCAAACAAGTAATCTATTTTGGGGAGTGGGTATTTATTCTTAATAGTGACCTTGTTCAACTGCCGATAATCTATGCACATGCAGAGGAAGCCATCTTTATTTCTCACAAACAAAACTGGCGCACCCCACAGTGACATACTCAGCCTGATTAAACCCTTATCTAACAGATCTTTCAACTGTTCCTTCAGTTCTCTTAATTCAGCAGTAGCTATTCGATATGGAGGAACAGATATAGGCTGAGTACCTAGTAGGAAGTCGATAGAAAAATCGATTTCCCGTTCTGGGGGAATTCCATGAAGTTCATTTAGAAACACGTATGGAAACTTATTAACCACTGGAATGGATTGAAGAGTTGGGGATTCTGCTTGCATATCCTGAACCCTGACAATATGATATATACAGCCCTTTGCTATCAACTTTTTCGCCTGAAGATAGGATATGTGTTACACCCCGTAAATTCTTGACATTTAGATGGCCTATTCTCGTGTTGATTAAGAGTTTTAGAATGTTATACATGCTAGAAAAAGGCCGGGGGGAAGACCGGACAAGCGCCGCATTGAACAATGACAAGAGGAGGCCGGGCAGACCCCTCCGCGATGGCAACGTGCCACGGAGGAAGCCCCTCCGCGATGGTCAACGTTCAACGGAGGGGAGTGTCCACGCCCAACTATATAAAGCCCCACTTCGTCTTAAAATTCATTTCCTCCACTTTTAAATTTCCATAATGAACAGAAACAGTAAGGGACGAAGGGTCTTGATAAATATCCATCCGATTACACCATCAAACGCAGTCCAAACTCAAATTAACTCCGGATACTGAAGTATAAAGCTGCAGAGAACATTCCTGCGAAGTTAGTTTAGTAAGAATCGTCCGGCAAAGCAACAACCCACCGAGTCAACGTAATTGAAATTACTCCAAACTAGTGTTAATATACTCTTAGCCCTAAGGTGGGTATTTCTCCCTTCTGGACTTTCGAGAAATAGCGAGTTTTCGGCTGTTTTCCTATAAGTCAAGTTTGGGCTATATATATATTCAAAGTAGCGTTTTCTTCTGGAATATTGATGAATTTAGTTCTAATTGCTATAAATATGAACGCAGTTGGAAGAAATAGCTGGATATTGGATAAGTTACGCCAGTTAGTCAAGAAGTCAGTAACTGAGGTATGAAAAGCCAATTTCTTCGGCAAGTTAGTAATTCTAGTATAATAAAATAGAATAAATTCTAGAAGAAAGTCCAGAAGTCGAGTATTAAGCTCAGTATAAATTCAGTAAATATGTTTTGTATTATTATGTCGTATTCACAATAAAAGTCAGTAAATTAGTATCAAACAGCGAGATATTATTTCAGACTCAGTATCAGATTCAGTATAATTCAGCCAGAGATTCAAAATAGAATATCAGAACATGAACAGTATTATCAGATTTATCATACATGTTATATGTGATTATTGTTGTTTGTAGAGACCTGATTGTTTTATTTGGGCACCCCTAGAGCTTCCTTGCCGCCCTAAGGTTAATAGCTGTGTCTATTCACCCGCCAGAGGGTGAGGATACGTCACTCCAAGGAGTGGCATGCCGTCTGAAGTAGGACGAAGATGGGATGCAGCATTCCCCATAGCAGGCTGATCAGCATTATAGCATACCCCATCGAGCGCTTGCACCCAGGGCACAGATTACAGATTACAGATACAGATCTCAGATTACAGTTACAGGAGTCCTCCGGACTCAGATAAAGTTATAGTCAGGGCCCAGAGAGCCCAAGCTGCATACCCAGGAGGCCGGCGGGGTCCTCGTAGTTATTAGGTGAGTGGAGTGGATTTATTTTTGGATGGTGACCAGGGTAGGGGTATATAGATTGCGTGTTGATTGGCACCTTCCAGCTTATGGGGGCTGGTATAGGTTCTTGTATGCTATATATATACATATTACTTATTAAATTGATAAATAGCAAGACGCCGCATCGACAGGTATGATTCTTATTTTCTTTCCAGTACAGTTAAGCTCAATACAGATTCTGTTATTCCAAATAGTCTTAGCTATCCTCTGTCATTTCAGTAACTATTAGTATTACTGCTTATCTTCAGATATGTTTGGTTTTTGCTTAGCATACTCGGTACTAGTGGTACTAATGCCCATTTAAGGGCACTGCATTACTTGCCTGTAGGTACTCATAGACGAGGAGCCCATCCCTCGTAATTTCAGCCAGCACACAGAGTCATCAGCTCCTGTCATTCGGAGCTAGACAGCTAAAGGTTTATTCCTTTTCTTTTGTTGTACAGTATGGGTAGGCGGGGGCCCTGTCTCGACCATCTTATCAGTATTCTTAGAGGCTTGCAGATCGTATATTCCTTGTGGTTAGTTGTACCGATCATGTGAGGCCATGTGTATGTTTTAGTTTATTTATGATGGTCGTGTGGGGCCTTATTCAGTTGGTAGTGGTGATCTTGTTGGTCATGTAGTAGTTTAGCACTTGTTTTCTTGATTCAGAAATAACTAGACAGCATGGTGGCCTTGTCGGCCCGCATAGGTTCCCTATTGATTCAGTTGTTCTGGGTAGCTATTGTTTTCTTATAGGTGGCTATAGGCCTAGTCGGCCGGAGGCTGTATTTATAGCCGTTATATAGCCCGTCGTTTTCTTGAATCCAGAGTTAGAGCCAGCCTGGCACCAGAAGTGCTTAGGCTCAGCTAGTCCAGCAATCCAGGTCCTAGTAGGGCACCAGGTACTAGTCATGCCTCCCAAGGTGGGGCGTGACAAACTTGTAAGCCCTTATCTAACAGATCTTTCAACTGCTCCTTTAATTCTCTGAGTTCAGCAGGAGCCATACGATACAGAGGAATTGATATGGGTTGAGTGCCTGGTAGCAAATCAATTAAAATCTATTTCTCTTTCTGGGGGAATACCAGGTAGCTCATCTGGGAATACGTCAGGGAATTCATTAACCACCGAAACAGACTGGAGAGTAGGAGGCTCTACCCGAACATCCTGGACTCTGGCTATGTGGTAGATACATCCTTTAGCTATCAACTTTCTCGCTTGAAGGTAGGAAATAAACCTACCTTTTAGCGTAGCTGTGCTGCCCTTCCACTCTCGTACGGCCTCCCCTATGAAGTGGAATCCAACTGTCTTGGTCCAGCATTCTACAATGGCATAGCACGGCACTAACCAATCCATACCCATAATGGCATCGAAATCAATCATCTCTAATTCTACCAAATCTACTGTGGTCTGACGATCAGCAACCTCTACAGTACACCCTCGATAGACCCTTTTGGTTATGATGAAGTCACCGACGGGTGTGGATACTGAAAAGGCTTGCTGAAGCAACTCTGGTGCAACACTAAAATTTTGAGCCACAAATGGGGTTACGTAGGACAAAGTAGATCCTGGATCAATCACATAAGCAGGGTATGAGCAGATAGTCATCATACCTATTACCACATCTGGAGACGCCTCTGAGTCCTGCCTCCCTGGTAATGCATAGGTACAGCTTGAGCCCGTACCTAAACTAGAGGCCCCTGATCTACCTCAGCCTCTACCTGTTGGACCTGAAGGCCTACGCCCTGCCGAGGCTGCTGGAGCTCGCGGCCCTGTTGACACCCTATCCTGACGATCTCGGCTACCCTGACCCCTGGCTGGACAGTCTCTCATCACATGACCCTCCTGCCCGCATATATAACACCCTGTGGAGCCATATCTGCAAGCTCCAGTATGGGGTCGGCTGAAAATAGGGCAAGGTGGGGGTGTGTACCTGCTCTGCTTTGCCCTCCTCTGCTGAGGTGAATCTACCGTTTGAGAACTGCCGCAGGACTCTGACTGTCCTCTGCGACTGAATCTACCCCTCTGCTGCTGTGATGGAGGTGGGGGTCTAGGTGGCCTATCTGACAACCGTGGCCTAGGTCCTCTATAAATCTCCCTCTGTATTTCATCTAATCTATCCCTGCGGCGCTGCTCCTAATTTATTCATCTGCTATCTTGTTGCTGCTATCTAAGACCCTCAATAGTTTGGGCAAAGGCTTATACCCAGCAATATCCATATCTTTCCGCAGCGTAGCTGTCATGCATGCCTCAATATACTCTGGGTTCAGACCCATAATAAACTGGTGGACTCTAGATGGCATGGTCTCCACAAAGGCTGGAGCATAGCGGGCCAAGGAATCGAACTGCAGGGCGTATTCTCGTACACTCATTGTCCCCTGCTCTAACTGTAAAAACTGGTCCATCCGGGCCTGTCGGATTTCTCGTGGTAGATAACGATCCAGGAAAGCCTCTGAAAAGCTGGACCAGGTTGGAGGGGCAACATTTCTCCCTCGAGACCTTTCCCATCTCTCGTACAACAACACAGCAATATCCTGCAGTCGGAATACTGCTAACTCAACCGACTCTGTAGATGTCACATGCATGACCCGGAAGATTCTTTGCATCTGATCCGGGAAGTCCTGGGGGTCCTCTGCCTGATTCGACCCTGTGAATTGCGGCGGACCTAGTGCCAAGAATTCACGGATCCTCGAACTACCAGGCCCTCCTAATGATTCTGCCACAATAGGCGGTACTGACTAGCGCTGGGTGGCCATCATTTATGCCAACATAACTACTGCACTTCGAATTTCCTAATCAGATGGTGTAAGTATAGGGACTGTCGGAGGTGGTGTCGTCCCGAGTGGCTCCTGATGAGGTGGAGACTGCTGAGAAGGTCGAGATGATGCCTCTGTATCGCCCTCAGATCTGGCTGATTCTAAATGAAGCTGAGGCATCCTGCTGGTGCCTTCTCCTGCTGCGGTATCCAGTCTTCTACCTATGGTCGGGTGTCGCTGGTCTGCCATTTTAATCTGTAAACAAAGAGTATGATAAGTTTTAGGGATTCAACCCTATACTGTACTGCTCTATGGCACGACTGAATATGAAGAAAGAGTAACCATCATATCATGCCTTACAGCCTCCTGCTTATGGTATGTGGTGCACAACACATCCATAGACAAGACTCTACTTGGCACGGCTTGCAGACTCCCTGGGACACGACCCGCTCTGATACCAAGTTTGTCACGCCCCGCCTTGGGAGGCATGACTAGCACCTGGTGCCCTACTAGGACCTGGACTGCTGGACTAGCTGAGCCTAAGCACTTCTGGTGCCAGGTTGGCTCTAACTCTGGATTCAAGAAAACGGCGGGCTATATAACGGCTGTAAATATAGCCTCCGGCCGACTAGGCCTATAGCCACCTGTAAGAAAACAACAGCTACCCAGAACAACTGAATCAATAGGGAACCTATGAGGGCCGACAAGGCCAACATGCTGTGTAGTTATTTTTGAATCAAGAAAACAAGTGCTAAACTGCTACATGACCAACAAGATCACCACTAGCAACTGAATAAGGCCCCACATGACCATCATGAACAAACTAAAACATACACATGGCCTCACACGATCGGTACAGCTAACCACAGGGAATATACGATCTGCAAGCCTCTAAGAATACTGATAAGATGGTCGGGACAGGGCCCCGGCCTACGCATACTATACAACAAAAGAAAAGGAATAAACCTTTAGTTGTCTAGCTCCGAATGACAGGAGCTGATGACTCTGCGTGCTGGCTAAAATTACGAGGGATGGGCTCTTTGTCTATGAGTACCTGCAGACAAGTAATGCAGCGCCCCTAAATGGGCGTCAGTACCACTAGTACCGAGTATGCGAAGTAAAAACCAAACATATCTAAAGATAAGCAGTAATACTGATAGTTACTGAAATGACAGAGGATAGCTAAGACTGTCTGGAATAGCAGAATCTGTACTGAGCTTAACTGTACTGGAAACGAAATAAGAATCATACCTGTCGATGCGGCGTCCTACTATTTATCAATTTAATAAGTAACATATATATATATATATATATATATATATATATATATATATATATATATATATAGCATACAAGAACCTATACCAGTCCCTATAAGCCGGAAGGTGCCAATCAACATGCAATCTATATACCCCTACCCGGGTCGCCATCCAAAAATAAATCCACTCCACTCACCTAATAACTACGAGGACCCCGCCGGCCCCCTGGGTGTGCAGCTTGGGCTCTCTAGGCCCCTGACTATAACTGTATTTGAGTCCGGAGGACTCCTATAACTGTAATCTGAGATCTGTATCTGTAATATGTAATCTGTGCCCTGGGCGCAAGCGCTCGACATGGTATGCTATAATGCTGATCAGCCTGCTATGGGGATTGCTGCATCCCATCTTCGTCCTACTGCGGACGGCATGCCACTCCTTGGAGTGATGTATCCTCACCCTCTGGCGGACGAGTCGACACATCTATTAACCCTGGGGCGGCAAGGAAGCTCTAGGGGTGCCCACATAAAACAATCAGGTCTCTACAAACAACAATAATCACATATAACATGTATGATAAATCTGATAATATTGTTCATGTTCTAATATTCTATTTTGAATCTCTGGCTGAATTACACTGAATCTGATACTGAGTCTGAAATAATATCTCATTATCTGATACTAATTTACTGACTTTTATTGTGAATACGACATAATAATACAAAACATATTTACTGAATTCATACTAAGATTAATACTCGACTTCTGGACTTTCTTCTAGAATTTATTCTATTTTACTATACTAGAATTACTAACTTGCTGAAGAAACTGGCTTTACATACCTCAGTTATTGACTTCTTGACTAACTGGTGTAACTCGGCCAATATCAAGCTATTTCTTCCAACTGCGTTCATATTTATAGCAATTAGAACTAAATTCATCAATATTCCGGAAGAAAACACTACTTTGAATATATATATATAACCCAAACTTGACTTATCAGAAAACAGCCGAAAAATCGCTATTTCTCGGAAGTCCAGAAGGGAGAAATACTCACCTTCGGGCAAAGAGTATATTAACACTAGTTTGGAGTAATTCCACTTATCTTGACTCAGCGGGTCATCACTTCGCCGGATGATTCTTGAGAAACTAACTCCGCAGGAATGTTCTCTGCAGCTTTATACTTTGGTATCCGGTGTTAATTTGAGTTTGGACTGTGTTTAGCGGCGTAATTGATCTTGGGCAGAATTATATGCCCAAGTGATGCTCAAATGCTCTATTTCGTCTTCTTTATCTATTGTTATGTGTGCATTCTCATGTGATTTGTAGTTAAAATGTGAATTTATACTAACCAACATGATTAGTATTGTTTTGCAGGAAAAATGTAATTTTAGGAAGCTAAGATGCATGTTGGTAAAAATAGGGAATGGACTCGGAAGCGAGCAGTGGAAAAGGTAAAGGAACAGCAGTAAAAATAAGGGCTCCGCGATGGAGCCGTGTCACGCTGCCATTGCGAAGGCACTCTGCTTCGGGTGATCTATTTTGGCAAATTCCAGTGAAGGTCCGTGTTTGCCTCCGTGACACGGAGGCAATTCCATGCGATACAAGCCGTGGCACGTTGCCTATATTTACCTGGAACGTAAATTTCCAGTGAGGGTCCGCATTTGCACCGTGGCACGGAGGGAGTGCTCTGCAATACACTCCGTGCCACGTTGCTTGTTATTCCGGGAAAAATTCCCACTAGTATAAATAGCACACTTAGGTTTATTTTTAATTATTCTGACTTGGTTAAGCAAGAACGTGGGTTACAGGCAGTTGAGGGGACGAAAATTCTAGGGTTCTTCTCTATCTCTTTCTCTTTTATTTCAATTGTTTGTATGATTTATACTCATTTGATGATGTTTAATCCACAAATGAGTGGCTAAATTCACTTCTTGCTGAAGTTAAGAATATTTGTAGTGAAATGTAATTGTTAATCATTTTGGTTTTTCATCTTTTCTTCAATGGTTGTTCTATCAATTCTTGTTCTTACTACATTAATGTTTGGCCAATGTTAATGTATATCTAAAAAATCCAGTTTTATCTTGAAAAGGAAAGAAATTGGAAAGTTGTGAATTGGTAGGATATGATCTCTTCTTAGTTTGGGAAAATTGAGAATTGATTTATATTCAGAATAGAAATATATCTGAAAGTCGTATTAGTCAATTAAGGAATAGGTTTTGTATGGCTAGAACATGAAATTCTTTTATCACAGAAATGTAGGTTGAAGGTTCATGATTCTTAAGTTGGGTAGAATATGAAAGTTTCTATCCATAGGCAATAATTCTTGACTAGCAACCGAAGGAAAGATTAACCGAATTGTATCGATAAATTACCTCCCTGCATGTTCGTTTTAGCCTCAGCTTGCTCATTACTATAGTTCAAACTCACTTTATAATTTTGTCTTAGATTAGTATAAATTAGGAAACAAACTCTCAAAAATCCTATTTAAATTGTTGTCTGCATTTTTAAAGTTATAGTTCATTAACACTTAAGTTGATTATCACCTTAGTTCAGTCCCTGTGGGATCGATACTTGGCTTACTTAAGCCATTTTACTACTTGTTCGACCACGTGCACTTTTGTGTAGTTACCACAGAAGCCCGAATAGTAATCGGACGAATATTTATCAAAACCCTTCGTCCCTTACTGTTTCATCTTCGAAGAGCCCAAGGAGTGCAATCTCCATCTGATTTGGGAGTTCTATGCCAACTGGAACCCGACCATCCACAGTCACACCATCAAAATAAGAGGGCAGGTAGTCACCTTTGAGCCCCATCACCTAATGCCATCTTGGGGGCGCAGGACACAGACACCCATGTACTCCGGCAGCTGAACATAACTCCACCTTATGCGGATATCAGACGCACTCTGTGTGGAGCCCGTTCGACAGCGCGGTGGAGCAGGCATAAGGACAGGGGCTACCATCAGACACTGCCTTACTCTCAAATGAACAGGGAAGCCAGGATTTGGCTCAAAATTGTGTGTTCCTGCCTGATCCCGGGGGTGCACATGACAGATGTCACCCGAGATCAAGTGTGCTTGGTTTATGCCCTGATGAAAGGGCTGGAGATAAATGTTGGGGCGGTGATCATCTCCGCCATGAAGAGAGCCCGACTCCATCAACGGCACAGGTACGGGTTCGGTGGTTTACTTACCGCGCTCCTGAGGGGCCACGACATCGAGGAAGAGGCCCTGGACTACATCCTGCAAATGGATAGGCGTGCCTTGGACATCACTAAAACCAAGGCACCCGACACCACTCACAGGCCAGTTCTCACACTAGCCGAGCGATATGCTCGGGATGATCAGTATATGGCCCGCATGTACGGGATGCAGATGCTGCAGTTGCGCATAGGCAGGAGGGCAGCAACAGAAGATGAGCTATGGCATCTCGAGCTAGATTACCCCTTTGGAGAGAATGCCCAGGCTCTATGCCGAGTGGGGCCAGCTTTTGTGGAGCTTGTAGATGACGATGTCCCCACTGATGAGGAGACCCGCCGTGAGGAATCAGATGTTGAGTCAGATGAGGATAGCGGGGGCGATTCGGATATGGGAGACGAGGCAACGACACCTGATGAAGAAGTGGAATACTTCGATTGATCAGGGAGTTTTACCACCCACCTTTGTGATATACTGAATTTTGTGAACACTGGGAACAATGTTCGATTTAAGTGTGGGGTAGGAGTAGTTAGGTATTGGATGTTTCGTTGTTGTTTTTGTTTTTATTTAAGTTTTGTGTTGTTGTGCCTGTGAAAAATGTGACCCTATGATTTTGTGCGTATGTTCTGTACTGTAATTCGGTGTTGTAATGAATGTTAAGCTGTTGTGTGCTGTGGTGAGTTGTTGTTGTTGGTTGGTTGTGTAAATATTTTCTCTTTTTTTCTTTTGAAATTATCGATATTTTTAAAATTTTTGTTGAATTATTTTATGATTGGGTTTCTCGGCCTTTGTTTTCGGTGCTTTTACCGAGAATAGTCCCATGGAACCGAAGTCGTAAATAGTGACTGTTCCCTATGATGGATGGATGACAACCGTCTTAAGGGAAATGTAATCGATAGGAGTAGTTTTTTTTCTTTTATTTTATTTTCTTTCTTTTGTTTGTTTCCCAAACGTGTCGTTACTTCATGGTTCGAAATTCTTGTTGCGTGTTGTACATGATATTGAGATGCAAAGATGATTCGTATGAAAGCATGCACATGTAAACATGTTGAGATACCTAGGCCATAGAGTTCGATTCGGTGTGATTGAGGCTTAATATTGAATTCTTGTAATTAGCTGATTGAAGAGTCTGTGAATAAGTCTTGAGTTGAGCATGTGCAATGAGTGTGAGGTGAGGTTTCGATTATTCCATGCTATTGTGAAGTGTCTAGAACTTGCCTGGTGTGTGTGCGAAACGAAATGAGGGATGTGTATTGTAGGAAAGGATGTAGGCATTTCTTTGATTAAACTGAAAGTTTCTTTTTTCCTTATCATACCTACCTTGAATGTACATCCTAGTTAGCCCCATTGAGCCTTTAGCCTAATTTTTTTCTTTCTTTGAAGAGGTAGAAACCGAGCTTAATCCCTTCTTTTCATTAGCCATGAATTTGATCCAAAACTCTTAAGCGCTCAAGAAAAATAATTTTCCCACAGTGTCAAGGAGTGAGAATTGTGAAAAGGAAGGAAAAGCGGAAGTGGTGAAAGTAAAGAAAAGGTCAAGGGTGCACTTGTGGAAATTAAAGAAAATAAAGATGTATAACTAATCTTTGTTATTAAGTCGAGTGTGCTTAAAGAATTGGGAACAAAAATAAAGAAAAAAATGTTCAAGAATGAGAGGATGAAGGAAGAAACAATGCCCATAATTATGGTGGGATGTATTGAAAAGCGCTTAAGAAGGCTAGTTGCTATTATTGGTTAGCCCAGTATTTACTAGTTCCTTAGCTTACATTACAACCCGTTAAGTCCTACGTGATCTTACATCACGCGTCCTTATATTAGTGGAGTAATACACTAGAGGCAAGCTTATGGTTCATGACATGATGCATGTGAATTCTTTAGGAGAGAGAGCGAAATCGTGTTCATATACCCCTACATGTAATGCCTTGGAAATTATATGATTGAAAAGGGGGAAAGTTCTCTTGTGTTGTGAGGGCACATGCTTGATGAGAGATTGAATTTCATGTCGGATGTCTTGATCAGTTAATTTGCATGAGTTTGCCGAGATCGAGAGTAGATTCTTGAGTTTAGGAGGTCTTAATGTGGTGAATGTCATGGTATTGATGGGACTATGCATGTTTTCTTGATGATTTGCTATATTAAATAATCGGTATAACCGTAGCATGAATTGTCGAGCCAAGGTAGCTATACGTGGGTGTCAATTGCATGAGATGTGAGAGTATTGTTCGAGGACGAACAAGGTTTTAAGTGTGGTGGTAAGTGATCTTGGGCAGAATTATATGCCCAAGTGATGCTCAAATGCTCTATTTCGTCTTCTTTATCTATCGTTATGTCTGCATTCTCATATGATTTGTAGTTAAAATGTGAATTTATACTAACCAACATTTTTAGTATTGTTTTGCAGGAAAAATGTAATTTTAGGAAGCTAAGATGCATGTTGGTAAAAATAGGGAATGGACTCGGAAGCGAGCAATGGAAAAGGTCAAGGAAGAGCAGCAAAAATAAGGGCTCCGCGATGGAGCCGTGTCACGCTGCCATCGCGGAGGCACTCTGCTTTGGGTGATCCATTTTGGCAAATTCCAGTGAAGGTCCATGTTGCCTCCGTGACACGGAGGTAATGCCACGCGATACAAGCCGTGGCACGTTGCCTATATTTACCTGGAACATAAATTTCCAGTGAGGGTCCGCGTTTGCACCGTGGCACGGAGGGAGTGCTCTGCGATACACTCCGTGCCACGTTGCTTGTTATTTCAGGAAAAATTCCCACTAGTATAAATAGCACACTTAGGTTTATTTTTAATTATTCTGACTTGGTTGAGCAAGAACGTGGGTTACAGGCAGTTGAGGGGATGAAAATTCTAGGGTTCTTCTCTATCTCTTTCTTTTTTATCTCAATTGTTTGTATAATTTATACTCATTTGATGATGTTTAATCCACAAATGAGTGGCTAAATTCACTTCTTGCTGAGGTTAAGAACATTTGTAGTGAAATGTAATTGTTAATCATTTTGGTTTTTCATCTTTTCTTCAATGGTTGTTCTATCAATTCTTGTTCTTACTGCATTAATGTTTGGCCAATGTTAATGTATATCTAAAAAATCCAGTTTTATCTTGAAAAGGAAAGAAATTGAAAAGTTGTGAATTGGTAGGATATGATCTCTTCTTAGTTTGGGAAAATTGAGAATTGATTTATATTCAGAATAGAAATATATCTGAAAGTCGTATTAGTCAATTAAGGAATCGGTTTTATATGGCTAGAACATGAAATTCGTTTATCACAGAAATGTAGGTTGAAGGTTCATGATTCTTAAGTTGGGTAGAATACAAAAGTTTCTATCCATAGGCAATAATTCTTGATTAGCAACCGAAGGAAAGATTAACCGAATTGTATCGATAAATTACCTCACTGCATGTTCGTTTTAGCCTCAACTTGCTCATTACTATAATTCAGACTCACTTTATAATTTTGTCTTAGATTAGTATAAATTAAGAAACAAACTCTCAAAAATCCTATTTAAATTGTTGTCTGCATTTTTAAAGTTAGAGTTCATTAACACTTAAGTTGATTATTACCTTAGTTCAGTCCCTGTGGGATCGATACTTGGCTTACTTAAGCCATTTTACTACTTGTTCGACCACGTGCACTTCGTGTAGTTACCACAGAAGCCCGAACAGTAATCCGACGAATATTTATCAAAACCCTTCGTCCCTTACTGTTTTTGTTCGTTCTGGAAATTTAAAAATGGAGGAAATGAATTTTAAAATGAAGTGGGGCTTTATATAGTTGGGCCTGGACATCCCTCTCTGTGGCACGTTGGCCATCATGGAGGGGCTTCCTCCGTGGCACATTGCCATCGCGAAGGGGGTCTGCCCGGTCTCCTCTTGCGATGGTTCGATGCGGTGCTTGTCCGGTCTTCCCCGGGCCTTTTTCTAGCATGTATGGCATTCTAAAACTCTTAACCAACATGCGAATAGGCCATCTAAATGTCAAGAATTTACTGGGTGTAACAACATGAACCTAACTTTTGGCGTAGCTGCACTGCCCTTCCACTCTCGCACTACCTTCCCTGGAAAGTGGAATCAGACTATCTTGGTCGAACACTCTACATTGGCGTAACATGGCGCTAGCCAATCCATTTCCATAATTGCATCAAAACGATCATTTCTAGCTCCACTAAATCTGCTAAAGTCTGGCGATCGATGACCTATACTGTACAACCCCGGTATATTCTTTTAGCTATAATAGAATCACCAACTGGCGAAGACATCGAAAAGGGTTGCTGAAGCAATTCTGGCATTATACCGAACTTCGGGGCCACTAATGGGGTAATATAGGACAAGGTGGAACCTGAGTCTATCAAAACATAAACTAAGTGAGAGAAAATGTCCAGCATACCTGTCACAACATCAGGTGACGACTCTGACTCCTGTCGCCCTGGTAAAGCATAAGTGCGATCCGGACCGCTGCTTGAACCAGATGCCCTTGACCTGCCTAGGCTCTGCTGGCTGGAGCTGACGGCTTGCGCCCTACTGAAGGTGCTGGGGCATGTGATCCTGCTGAAGATCTGTCTTTTCGATCCCGATCACCCTGACCTCTAGCTGGACAATCCCTCATCATGTGACCCTCTTGTCCACAAGTGTAACAAGCGGTAGAACCAAACCTGTATGCCCCAAAATGACGTCGACTGCAAATAGCAAAACGTGGCACAATAGGCCTTCTCTGATCTGACCCCCTCTACTGCTGAAAACCTGATGCCCATGAGCTCTCACTAGGTCCTGACTGCCCTCGGCGATCTGATCTACCACCCTGCTACTGCTGTGGAGGTGGGGATTTGGGTGGCCTGCCTGATATTCATGGCCTAGGCCCGCCCTGAAATTCTATCTGCATGTCACTGGGTATGGCCTTACGGTGCTTCTCTTGATTTGTTCTTTCTATCTCCTGCTGTCGCTGCCTGATCCCCTCAATGTTCTGAGCGAAAACCTGAATGTGGGCAATGTCCATGTTCTCCCGCAGAGTAGTTGTAACACAAGTTTCCACATATTCTAGAAGGCGCCCCATGATAAACCAATGTACTCTAGCTGGCATAGTTTCTACAAAATTTGGTGCATATCTGGCCAAGGAATCAAATCTCATAGCATATTCCCGAACACTCATCGAGCCTTGCTCCAGGTGCAAAAACTGATCCACCCGAGCTTGTCGAATTTCTCGCGGCAAGTAGTGATCTAGGAAGGCCTCTGAGAAACTAGACTAATTCAGAGGAGGAGCATCTCTACCTCGGGACCTCTATTAGCTCTCGTACCATAACAATGCTATGTCCCGCAGTCGAAACACCGCTAACTCAACCGACTCCGCCGGCGTAGCATGCATTACCCTGAAAATCCACTGTAACTGATCCAGAAAGTCCTGAGGGTTCTCTTCCTGGTCCGTCCCTGTAAACTGTGGGGGACTCAGGGCAAAGAACTCTCGGACCCTCGAACTCCTAGGTCCTCCCAAAGATTCAGCAACCACTGGTACCATAGGCTGGCGCCGAGCGGCCATCATCTGTGCTAACATATAGACGACGCTCTTAACCTCCTGATCGGATAGTATAGGTATAGGAATTGCTGGAGGTGGTGCCGATATATCTACTATCCTAGAGGACTCCTGGCGTGACGGAGACTGCTGAGGAGACCGGGATGGAGTCTCCCTATTGCCCTCAGATCGGGCTGGCTCTAACTGGGGCACCCTGCTAGTGCCCTCTCCTGCCGCAGCATCTAATTTCCATCCGGTCATAGTCTGTCGTGTGTCCGACATTTCTCTGTAGATAAGTAGAATAAGGTAAGCTTAGGGACTCAACCCTATACAACATAGCTCTATGGCACGACTGAAGAAGAAAGAAGGGGCAACCACACTATTATGCCCCGTAGCCTCCTACCTGTGGAATGTGGTGTACAACACACCCATAGACAAGACTCTACTAGACAGGTCTTGCAGACTCCCTAGGATACGACTTGCTCTGATACCAAGTTTGTCACACCCCACCTTGGGAGGCATGACTGGCACCTGGTGCCATACTGGAATCTGAACTGACTTGACTAGCTTATGCACCTCTGGTGCTTGCCTATTCTTCAAATCAAGAAAACAACGAGCTACATCTCGACTGTAAACACAGCCTCCGGTCGGCAAGGCCGCATAGCCACCAATAAAAAGAAAACAGTTAATCAACAACAAGCAGTAAAAAGGGATCTTATGCGGGCCGACAAGACCACCATGTTGTCTAGTTATATCATAATGGAAACAGGCAATCAAAATTATATTATTGCCGACAAGGCTGCTAACTAATAGCTAAACTAGGCCCCATACAGCCATCACGCAAAAGAAAACATACATAGGCCCCACACGGCCAACAACAAGCCTGCAAGCCTCTAAGAGTGGAATAATGGTCGGGACAGGTCCCCGACCTACCCATAACTGTACAATAAAAGAACAAACCTTCTAACTAACAACTCCGGGGCAAAAGGAGCTGATTAGACTATTGACTCGACTGATGACTAGGGAGGTCCTGAACTACGTATAACAGTACCCGCAGGCAAGTAATATAGCACCCCAAAGATGGGTGTCAGTACAATATGTACCGAATATGTAAGGCAGCAAATGAAAATGACTAGATAATACTGATAATGAAACTGAAAACAATTCAATAGGAGGGATAGAGATATAACCTAAATAACCTTACAACCTGTTGTATAACTGACAATAAATAATGCAAACAAGAACCTCACCTGGCTCCTATAAGCCCGAAAGGTACAACCAGCACAGAATAACCCACCCGGAGCCCCCACAAGCCCTGACGAGTTCACTTCAATCTATATACCCCTAACTAGGTCAAAATGGGCCCGCCAGTTCCCCTAGGTCTACAACTGAGCCCGCTCGGCTCTTGTAGCTGTGTCTGAGTCTGGTGGAATCTTGTAACTGCACCCTGGACAACAGGCTCGACGAGGGTCAGTGATGCCGATACAACATAAGAATAATAGTCCAGCCATGAAATGGACTGTAATATGGCCCTTGGGCCTCTGTGTAGTCCCTTGGGACAACATCTAGCTCCTTGGATCAATCTATATAGCCCTGTAGGCAACGACACAGCTAGTAACCCTGGGGTTGGTCATGGAAGGCTATGTAGGGCAAGGTCAATCCCAGTCTAAATAGAAAATGTTAATCTTAGACTAATAATAGCAGCTAACCACAACAATCATGCTTCTGGCGTTCTTACGAGAGTCGAAGTCGTATTACAACACGATAGAAATAACTTGCCGAAGGAATTTTCCTTAACATACCTCGATTGCTGATTTCTGATATATATATATATATATATATATATATATATATATATATACACATATATACATATTCTATATATTTCAAATAAGGAAGAATTTAGTACATAAAAATTAGTTAATTTTAAAATCCTAAATATTAAAATAATAATTAAATGACTATTTTGTCAAGTATGAACTCTATTTTTAAAAGGGAAAAAAAGTGAATTATATTTTACTACGAAGTTTCGTACATTAGATATGTTACATCCCATAAAATGTTATATGTTTAGTAGGCATATGCGTGGATTTGTGATGAGTAAGGAGAGCTCGACGCGTGTGGAAAGAGCCTCAGAAGCAGGGTCGGGCAAGGCTAGGCTGCGAGGGGCCAGCGCGACGCGCCAGCCGATAGTGCACTGGCCAGCGCCGCACGCCAAGCCCACTGACGCTTCGGGAGGCACGGCGCGCCAGGGAGGTTGGCCTTTGGGCAGAAAAGGGCGCCCCCTACCACCGCTCTTAGTTATATATAAGCCCCCTCCTTCATTTTAAATCATTCATAAAAAGAAATCCACGGCTGAGGATAGAAGAGCACGCAAGTTTTGTTGATTTTTTGTCCGATTATGCTACCAAACACCGTCCAATCATAAATTAACTTCGGGTAACGAGTTCCACGCCTACGAAAAGCATTACTACGAAGTTATTTCTCGAAAATTCGCTCGGCAAAGCTGCACTCCGCCAAATAAAAGTCGTCAGAATTACTTCAAATTGAAACCTAAACGGCCACAGGCATTAGGTAAGTACTTCTCCCTTCTGAACTCTCAGTAAATTATAGGTTTTTGGCCGAGTTATTCGAAGTTGAATTATAGTTGATATGATTATTGAAAGGTCATCGTTATTCGCCGAATTTAGTATTGAAATTAGTCCTATTCTCTCAGCATAAAGGTTACAGTTGGAAAGAACTGTCGATTGCAAGTTAAACCTCACCAGTTATATATAAATGCATGCATTTAAGTGCTCATATAAAAATGAGCAATTGTTTTACCTATCAATCAAACGCTATTTCTATGACATTTTTATTTATTGAAATAAATATTATAACAAACTGAAGAAAGAACTACTAGACTGGATCAAACTCTTAAACATAATAATTTATCAATTTGAAATTCATAACTTTTTAAATTCTTATATTGTTACACAAACACATCTTTTAAATATTATTTATGCTATTTTTATAAATTTGTTCTTATTAATATGAGGGATGCACGCTAGGCGCGTACATAGACTAGACCTTAGAAGTGTTGATTCAACTTTTTGCCCTTCATTAAAAGACATCAAAATAGATAAAATTTTCATTTACGATTTTTATATAATTATTATTCAAAATTATTATTTTTAATTATTTTCATCACTTTATTTTATCATCTTAGATTTTTTTATTTATGGCATAACCTTATTTTTTGTGTAAATTTATAAAAAAAATTCACTGAGTTCTTTTTTTTTTTTTTTGTAATAGTCACGATTTTTTTACCTTATTTTATTTTATTAGATTTTCTACTTGTGGCATAACTCTGTTTATAGTGTAAAAATTTTAAAAAAAGGAAAAAAAACTTCCACGAAAGTTTTTTTCCTTTTTGATTTGGTAATTTTTCTTTTTTTTTCTGGTAGAGAATTTTTATAAAAGTTTTTTTCCTTTTTCATAGTCACAAAATTTTTTCCCCTTTTGATTTAAAAAGGATTCCTTCTTAATAATAATATCTTAATATTCTTATACTTTCAAATTCTTTTTGATTTATAAATTCTTCCTCTTCTATAAAAGAATTATAATTGCATAATTTAATTTATCAACTCTACTATATCAACACCTTTGATTCAATGATAAAGAGGTAATAATCCTTTTTCGTATTATATTCTATATATGTTTTTTTATATTTTTATATATATGTTTGAGTTCTTATCTGTTTTTGTTATATTTTATATATTTTATATTTTTATTTATCTGTTCTTTGACCATTAAAATTTAATGTTTTACAGGCACAAAAGTTCATGCTATACTTTTCAATAATTATATATTGAAAAGTAAAAAAATATTTACAACAAGATAAGATCTGTTACATCATAAACGGACGTGTTAATAGTGTTAATCCTAATATTTTATAGTAAACAAGGAGATTGACATTGGGTTTAATGATACCATTATATTTCAGGAATGCAGCAATCACTTTTCTGTTGTTACTTTTTCAAACAATTTTATTTCGTTTGAATATGTAACACAATCTTCTGATGGAACAATCTTTGGTAATTTTTTAGATTTCATCAACTACTTTAACATTCAATATATGCATAATACTTTACTCATATTTACTTAGCAAAATATACTTTGTAGATATAGAGGGTATTTGGCTAAGCTTATTAGTTGGTCAAACTAGCTTATAAGCACCTTTTATTTTATCTATGCATTTGATAAATACTGAAAGTGATTATAAGTCAAAATAAGTAATAAGTTGGTCACTCCCAACTTATTATTTTATAGTTATAAGCACTTTTGGTTTGACCAAGTCATTTACAATTTTCTCCTTGATATTTTTATGTAATCTCCAAATATTTTTTCATAAATAAAATTTTAAACACTATTCATAATTCCACTTCCACCCCTGTTCTTCAAAATCTAAAGTTTCATCCACCTCTTCAATGTCAACAACAATTATGCAGTTTTTTATGGCATTATTTGGGGTAACAAATTTCTCTCTAATGTTATTTAGGAGTTCTTCAAGTTCTACTGCTAAACATAGGACCCTTCTTTAACTTGACATCAATATCATTGATTTATGGATTTGGTAAAGCATGAAACCTTCTCCTACTTCTTTATATTCTAAGATATTTATTATTGATTTTTAAGAGCTAATCAAATTGAACAAAAATATTAATAATAAACACAAAATATGAAAATTTAAAAAAGAAGTAAAATAGAAAACATGTAATCCTTTGACATTTGGATGACAACTCCTGATTTGATCGTTGAGAATATGTATGACAATTGAATATTTTAGTTTAATTAGAAACAAGAAAAAACGTTAAGTATTTATTTTTTTCCTATACAAATCTTGTGTACTATTTAAGTATATTTTACTAAAAATATAAGTCAAATTATTAATTATTATGTAGTATCTTATGGTTATATTTTAGCTTACATAAAATAATTTATATTCATAAAAATAATTTTATCTAATCAATATCATATTAAAAGTAAATGAGACACAAATTATTTTGTATTGGAGTTAAACTGAAATTTAAAATCTTATAAAAATCATGTTGTTAGTAGTTTAAATAATTTGAAGGACGTTTAAGTAAATTTAATTTTTTTAAAAATGCTTATCAGCACTGTAAGTTACCAAACACTTCAACTGTTTATTATTAGTTTCAGCACTTTTATCCAAACACGTAACTGTTTATTTATTAAATCAGCTTCAGCACTTAAAAATGTTTATCAATACTTAATACTTATTAACTACTTTAAATCAACTAAGCCAAACGGGCTCATAAGCACGAAGGTCCTTATAAATGTTGATTGAACTTTTTGCCTTTCATTAAAAGATTCTAAAATAGATAAAATTGTCATTTACTATTTTTCTCAATTAGTTGTTATTTAATTAGCATAGATTTTTACTAATTTGTAAAAAGTAAAACTCCTAATATTTAGTATTTTAAAATTAAGTTATTATTAAATATAAAAAGTACGAAGTCTCATAGCAAAATATAATTCACCTTTTTTATTTTTTTAAAAATAGATTTCACACTTGACAAAAGAGTTATTTAATTATTTTTTTAATATTTAGGATTTTAAAATTAGCTAAAATTTATGTATTAAATTCTTCCTTGTTTGAAATATGTAGAAAATATTAATATTTATATATACATATAATGCATGCATTTAAATGCTCATATAAAAAAAATAAAAATTTACCTTTCAATCATGTTATTTCTATGACGTTTTTGTTCATTGAAACAAGAATTTAAACTGAAGAAAGAACTACTAGACTGAATCAAACTCTTAAAATATGACCATTTATCAATTTGAAATTCATAATTTTCTTTCTAAATTCTTAATATTGTTACACAAACACAACTTTTAAATATTATTTATACTATTTTTATAAATTTATTCTTATTAATATAAGGGACATTCACGGAGTGCGTATGTATAAACTAGTATAGATGTTTGGAGTATTTTCAATATTTTAAGTTTAAAAAACATTAGCTTTTCAGCTTTTCCATCTCTAACATTTTGTTTGGATTGTGGTTAGCCATGATTTCATAATGTACAGTACTGTATTGTATGGTATTGTACTGTACTGTAATGTAATGTAAGTATAATGTTTGGATAGATTGTATCGTTTGCTGCTGTTTAATAACATTTTTATTGTTTGTTTTGACTGTATCATAACTGGTAAATTTATTAAAATGTCCTACATTATTTTATATGTTAAATTCATCAATAATTTCTTATAAAACAATCTAAGACAATTTTTTCTATAAATATATTAAGTTGTTAATAAATTCATGCAAATTCTAATAAAATTAATAAAAAACAGGTCAAAATAAGTGAACAGGAATTTCAACAAAGAGCAAGCAAACTTGTTAGAAGTTTAAGAAATCAAACCTAGAAAGAGAGAAGACTGAACAAAAAAGAGAACTGAATCCAGAAAATTATAGAGGGTAAGATTTTTGGGTGAAGTTAAATAATATAGAATAAAAAAAAATTATATAATATTAAGTAAGGACATAATTAAAAAAAATCAAAATACAATAAAATTACATCAAATTAATAATTTAATAAAATAAAACTTTTTATAATTACCTAACATAAAATCATACCATATGATATATTTTAAATAACAATACTTTTAGTAACCATATAATCCTATACCATACCATGAGTGACCGCCACCCAAACAAAGGGTAAGTGGCCAACTAGAAAAACTCACTGGCCTCTCAGTTCTCCTACTTGTCTGACGTTCCTGGCTTTCTTGGGTTCAATGCTCGTAAAGGTCAGTTCACTTGCTCTTCTTCCCTTTTATACATCTCTCTCATCTATGGACTTGGATTGTTTCTTTCTTGAAGCTTGAAACGGGTAGGTGTAAAGGGGTGAAGGTTTGGCCGGTTGGGGGCGGCAGGTTTAGGTTTTCCTTTTTTCCAATCTATTTCTTTTCAGCATTTGTCTGTATCTGCAATGTCTTTTGACCTTAACACAGTAATTTTGGTGATTAGAAAAAGCAGATATGTGAGAAGAACTATGCAGTTGCTTTGTTCTACGTGATTTCACGCACACAGCAGGTCTTTTTCTTTATTATTGTAACTACTCCTCCTTCCCAATTTTAGGTGTCCAGACGCTGAAACACAGGAAGAGATGAATTTTTATTCTATTAAACAGAAGCGGGGTAAAAGTGTTAGTAAATTTGAACCTTCTCTAATGTAATAGTTTGTCTATGATACTCTTTCTGTAGAACTATTAAATGTTGTAGCCCAAGAAACTTTACATCAAGGAAAGTTGCACAACTTTGGGACAACTCCAAATTGAAAGTATAACACTTGTTTTGGTATACTATGTTTATTCCATGATATAGAATTAGTATTGGAAAGGTAGATGAATGCATTACTCCTGGAAATCGAACAAAGATAACACTGTTTTATGACAGAAGTAGTTTGATGAAATCCCTAAGTTATGCGGATAATAGTAGGCACAAACCTTCCGCTTGTCTCATCCTTAATTTTATTGTATTGTAATTCAATTATAGTCTTATAATTAAAAAAAAAAAATTCAAATCCTCCTCTGCTAGTCAAGTTAAAGAGTATTACCTTTATTACTCCGTGTATTATGATTTGTATGGCATCGTTTGACTCTGCAGAAGTTAAAGAAAGAAAAGGAAAACTTTTGGAACTTGTGGCTTTAAACATGCCATAACATTTTTGTGAAGTCTTGAACATGCCTAGTCCTAGCATAGTCTTTCTCATGTATTGGAGCTAACACACTTCTTTTGTAAACTTTGGCATTTTCTTGATACCTCTTTAATGAAACTTCTTACTTCATTTAAAACATGGCACAACACTTGTGTAGCTATAAAGGCTTCTCGTTAATGTAAAACAGAAAGTTTAAGATTTAATTGTTTCCAAATATAAAGAAGGTGTCATTCTTTTTTGAATGGGCTAATAAGAAAATAGTGTTATACAAATTGTAACAGAGAGAGAATTATGGACAACTGATCTCCGAGGTTACTTTGTACAAGACAGACTTGTTTGGCTATCAGCTTATAAAGAAATAAGCACTTGTTGCTTCCATGCAAAAATAGTAAAAGGATAGGCTGAAGAGCAGAACATTAGACGCACTCAAGGGTGGCCTAGTGGTCAATGAAATGAGAATAGAACCATGAGGTCTTCGTTTTATATTTCAGCAGAGGAGAAAACAGCTCTAGGTGATTTTTTTTCACATTTGCCTAAGTCGTGGTGGGTAGAGATGTAGAGTTACAAGTATTTTTGTTGGTGGGAGGTAGTAGATATTCATGGAGTAGTCTAGGTGCGCATAAGTTGTCCCGGACAACTTGTCATAAAGAAAAGAAGAAGAAAAGGATAGAACTTTGGGCAATGCATGTAGTACACAAACAAAAAAGTGCATTAGGTGTCAATATTTGAATCTGTCAAGACTGCAGTTTTTCTTCTATGGCTAGGTGCTAGCCACATGATGAAAGTTGTCTTAGGGATTCCAAGGTGAAGCCAAAATGAACTTTGAAAGTTTGGCGTCGTTTTACTTGTTATTCAGTTGGTCATAAGCTTTTGTAACATAAAATTGATTGTTGAGCGGACAACTATATGCACGATCAAAGTCGGATGTGTTAGATTGTAGAGAAAGGAGAGTGAAGGAGATAAAAGCAGACAACTATCTAGTTCTCCTAGTAGGTCATATCTAGTTTGCACAATCTCCAGCACAATATATTTCTCATTAACGCCAAGATGCTTGAAAAGTTGTTAGTGGCATTAATTAGCATTAATGTTGATATGTTGAGATGGCCGAGTTGGTCTAAGGCTTCAAATTAAGGTTCTGGTTCGAAAGGGTGTGGGTTCAATACCACTCTTAACACTACCTACTGAAAAATGATAGGACGATGGCCATTAAGCTAGTGCTGGGAGGGCTAACTGTTAACATAATTAGTGCATATGCACTGCAGGCGGGTTTGGACGAGGAGGTCAAGAAACTCTTCTAGGAGGAGTTGGACGAGGTTGTGAGAGGCATCTCGCTTACCAAGAACCTAATTTTAGGAGGTGATTTTAATGGTCACACAGGGACCACTTCGAGAGGATATGACGATGTACATGGCGGTTTTGGCTTTGGGGATAAAAATGAAGGAGGAGTTTCGCTCTTACACTTTGCGAAAGCTTTTGAGTTGGTCATAGCTAACTTTAGCTTCCAGAAGAGGGACGAGCACTTGGTGACCTACTGTAGTATGGTGGCTAACACTTTGATAGACTACCTGCTCCTTTCCTCCTTATTAGTAGTAGTATTTAGCAATTGCATAGTTTCTTATTTTTCTATGTGCTTTTATCTGTCATTGCATTTGCTTTGTACCTTGATATTTTGCTACCATATTTTCTTGCAACTCTGCTTCAAGTAACTTCTCTTTTGAGCCGAGGGTCTATCTGAAACAACCTCTCTACCCCCACAAAGGTAGGGGTAAGGTCCGTGTACATCTTACCTTCCCAAGACCCCATTTGTGAGATTACACTGGATATATTGTTGTTGTTAATAAAAAATGACAATTGGGTGGTTTCTTTCAATTTGGCGGAATTCTATTAGTTTGGTCTGCTCATATTATTCTTCTTTTTCAAGTTCAGAATTATTAAGCATAATTAACATTTGACGAAGTGCTCCTTATTTTGTGTTCACTTCAGATTGACTTTTGGAGGGCAAAAGAGGACGAAGAGTAAATATTTTCTTTTACTTGGGAAATTCCAGCTTTCCAGGTTATTTCGTGGTTGAGTGGTCAGTCATCTGATTGTACTATTTCCAGCGTCTGGCAACTCTATACCTAGAAATTGTCTAAGCAGTCCAAAGAAAAATGTAGAGGAGCAATCGGACTTGAAAATAAGCCTTTGATGATTTCCAGATTGGTGAGAGCCATATTGGTACTCTTCAAGGGCCCTTTGATTGATTGATTCTAATTTGGATAAGAATTTTTAATCTGTTCTCCAGATGGTAGAATCTTCTATATTTATATACAGGATTTTAGCATAACTTGGTGGTAAGAGTATAATAGCCTTATACTGAAATGCTGAGGAGGGTAAAAGAAGGTTGCACTGTTTCGATATTGAATTACCATCAGAAGCGTACTCTTGTGAATGTAAAGCTAAAATGGGTTAAAGATAGTGTCTTGGACGGTGTAGTAGCTGGAGGTAGAGAACTAAAGGCGGGAACTACACTAGTTTCGATCATTGCCTCACAATCCAGTTCTGGTCTTCCTATCTACCATCTCCAAAGCAAGCATGGGCAGCTTGGGCTCCCTCGTGACTTGAAAGTCTCCACTTTCCTTAGGCGATACCCAAATATTTTTCAGGAATTTTCTTGTCGTGATACTGCTGGCACTCCTGTTCCGTGGTTCAAATTAACTCCTGAGACCTTAGAGTTTCATCATGAAGAAGTTATTGTTCTCCGCCAGTGCAGCACGTATATTGTTAATAGGCTGAGAAAGCTTTTGATGATGACCAACGAGAGGATGCTTCCTCTTCAGACAGTGGATCAGTTAAAATGGGATTTAGGCTTGCCACATGATTGTGGTAGTTCATTGATTATAAAATATCCTGAGCTGTTTAATTTGGTGGACCTTCCTGATGGTCGTGTCGGTCTGAAGCTTTTAGCATGGGATCACAAATTAGCTGTTTCCCATTTGGAGGCAAATTCTGCAAAGGAAAATGGGACCTTGATGTTTCCTATTGGATTCACCCGGGGTTTTGGATTAAAGAGAAAATGCATGGAATGGTTAGAGGAATGGCAAAAGCTGCCTTATACTTCTCCTTATGTAGATGCCTCTCATTTGGACTCAAGGACAGATGTGTCAGAGAAGAGGATAGTTGGAGTGTTTCATGAGCTTTTGCACCTCACCTTACAAAAGAAAACAGAGAGGAATAATGTTAGCAATCTTCGTAAGCCATTGGAATTGCCTCAGAAGTTCACAAAGGTCTTCGAGAGACATCCCGGGATTTTTTACATTTCTATGAAGGGTGACACGCAGACTATTGTCCTTAGAGAAGCTTATGATCGCAATGAACTGATTGAGGAGCATCCCCTTGTTCATATAAGGGAGAAATTCGCGAATATGATGAAACAAGGTTTTCTAGATCGTAGTAGAGGGTTATATAAAGACAATAGCCAAGGTCCAAAAGAGGAGTCATTGACAAGTAGTTTTGTTGGTGAGACCTGTGGAACTATATATTACTCTGATAAAGGCTCAGATGCTAGTGTGCGTTTAGAACATGAAGCGAAGTAGATAAAGGTCCTTCAAGAATGTTGAAGTTATAAGCTGAGAGGTGATTGGATTGACTATTACAGGTTCTTAGAAACACGTGGAAGCAGATTGGATATGCTCTTTGCATACGAATAACGGTAGATAGAGGTCCTTAATGAAGTACTGTTGAAGCTAGAAGCTGAGAGGTGATTAGCTGTAACTTTGAGATTCTCATTTCTCATCTAAATCTGCAAAAAAGTTCTTCATAACGTTGAGGAAATCTTCGCTTATGATGTGGTCCTTATTTAGTTATTCAGAACAAATCAAAGAAGACAGCTATTTTATATCAAGAAGAGGGAATTAACTAATGCAACTGAAAGATGAGCTAAGACTGTGAATTACTCCCTTAATGGCATCATATCAATGTGTAGTGTTGATGGTCCTTCGTTCTCTAAGAAGTATTTAGCTAGTAAGTTCATTTATCTAATTTTAGTTTCTGAAGGCTGGAGGAAGGCTTTGAGAGTCTGTGTTAGATATAGTATGCTCTTGTTGTTCTTCGAGAATGCTATGAGACAGTGTATGTCAGTGTTGTCACCAAGTTCTCTCCATCATACATCATTCATTCTTTTTCATTTTAATTTAGATTTTCAGGTTCCATGAATGAATCTGAGCCAATGTGGAAAAGAATAACTTTTAAGATGTCCGTGAAATGGAGACAATACTAAAAATCGTTTGAAAACCAATTTTATATATATATATATGCATGTATGTTATTCCTTTCTCTTCCCAGCCCCCACACACATTTCAAGAGAATTTGAAATGAGTTTAACTTTATATCTTATTTAGCTTCAATATCAAAGAAAGGATGTCTTACATTTGGCTGTTTGACAGTATGATGTAATTTCTTTCAGTACTAAAAAGCACTTGTTAAACAATTTATATGTACAAGAAGTCCACGGTGGTTGTTGGCATATGTACCCCCAAAATGATTAAAAAGAGATGCCAAATTTGTTGAATGAAAGTAAGGGGTTATTGACTTGTTTCACAAACATAGCATCTGTTACAAAGAATGATGCCTCTCTTGTCAATTCCATGAGCAAAATCTTCCTAAGTGTAACAGCTATTCCCGGATCATGAAAAGGTCGTGGTAATTATGCAATCCAGCTCTGAACTTGTATTATAATATAATAGGAAAAAAAACACTCAGAAAGCGGAGTCTTGGTCATTCTATTAATCTATTACTAGAAATAATTAGCGAAACTAAAACTAGAACTTGAGAACATGGAAAGAAACAACATCTTTGGTTTCACTTTATCTGTATGAATTAGTATTTTGCTTTTTATATGGGGGTTATAACTTGAATTTAATTAGCCTTGAAATGTGCATTTGCAAAGAGAGTGTCAACTTTGCCGTTTGGTTTGCTAATTACCTTTAGAAGTTAAGTTGAAATTAGCTATTCTTTAAAGCGGTCCCCCTTAATACTTGTCTACCAATATCAAACTACTTTCAACTTTTGTATTCATAAAGCAAGTACACAAATTTGTATCCATCAAAAATTTTGGTTGCTGCTTTAATATTGTAGCTAATGGTTTTTTCAATGTTTTCATTATTCTGTTCTAGTGATAAAGGAACCATGCACATTCATTCCATGTTTACCCAAGATTGCCTTCCCAACTTGGGGGAATAACAAAAAAACAACATCAATTTTCATGTTTTTAATCCGGTTACAGAAGAATTGTGAAAGTCTTGATAATTTCCAGCAATCAAACCTAAATATTGTTGAAACCAAACTCAAAATTTTCAATAAGCATTAAAAAGGCACAAATTTAAAAATTAATACTTGAAAACTAAAAAAAGACAGCCGTTGTACTAAATTTTCGTTATGCGCGGAATATGAACGAGGACTAAGCCACATGGGTCTGTTATACGCAATCGAGACTATTTTCACGAAGCTAATACTTGAAAATAAATTAAAATGAAATCTAAATATCGCCTAAACTTTTCAAGTATTCCAAAGGAGGAATCTTGCACCTAACCAAAATTTTTGATTTATGAGAAAAAGAAACAAAAAATCAAGATAAACAACTGAATTAAATTTTTGGTTATGCCTTATCTCATTTCTTTTTCACATAATCCCCGAGATAAAATATAAGTAAACAAAAAGAGATTAAATGATCTAAATATTTTTACTTTTCAATATTAGCATGAGTATAATTGTGAACATAAATATATAACAAGATGGTATTTATTTTAAATTTATATGAGAATATGTTCAAAATTTAAATATCATATGATATCAGGAGTTATTGTTTTCATGTCATTGAAATGAGAACATGATGATTTGTGATTTATTTTATTTTTTTCCATTATTATTTTTTTAAAGTTTGTTTCATTATTCGAGTTATTAAAATTTTATGACCTTTACAGAAGAAATTTGTATTTTAATAAACAAAGAATCTGAAAATGCCATTTTGTTTTTTTTAAAAAAGAGAAATATTTACAAATTGCGAGGCGAAAAGAGACCTTACTGAAAACACAAAGTAGCATGATGCAAATTTGTAGAGAAAACAATTTTCTCCCTCAGAAACATGAAGCTAAGATCTCACATTCTCACTCTCCATTAGCAAAAACCTTCACTGAGCTTCCATTGATATTTACCATTTCCTATCACAATCCAACAAACCCTCTCGAAATGTTTCAATCCTTCTGATCTTTTCAACAAATTCCACAACTCCATTCCCAATTAATTCTTCTTCCAAATGTCAGCCCCTAATAAACCTTCCCGTGGTTTCTCATTCTTTAACATCACCGCCGGCATCGGCGGCGGCGGCCGTGGCAGAAGATCCAATGCGACGGATCTACCACAACCCCAGCTGAAGCTGGAAACGGATAGAGAAGTGTATAGACCCGGTGATCCGGTAACCATTACTGTTGAAATCAAGAACCCAACTACATCTTGTTCTTTGCTTATTGAAAAACTTAGTTTTGAAATTAAAGGGATCGAGAAATTGGATACCCAATGGTTCTCCACAACTAAACCGTCTCCTGATTCTAAGCAACGCAGAGGTTCTTTCTTGAATTTCCTATATGTTTTCTTTTCTTATTTAGACATCTCTTTCTATTTCTCAATCCACATTTATCTGTGTCTTTCTGCATTTTATTTACTCAATCCCATTTTTGTTGTCTTAGTTTGACCAAAGATGACATATCATTAAGAGAAGAGTTGAAAATCTTACTCAGTTACCAGGTTGGAGTTCTCCCTACCCTGTTACCTTGGTCTGCCAATTGCCAAATTGAAGTTCTCCCTACCCTGTTACCTTGGTCTGCCAATTGCCAGGTTGGAGTTCTCCTACCTTACCTTGGTATGCCTTTGGGTACTTCCTAAAAGGAGGGTCGAGAAAAGGCTTATAGGTCGGTAGATGAGGTACTTGTCAAAAGGGGGAAAGGAAGTATTAATCAAGAGTAGAGTAGCATTTCCACCTACTTCATTTCCGTATTACAAGCTTCAGCTCGTGTGATAGGCAAGATACGAAGACTAAGAAACTATAGTTGATGGAGCAAGGGGACATCACCTAATTAGTTTGAAACTTGTTACGTCTCCAAAGAAGTGGAGAGAGGGGCTCGGAGTAAAAGGTCTTCAGGTCTTTAATAAAGAATTGCTAGGGAAGTGGCTATGGAGATGGACTAGAGGTGCACTCACTATGGAGAGAGGAAATAGTGGAAAAATATAAAACCTTGAAAAAGGGGGTGGAGGACTAGAAACATCAATAATTCATATTGGTTATGAGCTTTGGAGAGAAACATTATGAAGGGGTTGGATGATTTTAGTGGTAAATATAACTTTTAGGGTAAGAGACAGGAGTAACGTTAGTTTTAGGGGGCAACAGTAGTGCGGGACAATATCAACAAAGCTTAAAGCCAAAGAGAGATGACAATCCAACAGAAATGGAAATCACAAGGGAAGTATCATTTGGGTTCTTCAATTCAGAATGAATCTTCAGGACTGGAAATAGAGGAAACTTCCATATTTTCTTGATATGCTCTACAAACAAACAAAACAATAGAGTCAGGACTACTGGAAATGGGAGTTAGAGAATACTGGCCGTTTCTCTGTAAAATTTTATTATGTTGAGATGCTAACTAGAGATGAATCAGTTTTCCCACACTTATTAATTTGGTTCCAGGGCGCCAAGAAAGGTTTGTGTCTTCATACGGTTAGTGGATAGCGGAGAGGTGTGAAAAGAGTCTAGCTACTTCCTTTACCAACTTATCTAATGTCTTTGTTTCCACTACCTGACAGTGTAGAGAAGAAGTTGGACAAGATTAGAAGAGATTTTCTCTGGCGTGGTAGCAATGATTGGAGGATCTTTCATCTTGTAAGGTGGGACAAGGTGTGGTTGGATAAAAAACGGGTGGGCTTGGAATCAGAAAATTTGAAAATTCATAATTAGTAGCTTACTTATGAAGTGGTTATGGAGATATAACAAAGAACAAAGAACAAAGAAGCTTATGAAGAAGGGTAATATTTGGAAAATATGGGGATCATAGCCCCCGGTACTCGGGTCCTGTGCAATCCACTGATGGTTTAGGCATATGAAAACATATTTGCAGCCTCTAGCCCACTTATGTAGTTAACACAAATATTAAAATTAGTAACGGCAGGAATGCGAGGTTCTGGCAGGATGCTTGAATGGATCATACACCTCTAGTGATTTTTGTACCATGATCATTATAGTTTCAACAACTCCACATGATCTCTTGTCTTTCAATGCTGGAGTGGTAGTAGTTGGTGCATTTCTTTCCGAAGAACTGCTTTGACGAGGAGATTCCCTGGGTAACTCTCCTCTTGAAGGACCTAGAACAAATTTCACATAATAAGGCTGCTGAGTACTGCATTGTTTGGACAAGACAACAGGATGGGCACTTCTCTGTCAATTCGTGCTGCAAGATACTCAATAATGTGGGGGGCAACTCTTATCAATTTGCCATTGAAACAACTATGAAAGTCCAAGGCACCTTATAAAGTTCATTGCTTTATGTGGTTGGTAGCAAGTAATGCATATCCCATGCACATAAACTTTCAGACGGGGTATGATTATATTCAGTAGGTGTTTCTTCTGTAGCAGTGAGGTGGAAAGTGATAGCTGCTTATTTCTTCATTGCCCCGTGGTTTAGTCTCTTTTACTTAATCTTTTCAGGGTGCCACTCTTATGCCTTACACTGTAAGATCTACTAGTCAACTGGAGCCCTAGGCGAATCAGTATAGAATTAAGGAAGATATGGAGCACAATCCCTGCTTGTGTTTGCTGGGTTATATGGAAGGAAAGAAATGCCAGATTCTTTTGAACGGATGACTGATTATCTACAGAGGTTCAAATACAACTATTTATGCCATTTGGCGTGGTATAATCTACAAGATGTAGAGGATGAAGATAGTATGCTAGATTTCACAGGATCTTTACAAAAATGGGGATATGTGCATCGGGAAGCCTTCTTTTTATTTTGTGCAGGAGCTTTATTGCCTTGGCACCATCTTAGTACTAAGCTGATTTGTCTTATTATATATATTACTTGCACTTTCAGGAAAAAATGAGTAAACTTGTATTGAAGTTGGTAGTTAACTATATGTAAGAGGACTCTTCATGGAGAAGTCTTAGTTAGATGAAATAATGGAAGTTTTCTAATTGCTGGAATCCCAAATTATGAAGGCATAGTTATTGAGAATATTTTAAACCAATTTCTTGATAATTCTCTCAAGGCAATAGCATAATTATCAGGAATACTCTATAGAGTTTCGATGATTTTCTTGCCTTTCAACAATTGACATGCATGTTTAGTACTAAAATTACTAAACATGGGTGTGAGGTGCATCTAACAACAAGTCCAAATGGTTGTGCTCATGTCTCATCCATTATGTTGCAACTACTATTCATAAAATATGTGAGATCCTTAAGATCTTCATCAGCTGAGAGGGCACAATCCAAATTTATGTAGGCCTAAAAATAATATGCTACATTGGATGAATGAATTTTCCTAATTATCACAAAACTTCTTTTGGCCAATGGGCTGAAACTGTTGATCTTTTAAGAAAAAGATTCTACTTTTGCTCTGCATTTGTTGTTACTAAAGATATATGTTCTTATATCTTGTTATGCTTTTTGTGATTCTTTGAGATTTAACGTTTTTACTCTTCCAGGTGAGTATGTTTTTATGGACAACTTGGCTCCTGCATTAATATCAAATCAGGTTGTCTCCGCCGGTAGCTCCAGAAAATGTAAGTTTAACCTTTCGCTATACATTATCTTCATGTTTCTTACTCATTCTAATCATATACATGATATTCATTTAGCTCTGTGTTGTTTCTTTTAATGTATAAACATGCAAAGAGCTTTTGCCTAAACGTAGGCAGCAACAGGTGTCAACGTGGTACTATACTAGGTAATATAATAGAAATAAAATTTAGGGTACTTGGTTATGTAATAGCAATACAAAAGAATGTTAGTTTTGTATCGATAGTCAATGTTTGATAGCAGAATCTGGAAGTTTAATAATTCAGTAAAACCGTAAGTGTTTGGTTAAAGATGACAATTTCATTGAGCTCTGTATTTTTATTTGAGTGATGAAGCCGGTCGTGGTAAGAAGGACTTTACTTGGAATCATGTCAAAGCCCTACTACATTGTAGGGAATCAAGGGAAATCTGTTGGAAGGAACTTATTTTAGCAAAACTAGAAATTCTTGAAAAGAACATGACAACCACAAGGCAAAATCCGATTAATCATTTGAATAAATCACATAGCTGAATCTAATTTTGTTTGTAAGAAGAGGACTTTGAGAACCCTAATCACAAACTCGTTAAGATTCCTAATTCTTGTAATGAAAAAGTAATGGAAAGGAAAGAATTATCATAAAATAAGTCCTAAAGCAACTTGGAATCTTGTAATAAAAATAAATGTTGCACGGATCCTTCTTTTGTTCGTATGTACTCATTTCAAGAGTCTAACATGGTGTTAGTACTTTCTAGGAATTCTTCGAATATTCTATGAATTAGAAAAAACTAGACATATACGTGTCCTAGATTTTTTCACGCTATGTTGGCTAGTACTCTTACTCAAGTCCATTTAGCATTGATTAATTACCTAATTAAATTGTACTTATCTAATAACTCAGACCATAGAGGACTAGGTTATTGTTTCGAATCACCGGATCAATATTATTTGTATTGTCTAACCTTTTTCTCTTTGACTATTATGCTCCTGCATCACTGGGTTTTTTGTTACCCAATTAACATAGCACATTATTCTCCAGATCAGCGTATCTCGCAAATTGGATATTACCAACACCATTATGGATTTATTAGTAATTCGCCGTTGTGTGTATAAGTTATCTCATTATACGTCACGACCCAAACTAGATCTGTGACCGGCATCTGACAGCATCTCCTCTGCCAAAGGAACCCTTTTTCCTAGTTCCTGTCATTTTTGATGTGCCATTCATGACACTATCACGTCATGGACACCACTCATACCCAAATATAAATAATTCTAGAATTCTAGCAACCCATAGATTGACATCTCTATAATAACATCAACAGGGTAATTAAGTCAATCTATAAGTCATCACGACACAACGTAAACTCGGTAGGACCAAAAGATTCAGAAATAGCTTGGGAGCCTCTAGGAGTATCAAATACATCATGAAAATCCTTTGGGCGCAACACGGATAACTGAAAAGTAAATAAGAAAGAAATACCATTGAGGCCACTGCAGAGATGCAAGCGGGGCTCATGTTGGAACTGGAGGAGAAGATGCAGGTACTCAGGCGGTGTCTTCAGGTGGAATTGTTTTTGAGAATGGGGAAAAAAAATAAACAGGCCCATATGTGGAAATGTAGTGTTACATAATTAAGTATGCGGTTCTCTCTAACCACTTAAGCTTTTCAAGGAGTTGGTTACACAATTTTAGGAGGTAACAGGTACTCAGTGAATTAGATGAGGTGCGCACAAATGGTCCGGACACCCATTTTACAAAAAGAAAGTCATACTAACCAAAGAAATATATAAAATGGAAAGAGAGTTGAGGATATACCAAAATAATTCCTTGAAGTTTTGCGCCGTTTGTACAAAACTTGGTTAATTAACTTAGGATTTACATGGCGCTAAATACATGTTTTTACTTTCACTTTTAGCATGCACAAAATGATGTTGTCTTGAATGCCGACTACTTGTGGTTAGGTTACTTCAATGCACAGGTTAAACCTCTAATGCAAAAAGAAGTGGATTGACAGAGGACAGCCCATGCCTCATTTTCTGGGGCCAACTTAGCTTTTTTATAGTTGATAATTAATATGCTTGCAGCCTGTATGCATGCACTGCTCATATTTATTTTTATTTGTAAAAGAAAATATTCAGTGATCTGAAGATTTAGTTCATTTGTGGGACGGCGGACCCCGAACAAAGTGTTCAACATTACAAATGCTCCGAACAGTACTGCTTTAAAGGTATTCAAATTTTTTTGACATGGATAAAGGAAGGATCTATTTATTTTGCAGTTATGGTGCGAACAATTCTACCAAGCACCATACCACCATCATACAGGGGTGCAACCATTCGTTACCTTTACTATGTTAGAAGTATTTTATCTGGACGATACTTGATAATGGAAAATGGTCACTTCAGTGAAGAGTCTATACAAGATCTTGCAGAGCTGGTTAGTTCCTTGCTGTTCTGTTCATCTTTCAATCCTTATCATCTTCATTTGATTTGATTCATATTTTGGCTGCTTTCAAGAGTTACCCTGCTTCTTTTGCAACATGCTCTTGTAATTGCATGTCTGATTTTTCTGCGTCATTCTCAATATGCAGAGTGCTATTTGGTCATGTGCTTTACTGTTTACCATTTCTGACATTTCCGGTAGGCGGTAGCCATATTATTCTGTTAATCAGCAGCTTTTCAATCTTGGATTTATTAAGAATGCAGCTATGATTTATTAAGGATGCAGCTATGTTACAGAGTTTACATTGGTGGTAATTGTTGCATTGTTTTCAGTCTCATTGACCTTTGGTAATTGAGAATGGAATTGAGAGAATTTGCTCTTACCTTTAAGTTTCTATTCATTTGTATGCAAATCAATGACTAGAAAATTCCTGTTCCATTGTGAAAAAAAGAAACGAAAAATCACTGCCCACCTGAAATACAAATAAAACATATAATCATTTAATATGAAAATTGATTCCTTACAATGTATCCTTTGACTAAACTATAAAGATAAAAAAACACTACAGCTCCCACCTTTTCTCTCATTTTCTTTTTCAGAGCAAAAACAGGGATTTGATAAATCTATAATCCTTCTTGCGAAAGATGCCAAGGCTTGAGGTTTTAGTATTAGTACAAGTGTACAAGTTTTTTGTTCTTCTGCTTTTGGATTCTAATAGTTTCTGTATCTCAATCCATGCAGGAAACAAGAGTACCACTGCAATTATGGGTAACTCAGAAGAGTAATGGCCTTCAAAGTGACGAAGGGCGTAGTAGTGGTACTATTTTCGTATTCTGAACCTTTAAACTCATTCTCTGTTCTCTGGTTCGTGATTTAACTGTTGAATTTTGCATGAAAAACTCCAAGTCTAAAATCATGATGAGGTCATTGTTTCTTTGGAAAATATCTTCAGTAACACGGGAATACTGTTTGGGGTTGGGGGGGGGGGCAGCAAGGATTGTGACAAGAAAACAAAGTCGGTAAATTTGGTTCCTTTGAGGAACCACATTATACCCATATCTAGTATTGTTCTTTTACTTTGGTTACCTTATTATTTTTTTCTTTCAATATTCTTTTTTCTTAGTATTTTCATCAGAGCTTCTTGCACCGTGTATTTCTCGGACCTGTTTTGAAATGTTTTTCTTGAGCCGAGGGTTGGAAACAATCTCTCTACCTGACAAGGTAGGGATAAGGGATGTGTACACTCTACCCTCATTAGACTCCACTTGTGGGATCACACTGGGTTTGTTGTTGTTGTTGATTCTTGCATATATGGTTTCCACATTATATGGAAGTTATAAAATACCTATGAGCCCCTTAAAGAAAAAACATTGTTTTACTTGTTGTATCATATGATGACTTTTCTGAAATCTTTTTATCTGGCAGAACTTTCTTTTCCTGTGACCAGTCATATTTATTCCTACAGTGATGACAAGTCAAATGATGTACAATTACGTTACTTTGCACAACTTAATATGATATGCTGAACTGATCACTTTTAAATGGCTATGCATATCTTCTTTGTTCTTTTCTTTCTTGGCTTCTCAGTTCTGCAAATTCCACCCTTTTGTTTTTTGGAAATACTTTTACTTTTATCTGTGGCATGATCATATTGTGCTTTTCGATTTAACAGGGATTGTTCCTGCTTCAACTCTGCTTTTGGATGTTTACTGGAAAGAGATGGATGCAGATTCTGACTGGGTAAACCATTCTGTTGCCAGTTTTACTTATTATTCAGTATGCTTCACGTGATAAAAGAAAGAATTATTAACTGTATTAAGATTCACTAGAATTTGAAAGAATAAAAACATAAAAGATGGTGCAAATAATAAAAGATGATATTCTAGTGAATATTACAACGACAACTACTACAACTCAATCCCAAACTGTTTCCGGGAAAAAGTAGACATGAATATTTTTCATCCCTTTTATTATTCTCCTCCTTTCCAATATGACAACTAAACTTGAAAAGCCTAATGTCCTTCATAACGCCCCCCCCCCCCCCCCCCCCCCCCAATTGCTGGCCAACCTTAGACAAATGTTTACTTTCAGTGTAGCTTTCCAACTCCAGATGTTGAAAGACCAAAGTACCCTTCTATTTTCCTAAGGCAATGAGGCCTGAAAGTGAAGAAGAGGATTTTTCAATTCTTCTCCTTTTCATGCAGAAGAGGAACAACTGAAATATTTCCAGTACTCTTTGAATTAATCTCCGGGCTTCACATCAACCGGGGGAAAAGCCATAACCCATTACCTCAGTCCCTAATATAGAGCTTTGGCCACAATCTTGGGAGTAGAAGTAGGGTCTCTACCCACAGTCTATCTTGGGATGCCACTGGGAGCTAAATCAAGGTCAAAGAACATTTAGGATGCAGTTTTGGAGAAGAGTGAGAAGAAGTTGTTTAGATGGAAAGCACAATATTTGTCCCTGGGAGGCAGGGTCAAATTGATTAATGCAGTTCTTGATGCTCTCCCAACATATATGCGATCCTTATCTCCGATCCCCTCAGGTGTAATCGAAACACTGGACAAACTCAGAAGGTTTTTCTTCTGGCAAGGAAACAAGGGAAAAAAAAATTTCCATGTAGTAAAATTGAAATGATTAGTAGTAAAAGACAAGGTGGTCTTGGTATCAAATATTTGAAGAATCTTAGTAAGGCTTTAAAATTGAAATGGTTGTGGAGGTATGTCCAGGAACACATTCTGTATGGGGAAGTGTGATCCAGTGTTGTGAAAAGCGCCCAAGCGCGCGCTTAAAGCACAAAGCGAGGCGAGGCGCAGCCTGTGCGCTTTTTAAATTTGAAGTGAAGTGATCTGAAATAAGCGCACACTTTGATCACTGAAGCGAGAAGCACAGCGAGGGAAAAAAGCGACAAAAGCGCGCTTAAGCGAGGTAGTTTAATTTTAAAATAAAAGTAAGGTCGGCGGCTAGGTTTTCTCATTAAAATATACACGCGACCTCTTCTAGCTACTGCTTCTCTCTTCTTCTTGCGATACTATTGTGTGCTGCTGCTTTGAGCCTCTTGACATACTGGTAAGTTCTGTTCTTTCTCTTCTCCTTTCCTTCTCTCTTCTTCTTCTCCTGTTCTTCTTTCTCTTTTCTATTTTTTTCTCTTCTTCTTCTCCAGTTCCTCTCTACTCTTTCTCTGTTTTTCTCCGTTGCTGCTGGATGCTGGTTGCTTCTTTCTTCTTTCTGTGTTTTTTTTCCTCCTCTGTCTCTGTTTTTTTCCCTCTTCTTTCTCTGTTTTTTTACTCTTCTTTCTCTGTTTTTCTGTTTTTCTCTGCTGCTGAGGGAGTGTAGCAGCCAGTAGCACACTTTTATTTTCAATGGCATCGAGTCAAAAAATAGATCCCGCTTGGGCGTATGGAACTGCAATGGGCAATAACTTTCACTTTTTAATTTAAGAATTGAAAGATTTGTTTAATATGTTGTTTCTATTTGAGTTCTTTGTTATTTATCTATGCATATTTAATATTTTTTTATTTTTGTATTAAATTGCGCTTTAGTTGAAAAAAGCGCGCGCTTCACTTCACACTTCTCGCTTCGGTGAAGCGAGCCCTCGTCGCTTTTTCCCGCTTTGCGCTCTCCAAAACACTGGTGTGATCAAATTCAAGTATGAGGAGCTGGACTTTTGGGCCACCAAGGAGGTCAATAACCCATATGGTGTAACTGTTTGGAGTTCAATCAGAGCATGGTGAACTTTCTTAAAGAGCCACTCTGTTATCAGGGTATATAATGTTTCATAGGTGGTTGGGAGACAAAAGTTTGGAGGAGCTATTCCCTGACATGTTTACTCTAGCACAACATGAGAGCAAAAAAGTGGCTGAAATGTGGTCTCTCCAGGCTAGGAGTTCATTTTCAAAAGAAGTTTGAATGACTGGGAAATACCTAGAGTAGTTGATCTTTATAAACATTTGGAATCTTTCCAAGGTCTGAAGGATGGGTTGGACTGCTTGTGGTGGACCAGGCACAATAAGGGGCACTACAAAGTGAGTTTAGGCTTAAGATCATGAACATGACTGAGCCACAGACCTCTAAATGGCCATGGAGACAAATTTGGAAAGTTAAGATACCTCATAACGTTGCATGCTTTATATGGTTGCTAGCCAAAGAGGTTGTCTGTCTTGACACATGAAAATTTGAGAAAGAATGGTATTATCTTAGTTTCAAATTGCTGCTTATGTGGGGAAGTAGCTGAGACTGTAGGACATTTGTTTTCACATTGCAGAATTACTGATCAGTTATGGAAGACTTTTATCACTCTCAGAGACATATGTTGGACAATGCCTAGCAAGAATGTTGACAGTCTTTCTAGCTGGGAGGAGGCTGGATTGGGGCAAGGAATAGAAGCTACTGGAGGATCATTCCAGTTTGTATATGGTGGATTATCTGGAAAGAAAGGAACTCGAGATGTTTTGAGGATAGAAATAGCACTCTACAAAAGATCAAACAAGACTGTATTTTGCTATTTTGTTTTGGTCTACAAAGAATTCCTCTGTAGACGAAGAATCAATTCTAGAAGTCCTTGACTCATGTTAGGAATTTATTTTCTTAGCTTCTTAGCCTTAATAGTTTTTCTTTTGTAAAGGGGTTTTTCAGTGTTACCTTATTACTGGTTTATAATACAAAATTGTTACCTGTTAAAAAAATTTCTTCTCATTTTCTTTTCATCTTTAAATAATAAAATTGAATTTCTATGAGAATTGATTAAGAATACAGAGTAGAGGACCGTGTCAGGCTAGAAGAAATAAATTACTATATGGAGCTCTCCAGTATTGTTATTACTTATTTGATTGTGAGCTTTTACCAAATTCTTTTGCACTGTCTAAACATCAACCAAATTGTCTGGACTAGAACCCCTAGATGCCATGGGCTCTCCTAGAAGCAATTAGTCCAATTAAAACATTTGTCAACATGAGAATTCAAATTAGGAGGATAAGTAAGACATGCTTTTTTCAGCATAAATGTCCGATGTAATTCAACAAATATAGCATTAACACCCTAGAAGTAGAATCGCTTGGGTTTCGTTAGCCATCATCAGTTAGGAATGGAGCAAGGTCTGACAGTGCAAGAAATGTAAGAAGAGAAATGAAAGATTTTATCCATCATGTTTGTGGACTTCCAATTTCCTGGAGACTTTGGGATCTCGATATCCTTGTATGACATGGATTTACACTAGGAAGAATGGATGTTCAGCGAAAGCAGAAGAGAAAGCGAAATCTATCTTCTTTAACTTTGTACTTGCCAAGAGAAAACAATGTTATGATTCTAGACTAGCAGAACCCTCTTTAATTTCTTCCTCTCTGTCTATTCCCTCCCTTTATTTTCTTCTGCCACTTGTTATCTGTTTCTTTTTCCCTGGAAGGATCTGGTTATGCCAATGTAGTGCCTTAAGTTGATAGTTTTATTGTAGAATAGTCAAAAGATGACGAGAACAGAGAGCGTACCTGGAGAGAACATGTTGGGTTGTTGACGTGATTTTGTGTGTTCTGCAGGCTAAAATAAATGAAACTTTTGATGGTGTGGAAGAAGGATATGAAAGTTCAAGGGATGAAGTTTCATCAGTTTCCTCCTATAATCCCATGAAAGATAATATACACCGGACATTTGGAAGCTCATTATCCTTGCGGTCTTCCTTGGCAAGGTCTTCAAGCAAAGATATTCCCCATTTTGAAGGACGGTCAAGCATATCTTCACAACTGGCACTTCCACAGATAGCTGTGGCTGATGTCTTGTATGATTCTAATGGGGGTACGACGAACAAAACCATGTATACATACATATGATGCGTCTTTATCACTGAAATAGTTTCAGAGAATAATACTAGTCTCAGAAAACTTATATCTGTTTTCATGGTTCAATGGATTAATGTCTTTGACTAAACAGGCTTTCTTTGTTTCTATGCTCTTTTATTTTCCAATGGAAATGTTACAATGCCTCTTAATCAAGCTGGCTTTTATTTTATTCTAACCAAACAAAAGCTGAGGGTTTTATTTATTCTCCCAGCAGATGTTTTGTCCCCAAGTCAACAGCTAAATAGTACCAAGGCCTTATCCAAATATGATGATTCGATGGTACCTTCTGTCTCAGGCATGGGTGAATCTGGAGCATGTAAATCGAGCTTGCACTTCTATATATCTAATTAGTATTTGTTACCTCCATATACTCCAGCTGATGATTTGTTAACAAAAGATCCTTCATGATAATCGGTCGCCAACATTTTCTGCAGCAGAAGGGTTTATTCGAGGGAGATCTTACAACATTAGACTGGATGACCAAGTGCTTTTAAGATTTTCTCCAAAAAATTCTGAGTCAACATACTACTTCAGTGATATGGTAATTGTATTATTCAGTGTATTGCCCCTTCCATGTTAGTGCTATTAACAATGCCTATTTGCACCTGCCTGGTTGGAAACTTATACCGTCAATTTATACTTTGGCGACAGATAGGTGGAACCCTGACCTTTTTTCATGAAGAGGGTTCTAGAAGATGCCTTGAGGTAGTCCTATATATCAAAATTCATGCTTGTAATAAGCCTTAGACATGCAGTTTATTTATTAGTTTACGCATTCTGGAGTTTACTGGTCCTTTTTTTTGCCTTCTAGCTTTCAATAACACTGGAGATGACCGAGACTATTAGCCGACGCTTTGTACATCCTTCACGGAGACATGCTCCTTCAATTACTAAGGTATTCTTAAAGTGATACCAGTACTATACCTGTTGATGATTCTTTACAACTCTTTGCATGAAAAAGCAAAAGTGTTTTGACGGATTTATTTAGAAGAGATAAACACTTGAGCTCCTTCATTTGGTGATTAGTCACCAATGCATTTTGAATTATTCAGGTTCATAGTGATCATCACGAGGTGGTTGCTGATTTAGTTCAGACAAGCTTCCTTTTTTCCATTCCGATGGATGGTCCTATGTCTTTTTCCACTCACTATGTATCCGTACAATGGGCTCTTCGATTTGAATTCTTTACCACTCCCAAGAATGTTGACTGGTCAAGGTATGTATTTGCTTCATGTAACAGGAATGTTTTGCTGGCTTGATTGCATAATTCATTGATCAAAGACTTTGGAGTTTTCTTTAAGAGGGTGCAGAAAAAGAGCAAAGCACATTACAGGAAAAGTCTCATTAAATAGAGGCTTGCAGACTTAACTAAAAAGCTGAAAAAGATCACGGACAGTCAAAGGGTCTAGAAGTACATCAGCTCTTCAGCTACTTCAATGGCCTCTTTATTTCCACCAAATACGAGGATTTAAGAAATTTGAATGTGATTATGCACAATCTTTTTCTGATTCAACCTTTTATTACTTTCATGTCGGAGAATCCATGAACAATATGCTAGCTGTTGAATAGAACTGCAGACCACTAATTACGTACTAGTGATCTCCATTTTAGTTCAGGCAAACCATCAGACTAAAGGTTCAATTGTAAATGTCATAAACCTTCGGAATAAACATATGCCAAATTCGCTAGGAAACTCACATGGAAGAAGATTCTATCACTTCTTCGTTCTAACTTAAGTAGCACTGACTGGCCAATATTTATCTATGTTCTTAATATCATTTGGGGTAACTCTTCATGAACCACTTCCCTAATAAAAGATGATAATGATGATGCTCTCCATCTTTTCACAATTATCCTGGGATACTCACATCGCCATGATGAGTCTTAAGTTAGAAACATTTAACAGGAAATACTCTCTCACTGTCAATATCTAATTTTTGCTGTTGGTACCACTTCCATCAAAGAGGAAAAATCAAAAGACACCTTGAGATTTGTCATGATTAAACTTCCAATCTCTATTTCAAAGTGGGAACTCTCTTGACATAATTATTTCTAGTGAATCATGGAAGGTTGAAGCATGCCCTTGATTTGCTTCACTTAGATATAGTCCATTCAATTGTAAAGGAAATATGGTAATGAAAGGAACTTTATGGTCTAATCAAATGCATCACAGTTGTAATCTTGATGCTCTTTTCTCCGCTTGGTCGTTCGCCATGTCCTGATCTATTCCTGCAATGTCTATCTGATTCTGTTTGTAGATTTGCCCTTATAATTTTATTTTCTTCCTCGAATTTACTAAATTCTCAAGTTTATCCCTCTTTTATTTCTGAAAGTACTTCATGCATTATGTATCAGATATGAACATCCTCTTTTGGTAGAGGGTAGAGAGAAATGTGAGTGGGTACTTCCGATAACTGTGCATGCACCTCCCGGAGGAGCTGCTGCAGCGCAGACAAGAAATGACAAGTCACTTTCTTTGGAACCCCTATGGGTCCATACATAAAGGTAAATGGAACTCTCATCTTCTAATCTAGCTGTTTTAACTTCTGATATGTACTTTGTGAGATGATGTTCCAGGTTTCTCTTTTCCATTCTCTGATGTATGCATTGACTGACTGCTGTATGCCATTTTGAGGAAATATGGTGTTAGTTACCCTGAAACTTGAGAAAAGTAGCAGCAGTTATATCCTCTATCTTGCTTGACGCACGTAATATTTTAACTTCTGAATGGTGGTGTCATTTAGATTGGGATGTCAATAAGCATTTCGAATATATGCTGGGGAATATTTTTCAGGTCATTGACCTGAGCTTTACTTATTAAGACTTATGTGCATTTTGTATCCTTTCCTTTATTTTTACAGGAGGTAAAATACATATTTTGGTGAATCTTGAAACCCAATCTTCAATGGAAGTATTTATGCATTATTTGACTCTCCTATTTTTAGCACCTTTTATCCTTTTAAGTCAACTTGATTTTCTTGGTCCCAACATAATAACTGTCCCAGTGATACGGTAACTGCACCATAATATTTTATTATTGTGTTCACATTTTAGTTGTGCATTTTACACCTATATATAGGTCAGTGCATTTTAATCAAGCGAGAAATACATGATAATAATAAAAAAATAATGATAATAAGTGAGAAATACACGATTAAGTTCTCTCTATTTTCTCCTATCTCCTCCAATTTTAACATATTTCGTCCTAGCAATTTTTTGGACCGATATAGGTCGCAAATGCTAGACTACAGTTGAACTAACGCATCATTACAAGAATGCATTTTTGGTGATTCGTTAAAGAAAGGAACGTTACATTGAGATGTGGGAGTCAGTTGATTAAGTTTTGCTCATATCTTGTACAATCATATTATGTTAAGACGCTTTTCCCTTCCAAGTCTTGTAGGTATACACATTGCAAGAAGTTAAAATGTATGGCTGTTGAGATATATCACTGTACTGAGCTAGAAAGCAGGTTCTGATTTCAGAAAGGATGAGTAGTAACTGTGTTTCACTATTATTGTATTTTAGCCATCAGTCGATATATTTCCCATTCCAATCTTTGTCGCTTGGTCTTGTACTCCTTTATATCATTTTTTGTATGATTAGAAATATATATTTTTATAGAGAATGTGGGATCATTACTTTGAATTGTTATTATGTATATGATTAGAAAACGACGACTGCAAACAGTACACTTAAAATTTTTCATTCATCATGGATTAGCATGTGATGTTTCATAATCTCTCTTCATGTTCTAACCAATAATACTATATATACTTGATAACTTCTTTCATAATTTCCTTGGCTATTTGGCTTCTAACTACAAATTTATCATCAAGCTATTTTATTTTGCTCTCTAGTTCCTACATGCAACTGCAGTAAAATGGTTTGGTTTGAAGAGAAGATGCTCAACTGCGAATATCACAAATTTACAGGAAACATTTTTATTAAAATTGAATAAACTTGGAATACTACAATATTGCAGCTAATAAGAGTAGAAAATTGAGATTCAACCATGACATGATTTATTTGGTGATAAAATTTGGATGACAGATCCACTTCAACACAATAAAATTTACACTCGTGAGACCTATGATACGATTTTCGTATATCTTCCTATACTTCAATAATCCTTTGTGGTAGCAAACATTTCAGTTACCTTCTAATTTATTCTCATATCCTGGCATTTAGAGGTTTTCGGATGGGTAGGACTAAAGTAGAGTACATAGAGTGCAAGTTCAGTATTGCATAGTAGGAGGAAAATGAAATGTGAGGTTTCATATACAAGTCATCCCAAAGAGAGGAAGCTTCAAGTATATTTGATTTATTATTCAAGGAAATAGAGAGAGAGATCGACTAGCATGTTGCATATCATATTGGAGCACCGTGAAGGAAATGGAGGCTCGCATCCGATGTCTATATGAGAAGAATAATACATTGAGACTTAAAGGTAAGTTGTAAAGAGTGATCTTAAGACCAACTATGTTGTAAACGGTGGAGTGTTGGCCAGTCAAGAACTCACGCGTCTAGAAGATGAAGGTAGCAGAGATGAGGATGCTTGGATGGATGTATGATATACTAAGAGAGACAAGATAAGGAACGAAGATATATGAGGCAAAGTGAGAGTAACCTGGTTGTTGGATAAGATATAGAAAGAGAGACTGATGGTTTTAGCATGTGAAGAGGAGAAGCGCAGATGCCTTGATGAAGAGGTGCGAGAGGTTGGCGGTGATAGGTTGGAAGAAGTAGAGCAAAAAAGAATTGGGGAAAGGTGATTAGATAAGACATGACACATGTTCAACTTACTGAGGATATGACCTTAAATAGGAGAGTACATAGGTCGAGAATTAGAATAGACGGTTAGTAGGTAGCCGAGTATTTTTTTTCTCTTTTTCAGTGGTAGAGCATGGTCTTAGTTTGGAACACCTATCTGTTCCTTTAGCATTATCTTATTCTTTATTCTATTAATACCGGTGTTTCTTCTACTTTGATTATCTTTACTATTTCTATTATCAATGCTTTTCTTTCTTCAATATTTTTATCATAGCATTTACTCTTGTGTTTCTATCAAACTGTATGGAAAATGATTCTCTTGCAAGATTGTTTGCTCGATTTGTTAAATTAAGAGCATAATTTTAAATTATAAAATTATGTTGATAATGCTGGTTTATATCCAAGTTGATTTAGACGAAGTTGTATGCCTCAACTTATAGCTAACCATTGGTTATTTATGAGAACGAATCTCTCAAAAGAAATTTGATATGAGATGTGTTGTTTAAAATGTAGTTGTACTTGTATGCATCAAGCCACCAAAGTTCCCCTATCACAATTGGTTAAGGGTCAAGAACCAAATAATGTTTATCTAAAAATTTAAATTTGCGGTATATGATTCAATTACTCCACCACACACACAAAGATTGGTTCCCAAATAAGGTTTAGGTAAATGTTACATTTCTTAATATTGGGGGGAGGGGGAGGGGATGATATGCAGTTGGAAAACAAGTTGTATGTAATGAATCATCACTAGTATGGTCCTCGATCAAAAGATAATTCAAGTTAATTTTCAGACGCATTTATTGACGTTATGTTATAATTCAGTTGCAAATGCTCCAATGAGAAGTCCTTGAAGGATAGAGTCTATGAAATGCCTGAAAGTTATAGACCAATGGGTCCTTGAAGAAGGAGAGGAACAAATGATCAAGATGGTCATAATAATGAGGCAAGTGCTTTAAAAAATCACCATGACATAACACTTCATAAAACCTTGGCACAGATTTAGATACTTGAAAATAATAAAAAATAAAGAGATCTTATTAAGTTACGTCACATTAGAATAGATATCGAAATGACTGTTGTCGATGGTATCTTTGATATAATGTAGAGCTCAATATTATAAATGATAAAGAGGATCTTGAATTCAAATCTATAGAGTGTGGACAGATAAATAATTGACCAAATAAAAAATACAATTCAAGTATATTTTATTTTACTTGTAGAAGTGAAAATTTGGACCTATAGTCCAAAGACCTCAAGATGTAATGTCAGTGTGGTATAAATAGATTTCCGCGCCAAAGGTAAAATAAAAGTAAAACCGTAAGATATGAAACACGACTTATGGCTTGATGTGTTGGGATTTTGCAGCATATTTGTACTTTTTTTCATAGAGTTTTGCATGTCATTAAGTACTATTATAAGTTAATACTAATGCTATTGTGCTAAGTTTTAGTAATCCAGATGATTTGGAGAAAAGATGCAACAATCCATGAAATCTGCTGAAAAGTCACAACATATGACCTGCATATTCATTCTGCAGTTCGTCCTTTGATTCGTGGGTGAACTTCAGAGAGTTGCAACCTTTAGATAAGTCTGGCAAAAATATGGTGCCAGTTACAGACCGTAAAAGACATCGTAACTAGAGCTTCAGAGAGTTTGCAAGTTTAGAGTTCACTCAACGAAATCAGATATGGACTGTAGAATTCATCTACAGACTATAATTGGGCACCGTAGGTTGAGATTGAGAGAGTTGAAAATTGTGGAGTTCAACATGCAAAGGCAGTTATGAACCGTACAATCAATCTATGGCTCGTACATTAGCTACACAAATCAAAGTTTAGAAAGGCTACAATTTTGAAGGTTTAACCTACAAAGGCTAAATATTGTCATGACCCGAGCTAGGACCCCGGACCAAGCTACGGGACGTAGAACCACGAATAGCTCCAAGTCAATCCATGGTATGTGCATAGCAACTCAAGAGCATAAACTAAAGTGGAAACTGATAACTTAAACATGAATAAGCGGAAGTCTGAATAACATAACGTATATCAAATGATAATATCATAACATTGAATATCAAGCTGAACATACTATTCTATGTAAAAAAACCTCTACTATCTGATGAGATGCTCCCAGCTATCTCCAAGACTGAAACAAACTGATAAAACAAAACTGAAATGATAAATGTCCTCGGATGATAAGGACTCATCCAAGGCACGGATGAACTAGGCTTAGATGGGAAGCGAGCTGTCGGTGAGACTGAGCTGGATCACCTGAACCTATATCATGAAATAATAGAGCATAGAGTATGCGGTCAGTACTTTGAATATACTGAGTATGCAAGGTAAGTAAAACATGCTTAGTAAATTTTAACTGAAATGACGCATGTAAATATAAATCAAATAGATCATGAGAGCAAGGACTGCATGCTGAAAACTGTATCTGAAACATACATAGTCATAAGCTGATTATCATAACTGAATATAGTGACCCAAGATTTAGAAATAGAAATCATATTACTTGTCATAGCTGAAATCGTAAGTAAAAGCTCATAAACTGGCCATTGGGTCAAATCTGCTGTAAAACATAATATCATAAGTCATGAACATGAGTAACTGAAATCATGAGAAACAATAGGAGACTCGTCATAACAGACACCATCACGATAAAGCTTACGTGATGAACCAACTATCACACTTAAGTGGGCAGAGCCGTTCAAAACCTTGCCAGGGCTAAGGACGCTAAACCATGATATCGATATCAAGCTGAGGTCCCTTGGGACAGAGGCAAAACTCTCTTGAGATATCCTAAATATGTATACATATACCTACATTGTCGTGTAGTTTTGATATCGGAGAACATCAGACCCCAAGCCTACTCGGTGTTAGATACTACTCCTAAAAATATGCATAGTGCTCACATCGTTTTTCAACGAAGATGATATCATAATTACATGTATAGTGCTCATATCATTTTTCAACAATGCTGAAATCATAATTTATACATAGTCTTGACTCCAATATATCATAAGCTGCATTGGGAGTCTTGTCTCCAAAACATATGATAAGGTAATCTTATTAGCCTTGGCTAAATCATAAAAATAGACTTAATTAGTATGGACTTGCCCAAATCGTAAAATCATGCATACTTGGAATAGACTTCATAAATCATAATCATGGAATCACAAGTGGGTAGTTCATAAATATTCATTCTTTCTAGATATCTCATCATACTTGAAATCGTGAATCATAAGCTTGACTTTTCATAAAACTTGCACAATAGGGTATAATTGCTAATAACTTGAAATTGTGAATTTATAATCAATTTGTGATAAAATCTACCCATTAGACTTTAAAATATACTTTAGAACATGAGTGGTTTAGACCCATAAACATATCATAGATAATTTTATAAAATTGGGTTGAAACCGTAGGAATCGATACACTTGATTTAAAACTTGAATTCATGAACTTGTGGAGAAATTTGGGCATGAGGGTGGAAGGAACCCTCATTTATAACCCTACATACCTGGGTAAACTGAACCTCAAACTATCCTTGAAATCCCAAGAGAATTAGGGAAGAAATTTGTAATACCCCAAAAGTTCATAAGACTAGGTTCGGGATTTGAAGTATGTTTCAGCAGAAAATCTAAAAATTTTCTCTCAATACGACTTACGGGTCGTAGGATGATCCATGATGGAGAGCCAAAAGTTCATCCTCCCAACCACGAGTCGCGGTGTGTGGGTACGACTCGTGCTCAGAAGTCATAGCAGGTCATTGGATTTTTCAGGTGCTGGTTGTACGAGTAGTTGTATAATTCGTAGTATAGAGTTATGGGTTATGATAGGCAATTGTGGAAATATTCAGAGAGTTAGATAAAATTAGAATGGATAGTTGCAAGAGCTAACCACGAGTCATAGGAGGACTGTACGACTCGTGGTACGAGTCGTAGCAACTGGCAATGCAGTTTTTCTTGCAAAATTATTAAGGGTATTTTTGTAAATCCTAAGCTCCTAAGTCCTAAACTACGTCATTTTAAGCCCTTAAAGGAGTGTTTTAATAGGGTTTAGCTTATGTCAAGTCATTAGGCTTTCCCATGCATGCGAAATTTCGGATTCCCTTGGAAGATCAATCTAGAAATTCTATCAATTCTTCCTCAATTTTCTTGGGCTTTCGAAGACAAGTTGAGAATCAGTTTACCCAGGTATGTAGGGATATGAATGAGAGTTTTCTTTCACTCTCATGCCCAAATTTATCCTCAAGCTCATGAATTCAAATGCTAACTCAAGTTCATGATCGTATAGGATTTTAACCCAATTTTATGAATTTCTCAATGATATGTCTGTGGGTCAATTTCTCTTATGTCCACAGCATGTTTTAAGATTTATGGGCAGATTTTATATATAAATTGATTATAAATTCATGATTTTAAGTTTTTAAAAAATTATTTCCTATTATGTAAGTTTTATGAAAAGTCAAGTTTATGATTCATGATTTCAAGTATGATGAGATATCTAGAATGAATGAATGAATGTTTATAAATTACCCATTTATGGATTCATGATTTTGACTTATGAAGTCTATTTCAAGTATGCATGATTTTAAGATTTGGGTAAGCCTACACATGTTAAGTATGTTTTCATGATTTAGCCAAGGCTAATAAGATCAACTTATCATATGTTTTGGAGTCAAGACTCCCACTACAGTTTATGATATATTTTGGAGTCAAGACTCCCCATGTTCAGATTTCAAACTATGCATGTGATTATGATTTTAGCTTCATTGAAAAACGATGGGAGTTTAGCTTCATTGAAAAATGATGGGAGCACTATGTATGATTTTGGGAGTAGTGTCTAGCACCGAGTAGGTTTGAGGTTCCAAGATTTTTCGATCTCAAAACTACACACCAATGTAGGTTTATATATTTATTTGGGACTTCTCAAGAGAGTTTTCCCCTGTCCTAAGGGGCATTCAGCTTCATATCAATATCATGATAGCATCCTTAGCCTTGATAAGGTTTTGGATGGCTTTGCTCACTTGAGTGTGATAGTTGGGGTATCATGTAAGCTCTATCGTGATGCTGTCGCTTATGAAGAGTCTCCCATTATTTCTCTGATTTCAGTTATTCATGCTCACGACTTATGATATTATGTTTTATAGTCGTTTTGACCCAATGATCAGTTTATGAGCTTTTACTTATGATTTCAGCTATGACAAGTCATGATTTATATCTTTATTTTTGGGTCATTCTATTCAGATATGATATTCAGCTTATGACTATACATGTTTCAAGTTCAAATTTCAGCATGCAGTCCTTATTCTTATGATTTATGTTTATATGCATGATTTCAATTAACATTTACTCAGCATGTTTTACATACTTTGCATACTCAGTACATTCCAAGTACTAACCGCATATTCTATATTGTATAGTTTCATGACACAGATCTGGACGATCAGACTCAGTTCCGCTGTTAGTCTAGCTCCCTGCAGTTTAGTTCAATTCCCATCGTTGGTGAGTCCTCATATTTTGAGGACATTTAGTTTAACGTTTGATTATGTTATATTCAGTTTCAAACTTTAGCAATCTAGTTGAGGATGTTGTCTCAACTGCTCATTAGACATGTTAGAGGCTTTTCAGACAATATGTAGATTTTCAGCTTTGTGGAGTGTTGACTCTGTTTTTGATTGTTATGTTATGCAGACTTCTGCTTATTCATGTTTCAGTTATCAGATTCCACTTGATGTATGTTCTTGAGTTATTATATTCATGTCATGGGTAGACTTGAAGACATTCGTGGCTCTAAGTCCCGTGTCTCGATCCGGAGTCCCAACTCGGGTCGTGACAGAACTAAGAGAATTCTAGCTTGATTTGAAGAAGGATCTTAATAACTTGGATGCATGGGAGTCTAATGGATTAGAGTAGGCTAAACCTTTTTAAAACACTCCTTTCAGGGCTTAAAACAACATCATTAGGAAATTAGGAGCTTAGAAATTATGAAAATACCCTTTTAATAATTCGTCTGAAAAATACTTATTGTCGGTCACCACGACTCGTACCACGATTTGTACCATCAACTTATGACTCGTGGTTTCCTTCTGTAGTTAGCCAGTTCATTTTCTCCAACTCTCTGATAATTTCCACGACTCCTACCACGATTCGCAGTTTCCTACTACGAGTCGTACAATCACTCGTATGACCAACATCTAGCAACTCAGTAGCATGTTACGACTCCATGACGACGATTCATACCACTAAACTACGACTTGTGTTCTGGGGAAAGAGCCTCTGAACTTAACCACGAGTCTTCCAACGATCCGTATCATCGGTCGTACTAAGAGAAAATTACAGACTTCTCTACTGAACATATTCAACTTTCCGAATCTAGTCTTAGAAAACTTTGGGGTGTTACAAATACAGACCGCTGATCAAAAGTATGATCCGCAGATCGACTTACGGCCATCGACAGTGCACAAGAGAAAACCATTTAAGAACCATCTATGGCCCGTAAATCAGAAGTATGGTTCGTAAGTTACTTTTGGAGCAGTATGAGAAGGATTTTAATTTGAATTTTTGGCTTAGTCTAAATAGAATTCTTAGGTATATTTCGGGGGGAGTCGATTAAATACTACTTAGAATCAGATTTAGGAGATTACCCATTGCTCTATAAGCTACTTTTGAAGATCAACTTCTAGGGTGTTGAATTCTAAATTCTTTCAATCTATTGTAAGAAATCTATGTCTAATTTAATACTTTCTCTTTTTTATCCAATCATGAGCAGCTAAATTCTCTACTAAGATTGTGAACCCAATTGGGTTGTGAAGCTTAGAGATCTTATCTTGATTTATTGATTGTAGATTTAAATATATTTTGTTGATCCTTGATTTTGAAGTTAAGCTTGGTGGTTCAAAACATCAATCTATGCCAATTTGCCTCAATTACACTTGAAAGATTTGATTACGGTTTGGTAGGGTTAATCAACAAGAACTCAAGATATAACCCTTATTTAATGAACTCACTTAGAAATAAGTTGAATCTACTTGGCAGGATATAATCGGTTTGTATTGAATTCTTATTGATTTGAAAGAATTAATATAGATAAACATTTATTAATTATTGAGAAACTTAGAAATTATCTGCATATTAATAAAAGTCCACTGTTAGTGATTTGAGGGAGAGATCTAGGCGGAGCAAGCTGCTACGAGGATATACCTTGGTTATTATCTCTATTGATTACAATATATTTTCTTATGTATTAGTTTATATTCATACTTGCTTAAACTTAATCTGAATAGTATCTTAAGGCAACGGTTCATCATACTTGCTCGCTCAAGTAACATTTCTAATCCTACGTCTCTGTAGGATTCAACCCCAACTCATAGTTAGGTAAATTATATCGCATACGACCATTTATACTTCTCTTGATTGAGGAGTGGGTTTGGACGTTATCATGCCCTATGACATAAAAATATTTCGCAAAAGTGACATTTTTATATAATGAGATCCTTCTGTGATGGATACAATTGTTTTTTAGGTTACTTATGAGCCTGACAATACATGAACAATGTGATATGTGTATAATGACATTATTTTCATGTCTAGATAGACAATGAAATTTATATGAAAATTCTTAAAGGGTTTAATGTGATTCCATTGAATACCTCAATGGCTATAGGATCGCTTAATATAAAAAAATATTAATTTCGATCTCATAAAAATGATTACAAAGTGTCATATCTTAGTGCAATCGTTGTGCTTCTATATCTTATTAATGTTATCCATGAGATAATATTTTTTATTAATATACAAAAAATATATAATTTTACTTTTATGTGGAGTTTTTGAGTGAATTAAACATTTCTATTTGCATGATAATATAGATTGACTGTCTCATAAAATTACATGATGTGGCAGTATTCTCACATGCAAGCAGATAACTTTCTTAAAATGCATCATCTACTAGTAAATGGCGTTTTCATCAGGAGAAATAAACCACATGTTGTACTCTTTTTTCCTTAGCTTAGATTTGTCGAGTTGAATTTTTCTGATAAGGTTTTTAATAAGGCAACAAATAATGTGTATTACAAGATATGTGTACTCTTTTTCCTTCACTAGAGTTTTTTCTCACTAAATTTTTTTAGTAAGGTTTTAACCAGCACATCATATATGGACATTCAAAAGGGAGTGTTATGAAATAATAGAATTATGGTGGATGTCCATAACTCCTAAGAAGTTACTCCCACTACTGTTCTTTATGATGTATAGTTAATCCTCCACTACTCTCACCACGATGGAGTTAACTCCCACACTCTTTAGCCTCCCCCATAATCTTCATAATTAATGTCATGTTACAATAACCTTCTGTGTATCTCTATGAACACTATAAATAGAGACATAAAAATTCATATTGTGTAGACTTGAAAGCATTTGTGAAATAAAAAATTTCACACTCGTATCTCTCTTTATTTGTTTTATCTATGTATCTTATTTTGTCTCATGTTATAATAACATGTACAATTTAATTTTTATACTTGTGTTTTGCCCTTAAATTTTGATCTATTTTCTTCTTTTTTCCCCCTCAGGTTTCATTTATTTTTTACTGACTTATGACATTAATTTGTCGTAATGAATTTGCCAACTTACCTACTTTTGAATATTGCAAAACTATTGAATATTTCAAAGTTGTCTCTTTTATCATCATCATTATTTATTTTCACTTTTTAATCGTTACAAGTTTTAGAAAAGAAGAAATATGGGTTTTTTCCTTGTTTCTTCTTATATTTTGGCATGTTGTAAATACTTATTATATATTATTGTGAATGTTAATTTATTTTTAAGAGAAAAAGTTAGTTTTAGTTATTCCGGATTAAGTTAATCTTTTCTTTATAAATAAAGAGGTTCTTATTCATTGTATTTTTATTTCTCAAGAGGAATAATAATCTTTCTCTCTTCTCTCTTCTCTCTTCTCTCTCTACACTATTATTCTTTTAGTTTTATTATTTTTAATACGTTATCAGCACGAAACTCTACTATATCAAGAAATTATTTTAAAAACTAATGTACTATTATTCTTTTTTCTAATCTATGGCTAATCTTACAAAACTTTAATTGAGTTCATTATCCTCGATATTTCAAACAGAACTACCTCTCATGGGTATTGAATGTTAAAATGCATTTGAATGCAATAAGTCTTTGAGACGCCATTAAGGATAAAAATAAAGCATCAAATCAATATTGTACTAAAGCAATTATTTGTGCCATCTCTGTAGAAAATAAAATTTGCATCGAGAAAAATAATAATCAAGACAGGAAAATATCACAACAATCATAGTATTTTATTTCAAATATGATGAGTTACAATCTCTATGAATTCTTTGATTCTTCCTTTCAAAAATATATTCAACAACTTTGAGCTTGAGCTTGATTTTAAAATTGATGAATTTGATCTTGATTTGTACTTGAATTCAAGAGCTTGAAGTTTGTTCTTGAATCTTCTCCTTGATCTCCGAAACTTTTAGAAAAATACTTGAGTGCTTTAATTCTTGTAGTTTATAGAGAAATCTGCGGTGTTTGATCCATGAGTTTTCTCAGGTGTCTTGTTAGAATTCTGGTCCCTTTTTTCTGAGTTATGAGACCTCTATTTATAATTGTAGGATGGAAGAGTTGTGATTAGGACGAACTCTTTTCGACCAATCAGGTTTAAGATGAAATGACGATATTTGATTAGTCGGAACATGTTACTTGTACACATGACATAATTTCATTGGTCTTTAATTTGACTAGGCATGTCTTGTTATTTTGACATGTGCAATAATCATATTGACTTTCTTACTTGACTTGGCATGCCAAGTCATTTAATACATGTCACCAATTTAGTCCTCTAGGATAAGATGACATCATGGGCAAGTTTTCGCGCCGACTGCCCTATTTTTGGGTGGTCTTTAATTTTTGCCCTTCAAATTGGTGGTCTCTAATTTTTGGCTTTCACTATTTTAAGTAATAAAACGGGATAAAAATACCCCTAATATTTAAAAAAAATGCAAGATAAACAAAATTTGCAAGACAAAAAAATTTCACAAGGCATAGGTTAGCCATAGAAGACAGAAGTTCATGCAATTGAACTTCTGCACGGCACAAGTTCATTCTACTGAACTTCTTCCCAACACAAGTTCATTCTACTAAACTTATGTCCAAAGTATAAGTTCATGCTACTTAACTTATGCCTTGAAGCATAACTTGTGTGAATTTATATCTTAAGATATAACTTAGGCAAAAACTTATGTCTTGCGAACTTTTTTTTTATTTGTTTGTTTTTGTTGTTAAAGGTATTTTTTATCACTTTTTTGTTACTTTAAGTGGTGAAAGGCAAAAATTAAAGATCACCTCAAAATAAGGGCATTTATGCGAATGACCCCATTTTGAGATTATCATTTGTAGTCCAATTTGATAGACTATATCAATGAGATTGGATCAATAATTAAATTTATATTTATTAGACTTAAATGATTAATCCAATTATATTAATCCACAATATTTATTTGAACTACTATATCTTGAATTTAATGTATTTAAATTTCTGACAATCTTAAATTTAATAAAATTTAGCCGTCCAAAAATACCGTCACTTTAAGACTTATCGAACTTAAAAAGATCAATTTCGAAACATTATGAAAGTGTTGAATTCGAACTTTGGATCAATAAAATTTCCTTAAACTCCTTGTTCTTCATAATTTCATGTTGATTTATGTTTGTATATATAGTAATAATTATAAATTATGTATATGCGAAGTTCTTGGCATTCAAACCTAATATTATCAAATATTATATTTGTTTAATTAAAGAAGGGTTAAAGTGACTGAATTAAGGGAAGTGACATGCTTCCGTTTTCTCAATTGAGGAAATTGACGTGTCCCTTTCTAGTCTTATAAACCATTTAGGATTACATGCTCAATTAGGACTCCATGTTGGATTGATATTGAAGTAGGGGTGAAATAACCGTCAGTAGTCATCTATATAGAGGGACATGTTCTTCATTATTTTGCCATCAGTTACAGCATTGTGAGGCACTACTAGGGAGCACAATACAAGATAATTTCTTCTATTCTTTTTTAATTTTTGTCACTTTTTTATGGCTTAGCACGGCGATAGTAGAAATTCATATCCTATTTTAAAAATATCAAATCATTGATTCATTTAATTTTCTAGAAACTAGACTTCAAGATCTATAACATAGCCAAATTTCAGAATTAAGCTTCTTCAATATTGTTCTATATAATTTTTTGAAGTTAGCTTAAAATTCTATCACGCTGGAATCATTACTTTTTCACAGCTTAACACATCTATGATAGAAAATTCATATCTTATTGTAGAAATATTCAAATCATGATCCGTTTAATTTTAAAAAAATTAAACTTCAAGATCTGCAACATAGTTAAATTTCAGCATTAAACTTTTTCAATATTACTCTATATAATTTTGTTTTGAAGTTAGCTAAAATTCTGTCATGTTGGATGTATCACTTTCTCACAGCTTAATATATTTGTAGTAGAAAGTTTATATCTTATTGTAAAAATATCATAATCATATTTTATTTAATTTTTCAAAAATTAGATTTCAAGATCACAATATATAGCCAAATTTTAGTATAAAACTCTTTCAATATTATTCTGTATAAGTTTTTAAAGTTAGCTTAAAATTTTATCATGCTGGAAATTTCAGATTTGTAAGGCTTCACTAAAACTTCTATATCTTGACGTAGAAACATCGGAATCACAATTCACTTGATTTCTCCAAAAATAGCCATATATTTTGCATTCTCTTAGTATCATTAATTTGTGATCTCCTCCCGCAGACATTTTGAATCTGAGTTGCAAGCATCAAAGTGCAATATATTTTTGTTGTACTTTCTTTTATGGTCTCTTTTGTTCTCTTTTTCTTTTGTAGATCAAAATGACAAGTTTTTGTTCAAGGAAATACTCCCTGCACGAAGAAGTTAGTATTATGATGCAAAGGAACTGATACTCATGCTTGCCTTAAAAGAATGATAAAATCGAGTAGGTAATCTTACGGCGCAAAGGGATGGATACTCGTCCCCACCTTAAAAATGGTAAACTCGAGAAGGTAATCTTATGGTGCAAAGGTATAGATACTCGTTCCCATTCTAAGAATGGTAAACTCGAGAAGGTAATCTTATGGTGCAAAGGTATAGATATTCGTTCCCACCCTAAGAATGGGACACTTGAGAAGGTAATCTTACAACGTAAATAGATGGAACTCTTCCCCACTATAAAAAAGATAAATTCGAGAAGGTAATTTTACGGTGCAAAGGGATGGATACACACCACCTTAAGAGCGGTAAATTTGAGAAGATAATCTTATGGCTCATACTCATCCCCATCCTAAGAATGCTAAACTCGAGAAGGTGATTATATGGTGCAAAGGGATGGACATTCGTCCATGCCTTAAGAGCAGTAAACTCAAGAAGATAATATTACATCACAAAGGGATGGATACTCATCCCCACCTCCCTTAAAAATGGTATACTCGAGAAGGTAATCTTATGGTGAAAATTTTAAAGCATTGAAATACAGCATCTAATATCTTTAAATAAGACACGTAGTTCTCTCTAAATCTCACAATTTAATAGTTCAAGTCTAACCACATGTATAAAATGGGTTCAAATTCTAATTCAAATTTACTGGGTGTTATAACCCTTGGCAATAAGTAGAGCCTTTGGGCTATCAATCTTTCTATCATATGCATTGGGAATTTTTTCTTGTTGCTTGAATATTAACTATTCAATTAAAATGAAATATTACAACTATAATAGGCATTTCGGTCTGAATGCTACATGAAGAACATAAGCCAGATGACGGAACGGGAAGAACCAGGATATAGAAGATCATAACATGAGTGATTCGGCAAATTTGGATTCATATATATATCCACCCATGTGGTAATCCGCTTTGTCTACGAACAAGAAAGCTATAAGTAATGCAACTATGAATCTCATGGAGATCACTACGAAAGGTGTAAATTGAAACACCAAACTGATTTTGTTAATCCACAAAAAAAAATTGAACTATGAAAAATAATTCAAAAGGATCTTTCATTAAGAAAATTTAAGTACACCTTGATTAATCATCAATACTAATATAATACTTAAACCCCAACGTGGAATTCTACTAGGACCTCAAATATCAAAATAAATTAAATGAAAAAGAGACTCTGCATAATTATTAAGATTCATGAAAAAGTAGTTTGGGTGGCCCAAATGACTTGGCTCACACTCTAACTTAGACAATTTTGCCAAGATAGGTACCAGCTTTTGGAGTTCGGACAAATTAGGGTATCCCAATCATCTTTGGATTAAATTTGGAGAATCGAAGACTGAACAAATTATAGTGCAGTTGGAGAATTAAGATAATAAAATTCATCTAACTCACACTTTCCGCCAATGATCCTTTACGTATTGAGGTCTTGTATAACAAAGAAGTCACTAAAAAATGAGATGAAATAATTTAAGGCTCTAGCCAGACGACTAATTAATAAAGGGCTAAAAGGACAATCATGGGCAAAAAGAATATTATTCAGAGTCAAGAAAAATAAAAAATTTGCTTGTCCGACTCTAGTTGTCTGGTCTGAGAATCATTAGCTAATGTAACAATTAAAGGATTGATAATAAGAAATATTATACAAGAAAGATTTATTATCATAAATGTGGTTAGAAGCATATGAGTCCGTGACCCAAGGATCAAGTGTGGTAGATTGTGAGATAGAAACAACATGATTACTCTTTGAGCAACAGAAACTATTGAAGGAGATGTTTGCTTACTCACATAATATTGGAGAAATTCATTGTATTCTATCTCAGATAGAGAGAATAGTTGATTTGTTGGACTTTCAGTGGATTCAACCTAAGCAACATGAGCATTCTTTGGCTTATCATCTAGAGAGTAATCATCACGGATATGATCTAATATGTTTCAGTAACCACACCTTGATCAATGTTACCCAGAATGGCCTCTATGTCGATTTTCAGTATGAAATGCAGTCTGAGATGCTAGAATATAAGAGTTTGTTAGTGTTACTAGGTGACCGACGGTATAGGCAGTGCAACCAGTCATAATAATCGAGCAAATAGGTCATTCACAGTAGGAACACTGGGGCTAGCCAATATTTGATCTTGCACTGATAGGGGTGACAAATTGGTTATTTGGGCGGCGGGTCAAGATGGACTGAAATAATAAATGGGTCATCATCCAACCCTGCCCAAGGTATATTTGGGCTATGGTGAATTGGGTGAAAATATCTAAATAATGAATTATAGCTTGACCCGTTCAACTTGACCAATTCTTGTATATTCTTTCAAAATCATGAATAAACGTTCTTTTGCGTAACTCATTATTCAAATTACTTAAATTGACTAAAATAATATACTTATAGGATTTACAATTACATTAATTTGTTTTTTTTTGAAAAAAAAAAAATAGTATGAAAAAACTGTAAATGCATACGCAATGGTACTTATTTGCTTTTGGTATTCCAAAAAACTTTTGCTACTCGTATTTCCGAAGTTTGACATTAACTATTTGATATTGATTTTAAGAAAATATAAATATATATTGATATTGATTTTAATAATATATACATATATATATATATATATTATAATAAATAACAAGGTTAAGACTTAAGCATATATAAAACAGTGTGTTAGTGCTTCAATGTGCTTACTACAATATGAAAATAAAATAGATCATTTCATTTAATTTTTTTTTGAATTCTAATAAGTAATAACCTACCTACAGTCTATATATAGATCATGTAAACCAAGAATATATATGTAGACCTTAGAAATGATTTATAGATATAAACTGACAAAGACATCAAATGAAATTAATAACTTACCAATTGAAATTTGTAAATCTGGCTATTAAAGAACACTTACTCAAGTAAAAAATAATGATAAAAATATAATATAATATAATATAATATAATATAATATAATATAATATAATATGTAAGAAATTGTAACAAATGCAGAGAGATATTTGAAATGATTTGTGGAGTCGAAGAATATTAAAAAGTGAGGCGAGCAAGAATTTTGGGTTTAGTTTGGGTAGTCTTACGAGTCAAGATGGGCTAGTTTGATTTTAGGGAAAGGTATACAAAATATTTCATAATGGTAAATTAATTATTTTGATTTACTTTTTTTTATATTAATTTTATTAATATTTATTTGGGGTAAAATATTTATTCAAAATGCACTCTTACTTTGTTGTATGCCGATAGTGCTCTCTTTTTTCTTTTTTCTTTTTGTCTTTTTATTTATTGCTTTTACCTTTCAATTTATTGCTTATACCTTTTTATTTATTGCTTTGTCCTTTTCTCATTTATTATTATTTTTTTATCTTTTTAGCTCCTTTTATCCTTTATTAGCGATATTAGTTGATAATATTTTTATTATTTGTTTCCTTATTTTTTATTCTTTATTTTATTTATTTATTCTCTTAATTCTTTTTAATTTTTTAGCTTATTTTTTTTACTTTTTATCCCTTTCTATATTTTTATCTTTTTTAAAAAAATTAAAAATAAAATTAAAAAAATGAACTAACTATTCTCTTGATTAGAATATGTTTTTTTTATTGTCTTTTTTTGTTTCTCCTGTTGGCTCCTTTGTTTTATTTCTATTTTTTTCTTGATAGCTTCTTTTTTGTTTTGTTTTATCTTATTTTTTTCAATTCTATTATCCATTTTATGATACTCTATCAGTATATGATATATATCATGTAGGTATCATAAAGGACAGAAATGTGTCTCATTGAAGCAAACCTCAGTATATATTGTGATGGTAACATGGAGGATAGAGGAGTCTCACTGAAGGACTAAAGCAAACCTCAATGATACCATGCTAGTATATAAATATACAGTGATGGTATCATAGAGTACTGACGAGTGTCTCACGAAAGGACTGAAGCAAACCTCAAAGATACCATGACAATATATAGATATACTATGATGGTATAAGTGAGGACTGAAACAGACCTCAATGATACCATGAAAGTGTATAGATATATTGTAATGGTATCAATGAAGACTAAGGAGTTTCTCACTGAAAGACTGAAGCAGACCTTAATGATATCATACTAGTATATAAATATACTATGATGGTATCATGGAGGACTGAGAAGTGTCTCACTGAAGGACTGAAGAAGACCTTAATGATACTATGACAGTATCTAAATATGTTGTGATGCACCATTGATGACTGAAGTAGACCTCAATGATACTACAATATTATTATAGATATACTGTGATGGTATCATGGAGGACTGAGGAATCTCATTAAAGGACTGAAGCAAACCTCAATGATACTATACCAATATATAAATATGTTCTGATGGTATCGTAGGGGAATGAGAATTGTTTTACTGAAAGAATGAAGCAAACATCAATGATACCATGACAGTATATAGATATATTGTCATGGTATCATTGAAGACTGAGAAGTTTCTCACTGAAAGACCGAAACATAACTTAATAATATCATGCTAGTATATAGATATATTGTGATGGTATTGTTAAGGACTGAAGTATACTTGAAAGGTACCATGACATTATATAGGTATACTATGACGGTATTATTGAGGGCCAAAGAGTGTCTCGTTGAAGGACTGAAGTAGACTCAAATGATACCATGACAGTATATAGACATATTATTATTGTATACTAAGGACTGAGGATTTTCTCCCAAAGCTGTTATTAATGATTCCATGCTAGTATATAAATATACTATGATGGTATCATGAAGAAATAAAGAGTGTTTTTTGAAGGCATGAAAGTATATAAATATACTGTGATGGTATCATGGAGTACTAAAGAGTGCTTCATTGAAATACTGAAGTAGTCCTCCATTACCATGACAGTATATAAATATACCGTGACGGTATCATTGAGAACTGAAGAGTGTTCATTGGAGGACTAGAGGATACATCAATTAAATCAAAAAACTTAAAAAGTAGAATATAAAAAAAAAAGACAAAAAAATAAATGAAATTAGATTATGGAGAAAAAAAAAAAAAGAATTAGATAAAATTAAAGAAATAAAGAAATACGATGGAAAAAAAATCAAATTTGAGAGTGAAATTCGATTATGGTAAAAAAATAAGGAATAATATAATTTGGCAAAATAATTCAACAAAATAAGATAAAAAAAGATAAATAATAAAGAAAAATGAGAATAAAAATGAGTAGAGAAATAAAAAATAAAAAAATAAAAAAAAGCCAAATTTGAGCATGAAAAATATTTTTTTTTAATTTTGATTTTAATAAATAAGCTAGTGATTTTAGTATTTTTGCTAAATTACTTCTTGTTCTAATTAAATTATTTAATTTTTTATATTCTTATTAGTATAAATATAGTTATCTACTGTATTCTTTTAATTAAAAAAGTAAAATAAAAAATAAAAAGAAAAGACCAAAAAATAGTAACAAAAATTTAAATTAATTTTAAAAAAATAAATTAAAGAAAGAGAGAGAAAGAAATAAAGTAATACCATGATAAGATATTTTATGTAATTATTTTGGGGGATATCAAAATAAAAAGACATTTTCATGTAAATATTTTATTTTTTTATGGACAACTATGTAAATTTCTCATTTTATTTTATGCCCAAATCAACCCATTTGTAAAACACCTCTACCCCAACCTATCAAATTTTAGACGAGCTGGGAGGGTCAAATAGACTTGAGCTGATTTTGCTATATTACCAAATATCTTTTGCAATTATTTTAACCGTTTGACTATGTGAGATGAAATCACGATATAAAATCATATGAGATGTAGTTAAAGTTGAAGTTTTGTTTGGACATGCAATTTGAAATGCTTAAGTTATATATTTTTTTTTCATGAACATAAAAATCTCATAAGTTATGAAAACTATCAAAAAAAATTTAATTCTTATACAATCTTACCACATAAATAAATATTCATAACCAAATATAATACACTATCACAAAGCCATTTTAAAAAATATATATATAACATTTATTGATCAAACTTTAGTTTAATAAAAAATAAAATTTAACATGGGTTGTAATGTACTACTCCTTAATATAATCCTCCCATATAGTATGGACAATCTCCTCACGTGGAGCATACATTTCTCGATTAGATGACCAAAAAGACGAACCAACATTGTCACTTTGAGTCGTTTGTTGGTATATACAAAATGGTGATTTTTTTTTCTTTTGATTACAAAATATAAACTTGTGGATCAAATTTTGAATTTTGAAAAGTCCATCTCGTGATGTGAAATTTCAAATCAAGATTTTTTGAGAATTTGGGATTTCATTTCGTGATTTGAAATTATAAGATAAAATCGCATGTCGAAACGCTGACTTTATCTTATAATTTCAAATCATGATATGTAATCGCATGTCCAAACACCTACTAAGAATAATGGTGTTAACTCATAAAAGTTTTCTATAATTGCCTGAATATGTCCAAGATAGATAGATATATATAAATTTTATTTTTAATATTAATTAATCAAGAAATAATATTATAAAAGTGAGAGATATCATTATTGTATATTCTACGACCCTTTTCCCAAACTAACATGCAAGTTTGAAATGATCAGAAAAAGAACATCTAACTTTGATCAATAGATTTTCATAATAGACTACACAATTGAGCATTAATCTTCTCTCATTCACATTTATCCTTTTTATTAATATTCTTAGCCTATTTAACCAAGTGATCCTAAACATCTTATCCCTTGCACCATAACTGAACAAAGGAAGACTAAGATAGGTATTTCGTGCTAGCTATTATGGGGATTTTTGGTGATGGAGTGGTTCAGGTTACTAAAAGTCAAATGTTTAGAATAAAAAATATCTAAATTGAGTAAATTTTTTTCTCAAATACTAGTTGAAATAACTTCAAATCAATATTAAGCTACAATTACCAAAGAAACATATTGCTAAAATAGAGAAATAGATTGTCGGAATAATGAGTAGATTATTGAAAAGCAGACTTTGTTGTTGTCCTATGCTCAAATATATAAAATAAAAAAAATGAATAATATTCGAGTACACAGAATTCACTGTGTGTCCTTAAGGAATTTAATCCCCTCACTGTACTCAGAGGGATTACTTCCTGCCAGGATAAAACGGATTAACCTGTTAATGGTGTAGCAGTACCTCAAACACCAATAACTTCGTCGAACTCAAAGAACGGTAACAAATCACACAATAGACTCGAATTTTTTTTTAAAATATGCAGAATGATCTCTAAATTTGCTAGCAAAAGTCTCGAAAAAGTACTTCAAAAATGAAGGCAAAAGGCCTTTATTTATAGCCAAAGAACTGAAGTTAATTGGTGTGAAAACACATATTTAGAAGGTGTCTGTTCGGAATTATTACCGTTTTGAAAAAAAATATTTCAGCCTGACTTGCGCTGGTGCCGGCGTTTCGCCTGTGAGGATTCGCGGTCCGTCGATGCAACGCCGGTTTGTCACAAAATCCCTCAGGAAATTCTGCACTGGGACCGGTGTTTCGCAGGTGAAGACCCGCGGCCGCTGGTTCAAATACAGAATCCTTTAGCAAGTTCTGCGCTAGCATCAGCGAAACGGAGGTGACGATCCGCGGTTCGTCGTCCAAGGCAGACACTTTCAGTTGCGCGAAACAGTTCATTTGTATTTTAAATAAATTTGGACTAAGAATCTATCAATCAATCAGATCATTTGACCAAATCTAAATCCCAAGACAAAGCCGAAGTCGAGCCAAGCGACGACCACGACGCGAGGGGAGACCCTCTTCTTAACTCTTTAATATTTAAAAGATATGCTTCTCAATATAAGCATACACATTTTTCTTTTTCCTACCAATGTGGGAAAAAGTTCCTTCTTAAAGGAAATTTCAAATTTCTCTTCTCTCCAATTTATTTTCCTCCATTTTTCAATTCACACCCATCACTTAACTCCAACAATCCCCCACATGAATGGGGAATGGCTATATAAAAAAAACTTTATATGCATGAAAAACTATGTGATTCGTAAGCAAGAATTAATTGCATCTGGATAAGTGGGTTTCCCCTTGAACTTTTCATAGTGAACATATATCGGATATACTCGGTCAATCGGTAGATTTGATAACTTTGAACCGTCGAGCTTTGATGTATATCTATACAACATAAGTCACATAATTAATCCTTTAACTATCTTAGGTTCTCATTGTTTTATTTATTTCAGCTATGAACACTGCCTAGTTTCATAAGTGGGTAGAGAATTAGCCTTATAAAATTCTCCTTGAAGAAGCTTACACTTCACACTTATATAGGTGATTCCTAATTGTGTTATCTCGTAGATACACCATTTGACATACCCCATGTCAAACTTAGAAATCATTAAAAAGCCTTTAATGATTTATCCTTGTTGCTAAATATTGTCTCATCACGAGAATGAACCAAAAGTTATTTTGAAATGTTGAACCATCATCAATGACTTTGTTTGATCTCCTTGAACCTAGATCTTGGGATCTCTAATCTTCTTGGTAGAGTTACCGCCACGATGACTTGTCCTCGTCCATAGTCTCATTCCCTTCGATGATCTTTCAACCGCCTCTCTAGTTAGGCCTTTTGTAAGTGGATCTGACACATTATCTCTTGACTTTACATAGTCAATTGTGATAATTCCACTAGAGAGTGTTATATCTCCGTTGTATGTGATGAGACTTTATGTTATACATTACACTTCTAGCCCTTCCGATTGCCGCTTGGCTATCGCAATGTATATATATTGGTGCCAATTGTTTGAGCCAGAATATAATGTCCTCTAGGAAATTCTGGAGCCATTCAGCTTCTTCACTAGTCTTTTCTAAAGCTATAAATTCAAACTCCATTTCAGAGAGAGCAATACATGTTTGTTTGGATGACTTCCAAGATACTACTCATCCACCAATGGTAAATATATATCCACTTGTGGATTTAGTTTCAGTTAATCCGATGCTCCAATTTACATCACAATATCCTTCAACAATCGCTGGGTACTTGTTGTAATGCAAAGAAAAGTTTTGAATATGTTTTAAATACCCCAAAACTCATTTCATAGTCATCCAATGACTCTGATTGGGATTACTTGTGTATCGACTAAGTTTACTTATCGCACAAGCTATATCTGATCGTGTACAATTCATGATGTACATCAAACTTCCCAATATTCTTGCATAGTCCAATTGGGACTTACTTTCACCTTTGTTCTTAGAAAGAGCAAGATTCACATCAATTGGTGTTGTCACGACCCGAGCGGGGGCCCGGATCGAAGATACGGGACAAGGGACCCCGAGAGACCCCAAGTCAACCCATGGCACAAGCATACATCTAAATCATTAGTAAACTGAAGATTCAATAACATAAATTCAGCGGAAGTCTAACTCAACATAACATCATAATAAGCATCCGAAGCTGAATACATACATGAGCCTGAAAAGCCTCTAATCTGGATGAGTTGATGGGACAAGCCCCCAACTAACTCAATAATACTGAAACTGAAAATACACAAGGAAGCTGAAAGTCTAGCCCACGAAGGATGAGGACTCACTAACCAAGTAGGTTCTAACTTTGATAACCGACTACAAGCGGGCCTGAGCCTAGAAGCTGAGTCCTGTATCATGAAACGATACAGCATAGAAATTATGCGGTCAGTACGTGGAATGTACCGAGTATGCAAGGTAAGTAAATCGCTTAATTAAATTAAATCATTTAAAACAATCCATATCATATCATAAGCTTAAAAATCTGAGAGGAGGGTTGACATGCACCTTTTCAGAAATCATAAACTTTTCATAAACATGACTATACATAGTTTCATAACATCATAGCTGACTCGAATGACTCAAAGCTGAAATATAACATTTATAAGAAAAGTTGAACAATGAGTCAAACCTGACTTTTAGATTATGCATATTTAAAATACAAGTATGAGTAAAGGATATGCAAAATCTGAAATCATATAGACAATAGGAGACTCGTCACTTAACCGACATACTACGATAGAGCTTACGTGGTCCCGACTATCACACTCAAATGGGAAGAGCCATTCAAAATTTTATCAGCTACCATGATATTGATATCAAGCTCATAGACCATTTGGGCAGGGGATAGCTTACAAGGGAGGTTCCAATAATATAATAGTATCAACCTACGTTGGCGCGTAGTTCTGCGACATAGGGTGATCGACCCTTAGCCCGCTCGGTGCTAGACTCTTCTCCCAAAATATGCAATGCTCTACATCTTATAAAACTAAGCTCAACATCGTCTATTGGCGAAGCTCAAAGATGAAATCATGCATAACTCAACATCGTATAAAAACGAAACTCAACATTGTCTATTGACAAAGCTCAATAATGAAATCATGCATAGACTCGACATCGTGTGAAAACGAAGCTCAATAATAACATACATCTCAATTGTAAATTCATGCATATGAGAAGCTTTATTTCAAAACATACCACAAGCTAAAAACATATTTGGGAGTCTTTTCTCCAAAACAATGTGGTAAGCTTAGATCAAAAAAATCATCATTTAAACTTAACATGTGGGCATTGCTCAAAGCTTTATCATGCTTGGATATACTCAATTCATTTTGAAAACAATATCATAATCATGGGTAGCTTTAGAAACATGCTTTTCATCATCAAATCTCATCATCGCCATACATTCAACATCATTCTCTTCTTTTATGAACTTCTCATCAATGGGACTTTAAATTCATAAAACTATAAAATATAATTTTGATTAAAAATAATTTAAAACCTGCCCATGCTTCACAATTTATCAATAGAAACATACTCTAATCGTACCCATATATAAAAATTGAAGAATTATGCAATTGGGTAAAAAACCCCATAACTTGATCATAATAATATCTCATACTTAGATAGATATTGGGCATGGGTGAGGAAGGAAGCACCCACTCATAACCTTACATACTGAAAGGGATAGATTCTACCACTTCTCTGATTGCCCAAGAGGAAATTGGATGAAAACCTTGAAATCTAGCCTTGAATCACTTCTTCAACCTCTGAAGTTTGCATGCATGGAAAGAAATAACTTAGAATAGGTTTTCCCCTCCTTAAATCCACTGAAATGAGCCTTAAAAGACATAGTATAGGCCCATAGAACTTAGAAATAACATAAATACCCTTACTGAAATCGCAGAAAGACTGCTTACTAGACGAAACAACGGACGACCCTATGGGTCGTTGGAGGATACCACGATCCGTGTTGTCTACTCGTGCTTTGCACTATCCAGGCTAAGCCTCGGCTCACACAATGACCTAAACAATGGGTCGTTCAATCCTACAATGGGTCGTCCAATCACCCGTTGTTTCCTTCATCAACCTAGGCACTTTCTCAAATGACGAGCCTTACCATGACTTGTTACTGGAACCCACGAGTCGTGGTCTTATTCCGTCACATACACTAACCACCTTACTAAGCTAACAACGGCTGTTCACCATGATCCGTGGTACCTCACGATGGGTCATTGGGTGGCCTATGGCATCCCTGAACCTCAAGTCCAACTCTCACCACTGTTCCATACGATGACTCATTGTACCCTACAACGAGTCGTTGGACCGGTCGTTGTCTCCACTGACCTACAACCAGACACCTTTCACGACTCACTTTCACAGGTCGTTGGTTGATCCCAAGATCCGTGGAACCTCTCGTTCTGCAATAATTTTTTCCAGTTTTAGCAGTTTCAATTTTTAAACTCTCGGGTCTAATCTTAGGCACTTTCGGGATATTACAGGTGTCTTTGCAATTTTGAAATCCACATACTTAAATTTTTCAAGTATTGTTTGGATATAATAAGACTGAGACAATGCTAGACCTTCAAGAGTTTTGTTGATCTTAATCCCCAATATCAAGTCAGTAACTCCTAGATCTTTCATCTCAAACTTACTAGCATGCATATGCTTGGTAGCATTTATGTTAGCAACGTCGTTACTCATTATCAACATGTCATCCACATATAGAAAAACAATGAAAACTTGATTTTGAGTGTTCTTAATGTAAACACATTTATCACACTCATTAATCTTGAAACCATTTGACAACATAGTCTGGTCAAATTTTGCATGCCATTGTTTGGGCGCTTGTTTTAGTCCGTACAAGGACTTTACAAGTCGGCACACCTTCTTTTCAATTCCATAAACTACAAACCTTTCAGGTTGTTCTATGTAAATTTATTTATTTAAATCTCCATTTAAGAAGGCTATTTTCATATCCATTTGATGGATTTCAAGACCATATATGGCGGCTAATGCTATTAATATCCAAATGGATGTAATTCTGGTTACCGACGAGTACCTATCAAAGTAATCAAGATCTTTTTTTTTTCTAAACCCTTTGACTACAAGTCTTGCTTTGTATTTGTCAATAGTTCCATCATCTTTAACTTTTCTTTTGAAAATTCATTTACAACCTAATTCCCTGGAAGAAGGTCAACCAATTTCCACGAATGGTTATTCATTGTGGATTCAATTTCACTATTGACTGCCTCTTTCCAGTATTGAGCTTCTGAAGAAGTTATAGCTTCTTGAAAAGTTCGAGGCTCATTTTCCAACAAAAATGTTAGAAAATCTGGTCCAAAGAAACTAGAAGTCCTTTGACGTTTTCTACATCTTGGATTCTCCTCATTAGGAACACTTTCCATTGTCTCTTCCCGAGGTTGGTTAGATCCTTCGCTAGACGACTCACAATTCTATTTATACGAATATATATATTTTCAAAGAATTCAACATTGTCTGATTTCATTACCGTATTAATATGAATGTCAGGATTTTCTGATTTATGAACCAGAAATCGATATGTTTTACTATCTGTAGCATATCATATGAACCAGAAGTCCTATCTTAACTTCATGTCACAGATGTCTGTGTGAATTAAGTCTAAGGGACTTGAATTCCTTTCAACTGACTTATAAGGATGTTTAATATACTTAGATTCAATACAGATTTGACATTTTGATTGATTGCATTTAAACTTTGGCAATAATTCCAAATTGATCATTTTACGCAAGGTTTTATAATTGACATGTCTCAAATGGGAATGCCATAAATCATTTGATTCAATCAAATAAGAAGAAGTTGTAATTTTATTGCTTTCAACAACAATTACATTTAGTTTGAAAAGGCCCTCAATTAGCTAACATTTTCCTACATACACATCATTCTTACTTATTATTGTATAATTTGAAACAAGAATACACTTAAATCCGTTCTTGATGAGAAGACCAGCAGAAACTAAGTTCTTTCTCATTTCTGGAATATGACAGGCACTATTGAGACTCACCATCTTAACGGATGTCATTTTCAGAAATATTTTTTCGTAGCCTTCAATCTTGGTTGTTGAAGAGTTTTCCATATACATGGTCTCTTTGGGTCCAACAGGGGCATAGGAAGCAAATGCTTCTCTGACAGCACAAACATGTCGAGTGGCTCCAGAGTCAAGCCATCAATCTGTGGGGCTTCCCACTAGGTTGCATTTAGACACCATAGCGCACAAGTCATCAATCTCCATGGTTCTTTCAACCGTTTTAGCTTGTCCCTTTTGCTTTCCTTTCTTTGGAGCATAACATTCAACAGCCTTGTGTCCAATCTTCCCACAGTTGTGGCAGTTTCCTTTGAATATCTTCTTACTAGAAAAATTTTTTGGTCCAGAAGGCTTCTTCCTCTTTTTGGAATTAGATGGAGTGGTCTAAATAATGTTTTCTCCCATAATTGTTGAGTTTTCCCTTACCTTCCTTTCAGCAGCTTTGTTATCTTCTTCGATTCTCAATTGAATGATAAGATCTTCAAGCTTCATCTCCTTGTGCTTGTGATTTAAATCATTCTTAAAGTCCCTCCATGAAGGAGGTAGCTTTTCAATCATAGCTACAACTTGAAAATCTTTATTGATGACCAAACCTTCAATGAACAACTCATTATTAGCACCATAATTAATACTTTTGATAAAAGCATTACTATAAATTATACCTTCAGTAAGAAGAACATAAATTATCATTTGTAGCTCTTGGACTTGTGTGATAACAGGCTTGCAGTCTATCATTCTGTAGTCCAGAAACTTGGCTGCAATAAATTTCTTTAAATCAGCATCTTCCATTTTCTACTTCTTCTCTAGCGCATCCCAGAGTTCTTTAGAAGTCTCCATATTGTTGTATACTTTATACAGATCATCCTCCAATCCGCTCAGGATATAGTTCTTATACCAAAAATCTGAGTGCTTCCAAGCCTCAATCACCAAGAACCGTTCATTTTCAGAAGTTGATTCTGGTAGAACCGATTTATCCTCCTTAATGAACTTCTGCAGACATAATGTGTTCAGATATAAGAACATATTCTACCGTCAGCGTTTGAAGTGAATGCAAGATAACTTTTCTCGCTTTTCTACCGGAGCCGGTACTTGCACAACACGGGTGGAGGAAATTCCATTGCTTGTAGAGGCAAGCATGGGGTCAGTTGTTCCTGTCATATCTATTGAACAATAACAGCAAGAGTTAGCAATCGACGAAGATTCTATTTCTTCAAATCAAAAAACTTTTAACAGATTAATTTGAGTAATCAGTGAAGTTTCTATATCTTCAAACTGAATTACCAACAATCAAATTTGCTTGGCGAAGTTTTTAAATCTTCAAACCAGCAATCACAGTGAGTAGAAAATTACAAGAATTTTAATCTCAACGGGAGTAGAAAATCAGAAGATTTTAATCTCCAACAATGGAGTAGAAAATCAGAAAGGTTTTAGTCTCCAAAACAGAAAATAGATGAATACAAAAATTATTAAATTCCTTAAGCTTGTTGTTGTCTTGTGTTCAAATATGTAAATCAAAGAAAATGAATAATATCCGATTCCACAGAATTCACTGTGTGTCCTTAAGGAATTTAATCCCCTCATTGTACTCGAGGTTTTTGGATTACTTCCTTTCAGGATAAAACGGATTAACATGTTAATGGTGTAGCAGTACCTCAAACAGCAATAACTTCGTCGAACTCGAAGAATGGTAACGAATGACACAACAGACTCGAATTTTATCTTTTTTCAAATATACAGAATGATCTTTAAATTTGCTAGCAAAAGTCTCAAAAAAATAATTCAAAAATAAAGACAAAAGGCCTTTATTGTTACACCTCGTAAATGTTAATGATTAGTAAGCGTACATGTGGATTAGTGACGAGTAAGAAGAGCTTGACGCACGTGGAAAAAGCCTCAGAAGCAGGATCGGATGGGACCAGCACGCACAGCGCCAGCGCGATGCGCCAGCCAGTAGTGCACTGGCCAGCGCGGGGCGCCAAGCCTGTTGGCGCTTTGAGAGGTGCGGGGCGCCGGGCCTGTTGCCTCAATGAGAGGCGCGGCGCGCCAGGGTGGCAGCCTTAATGCTAGGCGCGAGGCACACCCCTGCCACCGGCCTCACTTATATATATATAGCCCCTCTTCAATTGTAATTCATTTTTCACATTTGCTTTTGGCCAGAGAGAGTAATAAACGAGGTTTTCAACATTTTTTCATCCGATTATGCTACCAAATGCCGTCTAAATTCAAGTTAACTTCGGGTATCGAAATTTAAGCCCGCAGGAAACATTAGTATGGAGTTATTTTCGTGAAATTCGTCCGGCGAATCGTAACCTCGCCGAGCCAAAGTTATCCGAATTTCTTCGAACTGATTTCTATACAATCACAGGCCTCAAGTAAGCATTTCTCCCTTCTGGACTCTCGGGAAATAATACGTTTTCGATCGTGTTTCATTAAGTTAAAGTATAGTCAATATTGGTATTAAAAGTTATCGTTTTATGCCGAATTCGATATCGAAATTCATCTCTTTCTCCCTGTATAATGGTTACAGCTGAAGAGAGCTAGCGAATACAAGTTGAAACCCTTCGGTTATTCAGGAAATGACAATCGAGGTATGTAAGGCTTAACTCTCGGCAAGTATACTCGTCGTACAGTGTTACGACTTATGTTCCAGAACAGAAATGATGATTTCATATGTTGTAGATAGTTGCTACCATTAGATTGTGATTAGACATGTCGTAATTAGCTACTGCGGGTATATAGAGATCAGATACGCTGTGATTAGCTGTTATCCATAGATTACGGTTACATAAGTTTTGGTTAGCTGCTAGAAAATGCATATGGATTTTATAGCAGTATTCCTTATTGAATAGGAGCATGTTAAGTGTGACACGCTCTAGAAACGTCATAAAAACTTATATTCTCCAGTTCATTATGTTAGTAGAATTCTAGGTTCGTTGTCAGGCCTAGATCTTATGAGCTCGTGAGAGTTATCGATCCTGAGCTAGTAAATTGGGCAGCATGGGCGCAGCTAGGCGGTTTAACTACCAGTTTGATGCCTATATTGTCAGGAAAGCACGCCTAGAGGCCATTGGCGTATCCCTATGCCCCAGGGCCAGAAATTTAGATAGGAAGGTCATGTTTCAAAGTCAGCAGCCTAAGGTTGTCTAGTGAACTAAGTGACAGTCTGTCATCCTATTAGTGATTACCAGTGATTGTCAGTCTTAGTGGGCTTAGCAGTTATCATATAAGTCGCCCAGGAAGCCAGCCCAGTCGTCCAAGTCCAATAGACCCATGGGTACCCTAAGGAAGGGGATCTTATCAGTAGTTAGACGTCGGGTCAGCACCCCAGCCAGTTCCTGTCACCCACAGGTTTCCAGGAATGGTTAGGTCTATATAAAGTTGTCTATAAGGTTAAGAATCGCCCAGAAAAGTAACATAAGATCCTATTAGACCAAGATGAGGCCTAAGGCACTAATAAGTACCATGTTAGTACAGTACTACCCACAGGCTAAGGATGTCAGTAAACTTCCTATGGAGGATTAGGGGCTGATCGCTCAAAAGCATGTTCGGCCAGTACCAGCCCTACGCTTGTCCTAAGCAGAGGGACTGAGTAGTTAGTCATTCGCGAACCAGCAGTTATTATGAGTTATAGATATCTGGGCAGGACATATAGAGAGTTGTGTTGGACCACTCCATATATCTCCCTATTAAGTCCAGACTATTAGAGATCATGATCACTATCAGGATCCTCTGATGAGATACAGGTGCACGGCGTGCCTGCTAGCAGCTTTACAGATTATCCTAGGAGGCGAGCAGCGATGGCGTTAGACCCAGAAGGCCAGTTATGCTTTTTGAGTGGCTAGATTGAGATGTTAGTATAGCACCTTGGTTGGGGTTGCCCTTAGTTAGGAGTCATCCATGACCACCCCAGGGTTACTAGCTGTGTCGACGCCCCCGAGGAGCTAGATGACGTCGCTCCGAGGAGCATTATACCATCTGTGAGGGATGAAGATGAGGTCCGAGGTCCTCATACAGTCCATTCCATGGCTGGACTACGCTTATGCCATATCGGCACACCCCATCGAGTTCGGTACTGGGGGTACATACAGCAGGAGTCCACCGGACTCAGACACAGCTATAGTTCAGGGTCCAAGTAGGCTCAGTTGTAGACCTAGGGGACCGATAGGTGGGCTAAAGTACCATTAGAGTCATAGAAACCTGGATAGGGTATATAGATTGAGATGTGCTCTCCAGGGCTTATGGGGGCCCGAATGAGTTATTCTGTGTTGATTGTACCTTCCGGCTTATGGGGGCCAGGTGAAGTTCTTATTTGTATTCTTGTCTAATAGTTATAGTTTATAAATGTGTAATTATACAATCTTAGCTTACGTACATGTAGTATTGGTTAGATGCAGATTACGAATCAGCATACGTACAGGTTAATCTTTCTGCCTTTCTTTCTATTTACTTCCATTCTTTACCAGCTTATCTATTGCCTTACATATTCGTTACATATTGTACTGATGCCCTCCCCTAGGCGCTGCATTATTTGCCTACAGGTTTAAACAAACAGAGTTCAGGGTCCTCAATAATAGTTGTTCAAAGTCAGCAGTTTGGCCAGCTCCTTTCATTCAGAGTTGCCGGGTTGAGCAAGTGTTGTCTTCCATTTGTATCGAATCTGGGTAGGCCGGGGCCTTGTCCCAACCACTATTTTGTATTCTTAAAGGCTTGTTGACTACAGTCATTAATCAGTTAGTGGTATGTTGGCCGTCTGGTGCCTTAATCAGTTATGCTTCGTGTGTTGGCCGTGTAGGGCCTAGTATAGTAGCTCGTCTTCATTTCTGTTATAACTAGACAACATGGAGGCCTTGTTGGCCTGCATAAGATCCCTTATGTTGCCTGTTATTGGTTAGCTATTTTCATTTACAGGTGACCATACGGCCTTGTCGGCGGGAGGCTGCATTTACAGCCGAGATATAGCCCATTGTTTTCCTGAATTGAGTCGCAGGTTGGCACCAGACGTGCATAAGTCTAGCCAGGTCAGTTAGTTGTCAGTGTGGCACCAGGTGCCAGTCATGCCTCCCAAGGTGGGGCGTGATATTTATTTATAGCCAAAAACTGAAGTTAACTGGTGCAAAACACATATTTAGAAGGTGTCTGTTCAGAATTATTATCGTTTGAAAAAGAAATATTTCTGCTTGACTTGCGCTGGCGCCGGCGTTTCGCTAGTGCAACGCCGGTCTATCACAGAATCCCTCAAGAAACTATGTGCTGGGATCGGCATTTTGCAGGTGAAGATCTGTGGCCTGCCAGTTCAAATACAGAATCCTTCAACAAGTTCTGCGCTAGCACTGGCGAAACACATGTGACGATCCGCGGTTCGCCCGTCCAAGGCAGACACTTTTCAGTCAATCAATCAGATCATCTAACCAAATCCATATTCAAATCTGAAGTCGAAGCTGAGCAGAGCGACGACGATGGCGCGAGGGGAGACCTTCTTCTTAACTCTTTAATAGTTAGAAGATATGTTTCTCAATATAAGCATACGCATTTCCCTTTTTCCTACCAATGTGGGACAAAGTTCCTTCTTAAAGGAAATTTCAAATTTCTCTTTCCTCCAATTTATTTCCCTCCATTTCTCAATTTACACCCATCACTTAAATCCAACAAACTTTCTCATCAAAAAGCATACTACCTCACCGAGAAGTATTAAAATCTAGTGGAACCAATACGAGTGATCTTGAAATAAGGAGAAAAGTTGATCTAGAAAAAAGAACTCAACAAAAAGTGATCGAAACAAGGCTCACGTGTCGACCCATGGGTAGATATTGCCGGAAACTATATTGGTCTGATCGGCATGTGGGATGACAAATAATGACTGAGTTAGCTGGGGGTTGCTCGCGCTGTGCTGGTATTTCGCTCCTCGTGGTGGTGTTGATTTGATCGCATGATCTTCTGATATAGCCTCAAAAATCTCCGAGTAGGGAATACTTGTGTGGGCAAGTACTGCTTCTCAAAAAGGTCAAAAGTTCTCAGTATAATTCCATGGAGGAAGAGAATCCTATTTACAATCATGTTTTTAGGGTATAAAACCCTAGTCCCAAAACATATAGGATTCCTTCTTTTCAAGTAATAGTCAAACTTTCCTTTTAGAAGACCAGTTTATTTTAACCAAAATCTTGTAGGATTTTACTTCTTCTAGAAAAGTGTTTTCTTCCTTTCCAAGTTCATTAATTAATCAAGCATAGTATGGACCACAGATTTAATTAGTGAGGCTTCTAATCATGGTATTAATTTGCAAAATGAATGATCAATTAACCTACCATAGTAAATTATAGATTATTCCACTAAAAATTCATAATTGCACTCCTCAGTACAATTTCAAAATCGTTCATTAAATCTTATTTAAGTCCCCATGTTAAGATTACATATACCAATTAATCGAATTAAATTTCTGACTATTTAATTCATTGATTAATTTAATTCTTTATTCAAACGCTTAACTTATTCATGTGACGGATACTAAATCCACCTGCAGGGTTTACACATGAAAACTTATAAGCAAACATAAAGGGGTATCATCAATCTCAAGGCTGAGACACGGATTCCATCAACTAATTATTATTTCACAAATGTCATTTGTCATCATCCAACCTATCGGGAACATTTTAACTCACGAAAGATTGAGTTTCACCCTTGATAGATCAAAACAATAAATAAATTACATTGATCATAATAATTATATCAAGATTAAGAGTATAAGTACATTTAATGCTCTAGAAAATTTATTTTATTAAGTCAGATAAAATACTTATCTCTACTTGATCCGTTCAATACATATAAAATATACTAGCACAAGAAATTAGAATTATACCATTTTCATAATCAAGATACATGATATTTAATCTTGTGCTATAATCGTAACAATGAAGTTGTCCAATTTTCATCTTAGATTGTGAATATATATAAACTTTATATTTATAAGAACCGGTAATTTAATCTTCCGTATATAAGCTAAACTCTATACACTAAATCATCTACTATATAAGCAAATGACACATTGATAAATATATGATCTATTTAAATCTTTATTAAAATTGAATAAATAATTGTTCCATGATAAATACTATATTTAAACCCATGGTTAGTATATAACTCATGGTTAATAGTATATATCCCAACAATTATCATCACCATAAAGTCTACAAACAAATAATGCACAAAAATAAAAATAAAATGACTAACATGCCCTCAAACAGCCATAATAGACATTCAAATCTATGTCCTGAGTAAAAGTGAAATATCTTCTCTCAATTCTTGGCACAGAGAAGCCCCATGACTGACCAAAGTGAGGATTGACATTCTACCTAATTACTTTCCTTTATAAGATAGTAGAATAATTAATACTCCCTGCGTTCACTTTTACTTATCTATTATACTAAGAATATATTAATATTTTTATTTGTTACTTTAGTTTATTAAGAGAAAAAAATTAATTTTTTATGTTTTATGATCAACATTAATTACGTATTCTTTAAATCACTTTTCAAGATGTAAGTTTATATATTAATTAATATAATATTATAATAAAATATTCATATTAATTATTATTTTTTAAAAAACATATAAAATTTAAAATGGACAGGCAAAAGTGAAGGAAGAAATTAAAATGAACAACATAATAATCAATTATATTTATGAACGACAATTAATAGAAGGCGAGCAAATTTATGTAAGATGAAAATTTTCTAATTAAAAATAAGGGAAAATGCATAAAATCCCCTCCAAACTTGTCCACAAAACTCACTTTAACTCGTTAACTTTACGGACATTTAAATACTCCCCTTAACAACTTTAAATTAAATTTTAACCAACCCTCCCTTGCCCACACCAAGTCAAGGCAGGGTGTTGTTGAGTCATGCACGTTCTTAAGAAGACACGTATTTATGAGTAACTTTTTTAATATAAATTATTAGTTATTGAAAATTAATTATATTAATAAAAATGTGACCCGCCCACTTCTCAAAGAAAGACCCAACCCATCCCAATAAACACCCCTAATTCCTAAACAATCTAACTCAGTTGGTTACCCAAATAAACACTCCTAATTCTCACACTCGAACTCTGAAGTGATCGCGTTCTGTGTTTTGCCTTTAAGGTTAGGGTTGAGGTGCCCATCGAAGAACACAAATTACTCAGGTTAGTATTTTGCCTTTAGGATTAGTGTAGAATCTGTGTTTAGGGTTTTTTCTTGAAAAAAACTGATCTTCGATCTTTTTGTATTTTTAGTTTGAGAATGAATTTTGTGTTCGTAACTTTGAGGTTTCACCATGGAGGGATATTACAAGAAAAACCTAGCATTAAGTATGAAGGAGGTTCGGTTACAAATTGTTTTGACGTAGATGTTGATAAATTCTCCTACTTCGAGTTTGTTGATTATGTTAAAGAAATTAAATATAATTGTTCGTCTTGAATTGTTTATATCAGGCCACCTAAATGTGGTTATTTAGTATAAATTAAAAGTGATAGGAACATTATTGGTATTGTACCTCAATTAAAAAATGAAGATATTGTTGAGTTGATATACTTGATTGAAGAACCTGTTGTGGTCCCCCCCCTCCCCCCCACCCTTGAATATGTAAATCATGTAGGTGGGGAATCTACTGCTACTTTTGAGGGTAGTGAGAATTTAGGGTTTAAAGGGGTTGCAAAACCCCAAGAGCCTGTTGGGGAGGACTTGGGTGGGACTTCAACCACTGCTGCTGAAGTTGATGTTCCCTTAGTTGAGTCTGATTGGGAAAGTGAAACTGAAGTTAGTGAAGATTCAGAAAATTTAGAGTTTGATGAAGGCGAAGAAGAATATGATAGTGATGTTCATGAAGATGTTAGAATTCTTAGGGAAGACAAAAGGGCTGCCAAAACAAAAAAGAGGAAAGAAAAAGGTCATAGAGCTGAAGGAGTTGATTTAGGTAAAAAATGTGTAGATTTGGGATATGATGAGTATACATCAAAGAAAAAGAGTACTCTAGAGGGCAAAATAGTTGGTGATGAGCCATATTTTGATTCAGATGAAGCTGTTAGCTTTAAAACAGATACAGATGAAGATGTTGAAGAAGTTGATGATGCAATTGAGGTTCAGAAACCTGCAAGAAGAGAAAAAAGAGCAAGAAGAGCAAAAAGAAATAGACATAGGGTTATTTTTTATCCTTCTTTTCAAGTAATAGTTTGGGAGACTGGCCTTGCCTTTGAAAGTGTAAAACAGTTTAGAGAAGCAATCACTAGGTATGCAGTTCAAGAATATGTTGAGTTAGATATGTATGTTAATGAATCAACTAGAGTGAGGGTAAGGTGTACAACAGGTTGTCCATGGCTGTTTTTTGGAAGTTATGATTCTAGAACAAAAGACTTTGTGGTGAAGAATTATAATCCAGTGCATAAGTGCAACGGCACAACTAAAAATAAACTGGTGAATTCAAAGTACTTGTCAGAAAGATACAAGGACATAATTATTTCTGAACCCGACACTAGAGTTTTTCAGTTGCAAAATTTAGTTAAAAAAGAGTTGGAGGTGTATGTTGGGAGGACAGTGGCAAGAAAAGCTAGAAACATAGTGTTACAACAAATTATGGGTGATTTTATGTGGAGGAGTTTAGAAGAATTTTAGATTATAGGGATGAACTCCTAAGGACTAATCCAGGCAGCACATGTGTGGTGAGACTTAGTGAAGAAACCTTTGAAGATGGAAGAAAAATATTTCAATCATTTTATATATGTTTTGATGCTTTGAAGAAGATATTCAAAGCTGGTTGTAGGAGATGTATTGGGCTTGATGGATGCTTTTTGAAAGGTGTTTGTAAAGGCCAATTACTTGTGGCTGTTTGTAAGGATGGAAACAATCAAATGCTACCATTGACTTGGGCAGTAGTTGAAGTTGAAAACAAATTCACTTGGAAATGGTTTGTAAGCCTTTTAAGGGATGATCTTGAGCTTGGAGATGGGACAGAGTTGACTACCATTACAGATACGCAGAAGTGGTTTATGTTTTGTTATTCATTATTTATATTTTTAAATTTTTTATTACATTATACTATTGTAATCTAATATTTTTAATAATTATATTATAGGGTCTTGACTTAGCTATCTAGGAGTTGCTGCCAAATATAGAATAAAGAATGTGTGCCAGACACATCCTAGCCAACTGATCTAAGAATTGGAGAGCCATTGAGAGGAGGAACTGTTTTTGGAGATGTGCTAAGTCTACATTTCTCCAAGAATTGAGAAGAAATTTGGATCATATAGAGAAGTTAGGGGATAAAATATGTGATGACTTATTGTGATACAATATAGAAAGGTGGTATAAGGTTTACTTCAAGACCTTTAGTTGTTGTGATAGTGTTGACAACAACATGGATGAAAGCTTCAATTCATGGATATTGGAGCCAAGACACAAGACTATCATTACAATGCTTGAGGAAATAAGAGTCAAAGTGATGAGAAGAATAGGACAAATGAGGGAGTTTTCCAATACTTGGATAACTGACATTTCTCCAATGGCCCTAAAAGTATTGCAAGAGAATACATCAAAGTCAATGAGGTATAGCCTTGAATGGAATGGTGAATATGGCTTTGAGATTAAGGATAGCTTGGGTAACACATTTATAGTGAAGCTGAACGATCAAACTTGTACTTGTAGATGCTGGATGCTAAAAGGTATACCTTGTTGTCATGCTATAGTTGCACTTCATTTCAGAAAATTGGAGCCTATTAACTATGTTGCACATTGGTATAATAAGGAAACTTACCTCAAGACCTACAGTTACTTCATTTAGCCTGTTACTAATATGCAAATGTGGCCAGAATCAACCAACCCTTCTATTAGACCACCTGAAATAAAAAAACTGTCAGGCAGGCCCAAAAAGTGTAGGAGGAAGGAGCAGACTGAAAATAAAACAGGAAAGTTGTCTAAAAAAGGTGTTGAAATGACCTGCAACATTTGTCACGCAAAGGGTCACAATAAGAGGGGTTGTCATTTGGGTGCACAAGCTACTACAAGCGTTGGAAGGGGGAAAAGGACAAGTTCAGCAAGGTCTAGTGTTGGTTCTTCTGTAGCACCAACTGAAACTCAACAAAGCACACGCATTGGAAGAGGAAGACCAAGAGGTTCTACAAAACAGGTAATCTTTGTTAATTTATAGTTTAACCAATTCTCTTTAAACTTTCTGAAATATCTTATAGACTATTTAAATGTGTTATAGAGTACTGTTGCTGCTGCCACTGAAAAAGGAGGAGGTACACCTTTTAAAAGACCAAGAATGGTTGGAATGGATATTCTACATACACAAAGTGGTTTACAATCCATAATGTAAGTTGTATATTTTTTACAAACTTTTTTCAAGTTTAAACTAAACTTTTACAAGCCTAAGTCCACTTATTTTTGTAAATACAGCCTGGAATGGCAATGAACTCATCAATAGTGATCGGAAACCTTGGGCATCACAAGCCAAGAACAGGGGTGAAATGGAGAGGAAAGGTCGTTGTGACCCAACAGAGACTTGAAGAGATGAGAGAAGAAAAGAGAATGAGGACAAGGTCCAAGGCTACTGAAAATCATTTAAGTCAAACTAGTTCATCAGCTGTCCAGTAGTGATTGATATGCAGCCTTGACTGCACTAACTTGATGACTGTTTTTTTGAAACAATTATGCAGTTGTGATTGCATTAATTTGATGTCTGTTTTTAAATTATTTGCAGTTGCCACTGCAATTTTGTGTCCATTATAACTCTAGTTTTGGTTGGAGTTGTTGTGAACTATGATTTTCTTCAATATTATGCAGCAAGGACTACATTTGTTTGGTGTCTATTTTTGTTTCTTGTTAATATTATGGCCAGTATTAAAATCAACTTGTCAAGTAAATTTATAAACAACATATAACCAATCATAACAAAACAGAGACACAAAAAAACTACATTAGATTAAAAGACTATTTTATACACTAAGTCAAGCTTGATTACAAAAGAGGCTACAACTAATTGGTTTCAATACAAAGGATCTTACACACCTACATATCATCAAATAACATCAAGAGTCTAAGGTAACTTCATTGAACCTTTCTTCATGTAGATGACTCCAAACCAATAGCTTAAAGCTACTGATATAATACAATAATAAAACACAACAAAGAAGAGTGCATTCTCTTCAGTCCTTTGTTTAACCATGTTGCTCCTCCACTTCTTCTCCCTTTTTTTCATCTTTTCAATATCTCCTTCCAACTTCTCCAATTTCATTTTTATGCAGTTATCATCTTGTTTGGATTCTGTAGGATTGTCAACTTCTTCAAAAGCTTCCTCAATCTCAACCAATTTCTCATCATCATTCGTTGTTGTATGCTTCTCAAGATATTGCCAACATTCCAATAGATTCTCAAGCTCTCCCATTTTCTCTATTAGTTTTGGAATCACAAATTTGGACCTAGGGTCAGTGTTTTCTTTATCCCTCCAACACCAAAAGTCACAAGATGTTGGACCCTTCAATGATGAAAAATAATGAAGGAATTAGTGTTCAGTTAGAATAAAATATATAAAAAAATTGCTTAATGAATCTTCTAATTACCCCATAATAAGGACATGACCAATATCTTCTACCGGGATTTGTCGAAGTCCAAGATGTTTTCATCGTACCACAAATCCATGATTGCAACGAACTTCTTCCTTCAAAGCGGGATCATCCTCTTCCATACAAAGCTTAGTCAAGTTTATTGATCGCATTGTGTGCTACGAAGAAAAAAGACAAAAACACGAGCTTAGTCAAGTTTAGAAGAAATCTCACTCCAAGCAGTTTCATATACTTCCAACAACACGAGCAACGAAGAAAAAGGACAAAAGCAGAATCAAAATAAAAGAGAAGGAGAATAAGATGACTCAATCTTTACCTTTTTTCGAACAAATTATATCAAAAATATCCTTCAAATATTCAACTTTAGGTTTAAGAACTAAAATTAGAGGGGATGAATGAGACTATTGAAGATGAGGGAGAAGAAGAAATTCCATAGCTAAAGTAGATCTGGCGTTAATTGAAGAAGGGGAGAAGAGGAAATTTAGGGTAAGAAGGGGGAGAAGAAAAATTTAGGGTTCATGATTGAAGAAGAGATATGGTCGTATATTACCCTTATTACTTTTAAAATTAGTTTTTTTTAATATTTAATTATTAAAATAAAGAAATAACGCGCCCAGTAATGTTATTACAACACGCAACTTGGTGTGGGCAAGGGAGGGTTGATTCAAATTTAATTTAAAATTTTTAAGGGGGTATTTAAATGCCCGTAAAGTTAAAGAGTTAAAGTGAGTTTTGTGGACAAGTTTGGGGGGGATTTTATGTATTTACTCTAAAAACAATATTAACATCTACATACAACCACAAATGTATATCACATATATTAAGAGGATTGTTCCTTGAAAACTTTATAAAAGAAATATGCAATACTCTTATTTTGTTATAAATATATTTTCTATTTATGGTGAATTCTATTTCTTAGAATGAAAGTTAGGGTTTGTAACTCTGGGACCAAGCAAGTTTTCCCCTATAAATAAAGGGATTTTTCATTCATTGTATAGAATTCCTTATGATCCCTTTAACTCCTCAAGAGGATCCCATCAAGAGAAATAAGAACTTCTCTCCTTCTCTCTTTCTCTATAATATTCTTGTTCTTTCTTTATTATTTCATAACACGTTATCAGTACGAGTCTCTGCCTTGAGCACTCACTTTGAAAGATCTGAGGTAAGAAAAATTAAAATTTCTTTTTGGAAAGATGTATTACTTAACCACATGAGTGATATTCCTTTGGTGATATTGTTGCTCTACGACTCTACTGTCTCAAAATTTGAATGCCAAGGTATTATTTTTTTCTTTCTCTTAATATGGCTAACCTTACGAAACTTGATTTGTTGCCCTTCAAAGTTCGGGCAAGAACTACCTTTCATGGTGTTGGATGCTGAAATCCATATGGATGCAATGGGTCTTGGAGACACCATTAAAAATGAAAACAATATCAAATCAAGATCGTGCTAAGACTATGATATTCTTGCGTCATCATCTTGACGAAATTCTTAAAATTGAATATCTCATGATTAAGGATCCACTTGTTTTGTGGAATAGCCTAAAAGAAAGGTATGACCACCTGAAGATGGTCATCCACCCAAAGGCACGATATGATTGAATCTATCAAGACTATAAGTCTGTTCATGAGTATAGCTCATCAACATTCAAAATTGTTTCTAAGTTGAAACTATGTGGAGAAACTATTAATGATGTTGATATGATTGAATACGTGGTAGTACACAAAATTAATTGAAAGCTCCGGAAGAGCTAATGTATTACTACTTGAAGGAATGAAATTATTGTAGTAAGTCTCAAAATGAAACTTATAAGTTTCAAGGACATTAAAAAAAATTGAGACTATAAATTATGGGAAGATCTAATATCTTCATGCTACTACAATGGAAGCGGGTTACAAATATTTATGTAAAAGATTACCCGGCGTTTTTTTTATTTGTAGTACATAAATATGGGTATGATGATGAAATCACATACGAAAGTAAACTAGAAGTTTACTGAAATAAGTTAGCATAACTGGTTGGCCATCCCGGTTCACATGTGATGCAAAAATAATTGAGAATTCACGTGGCTATATGTTGAAGAAATAAAAGATTCTTCAAGAATTCTCTTGTATTGCTTGTTCTCGTGATAGAATGATCTTGATCAGCTAAGATTGGAATTATATTCCCTAAAATTTTAAAACTTATAAAAGGGTGAATATGGGTTCATTCACCTACCATGTGAACCGTTTGCTAATAGATGCATCTATGGTATGGTCACATGTGTTTTGATATCAACTTGCAGTTGATTTTTGTAAGGTTGTTGCTCGAATTATTAAATTAAGAGCATAGTTCCAAATTATAAAATCATGTAGATAATGCTGATTCATATCTATGTTGGTTTAACAAAAATTGTATGCCTCTAATTATAGATAAATCATTGGTTATGAGAATAAAACTCCCAAATAAAATTTGGTATGAGATATGTTTATTTAACATATAGCAACACTTGAATGCATCAAGCCAACAAGGTTTCCCCTATCACAATTGGTTAGGGTCAGGAACCAAATAATTCCATCTAAAAATTTGAATGTGCAATATATGATTCAATTGATCCACCATAATGCACAAAGATGGGTCCCTAAATGAGCTTGGGGCTAAATGTTAGTTTTTCTAACATTAGGGGGAGAAGTGATTAGCAGCTGAAAATTGAGTGTGAGATGAATTATCTAGATCCTCGAGAAAAAAAAGTGAACTTAAAGTTCAATATATAATTCACTTGCAAAATATTGCAAATCAATTGTCAGATATATTTGCTAACTCTATTTTATAATTCAGTTGCAAATGCTCCAATGAAAGGTCCTTGAAGGACAGGGTCTATGAGACGCCTGAAGCGTGATAGACCAAACGGTTCCAAATATAGAACTCCTTGAAGAAGGAGAGGAGAAAATAATTAAGATGGTCATAATGATGAGGTAAGTGCTTTAAGAAAGCACCACGACATAACACTTCATAAAACCTTGGCAAAGGTTTAGGTACCTGAAAATGACGAAAAATGAAGAGATCTCAATAAGTTATGTCGCATTGGAACTAATATCAAAATGATCGTTGACGATATCTTTGATACAAAATAGCGCACAATATTGTAAAAGATTGTGAGGATCTGAATTCTACGTTTATTAAAGCATGTTGATGTAGAAATAATTATCAAGTGAAATGATGCGTATTAATAAGTGTAAAGCTTATTGGACCTGTGTCCAGACACCAAAAGATGTCAAGTATTTAAATACTAAGGAATGTTATCACTTGATAAAATTTATATGAAAAACATGAAGGATTCAAAATGCCTGAAGCATTTACAAGTTTCTGCAAAACTTCTTCATAATTCTTATATGAGGAAAATCAAATAAGAAAACAATATCGGAGTTTGTTGTACTTGCTGTTTATGTAGATGACATAAGCCTTATTGTAACTCCAATAGAGCTTCAAAAGGCAATTGATTATTTAAAGAAGGAATTTGAGATGAAAGACCTTGGAAAGACAAAATTATCTTGGTCTACAAATTGAGCATTTGAAGAATGGTGTATTTAATCATCAATCTGTCTATACAGAAAAAGTGTTGAAAAGATTTTATATGGATGGTGCACATCCATTAAGTACTCTGATGGTTGTTCGATCACTTGAAGTGAATAAGAATCCATTCCGACCTCAAGAAAGGAATGAGGAAATTCTTGGTCCTGAAGTACCATATCTTAGTGCAATTGGTGCACTAATGTATCTTGCTAACACTACAAGACCTAATATAGCCTTTTTAGTTAATTTTTTAGCAAGGTATAGTTCTGCTCCTACTAGGAGGCATTGGAATGGGATAAAACATAATGCGGTATCTAAAAGGAAATACTGATATGAGCTTATTTTATTCTAACAATTGCAATCCCGATCTTGTTGGTTATGCTGATGTTGAGTATTTATCTGACCCACACAAAGCTCGATCTCAAACTGGCTACGTATTCATATGTGGAGGTACTGCCATATCTTGGAGATGTACAAAGCAGTCTCTCCTAGCTACTTCATCAAATCATGTTGAGATAATAGCTATTCATGAAGCAAACCGAGAATGTGTGTGGTTGAGGTCCATGATACATCTTATTAAAGAAAAATGTGGTTTGAAATATGACAAATTACCCACAATTTTATATGAAGATAATGCAGCATGCATAACACAACTAAAAGGAAGATTCATAAAAGGAGATAGAAGAAGCACATCTTGCCAAAGTTCTTCTACACACATGAGCTCCAAAAATGGTGATATCAATGTGCAACAGATTCGTTCAAGTGACAATATGGCTGATTTATTCACCAAATCTCTACCAACTGCAACTTTCAAGAAGATGGTGCACAAGATCGGGATGCAAAGATTCAAGGATGTTCTAATTAGGGGGAGTTAATACGCGTTGTACTCTTTTTTCCTTGCGAGATTTTGTCCCACTGGGTTTTCCTTGTAAGGTTTTTAAGGAGGCAGTCAAAATGCGTATTATTAGATATGTGTACTCTTTTTCCTTCACTAAATTTTTTTCCACTGGGTTTTTTCTAGTAAGGTTTTAATGAGGCACATTATCTATTAAATAGACATCCAAGGGGGAGTGTTATAAATATATTTTCTATTTATGGTGAATGTCTATTTCTTAGAAGGAAAGTTAGGGTTTGTAACTCTGAGACCAAGTAAGTTTTCCCATATAAATAAAGGGGTTTTCCATTCATTGTATAGAATCCCTTATGATCCCTTTAACTCCTCAAGAGGATCCCATCAAGAGAAATAAGAACTTCTCTTTTTCTCTCTTTCTCTATAATATTCTTGTTCTTTCTTTATTATTTCATAAAATATTTGATTATTTTTTTCATATGTATTTTTTTTATATATTAAATTTTAAATTATTTTCGTATGTATGCCTTATCATTTTCACTATAAGAATTGTATTATTGGATATTAACTAAATTTCTATAATTTAATTTGTATAGTCTTATTAAAGAGAGTTATACAAATAAATTGATTGGAACATCTCTATTATAAAGTTACAAATAATAATAAGAGAAAATGGGCAAATATACTTTTCAATTTTATGATTTAAAGCTTATATATTTTTTATTTAAAAAGTGGTGAAATATACTTTAGCCGTGTAATAAATGATGCATATTTATCATTTTCGTTAATAGACTTATATTTACTGAATAAAAAAATTTAAGATATAATTTTTAATTTCAAAAGTATAACAAATGACTTTTAAAAATTACCTTATTCATTTTCTTTATCCCTGTAGATCCGGCCTACATGAAACAAAAAAAACAACCCCCCTTCTACTCAATCATAAAATGGGTTTGGTCGGATATGAATAAAAGAGGGATTTATTTTTTTTTCTTTGAGTCAAATTCGGAGGGATAAAGATAATAGGTGAGGTAATTTTTTAAAGCCAATTGAAATTTTAAATTTTAAAAATTAATTTTAATTTTTTAAAATTTAGTTTTGTGAACGAAAAAGATAACTATTTGTCTGACGATAAAATTATATATACACAATTGTTAGATATGAAAGTATATATACAATATTCTTTTAATCGAAATTTACAACAATAACAATAACAAAAACAAAAATAACGATAATAATAATAATAATAATAACAACAACATCAACGACAACAATAATTTACATGATTTGACCAAAGCTGAATAGTCAGAAAGTTGTATTGACCAATAGAGCTGCTGACCCCCAGGCCCCATCTCACTTCATCCCTGTAAAGCCAATCTGTATTTTTCCCTTTCTGCATCAATCGCTGATTATATTTATATTTATTCAATTCAATCCCCATTTCAAAACCAAACAATCAGATCACCGTTCACAAAATCCTCCATTCAAAATTCTGCAACAAAAAAAAAAGAACTCCACAATCTTGGAGGCTCGAATTGGGTAATAAAGCTATCTTTGAGGACTCCATTGAAGCTTCAAGAACCACTCTTTCTGGTCAGTTTCTCCTGTAAAATGTAAAATTTCATGTGGGTATTCTTCAAATCTAAGATTTATATATTTATTCAATTTTTTTGTTGATTCTTTTGTATTTGAAAGATTAATTATGTGCAAAAATACAGCTTTGATGTAGTTCTTAATCAATAGTATTGAAATAATTCCTAGTTTTTGTCTTCTTTGGTCTCCTGCTGAGGATTATTATGTACAAATCTTGGTTGCGTTTGGATCAAATTTGTGATCTTGTTTGAGAAATACGGTGACGCGATCTGCATTATGTTTTGATGGAAGGGACCAAGTAGGAATATTATGCTTGGATTTATAGGTGTTACTCATACTTTCATTCAGATTTCCATTTTATAGTTTTATTCATCTGTATGATGTGGGATTTAGAGAGTTTCATTCAACTATTGCAGACATGTGAACTGGTCGCTATGCCCCACACTTCTGTCCTTTTTTCCTTTCAAGAGTCAGCTAATGATCTTTAACTATCATTTTTTAATGTATTTTATGTTATTTTGATGGTGACAATTTTGGGATTTAGATTACATTCTGGTGTAGTTTCTAAAGCTAAAAAACTTATTTTCTAAAGATGAGTTAATCTAGGTCAGTTCAAGGCTAAAATTGGTCAAATATTGCCATCCAAAAGAAAAGGGTACTAAAATTAGATAGGGGAAGTGTCTGGGAGACCAAGGTGTTAATCTGGTCGGTACAATGATATAGCTTAGTAATAAACCCATGGGAAGTCTAATTCGGGAGTTAATATTGTGAGGATACGTCTTTTGAGAGAGAGAGAAAGGGTGGGAGGAGTTTATCCGGGAGAAGACTTGTTGATGATCTTCAAAGATACTTCTGGTTTAATTTATTTTTTCGCCTGAATCAATTGTGAATTTTGAGTTGTTTTGGAGCATCATTTTCAAGCTTCTGATCATTCAGGTTCTGTACCAATAATTATGTGATAGGCCTGAGTGTAACAAACTTCTTTTCTGTGTGGTTTCTGTTAGCAGCCCTGTCTGCCATTGACGTATAGATAATGGATACGACAATATCAGTTCTTACAAATATGCTGAGAGATGCATCTGATTGGGTGACGTGGATATCCGAGGCTCCGTTTGCAAGAGCTGTGGTGTTTGGAGTTAACATTGGAGGTACTTTTCCTATCCATAAAACAGCTATTGTTGTTAAACTAGATGACCTCTGAGAAGACATACTCTTTTGCCTCTTGATCCTGCAGGGCATCTGTTTGTGGAGGGTCTTCTCCTGGTGGTCATCCTTTTCCTACTATCGCAGAAAAGTTATAAACCACCTAAAAGACCATTGACAAAGAAGGTCTGTCAGAATCTTCCCTTGTCACATCTAAATTATCCACCGATTCTATGTTTGTTTCTTGCTTTATTCTGTTAGTCCCTCTTTTGTTCTTTCTCACTTTCTGTAATTTTCTCATAGTTTTTTGGGACTGAGGCGTTATCGTTGTTGTTTGTTTGATTTTCTCATTCATATCAACAGATTCACCTCCATGTTCAAGGTCCAATCGGTGTTTCATCCTAGTGAATTGCTCTTCCTCATTTCCAAGAGGATATATTAAAAAGGAAAAGAGAGTGGGAGAGAAAATTATTGTATTACAATACACTCCCATCTTCCAGTTTCTGATTTGTGTAGTTAAATGATTATCTTATTGGAAAGTGATCAAGACAAGGATCCAAATTTGAAGACCGGAACTTTCTTATTAATATTCAGAAGATAGAACTTTTAGCTGGCTCTTCTCCTAAAAGTTGCAAAAGTCCTATGCTTTAGCCTTTATGCCACGAAAGATAATAAAAGAAGTAACTTAAAAGATCTAATGTTCTTAGAAGAATAGCATAATCTTTTTAAAAGCTGCTGCATTTAACACTCTCTCAAAGTAGAGCTCCTCCAACTTAAAGATGTCAAACTATTCTTTTTCTAGTATATTGTAGATTCCTCCATATCCTATTCTCTAAATGGCAAGGTGCTTAGGAAATGAGCCATGAGCTTGTAAATTAAAGAGCTCCAACTTTCTATTTGTTTTTGCAAATCCTTATCTTGACCATTGTATAGTGATTGGTTCCATCTGGTGCTAATATAATTTCCATATTTTGATGTTCATAGCTAGGAGGTAGGCTTCTTATTTACTAGTATAGAAGTCTCCCTTTGGCATCATGTGCATTAGTATTAATGCTGTGTCCTTTCGTACTTTATTTATTTAATAAATGGAGGGAGATATGGATATTTATTTGCTTTGGTGATTGTTAAAATAAAGAAAATGTTGTTTGTAGCTTGTCAGCATTTGTTTGTAAGTGTTTGCAATGTTGTCTATCTTCTATGCAGCATGCTGCTTGAATACATCCAAGCTGATGAACGTGTGTGCTCTGGTTTTTAGGAAATAGATGAACTGTGTGATGAATGGGTCCCAGAACCTCTTATTCCCACCATTACAGATGAGATGAAATCGGAGCCTCCAGTACTTGAAAGGTGGAAATACTCTTTCATTTGAAATGCGAAAGCATATACCTCCTTGTTAGATTCTATTGTCATTATTCTGCATTTTTTTCCCTCATTTGTCTAATAAGATTCTATTCTCACGTAACTGGGAGAAACCAGCCAAGCCATGCTGTTGTATACTGTGGGAGCCACCTCTAGAGCCTCTAGGGACCACCTATAGAATCTCTTTTCTTATGGTCTGATGATCCTGAACTGGGCCTAACAAGTACGTTAGAACTTCCAGGGGGAACTAGAATTGATTTAAGGCTTTGGTTCCTTCTATTAAGGACTTGGAAAACTTTTTAGGTCAAAGAGGACGAGACCCAGTGGGTGACAAGGGATGGGACTGAATGAGTTGATTTGGATTTTATAAGCTGTTGACACTAAAAGAGAGCCAGTGAACCTGCAGCTCACAAGAGGAGAAAAATATAGATAAGCACTAATTGCGTAACACATCTACCTATGCAATTTTTTTTGGGGGTTCAAGAATTGAAAAAGAAAATATATGCAAGTTTGGCGTGTTTAATCCTAACAATCAGCAAGATTAGCTTAGTTGCCTCTTCTACTCGAGCTTACTCAGGCTATAAAAATTGTAAGTCAAGTTTGTGAAGATCATGATCCCCCAATCCTTTTACTTCCCTACTATGAGCTACTTAGTAATTGTACCAAGTACCGACAGTATAGCTTGATTCAAAGAAACCCTCCATATTTCTATGGTTGTTCTCTTTACTTGATTTCTCTCATTTGCCTAATTGCTTACAAGTTTTATTAATGCAGCGCTGCAGGTCCTCATACAACTGTTAATGGCAAGGAAGTAGTAAATTTTACTTCTGCCAATTACCTCGGATTATTAGGAAATGAAAAGTTACTTGTAAGAAATCCTTCTCTTGAATATTTTGAATTGTCAACCCATATTTTGCATTTTGTTGCTTAATTGTCTAATTTATCATTACCCAATGTTGTATATCAGGAGACATGCACCAGCGCATTGGAGAAATATGGTGTAGGTTCTTGTGGTCCTCGTGGATTCTATGGAACAATTGGTATAATATGATATTCATCATTAGGGTGTCAGTTAAATTTTTTTCCACTGTACTTGCCAACTTCCACTTTCTCTTTTGGAAAGCCCAACCTTATCATTCTTTATTTCATGCAGATGTTCACCTTGATTGTGAGGCTAGGATAGCTAAATTTCTTGGAACTCCTGATTCTATACTCTACTCTTATGGACTTTCTACCATGTTCAGTGCAATTCCAGCATTTTGCAAGAAGGGAGATGTCATTGTTGCGTAAGTTTATTCTTTCTTTGCATGCTGATCGATATCTTTTTTCAAAAAATGAACCAGGCTATATAATAGATATATTCTGAACGGATCCTTACACAGGATGAAGTATCTTTTCTTGGTGTAGCAGGAAGGGATTATGAATGGACCAGTCTGTAGAATAAAATTTCAACATGGCAGTAGTATCATTAAGACTTCTAAAAGGAACAAAAAAATTAAGCTGATATTTGTATATGGAATTCATTAAGAATCTTCCTCCACTTCTGTAATCAGATTTCTTTGTGCTATGTTTAGCATCAGAAGTTGGATTATATTAATAAACTGCTCACCAGTACATCTCCTGATAATTTTTATGTCAATTGTAATAAACAAAATTATACCCACAAATAAGTATTGCACCCGTAAGGTTTTTTAGTTGCACATGGATTCTGTAAACATGTTAGAGTTTCATGAATTAGTTCTCATTTTCCACCATGTCTTTTACATGCATAGGGATGAAGGTGTCCATTGGGGAATCCAAAATGGACTTCAGCTCTCCAGAAGTACAATCATATACTTCAAGCACAATGATATGGAGTCTTTGAGAAATACATTGGAGAAAGTCACTCAAGAAAACAAGCGAGCGAAAAAACTTAGGCGATATATTGTTGTTGAAGCAGTGTATCAGGTATCTTCTGTTTTATTAACAGGGTTTTATTTAATTGTCAAAGCTGTATATCATGCACTGCCTGGACCATGATCACCTCTTCTGGGGATGAAGGAAGTGGGGATTTCATAAGCATGCAATTGAAGAATGACAGTACTGAGTTCTAGGCCTGCCAAGAAATAAGTTGCATCCAATTTAGGCTTTCAGAGGGATTCAAATTTTACTGGGATTAAAGATGTAAGCAAGGTTGATTAACTGTATATGGCACTTAACCTAATTGCTAGGGCCGTATTAACTTGTTATGATCCAGAAAATTCTGAAACCTGTGACTGGGTTTTGGTTTTGTTTGCCATTTCAAGAGATTAGTCTATAGGAGCATGGACTAATATTTACTTCTCAATTTAATGCAAACTCCCCATCCCCCCAATATCTCAGCCCCTCCTTAATGGAGGAAGCGTCGGAGGTGGCTTGGCTGTTTTCTAAATTGGGATAAGGTTGCATTTATCTTGTACATGAGAAAACGGAAAGGAAAAAGAAAAGACAAGAAAATGTGCAGGTTTCTATTTGTTGTTTAACTTGTTACCCAAGTACCCAGTTTATCTGAGAGGATTATTCTTTAATTTCAATTTGTTTCTACAACTTCTAGAATTCTGGTCAAATAGCTCCATTGGATGAAATCATCAAACTGAAGGAAAAATACAGATTCCGGGTATTGTTGGATGAAAGCAATTCCTTGGGTGTGCTTGGCAGTTCTGGTAAAGGTCTAACAGAATATTACAATGTTCCGGTATGTTATTGATAGCCATCTTCTATTGTTATGGATTGAATTTTCTGTATATCCTAAATCCAATTATCCTGTTGCAGGTGGACAAAATAGATATCATTACTGCTGCCATGGGGCACGCATTGGCCACAGAAGGAGGATTTTGCACCGGGAGTACAAGAGTCATTGAACACCAGGTATTGAAGTATGATAGATTGCCACCAGACTATAGTCACTTCTCTCAAAAAATTCCCATGTTTAATCTTAATAATCTTGTGACTATCTCCTGTTTACTCTTTTCCATTTAAGCCTTCTTGATGGTGTTCTTTGTTTGGCAGCGTCTCAGCAGCTCTGGTTATGTGTTTTCTGCTTCTTTGCCTCCTTATCTGGCAAGTGCCGCAATCAAAGCTTTTGATATCCTGGAAGAAAATCCTGATCTCATCACAAAACTGAGGGAAAACATTAATATACTGCTTAAAGGTATTTTCTCTACACGAAGTGCCTTCCGCACCCCTTCTCCTTGAAGGCTTCAAGCCCATGTTGATGGTTGTGAAAAGATATCAACTTTATTACCCGGTATGGTTGCAGGTCTACAAGATATTCAAGGGCTGGAAATAGTGAGCGATCCACTCTCTCCCATAGTTTTTCTAAGACTAAAGAAGTCCACAGGTTCTTCAAAGAGTGACCTAAAACTGCTAGAAGATATTGCGGATTGTGTAAGTCATCATCTGAGTGTATCTGTAATTTCTTCTGATTCTCTATTCTCATACACATCGTAATTAATAATCTTCAACTCCACAAATATTGTCGTTGCAGGTTTTGAAGGAATATTCTGTTTTTATTGTCACTTCAAAGAGATCAACACTTGATAAATGTAATTTGCCAGTTGGGCTCCGACTGTTTGTCTCAGCAGGGCACTCAGAATCTGATCTGGAGAAAGCTAGTGAATCATTGAAGAGAGTCGCGGCTTCACTAATTGACAGATCAGAGCTAGCAGAAGGAACAGTTTATCATCGTTAAACTTTTCTGAGATTGTGAGCCAAAAGTGAGAATAGGGCCGATACGTTGTGGGAGTTCAAATAGGTTCATGGTAAAATATTGAAGATACTCTTTTTACTTTTTGTTGTTCAATAGTGTTTGCATGTCAACTATATTAGATAGATCAAGATTTACTTCTTGAGGTTGCCATGCTGTGCAAGGCCAGAGAAGCCAGTTCTCTTGATTAATGCTGTGCTGCTTTATGTGACTGTCTGCTAATCTTCTTTCTTTCTTTTTTTCCCCCCTTCTTCTTACTGATTATAAAGAAAATAGAACTGTATAGACATGTTACTTTTTATTGTGTTGTTAAGATTTAAAGTACCTTTTTGGTGTGAAAGTGAGAGATCTCAATATTATGTTATATATCCTATATAGAAGAAATAAAGGGATAATATTTGAGTAAATATAATCTGGCCTTTGTTTTCTGAAGCAATAGGGAAATTCCGGAAAAAATGAAAAATGCTCTCTGTTGTTTGGTTGGTGAAATAAAAATAGTTTTTGGGAAAAACATTCAATAAAATTTGTTAGTGTTTTAGTGAGATACTTTTTAATTATGAAAGCTTGATAATAGTATGTAAATGTGAGTTGGAGCAATGATGTCTGTAATTAAGAATTGAGATTATTATGAAAGAAGAGAATTTTGTGTAAGGTTGTGTTTGGTATTAAGGAAAACATCTTATAAAAAATGTTTTTTTAATTTTCTCATATTTAATTGGTCAAATTATTTTGTCTAGAAAAATAAGTTTATTAAAGGAATAAAGAAAATTATTTCCCAATTGATACGGGAAAAATAAGTGACATTCTAACAGCATTATCTCTTTTTCACCCCAAATGCCCTCCCCTCCCAAGTCCCAACCCCAACCCTAATCCTGTAGTGTTTTTTTAAATTACATATATAATTTTTACTTACTTATTAAATATTTAAAAAAAACATATATATATATATATATACCATAAAAAGTGCACTTTTACCGTTTTGGTGGAATATGTTTTCTCAAAAAGAATAGCACCTAAAAATTTCTATGAACAAAATATGAGAGCCTATTACTTTTAAACTCTTATCATATCAAACACATATATAGGAAGTGCCTCGTGTATATTGAAAACCAGAGGAGTTGTTTAGATTTTCAAGAGATATCTACGTCGAATTATTCATATCGGGTATCTAAACTATGTTTTGTTCATTTTAATCTTCTTAATTTTTAAATAAGACATGTTAATCTTAGCTAGGCATTATATCCTATAAGTATAAATTTATGCTCAAAGTTCTAATTTTATGCTATTGAACTTACTAGTTTTAGCTTACGTTCGTGTCTCTCATATTAATAAAAAAAAAATTAAAATATTATAAATAAAATTTTAAAGATGTATTTGTGTAACAATATAAGAATTTAAAAAGAAAATTATGAATTTCAAATTGATAAATGATTGTGTTTAAGAGTCTGATCCAATCTAGTAATTCTTTCTTCAGTTTGTTCTGATACTTGTTTCAATGAACAAAAACGTCATATAAATAGTATTTGATTGAAATGTAAAAAAATTGTTCGCTTTTATATGAGCACTTAAATGCATGCATTATATGTACATTTCGTGTTAATTATTGCAAAATTTTTGTTACTGCACTATTAACAAATTAACAGTTAATATAAATATTAACATTACGAAAATGTATTGCAATACAAAGTTGTATAGTAGAATAAAACATATAGTGTAAGTTATTAATTTAAACATTTAGCACTTACTAAATCGTATTGTGAGTTATTACTGCTTTGTTTTGACACTAATAAATTGATATCATATCACAAACGCATTTATTTATTTATAATTGGTCATCCAAACTAAGAATGACTCATCAAAATTAGTGAAAACAACCACTAATATTTGCATTAGAATAGACTATCTATATCACACTTCTTTGGGTGCGATCCTTTTCCGGACCTTATTAACGTGGTATACTTTGTGCAACGGGCAGCCTTATTTTCAAAAGTCTTGATAAGATTGATTTGCATTATAAATATAATTTTATTCAACTTGTAATTATTTCTTTAAAAGATAAAATCTTAATCGCTTTTAAATTCTAAATATTAATATTTTCTATATATTTCAAATAAGGAAGGATTTAATACTTCAATCTAGTTAATTTTAAAATCCTAAATAGTAGAAAAATAACTAAATAACTATTTCAATTGTGAGTTCTACTTTTAAAAAGACAAAAAGGTGAATGATATTTTGTTATGAGGCTTCTTTCTTTAAATATTTAATAATAACTTAATTTTAAACTTTTCATTTTACTCTTTATGAGATGATTTCTGCTTAATTTGTTTTTCTCTATTTCTTAATCTATGTGTCTAGTCAAACACCTTCACGTAAATTAAAACGGAAGAAATAGTGTAAATTTAACTAAAGAGATTAAATAACAAGAACACTTGATTAATTGAAATAACTTAAAGTATGTTGTATTGTTATTTTTTTTTTCCGATTATACACTTTTTTTTAAAAAAAAAAGAACAAGAAGAAGAAGGAGGAGGAGGAATTCAATATATTAATATTACATTTTTAAATCCATTTTCTCATACCGAGAGTTTAAAAATTAGGGATAATTAATTAGTTTAATAAATAAAGAATTGATATAAGTTAACAGAATTGTAGTTGATTTTAAAGTCTTAAATGTTAGGACTTTCAATATAGTTCAAGTTAGGAAAGACTTGAAAAGCAAAATTTTAGTTAATTTTAAAATACTAATATTAGGAGTTTTTACCTTTTATAAATAAGTAAAAGCTTAATAGTTATAAATTTTATTAATTTTAAAGTGCTAAATATTAGGATAATGATAATTGTTGAAGAAAATAGTACATGACAATTTTGTCTATTAACAATTCTAAAGGCATTTATACTTTTAATATGGTATAGATGTCTAAGGCTTAAATTTAGTGTATGAATTTCTTAAGGCATAATGTTCTAAAATTAAACTTATATCTCAAGGGATAAGTTATGTGTTACTAGACATAAGTTTAGTTATAGAACTTTATGTCTTAACAAGTTCATACTACTGAACTTATGTACCCACACAAATTATGTCTAAAGCGAAAAAAAAAAAAATATATATATATATATATATAGTAAATTCAAGCCACAGATTATGCCCCTATAAGATATAAGTTCAGTGTATAAACTTCTTAAGGTATAATTTTTCAAAATTAAATTTATCTCTTATAGGATATAACTTGTGCTTAGCGAATTTTATTTTCCTTGAGATTTTTTTAAAAAAATAGTAGGAATATCGTTTTCGCATTTTTATGACTTAAAATTGTGAAGGGCAAAAATAAAATACACGAATTTAAAAAGTAAAAATTAAAATCACCCTAATCAGGAGCATTCTAGTGAATGACCCTATAAATAATAAAGATGATCTAGTTTTGCAAAATAAGAAGGGAAAATTGGATAAGTATACATAAATTAGACCTAATATTATAAAAAAATTACCCGTATTTTTATGTTTATAATACCTGCTCTATTTATTTAAATAAATAAATAAATAACTACGTGTTTTATACTGCTATAAACGGATAAAGCTCCCTAAAATCTCTCCATTGTAAATATCTTTCTTAAAGTTCTCTTGGGTTTGCTCTCAATTTGGTAGGAAAAATTTGGAGCTATCGCTCCTTATGCTCCCGAGTTTGCTCAATTCGTATACTGATTCCACTGTCATTTGAATTTCTGTGAGTCAATTATTATACGGATTCAATTCTACATCAATAATATTGTATTTTCTCTCAATTTGGTACGTATTTTTCCCTTTTTTTCTTCAGAATTTAAAGTATTATTCAAAATTTAAGACTGTGCAGATGTATATATATAAAAATATAAGTTATGTAAATATAATATTTTATCTAATTTATATATTTTTATAAAAATTCCAAAATTTTTAATAGGCCTTAAAAAAGCTAAAACTTTGTGAAAATAGGATAGAAGTCTTACAGAAAACTTTGTGCTCCTCATTCATTTTTCGTACTAGTAGGTGAGTAGGAAATAGCGTTGTTTATCTAATTTGAGTAGTTATAGTACTACTGCGTAGTTGTAGTATATATAATTGTTATTCTTTTTGAATTATTTTAATTAATTTATTTTTTAAATTGATAATCTATTAAAAATAACCTTGTTACATTTGAAATATGAGCAAAGTCTTTATAGACTTTTTTTTAAAAACTATACTGAAAATATTCTTATTGTATTGTAAAAATAATTCCAAAAAGGAAAAAAAAGAAGAAAAAGAAAATGATGGACAACCTAATATAATGAAAAAGTCGAATTGGAGATTGTACATTTAAATGGGGCCCAATAATATCAATTTGCACCTAAAAATCCAATAGTTTCTTGTCAATTCTTTTATCGTAATAATTACTACTCCACATGACAATGAATAACAAATAAATTATTTTATAAAACTAAAAGGACGGACACTTGTGATTAGATTAATCCAGTACTCTCTAGGAGGTGCAACATAATTAATTAATTATGGATCAATATTCAGGTATTATTATTATTATATAAGCCAAATAGATCCATTTATATTTATTACTTAGAGGCTGTTTGATTAAGTTTATAAATTGGTTAAATTAATTTATAAATATTTTTAAATTTTTTAAAGTGTTTGATTTAGTCAAAAAGTATTTTAAAAAAGTTAAAAAGTGCTTTTAAAAAGTTAAAAATCAATAACTGATTTTTTCTAATTTTTTATTTTTTGACTTATAAGTCATTATCAATATATTTATCTTTTTATCTCCATACTATTTTCATAATTTCAAAAATACCCTTAATCAAATAAAATTTAACAAATCTTTCTCTTCTTCTCTTTCTTTCCTAATAAAAAGTAAAAGAAAGATTTGCCTAATTTTATTCAAATTATATATTTTAAAAATTAAAAATAACATAAATAATTAGTTTATATTAAAAATAAATATAAAAAATAAATTAATTTAAAATTTTAATTATTTTAGAAATAAAAATATCAAAGTAATTTACTTTTTATAGTGTTAATAACTTTAAGGGCATTTCAGTCATTTAATCAAAAATAAGTGTTTAATAACACTTATATACCAAACACATCAATAATTTTTTTTCAGCTTCAGCACTTTTATCCAAACACATAATTATTTATTTATAAAATAAATTTTAACACTTAAAAAATAATTTACACACTTATATTTAAAAACCACTTTTTTCGATCAAATGCTTGACTCTTATAAATACCACTTGTTTTCCTTTACTAAATACTTGAGCAATAGCTTAGTTTTAATCATATCCAGCTTTAATTTAATGTTTAAGCAGAAAAAATTACGTACGTATTGAATATTTATCAAGTTCATTATTAATTATTCTATTGTGAAAGAAGATCCTTGATGCAGGAGTCCCAATTTCATATTATTTATCATACAATTGTCTAATTTATGTACTTTTTATTTCAAAATTATTCTTCTATTCATATAAATTATTTATTGTCTCGAAATTTTAGAAGAATATTTGCCCACATTAAATTTTTTAGAACATACAAAAGAAAATATATATATATAATAGTTGATACTGATTAAAAATTATACCTATAAATTTTATGAATAAAATAGTATGTGAATTATTTCTGAAGATCTTTTACACGTCTTTTTCTATTTCGATAAAATATTAATTTAAAGCAAGACTTTTAGCTTTAAAATAAATAGTAATAAAAAAATTTCGTTGACTTATATTCATGTACTTATAGTTATAGTTAGACCTTTTTAGACAAATAGCACTAACTTTATATAATAATGTTTATTTTTTTAAAAAACAAACATTTTACGTTTAAAATCGAGCATGATTGGTAAGATTTATTTATATCTTCTTTGAATTCTGAAAGTTTATGTGCGTCCACCAACCATAAGATAGAACCAGGTTTCTTACCTGGTTCCGGAGACAGAAACAGAAAGTAAGGCACACACAATATTTACGTGGAAACCTCTTTGCCCAAGAGAGTAAAACCACAACCTACCCTAGTAGGATTTCCAAAAACTCCACTATAACCGGGCAGTGTTTAGATTTACAACCCCTAGTAAATCTGGGGATTAACAACTTAATCCCTCCTCTTCTCACAATGTCTATATTGCAAGGCTTTGCAATAGCTATACTACAAAGACTCAAGATGGCTAACTCTAGCCTGAATAAGACCATAAAATTACAACTCAAAACAACTACCTACAACAACTACTCTTGAATGAGGAGTAGGTTTACAAATCTTAGTACAACAGACAAGAAATCAACATCCTAGACTTAGAACAACAATACACACTTGAGCAGCTTCAATCCTTGAAATGTTGAGGCTTTGTCTTCTGTCTTTTTGCAAGTGAGGAAGTGTCCTACTTGTGTTGTGTGCAAAAAGTGAAGAACACATTGTTGTTGACAAGGATATAGTTTTGAATAAGAACCGTTTGTCCGATGGATAAAAGGGAGTGTTGATGCAGGCCTGCCACTGTACTGCGGCAGTAGTGGCAGTCTGCACCTCACCTTTTGTCAGCAGTACAAGATTGACTTTTCCTGATAGAGATGAAACGAGCGACCTGGTTCTCCAGCAGGTTTGTCATATCATCAAAACTTATTTTTAACAAATTCCAACTCATTTAAAATTTGCTTTATTATTATTAGACACAGTAAAAAGAATTGACAGTAACTTGTTAACTTATGGCCACTGGGGCAACAAAACATGAGTGAAGAAGTGCAAGAAGTAAGGAGAGAAACAGAACATGTTCATTCAGACCAGAAACACACAACAGTACATGAGGGAGACAAAAACAGAGATATCAACAGTCAAAGTCATACAACAAGCTAGCAATAAACAACATTAACAGTGCCACACCACAGGAAGATGGAGGAAGGTCGGAGGGAAACAAAATGGGGAGATAGGAGAAGGTCATAGCTTGGCAAGAAGTTTGTGAATTCGTTCATTGGCCGCACGTTGGTCACAAATCATTTGATGGGTCAGTTCCTCCAGCTGGTTCTTAAGGGAAGTATTGGCACTTTACAAACGAGCATTCTCCTCTTGGAGATCCAACAGTGCACCAGGTACCGTACTGGACTGAGAAGCCTTAAGAACCGCTATTTCAGCATCCTTTTGGGCAACCAACATGGTGAGGCATTCAATTTCTTCGGTCGCCCGCCGCTGCGCTTCAATAAAGCTCGAGACAGTAGACTGACCCCCAATGCCTCCTTGCCTGGCCACACACTCACATTCCTCGAGTGTGCTGATAGTGAACATTTGCTTGCGAGTGGCTATCGTACCGCATCCAAGAGGAACCCCAAAATATTTGAAGACATGAGTAAGAAGATATCCATAGGCCAACCCATGTCTCACATCCTTAGAACCAACTATCTTGATCATATGCTCAATCATGAGGGCCGGTATTAATCATGAGGGCCGGTAGACTGAGAGGCTGAAACGAGCTTAATGCCTCCATGATGAACAAATCAGCTAAAGCAGCAACAGATTGACGCTCAGCCCTAGGTAGGACAACTTTGTTCACAAACTCAAACAACAGCTGATAGACAGGCTTCATATGCTTTTTGAGCATTCTATCACTGGTCAGGTTCCCTTCAAGTTTCCCTATCATTTTGCGAAAGTCCCTAGTTGCTTGCTTATCCTTCACCGTAAATTCCCCTGCAGTGTGCACATTCAGTATCTTTCAAAGGGAGATTGAATCGAACTCCAAGTCAACACCCCCAACAGTGGCAAACACGGTTTCATCATCATCAGTAAAACACAAGGATGCGTAGAACTCAGTAACTTCATTTTCATACATGATGGGCATGGGAAGGGAAAACAGATGCTCCCAACCTTGATAACTTACAATCTCAATTAGTTCCTACATTCCCTGCATCCCTGCTATATCTAGATCAAAAATTCGCCCCCCTAACACCTTTTGTTTCCTGATGTTAGCAACCCGTGCCTTAACATCATCCCCCACTGTGACAGTAACTGGGCGTTTACCTTTAAAGCTCTTGGCAATGACATGCTTCCTTTTAGATCGCACCAAAGGGGCACCTGGTCCTTCAGTAGATTTTCCGATAATAGCAAGTTTCTTTCCTTTCTTCGAGACTCCACCACCACAATGAGCCTTTTTCTCAGTCTTGGAACTCTCGCCTGTGGGTTGGGATGGAGTACCAGAGTTTAGATCCACAACAGGAGAGGACGGAGATTCCTCATCAAGCACAGTTTATCTGGTGACCCGACGTCTCTTCAAAGTATTTTGACGGCTCTCTTCCAAGATTAGGTCCAAGGACTTCTTGACTGTCCCCTTGGTAGCAGGTCCTCCTGATGTTCCTACAGACCGCTGAACAGCGTGCCGTGAGGCAGTGCGCGACTTTCTCTTAAAGACCAGATGAATGGGAACCTCATCATCATCAGGGGGTGAGGAGACCCCCACAGCAATTTCCAAAGATGCCGAGGTAACTGGGATCTCTATGTCTGGATGAGTAGGGGTGCCATCCCACTTGGGAGAAGCAACAATCGGTAGGGCCTCTTAAGAGGATGGTTCCCCATTGTCGTGAATAAAGGGGCAGTCACTAATAGAACCTGGTCGACGACCCTCAGCAGATGGGGACTCCTCTCCAACATCTTTTTCCCGAGCGCCCAAGGCAGTTATAAAACCTTCAATAATTTCAGCCTCACTTTGGAGAATATTGGACGTACCCTCTTTGGACTCAGTCAGTGCACCTTCAAATAAGTTTTCAGAGGAAAAATCTGACCCATCCTTGTGAGGAACATCTGTTCTCGCTGTGGTCACCACCGGAATGACGGCAGTCACCCCTACGTCGCCACCCCCTGCTTTGTCATCTCCAGGAGAGAGAACAGTAGAATCAACTAGGACCGCCTTGGGAGAGGGAATTTTAGAACTAGAAGAGGCGTGGGTATCGATACCGCTAGGGGATGAAGAAGGATTTGAGGAGATGGGAGCGTCTAAGATTAGGTTATCAGAAAGTTGGTTTCCTTCGGTGGAAGGAGAAGGAAAAGTTATTCCGGCCATTTGATAATGGTGGGAAGACAGACGAGGTTTGAGAGAAAATTTTGACAAAGGAGGTATGTGCTTTGGACAAGAAGGATATTGTAAGCAGGGTGTGAGGAGTTGAGAGCATTTATGGGGGAACTGGTGTGGTTTCAAAACTGATGGATGTGACTTGTTAGGGAAGTTGAATCGGTGTCAGAAAGGAGGGAAAAAAATGACGTGGCACATTTTTAGTGTTTGTTTAAAAGAAAGCTTAGAATATGACTGAGACGCTGACCTGTTTGAGGAACCTGGTTCCTTGAGAGCTCCCTCAGAGCCTTGAACTTCTGATGAGTGAATATTCTGTTTACATCCTTACAACCTGGTTCCTCACCGTGCATGCATACCTGTGACAGTATAGAACTAAGTTATACAGGCTACATTTGCCAAGTTTTCCACAGTATACCTGCATTTTAGATCTAGCCACAGGACAGGAGAATAAAGAGAAAAAAGAAACTAAGGCTACAGACTGGATCTAATCAATCCCAGCTTCATTCGATTTCATTCAAAATGCTCTCTTTCCAGTGCCTTTGTGAAAATGTCAGCCACCTGGTCCTCTGTGTTGCAAAACCGCATGCATATCAGTCCCTTCTCTACATTATCCCTGAGAAAATGGTGTCGTACATCAATGTTCTTGGTTCTCTTGTGTTGGACTGGATTTTTCACCATGTTCAAGGCACTGGTATTTTCTCACATAAGAGGTACACAGTCCACGTGAATGTCATAATCTTTGAGTTGTTGTCTAATCCATAGCAATTGCGCACAACATGAGGCTGCGGAGACATATTCAACCTCAGCAGTGGATAGTGCAGCTGAATTTTGCTTTCGAGTCCCCCATGAGATTAGTGAGGAACCAAGGAAGTGTGTCATTCCTGAAGTACTCTTTCGATCTACCAGGAAGCCTGCATAGTCAGCATCAGCGTACCCAACCAAATTGAAATTATCACTCGAAGGATAGAAGAGCATCAGGTCTGAAGTCCCCTTAAGATATATCAAAATTCTTTTAGCAGCATTTAAGTGGGATTCCTTTGGATTATACTGGAACCGAGCACACATCCCTACACTAAATACTATATCAGGTCTGCTAGCAGTTAAGTACAACAAAGACCCAATGATACCCCTGTACATAGATGGATTTATTGGAGAACCAGGTTCATCATTGTCCAGCCGAGTTGCAGTTGCCAATGGAGTGCCAATGGGCTTGGCAGACTCCATGTCGAATTTCTTGAGTAGTTCATAAATGTACTTTTGTTGACTTATGGTGATCCCATCCTGCTTTTGCTTGATCTGTAGTCTCAAAAAGAAATTCAATTCACCCATCATGCTCGTCTCGAACTCACTACCCATAAGCTTTCCAAAATCTTCACACAAGGAGGTTGAAGTTGATCCAAAAATTATGTCATTAACGTAGATTTGTACAATCAGTAAGTTTTTCCCTTTTTCCTTTAAAAATAATGTGTTGTCAATCTTCCTCCTTTTGAAGCCATTGCTAAGGAGAAATTTTGACAACCTCTCGTACCAAGCACGGGGAGCCTGCTTCAACCCGTAAAGAGCCTTGTCCCATTCAAGAAAGCACTCTTCACATCCATTTGAAACAACTTGAACTCCATATATGAAGAAAATGCAATGAGTATTCTGATGGCCTCTATGCGTGCAACAGGAGCAAAAGTTTCCTCATAATCTATTCCTTCTTCTTGATTGTACCCTTGAACTACCAGCCTTGCTTTGTTCCTGATCGTGTTTCCCTTTTCATCTAGCTTGTTCCTGTATACCCACCTGGTTCCTATAAATGGTTCTGTCAGCTGGTCTGGGAACCAGGTGCCAGACTTGACTTCTCTTGAACTGTTCTAACTCGTCTTGCATGGCAGAGATCCAGTCTGAATCCTTCAAAGCTTCTTTGATAATTTTGGGTTCTATCTGTGATAGAAAAGCTGAGTGAGAAAACAGGTCGAACTTGAGAATGTGTGGTGATTCCTTGATAAAAGGAGGATATTATGTTGTCCAGTGGATGGGACGCCCGGTGCTTCCAGTTCGAGACTCTGGGGTTGGAGAAATCTTGTCCTCGCTGGTTCAAAGGAGTTGCGGAATTAAGTATCTCATCATCATCATTATTTGAGTTCTCTTCCAGTGGGTGATCTAAACATCGGGTTACCTAGTCCTCATGTGAAGCATTACTTAGTGAAGGCGTGTGAACATCTGACTGTTGCCCATTCAACTTTGAGTCAGTGCCTCCATGTCCATCTATTTGATCACTTGATGTTTCTTGAGAATCTGGTCCTTTACCAGTGACTGATTGCATTTTCACTAGCTCTCCAGCTTCAAGATCTTCAGCATGATTCGTTGCATTACTCAACATATTGGATTCATCAAACACCACATGAATACTTTCTTTCACACACTGAGTCCGTTTATTAAAGACCTGATATGCTTTGCTCTGCGATGAATACCCCACAAATATGCCCTCATCACTTTTAGCATCAATTTTCCAAGGGCCTTTCTTCCATTATTCAGGATGAAGCATCTGCACCCAAATTCTCTTAGATACGACAGCTTGGGTTTCTTTCCATTCAACAGCTCATATGGGGTCTTTTCCAAAAGGGACCTGATTAGGCACCTGTTAATCACATAACATGCAGTGTTTACAACCTCAGCCCAAAAAGTTTTGGATATTCCACTGGCAATCAACATTGTTCTAGCCACATCCTCCAGTGTTCTATTCTTCCTTTCCACGACTCCATTTTGTTGTGGAGTCCTAGGTGCTGAAAAATTATGGGAGATGCCATTTTCAGCACAAAATTCATCAAATCGGGAGTTGTCGAACTCAGTTCCATGATCGGATCTGATGCTCACAATTTTATTTCCATACTTGAGTTCAACCTGTCTTGAGAAGACCACAAACACTTCAAAAGTTTCATCCTTGGACATCAAGAACAGTGTCCAAGTGAACCGTGAGTAATCATCAACAATTACAAAGATGTAGCGTTTCCCTCCTCTGCTAGCACATCTCATTGGTCCACATAGGTCCATGTGAAGCATTTCAAGAGGTCTTGAGGTGCTCACATCTTTCTTGGGCTTAAAGGATGATCGGACCTGCTTTCCTCTAACGCATGCATTGCACATCTTATGGTCAGTAAAGTTCAGCTTGGGCAGACCACGGACCAGGTCTTTGGCGACCAGCTTGTTTAGCATAGAGAAGCTCACATGTCTAAGCCGTCTGTGCCATAGCTCACTGTCGTCCTCCATGGTGCTTAGGCACTTCATATCATGATCTCCGATAGGCCCCATCTTTGCTACATAAATATTCTTCCATCTTTTGGCTACCAGGATAACTTCGCGAGATTCAATGTTTGTGACCGTGAAGCTAAATGAGATGAATCTTACCTCGTTACCTTTGTCACAGATTTGCGAGACACTTAGCAAACTGTACTTCAAACCTTCCACATAGAAGACATCCTCAATGACATGAGCAACACTCCTTCCAACCTTTCCCACACCTAAGATGTATCCTTTCTTCCCATCACCAAAGGACACACTGCCTCCTTGAAGAGCCTTGAGAGAGAGAAATTCTTCAATTTTTCCAGTCATATGCCTTGAGCAGCCACTATCAATGAACTATTTCTGACTATCTGCTTCTCTCTCTCCCTGCAAGCATTTTTAAAGATTAGTTTTCGGAACCCACATCAATTTGGGTCCCTTAAAATTATAAAATGGATGAATAAGATTTTTTTTAGTCCATGCAAGTAATCCAATTTTTCTTCTCAAAGGATCAGTTTCTTTAGGATCAGGAGTTTCTCTTGCAAACCTCACATTTTTCTTAACTGCAGCATATCTTCACACGAGTCTTTGTAGTGACCATTCTTTCCACAGTGAGTACACAACCAATTATCAGGATTAGACACATATTTACTGTGAGGATCATAAGGTACCCTTGATCGTCTAAACCCAATACCTTCCGTAGTTTGCATGCATCTGGTGTTAGCAGAGGCAAGGGTCCTAGAGGACCAGGTCCACCTAAGGGACTTAAGATCATTTTTTACTCTCATCAACTCCTCATGAAGAGCTGTATTCTTCTCGGATTGTGCTATCAGACTTAATTTGGCCCTTTCAAGTTCACTTTCCAGTTTGATTTGAGCTTGATAAAGAGAACTCCCCTCACTATGTTCACTTTCCATGTATTTTATGAGATTGTCTTCTATGGTCACTTTATCCTCAATCAGTTCTTTAATTTCTTCATTAAGTCTAGTGTTTTCCATGTCTAAAGACCTTCTAGCTTCCTCTGATTATTCCAGCTCAGTGGTTAGAGTAGCTTTCTCATTAACTACGCCATAGTATGCATCTATCAACACATCAGCAAGAGCTCTCAACTCCTTTTTAGAAAGAGTTTTGAGATCCTTCTGTAGGTCACGAAAGCTTATATCTTCATTTTCATCAGCATCGGATTGCGCCATGAGAGCAAAAATTGAATCAAATTTTAAGGGTCCATCTTCTTGAGCGTACATAGATGTATCTAGGGAATTCTCTCCTCCTTGATCTGATTCATTAGATATGTCTTCCCAGGCTGCCATAGCTTGCTTTACCACCATGTCGGTTGCTTCTCTTCTTTTATACCGATCCTGCACCTGGTTCTAGTTCTGCACCTTTTCAGCATTTGCTCTGTACTGATCCTGTTTGTGCATAGGACAATCCTTAATGAAGTGTCTAGGCTTCCCACACTTGTGACGCAAATCTTTGGCTTTTTGGTACTTGCTGGTATTTCCTTTTTTCGTGAAACCTCCACTTTTTCTCACCACCTTTTGGAAGCAACGAGTTAAATAAGCCATGTCAAGTTCATCCCCACTTGAATTACTTTTCGCTGACTTCAGAGCAAGGCTCTTTTCCTTCTTAGGTTCTCTTCTCTCAAGATCTTGTTGTTTCTTGAGCTCATATGTTTTCAGGTTCCCAATCAGTTCATCCATGCTCAGTTTTTCAAGGTCCTTGGCTTCAGTGATTGCATTTACCTTACTCTCCCATGAACTTGGCAGCACACTAAGAATCTTCCTAACGAGCTTGTTAGTTTTGATAATTTCACCTAAGCAATGTAGCTCATTGATGATAGAGGTGAACCTAGTATGTATTTGTTGAATGGTTTCGCCTTTCTTCATTTTGAACAGCTTGTATTGAGTGGTAAGCATATCAATCTTTGATTGCTTTACTTGACTGGTGCTTTCATGGGCTGTTGCCTCCCAGATTTGCTTGGCTGTTACACAGGATGAAATACGATTGTATCCATCTGGATCGATTCCACACACTAAGATTTTTTTTGCTTTAAAATTCTTCTCCACTGCCTTCCGATCAACATCACTATACTCCTTTCTAGTCTTTGGAGCTTTTGTACCATCTTCCAGAGTCTTCATCGGCACAAATGGTCCGTCACATATGACATCCCAAAGTTTTGAGTCTTCAACCATTATAAAGTCATGCATCCTTGTTTTCCACCATCCGTAGTACTATCCATTAAATCTGGGGGGTCGAGTAGTGGATTGTCCTTCTTCGAGGTTAGGCGGAGTAGCCATTAGAGTCGGTACTTTCTAGGTGTTAACCGATTAGAAAGAACCTGCTCTGATACCAACTGAAAGTTTATGTGCGTCCACCAACCACAAGGTAGAACCAGGTTCCTTACCTGGTTCCGCAGACAGAAACAGAAAGTAAAGTACACACAATATTTACGTGGAAACCTCTTTACCCAAGAGAGTAAAACCACGACCTACCCTGGTAGGATTTCCAAAAACTCCACTATAATCGGGCAGTGTTTAGATTTACAACCCCTAGTAAATCTGGGGATTAACAACTTAATCCCTCCTCTTCTCACAATGTCTATATTGCAAGGCTTTGCAATAGCTATACTACAAAGACTCAAGATGGCTAACTCTAGCCTGAATAAGACCACAAAATTACAACTCAAAACAACTACCTACAACATCTACTCTTGAATGAGGAGTAGGTTTACAAATCTTAGTACAACAGATAAGAAATCAACATCCTAGACTTAGAACAACAATACACACTTGAGCAGCTTCGATCCTTATCTTCTGTCTTTTTGCAAGTGAGAAAGTGTCCTACTTGTGTTGTGTGCAAAAAGTGAAGAACACATTGTTGTTGACAAGGATATAGTTTTGAATAAGAACCGTTTGTCCGATGGATAAAAGGGAGTGTTGATGCAGGCCTGCCACTGTACTGCGGCAGTAGTGGCAGTCTGCACCTCACCTTTTGTCAGCAGTACAAGATTGACTTTTCCTGATAGAGATGAAACGAGCGACCTGGTTCTCCAGCAGGTTTGTCATATCATCAAAACTTATTTTTAACAAATTCCAACTCATTTAAAATTTGCTTTATTATTATTAGACACATGATATATTTTCCTTAGTGAGAAACTTCGAAATCTAGATTAGATTAAATGATTCTAACACAACATGAGCATATTCTTTAACCAAAAAAATAATAATAATAATAATTAGATTTTATACCAAATATTCTAATTTATGATTTTGAAAGCTAGCTACAGTTTTGGTAGTCTTTCAATATAGCTAACTTGGCGAGCAGATTATTACGTAGAGTAAATTTCTCGCTTGATCCTTTAATTTTGTGTTAATTATTCAAAAATTATTATTTTTTATTTTATTATATAAAAATTATTTAATTTTGTCTCGTCTTTTATAAAAGTAACTTTAATAAAATTTGATCAAAACTCTACCTAAAATGTGAAAGAAAATAATAAAAATATTCTTTGTGTTTGAGAATAGGTTCAAAATAGTCATTTAAATATACTTTTGAGAAATTTAGGTATTTTAAGCTTGCTAAATGTGAGTACATTTGGTTTCTATCAAACATCAAATGCTTAACAAATTCTAATTGTTAAATTTTACAGAACTGTGAAAAAGAAATTTTAATATGGACTCACATTTAGAGGTGTTTCCTTTGCAATTTTCGTTTTTTTTTTAGTTTATTACAAAATTTGGTATAGCTTGTTAGGTGTAATTTATGTTGTTTTTAAAATAATTTTGGAGACCTTTCCCCAAGTTTTACTTCATAACATTGACCTCTCATGTGATATGTGATACCACACTTTGATTATTTTGATTTCTTTGTAATAATTCCTTTAACATATTTATCATTAATGCAAAAATGTATACTTAAATTTATCTTTTCCTACTAATACTATTTTGTCTAATTAATTTTATAAACATGTTTTATTAGTTTTCGCCCTTTTATTTATTCTATTCACTATTACTGCTCAATAAAAATAAAAATTAAAATTAAAAGCAGGTGTTTGCTCTCTTCGCCGTCGATAAAAACGAATTTTAAGGTATCAAGTGTATAAATTCTAACAAAAATAAAATTTACTTGGAATCAATTCTTTTATAAAATAATTAAAATATCAAAAAGTGAAACATCGTGTATAAATTTTTAAAAATTTTAACATGCCATCATTTTTAACTTTCAACAGATCTTTCAACACTGTTCCCGGCCCCTCCAAAAATTCTTCCATCCCAAACTTTTTAAATTTTTTATTTCATATTAAGTAACTTTATTTTATTCTTTTTTTAAAATAATTTTTATTTACTAAAAGTATTATAGTTTAGGTCACATAATCAATGTGTTAATAATAATGTTCATAGAAATTATTATAAAAATAATCTAAAAACTATATTTATTTACTTGATAAATGTATTGATAGTATGAACAACATAATATGATGTTAAAAGGGAAAGAAAACATGTCAATAACTTAATTAAATAAAACTATATATTAGTAAAGGATAAGTAAGTGAAAGTGTGATTATTTTACGTTAATGATAAAAAGGTTTTTTTCTTAGTTTTATTTTTTTAATTTTTTTTGATATAATTTAATCGGGGGAATTTATTAAATATATGAAATAAAAAAGGCTCCTTTTTTAGCAAAATTACTAAAAATGCTCAAAAAGTACACCAAGGGATCTATTTGAACCTATCCTCAAACTAAGGGGGTATTTTTGTTATCTTCTCTCACATTTTAGGTAGGATTTTAATTAAAGTTTGTCAAAATTACTTTTGTGAAAAACGAGACAAAGTTAATGATTTTTGTGTAACAAAACAAAGAGTAATCACTTTTGAATAATGAACACAAACTGGATGACCAACCATAAAATTTACTCTTATTACATATAAGCTCATAAACTCACAGTTATTGAATTTGAGCCCATTTAGGTTAGTTAATGTGTAAATGATTGATATGTTTTGAGCGATGAAAAATATTCTCTCCGTTCACTTTTACCCGTCCACTATACTAAAGATAAATGTTCAATTTTATCTATCCAGTTTAAAATATTAAGAGATAATTTATCACTTGGTTCCTAATATACCCTTATTAAATATAGTCATCTTCTAATGCATTTCTCAAAGTATTAAGTTTATTATATACAAAGGGTAATATAATAAAATTGTCATTCTGTTTATTATTTTTTAAGATGTGTGCCAAATTGATATAGGACAAGTTAAGATGAAGGGAGAGAGTATCTGTTAGTGTTGAAATGAGTTTATAAATAAATAATTATTTATTTGAATAAAACTGTTAAAATTGCTAATAAGTAATTGACTTGATTGACTAAGTTACCTTAAATTTTTTGTTGAAAAAAAATATAAATTTAAAAGTATCCGCATAAAGACAAAGAAGAAAGAGGAAGTACGATATTTTGCTTTGGAAAAGATATTTTGAGAATTAAAAAAATCATTAAGGATAAAATAACAAAATACTTGATTAAAGGCTTGCATCCGAAATATCATGTGATAAGAATGTTTATAAAGATAAATTTTACAGAGTGGTAGTTAGACCTACACTGTTGTATGAGACAGAGTGTTGGCCTGTCAAGAATGCACACATTCAAAAGATAAATATAGCGGAATAAAGATGCTCAAATGGATATGGGGGCATACTAGGAGAAACATAATTAGGAACGATGTTATACCGGACAAGGTGAGAGTGGCCTCCATGAGGGACAAGACGAGGGAAATAAGGCTGAAGTGGTTTAGGCGTGTGAAGAAAGAGGTGAGCGGAGGCACCTATAAGGATATGTGAGGGTTTGACTATAGCAGATTTTAGAAAAGGTAGAGATAGGCCAAACTAGAACTGGGCTGGGTGATCATATAAGACATGATACATGTTCAGATTATTGAGGACATGATCCTAGATAGGAAAGGTTGGAAGTTGAGGATTAAGGTAGAAGAGTAGTATGTAACCATGTGTTGTAGTACTTTTTTGAGGGAGAGACATGGAGCTAGTATACTATTCTCATCTTCCCCTTATTTTCAGTATTTACCTATATTCACATATTATCTTATTTATTAATTTGTTATTATTTTTGAATTAACTTATATAATTAAATTGAATACGTTATTGTTATACTTAATCAAATAAAAAGTATTTATAAATTGAAAAATCATAAATTGAGATGACTAACTTATTACTTTGACTGATTTTAACTAATAATAGTTATTAGTTTAAATTTTTTTAAGATATAAATAACTTAAAAAATGCTTATAATTTAATTTAATTAGCTTGTAATCTAAGTCAAAACACCCTTTGTGCAGGAGACCCCCGCAGCTACTAAATACCCTCTTACCATTCTTTTTCAATTCATTGTTTTAAGAAAAAACAATGCACATTAAGTTCACATTAAGTGGTTATTTAATAGCTAATTTAAGTAGGTATTAAATTTTGAATAAATAATATTATATTTGATAGTTGATTAGGAGATAAGTTATTTATATATTATTTTATTTAGGATAGGCGATGAAATAAGTAATATATAAATAATTAAATTCTACATAAAAATTTAGGGAAAAAGTATAACTACATCCTTGAACTATAACTATATTTTCAACTACACACCTTTCTTTTAAGAGGTCCTATTACCCCCTGAACTTTTTAAAATGGAATAAATACACCCTAGGTGTTGATGTGGCAAAGAGAGTGCTCACTCTCTTGGAGACATGTGAGAGTCCAAAAATGACTTAAAATTTAATCAATATGGACACACGTCATTTTTTAATTTGACACTTTATAATTAATTAATATTAAAATTTAAGCAGATATTTTTTGAATTATTTTTCTTTCCTTCTTTGTGAAATAAAGTCAATCTTTTTAATTTATTTTTTAGTAATTAGTGCTACTATTGACTTTGTCTTTTCTTCAAAAGAAAATTCTAATTCCGATAGCAAATTTCGCAGTTGAATTAGTTTTAACAAAATATTTTCTGAAAAAATTAGTTTTTAAAAATGTTAGGATTCAATTTATTTTTAGTAATATATATATATATATATATATTATATGAGCGCGCGATTTTCTGAAAATTCTTAACTAATAACATTACATTATTGTTGACTTTGCTTTAGTAATATCAATTACTTTAAAAAAAATAAAATAAATTTGATCGTGCACTGATAATAATTTTAATAAAAATTTATAAATTTTTTAAATTTAAATTAGTTATTATAGGAATATTCATACGTCTATGTGTTGATAATAATATTACCAAAAACACTACTGTATATTGTAATTTTCATAATAAATTAATACCATTTTAGGCAATCTAAATTTAATCTAGTTTCTGTTATTTTTTAGTAGCACCAATTACAAAAATAATAAAATTTGATTATATTTTACAAACAAAAAAAGGAAAACAAATCAAAATATATTAGTTTAAGTTTTAATGTTAATTAATTTTGTGTATTAATTAATTATAAAATATCAAATTAAAAAATGACATGTATCCATATTCGCTAAATTTTAAATTATACTTGAACTTTCACATACCTCCAAGAGAGTGAACACACTCTCTTTGCTATATCAACATATAAAAATATATTTATTTCATTTTAAAATAATTTAAAAAATAATAAAATCTCTAAAAAAAAAATTTATAATTAAAAATAAGATCATAATTCAAAACATACTTATATTTTTTCTCGAAAAAATTAAATAACTTCCCTCGTAGTTAATTTAGATATAACATGTGTCACTCCGACCCGTTATCAAACGATTCGTAAGGTTTATTCTAAAAGAGTGGGGGTTACTGTGGCCATTTTGTCTTTGTATAATCAAAGCTATCTGCCTTTTTACTACCTCTTTTTCCCCTTTACTGTGTACTTCTCTTCTTCTCTTTTTAGCATTGCGATAATCATTCATTCATCACAGAACAGTAAGTCCACTGTATATAAAATATAAATAGCAAATTTTCTTTCCTTTTCTACATGTACTTGGAACGAAAAATTCACAAATAAGGAAAATAAAAAAGGGAACCAAAATTATTCACAATCGAATGTTTCGTTCTTCTGGGTAGAGAATGGAAGCTGATGTTTCTATTCTTTCAACAAAGTAACAGTTTCCTTTTTGTGGGTTTTCTTGAAAATTGGCGGAAGGTGTTTTGGGTTTTTTGAGATTTGGGATGTGCGTGTGGAGTCAAAGATGGTGAATTGATACTTTTTTTTAATTTAAATTTTGTGGGCTTTTGGGTTTCTTTTTTCTTGATAATTGACAGAAAGGGTTTAGTGGGGTATTTATTGGAGATGATGAATTTGTGGGTATTTTGTTACTTGAGTGTTGTTTGTCTTTTGGGTTCTACAGCTCTTGGTAATGTGGTTTTGATTGGAAAGAACGAGACTTTATCGTTTGAAGACATTGAATCTAATTTTGGTGAGTTAAATCTTACTCTTGCTTTGCTCTGCACCTATTGTTTTGTATTTAGTGTTGATCTTTGTTCTAGTTGGTATTATGTTCTGAAGATATAATTTTCTTTTAATTTAATGTTTACCTGCCTCTGTTTCGTGGTAAACTGGATCCTATTTCCACTCCAGTTTTTTGCAATTTGGAGTTGTCAATAGTTCATTGTTGGGAAATAGAAGTTATATACCTTTCAGTAAAAAAGAAGCTTCGCTCTTGTGTTGCAAGTTTACAATTTTCTGCTTTTTTCCTTTGTTGTGTGAAAAGGAATCTGCCATCTTTATTTGCATAGTGAGATATTAGTCAGATGGTACAGAAAGAACTAGCAGTCAGGGCTTATGACGTTTCTGTTATTGGCAACAGATTTGATTGTCTGCTTTTGTATTTAGTTTAGTTTCACAAATTGGGTAACGATGAATAGTTACTTCCAGTTTGATTTTATTCTATGGAATTTATATGTAGGTAAGTAAGAAATTAGATTCATGATAATTTAATGCCAAGTAAGAAATTGTGGATGGAGTAAATTTGATTCATGAAATTTAATGCTGGTACTGTTGCTTTTTCATTGAAAACTTGGTCTTGTTTTTCTAAAACTTCTTTTTGGCTTGTTGTTTACTTTCTTTGACACTGTTGTAATTGTACTAAATGAATCTTCTTCAAATATCAGCTCCCTCGGTAAAAGGATCAGGCAAATGCGGGACACTGTATGTGGCGGAGCCTTTAGATGCCTGCTCAACATTGACTAACAAGGTTGAACCAGTTAAAAATAGCACCCATGATCTATTCTTGCTGATAATAAGGGGTGGATGTAGTTTCGAAGATAAAGTCAGACAAGCCCAGGCCGCAGGTTTCAAGGCAGCCATTATCTACAACGATGAATACGGTGATCTAGTTGCAAGTAATGAACTCTTCCACTTGAAATTATTGATTTAGTGCATTATGAGGTTACAACTTGTTGGCAATCTTAGATTTTAGTTGAATATCTGATTCAGCTCAAACTCTCGGGTTTAGGGTTCCAGAATGAAGCTTGAAATGGACTTACTTGATATTTGGTTATGTAAGTGGCAGGAGGTCATAAAATGACTGATGGATTTTTTTGTAAGCGGAGTATCGCTGAAACTGATCAAAGTCTCGTATCCCGCCAGCTAATACAATACTAATCTTTGTTTATTGAGGTAGAAAGTAAGGTGGTGTTCTAAAAAGTCAAACAGATTTTAATTAACTCTTCCTCTTGAATTTATTGATTAGTGCATTATGAAGTTACAACGTATTGGCAATGTGAGATTTTAGTTAAAATATTTGATTCAGCTCAACTAGGGTTTTGGGTTCTAGAATGAAGGTTGAAGTGGTTTGTCTTACTTGATGCTTGGTTATGTATGTAGCAAGAGGTCATAAATGGCTTATGGATTAATTTTACGCATATATCTCTGGAATTGATCGAAGTCTCATATCCTGTCAGGCGTCAGCTAATACTCCATAATCTTGATTTATTGGGGGTAGAAGGTGGTGTTTTGAAAAGGCAAACAGATTTTACTACTCAGGTTTACATAGGACTCACTACTGACTCCACAATCTTGCTAGAACCAGCTATGTCACATTAGGCAATCTCATTACCAAAACTGCTCGGCTTTGCTATAAAATGTTAAACATAATGGAAGATTTGATCCATGAAGAAGAAACTTTGAAGCTTTGATCCCTTATCAAGTTTCTGGATGTCTTTTATGTTGGTCTGTGGCATCTATACTGTCCAGTAGAAACAGTGTTGTCTAAGAATATTATTATGAATAAATGGATATGGGGTTTTATGGGTATAAATCATTCGTATCTTCTTAATTTTATAGACATTAATGATTGTTTAGTAGAAACAGTGTTGTCTAAGAATATTATGATTGTTAATTATTATGATTAGTTTGTTGCATTCTCTTCTTGCATAATACAGGCATGTATATGTTCAATCAATTATAGTGTAAATAAGCAGAAACTCATATTTTTGCTTTCTAACGATGGTATTGAAGTTCTGGAAACAAGAAAAAATGACTGGATAAATCTCTCTCTCTCTCTCCTCTCCTTTTTTTTTTTTTTTAATTTGAAATTGGTAATTTTATTGATAAAGTGCACAGAGAAGGGTGCAAGCAAATTACAGATCAAATGCTAAAGTATGCCAATTCTTTTCTTGGAGGATCCTATTAGATTTAACAGTTCTCTCTTTCACTAGTAAAATTCTGTTGACACCAAAAATAAAACAAAAGTAAAAAGATCATTCTGATCTTTCTAATAGAGCTTTCTTTGTCTTAAAAGCACCTCAGATACCTTTCCCTCCAAATGGACCACCAAATACAAGAAGATATAGTATACCACCATTCCCTTTGCTACTTGTTCCTGCCCTGGATGTTCCAGCATTTCAACAATTCATTGTGTCTCTGGGCACGCACCATTTAAGGCCCACCATGTGAAGGAACAGTTTCCATAATCAGTGATGTAGCAGTGTAAAAACAAATGATTTATGCTCTCTGAACTTGATCCACACAAAAAGCACTGGAGCACAATTCGAATCGTCGTTTTTGTAAGTTATCCTGGTCCCTGGATAACAGTTGTACAAGTTCCCTTTTTTCTCTTGATAAGTGACAGTTATACAAGTATGTTTCTACGTCATGACTGTTTTCAGCTAAAAACTGCTTAGGAACTGATAACTGGGTGAAAGATGCTTGAGGAAATTGTTAAGAAATAGCACGTATTCACTGACAATGTCTAGTGCTTTTTGTTATCCTGATCTTTTAGATAATGCAATAGTTTACTGACATTCTGGGATTTAAGAGTGCATAAAAAGTAGACAGCCTACACGAAGATGTGGTCCTCTTTAATAACTATCCGGTCAGAAAGACAAAAGGACATCATAACACAGTGTTATATATGTTTTGGACTTCTGATCATTCATCGAAATAGCATCCTTTGTTGATATATCAAGAGCTTTTCTAGAAGTTCCTTCTCTCTCTTTCTCATGGGGAAGACAGTGTCTTAGAATAGCTGCTTGAAAATGTGATTCAAACTCAAGTTTTATTTGCAGGGTTTTTTCACCTATTTTGTTATAAGCGGAAACCATCTACTACTTAAAAAAGTAGCTTCAAAAAATATTTGAAGTGCTTGCTCATTTTATAGCAAGCTCAAACAAATAAGTCTTATTTTGCTGGCAAGTGTTTGATTTGTCAGCATTACAAATACATCTTCTAGGCTTGGCTTTAGCCTCTAGTTTCTCTGTAATGCATCAGGAATATTCATGCTTGAGAACTGAGGAACTAGGAGACAACTATATCACTAACCCTTTTACCTGCGACAGAGGAGAAACGAAAAAAGAGAACCAAGATATTGTCTGAAAGAAGCAAAAACCACTTTCAACTCTTGCTTCCTGTTGCTTAAGTTTTTAGAACTGTTAAAATTTTGAACATCCAAGTGTTTTAACTAGTCACATGGTACAGTGGCAGGAAACTCTGCAGGTGTGAAGATACCCGCGGTGTTTGTTTCTAGAGCTTCAGGGGAAAGACTGAAAAAGTGTGCTGGTGACATTGATGTTGAAGTATGGATAATCCCAAGTTTTGAAAACTCTGCCTGGTCCATCATGGCTATATCATTCATTTCGTTACTAGCTATGTCAGCTGTGCTTGCTACCTGCTTCTTTGTCCGTAGACATCGGATACGAAGAGAACGGCCTCAGGCCTCATGTGTTCGTGAATTTCATGGAATGAGTAGTCGTTTGGTGAAAGCTATGCCAAGCTTGATATTTACATCAGTTTTGGAGGATAATTGTACATCAGTAACATGTGCTATCTGTCTTGAAGACTATAGTGTGGGAGACAAGCTTAGAATTCTTCCTTGCCGGCACAGTAAGTTCTCTCTTCCTGAGGTGTTATGATTTCCAGCTTGTTCATATATACAGGTCCTATTTGGCACTTGGGTAAAAGCAATGAATGCACTAATTCCTTAGGGTTGGTTCCTTCCTTGGGAGAAGCTCATTCTTTTTGAGTTGTTGTCGCTTGACAAGGTTTTCTGTTTGTGTTTTTCGAGTTACACCCTGGTGATTGGTTTCTAAAATTTGTTGAAATAGCTGACATCAGGGTTGGTGATGTGCACTATTGCTAGATTTCAGGGCTTATTACATATTTTAGGACTTCCTCAGGGAATTTAGGAGTTGCACTTCGGGCTTCCCCTTATGTATGATTTATGGCCAAGCGCAACCACATTTCGGGCAGTATGATAGATTCTGTGCTTGCTTAACGAATGTTTTCACTTTCTGGACGAAAAACATTCTATTATCCAATCCCATTATTGTTATTTGCTTTGGCCACCAATCTGTGTACTTCTGTTCATGCCTTTTCTGTCTGTCAAACGGTCACCTCATGTCCCTCCATCGGGGAAAATACTGATGTAATCCCTGTAGCATACCTGCACTTTTGAAATGAGATGTTGCAAATTTACAACTCTACATCATAATATTACTTACAACAGCGACAACAACATAAGTGTGGTCCTACAAGTGGGGTTTGGGGAGGGTGCGGTATACGCCGACCTTACACTTACCATTTTGGGGTAGAGAGACCATTTCCGAATGACCCTCGGCGTAAGAATCGTTTTTCGTATCTGAAAAAAAGAAAGAGTAAATAAGCTATGATGAAAACACTGGAGAAAGAGAAGTACTGACAAGTAAAATAGTAAAGCTAGCTAAAGTAAAAGTAACAACAATAGTAATAAAGCCGAAGAATAAGGTAACGCTAACAAAATAATAATACTATAGGTAAGGGAGCAGATCGGTGCTCTGGCCTAGAATTGGAAAGAGAGAAGTTGCTCGACTATCTACTAATCGTCTATCCTAATTCTCGACCTCCATGCTCTCTTATCTAGGTCATGTTCTCGGTATGTTGAAGATGAGTCATGTCCCGTCTAATCACCTCTCCCCAATTCTTCCTCGATCTACCTTTACCTCCCATCACTGCCAACCTCTTGCACCTCCTCACTGGAGCATATGTGTTCCTCGTCTTCATATGTTTGAACCATCTCAGCCTCGCTTCTCTCATCTTGTTCATCAATATAATGTCAATTCATCCATCACTAAGGCAAATAAAAACAGGTTGAGAGCTGATCCCTGATGCTACCCCATCTCGACTTGAAAGTGTTACGAGGCTCCTCCCACTGTCCTCATCTGGATCTTGGTTACATTGTACATGTCCTTGAACATTCTAATGTATGCAATTTGTACACTTCTAAACTCCAAGCATCTCCATAGAATCTCCCTCGGCACTGTCATATGCCTTTTCCAGGTCAATGAACACTATACATACGTCTCTTTTCCTCTCTCCATACTGCTCCAACAATCTAACAATGTCCTTAGAAGGTGAATGAATGATCTCCCTAGCATGAATTCAAATTGGTTCTCAAAAATAGACATATTCCTCCTCATTATTCTACCAGAACAATGATTGAAGGTTTCCTATATGTTTCAGCATATCCACTCCATGGACTCTTTGAAATATATGCGGATCTAGATGAAGATTGTTTTTAGAGTAGATATTCAGATTTGTAGCTTGCTTGAGGAGTGAGTTGGAATTAATGTTGTCAAAGTGATCAGAAACCTTAATCTAAAGTCCTTGCATAACTCTAGCCCTGGAACCTTGGTAGCGAACTAAATATTGTAGAAGTGGTCACTTGAGTTTGTTTCTTCAGGAGGGATCAGAAGATCCTAACCTGGGAATTTCGGAGACCATAGCTAAGACAACCCAGAGAAATCTAGTTCAGGAGCATGTCATGGCTATTGCTGCAGAGCTTAGTACACGTGCTGGGTTTGATTACTGTCAGCTATTTCTGGAAAACCCTAAGCATTTTAGCTCTCATATTTTATTACAGAGGTGTAATTTGTTTTGATTGGTAAAGTATAGGTGTTTTATTGATGTAAAAAGAACAGCATAAAGAGAATGCTGTTTAAGGGTCATGTAGATTACTTATATAAAACGGAACATGTAGATTATTTTTATAGATCGGAACATGTAGATCATTTTTATAGATTTGATATTGAGATTGGTAGTGTTGGTTGAAATTTGATCTTTTTGTATTTTCTGTAATGTACTTTACATCAAAGGATCACAAATCTATTGAGATTGGTAATGTTGGTTGAAATTTGTTCGTTTTGTATTTTCTGTGAATGCACTTTACATCGAAGCATCACACATGATGTTTTTTACTAAAACTTCCAGGAGTCTTGTTGCTTTTTTGCACTTTCCACTTTTAAAAATATTGAGTAATTTTCAATAATCATATTCTGGATCCACATCTATGAATATAAGCTCTCCACTAGTCATTATCAAGATTCAAAGCAGCAAACTGTGGTAAAACCTCAAAGCTACAGTTCAAGTGTGATTGGAATATTAACCTTGTCCCTGCTGCTATATCTCATTGTGAATGTGAATTGGTATTTCTGTGGGTTTTAATTTTTGGTTAATATTGATACTTTTACCAACCCGGGCAGTAATTTGTTGATACATGCCATATCCCGTGTGTTCTCGTCAGATTTCTTCTCTACTGGAGAAGTTTTCATTTTTCAGTAAATGGATTTCCTCGGAATTTTTGCAGAATTTCATGCTATGTGCGTTGACGCTTGGCTTACATCATGGAGAACCTTTTGCCCTGTCTGTAAACGTGATGCAAGAACTAGCAATGGTGATCCACCAGCATCAGAATCTACACCATTGCTTTCTTCTAGTCTAGCTTCTATATCTTCATTTTCATCCCTAAGATCGTCATTAGCTTCATCAGCGGCAATACAAATAGGCCCAGGAGCACCCCGATCCCCTTCAGTTTCTCGTCCTCAATCAATATCTAGTACTCCTTATAACCGTCAGTCTCTTCAGTCCTACCATCAGTCACCTCATCTTACTATAAGCCGCAGTTCACTTGACCTTCAAAATGCGTCTTCCCAGAGATCTCGTGCATCTTATATGATTTCCTCTCACTCAGTGGGCTATCCTTCTTTATCTCCGCTTAATTCAAGATACATGTCACCATATATTCCTAGTTCCGTAAATGCCTCGTCGAGTTATATTGGCTCCTCGAGTCGGCATCCCAACCCACTGCGTCATAATGAGTCGACCACTAGCTTTTCGCCATTTGCATCAACTCATTCTCTTCCGGGATGTGAGCCATGATCTGCTGATTCTGGAAAATCTGGGGTAGTTTGGGCCACCTGTTAACAGGATCAGTGTGGTTGGATCATTTTCACCTCAAATCACACCTAAAGACGGTGCAACAGCTTTGGAGATAAGAAGCTCTGGCACATGGGCAGACGGAGGAATATGCCAGGAAGGCCTGGATTTGTACATTATTGTGTGACGTCTGTTATAGATTTGGTTTCTATTTCGAGGTTTTTACTATTTTTATTTTGAGGGTTTTACGAGTGTACACATGCAAAGTGATGGGTGTTCATGCTGAATGCAGTTGCCCCCTTTTTACATATCCTCGTTTTTTGTTTGTTTTAGTGCCATTGATGATCTTTTAGTCCATTACTTAGATGGTTTCCTGTCTTTTTGCTTAGGCTTGAGCTTGTATGTAATAGAACATAACTGACAGAGAGATGGCTAAAGCTGGTATTCTGAATGCCTGTTTTTATTGTCTCTTTTTTGTTTATGGGGGGATACCTTTTTCTTTTCTTTTTTTTTTTCTTTTTTTCTCCAGTTACAACAGACAGAAGGATTGTTTTCATTTTGTGGAAAGTTTTGCTCAGCAGCAAAAGCTTGTACTATTGGGTCATTTGTAACCAGGTTTTATGTTTCACAATAAGGACCAACTCAATTGGAGTTGGTTGTATGAAATCCTCGGAAATTGATCATATTTTCTTATTTAAATTAATTCACTTGGAAAGAACAATAAAGCATGTTGTTTCAAGGGGAAGATAAATAATTATGACGGTATAGGTGGTTAAAGATATTTTTGGTATTCTGAATTCAAACTGTTATTCAATTTTCTGTCTCAATTTGGACACAAAATCTTCTTCACAAAGACTTATAATTTTCAACCCATTACTAATTTTACAACAATGAAAATGTAAATTTTAGTATCAGATTGGTCTATCCATTTCATCCCTTTCTACACATTTCTTAATTCTAAAGTTAAAAACATGAGTTTATCAACCTTGTTTGTCAAACTGCACTTCGCAATGCCATGTCTCGATGTAGATGTATCAACCTTACTGCTACATTAACATCTTTAATTCTAGCCTGACTTGCAATAGCTTTTGAATAACAGTTTTCAACAAGCAGCGGAAATTTAACTAACAATAAAACAAAGTAGCATGTTCGTTTTTGGTCTTAAACTCATATTATACACAGCACAAAAAATAAAAAATTTGTCTTCATTTTCTCTAAAACTGTAACAATAAATTAATCACCGATCTTTGCACTAAAAAGCATTCCTTTCCCATCAGTGGATGCAGCGTATCCTCCTACAAGTATAGCTGTTTATGTAATTATGGATCTGAAACTTAGAAACATCTCTCTCTGAGGCTTCCATGTCAATGGCTCATCTTGTCAAAAATTTCTCAAGCTACTTATTTTGGTTAGATTGAAATTAATGTTCCAAAAAGTGAAAACTTAGTCTATCTTGTCTTCTTTGTCTCCGGGACGAAGTGCTTCTTTGGCTTCTGATGGAGATGTGGAGCTCCTTGGATAATCAACCTGGTCTCTTGAGGGCTCCTCTTTAAGAGACTGCATGATCGTCACCACCAGTACCACAATGAGAATAAGGATAACTGCTCCGATCCCATACATTGAGTTTCTGAAAGCCTTGTAAGAATCCGAAGTGATGCTTTTCTGTATAACACTTCCTTCCCTGTATCCTTGAAGAAACCGCATAATTTGGGACCCCTGATCTTCATCTTCAACACTGTCTGAGCCAATGACCTATTGTTTGTGTCAAAGCTCAACATCAATATATAAAAATCAATATTATCAGCTCAATGTTTCACCTTAGTCCTAAAGTTGGACTTTAAAATGTGTCAATCAGAAACTTAAAAAATGAAGGGTGAAGTGTTTAAACCTGGAATATATTTCCTAAGCCTACCAACAAAATGCAAAAGATTACAAGGTCATCTCAAATGTCAGGCAAATAGATAGAACACTCAAAATTTTCTTCCTGGTTCCTCTATGGCTTCACCATATGCATCCATTCTTCCCAGAGAAGAGGAGCACATAAATATCAAAACATATGCAAGTATGTCTGGACTAGGTAACTAATAAGAATTTAAGCTTTTCATGCAGTTTCTTTATTAGTTTATTAAAACCTAAGCAGGCAAAATCTAAAAGTTAAAAGTGACTCGTACTCCTCATGAAGCAAAATAGATATGCTCATAGAAAAACAAAGACCAAAATTTCCAAATTCACGTAAAATTAAAGTCAAGAATAAGACCACATCCAATGGTTTTAACCAACCACCATAGTCCTGCAATATTTGTCACCCTGAAACTTTTGGTAATATCCACTAACTGGAGATCAGATAACCATTCAACTGAGCACTTATGACGTTATTTCATGTGTTTGGGCTTTATGTTCCTTGTTTCTTTTTTCCTTTTAGTACTTACATGACCTAGGTGATGTCTATCTAAAGCCATCAGGTCAGCCATAGTTCAAGATCACTTGTTGAAAATCTGAACCGCTGAAACATGGATATACCACATGAAATAATTAATGTTGTACTTCTTTACCAGATGGTTAATTAATAGATAAGAAATTGGCATAAAAGGAGCAAGTCTGAACAGAAATGTAGGCATTAAAGATTCTGCTTCTCTAATTCTAAATTAAAAAAAATAAAAATCTAATACTTAAATAGAAACTATAGAATGCGCGAGGGTCATGCTTCGCTAATTTAACATGGTGAAGGAACACACAAGCAAGTGTTATTTAGAGCTGTAAAACATTGGCAGGCAAAACTACACTTGAAGAGAGAGGAAAAGAAGGTTTTAATCTTACTGAAAAATACTCCTCGTTTCCATCCCACACAATCATCTTTGGTAGTTTGGTTTTCTTAGATACTTCAAATGACTCAGCAAAGTCTTGCCACTGCTTGAACCCAACAAAAGCAAACACCAAGTCATGGTTTGCAGATGCCGCAGCTTTCAAGAGTTTTACTAATCCTTTTGACCTCTCATCACTCTCATCTTCCACGATTGTTAGAACAATTTTCCTATTATCGTCTTTCAACAACTTCAGAGTATCTTGATTAATAGGCAAAGCCAGAGGGAGCAAGCTCTGTTTGATATAATCCTCAAGGAATTTTTCTGCAACCATAGCAGGAAAGTTTAGATTCAGCCATTGTTTTTAATATAATATTCAAGGCACAGTTTTAGATAAAAATAGTTCTCAGTTGTTCTTTAATAGGGTGAAGATAGATCAAATGCAGAACCGAGCCATTAAAATGAACTAGGAAGACCATATAAAGCTCATACACATGGAACTAGGGCAGCCATTAAGCATATAAACTGAAACCTTTCAAGAATAAATATATCCGAGGATTTGTCATTTGTGTGTTCCATATGAAAATATAAAGCAAGCGCAAGGGCTGTGACTACATCAAAATTTCAAGAACTAACTGATATCCATTTAAAGAACTTCATACCAAATAGCAAGCTAACAATCCTTTGTGCTGATACTTTTTTCTTTGAGGTTGGCATACAATTTTAATTAATTTCAAATCTTGGTGAGAAAGTCACGGTAAGCTGACCTCCAAAAGGGCCATAAAATATGCTCTGTTCATTGTAGTTCAGATGAAGGGCTACCAACGCAGGTACTTTGTCAAAATCATAGAACTCCATTGTTTTATCCGAGAAATCTTGTGCCACAGAAAACCATGCCTTTTTCTTGTATTTCACCGCCAAATGTGATATGGCAGACTCATTCAAGCCAAAGCCTATGAATATAGGAAAACTTTTGCCAGCTTCTTCAATAAATTCACTAATAGCTGAGTCTGAATTGAGTACGGCCACATCAGGAGCGACAAACTTTTTCAAAAATCGCACAAGTAAATCTGCCTTTCTTGGTCCATAATAATCTGTTGGAACTCCATGCATGAATATCTTTAACGTTGGAAATCCACTGCATTGCAACAAAAGAAACATTTCACTGTCTTTTTATTCAACAACTGCAAAAGGTCTACAACAACAACTATGCCTAAATTCAAAACAGATTGGGGTCCGGTATATATATATGTGAATCTAATTGATGATGTTTCTCCATTTAGTTCATCTCAGGCAACAATTGCATTCATTTTGTAGTGACGTATTACCAAAATTTCTAAAATATGTGCAGTGGTATAGTCTGTGTGTTTTAATTTTATTAGTTGCATGAAAAGAAAAGCACATATAGGAAACCTTCAGTCAATGCCTCTTCCGTTTTCATCCTCTCCCAAAAAGGAAAATATGTTCGGACTTCAGCCAATATTTGTATTTAGTGAAAATAAGGAGACTGAAAAAAATAGCTGTTAGGTGATTCAGCCTCATGAGTATATAGAGAACATCCTCTACAGATTAAATAAGACCCCAATTCCAAATCTTCAGGGCCACAGAGTCCACAACTCAGCATCGCGTTCCCATTCCCACTTGCATTATCTTCTAATCATCAGCACTTTCCTAATTTTGCCCCTTATTGATTATCTGACCAAGCTAATATGCCTCTGACGAGGAGACACCAAATGAAATGAGCATCCTACATCAGACACAGCATTAGATGGGCACAGAAATTCCAGAAATGTCGGAACTACTTAGATATAGGAGTCTGGAAGAGAGAAGGAACATTGAAATCAAGTTCCGGAATATAGGAAGGTAAGATTAAGGAGGTTCCGAAGAGGTTCAGGGAGAGGTGTAGGGCACTGAATGGTGGTGGCAGCTGTCAGGTGTGGTGAGAAAGCAAAGAGGCTCGGGCAGGATTCTCAAGCTAGGTTCCATTTCTTTTGTGTGTGCGTGTGCGTATGTGAGTATGTCATAACCTATGTGATTTAAACAAGTGTCCTCGTTCATTTTTTTTGTCTATTGCAATCCAAATGGTTACATATAGGGATGAATACTGGATCAGGAACGGGATCTCCGCTGAGATCCAGGAACAAAACTTTAGACATTTGGCAGGGAGTTCTAGAAAGATGTGAAAAGAGGTTGGCAAAGTGGAAAGAAGTGTCCTCATTCATTTCTTTTGTCTGTTGCAATCCAAATGGTTACATATAGGGCTGAATACTGGATCAAGAGCAGGATTTCTGCTGGGATCTGGGAACAAAGCTTTAGACATTTGGCAAGGAGTTCTAACAAGATGTGAAAAGAGGGTGGCACGTTGGAAAGTCAATACTTATCATTGGGGAAATTTTGACGCTTATAAATAGTGTCATTGATGCCCTCCACATATGTCATGTCCTTATTTTCCTGATCAGTCAAAGTGGAGAAGAGGTTAGACAAACTAAGAAGCGATTTTCTTTGGCAAGGCAGCAGAGATAAGAGGAACTTTCCAAATATAGATGGAATTCACTTACACTTAACAAGAAGGAAAGGGGCTTAGGAATGAGAATTTTGAGGCAATACAACTGCAGCTTACTGATGAAATAGTTGTGAAGATTCACTTCAGAAGAAGATGCAGTATGGAAGGAAGTAATTAGTGTAAAGTATGGGTCTCAAGGTCTTTGGACTTCAAAAGTAGTGACTACACCATATGTAGTGACTAAATGGGAAAAAAAATTAGTAGCGACTACAACATATGGAGTGAGTTTATTGAGGAGTATTATAGCCTGTTTGGCCAAGCTTCTCAAATAAGCTTATTTTGAGAAGTGCTTTTTTCAAAAGTGCTTATCAAAAAAGTACTTTTGGTGAGAAGCAGTTTGTGTTTGGGCAATAAATTTAAAAAGCACTTTTGAGCAACAATTAGTGTTTGCCAAGCTTTTGAAAAGTGCTTCTAAGTGTATTTTTCACAAAAGTGTTTTTCAAATAAGTGCTCTTGGAGTGAAGCTAATTTTTTTTAGCTTCTGAAAAACAGCTTCTGCTACTCCCTAAAAGCACTTATTTTCTCTCATAAGCTTGGCCAAACACCTCATTTTTTTTGAAATAAGTGCTTTTTAGAAAAAATACACTTTTGGCCTCCCAGAAGCTTGGCCAAACAAGCTATTAGAGCTCTTCGGCATAGTTGTTGGTAATATTGGTTTGTAGTGGGTGAAGGAAGGAGGATTGCTTTTTGGGATGATAACTGGATTCAGAATGCTCCCATGAAAGATGTATTCCCGGATCTGTTCAGAATTACTGTTTTACCTGATGCTACTTTGGCTATTATGAGGGGGCAACAAGGATGAATTCAATTTCAGGAGACACTTAAATGATTGGTAATTGGGCAGAATCACTGATTTCTTGAAAGTACTCAAACCTTTCAAAGGTTTGACTCAAGGACAAGATAAACTAATCTGAAAAGCTCAGAGCAAGTGTGCTTTACAGGGAATCTTTTTATAGGCTTCTGAACTCTGTTGGACAGCAAGGAGGATGTTGGCCTTGAGGAAGAATCTGGAAGACAAATGCGCCTAACAAAGTGGCATGCCTCTCCTGGTTGGTGGCTAGAAACGCTTTCTTGACACATGAAAATGTACAGAAGAGGAATTATGTTGTGCTCAAAGTGTTACCTATGTGGAATAGAATCTGAGGATGTCAATCATGTATTTTTGCATTGTTATGGTATTGATCAATTGTGGCAGTTGTTCCTTAACATGGTGGGGCTTAACTGGACTATGCGCAAAGATACATGTGAACTTTAAAGTGCTCAAACATTGAAGGAAAATATACAAAGCAGAAGAAATGGTGGTATCCTGTTTCTGCACGTATATGGTGGAATATTTGGAGAGGAAGAAATGATAGATGCTTTGAAGACAGAGGAAACTCTATTCAGAGGATAGAGATAAACTGTTTACTTTTATTTTACTTTTGGTGTAAACAGAACTTTGTCAATGAAGCTGAAGAAATGATTAATCTTGTAGAATCCTTTAAGAATTAGAACGAATTCATCTTAGGATTCTCTGTAAAACTTTTGAATAGAACTTTCTTGGTGCTTGCTTCTTTTATAATACACTTACCTTTCTCAAAAAACAAAAGGAACACCTGATCAGGAATAGGAAGGTCTTTTATAAGATCTGCATATACAGTCTATGGCAATCTATAGAAGACTAACAAATTGATTACACTCACAAACTATGAATCTTATAATGCTAATAGAAATGTTTTACCAAACAAAAGAGTAAGTTTTTCTTTTATTTTGGTTCGAGTGACTTGATTTAACCAGAAAGGAAGTTGCACATATGCGACACGATTTAACAAAATAATAGTAGTAATAACTAATATGGAGAAAACAGACATACTCAATTTCATATTTAGAAGCAAGATGACTGTATTTGTCAGCATCTACTTTAGCAATTACAACAGGCTGCTTCAGTACAGCAAGATTGACAGCAGCTTTGTCCAACTGCAAGGAACTTTAGTCAGAGTGGTTTGTGATGTCACATTCAAAATATCAGTTATCCAATAAGACAAGCAAATGAAATACTGTTCACATGTCTACGCTTGTATAGGGAAGAAAACAGAATAAATGTCCCTTTGTTGGCAAAACTGCAAAAGAATACTAACATAGAATACAAAGTATGAAGCTTAGTGAACTCAAGTAAAGAACTTGATACACCTTCTCCTATTGATGAACATAATGATATTGTCAATCTTTAGAAAGAAACAATTCAACTTCATCCCTCAAGAAGTTTCAGTGATCAAGTAACACACTTAACCACCCAAAATAGAGGCACTCCATAAAGGAATAAATTTTCTCTTAGAGGACAGGGAGAAGCTGATAAGACTGTTCACGCAACTATGCCTATCAGTCTAAAAACAGGAGGTAACAATCACTTCTTAAATGACATATCATGATCTTGTCTGAAACCAATGGGCTTCCTTGGCAAGATTACTTTTTTTTTTTATGAAGTAAGAAATTTTATATAATAGGGCATCAAGAAGATGCAATAAGTACAAAAGAGGGAAGGAGAAGTCATTTGGTACAAAAGGTGCCAAGCTAGAGCGAAAGAGCTGACAAAATCCAAAAAAAGTTAATAGCGCAACCTACAGGGGTTAAATTCTGCCAATTATACAACCATATAAGACAGCTTTAAGAGTGTCGCGAGGAGTTGATAACCAATCAGAGCATCTGCATTCCCCCTGTCCCACACCAAAATGTGCAGGCAGGGATCATCTGTCTGACTTTCCTGATGGATTTTTCAACTTTTATTCGAGACCAGCATATTCAAAGGCTTCATAGGCTTCTCCGATACTATGTGGCATAGTCCACATAGTATGAAATGGAAACGAACATGTGCCAAATGTCTGCAGCAACTGGACAATGTAGAAAAAGATTCCCATTGGATTCTGGTTGTTGTTGGCACATGTAACATCTGTTGACAACATGTATCCTTCTTCTATTAAGATTGTTCAGTGCTAAACATGCTTCATGTAGGGCTATCCAGCTGAGGTAGATTATCTTCGGAGGGAGCTTTGTTTTCCAGATGTATTTCCAGGGCCATTTGTCAATGATTTCATTAGTGGAGAAAAAAATGAGAGTAACCTGCCTTCAAAGAGTAGGGACCATCCATCCACTTAATGCTATCAGCAAACTAAGTACTCCTCCAGTTTAGCCAGTAGACTCATCGAATGAGGAATTTCCCAGTCTGGGAAGTCCCTTTTGTACTGAATGTACCAGCTGTTGTCTTGCCAATTCTGAGAGATGGTGGAATTCTGATCAATGGCTACCTGATAAAAGATCTGGGAATTCGTTCATTAGGATAGTCTCCTGTAACCACTTGTCTTTCCAAAATCTGATGTTGGAGCCATTTCCCAATTTAAAGGAGGTGTTTTTAGAGAGAATTCATTACAAAGCTTCCTGTTGTATTTCCATGGCCCAACTCCATGCGGTCTTCTTGATAAACTGGTGCAGTGGTTCTGAGAGCCATGATTTACATTTATCACCTCTTTTAATAATGTTTTCCCTTCTTGGCACTTCACGAGCATGCATTTGTCATGGATATTGAGATTTTGGATACCTAACCCCCATGCCGTTACATTTAATCAAATATCTTTTTGATCGCACTATCCTCTATTGCTCCCATCTTCTTCTCCACTTTATTTACGGTAGGAATGACTTGCTTTCCAAGGTATCGTAGAACTTATTTTTCTTTCCTGATTGGATAATTGACTTTGCATATACTTTTTTTTTCACCATTGACTCTGCATATGAACGCTACAAGTTCTTGTGGAGAAGCATTTGACCAGTACCAGAAGAGAAAAGAAAGTCACAAGTTACGAAATGAGTAATTCCTCACTAGTGACCATAACACAAGCTGAAAGTTGCTAAGATCAGCCCCTAGCAGTGTTTTGCTCAGCCTCTTGAACTTTGTTGTTCATGGAAAACAGCTTCTTTCTGGAAGTTAGTATATCATGGATGTGAACATATTAAATTAAAAGATAGCATTCAAAATCTTCTTTTATTGTAACTGAAATCATTCTATATTCTTTAGTAGCATGAAGGACAGCTTCCTTTTTCCAGAAGTTTAATTACGTGACCATGATAAGCCCTCCATCCCTCTATGGTTTCAAATCAGATTGGATCATAAGCAAGGGCTGATTCGATTTCAAATCAATATATAATAATAACTGGGCTCACAATGAAATATTTATAGATATTCAGTTGATTTCTTATTATATATGTATACACCCTGTACAAATGTTACCGGGTTTTCGTGAACCTGGCTATGTGCTAGATCTGGAACTGATCATAAGCATCTATTTCTCAAATGTCAAATTATTATTTTTTCAATAAGAATTTCTCAACAGTCAAATGTAACATTATCAACACCTTATGAGCTACCATAAGAGCATGCATATATATAACATTGGCAGCTGAGGCATGCTTGATTCATGGGTCATAATTTCATTTTACATTAGTAGGTAATAAATTGCCTATATACAATTAATTAATAATTAAAATTTGGAAATAAAACCTTAAGAAAAGAAAAAACTTTCGGATGATTACTTTATGTCCTATAGTTTTTTACCAGGGCCACTCTGTATGAGGGTCAATATGACCGATTTTCTGTCTATTACATACTACTCTACTTTCTAAAAATAAAATTTATGTATTTATAAGCTGCATTAAAGCTACTGCAAGTTGAATACTTTCCCATTCTACGAGATGTTTTTTCCTTTTTTGGAATGAATGGGATTAGAACCCATGATCTTTCGGTTGGTTGTGAATGAGAAATTAAAGGATGTTGTCCCACGTTGAAGGAAGGAGAAGAATTTATAAGGTGTAAATAGAAAACCACTTCTACATTAGCTAAGAGTTGGAAAGAAGACAAGCCCTTGCGCTGTTATCAATGCTCGGCTTTGGCTTTGGTCAAATAATCTGATCGATTGATTGATTAATTTTTTGACCAAATAAGTCTGTTTTGCTTTTCTATATTTCACGCCTTTTTCTTGTAAAAGCAACAGTCTTTTTTCCAGAAAGGCGCCAGTTCCTTGAACAGACATCAGGTTCCCCACGCATTGGCTATAAATTCAGAGGCCTTGCTTCAGATTCTTTACACAGATTTTCGAATTCTTCTTCTCCCCTCTTCTCTGCATTATGTTCAAATAAAGTAGTGCCATGTGATTTTCTTCGTTCTTGGCATCTGAAGTATATTGGAATTTGAAGTATCATTATTCCAGTAAGGTAATTCTGTTCTACCCTGGAGGAAATGTGGCCATTCCAATAAGGTAATTCTGTTCTCCTGTACTGTGAGGAAATAATCCAATAGTTCAGGTAAATTAAGATGATTAAAATTCTTAAAGACAGAAAAAATTCTATGGGCTCAGGATAAATTATATTTTGTTTAAACTTTAGTGTTTACGTTTCCTGTTAATATATAGATGTTTTCTAGTTTGTAACACAAGAGACAAGATAATACATCTTTAAATATTGGTGGAAGATTACTTCCTGAAAGCTACAGCAGTGGAGTATATCTCTGTTATAATTTGATCCTTTATGTTACTCTAATAATACTGCAATTTAAGTAAAAACAAATCCAAACCATTTAAGAGAAGAAAAAGAAAAAAGGAAAAAAGCAAATCAAGCAAACAGAGAAGAAATAGAGAGGAAGAAAGACCTCGGGAGAAAGACGTTTGCAGTGACCACACCAAGGAGCATAGAAATCGACGAAGATATAATCGAAGGTGGAAATAGCGGCGTCGAAGTTGGATTCATCAAGTTCCAATACTTTCCCATCGACGGCGAACTGTGGCTTCTGCTCCGCCGACGACAGAGATAGGAAGAGGAGAAAGAAGCCGAAGGTGAAAATCAAATTGGAGCGAGGAAGAAGCATCTTGTATTCAGCACAGCAAGTTTGAAGGAAATTATAGAACTGGATCTGGTTTTTCGCTTTTCCTTTTTATACTTTATGCAACGGCACTAGTTTCCTTTGTATTTGGAAGATTATTTATTTATTTTTATAGAAAAACCAGTGCCAAGGGTGTGTTGTTTTAAAGATAAATATGCTCGGATTCAATATCTTATTAGGATATTATTTTAAAATCTTAATGTTAAATAATTAAGATATTTGTTTATCCTTTAAAAAGTATACTTGAATTTGTAGACGTGAATTATATAGTTGAATTTGTAGACGTGGCTCAAGAACACATGGATTGAAATGATAAATAATGAGTGACTAACATAGTTTAACTGGTTTTAACTTATGTAACAAAGATAACAACGAGTGAGAATGAAATGAAATCAAATAAGTGAATTAGAAAACGATAATAACTTGAGGTCCGGTGCTAGAAGCTGGTAGTATCACCGGCCAAGCTTGTTGTTTTTGATATTAGACAAAGTAATGAACAACTGGACTTGAAGCTTAAGAACTTAAGAGCAACAATATATTGCCAGTGAATGAATGAATTTCCTATAATGAATAATTGGAGGACTATTTATAGCCTAATCCCTGAGAGCAACTTTTGTAGAACTCAAGTTTCAGGAAGACTCCCACGGACTCACATCTGCGGACATTGCACAATGAGTGGATAGGTGAATCGCGAAATTTTTGGTGATAATTGAATTTTATCCTTATCCTCATTTGGCGAAGGCTCACGCTGGACTTCACAACCTCGGAGCTAGATGGGCTCAGAGATCCAACACTACGCTCAAGAATAATGATAAGGCTACTCTTGCTGGTTTTGTCCCGGGATACGACCGACACCATATCTCAACCAAATAAGACTCGACGTATCACTTACACTATATCCTTCTCCTTCTCCTTCTTTTCTTTCTTCTCCTTCTTCTCCTTCTGCACCTTCTTCTCCTCCTTCTCCTCCTCCTCCTCTTCTTCTTCTTCTTCCTCCTCCATCTATGTCGTCGTTGCTGCCGCCGCTACCGCTACCGCTATCGTTGTTGTATTCATCTTTTTAATTGTGTTATTCTTATTTTCTTCTTTTTTTCTTACTTCTACGATTTTTTTCCCTGGTCATGAGCTTGAAAATATGTATTTTTCAAGCCATTGAAAATATTCTGTAGAAAATAGCGATTGCTGCAGTTGTTTCAGCAACTGCTGCAATAGATTCAATAACTGCTGAAAACATATGCAACAGTTGCTGAAAACTATGCAACAACTCCTGAAAAATATGAAACAACTGAATATGTTTCAGCAGTTGCTACATCTATTTTAGCACCTGTTGCATATGTTTTCAGCAGTTATTGAATCTGTTGTAGCAGTTGCTGCATCTGTTGTGGCAAAATTGAAATCCTAACTATGTGGCAATGGCGACAACAAATGAAGTGGAGGAGCAGGTGGAGGTGATGATGATGACAATAGAGAAGGAGGGGGTAGCGATAATGGCAGAAGAGGTGGTGGTGGTGGAGGAAAGGGAGGTGACAATGGCGGGGGGAGGGGGGGGAGAGGGGGTGGGGGTGGGGAAGGGGGAGAGGAGGGGAAGGGGTGAATAGGGGTACGGGGATAATAAGGGCTTTGTGTAAATAATAAAACTTGAGGGTTTTTAAAATTAGTGTTATTAACACTAATCTTAAAATTATCACCTCTACTCAATAATTAAAACTTGTGTCACTTTTTTTAAATTTTGAAACTTTTTTGTCGTCCTTAATTCACTAGCCCAAGACACCTAACACTAGGGGTTTTATGGTTTGGTTAAAAACTAATTCAAATAGAAAATCGAACCAAACCGAAGAAATAAATTAGTACTTTTTTGGGTTTGGTCTAGTTATAAATTTTTAAAAATTAAAAATATTTAGTTTGTTAGATAAAAGAAAAAAATGAAAAAAAAATCGAATTGAATCTACAAATTTTATATATAACTTTTGGGCTCTAACTTATCCATAGCTTTCTAAAGTAGATTGAAATTACAATGTTAATTACATATTTTTTCTTCCATAAATACTATCCAAATTTTCTTATACCGTAAGAAAGATAAAGTTTCAAGAATTCTTAGTTTGTAGTATTCTAGCTTACACAAAATTATCATACATACAGTGCATTCATATAAGAAGCCTCCAATTCTAATTAAAATACTACATAGTTAAATATATTTGACTTGTTATGAGTATATTTTAATGAAATGATGTCCATTTACGTAATAAAAATTTTGTCATTTTATTTATTTGTTTAATGTCAAGAAATGATAGTACATAAAGAAGCAAATATATATGTGTATATGTGTGTGTGTGTATATATGTATGTATGTATATATATATATATTCATATATGGTTGAAAACCGAACAACCAAAGTAATAAATGCTTATTATATTTAGTTTGATTTGACTTTAATAATTTTAAGATTGGCTAAATTGGTTTGATTTTTCTTGTAACCAAAAATTAATCCAAATCGAACCAAGAATACTCCTACCTAACATGTCACGAGCCGAGCTGGGACCTCAAATCACGGGATCTAGAACCACGGATGGCTCCAAGTCAACCCATGGCATATGCATCGCAACTCAAGAGCATAAATTAAAAGCGGAAACTTAAATCTTAAACGTGAATAAGCAGAAGTCTGCATATCATAAAACGTATATCAAACGATAACATCACAACGCTAAAATCTCAAAGCAGAACATACTAGTCTATGTCTGATAAGACTCTACTATTTAATGAGATATTGTAACAAGCCCCCAACTATCTCCAAGACTGAAAAAAAACTGACAAAATAAGACTGAACTGATAGATGTCTTCGGATGATGAGGACTCATCCAAAGCAGGGGCTGAACTGGACTGAGATGGGAGCAAGTTATCGACCAGACTGAACTGGATCACCTGAACCTATATCATGAAATGATATAGCATAGAGTATGGTCAGTACTTGAAATGTGCTGAGTAAGCAAGGTAAGTAAAACACCCTAGTAAAACGTTAACTAAAATCATGCATATAAATCAAATAGATCATGAGAGTAAGGACGACATGCTAAGCTGTATCTGAAATATACATAATCATAAGTTGGTTAACATAACTGAACATAATGACCCAAGATTTAAAAATAGAAATCATATGACTTGTCATATCTGAAATCATAAGTAAACTCATAAAATGATCATTGGATCAAGTCTGCTGTAAAACATAATATCATAAGTCATGTACACTGAAATCATGAAGAACAATGAGAGATAACCGACAACCACCATGTATCAGTGCATGATGATCTCACATCTTGCCTACGTGGAGGAGAGTCATTCTAAGTCTTGCCAAGGCAAAGGACGAATAAGGTGTGATATCACGGTAATGCCCTCGGACGGGGAAAATACTCTTTTAAGAGGTCCCAAATAGATACCTATGTTGGTGCGTAGTTATGAGACCGGGGAGCCTCAGAACCTCTGGCCCACTCGGTACTTGACACTACTCCCAAAACATATATATTACTCATATAATTATATTCTCAAAACATAACTCAAATCTGAATATTGAGAATTTTGATTTCAAAACATATCATAACTGATCTTGTTAGCCTTGACTAAAATTATAATAAACATATTTACTTGCATGGGCTTGCCCAAATTATAACATCATGTATACTTGGACGTTATGTGTTAAAATCATGGATTCATAAGTGGAGAGTTCATAAACATTCATTCATGCTAGATATCTCATCATACTTGAAATCATGAATCATAAGCTTGAATTTTCATAAACTTGCATAGTGGGGCATAATTTCTAATAAATTGGGATCATGAATTTATAATCAAATTGAGTGAAAAATCTGCCCATTAGACTTAAATATATATTAGAACATGAGGGAATTAGACCCATAAACATATCATAGATAATTTCACAAATTTGGGTTAAAATTTTAGAAATTAATACACTTGATTAAAACTTGGATTCATGAATTTGAGAAGAAACTTGAGCATGAGAGTGGAATAAAACCCTCATTCATAGCTCTACATACCTGGGTAAATTGATTTCCAAACTAGCCTTGAACGCCTAAGAGAATTGAGGAAGAAATTGAGGAGAATTCTAGCTTGATCTTGAAAGAGAATCTCAATACATTGCATGAATGGGAGCCTAATGACTTAGGATAGTCTAAACTATCTTAAAACCCTCATTTCAGGGCTTAAAGTGATGTCATTCAAAAGTTCGGAGCTTAAGAATTATAAAAACGCCCTTAGCGATTCATATGGAAAAAGGGTCACTGCCAGTCACCACGACTCTTACCATGAGTCGTACCTCCAAACCACGACTCTTGGTATCCTACCGTTGCCAGTCAGTCCATATTCCCCAACTCTCTGATTCTAACCACAGATGCCTATCACGATTCATTGTTTCCTACAACGAGTCGTAACTTGACTCCTGACATCATTTCGTCCCATGATAGGTTTAAACCACAATTACATTCCAGGACCTGTTATAGCCTCCTACGACTCGTACCATGAGACATTGTTATTGGTCCAGAAGACTTTGCTATTAACCACGATTGTTGACCACAACCCGTCACACAAACTAACGGGTCTTACCTTGGCTCGTTGGTGCAAGACCTATCAACTAGAAGCTCACCACAATTCAATTCTACGACCCATACCACGATACAATGATGCGTACCAAGAGTCATACTGAGAGAATAAATGTAGATTTTCTATTGAATCTACTTACATGTCTAGGGCCGATTGTAGGGACTTTTGAGGTGTTACATAACACCATTGACTAGATGGGCACCTACTTATATTTAATGATTAGACATGCATTCCATTCTCATTGGGCTTTGTTTCTTATTTTCTTTGTGTTGATGACTCTCCTCCTATTTAAGCCCATGCAATTCTTTCACCTTCCTCCATCTTATTCTTAAATCTTCCTTCTTCGACTTATATTCTTCTTCCTAGTTGTTGATCCCCAATCATACACCATGCCGCTTCGCCCAATTCTCCTCATGCATTAGCGATTGCAGGCCCTTCCTCCCCCCATTCAAATGAAGAGTTGACTACAATAGAGGCTTTTTCTCTAGGCCCCTGCGAAGGAAAAGTTCCCCGTCGGTGGTCCATTAGAGGCTTTTTTCTAGCCATCAATATTCTCCTAAAAACTCTTTCATTTTTCGGTGATTTCTCAAGTCACGAGAATGGTAAGGTAGTGGAAGAATATAAACCATTAGTGAAAGAGCGCGACTTCCTCGTAAGAAACTAGCTGTGGATAGGGTGAGGACATGGATATTTTTGTCGTACTTGAGAAAACGAGGATTACCCATCTTGATTTATACAAACCCCTTTATCATTTGTTTTGAGCTTCCTACTCTCTAGATTTTTAAGAAATTTTTACAGAGTTACCAAGTATGACTGACTAAATTGGCTCCCTATGTTTGGAGACTTACTCGATGCATACAATGTATGGCTTACTGGGTTAGTTAGGATTTCTTCATATACCACCTGCTTCATTTATATTCTCCCCTATTATTCTGGGGTGCTGTTATTCATCTAATCCTTAGGGAAAGCTAGACATGATTACTTGTATCAAGGATTATTTTTCTCGGGGTATGGTATGACAAGTTTGTAGCCATCCCTATGGAGCAGATGGGGCCTCTCACGATTCTAGAGTCATGCAGACCATACTGTAAGAATCACCTGACTTTTCTTTATTTTTTGATTTTCTTTTTGTCATCTTCATTTATAATACTTACCATGTTCATATTGTAGCTTGTTAGGCCACACCCGCTGAAGTCCCTAGTAATGTAGACTGGGTAAGGACGATCCTCCGAATTTCAACCAAGGAAAGCAGGACTTAGAAATCCATATTTTCTGACTTAACCAAGGGGAAGAATCATGATAACCTTACAAAAAGGTAAAAAAATTAAGAGCCAAAACTGACGGATGGCCTTAGTTTTTTCCCAAAAATCGACGGGCTCTACAACATCCTGGTTCGATTTAAGAAATTGATGGACTGCCTCGGTTAAATCCGAGGGACACCCATTGATTTTTAAAATTAAAAATCGATACAATTTTTTTAATATATAAAAAATTTGTAGCTACTTGGAATCAAATTCAGGTATTTGGCATTAAACAATTCTACCACTAGACCACATATTCTGTTTAATGAAATACTTTTAATGTTTTTTATTTATATTTCTCAACTGTAATTTTACATTTCAAATCGACAGCGTCCCTCGATTTTTGAAAAAAATATTCAAAATCGAGGGACTATGTTGGATTTACTTAAAAAATTAAGAAAAATCTTTTTATAGATTTTGTAGGTTTTCTTTAAAAATAAAAAATAAGTGAAAAATAAGCGACAAACATTTGTCAATTTTCTTTGAAAATATTTTTTGAAAAAATAAAAAAAACCATCAAACTCCATTGGCTTTAATCCATCAATTTTTCTGTCAATTTTTAACATTTTTAAAATAATGTAAGTTCTTTACAGAGAAGATTTCTAATTTTCCCTACCCGGTGTTTTTCGCATCACTTCTAATCTTTAGGAATCATTAAAGGCCAACTATCAAGAAGACCTCTGTCCGAACTATACCCTTGCACAAAGTTGTTGGCTCAAATATTCAAAGACTTGTGGCAGATGTTGCTGCCAACAAAAGGCATATATCTCTGGCTGTTCTAAGTTCTGTTAAAAGGAGGTCCTCTAAATCGGGGACCCCAAGTTCAGAAGGGATTGGTTCACACATATTCTGATGCCCTGGGTAAGGTAGAACTAACAAGGAATGGTGTCCGAGGTGGCGGCCGATGAGGAAGTTGAGAGGGTTGTGATGAGCGAGACAATTTTCTTTGGTTGGAGCGTGGATGTAGAGGCCTTAGTACTGAGATCTTGGCTGATCTTGAGGGATCAAGTAAGTCCAGAGTTTTGAGTAGCACGGGGGTGCAAAGTTGGTTGGTGATGTCGAGATATTTATAGGGTCATTGAATGATCTATTGATACAGAAGCCGATAGATATGGACAGAGTTGATATTGATCTTTTTCTGGGGGGATCAAACATTCCCAGAATTCAGAGGCAGGTTGTTTGGATCCTGTACCCTATCGGGTCATGGTTAACATTCCTATGGCAGTTTATCTCTTGAAGGACCTTTCTCTGGTAGCACAACTTTTCAGGGAATTGCTTGGTCTCGTGGAGAAGGAGAGGCTGAATTTGGAGGGTTCTTTCGACCAGCTAATAGCTTCCCTACTTCAGCTAAATTTTACTTAGCTTTAAGTATGCTCTGCTAATGATTCCCACTAAGTATTGTCCTTTAATTTTTTCTCAATCAGAGCAACCTGGTTGCCGTGTCCCCTCAGAAGAAAGTAGGTGATGTAGAGGACGAGCTCGCATCCTATTCCAATAACATCGGGTGCCTAAGTATGACATTGATGCAATGCGGAATGAGACGCTTGAGTGGAGAATGAGAGTCTCTGACAAAGCAAGAGGTTTGGATGTCGACCCTTACAACTACCTAGAGGGAGCTACACAGGATGGTTTCAGCCAAAGGAAGTGAATGCATGACCCTGCGACAAGAGGTGGCTCGGTTGAGAGGTGATATGGTCTGGGCTTGTGATCTTCAAAACTACATCAAGATGGACAACAAGAGGATATAGGCCAAAACCTGAGATTATGGGAAGATGTAGGGATGATGAGCTTATGGCCGAGATGGACTAGAACTAGCTAACTGTAAGGACCTGAGTGGATGCCCTTCACGATGTACAAGATGGCAGAATTGATTTTTCTCTTGCTATTACTGAAGTCGAAGCTGTTGTTGTGGCCACAGAAATGCTTTAGAGGATGTTTTGTTGGGAGATTAAGGGCGATGATTCCGAAGATGGGGTTTCCATAAGTTTTCCGATGATGATTTCTCCTTAATATTCTTCTGCTCCTAGTCCTTTTAGTCCTGGCTCATTTGCCTGTTTTTAAGAGTTCTAGTGTCCAGGTAGCTTTTCTACTTTAAAATTTCTTTTGATGTAAGTATTTTCGATCTTACTGTCACGACCCTAAATAGGCGAGTCATGCGGGCACCTACATCGACTCTACTTGGCAGGAGAATCCTTTTCGGAACATTACATAAAATACCCAAAATTTCTCATTGATTGACACGAATCAACAATAATTCGAAATATAAACAAAAGTTCCCAAAACCTTGACTCCCCAAAGATCTAGTCTAGATAGGTACAAGAGCTCCAACAGTGTTTCTCACCTCAAACCCAAAACATGTTGGTATATTTGATATCACACTTGTATACCTACACCTTACCGGCATTGCAGCCGTATGTATATCATTCCTTGTCTGAACAATCATTGTTTTCTCAATCATACCATCGGTGATATGTCGGGCATACGCCTCCATCACATCACTGTACACATATGCCAGAGGGTCTTATGCTTGCCCTTCCAGTCATGACCTGCAGGGGACTCTAGAAATCCATGTACTGTTTACTGATAACGTCCAAATTCACTGCTCTTAATGAGAGAGTGTAAACGGTCATTGGCAAAACAAATATACCCGATGAGTGTTGGGGTCGAATCCCACAGGGAATAGTAGTTGATCACGCAAGAGTTGTCTATCAAATTGAAGTAACTTACATCAATGTCTAAACAACAATAAAGTAAAAATTGGGAAAATCATGACTTTTCAATTGAACTACAAATTCGCTCACGAAAACAGGGACAAAGTGTAGAAAATACCAAAGGAGAGACTACTAGGGGTGTGATATTATCGGGGTATCATCGAATTGGGATTATTAACAACTCCTAGCATTACTCAATGGTATAATTAGTTATGGACGAGGTGACAACTTACATTTTTCAATCAATTAAGTGCCTTATATCTCAAGTTTTCTCAAAACCCAAAGTCTTTTTCATAACAACCACCTCAACTTGTGTAAGAATCAATTCAATGGGTGTGTGACAATAGGTTTTGGCTATCTCTAGCCCAACCCACCATGATCAACACCTGATTACCCACTAATGTTTCATCACCATACTCTAAATTTCTTTTTCAAGCAAAATTAAAGTAAGTCAATACAACCCACATTTGCAACTATGAGTAATTAGATTAAAACTTTGATGAAACACTAGAATTATACTAATTAAGTAAATCTAAGATCAATTAAACAATACCCAATCCAAATCAACCCCAATCATTCACACATCCCTAGCAAGGAATTTAGCTACTCATGTAAGTAGAAGAAGACATTGCATTATGAAATAATTCAATATCCATTCAAAAAAATGAGTAAGAAAATTCAAGCACAAGGTTCTAATCTCCAATGGAGTTTTTCTACCTTTTTAAAAAAGAAGATGAAGCTTTCTCTCTCTATAATTCAATTCTCCAACTTCTCTCTACTTCCTATTCAATATTCAATACAATGCAATAATGATGTGGAGTAGAAGGTTCAATTCTCTTTTAAAAATGTACAAAAGTAGGGTACAAAATATTCCTCTTTTTCTAAATCGGACATTTTTGCCCTTTTCTAATGGACCTTACTTGCGAGTCACTGGTGGTTCGCTGGTGCTGGTCCGCGGTCCACTAGTATATCGCATCCAGGTGCCAGTGGATTCTGGATTGATTCGGCACTCACCGGTTTTGATCCGCGGTCCACTGATAGCCATTATTCTTCAACCTAGTAGGTATCTGCGAGTGACTGGCATTTTGTTGGTGTCCTCCGGTGGAGCGCCGGTCCTCATATCAATTTTCATGTTTTTTTTGCTCCATTTCGTGTTTTCTCTACTCAAGTTAAACACTTGCAATGATCAAGGAGAAAGAGTATAAAATCCACCTAAAAGACTTGAAAACCAAACAAAACCTCATGTCTAAGAGCCTAATGAGTTGATAAATTACCAACTCATCAAACCCCCAAACTTGAACTATTGCTTGTCCTCAAGTAATGCAATTCTTTAAAGCTGAGCAAATGGAATTGCATGTAATACCATATGAGTTTACGCACCAAGGACCATTGATCCTAAGACAATCCAAAAAATGCTCACAGACTCCAGGAAAAGAGAAGAGACTTCCCAAAACATATTGCAAAAGTTTCAAAAGGTAACCACAATGAATAGACATGATTCACAAATGTTTTCATTCTTCAAAACAAGGGCATGGTTTATCAAAATAAGCACACATAACATTTCAAATCATTACAAATTCACATTCAAAGATTGCCTTGATGCTCACAACACTAATGTCCCAATCACTTCTTTGCACCAATGCAAACATGTTCTCCAAGGGGGTGATGCCACTCACAAGAAGAGAGAATCCCTTTTTATCATCAAGCAATGCACACAAAAGGGATTATAGAATAGGACAATAACACTCACTCTCACAAAAAATTCTCCATGCACACAACTTGACCCATAGGCTTCCCCTTTGTGTAATTCGCCACTAATTTTGAGTTGCGACACTCAAAATCAATTAGGATTTGAGGTCATAATGAAGGCTAGGGGTTAAAGTAGGATAAATAATGAGTTTTAGTGGTTAGAACCTCCCTAATGCCTATTTGTGAATACTTTTAACACACTATTGAGATCGTTCCACCTTATCTCTCCTACTTATCATCTTCATCTTTTGTTTAACAAGAGCCACCCTTATAACACATTTGAAATCCACAGTTCGCCTTATCTAAGCAAGAGGTAACACCTTTCACTATTATTTTTCTTTTCAATGATTCACGGTTTTTCAACCAATTAATTCATTCATTTTAATCATAATTTGGTGCTACCTACATTGAGGATATCAGATTTCTCCCTTTCCTTGTGACCCCCCAAACTTAGGCTTTTGCTTCATTTCCACACATTTCCTTATCTCTCCCTATTCCTGGGCTTGAAGCACCCATTTTCATTATTTCACCACTAGCAACTAGGGAGGCTGGGTGCCAAAGATGGGGATTAAAAAGGATCATTAGGCTTGTAATATGATTTTCAAGAAAAAAGGTCAAAGGCTCAACATTGGCTAACAAAGGAAGATATTTAAGGAGGTCATTTTGGGTGAAGTGACTAGCAATAGAAAGTCTAAAATCATGTTCTACGTGCAACTACCTCTAGGATTTCACCTTGAATCACGCTTAGGGCAAGTTCTAGACAAACGTATATGCATGAGAATCATTCAATCAGCCTCACTACACAAGACGTCACACACCAAGTAGTTCACACAATACATCACCACAACTAGATTACAATTTTAAGACAATTGAGCATGTGAATGAACAAGCCAAGCAAGGAATGTGCAATATATGACAAGAGAATGCTACATTTTCCATTTCAAATGCCCCATTTCTTCAAAATTCATTTTCTGCATGCCACACAAATTTTTTTTGGTGGTACCCCTAAAAAACCATTTCAATAAGACTCAAAAACATGACATTTTCCTTTTAAAAAGTCACCTTACAATCTATTATTGGGAAATGTCACCCGGTTCGGTAACAGAAAAAAGAAAAAGAAATTACTCCTCAAAAAAGAATTATGGTATAAAGAAAACCCTCGGAGTTTATTCACTAGCTACTATTTATAAAGGAGAAAATCAAACTTGGGTTATGAAATATTTGGCAATTTAATCAAGGACCCATTTGTATGCACTAACAATTTAAGAACAAAATTTTCATCTCATCCATCTTGAGCCTGACAAAGGCTCAACAACCATTCAACAATTATCAAAACAACAACCCGATAAGGGCAACATCAATCATCATCAATAGCAACCCGATAAGTGCATCCGAGCCTGACAAAGGCTCACAAACCATCACAATTCAAAAATAAAAGCCCAACAAGGGCAACATCAACATCAATAACAATGACCACAAAAGAGATACACTCATCCCACCCCCACTAAAATAATATATTGTCCCCAATGTATGCATACAAAAAGTGAGGATAAAAACTCCCTGAAGTGGTCACTTATCATCATCATCATCATACTCGACCTCAACATCCCCATCATGGTCATCCTCTCCCAGATCCACCTCATCATCCTCTAAGACTCTGAACAAATCTTTTATGGGGCCTCGAGCTGTAGAAGGGGCAGTGATAACTACGTCAAGCGTGCTCATGTCAGGCACCTCTATTGAAATTCGACCTCTCCATTCCCTTAATTCATTCTGGAGAGAAGTGACAGCTCCCTCCACAACATCCACACGCGAGCATAACTTGCTCAAGCTATCATACATTGACTTCATCTTATTTTTCACCGTCTTGGCAATCAGCGCAGGGAGACTTTTAGCCAATTTCTGAAGCTGGATTTCATAGGAGTGTGTCATCTCCGTGAGTTTATGGAGGCTACTTGGCTGAGAAGATATGGGACGAGGTGAGGCTCCCCTAGTAGGTGCTTCTCTGGAAACCTGGCCTAATGCCTCAAGATGTGGCATGTTGACATCGGGGGCCATAGGGGCTTGCTCTAATCCATGAGAGATGGACTCCTCGGGGACTTCGAAGGCTTGCATCGCTTCCTCTTGCTCTTGGGAGCATTCACGTCGCTTTTTTATCCATAATTATCATACTAGTAGCAAAGCTGGGGGCCTCATATGAGAAAAGTGGCACTCCTACTCGGAGGCAAAGCTAGGATATGAGCACAACACAGGGCATTGAGGTGCCAGCTTACCCTGCCTTTCTCTTCATCTGAATCACCATTACTTCCCCAATGTTTATGGAGACCCCTCTCATGATGCAAGTTATGAGGATGCCTGCCTCCAAATTTATCCTCTGCTCATTCTTTGAAGGCATGATGTGACCATAAATAAAATCAAGCCAGAATTTAAATTCAAACTTTAAATAATGCCGAGAGATCTTTCCACCCATAAAAGCCAGAAAGGTGTGTGGGAAGTGATAACGGGCAAAAATATATGCCCGAGATACTCTTTATTACTTCAATTAGTCTTTTTTATCTAAGTTATTGTATACATTTTCATGTAATTTTATATAATGTGGAGATATGTGCTAACCAACATGATTAGCCTTTGTTTTGTAGGTTTTGATGATGTTTGAGTAACTAATCCATGAGTTGGTGAAGTAGAAGCTTGGAAACGGAATTAACACGCGAACGTCGGCAAGGAAGAGGCACAAAACAGCCCACCGGCGCGTCGACAAGGTGCCACGGCAGGCAGGCCGCTCAAAACAGCCCACCTGCGCGTTGGCAACGTGCCACGACAGGTGGACTCCGCGACCATGGGGCTGTAACGCGCTGCCCAGGCAGCGTGACACGTTGCCAACGCGGCAAGGTGCTGCCTGGGCCGATTTCGGGTGATTTTCCAGAAAGCCTCCGCATTCGTAGCGTGTCACGGAGGCCGTGCTCCGCGATGCACTACGTGACACGTTGCTTGTTAATCCGGGAAAGATTCCTACTAATATAAATAGCACACTTAGGTTTATTTTTGAGAATTCAGACTTGGTGGAGCTAGGATGTGGGTTAGCAGCAGTTGAGGGACGAAAAAGCTAAGGGTTTTTCTCTCTTTCTTTCTTCTTTCAATCAATTGTACGTATGATTTACACTCATTTGAGGATGATCAATCCACAAATGAGTGGCTAATTCTCTTCCTTGCTAAGGTTTTGAACATGTGTATTGAATTTTGATTGTGAATTATATGGTTTTTCATCTTCTTCTTTCATGTTGTTCTATTAATTCTTGTTCTTACTGCATTAGTGTGTGGCCAACATTAATGTACATCTAAAAAGTCCAATTTCACTCGAGAGAGCAAGAAAATGGAAAGTTGTGAATTAATAGGGTATTGTTCTTAACTTGATTTGAGAAAATTGGGTTTTGATGTGCTTTTCTGATAGAAATATACTTGAAAGCCGTATTAGTCAATTTAGGAACCGGAATTGTATTGCTAGGTCATAAATTGCATTTGATCACAAAAATGTAGACGAATGGTTTATGATTCTAAAGTGAGATTAAATACGAGAGTTTTAATCTCTAGGCTAATGTTCTTGGCTAGCAACATGAAGAGAAGAATAACCGAATTATGATTACTATCGAATTCATTACTTGTTCTTAACCTTGGCATGCTCTTATCCATAGTTTTAATTCAAGTAAATATTTGTTAATAGTTTTAGTATATAGTTTATAAACAAAATTATTTAACTTTTGGTTACATTGTTGTCAACATAATTAGAAGTAAACTAGAATATAGTATACTTAAGCAATTTTACTTATCCAGAGTCTCCTCGGATCGATACTTGGCTTACTTAGCCACTTTATTACTTGTTTGACCACGTGCACTTGCGTGTCGGTTTTTAACCCCTACCGAACCAGCCGAGCAAGCAGCAATGGTAGGCACAATCCAACTAAATTGATTCTCTTTGTTGGCGATTCTAGCTGAATACTCAATTCCACGGTCAATCTCGTCCTCCCAAAATAAAGAATTGATGGCTATCGGTGTGATGTCAACTTCTACACCCCTCACTATAACTGAGGAAAGGCAGGGAAATTCATCAACCTTTTCTCTAAGATGCATGCTCTCTTGCCTAGCCTGCTATGATGCATAGAACTCGGGCACTAGGCTACTGTAAAAGTTTGGTAGAGGATTGGCAAAGACATGCCATTGGCGGTCAGTGAATTATGCTGTGATGTTGGGGAAGTCACCCCGCATCCCCACCAAGTCGGAGTGCTTCTCTACCGTAGTAGAGCACCCCTTGCAAATAGCATAGCGCTCCTCCATGTTGGGCACGCAAAAAGATAATAGCTTCTCTAGTGTTGGGGGCTGGGGTCGCCCTTGTTTTCCCCTTTCCTTTGCTTTTAGATGAGGCCGGAGCCTTGCCTTTGCTTGGTTGCCTGGACGAAGACATAATATGCAGGACCATTTAGTGCCATACAAAAATATTTCTTTTTGTATTTTCTTTGATTAATGGAAAAGAAAAGTTATATCTATTCTAAACTAAGGAAAGAAATTGTAAAGATGGATGACAACAAATTGAAGGGTTCAGCGGTTAAGTGCTGGTAGCACTGGCGAAATACCGGCATAACGCAAGTAAAGACCCACGAGGCACCGGTTATCCACTGGTCTTACACAACGGACTAGGGGAAAAAGGGTCATTCGGTGCTATACCGGCATTTCATCGGTCTTGATTCGTTGAGCGCCGGTGAAACACAGGTCTGAGGCAGTGGCCTGAAGCCTTGTACCTCAACGGGCTCTGCCTTAGACGCCTTGTACCTCAACGGCCAGTTCACTGGAGAACTCTGTTCAGTGCATTTCATCCCCAAACTTAGTCGAGCAAAATCTTTCACATTCATGACTTACTCACCCAATATGATAAAAACACAAGAAAAATAACAATTTACCCTTAAGAAAGATGTCACTCTATCTATCATCAAGCAAATCGTATATTTTAAGCACTTGGGGCTACTCAGACTTCACCCCCAACTAAAATCAAGCACATTAAGAACAAAGTTTTTAACCACAGATGATACCCACATTAACATTCAACATTTTATCAATACCCCCACATACCCACAATATGAAAAATATACAATCAATGAAAAGCTTAAGAACAGGGTAATAGGGAAACATGAGTGGAAAAACTTCTAACTTAACATGCTTGTATTCACATCCTCAACAAAATCAAAGTAAGACACATACCGAATGAGATTGAGAACAAAGAGTGAAGAGAGATAGAAGTTTGGTGTTGACCAACAATGGAGCTTCCACAAGAACTTGCTTTAGTTTACTGAAAAGATGAGTGCAAAGTAATGAAATGAAGGGAGTAGGAATGGCGAATTTATAGGAGAGAAGAAGTGGATAGGAGTGGTAGGTGAGAAGATGGGTTTAATGGTGGGAAGGTGGTGTATTGGGAAGTTAAAAGGTATAATAGGGAAAATGAAAAGGTGGAGAAAAGGGTTTATGGGGAGTTGAAGAGGTTTAGACCGAACTTTTTTAAATCCATGGGTTGGGTTGGTCAACAAGGTTGTCCATATTTGAAATGCATTGCGTACTTGGACCTGCGTTTGACCGACAGCCGCCAGTGAGAGTTGACGGTTCGCCGCTTTAACGCAGGTGTCCATCCCCCTCTTCAATTTTCTACTTAGTATGCGGTGGTTGACCGACGTTTCATGGGTTGGCACCTGCGTTTCATTGGTCTGGTCACTAACCATGCTTCAACTCTCAAGTGTTCTAATCTATATCGGCATTACACCTAGCAATTCGTGGTTTGACACCGACATTTCGCTGGCGAATCTCTGGTTTTCCCTCTTCATTCCCAGCTCTCTGCCCTTGACTCTTGCTCAAGCGGCGCTTCGCGCATGTGGACCGACGGTTCACCGGTCAAGCGCAGTGCCTGCTCTATATTTCTTCTCCTTGTTTATCATCCAATTTACCTACAAAATCAAAAACAACAAATACATCAAAATGCCCAAAATAAAATGCTTGGGTTACCTCCCAAGAAGCCCCCTGGTTAACGTTGTGGCACGACGTATACCTTCTCAAGATTTAACAATCTAGAGGATTATCCTCCGTTTCATTCTCATCATCAACTAGTTCATCATGCTCACTTTAACATCAAGCACTGCTATGACCTTAGACTCCTCCGGGGGCTTGGTAGGCTGACACACATTGAAGGTGACCTCAACACCACCTACTCGAAACTTAAGCTCCCCAAGCTCCACATCAATCAAAGCTCTTCTTGTTTCTAGTAGTGGATGTCCCAAGATAATTGGCACCTCGATATCCACCTCACAATCTAGCACAACGAAATCAGCTGGGAGTATGAATTTATCCACTCTTACAAGGACATCAATTAACACTCCAACAGGTCATTTAATCGATCTTTACTCCATCAAATGCCTCATTAACATAAGTTTGGGATTCCCCAGCCTGATCTTCTTAAAAATCACTAGAGACATCAAATTAATACTAGCACTGAGGTCGGAAAGAGATTCATTAAACACACACAAGACAATTGTACAAGGAATGCTAAATGCTCCATGATCTTCATGTTTTGGGGCAAGGTTGCTGGACATCACAAAACTACAATGATAGATCACCTCCTCGGTGCCCATATCTGTCACGACCCGAACGGAGGCTCAGATCGTAGACACGGTACAAGGGAACCCGAGAGACCCTAAGTCGACCCAAGGCATAAGCATACATCTAAATCAATATATATATATATATATATATATATATATATATATATATATATATACTGAAGAATCAACGATATAAACTCAGTGGAAGTCTAACTCAACATAACATCAGAATAAGCATCCGAAGCTAAACACATACCTAAGTATAAAAAGCCTCTAATCTGGATGAGTTGATGGGACAAGACCCCAACTAACTCAACAATATTGAAGCTGAAAATACATAAGGAAACTAAAAGTCTAGCCCATGAAGGATGAGGACTCACCAACCAAGTAGGTGCTAACTCTGACAACCGACTACGAGCGGGGCTGAGCCTGGGAGCTGGGTCCTGTATCATGAAACGATACAACATAGAAAGTAGGCGATCAGTACGTGGAATGTACCGAGTATGCAAGGTAAGTAAAACCGCTTAAGTAAAATAAATGATTAAAAACATTTCATAACATATCATAAGCTTTCGGGAGGGATTGAATGCATTCTTTTTGAAATCATAATCTTTTCATAGCATGACAACGCATAGCTTCATAACATCATAATTGACTCGAAAGACTCAAAGCTGAAATACGACATTTATAAAAAAGCTGAACATTGAGTCAAACCTTACTTTAGATCATGCATGTATAAAATAATAACCATAAGTAATGAATATGCAAATCTGAATCATATTGACACTGGGAGACTCGTCACTTAACTGACATATCACGATAGAGCTTACGTGCTCCCGACTATCATACACAAGTGGGCAGAGCCGTCCAAAACCTTTCCAGGGCTAAGGGCGCTACCATGATATCAATATCAAGCTCGTAGGCCATTAGGGTTGGGGATAGCTACAAAGGAGGTCCCAATAATATAATAGTATCAACCTACGTTGGCGCGTAGTTCTGGGGCATAGGGTGATCGATCCTTTGCCCGCTCGGTGCTAGACTCTTCTCCCAAAACAAGCAATGCTTTAAATCGTATATAACGAAGCTCAACATTGTATGGAAACGAAGCTCAACATTGTCTATTGACAAAGCTCAATAATAACATCATGCATAGACTCGACATCATATGAAAATGAAGCTCAATAATAACATACATCTCAATTGTGAATTTATGCATATGAGAAGCTCTATTCGAAACATACCACAAGCTCAAAGATAAATGGAAGCTTTTACTCGAAAACCATGTGGTAAGCTCACTTTAGAGATACTACAACATCATACTCTGTATAAGGGCTTTTCCCAAAACTTTATCATGCTTGGATATGTTCAATTCATTTTGAAAACAATATCATAATCATAGGTAGCTTTAGGAACATGCTTTTCATCATCAAATCTTGTCATCATCATACATTCATCATCATTCTCTTCTTTCATGAACTTCTCATCCATGGGCATTAAATTTTATAAATTAGAAAAAAACTTTTTGATTGAAAACAATTTAAAATCTGCCCAAGCTACACAATTCATCAATAGAAACATAGTCTAATCATACCCATATATAGAGATTGAGGAATTATGCAATTGGGTAAAAACCCCATAACTTGATCATAGGAATTTCTCATACTTAGATAGAGATTGGGCATGGGTGTGGAAGAAAACACCCACTCATAACCCTACATACCTGGAAGGGATTGATTCCACCAAATCTTTGGTTACCCAAGAGGAAATTGGATGGAAACCTTGAATACTAGCCTTGAACCACCTCTTCAAACTCTCAAGCTTGCATGAGTATAATGAATGACTTAGAATAGTCTTTCCCCTCTTAAAGCCCACTAAAACGAACCTTAAACGACGTAGGATAGGCTTTAGGACATTTGGACTTTATGAAAATGCCCTTACTAAATCGCAGAAAATAACTGTTAGGTGGTCCTAACGGATGACCTGACGACTCGTCACTGGGGCAAACGACTCATCATGCTGGTCGTCGAGTACATTGTCTAGCCTGATGTCCTGGGTTAACGACGACTGACATAATGACTCGTTAGGGGTGACCATGACTCATGGTCACCAATCGTCAAGTGCACTGCCTCAATTACATCACTAAACACTTATATCACCCCACGATTCACACCACGACTCGTTATCACACCCAACGAGTCGTGGTCAGCTTCCGTTAATTACATTGTCTTGCCTTCTTCTATTTTCCTTCTCCCTTACCCCACGGCTGACCTAACGAATCATGGTGTCTGACCACGAGTCATTTCCACGCCTGTGGGGACCCATTTTCCTCCAAACTTCCCAACTCTTTCCTGGCCTCCTCGGGAGTCACGTGACGACTCGTGGGCTGTCCTCACAAGTCGTCCAACGACTCGTCTTTTGTCTGAAACACCAGTTTTATATCTCCCCCTTAGGAACATTCCTCCTCGAATATTAGAAACACACAGAAAACTCAAAAACATGCAACTATCAAATGCAAATACTGATCATTTAAACAGAAATCTGACGGAATAACTACCTCCGAAAAGAACTATATAGCTGAACCAAATTCAGACATCATATAAATCTATCATAACATAAAACAAACTTGCGCACATGAACTGAACATGGAAACTAATTAGAGAATTAGCGCAGAAACTGATAACTCATACTGAAACTGAGCTGGTAGGGACAGGTGAGGGTATTTATCCATCATATCCGCTTCGACTTCCCATGTAGCTGCCTCAACATGCTAATTTATCCATAACACCTTTACTGAAGCTACTTCTTTGTTCCTCAGCCTCCAAACCTAATGATCCAAGATTGCAACTGGAATTTCCTCATAACTGAGGCTATCTCTCACACCAACACTTTCCACCGGGACAACTAAGCTGGATCACCCAAGCACTTTCTCAAGAGCGATACATGAAAGATAACTCTGAGGGCAAGTCTAACTCATACGCTACTTTACCAATTCTTCTCATAACCAGATAGGGACCAACATAGCAGGGACTGAGTTTTCCTTTCCTTTCGAACCGCATGACTCCCTTCATGGGAGCTACCTTCAGAAATACCCAATCGTCCACTTCGAACTCCAACTCTCTCCTCCTCACATCTGCATACGACTTCTGACGACTTTGAGCAGTTTTCAGCTTGTCTCTTATCAACTGAACCTTCACCATAGCGTTATGAACCGAATCTGGCCCCATCACAGCTGCCTCACCCACCTCAAACCATCCGATGGGTAATCTACACCTCCGCCCATAGAGAGCCTCGAACGGTGCCATTTGGATACTGGAGTGATAACTGTTATTGTAAGCAAACTCGATCATGGTCAAGTGATGATCCCAACTACCTTTAAAGTCCATCACATATGCTCTCAACATGTCCTCGAGAGTTTGAATTGTCCGCTCCTCCTGACCATCTGTTTGCGAATGAAATGCTTACTGAGTTTAACCCGAGTCCCAAGCCCTTTCTTAAAAGACGGCCAAAACTGAGAGGTAAACTGTGTACCTCGCTCTGAGATAATAGACAAGGGAACTCCATGTAATCGCGACAACTCCCAGATATATCGTTTGGCATAATCACCCACTGAATTTATGGTTTTGACCGGTAGAAAGTGTGCAGCCTTGGTCAACCTGTCTACCACCACCCAAATAGAAACGTACTGTCGGCGAGTACAAGGTAGGCCTGTAATGAAATCCATATTAATATCTTCCCACTTCCAAGTGGGAATGCTAATATCCTGAAGTACGCCTCCGACCTTTGATGCTCGACTTTTACTTGTTGACAGTTCGGGCACCTGGTTACAAATTCCGCAATATCCTTCTTCATGTTGTTCCACCAATATATTTCCCACAAATCATGATACATCTTGATGGAACTCGGATGGATAGAATACCTGGGTCCATGTGCCTCATGCAATATCCGGCCCCTCAAATTATCAACATCTGAAACACATAGACGACCCTGGTACCGCAGCACCCCATCTCCGCCTTGGGAGAAAACCTCCATCTTCTAACTCTGAACGACTTCCTTTAGATTTACCAACATCGGATCCTCGTCTTGTCTAGCTTTTACATCTGCCACAAAGGACGATTCTCATCCATTTTGCACAACAACGCCGCCATCGGTTGAGTTGACCAATCTAACTCCCAACCGTGCAAGTCGATGGATATCTTTCACCAACTCCCTCTTTCCCTCATCCACGTGGGACACACTCTCCATAGAGAGCCTACTAAGTGCATCCGCTACTACATTAGCCTTACCCGGGTGGTAAAGGACACTCATGCCGTAGTCCTTTAGTAGCTCCAACCACCTCCTTTGCCGAAGATTGAGATCTTTCTGCATGAACACATATTGCAAGCTCTTTTGATCCGTGAATACATCCATGTGGACCCCATAGAAGTAATGCTTCCATATCTTCAACGTGAATACCACAGCGGCCAACTCAAGGTCATGGGTCGGGTAATTCTTCTCATGGACTTTCAACTGTCTTGAGGCATATGCTATCACTTTCCCATGCTGTTTCAACACACACCCAAGTCTGATTCTCAAAGCATCACAATACACCACAAAACCATCGGTACCCTCGGGTAGGGTCAACACTGGTGCTGAAGTGGGTCGAGTTTTCAACTCTTGGAAGCTTTTCTCACAAGTCTCCGATCATTGGAACTTTACCTTCTTTTGAGTCAACTTGGTCAAAGGTGCTGCGATGGAGGAGAAATCCTCAACAAACCTCCGATAGTAGCCAGCTAAATCCAAGAAACTCTGAATGTCCTAAGGATTCACCGGTCTAGGCCAATTTTTCACTGCCTCAATTTTCTAAAAATCTACCTTTATGCCCTCACTCGATACCACATGGACCAAAATGCCACAGAGTCTAACCAAAACTCACATTTGCTGAACTTTGCATACAACTGACGATCCTTGAGGTTTTGAAGCACTACTCTCAAGTGAGCAGCATGCCCCTCCTCGCTTCGAGAGTATATAAGGATGTCGTCGATGAACACAATCACGAACATGTACAAATATGCCTTGAACACCCTGTTCATTAGATTCATAAAAGATCCAGGGGCATTGGTTAGTCCAAAAGACATAACAATAAATTCGTAGTGACCATACCGAGTCTTGAAAGCAGTATTCGAGATGTCACTCTCCTGAACCCTTAGCTGGTGATACCCGGGTCTGAGATCAATCTTGGAGAAACACTTGGCATCCTGAAGCTGGTCAAACAAATCATCGACCCTGGGTAAAGGATACCTGTTCTTAACGGTGACCTTGTTTAACTGCCGATAGTCAATGCACATCCAGAGTGAACCATCCTTCTTCCGGACAAATAAGAATGGTGCACTCCATGGACACTTACTCGGACTAATAAAGCCCTTATCTAATAGGTCCTTCAACTGATCCTTCAATTCTTTTAGCTCGGCTGGAGCCATTTTGTAGGGAGGAATAGATATAGGTTGCATGTCGGGAAGAAGATCTATACCAAAATCAATCTCCCGCTCGAGAGGGACATTTGGAAAATCATCAGGAAAGACCTCTAGATACTCACGTACTACTGGAACTGACTAGTTAGTTGGGATTTCGGATTCGACATCCTTAACCCTAACTAGATGGTACATGAAACCCTTAGAAATCATCTTCCTAGCTTTAAGGTAGGAAATGAATCGATCTACAGGCACAACTGAACTACCCTTCCATTCTAAGACTGGTTCACCCAGAAATCTGAACTCTACTGCCCGAGTTCAACAATTAACTGAAGCATAGCATGCAAATAGCCAATCCATGCTGAGAATAACATCAAAATAGGTCATGACCAACTCTATCAAGTCTGTTGAGTTAACCTTATGAAGGACTGAGACTGGGCAACATCTGTACACTCGTCTAGCTACAACTGAGTCACCTACTGGAGTGGAAACTTAGAAGGGTTATGACAAGACACCGGGACTGACTTCGAAGCTACTGGCCACATATGGTGTCACAAAAGACAAGCTAGCCCCCTGATCTAGCAAAGCATATACATCAATATGTAGAACTTGCAACATACCAGTGACCATATCCGGGGAGACCTCCTGCTCCTGACGGGAAGCTAAAGCATTGAATCTGTTCTGGTGCTGACCGCCAGCTGTGCTAGTAGATTCCCCCTGACGTGTTGAGCGTGCGGGAGGGGCTCTTGAACTAGAAGCTGGGCCTCAACCCCTAACCTGATCCTGTCTCGCAGCTGGACAATCTCTAAGAATATGTACGGGCTGCCCACACTTGAAACAAGCACCTGAACCTGCCAAGAACTGGCCTGTGTGCCCCCGACCACATCTGCGAGACACTGGGATGCTAGAATCTGCGGGTCTGCTGCTCTGACCCCTCGAGCCTGATGCTCACCCTCTTTGATCGTGTCTAGGCATGGATGTCAGTGCCCACCACCGGACCTCTATTTAGAGAATCTGTGGTCCTTGGTCCTGGCCCTCTTGGCCTCCCTCTCTCTAGAATGTGCCACCTCCATTTGCTGGGCATACAACACATGCGAGGGAAGTCCATATCCTGGTGAAATCATAGCAATTCAACACTCCTTGTCCAAATACCCAGCTATACCATGCACAAACCTGCTCACTGGTGTCCTCTGGTCAGCCACTACCTCCAGGGCATATTTCGATAGGTGAGTGAACTCAAGGGAATACTCTTTCACTATCATTCTTCCCTGCTTCAAGTTTACAAACTCAGCTGCCTTCAGCTCCCTCATCTCCCGAGGGAAGAATCGGTCTAGGAATGCAATATGAAACTCCTCCCACGTGATTGGACCTGCTCCTGCGACTCTGCTATCCTTCCATTGGCGAAACCAGATATGCGCAACCCCCTTCAACTGGTATGAGGCCAACTCATCGCACTCAACACTACTCACCCCCATGACTTGGGCGATCTTGACAATTTCATCAACAAACTCATGTGGGTCCTCATCTACCTTGGACCCCGAAACTTCGGCGAGTTCATCCTCAAGAAGTGTCTGACTCGAGCCGCCACTGCATTACCATTTTGCAGAACATGTGCAACAGCTTGCTGATTGACCGGAGCGGTCAAGGCCTACGCAAGCATCTAAATAGTGGCCCAAAACTTAGCATGAGCGGCTGGCTCCGGTGCCTGAGGCTCCTGAACTAGTGGGGCTGGCTGATGCCCATAACCATTTCCATCCTCGTGGCCTTCACCACCTCCATTCCTCCTCCCGTTCATTCTTCGAGGAGCAATGATTCTGCAATCGCGAATATCACGAATTATAAGGATAGAAAGACTTTTCATCGCACGACATAGATCATGAAAGAAGGGAACATTTCCTAAACGTCTCGTAGCCTCTTCGTAATAAGTGTGGTGCGCTTCGCACCCATGAGAAAGACTCTACTTAACGTGGCTTTCGGACACCCTAGGATACTTCAAACCTATTTCTCTTATACCAAGGTTGTCACGACCCGAACGGAGGCCCGAATCGTAGACACAGGACAAGGGACCCCGAGAGACCCCAAGTCAACCCAAGGCATAAGTATACATCTAACTCAATATATATATACTGAAGAATCAACGATATAAACACACGAAACTCTAACTCAACATAACATCAAAATAAGCATCCGAAGCTAAACACATAGATAAGTCTAAAAAGCCTCTAATCTGGATGAGTTGATGGGACAAGACCCTAACTAACTCAACAATACTGAAGCTAAAAATATATAAGGAAACTGAAAGTCTAGCCCTCGAAGGATAAGGACTCACCAACCAAGTAGGTGCTAACTCTGACAACCGACTACGAGCGGGGCTGAGCCATGAAGCTGGGTCCTGTATCATGAAATGATATAACATAGAAAGTATGCGGTCAGTATATGGAATATACCGAGTACGCAAGGTAAGCAAAACCGCTTAAGTAAAGTAAATCATTAAAAACATTTCATAACATATCATAAGCTTTCAAATTTGAGGGGAGGGATTGAATGCATTCTTTTTGAAATCATATTCTTTTTATAACATGACAACGCATAGCTTCATAACATTATAACTGACTCGAATGACTCAAAACTGAAATACGACATTTATAGAAACGCTGAACATTGAGTCGAACCTTACTTTAGATCATGCATGTATAAATTAATAACCACAAGTAATGAATATGCAAATCTAAATCATATAGACACTGGAGACTCGTCACTTAACCGACATACTCGATAGAGCTTACGTGGTCCCGACTATTACACTCAAGTGGACAGAGCTATCCAAAACCTTTCCAGGGCTAAGGACGCTACCATGATATCAATATCAAGCTCGTGGGCCATTAGGGCCAGGGATATCTCACAAGGGAGGTCCCAATAGCATAATAGTATCAACCTACATTGGCGCGTAGTTTTGGGGCATAGGGTGATTGACCCTTAGCCCGCTCGGTGCTAGACTATTCTCCCAAAACATGAAATGCTATACATCATATATAATGAAGCTCAACATCGTCTATTGACGAACCTCAACAATGAAATCATGCATAAACTCAACATTGTATGGAAACGAAGCTCAACATTGTCTATTGACAAAGCTCAATAATAACATCATGCATAGACCCGACATCGTATGAAAATGAAGCTCAATAATAACATACATCTCAATTGTGAATTTATGCATATGAGAAGCTTTATTCGAAACATACCATAAGCTCAAAGATAAGTGGAAGCCTTTACTCGAAAACCATGTGGTAAGCTTACTTTAGAGATACTACAACATCATACTCGGTATAAGGGCTTTGCCCAAAACTTTATCATGCTTGGATCTATTCAATTCATTTTGAAAACAATATCATAATCATAGGTAGCTTTAGAAACATGCTTTTAATCATCAAATCTCGTCATCATCATACATTCATCATCATTCTCTTCTTTCATGAACTTCTCATCCATGGGCATTAAATTTCATAAATTAGAAAACACAATTTTGATTGAGAACAATATAAAATCTGCCCAGGCTTCACAATTCATCAATAGAAACATAGTCTAATCATACCCATGTATAGAGATTGAAGAATTATGCAATTGGGTAAAAACCCCATAACTTGATCATATGAATTTCTCATACTTAGATAGAGATTGGACATGGGTATGGAAGGAAACACCCACTCATAACCCTACATACCTGGAAGGGATTGATTCCACCAAATCTTTGATTACCCAAGAGGAAATTGGATGGAAATCTTGAATACTAGCCTTGCATCACCTTTTCAACCTCTCAAGCTTGCATGCATGTAATGAATGACTTAGAATATGTTTTCCCCTCTTAAAACCCACTAAAACGAGCCTTAAACGACATAGGATAGGCTTTAGGACATTTAGAATTTACATAAAGGACCTTACTAAATCGTAGAAAATAACTGTCAAGTGGTCCTAATGGACGATCCGACGACTTGTCACTGGGGCAAACGACTCATCATGCTGCTTGTTGAGTACACTATCTAACCTGATGTCTTGGGCTCGCGAGGACTACCATAATGGCTCGTTAGGGGTGACCATGACTTATGGTCACCAATCGTCAAGTGCACGACCTCAATTACATTACTACACACTTATATCACCCCACAACTCACACCACGACTCGCTACCACACCCAACATGTCGTGGTCGTCATCTTCTGTTAAGTACACTATCTTGCCTTCTTCTATTTTCCTTATCCCTTACCCCATGGCTGACCTAATGACTCATGATGTCTGACCACGAGTCGTTTCCACGCTCGTGAGGACCCCTTTTCCTCCAAACTTCCTAACTCTTTCCTGGCCTCCCCGTGAGTCACTTGACGACTCGTGGGCTGTCCTCACGAGTCATCCAATGACTCATTCTCTGCTTGCAATACCAGTTTTACATTTTCCCCTGTTTTGGCTCCCAGGTCTGATCTTTGGGTTCCCGGGGTATTACAATATCCACCACCTTCTTTTTATTCAAAAGTTTCTTTATAAACTTCGCATATCCTGGCATTTGTAGTAAGGCATCCACAAGTGGTATATTGATGGGTAATTTGCTAAACATTCTATAAACTTGAAAAATTAATTATCCTCCTTTTTCTTGGTCAGTCGCTGTTGATATGGGGGTGGAACTCTTGCTCCTTGATCTTTGTCATTGGGTACCTTCTTGCCCTCATTCACATTCCCATCATTCAAGGGTGTCTAATCAAATTCTCCCTCATCCTTCTCTTCTTCACCATCACCAACACTTGGTGTTTTCGGCTCCTCTTCCAACTCATCATCAGCATTTGCCCTTGGTACAACAACACCTTTGGGTTTCACACACACATCATTCAATATCTTGCCACTCCTAGTCACAATTGCCATGCAATGGCCATCTTTCTTTGGATTGGGAACAATGTTATTAGGGAGTGTAGCTTTCATGCCGGGGTTCATTTGTGAAGACAAATAGTTCATTTGGGCTTCAAGGTGCCTGATCGATGCTGAGTGGAAACATACTATTTGGGCGAGGTTAGACACCCCCCCTTTCAATTCTTTAACCCCTTTGTCTGTGGATTCTACCTTCTTCAACACCCAAGACAATGTTCAATCTTTGAGTTGCCCACATCACTCACTCCGAGCTGCCCTTGAGATGTTTTCACTTTTGGAGAAGGAATGAAGGGGTTTGCACTTTGGTGATATCATTCTCCTTCATAATTTTGATCTCTATTCCCCCATCGATCATTTCTCTCCCCCCATCCTTGGTTATCACGATTTCTCCAACCTTGATTCTCATCTTTTGGGTGCCAAGGGCCTTGATTAGCACCTTGATACCCAGCATGAGAACCCCCCACTTGGACTGCCATGTATTGAAACTCCTCATATCTTGGTGGTGAAGTGTCATCATCAAATTGGATATGGCCTTGGGAACCTACAACATTTACACTCTTTGCACCAGCTCCCATCAGATATTTTTCATCAAGTCTAGCTAGGTCATCATCTTAGCAAGAGTTTCATCTCTAGGCTTATCCCTTTTCCTTATTTTAACAGTCATATAAGGTTTGGAGCAACACCACTAGAACATACCTCCGCTTCTCTAGTATTCCATGCTCGATTGGTCTTAGTCATTATGTCAAAAAGTGCTTTGTCTATTCCATAGGGCTGATCCATGATGGAACTCCGTCAAATTATTTTCCACAGACTTATTGATAAAATCTAGTGAACGGTAGAAGCTCTGAAGTAGAACCCCATCAGGCAACCCATGGTTTAGGCAAATGGCAATTATTTTCTTAAACCTCAACCATGCTTCATGGAGTTGTTCCACATCAAGTTGTTGAAAGTTGGTAATGTCATCCCTCAACTGTAGCATCCTTGAAGGAAGGAAAAACCTATCTAAAAATGCTCCTGTGAGTTCATTCCGAGGGTAATAGACTCGGGAGGCAACTCCTTCAACCAAGCGGTTGCTTCCCCGATTAGTGAAAATGGGAAGAGCCTCAATCTGAACGAGTCTTGACATATATTTGCAATGTTAAAAGGTTGGAAAATCTCAAGAAAATTTTAGACATGCCTATTTGCATCCTCAATTGGCATTCCTTCGAAGACCCCCGTCATTTGGAGTAAGTGCAGCATTGTACTCGTCACATGAAATATTGCATTCCCTACCGTAGGAGGTAGGAGAATGACACCTGCTACATTGAGCATCATGGGATCATCATTCTCATGATCCATATGCCCATCCACAGAACCTTCTCCTTCTTGTGAGAGTTGACTCATATCAAGATCAACCTAGATGGCACCAATCACAAGAGTAAAGTCAAACCAACGAAGATGCAACAAATTAATTCAAAATAACAAACTACTAACTGCTATCAAAATATATTCCCCGGCAATGACGCCATTTCTAATAACATCCAAATTCACTCCTCTTAACGAGAGCGTGTAAACGCTCGTTGGCAAAATAAAAGTATCGACGAGTGTCAGGGTCAAATCCCACAGGGAATAGTAGTTGATCACGCAAGAATTGTCTATCAAATTGAAGTAACTTGCATCAATGTCTCAATAACAATAAAGTAAAAATTGGGGAAATCACAACTTGTCAATTGAACTACAAATTAGCTCACGAAAACAAGGACAAAGGATAGAAAATACCAAAGGAGAGACTACTAGGGGTGTGATATTATCGGGGCATCATCAGATTGGAATTATTAACAACTCCTAGCATTACTCAATAGTATAATTAGTTATGGACGAGGTGACACCTTATGCTTTACAAGCAATTAGGTGCTTATACCTCAAGTTTCCTCAAACCCCAAAGTCCTTTTCGTAACAACCACCTCAACTTGTGTAAGAATCAACTATTTCTAGCTTTAATTCTCAATGGGTGTGTGACAATGGGTTTTGGCTATCTCTAGCGCAACTCCACATGATCAAAACCTAATTACCCACTAATGTTTCATCACCCATACTCTAAATTCCTTTTTCAAGAAGAATTAGAGTAAGTAAATACAACTTACAGTTGCAACTATGACTATTTAAATTAAAACTCAGACAAAACACTAAAATTATAGCAATTGAGTAAATCCAAGATCAATTAAACAATACCCAATCCAAATCAACCCAAACTATTCACACACCCCTAGCAAGGAATTTAGCTACTCATGTAAGTAGAAGAAGAAATTGCATTAAGGAATGATTCAATATCCATTCAACAAAATGAGTAAGAAAATTTAAGCACAAGGTTCTGATCTCCAATGGAGTTTTTCTACCTTTTCAATGAAGAAGATGAAGCTTTATTTCTCTACAATTCAATTCTCCATCTTCTCTATACTTCCTATTCAATATTCAATACAATGCAATAATGATATGAAACAGAAGATTCAGTTCTCCTTTAAAAATGTACAAAAGTAGGGTACAAAATACTCCTTTTTTTTTCTGAACCAGACGTTTTTGCCCTTTTTTGACAGACCTCACTGGCGGTTCACCGATGCTGATCCGCGGTCCACTGGCTGTCGCATCCGGGTGCCAGTGGGTTATGGATCAATTAGGCATTGGCACCGGCGGTTCACCGATAATGATCCGTGGTCCATCGATAGCCATTATTTTTCAGCCCAGTAGGTATCTGCGAGTGACCAGTGTTTCGCCAGTGTCCTCCAGTTGAGCACTAGTGCTCATCTCAATTTTCATGCTTTTTTGCTCCATTTCATGCTTTCTCTACTCAAATTAAACACTTGCAAATATCAAGGAGAAAGATCATAAAATCCACCTAAAAGTCTTAAAAACCAAACAAAAACCTCATGTCTAAGAGCCTAATGAGTTGGTAAATTACCAACTCATCATACACCCAGCCATATGAGACCTTCATCAAACTTGTATCTTTACTCATTTTCATACACCTTGCCGCATGTTCTTTTAGCCATACCTGTTTGTGTACTCCCTCATACTACTCACCCGGATTCTCACTTCGGGCACGAGCCACTCATGTCTCCAACCCTCATTCAGAGTCTAATCGTACTAGTTTGCTCATTCAAGTTTTCTCCTTTCAGCCCCAGTCTTCGCATTCACGATCACCTCAATGTTTTACTGCCCCATAGTACATAATATTTCATCCACGTATTCGATCAATATAACCTCACCCCACAATTTCGGGACCGCATATCATGGGACACAATCAACATCACACACACAACAAGAGTTACATATGAATAACTATAACATAGTACCTAGTTTTGAGCTCAATTTCATACCCAGATAGTTATAACATCAATTCTATCCTTAACATGACAAGGAATTACAACTTGGCCCACTCGCGAGATTGCACTCCACTGTCGCGACATTACTGCTATCGCAATTGTCTCGCTATAGTGGTTCCATACCCGCTGCAGCCGTACTGTTCGGCAGTACTTTAACCAGTTCTCCTCCCAGTTTCCCCATGGATCATTTCTTCCCAAATCTCATAACTGATCTTCCAAATCGCCCACCCCTTTGGAGGCCACATCATAACTAGTTTATTTTAATAATTAATTTCAACAGGGCAATCATCCTCAAATATAATATCCATAGAACCAAATAATACATTATCATTCACAAAATATACAGGTTATCATGTAAGGTATTACTCTTCTAATTCGCAACTTTTACATCGCATCCAAAATAATAATCATAGTCCACCCTTAAACGTTCAGTTATCACATCTTGTAAACATGGTTTGTATGACTAACCGTTTAAGATTACAATTCAGGAAGAATGACTATGTAATTTTTTATATATATATACATATATTCAACAACATTGCCCGAAGATCATTCCGCATACAATCAATTCGCTTTCACATACCCCTCAAGTATAAACTATTTTTATTATAATCTCCCCCTATGGGTTTTCACATTATAGGGATATCACCAACCCTTTTCTATTTCTTTCATCCTTATAATCTTACTGGTATTGAATATTTAATTACAACTTATTCCAATTTTCAATTCTACCCATCAAAAGCACATCAACCATACACACGTATATGTTTGGCTAATCAAAGTCTAACACGAAAGTGAGTATGCCATAGCCTACCTGGACGCCAAGCATCGTCGAGATGTTTCCAATTGCATGCTTGCACCGATTCCTGAGTTCTTGCGGAAATTCCCAACTGTGGAGGATAAATCCCTACCTCCTAACTCTTCTTCTTGTTAGCAAAAGTCTACTTTTTGTTTTTGGGCATTTTTTATTAGGCTCCTTTTTGAGAATAGGTTTTTTAAATCCTAATTGGAACTGGATTTGCGAACTTTTGATCCGCACCCACTGCTGCAGTTCAGATATGGCGGAGAGTATCCCACCGCGATGGACGCATGCCTGGTCACATCGATTGTGAGTTAGACCATTCAAACTTGTTCGTGTTACACCTTTTGTTTCTCTGGGACTTTGTTTCCAATTTTCAAATTTTGATATATTCGTTTGTTCTTAGGTTGTCAGGGTGCTATAACGGTTGGGCAGGTCGTTGCACTTACAAACCTTTGAACTGTATTCGAGATTGTGTGCCCATGCTTTGATTTTACTGGGTTTTATGTTCCCTTCTTTTCAGTGCTGATCAAGAAGAGATTAGAGTATTGCTCGTATGCCTTACCTTACTTGTTTATTCCTTGTCTTTCATGCTTGGGTTTTCATATGGCAAAGATTGAACTTGTTAGAGAAGTTTGATTTTATAACCCCAAGCTCGACCGTACGTTTTATCCTAAACACTTAAGGCTATTTTTTCTTTTGTTCTTCAAGATTTTGAAGTTATTTAGGGAAGTTCACTGATGTATTCATTTTTATTTTGAATTTTTGGAGTCAGTAAACGTTGATTAATAATAATGTCTCTACGGGGAATCAAAAAATTCTTTCACTTTTACAATGTCATTAGCTTGGCTTTATAAGATAGGGACTCTATATTTTCAGTGCTTATGACGAGGACATATCCCGTTCATTTCAGGCACGTTTGATGGGATTCTCATGTCTGATATGTCGAGATTTTATGACATATTCTTATACCTTTTGGGGTAAGTATTGACTGTCTTTTAGCGCTTTTATAAGTTAATTCTAATATTAAAATATTGTGTTACAGGTATTCCGATAAAATGAGGAAAAACACAGATTCAAATTAAAGTGCACCTGAAAGGTAAACATACGAACTGCAGATGGATTTTGCGAACTGTATGTCCCATCGTAGATAGACTTTTGAGAAATGGAAAGAAGAAAAAAATGGTTGAGTGTGGGAGAATTTGCGGTGCTAGTTACAGGCCGTAGTTTCAACCTCGAACCGTAAATGGTACCGTGATTCCTAAACAAAGACTGGTGAAAAAAGAGGGTCGACTTACGGAGCCCAGTCACTGACTGTAAGTGGATTTTGCAGTTTGCAGATCTGGCCAATGGGAACCTGAAGATCAAAAGTAAGAGCCGTAAAACAACATAAGGTGGAAGTTTGTCTGGTTAAGAGGCAAATATGAAGGAGTTCTATAGACCTAAATGGATTCTATGATCTGCAGTCACTTACGAAAGAGGACAATTATTGATTACAAAGATTCTACGACCAACTCAAGAGCAATCTGTGGGCCATAAGTTAAATCTATGACCCGTAAGCGGTACCTATGCAGTTTTGAGGCTAAGTAGGATTTGGATTCCTAAATCAATATAAATACTTTTCCTAGGTATTTTTCAAATAGTGGTTAGACGTTTTAGTAGACGATCAATACGGAGTTTTTGAGTCATTTTTCAAAAGATTATTCATTATCTAATTCTTGTTTTCATTTAAACAATTCTCAGTATCACTTATAAGAAAATTATGGTTTTTGCAATCTCTTTTTATTTTCATTCTAGTATGAGCGACTAATTCCTTTACTAGGTTGTGAACCTAAATGGGTTGCGAAATCATGGAATCTCATCTTGATGGCTGATAGTGAATTAAAATATATTTAATTAACCTTCTATTTTCATTAAATCTTGATGGTTGCAAACACCAACTAACGCCATAAATGTCTTACAATACTTGAAAAAGTGACTTTGAATTTGGAAGGATTAATTACCAAGAACTCAAGGAGTTAACCCTCCTTTGATAAAGTCGTAAGAATAAGTGAAATTTACTTGGAAAGAAATAATTATTTTGAATTTCATTCTCATTATTTATAAAAATAAACTAAAATAAATATCCCTTAAATGTTTGAAAACAATATGTGATTATTAAGAGATTATCTGCATATGAATACAAAGTCACAATCAGGATCTTGATTGAGAGAATTTAGTGGAGCAACAAGCAACGGGGAACAATCTTGGTTCTTTAATATACTGATAAACAATAACTCAATTTTAGAATAGCATTTAGGTTAAAAATACCAAATATTTCAACCTTTATATAATAGCATCTTAAGACAACAAATCAAGTGTTGTTTCACATCAGTAACCTTTTCACATCTATTCTCTGTGTGATTTGACCCAACATAGTTGAGTTACTATATTTGCATACATCATTTTACATCATATTTAGGTGTAAATCTGAGTGAATCAAATTATGGCACCGTTGCCAGAGAATAGATTTTGAAATTACTGATTGTGAAATACTTTGATTCGAATCTTGATCTATTCCATCACATGTTGTTTGCTTTGTTGTGATTTAGGTGATCATGGAAGCACTCTCTAATATCGAAGGAGAGAAACCATTTGCTGAAGTTGGAGATAACATTGATTATGGTAGTGCCATTGTGCCTCTATGCATAAATGCTTCCACCTTTAAAATAAATGGGAGCATATATATGATGCTGAAGGTTGAGGGTCAATTCCATAACTCTATTGATCAGGACCCATGCCAGCACTTAAAGAATTTTGTTTAGGTGTGCAATATGCATAAGCACAACAATGTGTAAGATGATGCTATTCGTCGAGGGTCTTTAAATACTCTCTTGCTTGGGAGGCTAGAACATGGCTCCATCATCTTCCATCGAACTCTATTCACACCTGGTCAAAGTTGGTGAATGTTTTTATAATAAAGTGGTCTCCCCTTAGCAAAAGAGCTGAACAGCGCGACAAAATCTTTTAGTTCAGACAGGTACTAGGTGATCAGCTATTTGAAGTTTGGGAGAGGTTTAAGCAATATATTCTCAGAGCTCTTAGCATAACATTCTTCTGGAGAAATTCTATAGATAGGTAGACCTTATAACTCAATTAGTGTCCAACTATGCGGTAGGAGGCTGAGTTTCATAGAAAAAACATTTGCTGCATCACCACCATTCTTGACAAAATAACCAAGCATAATTAGGCTTTGCATACTTGTGATAACGGTGGAGGTGTCATTATTGGTGCTTCGTCTATGAGTCATATTAGCAAGGAAAATCAGGAGAGAGACTAACTGATGGCTAACATGGCAACAAATATTTCCTTGCTCACGAAGAGACATGCTGAGAATGAATTGAGGAAGGTAAATGTTGTTGAATGATATGTAGGCATATCCTTCTCAGATACATAATAATAATATCCAAAACAACCTCAAGTGCAATTTGGAGATGCTAACTATATTAACAAATGCATAAGGAGGCCATTACAGGCAGAACTTCCAAATAAGAACTATCAACTATCTAACTACCGAAATCAGTGGAGAATGCAGCCACAAGGCCAATAAAATCAATATGGTAGAAATAAGTGTTGCGCTCCCCAATGCACGCAAGTGCACGTGGTCGTACAAGTAATATAGTGACTTTTTTTCAAGCCGACTGTCGAACCCACAAGGACTGTAGCGTGGCAATAAATTTCTTACTTAAGTAGTCACAACGTCTTTATACAAGTATATGGAGAACACCGAATGAGAATTTGTTAAAGATTAATAGTTAATGTAACACTAATTAAAATGAAAAAAATGTGATTTAAGCAATAGCAGGAGCAATCTAAGGTTAAGGCAAAATATGCAGGTATGTATAATGTGTATTATATTTCAGCTAACCCTTCTCTTAGGTTGATGGTCGGGGATGGATGACCTATGGCTCAGGTATTTCGAACCTCTAGCCAACTATAGAATGATGAGCCTTACACAACACATTTCTATGATGCAAGCGCTCATCTTCTAATGAATCACAATAGTTTCCCTATGTAACCGAATATGACGTTATAGGTATATTTCTATCCTGCACGCGAATCTTACCTTTAATCCACAACAAAGACAAGAACATATTCCCCTACTCCACGTCTATCCTAATAATTTTCCTCTTAGAAACAAAATTAGGATTCTAAGTTGTACATTAATGACGGCAAAACATTAACACAATGAAAATCAAGAATAGTAGAACAACCTTTCTTAAGAGAAGAGAATTAAGTTGAATTAATAATAAATTACACACTTCTGCAATTTGCCTCAACCTCATACAGAGGTAATTTAGCCACTCATTTGTTGATTAATCATCTTCAAACAAGTAGTAATCATACAAACAATTGAAATTTGGAAGAAAAGAGAAGAGAAATAACCCTAGGATTTTCTTCAGCTCAACTGCCTACCTCCCACGTTCATGCATAAATTGTCAGATAACCAAAATAAAAACCTAAGTGTTCTATTTATACAAGTGTAAAATTTCCCGAAATAAACTGGCAATGTGGCACGGAGGCTATCGCGGAGCTCAAACTCCGTGCCACAGAGCTATCGTGAGGCCTTACTGGAATCCAGGTACAACAATAATATCCTCAATGTGGCACGGAGGCCATCGCGGAGGTCAGGCTCCGTGCCACGGAGCCATCGCGAGGGCTTACTGGAATTTGGGGGAGGGCACTAATTTCTCCTCAACGTGGCACGGAGGCCATCGTGGAGGTCAGGCTCCATGCCACAGACCATCGCGAGGGTTCACTATTTTTTGCCTTCCCATTTTTCATCATTTTAGTCTTCCCCCCATATAATGTGGCACGTTGTTTGACGCGGACTATCCTTAGCATGACACGGTAGGGGAACTTGCAATTTCTCTTTATGCCCTCTAAATATTAGCCTATTATCCCTCGGAGTTTGGCTTGCTTCTCCAGTTTCATCACTTTCTTCTCCACCTGCGATTAGTCACCACATGATTATTAATCCGAAATAAAAAATGAAGAATAACCTTAATTAACTCTAACATGCGCGAATACCTCAATATTCTCCCTATTCAGACTCACAACGGGTTGAAAATATGGAGTTTGGTCGTATAAATACGCCCAATATCAATAACAGGGTGGTCAAAATTAAAATAACTGGAAGAATAACAATTTCAAGAACAGGAGCTCAAATCTATATGTCCCTCCAAGGGGCTAATCATATAACCAACAACAATGGAGAGAAGGACCAAATCATGAACAAATATACTTTAAATTGGAAATTATGCTGGAGTAAGTATTATAGAATCAAGAGAAATCAGACTCACTTTGAAGAGCTTGATAGAAATGGTAAGCTCCCATACAACATGGATTTATACATTAGAGTAATAGATGGGAGATTTATCTAAGGAGAAAAATCCAAAGCATAAAGGGCATCTACCAAGTGACATGGTTGCAAATCTTAAAGATAGTGGATGGGGTCAAAAGGCGCACTGCATGGCAATCATGACTCGGAGTGATAAAGAGCTAAAATCTGCAGATGACTAGTACCTTGGGGAAATGTCTTTGAGGGTGAAGAGGAAGTTTATTCAGACATTCCTGATGTTAGTGAGACAAAGATGAGCCCAACAGAGAGACAAGGATAACGCAAAGGAAGAAGTAGTGGAGGTTTCTAAGCCACTAACACCAATTCCAAAGTCTGTTCCACTTTCCCACAGAGATTGATGAAGAAATCCAAGCATACTAAGTTTGAGAAATATCTAGATATTCTAAAGTAGTTGTCATTGAGCATTCCATTTATTGATGCATTTTATGGGGTGCTTGATTTTGCCAAATATCTTAAAGACCTGGTTATGAAGAAGAGAGCAGTCAAGGATGAGGTGGTCATTGTCACTCACTGGGTAAGTGCTGTTATTTCAGGTACTGTGGAAAAGAAGGGTGATCATGGGGATTTAAGGATTCCATGCTCTATTGGCCTTCATGAATTTTCTAGAGCTTTGTGTGATAACAAAGCATGTATTAACATGATGCCACTTGATATTTTCAAATGATCTGCACTCTAGATGCCAAGACCCACCAGTATATGATTACAGATGGCAATAAACCTGTGGTATCATAGATGATGCATTAGTGTGGGTTGGGAAATTCATACTTCCAGCAGATTTTGTCATCCTCAATTATTTGATGGACATTGAGATTTCTATTATCTAGGTTACCCATTCCTTGCAGTTGGAAGAGCACTCATGGACTCAAACAAGAATAAAATCATATTCCGAGTGAATGATGAAGAATTTACTTTTGTGCCAAGTAAAGTGATGAAGCTACCCAAAGGTTATGAGAGCATTTAGTGCTTAAAGACTTTGATGTAGTTGAAGATGTGATAGAGATGAAAGTGGAAAAAGAAAGCCTAGGTGAAGTACTGGCAACTATCTTGATAAATTTTGATATAATCGATAATATGAAGTATTATGTTGAGACAGTTAATTCACTAGAAGCACTTGGAATCTATTCTTACAAGCCAATGAAGCTGTGCTTAGATCTTAGGAACACGAAACACCTTAGTGAAACCATCTATTATGGAGCCACCCAAGCTGAGCTTAAGCCACTGCTAGCTCATCTCAGTTACAAATTCTTGAGTTCTTAAGCCACTGCCAGACACTTTGCTAGTGATTATTTTTGCCTATCTGAGTGATGAATAGGTAGAGAAACTTCTAACATGCTAAGAACATACAGAAGGTCCATTGGTTGGACAATTTGTAGACATCTGGGATTCCATTAGGTATTTGTGAGCATAAAATTTCACTAAAAGAGGGAAGCTCCCCAATATAGAGCATCAGAGATGTTTAAATCTACTGGTGCATGAAGTTGTAAAGAAAAAGATCATTAAATGGCTAAATATTTGAGTGGTCTATCCTATATCTGATAGAAAATAGGTCAGTCCAGTCCATTATGTGCCTAAAAAATGAGGCATGATGGTGGTAAAGGAAATAAGAAGAATTAGTTCCCACCAGAATCATTATAGGCTAGAGAGTCCGCATGAACTATCATAAGTTAAATGCGATGACCTACAAAGATCATTTTCCAATGTCTTTTACTGATCAAATGTTGTATCGATTAGTTGAAAGATCCTATTATTATTTTATAGATGGCTACTCAAGCTATAAGCAAATCAATATTGCACTGCAGGACAAAGAGAAGACCACGTTTACTTGCCCTTATGAGACTTTTTCTTTCAGCATAATTCCATTCGGGTTGTGTAATGCTCCAACTGCATTTCAGAGATTAATGCTAGCCATATTTTCAAAGATGGTGAAGGACTTTTTGGACGTATTTATGGATGATTTTCAATCGTGGAAGCTTCTTTTGATCAATTCCTTGACCATCTGGGTCAAGACTGTGTAGATGTGAAGAGACGAACCTGGTGCTCAATTAGGAAAAATGTTACTTTATGGTGAAAAAGGACAACGTACCCAGACATAAAATTTTGGAGAAGGGAATAAAGGTTGATCAGTAAAAGATTGAATTCATAGCTAAATTTCCTCCTTCAACCTCCTTAAAAGGTGTGTACAGTTTCTTGTGCCATGTTGGTGGACATGCCAGATTGTGAATTAGTAACTGCTTCCAATTTCCAAAAAAATCCTAATTGTTTCGAACTTTCCATTTTTGGAATAGTTACGGAATCTCCATGAATAGAATCAAATCTTATTCCATGGTATTTACATGAGGTTTCTCTTTAAAAAAGTCCCCGAGAGGGCTTAGTTGATCCATGATTTATGTTTCATCTTTCGTTTCCCTTTTGTTTGTTTCAAGAAATCTATCGATCAATTTTGATTTTTTCTTTTTCTCTTGATTCTTTTCCGATCGAGATGTATAGATCCTATTCATGGATTAACAAAAATGTGCAAAAGCTCTATTTGCCTCTGCCATTCTATGAGTCTCTTCCTTTTTGTGTATGACATCGCCACTCCTTTTCGCAGCATCCACTAATTTGGAACTTAATTTGAAAGCTATATTTTGACCTGGAGGCGGGAATAAAGGTTAATTAGGAAAATATTGAAGTCATTGCTAAGTTTCCTCCTTCAACCTCCTTAAAAGGCGTGTACAGTTTCTTGGGCCATGTTGGTCTCTATAGAAGATTCATCAAAGGCTTCTTGAAAGTTGTCCAACCCATGTGCAAGATTTTGAGAAAGAGGCAAGATTTGTATTTTATGAGATATATCTTGCAACATTTGAAGAGATGAAGAAGCAACTAATCACAACCCCTATTATTAAAATGCTTGACTGGTCTCTTTCTTTTGAGCTATTGTGTGATGCTAGTGGCATCACAGTTGGAGATATATTAGGGAAAAGACACAATAAGATTTTATACGCAATTGATTACTCAATCAAGACCTTGAATACATCACAAATAACGTACATTGTGATAGAGTAAGAGTTTCTAGCCATAGTCTATGCTTTTGAGAAGTTTCGGGCGTATTTATTGGGTTCTCGAGTAGTATTCTGTACAGATTATGTATCCCTGCAATACTTAGTGGATAAGAAAGATGCAAAGCAAAGATTGCTCAGATGGCTACTTCTGTTATAAGAATTTGACTTTGAAGTCAAGAATTGACAAGGCATCAAAAACCAAATAGCTGAGCATCTATCCCAACTTGAGGATATAGGGAGACCTATAGGAGATCTTGAGATTGATGATGCTTTTATTGATGAGCAAATATTGTCTTTGACTAGTGCTCTGGCCCCCTGGTATGCTAACACTGCAAACTACTTAGTGACTAGAATGATACTAAATGAGTTAAAGTCATATTCAAAGAAGAGGTTCCTATGTGAGGTAAGACACTACTTTTGGGAGGAACCATATCTATCCCATATATGTGTGGATAATATCATCAGATAGTGTATATCTAAGGATGAGGTGTTACATATTCTGAGGGCATGTCATGACTTTGCAGTCAGAGGTCATCATGGAGTAAGTAGCATGGAAACCAAGATACTAAAGTATGGGTATTACTAGCCTACAATATATCATGATGCAAATCTATTAGCTAAGTCGTGATTAATTCCAGAGATAGGGCTCCATATCAAAGAAGCATGAAATACCTCTAAATTTTATGTTAAGTGTCGATATCTTCAAATTTGGTGGATTGATTTCATAGGACCCTACGTGAGCTCTTATGGGATGACATATATCCTAGTTACAATAGTTTGTCTCTAAGTGGATTGAAGCTGTGGTTTTGCCAAATAATGAAGCTGAGAGTGTGATTGCATTTCTAAAAAAGAAAATCTAGCAAGTTTGGCACTCCAAAGGGTTATAATTAGTGATGGGGGTTCTCACTTTTGCAATAAGGCATTTGTAGGATTACTCTTGAAATATGGGGTAAAACACAAAGTGGTGACTCCCTATCATGCATAGACAAGTAGGGAAGTTGAGGTCTCCAATAAAGAGATAAAGAGAATCTTAGCTCAAATAGGAATACAAACTGAATTGATTGGTCTAAAAAGCTAGACAATTCTTTGTGGGCATATTGAACTGCATATGAAACTCCAATTGGAGCCTTACTTTACCATTTGATGTTTGCAAGGCGTGCCACCTTTTGGTGGAACTCGAACACAAGGCTATGTGGGCCTTAAATAAGCTAAATATTAACTGGAGTGAGGCTGCTAGCTTAAGGCTAAATCAATTGAATGAGATGGATGATTTCCGTACCAATCCTATGAAAGCACAACTATGTACAAGAAAAGGATAAATCAGATGCATGACAACAGTGAGAATTTAATTTAGGTGATCAGGTATTACTCTATAAGTCTAGACTTAAACACTCTCCAAGTAACCTGAATACTAAATTGTCGGGACCGTTCAAAGCGGTGAGCATCTCCCCATATGGTGCTGTTGAACTAAAGTTTAAAGATGGAATCTATATATTCAAAGTAAATGGATAATGGGTGAAACAATATCTAGGTAATGATGGGGAAGACAAGCTAGTAGAAAAGTTTGTCTTGAGGACTAATCGAACAATGCTTAATTCAAGTACAAAGGTATGTTCATCGAGCCACGATATCAAATCAGGCGCTTCTTAGGAGGCAACCCATGAGAGACATACATAGTGTGATATCTACATCATGCCGCAATGTTAAATCAAGCTCTTTTTGGGAAGCAACCTATGAGATCTACACTATGTGTGGTATCTGCATCGTTCCATGATGTTAAATCAAGCGCTTCTTGGGAGGCAACCCAAGTTGTAAACAAACAGGTGTTGTGATCGTAGCTTATAAACTCAGATAAATGGTTTGGATTGGCACAGGTAAAACCAGGTACGGGTCACAAACTGATTTTACCAACCGTACTTGGAGAGCTACAACTGCAAAGTAAAGGTTGAACTGGCACCTTTAATTTACGGGCCAACCTATAAGCCACAGATTTCACTTGCGGTTCATAAGTGGAAAGTGCAATTAGATGACCAGGTAGGCAAGCCATTGGTTACAACTTACAGAAGGGTCTACAACCGCAAAACCCATTTACGACCAATAAATCCTGTTCGTAAGTGAAGGAATTGGCAACTCTCTCTTTACTATTTACGATCCCAACAGACAGTCCATAATTCCATTTTACGAACTGTAAAACATAGGCGTAAGTGGAAAGAAAATTCATGAATTACACTATTTCCCACATACTACGACTCTTACTTTCAAAGTACAGGGCATATAAGAGTTCTTAATGGAAGTAAAAGTGGATAAAACTATTTAACGGTATTCACATATGACCTGTAAGTCGATTCTATGGACTAACTTATGGCTATATGTGATCATTTATGGGCAATCATGTGAACCCCACCTATGGTCTGTAAGTTAGATCGTATATCCAGTACGACCATAGATGGGGAAATTCATTCCGACAACCATCGGAGATCCATTTCTTTAACAAAACCAACCTGGCATGATCTCCTTCTCCCTACCACTCAAAAGCATATTTCGCCATTTCCCAAGGATTAGAGCTCTGTTGAAGCCCTCTACATTTACATCTCACCTATATTGACACAGACTCTCCATGATACAAGTACCTAGAGCTTCACAGAACTAGGGTTCATATTTAGCTCAAAGTTTAGAATTCAAAGTCATGCACTCACCTCACACATGACACAATTTCTTCCAACTGAAACCCTAGGTGAGCAAGATTTTTTGGTTAAACTAATGTCTTGCTAAGTGGGTAGAAGGAAATTGAGCATGAAATGCTATGAGGGGCATGTTCGTAGAGTTTGAACTTTATTTCTATAGATTTGACTTGATAAGGTGAAATAACTGACCATACATGTATTCACGGTCCATATTTGATACGCAAAATACACATGTTTAAAAAATTTGGCTAGCTTATGATAATCCCCCTAGTAAGTGAAAAATTTGATCATATAATGCATATATGGACCACATGTGTGACTATATGTTAAGTGCAAAATATTTAGGACTCGCTTAAGAATTACAATATAACATGCAGCCCATATACATAATATACGAGCCATACATGGGATTCGTAGTAGCATAATATTTTGAAGAAAACATTTTACATATAGCATAATAAAAGTATGGCTTGCAAGTGGTGACCGTAAGTCGACCTCATCTGGGATGAGGTTCTATTAATGACTTACGACATTATTTATAGACCATAAATGTAATCTACAGTTCATACATGTGCAACATCACTCCATAAGTGGTGATTCCTAGACTGTAAAATGGCATACGGATTGTACTTTTCATTTATGGTCCATAACTGGCTGAAATGCAATACCATCTCCAAATTTTTAATTCTTTTTGCCATTGTTTAGCAACACACAATTGACTAATAAGGCTACATTATTCTCAGGTACGTCTCCAAAACAGTCTGTAAAGTGGGGTGGCAAGGTGACTCTGTCGAAAAGGTCTCTCCTACAAGTCATACTGACTCCAATGAGGCAAAAGACCACTATAAAGATAGTCACCTTGCCATGCTCAAACTCGAATCGAGTGGGATCTGCTGCCACACTGATAAATAATTCAGAGGATAGCGGACGACTAATGGTAGCCCCTCCGCTCCTAATCACAAGAAAGGACAACTACACATACTGGGGGGTGAGCCTAGTGGGTCCTCACCAACTAATTTATTATCAAAGAAAACTGGCAGTGAAAAATTTAGTGAGAGTAGGGACAACCCACAAAATACAACTATCTTATCAAAAAGGAGGGATGCAGAGACAAGAAGGAAGAGTGAGGAGTTGGCTCTAGTAAGATTCTCAGTGCCTGAGTCAAGATAAAAGTACATAAAAGATCGGTAGATTATAAATTAAAAACCTCGGAGAAGAATAACCGAGGAAAATAAGTCACCCCATAAGATCTAGATTAATATCCTGGGATATTAGACCAACTATGTTCCCGACATGGGATTTTCTTACTCGATCTCTGGGAAAATACTACTCCACTCTGGTGCTAAATTCTTTATAGCATATGGGGTTGAATTGGATGCCATAAGAAAGGGGCTAAACACTTAGCAGGAACTATAGGACAAGGAATGTCCGGTATGTGTTAGTGGAAATCATAACAGAGGCAACAAATCGGTACTACATGGTGGATACTTACATTCCTATCGATTCTCTGGCTATGATGAGAAACACTACTACAGAGAGGACCTGAGATCATGGTAGCATAGAAAATTGCCCGTTCTGCTTCCATCTAGCTGACAATGATGTTGGCCCCTATCTTCAAAAGGGACTTCATACTCCCAGCAAAATTCTACTAGAGTATCCTCATTTGTTGAGTTTTCCCCGCTAGGGGCGACAACACCTTCACTATTGATAAAGCTGTGGTGGTGGCTGCTATTTTATCTAGGATATGTGTCAATATTAGTTGATTATTGGCCATTTGCATCAAAGATTGGGCACTCCAGTTGGCCAACTCTCTCCTATGTCCATGCTTGTCACTACCCTTTACAACCAGATAGGTGTTCTAGCTCTGTTGAGGAAGGATCACTATATCACAATAAAGAAGGTTGTGGATAACCAAGATGAAGGATGAGATAAACTTGGCCTTGCAATGCCACTTAGACTTCTCAATAACTATCACTGTGCAGCCAGAGTAGTTTGACATTTACGCAGAAGTCCCCATTCGAGCAACTGAGCCAGATATTGCACAAGCGGAGATACCCCTATCCACAACAGCCCCAGGAGACACACCTTTTGTGTTGGCTCGTCCATAATTTGCACCATCTATTTTAGCACCGCAGCTAGCCTCGACTATACCATGCTAGGCCACAACACACAATGAGCACCCAGTGGTATGTTTCTCTTCACCTAGGAGAATTTTGTAAACATAGCCATGAAGGCCGAGCGGGCAGATAAGCAGGTCAATAGTTTGTTGAACGCGTTACTAGTGTTCGTCAATCGAGCTATTAAAAAGGCTCTGAAGCCAGTAAGAGAAGCCCAAACTCCTTGTAGTAATTAACAACTACCAGGTTAGATAGGTCGGAGACCAGAATGGCCCAGTTAAAGTGTAGATCCAACATGGATAAAGTGGTGAATTCGCAGGCCGAGCTGAATCAATCAAAGGTTGTAGTGAAGAGTTACATGAGCGGTAGATTCTCGTATAAGACACGATGATAGAGCTATCTACTATTGATTTGCAAGCCGGGGTATCTATTATGAGTTTGCTCGCAAACACAAGCTATACCTTGGGAGGATGGTGATGAGACTGATGAGGATAGTCCAGGGGACGATGTAGAGATATCGGTGGAAGAGGCCTCTCGAATTCAGCTAGCTAGGGAGACGTCTCTACTTGACCTACAATTCAGGCCTTACTGTAATCGGTCAAAAGTTTCGTAGACCAAAACCTAGACTTAGCAGGAAAAAACTAGAAATTTTGTCTCAAAACAACCCAGACAATGAGTCGTTGTCAGCAATAACGACCTGTTGTCTGAGTCATTATTAGTCCTGCAAGTTGTCTTTCAAAAATCAATGAGCCAGATGACGAGTCATTGTCTGGTGTAATGACTCATTGTGTGAGTCGTTAGGTGGAGCTCAGAAATGTTTTCCAAAAATCCTTACCAGTAGTGAAAACAATGACCTATTGTCCCATCCAATGAGTCGTTGGTTCCATCCACGGGTCAAGTCCAAAAACCGTTCAAAAATTCCAGTGGCTAGAATGAGAGGTGGCAATGATTTGTTGGTTTGACCAATGAGTTGTTGTGTCCTCCGTTGTGAGGGTCCAGAAGAGGACAATTTTCAGACCTGGGACCAACAACTGGTCCCAACGGATCATGGTCATGACCAATGACCCTTTGTGTGACCCGTTAGATCCCGATAGGCAGTTTTCCAGACTTCCGCCCAGGGGAATTTTTGTAACTTTTTGTTATTTTAATCCCTAAACTACATCATTTTAAGTACATTTTGAGGATAATTAAATGGGTTGATCGACTTATCCCTCTCATTCTTCTCTCAATCCTCAAACTCAGTACATAGAAGTTCCAAGCAAACTTCTTAGAGCAAGAACTGAGGCACTCAACTTTCTTCTCAGATTCTCAGGGAAATTCTTAGGGATTCTTCTTTAGGTATGTGAGGTTTCAACAAGGGAATTTCTTTTACCCTTGTGTCCCAAATTCTTTATAGAAATCTCCTTAGTTTTAGCCCTGTAGAATTTCAAAACCAAGTTTTTCATTTAGATAACTTATGAAAACCTTTATTGTGATAATTCTTGAGTTTTTCCTAGATTATTATCAGTTGTAATTCATTCTTGTATTCCATCTAAGTCTTCAGATGCGATTTGTATAGGACTTGCACAATTGAAAATTTAGACAAGAATGTTGTTGGCCAAAATAGTTCCTTTTAAATTACAATGTTAGTACAGATGCATGATTAGAAGTTAGTCTTTGACGTACCCAGTCTCAGAGTCTCAGTAAACACTCAGTGCACTCAGTATTCTACAGAAATGTCAGTCGATCAATCTGACTACTTTTAGTCTTGAGGAACTCAGTAACGTTGGTAGTACCAATTATCAATTTGTTAGTTGTTCCTTATACCATTACGACACTTTCAAATAAAGAAGCTCTGACGAGTCTTGGAACATAGTTACTTTCAGGTCCTTAGACTCTTAAAACACTTCCAGACATGTAGTTTCGACTTAAGTCTTAGGAAATCAGTTTTGATGTATCATCCTAGTTAGTAAAAATTAGGATTTCTAGTGGGAATAGAACTTAGCACTAAGCGGGCTGGGGTTCAGCGCATGTAGGTTCCTAGAGCTACATTGCCACCGTAGCTTTTTAGCCCGAATGGGCATCAAATAGTGATCATCCAGCTCAACTACTATACCCTAGCAAGGTATAGTGGGCTTTCTCCAATGGGGGGTATATATCGGACTCCACGTCTAGCTCACGTGGTTACATGTCGGTTATAGTTTCTCCCACAGTATAGTATAGTACATCTCATTATAGTACAAACACAATCTCCAGTTCAATTTAGTCCTCCAGAATTTAGGATATGTGTATGACCTTCATACAGTTACTAGTATTTACAGTACTGTCAGATTTTCAGATACTTCAGTATTTATGATTCCAGTTAAAGACATTGCATGGTTTGTTAGTTTAGCTAACAAAGTCTCAATATCTTTACATTTACTTTATATCTCACTTAGTACATTCAAAGTACTGATACATACTCCCTATGCTGTATCGTATTATGATACAGGCGTAGGTTCTCAATCTCAGCATCGTCAGTAGTTCTTTTCCGGTGAAATCTAACAGAGATAGTGGTGAGTCCTCGTTTGTCGAGCGACGGAGTTTCATTTCCAGTTGTTCTATGTTGTTATTTTAGTTTCAGATCTTAGAGTTAACTGGGGGCTTGTTCCAACAACTCATCAGTTCTTAGATGGCTTTCAAATAGAGTCGTAGTTTAGTATGTTTTATAGCAGTTGTATATATATTTCAGTATTCTATCAGATGTTTTTTTACTTAAAGTATTATAAACAGTTATGTTTTCAAAGCTTCCACTGGTAGATTCCATACAGTATTCAAAATTTTAGTGGTATGCTATGCCAAGGGTTAGCTTGGGGTCGCTTGTGGTCCTAAGTACAGTTTCGCGTCCAGGGTTTAGAATCGGGTCGTGACACTTACATAGACTCAAAGGAAGGTACCTCCATAACAACATCTCCCACCTCCACAGTGGCTGTTGTTGCACCTACTGAGGCCCAGCAACCGAGCACCAATACATCAGATGCTCAGATTGACTAGTACGCTAAGTGCACTTCAGGAAGTTCTAATCTTTTATCTTATACTTTTTGATATACTAAGGACACTGCATGATATTTTTGTTGGGGGTCAAAAAATCCTAAATTTTACTGAAATGAAATATTAGTAGATAAGTATAGTGTCATAGTCCTCCCGGGTTTTCTTAGCTATGGTTCTTTCTCAGTAGTTTTTATTTCTATTGAATCTGAAATGTGTAGTTAATAGAGTCGTGGTGACTGATTGACTGGTCCTAATGATAGATTTCTAGGAGACATTCTTAAATTAACCAATCGATGTCTATTCATTTTTGGTTGAATAGAGTGTATTTTTGATAGTGGTGGCAAAACAATTGAAAGCAAACATATGTTGTTATCTGATAATAGACACCCTCCATAGAATTTGCCATAATTGTTAATATTGACATGTACGCTCTATTTTTAACATGGATATTGAAAACTATATCATAAGTTGCCTATTTAGGAGTAAAATTAAAGCCAATTTATATCCATGTGCCAATGTGTGGTGAGATAATAGTTGTGTTCACTAGTCATGCTTGCACTTTAGAACTTGGCTAGTTGGTCATGCCGTCTAGGAAGAATTGGGTTGTCGAGATGAACTTAGGTCACTTTTGCGATTAAAATACCTTTTAGCTTATATGGACCTACCAAAGTATAAAAAAAATCCCTAGTCTCCCCCTTTGAGCCTATTGCCTTTTTCTTTGTTAGCAGTAATTAAACCATAACCCATGCTTTAAAACTAATCCTCTTCTATGCCTATCCTCCTTGACACTATAAAGAAATATAAGGTATTGGAAGTACCTAAGTTGGAGGTGAGGAAAGTGATACGCCCAAATTACACCTCTATGATAAGAAGTATAACATGGTCGATGTCAAATATATAACAAGCTTGGGGTTGAATCCCACAGGGAATATGATGAAATCAAGTCTTGTGTAGTTATTTGCTTTTAATTAAATATTTCTGTAACATTTTGGGGTTCGGGAATTAAGTTTCTCTCCACTATTTTTCAAATACAAGAACTACCAACTTCGATTGATTATGATTTAACTCAAGAAGAAATAAGCTAGGGTTGTATTCGTCATGGCTTTCCTAACAATGTTTGGTGAATGACCACAGGGGACTCATTTAATGCTAAGTGTGTAGGTTGTTGACTCGGTAATCCTATCCAAACATTTCCCAACCTATTCAGACAAGTATCACACTTATCTTCTCAAACTAAGACTGATAATAAATGAGTTACAAGAATCAACCTATGTTGATTAATCTTATTACAACATTAATCATCAGTCAAGGGTTTATTCCTTGAATCCTGAATACTAATCCCTTTTCTTCCAAATTTATACACTTTACTCAAGCGTGTCAAATCTAGGGCTTGTTATAATGTTTGCAACCATTAGAAATCATTCAACATGCAGACACTATTAATACACATATTTAAATTCAATTATCCCATGTACCATTCACCTTCAGTATGTTAGTCTACCTTGAATCACAGAACCCTAGTAATGAATCTTAGCCACACATTGTCATTGCATTCACAACAACCATAACATTCATCAAAGAAGGTTTAACTTACAAAGAAGAGATGAAAACTTGATTGTGGTTCCAAAAACTCAATAATATTTCTTCTATGATTCTCTCAAAAGTATCATTTTTCTCCTCTGAAAGTACTGCTCCAATCGTTCTTTTCTCTTCAAGAATATCGGATGCCAAAAATAAGCCTAGCAGCTGCTATTTATAGCCTAAAATAATTCAAAAAACTATATTGAAAATTGGGGTCCCGCTCCTCAGGTGACGCCCAAGTTGATGTCCCTTCAGCTAGCTGGCGGTCCGTCACTCTTATCCAGTGTATCAGCAAATCTGCATCTTGCTGACGGTACATTTGACGGTCCATTTCTGAGGTAAAGTCCATCATTTGATGCGTCACTCCGTATTCCGTGTGCCTTTAATTCTTCATCTTCATGATGGTGATCGTGACAGTCCATTTGAGAGGTGACGGTCCGTCACTTGGACTATCATTTTCACTTTTTTTCATTTTGCTTTTGTTTAGACCCGACGATAGAGGTGACGGTCTGTCGCACTGGTGATGGTCTGCTAGATAGTCCATCACATGGTAGTTTAGGCCTGTTTCACATTATTTATTTGCTTTGCCTTATGTTCCTGTATAATACACACAAAATCATCAAAATACCCAAAAGTTGCACAAGAAATTGCGTCAATTCACAGTAAAAAACATTCAATGCACTGTCAATATGTAGATGCATCAACACCCTCAACTTAGAATATTTTCTTGTCCTTAAGCAACACATTAGACACCATATTAAAGCAAAAGAAAAATTTTGGTAACTATAGCAGTTGTCACATTCAAAGCAGGTTATTTTGCATTTATCACTCCCTTTTTTAGAAACAAGGCATGAACATATGGAATTCATTAAACATACTGATTTCGGAGGATCTACAATTGACATGATGACATCAACATAGTACCTTACATACACCAACACAACTATCCCAATAACTAGTCATCAATAATGCTTTTGCAATGCCCTCACCGCAAGGAATTCCCTGCTCACATCTGAAGTTATTTGCCCGGGTACTAGAATAAGACACTCACTCTAAAAAAAAAAATTTCATAGCAATGCACATGCGAAACAATAAGCTTTCCTTTATTATCATTGTTTTAGGTTCTTCGGACACTTGATTAGGATCGCTGTAGGACTTCCTTGGTTTGTAGCATAGGCTTGGGGACAAGTATGATACATATAGATAAAGTGACTTGACCCTCCTTGTGCTACACTATTTCTCTTACTCTATTCTTACTCATAAACTAACAATAGGTCAAATATGCTATGAAACATAATATCATAAGACATAAACATGAGTATCTTAAATCATGACGAACAATGGGAGGCTTTATCATAATCGACACCATCATGATAGAGTTTACATGATGCCCCAACATTTCCCATCTCAACTCATGGGTGAATATTTTTTTTGGGATTTTGTTCTCTTTTCTACATCAACCACACCACACTCTTGTATTTTCAATCAGTAGATTCTGCCTTCCATACCCAACTTTTTATGCAGCCCTACTATAGCCACCCTTAACTTACGCAATTTTCCTGAGTTGAGGTACAAAATGTCCAAAGGAGGGACCAGGGCATAGGTTCATTATATAAAATATAGGCCGGTTAATAAGCTAATGAAATGAACGGGTCAATTAGGCTCAAAATCAGGGATCAAGGGATTATTTACGTTGTTTGGGTGGTCATATAGGCTTAGTGGACTAATTACAAAAGATGACCTATGATCCTTTCCTAGTCAGTTATCCTACAACCTTAGCAAGATAAACCAGGCAAGCTCTAGATGCATGCACAATGCCAGGACAACATCAATTAATCTTACACACACTTAGCACCAATTTGCACTATTAGTGACTCATTATCATCATATGCCCTAGCTTAAGCAAGATTTCTATATAAATATACCAATAATGTCAAGTGTAGATCCTTCAAAATCAATATGTTACAACAATACACACATGCCACATCAAAGGGTTTCAGGGGTCTCCATTTCCAATTTTAACAAATAAAAGGAAGGTTGGAATGCCAACAGGTGTCTATTATATTGAATTTACCCAATAGTCCCCATTTTGGGAACGTCCAGTGCCAAAGTCACTGAATGGGTAAGTCTCCAATCCCTAGACTATGTAATGTACTTTATCTGCTGGGTTACGAGTGAGCGTTTTACTAGAGGTTTCTAATCTACCCTTGTGTGATTCCTATTGAAGCATATACTAGGGGGGTGGGTGCAAGGTGGATGATTTTAAAGCGGACTCCCCATTCATTAGATAGAGAAGATCACCAAGATTTCGCGATCCGCTGCCGAATTTATTCCAATTCCAAGAGCTCGGATCGAATCGGTATTGATATACCGATTTGATCCGAGCTCTCTTATTGAGAATGCTCATTCAATTCGCATTCTCAATATTATGAAAAGATGTTCATTTCCATAAATGCTTTAATTAATTCCAAATTTTCTTTTACAGATCAAATAACGCACAATTTCAAAACCAACTGGTGTGACAAACTCATAGGTAACCCCCCCCCCCCAAAAAAAAAAAAATTACATTATCCCCAATGCATATATGTAAAGCCCCAAACTATAAATAGGGTAAACTTGTGAAGCGCTATACTCCAGACTCTGGTGTAACTGTCTGTGGTGGAGTGATCCCAGAGCTGGAACTAGTGGCTTCAGTGGCCTCTATAGTTGGAGGGAGTGTGACGAGAGTCGTCAACTCTGAATGAATTGTGGCTCCTGTAACATGCCTCTCAACTGGGGGTGCTGAACTGGAAGAGGTTCCACCAACCTTGGCTCGCATCTCCTCTTCCACCCTAGATTGTTTCGGAGCCTCCTTCAACTCAGCCTTCTCCTGTTTGCTGCGCTTATGCTTTTTCTTCTTATGGGATTTTCCCTCATCTCTAATATCATTTCTTGGAATTTTTTTGGTTTCCTTAGGCTGCTCACCCAGTAGATCAATGAAGGGTGCATCGTCCTCTGACTCCTCAAAGTCGACAAGTGAGAACTCTTGGGGTTGCCACTCTTGTTGTAACTTTAGAATGTCATTTTGAGCCTTTTTTAGCTCAACTGAAAATCTCACTAACTCTGGAATTGTGAGGTCCTTCAGCCTGTCATTCACCCTTGCTTCCATGTCTTCCATGTGAGCATGAAGGTGCTTCTATGGTTCTAAGGCAACTGTAATGGCTCGGTTAACAAAAGGGCCTAACTGCTCAGCAAACAGTTTCAATTTCTTGTCCTGTCTGTCGGCTTTTCTAACCACTCCAACAAAGTTTGCTGAAGTAAATGCATACTATGAAGATCGCGGCATGGTAGACGATGTTTCAGATGAGTCTCCCTCCGGTTGTGTCGCAGCCGCACCATAAGTAGATGGACTAAATGTATGAATTGGGGCGGCCTGGTAAACTAACTCTTCTCCAGCTAGCTTAGTGGATGTTTCCGTTGCCCTTGCAGTTTGAGCATTGGGCTTGAACACCTTAGGAATTGGTTTGTGAAGCTTCAATTCATATCTGGATTCATCCTTTGATTTTTATAAGTCATACTTCTTTGTAGCGTAGGTCTCCACATTAATTCCAACCAATATGGGGATATGGAATTCTCTGCATAGCCGGGTGATTAAGCATGGAAAGAGCAGTGATGTGGATAACTTCACCACTCTATAATTCATCTCCATCAGCAATAATCTCTCCCATGTTCAATGGGAACCTCGACATCAGGCTCGCTACTAGCACCACTTTATCTTCAGCCGAAGTGTTATCTCCCCTTGTTGGGAATAGTCAAAGTCAAACCACTTCCCACCAAAACTTTGCTGTAAATGTTAGTGTGGACTTTACTATCCTTTCCTTGGTGTTCACTAGCCATGAGGGTTGTCCATCGATTAAGACCTGTGCTAACCAGCCATGCTTATTTTGCTTCTCTCTCATCCAGTATTCAAATTTGACGATGTTCACTGGTGGCATAAAGTCAGGCCCATAGACCATTCTATTTATGGTTTCTGCTGAGATATCTACCATCTCTCCCCGGACTGGTATGCTTTTTTGCATTAGCACTTCTGATGGTTTCTGCCTCCTTTTGCAAAGACTCTCAAGAATAGCTATGTAGTCCACGTAAAATTCGCGAACCATGGTAGGGTAATAGTGGGCTGGTGCTTCACTCATCCATCCCAGGCCATAGAAATTGTACTTGGCCTCAATATTTGGGTACTCGGGCAACTCAGAGTCAATGATCCTCACTTCCTCTGCAATGCTGCGTTTGAGATGTCCTCTTGCCGTGGTAATGAGTCCCTCTTGGAAGTGTTTTTCATCCCATTTCAATTACCAGCGCAGACTGTATCCGAACCCTGGCGTTTTCCCTTTATGATGTCTCCCCTTATTGGCTAAGTGTCTTCTACCGGGCTGCTAGAAGCTTCATTGCCACTCCCTGCATCTGAATTAGGGCTTTCACTGCGTGAATTAGATCCACCTGCTGAAGAGTCCTTTCCCTCATTAGAGGGGGGATTTGCATCTTGTTGTCTAGTAGCAGATCTCATTTGGTAACCCGGTGATGGTGCATTAATTTCAACCTCTTGTACTTCCTCTTCATAGTCAGTGTTTTCATCTCGAAGGTGGCACGTATTTTCAGCTCTGTCACTCCTCTTTCTCGCACCACCTTTGGTAGGTTGAAACTTAGGTGGCATGATTTCCTACAAAAAGTTGAGCTATTGGTATCCAAGTTAACCTAAGAAAAGCATGAGACCAAGAAGGCATTTAACTGAACATAATACTCGAATGACGACTTGGTTGATGGTCCGTCACGTAAGGGACATCTTGTCATTTCCACCGTCAAGCTCAAGTAGTGTTTGCTAAAATTCACAAAAAGGTGATGATGCCAGATGACGGTCCGTCACCATGGTGACAGTCGGTTACTAGCTCCATCTCTCCTAATCCAGTTGCACCCTATAAGAAATCCATAGACAACGGTGAATGTGACGGTCCATCGTTAATATGACAGTCCGTCAATTCCTCTGTTAGATGCGATATTCGCTCAATTTAAGGCTGATGCTACTAATGACGGTTCGTCGGTCAATTGACGGATTGTCATTTATCCCGTCAAGAAACTATTATGCACAACAAGGGTGAATAATTAAGCTTCCCAACACCATGCATCCCTAGAACAAAATAATTCGAAAGAGAACATAAAAATTGACTATTTCCCTTAGGAATGTTTCCATTCAATCCATCATGGGGTACGACCATTAAGCATATACACAGGGCTCCAACCAATACAACAAATTAGCATATATTCAAAATAAAACTCCTCGGGGTTACACACATTTCACATGTATTCAATATGACTGACTGATTGCGGAGGCTATGTTTGGTTGTATTCACAACATCAACCTGATTATGTACCTCACACATTATGAATAAGAGTGAAATACGAATGACATACCTCTAAGCTTCAGACAAAATATTCTCAAAAATCGCATTAGGTTCTGTGCACCACAATTCACCAGACACCATAAGTTAAGTGAGGATTGATTGGGAATGTAAGGGATCAGGAGCTAGGTGTGTGTTGGGTTTGATCGCGGGTATGAGAAGAAGTGGGAAGAGAGAAAGTGAAATAAAAGGAACAAAAATTTAAAAGGTCGGGGTACTTAAGAGTGACATTAGGCCTAACCCGAGTTAACAAGGTTAGGATGGGTCAGGTAGGGCTTTTTAGGAATTTACTTACCTGCTTAGGTGATGGAGCAAGTGATGGTCCATTGATCATATGAAGTTTCTTCAACTCACTCATCATGCTAACATTACTGTTGCCTTCAGTTATCCTTCCACGACGAAGGTATTTACAGTCCGTCATAGGGTTGACGTCTCGTCATATATGTCGTCCCCCCTATCTAGATCCCATGTTTTTGGGACTTCATTTGACGATCCACTTGATGGCTCGTCAACTCAGTTATCGAGCTTATCAACAATACCTGCTATTTTCTTTCATCTTGATGGCTCACAGTGATGACTCGTTAAGTTTCTGATGGTCCATTAATTATGGTTGTCACCAGCTTTAGGAATATCTGTATCTGCACACTTAACACCCCTTTCAACCAAACACAATATCAAAATCAACCAAGAATGATGTACAAAATATAACAAATCTTAGGTTGCCTCCCAAGCAGCGTCTGGTTTGACGTTGCTACACGACTCGAGTACTTTGATTAATCAGACTTTATCAAGGTACACCAATTCCAACACTTGCACCTCGTCGGGTACTCCATGGTACAATTTTATACATTGGCCATTCACTTTGAAGCATTCCTTTTTTTGGTTTTCAAGCTCAATAGCTCCAGATGCGAATACCTGTGTCACTTTGAATGGACTAGACCATTTGGATCGAAGTTTGCCCAGAAACAACCAAAGTATAGAGTTGAAAAACAACACAAGATTTCCAGGGCTAAACTCCCTCTTTTAAATCCTCCGGTCATGATACATGTTCATATTTTCCTTGTACAAAGCAGCTCTCTCATATGCCCTTAGACGGAACTCATCCATCTCATTAATCTGATCTAGCCTCAAGTGTGCAGCCTCGCTCCAACTCAAGTTGAGCTTCTTTAGCACCCACAGAGCTTTATGTTCCAACTCAACTGGTAAATGACAAGCTTTCCCGAAAAGTAACTGATATGCAGACATCCCAATAGGCATTGAATGCTGTTCGGTATGCCCATAATGAATCATGAAAGTTTTCAAGACCAATCTATTTGGTTAGCATTCATTGTTTTGGCCAGAATGGCCTTAATCTCTTGATTTGACACCTTCACTTTCCCACTGGACTTGCGAATGATAGGGGGTAGATACTTTGTGCTGCTTAGCTCCACACTTTACCAGCAAAGCACTAAAAACCTTGCTACAAAAATGAGACCCCCCATCACTGATGATTGTTCTCAGAGTTCCAAACCTTGAGAAAATGTTCTTCCTCAGGAAATTTGCAACACTTTGCTATTATTATCTGCCAATACCACAACTTCTACCCACTTTGATACATAATCAACCTCTACTAAAATGTACTTCAGACCATATGAGCTCACAAATGGACCCATGAAGTCTATGCCCCATACATCAAACAGTTTTGTTTCCAAAATAGGGGTCATAGGTAACTCATGCCTTCTAGATATATCAGCCTGTCTTTGGCATTAATCACATGCTTTCACAAAGTCATGGCATCCTTATGTATCGTAGTCCAGTAGTATCCACATTGCAAGATTTTCTGGGCTGTCCGAGCAACCCCATTGTGTCCTATAACAGGAGATGAATGGAATGCCTCCAAGATACTTAACATTTCTGCTTCTGGAACATACCTCCATATTAGATTATCAGCACAAACTTGGAATAAGTATGGCTCATCCCAAAAGTATTTGTTCACATCATGAAGGAAATTTTCCCATTGGTGGAAAGTTAAGTCTTTCAGCATCATACCACTAACAATGTAATTAGTGAAGTCAGCAAACCATGGAATGAGATCGACTATTGTTGCTAATACCTGTTCATCAGGGAAGGAGTCATCAATATCCTCATCATTTGTTACTCTCCCTTCATCTTTAAGTCGGGACAAATGATCCGCCACTTGATTTTCACATCCTTTACGGTCCTTGACTTCAAAGTAAAATTCTTGCAGCAGAAGGACCCATCTTATTAGCCTTGGTTTGGCATCTTTCTTTGCCATGAGATATCTTAAGATGACATGATCAGTGTGCACAATAACTTTGGTGCCAGGCAAATAAGCCCTGAATTTCTCTAAGGCATATACCACCGCCAGCAACTCCTACTCTGTCACAGTGTAGTTCTTTTGTGCCCCATTCAATGCTTTACTAACATAATAGATGGGTTGGAACATCTTGTCTCTCTTCTGCCCTAATAAAACTCCAAGTGCAAACCCATTAGCATCACATATCACTACAAAGGGTTGCGACCAATCTGGTGACTATTATTGGGGCAACCACTAATTTAGCCTTCAAGTTTTCAAAAGCCTTCAGGCATTCCTCATCAAACAAAACTTTGGTATCTTTCTCCAACTGCTTGTACAATGGACTAGCTATTTTTGAGAAGTCCTTTATGAATCTTCGGTAAAATCCTACATGATCCAAAAAACTTCTCACTCCCTTTATAGAAATTGGTGGAGGAAACTTCTCAATCACCTCAATCTTTGCATTGTCTGCTTCTAGACCCTTTTTTCATATGTTTTGACCTAGCACAATGCCTTCTTTCACCATAAATGGAATTTCTCCCAATTCAACACCAAATTTTCTTCCTCACATCACTCTTAGGCTTTGCTAAGATTAGCCAAGCAATCTCCAAAGGTTTCACGAATGAAAGAGAAGTCATTCATAAAAACTTCCAAGGTTTCTTCCACTATATAAGAGAAAATTGACATCATACACCTCTAAAAAGTTGCAGGTGCATTACATAATCCGAATGACATGCGTCAGAAATCAAAGGTCCAATAAGGACGAGTAAAAGTTATCTTCTCCTAATCCTATGGTGCGATTGATATTTGGTTATACCTAGAATAACCATCTAAGAATCAATACCACCCTTTGCCTGCCAACCTATCTAGAATTTGATCCATGAATTGATATTGGGAAGTGATCTTTGAGTGTACATGCGTTCAACTTTCAATAGTCTATATAGACATGCTAGCCCATGACTGGTCTCAATGGAATCAACTCGTTCTGCTCATTTTCCACCGTAGTCATGCCGCCCTTTTTGGGGACACATTGCATCGGACTCACTCACTTGCTGTTAGAGATTGGATATATGACACCTGCGTCTAGACATTTAATTATCTCCTTTTTAGCACCTCTTGCATTGGTGGATTGAGCCTACGCTGATATTCTCTGCTTGGGATGCAATTTTCCTTCAGTTGAATTTTGTGAGTACATAACCCCGGGGGAATCCCGATAATGTCAGCAATTGTCCATCCAATTGCCCTCTTATATCTTTTTTAGCTCAGCAACTAGAGCTTCAACCTACCATTTGACTAGATCGGCTGCCATGATGACAGGGAGTGCGTTATTACCTCCCACGAACACATACTGTATATGACTAGGTTATTTTTTCAACTCCAATATTGGAGGTTTTTAAATAGAGGGCTTCGCTGGAGGAGTAAGTCTGTTCTTTAAATCTAAATCCAACTTCTTTGGATCATAAGAATACGACCCCATCCCTGCTAATGCATTCAACATCTTTTCATACACCTGAATATGATCATCATCACAATTCATCATTACTATAGCTAGAAGGTCAACTGCATAGTTCTCTTCTCCAGGTTCTTCAACCATCTCTTCCTCTATAACATCAATAACGCAGACCACACCCATGTCTCTCGGCTGTTCTATGGACTTACAGATATTTAACCTTACCTCTTCATTGTTCAGTCTGAACTTCAACTCTCAACTCTCTATATCCACCAATGCTCTTCCAGTTGCTAAGAATGGCCTACCCAAGATGATAGGAACTTCAAAATCCACATCGCAGTCCAAGATTACAAAATCCTAATAAATATAAAATGTTCCACCTTAAGAAGCACATCATACAAAATACCCATGGGCTTCTTAACTGATTAGTATGCCATTAACAATCTCATAGTAGTTGGTTTTAGGGGCTCCCAATGCTAACTATCAGTATATGGTCAGCGACATCAAGTTGATGCTGGCCCAAATCACACGGGGCTTTGGCCAAGTTGAAGGCTCCAATTGTGCATGGAATTGTGAATGCACTTGGATCCTCCTCCTTCTGAACCAATGAATGTGAAGAGATCACACTGCAATGATGAATGTAGTCTGCTGGTTCATGGCTGACAGTTCTCTTCTTTGTGACCAAGTCCTTCATGAACTTGGCATAACCTGGCATCTGTTCAAGGGCTTCCACTAATGGGATGTTTAATGATAATTGCTTCAACATGGAGATGAATGTTCGGGTGGTTTTGGGTTATAAAACCGACACGCAAGTGCACGTGGTCGAACAAGTAGTAAGTGGCTTTAGTAAGCCAAGTATCGATCCCACAGAGACTTGGATTAGTTGCAATTTTCTCAAGTATACTATATTTTACTTCTAAATATGCCGACAACAACGTAACCAAAAAGTTAATAGTTTGTTTTATAAATTTTTATACTAAAACTAAGAACAATTATCTACTTTGAATCTGAACTATGAATGAAAGCATGCTGAGGTTAAACGAACATGTAATGAAACTGATTATCATCATAAATTGGTTAATCTTTTCTTCCTGTTTCTAGCCAAGAACAATTGCCAAGAGATTAAAACTCTCGTATTTAACCTCACTTAAGAATCATGAACCATCCGTCTACATTTCTGTGATCACATGCAATTCATGTCCTAGCCATACAATTCCGGTTCCTAAATTGACTAATACGACTTTCAGGTATATTTCTATAGAAAGCAAATCAAGACCCAATTTTCCCAAATCGAGTAAAGAACATATCCTATTAATTCACATCTTTCCAATTTCGTGCTCTCTCGAGTGAAACCGGACTTTTTAGATGTACATTAATGTAGGCCACACACCAATGCAGTAAGAACAAGAATTAATAGAACAACATGGAAGAAAAGATGAAAAACCAGATAATCAATAATCAAATTTCATCACAATTGTTCATAACCTCAGCAAGGAGAGGAATTAGCCACTCATTTTTGGATTAATCATCATAAAATGAGTGTTAATCATACAAGCAATTGAATTAAAGAAGAAAGAAAGAGAGAAAAAACCCTGAACTTTTCGTCCCTCAACTGCCTGTAACCCACGTCCTTACTCCACCAAGTCTGAATTCTGAAAAATGAACTTAAGTGTTCTATTTATACTGTTGGGAATTTTTCCCGGAATAATGAGCAACGTGTCACGGAGTGCATCGCGGAGCACTGCCTCCGTGACACGCCATGAACGCGGACCCTCACTGGAACTGGGGGTCCGGGAATTCAGGCTCAACGTGGCACGGCGTGCATCGCGGAGCACTGGCTTCGTGCCACGGAGCAAACGCGGACCTCCACTGGAAATTGGGTGAATTTTCCCATCCAGGCAGAATACATCCGCGATGGCAGCGTGACACGGCTCCATCGCGGAGCCCCTTTAATTCATGCTGTCCAATGCCTTTTCCCTTGCTCGCATCCAAGTCCAACTCCGATATCATCCAACATGCATTTTAGCTTCCCGAAATCACATTTTACCTGCAAAACAATGCTAATCATGTTGGTTAGTATAAATTCACATTTTATTGCCTATTACATGAAAATGTATACACATTGATAGATAAACAAGGCGAAAATGATACTATTGAGTATCACTTGGGCACATAAATCTGCCCAAGATCACTTACCCCACACTTAAATCCTTGTTCGTCCTCGAACAACAAACATACAATTCATGCAATTTACATCCCAACCTCGCTACTATGGTACGACAATTTAAGCTACGGTCATACCGATTACTCAATACAGCAAATCATCAAGAAAACATGCATGGTCTTATCAATGCAATGACCTTCAATACATTAAGACCTCCTAGACTTTAAGAATCGACTCTCGATATCGGCAAACTCATGCAAATCAGCTGATCAAGATATCCGACACGAAAATGAATCTTTCATCAAGCATGTGCCCTGACAACTCAAGAGAATCTTCCCCTTTTTGCTCATATGACTCACAAACATTCAAGCAGGGGCATGAACACACAATTTCACTCTCTCTCCCAAAATAATTCACATGCATCATGTCATGACCCATAAGCTTGCCCTTAGTGTATTACTCCACTAATATAAAGAAATGCAATGTAAGATCACGTAGGACTTTAATGGGTTGTAATGGAAGCTATGGAACTAGTAAATATTGGATTAGCCAATAATAGCCACTAGCATCCTTAAGCGCCTTTTCAACACATCCCATCAATTCATGGACATTGTTTCTCTCTTTTTTTTTCATCATCCCATTCTTGATGGTTTACTTTAGTATGACCCATTTCATTAAGCACACTTGAAACAACAACAAAGATTATTCATGCACCTTCATTATCCTTTATTTATAACCAGTGCACCTTCAACCTTTTCTTTTCTTCCCTCACTCTGCTTTTCTTTTTCTTTTCACCATTCTCACTCTTTGACACTTTGGGAAAATGATTTTCTCTTCTTAAGCGCTTAAGAGTTTTGTATAGACTTTACGGCTAATGAAAAGAAGGAATTAAGCTCGGTTTACACTTTTTGGACAAAAGAAAGAAATAATAGGCTAAAGGCTCAAAGGGCTGACTAGGGTATACAATCACAGAAAGGGGGGTATGATAAGAAAAAAATAGACACTCTCGGTTAAAACAAAGAAATGCCTACATCCTTTCCTACAATACACCTCCTTCATTTTGTTTTGTACACCCACCAGGCAAGTTCTAGACACTTCACAATAGCATGGAATGTCAACACCTCACTTCACACTTTATGCACATGCTCGCTTCAAGATGTATTCACATACTCTTCAATCAGCTAATTACATGAATTCAAATTAAGCCTCAATTACAATGAATCAAACTCTACAGCCTAGGTATCTCAACATATTTACAAATTTGCATGCTTTCATACGAATCACCTTTGCATTTTGATTATCATGTACAACACGCAACCAGAATTTCGCAACCATATAGTAACTACAGGTTCCGGGATGCAATCCACCAAAGAAAAAAACTGAAAAATAATTGAAAAAAAAATCTACTCCTAACGACTACATTTCCCTTAAGACGGTCGTCATCCATCCATCATAGGGAATGGTCACTACTTAAGACGTCGGTTCAATGGGACCATTCTCGATAAAAGAACCGAAAACAAACACCGAGAAACCCAAAATTAAAAATGTCGAAAATATCGATCATTTCGATAGAAAAATTATTTACAAAATATTTTAAAAATTTAAAAAAAAATCGATCATTTCAATAACAAAATAACAAAAATATGTACAGAATCAGAATCAGCTAGCAACCATTCAACAACACACATCAATTTCACAAATATTTACAAACACAGAACAATTTGAAAATTCACAAACATAGGGACACACAACATACATGCTAACAGAAGAGAGCATACAACAAAACAGAGCCCAGCCCAACACCTAACTACTCCCACCCCACACTTAGTCCGAACACTGTACCCAGTGTTCACAAAAAGTCAAAATAGCACAAATTCGGGTGGTGGAACTCCCTGATCAGTCAAAGTATTCCACTTCTTCGTCGGGTGCTGCTGCTTCATCTCCCATCTCCGAGTCGCCTCCGTCGTCATCATCAGACTCCACATCGGAGTCCTCCCGACACGTCTCCTCGTCCATGGGGACGTCATCATCTGTGGGCTCTACAAATGCTGGCCCCACTCGGCATAGAGCCCTGACATTTTTGCCAAAAGGGTAGTCTAGCTCGAGCTGCCATAGCTCCTCCTCTGTCGCCGGCCTCCCACCTATCCTCAGCTGGAGCATCTGCATCCCATACATCCGTGCCATGCACTGGTCATCACGAGCGTGCCGCTCGCCAAGTGTAAGCACTGGCCCGTGGGTGGTGTTGGGAGACTTAGTTTTGGTAACATCTAAGGCCTGCCGCTCCAACTGCGGGATATAATCGAGGGCCTCCTCCTCAACATCGAGACCCCTGAGAAAGGTGGTCAGTAGTCCACCAAAACTATACCTGTGCCCCTGGTGCAATCGGGCTCTCTTCATGGCGGATATAATAACCGCCCCTACATTAATCTCCAGCCCTTTCATCAGGGCGTACACCAGGCATACACGATCCCGGGTTACATCAGTCATATGTACCCCCGGGATGAGGCATGAGCAGACTATCATCAGCCAGATTCGGGCTTCCCTGTTCATCTGTGAATAAGGCAACGTCTGATGGTAGCCCCTCTCTTTGTGTCTGCTCCATCTAGCTGTTGATCGGGTCCCACACAATGTGCGTCTGATGTCCGCATACAGTGGGGTAATGTTCAGCTGTCGGAGGACGTGAGCGTCTGTGTCCCGCGCTCCTATGATGGCATTGAGATGGTGGGGCTCCAGAGTGACTATTTGCCCTCTGATCTTGATGGTGTGACTCCTGATTGTCGGGTTCCAGTTGGCATAGAACTCCCGAACCAAGTGCAGGTTGCATTCCTTGGGCTCTTCAAAGATGAACGTGAGCCCTGCTGCCTCGATCCGGTGTACCATTCTGGGGAACTCCTGTGCCAATGGTTCCCGTGCTATGTGCTCCTCGGGGAAATATTTGCTTTCTATGTGCTTGGCGTACCATTTTTTCCCCTCGTCGGTCACCCATCTCGTTCCATATTGGCGGCGTTGGCCGCGTGGAACTGCTGGTGCAGCTGGGACTGCTGTGCCCAGTCTGATTCGTTTCCTTCCGGCGCTTGAAGTTGACGCGCCTTTTCCTTTATCTTGCCGGCTTGCCATTTCACCTGTCAACCCAAGTAAACAAGATCAATGTTACGCTCACAGATATTAACTTCGGCTAAGGTCGGGTTACGCTAGGTTACCCCACACTTAGTCCTTAGCTACAGTTACAACAATACGGCAAGAATATCTTTATTTACACAAAACAACCAACTATACAATCATGCTTAGTGCGTTCGAAAAATTCGACGTATAACTTCTGCGTACTACTCAGACTTCGTACAGCTAATCACAATCACTACCATCGCTAGCATTTTAACCATCACACTTAGCAAAGAAAAACAAAGAAACAAAACACAACAAAAATTTATACACATGAACCTATCCAACCAACCAAAATCGAACAAATTTCAACATTTCCCCCAAACCCGAGAATCCGTCGTCTATTAACATCCTAACAATTTGTACATCGACTCATCTCATTCAACACGTACAACCCGACATAGAATTCACGATTTCAATACATTTCCAACTTCAAATTCAACAACAAGCCCTAGAATTGATTTTATCAATCAAATTCGAATAATTTATGCAATCGACAAGTTCAAATAATCATAACGACATTCCGAACATTTATCAACAACAAATAACTCGAATTCATGCTTAATTACTACATAGGGCGATTTAGCTCACCTCCCATGCTAAAAATCGAAGAAAATCGACATGAATTTGAGAGGGAATCAGAAAACATGCCTTGAAGTTGAAGAATCGAAGAAAACTCGGTGAATTTGTTGCCTTACTCCGTGGAACGTTTATGGGGGATGGTTTTTGGGGGGTTTGGTCGCGGAGGGAGTAGAAAATGAGGGAAATAGGGAGGGTTTCGGGGTTAAAAAGGAAGAAAATCGCGCGGGTCACCCGGCGACCCGGTGTGACCCATCGCGTATACACGACAACGTGTCACGGAGTGCATTGCGGTGCACTGCCTCCGTGACACGGAGCCATCGCGAGGCTGTTCTGGAAATTTTAAAATTTCCGGGTTATACCTCAATGTGTCACGGAGGTAACGCGGAGGTCCTCCTCCGTGACACGGAGCTATCGCCCCAGCTCACTGTTTTCCACTTTTTATTAATTTTTCATACCTCGACTTTTCCTTCTCGATTCCATGCACATTTTCCTCCGTTTGACCTGAAAATCATCTCAACTATACAAAATTGGTTAGAATTATAGGTTTCACCTAACTAAAAATAAAAACAATAACTAAAACGAAAAAATTTATAGTAAATCAAGAAAAAGAAAAAAAATCTATTTACACTTTACAAACTAAAATAAAAAATTTCACGGGTTGCCTCCCGTGCAGCGCCTGGTTTACCGTCGCGGCTCGACGTCATTTAAGCTCAATTGTCCGCTAGGGAGATGGACGATTTCTCTCGATCACCGTCCTCCCCCCAATAGTGCTTACACCTTTCCGGTGGTTTTCCCATTAACTCTCGGGAATCCTTCATCTGCTTGTCATCACCATGATCAATCACATTAATCACCGAGAGTTCTTCATGCACCGTCGGGAGCTTGGGTGCTTTATACACATCGAACACCTCTACCTTGTCATGTGCTCGCATTGTGAGTTGCCCCGCAGCTATGTCGATTAGTGCTTTCCCGGTTGCCAAGAAGGGACGTCCCAAAATAAATGGGACTTCCGCGTCTGGTTCAAAGTCCAGCACGACAAAATCTACCGGGAAAATTAGGGAGCCAACTTGCACCAGAACATCCTCAACAATGCCATCCGGTCTGGCTAAGGATCGATCTTCCAACTGCAAGATTACCGTTGTGGGTTTAGGACTCCCTAGACCCAACTTTCTGAATACTGATGAAGGCATCAAATTTATGCTCGCTGCCAAGTCACACAATCCACGAGCTCGGATGCTCTGCCCAATAGTAAGCTGAATAGTAAAACTCCCAGGGTCTTTTAGCTTTATGGGCAGTCTATTTTGGATCCGGGAAGTGCACTCCTCCGTTAGAGCCACCGTAGCATACTCGGTCAACCGACTTTTGTTGGCCACGATGTCCTTTATGTACTTGGCATATTTAGGCACTCCCTGCAAGACATCAACAAGAGGTAAGTTAACATGTACCTGTTTAAGCACCTCCATGAATTTCTTGAAACACGCCTCCTCCTTGTGATTCTTGAGTCGTTGAGGGAACGGGGGTGGAGGTCTTTCTGATTCAGCTTCTTTGGTTTTCCCCCTTTCCGAACTTCGCTCCCTCTCAACTTCTGCTGCTCCCGAATGTTGAGGTGGTCTTTCTGGTTCCACCTCTTTCAGCTGCAAACCACTCCTTGTGGTCACTGCATTTACCTGCTTGGGATTGGGATCCGTGTCGCTTGGCAGTCCTCCTCTAGGCCTTGTATTTTGGGCACTAGCAAATTGCCCAAATTGATATTCAAGTGCCTTGGTAGCTAACTGATTGTTTTTCACTTCGGCTGCCAATTTCACATAGTCAGCCTGCAATTGAGCTTGGTTAGCTATCATGGTCTTGAACATCTCCTCAATGCTGGGTGATGGTGGTGGAGGAGGTGCATTGTTGTTTCTGAATTGAGCTTGGTAGTTCTGTTGCCCTCCTTGATTCCTTTGCACACCCTGACTCGAACTTTGGCCTTGATGGTTGTTGCTACCCCATGAGAAATTAGGGTGATTCCTCCAATTGGAGTTGTAGCTACTACCATACTGTTGGTGGTTCCTTTGTGCATTACCCACAAAGTTTACCGAGTTAGGATTGTCTCCACAGCACTCAGCTGAGTGCTCACTGCTTCCACACACTTCACACCACAATTGCTGGACTGCATTAACTGGGGCTTGAGGCTGGTTCAAAGTCGTGTTGCTGAAGTGATTGTTCAATTGATTTTGCAATGCAGCTATCTGTGCAGCGATAGCTGTAAACCCATCCACTTCAAGCACTCCTGCTGCTTACCTTGTCCCACCTCTTGATGAATCAGCATTCCATTCTGGATTGCCCTGTGAAATCCGGTTCAACAAGGTATACAGCTCCTCATAAGTCTTTTCCAACGCTTGCCCTCCAGCTGCTGAATCTAGCAATATTTTGGTGTGGGGTTCCAAAACCTCAATAAATGTGTGCACCAACACATCATTGGACTTATGATGATGAGGACAGTCCCGCAACATGGATTTAAATCTCTCCCAGGCTTGATATAAATTTTCTCCCTCTCTCTGTTTGAAACTTAGAATCTGACTTCTAAGTCTTGCTGTTTTACCAGAGGGAAAAAACCTTATCAAGAACTTCCGTCCAAGATCATCCCACGTAGAAATAGAATTCGGTGGCTCAGCTTTCAACCACCTCTTGGCTTCTCCTAGTAATGAGAATGGAAATAATGTAAGCCGGACATAGTCTGGTGACACTCCAGCGGGTATGTAAGTGTCACTTATCTCCAAAAAGTTTTGGAGATGCTGTTGTGGATCTTCATGAGGGAGACCAGTAAATTGCCCGCTTGTGTGCAACAACTGCACCATATTTTGTTTAAGTTCAAATCTCCCTCCAGGCTCTGGTTTGCGGATACTTGATGTAACATTATTGGCATGTGGGATTGCCACCTCGCGAACCGGCCGTGCTGCTGCTTCTTCGGGCACTAACACTGCCCGTACTACCGGTGGATTCTGTTGTTGCTCCATGATCGTCTGTCTGAGCAACTGCAGCTTTTTTTGTAGAGCTTCTCTTCTCTTACTGTGAAATATTCTTTCAGGCTCTAAATAAGATTCCACCAGCTCTTTGTCTCTTGCCAGTGTTCACAACAATTAAGTATGCAAAATACAGGCTAAGACCAAGTTGTCAACACTAAGAAAACAAAAATACAGTAAATTAACACTTAAAACAAATTCACCAATTGCCAAGTCCCCGGCAACGACGCCAAAAACTTGTTCGGGTGGTTTTGGGTTATAAAACTAACACGCAAGTGCACGTGGTCGAACAAGTAGTAAGTGGCTTTAGTAAGCCAAGTATCGATCCCACAGAGACTTGGATTAGTTGCAATTTGCTCAAGTATACTATATTTTACTTCTAAATATGCCGATAACAACATAACCAAAAAGTTAATAGTTTGTTTATAAATTTTTATACTAAAACTAAGAACAATTATCTACTTTGAATCTGAACTATGAATGAAAGCATGCTGAGGTTAAACGAACATGTAATGAAACTGATTATCATCATAAATTGGTTAATCTTTTCTTCCTGTTTCTAGCCAAGAACAATTGCCAAGAGATTAAAACTCTCGTATTTAACCTCACTTAAGAATCATGAACCATCCGTCTACATTTCTGTGATCACATGCAATTCATGTCCTAGCCATACAATTCCGGTTCCTAAATTGACTAATACGACTTTTAGGTATATTTCTATCCTGAAAGCAAATCAAGACCCAATTTTCCCAAATCGAGTAAAGAACATATCCTATTAATTCACAACTTTCCAATTTCGTGCTCTCTCGAGTGAAACCGGACTTTTTAGATGTACATTAATGTAGGCCACACACCAATGCAGTAAGAACAAGAATTAATAGAACAACATGGAAGAAAAGATGAAAAACCAGATAATCAATAATCAAATTTCATCACAATTGTTCATAACCTCAGCAAGGAGAGGAATTAGCCACTCATTTTTGGATTAATCATCATAAAATGAGTGCTAATCATACAAGCAATTGAATTAAAGAAGAAAGAAAGAGAGAAAAAACCCTGAACTTTTCGTCCCTCAACTGCCTGTAACCCACGTCCTTGCTCCACCAAGTCTGAATTCTGAAAAATGAACTTAAGTGTTCTATTTATATTGCTGGGAATTTTTCCCCGAATAATGAGCAACGTGTCACGGAGTGCATCGCGGAGCACTGCCTCCGTGACACGCCATGAACGCGGACCCTCTCTGGAACTGGGGGTCTGAGAATTCAGGCTCAACGTGGCACGGCGTGCATCGCGGAGCACTGGCTTCGTGCCACGGAGCAAACGCGGACCTCCACTGGAAATTGGGTGAATTTTCCCATCCAGGTAGAATGCATCCGCGATGGCAGCGTGACACGGCTCCATCGCGGAGCCCCTTTAATTCATGCTGTCCAATGCCTTTTCCCTTGCTCGCATCCAAGTCCAACTCCGATATCATCCAACATGCATTTTAGCTTCCCGAAATCACATTTTACCTGCAAAACAATGCTAATCATGTTGGTTAGTATAAATTCACATTTTATTGCCTATTACATGAAAATGTATACACATTGATAGATAAACAAGGCAAAAATGATACTATTGAGTATCACTTGGGCATATTAATCTTCCCAGGATCAATGAACTTGTGGAATTTACCATCTTCCACCTTCTTTTTCGATCTCTGGGGGACTGAAGGTGGAAGTCTTGGTATTTGAGTCAAAGGCAGAACCACCCCCTTTCCTTTTGCTTAACCTTCATCCCCTTGACTATTTTCTGTGACTTCTGGTCATATAGGCTCAACTAGATTCAGTTTCTCCCCTTCATCCTCAACTATGGGTTCTGTTTTTTGAAGATAACTCCTCAATTTGCTCTGTGCCAATAGGCAGTCTCAGATAATTTCTTGCCATTTCTAGTTATAATAGCCATGCATTGGCTATCCTTTCTTGTATTCTGCACTGTATCACTTGGCAAGGTCCACTTTTCCTCTAATTAAGGGCTGAAGACATTTTCCCCATGTTGTTCAGGTACTTAGCTTCTTCTTTCGAGTCTGATCCATGTTCCTCTTGTCTGGCAGCTTTACCCACAATATTCACTTTCTTGAAGCACCTTGCAAGAAAATTCTTAGTAATTAATTCCAATTGAATTTTCATATGTGCCATACTTTGATCTCTCTCTTCTTCTTTTCGGTGTTTCTCAGTAGTTGACTCCACTGCATAGGAGTTACCAGAGACTTCAGAGTTCTAGTGTGGCAAGCCCTGTTAGTCTTAGTGACTCTATCCAGTACAGCTGCCGCCTTAGTGTAGGTTTGGACATGAATGACCCTCCAGTCTTAGTATCAGCAATCGACTTAGTTGCCGAATTTAGGGACCTGTAAAAAGTCTCCATCAGATGTTCATCAGACAATTTCTAGTTGGGGCACTACTTGAGTTTCTTATTGAATCGCAACCATGCCTCACTAGGTAGCTGCCTAAAATTGTTTATTTCATCTCTAAGTTGCAACATTCCAGAAGGAGGAAAGAATCTCTCAAGAAAAGCATCTTTCAACTCTCTCCAGTTCATAATCGAGTCATAGGGCAACTCATTCAGCCACATTATTTCCTTCCTAGATAGAGACAACGGAAAAAACCTCAATCGAATAGTATTTTGACTTACCCCTGGCAGTTCGAAGGATTTGCAGATGCCCATGAAGTTCATCAGATGTAGATTTGGGTCATCATCAGCTACTCCTCGAAATAAGCCTTTCAAGTTCAACAATTGGATCATAGTGCTTGTGATGTTAAACTTCGCTCCTGAAGCAAGTGTGGGAGGGATGATGGCCCCAGTGGTGCCAAATCCATCCAAATCAACATCATCGTTGTCTTCACAATCAAATGAAATTGCCGGACGATGCTACCCCTTAGTTCGCTGAGGCTGGCGATGATATCTAGGGGCCACATTCTCTACATTTTTCTCATTTTGCTCATTCCTATCAACATCGTCATTCTCGTTAGCATTAGCAAGTTGTTGTAACCTTTCTACTTCACACTCTTGTGTATTCATCGATCTCCTCAAAGTTCTCTCTAACTCAGGATTATAAGGAGTTAACGGTTCACCTCAGCTTCGGGTATTCGGCATGCACTACCTGTACCCTATATCGACACAAACAAAAAATAAAAGTAAAATATGGAAATAAGACTAAAAATCAAATAAGCACACTTGACTTAATCAAAAATCGTATTCCCTGGCAACAACGTCAAAATTTGATATGCCCAAATTACACCTCTATGATAAGAAGTATAACACGGTTGATGTCAAATATAAAACCCAAAAAGGTTGGGATCGAATCCCACAGGGAATATGGTGAAATCAAGTCTATTCGGATTTTCTTTTAATCAAATATTTCCGTAATGTTGGGGTTTTGGGAATTAAGTTTTTCTCTACTATTTGTCAAATACAAGAAGTACCAACTTCGATTGATTATGATTTAACTCAAGAAGAAATAAGCTAGAGTTGTGTTCATCATGGATTTCCTAACAATGTTTGGTGAATAACCACGTGGGACTCATTTAATGCTAGGTGTGTAGGTTGCTAACTCGGTTATCCTATCTAAACATTTCTCAACCTATTCAAACAGGTATCACACTTATCTCCTCAAACTAAGAGTGATAATAAATGAGTTACAAGAATTAACCTAGGTTGATTAATCTTATTACAACATTAATCATCAGTCAAGGATTAATGCCTTGAATACCCAATACTAATCCCTTTTCTTACAGATTTATACACCTTACTCAAACATGTCAAATCTAGGGCCTGTTATAATATTTGCAACCATTAGAAATCATTCAACACGAAGACACTAGTAATACACACATTTACATTCAATTAGCCTATGTATCATTCACCTTCAGTATGTTAGTCTACCTTGAATCACACAACCCTAGTAATGAATCTTAGCCACACATTGTCATTGCATTCACAACAACTGTAACATTCATCAAAGAAGGTTTAACTTACAAAGAAGAGATGAAAACTTGATTGTGGTTCCAAAAACTCAATATTTCTTCTATGATTCTCTCAAAAAAGTATCATTTTTCTCCTCTCAAAGTATTGCTCCAATTATTCTTTTCTCTCTAAGAATATCGGATGCCAAAAATAAATGTAGCAGCTGCTATTTATAGCCTAAAATAATCCAAAAACTATATTTAAAATCGGGGTCCCGCTCCTCAGGCCCAAGTTGACGTCCCGTTGGCCAAGTGACCGTCCGTCACTTGATGCTTCACTCCGTATCCCGTGTGCCATCAATTCTTCATCTTCATGACGGAGATCATGACAGTCCATCGGAGAGGTGACGGTCCGTCACTTGGACCGTCATTTTCACTTCTTTTCATTCTGCTTCTGTTTAGGCCTAACGGTAGAGGTGACAATCCGTTGCACTGGTGAAGGCCCTTCAGATAGGCTATCATGTGGTTGTTTCAGCCTGTTTCACATCATTTATTTGCTTTGCCTTATGTTCCTGTATAATACACACAAAACCATCAAAATATCCAAAAGTTGCTCATGAACTTGCGTCAATTCACAGTAAAAAGCATCCAATGCCCCGTCAATATGCTGGCGCTTCAGAAAGAACAGGCAGAGAAACACACAGACAGGCCGTATCTCCCATGTAGATGGACTTTAGACAAATTGAAAGAAGAAAAAATGGCTAAGTATGGAAGAATTCACGGTGCCAGTTGTGGACCGTAGTTTCAACCTACAAACCATTAATGGTACAATGAGTCCTAAATAGAGAATGGTGAAAAAAGGGTAGACTTACAGAGCGCAGTTATGGACCAAAAGTTGATTCTATGATTTGCAGATCTAGCCAACGGTAACCTGAAGACAAGAATCTACGAGCCATAGATCAGAAGTATGAGCTGCTGAAAAACATATGGTGGAAGTTAGTTTGAGTCAGTCCAAATATGAAGGAATTCTATAGAGTATAAATGGATTCTACGATCTGCAAGTCACTTACAACAGAGGATAGTTATTGACGATAGAGATTTTGCAGCCAACTCAAGAGCAATCTGTGGGCTGTAAGTGAAATCTATAGCCAATAAGTGGTACCTGTGTAGTTTTGAGACTATGTAGGATTTGAATTCCTAAATCAATATAAATAATTTTATTAGGTCTTTTTTGAAAAATGGTTACATGTTATAGTAGGCAATCGGTACTTGGAATTTTTGAGTTAGTTTTTGAATCATATTCATTGTCTAATTCTTGTTCATGATTTAAACAATTCTCAATATAACTTGTAAATAAATTATGGTTTATGAAATCTCTTGTTATTTTCATTCTAGCATGAGTTTGTAATTCCTTTACTAAGATTGTGAACCCAAACGGGTTGTGAAACCACAGAATCTCTCATCTTGATCGCTGATAGTGAATTTAAATATATTTAATTAACCCTATGTTTTCATTAAGGGTCGATGGTTGCAAACATACTAATGCGTAACACTCTAAAGCCTCATTTGATTGCAATTAATGGAGTTCTGAATATGAATGGTTCAGACCTTAGACCATTAAGTGCATTTTTTTCATTAAGATTTCAACACTTACTTATTCTGAATAGGTCTTAATCATTAAGATCTGAGTAGAGTCTTAATATCATTAAGAAGTATATTTATGTGGATAATTTTCACTACCACTATATCCAAAACCATTAGTCATCACTACTAACCACCTATGTCATCACAACCACCACCACCATTACCATCGCCAACTACTAGCCACCACCACCAACTATCTTTGCCACCATTGTCAGCCACCATTATCGTCGTCAACCACCACCACTGTCAATCACTACTGTCAGTCATTATCACACATACTACCTCCGTCATTATAGTTATATTTATTTTCACTACCACCACCACTGCTGTCGCTGCTTCTACCTCTACCGCACCTATTAATCACTACCACCACTGCGGTCAATCCCTACTACCAACCACCTCCACCATCACAACTAGCACCACACTAACTATACCATCATACATTCTTTAACCACCACCATCAGCACCGCCAACTACTAATATCAACCAACTTCACCATCACAACCACCACTACTAACTGTCACCATTGCGCCAGCCATTACAACACCAACCACCTCAAATATCACAACTATCACCACCACCATTACTAACCACTAACACCAATTATTACCACCAACATCACTAGTAAACATAAATATTTTATTTTTTATTAAATAATAAATTTATTTTATTAAATTAAATTTTTTAGTATTTAGTTATTTTTTATTTGAATTGTATTTAATCTATTTATAAATAAATAAAGTATACACATTCAAATGTTGAAAAATAAACGGTCTTAATCATTCAGTGTTCAAATCTAAATATTACATCTTAAGTATTCAGATTCAGACGTCTTAATCTTAATGAAAACAAATGAGGCTTAAAAATACTTTAAAAAGTGACTTAGGGTTTGGAAGGATCAATTAACATGAACTCGAGGTGTTACACTCATTTGATAAATCGCTTAAGAGTAAGTGGAATTTACTTGGCATAAAATAGTCATTTTGAATTTCACTTTAGTTAATTCGAAAGTAAACTAAGTGAAATGTACCTTAAATGTTGGAAAACAGTAAATGATTATTTAGATATTATCTATATATGAATACAAAGTCACTATCAAGATCTTGACCGAGAGACTTCGGTGGAGAAGCCTGCAACGGGAACACATCCGTGATTATTTAATATATTGATTAACAACAATTCAATATTAGAATAGCATTTAGGTTATAAATACCAGATATTTCAACCTTTACATAATAGCATCTTAAGACGATAAATCAAGTATTTATTCACATTATTAACCTTTTCACACCTATTCTATATGGGATTAGACCCCAACCTAGTTAGGCTACTATATTTGCATACGATCATTTTATATCATGTTTTAAGTAAAATTTGAGCATATCAGTGTATTCAACGTACTTTTTGATATATGAGAATATTCTTGTAAATTGTAAGGAACATTTTGTAAGGGATGTAAAATGAGAAATGTGTTATATTTCACTTCTTCAAATGTAATTTACATAAAATAGCTCATTGTTTGAGCATTTATATACAACGAAATCAAAAAATACATCATAAAAAACTATGACCATGTTGTTTTTTTGGCTAACCGATAGCTTTTCATTTTTTCAAGACTTGTCGTGTAGTCCTAGTCTTTTCTTGGGATAGTCCCTAGTGTCTCCATCCATTTGCGCTTGGGCATTGAATTTAGTGTTCTAGCTTCCTTCTTCTGGTGACAAGTAGGTGAAATGATTGTCATAATACACTTTATGTTGCTATCTCATTAAAAAATCTTACTAGGAATACCCAGGCTTTCAAGGTGAATAGTCCGCGGATGAAGCATCACCACGAGCATTGTTAATGAGTATAGACTGGTGGAGAAGTTTCTTCAAAAGGACTATCCCACACCCGATTCAGCAAAATGATGTGGCTCCTGCTTCGTGCCACGACATTATATCAAGCTCTTCTTATGAGAAAACCTATGAGTGCCGCACATTGATGTGGTATCTTTATCGTGCTACAACTTTAAAATTAACTCTTCTTGGGAGGCAACCTAAGTTTACATCTTTTGCAGTGTGATTTTTTCCTATGGTTTTTACTGTTTGTTGTGGTGTAGGAATCAAAATGGGCAAAAAGAATGGTAAAAACCTAAAGCTGAACGAAACTGGAAAAATAGAGAAGGGAGGCTCATATACGGACCATAAAAATGACATATGGACCGTATGTGAGCCAAGAACACTGTAATTAGGTAAGCCCTTAAGGTACACCCCATATATGAGTCATAAAAGTGACATACAAATGTTTGTGAACCCATACTTGAGGGCAGATCAAACTGAGCTACTGGTTAGGAGAAAAATTTAAGCCTTTCGCTTACGATCCATATACTAACCATACTTGAAAGTACGACGTGTGGATGGGTTCGTAAGTTGAATACTAAAAAACTAGTAAAGGGTGGAAGTGAACTTCAGTGCAAATGTATGATTCATACATCTAATCTATAGACCAATATGATTGTACATCCATGTGTTCATCTACAGATCAGGTAAGTCATGTGCGATTGTAAGTGATTTCTATGGTACCACTTATGGCTATACCTCATGATTTCTATACTTCGACCACCAAAATATACAGACCATAGGTGGGACCATAATCCTAATCGTAAATTAGAGAAGGGTATAAATACCCAACCTAACCCATTTATTCTCAATTATTAAACTTTATAACTCCCTTCTTTCTCCTCAGCTATGCAATCTCCAACTCCCCTCAATCCCTTACCATTATTAATTGATCAAGAACATACCTATCCCATTCACTTACTCACTCGCTCGCACACAATCGAGCCCTCCCACACAATCTTCTCATTCTAAAATCACACACCAAAAACAATTGACCTTGAGGTATGTTACTTGTTATCACTTTTTATTTGAGTTATATTGAACTAATATCAATGGTACACACTAGTGATGGCTATTTCTCATCAGAATTATGCAATGACAAGTCGAAATTCTAAGGTTTGTATCCCAAATATGCACACTATAGAAATGGGCTTGAACCCTAATTATTTTGGGAATTCTTTTACTTTATGTGGGTGCATGGTTTATGGAGGGGTCAGGTTGCTTGATATAGGGGTGTGTTTTGTGTAAGGTTTCTGGGTAAAATCTAGGAGAGTTACAGTTGGGTCATGGAGAAGATGACACATGCACACTGTATATTTTATATAGGGGACGTATATGACATGTTTCTCCTGTAAAATTCCCAAGATTTGAAGAAAAATTTCTAAGTGTTGAAGTTTTTGTTCCATGATAGGATTTATCACCATAGATTGCATTTATGAGCCATAAATTTAGTTGTTGATCAGAAAAGGAAAAATTGGGCTTTCTATTTAGGGGCATCATTTTGGCTTCCTCACTTAGGTCTGATATATGAGCCATAAATCAAATTTATGATCTATATATCCATTGTAATGAGGACCCCTACATATTACTCTCTAAATAGGTCCATATATGATAACCCACCTTCTGTAATTGGAATGACCTGTAATTCCACTTTCGGTTCGTATGTCTCATATACGACTTGTACTTGAATTTTTTCTTAACCTTTCCAATATTTAGTTTACACTCTTGTTTTGCATATTTATGTTAATTTTAAATACTCTTAGGGTACTAACATCATAATTTTGACAAGGAGTGGTCCCGCCTATAAGATTAACCGACTGATTCAGTTGAGGAATGTGAGGCCACCTTGAGTAAAGACAAAAACAAAAAACCACAGGTTGAGACCAAAAACATGTCATCCATCCAGTCTAAAAAGGAGGGATCTACATCAACACCCGTTGTCTATGCAAAGGGCAGTGAATCAGGGAATAATGGATCCTTAATTAATTGTTCTCAATAGAGCGGGCCATCACCTGTTGGTTCAACACATAATAATTTGGAGCATAGTTTGTTCGCATAAAGCAAATCTAGTCCACATAAAATAACTAATTCTTAGCATAGTTAGAGAGCGAAGATGCAGAAAAAGTTCCAGGCACAAGATAATAAAGGATTCTTTATTCTTAGGTCTAATAAAAGTATATGAAGGATCTACAACTAGTAAAAGGGAAACCTCGATGACACATTACCGAGGAAAAGCTGATTAGCTTGATTAGGTTGGAAATTCATCCAACCATCCTAGCTCAACTTAAGTCTCTAGCATAAACCTCCTTTACTTACCCTCTCAACAAATATCATCCCATACTGGTACATGAGTTCTTCGTAGCATATGGGGATGCACTTGAGTCTGTGATTAAAGGAATGAAGGCTTTGCAAAATTCTCTTGATTTGTTGGCAGTCAAAGGGGCTGAGGTCAATATCACTAACCTCACCATCAATTAATTTTATTTCTGCGATAGTTTCATAGGTTTATAGATACCTTGGAGTATGATCAAAAGTGGCCATTGCATCAGATATGTTACACCCTGCCAGTTTTTAACGTTTAGTCGGCCTATTTGTATGTTGATTGAGAGTTTTAGAGTGCCATACATACGAGGAAAGGGCCCGAGGAAAGGCCGAATGAGTGCCAAGTCAAAATTTCGCGGGAGGAGGCCGAACCAAGCTGCGCAGAGGGGCAAAGTGGCATGGAGCAGCTCCTCCGTATTAGCCAACGTGGGACGGAGCAGAATCAGCGTGATGGGCAGAGTGCCACGTTGCCTTGTCTGCTGCCTCAAGTATATAAAGGCCTCACACTTAGAAGTTAGATTATTTTTCATATAACTTCGGCCAGAACAAAGGGGACCCGAGGAAAACATTTAATAATCGTCCGATTACGCCGCTAAACGCCATCCAAATCCAAATTAACTCTGGGTATTGCAGTATAAAGCTGCAGGGAGCATCACTGCAGAGTTATTTTCGTAAAATACGCCTGAAAAATCGTCATCCCGCCAAGCCTAAGTTGATGGAATTGTTTCAAACTAGTGTCAATATGATCTGCCTAAAGTAAGTATTTCTCCCTTCTAGATTCCCGAGAAATTACGAGTTTTCAATCATCTTTTGATAGGTTGAAATATAGTTACTATATATATAAAAAGTTATTGTTTTCTTTGAATTCAGTAACAAAGTTGGCCCTATTCTTCCACTAATATGATTACACTTGAGAAGGGCAGTTGAATACGAGCTGATACTCATCAGTTAGTCAGAAAATGGCGAACGAGGTATGTAAGGCTTAACTCTTGCTAAGTATCCTTGTCGTACAGTATTACGACTTATGTTCTCGACTAGAAATAATGATCTCAGATGCTGCAGACGGTTGCTACCATTAGATTGTAATTCGATATGTTGTAATAAGCTGTTATTGATATACATATATAAATATCAGATATGTTGCGAGTAGCTGCTAATAGGGATTACAGTTACATAAATTCTGGTTAGCTGCTAGAAAACATATACAGATCGTACTACAGGACTCCTTGCTAAAAGGGAGCAGGTTAAATGTGATTCGCGTTAAGAACGCTATAGAAACTCTCTTAGTTCTCAGTTTATTGTGATGGTAGACTTATATATTTGTTGCCAGGCCTAGACTTCAGAAGCTCGTAAGAGTTATTGGCCTGAATCAGTTGGTTAAACAGTATGGGCGCAGTTAGGCGGTCTAACAACCAGTTGACGCCTGTATTGGCAGGAAAGCATCCCTAGAGGTCATTGACGTTATCGCACGTTCCAAAACCAGAAATAGAGACAGAATAGATATATTCTAGAGTTAGCGACACCAGGGTTCTCCAGTGTATTGAGTGGTCGCCCGCCATCCCTTTGGCCTTATTAGTGATTGTCAGTCTTAGTCGACCTAACAGTTATCATGTAGGACGCCCAGCAAGCCAACCCAGTCGACCGAGTCAGATAAACTCATGGGTACCCCAAGGAGGGATCCATATTAGTAGTCAGTGACGGGCCAGCACCCTAGCCAGTTCTTATAAGGTATTCAGGTACAGAGTGCCAGAAGAGGGCCAGTCTATATAGAATTGTCTATAAGATTGAGAATTGCCCAGAAAAATATTAAAAATCCGAGTGGATTTAGACAAGGCTTGAGGAGTGAGTAGTACTCTGCTAGTACAGTGTTAACCACAAGTTAAGGAGATCGGTAAGCTCCCTATGAAGGACCAGGGTGCTGATCGCGAAGAAGCAAGTTTGACCAAGCCCAACCTTATAGTTGTTTAATTAGAAGAATAAAGTAGTTAGCTATCCGTAACCCCACAGTTATTCATGAGTTATAGATGTCCGAGTAGGACATTCAAAGTATTGTTGGGCCACTTCAGACCTTGCTCTATTCATCCCATACTATTAGAGATAATGATCACTATCAGGATCCTCTGATCAAATACGGGCATATGGCGGCGTGCCTGCAGAAAACCATACAAATTATCCCAGAAGGCCAGATACTCTCTCTTTATACAGATAGATTAATGTGTCAGTATAGCACCTGGGTTGGGGTTGCTCTTAGTTAGAAGCCTTCCATGACCGCCCAGGGTTAATAGATGTGTCGCTCGCCTGCCAGGGGCAAGGATACGTCGCTCTATGGAGCGGCATGCCATCCACAAGGGACGAAGATGGGGATCCAGATCCTCATATGTTGTGGTTGGCCTTATACACACCCCCGCCGAGCGTTTATGCTTGGGGTGTAGATATCAGGAGTCCTCTGAACTCAGACACAGCTACAGTTCAGGGACCAAGAGAGCCCAGTTGTAGACCCAGGGGAACGGTAGGTTGGCTACAGTACCAATAGAGCTGTAGACACCTTAATAGGAGTATATAGATTGAGATGTGCTCGCTGGGACTTATGGGGGCCTGAACGAGTTATTCCATGCTGATTGCACCTCCCGGCTTATGGGGGCCAGGTGGGGTTCTTGTATGAATTCTTGTCTGCTAGCTGTAGTGTATAAATGTGTAAGTATGCAGTCTTAGCTTATGTACATGTAGTGTCAGTTAGACGCAGATTACGAATCATCAGGCGTACAGGTTAATCTTTTGGCTCTTCTTTTATTTACTTATAATCCTATTCAACTTATCCATTACCTTACATATTTGGTACATATTGTACTGACGCCCTCTTCTGTGGCGCTGCATTACTTGCCTACAGGTACAGATAGACGAGGAATAGGTCCCTCGTAGTTCCAGTCAGCCGTACAGAACCGTCAGCTCCCTTCTTCGGGGGCTTGTGTGATAGAGGTTTATTCCTTTTGTTTGTACAATATGGGTAGGTAGAGGCCTTGTCCCGACCATCTTATTACTCCTAGAGGCTTGCAGATTGTGTTACTTCTCTGTGGGAGAGATGATATCGACCGTGTGGGGCCCATATGTGTTTTAGATTATGTATGTTGGCCGTGTGGGGCCTTGTTTAGCTATTGATTGGTGGCCTTGTCGGTCATAGTTTAGTTCAGCATCTGATTTTACTTTCCAGTTATAACTAGATATCATGGTGGCCTTGTCGGCCCGCATAGAAATCCCTATGATTGTTGTCTCTGGGTAGCTGTTTATGGTCATAGGGGCTATAGGCCTTGTCGGCCGGGGGTTGTAATACAGCTGCTATATAGCCCGTTGTTTTCTTGATTCTAGAGTTAGAGCCAGCCCTACACCAGAGGTGCTTAGGCTCAGTCAGCTCAGCAGTTTAGGTCCTAGTAGGGCACCAGGTGCCAGTCATGCCTCCCAAGGTGGGGTGTGACAAGATAAGTAGAAATAGCAAGCTAGGGCGATAGCTTGGACTACACCCACATATTGACTGATCCCCCAACTACTATATATAAAAAGGACCTTACTATTAAGGCCACTAAGGAGTATGGTGATGTGTCAACTCTATTCGATAAAGGTTGATAATACCTCATAGTTTTTAGGGCGATCTTGATTGCGTCCATCATTTACAAATTCTCGATTGATGTTGGGAAGATTATTTGTAAAGATATGCGAGAATGAGCTTCACAGAAAGCTACGTCATTGTCATTTCCATGCTTAGTCACTCAGTTGTGCCAATCAACTGATGTTCCTCTGCTTCCTAAGGAGGATCAATATCTAGAGGCATTGAAGATAATAGACATTCCAAAGTGAAAAAATGAGATTAATCTTGCAATCTGAAAGAATTTGGACATTTAACTAATAGTTGGTGCCATTCTTTACCAATTCGACATCTATACCGAAGTACCCTTGCGTGCTTCTGAGCCTAGCACCTCTACTAATATTCCATCCACTACTGCAGACTCTATCACTCCATAAGAAGTCACCTATCAAGAGCCTCTCCATCAAGGTCCATGACTTCAGCTACTCCTAGGCCATCTACAACTGTAGTATCTAATTCCTTCAACATGTTCATTCTCACTATGGAGAACTTTATCCGGGTGTCTTTTAAAGCCGAAAATGCATACAAGATTACTAATATACTAACAAATTTTTTGGCGTATGTGAGCTGAGCCACATAAAAGACAATGACACCTCTATGGGAGTCTGTTTCCATATCACAACAACGGGTTACAACACGACTAGATGAGTTGGAAAAGAGGGTGATAGAGTTAGAGAAGAACACTCTACCAAGTGAGGTAAAACTTTTTTAGGCAGAATTAGACCAAGAACAAGCATACATCAAGGATCTCTAGTTGAGGAGTTGAATATTCTAGATATGTTGGCATACCACCGACAGTAAAGATTCCTACTGGAGTTTCTATTGTTAGCCTACTAGTTGAGACCACTCCTCCTCAAGACACAAATAAGATACTTAGGGAGGAGGGTGAAGAGGCATACGAGGAAGGTTTATAGGATTCCACTGAGTTCACTTTGGGTGGCCTGCCTCTAGATGAAGAAGAATAGGTGCAACTGGCCAGACAAATATCACACCCCAAACCCGACCCTGGCGTAATAAGCATCCAATATTAAGGAACCACATTGGAAGCACCATATAAAATAGTATCCACACAGTTTCCCCATCATTATTACTAATCCAATTATGTGTATAAAAATTAAGATAATTAATTATATAATATAAAAATAATATAAATGATGTGAATATTTGTCTAGTAGCTAAACAAAGCAGTATGCCCCAATAAGTTAAGTAATGACTCAAGTAATACCCACAACATGATATCTATATACAGAGTCTCTATGAAAGAATAACTAACTCGATATGTATCTTGAAATTCTAATAAAGTAAGTAAAATGGCTAATGACACCATGATCACACCCAAATTACACCTCGCAATGAAGTATAAAATGGTCGCTGTCAAATATAGTGACCAAACTAGGTTGGGGTCAAATCCCACAGGGAATAGGTGAGAAATAATTCATTAATAGTGAGTATTCAATCGGTAGTCATTATTTCGGGGGGGGGGGTGTTTACAATAAAAAGAAGTAATTTAAACAATGATTTCGATTGTATCAAATATGTGAGAAGAAACTAGGACTGTGTTCCCCATGGTTTCATAATATAGTAGGTCTACTTTATTAGTGATCTATCCAGGTGAATTTGATATAAAACTGACAATTAAGTTCATCTAACATCTCTCAACCTACATAAATGAATTTCACTCTAAATCCTCTCAAACTTTAGGTGTTTATATTTTGCCCTCGTCATAAGTTTTGGACTGACTATCCTAGATTAGAAATCAAGTCAATTAGATGAGGGTTGGTAGCCTCAAATTTCTATTGTTATTCTCCTTACTTACCTCCAATCTCTTTGGTTGAGCAAGTTGATGATATAAACACATTTTGACATTAGCAACCGCTAAAACTAATTAAAATGAAGAGAATAACAATACAATCATGATCACCATTCAAGAATCACTATTATATTTGCCTACATTCGTTAATCCATCATGATTCCCACAATCCTAGCTAATTAGTTTTGCTACTCATGCTTGAAGTTTCACGACCCGAACATAGGCCCGGATGGAGACACGGGACTAGGAGCCACGAGAGACTCCAAATCGACCTATGGCATGAACATACATCTAGCTCAATCAATAAAAATGGCAGGCTTAAAATAATAAATATAGTGGAAGTCTAAACATAACATAACATCAGAATTGGAATTCACATCATACATGACAAGCTGATTACTACGCAAAGCCTGAAAGCCTATAACTTATCTGATGGGTTGATGGGACAACACCCGTACTAACCCGACAAGTACGAAACTGAAGAGAGACATAACAACCATAGATACTGAATGTCCTCGGAGGATAAGGACTCACCAATGCTAGCTGGACAAGTTTGAGTGGGAGAGCAGAGGCCAAAGATGCTACTGAGAAAGATCCCTCGGACTTGTATCATGAGTTGATATAACATAGAGTATGCGGTCAGTACGTGGAATGTACCGAGTATGCAAGGTAAGTAAAACGGACAGTTACAATACATAAAAGTGCATAAGAATAGGACAACATGATCTTAACATAAATATCATAATGCAAACGTAAGGCTCAAGGTTTTCAAAACATTCGCAAATCATTCATAACCATAGTCATAAGAGAAAAACTTTATTAAAAATGACTTGAAACAAAATTTTTAATGATAACCATACATAAAACATGAGGAACCGTAGGAGATTCTTATAACTGACATAACCCATATGAGCACACATGGAGCCCGACCTGTAAACCCCTAGTCGGGAGGGTGTTCGTACCTTGCCAAGGGTAGAACCATGAAAATAGGCGTGATATCACCCATGAATGGCCCATTTGGGCAAAAGGGACAGTCACAAAGGAGGTCCCATCATGGCTACGTTGGCACGTAGTTTTGAAACTCGGGGTATTCTTAGACCCCGGTTCTACTCGGTGTTAAATACTACACCCAAAACATATATAGTGCTCATAGGATAATATACATGAGATTCATAGGCTAGTTAAAATCATGATAATCACAAGCATACTTGCAATATGTGAACTAGCCATGAAATAAGGTCCGTGAGTCGGTCAAAATCATAAATCCATAAATCATGAAGTTCATGCGTACTTGTAAAACATGGATATAATTGATATCTCATAAATCCATAATAAGTATTTGAGAGAAGTCATATCATAAAGCATAAATCATAGTTGGGTAAATCTAAATCAAGATCATAGCGAAATCATACTTAACTTTACATAAGAACATGCATAATTGGGCATAATTTTGTAGAAATTTAAATCCATAAATTTATAAATCGAAATAGTCATACAATCTGCCCATGATTCATAAAATATGCATTGATACATGAAGGAAATTAACCCATAGATAGATCATAAGGATTTCATAAGAGTTGGATAAAACCCCATAGTATTATTAATAGAATTTCATGAATTAGAGAGGATTTGGACATGGGTGTAAATGATTTCACCCGTTCATAACCCTATATACTTGAGAGAATCTGATTCTACATCTCCTCTGATTGCCTAAGGAAGAATTGAGCTTAATCACCTCTCTAGACTTCTACACTTGCATGCATGGATAGAAATAGCTTAGAATGAACTTACCTCTCTTAAAACTCAGTATTCATAGCTTAAAACGACGTAGTTTAGGCCTTAGGATCATAGAAATTACAGAAAGTCCCTTACTAAATTCGAAGAGAAAAACAGACTGCCAGTCCCGACGAGGGACTGGATGAGTCGTTGCCATGGACCACGACTCGTGGTTTGAGTCGTTAAGTGCACTGCCAAAGCTTTACCTAGAACTCACCACGGGTAACATCACGAGTCGTTACTGGTGACCACGACTCGTGGTCACCTCTCATCCTCTACACTACCAGAATAACCATGGGGGTCACCACGGGCGACGCCATGACTGTGGTGCTTCCAAACGAGTCGCGGTGAGGACCCGTTAGGTGCACTGTCCCATACATCCACTTCCTTCAGCAATCCCTGACCATGGGTGGCCTAACGACTAGTGGGGCTGACCACGACTTGTGGTCACACCCGTGGTCACCCCAACTTGAAAATTTCCAACAAGTCAAGCCTCCTCACCATGAGTCACTTAATGACTCGTGGTCATCCTTACGGGTAACAGGATGATTCGCTTTGTGAACTGGTGCAGAAAATTCTGTTTTCTCCGTTCAACTCCCAAGTTTGATCTTAGGGCTTTTGTGGTATAATAATATCTCCCCCTTGGGAACATTCGTCCTTGAATGTTGAAAATCATACAGAAAAGTAGAGAAATGCAATCATCATACTCAAATACTGATCGTATAAGCTGAAAACTGACAGAATGATTGAATCCAATTTGAGCTACATGACTGAACTGAATTCATGAATCATACATACGTGATTTTACATGAAAGAAACTGAGGTACATGAGCTGAACATGAAACTGAATAGAGTATTAAGGAGGAAAATGATACCTTTAGCTGAAACTGAACCGAAAGAGAAAAAATGCTGGTATTTATCCATCATATCGGCTTGGGCTTCCCACATAGCTCCCTTAACATTTTGATTCCTCCATAAAACTTTAACTGAAGCTACTTCTTTGTTTCTTAGCCTTCGAACCTGACGATCTAATATCTCTACCAGAACCTCATCAAAACTGAGGCTGTCCTTCACACCTATAGTCTCCTCCGGAACAAGTAGAGCTGGATCACCCAAACACTTCTTTAGGAGTGATGCATGGAAAACTGGATGGACTGAAGCTAATTCTTAGGGTAACTCCAACTCATTTGCTACCTTGAAAACCCGTTTCACAATCTGGTATGTGACAACATAACGGGGACTGAGTTTCCCTTTCTTTCTGAGCCTCATCACTCCCTTCATGGGAGACACCTTCAGAAATACCCAATCATTAAATTCGAACTCAAGTTCTCTCCTTCTCACATCTGCATAGGACTTTTGACGACTCTGAGCTGTCTTCAATCTATCCTGTATGAGCTATACTTTCTACATGGCCTCATGGACTGAATCTGGTCCTATCATGCAGCTTCACCGACTTCAAACCAACCAATAGGTGATCTATATCTCCGCCCATAGAGAGCCTCAAATGGAGCCATCTGAATGCTGGAATGGTAGCTGTTATTGTACGCAAACTCAATGAGAGAAAAATGATCATCCCAACTACCCTTGAAGTCAATCACACATGCTCAACATGTCCTCGAGAGTATGAATTGTCCGCTCATCTTGACCATCCATTTGCGGGAAAAATACTCTACTGAGCTTGACCTGAGTACCGAGTCCCTTTTGAAACGATCTCCAAGACTAAGAGGTAAACTGAGTACCTCTGTCTGATATGATGGACAAGAGAACTCAATGTAACCAAACTAGCTCTCAGATGTATAGTTTGGCATAATCCTCTGCTGAATCAGTGGTTTTTAGCAGTAGAAAATGAGCGAATTTGGTCGACCTATCCACGACAACCCAAATGGAGTCATACTGCCAACGAGTGCGAGGAAAACCTGTGATAAAGTCCATATTAATCTCCTCCAACTTCTAAGTAGGGATACTGATGTATTGTAGCACATCTCCCAATATTTGATGCTCAACCTTCACTTGTCGACAATTTGGACACTTAGCCACAAATTCTGCAATATCCTTCTTCATGCAATTCCACCAATAGACTTCCCATAGGTCACAGTACATCTTGGTGGCACCTGGATGTATCGAATATCTGGAACCGTGAGCCTCATGCAACATCCGATTTCTCAAATCATCACCGTCCGAGACACACAAGAGACCTTGATATTGAAGCACACCATCTCCCCTTTTGGAGAAGACCTCTACCTTCTGATTCTATATGGCTTCCTTTAAATTTACCAAAATAGTGTCCTCATCTTGTCTGGCTTTCGCATCATTCACCAAGGATGATTCTGACCCGTTCTGAACAATAATACCGCAATCGGTCGATCAACCAAATGAACTCCCAACCGTGCAAGCCAGTGCACTTCCTTCACCAGCTCCTTCTTCTCCTCATCTACATGGGGCACACTTTCCATAAAAAGCCTACTAAGAGCATTTTCTACTACCTTTGCCTTTCCCGGATGGTAAAGGACACTCATATCATAATCCTTGAGTAGCTCCAACCACTTCCTTTGGCATAGATTTAGGTCCTTCTGGGTAAACACATATTGTAGGCTCTTATGGTATGTATACACATCTACATGGACCCCGTACAAATAGTGTCTCCAAATCTTCAAGAAAAATACCACCAGCACCAATTCAAGATCATGGGCCATGTAATTATTCTCATGAACCTTCAGTTGCCTAGAAGCATATGTTATAACTTTACCATGCTGCATCAATACAGAATCAAGGCCGATCCTGGAAGCATCGTAATACACCACAAACCCATAGGTACTCTCAGGTAGGGTTAACACCGGTGCTGGGGTGAGTCGAGTCTTCAACTCCTGGAAGCTCCTCTCACAAGCATTTAACCATGGGAACTTCACTTTCTTCTATGTCAATTTGCTCAATGGCGCTACAATAGATGAAAATCCCTCAACAAACCTTTGATAATAACCAGCTAAGCCCAAGAAGTTCCTGATATCTGAAGGATTCACCGGTTTAGGCCAATTCTTCACCGTTTCTATCTTTTGGGAGTCCACCTTTATACCCTCACTTGACACCACATGGACCAAAACTACCACTGAGTTCAACTAAAACTTGCATTTTCTGAATTTAGCATATAACTGGTAATCCTTGAGAGTCTGTAGCACCACCCTCAAATGAGCGGCATGCTCCTCCTCGCTCCGAGAGTATATTAGGATGTCGTCGATAAACATGATCACGAACAAATATGGCTTGAATACCTTGTTCATCAAATCCATAAAAGTTGTATAAGCATTCGTTAGTCCAAAAGACATAACTACAAACTCATAATGACCATACCGCGTCCTGAAGGCAGTCTCCGGGATGTCACTCTCCCAAACCCTGAGCTGATGGTATCCGGATCGGAAATCTATCTTCAAAAAGCACTTAGCACCCTAAAGTCGGTCAAACAAATCATCAATCCTGGGAAGGGGATACCTATTCTTGATGGTGACCTTGTTCAATTGTCGATAATCAATACATGTACGAAGAGAAACATCCTTCTTTCGGACAAATAGGACTAGTGTTTCCCATGGGGATTTTCTCGGTCTGATGAAACCCTTGTCTAACAGGTATTTCAACTGCTCCTTCAACACCTTTAACTCAGTTGGGGCCATTCTATAATGAGGAATAGATATAGGTTGCATATCGGGAAGAAGGTCAATACCGAAATCAATCTCCTGCTCGGGAGGGATTCCCGGTAGATCATCTGGGAAGACTTCTGGATACTCACATACTACTTGGACTGACTGAATAGTCGGGGTCTCAGACGTAGCATCATTAACCCTAATTAGATGGTATACACAACCTTTAGAAATCATCTTTTTGGCCTTAAGGTAGGAAATGAAACGACCTACAGGAACAACTGAACTACCCTTCCATTCTAAGGCTGGCTCACCCGAAAATTGGAAATCTACCGCACGGGTTCTACAATTATCTGAGGCATAACATGCAAATAACCAATCCATGCCGAGGATAACATCAAAGTCGGTCATGTCTAACTCTACTAGATCTGTTGAGGTGACTTTTTGAAGGACTGTGACCAGGAAATTTCTATACACCCGTCTAGCTACAACTGAATCACCCACTGGAGTAGAGACTGAGAAGGGTTCTGACAAGATGTTGAGACTGACTCCAAATTGCTAGCCATGTAGGGAGTCACAAAAAATAAGGTATCCCCTGGATCTAACAATGCATATACATCAAGATGTAATACTTGTAACATACCAGTGACTACATCTAGGGAAACCTCCTGCTTCTGGTGGGACGCTAAGGCATAGAATCTGTTTTGGAACTGTCTGACACCTATACTAGTAGAAGCACTTTGTTGGAAGGGACGTGCCACCGGGGCTGCTGAACTAGCAGCTGGAATACCTGATCCATCATCACCTGATCTGGTTGAAGGGCAATCTCTAAGACTATGTCCAGGTTTTCCATACCCGAAGCAAGCATCTGAACTTAATAAACACCTCCCTGGGTGGTTCTTGCTACACTTCGCACAGGATGGAAAAGTGCGATCTCTTGAAATGCTCCCCTGGCCCCTCGAGCCTGATGCTCTACCCCTATGATCACGTCTGGATTAGGATAGGACACTAACTGATGATGGTGCTAGGGGTAAAGATCTCTAGTGGAACTGCTGACAGTGCCTACTAGGCCTCGGCTGGGAAAACTCGATGCTATCAGTCCTGGCCCTCTTGGACTCCCTCTCCCGCTCAGTCATCTATACTGCCTCCATCTATTGGGTATACAGGACTATTCGAGTAAAGTCAACATCCTGGAGAAGCATCGCGGCCTAGTAATCCCTGATCAAGGAGTCTACTATCTTGTGTATGAACCTGCTCATACGGGCCCTCTAATCCGCCACCAACTCAGGTACATACCTGGACAGATGTGTGAACTCCAAGGCATACTCCTGAACCGTCATCTTTCCCTGCTTAGATTCACAAACTTGTCCGCTTTTAGCTCCCTCATCTCCCGAGGGAAGAATCGATCAAGAAAAGCGACATGAAACTCATCCCAACTGACAGGGCCTGCTCCAACCACCCTACTATCCTTTCGCTATTTGAACCAAATGTGTGCAACCCCCTTTCACTGATATGAGGCCAAATCGGCACACTCCTCTCCGATCACCCCCATAATATGGGTGATCTTCAGAATCTCCTCAATGAAATCACGTGGATCCTCATCCACCTTCGATCCAAGAAACTCGGGAGGGTTCATCCTTAGAAAGTCTTTAACCCTCGCTGCTGCCGCATTCCCATTCTGTAGGACATGCACTACTGCCTGTTGGCTGACCTGGGTGGTCAAGGCTTGTGCTAGCATCTGAATGGCTACCCTGAATTCAGTGTGGGAAACTGGCTCTGGTGCATGGTGCTCATGGCTGGTAGGGCTTGTTGGTGCCCTTCTCCATTTTCATCCTCGTGACATTTCCATTTCCATTTCTTCTACCATTAACTCTATGGAGAGGAATGATTCTGCAAACGCGAATAACGAATTAGAAGGATAGAGAGAAATTTTACCGCACGACATAGATCATGAAAAAAGGAAATATTTCCTATATGTCTCGTAGCCTTTTCATCATAAGTGTGGTGCACTTCACACCATGAAAAGACTCTACTTAATGTGGCTTTTAGACATCCTAGGATGTTTCAAAACCTATTGCTCTAATACCAAGTTTGTCATGACCCAAACATAGGCCCAGATCGAGACATGGGATAAGGAGCCCCCGAGAGACTCCAAGATGACCCATGGCATGAACATATATCTAACTCGATTAATAAAAATGAAAGGCTTAACATAATAAATATAGCGGAAGTCCAAACATAACATAACATCAGAACTAGAATTCACATCATACATGACAAGCTGATTACTACGCAAAGTCTGAAAGCCTCTAATATATCTGATGGTTGATGGGACAACACCCCCAACTAACTCAACAAGTCTGAAACTGAAAATAGACATAACAACCACGGATACTAAATATCCTCGGAGGATGAGGACTCTCTGATGCTAGCTAGACAGGTCTGAGTGGGAGAGCAGGGGCTAAGGATGTTGCTGAGAAATATCCCTCGGACCTGTATCATGAGACGATACAACATAGAATATGCGGTAAGCACGTGGAATGTACCGAGTATGCAAGGTAAGTAAAACGGACAGTTACAATACATAAAAGTGCATAAGAGTAGGACAACATGATCTTAACATAAATATCATATTGCAAATGTAAGACTCAAGGTTTTCAAAACATTCGTAAATCATTCATAATCATAATCATAAGAGAAAAGCTTTAGTAAACATGACTTGAGACAAAGTATATAATCATAACCATACATAAATCATGAGGAATAATGGGAGATTCTTATAACCGACATGCCCCATTTGAGCACACATGGAGCCCCACCTGTAAACCCCTAGTCGGAAGGGTGTTCGCACCTTGTCAAGGGTAGAACCATGAAAAATAGGCCTGATATCACTCATGAATGGACCATTTGGGAAGAATGGATAGTCACAAAGGAGGTCCATCACCTCTCATCCTCTACACTGCCAGAATAACCAGGGGGTCACCATAGGCGATACCACGACTCCTGGTTCCCCAGTAAGTTGTAGTGAGGATCCATTAGGTGCACTATCCCATACATCCACTTTCTTTAGCCATACCTAACCACGGGTGACCTAACAGCTAGTGGGGCTAACCACGACTCGTGGTCACAACCGTGGTCATCCCAACTTGAAAATTTCCAACAAGTTAAGCCTCCTCACAATGAGTCACTTAACGACTCATGGTCATCCTGAAGAGTCACAGGATGACTCATTCTATGACCTGGTGCAGAAAATCCTATTTTCTCCATTTCAACTCCCGAGTCTGATCATAGGGCTTTCGAGGTATAACAAGAAGAAACAATAATAATATATGAATAAGAAGTTATTATGATTACTTACAAATAAGATGAAATTGTTTAAATAATTGTTGATAAGTAGAATCATAAGAACTTGATGTTTTTCTTCCAACAATGATATGAACATTCAACAACTCCAAAACTCTATGTGTCTTTTCGTGATTCTTCGTGAATCCCCTATTAAAGCCGTTCTAGGGGGTATTTGTAGTAGTAGGATTAATTTGTATCTCTCCTGCTTAACTAGGATTTGACTTTACATAAGCTGGCCCGGACTACCGGGTTTACATGACACACAACTCATAGCGGAGGTAAGGCTTCATGACGCGGGGCCCTCTATGTGGAGTAGTTGCTACACAACGTAGAGGTTGGTGCGGAGCTGGGACAGTCTTGCTCCTGCTCTTAAGTTTCACCAAGTGTACGACACCGAGCTCCTTGCGGAGGCGTGGCTCCATGACACCAACCTCTTCTTTGCTCTGAAACTTGTCTCTTTTTAGTTTCGAGTTGTCAACACTCGCTTTCAACACCAAATGAGTCAAATATTAGAATTTTCATCCTGCAAACATCTAATCATGTGTTTTAGCTTCTTTTCACAAATATTACATAAAACCAAGGCAATCACATGACATTTATTCTCAAAACATAGCTAAATAAGGGCAAAATATGATAAATAAGTGTGTAAATATGCCCAACATCACCACTCTATACTTAAAACTATTGTTCATCATCAAACAATCTACTTTTCCAACTCAAAGTTCGACCATAAAACTCACTTCCCGAAATGGTCTACTTACACTCAAGCTCATTAGATACCTTTACAATGATCCACTATCCACTCAATCATGTATATTTAATTAATATTCAAAGGTCATACGTCCAAATCACCTAGTTTCTAGAACTAACTCAACAAGATATATTCAGGCCAACATGAACATGTGTAATCTAACAGTCAAAGATACACCAAAATTTTACCATTATGTTCCCCTCACCATTTAGAGATATGCCCCCTCGCTCACATGATGCATAATTGGTCGTGGGCGCATTTACATGTCCAAGTGCCATTGTACACCCATATTCTAGCTTACTTTATACTTTAATTCAATTATAATCTCATGTATTTTGATTAAATTGTGTCAACAAGTGTGGTTAGTTTTCTTTGTAGAAGAAAAATTGCTAAATAATGGAGTTTAATTTGAGGATGAGGAAGAGAGGTCATGTCACGGAGAAAAGTTCAACTTGAATGCATGTTGATGCCAAAACTGTGGGCTGCTGCAACATGGCCAAGTCACGCTAGGAGATGGGTGCGTTCATGGTCGTGCCACACCAAGGGCCTCGCATCTACAAGTATATCAGCAGTAGGCTTTCGCGTCTAGGTCGTGTCACGTCAAAAGTTTGGCGCGTTGAAGACCGTGTCACATTAGGCTACTTTGCACACAAGCTTGCTTATCTAGTGCATGTCCGCGACAAGCTCGTGCCATTGTGCTGCCTTGGCACCTTGAAGATCATGCCACACCAAGGGTTGTGCAGAAAAATTCCTTATACAGTGGGCCTGCACGTCTAGGCACGCAGGCACATTACTGTGTTCACTAGTGTGGCACGTTAGGTGCAAAATGACGACAAAAATCTTCCATCTATAAATAGGACACTTACTAGTTTTTTTTACAAGAAGAGATGAAACATGTCATTTTTGGAGAACACAGCTGGAGGAAGAATGAAGGAAACAAGGCTCAATTTAGGGTTCTTTTCCTTTTCCTTTTCACTCTTGTTTTATTACATGAACTACATGACAATTGTAAGTTCGTGTAAAACTATGAGTGGCTAAGTCCCTCATTCTAGGGTTGAGGCCACAACCATGAATGTATGGCATATTCTTACTTTGGTTGGTTATTTAGCGTATTTGATTATTCTTGCGGTCTTGTTTATACTATTTTAATGCTTAATCACCATTAGAATAAATCTTTAATTTTTATGCAAACCTAAAAGGAGAAACACTAGAATAGAGTGAAGTGTGTATGGAGTGAGTTCTTGTCTTCGGACTCAATTCACATTTAGATAGAAATATTCCTAATATGCTTCACTTGGTTATAAAATGGGATGATGTATAAATATGTAGAATTAGGTTGTCACATCACTACTCAACGATGTAGTGTTGAGGTCAACTTTTGTAGACTATTAGAGGTTCGAAAGACCATGATCATGTCATTAACCCCATAAATCAACAATCAAGGTAAGTTAATTGACCAATGTGAATTATAGATATACATAAATGTAGGCCTCGACCCTGGAATCCTACCAACTATTGTCTACAACACTTACATGTTTATTTTAGATATCTACAAACAAAACAAAAATTCCTTGGGTACACTTGCACTTGTGAAAGTTGATAGTACTGCTTAAATTTAGTTATTCTCTAAAGTCTCAAGTCGCTGTGGGTTTGACATTTGGCTCAAAGAAGCCACTTTATTACTTTCACGACCGCGTACACTTGCGTGTGCGTTTGGGTGCAATATATTTTTGGCACCGTTCTGGGACCTATAAATTAGTGAATATCTACTTTTAGTGTATTGATTTATTTTCTAAGTGTTGACAGCTTAGTCTTAGTCATCAGTTTTGCCAGGGTAGGTTGGTCCTTGCAGCAAGATGAAAATGGATAGTGAGTTGGCAGAACTATACCCTAAACTTGAAAGAAGGTTATGTTAGCTAAGAAGAGAGGTTACTACTCTCTATCCCAACCAACAGGTTTAATAGGATGAGGTTGTTCCAGTAGAGATGGCGGCTAGACCAGTCTGTGAAGTGACAATCCCACTTGTGATCAATGTCACCTCTAGCATCCGCAGATCGGAATCAGGGAGACAATTTGAGCTAGAGCAAAATATGGTGCAATTATTCCACACAAGTGCACAGTTCATAGGTCTCACCCATGAGGATCCACAACAACATTTGTAGAACTTTTTGGAGATTAGTTGACACTTTTATTCTCACAAGAGTGTCAACAGACTATGTGCGACTCACCCTTTTTCCATTCTTATTGTTGGGAGAAGCAAAGAGGTGGTTGAAGGAAGAAGCACTAAATTCCATTAAACATGGAACGATCTTGCAGGAAGTTCCTCATCAGATTTTTTTCCATTTGGAAAAATTGCAAGGCGAAGGAGTGAGATTCTAAGTTTCAAGCAGAGGCTAGACAAAAATTCAAATCTTTCTTCGGAGATCTCTTCTCAGAGACTGCCCTCATCACTAGCAGACCAATAAGGTGTTGGCACATACATTTGTGGAAAGACTTGACCCACATGAAAAAATCTTTCTTGATTCTATAGTAGGTGGTCACGCCTTAGATGTATGACGAGTTGTGCACTTTGTTAAATTAGATTGTATAGGGTAGTCTAGAGTGGCATAGTGATGAATCAAGGGGCATGAGAAGAAAAGTTGCTGGAGTGTTAGGGATTGACAATGTTAATGCATTGGCATCTTAATTGGCTTCTTTCCAAAATTAGATGATGACACATACACAAGTACATATAGTGCAACTAGCTCAAAGCTGGGGTGAAATATATGGGAGAAGTGGTCATTCTGTAGAATTATATGGAGCAAATCCAGAGTAAGTAAATTTTATGGGTAATGTATAGAGAGGGAATCAGAACTATGGGAACATCTACAATTGAAACAGGAAGAATCATCCTAACTTCTCATGGGGTGGAAATCAGAGGCAGAGTAATAATCTTCAGCAGCAGCAACAGTGTAATCAAGCTGATGCCAATCAAGCAACATTGAGAGATGCTGAAATAATTATGGCTAACCAATCACAAATGGCATGTGACCAAATCAAGATGGCAACTGACCTAAAAAATCAACAGTTAGCCACAAATACTTCGGAGAAGCAGATGGGGCAGTTAGCTGCAACTCAAAATACCATGCTTTAAGAAGGTTTGCTAAGTGACACCTATCCAAACCTGAGGCAGGTTATGGAAATCAGTTTGAGGAGAGGGAGAGAGTTAAACGAAGCACCGATAAAATAGAAAAAGAATGAGGTACAAGATGAATTGACTAAACCAGGCCCATATGCAGATAAGGAGAATCCAAGACAGTTGCTGATTATATTACACATCAACAGAGCATCTAGTGAAGAGACTAACACCACAATTCCCTCAAAGGTTCCAGAAAAGGAAGAAGGATGCATGCTTCAAAAAGTTCTTTGATATTTTTAAATAACATCACATGAGCCTTCCTTTAATTGATATTTTGCTAGGAATATCCAAGTATGCCAAGTACTTGAAATATATGGTGTCAAATAAGAAGAGGTTGTGGATCTGAAAATGGTGGCACTCATTGAGGAGTGTAGCTCAAGGGTGATGAGCAACCTTTCGAAAAAGCTCAAAGATCCTGGGAGTTTCACCCTCCCAATACAAATTGGTGGAAGTGAGCTGATGTATGCGCTGTATGATTTAAGGGAAAGTGTAAACTTGATGCCCCTATCCTTATTCAATACTCTTGGTTTAGGAAAACCAAGGCCCTTCAGAGTAGTGCTACAACTGGTTGACAGGTCAAGAGAGGTTCTGAAAGGAATCATTAAGGATGTGCTCACTAAAGTGGGTAAGTTCGTGACCCCTGCAATTTTATTATCCTTGATTATGAGAAGATGACAGGGTACCAATCATACTAGGACATTTATTCTTGAGAACTAGTGGAGCTTTGATTGATGTCAGAGACAGCAAATTGAAAATAAGAGTCAATGATGAAGAGGCAAATTTCAGAGTGTACAAAGTGCTCAACACACCGTCACACTACAGGATCTATGTATGATCACTGAGGTGAAAGAGGATGAGTGTGGAGTGGAGGAGTGCAGGCTGAGAAACACTTATGTGAATGTTCTCATTGAATGGCAAAAGGCTAATGTAGAATAAATTCCCAAGATGGAGAGGGAATTTGAGCCTGTGTCAAATGGACTGAAAGGTGATCTTGGTTGGGATGTGAAGATGAAAAAGAGGGAAAGGGTCAACGTTCCCTATAAAGTTAAGAAGAGAAGAAGGTTGAGCCTGAAAAGGAAGAGAATAAGAACATCTTGAGGGAATGTAACTCATGTCGTGTGTTCGGTTGGTTTGTTGGGGTTATAAAACCGACACGCAAGTGCACGTGGTCGAACAAGTAGTAAGTGGCTTTAGTAAGCCAAGTATCGATCCCTCAGAGACTTGGGATAACTGCAATTTGCTCAAGTATACTATATTTTTACTTCTAATTATGCTGACAACTAAATAACCAAAAATTGAATAATTTGTTTTATAAATTTTATACTAAACGACAAACAATTATCTACTTTGAATTTGGACTATGGATAAAAGCATGCTGAGGTTAAAGAACATGTAATGAAACTGATTATCATCATAAATTGGTTAATCTTTTCTTCCAGTTGCTAGCCAAGAACAATTGCCAAGAGATTAAAACTCTCGTATTTAATCTCACTTAAGAATCATGAACCATCCATCTACATTTCTGTGATCAAATGCAATTCATGTTCTAGCCATACAATTCCGGTTCCTAAATTGACTAATACAACTTTCAAGTATATTTCTATCAGGAAAGCACATCAAAACTCAATTTTCCCAATTCAAGTAAAGAACAATATCCTATTAATTCACAACTTTCCAATTTCGTGCTCTCTCGAGTGAAATCGGACTTTTTAGATGTACATTAATGTAGGCCACACACCAATGCAGTAGAAACAAGAATTAATAGAACAACATGGAGGAAAAAGATGAAAAACCATATAATTAATAATCAAGATTCATCACAAGTGTTCATAACCTCAGCAAGGAAGGGAATTAGCCACTCATTTGTGGATTAATCATCCTAAAACAAGTGTTAATCATACAAACAATTGAATTAGAGAAGAAAGAAAGAGAGAAAAAACCCTGAACTTTTCATCCCTCAACTGCCTGTAACCCACATCCTTGCTCCACCAAGTCTGAATTATGAAAAATACACTTAAGTGTTCTATTTATACTAGTGGGAATTTTTTCCGGAATAATGAGCAACGTGTCACGGAGTGCATCGCGGAGCACTGCCTCCATGACACGCCGTGAACGCGGACCCTTACTGGAACTGGGGGTCCGGGAAATCAAACACCAACGTGGCACGACGTGCAACGCGGAGGCTAGCTACCGTGCCACGGAGCAGTCGCGAACCTCCACTGGAAATTGATGAATTTTCACCCTCCAGGAAGAATGCCTCCGCGATGGTAGCGTGACACGGCTCCATCGCGGAGCCCCTTTAATTCATGCAGTCCTACGCCTTTTTCCTTGCTCGCATCCAAGTCCAACTCCGATATCATCCAACATGCATTTTAGCTTCCCGAAATCACATTTTACCTACAAAACAATGCTAATCATGTTGGTTAGTATAAATTCACATTTTATTACCAATTACATGAAAACGTATACACATTGCTAGATAAACAAGGCAAAAATGATACTTTTGAGTATCACTTGGGCATATAAATCTGCCCAAGATCACTTACCCCACACTTAAATCCTTGTTCGTCCTCGAAGAACAAACATACAATTCATGCAATTTACATCCCAACCTTCGCTACTATGGTGCGACAATTTAAGCTACGGTCATACCGATCATTCAATATTGCGAATCATCAAGAAAACATGCATGGTCTTAACAATGCAATGACCTTCCATACATTAAGACTTCCTAGACTTTAAGAATCAACTCTCCATATCGGCAAACTCATGCAAATCAGCTAATCAAGATATCCGACATGAAAATCAATCTTTCATCAAGCATGTGCCCTCACAACTCAAGAGAATCTCCCCCCTTTTTGCTCATGTGACACATAAACATTCAAGTAGGGGCATGTAAAAATAATTTCACTCTCTCTCCCAAAAGAATTCACATGCATCATGTCATGACCCATAAGCTTGCCCTTAGTGTATTACTCCACTAATATAAAGAAATGAAATGTAAGATCACATAGGACTTTAATGGGTTATAATGGAAGCTATGGAACTAGTATATATTGGATTAGCCAATAATAGCCACTAGCATACTTAAGCGCCTTTTCAACACATTCCCATCAACTCATGGACATTGTTTCTCTCTTTTCCTTTTTCCGTCATCCCATTCTTGATGATCTACTTTAGTATGGCCCATTTCATTAAGCACACTTGACACAATAACAAAGGTTATTCATGCACCTTCATTATCATTTATTTATAGCAAGTGCACTTTCAACCTTTTCTTTTCTTTCCTCACTCTGCTTTTCTTTTTCTTTTCACCATTCTCACTCTTTTACACTTTGGGAACATTATTTTCTCTTCTTAAGCGCTTAAGAGTTTTGTATAGACTTTACGGCTAATGAAAAGAAAGAATTAAGCTCGGTTTATACTTTTTGGGCACAAGAAAGAAATAATCGGCTAAAGGCTCAAAGGGCTGACTAGGGTATACAATCACAGACAGGGGGAGTATGACAAGAAAAAAAAATAGAAACTCTAGGTTAAAACAAAGAAATGCCTACATCCTTTCCTACAATACACCTCCTTCATTTTGTTTTATACACACACCGGGCAAGTTCTAGACACTTCACAATAGTATGGAATATCAACACCTTACTTCACACTTTATGCACATGCTCGATTCAAGATGTATTCACAGACTCTTCAATTAGCTAATTACATGAATTCAAACATTAAGCCTCAATCACACCGAATCGAACTCTACAGCCTAGGTATCTCAACATATTTACAAGATTGCATGCTGATCGTGGGAAAAAATAGCATGCCTGAGTGATGCTTTATACCTTAATTTAGTCTTGTTTATCTAAGTTATTTTATACATTTTCATGTGATTTTATGTAAATGTGAATATATGCTAACCAACATAATTAGTCCTTGTTTTTGAAGGTTAATAATGAATTTGGGGAACTAATTCATGATTTGGTGAAGTGGAGGAATGGAATCAAGAGCAAAACGTGAAAGTCAACAAGAAAACATGCAATAACTGGCACCCTGCGCGATAGGGGTCGTGGCACGCTGCCAACGCGGCAACACTTGGCCAAAAATTGCATTTTTTGGCACATTCCAGTGAGGGTACGCGTTACCAACGTGTCACGGAGGTCAAGTAGGGCGTTCAGCTCCATGACAAGTTGCTGTTCCACCACAGGCCAAATTTTGCAATTTTTCAGCATAGTATAAATTGAACCCTTAGCTCCTAAAATCATTTAGTCACGATTTTATTCTGGAAAACTACCTAGGAGTGAAGGGAGAAGTGGGAGAACTCATCTAGGGTTTATCAAATTCCCTTCTCATCTACCAAATTCATGTAAGTATGTTAGTTTAGTATTAGTTAATTGTAGTTTTACGAACATGAATGGCAAGAACCCTTCCTCTAGGGTTGAATCCATGAATTATGATTGTGATTTTATGAAATTGTTTTGGAATTAAGTTATTGATTGTTGTTTTCGTCTTGCATTCTGGATTGTTGGTTGTTTTTATGATTGATCACCATGAAAGCATATTTGTTAGCTTGAGTAATAGCTTGAGAAAGCATTACCTAGGTCAGGACATGAGAATGTGAGGAGCATGTTTGTATCTCGGGAGAGATTTTTGTGTCAGGATAGAAATATACCTAACACCGTGCTTGGTTGAGACACGGGGGTTATGAAAGACCAACTTGGGATGTCACATCACCACTCGAAGAAGTAGTTGTGAGGCTAAGTTGAGTTAAATGGTTAGACGCACGAAAGTCCCTAATCGTTTCCCCGTAAACCACAACATAATTGATTGCCCGCGACTAGAAATTAAACTCCTCGCTCACAATGATGCAGTGAGGCTAGATTGTCGTGTTTAGAGGCTCGAAAGACCATAAACATGCAATTCTAATTATGTGAAATAACAATTGATAGTTCCATGCTTAACCCATTGCAAATCGTAGTATCGCATGATTAATTGGTTTTAACTCTATGTTGCTCCTAGAGTAATTTCAGAATACTTCGTTGACCCAAACTTAGACTTAATTAATCTCGATCGAAAATGTCTATAACCAACACTTGAGGTATTTAAGATCACACTAGAAATGGATAGTTAGAGGAATGGGTCTAGTCCTTGTGGGTTCGACAATCCGGTTCTTAAAAAGAGCCACTATATTACTTGCACGACCCGTACACTTGCGGATGCGCGAATCGGGCACGTCACATAATTTCATACGAATCACCTTTGCATTTTGAATATCAGGCACAACACGCAACCAAAAATTCACAACCATATAGTAACTACAGGTTCCTGGATGCAATCCACCAAAGAAAAAAACTGAAAATAAATTAAAATAAACTACTCCTAACGACTACATTTCCCTTAAGACGGTCGTCATCCATCCATCATAGGGAATGGTCACTAACTATGACGTCGGTTCAATGGGACCATTCTCGGTAAAAGAACCGAAAACAAACGCCGAGAAACCCAAAATAAAAAAGTTGAAAATTTTTTGCAAACCATCGATCATTTCGATAGAAAAATTATTTACAAAAATATTTACAAAATCAGTTGGCAACAATTCAACAACACACATCAATTCCACAAATATTTACAGATACAGAACAAATTGAAAATTCACAAAAACACAGGGAAACATAACATACAAAAATACAGAGGAAAACATACAAGCAAACTAGCCCAGCCCAGCACCTAACTACTCCCACCCCACACTTAAACCGAACACTGTCCCCAGTGTTCACAAAAATTAAATAGCACAAAATCGGGTGGTGGAACTCCCTGATCAGTCAAAGTATTCCATTTCTTCATCAGGTGCTGCTGCCTCATCTCCCATGTCCGAGTCGCCTCCGTCATCATCATCGGACTCCACATCGGAGTCCTCCCGATGTGTCTCCTCGTCCGTGGGGATGTCATCATCAGTGGGCTCTACAAAGGCTGGCCCTACTCGGCATAGAGCCCTGGCGTTTTCACCAAACGGGTAATCTAGCTCGAGCTGCCATAGCTCCTCCTCCGTGGCTGGTCTCCCACCGATCCTTAGCTAGAGCATTTGCATCCCATACATCTGCGCCATGTACTGGTCATCATGAGCATGTCGCTCGCCAAGTGTCAGCACTGGCCCGTGGGTGGTGTCAGGAGCCTTAGTTTTGGTCACATCCAAGGCCCGCCGCTCCAACTGCGGGATATAATCGAGGGCCTCCTCCTCAACATCGAGGCCCCGGAGAAAGGTGGTGAGTAGTCCACCAAACCCATACCTGTGGCCCTGGTGCAATCGGGCTCTCTTCATGGCGGATATAATGACTGCCCCGACATTAATCTCCAACCCTTTCATCAGGGCGTACACCAGGCAAACACGGTCCCGGGTCATATCAGTCATGTGTACCCCCGGGATTAGGCACGAGCAGACTATCTTCAGCCAGATTCGGGCTTCCCTGTTCATCTGAGAATATGGCAGAGTCTGGTGGTAGCCCCTTTCCTTGTGCCTGCTCCATCTAGCTGTAGATCGGGCCCCACACAGTGTGCGTCTGATGTCGGCATACGGTGGGGTAATGTTCAGCTATCTAAGGACGTGGGCATCTGTGTCCCGCGCTCCTATGATGGCATTGAGCTGGTGGGGCTCCAGAGTGACTATCTGCCCTTTGATTTTGATGGTGTGACTTCTTATTGACGGGTTCCAATTTGCATAGAACTCCCGGACCAGGTGCAGGTTGCATTCTTTGGGCTCCTCTAATATGAAACTTAGCCCAGCAGCCTCGATCAGTTGAACTATTCCGGGGAACTCCTGTGCCAATGGCTCCCGTGCTATATGCTCCTCGGGGAAATATTTGTTCTCTTTATGCTTTGCGTACCACTTTTTCCCCTCGTCAGTCACCCATCTCGTTCCATATTGGCGGCGCTGGCCGTGTGGAACTGCTGGTGCAGCTGGGACTGCTGTGCCCAGTCTGAGTCGCTTTCTTCCGGTGCCTGAAGTTGATGCACCCTTCCCTTTATTTTGCCTGCTTGCCATTTTGCCTGTCAACACAAGTTAACAATCGCAATGTTAAGCTAAATAAATATTAACTTCGGCTAAGGTCGGGTTACGCTAAATTACCCCACACTTAGTCCTTAGTTACAGTTATACCCTATGGCAAGAATAACTTTATTTACACAAAACAACCAGCTATACAATCATGCTTAGTGCGTTTAAAAAGAAATTTCGATGGTATAACTTCTGCGTACTACTCAGACTTTGTACAGCTAATCACAATCACTACCATCGCAAACATTTTAACCCTCGCACTTAGCAAAGAAAAACAAAGACACAAAAATAACAACAAAAATTTATATACATTAACCTGTCCAACCAACCAAATACAAACAATTTTCAACATTTACCCCAAACCAGAGAATTCGTCATCTATTCACATCCTAACACTTTGTACAACGACTCATCTCATTCAACACGTACCACCCGGCATACAATTCATGATTTCAATACATTTCTAACTTCAAATTCAACAACAAGCCCTAGAATTGATTTCTTCCATCAAATTCGAATAATTTATGCAATTAACAAGTTCAAACAATCAAAACGATATTTCGAACATTTATCAATCAACAAATAACTCGAATTCATGCTTAATTTCGACTTAGGGCTAATTAGTTCACCTCCCATGCTTAAAATCAAAGAAAATCGACAAAAACTTGAGAGGGAATTGGAAAACATACCTTGTAGTTGAATAATCGAAGAAAACTCGGTAAATTGTTGCCTTAAGACGTGGCACGTTGGTGGGAGAGGGGTTTTGGGACGTTTGGTCGCGGAGGAAAATGAAAATGAGGGGAAAAAGGAAAGAATTCGGGGTTTAAAAGGTAGAAAAACACGCGGGTCACCCGGCAACCCGGTGTGACCCGTCGCGATATACAAGGCAACATGTCACGGAGTGCATCGCGGTGCACTGCCTCCGTGACACAGAGCCATCGCGACAGCATACTGGAAATTTTAAAATTTTTGGGTTATACCTCAACGTGTCACGGAGGGTAACGCGGAGGTCCTCCTCCGTGACACGGAGCTATCGCCCCAGCTCACTGTCTTCTACATTTTATTAATTTTTCATACCTCGCCTTTTCCTTCATGATTCCGTGCACATTTTTCTCCGTTTGACCTGAAAATCATCTCACTAAATAAAATTGGTTAGAATAATAGGTTTCACCTAACTAAAAATAAAAAATACTAACTAAAACAAAAAATTTTGTAATCAATCAAGAAAAAGAAAAAGAAAAATCTATTCACACTTTACAAAATGAAAGAAAAAAATTTTCACGGGTTGCCTCCCGTGCAGCGCCTGGTTTACCGTCGCGGCTCGACGTCATTTAAGCTCAATTGTCCGCTAGGGTGATGGACGATTTCTCTCGATCACTGTCCTCCCCCCAGTAGTGCTTACACCTATTCGGTGGTCTTCCCATTAACTCTCGGGAATGCTTCATCTGCTTAGCATTACCATGATCAATCACATTGATCACCGAGAGTTCTTCATGCACCATCGAGAGCTTGGGTGCTTTATACACATCGAACACCTCTACCTTGTCATGTGCTCGCATTATCAGTTGCTCCGCAGCTACGTCGATTAATGCTTTCCTGGTTGCTAAGAAGGGTCGTCCCAAAATAAATGGGACTTCCGCGTCTGGTTCAAAATCCAGAACAATAAAATCTACCGGGAAAATTAGGGAGCCAACTTGCACTAGAACATCCTCAACAATGCTATCCGGCCTAGCTAAGGATCGATCTGCCAACTGCAAGATTATGGTTGTAGGTATAGGACTCCCTAGACCCTACTTTCTGAATACCGAAGATGGCATCAGATTTATGCTCGCTCCCAGGTCACACAATCCACGAGCTCGGATGCTCTGCCCAATAGTAAGCTGGATAGTAAAACTTCCAGGGTCTTTTAGCTTTGTGGGCAATCTATTTTGGATCCGGGAAGTGCACTCCTCCGTTAAAGCCACCGTAGCATACTCAGTCAAATGACTTTTGTTGGCCACGATGTCCTTTATGTATTTGGCATATTTAGGCACTCCCTGCAAGACATCAACAAGAGGTAAGTTAACATGTACCTGTTTAAGCACCTCCATGAATTTCTTGAAACATGCCTCCTCTTTGTGTTTCTTGAGTCGTTGAGGGAACGGGGGTGGAGGTCTTTCTGATTCAGCTTCTTTAGTCTTCCCCCTTTCCGAACTTTGCTCCCCCTCAACTTCTGCTGCTCCCGAGTGTTGAGGTGGTCTTTCTGGTTCCACCTCCTTCAGCTGCAAACCACTCCTTGTGGTCACTGCATTTACCTGCTTGGGATTTGGATCCGTGTCGCTTGGCAGTCCTCCTCTAGGCCTTGTATTTTGGGCACTAGCAAATTGCCCAAATTGATACTCAAGAGCCTTGGTAGCTAACTGATTGTTTTTCATTTCGGCTGCCAATTTCACATAGTCAGCCTGCAATTGAGCTTGGTTAGCTATCATGGTCTTGAACATCTCCTCAATGCTGGGTGATGGTGGTGGAGGAGGTGCATTGTTATTTCTGAATTGAGATTGGTAGTTCTGTTGCCCTCCTTGATTCCTTTGCATACCCTGACCCGAACTTTGGCCTTGATGGTTGTTGCTACCCCATGAGAAGTTAGGATGATTCCTCCAATTTGAATTGTAGCTACTACCATACTGCTGATGATTTCTTTGTGCATTACCGACAAAGTTAACTGAATCAGGATTTGCTCCACAGCACTCAGCTGAGTGCTCACTGCTTCCACACACTTCACACCACAATTGCTGGACTGCATTAACTGGAGCTGACGGCTGGTTCAAAGTCATGTTGCTGAAGTGGTTGTTCAATTGATTTAGCAAGGCATCTATCTGTGCAGCGATAGTTGTAAACCCATCCACTTCAAGCACTCCTGCTACTTTCCTTGCCCCACCTCGTGATGAATCAGCATTCCATTCTGGATTGCCCTGTGAAATCCGGTTTAGCAAGGTATACAGCTCCTCATAAGTCTTTTCCAGCGCTTGCCCTCCAGCTGCTGAATCTAGCAATATTTTGGTGTGGGGTTCCAAACCCTCAATAAATGTGTGCACCAACACCTCATTGGACTGATGATGATGAGGACAGTCCCGCAACATGGATTTAAATCTCTCCCAGGCTTGATATAAATTTTCTCCCTCCCTTTGTTTGAAACTCAGAATTTGACTTCTAAGTCTTGCTGTTTTACCAGAGGGAAAAAACCTTATCAAGAACTTTCGTGCAAGATCATCCCACGTTGAAATAGAATTTGGTGGCTCAGCTTTCAACCACCTCTTGGCTTCTCCGAGTAATGAGAACGGAAATAATGTAAGACGAACATAATCAGGTGACACTCCAGCGGGTATGTAAGTGTCACTTATCTCCAAAAAGTTTTGGAGATGCTGTTGTGGGTCTTCATGAGGGAGACCGGTAAATTGCCCGCTTGTGTGCAACAATTGCACCATATTTTTCTTGAGTTCAAATCTCCCTCCAGGCTCTGGTTTGCGGATACTGGATGTAACATTATTGGCATGTGGGATTGCCACCTCGCGAACCGGCCTTGCTGCTGCTTCTTCGGGCACTAACACTGCCCTCACAACCGGTGGATTCTATTGCTCCATAATGGTCCGTCTGAGCAACTGCAGCTTCCTTTGTAGAGCTTCTCTTCTCTTACTGTGAAATATACGTTCAGGCTCTATATAAGATTCCACCAGCTCTTTGTCTCTTGCCAGTGTTCAAAGCAATTAAGTTTGCACAGGCTAAGACCAAGTTTTCAACACTTAACAAAAGAAAATACAGTAAAATTAACACTTAAAACAAATTCACCAATTGCCAAGTCCCCGGCAACGGCGCCAAAAACTTGTTCGGTTGGTTTGTTGGGGTTATAAAACCAACACGCAAGTGCACGTGGTCGAACAAGTAGTAAGTGGCTTTAGTAAGGCAAGTATCGATCCCTCAGAGACTTGGGATAAGTGCAATTTGCTCAAGTATACTATATTTTTACTTCTAATTATGCTGACAACTAAATAACCAAAAATTGAATAATTTGTATTATAAATTTTATACTAAACTACAAACAATTATCTACTTTGAATTTGGACTATGGATAAAAGCATGCTGAGGTTAAAGAACATGTAATGAAACTGATTATCATCATAAATTGGTTAATCTTTTCTTCCAGTTGCTAGCCAAGAACAATTGCCAAGATATTAAAACTCTCGTATTTAATCTCACTTAAGAATCATGAACCATCTGTCTACATTTCTGTGATCAAATGCAATTCATGCTCTAGCCACACAATTCCGGTTCCTAAATTGACTAATACGGCTTTCAAGTATATTTCTATCAGGAAAGCACATCAAAACTCAATTTTCCCAAATCAAGTAAAGAACAATATCCTATTAATTCACAACTTTCCAATTTCGTGCTCTCTCGAGTGAAATCGGACTTTTTAGATGTACATTAATGTAGGCCACACACCAATGCAGTAGAAACAAGAATTAATAGAACAACATGGAAGAAAAAGATGAAAAACCATATAATTAATAATCAAGATTCATCACAAGTGTTCATAACCTCAGCAAGGAAGGGAATTAGCCACTCATTTGTGGATTAATCATCCTAAAACAAGTGTTAATCATACAAACAATTGAATTAGAGAAGAAAGAAAGAGAGAAAAAACCCGGAACTTTTCGTCCCTCAACTGCCTGTAACCCACGTCCTTGCTCCACCAAGTCTGAATTATGAAAAATACACTTAAGTGTTCTATTTATACTAGTGGAAAATTTTCCCTGAATAATGAGAAACGTGTCACGGAGTGCATCGCGGAGCACTGCCTCCGTGACACGCCGTGAACGCGGACCCTTACTGGAACTGGGGGTCCAGGAAATCAAACACCAACGTGGCACGACGTGCAACGCGGAGGCTAGCCACCGTGCCACGGAGCAGTCGCGAACCTCCATTCGAAATTGATGAATTTTCACCCTCCAGGCAGAATGCCTCCGCGATGGTAGCGTGACACGGCTCCATCGCGGAGCCCCTTTAATTCGTGCAGTCCTATGCCTTTTTCCTTGCTCGCATCCAAGTCCAACTCCGATATCATCCAACATGCATTTTAGCTTTCCGAAATCACATTTTACCTACAAAACAATGCTAATCATGTTGGTTAGTATAAATTCACATTTTATTACCAATTACATGAAAACATATACACATTGCTAGATAAACAAGGCGAAAATGATACTTTTGAGTATCACTTGGGCATATAAATATGCCCAAGATCATCGTGCTGTGACGTCAAATCAGGCGCTGCTGGGAGGAAATCCAAGTTGTACCAACGGTAAAATTCTTTTTCTTCTTTTAAATTTTGTTTCTCATAATGTCGCTCATGTTTTTATTTTTTTATTTCAGTTTGAAGGGAAATCTGAGTACTCACTTAAGTGAATCTAGGGAGTATGATAAATCATGAGTGTGGGGTCACTGACCGTTGTGATAAAAAAGTTAATTATAACATGTTGCTAACTAGGCCTAGAGGCCTCAGGAAGTATTCCTAACCTTTATTTTACTTTTAATTAATGCTTTAAGAACGTAACTTGATTTTAAGTGTGGGATAAGGGAATTTAAATTTTTTTTATGTTTGTTGAGTGTGAAGTATGTGTTTAGTTTGAAGTTATTTTATCTGAAAGCTTAAGTAGAGCAAACTTCACCTACCCCTTGATTTTTCTTTTTGGTTCTTTTCTGGAGGGCCCTTTGAATGGAGAATAATTTTTAATTTTTGTGAAAATTTTACTTTTAATCGTAGTAGGGACTCTTTCCAACTATGGATGGATGACGACCATCTTGAGGGAACAATAGTCTAGGATCTTTTAGAACCATTAACTGGTTGAATGCTAGGTGATTCTGTTAAGTGCTACACATGACTGAAAGATACAAGTGATTTTAAATTTAGAAGCATGTTATGTAAATTGAAACACCTCGGCTCATGAACTTGACTCTTGTATGATTTGTGCATAATTTTGAACTCGTGTGGTTAGCTTAATTGAGAATCTATATGGATCTATCTTGAGTTAAACATGTGTCATGAGTGTGAGGTTTTTTTGTATACTGTCATGTGTGTTTGCAAAGTGGAATGTGGAATATTGAATGTACGAAAGGATATAGATAATTCTTTGATCAAACATGCTTTTATCCTTGATTTACCTACCCTTGATGTATGATCTTAGTTAACCCCATCGAGCCTTTAGCCTATTCTTTGATAGCTACACAAGAAGATTAAACCGTTTCTTTCAATTGTCCTTGAATTTGATCCAAAAACTCCTAACAGCTTAAAGTGAAAAATGTATAAGAGTTACAAGGAGTGAGCACTAAAAAAGGGGAGATAGTTGAGTGTGGAAGTATGAAGAAAAGATTAAGGGTGCAAATGTTTAAAAATATGCTTATGTTGTTGGTAGGGAGTAGAAAAAGAAAAAATTGAAGGAAAAAAGTGTTTGATAAGTGATTACTCTCTATTAGTGGTATATGAACATGCTTAAAGAAATGGGAAATCAAAGGAAGTTGATAGATGAGAAGAGCAGGGGAAGAAGTATTTGATTGAAGATAGTGCTTAATGAGAAAGTGTGATGTATTAAAGCGTTTAGGGAAGTTAGTCACTATTACTAGCCAGAATAGTTCCTACCCATCCCTTAGCCTACATCACAACCTGGAAAGTCCTACTTGATCTTACATTTAGATGTTCCTATATTAGCAGAGTAGTACACTAAGGGCAAGCTTATGGTTCATTGTATGTTGCATGAGAAATTCTTTGTGAGAGTGAGCTGAATTTTATTCTTATACCCATTCGGGTGATAAATTATTTATTGAGAGTGAATATGGGTAAGTCTCTTTGTGTGAGGTCACATGATTGATAAAAGATAGGTGATATTTGATTTCTTGGTTGGTTAACTTGCATGAGTTTGCTAATGTTATAGAGTTCGTTCTTGAGGCTAGGAGGTCTTAAGGTAGTTGTTCATGAATTTAAATGTGCTAAAGGTAAAATCCTTGATAAGAACTTGTCATCTGGGTTATCCGTTGTAGCCTTAACTTGAGTGATCTTGCTTTAATTGGTGATTTTTAAGCTTTCTTGTAGAACGAGATATAAAAGATTTTTTTGAGGATGAACAAGGCTTTAAGTGTGGGATGGTGATCTTGGGCGTATTTACATGTCCAAGTCCATTGTATGCCCATGTTCTAGCTTAATTTGTACTTTAATTCAATTATAATCTCATGTATTTTGATTAAATTGTGTCCAAAGACTAACAAGTGTGAATAGTTCTCTTTGTAGGTGAAAAATTGCTAAATAATAAAGTTTAATGTGAGGATGAAAGAGAGAGGTCGTGGTATGGAGTAAAGTTCAACTTAAATTCATGTCGATGCCAAAATAGTGGGTTGCTGCGACATGGCCGTGTCACACTAGGAGATGGCCGCATTCATGGTCGTGCAATGCCAAGGGCCTCGTGTTTACAAATATATCGCCAGTAGGCTACTGTGTCCAGGTCGTATCACGCCAACCATATTGTGTGTTGAAGACCGTGTCACATTGGGCTTCTGTGCACAGAAGTTTCTTATCTAGTGCACGGTCCGCGACAAGCCCATGCCACGGTGCTTCCTTGGTGCACTGAAGGCCATGCCACGCCAATGGTTGTGCGCACAAATTCCATATACAGTGGGCCTGCGCGTCCATGCCATGTCACGGAGGCACATTGGCGCGTTCACTAACATGGCATGTTGGGTGCAATATGACGACAAAAATCCTGCACCTATAAATAGGACACGTAGCAGTTTATTTTGAGGTGGAGACGAAACATATCATTTTTGGAGAAATGCACGGAGGAGGAACGAAGGCAACAAGGCTCAACTTAGGGTTCTTTTCCTTTTCTTTTTCACTCTTATTTTATTACATGAACTACATGAGATTTGTAAGTTCGTGTAAAACTATGAGTGGATGAGACCCTCATTCTAGGGTTGAGACCACAACCATGGATGTATAGCGTATTCTTAATTTTTTTGGTTATTTATCATATTTGATTGTTCTTTCACTCTTGTTTACATTATTTTAGTGCATGATCACCATTATAATAGGTCTTTAATTCTTGTGCAAACCCAAAAGGAGAAACACTAGAATAGAATGACGAGTGTAAGGAGTGAGTTCTTGTCTTCAGACTTGATTCACGTTTAGGATAGAAATGCCTCACTTGGTTATAAAATGGGATGAGATATAAATATGTAGAATTGGGTTGTCACATCACTACTCAATGATATAGTCGTGGGGTTAACTTGAGTAGACGATTAGAGGTTCTAAAGACCATGATCATGTCATTAACCCCATAAATCAACAATTAAGGTAAGTTAATTAACCAATGTGAATTATAGCTATACTTGAATGTATGCCTCGACCCTGGAATCCTAACAACTATTGTTTACAACCATTACATATTTATTTTAGATTTCTACATACAAAAAACCATTCCTTGAGTACACTTTCTCTTGTGAAAATTGATAGTACTGCTTAAATTTAGTTATTCGCTAAAGTCTCAAGTTCCTATGGGTTCGACATCCGGGTCAAAAGAGTCACTTTATTACTCGCACAATAGCATACTTTTGTGTGTGCATTTGTGTGCAACAATAATATAGTCAACTCAGAGGCATAGATATAACAATGTCATTCACTCTCTCAAAGAACTTCTCATGCATGCATTTGATGAATCATAAGCTTGCCCTTAATGTAAATACTCCACTAATATAAGCACATCGAATATAGAATCAATTAGGACTTAAAATAGTTATAATATAGGCCAAGGGATGGGTAGGAACTATCTATCCATAACAGTGACTAATCTCCCTGAGCACTTTAATATTTCACAACTTTTTAAATTTTTTAATACAATCTTCAATCTTCCTACTTTAGTCCTTATACCTTCTCTTTATTGATATTTGGCAACTTGGTAACTAATAGGGAATTCTTGGCAATATTCATTCTTTTAAGCTCATTCATTTTTTTCTTTGTTTTTCCAAATTGTTGGTCATCTCCCTTCTAACATCACCTGTTTTGTTTGTATTTTTCACCTTTTCTTTTCTTCTAATTTTCACACTTTAGCTTTCTCCTTTTTCTTCAGTTATGCTCCTTTCATACAAAAATTTTCAATTAAAGTTCCTTAGGAGTAATTTGGATCAAACAAAGGTTAATTGAACAAAAGGGATTTAGCTTTTGACATTGCTATCAAAAGAATAGGATAAGGCTCAAACAACTAACCAGGATAATTGCATCAAGGTAGGTGAGAGTAGGATCAAAACAAGCTACTAAATGAATGCCTATATCACTTTCTAGATTCAATATCTTCATTTCACATAGCACACACACTAGGAAAGTTCTAGACATCATTATGAAAGCATGAAATATATGCAAAAAATCTTTCCCTATACTTATGATTTATTTCCTACACATTTGAAACCCACAACAAATCTTTAAAAAAATAAAAAATCAGAAATAAAACTAAATTCCCTTGGGTTGACTCCCAAGAAACACTTGATTTAACATTGCTACACGGCGTCATCAATTTTTACCACTTCTCTTTCCATTTTGAACTTATGAATTGCGTCCCTAACTTCTTTTTTAATTTTCTACTCCGCTCGAGGGGTGGTGGTGTAAAAATTAAGGCACCAAGTAATATATGTCGCATCTTGTACTTCTCAGCCCTTATGAGGGATGTGATTTTTCCATGGCATGATAAACATGAAAATAAAGTCACTTTGATCTTCCACTCCAAAATCCTCCATAGACTCAGTTGCCTCAATTTTCATATCGTCAACCAAATACAATTTTGTAAAATGATTGAAATGTTGTCTAAGTCACTCTAATTTCAAGCCTGCTTCCTTCTTGACATCCTCCTTCTCAAATGCACAAGAGTCCTCAAAAATGATTTGATGGACTTTTTTTTACAACTCTAGTGTCACTTCTTTAGTTTCGGCATCTTGCATTATTATTGGATTGGTTGGTTGGAAAACGCCCTTATCTCTTCAAAGTCTATCTTGACCTCTTCTTCATTGGGAGTCGACTCAAACTACTACCTTTTACCAATTGATGTTGAGCATTACATGCCTCAATCATAGCATAGTTTAATTTGTCCTCCAATTATCGAGTAGTAATTTCTAATAGTTTCACTTCTTGACTTTGCTCAGCATGCACTTTTAAGAAGTCTTCCACCAACCGTTGGTGATTCCCATATACTCCAAGTTGTTGAGATTGCTTTGATAGCCAATCATCGCTCATAATTTTCACTTAGTCATGTTTTGCTTCATGATGGGAATTTCGTAAGGCTAGTAAAAGTCTTCCCATGAAAAAATCCATGTATTGAATAACTTCCTCATCATCATGTTACACTTTTTTCCACCAGTTAGTTAGGACTCGGCCCAATTATTCACTCTTCCCCATTATGCTTCTCAATATCTCCTCAACTTCTTCTTTTTGAGAACTAGATATTTCTTCTTCAAACTTTTGCTCTTCTTCGATTCCATAATTTTCATTGTGGTCATAAAGATATTTTGGTTCATCCGTTGAGCTTGAAATCTCTTCTTCAACCATTTCTCCCTGAGGGGTAGATAATTTCATGGACATTGATGAGTTGACATCCTTCTCCAAGTTAGACTCACACTCCAAAAAAGCATGGAGCATCGCTTCCATGCGTTTCATATGCCATGTCATCATTCCTGTCAATCTCAAAGCACAAGTAGCATTTTTGTTATAGAAACTGAATTGATAAGTGAAATAATTGGGATAATCACCCCCAACATCCATCTGGACTACCACATGAAGTGTAATTGTACCCATCATAGAAGTGAGAAGGTGCTCACACATCTCTCTTCCAGAAGCGTCTTCATAATCTTGCCAAAAATAGGGTCCTCCACAATATAGACACGGGTATCAAGATATGGGTTGCAACCACAAAATCCCTTTTCATTCCATGATTCCATTGTAAAAGATAAAAACTAAATAAACCATAAAAAAACAAGACACACACAAAAAAAGAAAAAAAGTGATACAAGAACTATGGATTACATGATGAATTTAAACACTATTTAACTATTTCTAAATCTTATTCCTCCGCAACGGCGTTAAAATTTTATCACACTCAAATTATACCTCACAATGAAGTATAAAGCAGTCGCTGTCAAAGTAACCCAACTAGGTTGGGGTTGAATTTCATAGGGAATAGGTTAGAAATAATACGTTAACAGTGAGTATTCAACTAGTAGTCAGTATTTTAGAGGGGGGTTTGCAATTAAAAGAAAGTAATTTAAACTATGATTTCGATTATATCAAATATGTGAGAAGAAACTAGTGTTGTGTTCCCCATGATTTCATAACGTCGTAAGTTTATTTTATTAGTGATCTATCCTAGTGAATTTCATCCAAAACTGATGATTAAGTTCATCTAACGTTTCTCGACCTACAGTGATGAATTTCACTCTAAATCCTCATAGAGTTTAGGTGTTCATGTTTTTTCCTCATCATAAGTCTTGAACTGACTATCCTTGGTTACAGCTCAAGTCAATTAGATGAAGGTAGGTAGCCTCAAATTTCTATTTTTATTCTCTTTCCTAACTTCAACCTCTTTGGTCGAGCAAGTTAATGATACAGGCACATTTCAACATTTTCAACCGCTAGAAGTAATTAAAACAAAGATAATAACAATATAATCATGTTCACCGTTCAACAACTGCTATTATGTTTGCCTACATTTGTTAATCCATTATGGTTCTTATAACCCTAGCTAATTAGTTTAGCTACTCATTCTTGAAGAAACGATAACAATATATAAATAGGAAGTCACTATGAATACTTACAAATAAGATGAAATCGTTTAAAGAATTATTGATAATAAAAGTAGAATCACAAGAACTCAATGTTTTTCTTTCAACAATGATATGAAATATGACGTTCAACAACTCTAATATTTCGCTTGTCTTTTTGTGAATATCCGTGAATGCCCTAATACAGACGTCCTAAGGAGTATTTATAGTAGTAGGATTAGTTTGTATCTCTCCTACTTTGACTAGGATTTGACCTTGCATAAGTTGGCCCACACTACCCTACTTGCGCGATGCGCAGCTCGTAGCAAAGGTAAGGCTTTGCAATGTGGCCCTCCATGTGGACTGGTTGCTCCATGATGCAGAGATTGGTGCAGAACTATGGTAGTCTTGTTTCTCCTCTGAAGTTTCACCTAGTGTGTGATGCGGAGGCGTGGCTCCGCAACACTAACCCTTCTTTGCTCCGAAACTTATCTCTTTTTAGTTCGGGGTTGTCAACACTTGCTTTCCATCGCCAAATGAGTCAAATCTTAGCATTTTTCATATGGATTTTATCAAATTTTATCAATCAGTAATAATAACGCCAGTAATTTGAACGTGTTGTATAGCCTTAATTTCTTTAATTTGGTTCGTTACCAAAATCATTGATTAAAGTGAACAACTCGTAAATTTATGTTGATAATGGTTTTTTATCAACCGTATCTCCTACAAACACCTAATCAAGTGTGTTATCTTCATTTCACAAACATCACATAAAACCAAGGCAATCACACGATATTTGTTCTCAAAACATAGCTAAGTATTGGAAAAATATGATAAATAAGTCCATAAATACGCCCAACATCACACCACGAGCAAGAATATGGGCTCACCAAAAGTCTGATGAATAGCAAGTCCCTCCTAAGCATCTTGTAAATCTAGAACCTACTCCTTGTTACCTAACAGACCACCAAAAATAATGATGGTATGCCTGAGTACTAGGTACTCAGTGAATGTCTTTGGGTATAGAGTTAACATAATAAGAATACTCATTATAGTAATAATAATAATAATAATAATAATAATAATAATAATAATAATAATAATAATAATAATAATAATAACAACAACAACAACAATAAGAAACAACATAAATAGTGAAACTATTCAGTTCCAGTAAGAGAGTAAATGATGTGCTGTGAGATTATAGCACTTCCAACGCTCAAAACTAAGAAAATAGCATGAACTTAGGTGTGTTTATATAAATATAAGGCACTTTTCTTTGATTTAAGGATAAAAAAATTGTTGGAGCAAGAATGTGCAAAAGAATCTTAAAAGTGCAGAAAATGAGCTAAAGTGTCAGTCTCAGTACGAGCCGTATGTTGATGGTACGAGCCGTACTGAGAACTGTGACAAGTTTTAGATGGCTGAACTAGGAAGAATGCAACCTACGACTCTCAGTACGAGCCGTAACTGGAATCGTGGAAATATTCAGAAGGAATTGCACAAAGGAAGACTCCTGGTGCAGATGGATTTACGAATCGTGGCCACAATGTACGATCATAATAGGAGCAATGGTGAACTTTAGAGGATTTTAGTGCTAAGAAGAACTTCAGACAGTACGAGTCATGGCTAGGAGGTACGAGTCATACCACAACACTCGTAAAATAATTTCAAAATATGTCAGAGTTCTCATAGCTAGACCATGGAAGCAAAGCACGACTCGTAGGAAGCACGTATGAGTCGTACCAATGCCCAACACTTAGCCAAAATTTCAGCAAACCAAGGACTTAGAGACAGCAGGTACGACCCGTACAATCCTGTTACGGGTCGTATGATCAGTTGTGGCTCAGGCGGTGCCAGTTATAGAAAATCACCCTATTAGCTTAGGAAAAGGATTCTTATGTATGTATAAATATCTTTTATATTTTATTTTCAGAAGATAAGCGTGAAATCAATAGGGATTGAGAGAAAAACATAGAATTGAGTTGATTAACTTGTGATCAACCTTTTCTTGGATTCTTTCTTGATCTTTATCAATTGTTCTTGAGATTTTTCTTACGTATTAAAAGAAGCTTTTCTCTCAACTACCATTGTAAGTATTGAATTATGTGTTTAATTATGAATGCATATCACAACCTTGCAACTATGAGAGGCTAAAACCTCCATAGCTAGGGTTGTGGGAACCATTGTGGATTAACAAGCTAGGGATACATAAATGTGATTCAAAATCAATGCAAAACGCTTGTATTGTATTCTCTTCATATTTAAATGTTTTTTAACAGTGTACAACGTTTGGAATTTCCCAAATTCTTTACTTGCTTGAACCTAGAGAGGTAGAGATTAGGAAAAGAGAACTACAAGAAAGCCTTGATCTTGATGATTATTGTATTAACTTGAGTAGTGGTTGCAGGATAGTTAAATTTGGAACATATTGATAATGGTTAGTTTGAAACCGCTCATGAGACCTGACCCGGTGATTGAGTATAGTCATCCAATGGGGACGAATTAATCGTTTGGATGAACCCTAGTTATCAGTTCTACAAGTAAGCATTGATATTGATCATGTGTGTATACCCGTAGTAGTTATGAATCCATCGGGAACACAAACCCTAGTTATTCTTAAATCTTGATTTAAATCATAAATTCAATTGTTGTCTTGATCATTGTTTTCTTAAAACCCCCAAATTGGAGTAACTAAAAACAAGTTCACTTAGCTGCATTAGTCTAGATCTTTCATATTCCCTGTGGATTCGACCCCAACCTCTTTGTTAGGTTCTTTATTGACAAAGTTCACTTCATACTTCAGCAGGAGGTTTGAGTTTCATGTTATCAAAAAGTGGCACCGTTGCCGGGGGATACGACTAAGACTAGATTAACTGCTTGTATTTGACTTTTGGTGGTTATTTCCTAAATTATGTTTTCTTTTTGTTTGTGATATCCATAGGTTGTTGCTCGGTGAATGCCAAGTACTTAGAGTAGTGGAAATCCCCTGATTCCGTTGAATCCCGAACTTGAGCGAACCAGAGAGATGCCCGTATAGTTGAAGAAGCTAGGCAATCGGCAAGCTGCACTTCAGGATGTGGAGGATGCTAGAGACGAGGTTGGTGATGCTGTTTGACATGGGGGGGCCAACAGAGGTCATAGATTTTCCCCTCAGTTATTCAATGATGGGGACCCAGACATTGATGAAGTTGGGTCAACTGGAGCTATTGTACCACCACCACTGCCCTATGGGGCCAAATTTGACATCATGAGCACCATGATTCAACTGTTAAACATGAAAGGGGTGTTCAGTAGTCATACAGCAGATGATGCCAACCTGCACCTGATGGCCTGGAGTTTGCCAACATGCCATCAGACTCAGATCTTTCCCCTTTTCTCTATCAGGGGAAGCCACTTTAGGGTTATCGGAGTTTCCCAATGACTCCATAACCAACTAGAGGGAGATCAAGCAAGCTTTCTTAGAGAGATTCTATCCCCCCTCCAGAATGTTGCAACTCAAGGATGAAATTTATTATTTTCGACAACTTAAAATTGAGGCACTTCATGAAACCTGGCTGAGGTTCAAGAAGAAGTTGACAAAGTGCCCAAACCATAAAATTCCAAATGACAGTTTTTTGGAAATATTTTACAAGTCTTTGAACAGTAGTACCAAAGTTGTAGCAGACACAGTGGCTGGAGGAGCATTGATGAGTCACACCTGGGAGCAAGCTGCTGCTATTCTTGATAGGGTGACAAAAACAAATAGGGCATGGCATACCTGGGAGGCAAATGCAGTTGCCAGTACATATGTTGTTGGTTTGACAGCAGACCAATATAGGAAAAAAGAAGAACGTGACCAAGAGTTGGCTTATATGCGGACATCATTGGATTTGCTTACTAAGTACATTATGGGAGCTGGAGACAAAAAGGTGAACGCAATGGGGACACAAGGATAGGAGCCAGGGAAGACCATTATGATTTCGATGAGGAAGCAAACTTCTTGGACAACCAGGTGGCAGGTTTCTGAGCCAATGCCTAAGCGGTCTAGACAAGAAACTTGGCACTAAGGTTATGGAAACCAATGTCTGAACCAATACAGAGATAACTACAACCGGAATGGGTACAGAGACAAAAGCCGAGGTCATGAGTCCGAAGGAGACTGGAGAAGGAATGATGGCTACCACAATGACCGAGCTGGATTGTATGTGCCTCCCAATACATGAAAGGCGGAGGCTAGACAGTCAAAGTTAGAGAGCATGATGGCTGAGATGCTGAAAAAGGTGAGGTCCACTGATGATCAATTAAAGGAAATCCATGGTGATATATCGAGCATGGTCTAGATAGTGGAGTCTAACGCGAAAACTATCAAGCAAATTGAACAACAGCTAGGACAACTGTTAGCATCACTTAACCCTAGACAAAAGGGACACTGCCTAACAATATAGTCCAGAATCCAAAGAATGATAGCCACTATATGGCTGTGATGACTAGGAGTGGTAAGACCACAGTTGACCCCCCTCTACAGATTGTAGTTGTACGGAAGAAAAGAAGCGTGATTGAAGATGATAACAATAGTGTTGAGCCTAAATGTTCTGAGAATGTTGAGTTGCCTGAGGCCCCAATTGGTGAAAAAGGGTCTGAAGTTGAACATGGTGCAACGCAAATTTACAAGGCTATCCCATGACCACCGCCACCATTCCCCCAAAGAATGAAGAAGAAGGCGGAGAATGGTAAGTTCCAGAAATTCCTGGCAATGCTCAAACAATTATCTGTGAACATACCATTGGTTGAGGCGTTGGAACAAATGTCGGGATATGCTAAGTTCATGAAGGGCCTTGTGACAAAGAAGAGGTCCGTGAGTTATGAGCCTGTAGCTAATGTACATCATTATAGTGCCATAGCTACATGGATCCTAGCCAAGAAAAAGGAATATCCAGGTGCTTTCACTATCCCTTGCACAATTGATGATGTTGAGTTCGCAACGACACTCTGTGATCTGGGAGCAAGTATCAATCTGATGCATTGGTTGTGTTTAAGCAATTGGTCTTAGGTTCACCCACACTTACTACCATGCGGCTACTGATGGGCGATAGAATTGTGAAGATGCTAGTGGGGATCCTATTTGATGTGCTTGTTAAAGTATATAGATTCATCTTTCCAGCAGACTTCGTGATCCTGAATTGCGAGGTTTATTATGAGGTCCCCATCATTTTGGAACGACCATTCCTTGCTATTGGGAGGGCCTTAGTAGATGTGGAGGCTGGCCAACTGAAGTTTAAACTGAATAAAGAAAAGGTCACCTTCAACATTTGCTGGTCAATGCAGCAACAGAAGGAATATAGTGTAGTCTCAATGATAGAGGATGAATCTGAGTTCCTTGACGAAGTCTGAGTAGTCAAGATACTTGTGTCGTGCTGCAACGTTAAATCAGGCGCTTCTTGGGAGGCAACCCAAGTGGTGGCTTGGTGAATTCTGAGTAACCGGGCCACTTGTGTCGTGTTGCGACGTTAAATCAAGCACTTCTTGGGAGGCAACCCAAGTGACTTAACTAATGTGTGTTTAGTGTGTAGGGAAAACAAAAACAGGTGACAGAAAAACTAATGAAAAAGAAGGTGCTACTGTTCTCAGTACTACTCGTGAGAGGGTTGTATGAGTCGTAGCACGAGTCATGGTGAGGATCAGAGATATACTTCAGTGAAGGACTTCAAGGTACGATTGGTCCTAAGACACGTAACTTAAGTGTACAGATTGTAGTACTTACTGTGCCTCCTCTACTAGAATGCGTCCCGAATGCCTCACTTCTCTTACTTTCGGTGCTTATCTTCAATTAAAAGATGGTCACCCGCCCTAAGCAAGATCGGTTCAGCAGGCCAATTCATGCATCTTTCGCAGATTACCAGGTTGTGATTTGACAACAACTCCTAGGTGGTTGTTGGATCCTAATACTTCCATTCTCTTTCCTCAATTGATCCGTGGAAGATTTCCTTATGGCACCTATCAATTTACCATCACTGGTGAAAGGACCAAATTGAGCAAAGGCGTCCACTTCGTGATATTGTGCCAGTTCTAGTTACTATGCAAGGCATGGACTGCAATGAAAAACAAAGACCTACGAGTCATAGTACGAACGGTACCCATATGATACAAGTCTTAAGATGCACTCATAGGTCCACATGTAAGTCTTTCAAATCTCTACATTACGGGTCCAAGGGATGAGTCGTGGGGCCTTCGTACGACTTGTGGTACGAGTCGTGATGGGTCAAAATTCATGAAATTACTTGACTCGGCCCACATTTTCAAAATTTGCCCTCTAACCTATTTAAACTCAAACCCAGAGGTACCCTTCCCCCACGCACTCAAAACCCAAGTCACGAACAACACCCATGACTCCCTCACAATCGTAACTCAAAAATCAAAGAAGAAATCGAGCAATTGTTTCTCAAATCAAATTCGTCCAACCCTAAATTCTGATTCCCAGTTGAAGTAGCAGCATCAAGTAAGTATATTGCTTTGAAATAGATTAAACTTGTGTGCTTGATGTAATATTGCAAAACCCCTTGTTAGCCTGATTTGTTGCTTGAAAAATTCGAAATAGATAATGACCAGGGGTGTGATTAAACTATGAATGACAACGAAAGAAAATTGAAATCGATGAATTTGCACATTGCACTAGCAAACTGAGTTACGGGAAGTGATTAAGAAGGGAAGGAATGAGTAGCTTTAAAAATGGGTTAAAACACATGCCTAGACCTGGGGAAGTCTGAGTACCCAAAAAATTAAAATGGAAATCCCTGTAATTGGACAAAAATCAAGGCAGGGACAGGCTTCACAAGCCTTTTTAAAACTCGTGGTTTGATACTACGACTCGTGGGATGGCTCGTTGGGACTGTCCCAAGATCAATTAGAAAAGACCAGAGGTATAAATTCTAGTACAGCTAGTGGTTTGCCACTACGAGTTGCACCAGGTATTCATACCATAAACATGGAAATGGTCAAGTCCATAAGTAATAGTACGATCCTTCCTACGACTCGTGATCGACCAATTGGTCGTACCATGAGTCGTGGAAAAATACAGAGAAATGGCTGTTAAAGGGGCTCCCTCATACGACTCATGGTACAAATCGTACCTTCATGGTACGAGTCATACCTAGGAGTGGTAACATTCACCAGAGATATCATGGGTCTCTATACGAGTCGTACCTTCAAGGTACGACCCATACTGTTGACTCGTGGTAATTTACAGAGGAACTTATTCTTGATTTTCTTTCTCAGATATGGAATTCTAACTCTCTTTCTCTACAGGTACAATGACAGTCAAGCGGAAGGCAAACAAAGCAACTGCCCCAAGGACACTACATGATAAAACCTCTAAGTCTGATCAAGCAAGCAGCTCCCCTAGTGGTTCAGTAGAGGAGTATAGGGTCGATACATTAGACATCGATGGGACCTGAACCACTAGGGTAAAGGCCAAAGCCCAAGCCATTGCAGCTACTGCCACATCCAACGAAGCTCCCCAGCTTGAGAAGGGAGCTAAGGAAGGAATTCAGGAGTTGGGAAGTGGCTCTAATGCAAAAGAAGGGTCTTAGGAGACCCAATCCAGAGAGGCAAGTGGCATTGCTGAGTTAGAGGAGAAGGCTCCTAATATTGAGCAGGAGCAAATTCCGCTTAGGGAGAGACGTACTACCTGGTGGAGAGTGCCAGGAGCTCAGGAGATCTATGAATAGAGCATTGCTCGCACCGCCAAAAACAAACCTAGGCGGAGCATTAAGGAAGAGTCACGGATCCTCACGAACTCATTAAAAGAAGTAAAGGGGATGAAATGGATATTCAGCTTCTATGTCTTAGAATAGATGGCTAGGACTCCAGACTAGTACACTTCAGAGATAGTCCATGAGTTCTACACCAACTACTTGGTGACCATGGAGGAGAAGGCCAAAAAGGGGCAGAAAGTGAAAGACCAGCCCAAACTGGAGAGTGTCATGGTCAGAGGTCGACATATTCGAACTGACCATCTCTTAGATCCTACATGGACCATAGTTCATGCCTCCACGTGTCACGCCATAATATGAGTACCAGGTGGAGGCAATGAAACAAATTAGGCAGTTGGGTTTTGAGGAAAGAAATAGGCAACTACAGTTTTGGTAGGTGTTATTGCTGAGGATAGAGAGGAAGCAGGGTGGGTCACTAGTGGAAAGCAGGTTACCAAAAATTTTCTCAACTTTATAGAAAAAGCCTGATGGACATTAGAGCGCCACCGGTTAGCACCAACAGTCAATGATAACTCCCTGAGTGCAGATATAACAACTCTAGTGGCGTGTATTATGTCCAGATACCCCATCAACATCCCGAGGATCATCACAGAGGAGATGCGAGATCTGCTATGGGATTGAGCACTACCATCTCATTCCTGAGCCTCGTCTTCAGATTATGCAAAGAGGCAGGAGCTTCAGTGCGATGGGGTGAGGAGCACTTCATTGGAGGGCAGAGAATAGCAGACATTGGCTTGATCTGGTATGAAATGAACCCGGTGAGTCGGGCCCGACTTCCCACAGTAGTTCCACTGACCCAGCCAGTAGGCGATGCACAAGTGAATGCCCCCACCTCACAGGAGCAGAGCGAGACACCGGCTACAGATGTTGGTAATTCAGAGGCAGCTCCTAGCACTTCTGCTATACCACTGCCCAACCATCCAAGCCAGACCACAGTAGGGTACATCTTAGCGTCCCAGGAGTTTCTCCAAAAATTGGCCAAAATATTGACGATGGACAAAAGAAAAATCCAAGCAATGATGGAGAATGTGAAGACTAGGGTGAAAGCAGAGATATATATATATATCCAAACAGGCCCTGCATTCCAGGCTCAATGGATTCAAGAGCTGATTTAATAGACGCATGGTGGATCAAACAGACACAAGCAACCTCCGGGAGGAGTTGGGAGCTCTTCGGAGCCAAGTGACCGAGCTGGAATCATGACAGTCAGCAGTGATAGCATCTCCCACTCTTCCAGAACTGGATGAAGACCTAGATGAGGAGATTGACTGAGAGGCTTATTGGGATCCCATGACAGTTGAAAAGGAGAAAGGAAAGAAGAGGGTCTCCGAGGATGTTGGAGAAGAGAGCCTGAGGAAGAGAAAGAAAAAAGAAAGAAGAGAACACAAGCGGACATGATTGGATAGCCTGCAAACTCATGCCTCACACATGTCAGAGCTGCAGGAGCAAGCTAGAGGAGTAGGCAGTTCTACCATGGCTCAGCCCAAGCTTGCTAGTGGCAGGGACCCTTCTGGTGAGCCACATTCAACCTAGAACATCACAGAAGTCGTGGAGACGGCCAAGCCTACTGAGGGGGTAACCACTCCCCCTATTGACACACCATTGAGTGCGCCAGCCACCGTTAGCGCCACGATTGCAGTGGAGGTACCTCCTCCGTAGGATGATAGGTGAGCTTAGAGCACTACATGTTATGTTCCCTTCCCTCTGTTCGTGTAGTTCATGCTTCAGGGACAAATCACAATTTTCAAAAGAGGAGGGGTGTATTTGTATTTTTAGGTTTTTGAATTTGTTCGAGGGTTTTTCTTGTCGTGTTTCTTTTCCCTCGGGCATGCTATCTAGTAGAACTAGCATGTTTAGCATTTTATATATTTTGTGTGAATTATTTAAGTAGAAATTAGGTTAGGAGTACTCAGCCAATAATATTGCACTAGTTTTGGATTTTTGAAAAAAATTGACCCTGTTTGAAAATTTTTGATGAATTAGCTGTGTACTTGTGACTGCATGCGTGATTTTTGTAGATCTTTTGATGTCATTTAATGTATTAGAATGGGTAGTTTTGTTAATCCATGCATAAACCAAACATTTAGAGTGAATATAAGTCATGTTCCATGAGTGAGGTAGGTTTGATACTTAGTTTAGTACTGTGTTGAAGATCTAGAACTTGCCTGGTTGGTCTTTGCATTGGTTAAGGATGGTTGGTTTGGATAGGATCATAGGCCATTTTCGTTGACCCTACTTTTAGCCTAAATGACCCTACCAAAATCACATGATTCCCTTGATCCCAATTTTGAGCCTTTAATAAACCATTTTTCTTTGATTAACCGATTAACCACACCCCTTTTTTATAATGAATCTGTTTCGGCCTTGGCCCCTCCTTGGACACTGTGAACCTCAATATAGGCCAAAATGTATAAGTTGAGGGTGTCCAGAATAGGGGTGCATAAATAGTGGGAAGGAGAAAAAGGGAGAGAAAAGAGAAAAGGTGAAAAATGAGGTGTGGTGTGACAAAAGAAAAAGAAAAAAAAGAAGAAAAATTGAAAAGTAAATTCAAACAGAAAATAATGCTTGAAAGAAAAAGGTTGAAAACACACCACACTCATGCAAAGCATAAAAAGGGGTGAAAAGGGAGGAAAAAGAAGGAAAAGAAAAAAAAGGTGAAATAGGTGAAAGATGGAGCCAGATGTATGTAGTGCCAAGGAAGAGTTAGTCACTTAAAAAGATTCCATATTTATCATGTCCAGCCCTAAAGCCTACATTACAAGACGAATCAAGTCCTATAGTGATCCTAATCTAACCATCTGATAGACCGAAGTAGAGAAAATAAGGGCAAGCCTATGGTATCCAATACACAGTATTTGGATCTTCTTTGTGAGAGTGAGAGTTTTGCTTGTTCAGTCCCATGCCATATCTGTTACTATATCTGTGAGTGGGGACTTCGTTTGCTGTGAGGGTACATGGTTTATGTTTAAATTTACCAGTGGTCTGTGTGAAAAGTATCGGTGATGACTTGACTACCTGTTAATAGCTGGATGACATGTCTTGATCCCTGCTTATCATGTTTTGTGGTTGCTTGTAGTACATGTGTTGATGTTGGTTCACATAAGAAGGGTCAAAAGTTGTTGGATTTATAGTGCAAATTTTGTTTGGTATTGGCTGTAGTATCCAAGGTTTATTTTCTAGTTAAGCATCGTGTTTAGTTTTTTTTTCTTTTCTTTGCCTGAGGACATGTAAAAGTCTTAAGTTGAGGGTGTTGATGTGTTGTGAGTTTACAACACTTCCGACGCTGAAAACTAAGAAAATAGCATGAACTTAGGTGTGTTTATATGGATATAAGGTACTTTTTCTTAGATTTCAGAAAAAATAAGTGTTGGAGCAAGAATGTGCAAAAGAAGCCTGAAAGTGCATAAAATGAGCTATAGTTTCAGTCTCAGTACGAGCCATATGTTGATAGTACGAGCCGTACTGAGAACCGTGACAAGTTTCAGATGGATGAACTGGGAAGAATGAAACCTATGACTCTCAGTACGAGCCGTACCACCATAGTACGAGCTGTAGCTAGAATAGTGGAAATATTTAGAAGGAATTGCACAAAAGAAGACTCCTGAAACTGATGGATTTACGAACTGTGGAAACAATGTACGAATCGTACCAGGAGAAATGGTGAATTTCAGAGGATTTTCAGTGCTAAGCAGAACTTCAGACAGTACGAGTCATACCATAACACTCATGAATAATTTCAAAAGATGTCAGAGTTCTCAGAGACAGACCACGGAAGCAAAGAACGACTCGCAGGAAGCATGTATGAGTCGTACCAATTCCCAACACTTGGCCAAAATTTCAGCAAGCTAAGGATTTACGGATAGCAGGTACGACCCATACAATCCTGTTTCGGGTCGTATGATCAGTCGTGGCTCAGGCGGCGCCAGTTATAGAAAATCACCCTGTTAGCTTAGGAAAAGGATTCTTATATCTGTATAAATACCTTTTATGTTTTATTTTCAGAAGAGAAGCATGAAATCCATAGAGATTCAAGAGAAAAACATAGAATTAAGTTGATTAACTTGTGATCAACCTTTTCTTGGATTCTTTCTTGATATTTATCAATTGTTCTTGAGATTTTTCTTATGTATTAAAAGCAGCTTTTCTCTCGACTACCATTGTAAGTATTGAATTATGTGTTTAATTATGAATGCCTATCACATCCCTGTAACTATGAGAGGCTAAAACCTCCATAGCTAGGGTTGTGGGAACCATGGTGGATTAACAAGCTAGGGATACACAAATGTGATTCAAAACCAATGCAAAACGCTTGTGTTGTATTCTCTTCATCTTCAAACATTTCTTAACAGTGTACAACATTAGGACTTGCCCAAATTCTTTACTTTCTTGAGCCTAAAGAGGTAGAGATTAGGAAAAGAGAACTACAACAAAGCCTTGATCTTGGTGATTATTGCATTAACTTGAGTTGTGGTCATGGGATAGTTAAACTTGAAACATATTGATAACGGTTAGTTTGAAATCGCTCATGAGACCTGATCCGGTGATTCAGTATAGTCATCCAATAGGGACGAACCAGTCGTTTGGATGAACCCTAGTTATCAGTTCTACAAGTAAGCATTGGTATTGATCATGTGTGTATACCTGAAGTAGTTACGAATTCATGGGGAACACAAATCCTAGTTATTCTTAAATCTTGATTTAAATAATAATTTCAATCGTTGTTTTCTTAGAACCCCCAAATCGGAGTAACTAACCAACAAGTTCACTTACCGGCATTAGTCTAGATCTTTCATATTCCCTATGTATTCGACCCCAACCTCTTTGTTGGGTTCTTTATTGACAACGTCCACTTCATACTTTAGCAGGAGGTGTGAGTTTGAGCATTATCAGTAAACTCAGATAAAATCAAAGAAATCATCAATTAATAAATAACCAATTTATTTTCATTATGCTTAATCATACACAACATTTAGTACCACCAGTTAAGACAATTATGTCATTATCATGCCTAATCTCAAGGAGAGAAATCAAGCATAGTTAAAAAAAATTCATACCAATTCATGGGCAAATCAAATTTGTCAATCCAACTCAAGGAAAATTAAAGTTCAGCATGTCATACTTAAGGCAAATCAAAATCCATCATGCCCACTTTAGGGTGGATCAACAATTCAAAGAGCAATTCATTAGGGCTACTAACCCTCAAAAACTATTCTTTCTTTCTAATAATAAGGATGCTTCAGGAGTAATTCATCAGGTTCATCAATTCAACTCTTGGATACTATTCTTCCTCTTGAATAGTAAGGTTTCGCATAGAAACCCAAACACAAATAAATTCAATCGTTGAACTTCAACCGAATCATTAATCATGACATAATTAGACAAATCATCCTTTACTTAATCTTCTCATTAGTATAGTTACATCAAATCATTATTCATATTAGAAACCATCTTTAAAGCTGTTAAATCATGTTTCAAGTCAATAACTCATTCAAAGAGAAAAAAATATGTTGAAAGTCATTACTTTAATTCAACTCAAAAAATTCCATTTATAAGGGAAACACATTTCATACGCATATATCATAATATGAGATAAATATAAAGACTTGATGCGAGCATGTTCCATACACTCATAAATCCTATTCAAAACCTCATCATAGATAAAAGTATGTTAAAAAAAGAGACATACCTCAAATCCAGCTAAAAATACTTTAAATGTGTTCAACAATGCTCAACAGTGACTCTGCAATCAATTTTGATATAATGTTTATAACTTTAATCAAATTTCATGAATTTCCAACCTTTTTGAAAAACTAGGGTTCTAGGACAGAATTCATGTTTATAGTGAATTTAAGAATCACCTATTGTTAATAACGTCTTTTAATAGGGTACATGAACCTCAATTAACCCTCTAATTAGCGTAATTAATCAAGGGACTTACCTTGTGAAGATTCCTCTCAATAAGTCTTGAATTCGATTCTTGAAATCTAAGGATTAAAATGATGATTCTAACATTAATTTGATTTAATAATCGTGGGGATTGATAAGAATTCACCTTAGATAATTATAGAAAATTCTAAGGTGTTTTCTCTCTCAAAATTCGACCAAAAACGAAATGGAATGAGAAATTTGGCTAAAACACGTATTTATAAGTTTCCTATAAGTTTTGGCGTGTGGCCACCATGTGCCAAATTTTGAAATTCGGTATGTTGATTGTATGTCAACTATGGAGGTTTAATACAATGGAAATACATATGACATACACTAATATACACATAATATATACCTAATATATATCTAATATACACATGATATGTGTGGTCCGAATGCCATGTACAACTTTGTAAAACCACCACATACGGCCCTTATGTACCATGTTCGTCTGTATGCTGCCTCTTCATGTCAACCCACCTAATTCCAGTAGCTACAAATTGGCACTTCCATCTGCAGTCTGATATATGGTCCATATACCACATATATGATCCGTATATTAGATATATGACCATTGCGTTTGGACAACTTTTAGTAAATCATACATAATTTCTTGATCATAATTCAGATTGATATGATCCTTATTTGGATGGAAATAGTTTTCAATGGGCTACAATATTCATGCACAAGATTTTCCTAGATTCATAACTAATTAAGGATTATATGTACATGAACGGAGTTTTTATGCAAACTCAATTGGAATTTTTGATTTTTCTTGCACTTTTCAAATTGCTTTGTACTTAGGGAAATCTTTACATTCTAAATTCATTTTAAAGGACATATTTGGTTAATGTAACACATTCACTATACTATTTGTAACTAACCATAAACATTTAATGAATTCAAACCTAACCCGAAAGTACGACATGTTACAACAGAGGTTGCTGTTTTATATGCACTTTAGACCATATACCATCGCAAAGCACTTTTGAGACATGTGGGTTCCAAGTCCACACACAAATCAGTACATCTTTTCCCACATAATGGACACTAGCTTTGGAACATATCGAGTTGGCTGTGTGAACTTAAGGCTGTAATTCCTCACACTCATGACACCTTACCTGAGGCCTGTGAATTTATCGGCCTTGGCTTCCTATAATTTCATGGGTAAGAAGTAATAAAAAGTATTCATAAAATCGTCCCAGACTGTGAAGTGGTGTCTTCCCCTCGAGACAGTTCTCATTTCTCATATCATGCAATAGCCACCTTTTTCAGATGATAGAAAACAAATTCAATTGCCTCTGTCTGAATGGCATGGCTCCGAGAAACCTCCACTTCATCAATGAAATTTTAGGGATCCTCTTTAGGTTTCGATCTTGTGAAGACTGATGGGTTCATCAGAGAAACTCTTTAATTCTTGAAAGTCAAACCCTTATGAATATTAGCATTCTAAGGTGTAGTTCCCTAACGTTGGGATTATGCAACAACAAGTTGGGCAAGCATCTGAATAACTCCTCTCATATCTATGTCAGAAGAAATTTGTGGTGGTGTGTATGAGGTGGGGTATTCTATGGGTCTCTTTGTTAGTGGAGTTGACATAGGGGTTTCCCGAACAGTGACGTAACCTTGAGATCTCATTTGAACAACTTGAGTTTGGAGCAATAGAGAAGCCAATCCGGGTAGGCACACAATCCTTATAGTATAGCAAAACTCCTAGGCAACTTACTAGTGTTCGCCTAGATTGTAGCATTAGCCCTCTAGCTCATAGTAGCTTTCCTCTTAGAAGATGTGCGGCGTAGAGACCTGGAGTTTGATGTGAATGACTGGGTATTTTTGAAAGTATCCCCAGTGAAAGGGGTGATGAGATTCAGCAAGAAAGGTAAGCTCAGTCCGAGGTTTGTTGGGCCTTATCAGATTCGTCGAAGGATAGGCCAAGTAGCATATGAGTTGAACTTGCCTCCAGAGCTAGAATCCGTTCATCTGGTCTTTCATGTATCTATGCTGAGGAAATGCATAGGAGACCCGTCCAGAGCAGTCCCAGTCCAGGATATTCAGGTTACGGAAGAGCTGGCCTATGAAGAGGTTCCGGTAGCCATCCTAGACCGACAGATTCGTAGATTAAGAACTAATGATATTGCGTTTGTCAAGGTATTGTGGCATAACAGGAACTGAGAGGAGATGATATGAGAGGCTGAGGAAGATATGAAAACTAGATATCCTCACTTATTCCAGGCCTAATCAGGCGACAGGTATGTCCGTATTATTATTTATGCAGTACCTTATAGTTGTGTGTGTATAAATGAGAAAGATTGATGTTTAGCTATCCAGTGAATCTTAAAGTATTGTGCGCAGTACATGTATTGGACTTTTCTGCGTTTCAGGTTTTTGGTCAATCAACTGCTCATAAGGCTGTAGATTGAAGATATGCATACCGAACTGTGGATCATTTATTTCAATCAAAAAATTATTTTATTAGTAAAAGCCTCAACTTTTGTTTATTGGTCTTATATTTCACGTTAGTTGGACCAACAATAAAATTTTTCATGGTCTACAATTCCAACTCATTTATTTTTGCTTTAAACATATAGATGACATACCTACCCACAATTCATCGAAACAATCTCCCTTTAAAAGATTCAATATTTATATTTTATCTAAGAGGATCATCAATATATGTATTTATAATTTTTATAAGATAAAACAAATATCTTATCCTGCAGTAATATCTTTATTGAAATTGATTTATTTGTCTTTTCGCGATGAGGAACCATTCATAATCGTATGACACAAACTTTCAAACACCATTCATCTTTATTTTGGATATCTCACTGATAAAGTAAAGTAGATATTGAATGATTGCTCCTAAATATATATAGTATTTAGTAGGAAACTTTCCTATTAGAATGACTATAATAATGGCTTGAATTTTTCCCATATATATATCCTATTGTTAATCAAATAATGATTTGTTGTTATGTCTCTAATCATAGAAAATATTCTAATATATATTATAAATAATTCAAATATATCACTCCATAATTAGTGATTTTGCAATAATTTTTCACAATCTTTTTCTTATATACTAATACCAAGTAAATGATTACAATTAGTTAAAGCAAGTATTACGTCCTAAAATTATATGATGCTGATGTATTAGTACCAATATTGTAATCTATATAATATAAATTATACTAACTTTTTATAATAGTATATGCTTTAAATTTAAATATATCACGCCATAATTAGTGCCTTTACAATAAATTTTCACAATTTTTTCTTTTTTAGCAATACTAATTAATTGATTATAATTAGTTAAATGTGAGTATTACGTCTTAAAATTATGCGTATTTTTAGGAATTGAATTGAATCTAAGTTAATATTTATACTTCATCATAATATAATAATTTAAACTACTTTTTTGATGTAAAAGTTCCAAGTAGCTACTTCTCAATACGTCACTTGACTTAACCTCATGCTTCACTATCCTATATATTATATACTATAAATCATTCGTATTATATTGCATCCTCCTAAATTTATATAATATTTTGTAGGAATATTTCCTAATAGAATCATTATAATTATGGCGTGATTTTTCTCATATATCGTATATATCGTATAATTTATTGAATTCAAAAATTGTAATTGAAATTTATTTTTAATATAAATAATCTACAATTTTTAAAAATTAATGTAAACAACTGTAATTTGTTTGCTAAATTTATTTTTTTTAAGTTTAAATATTTAATATTAAAAAGGTGATAACTTCCCACAGAAAAAGAGTACTGATAAGTGGGTATTGCACCTACTTATCTTTTGCTTAAACTTAAGATTATTATTTGTTTGTGTTAAAAGATATGCATCTCATGGTCTAATTTGTTATTTTGCAAGTGATGTGAGATGAAAAGTCTAAGGGCAGTTCCTAGCTAAAAAGATACCAAAAAGAAAGCCAAGAAGCTTAAACTCAATGAAGCGCCTCCTAAGTATGGATCGCAGATGGCTAAATGTGAACCGCGGATGCATCACGTTTCACTCCAGAAGAATTTAACTCAGCCTTTGTAAATGCGAACTGACGACGAGCCGTGAATACACAAACGTGGGATGCGGTTCAGAAACGACTCAAGCCAGAATCCCTAGCTCACTAGCAACCCAAAGGACTTTGAAGTGCAGAGCGCACGGTTGACGAACCATGGGACGCGAATGTTCAGAACTTAAGGACAAAAAGACAATAATTTTTCTATCTGGGACACGATCAAGACGCGAACCACGGATGGCTAACCATGGCCGCGGATGCTGTGTCATGGCATTTTTGTAATTACGAATTACTTGATTTCTTTCCCTTTTAATATTAATAGGGTTTTAATTAAAGGTTCGTTGGTTGGGAAGAAAATTATTTATTGATCATATTTTGAAAACCGATAGAGAAGGAAAAGGAAGAAGTGTGTTTTCTTGAGCTTGTGAACAATCTTGAATTATTAATCTGATAGAGAACTTTTGTTATCATTAGTGTAATTCAATGTTTATCATCTCTTATTTTCCTGAGTTTATTATCATGTCAGTCATGAGTGGCTAAATTTCGTACTAGGATTGTGGGAACTATGTAATTATAATGGTCACAGGTCTATGAATTTAGAGATTCTCTGAGGTTATAGGTTCAAATTATTGACTTATTCTTTTTATTGAATTTTTCTGATAGTTGCAAGCGTTGGAATCAACCTTTATATATTTCTAGCTTGGAAAAAAAGAAAATATTTAGAAAAATAAGCAATAACAGGGATTCAAGGCTTCCAACCCTGTCTTATAGCTAATGCCGTAACTAGGTTAGTTTATCTGAAACTCTTAATATTTGTGTTGCGTTAATCATTCAGTGTCCAAAATGATTTGAAGTAACAATCATTTAATTGGGTTAAAAAACATTGAATGAGACTTTAAAAGCATCAGTATGAGTGAATGATCAAAGTATGATCTCAGTAAGTTGTAGACCTATAGACGTTAAAAAATCATAGGAAACATAACCCTAACATCATTCTATTATTGATTTTTGTTAAAAGAATTTCAAAATCAATTTTCTGTAACTTTTTCACAATTCTTAGTGTAAACTTTCCTTCCTCCTTTTATTGAAATATTGACTAAATAAATTTGAATATTCACTTTTGATAAATTTTACACCTTATTCCCTATGGGATTCGACTCCAATCTTGTTGGGTTATATCTTTGAGCAACGACCGCTTTATACCTTTAATAGGTGTCATTTGGGTGTACCAAATTTTGGTGTTGTTGCCACAGAATTAGTTTTTCATAATCTATCGCTAGTGTAAATTCAAAATTTCTTTAGTCCATATTTCCAATTTATTTTATTTTGTTGTTTGTGTTCCTTGGCAGGTTCAATCGAAAATCTTGATAACGTTGAACTGAATGAAGCTCAACTTGCTGCAGCCATAGCTAGCAGCCCGAAATACTTAGCAAATGGTGAGAAATCATTCCCCAGTTAATAGACATGCTTCTCCCGCGAAAGAAGTTGACTTGGAGAAATTGGGATATGCAGGTGCCATTATACTACCAGAACTTGGTGAAAACGCCAAGTTCGATCACCAGCACCATGATGTACCTACTTAGCATGAAGGGATTGTATGGAGGTTTTTATCATGAGGATCCAAATTAACATTTGAAGAACTTCACTGAGATATGCAGTGTATGAAGGTTGTCGGGTGTATCATAGGAGGCGATGAGGCTCAGACTATTCCCCTTCTCACTAACTGGAGAAGCAATTGCATGATTGGGTGAGTTGTCATATGAATCACGAATCACGAACATGTTGGGGAGAACTAACTGCTGCTTTTCTAGAGAGATTTTTCTCTCCTTCTTGGATGATCCAGTTGAGGGATGAAACATCAACTTCAGACAACTGCCAAATGAGGCATTGCATGAAGCTTGGTTAAGATTCAAGAAGAAGATCAAGAAATGACCAAATCATAGACTCCTAGATGAAGTTCTCTTGCAGTCATTCTATAGGTCGCTGGATGGACTAAGCAAAGCGGTAGTAAACAATATAGCTGAAGGATCACTGATGGACCAATTATTTGCTATCGCTAGTGCACTACTGGACAAAATGACCAGAACTAATAGAGCATGGCACACTCGAGAGATGGAAGCAGTAAGTGGTGTGCAATCGAAAGGTATGTCCAGAGAATAACTGAGAAGAGAAGAGAATGAGACCAGGACATGGCTCAACTGAAAACTCAAATGAACTTTCTCACAAAACATCTGATGGGAGCTTGGTCTTAGAAGGTCAATGTGGTACCGAACCAGGAGTAGGTGCCTCAACATAATGACTATTATTAGAACTATGAAGAAGAGGCAAACTTTATTACTAATCAGGGTGGGGTTTCCCGATCTAAAACTTAAAGATCTAACCAAGATTCTTGGAAACAACGCCAAGGAATCAAGGTTGGAATAGATATATAGATAATAATGGATATGGCAGAGCCAGATGGAGAGATAGAGACTAGAACAACAGCAGGGACAGAGAATAGAGCAACTGGAGAGACAGAGATCAAGGTTTTAGGAACAACCAGGGAGGTGCTTATATCCCTCCCAAGGGAAATCAACAAGGTCCAAATGTATCCTCAAGCAGTGAACCAGCTCAGTCTAAGATGGAAGAAATATTGGCAAGAGTGCTGAAGAAGGTCGAATCCATAGATCTGGGATCAAAAAAATCAGAGGAGACCTGTCTAATGTGAATCAGCTAGTGAATTCTCACAACACAACTATTAAGCAGCTGGAGTAGCAGATGAATTAAATTTTAGCAGGTCTTAATCCCAGACAAAAAGGAACGCTACCAAGTTATGCCATGCTAAATCCTAAAAATGATAATCATTGCATGACTATTGCTACTAAAAATGGTAGTGTTTTGCGGCCAATCACGAAAATAAGAGTTGATGAGCAAGATGATGAGGCTGCTATCGAGCCATGGGTAGTAGTTAATGAAGAGGAGATTCAGCATAAACAAGTTCAGGCTAACAAATCAGTAGTCATTAATGTTGATTCAGACGAGACTGATAAGTCTCTAATTGCAGCTAGAGAAGATGATTGTGAAAAGGAAAAAAGAGAAGGAATTGCCAAAGGTGTTTTCTAAAATACATAGGCCCCCTCCTCCATTTCCCTAGAGGCTTAAGAAGAAGGTAGAAGATGACAAGTTTTACAGGTTTATTTCCATGCTAAAATGGCTTTTCGTGAACATCCCACTGGTGGATGCCTTGGAGAAAACGCCAAGCTATTTCAAGTTCATGAAGGACTTGGTGAATAAGAAGAGGACCATGGGTTACGAGCCGATTGATAATACGTACAACTGTAGTTTGATTGTATCATAGTCTTTGGTTTAAAAGAAAGAGGATCAAGGAGCATTCATAATCCCATGCACAATTGGGACATTTAACTTTGCTAAAGCTCTCTACTACTTGGGTGCAAGTATCAACCTGATGCTGTTTACTATATTCAAGAAGTTGGGTCTAGCAACTCCTAGACCAATGACAATGAGGTTGCTCATGGCAAATAGGATAGTCAAGAGACCGGTGGGCATCTTGTATGATGTATTGGTAAAGGTGAAAAAATTTATTTTTCTAGCCGACTTCATGATTTTAGATTGTGAAGTGGATTTCAAGGTTCCTATTATATTAGGGAGACCATTTCTAGCAATAAGCAGAGAACTGGTTGGTGTGGAGAGAGGTGAATTGAAGTTCAGGTTAAACAACAAAGACATTGTGTTCAATGTATATCAGTCCATGAGGCATCCCAAAGATATGAGTTTAGTGATAGATACTATTGACGAAGTAGTGGATGATGCCACAGAGGAGAAGTTTGTTGCTGAAGCATTGGTTGCAGTCATCATGAACTTTATTGGTGACTCAATCAGAGAGTGTGAGAAGATGCTACATGCAATGGCAGTCATGGGATCTTATTTATTCGTGCCTAAAAAGCTTGATTTGGACCTAAAGAACAAAAAGAACCCGCCTATAATACCACCCATTGAAGAACCCCCGATCTTGGACCTCAAACCCTACTAGCTCATTTGAGGTATGCATATTTAGGATCACATAAGACATTGCCTGTAACTATATATGTAAAGCTGTTGCATTGGCAAGTAGAAGCCTTGGTATCCATCTTGAGAACATAAAAATGAGCCATTGGTTGGTCCATCATTGCTATCATTGGTATTGCTCCAGGTATTTTCACTCATAAAATTTAGCTAGAGGAAAATTGTATTCCTAGCATCGAACATAAAAGGAGGCTGAATCCACCTATACACGAGATGGTGAAAAAGGAGATCATAAAATAGTTGGATGCTTGGGTGATTTATCCTATCTCTGACAGCCATTGGGTTAGTATGGTGCAATGTGTACCAAAAAAAGGGGAGTAAGTGTAGTCCCCAATAAGAAGAATCAATTAGTGCCAACTCGAACATTGATTGGTTGGAGGGTATGTATAGATTTTCAAAAAGCAGAACCGGTGGACTCAGAAGGATCATTTTTCCATTCCCTTTATGGACCAGGTGTTGGATAGACTAGCAGGGAGGGCTTATTACTGTTTCTTGGATGGATACTCTAGTTGCAACTAGATTTTCATTGCTCCTGAGGACCAAGTGAATGCCACATTCACATGTCCTTATGGGAAGTTTTCCTTCAAGCGAATGCCTTTTGGACTTTTTAATGCACCTTTCATATTCCAAAGGTGCATAATGTTAATATTTTTAGATATGGTGGAGGACCCGATCGAAATTTTCATGGATGACTTCTCTGTATTAGGTGATAAATTCGAAGATTATTTATGTCAGATTGAACTGGGAAAAGTGTCACTTCATAATGAATGAAGGGATTGTATTAGGATACCAGATATCCAGTAAAGACATTGAGGTTGACAAGGCAAAGATTGATGTCATATCTTGATTGCCACCTCCTATTTCAGTGAAAGGTGTCCCATCCAGTAAAGACATTGAGGTTGACAAGGAAAAAATTTATGTCATATCTAGATTGCCACCTCCTATTTCAATGAAAGGTGTCTGAAGCTTTTTGGGACATATTGGATTTTATCGGAGATTCATCAAAGACTTCTCCAAAATTGAAAACCCTTTGTGCAGGTTGTTGAAGAAGGAAACAAAATTTGAGTTCGATGAGGCATGTCTTAAGGAATTTGAATTCCTGAAGGAGAAACTCACTATAGCACCTATAATTATTGACCTGACTGGAACGAGCCATTTGATGTCATCTTCTATGCAAGTGGAGTTGTATTAGGAGCTATTCTGGGAAAGAGAAAGGAGAACCTCTTTCACCCAAAATAATATGCTAGAAAGTCTCTCAATGGGGCTCAGAAAAATTATATTGTTACTGAGCAAGAATTGTTAGCAGTGGTATATGCCTTTGAGAAGTTTGAAGCATATTTGTTGGGCACTAATGTTATCATCACTGTAGACCATACATCCATTCGATACCTTATGGCCAAGAAAGATGCAAAGCCAAGACTGATCTAATAGGTCTTGCTTTTGTAGGAATTTGATTTTGAGGTTAAGGACTGCAAAAGTTGTGAGAACCAAGTAACTGATCATCTCTCAAGGCTGGAAGAAAAGGGAGACCAAAGCATGAGCTGGAAATAAATAAGGCATTTTCAGAGGAACAAGTGATAGCAGCTACCCAAGACTTAATCCCATGGTTTGCTGATTATACTAATTTTTTAGTTAGCGATGTGATGCCGAATGGCCTGAACTTCCATCAGAAGAAAAAGCTTTTGCATGATGTGAGGAAGTTCTACTGGGATAAACATAACTTGTTTAGAGTGTGTGCTGATAATATAATCAGGAGATGTGTATCTAAAGTGGAGATAATGCACATTCTCAAAGCTTGTCATTCTTCTCCTGTTGGATAACATCATAGTGGAATAAGAACAACCCAGAAGATCCTGTAGAGTGGATATTATTGGCCAACTATATATCGAGACTGTCATGACTATGTTAAAGCTTATGATCGATGCCAATAAAATGGTGGCATCTCAAGGAAGCATGAATTCCCGCTAACACAGATTTTAGAGGTGGAGATGTTTGATGTATGGGGGATTGATTTCATGGGACCATTTGTAAGTTCCTATGGACAAAAGTACATTCTTATGGCTGTGGACTTTGTGTCCAATTGGGTAGAAGTGATTGCGCTCCCTAATAATAAACGCAAGAGTGTGACAAAATTCCTAAAAAGGAATATATTCTCTAGGTTTGGCACACCACAAGAAATCATATGTGTGTGTGGGGGGGGGGGGGAGGGGTGAGGGTTCACATTTCTGCAATAATTTGTTCAGTGCTCTATTAGAAAAATATGGTGTGAAGCATAAGGTGGCTACCTCGTATCATCCTCAAACTAGCAGCCAGGTGGAGGTATCAAACCGTGATATCAAGATCATCTTATCCAAGAGTATTAATGCAAACAGAAAGGGATTGGTCTCGCAAGTTAGGTGATGTCTTGTGGGAATACATAAAAGCCTACAAGATGCCTATTAGGATGTCCCTGTACCAGTGAGTGTTTGGAAAGGCATGCCACTTGCCTGTGGAATTGGAACCCAAGGCGTTGTGGGTCTTGAAAAAGCTGAATCTTAATTGGAGCGAAGCTGCAAACTTGAGGCTTGAGTAGCTGAACAAACTGGATGAGTTCCAACTCAAGGCATATGAGAGTGCAGCCTTGTATAAAGAAATAATGAAGTTGTACTATTAAAGGAAGCTATTGAAGAGATATATTTCCCCGGGGAACCTACTTTTCCTTTTTAACTCAAGACTTTGGTTGTTTCAGGGCAAACTAAAGTTGAAGTGGTCTGTATCGTTCAAGGTGACCCATGTCTATTCTTATAGTGCAGTCGAACTTGAAACTCAAGATAGCACTAGAATCAAGGTGAATGGTCAAAGGATCAAGCAATACCTCAAAGTGCAAGATGAGGTAAGGTGGGTGGAAACAAATTACCTTGATGAAGCCTGAGTAGTCAAGGAAATCGTGTCGTATTGCGATGTTAAATCAAGTGTTGCTTTGGCAACCCAAGGTTTTTCTTGTTAACATTGTTTATTTATTTTGCAGCATGAGGAAATTTAGAATCAAAATGCCAGCAGTCTGCAGACCGCGGATAAGTAAACATGGAAGGTAGATCCATAGCATTTTCTTCCAGAAGATATGGTAATAATTTAGGCCATCTACGTCTCATCCGCGGAATGTTAAAATGTAAACGCGGCCGCATTCAATCCACGATTGCTTCCCGGGAGAAACCCATCTGGGGTTGCATAAATTGTGTAACGTGGATAAATCATGGCCCGTAGATGCTTAATCACGGCCACTATCAGGTCTCTCTTTTCAATGATATATATACATTTTCATACATAGTTAAAAAATTTTAAAAAATAATTTTTTTTAAGGAACCGTTACTTTATAAAAGTAACTGACCCTTCATTATAGGGCCACCTTCGCACTTTATTTTCATAAACTGGCATCCTTTCAATCTAAACTATCTCAAAACCCCTCCACTTGAACACACTCAACCTCTCAAGTTGATTGTTCATCACTCTCCCTCGGAAACCACCATAATCTTCACTACACGAGGCTACAGACGTGGTGATCACCCTTTCTCCCTTATGAACTCCTCATGATGAAGTAGTGTATTTAGTTTGGGGGGACCTTTATGGTGAATTCTGAGTAACCTGTGGTCCCCAATTATTGTTGATGTTAGGATAGACGTAAGGAAGTTGGAGTGTGGGTCCATAGGGACGAAATTCAATTGAAATATAGTGACCATATTCATGCACACCAGTTGCTTGACATATTGTTTGAATGAGCCTCCGTATAGTCATAGTTTGAGTAGGCTATACATTGGTGATTTAGGGGTGTGTATAATATATTGGCATGAATGGGAGGGAATTTCAATCACCAAAAGAAGCTCTGCTAGCCTCAGATTAATTTGCCTACCCTAAGTCTAGAATAAGCATTGTCCAAAAAGCAATTGGTTGACTGGATGCATCTGTGAATGATTTGCGAGCCGGTCTTAAAAGCACGACCATATTCTGTTACGCTAAATCAGTATTAAACAACAATACTTACTGATTGACTCCACGAAGAGAATATGATCCCGAATTCTAAAGTGCGGACCACGAAGTCTAACACGAATTGAGTCAAACCTTCACTGCTGACTGATACCTTTTTGTAGTAACTCGCGAACCACAAATTCCAGTTCGTGGGCTGCAGATCGAACATGTAAAGAAATAGTTGAGCATCTGTTATTGTATGCTTTGCACTAAAAAATTTTAATTTCTTGCAGGATGACTTCTTGAAGAACCTCTCATCCTCATGCTTTAAGACAAAATGAACCTGTGGATAAGGGTAAAAGGAAAGAGAAAAGGCCCGCTGAGGTAGAGTCTGGGTCAAACCCAGAACCAGAAGAAGCCTTTCGCAAGGTGAAAGAAGATGAGGAGAGACGGGCTGAACTCCGTCATAAGAGAGTCGAAGATGCTCTCCATTTAAATGCCATCCCTATCATGAAGGAAAGGTTTTATGAAGGGACGTACAACCGAAACTTCAATGAAGAGAAATAGTTTAGCCTGAACGTGATTCAACATGATTTCCCTCTGATATTATAGCAGATCCAGGAGAGGGAATTGCAGATTTTCACAATGCCACTAGGCCAGGTTTTCACACAGTTAGTGAGGGAGTTCTATGCTTCCTATAGAGCGGTACAAAACATCAAAAAGCATCTGGCTCTTTGCACTCCCGAATATATCGGGAGACTATGAAAGTCTACGGAGTAGATGTGGACTGTAGTGCCAAGGCCATCAATAAGTTTTATTTTGGTGATGATGATGTAGAATCCACCGAGTACTTGGCCAAGTTGGAGAATCCTGATAACCACTATGCATGGATGGAGTCATTAATAGTTGTAGGCACACTATCATGGGCTACTGAAGAGGGACAAATCTTCAAGAGCGACCTCAACATCTAAGCAAAACACTAAATGAGTTTTGTATATGATAATGCTCGAACTCACACTCCTGACAAAGTATGAAGTGGACATTGTTAATAAAGAATCCAATAAAGAGGTTGGGTCGAACCCACAATGAACATGGTAAGAACTAGACTAATGCCGGTATTTAATCTTTTTGGTGGGTTATCTCCAGACTGGGGGGTTAATAGAAAAATAATTGTAAAACAAAAATAAAAATCAAGTGTTGCTAATCAAGATTCGCAATTAACTATGGTAAATGTTCCCCATGGGTTCATAACTACTTCGGGTTTATACTCGTGATCAATCCCAATGCTTACTTGTAGACCTGATAACTAGGGTTCATCCAAACGACTGGTTCGTCCCTATTGGATGACTATACTTAATCACCAGGTTAGGTCTCATGAGAAATTTTAATTTAACTGTTATCAATTTGTTCCAAATTAACTATCCTGCGACCGCATATGAAGTTATACAATTATCATAAAAATCAAGGCTTTGTTGTAATTCTCTTTTCCTAATATCTACCTCTCTAGGTTCAAAAAAGTAAAGAATTTGGGCAAGTCCTAACATTGCACTTCATTAAGAAATATTAAAGACGAAGAAAATACAATACACGCATTTAGCATTGGTTTCGAATCACTTTGTGTAGCCCTAATTCGTTAATCCACCATGGTTACTACAATCCTAGTTGTGGAGGTTATAGCCTCTTATGATTGTAAAATTGTGATTAGTATTCATAGACAAATACATAATTAAATATTTACAATGATGATTGAAGAAAACCTGCTTTGGATATTGCAATAGCATATGATGACAAAATCAAGAACAATTGAGAAATCCAAGTTTTGATTCTCAAGAAATGCTCTCCAATATTGTCAAAAACTAATTACAAACTTGATAACAATTGTCAACCAACTAATTTTGACCTTCTTTAACATAAAAGAAACATAAAATGTATTTATACAGAAAATAAAATCATTTTCCTAAGTTAAAAGGAAAATAACCAAATCTGGTGCCGACACATCCTATGACTCATCATATGACCCGTAACAGGATTGTACGGGTCGTGCCTTGCTTTAGTACATTCCTTGAATTTTGCAGAATTGGCTAAGTGTTGGCATTTGGTATGACTCATAACATGATCCCACGAGTCATACAATTCAGTCATGGTTTGGTTCTGAGAACTATGGCATCTTCTGAAGTTCTCTACGAGTGTCCTAGTACGCCTTGTACCTTGCTCCTACGACTCATAAGAGCTTATCGCATCATGAGTTCTACCAAGTCCTTAAAATCACTAAAGCTTTCCACGACTCCTGGTATGGGTCGTAGGTAGATGCTACGATCTATAAGTTCCACCCGTATCAGGAGACTTCAATTGTGCAAATATCTCTGAAGTATTCCATGACTCCAGTTACAGCTCGTACCAGCTTGGTATGACTCATACTGAGAGTCATACTTTGCCTTTGCTTTATTCCAGTCTTCTGAGCTTTTCCACAAGTCTCATTACAGCTCATACAATCTAGTTACTACTCGTATTATGATCAGTACTTGGATGCATTTCTGCACTGTTCTGCATCTTTTGGACATTTTTGCTCCAACACTTATTTTCCCTGAAAACAAAGTAAACACACCTCATATCTGTATAAACATACTGAAGTCCATGCTATTTTTCCAGTTTAGTGCTGAAAGTGCTATAAACTCATAGCATATCAACACCCTCAACTTAAGACTTTTGTATGTCCTCAGGACAAAAAAAAACGAAAAATGACACTTAACTTGAAAATAAACCTAGGATACTACAACCAACACTTAACTTGAAAACATACCACACCCTTACATTGCACCATGAACACAAATAGCTTTTGATTCTTCTCCAGGTAAACCAAATCAGCATATGCACATCAAGTAACCACGAACCATGATTAACAGGGATCAAGATATGTCATCTAGTTATTAGCAGAGAATCAAGTCATTACCAATGCTTTTCACACAGACAACTGGCAGAATAAAACACAAACCATGTACCCTCACAGCAAATGAAGTCCCTAACTCATAGATATATAAAAATATGAAACATGGGACTAAACAAGTAAGACTCTCACTCTCACAACGAAGTTCCAAATACTGTACATCAGATACCATAGGCTTGCCCTTATTTTCTCTAGTTTGGCTCTTCGGATAGACAAGCTAGGATCACTATAGGACTTTATTCAGCTTGTAATGTAGGCTTTCGGATTGGGCATGATAAATATGGGAATTTTAGAAACTAAACCCTCCGTGGTACTACATATATGTGGCTCCACTTTTCACTTATTTCACCCTTTTCACTTTTTCACTTTTTTCCTCCCTTTTCTCCATTTTATGCAATGGAAGCGTGTGGTATGTTTTCAACTTTTCATTCATTTTTCTCTTTTGTATTTTCTTTTAAATTTTTCTTTTTCAACTCTTTTTTTCTTTCTTTTATTGTCACATCACACTTCATTTTTAACCCTTTTTCTTTTCTTTTCCTTTTTCACCTCCCCATGATCTATGCACCCATACTCTAGCCACCCTCAACTTAGGCATTTTGCTTAGGTTGAGGTTCACAATGTCCAAGGAGGGACCAGGGCTAAAATTGGTTCATTATAAAAAATGGGTAAAGTTAATCAGTTACATAAATAAAAATGATTCATTTTAGACTCAAAATCGGGATCAAGGGAATTATATCATTTTGGTAGGGCAATCTAAGCTAAAATAGGTTTAAAAAAATAGCCTATGATCCTTTCCTAACCAACCATCATAAAACCTATGTAAAGACCAACTGGTCGAATTCTAGATCCTCTATGCAGTATTGAACTAGGTATATACCTCACTCACTCATGGTACATATTTTGCATTCATTCTACCTGTCCGGTTCATACATGGCCAACTATAACTAACTCATGCTAATGCACTAAATGACACAAAAAGATCCATAGAAATCATGTTTTGCATTCAACAAGTGAACAACTAATCATCAAAAATTTTAAACAGGGTCAATTTTTAAAAACTTCAAAACTAGTGCATTTTATTGGCTGAGTAATCCTATGCTACTTTCTAGTTAAACAAAAGCATCCTAAACATGCCAGTTCTACCAGATAGCATGCCTAAGGGAAAAGAAACACAACAAAAAAAATCCTCGGACCAATCCAAAAATTCCAAAAATATACAAGTACACCCCCTCCCTTTTTGAAAAGCATGATTTGTTCCCGAAGCATTGAGTATAAAACATAAGGAAGGGAACATACCTATGGCATAATAAGAGCTCCTATCATCCTGCAGAGTTGGTACCTCCGCTGCAGTCGTGGCGCTGGCGATGGCCGGCGCACTCAATGGTATATAAATGGGGGGAATGGTCACCCCCTCAGCAGTAGTGGTCGCTTCTGCAACCTTTGGAGTAACTGGGGCTGAATGTGGCTCTCCAGAAGGGTCCTTGCCACCTGCAAGCTTAGAATGGGCACTGGTGGAGCTACCCGCTCTTTTTTCTCTCTCAAGTAGCTCTGAACTATGCTCATTGTGAGTCTGCCGACTCTTCAATCTTGCCCGCTTGCTCTTTATTTTCCTTCTTTCTCTTCTTCTTTAGGGTCTCATCTCCAACATCCTCTGAGACCCTCTTTTTCCCTTTTCCTCCCTCTGCTCCGATTGGCTCCCAATATGCTACCAAATCAAGCTCATCATTTATCCCAATGTCGAGGTCAGGAAGAGTGGGGGCTGATAGAATTGCCGACTGTCGAGATGATAGCTCGGTCACTTAAGCTCCGAAGAGCACCCAACTCCTCATGGAGGATACCAATGTCAGTCTGCTCTACCATGCACTCGTTGAAGCAGCTCCTAAAATTGTCAAGTATGGCATGTAAAACCCGTGCTGCTACCTCAATCTCAGCCTTCACCCAAGGCTTCATATTCTCTATCATAGACTTCACCTTTATCTCAGTCACGATCAATCTATTTGACATCTTTTGGAGAAATTCATGAGGCACGAGCATGTATCCTACTAGGGTCTGGCTTGGAAGGCCCATAGGTGGTGCAACGAAGGTGCTGGGAGCTGCCTCTGAATGAACGACATCTATAAAACCGGTGTCTCATCCTGCTACTATGAGGTGGGGGCATTCACCTACTCACACCCAACTGCTCGTGATACCGGAACTACGGCACAAAGTCGTGCTCGACTCACTAGGTTAATTTCATCCTGGATCAACCCAATGTCTACTGTTCGCTATCCTCCAATTAATTGTTCCTCACTAGGACGCACCTTGAGACCTGCCTCCATACTCAATCCAAATACGAGACTCAAGAATGGGATAGTAGTGCTCAATCCAATAGCCCGATCCCAGATCTCCTCCGCAATGACCCTCAGAATATTGATGGCATATCATGGACATGATACACGCCACCAATGCTGCTCTATCTGCACTGAGGGTATTGTCGTTCACGATCGGTGCCAACCTATGGCAAATTAGCATCCAACAGGATTTTGCTATGAAATTTAGGGAATTCTTGGTGACCTACTTTCCAGTATTTACCCTTTCTGCCTCCTCTTGATCTTCAACGATGACCCCGGATAGCCACTTAATCTGACTCTTCCTCTCCTCAATGCCTAACTGCTTGATCTTTTTCATGGGGTCCACCTAGTAGTGAAACTCCAGTGTAGTGTATGGTGGAATGAACTGAGGCCCATATAATACCCGAGCAATAGTATGCTCAGATATGTCAATAGTGCAGCCTCACACCATTATGCTCTCTAACTCGAGCTGATCTTTGACTTTCTGCCCTTCCTTTGCTTTCTGATCCATGGTAGCCAAATAATTGGCATAGAACTCTCTGATGATCTCTAAAGTGTATCGATCCAGGGTTCTAGCCATCCATTCAAAACCATAGTAGATGAATATCTACTTCATCTCCTCTACCTTATCAGTGCATTGGTGAGGATCCATGGCTCTTCTTGAATACTCCACCTGGAGTTGTTCTTTGCTTTGAGAGCGAGACCCTGTTCATAGATCTCTTGTACACCTAGTACTCTCCACTGAATAGTATAATTCTCCCTAGACGAAGTATGCGTTTGTTCAGCATTGGCTATCTCATCATCAGATCCGGACTCACTATCTCCATCACCAAATTGGGCCTCCTCGGACCCCTCATCATCATTAGAGAAACTACCGAACTCTTGGACTCTTTCCTCAGCTCCCTCAGATTGGGGAGCATCAGTCGATGTGGTAGTGGCCGCCTCAGCCTGGGCTATAGCTTTTGCCCTAGTGGTTCGGGTCCCATTGGTGTTAGATGTATCGACCTTGTATTCTTCCACCGAACTACTAGGGGAGGTGTCTGCATGCTCAAAGGGGAAGGGCTCATCTCTCAATGCCCTTCGAGTTGCTATCTCTGCCCTGGCGGCTTTGTCTTTGGCGGATTTGGTTTCTTTCTTCTTCAAAGTCGTTGTACTTGTGGAAAAAAAGGGTTAAAACCTCATATTGAGGAAAAGAAAATAAGAAACCATCCTCCAAATTTTTTCACAGGTCTATAGCATGAGTTGTACCTAGGAGGTACGATCAGTACTGAGACTCATAACATCTCAGGTCACAGCCATGACTCGTACCATGAAGGTACGATCTGTGCCACGAGTCGTATGAGGATACTTCTTAAAACCCCTTGTTCTATATTTTTCCATGACTCATGATATGACTCGTAAGTTGATTCCACAGGTCGTAGTAAGGATTGTACTGTTTCCTTTAGACTTGTCCCTTTTAAGATTCCTGGTACGATTGCCAGGTATGACTCATAGTAGGATACCATAGGTCGTACTAGGTTCCGTAACAATTACTTGTTATACATTTATCTTAGGAAAGTCCCAACGAGCCATCCCACGAGTCCTAGTGTGAAACCATGAGTCGCAGGAAGGCTTGTGAAACCTATCCTTGCCTTTGTTCATGTCAGTTTTGCAGGTAAATTCAATTTATGTTGGGTACTCAAAATTCCCCAATTCTAGGCATGCATTTTTCATAATTATTTAACTACCCATTCCTCCCTTTTTGATTCATAACCCGTAACTCAGTTAATAACAGTTTAAATTCATTTTTAAGCATTCTCAAATCCTACCCAATCAACACAGTCATAATGCAAATTTTTGATCATTTTCCTAATCTATTTTTCATGAATTTTGAGGACTCCAAGATGTTAAACATATTCATACAAGTGCGAAGGTCCTTTTTCCCAACTCGAAGCATAGTACCTTACTTGATTTTTGCAATTTCTTGCTCACTTTGTGCGTGTGTCAGTGACTAGGGTTGGAATTCAATTTGGGTAGTGTTAATCGGGCACAATTTTTGGTCAATGATCCTTGTTCATGAGTTCAGGTTTTGAGTGCGTAGGAGAAGGGTGTGAAGATTTTGAAGTTTAAATACTTTAAGGGAAATTTTAAAAAATTGGGTCGAGTCGGCTCGACTTAAGTAATTTGGCCTGTCATGACTCGTACCATAAGTCATAGGAAGGACCTATGACTTGTCCCTAGGACTCGTAGCAGAGGTTTAGGAAACTTACATGTGGACCTACGAGCATATGATATGACTCATAGGTCACTCCAAATCGGAGTTCCATACCTTCCATAGTTCATAGATATATTGAATACTACGACCCATACAATGGAGTTACGAGTCGTAGGACTAATCATACCATGGACTCATGCACTAGGCCATATCTCTACTTTTCAACATGACTCATACTACTACATGTACAATGCTCTTACGAGTTGTATGGAGGCTCATAGTACCAGTCCGCACTACAATTTTTCTACAACCTATTTTTGTTTCACCTGCACACTAGGCACACATAAGTCAATAAACTTAGGTTACCTCTCAAGAAGAGCCTGATTTAACATCGCGTCATGATGCAGGTGGTTCCGTTACTCGAACTTCACCAAACCACCTCATGGGTTTCCTCCCAAGAAGCGCCTGATTTAACATCGTGACATGACACAAGTCTCTTGACTACTCAGACTTTGTCAAGAAACTCAGACTCATCCTCGATTGATGAGACCACTCTAAACTCATTTTGCTGCTTCATTGACCTACAAAAATTGAAGGCGATCTCTTCTTTATTAAGCCTAAATTTCAATTGGCCAGCCTCCACATCTACTAAAGCCCTCCCAGTGGCGAGGAATGGTCTCCCAAAATGATGGGGACCTCAAAGTCAATCTCACAATCAAGGATCACGAGGTCACCTGGGAATATGAATCTGTCCACCTTCACAAACACATCAAATAGGATCCCTACAGGCTTCTTCGCAGTTTGGTCGGCCATCAGTAGCCGCATAGTAGCCAATGTGGGGGCTCTCAAGCCTAGCTGCTTGAATACAACTAATGGCATCAGATTTATTCTTGCTCCCAAGTTGTAAAGTGCCTTCGCGAACTCAACATCACCAATAGTACATGGAATGGTGAAGGCACTTGGATCCTCCTTTTTCTAGGAAAGGACCCGTGAGGCTATGGCGCTACAGTGATACAAGTTACCCACGAGCTCATAGCTTACGGACCTTTTCTTGGTAACAAGGTCCTTCATAAACTTGGTGCATCCCGGTATCTGCTCCAATGCCTCGACCAATGGTATGTTTACAAATAATTGTTTCAACATAGATAGGAATTTCTAAAACTTACCATCTTTAGCCTTCTTCTTCATTTTTTAAGGGAACAGAGGCGGCGGTTCTGGGATAGCCTTGTAAATCTGTGTGGCCCCTTGTTTCTTTCCTTGTTCAACTTTAGGCTCCTTCTTAACAACTGGAGCCTCAGTCAGCTCAGCTTCTTCCTTAAGTTCTTGCTTAGCAACGTCATCATTATCATAAATTATGCTCTCTTTCTTCCTTTGCATTTCAACTACAACTGCAAGAGGGGGATCAACCATGGTCTTTCCACTCCTAGTCATCACAACAATATAGTGACTTTCATTTTTCGGGTTTTGAAATGTGTTGCTGGGTAGTGTTCCCTTTTGTCTAGGGTTCAGGGATGTCGACAATTGACCCAGCTGCTGGTGTATTTGCTTGATGGCCGTGTCATGTAACTCAACTCTCTGACCTATTCCCGATATATCTCCACGAATGTCTTTCATCTTCTCCTCCATGGATCTCAGCCATCATGCTCTCCAACTTTGACTGTGTAACCTCCCCCTCACGTGCATTATGAGGCACGTACAATCTTCCTCGGTCGTTGAGGTATCCATCATTCCTTCTCTATTATCCCTTATGCTCATGAGCTTGGCTTCTATCTCTGTACCCGTTTTGATTGTAGTTGTCTCGATATGTCCGACCTTGATCTCCAAAACCTTGGCGCCAAGTGTCCTGTCCTGATACTTGGGAGTTGGCCCGAAAAACCTGCCACCTTGTTGTCCAAGAAGTTTGCCTCCTCCTCGGAATCTGATGCTCTGGTCCTGGTTCCTATCCCTGTGTTCCCACTACATTGACTTTTCTAGTCCCAGCGCCCATGATATGCTTCATGAGAAGGTCTAATGATGTACGTATATGGGCCAATTCCTGATCACGTTCCTCCTCCTTCTTTCATTGGTCTATAGTCATACCAACAACATATGTACCAGCAGCTACTTCTTCTTCCTGGGTGTGCCATGCCCTGTTAGTTTTGGTCACTCTATCAAGAATAGTGGCCGTTTGTTCCCAGGTGTGACTCATCAGTGGTCTTCCTACCACAGTATCTACCATAACTTTAGTACTAGTTTTCAATGACCTATAGAAAATCTCCAACAAACTGTCATTTGGAATTTTGTGGTTTGGGAACTTGGTCAGCTTCTTCTTAAATCTCAACTAGGTTTCATGAAGTTCCTCCATTTTCAGTTGTCGGAAATTATAGATCTCATCCTTAAGCTCTAGCATCCTGGAGGGTGGGAAGAATCTCTTTAGAAAATCTTGTTTGAGCTTCCTCAGTTGATCAACAAAATTAAGAATAATTGAGAAATCTAAGTTATTGATTCTCAAAAATTGCTCTCCAATATTGTCAAAAACTAATTACAAACTTGATAACTATTGTCAACCAACTAATTTTGACCCTCTTTAACATAAAAGAAACATAAAACGTATTTATACAGATACTAAAATCCTTTTCCTAAGTTAACAGGGAAATAACCAAATATGGCGCCAACACATCCTATGATTTATCATATGACCCGTAACAGGATTATACAGGTCGTGCCTTGCTCTCGTACATTCCTTAACTTCTGCAGAATTGGATAAGTGTTGACATCTAGTAAGACTCGTCAACATGATCCCACGAGTCGTACAATCCTGGTTTGGTTATGAGAATTATGGCATCTTCTGAATTTTTCTACGAGTTTCGTGGTACGCCTCGTAACTTGCTCATATGACTCATAACAACTTGTCGCATCATGAGTTCTACCAAGTCCTTAAAATCACTGAAGATTTCCATGGCTCATGGTGCTGGTCGTAGGTAGATGCTATGATCCGTAAGTGCCACCTATATCAGGAGATTTCGATTGTGCAAATATCTCTGAATTATTCCACGACTCTAGTTACAGCTCATACCATCTTGGTATGGCTCGTACTGAGAGTTGTACTTTGCCTTTTCTTTATTCCAGTCTTCTGAGAATTTCCACGAGTCTCAATATGACTTGCACAATCTAGGTACGACTCATACTGAGATTCGTACTTGGATGCTTTTCTACATCTTTTGCAAATTTTTTCTCTAACACTTATTTTCCCTGAAAACAAAGTAAACACACCTTATATCCGTATAAACATACCTAAGTCCGTACTATTTTCTTAGTTTTAAGCATCAAAAGTGCTGTAGACTCACTGAACATCAGTATGCTCCAAGCTCACTTCCTCAGAGAATTATAATTAAATACCCAATACCCCGGCCATTCTCATCTTACGCATCATGGCAGGGTTGCATATAAATGTGGGAGATATCATAGCCTTAAAGATAAGGGATCGAGCATGACAAGCCCATACATCTCTCCCTTTTCTAGTGTTGATCAGAAATCCGTGTCGTGATATGAGTGTTCCTAAAATAACCTGAATTGATGAACATGGAAAAATCAAGTTGTGGACGTCACGAAGATTTATGATGATATGAACCCGAAGATGAAGAAGAGAAAAAAGGAGCCAACAATTTCACATCCTCCTGAGGTGACTATGTCCCCTAATATTCAGATGATAGATGCCCCTCCAGCTGAGACAAGGCCATTCTCTTCTGCTACTCCAGTGGTACCCCAACTTGCCCAGTCTGTTTCTGCAGCATGGATAATTCAAGTAGCTAATATGACAGCACGGAACAACACCAGGCTCACCTCCTTGATTGAGCTTATCCCTGACATGATTAAGAGAGTTATTGACAAGGCTCTTGCTACAATTTACAACACAGTTAAGGACTTAGAGTAGAGGGTCTCTGTGCTCAACGGTATTGGTGCTAGGGATGCCATAATTTGCGCTCAAAGATGACATGAGCAAAGTGAAGAATGATGTGCAGTAGCTGTAGCCTGGTCTGAGCATATTTGATGCTCCACTAATGGAGGATGAGGCTTTAGAGGACAAGACGACGGAGAGAGATGAGAATAGTTTGAGGAGGAGCACATAACAAAGGAGACAAATAAGGAGCGACAAGTAGAAGTTGCTACCCAGTGCTCGATGGATTACATCACAGCATGAATGGTGGGTGCAGGCCCAAGTTCCCATGCTCCAGCAGGACAGGAAGCAGAGATTGCTGCTATGACCATGAAGACCGCTACCACGGCCCAGTCTAAAGAGGCCGAGGATGTAGCGCGTCTCAGAGAGATCCTACCTTCTCTTTTATATGCTTTTTGTATGCATTGAGGACAATGCATGCCCTATTTTGTACAGGTAGGTAAGTAGGATGGTTGGAAGTGTGGTCTGTAATAAAATGAAATAGGCAATGTGTGTAATAAAGTGGCTATTCTGTTTTTGCTATCTTATTCTCCTTGTTGATATAGTTCTATCAATAAAACTCCAAGAGTTTTATTTATGTCATGGTTCTTTCCCTAAGACCAATTTTTTTTAAAATTTTAAGTCAAATCGGGTGGCTTTTCCCGGTGATAGATAGCTAGGAAACTTTCTTAAGGGAAAAGTCTTGTTTGTAGTAAGCATTTGACTTGTTTGATACCAAAAGTATGAGATTTCATAACACTCAAGCATGAATGAAAATTATAGAACTATTCCTGATTTTGACTGTCAATCCTTGTTTGACTTTCTGTGCACATTGCTTGTTAAGTTCATAATTTTGATTGGAGATTGAATCAGAGTTTTCAATTACTGCATATGCCAAGTGTTTGTGAGAATTTTGTATAGCTCCTCACATGCATTGTAGTCTAGAGCTTGCCCGGAGTGTCTTCAAGGCAAAATCATAGATCACACCTAGTTTGAAAACGATATTAATCTTTCTTTGGACAACCACATTGTTACTAAAATGATCTACATGTTCATAATATCCCTAGTCATCTCCTTTGAACCTAAGACCCATTCTTTGACAACTTCATGAGCTTTACCGTTAACTGTATGTCTCTTGACACCCAACTTCCCTAAACACTCAACAATGCATACTTCAAATAAACAACCTAAGTTTGAGGTGACATCTTCTTAGAGTTCAAACATAGGCTAAAAGCCTAAGTTTGGGGAAAAGAGACGAGTAAAAGAGAAATGGAGTTGATTTGAAAAATGATTAGTTAGTCATTAAGAAATGGTTAAAAAGGTTCAAGTTCTTCCTTCTAAGAAAAATAGAGAGAAAGACAAAGGAAAAGAAAGGAAGAACAAGAGACTTGACTAGATAAGGAAATCGGGGACATAGTGTGCTAAATAAAGGCGGTGAGGTGCACCATGCAGTGTTTGGGGAAGTAAAAGTTAAGTCAAAATGAACACCTTACCCAAATCAAATTCATCCATAAATATCCACAAGTCCGGATTGATTTCAAATCAGGTGTGTCTATATTAGTGGAGAATTACATGAAGGGCATGCATATGGTACTACTTACATGAATGAGAACCTTTTTTTGAGGGTGAGAGTTCAGCTCGTCATTGTCTCCATATAGAAATCACAATTTATGAGTAGAAGAATCTTTTTTCATGTGAGGGAGAATATTTTCTTCATGTAAGGGCATTGCAGTGAATGTAAGGATTTAACTCAGTCATTTAATTAGAGATTAAAAGTAAGATAACAGTAATGTAACAGTGTTAGACAGGCTTGGAGGTTGGTGTGTCATATCAGGATACTATAGTTGGTGGAATTATGTTAAAAATATGAGATGAGTAAGAAGTCTACACGCTTGGTATCATAAAAGGTCGTGCTTGGATTCTGGGAATAGGTCATGTTTTAGACTTGCTTAAAGACAAGCAATAGTTTACGTTTAGGTGTTTTGATAAGTGGATTCACCTACTTATCTTTTGCTTAAACTTAAGATTATTGGTTGTTATGTGTTAAAATATATACATCTCGTGGTCTAATTTCTTATTTTGCAGGTGATCTAAGATGAAAAGGTCTAAGCGATGTTCCTAGCTAAAAAGAGACCAAAAAGAAAGTCGAGAATCTCAAACTAAGTGAAGCGCCTCCTAGTGTGGATTGCGGATGGCTAAGTGCGAACTGCGGATGCATCATGTTTCACTCAAGATATCATGACCGGAGTGTGGATCCTGGATCAAGACAAGGGACCCATAACCATAAATGGCTCCAAGCTAACCCATGGCACATGTATATATAATCAAGAGCATAAGCAGTAGTACAACATAAACCAAAACATTAGCCGAAGTCTAAAATATCATTAGGACATAAGTAGGACTACAAGTTAACATCGCTGAACATCTACACATAACTGTCTAAAAGGCCTCTAGTCATAAGATGAGATGATGGGACAACACCCCCAACTAGCATGACTAAGTATGAAACTGAAAGACATAACAAAACATATCAAACTGTCAAGTGTCCTCGAAAGATGTGGACTCACTTAAATTGGGGTTAAGCTAGACTGAAATGGGAGTGAAGCTAAAGTCTGGGTTGAGACTGGTCACTTAAACCTATATCATGAGATGATATAACATAGAGTATGCGGTCAGTACTTTGAATGTATTGAGTATGCAGAATAAGTAAAACATGCTCATAAATCAATAAATAAGATCATGAGTAGAAGATAAGATAAAACATGAGAGTAAGGACTACATGCTGAAATCATAGTCTTTTGAGATACTCATAAACATGAGTTATTCATCACGAGCTAAAACATAATGAACCAAAGTTTTGAAAGTAAAAACCATATAGTTTTCCATGCTTGAAATCATAAGTAAAAGCTCATAAAGGATCAATGGGTCAAATAGCTACGAGATATAGTATCGTGAGTCATGAGCATGAATAACTTAAAATATGAGGAACAATGGGAGACTCATCATAACAGACACTATCATGATAGAGCTTAGATGATGCCCAACTATCTTGCTCAAGTTGGTAGAGCCGTTCCAAGCTTGCCAAGGCAAAGAATGATTAAGGCGTGATATTACTCGTGAATCCTTGTAGGGCTTGAACATGAATATATACCTATGGTGGAACATAGTTTTGAGACACAGGTTTGCCTAAATCCTGACCTACTCGGTGCTAGACACTACTCCCAAAAACATGCACATGACTCATCATCATGAAAACATACTTGACCTTGCATGGGCTATTTTAAAATCATGATATCATAATCATACTTGACATACATGAACTAGCCATGAAAATAATACCATAAAATTGGCCATAATACATAAACTTGATTATCATGAAATTAATACATACTTTAATAAGACTTCATAACTCATGATAAGTTTAAGATTCGTAAACATTCATGCATACTTTGATAATTCTTCATAACAGAAATAATAGGCTCATAAGCTTGAGATTCATAAGATCATGTATGATTGGGTAAAATCATCATTAGCTTGAAAACATGAATTCATGAGGATGCATTAATAATCATAAATAATGGATTGAATCCTAAGAGACATGAATCCATAGAAGAACATGAGAGGTTTCATCACAATTGGGTCTAACTCTAGAAATTCATAAAATCATAATTCAAGACTTGAAATCACGAAATTTACTTGAGAATGGGCATGACAGTGGAAGGATTTCTCCCATTCATGACCCTACATACCTGGGTCAATGATTTTCTTAACTTAGCTTGAAGACCTAAGAGGATTTGGAAAGTCGGGGGTGATGAACCCTAGCTTTTTCTTGAGGGGAAAATCATATCTACGGATGTTTGAAGAGTGACAATTTAGACTAAGTTCAACACTTTAATTTGACACTTAGGAAGCTTAAAATGACGTCATTTTGGAGTTAAAAGCATAGGAGTTTATCCTAAAACGATGTCATTTTGGAGTTAAAAGCGTAGGAGTTTACCAAAATACTTCCAAACTGCCAAAAGAAAATCTGAAACTGGCATAACCAATGACCAAACGGACAGGTTGTTGGTTGATAGGATGACTCATACTGTGGTTCGTCCACTGCCTAGTGCCATTTTTTTGTTTCACTAAAATGCTCATAATTTTTTTACTCTAGAATCCAATTGACACTAGGTCAGATGCATTTGAAAAAAATACTCAAAGGACTTCAATTTGATGTGTTGAATCACCCAAAACACTTTGTAAAATGGGAGTTATGATTGTCTAAAGTTGACCTTTGTAAGAACTTATACAAAAACTCAATCAGTAAGAAGACTCTCAACTTAACTTTGTGCTAAAGGTTCCTTATGACCTTAATTTGTATCCAATGCACTTCTCGCACTTAAGAAATGATCTTAACACCTAGTATCCATAAAATTCATTAGGCTCGGGTCTTTCCACATACCTAGAACGGTTTCAAACTAGGCCCGAAAGTCCGAGGCATTACAATATCTCAACTCACAACTGAAGCGATGATTCACACCATCATACCACAAACCTTTTGCTGAATTCCTTCTCACGAGTCTTTGTTCTAGTCTTAGGGATTTTTGGGTTGTTACATTATCTTCCCCTTGGGAACATTCGTCCTCGAATAGAGACAAACACTTCCGAAAAGATAGGGAAAGAGCTGCAACCCCAAAACTAAAAGCTAAACACTGAATACTGATGGAGTGACTAACTCCGAACTGACATACATATACTGATTTGAATTCATTAAACATACATACATACTAAGACATGAAAATGACATGAAATTGAGTAGGACACTGAGGAGGAAGCTGGTACCACAAACGGAAATTGAGCTAGAAGGGAAAAGATGGGGGCATCTAGCCATCATATCTACTTTGGCTTCCCATGTAGCTCCTTCAACTAGCTGATTCCTCCACAATGCCTTCACTGAATCTACCTCCTTGTTCCTTAACTTTTAAACCTGACAATCAAGGATCTCAATCGAAACCTCCTCCTAGTTAAGCTATCCTTCACACCAATGCTCTCTACCGGAACAATTAGAGCTGGATCGTCAATGCGTTTTTTCAACAAGGATACATGGAAAACTGGATGCATTGATGCTAACTCGCCCGATAACTCTAACTCATAAGCCACATTGCCAACCCACCTTAGAATCTTGTAAGGACCAATATATCGAGGACTAAGATTCCCATTCTTACCAAACCTCATAACTCCTATCATGGGAGACACCTTCAACAACACCCAGTCATTGACCTCAAACTCTAGCTCTCACTACCTAACATCTGCGTAGGATTTCTGCCTACTCTGAGCTATTTTCAGCCTTTTTTATTAAGCTGAACCTTCTCCACAGCCTCATGGTCTGAATCTGGCCTTATCAATGTAGCCTCACCTACCTCAAACCATTTAATAGGCGATCTACACCTCAGCCCATAAAGATCCTACAATGAGGCCATATGAATGCTGGAATGATAACTGTTATTGTAAGCAAACTCAGTGAGAGGTAAGTGATCATCCCAACTATCCTTGAAATCAATCACACAATATCTAAACATATCCTCCAAGGTCTGAATGGTTCGCTCGGTCTGACCATTTTTCTGTGGGTGAAAAGTTGCGCTTATCTTCACTTGAGTCCAAGAGGCTTCTGAAATGACCTCCAAAACTGAGTAGCCCTATCTGAGATGATTGACAGCAGAACACCATGCAACTAAACTAACTCCCAAATGTACAATCTAGAATAATCCTCGATTGTGTCTATAGTATTGACCGGTAAGAATTGTGCTAATATGGTCATCCAGTCCACATCACCCATATAGAATTATGTTGTCAGCGTGTACGTGGCAACCCTATAATGAAGTCCATATTAATATCTTCCCACTTCCAAGAAGGGATACTAATAACTTGAAGCTCACCTTCCATTCTTTGATACTCAACCTCCTCAGCCTAAACTCCTCCCATATTCAAGTCTAACTCGGCTAGACCTCTTGCAAGCTAAAGTTATTTCCCCAAGAATACTACTTCTCCTTATTGTGACAATCGCTTGACCTTAAGTTCTAATCCAGAAATACCTGGTCACAACACAATAGATCACTGATAAACCATCACCTCATCCAAGCCTATCACTATAATCATCTTGAGGCTTCTTTAAAGCTTATGCTACCCAAGAACCTTCTTGCCTCCCTAGCCTGGCTAATAACCTATACTCCACGAACTTCCACCTATAGGGTATCTAAGGCATGAACAGGAAGTCATGCCAAACGCACACGATGTAACCATCATCTCTATCCTGGGTGAGCGTATGTAGGGCTTTAAAGTAAGGAAATTGTGAGTACAAATTGTTCAAGAAATATAAGCCGAGCATATATCTGATGTAGCACGATCTTATGGGACATTAAGGTGAACTTTGAGGACTAAGTTCATCGAGCTGAGCATACTTCAAGATATGAGTTTAAACACATAACAAATTTCATGATAAGAAACTGGAATTTATGAGATCATCGAGCAAGATTGGGATCGCTGTCTAAAGCACTTTCTCTCATTCTAAGGCTCTAAATATAGGAATGAGTATCGTTTTGTTTTGGCTGAAGCATAGGGGAAAATATCCAAATAGGGATTGATCGATATTCCATAGATACTACTACTGGAACTTCCCTACTAGAGCAGAACACTCAACACATGACTTGGATCTTTAACCTATGGTCTTCCCGTTAGCTCAATGTATCATTCTAAGGCCCTTGGATCCTTTATTAAGGCAACGGTAAAGTCACTAACTCTTGAGTTCTCATTCACCTTTATGACTAACCCCGAAGGCTCCACACTTTTTCAGTCGTACTCTTCCATACCCCAATCCTCTAACCATCCAACACCATGCATCGAATAAAACTTATACTAAGATGACTGCAAAATCATGCGGCTTATACTGTATCTCCTGGGCCTATCAATATTTTAGGATTGACTTGAAAAAATCACAATATACCTGGGACTGTCTCCTACAATGGTCCACCACCGGCACTATATGAAACGCCCTACTGGAGCGGGTAAGCTACTAGAGTTACTGAAGAGGTGGTTGGGACTCTACCTTCGCCCCGCTAGGTGGCTGGGAAATATCTAAGCTGTGACCCAACTTGCCACACCAGAAGCAAGCATCTAAACCCACAAATCACCTTTCTAGGTGTTTTTTCCCACATCTCCTACAAGATGGATATGTAATTTCCCTTACCCTAGACTTGTTCCCCTGAATCTTAGAGTCGAACGCCCCGCTCTTTTGCTCCTCTTTAGTTTAGGGTAGTGGGACATTGACTGACGGAGGTGCTGAAGCCAATGGTCTCTGTCAGAGCTATGAGTGATTCCTGTCACCCGACCCTTGTTGGAAGAACTCAAAGTTGTCAGTTCTGACTCTCTTATTCTCCCTTGCTCTTCCCTTAAACCTCTTGCTCGCCTTTGAGCTGTGAATCTTAGATGGATACCTTCTAGGGAAGTCTCGAACCCTAGTAGCTGTCTTCTCACTAGTAGTGTTTGCAGGTGTGACTACATGTTGGTTAAGCTGGGTGGTCATGGCTCGCATCAACATTCTAAAGGCAGCCCCGAGCTCCGCATTAGTAACATGCCCACTCAGGGAGCTTGCTGGAGCTGGTGGGACTAGCTGTTTTCTGTTGTAGATTCCTCTTCCACTGGCCCTTCTGGAAGGCATTGTTTGCGAGCGCATATATCATGAGTTAGAAGAGTAAGAGAGTTGGAGTTTATCGCACGATATATAATCATGAAAGAAGGGAGTTTCCTAAAACATATCATAGCCTCTTTCCCGTAAGTGTGGCATGCTTCACACTCATGAAAAATACTCTACTCTGTGCAGCTTTTAGACACCCAAGGACACTCTAAAACCTAATGCTCTAATACCAAATTTGTCATGACCCAAGCATGGACCACGGATCGAGACACGACATCCAAAACTACAAATGGCTCCAATCTAACCCATGACATATGCATAACAAAATCAAGAGCAGAAAACTAAGCGGTAGTACATCATAAACCAAAACATGAGCAGAAGTCTAAAGTATCATCAGGACATAAGTGGGACTACAAGTTAACATCACTGAACCTGTACACATAACTAGCCTCTAGTCATAAGATGAGCTGATGGGACAATACCTCTAACTAGCTCGACTAAGTTTAAAACTGAAAAGCATAAGAAAACATAACAAACTACTAAATGTCATCGGAAGATGAGGACTCCACCAAATTGGGGTTAAGCTAGACTGAAATGGGAGCGAAGCTAACGTCTGGGCTGAAGACTGGTCAGACAAACCTATATCATGAGATGATATAGCATAAAGTATGTGATCAGTACTTTGAATGCACTGAGTATGTAGAGTAAGTAAAACATACTCGTACATTAGTAAAATAAGATCATGAGTATAAGATAAGCTAAAACATGAGAGTAGAGACAACATGATGAAATCATGGTCATGAGATAGTCATAAACATGAGTTATTCATCATGAGCTGAAACATAACGACCTAAAGTTTTGAAAGTAAAAATCATATAGTTTGCCATGCTTACAATCATAAGTAAAAGCTCATAAAAGGATCAACAAGTCAAATCTGGTACGAAATATAGTAGCATGAATCATGAACATGAATAACTTAAAATATGAGGAACAATGGGAGACTCATCATAACAAAACCATCATGATAGAGCCTACATGATGCCAAACTATCTCGCTCAAGTTGGCAGAGCCGTTCCAAGCTTTCCAAGGCAAAGAACGATTAAAGGCGTGATATTACTCGTGAATCTCTGTAGGGCTTGATAATGAATATACATATGGTGGAACATAGTTCTAAGACCTGGGTTCGCCTAAACCATGGCCTACTCGGTGCTAGACACTACTCCAAAAACATGCACATGGCTCATAGTTATCATCGTGAAAACATACTTGACCTTGCATGGGCTATTTTAAAATCATGATATTATAAGCATACTTGACATATGTGAACTAGACATGACAATAATGTCATAAAATTGGCCATGATACATAAAGTTGATTTTCATAAAATTCATACATATTTGAATAAGACTTCATAACTCGAAATCATAAAATCATAAATTTAAGATTCGAAAATGTTCATGCATACTTTGCTAATTAAACATAGCTTGAAATCATAGGCTCATAAGTTTGAGATTCATAAGATCATGTATGATTGGGTAAAATCATCATAAGCTTGAAAACATTAATTCATGAGAGGTCTTAGTAGAAACATGCATTTATAATCATAAACCATGGATTGAATCCTAAGAGACTTGAATCCATAGAAGAAATGAGAGATCTAATACCCCGAAAGCCCTAAGATCAGATCGAAGGGTTGAAATGGAGAAAATATAATTTTCTACACTAGGTCACAGGACGAGTCATCCAGTGACCTGCGCAGTACCCCACGAGTCACTAAGTGACTCGTGAGGTAAGAAGGAGTTGGTTAAGATTTTGGTTTTCGGGGCTGACAACGAGACAAGACATGGCTCGTGGTCAGAACAATGAGTCATTAGGTCACTCATGGTTAGAACAATGAGTCGTTAGGTCACTCATGGTCAAAAGTTGGCATGAAGGTGAAAATGTTGGGCAGTGTTCATCACGACTCGATCAACACGAGTACTTGGGTATACCACAAGTCATGGTGCCCCACGTGGTGACCCCCAAAGGTATGAATTCCAATGTTGGCAATGACAGGAAGTCCACGAGTCGTCCCCTCAGGCCACGAATCATCTAATCGCTCATTAGGACTGGCAGTGTGTATTTTCCTGCGAAATTATTAAGGGCTTTTATGTAATTACAAAGTTCCTAAGGCCTAAAATATGCCGTTTGAAACTGAATTAGGATTTTTTAAAGTGGGTTTAGCACATTCTAAATCACTGCTCTCCATGCATGCAAGACTAGAACGTTCCTAGGGGTGATCAAGTCTAAAATCCATCAATTCTCCTTCAATTTCCTTTGGACATTCAAGGAAGAGTGTAAGATCAACTCACCCAGGTAAGTGAGTCTATGAATGAGAGTACTTGTCACGCTTATGCCCTAAATCTTTCTCAATTCCATGGATTTCAATTTTGGATTCAAGTTTCATGATCTATGGGGTTTATTCCAATTCTTGTGAAATTCTCTATGATCTATCTATGGATCAATTCTCTTAATGTATCAAATCATGTTTTATAATCTACAGGCATATTTTATAACTAAATTTGGTTCTCAATTCCATGGATTTCAATTTTGGATTCAAGTTTCATGATCTATGGGGTTTATTCCAATTCTTGTGAAATTCTCTATGATCTATCTATGGATCAATTCTCTTAATGTATCAAATCATGTTTTATAATCTACAGGCATATTTTATAACTAAATTTGGTTATTAATCTATAGCTTCAAATTTAATTGAATTATGCCCAATTATGCATGCTTCATTAAAAGCCAAGTTATAATTCTATTATGATTTTGATTTTATCAAGTCTAAATTATGATTTATGTTATGAATTCTCTTCAAGTATTCATCATAGATTTATGAATATCAAGTATATATGTTTTACAAGTATGCATGGACTTCATGATTTATGAATTTATGACTCTTGGCCAATTCATGGGCCCTTATTCATGTCAAATCACGTATTTCAAGTATGATTTGAGTATATTATGATGTAATTGTCCATGAACTTCATGGATTATTTATGATTATGATATGAGCCTAATGTGCATGTTTTTAGGAGCAGCGTCTAGCACCAAGTATTTCTGGCATTCAGGTAAACCCCGTGGTCTCAGAACTACGTGCCACCATAGGTATATACATTTATTATTGGATCCTTGTGATATCACCATACTGCACGTCCCTTGCCTCGCAAGCCCGGGAAGGCTCTGCCCGCTTGAGCGAGATAGTTTGGGCATCATGTAAGATCTATCATGATAGTGCCGGTTATAATGAGTCCTCCCATTGTTTCTTATGATTTATGCATTTTCATGTTATGTTATTTTGGCTCAAGTTATGTTTTTATAAAGTTTCTCTTACGATTATGATTACAAATAAATTATAAATTCTTTGAAAACCTTGATCCCTCATGCTATGTTATGATATTTACTTCACGATCATGATGTCCTATTCTTATGAATGCTTATGTGTTTTAACTGTATGTTTTACTTACCTTTCATACTCGGTACATTCCAAGTACTGACCATATACTCTATGTTGTATCATTTCATGATACAAGTCCGAGAGATCAGCCTCAGCCGCACCATTAGTCTTGCTTTCCTCTCATACCCGTGTTAGCCAAGATTAATGAGTCCTCATCCTTTCAGGACATTCAGTTATCTATAGTCATGTTAATTTAGTTATATATTTTCTTTTGTCAAGCTAGTTGGGGATGCTGTCCCATCAGCTCTTCAGTTATGTTAGAGGCCATTCAAACATTATGTAGAAATCAGCTTGTCATTGTTGACTCTGTTTTATATCAATATCTATGCATACTTCCGCTTAAGTATGCTTTTGTTATTTATCAATATCTGCTTATAGTATGCTCTTAGTTGTTATGTTCATGCCATGGGTAGACTTGGAGCCTCTCGGGGTTCCTTGTCCCGTATCTCTATTCCGGCCTATGTTCTGATCGTAACAAACTTGGTATCAGGGCCAGGTTTTGAAGTATCCTAGGGTGTCTGAAAGCCACATTAAGTAGAGGCTTTTTCATGGGTTGAAGCATGCTACACTTATGACCAAGAAGCTACGAGACGTTTAGGAAATATTCTCTTCTTTCATGATCTATGTCGTGCGATAAAATATTTATCTATTCTTTTAACTCATTCTATATGTGTTTGTAGAATTATGCCTCTTCGCCGAGTTAATGGAAGAAGAAATGGAAATGGACATGAGAATGGCAATGGGGATGGGCACTAGTAGGCCCCACTAGCCCCCGTGGATCATGTGCCCAAGCAGGTTGCCCACGCAGAGTTTAGGGCAACCATATAGATGCTAGCTCAGGCTTTCACCGCCCAGGTCAACCAACAGGTGGTAGCGCATGTCTCTCAAAATGGGAATATGGTAGCAGTGAGTCAGAGATTTTCTAAGGATGAACCCTCCGGAGTTCCTTGGGTCAACCGTGGACGAGGATCCACATGAGTTTATTAATGAGGTTCTGAAGATCACCCAAATTATGAGGGTGATCGGGGAGGAGTGCGCAGATTTATCCTCCTATCAGTTGAAAGGGGTCGTGCACATATGGTTCAGACAAGGAAGGATAGCAGGACAGTTGGAGTAGGCCCCATTGGTTGGGATGAGTTCCATACCGCATTTCTGAATTAGTTCTTCCCTTGGGGGATGAGGGAGATTAAAGTAGCTGAATTTGTGAACCTAAGGTAGGGTAATATGATAGTCTAGCAGTATGCTTTGGAGTTCACTCTTTGTCCAAATATGCACTAGATCTACTGGCTAATCAGAGAGCTCGGTTGAGCAGGTTTGTGCACTGAGTAGCGGACTACCTGGTCAAGAATTGCAGGATTTGCTATGCTTTATTAGGAAATTGAATTTCCTCAATTGGTTTTGTGCGCCCAGTAGATGGAGGCGGTGCATTTGAGAGAGAGAGGCCATGAGGGCTAAGATAGAAAGTTATGGGTTTTCTCAGCAGAGATCGGTAGGAAGACATTGCCAACTATCTCATCAGAGGTCATTAGCTTCAGCGCCATCTTCGGCCAGTGCCTCATGTACACCGCGGGATGATCTAAGGAGCAGAGCCTTAGGTTTAAGGGGCCATAGGGACATGCAAACAGAGCGTACCTTTCCAGCCTGTAGAAAGTGTGGCAAGAATCATATAAGAGAGTGCTTGATGGGATCAGATATCTATTTTTGGTATGGTAGATTCGGCCATATGCGCCAGGAGTGTCCCTTGGCTAGACAGGGTGATAGTAGAGGTTGTGCTAAGGCTACCAGTTTAGTAGCATCCCCAGTCCAGCAGGGTGCATCCACCAGTGTAGGTAGTGGCCAGCACCAAAACAGGTTTTATGCCCTTGCATCCCGATAGGAGTAGGAGACTTCACCAGATGTGGTCATCGATATGTTACTAGTATTCCACTTTGATGTATATGCATTGTTAGATCCAGGGGCTACTTTATCTTTTGTGACACCCTATATTTCTAGTACTTTTGGAGTCAGTCTCAAAATCTTATCAGAACCCTTCTTAGTCTCTACTCTAGTCGGTGATTCAGTTGTAGCTCAACGGGTGTATAGAAAATGCCCTATCATAGTCCTTCATAAAGTCACCTCAATAGATTTAGAAGAGCTAGACATGACAAATTTTAATGTTATCTTTGGTATGGATTGGCTACATACATGTTATGCCGCAGTAAACTATAAAACCCGTGCGGTAGAGTTCCAATTTCCGGGTGAGCCAATTCTAGAGTGGAAGGGTAGTTCAGCGGTGCCTTTAGGTCACTTCAATTCCTACCTTAAGGCCAGAAAGATAATTTTTAAGGGTTGCGTGTACCATCTAGTTAGGATTAAGATGCTACGTCCAAAACCCCAACTATCCAGTCAGTTCCTATAGTGTGTGAATATCCAAAAGTGTTTCCAGATGATTTACCGGGAATTCCTCTCGAGGGGGAGATTGATTTTTGTCTTGACCTTCTTCCCCATATGAAACCTATATCTATTCCTCCTTACAGAATGACTCCAGTGGAGCTAAAAGAGTTGAAGGAGCAGTTGAAGGATCCTTTAGACAAAGGTTTCATCAGACCTACCAAATCCCTATGGGGTGTACCAGTTCTCTTTGTTCGAAAGAAGGACGGTTCCCTTTGGATGTTCATTAATTACCGAAAATTGAACAAGGTCACCGTGAAGAACATGTATCCTCTCCTCAGGATTGATGATTTGTTTGACCAGCTTCAAGGTGCTAAGTGTTTCTCAAAGATAGACCTCCGATCCGGATATCATAAGCTTAGGATTTGGGAGAGTGACATTCCCGAAGCAGCCTTTAGGACTCAATATGATCACTATGAGTTTGTAATTATGTATTTTGGACTAACGAATGCTCCTGAAGCTTCTTAGATCTTATGAACAGGGTGTTCAAACCCTATTTGGATATACTCGTGATTGTATTCATTGATGATATTCTTATATACTCTTGGAGCGAGGAGGAGCATGCCACTCATTTGAAGGTGGTGCTACAGACCCTTAAGGATTTCCAATTATATGAGAAGTTTAGAAAATGTGAGTTTTGGTTAAACTCAGTGGCATTATTGGGTCATGTGGTGTCAAGTGAGGGTGTGCAGGTGGACTCTCAAAAGATAGAAGTGGTGAAGAATTGGCCTAGACCATTGAATTCTTTGGATATCAGGAGTTTCTTGGGCTTAGCTGGTTATTATCGGAGGTTCTTGAAGGGTTTTCATCCATTACAGTCTCATTGACTAAGTTGACCCAGAAGAAAGTGAAGTTTCAATGGTCAGAGGCCTGTGATAAGAGCTTCCAAGAGTTGAAGACTCGACTTACCTCAGCACCGGTGTTGACTTTACCTGAGGATACTGATAGGTTTGCGGTATATTGTGACGCCTCAAGGATTAGCCTTGGTTGTGTATTAATTCCGCATGGTAAGGTTATAGCCTACGCTTCCAAGAAGCTGAAGGTTCATGAAAAGAACTATCTGACTCAGGAACTCGAGTTGGCGGTAGTAGTATCTACCTTTAAGATTTGGAGGCACTATTTGTACGTGGTCCATGTAGATGTGTTTACGGACCATAAAAGTCTACAATACATGTTTACCCAGAAGGATCTAAACCTACGTTAGAGGAGGTGGTTGGAGCTTCTTAAAGATTATAATATGATCATCCTTTATCATCCGGGAAAGGAAAATGCGATGGCAGACACTCTTAGTATTCTTTCTATAGAGAGTGTGTCCCATGTAGATGTGGAAAGGAAAGAGTTAGTACAGGATATGCATCGGCTTTCATGACTAGGAGTTCATCTTATTGACTCGACGGATGGTGGTGTCATTGCTTAGAATGGATCAGAATCTTCCTTGGTGACCGAGGTTAAAGCTAGACAAGAAGAGGATCCTATTTTGGTAAATTTAAAGGAATCCGTTTAGAATCAGAAAGTGGAGGTCTTCTCCCAAGGAAGAGATGTTGTGCTTCAGATATCAAGGTCGTCTGTGTGTTTCGGGTGTTGATGATTTGAGAGATCGAATTTTGCACGAGGCTCATAGTTCTAGATATTCTATACATCCAGGTGCCACCAAGATGTACTGTAACCTACGGGAGATCTCTTGGTGGAGTGGCATGAAGAAGGACATAGCATAGTTTGTTGCTAAGTGTCCGAATTGTCAACAGGTGAAGGTTGAGCATCGAATACCTGGAGGTGTGCTCCAAGATATTAGTATCCCTACTTGGAAGTTGTAGGAGATCAATATGGACTTCATTACAGGGTTTCCTCACACTCGTCGACAGTATGTGTCACACCCTGCCTTGGGGGGTATGACTGGCACCTGGTGCCCTACTAGGACCTAAACCACTAGACTGCTGAGCCTGGGCACATCTGGTGCCTGGATGGCTCTAACTCACATTTTTGGAAACAAAGGGCTATATAACGACTGTAAACACAGCCCCCGACCCATTGGCCTATAGCCTCCTGTACCTGTAAAAATAGCTAACCAGAAACAAGTAACTATAAGGAAACCTATGTGGGCCGATAAGGCCACCATGCTGTCTAGTTATCTATAACTCAACCCTGAAGTACTGGATAGCTACGTGACCGGCAAGGTCACCACTACTGTCGAACTATGGCCCCACACGGCCAACATAAAGGAAATAAAAGTACTAACAGCTATACAACTGCACGGCCTCACACGACCGGCTCATCTGACCACAGGGTAATATACATACATACTGCAAGCCTCTAGGAATAGCAATTGAAATGATCGGGATAGGACCCCAACCTACCCGTACTGTACAACAAAAGAAAACGGAATACACCTATGGGATTCAGTCTCCGGATGACAGGAGCTGAATGCTTGATCGCTGACAGGAATCACGTGGTATCGCCTGCTCATCTATGAGTACCTGCAGGCAAGTAATGCAGCGCCCCACCAGGCGTCAGTACCACTGGTACTGAGTATGTAAAACAATAACTGAAGGAAATATCTGAAAACAACAATACGACTGATGAAACTGAAGTAGGAAGGAATAAATTAACTGTCTGATAATGTAAGTCATACCTTCTCTGAATTATACTGGAAAGAGTAGGAGTCATACCTGGGGATTTATCGTCCTACTGTCGATCTACTTGTATCTACTGTACATGGCATAACATATCATAACATCACATAGCACACACAAGCCTTACCCATCCCCCATAAGCTGGGAGGTAACACCAGCACAGAATCTATACCCCTACCCCGGTCATCTCATCTCCTATAATAGCTGTAAGCATCCTGCCGGTCCCCTGGGTATGCACTTGGGATCGCTGAGCCCCTGACTATAACTGCATCTGAGTCTAGAGGACTCCTGAATCAACACCCGGGCGTATCCGCTCGACAGGGGTGTGTAAGGGCCGACAAAGGCACAATATGGGGAAAAACTGGCATCCCATCTTCGTCCCCTGTGGGACGGCATGCCACTCCGTAGAGCGACGTATCCTCATCCTATGGCGGATGAGTCGATACAGCTATCAACCCTGGGGCGGTCATGGATGCTAGGTAGTCCAACCCCAAACAATACAACGGTCTCAACTAGTAATACTATCTGCATGTCCCGCATACTGAAGCTAATAGTGGTAAAGTATTTGTATATACTATATGCTGAGCTAGTGATAGTAATATGTACATACTTAATACATGCTGAGGCTGGTAATAGTATATATGCATAAATATAGTCTTCTGCCAGACTGTACTGGGGCTAATGCTGAACAAGATATAGTGTTTCTGATGAAAACTATGCTGTATACTGAGTTTCTATAGTAACATGATTTACTATTCCTAACATGCTTTCTAACTCCATTTTAACTTATCATTCTGTTTTTGAGATGTCTTACAGATATTACATTGCTTTACTGGGTTTCAACTGAATACAATGATATCCTAACATTCTGTGTCACATCACGTACTAAGCATGCTGTGTAGTTTCTAACACTTGTATTAGAATCTATATCGTGCTAGCAAGTTTCACACAAGTTATAACTCGATGCTTCTAATATCGTACCAACATTCTAATAAACATAACACATGACTTCTGAACATTCTACTGGCCTTTAAATTACTGTACTGTACCGAGATTACTTAACTTGCCGAGGAAACTAGCTTTACATACCTTATCCTCGAACTATCCGTCTGTCGGATGAGGCTCGGCTAGTACTTCAACTATTTTCTCCCAACTGCATTCATAAATATGTCAATTAATACTAAATACAACTTTATTTTAAAGAGCAACGTCACTTTCGATATAGTTTATAGCCTAAACTTAGGCTTATCGAAAGACGGTCGAAAACTCGCTATTTTTCAGAGGTCCAGAAGGGAGAAATACTCACTTCACAGCTAGGAACACATAGACATTAGTTTACAGCAATTCCACTTACCTTAGCTCGGTAGCTCGATGATTCGTCGGTCGTATTTCACGAAACTAAATCCGTAGGAACGCTCTCTGCCGCTAAATACTTCGGTATCTGAGGTTAATTTGAGTTTGGACAACGTTTAGCAGCGTAATCGGATGAAAATTATATTACTTCTTCATTCTCTCCCTGTTCTCCTGCGTTTTCTGGAAATTTTAAGAGGTTTTAATGAAATTAAACCGAAGTAGGGCTTTATATACTTGGGCCTGGACAAGGCCAACGTGTCACGGAGCCAACGCGGAGGCCTCACCTCCGTGACACGCTGCCATAGCGGAGGGGCTCTGCCTCAGCTCCTTCCGCGATGGTTCGACAGGTTTCTCGTCCGATCTTTTCCCGGGTCTTTCTCTAGCACGTATGGCCTTCAAATATGCTTAACCAACGTGCGAATAGGTCATCTAGGTGCCGGGAATCCTACGGGGTATAACATTCTCCCCCCCTTAAGAACATTGGTCCTCGAATGTATACTGCCATCTAGAGGACTACTTAACTTACTTGTTTAGAAAAATTTCGGCAGAGTTTCCCCTGTAATATGGACTATACCAAAAACCTGAAATGAAGAAAAGTCCAATACAGGTACTGTACACAATACTGTAGGATTCACTGGATGGCTACGTATCAATTTTCCTCACTTATACATATACAACCATAAGATACTACATAAGCAATAATACGGACATACCTGTCGCCTAACTAGGCCTGGAATAGGTGAGGATATCTGGTCCTCATATCTTCCTCCGCTTCCCAAGTCATCTCCTCTCGGTTCCTGTTACGCCTCAATACCTTGATAGACGTAATATCTTTAGTCCTCAATCTGCGAATCTTTCTGTTTAAGATAGTTATTGGAACCTCTTCATAGGCCAGCTTTTTCGTAACCTGGATATTCTGGACTGGGACTGCTCTGGACGGGTCTCCTATGCATTTCCTCAGCATAGATACATGAAAGACCGGATGAACGGATTCTAATTCTGGAGGCAAATTCAACTCATATGCTACTCGACCTGTCCTTCGACGAATCCGATAAGGCCCAACAAACCTCGGCTGAGCTTACCTTTCTTGCCGGACCTCATTACCTCTTTCATTGGGGATACTTCAGAAATACCCAGTCATACACATCAAACTCCAATTTTCTGTGCCGCACATCTGCATATGATTTCTGGCGGCTCTGTGCAGTCAGTAAGCATTCTTCGGATAAGCTTTACCTTTTCCTTTGACTGCTGAACAATGTCTGGGCCAACCAACACTGACTCTCCGATTTCAAACCAACCATTCGGCGATCTACATTTTTGCTCGTATAATGCCTCAAAAGGCGCCATCTGGATGGCTGAATGATAGCTATTATTGTAGGCAAATTCAATTAACGGTAAATGCTCACTTTGGGTACTACCGAAATCTAGCACACACGCTCGCAACATGTCTTCGAGCGTCTGAATTGTGCGCTCAGCCTGCTCATCTGTCTGAGGATAGAATGCTGTGCTTAAATTAATCTGCATTTCCAGACCCCTCTGGAACGACTGCCAGAATCTAGCTGTAAACTGTGCTCCCCTATCTGAAATAATGGATACCGGCACTCCACGCAATCTAACTATTTCTCTGATATATAATTCGGCATAATCCTCAGCCGAGAAGGTAGCCCTCACTGGCAGGAAATGAGCTGATTTTGTCAGCCTGTCAACTATTACCCAAATGGAATCATATCCATGTTTAGTACGGGGTGATCCTGCCACAAAATCCATATTTACTGCTTCCCATTTTCAGAGAGGTACAGTTATGTCCTGAATCACTGCCTGGTTTCTGATGTTCTGCTTTCACCCGCTGGCAGTTAGGATACTGGGCTACAAACTCAGCAATTTCCCTTTTCATACTTGGCCACCAGTAGTTTTCTTTGATGTCATGGTACATTTTTGTCGTACCGGGGTGAAGAGAATAACTGGCGTAATGTACCTCGTTCAGAATCTGCTGGTGGGGCCCTGAAACATCTGGAACATATAGACGGCCTTTACAACGCAGCACTCCACCCTCTGTTACCTGAAAACCTGGCATTTTCCCCTGCTAACCAGGTCAGGATTCTTATACTACCGTTCTTTTTATTTTCACAACTGATGACGACACGGCGGTGTTCTCGATTACAGCTCTGCTATCCTTCATTTCTATTACACGAACGGCTAAATTGACCAATTGATGTATCTTTCCGACCAACTCCCGTTGCTCGGGCTGCCCATACACCACACTTCTAATAGATCTATAACTAAGAGCGGTTGTTGCTCCATTACCTCTTCTTGGCTAATGTAACATTTTCATACTTAGAGAGCTCGGCATATAATTGATGGTTATACTGACTTGTCTTGCCGAAGAGATCGACAGGTAGTTTACAAGCGTAACTAAAGCTTATCTGGCCCTCCGGCCACATGCTAAGGCTACTTGTTGCTGGGATAACCTGAACGACCGTCTGCGCACCTTGTGCCTTTTTTTGATCAAAGGGTCCTGATATCGACCATGACCTCCAATGATCTGGCTGCATAACCTTAAATAACTGAATAGTCGGGTTGAATGACCCGAATGTGGTAGTAGTCTAACAATGCTCTAACTGTTCTACTTGAGTGCTGATAGTTCGTGCATAACCGCAGACTTGTGGGCATCTAATTGCTCTATCATTTTGCTTAAACCACTGTAAGGCTGGGCTTAATCAAACTTACTCCCAGGTGATCAATCTCTGGATCTTCACGGGGAGTCTACTGATCTCCTGGTCTTAATAAACACTGTGCTAGCAGGGTACTATCAATTTCTTACGCCTTGTATGTATCCACTTGGATTTATACTGCTATTTTGGGGAATTCTCGGTCTTGTGAGCTATTCCGTAAATACTGGCCTTCTGTTAGGGCTCTGTATCTGAATATCTTACGAGAACCAGCTGAAGTACTAGTTTGTCACTGACTACTGATGTGGACCCTTCCTTGGGGTACCCACGGGTATTTTGACTGGGATGGCCGGCTGACTTATGGGGTGTTCCACATAATAACTGCTAGGTTGACTAAGACCGACTCTCACCTACAAGGCTGGGAAAATGACGTACGACCCCTTAATATACTAGAACAATTCTGGTATTGCTAATCTCTGAAATTTGCCTATCCGGCCTCTAATCCTGGTTCTAGCACACGCACTAATGTTACCGATCTTCAGGGATGCCTCCCTGCTAATGCAGGCGCCAGCTGGTCGGTAGACCGTCTAACTGCGCCCTTATCATCTAGCCATCTGTTTTAGGCCATTAACTCTGGTAAGCTCCTAGAGCCTAGATTTGACAACAACACATAAGTCTATTAACCTAATAACTAAAAACTGAGATAGTTTGTATGACTTCATACGTAATTCACACTTAATCCGCCCTTTCTCTTCTCCTTTCCCTTTCTCCTTTCTTCTCTCCTTTTCTTTCTTTCTTCTCCCCCTTTTTTTTGGGCAAGGGGGGGGGGTCCTGCAATGCAATCTGTACATGCTTTCTATTACTAATCAGCATCAGTGATTGCACCCCTTATAGGCAGCTACTCACAGCATATCTATTATCTGTGTGTATATATATATATATATATATATATCAATAGCTACGTACAATATGTACTGAATTTTGCGGTAATACATAATCTATGACATGCTCTGCTGAGTCTCATACCGTACATGATACACCGCTTCTACGGCCTAATAATATCTCCTGCCCTGAGTTATCATTTCATTGCATTGTCACCCCATTCTGAAGGTAACAAACATAAACACTTTAGTTATTGTCTGCTGTTTGAAATTCCGCCACTCTTGCGATGTGGGGTCGACGTTCGAATCTTGTAGCCTTACTAGGCATATATTGAGAGCCCATGACTGTCTGCTGGGCCTTATCTCTAGGCTCACTAGATTAGAATTGCTGTATCGGTAACTTCTTAACTTTTCCATAGCGGACATACTGCGGTATTCTGAACCTCAATCTTACTGTCAGCTCGAGGCTTAATCCTTAATATGATATTTTATCAATCCGGGGGTAATTCTAATTTCCCCACAAGATGTGACATTCCTGCTTCTTTCCCTCATCTTACTTAAGCTGAACTCTGGGGTTCAAGGTACCTGCTCTTCATTGTTAACAAGATTGTTGGTCCTGTATCAGTTCATACTTCCCCTGACTTGCAGTCAGACCTATCTGATTCACATGACCCCTCACCCTTTTGATATCACAACTGGATCATAACCACAATCTTACAGGTATGTCTTGCTATCTGTTAGCATATGTGGCAGACTTGGCCTTTTTCTGACTCGAACTTGACTATTACCCGACATTCATCACTAACAGGTCTTTTACCCCTGCTTCGAGTAAGCTAACGGTCTTACTTCCTCTACTGGCTTATTATCATAAGGGTCTGCACAACTTACGGAATCATAGGGGCTCTTTATACTTTCCAATACTTACTAGGATCAATCAACCCATCTTTACTTACTGCTTGATTTGGCAGCCCCATCTCAAGTCTTATGCCCCTTTACTATACTGGCATCAAAATAAAGAGGGAGGAATAGCCCTTTTCTTATTGCAACAAGTAAAAGCATTTAACTATACCAAATCCAAAAGATGTATTTGGGATTCCTTCATTTCCCTATCTTTCTTATACTTACCTGGTGGTCTGACCTTTTCTATAATCTTAATCAGATCATATATAGCTAATAAATAAATCAACTCATATGCACATTACACTCCTGACTTCCTATTCTGATGTTATCAACGTATACTGGGGATAGTACCGATAAAGGTATCATGCTGGGAGGTCTCGGGTACCTCCTCCTGCTACCGTAGTTATCATGTAACTGGCTGATGCCTTCTTCTGTTGCTATATCTGATCTTCTGCCTGTAATAGGGTAATGCTGATCTCCCTTTGTATCTGTAATCAAAGAATACGGTAAGTTTTTAGAGACTCCACCCTGTACTGTACCGCTCTAAAGCACGACTGACTGAGAAGGAAGGGTAACCATCCTATCATGCCTCGCAGCCTCCTGCCTATAATATGTGGTGCACAACACATCCATAGACAAGACTCTACTTAGCACGGCTTGCAGACTCCGTGGGACACGACCTGCTCTGATACCAAGTTTTCACACCCTGCCTTGGGGGGTATGACTGGCACCTGGTGCCCTACTAGGACCTGAACCACTAGACTGCTGAGCCTGGGCACATCTGGTGCCTGGCTGGCTCTAACTCACATTTCTGAAAACAAAGGGCTATATAACGGCTGTAAACACAGCCCCCGGCCCATTGGCCTATAGCCTCCTGTACCTGTAAAAACAGCTAACCAGAAACAAGCAACTATAAGGAAACCTATGCGGGCCGACAAGGCCACCATGCTGTCTAGTTATCTATAACTCAACCCTGAAGTACTGGATAGCTACGTGACCGACAAGGTCACCACTACTGTCGAACTATGGCCCCACACGGCCAACATAAAGGAAACAAAAGTACTAACAGCTATACAGTTGCACGGCCTCACACGACCGGCTCATTTGACCACAGGGTAATATACATAAAGACTGCAAGCCTCTAGGAATAGCAATCGAAATAATCGGGATAGGGCCCTGACCTACCCGTACTGTACAAAAAAAGAAAACGGAATACACCTCTAGGATTCAGTCTCCGGATGACAGGAGCTGAATGCTCGATCGCTGACAGGAATCACGTGGTATCGCCTGCTCATCTATGAGTACCTGCAGGCAAGTAATGCAGTGCCCCACCGGGCGTTAGTACCACTAGTACTGAGTATATAAAACAATAACTGAAGGAAATATCTGAAAACGACAATACGACTGATGAAACTAAAGTAGGAAGGAATAGATTAACTGTCTGATAATGTAAGTCATACCTTCTCTGAATTATACTGGAAGGAGTAGGAGTCATACCTGGGGATTTATCGTCCTACTATCGATCTACTTGTATCTACTGTACATGGCATAACATATCATAACATCACATAGCACACATAAACCTTACCCGGCCCCCATAAGCCGGGAGGTACAACTAGCACAGAATCTATACCCCTACCCGGGTCATCCCATCTCCTATAATAGCTATAAGCATCCTGTCGGTCCCCTGGGTATGCACTTGGGCTCGCTGAGCCCCTGACTATAACTGCATCTGAGTCCGGAGGACTCCTGAATCAACACCCGGGCGTATCCGCTCGACAGGGGTGTGTAAGGGCCGATCAAGGCACAATATGGGGAAAAACTGGCATCCCATCTTCGTCCCCTGTGGGACGGCATGCCACTCCGTAGAGCGACGTATCCTCATCCTCTGGCGGATAAGTCGATACAGCTATCAACCCTGGGGCGGTCATGGATGCTAGGTAGTCCAACCCCAAACAATACAAAGGTCTCAACTAGTAATACTATCTGCATGTCCCGCATACTGAAGCTAATAGTGGTAAAGTATTTGTATATACTATATGCTGAGCTAGTGATAGTAATATGTACGTATTTAATACATGCTGAGGCTGGTAATAGTATATATGCATAAATATAGTCTTCTTCCAGACTGTACTGGGGCTAATGCTGAACAAGATATAGTGTTTCTGATGAAAACTATGTTGTATACTGAGTTTCTATAGTAACATGATTTACTATTCCTAACATGCTTTCTAACTCCATTTTAACTTATCATTCTGTTTCTGAGTTGTCTTATAGATATTACATTGCTTTACTGGGTTTCAACTGAATACAATGATATCCTAACATTCTGTGTCACATCACGTACTGAGCATGCTGTGCAGTTTCTAACACTTGTATTAGAATCTATATCGTGCTAGCAAGTTTCACACAAGTTATAACTCGATGCTTCTAATATCGTACTAACATTCTAATAAACATAACACATGACTTCTGAACATTCTACTGGCCTTTAAATTACTGTACTGTACCGAGATTACTTAACTTGCCGAGGAAACTAGCTTTACATACCTTATCCTCGAACTATCCGTCTGTCGGATGAGGCTCGGCCAGTACTTCAACTATTATCTCCCAACTGCATTCATAAATATGTCAATTAATACTAAATACAGCTTTATTTTAAAGAGCAACGTCACTTTCGATATAGTTTATAGCCTAAACTTAGGCTTATCGAAAGACGATCGAAATCTCGCTATTTTTCAGAGGTCCAGAAGGGAGAAATACTCACTTCACAGCTAGGAACACATAGACATCAGTTTAGAGCAATTCCACTTACCTTAGCTCGGTAGCTCGACGATTCGTCGGCCGTATTTCACGAAACTAAATCCGTAGGAACGCTCTCTGCCGCTAAATACCTCGGTATCTGAGGTTAATTTGAGTTTGGACAACGTTTAGCAGCGTAATCGGACGAAAATTATATTACTTCTTCGTTCTCTCCTTGTTCTCCTGCGTTTTCTGGAAATGTTAAGAGGTTTTAATGAAATTAAACCGAAGTGGGGCTTTATATACTTGGGCCTGGACAAGGCCAACGTGTAACGGAGCCAACGCGGAGGCCTCACCTCCGTGACACGCTGCCATCGCGGAGGGGCTCTGCCTAGGCTCCTTCCGCGATGATTCGACAGGTTTCTCGTCCGATCTTTTCCCGGGTCTTTCTCTAGCACGTATGGCCTTCAAATATGCTTAACCAACATGCGAATAGGTCATCTAGGTGCCGGGAATCCTACAGGGTATAACAGTATGACTCTATTTGGGTCGTTGTAGACAGGTGGACTAAGGCAACTCATTTCTTACCGGTTAAAACTACCGACTCAGAGGAGGAATATACCAAATTGTACATTCGGGAGTTGGTTCGGTTTCATGTAATGCCTTTGTCCATCATATCAGATAGAGTTACTCAGTTTACCTCCCAGATTTGGAGATCGTTTCAGAAGGGACTTGGTACTCAAGTCAAGCTTATCACAACATTTCACCCATAAATAGATGATCAGGCGGAGCAGACCATTTAGTTTCTGGAGGATATGTTGAGAGCGTGTATGATTCTTTTCAAGGGTAGTTGTGTCACGACCCGAGCATAAGCCCGGATCGCAATATGAGACAAGGAGCCTTGAGAGACTCCAAGTCGATCCATGGCATGAACATACATCTAACTCAATTTATAAAACTGAAGAATAAACATAATAATCTTAGCGGAAGTATGAAATAAACATAACATCAGAATACACTATCTGAAGCTAAGTATATCCTTTTGTCTAAAAAGCCTCTATACGTGATGAACTGATGGGACAGGATCCCAACTAACTTGAATAAGCTAAAAACTAAAAATACATAGAGAAACCTAAATAAACATGGTCCTCAAATGATGAGGACTCACCAATAAGCGTAAGATTCTATCTCTGAAGAATGGCTTTGAACGGGGCTGAGTTTTAGTGCCGGGTCCTATATCATGAAATGATACAACATAGAGTTATGGTCAGTACATGAAATGTATCGAGTATGCAAGATAAGTAAAACAACTTAAATAAGTAAAATCATTTAAAGACATACATAAAGTAATTATATACAATAAGAATCTGAGAGTAGGGCTTGCCTGCATTCTTTCTGAAATCATGATCTCATCATAACATAACATATATCTGAATCGATTGACTCAAAGTTTAAATCTGATAGTCACGAGTAAAATCAAACATTGATTCAAACCTGCTTTAGAACATATATAGATGTATAAATCTCATAAATGATAAATATGCATAACTGAAATCATGAGGAACAATGGGAGACTCGTCTTTTAACCGACATACCACGATAGAACTTACATGGTCGCAACTATCACATTCAAGTGGAAAGAGCCATCAAAAGCCTTACCAGAGCTAGGGACGATACCATGATATCGATATCAAGTGTGTGGCCCAATCGGGGAGGGGATAGCTCACAAGGGAGGTCTCCAAATAATATATAAGAATAAACCTACGTCGGCGCATAGTTCTGAGGCATAGGGTGATCGACCCTTAGCCTACTTGGTGCTAGACACTGCTCCCAAAAACATGCATATGCTCTCCATCATTTTTTTCAATGAAGCTTACCATCGTGAATTGATGAAGCTCAATAATCAAATACATCTCAAATATGAAATCATACATATGAAAAGTTTTAACTCAACCATACGACAAGCTGAAAGATAAGCGGGAGTCTTCGCTCCAAAACCATGTGGTAAGCTTAATTCGAGAAATCATAAATTATACTTGAACATGTGGGCATTGCCCAATACTTTCACATGCTTGAAAATACTTAATTCACATCGAAAATATGGTTATAAACATGGGTAGCTTGAAAAAATACTTTTCATCATAATATCTCATCATAATCATACATTCATCACAAATCTCATCTTTCATGAACTTTTCATCAATGGGCTTTTTAATTCATAAAACTTGAAACGTGAGTTTAGGTGAAAATAATATAAAACTTTCCCACGAATCATAACTCAATAATAGAAACATATTTAAATCATATCCATGTAGAGAAATTAGGAATTTCATGCATTGGGTTAAAACCCCATAGATTTGATGTAGGAAATTCATGATTTAGAGAGGGATTGGGCATGGGTGTGAAAGGATTCACCCATTCATAACCCTACATCCCTGATTATAGCTAATTCTTACACTTCCTTGAATGCCCAAGAAAAAATTGAAGAGAGCCTTGAAGTATTTGCCTTGATCATCTCTCTAGACTATCACTCTTGCACGCATGGATGAAAATGGCCTAAAATGAACTTAACCCTCTTAAAAGAGATCATTCATAAGTTAAAACGACGTAGGTTAGGACTTAGGATCTTAGGAATTACGGAAAAGCCCTTACTAAATTCACAGAATATAACTGCAAGTCAGTCCCCACGAGGGACATGACGACTCGTTCCCTCTAGCTACGACTCGTGGAATGATCCGTCATGTACACTGCTTATCAAGTCATATGGGCTCATCACAGTTGACTTCACGACTCGTTTCTGGTGACCACGACTCGTGGTCACCACCCGTTATGTACACTTCCTGCTTCTTCTCCTTCCTCGATCACCACTTTCCATGACTAACCTAACGAGCCATGGGGCCTGACGATGACTAGTGGTCTCATCCATGGGGATCCAAATTTCCAATTTTCAACTCATATCCTGAGCCTTACCAAGAATCACATCACGACTCGTGGTCTGCTTCCACGAGTCACTGATCTTGGGCAAATTTATATGCCCAAGTGATACTCAAGTGTGTCATTTTAGCCTTGTTTATCTATCAATGTTGATACATTCTCATGTGATTGATAATAAAATGTGAATTTATACTAACCAACATGATTAGCGTTGTTTTGCAGTTGAAATGTAATTTTGTGAAGCTAAAATGCGTGTTGGGAAAGATCGGGGTTGGACTCGGATGTCAGCAAAGGACAAAGCATTAAAAGGCAAGAATTAAAGGGGCTCCGCGATGGAGCCGTGTCATGTTGCCATCGCGGAGGCCTTCTACCTGGAGAGGGAATTTTTGGCCAAATTCCAGTGTGGGTGCACGTTGGGGCCGTGGCACGTTGACCTAGCCCCGCGTTGCACGTCGTGCCATGTTGGGCTTTATTACCTGGACAGTCTATTTCCAGTGAGCCTCCGCGTCTGTGGCGTGTCACGGAGGCAGTGCTCCGCGATGCACTCCGTGACACGTTGCTAGTTATTCCGGAAAAAATTCCCACTGGTATAAATAGAACACTTAGGTTCATTTTTCAATATTCTGACTTGGTGGAGCAAGAACGTGGGTTACAGGCAGTTGAGGGGACGAGAATCTCAGGGTTTTTCTCTATCTCCTTCTTCTTTAGTTCAATTGCTTGTATGTTTAACACTCATTTAACGATGTTTAATCCACAAATGAGTGGCTAATTCCTCTTCTTGCTGAGGTTAAGAACAATTGTATTGAAATGTGATTGTTGATCAATTGGGTTTTTCATCTTTTCTTCCATGGTTGTTCTATTGATTCTTGTTCTTACTGCATTAATGTGTGGCCTATATTAATGTACATCTAAAAAGTCCGGTTTCACTTGAGAGAGCAAGAAATTGGAAAGTTGTGAATCAATAGGATATGATCTTATCTTGGTTTGGGAAAATTGAGAATTGATTTACCTTTAGGATAGAAATATACCTGAAGGTCGTATTAGTCAATTAAGGAACCGGTTTTGTATGGCTAGAACATGAATTTCGTTTAATCACAAAAATGTAGGTGGATGGTTCATGGTTCTTAAGTTGGGTTAAATACGAGAGTTTTAATCCATTGGCAATAGTTCTTGACTAGCAACCGGAGGAAAAGTTAACCAAATTATATTAATAATTTATTTCCTTACATGTTCGTTTAACCTCAGCATGCTCACATTCATAGTTCAGACTCAAAATTATATAATCTTTGTAGACTTAGGATAAAATTAGAAATCAAAATATATCAAACTCTTCTTTGCACTGTTGTCTTCATTTTTAGAATCAATATAGTAATACTTAAGTAATTTGTTACCTCATCCCAGTCCCTGTGGGATCGATACTTGGCTTACTTAAGTCACTTTACTACTTGTTCGACCATATGCACTTGCGTGTAGTTATACACCCATATAACAATCTCTGAACAAGTTTTTGGCGCCGTTGCCGGGGATTGGAAATTCGTGAATTTTTCTTAAGTGTTAATTCACTATTTTTTTTTTCTTAGTGTTGACAACTTGGTCTTAGCCTGTATTTTGCAGATATAATCTCTGTTGAACACTGGCAAGGGACAAGGAGCTGGTGGACTTGTATTTAGAGCCTGAAAGACTATTTCATCGTCAGCATAGAGAAGATCTAGAGAAAAAGCTGCAGTTGCTCAAACAAACAATCCTGGAGCAACAACAGAATCCACCAGTAGTAAGGGCAATGTTAGTGCCCGAGGAAGTAGCAGCTCGGCCAGTTCGCGAGGTGGCAATCCCACATGCTAACAATGTCACATCTAGCATCCGCAAACCTGAGCCAGGAGGGAGGTTCAAGCTCAAGCAAAACATTGTGCAATTGCTGCACACCAGGGGGCAGTTCACAGGTCTCCCTCATGAGGATCTACAGCAGCATCTCTAAAACTTTTTTGGAGATAAGTGACACTTACATCCCTGCTGGAGTGTCATCAGATTATGTCAGGCTTACATTGTTCCCATTTTCACTATTGGGAGAAGCCAAGAGGTGGTTGAAAGCTGAGCCACCAAATTCTATTACTACGTGGGATGATCTTGCGAGGAAATTCTAGATACGATTTTTTCCATCCGGTAAAACAACAAGACATAGAAGTCAAATTCTAAGTTTCAAACAGAGAGAGGCAGAGAATCTATATCAAGCTTGGGAGAGATTCAAGTCCATGTTGCGGGATTGTCCTCATCATCATCAATCCAATGATGTGCTGGTGCACACTTTTATAGAGGGTTTGGAACCCCACACAAAAATCTTGCTAGACTCAGCAGCTGGGGGACAAGCATTGGAGAAACCTTATGAGGAGCTGTATACCTTGTTAAACCGTATTTCGCAGGGCAATCCGGAGTGGAATGCTGATTCATCAAGAGGAGGAACAAGGAAAGCAGCAGGAGTTCTAGAAGTGGATGGTTTTACAGCTATTGTTGCACAGATAGCTGCTCTACAAAATCAACTCAACACCCACTTAAGTAACATGACAATCAACCAGCCTCAAGCCCCAGTGAATGCAGTGCTGCAGATTTGGTGTGAAGTGTGCGGGAGCAGTGAGCACTCAACTGAGTGTTGTGGAGCAAATCCTGACTCGGTGAACTTTGTGGGAAATGTACAGAGGAACAACCACCAACAGTATGGAAATAGCTACAATTCCAACTGGAGGAATCACCCGAATTTCTCTTGGGGTAGCAACAACCATCAGGGGAAAAGTTCGAGTCAGGGGGCGCAGAGGAATCAAGGAGGGCATCAGAATTATCAGGCACAATATAGAAACAACAATGCACCTCCTCCACCACCATCACCCAGCATTGAGGAGATGTTCAAGACAGTGATAGCTAACCAAGCTCAATTGCAGGCTGACTATGTGAAATTGGCAGCCGAGGTAAAGAACAACCAGTTAGCTACTAAGGCACTTGAATATCAATTTGGGCAATTTGCTGGAGCCCAAAATACCAGGCCTAGAGGAGGACTTCCGAGCGACACAGATCCCAATCCCAAGCAGGTGAATGCGGTGACCACAAGGAGTGGTTTGCAGCTGAAAGAGGTGGAACCAGAAAGACCACCTCAACAATCGGGAGCAGCAGAAGTTGAGAGGGAGAAAAGTGATGAGAGGGGCAAGAAAAAGGAAGCTGAATCAGAAAGACCACCACCCCCGTTCCCTCAAAGATTAAAGAAACACAAGGAGGAGGCGTGTTTCAAGAAATTCATGGAGGTGCTGAAACAGGTACATATGAACTGACCTCTTGTTGATGTTTTGCAAGGAGTGCCAAAGTATGCAAAGTACATAAAGGACATCGTGTCAAACAAAAGTCGGTTGACTGAGTATGCTACGGTAGCTCTCACGGAGGAGTGCACTTCCCGGATACAAAACCGTTTGCCCACAAAGATCAAAGATCCTGGGAGCTTTACTATACAAATTACAATTGGGCAGAGTATCCGAGCTCACGGATTATGTGATTTGGGAGCGAGCATTAATTTGATGCAGTCATCGGTATTCAAGAAGTTGGGTTTAGGGAGTCCTAGACCAACAACAGTGATCTTGCAACTAGCGGATCGGTCCTTAGCCAGACCTAATGGCATTGTGGAGGATGTGCTGGTGCAAGTGGGCTCCCTTATCTTCCCGGTAGATTTCGTCATGCTGGATTTTGAACCAGATGCGAAAGTCCCATTTATTTTGGGACGTCCTTTCTTGGCGACCGGGAAAGCACTGATTGATGTAGCTGCAGGGCAACTAACCATGCGGGCACACGACAAGGTGGAAGTGTTTGATGTATATAAGGCCCCCAAGCTCCCGACTGTGTACGAGGAACTCTCGGTGTTCAACGTGATTGATCGAGGTGATGCGCAGATAAGTGATTCACGAGAGTTAATGGGAAAACCACCGAAGAGATGTAAGCACTATTGGGGTGAGGACGGTGGTCGAGAGAAAACGTCTGTCACCCTAGAAGATGACTGAGATGAATGACGTTGGGCCACGACGGTAAACCAGGCGCTGCACGGGAGGCAACCCGTGTAATTTTTCTTTGTAAATTATGAATAGATTTCTTTTTCTTTTTCTTGATTAACAACAAAATTTTTAGTTTTTATTTTTGTTTTTATTTTTATTTTGAGTGAAACCTATGATTCTAACCAATTTCTTGCTGTAAGATGAATTTTAGGTTGAACGGAGGATAAATGTGCAAGGGATCGCAATGGAAAATTTGAGGTATGAAAAATAATAAAAAGTGGCAAAACAGTGAGCTAGGGCGATGGCTCCGTGTCACGGAGGGCCTCTGCATTACCCTCCGTGACACGTTGAGGTGTAAATCTGGAATTTCAAAATTCCAGAACACCCTCGCGACAGCCTTGTGTCACGGAGGGCATGCTCCGTGTTACCTCCGTGACACGTTGCAGTGTATATCGCGACGGGTCGCTGGGTGACCCGCGCGAATTTCCCACTTTTAAACCCCGATTCCCCCTCATTTTCCTCATTTCTCATACCCTCCGCGACCAACCTCCCAAAAACCCCTCCCCCCTCAACGTGACATGGACTTAGGCCAAGAATTTCATCGAGTTTTCATCAATTCTTCGGATTCAAGGTATGTTCTTCAATTCTATCTCATTTCTTGTCGATTTTCTTCGAGATTGAACATGTGATAGGAGCTAAACTTGCCCTAAGTAGAAATTAAGCTTAAATTCAATTGAATTATTGTTGATTGATGTTCGGAGTATCATTGTGATTTCTTGAACTCGTTAATTACATAATTTGATCGAATTTTTGATACAATCATAGCCAGGGCTTGCCTTTGAGTTTGAATTGGAAAATTTTAGTTGAACTAGTGAAATTCATGCTGGGTTGTACATGTTGAGTGAGATGAGTCGATGTGCTAACTGTTATTATGCTAAAAGACCGACGGATTCTCAGGTGAAGGAAATATGGGAATTTGCAAGAATTGGGTGAATTGTATAGGTTCATGTAGATAAATTCTTTTTGTTTTCGTTTCTTTGTTTTTCCTTGCTAAGTGCGATGGGATAAAATGTTATCAATGGTAATGATTGTGGTTAGCTGTACGAAGTCTGAGTAGTACATAGAATATATACCATCGAATTCTCCAAATGCGCTAAGCATATTTGTATGTTTTGTGGGTTGTTTGTGTAAATAAGCATGATCTTGCCTTAATGTTGTAATTTTTCCTAAGGACTAAGTGTGGGGTAGCCTAGCTTAACCAGACCTTAGTCGAAGCAAATTCTAATTGGCTTAACATTGATCTTGTCTAATTGGGATGACAGGAAAAATGGCAAGCAGGCAAGACAAAGGAAAAGGCGCATCAACATCTGGCGCCGGAAAAAAAAGGATCAGACTGGGCACAGTGGTCCCAGCAGCACCAGCAGTTCCATGCAGCCAACGCCACCAATATGGAACCAGGTGTGTGACAGAGGAGGGGAAGAAGTGGTATGCGAAGCACAAGGAGAGCAAGTACTTCCCCGAGGAACATATTGCTAGGGAACTGTTGGCACAAGAGTTCCCCAGGATTGTCCAGAGGATCGAGACAGCTAGGCTGAACTTCATTTTTGAAGAGCCCAAAGAATGCAACTTGCACTTGATTTGGGAATTCTACGCCAACTGGAACCCGACTCTCAGAAGTCACACCATCAAAATAAGGGGGCAAATAGTCACTTTTGAGCCCCACCACCTCAATGCTATCTTAGGGGCGCGGGACATAGACGCCCACGTGCTTCAACAGCTGAACATCACTCCACCATATGCGGACATCAGACGCACTTTGTGTGGAACCCGATCGACAGCTAGGTGGAGCAGACATAAGGAGAGGGGCTACCATCAGACTTTGCCCTACTCACAGATGAACAGGGAAGCCAGGATATAGCTTAAGATCGTGTGTTCCTGCCTAATCCCAGGGGTGCATATGATAGATGTAACCCGGGATCGTGTATGCTTGGTGTACGCCCTGATGAAAGGGATGGAGATCAAAGTGGGGGCGGTGATTATTTTCGCCATGAAGAGAGCCCGGTTGCATCAGGGGCACAGATACGGATTTGGTGGATTACTCACCACATTCCTGAGGGGCCTGGATATTGAGGAAGAGGCCCTTGACTACATCCCGCAGATGGAGCGGCGGGCCTTAGATGTCACCAAAACTAAGGCTCCCGACACCACCCACGGGCCCGTTCTTACACTTGCCGAGCGACGTGCTCGGGATGATCAGTACATGGCTCGTATGTACGGGATGCAGATGCTCCATCTACGGATAGGCGGGAGGCCGGCAACAGAGGAGGAGCTATGGCAGCTCGAGCTAGACTACCCTTTTGGCGAAAATGTCAAGGCTCTATGTCGAGTGGGGCCAGCTTTTGTAGAGCCCAAGGATAATGATGTCCCCACAGATGAGGAGACACGTCGTGAGGACTCTGATGTGGAGTCCGATGATGACGATGGGGGTGATTCAGACATGGGAGACGAGGCAGCAACACCTGATGAAGAAATGGAGTATTTTGATTGATCAGGGAGTTCCACCACCCATTTTTTGTGCTATTTTAATTTTTATGAACACTGGGACAGTGTTCGAGATAAGTGTGGGGTGGGAGTAGTTAGGTGCTGGTTGTGTTGTTGTGTATGTTTTGTTCTGTTGTTGTGCCTGTGGAAAAATTTTGTGACCCTATGATTTGTGATTGTGAAGTTTTTGTTCTGTATTGTAATTAAATGTGAAACTGTTGTGTGTTGCTGAATGTTGTTAGCTGATTTTGTCCATATTTTTATTTTTATCGAAATGATCGATATTTTTAAATAATTTTTTTAAATTCTTGGGTTTCTCAGCGTTTGTTTTCGGTTCTTTTACCAAGAATGGTCCCATTGAACCGAAGTCCTAGTTAGTGACCGTTCCCTATGATGGATGGATGACGACCGTCTTAAGGAAAATGTAGTCGTTAGGAGTAGATTTTTCATTTATTTTTCAGTTGTTTTCTTTTGTGGGTTGCATCCCAAAACCTATAGTTACTTTATGGTTGCGGAATTCTGGTTGCGTGTCGTACATGATATTTAAAATGCAAAGGTGATTCGTATGAAAGCATGCAACTTTGTAAATATGTTGAGATACCTAGGCCATAGAGTCAATTCAGTGTGATTGAGGCTTAATGTTTGAATTCTTGTAATTCGCTGATTGAAGAGTCTGTGAATACGTCTTGAATTGAGCATGTGCAATAAGTGTGAAGTGAGGTTTTGTTTATTCCATGCCATTGTGAAGTGTCTAGAACTTGCCTGGTGTGTGTACGAAACGAAATGAAGGAGGTGTATTGTAGGAAAGGATGTAGGCATTTCTTTGTTTTTAACCGAAAGTTTCTCTTTTTCATTATTGTACGCACCTTGAATGTACACCCTAGTTAACCCGTTGAGCCTTTAGCCTCTTATTTTTTTCTTGTGTCAAAATGTGTAAACCGAGCTTTACCCCTTCTTTTCATTAGACGTAAATTTGATCCAAAACTCTTAAGCGCTTAAGAAGAGAAAATAATTCTCCCAAAATGTCAAAGAGTGAGAATGGTGAAAAGAAAAGAAAAGCAGAGTGATGAAAGGAAAGAAAAGGTTGAAGGTGCACTTGTTATAAATAAAATATAATGAAGGTGTCTGAATAATCTTTGTTATCGAGTCAAGTGTGCTTAATAAGATATGGGACAAACTAAATATAGATTTCAAGAAGGGGAGGATGAAGGAAGAAACAATACCCATGAGTTTGATGGGATGCATTGAAAAGGCGCTTAAGGATGCTAGTGGCTATTATTGGCTAGCCCAATATTTACTAGTTCCGTAGCTTACATTACAACCCGTTAAAGTCCTATGTGATCCTACATCACATTTCCTTATATTAGTGGGGTAATACACTAAGGGCAAGCCTATGGTTCATGACATGATGCATGTGAATTCTTTTGGGAGAGAGAGTGAAATTGTGTTTATATGCCCCTGCATGTAACCGTTAGAGTTCATGGGAGAGAGAGTGAAATTGTGTTTATATGCCCCTGCATGTAACCGTTAGAGTTCATGTGATTAAATAAAAAGGGGAAAATTCTCTTGCATTGTGAGGGCACATGCTTGATGAGAGATTAATTTTCGTGTCGGATATCTTGATCAGCTGATTTGCATGAGTTTGCCAATATCGAGAGTCGATTCTTAAGTCTAGGAGGTCTTGATGTGTTGAAGGTCATTGCATTGATAGGACCATGTGTGTTTTCTTGATGATTTGCTGTATTGAATAATCGGTATGACCGTAGCCTGAATTGTCCAACCAAAGTAGCCAGGATGGGGTGTAAATTGCATGAGGTTTAAGATTGTTGTTCGGGGACGAACAAGGATTTAAGTGTGGGGTAAGTGATCTTGGGCAAATTTATATGCCCAAGTGATACTCAATTGTGTCATTTTAGCATTGTTTATCTATCAATGTTGATACTTTCTCATATGATTGATAATAAAATGTGAATTCATACTAACCAACATGATTAGCGTTGTTTTGCAGTTGAAATGTAATTTTTTGTAGCTAAAATGCGTGTTGGGAAAGATCGGGGTTGGACTCGGATGTCAGCAACGGACAAAGCATTGGACGACAAGAATTAAAGGGGCTCCGCGATGGAGCCGTGTCACGCTGCCATCGTGGAGGCCTTCTGCCTGGAGAGGGAATTTTTGGCCAAATTCCAGCGTGGGTGCGCGTTGGGGCCGTGGCACGTTGGGCTAGCCCCGTGTTGCACGCCATGCCACGTTGGGCTTTATTACCTGGACAGTCTATTTCCAGTGAGCCTACGCATTTGTGGCGTGTCACGGAGGCAGTGCTCCGCGATGCACTCCGTGACACATTGCTAGTTATTCCGGGAAAAATTCCCACTAGTATAAATAGAACACTTAGGTTCATTTTTCAATATTCTGACTTGGTGGAGCAAAAACGTGGGTTACAGGCAGTTGAGGAGACGAGAATCTCAGGGTTTTTCTCTATCTCCTTCTTCTTTAATTCAATTGCTTGTATGTTTAACACTCATTTAACGATGTTTAATCCACAAATGAGTGGCTAATTCCTCTTCTTACTGAGGTTAAGAACAATTGTATTGAAATGTGATTGTTGATCAATTGGGTTTTTCATCTTTTCTTCCATGGTTGTTCTATTGATTCTTGTTCTGACTGCATTAATGTGTGGCCTATATGAATGTACATCTAAAAAGTTCGGTTTCACTCGAGAGAGTAAGAAATTGGAAAGTTGTGAATCAATAGGATATGATCTTTTCTTGGTTTGGGAAAATTGAGAAGTAATTTACCTTCAGGATAGAAATATACCTGAAGGTCGTATTAGTCAATTAAGGAACCGGTTTTGTATGGCTAGAACATGAATTTCGTTTAATCACAGAAATGTAGGTGGACGGTTCATGGTTCTTAAGTTGGGTTAAATACGAGAGTTTTAATCCATTAGCAATAGTTCTTGACTAGCAACCGGAGGAAAAGTTAACCAAATTATATCGATAATTTATTTCCTTACATGTTCGTTTAACCTCAGCATGCTCACATTCATAGTTCAGACTCAAAATTATATAATCTTTGTAGACTTAGGATAAAATTAGAAATCAAAATATATCAAACTCTTCTTTGCACTGTTGTCTTCATTTTTAGAATCAATATAGTAATACTTAAGTAATTTCTTACCTCATCCCAGTCCCTGTGGGATCGATACTTGGCTTACTTGAGCCACTTTACTACTTGTTCGACCACGTGCACTTGCGTGTAGTTATACACCCATATAACAATCTCCGAACAGTCACATCACAACCCGTTCTGTGTCCTAATGCAAAATTTTAAATTTTCTCCATTTCAACTCACGGGTCTGATCTTTGGGCTTCCAGGGTATGTCAATATCTCCCCCTTGGGAGCATTCATCCTCGAATATTTGAAAACATACAGAAAGGCAAAGAAATGCAATTATTGTATTCAAATATTGATCATTTAAGCTGACAACTAACGAAATGACTATCTCCGATTTAAACTATATAGCTGAACTAATTCACGAATCACACGTACATCCATATACATAAAAGAAACTTGGGCGCATGAACTGAAAATGAAAACTAATTAGAGTTTTAGAGAAAAACTGATACCTTAAGCTGGAACTGAGCCAGTAGAGAACAAGTGCGGGTATCTAGCAATCATATCCGCTTCGGCTGCCCGCTTAGCTCCTTCAATGTGCTGATTCCTCCATAAAACTTTAACTGAAGCGAATTCCTTGTTCCTTAGCCTTCGAACCTGACGATCCAATATTTCCAACAGAACTTCTTCATAACAAAGGCTGTCTTTCACACCAACACTGTCCACTGGGACAACTAGAGCTAGATTAGCCAAAAACTTCTTTAAGAGCGACACATGAAAAACAGGATACATAGAAGCTAATTTTGAGGCCAACTCCAATTCATAAGCCACCTTGCCAACACATCTCACGATCTGGTATGGGCCGACATAGCGCGGACTAAGTTTTCCCTTCTTAACAAACCTCATCACTCCCTTCATGGGAGACACCTTCAGAAATACCCAATCATTAACTCCAAACTCGAGCTCTCTTCTTCTCACATCGGCATAGGACTTTTGGCGACTCTGAGTTGTCTTCAACCTATCCCTTATCAACTGAACCTTCCCCCTAGCCTCATGAACCGAATCTGGTCCTATCATTACTGCTTCACCGACCTCAAACCAACCAATGCGCGATTTATATCTCCGCTCATAGAAAGCCTCAAATAGTGCCATCTGAATACTGGAATTATAACTGTTATTGTATGCAAACTCGATAAGAGAAAAATGATCATCCCAACTACCTTTGAAGTCAATCACGCGTGCTCTCAATATGTCCTCGAGAGTCTGAATTTTCCACTCCACTTGACCATCTATTTGCGGGTGGAATGTTGTGCTGAGCTTAACCTGAGTACCAAGTCCCTTTTGAAACGACCTCCAAAACTGGGAGGTAAATTGGGTTCCTCTGTCTGATATGATGGACAAGGGCACTCCATGAAATCAAACTAGCTCCCGAATGTATAGTTTGGCATATTCCTCCACCGAATCCATGGTTTTGACAGGTAGAAAATGAGCGGCCTTTGTTAACCTGTCTATCACAATCCAAATGGAGTCATATTGTCGACGAGTTTGAGGCAACCCTGTGATGAAGTCCATGTTGATTTATTCCCATTTCCCAGTAGGAATACTAATATCCTAAAGCACACCTCCCGGCCTCTGGTGTTCAACCTTTTCTTGCTGACAGTTTGGACACTTAGCCACAAATTCTGCGATGTGCTTCTTCATGCCATTCCACCAATAGACTTCCCGTAAGTCACAATACATCTTGGTGGCACCTGGATGGATAGAATACCTAGATCCATGAGCCTCATGCAACATCTGACTCCTCAAATCATCCATGTCCGGAACATATAAACGACCCTAGTACCGAAGCACACTAACTCTCCCTTTGGAGAAAACCTCTACCTTCTGATTCTAGATGGCTTCCTTTAAATTTACCAAAATTGGGTCCGCATCTTGTCTAGCTTTTACATCAATCACCAATGATGATTCTGATCCATTCTGAACAACAACACCTCCATCGATCGAATCAACCAACCTAACTCCCAACCTTGCGAGGCGATGCACATCCTTCACCAGCTCTTTCTTCCCTTCATCCACATGAGACACACGCACCATAGAGAGTCTACTAAGTGCATTTGGTACTACACTGGCCTTGCTCGGATGGTAAAGCACACTCATATCATAATCCTTAAGTAGCTCCAACCACCTCCTTTGCCGAAGATTGAAATCCTTTTGGCTAAACATATATTGTAAACCCTTATGGTCCGTAAACACATCCACGTGGATCCCGTACAAATAATGTTGTCATATCATCAAGGCGATTACCACCATAGCTAATTCAAGATCATGGGTCCGATAATTCTTCTCATGAACCTTTAGCTGTCTAGAGGCATATGCTATAAATTTTCCGTGCTGCATCAATACACACCCAAGTCCGATCCTTGAAGCATCACAATACACGACGAACCCATCATTGCAGCATGCTCCTCATCACTCTGAGAGTATATAAGGATGTCATCAATAAACACAATCACGAATGTATCCAAGTATGGCTTGAACACCCTGTTCATCAAGTCCATAAAAGATGCAAGAGCATTCCTTAGTCCAAAAGATATAACTACAAACTTGTAATGAACATACAGCATCTTGAAGGCTTTCTTCGGGATATCGCTCTCCCGAACTCTGAGCTGATGGTACACGAATCTGAGATCTATCTTTGAGAAACACTTGGCACCCTGAAGCTGATCAAATAAATCATCAATCCTGGGTAGAGGATACCATTTCTTGACGGTGAACTTGTTCAATTGTCGATAGTCAATACACATACGAAGAGAACCATCTTTCTTTCGAACAAAGAGAACCGGTGCACCCTATAGGGACTTGCTCGGTCTAATGAAACCCTTATCTAATAGGTCCTTCAACTTCTCCTTCAACTCCTTTAGCTCGACTGGAGCCATTATGTAGGGAGGAATAAATATAGACTGTGCATCGGAAAGAAGGTTAATACCAAAATCAATCTCCAGCTTGGGAGGGATCCCTAGTAGATTATCAGGAAAGACCTCTATGTACTCACATACTACAAGGACAGATTGGATAGTTGGGGTCTCTGATGTCACATCCTTAACCCTAACTAGATGGTACACACAATCTTTTGAAATCATCTTTCTGGCCTTAAAGTAGGAAATGAAACGACCAACAGGAATAGCGGAACTACCCCTCTACTCTAAGACTGGCTCTCCTAAAAATTTGAACTTTACTGCCCGGGTTCTAAATTAACTGATGCATAACATGCAAATAGCCAATCCATGCCGAGGATAACATCAAAATCGATCATGGATAACTCTATCAAATCTGCTGAGGTGACTTTCTGAAGGACTAAGACCGGGCAACCTCTAACACCCGTCTAGTTACAACTGAATCACCTATTGGAGTAGAGACTGAGAAGGGTTATGACCAGACTACAGGACTGACTCCGAAGCTATTGGCCACATAAGGTGTCATAAAGGACAAGGTAGCCCCCGGATCTAACAAAGCATAAAAATAAATATGAAAGACTCGCATTCGCAGAGACCTCCTACTCTTGGAAGGATGCTAATGCATAAATTCTGTTCTAGCACTGACCGCCAGCTGAACTAGTTGAAGCACCTTGCTGTGCAGGACGTGCTATTGTAGCTTCTGAACTAGAAGCTAGGCCTCGGCCCCTATCATGGTCTTGTCTCACTGTCGGGCAATCTTTAAGCACGTGTACGGGATTCCCACACCTGAAAAAAGCACCCAAAGCTACCAAGAACTGGCTCGTGTGCCCTCAACCACATCTGCGGCAAGATGGGATACTAGAATATGCGAGTCTACTACTCTAACCCCTCGAGGCTGATGCTCATCCCCTCTGATCATGCCTAGGACTGGATGACACACTCAATGTTGAAGATGCTGGGGTTGAAGATCTCTGGTGGGTCTGCAGTAGATGCCCACCACCTGACATCGGTTGTGAGAATCTGTGACTATCGGTCCTGGTCCTCTTGGCCTCCCTCTCTCTCATAATGCGCCGCCTCCACCTATTGGGCATAAAAAACTATCCAAGGGAATGCATATAGTGGTGGAGCATAGCGGTCTTGCAATCCTTGTCCAAATAGCCGCCACTCCATGAACAAATCTGCTCACCCGCACCCTCTGATCAACCACTAACTCTGGGGCGTACTTCAATAGATGAGTGAACATAAGGGCATACTCCTGCACTGCCATCTCCCTTTCTTAAGATTCATGAACTTGGGTGCCTTCAGCACCCTCATCTCACGAGGGAAGAATCAATCTAAGAACATAACATGGAACTCCTCCCAAGTGATAGCACCTGCTCTGGCATCCCTACTATCTTTCCATTGTCGAAACCAGATGTGTGAGACCCCTTTCATCTGATATGAGGCCAAATCTACACAATCAACCCTATTCACTCCATGACCTGGGTGATTTTCACAATATCATCAATAAACTCATGCGAGTCCTCAGCTACCTTTGACCCGAGGAACTCTGGGGGGTTCATTCTCAAGAAAGCCCTAACTTGAGTCGCTGTCGCATTATGATTTTGCGGGACATGTGCAACTGCCTGCGATTGACCTGAGCGGTCAAGGCCTGCGTGAGCATTTGAATAACTGCCCGAAACTCGACATGGGCAACCGGCTCCGGTGCATGGTGCTCCTAGGTTAGTGGGGCCTGCTCGTGCCCATTTTCATTGCCATCCTCGTGGCCTTCTCCATTCCCATTCCTTCTACCATTTACTCTGTGGGGAGCAATGATTCTACAATTGCAAATAACACAAATTAGAAGGATGGGGAGACATGTCATTGCACAACATAGATCATGAAAGAAGGGAACATTTTCTAAATGTCTCCAAGCCACTTCGTCATAAGTGTGGCATGCTTCACACCCATGAAAAGACTCTACTCAATGTGGCTTTCAGACACCCTAGGACACTTCCAACCTATTGCTCTAATACCAAGTTTGTCACGATTGGAGCGGAGGCTAGGATCGTAACAAGGGACAAGGAGCCCCGAGAGACTCCAAGTCGACCCATGGCATGAATATACATCTAACTCAATTTCTAAAACTGAAGAATCAACATAATAATATTAGCGGAAGTCTGAAATAAACATAACATTAGAATACACAATCTGAAGCTGAGTACATCCTTTTGTCTAAAAAGCCTCTAAACATGATGAGTTGATTGGAAAGGACCCCAACTAACTCGAATAAGCTGAAATCTGAAAATACATAGAGAAATCTGAATAAACATGATCCTCGGAAGACGAGGACTCACCAACAAGCATAAGATGCTATCTCTGAATACTAGCTATGAACGGGGCTAAGTTTGAGTGTCCGGTCCTGTATCATGAAATGATACATAATAGAGTGTGTGGTCAGTACATTGAATGTACCGAGTATGCAAGGTAAATAAAACCTCCTAAATAAGTAAAATCATTTAAATACATACATACAATAAGAATATGAGAGTAGGGCTTGCATGCATTCTTTCTGAAATCATGATCTCATCATAACATAACATAACATTATATCTGAATCGATTGACTCACAAATGAAATATGATAGTCACGAGTAAAACTGAACATTGAGTCAAACCTTCTTTAGAACATATATAGATGTATAAATCTCATAAATGATAAAAATGCATGACTGAAATAATGAGGAACAATGAAAGACTCGTCTTTTGACTGACATACAACGATAGAGATTATGTGTTCCCAACTATCACACTCAAGTGGGAAGAGCCGTAGAAAGCCTTGCCAGGGTTAGGGATGATACCATGATATCGATATCAAGCTCGTGGCCCAATCAGGGTAGGGGATAACTCACAACAAAGGTCCCCAAATAATATATAAGAATAAACATACATTGGCGCATAGTTCTGAGGCATAGGGTGCTCGACCCTTAGCCTATTCGGTGCTAGACACAACTCTCAAAAGCATGCATATGCTCTCCATCATTTTTTTCGATGAAGCTTACCATAGTCAATTGATGAATCGCAATAATCAAATACATCTCAAATATGAAATCATGCATATAAAAAGCTTTAACTCAACCATACCACAAGCTGAAAAATAAGTGGGAGTCTTCTCTACAAAATCATGTGGTAAGCTTAATTCAAGAAATCATAAATCATACTAGAACATATGGGTGTTTCCCAATACTTTCACATGCTTGAAAATACTCAATTCACATAAAAAACATGGTTATAAACATGGGTATCTTGAAAACATGCTTTTTATCATAATATCTCATCATAATCATACATTCATCACAAATCTCATCTTTCATGAATTTTTCATCGATGGGCTTTTTAATTCATAAACCTTGAGATGTGATTTTAGTTGAAAATAATATAAAACTTACCCTCGAATCATAACTCAATAGTATAAACATATTTAAATCATACCCATGTAGAGAAATTAGTAATTTCATGCATTGAGTTAAAACCCCATAGATTTGACATAGGAAATTCATGATTTAGAGAGGGATTGGGCATGGGTGTGAAAGGATTCACCCATTCATAACCTTACATACCTTATTATAGCTGATTCTTACACTTCTTTGAATGCCCAAGAAGAAATTAAAGAGAGCCTTGAAGGATTTTCCTTTATCACCTCTCTAGACTATCACTCTTGTATGAATGGATGAAAATGGCCTAAAAATGAACTTTGATCTTGGGAAAATTTATATGCCCAAGTGATACTCAAATGTGTCATTTTGCCTTGTTTATCTATCGATGTTTATACATTCTCGTGTGATTTGTAATAAAATGTTAATTTATACTAACCAACATGATTAGCGTTGTTTTGCAGGAGAAATATAATTTTGGGAAGCTAAAATGCATGTTGGGAGAAATTGGGAGTGGACTCAGAAGCAAGCAAGGAAAAGGCCAGGACAACATGAATTAAAGGGGATCCGCGATGGAGCCGTGTCACGCTGCCATCGCGGATGCCTTCTGCCCAGATATGGAATTTTTGCCAAATTCCAGTGAAGGTGCGCGTTGGGGCCGTGGCACGTTGGCCTAGCCCCGCGTTGCATGTCGTGCCACATTGGGCCTTAATACCTGGACATCTGAATTCCAGTAAGGGTCCGCGTTGGTGGCGTGTCACGGAGGCAGTGCTCCGCAATGCACTCTGTGACACGTTGCTTGTTATTCCGGGAAAAATTCCCAGTAGTATAAATAGAATACTTAGGTTTTATTTTTAATAATTCTGACTTGGTGGAGCAAGAACGTGGGTTACAGGTAGTTGAGGGGACGAAAATCTCAGGGTTTTTCTCTATCTCCTTCTTCTTTATTTCAATTGCTTGTATGATTTACACTCATTTAACGATGTTTAATCCACAAATGAGTGGCTAAATCCTCTTCTTGTTGAGGTTAAGAACAATTGTATTGAAATGTAATTTTTGATAAATTGTTTTTTCATCTTTTCTTCCATGGTTGTTCTATTGATTCTTGTTCTTACTGCATTAATGTGTGGCCAACGTTAATGTACATCTAAAAAGTCCGGTTTCACTCGAGAGAGCAAGAAATTGGAAAGTCGTGAATTAATAGGATATGATCTTTTCTTAGTTTGGGAAAATTGAGAATTGATTTACCTTCAGGATAGAGATATACCTGAAAGTCGTATTAGTCAATTACGGAATCGGGTTTGTATGGCTAGAACATGAATTTCGTCTTATCATAGAAATGTAGGTGGAAGGTTCATGCTTCTTAAGTTGGGTTAAATACGAGAGTTTTAATCTAGAGGCAATAGTTCTTGGCTAGCAACCAGAGGAAAGATAAATCAAATTGTATCGATAATTTATTTCTCTACATGTTCATTCAACCTAAGCATGCTCATACTTATAGTTCAGACTCAAATTGTATATTTGTTTTGGAATTAGTATAAAATTAGAAACCAAAATATCAAACTCTTCTTAACACTGTTGTCTGCATTTTTAGAGTTAAAGTTTATTGACACTTGAGTAGATTGTTACCCTAGCCCAGTCCCTGTGGGATCGATACTTGGCTTACTTGAGCTACTTTATTACTTGTTCGACCACGTGCACTTGCGTGTAGCTGTGAAAAACACCGAACAAGTTTTTGGCGCCGTTGCCGGGGACTGGCAATCGGTAAATTTTTCTTAAGTGTTAGTTTACTATTTCTTCTTAGTGTTGACAACTTGGTCTTAGCCTGTATTTTGCAGATAACTTATTTCTGTGAACACTGGCAAGAGACAAGGAACTGGTGGACTCATATTTAGAGTCGGAACGACAATTTAATCGTCAAAGGAGGGAAGCTCTAGAGAAAAAGTGTAGTTGCTCAGACAAACAATCCTGGAGCAACAATAGAATCCACCAGTTGTACGGGCAGTGTTAGTGCCCGATGACATGGCAGCCAGGCCGGTTCGCGAGATGGCAATCCCACATGCTAATAATGTCACATCTAGCATCCGCAAACCTAAGCCAAGAGGGATGTTCGAGCTTAAGCAAAACATGGTGCAATTGCTGCACACCAGCGGGCAGTTCACATGTTTCCCTCATGAGGATTCACAACAACATCTCCAAAATTTCTTGGAGATAAGTGGCACTTACATCCTCGCTGGAGTGTCATCAAATTATGTCAGGCTTACATTGTTCCCATTTTGACTTTTGGGAGAAGCCAAGAGGTGGTTGAAAGCTGAGCCACCTAAGTCTATCACTACGTGGGATGATCTTGCAAGGAAATTCTTGATACGATTTTTTCCATCCGGTAAAACAGCAAGACTTAGAAGTCAAATTCTAAGTTTTAAACAGAGAGAGGGAGAAAATCTGTATCAAGCCTAGGAGAGATTCAAATCTATGTTGCGGGATTGTCCTCATCATCACCAATCCAATGAAGTGCTGGTGCATACTTTCATAGAGGGTTTGGAACCCCACACAAAAATCTTGCTAGACTCAGCAGCTGGGGGGCAAGCATTGGAGAAAACATATGAGGAGTTGTATACCTTGTTGAATCGTATTTCGCAGGGAAATCCGGAGTGGAATGCGGACTCGTCAAGAGGAGGAACGAGGAAAGCAGCGGGAGTATTAGAAGTGGATGGTTTCACAGCTATTGCTCCACAAATAGCTGCTTTATAGAATCAACTCAACACCCACTTCAGTAACATGAGCATGAACCAGTCTCAAGCCCCAGTGAATGTAGTGCAGCAGATTTGGTGTGAAGTATGCGGGAGTAGTGAACACTCAGCTGAGTGTTGTGGAGCAAATCCTGATTCGGTGAACTTTGTGGGAAATGTACAGAGAAACAACCATCTACAGTATGGCAACAACTACAATTCCAACTGGAGGAATCACCCAAATTTCTCTTGGGGTACAATAACCATTAAGGGCAAGGTTTGAATCAGGGGGCACAGAGAAATCAAGGAGGGCAGCAGAACTATCAGGCACAATATAGAAGCAACAATGCACCTCCTCCACCACCATCACCCAGCATTGAGGAAATGTTCAAGGCAATGATAGCTAACCAAGCTCAATTGCAGGCTGACTATGTGAAATTGGAAGCCGAGGTAAAGAACAATCAGTTAGCTACAAAGGCGCTGGAGTACCAGTTTGGGCAATTTGCTGGAGCCCAAAACACCAGGCCTAGAGGAGGAATTCCGAGCGACACGGATCCCAATCCCAAGCAAGTGAATGCAGTGACCACAAGGAGTGGTTTGCAGCTTAAAGAGGTGGAACCGGAAAGACCACCTCAACAATCGGGAGCAGCAGAAACTGAGAGGGAGCAAAGTGATGAAAGGGGGAAGAAAAAGGAGGCTGAACCAGAAAGACCACCACCCCCGTTCCCTCAAAGTTTAAAGAAACACAAGGAGGTGGTGTGTTTCAAAAAGTTCATAGAGGTGCTTAAATAGGTACATATTAACTTACCTCTTGTTGATGTTTTGCAGGGAGTGCCGAAGTACACAAAGTATATTAAGGACATCGTGGCGAACAAAAGCAGGTTAACTGAGTACGCTACGGTGGCTCTTACGGAGGAGTGCACTTCCCAGATACAAAACAGGTTGCCCACAAAGCTCAAGGACCCTGGGAGCTTTACAATACAAATTACAATTGGGCAGAGTATCCGAGCTCGCGGATTATGTGATTTGGCAGCGAACATTAACTTGATGCCGACATCGGTATTCAAGAAGTTGGGTCTAGGGAGTCCTAGACCAACAATAGTGATATTGAAACTAGCGGATTGTTCCTTAGCCAGACCTGATGGCATTGTGGAGGATGTGTTGGTGCAAGTGGGCTCCCTCATCTTCCTAGTAGATTTCGTCGTGCTGGATTTTGAGCCAGACGTGAACGTCCCGTTTATTTTGGGACATCCTTTCTTGGCTATCGGGAAGGCACTAATTGATATAGCTGCAGGGCAGCTAACCATGCGAGCACACGACAAGGTGGAGGTGTTTGATGTATACAAGGCCACCAAGCTCCCGGCTGTGTATGAGGAACTCTTGGTGATCAATGTGATTAATCGAGCTAATGTTGTTCAGAGAATTGAGTCACGGGAGTTATTGGGGAAACCACCGGAAAGATGTGAGCACTACTGGGGATAGGAAGGTGGTCGAGAGAAAACATCCGTCACCCTAGAGGATGACTGAGCTTAATGACATCGAGCCGCGACGGTAAACCAGGCGCTGCACGGGAGGCAACCCGTGAAATTTTTGTTGTAACATTTTATTAGATTTCGTAAAAAAAAAAGAAAAAAAAGAAAAAAGAAAAAAAGAAAAAAAATGAAAAAAAAGAGAAAAATAAAAATAAAAACAAAATTTGTATTTTAATTAAAACCTATAATTCTAACCAATTTCTTGTTGTGAAATGAATTTCAGGTTGAACGGAGGATAAATGTGCAAAGGATTGCAAAGGAAAAATCGAGGTAAGAAAATTAATAAAAAGTGGCAAAACAGTGAGCCTACGCGATGGCTCTAGTGTCACGGAGGAGGGCCTTCGCGTTACCCTCCATGACACGTTGAAGGTAATTCTGGAATTTTTTCCAATTCCAGAACACCTGCGCGATGGCTCTGTGTAACGGAGGGCATGCCCGCGTTACCCTCCGCGACACGTTGAAGTGTATTTCGCGATGGGTCACACCGGGTGGCCGGGTGACCCGCGCGAAAAACTTTCTTTTTAACCCCGTTTTTCCCTCATTTTTCCCATTTTTTCATCTCCTCCACGACAAACACCCTAAAATCCCCCCTTCCCCAACGTGACATGGACATAGAAGCTAAATTTCTTCAACTTTTCTTTGATATCATCGAATTTAAGGTATGTTTGTTAACTTCATCTCATTTCTTACCTTATTTTTCTGATTTTTAGCATAGTAAGTGAGGAAAAACTTGCACTAAGTGTAAATTGAGCATGAATTCATGTAAATTATTGTTGATTGATGTTCATAGTATCTATGTAATGGTATGAACTCGATAAATACATGTTTGATTGAAATTCTTGCGAAATGGTAGCTAGGGTTAGAATTCGAATATGAAGATGTTAAAATCGAGTTAAGAAGTGAAATTCCTCTTGGTTTGTGCATGTTGGGTGAGGAGAATGATGTTGTGCTTAACGTTAAGACGATTAAGGCGCGACGGATTGTCGGGGGAATGAAATTGTTGAAATTGCATGAAATGGGTGAATTGTGTAGGTTCATGTAGATAAAGTTTTTCCTTGTTTCTCCTTGCTAAATGCTATTTGATGAAATATGAACGATGGTAATGTTGTGGGTAGCTGTACAAAGTCTGAGTAGTACAGAAGAATTTAGATCGTCAAATTCTCTGAATGCACGAGGCATATTTGTTGTGTTTTTGTTTTCTTTTTGTAAATTGGAAATAAATAGGATCTTGCCATAATGCTGTGATTGTGGCTAAAGACTAAGTGTGGGGTGGCCTAGCTTAACCCAACCTTAGCCAAAGCTAATTTGATTTGGCTTAACATTGAACCTGTCTGTTTGGTTTGACAGGAACAATGGCAAGCAGGCAAGATAAAGGGAAGGGCGCATCAACATCAGGAGCCGGAAGGAAAAGAATTAGATTGGGAACAGTAGTCCCAGCAGCACCAGCGGTTCCACGCGGCCAACGGCGTCAATACGGAACCAGATGGGTAACAGAGGTGGGGAAGAAATGGTACGCCAAGCATAAGGAAAGCAAATACTTCCTCGAAGAACACATTGCTAGGGAACCCTTGGCACAGGAGTTCCCCAGGATTGTCCACAGAATTGAGGCAGCCGGGCTGAACTTCATCTTTGAAGAGCCCAAGGAGTGCAACCTGCACCTGATTTTGGAATTCTACGACAATTGGAACCCGACACTCACAAGTCAGACCATCAAGATACAGAGGCAAATAGTTACTTTTGAGCCTCATCACCTTAATGCCATCTTGGGGGAGCGGGACACAGACGCCCATGTGCTTCGGCAGTTATCACTCCCCATACGCGGATATCAGACGCACTTTGTGTGGAACTCGGTCTATAGCACGTTGGAGTAGGCATAAGGAGAGGGGCTACCATCAGACCTTGCCCTACTCACAGATGAATAGGGAAGCCAGGATATGGCTGAAGATTGTTTGTTCCTGCCTGATCCCGGGGGTGCATATGACAGATGTCACCCGGGATCTTGTATGCTTGGTCTACGCCTTGATGAAAGGGCTGGAGATCAATGTGAGGGCGGTGATTATCTCCGCCATGAAGAGAGCCCATTTGCATCAAGGGCACAAGTACGGGTTCGGTGGATTACTGACCACGTTCCTGAGGGGCCTGGATACGAGGAGGAGGCCTTTGACTATATCCCGCAGATGGAGAGGTGGGCCTTAGATGTCACCAAAACTAAGGCACCCGACACCACCCACGGGCCAGTTCTTACACTAGCCGAGCGACATGCTCGGGATGATCAGTACATGGCTCGCATGTTTGGGATACAGATACTCCAGCTGCACATAGGCAGGAGGCCGGCAACAGAAGAGGGGCTGTGGTAGCTCGAGCTAGACTACCCTTTTGGCGAAAATGCCAGGGCTCTATGCCGAGTGGGGCCAACTTTTGTGGAGCGCACCGATGATGATATCCCCACAGATGAGGAGACATGTCATGATGACTCCGATGTGGAGTCAAATGATGACGATGGGGGCGATTCAGACATGGGAGACGAGGCAGCAGCACCTGACGAAGAAGTGGAATATTTTGATTGATCAGGGAGTTTCACCACCCATTTTTGTGCTATGCTGAATTTTATGAACACTGGGGACAGTGTTCGATTTAAGTGTAGGGTGGGAGTAGTTAGGTGTTTGTTGCTGTTGTTATTAATGTATGTCTCTGTTCTGTTGTTGTGCTTGGATAAACTTGTGGCCCTGTGATATTTTTGTGTATGTTTGTATTGTATTTAAGGTGAAGCTGTTATGTGCTGTTGAATGTTGTTAGCTGGTTTCGTACATATTTTTGTTTTATCAAAATGATCGATATTTTAAAAAAAAAATTTCACGAATTTTTAAATTTTTGGGTTTCTCGGCGTTTGTTTTCGGTTCTTTTACCCTGAATAGTCCCATTGAACTGAAGTCGTAATTAGTGATTGTTCTCTATGATGGATGGATGACGACCTTCTTAAGGGAAATGTAGTCGTTAGGAGTAGATTTCTTTGTTCATTTTGTCCTTTTTAGTTTTTTTTCTTTTGTTGGTTTGCATCCCATAACCTGTAGTTACTTTATGGTTGCGAAATTCTGGTTGCGTGTTGTACATGATGTTTGAAATGCAAAGATGATTCGTATGAAAGCATGCAACTTTATCAATATGTTGAGATACCTAGACCATAGAGTCGATTCAGTGTGATTGAGGCTTAATGTTTGAATTCTTGTAATTAGCTGATTGAAGAGTCTGTGAATATGTCTTGAGTTGAGCATGTGAAATGAGCGTATAGTGAGGTTTCGTTTCTTCCATGCTATTGTGAAATGTCTAGAACTTGCCTGGTGTGTGTACAAAATGAAATGAAGGATGTTGATTGTAGGAAAGGATGTAGGCATTTCTTTCCTTTAACCGAACATTTTTTTTCTTTCATTATCATACCTACCTTGAATGTACACCCTAGTTAGCCCATTGAGCCTTTAGCCTATTATTTTTCTTTCTTCAAAAAGGTGTAAACCGAGCTTAACCCCTTCTTTTCATTATCCGTGAATTTGATCTATAACTCTTAAGCGCTCAAGAAAAGAAAATAATTTTTCCAAAGTGTCAAGGAGTGAGAATGGTGAAAAGAAAAGAAAAAGCAGAGTGATGAAAGGAAACAAAAGGTCGAAGGTGCACTTGTTATAAATTAAATATAATGAAGATGTATAAATAATCTTTGTTATTGAGTCAAGTGTGCTTAAAAAGATGGGGTCAAAAATAAATACAGACTTCAAGAATGGGAAGATGAAGGAAGAAACAATGACCATAAGGTTGATGGGATGTATTGGAAAAGCGCTTAAGGATGCTAGTTGTTATTATTGGTTAGCCCAGTATTTACTAGTTCCGTAGCTTACATTACAACCCGTTGAGTCCTACGTGATCTTACATCACACTTCCTTATATTAGTGGAGTACTACACTAAAGGCAAGCCTATGGTTCATGACATGATGCATGTGAATTCTTTTGGGAGAGAGAGCGAAATTGTGTTTATATGCCCCTGTATGTAATGTTTTGAGTTCATGTGATTAAAAACGGGAAAATTCTCTTGTGTTGTGAGGGCACATGCTTGACGAGAGATTAAAATTCGTGTCGGATATCTTGATCAGCTGATTTGCATAAGTTTGCCGATATCGAGATTCTATTCTTGAGTCTAGGAGGTCTTAATGTGTTGAAGGTCATTGTATTGATAAGACTATGCATGTTTTCTTGAGGATTTGCTGTGTTAAATAATCGGTATAACCGTAGCTTGAATTGTCGAGCCAAAGTAGCCAGGTTGGGGTGTCAATTGCATGAGGTGTAAGATTATTGTTCGGGGATGAACAAGGATTTAAGTGTGGGGTAAGTGATCTTGGGCAAATTTATATGCCCAAGTGATACTCAAATGTGTCATTTTGCCTTGTTTATCTATCGATGTTTGTACATTCTCATGTGATTTGTAATAAAATGTGAATTTATACTAACCAACATGATTAACGTTGTTTTGCAGGAGAAATATAATTTTGGGAAGCTAAAATACATGTTGGGAGAAATCGGGAGTGGACTTGGAAGCAAGCAAGGAAAAGGCCAAGGACAACATGAATTAAAGGGGCTCCGCGATGGAGCCGTGTCACGCTGCCATCGCGGATGCCTTCTTCCTGGATATGGAATTTTTGCCAAATTCCAGTGAAGGTGCGCGTTGGGGCCGTGGCACGTTGGCCTAGCCCCGCGTTGCATGCCGTTCCACGTTGGGCCTTAATACCTGGACATCTGAATTCCAGTAAGGGTCTGCGTTGGTGTCGTGTCACGGAGGCAGTGCTCCGCGATGCACTCCGTGACACGTTGCTTGTTATTCCGGGAAAAATTCCCACTAGTATAAATAGAACACTTAGATTTTATTTTTAATAATTCTGACTTGGTGGAGCAAGAATGTGGGTTACAGGAAATTGAGGGTACGAAAATCTCAGGGTTTTTCTCTATCTCCTTATTCTTTATTTCAATTGCTTGTATGATTTACACTCATTTAACGATGTTTAATCCACAAAAGAGTGGCTAAATCCTCTTCTTGCTGAGGTTAAGAAAAATTGTATTGAAATGTAATTATTGATAAATTGGTTTTTCATCTTTTCTTCCATGGTTGTTCTATTGATTCTTGTTCTTAATGTACGACCAACGTTAATGTACATCTAAAAAGTCCGGTTTCACTCGAGAGAGCAAGAAATTGGAAAGTTCTGAATTAATAGGATATGATCTTTTCTTAATTTGGGAAAATTGAGAATTGATTTACCTTCAGGATAGAGATATACCTGAAAGTCGTATTAGTCAATTACGGAATCGGGTTTGTATGGCTAGAACATGAATTTTGTCTTATCACAGAAATGTAGGTGGAAGGTTCATGCTTCTTAAGTTGGGTTAAATACGAGAGTTTTAATCCAGAGGCAATAATATTTGACTAGCAACCGGAGGAAAGATAAATCAAATTGTATTGATAATTTATTTCTCTACATGTTCATTCAACCTCAGCATGCTTATACTTATAGTTCAGACTCAAATTGTATATTCGTTTTAGAATTAGAATAAAATTAGAAACCAAAATATCGAACTCTTCTTAACACTGTTGTCTGCATTTTTAGAGTTAAAGTTTATTGGCACTTGAGTAGATTGTTACCCTAGCCCAGTCCCTATGGGATCGATACTTGGCTTACTTGAGCCAATTTATTACTTGTTCGACCACGTGCACTTGCGTGTAGTTGTGAAAAACACCGAACAAACTTTACCCTCTTAAAAGACATCTTTCATAAGTTAAAACGATGTAGTTTAGGCCTTAAGATCTTAGGAATTATAGAAAAGTCCTTACTAAATTTGCAGAAATAATTTCCAGTCAGTCCCCACGAAGGACATGATGACTCGTTCCCTCGGGCCATAACTCATGGTATGATCCATTAAGTACACTGCTTATTAAGTCATCTAGGCTTGTCATGGTTGACTTCATGACTCGTTCCGGGTGACCACGACTCATGGTCACCTCTCATTATATATAGTGCCTGCTTCTTCTCCCCTCCTCAATCACCACTTCCCACGACTGGCCTAACGAGTTGTGGGGCCTAACCATGATTCGTGGTCTCATCCGTAGGGATTCAAATTTCCAATTTTCAACTCATCTTCTTAGCCTCAGTACGAGTCATATCAAGACTCGTGGTCTGCTCTAAGGGGACACCTCACGACCCATTCTGTGTCCTGATGCAAAATTTTAAATTTTCTCCATTTCAACTCCCGGGTCTGATCTTTGGGCTTTCAGGGTATAACAAGTTGGGATAATCATTTGCCTTTCAATTAGTTTGCATATAACAATAGCTACCATTCCAGCATTCAAATGACTCCATTTGAGGCTCTTTATGAGTGTAGATGTAAATCGCCTATTGGCTGGTTCGAAGTCGGTGCAGTTGCATTGGTAGGACCAGATTCAGTCCATAAGGCTATGGAGAAAGTTCAAATTATAAGGTAAACTTTGAAAATAGCTCAGAGTTGTCAAATTTCCTATGCGAATGTGAGGAGGAGAACTTGAATTTGAAGTTGATGATTGGGTGTTTCTAAAGGCATCTCCAATGAACAGAGTGATGAGATGTGGAAAGAAGGGGAAGCTAAGTCCCCGTTATGTTGTCCCATACCAGATTATGAGGTGTGTTGGCAAAGTGGCCTATGAGTTGGAGTTTCCCTCAGAATTAGGTTCAGTTCATCCAGTTTTCCATGTGCCACTCTTAAAGATGTATTTGGGTGATCCAGCTCTAATTGTTCCGGTAGAGAGCGTAGATGTGAAGGATAGCCTTAGCTATGAGGAGGTTCCGGTGGATATACTTGATCGTCAGGTTCAAAAGCTAAGAAACAAAGAAATAGCCTCATTCAAGGTTTTGTGGAGGAACCAGCACGTTGAGGGAGCTACATAGGAAGACGAAGCAGATATGATGGCTAAATACCCGCAACTATTCCCTTCTAGCTCAGTTTTAGCTCAAGGTACCAGTTTCCTCCTTAGTACTCTATTCAGTTTCATGTTCAGATCGTATGCCCCAGTTTGTTTCATGTCCATGTGTGTATACGTGATTAATGATTCAGTTTGGTCATGTATTTCAGTCCGGAGTCAGTCACTCCGTCAGTTTTCAGCTTTAGATGTTCAGTATTTGGTATGGAAGTTGCATTTCTCAGCTTTCAGTATGTTCATCCACACTCTAGGAAGAATGTTCTCAAGGGAGAGATATTGTAATACCCCGAAAGCCATAAGATCAGACCCAAGGGTTGAAACGGAAAAAATAAAATTTTTTGCACCAGGTCACAGGACGAGTCCTCCAGTGACCTGTGCAGTACCCCATGAGTCATTAAGTGACTCCTAAGTAAGGAAGGAGTTGGCTTATATTTTGGTTTCCTGGGCTGACCACGAGACAAGCCACGATTCATGGTTAGAAAAATGAGTCGTTGGGTCACCCGTGGTCAGAAGATGGCATGAAGGTGAAAATGTTGGACAGTGCTTGTCAGGGTTCGATCACCACGAGTTGTGGTGTTCCTCATGGTGACCCTCAAAGGTATGAATTCTAGTGTTGGTAACGACAGGCAAGCCACGAGTCGTCCCCTCAAGCCATGAATCGTCCAGTTCCTCATTGAGACTGGCAGTGTGTATTTTCCTGCAAAATTATTAAAGGCTTTTCTGCAATTCCTAAGTTCCTAAGGCCTAAACTATATTTTTTTAAGCTCAATTAGGATTGTTTTAAGAGGGTTTAGATCATTCTAAATCACTCCTCTCCATGCATGCAAGAATAGAAAGTTCCTAGGGGTGATCAAATCTAAAATCCATCAATTCTCCTTCAATTTTCTTTGGGCATTTAAGGAAGAGTGTAAGATCAACTCACCTAGGTATGTGAGGCTATGAATGATAGTACCTTTCACTCTCATGCCCTAAATCCTTCTTAATTTCATAGATTTCAATTTTGGATTCAAGTTTCATGATCTATGGGATTTATTTCAATTCTTGTGAAATTCTCTATGATCTATCTATGGGTCAATTCCCTTCATGTATCAAATCATGTTTTATGATCTATGAGCAGATTTTATAACTAATTTTGATTATTAATCTATAGTTTCAAATTTAATTGAATTATCCCCAATTATGCATGCTTCATGAAAAGTCATGTTATGATTCTATTATGATTTTGATCTTATCAAGTCTAAATTATGATTTATGTTATGAAATTTTTTTCAAGTACTCATCATGGATTATGAATATCAAGTATATAGATGTTTTTCAATTATGCATGAAGTTCATGATTTATGAATTTATGACACTTGACCAACTCATGGGCCCTTATTCATGGCAAATCACGTATCTCAAGTATGATTAAGTATATTATGATGTAATTGTCCATGAACTTCATGGATGATTTATGATTATGATATGAGCCTCATGTGCATGTTTTTGGAGTAGTGTCTAGCACTGAGTAGATCCAGTATTCAGGTAAACCCTGTGGTCTCAAAACTACGTGCCACCATACATATATACATTTATTATTGGATCCCTGTGATATCACCATACTGCACATCCCTTGCCTGGCAATACTGGGACGACTCTGCCCACTTGAGCGAGACAGTTGGGGCATTATGTAAGCTCTATCATGATGGTGTCAGTTATGATGAGTCCTTCCGTTGTTCCTCATGATTTATGCATTGTCATGTTACGTTATTTAGGCTTAAGTTATGTTCTTATAAAGTATCTCTTACAATTATGATAACAAATGAATTATGAATGCTTTGTAAGCCTTGAGCCCTCATGCTATGTTAAGATATTTACTTAACGACCATGTTGTCTATTTTTATGAACTCTTATGTATTTTAACTATCTGTTTTACTTACCTTGCATATTCAGTAAATTCCAAGTACTGACCACAAACTCTATGTTGTATCATTTCATGATACATATCTAAGAGATAAGCCTCAGCCGAACCATTAGTCTTGCTTTCCTCTCAGACCTGTGTTAGACGGTATTGGTGAGTCCTCATCCTTCGAGGACATTCAATTATCTATAGTCATGTTATTTCAGTTACAGACTTTCTTTTGTTGAGCTAGTTGGGGATGCTGTCTCATCAGCTTATCAATTATGTTAGAGATCATTCAGACATTATGTAGAAATCAGCTTGTCATTGTTGGCTCTGTTTTAGATCGATATGTATGTAGACTTCCGCTTAAGTATGATTTATTATTATATTAGTATATACTTATAGCATGCTCTAAGTCGTTGTATTCATGCCATGGGTCGACTTGGAGTCTCTCGTGGTTCCTTGTCCCGTGTCTCTATCTGGGCCTATGTTCAGGTCGTGACAAGAGATTTCATCACAATTGGGTCTAACCCTAGAAATTCATAAAATCATACTTTGAGACTTGAAATCATGAAATTTACTTGAGAATGGGCATGAGGGTGGAAGGATTTCCCCATTCATGACCCTACATACCTAGGTAAATGATTTTCTTAACTCGGCTTGAAGACCCAAAAGGATTTGGGAAGTTGGGGGTGATGAACCCTAGTTTCTTCTTGAGAGGAAAATCAAATCTATAGATGTTTAAAGAGTGATAATTTAGGCTAAGTTCAACCCTTTAATCTAACCCTTAAGAAGCCTAAAACGACATCATTTAAGAGTTAAAATCATAGGAGTTTACCAAAGTACCCCCGAACTGTCGAAATAAAACCTGAAACTGGCAGAACCAAAGATTAAAGGGATGGGTCCTTGGTTGATAGGACAGTCATACTGTGGTTCGTCCAATGCCTGGTGCCATCTTTTTCTATTTCACTAAAATTCTTATAAATTTTTACTCTAAACTCTGATTGGCGCTAGGTTAGATGCGTTGGAAAAAGACTCAAAGGGATTTAATTTGATGTGTTGAATCACCCAAAAAACTTTAAATGGGAGTTATGCTCATTTCAAGTTGACTCTTATAAGAACTTATATGAAAACTCAATCAGTAAGAAGGCTCTCAACACAACTTTATGCGAGAGGTTCCTTATAACCTTAATTTATATCCACTGCACTTCTCACACTTAAGAGTTGATCTTAACACGTAATTTTCATAAAATTCATCGATCTCAGGTATTTTCATATACCTAGAATGATTTTAAACTTAGCCCGAAAGTTTGAGGCATCATAATATCTCAACTCATGACTGAAGCAACGATTTACACCATCATACCACAAACCTTTTGCTAAATTCCTCTTTTAGTTGTTAGAATAGAAGACTTTAACTTAGCCTTTTCAAATGTGACCCAACCGTGGTCGGCAAATAGGCAAACGTGGGATGCAGTTCAGACAGGTCTCAAGCAAGAATCTAGCTCATGGAAACCCAAACGCCTCTGAAGCATGGACCATGGTTGAAGGACCGTGGGATGCGATTGATTGGCACTTGACGACAAAAAGGCGACAATTTTTCTATCTGGGACGCGATCAAGATGTGTGTTCGGGATGTTTCTCAACTACACGCAAGTGCACGTGGTCAAAAAAGTAGTAAAATGGCTAAAGTAAGCCAAGTATGTATCCCACAGGGACTGAACCAAGGTAATAATCGAATTAAGTGTTAATGAACTCTAACTCTAAAAATGCAGACAACAATTTAAAGAAGATTTTGAGAGTTGGTTTTCTAATTTATACTAATCTAAGACGAAATGATAAAGTGAGTCTGAACTATAGTAATGAGCAAGCTGAGGCCAAAACGAACATGCAGGGAAGTAATTTATCGATACGATTCGGTTAATCTTTCCTTCGGTTGCTAGTCAGGAATTATTGCCTATGGAGAGAAACTTTCATATTCTACCCCACTTAAGAATCATGAACCTTCAACCTACATTTCTGTGATAAAAGAATTTCATGTTCTAGCCACACGAAACCGATTCCTTAATTGACTAATACGACTTTCAGATATATTTCTATTCTGAAGGTAAATCAATTCTCAATTTTCCCAAACTAAGAAGAGATCATATCCTACCAATTCACAACTTTCCAATTTCTTTCCTTTTCAAGATAAAACTGGAATTTTTAGATATACATTAACATTGGCCAGACATTAATGCAGTAAGAACAAAAATTGATAGAACAACCATGGAAGAAAAGATGAAAAACCAAAATGATCGACAATTACATTCCACTACAAATGTTCTTAACCTCAGCAAGAAGTGAATTTAGCCACTCATTTGTGGATTAAACATCATCAAATGCGTATAAATCATACAAACAATTGAAATAAAGGAGAAAGAGTTAGAGAAGAACCCTAAGAATTCCGTCCCCTCAACTACCTGTAACCCATGTTCTTGCTCAACTAAGTCAGAATAATTTAAAATAAACCTAAGTGTGCTATTTATACCAGTGGGAATTTTTCCCGGAATAACAAGTAATGTGTCACGGAGTGCATCGAGGAGCACTGCCTCCATGACACGGAGCTAACGCGGACCCTCTCTAGAGTCAGGTCCCTCAGCATTTTACTCCTCAGCGTGTCACGACATGCAACGCGGGGCTTGGCCAACGTGCCACGGCGCCGTCGCGAACCCTTACTGGAATTTGATGTTCCAGGTAAATATCCCCAACGTGCCATGACTTGTATCACGTGGCATTGCCTCCGTGTCACGAAGGAAATGCTGACCTTCACTAGAAATTTGCCAAAATAAATCATCCGAGGCAGAATGCCTCCGCGATGGAAGCGTGACACGGCTCCATCGCGAAGCCCCTATATTTGTTGCTTTTCCTTGACCTTTTCCACTGCTCGCTTCCGAGTCCATTCCCGATTTTCACCAACATGCATCTTAGCTTCCTAAAATTACATTTTTCCAGCAAAACAACACTAATCATGTTGGTTAGTATAAATTCACATTTTAACTACAAATCACATGAGAATGTACAAATAACGATAGATAAACAAGACGAAATGAAGTAATTGAGTATCACTTGGGCATATAATTCTGCCCAAGATCACTTACCCCACACTTAAAACCTTGTTCGTCCTTGAACAATACTCTCACTTCTCATGCAATTGACACCCACGTATAGCTACTTTGGCTTGACAATTCAAGCTACGGTTATACCGATTATTTACTGTAGCAAATCATCAAGAAAACATGCATAGTATAATCGCTACAATGACATTCAGCACATTAAGACCTCCCAGACTCAAGAATCGACTCTCGATCTCAGCAAACTCATGCAAATCAACTGATCAAGACATCCGACACGAAATTCTATCTCTCGTCAAGCATGTTCCCTCACAACACAAGAGAATTTCCCTCTTTTCAATAATATGATCTCAAAGCATTACACTTAGGGGTATATGAGCACAATTTCGCTCTCTTTCCCAAAGAATTCGCATGCATCATGTCATGAACCATAGGCTTGCCTCTAGTGTATTACACCACTAATATAAGGAAGCGTGATGTAAAATCACGTAGGACTTAACGAGTTGTAATGTAAGCTAAGGAACTAGTAAATACTGGGCTAACCAATAATAGAAACTAGCTTCCATAAGCGCTTTTCAATACATCACCATCATTATGGGCATTGTTTCTTCCTTCATCCTCCCATTCTTGAAGTCTTTCTTTATTATTATTCCCATTTCTTTAAGCACACTCGACTTAATAAAAAATATTAGTTATACATCTTTATTTTCTTTAATTTTGGCAAGTGCACCTTTGACCTTATCTTTACTTGAACCACTTCCTCTTTTCTTTTCGTTTCACACTTTTTCACTTCTTGACACTGTGGGAAAATTATTTTTCTTGAGCGCTTAAGAGTTTTGGATCAACTTCACGGCTAATGAAAAGAAGGGATTAAGCTCAGTTTCTACCTCTTCACGAAAGAAAAAAAATAGGCTAAAGGCTCAATGGGGCTAATTAGGATGTACATTCAAGCTAGGTATGATAAGAAAAAACTTCTGGTTAAATCAAAGAAATGCCTACATCCTTTCCTACACTACACATACTTCATTTTGTTTCATACACACACCAGGCAAGTTCTAGTCACTTCACGATAGCTTGGAAGAATCGAAACCTCACCTCACACTCATTGCACATGCTCAACTCAAGACATATTCACAGACTTTTCAATCAGCTAATTACAAGAATTCAATATTAAGCCTCAATCACACCGAATCAAACTCTATGGCCTAGGTATCTTCAACATGTTTACACATTTGCATGCTTTCATACGAATCATCTTTGCATCTCAATATCATGTACAACACGCAACACGAATTTCGAACCATGAAGTAGCGACACGTTTGGGAAACAAACAAAAGAATGAAAATAAAAGAAAGAAAAAAAACTACTCCTATCGACTACATTTCCCTTAAGACGGTTGTCATCCATCCATCATAGGGAACGGTCACTATTTACGACTTCGGTTCAATGGGACTATTCTCAGTAATTGCACCGAAAACAAAGGCCGAGAAACCCAATCATAAAAAATTCAACAAAAAATTTTAAAAATTTCGATAATTTCGATAGAAAACAAAAATATATTTACACAACCAACCAACAACAACAACTCAATACAACACACAACAGCTTAACATTCATTACAAAACCGAATTACAATACAAAACATACGCACAAAATCACAGGGTCACAATTTATTCACAAGCACCACAACAAGACATGAACATAACCAACAAGAAAACAACTGGCACCTAACTACTCCCACCCCACACTTAAACCGAACACTTTCCCCAGTGTTCACAAAATTCAATATATCATAAAAGTGGGTGGTGAAACTCTCTGATCAATCAAAGTATTCCACTTCTTCATCAGGTACCGTTGCCTCGTCCCCCATATCTGAATCGCCCCCGATGTCCTCATCTGACTCAACATCTGAGTCATTGCGGCGTGTCTCCTCATCAGTGGGGACATCATCATCTACAGGCTCCACAAAAGCTGGCCCCACTCGGCATAGAGCCCGGGCATTTTTGCCAAAGGGTTAATCTAGCTCGAGCTGCCATAACTCATCTTCTGTTGCTGACCTCCCGCCTATGAGCAACTGCAACATCTGCTTCCCGTACATGCGGGCCATATATTGATCATCCCAAGCATGTCACTCGGCTAGTGTGAGAACTGGCCCGTGAGTGGTGTCGGGCGCCTAGGTTTTGGTTACGCACAAGGCACGCCTATCCATTTGCGGGATGTAGTCCAGGGCCTCTTCCTCGATATCAAGGCCCCTCAGAAACGTGGTGAGGAAACCACCAAACCCATACCTGTGCCCTTGATGCAGCTGGGCCCTCTTCATGGCGGAGATGATCACCTCCCCAACATTTATCTCAAGCCCTTTCATCAGGGCATAAACCAAGCACACTCGATCCCGGGTGACATCTGTCATGTGCACCCCCGGGATCAGGTAGGAACACACAATTTTAAGCCAAATCCTGGCTTCCCTGTTCATTTGAGAGTAAGGCAGTGTCTGATGGTAGCCCCTCTCCTTGTGCCTGCTTCACCGCACTGTCGAACGATCTCCATACAGAGTGTGTCCGATATCTGCATAAGGTGGAGTTATGTTCAGCTACCGGAGTACATAGGCGTCTGTGTCCCGCCCCCCCAATATGTCATTCAGGTGATGGGGCTCAAAGGTGACAACCTGCCCCCTTTTCTTGACGTTGTGACTGCGAAGTGTCGGGTTCCAGTTTGCGTAGAACTCCCGAATCAAATGGAGATTGCACTCCTTGGGCTCTTCAAAGATGAAGTTAAGCCCAGCAGTGTCAATCTGGTGTACCATTCTGGGGAATTCCTGTGCAAGTGGCTCCCTTGCAATGTGCTCCTCAGGGAAGTATTTAGTCTCCTTGTGTTTTGCATACCATTTCTTCCCTTCGTCAGTCACCAATCGGGTTCCGTATTGACGGCGTTGGCCGCGCGGAACTGCTGGTGCTGCTGGAACTGCTGTTCCCATTCTAATTCTCTTTCTACCTGCACCTGATGTAGATGCGCCCTTTCCTTTGTCTTACGTGCTTGACATCGTTCCTGTCAAATCAAAAAGACAGTCCCAATGTTATTCAAGTCAAAAATTAACTTCGACTAAGGTTGGGTTGAGTTAGGCCACCCCACACTTAGTCTTTAGCCCCAATTAAAACTATTCGGCAAGACACTCATGCTTTTCCAATTTTAACAATCAACATGCCTCGTGCATTCAGATAAGTCGATGGAATAATTACTAAGTACTACTCAGACTTCTTACGACGCATAACAATATCACTATTGATTCCATCTCATCACATAGCACTTAGCCGAGAATTGTTTCAACACAACCACCTATGTAATTCACTATTTTCATTTTCTCGAAAATTCCCTTGTTTATTTAGCATATTCATCTATATTCACAACCTACTTCACCTCTGTTCGGTGGTTTGGTATAGGTTAAAAACCGACACGCAAGTGCACGTGGTCAAACAAGTAATAAAGTGGCTAAGTAAGCCAAGTATCGAACCAAGGAGACTCTGGATAAGTAAAATTGCTCAAGTATACTATATTCTAGCTTACTTCTAATTATACTGACAACAACGTAACCAAAAGTTAAATAATTTTGTTTTTATAGATTATATACTAAAACTATTAACAAATATTTACTTTGAATTGAAACTATGGATATGAGCATGCCAAGGTTAAGAACAAGTAATGAATTTGATTATAATCATAATTTGGTTATTATTCTCTTCATGTTGCTAGCCAAGAACATTAGCCTAGAGATTAAAACTCTCGTATTTAATCTCACTTTAGAATCATAAACCATCCGTCTACATTTCTGTGATCAAATGCAATTCATGACCTAGAACTAAAATTTCGGTTCCTAAATTGACTAATACGGCTTTCAAGTATATTTCTATCAGGAAAGCACATCAAAACCCAATTTTCCCAAATCAAGTTAAGAACAATACCCTATTAATTCACAACTTTCCAATTTCTTGCTCTCTCGAGTGAAATTGGACTTTTTAGATGTACATTAATGTCGGCCACACACTAATGCAGTAGAAACAAGAATTAATAGAACAACATAGAAGAATAAGATGAAAAACCATACAATTCAATAATCAAAATTCATCACCATTGTTCACAACCTCAGCAAGGAAGGGAATTAGCCACTCATTTGTGGATTAATCATCCTAGAACAAGTGTTAATCATACAAACAATTGATTGAAAGAAGAAAGAAAGAGAGAAAAACCCTTAGCTTTTTCGTTCCTCAACTGCCTCTAACCCACGTCCTTGCTCCACCAAGTCTGAATTCATTAAAAATAAGCCTAAGTGTTCTATTTATACTATTGGGAATTTTTCCCGGAATAACAAGCAATGTGTCACGGAGGCCAACGCGGAGCACTGCCTCCGTGACACGGCGTGGACGCGGACCCTCACTGGAAATATAGGGTCCGGGAATATAGCCTCAACGTGGCACGGAGGCCAACGCGAAGGCTTATCTCCGTGCCACGGAGCTGTCGCGAGGCTTCACTGGAAATTGCCAATTAAATCACCCTCCAGGCAGTGTGCCTCCGCGATGGTAGCATGGCACGGCTCCATCGCGTAGCCCCTTTACATTGCGCATTCCAATGTCTTTTCCATGCTCGCATCCAAGTCCAACTCCGATATTGTTCCAACATGCATTTTAGCTCCTAAAAATCATATTTTACCTACAAAACAATGCTAATCATGTTGGTTAGTATAAATTCACATTTTATTACCAATTACATGAAAATGTATACACATTGCACACTAAACAAGACGAAAATGATACGTTTGAGTATCACTTGGGCATATAAATCTGCCCAAGATCGCTTACCCCACACTTAAATCCTTGTTCATCCTCGAACAACACATACACAACTCATGCAAATTACATCCCAACCTTCGCCACTATGGTGCGACAATTTAAGCTACGGTCATACCGATCATTCAATATTGTAAATCATCAAGAAAACATGCATGGTCTTAACAATGCGATGACCTTTAATATATCAAGACTTCCTAGACTTTAAGAATCAACCCTCGATATCGGCAAACTCATGCAAATCAGCTAATCAAGATATCCGACACAAAAATCAATCTTTCATCAAGCATGTGCCCTCACAACTCAAGAGAATCTTCCCCTTTATGTTCATGCAACACACAAACATTCAAGTAGGGGCATGTAGAAATTAATTTCACTCTCTCTCCCAAAAGAATTCACATGCATCATGTCATGACCCATAGGCTTGCCCTTAGTATATTACTCCACTAATATAAAGAAATGCGATGTCAGATCAAGTAGGACTTTAATGGGTTGTAATGGAAGCTATGGAACTAGTATATATTGGATTAGCCAATCATAATCACTAGCATCCTTAAGCGCCTTTTCAACACATTCCCATCGACTCATGGACATTGTTTCTCTGTTTTCTTTTTTTTTTTCATCTCATCCCATTCATGCTTGTTTACTTTCGTATGACCCATTTCATCAAACACATTTGACACAACAACAAAGGGTTTTCATGTACCCTCAATATCATTTAATTATGATGAGTGCACCCTCCACCTTTTTCTTTTCTTTCCTCACTCTGCTTTTCTTTTTCTTTTCATCCTTCTCACTCTTTGACACTTTGGGAAAAAATTTTCTTTTCTTCTTAAGCGCTTAAGAGTTTTGTATAGACTTTACGGCTCATGAAAAGAAAGAATAAAGCTTAGTTTATACACTTTTGGACAAAAAGAAAGAAATAATCGGCTAAAGGCTCAACGGGATGACTAGGGTATACAGTCACATAAAAATGAGAGTATGACAAGAAAAAAAATAGAAACTCTCGGTTAAAAATAAAGAAATGCCTACATCCTTTCTAACACTACACCTCCTTCATTTCGTTTTGTACACACACCAGGCAAGTTCTAGACACTTCACAATAGCATGGAATAACAATACCTCACTTCACACTTTATGCACATGCTCGATTCAAGATACATTCACAGACTCTTTAATTAGCCAATTACATGAATTCAAAAATTAAGCCTCAATCACACCGAATCGAATTCTACAGCCTAGGTAGCTCAACATATTTACAAAATTGCATGCTTTCAAACAAATCACTTTTACATTTTGAACATCAGTTACAACACGCAACCAAAATTTCACAACCAGATAGTAACTACAGGTTCAGTGATGCAATCCACCAAAGAAAAAAAACTTAAAATAAATTAAAATCACTACTCCTACCGACTACATTTCCCTTAAGATGGTCATCATCCATCCATCATAGGGAACGGTCACTAACTATGACTTCGGTTCAATGGGACTATTCTCGGTAAAAGAACCGAAAACAAACTCCGAGAAACCCAAAAAAAATAAAAATCAAAAAATTTTGCAACACATCGATCATTTCGATGGAAAAATATTTACAAAAGATTTTAATATGTACAAAATATTTTCGCAAAATTTTGAAAATTATCGATCATTTCGATAAAGAAAAAAAAACTATTTACAAAATTTACAAAATTTGCACTGGCAACCACAACCTTTCACAACACACATCATTTACCACAAAAATATATACAGATACAACCCAAATCAGTTCACAACCACAGGGAAACATAAAAAAAACATACATACAAAACAAAGGAAGAACATACAACAGATTAGCCCAGGTCCCAGCACCTAGCTACTCCCCACCCCACACTTAAATCGAACACTGTCCCCAGTGTTCACAAAAATTAAAAATCACAAAAATTTCGGGTGGTGGAACTCCCTGATCAGTCGAAATATTCTACTTCTTCATCCGGTGCTGCTGCCTCATCGCCCATGTCCGAGTCACCTCCATCATCGTCATCGGACTCCACATCGGAGTCCTCCCGACGTGTCTCCTCGTCCGTGGGGACATCATCGTTAGTGGGCTCAACGAAGGTTGGCCCCAGTCGGCACAAAGCTCTGGCATTTTCGTCAAATGGGTAATCCAACTCCAGCAGCCATAACTCCTCCTCTGTGGCTGGTCTCCCACCAATCTGGAGCTGAAGCATCTGCATACCAAACATTCGTGCCATGTACTGATCGTCACGAGCATGTCTCTCGCCCAGTGTCAGCACTGGCCCGTGTGTGGTATCGGGGGCCTTAGTTTTTGTCACATCAAGGGCCCTCCGCTCCAACTGCGGGATGTAGTCCAAAGCCTCTTCCTCAACGTCGAGGCCCCAGAGAAAGGTGGTGATGAGTCCGCCGAACCCATACCTGTGGCCCTGGTGTAGTCGGGCTCTCTTCATGGCGGATATGATAACCGCCCCAACATTAATCTCCAGCCCTTTCATAAGGGCTTACACCAGGCACACACGGTCCCGGGTCACATCCCTCATGTGAACCCCCGGGATCAGGCACGAACAAACTATTTTCAGCCAAACTCTTGCCTCCCTTTTCATCTACGAATAAGGCAGAGTCTGGTGGTAACCCCTCTCCTTATGTCTGCTCCATCGGGCTGTGGACCGTGCCCCACACAAAGTGCGTCTGATATCGGCGTATGGTGGGGTGATGTTCAGCTGGCGGAGAACGTGGGCGTCTGTGTCCCGTGCTCCAACGATGGCATTAAATTGTTGGAGTTCCAGAGTGACAATCTGCCCTCTGATTTTTATTGTGTGGCTTCTGATGGCCGGGTTCCAATTTGCATAGAACTCCCAGACTAAATTTAGGTTGCACTCCTTGGGCTCCTGAAATATAAAGCTGAGCCCAGCTGCCTCAATTCTCTGCACAATACGGGGGAACTCCTGTGCTAGTGGTTCCCGTGCAATATGCTCCTCAGGGAAGTACTTATTCTCCTTATGTTTAGCGTACCACTTCTTCCCTTCATCGGTCACCCACCTCATTCCGTATTGGCGGCGTTGGTCGCGCGGAACAGCTGGTGCAGCTGGGACTGCAGTGCCCAGTCTCAGTCGTTTTCTCCCAGTGCCTGAAGTAGAAGCACCTTTACCCTTATCCTGCCTACTCGCCATTGTACCTGTCAACATAAATAAACAAGCACAATGTCAAGCTAAATGCATATTAGCTTCGGCTAAGGTCGGGTTAAACTAAGTTTACCCCACACTTAGTCCTTAGCTACTCTTACGATACTACGGCAAGGATCACTTTATTTACAACCTAAACACAAACAACTATACAATTTATGCTTAGTGCGTTCACAAAAAAATTTCGACAGTATAACTTTAGCGTACTACTCAGACTTCATACAGCTAATCCCAATCCTACCATCGCTAGCAATTCAACCATCGCACTTAGCAACTAAAACAACAAACAAAAACAACGACAAAAATTCTGTATACATACAAATCCAAATAACCAAACCAATTTGAATAATTTTTACTTTTTCCCAAAAACAGAGAATTCGTCGTCTATTACCTTCAAACAATATTTACAACGACTTATCTCAATTCACAAACACACCACGGCATATAATTCACCAATTTACCAAGTTACCCGATTCGATTTCAACAACCCAAGCCCTAGAATTCAATTTGACAATCACATTCGAATCATTCACGCAATCGACAAGTTCAAACGCTAATTACAACATTCCGAACATTTATCAAGCAAAGAAAAATTCAATATCATGCTAAATTTCTACTTAGGATGATTTATCTCACCTCCCATGCTCAAATTCGACTAAAATCGCCAAAAACTCGAGAGAGTAGAGGAAAACATACCTTTACATTGAATAACCGACGAAACTTGACAAATTGTTTGCTTATTAGCGTGGCACGTTGGTTGGGAGAGGGAATTTAGGTGTTTGGTCGCGGAGAAGAGAGAAAATGAAGGAAAAGAGGGGTTTTTCGGGGGTTAAAAAGAAGAAAAACACGCGGGTCACCCGGCAACCCGGCGTGACCCGGCACTGAATATAGGGCAACGCGTCATGGAGGGTAACGCGGAGCCCCTCCTCCGTGACACGGAGCCAACGCGATGGCTCACTGGAATTTTTACAAAATTCAGATTTAACCTCAACGTGTCACGGAGGGTAACGCGGAGCCCTTCCTCCGTGACACGGAGCCAACGCCCCAGTGCACTATCTCTTCATTTTATTCATTTTTTCATACCTTGCCTTTTCCTTCCCGATTCCATGCATATTTTTCTCCATTTGACCTGAAAGTCACCTTACTAAACAAAATTGGTTAGATTAATAGATTTCCCTAACTAAAATGAAAAAATATTAACTAAAACGAAAAATTTATACTAAATCAAGAAAAAGAAAAATAAAAATAAAAACTATTTACACTTCACTAAACAAAAGAAAAAAATATTTTTCACGGGTTGCCTCCCGTGCAGCGCCTGGTTTACCGTCACGGCTCGACGTCCTTTATGCTCAACTATCCATCAGGGTGATGGAAGATTTTTCACGATCATTGTCCTCCCCCTAGTAGGGCTCAACCTTATCAGGTGGTCTTCCTATCAACTCTAGGGATTCACTCATTTGATTAGCCTTCCCATGATCAATCACATTGATCACCGAGAGTTCCTCATTTACCATCGAGAGCTTGGGTGCTTTGTACACATCAAACACTTCTACCTTGTCATGTGCTCGCATTGTAAGTTGACCCACAACCACGTCAATTAATGCTTTTCCGGTTGCCAAAAAGGGTCGTCCCAAAATAAATGGGACTTCAGAATCTGGTTCAAAATCCAGAACAATAAAATCGACCGGAAAAATGAGGGAGCCCACTTGCACAAGCACATCCTCAACAATGCCATCCGGCCTAGCTAAGGATCTGTCTGCTAGCTGCAAGATTACAGTAGTAGGTCTAGGACTCCCTAGACCTAACTTTCTGAATACCGAAGATGGCATCAGATTTATGCTCACCCCCAAGTCACATAATCCACGAGCTCGGATACTCTGCCCAATTGTAAGATGGATAGTAAAACTTCCAGGGTCTTTCAGCTTCGTGGGCAGTCTATTTTGAATTCGGGAAGTGCATTCCTCTGTCAAAGCTACCGTGGCATACTCAGTCAAACGACTTTTGTTGGCCACGATGTCTTTAATATATTTGGCATACTTTGGCACTCCCTGCAAGACATCAACAAGAGGTAAATTAACATGTACCTGTTTAAGCACCTCCATAAATTTCTTGAAACACGCCTCCTCCTTGTGTTTCTTGAGTCGTTGAGGGAACGGGGGTGGATGTCTTTCTGCTTCTGCTTCTTTGGTCTTCCCCCTATCAGAACTTTGTTCCTCCTCAACATCTGCTGCTCCTGACTTTTGAGGCGGTCTTTCCTGTTCCACCTCCTTCAACTGCAAACCACTCCTCGTGGTCACTGCATTTACCTGCTTCAGATTAGGATCCATGTCGCTAGGCAGTCCTCCTCTGGGCCTTGTGTTTTGGGCACTAGCAAATTGCCCAAATTGATACTCAAGAGCCTTGGTCGCTAATTGATTATTCTTCACTTCGGCTGCCAATTTAACATAGTCAGCCTGCAATTGCGCCTGATTAGCGATCATGGTCTTGAACATTTCCTTAATTGTAGGTGATGGTAGTGGAGGAGGGGCATTGTGATTTCTGAATTGAGATTGGTAGTTCTGTTGCCCTCCTTGATTCCTTTGCATACCCTGACCCGAACTTTGGCCTTGTTGGTTGTTGCTACCCCACGAAAAATTTGGATGGTTCCTCCAATTTGAGTTGTAGCCACTACCAAACTGCTGCTGATTTCTCTGTGCATTGCCCACAAAGTTAACCGAATCTGGGTTTGCTCCACAGCACTCAGCTGAGTGCTCACTGCTACCACACACTTCACACCACATTTGCTGGACCGCATTGACTGAAGCTGAAGGCTGGTTCAAATTCATATTGCTGAAGTGGTTGTTCAATTGATTCTGCAAGGCAGCTATCTGTGCAGCGATAGCTGTAAATCCATCCACTACAAGCACTCCTGCTGCTTTCCTTGCTCCACCTCGAGATGAATCTGCATTCCATTCTGGATTGCCCTGTGAAATTCGGTTGAGCAAAGTGTACAGCTCCTCATAAGTCTTTTCCAGCGCTTGCCCTCCAGCTGCTGAGTCTAACAAAATTTTAGTATGGGGTTCCAAACCCTCAATAAATGTGTGTACCAACACCTCATTGGACTGATGATGATGAGGACAGTCCCGCAATATGGATTTAAATCTTTCCCAAGCTTGATACAAATTTTCTCCCTCCCTCTGTTTGAAACTTAGAATTTGACTTCTAAGTCTGGCTGTTTTACTAGAGGGAAAAAATCTTATCAAAAACTTTCGTGCAAGATCATCCCACGTTGATATAGAATTTGGTGGTTCAGCTTTTAACCACCTCTTGGCTTCACCAAGTAAGGAAAACGGAAATAGGGTGAGCCGAACATAATCAGGTGACACTCCAGCGGGTATATAAGTGTCACTTATCTCCAAAAAATTCTGGAGATGTTGTTGTGGGTCTTCATGAGGGAGACCGGTAAATTGCCCGCTTGTGTGCAAAAGTTGCACCATGTTTTGCTTTAATTCAAACCTCCCTCCAGGCTCTGGTTTGCGGATACTAGAATGTACATTGTTGGCATGTGGGATTGCCACCTCGCGAACCGGCCTTGCTGCTGCTTCGTCGGGCACTAACACTGCCCTCACAACCGGTGGATTTTGTTGCTCCATAATAGACTGTCTGAGCAACTGCAACTTCTTTTGTAGAGCTTCTCTGCGTTTACTATGAAATTCACGTTCAGGCTCTAAGTAAGATTCCACCAGCTCCTTGTCCTTTGCCAGTGTTCACAGAAATCAAGTCTGCAAAATACAGGCTAAGACCAAGTTGTCAACACTTAAGAAAATAAAACAAAAATACAGTAGATTTACACTTAACACAATTTCACCAATTGCCTAGTCTCCCCGGCAACGGCGCCAAAAACTTGTTCGGTGGTTTGGTATAGGTTAAAAACCGACACGCAAGTGCACGTGGTCAAACAAGTAATAAAGTGGCTAAGTAAGCCAAGTATCGAACCAAGGAGACTCTGGATAAGTAAAATTGCTCAAGTATACTATATTCTAGCTTACTTCTAATTATGCTAACAACAACGTAACCAAAAGTTAAATAATTTTGTTTTTATAGATTATATACTAAAACTATTAACAAATATTTACTTTGAATTGAAACTATGAATATGAGCATGCCAAGGTTAAGAACAAGTAATGAATTTGATTATAATCATAATTTGGTTATTCTTCTCTTCATGTTGCTAGCCAAGAACATTAGCCTAGAGATTAAAACTCTCGTATTTAATCTCACTTTAGAATCATAAACCATCCGTCTACATTTCTGTGATCAAATGCAATTCATGACCTAGCACTACAATTCCGGTTCCTAAATTGACTAATACGGCTTTCAAGTATATTTCTATCAGGAAAGCACATCAAAACCCAATTTTCCCAAATCACGTTAAGAACAATACCCTATTAATTCACAACTTTCCAATTTCTTGCTCTCTCGAGTGAAATTGGACTTTTTAGATGTACATTAATGTCGGCCACACACTAATGCAGTAGAAACAAGAATTAATAGAACAACATAGAAGAAGAAGATGAAAAACCATACAATTCAATAATCAAAATTCATCACCATTGTTCACAACCTCAGCAAGGAAGGGAATTAGCCACTCATTTGTGGATTAATCATCCTAAAACAAGTGTTAATCATACAAACAATTGATTGAAAGAAGAAAGAAAGAGAGAAAAACCCTTAGCTTTTTCGTTCCTCAACTGCCTCTAACCCACGTCCTTGCTCCACCAAGTCTGAATTCATCAAAAATAACCCTAAGTGTTCTATTTATACTATTGGGAATTTTTCCCAGAATAACAAGCAACGTGTCACGGAGGCCAACGCGGAGCACTGCCTCCGTGACACGGCGTGGACGCGGACCCTCACTGGAAATATAGGGTCCGGGAATATAGCCTCAACGTGGCACGGAGGCCAACACGGAGGCTTATCTCCGTGCCACGGAGCTGTCGCGAGGCTTCACTGGAAATTGCCAATTAAATCACCCTTCAGGCAGTGTGCCTCCGCGATGGTAGCGTGGCACGGCTCCATCGCGGAGCCCCTTTACATTGCGCATTCCAATGTCTTTTCCATGATCGCATCCAAGTCCAACTCCGATATTGTTCCAACATGCATTTTAGCTCCTAAAAATCATATTTTACCTACAAAACAATGCTAATCATGCTGGTTAGTATAAATTCACATTTTATTACCAATTACATGAAAATGTATACACATTGCACACTAAACAAGACGAAAATGATACGTTTGAGTATCACTTGGGCATATAAATCTGCCCAAGATCAACCTCACCCAACATGCACAATCCAAAATTTTCACATTTCACCCACATTTAGTTTCTTCCTATTCAAATTCCAACCCTAGCTACCAATTTCGCAAAAATTCAATCAAACATGTATTCATTGAGTTCATATACTCACAATGATACTACGAACATCAAGCAATCATACTTTAAACAAATTCAAGCTTAATTTACACTTAGGGAAAGCTTTACTCACCTCAGATGCTCAAAAATTGAAAATTTAGGCAAAAATTGAGGTTAAGTTCAAGAACATACCTTTAATTCGATGAACTCGAAGAAAAGTTGAAGAAACTTTGATCCTAGGTCCGTGTCACGTTGGGGGAGGGGGGATTTTAGGGAGTTTGTCGCGGAGGGGAGTGGGAAATGGGAAAAATGAGGGGATTTCGGGGTTAAAAAAAGGTTTTTTCGCGCGGGTCACCCGGTGACCCAGTGTGACCCGACACAAATAACATCTCAATGTGTCACGGAGGGTAACGCGGAGCACCCCCTCCGTGACACGGAGCCATTGCGCCTGCCTTCTGGAATTTGTAAAATTTTCAAAATTGGCTTCAACATGTCACAGAGGGTAATGCGGAGGTCCTCCTCCGTGACACGGAGCCAACGCATAGGCTTACTATAATGCCACTTTTTTTTTATTTTTCTCACCTCGATTTTTTTCCTTTGCGATTCTTTGCATTTTTTCCCTCCGTTCCACTTGAAAATCATCTCAATACAAGAAATTGGTTAGAATTCATAGATTTCAAACACGAACACAATTTTTGTTTTTATTTTTATTTTTTTTCTCTTTTTTTTCTTTTTCTTTTTAACTAATTCTACTCATCTATTACAACAATTTCACGGGTTGCCTCCCATGCAGCGCCTGGTTTACCGTCGCGGCTCGATGTCATTAAAGATCAATCATCCTCTAGAGTGACAGACGTCTTCTCTCGACTACCGTCCTCACCTAGTAATGCTTACACCACTGCCCACTGAATAAGAACGTGGCACTTCGATCTTCTTGCCACAACTCCAGTTTTGGGGTGTCCTCAATCGGTGGTTTTCCCACTGGATCTCGAGAATCAACAATCTGAATAATATCTGCTTGATTTAGCACGTTGATTGCTGAAAGCTCCTCATATATGTCCGGAAGCTTTGTGGCCTTGTACACATCAAATACCTCCACCTTGTCATGCGCTTGCATGGTTAGCTGCCCTGCAGCTACATCAATCAACGCTTTCCCGGTTGCCAAGAAAGGACGTCCCAAAATAAATGGGACTTCCGCATCCGGCTCAAAATCTAGAACAATAAAATCTACCGGGAAGATAAGGGAGCCCATTTGCACCAACACGTCCTCCACAATGCCATCTGGTTTGGCTAAAGAACGATCCGCTAACTGCAAGATCACCGTAGTTGGTCTAGGACTGCCCAGCCCCAACTTCTTGAACACCGATGTCGGCATCAAGTTAATACTCGCATCACATAGTCCACGAGCTCAGATACTTTGCCCAATTGTGATTTGAATTAGCTCCCAGGGTCCTTGAGCTTTGTTGGCAACCTGTTCTGTATCTAGGAAGTGCACTCCTCCGTAAGCGCCACTGTAGCGTACTCCGTCAATCTGCTTTTGTTCGCTACAATGTCCTTGATATACTTTGCATACTTCGGCACTCCCTGCAAAACATCAACAAGAGGTAAATTAATGTGTACCTATTTAAGCACCTCCATGAACTTTTCGAAACATGCTTCCTCCTTGTGTTTCTTTAATTTTTGAGGGAACGGGGGTGGTGGTCTTTCTGGTTCAGCTTCCTTCTTCTTCCCCCTCTCATCATCGTGTTCCCTTTCTTTCTCCACTGCTCCTGACTGCTGAGGTGGTCTTTCTGGTTTCACCTCCTGGAGTTGTAAACCACTCCTTGTGGTCATTGCATTTACTTGCTTGGGATTCTGGTCAGTGTCACTTGGTAGTCCTCCTCTTGGCCTGGTGTTTTGAGCTCCAGCTAGTTATCCAAACTGGTACTCCAATGTTCGGTCTGTTTCCCAACTACACGCAAGTGCACATGGTCGAACAAGTAGTAAAATGGCTTAAGTAAGCCAAGTATCGATCCCACAGGGATTGAACCAAGGTAATAATCGAATTAAGTGTTAATGAACTCTAACTCTAAAAATGCAGACAACAATTTAAATAAGATTTTGAGAGTTGGTTTCCTAATTTATACTCATCTAAAAAAAATTATAAAGTGAGTCTGAACTATAGTAGTGAGCAAGCTGAGGCTAAAACAAACATGCAGGGAAGTAATTTATCTATACAACTCGGTTAATCTTTCTTTCGGTTTCTAGTCAAGAATTATTGCCTATGGAGAGAAACTGTCGTATTCTACCCAACTTAAGAATCATGAACCTTCAACCTACATTTTTGTGATAAAAGAATTTCATGATCTAGCCATAGGAAACCTATTCCTTAATTGACTAATACGACTTTCAAATATATTTCTATTCTGAAGGTAAATCAATTCTCGATTTTCCCAAACTAAGAAGAGATCATATCCTACCAATTCACAACTTTCCAATTTCTTTCCTTTTCAGGATAAAATTGGATTTTTTAGATATACATTAACATTGGCCAGACACTAATGCAGTAAGAACAAGAATTGATAGAACAACCATGGAAGAAAAGATGAAAAACCAAAATGATCAACAATTACATTCCACTACAAATGTTCTTAACCTTAGCAAGAAGTGAATTTAGCCACTCATTTGTGGATTAAACATCATCAAATGAGTATAAATCATACAAACAATTGAAATAAAGGAGAAAGAGTTAGAGATGATCCCTAAGATTATCATCTCCTCAACTGCCTGTAACCCACGTTCTTGCTCAACTAAGTCAGAATAATTAAAAATAAACCTAAGTGTGCTATTTATACTAGTGGGAATTTTTCCCGGAATAACAAGCAACGTGTCACGGAGTGCATCGCGGAGCACTGCCTCCATGACACGGTGCACACGCGGACCCTCACTGGAATTTTATGTTCCAGGTAAATATGGGCAACGTGCCACGACATGTAAAGTGGGGCTTGGCCAACGTGCCACGGCACCGAAGCGAACCTTCACTGGAATTTGTCCAAGTAACACATCCGAGGCAGACTGCCTCCGTGATGGCAGCGTGACACGGCTCCATCACGGAGCCCCTTTGTTTTCTGCTTTTCCTTGACCTTTTCCACTGCTCGCTTCCGAGTCCATTCCCGATTTTCACCAACATGTAACTTAGCTTCCTAAAATTACATTTTTCCTGCAAAACAACACTAATCATGTTGGTTAGTATAAATTCACATTTTTACTACAAATCACATGAGAATGTACAAATAACGATAGATAAACAAGACGAAATAGAGCATTTGAGCATCATTTGGGCATATAATTCTGCCCAAGATCACTTACCCCACACTTAAAACCTTGTTTGTCCTTAAACAATAATCTCATATCTCATGCAATTGACACCCACGTATAGCTACTTTGGCTCGACAATTCAAGCTACGGTTATAACGATTATTTAATATAGCAAATCATCAAGAAAACATGCATGGTCTCATAAATAGAATGACATTCACCATGTTAAAACCTCCTAGACTCATGAATCGACTCTCAATCTCAGCAAACTCATGCAAATCAGCTGATCAAGACATCCGACACGAAATTCAACCTCTCGTTAAGCATGTGCCCTCACAACACAAGAGAATTACCCCTTTTTCAATCATATGATTTCCAAAGCATTACATATTGGGGTATATGAACACGATTTCGCTCTCTCTCCCAAAGAATTCACATGCATCATGTCATGAACCATAGGCTTGCCTCTAGTGTTTTACTTCAGTAATATAAGGACGCGTGATGTAAGATCACATAGGACTTAACGGGTTGTAATGTAAGCTAAGGAACTAGTAAATACTGGAATAACCAACACTCTCATCTAGCCTCCTTAATAGCTTTTCAATACATCCCACCATCATTATGGGCATTGTTTCTTCCTTCATCCTCCCATTCTTGAAGTCTTTCTTTATTTTTGTTCCCATTTCTTTAAGCACACTCGACTTAATAACAAAGATTAGGTATACATCTTCATTTTATTTAAATTCGACAAGTGCACTGTTGACCTTATCTTTACTTTCACCTCTTCCGCTTTTCCTTTCTTTTTCACACTTTTCACTCCTTGACACTATGGGAAAATTATTTTTTCTTGAGCGCTTAAGAGTTTTGGATCAAATTCACGGCTAATGAAAAGAAGGGATTAAGCTCAGTTTCTACCTCTTCAATGAAAGAAGAAAAAAATAGGCTAAAGGCTCAATGGGCTAACTAGGATGTACATTCAAGGTAGGTATGATAAGAAAAAAAAACTTTTGGTTTAATCAAAGAAATGCCTACATCCTTTCCTACAGTACACATCCTTCATTTCCTTTCGTACACACACCAGGCAAGTTCTAGACACTTCACAATAGCATGGAAGAATCAAAACCTCACCTCACACTCATTGCACATGCTCAACTCAAGACTTATTCACAGACTATTCAATCAGCTAATTACAAGAATTCGATATTAAGCCTCAATCACACCAAATCGAACTCTATGGCCTAGGTATCTCAACATGCTTCACATTTGCATTCTTTCATACGAATCACCTTTGCATCTTTAATATCATGTACAACACGTAACAAGAATTCCGAACCATGAAGTAGCGAAACGTTTGGGAAACAAACAAACAAAAGAAAATAAAAGAAAAGAAAAAAAACTACTCTTATCGACTACATTTCCCTTAAGACGGTCGTCATCCATCCATCATAGGGAATGGTCACTAATTATGACTCGGTTCAATGGGACTATTCTCGGTAAAAGAATCGAAAACAAACGCCGAGAAACCCAAAAATAAAAAAATTCACGAAAAATTTTAAAAATATCAATAATTTCGATAAAACAAAAATATTTACACAACCAGCTAACAACATTCAACAGCAAACAACAACTTCACATTAATTACACTACAGACATACACACAAAAATCACAGGGTCACAAGTTTTTCCAAGCACAACAACAGAACAGAGACATTAATAACAACAACAACCAGCACCTAACTACTCCCACCCCATACTTAAATCGAACACTGTCCCTAGTGTTCACAAAATTCAGCATAGCACAAAAGTGGGTGGTGAAACTCCCTGATCAATCGAAGTATTCCACTTCTTCGTCAGGTGTCGTTGCCTCATCTCCCATGTCTGAATCGCCCCCGTTATCATCATTTGACTCAACATCTGAGTCCTCACGATGTGTCTCCTCATCGGTGGGGACATCATAATCAGTGGGCTCCATAAAAGCTGGCCCCACTCGGCCTAGAGCCCTGGCATTTTCGCCAAAAGGGTAGTCTAGCTCGAGCTACCACAGCTCATCTTCTGTTGCCGGCCTCCCGCCTATGCGCAGCTGGAGCATCTGCATCCCAAACATGCGAGCCATGTACTGATCATCCCGAGCATGTCGCTCGGCTAGTGTGAGAACTGGCCTGTGAGTGGTGTCGGGTGCCTTAGTTTTGGTGACATCTAAGGCCCGCCTCTCCATCTGCGGGATGTAGTCAAGGGCCTCTTCCTCAATATCTAGGCCCCTTAGGAACGTGGTCAGTAAGCCACCAAACCCGTACCTGTGCCCTTGATGCAAACGGGCTCTCTTCATGGCGGAGATAATCACCGCCCCAACATTGATCTTGAGCCCTTTCATTAAGGCATAGACCAAGCACACACGATCTCGGGTGACATCTGTCATATGCACTCCCGGGATCAAGCAGGAGCAAACAATTTTAAGCCATATCCTGGCTTCCCTGTTCATCTGTGAGTAGGGCAATGTCTGATGGTAGCCCCTCTCCTTATGCCTGCTCCACCGTGCTATAGACCAGGCTCCACACAGAGTGCGTCTGATGTCCGTATATGGTGGAGTGATGTTCAGTTGCCGGAGTACATGGGCGTCTGTGTCCCGCGCCCCCAAGATGGCATTAAGGTGATGGGGCTCAAAAGTGACTACCTGCCCCCTTATCTTTATGGTATGACTTCTGAGTGTCGGGTTCAGTTGGCGAAGAACTCCCGAATCAGGTGAAGATTGCACTCCTTGGGCTCTTCAAAGATGAAGTTTAGCCCGGCTGCATCAATCCTGTGGAAAATTCTGGGGAATTCTTATGCCAACGGTTCCCTAGCAATGTACTCCTGGGGGAAGTATTTGCTTTCCTTTTGCTTTGTGTACCATTTCTTCCCTTCCTCTGTCACCTATCGGGTTCCGTATTGACGGAGTTGGCCGCGCGAAACCACTGGTGCTGCTAGGATTGCTGTTCCCAGTCTGATTCTTTTCCTTCCGGCGCTCGATGTAGATGCGCCCTTCCCTTTATCTTGCCTGCTTGCCATTGTTTCTGTCAAATCAAAAAAACAGTTCCAATGTTATTCAAATTAAAATTAGCTTCGACTAAGGTTGGGTTAAGCTAGGCCACCCCACACTTAGTCTTTAGCCACAATCACAACATTACAGAAAGACAATCCTCTTTTTCTAACTTTCAAAATAAAAAAAGACAATAACAAAAATGCCTCATGCATTCAAAGGGTTAGATGGTATAAATTCTATGTACTACTCAGACTTCGTACAGCTAATCCACTATTACCATCGATAACATTTCATCGCATAGCACTTAGCGAAAATTTCTATCAACAAAACCGATGCAATTCCCCCAATTTTTATGCAAATTCAACAATTTCATTATCCCTAAAATCCATCTCTTCTTTAGCATATTAACGTTAAGCACAACATCATTTACCTCACTCAACATGCAAAACCCAATAAGAATTTCACATTTCAACTCAATTTTAACTTCTTCATATTCAAATTCTCACCCTAGCTACAAATTTCACAAGAATTTCGATCACCTATGTATTTATCGAGTTCATATAATCACAACGATACTACGAACATCAATTAACAATAGCTTACATGAATTCAAGCTCAATTTACAATTAGGGCAAGTTTTCCTCACATCCCATGCTCAAAATTGGAAAAATTAGTCAAGAAATGAGATGAAGTTAACGAACATACCTTCAATTCGATGATATCGAAGAAAAGTTGAAGAATTTTAGCTCCTAGGTCCGTGTCACGTTGGGTAAGGGGGGATTCTTGGGTGTTTAACGCGGAGGAGATGAGAAATGGGAAAAACATGAGGGAAAAAGGGGTTAAAAAGGGGTATTTCCGCGCGGGTCACCCGGCAACCCGGTGTGACCCGATGCGAAATTGCCTTCAACGTGTCACAGAGGGTAACGCAGAGCATGCCCTCCGTGACACGGAGCCATCGCGCCAGTACTCTGAAATTTTTCAAAAATTCCAGATTACACTTCAACGTGTCACGGATGGTAACGCGGAGCACTCCCTCCGTGACACGGAGCCATCGCGTAGGCTCACTGTATTTCCACTTTTTATTATTTTTCTCACCTCGATTTTTCCTTTGCGATCCTTTTCATTTTTTCCCTCCGTTCAACCTGAAATTCATCTCACAACAAGAAATTGGTTAGAATTCCTAGGTTTCAACATAAACCACAATTTTTGTTTTTATTTTTATTTTTCTATATACATATACATATAAAAAAAATTTCTACTAAATCTACTCAAGTATTACAATAATTTCACGGGTTGCCTCCCATGCAGCGCCTGGTTTACCATCGTGGCTCGACGTCATTAAGCTCAGTCATCCTCTAGGGTGGCGGACATTTTCTCTCGACTACCGTCCTCACCCATGTCATGCTTACACTTCTCCGGTGGTTTCTCCAATGGCTCCCGTGACTCAACGCTCTGAGCACTATCCGCTCGATCAAGCACGTTCATCACTGAGAGTTCCTCGCACACGGCCGGAAGCTTTGTAGCCTTGTACACCGCAAACACCTCCACCTTGTCATGAGCCCGCATAGTTAGCTGCCCTATCGCTACATCAATTAGCGCTTTCCCGGTCGCCAAGAAAGGACATCCCAAAATAAATGGGACTTCCACATCTGGCTCAAAATCCAGCACGACGAAGTCTATCGGGAATATAAGGGAGCCCACTTGCACCAGCACGTCTTCCACAATGCCATCAGGTCTGGCTAAGGAACGATCCGCTAGTTGCAAGATCACTGTTGTTGGTCTAGGACTCCCTAGCCCCAACTTCTTGAATACCGATGCCGGCATCAAGTTAATGCTCGCTCCCAAATCACATAATCAGCGAGCTCGGATACTCTGCCCAATTGTAATTTGAATTGTAAAGCTCCCAGGGTCCTTGAGCTTTGTGGGAAACCTATTTTGTATCCGTGAAGTGCACTCCTCCGTAAGCGCCACCGTAGCATACTCAGTCAACCTGCTTTTGTTTGCCACGATGTCGTTGATATATTTTGCGTACTTCGGCACTCCCTGCAAACCATCAACAAGAGGTAAATTAATGTGTACCTGCTTAAGCACTTCCATGAACTTTTTGAAACACGCTTCCTCCTTGTGTTTCCTTAGTCTTTGAGGGAACGGGGGTGGTGGTCTTTCTGGTTCAGCTTCCTTCTCCTTCACCCTATCATCATTGTGATCCCTCTCCTTTTCACCTGCTTTCGATTGCTGTGGTAATCTTTCTGGTTCCACCTCCGTGAGTTGCAAACCACTCCTTGTGGTCACTGCATTTACTTGCTTGGGGTTCGGATCAGTGTCACTCGGAAGTCCTCCTCTCGGCCTGGTGTTTTGAGCTCCAACAAATTGCCCAAACTGGTACTCCAGCGCCTTTGTAGCTAACTGATTGTTCTTTACATCGGCTGCCAATTTCACGTAATCAGCCTGCAATTGAGCTTGGTTAGCTATCATTGTCTTGAACATCTCCTGAATTCTGGGTGATGGTGGTGGGGGAGGTGCATTGTTGCTTCTGTATTGCGACTGATAGTTCTGCTGCCCTCCTTGATTCGTCTGCGCCCCCTAACTGAACTCTGCCCTTGATGGTTGTTGCTACCCCAAGAGAAATTCGGGTGATTCCTCCAGTTGGAATTGTAGTTGTTGCCATACTGTAGGTGGTTATTTCACTGTACATTACCAACAAAGTTCACCGAATCAGGATTTGCTCCGCAACACTCAGCTGAGTGTCCATTACTCCCGCACACTTCACACCAAAGCTGCTGCACTATATTCACTGGGGCCTGAGACTGGTTCATGCTCATGTTACTGAAGTGAGTGTTGAGTTGATTCTATAACGCAGCTATCTGTGCAGCAATAGTTGTAAAACCATCCACTTTTAAGACTCCTGCTGCTTTCCTTGTTCCTCCTCTTGATGAGTCCGCATTCCACTTCGGATTCCCCTGCGAAATATGATTTAACAAGGTATACAGCTTCTCATAAGTCTTCTCTAATGCTTGTCTCCCAGCTGCGGAGTCTAGCAACATTTTTGTCTGGGGTTCCAAACCCTCTATGAAAGTATACACCAGCACATCATTGGATTGGTGATGATGAGGACAATCCCGCAACATAGATTTGAATCTCTCCCAGGCTTGATACAGATTCTCTCCCTCTCTCTATTTAAAACTTAGAATTTGACTTCTAAGTCTTGCTGTTTTACTGGATGGAAAGAACCGTATCAAGAATTTCCTTGCAAGATCATCCCACGTGGTGATGGAATTAGGTGGCTCAGCTTTCAACTACCTCTTAGCTTCTCCCAAAAGTGAAAATGGGAACAATGTAAGCCTGACATAATCTGATGACACTCCAACGGGGATGTAAGTGTCACTTATCTCCAAAAAATTTTGGAGATGTTGTGGATCCTCATGAGGGAGACCTGTGAACTGCCTGTTGGTGTGCAGCAATTGCACCATGTTCTGTTTAAGCTCGAACCTCCCTCCTGGCTCAGGTTTGCGGATGCTAGATGTGACATTGTTAGCATGTGGGATTGCCACCTCACGACCGGCCTAGCTGCCATTTCCTCAGGCACTAACATTGCCCTTACAACTGGTGGATTCTGTTGTTTCTCCAGAATTGTTTGTCTGAGCAACTGCAGCTTTTTCTCTTGAGCTTCTCTCCTTTGACGATGGAATTGTCTTTTCGGCTCTAAAGATGAGTCCACCAGCTCCTTGTCTCTTGCCAGTGTTCAACAGAAATTAGTATCTGCAAAATACAGGCTAAGACCAAGTTGTCAACACTAAGAGGAAATAGTAAACTAACACTTAAGAAAAATTTTACCAATTGCTAGTCCCCGGCAACAGCGCCAAAAACTTGTTCGGCTGTTTGGAATAACTAAACGCAAGTGCACGTGGTCAAACAAGTAATAAAGTGGCTCAAGTAAGCCAAGTATCGATCTCACAGGGACTGGACTAAGGTAGCAATCTAATCAAGTGTCAATAAACTTTAACTCTAAATTGCAGACAACAGTGTGAAGAAGATTTTGATATTTTGTTTCCTAATATTATACTAAGTCTAAAATGAATATACAATTTGAGTCTGAACTATAAGTATGAGCATGTTGAGGTTAAAATGAACATGTAGAGAAATAAATTATCGATACAATTTGATTAATCTTTCCTCCGATTGCTAGTCAAGAATTATTGCCTATGGATTAAAACTCTCGTATTTAACCCAACTTAAGAATCATGAACCTTCCACCTACATCTCTGTGATAAAAAGAAATTCATGTTCTAGCCATACAAAACCAATTCCGTAATTGACTAATACGACTTTCAGGTATATCTCTATCCTGAAGGTAAATCAATTCTCAAGTTTCCCAAACTAAGAAAAGATCATATCCTATCAATTCACAACTTTCCAATTTCTTGCTCTCTCGAGTGAAACCGGACTTTTTAGATATACATTAACATTGGCCACACATTAATGCAGCAAGAACAAGCATCAATAGAACAACCATGGAAGACAAGATGAAAAACCAATTGATCAATAATTACATTTCAATAAAAATGTTCTTAACCTCAGCAAGAAGTGAATTTAACCACTCATTTGTGAATTAGACATCATCCAATGAGTGTAAATCATACAAACAATTGAAATAAAGGAGAAAGAGATAGAGAAGAACCCTAGGATTTTCGTCCCCTCAACTGCCTATAATCCACGTTCTTGCTCAACTAAGTCCAAATTATAAAAAATGAACCTAAGTGTTCTATTTATACTAGTGGGAAATTTTCCCGGAATAACAAGCAATGTGTCACGGAGTGCATTGCAGAGCACTGCCTCCATGAAACGCCACCAAGGCGGACCCTCACTGGAATCCGGTCGTCTAGGTATTAAAGCCCAACGTGGCACGGCGTGCAACGCGGGGCTAGGCCAACATGCCACGGCCCCAACGCACACCTTCACTGGAATTTGGCTTATTTTCAGCATCCGGGTAGAATGCATCCGCGATGGCAGCGTGATACGGCTCCATCGCGGAGCCCCTTTAATTCGTGCTTTCCTTGTGCTTTTTTCCTTGCTCGCTTCCGAGTCCAATCCCAATTTCTCCCAACTTGCATCTTAGCTTCATAAAATTATATTTTTCCTGCAAAACAAAACTAATCATGTTGGTTAGTATAAATTCACATTTTATTACAATTCACATGAGAATGTACAAACATCGATAGCTAAACAAGATAAAATGACACATTTGAGTATCACTTGGACATATAAATCTGCCCAAGATCACAGCGCCTGGCTTACCATCGCGGCTCGACGTCATTAAAGCTCAATCATCCACTAGAGTGACGGATGTTTTCTCTCGAATAACGTCCTCACCCCCATAATGCTTACATCGCTGCCCATTAACCAAGAACGTGGAACTTCCATCTTCTTGCCACAACTCTACTACCCCGTGCGGGGTGTCCTCAATAGGTGGTTTTCCCACTGGATCTCAAGAATCAACAATCTGAACAATATCTACTTGATCAAGCATGTTGATTGCTGAAAGCTCCTCATATACGGCCGGAAGATTCGTGGCCTTGTACACGTCAAATACCTCGACCTTGTTATGCGCTCGCATGGTTAGCTGCCCTACAGCTATATCAATCAAAGCTTTCTCGGTTTCCAAGAAAGGACGTCCAAAATTAAATGGGACTTCCGCATCCGGCTCAAAATTCAGCATAACAAAATCTACCGGGAAGATAAGGGAGCCCACTTGCACCTGCACATCCTCCACAATGCCATCTGGTCTGGCCAAAGAACGATCCACTAACTGCAAGATCACTGTAGTTGGTCTAGGACTGCCCAGCCCCAACTTCTTGAATACCAATGTCGGCATCAAGTTAATGCTCGCTCCCAAATAGCATAGTCCACGAGCTCGAATACTTTTCCCAATTGTGATTTGAATTGTAAAGCTCCCAGGGTCCTTGAGCTTTGTTGGCAACCTGTTCTATATCTGGGAAGTGCACTCCTCCGTAAGCGCCACCGTAGCATACTCTGTCAATCTGCTTTTGTTTGCCACATATCCTTGATACATTTTGCATACTTCGGCACTCCCTGCAAAACATCAACAAGAGGTAAATTAATATGTACCTGTTTAAGCACCTCCATGAACTTTTTGAAACACGCTTCCTCCTTGTGTTTCTTTAATCTTTGAGGGAACAAGGGTGGTGGTCTTTCTAGTTGAGCTTCCTTCTTCTTCCCCCTGTCATCATCGTGTTCCCTTTCTTTCTCCACTGCTCCTGACTGCTGAGGTGGTCTTTCTGGTTCCACCTCCCTGAGTTGTAAACCACTCCTTGTGGTCACTGCATTTACTTGCTTGGTATTCGGGTTAGTGTCACTCGGTAGTCATCCTCTTGGCTTGGTGTTTTAAGCTCCAGCTAGTTGCCCAAACTGGTACTCCAACGCCTTTGTAGCTAACTGATTGTTCTTTACATCTGCCGCCAACTTCACATAGTCAGCCTGCAATTGAGCTTGGTTAGCTATCATTGTTTTAAATATTTCCTCAATGCTGGGTGGTAGTGGTGGAAGAGGTGCATTGTTACTTCTGTATTGAGTCTGATAGTTCTGCTGCCCTCCTTGATTTCTCTGTGCACCCTGATTCGAACTCTGCCCTTGATGGCTATTACTACCGCAGGAGAAATTCGAATGATTCCTCCAATTAGAGTTGTAGTTGTTTCCATACTGTTGGTGATTATTTCTCTGTACATTACCAACAGAGTTCATTGAATCTGGATTTGCACCACAACACTCAGCTGAGTGTTCATTACTACCGCATACTTCACACCACATCTGCTGCACTACATTAATTGGGGCTTGAGATTGATTTAAGCTCATGTTGCTGTAGTGGGTGTTGAGTTGATTTTGCAACGCAACTGTCTGTGCAGCGATAGCTATAAAACCATCCACTTCCAAGACTCCTGCCACTTTCCTTGTTCCTCCCCTAGAAGAGTCAGCATTCCACTCTGGATTTCCCTGCGAAATACGATTTAACAAAGTATACAGCTCCTCATAAGTCTTTTCCAATGCTTGTCCCCCAGCGGCTGTGTCTAGCAAAATTTTTGTTAGGGGTTCCAAACCCTATATGAAAGTATGCACCAACACATCATTGGACTGGTGATGGTGTGGACAATCCCGTAACATGGATTTGAATCTTTCCCAAGTTTGATACAGATTCTCCCCCTCTCTTTGTTTAAAAAATTAGAATCTAACTTCTAAATCTTGCTATTTTCCCGGATGGAAAGAAACGTATCAAGAATTTCCTTGCAAGATCATCCCAAGTGGTGATGGAATCAGGTGGCTCATCTTTCAACCACCTCTTTGCTTCTCCCAATAGTGAAAATGGGAACAATGTAAGCCTTACGTAATCAGATGATACTCCAGCGGGGATGTAAGTGTCACTTAGCTCCAAAAAGTTTTGGAGATGTTGATGTGGATCCTCATGAGGGAGACCTGTGAATTGCCCGCTAGTGTGCAACAATTGCACCATATTCTGTTTCAGCTCCAACCTCCCTCCTGGCTCGGGTTTGCAAATGCTTGATGTAACATTGTTAGCATGTGGGATTCCCACTTCGGGAACCGGCCTAGCTGCCATTTCCTCAGGCACTAACATTGCCCTTACAAGTGGTGGATTCTGTTGTTGCTCCAGGATTGTTTGTCTGAGCAACTGCAACTTCTTTTCTAGAGCTTCTCTTTTTTGACGATGAAATTGTCTTTCCGGCTCTAAGTATGAGTCCACCAGCTCCTTATCTCTTGCCAGTGTTCAACAAAATTCAATATCTGCAAAAGACAGGCTAAGATCAAGTTGTCAACACTATATAGAAATCATAAACTAACACTTAAGAAAATAATTTTACCAATTTCCAGTCCCCGGCAATGGCGCCAAAAACTTGTTCGGTCTGTTTCGCAACTACACGCAAGTGCACATGGTCGAAAAATTAGTAAAATGGCTTAAGTAAGCCAAGTATCCATCCCACAGGGATTGAACCAAGATAATAATCGAATTAAGTGTTAATGAACTCTAACTCTAAAAATGCAGACAACAATTTAAAAAAGATTTTGAGAGTTGGTTTCCTAATTTGTACTAATCTAAAACAAAATTATAAAGTGAGTTTGAACTATAGTAGTGAGCAAGCTGAGGCTAAAACGAACATGCAGGAAAGTAATTTATCGATACAATTCGGTTAATCTTTCCTTCGGTTGCTAGTCAAGAATTATTGCCTATGGAGAGAAACTTTTGTATTCTACCCAACTTAAGAATCATGAACCTTCAACCTACATTTCTGTGATAAAAGAATTTCATGATCTAGCCATACGAAACCGATTCCTTAATTGACTAATACGACTTTAAGATATATTTCTATTCGGAAGGTAAATCAATTCTCAATTTTCCCAAAATAAGAAGAGATCATATCCTACCAAGACACAACTTTCCAATTTCTTTCCTTTTCAGGATAAAATTGGATTTTTTAGATATACATTAACATTGGCCAGACATTAATGCAGTAAGAACAAGAATTGATAGAACAACCATGGAAGAAAAGATGAAAAACCAAAATGATCAACAATTACATTCCACTACAAATGTTCTTAACCTCAGCAAGAAGTGTATTTAGCCACTCATTTGTGGATTAAACATCATGTATTTAGCCACTCATTTGTGGATTAAACATCATCAAATGAGTATAAATCATACAAATAATTGAAATAAAGTAGAAAGAGTTAGAGAAGAACCCTAAGATTTTCGTCTCCTCAACTGCCTGTAACCCACGTTCTTGCTTAACTAAGTGTGAATAATTAAAAATAGACCTAAGTGTGCTATTTATACTAGTGGTAATTTTTTCCAAAATAACAAGCAACGTGTCACGGAGTGCATCGCGGAGCACTGCCTCCATGACACGGTGCAAACGCAGACCCTCACTGGAATTTTATGTTCTAGGTAAATATGGGCAACGTGCCACGGCATGTAACGCGGGGCTTGGCCAACGTGCCACGGCACCGACGCAAACCTTCACTGGAATTTGTCCAAGTAACTCATCTGAGGCAGACTACCTCCATGATGGCAGCGTAACACGGCTCCATCGCGGAGCCCCTTTGTTTGTTGCTTTTCCTTGACCTCCTCCACTACTCACTTCTGAGTCCATTCTCGATTTTCACCAATATGCAACTTAGCTTCCTAAAATTATATTTTTCCTGCAAAACAACACTAATCATGTTGGTTAGTATAAATTCACATTTTAACTACAAATCACATGAGAATGTACAAATAACGATAGATAAACAAGACGAAATAGAGCATTTGAGCATCACTTGGGCATATAATTCTACCCAAGATCATCCAACGCCATTGTAGCTAACTGATTGTTCTATACATCTGCCGCCAATTTTACATAGTCAGCCTGCAATTGAGCTTGGTTAGCTATCATTGTTTTAAACATTTCCTCAATGCTGGGTGGTGGTGGAGGAGGGGCATTGTTGCTTTTGTATTGAGTCTGATAGTTCTGCTGCCCTCCATGATTTCTCTGCGCACCCTGATTCGAACTCTGCCCTTGATGGCTGTTACTACCCCAAGAGAAATTCGAATGATTTCTCCAATTAGAGTTGTAGTTGTTGCCATACTGTTGGTGATTATTTCTTTGTACATTACCAACAAAAGTTCACTGAATCAGGATTTGCACCACAACACTCAACTGAGTGTTCATTACTACCGCATACTTCACACTAAAACTGTTGCACCACATTAACTGGGCTTGAGGTTGATTCAAGCTCATATTACTGAAGTGGGTGTTGAGTTGATTCTGTAACGCAGCTATATGTGCAGCGATAGCTATAAAACCATCCACTTCCAAGACTCCTGCCGCTTTCCTTGTTCCTCCTCTAGAAGAGTCCGCATTCCACTCTAGATTTCCCTGCGAAATATGGTTTAACAAAGTATACAGCTCCTCATAAGTCTTTTCTAATGCTTGTCCCCCAGCTGCTGAGTCTAGCAAAATTTTTGTGTGGGGTTCCAAACCCTCTATGAAAGTATGCACCAGCACATCATCGGGCTGGTGATGGTGAGGACAATCCCTTAGCAATGATTGAACCTTTCCCAAGCTTGATACAAATTCTCCCTCTCTCTTTGTTTAAAACTTAGAATCTAACTTCTAAGTCTTGCTGTTTTACCGGATGGAAAGAACCGTATCAAAAATTTTCTTGCAAGATCATCCCAAGTGGGGATGGAATTAGGTGGCTCAGCTTTCAACCACCTCTTTGCTTCTCCCAATAGTGAAAATGGGAATAATGTAAGCCTTACGTAATCAGATGATACTCCAGCGGGGATGTAAGTGTCACTTATCTCCAAAAAGTTTTGGATATGTTGTTGTGGATCTTCGTGAGGGAGACCTACGAATTGCCCGCTGGTGTGCAGCAATTGCACCATATTTTGTTTAAGCTCAAACCTCCCTCGTGGCTCAGGTTTGCGAATACTTGATGTAACATTGTTAGCATGTGGGATTGCCACTTCGCGAACTGGCCTAGCTGCCATTTCCTCCGGCACTAACACTGCCCTTACAAGTGGTGGATTCTGTTGTTGCTCCAGCATTGTCTGTCTGAGAAACTATAGTTTTCTCGCAAGAGCTTCCCTTCTTTGACGATGGAACTGTCTTTCCGGCTCTAAGTATGAATCCACCAACTCCTTGTCTCTTGCCAGTGTTCAACAGAATTCAATATCTGCAAAAGACAGGCTAAGATCAAGTTGTCAGTACTTATATAGAAATTGTAAACTAACACTAAGAAAACAATTTTACCAATTGCCAGTCCCCGGCAACGGCGCCAAAAAATTGTTCGGGATGTTTCACAACTACACACAAGTGCACGTGGTCGAAAAAGTTGTAAAATGGCTAAAGTAAGCCAAGTATCGATCCCATAGGGACTGAACCAAGGTAATAATCAAATTAAGTGTTAATGAACTCCAATTTTAAAAATGCAGACAACAATTTAAAGAAGATTTTGAGAGTTGGTTTCCTAATTTATACTAATCTAAGACAAAATGATAAAGTGAGTCTGAACTATAGTAATGAGCAAGCTGACGCCAAAACGAACATGCAGAGAAGTAATTTATTGATACAATTTGGTTAATTTTTCCTTCGGTTGCTAGTCAAGAATTATTGCCTATGGAGAGAAACTTTCGTATTCTACCCAACTTAAGAATCATGAACCTTCAACCTACATTTCTGTGATAAAAGAATTTCATGTTCTAGCCATACAAAACTGATTCCTTAATTGACTAATACGACTTTCAGATATATTTCTATTCTGAAGGTAAATCAATTCTCAATTTTCTCAAACTAAGAAGAGATCATATCCTACCAATTCACAACTTTCCAATTTCTTTCCTTTTCAAGATAAAACTGGATTTTTTAGATATACATTAACATTGACCAGACATTAATGCAGTAAGAACAAGAATTGATAGAACAACCATGGAAGAAAAGATGAAAAACCAAAATGATCGACAATTACATTCCACTACAAATGTTCTTAACCTCAGCAAGAAGTGAATTTAGCCACTTATTTGTGGATTAAACATCATCAAATGAGTATAAATTATACAAACAATTAAAATAAAGGAGAAAGAGTTAGAGAAGAACCCTAAGAATTTCATCCCCTCAACTGCCTGTAACATATGTTCTTGCTCAACTATGTTAGAATAATTAAAAATAAACCTAAGTGTGCTATTTATACTAGTGGGAATTTTTCCCTAAATAACAAGAAACGTGTAATGGAGTGCATCGCGGAGCACTGCCTCTGTGACACGGAGCTAACGCGGACCCTCACTGGAGTCAGGTCCCTCAGCATTTTACTCCTTAGCGTGCCACGGCATGCAACGCGGGGCTTGGCCAACGTACCATGGCACCGTCGCGAACCCTTACTGGAATTTGATGTTCCAGCTAAATATCCCCAACGTGCCACGGTTTGTATCGCGTGGCATTGCCTCCGTGTCATGGAGGCAACGCGGACCTTCATTGGAAATTTGCCAAAATAAATCATCCGAGGCAGAATGCCTCCGCGATGGCAGCGTGACACGGCTCCATCGTGGAGCCCCTATTTTTGCTGCTTTTCCTTGACCTTTTCTACTGCTCGCTTCCGAGTCCATTTCCGATTTTCACCAATATGCACCTTAGCTTCCTAAAATTACATTTTTCCTGCAAAATAACACCAATCATGTTGGTTAGTATAAATTCACATTTTAACTACAAATCACATAAGACTGTACAAAGAACGATAGATAAACAAGACGAAATGAAGCAATTGAGTATCACTTGGGCATATAATTCTGCCCAAGATCAATGTGGACCACAAATGGCTAACCGTGGCCGAAGATGCACAATGGATGCTATTTCGGTGATTTTTTACGAGTACAAATTACTTGATTTCTTTCCTTTTTAAGACATTAATAGGGTTTTTATTAAAGGCTCGCTGGCTGGGAAGGAAATTATTATTGATCATATTTTGAAAAATGATAGAGAGGGAAAAGGAAGAAGTATGTTTTCTATAGTATGGTGAACAATCTTGAATTATTGATCTGTCAGAGAACTTTTGCTATCATAAGGGTAAGTCAATGTTTATCATCTTTTCTTTTCCTGAGTTTATTATCATATCAGTCACGAGTGGCTAAATTTCGTAACTAGGGTTGTGGAAACTATGTAATTATAATGATCACAAGTCTAGAAATTTAGAGATTCTCTGAGATTATAGGTTCAGATTACTGACTTGTTCGTTTTCTTGAATTTTTGACGGTTACAAATATTAGAATCAACCTTTATATCTTTCTTGCTTGAAAAAGAAGAAAAGATTAAGGAAAAGAAGTAATAACAGGGATTTAAGACTTTCAACCCTTGTCTAATAGTGCTGTAACTAGGTTAGCTTGCTCGAAACTCTTGATGTCTGCATTAAGCTAATCACTCATAGTCTGAAAGGATTCGAAGTGATAATCATTTAATTGGGTTGGAAAACTTTGAAAGAGACTTTGAAAGCATTAGTTTGACCAAAATATGATGTTAGTAAATTGTAGACCTGTAGACGTTGTGAAATCATAAAAAACACAACCCTAGCATCATTCCGTTATTGAAACTTTCCGTTAAAAATATTTTCAAAATCAATTTATGGTAATTTTTTTCACAATTCTTAGTGTAAACTTTCCTTCCCCCTTTTATTAAATTTGACTAAATAAATTTGATTTTCTTCTTTAATAAATTTTACACCTTATTCCCTGTGAGAATTGACCTCAACCTTGTTGGTTTATATATTTGATCAATGACCACTTTATACCTTTTAATAGGTGTAATTTGAGCATATCAAATTTTGATGTCGTTGCCAGGGAATTCAGTTTTTCAAAATTTATCGCCAGTGTAAATTCAAAATTTCTTTAGTCCATATTTCGTAATTTATTTTATTTTGTAGTTTTTGTTCCTTGACAGGTTCAATGGAAAATCTTGATAATCTTAAGTTTGCTTAACCTCATGCTTCACTATCTTATATATTGTACACTATAAATCGTTCGTATTGTATTGCACAAATCCTCCAAAATTTATATAACATTTTGTAGGAATCTTTCCTATTAGAATCACTATAATTATGGCATGATTATTTTTTTCACACACACACATCATATAATATCTTTGAATTCAAAAATTACAATTGAAATTTATTTTTAATATAAAAAATCTATAATTTTTAAAAATTAATGTAAACAAATGAAATTTGTTTGCTAAATTTATTTTTTAACTTTAAATATTTAATATTAAAAATGTAATAACTTCCAACATGAAAAGAGTACCAAACGTGGTTAACAAAAATTATTTTTAAGTTTAAAAAATTAACGTAACTAATATACAATTTTTTCAGCTATAAAACAGGAGTAATTGATGTACGGTGAAATCTATATGTTAATTCTAATTATGTTTGCAAGCTTACTCGTAATCTTATAGCTCTACATTCATAAAAGTATTGGCCTTATCACCTTACTTGTGTGATTGCACTTCTCCATTACTAACAATTTCTCCTATGATATCTAGTTCATTTAAGGAAATACTCATAAATTTGCTAAATCAGATCAATATACATAAAAAAAGAATTTGATAAATACCAAATAGGTCATTCTCATCAATATCAAGTTGGTCAACCAACTGCTCATAAGGCCATAGATTGAAGATACGCATACCGAACTGTGGATCATTTATTTCGTTCACAATTGATCATTAGTAAACATCAGTCACAACTTGTATTTATTAGTCTTACATTTCGTTTTATTTGGACCAAAAATAAAAATTTTCATGGTATACAATCCCAACGCATTTATTTTTCCTCTGAATATGCAGATAACATACCTACCCGCAGTTGCCTGGATATGATCTCCGTACAAAAAATTCAATATCTATATTATATCTATGAGAGGGAAATTTAACATATGTAATAATAATAATAATAATAATAATAATAATAATAATAATAATAATAATAATAATAATATCTATATTATATCTATGAGAGGGAAATTTAACATATGTAATAATAATAATAATAATAATAATAATAATAATAATAATAATAATATGATATAAATACCTTTTCATATTGAAGTAACATCTGTATTGAAATTGAATTATCTGGCTTTTCGTGATCAGAAACCATCTATAATCTCTCAACACGAACTTTCAAACACCATTGCATCTTTGCTCTGGATATCTCACTAATAAATTCTATTTTAGTAGATTTTTTTTGAAGATTTTTTGGAAAGAAGTAATGGTTTCAAGATAGTTTTTTTCTTATATTGTATACTATGAACCGTTCGTATTATGTTGAACGAATCCTCCTAAATATATATAATACTTCGTAGGAATCTTTCTGTATATATAATACTTCGTAGGAATCTTTCCTATTAGAATGACTATAATTATGACATAATTTTTTTCCATATATATCACATAATTGCAAATAAAATAATGATGTGCTGCTATGTCTCTAATTATAGGAAGTATTCTAATCTTCTATATTATAAATAATCAAAATATATTAGCACATAATTAATGTCTTTTAATAAATTTTCATAATCTTTTCATGTGTAGCAATATTCATTTCAAATATATTTAATAAATTGACTTATAATTATAATTATTAATTAAATTTAAGTACAATTAAATGATTTTCACCACAATCAAGTGACATAATTTTTAGGAATCGAACTAATAATATATAGAATTCTCGATTGTAGCTTTTTTAGGTTTAGAATGACTCTTGGTCATGTGATTTTTTTCTTCCATAGGTACTATATAATTGCTATTCAAATATTTTTTCCAGATATAATATATATATATATATATATATATGTTACACCCCGTAAGTTTTTAATGTTTAGATGGCCTATTCACACGTTGGTTAAGAGTTTTGAAATATATATGTACGAGAAGGGGCCGGGGAAAGGTCGAACGAGCACGAAGTTGGGACCGCGCGGGAGAAGGCCGGACTAGCTACCCAAAGGGGCAAAGTGGCACGGACCCTCCCTGGCGCATTGGGCTTCGTGGCACAACCCAAAATTGGTGCGACAAGGTACGCACCACGGACCCCTATCCACCGCCCAAAGTATATATAAGTCCCTCCCTTTGATTTTATGTCATTTTCCAATTCACACACGGCCAGAAGAGGAGAAACACGAAGAAAAAAAATAATTTTCCTCCATTTAAGCTGCAAAACGCTGCCCAAATTCAAATTAACTTCGGGTATTGAAGTTTAAGGCTGCAAGGAGCATTGTTGCGGAGTTATTTTCACGAAATTCACCCGGCGAATCGTAACTCCGCTGAGCCAAAGTAGTGAAAATTTCTCCAAACTAATTTCTATACGATCAAAGGCTTCATGTGAGTATTTCTCCCTTCTGAACTTTCGAGAAATTATATGTTTTCGATCATGTTTTGGCAAGCTGAAGTATAGTTGATATTTGTATTTAAAGTTATAGTTTTGGCTAAATTTAGCACTGAAATCAGCCTTGTTTTCCCAGTAGTATAATACAATTGGAAGGAGCTTTTGAATACAAATTGAAACTCACCAATTAATCAGAAATCGTCAATTGAGGTATATTAAGGCGTATTCCTTCGGCAAGTTAGTTTCTTCAGTAATGTAGCTCAGTTTAAATCCCAGTAAGAGAACCAGAAACATATGAATTGTGATTAGCTGTTGTTATTAGCTGAGACCAGTATTCTATGCCTAGCTTGGGATTGACTTTGCCCTGTATAGCTTTCCATGACCAACCCAGGGTTATTAGCTGTGTTGTCGCCCTCCATGGGTGAGATGTCGTCGCTCTACGGAGTGGTATGCTATCTGTGTGGGACGAATATGGGGTCCCAGGTCCTCATATAGTCCATTCCATGGCTAGACTATTATATGTCGTATCGGCACCACACCCCCATCGAGCCTGGTGCCTGGGGTGTAGAAATCAGGAGTCCAATGGACTCAGACACAGCTACAGTCGGAGGTCGAGTGGGCTCAGTTGCAGACCCAGGGGATTGGTAGGATGGTTATAGTTATTAGTTGACCCACTGTGACCTTGCTAGGAGTATATAGATTGAGGTGTACTCATTAGGGCTTATGGGGGGGCCCTAGGTGGGTTATTCTGTTTTGGTTGTACCTTCCGACTCTTGGGGTCAGGTAAGGTTTTTGATTGCCTTAGTTCTTGATGAATTAGATAGTAGAAAGTTCAGCTATGTAGGTAGAAACTCTATCCTCCCTTTTCAGTTATTTTCAGTTCCATTTCCTCTATTCAATTATTTACAATTAATGCCTTACATATTCGATACATATTGTACTGAAGCCCTTCATGGGGGTGCTGCATTACTTACCTGCAGGTACGGATAGACGAGGAGTAGGTCCCTCTTAGCTTCCATCCAGGATTAGTAGAATAGTCGGATCCTTTCTTTCGGAGCTTATAGACAGAAGGTTTACTCTTTTGATTGTACAGTATGGGTAGGTCGGGGCCCTGTCTCGACCAATATATCACTCCTAGAGGCTTACAGATTGTTTCAAATTCCCTGTGGTTAGCTGTTGTTGGCCGTGTGGGGCCCATATGTGTTTTATCTTATGTGTTGGCCGTGTGGGGCCTTGCTTAGTTGATAGTTAGTGATCTTGTCGACCCACATAAGATTTCGTATCATTATCTGTTTCTATTTAGTTGATTTAGTTTACAGGTGCCTATAAGGCCTTGTCGGCCGGGGGCTGTATTTACAACCGAGATATAGGTCGTTGTTTTCTCGACTTGAGTGTTAGTGTTATTCATGCACCAGAGGTGCGTAAGCTCAGCCAGACTAGTTCAGGCCTTAGTAGGGAACCAGGTTCGAGTCATACCTCCTAAGGTGGGGCGTGACAAACTAGGTATCAGAGCAGGTCATATCCCAGGGAGTCTGCAAGCCATGCTGAGTAGAGTCTTGCCAATGGATGTGTTGTGCACCACATTCTATAGGCATGAGGCTGCGAGGCATGATAGGATGGTCTCTCTTCGTTCTTTACTAGTCGTGCTGTAGAGCTGTACAATATAGGGTCAAGTCCCTAAGCTTACCATATTCTTCTTGTCTATAAAGAAATGTCAGATCTGCGACATAATATGACTGGCAAGGAATTGGATGTAGCAGTAGGAGAGGGCACTAGCAGGGTGCCTCATCAAGAGTTAGCCCGATCTGAGGGCGATAGAGAGACTCCACCTCGATCTCCCCCGAAGTATTTGCTCCGTCAAGAGCCATCCGGAGTAGTGGAAATGTTCGCACCCCCTCCAGCAGTGCCTATATCGACACCTTTCGATTAGGAGGTTAGGAGTGTTGTTCTTATGCTAGCTCAGACGATGGCTACATAGTGTCAGACAGTGGCCCCCGCAATCGCGGAATCTTCAGGAGGACCGGGTAGTTCGAGGGTCCGAGAGTTTCTCGCTTTGAGTCCCTCGCAATTTATAAGGATGGACCGGGATGCATGCCACACCTGCAGAGTCAGTTGAGTTAGCAGTATTTTGACTACGAGATATTGCAGTATTTTGGTACGAGAGTTGGGAAAGCTCCCGAGGTAGAGATGTGCCTCCTCTGATCTGACCCAACCTTTCAAAGGCCTTCCTGGATCATTATTTGCCACGGGAAATTTGGCAACCCCGTGTTGATCAGTTTTTGCATCTAAAGAAGGGCTCGATGAGTGTCCGGGAGTACGCCATGAGGTTTGATTCTGTAGCCAGATATGCACCGGCCTTTGTAGATACTATTCCAGCCAGGGTGCACCGGTTTATTATTAGGCTAAATCCAAATTATGTGGAGACTTGTATCATAGCGACTCTGCGAGAGGACATGGATATTGCCCCTGTCCAGGCATTTGCCCAGAATATTGAGGGAATCAGGCAGCGATAGAGGGAGATAGGAAGGGTAATCCAGGGCAGCGCCACAGCTAGACCGAGTGATGTGCAGGCATAATTTCAGGGTGGACCCAGGCCACGATTATCAAACAAACCACCTAGACCCCCATCTCCACAACAGCAGCAGGGGAGTAGGTCTGGTCACCGGGGGCCGTCAGGGCCTGGCGAGAGCTCACGGTCAATAAGTTCGCAACAGCAGAGGGGGTCAGAGCAAAGTAGATTTACTGTACCACTTTGACCTATCTACAGCCGACGTCACTCCGGGGCATGCAGGTATGGCTCCACGACATGTTATATGTGTGGGCAAGAGGGTCATCGATGAGGGATTGTCCAACCAGCGGTCTGAGCGATCGGGACCGACAGGATAGATCTTCAGTAGGGTCACGTGCCCCAGCATCTCCAGTAGGGCATAAACCCACAACTCTAGCCGACAGAGGCTGAGGCAGACCAAGGGCATCTAGTTTAGGCACCGGTCTAGATCACACTTATGCCATACTGGGACGACAGGATTCAGAGTCGTCACCGGATATAGTGACAGGTATGCAGGACATTTACTCTCATTCTGTTTATGTATTGATAGATGCAAGATTCACCTTGTCTTATGTTACCCCATTAGTGGCCCGAAAGTTCGGTATTACGCCAGAATTGCTTCAGCGATCTTTTTCAGTGTCCACTCCCGTTGGTGACTTTATCATAGCCAAGAGGGTCTACCGGGGATGCAAAGTAGAGGTTGTTGGTAATCAGACTCTAGCAGATTTGATAGAACTAGAAATGATTGATTTCGATGCAATTATGGGTATGGATTGGCTGGCGCCATGCTATGCCAATGTTGAATGTTGGACCAAAACTATCTGATTCCACTTTCCAGGGGACGTAGTATGGGAGTGGAAAGGTAATACGACCACACTGAAAGGTAGGTTTATTTCCTATCTTCAGGCGAGGAAGTTAATAGCAAAGGATTGCATCTATCACATTGTCAGGGTCCAGGAGCAGAATCTCCAACTCTCCATTGCATCCCCGTAGTTAATGAATTCCCAGACGTGTTCCCGGATGAACTTCCTGGTGTTCCCCCAGAATGGGAGATCAATTTTGCAATTGATTTACTACTAGGTACTCAACCTATATCTATCCCTTCGTACCGAATGACTCCTGCCGAGCTTAGGGAATTGAAGGAGCAGTTGAGAGATCTATTAGATAAGGGCTTCATCAGGCCGAGTACTTCACCGTGGGTCATGGCGGTCCTATTTGTGAGGAAGAAGGATGGCTCCCTCCACATGTGTATAGATTATCGGCAGCTGAATAAGGTCACTATCAAGAATAAGTATTTGCTTCCTACAATAGATGACTTGTTTGATCATTTACAGGGGGAGAAGTATTTCTCAAAGATTGACTTAAGGTATGGGTACCATCAGCTTTGGGTTCGCAAGAGGGATATTCTCGCTTTCAGAACCAGGTATGGCCACTTCGAATTTTTAGTCATGTCCTTCGGGTTAACGAATGCTCCAACAGTGTTCATGGATCTGATCAAAAACTTCTGTACACCATATCTGGACTTGTTTGTGATAGTATTTATCGATGATATCCTGGTGTGTTCCCATTCTGAGACAGATCATCGAGATCATCTACGAACAGTGCTCCAAATTCTCAGGGATCGCTAGCTGTATGCGAAGTTTTCTAAATGTGAATTTTGGATGAATTCACTGTCCTTTTTGGGTCACATTGTGTCAGATGTTGGTATACAGGTAGATTTGCTGAAATTGAATCAGTTAAAACATGGTCTAGACCTACCACTCCGACTGAGGTATGCTGTTTCCTAAGGTTAGCCGGGTACTACAGAATGTTTGTGGAAGGATTTTCTACCTTAGCAGCGCCTTTGACCAAGCTAACTTAGAAAGCATCCAAATTTCACTAGACTGAAGCATGTGAGTAGAGCTTCTAGGAGTTGAAAAACTGATTGACCTCAGCACCAGTATTAGCCTTGCCAGAAGGATCAGAGGGTTATGTAGTGTACTGCGATGCTTCAGGCGTCGAGTTAGAGTGTTTTCTGATGCAACATGGCAAGGTAATTGCTTACACTTCTATATAGCTAAGAAAGCATGAAAAGAACTACCCCACCCATGATCTGGAGTTGGCCGCGGTAATTCATTCCTTGAAAATATGGAGGCACTATCTGTATGGTGTCCATGTAGATATTTTTACTGATAATAAGAGCCTCCAGTACATTTTCACACAGAAAGAGTTGAATCTGCCACAGCGTTGCTGGTTAGAGTTGTTGACTACGATGTGAATATTTTATATCACCTAGGAAAAGCCAATGTGGTAGCAGATGCCCTCAGTCGTAAATCTATGGGAAGTTTGGCATATTTGAAGCCCGAACAGAGGGAACTGGCTCGAGAATTGCATTAGTTAGCCAATTTAGCCGTCCAAATAGTAGATTCGGGAGATAGTGGAGCGGTGATCCAGAATACTGCAGTGTCATCGTTGGTTGTAGAGGTGAAAGGACGATAGTATGAAGACCCTAACCTGGTTCAGTTAAGAGATAAGGCTCTGCGAGGGGGAGTAGCAGATTTCAAGATAACCGCAGATGGGGTCTTGAGATATAAAGGTCGCTTCTGTGTTCCAGATGTAGCAAGACTGCACCAGCAGATCATGGCCGAGGTACATTACTCCCGTTATTCTCTTCACCCAGGTTCAACAAAGATGTATCATGATATAAAATAAATTTACTGGTGGCTGGGAATGAAAAAGGAAGTAGCAGAATTCGTTGCACAATTGTCCAAATTGCTAGTTGGTAAAGGGAGAACATAAAAAACCCGGTGGATTGATACAAGAAATAGCAGTGCCTATGTGGAAATGGGAGACAATCAATATGGATTTTTTAAGTCGGCTACCCCGCACTAGACTCGGATTTGATTCTATCTGGGTGATTGTCGACAGGTTAACGAAGTCAGCCCATTTTCTGCTAGTCAGGGCTACCTTCTCAGTCGAGGACTATGCTGAATTATATATCAAGGAGATAGTTCGATTACATGGTGTCCCAGTATCAATTATTTCTAATAGAGGGGCACAATTCACAGCTAAATTTTGGCAATCCTTCCAGAAGGGTCTGGGGACACAAGTTAATCTGAGTACGACCTTTCATCCTCAAACAGACAGGCATGCTGAACGAATAATTCATACGCTCGAGGATATGTTACGGGCATGTGTGTTGGACTTTGGGGGAAGCTGGGATGAACATTTACCCGTTATTGAGTTTGCCTATAATAATAGCTATCACTTAACGATCCAAATGGCACCTTATGAGGCCTTATATGGGTGGAAATGCAGGTCCCCAGTTGGTTGGTTTGATGTTGGAGAATCAGAGTTAATTATACCAGACATAATCCACCAGTCAGAAGAGAAAGTAAAGCTTATCATAGAACGTCTACTGACAGCTCAAATTCACCAAAAATCTTATACTGATTTACGACGTAGAAACCTGGAGTGGTGTTTCTAAAAGTTTTGCCGATGAAGGGCGTGATGAGATTTGGTAAAAAGGGAAAGCTTAGTCCAAGATTCATAGCGCCGAATTCTCCAGAGAATAAGCCAGGTAGCATATGAGTTAGATTTTCCTTCAGAATTAGAATCTGTCCACCCGATCTTTCATGTGTCAATGTTGCAGAAGTGCATAGGGGACCCGTCCCAAATTGTGCTAGTTGAGGATGTTCAGATAACTGAGGAGTTGGCCTGTGAAGAGGTTCCAGTAGCCATATTAGATCAACGGGTTCACAAGTTAAGAACTAAGGATGTCCCTTCTGTTAAAGTATTATGGAGGAACATGAATAGAGAAGACATGACTTGGGAAGCTGAGGACGATATGAGATCCAAGTATCCTCACTTGTTCCAGACTTAGCCAGGCCATGCAGTTAAGGTACATTTACGATTCAGTATGTTTTGTGATGTGTTATATATATATATCTAGCGCAGTTGACTCTAGCCCTGTTATGAAATAGTTACTATAGTATTGTGTGAAGTACCAGCGCTGGACTTTTCTGCATTTTAGGATTTTCAGATAGTCCATATTACAAGGGAGACTCTAACGAAATTTTGTCAGAATAAGTAGTTAAGAGAGTTAAGACTCCTGTAAGAAGAAGTCAACATTCGAGGACGAATGTTCCTAAGGGGGGAAGAGTGTTACACCCCATAAGTTTCTAATATCTAGATGGCCTATTCATACGTTGCTTAAGAGTTTTAGAATACAATACGTATGAGAAAGGGCCCGGGGAAAGGTCGAACGATCACGGATTCCCTATCATTATCTGTTTCTGGTTAGCTGTTTTATTTTACAGGTGGCTATAAGGCCTTGTAGGTCAGGGGTTGTATTTACAGTCGAGATATAGCCCGTTGTTTTCTTGACTTGAGTGCTAGTGTTAGTCATGCACCAGAGGTGCGTAAGCTCAACCAGACTAGTTTAGACCTTAGAAGGGCACCAGGTGCCAGTGATGCCTCCCAAGATGGGGCGTGAAAATATACACATACATATACATATATATATATATACACACACACACACACACACAAACACACATTACATATATATATATATATATATATATATAGAGAGAGAGAGAGAGAGAGAGAGAGAGATTCTTAGAGTCCTTTTTATTTGCTACACAAAATTTTTATAATCTATATAATTAGTTAAATGCATTACGTCCTAAAAGTCTGTGTTACTGATATATTATTGAAGATATTCTAATATATATTATAAATTATATTAGTGATTTTGCGATAAATTTTCACAATCTTTTCTTGTATAGTAATGCTAATTAAACAATTAAATTATAAATATTTAAAATATGTCGTAGAATATTTTCTATGAGAATGACTCTAATTATGGCATGACTTTTTTCTTCATATATATCATATAATTGTCAATCAACTAATTATATAATGTCATGTCCCTAATTATACAAATAATCTAATCAATATTAACTACTATAATATCTGATTTAAATTCAAATATATCACATCATAATTAGTGACTTTAGAATAATTTTTCACAATTTTTCTTTGTGTACTAATATGAATTAAATAATTTAAATTATAAATATATAGAATATGTCCTAGTAATATTTTTTATTAGAATGACTCTAATTATGTCGTGATTTTTGTTTTCCGTATATACCAAATGATTATCAATTAAATAATTATATACTACTATGTCTCTAATTATAGAAAATATTGTACTATACACACACGCGCGCGCGCCCACGCGCGCGCGCACACAAACACACACATATATATTTAATATCACGCCATAATTAGTGACTTTGCAATAAATTTAACCAATTATTCATATTTCTTGAATTACTAATTAATTAATTAAATTAGTTAAATGTAAGTATTACGTCTTAAAATTATGTGTAATTTTAGGAATCAAATTAACAATGTTGGTAAATATTAATATTATGTATATTTCATCATAATATAATAATATGAAATACTCTTTTATTGTAAAAATGCCAAGTGGCTTCTTCTGAATACGTCACATGGCTTAACCTCATGCTTCACTACCCTCCTTCTAATAATATATAGATATAGATATGGAATATATGTTATAATTTCCAATGAACTAGCTATATACTGCTATGTCTCTAACTATTCTATGCGGTATCTGATTTAAATTCAAAAATATCACATCATAATTAGTGACTTTACAATATATTTTCACAATTTTTTCTAGTGTAATAATAAATAATTTAAATTATAAATATATAGAATATGTCATAGGAATAATTTCTTTTAGAATAACTCTAATTATGGAGTGATTTTTTTCACATATATACAAAATAATTGTCAATCAAATAATTATATACTGCTACGTTACTAATTATAGAAAATATTCTAATGCATATTAATTTCTGTAGTGTCTGATTTAAATTCAAATATATCACGCCATAATAGTGACTTTGCTATAAATTAAACTATAACGACCCGTTTGATCGTTATACAACCTAGATGATATTGGCGTAAGGATTCAAAATTTTGGGGGTCTACCTTATTTTTTTCAAATAAGAGATTGTTTTATTAATTGACTTGATGGGGTGAACAAAAAAATTTGGTGGGCCCAGGCAGCAGATCGCCATGGTGATCTTGGGCAGATTTATATGCCCAAGTGATACTCAAACGTATCATTTTCGCCTTGTTTATTGTGCAATGTGTATACATTTTCATGTAATTGGTAATAAAATGTGAATTTATACTAACCAACATGATTAGCATTGTTTAGTAGGTAAAACATGATTTTGAGGAGCTAAAATGCATGTTGGAACAATACCGGAGTTGGACTTGGATGCGAGCACGAAAAAGACATTGGACTGCACAATGTAAAGGGGCTCGATCCCCGGCAACGGCGCCAAAAACTTGTTCGGTGGTTTGCTATATGGGTTAAAAACCGACACGCAAGTGCACGTGGTCAAACAAGTAATAAAGTGGCTAAGTAAGCCAAGTATCGAACCAAGGAGACTCTGGATAAGTAAAAATTGCTCAAGTATACTATATTCTATCTTACTTCTATATATGCTGACAACAACGTAACCAAAAGTTAAATAATTTTTATTTATAAATTATATACTAAAACTATTAACAAATATTTACTTTGAATTGAAACTATGGATATGAGCATGCCAAGGTTAAGAACAAGTAATGAGCTTGATTATAATCATAATTCGGTTATTCTTCTCTTCTAGTTGCTAGCCAAGAACATTAGCCTAGAGATTAAAACTCTCGTATTTAATCTCACTTAAGAATCATAAACCATCCGTCTACATTTCTGTGATCAAATGCAATTTATGACCTTGCAATACAATTCTGCTTCCTAAATTGACTAATACGGCTTTCAAATATATTTCTATTAGGAAAGCACATCAAAACCCAATTTTCCCAAATCAAGTTAAGAACAATACCCTATTAATTCACAACTTTCCAATTTCGTGCTCTCTCGAGTGAAATCGGACTTTTTAGATGTACATTAATGTCGGCCACACCCTAATGCAGTAGAAACAAGAATTAATAGAACAACATAGAAGAAGAAGATGAAAAACCATACAATTCAATACTCAAAATTCATCACCATTGTTCATAACCTCAGCAAGGAAGAGAATTAGCCACTCATTTGTGGATTAATCATCCTAAAACAAGTGATAATCATACAAACAATTGATTGAAAGAAGAAAGAAAGAGAGAAAAACCCTTAGCTTTTTCGTCCCTCAACTGCCTGTAACCCACGTCCTTGCTCCACCAAGTCTGAATTTTATTAAAAATAAGCCTAAGTGTTCTATTTATACTATTGGGAATTTTTCCCGGAATAACAAGCAACGTGTCAACGGGTCCGCGTCCACGCGCCTCCGTGAAACGTTGCTTGTTATTCCGGGAAAAATTCCCAATAGTATAAATAGAACACTTAGGCTTATTTTTAATAAAATTCAGACTTGGTGGAGCAAGGACGTGGGTTACAGGCAGTTGAGGGACGAAAAAGCTAAGGGTTTTTCTCTCTTTCTTTCTTCTTTCAATCAATTGTTTGTATGATTATCACTTGTTTTAGGATGATTAATCCACAAATGAGTGGCTAATTCTCTTCCTTGCTGACGTTATGAACAATGGTGATGAATTTTGAGTATTGAATTGTATGGTTTTTCATCTTCTTCTTCTATGTTGTTCTATTAATTCTTGTTTCTACTGCATTAGGGTGTGGCCGACATTAATGTACATCTAAAAAGTCCGATTTCACTCGAGAGAGCACGAAATTGGAAAGTTGTGAATTAATAGGGTATTGTTCTTAACTTGATTTGGGAAAATTGGGTTTTGATGTGCTTTCCTGATAGAAATATACTTGAAAGCCGTATTAGTCAATTTAGGAACCGGAATTGTATTGCGAGGTCATAAATTGCATTTGATCACAGAAATGTAGACGGATGGTTTATGATTCTTAAGTGAGATTAAATACGAGAGTTTTAATCTCTAGGCTAATGTTCTTGGCTAGCAACTAGAAGAGAAGAATAACTGAATTATGATTATAATCAAGCTCATTACTTGTTCTTAACCTTGGCATGCTCATATCCATAGTTTCAATTCAAAGTAAATTTGTTAATAGTTTTAGTATATAATTTATAAACAAAAATTATTTAACTTTTGGTTACGTTGTTGTCAACATATATAGAAGTAAGATAGAATATAGTATACTTGAGCAATTTTTACTTATCCAGAGTCTCCTTGGTTCGATACTTGGCTTACTTAGCCACTTTATTACTTGTTTGACCACGTGCACTTGCGTGTCAGTTTTTAACCCATATAGCAAACCACCAAACACATGGAGAACAATCGTTCACCGTAGCGGGATAGCTATGGCGCTATATTTCTGCTGCAGCAGACTATTCGAGGCAGAAAGCCAGTTTAAGTCAGAATTTTGGGGGTGATTTTGAGGCACGAACTTTGAGAGCAAAAATGCGATTTTCGAAGTGCTAAGCTGTTTCTCCTTCCCAAGGTATAAGTTCCAACTCTTTCGTTCCCTAATTCGATTCCCTAAAGCCCAGAATCAAAAATAGTTTCTAATGGTGAATTTCTAGCTAAGAATCTAAGGTTTGTGAAAACTAGGGCTAGGGTTATGGGAATGATTGGATGTTGATTCTTAAGCCTAAAAGTGGTAAATTAATACTTTCTAAGGTGAATATGATATAGAATGCTATTTTGGTGATAGTTTGAGACCTAAGATTCGGTGAATTTGAAACCCTTATCTTAAAAACTGCTTTAAGAGGGTTAGAGTAAAAACTCCATGGACTAGTTTCAAATAATCATTATAGATTTGGGTTATGATAATTTAACCTATGATTATCGAATTAGACTGTAAACAACGGGTTGAATGAAGTGGCTTGAGTTCCCAAACCCTAGAATCCAAGAAACAGCCTATTGATTGATTCCTTAATGTCTTATTTCTAGAATTTGAATGTTCAGAGGAGTTGAGAAAAGGCAAATCTCTCACGGAGTAACTGTATGTTCTAGTTCTACGATCTAGGAAGGTTTAGCTTATCTTGTGTTAAACTCTAATTAGCGAGTCATATACATGCATATAATTGATGTACAATTGATTAGGGTAGACGAATCACAAACATCATGTTGTGATCAAAGATTCGTATTGATGTAACTACTAAAGTTAGAGGATTAATCCTAAGTACCAAGGCACGTGAATGAGTAAAACCAAGTTGAAACTAATAATGAGGCATACTCTTGATTTGATATTCTTTATAAAATACTCTTGATGTGATGTTTTTGATAAAACACCCTTGAGGTGATGTTCTGGATAGCAAGTTCTAATGACATATGATCATAGTTTCTCTTGATTGTATATTTAAGTGGTGTAATATTGAGGGTATAATCTTGGGAGAATAAGCGTAATAGTATAAATAAAGGGAGGAAGTGCAGTGATCGAACCTAGTTTGATTATATGAGCTTAATGTAACAACCAGCTCAACTGTTATAGAACCCTGAAAACCTAAGAATGGACGAATTTAAAATTCTTTTGAAAATTTGAAATGAAGTCCCCAAAAAAAGCGCGTAAGACGGACTAGTTCGAATGAGCAAAGTCACAATTGGTGGGCTCAAACGTGCGTTCGCTGCAGTGGTAAATTGTCTCTTTGTAGCGGGTGACGCAGGCCAGAATTCCACAAATCCCGTCACAATTAGGATCTTAAAAATCTATTCTAAAAAAGGGGCCTAATACCCGAAAACAAGAAGTAGACTTTTGGGAACAAGAAGAAGAGTTAGGAGGTAGGGATTCATCCTCCATAGTTGGGAATTTCAGCAAGAACTCAGGAATCGATGCAAGCATGCAATTGGGAACATCTTGATGATAGCTTGACGTCTAGGTAGGCTATGTCTTACTCATTTTCGTGTTAGACTTTAATTAGCCAAACATATGCGTGTGTATGGTTGATGTGCTTTTGATGGGTAGAATTGAAAATTGGAATAAGTTGTTATTAAATATTCAAAACTAGTAAGATTCTGAGGATGAAAGAAATAGAAAAGGGGTAGTGATATCCCCATAATGTGAAAACCCATAGGGAAAGATAAAAATAGTCTATGCGTGAGGGGTATGTGAGAGCGAATTGATTGTATGCGGAATGATCTTCGGGCATTGTTGTTGAATATATGTAGGTATGTACATACATATACATATATACATATATACATATACATATACATATATACATATATACATATATACATATATACATATATACATATATATATATATATATATATATATATAATTACATAGTCATTCTTCCTGAATTGTAATCTTAAGCGATTATTTCATACAAACTATATTTATTGGATGCGGTACTGAACGTTTAAGTGGACTATGATTATTACAGGACGTGATGTAAAATTCGCGAATTAGAAGAGTTAGTCCTTACATAATAACCTGTATGTTTTGTGAATGATAATGTATTGTTTGGGTCTGTGGACATTATTTATGAGGATGATTGGTGTCTCCTTGTAACTATCCTCCCGACCATTATAGCATTCTGAACACATAAAAACCGGCAAATTTAAATTTTTAAAAATTTATGATAATCCCCAAGAGACAAAGGGTGCACAAGAGCAATTTGAGTGGGCTTAGCTGAAATTGGGTGGACCCAAGCGTGTATCCACTACGACGGGATAATTTTTGCCACAACGTAATCGCTGCAGTGGGAAGGGTGTCCGCTGTAGCAGATGACGTGGACCAGAAATCCGCAATCCCATTATGATTAGGATTTTGAAAACCTAGTCCTTGAGGTGGACTTATTAAAAACATCTAAAAATAGAAAATAGACTTTTTGGGGAAAACAAGAAGATCCAAGAGCTGGAGACTCGACCTCCATAGCTAAGAGCTCTTGCAAGAAAATCAAAAGAATGGTGTAGCTGTAGTCGAGGACAATTGGGATGATAGCTTGGCGCCCAGTTAGGCTATGGTTTACTCATTTTTTCCTTAGACTTTGGTTAGCTAAGAATATACATGTGTCTGATTTATATGCTTTCGATGAGTAGGATTGCACTTTTAACTATGTTGTGGTCTATTATCAAAATCAGTGAAAATCTAAGAACAAGCATATTAGAAGAGTGGTAATGAAAGCTCATGATAAGGTAAAATCCTAGAGGAGATATATAAACCAACAAATGGGTACATGTTCTAGGATATGCGTTTAGTCAAACATTGTTGAGGAGATTAACTTTCGAGTGTCGTTGACAGAATATTCCCGGGTATAAATATGAACTTCTTCTTTCTTTTGAATCAAAACCTTGGACGGGTAAATCACATAAAATCTGTGTAGAAGATGTGATTAACAGAATAATTAATAAGTTATAACTATGTTTGAGCATGAGATGAAGCGAGTGACGTAGGATAGTAATCCCTTACGTAATGACTTGAATGTGCTGTGGTTGGTATCGTGTTGTCTGGATTGATGATTGTTGATAGCATTAATGGTGACACTCTGGTAAGTTAGTTGTTGAAGTAAGCTCAATGTGGTGTTGTTCCCATTATGGTGAGTATAAAGGAGCGAAACACTGAAGAAAAGAAAATAGACACTGGTCATAGTACTGATAGTAGTACCGCTGCAGCAAGAACGCTGTAACGGCAATAATGCCACTGCAGCAGAGCCCACACCAGTGAACGAGCTAAGTCGGAAGTCTAATATTGTGCTAAAATAACTGTTATTTACTATTTTCTAGACACGAGGTTTTTTATATTCATGTGATTGTACTTGTTACGGTGAATGTGTAATTCTTGTCGTGTGATGATCTGCTACGTATGTGTTACATTATGTGTCCCATAATTGAGGGGAAAATTGGCATCAAATGAATATGTGATTGAGATGACAGCTAATATGAAAGGAAAGTCATTGATATGATGGTAAATGAGAGGCCTATGTCCGAAGGTAAGGAACTTAGATGAATAGGTTAACACAATCAGATTGCGAATAAGGACTGGACACATGAGTGGCTCGTGCCTGAGGTGAGCATCTGGGAGAGCAGTATGAGTGAGTACACAGACAGGTATGGTTAAAGGACCATGCGGCTAGGTGTATGAGTGAGTGCACAGACAAGTATGATGAATGTTTCATTTGGTTGGGTGTACAGTACATGGATTTTTACAGTCCCCTATAGGTCATGATTGGAAGGGCAAGCATAAGACCCTCTGGCATGTGTACAGTGATATGATGGGGGCGTTTTCCTAGCATATCATCGATAGTATGATTGTGAGATAGAGATTACGTAGGTATTATTTGATATACATACGGTTGCAAATATCACACCCCACCTTGGGGGGTATGACGGGCACCCGGTGCCTGCTAGACTCTGGGCTGCTAAACGGTCCAGCCTGAGCACATCTGGTGCTTTGGCTGACTCTGGCTCTATCTCAAGAAACGAACCGGCTATATAGCGGCTGTAAATACAGCCCCTGGCCGATTAGGCCTATAGCCACCTGCACTGTATCATCAGCTAACCAGAATCATTCACATGTAGGGAAACCTATGCGGGCCGACAAGGCCACCATGCTGTCTAGTTATCTCTAACTCAATATAATAAATGTGGAACAACTACGTGACCGGCAAGGTCACCACTACTGATTGGATAAGGCCTCACACGGCCAACATGGACAACTAAACATACGCACGACCCCACACGTCCGACACAACTATCCACAGGGAAATATATATAGACTGTAAGCCTCTAGGAATACTGATAAGATGGCTGGGACAGGGCCCCGACCTACCCGTACTACACAATAAAGGAAAATGAAATACACCTTTGAATATCAAGCTCCGGATGACAGGAGCTGATAACTCTGCTGGCTAGGATCACGAGGGATCGGCTCCTCGTCTATGAGTACCTGCAGGCAAGCAATGCAGTGCCCCTACGGGCGTCAGTACAACAGGTACCGAGCATGTAAAGCAAACTGAAATATACAACTGAAATGGGTAACAACAATAACATGAAGTATAAGCAGGAAGTAGCTGAATCTATCTGGCTGAGGATAACTGGGGAGAGTTTACCTATTCTGTAACTAAACTGGGCGTACCTGACGACGTGTCGTCCTACTGTTTATCAGTATCTAACGGCACATATAGATATACATATAAATATACACAATACCTGACCGACCCCCATAAGCCAGAAGGTGCCAATCAACAGAACAATCTATTTACCCCTACCCGGGTCTAAACCAACCAAAAATAACTCACTCCACTCATCTAATAACTGTGAGCTCCTCCTACCAGCCCCCTTGGGTACGTAGCTCAGGCCTTGGCCTCTGATAATGAATTGTGTCTGTGTCCGAAGACTCCTACCTCTAGGCGCAAGCGTTCAACGGGGTAATCTGCCTCTGTATCTGTTAATGAAACTGCACCTGGGTGTAAACATGCTACAGGGTAATTTTATAAGAATCTGTATCTAAAACTTCCCCCGGCCACAAGCGCACACAAAGTAGTCCGCCCCTGTAAACAGGGTAATCTGGCTCTGCGTAGAGTGAACTGAACTGCCCCTGCAAGCAGGGTAATCTGGATCGTATTATTATGGTGGTCGGCCATAATCGTCCTCTAGGCGGACGACATCGCCCAGCTGGTGGCGGTATCTGAATCTGGTATCGACACAGCTATAACCCAGGGGCGGCGTGGATGTTAAAGGGTACCCACATGCCATAACAAGTCTCAACATGCAAAACACATACACAACAAGCATGCTCAAATGAAAAATACTAATCATATTCTCTTCTTTTGTTTCAAGGCCAGTCCATATTAAACAACTGATGCTACATTCTGTTTTGCACTGTTTCTGATTGCTGGGCTAACTGCTACCTGGCCTTTATCTGTTTATCTGATTATTGTTACCCGTGATCTGGAGCTATATCAGTTTCTAGAGCCATATCTATTTCTGGAGCTACATCTGTATCTGGAGCTATTCCTATATCTGATTACTGATCTGATTACATCTGGATATAACTCAATAACATAGGACATGCCATCAATAACTGGATATAGCTTAATAACATAAGATGTGCTATCTATTACCGGATACAGTCTCAACAAATGTAATACATACTATTTGTAATCTTGCTAGTTCATTATACTGCTTTTATAACTTCCATTCTGGGTATTACGTAAGAACACGCTGAGCTACTAGCTGATACCACATTACTAGCTAAAATCATCTGACTATCCGTTATTCTGATTATCGCATGATACGTAATGATATACTAGCATGCTTGCTGGAAATTGTACTAAAATCGTTCTTGTATGCTAGGTATCTATTAATAGCCTTTATTCTATTTATTTCTAGACTGTACTTCCTGGCTTGCCGAAAGAATAGATTTACATACCTGGTTTCTGAGTACCCGACTGACCGATGTGATTTCGGTCGGTACTTCTGCTGTTTCTCCCAACTACATTCATATACATGTCAATTAGAACCAAATACACCAATATTCTGAAAGAAAACGTCACTTTCGATATATTTATAGTCTAAACTTTGGCTTATCGAAAGACGGTCAAAAACTCGCTATTTCTCGAAAGTCCAGAAGGGAGAAATATTCACTTTAAGACTAGGAGTATATTGACACTAATTTGGAGCAATTCCACTTACCTTAGTTCGGTAGCACGACGATTCATCGGCCGAAACTAAATCCGTAGGAATGCTCCTTACTGCTTAATACCTCTGTATCTGGAGTTAATTTGAGTTTGGACCGCATTTGACAGCGTAATCGAGCGATAATTTAATAGTACTTTCGCATCCTCTCTGTTTTCTCACGAATTCTGGAAGTTATTTGATGAAAATGAGATTAAAAACCGAAGTTGGAGGCTTATATACTTTGGCCTGGACAGGGCCAACGTGTCACAGAGCCAACACGGAGGCTCCACCTCCGTGACACGTTGCCATCGCGGAGGGGCTCTGCCCCGGCTCCTTCCGCGATGGTTCAACAGGTTTCTCATCCGGTCTTTTCCCGGGCCTTTTTCTAGCATGTATGGCTTTCAAATACTATTAACCAACACGCGAATAGGCCATCTATGTGTTGGGGATTTTACGGGGTATAACAACAAATACAAAAAGGTACTAGATATACAGGTATGATACAGAGTATATCGACATGAATCGGGTTTGAGATGAGAAACAAGTGTGGAATGCTCTATATGTCAACACGGTTCAGGTATGATATCTTATGAAATTTTCGTGGTATGAAGCCAGGTATGTGCATGTACTTTACGGTTGGGGAAAATTGACTCCCTCATATTGTTTTGATGACTTTTGTGTGTACTTGAGTTAGCTAATCAATAATTACGTTTTGAATGTCTTTTTTACATTGATTTTGCGAGCAATGGATGATAGCATTACGGGTTTGAACAAAAGAATAGTGCAGTACCGTGAGACAAACAAGTAGAATTTATTAATTGATGTACTTCATTAAGGAGAGCTTAAAAGTCCTATAGATAATTAAATAGGTTAATAAATGATAGAAATGGACTTGGTTAATTCTAGTGAAATGGTCAGAGATACTGGTGCTATGGAGTTTTATAGCATGAATAAACAAAATCCGGTCAAGGGAATTCAGGTACTAATTGTGGGGTCTATCACTGCAGGGGGCATATAGCCGTGATAGTGGGAACGTTGTGATGTGGCAATCCGAGTATTCACTATAGTGGAAGAGAAGGGAGATAGATTGGAGGATTTTAATAACGACTAGGTTCGTAAAATCATGGCATAAACTTTGATGAGATTTAAGAACGTGAATGTAGTAGTTGTACCTACGGTGGTATTAGGGCCTGAGATAATAGTTACATTTAATGACATTTATTATTATGCTGTTATGTTAACTAACCCTAGTCGGTCGATGATGCCTACTAGTACGTGTGGTGTACTGATACTAACTTGCTACACTTTTTTCTTTTGGGTATAGGTTGTGGCAGGTTGAAGTTCCTTGATTAGTGTGGAATACTCAGAACTAACTTTAGTGTTCTTCTTTTCGGATGAAGCTGGGTCATTTTGCTTGTCAAGTATTTAAATAGAACTCTTGTACCTGTCTACACTAGATCCTGGGAGAGTCATGGTTGTGGAATTGTGTAATTTTATTGTTTTGAGATTCTTATCAATTAATGATAACTAATGGAAATGTTTGACACTAATTCTTGTATATTAATAGTAATGGGTGTAAGGGTTCTCCTATTGAGTAAAGTCGATGTAGGTGCCCGCACGACCTGTCCATTTGGTCTTGATAAATTGGTAGCAGAGCGTCTATGTTACTGATCAACAAGAACAAGAGCAATATCGAGAAGACTCCTGTGGATTGGTGTGTAGACATCCACCTCTAATCTTCGGGAAGCTATAAGGCATTTAGGAAGTCACACTTATTTCTTTCTCATCGTGTTGTCTGGTTGTGTCGATTGCCCGAGTTGAGTCCAATTAGCATATGGAAGATTTCAATTGGTATCTCGATAGACCTAATTTCTATCTGCCTAAGTGTGATTACTGAAAACCATGATAAGAATGGTAGGCGAGATTAACTTGAGTTGACCTGAGAGACGAAAGAAATCTTGTGATAGATTTGTTCTGCTTAGTGAGTTTTATTGCAGTGAAAACTCTCTCGCTACAGCGCAAGAGGTACTGCTTCCATGGACCCGCTGTCGCGGTAGGACGACCTCTCTAGCAGACGTGGTTAGGAAGAATGACAGATTTCAGAATTTTAGTATCCCCTATTACGAACATTAGATAACAAATAGCACCTAGTGAAAAATGGATGAGCAATGCGAGTATAAGTAAACTGCTATGATATCATGAAGAGGGACAACATGACCAGTGTCTAAGGATACCAAACGGGCATCCGTACATCAAGGAGGAACCAATATTACCATTTAACAACAAAAGAAAACCGAAAAAGAAAGACACTGAGGTGTCCTCAAGTGGTGCCATTCCCATCCTTGTGACTGCATAAATGAGAAGGCATAATGAGGAAAGAGATGAAACCTTGGTAAAAATGATGAACCACCTTGAAGTGATGACAAAACATGTTATTGGGGCTGGATCCAAGAGTGTGAATATTGAGGGGACACAGGGACATGGTTAATATAACGGAAATGGTTCACCTCCTAGATATAAGAAGGAACCTCAATACATAACGGGTCAGATGGGGTGTTCTCATCAAAGTTACAAAGGTGCCAATCAAGGCCCTTCGCACCCTCGTGAGGGGTATCATAGAAGCTCAAATCCACACATACCTCCTGCCAAATCGGATGCGGTCCAAATGCAACCATGGGTAAGTAATGTTGGCAAATCAAAAATTGAGGAAATGTTGGCTAGGGTGTTGAAAAGGGTAGAGTCCACCGATAGTGGAGTGAAGGAATTGAAAGGGAAGGTGCCTAACCTTACCCAAACTGTTAGCTCCCATTTGGCCTCTATCAAGAATCTAGAGGCTCAAATGAACCATCTCTCAACCCAAATGAACCCCCAAATTGAAGCAACCCTCCCAAGTGATACCATACACAATTCGGAGAAGGATAACCACTGCATGGCTATTGTCACAAGGAGTGGCAAAGTTGTGGCTAATGCGGGTGTTAAGGCCAAGCAAGCCATTGATCCAAAAACAAGTGATGGAGTGAGTAATACGGTGCCAAGAGCACCAACATGTGTTGATAATGAAGAAGAACAAGAGGAGGAAGGAGTAGATGTTCCTCATGAGAATGTAGATGTTGAGAAAGAGGGTGAGGTACCTCTCAATACAAAAGGCCAAGATCCTAGACTTCCACCCCCATACCCTTAGTGGTTAGAAAAAAAGGACAACCAAATCTTAAAATTTATTGACATGTTCAGTATGTAGTCCATTAATATACCGCTTGTGGATGCATTGCTCCAAAGGCATGGCTATGCCAAATTCAAGAAGGAGCTGTTGAAAAAGAAGAGGATTGTGGATGCGGGCATAGTGGAGGGTGTCGCACCACTGTAATGTTGTGGTGGCTAGCAATCTTGCTCCCAAGAGAGAGGACCCAGGGGCATTCACCATTCCTTGCACCATCGGAGTATGCACGTCCACAAAGTGCTATGTGATCTCGGAGCAAACATCAACATAATGCCTCTCAGGATCTATAAGAAGTTAGGTTTGGGAAATTCTACACCTACAATAATGAGGCTCTTGATGGTGGATTGCTCTATCAAGCACCCATAGGAGTTCTTGGGGATGTCTTAGTCTGTGTGGATAAGTTCATACTACCAACTAACTTGTCATGCTAGATTGTGACATGGATGTTAAGGTGCCCATCATATTAGGGCGACCTTTGGGAGAGCACTCTTTGTTTTAGAGCTGGGAGAGTTAATGTTTAGAGTTGGTGGCGAAGAAGTCACCTTCAATGTGTATAAACCAACAAAGCCCCCTAATGAATGCAAGGTGATTGGGGTCCTTGATGAAGATGAGTAGCAAGGAATAATTATGAGGGTGAAGTTGTTCAGAGGGATGATCCTCGAATGAACGATGTTTGGTTATGAATCCGTTGAGCCACAAAGATAAATAAGACGCTTCTTGGGAGGCAACCCAAGTGTTTTGGCATTTAAGTGGTTTATGTGTTTGTTGTTTTTGATTTTTTAGGATGATTGGATGAAAGATAAAGTGAAAGAAAAATAGGGGACAACCCACTTAAGACTTGCGAAATGCAGGTGAGGATGCACAAGATGCAGTGCAAACAACAAAATGGTCTAGAAATGGGAGAAAACTGAAGAGTCTTTGCGCCTCACCTGTGAAATGCAGGTTCCAACCCATGAAACGTAGGTCAGACGCAGAGCTAAGCTAGGATACTTGGAAAAATCTGGAAAAAAAGGGAGATGACCTATGAGGGACCTATGAAACATAGTTGCAAACCAGCGACACAAAGGTCAAACGCAGGTATTGAGAAGTGAACTGCGCAAGATAGAGGCCACCTTCGCTTGGACTTGTGTTTCGCATGTGCCCTCCTACAGTTGCAGGTCTGGCGTAGGCACAAGTCCAAAGTGCATTTAAAATTTTGATTGACCCATTGACTAGAACTGACCCATGGCCGACCCACACCTTTTAAACTTCCCCCATATCAAAATAACCTCCATTTTCTTCACCTTTTTCTCTTCCCCATAACCCTTATCTCAATCACTTCATCTTCCTTATTAAACCCATTAACTCCTACCTGAAAATCCACCAATTCACTCACCTTTCCTCAACCTATAAATTCTATCCTCCTTCACTATTTTCTACCATCACTCACTATTCTCTCCCCCAAAGCATAAGAGTCAAGTTTTGGGTTGGCCATTTGGAAGAAAATTCAAATTGTCAATTTCATCTCTTCTATCATCTAATTTGGTATGTGTGCTTCTCATTCTTCTTCTCCATGATTCCTTGTAGTTGTAGCACAAAAGAACGCTTGTTGATTTGTGAATCCTTCTTAACCATTCCCCAATTGCCCATTTTGTGTTTTTCATTCTTTTGATAGCTTCGTTGTTGTGAGTATGGTGGGGGAGTTCAATATTGCAAAAATCATGTGGGTAGAGATTCATATACATATTGATTGATCTTTCATGTGTTCATGTGTCTTGAAATGTTAGTTGGGGTTGAAATCCGAGTAATCCATATTCTTGGAATGTATAATTTTTCTAGATGATGGATGGGTTGACGTTCTTCTTAAGGAAAAATTGTCATTCTTTTCTTTTATGTTGCTTATAAATGAGAAATCTGATGTTGTGAGTGAGTTGTATGAAATGTGATATTGAGTTGTGATATTGGGTTCGATTAGGCACTTGACGTTTTCGAATGATAGACGGGGTAACACCCATCTTAAGGGAAGGCGTTGAGTGGTCCCAATTTTTTGTGGGCTATCTAATTGATGGATAAATATTTTGGGGAAGTCTGAGTACCTGTTAGATGTAATATGTTCGTGCTTGAGAAAGAATGATAGTATTAGTGCTTCAAAATTCAATGTTGGCCACTGCTGATCACTTGCCAATGGCGGATCCCCATCTGCGAAACACAGGCTAGAGCGCAGGTATGGGCTTCAGTGTTAGGTCACTTCCCTCTTCTTGCATTCCAACCTGCAAACCGTGGATGAGCTCCTACGAAACGCAGGTGGAACACAGGAATCTCGAGTTTTTTTGAAGTTTCTATCGCAGGCCTGTGACGCACTTGCGTACCGCGAGTCTCACCTTGCACAATGCAGGTGCAGCGCAGGTGTTGCCAGTTTTTATTGATCATGTTTTATTTTTTCAAGAATCCAATATTTCTAATTGTTCTTCCTTTTCATAGCATAGTTGATTTCTTTTATGCCTCAAATAAAAATACAAAAAGAGTTTGGTATATTTTTGGCACTAACATTATCTTGCAACATATGGCATCTTCTAGGCAACCAGAAAGAGGGAAGGCCCCTTCCACATCAAAAAGAAAAAAGGAAGGGAAAAACCAAAGAAACCCCAAGCTCTGCCAACACTAGGGATGTCTTTATCCTTTGTGTAGTTCACATGAAGAAGCACTACCTCACATGCATAGAGAGGTCAATCACTATAGAGAAGTGCTTCGACCTGGCATGGCTGGGGAATGACTTCACTAACATCAACATCTAGTTCAATGAAAGGCATTGGCACATGTTCATAGAGCCTATACCAAACTACTTTCCAAATCTGGTGCCGGAGTTCAATGCCTCTTATCAAGTGATGCAAGATGCCATGAAGCACAAAAGGAAAGTAGAAGATTTTCCTTGTTTGCCTTCTAGCATGATTCGGGGTGTAGAGGTGGACATCACTCCAGATTTCATCAATGCCATCTTCTAGGAGGATGAGATCGACTTCAGGATGGAGTTTAAGGTGAGGATTGAAGCCAAAGAGGATCATTTCAGCTGGAAGTAGGCATCATCATCAATGGTCAGCCAATATGGGCCACCATGGGGGGTGAAATTGCGAGGCAGGACCTAAAGTTTGAGGGCAAGCTATGGTTAGAATTTGTATGCTACCGTATCATGCCATCCAAAAATAATCTACGGGTAAACCTTAAGGCGTCTATTCTCATTGCTTGCATCATGTCAAGGGTGCCAATAAATATTGGTGAAGTAGTGTCCACCCAAATAAAGAGAAAGGATAAACACCAAGGCCTCACTATTTTCATGACCCGAACACAGGCTCGGATCGAGACATGGGACAAGAAACCCCGAGAGGCTCCAAGTCGACCCATAGCATGAACATAACATCTAACTCATCCATATAAAATGGAAGATCAACATAATTAACATAAAGGAAGTCTAAACATAACATAACATCAGAATACATACACAAGTCTAGAACTTATTACAAACTTGTCTGAAAAGCCTCTAATACTGACGAGTTGATGGGAAAAGACTCCAACTAACTCACTATAGTCTGAAAACTAAAAATACGAAATATAACTGATATGAAGGGCCCTCGAATGATGAGGACTCACCAACTGAGACTGGGAAAAGCAAACTATGAAAATCTAACTAGTGGTGGGACTGAGCCTGGATATCGGGGCGTGTATCATGAAACGATACAACATAGAGCATGCAGTCAGTATGTGGAATGTATCGATTATACAAGGTAAGTAAGACCACTAAGTATAAATAAGATCAATAACATGCATAATATAAAAACATAATCAAAATAAGAATCTGAGAGTAGGGCTTGCATGCTATTTTCTGAAATCATGATTTGAACATAACTGAACGTCATAACTGAATTGAATGATCCAAAGTTGAAAACTGATAATCATAAGTAACATTAAACAATGGGTCAAACCTGCTGAAAACATAATATCATGACTAATGAACATGCATAACTGAAATTATGAGGAACAATGGGAGACTCGTCATATAACTAACATTACCACGATAGAGCTTATGTGGTCCTGACTATCACACTCAAGAGACCAGAGCCGTCCAAAACCTTGCCAAGGATAAGGACGCTAGCATGATATCGATATCAAGTTGAAGGCCCCTTGGGGGCAAGGAAAGCTCACAAGGGAGATCCCAAATAATCTAAACATATCTATGTTGGTGCGTAGTTCTGAGGCGTAGGGTTGACTAACCCTTAGCCTACTCGATGCTAGACACTACTCCGAAAAATATGCATATTCTCTCCATCATTTTTCAACGAAGCTGACCATCGTTTAGTGACAAAGATGACTCATAACATACATGCATAAATCTGAATCATAACATGAGGAGCCTTGGCTCAAACCATACCACAAACTGAACGTAATTGGGAGTCTAGACTCCAAAACCATGTGGTAAGCTAATTAACATGAAATTATAAAACATACTCGATTATATGGGCTTGCCCAATAATTAACATGCTTGAAATCAACTTGATCCACTTTGAAAACATGAACATAGACATGGGTAATTCGAAATCATACTTTCTTCATAAACATCTTATCATGCTTGTACACATACTTCAACTTTCATGAACTTTCATGAACTTTCATGGATGGGCATCATAATTTAAAAAACTTGAAAACATAATTTATAATTGAAAACATTGTAAAATCTTCCCATTAATCATAATTCAACATTCAAAACATGCTTAGATCATACCCATGATTGAAAGTTAGATAATTCACACATTAGGTAAAACCCCCATAGATTCATCAATAAAATTTCATGAATTGAGAGAGAATTTGGCATGGATGTGAACCATTACACCCATTCATAGCCTTACATACCTGAAGAGATCTAATTTCGCAACTTCCTTGACTGCCCAATGAGAATTGAGGAAGAACTTTGAAGAACTAGGCTTCATCATCACTCAAACCTCTAAGCTTGTATGCATGAATTAGGATAGGCTTAGAATGACTTTAACAATCTTAAATCATACTATTCTGAGCTTAAGACGACGTAGTATATGCCTTAGGAACTTAGGAATTACGGAAAAGCCCTTAATAAATTCGCAGATAAAAACACACTGCCAGTCCCCACGAGGGAATGCATGACTCGTGATCCGCCAGTCGTTGCCTGTACTACCAAAAACCTTCTGAGGGTCACCACGAGGGATACCACGACTCGTTGTGTACCCGACGATTTATGGTGACCAACCCGTTACCACCACTTCCGGAAACTTCTCATCTTTCAAGCATCCCTTGGCCACGGCTAATCTAACGACTCGTGGTCACACCCGTAGTCACAAAAAGTCCTAAATTTTCAACCAAGTCCCAAACTTTTCCGCTGTGTCACTTAGCGACTCGTGGGGTTCCTGATGGGTCATGGGACGACTCGTCCTATGACCTGATGCAGAAATTTTTGTTTTTTTTATTTTAGCTCTCGGGTCTGATCTTAGGATTTTTGGGGTATTACAATATCTCCCCGTTAGGAACATTCATCCTCAAATGTTGAAAATCATACTGAAAAGCAGAGAAATGCAATCATCATACTCAAATACTGAACATACATGCTGAAAACTGACGGAGTGATTGACTCCAAATTCAACTACATGATTGAACTGAATTCCTGAATCACACATACATTCATTGACATGAAAGAAACTGGGGCACATGAGCTGAACATGAAATTGAATAGAGTACTAAGGAGGAAACTGATACCTCAAGCTGAAACTGAGTTGAAAGGGAATAAATACGGATATTTAGCCATCATATCTGCTTCGGCTTCCCGCGTAACTCCGTCAACATGCTGATTCCTCCATAAAACCTTGACTGAATCTACATCTTTGTTTCTTAGCTTTCGAACCTGACGATCCAATATCTCCATCAGAACCTCCTCGTAACTAAGGTTGTCCTTCACACCGACATTGTCCATCGGGACAATCAGAGTTAGATCACCCAAACACTTCTTTAAGAGTGATACAGTGAAAACTGGATGGAATGAAGCTAATTCTGAGCGAAACTCCAACTCATATGCTACCTTGCCAACCCGTTTCATAATCTAGTATGGGCCAGCATAACGGGGACCGAGTTTCCCTTTCTCACCGAGCCTCATCATTCCCTTCATGGGGGATACCTTTAAAAACATCCAAATAATTAACTTGAAACTCAAGATCCCTCCTTCTTACATCTGCGTAGGACTTTTGGCGACTCTAAGCTGTTTTCAACCTGTACTTAGGAGCTGAACTTTCTCCATGGCCTCATGGACTGAATCTGGACTTATCACCGCAGCTGACTTCAAACCAACCAATAGGCGATCTACATCTCTGCCCATAGAGAGCCTCAAACAGAGCCATCTGAATGCTGGAATGGTAGTTGTTGTTATAGGCAAACTAAATAAGAGGCAAATGATCATCCCAACTACCCTTGGAATCAATCACACACGCTCTTAACATATCCTCAAGAGTCTGAATAGTCCGCTCCGCCTGACCATCTGTTTGCGGGTGAAATGTTGTGCTAAGCTTGACCTAAGTACCAAGTCCCTTTTGAAATGATCTCTAAAATTGGGAGGCAAACTGAGTACCTCTATCTGGTATATTGGACAAGGTCGCTCCATGCAGCCGAACTATCTCTCAAATGTACAACTTAGCATAATCCTTCGCTGAATTAGTGGTTTTGACCGGTAAGGAATGAGCTACTATAGTCAACCTGTCCATAACCACCCAAATGGAGTAATACTACCGATGAGTGCGAGGCAACCCTGTGATGAAGTCCATATTGATCTCCTCCCACTTCCAAGTAAGAATGGTAATATCCTAGAGCACACCTCTAGGTCTTTGGTGCTCAACCTTCACCTGTTGATAATTCGAACACTTAGCCACAAATTCTGCTATGTCCTTCTTCATGCCATTCCACCAATATACTTCCCATAGGTCATAGTACATCTTGGTGGAACCTAGATGTATAGAGTATCTGGAACCATGAGCTTCATGCACAATCCGTTCTCTCAAATTATCAACATCCGAAACACACAAACGACCTTGATATCGAAGCACAACATCTCCTCCTTTGGAGAAGACCTCTACTTTCTAATTCTAAATGGCTTTATTCAACTTCACCAAAATAGGATCCTCGTCTTACCTATCCTTAACATCAATCACGAAGAATGATTTGACCCATTTTGCATAATAACACCACCATCGGTATAGTCAACCAAATGAACTCCCAACCATGCAAGCCGATGCACATCCTTCACTAGCTCCTTTCTCCTTTCATCTACATGGGATACACTCTCCATAAAAATCCTACTAAGAGCGTCTGCTACCACATTAGCCTTACCAGGATGGTAAAGGACTCTCGTATCATAATCCTTGAGTAACTCCAACCACCTCCTTTGAGGTAGATTTAGATCCTTTTGAGTAATAAGCTTTTGTGGTCCGTAAACACATCTACATGTACCCCGTATAGATAGTGTCTCCAAATCTTCAAGAAAAATACGACAGTCGCCAATTCGAGATCATAAGTCGGGTAATTCTTTTCATGAACCTTTAGCTTCCTGGAAGCATGTGCTATAACCTTACCATGATACATCAATACACAACCAAGGCCGATCCTCGAAGCGTCGCAATATACCACAAACCCATCGGTACCCTTAGGCAGGGTCAACACCAGTGCTGAGGTGAGTCGAGTCTTCAACTCTTGGAAGCTCTTCTCACAAGCCTCTGACCATTGAAACTTCACTTTCTTCTGGGTCATTTTGGTCAACGATGCTGCAATGGATGAGAATCCCTCATCAAATCTCCGATAGTAAGTAGCTAAACCAAAGAAACTCCTAATATCTGAAGGATTCACTGGTCTAGGCCAATTCTTCACCTCTTCTATCTTTTGAGAGACCACCTGAACACCCTCACTTGGCACCACATGGACCAAAAATGCCAACGAACTCAACCAAAACTCACATTTGCTAAAGTTAGCGTATAACTGGCGATCCTTGAGAGTCTCTAGCACCACCCTTAAATGAGCGGCATGCTCCTCCTCGCTCCGACAATATATGAGAATATCATCTATGAACATAATCATGAACATATCCAAGTATGTCTTGAACACCCTGTTCATCAAACCCATAAAAGCTACAGGAGCATTTGTTAGTCCAAAAGACATAACTACAAACTCATAGTGACCATATCGAGTCCTGAAGTCTGTCTTCGGGATGTCACTCTCCTGAACCCTGAGCTGATGGTATCCGGATCTGAGATATATCTTTGAAAAACACTTACCACCCTGAAAATGGTCAAACAAATCATCAATCCTAGGAAGAGGCTACCTGTTCTTTATGGTAACTTTGTTTAAATGCCTATAATTAATGCACATACAAAGAGAACCATCTTTCTTGTGGAGGAAGAGAACTGGTGCACCCCATGGTGATTTTCTAGGTCTGATGAAACCCTTGTCTAAAAGGTCTTTCAATTACACCTTCAACTCCTTTATCTTGGCTAGAGCCATTCTATAAGGATGAATATATATAGGTTGCGTATCGAGAAGGAGGTCAATACCAAAATCAATCTTCCTCTTGGGAGGGATTCCCGGTAGATCATCTGGGAACATTTCTAGGTACTCACACACTATAGGGACTGACTTTATAGTCAAGGTTTTGGATGTAGCATCCTTAACCCTAACTAGATGGTACATGCACCCTTTAGAAATCATCTTTCTAGCCTTAAGGTAGGAAATGAAGTGACCTACAGGCACAACTGAACTACCCTTCCACTGTAGGATTGGTTCACCTAGAAATCTAAACTCTACCGCACGGATTCTAGAATTGACTGAGGCACAACATGCAAACAACCAATCCATGCCAAGGATAACATCAAAATTGATCATGTCTAACTCTACTAAATCTGCTGAGGTGACTTTCTGAAGGACTGTGATAGGGCAATTTCAAGCTATAACTGAATTGCCAACTGGAGTAGAGACTGAAAAGGGTTCTGATAAGATTTCAGGATTGATTTTGAAACTACTAGCAACATAGGGCGTCACAAAAGTCAAAGTATCCCTCGAATCTAATAATGCATATACATCAAGGTGGAATACTCATAACATACCCGTGACTACATCTAGGGAGACCTCCTACTCTTGACGTGATGTTAGAGCATAGAATCTATTCTGACGCTGACCACCACCCCCACTAGTAGATGCCTCCTGCTAAGCTGGGTATGCTCGTGGAGCTGCTGAAATAGAAGCTGGGCCTCAGCCCCTATCATGGCCCTGTCTAGCTGCTGGGCAATCTCTAAGTGTATGTCTGGGCTTCCCGCACTTGAAATAAGCACCTAGACCTGCTAAAAACTGACCCACATGTCTCTAGCCACATCGTCTACACTTTGGAGGGATGTTCTCTGCGGGTCTACTACTCTGGCCTCTAGGGCCTGATGTTCGTCCCCTCTAATCGCGCCTGGATCTGGATAGCTCACTCATAGATGAAGGCACTGGGGATGAAGATCTCTGATGGTACTACTGATGGTGCCCACTAGGTCTCTGTTGGGAGAATTCGAAGCTATCAGTCCTAGCCCTTTTGGCCTCTCTCTCCCACTCACTCATCTGCACCGTCTCTACCTGCAGGGCGTACAGGACGATCTAAGCAAAGTCAATATCCTGATGAAGCAGCACGGTCTGGCAATCCTTGACTAGGTAGTCCACTACCCATACACAAACTGGCTCACTCAGGCCCTCTGATCTGACACCATCTCAGGTGCATACTTGGACAAGCTTGTGAAATCCAAGGCATACTCTTGAACTGTTATCTTGTCTTGCTTTAGGTTCACAAACTCAGCTGCTTTGATCTCTCTCATCTTTTGAGGGAAGAATCAATCCAAAAAAGCAGCATGAAACTCATCCCAACTAATAGGGCCTGCTCCAACTACCCTACTATCCTTCCATTGCTTGAACCAAATGTGCGCAACCCCCTTCAACTGATATGAGGCTAAATCGGTGCACTCCTACCTAGTTAACCCATAATCCTGGTGATCTTCAGAACCTCATCGATAAACTCATATGGATCCTCATCCACCTTTGACCAAAGGAACTCCGGAGGGTTCATCCTAAAAAATTCTCTAACTCTTTTCGCCGTTGCACTCTCATTATAAGGGACATGCGCTATCGCCTACTGACTGACCTGGGCGGTCAACGCCTGAGCTAACATTCGTATGGCTGCCTTGAACTCAGAGTGGGTAACTGGCTCGGATACGTGCTCCTCATGGACTGGTGGGACCTACTGGTGCCCGTATCCATTTCCATTCTCATGGCCATTCCCATTTTCATTTCTCCTTACATTAACTCTCTGGGGAGGCATATTTTGCAAACGTGTATAGCATGAGTTAGAAGTATAGAGAGACCTTTCATCGCATGACATAGATCATTAAAGAAGAAAACATTTCCTAAACGTCTTGTAGCCTCTTTGTCATAAGTGCGGCGTGCTTCACACCCATGAACTACATAATGTGGCTTTAAGACTCCCTAGGACACTTCAAAACCTAATGCTCTGATACAAAGTTTTACACGACCCGAACATAGGCCCTGATCGAGACACGGGACAAGAAACCCCGAGAGGCTCCAAGTCGACCCATGGGATGAATATAATATCTAACTCATCCAAATAAAATGGAAGACCAGCATAATTAACATAGCAGAAGATTGAACATAACATAACATTGGAATACATACTTAAATCTAGAGATGAATACATACATTGTTTGAAAAGCCTCTAATACTGACAAGTTAATGGGACAAGACCCCAGCTAACTCACTATAGTATGAAAATTGAAAATACGAAATATAACTAATAAGAAGGACCCTCGAAAGATGAGGAATCACCAATTGAGACTGGGAAAAGCTAACTCCGGAAATCTGACTAGAGGGGGGACTGATCTTGGATATCGGAGCTTGTATCATGAAACGATACAACATAGAGTATGCGGTCAGTATGTGGAGTGTACCCTGTATGGAAGGTAAGTAAAACTGCTAAGTAAGTAAGATCATTAAACATGCATAATGTAAAACATAATCAAGATAAGATTTTGAGAGTAGGGCTTGCATGTTATTTTCTGAAATCATGATTTGAATATAAATGAACGTCATAACTGAATCAATGACCCAAACCTGAAAACTGATAATCATAAGTAAAACTGAACATTGGGTCAAACCTGCTGAAAAACATAATATCATGACTGATGAACATGCATAACTGAAATCACGAGGAACAATGGGAGACTCATCATATAACCGACATTACCACAATAGAGCTTATGTGGTCCCGACTATCACACTCAAGTGAGCAGAGCCATCCAAAATCTTGCCAGGGCTAAGGACTCCACCATGATATCGATATCAAGTTGAAAGCCCCTTGGGGGTAGGGGAAGCTCACAAAGGAGATCCCAAATAATCTGAACATACCTACATTTGGCACATAGTTCTGAGGCATAGGATTGGTTGACCCTTAGCCTACTCGGTGCTAGACACTACTCCTAAAAACATCTATATGCTCTCGATTATTTTTCACCGAAGCTGACCATTGTCTAGGGACAAAGCTGACTGATAACATACATGCATAAATCTGAATCATAACATGAGGAGTCTTGGCTCATACCATACCACAAGCTAAACATAATTGGGAGTATAGACTCCAAAACCATGTGGTAAGCCCCTTAACATGAAATTGTAAAACATACATGATCATATGGGCAGATAAAGTCAAAAATACACTCCTCTTTTGTGAAATAGCATAAACGATCATTGCATCAAAACAAATATCCCAACGGATGTCAGGGCTGAATCCCACAGAGAATCGAGTCGACAATTGAAGAGCTATAAATTAATTCAAGCTAGAATGCATAGTTGTTCCACATTTGAAAAGTAAAATTTAGGGAAATTAAGGGAATAACTATATAATTCTAAACTACGATTAATTGGGGGGAATTCCAATTGAGGCAACCACAAGTGATATGGCTAGGGGCATTCTATAGATGAAATCACAACTAAATTGGGAATTTCTTCAATACCTTAGACCCATACTTAGCATAGATAGCAGCGGATAATTCACATTCTCTTGTTTTGCAACCATAAGAATGTTTATGCCTTGGATTCTTTCAAACCTCAAAGCCAATTCAAGTAATCAACCACACAATCTTGAGGAAGGACTAAATATTTCTATCCTTGACCTTCAATGGAGTGAAAATGTGGGTTTTAACTATCTCTAGCTTAATCTCACACACAAATTATAACACCCCGGATAATTTGAGTGATAAAATTATGCTTTAATGGTAGGATTAAGAGTACATAATAGGCTAATAAGGAAGTTTTATGAGTTATTTGAATCACTCTATGATTATATTTAATATTATACATTTATCAAGTTGTGGAATAAAATTCAAAAAAAAGTTATCGCAAAATTTCCATCTTGAGATTCCTTGAAATTTAGGTCAAATGTATCGAAGTGTTTCTCCCAATATATAAGGATATAGTGGGTTTGAGACCTATAAAATTAAATATCTATGAGTTTAGTTTTCATCGCATCAAACCGTTTTCCAATCCGACTTTGGAGTAGAGAGATATTCGCGATTTTGCGAGACCGCGCAAGCAGGCACCTCACAAGGTCTTAAGGTGGTGGAGAACTATAAATAGCCCCTTGGTCGGTTGTTCTTCATCCAAATTCATTTCCAGAAAGTTTATTCATGTGAAACCTCTCTCTAACTCTCCATTAAGTGTTCTAAGTGTTCCTAAGGTAGGAAGCCATGGTTCAACATGATTTTTGTGTCGGGAAGTCAGATATCGCGTGTAGTCCATAGTTTGGAGTTTTTTCCGGCCTATTGGTGACTGTTTCGTGGTAAAGATGTTGGTAAGACGTCTTCCCTTTTTCTCCTTAGTGTTTAAAGTTGGTTATTTGTGTGTTCACCTCGAAATGTTGTTGTCTCGGAGTTTCTACCATTGAATTCCTATGAATCTCTTCGGGTAAGCTTCATTTGTCTTGTTTTATTGTTGAGCTGTGCTGGCTGCATTTTGGAAGAATTTTGGACTGCCTTTAGGTATTAGGTTCGTGGTGTTGAAGGCTCCAGTTCAGCTAGTCTTGAAGCAAAGGTATGTTAGGCTCGTCCCTCCTTTGTCGACATGAACTCCATAGCTGTTGTCGTTTGTGGTAACAAGTTTGTTGGTTGTTTTGTGATGGATTGTGTTGTTTCTATTATTGAACTCTTGTTCTTCTATTTATATGGTGATAAAGGTGTGTATAAGGTGCTGGTTTGGTTGGTGGCTCAGGCTTGAGTGTGGAGAATCGTAGTCATGGCAAATTGTTAGGCTCATGTCGAGAGGCCGTGTGTGAGGCGTGTGGTTCTTGTAGCAAGTTGTGGAATGTTTGAGTGAATAAGATTAGGTGATCATGTTGACAAGTGAATGAGGGATTATAGGGGTTAAGGTCAATGGTTGTGATGATCTTTTGTTATATTTGAATCGATGATCGTTTCGACCGTGTCGAGGGCATATGACGGTCGTGGTGACACTTGGGCTGATTTGGTCGTGTCTCTTGATGTTAGTGGTAATTATAGTGGAATGTGGGCTGTTTTTAAAGCTTGAGGATAGACTTGTTAGGATAGTAGTCCTTATCTTGGTTAGTGGCTTGTCGGTGGACGGCTAGACGTGAAAGAATAGTATTGTGTTGTAATAGTCGGGTTGTGGGGTTTGAGAGCCGATTCTGGGTTATTGGAGCATGTATTATTGTTGTTGTTGATTGTGTGTGTGTTATGTTTGAGTCCTTGTGACTTTTGGATACCCGATGCACGAGAGTTGTTCAGGCTAGGGATCGAGCCCGAGGTTCCTTTTGTCTTGTGGATACCCAATGCACGAGAGTGTTTCCGACCGAGGAGTTGAGCCCAAGGAGTGATATGAACTACGGGGTTGAGAATGATGTCCTATGTAGTGTTGAGTTGAGACATGATTTGGGATTGGTCCGATATGTCTGAGCCTTCCTGGGATCGCAATTGGTTCTCCTAGATGGATTGAGCTCCGTTAACTGTGCGCAGCCAAGAGAGCGTTCGAAAGTTCTTGATTGATGATGTTCACTAACTGGTTTTTACTTTTGATATGCTTGGCCTTATATTGTAATTGTTGCTCGTGTTATATGTTATCTGATAGTAGTCGATGCTAGATGTTAGCTGGTGTTAGCTGGAGGCCGTAGAGAGGTCTAGAGGTGATGATAGGTGAGCTATGTTGTCATGGTGCCACTGTCTTATTGTTTACTTTTAGACTTGTCAGGCTTATGGGGTCAGCTAGGATTTTTTTGTATGTTTGTACTTTCCAGGCTTATGGGGCTAGGTAGGTTTTATGTGTTTACTTAAGTTAAGTTATCCTTCAGCGATATCTGGTATATCTATTGATCTATAATCTGAGTCTTCTAGTTGTTTCTGTCTTTCATGCTTGGTACATTATTGTACTGATTCCCTAGCCGGGGCGCTGTACTCATGCCTGCAGTTGATGGTGGGCTGTTAGATCGAGTTCTTGGGTTCTGAGTGGAGTTCTAGCTGAGTTGGTGTGCTCTATGTGTTTCAGAGTCGCCAGGTGTTTGAGTTAAGGGTAGTTTGGGGCCCTGTCCCAATCATTAGATTACTAATATATTCATAGAGGCTCATAGACATTGTTGTGGTTTTAGTATGTTGTTATAGGCCAGGTGGGCCATGTTGTATAGTTGTTTTCCATTTCGTTTCCTTGACAACATATGGTATTTATTTATTTTGGTTGGTCAGGTGAGCCAGCTTCTGCCATAGTCTATCATCTTATTCTGATTTTATAGTTATTGTGTTGTCGAACCTCATAAGTTCTGGCTTTTGTTTTATGTTTGGGTGTCGTGTATACTCAAATTAGGGGTGGAACTAGGAGCCAGTCACGCCTCCCCGGGTTTGGTGTGTGACAGACATGGTATCAGAGCAGTTCGTCCTAGGGAGTCTATAAGCTGTGTCTAGTAGAGTCTTGTTAATGTGTGCATTGCACAGTGTACTTATAAATAGGAGGCTACAGGGCATTTAGGATTGTTACCCTTCTTTCTGGATCAAAATCGTGCGAGAAGTCAGATGCCACCGGAGTCGGGACCTGACTCACGTTTGTTGACTTTTGCTGGGATGCTTGTAACATGATGAATTATAGCTGGCTAGTGGCTAAACATGGCGGTGTTCGGTGCTTTGGTTAGGGGTTAAAAACCGACACGCAAGTGCACGCGGTCAAACAAGTAATAAAGTGGCTAAGTAAGCCAAGTATCGAACCAAGGAGATTCTGGATAAGTAAAAATTGCTCAAGTATACTATATTCTATCTTACTTCTATATATGCTGACAACAACGTAACCAAAAGTTAAATAATTGTTGTTTATAAATTATATACTAAAACTATTAACAAATATCTACTTTGAATTGAAACTATGGATATGAGCATGCCAAGGTTAAGAACATGTAATGAACTTGATTATAATCATAATTTTGTTAATCTTCTCTTCCTGTTTCTAGCCAAGAACATTAGCCAAGAGATTAAAACTCTCGTATTTAATCTCACTTAAGAATCATAAACCATCCGTCTATATTTCTGTGATCAAATGTAATTTATGACCTAGCAATACAATTCCGGTTCCTAAATTGACTAATACGGCTTTCAAGTATATTTCTATCAAGAAAGCACATCAAAACCCAATTTTCCCAAATCAAGTTAAGAACAATACCCTATTAATTCACAACTTTCCAATTTCGTGATCTCTCGAGTGAAATCGGACTTTTTAGATGTACATTAATGTCGGCCACACACTAATGCAGTAGAAACAAGAATTAATAGAACAACATGGAAGAAGAAGATGAAAAACCATATAATTTAATAATCAAAATTCATCACCATTGTTCATAACCTCAGCAAGGAAGAGAATTAGCCACTCATTTGTGGATTAATCATCCTAAAACAAGTGTTAATCATACAAACAATTGATTGAAAGAAGAAAGAAAGAGAGAAAAACCCTTAGCTTTTTCGTCCCTCAACTGCCTGTAACCCACATCCTAGCTCCACCAAGTCTGAATTCTTAAAAATAAGCCTAAGTGTTCTATTTATACTAGTGGGAATTTTTCCCGGAATAACAAGCAACGTGTCACGGAGGGTAACGCGGAGCACTGCCTCCGTGACACGGCGTGGACGCGGACCCTTTCTGGAAATTTAGGGTCCAGGAATAAAGCTTCAACGTGGCACGGCAGGCAACGCGGAGGCTTGCCTCCGTGCCACGGAGCTGTCGTGAGGCTCCACTGGAAATTGGCAAATTATTCACCCTCCAGGCATTGTGCATCCGCGATGGTAGCGTGACACGGCTCCATCGCGGAGCCCCTTTAATTGGTGCAGTCCAATGCCTTTTTTGTGCTCGAATCCAAGTCCAACTCCGATATTGTTCCAACATGCATTTTAGCTCCTCAAAATCATATTCTACCTACAAAACAATGCTAATCATGTTGGTTAGTATAAATTCACATTTTATTACCAAGTACATGAAAATCTGTACACATTGCACAATAAACAAGGCGAAAATGATACGTTTGAGTATCACTTGGGCATATAAATCTTCCCAAGATCACTTACCCCACACTTAAATCCTTGTTCGACCTCAGACAACAAATACACAATTCATGCAAATTACATCCCAACCTTCGCCACTATGGTGCGACAATTTACGCTACGGTCATACCGATCATTCAATATTGTAAATCATCAAGAAAACATGCATGGTCTTACAATGCAATGACCTTTAATACATCAAGACTTCCTAGACTTTAAGAATCGACCCTCAATATCGGCAAACTCATGCAAATCAGCTAATCAAGATATCCGACACGAACATCAATCTTTCATCAAGCATGTGCCCTCACAACTCAAGAGAATCTTCCCCTTTTTGTTCATGTGACACACAAACATTCAAGTAGGGGCATGTAAAAATTAATTTCACTGTCTCTCCCAAAAGAATTCACATGCATCATGTCATGACCCATAGGCTTGCCCTTAGTGTATTACTCCACTAATATAAAGAAATGCAATGTAAGATCACATAGGACTTTAATGGGTTGTAATGGAAGCTATGGAACTAGTATATATTGGATCAGCCAATAATAGTCACTAGCATCCTTAAGCGCCTTTTCAACACATTCCCATCAACTCATGGACATTGTTTCTCTCTTTTCTTTTTTTTTTCATCATCCATTTCATGCTGGTTTACTTTCGTATGGCCCATTTCACCAAACACACTTGACACGACAACAAAGGTTTTTCATGCACCTTCATTATCATTTAATTATAACAAGTGCACCCTCCACCTTTTTCTTTTCTTTCCTCACTCTGCTTTTCTTTTTCTTTCCACTATTCTAACTCTTTGACACTATGGGAAAAATTTTTCTGTTCTTCTTAAGCGCTTAAGAGTTTTGTATAGACTTTACGGCTAATGAAAAGAAGGAATTAAGCTCAGTTTATACAATTTTGGACAAAAGAAAGAAATAATCGGCTAAAGGCTCAACGGGCTGACTAGGGTATACAATCACATAAAAAGGTAGTGTATGACAAGAAAAAAATAGAAACTCTCGGTTAAAACAAAGAAATGCCTACATCCTTTCCAACACTACACCTCCTTCATTTCATTTTGTACACACACCAGGCAAGTTCTAGACACTTCACAATAGCATGGAATAACAATACCTCACTTCACACTTTATGCACATGCTCGATTTAAGATGCATTCACAGACTCTTTAATTAGCCAATTACATGAATTCAAAATTTAAGCCTCAATCACACCGAATCAAATTCTACAGCCAAGGTAACTCAACATATTTACAAAATTGCATGCTTTCATCCGAATCACTTTTACATTTTGAATATCAGTTACAACACGCAACCATAATTTCACAACCATATAGTAACTACATGTTCCGTGATGCAATCCACCAAAGAAAAAAACTGAAAATAAATTAAAATCACTACTCCTACCGACTACATTTCCCTTAAGACGGTCGTCATCCATCCATCATAGGGAACGGTCACTAACTATGACGTCAGTTCAATGGGACTATTCTCGGTAAAAGAACCGAAAATAAACTTCGAGAAACCCAAAAATAAAAATTGAAAAAATTTTCAAACATCGATCATTTCGATGGAAAAAATATTTACAAAATATTTTAAATATGAACAAAATATTTTCGCAAAATTTTAAAAATATCGATCATTTAGATAGAGAAAAAAAACATAAGAAAATATTTACAAAAATTTTTACAGACTTAGCTGGCAAACCACAACATTTCACAACACACATCATCAATTACCACAAATATATACAGATACAAACCAGTTTGCACTTCACAAACAAAGGGAAACATAAACATACAAAACAAAACAAAACAAAGGAAAAACATACAGCAAACCAGCCCAGCCCCAGCATCTAACTACTCCACACCCCACACTTAAATCGAACACTGTCCCCAGTGTTCACAAAAATTTACAATCACACAAAATTTGGGTGGTGGAACTCCCTGATCAGTCGAAATATTTGACTTCTTCATCCGGTGTTGCTGCCTCATCGCCCATGTCCGAGTCACCTCCATCGTCGGTATCGGACTCCACATCGGAGTCCTCCCGACGTGTCTCCTCGTCCGTGAGGACATCATCGTCGTGGGCTCTACAAAGGCTGGCCCCACTTGGCATAGAGCCCTGGCGTTTTCACCAAATGGGTAATCCAGCTCGAGCTGCCATAATTCCTCCTCCGTGGCTGGTCTCCCACCAATCCGAAGCTGGAGCGTTTGCATACCAAACATCCGTGCCATGTACTGGTCATCACGAGCATGTCGCTCGCCAAGTGTCAGCACTGGCCCGTGTGTGGTGTCGGGGGACTTAGTTTTGGTCACGTCAAGGGCCCTCCGCTCCAACTGCGGGATGTAGTCCAAAGCCTCTTCCTCGACGTCGAGGCCCTGGAGAAAGGTGGTGATAAGTCCGCCGAACCCATACCTGTGGCCCTGGTGTAGTCGGGCTCTCTTCATGGCGGATATGATGACCGCCCCAACATTAATCTCTAGCCTTTTCATCAGGGCATACACCAGGCAGACACGGTCCTGGGTCACATCAGACATGTGCACCCCTGGGATTAAGCACGAATAGACTATCTTCAGCCATATTCTGGCCTCCCTGTTCATTTGAGAATACGGCAGAGTCTGGTGGTAACCCCTCTCCTTATGTCTGCTCCATATGGCTGTGGATCGAGCCCCACACAATGTGCGTCTGATATCAGCATATGGTGGGGTGATGTTCAGCTGGCGGAGAACGTGGGCGTCTGTGTCCCGCGCTCCAATGATGGCATTTAATTTCTGGGGTTCCAGAGTGACAATCTGCCCTCTGATCTTGATTATGTGGCTCCTGATTGCCGGGTTCCAATTTGCATAGAACTCCCGGACTAGATGTAGGTTGCATTCCTTGGGCTCCTGAAATATGAAGCTGAGCCCAGCTGCCTCGATCCGTTGCACTATGCGGGGGAACTCCTGTGCTAGTGGTTCCTGTGCAATATGCTCCTCGGGGAAGTATTTGTTTTCCTTGTGTTTGGTGTACCACTTCTTCCCTTCATCGGTTACCCACCTCGTTCCGTACTGGCGTCGTTGGCCGCCCGGAACTGCTGGTGCAGCTGGGACTGTTGTGCCCAGTCTATGTCGTTTTCTCCCGGTGCCTGAAGTAGATGCACCCTTACCCTTATCCTGGCTACTTGCCATTGTACCTGTCAACACAAATAAACAAGCGCAATGTCAAGCTAAATGCATATTAGCTTCGGCTAAGGTCGGGTTAAGCTAAGTTTACCCCACACTTAGTCCTTAGATACGGTTACGATACTACGACAAGGATCACTTTATTTACACCAAAAACAAACAACTATACAATTTCTGCGTAGTGCGTTCGCAAAGAAAATTCCGACGGTATACTTTAGCGTACTACTCAGACTTCATACAGCTAATCCCAATAACTACCATCTTAAGCAATTCAACCATCGCACTTAGCAAAGAAAACAACAAAACAAAATCAACAACAGACATTTTATATATACATATGAACCTATATAATCAACCCAATTTGAACAATTTTCAACATTTTCCCAAAGTCCTCGAGAATTCGTCGTCTATTACATTCAAACAATATTTACAACGACTTATCTCAATTCACAAGCATACCCCGGCATATAATTCACCAATTTACCAAGTTACCCATCTCGATTTCAACAACCCAAGCCCTAGAATTGAATTTCACAATCAAATTCGAATCATTCACGCAATCGACAAGTTCAAATGCTCATTACAACATTCCGAACATTTATCAATCAAAGAATAACTCAATTTCATGCTAAATTTCTACTTAGGGTGATTTATCTCACCTCCCATGCTCAAATTCGACTAAAATCGACAAAAACTTGAGAGAGAATAGGAAAACATACCTCATAGTTGAAAAACCGAAGAGAACTCGATAAATTCTTTGCTTAATACCGTGGCACGTTGATGGGAGAGGGAAATTTGGGTGTTTGGTCGCGGAGAAGTGTACAAAATAAGGGGAAAAGGGGTTTTTCGGGGTTTAAAATGAAGAAAAACACGCGGGTCACCCGGCAACCCGGTGTGACCCATCACAAATTATAGGGCAACGTGTCACGGAGTGCATCGCGGTGCACTGCCTCCGTGACACGGAGCCATCGCGATGGCTCACTGGAATTTTTTTAAAAATTCCAGATTAAACCTCAACGTGTCACGGAGGGTAACGCGGACGTCCTCCTCCGTGACACGGAGCCATCGCCCCAGCTCACTGTCTCTTCATTTTATTCATTTTTTCATACCTTGCCTTTTCCTTCACGATTCCGTGCACATTTTTCTCCGTTTGACCTGCCAATCACCTCACTAGACAAAATTGGTTAGATTAATAGATTTCACTACTAAAATGAAAAATACTAACTAAAACGAAAAATTTGTACTAAATCAAGAAAAAGAAAATTAAAATAAAATCTAATTACACTTTACAAAATAAAAGAAAAAAATATATTTTTCACGGGTTGCCTCCCGTGCAGCGCCTGATTTACCGTCGCGGCTCGACGTCCTTTATGCTCAATTGTCCACTAGGGTGATGGACGATTTCTCACGATCATTGTCCTCCCCCCAGTAGTGCTTACATCTCTGCCCATTTACCAAGAACGTAGCACTCCGATCTTCTTGCCACAATTCTACCGCCCCGTGAGGGGTCATTCTTACCACTTCAAATGGTCCCGACCATTTAGACCTCAGCTTTCCGGGAAACAACTTCAATCTTGAGTTGAAGAGCAAAACTTTCTGTCCCGGCTCGAAAATGCGATGCACCACATGCTTATCATGCCATCTTTTGGTTCTTTCCTTGTAGTACTTAGCACTCTCATAGGCATGCCAGCGGAACTCATCAAGTTCACTAAGCTGCATTAGTCTCTTTTTGCCCTCCAGCTCTGAGTCCATATTTAGCTTTCTGACAGCCCAAAAAGCTCGGTGCTCTAATTCCACCGGGAGATGACATGCTTTGCCGTAGACCAATCAGTATGGTGAGGTTCCAATCGGTGTCTTATAAGTAGTTCGGTAAGCCCACAACGCATCATCGAGTTTGCTTGACCAATCATTCCGTTGTGTATTCACCATTTTCTGAAGAATCTGCTTCACCTCCCTATTTGACACCCCTACTTGCCCACTTGTTTGGGGGTGATATGCTGTTGCCACTTTATGGCGCACCCCATACTTGGCTAGTAATTTCTTGAAACTTGCATTGACAAAATGAGCCCCTCCATCACTTATAATTGCTAGGGGTGTCCCGAACCTTGTAAGGATGTGTTTTTTCACAAACTTCATTACTACCTTGTTGTCATTTCTGGGGCAAGCTATTGCTTCCACCCATTTTGATACATAATCTATAGCCACCAAGATGTAACGATTACCAAATGACGGTGGGAATGGGCCCATGAAGTCAATGCCCCATACATCAAAGGGCTCAACTTCCAGTATATTCTGCAAAGGCATCTCTTGTCTTCTGCCGATTGATCCTGTACGCTGACATCTATCACATATTTTGACATACGCCATAGAGTCTCTGAATAGTGTTGGCCAAAAGAAACCTGACTGTAGAACCTTGTGCGCTGTTCTCTCGCCTCCGTGATGCCCTCCATACAACGAAGAATGGCAGACCCTCAACACTTCTGCTATCTGACTCTCTGGGATGCATCTTCTCATCACCTGATCTGGTCCCTGTTTGAACAAATATGGCTCATCCCATACATAATGCCGGCTGTCATGCCTCAATTTCCTTCTTTGCTGATCTGTTGCCTCAGGTGGGTAGACTCCGCTCACTAGCAAGTTGACTATGTCTGCATACCAGGGAACTTTAGCTTCTCCCACTGCCAAGAGTTGCTCATCGGGGAATTCTTCATTTATGTGATCACTCTCCATCATATGAGACTGACTTTCTAGTCGTGATAGGTGATTTGCTACTTGGTTCTCGCTCCCCTTTCTGTCTCTGATTTCAAGGTCGAACTCCTGCAACAATAAGATCCATCTAATCAATCTGGGCTTAGCATCCTTCTTGTTGAATAGGTACCGAATGGCTGCATGATCGGTGTACACCACAACTTTCGAACCCACCAAATAAGACCTGAATTTGTCAAATGCAAACACCAAGGCTAGCATCTCTTTCTCTATGACTGTGTAATTGCTTTGGGCTGTATTTAGTGTTTTGCTTGCATAATAAATAGAATGGAAAATTCTATTTTTTCTTTGTCCCAATACGGCTCCCACAGCCACATCACTGGCATCACACATCAGCTCAAATGGTTGTTCCCAATCAGGAGAAGTAAGTATAGGTGCTTCTATCAATTTCTGCTTCAACTTTTCAAATGCTGTAACACACTCATCATTCAACTCGAACTTCACCTCTTTTTCTAGCAATCTGCATAGTGGTCTAGAAATGTTGGAAAAGTTTTTGATGAATCGTCTATAGAATCCTGCATGCCCCAGAAAACTGCACACACCTTTCACTGACACTGGTGGTGGCAACTTTTCAATAACCTCGATCTTAGCACGATCGACTTCCAACCCCTTTTTGGATACTTTGTGACCAAGGACAATACCCTCCTTCACTAAGAAGTGGCATTTATCCCAGTTTAATACAAGGTTGGATTCTTCACATCGAGCCAGCACCCTGTCAAGATTCTGCAAACAAGTAGCAAATGAATTACCGAAAACAGAAAAATCATCCATAAATACCTCAACAAAATCCTCAACCATGTCATGGAAAATAGCCATCATGCATCTCTGGAATGTGGCGGGTGCGTTGCATAACCCAAACGGCATCCGCCTGAAAGCATATGTCCCATAAGGACAGGTGAAAGTAGTCTTCTCTTGATCCTCCGGCGCTATGGCTATTTGGTTATAACCAGAGTACCCATCAAGGAAGCAATAATATTCCTGTCCTGCCAACCTATCAAGTATTTGATCAATAAAAGGGATGGGGTAATGATCTTTCCTTGTGGCTTCGTTCAACTTTCTGTAGTCCATACAAATCCGCCAACCTGTGACGGTTCGAGAAGGGATCAACTCATTTTTCTCGTTGGGGACTACAGTCATCCCCCCTTTCTTAGGAACACATTGAACGGGGCTAACCCATTCACTATCTGAAATTGGGTAGACCACCCCTGCATCAAGCCACTTGATTATTTCTTTCCTTACCACATCCTTCATTGCTGGATTAAGTCTCCGTTGCGGCTGAACGGTTGGTTTGGCTCCAGTCTCCATGAATATCCTATGTGTGCAGAAAGCTGGATTAATACCCTGAATGTCAGACATTTGCCAACCCATTGCTTTCTTCCTTTTTCTGAGGACACCCAATGCTGCCTTTTCCTGTGCCTCCGTTAAGTCTGCAGAGATGATAACTGGTAATGTCTCCCCCTCCCCCCAAAAGATATATTTTAGATGGGGAGGCAATTCTTTCAGCTCCAACTTCGGTGCCTCCTCAACGGATGGTTTCGGCAAAGGCTCTAGAGATCTCATCAATGACTGGAATTCCTGTCTCCTTGGATGATTAGGTGCTCCATTCAACAATTGGACCATTCCACACGCCTCTCTATCCCCAAAATGATCAGAATGTGTCAACGCTCTTTCCAATGGGTCTTGAGATTCAACAACCTGCCTAATTTCTTCATGTTCAACCACACTAATTTCCGAAAGCTCCTCATTTATAGCTGGCAGCTTCATGGCTTTTAACACATCAAATACCTCTACTTTGTCATGTGCTCGCATTGTAAGTTGACCCGCAGCTACGTCAATTAATGCTTTCCCGGTTGCCAAGAAGGGTCGTCCCAAAATAAATGGGACTTCAGCATCTGGTTCAAAATCCAGAATAATAAAATCTATTGGAAAAATGAGGGATCCCACTTGCACAAGCACATCCTCAACAATGCCATCCGGCCTAGCTAAGGATCTGTCTGCTAACTGCAAGATTATGGTTGTAGGTCTAGGACTCCCCAGACCTAACTTTCTGAATACCGAAGATGGCATCAGATTTATGCTCGCCCCTAAGTCACACAATCCACGAGCTCGGATACTCTGCCCAATAGTAAGCTGGATAGTAAAACTTCCAGGGTCTTTTAGCTTCGTGGGCAGTCTATTTTGGATTCGGGAAGTGCATTCCTCCGTCAAAGCTACCGTGGCATACTCAGTTAAACGACTTTTGTTGGCCACGATGTCTTTAATATATTTGGCATATTTTGGCACTCCCTGCAAGACATCAACAAGAGGTAAATTAACATGTACCTGTTTAAGCACCTCCATAAATTTCTTGAAACACGCCTCCTCTTTGTGTTTCTTGAGTCGTTAAGGGAACGGGGGTGGAGGTCTTTCTGATTCTGCTTCTTTGGTTTTCCCCCTATCCGAAGTTTGCTCTCCCTCAACATCTGCTGCTCCTGACTTTTGAGGTGGTCTTTCTGGTTCCACCTCCTTCAGCTGCAAACCACTCCTTGTGGTCACTACATTCACCTGCTTCGGATTTGGATCTGTGTCGCTAGGCAGTCCTCCTCTGGGCCTTGTGTTTTGGGCACTCGTAAATTGCCCAAATTGATACTCAAGAGCCTTGGTCGCTAATTGATTATTTTTCACTTCGACTGCCAATTTAACATAGTCAGCCTGCAATTACGCCTGATTAGCGATCATGGTCTTGAACATCTCCTCAATGCTAGGTGATGGTGATGGAGGAGGGGCATTGTAATTTCTGAATTGAGATTGGTAGTTCTGTTGCCCTCCTTGATTTCTTGGCATCCCCTGACCCGAACTTTGGCCTTGTTGGTTGTTGCTACCCCATGAAAAATTTGGATGGTTCCTCCAATTTGAGTTGTAGCCGCTACCAAACTGCTGCTGATTTCTTTGTGCATTGCCCACAAAGTTAACAGAATTTGGGTTTGCTCCACAGCTCTCAGCTGAGTGCTCACTGCTGCCACACACTTCACACCACATTTGCTGGACCGCATTGACTGAAGTTGAAGGCTGGTTCAAATTCATGTCGCTGAAGTGGTTGTTCAATTGATTCTGCAAGGCAGCTATCTGTGCAGCGATAACTGTAAATCCATCCACTTCAAGCACTCCTACTGCTTTCCTTGCTCCACCTCGTGATGAATCAGCATTCCATTCTGGATTGCCCTGTGAAATCCGGTTTAGCAAAGTGTACAGCTCCTCATAAGTCTTTTCCAGCGCTTGCCCTCCAGTTGCTGAGTCTAGCAAAATTTTAGTATGGGGTTCCAAACCCTCAATAAATGTGTGTACCAACACCTCATTGGACTGATGATGATGAGGACAGTCCCGTAACATGGATTTAAATCTTTCCCAGGCTTGATATAAATTTTCTCCCTCCCTCTGTTTGAAACATAGAATTTGACTTCTAAGTCTAGCTGTTTTACCAGAGGGAAAAAATCTTATCAAGAACTTCCGTGCTAGATCATCCCACGTTGAGATAGAATTTGGTGGCTCAGCTTTTAACCACCTCTTGGCTTCACCAAGTAATGAGAACGGAAATAGTGTGAGCCGAACATAATCAGGTGACACTCCAGCGGGTATATAAGTGTCACTTATCTCCAAAAAGTTCTAGAGATGTTGTTGTGGGTCTTCATGAGGGAGACCGGTAAATTGCCCGCTTGTGTGCAATAGTTGCACCATGTTCTGCTTAAGTTCAAATCTCCCTCCAGGCTCGGGTTTGCGGATACTTGAATGTACATTGTTGGCATGTGGGATTGCCACCTCGCGAACCGACCTTGCTGCTGCTTCGTCGGGCACTAACACTGCCCTCACAACCGGTGGATTTTGTTGCTCCATAATAGTCTGTCTGAGCAACTGCAGCTTCTTTTGTAGAGCTTCTCTGCGTTTACTATGAAATTCACGTTCAGGCTCTATATAAGATTCCACCAGCTCCTTGTCCTTTGCCAGTGTTCACAGAAATCAAGTCTGCAAAATACAGGCTAAGACCAAGTTGTCAACACTTAAGAAAATAAAATAAAAAATACAGTAAATTTACACTTAACACAATTTCACCAATTGCCTAGTCTCCCCGGCAACGGCGCCAAAAACTTGTTCGGTGCTTTGGTTAGGGGTTAAAAACCGACACGCAAGTGCACGTGGTCAAACAAGTAATAAAGTGGCTAACTAAGCCAAGTATCGAACCAAGGAGACTCTGGATAAGTAAAAATTGCTCAAGTATACTATATTCTATCTTACTTCTATATATGCTGACAACAACGTAACCAAAAGTTAAATAATTGTTGTTTATAAATTATATACTAAAACTATTAACAAATATCTACTTTGAATTGAAACTATGGATATGAGCATGCCAAGGTTAAGAACATGTAATGAACTTGATTATAATCATAACTTGGTTAATCTTCTCTTCCTGTTTCTAGCCAAGAACATTAGCCAAGAGATTAAAACTCTCGTATTTAATCTCACTTAAGAATCATAAACCATCCGTCTACATTTCTGTGATCAAATGCAATTTATGACCTAGCAATACCATTCCGGTTCCTAAATTGACTAATACGGCTTTCAAGTATATTTCTATCAAGAAAGCACATCAAAACCCAATTTTCCCAAATCAAGTTAAGAACAATACCCTATTAATTCACAACTTTCCAATTTCGTGCTCTCTCGAGTGAAATCGGACTTTTTAGATGTACATTAATGTCGGCCACACACTAATGCAATAGAAACAAGAATTAATAGAACAACATGGAAGAAGAAGACGAAAAACCATATAATTTAATAATCAAAATTCATCACCATTGTTCATAACCTCAGCAAGGAAGAGAATTAGCCACTCATTTGTGGATTAATCATCCTAAAACAAGTGTTAATCATACAAACAATTGATTTAAAGAAGAAACAAAGAGAGAAAACCCTTAGCTTTTTCATCCCTCAACTGCCTGTAACCCACGTCCTTGCTCCACCAAGTCTGAATTCTTAAAAATAAGCCTAAGTGTTCTATTTATACTAGTGGGAATTTTTCCCGGAATAACAAGCAACGTGTCACGGAGGGTAACGCGGATCACTGCCTCCGTGACACGGCGTGGACGCGGACCCTTTCTGGAAATTTAGGGTCCAGGAATAAAGCTTCAACGTGGCACGGCAGGCAACGCGGAGGCTTGCCTCCGTGCCACGGAGCTGTCGCGAGGCTCCACTGGAAATTGGCAAATTATTCACCCTCCAGGCAGTGTGCATCCGCGATGGTAGCGTGACACGGCTCCATCGTGGAGCCCCTTTAATTGGTGCAGTCCAATGCCTTTTTCATGCTCGAATCCAAGTCCAACTCTGATATTGTTCCAACATGCATTTTAGCTCCTCAAAATCATATTCTACCTACAAAACAATGCTAATCATGTTGGTTAGTATAAATTCACATTTTATTACCAAGTACATGAAAATGTATACACATTGCACAATAAACAAGGCGAAAATGATACGTTTGAGTATCACTTGGGCATATAAATCTGCCCAAGATCAGGCGGCAGGTAAGATTCTTATTTGGATTATGGTTATAGTTGTGTCGCGCCTCGGTATGGTCCAAGGTTTCGTTATTTGGAGTTGTTTGTGGTAGGATTTTCATGTGAGGCTATGTCGTGTGCTGTTGTGCTGTGTCAGTCCTTGAGTTGGAGTCATGCGTGTGGTACAACATTCGAGGACGAATGTTTCTAAGTGGGGAAGGATGTAACACCCCGAATAATTTGAGCGATAAAATTGTGGTTTCGAGGTAGGATTAAGAGTACCTAATAGACTAATAAGGAAGTGTTATGAGATTTTTGAATCACTCTATGATCATATTTAAGATTTGACGTTGATCAAGTTGTGGAACAAAATTCAAAAAAAAATTATCACAAAATTTCCTTCTTGAGATTCCTTGAAATTTAGGTCAAATGTATCAAAGTGTTTCTCCCAATATATTAGGAGTTAGGGGTGTGAGACCTATCAAAGTAAATGACTATTATTCTAGTTTCCATCCATCAAACCGTTTACCAATCAAACTTTGGAGTAGAGAGATATTTGCGTTTTTGCGAGACTGTGCAACCAGGCACCTCACAAAATCTTAAGGCGGTGGAGAACTATAAATAGCCCCTTGATCGGTTGTTATTCATCCAATTAATTTCCACCAAATTTCTTCATGAGAAACCTCTCTATAAATCTTCCTTAAGTGTTCTAAGTGTTCCTGAGGTAGGAAGCCATGGCTCAACATGATATTTGTGTCGGGAAGTCAGAAATCGCGTGTAATCCGTAGTTTGGTGTTTTTTCAGGCTGTTGGTGACTGTTTCGTGGTAAAGATGTTGATAAGATTTCTTCCTTTTGTTCTCCTTAGTGTTTAAAGTTGGTTATTTGTGTGTTCATCTCAGTATGTTGTTATCTCAGAGTTTCTACCTTCGAATTCCTATGAATCTCTTCGGGTGAGCTTCGTTTGCCTTGTTTTATTGTTGAGCTGTGCTGGCTGCGTTTTTTCCGAATTTTGGACTGGCTCTAGGCAGTAGGTTCGTAGTTTTGAAGGCTCATGTACGGATATGCTTGAAGCTAAGGTATGTTTAGGTCGTCCCTTCCTTTGTCGGCATGAATTCCATAGCTGCTGTCGTCCGTGTTGACGTGTTTGTTGGCTGTTTTGTGATGGCTTGTGTTGTTGCTATTATTGAACTCTTGTTATGATTTTTAAATGGTGATAAAGGTGTGTATAAGGTTCTGTTTTGGTTGTTGGCTCGCGCTTGAGTGCGGAGAATCGTAGTCATGGTAAATTTTTAGGCTCGTGTCAAGAGGCCATGTGTGAGGCGTGTGGTTCTTTTAGCAAGTTGTGGGATGTTTGAGTAAATGATATTAGGTGATAATTTTGACAAGTGAATGAGGGATTAGAGGGTTTAAGATCGATGGTTGCGACGATCTTTTTTTATATTTGAATCGATGATCGTGTCGAGGGCACGCGACTACCGTGGTGACACTTGGGCTGATTTGGCTGTGTCTATTAATGTTAGTGGTAAGTAGAGTGGCATGTGGGATGTTTTTAAAGCTTGAGGATAGACTGGTTAGGATGGTAGTCCTTATATTGGTAAGTGGCTCGTCAGTGGACGGCTAGACGTGAAAGAATAGTATTGTGTTGTAATAGTCAAGTTGTGGGGGTCGAGAGCCAATTGTGGGCTATTGGAGCATGTATTATTATTGTTGTTGATTGTATGTGTTTTATGTTTTAGGCATTGTGGCTTGTGGATACCCGATGCACGAGAGTTGTTCCGACTAAGGATCGAGCCCGAGGTGCCTTGTGGCTTGTGGATACCCGATGCACGAGAGTGTTTTCGGTTGAGGGGTTGAGCCCAAGGAGTGATATGACCTACGAGGTTGAGAATGATGTCCTCCATAGTGTTGACTTGAGACATGATTTGAGAGTGTTCCGACATGTCTGAGCCTTCCTGGGATCGCAATTGGTTCTCCCAGAAGGATTGAGCTCCGCTAACTGTGCACAGCCAAGAGAGAGTCCGATAGTGCTTGATTGATTATGTTCACTGATTGGTGTTTACTTTTTATATGCTTGGAATTATATTTTAATAGTTGCTTGTGTTATATGTTCTCTGATAGCAGTTGATGCTAGATGTTGGCTGGTGTTTGCTGGAGGTCGTAGAGAGGTCTAGAGGTGATGATAGGTGAGCTATGTTGTCAAGGTGTCGCTGTCTTATTGTTTACTTTTAGAATTGTCGGGCATATGGGGGCTAGGTAGGTTTTGTTTGTATGTTTGTTTGTACTTGCCAGGTTTATGGGGCTAGGTAGGTTTTATGTGTTTACTTAAGTTGAGTTCTCCTTTAGTGATATCTAGTATATCTGTTGATCTCTAATCTGAGTCTTCCAGTTATTTTTGCCTTTCATGCTTGGTACATTATTGTATTGACGCCCTAGTCGGGGCGCTGATCTCATGCCTGCAGCAGATGGTGGGCTCTTAGATCGAGTTCTTGGGTGCTGAGCAGAGTTCCAGCTGAGTTGGTGCGCTCTAGGTCTTTCGGAGTCGCCAGGTGTTTGAGTTAAGGGTAGTTTCGTGCCCTGTCCCGATCATTTGATTACTAATGTATTCATAGAGGCTTATAGACATTGTTGTGGTTTTAGTATGTTGTTATAGGCCAAGTGGGCCATGTGTCACGACCCGAGAGTACGCCAGGACCATAGACACGGGACAAGGAGCCCGAAAGACTCCAAGTCAAGCCATGGCTTGAGCATATAACTAATTCATTCATAAAAAGGCGGAAAACTTAACTTAATAATCATGCACTAGCTTAAAATTTTAACAAGAGGTGTAAGAAACAACAATACAAGATTCAAACATAAACGGCTGAACACTATACATAGGTCTGAAAGCCTCTAATCATAATAGACGGGTTGAAGGGACAGGACCCCAACTAACCCAAACATTTTGGAAACAAAAAGGTAATTAATGTTCGAACAAGAAGCCCTGGAATCATGAGGACTCACCACTGAAGGCTGAGGGCAGAGCCAAGCGCAAGCTATGAATGATGCTGAACCTATGAACCGAATCCTGAAAATATGTGGGTTAGTACTTGAAAGATACTCAGTATGTAAGGTATGCAAAAACAATGCTTAAACCATAAAAGTAATAGGAGTGGGGACATCATGATCATAAAAACCAAAATCATAAGTATATAGTAAGGCTCAAGATTTTCCAAGTACATTCGTAAAGCTGTCATAGTTATAACATGAGGGAAAATAGTTCGTAAAACATAACTTGAGCTGAAAGAACAAAATCATGAATGCATAAAACCATGAGGAACTCTATAACCGACATACTCCACATGAGCACACATGGAGCCCGACCTGTAAACCTAGTTAGGAGGTCATCCATATCTTGCCAAGGATATGAACCATGAAAGGCGCGATATCACTCATGAAGGCCCCGTAGGGCATAGGGGACAGTCATTGAGGAGGTCCCAACATAACCTATGGTGGCATGTAGTTTGAGATTTGGGCCGTAACCTAGGCTCGGGATCTACTCGGTGTTAGTACTACTCACAAAACAATGCAATGTGCTCATAGAAATTCATACATAACATGCGTGGCTAGTCGAATAGTAACAATTATACATGCCTGAAAATTTATAGACCTAGCCATGGAATTGGACCCGTGAGTCTGCCAAGGTCATAGTTCATAAGACTTAAGCAACATGTGGGATTTTCCCCTATAATGTTAATCATGCTTGAAATGCTTAAATTTATAGGAAAACATGATCATGGTAACATGGGAAATAGAAAACTCAAAGACATGCTTTAAATTAAAAAATTCATATCACGCTTGCGGGATCATCATGAACATAAATTTTACTAAATATCCTTCATAATTGGGCATCCATACTTTTAGAATCTTAAATCATGGAATGTAAAATATATACAAATAAAATCATCCCAAACAGTTCAAATCCCACAATTGAAACATAATACCACAAGCTCATGTAATTTTTTGAGAAATCATGCTACTGGGGTTAAGACCCATAAGAATTTAGCAAATTAAACATAGAAAATGGGAAGAAATGGGCATGGATAGGGACTAAACTACCCATTCAAACCCCACATACCTGGAAATTTCGAGACCCCTAACACCCTTGAGAACCCTAGGTAGAGTCTTGAAGAACTTGAAGAAGACACTCAAATTTCCCTTCCTCCTTCCTCTCTACACATACAAGTATCAAATGGGGTTTATCATGGCTGATTTCCCTTTAAAAGACCCTGTCCCAACCTCAAAACGACGTAGTTTAGGTCTTAGGATTGTAGGAAATTATGGAAGAGCCTTACTAATTCGCAGGAAATCACTATCAGGCGACCTGACGATTCGTTGAAAGGGGCAACGAGTCATTGGATCTTTTCGTCAAGTCCACTGGAAATTTTCCTTTGGCTGCTAACAGAGGACATGAAGAATCGTCCCCTGGTAACACAACTCATTACCAGCTTTCATTAAGTACACTGAATCACCCTCAAAATTCTTCTTTAGGACCTCCCAACGACTGCATGACGACTCGTGGTGGCTGACCACGAGTCATTACATCACCTTTGGGGACCTCGAGTACCATCACCAATACAGGCCTTCCCATGGGTCACTTAACGACTAGTGGGGCTCCCTAACGAGTCGTCCAATGACTCGTCCTGCACTGCTGCAATATTTTCTAGATTTTTCCCCGCTTGGCTCCCGGGTCTGATCCTTGGGTTCCCGAGGTATAGTAATATCTCCCCCTTGGGAACATTCATCCTTGAATGTTAGAAATATGCAGAAAACTCAGAATCAAACATTCACCATATGTAAATAATGATCATTTATGCTGAAAACTAGCGGAACGACTACCCCCGAAAAGAAGTACATAGCTAGACTGAATTCAGACATCACATACATATATCATATCATAAAACAAACTTGCACCCATGAACAAAACATGAAAATATGAATAGAGGTTTAGGGAAAAAATTGATACCTCAAACTGAAGTTGAGCCGATAGGGAACAAATGGGGGTATTTAGCCATCATATCCACTTCGGCCTCCCCGTGGCTTCCTCGACATGTTGATTCCTCCATAACATCTTTACTAAGGCTACGTCCTTGTTCCTCAATCTCCGAATCAGACGATCCAAGATTACAATAGGAATTTCCTCATAGCTGAGACTATCCTTCACACCGACTCTTTCCACCGGGACCACTAAGGATGGCTCTCCCAAGCACTTTTTGAAGAGCGATACGTGAAATACGGGATGAACAAAAGCAAACTATGAGGGTAATCTAACTCATAGGCTACTTTATCCACTCTCCTCATAATCCTGTATGGGCCAATATAATGGGGATTGAGTTTCCCTTTCTTTCCGAATCTCATTACTCCCTTCATGGGTGATACCTTCATAAACACCCAATCATCGACCTCTAACTCAAGCTCTCTCCTCCTTACATCCGCTTAAGACTTTTGGCCACTTTGAGCCATTTTTACCCTTTCCTTTATCAACTAAACTTTCTCCATGGCCTCATGGACTTTTAATCTGGACCCACTAATGAAGCCTCGCCGACCTTAAACCACCCAATGGGCGATCTACACCGTCGCCCGTAAAGAGCCTCGAATGGTGCCACTTGTATGTTGGAGTGATAGATGTTGTTGCAAGAGAACTCAACAAGAGGCAAATGCTTTTCCCAACTACCCTTGAAGTCAATAGTACAAGATCTCAACATGTCCTCGAGAGTCTGGATAGTCCGCTCTGCCTGACCATCGATTTGCGGATGAAATGCCGTGCTAAGCTTGACCTGGGTACCAAGTCCCATTTGAAATGACCTCAAGAACTGGGAGGTGAACTGAGTACCTCTATCTGATATAATGGAAAACGGAACTCCATGAAACCTCACCAACTCTCACATGTACAACTTTGCATAATCTTCTGCTGAATCAGTCGTTTCGACCGGTAGGAAATGAGAAGCCTTGGTCAACCTGTCCACCACAACCCAAATGGAATCATACCGTCTATGAGTGCGGGGTAAACCGATTACAAAGCCCATGTTGCTCTCTTCCCACTTCCAAGTAGGAATGCTGATGTCTTGAAGTATACCCCCCGGTCTCTGATGCTCGACTTTCACTTGTTGGCAATTCGGGCACTTGTTTACAAATTCCGCAATATCCCTCTGCATGCCATTCCACCAGTAGATTTCCCTCAAGGAATGATACATTTTGGTGGCACCTGGATGGATAGAATATATGGATCCATGAGCCTCATGCAACATCCGACTCCTCAAATCCCCCATGTTCGAAACACATAAGCGACCCTGGTACCGAAGCATACCATCTCCCCCTTTGGAGAAGACTTCTACTTCCTGACTTCGAACAGCTTCTTTCAACCTTACCAATGTTGGATCTTCATCTTGTTTAGCTTTCACCTCCGCTACCAGAGATAACTCTGACCCATTCGGAACTACCACCCCACTATCGGTCGAACCAACAACCTAACTCCCAACCGTGCAAGTCGATGTAACTCCTTTACCAGCTCCTTCTTGTCTACACCCACATGCAACACACTTTCTGTACAAAGTCTACTAAGAGCGTCTGCTACCATGTTATCCTTGCCTGGGTGATAAAGGACACTCATGTCATAGTCTTTAAGTAGCTCCAACCACCTCCGTTGCCGAAGGTTCAGTTCCTTTGGTGTGAACACATATTGTAAGCTCTTGTGGTATGTGAATACATCTACATGAACCCCATATAAGTAGTGTCGCCATATTTTTAAAGAAAATAACACAGCGGCCAACTCAAGATTGTGGGTTGGATAACTCTTCTCGTGAGTTTTTAGCTGTTCGGAAGCATATGCTACAACCTTCCCGTGCTGCATCAATACACATCCCAGTCCAACCCTCGAAGCATCAAAATATACTACAAAGCCATCGATACCCTCCGGTTAAGTCAACACCGGTGTTGAAGTGAGCCTGGCCTTCAATTCTTGGAAGCTCCTCTCACAAGCCTCCGACCATTGGTACTTAACCTTTTTCTTAGTCAATCTAGGCAGTGGGGCTGCAATGGATGATAAACCTTCCATGAACCTCTGATAGTAACCTGCTAAGCCCAAAAAGCTTCTGATCTCCGAAGGGTTTACCGATCTGGGCCAGTTCTTTACTGCCTCTATTTTCTGGGAGTCCACCCTTATACCTTCACTTGACACTACATGTCCCAGGAATGCAACGGATTTCAGCCAGAATTTGCATTTGCTGAAATTGGCGTATAACTGGTTGTCCTTGAAGGTCTGGAGTGCTACCCTCAGGTGTGCGGCATTTTTCTCCTTGCTCCAAGAGTATATTAATATGTCATCGATGAACACGATCACAAACATATCCAAATATTCCTTGAATACCCTATTCATCAGGTCCATAAAAGCTACAGGGGAATTGGTTAGTCGAAAAGACATAACAACAAATTCAAAATGGCCATATCAGGTCCTGAAAGCAGTCTTTGGGATGTCATTCTCCTAAACCCTAAGCTGGTGATACCCGGACCTAAGATCTATCTTGGAGAAATATTTGGCACCCTGAAGGTGATCGAATAGGTCATCGATCCTGGGTCAAGGGTATCGATTCTTGATGGTGACTTTGTTCAACTGTCTATAGTCAATACACATTCGAAGGGAACTATAACACCCCAAAACTTTTACTGGTAATTATTTGATGTTTTATGCTAGGTTAGGGAAAGTATGGGTTGTACATTAGTCATAGGTGACAAGGGAAATGTGTACGATCAAAAAACCAAAGAATATGTGAAATTCATAGGTAAGGGTCAACTTTAAATGACCATATCTACAAATATATAAAGAATTAGAAGCCGCAAAACCTATAAACCTAAAGGTCTTTGAGTCTAGTTTTCAAAACATCAAACCTCTTGTCAATCGGAGTTCGGAGTAAGAAGTTATGGGCATTTTACTGAACCATCGCGAGCGGTGATGCGGGCATGACGCCTTAGCGCCTCCACCGCCCTATTTACTTAAAATCTGATTTTTCACTTGTAGAAAACATTTTCAGCTAAATCTAAATTGACCAGATTTCTAAGGATTCCATTTCTCTCTCAATTCCAGCAACTAGGACAAAGAAAATCAAGGAGTAACATCAAGCAAAGTTCAAGAAAATCACAAGATAAGTTGAGATTACGTTGCCAAGTATGTTTGGGGCTATTTTGGAGCTCGTTTTGGCATGGTTTTGAAGAAGTTTTTCTGCGTTTAAAAATCTATTTTGACTGACTGTATATCCATCTTTGAGTAGGTGTTGAAATCAGGAGAAAAGGTAAGGATTTCACCCCTTTTTAACCTCCCAAATCGCAAAGCGAAAATCTGGAAATTGGCAGCTAAGTGAGCTGCCAATGGACTGTTTGTTAGCTGAGTTTTGCTCGTTTTCCTTAGGATTTTTGGCTGTTTGTTTTGCTGAAATTATACTTCATATTGAGGGGTAGAATCACAGAAAAATTAAGGTAAAATTTCCTCTGTTTTCTCCCTCAAAAGTTGGTGAAAAATTAGTTGAGAAAATGGCTAAATGTTGTTGATGTTGCCGTGTGTTGTTGTTGCTATTTTGACTGCCTCTGATTAGTTATATTGGCTGCATTTTGTTGATATAGATTAATCGTGTTGTTGTCCAATAAAATAACTGGATTAAGGAGGTTTAAGGCTGATCATTGAGATTGGATATCGGCTAGAGAAAAGTTCATCGGAGAAAGGTATGTAAGGTGTCCCATCTATAATTCTTTCAAGCACGATTCATGTGATGTGAATCGAATGAGACAAAAACATTTTTAAAAGTCTTGAGGAAGTATGTCAAGCTTCATTTAAGCTTTAAAGTCCAATGTTTTATTGAGTATAAATGTTAAGATTATGCCTAGCCGAAGGGAGATACCTAAAGTGTGATATTGTGTTGATTGTTGTCGTAGTTGTACATTGAGTTGGAGACCCCTCTGTGTGGGCATTATTAGATGGTCCTTACTGTATGTTATGTGTGTATATATGCGATGTTAAATGTGTTTAAAGGTCTGGTTGCTATCTGAAATTGGTGAAAGGGCCGAGATGAGGACGTGTAAATGATTTTAAGCCACGTAAAGACGTCGCAAGCTATTGAGGGTAAACGAGATTACCGAATTAGGATTACCTGGTTATGGTTGTCCCTTATCTTATGTGTATGTTATGAAATATGTCAGGCCAAGGGGATATTTCATAATCCCTTTCCCTTAAGCCGAATGACAAGCTAGCAGGTTTCTGAGCTCTAATGTCCCGTGGAGACGATCCACAAATTTTGTTGAAACTCTTAGGTTATGCGTAGTTCCTTATGATTCATACAAGTTTTTACTACATGCATTTGTGTTCTATTTTTTTAGCTTTGCATGTTATATGTACTTAGTTCCAGTTATGCATTACGAAGGAGGCTTATGCAGGCCACATGTTTAGTATTCATCATTTCTATGTTGTATGTATTGAGTTAGTCCAGTATTAATGATCTTGGGCAGATTTATATGCCCAAGTGATACTCAAACGTATCATTTTCGCCTTGTTTATTGTGCAATGTGTATACATTTTCATGTAATTGGTAATAAAATGTGAATTTATACTAACCAACATGATTAGCATTGTTTTGTAGGTAAAACATGATTTTGAGGAGCTAAAATGCATGTTGGAACAATATCGGAGTTGGACTTGGATGCTAGCACGGAAAAGACATTGGACTGCACAATGTAAAGGGGCTCCGCGATGGAGCCGTGCCACGCTACCATCGCGGAGGCACACTGCCTGGAGGGTGATTTAATTGTCAATTTCTAGTGGAGCCTCGCGATAGCTCCGTGGCACGAGGCAAGCCACCGCATTGCCTGTCGTGCCACGTTGAGGCTTTATTCCCGGACCCCAGATTTCCAGTGAGGGTCCGCGTCCACGCCGTGTCACGGAGGCAGTGCTCCACGTTGGCCTCCGTGACACGTTGCTTGTTATTCCTGGAAAAATTCCCAATAGTATAAATAGAACACTTAGGCTTATTTTTAATTAATTCAGACTTGGTGGAGCAAGGACGTGGGTTACAGGCAGTTGAGGGACGAAAAAGCTAAGGGTTTTTCTCTCTTTCTTTCTTCTTTCAATCAATTGTTTGTATGATTAACACTTGTTTTAGGATGATTAGTCCACAAATGAGTGGCTAATTCTCTTCCTTGCTGAGGTTATGAACAATGGTGATGAATTCTGATTATTGAATTGTATGGTTTTTCATCTTCTTCTTCTATGTTGTTCTATTAATTCTTGTTTCTACTGCATTAGTGTGTGGCCGGCATTAATGTACATCTAAAAAGTCCGATTTCACTCGAGAGAGCACAAAATTTGAAAGTTGTGAATTAATAGGGTATTGTTCTTAACTTGATTTGGGAAAATTGGGTTTTGATGTGCTTTCCTAATAGAAATATACTTGAAAGCCGTATTAGTCAATTTAGGAACCGGAATTTTATTGCGAGGTCATAAATTGCATTTGATCACAGAAATGTAGACGGATGGTTTATGATTCTTAAGTGAGATTAAATACGAGAGTTTTAATCTCTTGGCTAATGTTCTTGGCTAGCAACTAGAAGAGAAGAATAACCGAATTATGATGATAATCAAGTTCATTACTTGTTCTTAACCTTGGCATGCTCATATCCATAGTTTAAATTCAAAGTAGATATTTGTTAATAGTTTTAGTATATAATTTATAAACAAAATTATTTAACTTTTGGTTACGTTGTTGTCAGCATATATAGAAGTAAGATAGAATATAGTATACTTGAGCAATTTTACTTATCCAGAGTCTCCTTGGTTCGATACTTGGCTTACTTAGCCACTTTATTACTTGTTTGACCACGTGCACTTGCGTGTCGGTTTTTAACCCATATAGCAAACCACCGAACAAGTTTTTGGCGCCGTTGCCGGGGAGACTAGCCAATTGGTGAAATTGTGTTAAGTGTAAATTTACTGTATTTTTGTTTTATTTTCTTAAGTGTTGACAACTTGGTCTTAGCCTGTATTTTGCAGACTTGATTTCTGTGAACACTGGCAAAGGACAAAGAGCTGGTGGAATCTTATATAGAGCCTGAACGTGAATTTCATAGTAAACACAGAGAAGCTCTACAAAAGAAGCTACAGTTGCTCAGAAAGACTATGATGGAGCAACAAAATCCACCAGTTATGAGGGCAGTGTTAGTGCCCGACGAAGCAGCAGCAAGGCCGGTTCGCGAGGTGGCAATCCCACATGCCAATAATGTATATTCAAGTATCCGCAAACCAGAGCCTGGAGGGAGATTTGAACTAAAGCAGAATATGGTACAACTATTGCACACAAGCGGGCAATTTACTGGTCTCCCTCATGAAGACCCACAACAACATCTCCAGAACTTGTTGGAGATAAGTGAAACTTATATACCTGCTGGAGTGTCACCTGATTATGTTCGACTCACACTATTTCCGTTTTCCTTACTTGGTGAAGCCAAGAGGTGGTTAAAAGCTTAACCACCAAATTCTATATCAACGTGGGATGATCTAGCACGAAAGTTCTTGATAAGATTTTTTCCCTCTGGTAAAACAGCCAGACTTAGAAGTCAAATTCTAAGTTTCAAACAAAGGGAGGGAGAAAATTTGTATCAAGCCTGGGAAAGATTTAAATCCATGTTGCGGGACTGTCCTCATCATCATCAGTCCAATGAGGTGTTGGTACACACATTTATTGAGGGTTTGGAACCCCATACTAAAATTTTGCTAGACTCAGCAGCTGGAGGGCAAGCGCTGGAAAAGACTTATGAGGAGCTGTACACTTTGCTCAATCGGATTTCACAGGGCAATCCAGAATGGAATGCTGACTCATCTCGAGGTGAAGTAAGGAAAGCAGCAGGAGTGCTTGAAGTGGAAGGATTTACGGCTATCGTTGCACAGATAGCTGCCTTGCAGAATCAGTTGAACAACCACTTCAGCAACATGAATTTGAACCAGCCTTCAGCTTCAGTCAATGCGGTCCATCAAATGTGGTGTGAAGTGTGTGGAAGCAGTGAGCACTCAGCTGAGTGCTGTGGAGCAAACCCAGATTCGGTTAACTTTGTGGGCAATGCACAAAGAAATCAGCAGCAGTTTGGTAGCGGCTACAACTCAAATTGGAGGAACCATCCAAATTTTTCGTGGGGTAGCAACAACCAACAAGCCCAAAGTTCGGGTCAGGGTATGCACAGGAATCAAGGAGGGCAACAAAACTACCAATCTCAATTCAGAAATCACAATGCCCCTCCTCCACCACCATCACCTACCATTGAGGAAATGTTCAAGACCATGATCGCTAATCAGGTGCAATTGCAGGCTGACTATGTTAAATTGGCAGCCGAAGTTAAAAATAATCAATTAGCGACCAAGGCTCTTGAGTATCAATTTGGGCAATTTGCTAGTGCCCAAAACACAAGGCCCAGAGGAGGACTGCCTAGCGACACGGATCCTAATCCGAAGCAGGTAAAATGCAGTGACCACAAGGAGTGGTTTGCAGCTGAAGGAGGTGGAACCGGACATACCACCTCAAAAGTCAGGAGCAGCAGATGTTGAGGAAGAACAAAGTTCGGATAGGGGGAAGACCAAAGAAGCTGAATCAGAAAGGCCTCCACCCCCGTTCCCTCAACGACTCAAGAGACACAAGGAGGAGGCGTGTTTCAAGAAATTTATGGAGGTGCTTAAACAGGTACATGTTAATTTACCTCTTGTTGATGTCTTGCAGGGAGTGCCAAAATATGCCAAATATATTAAAGACATCGTGGCCAACAAAAGTCGTTTGACTGAGTATGCCACGGTAGCTTTGACGGAGGAATGCACTTGCCGGATCCAAAATAGACTGCCTACGAAGTTAAAAGACCCTGGAAGTTTTACTATCCAGCTTACTATTGGGCAGAGTATCCGAGCTCGTGGATTGTGTGACTTGGGGGCGAGCATAAACCTGATGCCATCTTCGGTATTCAGAAAGTTGGGTCTAGGGAGTCCTAGACCTACAACCGTAATCTTGCAGTTAGCAGACAGATCCTTAGCTAGGCCGGATGGCATTGTTGAGGATGTGCTTGTGCAAGTGGGATCCCTCATTTTTCCGGTTGATTTTATTGTGCTGGATTTTGAACCAGACGCTGAAGTCCCATTTATTTTGGGACGACCCTTCTTGGCAACCGGGAAAGCATTAATCGACGTGGATGCGGGTCAACTTACAATGCGAGCACATGACAAGGTAGAGGTGTTCGATGTATACAAAGCACCCAAGCTCCCGATGGTAAATGAAGAACTCTCGGTGATCAATGTAATTGATCATGGGAATGCGAAGCAAATGAATGATTCCCGAGAGTTGATGGGAAGACCACCAGATAAGGGTGAGCATTAATGGGGGGAGGACAATGATCGTGAAAAATTGTCCATCACCCTAGTGGATAATTGAGCATAAAGGACGTCAAGCCGCGACGGTAAACCAGGCGCTGCACGGGAGGCAACCCGTGAAAAATATTATTTTTTTCTTTTTTTTTTGTAAAGTGTAAATAGATTTTATTTTATTTTTCTTTTTCTTGATTTAGTAAAAAAATTTTCGTTTTAGTTAGTATTTTTTATTTTTAATTAGGGAAATCTATTAATCTAACCAATTTTGTTTAGTGAGGTGATTTTCAGGTCAAACGGAGAAAAATATGCGTGGAATCGGGAAGGAAAAGGCAAGGTATGGAAAAATGAATAAAATGAAGAGATAGCGAGCTGGGGTGATGGCTCCGTGTCACGGAGGAGGGGCTCCGCGTTACCCTCCGTGACACGTTAAAGGTTAATCTGGAATTTTTGAAAATTCCAGTAAGCCATCGCGATAGCTCCGTGTCACGGAGGAGGGGCTCCGCGTTACCCTCCGTGACACGTTGCCCTTTATTTTGTGACGGGTCACACCGGGTTGCCGGGTGACCCGCATATTTTCCTCCATTTTAAACCCCGATTTTAGGCCCTTTATTCCTCATTTTCTCTCTTCTCCGCGACCAAACACCCAAATTTCCCACCCCAACCAACGTGCCACGGTATTAAGCACAAAAATTGTCGAGTTTCTTCGATTATTCAACTTAACGGTATGTTTTCCTATTCTCTCTCAAGTTTTTGTCGATTTTAGTCGAATTTGAGCATGGGAGGTGAGATATATTACCCTAAGTAGCAATTTAGCATGAAATTGAGTTATTCTTTGATTGATAAATGTTCGGAATGTGGTAATACGTGTTTGAACTTGTCGATTGCATGAATGTTTCGAATTTGAATTGTTGGGTTGTTGAAATCGAATTGGGTGACTTGGTAAATGTGTGAATTATATGTCGGGGTGTTCTTGTGAATTGAGATAAGTCGTTGTAAATATTGTTTGAATGTAATAGATGATGAATTCTCTGGTTTTTGGGAAAATGTGAAAATTGTTTGAATTGGTTGGTTACATAGGTTCATATGTATCTAGAATTTTTGTTGTTGTTTTTGTTTGTTGTTTTCGTTGCTAACTGCGATGGTTGAATTGCTAGCGATGGTAGGATTGGGATTAGCTGTATGAAGTCTGAGTAGTACGCTAAAGTTATACTGTCGAAATTTTCTTTGCAAACGCACTAAGCATAAATTGTATAGTTGTTTGTTTTTGGTGTAAATAAAGTGATCCTTGCCGTAGTATCGTAACCGTGGCTAAGGACTAAGTGTGGGGTAAACTTAGCTTAACCCGACCTTAGCCGAAGCTAACATGCATTTAGCTTGACATGGTGCTTGTTTATTTGTGTTGACAGGTACAATGGCAAGTAGGCAGGATAAGGGTAAAGGTGCATCTACTTCAGGCACCGGGAGAAAATGACTTAGACTGGGCACAGCAGTCCCAGCTGCACCAGCTGTTCCACGCGGCCAACGCCGCCAGTACGGAACGAGATGGGTAACCGATGAAGGGAAGAAGTGGTACGCTAAACACAAGTAAAACAAATACTTCCCTGAGGAGCATATTGCGCGGGAACCACTAGCACAGGAGTTCCCCCGTATAGTGCAGAGGATCGAGGCAGCTGGGCTCAGCTTCATATTTCAGGAGCCCAAGGAGTGCAACTTACATCTAGTCCAGGAGTTCTATGCAAATTGGAACCTGGCAATCAGAAGCCACACAATAAAGATCAGAGGGCAGATTGTCACTTTGGAACCCCAGCAATTAAATGCCATCATTGGAGCGCAGGACACAGACGCCCATGTTCTCCGCCAGCTGAATATCACCCCACCATATGCCGATATCAGACGCACATTGTGTGGGGCTCGATCCACAGCCAGATGGAGCAGACATAAGGAGAGGGGTTACCACCAGACTCTGCCATATTCTCAAATGAACAGGGAGGCAAGAATTTGGCTGAAAATAGTTTGTTCGTGCCTGATCCCGGGGGTGCACATGACGGATGTGACCCGGGACCGTGTCTGCCTGGTGTATTCCGTGATGAAAGGGCTAGAGATTAATGTTGGGGCGGTCATCATATCCGCCATGAAGAGAGCCCGACTACACCAGGGCCACAGGTATGGGTTCGGAGGACTTATCACCACCTTCCTCCGGGGCCTCGACGTCGAGGAAGAGGCTTTGGACTACATCCCGCAGTTGGAGCGGAGGGCCCTCGATGTGACCAAAACTAAGGCCCCCGACACCATACACGGGCCAGTGTTGACACTTGGCGAGCGACATGCTCGTGACGACCAGTACATGGCACGGATGTTTGGTATGCAAATGCTTCAGCTTCGGATTGGTGGGAGACCAGCCACAGAGGAGGAGCTATGGCAGCTGGAGCTGGATTACCCATTTGGCGAAAATGCCAGGGCTTTATACCGAGTGGGGCCAGCATTTGTAGAGCCCACTGACGATGATGTCCCCACGGACGAGGAGACACGTCGGGAGGACTCCGATGTGGAGTCCGATGATGACGATGGAGGTGACTCAGACATGGGCGATGAGGCAGCAGCACCGGATGAAGAAGTCGAATATTTCGACTGATCAGGGAGTTCCACCACCCAAAATTTTGCGATGTGAATTTTTGTGAACACTGGGGACAGTGTTCGATTTAAGTGTGGGGTGGGGAGTAGTTAGGTGCTGGGGGCTAGGCTGGTTTGCTGTATGTTTTTCCTCTGTTTTGTTTTGTATGTTTAAGTTTCCCTGTGTTTGTGAAGTGCAAACTGGTTTGTATCTGTATATATTTGTGGTAATTGATGATGTGTGTTGTGAAATGTTGTGGTTTGCCAGCTAAGTCTTTTAAAAAAAAAAACCAGCTAAGTCTGTAAAAAAAAAAAAAATTTGTAAATATTTTCTTATGTTTTTTTTCTCTATCGAAATGATCGATATTTTTAAAATTTTGGCAAAAATATTTTGTACATATTAAAATATTTTGTAAATATTTTTCCATCGAAATGATCGATGTTTTGCAAAATTTTTCGATTTTTATTTTGGGTTTCTCGGAGTTTGTTTTCAGTTCTTTTACCGAGAATAGTCCCATTGAACCGAAGTCATAGTTAGTGACCGTTCCCTATGATGGATGGATGACGACCGTCTTAAGGGAAATGTAGTCGGTAGGAGTAGTGATTTTAATTTGTTTTTAGTTTTTCTTCGGTGGATTGCATCACGGAACCTGTAGTTACTATATGGTTGTGAAATTATGGTTGCGTGTTGTGACTGATATTCAAAATGTAAAAGTGATTCGTATGAAAGCATGTAATTTTGTAAATATGTTGAGTTACCTTGGCTGTAGAATTCGATTCGGTGTGATTGAGGCTTAATTCTGAATTCATGTAATTGGGTAATTAAAGAGTCTGTGAATGCATCTTGAATCGAGCATGTGTATCAAGTGTGAAGTGAGGTGTTGTTATTCCATGCTATTGTGAAGTGTCTAGAACTTGCCTGGTGTGTGTACAAAACGAAATGAAGGAGGTGTAGTGTTGGAAAGGATGTAGGCATTTCTTTGTTTTAACCGAGAGGTTCTATTTTTTTCTTGTCATACACTACCTTTTTATGTGATTGTATACCCTAGTCAGCCCGTTGAGCCTTTAGCCGATTAATTCTTTCTTTGGTCCAAAATTGTATAAACTAAGCTTAATTCTTTCTTTTCATTAGCCGTAAAGTCTATACAAAACTCTTAAGCGCTTAAGAAGAAAAAAAAATTTTCCCAAAGTGTCAAAGAGTGAGAATAGTGGAAACAAAAACAAAAGCAGAGTGAGGAAAGAAAAGAAAAGGTTGAAGAGGCACTTGTTATAATGAAATGATAATGAAGGTGCATGAAAAACCTTTGTGTCATGTCCAGTGTGTTTGGTGAAATGGGCCATACGAAAGTAAACCAGCATGAATGGGATGATGAAAAAAGAAAAGAGAGAAACAATGTTCATGAATTGATGGGAATGTGTTGAAAAGGCGCTTAATGATGCTAGTGGCTATTATTGGCTAATCCAATATATACTAGTTCCATAGCTTCCATTACAACCCATTAAAGTCCTACGTGATCTTACATTGCATTTCTTTATATTAGTGGAGTAATACACTAAGGGCAAGCCTATGGGTCATGACATGAGGCATGTGAATTCTTTTGGGAGAGAGAGTGAAATTAATTTCTACATGCCCCTACTTGAATGTTTGTGTGTCACATGAACAAAAAAGGGGAAGATTCTCTTGAGTTGTGAGGGCACATGCTTGATGAAAGATTGATGTTCGTGTCGGATATCTTGATTAGTTGATTTGTATGAGTTTGCCGATATCGAGGGTCGATTCTTAAAGTCTAGGAAGTCTTGATGTATTAAAGTTCATTGCATTGTTAAGACCATGCATGTTTTCTTGATGATTTACAATATTGAATGATCGGTATGACCGTAGCGTAATTTGTCGCACCATAGTGGGGAAGGTTGGGATGTAATTTGCATGAGTTGTGTATGTGTTGTTCGAGGACGAACAAGGATTTAAGTGTGGGGTAAGTGATCTTGGGCAAATTTATATGCCCAAGTGATACTCAAACGTATCATTTTCGCCTTGTTTATTGTGCAACGTGTATACATTTTCATGTAATTGGTAATAAAATGTGAATTTATACTAACCAACATGATTAGCATTGTTTTGTAGGTAAAACATGATTTTGAGGAGCTAAAATGCATGTTGGAACAATATCGGAGTTGGACTTGGATGCGAGCACGGAAAAGACATTGGACTGCACAATGTAAAAGGGCTCCGCGATGGAGCCGTGCCACGCTACCATCACGGAGGCACACTGCCTGGAGGGTGATTTAATTGTCAATTTCCGGTGGAGCCTCGCGACAGCTCCGTGGCACGAGGCAAGCCACCGCGTTGCCTGCCGTGCCACGTTGAGGCTTTATTCCCGGACCCCAGATTTCCAGTGAGGGTCCGCGTCCACGCCGTGTCACGGTGGCAGTGCTCCGCGTTGGCCTCCGTGACACGTTGCTTGTTATTCCTGGAAAAATTCCCAATAGTATAAATAGAACACTTAGGCTTATTTTTAATTAATTCAGACTTGGTGGAGCAAGGACGTGGGTTACAGGCAGTTGAGGGACGAAAAAGCTAAGGGTTTTTCTCTCTTTCTTTCTTCTTTCAATCAATTGTTTGTATGATTAACACTTGTTTTAGGATGATTAATCCACAAATGAGTGGCTAATTCTCTTCCTTGCTGAGGTTATGAACAATGGTGATGAATTCTGATTATTGAATTGTATGGTTTTTCATCTTCTTCTTCTATGTTGTTCTATTAATTCTTGTTTCTACTGCATTAGTGTGTGGCCGGCATTAATGTACATCTAAAAAGTCCGATTTCACTCGAGAGAGCACGAAATTGGAAAGTTGTGAATTAATAGGGTATTGTTCTTAACTTGATTTGGGAAAATTGGGTTTTGATGTGCTTTCCTGATAGAAATATACTTGAAAGCCGTATTAGTCAATTTAGGAACCGGAATTGTATTGCGAGGTCATAAATTGCATTTGATCACAGAAATGTAGACAGATGGTTTATGATTCTTAAGTGAGATTAAATACGAGAGTTTTAATCTCTTGGCTAATGTTCTTGGCTAGCAACTAGAAGAGAAGAATAACCGAATTATGATGATAATCAAGTTCATTACTTGTTCTTAACCTTGGCATGCTCATATCCATAGTTTAAATTCAAAGTAGATATTTGTTAATAGTTTTAGTATATAATTTATAAACAAAATTATTTAACTTTTGGTTACGTTGTTGTCAGCATATATAGAAGTAAGATAGAATATAGTATACTTGAGCAATTTTACTTATCCAGAGTCTCCTTGGTTCGATACTTGGCTTACTTAGCCACTTTATTACTTGTTTGACCACGTGCACTTGCGTGTCGGTTTTTAACCCATATAGCAAACCACCGAACAATTAAGCCATATCAGCTCCATTTATGATTTTGTCTAAGCTTTATTGATTTTACCCCTGTGTGTTACACCGGCTGGAGGTCTTATTGATTTTACCCCGGTGTGGTACACCGGCTGGACAGAGTTTACCCCAGTATGGTACACCGGCTGGAGGCATTTTTATTTTTACCACGGTATAGTACACCGCTGGAGGCATTTTTATTTTTACCCCGGTGTGGTACACTGACTGGATGGATTGTATAGATTTTATGGTCAGCTGGACATTTCAGTTATAGTCTTTGTTGTACATTAGATGATTGTATTTATACTTCAATAATGAGTTATTGTCAGGTTTCTGTTTTCAGAATTTCAGGTTTTTACTACTCCTTATTTCAGGCCTAGTTATCATTTTTGTCTTACATGTTTATAGTTTTCAACCTACATACCAGTACATTTTATTCGTACTGATGTCCCTTCATCTTGGGATCCTTCCCGCAATCGTGCTACAGGTATAGGCCGAGGCTCAGATCATCGAACCTAGTAGGAGCCAAATTTATGCAGAATAGTGATATGCTCCTCTCTTCTAGGAGCCATGTCCTGGTGTGGACTATTTTAAGTTTTGCGTATAGCATGGGTAGGCCGGGGCCCTTGTATTTCAGTATGTTTACTCTGTAGAGGCTGATGTGGACTAGTTTATATAGTAGTATGGGTTATGTAGTTGTATTGATTTTTCATTGCTTTGTTTATCTTTGTTGTAGCCTTGTCAGCTTTCCAGGTTGCATATTTATAATTGTCAAGGCATTATTGGCCCAGTATTTATCCTGGTTGGTTGTGACAGGTGGCTTGGTCAGCCTTAGTGTTATATTTATAGATGTTATATAGCCGGCTTCTCGATCGACCATGAATCGAGTGCCAGTTGCACCCTACCCTAGTTCTGGGGCGTGACAGACTTGGTATCAGAGCGAAGTCGTTTCCTGGGGTAGTCTACGGAGCCGTGTCTAGTAGAGTCTTGCTTATGGGTATTTTGTGCACCATACTTATAATCAAGAGGCTACAGGACATTTAGGAATTGTTTCACTTCTTTTACTAATAGTTTGTGCTATAGGTCGAGCTCATAAGTACTGTGATATCTAAATCGTGTTATTATTTCAGAGTATGCCTGTGACAAGGAAGTGACTACAAGGTTGATTGGCACAGCCGTTGAGGGCACTAGTCTCCCTCCAGTGGATCAGAGAGACAGGTTAGAGGCTCAAAGTGAATCTCCTTCCCCAAGTATTACAGTTCCTACGACACCGGCCAGAGCAATAGTAGATAGACCTCCAAGCTTCTCCCGCACCAGCAGTACTTGAGGGTAGTAGAGTGGCAGACCCTCCCACGCCTGTGGTACCTCCAATTGTTCTGGAAGGACAAGGTCTTGAGGGAGCTGTTCAGCTGATGGCTCATATAGCCGCAGGTCAAGAGCGACGGTTGGAGGCGATGGAGAGACATAGAGGCCAGACAATTGAGAGTTCCAGGGCTAGTGAGTTCTTGAGTTTGAGCCCTCCTATATTCACCGGATTAGACCCGAGAGAGGATCCTCAGGACTTTATCGATCAGACTTATAGGGTGTTAAAGGTGATGCAAGCTACAACGATTGAGGAAGTAGAGTTGGCGACCTTCAGATTACGTGAAGTGGCCATATTGTGGTATGAGGCTTGGGCTCGATCCAGAGGAGCCGATACACCACCAGCTGAGTGGGAAGAGTTCTTCGAGACCTTTATGCATCACTATCTATCCTGGGAGCTTCGACAGGCTCGAGTTGAGCAGTTTTTTCACCTAGAGCAAGGAAGTATGAGCGTGCATGAGTATTGTATTCAGTTTAATTCTCTTGCCAGGTATGCTCCTCACATGGTTCAGACGATGGAGGATAGAGTTCATCAGTTCCTGTGAGGGTTAGGGCTTTATATAGCTCGAGATTGCTTGAGGGTATCTACTCAGGATCACATGGACATTTCACGAATTCAAGCTTTTGCCCACAGGGTAGAGGATTTGGTTCATCACTTACGGGATAATTGGAGACAGCATGAGGAATGGAAGAGAGTTAGGACTGTGGGTCCTTACAGAGGGCCGCAGGGTGACCCAGGGGCTCAGTCATCCAAGCAGTCGGTTAGGCCAATAGGGAGTGCCCCACCTCAGTTTCAAGGATAGAGAAGGGACCAAGGCCAAGCTCCATCTAGCTCTCGACGATAGGAGTGGGCGGGGTAGAGGCGACCACCATTGCCTCCTTGTCCCCAGTGTGGGAATTCTCATTCAGGTCAGTGTCGTCAGGGGTAGAATGTATGTTATCATTGTAGGAAGCCAGGGCACTTTATGAGGGATTGTTCAGATAGGTTCGAGGCGGATCAGGCGCAATCAACGGTTGCTTCTTCATCCTCCGTTCGACCTCCCAGACCTTATCCTCAGCTAGCAACATGCCATGGAAGAGGCAGAGGAAGAGAGGCTTCTAGTTCTGGGGAAACCCGGAATTGATTTTATGCTTTAGGCGGTCGACAGAATCAGGAGGCCTCACCTAATGTTGTTACAGGTACTTTTATTATTTATTCTCGTGCAGTATATGTCTTACTTGATCCTGGTTCTACACTCTCTTATGTCACACCTTGGTTGCAAGTCAGTTTGAGACAATCCCTGAGTTATTATCTATAACATTTGCTGTTTCTACGCCAATTGGCGAATCTGTATTAGCTAGATGAGTTTACCGAAACTGCATAGTATTGGTATGTCATAGATCAACCTTAGCTGATCTAGTTGAGCTTGAAATGGTTGATTTTTATGTAATTTTGGGTATGGATTGGTTGGCGGCATGTTATTCTAATGTTAATTGCAGAGCTAAGGTTGTCAGATTCAATTTTCCCGGCGAGCCAGTCCGAGAATGGCAAGGTGATGTCGCTATGCCTAAAGGTAAGTTTATTTCATTCCTTAAGGCTCAGAAGTTGATATCTAAGGGTTGTATTTCTCACTTGGTTCGGGTAAGAAACTTGTAATGTGAGCCTACGACTCTCCAGTCAATTTCTATTGTAAATGAGTTCCCTGAGATCTTTCCAGAGGATTTGCCTGGAATTCCTCCTGAAAGGGAGATAGATTTTGCTATTGATCTACTTCCAGGTACTCAGCCTATATCAATCCCTCCTTAAAGAATGGCTCCAGCAGAGCTAAGGGAATTAAAGGAGCAGCTGAGAGATCTGCTCGAGAAGGGATTCATTCGGGCCAGGTATCGCCTTGGGGTGCACCAGTGCTCTTTGTGCGAAAGAAAGACGGGTCGTTAAGAATGTGTATCGATTATAGGCAGCTAAATAAGGTTACGATTAAGAATAAGTACCCACTTTCCAGGATTAGTGACCTATTTGACCAGTACAAGGTGCCAGATGCTTCTCAAAGATTTATTTGAGATCCGGGTACCATCAGTTACGGGTTAGGGAAGTTAATATCCCCAAGACTGCCTTCAGGACTAGATACGGCCATTATGAGTTCTTAGTGATGTCATTTGGTATTACTAATGCCCCAACAGCTTTTATGGACCTGATGAATCGGGTGTTTAGGCCTTTTCTTGATGTATTTGTGGTCGTCTTCATTGATGATATTCTAATTTACTCGCAATCTGAGGCCGAGCATGCAGGTCACTTGAGAGAAGTATTACAGACTCTACAGGAGCACAGGTTATATGCTAAATTTTCTAAATATGAGTTTTGGCTAACATCTGTGGCTTTCCTTGGTCATGTAATTACAACTGAAGGTATAAGAGTGGATAGTCTGAAGATAGAGGCAGTAAAGACTTGGCCCAGACCCTTGAATCCTACAGAGGTTCGCAGCTTTCTGGGGTTGGCAGGTTATTATCACTGATTTGTGGAAGGTTTCTCTACTATCGCTGCACCATTGACAAAGTTGACTCATAAAGCAGCTAAGTTTCAGTGGACAGAGGCATGTGAGCGAAGTTTTCAGGAATTGAAGGACAGGCTGACTTCAGCACCTGTCCTGACTCTTCAAGAGGGTGTCGAGGGTTATGTGGTCTATTGTGATGCTTTGAGAGTTTTGCTAGGTTGTGTTCTGATGCAACACTGCAAGGTCATTGCTTATGCCTCTAGATAGTTGAGGAAGCACGAGCAAAATTATCCTACCCATGATCTTGAGTTGGCCACAGTGGTATTTGCATTGAAGATTTGGCACCATTACTTATACGAAGTACATGTTGATATCTTCACAGATCATAAGAGCCTCCAGTATGTGTTTCAGCAGAAGGAGTTGAATTTACGCCAGAGAAGGTGGTTAGAATTACTGAAAGATTATGACGTTAGCATTCTGTATCATCTGGGCAAGGCAAATGTTGTAGCTGATGCGCTAGTCGCAAGTCTATGGGTAGCTTGAGTCATATTCAGGTTGACAGGATTGAAATGATGAAGGCTCTACGGCAGTTGGCTGACTTACAAATTCGGTTACTGGATACTGATGATGGGGGTGTTATTGTCAAAAACACAGCAGAATCGTCTTTGGTAGCATAAGTTAAGCAACGACAATATGATGATGCAGAGTTAGTCTTATTAAGAGACAGTATACCGCAACAGAAGTAGAGCCTATTTGATTGTGGGCGCGATGAAGTTCTTAGATACCAGGGCCTTCTATATGTACCTAATGTGGGTGAACTACGGGAACAAATTATGAATGAAGCTCATTATTCTCGATATTCAGTACACCCAAGTGCCACAAAGATGTATCGTGACCTGTGGTAGCTATATTGGTGGAATGGCATGAAAAAGGACATCACCGGTCTTGTGACTCAGTGACCCAATTGTCAACAGGTAAAGGTTAAGCACCAGAGGCCTGGAGGTTTGGTGCAGGATATAGAAATTCCATCTTGCAAGTGGGAGGTGATTAATATGGATTTTATTACAGGATTGCCTAGAACGAGTAGGAAGCATGATTCTATCTAGGTAATAGTTGATAGATTAACTAAATTAGCTTAGTTCTTGCCGGTTAAGACCACATATGCTGCGGAGGATTATGCTAGGCTTTATATACGAGAGATAGTTCGCGTACATGGTGTCCCCTTATCCATTATTTCTGACAGAGGTGCTCAGTTCACAGCAAACTTCTGGAAGTCTTTCCAGAAAGGCCTGGGCACTTAGGTAAGCCTCAGTACCACATTTCATCCTCAGACAGATAGACAGGCTGAACGCACCATTCAAATGCTTGAAGACATGTTGCGTGCCTATGTTTTAGATTTCAGCAGAAGCTGGGATGATCATGTTTCCTTGATTGAGTTCGCCTATAATAACAGCTACCAGGCAAGTATTCAGATGGCTCCATATGAAGGTTTATATGGGCGAAAATGCAGGTCACCAGTGGGCTGGTTTAAACTCAGTGAGGCAGAGTTATTGGGGCCAGACTTAGTGCAGCAAGCTATTGACAATGTGAAACTTATTATAGATCGACTTCAGACAGCCCAGAGCAAGTAGAAGTCTTATGAAGATGTACACTGTCGAGCGCTAGAGTTTGTTGTTAATGATTGGGTCTTCCTGAAAGTGTCACCTATGAAAGGAGTTATGAGATTTGGCCGAAAAGGCAAGCTGAGTCCTAGATATGTTGGGCCATATAGAGTTATCCGCAGGATAGGAGAAGTGGCCTATGAGTTGGAGTTGCCACCAGAGATAGCGGCAGTCCACCCAATATTTCATGTATCAATGTTGCGGAAGTGTATAGGAGACCCAACTCGTGTTATGCCTATCGATGATGTCCGAATTTCTGAGGAGATGACCTACATCGAGGTTCCAGTTTCTATTCTTGACCAGCAAGTCAGGAAACTTCGAACCAAAGAAGTCACTTCAGTTAAAGTATTATGAAAAAGTAATAACATCGAGGAAGTGACTTGTGAGGCTGAGGAGGAAATGAAGAATAAATATCCTCACCTATTTACGATGTCGACGTGATGTTAAGGTATGTGTTTGATACTTATTTTGATGCATATTAAGTGAAATTAATTTCCATTCGGGGACGAATGTTCCTAATGGGGGGGAGAATATAACACCCCAAAAATTTTATTGGTAATTATTTGATGTTTTATGCTAGGTTAGGGAAATTACGGGTTGTATATTGGTCGTAGGTGACAAGGGAAATGTGTACGATCAAAAAGCCAAAGAGTATGTGAAGTTCATAAGTAAGGGTAAACTTTAAACGACAATATCTCCTAATATATAATGAATTAGAGCCCCACGACCTATCAAATTAAAGCCCTTTGAGTCTAGTTTTCAGAACATCAAACCGCTTGTCAATCGGAGCTCGGAGTAAGATGTTATGGGCATTTTACCAAACCATCGTGAGCGATAATGCGGGCATGACGCCCTAGCGCCTCCACCGCCTTATTTACTTAAAATCTAATTTTTCACTTGTAGAAAACATTTACAGCTACAGCTAAATCTAAATCGACCAGATTGCTAAGGATTCCACTTCTCTCTCAATTCCAGCAGCTAGGACAAAGAAAATCAAGGAGGAACATCAAGCAAAGTTCAAGAAAATCACAAGATAAGTTGAGATTTCCTTGCCAAGTATGTTAGGGGCTGTTTTGTAGCTCGTTTTGGCAAGGTTTTGAAGAAGTTTTTCTGCATTTCAAAATCTATTTTTACTGCCTATATATCCATCTTTGAGTAGGTGTTGAAATCAGGAGAAAAGGTAAGGATTTCGCCCCTTTTAAACCTCCCAAATCGCAAAGCGAAAATCTGGAAATTGGCAGCTAAGTGAGCTGCCAATGGACTGTTTGTTAGCTGAGTTTTGCTCGTTTTCCTTAGGATTTTTTGCTGTTTATTTTGCTGGAATTATACTTCATATTTAGGGGTAGAATCACAGAAAAACTAAGGTAAAATTTCCTCTGTTTTCTCCCTCAAAAGTTAGTGAAAAATTAGTTGAGAAAATGGCTAAATGTTGTTGATGTTGCCGTGTGTTGTTGTTGCTATTTTGACTGCCTGTGATTAGTTATGTTGGCTGCATTTTGTTGATGTATATTAATCTTGTTGTTGGCCTATAAAACCACTGGATTAAGGAGGTTGAAGGCTGATCATTGAGATAGGAAATCGGCTAGAGAAAAGTTCATCGGAGAAAGGTATGTAAGGTGCCCTGTCTATCATTCTTTCAAGCACGATTCGTGTGAGGTGAATCGAATGAGACAGACCCCTTTTTAAAAGTATTGAGGCAGTATGTTAAGATTCATTTAAGCTTTAAAGTCCCATGTTTTATTGAGGATAAATGTTAAGATTATGCCTAGCCGAAGGGAGATACCTAAAGTGTGATATTGTGTTGATTGTTGTCGTAGTTGTACATGAAGTTGGAGACCCCTCAGCGTGGCCATTGTTATCTGGTCCTTACTGTATGTCATTTGTATATATATGTGACGTTAAATGTGTTTAAAGGTCTTGTTGCTATCTGAAATTGTTGAAAGAGCCGAGATGAGGACATGTAAACGATTTTAAGCCACGTAAAGACGTCGCAAGCTATTGAGGGTAAACGAGCTTACCGAATTAGGATTACCTGGTTATGGTTGTCCCTTATCTTATGTGTATGTAATGAAATATTTCAGGCCAAGGGGATATTTCATAATCCCTTTCCCTTAAGCGAACGGCAAGCTAGCAGGTTTCTGAGCTCTAATGTCCCGTGGAGACGATCCACAAATCTTGTTGAAACTCTTAGGTTTTCTGTAGTTCCTTATGATTCATACAAGTTTTTACTACATGCATTTAAGTTCAATTTTTTTAGCTTTGCATGTTATATGTACTCAGTTCCAGTTATGCATTACAAAGGAGGGTTATGCAGGTCACATGTTTAGTATTCGTAATTTCTATGATGTATGTATTGAGCTGGTCCAATATTAAGCCATATCGGCTCCATTTATGATTTTGTCTAAGCTTTATTGATTTTACCACGGTGTCTTATACCAGCTGGAGGTCTTATTGATTTTACCCCGGTGTGGTACACCGGCTGGATGGAGTTTATCCCGGTATGGCACGCCAGCTGGAGGCATTTTTATTTTTACCCCGATATAGTACATTGGCTAGAGGCATTTTTATTCTTACCCCGATGTGGTACACTGGATGGACGGATTGTATAGATTTTATGGTCGGCTGTCTACTTACATTTCAGTTATAGTCTTTGTTGTACATTAGATGGTTGCACTTATACTTCAATAATAAGTTATTGTCAGGTTTCTATTTTCAGAATTTTAGGTTGTTACTACTCCTTATTTCAGGCCTAGTTATCATTTTTATCTTACATGTTTACAGTTTTCAGCCTTATATACCAGTACATTTTATTCGTACTGACGTCCCTTCATCTTGGGATCCTTCCTGCAATCTTGCTATAGGTATAGGCCGAGGCTCAGATCATCGAACGTAGTAGGAGCCAGATTTCTGCATAATAGTGGTATGCTCATCTCTTCTAGGAGCCATGTCCTGGTGTGGACTATTTTCAGTTTTGTGTACAACATGGGTAGGCCGGGGCCCTGTCCCGTGCATTTCAATTTTTTTACTCTGTAGAGGTTGATGTGGACTAGTTTGTATAGTAGTATGGGTTATGTAGTCGTATTGATTTTTTGTTGCTTTTTTTATCTTTATTGTAGCCTTGTCGGCTTTCCAGGTTGCATATTTATAATTGTCAAGGCATTATTGGCCTAGTATTTATCCTGGTTGGTTGTGTCAGGTGGCTTGGTCAGCCTTAGTGTTACATTTATAGATGTTATATAGCTGGCTTCTCGATCGACCATGAATCGAGTGCCAGTTGCGCCCTACCCTAGTTTTGGGGCGTGACAGGAACCATCTTTCTTCTGGACGAACAACACTGGGGCACCCCATGGAGATTTGCTTGTTCTGATGAAACCCTTATCTAGTAAATCCTTTAACTGTTCCTTTAACTCTTTTAGCTCGGTTGGGGCTATCCAGCAAGGAGGAATTGATATGGGTTGTGTGTCGGGCAAGAGATAAATTTCAAAATCAATCTCCCTTTCAGGAGGAAAACCTGGAAGGTCATCTAGATATACCTCGGGATACTCACATACAACAGGGACTAACTGAATGGTCGTGGTCTCGGATGTGGTATCCTTAACCCTAACGAAATGGTAAATACAACCCTTAGCAATCATTCTTTGGGCCTTGAGATTGGAGATAAAGCGACCTACAGGTACCACTGAACCACCCCTCCATTCTAACACTGATCATTTGGAAATCGAAACTTCATTGCTCTAGTCCTATAGTTAAAAGAAGCATAACATGCAAACAACCAGTCCATACCCAAAATAATATTAAAAATCGGTCATAACTATATTCTACTAAGTCTGCGGAGGTAACCTTATGCAAGACTGTAATAGGCCAACCTCTATATACCCGCCTTGCTATGACTGAACCACAAACCGAGGTAGATACAAAAAATGGTTCGGACAAGATTTTAGGACCGACTCTGAAGTGACTATAAATGTAAGGTGTCACAAAAGATAGTGTGGCTCCAGGATCTAACAAAGCAAAAGCATCAATTTGATAGACTCGCAACATACCCGTAACCACATCGGGAGAAGCCTCCTGCTCTTGTCGAGAGCCAAGTGCATAAAACCAGTTCTAGCGCTGGCCGCCAGCTGAACTAGTCGAAGCACCCTGCTGAGTCTGACGTGCCACTGGAACTGCTGAACTGGCTGCTGAAGTGCGGGCTCCACTACCCCCTAACCTAGCTGCGGGGCAATCCCTGAGTCTGTGTCCGGGTTTGCCACACCTGAAACAAGCGTCTGAGCCCACCAAACATTTCCCTGGGTGATTCTTATTACAATTAGCACAAGATGGGGACGTGCGCTCTGTTCGCATGTTATTTTGACTCCTCGAACCTGCGGTGCTGTTCCTCTAACCGTCTTATGGCTTGGATGGAGTACTGACTGAAGATGGTGATGGTGTAATTGGCCTGTTCTGGGACTGCTGGTGAGACCCACCCCCTGGCCTCGGCTGGGAGAACCTGTGGCTATCAGTTCTGGCCCTCTTGGCCTCTCTTCGCCTTATATGAGCTGCTTCCATCTGCTGGGCATAGAGGACTATTTGTGGGTAGTCCATATCCTGATGAAGCATGGCTGTTCTGCAATCCTTATCCACTCAACTACACCATGCACGAATCTGCTCACCCGCGCCCTGGTCTATCACTAACTCCGGGGCATACTTTGATAGGCGAGTAAACTCAAGTGAATATTCTAGCACCGTCATCTTCCCTTGCTTGAGGTTAACAAACTCGATTGCCTTCAATTCCCTAATCTCTCGAGGGAAGAACCTATCGAGAAAGGCCATATGGAATTCATCCCAACTGATAGGGCCTGCTCCCGCTACCCTACTATCCCTCCATTTCTTTAACCAAATATATGCGACCTCCTTCAGCTGATATGAGGCCAAATAAACACATTCCTCACTTGTCTCTCCCATGACCTAAGTGACCTTCAAAATCCCTTCGATGAATTCGTGTGGATCCTCGTCCACTGTTGCCCCTGTGAACTCGGAGGGTTCATCCTCAAAAAGTCTCTAATCCGGGCCGCCGCTGCATTACCGTTCTGTGGAACAGGTGCAACAGCCTGCTGGTTGACCTGAGCAGTCAAGGCCTGCGCCAACATTTGAATCGCTGCTCGAAACTCGGCATGGGCAGCTTGCTCTGGTGCCTGGGGCTCCTGAACAGGTGGGGCTTGCTGACGCCCATTTTCATGGCCACCCTCGTGGCCTTCATCATTATTGTTCCTCCTTTTGATTATCCTTCTGGGAGCCATAATTTTTCTACAATCGCGAAATGCACGAATTAGATGGACAGAGATGTTTTCACCGCACGACATAGATCATGAAAGAAGGAGATATTTCCTACAATGTTTAGTAGCCTCTTCGTCATAAGTGTGGCTCACTTCACACCCATGAAAAAGACTCTACCTAACGCGGATTTCAGACTCCCTAGGACACATCTGAACCTATTGCTCTAACATCAAGTTTGTCACGATCTGAGAGTACACCCCGACTATAGACATGGGACAAGGAGGTTGAAAGACTCAAAGTCACCCCACGGTGTGAGCATCTAACTTATTAATTCATAAAAAGGCGGAAAACTTAACTTAATAATCATGCACTAGCTGAAAATTTTAACAAGAGGTGTAAGAAACAACATTACAAGATCCAAACATAAACGACTGAACACTATACATAGGTATGAAAGCCTCTAATCATAATAGATGGGTCGAAGGGACAGGACCCCAACTAACCCCAACATTCTGGAAACAAAAAGGTAATTATAGATTGAACAAGAAGCCCTCGAATCATGAGGACTCACCATTGAAGGCTGAGGGCAGAGCTGAGAGCAAGCTAAGAATGATGCTGAACCTGTGAACCGGATCCTGAAAATATATGGGTCAGTACTTGGAAGGTACTAAGTATGTAAGGTATGCAAAAACAATTCTTAAAACATAAAAGTAATAGGAGTGGGGACATCATGATCATAAAAAAGCAAAATCATAAGTATATCGAACGCTCAAGATTTTCCAAGTACATTCGTAAACCTGTCATAGTTATAACATGAGGGAAAATAGTTCGTTAAACATAACTTGAGCCAAAAGAACAAAATCATGCATGCATAAAAACATGAGGAACAATAGGAGATTTCTATAATCGACATACTCCACATGACCACACATGGAGCCCCACCGGTAAACCTAGTGTGGAGGTCGTCCATATCTTTCCAAGGATATGAACCACGAAAGGCGCGATATCACTCATGAAGTCCCCGTAGGGCATATGGGAAAGTCGCTGAGGAGGTCCCAACATAGCCTACGGTGGTACGTAGTTTTGATATTCGAGGCATAACTTGGGCCCTGGACCTGCTGGTGTTAAGTACTACTCCAAAAATGATGCAACGTGCTCATAGAAATTCATACATAACATGCATGGCTAGTGGAATAGTAACAACCATACATGCCTGAAACTTTATAGACCTAGCCATGGAATTGGGCCCGTGAGTCGGCCAGGGTCATAGTTCATAAGACTTAAGCAACATGTGGGCTTTTCCACCATAATGTTAATCATACTTGAAATGCTTAAATTTATAGGAAAACATGATCATGGAAACATGGCAAATTGAAAACTCAAAGACATGCTTTAAATTCAAAAATTCATATCACGCTTGCGGGATCATCATGAACATAAATTTTACTAAAAATCCTTTATAATTGGGCATCCATACTTTTAGACTCTTAAATCATGGAATGTAAAATATGTACAAATAAAATCAGCCCAAACACTTCAAATCCCACAACTGAAACATAATACCACAAGCTCATGTAAATTTTTGAGAAACCATGCAACTGGGGTTAAGACCCATAAGAATTTAGCAAATTAAACATAGGAAATGGGAAGAAATACGCATGGGTAGGGACTAAACTACCCATTCAAACCCCACATACATGGAAATTTCGAGACCCCTAACTCCCTTTAGAACCCTAGGTAGAGTCTTGAAGAACTTGAAGAAGACACTTAAATTTCCCTTCCTCCTTCCTCTCTACACATACAAGTATCAAATGGGGTTTATCATGGCTGATTTCCCTTTAAAAGACCCTGTCCCAACCTCAAAACGACGTTGTTTAGGTCTTAGGATTGTAGGAAATTACGAGAAGACCCTTACTAATTCACAGAAAATCACTTTCAGGCGACCCAAACGGGCGACCTGACTATTAGTTGAAAGGGGCAATGAGTCATTGGGTCCTTTCATCAAGTCCACTGGAAATTTTCCTCTGGCTCCTAAAGGAGGACATGACGACTCGTGCTTTGGTGACACCACTCGTTACCATCTTTCATTAAGTACATTGAATCACCCTCAAAATTCTTCTTTAGGACCTCCCCACGACTGACATGAAGACTCCTGGTGGCTGACCATGAGTCATTACATCACCTGTGGGGACCTCGAGTCCCATCAACACAGGCCTTCCCTCGGGTCACTTAACGACTCGTGGACTCCCTGATAATTCTTCCAATGACTCGTCCTGCACTGCTGCAACATTTTTCAGATTTTTCCCCATTTGGCTCCCGGGTCTGATCCTTGGGTTCCTGGAGTATAATAATATCTCCCCCTTGGGAACATTCATCCTTGAATGTTAGAAATATGCAGAAAACTCAGATTCAAACAATCAACATATGCAAATACTGGTCATTTAGGCCAAAAACTAGTGGAACGACTACCCCCAAAAAGAAGTACATAGCTGGACTAAATTCAAACATCACATACATATATCATATCATAAAACAAACTTGCACGCATGAAAAAAACATGAAAAAACGGAATAGAGGTTTAGGGCAAAAATTGATGCCTTAAACTGAAGTTGAGCCGGTAGGGAACAAATAGGAGTTTTTAGCCATCATATCCGCTTTGGCCTCCCACGTGGCTTCCTCGGCATGCTGATTCCTCCATAACATCTTTACTGAGGCTACTTCCTTGTTCCTCAGTCTACGAACCCTACTATCCAAGATTTTAAAAGGAATTTACTCATAGCTGAGACTATCCTTCACACCAACTCTTTCCACTGGGACCACTAAGGTTGGGTCTCCCAAGCACTTTTCCAAGAGCGATACGTGAAATACGGGATGAACAAAAGCCAACTATGAGGGTAAATCTAACTCATAGGCTACTTTACCCACTCGCCTCAAAATCCTGTATGGGCCAATATAACGGGGACTGAGTTTCCCTTTCTTTCCGAATCTCATTAATCCCTTCATGTGTGATACCTTCAGAAACACCCAATCATCGACCTCGAACTCAAGCTCTCTCCTCCTTACATCCGCATAATACTTTTGGCGACTTTTTGACTACACTTTCTCCATGGCCTCATGGACTGAATTTGGACCCACTAATGAAGCCCCGCCACCTCAAACCACTTAATGGGCGATATACACCGTCGCCCGTAAAGAGCCTCGAACGGTGCAACTTGTATGATGGTGTGATAATTATTGTTGAAAGAGAACTCAAAAAGAGGCAAATGCTTGTCCCAACTACTCTTGAAGTCAATAGTACTAGATCTCAACATGTCCTCAAGAGTCTAGATAGTCCGCTCTGCCTGACCATCGATTTGCAGATGAAATGTCGTGCTAAGCTTGACCTGGGTACCAAGTCCCTTTTGAAATGACCTTCAGTACTGGGAGGTGAACTGAGTATCTCTATATGATACAATGGACAAGGGAACTCCATGCAACCTAACAAACTATCAGATGTACAACTTTGCATAATCTTCTGCTGAATCGGTGGTTTTGACCGGTAGGAAATGAGCAGCCTTGGTCAACCTGTCCACCATAACCCAAATAGAATCATACTGCCTATGAGTGTGGGGTAAACTGATTACAAAGTCTATGTTGATCTCTTCCCACTTCCAAGTAGGAAAGCTGATGTCTTGAAGTATACCCCCTGGTCTTTGATGCTTGACTTTCACTTATTGGCAATTCGGGCACTTGGCTAAAAATTCCGCAATATCCCTCTTCATGCCACTCCACCAGTAGATTTCCCTCAAGGCATGATACGTTTTGGTGGCACCTGGATGGATAGAATATCTGGATCCGTAAGCCTCATGCAATGTCTGACTCCTCAAATCCCCCATGTTCGAAACACATAAGTGACCCTGGTACCGAAGCACACCATCTCCCCCTTCGGAGAAGACTTCTACTTCCTGACTTTGAACAACTTCTTTCAACCTTACCAATATTGGATCTTCATCATGTTTAGCTTTCACCTCCGCTAACAGAGATGACTCTAACCCATTCTGAACTACCACCCCACTATCGGCCAAACCAACTAACCTATCCAACCGTGCAAGACGATGTACCTCCTTTACCAGCTCCTTCTTTTCTACACGCACATGCGACACACTTTCCATAGAAAGTCTACTAAGAGCATCTGCTACCATGTTGGCCTTGCCTGGGTGATAAAGGACACTCATGTCATTGCTCTTAAGTAGCTGCAACCACTTCCGTTGCCGAAGGTTCAGTTCCTTTTTGTGTGAACACATATTCTAAGCTCTTGTGGTCTATGAATACATCTACATGAACCCCATACAAGTAGTGTCTCCATATATTTAAAGCAAATACCACCGCGTCCAACTCGAGATCGTGGGTTGGGTAATTCTTCTCTTGAGTTTTCAGCTTTCCGGAAGCATATGCTATGACCTTCCCGTGCTGAGTCAATACACATCCCAGTTCGACCCTCGAAGAATCACAATATACAACAAAGCCATCGGTACCCTCTGATAAAGTCAACACTGGTGCTGAAGTGAGCCTGGCCTTCAATTCTTGGAAGCTCCTCTCACAAGCCTCTGGCAATTGGAACTTCACCTTTTTCTAAGTCAATCTAGTCAGTGGGGCTGCAATGGATGAGAAACCTTCCACGAACCTTCGATAGTAACCTGCTATTCCGAAAAAGCTTCTAATCTCCGAAGGGTTTACCGGTCTGGGCCAGTTCTTTACTGCCTCTATTTTCTGGGAGTCCACCCTTATACCTTCACTTGACACTACATGTCCCAAGAATGCAATGGATTTCAGCCAAAATTTGCATTTGCTGAAATTGGCGTATAACTGGTTGTCATCGAAGGTCTGGAGTGCAACCTCAAGTGTGCGGCAGTTTCCTCCTTGCTCCGGGAGTATATTAATATGTCATCGATGAACACGACCACAAACATATCCAAATATTCCTCGAATACCCTGTTCATCAGGTCCATAAAAGCTACAGAGGCATTGGTTAGTCCAAAAGACATAACAACAAATTCAAAAAGGACATATCGGGTCTTGAAAGCAGTCTTTGGGATGTCGTTCTCCCGAACCCTAAGTTGGTGATACCCGAACCTGAGATCTATCTTGGAGAAATATGTGGCACACTAAAGGTGATTGAATAGGTCATTGATCCTGGGTAAAGTATATGTATTCTTGATGGTCCTTGTTCAACTGTCTATAGTCAATACACATCCGAAGGGAACCATTTTTCTTCCGGACGAACAACACTAGCGCACCCTATGGAGATTAGCTTGGCCTGATGAAACCCTTATCTAGTAAATCCTTTAACTGTTCTTATAACTCTATTATCTCGGCTGGGGCCATCCAGTAAGGAGGAATTGATATGGGTTGTGTGTCGGGCAAGAGATTAATTTCAAAATCAATCTCCCTTTCAGGAGGAACACCTGGTAAGTCATCTGGAAATACCTCGGGATACTCACATACCACGGGGACTGACTGAATGGTCGAGGTCTCGAATATGGTATCCTTAACCCTAACCAAATTGTAAATACAACCCTTAGCAATCATTCTTTGGGCCTTGAGGTAGGAGATAAAGTGACCTACAGGTACCGATGAACCACCCATCCATTCTAACACTGGCTCATTTGGAAATTGAAACTTCATCGCTCTAGTCCTACAGTTAACAGAAGCATAACATGCAAACAACCAGTCCATACCCTAAATAATGTTAAAATCGGTCATAACTAAATTCTACTAAGTCTACGGAGGTAACTTTATGCAAAACTTTAATAGGGCAACCTCTATATACCCGCGTTTCTATGACTGAATCACCAAATGAGGTAGATAAAGAAAATGGTTCGGACAAGATTTTAGGACTGACTCCAAAGTGACTAGCAATGTAAGGTGTCACAAAAGATAGTGTGGCTCCCGGATATAACAAAGCACAAGCATCAATATGAAATACTCGCAACATACCTATAACCACATCGGGAGAAGCCTGCTGCTCATGTCGAGAGACAAGTGCATAAAATCGGATCTGGCGCTGGCCGTCAGCTGAACCCGTCGAAGCACCCTGCTGAGTCTGACGTGCCACTGGAACTGCTGAATTGGCTGCTGAAGTGCAGGCTCCACTACCCCCTAACCTAGCTGTGGGGCAATCCCCGAGTCTGTGTCCGGGTTTGCCACACCTAAAACAAGCATCTGAGCCACCAAACATTTCCCTGGGTGATTCTTACCACAATTAGCACAAGATCGGAACGTGCGCTCTGTGCGCATGCTATTTTTACTCCTCAAACTTGCGGCCCTGTTCCTCTAACCATCTTGTTTCCTCGATGGAGTACTAGCGGAAGATGGTGATGGTGTAATGGGCCTGTTCTGGGACTGCTGGTGAGACCCACCCCCTGGCCTTGGCTGGGAGAACCTGTGGCTATCAGTTCTGGCCCTCTTAGCCTCTCTTTGCCTTATATGAGCTGCTTCCATCTACTGGGAATAGAGGACTATCCGTGGGTAGTCCATATCTTGATGAAGCATGGCTGTTCTGCAATCCTTATCCAGATACTCAACTACTCCCTGCACGAATCTGCTCACCCGCTCCCTCTGGTCCATCACTAACTCCGGGGCATACTTTGAGAGGAGAGTGAACTCAACTGAATATTTTAGCACCATCATCTTCCCTTTCTTGAGGTTAACAAACTCGATTGCCTTCAATTCCCACATCTCCCAAGGGAAGAACCTCACCGAGAAAGTCCATGTGGAATTCATCCCAGCTGATAGGGCCTGCTCCCGCTGCCTTTCTATCCCTCCATTGCTTTAACCAAATATATGCGACCTCCTTCAGCTGATAAGAGGCCAAATCAACACATTCCTTACTTGTCACTCCCATGACCTAAGTGACCTTCAAAATCCCTTCAATGAATTTGTGTGGATCCTCGTCCACTTTTGCCCTTGTGAACTCGGAGGGTTCATCCTCAAAAAGTCTCTAATCTGGGCAGCCGCTGCATTGCCATTCTGTGGAAAAGGCACAACAGCCTATTGGTTGACCTGAGCGGTCAAGGCCTGCGCCAACATTTGAATCGCATCCCGAAACTCGGCATGGGCACCTGGCTCTGGTGCCTGGGGCTCCTGAACAGGTGGGGCTTGCTGACGCCCATTTTCATGGCCATCCTCGTGGCCTTCATCATTACTGTTCCTCCTTCCAATTATCCTTTTGGGAGCCATAACTTTTCTGCAATCAAGAAACACACGAATTAGATGGACAGAGAGGTTTTCACCGCACGACATAGATCATGAAAGAAAGGGATATTTCCTACAATGTTTAGTAGCCTCTTATTCATAAGTGTGACACACTTCACACCCATGAAAAAGACTCTACCTAACGCGGCTTTCAGACTCCCTAGGACACATCTGAACCTATTGCTCTGACATCAAGTTTGTCACGATCCGAGAGTACACCCGGACCGTAGACAAGGTACAAAGAGCCCGAAAGACTCCAAGTCAACCCATGGTGTGAGCATCTAACTAATTCATTCATAGAAAGGTGGAAAACTTAACTTAATAGTCATGCACTAGCTGAAAATTTTAACAAGAGGTGTAAGAAACAACAATACAAGATCCAAACATAAATAGTTGAACACTATACATAGGTCTGAAAGCCTCTAATCATAATAGATGGGTTGAAGGGACAGGACCCCAACTAACCCTAACATTCTTGAAACAAAAAGGTAATTAAATATCAAACAAGAAGCCCTCGAATCATGAGGACTCACCATTGAAGGCTGAGGGAAGAGCTGACCGTAAGCTAAAATGATGCTGAACCTGTGAATCGGATCCTGAAAATATGTGGGTCAGTACTTTGAAGGTACTAAGTATGTAAGGTATGCAAAAACAATGCTTAAAACATAAAAGTAATAGGAGTGGGGACATCATGATCTTAAAAACCAAAATCATAAGTATATCGTAAGGCTCAAGATTTTCCAAGTTCATTTGTGAACCTGTCGTAGTTATAACATGAGGGAAAATAGTTCGTAAAACATAACTTGAGCCAAAAGAACAAAATCATGCATGCATAAAACCACGAGGAACAATGGGATATTTCTACAATCGACATACTCCACATGAGCACACATGGAGCCCGACCTGTAAACCTAGTCAGGAGGTCATCCATATCTTGCCAAGGATATGAACCACTAAAGGCGCGATATCACTCATGAAGGCCCCGTAGGGCATAGGGAAAATCATCGAGGAGGTCCCAACATAGCCTATGGTGGCATGTAGTTCTGATATTCGGGGCGTAACCTGGGCCCTGGACCTATTGGTGTTAAGTACTACTACCAAAATGATGGAACGTACTCATAGTAATTCATACATAACATGTGTGGCTAGTTGAATAGTAATAATCATACATGCCTGAAACTTTATAGACCTAGCCATGGAATTGGGCCCGCGAGTCGGCCAAGGTCATAGTTCATAAGACTTAAGAAACATGTGGGCTTTTTCCCCATAATGTTATTCATACTTGAAATGCTTAAATTTATAGGAAAACATGATCATGGTAACATGGGAAATAGAAAACTCAAAGACATGCTTTAAATTCAAAAATTCATATCACGCTTGCGGGATCATCATGATCATAAATTTTACTAAAAATCCTTCATAATTGGGCATCCATACTTTTAGAGTCTTAAATCAGGGAATGTAAAATATGTACAAATAAAATCAGCCCAAACACTTCAAATCCCACAACTGAAACATAATACAACAAGCTCATGTAAACTTTTGAGAAATCATGCAAATGGGGTTAAGACCCATAAGAATTTAGCAAATTAAACATAGGAAATGGGAAGAAATGGGCATGGGTAGGGACTGAACTACCCATTCAAACCCCACATACTTGGAAACTTTGAGATCCCTAACTCCCTTGAGAACCCTAGGTAGAGTCTTGAAGAACTTGAAGAAGACACTTGAATTTCCCTTGCTCCTTCCTCTCTACACATACAAGTATCAATTGGGGTTTGTCATGGCTGAATTCCCCTTAAAAGACCCTGTCTCGACCTCAAAACGACGTAGTTTAGGTCTTAGGAGTGTAGGAAATTATGAGAAGGCCCTTACTAATTCGTAGGAAATCACTGTTAGACGACCCTAACGGGTGACCTGGCGATTCATTGAAAGGGGCAACGAGTCGTTGGGTCCTTTCATCAAGTCCACTGGAAATTTTCCTTTGGCTCCTAAAGGAGGACATTATGACTCGTCCCCTAGTGACACGACTCGTTACCAACTTTCGTTTAGTACACTGAATTACCCTCAAAATTCTTCTCTATGACCTCCCCACGACTGACATGACGACTCGTGGTGGCTGACCATGAGTCGTTACATCACCCGTGGGGACCTCGAGTCCCTTCACCAACACAGGCCTTCCCACGGGTCACTTAACGACTCGTGGGGCTTCCTGACGAGTAGTCCAACGACTCATCCTGCACTGCTGCAACATTTTCCAGATTTTTCCCCGTTTGGCTCCCCGGTTTGTTCCTTGGGTTCCCGGGGTATAAAGAAGGCTAGGGGTAAGTATAGGACAAATATTTTCCTTGCGGGTCATAAAGAAGGCTAGGGGTAAGTATAGGACAAATATTTTGCTCTAGTGACTAGAGCCTCCCTAATGCCTTTTGTGAACATTTTTAACCTCCCATAAACTCTTTTCAATCACTCCACCTTATTTCTCCTATTTCATCATCTTTGGCTTTCATTTCTCGATGGCTCTCCTTATAACTTCATTGGATCTCATAATTAGCCTCATCTGAGTAAGAGGTAGCACTAATTCACAATTCTTTTTTTTGAATATCCAAGTTTTCTCAACCTATCATTTTATATATTTTGCTCACAATGTGATGCTACCTCAAATTGAAGCTCTCATGTCTCCCCCTTTTTTTTGCAAACCCCCAAACTTAGGCTTTTGTCTCATTCTAGACTCATTTCCTTATCTCTCCCCATTTCTTAGGCTTGAAGTCTCATTCATTTTTTTATTCTTTCATTACTAGCAATTAGGGAGGACGGGTGCCAAAGAGGGTTTAAAAAGGGTCATTAGGCTTGTAATGTGGTTTCCAAGAAGAAGGTTCAAGGGGATCAACATTGGATAACGACGAAAGATGTTCAAGGAGGTCATTTTAGGTGAAGTGACTTTCAAAACAGATCCTAATATCATGTTTTGAGTACGATTCCATCTAACATTTTGCCTTGAAACACATCTAGGGAAAGTTCTAGACAATCATGCATACACAAGAATTAAGTCAAAAGCCTCACTGTATAAGGAATCACAATCCAAGGAGTTCACACACTTCCTTCATCACATTAAGAGAATGAATTTTTACAAGCTAGTTACGAATCAAAAAGCCAAGAAATGAATGTATAGTTCATGAAAAGAGAGTGCTCATTTTCATATTTAGAAGCCTCTCTTTTCTTTTCAAAACTCATGCACAATGCAAAGCAATAAATGTTGGTGGTACCTGATCAAATAAGTGCACAAAAGACTTGACAAGACTGTAGACTTGGCATTTTACCTTAAGAAAGTCGCCTCTCAGTCCATCATTAGGAAGTGCAAACGCGATTCGACAACAAAAAGAAATGACAAAGAAATCGCTCATTGAAAAAGAACCGTAGTATAAAGAAAACCCTCGGAGTTTATTCAAAGATTACTATCTAAAAAGGTGATGCTACTAACAAGTCATGACAATATGCCCTTGAGAATGATATCACCCAATCTATCATAGGGCCATATCATGCATCACTTAACCAGTGGGTTACTCAGACTTTACCCCCTAACACAAACAAAGCATTGTCCTCGATGTGCATAGTAAAACAATGTAAGGAAGGAATAAGTGAAAGAACTCCCTAGGCCTTCTGCTCATAACCGACGTTCGACTGGCATTTCGCCGGCCTAACGTCGTTGTGCCACTGCTTAAGCAATTTAGCTCCCAGGCATTCTACTTTATATCTGTGTTTCATGCATTTGATTTTGCGCTTCGCTGGTTTATCGTCAGTTGCTCACTTTGAATTTGGCTTCTCTCACCTTCTTCACATCCCATACCTATTGCACCCTTGGACAAACAAAGACAACACAAAAATCAAGTAAAACAAAACAAAAGAAAAAAAAGTAAAAGCACTTGGGTTGCCTCCCAAGAACCACCTTAGTTCACTTTGTGGCTTGACGACTTCAATTTCACCACTTTTCTCTCCACTTTGAGCATTTGAATCGCACCCCTAGTTTCTTGTCCATTCTTCTACTCCGCTTGAGGGGTTGCAGTGTAAACATCAATGGATAAAGCAATGGATGTTGCATCTTATGCTTCTGGGCCCTTAAATGATGGATGTGCTTTGGCCTTTTTGGCATGGCATACTCTAAGCTGGAGCCACCTTGATCTTCCTCTTCAACTTCCTCCATTAACTTGGGCTCCTCAGTCTCCATTTTGTCAACAAAATTCAATGTTGAAAAATGATAAGGGGGCGGTTTAGGTCACTCCCTTTTCAAGCATGCTTCTTCCTTGTCATCCTCCTATTCAAGTGCACTAGAGTCTGTGAGTGTGATTTGTTGGATGTCATTTGGAGACTCTAGTGTCACTTCTTCAACCTTAGAATCTTGCATTATTACAATATTGGTTGGTTGGCACACCTCTATGACTTCTTCAACACTCACCTTGACTCCTTCTTCATTATCATTTTGAGTTTCCTCCCATGAGTCAAGTTGAACTATGCCTCATTGTTCAGTTCTTCTTGTTATGCTCCTCAATGTCTCCTCCGCTTCTTCTTTTATAGATTTACTGCTCTCTTCTTGAGGATTTGATGATTTCATGGGCATGAAGGGGTTGACATTCTTTTCCGCATTAAACTCCCACTCCAATAAGGTTTGGAGCATGGCTTCTATGCACCCACAAGTGTTTCTCCTTCTTTCACTTGCCATGGCTTCATTACTTTCAAGCTTAGGAGCACAACTTCTATCATAGTCACTATAGCGAGAAGTGACCCCATCTGGGCATCCATCCCAATGTCTCCCATGACTACCACATAATGTGCATCCATACCCATCATAGGAAGGAGAAGGTTCACTCATCTCCCTTCTATGGGCATATTTGTAATTTTAACAATAGTGTGACCCTCCACAATAGGGACTGATCTTGGGCAAATTTATATGCCCAAGTGATACTCAAATGTGTCATTTTAGCCTTTTTTATCTATCAATGTTTATACATTCTCATGTGATTGATAATAAAATGTGAATTTATACTAACCAACATGATTAGCGTTGTTTTGCAGGTGAAATATAATTTTGGGAAGCTAAAATGCGTGTTGGGAGAGATCGGGGTGGACTCGGATGTGAGCAAGGGAAAAAGCATTTGAAGGCACAAATTAAAAGGGTCACGCTGCCATCGCGGATGCCTTCTGCCTAGATAGGGAATTTTCGCCAAATTCCAGTGAAGGTGCGCGTTGGGGCCGTGGCACGTTGGCCTAGCCCCGCGTTGCACGTCGTGCCACGTTGGGCCTTATTACCTGGACAATCAATTTCCAGTAAGGGTCCGCGTCAGTGGCGTGTCACGGAGGCAGTGCTCCGCGATGCACTCCGTGACACGTTGCTTGCTATTCCGGGAAAAATTCCGACTAGTATAAATAAAGCACTTAGGTTAATTTTTAATTATTCTGACTTGGTGGAGCAAGAACGTGGGTTACAGGCAGTTGAGGGGATGAAATTATCAGGGTTTTTCTCTATCTCCTTCTTCTTTAATTCAATTGCTTGTATGTTTAATACTTATTTAACGATGTTTAATCCACAAATGAGTGGCTAATTCCTCTTCTTGCTGAGGTTAAGAACAATTGTATTGAAATGTAGTTATTGATCAATTGGGTTTTTCATCTTTTCTTCCATGGTTGTTCTATTGATTCTTGTTCTTACTGCATTAATGTGTGGCCAATGTTAATGTATATCTAAAAAGTCCGGTTTCACTCGAGAGAGCAAAAATTAGAAAGTTGTGAATCAATAGGATATGATCTTCTCTTAGTTTGGGAAAATTGAGAATTGATTTACCTTCAAGATAGAAATATACCTGAAAGTCGTATTAGTCAATTAAGAAATCGGTTTTGTATGGCTAGAACATGAATTTCGTTTAATCAAAAAAATGTAGGTGGACGGTTCATGATTCTTAAGTTGGGTTAAATACGAGAGTTTTAATCCATTGGCAATAATTCTTGACTAGCAACCGGAGGAAGGATTAACCAAAAATTGTATCGATAATTAGTTTCTATACATGTTCATTTAGCCTCAGCATGCTCACATTCATAGTTCAGACTCACATTAGATATTCGTTTTAGACTTAGCATACAATTAGAAATCAAAATATCAAACTCTTCTTTGCACTGTTGTCTTCATTTTTAGAGTAAGTATAGTAACACTTAAGTAGTTTGTTACCTTATCCCAGTCCCTGTGGGATCGATACTTGGCTTACTTAAGCCACTTTACTACTTGTTCGACCACATGCACTTGCGTGTAGTTAAATACCCCAAAGCAGACCCCGAACAAGTTTTTGGCGCCGTTGCCGGGGACTGGCAATTGGTGAATTTTTCTTAAGTGTAAATTTACTATATTTTTTTCTTAGTGTTGACAACTTGGTCTTAGCCTGTATTTCGCAGATATAATCTCTGTTGAACACTGGCAAGAGACAAGGAGCTGGTGGACTCATATTTAGAGCCTGAAAGACAATTTCATCGTCAGCGGAGAGAAGCTCTAGAGAAAAAGCTGCAGTTGCTCAGACAAACAATCATGGAGCAACAACAGAATCCACCAGTAGTAAGGGCAATCTTAGTGCCCGAGGAAATGGCAGCTAGGCCGGTTCGCGAGGTGGCAATCCCACATGCTAACAATGTGACATCTAGCATCCGCAAACCTGAGCCAGGAGGGAGGTTCGAGCTCAAACAAAACATGGTGCAATTGCTACACACTAGCGGGCAGTTCACAGGTCTCCCTCATGAGGATCCACAGCAGCATCTCCAAAATTTTTTGGAGATAAGTGACACTTATATCCCCGCTGGAGTGTCATCAGATTATGTCAGGCTTACAGTGTTCCCATTTTCACTATTGGGAGAAGCCAAGAGGTGGTTGAAAGCTGAGCCACCTAATTCTATTACTACGTGGGATGATCTTGCAAGGAAATTCTTGATACGATTTTTTCCATTCGGTAAAACAGCAAGACTTAGAAGTCAAATTCTAAGTTTTAAACAAAGAGAGGGAGAGAATCTATATCAGGCTTGGGAGAGATTCAAGTCCATGTTGCGGGATTGTCCACATCAACATCAATCCAATGATGTGCTGGTGCACACTTTTATAGAGGGCTTGGAACCCCACACTAGACTCAGCAGCTGGGGGACAGGCATTGGAGAAAACTTATAAGGAGTTGTATACCTTGTTAAATCGTATTTCGCAGGGAAATCTGGAGTGGAATGTTGATTCGTCAAGAGGAGGAACAAGGAAAGCAGTAGGAGTTCTAGAAGTGGATGGTTTTACAGCTATTGCTGCACAGATAGCTGCTTTACAGATCAACTCAACACCCACTTCAGTAACATGACAATGAACTAGACTCAAGCCCCAGTGAATGTAGTGCAGCAGATTTGGTGTGAAGTGTGCGTGAGTAGTGAGAACTCAGCTGAGTGTTGTGGAGCAAATCTTGACTCAGTGAACTTTGTGGGAAATGTACAGAGGAACAACCATCAACAGTATGGCAACAACTACAATTCCAACTAGAGGAATCACCCGAATTTCTCTTGGGATAGCAACAACCATCAAGGGAAATGTTCTGGTCAGGGGGCGCAGAGGAATCAAGGAGGGAAGCAGAACTATCAAGCACAATATAGAAACAACAATGCACCTCCTCCCCCACCATCACCCAGCATTGAGGAGATGTTCAAGACAATGATAGCTAATCAAGCTTAATTGCAGGCTGACTATGTGAAATTGGCAGCCGAGGTAAAGAACAACCAGTTAGCTACTAAGGAACTTGAATATCAATTTGGGCAATTTGTTGGAGCCCAAAACACCAGGCCTAGAGGAGGTCTTCCGAGCGACATAGATCCCAACCCCAAGCAGGTGAATGCGGTGACGACAAGGAGTGGTTTGCAGCTTAAAGAGGTGGAACCAGAAAGACCACCTCAACAATCGGGAGCAGCAGAAGTTGAGAGGGAGCAAAGTGATGAGAGGGGGAAGAAAAAGGTAGCTGAATCAGAAAGACCACCACCCCCGTTCTCTCAAAGATTAAAGAAACACAAGGAGGAGGCTTGTTTCAAGAAATTCATGGAGGTGCTGAAACAGGTACATATTAACTTGCCTCTTGTTGATGTTTTGCAGGGAGTGCTGAAGTATGCGAAGTACATTAAGGACATCGTGGCGAACAAAAGTCGGTTGACTGAGTATGCTACAGTGGCTCTCACGAAGGAGTGCACTTCCTGGATACAAAACTGATTGCCCACAAAGCTCAAAGATCCTGGGAGCTTTACTATATAAATTACAATTGGGCAGAGTATCCGAGCTCGTGGATTATGTGATTTGGGAGCGAGCATTAATTTGATTCCGTCATCGGTATTCAAGAATTTGGGTCTAGGGAGTCCTAGACCAACAACAGTGATCTTGCAACTGGCGGATCGGTCCTTAGCCAGACCTGATGGCATTGTGGAGTATGTGCTGGTGCAAGTGGGCTCCCTTATCTTCCCGGTAGATTTCATCGTGCTGGATTTTGAGCCAGACGCGGAAGTCCCATTTAGTTTGGGACGTCCTTTCTTGGCGACCGGGAAAGCGCTGATTGATGTAGCTGCAGGGAAGCTAACCATGCGAGCACACGACAAGATTGAGGTATTTGATGTGTTTAAATCCATGAAGCTGCCGACCATACATGAGGAGCTTTCAGCAATCAGAGTGGTTGGACAAGAAGAAATTCGTCAGATTGTTGAATCTCAAGACCCACTGGAAAGAGTGTAGATGCACTCCGATCATTTTGGAGATAGAGACGCTTATGAGGTGGTCCAAATGTTGAATGAGTCACAAAGGCATCCGAGGAGACAGGAATTTCAATCCTTGATGAGGTCCCTAGAACCGTTGCTGAAACCATCCATTGAGGAGGCACCAAAGCTGGAATTGAAAGAATTGCCTCCCCATTTAAAATATGTCTTTTTGGGGGAAGATGAGATGTTACCAGTCATCATCTCCACAGAATTAACGGAGGCACAGGAGCAGGAAGCATTGGGTGTCCTCAGAAAAAGAAAGAAAGAAATGGGTTGGCAAATGTCAATATTCAGGGTATCAATCCAGCTTTTTGCACACATAGGATTTTCATGGAGACAGGAGCAAAACTAACCGTTCAGCCTCAACGAAGGCTAAATCCAGAAATGAAGGATGTGGTTAGGAAAGAAATAATTAAGTGGCTTGATGCAGGTGTGGCTACCTGATTTCAGATAGTGAATGGATCAGCCCCGTTTAGTGCGTTCCAAAGAAATGAGGGATGACCGTGGTCACCAATGAGAAAAATGAGTTGATTCCTACACGAACCGTCACAGGCTGGCGGATTTGCATGGACTATAGAAAGCTTAATGAAGCCACAAGGAAAGATCATTATCCTATCCCCTTCATTGATCAAATATTAGATAGGTTGGCTGGACAGGAATATTATTGTTTCCTTGATGGGTACTCTGGTTATAACCAAATAGTCATAGCTCCGGAGGACCAAGAGAAGACCACTTTTACCTGTCCTTATGGGACATATGCTTTTCGGCGGATTCCATTTGGGTTATGCAATGCACCCGCCACATTCTAGAGATGCATGATGGCTATTTTCCACGACATGGTGGAGGATTTTGTTGAGGTATTTATGGATGATTTTTCTGTTTTCGGTAATTCGTTTGCTACTTTTTTGCAGAATCTTGATAGGGTGCTGGCTCGCTGCGAGGAATCCAAACTTGTACTAAACTGGGAGAAATGTCATTTCTTAGTTAAGGAGGGTATTGTCCTTGGCCACAAAGTGTCTCGCAAGGGGTTGGAAGTCGATCGTGCTAAGATCGAGGTTATTGAGAAGTTTCCACCACCTGTGTCGATGAAAGGTTTTCGCAGTTTTCTTGGGCATGCATGATTCTACAGACGGTTCATCAGAAACTTTTCCAAAATTTCTAGACCATTATGCAGATTGTTAGAAAAAGAGGTAAAGTTTGAGTTGGATGATGGGTTTGTTAAAGCATTCGAGGAGTTGAAGCAGAAATTGATAGAAGCACCTATTCTTACTTCTCCGGATTGGGGACAACCATTTGAGTTGATGTGTGATGCGAGTGATGTGGCTGTGGGAGCTGTATTGGGGCAAAGGAAAAATAGAATCTTTCATTCTATTCATTATGCAAGCAAAACGTTGAATATGGCCCAAAGAAATTATACAGACACAGAGAAGGAAATGCTAGCATTGGTGTTTGCATTTGACAAATTCAGGTCCAATTTGGTGGGTTCAAAAGTAGTGGTGTACACCGATCATGCAGCGATTCGGTACCTATTTAACAAGAAGGATGCTAAGCCCAGGCTGATCAGATGGATCCCATTGTTGCAAGAGGTCAACCTAGAGATCAAGAACAGAAAGGGGAGTGAAAATTAGGTGGCAGATCACTTATCGCAATTGGAGAGCCGGTCGCATGTGATGGAAGGTGATAACATCAATGAGGAGTTCCCGAATGAGCAGCTCTTGGCAGTAGCGGAAGCTGAAGTTCCCTGGTACTCAGACATAGTCAACTTGCTAGTGAGTGGAGTCTACCCACCTAAGGCAACAGTCCAACAGAGAAGGAAATTGAGGCATGATTGTCGGTACTTTGTTTGGGATGAACCATACTTATTTAAGCAGGGACCGGATCAGGTGATGAGAAGATGCATCCCGGAGAGTCAGATTGCAGAGGTGTTGAGGAGCTGTCACTCTTCGTTGTATGGGGGTCACCATGGAGGTGAGAGGACAGCGCATAAGGTTCTACATTTAGGGTTCTTCTGGCCTACACTATTTAGAGACTCTATGGCATACGTCAGAATGTGTGATAGATGTCAGCGTACAGGAACAATTGGTAGAAGACAAGAGATGCCGCTGCAAAATATACTGGAAGTAGAGACCTTTGATGTATGGGGCATTGATTTCATGGGCCCTTTCCCACCGTCATTTGGTAATCGTTACATCTTGGTGGCCGTAGATTATGTATCAAAATGGGTGGAAGTAATAGCTTGCCCCAGGAATGACAACAAGGTGGTAACAAAATTTGTGAAAAAACACATTCTCACCAGGTTCGGGACACCCCGAGCCATTATCAGTGATGTAGGGGCTCATTTTGTCAAAGCAAGTTTCAAGAAACTACTAGCCAAGTATGGGGTGCGCCATAAGGTAGCAACGGCATACCACCCCCAAACTAGTGGGCAAGTGGAGGTGTCGAATAGAGAAGTGAAGCAGATTCTCCAGAAAATGGTAAATACACAACGGAATGATTGGTCAAGCAAACTTGATGATGCGTTGTGGGCGTACATAACTGCTTACAAGACACCGATTGGAACCTCACCATACCGATTGGTCTATGGTAAAGCGTGTCATCTGCCAGTTGAGCTAGAGCACCGAGCCTTCTGGGCCGTGAGGAAATTGAATATGGACTTAGACCTAGAGTGCAAGAAGAGACTAATGATCTTGGGCAAATTTATATGCCCAAGTGATACTCAAACGTATCATTTTTACCTTGTTTGTTGTGCAATGTGTATATAATATCATGTATTTGGTAATAAAATGCGAATTTATACTAACCAACATGATTAGCATTTGTTTTGCAGGATAATGTGATTTTTAGGAGCTAAAATGCGTGTTCGAACTATGTCGGAGTTGGACTTGGATGCGAGCGTGGAAAAGACCTTGGATGGCACATTTTACACTGGCTCCGCGATGGAGCCGTGCCACGCTGCCATCGCGGTAGCACACTGCCTGGGCAGGAATTAATTAGGCAATTTCCAGTGTGCCTGCGCGTCAGTTCCGTGGCACGGAGATAGGCCTCCGCGATGGCCTCCGTGCCACGTTGAGGCCAATTATCCGGACCCTGCAATTTCCAGAGAGGGTCCGCGTCCACGCCGTGTCACGAAGGCAGTGCTCCGCGTTGGCCTCCGTGACATGTTGCTTGTTATTCCGGGAAAAATTTCCCACTAGTATAAATAGCACACTTAGGTTATTTTTAAAGGAAAGCTTCCTTTTTTAGTTCTAGTTTTTTAGCAGAGTTCAGGAGTGGAGAGAGGAACGTGGTTTTGTGGCAGTTGAAGAATAGAAAAGATAAGAGTTTTCTTCTCTTCCCTTCTTCTTTTCCTTCAATTGTATGCATGATTTACACTCATTCTAGGACGATTAATCCAAGAATGAGTGGCTAATTCCTTTCTTGCTGAGGTTTTGAACTTGTGTAATGATTATTGGTAATAATTGATATGGTTTCTTCTTCTTCTTGCATATTGTTCTATTAATTCTTGTGCTTAGTACATTCTTGATTGGCCACCATTAATGTATATCTAAAAAGTCCAATTTCACTCGAGAGAGCATGAAATTGGAAAGTTGTGAATTAATAGGGTATTGTTCTTAACTTGATTTGGGAAAATTGGGTTTTGATGTGCTTTCTCGATAGAAATATACTTGAAAGCCGTATTAGTCAATTTAGGAACCGGCATTGTAGTGTTAGGTCATAAATTTCATTTGATCACAGAAATGTAGACGAATGGTTTATGATTCTAAAGTGAAATTAAATACGAGAGTTTTAATTTCTATGCAAACGTTCTTGACTAGCAATATGAAGAAGAGGATGACCAAATTATCATAATTATCAACTCCATTACTCGTTCTTAACCTTGGCATGAGCATATCCATTGTCTAAATTCAACGTAAATAATAGTTGTTAAGTTTAGTATATAATTAGTTTAGACACAAAACTCCCTAAATTCTTTATTGGATAGTTGTTAGCATAGTTAGAAATAGAATAGAAATATAGTGAACTAGGAAATTTTGCATATCCAGAGCAGCCTCCTTGGATCGATACTTGGCTACTTAGCCACTTTATTACTTGTTTGACCACGTACACTTGCGTGTCGGTTTTTAACACATACCGAGCAGCAGAGCGCGAACAAGTTTTTGGCGCCGTTGCCGGGGAGGCTAGGCGATTTGTAAAATTTTGTTTAGTGTAAATTTACTGTATTTGTATTTTATTTTCTTAAGTGTTAACAACTTGGTCTTAGCCTGTATTTTGCAGATTTTTATTTCTGTGAATACTAGCAAGGGACAAGGAGTTGGTGGAATCTTACTTAGAGACAGAACGTGAATTGCATAGTCAACGTAGAGAAGCTCTTCGGAAGAAGCTGCAGTTGCTCAAATAGTCTACGATGGAGCAACCCAATCCACCAGTTGTACGGGCAGTGTTAGTGCCCGAGGAAGTAGCAGCCAGGCCAGTTCGCGAGGTGGCAATCCCACAAGCTAATAATGTACATTCTAGCATCCGCAAACCAGAGCCTGGGGGGAGATTTGAGTTAAAGAAAAATATGGTGCAACTTTTGCACACGAGCGGGAAGTTTACCGGTCTCCCTCACGAAGATCCGCAACAACATCTCCAGAACTTTTTGGAGATAAGTGACACGTACATACCCGCTGGAGTGTCACCTGATTATGTTCGGCTCACCTTATTTCCATTTTCCTTATTGGGTGAAGCCAAGAGGTGGTTAAAAGCTGAACCACCCAACTCTATATCAACGTGGGATGATCTTGCAAAGAAGTTCTTGATCAGATTTTTCCCTTCAGGTAAAACAGCTAAACTTAGAAGTCAGATTCTAAGTTTTAAGCAGAGGGAAGGAGAAAATCTTTATCAAGCCTGGGAAAGATTCAAGTCCATGTTGCGGGACTGTCCTCATCATCATCAGTCAAATGAGGTGTTGGTACACACTTTTATTGAGGGTTTGGAACCCCACACTAAAATTTTGTTAGACTCAGCAGCTGGAGGGCAAGCGCTGGAGAAGACTTATGAAGAGTTGTACACTTTGCTCAACCGAATCTCACAAGGCAATCCGGAATGGAATGCAGATTCTTCAAGGGGTGGAGCAAGGAAAGCAGCGGGAGTGTTCGAAGTGGATGGATTCACAGCTATCGCTGCACAGATAGATGCTTTGTAGAATCAGTTAAACACTCACTTCAGCACTATGAATTTGAACCAGTCTTCAGCCTCAGTTAATGCAGTCCAACAGATGTGGTGTGAAGTGTGTGGTAGTAGTGAGCATTCAGCTGAGTGCTGTGGTGCAAATCCTGATTCTGTCAACTTTGTGGGCAATGCACAGAGGAATCAACAGCAGTTTGGTGGTAGCTACAACTCGAATTGGAGGAATCATCCGAATTTTTCGTGGGGTAGCAACAATCAACAAGGCCAAGGTTCAGGGCAGGGTATGCACAGAAACCAAGGAGGGCAACAAGGCTATGAGAATCAGTTCAGAAATCACAATGCCCCTCCTCCACCACCATCACCGACTATTGAGGAAATGTTCAAGACCATGATTGCCAACCAGGCACAATTGCAGGCTGACTACGTCAAACTGGCAGCCGAAGTAAAGAACAATCAATTGGCAACCAAGGCTCTTGAATATCAGTTTGGGCAATTTGCTAGTGACCAAAATACTAGACCCAGGGGAGGACTACCTAGCGACACGGATCCAAATCCTAAGCAGGTAAATGCAGTGACCACGAGGAGTGGTTTACAATTAAAGGAGGTGGAACCTGAAAGACCGCCTCAGAAGTCAGGGGCAGTAGATGTTGAGGGAGAACAAACCTCAGATACGGGGAAGACCAAAGAAGCTGAACCAGCAAGGCCTCCACCCCCGTTCCCTCAACGACTTAAGAAGCACAAGGAGGAGGCGTGTTTCCAGAAATTCATGGAGGTACTCAAACAGGTACATGTTAACTTACCTCTTGTTGATGTCTTGCAGGGTGTGCCGAAATATGCAAAGTATATCAAAGACATCGTGGCCAACAAAAGTCGTTTGACTGAGTATGCCACGGTGGCTTTAACAGAGGAATGCACATCCCGTATTCAGAACAGGTTGCCCACTAAACTAAAGGATCCTGGAAGTTTTACTATCCAGCTGACGATTGGGCAAAGTATCCGAGCTCGTGGGTTATGCGACTTGGGGGCAAGTATAAATCTGATACCATCTTCGGTATTCAGAAAGATAGGGCTAGGGAGTACTAGACCCACAACAGTGATCTTGCAGCTAGCAGACAGGTCCTTAGCTAAGCCGGATGGCATTGTTGAGGATGTGCTAGTGTAGGTAGGCTCCCTCATTTTTCCGGTAGATTTCATTGTTCTGGATTTTGAACCAGATGTAGAAGTCCCATTTATTTTGGGACGACCATTTTTGGCAACCGGAAAGGCATTGATCGATGTAGCTGCGGGTCAACTCACAATGCGAGCACACGACAAGGTTGAGGTGTTCGACGTGTACAAGGCACCTAAGCTCCCGACTGTCTATAAGGAACTCTCGGTGATCAACGTGATTGATCATGGGAATGCAAATGGAGTGAGTGATTTCCGAGAGTTACGAGGTAGGCCACCAGACGAGGTTGAGAACTACTGGGGAGATGACCATGATCGAGACAAATCGTCCATCTCCCTAGTAGACACTTGAGCATAAAGGCTGTCGAGCCGCGACGTTAAACCAGGCGCTGCACGGGAGGCAACCCGTGAAAAATATTTTTTTTTTCTTTTCTTAGTGTAAAGTTTTTCATTTATTCTATTTTCTTTCCTTTTTCTTGACTAGGCTTAGATTTGCATTTTAATTAGTAATTTTTATTTTATTTATTTTTTTTAGTAGGGAATCTATGAATTTAACCAATTTTTGTTTAGTGAGGTGATTTTCAGGTATACCGGAGGAAAAATACTTGGAATCGAGGAAACGAGGCGAGGTATGAGAAATAAAATTTGATGGTGAAACAGAGCACTGGCGCGTTGGCGCCGTGTCACGGAGGCAATGCTCCGCGTTGACCTCCGTGACACGTTGAAGGCGAATCTGGAATTTCTAAAATTCCAGTAAGCCAACGTGTTGGCTCCGTGTCACGGAGGAGGGGCTCCGCGTTTCCCTCCGTGACACGTTGCCCTTATTCCAGTGCCGGGTCACACCGGGTTTCTGGGTGACCCGCGTGTTTCTTTTAAATAAACCCCCGATTTTCGCCCAAATTTCCCCATTCCTTCTACCCTCCGCGACCAAAAACCCATTCCCCTACCCCCAAGCTCCGTGCCACGTTGATAGGCAAGGAAAACGTCAAGTTTTTTTCGGTTCTTCAAATCCAAGGTATGTTTTCATCTTCTATCTCAAATTTCTGGCGAGTTTTGTCACTTTTGAGCATGTGAGGTGAGATATATCACCCTAGGTAAAAAAAATTAAACATGATGTGAATTATTTTGTGATTGATTATGTTCGGATTATTGTAGTTGACGTTTGAACTTATCGATTGATTGAATAATTCAATATTGATTGTCGAATTGAGTTCTAGGGCTTGGGTTGTTGGATTTGAAAGTGGGTAACTTGATAGTTTGATGAAATTGGTGCCTGGGTGTGTTTAGTAGTTGAGATAAGTCGTGGTAATTATTGTTTACTTGTGGAAAGATGACTAATTCTCAAATTTCTGTGGGGAAGTACATAATATGTGAATTGGTTGAATTGCTTAGATTAGTTGTATATATTAGGTTTGTATTGTTGTTCTTATTTCTGTTGTGGTTATTGTTGCTAAGTGCTGTGGGTGAATAGCTGTCGATAGGAGGATTGGGTTAGCTGTATGAAGTCTGAGTAATTCGCTAGCCGTTATGCTGTCGAAATTTTGTGAACGCACTAAGCAACATGTTTATAGTTGATTGTGTTTGGGGGTGTAAATAGAGTTATCCTTGCTAAAATGTTGTAAATTTTGTTAAAGACTAAGTGTGGGGTAAATTTTGTTTAACCCGACCTTAGCCGAAGCTAACAAGTTTTTAGCTTAATATTGTGCTTGTCTGTGTAAATTGACAGGTACAATGGCTAGCCGACAAGATAAAGGCAAGGGTGCCTCAACCTCAGGCACCGGCAGAAAGAGAATGAGACTGGGCGCTGCTGTCCCAGCTGCACCTGCTGTTCCACGCGGTCAACACCGCCGATACGGAACACGATGGGTCATCGACGAAGGGAAGAAATGGTATAATAAGCACAAGGAAAGCAAATACTTCCCGGAGGAATATATTGCAAGGGAACCACTTGCACAGGAGTTCCCTCGCATGGTGCAGAGGATTGAGGCAGCTGGGCTCAGTTTTATCTTTCAGGAGCCCAAGGAGTGCAACCTTCACTTGGTCCGGGAATTCTACGCCAACTGGAACCCGGCCATCAGGAGCCATACTATTAAAATTAGAGGGCAGATTGTCACTCTGGAACCCCAGCAGCTGAATGCCATCGTTGGAGCGCGGGACACAGACGCCCACGTTCTCCGCCAGCTCAATATCACCCCACCGTACGCCGACATAAGACGTACGTTGTGTGGGGCTCGATCCACAGCCCGATGGAGGAGACACAAAGAGAGGGGTTACCACCAGACTCTGCCTTATTCGCAGATGAACAGGGAGGCCAGAATCTGGCTAAAAATAGTATGTTCGTGTTTGATCCCGGGAGTGCACATGACGGACGTGACCCGGGACCGTGTCTGCCTGGTGTATGCCCTTATGAAAGGGCTTGAGATTAATGTGGGGGCGGTTATAATATCCGCCATGAAGAGAGCCAGACTACACCAGGGCCACAGATACGGGTTTGGCGGACTCATCACCACCTTCCTCCGAGGCCTTGACATCGAGGAAGAAGCCTTGGATTACATTCCGCAGTTGGAGCGGAGGGCCCTTGATGTCAAAAACCAAGGCCCCTGACACTACACACAGACCTGTGCTGACTCTGGGCGAGCGACATGCTCGTGACGACCAGTATATGGCCCGTATGTTCGGCATGCAGATGCTGCAGCTACGGATTGGTGGTAGACCAGCCACCGAGGATGAATTATGGCAGCTGGAGCTGGACTACCCCTTCGGCGAGAACGCCAGAGCTTTATGCAAGGTGGGGCCAGCCTTTGTGGAGCCGACTGACGACGACGTCCCTACTGATGAGGAGACACGTCGTGAGGACTCTGATGTAGAGTCCGATGACGGCGATGGAGCTGATTCAGATATGGGCGACGAGGCCGCAGCACCGGATGAGGAAGTCGAATATTTCGACTAAGCAGGGAGTTCCACCACCCAAAATTTTGTGCTTTGTATTTTTGTGAACACTGGGGACAGTGTTCGATTTAAGTGTGGGGTGGGGAGTAGTTAGGTGCTGGGTCATAGGCTCTAAATCTGCTGTATATCCTTCCTTGACATTTATGTATGTCTGTGTTTTCTCTGTTCTTGTGAACTGATTTGTGAATGATGTGTATATATTTGTTTGTGGCTAATGATGTGTGTCTTTAAAAAGTTATGGTTGCCTTTGTAAATATTTTGTAAATTTTGTAAATTTTTTTTCTTTTTCTATCGATATGATCGATATTTTTCAAAATTTTTGTGAAAAGATTTTGCATTTATCTACATAGTTTGCAAATATTTTCTATCGAAATGATCGATGTGTTGCAAAAATTTTGAAGTTTTAATTTTGGGTTTCTCGGAGTTTGTTTTCGGTTCTTTTACCGAGAATAGTCCCATTGAACCGATGTCATAGTTAGTGACCATTCCCTATGATGGATGGATGACGACCGTCTTAAGGGAAATGTAGTCGATAGGAGTAGATGTTTTGTTTTTAGTTTCTTTGGTGGATTGCATCAATAAACTGTAGTTGCTTATGGTTGCTAAAATTTCGTTGCGTGTTGTAATTGATGTTCAAAACGTGAAAATGATTCGTTTGAAAGCATGCAATTTTGTAAATATGTTGAGTTACCTAGGCTATAGAATTTGGTTCATTATGATTGAGGCTTAATCTTGAATTCATGTAGTTGACTAATTAAAGAGTCTGTGAATGCATCTTGATTCGAGCATGTGCATGAAGTGTGAGTGAGGTTTTGCTATTCCATGTCATTGTGAATTGTCTAGAACTTGCCTGGTGTGTATACAAAACGAAATGAAGGAGGTGTAGTGTCGGAAAGGATGTAGGCATTTCTTTGTTTTAACCGTTAGTTTCCATTTTTTTTTTCTTGTCAAATTCTACCTTTATATATGTTGTGTACCCTAGTCAGCCCGTTGAGCCTTTAGACGATTTCTTTCTTTTGTCCAGAATTGTATGAACTAAGCTTTATTCCTTCTTTTCATTAGCCTTAAAGTCTATAAGAAACTCTTAAGCGCTTACAAAGAACAGAAAATGTTTCCCAAAGTGTTAAAGAGTGAAAAGAGTGAAAAGAAAAGAAAAGCAAAGTGAGGAAAGAAAAGATGATGTTGAAGAGGCACTAGTTGTAATTAAATGATAGTGAGGGTACATGAAAACCCTCTATTTTGTGTCAAGTGTGCCGATGAAATGGGTTGTATGAAAGTAAACCAGCATGAATGGGAGAAAAAGAGAAAAGAGAGGAACAATGTCCATTAGTCGATGGGAATGAGTTGAAAAGGCGCTTAAGGATGCTAGCGACTATTATTGGCTAATCCAATATATATATACTAGATCCATAGCCCAGTTACAACCCATTAAAAGTCCTATTTGATCCTACATTGCATTTCTTTATATTAGTGGAGTAGTACACTAAGGGCAAGCCTATGGGTCATGACATGATGCATGCGAATTCTTTTGGGAGAGAGAGTGAAATTAATTTTTATATGCCCCTACTTGCATGTTTGTGTGCTGCACGAACATAATAGGGGAAGTTTCTCTCGAGTTGTGAGGGTACATGCTTGATGAAAGATTGATTTTCGTGTCGGATTTCTTGATTAGTTGATTTGCATGAGTTTGCCGATATCAAGAATCAATTCTTAAAAGTTTAGGAAGCCTCGATGTATTAAGGTCATTGTCTTGTACGACCAAGCATGTTTTCTTGATGATTTGCAAGAATTGAATAATCGGTATGACCGTAGCGTAAAATGTTGCACCATAGTGACGAAGGTTGGGATGTAATTTGCATGAGTTGTGTATGTGTTGTTCGAGGACGAACAAGGATTTAAGTGTGGGGTAAGTGATCTTGGGCAAATTTATATGCCCAAGTGATACTCAAATGTATCATTTTTACCTTGTTTGTTGTGCAATGTGTATATAATATCATGTATTTGGTAATAAAATGCGAATTTATACTAACCAACATGATTAGCATTTGTTTTGCAGGATAATGTGATTTTTATGAGCTAAAATGCGTGTTGGAACTATGTCGGAGTTGGACTTGGATGCGAGCGTGGAAAAGACCTTGGATGGCACATTTTACACTAGCTCCGCGATGGAGCCGGGCCACGCTGCCATCGCGGTAGCACACTGCCTGGGCAGGAATTAATTAGGCAATTTCCAGTGTGCCTGCGCGTCAGTTCCGTGGCACGGAGATAGGCCTCCGCGATGGCCTCCGTGCCACGTTGAGGCCAATTATCCGGACCCTGCAATTTCCAGAGAGGGTCCGCGTCCACGCCGTGTCACGGAGGCAGTGCTCCGCGTTGGCCTCCGTGACACGTTGCTTGTTATTCCGGGAAAAATTTCCCACTAGTATAAATAGCACACTTAGGTTATTTTTAAAGGAAAGCTTCCTTTTTTAGTTCTAGTTTTTTAGCAGAGTTCAGGAGTGGAGAGAGGAATGTGGTTTTGTGGCAGTTGAAGAATAGAAAAGATAAGAGTTTTCTTCTCTTCCCTTCTTCTTTTCCTTCAATTGTATGCATGATTTACACTCATTCTAGGACGATTAATCCAAGAATGAGTGGCTAATTCCTTTCTTGCTGAGGTTTTGAACTTGTGTAATGATTATTGGTAATAATTGATATGGTTTCTTCTTCTTCTTGCATATTGTTCTATTAATTCTTGTGCTTAGTACATTCTTGATTGGCCACCATTAATGTATATCTAAAAAGTCCAATTTCACTCGAGAGAGCATGAAATTGGAAAGTTGTGAATTAATAGGGTGTTGTTCTTAACTTGATTTGGGAAATTTGGGTTTTGATGTGCTTTCTCGATAGAAATATACTTGAAAGCCGTATTAGTCAATTTAGGAACCGGCATTGTAGTGTTAGGTCATAAATTTCATTTGATCACAGAAATGTAGACGAATGGTTTATGATTCTAAAGTGAAATTAAATACGAGAGTTTTAATTTCTAGGCAAACGTTCTTGACTAGCAATATGAAGAAGAGGATGACCAAATTATCATAATTATCAACTCCATTACTCGTTCTTAACCTTGGCATGAGCATATCCATTGTCTGAATTCAACGTAAATAATAGTTGTTAAGTTTAGTATATAATTAGTTTAGACACAAAACTCCCTAAATTCTTTATTGGATAGTTGTTAGCATAGTTAGAAATAGAATAGAAATATAGTGAACTAGGAAATTTTGCATATCCAGAGCAGCCTCCTTGGAGCGATACTTGGCTACTTAGCCACTTTATTACTTGTTTGACCACGTACACTTGCGTGTCGATTTTTAACACATACCGAGCAGCAGAGCGCGAACAACTAATGCAACTCCGTGAACTTGAAGAGTTCCGCTGGCATGCTTATGAGAGTGCTAAGTACTACAAGGAAAAAACGAAAAGGTGGCATGACAAGCATGTGGTGCATCGCATTTTTGAGCCAGGGAAGAAAGTATTGCTCTTCAATTCAAGATTGAAGTTGTTTCCATGAAAGCTGAGGTCCAAATGGTCGGGGCCATTTGAAGTGGTGGGAATGACCCCACACGGGGCAGTAGAGTTGTGGGAAGAAGATCGGAGTGCCACGTTCTTAGTCAATGGGCAGAGATGTAAGCACTACTGGGGTGAGGATGGTGGTCGAGAGAAAATGTCTGTCACCCTAGAAGATGACTGAGCTGAATGACGTCGAGCCGCGACGGTAAACCAGGCGCTGCACGGGAGGCAACCCGTGAAATTTTTCTTTGTAAAATGTGAATAGATTTCTTTTTTTTGATTAACAACAAAATTTTTAGTTTTTATTTTTATTCTTATTTTTATTTTGAGTGAATCCTATAATTCTAACCAATTTCTTGTCGTAAGATGAATTTCAGGTTGAACGGAGGGTAAACATGCAAGGAATCGCAAAGGAAAATCTGAGGTATGAAAAATAATAAAAAGTTGCAAAACAGTGAGCCAGGGCGATGGCTCCATGTCACATAGGAGGGCCTCGAGGTTACCCTCCATGACACGTTGAAGGTAATTCTGCAATTTTTACAAATTCCAAAACACCTACGCGATGGCTCTGTGTCATGGAGGGCATGCTCCGCGTTGCCCTCTGTGACACGTTGAGGTGTATATCGCGACGGGTCACACCGGGTCGCCGGGTGACACGCGCGAAATTCCCACTTTTTAACCCCGATTCCCCCTCATTTTTCCTCATTTTTCATACCCTCTGCGACCAACACCCAAAAACCCCTCCCCCCTCAACGTGACACGGACTTAGGCCCATAATTTCATCAAGTTTTCGTCATTTTTTCGAATTCAAGGTATGTTCTTCAACTCTATCTCAATTCTTGTCGAATTTTTTCGATGTTGAACAGGTAATATGAGCAAAACTTGCCCTAAGTAGAAATTAAGCTTAAATTCAATTGAATTATTGTTGATTGATGTTCGGAGTAACGGTGTGATTGCTTGAACTCGATAATTACATAGCTTAATCGAATTTTTGATAAAATCATAGCTAGGGCTTGACTTTGAATTTGAAATGGAAAAATTGAGTTGAACTAGTGAAATTCATGCTGGGTTGTACATGTTGGGTGAGATGAGTCGATTGTGCTAACTGTTACTATGCTAAAAGACCGACGAATTCTCGGGTTAAGGAAATATTGGAAATTGCAAGAAATGGGTGAATTGTATAGGATAATGTGGTTAAAATTTTCTTTTGTTCTCCTTGCTAAGTGCTATGAGATAAAATGTTATCGATAGGTAAGGATTGTGGTTAGCTGTATGAAGTCTGAGTAGTACATGGAATATATACCGTCGAATTCTCCAAAGGCACTAAGCATATTTGTTATGTTTTGTTGTTTGTTTGTTTAAATAAGTACGATCTTGCCTTATTGTTGTAATTTTGGCTAAGGACTAAGTGTGGGGTAGCCTAGCTTAACCCAACCTTAGTCGAAGCTAATTTTAATTGGCTTAACATTGAACTTGTCTGTTTGGTTTGACAGGAACAATGGCAAGCAGGCAAGACAAGGGAAAAGGCGCATCAACATCTGGCGCCGGAAGAAAAAGAATCAGACTGGGCACAGCAATCACAGCAGCACCAGCGGTTCCACGCGGCCAACGCCGTCAATACGGAACCAGGTGGGTGACAGAGGAGGGGAAGAAATGGTACGCAAAGCACAAGGAGAGCAAGTACTTCCCCGAGGAACACATAGCAAGGGAACCATTGGCACAGGAGTTCCCCAGGATTGTCCATAGGATCGAGGCAGCTGGGCTGAACTTCATCTTTGAAGAGCCCAAGGAATGCAACTTGCACTTGATCAGGAATTCTACGCCAACTAGAACCCGACTCTCAGAAGTCACACCATCAAAATAAGGGGGCAAATAGTCACTTTTGAGCCCCACCACCTCAATGCTATCCTAGGGGCGCGGGACACAGACGCCCATGTGCTTCAAAAACTAAATATCACTCCACCATATGCGGACATCAGACGCACTTTGTGTGGAACCCGATCAACAGCTCGATAGAGCAGACATAAGGAGAGAGGCTACCATCAGACCTTGCCTTACTCACAGATGAACAGGGAAGCCAGGATATGGCTGAAGATTGTTTGTTCCTGCCTAATCCCGGGGGTGCATATGATGGATGTAACCCGGGATCGTGTATGCTTGGTGTACGCCCTGATGAAAGGGATGGAGATCAATGTGGGGGCGGTGATTATCTCCGCCATGAAGAGAGCCCATTTGCATCAAGGGCACAGATACGGATTTGGTGGACTACTCACCACGTTCATGAGGGGCATGGATATTGAGGAAGAGGCCCTTGACTACATCCCGTAGATGGAGCGGCGGGCCTTAGATGTCACTAAAACTAAGGCACCCGACACCACCCACGGGCCAGTTCTTACACTAGCCGAGTGACATGCTCGGGATGATCAGTACATGGCTCGCATGTACGAGATGCAGATGCTCCAGCTGCAAATAAGCGGGAGGCCGGCAATAGAAGAGGAGCTATGGCAGCTCGAGCTAGACTACCCTTTTGGCGAAAATGCCAGGGCTCTATGCCGAGTGGGGCCAGCTTTTGTAGAGCCCACAGATGATGATGTCCCCACAGATGAGGAGACACGTCGTGAGGACTCCCATGTGGAGTTCGATGATGACGATGGGGGTGATTCGGACATGGGAGATGCGGCAGTAGCACCTGATGAAGAAGTGGAGTATTTTGATTGATCAGGGAGTTCCGCCACCCACTTTTTGTGCTATGTTAATTTTTGTGAACACTGGGGACAGTGTTCGATATAAGTGTGGGGTGGGAGTAGTTAGGTGCTGGTTGTGTTGTTGTTTATGTTTCTATTTTGTTGTCGTGCCTGTGGAAAAATTTTGTGACCCTGTGATTGTGATGTTTCTATTCTGTATTGTAATTAATGTGAAGCTGTTGTGTGCTGCTGAATGTTGCTAGCTGATTTTGTAGTGCTACTGAATGTTGCTAGCTGATTTTGTACATATTTTTGTTTTATCAAAATGATCAATATTTTTAAAATTTTCTTCAATTCTTGGGTTTCTCAACGTTTGTTTTCGGTTCTTTTACCGAGAATGGTCCCATTGAACCGAAGTCTTAGTTAGTGACCGTTCCCTATGATGGATGGATGACGACCGTCTTAAGGGAAATGTAGTCGTTAGGAGTAGATTTTTTTTTCATTTATTTTCTAGTTGTTTTCTTTTGTGGGTTGCATCCCAAAACCTATAGTTACTTTATGGTTGCGGAATTCTGGTTGCGTGTTGTACATGATATTTGAAATGCAAAGGTGATTCATATGAAAGCATGCAACTTTGTAAATATGTTGAGATACCTAGGCCATAGAGTCGATTCAGTGTGATTGAGGCTTAATGTTTGAATTCTTGTAATTAGCTAATTGAAGAGTCTGTGAATACGTCTTGAATTGAGCATGTGCAATAAGTGTGGGGTGAGGTTTTGTTTATTCCATGCTATTATGAAATGTCTAGAACTTGCCTGGTGTGTGTACGAAACGGAATGAAGGATGTGTATTGTAGGAAAGGATGTAGGCATTTCTTTGTTTTCAACCGAAAGTTTCTCCTTTTCATTATTGTACCCACCTTGATTGTACACCCTAGTTAGCCCGTTGAGCCTTTAGCCTATAAATTCTTTTGTCTTTTGTCAAAAATGTGTAAACCGAGCTTAACCCCTTTCTTTTCATTAGCCGTATATTTGATCCAAAACTCTTAAGCGCTTAAGAAGAGAAAATAATTTTCCCAAAGTGTCAAAGAGTGAGAATGGTGAAAAGAAAAGAAAAGCAGAGTGATGAAAGGAAAGAAAAGGTTGAAGGTGCATTGTTATAAATAAAATATAATGAAGGTGTATGAACAATCTTTGTTATTGAGTCAAGTGTGCTTAATAAGATGGGCTAAAATAAAGACAGACTTCAAGAATGGGAGGATTAAGGAAGAAACAATGCCCATGAGTTTGATGGGATGTATTGAAAAGGCGCTTAAGGATGCTAGTGGCTATTATTGGCTAGCCCAGTATTTACTAGTTCCGTAGCTTACATTACAACCCGTTAAAGTCCTATGTGATCTTACATCACACTTCTTTATATTAGTGGAGTAATACACCAAAGGCAAGCTTATGGTTCGTGACATGATGCATGTGAATTCTTTTGGGAGAGAGAGTGAAATTGTGTCTATATGCCCCTGCATGTAATCGTTTGAGTTTATGTGATTAAAAAGGGAAATTTCTCTTGTGTTGTGAGGGCACATGCTTGATGAGAGATTAAATTTCGTGTCGGATATCTTGATCAACTGATTTGCATGAGTTTGCCAATATCGAGAGCCGATTCTTAAGTCTAGGAGGTCTTGATGTGTTGAAGGTCATTGCATTGATAGGACCATGCGTGTTTTCTTGATGATTTGTTGTATTAAATAATCGGTATGACCACAGCCTGAATTGTCGAACCATAGTAGCCAGGATGGGGTGTAAAGTGCATGAGGTGTAAGATTGTTGTTCGGGGACGAACAGGGATTTAAGTGTGGGGTAAGTGATCTTGGGCAAATTTATATGCCCAAGTGATACTCAAATGTGTCATTTTAGCCTTGTTTATCTATCAATGTTTATACATTCACATGTGATTGATAATAAAATGATAATTTATACTAACCAACATGATTAGTGTTGTTTTGCAGGTGAAATATAATTTTGTGAAGCTAAAATGCGCGTTGGGAGAGATCGGGGTTGGACTCGGATGTGAGCAAGGGAAAAAGCATTTGAAGGCACAAATTAAAGGGGCTCCGCGATGGAGCCGTGTCACGCTGCCATCGCGGATGCCTTCTGCCTGGATATGGAATTTTCGCCAAATTCCAGTGAAGGTGCGCGTTGGGGCCGTGGCACGTTGGCCTAGCCCCACGTTGTACGCCGTGCCACGTTGGGCCTTATTACCTGGACAATTAATTTCCAGTAGGGTCTGTGTCAGTGGTATGTCACGGAGGCAGTGCTCCGCGATGCACTCCGTGACACGTTGCTTGTTATTCCGAGAAAAATTCCCACTAGTATAAATACAACACTTAGGTTCATTTTTAATTATTCTGACTTGGTGGAGTAAGAACGTGGGTTACAGGCAGTTGAGGGGACGAAATTATCAGGGTTTTTCTCTATCTCCTTCTTCTTTAATTCAATTGCTTGTATGTTTAACGCTCATTTAACGATGTTTAATCCACAAATGAGTGGCTAATTCCTCTTCTTGCTGAGGTTAAGAACAATTGTATTGAAATGTAGTTATTGATCAATTGGGTTTTTCATCTTTTCTTCCATGGGTGTTCTATTGATTCTTGTTCTTACTGCATTAATGTGTGGCCAATGTTAATGTATATCTAAAAAGTCCGGTTTCACTCGAGAGAGCAAGAAATTGGAAAGTTGTGAATCAATAGGATATGACCTTTTCTTAGTTTAGGAAAATTGAGAATTGATTTACCTTCAGGATAGAAATATACCTGAAAGTCGTATTAGTCAATTAAGCAATCGATTTTGTATGGCTAGAACATGAATTTCGTTTAATCACAGAAATGTAGGTGGACGGTTCATGATTCTTAAGTTGGGTTAAATAGAGAGTTTTAATCCATTGGCAATAATTCTTAACTAGCAACCGGCGGAAAGATTAACCAAAAATTGTATCGATAATTAGTTTCTATACATGTTCATTTAGCCTCAGCATGCTCACATTCATAGTTCAGACTCACATTAGATATTCTTTTTAGACTTAACATAGAATTAGAAATCAAAATATCAAACTCTTCTTTGCACTGTTGTCTTCATTTTTAGAGTAAGTATAGTAACACTTAAGTAGTTTGTTACCTTATCCCAGTCCCTGTGGTATCGATACTTGGCTTACTTAAGCCAGTTTACTACTTGTTCGACCACATGCACTTGCGTGTAGTTAAATACCCCAAAGCAGACCCCGAACAGGGACGTGGGTCATAATAATAAGGATTGCTACCAACAAACCTCCTTTCATTCCATGATGTCATCACACAATTACAAACAACAAAAACAAAAACAAAATTAAAAGCAAAAGAAGATGTAAAATAAATATGCAAAACTAGTTTGAATCAATAAATAACTAATGTCTTATCAAAACTCATTTCCCCAGCAACAACGCCATTTTTTGATAATGTCCAAACTACACTCCTCTTTTATGAAAGAGCGTAGATGATCGTTGTATCAAAACAAATATCTTGACAGATGTCGGGCTCAAATCCCATAGAGAATTGAGTCGATAATTCAAGAGTTATAAACTAATTCAAACTAGAATTAATAGTTGTTCCACATTTGAAAAGTATAATTGGGGGAAATTAAGGGAATAACTATCTAATTCTAAATTACAATTAACTAGGGGGGGATTCCAATTGAAGCAATCACAAGTGATACGGCTAGGGGCATTCTATAGATGAAATCACAACTAAATCGAGAATTTCTTCATTGCCTTTTACCCATAATTAGCATAGATAGCAGTGGATAATTTACATTCTCTTGTTTTTCTACCATAACAATGTTTATGCCTTGGATTCTTTCAAACCCCAAAGCCAATTGAAGTTATCAACCATACAAGCTTGAGGAAGGATAACTATTTCTAGACTTGACCTTCAATGGAGTGAACGTATGGGTTTTAACTATCTCTAGCTTAATCCCACACACAAACACTCCAATTCCTCACTATTATCTTCTCACCCAATTCTCACTTTTCTCTCTCAAGCAAAAGCAAGAAAAGTAAAGCACTATTCATGTTTGCAACCATCAATTTTTAGCAATTATAACTTGAATGAAGATGATAGATCTATAATTCAATAAGAATTCAAGAACAATTTATGAAAACCCAATCAAATTAAAAAACCCATCATGAATACACCTCTAGCTAGAAAAATAATCAAGCATATTTAAATATAGAGAGAAGATACCAAGAGGATTCCCCTCATATTCATTGCATTAGCTTAATAAATTTGATTCACAAGCTCTTACAATAACGGTGGAATTCCCCCAAAATGGGTCAAAGAAAAAGAAGAGGAAAAGTACTATCTAACTCTACAAATCTATGGAAAAAAGATTCTACTAAAAATTCTATGAAGAAGATGAAGTCTAGATGATTGAACTCATGAATGAATGAGTGGTGTACAATGAAAGCTCTCTAAGTATCTGTACTTTCTTTTGTAAAAATTTCCCCAAATGCCCTTGAAGATTCTGGATGCTTTGGAGACCTTTTTGGACCCTCTTACCCTTTATTAGATGGCCTCTCCGGTGGGGAACCGGCATTTCGCCTGTGGCAATCCGCGGAGCACCAAACTTTAGCCGGTTGAAAACAGTGTCCTAGCAACGGGAAAATAGTGCTTCATGGGCATTTAGCCAGTACATTCCGTGAAGGGCCGGTTGTTTAGCCGGTTTGGGCAGTAGCTTCGGCGTTTCACCCTTCCAGATCCGCGTTTAGCCGATTCAAAGCATGTCTTTGCACCTCTTTTTAAGGTCAAATCTTTCCTTATATTTGGCTCCTCTCCCTGATATGCTAAATCATCAAATTTCTTCTCAAATTCCATGTATTTTTCTTGATTTCATGCTTTCCAATTACTCACATGAGGTACCTACAAAGATTTCAAGAGAAAGGGCATAAAATCCACATAAATGACTCGAAAACTAAGCAAAAACTCATGATTTGGAGCTTAATGAGTTGGTAAATTTCCAACTCATCATGGGCTTGGACAATACTTAACATGCTTGAAATCAACTTGATTTACTTTGAAAAATGAACATAGACATGGGTAATTCAAATTCATACTTTCTTCATAAACCTCTCATCATGCTTGTACACATACTTCATAGATCTCAACTTTCATGGACTTTCATAGAAGGGCATCATAATTTTAAAAACATGAAAACATAATTTTTAATTGAAAATATTTTAAAATCTTCCTATTAATCATAATTCAACATGTAAAACTTTCTTAGATTATGCCCATGGTTGAAACTTAGAGAATTCACACATTGGGTAAAAATCACATAGATTCATCAATAGAATTTCATGAATTGAGAGAGAGAATTGGGCATGAGTGTGAACTATTGCACCCATTCATAGCCTTATATACCTGAAAAGATCTGATTTCACAACTTCCTTGGTTGCTGATCTTGGGCATATGCCCAAGTAATACTCAAACGTATCATTTTCGCCTTGTTTATTGTGCAATGTGTATACATTTTCATGTAATTGGTAATAAAATGTGAATTTATACTAACCAACATGATTAGCATTGTTTTGTAGGAAAATGTGATTTTGAGGAGCTAAAATGCATGTTGGAACAATATCAGAGTTGGACTTGGAATCGAGCACGGAAAAGGCATTGGACTGCACAATATAAAGGGGCTCCGCGATGGAGCCGTGTCACGCTGCCATCGCAGAGGTATTCTGCTTGGAGGGTGAAATAATAGTCAAATTCTAGCGGAGCCTCGCGACAGCTCCGTGGCACGGAGGCAAGCCTCCGCGTTGCATGTCGTGCCACGTTGCTGCTATATACCCGGACCCCAACTTTCCAGTAAGGGTCCGCGTCCACGCCGTGTCACGGAGGCAGTGCTCCGCGATGCACTCCGTGACACGTTGCTTGTTATTCCGGGAAAAATTCCCACTAGTATAAATAGAACACTTAAATGTATTTTTCATAATTCAGACTTGGTGGAGCAAGGACGTGGGTTACAGGCAGTTGAGGGACGAAAAGTTCAGGGTTTTTTCTCTCCTTCTTTCTTCTTTAACTCAATTGTTTGTATGATTAACACTTGTTTTAGGATGATTAATCCACAAATGAGTGGCTAATTCCCTTCCTTGCTGAGGTTATGAACATTTGTGATGAATTTTGATTATTGAATTATATGGTTTTTCATCTTCTTCTTCCATGTTGTTCTATTAATTCTTGTTCTTACTGCATTGGTGTGTGGCCGACATTAATGTATATCTAAAAAGTCCGATTTCACTCGAGAGAGCACGAAATTGGAAAGTTGTGAATTAATAGGGTATTGTTCTTAACTTGCTTTGGGAAAATTGAGTTTTGATGTGCTTTCCTGATAGAAATATACTTGAAAGACGTATTAGTCAATTTAGGAACCGGAATTGTACTGCTAGGTCATGAATTGCATTTGATCACAGAAATGTAGACGGATGGTTTATGATTCTTAAATGAGATTAAATACGAGAGTTTTAATCTCTTGGCTAATGTTCTTGGCTAGCAACTGGAAGAGAAAGATTAACCAATTTATTATTATAATCAAGTTCATTACATGTTCTTAACCTTGGCATGCTCATATCCATAGTTTAAATTCAAAGTAGATAATTGTTAATAGTTTTAGTACATAATTTATAAAACAAAATTTTCAATTGTTGGTTACGTTGTTGTCAGCATATTTAGAAGTGAGATAGAATATAGTATACTTAAGCAATTTTTACTTATCCAGAGTCTCCTTGGATCGATACTTGGCTTACTTAAGCCACTTACTACTTGTTTGACCACGTGCACTTGCGTGTCGGTTTTTAACCCCTACCAAAGCACCGAGCAAGTTTTTGGCGCCGTTGCCGGGGTGACTAGGCAATTGGTGAAATTGTATTAAGTGTAAATTTACTGTATTTTTATTTTATTTTCTTAAGTGTTGACAACTTGGTCTTAGCCTGTATTTTGCAGACTTGATTTCTGTGAACACTGGCAAGAGACAAAGAGCTGGTGGAATCTAATATAGAGCCTGAACGTATATTTCATAGTAAACGCTCTACAAAAGAAGCTGCAGTTGCTCAGACAGACTATTATGGAGCAACAAAATCCACCGGTTGTTAGGGCAGTGTTAGTGCCCGAAGAATCAGCAGCAAGGCCGGTTCGCGAGGTGGCAATCCCACATGCCAACAATGTAACATCCAGTATCCGCAAACCAGAGCCTGGAGGGAGATTTGAACTCAAGCAAAACATGGTGCAACTGTTGCACACAAGCGGGCAATTTACCGGTCTCCCTCATGAAGACCCACAACAACATCTCCAAAACGTTTTGGAGATAAGTGACACTTATATACCCGCTGGAGTGTCACCTGATTATGTTCGGCTTACACTATTTCCGTTCTCATTACTTGGTGAATCCAAGAGGTGGTTAAAAGCTGAGCCACCAAATTCTATTTCAACGTGGGATGATCTAGCACGAAAGTTCTTGATAAGATTTTTTCCCTCTGGTAAAACAGCCAGACTTAGAAGTCAAATTCTATGTTTCAAACAGAGGGAGGGGGAAAATTTGTATCAAGCCTGGGAAAGATTTAAATCCAAGTTGCGGGACTATCCTCATCATCATCAGTCCAATGAGGTGTTGGTACACACATTTATTGGGGGTTTGGAACCCCATAATAAAATTTTGCTAGATTCAGCAGCTGGAGGGCAAGCACTGGAAAAGACTTATGAGGAGTTGTACACTTTACTAAACCGGATTTCACAGGGCAATGCAGAATGGAATGCTGATTCATCACGAGGTGGAGCAAGGAGAGCAGCAGGAGTGCTTGAAGTGGATGGATTTACAGCTATCGCTACACAGATAGCTGCCTTGCAGAATCAATTGAACAACCACTTCAGCAACATGTATTTGAACCAGCCTTCAGCTTCAGTCAATGCAGTCCAGCAAATGTGGTGTGAAGTGTGTGGTAGCAGTGAGCACTCAACTGAGTGCTGTGGAGCAAATCCTGATTCGGTTAACTTTGTGGGCAATGCACAAAGAAATCAACGGCAATATGGTAGTGGCTACAACTCAAATTGGAGGAACCATCCAAATTTTTCATGGGGTAGCAACAACCAACAAGGCCAAAGTTCGGGTCAGGGTATGCAAAGAAATCAAGGAGGGCAACAGAACTACCAATCTCAATTTAGAAATCATAATGCCCCTCCTCCACCACCATCACCTAGCATTGAGGAAATGTTCAAGACCATGATCGCTAACCAGGCGCAATTGCAGGCTGACTATGTTAAATTGGCAGCCGAAGTGAAAAATAATCAGTTAGCGACCAAGGCTCTTGAGTATCAATTTAGGCAATTTGCTAGTGCCCAAAACACAAGGCCCAGAGGAGGACTGCCTAGCGACACGGATCCTAATCTGAAGCAGGTAAATGCAGTGACCACAAGGAGTGGTTTGCAGCTGAAGGAGGTGGAACCAGAAAGACCACCTCAAAAGTCAGGAGCAGCAGAAGTTGAGGGGGAGCAAAGTGCGGAAAGGGGGAAGACCAAAGAAGCTGAATCAGAAAGACCTCCACCCCCGTTCCCTCAACGACTGAAGAAACACAAAGAGGAGGCGTGATTCAAGAAATTCATGGAGGTGCTTAAACAGGTACATGTTAACTTACCTCTTGTTGATGTCTTGCAGGGAGTGCCTAAATATGCCAAATACATTAAAGACATTGTGGCCAACAAAAGTCGTTTGACCGAGTATGCCACGGTAGCTTTGACGGAGGAATGCACTTCCCGGATCCAGAATAGACTGCCCACGAAGCTAAAAGACCCTGGAAGTTTTACTATCCATCTTACTATTGGGTAGAGTATCCGAGCTCGTGGATTGTGTGACCTGGAGCGAGCATAAATCTGATGCCATCTTCGGTATTCAGAAAGTTGGGTCTAGGGAGTCCTAGACCTACAACCATAATCTTGCAGTTGGCAGACAGATCCTTAGCTAGGCCGGATGGCATTGTTGAGGATGTTCTAGTGCAAGTGGGCTCCCTAATTTTCCCGGTAGATTTTATTGGTCTGGATTTTGAACCAGACGCGGAAGTCCCATTTATTTTGGGACGACTACTCGGTGCTTTGGGGTACGGGTAAAAACCGACACGCAAGTGCACGTGGTCAAACAAGTAATAAAGTGGCTAAGTAGCCAAGTATCGATCCAAGGAGGCTCAAGATATGTAAAATTGCCTAATTTACTATATTTCTATTTAACTTCTAATTATGCTAACAACAACGTACCCAAGAGTAATTGAATTTTTGTTTCTAAACTATATACTACAATTAATACAGACTATTTACTTTTGAATTCAGACAATGGATATGAACATGCCAAGGTTAAGAACAAGTAATGAACTTGATAATCATGATAATTTTGGTTAATTCTCTTCTTCATGTTGCTAGCCAAGAACATTTGCCTAGAAATTAAAACTCTAGTATTTAATTTCACTTTAGAATCATAAACCATCCGTCTACATTTCTGTGATCAAATGCAATTTATGACCTAGCACTACAATTCCGGTTCCTAATTTGACTAATACGGCTTCCAAGTATATTTCTATCAGGAAAGCACATCAAAACCCAATTTTCCCAAATCAAGTTAAGAACAATACCCTATTAATTCACAACTTTCCAATTTTTTGCTCTCTCGAGTGAAATTGGACTTTTTAGATATACATTAATGTTGGCCAATCACTAATGCAGTAAAGAACAAGAATTAATAGAACAACATTAAAGAAGAAGAATAAACCATATCAATGAAAATCAGAATTCATTACACATGTTCAAAACCTCAGCAAGAAAGAGAATTAGCCACTCATTCTTGGATTGATCATCCTAAAATGAGTGTAAATCATACGTACAATTGATAGAAAGAAGAAAGGAAGAGAAGAAATCCCTTAGTTTTTCCAATCTTCAATTGCTACTAACCCACGTTCCTGCTCTCCACTTCTGAACTCAGTCTAAAAACTGAAAAAAAACTCAAAATAAACCTAAGTGTGCTATTTATACTGGTGGGAAATTTTTCCCGGAATAACAAGCAACGTGTCACGGAGGCCAACGCGGAGCCTTGCCTCCGTGACACGGCGTGGACGCGGACCCTCACTGGAATTTCCAGGGTCCAGTAATTTAACCTCAACGTGGCACGGAGGCCATCGCGGAGGCCTATCTCCGTGCCACGGAGCTGACGCGCATGCACACTGGAAATTGCAAATTTAATTCCTGCTCAGGCAGTGTGCTACCGCGATGGTAGCGTGGCACGGAGCCATCGCGGAGCCCCTATAAATCCTGCATTCCCGGGTCTTTTCCACGCTCGCATCCAAGTCCAACTCCGACATAGTTCCAACATGCATTTTAGCTCCTAAAAATCACATTTTCCTGCAAAACAAATGCTAATCATGTTGGTTAGTATAAATTCGCATTTTATTACCAATTACATGATATTATATACACATTGCACAACAAACAAGGTAAAAATGATACTTTTGAGTATCACTTGGGCATATAAATCTGCCCAAGATCACTTACCCCACACTTAAATCCTTGTTCGTCCTCGAACAACACATACACAACTCATGCAAATTACATCCCAACTTTCGTCACTATGGTGCAACAATTTACGCTACGGTCATACCGATTATTCAATTTTTGCAAATCATCAAGAAAACATGCTTGGTCGTACAAGACAATGACCTTAATACATCAAGGCTTCCTAGACTTTTAAGAATTGATTCTTGATATCGCCAAACTCATGCAAATCTACTAATCAAGAAATCCGACACGAAAATCAATCTTTCATCAAGCATGTGCCCTCACAACTCGAGAGAAACTTCCCCTTTATGTTCATGCAACACACAAACATGCAAGTAGGGGCATATAAAAATTAATTTCACTCTCTCTCCCAAAAGAATTCACATGCATCATGTCATGACCCATAGGCTTGCCCTTAGTGTATTACTCCACTAATATAAAGAAATGCAATGTAGGATCAAATAGGACTTTTAATGGGTTGTAACGGGGCTATGGATCTAGTATGCATATATTGGATTAGCCAATAATAATCGCTAGCATCCTTAAGCGCCTTTTCAACTCATTCCCATCGACTCATGGATAATGTTCCTCTCTTTTCTCTTTTTCTCCCATTCATGCTGGTTTACTTTCATACAGCCCATTTCATCAACCACACTTGACACAAAACAGAGGGTTTTCATGTACCCTCAATATCAATTAATTACAACAAGTGCCTCTTCAATGTCATCTTTTATTTCCTCACTTTGCTTTTCTTTTTCTTTTCACTCTTTTCACTCTTTAACACTTTGGGAAACATTTTCTGTTCTTTGTAAGCGCTTAAGAGCTTCTTAAAGACTTTAAGGCTAATGAAAAGAAGGAATAAAGCTTAGTTCATACAATTTTGGACAAAAGAAAGAAATCGGCTAAAGGCTCAACGGGCTGACTAGGGTATACAACATATACAAAGGTAGAATTTGACAAGAAAAAAAATATGGAAACTATCGGTTAAAACAAAGAAATGCCTACATCCTTTCCAACACTACACCTCCTTCATTTTGCTTCGTATACACACCAGGCAAGTTCTAGACAATTCACAATGACATGGAATAGCAAATCCTCACTTCACACTTCATGCACATGCTCGAATCAAGATGCATTCACAGACTCTTTAATTAGTCAATTACATGAATTCAAGATTAAGCCTCAACCATAATGAACCAAATTCTATAGCCTAGGTAACTCAACATATTTACAGAATTTCATGCTTTCAAACGAATCATTTTCACAATTTGAACATCAATTACAACACGCAACAAAATTTTAGCAAACATAAGCAACTACAGTTCATTGATGCAATCCAGCAAAGAAAACTAAAACAACAATTAAAAATCCTACTCCTACCGACTACATTTCCCTTAAGACGGTCGTCATCCATCCATCATAGGGAACGGTCACTAACTATGACATCGGTTCAATGGGACTATTCTCGGTAAAAGAACCGAAAACAAACTCCGAGAAACCCAAAAAAATAAAAATCGACAAAATTTTTGCAACACATCGATCATTTCGATAGAAAGAAAATATTTACAAGTGCAATATATTTTCGCAAAAATATTGAAAAATATCGATCATGTCGATAGAGAAAAAAAATTATTTACAAAATTTATAAAATATTTACCATTGCAACCATAACTTTCAAAAACACACATCATTAGCCACAAAACAAATATATACGTACATCACAAATCAGTTCACAACAGGGAAGGCACAACATACATAAACAGCAAGGAAAAATTATACAACAATTTAGAGCCTTGACCTAGCACCTAACTACTCCCCACCCCACACTTAAATCGAACACTGTCCCCAGTGTTCACGAAAATACAAAGCACAAAATTTGGGTGGTGGAACTCCCTGCTCAGTCGAAATATTCGACTTCCTCATCCGGTGCTGCAGCCTCATCGCCCATATCTGAATCAGCTCCATCGTCGTCATCGGACTCCACATCAGAGTCCTCACGACGTGTCTTCTCATCAGTAGGGACATCATCGTCTGTCGGCTCCACAAAGGCTGGCCCCACCTTACATAAGGCTCTGGCGTTCTCGCCAAAGGGGTAGTCCAGCTCCAGCTGCCATAACTCCTCCTCGGTGGCTGGTCTCCCACCTATCCGTAGCTGCAGCATCTGCATGCCGAACATACGGGCCATGTACTGATTGTCACGAGCATGTCGCTCGCCCAAAGTCAGCACGCGTCCGTGTGTAGTGTCGGGGGCCTTAGTCTTTGTCACATCAAGGGCCCTCCGCTTCATCTGCGGAATGTAATCCAAGGCTTCTTCCTCAATGTCGAGGCCTCGGAGGAAGGTGGTGATGAGTCCGCCAAACCCGTATCTTTGACCCTGGTGCAGTCTGGCTCTCTTCATGGCGGATATTATGACCGCCCCAACATTAATCTCAAGCCCTTTCATAAGGGAATACACCAAGCAGACACGGTCCCGGGTCACGTATGTCATATGAACTCCCGGGATCAAGCACGAACACACAATTTTTAGCCAGATTCTGGCCTCCCTGTTCATCTGCAAATAGGGCAGAGTCTGGTGGTAACCCCTCTCCTTGTGTCTACTCCATCGGGCTGTGGATTGAGCCCCACACAACGTACGTCTGATGTCGGCGTACGGTGGGGTGATGTTTAGCTGGCGGAGAACGTGGGCGTCTGTGTCCCGCGCTCCAACAATGGCATTCAGCTGCTGGGGTTCCAGAGTGACAATCTGCCCTCTGATTTTAATAGTGTGGCTTCTGATGGCCGGGGTTCCAGTTGGCATAAAATTCCAGGACCAAATGAAGGTTGCACTCCTTGGGCTCCTGAAAAATAAAGCTGAGCCCAGCTGCCTCAATCCTCTGTACAATGCGAGGTAACTCCTGTGCAAGTGGTTCCCTAGCAATATGTTCCTCGGGGAAGTACTTGTTCTCCTTATGCTTTGCGTACCATTTCTTCCCTTCATCGGTGACCCATCGTGTTTCGTATCGGCGGTGTTGGCCGCGCGGAACAGCGGGTGCAGCTGGGACTGCAGTGCCTAGTCTCATCCGTTTCCTTCCGGTGCCTGAGGTAGAAGCACCCTTGCCTTTGTCTTGCCTGCTAGCCATTGTACCTGTCAATTTACACAAACAAGCACACCATTAAGCTAAATAGTTGTTAGCTTCGGCTAAGGTTGGGTTACACAAAATTTACCCCACACTTAGTCCTTAACAATATTTACAAAATTTCAGCAAGGATAGCTCTATTTACAACCCCAAACACAAACAACTATACACATATTGCTTAGTGCGTTCGTAACAAAATTTCGACAGCATAACGGTTAGCGTACTACTCAGACTTCATACAGCGAATTCCCAATCCTACTATCGCTAGCAATTCAACCATCGCACAAGAAACAAAACAACCACAAACTAAAAACAACTAGAAAAATATTTTATATACAAGCTAATCTAACAATCTAACCAATTCACACATTATGCATTTTCCCACAAAAATTCGAGAATTAGTCGTCTTTTAACAGTTATACAAGATTTACCACGACTTATCTCAAATAATAAACACACCCCGGCATCAATTTCACCAAACTATCAAGTTGCCCAAGTCGACTTCAACAACCCAAGCCCTAAAATACAATTTGACAATCAATTTCGAATTATTTACATAATCGACAAGTTCAAATGCCAAATACAACAATCCGAACAAAAATCAATCACAAAATAATTCAATATCATGTTCAATTTCTACCTAGGGTGATATTTCTCACCTTATATGCCCAAATTTGACAAAAATCGCCAAAACATTGAGTTAGACGATGAAAACATACCTTAGAATTGAAGAATCGAAGAAACTTGATGTTTTTCTTTGCCTATCAACGTGGCACGTTGCTTGGGGAGGGGGAAATGGGTGTTTGGTCGCGGAGGGAAGAGGGAATGGGGGAATTTGGGGTGAAATCGGGGTTATTATTTAAAGGAAACACGCGGGTCACCCGGAAACCCGGTGTGACCCGGCACTGGATAAAGGGCAACGTGTCACGGAGGGTAACACGGAGCCCCTCCTCCGTGACACGGAGCCAACGCGTTGGCTTACTGGAATTTTGAAAAATCCAGATTTGCCTTCAACGTGTCACGGAGGCCAACGCGGAGCATTGCCTCCGTGACACGGCGCCAACGCGCCAGTGCTCTGTTTCACCAATAAATTTAATTGTCATACCTCACCTCATTTTCTCGATTCCATGTATATTTCCTCCGTTATACCCGAAAATCACCTCACTAAACAAAAATTGGTTAAATTAATAGATTTCCCTAACTAAAAATAAAAGATACTAACTAAAATGCAAATCTAAACCTAGTCAAGAAAAAGAAAAGAAAAGTAAAAATTATTTACACTAAAAAGAAAGAAAGAAAATATTTTTCACGGGTTGCCTCCCGTGCAGCGCCTGGTTTACCGTCGCGGCTCGACGTCCTTTAAGCTCATTTATCTACTAGGGAGATGGACGATTTGTCCCGATCATGATCGTCCCCCCAGTAGTGCTCTACCTTATCCGGTGGCCTACCTAGTAACTCTCGGGAATCACTCAATCTGTTAGCCATCCCATGATCAATTACGTTGATCACCGAGAGATCCTTATAAACAGTCGGGAGCTTAGGTACCTTGTACACGTCGAACATTTCGACCTTGTCATGTGCTTGCATCGTGAGTTGACCCGCAGCTACATCGATTAATGTTTTTCCGGTTGCCAAAAAGGGTCGTCCCAAAATAAATGGGACTTCAGCATCTGGTTCAAAGTCCAGAACAATAAAATCGACCGGAAAAATGAGGGAGCCTACTTGCACCAACACATCCTCAATAATGCCATACGGCTTAGCCAAAGACCTGTCTGCTAGCTGCAAGATTACCGTTGTAGGTCTAGGACTGCCTAGACCTAACTTTCTGAATACCGAAGAAGGCATCAGATTTATACTTGCCCCCAAGTCGCATAATCCACGCGCTTGGATACTTTGCCCAATAGTCAGCTGGATAGTGAAACTTCCACGGTCTTTCAGTTTTGTGGGCAACCTATTCTGAATACGGGAAGTGCATTCCTCCGTTAAAGCTACCGTGGCATACTCAGTCAAACGACTTTTGTTAGCCACGATGTCTTTAATATACTTCGCATATTTTGGCACTCCCTGCAAGACATCAACAAGAGGTAAGTTAACATGTACCTATTTAAGTACCTCCATGAATTTCTGGAAACATGCCTCCTCCTTGTGTTTCTTAAGTCGTTGAGGGAACGGGGGTGGAGGCCTTTCTGGTTCAGCTTCTTTACTGTTCCCCTTATCAGAACTTTGCTCTCCCTCAACATCTACTGCTCCTGACTTTTGAGGCGGTCTTTCCGGTTCCACCTCCTTTAATTGTAAACCACTCCTCGTGGTCACTGCATTAACCTGCTTCGGATTTGGATCCGTGTCGCTAGGTAGTCCTCCTCTGGGTCTAGTATTTTGGGCACTAGCAAACTGCCCGAACTGATATTCAAGAGCCTTGGTCGCCAATTGATTGTTCTTCACTTCGGCTGCCAATTTGACATAGTCAGCCTGTAATTGTGCCTGATTAGCGATCATGGTTTTGAACATCTCCTCAATAGTCGGTGATGGTGGTGGAGGAGGGGCATTGTGATTTCTGAATTGAGCTTGATAATTTTGTTGCCCTCCTTGGTTTCTGTGCATACCCTGCCCTGAACTCTGACCTTGTTGATTGTTGCTACCCCACGAAAAATTCGGATGGTTCCTCCAATTTGAGTTGTAGCCACCACCAAACTTCTGTTGATTTCTCTGTGCATTGCCCACAAAGTTAACAGAATCAGGATTTGCACCACAGCATTCAACTGAATGCTCACTACTACCACACACTTCACACCACATCTGTTGAACTGCATTTACTGAAGCTGAAGGCTGGTTCAAATTGATATTGCTGAAGTGAGTGTTTAACTGATTTTGCAAAGCAACTATCTGTGCAGCAATAGCTGTGAATCCATCCACTTCAACCACTCCCGCTGCTTTCCTTGCTCCACCTCTTGAAGAATCTGCATTCCATTCTGGATTGCCTTGTGAAATTCGGTTGAGCAAAGTGTACAGCTCCTCATAAGTCTTCTCCAGCGCTTGCCCTCCAGCTGCTGAATCTAATAGAATTTTAGTGTGGGGTTCCAAACCCTCAATAAAAGTGTGTACCAACACCTCGTTGGACTGATGATGGTGAGGACAGTCCCGCAACATGGATTTGAATCTTTCCCAGGCTTGATATAGATTTTCCCCTTCCCTCTGTTTAAAACTTAGGATTTGACTCCTAAGCCTGGCTGTTTTACCAGAAGGGAAAAATCTAATAAGAAACTTCCGTGCAAGATCATCCCACGTTGATATAGAGTTGGGTGGTTCAGCTTTTAACCACCTCTTGGCTTCACCAAGTAAGGAAAATGGAAATAAGGTGAGCCGAACATAATCAGGTGACACTCCAGCGGGTATATAAGTGTCACTTATCTCCAAAAAGTTCTGGAGATGTTGTTGTGGATCTTCGTGAGGGAGACCGGTAAATTGCCCGCTTGTGTGCAAAAGTTGCACCATATTCTGCTTTAATTCAAGCCTCCCTCCAGGCTCTGGTTTGCGGATGCTAGAATGGACATTATTAGCGTGTGGGATTGCCACCTCACGAACCGGCCTTGCTGCTGCTTCATCGGGCACTAAAACTGCCCTAACAACTGGTGGATTTGGTTGCTCCATCATAGTCTGTTGAAGCAACTGCAGCTTCTTCCGAAGATCTTCTCTATGTTGGCTATGAAATTCACGCTCGGGCTCTAAGTAAGATTCCACCAGATCTTTGTCCCTTGCCAGTGTTCACAAAAACAAAATCTGTAAAATACAGGCTAAGACCAAGTTGTTAACACTTAAGAAAATAAAAATACAAATACAGTAAATTTACACTAAACACAATTTTACAAATCGCCTAGCCTCCCCGGCAACGACGCCAAAAACTTGCTCGGTGCTTTGGGGTACGGGTAAAAACCGACACGCAAGTGCACGTGGTCAAACAAGTAATAAAGTGGCTAAGTAGCCAAGTATCGATCCAAGGAGGCTCAAGATATGTAAAATTGCCTAATTTACTATATTTCTATTTAACTTCTAATTATGCTAACAACAACGTACCCAAGAGTAATTGAATTTTTGTTTCTAAACTATATACTACAATTAATACAGACTATTTACTTTTGAATTCAGACAATGGATATGAACATGCCAAGGTTAAGAACAAGTAATGAACTTGATAATCATGATAATTTTGGTTAATTCTCTTCTTCATGTTGCTAGCCAAGAACATTTGCCTAGAAATTAAAACTCTCGCATTTAATTTCACTTTAGAATCATAAACCATCCGTCTACATTTCTGTGATCAAATGCAATTTATGACCTAGCACTACAATTCCGGTTCCTAATTTGACTAATACGACTTCCAAGTATATTTCTATCAGGAAAGCACATCAAAACCCAATTTTCCCAAATCAAGTTAAGAACAATACCCTATTAATTCACAACTTTCCAATTTCTTGCTCTCTCGAGTGAAATTGGACTTTTTAGATATACATTAATGTTGGCCAATCACTAATGCAGTAAAGAACAAGAATTAATAGAACAACATTAAAGAAGAAGAATAAACCATATCAATGAAAATCAGAATTCATTACACATGTTCAAAACCTCAGCAAGAAAGAGAATTAGCCACTCATTCTTGGATTGATCATCCTAAAATGAGTGTAAATCATACGTACAATTGATAGAAAGAAGAAAGGAAGAGAAGAAATCCCTTAGCTTTTCCAATCTTCAACTGCTACTAACCCATGTTCCTACTCTCCACTTCTGAACTCAGTCTAAAAACTGAAAAAAAACTCAAAATAAACCTAAGTGTGCTATTTATACTAGTGGGAAATTTTTCCCGGAATAACAATCAACGTGTCACGGAGGCCAACGCGGAGCCTTGCCTCCGTGACACGGCGTGGATGCGGACCCTCACTGGAATTTCCAGGGTCGAGTAATTTAACCTCAACGTGGCACGGAGGCCATCACGGAGGCCTATCTCCGTGCCACGGAGCTGACGCGCATGCACACTGGAAATTGCAAATTTAATTCCTGCTCAGGCAGTGTGCTACCGCGATGGTAGCGTGGCACAGAGCCATCGCGGAGCCCCTATAAATCTTGCATTCCCGGGTCTTTTCCACGCTCGCATCCAAGTCCAACTCCGACATAGTTCCAACATGCATTTTAGCTCCTAAAAATCACATTTTCCTGCAAAACAAATTCTAATCATGTTGGTTAGTATAAATTCACATTTTATTACCAATTACATGATATTATATACACATTGCACAACAAACAAGGTAAAAATGATACTTTTGAGTATCACTTGGGCATATAAATCTGCCCAAGATCAACGACCCTTCTTGGCAACCGGGAAAGCATTAATCGACGTAGCTGCGGGTCAACTTACAATGCAAGCACATGACAAGGTAGAGGTGTTCGATGTGTACAAAGAACCTAAGCTCCCGATGGTGAATGAAGAACTCTCGGTGATCAATGTAATTGATCATGGTAATGCTAAACAAATGAATGATTCCCGAGAGTTGATGGGAAGACCACCGGATATGTGTGAGCACTACTAGGGGGAGGACAATGATCGTGAGAAATCGTCCATCACCCTAGCGGACAATTGAGCATAAAGGACGTTGAGCCACGACGGTAAACCAGGCGCTGCACGGGAGGCAACCCGTGGAAAATTTTTCTTTTCATTTTGTAAAGTGTAAATAGATTTTTATTTTGCTTTTTCTTGATTTTGTACAAAATTTTTGTGTTAGTTAGTAAATGTTTTTATTTTAGTTAGGTGAAACCTATTAATCTAACCAATTTTGTTTAGTGAGATGATTTTCAGGTTAAACGGAGAAAAATGTGCATGGAATCGTGAAGGAAAAGGCGAGGTATGAAAAAATTAATAAAATGCAGAGACAGTGAGCTGGGGCGATAGCTCCGTGTCACGGAGGAGGACCTCCGCGTTACCCTCCGTGACACGTTGAAGTGTAATCTGGAAATTTCAAAAATTTCCAGAGAGCTATCGCGATGGCTTCGTGTCACGGAGGCAGTGCACCGCGATGCACTCCGTGACACGTTGTCATATAAATTGTGACGGGTCACACCGGGTTGCCGGGTGACCCGCGTGTTTTCTATATTTTAAACCCCCGATTTCTCTCCTTTTCCCCTCATTTTTACAATTCTCCGCGACCAAACACCCAAAATTCCCTTCCCCATCAACGTGCCATGGTCTAAAGAAAACAATTATCAAGTTTTCTTTGGTTCTTCAACTTTGAGGTATGTTTTCCGATTCTCTCTCAAGTTTTTAGCGATTCCATTCGAATTTAAACATGAGAGGTGAGATAAATCACCCTAAGTCGAAATTTAGCATGAATTTGAGTTATTTATTGATTGATAAAAGTTCGGAATGTTGTAATGATTGTTTGAACTTGTCGATGGCATGAATTATTCGAATTTGCTTGCGAAATTCAATCCTAGGGCTTGGTTGTTGAAATTGAAATTGGTAACTTGTTAAATTTGTGAAATATATGCCGGGTTGTATGTATTGGATGAGATAAGTCGTTGTAGAATATTGTTTGAATGAAATAGACGATGAATTCTTGGGTTTTTGGGAAAATGTTGAAAATTGTTCAAATTGGGTTGGTTGTATAGGTTCATGTATATAGAATTTTTGTTGTTGTTTTTGTTTCGTTGTTTTTAGTTGCTAAGTGCGATGGTTGAATTGCTAGCGATGGTTGTGATTGGGATTATCTGTACGAAGTCTGAGTAGTACGCTGAAGTTATACCGTCGAATTTTTCTTTGTGAACGCACTAAGCATGAATTGTATAGCTTTTTTTTTTGTGTAAATAAAGTATTCTTGTCGTAGTATCGTAACTGTAGCTAAGGACTAAGTGTGGGGTAAACTTAGTTAACCCGACCTTAGTCGAAGCTAATATCTATTTAGCTTGACATTGCGCTTGTATATTTGTGTTGATAGGTAAAATGGCAAGTAGGCGAGATAAAGGTAAGGGTGCATGAACTTCAGGCACCGGGAGGAAAAGACTTAGACTGGGCACAGCAGTCCCAGCTGCACCAGCAGTTCCACACGGCCAGCGCCGCCAATACGGAACGAGGTGGGTGACTGATGAGGGGAAGAAGTGGTATGCCAAACATAAAGAAAACAAATACTTCCCCGAGGAGCATATTGCACGGGAAGCATTAGCACAGGAGTTCCCCCGCATAGTTCAAAGGATCGAGGCAGCTGGGCTCAGCTTCATATTTCAGGAGCCCAAGGAATGCAACCTACATCTAGTCCGGGAGTTCTATGCTAATTGGAACCCGGCAATCAGAAGCCACACAATCAAGATTAGAGGGCAGATAGTTACTCTGGAACCCCAGTAGCTAAATGCCATCATCGGAGCGCGGGACACAGACGCCCACGTTCTCCGCCAGCTGAACATCACCCCACCATATGCCGATATCAGATGCACCTTGTGTGGGGCTCGATCCACAGCCAGATGGAGCAGACATAAGGAAAGGGGTTACCACCAGACTCTGCCATATTCTCAAATAAATAGGGAGGCCAGAATATGGCTGAAGATAGTCTGCTCGTGCCTAATCCCGGGGGTACACATGACTGATGTGACCCGGGATCGTGTTTGCCTGGTGTATGCCCTGATGAAAGGGCTGGAGATTAATATTGGGGCGGTCATCATATCCGCCATGAAGAGAGCCCGACTACACCAGGGCCACAGGTATGGGTTCGGTGGACTACTCACCACCTTTCTCCGGGGCCTCGACATTGAGGAAGAGGCTTTGGACTACATCCCGCAGTTGGAGCGGAGGGCCCTTGACGTGACCAAAACTAAGGCCCCCGACACCACACACGGGCCAGTGCTGACGCTTGGCGAGCGACATGCTCGTGACGACTAGTACATGGCACGGATGTTTGGAATGCAAATGCTCCAGCTCAGGATCGGTGGGAGACCAGCCACGGAGGAGGAGCTATGGCAGCTCGAGCTGCATTACCCATTTGGCGAAAGCGCCAGGGCTCTATGCCGAGTGGGGCCAGCCTTTGTAGAGCCCACTGACGATGATGTCCCCACGGACGAGGAGACACGTCGGGAGGACTGCAATGTGGAGTCCGATGACGACGACTGAGGTGACTCGGACATGGGCGATGAGGCAGCAGCACCTGATGAAGAAGTGGAATACTTTGACTGATCAGGTAGTTCCACCACCCAATTTTGTGATTTTTAATTTTTGTGAACACTGGGGACAGTGTTCGATTTAAGTGTGGGGTGGGGAGTAGTTAGGTGCTGGGGCTGGGCTGGTTTGCTTGTATGCCTTCCTCTATATGTTTTGTATGTATGTTTCCCTGTGTTTGTGAATTGCAAAATGTTCTATATTTGTAAATATTTGTGGTAATTGATGTGTGCTGTGGAATGTTGTTGTTGCCAGCTAAGTCTGTAAGAATTTTTGTAAATATTTTCTTATGTTTTTGTCTATCGAAATGATCGATATTTTTAAAATTTTGCGAAAATATTTTGTTTATATTTAAAATATTTTGTAAATATTTTTCCATCGAAATGATCGATGTTTTGCAAAATTTTTCAATTTTTATTTTTGGGTTTCTCGAAGTTTGTTTTCGATTCTTTTACCGAGAATAGTCCCATTAAACCGACATCATAGTTAGTGACTGTTCCCTATGATGGATGGATGACGACCGTCTTAAGGGAAATGTAGTCGGTAGGAGTAGTGATTTTAATTTATTTTCAGTTTTTTCCTTTGGTGGATTGCATCACGGAACCTGTAGTTACTATATGGTTGTGAAATGTGGGTTGCGTGTTGTAACTGATATTCAAAATGTAAAAGTGATTCGTATGAAAGCATGCAATTGTGTAAATATGTTGAGATACCTAGGTTGTAGAATTTGATTCGGTGTGATTGAGGCTTAATTTTTGAATTCATGTAATTAGCTAATTGAAGAGTCTGTGAATGCATCTTGAATCGAGCATGTGCATGAAGCGTGAAGTGAGGTATTGTTATTCCATGCTATTGTGAAGTGTCTAGAACTTGCCTGGTGTGTGTACAAAACGAAATGAAGGAGGTGTATTGTTGGAAAGGCTATAGGCATTTCTTTGTTTTAACCGAGAGTTTCTATTTTTTTCTTGTCATACTCCCCTTTTTATGTGATTGTATACCCTAGTCAGCCCGTTGAGCCTTTAGCCTATTATTTCTTTCTTTTGTCCAAAAAAGCTTAAACTGAGCTTAATTCTTTCTTTTCATTAGCCGTAAAGTCTATACAAAACTCTTAAGCGCTTAAGAAGAACAAAAATTTTCTCAAAGTGTCAAAGAGTGAGAATGGTGAAAAGAAAAAGAAAAGCAGAGTGAGGAAAGAAAAGAAAAGCTTGAAGGTGCACTTGCTATAACGAAATGATAATGAAGGTGCATGAAAAACCTTTGTTTTTGAGTCAAGTGTGCTTGATGAAATGGGCCATACCAAAGTAAATCATCATGAATGGGATGATGAAAAAAGAAAAGAGAGAAACAATCTCCATACGTTGATGGAAATGTGTTGAAAAAGGCGCTTAATGATGCTAGTGGCTATTATTGGCTAATCCAATATGTACTAGTTCCATAGCTTCCATTACAACCCATTAAAGTCCTACGTGATCTTACATTGCATTTCTTTATATTAGTGGAGTAATACACTAAGGGCAAGCTTATGGGTCATGACATGATGCATGTGAATTCTTTTGGGAGAGAGAGTGAAATTAATTTTTACATGCCCCGACTTGAATGTTTGTGTGTCACATGAGCATAAAGGGGAAGATTCTCTTGAGTTGTGAGGGCATATGCTTGATGAAAGATTGATTTTAGTGTCGGATATCTTGATTAGCTGATTTGCATGAGTTTGCCGATATCGAGAGTCGATTCTTAAAGTATAGGAAGTCTTAATGTATTGAAGGTCATTGCATTGTTAAGACCATGCATGTTTTCTTGATGATTTGCAATATTGAATGATCGGTATGACCGTAGCTCAAATTGTCGCACCATAGTGGCGAAGGTTGGGATGTAATTTGCATGAATTGTGTGTTTGTTGTTCGAGGACGAACAAGGATTTAAGTGTGGGGTAAGTGATCTTGGGCAGATTTATATGCCCAAGTGATACTCAAATGTATCATTTTCGCCTTGTTTATCGTGCAATGTGTATACATTTTCATGTAATTGGTAATAAAATGTGAATTTATACTAACCAACATGATTAGCATTGTTTTGTAGGAAAATGTGATTTTGAGGTGCTAAAATGCATGTTGGAACAATATCGAAGTTGGACTTGGAATCGAGCACGGAAAAGGCATTGGACTGCACAATATAAAGGGGCTCCGCGATGGAGCCGTGTCATGCTGCCATCGCGGAGGCATTCTGCTTGGAGGGTGAAATAATAGTCAAATTCCAGTGGAGCCTCGCGACAGCTCCGTGGCACGGAGGCAAGCCTCTGCGTTGCATGTCATGCCACGTTGCTACTATATACCCGGACCCCAAATTTCCAGTGAGGGTCCGCGTCCACGCCGTGTCACGGAGGTAGTGCTCCGTGATGCACTCCGTGACACGTTGCTTGTTATTTCGGGAAAAATTTCCACTAGTATAAATAGAACACTTAAATGTATTTTTCATAATTCAGACTTGGTGGAGCAAGGACGTGGGTTACAGGCAGTTGAGGGACGAAAAGTTCAGGGTTTTTTCTCTCCTTCTTTCTTCTTTAACTCAATCGTTTGTATGATTAACACTTGTTTTAGGATGATTAATCCACAAATGAGTGGCTAATTCCCTTCCTTGCTGAGGTTATGAACATTTGTGATGAATTTTGATTATTGAATTATATGGTTTTTCATCTTCTTCTTCCATGTTGTTCTATTAATTCTTGTTCTTACTGCATTGGTGTGTGGCCGACATTAATGTATATCTAAAAAGTCTGATTTCACTCGAGAGATCACGAAATTGGAAAGTTGTGAATTAATAGGGTATTGTTCTTAATTTGATTTGGGAAAATTGAGTTTTGATGTGCTTTCCTGATAGAAATATACTTGAAAGACGTATTAGTCAATTTAGGAACCGAAATTGTACTGCTAGATCATAAATTGCATTTGATCACAGAAATGTAGACGGATGGTTTATGATTCTTAAGTGAGATTAAATACGAGAGTTTTAATCTCTTGGCTAATGTTCTTGGCTAGCAACTGGAAGAGAAAGATTAACCAATTTATGATTATAATCAAGTTCATTACATGTTCTTAACCTTGGCATGCTCATATCCATAGTTTAAATTCAAAGTAGATAATTGTTAATAGTTTTAGTACATAATTTATAAAACAAAATTTTCAATTGTTGGTTACGTTGTTGTCAGCATATTTAGAAGTGAGATAGAATATAGTATACTTAAGCAATTTTTACTTATCCAGAGTCTCCTTGGATCGATACTTGGCTTACTTAAGCCACTTACTACTTGTTTGACCACGTGCACTTGCGTGTCGGTTTTTAACCCCTACCAAAGCACCGAGCAGTTGCCCCATGAGAATTGAGGAAGAACTTTGAAGAACTAGGCTTGATCACTTCTCAAACCTCTAAGCTTGCATGCATGAATTAGGATAGGCTTAGAATGACTTAACCCTTCTTAAAACAAATTATTCTGAGCTTAAAATGATTTAGTATAGGCCTTAGAAACTTAGGAATTATGGAAAAGCCCTTAATAAATTCATAGAAAAAACACACTGCCAGTCCCCACAAGGGACTGGATGACTCATGCTCTGGACCACGACTCGTGATCTGCCAGTCGTTGCTTGCACTATCAAAAACCTTCTGAGGGTCACCATGAGGGACACCATGACTCGTGGTATACCTGATGATTCGTGGTGACAAACCCATTACCACCATTGTTGGAAGTTCTCATCTTGCAAGCACCCCTTGGCTACGGCTGACTTAACGACTCGTGGTCACACCAGTGATCACCAAAATTTCCAAATTTTCAACCAATTCCCAACAGTTACCTACAAGTCACTTAACGACTCGTAGTGTTTATGACGGGTCATGGGATGACTCGTCCTGTGACCTGGTGCAGAAATTTCTATTTTCTCCATTTCAACTCCTGGGTCTGATCTTAGGGTTTTTGAGGTATTACAACTATGCCATACCTAGTGCTCATAAGTCAACTTTGCCAAAAAGGGGGATTACCTTTGTTTCCTGACGAAAAGCCTAGCTCCACTACGTGTGTGGTTGGTGCAGAGAAGAAGAGATGTTGATGCTCCCAAGAGTAAAAGAAAGAGGCTACAAGCTTGGAATGCAGCTAAGATTTCGCCTCTCATGACCTAGCTCAAACCTCCATGGCTTCATACCTTAATAAGCCAAACCCCATGATGTCGGAGCATGCTTCTGGAGAGGCACCACTCCACGGGCCTTCACCTACTTCTTTATAATCTCGACCGAGTAGAATTGAAAAGCTAGCGGAGATGACAAGATCACATGGAAACCAACTCCAAAGGTTGGATTAAAACTTGCCCACTCTTATACATAGGTCGGTGAAGAAGGCGATGAAGGATGCATTTGAAAGCTTCAACAAATTGTGCTTCTACATGGATGTGATTGGAGGAGCAGTCTCCTCTCTTCGAGTAAAAGTGAGAGAGCTCCTAAATAGGGTACCCATGGCTAACCCTGACATGAGCTTCTTTGACGAGGCCATGGATGCCCCCTCAATAGCCCAAGGACTAATAGATGAGGAGGATGGAGCTGAGCAAAGAGGAGAAAGTGATGAAAATGAGGAGACTGATGATGATGTTAAAGAGCAAGTGAATCAGGGAGTTCTTACCCATCTTTATTTTTACTTGGTAGATTGTGGATAATTTAAATTCTTAGTTGGGATGGGGTGTGTCTCTCTTATAGATACTTATTATCTCTTGTTGCCTCTGTCAATCCTAATTTCTCATTTTGTTGATGTTTTTGAAATTTTGCTTAGTTGAATGAATGCCCTTGTCGGGCTTGTGTTGAAATGGAAATGTTATGTTGATAATGTGGGTTGCAATTGATGAGTCAATTCTACTTTGCCAAATGTTTCATGACCCATGTTTTGAAAATTCGCCTTTTTTCATAGTAGGTAACAATAAATTCCAAGGGTTTTCTTTATCACAATTTTTTCCCAAGGAGAAAAATTTTCTTTCTTTCTTTCTTTTTTTGTCGAACCAGGTGGCACTTCCCGATGATAGCTTGAGAAGTGACTTTCTCAAGGAAAAATGCCAAGACAAGCGTTTTTGTAAGTCTTTTGTTGCATTTGCTTTAAGAGGCACCACCAAAAATTTTTATTTTTATTGGCATTGCAAATGAAATTTGAAAAATGAGCATTCCCTTGTCAAGGGGCCCTTGAAAGCACGAATAAGTATTCTTTTGCCATGGGTTGCACATTCATTGATTGTGTTTTTGACTCATATGCTAGCTTTTATAAAATCATATTTTTGATGTGATTTTAAAAGTATCTAAAGTCCTTGGATTGTGATGCCTTGTGTGGTGAGGTACTTAGCTGAATTCTTGTGTATGCATCTAGAACTTGCCCTAAGTGTGACTCAAGGTGAAATTCTAGAAGTGGCTGCACTTAGAATATGATCTTAGGCCATCTTTGGATAGTCACTTCAGATGACCTCCTTGAACATCTATCTTTGTTAACCAATGTTTGAGCCTTTGACCCTTTTCTTTGGAAACCAGATTACAAGCCCATTACCCTTTTGTAATTCCTCTCTTGGCACCCATCCTCCCTAATTGCTAATGAATGAAATAAAAAACAAAACGAAGGCCTGAAGCACAAAATTTTGGGAGAGATAAGGCAGAAATGAGACAAAAAAACCTAAGTTTGGGGGTTTGCCAAAAAGGGAAAGAATATGTGAGATTCAATGAGGAATAGTACCAATGATGAAATGAATGAAATGGTTGGTTGAAGAACCTCTAGCAATAGAAGAAAAAGAATTCTTGAAAGGTGATACCTCTTGCTTATATAAGGCTAATTGTGGAGCTCAAGGGGTTATAAGGAGGATTTTTGATCAGAAGTGAGAATGATGAATAAGGAGAGATAAACTGGAGTGAGCTCATCAATATAGTGGGATGTTTGGAAAGTGTTCACAAAAGGCATTAGGGAGGTTCTAATTACTAGAGCTAAGCATTTGTCCTACCTTTACCCTAGCCCTCATGATAACCGGCAAGTCCTTAGTGATTTTGAGTGTAGAAACTCTACACTAGTGGCGAGATACACGAAGGAAAAGTCTATGGGTCAATTTATGTGCAGCTAAATTTCCTCATGAGAGTGAGTGTATCTATTATATTCTATAATCCCTATGTGTGAAATACATGAAAAATGAATGGGATTCTCTCTTGGTGTGAGTGACATCACTTCCTTGGGGTACATACATGAATCTGTTTTAAATTGAAAGGTGTGATTAGGACAAATGTGCAGCGAACTTTATGGCAACCTTTGAATGTAAATCATCAATGAATTGAGATGCTACTTGAGCTTGTTTTGATGAACTATTCCCCTTGTATTGAATGAAAGAAAATCATTTCGAAATGTGCCATTTGCTTTTGGTCATCTCTTGAAGAGTGTGCAACATGTTTGAGTCTCTTCTTTGTATTGAGTCATTGTGCGATTTTGGGGTTGTCCTAATTTAGAGGTCCTTTGTGCACAAGTGTTGTGATATGGCATGCTTATGTCAATTAGTGGTAAGGACTGTCTTGCTTGAGGACAAGCAATGGTTCAAGTTTGGGGATTTGATGAGTTTGTAATTTACCAAATCATTAGGCTTTTAAGCATGAGCTTTTGCTTTGTTTTCAACTCATTTAGGAAGGAGTTATGCCCTTTCTCTTTGATTTTGCAGGTATTGAACTTAAACAAGGAAAGCAGAGGAATTGAATTAAAAAAAGCAAAGTCCTGAAGCAAGATGACATGCGGTTCACAGGTTGGCACTTGCGAAATGTAGGTGAGGTGTAGGATCACACTAGTCAAGAACTGAAGAGCACCTGCAAAATGCAGGTAAGCACCAGTGAAACACTGGTGCAAATGCAAGACACATTTAGGCGTCTCTAAGCCAAAGCTGCGAGAGATTTGCGTCTCGTAGATAGGAGCCTATGAAACGCAGGTGCCGTGCAAGTCAGTCAGTACTCAAGATGGTAAAATTGTCCAACTCTGGCATAAGGAGATTTCAGATTCTTCTCAGGGTATAAATGGGATTTCGTTCATAATAAAGAGGAGTAGACTTTTCCTAATTTGTACACATCTTGATATTAGAAGAAAATAACTTTTTGAATATCAGTTTTTGTAGAGAGAGAAACATAAAGAGAAGTGAGAGATTATTTTCTTCTTCTTCAAATTGTTAGGGTAAGAATCCACCATTGAAGCATACTTTGAATCTTAATTTTACTACTCAATGATGAATGTGAATGAATCTCTTGTTGATATAATCTTCTTATCCCCATTCATGAGTACATAATTTGATTTCTAGGGGTGTGTTCTTGATAGGGGTTTAGAATGGATTTGGTTTTATTGCTTTAGTCTTAGAATCACTTATTATGCATGAATCTAATGCTTTCTCTAAGTTTCAATTGAAATATTTATGGTTGCAAACATATATTGTGTTTACTTATCTTGCATTTGCTTGAAAAAGAGAAGTAGGATATGGGTGAGAAAGAATTAGTGGGGAATTGAGTTTTAAAGGTGTGGAGTTGGGCTAAAGATAGCCAAAACCCATTTCATAACTCATTCAAGAGTTAAGGCTAGAAATTGTTTAATTCTTCTCCAAGTTGATATGGGTAATTTGTTGTGTGACCTTGGGGTTTGAGAGAACCCAAGAAAAATGTACCCAAGTGATTGTGAAACATCGGCTGCAACCTTGTCCATGGCTATTCATGCTTGTAGTTAGTTATTTAGACTTAATCAATTGACCCCAATCCTATCGATACCCCGTCAATAGCACATCCCTCGTACTTGCTCTTATTGTTGCTTCAACTCGCAATTACCCTATTTTGATATTGATTTTAGAATCCAATAGTGATCTTATTACCCCCACCCAAACATTTACTTTATAAATTGTGGTGCAATGATGCTAGATCATTTAGATTGATATACAACTTTAGTCGCCATCACTCCCCATTCCCTATGGATTCGACCGCGACTCTTAGTTGTGTTAATTATATTGCATGCGACTGTATACACTCTCTCATTTTATGAGTGGATTTGGACGTTATCACATCCCAATAGTAGAAAATAGACCACCTATTGAGAATAGGAGTCCTCTAGATGATTGGAGTGTGGGGTATGACAGCTCATCCGAGGTGGTTTCGGATGAAGAGGTGTATCACAACAACCACCTTGCCCTAAACCGCTCACTGTTCATGAGGTGGTGACTCTAGGTGATCCATATTGGGTGCCTCCAATTTAGTCTTATCATAAGAGATAGACTTTACCAGATCATTAGATAGTCACTGCTCCTAGCAGGCCACTTGAACTCCCACCAGATCCATTGATGCCTCCAATACCCAAGCCAGCATCGGGGCACCTCCCATGATGGACCACTCTTGCTACTCTCTAAATCACTCAAGGAGCCCTCCTCTCTCTTACTCTAGATATGATTTGGGGACAATGAACAATTTTGTGAGGGGGAGGGGAATGCGCATGCAGGTGTTGCTATGTAATGAACGTCCTATTGAACATGTTTTGAAATGATTTTTTTTGTTTTTATTGCATTGGAAATGTGAGTGCAATGGATGGGTTTTTTTTACTTTACCAAATGTTTAATGACCCATGTTTCATAATCGTCTTTGTTCATAGTAGATAGAAATAAAATTCAAGGGTTCTCCTTACCACAGTTCTTTCTCAAGAAGTGAAATTTTCTTTCTTTTTCTTTTTGTTCTTGAACTATTTGGCATTTTTCTATGATTGATTGAGAGGCAACTTTCTTAAGGGATGTCATGCCCCACCTTGGGAGGCATGACTAGAACCTGGTGCCTTACTGGGATCTGAACTTACTGAGCTGACTGAGCCTAAGCACTTCTAGTGCAGGGCTGACACTAACTCTTAAATCAAGGAAACAACGGGCTATATCTCGGCTGTAAACACAGCCCTTGGTCAAAAAGGCCTTATAGCCACTTATAAAAGGAAACCAGCTAGCCAATAACAACAACAACAAGGAATCCTATGCGGGCCTACAAGACCACCATGATGTCTAGTTATGACTATAAAGTAAATCCAAGCTACGCTAAACTATGGGTGACAAGGCCACTAATCTATCAGCTGAATAAGGCCCCACACGGCCAACACATAAAATGAAGCACATATAGGCCCCACACGGCCTATAATAGTTAACCACAGGGAAATAGATACAATCTGCAAGCCTCTAGCAATAATATGATGGTCGGGACGGGGCCCTGAACTACCCATAAACTGTATGGTCAAAAGGGGTAAACCTTCTATCTATAAGCTCCGGAAAAAAGGAGCTAACTATTTTGACGATGCTGGCCGAAAGCTACGAGGTACCTACTCCTCGTCTATCCGTACCTGTAGGAAAGTAATGCAGTTCCCCAGAAAGGTCGTCAGTACAATAGGTACTAAATATGTAAGGCGAGAACTGTAAATAACTGAGTAGTAAAGATAAAACTGAAATGACTAAAAGAAAGGGGACAGAAGTTATACCTGAATAACTGGGTTTCTATTATCTAGTCTACCAACATCTAAAGCATACAAGAACCTTACCTAGCCCCCATAAGCCGAAAGGTACAACCAGCACAGAACAACCCACCTGGGGATCCCATAAGCGCTGGTGAGTACACATCAATCTATATACCCATATCAAGGTCATAACGGGTCATACTGGTAACTATAGCCATCCTGCAGTCCCTTGGGTCCTAAACTGAGCCCACTTGGCTCTTGATTGTAGTTGCGTCTGAGTCCAGTGGACTCCTGATATCTGCACCCTGAGCACCAGGCTCGTCGGGGGTGTGGTGCTGATACGACGTATGTATAATAGTCCAGCCATGGAATGGACTCTATGAGGACCTGGGACCCCATCGTCGTCCCTTGCGGACCACATGCCGCTCATTCTGGAGTGACATCATCTCGCCCCTGGCGGGCGTCCACTCAGCTAGTAACGCTGGGGTTGGTTTTGGAGGGCTATATAGACAAATCAAATCCCAACACAACGTAGAATACTAGTCTCAGCTAATAACAACAACTCTTCATGATTACGTACTTCTAATTCTCTTACTGGATTTAGATTGAGTTATAATAACATAGGAACTAACTTTGCGAAGGAAACTGCCCTAACATATCTCGATTGCCGGTTACTAACTAACTTGCGAGTTTCAGTTCGTATTCAACTGCTCTTCTCAACTGCAATCATATTATAGGAAGCATGAGGCTGATTTCAATACTAAATTTGGAGAAACCGATAACTTTATGTATAAATATTAACTATATTTCAACTTTTTCAGATCACGATCGAAAACTCATAATTTCTTGAGAATCCAGAAGGGAGAAATGCTTACTTTAAGCCTGTGATCGTATTAACACTAGTTTTGAGCAATTCTAACAACTTTAGCTCGGCGGAATTACGATTCATCGGGCGAATTTTGCGAAACTAACTTCGTAATAATGCTCCTTGCAGCATTATACTTTGATACCCAAAGTTAATTTGAATTTGGGCAGCGACTCGTAGCTTAAACAGAAGATTTCCTATTAGTTGGTTCGTCTTCTCCCTATGCTGGCCGAAGATATGGTGAAATGAAATAAAAACTAAGGAGGGAACATATATATACTTGAGGCAGTGGACAAGGCAACGTGGCATGGACCCCAACGCACCATTGTACGGGCATGCCAGGGGGACCAACGCGGAGGAGCAAGGTCCGTGCCACATTGCCCCTTTGGGCAGCTGGCCCGGCCTTCTCCCATGCAGTCCCGTCCCTATACTCATTCAATCTTTCCTCGGGCCCTACCTCGTACGTATAGAATTCCAAAACTCTTAACTAACATACGTGGACGAATTAATGTTAGAAACTTACGGGGTGTAACATCCTTCCCCCTTTATGAACATTCGTCCTCGAATGTTAACTTCTACTTACAAGAACCTTAACCTTGCAATTACTTGTTCTGGAAAAATTTCGGTAGAGTCTCCCCTGTAATATGGACTATCCAAAAATCCTGAAATGCAGAAAAATCCAGTATAGGTACTTCATACAATACAATCACAACTCTTTCACAATAAGATCAGAGTCAACTGAGTTGTACACAACACACAAATCACAAAGTCATAACTGAAATACTAAAGGTACCTTAACTGCACGACCTGAGCTAAGCCTGGAACAAATGGGGATATCTGGATTTCATGTTGTCTGCAGCTTCCCAAGTCATTTCCTCTCTGTTCTTGTTCCTCCAAAATACTTTAGCAGAGGCAACAACTTTAGTCCTTAACCTGCGATCCTGCGGATCTAGTATAGCTACTGGAGCCTCTTCATAGGCTAATTCCTCAGCAACTTGGACGTCCTCAATTGGCACAACTCGGGACGAATCCCCTATGCACTTTCGTAGCATCGATACATGGAAAATCGGATGAACAGATTCTAATTCTGAACGCAAATCTACATCGTATGCCACCTGACCTATTCTCCAGAGTATTCGGTACGGCCCAATAAATCTCGGGCTGATCTTACTTTTTTTGCCAAACCTCATCACGCCTTTCATCGACAAGACTTTGCAAAATACCCTGTCACCTACATTGAAGTCCAGGTTTCTACGCCGCGTATTAGCGTAAGATTTCTGGCGACTCTGAGCTGTTAGGAGACATTCTCTGATAAGCTTCGCTTTCTCTTCGGATTGATGGATTATATCTGGCCCAATTAACCCTGATTCTCCCACTTCGAACCAACCAACTGGGGACCTACATTTTCGCCCTTATAAAGCCTCATAAGGCACTATTTGAGTCGCTGAATGGTAACTGTAATTGTAGGAAAACTCAATGAGCAGTAAGTGTTCATCCCAGCTACGTCCAAAATCCAGTACACAGACTCGTAACATATCCTCGAGCGTTTGAATTTTACGTTCAGCATGCCCATCTTTTTGAAGGTGGAATGTTGTACTCAGATTAACCTGGGTTCCCAAACCTCTCTGAAAAGACTGCCAGAATCTAGCTGTGAATTGTGGTCCCCTGTCGAAAATGATAGATACTAGGACCTCATGTAATCTAACTATTTCTCTGATATACAATTAAGCATAGTCCTCGGCTAGCCGTGACTGGCATAAAATGGGCTGACTTTGTCAACCTATCGATGATGACCCAAATAGAATCAAATTTACGCCTGGTACAAGGTAACCTTGTCACAAAGTCCATATTAATCGCCTCCTATTTCCACATAGGCATTGCTATTTCTTGTGTCAGTCCACCGGGTTTCTGATGTTCGGCTTTCACCTGTTGGCAGTTAGGACATTGAGCTACAAATTCTGCTATCTCCTTTTTCATTCCCGACCACCAGTAAATCTCTTTTATATCATGATACATCTTTGTTGAACCTGGATGATGAGAGTAACGGGAATAATGTACCTTTCCCATAATTTGCTGGCGAAGTCCTACCGCATCTGGAACACAGAGGCGATCCCCATATCTCAAAACTTCGTCTTCAGTTACCTGGAAATCTGTAACTCCCCCTTGCTAAACCTTATACTGAGCTGAACTAGATTAAGGTCCTCGTACTGTCGTTCTTTCACTTCCACCACTAATGAAGATACTGTCGTATTCTGAGTGACTGCTCCACTGTCTCCTTAACCTATTATACAGATTGCCAAACTGGCTAACTGATGTAATTCTCGAGCTAGTCCTTGTTGTTCTAGCTTCAGGTGTGCTAAACTCCCCATAGACTTATGGATGACAGCATTTGCTACAACATTGGCTTTTCCTGGGTGATACAAAATATTCACATCATAGTCTTTCAATAGCTCTAACCAGCGATGCTGCTGTAGGTTCAATTCTTTCTGTGTGAAAATATACTGGAGGCTCTTATGATCAGTAAAAATATCTACACGCACACCACACAAATACTGCCTCCATATTTTCAAGGCATGAATCACCGCGGCTAATTCCAGGTCATGGGTGGGGTAGTTCTTTCCATGCTTCTTCAGCTGTTTGGAAGCATAAGCAATTACTTTACCATGCTACATCAGAACACATCCTAACCCGACGCCTGAAGCATCTCCTATACACCGCATAACCCTCTAATCCTTCTGGCAAGGCTAATACCGGTGCTGAGGTCAGTCTATTTTTCAATTCCTGAAAAACCTATTCACATGCTTCAGTCCAGTGAAATTTGACTACTTTCTGAGTTAACTTGGTCAAAGGTGCTGCTAAGGTAGAAAATCCTTCCACGAACCTCCTGTAATACCCAGCTAACCCCAAGAAACTATGTACCTCGGTTGGGGTGGTAGGTCTAGGCCATGTCTTTACTGCTTCAATTTTCTGTGAGTCCACCTGAATGCCAGCATCTGACACAATGTGGCCCAAAAAGGCTACTGAATTTAGCCAGAATTCACATTTATAAAACTTCGCATACAACTGGCAATTCCTGAGAGTCTGGAGTACTATTCATAGGTGATCCCGGTGATCTACCTCAGAGCGGGAATATACCAGAATATCATCAATAAATACTATCACAAACAGGTGCAGATACGGACTGAAGATGTTGTTCATCAAGTCCATGAACACTGTCAGAGCATTTGTCAGTCCAAAAGACATGACTAGGAACTCAAAATGGCCATACTTGGTCTTGAAAGCCATTTTTGGAATATCCCTCTCACGAACCCGGACCTGATGGTACCCTAACCTTAAGTCAATTTTGGAGAAATATTTCTCCCCATGTAATTGATCAAACAAATCGTCTATTCTGGGAAGCAGGTACTTATTCTTGATATTGACTTTATTTAGCTGTCGATAATCCATACACATATAGAGAGAGCCATCCTTCTTTCTCACAAATAGGACTGGTGCTCCCCACGGGGAAGTACTCGGTCTGATGAAGCCCTTATCTAGCAAATCTTTCAACTTTTCCTTCACTCTCTAAGCTTAGTAGGGGCCATTCGGTATGGAGGAATAGATATGGGATGAGTACCTGGTAATAAATCAATTGCAAACTCGATTTCCCGTTCTGGGGAATGCCAGGTAGCTCATTTGGAAATACATTTGAAAATTCATTGAATACTGGAATGGACTGAAGAGTCGGAGGTTCTGCTTGAACATCCTGAACTCTAACAATATGATAAATGCATCCTTTTGCTATCAATTTTGTCACCCGAAGATTGGAAATAAACCTACCTTTCGGTGTAGCCGCACTACATACTGCCTCCCCGAGAAAGTTGAATTGGACAATCTTGGTCCAACATTCTACATTGGCATAACATGGAGCTAGCAAATCCATACCTATAATTGCATCAAAATCAACCATCTCTAATTCTACAAGATCTGCTAAAGTCTGGCAACCGACGATCTCCACTATACACCCTCGGTAAACCCTTTTAGCTATAATGGAATCACCGACGGGAGTAAACACTGAAAAAGGTCGCCGAAGCAATTCTGGCATAATACCGAACTTCTGAGCCACTAACGGGGTAACATAAGATAAAGTGGAACCTGGGTCTATCAAATCATATACAGAATGAGAGCAAATGTCCAGCATACCTATCACAACATTCGGCGATGACTTTGACTCCTGTTGCCCAGGTAAAGCATATGTACGATCTGGACTGGTACCTGAACTGGAGGTCCCTAACCTACCTCGGCCTCTACCGACTGGGGTTGAGGGTCTGCGCCCTGTTGGAGATGTTGGGGCGTGTGACCCTACTAAAGATCTGTCCTGTGGGTCCCGATCACTCTGGCCTTGAGCCGGACAATCCCTCATCTGATGACCCTCTTGCCCACATGCATAATAGGCCGTAGAACCATACCTGCATGTCCCAGAATGACATCAGCTGCAATAGGGAAAAGTGGTACAGTAAATTTGCTCTGCTCCGACCCCCTCTATTGTTGTGCTCCTGCTGACCGTGAACTCTCGCCGGGCTTGGCTGTCCCTGACAACCAAAACTTCTCCCCTAATGCTGTTTTGGAGGTGGGGGTCTAGGTGGTCTATCTGATAATCATTGTCTGGTCCCACCCTGGGACTCTATTTGCATATCACTAGGTTTATTCCTGCGGCGCTGCTCCTAACTTACCCTCTCTATCCCTCGCTGCCGCTGCCGGATCCCCTCAATATTCTGGGTGAATGCATGTACATGAGAAATATCCATGTCCTCTCACGAAGTAGCTATGATACATGTCTCCACATATTCTGGATTCAGCCCCATGATAAACCGGTGCACCCTGGCTGGAATGGTATCCACAAAGGCGGGTGCATATCAGGCTAAGGAATCAAACCTCATAGGATATTCTCAAACATTCATCAAACCCTGCTCCAAATGCAAAAGTTGATCTACCCTGGCCTGGCAGATCTCCCATGGAAGGTAATGGTCTAAGAAGGCCTCAGAGAAACTTGGCCAAGTCGGAGGGGGAACATCTCTGCCTCGGGACCTTTCCATCTCTCGTACCATAGTACCGCAATGTCCCGCAACCGAAATACTGCTAAGTCCACTGATTCTGCGGGGGTGGCATACATTACCCTAAAAATTCACTGCAATTGGTCTAGAAAATCCTGAGGGTCCTCGTCCCGATCTGTCCCTATGAATTGCGGGGGACTCCGGCAAGGAACTCTCGGACCTTCAGCTACTAGGCCCTCCTGAAGATTCTACAACTACCGGTACCACGGGCTAACATTGTGCGGTCATCATTTGAGCTAACATAACAAAAACACTCCTAACCTCCTGATCCGATGGAACTGGTACAAATACTGGTGGAGGCGGTGCCGTCACATTTGCCGCTCCGAACGGCTCCTAATGTGGTGAAGAGTGCTGGGGAGACCGAGATGAAGTCTCCCTATCTCCCTCAGACCGGGATGACTGTGGCTAAGGCACCCTGCTAGTGCCCTCTCCTACTGCTACATCCAATCTCCTACCAGTTGTAGGGTGGCGCAGGTCTGCCAATTCTCTGTGGATAAAAGAATATTGTAAGCTTAGTGATTCATCCCTATACTGTATGGCTCTATAGCACGACTAGATAAGGAGAAAAAGTAACCATCCTATCATGCCTCACAACCTCCTGCCTGTAGTACATGGTGCACACCACATCCATTGACAAGACTCTACTTAGCACGGCTTGCAGACTTCCTTGGATACGACCTGTTCTAATACCAAGTTTGTCACGCCCCACCTTAGGAGGCATGACTGGCACCTGGTGCCCTATTGGGATCTAAACTGACTGAGCTGACTGAGCCTAAGCACTTCTAGTGCAGGGATGACACTAACTCTTAAATCAAGGAAACAATAGGCTATATCTCGATTGTAAACATAGCCCCCAGCCGACAAGGCCTTATATCCACCTATAAAAGGAAATCAGTTAGCCAGAAACAACAACAACAAGGAATCCTATGCGGGCCAACAATACCACCATGATGTCTAGTTATGTCTGTAAAGTAAATCCAGGCTACGCAAAAGTATGGCCGATAAGGCCTCTAATCTATCAGCTGAACAAGGCTCCACATGGCCAGCACATAAACTAAAGCACACCTACACGGCCTATAACAGTTGACCACAGAGAAATAGATACAATCTGCAAGCCTCTAGGAATAATATGGTGGTCAAGACAGGGCCCCGACCTATACATAAACTGTATAGTCAAAAGGGGTAAACCTTCTATCTACAGGCTCCAGAAGAGAGGAGCTAACTATTCTGACGATGCTGGCTGAAAGCTACGAGGGACTTTCTCCTCGTCTATCTGTACCTATAGTAAAGTAATGCAATGCCCCAGAAAGGGCATCAGTACAATAGGTACTGAATATGTAAGGCGATAACTGTAAATAACTGAGTAGTAAAGATAAAGATGAAATGGCTGAGAGAAAGGGGACAAAAGTCATACCTGAATAGTTGGGTTTCTATTATCTAGTCTACCAAAAACTAAAGCAAACAAGAACCTTACCTGGCCCCCATAAGCCGGAAGGTACATCTAGCACAAAACAACCCACCTGGGGCCCCCATAAGCCTTGGTGAGTACATGTCAATCTATATACCCATATCAAGGTCATAACAGGTCATACTAGTAACTGTAGCCGTCCTGCCAGTCCCCTGGGTCTACAACTGAGCCCGCTCGGCTCCTGAATGTAGTTGTGTCTAAGTCTAGTGGACTCCTGATATCTGCACCCTAAGCACCAGGCTCGTCGGGGGTGTGGTGCTGATATAGCGTATGTATAATAGTCCATCCATGGAATGGACTCTATGAGGACCTGGTACCCTATCTTCGTACCTTGCAGATTGCATGCCGCTCTTGGAGCGACGTCATCTCGACCCTGGCGGGCGTCGACACAACTAGTAACCCTGGGGTTAGTCACGGAGGGCTATATAGACAAATCAAATCCCAACACAACGTAGAATACTAGTCTCAGCTAATAACAACAACTCTTCATGATTATGTTGTTCTGATTCTCTTACTAGGATTTAGACTGAGTTATAATACCTTAGGAACTAACTTGCCAAAGGAAGCTGCCCTTACATACCTCGATTTTCAGTTACTGACTAACTGACGAGTTTCAACTCGTATTCAACTGCTCTTCTCAACTGCAATCATATTATAAAAAGAATAAGGCTGATTTCAATACTAAATTCAGAGAAAACGATAACTTTATGTATAAATATTAACTATATTTCAACTTGGCGGAGCACGATCGAAAGCTCGTAATTTCTCAAGAATCTAGAAGGGAGAAATGCTTACTTCAAGCCAGTGATCGTATTAACACTAGTTTGGAGCAATTCCAACAAGTTTAACTCGATAGAGTTATGATTTTTCAGGCGAATTTCGCGAAACTAACTCCGTAGTAATGCTCCTCGTGGCTTTATACTTCGATACCCGAAGTTAATTTTTACTCGGGCAGCGATTCATGGCTTAAACAGAAGATTTCCTATTAGTTGGTTTGTCTTCTCCCTCTGCTAGCTGAAGATATGGTGAGAATGAAATAAAATCCAAGGAGGGAACATATATATACTTGAGGCGGTGGAAAGGGCAACATGGCACGGACCCCAATGCACCATTTTACGGGCGTGCCACGGTGCCCAACGCTGAGGAGCAAGGTCCGTGCCATGTTGCCCCATTGGACAGCTGGCCCGGCCTTCTCCCCCGCAGTCCCGTCCCCGTACTCATTTAACCTTTCCTCGGGCCCTACCTCATACGTATTGAATTCCAAAACTCTTAACTAATGTACGAATAGGCCGAGTAAATGTTAGAAACTTACGGGGTGTAACAAGGGAAAATGCCAAGTCTAGCTTCTTTGTGAGTATTTTGTTGCACTTTTCTTAAGAGGCACCACATAATTTTTTTCATTGGCATTGCAAATGAGTTTTGAAAATAAAAAAGGGGCACTTGGAAGTGCCATTCTCTTATCATGGGTTGCACATTCTTTGATTGACTTTTTGGCTCACATGCTAGCTTGTCTAAATTCATACTCTTGATGTGATTTTGGAAGTATGTGAACTCCATGGATTGTGATGTCTTGTACGGTGAGCTCTTTAGCTGAATTCTCGTGTGTGCATAATTGTCTAGAACTTTCCCTAAGTGTGACACGAAGCGAAATTCTTGATGTGGCTGTACATAGAATATAATCTTACACTTTCTTTGGATAGTCACTTTACCCAAAATGACCTCCTTGAACATCTATCTTTGTTAGCCAATGTTTGAGCCTTTGACCCTTTTCTTTGGAAACCGCATTACAAGCCTATTATCCTTTTGTAATCTCTCTCTTGGCACCCATCCTCCCTAGTTGCTAATGTTAAAGAAAATGAAAAATGGGACTTGAGGCCCAAATTTAGGGAGAGATAAGGAAGAAATGAGGTAAATGCCTAAGTTTGGGGGTTTGCAAAAAGGGAAAAAATGCATGAGTTTCAATGAGGGGTAGTACCAAACTGCGATGAAACGAATGAAATGGTTAGTTGAAAAACCTCTAGCATTAGAAGAAAAAGAATTCCTGAAAGGGGCTACCTCTTACTTAAATAAGGCTAATTGTGGAACCCAATGGGTTACAAAGGTTGTGTTTGATGAAAAATAATAACGAAGAATAAGGAGAGATAAGATGGAGTGAGCTCACTAAAGTAGTGGGATGTTTAAAAGTGTTCACAAAAAGGCATTAGGGAGGTTCTAGTCACTAGAGCTAAATATTTATCCTATCCTTACCCTTAGGGTTCATGATAACCCGCAAGTACTTAGTGATTTTGAGTGTAGCAACTCTACATTAGTGGCGAGTTACAGGAAGGGCAAGCCTATGGGTCAATTTATATGAAGTTGAATTTCTTTGTGAGAGTGAGCGCATTTTCTTTATTCTTATTTGAGAAATGCATGAAAAATGAATGGGATTCTCTCTTTGTGTGATTGGCATCGCTTTCTTGGGATACATACTTAAAAGTGTTTTAATTGAAAGGTGTGATTGGAAAAAATGTGCAGCAAGCTTTAACACAAACTTTGAATGTGAATTGTCAATGACTTGAGATATTACATAATCTTGTTTTGATGAACTATGCCCCTTTATTTTAATAAAAGAAAATGTTTGTGTAATGTGCCAATTGTTTGTGATCATCTCTTGAAATGTGTGCAACATGTTTGAGTCACTTCTTTGTATTTAGTGGAGGTGCAATTTTGGGGTTGCTCTATGTTTTATGGGTCCATTATGTGCAACTCTTGTGATATGACATGCTTAAGTCAATTTCTCAGTTGTCGGGAAATTCCTTGCCTGAGAACAAGCAATGGTTCATGTTTGGGAGTTTGAGGAGTTAGTAATTTACCAACTCATTAGGCTTTTGAGCATGAGCTTTTGCTTTGTTTTCAACTGATTTGGGAAGGTTTTGATGCCCTTTCTCTTTGATTTTGCAGGTATTGAACTTAAATAGGGAAAGCATATGAATTGAACTAAAAAGCAAAGTGCTGAAAGAAGAAGACCTGTGGTTCACAAGTTGACACCTGTGAAATGCAGGTTCTACGCAGGGTCACACTGGTCGAGAGATGAAGAGCACTTGTGAAATGCAGGTGTATTCGCAGGACACACCCAGTCTTCTCTAACCCAGAGCTGCGAGAGACTTGCATCTCGCGGATGGGCACATGGGAAATGCAGGTGCCATATAATTGAGCTCCGTGCTGAAAAGGCTAAAATGTCTAGCTCTAGCACAAGGATATCTTAGATGCTTCTCAGGTCAAAAATGGTATTCCATGCACAAGAAAAAAGGAGCATACTTTTCCTAATTTGTACACACCCTTGATATGAAAAAAAAAGGAGAACTTTTTGAATATTAATTTGTAGAGAGAGAAATAAAGAGAGAAGTGAGAGCTTTTCTTCTTCTTCTTCTTCTTCAAATTTTAGGGTAAAAAACCCACCATTGAAGCATATTTGAAACTTGAATTTTCTACTCAATGATGAATGTCAGTGAATCATTTGTTGGTGTAATCTTCTTATCCCTATTCATGCGTAGCTAATTTTATTTCTAGGGGCGTGTGCTTTATAGGGGTTTAGAATGGATTAGGTATTATTGTTTGTCTTAAAATCACTTATTTTTGATGAATCTAATGTTTTCTCTAAGTTTCAATTGAAATATTTATGGTTGCAAACATAAATTGTGTTTACTTATCTTGCTTTTGCTGGAGAAAGAGAAGTAGGATGAGAAAACATTAGTGGGAAATTGAGTTTTGAAGATGTCGGTTGGGTTAGAGATAGCAAAACCCATTTTCATAACTCATTCAAGAGTGAAGGCTAGAAATAGTTTAACTCTTCTCCAAGTTAATATGAGTAATTTGTTATGTGACCTTGGGGTTCGAGAGAACCTAAGTAAAATGTACCGAAGTAGTTGAGAAATATCGGATACAACTGATTTTAGACAGATTTATATGCCCAATTGATACTCAAATGTGTCATTTTGTCTTGTTTATCTATTGATGTTTGTACATTCTCATGTGAATTATAATAAAATGTGAATTTATACTAACCAACATGATTAGCGTGGTGTTGCGGGAAAAATATAATTTTACGAAGCTAAGATGCATGTTGGGAGAAATCGGGATTTGACTCGGAAGCTAGCAAGGAAAAAAAGCACAAGGAAAGCACGAACTAAAGAGGCTCCGCGATGGAGCCATGTCACATTGCCATCGCGGATGCATTCTGCCTGGATGCTGAAAGTATGCCAAATTCCAGTGAAGGTGCACGTTGGGGCCGTGGCACATTGGCCTAGCCCCGCATTGCACGCCGTGCCATGTTGGATTTTAATACTTGGACGACCGGATTCCAGTGAGGGTCCACGTTGGTGGAGTGTCACAGAGGCAGTGCTCCGCGATGCACTCCGTGACACGTTGCTTGTTATTTCGGGAAAAATTCCTACTAGTATAAATAGAACACTTAGGTTCATTTTTAATAATTCTGACTGGGTGGAGCAAGAACGTGGCTTATAGGCAGTTGAGGGGACGAAAATCTCAAGGTTTTTCTCTATCTCCTTCTTCTTTATTTCAATTGCTTGTATGATTAACACTCATTTAATGATGTTTAATCGACAAATGAGTGGCTAAATTCCCTTCTTGCTGAGGTTAAGAACATTTGTATTGAAATGTAATTATCAATAAATTGGTTTTTCATCTTTTCTTCCATGGTTGTTCTATTGATTCTTGTTCTTACTGCGTTAATGTGTGGCCTTAATGTACATCTAAAAAGTCCGGTTTCACTTGAGAGAGCAAGAAATTGGAAAGTTGTGAATTGATAGGATATGATCTTTTCTTAGTTTGGGAAAATTGAGAATTGATTTACCTTCAGGATAGAGATATACCTGAAAGTCGTATTAGTCAATTAAGGAATCGATTTTGTATGGCTAGAACATGAATTTCTTTTTATCACAGAGATATAGGTGGAAGGTTCATGATTCTTAAGTTGGTGTAAATACGAGAGTTTTAATCCATAGGCAATAATTCTTGACTAGCAACCAGAGGAAAGATTAATCAAATTGTACCGATAATTTATTTCTCTACATGTTCATTTTAGCCTCAGCATGCTCATACTTATAGTTCAGACTCAATTTGTATATTCGTTTTAGACTTAGTATAAAATTAGGAAACAAAATATCAAAATCTTCTTCACACTGTTGTCTGCAGTTTAGAGTTAAAGTTTATTGACACTTGATTAGATTGATACCTTAGTCCAGCCCCTGTGGGATCGATACTTGGCTTACTTGAGCCACTTTACTACTTGTTCGACCACGTGCACTTGCTTGTAGTTATACCAACCAGACCGAACAAGTTTTTGGCGTCGTTGCCGGGGACTGGCAATTGGTAAAATTTTCTTAAGTGTTAGTTTACTATTTTTTCTTAGTGTTGACAAGTTGGTCTTAGCCTGTATTTTGCAGACACTAATTTCTGTTGAACACTGGCAAGAGACAAGGAGCTGGTGGACTCATCTTTAGAGCCGGAAAGACAATTCCATCATCAAAGGAGAAAAGCTCTAGAGAAAATGCTGCAGTTGCTTAGACAAACAATCCTAGAGAAACAACAGAATCCACCAGTTGTAAGGGCAATGTTAGTGCCCGAGGAAATGGCAGCTAGGCCGGTTCTCGAGGTGGCAATCCCACATTCTAACAATGTCACATCTAGCATCCGCAAACCTAAGCCAGGAGGGAGGTTCGAGCTTAAACAGAACATGGTGCAATTGTTGCACACCAACGGGCAGTTCACAAGTCTCCCTCATGAGGATCCACAGCAACATCTCCAAAAGTTTTTGGAGATAAGTGACACGTACATCCCCGCTGGAGTGTCATCAGATTATGTCAGGCTTACATTATTCCCATTTTCACTTTTGGGGGAAGCTAAGAGGTGGTTGAAAGCTGAGCCACCTAATTCCATCACCACGTGGGATGATCTTGCAAAGAAATTCTTGATACGGATCTCTCCATTCGGTAAAACAGCAAGACTTAGAAGTCAAATTCTAAGTTTTAAACAAAGAGAGGGAGAGAATCTGTATTAGGCCTGGGAGAGATTCAAATCTATGTTGCGGGATTGTCCTCATCATCATCAATCCAATGATGTGCTAGTGCATACTTTCATAGAGGGTTCGGAACCCCACACAAAAATCTTGCTAGATCAGCAGCAGGGGGACAAGCATTAGAGAAGACTTATGAGGAGCTGTATACCTTGTTAAATCGTATTTCGCAGGGGAATCCAGAGTGGAATGCGGAGTCGTCAAGAGGAGGAACAAGGAAAGCAGCAGGAGTCTTAGAAGTGGATGGTTTTACAACTATTGCTGCACAGATAGCTGCATTACAGAATCAACTCAACACCCACTTCAGTAACATGAGCATGAACCAGTCTCAAGCCCCAGTGAATGTAGTGCAGCAGATTTGGTGTGAAGTGTGTGGGAGTAATGAACACTCAGCTGAGTGTTGCGGAGCAAATCCTGATTCGGTGAACTTTGTTGGTAATGTACAGAGAAATAACCACCTACAGTATGGCAACAGCTACAATTCCAACTGGAGGAATCACCGGAATTTCTCTTGGGGCAGCAACAACCATCAAGGGCAAAGTTCGAGTTAGGGGGCGCAGAGAAATCAAGGAGGGCAGCCGAACTATCAGTCACAATACAGAAGCAACAATGCACCTCCTCCACACCATCACCCAACATTGAGGAGATGTTCAAGACAATGACAGCTAACCAAGCTCAATTGCAGGCTGATTATGTGAAATTGGCAGCCGATGTAAAGAACAATCAGTTAGCTACAAAGGCGCTGGAGTACCAGTTTGGGCAATTTGCTGGAGCTCAAAACACCAGGCCGAGAGAAGGACTTCCAAGTGACACTGACCCCAACCCCAAGCAAGTAAATGCAGTGACCACGAGGAGTGGTTTGCAACTCAAGGAGGTGGAACCAGAAAGACAACCACAGCAGTCGGGAGTAGTGGAGAAGGAGAGGGAGCACAATGATGACAGGGGGAAGGAGAAGGAAGTTGAACCAGAAAGACCACCACCCCCGTTCCCTCAAAGACTAAGGAAACACAAGGAGGAAGCGTGTTTCAAAAAGTTCATGGAGGTGCTGAAGAAGGTACACAGTAATTTACCTCTTGTTGATGTTTTGTAGGGAGTGTCGAAGTACGAAAAATATATCAAGGACATCGTGGCAAACAAAAGCAGGTTGACTGAGTACGCCACGGTGGCGCTTACGGAGGAGTGCACTTCATGGATACTAAATAGGTTACCCACAAAGCTCAAGGATCCTGAGAGCTTTACAATTAAAATCACAATTGGGCAGAGTATCCGAGCTCGTGGATTATATGATTTGGGAGGGAGCATTAACTTGATGCCGACGTCGGTATTCAAGAAGTTGGGGCTAGGGAGTCCTAGACCAACAACAGTGATATTGCAACTAGCGTATTGTTCCTTAGCCAGACCTGATGGCATTGTGGAAGACGTGCTGGTGCAAGTGGGCTCCCTTATCTTCCCGGTAGACTTCATCGTGCTGGATTTTGAGTCAGACGCGGAAGTCCCATTTATTTTGGGACGTCCTTTATTCGCGACCGGGAAAGCACTTGTTGATGTAGCGGCAGGGCAGCTAACTATGTGGGCCCATGACAAGGTGGAGGTGTTTGAGGTGTACAAGGCTACAAAGCTGCTGGCCGTGTACGAGGAACTCTCAGTGATCAACGTGCTTGATCGAGCGGATAGTGATCAGAGCGTTGAGTCACGGGAGCCATTGGGGAAACCACCGGAGAAGTGTAAGCATTACATGGGTGAGGACGGTAGTCGAGAGAAAACGTTCGTCACCCTAGAGGATGACTGAGCTTAATTATGTCGAACCGCGACGGTAAACCAAGCGCTGCACGGGAGGCAACCCGTGAAATTTTTGTAATATGTGAATACAGTTCGTAGAAAAAAAAAGAAAAGAAAAAATGAGGAAAAAAAATTGTATTTTATGTGAAACCTATAAATTCTAACCAATTTTTTGTTGTGAGATGAATTTCAGGTTAAACGGAGGGTAAAAATGCAAAGGATCGCAAAGGAAAAATCGAGGTAAGAAAAATAATAAAAAGTGGCAAAATAGTGAGCCTGCCGATGGCTCCGTGTCACGGAGGGAGTGCTCCGTGTTACCCTCTATGACACGTTAAAGTGTAATCTGGAATTTTTGAAAAATTCCAGAGTACCTGCGCGATGGCTCCGTGTCTTGGAGGGCATGCTCTACGTTACCCTCCGTGACACGTTGTAGTCTTATTCGCGACGGGTCACACCGGGTCGCCGAGTAACCTGCGCGAAAAACCTCCCTATTAACCCCGAAAACACCCAATTTTTCCCATTTTTCACTCCCCTCCACGACAAACAACCCAAAATCTCCCCTTCCAATGTGACATGGACCTAGGAGCTAAAATTCTTCAACTTTTCTTCGATATCATCGAATTGAAGGTATGTTCGTTAACTTCATCTCAATTCTTGTCTAATTTTTCTGATTTTGAGCATGGAAAGTGAGGAAAACATACCCTAATTGTAAATTGAGCTTGAATTCATGTAAGCTATTGTTAATTGATGTTCGTAGTATCGTTGTGATTATATGAACTCGATAAATACATGGGTGATTGAAATTCTTGCAAAATTGTAGCTAGGGTTCGAATTTGAATTTGAAGAAGTTAAAATTGAGTTGAAATGTGAAATTCTTGTTGGTTTGTGCATGTTGAGTGAGGTAAATTATGTTGTGCTTAACGTTAAGATGCTAAAGGCACGACGGATTACCGGATAATGAAATTGTTGAAATTGAATAGAAATTGGGGGAATTGCATCGATTTTGTTGATAGAAATTTTTGCTAAGTGCTATGTGATGAAATGTTATCGATGGTAATAGTGGATTAGCTGTACGAAGTCTGAGTAGTACATAGAATTTATACCGTCGAACCCTCTAAATGCACGAGGCATTTTTGTTATTGTTTTTTTATTTTGAAAGTTAGAAAAAGAGGTTTGTCTTGCTGTAATGTTGTGATTGTGGCTAAAGACTAAGTGTGGGGTGGCCTAGCTTAACCCAACCTTAGTCGAAGCTAATTTTAATTTGAATAACATTGGAACTGTCTGTTTGGTTTGACAGAAACAATGGCAAGCAGGCAAGATAAAGGGAAGGGCGCATCTACATCGGGCGCCGGAAGGAAAAGAATCAGACTGGGAACAGCAGTCCCAGCAGCACCAGCGGTTCCGTGCGGCCAACGTCATTAATACGGAACCCGATGGGTGACAGAGGAAGGGAAGAAATGGTACGCAAAGAATAAGGAAAGCAAATACTTCCCCGAGGAGTACATTGCTAGGGAACCGTTGGCACAAGAATTCCCTAGGATTGTCCGCAGAATTGATGCAGTCGGGCTGAACTTCATCTTTGAAGAGCCAAAGGAGTGCAATCTTCATCTTATTCGGGATTTCTACGCCAACTAAAACCCGACACTCAGAAGTCACACCATAAAGATAAGGGGGCAGGTAGCCACTTTTGAGCCCCAACACCTTAATGCCATCTTGGGGGCGTGGGACGCAGATGCCCACGTACTCCGGTAGCTGAATATCACTCCACCATATGCGGACATCAGACGCACTCTGTGTGGAGCCCGGTCTACAACACGGTAGAGCAGGCTTAAGGAGAGGGGCTACCATCAGACATTGCCCTACTCATAGATGAACAGGAAAGCCAGGATATGGCTTAAGATTGTTTGTTCCTGCCTGATCCTGGGGGTGCATATGACAGATGTCACCCGGGATCTTGTGTGCTTGGTCTATGCCTTGATGAAAGGGCTGGATATCAATGTTAGGGTGGTGATTATCTCCGCCATGAAGAGAGCCCCTTTGCATCAAGGGCATAGGTACGGGTTTGGTGGCTTACTGACCACGTTCCTGAGGGGCCTGGATATTGAGGAAGAGGCCCTTGACTACATCCTGCAGATGGAGAGGCGGGCCTTAGATGTCACCAAAACTAAGGCACCCGACACCACTCACGAGCCAGTTCTTACACTAGCCGAGCAACATGCTCGGGATAATCAGTACATGGCCCACATGTTCGGGATGCAGATGCTCCAGCTGCGCATAGGCGGGAGGCCGGCAACAGAAGATGAGCTGTGGCAGCTCGAGGTAGACTACCCTTTTGGCGAAAATGACAGGGCTCTATGCCGAGTGGGGCCAGCTTTTGTGGAGCCCACTGATGATGATTGTCACGCCCTGCCTTGGGGGGTATGACTAGCACCTGGTGCCCTAGTAGGACCTGGACTGCTAACTGGTGAGCCTAAGCACAGCTGGCGCCTGACTAGCTCTAACTCAGATTTCTGGAAACAAAGGGCTATATAACGGCTGTAAACACAGCCTTCGGCCAACTGGCCCATAGCCACCTGTACCTGTAATAACAGCTAACCAGAAACATACTCGTAACAAGGAACCTATGCGGGCCGAAAAGGCCACCATGATGTCTAGTCATCTGGGACTCAACAATAAAATGCTGAATAATTACGTGACCGGCAAGGTCACCACTACTATCAAACTAAGGCCTCACACGACCAACATAAACTGAAATGCTAAACCGCTGTAACAAACTGCACGGCCTCACGCGACTGGCTCAACGGACCACAGGGAAATATATACAGACTGCAAGCCTCTAGGAATACTGATAAGATGGTCAGGATAGGGCCCCGACCTACCCGTACTGTACAACAAAAGGGGAAATGATATAAACCTCTGAAATATCAAGCTCCGAATGATAGGAGCTGATGATCTGCGCTGGCTAGGATCACGAGGGATCGCCTCCTCGTCTATGAGTACCTGCAGGCATGTAATGCAGTGCCCCACTGGGCGTCAGTACCACTGGTACCGAGTATGCAAGCAACTGAAATAATACAACTGAATACAAATAACATAACTAACAAGTCTGTGAACAGAGGGTAACTGAATCTGTAGAGCTGATAGGAACTAGATAAAACCTTTCTGTACTGATAAGCAAGAGCGTGTCTGTAGTCACGGTGGCCTGCTGTCTATTAACTAGTATATATAAAGCACATAAATACATATACATTTAGCAAGAAATAGGCAATACCAACCCCCATAAGCCAGATGGCGCCAAGCAAGCAAACAATCTATATACCCCTACCCGGGTCAAAACCAGCCAAAAATAAGTCACTCCACTCATCTGCTCACTCGGACCTCCTCTACTGCCCCCCTGGGTCTTCGGCTCGGCCCATAGCCTCCGATATGAATAACCGTGTCTGAGTCCGGGGGACTCCTGTGCAGATAGTAACAGATAGGGTCTGGTTCCCTAGAACTCTCCTCAGGGCTATCTGAAACCGGAGCTGCACCTGTAATAAGATCTGTACTATAACTGTATCTGTATCTGTTCCCTGGGTGCTTGCGCACAACAGGGCTATCTGTACTGTAATGCTGATCAGCCTGATATGGGGAAAGCTTCATCCCATCTTCGTCCAAATTGGGGACGGCATGCCACTCCTTGGAGTGACGTAAACCCACCCGCTCAGTGGGCGACACGATTACCAACCCAGGGGCGGCGAGGACGCTCAATAAGGTGCCCTCACGCCACATCAAGTCTTAACAAACAAATAGCACATACAAATAGCAAGCATGTATAACTAGAAAAGACTCTCTAAAATCTGATTTCTTATTCTAATCTCTTTCTGTATTATACTGATTCTTTACTGATTATACTGATTCTGAAATCTTTATTTAACTGTTTGGCTAATCTGTAGCCGAGATACTATCTGTCTGAATGGCTAATCTGTAGCCATAAAACTGTCTGTCTATCTGATTTTTCTTTATTAGCCTTTATTATGAAAATCTGTATCTTTTTATTCTACAACATGCTTGCTAATCATACAATAAGTTATACTGAATCTGGAATGCTAACTCGCCTTTTGGCGCATGCTTTACTAACTTTCGGACTGAATACGATACGGCAACACAACTCAGAATCTATTAGACTTACCTAATTCTCAACATTCAACTCTGAGGGTTTCAAATACGGAGTTTACTATGATTTACCAAGCTAAGACTTACTAACTTGCCGAAGAACAACTTCACATACCTTAACCTCAAGTTATCCGACTGTCGGACGAGGCTCAGTCAGTACTCTAGCTATTTCTCCCAACTGCATTCATATATACGTCAATTAGTACTAGATGCAACACTATTCCGAAAGAAAACATAACTTTTGATATAATTATAGCCTAAACTTAGGCTTATCGAAAGACGGTCGAAAACTTTCTATTTTCCAAAAGTCCAGAAGGGAGAAGTATTCACTTTACGGCTAGGAACACATAGACACTAGTTTGGAGCAATTCCACTTGCCTTAGCCCGGTAGCACGATGATTTGTCATCCGAATTTCGCAAAACTAAATCCGTAGGAATGCTCCCTGCTACTAAATACTTTGGTATCTGGAGTTAATTTAGATTTGGACTACGTTTGGCAGTGTAATCGGACGATAATATCTTCACCCTCTTCGTCTCTCTCTGTTTGCAGCGAATTCTCTAGAAATTATAATGAATAAATTGATTTAAAACGTGCTTTATATACTTAGGCCTGGACAGGACCAACGTGTCACGGAGCCAACGCGGAGGCTCCACCTCCGTGACACGTTGCCATCGCGGAGGGGCTCTGCCCCGGCTCCTTCCGCGATGGTTCAACAGGCTACTCGTTCGATCCTTTTCCGGGCCTTTCCCTAGCACGTATGGCTTTCAAATATGCTCAACCAACGTGTGACTAGGCATCTAGGTGCCGGGAATCTTACGGGGTATAACAATGATGTCCCCACAGATGAGGAGACACGTCGCGATGACTCCGATGTTGAGTCAGATAATGACGATGGGGGCGATTCAGACATGGGAGACGAGGCAGCGGCACCTGACGAAGAAGTGGAATACTTTGATTGATCAGGGAGTTTCACCACCCACTTTTGTGCTATGCTGAATTTTGTGAACCCTGGGGAGAGTGTTTGATTTAAGTGTGGGGTGGGAGTAGTTAGGTGCTGGTTGTTGTTGTTATTAATGTCTCTGTTCTGTTGTTGTGCTTGGAAAAACTTGTGACCCTGTGATTTTTGTGTGTATGTCTGTATTGTAATTAATGTGAAGTTGTTGTGTGTTGTTGCATGTTGTTAGCTGGTTTTGTAAATATTTTTGTTTTATCGAAATTATCGATTAAAAGTTTTTGTGAAATTTATTATTTTTAGGTTTCTCGGCGTTTGTTTTCGGTTCTTTTATCGAGAATAGTCCCATTGAACCGAAGTCGTAATTAGTGACTGTTCCCTATGACGGATGGATGACAACCGTCTTAAGGGAAATGTAGTCGATAGGAGTAGATTTCTTTTGTTCTTTTTAATTTTTTTTTTCTTTTGTTTGCATCCCAAACGTGTCGTTACTTTATGGTTGCGAAATTCTGGTTGCGTGTTGTACATGATATTTAAAATGCAAAGGTGATTCGTATGAAAGCATGCAACTTTGTAAATATGTTGAGATACCTAGGTCATAGAGTTCGATTCGGTGTGATTGAGGCTTAATGTTTGAATTCTTGTAATTAGCTGATTGAAGAGTCTGTGAATATTTCTTGAGTTGAGCATGTAAAATGAGTGTGTGGTGAGGTTTCGTATCTTCCATGCTATTGTGAAGTGTCTAGAACTTGCCTGGTGTGTGTACAAAACGAAATAAAGGATGTGTATTGTAGGAAAGGATGTAGGCATTTCTTTGCTTTAACCAAAAGATTTTTTTTCATTATCGTACCTACCTTGAATGTACATCCTAGTTAGCCCATCGAGCCTTTAGCCTTTTTTTTTCTTTTGTCAAAAAGGTGTAAACCGAGCTTAACCCCTTCTTTTCATTATCCGTGAATTTGATCCAAAACTCAACTCTTAAGCGCTCAAGAAAAAAAATAATTTTCCCACAGTGTCAAGGAGTGAGAATGGTGAAAAGAAAAGAAAAAGCAGAGTAATGAAAGTAAAGAAAAGGTCAAAGGTGCACTCGCTATAAATTAAATATAATGAAGACGTATAACAAATCTTTGTTATTAAGTCGAGTGTGCTTAAAGATATGGGAACAAAAAAAAATAAAGACAGACTTCAAGAATGGGAGGATGAAGGAAGAAACAATGCCCATAAGGTTGATGGGAGGTATTGAAAAAGCGCTTAAGGAGGCTAGTTGTTATTATTGGTTAGCCTAGTATTTGCTAGTTCCATAGCTTACACAACAACCTGTTAAATCCTACGTGATCTTACATCACGCGTCCTTATATTAGTGGAGTAATACACTAAAGGCAAGCCTATGGTTCATGACATGATGCATGTGAATTCTTTTGGGAGAGAGAGCGAAATCTTGTTTATATGCCCCTGCATGTAATGTCTTTGAGTTCATGTGATTAAAAAGGGGAAAATTCTCTTGTGTTGTGAGGGCACATGCTCGATGAGAGATTGAATTTTGTGTCGGATATCTTGATCAGCTGATTTGCATGAGTTTGCCGATATCGAGAGTCGATTCTTGAGTCTAGGAGGTCTTAATGTGTTGAAGGTCACTGTATTGATAAGAACATGCATGTTTTCTTGATGATTTGCTATATTAAATTATCGGTATAACCGTAGCTTGAATTGTTGAGCCAAAGTAGCCAGGATTGGGTGTCAATCGCATGAGGTGTAAGATTATTGTTCGGGGACGAACAAGGATTTAAGTGTGGGGTAAGTGATCTTGGGAAGATTTATATGCCCAAGTGATACTCAAATGTGTCATTTTGTCTTGTTTATCTATCGATGTTTGTACATTCTCATGTGAATTGTAATAAAATGTGAATTTATGCTAACCAACATGATTAGCATGGTGTTGCAGGAAAAATATAATTTTATGAAGCTAAGATGCATGTTGGGAGAAATCGGGATTGGACTCGGAAGCTAGCAAGGAAAAAAAGCACAAGGAAAGCACGAATTAAAGGGGCTCCGTGATGGAGCCGTGTCACGCTGCCATCGCGGATGCATTCTGCCAGGATGCTGAAATTGTGCCAAATTCCAGTGAAGGTGCGCGTTGGGGCCGTGGCACGTTGGCCTAGCCCCGCATTGCACGCCGTGCCACGTTGGGTTTTAATACTTGGATGACCGGATTCCAGTGAGGGTCCGCGTTGGTGGCGTGTCACGGAGGCAGTGCTCCGCGATGCACTCCGCGACACGTTGCTTGTTATTTTGGAAAAAATTCCCACTAGTATAAATAGAACACTTAGGTTCATTTTTAATAATTCTGACTGGGTGGAGCAAGAACGTGGCTTACAGATAGTTGAGGGGCCGAAAATCTCAAGGTTTTTCTCTATCTCCTTCTTCTTTATTTCAATTGCTTGTATGATTAACACTCATTTAACGATGTTTAATCCACAAATGAGTGGCTAAATTCCCTTCTTGCTGAGGTTAAGAACATTTGTATTGAAATGTAATTATCGATAAATTGGTTTTTCATCTTTTCTTCCATGGTTGTTCTATTGATTCTTGTTCTTACTGCATTAATGTGTGGCCAACGTTAATGTATATCTAAAATGTCCGATTTCACTCGAGAGAGCAATAAATTGGAAAGTTGTGAATTGATAGGATATGATCTTTTCTTAGTTTGGGAAAATGGAGAATTGATTTACCTTCAGGATAGAGATATACCTGATCGTATTAGTTAATTAAGGAATCGGTTTTATATGGCTAGAACATGAATTTCTTCTTATCACAGAGATATAGGTGGAAGGTTCATGATTCTTAAGTTGGGTTAAATACGAGAGTTTTAATCCGTAGGAAATAATTCTTGACTAGCAACCAGAGGAAAGATTAATCAAATTGTACCGATAATTTATTTCTCTACATGTTCATTTTAGCCTCTGCATGCTCATACTTATAGTTCAGACTCAATTTGTATATTCGTTTTAGACTTAGTATAAAATTAGGAAACAAATTATCAAAATCTTCTTCATACTGTTGTCTGCAGTTTAGAGTTAAAGTTTATTGACACTTGATTAGATTGATACCTTAGTCCAGTCCCAGTGGGATCGATACTTGGTTTACTTGAGCCACTTTACTACTTGTTCGACCACATGCACTTGCGTGTAGTTATACCAAACAGACCGAACAACAACCTTATCCATGACTATTCATCCTTGTAATTGGTTCTTTAGACTTTTCAATTAACCTCAATCCTATCAATGCCCCGTCAATAGCACATCCCAAGTACTTCTCTCAGTGTTACTTTAATTCCCATTGCCCTGTTGTGTTATTGCTTTTAGAATCATATAGTGATCTTATTTTCCCTTAGTTAGTTACGGTTGATTCACAACTTTAGCAGTAATCATTTCCTATTCACTGTGAATTCGACCCCGACTCATAGTTGGGTAATTTATAATGCATACGATCATGTACACTCTCTTACTTTGAGTAGTGGATTTGGACATATCAGATTCTACATCGACACTCGTTGAAAATTTATTTTTCTCAATGACTGTAGCCACATCCTTAATTAGAGAAGTTTTTTTAGAAATTATAAAAAAATGGCATCGATGTCGTGGATTGTCTTGTGACTGCCATTTGTTGTTTATGATTCACACTTGTTTTATGTTGTGTTTTGCTTTTACTTAATTTGTTTGTCTTTACTAATTTACAAAGGAGAAAGACGAACCACACTAGTGATGCTTGTAGCGTGGATGGATTCATGGATATGGAAGATGAGCTAGTAGTTCATGATGTAGCTGGTGCTACTCACCTAACTCCGACGGTAGGGAATGTTATGTTCCATGTGACAATAACTATGCTACATCTTATTCAAATGAAGGGGTTGTTCAGAGGCTTGGCTAGCGAGGATAACAATCTGCATCTCCCGAATTTCCTCAAGATTTGCCAGCCGTTCAATACCACCAACATCAGCCAACAATCAATTAGATTAAGGTTGTTTCCCTTCTCTTTTACAAGTGATGCTACAACACAGTTGGAGGAGTTACCTCCCGGATTAATCATTTCATGGGATGATGATAATGCTCAAATTACACCTTTGAAAAGGTATAATGCGGACGTTGTCAATAAAGAACCCAACTAAGGTTGAGCTTGATCCTACAGATAATATGGTCAAGATATAGACTAATGCTATTATTCATGCTTTTAGTTCAATTATTTCCTAAAGGGGGGTTTTGAAGAGAAATAATCAATTGAAAATAATGTGAAATGTTGTTTTTATCAATGTTATGCAATTAACTGGGCAAGTTCCTAGGGCTTCTTAACTAGGTTAGATTATTACACTCGTGATCTATCCCAATACTTAGCCCGTAGAACTGATAAACTATGTTCATCCAAATGTCAGATTCGCCCCTATTAGATGACTATACACCATAAGCGGGTTAGGTCTCATGATCGATTTCACTTTAACCTTTATCAAATATTCCAAATTAACATTCCTGCGATCGCAGCTCAAGTCATTCACTGAAACTTACATTCAAGGCTTTGTTGTTCTTTTCTTTTCCTAATCTCTACTTCTCTAGGTTCAAGCAAGAAGAGAATACGGGCTAGTCCTAACATTGCGCACAGTTAAGAAATATTAATCATGAAGAATAGAACAATACAAGCATTCGTATTGGTTTAGAATCATTTCGTATTAACCCTAATTTGTTATTCCACCATGGTTTCGATAACCCTAGTTGTGGAAGGTTTAGCTATTCATGATTGTAAGAAAAAATTAGAATTCATAGAAGAAATCATAATTAAACACTTACAATATTGATGAACGAAAAACCCAATAATCAATTGCATAATTCAACTTTGAAAATCAAGAACACAATGATGAATTCTTCTCAAGGTTTTCACGTATTTTCTCTCCAAGTAATGCTAGGACTCTCATAAACACAATTAAAATGAAGAAAGTATTGGATTTTGTTAAGGAAAATAACCTAAAAGTATTTATACAATTAATGCAATCTTTTTCTAAATTGACATGGATTGTATCGCCGAAACAACCTACAAGTCTTAACATGCTTCTACAAGTCATGGTCTACTTCTGTAGTATGAGTCTGCAATTTCTGGTCTTCTCAGGTACTGAAGGTTTGTACGACTCGTACAACGCCACTACTAATCATAGGACTCTGTCATGGTCTGAACTTTAGCAATCTGGCATCTCTGATGATTCTCCTACAGGTCCTTCATACGACTCATACCATGCTGTTACGACCTGTGCAATCCACTCGTGCCCTGAGTATGACAAGTGTATGATCATGTGAATCTCACCACGAGTCCTTGGTACAACTCATACCTTGTTATCACGACTCATGGACACTACTCACACAATGATCTTTGCAAGTACACATTCTCTGAATCTCCATCGCGGACCCTTAGTACGGCTCGTACCAGGATGGTACAGCTCATACTGCTAGTGGTACATAGGCTCAACACTTTTCAAATTCTCTGAAGTTTTGCTACAGGTGCCAGGTGCGGCTCGTACCAGGATGGTACAGCTCATACTGAGACCTGTAGCAAGCCATTTCTTGCACTTTTGTTCTCCTTTTTAAAAATCCAACTCCCAGACCTAATTTCCCTAAAAACAAAGTAAAAGAACCTCATATTCATATAAACACACCTAAGACCAAGTAATTTTCCAATGTTTTAATCGTCAAAAGTACTGTAAACCACGGCATATCAATACCCTCAACTTAGAACTTTTGCATGTCCTCAAACAAAAAAAAACACTACTACACATATGACGCTTAACTAGAAAGTAAAAAGAAGAAGACTCACAGCCAATAATAACAAGATTTGCACACATGAACACTATCAAGCATTAACACCCTTTCTTTTACACACTCAAAATCAAGACTATTGCGTACACATGCAACTAAAGCTCATGATATAAAGGGATATAGAAATGGCATTAAATTATTAACGGACAATCGAGCAATCACTTATGCTATTTACATACACAATTGGCAGTATGCAATACAACTCATGTACCCTCACAAGAAACAAAGTCCCAAACACTCACAATGATATATATAAAAGAAACTGGGACTATCAAGCAAACCTCTTACTCTCACAAAGAAGTTCAAATACTGCACAAGTGATAATATAAGCTTGTCCTTATTTTCTCTACTCTAATTTGTCAGATAGTCAAGTTAGGATCACTATAGGACTTTTACTGGCTTGTAATGTAGGCTTTGGGATGGGTATGATAAATATGGACAATAGCGACTTACCCTCCTTGGCACTACACAACTCTTGGCTTCACTTCTACCCTTTTTTCTTCTTTTTTTCTCCCTTTCTCCATTTTATTCAACTTTTAACTCATGGGTGTGGTTTCTTTATCATTTTTTCTCCTTTTTTTTCTTTTATGCTAATATTAATTTTTTTCTCTTTTCTTTTTCTTTTTCTTTTTCTTTCACACCACACCCCACTTTTCATTATTTCACTTTTCTCCTTTTACTTTCCCCATTCAGTCTATGCACCCCTACAATAGCCACCCTCAATATAGTTATTTTGTTTGAGTTGAGGTTCATAATATACAAGGAGGGACCAAGGCCAAAACAGGTTCATTACAAACAAGTGGGAAAGTGAACCAACTAATCAACGAAACTGATCAATTTAGGCTGAAACATTTGCATCAAGGGGATACTATTTCATTTGGTCAGGCAATTTGGGCTAAAAGTGAGCTAAGTCAAAAAGGCCTATGATCCTTTCCTTACTAACTAACCACTAAACTAAGCAAAGACTAACCAAAAAAGTTCTACATCACCCACACAACACTGAACTAGGTAAGAACTCGCTCTCACGTAGCACAGGGTTATATCATACTACCTATCTGGCTCATGCACAACTACACTACAGTTAATCATGCTAATCTATCAAATTTCATAAAATTATTCACATTGGTCATGCTTTACAATAAACAAACAGAGCTAATCGTAAAATTTTTTAAAAAGGGTCATTTTTTAAAAACTACAAATCTCAAACACATGTGCATTTTATTGGTTGTCATGTACTCCTAAGTTTACTTAAACAAAAAAAAAACATTCTAAAAATGCCTGTTCTACTAGCTAGCATGTCTGAGGGAAAAGAAACACAACAATAAAAGCCCTAGCATGAACAAAATAAACAGATACACCCTCCTAAAAATCATGCTTTGTCCCGAAAAAAGTGAAATAAAAACCAGGAGAGGAACATACATGTAGCGCTCTAAGCGCTCCTATCATCCTTTGTAGGCGAGTATGAAGGCATATTCTCTTCCTCAACAAGCGTGGCGCCAGCTGTGGCCAGCGTACTCTGAGGTATGGTTATGGTAGGGGTTATCCCTACCCCCTAAATTGTCTTGGCTGCCTCAGCAACCTCAGTATCTATCTAGGATGAATATGGCTCACCTGAAGGGTCCTTTCCACTCATAGGCTCCCTAGGCATAGTAGTGGAGCTCCCCGCTCCTCTAACTCTCTCCTACAACTCAAACATATACTGGTTATGAGTCTGCTGGCTAGCTACTATGGCCATCTTGTTCTCCTTCCTCCCTCTCATCCTCCTCTTCCTAAAGATCTCCTCATCAACTAGCTTAGATGACCTCCACTTTCTGTTATCTCCAGCGGTAGGCTCATAAGTCTAGAACGTCCCCAAATCTAGCTCCTCCTCGGGCTCATCCTCAAACAATAGAATGGTAGGGGCTGGTAATATATACATCTATCAAGATGATAGGTTGACGACCTTACTTCTGATCGAGATAAACTCATCCTATAATATCCTCACATTTGGAAAATTTACTAACTGCTCATTGAGATGAAACTCAAAATTATCAAGCTTAGTGTGCAACCCTTTGCTGCCTCATCAATCTCGGGCCTTACCTTTGGCATTACCATCTCAATCATGACATTCACCTTCTTCTTTGTCAAGGTTATCCTCTTGTCCATCATTTGCAAGAAGTCTTGCGGTACCAGGACGTAACCAGTTGAAATCTATCTTGAAGTAACTGGTGGAGAAGCGGATGAAGTTGTAGAGGTAGCTTTTGTGTTCGGTCTCAGTGGTTGGCATCTCGCTCTACTCGACTGAGTGGGGGAATCCACATGCTCGCCCCCAGCTATTTGCAGTGTCAGGACTGCTGCTAGTTCGCTAACCTGAGCCACTGGATTTAACTCATCAAGCATCAAGCCTGATCTTGGGCAGATTTATTTGCCCAAGTGATACTCAAACGTATCATTTTTACCTTGTTTGTTGTGCAATGTGTATATAATATCATGTAATTGGTAATAAAATGTGAATTATACTAACCAACATGATTAGCATTTGTTTTGCAGATAAAAGTGATTTTTAGGAGCTAAAATGCATGTTGGAACTATGTCGGAGTTGGACTTGGATGCGAGCGTGGAAAAGACCTTGGAATGCAGGATTTATAGGGGCTCCGCGATGGCTCCGTGCCACGCTACCATCGCGGTAGCACACTTCCTGAGCATGAATTAATTTGGCAATTTCCAGTGTACCTGCGCGTCAGCTCCGTGGCACGGAGATAGGCCTCCGCGATGGCCTCCGTGCCACGTTGAGGTTAAATTATCGGACCCTGGAAATACCAGTGAGGGTCCGCGTCCACGTTGTGTCACGGAGGCTAGGCTCCGCGTTGGCCTCCGTGACACGTTGCTTGTTATTCCGGGAAAAATTTCCCACTAGTATAAATAGCACACTTAGGTTTATTTTAATTAGTTTTTAGTTTTTAGACTGAGTTCAGAAGTGGAGAGCAGGAACGTGGGTTAGTAGCAGTTGAAGATTGGAAAAGCTAAGGGATTTCTTCTCTTCTTTTCTTCTTTCTATCAATTGTAAGTATAATTTACACTCATTTTAGGATGATCAATCCAAGAATGAGTGGCTAATTCTCTTTCTTGCTGAGGTTTTGAACATGTGTAATGAATTTTGATTGTAAATGATATGGTTTTATTCTTCTTCTTCAATGTTGTTCTATTAATTCTTGTTCTTTACTGCATTAGTGATTTGCCAACATTAATGTATATCTAAAAAGTCCAATTTCACTCGAGAGAGCAAGAAATTGGAAAGTTGTGAATTAATAGGGTATTGTTCTTAACTTGATTTGGGAAAATTGGGTTTTGATGTGCTTTCCTGATAGAAATATACTTGAAAGTCGTATTAGTCAATTTAGGAACCTGAATTGTAGTGCTAGGTCATAAATTGCATTTGATCACAGAAATGTAGACGGATGGTTTATGATTCTAAAGTGAAATTAAATACGAGAGTTTTAATTTCTAGGCAAATGTTCTTGGCTAGCAACTTGAAGAAGAGAATTAACCAAAATTATCATGATTATCAAGTTCATTACTTGTTCTTAACCTTGGCATGTTCATATCCATTGTCTGAATTCACAAGTAAATAGTGTTATTAATTGTAGTATATAGTTTAGAAACAAAAACTAAATTAACCCTTGGTTACGTTGTTGTTAGCATAATTAGAAGTTAAATAGAGATATAGTAAATTAGGCAATTTTACATATCTTGAGCCTCCTTGGATCGATACTTGGCTACTTAGCCACTTTATTACTTGTTTGACCACGTGCACTTGCGTGTCGGTTTTTACCCGTAGCCCAAAGCACCGAGCAAGTTTTTGGCGCCGCTGCCGGGGAGGCTAGGCGATTTGTAAAATTTTGTTTAGTGTAAATTTACTGTATTTGTATTTTTATTTTCTTAAGTATTAACAACTTGGTCTTAGCCTGTATTTTGCAGATTTTGTTTCTGTGAACACTGGCAAGGGACAAAGATCTGGTGGAATCTTACTTAGATCCTGAACGGGAATTTCATAGTCAACGTAGAGAAGCTCTTCGAAAGAAGCTGTAGTTGCTTAAACAGTCTATGATGGAGCAACCAAATCCACCAGTTGTTAGGGCAGTTTTAGTGCCCGATGAAGCAGCAGCAAGGCCGGTTCACGAGGTGGCTATCCCATATGCCAACAATGTACATTCTAGCATCCGCAAACCAGAGCTTGGAGGGAGGTTTGAATTAAAGCAGAATATGGTGCAACTTTTGCACACAAGCGGGCAATTTACCGGTCTCCCTCACGAAGATCCACAACAACATCTCCAGAACTTTTTGGAGATAAGTGACACTTATATACCCGTTGTTCGCGCTCTGCTGCTCGGTATGTGTTAAAAACCGACACGCAAGTGTACGTGGTCAAACAAGTAATAAAGTGGCTGAGTAGCCAAGTATCGATCCAAGGAGGCTGCTCTGGATATGCAAAATTTCCTAGTTCACTATATTTCTATTCTATTTCTAACTATGCTAACAACTATCCAATCAAGAATTTAGGGAGTTTTGTGTCTAAACTAATTATATACTAAACTTAACAACTATTATTTACGTTGAATTCAGACAATGGATATGCTCATGCCAAGGTTAAGAACGAGTAATGGAGTTGATAATTATGATAATTTGGTCATCCTCTTCTTCATATTGCTAGTCAAGAACGTTTGCCTAGAAATTAAAACTCTCGTATTTAATTTCACTTTAGAATCATAAACCATTCGTCTACATTTCTGTGATCAAATGAAATTTATGACCTAACACTACAATGCCGGTTCCTAAATTGACTAATACGGCTTTCAAGTATATTTCTATCAAGAAAGCACATCAAAACCCAATTTTCCCAAATCAAGTTAAGAACAATACCCTATTAATTCACAACTTTCCAATTTCATGCTCTCTCGAGTGAAATTGGACTTTTTAGATATACATTAATGGTGGCCAATCAAGAATGTACTAAGCACAAGAATTAATAGAACAATATTCAAGAAGAAGAAGAAACCATATCAATTATTACCAATAATCATTACACAAGTTCAAAACCTCAGCAAGAAAGGAATTAGCCACTCATTCTTGGATTAATCGTCCTAGAATGAGTGTAAATCATGCATACAATTGAAGGAAAAGAAGAAGGGAAGAGAAGAAAACTCTTATCTTTTCTATTCTTCAACTGCCACAAAACCACGTTCCTCTCTCCACTCCTGAACTCTGCTAAAAAAACTAGAACTAAAAAAGAAGACGACCCTTTAAAAATAACCTAAGTGTGCTATTTATACTAGTGGGAAATTTTTCCCGGAATAACAAGCAACGTGTCACGGAGGCCAACGCGGAGCACTGCCTCCGTGACACGGCGTGGACGCGGACCCTCTCTAGAAATTGCAGGGTCCGGATAATTGGCCTCAACGTGGCACGGAGGCCATCGCGGAGGCCTATCTCCGTGCCACGGAACTGACGCGCAGGCACACTGGAAATTGCCTAATTAATTCCTGCCCAGGCAGTGTGCTACCGCGATGGCAGCGTGGCACGGCTCCATCGCGGAGCCAGTGTAAAATGTGCCATCCAAGGTCTTTTCCACGCTCGCATCCAAGTCCAACTCCGACATAGTTCCAACACGCATTTTAGCTCCTAAAAATCACATTATCCTGCAAAACAAATGCTAATCATGTTGGTTAGTATAAATTCGCATTTTATTACCAAATACATGATATTATATACACATTGCACAACAAACAAGGTAAAAATGATACGTTTGAGTATCACTTGGGCATATAAATTTGCCCAAGATCACTTACCCCACACTTAAATCCTTGTTCGTCCTCGAACAACACATACACAACTCATGCAAATTACATCCCAACCTTCGTCACTATGGTGCAACATTTTACGCTACGGTCATACCGATTATTCAATTCTTGCAAATCATCAAGAAAACATGCTTGGTCGTACAAGACAATGACCTTAATACATCGAGGCTTCCTAAACTTTTAAGAATTGATTCTTGATATCGGCAAACTCATGCAAATCAACTAATCAAGAAATCCGACACGAAAATCAATCTTTCATCAAGCATGTACCCTCACAACTCGAGAGAAACTTCCCCTTTTATGTTTGTGCAGCACACAAACATGCAAGTAGGGGCATATAAAAATTAATTTCACTCTCTCTCCCAAAAGAATTCGCATGCATCATGTCATGACCCATAGGCTTGCCCTTAGTGTACTACTCCACTAATATAAAGAAATGCAATGTAGGATCAAATAGGACTTTTAATGGGTTGTAACTGGGCTATGGATTTAGTATATATATATTGGATTAGCCAATAATAGTCGCTAGCATCCTTAAGCGCCTTTTCAACTCATTCCCATCGACTCATGGACATTGTTCCTCTCTTTTCTCTTTTTCTCCCATTCATGCTGGTTTACTTTCATACAGCCCATTTCATCGGCACACTTGACACAAAACAGAGGGTTTTCATGTACCCTCACTATCATTTAATTACAACTAGTGCCTCTTCAACATCATCTTTTCTTTCCTCACTTTGCTTTTCTTTTCTTTTCACTCTTTTCACTCTTTAATACTTTGGGAAACATTTTCTGTTCTTTGTAAGCGCTTAAGAGCTTCTTATAGACTTTAAGGCTAATGAAAAGAAGGAATAAAGCTTAGTTCATACAATTCTGGACAAAAGAAAGAAATCGGCCAAAGGCTCAACGGGCTGACTAGGGTACACAACATATAAAAAGGTAGAATTTGACAAGAAGAAAAAAAAATGGAAACTAACAGTTAAAACAAAGAAATGCCTACATCCTTTCCGACACTACACCTCCTTCATTTCGTTTTGTATACACACCAGGCAAGTTCTAGACAATTCACAATGACATGGAATAGCAAAACCTCACTCACACTTTATGCACATGCTCGAGTCAAGATGCATTCACAGACTCTTTAATTAGTCAACTACATGAATTCAAGATTAAGCCTCAATCATAATGAACCAAATTCTCTAGCCTAGGTAACTCAACATATTTACAAAATTGCATGCTTTCAAACGAATCATTTTCACGTTTTGAACATCAATTACAACACGCAACGAAATTTTAGCAACCATAAGCAACTACAGTTTATTGATGCAATCCACCAAAGAAACTAAAAACAAAACATCTACTCCTATCGACTACATTTCCCTTAAGACGGTCGTCATCCATCCATCATAGGGAATGGTCACTAACTATGACATCGGTTCAATGGGACTATTCTCGGTAAAAGAACTGAAAACAAACTCCGAGAAACCCAAAATTAAAACTTCAAAATTTTTGCAACACATCGATCACTTCGATAGAAAATATTTGCAAACTATGTTGATAAATGCAAAATCTTTTCGCAAAAATTTTGAAAAATATCGATCATATCGATAGAAAAAGAAAAAAATTTACAAAATTTACAAAATATTTACAAAGGCAACCATAACTTTTTAAAGACACACATCATTAGCCACAAACAAATATATACACATCATTCACAAATCAGTTCACAAGAACAGAGAAAACACAGACATACATAAATGTCAAGGAAGGATATACAGCAGATTTAGAGCCTATGACCCAGCACCTAACTACTCCCCACCCCACACTTAAATCGAACACTCTCCCCAGTGTTCACAAAAATACAAAGCATAAAATTTTGGGTGGTGAAACTCCCTGCTCAGTCGAAATATTCGACTTCCTCATCCGGTGCTGCGGCCTCATCGCCCATATCTGAATTAGCTCCATCGTCGTCATCGGACTCTACATCAGAGTCCTCACGACGTGTCTCCTCATCAGTAGGGACGTCGTCGTCAGTCGGCTCCACAAAGGCTGGCCCCACCTTGCATAAAGCTCTGGCGTTCTCGCCGAAGGGGTAGTCCAGCTCCAGCTGCCATAATTCATCCTCGGTGGCTGGTCTCCCACCTATCCGTAGCTGCAGCATCTGCATGCCGAACATACGGGCCATATACTGGTCGTCACGAGCATGTCGCTCGCCCAGAGTCAGCACAGGTCCGTGTGTAGTGTCAGGGGCCTTGGTTTTTGTCACATCAAGGGCCCTCCGCTCCAACTGCGGAATGTAATCCAAGGCTTCTTCCTCGATGTCAAGGCCTCGGAGGAAGGTGGTGATGAGTCCGCCAAACCCGTATCTGTGGCCCTGGTGTAGTCTGGCTCTCTTCATGGCGGATATTATAACCGCCCCCACATTAATCTCAAGCCCTTTCATAAGGGCATACACCAGGCAGACACGGTCCCGGGTCACGTCTGTCATGTGCACTCCCGGGATCAAACACGAACATACTATTTTTAGCCAGATTCTGGCCTCCCTGTTCATCTGCGAATAAGGCAGAGTCTGGTGGTAACCCCTCTCTTTGTGTCTCCTCCATCGGGCTGTGGATCGAGCCCCACACAACGTACATCTGATGTCGGCGTACGGTGGGGTGATATTGAGCTGGCGGAGAACGTGGGCGTCTGTGTCCCACGCTCCAACGATGGCATTCAGCTGCTGGGGTTCCAGAGTGACAATCTGCCCTCTGATTTTAATAGTATGGCTCCTGATGGCCGGGTTCCAGTTGGCGTAGAATTCCCGGACCAAGAGAAGGTTGCACTCCTTGGGCTCCTGAAAGATAAAACTGAGCCCAGCTGCCTCAATCCTCTGCACCATGCGAGGGAACTCCTGTGCAAGTGGTTCCCTTGCAATATATTCCTCCGGGAAGTATTTGCTTTCCTTGTGCTTATTATACCATTTCTTCCCTTCGTCGATGACCCATCGTGTTCCGTAGCGGCGGTGTTGGCTGCGTGGAACAGCAGGTGCAGCTGGGACAGCAGTGCCCAGTCTCATTCTCTTTCTGCCAGTGCCTGAGGTTGAGGCACCCTTGACTTTATCTTGTCGGCTAGCCATTGTACCTGTCAATTTACACAGACAAGCACAATATTAAGCTAAAAACTTGTTAGCTTCGGCTAAGGTCGGGTTAAACAAAATTTACCCCACACTTAGTCTTTAACAAAATTTACAACATTTTAGCAAGGATAACTCTATTTACACCCCCAAACACAATCAACTATAAACATGTTGCTTAGTGCGTTCACAAAATTTCGACAGCATAACGGCTAGCGAATTACTCAGACTTCATACAGCTAACCCAATCCTCCTATCGACAGCTATTCACCCACAGCACTTAGCAACAATAACCAGAACAGAAATAAGAACAACAATACAAACCTATTATATACAACTAATCTAAGCAATTCAACCAATTCACATATTATGCACTTCCCCACAGAAATTTGAGAATTAGTCGTCTTTCCACAATTAAACAATAATTACCACGACTTATCTCAACTACTAAACACACCCAGGCACCAATTTCATCAAACTATCAAGTTACCCACTTTCAAATCCAACAACCCAAGCCCTAGAACTCAATTCGACAATCAATATTGAATTATTCAATCAATCGATAAGTTCAAACGTCAACTACAATAATCCGAACATAATCAATCACAAAATAATTCACATCATGTTTAATTTTTTTTTACCTAGGGTGATATATCTCACCTCACATGCTCAAAAGTGACAAAACTCGCCAGAAATTTGAGATAGAAGATGAAAACATACCTTGGATTTGAAGAACCGAAAAAAACTTGACGTTTTCCTTGCCTATCAACGTGGCACGGAGCTTGGGGGTAGGGGAATGGGTGTTTGGTCGTGGAGGGTAGAAGGAATGGGGAAATTTGGGCGAAAATCGGGGGTTTATTTAAAAGAAACACGCGGGTCACCCAGAAACCCGGTGTGACCCGGCACTGGAATAAGGGCAACGTGTCACGGAGGGTAACGCGGAGCCCCTCCTCCGTGACACGGAGCCAACGCGTTGGCTTACTGGAATTTTAGAAATTCTAGATTCGCCTTCAACGTGTCACGGAGGTCAACGCGGAGCATTGCCTCTGTGACACGGCGCCAACGCGCCAGTGCTCTGTTTCACCATCAAATTTTATTTTTCATACCTCGCCTCGTTTCCTCGATTCCAAGTATTTTTCCTCCGGTATACCTGAAAATCACCTCACTAAACAAAAATTGGTTAAATTCATAGATTCCCTACTAAAAAAATATAAATAAAATAAAAATTACTAATTAAAATGCAAATCTAAGCCTAGTCAAGAAAAAGGAAAGAAAATAGAATAAATGAAAAACTTTACACTAAGGAAAGAAAAAAAATATTTTTCACGGGTTGCCTCCCGTGCAGCGCCTGGTTTAACGTCGCGGCTCGACAGCCTTTATGCTCAAGTGTCTACTAGGGAGATGGACGATTTGTCTCGATCATGGTCATCTCCCCAGTAGTTCTCAACCTCGTCTGGTGGCCTACCTCGTAACTCTCGGAAATCACTCACTCCATTTGCATTCCCATGATCAATCACGTTGATCACCGAGAGTTCCTTATAGACAGTCGGGAGCTTAGGTGCCTTGTACACGTCGAACACCTCAACCTTGTCGTGTGCTCGCATTGTGAGTTGACCCGCAGCTACATCGATCAATGCCTTTCCGGTTGCCAAAAATGGTCGTCCCAAAATAAATGGGACTTCTGCATCTGGTTCAAAATCCAGAACAATGAAATCTACCGGAAAAATGAGGGAGCCTACCTGCACTAGCACATCCTCAACAATGCCATCCGGCTTGGCTAAGGACCTGTCTGCTAGCTGCAAGATCACTGTTGTGGGTCTAGGACTCCCTAGCCCTAACTTTCTGAATACCGAAGATGGCATCAGATTTATACTTGCCCCCAAGTCGCATAACCCACGAGCTCGGATACTTTGCCCAATCGTCAGCTGGATAGTAAAACTTCCAGGATCCTTTAGTTTAGTGGGCAACCTGTTCTGAATACGGGATGTGCATTCCTCTGTTAAAGCCACCGTGGCATACTCAGTCAAACGACTTTTGTTGGCCACGATGTCTTTGATATACTTTGCATATTTCGGCACACCCTGCAAGACATCAACAAGAGGTAAGTTAACATGTACCTGTTTGAGTACCTCCATGAATTTCTGGAAACACGCCTCCTCCTTGTGCTTCTTAAGTCGTTGAGGGAATGGGGGTGGAGGCCTTGCTGGTTCAGCTTCTTTGGTCTTCCCCGTATCTGAGGTTTGTTCTCCCTCAACATCTACTGCTCCTGACTTCTGAGGCGGTCTTTCAGGTTCCACCTCCTTTAATTGTAACCCACTCCTCGTGGTCACTGCATTTACCTGCTTAGGATTTGGATCCGTGTCGCTAGGTAGTCCTCTCCTAGGTCTAGTATTTTGGGCACAAGCAAATTGCCCAAACTGATATTCAAGAGCCTTGGTTGCCAATTGATTGTTCTTTACTTCGGCTGCCAGTTTGACGTAGTCAGCCTGCAATTGTGCCTGGTTGGCAATCATGGTCTTGAACATTTCCTCAATAGTCGGTGATGGTGGTGGAGGAGGGGCATTGTGATTTCTGAACTGATTCTGATAGCCTTGTTGCCCTCCTTGGTTTCTGTGCATACCCTGCCCTGAACCTTGGCCTTGTTGATTGTTGCTACCCCACGAAAAATTCGGATGATTCCTCCAATTCGAGTTGTAGCTACCACCAAACTGCTGTTGATTCCTCTGTGCATTGCCCACAAAGTTGACAGAATCAGGATTTGCACTACAGCACTCAGCTGAATGCTCACTACTACCACACACTTCACACCACATCTGTTGGACTGCCTTAACTGAGGCTGAAGACTGGTTCAAATTCATAGTGCTGAAGTGAGTGTTTAACTGATTCTGCAAAGCAGCTATCTGTGCAGCGATAGCTGTGAATCCATCCACTTCGAACACTCCCGCTGCTTTCCTTGCTCCACCCCTTGAAGAATCTGCATTCCATTCCGGATTGCCTTGTGAGATTCGGTTGAGCAAAGTGTACAACTCTTCATAAGTCTTCTCCAGCGCTTGCCCTCCAGCTGCTGAGTCTAACAAAATTTTAGTGTGGGGTTCCAAACCCTCAATAAAAGTGTGTACCAACACCTCATTTGACTGATGATGATGAGGACAGTCCCGCAACATGGACTTGAATCTTTCCCAGGCTTGATAAAGATTTTCTCCTTCCCTCTGCTTAAAACTTAGAATCTGACTTCTAAGTTTAGCTGTTTTACCTGAAGGGAAAAATCTGATCAAGAACTTCTTTGCAAGATCATCCCACGTTGATATAGAGTTGGGTGGTTCAGCTTTTAACCACCTCTTGGCTTCACCCAATAAGGAAAATGGAAATAAGGTGAGCCGAACATAATCAGGTGACACTCCAGCGGGTATGTACGTGTCACTTATCTCCAAAAAGTTCTGGAGATGTTGTTGCGGATCTTCGTGAGGGAGACCGGTAAACTGCCCGCTCGTGTGCAAAAGTTGCACCATATTTTGCTTTAACTCAAATCTCCCCCCAGGCTCTGGTTTGCGGATGCTGGAATGTACATTATTAGCTTGTGGGATTGCCACCTCGCGAACCGGCCTGGCTGCTACTTCCTCGGGCACTAACACTGCCCGTACAACTGGTGGATTGGGTTGCTCCATCGTAGACTGTTTGAGCAACTGCAGCTTCTTCCGAAGAGCTTCTCTACGTTGACTATGCAATTCACGTTCTGGCTCTAAGTAAAATTCCACCAACTCCTTGTCCCTTGCCAGTGTTCACAGAAATAAAAATCTGCAAAATACAGGCTAAGACCAAGTTGTTAACACTTAAGAAAATAAAATACAAATACAGTAAATTTACACTAAACAAAATTTTACAAATCGCCTAGCCTCCCCGGCAACGGCGCCAAAAACTTGTTCGCGCTCTACTGCTCGGTATGTGTTAAAAACCGACACGCAAGTGTACGTGGTCAAACAAGTAATAAAGTGGCTGAGTAGCCAAGTATCGATCCAAGGAGGCTGCTCTGGATATGCAAAATTTCCTAGTTCACTATATTTCTATTCTATTTCTAACTATGCTAACAACTATCCAATCAAGAATTTAGGGAGTTTTGTGTCTAAACTAATTATATACTAAACTTAACAACTATTATTTACGTTGAATTCAGACAATGGATATGCTCATGCCAAGGTTAAGAACGAGTAATGGAGTTGATAATTATGATAATTTGGTCATCCTCTTCTTCATATTGCTAGTCAAGAACGTTTGCTTAGAAATTAAAACTCTCGTATTTAATTTCACTTCAGAATCATAAACCATTCGTCTACATTTCTGTGATCAAATGAAATTTATGACCTAACACTACAATGTCGGTTCCTAAATTGACTAATACGGCTTTCAAGTATATTTCTATCAAGAAAGCACATCAAAACCCAATTTTCCCAAATCAAGTTAAGAACAATACCCTATTAATTCACAACTTTCCAATTTCATGCTCTCTCGAGTGAAATTGGACTTTTTAGATATACATTAATGGTGGCCAATCAAGAATGTACTAAGCACAAGAATTAATAGAACAATATTCAAGAAGAAGAAGAAACCATATCAATTATTACCAATAATCATTACACAAGTTCAAAACCTCAGCAAGAAAGGAATTAGCCACTCATTCTTGGATTAATCGTCCTAGAATGAGTGTAAATCATGCATACAATTGAAGGAAAAGAAGAAGGGAAGAGAAGAAAACTCTTATCTTTTCTATTCTTCAACTGCCACAAAACCACGTTCCTCTCTCCACTCCTGAACTCTGCTAAAAAAACTAGAACTAAAAAAGAAGACGACCCTTTAAAAATAACCTAAGTGTGCTATTTATACTAGTGGGAAATTTTTCCCGGAATAACAAGCAACGTGTCACGGAGGCCAACGTGGAGCACTGCCTCCGTGACACGGCGTGGACGCGGACCCTCTCTGGAAATTGCAGGGTCCGGATAATTGGCCTCAACGTGGCACGGAGGCCATCGCGGAGGCCTATCTCCGTGCCACGGAACTGACGCGCAGGCACACTGGAAATTGCCTAATTAATTCCTGCCCAGGCAGTGTGCTACTGCGATGGCAGCGTGGCACGGCTCCATCGCGGAGCCAGTGTAAAATGTGCCATCCAAGGTCTTTTCCACGCTCGCATCCAAGTCCAACTCCGACATAGTTCCAACACGCATTTTAGCTCCTAAAAATCACATTATCCTGCAAAACAAATGCTAATCATGTTGGTTAGTATAAATTCGCATTTTATTACCAAATACATGATATTATATACACATTGCACAACAAACAAGGTAAAAATGATACGTTTGAGTATCACTTGGGCATATAAATTTGCCCAAGATCACCCGTTGGAGTGTCACCCGATTATGTTCGGCTCACCTTATTTCCATTTTCCTTACTTGGTGAAGCCAAGAGGTGGTTAAAAGCTGAACCACCCAACTATATATCAACGTGGGATGATCTTGCACGGAAGTTTCTTATTAGATTTTTCCCTTCTGGTAAAACAGCCAGACTTAGGAGTCAAATCCTAAGTTTTAAACAGAGGGAGGGACAAAATCTATATCAAGCCTGGGAAAGATTCAAATCCATGTTGCGGGACTGTCCTCACCATCATCAGTCCAATGAGGTGTTGGTACACACTTTTATTGAGGGTTTGGAACCCCACACTAAAATTCTATTTGATTCAGCAGCTGGAGGGCAAGCGCTGGAGAAGACCTATGAGGAGCTGTACACTTTGCTCAACCGAATTTCACAAGGCAATCCAGAATGGAATGCAGATTCTTCAAGAGGTGGAGCAAGGAAAGCAGCTGGAGTGCTTGAAGTGGATGGATTCACAGCTATCGCTGCACAGATAGCTGCTTTGCAAAATCAGTTATACACTCACTTCAGCAATATAAATTTGAACCAGCCTTCAGCTTCAGTCAATGCAGTTCAACAGATGTGGTGTGAAGTGTGTGGTAGTAGTGAGCATTCAGTTGAATGCTGTGGTGCAAATCCTGATTCTGTTAACTTTGTGGGCAATGCACAGAGAAATCAACAGCAGTTTGGTGGTGGCTACAACTCAAATTGGAGGAACCATACGAATTTTTCGTGGGGTAGCAACAATCAACAAGGCCAGAGTTTAGGGCAGGGTATGCACAAAAACCAAGGAGGGCAACAAAATTATCAAGCTCAATTCAGAAATCATAATGCCCCTCCTCCACCACCATCACCGACTATTGTGGAGATGTTCAAAACCATGATCGCTAATCAGGCACAATTGCAGTCTGACTATGTCAAATTGGCAGCCGAAGTGAAGAACAATCAATTGGCGACCAAGGCTCTTGAATATCAGTTTGGGCAATTTGCTAGTGCCCAAAATACTAGACCCAGAGGAGGACTACCTAGCGACACGGATCCAAATCCAAAGCAGGTAAATGCAGTGACCACGAGGAGTGGTTTACAATTAAAGGAGGTGGAACCGGAAAGACCGCCTCAAAAGTCAGGAGCAGCAGATGTTGAGGGAGAGCAAAGTTCTGATAAGGGGAAGACTAAAGAAGCTGAACCGGAAAGGCCTCCACCCCCGTTCCCTCAACGACTTAAGAAACACAAGGAGGAGGCGTGTTTCCAGAAATTCATGGAGGTACTTAAACAGGTACATGTTAACTTACCTCTTGTTGATGTCTTGCAGGGAGTGCCGAGATATGCGAAGTATATTAAAGACATCGTGGCTAACAAAAGTCATTTGACTGAGTATGCCACGGTAGCTTTAACGGAGGAATGCACTTCCCGTATTCAGAATAGGTTGCCCACAAAACTGAAAGACCCTGGAAGTTTCACTATCCAGCTGACTATTTGGCAAAGTATCCGAGCGCGTGGATTATGCGACTTGGGGGCAAGTATAAATCTGATGCCATCTTCGGTATTCAGAAAGTTAGGTCTAGGGAGTCCTAGACCTACAACGGTAATCTTGCAGCTAGCAGACAGGTCTTTGGCTAAGCCGGAAGGCATTGTTGAGGATGTGTTAGTGCAAGTAGGCTCCCTCATTTTCCGGTCGATTTTATTGTTCTGGACTTTGAACCAGATGCTGAAGTCCCATTTATTTTGGGACGACCCTTTTTGGCAACCGGAAAGGCATTAATTGATGTAGCTGCGGGTCAACTCACGATGCGAGCACATGACAAGGTCGAAGTGTTCGATGTGTACAAGGTACCTAAGCTTCCGACTGTTTATAAGGATGTCTCGGTGATCAACATAATTGATCATGGGAATGCTAATGGATTGAGTGATTCCCGAGAGTTACTAGGTAGGCCACCGGACAAGGAAGAGCACTACCGGGGGGATGATCATGATCGGGACAAATCGTCCATCTCCCTAGTAGATAAATGAGCTTAAAGGACGTCGAGCCGCGACGGTAAACCAGGCGCTGCACGGGAGGCAACCCGTGAAAATATTTTCTTTCTTTCTTTTTAGTGTGAATAATTTTTATTTTTCTTTTCTTTTTTTTCTTAACTAGGTTTAGATTTTCATTTTATTTAATATTTTTTATTTTAGTTAGGGAAATCTATTAATTTAACCAATTTTTGTTTAGTGAGGTGATTTTCAGGTATAACGGAGGAAATATACATGGAATCGAGAAAATGAGGCGAGGTATGAAAAATTAAATGTATTGGTGAAACAGAGCACTGGCGCGTTGGCGCCGTGTCACGGAGGCAATGCTCCGCGTTGGCCTCCGTGACACGTTGAAGGCAAATCTGGATTTTTCAAAAATCCAGTAAGCCAACGCGTTGGCTCCGTGTCACGGAGGAGGGCCTCCGCGTTACCCTCCGTGACACGTTGACCCTTATCCAGTGCCGGGTCACACCGGGTTTCCGGGTGACCCGCGTGTTTTCTTTAAATATAACCCCGATTTCGCCCATTTTTTCCCCATTCCCTCTTCCCTCCGCGACCAAACACCCATTTCCCCCTCCCCAAGCAACGTGCCACGTTGATAGGCAAAGAAAAACGTCAAGTTTCTCCGATTCTTCAATTCTAAGGTATGTTTTCATTGTCTAACTCAATTTTTTTGGCGATTTTTGTCAATTTTGGGCATGTAAGGTGAGACATACCACCTTAGGTAGAAACTAAACATGATGGTGAATTATGTTGTGATTGATTATGTTCGGATTGTTGTATTTGGCATTTGAACTTGTCGATTATGTAAATAATTCGAAATTGATTGTCGAACTCTATCCTAGGGCTTGGGTTGTTGAATTTGACTTGGGCAACTTGATTGTTTGGTGAATTTGATGCCGGGGTGTGTTTATTATTTGAGATAAGTCGTGGTAAATAGTGTGTAAATGTTCAAAGACGACTAATTCTCGAATTTTTGTGGGAAATTGCATAATGTGTGAATTGGTTAGATTGTTTAGATTAGCTTGTATATTAAATATTTTTCTAGTTGTTTTTAGTTTGTGGTTGTTTTGTTGCTTGTGCGATGGTTGAATTGCTAGCGATAGTAGGATTGGGTATTAGTTGTATGAAGTCTGAGTAGTACACTAACCGTTATGCTGTCGAAATTTTGTTGTGAACGCGCTAAGCAATATGTGTATAGTTGTTTGTGTTTGGGGTTGTAAATAGAGCTATCCTTGCTGAAATTTTGTAAATATTATTAAGAACTAAGTGTGGGGTAAAATTTGTTTAACCCGACCTTAGCCGAAGCTAACAAGTTTTTAGCTTAACGTTGTGCTTGTTTGTGTAAACTGGCAGGTACAATGGCTAGCAGGCAAGACAAAGGCAAGGGTGCTTCTACCTCAGGCACCGGCAGAAAAAGGATGAGACTGGGCACTGCAGTCCCAGCTGCACCTGCTGTTCCGCGCGGCCAACACCGCCGATACGGAACACGATGGGTCACCGATGAAGGGAAGAAATGGTACGCGAAGCACAAAGAAAACAAGTACTTCCCGAAGGAACATATTGCAAGGGAACCACTTGCACAGGAGTTCCCTCGCATTGTACAGAGGATTGAGGCAGCTGGGCTCAGCTTTATTTTTCAGGAGCCCAAGGAGTTCAACCTTCACTTGGTCCGGGAATTTTATGCCAACTGGAACCCGGCCATCAGGAGCCACACTATTAAAATCAGAGGGCAGATAGTCACTCTGGAACCCCAGCAGCTGAATGCCATCGTTGGAGCGCGGGACACAGACGCCCACGTTCTCCGCCAGTTAAACATCACCCCACCGTACGCCGACATTAGACGTACGTTGTGTGGGGCTCGATCCACAGCCCGATGGAGTAGACACAAAGAGAGGGGGTACCACCAGACTCTGCCCTACTCGCAGATGAACAGGGAGGCCAGAATCTGGCTAAAAATTGTATGTTCGTGCTTGATCCCGGGAGTTCATATGACAGACGTGACCCGGGACCGTGTCTGCTTGGTGTATGCCTTTATGAAAGGGCTTGAGATTAATGTTGGGGCGGTCATAATATCCGCCATGAAGAGAGCCAGACTGCACCAGGGCCACAGATACGGGTTTGGCGGACTCATCACCATCTTCCTCCGAGGCCTCGACATTGAGGAAGAAGCCTTGGACTATATTCCACAGCTGGAGCGGAGGGCCCTCGATGTGACAAAGACTAAGGCCCCCGACACTACACACGGACCTGTGCTGACCTTGGGCGAGCGACATGCTCGTGATGATCAATACATGGCCCGTATGTTTGGCATGCAGATGCTGCAGCTACGGATAGGTGGGAGACCAGCCACCGAGGAGGAGTTATGGCAGCTGGAGCTGGACTACCCCTTTGGCGAGAACGCCAGAGCCTTATGTAAGGTGGGGCCAGCCTTTGTGGAGCCTACAGATGACGATGTCCCTACTGATGAGGAGACACGTCGTGAGGACTCTGATGTGGAGTCCGATGACGACGATGGAGCTGATTCAGATATGGGCGACGAGACCGCAGCACCGGATGAGGAAGTCGAATATTTCGACTGAGCAGGGAGTTCCACCACCCAAATTTTGTGCTTTGTATTTTTGTGAACACTGGGGACAGTGTTCGATTTAAGTGTGGGGTGGGGAGTAGTTAGGTGCTAGGTCAAGGCTCTAAATTGCTGTATAATTTTTCCTTGTTGTTTATGTATGTTGTGCTTTCCCTGTTGTGAACTGTTTGCGATGTATGTGTATATATTTGTTGTGTGGTTAAGGATGTGTGTTTTTGAAAGTATGGTTGCCATTGTAAATATTTTGTAAATTTTGTAAATAATTTTTTTTTCTCTCTATCGACATGATCGATATTTTTCAAAATTTTTGCGAAAATATTTTGCACTTGTAAATATTTTCTTTCTATCGAAATGATCTATGTGTTGCAAAAAAATTTTCGATTTTGATTTTTGGGTTTCTCGGAGTTTGTTTTCGGTTCTTTTACCGAGAATAGTCCCATTGAACCGATGTCATAGTTAGTGACCGTTCCCTATGATGGATGGATGACGACCGTCTTAAGGGAAATATAGTCGGTAGGAGTAGGATTTTTATTTGTTGTTTTAGTTTTCTTTGGTGGATTGCATCAATAAACTGTAGTTGCTTATGGTTGCTAAAATTTCGTTGCATGTTGTAATTGATGTTCAAATTGTGAAAATGATTCATTTGAAAGCATGCAATTCTGTAAATATGTTGAGTTACCTAGGCTATAGAATTTGGTTCATTATGATTGAGGCTTAATCTTGAATTCATGTAATTGACTAATTAAAGAGTCTGTGAATGCATCTGGATTCGAGCATGTGCATGAAGTGTGAAGTAAGGTTTTGCTATTCCATGTCATCGTGAATTGTCTAGAACTTGCCTGGTGTGTATACAAAGCGAAATGAAGGAGGTGTAGTGTTGGAAAGGATGTAGGCATTTCTTTGTTTTAACCGATAGTTTCCATTTTTTTCTTGTCAAATTCTACCTTTTTATATGTTGTATACCCTAGTCAGCCCGTTTAGCCTTTAGCCGATTTCTTTCTTTTGTCCAAAATTGTATGAACTAAGCTTTATTCCTTCTTTTCATTAGCCTTAAAGTCTTTAAGAAGCTCTTAAGCGCTTACAAAGAACATAAAATGTTTCCCAAAGTGTTAAAGAGTGAAAAGAGTGAAAAGAAAAAGAAAAGCAAAGTGAGGAAAGAAAAGATGACGTTGAAGAGGCACTTGTTGTAATTAATTGATATTGAGGGTACATGAAAACCCTCTGCTTTGTGTCAAGTGTGGTTGATGAAATGGGCTGTGTGAAAGTAAACCAGCATGAATGGGAGAAAAAGAGAAAAGAGAGGAACAATGTCCATGAGTCGATGAGAATGAGTTGAAAAGGCGCTTAAGGATGCTAGCGATTATTATTGGCTAATCCAATATATGCATACTAGATCCATAGCCCCGTTACAACCCATTAAAGTCCTACGTGATCCTATATTGCATTTCTTTATATTAGTGGAGTAATACACTAAGGGCAAGCCTATGGGTCTTGACATGATGCATGTGAATTATTTTGGGAGAGAGAGTGAAATTAATTTTTATAGGCCCCTACTTGCATGTTCGTGTGTTGCATGAACATAAAGGGGAAGTTTCTCTCGAGTTGTGAGGGCACATGCTTGATGAAAGATTGATTTTCGTGTCGGATTTCTTGATTAGTTGATTTGCATGAGTTTGCTGATATCAAGAATCAATTCTTAAAAAGTCTAGGCAGCCTTGATGTATTAAAGGTCATTGTATTGTATGACCAAGCATGTTTTCTTGATGATTTACAAAAATTGAATAATCGGTACGACCGTAGCGTAAATTGTTGCACCATAGTGATGAAGGTTGGGATGTAATTTGCATGAATTGTGTATGTGTTGTTCGAGGACGAACAAGGATTTATGTGTGGGGTAAGTGATCTTGGGCAGATTTATATGCCCACGTGATACTCAAACGTATCATTTTTACCTTGTTTGTTGTGCAATGTGTATATAATATCATGTAATTGGTAATAAAATGCGAATTTATACTAACCAACATGATTAGCATTTGTTTTGCAGATAAAGGTTATTTTTAGGAGCTAAAATGCATGTTGGAACTATGTCGGAGTTGGACTTGGATGCGAGCGTGGAAAAGACCTTGGAATGCAGGATTTATAGGGGCTCCGTGATGGCTCCGTGCCACGCTACCATCGCGGTAGCACACTGCCTGAGCATGAATTAATTTGGCAATTTCCAGTGTACCTGCGCGTCAGCTCCGTGGCACGGAGATAGGCCTCCGCGATGGCCTCCGTGCCACATTGAGGTTAAATTACCGGACCCTGGAAATTCCAGTGAGGGTCCGCGTCCACGCCGTGTCACGAAGGCAAGGCTCCGCATTGGCCTCCGTGACACGTTGCTTGTTATTCCGGGAAAAATTTCCCACTAGTATAAATAGCACACTTAGGTTTATTTTAATTAGTTTTTAGTTTTTAGACTGAGTTCAGAAGTGGAGAGCAGGAACGTGGGTTAGTAGCAGTTGAAGATTGGAAAAGCTAAGGGGTTTCTTCTCTTCTTTTCTTCTTTCTATCAATTGTAAGTATAATTTACACTCATTTTAGGATGATCAATCTAAGAATGAGTGGCTAATTCTCTTTCTTGCTGAGGTTTTGAACATGTGTAATGAATTTTGATTGTAAATGATATGGTTTTATTCTTCTTCTTTAATGTTGTTCTATTAATTCTTGTTCTTTACTGCATTAGTGATTGGCCAACATTAATGTATATCTAAAAAGTCCAATTTCACTCGAGAGAGTAAGAAATTGGAAAGTTGTGAATTAATAGGGTATTGTTCTTAACTTGATTTGGGAAAATTGGGTTTTGATGTGCTTTCCTGATAGAAATATACTTGAAAGCCGTATTAGTCAATTTAGGAACCTGAATTGTAGTGCTAGGTCATAAATTGCATTTGATCACAGAAATGTAGACGGATGGTTTATGATTCTAAAGTGAAATTAAATACGAGAGTTTTAATTTCTAGGCAAATGTTCTTGGCTAGCAACTTGAAGAAGAGAATTAACCAAAATTATCATGATTATCAAGTTCATTACTTGTTCTTAACCTTGGCATGTTCATATCCATTGTCTGAATTCACAAGTAAATAGTGTTATTAATTGTAGTATATAGTTTAGAAACAAAAACTAAATTAACCCTTGGTTACGTTGTTGTTAGCATAATTAGAAGTTAAATAGAAATATAGTAAATTAGGCAATTTTACATATCTTGAGCCTCCTTGGATCGATACTTGGCTACTTAGCCACTTTATTACTTGTTTGACCACGTGCACTTGCGTGTAGGTTTTTACCCGTAGCCCAAAGCACCGAGCAAAGCCAATATCCATAGTACGTGTGCCTCCAACTCAGGCATTAATCTCTTTCTAGAACCTGGAAACCTGCTTCCTTACAGAGCCTGTATGTGAGACTCGAGAATGGAATGGTAGTGCTCAATGCTAGAGCTCAATCTCAAATCTCCTATGCTATGATCTGCAGGATGTTTATAGCATACTCTAGCATGATGCTCGCCATCAATCCTACTCTATTGATGCTCAAAGTGTTATCATTAGTTTTAGGTGCCAACCTGTGGAGAACTAGTATCCAACAGGCCTTCACAATGAAATGTAGAGAGGCTTTGGTGACCTACCATCCACTAGTCACCTAATCTGCATCCTCCTTCTCCTCGGCTATCAGACTAGCCCACCACCTGACATGTTGTTGCTTCTCCTGAGCACATAACTAGTTGACCCTTTTAAGGGCCTCAATGCAGTGGTTAAACTCAGTAGTGGAGACTAGACCTTGATAGTCTGGCCCGCATAACAAAGGAGCAATGACCCACTCTAAAATATCCATCCCTCTCCCTCAAATTAGAACACTCTCTAGCCTGGGCTAATCTCTTTTTTTTTCCCGACTATGGTCTCATGCTCCACGGTCGCTAAGTAGTTGGCATAGAACTCCCTGACCATGTCAGCAATGAAGCTGTCAGAGATTCTTGCCATACAGTTGAAATCATATAGCTCGAACAACTACTTCATCTCCTCAACATCATTCAGTGCACCATTCAAGATCCGCAGCTCCTCTTAAATGCTCCTCCTAGGGTTCAGCTTCGATGTGAGGGTGAGGCCCTTCTCATAGATGTCCCAAGAACTTGGCACACCTTACCTTATTATGTGGCTCTCAGCAAGTGGGGTTTACTCATCATCTTTCTCTTGTGCTTCCTCCTTAAATTCTGCCTCACCTGACCCCTCCTCTGATTTGAGCCACTACTGGACTCATAGGACTGTGTATCAACTCCCTCCTCAAATTGGGGAGCTTCTACCAGAGCGGCTGAGGTGGCTACGGCCTGAGACTTGGACTGTGCCCTAGTGGTTTATGGCTCATCCGTCTCATCAGTTTCCATATCGTACTCTTCCATTGAACCACTAGGAGAGTCTGCCTCCTAATCAGATGCAGAGGCTTCATCCCTTAATTCCTTTTGGGCTACAATCTCATCTCTAGCATTCTTGTCTGGAGCATCCTTGTTGGTTTTTCCTTTGCATGCCATTGTACCTGTGGAGAAGGAATTATTCCATGTGAAATCAAAAAATAAATGCAAGGAAAAGTGTCTACAGTATGTTATTATGGTTTATCATTAAGAGTCATGCTAAAGTGGTATAGTCCGTACGGAGACTTGTAGTATTAACTTTTCACAATTACGACTCACTGGTACAACTCGTACCAAGGTGGTATGATTCGTACTAATGGTCGTAGCATTAAATTCTGAGGATTGTGACTTCTAATATTTTGGTATGACTCGTTACTATGATTCATCGTATGATCCTATGAGTAGTACCATGGGTTGTGCTTTTGATTCAGATTGTGACCCTTTCTAGTTCTCTTGTATGACCTCTTGGTACGACTAGTGGTGTGATACCATGGTTCATACCAAGTCCCATACTATTAACTTCAAACTTACTGATTTTAGGGAAGTCCCGACTAGTCATCCTATGTGTCATAGTATGATAAAATGAGTCGTAGGATAGCTCGTGAACCCTGTCCTCACCCTGTGCATTAACCGTTGTGTAAGTGAAGTTATTTTTGGGATGGCTACTCAGAATTCACCACCTTTTTCATTAACAAAAACACATAGTTTCACTACCCACTCAGTCCCTATAGTCAATTTTTCCCATTAACTCACTACCCATAGGCAATTAGATACATTGAGCATTTTAATTCCAAAAATCCATTAGTGTATCATCATAAATAGCCCACTGATCATATTCCTCCACTTCATTTTCATGAGTAAAAGATTCACAATAATGTTCAGCCATTACTAGCAAGAGAGGAGGATGAAAAATATTCAACTTACTTGCCAAATTCTTGAGTGATTCTTCCTTGCATAGGGTTTAGAGTAGGAATTCGACAAAATTATGAAAATTTATTGCATAATTTCTAGCTTAATTTAAATGGGAGTGAGCTATGGGTGAATGGAGAGTGAGGGAGGAAATCATGGCATCATGTAATGAATTTCGAACCAATTTTAAATAGGTTTTCAGCAGATTTAATAATTCAGGTCGAGTTGGGTCGGCTGGGTTCTATCATTTAATTCGCTTGTCACAAGTTGTACCACAGGTTGTAGGTCAAACATATGACTCGTCCCTTCCATCCGTAACTAGAAAACTTACCTGGGAACCTACGAGTGGATGGTACTGTTCATACCAAGGTGCCATAAATTGTACCATGACTCCTAGGTTAGAGTTTCTGCACTTAGACCCTTGTGGGAGTTCACCATGTATGTACGGGTCGTAATGTACAACCGTAGTGTGAACCTCTGAGTATTGTTAAGTCTATAGTTCTCATTAAGGATGGGACTATGATCCGTAACATCATACCACAGTTTATACTGAGGTTCGTAGTCCAGATATACACTTAAATTCTCAGACTTCAGTCCTTTTTTCACATAAACATTGCAACACACATTAGTCAATATACTTGGGTTACCTCTGAAGAATCGCCTGATTTAACGTCGCGGCATAACGAAGGTAGTTTGGTTACTCAGGCTTCACCAATCACCTCATGGGTTGCCTCCCATGCAGTGCTTGATCTAATGTCGTGGCATGACAAAGGTCTCTTGACTACTCAAAATTCCTAAAGCAACTCCGACTCAACCTCAATAGCTGAGACCGCTCAAAACTTGTTCGACTGCTTCATTAACCTGAAAATGTTTAAAGTAACCTCTTCTTTATTCAACTTGAACTTCAATTGTCCAGCTTCAACATCCACCAAAGCTCTTCCAGTGGCAAGGAATGGTCATCCTAAAATGATGGAGACCTCGTAATCCACTTCGCAATCTAAAATCATGAAGTCATCTAGAAAGATGAACTTGTCTACCATCACCAGAACATCACGAAGGACACCCACTAGATTTTTCACTGTGTGGTCCGCCATCAATAGCCGCATTGTCATCAGTGTGGGGGCTCCCAAGCCCAGCTGTTTGAACGCAGCTAGAGGCATTAAATTGATGCTAGCTCCTAGATCACACAGTGCTTTTGCAAATTAAAATCTCCAATGGTGCATGGGATGGTGAAGACACCTGGGTCTTCCTTTCTCTATGCAAGGACCCGTGAGGCTATTGCACAACAATGATGTAAATTTCCAACTGGCTCATAGCTCCAGACGATTTCCTGGTCACTAGGTCCTTCAACAACTTCGCATACCCAGGCATCTGGTTCAATGCCTCAACCAAGGGAATATTCACTAACAACTGCTTCAACATGGATAATAATTTAAAATTTTCCCATCATCCACCTTCTTCTTCATTCTCTGAGGAAAAGGAGGAGGTAGTCGAGGGATAGGCTTGAAAATCTGTGGGGCCTCTTTCACCTTCGGTTTGTCACCAGCCTACTCCTTTGCATCAACTAGATGGTTGGTCAAATCTGCATTACTATCAATTACCTGTTCTATAGTTTCAGCCTATCTATATATCGGTTCTCCCATCTCAATTTACAATCGGCATAGGTGGTTCAACTACAGTTTTTCCACTCCTAGTAGTTATAGCCATGCAGTGGCTATCATTCTTTCAATTTTGCACTGTGTTACTAGGGAGTGTGCCCTTTTTCCTCTGGTTTAGGGATGCAGACATCTGACCTAACCGCTACTCAATCTGTTTGATCGCTGAGGCATGCGACTTAACTTTATGGTTCATGCCAGATATGTCTCCACGAATATCCTTCAGGTGATCATCTGTGGATTTTTCCTTTTCCAACAAATATACCATCATGCTCTCCAACTTTGAGGGTCCAGCATCACCCTCACGAGCCTTTTGAGGAACATATAGGTCGGTGTGATCATTTCGATATCCATCATTTTTCCTCCAATCACCTTCCCAATCTCGACCTCTACTTCAGTCCCTATATCCAGCCCTATTGTAGTTGTCCCTGTATTGGTTCCAACCTTGATTTATAGAGCCTTGGTTCCTAGTGTCTTGAACAAAACCTTCCGTAGTGTCTTTTTGAGATCTTGGTCAATTGGCACTAGGGGTTTCTGCTACACCGCAAACTTGCCATTCACCAAGCGGTCACCTGTGTGAAACAAAGACAAAAGACAATGCAAATGAGGAAATAAAGACTAAAATTTAAATAAAATCAATGAATCTAATCCTAAGATATATTCCTTGCCAAAGATGCCATTTTTGATAACACTCAAATTACACTCTGAAGAAGTATAACGTGGACATTGTCAATAAAGAACTAAACTAAGGTTGGGGTCGATCCATAGGAAATATGGTCAAGATATATACTAATGCTAGTATTAACGCTTTTAGTTCAACTGTTTCCTAAAGGGGGTTTTAAAGAGAAATAATCAATTGATAATAATGTGAAATGTTGTTTTTATCAAAGTTATTCAATTAACTAGGGAAGTATTCCCCATGACATCTTAAGTAGGTCAGATTATTACACTCGTGATCTATCCCAATATAAGTCTATAGAAATGATAAACTAAGTTCATTCAAATGGCTGATTTTCCCCTATTAGATGACTATACTTAATCTCAAATTAGGTCTCATGAACGATTTCACTTTAACCTTTATTAATAATTCCAAATTAATTTTCTACGACGCAACTCATGTCATTCAATGAAACTTACTTTCAAGGCTTTGTTGTTCTTTTATTTTCCTAATCTCTACTTCTCTTGGTTCAAGCAAGAAGACAATACAGGATAGTATCATGAAATATTAATCATAAAGAAAAGAACAATACAAGCATTTGAATTGGTTTAGAATCACTTTGTGTTAATCCTAGTTTGTTAATCCATCATGATTCTCACAACCCTAATTGTGGAAGGTTTAGCTACTTAAGACTATAAGCAACAAATCAGAATTCATAGAAGAAATCATAATTAAACACTTATAATATTGATGAAATAAAAAACCAATAATCAATTGCACAATTCAACTTTGAAAATCAAGAACACAATGATAAATTCTTCTCATGATTTTCATTTATGTTCTCTACAAGTAATGCTAGGATACTCATGAACACAATTACAATGAAGAAATTATCAGATTCTATTAAGGAAAATAACCTAAAAGTATTTATATAGGATTAATATTACTTAATCTCTTACTATAAAGTAAAAACTTGCTTCATTACATAGCCTGTGTATGAGACACATGAATGGAATGGTGGTGCTCGATGCTAGAGCTTGATCCTGAATCTCCTCTACTTTGATCCATGGGATGTTGATAGCATACCCTGACATAATGCTCTCCCCCAATCCTACTTTATCGGCACTCAAAGTGTTATCATTAGCCGTAGGCACCAACCTATGGCAAACTAGTGTCCAGTAGGCCTTTACAATGAAATTGAGCAAGGCTTTGGTGATATACCAACTGATCTTGGGCATAATTGCATGCCCAGATGCTACTTTATAACTCAAATTAGTCTTGTTTATCTAATTATTTATATACATTCTCATGTGATTTTATGTAAATGTGAATGTATACTAACCAACATGATTAGTCCTTGTTTTTGAAGGTTAATAATACATTTGAGGAACTAATTCATGATTTGGTGAAGTGGATGAATGGAATCAAGAGCAAAATGTGAAAGTCAACAAGAAAAAAATGCAAAATTTGGCCTGTGGTGGAACAACAACGTGTCACGGAGGCAGTGCTCCACGATACACACCGTGTCACGGAGGCAACACTCCGCAATACACACCGTGTCACGGAGGCAGTGCTCTGCGATACACTCCGTGACACGTTGCTTGTTGTTCCGGGAAAAATTTCCACTAGTATAAATAGCACACTTAGGTTTTATTTTAGAATTCTGACTTAGCTGAGCAAGAACGTGGGTTACAGGCAGTTCAGGGGACGAAAATCCTAGGGTTCTTCTCTATCTCTTTCTCCTTTATTTCAATTGTTTGTATGATTTACACTCATTGGATGATGTTTAATTCACAAATGAGTGGCTAAATTCACTTCTTGCTGAGGTTAAGAACATTTGTATTGAAATGTAATTATTGATCAATTGGTTTTTCATCTTGTCTTCCATGGTTGTTCTATTGATTCTTGTTCTGACTGCATTAATGTGTGGCCAATGTTAATGTATATCTAAAAAGTCCGGTTTCACTCGAGAGAGCGAAAAATTGGAAAGTTGTGAATTGATAGGATATGATCTTCTCTTAGTTTGGGAAAATTGAGAATTGATTTACCTTCAGGATAGAGATATACCTGAAAGTCGTATTAGTCAATTAAGGAATCAGTTTTGTATGGCTAGAAGATGAATTTCTTTTTATCACAGAGATGTAGGTGGAAGGTTCATGATTCTTAAGTTGGGTTAAATAAGAGAGTTTTAATCCATAGGCAATAATTCTTGACTAGCAACCGGAGGACAGATTAATCAAATTGTATTGATAATTTATTTCTCTACATGTTCATTTTAGCCTCAGCATGCTCATACTTATAGTTCATACTCAAATTGTATATTCATTTTAGACTTAGTATAAAATTAGGAAACAAAATATCAAAATCTTCTTCACACTGTTGTCTGTAATTTTATTGACACTTGATTAGATTACTACCTTAGTCCAGTCCCTGTGGGATCGATACTTGGCTTACTTGAGCAACTTTATTACTTGTTTGACCATGTGCACTTGCGTGTAGTTGTGAAAAACACCAAACACTGACCACTAGTCATCCAATTTGCATCTTCCTTCTCCTTGGCTATCATACTACCAACCACATCACATGTCATTGCTTCTCTCAGCACTCAACTGTTTTACCCTTTTCAGGGCCTCAATGCAGTGATCAAACTCAACAATGGAGGCTAAAACCTAATAGTTTGACCCATATAGCATTTGGGCAATGACCCACTCTGAAATATCCACCGCTCTCACCCGAACTAGAACACTCTCCACAATAGGTTGATCGCTCACTTTTTTTCGGACTAGGGTCTCGTTCTCCATGGTTACCAAGTAGTTGGCATAGAACTCCTGACCATGTCAGCATTAAAACTGTTAGGGGTTCTTTCCATCCATAAGAAAATCATAAATCTCAAACAACCGCTTAATCTCCTCAACCTTATTTAGTGCAACGATTAAGATCAGCGGCTCCTCCTAAATGCTCCTCCTAGGGTTCAACTTCAATGTGAGGGTGAGGCTCTACTCATAGGTCTCCTGAGAACCTACACACCCCACCTTATTATGCAGCTCTCAATAGGTGGGGTTTGCTCATCATCTTCCTCCTGTGCTTCCTCCTCAGATTTGACTTTGCTTGACCTTTCTTCTGCATTTGAGCCACTACCGGACTCATGGGACTGTTTATCATCTCCTTTATCAAATTGCGTAGCTTCTACTGGAGCGGCTGAGGTGGCTATGGTTTGACACTTGGCCTATGCCCTAGTGGTTTGTGGCTCATCCATATCATCGGTGTCCATATCATACTCCTCCACTTAACCACTAAGGGAGTCTACCTCCTGCTTAGATGCAGAGGCTTCATCCCTCAATGCCCTCTGTGCTGCAATCTCATCTCTAAAATTATTATCCGGAGTATCCTTGTTGTTTTGTCCTTTGCGTGTCATTGTACCTTTGGAGAAGGAATTAGTCCATGTGATATCATAGAATGAAAGAAAGATAGAGTGTTTGCAGTATCTTACTATGGTTTATCAATACGAGTCGTACCAAAGTGGTACAATCTGTGCTAGACTCATATAATCCCTTTTCACAGTTATGACTCAGTGGTACAACTCGTACCAAGGTGGTACAATTCATACTAATGGGCGTTGTATTAACTTTTGAGGATTGTGACTTTTGATGTTTTGGCGATTCCCGGGAGAATCAATCCATGAGGCGTGGCTAAGATTCAAGAAAAAAGGGGCCATTTTCCTGAATCATGGACTGCCTGATGGGGTGCTTCTCCAAAGTTTTTATCGATCCCTTTGTTTAATTAACAAGTCAGTGGCGAATAATTTAGCTGGTAGTTCAATCATGGACTAGGCCTATAGACTTTCAAATGCACTTTTGGACCGAATGACAAAAACCAACTAAGCGTGGCACACCTAGGAAATAGAGGTGTCCCCAAGAATGTCTTCCAACCAAATGACAGTTGAAATGCAGAGAAGAGATAAAGAAAGAGATGAAACGTTGGCAAAGATGGTGACTGAAGTAGAGTTGCTTTTGAAACATGTTATGTGGTCTAAAACCAAAAGTCTTTTAACGCCATTGGGACCCAAGGATGCAACTAATTTGAGGAGGATGTTTCCCATGTTAGATATGATGAGGAAGGCCAATAAATGATGAGCCAAATCGTGGGATCTCGTCCCAAGTACCAAGTTTCCAATAAAGACCATTGGCATCCTCGTGATGGAATTCAAGGTTGGAGAGAAATGGACAATCGATGGAGAAATCATGAACCCGAAAGAGAAAGGCATAGGTACAATCACCAAAATTCATATTGGTACATCCCTCCTCCAAAGGCTGATGTAGTGCCAATTGATCTTAGGCAGATTTATATGCCCAAGTGATACTCAAATGTATCATTTTCGCCTTGTTTGTTGTGCAATGTGTATACATTTTCATGTAATTGGTAATAAAATGTGAATTTATACTAACCAACATGATTAGCATTGTTTTGTAGGTAAAACATGATTTTGAGGAGCAAAAATGCATGTTGGAACAATATCGAAGTTGGACTTGGATGCGAGCACGGAAAAGACATTGGAATGCACAATGTAAAGGGGCTCCGTGATGGAGTCGTTCCACGCTACCATCGCGGAGGCACACTGCATGGAGGACGAATTAATTTGGCAATTTCCAGTGAAGTCTCGCGACAGCTCCGTGGCACGGAGGCAAGCCTCCGCGTTGCATGCCGTGCCACGTTGAGGCTATATTCCCGGACCCTGTATTTCCAGTGAGGGTCCGCGTCCATGCCGTGTCACGGAGGCAGTGCTCCGCGTTGGCCTCCGTGACACGTTGCTTGTTATTCCGGGAAAAATTCCCACTAGTATAAATAGAACACTTAGGCTTATTTTTAATTAATTCAGACTTGGTGGAGCAAGGACGTGGGTTAGAGGTAGTTGAGGGACGAAAAAGCTAAGGGATTTTCTCTCTTCCTTTCTTCTTTCAATCAATTGTATGTATGATTAACACTTGTTTTAGGATGATTAATCCACAAATGAGTGGCTAATTCTCTTCCTTGCTGAGGTTGTGAACAATGGTGATGAATTTTTGATTATTGAATTGTATGGTTTTTCATCTTCTTCTTCTATGTTGTTCTATTAATTCTTGTTTCTACTGCATTAGTGTGTGGCCGACATTAATGTACATCTAAAAAGTCCAATTTCACTCGAAAGAGCACAAAATTGGAAAGTTGTGAATTAATAGGGTATTGTTCTTAACTTGATTTGGAAAAATTGGGTTTTGATGTGCTTTCCTGATAGAAATATACTTGAAAGCCGTATTAGTCAATTTAGGAACCAGAATTGTATTGCTATGTCATAAATTGCATTTGATCACAGAAATGTAGACGGATGGTTTATGATTCTTAAGTGAGATTAAATACGAGAGTTTTAATCTCTTGGCTAATGTTCTTGGCTAGCAACTTGAAGAGAAGAATAACCGAATTATGATGATAATCAAGTTCATTACTTGTTCTTAACCTTGGCATGCTCATATCCATAGTTCCAATTCGCAGTAAATATTTGTTAATAGTTTTAGTATATAATTTATAAACAAAAATTATTTAACTTTTGGTTACGTTGTTGTCAGCATAATTAGAAGTAAGCTAGAATATAGTATACTTAAGCAATTTTACTTATCCAGAGTCTCCTTGGTTCGATACTTGGCTTACTTAGCCACTTTATTACTTGTTTGACCACGTGCACTTGCGTGTCGGTTTTAAACCCCTACCACAGCACCCGAACAAGTTTTTGGCGCCGTTGCCGGGGAGACTAGGCAATTGGTGAAATTGTGTTAAGTGTAAATTTACTGTATTTTTGTTTTATTTTCTTAAGTGTTGACAACTTGGTCTTAGCCTGTATTTTGTAGACTTGATTTATGTGAACACTGGCAAAGGACAAGGAGCTGGTGGAATCTTATACAGAGCCTGAATGTGAATTTCATAGTAAACGCAGAGAAGTTCTACAAAAGAAGCTGCAGTTGCTCAGACAGACTATAATGGAGCAACAAAATCCACAGGTTGTGAGGGCAGTGTTAGTGCCCGATGAAGCAGCAACAAGGCCGGTTCGCGAGGTGGCAATCCCACATGCCAACAATGTACATTCAAGTATCCGCAAACCAGAGCCTGGAGGGAGATTTGAATTAAAGCAGAATATGGTGCAACTTTTGCACACAAGCGGGCAATTTACCGGTCTCCCTCATGAAGACCCACAACAACATCTCCAGAACTTTTTGGAGATAAGTGACACTTATATACCCACTGGAGTGTCACCTGATTATGTTCGGCTCACCCTATTTCCGTTTTCCTTACTTGGTGAAGCCAAGAGGTGGTTAAAAGCTGAACCACCAAATTCTATATCAACGTGGGATGATCTAGCACGAAAGTTCTTGATAAGATTTTTTCCCTCTGGTAAAACAGGCAGACTTAGAAGTCAAATTCTAAGTTTCAAACAGAGGGAGAGAGAAAATTTATATCAAGCCTGGGAAAGATTTAAATCCATGTTGCGGGACTGTCCTCATCATCATCAGTCCAAGGAGGTGTTGGTACACACATTTATTGAGGGTTTGGAACCCCATACTAAAATTTTGTTTGACTTAGCAGCTGGAGGGAAAGCGCTGGAAAAGACCTATGAGGAGCTGTACACTTTGCTCAACCAGATTTCACAGGGCAATCCAGAATGGAATGCAGATTCATCTCGAGGTGGAGCAAGGAAAGAAGCAGGAGTGCTTGAAGTTGATGGATTTACAGCTATCGCTGCACAGATAGCTGCCTTGCAGAACCAGTTGAACAACCACTTCAGCAATATGAATTTGAACCAGCCTTCAGCTTCAGTCAATGCGGTCCAGCAAATGTGGTGTGAAGTGTGTGGTAGCAGTGAGCATTCAGCTGAGTGCTGTGGAGCAAACCCAGATTTTGTTAACTTTGTGGGCAATGTACAAAGAAATCAGCAGCAGTTTGGTAGTGGCTACAACTCAAATTGGAGGAACCATCCAAATTTTTCGTAGGGTAGCAACAACCAACAAGGCCAAAGTTCGGGTAAGGGTATGCACTGGAATCAAGGAGGGCAACAGAACTACCAATCTCAATTTAGAAATCACAATGCCCCTCCTCCACCACCATCACCGAGCATTGAGGAGATGTTCAAGACCATGATCGCTAATCAGGCGCAATTGCAGGCTGACTATGTTAAATTGGCAGCCGAAGTGAAGAATAATCAATTAGCGACCAATGCTCTTGAGTATCAATTTGGGAAATTTGCTAGTGCCCAAAACACAAGGCCCAGAGGAGGACTGCCTAGCGACACGGATCCTAATCCGAAGCAGGTAAATGCAGTGACCACAAGGAGTGGTTTGCAGCTGAAGGAGGTGGAATCGGAGAGACCGCCTCAAAAGTCAGGAGCAGCAGATGTTGAGGGAGAGCAACTTGCGGATAAGGGGAAGACCAAAGAAGCTGAATCAGAAAGGCCTCCACCCCCGTTCCCTCAACGACTCAAGAAACACAAGGAGGAGGCATGTTTCAAGAAATTTATGGAGGTGCTTAAATAGGTACATGTTAATTTACCTCTTGTTGATGTCTTGCAGGGAGTGCCAAAATATGCTAAATATATTAAAGACATCGTGGCCAACAAAAGTCATCTGACTGAGTATGCCACGGTAGCTTTGACAGAGGAATTCACTTCCCGAATCCAAAATAGACTGCCTACGAAGCTAAAAGACCCTGGAAGTTTTACTATCCAGCTTACAATTGGGCAGAGTATCTGAGCTCGTGGATTGTGCGACTTGGGGGCGAGCATAAATCTGATGCCATCTTCGGTATTCAGAAAGTTGGGTCTAGGGAGTCCTAGACCTACAACCGTAATCTTGCAGCTAGCAGACAGATCCTTAGCTAGGCCGGATGGCATTGTTGAGGATGTGCTTGTGCAAGTGGGATCCCTCATTTTTCCGGTCGATTTTATTATTCTGGATTTTGAACCAGATGCCGAAGTCCCATTTATTTTGTGACGACCCTTTTTGGCAACCGAAAAAGCATTAATTGACGTGGCTGCGGGTCAACTTACAATGCGAGCACATGACAAGGTAGAAGTGTTCGATGTGTACAAAGCACCCAAGCTCCCGATGGTAAATGAAGAACTCTCGGTGATCAATGTAATTGATCATGGGAATGCTAAGCACATGAATGATTCCCGAGAGTTGATAGGAAGACCACCAGACAAAGGTGAGCACTACTGGGGGGAGGACAAGGATCGTGAAAAATCATCCATCACCCTAGTGGATAAATGAGCATAAAGGACGTCGAGCTGCGACGGTAAACCAGGCGCTGCACGGGAGGCAACCCGTGAAATTTTTTTTTTTCTCTTTTGTTTAGTAAAGTGTAAATAGTTTTTATTTTAATTTTTCTTTTTCTTGATTTAGTACAAATTTTTCGTTTTAGTTAGTATTTTTCATTTTAGTTAGGGAAATCTATTAATCTAACCAATTTTGTTTAGTAAGGTGATTTTCAGGTCAACCAGAAAAAATTGTGCATGGAATCGGGAAGGAAAAGGCAAGGTATGAAAAAATGAATAAAATGAAGAGACAGTGCACTGGGGCGTTAGCTCTGTGTCACGGAGGAATGACTTCCGCGTTATCCTCTGTGACACATTGAGGTTAAATCTGGATTTTTTAAAAATTCCAGTGAGCCATCGCGTTAGCTCCGTGTCACGGAGGAGGGGCTCCGCGTTACTCTCCGTGACACGTTGCCCTATATTTTATGACGGGTCACACCGGGTTGCTGGGTGACCCGCGTATTTCTTTCATTTTAAACCCCAAATTTTGCCCTTTTTCCCCATTTCCTCTCTTCTCCGCGACCAAACACCTAAGTTCCCTCTCCCGACCAACGTGCCACGCTACTAAGCAAACAATTTGTCAAGTTTCTTCGGTTATTCAACGTAAAGGTATGTTTTCCTCGTTTCTCTCAAGTTTTTGGCGATTTTAGTTGAATTTGAGCATGGGAGGTGAAATAAATCACCCTAATTAGCAATTTAGCATAAAATTGAATTATTCTTTGATTGATAAATGTTCGGAATGTTGTAATTAGCGTTTGAACTTGTCGATTGCGTGAATGATTCGAATTTGATTGTAAAATTGATTTCTAGGGCTGGGGTTGTTAAAATCGAATTGGGTAACTTGGTAGATTGGTGAATTATATGTCGGGGTGTGTTTGTGAATTGAGATAGTCGTTGTAAATATTGTTTGGAGGTAATAGACGACGAATTCTCGGGTTTTGGGAAAATGTAAAAATTGTTCAAATTGGTTTGGTTATTTGGATTCGTATGTATATAGAATTTTTGTCGTTGTTTTTGTTTGTTGTCTTCGTTGCTAAGTGCGATGGTTGAATTGCTAGCGATGGTAGGATTGGGATTAGCTGTATGAAGTCTGAGTAGTACGCTAAAAGTTATACTGTCGAAAATTTTTTGTGAATGCACTAAGCATAAATTGTATAGTTGTTTGTGTTTAGGTTGTAAATAAAGTAATCCTTGCCATAGTATCGTAAAAGTAGCTAAGGACTAAGTGTGGGGTAAACTTAGTTTAACCCGACCTTAGCCGAAGTTAACATGTATTTAGCTTGACATGGTGCTTGTTTATTTGTATTGACAGGTACAATGGCAAGTAGGCAGGATAAGGGTAAAGGTGCATCTACTTCAGGCACCGGGAGAAAATGACTGAGACTGGGCACTGCAGTCCCAGCTGCACCAGCTGTTCCGCGCGGCCAACGCCGCCAATACGGAATGAGGTGGGTGACCGATGTAGGGAAGAAGTGGTACGCTAAACATAAGGAGAATAAGTACTTCACTGAGGAGCATATTGCACGGGAACCACTAGCACAGGAGTTCCCCCGTATTGTGCAAAGAATCGAGGCAGCTGGGCTCAGCTTCATATTTCAAGAGCCCAAGGAGTGCAACCTACATTTAGTCCGGGAGTTCTATGCAAATTGGAACTCGGCCATCAGAAGCCATACAATAAAAATCAGAGGGCAGATTGTCACTCTGGAACCCCAGAAATTAAATGCCATCATTGGAGCGCGGGACACAGACGCCCACGTTCTTCGCCAGCTGAACATCACCCTACCATACGCCGATATTAGACGCACTTTGTGTGGGGCTCGATCCACAGCCCGATGGAGCAGACATAAGGAGAGGGGTTACCATCAGACTCTGCCGTATTCTCAAATGAACAGGGAAGCAAGAATTTGGCTGAAAATAGTTTGTTCGTGCCTGATCCCGGGGGTGCACGTGACGGATGTGACCCGGGACCGTTTGTGCCTGGTGTATGCCCTGATGAAAGGGCTAGAGATTAATGTTGGGGTGGTCATCATATCCGCCATGAAGAGAGCCCGACTACACCAGGGCCACAGGTATGGGTTCGGCGGACTCATCACCACCTTTCTCCGGGGCCTCGACGTCGAGGAAGAGGCTTTGGACTACATCCCGCAGTTGGAGCGGAGGGCCCTTGATGTGACCAAAACCAAGGCCCCCGACACCACACACGGGCCAGTGCTGACACTGGGCGAGCGACATGCTCGTGACGATCAGTACATGGCACGGATGTTTGGTATGCAAATGCTTCAGCTCCGGATTGGTGGGAGACCAGCCCCGGAGGATGAGGTATGGTAGCTGGAGCTGGATTACCCATTTGGCGAGAACACCAGAGCTTTGTGCCGAGTAGGGCCGGCCTTCGTTGAGCCCACTGACGATGATGTCCCCACGGACGAGGAGACACGTCAGGAGGACTCCGATGTGGAGTCCGATGACGACGATGGAGGTGACTCGGACATGGGCGATGAGGCAGCAGCACCGGATGAAGAAGTCGAATATTTCAACTGATAAGGGAGTTCCACCACCCGAAATTTTTGTGATTTTTAATTTTTGTGAACACTGGGGACAGTGTTCGAATTAAGTGTGGGGTGGGGAGTAGCTAGGTGCTGGGGCTGGGCTGATTTGCTGTATGTTCTTCCTTTGTTTTGTATGTATGTTTATGTTTCCCTGTGGTTGTGAGTGCAAACTGATTTGTATTTGTATCTGTACATGTTTTTGTTGTAATTGATGTATGTTGTGAAAGGTTGTGGTTGCCAGTGTAAATATTTTGTAAATTTTGTAAATATTTTTTTCTATCGAATTGATCGATATTTTTAAAATTTTTGCGAAAATATTTTGTACATAGTAAAATATTTTGTAAATATTTTTCCATCGAAATCATCGATGTTTGCAAAAAATTTTCAATTTTTATTTTTGGGTTTCTCGGAGTTTGTTTTCGGTTCTTTTACCGAGAATAGTCCCATTGAACCGATGTCATAGTTAGTGACTGTTCCCTATGATGGATGGATGACGACCGTCTTAAGGGAAATGTAGTCGGTAGGAGTAGTGATTTTAATTTATTTTAAGTTTTTCTTTGGTGGATTGCATGATTGAACCTGTAGTTACTATATGGTTGTGAATTTCGGTTGCGTGTTGTAACTGATATTCAAAATGTAAAAGTGATTCGTTTGAAAGCATGCAATTTTGTAAATATGTTGAGTTACCTAAGCTGTAGAATTCGATTCGGTGTGATTGAGGCTTAATTTTTGAATTCATGTAATTGGCTAATTAAAGAGTCTGTGAATGCATCTTGAATCGAGCATGTGCATAAAGTGTGAAGTGAGGTATTGTTATTCCATGCTATTGTGAAGTGTCTAGAACTTGCCTGGTGTGTGTACAAAACGAAATGAAGGAAGTGTAGTGTTGGAAAGGATGTAGGCATTTCTTTGTTTTAACCGAGAGTTTCTATATTTTTTTCTTGTCATACTCTACCTTTTTATGTGACTGTATACCCTAGTCAGCCCGTTGAGCCTTTAGCCGATTATTTCTTTCTTTTGTACAAAATTGTATAAACTAAGCTTTATTCTTTCTTTTCATTAGCCGAAAAGTCTATACAAAACTCTTAAGCGCTTAAGAAAAGAAAAATTTTCCCGAAGTGTCAAAGAGTGAGAAGAGTGGAAAGAAAAGAAAAGCAGAGTGAGGAAAGAAAAGAAAAGGTTGAAGAGGCACTTGTTATAATGAAATGATAATGAAGGTGCATGAAAAACCTTTGTGTCATGTCAAGTGTGTTGGATGAAATGGGCCATACGAAAGTAAAGAAGCATGAATGGGATGAGAGGAAAAAGAAAAGAGAGAAACAATGTTCATGAGTTTAGGGGAATGTGTTGAAAAGGCGCTTAAGGATGCTAGTGACGATTATTGGCTAATCCAATATATAATAGTTCCATAGCTTTCATTACAACCCATTAAAGTCCTACTTGATCTTACATTGCATTTCTTTATATTAGTAGAGTAATACACTAAGGGCAAGCCTATAGGTCATGACATGATGCATGTGAATTCTTTTGGGAGAGAGAGTGAAATTAATTTCTACATGCCCCTACTTGAATGTTTGTGTGTTGCATGAACAAAAAGGGGGAAGATTCTCTTGAGTTGTGAGGGCACATGCTTGATGAAAGATTGATCTTCGTGTCGGATATCTTGATTAGCTGATTTGCATGAGTTTGCCGATATCGAGAGTCGATTCTTAAAGCCTAGGAAGTCTTGATGTATTAAAGGTCATGTTATACCCCGTAGAATTCCTGGCACCTAGACGACCTATTCGCACGTTGGTTAAGCATATTAGAAGGCCATACATGCTAGAGAAAGGCTGGGAAAAAGATCGGACAAGAAACCCGTCGAACCATCGCGGGAGGAGCCGAGGCAGAGCCCCTCCGCGATGGCAGCGTGTCACGGAGGTGAGGCCTCCGCGATGGCTCCGTGACACGTTGCCCAGGTTCAGGCTCAAGTATATAAAGCCCACTTCGGGTTTAAATCATTTAATCCTTAAGAAATTTCCAGGAAACAGAGAGAAAAGTCAGAGAAGGAGGAAGAACGAAGAAAATTAAATAATTTTCGTCCGATTACGCAGCCAAATGCTGCCCAAACTCAAATTAATCCCAGATATCGAAGTATTTAGCAGCAGAGAGCCTTCCTACGGATTCAGTTTCGTAAAATACGGCCGACGAATCGTCGAGCCACCGAGCTAAGGTAAGTGGAATTGCTCTAAATTAGTGTCTATGTGTTCCTAGATGAGAAGTGAATATTTCTCCCTTCTGGGCCGCTGAAAAATAGCGAGTTTTCGGTCGTCTTTCGATAAGCCTAAGTTTAGGCTATAAACTATATCGAAAGTAACGTTGCTCTTCACAATAAAGCTGTATTTAGTATTAATTGACGTATTTATGAATGCAGTTGGGAGAAAATAGTTGAAGTACCGACCGAGTCTCGTCCGACGGACGAATAGTTCAAAGATAACGTATGTAAAGTTAGTTTCCTCGGCAAGTTAAGTAATATTGAGACAGTGTAGTAATGTACAGACCAGTAGAATGTTCAGAAGTCGAGTGTTACGTTATTATGAATGTTGGTACAATATGAGAAGCATTGAGTTGTAACATGTATGAAACCCATTAGTACGATATAGATTCTAACGTAAGTGTTAGAGATTGCCCAGCATGCTCAGTATGTGATGTAATACGAAATGTTAAGATATTGTTGTATTCAGTTGAAATCTCGCAATGCAATATCCGTAAAGTACTTTAGACACAGAATAGCAGGCTAAAATGTAGTCTAGAAAGCATGCTAGGAATAGGAAATCATGTTAATACAGAAACTTAGTAAACAGTATAGTTTTCAGCAGAAACACTATCTTGTATGGCCTTTGCCCCAGTACAGTTTAGCAGGAGACTATATTTATATATATATATATATATTTACCAGCCTCAGCATGTATCAAATACGTACAGATTACTATTATTATTAGTTCAGCATGTAATATACGCGATACCTTATCCCTATTAGCCTCAGCATGTGAGATACACAGACAGTATTACTAGTTGAGACTGTTGTATTGTTTGGGGTTGGACTACCTAGCATCCACGACCGCCCAGGGTTAATAGCTGTATCGACTCGTCCGCCAGAGGACGAGGATACGTCACTGTACGGAGTGGTATGCCGTCCCGCAAGGGGACGAAGATGGGATGCCAGTTTCCCCATATTTTGCCTTGGTCGGCTTTTATACACCCCCGTCGAGCGGATACGCCCGGGTGTTGATTCAGGAGTCCTTCGGAATCAGGTACAGTTATAGTTAGGGGCTCAGCGAGCCCAAGTGCATACCCAGGGGACCGGCGGGATGCTTACAGCCATTATAGGAGATGGGATGACCGGGGTAGGGGTGTAGATTCTGTGCTGGTTGTACCTCCCGGCTTATGGGGGCCGGGTAAGGTTTGTGTGTGCCATGTTATGCTATTTCATGTTATGCCATGTTATGTTAGACACAAGTAGATCAGCAGTAGAGGGATACGTGTCTAGGTATGACTTCTATTTCTTTCCAGTGTAAATGAGAAAACGTATGACTTGCAGTATCAGGCAGTTAATCTAATCCCTCCTACTTCAGTTTATCAGTTACTTTGTTGTTTCCAGACTTTGCTTTCAGTTATTGCTTTACATACTCAGTACCAGCGGTACTGACGCCTGGTGGGGCACTGCATTACTTACCTGCAGGTACGCATAGACGAGCAGGCAATACTACGTGACTTCCTATCAACGGTCGAGTGTTCAGCTCCTGTCCTCCGGAGGCTGAATTTCAGAGGTGTATTTCAGTTCCTTTTTGTTGTATAGTACGGGTAGGTCGGGGCCCTGTCCCGATCAGTTCTATTGCTATTCCTAGAGGCTTGCAGTCTGTATATATTCCCTGTGGTCAGATGAGCCGGTCGTGTGAGGCCGTGCAGTTGTATAGCTGTTAGTATTCCTTCTTTCTTTTATGTTGGCCATGTGGGGCCGTAGTTTGCCAGTAGTGGTGACCTTGCCGGTCACGTAGCTTTTAGTACTTCATGATTGAGTTGCAGATGACTAGACAGCATGGTGGCCTTATCGGCCCGCATAGGTTTCCCTGAGTTGATATGTTTCTGGTCAGCCGTTAGTATAGGTACAGGAGGCTATAGGCCAATGGGCCGGGGGCTGTGTTTACAGCCGTTATATAGCCCTTTGTTTCCAGAAATATGAGTTAGAGCCAGCCAGGCACCAGAGGTGCCCAGGCTTAGCAGTCTAGCAGTTCAGGTCCCAGTAGGGCACCAGGTGCCAGTCATACCCCCCAAGGCGGGGTGTGACAAACTTGGTATCAGAGCAGGTCGTATCCCAGGGAGTCTGCAAGCCGTGCTAAGTATAGTCCTGTCCATGGATTTGTTGTGCACCACATACTATGGGTAGGAGGCTGCAAGGCATGATAGGATGGTTGTCTTTTATTCTTATTCAGTCGTGCTGTAGAGCGGTACAGTATAGGGTTGAGTCCTTGAAAGCTTACTATATTCTTTGGTTACAGATAATGTCAGACCAGCGACATCCTATCACGGGTCGGAGCTTAGATGTTGCAGCAGGGGAAGGCACCAGCAGGATGCCTCCCCCTCGTCTAGAAACAGCCCGGTCAGAGGGCACCACAGAGGCATCGTCCCAGCCTTCTCAGCAGTCTCCACCACATCAGGAGCCGCTTGGGGCGACACTACCTTCAGCAGTCCCTATACCGACACCCTCCGACCAGGAGGTTAGGAGTGCTGTGGTTATGTTAGCACAGATGATGGCTGCTCAGCGTCAGCCAATACCGTCTACAGTTGCAGAATTATCAGGAGGACCCGGTAGTTCGAGAGTCCGAGAGTTCTTAGCTTTGAATCCCCCACAGTTTACAGGTTCGGACCGGACAGAGGACCCTCAAGATTTTCTGGATCAAATGCAGAGGATCTTCAGGGTTATGCATGCCACGCCTACCGAATCAGTTGAATTGGCAGCATTCCGATTATGAGATATTGTGGTGTTATGGTACGAAAGCTGGGAGAGGTCCCGATGGAGAGATGTTTCCCCTCCCACCTGGTCCAGCTTTTTAGGAGCCTTCCTGGATCACTATTTTCCGCGGGAGATTCGACAGGCCCGGGTAGACCAGTTCCTACATTTAGAGCAGAGGGCCATGAGTGTTCGGGAATATTCCTTGCGGTTTGATTCTTTGGCTCGATACGCACCGGCCTTTGTTGATACCATGGCATCCAGGGTGCACCATTTCATCATGGGGTTGAATCCAGAATATGTTGAGACTTGTATTATAGCCACCCTACGAGAGGACATGGACATAGCTCGAGTTTAGGCATTTGCCCAAAATATTGAGGGTATCAGACAGCGACAACGGGAGATCAGAAGGGTCGGTCAGGAGCAGCGTCGCCGGGACAGGCCAGTTGAGTTACAGAGAGAGGCCCGGGGAGGACCCAGGCCACGATTGTCCGACAGGCCGCCCAGGCCCCCGCCTCAGCCACAGTCGCAGGGGGGCAGATTCAGCCGCAGGGGGCATCCAAAGACTGGGAGAGGCTCGCAGGTGGCAGATTCATCATTACAGAGGAGGGCAGAGCAGAGCAGGTATATCCTACCACTTTGCCCTATATGCAGTCGACGCCATCCTAGAACATGCAGATATGGCTCCACCGCATGTTATATTTGTGGCCAAGAAGGCCATTTGATGAAAGATTGCCCAGCCAGAGGTCGAGAGGACCGCGATAGACAAGATAGGGCATCAGCAGGGTCACGAGCCACAGCATCCTCGACTGGGCGCAGGCCCTTAGTTTCAGCAGGCAGGGGTCGGGGCAGATCAGGGGCCTCCAGTACACGTGCTGGCCCAAGCCGCACATATGCCTTACAAGGGAGGCAAGATTCAGAAGCGTCGCTTGATGTTGTGACAGGTATGCTAACTATCTGCTCACACCCTGCTTATGTGTTAATTGATCTAGGGTCTACTTTGTCCTATATTACTCCATTTATGGCACGGAAGTTTAGTATTGTACCAGAATCCTTACAGCAGCCCTTCTTAGTATCTACGCCTGTCGGTGACTCCATCAAAGCTAGCCGAATCTACCGCGGGTGTACAGTAGAGATTGCTGACCGTCAGACCACAGTAGATCTGGTCGAGTTAGAAATGATAGACTTTGATGCCATAATGGGTATGGACTGGTTAGTGCCATGCTTTGCCAATGTTGAATATTGGACCAAGACGGTCCGATTCCACTTCCCAGGAGAAGCAGTACGGGAGTGGAAGGGCAGCACCGCTACGCCAAAAGGTAGGTTTATTTCCTACCTTCAGGCGAGAAAGTTGATATCTAAGGGGTGTATTTATCATCTGGTCAGAGTTCAGGATATCCAAGCAGAATCTCCGACACTCCAGTCTGTCCCAGTGGTGAATGAATTCCCAGATGTATTTCCTGATGAGTTACCTGGTATTCCCCCAGAAAGGGAAATAGATTTTGCTATCGACTTGTTACCAGGCACTCGGCCAATATCAATACCTCCCTATCGTATGGCTCCTGCAGAACTCAGAGAATTAAAGGAGCAGTTGAAAGACCTGTTAGATAAAGGTTTTATCAGGCCGAGTACTTCACCGTGGGGTGCGCCAGTCTTGTCTGTGAGAAAGAAAGATGGCTCGCTCCGAATGTGCATAGACTATCGGCAGCTCAATAAAGTTACAGTAAAGAACAAGTACCCGCTTCCCAGAATTGATGACTTATTTGATCAGTTGCAGGGAGCCAGATACTTTTCTAAGATTGACTTGCGGTCCGGATATCACCAGGTCCGAGTACGTGAGAGAGATATTCCTAAGACAACGTTTAGGACCCGATATGGACATTTTGAATTTCTAGTTATGTCCTTCGGGTTAACGAACGCCCCAGCAGTCTTTATGGACCTGATGAACAATATTATCAGACCTTTCCTGGACTTGTTCGTGATAGTATTCATTGATCATATTCTTGTGTATTCTCGCTCTGAAGCTGATCACCGGACTCATTTGCGGACAGTGCTCCAGATTCTCAGGGACCGCCATTTGTATGCTAAATTCTCGAAGTGTGAATTCTGGCTTAACTCAGTGGTCTTTTTAGGGCATATTGTTTCAGATGCTGGTATACAGGTAGACAAGCAGAAGATAGAAGCAGTTAAGTCATGGCCTAGGCCTACCACTCCGACGGAAGTTCGTAGCTTTCTGGGATTAGCAGGGTATTACAGAAGGTTTGTTGAAGGGTTCTCAACCATTGCAGCACCTCTAACTAAATTGACACAGAAAGCAGCAAAGTTTCAATGGACCGAGACATGCGAGCAGAGCTTCCAGGAATTGAAAGACAGATTAACCTCCGCTCCAGTGTTGGCATTACCGGAAGGCACGGAAGGTTATTCAGTTTATTGTGACGCGTCAGGTGTCGAGTTAGGTTGTGTGTTGATGCAGCATGGTAGAGTAATTGCATATGCTTCCAGACAGCTGAGGAAACACGAAAAGAATTACCCTACCCATGACCTGGAATTGGCCGCAGTAATTCATGCCTTGAAGATGTGGAGGCATTACCTGTACGGAGTCCATGTTGATATTTACACAGATCATAAGAGCCTATAGTACATTTTCTCAGAGGGAGTAGAATCTGCGGCAACGCCGCTGGTTGGAGCTGTTAAAAGACTATGATGTGAATATTCTATACCACCCCGGAAAAGCTAATGTTGTAGCAGATGCCCTGAGCCGTAAGTCAATGGGGAGTTTAGCGTATTTGCGACCTGAGAAGCAGAAGTTAGCCAAAGAAATTCATCAGTTAGCTGGTCTAGCCGTTCGAGTAATGGAAACAGAAAATAATGGAGCAGTAATTCAGAATTCTGTGGGGTCATCATTAGTTACAGAGGTAAAAGAACGACAGTACGAGGATCCCGATTTATTCCAGCTTAGAAATAGAATTCAGAAAGGTAAGGAGCCAGATTTTCAGATAACCGAGGATGATGTGCTATGTTGTAAGGGCCGCCTCTGTGTCCCGAATGTTTCAGGGCTTCGCGGACGAATCATGCATGAGGTACATTATGCTCGCTATTCCCTTCATCCAGGAGCGACTAAAATGTACCACGACATCAGAGACATCTACTGGTGGCCAGGTATGAAAGCTGAGGTAGCTGAATTTGTATCTAGATGTTCTAATTGTCAGCAGGTGAAAGCAGAGCACCAGAAACTGGGTGGTTTGACGCAAGAGATACCGGTACCTATGTGGAAATGGGAAGCGATAAACATGGATTTTGTAACAGGGTTACCCCGTACTAGACGTAGAAATGATTCCGTTTGGGTAATAGTTGACAGGCTGACAAAATCAGCTCATTTCCTACCAGTGAGGGCTACCTTCTCAGCTGAGGATTATGCTGAATTGTATATCAGAGAAATAGTTAGATTGCATGGAGTGCCAGTATCTATCATTTCAGATAGGGGAGCACAATTTACAACTAGATTCTGGCAGTCGTTTCAGAAAGGTTTGGGAACGCAGATTAACTTGAGCACAGCATTCCATCCTCAGACAGATGGGCAGGCTGAACGTACAATTCAGACGCTCGAGGATATGCTACGAGCGTGTGTGTTAGATTCTGGAGGTAGCTAGGATGAACACCTCTCGTTAATTGAATTTGCTTATAATAACAGCTACCATTCAGCTATTCAGATGGCGCCTTTCGAGGCATTATACGGGCGAAAATGTAGATCGCCGGTGGGCTGGTTTGAAATAGGAGAATCAGCATTAGTTGGCCCAGACATTGTTCGGAAGTCCGAGGAAAAGATAAAGCTTATCCAGAACGTTTACTGACCGCTCAGAGCCGCCAGAAGTCTTATGCAGATAGGCGGCGCAGAAATCTAGAATTTTCGGTAAATGACTGGGTATATTTGAAAGTGTCCCCGATGAAAGGAGTAATGAGGTTTGGCAAGAAAGGCAAGCTTAGCCCAAGATTCATTGGGCCATACCAGATTCGGCGAAGAATAGGCCGAGTTGCATACGAGTTAAACTTGCCTCCAGAGTTAGCATCTGTTCATCCAGTATTCCATGTTTCTATGTTAAGGAAGTTTGTAGGGGACCCTTCTACAGTAACTCCAGTTCAGGATGTTCAGGTTACAGAAGAGTTAGCTTATGAAGAGATTCCCATAGCCATTTTAGACAGACAGATTCGCAGACTGAGAACTAAAGATGTTGCATCTGTCAAAGTATTGTGGCATAACAGAAATCGGGAGGAAATGACGTGGGAGGCTGAAGAAGATATGAAAACCAGATACCCTCACCTATTTCAGGCCTAATCAGGCGACAGGTATGTATGCCGTACCTTATGGTTGTATGTTGTAAATGATAAAGAAAGATTGATATCTAGTTATTCAGTGGATCTTAGAGTGTTGTGTGCAGTGCCTGCGTTGGACTTTTCTGCATTTCAGGTTTTTGCTATAGTCCATATTACAGGGGAAACTCTGCCGAAATTTTTCTAGAAAGTAAAATAAGTAGTCCTCTAGATAACAGTGTACATTCGAGGACGAATGTTCTTAAGGGGGGGAGAATGTTATACCCATAGAATTCCCGGCACCTAGACGACCTATTCGCACGTTAGTTAAGCATATTAGAAGGCCATACGTGCTAGAGAAAGGCCGGGAAAAAGATCGGACAAGAAACCCGTCGAACCATCACGGGAGGAGCTGAGGCAGAGCCCCTCCGCGATGGCAGCGTGTCACGGAGGTGAGGCCTCTGCGATGGCTCCGTGACACGTTGCCCAGGTTCAGGCTCAAGTATATAAAGCCCACTTCGGGTTTAAATAATTTAATCCTTAAGAAATTTCCAGGAAACAGAGAGAAAAGTCAGAGAAGGAGGAAGAACGAAGAAAATTAAATAATTTTCGTCCGATTACGCTGCCAAACGCTGCCCAAACTCAAATTAATCCTAGATACCGAGGTATTTAGCAGCAGAGAGCATTCCTACGGATTCAGTTTGGTAAAATACGGCTGACGAATCGTCGAGCCACCGAGCTAAGGTAAATGGAATTGCTCTAAATTAGTGTCTATGTGTTCCTAGCTGAGAAGTGAATATTTCTCCCTTCTGGGCCGCTGAAAAATAGCGAGTTTTCGACCGTCTTTCGATAAGCCTAAGTTTAGGCTATAAACTATATCGAAAGTAACGTTGCTCTTCACAATAAAGCTGTATTTAGTATTAATTGACGTATTTATGAATGCAGTTGGGAGAAAATAGTTGAAGTACCAGCAGCGTCTCGTCCGACGGACGAATAGTTCAAAGATAAGGTATGTAAAGTTAGTTTCCTCGGCAAGTTAAGTAATATTGAGACAGTGTAGTAATGTACAGACCAGTAGAATGTTCAGAAGTCGAGTGTTACGTTATTATGAATGTTGGTACAATATGAGAAGCATTGAGTTGTAACATGTATGAAACCCATTAGTATGATATAGATTCTAACGTAAGTGTTAGAGATTGCCCAGCATGCTCAGTATGTGATGTAATACGAAATGTTAAGATATTGTTGTATTCAGTTGAAATCTCGCAATGCAATATCCGTAAAGTACTTTAGACACAGAATAGCAAGCTAAAATGGAGTCTAGAAAGCATGCTAGGAATAGGAAATCATGTTAATACAGAAACTTAGTAAACAGTATAGTTTTCAGCAGAAACACTATCTTGTATGGCCTTTGCCCCAGTACAGTTTAGCAGGAGACTATATATATATATATATATATATATATATATATATATATATATATATATTTACCAGCCTCAGCACGTATCAAATACGTACAGATTACTATTATTATTAGTTCAGCATGTAATATACGTGATACCTTACCCCTATTAGCCTCAGCATGTGAGATACACAGACAGTATTACTAGTTGAGACCGTTATATTGTTTGGGGTTGGACTACCTAGCATCCACGACCGCCAAGGGTTAATAGCTGTATCGACTCATCCGCCAGAGGACGAGGATACGTCACCCTACGGAGTGGTATGCCGTCCTGCAAGGGGACGAAGATGGGATGCCAGTTTCCCCATATTTTGCCTTGGTCGGCTTTTATACACCCCCGTCGAGCGGATACGCCCGGGTGTTGATTCAGGAGTCCTTCGGACTCAGGTACAGTTATAGTCAGGGGCTCAGCGAGCCCAAGTGCATACCCAGGGGACCGGCGGGATGCTTACAGCCATTATAGGAGATGGATGACCGGGGTAGGGGTGTAGATTCTGTGCTGGTTGTATCTCCCGGCTTATGGGGGCCGGGTAAGGTTTGTGTGTGCCATGTTATGCTATTTCATGTTATGCCATGTTATGTCAGACACAAGTAGATCAACAGTAGAGGGATACGTCTCCAGGTATGACTTCTATTTCTTTCCAGTGTAAATGAGAAAAGGTATGACTTACAGTATCAGGCAGTTAATCTAATCCCTCCTACTTCAGTTTATCAGTTACTTTGTTGTTTCCAGACTTTGCTTTTAGTTATTGCTTTACATACTCAGTACCAGCGGTACTGACGCCCAGTGGAGCGCTGCATTACTTGCCTGCAGGTACGCATAGACGAGCAGGCGATACTACGTGACTTCCTGTCAGTGGTCGAGTGTTCAGCTCCTGTCCTCCGGAGGCTGAATTTCAGAGGTGTATTTCAGTTCCTTTTTATTGTATAGTACGGGTAGGTCGGGGCCCTGTCCCAATCAGTTCTATTGCTATTCCTAGAGGCTTGCAGTCTATATATATTCCCTGTTGTTAGATGAGCCGGTCGTGTGAGGCCGTGCAGTTGTATAGCTGTTAGTATTCCTTCTTTCTTTTATGTTGGCTGTGTGGGGCCGTAGTTTGCCAGTAGTGGTGACCTTTCCGGTCACGTAGCTTTTAGTACTTCATGATTGAGTTGCAGATGACTAGACAGCATGGTGGCCTTGTCGGCCCGCATAGGTTTCCCTGAGTTGATATATTTCTGGTCAGCCGTTAGTACAGGTACAGGAGGCTATAGGCCAATGGGCCGGGGGCTGTGTTTACAGCCGTTATATAGCCCTTTGTTTCCAGAAATATGAGTTAGAGCCAGCCAGGCACCAGAGGTGCCCAGGCTTAGCAGTCTAGCAGTTCAGGTCCCAGTAGGGCACCAGGTGCCAGTCATACCCCCCAAGGCGGGGTGTGACAGGTCATTGCATTGTTAAGACCATGCATGTTTTCTTGATGATTTGCAAAAATTGAATAATCGGTATGACCGTAGCATAAATTGTCGCACCATAGTGGCAAAGGTTGGGATGTAATTTGCATGAGTTGTGTATGTGTTGTTCGAGGACGAACAAGGATTTAAGTGTGGGGTAAGTGATCTTGGGCAGATTTATATGCCCAAGTGATACTCAAATGTATCATTTTCGCCTTGTTGTGCAATGTGTATACATTTTCATGTAATTGGTAATAAAATGTGAATTTATACTAACCAACATGATTAGCATTGTTTTGTAGGTAAAACATGATTTTGAGGAGCAAAAATGCATGTTGGAACAATATCGAAGTTGGACTTGGATGCGAGCACGGAAAAGACATTGGAATGCACAATGTAAAGGGGCTCCGCGATGGAGCCGTGCCACGCTACCATCGCGGAGGCACACTGCATGGAGGATGAATTAATTTGGCAATTTCCAGTGAAGCCTCGCGACAGCTCCGTGGCACGGAGGCAAGCCTCCGCATTGCATGCCGTGCCACGTTGAGGCTATATTCCCAGACCCTGGATTTCCAGTGAGGGTCCTCGCCCACGCTGTGTCACGGAGGCAGTGCTCCGCATTGGCCTCCGTGACACGTTGCTTGTTATTCCGGGAAAAATTCCCACTAGTATAAATAGAACACTTAGGCTTATTTTTAATTAATTCAGACTTGGTGGAGCAAGGACGTGGGTTAGAGGTAGTTGAGGGACGAAAAAGCTATGGGATTTTCTTTCTTCCTTTCTTCTTTCAATCAATTGTATGTATGATTAACACTTGTTTTAGGATGATTAATCCACAAATGAGTGGCTAATTCTCTTCCTTGTTGAGGTTGTGAACAATGGTGATGAATTTTGATTATTGAATTGTATGGTTTTTCATCTTCTTCTTCTATGTTGTTCTATTAATTCTTGTTTCTACTGCATTAGTGTGTGGCCGACATTAATGTACATCTAAAAAGTCCAATTTCACTCGAGAGAGCACGAAATTGGAAAGTTGTGAATTAATAGGGTATTGTTCTTAACTTGATTTGGGAAAATTGGGTTTTGATGTGCTTTCCTGATAGAAATATACTTGAAAGCCGTATTAGTCAATTTAGGAACCGGAATTGTATTGCTAGGTCATAAATTGCATTTGATCACAGAAATGTAGACGGATGGTTTATGATTCTTAAGTGAGATTAAATACGAGAGTTTTAATCTCTTGGCTAATGTTCTTGGCTAGCAACTAGAAGAGAAGAATAACCGAATTATGATGATAATCAAGTTCATTACCTGTTCTTAACCTTGGCATACTCATATCCATAGTTTCAATTCGCAGTAAATATTTGTTAATAGTTTTAGTATATAATTTATAAACAAAAATTATTTAACTTTTGGTTACGTTGTTGTCAGCATAATTAGAAGTAAGCTAGAATAGTATACTTAAGCAATTTTACTTATCCAGAGTCTCCTTGGTTCGATACTTGGCTTACTTAGCCACTTTATTACTTGTTTGACCACGTGCACTTGCGTGTCGGTTTTAAACCCCTACCACAGCACCCGAACACCAATGCAACCAAGTGGTAGTGACCTGAAAAATTCAAAGATTAAGGAAATGCTAGCTCGGGTGTTGAAAAAGGTGGAATCAAATAATGGAATAAAAGAGTTGAAAGAGGAGATATCCAACCTTTCCGAAATAGTAAGCTCTCACGTAGTATCCATCAAACACCTAGAGACTCAAATGAACAAGTTATCCGCACAAATGAACCCTCGAATGAAGGGCACTCTCCATAGTGACAATATACCAAACCCGAAGAGTGATATCCATTGCATGGAAATCATTACTAGGAGTGTCGAGTGATAAACCCAGTGTAGATGTTGGTTCAAAGAATAATGATGAAGAGTTGAATGATGGGTTCCTAGTGCACCTATTGTTATTGATAAAGAGAAGATCATGGAGGAGGAAGAGCTTCATACTCCTCCTCAAGTGGTGGGTGATGATGAAGAGGGAAAGGAGGCTCAAGTGCTAAAGTACAGGTGCCTAAAGGTCCACCTCCTTACCCCCAATTGATGAGAGAAAACAAAGAGCATAACTAGTTTAAAAAATTTATCGATATGTTTAATAAGTTGTCCATGAATATTCTGCCAGTAGATGCCCTATTAAAGATAGGTTATGCAAAGTTCATGAAGGAGCTATTGAGAATGAAGAGAGTGCTTGATATGGGTACAGTGAAGGTGTCACATCATTGTTGTGTTGTCATGGCTAGCAATTTAGCCCTAAAAAGTGATGATCCCAGGGCTTTCACAATTTCTTACACTATTGGGGTGTATTTATTTAAGAAGGCCCTATGTGTCCTGGGGGCGTGTATCAACTTGATGCCCATTATGATCTTTAAGAAGTTAGGATTAAGAAATCCCAAGCCTACCATTATGACATTGCTCATAGTCGATCACTCCATCAAACGACCAGTGGGAATACTTCGTGATGTGTTTGTTAAAGTGGGGAAATCCATCCTCCCTATGGACTTTCTATAGTTAGATTGTGATGTAGACCTTGAAGTGTCCATCATCTTGGGGCACCCATTCTTTTCCATTAGACGTACTTTAGTGGGTGTCGAGCTAGGAGAGCCAAATTTTAAGTTGGTGGCGATGAGGTTGCATTCAATGTGTGCAAGCCAACGAAACCCCCAGATGAGTGAAAAGTGGTGGCCATGATACATGCAAGAGATGAGTTGGTGCAGGTTCTGTATGAGGAGGTTAAGCCTCTGGACATGTTAATAAATGAGGTAATATCACCAAGCCACGATATTAAATCAAGCGCTTCTTGGAAGGCAACTCAAGTGTATTTAAATTTCTTTATGCTTCACCTTTTTGTTGTCTTTTTTGTTTTAGAATGCTGGATTTTGAATGAGTTAAAGGAAGAAAAGTAGAACACCTGCACTAGACCTACGAAACGCAGGTCTAAATTTGCAGAATATAGGTGTCTCGCAAGTTTGGTCCAGAATGTCTAAGAAAAAGATGTTGACAAGTGACTTACTTGCACCTCATCTGCGAAACGCAGTCATGGATCTGCGACAAGCAGGTGTAGCACAAGTCATAGGTAGAATACCTGGGATAAGGACATTCAAGGACAAGGAATTGTGCCTCACCTGCGAAAAGCAGACACAGATCAATGAGACACAGGTATAACGCAAACTCCAGGCAGAAGACTGGCATTCTTGAGATACATGTGCCTAGACATGCGTGTCGCAGATCTTCATCTGCGGCCGCATGTGCAGGCGCCGACACAAGTAAGGAAATTTTAAAGGTTTGACCAACCAATTGGACCAATCCGATCCGACTCGACTTAAGCCACGACTTTCCATCTTCTTTCCCACTTCCCAAAACCTTGATTTTAAGCATAACTCCATTTTCACCACCTCTTAACCCCAAACTGCTCCACCATTTACTCCACACAACCCTTCACCTTCCTTTACCTATAAATTTCACCATCTCTTCCCTCTTCTTCCATCAACCTCAAAACACCATTTTAGCAGTGCTTGGGTTGACCACCATCACCATTTCCTTTTGTGAAAAGCTTGAAGTTGCAACTCCCCATTTCTACTCACTCTATCTTGGTATGCTCTTATGCTTCAATTTACATTTTTCTTATAAGTTGGTGGAGAATTTTTTCTCTTAGATGAAGGTAGCATTTCCCCATTTCCCCAGTGTGTGTTCTCCATATTTATTTTGAAATCGATTTTTGTCGATATGTGTGGGTAGATGCGAAATTGCAAAATGCTTGGGAATTTTTGATCCGTGTGCATTGGTATGATTAAGTATGGTATTTTATGCCATGATGTTGTAATTGAGGGTGAAGTCTGAGTAATCCATTTTCCTGTGATGATTGATTTTTTTTAGATGATAGATTGAGTTTCATCTTTCTTAAGGAAAAATCATCATTACGTCCTAATTGATTGGTATTGTGATGTTTAGATTGGCATTTTGTTATGCTTGATGAGTTTGGCATAATGTAATCATGCTAGTGAGAGTGTTGGGTTGTTTTGAATAAATTAATGTTGATGATGGTAGCAATGATGGTTATTTGACATTTCCCGATAATAGTTGGGGTAACATCCTTCTTAAGAAAAGTCATTGAGTAGTTGTCATGGTCAATTTGGTTTCAAAATTATTCATATATCTTTCGGGGAAGTCTAAGTACCCCTTATATTTTAAAATTGTTTGAACTTGCTTGAATATTGAGTTGAACCTGTGAATGTAACATACACGGCACATGAGCATATGTGTACAGTAGATCTTGATAGGCAGAATGCAGGTTCAAAGCAAGTAGGGGTAATGTCACAACCCGAGCTGATACCCCAGACCGATACACGGGACCTAAAACCATGAATGACTCAAAGCTAACCCACAGTATGTGCATAGAAACTCAAAAGCATAAACTAAAGCGGAATTTAAAACATAAGCATGAAGTAGCGGAAATCTAAGATGCATAACAACATAGGGGTAATAACAACCAACATCTCTGAAAACATGTATACATGTCGTCTGAAAAGCCTCTAGAACATCTGATACACTAATGGGACAACACTCCCAACTAACCCTCTAAGTCTTAAACTGAAAGATATAGTAAAAACATAAAGTTGATAACATCCCCAGAGAATGAGGACTCACCCAAACGAGAATAGAACTAGATTGACTGGGAAAAAGCTATCATTGAGACTAATATGGATCATTGGAACCTATATCATAAGATGATATAGCATAGAATATGCGGTCAATACTTCAAATGTACTAAGTATGTAAGGTAAGTAAACCATGCTAGCAAAATAATATTCTGAAATCATTAGTACAAATCAAGAATGTTCATGAGAGTAAGAACAGCTTGCTAAAAGCCAAAAATCCAAATTATATGTAAGCATAAGTTATAGACTGTAATCTATACATAATGACCCAAGGTTTAGAAAGAGAAATCATATAACTTTTCATGCATGAAATCATAAGTGAATACTCATAAACTAATCAAAGGGTCAAATATGCTATAAAATGTAATATCATGATTCATGAACATGAGTAACTGAATCATGAGGAATAGTGGAAGATTCTTATAACCGATATACCCCATGTGAGCATACATGGAGCCTGACTTGTAAATCCCTAGTCGGGAGAGTAATCATACCTTGCCAAGGGTAGAACCATCAAAAAGACGTGATAACACTCATGGGTGGCCCATTTTGGCATGGGAGACACTCTCGTGGAGGACCCCATCATAGCTATATTGGCACGTAGTTCTAAGACCTGGATGCACTGGAACCTCGACCTACTTAGTGTTAAATAATATTCCCAGAACCTATGTAATGCTTATATCAAATCCTCGAAACATACTTTAAGTACATGGGCCAGTTGAAATCATGAGAGTTATAACATGCTTGAGATACGTGAACTAGCCATAACATGGGCCCATGAGTCGGCCATGATCATAAACTTAATATTCAATAAATTCCATGCATATTTGAGGAAAACATCGTACTCCAAAATCCATGAATTCATGAAGTATTCTCTTGGGAATCATGCACTATAATTAAAAAAAAACATAATTTACTTCATCATACTTGAAATCATTGACTCATAAGCTTAATTTCATGAATCATGCATAATAGAGCAAAATTTTCATAAAACTTAAAATCATGAATTGATAATTAAATTGAGAGTTAAATCTTCCCCATTAGTCTTAAATCATTAATTGAAGCATGAGAGGATTGTACCCATAGACATAGTATGGATATTTATATGGAATTGGATTAAAACCCTAGAATTTTTAATACACTTTACTGGAGACTTGAATTCATGAATTAGATAAGAAATCGGGCATGAGGATAGAAAAAATCCTCCATTCATGGCATCATACCTGGGTAAATTAATTTCTAAGCTGGTCTTGAAAGCCCAAGAGGTTTGATAGTGAGGTTTTTGAGGAATCTAGCTTGATCTTGGAAGAGGTTTAATCTTCCAATGAGAGTGTTAGGAGTAAAATTAAGGCTTAGGATGAATAAAGCCCTTTACACACTCTTTAGGAGGCTTAAAACGGCATAGTTTAGGAGTTAGGAACTTAAGAATTACGAGATCACCCTCAATTATCCAATAGAAAATTGCATATTTCCAGAACCAATGAGGGACTGGACGACTCGTTGGGAGACTTGATGGGTCGTCCCCTGACCCGTTACCAAAACCACAAACTCATTCGCTGATCTTTTCCAATTCAAAGGGTCACTTAAAAGGTCTTCAGGGGACACAACGACTTATTTCTCAATCCATTTAGTACACTGGAAATCAATACTTTCTCCATCAGTGGACACTTAACAAGTCAAACCATGACTCGTGGGGATTCTTAATGACTCGTCACACCATCTGTCATGACTTTTGGGATGTAACATTTTTCTCCAACTTGGCACCACCTAACAAGTCATGTAATGACCCATTAGGTCACTTGATGAATCATTGAATGACTTGTTCTGTGACCTAGTGTAGATTTTCCTATTTTCTTTGTTTTTACCCTCGGGTATGATCTTATGAGACTTTTGGGGTATTACATTATCTCTCCCTTGGGAACATTTTTCTTGAAATGTAGATTAAGAATACTGGAAGGCCGGGGAAGGAACTGCATTCCCAAAACTAAACAAGTATAGCTGAGAACTGATGGAGTAACTGTCTCCAGACTGATATACATGACTAAACAAAATTTATGAAACATACCTACATTCTATGACATGAAAGTAACTTAGAGAAATGAACTTGACATGAAACTGAATATAGTACTAAAGAGGAAGCTGGTACATCATGCTGGAACTGAGCCGGAAGGGAAAAGATGTGGGTATCTTGCCATCTTATTTGCTTTGGCTTCCCATGCAGCTCCCTTAACAAGCTGATTTCTCCACAAAACCTTTACTGAAACTACTTCCTTGTTCCTCAACTTCTAAACCTGACGATCAAGGATCTGAATTGAAACCTCCTCATAAGTAAGACTATCCTTTACACCGATGCTCTCTACGGGAACAACTAAGGTCGAGTCACCAATGCACTTCTTCAACTGGGATACATGAAAAACTGGGGGCACCAAAGCTAACTCTATTTGTAGCTCAAATTCATATGCTATCTTGCCAACTCGCGTCAAAATCCTATAAGGACCAACTTATCAGGGACTAAGCTTCCCTTTCTTACCAAACCTCATCACTCTCTTCATAGGATACACCTTCAGAAACACCCAATCATCAACCTCAAACTCAAGTTCTCTCCTCCTAACATCTTCATAAGATTTCTGACGACTTTGAGTTATTTTCAGCCTTTCTCTAATAAGCCTAACTTCCTCCAGGCCTCATGAACTGAATCTGTCCCTATCAACATAGCCTAAACTACCTCAAATCACCCAATAAGTGATCTATACCTCTGCCCATAAAATGCCTCAAACGGGGCCAGTTGAATGCTCAAGTGGTAAGTGTTATTGTAGGAAAACTCAACGAGAGGCAAGTGATCATCCCAACTACCCTTAAAGCCAATAACACACGCTCTTAACATATCCTCAAGAGTCTAAATGGTCTGCTCGGCCTGACCATCTGTCCGCGAGTGAAAAGCTGTGTTAAACTTCACCTGAGTGCCAGGCCTCTCTAAAACTACTTCCAAATCTAAGAGGTGAACTAAGTACCCCTATCTGAGATGATGGATAGAGGAACTTCATGCAACCGAACCAACTCCCAAATGTAAAATCAAGAATAATCCTCAGCTGAATCGGTAGTTTTGACTAGTAGGAAATGAGCTAATTTGGTCAACCTATCCACAATCACCCATATAGAGTCAAACTGTTGGCGGGTATGAGGAAAGTCTATAATAAAGTCCATATTAATCTCTTCCACTTCAAGTAGGATGCTAATGTCCTAAAGAATATCTCCAGCTCTCTGATGCTCAACTTTCACCTGTCGGCAATTCGGACACTTAACTATAAACTTCACTAGATTCTTCTTCATGCCATTCCACCAATAGAATTCCCGTAGATCACGGTACATCTTGGTGGAACCTGGATGAATAGACTATTGAGAGCAATGTGCCTCACTCAACATCCACTCTCTCAAGTCATATAAAGCCATAATACACAATCGACCTTGATATTGGAGTACACCATCTCGCCTTTGGGAGAAAACTGTAACACCCCGGATAATTTGAGCGATAAAAACATGCTTTTCGGTTAGGATTAAGAGTACTTATAGGCTAAGAATGAAGTTTTATTAGGTATTTGAGTCACTCTATGGTCGTATTTAATATTGGATGTCGATCAATTTGTTGAACAAAATTCGAAAAAATTTATCGCAAAATTTCCTTGAGATTTTTCAAAATTTAGGTCAAATGTCTCGAAGATTTTCTCCTAATATATAAGAATTTAGGGGGGGGGGGGTTTGACCTATAAAATTAAATATCTATGAGTCTAGTTTCCAGCGCATCAAACCATTTGTCAATCTGAATTCGTAATAGAGAGATATTCGCATTTTTTGCGAGACCGCACAAGCAGGTACGTCACAAGGGTCTAAGGCGGTGGAAGGCTATTTAAGCTCCTTTGGTCGGTTTTTGGTCATCCAAATTCATTTTCCAGCAACCTACTAACCTTTATCAAGTTCTCTCCAAGGTTTTCTTTGGGTTTTGGGGCAAGAAGCCATGGCTCAACATGATTTTAGTGTCCGAAAGTCAGAAATCGCGTGTAGCTTGTGTTTTGATGTCATTTCTGAGATTTTGGTGGCTGTTTCGTGGGAAGATGTTGGTAATCCTTCTTCCTTTTGTTTTCCTTGGTTTTTGAGGTTGTTTATAGCTGTGTAACCTGTTAGGTTGTTCTCTCGGAGTTTCTACCATCGAATTCTTGTGAATCTTGTCGGGTAAGATTCGTTTGTCTTGTTTGTTGTGGCTGCATTTTGGAAGAATCTTGGACTTCCATTAGGCAGTAGGTTCGTGGTTTTAAAGGTTCGAGTTCGGCTAGGCTTGAAGCTAAGGTATGTTAGGCTTTTCCCTCCCTTTGTCATCATGAATTCCATAGTCATTGTCGTCCGTGTTGACGTGTGTGTTGGCTGTTTTGTGATGGCTTGTGTTATGCTATTATGGAACTCTTGTTATACTGCTTATATGGTGATAAAGGTGTGTTATAAGGTGCTGGTTTGGTTGATGGCTCGGGCTTAGGTGCGGATAATCATAGTTATGGAAAATTATTAGGCTCGTATCAAGAGGTCGTGTATGAGGTGTGTGGTTCTTATAGCAAGTTGTGGGATGTTAATGTAAATATGTTTAAGTGATGATATTTACAATTTAATGAGGGATTAGAGTGCTTAAGGTCGATGGTTGCGATGATCTTTTTTTATATTCGAATCGGCGATCGTGTCGACCGTGTCGATGACACGTGACGGCCGTGGTGATACGTGGGCTGATTTGGCCGTGTCACTTGATGTTTATGGTAAGTAGAGTGGTTTGTGGGCTATTTTTAATGCTTGGGGATAGACTGGTTAGGATGGTAATGCTTAGCTAGGCTAGTGGCTTGTCGGTGGACGGCTAGACATGAAAGAATAGTATTATGTTGTTTTAGTCCGGTTGTGGGGTTTGAGAGCCAATTGGGGGCTGTTGGAGCATGTATTGTTATTTTTTTTATTTTGTGTGTGTTGTGTTAAGTCCTTATGGATTAGGGATACCCGATGCACGAGATTTGTTCTGACTAGGGATCGAGCCCAAGGTGCCTTGTGGCTTGTGGATACCCGACGCATGAGAGTGTTTCCGGCTGAGGGGTTGAGCCCAAGGAGTGAAATGAACTAAGGGGTTTAGAATGATGTCCTCCGCACTTTCATATTGAGACATGATTCGAGAGTTGTCCGACATGTCTGAGCCTTCCTGGGATAGCGATTGGTTCTCCCTGATGGATTGAGCTCCGCTAACTATGCACAGCCGAGAGAAGGTCAAGCAATGCTTGATTGATGATGTTGATTAACTGGTATTTACTTGTGATTTGTTTGGTATTATATTGTGGTTGTTGCTTGTGTTATTTTTTATCTGATAGTAGTGGATGCTAGATGTTGGATGGTGTTAGCTGAGGTCATTGAGAGGTCTAGAGGCGATGACAGGTGAGCTGTGTTGGCTAGGTGCCGTTGTGTTATTGTTTACTTTTGGACTTGTCGGGCTTATGGGGGACAGGTAGGTTATGTTTGTATGTTTGCTTGTACTTGGAAGGATTATGGGGGCTAGGTAGGTTTTATGTGTTCACTTAAATTAAGTTCTCCTTCTGCGATATTTGGTATATCTGTTGATCTCTAATCTTAGTCTTCCAGTTGTTTCTACCTTTCATGCTTGGTACATTATTGTACTGATACCTAATTGGGGCGTTGCATTCATGCCTACAGGTGATGATGGGCTATTAGATCGATTTCTTGGGTGCTAAGTGGAGTTCCAACTGAGTTGGTGCGCTCCAGGTCTTTCAAAGTCGCCAAATGGTTGAGTTAAGGGTAGTTCGAGGCCCTGTCCTGATCATTTGATTACTATTGTATTCATAGAGGCTCGTAGACATTGTTGTGGTTTTAATATGTTGTTATAGGCTCGGTGGGCCATGTTTTATAGTTGTTTTCCATTGTGCGGCCTTGACGGCATATTGTATTTATTTTTTGGTTGGTTAGGTGAGCCAGCTTCCGCTATAGCCTATCGTCTTATTCTGATTTTATAGTTGTTGTATGGCCTTTTTTTATTTTTGGGTGTCGTGTATGCTCATATCAGGGGTGGTACTAGGTGCAAGTCACATCTCCCCGAGTTTGGGGTGTGACAAAAACCTCCACTTTTTAATTCCAAACAGCTTCCTTCAACTTCACTAGGATAGGATCGTCATCTTGCCTATCTTTGACTTCCGTCATCAAAGAAGATTCCAACCCATTCTGAGCAAAGCACCACCATCCATCTAATTTGTAACTCGAACCCCTAAACGAGCAGGCTTATGGACATCCTTCACCAACTCCTTTGTTCCATTCTAGATGTGAGACACACTCTCCATGGAAAGCCTATTAAGAGCATTCTCCACTATATTGGCCTTCACCAGATGATAAACGACACTCATGGCGTAGTCCTTGAGAAGCTCTAGCCATATCCTTTACTGCAAATTCAGGTCCTTTTGAGTGAACACGTACTGAAGGCTCTTGTGGTCTGTGAACACATCCTTATGCACCCCATACAAATAGTGCCTCCAAATCTTCAAAGAAGATACCATAGCTACCAAATCTAGGTCATGTGTCGGATAATTCTTCTCATAGGTATTAAGTTGTCTATAGGCATAAGCAATAACCTTACTATGTTGCATCAATACACAACCAAGACCAACCCTAAAGGCATCACAATACTCAACAAAATCAAATGTCTCCTCCGGTAAGGTCAAAACTGGGGCTGAAGTGAGTCAAGTCTTTAACTCTTGAAAACTCTTCTCACATGCATCTGACCACTGAAATTTGTCCTTCTTCTGGGTCAACATAGTCAACACTGCTGCAATAGATGAAAATCCCTCTACAAACCTCCTATAGTAGCCAGCTAAACCCTAGAAGCTCCTAATATCCATAGGACTGATAGGTCTAGGACAATTCTTCACTACCTCTATCTTTTGAGTCCACCTGCACACCCTCACTAGACATACATGACCCAAGAATGCTACTGAGTTCAGCCAAAACTTACACTTGTTGAATTTAGCAAATAGCTGGCAATCTTTGAGAGTCTACCACACAAGTCTCAAATGAGCGGCATGCTCCTCCTCGTCCGAGATTATATGAGGATATCATCAATGAAGACAATCACAAACATATCCAAGTATTGTTTGAACACCTTGTACATGAAATCCATAAAAGCTACATGATCAATCGTTACTCCAAAAGACATGACTATGAACTCATAGTATCACGCCCTAAAATTGAGGTAGGAGCAACTCGCACTCTATTCCAAATTAATCAAGAAACCGGCTATATAACGTCTATAATAGTAACTTGAAGGCTGTCCAAGCCACCTGCCATGGTGTACTAGAGTAAATACTAATAGCAAAGCAACTGGAGAGTCGAATGGCTAACAATAAAGATATACTACACAGCAGAAGACTGACAAGGCCATGCAACCAAAATAGTTATACAATCAGTCCACATAAGCCTCTATAGATTAATAAGTTGGAATGCACGAGACAGGTCCCCGACCTACACAAACTATACAAAAAAAACCAAAAATAATCAAAATGGGGAAATAGATCCTGGAAGAAAGGAGCATACCACTACTCTGCTGAAATCAGACTCCTATTACGACTGTCAATCTGAGCCTCTAACTGTACATGCAACACAATTGCAGAAAGGGGGTCCCCAGGTGAAGGGACATCGGTAAGAATGAAATGTACTGGTATGTAAAGCTGAAACAGTAAACGTAAATACATCCAAGATACTAAAAGCTAGAGTAGTGAATAGATACAACCTGCGACTCTAGAAACTGATATATGAATAGAATATGATTCAATATGTGAATATAATCAAGTAAGCACATATACAAGTCATGCTACATTATCCTTAAATTATACAGTCCCTGATTAAACAATGACCTAGCCTAGTTAATCAATGTTGTCCTGCAGAGATGGTCATCTCAGATGTATCATAACTAAAGGGACATCTTCCCACTGACATAACTGCGTTGGTGGTAAGGTCATAAGTCTCCTAACTTGAGAACAAATGCTCACCTGACATAACCACGTCGGTGGTAAGGTCTTAACTCTCATATATCAAATATGCCAAAGGAAAACTGCCCACCTGACATACCGTGCCAGTGGTAAGGTCTTAGTCGCATTCCTGAAGGACAACTACCCAAATGATATGCCGAGTCGGTGGTAAGATCATAATCTCATATACAGAGCTGACTGGGCTCATATCATGTCTTTCTAACACATATGGCATTAAACTACAATTTTCAAGATTGCGACCTAAATAGGCTTCTTTCATAATTCATAGTTGCACATAAACACATGTATCATATAAATCTTTCAAATAACACTTAGATGCACAAACTCATAGACTTACATAGTTATAAGAATGTTCAAATGACATAACGAATTCAACAAGCTCTATAGATGACGCTTAGGTACATTTAGGATTTGAAAACTCGATAACCTGATGTTTAGCTTAAGTGAGAGGAATTACAGAGTCTCCTCTTAGCGTCACATAACTAATAACATATACATGAGATAAAGGACAACCATGAAAAGTCATTTTCACTTCCACAAGCTCATTTACCCTTACTAGCTCGCAACATCTTTACTTAGCTTAAAATCGTTTACACGTCATCATCTTGGATCTTTCACCAATTTCACTTAGCAACCAGATATTTAAACACATTTAACATAATATATATATATATATATATACATAAAACATACAGTAAAGGACCAGCTCACTTTTCCCGCAAAAAGGGACTTCAAACTCGATTTATAAATACAACACAATTGGAAATAACACATATTTCATCTCACACTTGTTCCGAACATGTTTAATGATTCAGACTTAATGACATGCACTTTTGGCCCTTTGGACAGAATTATACTTTATTTAATATGAGTGTGAAAACATAGGAATATTGTCGCTTTCGGCTGTATATATTCATGCTTGAACAACAAGGATAGGACGCCTTAACATGTCTCGCTCCGACGTGCTTTCCTTAGTAGCTTCTTTTCTTCAACAACCAGAACTTATCCACTTCAATTGAGAAATTTTATAACCAATTGGAAAGGCTGTTTCATGCCAATTTATCCAGCCAAAATGTCAGAAAAGAGCAGCCACCACAACGACACACAAGACAACATTTTAGCATAATACTACAACTTGTTCTACACGCCTTTAAGGAAAGAATGGAAATAGGAAATTACCTAATTTCCTTTGTAAAAAAACTCCCATCAACATGGAGTATATTCTAGTAACATATAGTTAAAAAAACATTCAAAAACCAGCGGTAACCTTCAGCAAATTCGCACCAAAAATGGCAGCCAAACTTGGCGCCCAACCTCTAGTTTCAAGCTAGGATTCTTACATGTTTAGATAATAGAATCACTTACCTCTTGATGGGGGGTTATTCTTGGTTAAAATAGGAGTATCTGACTTCAACTTCTTGTCCAAAAATGCAGCAACCTTGCTATCCAAAATGCAGCAAAAATAGTTCACAAACACACCTCCAACTTCTACTCTTTTACTCATGAATTCAAACAAGGTTAGTAGTGGAATTCTTACCTTTTTTATTTTTATTTAACCTCTACCAAAAGGAAGCATATATGTAGCTTATAACTGCTTCAAAAATGCAGCAACTTCACCATAATAACACTGCCCAAATGTAGCTACAAGGAAGCAACAACTTCACCACAATGTTGCCTTCACTTCCATGAATTTTGCTTGAAAGTTCATGGTGTTTTCTTGATGGATTACTCTTGATTTCTTAGACTTTGTTACTGGAAAAGAGAGAGTTTATATGTGTGCAAGCGAGCATCTTAATTCTGGAAAGTTTGGATAATGAATTATAAGCCAAACTTTAGATATATATCTAATTGGGGCGGTGGTGTCTTTTTAGGGCGGTGGCCAAGTTGTCGCTTGACAGTGCCCCATTAAAAGGTATATAACTTTTTATTTTGAACTCCGATTGATAAATGATTTAATGTTATGGAAACTATACCCAATACATTTAATTTGATAGGTCGTTGGACTTTTAACGCATTATATATTGGGAGATATGATCGTCTAAAATTGACCCTTACTTATAAACTTCACATAATCTTCTCTTTTCCCTTCTTATATGTTTCCCTCCTCACCTACGACCATATACAGCCTGCACTTCCCTTAACATAGCATACAAATATGAAATAATCATCAAAAAAAATTTGGGGTGTAATATCCTCCCCCCTCCCCCAGAAACATTCATCCTCGAATGAGGGTTAACTTCACTTAACACGTTCTAGGAACATATAACCCGAAACTTAAGGTAGTGACATAGCAACTACATACCTTACTATCACATCAATGTTGCAAATAAGTGCGGATATTTCCTTCGCATCTCCTCCTCTATTTCCTAAGTTACTTCTTTAACATTGTTACTTCGCCATAATACTTTAACGGAGGCAATTTCCTTAGTTTGAAGCTTCCTAACCTGCCGATCTAGGATGCCAACTGGGACTTCCGTATGATTCATCTCCTCTTAAATTTGTACATCCCCAATAGGCATAATATTGGATGGATCCCTGGTGCATTTTCACAGCGTCAAAACATGAAATACTGGATGGACTGCAGCTAGTCCCGATGGTAACTCTAACTCATAGGCCAGTTTGCCTACTTTGTGGATGATCTTATAAGGCCCCATACCTAGGGCTTACCTTGCCTTTCTTACCAAAACACATAACACTCTTCATAGGGGATACCTTTAGGAAATCCTAATCACCAATGGAAAACTCTAACGCCCGACGACGCATATCTATATAGGACTTTGGTCTGCTCTGGGTTGTTTGATCTTTTGAACCCACTTCAAGATATCATGACAATTCACCAATCTTGGGGTAAACAATCTCTATTTCTTGAAGTCTATCTCTGATACGTTCCACCTTGTCAATAGCTTGCTGAAGTAAATCTAGCCCCAACTGTTCTCCCTCGCTGAGTTCGAACCAAACTACTAGCGACTTGCATTTTTTCCCATATAGAGCTTCATATGGGCCCATCTGAATAGACTCCTAGTAGTTTTTATTATAGGCAAACTCTATTAAGGATACATGATCATCCCAGCTTCCACCGAAATCGAACACACAAGCACACAACACATCTTCAAGTGTCTGAATTGTGCGATATAGACTGTCTGTCCCTTCGAGGATGAATAAGTTTGCTATAAACTAGGCACATTTGTCAGAAATAATGGATAAGGGAACACCATGAAGTCGAACTATCTCATGGATATAAAGCTTAGCATAGTTCTCAGCCACATAGGTAGTTTTGACAGGCAAGAAGTGGCTGATTTCGTCAGCCTATCGACAATAACCCAAATAGAATCATACTTCCTATGCGTGGGAGGTAAACCTGTGATAAAATCCATATTGATGACCTCCCATTTCCACGCTGGGATCTCTATATTCTAAATCAAGCCTCCAAGTCTTTGATGCTCGACCTTCACCTGTTGACAACTAGGGCATTGAGTTACAAAACTTGTGATTTCTGATCTTGGGCAGATTTATATGCCCAAGTGATACTCAAACGTATTATTTTCGCCTTGTTTGTGGTGGAATGTGTATATATTCTCATGTAGCTGGTAATAAAATGTGAATTTATACTAACCAACATGATTAGCATTTGTTTTGCAGGAAAATATGATTTTTAGGAGCTAAAATGTATGTTGAAATTATATCGGAGTTGGACTTGGATGCGAGCATGGAAAAGACCTTGGAATGCGCAAAGTATAGGGGCTCCGCGATGAAGCCGTGCCATGCTACCATCGCGGAGGCACACTGCCTGGAGGGGAAATTAATTGGCAAATTCCAGTGAGGCCTCGCGACAGCTCCGTGGCACGGAGATAGGCCTCCGCGTTGGCCTCCGTGCCACGTTGAGGCTATAATCCCGGACCCTGGAATTCCAGAGAGGGTCCGCGTCCACGCCGTGTCATGGAGGCAGTGCTCCGTGTTGGCCTCCGTAACACGTTGCTTGTTATTCCGGGAAAAATTCCCACTAGTATAAATAGAACACTTAGGTTTATTTTAATAAATTCAGACTTGGTGGAGCAAGGACGTGGGTTACAGGCAGTTGAGGGACGAGAAAGCTAAGGGTTTTTCTCTCTTTCTTTCTTCTTTCAATCAATTGTTTGTATGATTAACACTTGTTTTAGGATGATTAATCCAAAAATGAGTGGATAATTCTCTTCCTTGCTGAGGTTATGAACAATGGTGATGAATTTTGATTATTGAATTGTATGGTTTTTCATCTTCTTCTTCCATGTTGTTCTATTAATTCTTGTTTCTACTGCATTAGTATGTGGCCGACATTAATGTACATCTAAAAAGTCCAATTTCACTCGAGAGAGCAAGAAATTGGAAAGTTGTGAATTAATAGGGTATTGTTCTTAACTTGATTTGGGAAAATTGGGTTTTGATGTGCTTTCCTGATAGAAATATACTTGAAAGCCATATTAGTCAATTTAGGAACCGGAATTGTAGTGCTAGGTCATAAATTGCATTTGATCACAGAAATGTAGACGAATGGTTTATGATTCTAAAGTGAAATTAAATACGAGAGTTTTAATTTCTAGGCTAATGTTCTTGGCTAGCAACATGAAGAGAAGAACAACCGAATTATGATTACAATCAAGTTTATTACTTGTTCTTAACCTTGGCAAGCTCATATCCATAGTCTCAATTCACAGTAAATAATCGTTAATAGTTTTAGTATATATAATTTATAAACAAAAACTTATTTAACTGTTGGTTACGTTGTTGTTAGCATAATTAGAAGTAAGATAAGAATATAGTGTACTTAGGCCTTTTTACTTATCCTGAGTCTCCTTGGATCGATACTTGGCTTACTTAGCCACTTTATTACTTGTTTGACCACGTGCACTTTCGTGTCAGTTTTACACCTATAGCAAACACTGCCGAACAAGTTTTTGGCGCCGTTGCCGGGGAGACTAGGCAATTGGTGAAATTGTGTTAAGTGTAAATTTACTGTATTTTTGTTTTTTTTTCTTAAGTGTTAACAACTTGGTCTTAGCCTGTATTTTGCAGACTTGATTTCTGTGAACACTGGCAAGGGACAAAGAGCTGGTGGAATCGTACTTAGAGCCTGAACGTGAATTTCACAGTCAACGTAGAGAAGCTCTACAAAAGAAGTTGCGGTTGCTCAGACAGTCTATTATGGAGCAACAAAATCCACCAGTTGTGCGGGCAGTGTTAGTGCCCGATGAAGCAGCAGCAAGGCCGATTCGTGAGGTGGCTATCCCACATGCCAACAATGTACATTCTAGTATTCACAAACCAGAGCCTGGAGGGAGGTTTGAATTAAAGCAAAACATGGTGCAACTTTTGCACACAAGCGGGCAATTTACCGGTCTCCCTCATTAAGACCCACAACAACATCTCCAGAATTTTTTGGAGATAAGTGACACTTATATACCTGCTGGAGTGTCACCTGATTATGTTCGGCTCACCTTATTTCCGTTTTCCTTACTTGGTGAAGCCAAGAGGTGGTTAAAAGCTGAACCACCAAATTCTATATCAACGTGGGATGATCTTGCACGGAAGTTTTTGATCAGATTTTTCCCTTCTGGTAAAACAGCCAGACTTAGAAGTCAAATTCTAAGTTTTAAACAGAGGGAGGGAGAAAATCTATATCAAGCCTGGGAAAGATTTAAATCCATGTTGCGGGACTGTCCTCATCATCATCAGTCCAATGAGGTGTTGGTACACACATTTATTGAGGGTTTGGAACCCCATACTAAAATTTTGTTAGACTCAGCAGCTGGACAGCAAGCGCTGGAAAAGACCTATGAGGAGTTGTACACTTTGCTCAACCAAATTTCACAGGGCAATCCAGAATGGAATGCAGATTCATCAAGAGGTGGAGCAAGGAAAGCAGCAGGAGTGCTTGAAGTGGATGGATTCACAGCTATCGCTGCACAGATAGCTGCCTTGCAGAATCAGTTGAATAATCACTTTAGCAATATGAACTTGAACCAGCCTTCAGCTTCAGTCAATGCGTTCCAGCAAATGTGGTGTGAAGTGTGTGGTAGTAGTGAGCACTCAGCTGAGTGCTGTGGAGCAAACCCAGATTCGGTTAACTTTGTGGGCAATGCACAGAGAAATCAGCAGCAGTTTGGGAGTGGCTACAACTCAAATTGGAGGAACCATCCAAATTTTTCGTGGGGTAGCAACAACCAACAAGGCCAAGGTTCTGGTCAGGGTATGCAGAGAAATCAAGGAGGGCAACAAAACTATCAAGCCCAATTCAGAAATCACAATGCCCCTCCTCCACCACCATCACCTACCATTGAGGAGATGTTCAAAACCATGATCGCTAATCAGGCGCAGTTACAGGCTGACTATGTTAAATTGGTAGGCGAAGTGAAGAATAATCAGTTAGCGACCAAGGCTCTTAAATATCAGTTTGGGCAATTTGCGAGTGCCCAAAATACAAGACCCAGAGGAGGACTGCCTAGCGACACGGATCCTAATCCGAAGCAGGTGAATGCAGTGACCACGAGGAGTGGTTTACAATTGAAGGAGGTGGAACCGGAAAGACCGCCTCAAAAGTCAGGAGCAGCAGAAGTTGAGGAGGAACAAAGTTCTGATAGGGGGAAGACCAAAGAAGCAGAAGCAGAAAGACCTCCACCCCCGTTCCCTCAACGACTCAAGAAACACAAGGAGGAGGCGTGTTTCAAGAAATTTATGGAGGTGCTTAAACAGGTACATATTAATTTACCTCTTGTTGATGTCTTGCAGGGAGTGCCCAAATATGCAAAATATATTAAAGACATCGTGGCTAACAAAAGTCATTTGACTGAGTATGCCACGGTGGCTTTGACGGAGGAATGCACTTCCCGGATTCAAAACAGACTGCCCACGAAGCTAAAAGATCCTGGAAGTTTTACTATCCAGCTCACTATTAGGTAGAGTATCCGAGCTCGTGGATTATGTGACTTGGGGGCAAGTATCAATCTGATGCCATCTTCGGTATTCAGAAAGTTAGGTCTGGGGAGTCCTAGACCTACAACTGTAATCTTGCAATTAGCAGACAGATCCTTAGCTAAGCCGAATGGCATTGTTGAGGATGTTCTAGTGCAAGTGGGCTCCCTTATTTTTCCGATCGATTTTATTGTTCTGGATTTTGAACCAGATGCTGAAGTCCCATTTATTTTGGGACGACCCTTTTTGGCAACCGGAAAAGCATTAATTGACGTAGCTGCGGGTCAACTTACAATGCGAGCACATGACAAGGTCGAAGTGTTCGATGTGTACAAAGCACCTAAGCTCCCGACGGTAAATGAAGAACTCTCGGTGATCAATGTGATTGATCATGGGAACGCTAATCGAATAAATGATTCCCGAGAGTTAATAGGAAGGCCACCTGATAAGGTTGAGAACTACTGGGGGGAGGACAACGATCGTGACAAATCGTCCATCACCCTAGTAGGTAATTGAGCATAAAGGACGTCGAGCCGCGACGGTAAACCAGCCGCTGCACGGGAGGCAACCCGTGAAAAATATTTTCTTTCCTTCTTTTTTTAGTGTAAATAATTTTTATTTTTATTTTTCTTTTCTTGATTTGGTATATATTTTTTGTTTTAGTTAATATTTTTCATTTTAGTTAGGGAAATCTATTAATCTAACCAATTTTGTTTAGTGAGGTGATTTTCAGGTCAAACGGAGACAAATATGCATGGAATCGAGAAGAATAAGGCAAGGTATGAAAAAATAATTAAAATGAAGAGACAGTGCACTGGGGCGTTGGCTCCTTGTCACGGAGGAAGGGCTCCGCGTTACCCTCCGTGTCACGTTGAAGGTAAAATCCGGATTTTTAAAATTTCCAGTAAGCCAACGCGTTGGCTCCGTGTCACGGAGGAGGGGCTCCGCGTTACCCTCCGTGACACGTTGCCTTATAATTGGTGCCGGGTCACACCGGGTTGCTGGGTGACCCGCGTGTTTTTCTTTAAATTAACCCCGATTTTCTTGCCCTTTCTCCCCATTTCTTTTCCTCTCCGTGACCAAACACCCAAATCCCCCTCCCCAATCAACGTGCCACGCCACTAAGCAAAGAAATCATCAAGTTTCTTCGGTTCTTCAATGTAAAGGTATGTTTTCCTCGTTTCTCTCTAAGTTTTGGAGATTTTAGTCGAATTTGGGCAGGTGAGGTGAGATATATCATCCTAAGTAGCAATTGAGCATGAAATTGAATTATTTGTGATTGATAAATGTTCGGAATGTTGTTATTAGCGTTTGAACTTGTCGACTACGTGAATAATTCGAAATTGATTGTAAAATTGAATTCTAGGGCTTAGGTTGTTGAAATTGACTTGGGTAATTTGATAATTCGGTGAATTAGATGCCGGGGTGTGTTTGGGAAGTGAGATTAGTCGGTGTAAATATTGTTTGAATGTAAAAGACGACGAATTCTCGAATCTTTGGGGAAAATGTGGAAATTGTGCAAATTGGTTTGATTATTTGGATTTGTATGTATATATAGAACTTTTGTCGTTGTTTTTATTTGTTGTTTTTTTTGCTTAGTACGATGGTTGAATTGTTAGCGATAGTAGGATTGGGATTAGCTGTATGAAGTCTGAGTAGTACGCTAAGCGTTATGCTGTCGAACTTTTTGTGAACGCACTAAGCATAAATTGTATAGTTGATTGTTTTGGTGTAAATCGAGTTATCCTTGCCATAGTTTGTAAAAGTAGCTAAGGACTAAGTGTGGGGTAAACGTTGTGTAACCCGACCTTAGCCGAAGTTAACATGTATTTAGCTTAACGTTGTGCTTGTTTATGTATATTGACAAGTACAATGGCGAGTAGGCAGGATAAGGGCAAAGGTGCTTCTACTTCTGGCACCGGGAGGAAAAGAATGAGAATGGGCACCGCAGTCCCAGCTGCACCAGCTGTTCCGCGCGGCCAACGCCGCCAATACGGAACAAGGTGGGTAACCGAGGAAGGGAAGAAGTGGTATGCTAAGCATAAGGAAAGAAAATACTTCCCGGAGGAACATATTGCACGGGAACCACTAACACAGGAGTTCCCCCATATTGTGCAGAGGATTGAAGCAGCTGGGCTCAACTTTATATTTCAGGAGCCCAAGGAGTGCAACCTACATTAGGTCCGGGAGTTCTATGCAAATTGGAACCCGGCCATCAGAAGCCACACAATAAAAATCAGAGGGCAGATTGTCACTCTGGAACCCCAGCAATTTAATGCCATCGTTGGAGCGCGGGACACAGTCGCTCACGTTCTCCGCCAGCTAAACATCACCCCACCATACGCCGACATCAGACGTACGTTGTGTGGGGCTCGATCCACAGCCCGATGGAGTAGACATAAGGAGAGGGGTTACCACCAGACTCTGCCTTATTCGCAGATGAACAGGGAGGCCAGAATATGGCTGAAAATTGTCTGTTCTTGCTTGATCCCCGGAGTTCACATGACGGATGTGACTCGGGACCGTGTCTGCTTGGTGTATGCCCTTATGAAAGGGCTAGAGATTAATGTTGGGGCGGTTATCATATCCGCCATGAAGAGAGCCAGACTACACCAGGGCCACAGATACGGGTTCGGCGGACTCATCACCACCTTCCTCCGAGGCCTCGATGTCGAGGAAGAGGCTTTGGATTACATCCTGCAGTTGGAGCGGAGGGCCCTCAATGTGACAAAAACTAAGGCCCCCGACACCACACACGGGCCAGTGCTGACTTTGGGCGAGCAACATGCTCGTGACGATCAGTACATGGCACGTATGTTTGGCATGCAGATGCTTCAGCTACGGATTGGTGGGAGACCAGCCACCGAGGAAGAGTTGTGGCAGTTGGAGCTGGATTACCCATTTGGAGAGAACGCCAGAGCCATATGCCGAGTGGGACCAGCCTTCGTTGAGCCTACTGATGATGATGTCCCCACTAATGAGGAGACACGTCGGGAGGACTCCGATGTGGAGTCCGATGACGACGATGGAGCTGACTCAGACATGGGCGACGAGGCAGCAGCACCGGATGAAGAAGTCGAATATTTCGACTGAGCAGGGAGTTCCACCACCCGAAATTTTGTGCTTTGTATTTTTGTGAACACTGGGGACAGTGTTCGATTTAAGTGTGGGGTGGGAAGTAGTTAGGTGCTGGGGCTGGGCTAATCTGCTGTATGCTCTTTCCTTTGTTGTGCATGTATGTTTTTATGTTTCCCTGTTGTGAACTGATTTGTGTTGTATCTGTATATATTTTTGTGGTTAATGATGTGTGTTATGAAAAGTTGTGGTTGCCAGTGTAAATATGCTGTAAATATTTTGTAAATATTTCTTTCTTATCAAAATGATCGATATTTTTCAAAATTTTTGCGAAAATATTTTGCACTTATCAAAATATTTTGTAAATATTTTTCTATCGACATGATCGATGTTTTGCAAAAAATTTTCGGTCTTTATTTTGGGTTTCTTGGAGTTTGTTTTCGTTCTTTTACCGAGAATAGTCCCATTGAACCGATGTCATAGTTAGTGACCGTTCCCTATGATGGATGGATGACGACCGTCTTAAGGGAAATGTAGTCAATAGGAGTAGGATTTTTAATTTGTTGTCAGGTTTTTTCTTTGGTGGATTGCATCACTGAACCTATAGTTACTAAATGGTTGTGAAATTTTGGTTGCATGTTGTAACTGATATTCAAAATGTAAAAGTGATTCGTTTGAAAGCATGCAATTTTGTAAATATGTTGAGTTACCTAGGCTGTAGAATTTGATTCAGTATGATTGAGGCTTAATTTTTGAATTCATGTAATTGGCTAATTAAATAGTCTGTGAATGCATCTTGAATCGAGCATGTGCATAAAGTGTGAAGTGAGGTATTGTTATTCCATGCTATTGTGAAGTGTATAGAACTTGCCTGGTGTGTGTGCAAAACGAAATGAAGGAGGTGTAGTGTTGGAAAGGATGTAGGCATTTCTTTGTTTTAACCGAGAGTTTCTATTTTTCTTTCTTGTCATACTCTACCTTTTTATGTGATTGTATACCCTAGTCATCCCATTGAGCCTTTAGCCGTTTCTTTCTTTCTTTTGTCCAAAATTGTATAAACTAAGCTTTAGTCTTTCTTTTCATTAGCCGTAAAGTCTATACAAAAATCTTAAGTGCTTAAGAAGAAAAGAAAATTCTTTTCCCAAAGTGTCGAAGAGTCAGAAGAGTGAAAAGAAAAAGAAAAGCGGAGTGAGGAAAGGGAAGAAGAGGTTGAAGAGGCACTTGGTATAATGAAATGATAATAAAGGTTCATGAAAACCCTTTGTTGTTGTGTCAAGTGTGTTTGAGGAACTGGGCCATACAAAAGTAAACAAGCATGAATGGGATGATGAAAAAGAGAAAAAGAAGAACAATATCCATGAGTCGATGGGAATGTGTTGAAAAGGCGCTTAAGGATGCTAGTGACTATTATTGGCTAATCCAATATAAATACTAGTTCCATAGCCCCATTACAACCCATTAAAGTCCTACGTGATCTTACATTGCATTTCTTTATATTAGTGGAGTAATACACTAAGGGCAAGTCTATGGGTCATGACATGATGCGTGTGAATTCTTTTGGGAGAGAGAGTGAAATTAATTTTTATATGCCCCTACTTGAATGTTTGTGTGTTGCATGAACATAAAGGGGAAGATTCTCTTGAGTTGTGAGGGCACATGCTTGATGAAAGATTGATTTTCGTGTCGGATATCTTGATTAGCTGATTTGCATGAGTTTGCCGATATCGAGAGTCGATTCTTAAAGTCTAGGAAGTCTTGATGTATGAAAGGTCATTGCATTGTAAGACCATGCATGTTTTCTTGATGATTTGCAAAAATTGAATAATCGGAATGACCGTAGCATAAATTGTCGCACCATAGTGACAAAGGTTGGGATGTAATTTGCATGAGTTGTGTATGTGTTGTTCGAGGACGAACAAGGATTTAAGTATGGGGTAAGTGATCTTGGGAAGATTTATATGCCCAAGTGATACTCAAACGTATTATTTTCGCCTTGTTTGTGGTGCAATGTGTATATATTCTCATGTAGTTGGTAATAAAATTTGAATTTATTCTAACCAACATGATTAGTATTTGTTTTGCAGGAAAATATGATTTTTAGGAGCTAAAATGTATGTTGGAATTATATCGGAGTTGGACTTGGATGCGAGCATGGAAAAGACCTGTGAATGCGCAAAGTATAGGGCTCCGCGATGGAGCCGTGCCACGCTACCATCGCGGAGGCACACTGCCTGGAGGGGAAATTAATTGGCAAATTCCAGTGAGGCCTCGCGACAGCTCCGTGGCACGGAGATAGGCCTCCGCGTTGGCCTTCGTGCCACGTTGAGGCTATAATCCCGGACCCTGGAATTCCAGAGAGGGTCCGCGTCCACGCCGTGTCACGGAGGCAGTGCTCCGCGTTGGCCTCCGTGACACGTTGCTTGTTATTCCGGGAAAAATTCCCACTAGTATAAATAGAACACTTAGGTTTATTTTAATAAATTCAGACTTGGTGGAGCAAGGACGTGGGTTACAGGCAGTTGAGAGATGAAAAAGCTAAGGGTTTTTCTCTCTTTCTTTCTTCTTTCAATCAATTGTTTGTATGATTAACACTTGTTTTAGGATGATTAATCCAAAAATGAGTGGCTAATTCTCTTCCTTGCTGAGGTTATGAACGATGGTGATGAATTTTGATTATTGAATTGTATGGTTTTTCATCTTCTTCTTCCATGTTGTTCTATTAATTCTTGTTTCTACTGCATTAGTGTGTGGCCGACATTAATGTACATCTAAAAAGTCCAATTTCACTCGAGAGAGCAAGAAATTGGAAAGTTGTGAATTAATAGGGTATTGTTCTTAACTTGATTTGGGAAAATTGGGTTTTGATGTGCTTTCCTGATAGAAATATACTTGAAAGCTGTATTAGTCAATTTAGGAACCGGAATTGTAGTGCTAGGTCATAAATTGCATTTGATCACAGAAATGTAGACGAATGGTTTATGATTCTAAAGTGAAATTAAATACCAGAGTTTTAATTTCTAGGCTAATGTTCTTGGCTAGCAACATGAAGAGAAGAATAAACGAATTATGATAACAATCAAGTTTATTACTTGTTCTTAACCTTGGCATGCTCATATCCATAGTCTCAATTCACAGTAAATAATTGTTAATAGTTTTAGTATATATAATTTATAAACAAAAATTTATTTAACTGTTGGTTACGTTGTTGTTAGCATAATTAGAAGTAAGATAAGAATATAGTGTACTTAGGCATTTTTACTTATCCTGAGTCTCCTTGGATCGATACTTGGCTTACTTAGCCACTTTATTACTTGTTTGACCACGTGCACCTGCGTGTCGGTTTTACACCTATAGCAAACACTGCCGAACAATTTCTTTCTTCATGCCATTCCACCAACACAAGTGCCTTAGGTCATGGTACATTTTGGTAGCACTCGAGTGTATTGAATATCGGGAAAAAATGAGCCTCATTAATAATCCATATCCATAGCTCACTCACACTAGGCACACTGATGTTGTCCAAGCACACGTGGTTGTCAAGTAATATAGGATTGTTAAGTCCAAATATCATACCCACAGAGACTTGTCAATTTAATCGTAATAAGGTTGTACTTTGATTTCACTAATCTACAAAATAAGCAAAATGAAGATTGGTTTGGAAAATTAAACTACCAAAACTTCAAATATAAAAATTAACTAAAATGAATGCAAGCTTGATTGTATTTCAATAATGATGATATACTAGGGCAATGGCACTTGGTTGGCTTCAAGTTGAGTTTTCCAGACATAATTAAACTAGCATGATTCTTTCTACGATTGTTAGTTGCAAGTTACTATCCCATTTCCTGCCACTATCCCTAGCATCCATGAACTTTTTCATGAACCCTAACGCCTATATCCCTATGGTCGTAGGAGAACAATGAAACGACGATTATACCTACTTGTATTTCAACTAAACAGGGTTGAAGGGTATATCCCTATCTTCAACAACAACTTCTATCCTATCTCATGGGTTCAAGGCTTTTTGAGTTCCCGATCTGTATTTATTTTTAACCCTTTTGATTCCCTTTTCCAAGTTCAATCGAAAGCCAATAGATTACAATCAACCATTCATCATGGACACAACCCTAGAATATGAGTTTAGCCACTCATAGACAAGTGAAAAAAACAAGTACTTAATCATCATCATGCAAAAATACGGAGTAAAGAAGAGAAAACCTAGTTGTAGAACCTTATCTTCCTTCTGAACGGCTTACAAGCTTTCATGAATGAGGTACAAAATAAAAAGTGAGTAAAGACTGCTTCAAAGAAGTCCATGACTACTCTAAGAAGTCAAAAACTACGTAAAACCGACCTAAGGCTTATATTTATAGATGAGCCTTCAAATGACGCTTCTTCACTTCAAGACTTAGCTTTAAAATCAGCATTTTTCGCCCCCAAATAACCCTAGCGTGCCGCCCCCTCTATCCCTCCACAAACTTAGTCAAATTTCCAGCAATTTCAGCTTCGGATAGGGTCTGGCGAGCTACACCAGCCATAGCACTAGCCTGAGATTTTTTTCTCTGAAGTATGGGACCTGGTGCAGGGTGCCAACCATAGCACCAGCCTGAGATTTATTTCTCTAAAGTTTGGAACCTGGTGCGGGGTGCCAGCCATAACACCAAACCCGCCAAATCCTCAAAACTTCATTTCTTGCATCATTTTGAGCCCATTGCTTAGTTTCCTACTCATATCAACCCGAATCATTTGTTAGCACATAAAACACACGCATACGTGAATTTATGCATAAATTAGATTATGAACTCAAAACATGATCAAAATGGGTAAAAACATGGCAAATGGGAATAAAAATATGCGCAACATAACCACCCCACACTTAAACCATTGTTCGTCCTCGAACAATCCTTAAAAAAACCTAAACTCATGTTTCACCGTCATACTTGACACCTCTATCAACTCATACCCAACCAACTAGCATGGAGCACACATAAAGTTGTTTATCATCATACAACAATTCTCAACAAAGCACATAGAAAGATTTCACAATCAAGAATGCAGAACCTCTATAAATGACTCATCTTTTCCACACAAAGGGCGAACATGATTAAGTGTAGACACATGCAACAAGTAGTACACCGAATTAGTCCTCTTGTGCCCCTCACTTTTAGTGATGTTCCCCTCTCAACTTCATCAATATAAGACATGGAACACAATAAGTAAGGCACACTCACACTCACAAATGATGTAATGCACATATACAACATTCCATAGACTTGCCCTTCACGTACGTTAAAACTACCTAATTACTTCAAGAGATTAAGATCACAAGGACTTTTCTTAGTTGTAATGTTGTCTAAGGGACGATTAGGATTGATATTTCATTTTATAGTGACTACCACCCTAAGCACTTTTAAGATATATTACACTTTTCTTGTCCACCACCTCTTTCTTTTCTTGTTTACCTTTCCTCTACTCACCCTTGTCTTTTCTTTTCATGCCCCATTTTTTCATTACTTGGCTGCTAGTTTTCTAATCATAAAATAACTAAGTATTTTGCAATTAAAGCTCTCCTTTTCAACTCCACCAAGTAGACAACACAATTTTTATGGACACCCCTTCTTCTAACTTTTCTTTCCTTACCACAACTTTTTTTTGTTTTTCTCTTTAACTTTATACTTCTATCACGATCCGAATGTAGTCCTGGATCGTAACACGGGACAAGGAGCCCCGAGAGACTCCAAGTTGACCCATGGCATGAACATACATCTAACTCAATATCAATAAAGCAGAATACTTAGCATAACGACATAACGGAAGCATAAATATATCATGACATGGAAAGAGGAACGTACTACATACATAACAGCTGAAGTCTACACATTGTCTGAAAGCCTCTAACATATCTGATGGGTTGATGGGACAACACCCCCAACTAACCCTACAAGTCTAGAAAATTGAACATGAAAAGATAACTTTTATCAAACCGGTCCTTCGAGAATGAGGACTCACCAAAGAGCTAGGTGCTAAACTTCGAGATGAACTACTAAAGATGTTGGGTCTGAATATCGGAGCTTGTATCATGAAACGATACAGCATAGAGTATGCAGTCAGTACGTGGAATGTATAGAGTATGAAAGGTAAGTAAAACGGACATTTAAAAAATGCATAAAAAGCTCACAAGGAATCATAAGAGTAGGACAACATGCTCATAACATAAATATTATAACGTAACATAAGGCTCAAGGTTTTCAAATCATTCGTAATCAGTTCATAATCATGGTCATAAAAGAAACTTTATTAAATCATCACTTGAGCCAAAATAACATAAACATATTAATGCATAAAACATGCGGAACAATGGGAGGACTCGTCATAACCGACATCGTCATGATAGAGCGTTACATAATGCCTCAACTATCTCACTCAAGTAGGCAAAGTCATCCCTAGCTTGCTAGGAAAGGGACATGTACTATGTGATATCACGAAAGAGGGGATAATTAACATTATAATATATCATTGTGAACCTACAGTGACATGTAGTTATGAGACACCGGCATAGTCCTTTGAACGTCGGGCTACTCGGTGCTAGAAATTGCTTCCCAAAAACATGCACATTAGGCTTATTCGTAAATCATAAACATCATTCATGAGGTTCATGTCTAAATAAACATTTAACGTCGTTGATCCCCTTTTCATACATGATATGACATGAATCAAAGGCCCTTTAGTCAGCCAACATCCTAAATCGATAAATCATGAAATCCATATAATAAATCATATATCATTCTTGAACATGTGAGCATTGACTAATACTTTAACATGCTTGAAAATACTCAATTCACTTGAAAACATGATTATGAACATGGGTAACTTGAAAACATGCTTTTCATCATTAATAACTCATCATACATGAACCTTCATCATAAATCTTAACCTTAATGAACTTTTCATATACGGGCATTTTAATTTTAAAAGCTTGAGACATGATTTTAATGGAAAACAATGTAAAACTTGCCCATAATTCGTAATTCAATAATAGTAACTCAATTAAATCATTCCCATGTATAAAATTCAAAATTTCATGAATTGGGTAAAAACCCCATAGAATTTACATAGGAAATTTTATGATTTAAGAGAGATTGGGCATGGTTGTGAAAGGATTCACCCACATTCCTGAAATTTCTGCACGAGTCATGACAACAACCATCCTAATGAGTCGTTCTTGGATACCACAACTCGTGGTATCCCTCCGTCATCTCCACTTCCTGAATTCACATCCTCAGGTTTGATCCCATGACCCAATTGGATGAATCATCCCCTTAGACAATGATCTATTATATTGCCCATTATTTCCTCTTAGACGACCTGCACCAAGACTTCCCACGAGTCACGCCATGACTCATTCTTCCTTCCAACGAGTCGTGGTTTCCTTCTGTTACCTCGACTGGAGGTTTTAATACTCCTTCCCATGACTGCTAACCATGACTGTTGCTCCTCACAACGGGTAGTCCAATTACCTATTACTCCTCCACCCTTAGGTTGAGGACCTGTCCCATCACGAATTGAAACAACGACTTGTGGTAACAAAAAATAGGTCGTTCCTTGACCCGTTACTTCCAACTTCCACCCGGCGAAACCTCACCATGGATGCTTCCCACAGGTCGTTGGTTGAACCAATGATCTGTTAGATGACCCATTCTGTGGAATTTTTCCCAAATTCTGCCAACTTCGACTTTTAAATCCTGGGTCTAATCTTAGGCATTTTCGGGGTATTACTCCCCCTAGGGAACATTCATCCTCGAATATGGGAAAACATACAGAAATTAGAGAAATGTAATCATTACACTCAAATGCTGATCATTTAAGGCAAAACTGACGAAATAACTATCTCCGATTCAAACTACATGGCTGAGCTAAATTCATGAATCACACATACATCCACATACATAAAAGAAACTTAGGCACATGAACTGAACATGAAAGCTAAATAGAGTTTTAGGGAAACACTGATACCTTAAGCTAGAACTAAGCCGGTAAACAATAAATGTGGGTATCTAGCCATCATGTCTGCTTCAGCTTCCCACGTAGCTCCTTCAACATGCTGATTCCTCCATAAAACTTTGACTGAAGCTACTTCCTTGTTTCTTAACCTTCAAACCTAACGGTCCAGTATTTCCACCGAAACCTCTTCATAACTAAGTCTTTCCTTCACACCAACACTGTCCACCGGAACTACTAGATCTAGATCACCCAAACACTTCTTTAAGAGCGACACATGGAATACAGGATACACAGAAGCTAATTCTAAGGGCAACTCCTATTCATATGCCACCTTGCCAACCCGTTTTACAATCCGGTAAGGGTCAATATTACGAGGGATGAGTTTTCCTTTCTTTCAAAATCGCATCACTCCTTTCATGGTAGATATCTTCAGAAACACCTAATCATTCACCTTGAATTCTAATTCTCTCCTTCTCACATCGGCATAGGACTTTTGAAAACTTTAAGCTATTTTCAACCTGTCCCGTATGAGCTGAACCTTCTTCGTAGCCTCATGGACCGAATCTGGTCCTATCATCGCGGCTTCACCAATAGCCAACTTACCAATGGGCAATCTACATCTTCGCTGATCGAGAGCCTCAAATGGAGCCATCCGAATACTGGAATGGTAGTTGTTATTGTATGCAAACTCGATAAGAGGCAAATGATCATCCCAACTACCTTTGAAGTCAATCACGCATGGTATCAACATGTCCTTGAGAGTCTCAATTTTTTGCTCTGCTTCACCATCCTTTTGGGGTGAAATGATGTGCGGAGCTTAACCTGAGTACCAAGTCCTTTTTGAAATGACCTCCAAAATTGAGAGGTAAATTAGGTACCTTTGTCTGATATAATGGACAAGGGAACTCCATGAAATCGAACTAGCCCTCAGATATATAGTTTAGCATAATCCTCCGCCGAATCCGTGGTTTTGACCGGTAGGAAATGAGCGGCCTTAGTCAACCTGTCCACAATGACCCAAATGGAGTCATATTACCTACGAGTGCGAGGAAACCCTTTGATAAAGTCCATATTCATTTCTTCCCACTTCCAAGTAGGAATACTGATATCCTGAAGCACACCTCCCAGTGTCTGGTGCTCGACCTTTACTTGCTAACAGTTTGGATAGTTAGCCACAAATTCCGCGATGTCCTTCTTCATTCTATTCCACCAATAGACTTCCTGTAAGTCACGATACATCTTGGTGGAACCCAAATGGATAGAATACCTGGATCCATGAGCCTCGTGCAACATCCGGCTCCTCAAATCATCAACCTCTAGAACGCATAAGCGACCCTGGTACCAAAGCGCACCATCTCCCCCATTGGAGAAGACCTCTACCTTCTGATTTTGAACTATTTCCTTCAACTTTATCAAAATAGGGTATTCATCTTGTCTATCTTTTACATCCGCCACCAAGGACGATTCTGATCTGTTCTGAATAATAACACCGCCATCGATTGAGTCAACCAACCTAACTCCTAATCTTGTGAGTCGATGTACTTCCTTCATCAACTCCTTCTTCCTGTCATCCACATGAGACAAACTCTCCATAGAGAGTCTACTAAGTGTGTCTATGACTACATTGGTCCTACCCGGATGGTAAAGGACACTCATATCATAGTCTTTGACTAGCTCTAACCACCTCCTTTGTCGAAGATTGAGATCCTTATGGGTAAACACGTATTGTAAACTCTTATGGTACATAACCACATACACGTGAACCCTGTAAAAATAATGTCTCCATATCTTTATGGAAAATACCACCGCGGCTAATTCAAGATCATGAGTCAGGTAATTCTTCTCATGAACTTCAGTTGCCTGGAGGCATATGCTATAAATTTCCCATGCTGCATCAATATACAACCATATCCGATCCGTTAAGCATCACAATACACCACGAACCCATCAACACCCTCGAGTAGAGTTAACACCAGTGCTGAAGTAAGTCGAGTCTTTAACTCCTGAAAGCTCCTCTCACAAGCTTCCAACCATTGGAATTTCACCTTCTTTTGGGTCAATTTGGTCAAGGGTATTGTAATAGATGAGAAACCTTCAATAAATCTTCGATAGTTGCCGGCTAAACCCAAGAAGCTCTGAATATCTGAAAGATTCACCGGTCTAGGCCAATTCTTCATCGCTTCTATCTTATGAGAGTCCACCTTTATACCCTCACTAGATATCACATGGCCCAAGAACGCCATGGAAATCAACCAAAACTCGCGCTTGCTGAATTTGGCATATAATTGGCGATCCTTGAGAGTCTGTAGCACCACTCTCAAATGAGCGCCATGCTCCTCCTAAAGCTCCGAGAGTATATTAGGATGTCATCAATAAACACAATCACGAACGTATCTAGGTATGGATTGAACACCCTATTCATCAAGTCCATAAAAGTTGTAGGAGCATTCGTTAGTCCAAAAGACATAACAACAAACTCATAATGACCATACCACATCCTGAAAGCTGTCTTCGGGATGTCACTCACGAACTCTGAGCTGATGGTACCCGGATCTGAGATCTATCTTCGAAAAACACTTGGCACCCTAAAGTTGGTCAAATAAATCATCAATCCTGGGTATAGGATATCGTTCTTGACGGTGACCTTATTCAATTGCCGATAGCCAATGCACATCCGAAGGGAACCATCCTTCTTTCGGACAAATAAAACTGGTGCACCCTATAGAGACTTTGTTGGTCTGATGAAACCCTTATCCAAGAGATCCTTCAACTACTCTTTCAACTCTTTTAGCTCGGCTGAAGCCATTCTGTAAGGAGGAATAGATATAGGCTATGTGTCGGGAAGAAGGTCAATACCGAAATCAATTTCCCTCTTGGGAGGAACGCCTAATAAATCATTAGGAAATACTTCTGGATACTCACATACTACTGGGACTGACTGGATAGTTGCGGTCTCGGACTCAACATCCTTAACCCTAACTAGATGGTACATACAACCTTTGGAAATCATCTTCCTGGCCTTTAGATAGAAAATAAAACGACCTACAGGCACGACCGAACTACCTTTCCTCTCCAAGACTGACTCACCCAGAAAGCGGAACTCCACCGCATGGGTTCTATAATTAATAGAAGCATAACACACATACAATAAATCCATACCGATAATAATATCAAAGTCAGTCATGGATAACTCTACAAGGTATGCAGAGGTAACTTTATGCAATACTATGATCGGGCAACTTCTATACACCCGCTAGCTACAACTGAATCACAAAGGGAGGTGAGACTGAGACTGGTTCTGACAGAATTTCAGGACTGTCTCCAAAGCTACTAGCAATATAGGGCGTCACAAAAGACAAGGTAGCCCCTAGATCTAACAAAGCATAAGCATCAAGTTGAAACACTTGTAACATACTAGTGACCACATTTGGTGAAGTCTCCTGCTCCTAACGCGAAGCGAGGGCATAGAATCTGTTTTGGCACTGTTTGCCACCCATACTAGTGGATGCCCCCTACGGAGCTCAACGTGCTGGAGTTGATGCTGACCTGGTATATTGTGCATGACCTCTATCATCATCCTGTCGAGCAAATGGACATGCTTCCCACATATGGTCGGATCTACCACGCCCATAACAAATATCTGAGTTGAGAAAGCACTCCCCAGCATGACTTTTGCCTGGAAAGATTCTCTACCTACATGCCCCTCTGGACCCTCAAACCTGAAGCCCTTCTCCTCTGATCACCCTTGGGTCTGGATGGAATGCTTGCTGATGATGGAGCTGGAGCTAGTGCTCTGCTGAAACTGAGGGCGGTGACCACAAATGGATCTTTGTTGGGTAAACCCATAGCTATCTGTCCGAGGCACTTTTGTCCTCTCTCTCCCTGACATGTGCATAGCGGTCCTGCAATCTTTTTCCAAATAGCCCGCCACGCCATGAACAAACCTGCTCACCTGCACCCTCTGATCAACCACTAATTATACGTCGACAGGCGAGTGAACTCAAGGGCGTACTCCTGCACCGTCATCCTTCCTTGCTTAAGATTCACGAACTCAACTGCCTTCAGGTCCCTCATCTCACAAGGGAAGAATCAATCTATGAACGCAACATTGAACTCCTCCCAAGTGACAGCACCTGCTCCAATGGTCCTACTATCTTTCCATTGATGAAACCAGATGTGTGCGACCCCTTTTAGCTGATATGAGGTCAACTATGCACATTCAAACCCATTCACCCCCATGACCTAGGTGATCTCATTTTGCGGAACATGCACAACTATCTGCTAATTGACCTGAGCAGTCAAGGCCTGCATGAGCATCTGAATAGCTGCCCGAAACTCAACATGGGAAACCAGCTCCGGTGTATGGTGCTCCTAGATTGGTGGGGCCTGCTAGTGCGCGTTTCCATTGCCATCCTGGTGGCCTTCTCTATTCCCATTCCTCCTACCATTTACTCTGCGAGGATCCATGATTCTAAAATCACGAATAGAACGAATTAGAAGGATAGGAATAAATTTCATCGCACGACATAGATCATGAAAGTAGGGAAAATTTCCTAAACATCTTGTAGCCTCTTCATCATAAGTGTGGCGCGCGCCACACCCATGAAACAAACTCTACTCAAAGCGGCTTTAAGACATCCTAGGACACTTCAAACCTATTACTCTAATACAAAGTTTGTCATGACCCGAACGTTGTCCCGAATAGTAACACGAGACAAGGAGCCCCGAGAGACTCCAAGACAACCCATAGCATGAACATACATCTAACTCAATATCAATAAATTAAAATACTTAGCATAATGATATAGCAAAAGAATAAACATATCATGACATGGAAAGCGGAACGTACTACATCCATAACAGCTGAAGTCTATACATAGTCTGAAAGCCTCTAACATATCTGATGGGTTGATGGGACAACACCCCCAACCAACCTGGCAAGTCTAGAAAACTGAACATGAAAAGATAATTGATATCAAGCCGATCCTTAGAGAATGAGGACTCACCAAAGAGCTAGGTGCTAAACTCCAAGATGAACTACTGAAGATGTTGGGTCTAAATATCGGAGCCTGTATCATGAAATGATACAACATAGGGTATGCGGTCAGTACATGGAATGCATAGAGTATGAAAGGTAAGTAAAATGGACATTTTAAAATGCTTAAAAAGCTCTTAAGGCATCATAAGAGTAGGACAACATGCTCATAACATAAATATTATAACGTAACATAAGGCTCAAGGTTTTCAAATCATTCATAATCCGTTCATAATCATGGTCATAAAAGAAACTTTATTAAATCATCACTTGAGCCAAAATAACATAAACATAATAATGAATAAAACATGCAGAACAATGGGAGGACTCATCATAACCGACACCATCATGGTGGAGCCTTAAATGATGCCCCAACTCTCTCACTCAAGTAGGTAGAGTCATCCCTGGCTTACCAGGCAAGGAACATACATTATGGTGGCACGTAGTTATGAGACACCGGCGTAGTCCTTTGAACGCCGGGCTACTCGGTGCTAGAAACTTCTCCCAAAAATATGCACATTAGGCTTACTCGTAAATCATAAACATCATTCATGAGGTTCATGGCTAAACAAACATTTAACATCGTTGATCCACTTTTCATACATGATTAGCCATGAATTAAGGGCCCTTTAGTCGGCCAACATCATAAATCGATATATCATGAAATTCATATCATAAATCCTATATCATTCTTGAACATGTCGGCATTGCCCAATACTTTAACATGCTTGAAAATACTCAATTCACTGAAAAACATGACTATAAATAAGGGTAACTTCAAAACATGCTTTTCATCATCAATAACTCATCATACATGAACATTCATCATGAATCTTAACCTTCATGAACTTTTCATATACGGGCATTTTAATTTTAAAAGCTTGAGACATGATTTTAATGGAAAATAATGTAAAACTTTCCCATAATTTGTAATTCAATAATAGTAACTCAATTAAATCATGCTCATGTAGAAAATTCAAAATTTCATGCATTGGTAAAAACCCCATAGAATTTACATAGGAAATTTCACGATTTGAGAGAGATTGGGCATGGGTGTGAAAGGATTCACCCACTCATAACCCTACATACCTAGGGAAAATCAAATTTCACCACTCCTTGAAAGCCCAATGGAAAATTGAAGAATGCTTGAAGAAGAACAAGCTTGATCACCTCCCTAATTCCCTAACTTTGCATGCATGGATATGAATGAGCCTAGGATAGGTTTTACCCTCACAAACCCTACATTTTGAGACTTAAACGACGTAGTTTAGGACCCTAGGACTTTGGAATGAAGAGAATGCCCTTAATGAAATTCCTGAATTTCTGCACTGGTCATGACAACGACCATCTTAACGGGTTGTTTTCTGATACCACAACTCGTGGTATCCCTCCGTCGTCTCCGCTGCCCGACTTCACATCCTCAGGTTCGATCCCATGACTCGACTGAGAGTCATCTCTTCATACAATGATCCATTATATTGCCCGTTGTTTCCTCTTAGATGACCTGCACCAAGACTTCCACGAGTCACACCATGGCTTGTTCTTCCTTCCAATGAGTGTTGGTTTCCTTCCGTTATCTCGACTGGAGGTTTTAATAATCCTTCCCACTACTGCTCACCATGACCCGTTGCTCCTCACAATGAGTTGTACGATGACCCGTTACTCCCCCTTAGGCTGAGGACCAGTTCCATCATGACTTCAAATAATGACTCGTGGTAACAAACAGCGGGTCGTTGCTTGACCCCATTACTTCAAACTGCCACCCGGCCAAACCTCAGCATGGATGCTTCCCATGGGTTGTTGTTTGGACCAACAATTTGTTAGGTGACCCATTCTACGGAATTTTTCCCAGATTCTGCCAACTTCCATTTTTAAATCCCGGGTCTAATCTTAGGCACTTTCAGGGTATTACAACTTCGGTGGACCTTAATTTTCAAGTCTCAAAATTCCTAAGACTACTTTGGATCAATAAGTATGAGGTCTCATAAAAAGAGGGATTGAGCTATTATTAAGGCTAAGAAACAATAAGTCTATTAGGATCAAAGGGGATAAATACGGAGAATAGCTAGGAAGGTAAAACAACTATAGGAAAAAATTGGCTTCTTCAAGGAAGTGCCTTGATCATCTCTCAACTCTCTATCAACCAGCTATACTACATACACTGAGGTAGGTTCTAGATGCTACAACATATACATACAAAATAATTCATCTCACCTCTCATGGCAACAAGAATCTAATCAGTTTCTATAGCTACACATTCACACAATCATATTAAATGACAAGTTAAATTCATAATTAAGCCCTTAGGATATGTTGAGTCAAATTAAAGAGATATGTGCGTCTCTCAAGGATTCTAACTCATGCAATCAAGATGACCACTCTATTTACTCTAGCATAGCGTCTAAGCGGAATACCAATAAGCATTCAAGTAGATGACCTATGACTCAATCCTAAAAAATTTAAAAAAATGTGACGAAACTTCCCTTAAGACGATCGTCATCCATCTATCATAGCGAAACGTCATTACTCTAAGATGACACACAAAAACAAAAAATTTACCCGGTTCAAAGGGCTCTCCTTCGAAAAAGAATCGAGGCCATAAGAAAAACGGAAGGGTGGGTGACACATGCCATTTTCAAAAATTTTCACTAAACTTCCTAGCATGCTACCCTTAACCTCCAAATTTTGGGATACATACCCTCACCTCACACTTAAAATCATGCTATGTCCTCAGAACATCTAAAATTAAAGATCATATAAGAGTGAGAAATTACTCCCTGAGGCCCTCTAGGGCTTACCTAGCAGCATGTCTCTTAGACTTATGGGGCGGATGACCCCACACATAAGATCAGACCATGCTCCTTAGCTTTGATTCCGGGTACTCAGACTTCCCCTACTCTGCACACAAAACAAAGAATAAAAGTGACACTATAGAAAATAATAAAAGCTATATTATTACAAATTGGGTTGCCTCCCAACAAGCACCTAATTTAATGTCGCGGCACGACGTCATCAAGTTTCACCACATGTCCTTCTACTTTAAGCTTATAATTTTACCCCTAGTTTCTTTTCTAATTTTTTATTATGCTCAAGGGGCGGTGGTGTAAACATGAAGGGACCAAGTTGGAGAAGTTGCATCTTTCCCTTCTTGGCCCTTAAGTGAGGGATGTTGTTGTGTGACTTTGGCATAATGAATTTTAGAATATAGGGGCATTGTTCCTCATCTACACCTCTCTCCATAGGTTTGGAAGGCTCTATTTCTAAGTTTTCCTCCAAGCAAAATGTCGAGAAGTGTTTAGAATAAGGACCAATATGCCCTAACTCCAAGATTGCATTATGTTTGACATCTTCACTTTGATCCACCTCCTCAACATTGACATTTACAAACTGAGAATGGTCTAATGGTTGGTATTCTTCTTCTTATTCCATGCATTGGCTAGTATCTACAACACTCTATAGTTGGGCCTTAGACGTCTCAACTTTTTCATTCAAAAGACCTTGCAGGTCATGGATACTTGAGCCAAATTGGCCTATATGTTGTATGAGCTCTGTTCTCCCTTCCACTTGAGTATTGGATAAGACCGTGACTTGAAAATCATTACAAGTTGTAGTCTCAGCCATCATCTCTGTTAGCTTGGCACTGAACCTTTTTAAGGCTCCTACCTGTTCAGTATGCTGCTCCTTGTTCTGTATGCTGCTCCCTCATAACTTCCTTATGCTCTAGGATCATTTTTTCCATATTGCTTGTTTGAGCAAGATGTTCCTCCTCTTCATTATTCCTGTAAGCATAAAAAACAAAGGAGAATCATAACAGGGGCTTGGGAAGAGGAATAAAAATGTGGGCAACTACTCCAATGGCCATCCAGACCACCACATACACCTCAAGTATGACAATTTTGCTACAAGTGGGGTCCTCCACAGTTCAAAAAAGAATTACCTAGATATGAATACCCATCATTCGACCCATTTATATACCAAGATGTCATGTTAAGAAGAGTGGTAAAATACTAAAAAATGAAAAATAAAAATCTATATGATATATATAAGATAGCAAAATAAAATCCTAACCTACAAACGATTAAAGATATTCAACTCACCAACAACAGTTCCAAAAACATGTTGTTACCCAAGCACACATGGTCTTCATGTAATATAAGATTGTTAAGTCTAGATATTGTATCCCCAGGGACTTGTCAATTTAAGTGTTATAAGGTTTGTACTTTTATTTCACCCATGTACGAAACAAGTAAAATGAAGATTGGTTTGGAAAATTAAACTACTAACACTTTAAATAAAAAAATTAACTAAAACGAATGCAAGCTTGATTGTATTTCGATAATGATGACAAACTAGGGAAATGACACTTGGTTGGTTTCAAGTTAAGTTTTCCAAACGTTATTAAACTAGCATGATTCTTCCTAAAGTTGTTAGTAGCAAGTTACTATCCCATTTCTTGTCACTGTCCCTAGCATCCAAGAATTATTTCATGAACCCTAACGCCTATATCCCTATGGTCGCAGGAGCACAATGAAACAACGATTATGCCTACTTTTATTTGACTAAACGGGGTAGAATGGTATATCCATATACTCAACAACAACTACTATCATATCACCAATGGGTTCAAGGGTCTTTGAATTCACATTCTGTATTTATTTTTAACCCTTTCGATTCCCTTTCCCAAGTTTAATCGAAAGCAAATAGATTAATTACAAGGTGATCAATCTCATAAATAATAAATTAATACAAATAAATATAGACAACCATAAAAGAAGAATCAAAACTAGGTTTATTTAGTCCGTCAAACAATCAGCTATTCACCATGGCCACAACCCTAGAATATGAGCTTAGTCACTCATAGAAAAGTGAAAAAAAAATACTTAGTCATCATCATGCGAAACTACGGAGTAAAGAAGAGAAAACCTAGTTGTAGAACCTTGTCTTCCTTCCAAATGGCTTACAAGCTTTCATGAATGAACTAAGAAATAAAAAATGATTAGAGACTGCTTCAAAGAAGTCCAAGACTACTCCAAGAAGTCAAAACTACGTAAAAAACAATCTAAGGATTATATTTATAGATGAGCCGTCAAATGATGCTTCTGCCCTTCAAAACTTGGCTTTAAAATCAGCATTTTTCGCTTCGGAATGACCCTAGCGTGCCGCCCCCTCTATCTCGCCACAAACTTAGTCAAATTTCCAGCAATTTCAGCTCCGGATAGGGTCTAGCGCACCACCCCAGCCATAGCACTAGTCTGAGATTATTTTTCTCTGAAGTTAGGGGCCTAGTGTGGGGCGCCAGCCATAGCACCAAACCCGTCAAATCCTCAAATCTTCAGTTCTTGCATCATTTTTAGCCTATTTTGCTTAGTTTCCTACTCAAATCAACACAAATTGTTTGTTAGCACATAAAACACACACATACATGAATTTAAGCATAAGTTAAGGATTGTGAACTCAAAACATGATAAAAAATGAGTTAAAACATGGAAAATGGGCATAACAACATCACACATATAACCGACCCTAGTATCTAAGGACTCCATCTAACCTGCAGCCAAATAAGTTCTGCTTTTGCTGTAGTATATTATCCCTCATCGAGGCCAATTCAGGGTCATCATATTGATGTTGCCTAATTTTAGTTACCAAGGATGATTCTGCTTTATTCTGGACTACGACACCCCATCTCTGGTATCTAACAACCGAATTTGTAAGTTAGCCAACTATTGTATGGCCTTTTCCATTTCAATCTGATGAGCATGGATATGACTCAAGCTACCCATATATTTGTAACTCGACACGTCTGTTACAACATTTGCTTTGCCCGGATGAGATAAGATGCTCACGTCATAATCCTTTAGCCACACTAACCACCTTCTCTATCTCAAATTCAGTTCTTTCTGCTGGAATAAATACTGGAGGCTCTTATGATCTGTAAGAATATCAACACATACCCCGTAAAAATAATGACGCCATATTTTAAGTGCAAACGCCAATTCTTCCAACTCCAGATCATGGGCAGTGTAATTTTCTCATTCTTCCTCAACTGCCTCGAAGCATAGGTAATAAATTTTCCATGTTGCATCGGCACACAGCCCAACCTAACTCTGGAAGTGTCTCAATAAACTACATACCCTTCTATACCTTCTGGGAGAGTCAAGACAGGTGCTGAAGTTAATCTATTCTTCAATTCCTGGAAGCTATGCTCGCACGCCTCTGTACACTGAAATAGTGGCCTTATGGGTTAACTTTGTCAACGGCGCAAAGATGGTAGAAAAATCTTTTGCGAACCTGTGGTAGTAACCTGCCAAAACCAAAAAGCTATGAACCTCTATGGGATTCAGGGGTCTGGCCAACTTTTTGCCGCATCTACTAACTATCCACCCTTATACCTTCATCTATAATCACATGACCCAAAAAAGCTGCAGATGTTTGCCAAAATTCACATTTAGAAAATTTAGCTTACAACCTGTGCTCCTAGAGAGTCTGCAACACAGCTCTCAGATGAACCGCATGCTCAGCCTCGAATCGAGAGTAAAACCAAAATGTCATCAGTAAAAATGATTAAAAATACATCATGGAAGGGCTTAAACACCATATTCACAAGTCTATAAAAGCTGATGGGGAATTAGTAAGACCAAATGACATTGCCAGAAACTCATAATGGATATACCTAAACATGAAAGTAGTCTTCTGGACATCAACTTCCCTAACTCATAACTGGTGGTGCCCGAACCTCAGATCAATCTTTGAAAACCATCTGGCGCCCTATAACTGATCGAACAGGTCATCAATCATGGGAAGCGGATATTTATTCTTAATCATTATTGTAATACCCCGAAAAGGCCTAAGCATAGACCCAGGAGTTGAATATTAAAAATACAGAAAACTGGCAAAAACATCATAGGACGGGCAACTCAATGACTCGTGATTGGATACCACGATTCGTCATAAGCTATTGTGGTATGGGAGTTTAGGAAGGCAGTGGTGACAACGGACGGTGTAACGACTCATTGTTCACAATGAGTCGTCGTTACCAGTCATTAGAAGGACTGAACTTAGGCTGATGGGAAAACGATGGGGAATCCCACGATTCAAGGTGAGGAGAAATGACTCGTTGTTTCAAGTCGTTGTTTGTGGGTTGACAATTCCAGTGCAATACAAAGGATGAAGACGATGACTCGTTGGAAGCCACCACGAGTCATGGTGAGGCTCGTGGAAAGGAAAGTCAGAATGGTCAAGGGGTTGACAACGGTCGATCCAACGACCCATTGATTGAAGAAACGACTCATCATGATGAGTTGTGGGAAGAATACGAGGAATTCATGAGGTAGTGGAACCAACGACTCGATACCACGAGTCGTGGTATTGTGCAACGACCCGTTGGATCGGTTGTTGGTCCATCCGGAGCAGTTTTAAAGGGAAATTTTATTAAGGGAATTTTCAACATTTCCATGCTTTAAGACTCTAAACTATGTTGTTTTATGTATTTTTCTGAGTGTGTTAATATGGGTTAAGTCCCTAATGCATGCCCATTTCCATGCAAGAGCTTTAGAGAGGTTTTAGGGAGACTCAAGGTCTTCTTCCTGAAGTTTCCATCAATTTCTTTGTGGGTATTTAAGGAACTTCGAAATCAATCCATTCTCAGGTATATAGGGATTTGGAATGGGTGAAATCCTTTCACACCCATTCTCAAATTTTGATTTAAATCATTAATTCTCCTATTCAAATTCTATGTGGTTTTACCCAAATTCATGAAAATGTGATTTCTCTTTATAGGTATGATTTAATTGAGTTTTAATTATTGAATTATGAAGGATGGGTAGGTTTTATATTATTTTCTTTAAAATCATGTTTTAGGCTTTTTAATCTAAAATGCCCATTGATAACAGTTCATGAAAGTTATGATTTATGCTGAATATTCAATATTTTGAGTTTGTTGATGATGAAAAGGCATGATATCATGTTACCCATGTTAATGAGCATATCTTTTAAAGAATTGAGTATTTCAAATTATTGGGCAATGACCACATGTTAAAGAATGATATACCATTTATGAATGAATTGCATGATTTATCGATTTATGATGTTGGCAGAAAGGGCCTTGATACTTGGCTAAGCATGTTTTAAAGGGGATCAATGATGATAAATGTTATATTTTAGCCAATGAATCTTAATTCAAGATGTTATTAATTCACGTATGAGCCTACATGCATGTTTTTGGGAGCCGTGTCTAGCACCGAGCAGCCCGGCGTTCAAAGGACTACGTCGGTGTCTCATAACCACGTGTCATTGTGGGTTTCTAATGATGTATTATATTGATAATGATCCCCTCAAATGTGATATCACTTCTAATGCATGACCCTCACCTGGCAATCTAGGGTCGGCTCTGCTCACTTGATCGAGATAGTTGGCCATCATGAAAGGCTCTACCATTATGGTGTCGGTTATAACGAGTCCTCCCGTTGTTCTGCATGTCTTATGCATTGTTATGTTTATGTTATTGGCTCACGTTATGTTTTTATAAAGTTTACTTATGATTATGATAATGAATGATTTATAAATGATTTGAAAGTCTTGAGCCTTATGTTTTCTTATGATGTTTATGATACAAGCATGATTTCCTTATCCTATGCTTATTTATGAGTTTATTTTACTTTTAAATGTCCTTTTTCCTTACCTTGCATACTCGGTACATTCCACGTACTGACTGCATACTTTCTATGCTATATCGCTTCATGATATAGGGTCTGGATCCCAGGCTCATCCTCATCCTTAGTCCATCTCAGCTTACGCTCTCAGCTTATGGTGAGTCCTATTGTTTCAAGGGCCATTTTATAGACCTTTATGTTATCTTGTGTTTTCATTATTATTCGGGTTGGTTGGGGATGTTGTACCATCAACCCATTGTATGTAGTAGAGGCTTTCAAAGAAGTATGTAGCACTCAGCCTATGTGTACGTCTAGTATTTTTTGATGTTATGCTATGGTTACATTTTTGATATGTTTTATGTTTAGCATTCCGTTTATTTAAATGAGATTAGTTGTATGCATGTTCCATGGGTCGACTTGGGGTCTCTCGGGGTCCCTTGTCCCCTGTCTACGATCCGGGTGTACGTTTGGGTCGTGACAAACATGGTATAAGAGCAATAGGTTTGAAGTGTCCTATGGTGTCTGAAAGTCGCGTTAAGTAGAGTCTTTTAAATGGGTCTAAAGTGCGCCACACTTATGACGAAGAGGCTACTAGACGTTTAGGAAATGTTCCCTTCTTTCATTTCTATGTCGTTCTATGAAATGTCTCTCAATCCTTCTAATTCGTGCGATTCGTGATTGAAGAATTATGGATCCTAGAAGAATGAATATGGCTCCTAGAAGAATGAATGGAAGGAGGAATGGAAATGATGAGGGCCACGGGGGTGGAAATGACCATGGGCATATGGCTCCTAAAAGAATGAATGGAAGGAGGAATGGAAATGATGAGGGCCACGGGGGTAGAAATGACCATGGGCATCAACGAGCCCTAGCCACTAGAGCCAACTACCCACGCTGAGTTTCGGGAGGCTATTCAGATGTTGGCGCAGGCCTTGACCACTTAGGTCAACCAGTAAGGCATTTCGCAAGTCCCACATAACGGCAATGCAGCGGCGGCTCAGATTAGAGAATTTTTGAGGATGAACCCTCCTTAGTTCACAGGATCAAAGGTGGACGAGGATCCATACGAGTTCATTGAAGGGATCTTGAAGGTCACTAAGGTTATGGGGGTGACAAACAGGGAGTGTGTTGACTTGGCCTCTTATCAGCTAAAAGAGGTCGCTCATATTTTTTACAAGCAATGGAAGGACAACAGGGTAGTGGGAGCGGGACCTATCAGCTGGGATGAGTTCCACATGGCCTTTCTTAACAGGTTCTTCCTTCGGGAGATGAGGGAATAGAAAGCAGCTGAGTTTGTTAACCTCAAGAAAGGAAAGATGAAAGTGTTGGAGTATTCTCTTGAGTTCACTAGTTTGTCAAAATACACCCCAGAGTTAGTGATGGATCAGAGGGCACGAGTGAGCCGATTTGTTCATGGTGTGGCTGGTTATTTAGACAAGGATTGCAGGACTGCCATGCTTCACCAGGATATGGACTTTCCTCGAATAGTTTTGTACTCCGAGCATATGGAGGCGACTTATGCGAGGGAGAGGGAGGCAAAGAGTGCTCGAACGGATAGTCATGGTTTTTTGCATCAGAGGTCCGACGGTGGCTACCGTCCATAGTTTCAGCAGCGATTACTAGCCCCAGCACCATCATCATCTAGTGTTTCATTCAGACCCAAGGGTGATCAGAGGAGCAAGGCTTCAGGTTCGAGGGATCAGAGGGGCACCCAGTTAGAGTATACCTCTCCAGCCTACGGGAAGTGCAACAAGAGTCACATCAAGGAGTGTCTGCTCTGTTCAGATATCTGCTATGGGTGTGGTAAATCTGGGCACACGCGCCGAGCGTGCCCATATGCTAGACAGGGTGATGATAAGGGTCATGCACAGAACACCAAGACAGCAGCAGCTCCAGCCCATTCCGCTCCGCAGGGAGCATTGACTAGAGGGGGTGGCGGACAGTGCCAAAACCAATTCTATGCCCTTGCCTCACGCCAGGAGTAGGAGGCTTCACCAGAATGGTCACTGGTATATTGCGTATCTCTCTATTGATTTTTATACCTTGCTAGATCTAGGATCTACCTTGTCTTCCATGACTCCTTACATTGCTAGTAGTCCTGGAGTTAGTCCCAAGACCTTGTCAAAACCATTTGTAGTTTCAACCCCTGTTGGTGATTTGGTCGTAGCTAGACGGGTATATAGAGAATGCCCAGTCACGGTGTTGTATAAGGTTACCTCCGTAGACGTTGTGAAGTTATCCATGACTGACTTTGACATTATTCTTGGCACGGATTGATTGTTCGCATATTATTCTTTGATTAATTGTAGGACCTGTACGGTGGAATTTCCTTTTATGGGTGAGTCGGTGTTGGAGTGGAAGGGTTTTACGGTGATACTAGCAGGTCGATTTATTTCCTATCTTAAGGCTAGGGAGATGATTTCTAAGGGTTGCATGTGTCATCTAGTTAGGGTTAGGGATGTTGAGTTTGAGACCCCGACTATCCAATCAGTTCTGGTGGTGTGTGAGTACCCGAATGTTTTTCTTTATGAATTGTCAGGTGTTCCTCCTAAGAGGGAAATGGACTTCGGCATTGATCTCTTACCCGATACGCAGCCTATCTCTATTCCTCCCTACAAGATGGCTCCATCCGAGCTAACGGAATTGAAGGATCAATTAGAAGATCTATTGGATAAGGGCCTCAGTAGACCAAGCTAGTCTCCATGGGGTTCACCGATTCTCTTTGCTCGAAAGAAGGATGGGTCCCTTTGAATGTGTATTGACTATCGACAGCTAAATAAGGTCACTATCAAGAATAGGTACCCCTTTCCAAGTATTGATGATTTATTTGACCAACTCCAGGGTGCCAGGTGTTTCTCGAAGATAGATCTCAGGTCCGGATACCATCAACTCAGAATACGGAAGTTTGATATCCCGAATACATCCTTCAAAACTAGGTATGGCCATTATGAGTTTGTAGTTATGTCATTCAGACTAACTAATGCTCCTGCAACTTTTATGGACTTGTTGAACATTGTGTTCAAGAAATATCTGGACATGTTGGTCATTGTGTTCATTGATGACATCCTTATAAAATCTCGGAGCGAGGAGGAGCATGCCGCTCACTTGAAGATAGTGCTTTAGACCCTCAAGGATCTTCTATTGTATGCAAAGTTCAGCAAATATGAATTTTGATTGGACGCGGTGGCATTTCTGGGTCATGTGATATCAAGAGAAGGCATAAGGGTAGATTCCCAGAAGATTGAGGCGGTGAAGAATCAGCCCAGACCGGTAAATACTTTAGAAATTCAGAGTTTCTTGGGCTTAGCAAGCTACTACCGAAGATTTGTTTATAGCTTTTCATCAATTGTAGCCCCATTTACCAGGTTGAGTTAGAAAAAGTTGAAGTTCCAATGGTCGGATTCTTGTGAGAAAAGCTTCCAAGAGTTGATGACCCAACTCACTTCAGCACCAGTGTTGACTTTACCCGAGGGTACTGATGGCTATGTTGTATATTGTGATGCTTCAAGAGTTGGAATGGGATGTGTGTTGATGCAGCGTGGGAAGGTAATAGCGTATGCCTCAAGACAGCTGAAAGTTCATGAAAAGAATTACCCGACCCATGATCTTGAGTTGGCCGTGGTGGTGTTTGCGTTGAAGATATGGCAGCATTACTTGTATGGGGTCCACGTGGATGTATTTACAGATCACAAGAGCTTGCAATATGTGTTCACATAGAAAGATCTAAATCTTCGACAAAGGAGGTGGTTGGACTTACTAAAGGACTACGAGATGAGTGTCCTCTACAACCCGGGCAAGGCTAATGTGGATGCAGATGAGCTTAGTAGGCTCTCTATGGAGAGTGTGTCCCACGTGGATGAGGGAAAGAAGGAGTTGGTGAGATACGTTCCTCGACTTGCAAGGTTGGGAGTTAGATTGATCGACTCGACCGATGGCGGCATTGTTGTGCAGAATAGGGCAGAATCGTCCTTGGTGATTGATGTCAAGTCTAAGCAATATGAGGATACAATTTTGAGGAAGTTGAAAGAGGCGGTTCGGAGTTAGAAGGTGGAGGTTTTCTCTCAAGGGGGAAATGGTGTGCTACGATACCAGGGTCATCTATGTGTCCCATATGTTGATGATTTGAGACTTCAAATATTGCAGGAGGCACATGGTACCAGATATTCCATTCACCCAGGATCTACAAAGATGTATCAGGACTTGCGTGAAATCTATTGGTGCGATGGTATGAAGAAGGATATTGCGGAGTTTGTAGCCAAGTGTACAAACTGTCAGCAAGTGAAGGTCGAACATCAAAGAACGGGAGGCGTACTTTAGGATATCAGCATCCCCACTTGGAAGTGGGAAGAAATTAACATGGATTTCATTATAGGTCTACCCTGTACTCGCTGGCAATACAACTCCATTTGGGTAGTGGTTGACAGGTTAACCAAGGCTACACACTTTCTATCGGTCAAGACCAAGAATTCAGCAGATGATTATGCTAAGTTGTATATTTGGGAGTTGGTTCAACTTTATAGAGTGCCCTTGTCTATTATTTCAGATCGAGGTACTCAGTTTACCTCGCAATTATGGCCTTCTTTTCAAAAGGGACTTGGGACGCAAGTTAAGATTAGTACAGTCTTCCATCCGCAAACAGACGGCCAAGAAGAACAAACCATTCAGACCCTTGAGCATATGTTGAGGGCATGTGTTATGGATTTCAAAGGTAATTGGGATGATCATTTTCCCTTGATCGAGTTTCCCTATAATAACAGTTATCTCTCTAGTATCCAAATGGCACCGTTCGAGGCTCTTTATGGGCGAAGGTGTAAATTGCCCATCGGTTGGTTTGAGGTTTGCGAGGCGGCCATGATAGGACTAGATTCGGTTCATGAGGCCATGGTAAAGGTCCAGTTGATAAGGGACTGGTTAAAAACCACTCAGAGTCATCAAAAATCGTATGCTGATGTGAGGAGAAGGGATCTGGAGTTTGATATGGACGATTGGTTATTTCTAAAGGTATCTCCCATGAAGGGAGTCATGCGGTTCTGAAAGAAGGGGAAACTTAGTCCCCGCTATGTTGGTCCCTACCGGGTTGTGAGAAGAGTTGGTAAGGTGGCAAATGAGTTGGACTTTCCATCGGAGTTATCTTCAACTCATCCCATCTTTCATGTATCACTTTTGAAGAAGTGTTTGGGTGATCCAACCTTGGTAGTCCAGGTAGACAGCATTGGAAAGAAAGCCTCAGTTATGAAGAAATTCCCGTTGAAATCTTGGAATGTCAGGTTCAGAAATTGAGAAACAAAGAAGTAGCTTTAGTTAAGGTTTTATGGAGAAATCAGCATGTTGAGGGATCTATGTGGGAAGCCGAAGCGAATATGATGGCTAGATATCCACAATTGTTCTCTACCGGCTCGATTCTGACTTGAGGTATCAATTTTGTCCTATGAATCTATCTAGTTTTCATATTCAGTTCATGTGTGCAAGTTTCTTTTATGTGTATGAATGTGTATGTGAAGTATGAGATCAATTCATCTATGTGATTTTACTCGAGGTAGTCATTCCGTGAAAATTTCTGTTAAAATGATCAGTATATGGATATGATAAATTGTATGTTTCTGTTTGCTACTTGTTTCCTACATTAGAGGATGAATGTTTCCAAGGGGGAGATATTGTAATAACCAGGAAAGGCCTAAGAATAGACCCAGGAGTTGAACTTGAAAAATGCAGAAAACTGGCAAAAACATCACAGGACAGGCGACTCAACGACTCGTGGTTGTATACCACGGGTCGTCGTAAGCTGTCGTGGAATGGGAGTTCAGGAAGGCAGTGGTGACAACGGATGATGTAACGGCTTGTTGTCATGAAAAACTAGTCATTGTTACTAGTCGTTGGAAGAACATAACTTAGGCTGATGGGGAAACAATGGGGAATCCTATGATTCGTGGTGAGGAGAAACGACCCGTTGTTTCAAGTCGTTGTTTGTGGGTTGAGAATTCCAGTGCATACAACGGATGAAGGACACGACTCATTGGAAGTCAACACAAGTTGTGGTGAGGCTCGGGGAAAGGAAAGTCAGAATGGTCAAGGGGTTGACAATGGTTGATCCAACGACCCATTGATTGAAGCAACGAATCGTCCTAACGAGTCGTGGGAAGAATCTGAGGATGTCATGAGGCAGTGGACCCAACGACTCGATACCACAAGTCGTGGTATTGTTCAATGACCCCTTGGATCGGTCATTGGTCCGTCCGGAGCAGTTTCCATGCTTTCAGACCCTAAACACGTCATTTTGTGTATTTTTCTGAGTGTGTTAAGATGGGTTAAGTCCGTAATGCATGCCCATTCCCATGCAAGAGCTTTAAAGAGGTTTTAGGGAGATTCAACGTGTTCTTCCCCAAGTTTCCATAAATTTCTTTGTGGGTATTCAAAGAATTTCGAAATCAATCCATTCCCAGGTATTTTGGGTTTTAGAATGGGTGAAATCCTTTCACACCCATGCCCAAATTTCGATTTAAATCATGAATTCTCCTATTCAAATTCTATGGGGTTTTAACCAAATGCATGAAAATGTGATTTCTCTTTATGGGTATGATTTATGTTACATCCCGTAAAAGTTAGTAACTCATAAATGTACGCAAGGAATTGTGTTAGATAAGGATAAACAAAGCGTGTTGGAAACCCCAGAAGTCGGGTCGAACGAGACCAGGGTGCAAAAGCCAGCGCGACGCGGCAGCACACTGGCACCCTGGGCAGCAGGACATCTTGGCGCGTTGAGGGGTGCGATGCACAAGGAGGTTGGCGCAATGGGTAGTGCGGCGCACCTCCCTTCCACTGCCCTAATATATATATAAGGCCCTCTATTCAGTTGAGACCACATTTTCAAAGAATTCCCATAGCCAGACTTGAGAGAGAACGAAGAGAAGAGTGAGTTTCGTCCGATTATGCTATCAAATGCTGCCCCATTCAAATTAACTTTGGGTATTGAAGTTTAAGACTATAGAGAGCATTTCTATGGAGTTATTTTCACGAAAATCGCTCGGCAAATCGTAACCCCGCCGAGCTAAAGTCGTTGGAATTGCTCCAAACTAATTTCTATATGATCACAGGCTTTATGTAAGCATTTCTCCCTTCTGGACTTTCGAGAAATTATGAGTTTTCGACCATGTTCCATTAAGTTGAAATATAGTTAATATTTATATATAAAGTAATCATTTTTGCAGAATTTAGTACTGAAACTAGTCTTATTCTCCCAGTAATACGATTACATTTGGAAAGGGTTGTTGAATAGGGATTAAAACTCGTCAATTAGACAGGAAATCAGCACCGAGGTATGTAGGCTATTCTTTCGGCAAGTTATGTTCGTCGTAAAGTTATTACAACATGTATACCGATAGTATTACCGAGTACACCTATTGGGGTTCGCTGTTATGAACTGAATTGAGTTAATAACGATGATTAGTAACTCCTGTCAGAATTGACCCTAGTTAGTTCTCTTATTGTGTATCGTATTTGGGGTTTGAATGTTGTTTCCTATAAGAGTTATATTCATAAAGGTTGTATGATGTCCAAGGGACCATATCCAGTTTCAGAGCTTACATTATGGCCCATAGTCAAACTACGACTCGGGGCCCAATCATAGCAGTTCCATTATGACCCATGATCACGGGCAAAAATAGCATGCCCGAGATACGCTTTATGACTTAAATTAGTCTTGTTTATCTAAGTTATCGTATACATTTTCATGTAATTTTATATGAAGTGAAGATATGTGCTAACCAACATGATTAGCCTTTGTTTTGTAGGTTTTGATGACTTTTGAGTAACTAATCCATGAGTTGGTGAAGTAGATGCTTGGAAACGGAATTAACACGCGAACGTCGGCAAAGAGGAGGCACAAAACAGCCCACCTGCGCGTTGGCAGCGTGCCACGGCAGGCAGGCCGATCACAACAGCCCACCTGCGCGTTGGCAACATGCCACCGCAGGTTGGCTGCGCGACCAAGAGATGCCAACGCGCTGCCCAAGCAGCGTGACACGCTGCCAACGCGGCAGGGTGCTACCGGGGCCAAGTCGGGTGATTTCCAGAGAGCCTCCGTGTCCGTAGCGTGTCACAGAGGCAGTGCTCCGCGATGCACTCCGTGACACATTGCTTGTTATTCCGGGAAAGAGTCCTACTAATATAAATAGCACACTTAGGTTTATTTTTCAGAATTCAAACTTGGTGGAGCAAGAACGTGGGTTACAGGCAGTTGAGGGACAAAAAGTTCAGGGTTTTTTCTCTCTTTCTTTCTTCTCTAATTCAATTGTTTGTATGATTAACACTTGTTTTAGGATGATTAATCCACAAATGAGTGGCTAATTCTCTTCCTTGCTGAGGTTATGAACACTTGTGATGAATTTTGATTATTGAATTATATGGTTTTTCATCTTTTTCTTCCATGTTGTTCTATTAATTCTTGTTTCTACTGCATTGGTGTGTGGCCTACATTAATGTACATCTAAAAAGTCCGATTTCACTCGAGAGAGCACGAAATTGGAAAGTTGTGAATTAATAGGATATTGTTCTTTACTTGATTTGGGAAAATTGAGTTTTGATGTGCTTTCCTGATAGAAATATACTTGAAAGCCGTATTAGTCAATTTAGGAACCGGAATTGTATTGTTAGGTCATGAATTGCATTTGATCACAGAAATGTAGACGGATGGTTTATGATTCTTAAGTGAGATTAAATACGAGAGTTTTAATCTCTTGGCTAATGTTCTTGGCTAGCAACAGGAAGAAAAGATTAACCAATTTATGATGATAATCAGTTTCATTACATGTTCTTTAACCTCAGCATGCTCTTATTCATAGTCCAAATTCAAAGTAGATAATTGTTTGTAGTTTAGTATAAAATTTATAAAACAAATTATTCACTTTTTGGTTACGTTGTTGTCAGCATATTTCGAAGTTAAATATAGTATAGTATACTTAAGCAAACTTCACTTAATCCGAGTCTCTGAGGGATCGATACTTGGCTTACTAAAGCCACTTACTACTTGTTCGACCACGTGCACTTGCGTGTCGGTTTATAATATAATATACCAATCGAAATAGCACCGAACAAGTTTTTGGCGCCGTTGCCGGGGACTTGGCAATTGGTGAATTTGTTTTAAGTGTAAATTTACTATATTTTTTTTCTTAGTGCTGACAAGTTGGTCTTAGTGTTTGTTTTAATTCTTTTTCATTTTATTTTTTTTCTTTTTCGGACACCCTTATTGACATGACATCGTGGAATACAAATGGTATAAATGGTAGATACTCATATTTTAGCGAATCTTGTCTGAATTGCGGAGGACACCACTCGTGGCAACACTGTAACACGTGCAATATATGTGGTGGTCAAGACGACCATTGGGATGGCTGTCCGAATTCATATTCCCCTCCCCCAAGCCCCTACTATGATCCTTCTGTTGTTTTTGCTGAATATAGGCATGCTAAAAATGAGGACTTGGGACGCCAAGCTCGAATAGAAGACATGCTGAAACAACTCCTGGAGAAATCAGAAGTAATGAAGGAGGCGATGGCGGTATTGAGAATTCAGCAAGAAGAGAATGCAGAGGCTCTAGAAAGGATGAGCATCAAATTTACGAAGATGATTGCTGAGGCTGAAGCTTGTGATAAATTGCAGGTAACAGTTTTAGCTGATATTCAAGAGGAAATACAAGCGGAAGACCAGGGTGAATTTTTGGATGAAACCCAACAATTAGAATCTCTTGAGTGTCCCCTTGATGGGCTCACACTTATGGAAAATTCATTCATGGAAGAAGAGATAGAGTATCCCCCATTTGACCTTAATGGAGAGATAGATGTCGATGCTGAGAAGGTGTACACAAGTAAGGAGGTCAAGCACAAGGCAGTTTCAGAGTTGAGGTTTATTGGACCACACTCGAAGCATTTTTCGACATTAAGTTTGGTTGACAACATAGAAATAGAGTCTTCAAAGTTTATGGAGAAATGTCTAGAGGAGGACCAAGCCCCGTATATTCTGAAATTTGCTAACTCAGAGAGACAAAATGACTTCGCTTACATAAGGGCCAATAGGTTCAAAAGAAAACATCTACTGCTTGGTCCTTACAATTTTTCACCACCACCCCCGGAGCATAAGAGGAAATTAGAGAAGAAGTTAGGGGTGAGGTTCATATCCTCAAGGTGGAGGAAAAAGTGGTGAAACTTGGTACGTCGTGCCGCGACGTAAAATTAGGCGCTGCTTGGGAGGCAACCCAAGGGTACCATGGGTACCATTTTAATTTCTTACATTTAAGTTGATTTTATTTTTTATTTTTTTATTTTTCATCGTGTGTTGTTTTGGTGGAAAGTTAAGCACAGATGGAGGGGAAGTCTGAGTACCCGTGGAGGAGGAAGCTAACAAGCATGGAAGAGAAAAAGTGTGGGGTCGAACACCCACTTGTGCAAAGTTGGAGAAAGGCATGCTATTAGCTAGGCCTAAAGGCCTCAGGGAGTATTTCTCACAATCTTTAAATGTTAGTTTTATGCTATGAGGACATAGCATGATTTAAGTGTGGGGTGAGGTAAATTTCAAGGAAATTTCAATTTTTTTTTGCTTAACAAGTTTGTGGTGAATGTAATGCTTGGGAAAAATTTGAAAAATTTGAAAATTTTTTGTGAATTAAGCATGACTTCATCACCCGTTGGTTTTTCTTTTCGGTTCTTTTCCGACGGGGGGTCTTTGAACCGAAGAATAAAAAATTTTCTTTTTCTTTCTTTCCTTTGTCTGTATATAGTGTTTTTAGTCATAGTTAGAGACTGTTTCCAACGATGGATGGATGACGACCGTCTTGAGGAAAAATTAGTCGATAGGTTTTGGGTTTTTGAAACCATAACTAATTGGTGCTTGATGTTCTTTTTATGTGCTATACATGGTTGTATGATGCAAGTATGTTCAGTATGAAGCATGCAAGTGTATAACTTTGTTTGAGACACTTAGGCTCTTGACTTTGACTCAATATGATGGAAGCTTAATTCTGAATTCTTGTGATTAGCTGAGTAAGAGTCTACTGATCGTGTCTTGATTTTAGCATGTGCCATGAGTGTAAGGTTTTTGAGTATTCTATGCTATTGTGGAATGTCTAGAACTTTCCTGGTGTGTATATAAAACGAAATGAAGTATGTGAATTGTTGGAGATGATTTAGGCATTTCTTTGAATGAACCAATTTTTATCCCTCATTTTACCTACCTTGAAAAATTAATCCTAGTTAACCCCATTGAGCCTTGAGCCTATTCTTTGACAGCTGCAACATAAGCTTAATCCTTTTTCTTTCATTAGCCTTGAAATTGAACCAAAAAAGGAAAAATCCGAAAGAGTAAAGGAGTGAGAAGAATGAAAAAGAAGGGAAAGTAGCAATTGTAAGAGTTGAGAAAGGTCGAGGGTGCACTTGTTTGAATATGGGTGAGTATTAGTAGGGAGTAAGAAAATAAATAAATGAAAAGTTACTTACAGAACTCCTTACTAATAAGCTAAAAGTGCCTAAAGAAAGAGGGGAACAAAAGAGGATAAAGAAAGATGAAAAGAGAAAAAGGTGAAGTGCAGGAAGGGAAGTTTGTAATGAAGGCGTGATGTATTAAAAGCGCTTAGGAAAGATAGTCACTATTACTGATCATAATAGTACTTACCCGCACCTGAGTTACATTACAACCTAAAAAGTCCTACTTGATCTTACATTCATACATCCTTAAATTAGTGGAATAAAACACTAAGGGCAAGCTTATGGGTCATTACATGATGCATGTGAATTCTTTTTGAGAGTGAGTGTAATTCTATGCATGTACCCACACATGTTGTGATATAAAAATTGTTTTTGCGTGTGAAATTGGGTAACTCTCTTTCCGTGAGGGGCACATGTTGAATGAAGGATATAATTCAGGTGAGATTTCTTAATCAGTTGATTTGCATGAGTTTGCTAAAATTGAGAGTCGATTTTTGAGGTTAAGAAGTCTTAACATAGTTGTACTTCATTTCAATGATCAAATCAGGCATGCTCTATTTTTAGCTTGTATCTTACGTAATCATTATAGCCGTAACTTGAATTATCTTGCTAAATTAGTTATGTGGGAGTCTCCATATGCATGATATGTAAAAGGTTGTTTGAGGACGAACAAGGCTTTAAGTGTGGGGTTGTGATCACGGGCAAAAATAGCATGCCCGAGATACGCTTTATGACTTAAATTAGTCTTGTTTATCTAAGTTATCGTATACATTTTCATGTAATTTTATATGAAGTGAAGATATGTGCTAACCAACATGATTAGCCTTTGTTTTGTAGGTTTTGATGACTTTTGAGTAACTAATCCATGAGTTGGTGAAGTAGATGCTTGGAAACGGAATTAACACGCGAACGTCGGCAAAGAGGAGGCACAAAACAGCCCACTTGCGCGTTGGCAGCGTGCCACGGCAGGCAGGCCGATCACAACAGCCCACCTGCGCGTTGGCAACGTGCCACGGCAGGTTGGCTGCGCGACCAAGAGATGCCAACGCGCTGCCCAAGCAGCGTGACACGCTGCCAACGCGGCAGGGTGCTACCGGGGCCAAGTCGGGTGATTTCCAGAGAGCCTCCGCGTCCGTAGCGTGTCACGGAGGCAGTGCTCCGCGATGCACTCCGTGACACGTTGCTTGTTATTCCGGGAAAGAGTCCTACTAATATAAATAGCACACTTAGGTTTATTTTTCAGAATTCAGACTTGGTGGAGCAAGAACGTGGGTTACAGGCAGTTGAGGGACGAAAAGTTCAGGGTTTTTTCTCTCTTTCTTTCTTCTCTAATTCAATTGTTTGTATGATTAACACTTGTTTTAGGATGATTAATCCACAAATGAGTGGCTAATTCTCTTCCTTGCTGAGGTTATGAACACTTGTGATGAATTTTGATTATTGAATTATATGGTTTTTCATCTTTTTCTTCCATGTTGTTCTATTAATTCTTGTTTCTACTGCATTGGTGTGTGGCCTACATTAATGTACATCTAAAAAGTCCGATTTCACTCGAGAGAGAACGAAATTGGAAAGTTGTGAATTAATAGGATATTGTTCTTTACTTGATTTGGGAAAATTGAGTTTTGATGTGCTTTCCTGATAGAAATATACTTGAAAGCCGTATTAGTCAATTTAGGAACCGGAATTGTATTGTTAGGTCATGAATTGCATTTGATCACAGAAATGTAGATGGATGGTTTATGATTCTTAAGTGAGATTAAATACGAGAGTTTTAATCTCTTGGCTAATGTTCTTGGCTAGCAACAGGAAGAAAAGATTAACCAATTTATGATGATAATCAGTTTCATTACATGTTCTTTAACCTCAGCATGCTCTTATTCATAGTCCAAATTCAAAGTAGATAATTGTTTGTAGTTTAGTATAAAATTTATAAAACAAATTATTCACTTTTTGGTTACGTTGTTGTCAGCATATTTCGAAGTTAAATATAGTATAGTATACTTAAGCAAACTTCACTTAATCCGAGTCTCTGAGGGATCGATACTTGGTTTACTAAAGCCACTTACTACTTGTTCAACCACGTGCACTTGCGTGTCGGTTTATAATATATAATACCAATCGAAATAGCACCGAACAACCCACAGTCGGGCCAAGGCCCTGGGTCCAGTTATTATAGATTATATTACAGCCCATAGTCGATCCAAGGCTCGAGGCACAATTATAGCAGTCATTTCATGATCCTTAGTCGAGCCAAGGATTGGGATCTAGATACAACAATTGCATTATGATCCATAGTCGGGCCAAGGCCTGGGGTCTAACTATCAGTGGTTACATTATGACTCGTAGTTGAGCCAAGGCTTGGGGTCTAGTTACACAGTCAGACAGTTCAGACACAGATAAAGCTACAGTAGCCTATTAGGCTCAGACGTGTATTCAGAGAACGAGTAATCCAGAGTTACAATTTGCCTATAGTTTTTAGTAGTCAAGTAGTAGAAGTATACCTTGTTTGTACCTGCCGGGGGTTATGGGGGCTCAGATAGGTTTTTCTGTGTTGTTTGTACCTTCTAGGCTTATGGGGGCCCAGTTAGGTTCTTGTCTGCATATAGATAGACTTGTTGTTGAAATATTTCAGATTGTGAAGGTATTCCGGTTAAACTTTTACTCTCTTCTTTGATTACTACAATTTTACTTGCTTTCAATCAGTTATTATCTTTTTGCCTTACATATTAGGTACATGTTGTACTGACGCCCACACGGGGTGCTGCATAACTAACCAGCAGGTGCAGATAGACCTAGTTTTGGACGTTCCTAGACTTCAGCCGAGGTCAACAGTTTATTCAGCTCCTTTCCTCTGAAGTTGAAAGTTAGACGAGGTTTACTTTTGATGTATAGCTTTGGGGTAGCTCGGGGCCTTGTCCCGGCTATTATACCATTCCTAGAGGCTTGCAAACTATTGTATATTCCTTGTGGTTAGTTTGATGTTGGCCGTGTGGGGCACATGTGTGCTTTATTTTCCGTGTGGGGCCTTGTTTAGCTGTCAGTTAGTAGCCTTGTCGGCCATAGTTTGGCTTATCACTAGATTTACTTTATATTCATAACTAGACATCTTGGTGGTCTTGTCGACCCGCATAGGATTCCCTGTTATTGCCTATTTCTGGTTAGCTATTTTCCTTTACAGGTGGCTATAAGGCCTTGTCGGCCAGAGGTTGTATTTACTGCCGAGATATAGCCTGTTGTTTTCTTGATTTGGGGAGTAAGCCTACAGCAGGAGTGCACAGTCCTAGATAAGTCAGTCCAGATCCTAGTAGGACATCAGGTGCCAGTTATGCCTCCCAAGGGACAATTTAATTGAGTTTGAATTATTGAATTATGAATGATGGGCAGGTTTTATATTATTTTCTTTAAAATCATGCTTCAAGCTTTTTAGATCTAAAATGCCATTGATGAGAGTTTATTAAAGTTATGATATATGATGAATATTCAATATTTTGAGTGATGATGGAAAGGAATGATATCAAGTTACCCATGTTTATGAGCATATCTTTCAAAGAATTAAATATGTCAAAGTATTGGCCAATCCCCACATGTTGAAGAATGATTTACGATTTATGAACGAATTGCATGATTTATCGATTTATGAACGAATTGCATGATTTATCGATTTATGATGTTGGACGATGAAAAGGGCCTTGATTCTTGGCTAAGCATGTTTTAAAGGGGATCAATGATGATAAATGTTATATTTTAGCCAATGAATCTTAATGCATGATGTTATTGATTTACGTATGAGCCTATATGCATATTTTTGGGAGCCGTGTCTAGCACCGAGAAGCCCGGTGTTCAAAGGACTACGTCGGTGTCTCATAACCACGTGCCACTGTGGGTTTCTAATGATGTATTGTATTGATGATGATCCCCTCAAATGTGATATCATGTCTAATGCACGACCTTCGCCTGGCAAGCCAGGGTTGGCTCTGCCCACTTGAGCGACATAGTTGGGGCATCATGAAAGGCTCTACCATGATGGTGTCGGTTATGACGAGTTCTCCCATTGTTTCGCATGTATTATGCATTACTATGTTTATGTTATTGGCTTAAGTTATGTTTTGATAAAGTGTACTTACGATTATGATAATGAATGATTTATGAATGATTTGAAAGTCTTGAGTCTTATGTTTTCTTATGAAGTTTATGATACAAGCATTATGTCCTTCTCCTATGCTTATTTATGAGTTTATTTTACTTTTAAATGTCTGTTTTACTTACATTGCATACTCGGTACATTCCACGTACTGACCGCATACTTTTTATGATGTACCGTTTCATGATAAAAAGTCCGGATCCCAAGCTCATCCTCATCCTTAGTCCATCTCAGCTTACGCTCTCAGCTTATTGGTGAATCCTCATGTTCTGAGGGCCGTTTGATAGACTTTTATGTTATCTTTTGTTTTCAGTATTGTTCGGGTTAGTTGGGGATGTTGTCCCATCAACCCATAGTATGTAGTAGAGGCTTTCAAACAAGTATGTAGTACTCAGCCTATCTGTACGTCGAGTACTTTTTGATGTTATGTTGTGGTTACGTTTTCTCTACGTTTTATGTTTAGCATTCCATTTATTTAAATGAGATTAGTTGTATGCATGTACCATGGGTTGACTTGGGGTCTCCCGAGGTCCCTTGTCCCATGTCTATGATCCCGGTGTACATTCAGGTCGTGACAATTACCTTATTCAGTTGCCTATAATCAATACACATCCTCAATAACCCATCTTTCTTTTGCATGAACAACACTAGTGCACCCCACGTTACACACTAGGCTGGATAAAACCCTTCTCAAGCAAATATTTCAACTACTTTTTCAATTCTCTTAACTCGGCGGGGGCCATTCTATAAAGAGGTATTGATATCAGCTAGGAGCCCGAAAGTAAGTCAATAGAAAATTCTATCTCCCTTTCAGGAGGAATTCCACGCAAATCCTCTAGGAAGACCTCTTGGAACTCATTTATTACAGGAACTGACTAGAGAGTTGCAATTTCACGTTCCAAGTCTCTTACCTGAACCAAATGTGAAATACAACCTTTGGATATCAACTTTTGAGCCTTAAGTTATGAAATAAACTTACCTTTAGGCGTAGCAGCATTACCTTTCCATTCTCGGACTGGCTCGCCTGAAAAGCAGAATCTAACAACTTTGGTCCTGTAATCAATATTAGCATAACACACTATCAACCAATCCATACCCATAATGATATCAAAATCAACCATCTCCAACTCAACTAGGTCAGCTAAGGTCAATCAGTCACACACTATCAATACACAGTTTCAGTAAACCCGCTTAGCTAACACAGATTCGCCAACCGGCGTAAAAACAACAAACAATCTAGACAGTAATTCAGGGATTATCTCAAACTAACTTGCAACCAATGGTGCAACATAAGAGAGAGTAGAACTAGGATAAAGCAAGGCATTCACAGCACAGGAATGAATAGTCAAAGTACCTGTAACAACATAATGGGATGCCTCTTGGTCCTACCAACCACCCAAACCATACAATTTGTTTTGCATTGTCTTCTGAGCTAGATGCCTCTCCCTCTCGGCCCCTACCTTTTCCAAAAGTAGGATGAGGACTAGGTCTCGGAGGGCGATCTAGAGGTGATAAAGCCACGAAAGATATCGATCACTGAGTAGTCTGGCCTCTCCCTAATCATAACATACTACCTACCTTTGATGGCATAAACCTGCATGTGTCCTTCCACACTGAGTACAAGGGGGAAATGGTGGCCTTCCCTGCTACTGCCGCTGTGAAGAAACTGGACCCGTCTCTGCCTATGCGGCGGAAGTGGAGCACTCTCTACAAATAGTGCCAACTGCCTATATGAATGAGCCCATGAGTCACCCCAAGGCTCTCTACAGGAACTGATAATCCTAACCCTCTTCCTTTGTTCCTTCTATCTATGAGTATCCTGTAAATGATGAATCAAATCCTCTGCCCTTTGGGAGAAAACCTGAATCCAAGTGGTATCCACATGCTCCTAAGTAGATACCCCCCAAACAGTCATGAGCTATATGAGTCCCTAGTCCCAACACGATCGGTCAACCCTATTTTCCATCCTTTGGACCATGTGTGGAGCATCAATGTGCGGTGAGTTTACAATACTTTCGACACTTAAAATTAAGAAAATAGCATGTACTTAGGTATGTTTATGTGGATATGAGGTCTTTTCGCTTTATTTTCAAGGAAAATAGGTGTCAAAGGAAAAATGTGCAAAAGATGCATAAAAGTGCAGAAAACCAGTCAAGTACCAATCTTAGTACGAACCGTACCTTGATTGTACGAGCCGTACTGAGACTCATGAAAAAGTTCAGAAGGCTGGATCAATAAAAAGGCAAAGTACGACTCACAGTACGAGCCATACCAAGATGGTACAAGCTGTAACTGGAGGTCATGGAAAACTTTAGAGAAAATTTGCACAAGAAGTCTCTTGGTACGGGTGGAACTTACAGATCGTAGCATCTACCTATGACCCATACTATGATCCATGAGGAGCTTCAGTGATTTTTAAAGACTTGGAAAAACTCAAGATGCAACAAGCAAATATGAGTTATAGGAGCAAGGTATGAGGCTCACCACAACACTTGTAGAAAACTTCAAAAGATGTCAAAGTTCTCAGAGCCAAGCCACAGATGGATTGTATGACTCATAGGATCATGGTATGAGCCATAGCATTTGCCAACTCTTAGTCAATTCTGTAGCAGCCAAGGAACGTACGAGAGCAAGGTACTACCCGTACAATCCTGTTATGGATCGTATGACCAGTTGTAGGATGAGTCGGCGCCAGATATGGAAATTTCCCTGTTATCTTAGGAAAAGATTTCTAATGTCTGTATAAATACCTTTTATGTTATTTTTAGTAGTAGAACGGACCAGTAGATGTGTGATTACATTGAGAGAAGGATTTTAGTTAATTGTTTGTGAATTATTATCAAGTTTTGGAGAGCAATTCTTGAGAACAACACTTGGTTTTCTCTATTGTTATTGATTTTGTTCATCAATATTCATAGCAGGTTTTCTTCTAATTATTGTGGTAAGTATTTAATTATATGTTTGTCTACGAATACTAATTACAATCTTATAAAAGGCTAAAACCTCCACAACTAGGGTTGTGGGAACCATGATGGATTAACGAAATAGGGTTACACAAAGTGATTCGAAACTAATGTTAAACGCTTTTATTGTATTCTTTTCATCATTAAATATTTCTTAATGGTACGCAATGTTGACTTGTCCTGTCACGACCCGAAACATAGGCCCGGACCGAGACACGGGATAAGGAACCCTGAGAGGCTCCAAGTCAACCCATGGCATGAACATAACATCTAACTCAATCATAATAAAGCGGAAGATCAACATAATTAATATAGAGGAAGTTTGATAATATAATAATATCATAATGCATAACTAAAGACCGAAGCTGATTACATGTTATGTTCGAAAAGTCTCTACTACTGACGAGTTGATAGGACAAGACCCCAACTAACTCACTAAAGTCTGAAATTGAAAGTACTAGATACAACTGAGAAGAAGGGTCCTCGAATGATGACGACTCACCACTCTAGCTGATAAGTGCTAATGTTGCAGGTCTGGCTAATGACGAAACTAAGCCTGAATATCCGAGCCTATATCAGAAAATGATACAACATAGATTATGCGGTCAGTACATGGAATGTACCAAGTATTTAAGGTAAGTAAAATAGCTAAGTAAAATCATAAATCATGCACATTGTAAAACATAATTAAGATAAGTTTCTAAGAGTAGGTCTTGCATGCTATTTCTGAAATCATGATCTGAACATAACTAAATACCATAACTAAATCGATTGACCCAAAGATGAAAATTGATAATCATAAGTAAAACTGAACATTGGCTCAAACCTGCTGAAAACTTAATATCATGACTGATGAACATGCATAACTGAAATCATGAGGAATAATAAGAGATTCTTCATATAACCGAAATTATGTGGTCTCGACTATCACACTCAAGTAGGCAGAGTCGTCTAAAGAGTTGCCAGGGCTAAGAACGCTGCCATGATATCGATATCAAGATCAAGGATCCTTGGGGGCAGGGGAAACTCACAAGGAAGGTCCCAAAGTATATATGTAAACCTAAGTTGGCGCATAGTTTTAAGGCATAGGGTGACTGATCCTTAGCCTTCTCGGTATTAGACACTACTCCCAAAAACATGGATATGCTCTCCATCATTTTTCAACAAAGTTGGACCATCGTCTAATGACGAAGCTGACTCATAACATACATACATAAATCTAAAATCATAACATGAGGAGCCTTGGGCTCAAACCATACAATAAGCTAAAAATAGTAGGAGCCTAGACTCCAAAATCCATGTGGTAAGCTAATAGCATGAAATTTAGATAAATCATGAAACATACTTGATCATATGGGCTTGCCCAATACTTAAACACACTTAACATAGACTTGATAATTCAAAAACATGAACATAGACATGGGTAATTCGAAATTATACTTTTTTCATATACATCTCATCATGCTTGAATACATATTTCATAGATCTCAACTTTCATGAACTTTCATGGATGGGCATCATAACTTATAAAACTCAATAACATAATTTATAATTGAAAACATTGTAAAACGTGCCCATTAATCATAATTCAACATTAGGAATATGCTTAGATCATACCCATGATTGATACTTAGTGAAATCACATGTTGGGTTAAAACCCCATAGATTCATCAACTAGAATTTCATGAATTGAGAAGAGCTTGGGCATGGGTATGGATGGATACACCCATTCATAGCCTTGTATACCTGAAAAAATCTAATATCACAACTCCCTTGATTGCCCAATGGAAATTTGGGGAAGAACTTGAGGAATTTAGGCTTGATCACCCTTAGAAGCTTCTAGACTTGCATGCATGGAAGTGAATAGGCCTAGAATGAACTTACCCCTCTTAAAACACACTATTCTGAGCTTAAAATTATGTAGCTTAGGCCTTAGGAGCTTAGGAATTATGCAAAAGCCCTTAATAAATTTGCAGGGAAAAACACACTGCCAGACCCAACAAGGGACTCGACGACTCGTGCCCCATCACCAAGATTCGTGGTCTGCTCTTGTTGCCTACACTAAAAATTCATCACCACTGGTCACCATTAGAGGACACCATGACTCATGGTGACTGGTCATTGGGGACACTGCTAAGATATTCAATCCTTCAAAGAACCCTTGACCACGGACCACTCAATGAATCGTGGTGCTGACCACGACTCGTGGTCATACCCGTGATCACCTCAAAACTCAAAATTCCAACCCAGTCCAAGTTCCTTTCCACACGTCACTAAATGACTCGTGGTGCACCCCACGGGTCACTAGATAACTTGTCCTGTGACCTAGTGCAGAAAATCATGTTTTCTCCGTTTCAACTCCCAAGTATGACCTTAGGGTTTTTGGGGTATTACAATACCTCCCCCTTGGAAAAATTCATCCTTGAATGTGGGAAAGCATACTAAAAAGCAGAGAAATGCAATCTTCATACTCAAATGCTGAACATACAAGCTGAAAACTGATGGAGTGACTGACTTTGAACTGAACTACATGACTGAACCGAATTCCTGAATCACACATACATTCATTGACATGAAAGAAACTGGGGCACATGAGATGATAAGAAAGAACTGGTACCTCAAGCTGAAAATGAGCCGGAAAGGAATAGATGTGGGTATTTAGCCAGCATATCTGCCTCGGCTTCCCACGTAGCTCCCTCAACATGTTGATTCCTCCACAAAACCTTGCTTGAGGCTACTTCTTTCTTTCTTAGCTCCGAACCTGATGATCAAGTATTTCTACCAGAACTCATCATAACTAAGGTTATCTTTCACACCAACACTCTCCACTAGAACAACCAGAGTTGGATCACGCAAACACTTCTTTAAGAGTGATACATGGAAAAATGGATATACTGAAGCTAATTCTGAGGGCAACTCCAAATCATATGCTACCTTGCCAACCCGTTTCATAATCCGGTATGGACCAACATAATGATGACTGAGTTTACCTTTCATTCCAAATCCCATCACTCTCTTCATGGGAGATACCTTCAGAAACATTCAATCATCAACTTCGAACTCCAGCTCCTTCCTCCTCACATTCGCATAGGACTTTTGGTGACTCTGAGCTATTTTCAACATGTCCCTTATAAGCTTTAACTTTCTCGATAGCCACATGGATAGATCTAGACCTATCAATGTAGCTTCATTGACCTCAAACCATCCAATAGGTGATCTATAGCTTCGCCCATAAAGAGCCTCAAACGGAGCCATCTGAATACTAGAATGGTAGTTGTTGTTATATGCAAACTCAATGAGAGGCAAATGATCATCCCAACTACCCTTGAAATCAATCACACACGCTCTCAACATATCCTCAAGAGTCTGAATGGTCCACTCTGCCTGACCATCCGTTTGCGGGTAAAAGACTGTGCTAAGCTTGACCTAAGTACCAAGTCCCTTTTGAAATGATCTCCAAAACGTGAAGGTACATAAGTACCTCTATCTGATATGATGAACAATGGCAACCAATGGAACCGAACTAACTCTCAAATGTATAACTTAGCATAATCCTCCACTGAATCGGTAGTTTTGACCGATAGAAAATGAGCTGCCTTAGTCAACCTGTCTACAACCACCCAAATAGAGTCATACTATCTACGAGTGCGAGGCAACCCTATGATGAAGTCCATATTGATCTCCTCCCACTTCCAAGTAGGTATATTAATGTCTTGAAGCACACCTTCAGGTCTTTGATATTCCACTTTCACCTGTTGACAATTCGGACACTTAGCCATAAATTCTGCTATGTCCTTCTTCATTCCACTCCACTAATAGACTTCCCGTAGGTCATGGTACATCTTGGTGGCAATGTATAGGGTATCTAGAACGATGAGCCTCATGCAACATCTGATCTCTCAAATTGCCAACACCCGGAACACACAAGCGACCCTGATATCGACGCACTCCATCTCCCCCTTTGGAGAAGACTTCTACCTTCTGATTTTGAATGGATTCCTTCAACTTTACCAAAATAGGATCCTTGTCTTGTCTAGCTTTAACTTCGGTCACTAAGGATAATTCTGACCCATTCTGAACAATGACACCACCATTTGTCGAGTCAATAAGATAGACTCCTAGTCGTGCAAGTCGATGTACATATTTCACTTACTCCTTCCTTTCCTTGTCTACATGGGACATACTATCCATGGAAAGCCTTCTAAGAGCATCTTCCACCACATTAGCCTTGACAGATGGTAGAGAACACTCATATCGTAATCTTTCAAAAGCTCCAACAACCTTTTTTGACATAGATTTAAATCCTATTGGGTAAACACTTATTGTAGGTTTTTGTGGTCCGTAAACAAATCCACATTTACCCCGTACAAATAGTGTCTCCAAATCTTCAAGGAAAATACTACCACCACCAATTCGAGATCATGAGTCGGGTAGTTCTTTTCATGGACCTTCAGCTGCCTGGAAGCATAGGCTATAACCTTGCCATGATGCATCAATACACCACCAAGGGCGTCACAATATACCACAAACCCATCGGTGCCCTCAGGTAGGGTCAACATCGTTGCTGAGGTGGGTCAAGTCTTCAACTCTTGGAAGCTCATCTCACAAGCCCCAAAACATTGAAACTTCACTTTCTTTCGGGTCAATTTGGTCAATGGTGTTGCAATGGATGAAAACCCTTTGACAAACCTCTGATAGTAACCAGCTAAACTCAAGAAACTTCTGATATTGAAGGACTAACTAGTCTTGGCTAATTCTTCACCGCTTCTATCTTTTGAGAGTCTACCTGTACATCCTCACTTGACACCATATGACCCAAAAATGCCACTGAGTTCAACCAAAACTCACATTTACAAAATTTACCATAGCACTGGCATTCCTTAAGAGTTTGTAGCACCACCCTCAAATGAGCGGCATGCTCCTCCTTGCTCCGAGAGTATATAAGGATGTCATCTATGAACACAATCACAAACATATCCAAGTACGGCTTGAGCACCCTATTCATCAAATCCATAAAAGTTGCAGGAGCATTCATTAGTCCAAAAGAGATAACTACAAACTCATAGTGACCATACCGAGTCCTGAAGGCTGTCTTTGGGATGTCACTCTCCCGAACTCTAAGCTGATGGTATCCGAATTTGAGGTCTATTTTAGATAAGCACTTAGCACCTTGAAGTTGGTCAAACAAATCATCAATCCTTGAGAGAGGATATTCCTCCTGTTCTTGATGGTAACTTTGTTCAATTGTCTATAATTAGTACATATTCAAAGAGAACCATCCTTCTTTCGGACAAAGAGAACTGGTGCACCCCATGGGGATTTGCTCGGTCTGATGAATCCCTTATCTAAGAGATCCTTCAACTTCTCCTTCAACTCCTTTAGCTCAGCTTGAGAAATTCTATAAGGGGGAATAGATATAGGTTGCGTATCGAAAAGTAGGTCAATACCAAAATCGATCTCCCCCTCAGGAGGGATTCCCGGTAAGTCATCTAGAAACACCTCGGATACTCACACACTATAGGAACTGACAGATAGTCGGGGTTTTAGACGTAGCATCCTTAACCCTAACTAGGTAGTACACGTAACCCTTAGAAACCATCGTTCTAGTCTTAAGGTAGGAAATGAAGTGGCCTACAAGCACAACTGAACTACCCTTCCACTCTAAGATTGGTTCACCAGGAAATCTGAACTCTACTACATGGGTTCTACAATTAACTAAGGCATAACATGTATGTAGCCATTCCATGCTGAAGATAACATCAAAATTGATCATGGATAAATCTACAAAATTTGGTGAGGTGACTTTCTAAAGGACTGTGATAGGGCAATTTCTATATATCCATCGAGCTATAGCTGAATCACCTATTGGAGTAGAGGTTGAGAAGGGTTCTGATAGTATTTAGAGATTGATTTCGAAACTACTAGCAACATAGGGCGTCACAAAAGATAAAGTATCACCTGGATCTAACAATGCATATAGATCAAGGTGGAATACTCGTAACATACCAGTGACTAAATCTGGGGAGACCTCCTGCTCCTGACGGGATGCTAGGGCATAGAATTTGTTTTGACGTTGACCACCACCTGCATTAGTAGATGCCCCCTGCTGGGATGGGCATGCTGGTGGAGCTATTGAACTAAAGGCTGGGACTCGGCCCCTATCATGACCTTGTCTGGCTGCTGAGCAATCCCTAAGCATATTTCTAGACATCCCACACCCAAAACAAGCACCTAAACCTTCTAAGAAATGAACCACGTGTCTCCGACCACACTTGCTACACTCAGGAGTGCTGGTTTCTGTGGGTCTTCTACCTTCACCTCTAGAGTCTGATGCTTGTCCCCTCTGATCACGCTTGGATCTGGATGGCACACTCATAACCGAAGGCGCTGGAGCTGAAGACCTATGGTGGGACTGCTGACGGTGCCCACTAGGTCTCTGTTGGGAGAATTCTAAGCTATCAGTCCTGGCCCTCTTGGCCTCTCTCTCTAGCCCACTCATCTGCACCGCCTCCATCTGCTGGGTGTATAGGACTATCCAAGAAAGTCAATGTCCTAAAGAAGCATCGCGGTCTGGCAATCCTTGACCAAGTGTCTATTATGACATGCACAAACTGACTCACGCAGGCTCTCTGATCTAACACCATCTCAGGTGCATACTTGGACAAGCGAGTGTACTCCAAGGTATACTCCTACACTGTCATTTTTCCTTGCTTTATATTCACAAAATCATCTTCTTTAATCTATGTCATCTCATGAGGGAAGAACCGATCCAAAAATGTGGCATGAAACTCATCCTAACCAATAGGTCCTGCTCCAGCTTCCCTACTGTCCTTCCATTGCTTCAACCAAATGTGCACAACCCCTTTTAATTGATACGATGCTAGATCGGTGCACTCCTCTCCTATTACCCCCATGATCAGGGTGATCTTCAGAACCTCATCGATAAACTCATGTGGATCCTTGTCCACCTTTGATCTAAGAATCTCCATGGGGTTCATCCTCAAAAAATCTTTGACTCTTGCCGCCGCCGCATTCTTGTTCTGAGGGACATGTGCTACTGCCTATTGATTGACCTGAGCGGTGAAGGCCTGACCTAGCATCTGTATGGTTTCCCTGAACTCAGTGTGGGCAACCAACTCAGGTACATGCTCCTTATGGGTTGGTGGGCCTGCTGCTGCCCATCTCCATTGCCATTCTCGTGGCCATCTCCATTCCCATTTATTCTTCCATTAAACTCAGCGAGGAGGCATGATTTTGCAAACACGTATAGCACTAGTTAGAAGAATAGAGACACATTTCATCGTATGGCAAAGATCATGAAAGAAAGGAACATTTCTAAATGTCTCGTAGCCTCTTCATCATAAGTGTGCTGACCACCCGTGATCACACCCGTGATCACCTCAAAACTCAAAATTCCGACCCAGTCCAAGTTCCTCCCCATGAGTCACTCAACGACTCGTGGTGCACCCCACGGATCACTGGACTACTCGTCCTGTGACCTGGTGCAGAAAATCCTATTTTCTCCATTTCAACTCCCAGGTCTGATCTTAGGTTTTTGGGGTATTACATGCTCAAATTCTTTACTTGATTGAACCTAAAGAAGTAGAGATTAGAAAAAGAGAATTACAACTAGGGTTGATCATAAATACCAAAAAAACAAAAAACCGAAGAGAACCAAACTAATTCAGTTTTTCAATTTTTCGGTTCGATTTCGGTTCTTTTTTCTTAAAATTTCAGTTATTTTGTTTTATTTTCGATTTTAGATTTTCGTAATTTCGGTTGTTTAGTTTAACCGATAATTTATATATATATTTCTTTTAAAAATAAATAATAAATAATGAAATTATAACTTAATTTCAAAAAAAATAAAAATACTACACCCAACCCAAATCTCAAAATCCATTTATAGAATTATTTATATAATTGACACAATTGCTTAAGTATTTTTTACAAATAACAAGTTTTATAATAGTTTTAGCATGTTAAAAAAATTCTTACGATTACTAATATGCTTTGAAAGAAAGATGAAATATATAATATTTATTTAACAAGAAATTAGGGACAATAGATTATTGAAATCTTAAAAGACCCTTAATTTTTTTTTGGGGTTTGTTATAAGGATATTAAGCTTATGAGTAAATTTATTAGTAAATGCTATATACGTACTACTAAATGTAGATCAATTGATCCTACTATTTTTTTTACTTCAAAAGTTAAAATTAAGCTTAGTCGAATTATACTTTAGTATTCAAACTTAAAATAATTTATTTTGAATTTGAAAAGATAAAACAACTCATTTTTAATTAAAAAGTAGCTCATTTAGTAAGTAAAAAAATAGCCCATTAATTAGGCACATAACCGAAAAAACCGAATTAAAAAACCGAACCAAATCGAACCGAATTTGGAAAAATCAAACCGAACCTAATTAGTTTGGTTTGGCATTTAGTACACTAAATGAAAAACCAAAACCCGAAAAAATCGAATTGAAATTTTAAAAAATCAAACTGAAAAACCTAATGCCCACCCCTAATTACAACAAAGCCTCGATTTTTATGATCATTATATGATTTGAGCTGCGATTGTAGAAAGTTAATTTGGAATATACTGATAATGGTTAGTTTAAAATCGCTCATGAGACCTGAACCAGTGATCCAGTATAGTCATCCAATAGGGACGACACAGTCGTTTGGATGAACCCTAGTTATCAATTCTACAAGTAAGCATTAGGATTGATCACGTATGTACACCCGAAGTAGTTATGCACCCATGGGGAACACTTACCCTAATTATTTGCAGATCTTAATAGAAACCACAATTGCGATCTTGTTTTATTATTGTTTTTCTTTAAAATCCCCAATTTGGAGATAACTCACCAACAAGTTTAAGTACCGGCATTAGTATAGTTCTTACCTTATTCCCTATGGGTTCGACCCCAACCTCTTTGTTGGGTTCTTTATTGACAACGTCTGCTTCATACTTTGCCCGGAAGTGTGAGTTTGAGCGTTATCAAAAACTGGCGTTGTTGCCTGGGAATACAACTAAGATTAGATTAATTCCTTATCTTTAACTTTTGGTTGTTAATTCCTTAATTACATTTTCTTTTTATTTTTGGACACCTATAGGTTGTCACTTGGTGAATGCCAAGTACTCGACGGAGTGGAATCCCCCTGATTCCTTTGGATCTTGAACTTGAAAGAACACTAGGAAGGATGGAGAACCAACAGCAGAGAGATGCCCGTCTTGCTGAACAAGCTAGGAAAGCCAAGCTAGCTCGGCAAGATGCACTTCAGGAAGCTGATGATGCTTGAGATGAGGTTGTAAACGTTGGTCTCCATGGAAGGTGCAGAAAAGGCCAAAGATATACCCCTCAATTCATTAATGACGATGACCTGGATATTGATGATATTGGGTCAAGCGGAGCTATTATACCACCACATTTGCCTACTGGGGAAAATTTTGACGTCAGTAGCACCATGATTCAATTATTGAACATGAAGGGGGTGTTTAGTGTTCACGCAGCTGATGATGTCAACCTGCACTTAATGATCTTTAGTGGAATATGCAAGGCATACAGTATGGCCGGAGTCAACCAGGATGCAATAAGGCTAACACTCTTCCCATTCTTTCTGGGTGGGGAAGCCACTTTATGATTATCAGAGTTGCCCAACGACTCCATTACTAAGTGGAGGGAGATCAAACAAGCTTTTCTAAAGAGATTCTTTCCACCCACCAGGATGATGCAGCTTAAGGATGAAATAGATAATTTCCAACAATTGAAGACAAAGGGACTTCCTGAAACATGGTTGAGATTCAAGAAGAAGTTGACCAAGTTCCCAAACCATAAAATTCCTGATGACAGTTTGTTGGAGATTTTCTATAGGTCATTGAACAATAGTACTCAAGTTGTAGCAGACATAGTGGCGGGAGGAGACTGATGAGTCACACCTAGGAGCAAGATGCCACTATTCTAAACAGAGTGCCAAAAAACAAAAATAGGGCATTGCATACCCGAAAAGTGGAAGCAGCTGCGGGTAGGTATGCTATTGGATTGACTGCAGACTAATGAAGGAATGAGGAAGAATGTGACCAGGAATTGGTCCATATGCACACATCATTGGACCTGCTCACGAAGCATATCGTGGGTGCTGGAGCCATAAAAGTTAATGCAGTGGGAACTCAGGGACAGGAAGGGCCAGAGCATTCAGATTTTGAGGAGGAGGCAAACTTCTTGGACAACCAGGTGGCAGGTTTTCAAGCTAAGGCCCAAGGGTCTGGACAAGACACTTGGCGCCAAAGTTCTGAAAACCAAGGTCAGAACCAATATAGAGACAATTACAATTGAAATGGCTACATAGATAGAAGTTGAGGTCGTGAGCGAGAGGTGGAATGGAGAAGGAATGATGGTTACCACAACGATCGAGCAGGATTGTACATGCCTCCTAATGCATGTGAGGGGGAGACTGGACGGTCAAAGTTGGAGAGCAAGATGGCTGAGATGCCAAAGAAGGTTAGATCCACAGATGAGCAGTTGAAAGACATCCGTGGAGATATATCTAGCATGGGTTAGAAAGTTGAGTCACATGCCATGGCCATCAAGTAGATTGAACAGCAACTGGGTCAACTATCAGCATCCATGAACCCTAGGCAAAAGGGTACACTACCTAGCAACACAGTCCAAAATCCGAAGAATGATAGCCACTGCATGGCTGTGATGACTAGGAGTGGAAAGACCAAGGTTGATCCCCTCTACCGGTTGTAGTTGAGTTTCAAAGGAAGAAAGAGAGCATAATTGATGATAAGGAAGAGGTTGCTGAGCATGAGCATGAGGAGGATGTTGAGTTGACTGAGGCTCCAATCGTTGAGAAGGGGCCTGAAGTTGAACAAGGAGAGAAACAAGGGGCCACACAAATTTATAAGGCTATCCTATGACCACCACCGTCATTCCCTCAAAGAATGAAGAAGAAGGCGAAAAATGGTAAGTTTCAGAAATTCATGTCAATGCTAAAACAACTATCTGTAAATATATCATTGGCTGAGGCATTAGAGCAGATGGTGGGATACGCCAATTTTATGAAGGACCTTGTTACTAAGAAAAGGTCCGTAAGCTATGAGCCCTTGGATAATGTACATCATTGTAGCGGTATAGCCTCACGGGTCCTTACCCAGGAAAAGGATGATCTAGGTGCCTTCACCATTCCATGTATTATTGGTGATGTTGAGTTTGCAAGGGCACTCTACGACTTGGGAGAAAGCATCAATCTGATGCGCTTTAGCTGTGTTTAAACAACTAGGCTTGGGAGCCCCCACACCGGCTACTGTGCGGCTACTGATGGCTGAACAAACTGTGAAAAAGCCTGTGGGGATCCTATTTGATGTGCTTGTTAAGGTGGACAGATTCATATTCCCAACATACTGCGTGATCCTTTATTGCGAGGTTGATTTTCAGGTCTCCATCATTTTGGAGCGACCATACCTTGCCACTTGGAAAGCTTTAGTAGATGTGGAGGCTAGCCAGCTAAAATTTAGACACAATAAAGAGGAGGCCACCTTCAATGTCTGCTGGTTAATGAAGCAACCAAAGGAGTATAGAGTGATCTCAGCAATCGAGGATGAGTTTGAGTTTCTTGATGAAGTCTAAGTAGTCAATAGACTTGCGTCGTGCCGCGATGTTAAATCAGGAGCTTCTTAGGAGGCAACCCATGAGGTGGTTTAGTGAATTCTGAGTAACCAACCTACCTGCGTCATGCTTCGATGTTAAACCATGCACTTCTTGGGAGGCAACCCAAGTTTATTGATTTATGTGTGCTCAGTGTGCAGGTGAAACAAAAAAACAAGTGGCAGAAAAATTGCAAAACAGACTGGTGCTACGAGTCTCAATACAACTCATAAGAGTATCGTACGGGCCGTAGTACGAGTTGTGGTGAGAAGAAAAGATGTATCTTAATGCATAAATTCAGGGTACAGTGGGTCCTATGACTCGTAACTCCATTTTATGGGTCGTAGTATTCACTGTAGTTATGAACTATGCAAAGCATGGGCCTCCAATTAAGAGTGACCTACGAGGCATGGTATGAGTCGTACCTTTGTGGTACGAGTCGTATGATGTGCTCGTAGACTCACAGGTAAGTTTTCTTAACATCTCTTCTACGAGTCCTAGGGATGAGTTGTAGGTCCTTCCTATGACTCGTGGTATGAGTCATGATGGGCCATGCTTAAAACAACCTGACTTGGCCCAGATTTTTAAATCTACCCTAAACTATTTAAACTTCAAAATTGTTGAACCTTTCTCCAACGCACTAAAACTTGACCCCACGAACACCCCACGACTTCTCTCACACCCGTAACTCAAGAACAAAATCAATTGAGCAAGAATTTTTGCATGATTAAGACTGCTAAAGTCGGTTCCAAACCCTAGTCGCTAACTGAAGTGCTGTGATTTTACGGCACTTTCGAAGCTTAAAACCAAGAAATTATGCACACTTCGGGTATGTTTATATAGGTATAATGTGTTTTGTGCTTAATGTGACAGGAAAATAGGTTCGAAAGTGAATTGGACAAATATATGCTGAAAATAACTGAAGGGGACTACCAGGCACTTCACGAGTCATTGGCAGGAGGCACGACTCGTTGTTGAATCCATGGGCAAAAGATAAAGTTTGAAGATGTTGAGACAGTGTACCTGACGGATTGAGAAAATGACTCATTACACCTGGTAACGATTCGTGAGGTCAGTCGTGAAGACTGGGAGAAAAAATATTGCCAAAGTAGCCAGTGTCATTGATGACAGACATAACGAGTCGTTACATGCTAAAACGACTCATTGGCAGATCACTTGAACCATCCATATGATGCACTGGAATTTTGAAGAAGTCAGACCATGAGGGACCTAATGACTCGTGCCTAGGCACGACGAGTTGTTAGGTGGCCCGTTGCCACAACGGAGCATGATGTTGAGGACGACTATTTTAAGCAAGGCACGACTCGTCAGAGGTCCCAAAAATTCATCACCAAATCCGTTGCCACTGCCGACCTGGTTTCCAGTTTTAGTTAGGAAACGTTTTTCTTGGAATTGTAAATACACAATTTGGGTTTATTTTTAGGGAAGAATTCAGAGAGAAGACGATTATTATTAGTTTTCACGTAGGATTTTGGTTTTGTACGATTATTCTTGAGTCAAGAAACAAGGTTTACATTTTTTGTTCTTGAATTTGAGGATCAAAAGCAACATTGAAATTAATTCATCAATTTTGGAGTTTTATTCAATCTACTTGGTATTTCTTCTATGATAATTTGTAAGTTGCAATTATGATTTATTCAATATTTTGTTATTGTGATCATACAAACATGAGTAACTAAGCCCATAGCTAGGGTTGTGGGAACCAAGACGAATTAACACACATAGGTAAAATACTTAGTGATTCTAGAATGGAGTTTAATGCATGTATTGTTATTCCCTTTGTTTTGATTGATTCTTGACGGTTGCAAACATTAGGATTTTTCTTATTCTTACTTACCAGACGAAGGAGGTAAAGAATGGGAAAATGGATTAACAATGGAGATTGAGGCTATCAACCCTCATCTAATAGCTTGAACTTGTCCAAGGATAGCTAATCTAATATTAAGGGTAAGGGTCAATTAAAGTACACCCGTAAATGAACCAAGTTGCATGGTGATAATCATCTAAATAGGGGACCAACCATTTAGCTGAACCTAACTTACCGATATTGCATGTTAAACACCGGAATAGATTACTAGTGTATAAGCCTTGTGGTTATGAAGTCTTGGGGAACACAATCCTAGTCAAATCGTTAATTGAATACAAACCAAATTTGATCTAAGCTTTCAGTAGTTTTACTTTTGTTTATTATTCTATTTGTTTCCCCCTTCGGAAATAAGTAACTCAATAGTAACAACTATATGCATTAACTTAAGCTCTTACCATATTCCCTGTGGGATCGACCTCAACCTTTGTTGGGTTTTATATTTGACAATTGACTGCTTATATCTCAATTGCGAGGTGTAATTTGATGACATCAAATTTTGGCACCGTTTCCGGGGAATACGGCTAAGGCTTTTGTTAATTGTATTTTCTTTACTATTGGTTCTTATTTCATTTTTTTTATTTTTCTTTTGTTGTTTTGGTTTCTTAAATGGTCTTAGGTTTGTGCATGCCCGATACTAGAAGCCAAGGAAATCCCTTGGTTCCAATTCATCATGAACTTGAGCAGAGAAAACCTAAGAAGAATGGCCAACATCCAAGAGCAGGAAACCATGGACCAAGCCACAACAAGAATGTTAACTAAAAGGAAGCTCGGGCTAGAGATCGTGAATTAGCCAGAGTCACTGAAGAGCAGCGTCTAGATGCAAAATCAGAATGAGCTAGATGACCCAGAGGTCCAGAACACCAGAGACACTGATATTTTGACGAGGAAGATGATGCGGATATAGACGAAGCTGGTGCCACTGGAGCTATAGTCCCTCCTCCTTTGCCTGCTAGGGCAAAGTGTGACATTTACCAGTGTGATGATCCAACTGCTTAATATGAAGGAAATATTTGCGGGTCATGCATCTGATGATGCCCACGCTTTCTTGACAAATTTCGTGGGTATATGTAAGGTGTACAAACAACCAAGGGTGAACCAGGACGCAATCAGACTGAGGTTATTTCCATTCTCACTAGGGAGTGAGGCAACGATGTGGTTGGCTCTGAGCTGCCGAATGATTCCATCACTACTTGGGGAGAGATTAAGAGAGCTTTTCTTGAAAGGTTCTTCTCACCATCCAAAGCATTATTGTTGAAAGATGAAATATATAACTTCAGACAGCTAAATTTTGAGGCACTCCACGAGACCTGACTAGTTTCAACAAAAAGCTCAAAAGGGTGCCAAATCACAGGATTTCGGATACATTGTTGGAGATCTTTTATAGGTGTTTGAATGCAAACACCAAGGCAGTAGATGATATCGTCTCCGGAGGAACTTTTATGAGCCACACTTATTCAGAGGCTATGGAGTTGCTAGACAGGATCACCAAAACCAACTGAGCTTGGCACACTAAAGAGTCGGAGATTCCGACTGGTTCTTAAGCGGTTGGTGTGTCTGCAGAACAAAAGAGAAAAGATGAGGAGCGTGATCAAGATATTTCAGAGATAAAGACCACCATGGGGTTGCTTGCCAAGCACTTGATGGGAGTCGGAGCAGAAAAGGTAAATGTCGTGTGTTCTCAGGGCAAGGCCCCGAGAAATGATTGTTCGACTGTCTACTCTTAGGTAATTACTACACGCAAGTGCACGTGGTCGAACAAGTAGTAAAGTGGCTTAAGTAAGCCAAGTATCGATCCCACAGGGACTGGGATAAGGTAAAATCTACTTAAGTGTTACTATACTTTAACTCTAAAAATGAAGACAATAGTGCAAAGAAGATTTTGATGTATTTTGATTTCTAAATGTATGCTAAGTCTAAAACGAATATCTAATGTGAGTCTGAACTATGAATGTGAGCATGCTGAGGCTAAATGAACATGTATAGAAACTAATTATCGATACAATGTTGGTTAATCTTTCCTCCGGTTGCTAGTCAAGAATTATTGCCAATGGATTAAAACTCTCGTATTTAACCTAACTTAAGAATCATGAACTGTCCACCTACATTTCTGTGATTAAACGAAATTCATGTTCTAGCCCTAAAAAATCGATTCCTTAATTGACTAATACGACTTTCAGGTATATTTCTATCCTGAAGGTAAATCAATCCTCAATTTTCCCAAACTAAGAAAAGATCATATCCTATTGATTCACAACTTTCCAATTTCTTGCTCTCTCGAGTGAAACCGGACTTTTTAGATGTACATTAACGTTGGCCACACATAAATGCAGTAAGAACAAGAATCAATAGAACAACCATGGAAGAAAAGATGAAAAACCCAATTGATCAATAACTACATTTCAATACATTTTTTCTTAACCTCAGCAAAAAGAGGAATTAGCCACTCATATGTGGATTAAACATCGTTAAATGAGTGTTAAACATACAAGCAATTGAATTGAAGAAGAAGGAGATAGAGAAAAACCCTGATAATTTCTTCCCCTCAACTGCCTGTAACCCACGTTCTTGCTCCACCAAGTCAGAATAATTAAAAATGAACCTAAGTGTTCTATTTATACTAGTGGAAATTTTTCCCGGAATAACAAGCAACGTGTCACGGAGTGCATCGCGGAGCACTGCCTCCGTGACATGCCACTGACGCGGACCCTTACTTGAAATTGATAGTCCAAGTAATGAGGCCCAACGTGGCACGGTGTGTAACGCGGGGCTAGGCCAACGTGCCACGGCCCCAACACGCACCTTCACTGGAATTTGGCGAAAATTCCCTCTCCAGGCAGAAGGCATCCACGATGGCAGCGTGACACGGCTCCAATGCGGAGCCCCTTTAAATTGTGCCTTCCAATACATTTTCCCTTGCTAACATCCGAGTCCAACCCCAATCTCTCCCAACACGCATTTTAGCTTCCCAAAATTATATTTCACCTGCAAAATAATGTTAATCATGTTGGTTAGTATAAATTCACATTTTATTATCAATCACATGAGAATGTATAAACATTGATAGATAAACAAGGCTAAAATGACACATTTGAGTATCCCTTGGGCATATAAATTTTCCCAAGATCACTTACCCCACACTTAAATCCTTGTTCGTCCCCGAACAAAAATCTTACACCTCATGCAATTGACACCCCAACCTGGCTACTTTGGTTCGACAATTCAAGCTATGGTTATACCGATTATTTAATACAGCAAATCATCAAGAAAACATGCATGGTCCTATCAATGCAATGACCTTCAACACATCAAGACCTCATAGACTTAAGAGTCGACTCTCAATATTGGCAAACTCCTGCAAATCAGCTGATCAAGATATCCGACACGAAATTTAATCTCTCATCAAGCATGTGCCCTCACAACACAAGAGAATTTTCCCCTTTTTCATCACATGAACTCAAACGATTACATTCAGGGCCATATAGAAACAATTTCACTCTCTCTCCCAAAAGAATTCACATGCATCATGCCATGAACCATAGGCTTGCCTTTAGTGTATTACTCCACTAATATAAGGAAGTGTGATGTAAGATCACGTAGGACTTTAACGGGTTGTAATGTAAGCTACGGAACTAGCAAATATTGGGCTAGCCAATAATAGCCACTAGCATCCTTAAGCGCTTTTTCAATACATCCCATCAAACTCATGGGCAGTGTTTCTTCCTTCATCCTCCCCATCTTGAAGTCTGTCTTTATTTTGACCCATCTCATTAAGCACACTTGACTCAATAACAAAGATTTTTCATACACCTTCATTATATTTAATTTATAACAAGTGCACCTTCAACCTTTTCTTTTCTTTCATCACTCTGCTTTTCTTTTCTTTTCACCATTCTCACTCTTTGACACTTTGGGAAAATTATTTTCTCTTCTTGAGCGCTTAAGAGTTTTGGATCAATTTTACGGCTAATGAAAAGAAGAGGTTAAGCTCGGTTTACACATTTTTGACAAAAGAAAATAAAATAATAGGCTAAAGGCTCAACGGCTAACTAGGGTGTACAATCAAGGTGGGTGCAATAATGAAAAAGAGAAACTTTCAATTGAAAACAAAGAAATACCTACATCCTTTCCTACAATACACGTCCTTCTTTTCGTTTCGTACACACACCAGGCAAGTTCTAGACATTTTATAGTAGCATGGAATAAACAAAACCTCACCCCCACATCTATTGCACATGCTTAATTCAAGACATATTCACAGACTCTTCAATCAGCTAATTACAAGAATTCAGAATTAAGCCTCAATCACACTGACTCGACTCTATGGCCTAGGTATCTCAACATATTTACAGAGGTGCATGCTTTCATACGAATCACCTTTGCATTTCAAATATCATGTACAACATACAACCAGAATTCCGCAACCATAAAGTAACTACAGGTTCTGGGTTGCAACCCACAAAAGAAAACAACTGAAGAATAAATGAAAAAAATCTACTCCTAAAGACTACATTTCCCTTAAGACGGTCGTCATCCATCTATCATAGTGAATAGCCACTAACTAAGACTTTGGTTCAATGGGACCATTCTCGGTAAAAGAACCGAAAACAAACGCCGAGAAACCCAAGAATTGGAAAAAAAATTAAAAATTTGAAACATATCAATCATTTCGATAAAACAAAAATATGTACAAAATTAGCTAACAACATTCAGCAGCACACAACAGCTTCACATTTAATTACAATATAGAACAGAAATATCACAATCACAGTGTCAAAAAAAAAAAATTTCACAGGCACAACAACAGAACAGAAACATAACAACAACACAACCAGCACCTAACTACTCCCACCCCACACTTATATCGAACACTGTCCCAAGTGTTCACAAAAATTAACATAGCACAAAAAATGGGTGGTGGAACTCCCTGATCAATCAAAATACTCCACTTCTTCATCAGGTGTTGCTGCCTCATCTCCCATGTCTGAATCGCCCCCATCGTCATCATCGGACTCCACATCGGAGTCCTCGCGACGTGTCTCCTCATCTGTGGAGACATCATCATCCGTGGGCACTACAAAAGCTAGCCCCACTCGGCATAGAGCCCTGGCATTTTCGCCAAAAGGGTAGTCTAGCTCGAGCTGCCATAGCTCCTCTTCTGTCGCCGGCCTCCCGCCTATTCGCAGCTGGAGCATCTACATCCCGTACATGCGAGCCATGTACTGATCATCCCGATCATGTCACTCGGCTAGTGTAAGAACTGGCCCGTGGGTGGTGTCGGGTGCCTTAGTTTTGGTGACATCTAAGGCCCGCCGCTCCATCTGCAGGATGTAGTCAAGGGCCTCTTCCTCAATATCCAGGTCCCTAAGGAATGTGGTGAGTAGTCCACCAAATCCATATCTGTGCGCTTGGTGCAATCAGGCTCTCTTCATAGCGGAGATAATCGTCGCCCCCACATTGATCTCCAACCCTTTCATCAGGGCGTACACCAAGCATACATGATCTCGGGTTACATCCGTCATATGCACCCCTGGGATTAGGCTGGAACAAATAATTTTCAGCCATATCCTGGCTTCCCTGTTCATCTGTGAGTAAGGTAAGGTCTGATGGTAGCCCCTCTCCTTATGTCTGCTCCACCGAGCTGTTGATCGGGTTCCACACAAAGTGCGTCTGATGTCTGCATATGATGGAGTGATATTAAGCTGTTGAAGCACATGGGCGTCTGTGTCCCGTGCCCCTAGGATAGCATTGAGGTGGTGGGGCTCAAAAGTGACTATTTGCCCTCTTATTTTAATGGTGTGACTTCTGAGAGTCGGGTTCCAATTGGCGTAGAATTCCCGAATCAAGTGCAGGTTGCATTCCTTGGGCTCTTCAAAGATGAAGTTCAGCCCAGCTGCCTCGATCCTCTGGACAATCTTGGGGAACTCTTGTGCCAATGGTTCCCTTGCTATGTGTTCCTCGGGGAAGTACTTGCTCTCCTTGTGCTTTGTGTACCATTTCTTCCCCTCCTCTGTCACCCACCTGGTTCCGTATTGACGGCGTTGGCCGCGTGGAACCGCTGGTGCTGCTGGGACCACTGTGCCCAGTCTGATTCTTTTTCTTCCGGCACTAGATGTTGATGCGCCTTTTCCCTTGTCCTGCCTGCTTGCCATTGTTCCTGTCAAAACAAACAGACAAGTTCAATGTTAAGCCAATTAAAATTAGCTTCGACTAAGGTTGGGTTAAGCTTGGCTACCCCACACTTAGTCTTTAGCCAAAATTACAACATTAAGGCAAGATCGTACCTATTTAAACAAACAAACAACAAAACATAACAAATCTGCTTAGTGCCTTGGGAGAATTCGACGGTATATATTCCATGTACTACTCAGACATCGTACAGCTAACTGCAATCCTTACCTATCGATAGCATTTTATCCCATAGCACTTAGCAAGGAAAAACAAAAGAAAAGTTTTAACTACATGATCCTATACAATTCACCCAATTCTTGCAATTTCCAAAATTTCCTTAACCCGAGAATCCGTCGGTCTTTCAGCATAGTCACAGTTAGCACAATCAACTCATCTCACCCAACATGTACAACCTAGCATGAATTTCACTAGTTCAACTCAATTTTTCCATTTCAAACTCAAAGTCAAGCCCTAGCAATGATTTTATCAAATATTCGATTAAGCTATATAATTGTCGAGTTTAAGCAATCACACCGTTACTCCAAACATCAATCAACAATAATGCAATTTAATTTAAGCTTAATTTCTACTTAGGTCAAGTGTTGCTCATCTCACATGTTCAAAATCGAAAAATTTCGACAAGAATTGAGATAGAGTTGAAGAACATACCTTGAATTCGAAGAAGTGATGAAAACTTGATGAAATTACGCGCCTAAGTCCATGTCACGTTGAGGGGGAAGGGGTTTTTGGGAGGTTGGTCGCGGAAAGTATGAGAAATGAGGAAAATAGAGGGGGAATCGGGGTTAAAAAGTGGGAAATTCGCGCGGGTCACCCAGTGACCCGGTGTGACCCGTCGCGATATATACCTCAATGTATCACGGAGGGTAACACGGAGCATGCCCTCCGTGACACGGAGCTATCGCGTGGGAGTTCTGGAATTTTTTAAAAATTCCAGATTTACACCTCAACGTGCCACGGAGGGTAACGCGGAGGCCCTCCTCCGTGACACGGAGCCATCGCCCTAGCTCACTGTTTTGCCACTTTTTATTGATTTTCATACCTCGGATTTTCCTTTGCGATCCCTTGCGCATTTATCCTCCGTTCAACCTGAAATTCATCTTACTACAAGAGATTGGTTAAAATTATAGGATTCACTCAAAATAAAAAATAAGAATAAAAATAAAAACTAACAATTTTGTTGTTAATCAAAAGAAAGAAAAAGAAAAAGAAATCTATTCACATTTTACAAAGAAAAATTTCACGGGTTGCCTCCCATGCAGCGCCTGGTTTACCGTTGCGACTCGACGTCATTCAGCTCAATCATCTTCTAGGGTGATGGACGTTTTCTCTCGACCACCGTCCTCACCCCAGTAGTCCTTACATCTCTGCCCATTGACTAAGAACGTGGCACTCTGATCTTCTTGCCACAACTCTACCGCCCCGTGCGGTGTCATTCTCACCACTTCAAATGGTCCAGACCATTTGGACCTCAGCTTTCCTGGAAACAACTTCAACCTTGAATTGAAGAGCAATACTTTCTGCCCTGGCTCGAAGATACGATGCACCACATGCTTGTCATGCCACCTTTTCGTTTTCTCCTTGTAGTACTTGGCACTCTCATAAGCATGCCAGCGGAATTCTTCAAGTTCACTGAGTTGCATTAGTCTCTTCTTGCCTGCTAGCTCTAAGTCCATATTCAATTTCCTCACGGCCCAGAAGGCTCGGTGCTCTAGCTCCACCGGCAGATGACAAGCTTTACCATAGACCAATCGGTATGGTGAGGTTCCAATCGGTGTCTTATAAGCAGTTCTGTACGCCCACAACACATCATCAAGTTTGCTTGACCAATCATTCCGTTGTGTGTTTACCGTTTTCTGGAGAATCTGCTTCACTTCTCTATTCGACACCTCCACTTGCCCACTAGTTTTGGGGTGGTATGTTGTTGCCATTTTGTGGCGCACCCCATACTTGGCTAGTAGTTTCTTGAAACTTGCATTGACAAAATGAGCCCCTCCATCACTAATAATGGCTCGGGGTGTCCTGAACCTGGTGAGAATGTGTTTTTTCACAAATTTTGTTACCACCTTGTTGTCATTCCTAGGGCAAGCTATTGCTTCCACCCATTTTGATACATAGTCTACGACCACCAAGATGTAACGATTACCAAATAACGGTGGGAATGGGCCCATGAAATCAATGCCCCATACATCAAAGGTCTCTACTTCCAGTATATTCTGCAGCGGCATCTCTTGTCTTCTACCAATTATTCCTGTACGCTGACATCTATCACACATTTTGACGTATGCCATAGAGTCTCTGAACAGTGTAGGCCAAAAGAACCCTGACTGTAGAACCTTGTGTGTTATTCGCTCGTCTCCATGGTGACCCCCATACAACGAAGAGTGACAGCTCCTCAACACATCTGCAATCTGACTCTCCGGGATGCATCTTCTCATCACCTGATCTGGTCCCTGTTTAAATAAGTATGGTTCATCCCAAACAAAGTGCCGGCAATCATGCCTCAATTTCCTTCTCTGTTGGTTTGTTGCCTCAGGTGGGTAGACTCCACTCACTAGCAAGTTGACTATGTCTGCGTACCAGGGAATTCAGCTTCCCCTACTGCTAACAGCTGCTCATCAGGGAACTCCTCATTGATGTTATCACCTTCCATCACATGCGATCGGCTCTCCAATCATGATAAGTGATCTGCCACCTGATTTTCGCTCCGCTTTCTGTCCTTAATCTCAAGGTCGAACTCTTGCAACAACAGGATCCATCTGATCATCCTGGGCTTAGCATCCTTTTTGTTAAATAGGTACTGAATCGCTGCATGATCGGTGTACACCACTACTTTTGACCCCACCAAATAGGACCTAAATTTGTCAAATGCAAACACCAATGCTAGCATTTCCTTCTCCTGTGCCTCCGAACATTCTACGGAGATGATGACTGGTAACGTCTCATCTTCCCCCCAAAAGACATATTTTAAATGGGGAGGCAATTCTTTCAATTCCAGCTTTGGTGCCTCCTCAATGGATGGTTTCGGCAACGGTTCTAGGGACCTCATTAAGGATTGAAATTCCTGTCTCCTCGGATGCCTTTGTGACTCATTCAACATTTAGACCACCTCATAGGCGTCTCTATCTCTAAAATGATCAGAGTGCATCAACACTCTTTCCAATGGGTCTTGAGATTTAACAATCTGACGAATTTCTTCTTGTTCAACCACACTGATTGCTGACAGCTCCTCATGTATGGCCGGCAGCTTCATGGCTTTAAACACATCAAATACCTCAATCTTGTCGTATGCTCGCATGGTTAGCTGCCCTGCAACTACATCAATTAGCGCTTTCTCGGTCGCCAAGAAGGGACGTCCCAAAATAAATGGGACTTCCGCATCTGGCTCAAAATCCAGCACGACGAAATCTACCGGGAAGATAAGGGAGCCCACTTGAACGAGCATATCCTCCACAATGCCATCAGGTCTGGCTAAGAACCGATCCGCTAGTTTCTAGATCACTATTGTTGGTCTAGGACTCCCTAGACCCAACTTCTTGAATACCGATGACGGCATCAAATTAATGCTCGCTCCCAAATCACATAATCCGCGAGCTCGGATACTCTGCCCAATTGTAATTTGTATCGTAAAGCTCCTAGGATCTTTGAGCTTTGTGGGAAGTCAGTTTTGTATCCGGGAAGTGCACTCCTCCGTGAGAGCTATCGTAGCATACTTAGTCAACCGACTTTTGTTCGCCACGATGTCCTTGATGTACTTTGCATATTTCGGCACTCCCTGTAAAACTTCAACAAGAGGTAAGTTAATATGTACCTGCTTTAGCACCTCCATGAATTTCTTGAAACACGCCTCCTTCTTGTGTTTCTTTAATATTTGAGGGAACGGGGGTGGTGGTCTTTCTGATTCAGCTTCCTTTTTCTTCCCCCTATCATCACTTTGCTCCCTCTCAACTTCTGCTACTCCCGATTGTTGGGGTGGTCTTTCTGGTTCCACCTCTTTAAGCTGCAAACCGCTCCTTGTGGTCACCGCATTCACCTGCATGGGGTTGGGATCTGTGTCACTCGGTAGTCCTCCTCTAGGCCTGGTGTTTTGGGCTCCAGCAAATTGCCCAAATTGATATTCAAGTGCCTTAGTAGCTAACTGGTTGTTCTTCACCTCGGCTGCCAATTTCACATAGTCAGCCTGAAATTGAGCTTGGTTAGCTATCATCATCTTGAACATCTCCTCAATGCTAGGTGATGGTGGGGGAGCAGGGGCATTGTTGTTTCTAAATTGTGCTTGGTAGTTCTCCTGCCCTCCTTGATTCCTCTGCGCCCCCTGACTCGAACTTTGTCCTTGATGGTTGTTGCTACCCCAAGAGAAATTCGAGTGATTCCTCTAGTTGGAATTGTAGCTGTTGCCATAATGTTGGTGGTTGTTCCTCTGTACATTTCCCACAAAGTTCACCGAGTCAGGATTTGCTCCACAACACTCAGCTGAGTGCTCACTACTCCCGCACACTTCACACCAAACCTGCTGCACTACATTCACTGGGGCTTGCGTCTGGTTCATTGTCATGTTACTGAAGTGGGTGTTGAGTTGATTCTGTAAAGCAGCTATTTGTGCAGCAATAGTTGTAAAACCATCCACTTCTAGAAATCCTGCTGCTTTCCTTGTTCCTCCTCTTGACGAATCAGCATTCCACTCCGGATTTCCCTGCGAAATACGATTTAACAAGGTATACAGCTCCTCATAAGTTTTCTCCAGTACCTGTCCCCCAGCTGCTGAGTCTAGAAAGATTTTTGTGTGGGGTTCCAAGCCCTCTATAAAAGTGTGCACCATCACCTCATTAGATTGATGATGATGTGGACAATCCTGCAACATGGACTTGAATCTTTCCCAAGCCTGATATAGATTCTCCCCATCTTTCTGTTTGAAACTTAGAATTTGACTTCTAAGTCTTGCTGTTTTACCGGATGGAAAAAATCGTATCAAGAATTTCCTTGCAAGATCATCCCACGTAGTAATAGAATTTGGTGGCTCAGCTTTCAACCACCTCTTGGCTTCTCCCAATAGTGAAAATGGGAACAATGTAAGCCTGACATAATCTGATGACACTCCAGCGGGGATGTAAGTGTCACTTATCTCCAAAAAATTTTGGAGATGCTGTTGTGGATCCTCATGAGGGAGACCTGTGAACTGCCCGCTAGTATGCAGCATTTGCACCATGTTTTGTTTGAGCTCAAATCTCCCTCCTGGCTCAAGTTTACGGATGCTAGATGTGACATTGTTAGCATGTGGGATTTCCACCTCGCGAACCTTCCTAGCTGCCATCTCCTCGGGCACTAACATTGCCCTTACCACTGGTGGATTCTATTGTTGCTCCATGATTGTTTGTCTGAGCAACAACAGCTTTTTCTCTAGAGCTTCTCTCCGCTGATGATGAAATTGTCTTTCAGGCTCTAAATATGAGTCCACCAGCTCCTTGTCTCTTGCCAGTGTTCAACAGAGATTATATCTGCGAAATACAGGCTAATACCGAGTTGTCAACACTTAAGAAAAAAAATATAGTAAATTTACACTGAAGAAAAATTCATCAATTGCCAGTCCCCGGCAACGGCGCCAAAAACTTGTTCGGCTGTCTACTCTTAGGTAATTACTACACGCAGGTGCACGTGGTCGAACAAGTAGTAAAGTGGCTTAAGTAAGCCAAGTATCAATCCCACAGGGACTGGGATAAGGTAAAATCTACTTAAGTGTTACTATACTTTAACTCTAAAAATGAAGACAAGAGTGCAAAGAAGATTTTGATGTATTTTGATTTCTAAATGTATGCTAAGTCTAAAACGAATATCTAATGTGAGTCTGAACTATGAATGTGAGCATGCTGAGGCTAAATGAACATGTATAGAAACTAATTATCGATACAATGTTGGTTAATCTTTCCTCCGGTTGCTAGTCAAGAATTATTGCCAATGGATTAAAACTCTCGTATTTAACCCAACTTAAGAATCATGAACCGTCCACCTACATTTCTGTGATTAAACGAAATTCATGTTCTAGCCCTACAAAACCGATTCCTTAATTGACTAATACGACTTTCAGGTATATTTCTATCCTGAAGGTAAATCAATCCTCAATTTTCCCAAACTAAGAAAAGATCATATCCTATTGATTCACAACTTTCCAATTTCTTGCTCTCTCGAGTGAAACCGGACTTTTTAGATGTACATTAACGTTGGCCACACATCAATGCAGTAAGAACAAGAATCAATAGAACAACCATGGAAGAAAAGATGAAAAACCCAATTGACAATAACTACATTTCAATACAATTGTTCTTAACCTCAACAAGAAGAGGAATTAGCCACTCATTTGTGGATTAAACATCGTTAAATGAGTGTTAAACATACAAGCAATTGAATTGAAGAAGAAGGAGATAGAGAAAAACCCTGATAATTTCGTCCCCTCAACTGCCTGTAACCCACGTTCTTGCTCCACCAAGTCAGAATAATTAAAAATGAACCTAAGTATTCTATTTATACTAGTGGGAATTTTTCCCGAAATAACAAGCAACGTGTCAAGGAGTGCATCGCGGAGCACTGCCTCCGTGACACGCCACTGACGCGGACCCTTACTGGAAATTGATAGTCCAGGTAATGAGGCCCAACGTGGCACGGCGTGTAACTCGGGGCTAGGCCAACGTGCCACGGCCCCAACACGCACCTTCACTGGAATTTGGCAAAAATTCCCCCTCCAGGCAGAAGGCATCCACGATGGCAGCGTGACACCGCTCCATCGCGGAGCCCCTTTAAATTGTGCCTTCCAATGCTTTTTCCCTTGCTAACATCCGAGTCCAACCCCGATCTCTCCCAACACGCATTTTAGCTTCCCAAAATTATATTTCACCTGCAAAATAATGTTATTCATGTTGGTTAGTATAAATTCACATTTTATTATCAATCACATGAGAATGTATAAACATTCATAGATAAACAAGGCTAAAATGACACATTTGAGTATCCCTTGGGCATATAAATTTGCCCAAGATCAATGATGGTTGTGAATCTGAGTCTAAAGAAGAAGTTAATTATTTAAATGATTAGATGGTAGGTTTTCGGACCAACACCCAGGGGTATAACCAAGACTCTTGGCATAAAGGTCAAGGGAACAAAGGTCGGAACTTTTACAAGGATAATAATTACAACCGAGGCCAATACCAAGATAATGGGGACTGGAAGAAGCGCAAGGAGTTCAAAAACGATAGAGGCGGTTTGTATGTTCCCCCAAGAAACCGTGAGCCAGAGTCCAGTGGTTCAAGGGTTGAGAACATGCTACCCTAATTACTCAAGTAGATGGAGACAACAGATGGCTACTTTAAGGAGCTCCGCACTGATATTTCCGATTTAAATCAAAAGGTGGAGTCACATGCCGTAGCGATCAGGCAGATTGAGCAACAGATGAGTCAGATGTCTATTGCAATGAATCAGATGCAGAAAGGCACACTTCCCAGCAACACGGTGCAAAATTCGAAAAATGACAGTCAATGCATGGCGGTCACTACTAGGAGCGGGAAGGCCACAGTTGATCCTCCTAGGACAGTTGTAAGTAAGGAGTCAGAAAAGCCCGTCTTGATGAATGATGATGGTGTAGCGGATTTCGAAAACCCAACTTTGGTTGGGGACTCAGATGTGCAAACTGTTCTAAGTAGTGTGAAGGAGCAAGGAGCTGCTCATGGGAAGGAGGAGGCACAACAAAAACCTACAACATTCCCTAGACCTCCTCCTCCTTATCCACAGTGTTTGAAGAAGAAAGCCAAAGATAGGAAGTATCAAAAGTTTATCTCTATGCCTAAGTAGTTGTCGTTGAACATCCCATTGGCTGAGGAACTTGAGCAGATGCCCGGATATGCCAAATTCATGAAGGAACTCATCACCAGCAAAAAGACTATAAGTTTGAAATCTACCGATAATTTGCACCACTATGGTGCCATCACTACACGGGTTCTATCTCAAAAGAAGGAAGACCCAGGTGCATTTACTATTCCTTGCACCATTGGGGAGGTTGAGTTTGCAAGGGCGCTTTGTGACTTGGGAGCTAACATAAATTTGATGCCGCTAGCAGTATTCAAAAAGTTAGGATTAGGAACCCCCACACCGACTACTATGCGGCTACTGATGGACAACAGAACTGTTAAAAAGCCAGTGGGGATTTTATTTGATGTGCTTGTCAAGGTGGAAAATTTTATATTCCCAGCAAATTTCGTGATTCTGAACTGCGAAGTTGATTCTTAGGTCCCCATCATTTTTGGGCGACCATTCCTTGAAACAGGTAGGGCCCTAATGGATGTGGAGGTAGGCCAGTTGAAATTCAAGTTGAAAAAAGAAGAGGTCACCTTCAACATTAGCCGGACCATGAAATAGCCAAGGGAATTCAGCATAATTTCAGCATTGGAGGATGGAGAAGAGTCACTTGACGAATTCTGAGTAGTCAAGAGACTTGCATCGTGCCGCAACGTTAAATCAGGCGCTGCATGGTAGGCAACCCATGGAGGTGTTTTGGTGAATTCTGGGTAGCCAAAACACCGACATCGTGCTGTGATGCTAAATCAAGCACTTCTTGGAAGGCAACCCAAGGTGTAAATGTAAGAAATATATAGTGTTTACATTTGTTGATGGGTGCAAGTGATTAAGATGGAAAATTTGAATTTGGAACCAAAAACTGGAACTTCAGTTTTGGTGCAAAATGCCACAAAACGAGTCGTTATCTGACCTGACGACTCGTTCACTCAACTCGTTAAGAGAACTATAGAAAATAGGGGAGCAACGGGTGACTTAACGATTTGTTAGAAATGAATCGTGAGGTCCCCCGTCTTGTACACTGGATAAAAGTCATAATCAAAAGAAAAAGGGTGAGAACGTCTTATTCAACGAATCGTTGGGAGACCAAATGATTCATTAAGAGCCCCATCTTGAATCTATACCAGTCCAAGGACCACGACTCAAGCCATGACTCGTTGGGTGACACCATGATTCATTGCTTGACTCGTTAGGTCCCATGTAAGTTTGTTGAACTCAGGTAAAAGAACGAAGGGTCAAAACGAGTCATCTCATCACTTAACGACTCGTTTAGTTAGTCGTCAAGTATTTCAACTAATTGTTATCCGACCCTACCCAGGATTAGAATTGGGGTAATTTTTAATTTACATCAGCTAAAAACCCGATTCTCTTCCTTTTCCAAAGTTTCACCAGTATCTCTCCCCAACAACTTTGAATTTCCCTCTTCTTCTTCTTCTACTCAAACCTCATTGAAATAAATCCTCCACCTTGCACTCCAAGTTACTCAAACGCACACACGATTGCACTCCGTCTTTTGATCAAGCATTTTGTGAGTACTCTTTCCCATTAAATTTTGAATATCGTTGCATTTAAAAAAGAATTTTTGAGGACCCATGTTGTGAATAAAATTGAATTTACTTCGGGTAAGATTGTATTTGTGCAAATCTGTGCCTCTTGATGTTGATGAACCCTAGGAAGGTGTAAATAAATGTATTTCGATTGTATGTACACTTGGGTTGATTTGAGAATGTGAAGCTCTGTGTTTGTGGAGTTGAATAATAGGAAGAAGATGAAGTTGAACGTGTGAACTGAAACTCTTGAGCACGAGCTACATCATGAGTCATTGGATCACTAAACGACTCATTGTATAGCTCGTCCTGAGTGGGAAAATTAAACCACTAAGGCATTGTACCTCACGACTGACCTAACCACTCGTTGCCTTTGGAAACAACTCATTGGGAACAGTCGTCAAGTACAGTGGCCCAACTTGAAGGAAGTCCAGTTTGTGACAACGAGCGACCTCACGAGTCGTTGCCAGTGGCAACGACTCATTTAGTCACTTGTTAGTAACACTGTGCACCAGCACAAATATGTTTTTTTTTCATCTCATCTTTCACACTATTGATGTTTCCACAGGTACAATGGCTCCAAGAGGTACACTAAAGAAGGGCCCAACAAAGAAACAAGCGCCTAAGCACAGTCAACCTTCATACCATAGACTGCGTGATGATCCGTCCTCCTTTGAGGAATCAAGTGGCTCTGAGGAAGAGTATGACATATTAGAGGAGCAGTTAGCGAGGAGGTCAACCAGGGCTAGGGCTCAACATACTTCAAATCCGACAGCCCTGGTCGATGCTCTCACTCCTTTGGAAAGGGATCCACCCAACTGCACTGATGATATCACCAGGGCTGCAGCTGCACTTGTTCTCGAGGCTACCACAGTTGGGCAAAACACATAGAGAGTTGATGAATCGCATTCTTAGTGAGGGGACTCTGATAATGAGCTGACTGAGACCTCAAACACATCGAACGAGCAACCACGGAATGTGCAGAGATGGTGTGTTCATGGCATGAGGGCAATATATAACAGAGACATTGCTCCTAATGAGAAAGGCAATCCAAAGAGGAGCATATACGAGGAGCTGAGGCTAATCATTACAGGGATGAAAGACCTTCCAAAGCTACAACAAGTGTTTGATAAGTACAAGTTCGGTTGGTTGACTGAGCCATCAGGTAGCTACAACCCATGTTTAGTCCGAAAGTTTTATGCAGCCTATGCAGCCACATTGCAGCGGTCGGCATTAGGGGGTCAGGACTGGAAAAAAAGGCCCGCTTTAAAGCAGGTGTTGGTACGAGAGACTATGGTAGATACATCTGAGCGGAAAATCTCTAAGATGTTGTATGGGCCAGATTATCATGCTCCGATGAACACGGCAAAGTTCGACCACAGGCTATATGAGTTGAAGAAAGTGAGAACCGAAAAGTTGAATAGCCAGGAGCGCATCCAGCAATACACTTGGCTGTCTCGAATAATTGCTACGAGAGGTCTGCTAGTTGAATGGCTGCATGGCATAGAGTCTCAGATAAAGAAGGCCACATTGAACTTTTTGGCAAAATTTTGGTGGTCACTGGTGCGGCGCAGGCTGGTACCAACCAGCAATGATAACATCCTATCACCTGACAATGCAACATTGGTGGAAAGTATAATGGAGGGGTATTCCATCAATTTCCCATGATACATTGCTGAGGAGATTAGAGAGCGGGCAATCAATGATGGTACTACCATTCCTTTTCCATGTTTGATTGATAGAATCTGTTGGGAGTCAAAGGTTCTGGAGCTGCCATCAGTTGACCAGAGAGTAGTGGTCCAGAAGATAACTGATATCGGGTTGATTCGAGATGACACAAACCCGGTATCGAGGGAAGGACTTAGGTAGCTGCATCCGTTGGAGAGACCATATTAGCAAAGGCGTTTGGCAGTGGAATGCAAACTGATGTAGCATAGTTCACTGAGTTGGCGGCTGAGCCTATGGAGGGCAGAGAGATAGGTAGCCAGCCTGAGGCTACAGATGCAGCGGATACCTCCACACCTGTCGATGTTCCAAAATCATCATCTATAGCAGTAGCCCCGAGACCAACAGTTTCACCTCCACGAGCCACTACAGTCACCCTAGTTATGATTTCGCAAGAGTTCTTAGTTGATATGGCTAGGCGGCTAGCTAAAGCCAAAAAGTAGTAGGCACACACGGCTTTACAGGTCAAAGTTTTGATGGAGCAGGTAAAGTCGTGGGTGTCGAATGATTTGGAGACATTTTCCAGTTCAGTGCATGGCCGATTGGACCCGTTTGAGAGAAGAATGGATGAGCACCTTGCACAGGTACAGGTGCTGGTGTTGTCAAGATGGTACTCAGAGCTAGGACCGCTTAGATCCAAGGTGCGGGACTTGGCTGCATGATAGGTAGCTGCAGTACCTCCACCGATACTTCCTATGATAGATGATGAGTTTGAAAAGGAGTTACCACCGATTTTCAATTTTATCAAATGGAGGAGCCGGTGGCACATGATAAGGGGAAGAGGCTTCGTGAAGAGGGAAATTTTGATGATGATACTTCTCTACTCCGTCAGCGAAAATGAGAGCAGAGTGAGATGGAGAGAGCGCTGCATGAATCGAGAGAGGAGGCTCGACAAAGAGCCAAGACTGAGGCAGCGGAGCTCGTGGAGAAGGCACGAGTTCTGTTGGATCTAAAAATGCACTGGGTCAAGCCGGTAATGTTGGAGATAACACTGGAGGCGTATCTACACCCTTCATAGACCAGGTAGCTGACACCTAGGTCGTACAGGTATGTTCCCTATTTCCCTAGTTTTGTCATATATATATATATATATATATATGCATCAAGGACGATGCATGTTTTTTTAGGGTGGGGAGGGATACCTGTGCATGCTTTTGCTGAACGTAACTCAAGGGATTTTCTTGCTAGATATCTTTTCCCTCGGGTGTTCCATATCTAGTAGAACTGGCACGTTTAGGATTTTATTTTATGTTTTTTGTGTTTTTTTGTGTCAGTCGAAAGAAAGTTAGGAAAACTGAAGGTAGTTAAGAGCTTAAATGGTTGATTTTTTTGTTGATTGATAATTTTATACCCTTCTGAAAAATATTGTTTATATGTATATGTGAATGCTGACGAGTATGACCTTTGTGAATCTTTGCATGCCATTGAAACTGTGAACATGTTTACCATTATATGGTTGTACCTGAACTAGCAATTAGTAGAAGTGATGATGTTGACCTGTGTTATGTGTGAGTGAGCTTTAATAGCTGAATTCGATTATGTGTGTCAATCTAGAACTTGCCTGGTCAGTCGTACCAAGATAGAGGATAGGAAATTAGGAAAGGATCATAGGTCGTTTTTTATTTATGAGTCCACTTTAGCCTTAAAAGACCTACCAAAAGAGAATAAAAATCCCTTGATCCAAATGTTTGAGCTTAAATTGACCTTTTTCTTTGTTTACACCAATTTGCCTTCCTACTTTTATTAAGAATGGACATGTTTTGGCCCTGGTCCCTCCTTTGACATTGTGAACCTCAACTCAGGAAAATCGCCTAAGTTGAGGATGGCTACTATAGGGGTGATTAAGAAGAGTTGGGAGGAACGAAAATTGGGTAATGAAAAAGGAAAGATCGGGTGTGGTATGCATAATGAAAAGAAAAGAAAGAAGTAAAAATTATTGTCAAAAAGCAAGAAAAGAAAAGAAAAAAATGTGACATCAATGATGCTTGAATAAAGATAAACCGCATTCGTAGTTGCAAAACAAAGAAAAAAAGTAGTTAAAGGGAAAAAGGGAGAAAATAGGAAAAAAGGTGAAAAGTGGAGCCAATAGTTGTGTAGTGCCAAGGAGGGTTGAGCTACTAATTCTATATGTACCATACCCAAGCCCGAGCCTACGTTACAAGCCTAGAAAGTCCTATAGTGATCCTGGTTACCTGTATGAAAATCAAGGTATTAAAAATAGAGGAAAGCCTATGGTATTGTATGCACATAGTTCGAATTTCTTTGTGAGAGTGAGTGAATCTTACCTAGTCCCAAGAGAAATATATCGACATAATCATGTACACATGTTTGAGTGTGGGACTTTTTTGAGGTGAGAGCATTTGGTCAACAAAATTGCCTGCAAATTGTCTGGGTCAGTGTTATATATTTTTGTGCATGGTTGCAAGTGACAGTCTTTTTCCATGTCTTGATTCCGCTATGTCATCGTGGAAATTTTGCATATGCATAGTGATGTGAGTTGATACAATGAGGGAGGGGTTAGAAGATTTGCTTTGATGTATAAGTGTGCCATGATTTTACAGCACTTTCGACACTTAAAACCAAGAAATTATGCACATTCCGGGTATGTCTATATAGGTATGATGTGTTTTATGCTTAATGTCGCAGGAGAACTAGTTCGAAAGTGAACTAGGCAAATTTATGCTGAAAATAACTGAAAGGGGGACTGCCAGCCACCTCACGAGTCATTGGCAAGAGGCATGACTCGCTGTCAAAGCCGTGGGCAAAAGATAAAGTTTGAAGATGTTGAGACAGTGTACCTGATGGGTTGAGGGAACAACTTGTTACACCTAATAAAAAGTCGTGAGGTCAGTCGTGAAGAATGGGAGAGAAAATATTTCCAAAGTAGCCAATGTAGTTGACGACAGACATAACGAGTCATTATGTGCTGAAACGACTCGTTGGCAGATCACTGGAACTATCCATAAGGTGCGCTGGAATTTTAAAGAAGTCAGATCATGAGGGACCTAACGACTTGTGCCCAGGCACAACGAGTCTTTAGGTAACCCATTGCCACAACTGAGCACGATGATGAGGACGACTATTTTAAGCAACCATGACTCATCAGAGGTCCCAACGATTCGTCACCCAGCTTGTTACCACTGCCGACTTGGTTTCCAATTTTAGTTAGGAAAAAGTTTTCTTGGAACTATAAATACACAGTTTAGGTTTATATTTAGGGAAGAACTCAGAGAGAAGCCGATTATTATTAGTTTTCACGTAGCATTTTGGTGTTGTACGATTATTCTTGAGTGAAGAAACAAGGTTTACAATTTTTGTTCTTGAATTTGAGGATCAAAAGCAACATTGAAATTAATTCATTAATTTTGGAGTTTGATTCAATCTACTTGGTATTTCTTCTACGATAATTTATAAGTTGCAATTATGATTTATTCAATATTTTGTGATTTTGATCATACAAACATAAGTAGCTAAACCCATAGCTAGGGTTGGGGGAACCAAGATGAATTAACACACATAGATAAAATACTTAGTGATTCTTTAACGGAGTTTAATGCATGTATTGTTTTTCCCTTTGTTTTGATTGATTCTTGATGGTTGCAAATATTAGGACTTGCCTTATTCTTACTTACCGAACCAAGGAGATAATGAATGGGAAAAGGGATTAACAACAGAGATTTGAGGCTGTCAACCCTCATCTAATAGCTTGAACTTGTCTAGGGATAGCTAATATGATATTAAGGGTAAGGGTCAATTAAAGTACACCCGTATACAGACCCAGTTGTGTGGTGATAATCATATATATAGGAGACCAACCATTTAGGTGAACCTAACTTACCGATATTGCATGTTAAACACTGGAATAGATCACTAGTGTATAAGCCTTGTGGTTATGAAGTCTTGGGGAACACAATCCTAGTCAAGTCGTTAATTGAATACAAACCAAATTTGATCTAAACATTCAGTAGTTTTACTTTTGTTTATTATTCTATTTGTTTCCCCCCTTCGGAAATAAGTAACTCAATAGTAACAGCTATTTCCATTAACTTAAGTTCTGACCATATTCCCTGTGGGATCGACCTCAACCTTTGTTGGGTTCTATATTTGACGATCAACTGCTTATATCTCAATTGTGAGGTGTAATTTGGGCGACATCACTAACAAAAACAAAGTGAGAAAGATTTTGCAACATTCAAGTAAGTAATTATGCTTTGAATCGATTAAAGAGACCTTTGTGTTTGTGCAGAATTGTTTAATAATTGGGAGTCCTCAAAAAGCATGAAAATATAGAAGTATAATGATCAGTGATGTGCAAAATAAATGTGTTGACTGGGTAAGATTTGAACATGTTAAAAAAATTGAATGTGAACTGCTATAAATTGTGTTACGGGTTGTGAATAAAAAGGGGAGGAATGGGTAGTTGTAAAAACGTGAAAAATGCACGCCTAGACTTGGGGAATTCTGAGAACCCAACACAGAATTGAATTCACCTGCAAACTGACATGAAAAGAAGGTAAGAACAGGCTTCACAAGCCTTCCAATGACTTGTGGTTTCACACTACGACTCATAGGATGGCTCATTGGGCCTGTCCCAAGCCAAATGTATAAAAATTAAAAGGTACGAAACATAGTACGGCCCATAGTTTCCTGCTACAAGTCATACTTGGTAATCGTACCAGGAGTTTGAAATGAGTTAAGTATAAAATTAATAGTACAATCCTTCCTACGACTCGTGGAATCGACTTACAGGTCGTACCACGAGTCATGGAAAAATACATAACATGAATTTTGAAGGGGCATCCTCATACGACTCATGGTACGGATTGTACCTTTATGGTATGACTCATACCTCAGAGTCATGACTAAGACATTACGAGTCTCAGTATGGATCGTACCTCTAAGATACGACTCTAATGTAGACCCGTGAAAAATTATAGAGGAATTTTTCTTACTTTCTTTTTCTCCGATTTTGAATTCTAACCCTTTTTCTCCACAGGTATAATGACTCAGAAGAAGAAGGCATCCAAAGCAACTTCCGGAGGGAATTGATATATGAAACCTCTTAATCTGAACATGCTAGCAACACACCTAGTGGTTCGTTAGAGGAATATAGGGTTGATACATCTGACACCGGTGGGACCTGAACCATTAGGGCAAAAGCTAAAGCCTAGGTCGAGGCGGCCACTGCCATATATGCTGGTGCTCCCCAATTTGAGGAGGGAGCTGAGGAAAGAGTCCAAGAGTTTGGTAGTGGTTCTAATGATGACGAGGTGTCCGAGGAGGCCTAATCCGGCAATGAAGACAGTGAGACTAGATCAGAGGATGAGGCAGCCAGTGTCGAGCAAGAGAAGACTCCGTTTAGGGAGAACCATACCATTCAGTGAAGAGTACCAAGAGTATAGGAGATTTATGAATATGGCCTTACTCTCACCGCCAAGAACAAAAGTAGGTGGAGTATTCAAGAAGAGCCACGGATCCTCACCAATGCAGTGAATGAAGTGGAGGAAATGAAGTGGATATTTAGCTACTATGGGTGAAGTGGATATTTAGCTACTATGGGTTCGATTGGATGGCTAGAAACTCGAATCGATAAACTTTAGAGATCTTCTGGGAGTCCTATTCCAATTATTTGGAAACCATGGAGCAAAAAGCAAAGGAAGGGAAAAAGTTGAAGGATTAGCCCAAATTGGAGAGCGTCATGATAAGAGGCTGCACTGTTGATATATATGAGCATACTATTACTCAGGTATTATATGGGCCTCAATTCATACCCCCACAAACTACATCGGAGTATTACTACCAGGTTGATTCCATGAAGAAGATCAAACAATTAGGCATTAATGAGAGGAGGAGGCAGATTCTGTGGCTCTCTGGGGTTATTGTTGTGGATAAGGAGGAAACAGAATGGGTCACTAGCAGAAAGCAGGTCACGAAGATTTCATTAAACTTCATATCAAAAGCCTGTTGAACATTAGTTTGCCACTGGTGGCCTCGACCAGAAATGACAACACCCTCAGTGCAGATAGAGCAACATTGGTGGTGTGTGTCATGTCCAAATACGCCATCAACATCCTAAGAGTTATTATGGAGGAGATCCGAGATCGGGCTATGGGATTGAGCACTACCATCCTATTCCTGAGTCTTGTATTCAAGCTGTGTATGGAGGCAGGTATCAAGCTGTGTTGTGGTGAGGAGCAGTTGATTGGAGGACAACGAACAACAGATATTGGCTTAATCAAGGATGAAATGAACTCGGTAAGCCGAGCATGACTTTCTACTGCAATCCTAGTAACACAGGCAATTGGGGGCGAGCAGGGTGAATGCCCCCACCTCACATGAGCAGGACAAGACACTGGCTACAGACACCGGTCATTCAGAGGCAGCTCCCAGCACCTCCGGCGCACCACCTATGGGCCTTCTAAGCCAAACTCCAGCCAGATACATGCTAGTGCCTCAGGAACTTCTCTAGAAGATGGCAAAGAGAATGATTGGATCTAAGAATAAGGTACATTCTATGATGGAGAATTGTAAGCCTCACGTGAAGGCTAAGATTGAGGTGGCTGCACGGGTCCTACAGTCCAGGCTAGATAGCTTTAAGAGCCGTTTCAATGAGTGTATGGCTGAGCAGACTAATACTGGCATCCTCCGTGAGGAGTTGGGAGCTCTTTGGAGCTAAGTAACAAAGCCATCATCACGACAACCGACAGTTTCAGCAGCCCCTACTCTTCCTGACATTGACATTGGTATAGATGAGGAGCTTGATTTGGTGGCATATTGGGAGCCGACAAAAGCTGAGAGAGAAAAAGGGGGAAAGAGGGTGTTTGAGGATGTTGGAGACGAGACCCTAAAGAAGAAGAGAAAGAAAGAAAAGAAAGAGTGCAAGCGGGCGAGATTGGAGAGTCAATAGACTCATGACGAACATAGGTTGGAGCTGCTTGAGAGAGCGAAAGGAGCGGGTTTCTCCACCACTGCCCATGCCGAGCTTGAGGGTAGCAAGGACCCTTCGGGCGAGACACATTTAGCCCCAGTGATTCTAGAGGTTATAGAAATGACCGCTACTGCTGAGGGGGTAACCATTCCCCCTATTGATACACCGTTGAGTGCGTCGGCCACCGCCAGCATGATCTTGGGAAAAATTGCATGCCCAAGTGATACTTTATAAACTTAGTTTTTGTCTTGTTTATCTACTTGTTTATATACATTATCATGTAATTTTATGTAAATGTGAAAATATAAATATATATACTAACCAACATGATTAGTCTTGTTTTTGTAGGTTTAAAATGAATTTGAGGAACTAATCTATGATTTCGTGAAGTGGAGGAATGGAATCGAAAGCAAAACAGAAAAGTTGGCAAGGAGAACATACGAAACAGCCCACCTGCACGACAGCAACGTGCAATGGCAGCCCTAGCTGCACGACCAGGCCATGACACTCTCCTAAACGGGCTGCTCAAGCCGCGTGACACACTGCCATCGCGTCAAGGGGTTGCCTGGCGTGTGTTTTATGTATTTTCCAGCAAGCTTGCGCGTTACCTACATGTCACGGAGGTTAATTGGCACGACCACCTCCGTGCCACGGAGTTATTCCAAGTCGGGCAAAATTTTGTACATTTTTCATTTACTATAAATAGGTCCCTTAGCTTCTAAAATCATTTTGGTCATGAAATATTTTCTGAAAACCGTAAAGGAGCGAAGGGAGAAGTGAAGAACTCACCTAGGGTTCACCAAATTTACCTTCTCTTTTATCTACTCTTGTAAGTACATCACTCTAAACATGTTTTTTGAGTTATTGTATGAACATGAGTGGCTAAAACCCTTCCTCTAGGGTTGAGGCCATGTGATATGATTGTAATTGGATGAATTCGTTTTGGTTTGAGTTGTTAATTGTTGTTTTGTCTTACATTCTTCATTATTGTTGTTTTTATGCTTGATCACCATGAAAACATACATGTTAAGCGTAGGTAAAACTTGAAAGAGCAACCCTAGGCAAGAACATAGGAATGTAGGAACCAAGTTCTTATCTTACGATATGATTCGCAATTAGGATAGAAACTATACCTAGATTGCCTTGCTTGGTTGAGAAAACGGGATGATAGCAAGACACCGACTTAGAATTGTCACTCCACCACTCGCAGAAGTAGTTGTGAAGCTAAGTTAGATTAAATGATTAGAGGTACGAAAGTCCATAATCAAGAGAATAAACCCCGTAAACTACATCCATGTAGTTGAATTGCCCACGAACTAGGATATCACATCCCCGCTCAATGATGTAGTTGTGAGGCTAGTTTGTCATGTTTAGAGGCTTGAAAGACCATGAACATCGCATTTTCAACTATGTGAGACAACAATTGATAATTTCATACTTGAACCATTACAAAGGGTAGCATTGCATGATTATCCGGCCTTAGCTCTAGTTGCTTCTTATATTATTTCAGATTATTTCTGTGACCACCCCTAGATTTAAATAGAATTTATCAAAAACTTTTATAATCAACACTTGTGAAAGTTAATATCACACTTGAACTTGATAATTAGCTGAATTGGTCCAGTGCCTGTGGGTTCGACATCCGGCTCTTAAAAAGGGCCACTGTATTACTTGTAAGACCATGTACACTTGTGTGTGCGCTTGAGCACAATCACAACAAGTTTTTTGGCGCCGTTTCCTGGGAACTCGACGAAGTTTAGTAAATTTTTCTGTTTTTGTGTGATTTTTAAATTTCCTTAAGTGTTGAGAAACTTGGTCTTAGTATGACTTATTCCAGGTGACAGGTTGTCTTGCCGAGCTGGCTAGGAATAGAGAACTTGTGGAACCGTTGTTCGAACCGAAACGTCAAATTCATTTGCGAAGGAGAGAAGCTCTAGAGAAAAAGCTAAAGAGACTTCAAAAGAGGGTACAACAACAACCACCCGCAGGACAAAGTTATCAGCTGAGATTATGGCAGCCAAACCAGTTCGCGAAGTGTCAATCCCACAAGTGACGAATGTGAACTCTAGTATACGTAAACTAGAACCTGGAGGGAATTTTGAATTGAAGAAGAACATGGTGCAGCTGTTACATTCTAGTGGTCAATTCACTGGGATGGCACATGAGGACCCGCAGCAGCACTTACAAAACTTTCTTGAGATTAGTGACACTTTCGTCCCCACCAGAATGTCCACAGATTATGTCCGACTTACCCTCTTCCCATTCTCACTGTTGGGATAGGTAAAGAGGTGGTTGAAATCTGAGCCACCGAATTTCATAACTTCTTGGGATGATTTGGCAAAGAAGTTCCTTATCAGATTCTTCCCTTCAGGCAAGACTGCGAAACTTAGGAGTGAAATATTAAGATTTAAGCAGAGGCCGGAGGAGAACTTGTATTTGGCTTGGGAGAGATTCAAGTCATTATTCAGAGACTGTCCCCATCATCAGCAGTCCAATGAAGTGCTAGCCCATACCTTTGTAGAAAGTCTAGACCCACACACAAAATTTTACTAGACTCTGCATTGGGTGGGCAAGCATTAGAGAAGACTTATGATGAGCTGTACACTTTGTTGAATAGGATTGCTCAAGGAAATCCAGAGTGGCACAGCGAATCATCGAGAGGGGCAGGAAAGAGAATAGTAAGGCTGATAGAGGTAGATGGTATGAATGCCTTGGCGGCGCAGCTAGCATCATTCCCCCATAGGTATGTTCCCTTCATTCTGTTTTATATTATATGCTGATGAAGCTTGGTTTTCAAAAGAGGAGGGCATGTACTTGTATTTTTTGGGATTTTTGGATTCGTCTAAGGATTTTTTTTGCGGTGTTTCTTTTCCCTTGGGCATGCTATCTAGTAGAACTGACATGTTTAGGGTTTTTTTAAAATTATAAAGTACCTTAGGATTACTCAGCCAATAAATTGCACTAGTTTTGACTTTTGAAAAAAAATTGACCCTCTTTGAAATTTGATGGTTAGTTGTGTACGTGGTGATTGCAAAACATGATCTCTATGGATATTTCTGTGTCCTTAAGTGTATTAGCAAGATTAGTTATAGTTATTCATGTATAAACCGGACAGGTATAATGAATGCAAAATATGTACCATGAGTGAGTGAGGTCTATACCTAGTTCAATACTGTGTAGAGGCTCTAGAACTTGCCCAGTTGGTGTTTACGTAGGTTTTAGGATGGTTGGTTAGGAAAGGATCATAGGTCATTTTTGTTTAGCCCATTTTAGCTTAAATTACCCTACCAAAATAATGTGATTCCCTTGATCCTGATTTTGAGCCTTAAATGAATCATTTTTCTTTCATTAACTGATTAACCTTACCCATATTTTAATAATGAACCTATTTTGGCCCTGGTCCCTCCTTGGACATTGTGAACCTCAACCTAGGCAGAATGCCTAAGCTGAGGGTGGATGGAGTAGGGGTGCATAGTTCTTGGGGAGGTGAAAAAGGAAAAGAAAAGAAAAGAAAAAAAGGTTTCAAATAATGTGTGGTGTGACAAAAAAAAGATTAAAAAGAGCCAAAAAAGGAAAAATTGAAAATAAGATACAAAAGAGAAAAATGAATGAAATGTTGAAAGCTCACCACACCCATACATTTGCATAAAAATGGAGAAAGGGGAGAAAAAAGTTGAAAAAGTGAAAAAGATAAAATAATGAAAAGTGAAGTTACGTGTATGTAGTGCAAAGGAGGGATTAGTCACTAAAAAGTCTATATTTGCCATACCCATCCCGAAAGCCTACATTGCAAGCTGAATAAAGTCCTATAGTGATCCTAGCCTGACCATTTGAAGAGCCGAAGTAGAGAAAATAAGGGAAAGCCTATCATATCCGATGTGCAGTATTTGGAACTTCCTTGTGAGAGTGAGAGTCTTACTTTTCAATCCCATGTATCATATTTTTATATATATGTGAGTGGGGACTTCATTTGTTGTGAGGGTATGTGGTTTGTGTTTTATTCTTCCAGTTGTCAGTGTGAAAAACAGTGGTGGCGACTGGACTATCTACTAATAACTAGATGACATATCTTGATCTCAGTTTATTATGCTTTGTGGTTACTTGATGTGCATATGCTGATTTGGTTTATCGGAAAAAGGGACAAAAGTTGTTTGAGTTGATGGTGAAAATTTTGATTGATGTTGGCTGTAGTATCCTAGATTTATTTTTTAGTTAAGCATTTTTTAGTTTTTGTTTTCTTTGCTTGAGGACATGCGAAAGTATTAAGTTAAGGGTGTTGATGTGCTGTGAGTTTACAACACTTTTGACACTTAAAACTAAGAAAATAGCATGGACTTACGTATGCTTATACATATATGAGGTGTTTTTACTTTGTTTTCAGGAAAAATCGATGTTGGAGCAAAAATATGCAAAAGATGCATAAAAGTGTAAAAAATCAACCAAGTACCAATCTCAGTACGAGAAGTACTGAGAATTGTGGAAAAGCTCATAAGGCTAGATCAATACAAAGGCAAAGTACAACTCTTACAACGAGCCATACCAAGATGGTACGAACGGTAACTGGAGTCGTGGAAAACATCAGAGAAAATTTGCACAAGAAATCTCCTTGTACGGGTGGAACTTACGGATTGTAGCATCTACCTACAACCTGTACCAGGAGCCGTAGGGAGATTCAGTGATTCTCAAAGACTTGGCAGAACTCAAGATGCAACAAGAATTACGAGTCGTAGGAGCAAGGTACGAGGTGTACCACACACTCGTACAACACTTCAGAAGACGTCAAAGTTCTCAGAGCCAAGCCACAGATGGACTATATAACTCGTTGGATCATGGTATGAGTCATACCATTTTCCAACACTTAGTCAATTTTGCAGCACCCAAGGAACGTACTTGAGCAAGGTACAACCCATACAATCCTATTATGGGTCGCATGACCAGTCGTAGGACAAGTCGGTGCCAAACATGGAAATTTTCCTGTTAGCTGAGGAAAAGGTTTCTGATGTCTGTATAAATACCTTTTATGTGTTTTTAGTAGGAGAACGGATCGTTAGACGTGTGATTACATTAAGACAAAATTTTAGCTAATTTTTTGTGAATTATTATCAAGTTTTGGAGAGAAATTTTTAAGAACAACAGTTGGTTTTCTTAATTGTTCTTGATTTTGTTCATCAATACTCAAAGCAGGTTCTCTTCCATTTATCATGGTAAGTATTTAATTATGTGTTTGTCTATGAATACTAATTACAGTCTTATAATTATGAGAGGTTAAAACCTCCACAACTAGAGTTGTGGGAACCATGGTGAATTAATGAAATAGGATTACACAAAGTGATTCAAAACCAATGCTAAACGCTTGTATTATATTCATCTTTAAACATTTCTTAATGGTGTGAAATGTTAGGACTTTACCTAATTCATTACTACTTTGATCCCAACCTCTTTATAGGGTTCTTATTGACAACGTCCACTTCATACTTTTCCAGGAAGTGTGAGTTTGAGCGTTATCAAGTATACCTTGCCAAAGAATTAAATTGAAGGCTATACTCACGCATACACATACTTCCCTACTCTAGTTGCAAGAACTGCTCTGCTCAAGCCTGTCGAAGCTCCCATGGAAAATACTGGTGCGTAAAGGCCTCTGAGAACTCTTCCCACTCAGCTGGCGGTGTATCGGCTCCCTTTGGATCGAGTCCAAGAGTCCAAGACCTATACCAAAATATAGCCACATCACGCAATCTGAATGCTACCAACTCTACCCCCTTTGTCACTGTAGCCCACATCACCTTCAATACTCTGTCTGTATGATCAATAAATTCTTGGGGTTCCTCACTAGGGTCAATCCGGTAAACACTGGAGTGATTAAACCCAATAACTCACGAGCTCTGGAACTCTCAGCCGCATGACCTCTATGTACCTCCATCGTCTCCAACCGTCGGTCCTATCCTATAGTGATACGAGCCAACAGCTGAATAGCTCCCTCAAGACCCTGTCCTTCCAGAACAACCGTGTTATTACAGGCGTGGGAGGATCCACCACTCTATCACCCTCAGTTACTGTTGGTGTGAGAGGAGCTGGAAGTCTATCTATCACTACTCTAGCTAGGGCTGGAGGAACTGTAGTACCTGGGGTAGGAGACTCACTTTGAAACTCTGACCTGTATCCCTGATCAACTGGAGGGTGACTAGTACCCTCTCCTATGGCTGTGCCAATCAACCTCATAGTCATCTTCCTCGTCACAAGCATAATCTAAAAACAATAACATGATTTAGTTATTGCAATACTTATAACCTAGCTCTATAGCACGAGCTATTAGTAAAAGAAGTAAAATGACTCCTAAATGTCTTGTAGCCTCCTGTTTATAAGTATGATGCACAGCATACCCACAAGCAAGACTCTACTAGACACAACTATGTAGACTCCCTAGGACACGACTTTTCTCTTATACTAAGTTCTTCACGCCCCAAAATTGAGGTACGCACAACTGGAACTCTATCTAAATTAATTGAGAAACTAGCTATATAACGTCTATAATAATAACATGAAGGCCAGCCAAGCCACCTACCACGGTCTACAAGAGAAAACACTAATAACAAAGCAACTGGAAAGCAGAATGGCTAACAATAAAGCTAAACTGCACAACGGAAGGCTGACAAGGCCACATAACCAAAACAACTATACAAGCAGTCCACGTAAGCCTCTAGAGAGTAATAAGTTGAAATGCACGGGACAGGGCCTTGGCCTACCCAAACTATACAACAAAACCCAAAAGTAATCAAAATGGCAACATAGCTCCCGGAAAAAAGGAGCATACCACTACTCTACTGAAATTAGACTCCTATTATGATTGTCGATCTGAGCCTCTACCTGTACCTGTAGCATGATTGCAGGAAGGGGTCCCCAGGCGAAGGGACGTCGGTACGAAAGAAATGTAATAGTATGTAAATCTTAAATAGTAAACATAAATACATCTAAGATACTAAAATCTAGAGTAGGGAATGGATACAACCTGCGATTTTAGAAACTAATATCTGAACAGAATATTATACAATAGGTGAATACAATCAAGTAAGCATGTATACAAGTCATGTTGCATTATTCCTAAATTATACAGTCCTTGATCAAACAGTGACCTAGCCTAGTCAACCAATGCTGCCCTGCCAAGATGTCCATCTCAAAGGTATCATAACTGAAGGGACGTCTGCCAACTAGCACAACTGTGTCAATGGTAAGGTCATAAGTCTCATAACTGAAGAATACCTTCTCACCTGACATAACCACATCAGTGGTAAGGTCATAACTCTCATATATCAAATATGTCAAAGGACAACTGTCCACCTGACATACCGTGTCGGTGGTAAAGTCATAGTCCCATTTCTAAAGGACAACTACCCACCTGACATGTTGTGTCAATGGTAAGGTCATAATCTCATATACGGAGCCGACCGGGCTCATATCATGTATGTCTAACATATATGGCATAAAATGACAAATTGCAAGACTGCGACCTGAATAGGCCTCTTTCATAATTCATAGTTGCACGTAAGTACATATATCACATAAATCATTCAAATAGCACTTAGATCCATATACTCACAGACTTACATGGTTATAAGAAAGTTCGAACGACATAAAGAATTCAACAAGCTCTACAGATGATGCTTAGGCACATTTAGGATTAGGGAACTCGATAACAGGATGTTTAGCTTAAGGGAGAGGAATTATGAAGTCTCCCCTTAGCCTCACATACCTAATAAATATATAAGAGATAAAGGACAACCATGACAAGGCATTTTCACTTCGACAAGCTCATGTACCCTTACTAGCTCGCGACATCTTTACTTAGATTAAAATTGTTTACACATCGTCATCTTGGCTCTTTCACCAATTTCACTTATCAACCAGACCTTTAAAAACATTTAACATCATATATATGTAATATATATTAAAGGATCAGCTCAGGGAGCCTGCGACAAGGAGACTTCAAAGTCGATTTATAAATATAACACTATTGGAAGTAACACGTATTTCCGCACACACTTTCTTATTCCAAACATGTTTAATGATTCAAAAACAATGTAATGCACTTTCAGCCATTTGGAAGGAATTATACTTGCTTTAATATGATTTTTTGAATACATAGGACTATTGGCCTTGTCAGCTGTATATATTCGTGCTTGAACAACAAGGATAGGACGCCTTAACATACTTCGCTCCAACGTGCTTTCTTTAGTCTCTTCTTTCCTTCAACATCCAGAAATTATCCCCTTCAATTGATTAAGATTATAACCAAGTGACAAGGTTGTATAATTCCAATTTATCCATCCAAAATGTCACACCCATAGCAACCACCACAACAACACACAAGACAACATTTTAGCATAATACTATAACTTGTTGTACACACCTTTATGGAAAGAATGGAAATAGGAAATTACCTAAAATCCTTTGTAAAAAACTCCCATTAATATGGAGTATATTTCCAGTACCACACAACTATAAAAACCTTCAAAAACCAGCAGTAATCTTCAGCAGAAGTTGGCCAAAAATGGCAGCCAAACTTGGCGCCCAACCACTAGTTTCAAGCTAGGATTCTTGCAAGTTTAGATACTAGAATAGCTTACCTTTTACTGGGGTATTTTTATTGGTTAATGTAAGCGTATCTGAATTCAAGTTCTTTTCCAATAACTCAGCAACCTTGCTGTCCAAAATGCAGCAAAACCAGTTCACAAACATACCACACACCTCCAACTTCTAGTCTTTTATTCATAAATTCAACCAAGGTTAGTAGTTGAATTCTTATCTTTTATTACTTGTATTTAATATCTACCAAACGTGAGAATATTTTTAGCTTAGAACTCCTTAAAAACTTCAGCAACTTCACCACAACAACACTGCCCAAACGCAGCTACAAGGCAGCAACAATTTCACCGCAACTATGCCTTCATTTTCATGAACTTTTGCTTGAATTTTGATGGTGTTTCCTTGATGGATTCCTCTTTATTTCTTAGGCTTGGATACTTGAAAAGATAGAGGTTATATGTTTGTAAGAAAGCATCTTAGTTCTGGAAAGTTTGGACAATGAATCATAAGCCAAACTTTAGATATATACCAAATTGGGCCAGTGGTGTCCTTTTAGGGCGGTGGCCAAGCTATCGCTTGATAGTACCCTAGTAAAAGGCCTATAACTTCTTACTCTGAGCTCTGATTGACAAACATTTTGATGTCTGGAAACTAGACTCAAATATCTTTAATTTGATAGGTCGTAGAACTTGTAACTCACGATATATTGGGAGATATGGTCATTTAAAATAGACCCTTATAAACTTCACATACTCTTTGTTTTCCCCTTCGTATATGTTTCCCTCCTCACCTACGACCAATATAAAGCTCATACTTCCCTTAACATAGCATATAAACACAAATAATCATCAAAAAATTTTTGGGATGTAACAATAGTGACCATACCGAGTCCTAAAGGCTGTCTTTGGAATGTCACTCTCCCTAACTCGAAGCTGGTGATAGCCGGATCTAAGGCCTATCTTTGAAAAGCACCTAGCACCCTAAAGCTGGTCAAACAGGTCATTAATCCTGGGGTGGGGATACTTATTCTTGATTGTGACCTTGTTCAACTATCGATAATCAATGTGCATCCTAAGGGAACCATCCTTCTTCCAGACAAAGAGAACTGGAGCATCCCACGGGGATTTACTAGACTTGATTAAACCCTTGTCTAGGAGATCCTTCAACTACTCTTTCAACTCTTTTAGCTCGGTTGGAGCCATTCTGTAAAGGGGGATGGATGTAGGCTGTGTATCAAGGAGAAGTTTAATACCAAAGTCAATCTCCCAGTCGGGAGGGACTCATATTAGATCATTTGGAAACACCTCCGAATACTCATACACAATAGGAACAGACCGAAGAGTCAAGGTCTCAGATGTAGAATCCTTGACCCAACCCAGATGATACACAAAGCCCATAGAGATCATCTTCTTGGCTTTAAGATATGAAAACAAGTGTCCTACAGGTATAGCTGAACTACCTTTCCACTCTAGGACTCGCTCACTCGGAAATAGGAACACTAGCATACGTGTTCTACAATTGATGGAGGCATAACATGCATGTAGCCAATCCATATTGAATATAACATCAAAATTGGTCAAATCTAACTCAACTAAATCGGCTGAGGTGACTTTCTGAAGAATCGTGATAGGGAAATTTCTGTACACCTAATGAGCAAAAAACTAACTCACCGACAAGAGTAGAGACTGAGAAAGGTTCTAATAGGATTTTAGGACTAACGTCAAAATTAATAGAAAGATAAGGAGTCACAAAAGACAATGTGGCTACTGGATCTAACAATGCATACACATTAAGATGGAATACTCATAACATACCAGTAACTACATCAGGAGAGACCTCCTGCTCTTGTCAAGAAGACAGTATGTAGAACCTATGCTGGTGTTGTTCTCCTGCTGCACTAAAGAGGCGCCCTACTGAGATGGGTGAGCTGTTGGAGTTGCTGAACTGGTGGCTAGGGTGCGTACTCCATCGTCGCCGTGACTAGCTGAAGAGCAATCCCTGAGTATATGTTTGGGTTTGCCACACCCGAAATAAACATCTGAGCCAACTAAACATTTCCCGGGGTGGTTCTTTCCTCACTTTGCACAAGCTAGAAAAGTGTGCTCTCCTGCCATGCTCCCCTAACCTCTAGAGCCTGACGCTCTACCCCTATAGCCATGTCTGGGTCTGGACAGGAAACTGGCTGATTGTGGGGCTAGGGATGACAAACTCTGGTGGGTCTGAGGGTGATGTTCGTCGCCAGAACTCTACTTGAAGTGCCCATAGCTCCCTGTCCTAGAACTCTTGGCCTCTCACTCTTTCTCCTTCACCTTCTTAGCCTCTATCGGCTGACATATATGATCAGTCTAGAGATATCTATGCCATTGATCGTCATGGTGGTCCCGCACTCCTTGACCAAGGAATCTGCCACCCCATTTATGAACCTGCTCATATGAGCCCTCAGATCAGCAACCATCTCCAGTGCATACTTGGACAACCAGGTAAACTCTAAGGCATGCTCCTGGATATTCCTGTTATTCTACTTTCACCTGCCTTTGCCTCCCTCAACTCCCTAGGAAAAAACCTGTCTATGAAAGTGGTCACAAACTCATCCCAACCCACAAGAACGGATCCAACTCCCTTGATGTCCTTCCACTAACGAAAGCATATATGAGCAACCCCCTTAAGCTGATAGGAGGCTAAGTCTGCACTCTCCTTTCCTATTACCCCCATAATCTGGGTGATCTTCTGTACCTCCTCTATGAACTCATGTGGATCCTCATCCACCTTCGACCCAAGAAACTCAGGTGGGTTCATCTTGAGGAAGTCTCTCACTCTCGCCACCGTTGAATTCCCATTCTAGGGAACATGGGCCATTACCTGCTAGTTGACCTGTCATGCCCCGAGTCTACACCCTGGACATAACATGGTAATTGAAGTCACAAGTGACCCCAAATCAACCTCTTGTATATCATTCACTAGCATTCTGAGTAGACATGCACAGCGGAACTTTTAAATAATAGATTTATCAATTTAAGAAAATGTAAAGACTGAAAAGTAGAGAAAGAAATAATATATCTGAAATACAATTCTAAAAGACAAGTTTGGTCTGAAAGCCAACTACTGAGGAGTTGCTGGGACAGGCCCCCAACTAACTCTAAGCCTATACAAAACCATAACTAACTAAAGTAAATAAATAAGGCCCTCGAATGATAAGGACTCACACTCTGAACTGCTAAAATGGAATTCTCTAAAATTGAAGTAACTATCTGTGCTGAATCTGAGAACCTGCAGCTGTATCATGAAACGATACAGCATGAAAAGCAGGCGTCAGTACTTTGAATGTACTGAGTAGGTGGGAGAAACATACTGAATATAAAGTCTGAGCTAAAATGACATGCCATGACCAATAGGTAAGCTAAACTGAACTACTGATATAATCTAAAATGGTCAAAACGACCCTGTCTGATGGTCAAGGACATGCCCTGAGTCTGAAGTGAGATACTGTACTGAACTGAGTTGCTTATTCTGATAATGGACTGGACTGACTAGTGGAAGAGTCTATAACCAACATTTAACCACATGAGCTAGACGTGGAGTCCGATGTATACACCCCACCGGTAGGACCCAATATACCTTGCCAGGGTATAAAGGTTTGAATTGAGTGATCACAAAAATATGTCTGGGGCCAATCAGGCAAAGAAATACTGAAACCTATGCTGGCAACGTAGTTTTGGGAACCTAGGTGCGCTGGAACCCCGACTCGCTCGGTGCTAAGTTCTACTCCCACTGGAACACCTAAATTGAACCACTAACCTGATAGCTGAAAACTGGGGTCCAAGGCTAATCAGGGAAGAATAACTGCATGTACCCTGAGAATCTTATCGGACTAGAGTCTGAAACTGGTTCGAAGACTAGTTAGAGCTTCTTATCTAGAAGCGTCGTAATTGTCTATAGAACAACTAATAACTAAAGTGGGGTCCTAGGGCTGGTCAGAGCTATAACTAAATGTCATGATCGCCTAATGGACCAAATAACTGAAATCTGAATCTGAGTCTGAAAATTGGGAGGCACCACTAACACCTCAAAAATAAAACTGGAGTCAAACTGATCAGTTGACATTTTTTAGACAACACTGAGGTTGCTAAAATCTAACTGAAGCTAGACTGATATGATTCTAACTAAGACTAGATTGACAGAGTTATGTGTTCTAACTGACTAAATTACTAAGCAGCTAATACAGAACTCATTTATGCCAACAACATTAATTTCATAATATAAGGAAAATTTCAAGAATTATGGGAATTTCATTCAACAGGGAAAAAGTCATTCTTGTTAGTGGAATATTTGCTCAACATATATATATATATACAGGAAATTCTAAAAAATTCAGCCCAAATCATCCTTCATTCACTAGAGAGATAAGTAAAATCATTACCTGAAGGTTAGGGATTAAATTCACCTTTGTAATAATACTGAAAATTTGATGAGGAACTGGTGAAGATTATATTAACAATAAGTATGAACATCATTCTGAGGAAAATCAATGAAAATAAACATGGATGCTTCTCATACTCAAAAGCTCAGGGCTGAAAACTGATAGAAGAAATTGAGAGAACTTTGGGGATGCAAGGGAAGGACAATCCCTTAGCTAAAACCCCACATACCTGGCAAAGAATTCCCTGAAGAGGGGAAGATGGACTGCTTCCATGAATGAATAACCCTAAGTCTTGCTAGAGAGTTTCTTGGGAGAACCGTCGAAGAAATTCTGAGTGTAGACGTGAGAATGAGGGGAGAAAACTGCTCAAACCCTCTAATAGTTCTGAATTTAGGTTCAAAACGACATAGTTTAGGGACTAAGTAAATAGGAGATTACTAAAATAACCCTGGTAGAATTCTGAAAACTGGCCGACGGGGTCCCAACGCATCACTCAACGAGTCGTTGGTTGGGACCACGACTCGTTGGGACCTCTCGTTAGGTCTACTGCCCGAATTCACTAATGTCACCATGAGGGACTCAACGAGTCGTGGTCTGTGGTCACCATTCGTGGACCACACTGCCTCATTATAGGGATTTACTGCCAAGTCCTATAACGGGTGACTTAACGAGTCGTTTGCACTGATAACGACTAGTTGCACCCACTCGTCAAGTACAGTGGACGACTACATATAATACCAACTAGAGCCTGCCCACGAGTGACCTAACGAATTGTGGTTAGTGACCACTACTCATGAGGTCCCTCCTTGGGTTCACTGCCTCCTTCCTTTGAAATCTCCATCCTCCTCCTCACGGCTCACCTAACGAGTCGTTAGGTGGATCATTCTGTAATATTTCTGCAGTTGCCTAGATTTTCTAAATTAATTCTTGGATATTGACTTTGAGCTTCTGGGCATTACATGACCTAAGCAATCATGGCCTGTGCTAACATCTAAAATGCCGCCCTGAACTCGGCATAAGTAACCTACTCGGGCAAGGGATCTGCTGGAGCTGGTGGGCTGGCTGATGCCTATATCCATTCTCATTTCCATGGCCATTTCCGTTGCCATTTCTCCTTCCATTGACTTGTCATGGAGGCATATTTCTACAAATGTATATAGAACGAGTTAAAGGAATAGAAAGGTAATTCATCGCATGACATATATCATGAAACAAGGAAAATTTCCTAAAATGTCTCGTAGCCTCTTCCCCATAAGTGTAGCATGCTTCACACTCATGGAAAAGACTCTACTTAACGTGGCTTTCAGACACCCTAGGACACACCTAAACCTTCACTGTAATACCAATTTTGTCACAACTCGAGCTGCGATCCCGGATCGAGACACAGGACCTAGAGTCATGAATGGCTCCATGTTAACCTGTGGCATGTGCATAGCAACTCAAGAGCATAAACTAAAGTGGAATTTAAAACATAAGCATGAAATAGCAAAAATCTAAGACGCATAAAAACATAGGGGTAATAACAACCAACATCTCTTAAAAAATCTATACATGTTGTCTGAAAAGCCTCTAGAACATCTGATGGGCTGATATGACAACAACCCCAACTAACCCTTTAGGTCTGAAACTGAAACACATTGTAAAAACATAAAGTTGATAACATCCTCAGAGAATGAGGACTCACTCAAGAAGAAATAGGACTGTACTGAACAGGAGAGAGCTATCGACAAGACTACGATGGATCACCCGAACCTATATCATGAGTCGATATAGCATAGAGTATGCAGTCAGTACTTTGAATGTACTGAGAATGTAAGGTAAGTAAAATATGATAGTAAAATGATGTTCTGAAATCATGAGTATAAATCAAAAAAGTTCATGAGAGTAAGGACAATATGCTAAAATCCATAAATCCAAAGTATACATAATCATAAGTTATTCATCATAATCTGAACATAATGACCAAAGGTTTGAAACTAAAACACATTGTAAAAACATAAAGTTGATAAAGTCCCCAGAGAATGAGGACACACCCAAGAAGAAATAGGACTATACTGAACAGGAGAGAGCTATCGGCGAGACTGCGATGGATCACCCAAACCTATATCAGGAGTCGATATAGCATAGAGTATGCGGTCAGTACTTTGAATGTACTAAGAATGTAAGGTAAGTAAAATACGATAGTAAAATGATATTTTGAAATCATGAGTATAAATCAAAAATGTTCATGAGAGTAAGGACAGTATGCTAAAACCCATAAATCCAAAGTATACATAATTATAAGTTATTCATCATAATCTAAACATAATGACCTAAGGTTTAGAAATAGAAATCATATAACTTGTTATTCTTGAAATCATAAGTGTAAGCTCATAAACCGATCAATAGGCCAAATATTCTATAAAACGTAATATCATGAGTCATGAACATGAGTAACTGAAATCATGAGGAACAATGGGAGATTCTTATAACCGACATATCCTACATGAGCATACATGGAGTCCGACCTGTAAATCCTTAGTCGGGAGGGTGATCGTACCTTGCCAAGGTAGAATCATGAAATAGCCATCACATAATTCAGGGTGGCCCATTTGGGCATGGGAGACACTCTTGTGGAGGACCTCATCATAGCTACGTTGGCACGTAGTTTTGAGACCTGGGTGCGCTGGAACCTCGGCCTACTCGATGTTAAATACTACTCCTAATACATATATAATGCTCATAGAATAATCATGAAACATACTTGAAGTACATGGGCTAGTTGAAATCATGAGATTTATAACATGCTTGAGATACGTGAACTAGCCATAAAATAGGTCTGTGAGTCGGCCATGATCATAAACTTGATGTTCATAAAAGCCATGCATACTTGAGGAAATCATCATACTCCAATATCCATAAATTCATGAAGGATACTTGGGAAAATCATGCACTATAATCATAAAATATATTTTATTTAATCATACTTGAAATCATGGACTCATAAGCTTAATTTCATGAATCATGCATAATAGGGAATAATTTTCATAAAACTTAAAATTATGAATTGATAATTAAATTGAGAATAAAATCGAATCCATTAGTCTAAAATCATTAATTCAAACACAAGAGTATTGGACCCATAAACATAGCATGGATATTTACATGAAATTGGGTTTAAACCCTAGAATTTTTAATACACTTAATTAGAGACTTGAATTCATAAATTAGAGAAGAAATTGGGCATGAGGGTGGAAGAAATCCCCCATTCATGGCCCTACATACCAGGGTAAATTGATTTCTAAGCTGGTCTTCAAATCCCAAGAGGATTGACAGTGAATTTGTCGAGGAACCCAAGCTTGATCTTGGAAGAGGATTTGATCTTCTAATAAGAGCGTTAGCAGTAGCATGAGGGCTTAGGATGAATAAAACCCATAATATATTCTTTAGGAGGCTTAAAATGATGTATTTTAGGAGTTAGGAACTTAGGATAATTACTCTTAATGATCCAACAGGAAATTGCACATTGCTAGACCCAACGAAGGACTGGACAACCCATTGGTAGATTTGACGGGTCATCCCCTGACCCGTTACCACTGGAAACCACAACTCACTGTCTGATCTTTCCCAACTCAATGGGTCACTTAACGGGTCGTCAGGGGACACGACTGCTCATTCCTCAATCCATTCAGTACATTGGAAATCAACATTTTCTCCACCACTGCACACTTAAAGGGTCAAATCATGACTTGTGGGAAGTCTTAATGACTCATCAGACCATCCGTCATGACTTCCAGGAGGTAATATTTTTATCCAACTTGGCACCACCTAACGAGTAATGTAACGACCCATCAGTTCACTTCACGAGTCACTAAACGACTTGTTCTATGTCCTCATGCATATTTTTCTATTTTCTCTGTTTCAACCCTCGGGACTGATCTTAGGTACTTTTGGGGTGTTATAGGTTATGAGTTACAGGCTCAATGTCTTACACCTGTGCACCGCAGATCTTCATCTGCGAAACACAGATGAAACGTAGATGGCCAAGTTGCTGGCAGTGATTCTGCCTTGTACATATGGTTCATCTGCGTGCCTCAGATCCTCACCTACGGAACATAGATAACTCATAGACAAAGACACTCTACACATAGCAATTTCTTTCTTTTTGCAATCCAACAATTTTTCTTTTCTTAGCCTAGTGTAGATGCTTTCTTTTATTTTCTATTTGAAAAATACAAAAATAGTATGGTCTGTGCTTTATGGAACTCACATCATTCTATAGGAACATGTTTTCATCCAGGCGTCGGGATAAAGGAAAAGTTCCTATGGGATTATACATATCCCAAGAAGTTGATCGAGATGAGGACATGAGGATCGCATAACTTTGATTTTGTCTTGAAGGGATGGAGGCTTACTATCTTGCATTCAAAGAGAAGCGATCATTTACAGAGAGGCTAGATTTGATGTCAACTCTTTTAAAGCTGACTTCCCTAATATTGAAAAATAATTCCATATACGAGATTGGGAGCCTTTCACTAAAACCTCGGACCCCTATCTTTAGGAGTTAGTGCGAGAGTTTTATTCCTCTTATAGAACTCGGAAAGACCATATGAAGCACAAGGGCCTAGTGGACAAGATGCATAATTTATCATCTGTGTTAGTACAAGGAAAAGAGGTAGACATCACCCCTAAAGCAATCAACTCCATTTATTGGGTGGATCAAATACGTCCTGGCACAGTGTTTACAAGGAGGATGGCAGCGAAAGATGATCAATATACATAGGTAGAAGGTATTATTACTGAGGGTCGGCCTATTTGGGTAGTTTTGAATGAATGTATTCATCGCCAAGATCTTAAACTTGAGCTAGGATGTGGTTGACCTGGTTTGTACCCGTCTTATACCCTCCAAGAAAACCACACATGTTCCTATCGAAGCATCCATTCTTATAGCATGCATCACGACTGACATCCATATAAATATGGGGGAAATCATAGCTGAATAGTTTAAGAAGGCCCAAAAGTAGGTCACTTCTATGTTGTTCCTAATCCTTAATAGCTTGTTGTATCTCAAGGCCGGCTGCCCTTTGTTCCAAATTCTTGACGAAATGTGGTGAGTAGAAAGAGCCTTTGATTTGGCCACAAAAAGGGATAGGGATGCTCCAACTTTCAAAATTCTAAAGTTGAGTTTGAGACTGAGTGTCTCTCCATATGTCGAAGTGTCAGGAGACATCTATTTCACCTTTGGCCGATAGACCTGTCTCTCCACCAGCAAGTGGCCTTCTTAAGTTGGCACGCATGGCCCGTGAACATAATGCTCAATTATTCAAGCAAGCCCAGGCTATTCCTCCCATGATACAGTATTCCATCAACACAGTTATGAAGCCCTTGGTTGAAAAGTTGAGTAATCTTTGTGGTCAGGTGGATGTGTTTGAAGAGGAAGTAGATGCTTTGAGGATGGAGCTAGAAAGGAGAAAGAAAATGGGTCTATCCACGGAGATAGACTTAAATATCCCAGCAGTGGTCCAATCTCACTAGTTGTAGATAGGAGTCCACCAGATGATTGGCAGGTAGGGTACAATCTGTAAGGCAGTGCTATGGCTGAAGAAATGTATGTATTCGAGCAGCCTTCTGACAACACGATTTAGAACTTGGATGATGCTCACCATGGTGACTGGGTAGGGAACAGACCATCCGATAATGTAGTGAATTAAGAAATTCAGGTGACTGAGCAGCCTTCCAACAGGGTAATTCATGACTTGAATTCTGCTGACCAAGGTGACCTGTATTGGACATCTATAATATACACTTATCACTAGGCTAGTACCCTTCTAGACAGATGAGTGGTTGCTTCACCACACTTCCCTCTTGCACTCCCACCAGACCCCTTGATGCCTTCCGTTGCTGACATTTCTTCAAGCATTTCTCATGAGGAGGCCACTCTAAACCTTCAATATTATAGGGAGTCCTCCAACTCTCTCTCTCTCTCTCTCTCTCTCTCTCTCTCTCTCTCTCTCTCTTACTATTGGTATGCCTTGAGGATAATGCATTCGTTTTGTTGGGGGTCGGGCATGTCATGTAAATGGTGTGATTTAAATGAATGGATGCCCTTGTCGGGCTTGTTTTGAAGTGATTTAAATTTTAACTCTTGCCGAGCTTAAATATTTCTTGTGATAATGATGTGAGTTTCCATTGACGGGTTGGTTTTACATGTCAATTCTACGACCCTTGCTTAACAATCGCCTTTATAGATAGTACTTAGTAAATAAACCTCGAGGGTTTTCTTCATATCATGATTCTTTTCCAAGGAGTAAATTTTTCATTTATTTATTTTTGTGTTGAATAGGGTGATATTTCCGTATGATGGATTAAAAGGAGACTTTTTTAAGGAAAAATGCTGAGTCTTAGCATCAATTTTGAGCCCTTATTGCGCTTATTGTGAGTGCACCATCAAAAAAACTTACTTGGCCTAAAAAATGTGATTTTTGAGATTAAAAAAAAGGGATAAATGAAGCTGGAAAGATCATTCCCTTGCCATGGTTCCACATTCTCTATTTGATTTCTTGCTTCATAAGACGAATGTGCAAACTTGAAATAGCTTGTCAAAAGTCATGCCTTTTAACTGGTATTGTAAACAGGTAAACTCCTTGAAGTGTGGTTCCTTGTGCGGTAAGTTTTTTTTGCTTTATTCTTGTGTATGCATATCATCTAGAACTAGCCCCGAATGTGATTCAAGATGAAATCCTAGAGGTAGCCGAGCTTGAAAAATGACCTTAGGCCCTTTTTGGATAGTGACTACACCAAAAACAAGGCCTTCCGTTAGTATCGATCCTAGTCAATCAATTTTGAGCCTTAAACCTTTTTATTTGAAACCATATTACAAGTCTTAGATCCTTTTTTAATCCTCTACTTTAGCACCTGTTCCTCCCTAATTGCTAGTGCTAAAAGAAAAGTGGGGTATTAAAGCCCAAGATTTGGGGAAGAATGAGAAAATGAAATTCGATGTAGGCAAAAGCCTAAGTTTGGGGGTGCACCCAAAAGGGAAAAAGAGGATTGAGCTTGGTAAGGTAGCACCAATTGTGTAATGTAAAAATAAAATGAATGGATGAAAAACCTTTTGATCAAAAGAAAGAAGGAACAATTGAGTGGTGCTATCTCTTGTATAGATAAGGCTTGATAGAGAAATCAAAAGTGTTAATAGGGTGGCTCTTTAGGAAGATTTGGATGGTGAAAAAGGAGAGATAAGGTGGAGTTAACTCTCTATGTGTAAGCATGATGTTTTAAGGGTATCACAAAGGCATTAAGGAGTTCTATTCACTTGAACTAAATGTTATCCTACCGGTACCCCTAGCTTACAATATGACCTACAAGTCCTTAGGGATTCCAAGTTTGGCGACTCTACATTAGTAAAACGTTACATGAAGGGAAAGCTAGCTTTTTGATGTTTGCAGACTTGAATGTCTTTAAGAGAGTGAACATCTTTGTCATATCTATTTTTGTGAATTGCATGACTATGATTGGGACTCTCTCTTCTAGTGAGTGGCATTACATCCTTGGAGTGAATGTTAAAATTCTGATTTCAAGTGAAAGGTATGAATGCAAGACGTTGTATAGTGAACTTCTAGGAAAATGTTGAGTGTTGATTGTCAATGACTTGAGATGCTTATTGATCTTGATTTGAATGAAAATGCCCCCTGTTTGGAATTGAAAGAATGATGGTGATAGGGCCAAGTTCTTGTGGTGGTTCCAACTGAAGTTTGTGCACCTATTTGAGTCTTTCTAGTTTTTGAATCTGTGTGTGATTTTGGGGTTGTATTGAGTCTTAATAGTCTTGCATGCAGATCTCATGATGAGATATGCTTAAGCCAATTCCACTTATGAGTGAATGCTTTTATTGAGTACAAGCAATAGTTCAAGTTTAGGGGTTTGATAAGTTGGTAATTTACCAACTCATTTAGCTTTTAAGCATGAGCTATTGCTTTGTTTTCACACAATTTAGAAAAGTTTTATGCCTTTTATCTTCTTTGTGCAGGCATTTAACTTAGACAAAGAAAATGAAAGAATTGAACTGAAAACAATCTACTGGAAGAAAAGGGACATGTGCACCGTATATGTGTACCTGCGAAACGCAGGTGCCAAGAAGATGACACTGGAAGATTTGGTGAACAAGACCTGCGAGCCGTAAATTTATATCTACGGACAATAGATTCTAACATAGACAGCATGAAAGGGTCACTGGTTAAGCTTGACAGAAGATCTGCGAGCTGCAGAAGGGCACTTATTGCGAAACGCAGATACCATGCAAGTGAGCTGCATCACTGCTGAAGGGAAATCTCATCTAGAAATGCACAAATGTACCTTAGAAGCTCCTAAGGGAAATTTTGTGAGGTGTGCAAAAAAGAATTTTAGAGATTTTTAACCCAATTGTACATACACATGTCATTAGAGAGAGAATAGAAGAGAATTTAATAGAGAGTACATCATAGAGATAGTAAGAGTACACTTGTGCTTTCTTTTTCATTGGGAAAACCACGGTAATTGGAGAAATTGAGATAGAATTAATTTTATATACTTAATATAATGAGTTTAGAGAAATTTCTTATGGGTATAATTTCTCTCTCTTTGAATATGAGTAGCTAAATTTCTTGCTAGGGGTGTGTGTGCATGAAGGGTTTCTAGACTTGAGTGGGTGTTGATTATTTGTTCATAAAATTGATTAACAAACATGAATATAATTTTCTTCAAGTTTTAATTCAATAATTGATAGTTGCAAATATTGATTTAGTTTTTTAATATTGCTTTTGCTTGAAAGATGGAAGTAAGGTTGGGTAAGGATTCAATAGTGAGAAATTGGAGTGTGTATATATGAGTTGGAGCTAAAGATAGTCAAAACTCAAATTCATTCTTCATTAAAAGATTAGATATAGAAATAGTTTAACCCTTCCTCAAGCTTATTGGTTGTTTTGTGATTATGGCTTTGGATTTTGAGAATACTCAAGTTATGCACATCCTTTTGGTTGACAATATAGGATGTAGTCATAACCAAGGCTATCTATACCCTAATCAAGTCTAACGCTCTTAATTAATCCCTCTCTAGTTGACACCCCATTGAATGCACACCCCTAGTCATTCTCATTGATTATATCAAGTTACTTTTTCCTTATTTTGTTTATATTTTAAATCGATACTTGATTACTCTTTTCCCCAAATTTTTGCTTTACCTTATTGAGGCATGGCATTAGCTTATGTGAGTTGGTTTACCATATTTGGATAATCCAACCCCAATTCTCATGGGATTTGACCCCGAAACTTATTAGAAAATTTATTTTTGTCAATGACCATATCCACCTCCTTAATTGGAGAAGTACTTTTGGACGTTATCAAAAAAATGGCGCCATTGTCGGGGATTGGCTTCTGATTTCAATTTGTTGTTTTTGATTAACAGTTGTTTTACATTGTGTTTTGCTTTTACTTTGTTTGTTTGTCTTTGCTGATTTAAAAAGGAGAAAGATGAACCACGCTAGTAATGCTGGTAGCATGGATGAATTCATGGACTTGGAAGAAGAGTCAGTAGCTCAGGGGTCTAGGCCAACTTTTTACCGCCTCTATTGATTATCTACCCTTATACTTTCATCTGTAATCATATGATCCAGAAAAGCTACAGATGTTAGCCGAAATTCACATGTAGAAAATTTAGATTACAACCTATGCTCCTAGAGAGTATGCAACATAGCTCTCAGATGAGCCGCATGCTCAGCCTCATATTGAGAGTAAATCAAAATGTCATCAATGAAAATGATTACAAATACATCAAGGAAGGTCTTAAACACCCTATTCATCAAGTCCATAAAAGTTGCTGGGGAATTAGTAAGCCCAAATGACATCACCGGGAACTCATATAATGGCCATACCTGGTCCTAAAAGCAGTCTTGGTGACAGCAACTTCCCTAACCCATAATTGGTAGTACCCGGACCTCAGATCAATCTTTGAAAAGCATCTGGCACCCTGTAACTGATCAAACAGGTCATCAATCCTGGGAACCGGTTATTTATTCTTAGTCATTACCTTATTTAGTTGTATATAATCAATACACATCCTCAATGAACCATCTTTCTTTTGCACGAAAAACATTGGTGCACCCCACGACGACACACTAGGCTGGATAAAACCCTTCTCGAGTAAATCATTCAATAGCTCCTTTTATTCTCTTACCTCGATTGGGGTTATTCTGTATTGAGGTATTGATATCAGCTAGGAGCCCAAAAGTAAGTAAATAGAAAAGTCTATCTCCCTTTCAGGAGGAATTCCAGTCAAATCCTCTGGGAAGCCTCTGGGAACTCACTTATTATAGGAACTGACTGAAGAGTTGCAGGTTCACATTCCAAGTCTCTTACCTAAACCAAATGCGAAATACAACCTTTGGATATCAACTTTCGGGCCTTAAGGTATGAAATAAACTTACCTTTAGGCATAACAGCATTACCTTGCTATTTCCGGACTGGCTCGCTCGGAAAGCAGAATCTAACAACTTTGGTTTTGCAATCAATATTAGCATAACAAATCGCCAAACAATCCATGCCTATAATGACATCAAAATCAACCATATCCAACTCAACTAGGTTAACTAACGTCAACCTATCACACACTATCAATACACAGTTTTGGTAAACCCTCTTAGCTAACACAGATTCGCCAACCAGCGTAAAAACAACAAATAGTCTACACAGTAATTCAGGGATTATCTCAAACTGACTCGCAACTAGTGGTCCAACATAAAAGAGTGTAGAACTACGATCAAGCAGGGCATACACAACATGAGAATGAATAGTCAAAGTACCTGTAACAATATTAGGGGATGCCTCCTGATCCTACCGACCACCCAAAGCATAGAATCTGTCTTACATTATCCTTGAGCTAGATGACTCTCCCCCTCGGCCCCTACCTCAGCCAAAAGTGGGTTGAGGACTTGGTCGCAGAGGGCGATCTAGAAGTGATGAAGCTGCGGACGATCCCGATTGCTGAGTAGTCTGGCCCCTCCCTATATTTGGACAAAACTTTTTAATATGACCTGGATGCCCATAATAATAACATATTGCCTACCCCTGTGGCATAAACCTGCATGTGTCCTTCCACACTGAGTACAAGGGGCAATGGTGGCCTTCCCTACTCTTGCTGTTGTGAAGAAACAGAACTCTAGTCTCGTCTCTGCCTCTGTGGCGGAAGTGGAGCACTCTTCACAAATCGTACTGACTTCCTAGATGACTGAGCCCTTGAGTCATCCTAGGACTCTTTGTAGTAACCTGCACGCTTTACCCTCTTCCTTTGTTCCTTCCGCCTACAAGTATCCTGCAGCTAATGAATCAAATCCTCCACCCTCTAGGCGAAAGCCTGAATCCATGCAATATCCATATGCTCTTGAATAGATACCCCCAAACAGTCATGAGCTATATGAGTCCCTAGTAGAAACAAAAATCGGTGAACCCTATCCTCCATTGTCGGGACATGTGTGGAGAATACCTGGCCAAAGAGTTAAATCAAAGGCTATACTCACGCACACTCACACTTCCCTGCTCTAGGTGCAAGAACTACTCAGCTCAAGCCTATTGAAGCTCCTAGGGTAGATATTGGTGCATAGAGGCCTCTGAGAACTCTTCCCACTTAGTTGGTGGTGCATCAGCTCCCCTAGATCAAGCCCAAGCCTCATACCCAATATAGCCACATCGACAGTCTGAATGCCGCTAACTCTACCCCCTCTGTCACTGTAGCCTGCATCACTTTCAATACACTATATGTCTGATCAATAAAGTCCTGAGGGCCACACTAGGGTTTGATCCATTAAACACTGGAGGGCTCAATTCCAAGAACTCACAAGCTTTGGACCTCTCAGCTGCATGACCTTTATGTCCCTCCATCGCCTCCAACCTCGCTCCTATCCAGCAGCGATACGAGCCATCAGCTGAATAGCTCCCTCAAGACCCTGTCCTTCTGAAAAATAGGAGGTACCACAAGCATGGGAAGGTCTACCACTCTATCACCTTAGTTACTGCTAGTGTAGGAGGAGCTGGAAGTCTATCTGCCACTACTCTAGCTGGGGCTGGAAGAACTATAGTACCTAGGGCATGAGACTCACTTTGAGCCATTGACCTGTCTTCCTGATCAATTAGAGGGAGACTAGTACCCTCTCCTATGGCTATGCCAATCAACCTCTAAGTCATCTTCCTCGTCAAAAGCATACTCTAAACACAATAACATGATTTAGTTATTGCAATACTTATAACCTCGCTCTATAGCACGAGCTATTAGTAAAAGAAGTGAAATGACTCCTACATGTCTTGTAGCCTCCTGATTATAAGTATGTTGTACAACATATCCATAAGCAAGACTTTACTAGAAACAGTTATGTGGACTCTTTTGACTTCACTCTGATACCAAGTTTTCACACCCCAAAATTGAGGTAGGCGCAATTGGCACTCTATTCTAAATTAATTGAGAAACCGACTATATAATGTCTTTAAAGTAACATGAAGGCTAGTCAGGCGACCCACCACAGTCTACAAGAGTAAATACTAATAACAAAGCAACTAGAGAGTCGAACGCCTAACGATAAACCTAAACTTCACAATAGAAGGCCGACAAGGCCACACAACCAAAACAGCTATACAACTTGTCCACATAAGCTCTAGAGAGTAATAAGTTGAAATGCACGAGGCAGGGCCTCCGCCTACGCAAACTATACAACAAAACCCAAAAATAATCAAAATGGAAACACATAGAGCTCCTGGAATCAGACTTCTATTACGACTGTCGATCCGAGCTTCTACCTGTACCTGCAACATTATTACAGGAAGAGGGTCCCCAGGTGAAGGGACATCAGTACGAATGAAATGTACTAGTATATAATGATGAAACAGTAAACATAAATACATCCAAGATACTGAAAGTTAGAGTAGGGAATAGATACAACCTGCAACTCTTGAAACTAATATCTGAAGAGAATGTGATACAATATGTGAATATAATCAAGTAATAACGTATACAAGTCATGTTTCATTATCCTTAAATTATGCAGTCCTTGATCAAACAATGACCTAGCCTGGTCAATCAATGGTACCCTGCCAAGATGGTCGTCTCGGAGGTATCATAACTGAAGGGACATCTATCCACCTACATAACTGCGTCAGTGGTAAGGTCATAAATCTCATAATCGAAGAACAACTGCCAACCTGATATAACCACAATGGTGGTAAGGTCATAACTCTCATATATCAAATATGTCAAAGGACAACTGTGAACCTGACATACCATGTCAGTGGTTAAGTCATAGTCTCATTTCTAAAGGACAACTGCCCACATGACATGTCATGTCAATGGTTAGGTCATAATCTCATATACGGAGCCGACCGGGCTCATATCATGTCTTTCTAACACATGGCATAAAACGAATTTTAAGACTTCGACCTAAATAAGCCTCTTTCATAATTCATAGCTGCACATAAGCACATATATCACATAAATCTTTCAAATACCACTTAGATGCACATACTCACAGACTTAAATAGTTATAAGAAGGTTCAAATGACATAAAGAATTCAACAAGCTCTACAGACGACGCTTAGGCATATTTACGATTCGGGAACTCGATAACATGATGTGTAGCTTAAGGCAGAGGAATTACAAAGTCTACCCTTAGCCTCACATACCTAATAACATATATACAAGATAAAGTACAACCATGATAAGGCATTTTCACTTCGACAAGCTCATTTACTCTTACTAGCGAGCAACATCTTTACTTAGCTTAAAATAGTTTACACGTCGTCATCTTGGCTCTTTCACCAATTTCACTTAGAAATTAAACCCTTAAACATATTTAACATCACATTCATGTAACATACAGTAAAGAACTAGCTCAGGGTGCCCGCGACAAGGGGACTTCAGACTCGATTTATAAATAGAACACAATTAGAAGTAACATGTATTTCATCTCACTTACTTTTTCCAAACATGTTTAACGATTCAAACTCAATGTCATGCACTTTCGGCCCTTTGGACAGAATTATACTTTCTTCACTATGATTTTGTGAAGACATAGGACTATTGGCCCTGTCGGTGGTATATATCCGTGCTTGAACAACAAGGATAGGACGCCTTAACATACCTCACTCCAACGTGCTTTCTTTAGTCGCTTCTTTCCTTCAACAGCCAGAATTTATCCCCTTCAATTGCTTATGTTTATAACCAAGTGAAAAGGTTGTTTCATGCCAATTTATCCAGCCAAAATGTCACACCTACAGCAGCCACCAACAACACACAAGACAACATTTTACATAATACTACAACTTATTCTACACACCTTTAAGGAAAGAATGGAAATAGGAAATTACCTAACTTCCTTTTTAAAAAAAACCCCATTAATATGGAGTATATTTCCAGTAACACACAGCTACAAAAACCTTCAAAAATGAGCAGTAACCTTCAGCAAAATCGCACCAAAAATGGCAGCCAAACTTGGCGCCCAACCTCTAGTTTCAAGCTAGGATTCTTGCAAGTTTAGATACTAGAATTACTTACCTTTTACTGGGGTATTATTATTCATAAAAATAGGAGTATCTGACTTCAATTTCTTGTCTGAAAACGCAGCAACCTTGCTGTCCACAATGCAGCATAAACAGTTCACAAACACACGTCCAACTTCTAGTCTTTTGCTCATGAATTCAAGCAAGGATAGTACTAGAATTCTTACCTTTTTTATTTATATTTTATCTACCAAAAGGTATAATATATGTAGCTTAGAACAACTTAAAAAGTACAGAAACTTCATCACAACAACACTGCCCAAACACAGCTACGAGGCAGCAACAACTTCACCACAACGTTGCCTTCACTTCCATGAACTTTTGCTTGAATTTTGATGGTGTTCTCCTAATGGATTACTCATGATTTCTTAGGTTTGATACTTGAAAAGAGAGAGGTTATATGTGTGTAAGAAATCAGCATAATTCTGGAAAGTTTGGACAATTAATCATAAGCCAAATTTTAGATATATATCTAATTGGGGCATTGGTGTCTTTTTAGGGCGGTGGCCAAGATGTCGCTTGACAGTGCCCTAGTAAAAAGCCTATAACTTTTTACTCTAAGCTCTGATTGACAAACAGTTTGATGGTCTTGAAACTAGACTCAAATATATTTAATTTGATAGGTTGTAAGACTTCTAACTCAAGATATATTGAGATATATGATCTTTTAAATTTGACCATTACTTACAAACTTCACATACTCTTCGCTTTTTCCTTCGTATATGTTGCCCTCCTCACCTACGACCAATATACAACTCATACTTCCATTAACATAGCATACAAACACAAATAATCATCAAAAAATTTCTGAGATGTAACAATAGACTATACCAAGTCCTAAAAACTGTCTTCAGAATGTCACTCTGCCTAACTCGAAGCTAGTAATAGCCGGATCTAAGGTCTATATTCGAAAAGCACCTAGCACCCTGAAGCTGGTTAAAAAGGTCATCAATCCCCAGGGAATGTGGGAGATACTTATTCTTGATTGTGACCTTGTTCAACTATTGATAATCAATACACATCCTAAGGGAACCATCCTTCTTCCGGACAAAGAGAACTAGAGCACCAGATGGGGATTTACTAGACCTGATGAAACCCTTGTCTAGGAGATCCTTCAACTGCTCTTTCAACTCCTTTAGCTCAGTTGGAGCCATTCTATAAGGGGGGATGGATATAGGCTGCGTATCAGGGAGAAGTCTAATACCAAAGTCAATCTCCCGCTCGGGAGGGACTCCTGTTAGATCGTAAGGAAATGACTCCGGATACTCACACACAACAAGAATAGACTGAAGAATTAAGGTCTCAGATGTATAATCCTTGACCCAAACCAGATGATACACACAGCAGTTAGAGATCATCTTCCTAACCTTGAGATAAGAAACAAAGCATCCTACAGGCACAGCTGAACTACCCTTACACTCTAGGACTGGCTCACCCAGAAACAGGAACTCTAGCATACGGGTTCTACGATTGACTGAGGCATAACATACATATTGCCAATCCACATTGAATATAACATCAAAATTGGTCATATCTAACTCAACTAAATTGGCTGAGGTGACTTTTTGAAAAATCATGATAGGGCAATTTCTATACACCCAATGAGCTAAAACTAACTCACCGACAGGAGTACAAACTCACAAAGGTTCTAACTGGATTTATGGAATGACTCTGAAACTAATAGCACCATAAGGAGTCACAAAAGACAATGTGGCCCCTGGATCTAACAATTCATACACATCAAGATGGAATACTCATAACATACCAATAACCACATCGGGATAGACTTCCTGCTCTTTTCGAGAAGTGAGTGCATAGAACCTATTCTAGTGTTGTCCGCTCACTACACTAAAGAGGTGCCCTACCAAGATGGGCGAGCTTCTGGAGATGCTGAACTTGTGGCTGGGGTGCGTACACCTTCGTTTCCTTGACTAGCTAAAGGGCAATCCCTAAGTCTATGTCTAGGTTTTCCATACCCAAAATAAGCATCTGAGTCAACTAAACATCGCTCAGGGTGGTTCTTGTAGCACTTCGCACAAGCTAGAAAAGTGCGCTCTCCTGCCATGCTCCCCTGGCCTCTAGAGCCCGAGGATCTATCCCTCTGGTCATGTTTGGGTCTTGACAGGACACTGGCTGATGATGGGGATGGGGCTGACAACCTCTGGTGGGACTGAGGGCAATGTCCACTGCCGGACCTCTGCTGGAAGTGCCCATAGCTCCCTGTCCTATCCCTCTTGGCCTTTCTCTCTGTTTCTCCTTCATCTGTTTCACCTCTATCTGCAGAGAATATATGACCAGTCTAGAGATATCTTTGTCATTGATTAGCATAGCGGTCCTGCACTCCTTGACCAATGAATTTGCCACCCCATTCATGAACCTGCTCATGTGAGCCCTCAGATCAGCAACCATCTTCGATGCATACTTGGACAACCGAGTAAACTCCAAGGCATACTCCTGGACAGTCCTGTTGTTCCACTTCATATTGATAGACCCAATTGCCTTTGCCTCCCTCAACACCCTAGGAAAGAACCTATCCAAGAAAGCGGTCACAAACTTATCCCAACCTATGGGAACTGCTTCAACTCCGCTATTGTCCTTCCACTGACAGAACCATATATGAGCAACCCCCTTAAGCTGATAGGAGGCTAAGTCTGCACTATCCTCTCCAGTCACCCCCATAATTTGGGTGATTCTACAACTCCTCTATGAACTTATGTGGGTCCTTATCCACCTTCCGCCCAAGAAACTCTGGTGGGTTCATCTTAAGGAAGTCTCACACTCTTGTCGCTGCTGCATTCCCATTCTGGGAAACATGGGCCATTTCTTGCAGGTTGACCTAAGCAATCATGGCCTATGTTAACATCTGAAATGACGCCCTGAACTCGGCTTGAGTAACCTGCTCGGGAAAGGGATCTGCTGGAGCCGGTGGGGCTGGCTGATGCGCATATCCATTTCCATTTCCATGGCCATAGCCATTTCCATTGGCATTTCTCCTTCCATTGACTTGGCGTTTGAGGCATATTTCTGCAAATGCATATAGCACGAATTAGAGGAATAGAGAGGTAGTTCATCACACGACATATATCATGAAACAAAGAGAACTTTCTAAAACATCTCGTAGCCTCTTCCCCATAATTGTGGCATACTTCGCTCCTGATAACGTCAAAACTACACTCCTCTTTTATGAAAGAACGTAAATGGTCATTATATCAACACAAATATACTGACGGATGTCGGGGTCGAATCCCATATAAAATTAAGTCGATAATTTAAGAGTTATAAACTAATTGAAACTAGAATGCATAATCGTTAAACATTTGAAAAGTAAAATTGGGGGTAAATGAAAGGGAAATAACTATCTAATTCTAAACTAAGACTAATTGGGGAAATTCCAATTGAAGCAATCACATCACAAGTGATATGGCTAGAGGCATTATATGGATGAGATCTCAATTAAATTAGAAATTTCTTCAATTCCTTAGACCCATAATTAGCATATATAGAAGTGGATAATTTACATTCTCTTGTTTTCCAACCATAAGAATGTTTATTCCTTGGGTTTTTTCAAACCCCAAAGCCAATTCAAGTAATCAACCACACAAGCTTCAGGAAGGACTAGCTATTTCGAGCCTTGACCTTTAATGGACTGAAAATATGGGTTTTAACTATCTCTAGCTTAATCCCACACACAAACACTTCAATTTCTCACTATTATCTTCTCACCCAATTCTCACCTTTCTCTCTCAAGCAAAAGCAAGAAAAGTAAAACACAATTTATGTTTGCAAACCATCATAACAATTATAATTTTGGAGAAGATAATAGATCTACAATTTCCATGGAAATCCAAAAGAAATTTATCAAAACCCAATCAAATTAATAAACACACCATGAATATAGCTCTTGCTAGAAAATTAGTAAAGCATATTTAAAGGTAGGAAGAAGATACCATGAGGATTCCCCTCACATTCATCACATTAGCTTCATAAATTTGCTTCACAAGCTCTTACAACAATGGTGTAATTCCCCTAATTTGGGTTAAAGAAAAAAAAAGAAAAGTACTATCTAATTCTACAATTCTATGGTGAAAATATTCTACCAAAAATTCTATGAAAACGATGAAGTCTAGACGAATGAATTGTTGAATGCCCCTTTTTTGTTTTGGACAATGGGGGTTATAAAATATATGTATTTTTGTGTGCAAAACCTTCCAAAAGTTCCCTTGGAGGCTTCTACGAGCTTTGGGAACTTTGATGAATGTTTTTGCTCTTCCATCAGCAAAATTGGGTCACTTGCCCTTCCAACTGCGAACAGTCGGTGCCAACCTGCAAACAACCGGTGCCAACCTGTGAATATTCGTTGCCAACTTGCAAACAACTGGTGCCAACCTGTGAATAGACGGTGCCAACCCGCGAAGGACCGGTTAGTTAGCTGGTTTGGGTAGTAACTTCGGTGTTTCTCCCACGTTTCGCTCTTTCGAATCCGCATTTAGCCGATTCAAAGCATGTTCTTACACCTCTTCTTAAGCTCAAATCCTCCATTATCTTTGTCCCCTCTTCTTCATATGCTAACTCATCAAATTCCATCTCAAACTTCATGTATTTTTCTCAATTTCATGCTTTCTCCACTCACCTAAAGTACCTACAAAGAATCAAAGAGAAAGAGCATAAAATCCACATAAATGACTCAAAAACTAGACAAAAACTCATGCTTAGGAGCCTAATAAGTTGATAAATTTCCAACTCATCAAACCCCCAAACTTCCATTGCTTGTCCTCAAGTAATGCAATTCTTTACAGTTGAGCAAATGAACAACATGCTATATAGGAGTTTTGCATAAAGGACAAATCAAGACGTTCTTTCACAAGAGGACATTGCTAAAATTTAGAGCATTACGGTAGTTGCACACAAAATCATCATGCCTCAAGACAACCCAAACATCATACACCAACTCAAGAAAAAGAAAAGACTCAAACTATGTTGCACAAGCTTCAATGGTGACCAAAATTATTAAACATATCTTTCTTGCATTCCTATCATTCAAACAAGGGCATAGTTCATCAAAACAAGTTCAAGAAACATCATGAGTCATTGACAATTCACATTCAAAGCTTGTCTTAAAGTTTGTTATATGCTTGCCTCAATCACACTATTCCCTTTGAACATAATTTTAAGCATGTACCCCAAGGAAGTGATGCCACTCACAAGAAAAGAGAATCCCAATCATTTGAAGCATTTCACACAAAGAGATTATATCATAAACCAAATACGCTCACTCTCACAAAGAAATTCAAGTGCATACAAATTGACCCATAGGCTTGCCCTTCATGTAGCTCGCCACTAATGTAGAGTTGCTACACTCAAAATTAATTAGGACTTGTGGTTCATGATGAAGGCTAGGGGTAAGGGTAGGATAAGAGTTTAGCTCTAGTGATTAGAACCTCCTTAACGCCTTTTGTGAACATTTTGAACCTCCCATCAACTCTTTTCAATCACTCCACCTTAGTTATCCTATTTCACCATCATTGGCTTTCATTTCTCAATGGTCCTCCTTATAACTTCTTTGGATCTCACAATTAGCCCCATCTAAGCAAGAGGTAGCACCAATTCACTATTATTTTTCTCTTTTGAAGAACTAAGGTTTCTCAACTTATTATTTTATGCATTTTGATCAAATATGATACTACCTCAAATTGAAGCTCTTATGTTCCCCTCTTTTTTGCACACCCAAACTTCGGATTTTGCCTCATTCTACACTCATTTCCTTATTTCTCCCAATTTCTTGGGCTTGGAGCCCCATTTCTTTTATACTTTCATCACTAGAAATTAGGGAGGACGGGTGCCAAAGAGGAGGATTAAAAAGGGCCATTAGGCTTATAATGTGGTTTCCAAGAAGAAAGTTCAAAGGCTCAACAATGGCTTACAATGGAAGATGTTTAAGGAGGTCATTTTGGGTGAAGGGACTTTCAAAAGAGAGCCTAAGATCATGTTCTAAGTACAGCCCCATCTAACATTTTGCCTTGAATCACATTTAGGGAAAGTTCTAAACAATCATGCATATACAAGAATTACGCTAAAAATCCTCACCACACAAGGCATCACAACCCAAGGAGTTCACACACTTCCTTCATCGCAATAAAAAATGACTTTTAACAAGCTAGTAACGAATTAACAAGCCAAGCAAGGACTGTATAATTCATGACAAGAGAATGCTCATTCTCACATTTAGATACCGCTCTTTTCTTTTCAAAATTCATGCACAATGCCAAGCAAGAAATGTTGGTGGTGCCTCATCAAACAAGTGCACAAAAGACTCTACAAGACTCTAGACTTGACATTTTCCCTTAAGAAAGTAGCCTCTCAATCTCTCATTGGGAAGTTTCAACCTGGTTTGACAACAAAAAGAAAACAAAAAGAAAAATCGCTCCTTGGGAAAGAACCGTAGTATAAAGAAAACCCTTGGAGTTTATTCAAAGACTACTATCTAAAAAGGCAATACTAACTCACAAGTATTACCTATTTTCCCTTAAGAATGACGTCACCAAATATATCATAAGGTTGTATCGTGCATCACTTCACAAGTGGGTTACTTAGACTTCACCCCTAACACAAATAAAGCATTGTACTTGATGCATGTGGTCAAGTAAAGTAAAGAAGGAATAGGTGAAAGAACTCCCTGGTGTGATGGAGGCATCTGCAGTGGAATTGTGTGCATTGCAGAACCACTTCTTAAGAACCTCCTCTTTCCAAGCATTCTGCTCATGATCGATCTTTGACCGGCATTTTGTGCCTCTAGACTGGCGTTTCACCGAGCTAACGTAGATGTGCCACTTCTTAAGCAATTTTCTTCCAGGCATTTTGTTTGACATCTGCATTTCGTGCATTTGAACTTGCGCTTCGCCGGTTTGGCGCCAATTGCTCAATTTGAATTTGGCTTCTCCTACCTTAATCACATTTCGTACCTATTCCATCCCTGCACAATCAAAGATAACACAGGCGTAAAGCAAAACAAAACAAAAGGAAAGAATAAAAATAAATAATAAAAGCACTTGGGTTGCCTCCCAAGAAGCGCCTTAGTTAACATCGTGGCTCGATGACTTCAACTTTTACCACTTTTCTCTCCACTTTAAACATTTGAATCGCACCCCTAGTTTCTTGTCCATTCTTCTACTCCGCTTGAGGGATGGTGGTGTAAGCATCAAGGGGCGAAGAAGTGGATGTCTCATCTTTTATTTCTTGTCCCTTAGAGGAGGGATGGATTTGACTTTGTTGGCATGGCATACTCTAAGATGAAGCCATCTTGATCGTCCTCCTCAACTTCCTCCATTGATTTGGTATCCTCAATCTCCATTTTGTCAACCAAGTTCAATGTTGAAAAATGATAAGAGGATGCTTTAAGTCCTTCCCTTTCAAGCATGCGTCCCTCTTGACATCATCCTTTTCAAGTGCACTAGAGTCCTTGAAAATGATTTGTTGGATGTCATTTGTAGACTCTAGTGTCACTTTTTCAACCTTGGCATCTTGCATTTTTGCAATGTTAGTTGGTTGGCACACCTCTATGAATTCTTCAAAGTTCACCTTGACTCCTTCTTCATCATCATTTTGACTGTCCTCCCATGAGTCAAGTGGAGCTATGCCCCATTGTTCACTTCTTCTTGTTATGCTCCTTCAATGTCTCCTACGCTTCTTCTTTTAGAGATTTACAACGTTACTCTTGAGGAGTTGATGATTCCATGGGCATGGAGGGGTTGTCATTCTTTTCCGCATTAGACTCTCGCTCCAAAAAGTCTTGGAGCATGGCTTCCATGCACCCATATGTATTTCTCCTTCCCTCACTTGCCATGGCTTCATTCCTTTCAAGATTGGGAGCACAACTTCTATCATAACTGTTATAACGGTAAGTGAACCTATTCGGGCATCCATCACAATGTCTCCCATGACTACCACATAATGTGCATTTGTACCCATCATAGGAAGGAGAAGGTGCACTCATCTCCCTTCTAGGGGCATAGTTGCAATCTTGCCAATAGTGTGGTCCTCCACAATAGAGACATGGTTCATCATAATAAGAGTTGTAACCAACAAACCTTCTTTTATTCCATGATGCCATCATACAACTACAAACAAACAAAAATAAAAACAAAAATAAAAACAAAAATAAATACAAAATAACATGTAAAATAAAAACGCAAAACTAGTTCAAATCAATAAATAACTAATGTCTTATCACAACTCAATTCCCCAGCAATGGAGCCATTTATGATAACATCCAAACTACAATCCTCTTTTACGAAAGATCGTAAACGATCACTGTATCAAAACAAATATCTCGACGGATGTCGGGGTTGAATCCCACAGAGAATTGAGTCAATAATTCAAGAGTTATAAACTAATTCAAACTAGAACACATAATCGTTCAACATTTGAAAAGTAAACTTGGGTGGAAATTAAAGGGAAATAACTATCTAATTCTAAACTAAGACTAATTGGGGGAAATTCCAATTGAAGCAATCACAAGTAATATGGCTAGGGGCATTCTATAGATGAGATCTCAATTAAATCGGGAATTTCTTCAATGCCTTAGACCCATAATTAGCATAGATAGAAGTGGATAATTTACATTCTCTTATTTTTCAACCATGAGAATGTTTATGTCTTGGGTTCTTTCAAACACCAAAGCCAATTCAAGTAATCAACCACACAAGCTTGAGGAAGGACTAGATATTTTGATCCTTGACCTTTTATGGCATGAAAATATGGGTCTTAACTATCTCTAGCTTAATCCCACACACAAACACTCCAATTCCTCATGATTATCTTCTCACCCAATTCTCACATTTTTCTCTCAAGCAAAAGCAAGAAGTAAAGCACAATTTATGTTTGCAAATCATCATAGCAATTATAATTTGGGAGAAGATAATAGATCTATAATTTCAATAGGAATCCAAAAGCAATTTATCAAAATCCAATCAAATTAATAAACCCACCATGAATATACCTCTAGCTAGCAAATTAGTAAAGCATATTTAAAGGTAGGGAGAAGATACCAAGAGCATTCCCATCACATTCATCACATTAGCTTCACAAGATCTTACAACAATGGTGGAATTCTCCTAATTTTGGTTTAAAAAAAAGAAGAAGAAAAGTACTAGCTAACTCTACAATTCTATGGTAAAAAGATTCTACCAAAAATTCTATGAAAAAGATGAATTCTAGATGAATGAATTGTTGAATGCCTCTTTTTCGTGGTGTACAATGTGGGTTATAAGATATAGGGTATTTTTGTGTGCACAACCATCCAAAAGTTCCCTTGGAGGCTTCTAGGAGCTTTGAAAACTTTTTTGGACATTTTTGCCCTTCTATCAGTGAAATTAGGTCACTTGCCTTTCAAAATGTGAACAGCCAGTGCCAACCTGCGAACAGCCGGTGCCAACCTACGAAGAGCCGGTTGGTTAGCCATTCTAGGCCGTAACTTCAGCGTTTCGCCTGCATTTTGCCCTTCTGGATCCGCGTTTAGCCGATTTAAAGCATGTCCTTACACCTCTTCCTGCTCAAATCTTCCATTATCTTTGGCTCCTCTCCTTCATATGCTAACTCATCAAATTTCATCTCAAACTTCATGTGTTTTGATCGATTTCATTCTTTCTCCACTCACGTGAAGTACCTACGAAGAATCAAAGAGAAAGAGCATAAAATCCACATAAATGACTCGAAAACTAGGCAAGAATTCATGCTTAGGAGCTTAACAAGTTGGTAATTTCCAACTCATCAGCACCCATGGAAAAGACACAACTTAACGCGGATTTCAGACATCTTAGGACACACCTAAACCTTCGCTCTAATACCAAGTTTGTCACAACCCGAGCTATGAGACCTTGGATCAAGACACAAGACGTAGAATCATGAATGGCTCCATGCTAATCCATGGCATGTGCATAGCAACTAAGGAGTATAAACTAAAGCAGAATTTAAAACATAAGCATGAAATAGAGGAAATCTAAGACGCATTAAAACATAGGGATTATAACAACCAACATCTCTAAAAACATCTATACATGTCATCTAAAAAGCCTCTAAAACATGTGATGAGCTGATGGGACAACACCCCCAACTAACCCTCTAGGTCTGAAACTGAAACACATTGTAAAAACATAAAGCTGATAACGTCCTCGGAGAATGAGGACTCACCCAAGCGGGAATAGGACTGCACTGACCAGGAGCGATCTATCGACGAGACCGAGATGGATCACCCGAACCTGTATCATGAGTCAATATAGCATAGAGTATGCGGTCAGTACTTTAAATGTACTGAGTATATAAGGGAAGTAAAACATGCTATTAAAATGATATTTTGAAATCATGAGTATAAATCAAGAAAGTTCATAAGAGTAAGGACAGTATGCTAAAAGCCATAAATCTAAAGTATACATAATCAGAAGTTATTCATCGTAATTTGAACATAATGACCCAAGGTTTAGAAATAAAAATCATATAACTTTTCATTCTTGAAATCGTAAGTGAAATCTCATAAAACGATCAATGGGTCAAATATTCTATAAAACGTAATATCATGAGTCATGAACATGAGTAATTGAAATCATGAGGAATAGTGGAAGATTTTTATATTCTACGTACCCCACGTGATCTTACATGATGCCCAACCTATAAATCCCTAGCAGGGAGGGTATTCACACCTTGCCAAGGGTAGAACCATGAAAAGGTGTGACATCACTCATGGGTGGCCCATTCGGGAAAAGGAGACACTTTCATGGAGGATCCTATCATGGCTATGTTGGTACGTAGTTCTGAGGCCTGGGTGCGCTGGAAGCCTATCCTACTCGGTGTTAAATACTACTAACAAAAAAAATTCTCATATCAAAATCATGAAACATACTTGAAGTACATGGGATAGTTGAAATCATGAGATTTATAACATGCATGAGATACGTGAACTAGCCATAAAATAGGCCCATGAGTCGGCCATGATCATAAACTTGATATTCATAAAAGCCATGCATACTTGAATAAATCATCATACTCCAAAATCCATAAATTCATGAAGGATTCTCGTGGGAATCATGCGCTATAATCATAAAACATAATTTACTTCATCATACTTGAAATCATGTACTCATAAGCTTAATTTCATGAATCATGCATAATAGGGCATAATTTTCATAAAAGTTGAAATCATGAATTAATAATTAAATTGAGAGTAAAATCTGCCCCATTAGTCTTAAAACATTAAATGAAGCATAAAAGGATTGGACTCATAGACATAGCATGGATATTTACATGGAATTGGGTTTAAACACTAGAATTTTCAAAACACTTAATTGGAGACTTGAATTCATGAATTAGAGAAGAAATTGGGCATGAAGGTGGAAGAAATCACCCATTCATGACCCTACATACATGGTTAAATTGATTTCTAAGCTGGTCTTGAAAGCCCAAGAGGATTGAGAGTGAATTTGTTGAGGAACCCTAACTTGATCTTAGAAGAGGATTTGATCTTCTAATGAGAGCGTTAGCAGTACAATGAGGGGTTAGGATGAATAAAACCCTTAATACACTCTTTAGGAGGCTTAAAATGACGTAGTTTAGGAATTAGAAATTTAGAAATTACGAGAACACCCTTAATAATCCGATAGGAAATTGCACACTGCCAGACCCAATGAGGGACTGGAGGACCTGCTGGGAGACTTGACGGGTCGTTCCCTGACCCGTTACCACTGACAACCATAACTCATTCTCTAAACTTTCCCAACTCAATGGTCACTTAATGGGTCGTCAGGCGACACGACAACTCATTCCTCAATCCATTCAATACATTGAAAATCAACATTTTCACCAACATTGCACACTTAATGGGTCAAATCATAAATCGTGGGGAATCCTTAATGACTCGTAACTCCATCCATCATGACTTTGAAGAGGCAACTTTTCTCTCCAACTTGGAACCACCTAACGAGTCATGTAATGACCCATCAAGTCACTTGATGAGTTACTAAACTATCACGACCCGAACGTACACCCGAATCATAAACATGGGACAAGGAGCCTCGAGAGACCCCAAGTCGACCCATGGAATGAGCATGCATCTAATTCATTCAAATGAGTGGAAGACTTAACATAAGGCACATCGGGAACACATCGAATTATGACATATCAAATCTGCAGAATCACTTAGACATACATAAGCTGAATTCTATACTTTGTCTAAAAGCCTCTACTACAATGATGGGTTGATGGGACAACACCCCCAACTAACCCGAATATGTACTGAAACATAAAGTAGCAACATGTCTACCAATAGCCCTTGGAACATGAGGACTCACCAATACTCTGGAAGCAAACTCTGAGATGATCTAGGAATTCAAGTGAGCCTGAGAGCTGGGTCCTGTATCATGAAATGATACAGCATAGAAAGTATGCGTTCAGTACGTGGAATGTATCGAGTATGCAAGGTAAGTTGTTATACCTTAAGAATTCAAAGATCAGACCCGGGAGTTGAGACGGGGAAAAATCGAAAATGGGTGCTTCAGTTGCAGGACAAGTCATTGGATGACTCGTGAGGAGACCCCACGATTCGTCAGGTACGTTGTGAGGAGGCCTAGAGGAAATGGAGGTTAGAGGTCTCCACAGGCAACGGAAAGACTCGTGGTTAGCCACCACGAGTCGTCAAGTTTGCCGTGGGGTGAGGTGGAGAAATAAATAGAAGAATCAACCAGTATACCTAACGAAAGGTTACCAAGTACTGGTCCTAGGGAACGAGTCGTTATGTCACCCGTTATGAGTCCTAAGAGATCAGTTATCCAGTGTACTTGATGAACGACTCGACGAGTCGTTGCCTCTCTTGACGAATCGTTAGGTCCCTCGTTAGGACCCCCTGGCAGTTATTTTCAGTGCTTTTAGTAAGGGTTTTTCTGTAATTCCTAAATCCTAGGGGAGGAAAAATCATTTTTTTAACTGACCACTTCTCTCTCTACAACTTCTCTCTAAGCAAATTCTCTCTAGGAAGACCAAGTTAAGTTTCTTGGAGGTATGGGGCTAGATCCCCCACCGGACCTCCAAAAAATTCATTTGAATGATGGAATCGTAGATCTCATCGATACGAATCCAATGCAAAAAGAATCATCAAAAAATTCAAACTACAACTCCGGGAATCGACAAAATAGCGAAGTGGTCAACTATGCCCATTCCATGGAGAAATCTGTTAATGTTCAAGAAAAAAATTCCAAGGATGAATCTGTTAATGTGCAAGGAATCCCACTTTATGGAAATGATGGAGAATACTTGGATCTACAATCTCCAAAAAATTCAAATGATGTTCAGTTACCAATTTTACAAAATAGGCAGTTGACGATTTTGAATTTTTTTGGCAAAGTGAAGGCAAAATCCGACCTTCAAAGGCCGGATTCCGGTCAAAATCAAAGGATACCACCAACGGGGAATTGTTACCCAAGCCAAAACGTGCCCACCCATAGAGTTGCAACCTCAGCAGATTTGAAAAATAAAGGAATATCTGCCGGCGACGCAGCAGCGAATGGTGCGACAACGCTAGCAGATTCCGGCGAATTTCAAGAACGCACAACCATTGGGGATTGTGGTTACGACCAAAACGACATCACCCAGCAAATCTTGACTCAGGGAAGTGGTGGAACAGTCACTGGCGACCATTTAAAAATGGGAGAGACAGCGGGTATCGGCGCAGATCCAGCGACTGCCCCAGGTCTTGAAACCAGTCGATTGGTGCGTTCAAATGGCGAAAATTCAACCACCCAAACAGAGAAAATAACCAGAAACCACAGCTCAATCAAACATAATACCATGGAGATGCCGACTGGGAAGAAAAATAGCCGAGGCGGCGCCGACAGTGCTTCGAAATTTCAAGCATCCCAATGCAATTCAATTCGTGGTAAGGATGATAACACCCAGCTCCAAAATTTCTCAGCCAATACAAGTCCCAACAAGTCGAATTTGCAAATTAAGAATGGGAAACCCATGAATGTTCACGGTTTGAAAGGAAATGAAGCCACGGCAGTGGGGAATTTTCAGGCGACCGGAAATTATGATACTCATCTTCAAACTACTGCTTATACTAATCATCAAAGCAAATTTGTAAATTCCCCAACCCAAAATCCCATTACATCTGCTGGTCAAAATGACGCTACAATGGGAGGAAAAGCCACTGCCAACCAAGAACTGGCAGTAGCAGGTAAGTCTTCTAACTTTTTTAATGCACTAGCTATGGACAATTCTAGTTTATGTAGGAATGGGACCCAGTTACAACCTAAAGTGATTGAACAAAAAGATGTGGCTGAAAATGTTTGTGTCAAGAATCCAATCAAATCTCAAAAAGATGGTGATTGTGGGAATAACATGGCTGCAAATACTAATGTTTTAGCTAATGATCCGATAAATTACAATGAAGTTTCTAAGAGTAAGAAAAAGGATCATAACAATAAGCCAAATACTTCAAAACCTCCACAACCTAAAATTTCCTCCAACTTTGATAATTACCAACCCCCTCTACCAAAAGAGAAACAAGTCCAACCTAATGAAAATATTACAAAAAAACCCAACCAGATTTCTCACAACAATAATAAAACCAACACTGTCCAAGAACCAGCCCCTCCAACAATTGTACAATCCTTAGCTACCATCCTTAGAACTAATCAAGCTAAGACTTATGTTCCTATTAAGTTCTCACCCCCACAAATTACTACCAAACAAGGTTTTCCTGCTGTAATATTTACAAAAGAAGACTTTATGGTCAAGTTAGCAAATAGGTGTAAATTCACCTTAATAGGAAAATTCACTAGTCCTATGCCAAAGATGGAACTCATTAGAAAAAGTTTCATTCTTCAAACTCAGTTAACTGGAGGAGTCAAAATAGCACATTTCAACTCAAGGCATATCTATATAGATTTAGACAATGAGAATGATCATATCACTGTCTGGAACAAACAAAAAATGTATATAGAAGGCAAACATATGAGACTGCAAATGTGGACTCCTACTTTTAGACCAGAGGAAGAGACTTCTATTGTCCCTATCTGGGTTACTCTCCCTGAACTTCCTTGGCATTGTTACTACCTAGAATTCCTTACTGCCTTACTATCTCCTGTGGGTAAAGCTATGTATCTAGACACTGCCTCTGTTCAAAAGACTAGAGGAAGTGTAGCTAAAGTGAGAATGCAAATCGACCTAACCAAGGATAGACCCCACCATATATGGCTGGGATTTGATGAAAATGATATCACTAAAGGGATATGGCAGGCTATTGAATATGAGGATGTGCCAGATTACTGTTCTTTTTGTAAACACCAGGGCCACCTAATTCAGGACTGTTCTATGAAGCAAAAAGAGGATGATCAGAAAAAGAGAAAGGAAGCGGAAGCTGAAACTAACAAACACAACAAGCAAACAAACTTGGATAAAAAAGAATCCAAGTCACCCGACGCCAGCAACAAAGAGGAACACCCAAAGTCCAATGTCAGAACAACAGGTAACAAACTGATTGAACATATAGTGCAGGAAAGTAAGACCAGAAATCTGGAGGAACAGTGGCAAACACAAAAGAGGAAAAACTTTAAAGGAAACACTCACAGCCACAAACTCCAAGACAATAGCAAACAGGTATACAGACCCATCCAAACAATCAATCCAGGTATGACTCATGAATCTCTCACAGGTTGTAATGTTGAGCTGGAAATCCAAGCCCAACACCCCACTCCCCAGGATACTCAGATTACTGCTGCTACTAGTGGAGTGCCAAAAGGAAATGTTCCACAAGACTCAGGTATTGACTCAATGCTCCCCACCACCATGGCTCCCACATCTCATGAAGCTCAGATTAATGCTGCCACTAATGGAGTGCAGAAAGGAATTGTTCCACAAAAATCAGGTATTGACTCAATGCTCCCCACCCCCATGGCTCCCCCCAACTATATCACTGTTATTGATGCTGATGACTGTGTAGTTACTGGAGGTATGGATGGTGTGAAGGAGAAACCCACTAACCTGCAGGAAGGGGTAACCAAAGGGGGGAATCTGTCTCATGTTTTGCATGAGAACCAATCCACTGACCCTAGATGTGACTATAGAGCCCCTGCTACCACTTTTACTTCTAGTCTGAGTATTCCGAATCAGTGTGTAACAGACAGATTGGTTCGGAAAGACAATATGGTTCAAGATGGTACTATACAAACTCAAATGACAAAGAAAGCAAAACCAAATGCTCAAAAGAGAAAAGCAGCCCAAAAAAGAAAAGCCGAACTTGAAGCTGCCAGAACTGCTAGTCATCAAGATAAGGATACACCACAAAATTTTGGAACCGACATGACTACTAGTGCCAGTGGTTCAGATATTCAGACTCCGGAAGATAAGAATTCAAGCCAGCTGGTTAGAAGTATTGAGAGGGAGGAGGAACCTGAGGAGGTGGATCATTTTATTTATGATCAACCTCAGCAGACCCCTACTCCAGCCCCTGAGACGCCTACTGCAAACCCCACTGATTGCGATCCTCCGGATCCGGTGTTTGCAGTGTGCGTTCTCAATATCTCGGGCACTACAGCATTTGATGCAGACGAATACAGACAGGTGGTGTCAGAGGAAGACACAGACTGTGACTCGGAGGAAGAACCCACAAATACCACAGAGGAAAGACGGTCCATCCAAATGATACAAACTCTTGGTGATACTACCTCTCAGATGTCAGAGGCCCAAATGAAGCAAGTTACAGATAGACAGGGTCTATCACCACGGGGAGCACCGCAATTTTCACCTGGACCTGAGACTGGCCCTCCAGCCAACAGGACCAGGCTGAAAGTTAAAACCCGTCAGCCCCATGATTAGTTCACTCATTTGGAATGCGAGAGGCATCAGGACTCTTGGTGCCTTGGAGAGACTAAAAATACTCAAGCAGATTCACAAATTAACTATTATCACCATATTGGAGCCATTTGCAGACAATGCTCATATTCACCTATTCACTAACTACCTGACCATGCACAACTCCGTCTGTAATGACAATGGGAAGATTTGGGTCTTTTGGAATAATGACATAGACTGTGTTCTTCTCAGTTGTGATGATCAACAAGTGACTTGTGAGTTCAGACATGTTGAATGTGCTGAGACCTTCACTATGACATTTGTCTATGCTAAGTGTCAGGAGAACCTCAGGGCCTCACTCTGGGACAATCTCAGATGCAGATCTCAGACTGCTACTCCTTGGTGCTCCATTGGGGATTTTAATGTCATTACTACCCTAGAAGAGAAACAAGGGGGTGCTCCTTATCGAATGCGGAAGAGTTATGGATTTCTGAGTACGATAGAGCAGTGTGGCTTGATTGATCTGGGATATCACGGTTCTAGATTTACTTGGTCGAATGGTAGAGGCCCGGACGATGTGGTATGGAAGAGACTTGACAGAGCCATGGTGAATGATAGCTGGCTCAATAAAATGCCTCTTACTACCGTTACTCATCTTCCTTTTGTGGGTTCAGACCATTGTCCGCTTCTCCTTGAGATGACTGACAGACAGGAAGCTCATGTCAAATATTTCAAGTTTCTCCACTGCTGGGTTGATAATCCGACCTTCATGGATACGGTGCGGCAGTGCTGGACTAGGGAGATTCATGGGCATCCTATGTGGGTATTTCACCAAAAGTTGAAGAGACTCAGCTCTACACTTAGCCAGTGGTCAAAAACTGAGTTCGGGGATATCTTTGCTCGGGTAAAGGAATATGAGGATGCAGTTAGAGTTGCTGAAGAAAAGTTCATCCAAACAAATAGTGATGTTGACAGATCTTCACTGCATGCTTTGAATGCAAAATACATCAGATTCCTTAAGCTGGAAGAGTCCATCCTAAAACAGAAAACCCAGCTGCAATGGTTCAAAGAGGGAGATGCCAACACTAGCTACTTTCATGCCCTCATGAGAGGTAGAAAGAGGCGACTCTTTATCCATAAAATTCAGAGTGATACAGGAGAATGGATTCAGGGGGATGCCAATATTGCGAAGGCTGCGTGTGCCCATTTCCAGAATCTATTTTCTGGACGGGCATGCTATGTTAGGGAAGATCTCCTCACCTGTATACCGTCACTAGTCACAGATGATCAGAATGAAAAGTTGACTGCTATACCTGACTTGGAGGAATTGAAGAGAGTGGTATTTTCCATGAACCCAAACTCTGCAGCAGGGCCGGATGGAATGAATGGGAAATTCTTCCAAACATGCTGGGAAATTATTAAGAGGGACTTACTCGATGTGGTGCAGTCTTTCTTTTGTGGTTCCTCTCTCCCCAAATATCTTTCACACGCGTGTCTAGTTCTAATACCGAAGGTGGAGTCCCCAAACCACTTAGCTGAATTTAGACCGATAAGTTTGAGTAACTTCACCAATAAGATTATCTCAAAACTTATTTGTCTCCGGCTGGCTCCTATTCTCCCGAGCCTAATCTCGACCAATCAGTCAGGATTTGTTAAGGGAAGGAGCATATCGGAAAACATCATGTTGGCACAGGAAGTTGTTCGAAGCATCAAGAAGAAGAATTCTGGGGGTAACATGGTTATCAAGCTTGATATGGCGAAGGCATACGACAGAGTCTCCTGGGCCTACACCTGCCTTGTCCTCCGAAGAATGGGATTTGGTGAGCTGATTATTGACATGTTCTGGAGAATTATGGCGGATAACTGGTATTCAGTCATCATCAATGGCTCTAGACATGGCTTCTTTCACTCCACCAGAGGTCTTAAACAGGGGGACCCACTCTCTCCAGCCCTATTTATTTTAGGGGCAGAGGTTCTCTCCAGAATGTTGAACAACTTGAACCATAATCAATTCTTCCATGGATTCTATATGGAAAGAAGAGGTCCTCAAGTGAACCACCTAAGCTTTGCAGATGATGTCATCATCTTCACCTCAGGGGGGAGGAGATCTCTAGAGTTGATTATGCAGACCCTCACCGACTATGAAGGTTGCTCGGGACAGCTCATTAACAAATCTAAAAGTCACTTTATGGTCCCCGCTAATGCCCACCCTCCAACAGTCACTACTATTAAAGCGGTTACGGGTTTTTCACAGCAGGAGTCTCCCATCACCTATTTGGGTTGCCCGCTATATATCGGGACACAGAGGATTGTCTACTTCTCAAATCTTATTTCTAAAGTGGTAGGAAGGATTTCTGGGTGGCAGTCAAAAATGCTAAGTTATGGGGGAAAAGCTACTCTCATCAAACACGTTCTCCAGTCACTCCCTATCCACTTGCTCAGCTCCATCTCTCCTCCTAAAACGGTTATGGACGAGATTGAGAAGTTAACAGCTGACTTCTTTTGGGGCATGAAAAATGGTAGAAAGAGGTATCACTGGGCTTCTTGGGACACCTTATGCTACCCCTACGATGAAGGTGGGGTAGGATTCAGAAAGATTCATGAAGTTTGTAAATCCTTTGAACTCAAACAGTGGTGGAATTTCCGAACTAAGGAATCTCTCTGGAGGGACTTTCTTCTAGCCAAATACTGTCAGCGTTCCCATCCGGTCTCAAAAAAGTGGCACTCTGGTGATTCTCAAAGCTGGAAGAAACTCATGACTAACAAGCAGAGGGCTGAGGAAAACCTATTGTGGAAGGTTTACTCAGGCAGCTCTAGTTTTTGGTGGGATAACTGGCTCGGTATTGGACCTCTTGCTACCTATAGGATATTGCCTGGCAGGCCGGGCAAGGTGGCAGTTTCGGAATTCCTAAACCAGGGTCAGTGGAGGATAAATCGGCTACAACAGCAGCTCCCCCAACACTTGGTCACACAAATTATGAACACTCCGATTCTATTTCACCCGGACAGACCTGATCAGCCTTTTTGGAAGACCACTACCTCGGGTAATTTCACTTCTACTTCGGCTTGGGCGATGATAAGGAGATCCAAACAGACCACTATCATCGACAGAAGAACCTGGCAGAAGCATGTACCATTTAAATCCTCCTTTACATTGTGGAGGGCGCTTAGGAATAAGCTCCCTACAGCAGCCAGAATCCTGAGGTTTGATCCGGAGGCCAACACAGATTGTGCTTGCTGTCGAGACAAAGGCTATGAGGATGTTCAACATGTCATGGTCTCCGGTAATTTTGCTACTGCAGTTTGGACCCCCTTCTCTACAGCTATGGGTTTCAGACATCGCGATATGCCCCTCAGGGCCCTCCTAATGCACTGGTGGGCTCAGAAGCCCGGTAGTGACCCCCACAACACCCTACTTAGAGCCCTCCCTATCTTCATTTGCTGGAACCTTTGGAAGAACAGGTGTGCAGCGAAGTATGGTTACAAACAGTCAAACCTGTTGAGGGTGAAGTACGGTATTATTAGTGATATCTACAAACTCTTGACGACGGTTTTCCCATACGTACACTGGCCTTCAAACTGGAGAGAACTTTGTGCTAGGGTGGAGTCATGTACACACGAGATTAGAGTCACCAGAGTCCAATGGTCCAGACCGGCTACTGGACTGGTCAAAATCAACACCGATGGTAGTGCTCTTGGCAATCCGGGAAAGATTGGGGCAGGAGGTATCATCAGGGATCGTCATGGGGATCTGATTCATGCTTATGCTACTCCCCTTGGGGAAGGGACAAATAACCAGGCGGAGTTGGAATCATCTTATATAGGTCTCACTTGGTGCCTTCACAACGGCCACTCAGGCGTCATCCTCGAGGTTGATTCGGAGCTTCTAGTTGGTTGGATTAGGGGCACTTTTGCCCCCCCTTGGCATCTACACCACACTTTTCTCAGACTGCAGGACACTATCAGACAGCTTCATACCTTCTCGTGTCGTCACATACTCAGAGAGGGCAATACCGTTGCTGATGCACTGTCTAAACATAGCCACACCACTACTATCGCAGTTCACTTCTCTTGCCTACAGGACTTACCGGTACACATCAGGGGTTACCTCACGACGGACAAAATGGGCTTGCCTAACTTCAGAAGAAGGAAGACTAGGAGGATCAAAGAACCACCATGAGATACTGTGAATTGCTTGGTATGTATCCAAGCTCGGTATGGATGTCTCTATACCATTTTTTTGTTTGGTAACTCTTCCTTTTCAGGTAGGCTTTTCTTTCTTTTTCTAGAATAGGTCTTTCTTTGTAAAGGGAGAGTCTCCCTCATTTACTGCTTTCCTAGAATTTATGTATTGGAGAGGAGTCCTCTCCTGTAGGTGCATAGTTTCTAGGTTTCCATATTCGTATCGGGGATGGGTTGGCCAACCTTAGCAGGATGTCCGACCTATGAACCACCATTAAATCGGAGGTAAGGTTTTATGTCCCCCTCCATGTACTTATTTTTGCTGTTTTATTTATGATAAGGCCTGGGGGTGCTGCTCAGCCCCTGCCCGGGACAAGGGCGTTTAAAAAAAAAAAAAAAAAAAAAAAAAAAAAAAAAAAAATCCTAGGGGGATATACTACGTCATTTAAGGCTATTTTTAGTGGGTTTTTAGCAGGGGAAAACCTATTCTAAGTCATTCTTCCCATGCATGCAAGTTTGACGGTTGAAGGGGGTGACTCAAGGCAAAATCTCAAAGTTTCCATTGGAATCTCAGCTTGGCAATTAGATGGTGTTAGAACCCACCATTCCCAGGTATGTAAGGCTATGAGTGGGTGTCTCTTTCCATACCCATGCCCAATTTCTATCAAACCATGATAATTGCCTATGATCAAGTATGGGGTTTTCACCCAACTGCATGATTATTCAATCTCTATACATGGGTATGATTAGATTGAATTTATATTAATGTATTGTGAAGCTTGGGTAGATTCTAAATTGTTTAAATACAAAATTATTTTATTAAAAAATCTTTAATCTAAAATGCCCATGGATGAAAACTTCATAAAAGAAGTGAACGATCATGAATGTATGATGATGATGAGATTTGATGATGAAAAGCATGTTTTTAAAGCTACCCATGATTATGATGTTGTTTTCAAAATGAATTGAGTAGATCCGAGTATGATAAAGCTTTGGGCAATGCCCACATGTTGATTTAAAATGATGATTTTTCTAGAAATAAGCTTACCACATTGTTTGGAGTGAAGTCTCTCAAATTTGATGATTTCTAGCTTTTGGTATGTTGAGTTAAATATTCATTCATGTAGCTTACCAAATGATTTGGAGTAGATGCTCCCACTTATATTTGAGCTTGTGGTATGTTTTGAAATAAATCTTCTCATATGCATAAATTCATAATTGAGATATATGCCATTGTTGAGCTTTGTCAAAGGACAATGTTGAGCTCCATTTTCATATGATGTCGAGTCTATACATGATTTCATTATGAGCTTTGTCAATAGACAATGTTGAGCTTTATTTCATACGATGTTGAGTTATGCATGATGTTGAGCTTTGTCAAGAGATGATGTTAAGCTTCGTCAATAGACGATGTTGAGCTTCGTTATATACGATGTAGAGCATTGCATGTTTTGGGAGAAGAGTCTAGTACCGAGTGGGTTAAGGGTCGATCACCTTATGCCCCAGAACTACGCTCCACCGTAGGTTGATACTATTATAATATTGGGACCTCCCTTGTGAGCTAGCCCTGGCCAGATTAGCCCTTTAGCTAAATATCAATATCATGGTATCGTCCATCGCCCTGGCAAGGTTATGAACAGCTCTACCCACTTGAGTGTGATAGTTGGGACCATGTAAGCTCTATTGTTGTATGTCGGTTAAGTAACGAGTCTCCCACCGTCTATATCATTCAGATTTTCATATTTATTACTCATTATGATTACTTTACACATGCATGTTCTTAAAGCAAGGTTTGACTCATTGTTCAGCTTTTAAATATAAATGTTATGTTTCATCTAGAGTCATTCGAGTCAGTCATTATGTTATAAAGCTATGCATGGTCATGTTATTATAAGATTTCAATGTTTGAACGAAAGCATGTAGCGCTTCTGCTTATTCTTGAAAGCTTATGATATGTTATGAATGTTTTGAATGATTTACTTACGTAAGCGGTATTACTTACCTTGCATACATGGTACATTCCACGTACTGGTTGTATACATTCTATGTTGTATCGTTTCATGATACAAGATCTGGCTCGCAGCTTCAGCCTCGTTCTTAGACAGCTTTCCGAAGTTAGTATCTGCTCAGATTGGTGAGTCCTCATCCTTCCAGGACTAGACTATCATTTTCCTTTATGAATTTCCAATTTCAGTATTGTTGAGTTAGTTGGGGTCTTGTCCCATCAACTCATCCAGATTAGAGGCTTTCAAACTTATGTATGTGGAGCTTCGGATGTTATTTTGATGTGATGTTGAATTAGACTTCTGCTGATATTATATTCATGACTTCTTTAGTATGTTGAATGAGTTAGTTGTATGCTTATTCCATGGGTCGACTTGGAGTCTCTCGGGGTCCCTTGTCCCGTGTCTACGTTCCGGGCCTCCGCCCGGGTCGTGACAAACTTGGTATCAGAGCCATAACTTTGATATGTCCTAGGGAGTCTAAAAGTCGCGTTAGGTAGAGTCCTTTTCATGGGTGTGAAGCGTGCCACACTTATGACGAAGAGGCTACTAGACGTTTAGGAAATGTTCCCTTCTTTCATGATCTATGTCATACAATGAAAAGCCTTTCTATCCTTCTAATTCATTCTATTCGCAATTGCAGAATCATGGCACCACGAAGGGTGAATTGGAGTAGGAATAGAGGTGGTGTAGTCCACGAGGATGGTAACGGTTATGAGCATCAACTAGCCCCACCAGTTCAGGAGCATTAGGCATCGGAGCCAGCCGTTCTTGCTGAGTTTTGAGCTGCCATTCAGATGCTTGCACAGGCATTGACCGCTCAGTTCAATCAGCAGGCCATTATGCATGTTCCTCAAAATGGCAATGCAGCAGTGGCCAAAGTTTGAGAGTTCTTGAGAATGAACCTGTCGGAGTTTCTAGGGTCCAAGGTAGGTGAGCAGCCGCATGATTTCATTGATGAGATTTTCAAGATCACCTAGGTTATGGGGGTGAGTAGTGTTGATGCACATAGTTGGCCTCCTACCAGTTGAAGGGGGTTGCGCATATTTGGTTTTGCCAGTGGAAAGATAGCAGGGTCGCAGGAGCAGTTTCGATCACATGGGAGGAGTTTCAGGTTGCATTCCTAGATTGGTTCTTCCCTTGAGAGATGAAAGCAGCTGAGTTTGTGAATTTAAGGCAAGGAAGGATTAATTTTCAGGAGTACGCCCTTGAGTTCACCCGCCTATCGAAGTATGCCCCAGAGTTAGTGGCTGACCAGAGGGCGCAGGTGAGTAGATTTGTGCATGGTAGCAGGTTACTTGGACAAAGACTGCAGGACAACTATGCTGCACCAGGACATAGACTTCCCTCACATAGTGTTGTACGCCCAGCAGATGAAGGCAGCATATTTGGGGGAGAGGGAGGCCAAGAGGGCCAGGACTAAGGACCACAGGTTCTCTCAGCAATGGTCCAGTGGTGGGCATCGACAGTAGGCCCATGAGAGGTCATCAGCCCTAGAATCTTCAGCGTTGAACCTGCCATCTAGGTCTAGACATGATCAAAGGGGACAAGCATTAGGCTCAAGGGGTCATAGTAGTAGACCCGTAGATTCCAGTATTCCAGCTTGTCGCAGGTGTGGCCGAGGACACACAGGCCAGTGCTTGGCAGGGTCAGGAGCTTGCTTTGGATGTGGGCAGCCCGGACATATGCTCAGAGATTGTCCTGCCGTGAGATAGGATCAGGCTGGGGGCCAAGGCCCAGGTTCGAGTTCAGCAGCCCCTCCCCCATGCACAGCACATCAGGGAGCATCTACTAGCACAGCTGGCAGGCAGCGCCAGAATAGATTCTATTCCTTAGCCACTCGTCAGGAGCAGGAGGCCTCACCACATGTAGTCACCTGTATGTTGAGACTTTTTCATGTTGATGTGTATGCTTTTCTAGATCCGAGGGCTACCCTATCTTTTGTGACACCTTATGTAGCCAATAGCTTCGGAGTCAGTCCCAATGTCTTATAAAAGCCCTTCTCAATTTCTACTCTAGTAGGTGACTCAGTTATAGCTAGACGGGTGTACAAGGATTGCCTGGTCTCAGTTCTTCATAAGGTCACCTCAGCAGATTTGATAGAGTTATCCATGACCGATTTCAATGTCATTCTCAGCATGGATTGGCTATATGCATACTATGCTTTAGTTAATTGCAGAAATTGGTCAGTAGAGTTCAGATTTCTGAGTGAGCCAGTCTTAGAATGGAAGGGTAGTTTAGTTGTTCTTTTAGGTCGATTCATTTCCAACCTTAAGGCCAAAAAGATGATTTCTAAGGGTTGCTTGTACCATCTAGTTAGGGTTAAGGACATGGAGTCCGAGACCCCGACCATTCAGTTAGTTCCGATCATGTGTGAGTACCCAGAGGTCTTTCCTGATGATTTTTTAGGTGTCCCACTAGAGCGGGAGATTGATTTCGGCATAGATCTACTCCCCGACATGCAACCTATATCTATTCTGCCTTATAGAATGGCTCCAACCGAGCTAAAAGAGTTGAAGGATCTGTTAGATAAGGGCTTTATTAGGCCAAGTAAGTCTCCATGGGGTGCGCCAGTATTGTTTGTTCGGAAGAAGGACGATTCCCTTTGTATGTGTATTGATTATCAGTAGTTGAATAAGGTTACCATCAAGAACAGGTACCCCTTACCCAGAATTGATGATTTGTTTGACTAGCTTCAGGGTGCCAGGTGTTTCTCCAAAATTGATCTCAAGTCCAGATATCACCAGCTCAGGTTTCGACAGAGTGACATCCCAAAAATCGCTTTCAGAACTCGGCATGGTCACTACGAATTTCTTGTCATGTCTTTTGGACTAACCAATGCTCCTACAGCTTTTATGGATCTAATGAACAGGGTGTTCAAGGAATATCTAGACATGTTTGTGATTGTGTTTATCAACAATATCCTCAATACTCTCGAAGCGAGGAGGAGCATGCCACTCACTTGAGAGTAGTGCTTCAGACCCTCAAGGATCGGCAGTTGTATGCAAAGTTCAGCAAATGTGAGTTTTGGTTGGACTCTGTGGCATTTCTAGGTCATGTGGTATAAAGTGAGGGCATAAAGGTAGATTCGCAGAAAATCGAAGCGGTAATGAATTGGCCTAGACTAGTGAACCAATCAAATATCAGGAGCTTTTTAGGCTTAGCGAGTTATTATCGGAGATTCAGCGAGGGCTATTCATCAATTACAGCCCCTTTGACCAGGTTGACTCAGAAAAGGTAAACTTCCAATGGTCGGAGGCTTGTGAGAAAAGCTTCCAGGAATTGAAGACTCGACTCACTTCAGCACCAGTGTTGACCCTACTCGACGGTACGGATGGCTTTGTTGTGTATGGTGATGCTTTAAGAATCGGACTTGGGTGTGTGTTGATGTAGCATGGGAAAGTGATAGCATATGCCTCAAGATAGTTGAAAATCCATGAGAAGAATTATCCAACCCATGATCTTAAGTTGGCTGCAATGGTGTTTGCCTTGAAGTTATGGCGGCATTACTTGTATGGGGTCCACGTGGATGTATTCACGGATCACAAGAGCTTACAATATGTGTTCACACAGAAGGATCTCAATCTTCGGCAAGGGACGTGGTTGGAGTTATTAAAGGACTACAACATGTGTGTCCTTTACCACTTGGGCAAGGCTAATATGGTTGCGAATGCACTTAGCAGGATCTCTATGGAGAGTGTGTCCCATGTGGATGACGGAAAGAAGGAGTTGGTGAAAGATGTCCATCGACTTGCAAGGTTAGGAGTAAGATTGGTTGACTCGACCGATGGCAGCGTTGTTGTGCAGAATGGATCAAAATCGTCCTTGGTGGTTGATGTCAAATCTAGATGGGGATCCGATTTCGAGAAAATTGAAGGAAGCGGTGCAGAGTCAAAAGGTGGAGGTCTTCACCCAAGGGGGAGATGGTGTGCTACAATACCAGGGTCATCTATGTTTCCCAGACGTTGAGGATTTGAGGGTTCAGATATTGCATGAGGCACATGATACCAGATATTCTATCCATCTGAGATCCACAAAGATGTATCGGGTCTTGCGAGAAATCTATTGGTGGGATGGTATGAAGAAGGATATTGCAGAATTTGTAGCTAAGTGTCCGAACTGTCAGCAAGTGAAAGTTGAGCATCAGAGGCCGGGAGGCGTACCTCAGGATATCGGCATTCCCACTTGAAAGTGGGAAGAGATTAATATGGATTTCATTACTAGTCTACCTCGTACTCGCTGACAATATGACTCCATTTGGGTGGTGGTCGACAAGTTAACCAAGGTTGCACATTTCCTACCAGTCAAAACCACAGATTCAGCAGATGATTATGCCAAATTTGTATATTCAGGAGTTGGTTCAACTTCATGGAGTGCCCTTGTCTATTATCTCAGACCGAGGTACTCAGATTACCTCTCAGTTTTGGCGGTCTTTCCAAAAAGGACTTGGGACTCAAGTTAATCTTAGCACCGCATTTCATCCACAAACGGATGGTCAGGCAGAGCGAACAATCCATACTCTCGAGGATATGTTGAGAGCATGTGTGATGGATTTCAAAGGTAGCTGGGATGATCATTTGCCTTTGATCGAGTTTTCTTACAATAACAGCTATCACTCCAGCATCCAGATGGCACCGTTCGAGGCTCTTTATGGACGGAGGTGTAGATCACCCATCGGATGGTTTGAAGTTGGGGAAGCTGCTATGATAGGGCCTGATCGGTTTATGAAGCCAGGGTAAAGGTTCAATTAATAAGGGACAGGCCGAAGACCGCTCAGAGTCATCAGAAATCATATGCTGATGTGAGTAGAAGAGACCTGGATTTTGAGGTGGACGATTGGGTATTTCTAAAGGTATCTCCCATGAAGGGAGTCATACAGTTTGGAAAGAAAGGAAAACTCATTCCCCACTATGTTGGTCCCTGCCGGGTTATGAGAAGGGTTGGTAAATTGGTGTATGAGTTGGACTTGCCATCGGAGCTATCTTCAGTACATCCCGTGTTTCATGTGTCCCTTTTGAAAAAGTGCTTGGGTGATCCAGCTTTAGTAATTCCGGTGGACAGCGTTGGGGAAAAAGATAACCTCAATTATGAAGAAGTTCCTATTGAAATCTTGGATTGTCAGGTTCAGAAGTTGAGGAACAAAGAAGTAGCTTCAGTAAAGGTCTTATGGAGAAATCAGCATGTCGAGGGAGCTACCTGGGAAGCCGAAGCGGATATGATGGCTAAATACCCACATTTATTCTCTACTGGCTCTGTTTTGACTTGAGGTATCAATTCTTCTCTTTGACTCTATTTAGTTTTCATGTTCAGTTCATGTGTTCAAGTTTCTTTTATGTGTATGTGAGGTCTAAATTCAGTTCAGCTATGTGGTTCCTATCGGAGGTAGTCATTCCATGAAAATTTTGGTTAAAATAATCAGTATTGTAGTGTGATAATTGTATATTTATGTTTTCTTCTTGTTTCTAACATTCGAGGACGAATGTTCCCAAGGGGGAGATATTGTTATACCCTACGTATTCAAAGATCGGACCCGGGAGTTGATATAGGGAAAACTGAAAATGGGTGCTTCAGTTGCAGGACGAGTAGTTGGACGACTCGCGAGGAGAACCTACGAGTCGATAGGTTCCTCGTGGGGAGGCTTGGAGGAAATGAAGTTTAGAGGTACCCACGGGCGAGGGAACGACGCATGGTCATCCACCATGAGTCGTCAAGTTAGTCGTGTGGTGAGGTAGAGAAATAAATAGAAGAATCGACCAGTGTACCTAACGGAAGGTGGCCACGATTCCTGGTCTCGGGGAACGATTCATTGTGTCACCCGTTACGATCCCTAAGAGATTGCTTATCCGGTGTACTTGACGAACGACTCGATGAGTCATTGCCTCTCTTGACGAATCATTAGGTCCCTCGTTGGGACCCCCTGGCAGTTATTTTCAGCGCTTTTAGTAAGGATTTTTCTGTAATTCCTAATCCTAGCGGCCTATACTACATCGTTTAAGGCTTGTTTTAGTGGATTTTTAGCAGGGAAAAACCTATTCTAAGTCATTCTTCCCATTCATGCAAGTTTAAAGGTCGAAGGGGTTGACTCAAGGCAAAATCTCAAGGTTTTCATTGGAATCTCAGCTTGGGCAATTAGAAGGTGTTAGAATCCACCATTCCCAGGTATGTAAGGCTATGAGTGGGTGTCTCCTTCCACACCCATGCCCAATTTCTATCAAATCATGATAATTGCTTATGATCAAGTATGGGGTTTTCACCCAACTTCATGATTCTTCAATCTCTATACATGGGTATGATTAGATTGAATTTATATTAATGATTGTGAAGCTTGGGAAGATCCTAAATTGTTTAAATACAAAAATTGTTTTCTTAAAAAATCTTTAATCTAAAATGCCCATGGATGAAAACTTCATAAAAGAAGTGAATGATCATGAATGTATGATGATGATGATGAGATTTGATGATGAAAAGCATGGTTTTAAAGCTACCCATGATTATGATGTTGTTTTCAAAATGAATTAAGTAGATCCGAGTACGATAAAGCTTTGGGCAATGCCCACATGTTGATTTAAAATGATGATTTTTCGCGAAATAAGCTTACCACATTGTTTGGAGTGGTGTCTCTCAAATTTCATGATTTCTAGCTTGTGGTATGTTGAGTCAAATATTCCTTCATGTAGCTTACCACATGATTTGGAGTAGATTCTCCCGCCGATATTTGAGCTTGTGGATGTTTTGAAATAAATCTTCTCATATGCATAAATTTATAATTGAGATATATGTCATTGTTGAGCTTTGTTAAAAGGACAATGTTGAGATCCATTTTCATATGAAGTCGAGTCTATGCATGATTTCATTATGAGCTTTGTCAATAGACAATGTTGAGCTTCATTTCATACGATGTTTAGTTATTCATGATGTTGAGCTTCTTCAAGAGACAATGTTAAGCTTCATCAATAGACAATATTGAGATTCATTATATACCATTTAGATCATTGCATGTTTTAGGATAAGATTCTATCACCAAGAGGGTTAAGGGCCGATCACCCTATGACCCAGAACTACGCGCCAACATAGGTTGATACTATTATAATATTGGGACCTCCCTTGTGAGATATCCCCAGCCCGATTGGCCTTTCAGCTTGATATCGATATCATGGTATCGTCCATCGCCCTGGGAAGGTTATGGATGGCTCTACCCACTTGAGTGTGATAGTTGGGACTATGTAAGCTCTATCGTGGTATGTCAGTTAAGTGACGAGTCTCCCACCGTCTATATCATTCAGATTTGCATATTCATTACTCATGATGATTACTTTACGCTTGCATGTTTTCAAAGCAAGGTTTGACTCATTATGCAGCTTTTAAATATAAATGCTATGTTTTAGCTTGAGTCTTTCGAGTCAGTCATGATGTTATAAAGCTATGCATGGTCATGTTATGATAAGATTTCAATGTTTGAACGCTTGCATGTAGCCCTTCTGCTTATGCTTGAAAGCTTATGATATGTTATGAATGTTTTAAATGATTTACTTACTTAAGCGGTTTTACTTACCTTGTATACACGGTACATTCCACGTACTGACTATATACTTTCTATGTTATGTCATTTCATGATACAAGACCTGGTTCACAGCTTCAGCCTCGTTCTTAGACAGCTTTCCGAAGTTAGTATCTGCGAGGACTAGACTATCATTTTCCTTTATAAATTTCCAATTTCAGTATTTTTGAGTTAGTTGGCATCTTGTCCCATCAACTCGTCTAGATTAGAGGCTTTCAGACTTATGTATGTGCAGCTTCGGATGTTATTTTGATGTGATGTTGAATTAGACTTTCGCTGAGATTATATTCATGACTTCTTTAGTATGTTGAATGAGTTAGTTGTATGCTTATTCCATGGGTTGACTTGGGGTCTCTCAGGGTCCCTTGTCCCGTGTCTACGTTCCGGGCCTCCACCCGGGTCGTGACATAAGTAAAATGGGCATTTAAATATATAAAACACATAAATGATTAAAAGAGTATGACATCATGCTCATATCGTAAACATCATAACTTAACATAAGGCTCAAGATTTTTAAAACATTCATAGTACAAACATAATCATAATCATTGGAGAAAATCTTAACTTAACATGACTTGAGCCAAAATAAATAATCGTAAGTATTCATAAATCATGAGGAACAGTGAGAGATTCTCTTAACTGACATACCCCATATGAGCACACATGAAGTCCGACTTGTAAACCTAGTCGGGAGGCCAAGGGTAGAACGATGAAGGGCATGATATCCCCATCAGAAGGGCCAATTGGGCCGGGGACAGTCACAAAGGAGGTCCCAACATACCTACGGTGACACATAGTTTATGAGATTGAGGGCTTAACCTGAGCCCCGAACCTACTCTGTGTTCGATACTACTCCTAAAACATATATAGTGCTCATAGTATAATATACATGAATTCATGGGCTAGTTAAATCATGATAATCATAAACATACTTGTACATACATGAACTAGCCATGAATTAAGGCCCGTGAATAGGCCAAAACATTATTCATAAATCATAAGGTTCATACATACTTATTGATCATGCATATAGCTTAAAATTCATAAAATCGTGATGGGTAATTGATTAAATCAACATTTTATATCATAATTCATGTTGGGCTCATAAATATCATTAATGAAAAAATAGATCATAAATCGATTCATCATGGGTCATGCATAAGTAGACTAGATTCAAAAGAAATCAAAATCGATAACATTATAAAAAATTTAAATCAAAAAAGTTGATCAAAAACCCTTAGAATATGATAAGATTCAAAATCACAAAGCCCATTAACAATCATTAGATGTTTATATAAATCTACTTCAAAACCCCATAAATTTTTGATAGAATTTTCATTAAATCGTAGAGAATGGGCATGGGTGTGAAAGGAAACACCCATTGATAGCCTTACATACCTGAAAACAACCGATTCTTAATCTCCCTTGAATGTCTAAGAAGGAATTTGAAAATTTTGAAGAGAAAAGTCTTGAATCACCCTATGATCACCTCTCTATACTCTTGCATGCATGAATGAGGACTTAGAATAGATTATCCCTCTAAAACCCACATTTCCAAGGCTAAAACGACGTAGTTTAGGGTCTCATAGTATGGAAAAGTCGAAAATGCACCTAATGAATCTTCCCTGAAAACTATCTAGATCGGTCCAACAGGTGGAACCAACAGATCATTAGATGGAACGACAACCCGTTGTATGGCCCGTCGTTTGCACTACTGAGACTAGCCTCTGGAACTTAACCACAAATGGACAGGACGACTCGTCCTTTGGACCAACGGTTCGTTACATCGACTGTTGTCTGCCCCTTTACAAAGTCTAAACCTCCTGATCACGAGCCTCACCATGACTCGTGGTTTCTTCCAATGAGTCGTGGTCTTGATCCGTTACATGCACTGGAAATCTTGGCAACCAAACAACGATCGGTAACCACGAGTCGTCACCTATCACCATGAGTCGTTGGACAACCCGTGGTATCCTCACTTGCTAAACCAATCCCCTCCTACTACTACCAACAACGACTCATTGTTCCAAGCAATGAGTCATTGCACTGCCCGTTGTCTCCACTGCCACCCGAACTTCCCACACCACGACTGCATACAAACAATGAGTCATTGCACTGCCCGTTGTCTCCACTGCCACCCGAACTTCCCACACCACGACTGCATACAACTACCCATGGTTTGATACCACGAGTCGTTAGGTCGCCCATTTTGTTATATTTTCCCAATTTCAGCAGTTTTCAACTTTTAACGTTTGGGTCTGTTCTTAAGCACTTTCGGGGTATTAAAATATCTCCCCCTTGGGAACATTTTTCCTCGAATGTAGGAAACAAGCAGAAAACAAAAACATGCAATTATCACATGCAAATACTAATCATTTAGCCCAAAAAGTGACGGAATGACTACCTCCGATTCAAAATATACAACCGAACTGAATTCGCAAATCACATACACATCCATATACATAAAAGAAACTTACATGCATGAACTGAACATGAAACCAAATAGATTCATAGAGTGAAAATGATATCTCAAGTCGGAATTGAGCCGGTAGAGAATAAATGTGGGTATTTAGCCATCATATTTTTTTCGGCTTCCCACGTAGCTCCTTCAACATGTTGATTCCTCCATAATCCTTTAACTTAAGCTACTTCTTTGTTCCTTAGCCTTTGAACCTGACGATCCAAGATTGCGGCTGGAATTTCCTCATAACTGAGGCTATCTCTCACACCAACACTTTCCACCGGGACAACTAAAGCTAGATCACCCAAGCACTTTTTCAAGAGCGATATATGAAAGACAGGATGAACTAAAGATAAATTTGATGTCAAGTCCAACTCATACGCTACCTTACCAACACTTCTCACAACCTAGTAGGGATCAACATATTAGGGGCTGAGTTTTCCTTTCTTTTTGAACTGCATGACTCCCTTCATGGGAGACACCTTTAGAAACACCCAATCGTCTACCTCAAACTCCAACTCTCTCCTCCTCACATCAGCATATGACTTTTGACAACTCTGAGCGGTTTTCAGCCCATCCCTTATCAACTGAACCTTCACCATAGCCTCATGAACCGAATCTGGCCCTATCATAGTTGCCTCACCAACCTCAAACAATTCAATGGGTGATCTACATCTCCACCCATAAAGAGCCTCGAATAGTGCTATTTGGATACTGGAGTGATAGCTGTTATTGTAAGAGAACTCGATCAGGGGCAAGTGATCATCCCAACTACCCTTAAAGTCAATCATACAAGCCTCAACATGTTCTCGAGGGTCTGAATTGTTCATTCGACTTGGCCATCTATTTGTGGATGAAAGGTTGTGTTGAGCTTAAACTGAGTCCCAAACCCCTTATGAAAAGACCACCAGAATTGGGAGGCAAACTGAGTACCTCGATCTGAAATAATAGACAAGGCCACTCCATGTAGTCGAAAAAAATCCCAAATATACAGCCTAGCATAATCATTCTCTGAGTTTGTGGTTTTCAGCGGTAGGTAATGTGCAGCCTTGGTCAACCTGTCAACCACCACCCAAATAGAATCACAGTGTCGACGAGTACGAGGTAGGCCTGTAACCAAATCCATATTAATCTCTTCCCACTTCCAAGTGGGAATGCTAATATCCTGAAGTACACCTCCCGGCGTTTGATACTCGACTTATTACTTGCTGACAGTTCGACACCTGGCTACGAATTTCGCAATATCCTTCTTCATGTCGTTCCACCAATATATTCCTCGCAAATCATGATACATCTTGGTGGCACTCGGATGGATAGAGTACCTAGATCCATGTGCCTCATGCAATATCCGACCACTCAAATCATCAACATCTAGAACATACAGAAGACCCTTGTACCGTGGCACACCATCTCCTCCATGGGAGAAGACCTCCACATTTTGACTCCGAACGGCTTCTTTCAGCTTTAAGAAAATCGAATCCTCATCTTCTCTAGCTTTCACATCAGTCACCAAGGACGATTCGGATCCGTTTTGCACAACGACGCCGCCATCGGTTGAGTCGACCAATCTAACTCCCAACCTTGCAAGTCAATGGACATCTTTCACCAACTCCTTCTTTACCTCATCCACGTGGGACACACCCCCCATAGAGAGCCTACTAAGTGTGTCCGCTACCACAGTAGCCTTACCCGGGTGGTAAAGAACACTCATATCGTAGTCCTTAAGTTGCTCCAACCACCTCATTTACCAAAGATTGAGATCTTTCTGCGTGAACACATATTGCAAGCTCTTAAGGTCCATAAATACATCCACGTGGACCCCATACAAGTAATGCCACCATATATTCAATGTGAACACCACTGCAGCCAACTCAAGATCATGGGTCGGGTAATTCTTCTCATGGACTTTCATCTGTCTTGACGAATATGCTATCACTTCCCATGCTGCATCAACACACACCCAAGTCTGATTCTGGAAGCATCACAATACACCATAAAACCATTGGTACCCTCTGGTAGGGTCAACACTAGTGCTGAAGTGAGTCGAGTCTTCAACTCTTGGAAGCTTTTCTCACAAGCCTCTGATCATTGGAACTTTACCTTCTTCTGAGTCAACTTGGTCAAAGGTGTCGCAATTGATGAAAAGACCTTTATGAATCTCCGATAATAGCCTACTAGGCCCAAGAAACTCCAAATTTCTGAAGGATTCACCGGTCTGGGCATATTCTTCACCACATCAATTTTCTGAGAAACTACCTTTATGCCCTCACTCGATACCACATGGCCTAAAAATGCCACGGAGTCCAACCAAAATTCACACTTGCTGAACTTTGCATACAACTGACGATCCTTGAGGGTCTAAAGCACTACTCTCAATTGATCGGCATGTTCCTCCTTGCTCCGAGAGTATATAAGGATATCATCGATGAACACGATCACGAACATGTCTAGATATTGCTTGGATACCCTGTTCATCAAGTCCATGAAAGTTGTAGGGGCATTGGTTAGTCCAAAATACATAATAACAAATTCGTAGTGACCATAACGAGTCCTGAAAGCAGTTTTCGGGATATCACTCTCTCGAACCCTGAGTTGGTGATACCCGGACCTGAGATCAATCTTGGAGAAACACTTGGCACCCTGAAGCTGGTCAAACAAATCATCAATCCTAGGTAAAGGATACCTATTCTTAACAGTGACCTTGTTCAACTGCCGCTAGTAAATGCACATCCAATGTGAACCATCCTTCTTACGAACAAATAACACTGGTGTACCCCATGGAGACTTGCTCGATCTAATAAAGCCCTTATCTAACAGGTCCTTCAACTGATCCTTCAACTCCTTTAGCTCGGCTGGAGCCATCCTATAGGGAGGAATAGAGATAGGCTGCGTATTGGGCAAGAGATCATGCCGAAATCAATTTCCCTCTCAGGAGGAACACCTGGCAAATCATCGGGAAAAACCTCTGGATACTCACACACCATCGGAACTAACTGGATAGTCAGGGTCTCAGACTCAACATCCTTAACCCTAACTAGGTGATACATGTAGCCCTTAGAAATCATTTTCCTGGCCTTAAGATATGAAATAAACCGACCAGCTGGTACAGCTGAATTATCCTTCCACTCCAAAACTTAATCACCAGAAAATTGGAATTCCACCACACGGGTCCTATAATTAATTGAAGCATAACATGAAAACAACCAATCCATGCCCAAAATAATGTCAAAGCCAATCATATCTAACTCTACTAAGTCTGCAGAGGAGACCTTATGCATTCTGTAATGGAGCAACCTCTATACACCCACCTAGCTACAACTAAATCACCGATTGTAGTAGAGACTGAGATGGTTCCAACAGGATTTCAAGGCTAATTCTAAAACTACTAGCAATATAAGGGGTCACAAAAGATAAAGTATCTCTTGAATCTAACAAGGCATAAGCATCAATATGGAATACTTACAACATACCAGTGACCACATCTAGTGAAGTCTCCGCTCCTGGCAGGACACTAAAGCATAAAACCTATTTTGGCACTAACCGCCTGCTGCACTAGTCGAGGCACCATGCTGAGAAGGACGTGCTGCTGGAGCGGCAGAAGTGGTTGTTGTCACATGGGCTCCACCGACCCCTGATCTGGTTGAGGGCAATCCTTAAGTATGTGTCCAAATTTGCCACTCCTAAAGCAAGAATCCAAGCCAGCTAGGCATCTCCCGGAGTGATTCTTGCCGCACTTCGCACAAATAGGGAAAGAGCGATCCATCTGCATGCTACCCTGGCCTCTCGACTCTAAAGCTCTGCTCCTCCGATCTCCTTTGAATCTAGATGGCGTGCTGGCTGATGATGGAGCTAGAGCAATAGACCTGTGTTAGGACTGTTGATGTTGTCCACCCCCTTTCCTGACCTAAGAAGCCCCGTAGCTGTCAGTCCTAGCCCTCTTGGACTCCCTATGCCTTTGGTAGACCGACTCCATCTGCTGAGCATGCAACACAATGCGGGGAAAGTCGATATCCCAAAATAGCATGGAAATCATGCAATCCTTGTCAAAATAATCAGCCACCCCATGCACAAAATGACTCACTCGAGCCCTCCGATCGGCCACCAACTCTGTAGCATACATGGCTAATCGGGTGAACTCTAATGTGTATTCCTGAACGGACATGTTACCCTGTTTCAAATTAACAAAATCGACTGCCTTGAGCTCCCTCATCTCCCAAGGGAAGAATCGATCCAAAAATGTCGCGTGGAACTCTTCCCAACCTATCGAGCCTTTCCCGGGCATCTTTCCACTATTTGAACCATATGTGAGCCCCCCCCCCTTATGCTGATCGGAGGTCAACTCAACACACTCCGCATTGTTCACCCCCATAACCTGGGCGATCTTCAGAATCTCCTTAATGAAATCATATGGATCCTCTCCCACCTTCGACCCCGTGAACTCAGAAGGGCTCATCCTCAAAAAATTCCTCACCCTAGCCATCGTCGCATTCCCATTTTGAGGGTAATGCACCACTGTCTAATTATGAACCTAGGCATCCATGGCTTGTGCTAGTATCTGAATCACTGCCCTCAACTCAGCATGGGCAGCTGGCTCTAGTGCGTGCTCCTCGTGAACGGGTAGGGATGGCTAATGCTCGTCAGCATTGGCACCCTCATGAACATTAATGTTACCATTTCTACTGGCGTTCACTCAGCATGGAAGCATGATTCTGCAAACGCGAATAGCACGAATGAGAAGGGTTGGGACTTTCTGTCACACCCCGCTTTGGGGGGGTATGACTGGCACCTGGTGCCCTACTAGGACCTGAACTGCTAGACTACTGAGCCTGAGCACATCTGGTGTTTGGCTGGCTCTAACTCAGATTCAGGGAAACAACGGGCTATATAGCGGCTGTAAATACAGCCTCCGACCGACTAGGCCCATAGCCACCTATACCTGTACTAACAGCTAACCAGAAACATATCAATATAGGGGAGCCTATGCGGGCTGACAAGGCCACCATGCTGTCTAGTTATCTGTAACTCAACAATGAAATATTGGAAAGCTACGTGACCGGCAAGGTCACCACTACTATCAAGCTATGGCCCCACACGGCCAACATAAAAGAAACAGAAGTACTAACAGCTATACAACTGCACGGCCTCACACGACCGGCTCATCTGACCACAGGGAAATATATACAGACTGCAAGCCTCTAAGAATACTGATAAGATGGTCGGGACAGGGCCTGGCCTACCCATGCTGTACAACAAAAGAAAAGGGATAAACCTCTAGCTATCTAGCTCCGGATGACTGGAGCTGATGACCCTGTGGGCTGACTGGAATCACGAGGTATCGGCCACTCGTCTATGAGTACCTGCAGGCAAGTAATGCAGCGCCCCCGAGGGGCGTCAGTACCACTGGTACTGAGTATGTAAAACAATAATTGAAAGAAATATCTGAAAACAATAACACAACTGATGGAACTGAAATAGGAAGGAGTAGACTAACTGACTGAAAATGTAAAGCTATGCCTACTCTTAACTATACAGGAAGGAGTAGGAGTCATACCTGAAGATGTATCATTCTACTGTCGATCTACTCGTATCTCGTGTAACATAGCATAACATAACATAACATAACATAGCATACACAAACCTTACCCGGCCCCCATAAGCCGGGAGGTACAACTAACACGCAATCTATACCCCTACCCCGGTCGTCCCATCTCCTATAATAACTATAAGCATCCTACCGGTCCCCTGGGTATGCACTTGGGCTCGTTGAGCCCCTAACTATAACTGTACCTGAGTCTGGAGGACTCCTGAATCAGCACCCCGGGCGTATCCGCTTGACGGGGGTGTATAAGGGCCGACCAAGGCACAATATGGGGAGAACTGGCATCCCATCTTCGTCCCCTGTGGGACGGCATGCCACTCCATAGAGCGACGTATCCTCGTCCTCTGGCGGACGAGTCGATACAGCTATTAACCCTGGGGCGGTCATGGATGCTAGGTAATCCAACCCCAAGACAATACAATGGTCTCAACTAGTAATACTATCTGCATATCCCACATACTGAAGTTAACGATAATAAAGTATTTGTACATACTGTATGCTGCACTAGTGATAGTAATATGTACGTATTAAATACATGCTGAGACTGATAATAGCATATATATATGAACCTAATCTTCTGCCATACTGTACTGAGTCTAATGTTGAACAAGATATAGTTTTTCTGTTGGAAACCATGCTGTATAACTGAGTTTCTATAGTAACCTGATTTACTATTTCTAACATGCTTTCTAAACTTCATTTTAACCTATCATTCTACTTCTGAGATACCTTACCAGTATTTACATTGCCTTACTAGGTTACAACTGAGTACGATAATATCCTAACATTCTTTACTAAATCACATACTGGGCATGTTGTACAGTTCCTAACACTCGTATTAGGATTTATATCGTGCTACCAAGTTTCACGCTATACATAACATGATGCTTCCAATATCGTACCAACATTCGTAATAAACACAACACATGACCTCTGAACATTCTACTGGCCTTTAAACTACTTTACTATACCGAGACTACTAACTTGCCGAGGAAACTAGTTTTACATACCTTCGCTTCTGATTTCCTGACTAACTGCGTAGCTTGGTCAGTATTTCAGCTATTCCTCCCAACTGCATTCATATATATATATCAATCAGTACTAAATACAACTTTATTTTGAAGGACGACATCACTTTCGATATAATTATAGCCTAAACTTAGGCTTATTGAAAGACGGTCGAAAACTCGCTATTTTCCCGAAGTCCAGAAGGGAGAAGTATTCACTTCACAGCTAGAAACACATAGACACTAGTTTGGAGCAATTCCACTTACCTTAGTCCGGTAGCTCGACGATTCATCGGTCGTATTTCGCAAAACTAAATCCGTAGGAATGCTCTCTGCTGCTAAATACCTCGGTATCTGAGGTTAATTTGAGTTTGGACAACCTTTGGCAGCGTAATCGAACGATTATATGTTTACCCTCTTCGTTCTCCTCTGTTCCTCTGCTTTTTCTGGAAATTTTATAAGTTTTAAATGAATTAAAACCGAAGTGGGGCTTTATATACTTGAGCCTGGACAGGGCCAACATGTCACAGAGCCAACGCAGAGGCTCCACCTCCGTGACACGTTGCCATCACGGAGGGGCTCTGCCTCGGCTCCTTCCGCGATGGTTCGACAGGCTATCCATCCGATCCTTTTCCGGGCCTTCCTCTAGCACGTATGGCTTTCAACTATGCCTAACCACCGTGCGAATAGGCCATCTAGGTGTCAGAAATCTTACGGGGTATAACACTTTCATCGCATGACATAGATCACAAAGAAGGGAACATTTCCCAAAAGTTTAGTAGCCTCTTCTTCATAAGTGTGGTGTGCTTCAAACCCATGAAAAAGACTCTAATTAACTTGGCTTTTAGACCCCCTAGGACACTTCAAACCTATGGCTCTGATACCAAGTTTGTCACGACCCAAACGTACATCCGGATAGTAAACACGGGACAAGGAGCCCCGAGAGACACCAAGTCGACCCATGGCATGAGCATGCATCTAATTCATTCACATGAGCAGAAATTACGTGTCCAAGTGCTATTTTATTACTTAATTAAGAATCCAAGTGCTATTTTATAACTTAATTAAGTCATGTTTGTCAATTTAATTAATTACATTCTCATGTGATTTTGTATAATTTCGTGCATAAACTAACCAATATAATTATCTTTGTTTTATATGAAAAAATGTTAAATATGGGGTAAATATGAAGATGCACGAGCAAGGAGGATCTTTGGATTTAGCTGGGATGACAATTGCACAAGATGGCATGAAAAACAGCCCTGCCGCACATCCCAGCATGCCACGCCGGCTGACCTGCGGGATAGGCGTCATGTCACTCCCGTGTGTGTGCATGTGAGGGTAGGAAAAGCAGCAGTAGCAGCGCACGATGGCGCTGTGCCACGCTAAGGGCCCTGCGCGATGGTTGTCGTGCCACGCCATGCGGCGTGCAGCAATGAAGCACACAAGCTGTCGAGAAGTAAAAATTAGTGGGCATCCGCATTTGCTCCGTGGCACGGAGGTAAATTGGGGCATCCAGCTCTGTGACACGGAGGAATTCCATGCACTGCCAAATTTTGCAAATTTTCACTTAGCATAAATTAAAACCTTAGCTCCTAAAATCATTTATCACGAAATATTTTTCGGAAACTATAAAGGAGCGAAGGGAGAAGTAAAGAACTCCACCTAGGGTTCATTATTTTGCATTTTCTTTTAACTATTCTTGTAAGTACATTACTCTAATCATATTTTTGAGTATTTGTATGAACATGAGTGGCTAAAACCCTCCTTCCTCTAGGGTTGAGGCTATGGAATATGATTGTAAATGCATGAATTCTTCATTGGTTTGAGTTTTAGTTGTTGTTTTGTCTTATATTCTTTATTATTAATGTTTTTATGCTTGATCACCATGAAAACAAACACGTTAAGCTTAGGTAAAATTTTGAAAGAGTAACCCTAGGCTAGAACATAAGAATGTAGGGAGCAAGTTCTTATCTTTACGATAGGATTCGCGGTTAGGATAGAAATTATACCTAATTTTTGCTGCTTGATTGATAAAACGGGATAAGCTAGATGCCGACTTAGAATTTTCACATCGCCACTCATAGAAGTAGTTGTGAAGATAAGTCTGGTTAAATGATTAGAGGTACAAAAGTCCATAATCAAGGGCACAAACTTCATAAACCACATCCATATTAAATTTCTCACGAATTAAGATGTCACATCCCCGCTCAACATGTAGGTGTGAGACTAGTTGTCGTGTTTAAAGGCTTGAAAGACCATGAACATAGCATTTTAATTATGTGAGACAACTGTTGAAGTTTTCATACTCAAACCATTGTGAATTGTAGCATTGCATGATTATTAGGCCTTAACTCTAGTTGCTTCTTATATCGTTTCTTGAGTATTTTTGTGATCACCCACAGACTTAATTAGAATTTTACGAAATTTCTATAATCAACACTTGTAAATATTAAATTAACACTCAAACTTGAATATTTGCTGAATTGGTCCAATCCCTGTGGGTTCAACATTCGACTCTGAAAAGGGTCATTGTATTACTCGTTCGACCGCGTGCGCTTGAGCATGCATTGGGACGCAACAAGTTTTTGGCGCCGTTGTCGGGTACTGGCAAAGTTTAGTTAATTTTTCAGTTTTTGTGTGGCTTTTAATTTCCTTAAGTGTTGAAAAACTTGGTCTTAGTCTGCTAAATTGTAGGTGACAGGTTGTCCTTGTGGAGCTGGAAAGGAATAGAGAGCTGGTGGAGGCCAACTGCATTTGCTCCGAAGGGAAGCTCTAGAGCGAAAGTTGAAAATGTTACAAGAGTAGTTGCAACGACATCCACTAGCATGTCAAGCAAAGTTGTTACCTGACTAAATAGCAGCCCGACCAGTTCGCGAAGTGGCAATCCCACTAGCGACAAATGTGACCTCTAGTATCCGCAAACTGGAGCCCCGAGGGAACTTTGAATTGAAACAAAATATGGTGCAGTTGTTACATTCGAGTAGCCAGTTCACTTGGATGACTCGTGAGGACCCACAGCAACACTTACAGAACTTTTTGGAGATTTGCGACACCTTCGTCCCACCGAAATGTGAACTGATTATGTCTGACTCACAGTCTTCCCATTTTCATTATTGGGAGAGGAAAAGAGGTGGTTGAAGGCTGAGCCACCTAATTCCATTACTTCTTGGGATGACTTAGCAAAGAAGTTCCTCATCAAATTCTTTCCTTCAGGCAAGACTACCAAGCTCAGGAACGAAATATTAAGCTTCAACCAGAGGCCGGAGGAGAACTTGTATTTGCCTTGGGAGAGATTCAAGTCATTATTGAGAGACTGCCATCATCACCAGCAGTCCAATGAAGTGCTAGCCCATACCTTTGTGGAGAGTCTAGACCCACACACCAAAATCTTACTAGACTCTGCATCGGGTCGACAAGCATTGGAGAAGACTTATGATGAGTTGTACACTTTGTTGAACAGGATTGCTCAGGGGGGTCCAGAGTGGCACAGTGATTCATTGAGAGGGTCAGGTAAGAGAGCAGCAGGGCTGATAGATGTGGATGGTGTAAATGCCTTGGCGACACAACTAACATCATTTAAACATCAGGTGATGACTCAGTTCAATAAACTGAGTATGAACCAACAAAGGGAAAGGTGAATGTAGTTCAGCAGGCTCCTAATTGGTGTGAAATCTACGGTAATAATGGGCACAATGCAAAATCTTGTGGGGCAAATCCTAAATCGATCAATTTTGTTGGGAATGTTCAGAGAAACAATCAGAATTTTGGGAACAATTACAATAAGAATTGGTAGAGCCACCCTAATTTTGCTTGGGGTGGAAATCAAAGTCAAACCTACCAGCAACCTCAGCAGTAGTAGAACAGGCAGAATGGTGGCCAGTCGAGCAGCAACATTAAGGAGATGTAGCAAAAGATTATGGCAACACAGACCCAATTAGCAGAGAATCAGGCGAGGATGGCATCAGATTTGAAAAATCAACAGTTGGCCACCCCGTAATCTAGAGAAGCAGATGGGTCAAATAGTAGCTGCTCAGCACACCAGACCTCAGGGAGCGTTACCCAGTAGCACAAATACAAACACTCGATAGTCAACGCTATCAGTCTAAGGAGTGGTAGGCAATTGACTGATGCACCACTGAAAGAGAAGAGAAATGAGGTGCGGCCGGAGCTGGTTAGAAAGGGACCACCGAATAACAAGGGTGATAATCAGAGTGTTGTGCAACAAAATGCACAATCATCATTACAGCCAGCACAGAGATCACTACCACCATTCTCGGAAAGACTCAAAAAGAGCAAGGATGAGGAATTCTTTAAAAAATTCTTTGATATTTTCAAAGAACTTCACATAAATTTGTCTTTGCTTGATGTTTTGCAGGGATTTCCCAAGTATGCTAAGTACTTGAAAGATGTGGTGGCCAACAAAATTAGATTGGTGGATGTCCAAACTGTGGCACTAACTGAGGAGTGCAGCCACAGTGTAATGAGTAAGATATCGAAAAAGCTCAAAGACCCAGGGAGTTTTACCCTCCCTAAACAAATTGGTAAAGCTGACGTGATAAGACCTCTATGTGATTTAGGGGCAGCGGTTAATCTAATGCCCCTATCTTTGTTTAAAACCTTGGAGTTGGGTCAACCGAGGCCAACACGAATGATGCTGCAGCGGGCAGACAAGTCTCAAGTGGCACCAAATGGAATAATCGAGGACCTTCTCATCAAAGTGGGTAAGTTCATTATACCCGCTGATTTCATCATACTTGATTTCAAAGTTGATGACAAGGTACGCCTGATCTTGGGAAGACCATTCTTGGCTACTAGAGGAGAAATTATTAATGTTAGAGTAGGAACCCTGAAAATGAGGGTCGATGATGAAGAAGAACTCTTCCGGGTATACCAAGAGATCAACCCACCCACACACTACAGAGACCTTTGTAAGGTCAGTGTGTTTTCAGAGGCTAAGTGTGGGATGGCAGATTCCATAGGTCCACGGCTGCAGGAGATGATCACATTTCAGCCCGAGTCTGATGGAGGGCTTCAGTTAGAAACGGAGTTGGAAGAAAAGAGGGATGGAGTGGAGGTTGTTCCCTCGAAAAACAAAAAGAGACGAAGATGGTTCTCTAAAGGGAACACTGGTTTAAGGATGTCCTGAGAAGGATATTCCACGTCGTGCCCGGCGTATAATCAGGCGCTACTTGAAAGGCAACCCAAGGGTACCACAGGTATAATTTTATTTTACTTTTGTTTTGATTATGTTTATTTCCACTTTTTGTTGTTTTTGGTGGTGATTTAAGAAAAGATGGAGGGGAAGTCTAAGCACCCTTGGATGAGGAAGCTAAGGAGCATGAAAGAGAAAAAGTATGGGGTAAATAACCCACTTGTACAAAAATGAAGAAAAACATGTTGTTAGCTAGGCCTAGAGACCTCAGGGAGTATTTCTCACCCTTTTGTATTTTAATTTGATACTTTAGGGACATAAAATATTTTAAGTGTGGGGTGAGGGAAATTTTAAAATTTTATGCTTAATGATTTTGGGTGGAATTAGTGCTTTGTAAGGTATTGTTGGATGAAAAAGTTGAGTTGAGCATGATTCACCTACCTGTTGATTTTTTTTTCGGTTCTTTTCCAATGGGGGGCACTTTGAACTGATGAATAAAATTTTTCTTTGTTTGTACATAGCTGTTTTAGTCATAGTTAGGGACTGTTCCCGACGATAGATGGATGACGACTGTCTTGAGGGAAAATTAGTTAATAGGTTTTTATTTTGGAACCCGTAGTTGATTGATGGCCTGATGTTCTTGTTATGTGCTATGTATGATTGTGAGATGCAAGTGTTGTAAATTTTAAAGCATGTGAGGAGTTTTATAACTCTGTTTGAGACACCTAAGCTCTTGGATGTTACTCAATGTGTTTAAAGATTAATTTTTCATTCTTGTGATTAGCTGAGTTAAGAGTCTTTATGGGTTCGACATCCGGCTTTGAAAAGGGCCACTGTATTACTTGTACGATCGTGTGCGCTTGCACATGCATTGGGGTGCAACACTCACTTCCTTACACCTGCACGCCGCAGATCTTCATTTGTGAAACACAAATGAAACACAGATGGCTAAGATGCTACTAGTGATTCTGCCTCATACCTGCGGTTTATCTGCGTGCCTCGGATCCTCACCGGCGGAACATAGATAACTCACAGACACAGACATTATACACATTGCAACTTCTTCCTTTTCGCAATCCAATTTTTTTACTTTTCTTAGCCTAGTGTATAGGATTTATTTTATTTTCTATTTGGAAAATACAAAAATAGTATGGTCTATGTTTTGTGGCACTCACTTCATTTTATAGGAATATATTTTTAGCCAGGCGCCGGGATAAAAGAAAAACTCCTATGTGGTAGACACTCCCTAAGAAGTTGATTGAATAAGGACATAAGTATCGCATAACCATGATTTGGTCTTGGAGGGATGGGGGCTTACTATCTTGCATTCAGAGAGAAGCGGTCAATTAAGGAAGAGGCGAGATTTGGTGTCGACTCTTTTAAAGCCGACTTCTCAAATATTGAAAAATAATTCCATATATGGGATTAGGAACCGTTCACTAAAACCCTGGACCCTTACCTTTCAGAGTTAGTGCGAGAGTTTTATGCCTCTTATAGAACTCGGCAGCACCTTATGAAGCACAAGGGCTAAGTGACAAGATGCATAATGTATCATCTATGTTAGTACAAGGGAAAGAGGTAGACATCACCCCTGAAGAAATCAACTCCATTTATTGGATGGATCAAATACGTCCTGGCACAGGGTTTACAAGGAGGATGGCAACGGAAGATGACCAATATGCATAGGTAGCAGGTATTATTACTGAGGGTCAGCCTCTTTGGGAAATTATGAAAGGAGATATTCATTGCCAAGATCTTAAACTTGAGCTAGGATGTGGCTTGACCTAGTTTCTACCTGTCTTATACCCTCCAAGAAAACCACACATGTTCCCATCGAAGCATCCATTCTCATAACATGCATCATGGCTAACATCCATATTAATATGGAGGAAATCATAACTGAATAGTTCAAGAGGAAGTCCCTATAGCAGGTTACTTCTATGTTGTTCCCAATCCTTATTATCTTGTTGTACCTCAACGTTGGTTGCCCGTTGTTTCGACTACTAGACGAAATGCAGCAAGCAGAGAGAGTCTTTGATTTGGCCACAAGGAGGGATAGGGACGCTCCAGCTTTCAAAAAGCCAAAGTTGAGTTCGGGACTGAGTGTCTCTCCATATCTCAAAGTATCAGAGGACATATCTATTTCACCTTTGGCTGGTAGACTTGTCTCTCCACCATCAAGTGGCCTTCTCAAGTTGGCACACATGGTCGGTGAACATAGTGCTCAATCAGTTAAGCTAACCAAGGTTATTCTTCCCATGATACAGCATGTTTTCAGCACAGCTATGAAGCCCGTGGTTGAAAAGTTGAGTAATTTTTGTGGCTGGGTAGATGTTCTTAAAGAAGAATTAGATGTTTTGAGGATGGAGTTGGAAAGGAGAAAGAAAATGGGCCTATCCACAGAGATAGACTTAAACATCCCAGCAGTGATTCCAGTCTCACCAGTTGTAGATAAGAATCCTTCAAATGATTAGTGGGTAGGGTATAGTCCGTCAGGCGGTGCTACAGCTGAAGAAATTTATGTATCCGAGTAGCCTTCTGATAGGGTGACTTAGAACTTGGATGATGCTCACCATGGTGACTGGGTAGGGGACAGATCGTCCGGTAGTATTGCAAAGGAAGAAATTTAGGTGACTGAGTAGCCTTCGAACGGGGTAATTCATAACTTTAATGCTGCTCACCAAGGTGTCCCATATTGACCACCTCCAATATATACTTATCACTAGGCTAGGACCCTCCCAGACAGATGGGTAGTTTCTTTACCACACTTCTCTCTTGCACTCCCACCAGACCCCTTGATGCCTTCTGTTGCTGACATTGCTTCGAGGCATTTCTCATGAGGAGGCCACTCTAAACCTTCATTATTACAGGGAGTCCTCCAAAACTCTCTCTCTCTCTTACTATTGGTATGCCTTGAGGATAATGAATTGTTTTGTTGCAGGTGGGGCATGTGATGTAAATGGTTTGTTGAATGAATGAATTCCCTTGGCGGGCTTATTTTAAAGTGATTTAAATTTTAACCTTGTTGATCTCAAATTGTTCTTGTGATAATGATGTGTGTTGCCATTTTTGGGTTGGTTTTACATGCCAATAATTCTATGATCCTTACTTAACAATCTCCTTTATAGATGGTAGTTAGTAAACAAACCTCGAGGGTTTTCTTCATACCACAGTTCTTTCCCAAGGAGTAAATTTTTATTTTATTTATTTTAGTGTTGAATCGGGTAACATTTTCCTATGATGGATTAAGAGGTGACTTTCTTAAGGAAAAATGTCAAGTCTTAGTGTCAATTTTGAGCCCTTATTGCACTTATTTTGAGCGGCACCATCAATAATTTTTACTTGGCCTAAAAATGTGATTTTGAGATAAAAAGGATAAATGAATTTGGAAAGAGCATTCTCTTGTCATGGTGTCCACATTCTCTGTTTAACTTCTTGCTTCATAAGATGAGTGTGCAAAACTCGAAATAGCTTGTCAAAAGTCATGGCTTTTAACTGACATTGTAAATAGCTGAACTCCTTGAATTGTGAATCCTTATGTGGTAAGTTTTTTTGCTTTATTCTTGTGTATGCATATCGTCTAGAACTAGCCTGAATGTGATTCAAGGAGAAATCCTAGATGTAGCCGAGCTTAGAAAATGACCTTAGGCCCTTTTTGGATAGTCACTACATCAAAACAAGGCCTTCCTTTAGCATCAATCCTAGTCAACCAATTTTTGAGCCTTAAGCCTTTTCCTTTGAAACCACATTACAAGCCTTAAATCCTTTTTGAATCCTCTACTTTGGCACCTATTCCTCCCCAATTTCTAGTGATAAAAGAAAAGCGGGGGCTTGAAGCTCAAGATTTGGGGAAGAATAAGAAAATGAAATACAATGAACGCAAAATCCTAAGTTTGGGGGTGTGCCCAAAAGGGAAAAAGAGGATTGAGTTTCAATGTGAAATATAACCAATTGCTTAACATAAAAATAAAATGAATGGCTGAAAAACCTTTTCTTCAAGAGAAAGAAGGAAAGAATTGAGTGGTGCTATCTCTTGTATAGAGAAGTCTTGATATAGAAATCAAAGGTGTTAGAAGGGTGGCTCTTTGGGAAGATTTGGATGGTGAAAAAGGGAGAGATAAGGTGGAGTTGACTCTATATGTGTAAGCGAGATGTTTGAATGGTGTCACAAAGGCATTAATTAGTTCTCTGTGGGATTTGACTCTGGACTTTTAGACTGGATTATATTTGCAACAACCGCTTATTTTTTAGGATGAGCTTTGGGTGTGATCAAATTTTAGTGTCGTTGTCGGGGGACAAACTGTTTAGTTGTATTATAAATATTTCTAGATTTTAAGTTTGAATATTTTTTTCACTTTTTATCTTTTAGTTTTTTGTTTTAGTTGTTGATTTGAGAAACGTGACATCTTGAAATTATGAGAGTTAGATATTGATAATTCTACTTTTGATCATCCTTATGCATATTATGGAGGAAATCACATGAGGAAAAATGATCAAAATGTTCTCGGGAGCGTATTATACACCAACTCAATCCTATATGTGGAATGTGTGTGATATGTGTGGTGTCCAATATGATCACTTTTGTGGTTGTGCTCATATTTCTTATGCTCCCCCAACCCCTTATTCTGATGTTTCTACTTTTTCTTATGAAGTTAATACGAACAATGAATCAAGTGATGGTAACATAAAGGAGATCAAAGATATATTTAAGTGTCTTGTGGAGAAATATTGATGAGAAACAACTACAGTTAGAAAGAGGTATCTGCAACCTAGAGACTCAATTGAGCCAACTAGTTCAAGCTTTAACTGCACGATAAGTTAATATTGTCGATAGTAGCCAAGAAGAGCGTGAATTTGAGGAAAAACTTGAGGTGCTAATGCAAGAGTTCAGAGTGGAATACCAACAACCTATCCAACTAGAATTTGAGGATATCAATGTTGAAGAAATAATACTAGAGTCAGTTAAGGATATTAAGGATATAAATTTAGTTGAATCGAGTATGATTAATGTTGAGGATGTTGAAGGCCATGAAGTTTATGAATATGAGAATATTGGACCTCATTTCAAATACTTTTTTACATTGCGTATGGATGGTTAAATGAGAATGGATCCTTACAAACATAAAAAAAGGAGTTAAGGAAAGAGGTAGATGTGTTGTATATTCTGAAATTTTTCAGGCCATGTAGGAAAAATGGCACTTCTCACTTGAGAGTCAAAAAGAAAAAAATGAAATATTTATTTCTTTACTTGAACAGATTTGTACCTCCACCACTGGAGCATAGTCGAAAACTTGAAGCAAAATTGAGGGTGCAATTCATAAGGTCAAGGTGGAGGAAAAAAGTGGTTCATCTCGTGTCGCGACTTTAACTTAGGCGCTTGTTGGGAGGCAACCCAACTTTATTTCATTAATTTCTTTTAATTATTTATCGTTTTATTTTTATAGTATTATTTTTTAATTTTGTAGGAGCATGGAAAGTGAAAGAATTTGAAGGATGCAAAAGTGAGTGAGATGGTTGGAATAAGTGCGGGGTTTCCACATAAAGGATCATTCATAGGAGAAGAAAGATTTTAATATGAAAGAGGAGCTCGGGATCTCAAGTAACATAGGAATGGGCAAAAGTTGAACAAACTCATAGAAATAGCCTTAACGTTGGCTCATTTTCCTGTCTCGTTTTGCAAGAATTTTGCTAAGCTACAACGAACAAGGAAAAAAAATTATGTTTCCTATCTCATCTCCAGTTCGTGCTTCACAAGGAAATAGACGAGCCAAAGAAAATTATATTTTGATGTCTCTTCTTCAGTATGTGCTTCGCGAGAATTTGGATGAGCCAATAAAAACTATATTTTCTTGTCTCATCTCAAGTTCGTGCATCGCGAGAATTTGGACGAGCCAAAGCAAGAGGAAAATAAAAACAAGATAGTTAAGCGAATCCATTGCGATAATATTTTTTTTAGTTCTCTCTGGCCTCTTCCACTCCCTTTTTGTCACGAAGAATATCAGACGAGCCCATCCCAAGTAAGTAACTAAAATAAAACTATTGAAGCAAAAATTTGGCCCTTGGCCCTTGGCCCTTGACTCTTGTCTCTCTTTCTTCCTGACATGCAACACTCCTAGTTCTCCATTTTTGACTTGTAGCACTCAGGTAATATCTCTCCCTCTTCCTATCTTCTTGTTTATTTTGTTTGTCCAATGAATACATCCCTCTATCCCGAATTCCCCTGTAGATAGTAGCGAATTTGACATAAATATCACTCAGAGGCTTCAATTGTGATTAATATATGAGGCAAATTTGGGTGAAATTGGGTTGGTACTGATTGTATATGGTAGAAAATAATCTCTCTATCATATGAATTTGTGAGAGGAAAAACAATAAACACAAAGTGCTAAAACAACCTAAGCAAAACAATGCAGCCCACATGTTTGATTAATTGCCCAAACAAAATTTCTAAAGGATTTTGTGAAGTCTAACTAGCAAACCAGCATTTAATGGCAAGATCAGCAATGCCTTAAGGGTGGGGTAGTTGTTTGGGTGTCGTTGGGCTATATTTGCATTCATTCTGGCGAGTGTCAGCCCATGAGCCACTATTTCTTCGGCATTTGGCCTACCAGGGAGTTTATTCCATCTTTCTTGTTATGTATAGTGTCCATTGAGTTCAATCCATAGTTTTAAGTATAGAGTGGAGAGGCATTATGTTCTCAGTCTTAGTAGAAACTAATAATTCCTCTTGGTTCTTTTTATGGCCTCGATTCTTTTCCAGGGAATGACTTTTTGAACAGGATAGTTATAATTTTTTGCTGTTAGGTTAAAAATTTTAAGTTTGGACTATTTTCGATGATGGATAGCGTGACAACTGTATCGAGGGAATTAGTCTTTAGGATGAACGAGCAAGTAAAATAAAGAAAGAACTCTAACTAATATTGTGGACTGTGTGACATGTTCTATGTTGGGCTTTAGGGTTGAGCATGTGTATTATATATCTTCTTTATATGCCTTGAGAATTTTTGTGATCTTCTTTTGACGCTTGAGACTCGAGTTTTGACTTTTATGATTACTTCCTACGCTTGAAAGTATACTTAATGACTGTGCTCCTTTGCTTTAACTTGAGAGTTATGTCAGAACTGTTTGGAGTGGATCATGTGCTTTGTGTGAAGTGAGGTTTAAATGATAAATTGTTTCATCCCTTGTTAGTCTAGAACTTGTCTTGTGTGTAGTAAAAGCAAAATAATTAAGTCATGTTAAATTTAGTACATGATGTAGACATTTTTTTATTAGCCCTTTTAGCCTTTCTTGTCTGCCAGTGTTAACAATATTACTATTCAGCCCTTTCGAGCTTACAAGTATTTTCTTTGGCATCTACATACAAATTATATCTTTTTGTTCTTAATTTATTCTCTTTTAACCTTTACCTTTGAAAGAACTTGATTTGCAAGAATAAGCACTAGAAAAAAGTATATAGGGAACATGAATAAATTTTGAGTGGATCTAAAGAAATAAGTGAAAAAAATAGTCATTAGCTAAATGAAAAAAAATAGAAAGGAAAGAAAAGAGAAGAAAGAAAAAAAAAGAATATTACTTTTTTCTTAGTTGGTGAAATTGGTTATATGAAAGGATAAATATAAAATGGAGTCTTCTAGGACATTGTATAATTAGCAATTTAATTCGGGTTATGAGAAGTAGGTGCTTGAAAAGAAAATTGTATTGTATTAAATTGCTTAGGAGGATTGAGCCAGTATTTTCCTAAATATATTCTACCCATCCCTTAGCCTATATTACAATCAATGAAAGTCCTATTTGATTCAAGATTTGACATGCTTAAATTAGTTGAGTCTTACACTGCGGGCAAGCCTATGGTATGGCCTTGGGGGACACATGATTTTTCTTTTTGTGTGCGTGTGAGAGAGAGAGAGAGAGAGAGCAAATTCTGTCTATAATTAAGTCCCTAAAATACATTTAAGTTTTATTTGAGTGTTTGGACTGATTTCTCTTTTGGTTTGATTAGTGAAGGCACTTGATTTCTAAATTAGCATAGGAAAGCAAGTCAAGAATTAGATAGGAGGAAAGTCAATTTTTGAGGTTAGGATATTAAGAGAGATCATTTAAAAATTTTAAGTAGTCTTGGCATGAAGATATTGAAAAAGGTATCTATATGCATATATTAGATTCAAAATGTTGATATAAATCATTTTCACGAGTTCTGATGCATGGGAAGGCTTGAAAGTTATTCTTGACCATGATGTTAATTTTGAACTTGCTCGAGGAAGAGCAAATCCTAAGTGTGTGGTGGTGATATTGGCTAAAAGTGTGTGTGTGTGTGTGTGTGTGTGTGTTGTGTTGTGTGTGTGTGTGTATGTATTACATTATCGCCTCATATCTTGTGCATAATTGTGTTGTTATATTGTTATCGTAGGTGTTTTGAACTCATTTCGAGTTTTATGTGTATAGGAATTGTATTGGATGAACATGATTAAAATAAGGAGATTTTGACTTGATTTGAAGTAAAAGAATAAAGATTGAAGGGTGGCCAGAATCGTCTATGGTCCTTGCTTCACGAGACAAACAGACGATCCAAGAAACAAAAACAAAGTCTGGAGCTAGCTAGGCTCGTCTTTGGTCCTCGCGAAGCGAGAGACGATAGACAAGCCCAGCAAAAAGTCGTCCAATGTGCTTTATTCAGCTTCTGTGATTTCCTATATATTCGAAATTGTATAGATTACCCTAGAAAAAGTATTTGAAAAGAGATACGATTCTTTGGAGGAAGAAATATGCACGACTTTTTGGAGGAAGAACACGCAAGGAGCGGAAGCAACAAAATTCGACTTCGGGTTTCACTTTCTTCCCTTCTTTTGCTTGTTCTTATGGAATTTCATGCTATGTTCTTAAACAATATTATGAGTAGCTAGATTCCTTACCTAGGTTTTGATGGAACCTTTTTTTGGATGATTTTTTTTTTACGTTTTAATATAATTTAGCCTCTAAATTTCTCTACTTATTTAATTATATGTTTATTCAGTTGATTGAATAGTCATCAGTTGACTCTGCCTATTTATTATGTATTGCTTGAGAAAAATGCATATTTAAGTTATTATTGAATGATGTCACTCCTTAGGTGTATGAGAAATCAAAAGCGGGTTTAGAGATAACAAAGCTTTGACGTGATCATAGTGAGTGGTGAAAAATTGCTAGCTAGAGTAGTTCGAGAGAATAGGTCTAGTAAATTATCATGATTGCTCGATAGAAAATTGCACTAAGTAGAGTGCTCATGATCCGTAGAGAATAAATGAGCGAGATTATAGATAACATAGCGAGAAGGATTCTGATAATTGGGGAAATCATAATTGTAGGCCTCCTTAATCTTATTTTCAACTTCATCCTCTTTAGTTGATAATTTTACTTCTTTTATATTTGTTAGTTAATTAGTTAGAAATAAAAAACTTAATCTTTTAAAACTAAATAATCATTTGAACTTATTTCTTTAGTGATATTAAATAATTATAACTTACATTAGTTCTCTGTCGTATTTGACTTTGGACTTTTACATCGGATTATATTTGCAGCGACCATTTATCCTTTTAAAGATGAGTTTTGGGTGTGATAAAATACCCTTTTTCACATTTTGAAAGCTTGCTAATAATTTTTTTTTCTGAAAGTGCTAAATGAGAAAAGCCTCTTATTTGTGTTTTTGTACTATTGATATAATTAACAATAACATATCTAATATAATTCCAAAAAATAATAATTGAATCATTGAGTTTAATTTCGGTAACTAATTACTTTGACCTTTCAAAACTATACTCCAACATTCAATTTAAAACAAAAAAATAATTAATTTAAAATGAGCTAATAAAGAACACGTCACCCTCAAAGTTTTTTCACCTTGGATCTTTGGTTGAATGCTTAATAATCTAAAAGTAGAAGTTAACAATATAATACTAGTACTAGTATTCGCTATCAAAGATTATGAATGTGCAAATAGATAGTATTTTATTTTTAATTAGATGTTTCGAATTTTGAATTTTATTAAAATAAATAATATTTTTTATTTAATCAATTTTAAACTGATAAATTCAAATTAATTAAGATTGAAAAATATATTGGGCATCAGAGAAACAAAAACTATAATAGTACTTCTCATCACATATTTTTTTAATTTATATTTCGAAACCGATTTCTACTTTTTTCCTCTTGGAAAATCTAAAAAACCAAGTTCAGAAAAATTTCTTTTATTTTGGGGGGTTGGGGGGAGGAGGGGGGGGGGGCGGGGAAGGGGAGTGGGGTAATAAAGCCCATGTGATTGCCTTATAAGGGTCACATTGAGGGCTTTTGCTGCATGCCTACAAGTCATTATCCCAGGAGGCACATGATTGTATAGACTTTTGGGTGCTTGTAACGTGCCATCCCAAAAATAAATCAAGTTGATGGAATCACACTTCCAATAGTAATAGCGCATAAGCATAGGCGATTTTTGCAGACAAGATTCATCTCAATTCACGGTTAAAAGAATGACAATTTTACATGGTATGATAAATTTATTCAATTGTTATAACATAATAAAGAAAGAACAAGAATATTATAGAGAAACAGAGAAGGAGAGAAGTTCTTATTTCTCTTGATGGGATCCTCTTGAGGAGTTAAAGGGATTATTTACAATGAATAGAGAACCCCTTTATTTATAGGGGAAAACTAACTTGGTCCCAAAGTTACAAACCCTAACTTTCCTTTTAAGAAATAGACATTCACCATAAATAGAAAATATATTTATAACACTCCCCCTTGGATGTCTATTTGATAGATAGTGTGCCTCGTTAAAACCTTACTAGAAAACACCCCGTGGGAAAAAATCTAGTGAAGGAAAAAGAGTACACATATCTAATAATACGCATTTTGGCTGCCTCATTAAAAACCTTACAAGAAAAACCCAGTGGGACAAAACCTCGTAAGGGAAAAAGAGTACAACGTGTATTAACTCCCCCTAATGAGAACATCCTTGAATCTTTGCATCCCAATCTTGTGCACCATCTTCTTGAATGTGCAACAGATCTTGGTGAATAAATCAGCCACATTGTCACTTGAACGAAACTATTGCACGTTAATATCACCATTCTTTTGGAGCTCATGTGTCTAGAAGAACTTTGGCAAGATGTACTTCTCCTATCTCCTTTTATGAATCCTCCTTTTAATTGTGCTACGCATGCTGCATTATCTTCATATAAAATTGTGGGTAATTTGTTACATTTCAAACCACATTTTTCTCTAATGAGATGTATCATGGACCTCAACCACACACACTCTCGATTTGCTTCATGAATAGTTATTATCTCAACATGATTTGATGAAATAGCTACGAGAGACTACTTTGTAGATCTTCAAGATATGGCAGTACCTCCACATATGAACACGTAGCCATTTTGAGATCGAGCTTTGTGTGGGTCAGATAAATACCCAACATTAGCATAACCAACAAGATCGGGACTGCAATTGTTAGAATAAAATAAGCTCATATCGGTAGTCCCTTTTAGATACCGCATTATGTGTTTGATCCCATTCCAATGTCTCCTAGTAGGAGCAGACTATATCTTCAGGACCAAGAATTTTCTTGTTCTTTTAAATCCTTCAAGGATTTTGATATATCCTTTAGTCTATCTAGACATGAAAATAATTTCATTATACACATGTCAAGTTTTCATGTATTTCCAGAATTATGAGTAACCTCAAAATAATTTTATCCACTGTAGGAGAACCTCTCTATATAATAATGTGAGGATTTGCGAAAAAATCTTTATACCACAAGAATTTATTTATACCCACTGGCATTATATTTGAATTGCGTATTTTTAATTGGCCAATCATTTATCTGTCCATACCTTTTGACAGATTTGAATTCAAGATCCTCGTCAATATTTATAATATTGAGCACTACATTATATCAAAGGTATCGTCAACGATCATTTTGATATTAGTTTCAATGCGACATAACTTATTGAGATCTCTTCATTTTTCATCATTTTCAGGTACCTGAACCTTTGCCAAGGTTTTATGAAGTGTTATGCGTGATGCTTTCTTAAAGCACTTGCCTCATCATTATTGATCATCTTAATCATTTGCTCCTCTTCTTCTTCAAGGAGTTCTATATTTGGAACCGTTTGGTCTATCTCGCTTCAGGCGTCTCATAGACCCTGTCCTTCAAGGACCTTTCATTGGAGCATTTGCAATTGAATTATAAAATAGAGTCAGCAAATATATCTGGTAATTGATTTGCAATATTTTTCAAGTGAATTATCTATTGAACTTTAAGTTTACTTTTTTTTCCCGAGAATCTAGATAATTCATCCCACACTCAATTTTCAGCTGCTAATCACTTTCCCCCCTAATGTTAGAAAAACTAACATTTACCCCCCAAGCTCATTTGGGGACCCATCTTTGTGCGTTGTGGTGGAGCAATTGAATCATATATCGCACATTCAAATTTTTAGATGGAATTATTTGGTTCCTGACCTTGAACCAATTGTGATAGGGGAAACCTTGTTGGCTTGATGCATTCAAGTGTTGCTATATGTTAAATAAATATATCTCATGCCAAATTTTATTTGGGAGTTTTATTCTCGTAACCAATGATTTAGCTATAATTGGAGGCATACAACTTTTGCTAAACCAACATAGATATGAATCAACATTATCATGATTTTATAATTTGGAACTATGCTCATTATTTAATAATTCGAGCAACAACCTTACAAAAATCAATTGCAAGTTGATATCAAAACACATGTGACCATACCATAGATGCATCTATTAGCAAACGGTTCACATGGTAGGTGAACGGGCTCATATTCACCCTTTTATAAGTTTCAAAATTTCAGGGAATATAATTCCAATCTTAGCTTATCAAGATTATTCTATCACGAGAACAAGCAACACAAGAGAGTTCTTGAAGAATCTTTTATTTCTTCAACATATAGCCACGTGAATTCTCAATTATTTTTGCATCACATTTGAACCGGGATGGCCAACCAGTTATGTCAACTTATTTCAGTAAACTTCTAGTTTACTTTCATATGTGATTTCATCATCATACCCATATTTATGTACTACAAATAAAAAAATGGCGAGTAATTTTTTATATAAATATTTATAACCCGCTTCAATTGTAGTAGCATGAAGATATTAGATCTTCCCATAATTTATAGTCTCAATTGTTTTCAATGTCCTTGAAACTTATACATTTTCTTTTGAGACTTACTACAATAATTTCATTCCTTCAAGTAGTAATACATTATCTCTTCCGGAGCTCTCAATTAAATTTGTGTACTACCACATATTCAACCATATCAACATCATTAATAGTTTCTCCACATAGTTTCAATTTAGAAACAACTTTGAATGTTGATGAGCTATACTCATGAACAAACTTATAGTCTTGAAGGATCCAATTATATCGTGCCTTTGGGTGGATGACCATCTTCAAGTGGTCATACCTTTCTTTTAGGCTATTCCACAAAACAAGTGGATCCTTAATCGTGAGATATTCAATTTTAAAAATTTCATCAAGATGATGGTGCAAGAATATCATAGACTTAGCACGATTTTGGTTTGATGCTTTGTTTTCACTTTTGATGGTGTCTCCAAGACCCATTGCATCCATATGGATTTCAGCATCCAACACCCATGAAAGGTAGTTCTTTCCCGAACTTTGAAGGGCAACGAAATCAAGTTTCGTAAGGTTAGCCATAACAAAAGAAAGAAAAAAATAATACCTTGGCCTTCAAATTTTGAGACAGTAGAGTCGTAGAGCAACAATATCACCAAAGGAATATCACTCCTGTGGTTAAGTAATACATCTTTCAAATTTTTTTTTTAATTTTTCTTACCTCAGATCTTTCAAAATGAGTGCTCAAGGCAGAGACTCGTGTTGATAACGTGTTATAAAATAATAAAGAAAGAACAAGAATATATAGAGAAAGAGAGAAGGAGAGAAGTTCTTATTTCTCTTTTGATTTCACAATTTTCTCCCCCTAATTTTGGAAAAATTGTCTCATCAAACCGACAATATGAAAATCGAGCAGTAAACATATCTCCAGTTTATTGTTCAAGGTAGCGAATAATGGAGGGCGATTCAAACCCAATATAAATTCCTAACCTTCTTTGGGGACCCATCTTTGTGCGATGTGGTGGTGCTACAGGCACATATACAGCACATCAAGAAATGCTCAGATGAGAAATATTAGGTTCTTGACCCAAAATCAATTGTAACGGAGAAAATTTATGATTATTTGTCGGTCTGAGATGAACAAGTATTGCAGCATGCAGAATCGCATGACCCCAAACAGAATCGGGCAGTCTAGCTTTCATGAGCAATGGCCTTGCTATCAATTGCAGACATTTAATTAGTGACTCGGCAAGGCCATTTTGAGTGTGAACATGAGCTACAGGATGTTCAACTTTTATCCCAATTGATAAGAAATAATCATTAAAAGCTTGGGATGAAAACTCTGCAGCATTATCAAGGCGAATGGACTTAATTTGATTATCAGAAAATTGTGCCCGTAATCGTATTATTTGTGCCAATAATTTTATAAATGCCAGGTTGCGAGATGACAATAGGGACACATGAGATCATCTAGAGGAAGCATCTATTAGGACCATGAAGTATCTAAACGACCCACTAGGTGGGTGGATAGGTCCACAAATATCCCCATGTATACGTTCCAAGAACGCAGGGGACTCAATCTCAACCTTTGTTGGTGATGGTCTCACAATTAACTTGCCTTGATAACAAGCACTACAAGAAAATTCACCATTTGAAAGAATCTTCAAGTTCTTTAATGGATGCCCATTTGAATTTTCTATAATTCGTCTCATCATTATAGATCCAGGATGTCTCAGACGATCATGCCAAAGTACGAAAGTATTGAAATTAGTAAACTTCTGGTTTACTATAGGATGTGCCTCAATTGCACTAATCTTTGTCCAATACAAGCCAAAATATAAAGCAGGGAACTTTTCTATAACACATGTCTGCCCAGAGACATTCTTGGTGATACCAAGATATTCAAGATTCATCTCATCCATTGTGTTGATATGATAACCATTTTCACGGATATCTATAAAACTCAACAAATTTCTCCGAGACTTAGGTAAAACATGGCATTATTTATGATGAGTTTAATTCCCTTAGGCAAGATTATAATGTCTTTCCCAAAGCCTTCAATCAAATTGGTACTACCAGATATCGTAGTAACATTTATCTTGCCCATATTTAAGTGAGAAAAATATTTCTCATCTTTGAATATCGTATATGTAGTACCAGAATCAATCAAACAAATGTCTTCATAATTGGATAACTTATTTTTAGAATTATCCATATCTTAGCCTTCAAATTTTGAGACGGTAGAGTCTGGTGCTGAAAATAGAAAATATATTTGTAACACCTATATATTTTTCATTAGCAGTTAATATTTAACATAATTATTATTATAGCTACACTTCGTAATAAATAGAAAATAAAAAAAAGTATTTTAATCTTTCTCTCGCGCTCGCAACTCGCTGAATTTTTTTATTTTTTTGACTGTATTTGAAGGAGGAATTTTTCGGTAAATCTCTTCACCTTGATTTTACACTTCAGAAACTTTTTTGCAGATAAAAGAGAGAATGAATACAAATGATATAAGAGCGGATGAATACAGTCCCATATATTTTCTAATGTTTGTATGCTCGTTTACAATATATAGGACTGTATATATCGATTAAGTAAACACATACAACCTATTGTGACTGTATCCATCAAGATTGTATTTGTTGAAACAATCATTAGAGAGAATGAATACAAGTAATAAGAATTAGTAAAAACTGATACAATCATATTATTATATAAGTATGAAGCCACTAAGTTGAAATTTAGATTACGAAAATACCCTTTAAATATTAATCCACTAAATTATCCCCATATCCAAAAACTAAATTCTATATATAATAATTATATTCTATTTGTTATATTATATTATCTATATTTATATCTATACTATTCTAAAAGTGAGAAATCCAAAGTTACAAGACTAAATTCTAAATTCTATATATAATAATTATATTCTATTTATTATATTATATTATCTATATCAATATCTATACTATTCTAAAAGTGAGAAACCCAAAGTTAAAAGACCAATTTGCTCATCAAATATAGAGCGATCATTTTATCCTTCAATCTAAAATAATTTTAGAATATGTTATATACTAAAAATTAAACTTACATTATAATAAATATTATTATATAATAAAATACTTTACATTGAATTAATGTATAAAAAAATAGAAATAATTTATAACTTATAATAAATAGTATTTATCGTAATAATGGTTTTGAGTCTTTTCAAGTTTATGTCATTACTATATATGTTGTTCAAGAACCAATGCATATTTTTAAAAGATACTTGAAATAATTATATATTAAGCTTAAATAAATTATCTATCAAATGAAGAGACAGTTGTTAGCACGTAATTCATAATTTTATTTAATTGACAGTAGTTAAAGTTAAGATTCATATCCATGTTCTTTCTTTCTCTTTTTAGATTGTAATGTTATTTTATATTTTATTTTGATTTATAGACTCAAGATACTTGTTTGACAAGTTACTATAAAGTTTCTCAATTTTAAATGTCATATTTTTAATACAATGGTATTTGTTTATGTACATTATTTTTCCTTCTATATTGTAATATCTATTACATCGTCTCGGTCGTCCGTATTAAATACAGATGGTTGATCAATGACGATACACTGACAACAAGGTATTGAAAATTAAATTTATATTATTTTGCAGAATGATAAAGTAAATTGAATACTATCAATTCGCGAGAATGTTATGTTGACACTTTGAGGCAACTCTTAGTTTTATATATGCTTACAATATTGACAGACAATGTCTTAGATGCATAGTTCTAATTGGTTGATATGCTTTCTATAATTGGACTATGGTGGTATGTAAGAATAGATAGATATATCATACAAGTTTCATGAGTAAACAATATGTAAGTTTTATTACTGATTGATTAAATTTATGATTTTATATTTCTATTGCATTTTTGTTCGTGAATCTACTCTTGAATGTTTTGTTAATTTGTTACCTTTTGACTTTTATAATTTCATCTATTTATCGACTCAAAATTTTCGATATTTATTTATTTAGTTAACTTCTTTATTGATATGAAGAGTCTTCTTTTTTGAGGTTTATCTTTATGCAATTACAAACATATGATTGTACGAAAGCTTGTCTTGTCAGTGTAGATTTGCTACTCTAAGAAGAGTTGTAACTTTTCTCAAGTCGACATTTTAGTTCACATTAATAGACAAGTCATCTAAAAAGTTTCATCTCTAAGTGAAATATCAATATTTTAACTTCAAGAACGTTGATGAAATATGATGATATTTGATTATCTTGAAATTCATATTTTCACTTAGATTTTAAGTACATGACTAATAATTAATTAATTAATTCAAGTATTATAATATTACTTAGAAATACAAATATTCTTTTATTCACATTAAAATTATACTAATTCATGTTAATAACTGTTGTAAGAGTTGGTATCATATTCAGCATTTTCAAAGGCTTGTACTTTAGTTTTTAATTTTTTTGATTGCTCGAGAAATATTTAGATAATTTTATATGATTATTCAAAATTATATATTAAATAACTTAGGATACACGTGTATAGCACGTGTCTGTAAACTAGTAGAGCGAATAAAAACCAGTGAAACTAGAGTGAATAAATCAAGTGAAATTAGAGCGAATAAATATAAGTGATACAAGAGTAAATGAATATAAGTGAAATTGGAGAGTGAATGAATACAAGCTTCGGGGAGTTTTATAAAAGCAAAAATAAAATCCATAATGAAGAATCTAAAAAGGCAACTAAAAAGATAAAAGAGGAAAAAAATGAATAGTCCCCTATATTTTTTATTATTTGTATCTTTGTATGTGATTGTCGTTCAAATTCACTCCCAATATCAGGTAGTTTAAATGATGAATGCAAATATAGAACCCAAGAAAGAGTTGGGTCGAATCCCATAGAAATTACTCGAAGCCCGGACTATCTAGTACTCAACAGTAAAGTACTGCAAGATTATAATCTATTCGGATTGAGAGTAATGATAATTAACTATGACTACAGATTGTAATAAGCTATGGTTGTAAGCAATTAAAGATAATTTTAGGAAAGTGACCCTAATTTTGGGTCGATCCCCTTAAATCACCCAATATGAAAGAATTGAGAGTGGGTTAAGGCTGAACATGCAAGAAATTTACTTAGTCAATCCATTGGTATCTTTCAATAGCACCATAGGTGTCAATCTACTTTAATTTTGTCCAATTGAAGAGAACTCCTTTCTACCCAATTGCTTGTTTTGCCAATTTAAAATTCAACTTATGTATAGGAGAACCCATTAAATAAGGATTATGCCTTGAACCATTGTTGATTGATGCTAATCCAATCTAAATTTACTCTTTCAAGCTTCATAAAGGTAATTGGGTAGGATTGGACATCACCAATCACAAATTACAAAGCAAAAATAAATCAAATGTTCATAAGCCCAAACTCAATTTTAATAAATTAGGATCATTAGAGTTCACAACCCTAGATCTGAATTTGGTTACCCATATCTAGAAGAAGAAGAAAAGTAAAGTATTAAGACATTCTTACCAAAATTAATTGAAATCTTCAATAGATAAATGAGAATCTTCAATTACAATCTAGATTTACAATCTACTTTGAAATTAGGGCTAAAACTAGCTAAGTGCTACTTTCTACACTAAGTATGAACTGAATAATGTAAAAGCTTTCTAAAACTTATAAGAAAAATGTACTTATACTATGTCATGAACAGCGCTTTTGATTCAAACTTCAGAGTGCCAGGTGTGCAGTGATTGTCCGTCCTTTGAAGGATGGACCGTTCCTTGAACCTTCTTTTACTTTTTTGCTTCTGTCCCTTGACTTGTCATCCTTTGAAAGACGAACCTTCCTTTGGAAAGACGGTCCAGACATTGCTCTGTATTTTAGAAATCTCATTCTACTATGCTTGGGTCAAATTTTCAGTTGATGGACTGTCCTTTTAGAAGATGTTACGTTTTTCCACCCGTACTTTACAGACCATTTTGTTGGGTTTCTGGAATCTGCAGCTGGGAAGTGTGAAAGACGGTTCGTATGTTGCTTCGTCTTTTGAGAAGTTTTCTGGCCTAAACTCCTTTCTTCTTTCAAATGCTTGGGTCCCTAAAACATAGCAGAATAAAGTTAGTTTCTACTTAATTTAACTTCTAGAGACATGCAAAATGTTATGAAAAGAAGTAAAGATTTGTCGCTAATCCCCAACATATCAACACCCCTAACTTAAAATATTTTCTTGTCCTCAGCAAACCAAGAAGAGAAACTGCCTTACACCTAACTAATGTCCCGGATTCACAAATTTATGACTAGGGTGGTTGTCAACAATAGCTATCAACTCACAAAATTCAATCCAGCCACCCCCTCCATCAATCAAAACACAATTTTCTCACAACCATTTGAATTAAGCATTACTCCACTTATGACATTATCTTAACATACACAAACCCAAATTAAAGAAATGAGACATGGTAGCCATTCAAATCCACATGCTCTCACAGTTAGACCAGAAAAGTGTATTTTTCTAAAGTAATGACAACACACACATCAAGGACACGTAAGATCAAGAGAGAAGAGAAATGCACTCACTCTCACAAAGAATTTCACAAGATAAATCACAGCTGCCATATGCTTGCCCATTTACTCAAATGCCTTTCTTATTGGATATTCGAGTTGAGATCACATAAGAGGCTTTTCTAAGCTTTAATGAAGGCTAAAGGGCTGGTAGGATACAATATAGGCTTTTGTGACTCACTTACCTTCCTTGACCACTTTATGACTTTTCACAGTTTTTTCACATTTTTGATCCTTTTTTTTCATTTCATCTTTGTTTTGGCATTTTTCATACCCCAAGGTGTTTTTGTGAGCTCAACTTCATCTTTCTCTTTTTCCTCTTTTGCTTTCTTTTCTTTTTGTTCTTTTTAGCTCATTGCTCCCTCACATCTTGGGATATGCTTATACCATTTTTTTGGCCTATTTCTTTCTTCCGTTTCTTATCACCCCCAAATTACACTTTTTACTCATTTTTCATTTCTTTTCAAGTGTCAAGGAGGATGGGTTCAAGAGAAGAGTCAACTTCATAATTGGCTTTGACTTTTATAGCGATTGATCAAGAAAAAGGTCAAAAGGCTCAAAGAGGGAGACTAAGGATTCATGGATCATTTGGTAGGTCTCCTTAGGCATAAGTAACTTGTGAAGCATAAAGAATGTCTAATTTCATCTCTACAATCCATAGTCAATCCTAGATTCAGGCACAAGGAGCAAGACAAATATTAGAGTGTGAACAAATCAAGTGAACAAATAATTTTCTTCTCCACACATTGGCACATGGATATAAGAATGACGAACACACCACTCTCACTTAAGAACACATTGCCAACAAGTTATGCCCTAAATAGAGATATACAACTCAATATTAAACAACTATGATAAAAAATGTTTGAGGGGGGCATTAATTTTAAAAATCATCTTAAGTATACAAATAGCTAAATTGCCACCATCACCTATGTCAAAATAATTTATTTACCCTAAGAAGACTCAACAAAGTAGGCTGGTATCTTTAAGAATGGCGCCTAGTGATAACATCCAAAACAACTCTCCCTTTGGGGAGGTGGCAACGGCCGTTTGCAAAATAAGTACTCAACAAAGAGTCAGGGTCAAATCTTGTAAGGATTGGAAGCTAGATTCACCAAATGTTGTAATATAAGTTCCCACAAACATTCTTCATATATAAGCGTAAAGTAAATTTTTGGGGAATTGGCTTGAAATAGTATCAAATGACAATGTAAAATCAAAGCAGGGGAAAACAATTGTTGCTCGCAAGATGAGAGACTAGGGATGTGCATTTGATGGAGTATTGACTTTATAGGTATTAACTAAGATCCTTAGATTCAAATAGTGCATGGATAGCCTTGGCTTTGGGGCTAAGTTTCAATCAAAGAATGTATCTTCTTTGGATTTTCTCAAACCCCAAAGCCAAAATCTACAAAACAACCAAACAATGCGTAAGAAGGGGTTTAGAATATTTTTAGCTCTATCTCTTTAAGTGAGTTTGAATTTGGTGTAGATTATCTCTAGCTCCAACTCATAGATCAAAAACTCTAAATCCTCCTATTGGAGTCTTATCCAACTTCACTTTCCTTTCTCAAGCAAAAAACAAAGTTAGAGAGCTTAATTAATATTTGCAATCATTAATTTTCAGATTGTAACTTGAAAAAAATCAATAAATCCATGCATTATAATTAAATCTAAAATCAATTAGTCACTACCCAATCAAATCTTAACACCCATTATCCACACACACCCCTAGAAGAGGAATTAGTCGCTCATAATTAGGGAAGAAAAATTATACCAATAGAGAATTTCTCAAAACTAATCATATTAAGTAATTAAGATCACTTCTAGCTTAGAATCTGCAATGCAATGATGTTTTCTTACAAAGAAGATGAAGAAGAAAGTATAAAATTGTACTCTATCTATCACTATCTCTCCTCTTCAATATTCTCTATGATGTAATGTAATGTCTATACAAATAGGGTAAAAAATATGTAGATATTCCTTTCAGTGATCTCCAAAAAGGTATTGAAAGCTTCTCAAGTACGTGCTTGCCTTCTTGGATGATTTTTTCCTTCGGAGGAGACACGACTTACTTGCGTTGGCACCTGCATTCTGCAGATATGGACTTGCGGCATGCAGGTCCGTCAATAGGCCCAGGCAGTGTTCTTTCAAGGCCTCCTGTGTAGAACTTGTAGTCCGCAGATACCAGCTTGCAGCATATAGTTCTGGTTCCAACAACTTCCAAATCCCCTGTGTGGCACCTGCTAAACACAGGTGCGGACTTGTGGTGCACATATTCTTGTTTTTTCTCTGGTCTTTCATCTTCTTTGTTTCAACTAAATGCCTGCACAAAAGAGGAGAAAAGGTATAAAACTCTTCTAAATTGTGTTAGAATGAAGAAACAACTCATGCTTAAGAGCTAGATGAGTTGGTAAATTACCAACTCATGAAAACCCCAAACTTAACTCTTGCTTGTCCTCAGGCAAAGCATTTACTCAAAAACGGAATTGACTTAAGCTTATCACAACATAATAGCTGCACACATGACTATTAAGACATAAAATAACCCCAAAACCACAAAAAGACTCAAAAATAAAGTGCACAAATTTCAATGGGTACCCTCATAAGTACTCGACAAAGATTATCATCATTCTTTCAATCCAAATCAGGGGCATTTTCATTTCAATCAAAATCATTGACATTCAACTTTCAATGTTTTCCTAGAAGCTTACTACATAACTTGTCGCATTCATACCTCTCAATTGAGACCAAGATTTTACATTCACTCCAAGGATGTAATGCCACTCATAAAAAGAAAGAATCCCACTGACAATTATGCAATTCACACAATAGGGATTATAAGATGATCTACAAATACTGACTCTCTCAAAGACATTTAGGTGTACACACATCAAACCATAGGCTTGCCCTTCATGTAACTTGCCACTAATGTAGAGTTGCCAAGCTTGGAATCACTAAAGACTTGCAGGTCATAATGTATGCTAGGGGTAAAGGTAGGACACTATTTAGTTCAAGTGACTAGAACCTTCCTAACGCTTTTATGACACCAATCAACCATCCTACTCACAATATAGAGTCAACTCCACCTTATCTCTCCCTTTGATAATCTAAGTATTCTCAAAGAGCCTTCCTTTTAAACACCTTTGTTCTCTTCATTATGCATTCACTATACAAGAGATAACACCACTCAATTCTTCTCCTTATTTCTTTAATTAAGGGATCAATCATCTATTTTTTTACATTAAGTATTCAGTGCTACCTCACATTGAAGCTCATTCCTCTTTTTTCCTTTTATGCACTCACCCCCGTATTTAGGCTTTTGTGTACATCAACATTTTATTTTTTCACTTTCCCCCAAATCTTAGGCTTTTAGCCCCTATTTTCTTTTATCACTAGCACTTAGGGAGGACGGGTGCCAAAGTAGAGGATTCAAAAAGGATTTAAGGCTTGTAATGTGGTTTTAAAGGCTTAAGGCTCAAAAATTGGTTGACTAAGATTGATGTTAAAGGAAGGCCTTGTTTTTGGTGTAGTGACTATTCAAAAAGGGCCTAAGGTCATTTTTCAAGATCAGCTACATCTAGAATTTTGCCTTGAATCACATTCGGGGAAAGTTCTATACAATATGCATACACAAGAATGAAGTAAAAAAACTTACCACACAAGGAATCACACTTCAAGAAGTTTCAGGTATTCATGATATCAGTTAAAGGCATGCCTTTTGAAAAGCTATTCCGAGTTTTTCACATTTGATCTTGGGCATAATTATGTGTCCAAGTGCTATTTATATCTTATTTTAGTCGTGTTTGTTGAATTAATTAATTATATTCTCATGTGATTTTTAATATTTATGTGCATAAATTAACCAATCTGATTAGCCCTTGTTTGTAGGTGTAAAATGCTAAGAATGGGCTAAATATGATGATGCACAAGCTAGGAGAAACATTGAAAAGAATGGGTGGAAGATCACATGAAGATGGCATGAGAGGTGAAATGTCGGCAAGGGAAGCATGCCACGTGGAACAATCGGCGCGCTGAGAGCCGTGCCACAGCACAAGGAAGGCACGCTAGGCGTCGTGCCACGTCTTTGCTGCACGTGCGAGAAGAGAGGTCATCAAACATGCCCTGCACGATGGGCAATGTGCCACGGCAGGCGCAAGGCGCGACCAGCAGCGTGCCACGCTGGGCGATGCGCAGGCACTTCGCATAAGACCTGCCGAGAGTCATATTCCAGTGGGCATGCCCGACAGCCCCGTGCCATGGAGCTGCTACTATGCGATGGGCAGCGTGGCATGAAGGTAGTCCATGGCTAGCCAAAAATTGAATTTTTTTATTTAGTATAAATAGGACACTTAGCTCCTAAAATCATTTTATCACGAAATATTTTGAGAACACCGGAGAGGAGCGAAGGGAGAAGTGAAGAACTCTACCTAGGGTTTGTTATTTTTCATTCTCTTTTAACTACTCTTGTCTTTTAACTATTCTTATAAGTATCTTACTCTAGTTATGTTTTTAAGTATTTGTATGAACATGAGTAGCTAAAACCCTTTCTCTAGGGTTGAGGCCACATGATATGATTGTAAATGCATGAATTCTTCATTGGTTTGAGTTTTTAGTTGTTATTTTGTCTTACATTCTTTATTATTATTGTTTTTATGCTTGATCACCATGAAAACACACTCATTAAGATTAGGTAAAATCTCGAAAGAGTAACCCTAGGTTAGAACAAAAGAATGTAAGGAGCAAGTTATTATCTTTACAATAGGATTCGCGGTTAGGATAGAAATTAGACCTAATTTTCCTTGCTTGGTTAGTAAAATGGGATGATAGCTAGACACCGACTTAGAATTTTCGCATCACCGCTCGTAGATGTAGTTGTGAAGGTAAGTCAGGTTAAATGATTAGAGGTAACAAAGTCCATAATCAATGGCACAAACCCCGTAAACCACATCCACTTAGTTAAATTGCTCATGAATTAGGAGATAACATCTCCGCTCAACGATGTAGGTGTGAGACTAGTTTGTCGTGTTTAGAGGCTTGAGAGACCATGAACATCACATTTTAACTATGTGAGACAACAACTGAAGTTTTCATACTTGAACCATTATGAATTACAGCATTGCATGATTATCAGGCCTTAAATCTAGTTGCTTCTTGTATTGTTTCTCGATTGTTTTGTGATCACCCCTAAATTTAATTAGAATTTTATGAAATTTCTACAATCAACACTTTTGAAGGTTAAACTATCACTTGAACTTGTTAATTTGCTTAGTTAGCAGTCCTTGTGTGTTCGACATCCGACTCTTAAAAAGGGTCACTGTATTACTTGTATGACCGCATACTCTTGCGCGTGAGCTGGGGCGCAAACAACATTCGTCTTATGAAATAAGAAGTCAAATAGAGAATGTGGATATCATGACTAGGAAATGCTTTTTCCAAATTTATTTGTCCCTTTTTATCTCAAAAATCAATTTTTTTGGGTTTCCAAATTCATAACCCATTCAATCACCATTCTTTGAGTTTGGTATAGTGTCACTAGGGAGAGTGACCTTCATTCAAGGGTTCATTTGTACAAATAACTGGTTCATTTGAGTCTCTAGGTGTTTGCTAGATACCGAGTGAGAGCTCATTGTTTGGGCAAGATTGGGTACCTCCCCTTTCAACTCTTTTATTCCATCATTGATTCCATCTTTTTCAATACCCAAGTTAGCATGTCCTCAATCTTTGAATTTGTAAAGTCACTAACACTTGGTTGCATTGACACTACATCAGCCTTTGAGAAGGGATGTACGGATTTGAAATTTGGTGATTTTACCTATCCCCTTCTCTTTTGGGCTCACGATTTCTCCATCAATTGTCTCTTTCTCTCCAACCTTGGCCCTCACGAATCTCTCCAACCTTGATTTTCATCACGAGGATGCCAAGGGCTTTGATTGGCACCTTGGTACCCAGGACGAGAACCCTCAATTTGGCTCATCATATATTGGTATTCCTCATCATATCTTAGCTTGGAAACATCCTCCTTAAATGAGTTGCATCCTTGGGCCCCAATGGCATTAAGACTTTTGGTTCCGGACCCTATAACATGTTTTGCAAACAACTCTACTTGAGTCATCATCTTAGCCAATGTTTCCTCTTTTTCTTCATCTCTTCTCCGCAGTTCAGCTTTCATTTGGTTGGAAGACACACTTGGGGACACCTCTTGATCTTGGCATATTTATGTACCCAAGTGCTTTTTTATAACATAGTTTAAGTCATGTTTGTTAATCTAATTGATTACATTCTCATGCGATTTTATATAATCAAGTGCATATACTAACCAATATGATTAGCCATTGTTTTGTAGGTGAAAAATGCTAGGAGGAGCTTGAATTGATGATGCACGAACAAGATGAAACCTTGGAGGAAGATTTCATGAAATGTGCATGAAAATATCAATGTCGCACTGCCCAGCGTGCCACGCTGGCAGACCTGCTCCACCAGCATTGTGTCACGTCTCTGCGTATGCGTGCTAGGCGTCGTCATAGGAGCATGCGCATGCGAGAGGACAAGCGAGCCAATGCCTACGCACTACTACCGTGTCATGCCTGTGCGGGTTGTGCGACCAGCGTCGTGCCACGCCAGGCGACACACATAACCTGCGCCCTTGACATGCCGAGAAGCAACATTCCAGTGGGCATGCGCGATGCGTTCGTGCCACGGAGCTGCTGCTATGCGATAGGCAATGTGGCATGGGGCTAGTCCATGTCCGACCAAATTTTGCATTTTTTCATTTAGTATAAATTAAATCCTTAGCTTCTAAAATTATTTATTACGTAAATATTTTGGGAAAGCAGAGAGGAGCGAAGGGAGAAGTGAAGAACTTTACCTAGGGTTCAAAGTTTGTCCTTCTCTTTTAATCATTCTTATAAGTACTTTACTTTAAATATATTTTTGAGTAATTATACGAACATGAGTGGCTAAAACCCTTCTTCTAGGGTTGAGGCCATATGATATGAATGTAATTGCATGAATTCATCTTTGGTTCAAGTTTCATTATTTTTTTGTCATGCATTCTTAATTATCATTGTTTTTATGCTTGATCACCATGAAAACAAAGTTGTTATGCTTTGGCAAAAGCTCGAAAGAGTAACCCTAGGTTAGAACAAAAGAATACAGGGAGTAATTTTTTGTCTTTACGATAGGATTTGCGGTTAGGATAGAAATTATACCTAATTTTCCTTGCTTGGTTAATAAAACGGGAATATAGCCAGACACCGACTTAGAATTATTACATCACCGCTCGTAGAAGTAGTTGTGAATCTAAGTTAGGTTAAATAATTAGAGGTACAAAAGTCCACAATCAAGGGCATTAACCCCGTAAACCACATCCATAGTGTTAAATTGCTCACGAATTAGGACGTCACATTCCCGCTCAACGATGTAGGTGTGAGACTAGTTTGTTATGTTTAGAGGTTCGAAAGACCATGACCACTGCATTTTAACTCTGTGAGATAACAACTGAAGTTTTAATACTTGAACCATCGTGAATTGTAACATTGCATGATTGTCAGGCCTCAACTCTAGATGCTTCTTATTATAGTTTTCCGACTATTTTGTGATCATCCCTAAATTTAATTACGATTATCCAAAATCTCTTAAATCAACACTTGCGAAAGTCAAATTAACAATTGCACTTGAATATTCGCTGAATAGTTCAGTCCCTGTGGGTTTGACATCCGGCTCTTAAAAGAGCCACTGTATTACTTGTACAACTGCCAACGCTTGCGCGTGCACTGGGGCGCAACACCTCTATTTCCCAGGTGTTCCATGCTCGGTTGGTTTTTGGCATTCGATCCAAAATTTCCTTTGCAAGTCTAAAGGTCTGATCCATGATTGAACCACCAGCTAAATTATTTGCCACTAACTTGTTAATTAAATCAAGGACCGATAAAAACTTTGGAGAAGCACCCCATCAGGCAGTATATGATTTGGGCAAATGGCCATTTTCTTCTTGAATCTCAGCCACACCTCATGGATTGGTTCTCCCTGCAGTTTCTAGAAGTTTGTGGTTTCATCACACAGTTGAAGAATCCTAGAGGGTGGAAAAAATCTATCAATGAATACTTCGGTCAACTCATCCCATGAAAGGATTGATCCGGGAGGTAACTCCTCCAACTAAGCTGTGGCGTCCCCTGTAAGCGAGCAAAGAAACAACTTCAATCTAATTGACTCTTGGCTAATGTTGGTAATATTGTACGGTTGGCAAATCTCGATAAAATTTTGGAGATGGCATCCTCTCTAGCCAAACCACCGAACAACCCCTTCATTTGAATAAGATGTAACATACTGCTTGTAACATGGAACACAACATTCCCTACCGTGGGAAGTAGGAAAATAGCACCAGCTACATCATGAGCTACTGGCTCATCTTCCACATCCGTGAATCCATCCATGCTACTAGCATCACTAACGTGGTTTATGTTTCTCCTTTGTAAATCAGCAAAAATAAAAAAAGTAAAAGAAAAACACAATATAAAACAAGTGTGAATCAAAAACAACAAATGGCAATCACAAGCCAATCCCCGACAATAGCGCCATTTTTTTTATAACGTCCAAAAACACTTCTCTAATTAAGGAGGTGGGTATGGTTGTTGACAAAAATAAATTTTTCAATGAGTGTCGGGGTCGAATCCAATGAGGGGATTGGGGTTGGATTATCCAAATATGGTATATAAACTCACATAAGCAAACGTCATGCCTCAGTAAGGTAAAGCAAAAATTGGGGGAAAAGAGTAATCAAGTATCGATTTCAAATGTAAACCAAACAAGGGAAAAGTAACTTGATGCAATCAATGGGAATGACTAGGGGTGTGCATTAGATGGAGCATCGACTAGAGAGGAATTGATTAAGAGCCTTACACTTGATTAGGGTACGGATAGCCTTGGTTATAGATACACCCTGTATTTTCAACCAAAAGGATGTGTATAACTTGGGTTTTCTCAAAATCCAAAATCGTAATCACAAAACAACCAATAAGCTTGAGGAAGAGTTATACTATTTCTAGCTCTAATCCTTTAATGAAGTATGAATTTGGGTTTTGACTATCTCTAATTCCAACCTATATATCCACACTCCAATTCCTCACTATTGAATCCTTACCCAACCTTACTTCCCTCTTTCAGGCAAAAGCAAGATTAAAAAATAAAATCAATATTTGCAACCATCAGTTATTGAATTAAAATTTGAAGAAAATAATACATCCATATTTTCTAATTAATTTTAAGAACAAATAATCAACACCCACTCAAGTCTAGACACCCATCATGCACACACACCCCTAGCAAGAAATTTAGCTACTCATATTCAAAGAGAGAGAAATTATACCCATAAGAAATTTTTCTAAACTTATCATATTAAGTAAATAAATTCCATTCCAGATCAAGATTTGCAACAACGATGGTTTTCCCAATGAAGAAGAAAGCAAAAGTGTACTCTCACTATCTCTATGATGTACTCTCTATTCAATTCTCTTCTATTCTCTCTCTAATGACATGTGTATGTACAATTGGGGTAAAAATCTCTGAAATTCTTTTTTGCAAACCTCCCAAAATTTCCCTTAGAAGCTTCTAAGGTACACTTGTGCATTTCAAGATGAGATTGCCCTTCACCAGTGACGCGGCTCACTTGCGTGGCATCTGCATTTCACAGCAGGTGCCCTTCTATAGCTCGCAGATCTTCTCTCAGGCTTAACCAATGACCCTCTCATGCTGTCTATGTTAGTATTTGAGGTCCGCAGATATAAATTTGGGGCTCGCATGTCTATTACCAAATCTTCCAGTGTCATCCGCTTGGCACATGCAAAATATGGTGCGCATGTCCCTTTTTCTTCCAGCAGATTATTTTCAGTTCAATTCTTTCATTTTCTTTGTCTAAGTTAAATACCGACATAAAAGAAGATAAAAAGGCATAAAACCTTCCTAAATTGTGTGAAAACAAAACAATAGCTCATACTTAAAAGCCAAATTAGTTGGTAAATTACCAACTCATCAAACCCCTAAACTTGAACTATTGTTTGTCTTCAAGCAAGGCATTCACTCACAAGTAGAATTGACTTAAGCATATCACATCATGAGAGTTGCACACAAGACCATTAAGACTCAATAAAAATCCAAAATCACACAGACTCAAAAATTAAAAAGACTCAAACAGGTGCACAAACTTCAGTTGGAACCACCAGAGGAACATGGTCCTATCACCATCATTCTTTCAATTCAAAACAGGGGAGATTTTCATTCAAATCAAGATCAATAAGCATCTCAAGTCATTGACAATCAACATTCAACGTTTGCCTAAAAGTTCACTGCACAATTTGTTGCATTCATATCTCTCAATTGAAATCACAATTTTAACATTCACTCCAAGAATGTGATGCCACTCACTAGAAGAAAGAATCCCACTCACGATCATGCAATTCACAAAAATAGGGATCAAAAAAACGTTCACTCTCTCAAAGAAATTCAAGTATGCACACATCGAAAAGCTAGCTTTCCCTTCGTGTAACTTTTCACTAATATAGAGTCGCTAAACTTGGAATCCCTAAGGACTTGTGGGTCATAATGTAAGCTAGGGGTACGGGTAGGACAACATTTAGTTCAAGTGACTAGTTCAAATGATTATTTAGTTTTTAAAGTTTAAGCTTTTTATTTCTAACTAATTAACTAACAAATATTAAATTAGTAAAATTATCAACTAAAGAGGATAAAGTTAGAAACAAGATTAAGGAGGCCTAGAGTTATGATTTTTCCAATTATTAGAATCCTTCTCGCTACGTTATCAATAATCTCGCTGATTATTCTCTACGGATCGTGAGCACTCTACTTAGCGCAATTCTCTCTCAAGCAATCACGATAATTCATTAGATGTATTCTCTCGAACTACTCTAGCTAGCAATTTCTCACCACTCACTATGATCAAGTCAAAGCTTCGTTATCTCTAATCCGGCTTTTGATCTCTCATACACCTAAGGAAACGGTGTTCAATAATAACCTAAATATGCATTCTTTCTCAAAAATACATAATAAATAGGCACAGTCAATCGATAGCCATTCAATCAACTAAAATAAACGTGTAGTTGAATAAGTAGAGAAATTTAGAGGCTAAATTATATTAACACACAATAAAAAATCATCCAACAAAAGGTTCGATCAAAACCCTAGGTAAGGAATCTATCTACTCATAATATTTTTTTAAGAACATAACTTAGAATTCCATAAGAACAAGTAAAAGAAGGGAAGAAAGTGAAACTCAAAATCGAATTTCTGTTGCTTCCGCTCCTTGCGTGTTCTTCCTCCAAAGTCGTGCGTGTTTCTTCCTCTAAAGAGTTGCGTCTCTTTTCAAATACGTTTTCTAGGGTAATCTACATGATTTCGAATGTATAGGAAATCACAGACGCTGAATAAAATACACTGGATGATTTTTTGTTGGGCTCGTCTATCCTCTCTCGCTTCGCGAGGACCATAAACGAGCCTGGCCAACTCCAGACTTTCTTTTGTTTCTTGGCTCGTCTATATGTATCGCAAAGCGAGGACCATAGACAAGTCCGACCACTTTTAATCTTCATTCTTTTGCTTCAAAACAAGTCAAAATCTCTTTCTTTTGATCATGTTCATCCAACATAATTCCTACACATATAAAACTCGAAATGAGTTTAAACACCCAAGATAATAATGTAACAACACAATTATGCACAAAATCAACCTTTCGCGCTAGGCGCTCACTTTTTTGTCTGGGTGGAAGCTGGCGGGCAGGGCTTGCTTAACCGGATACACGAAATTGGGATCTCTGTTGCATGCTAATCTTTCTATCGGGAAAGCCTTGCTTATTCAAAGGGCTAGAGCAGAGTTAGGACAGGTTTGAAGATGCGAGAGCGAAGTGAGAGGAAAACATAAATATGGCATCCAAAGTGTAGGAAAGGACACCATTAAGATAATATAGGAAACCGCTACGATCTTTCTTCGATTATGACATTATGATCGAATGCTAGCCTTTATCGGGCTTTACAGAGAGGGAAGAAAGATCACAACTCCCATGATGCGCTAACCTCATGTCAGCATTAGCAGCAGCGCCTAGGCCTATCGACTTCGAAATTGAACTCCTAGCTTCGCCCCAAAAAGGCTTCTTTCTCTCATCTATCAAAATCAGCTATGGGAACATATGATTTTCTAGAATTTTGGATTTTCCGTGTTTAACACCAACTCCTTTTAGTTTCTCTTCTTAAACCATAGGCAGGGAACTGAGTAACCTAAGGCGAATCCCCGGAGCGAGGACCGCTAACTACACTCTTTGAATCTCTTACTAAGCCTGTGTTTGAGCTCTATTCCTTTGCCTTAGCGCGTCTTGGCTAACCCCCGACCAAACCACCTTGATGAGCGCTATGGCTCGATTAGCATTAAGTGAGAAGGCACTGAAGAAAAGAAGATATATGAGACCTCCGATCAAAGAACCCATACATTTCAAAAAAAAGCAGAGAAGATCAAAGAAATGGAACCAAGAGAGAGAAGAAAAGCTTAGCGAGGAGATCAGGAATAAGGCGGAGATCGACGGCATTCCAAAGGTAAGACGACGACGAGATTCCTCTGAGAATCGGGTACAAGAACGTATTGTCGCCGCAGTTAACGGATATTCGATCGAACTGTCTTTTTTCCTTCGATCCGTGGAAAGATATACTCTGGGAGGCGATAATGTAATATAAATATATACTTTTAGCCGAATATGAGTATTCAAGTTAAACCAAAGAAAAATGAAAGTGTTACGTCTGCTTCAAATCAAATATGTTAGTTTTGACTTCGCGCAAACAAAGTTGAGATGTATATTACTTATCTAATATTATTATGGAACATGTATTTAGTTAATTATTTTAAAATTTTCACTTACAAATTTAATGACATAATAAGAACTAGAGGTCTTTAATTGAATATCAATTTTGGATTTGCCCGTAAGAGTTGAGATGTCGTTCATCTAATGTTCCCTCCTTTCATTCGGATTTGCACGTAAAAACTTAGATGTTTCATATAGTAGTTAATTTTAACACAATTGATAAGATAAAATTTGATAATTTAAGTATTTAAAAAGGCAAAATAAAACCATATTTAGAAATTTTGATATTTGTTTTTTGATCATGAAAGATTGAACATCCTAATATGTATATACATATATGTGTGTGATGGCTGATGTTTAGAGATCAGAATTAAAGAAAAAAAGAATTTTAAGGAAAGCTAAGTGGTTAGAGTTTCAGTTAAGAAGGAGACAAACTATAAGAGGATAAAGACCAGAAAAATGAATTAACTAATTGGGGAGAAGGGAAGAAAGAGATTTCAACAACATGGCCAAAGAAAAAGAAGATGAATTTCTAAATAGTACAATTTGTATGGTTTAACTTTTACAGAAGTAAAGTAAAACATGGTGAAAAAATATTGTGTTAGTGAGAAAGGAGAAGTTAGTAAAAGAAAAAGGGGGGAACCAAAGACTTATTAAAGGGTGTATTATCAACTGATCTTTTTTTTTTATATGCAGATAGTCAATTGTTTGGAACTTTATGAATTTACTTTCTAAAATCTTGGGAAAACCCTTTCGCTTTCACATTATTAGTAAGGAAAAAAAAAGGACTTTAAGAATTGAGTGATAATTCAGATTTCAAAGACATTGGGGTTGAAAAATTGAGTGATAATTCAGATTTCAAAGACAAATGGGGTTGAATGTATTTTAGAATTGCAGGATATTTATAACACGCAGCGGAAGATAAAAAATAATTTTAAATAGATTTATTTGTGTTTAAAATTTATGAAATTTGTAATTCAAAATTCTTTGATAGTGCAAAGATTCTATGCGTATCCACACCGAAATTAATTTACGTTATCAACTCTATGATCAACGAAACATGCGAAAAAAATTGAATTATAAATATTGTGTTGAATTTTTTTAAAAAATCTTAACCTATAATGAACTTAACAAGAAAATAATTTTCTTGTTAATAATATTTTCTCTCTTGATTAGGTGTAGTACTCACATTTTCAGTAAAGTAATTTTCTCATAAGAACTTTTCTCGTAATAAATTATTACCATGAAATTTTTTCTATCATCCTTTATATAGTATCATCCGTAAGCTTTTTTCCTATTTGAGCAAGATGATAGTTTACTTGGATAAAATGAAATTTTTCTCAATAAAAAGTAAAAATGCCATTATGAATGGGTTATATGTCCGCAAGTCCTTATGGACAATCCAGTTCCAATTTGAAATCGTATTCAAGTCCACAAGGGCTTTCAACATGAACAAGTCCTTGGGACTTTCCATAATTATCAATTTTTCTTACTTTTTGAAAAAAATTAATAATAATGTGTGTGTATATATATTACTTAAGAGGTATAATACAATTCCTATTTCAAATAGAAAGTTTCAATTTATTCACAATATTAATTACATTCTCTGTATTAGCAAAAAATATAATAATATTTCGTTAAGACTAATATTTTATTTATTTGACTAATTAGTCTAATTTAATTATCTAAGAATAAAATAATTATTTCATTAATAAAGATCGGAACACTCATTAATTGGGTTCAAAAACTAAGCTAGAAGTAAATTGATCATATCAATATACTAATCAAGGGTGGCTTCTAGCAACACTCACTAATGACCAGATAACATGAAGTATACAATTTAACTTTCAAGAACCTGTAGAAGAATAATAGAGTATTTTCTTTTGTCTCAATAGCTCCGGATCACCCTAAGATATGGTTTAACTATCAAATGCCAATAGGTGATCAACTATGTGTGCATTTCAAATTATAATCAACGATTGAATGATCTAAGAAATTATTTTTTCCTTCCGTTGTTCTGACCAAGATCTTAATTAGTCATTTAAATTCATGATAACATAAAGTTTAAACTCATTAGCAAGAATTGACAGATTTCATCTTGGTCATCATTAATTCTACAAGCATTTAATTATACTCAATATCTTTTCAACCATTTCCATAAGGCCATGGGTATCCGATATCAAAGTACAATAAATAACTTGTTAATTAGTATGATTATCTCAGGTCAAATGAAACTCTTGCATCACATTCTTTAAGATAACATCTCAATGACAGTTTATGGTAATTTTAACTATTAGAAATTATCTAATGAGTCTGTTCAATGATCATATCTCTGTATGCATCATCTACGTATGTGATCTAGTTAATGAGATCCACTAATCTTTATCTTATAAAGACTATCATATACATATGGATCTAATCCTATCACTAATATCCTAATTAGCAATCCTACAATCAAGAACAATTTTAAATTAAATTATAAGAGATCTGACTCTCTCATTATCATGATCTCCATCATGATGTCATGTCCCAAAACTTTATCAAGGACTTTATCATATTAATCAACAATTTGATAATAACTATGATGTATATTAGATGTCATATATTATATTAAATAATATTTATAAAAATATGTTCAAATCATCATATATGAGATTGAATTTAGACTATATCAGTTTTATCCCTAAGACTATTGTTAGGGAATATGACCAAATACAGGTAGATATGTACTTCCTTCGTTTCAAAATAAGTGTTTTTTTTAATCTTTTAATTTTGTTTTAAAATAAGTGGTGTTTTACATAATCAAGAAGACATTAATAATATTCTTTTAATTTTATCCTTATTTAAATGGACAGAGTTTTACATAACCAAGAAAATATCAAAGAGTTACATCTCTTTTAAGATATTTATTAAGGTTATGCGGATAAAGATACATCTTACTTTTTAAAAATGAGTAATTTTCTCAAAGAGTGTGCCCAAACTAAAAACATTCAATTATTTTGAAACGAAGGGAGTAATCGTTCCAACTAAGAAAATTGCATCTGATTTGATTTCCTCTTTTAATGAGGATTCAATATAATGTTGGTATGCCAAATTCATTCCTTTCTAACTGTTTGATATGATCTTTTTCAGTACAATTATTGAATCAACTGTTTAACTTGATCTGCATGTGATTGCTAGCTGCCCTACATGACAGCAACAAATATTGTTTACATCTGTCATTCACAACTCACATTTTGTACATACTTTATTATTAACACACAACTCCAATAATTAACTATTTAGATATGTTCATATATACATGCATCATCAATCATGGCGTAAGATACTGAATGACATCCGGAATGAATTAATACTGTAAGTTAGTGATTAATAAAGTAGACGAAAATTATATAAAATTAAAGTTATATCTTAACAGCAATTTAAAAAATTAAAAAAAAAACACTAGATGATATTTTTCTTATTTGTTTAAGTAATATATTAATGGACATAGTTATCTGATTAATCTGTGTCAATGAAAATAGCAAGTACCGCAAATAAGTAGGTGGGTTCGGTCAACCCACATCTAACTCATTTTTCATTCATTTTATTTCGGGTTGAAAATTGTTTTACCTCATATTTAAAATAAGCAGGTTGAATATGAATTTAGTATGAATAAGTTAGGCAGGTCAACCAAATATGGCTTCATTTTCTTTACTAATAACAGTATTAAATGAAATAGTCGAGGTGTACACAAAATGAGCTGATCACCAACCTTATTAAAAAGAAATATAATTAATCACATGACATTAACCGCGGCGCTCTATATATATATATGTACACTCTTTGTCTAAAACTCCAACATACTCAGCAAATCAAATTTCCAATTCCAATTCTAAGTTCCAACACAACAAAGATTAGCAATGGAAAATTTTAGTCCTAAATATTTAAGAAAACTGATGAAGACCCTCTTCCCAATTCTTCTTCTTCTTCTATTATTATGCACAATCTCCCAAGCACAAGGCAACTCCAATTCCAACTTCATCAAATCCAAATGCAACATCACAACATACCCTTCCCTTTGCCTAAACACCCTTCTCCCTTTTGCCTCTTCTGTCCAAACTAACCCCATCAAGCTCTGTGACACCGCCCTTGACATCACAATAGACGGGGCACAAAATGCTTCCAACATGGTATCGGAGCTTGGGAAAAATAAAGGGATTACGAAATACGAAGCAGCTGCAATTAAAGACTGCATAGGTGACTTGAAAGATGCAGTGTATGAGTTGAAAGAGACACTTGGTGCCATGGATCATCTTAATGATCCAGACAAGGATTTCCAATGGGATAATGCTAAGACTTATGCAAGTGCTGTAATAACTGATGCAAATTCTTGCTTGGATGGTTTCTATGATAGGAAAGTCAATCCTGCTGTCAAGACTAATATTAGTGGTGTCATTTCTTATGTTACTAAACTTGCTAGCAATGCTTTGGCTTTCATAAATCACCTTTATTGATATTTATGTTATAATGGATGAAATTTTATTTTGATTTGTTGGTTGAAAAGATTTTTCTTCTTGTGTTAACAAAATTTTGTAATGTCAATGTTTCCTCTCTTTAACTTTTTTCTTCCTTTTGGTGAAATAGTGGAACATTATGTACACTCCGAACTTTGATCTCTAATATATTGAGACAGAGTTAAAATTTGAATTCGTTCTAAATTAATAATTCGTATTCAATAATTTTTTAATACTCCTTCTGGCCCATTTTACTTATCACGTGTTTTATTTATCCGCCTCTTAAGAAATTATTCCCTCTATTTTAAAATAATTGATATTTTTAGCTTGAACATTTTCTTAAGAAAAATACTCATTTCAATAAAATAAGATACATTTTTACTAATTTGCCCTTAATAAATATTTTGAAAAAGATATAGTCTTTACTAGTTTCTTGGTTACGTAAAACTCCTTTTATTTAAAAAAGTCTAAAATTGGAAGAAAATTATTAATGTCTTTTTGATTATGTAAACACCACTTATATTGAAATAAAATAAAAAGATAAAAATACCACTTATTTTTGTTTTGATTATTGTACCCTTATTTATTATATTTAATCATTTAAAATGTTAATCTTTCTTCAGTAAATATTCTCTCTTTAGAATTAATTAGTCTAAGCAATCACAATATTAGAGTATGTATATATATACTCTTTATTTAGATTTTGTATGCTAATTAGTTAATATTTATTACTTTCAAGAATAATTATTGGGTATAAAACGGGAAGAATACTCAATTATGCATTGGTTTTTAAAATGACAATTATTTTGAATCATCTATAATAATAAATTCAATAGAACCTGGGTTCTGCCTACTTATATTTTATGTACTTCAACTTTTAAGGAAAAAATTTAGGGTCATTCGCATAAATGTTGTTATATTGATGTGGTCTTTAGTTTTTATTCTTTAAGTTTGTGGTCTTTAATTTTTGTCCTTCAATATTTTAAGTGAATAAAAAGTTGTCAAAAATAATCCTAACTGTAAAAATATAAAAATAAAAAAATTCACAGGGCATAATTTTGCCCAAGTTATACCTTGAGATATAAATTCTACTATTTAAATTGTGTCTATGCTTAAGATCTTTTGTCTTTTCTATACATAACTGCCTGCATCTCTTGCATTTATGCCTTATATCATGACTTATACCTTTGGGGCATGATTTTATTTTTTTTTCCATCGAATAAACTTTTTGCACTTATGTCTTATGCCATGACTTGTGTCTTTGGGGCATGATTTTATTTTTTTTCTATCAAATAAACTTTTTGTACTTATGTCTTAGACTTGTGCCTTTGGGACATGATTTTATTATTTTTTTCATCCAATTTAATGTTTTGCATTTATGCCTTATGCCATGACTTGTGCCTTTGGGGCATAATTTTTTTTCCCTATCCAATAGATTTTTTACACTTACGCCTTATAACTTTTTGCACTTATGCCTTATGCCATAACTAGTGCTTTGGGGGCATAATTTCATTTTTTTTTCATCCAATAAATTTTTTGCGCTTATACCTTAGGTCATGACTGGTGTCTTTGGGACATGATTTTATTTTATTTTCCATCCAATAAACTTTTTGCACTTATGCCTTAAGTCATGGATTGTGCATTTAGGCCATGATTTTATTTCTTTTAATCTAATAAACTTTTTGCACTTATGCCTTATGTCATGACTTGTGCTTTTGGGGCATGATTTTATTTTTTTTCATCCAATAAACTTTTTACACTTATGTCTTATGCCATGACTTGTGTCTTTGGGGCATGTTTTTGTTTAATTTTCCATCTAATTAACTTTTGCACTTATGTCTTATGCCATGACTTGTGCTTTTGGGGATAATTTAATTTTTTTTTCCATCCAATAAAAGTTTTGCACTTATACCTTATGCCATGACTTGTGCCTTTGAGACATGATTTCTTTTAATCCAATAATTTTTTTGCACTTATGCCTTATGTCATGACTTATGCTTTTGGGACATTATTTTTTTTTCATCCAATAAACTTTTTGCATTATGCCTTATGCTATAACTTGTGCCTTTGGGGCATGATTTTTTTTTCATCCAATAAACTTTTTGCATTTATGCCTTATGCCATGAGTTGTACCTTTGGGGAATAATTTTATTTTTTTCATCCAATAAACTTTTATATCACTGGAGTTGATATCACCACTCCAGTGACCATGTGCTTCAAATCAATATTCAAACTTGAACCACTGATCTCCATCTTCTAAATAAACAAATAAAAAAAAATCAAGAACTTATGTAAGTAAATAATACTAAAATTTAATAATACTAAGAAAATGATAAACATCTACCATGATAGAAAAATAGTTAGACAAAATAGAATTGAGTGATCAAATAACCTACATCATAAAAATGAAAAATATAAGCTTAGTGAAAAGCATCAACATTATACATAAAAAGAAAGAAGAGGAAAAAAAATGCACAATCATTGTAATTAAAAAATAGATTACCAAATTCGGAGAAGTTTTATCCAACTTATAACTGAATCGACATATTTTGAGAACACGACATAATTTGACAAGTCTACATATCAAACGCTTATGATTGAAAAGGTAGGAATTGAATATAAGACATGATTTCATAATATTAAAATGTTTATACAACATAATTTGAATATACGATAAAATTTCAATATTATAAAGGCTGCAAAATCACGCCTGGAAAGACATAAATTGAATATAAGACACGATTTCAAAAAATTAAAATATTTATATAATTTATGCCTTACCCGGCAAAATTACTATATACGACAAAGTTTCAATATTATTAAGGTTGAAAAGTTACGCTTGAAAAGGTAGGAATTGAATATAAGACACAATTTAAAAAATTAAAATATTAATCTAATTTATGCCTTACCTGACATAATTTGAATATACAATAAATTTTCAATATTATAAAGGTTGAAAGTCACACCTGAAAAGACATAAATTGAATATAAGGAATAGTTTCAAAAAATTAAAACATTTATTTAATTTATGGCTTGCCCGATAAAAATTCTATATACGACAAAGTTTCAATATTATAAGGTTGAAAAGTTGTGCATGAAAAGACAAAAGTTGAAATAAGGCACAATTTCAAAAAATCAACTTATTTTATCCAATTTATGCCTTACACCAGCAAAATCTGAATATACGATAAAGTTTCAATATTATTAAGATTGCAAAAGTTATGCCTGAAAAGACTAAAATTGACTATAAGGTACAATTTTAAAATACTAAAATAATTTATCTAATTTATGCCTTACTGTAAAATTTGAATATATGACAAAGTTTCAATATTATTAATATTGAAAAGTTACGTCTGGAAAGATATAAATTAAATATAAGGTACAATTTTTAAAAACTTAAATATTTATCCAATTTATGTCTTACCCGATAAAATTTCAATGTATGACAAAGTTTCAATGTGCCTATAAAACACAAAGTTGAATAAATATATAAAAATTTACACAACTTATGACTCTGCAGGCGTATTTTGTGCCTTAAGGTATACCTTAAGGCGTAATTTCAAAAACTAATGCGTAAAAATATATCTTTGACTTATAACTTAAAAAAAAAGGGTACGCCTGAAGCACTAAGATTTGACTATAGGCACAATTTCCAAAACAAAAAAGTAGACATTGAACATATTTGTGTAAAAACATTTGAACATTATGCATGAACGTCAAGAAAATAAATATGAACACCATACAAAGAATTTTAAAACTATACAGATATTATATATCCTAGGTTTGAAGCACAAAAATTATCTAAAAGATGAACTAAATCTTTTTTTATGTAAAACAGACAGAATAAAATATTTAAAGTTAACAATAAACAGATACAATAAGAAAAAAACAAATGACGGTTGATGAAGAATGAACAAAGTAAAAAGTACGAAGCAGATAGGAAAAAAGAGAAACAGATTGGAAAAATGAGAGAAGAAGATGTGAAATAAAGGGCATATAGGTCTGGAGAATAAGGGCATTTTTGTCCATAAAAAATCATTATATGCACGTGAGGAAAAAAAATTTAAAAACCGTATATATGAGGGACAAAAAGTAAAAATCAGTATATTTTAAGGGTAATTCGCGCAAAAACTTGAAAATTTTAGTTGTTGCGCCGTTGTTTGTACAAGCAAATGAATGTGACATATTATGTATTACTCCCTTCGTTCTTTTTTAATTGCTAAGTATGCTAAAAATAATTATTTTAAAATATTTTTTCGGTTCCTTTTTAGTTGCTAAGTATACTAAAAATAGTTGTTCCAAAATAATTGTTAGTATCAAAATTCAAGAAATAATTGACCAATTATTTCCAACTCTACCGTTAGTACATAAGTCACTTTAAAATGTGAAAATAATGATTATTGGATGTTTCTAAAAGGTACCTATCAATTAATAAGGTTATATTAGTCAAATTGCAATCCCTATTAATTTTTTTTAAAGGGCATGTAAATCTTATCCTGGCAAATAAAAAGAAACATATAAAGTAATTCTGTACCACTTACCTATGGATGTTAATTGATACAATTAAAAACAGATTAAAAATTGAGGGTCAAAATCGACGAATGTCTTCTATATATTTTTTTAACTAGAATCAATTCAAAATTGATGGATATGTAGTTGAAACATGGTGGGTTGATTTACAAAAATTGATGAACTTCCTCGATTAAAATTGAGGTACATCCATCACTTTTTTTTTCTTTTTACTTTTTACATTGGTGATATAAATATTTTTAAAAAAATTGAGGTACTTAGTTCATCTTAAAAATAGATGGAGTTCTTCGATTTTTCAGAAATATAGATTAACAAAAGTTAGCAACTTGAAATCAAACACAAATATTTATTATGACATAGAACAATTCTAACACTATATAATACTCTTTGATGAAATACTTTCCTTATTTTTATTTATACTCTTCAATTACAGTTTTTCATTTCAAATATTGATCTGGCCCCTCAATTTTTATAAATAAAAAAAATATGGTGTACTATCAGTTTTCTTAAAAAATATTTTTCAAATATAATTTTCACATATTTTTTTATGAAAAATAATTGACAAACGTTTGTCGTCCGTTAATTTTTTTTCCTCAGTTTTTACCCTTTTTTTAGTAGTTTGATATACCATATTCTTAGTTTGATTTGTCATTAGTAGGGGTAGGCATGGTATGATATATATCAAATACCACATTGAAATAATACCGCGGATGGATATTATGGTATTTGGTATAAATTTTTTAAATTTTTTTGATATTTGATATAGTATTTGGTATTTAACAAATAAATATAGAAATACCGAATACCACATTGAAGTTTTATAATAATAAAAATAATCCATATATATTAAAATTAATATTTAAACATATAAACTAGTTATCACGCCTCACCTTGGGAGGCACGACTGGCACCTAGTGCCACACTGGGATCTGAACTAACTTGGCTGAGCTCAGGCACCTCTGGTGCCTACCAGTGACTTAAATTCACGAAAACAAAATGCTATATCTCGGCTATAAACATAGCCTCCGGTCGACAAGGCCACCTGTAAAAGAAACCAACTAACCAACAACAAGGTAATGAAGGAATCCTATGTGAGCCGACAAGACCACCATGTTGTCTAGTTATAACAGAAATAAAAACAGGTAGCTACACTGGGCTCCACACTGTCAACATGTAAAATAAGATATACATAGGCCCCACACGACCAACAACAACCAACTAACTGACGACTGTAGTCTGCAAACCTCTAAGAATACAAATAATGATCGAGACAGGGCCCCGACCTACCCAAAAATTATGCAAATAATAGATGGTAATCTTCTACAACTTAAAAAATATGAATGAAAGGAGTTGGCCAATGTACTGACTCTGAATAGCTCCCTGGAGATCTCACAACCTATCTGTCTAAACCTGCAGGCAAGTAATGCAGCGCCCCAGAGTTGGGTATCAGTACAATATGTACCGAATATGTAAGGAAGTAAATAAGTTGAATGAAAGTTGTTAAAGACTGAAAGTAAGTAGAAGGAAGGGGCAAAAATTAACCTGGAAGTTTGCTTATTCATAACCTACATCTAGTAAAACACTACACATATATGAGCTAAGACTGTACAATCATATATTCATAAGCTATAGCTAGCAAACAAGAACCTAACCAGGCCCCCATAAGCCTGGAAGGTACAATCAACACAAAATAACCCACTCGGGCCCCTATAAGCCCTGGTGAGCACACATCAATCTATATACCCCTATCTAGGTTCCTATGACTTTACTTGTGCTACAGCCAACCTACTTGTCCCCTGGGTTTGTAACTGAACCTGCTTGGATCCTGATCTGTAGTTGTGTCTAAGTTTAGTGGACTCTTAATAACTGCACCCTGGGCACCAAGCTCGACGAGGGTCAGCGATGCCGATACGATATAAAAATAATAGTCCAGCCATAGAATGGACAGCAATATGGCCCTTGGGCCTGTGCATCGTCCCTTGGGACGACATATCACTCCTTGGAGCAACGTCATATAGCCTCTATAGGTGACGAAATAGCTAATAACCTTGGGGTGATCATGTAAGGCTCCTAGGTGAGGGCAACCCCAATCGATGTGCTATACTGAAGTCTCAATCTAGCCACTCAAAAGGCGTATCTGGCCCTTGGGCCTAACGCGAGCGCTGGTCGCCCCTAGAATAATCTGTATAGATGCTAGTAGGTACACCCCGTGTACCTGAATCTGATTAGAGCATCCTGATAGTGATCTTAATCTCTAATGGTCTAGGCCGGGTAGGGCGAGGTCTGGAGTGGCCTAACAATATTCTGAATGTCCTGCTTAGATCACTATAACTCATAAGTTTCATGATCTATGGGGTTTATTCCAATTCTTGTGAAATTCTCTATGATCTATCTATGGGTCAATTCGCTTCATGTATCAAATAATATTTTATAATCTACGGGCAGATTTTATAATTAAATTTGATTATTAATCTATATCTTCAAATTTAATTGAATTATGCCCAATTATGCATGCTTTATTAAAAGTCAATTTATAATTCTATTATGATTTTGATTTTATCAAGTCTAAATTATGATTTATGTTATGAATTCTCTTCAAGTATTCATCATAGATTTATGAATATCAAGTATATACATGTTTTACAAGTATGCATGGACTTCATGATTTATGAATTTATGACTCTTGGCCAATTCATGGGCCTTTATTCATGTCAAATCACGTATTTCAAGTATGATTTAAGTATATTATGATGTAATTGTCCATGAACTTCATGGATGATTTATGATTATGATATGAGCCTAATGTGCATGTTTTTAGGATCAGCGTCTAGCACCGAGTATTTCCGGCATTCAGGTAAGCCTGGGAAGGCTCTGCCCGCTTGAGCGAGATAGTTTGGGCATCATATAAGATCTATCATGATAGTGCCGGTTATGATGAGTCCTCCCATTGTTTCTCATGATTTATGCATTTTCATGTTACGTTATTTTGGCTCAAGTTATGTTTTTATAAAGTTTCTCTTACTATTATAATTACAAATAAATTATAAATTCTTTGAAAACCTTGATCCCTCATGCTATGTTATGATATTTACTTCACGATCATGATGTCCTATTCTTATGAATTCTTATGTGTTTTAACTGTATGTTTTACTTACCTTTCATACTCAGTACATTTCAAGTACTGACCATATACTCTATGTTGTATCATTTCATAATACAAGTCCGAGAGATCAGCCTCAGCCACACCATAGTCTTTCTTTCCTCTCATACTTGTGTTAGCCAAGATTAATGAGTCCTCATCCTTTGAGGACATTTAGTTATCTATAGTCATGTTAATTCAGTTACATATTTTCTTTTGTCAAGTGTTCGGTCTGCGTTATATGGGTATATAACTACACACAAGTGCACGTGGTCAAACACGTAGTAAAGTGTCTTAAGTAAGTCAAGTATCGATCCCACAGGGACTGGGATGAAGTGCAATCTGCTCAAGTGTACTATATTTCGATTCTAAAAAATGCAGACAACAGTGTAACCAAGAAGTTGATATTTCGATTTCTAATAATTATGCTAAGTCTAAAACAATTATCTAATGTGAGTCTGAACTATGGATGTGAGCATGCTGAGGTTAAACGAACATGTAATGAAATTAATTATCGACATAATTTGGTTAGTCTTTTCCTTCGGTTGCTAGTCAAGAACTATTGCCAAGGGATTAAAACTCTCGTATTTAACCCCACTTAAGAATCATGAACCATCCACCTACATTTCTGTGATTAAATGCAATTCATGTTCTAGCCATACAAACCCGGTTCCTAAATTGACTAATACGACTTTCAGGTATATTTCTATCCTGAAAGTAAATCAATTCTCAATTTTCCCAAACTAAGAAAAGATCATATCCTATTAATTCACAACTTTCCAATTTCTTGCTCTCTCGAGTGAAATCGGACTTTTTAGATGTACATTAACGTAGGCCACACATTAATGCAGTAAGAACAAGAATTAATAGAACAACCATGGAAGAAAAGATGAAAAACCAAAGAATCAATGATCACATTTCATTACAAGTGTTCATAACCTCAACAAGAAGATGAATTAGCCACTCATTTGTGGATTAAACATCGTTAAATGAGTGTTAAACATACAAGCAATTGAATACAAGAAGAAGGAAAGAGAGAAAAACCCTGATAATTTCGTCCCCTCAACTGCCTGTAACCCACATTCTTGCTCCACCAAGTCAGAATATTGAAAAATGAACCTAAGTGTTCTATTTATACTAGTGAGAATTTTTTCCGGAATAACAAGCAACGTGTCACGGAGTGCATCGCGGAGCACTGCCTCCGTGACACGCTACCGACGCGGACCTTCACTGGAACTGGGGGTCCAGGAAATAAGGCCCAACGTGGCACGACGTGCAATGTGGAGCCATGCCACCATGCCACGGACCCATCGCGGACCCTCTCTGGAAATTGGGCGAAAATTCCCTATCCAGGCAGAAGGCCTTCGCGATGGCAGCGTGACACGGCTCCATCGCGGAGCCCCTTTATTTGATGCTTTCCACTGCCTTGTCCCTTGCTCACGTCCGAGTCCAACCCCGATATCTTCCAACATGCATTTAAGCTTCCCAAAATTACATTTTACCTGCAAAACAATGCTAATCATGTTGGTTAGTATAAATTCACATTTTATTACCAATTACATGAGAATGTATACACATTGATAGATAAACAAGGCTAAAATTCCACATTTGAGTATCACTTGAGCATATAAATTTGCCCAAGATCACTTACCCCACACTTAAATCCTTGTTCGTCCTCGAACAACAATCCTACACCTCATGCAATTTACATCCCAACCTCGCTACTTTGGTTCGACAATTTAGGCTACGGTCATACCGATTATTCAATACAGCAAATCATCAAGAAAACATGCATGGTCCTATCAATGCAATGACCTTAAATACATCACGACCTCCTAGACTTAAGAATCGACTCTCGATATTGGCAAACTCATGCAAATCAGCTGATCAAGATATCCGACATGAAAATTAATCTCTCATCAAGCATGTGCCCTCACAACACAAGAGAGTCTTCCCCTTTTTGCTCATAAGAACTCACAAAATTTCAGGCAGGGGCATGTAAACACAATTTCGCTCTCTCTCCCAAAAGAATTCACATGCATCATGTCATGACCCATAAGCTTGCCCTTAGTGTATTACTCCACTAATATAAAGAAGTGCGATGTAAGATCACGTAGGACTTTAACTGGTTGTAATGGAAGCTACGGAACTAGTAAATATTGGGTTAGCCAATAATATCCACTAGCATTCTTAAGCGCCTTTTCAACACATCCCATCAACTCATGAACATTGTTTCTTTTTTTCCTTTTTCATCCTCCCATTCTTGTCGTTTTTCTTTAGTTTAGCCCATCTTATTAAGCACACTTGACACAACAACAAAGATTATTCATGCACCTTCATTATAGTTTATTTATAACAAGTGCACCTTCAACCTTTTCTTTTCTTCCAGCACTCGGCTTTTCTTTTCTTTTCACTATTCTCACTCTTTGACACTTTGGGAAAATGATTTTCTCTTCTTAAGCGCTTAGAGTTTTGTATAGACTTTACGGCTAATGAAAAGAAAGGATTAAGCTCGGTTTACACTTTTCGACAAAAGAAAAAATAATAGGCTAAAGGCTCAACGGGTTGACTAGGGTATACAATCAAGGTGGGTACGACAATTAAAAATAGAAACTTTTGGTTATAACAAAGAAATGCCTACATCCTTTCCTACAATACACCTCCTTCATTTCGTTTTGTACACACACCAGGTAAGTTCTAGACACTTCACAATAGCACGGAATAACAAAACCTCACTTCACACTTATTGTACATGCTCAATTCAAGATGTATTCACAGACTCTTCAATCAGCTAATTACAGGAATTCAAACATTAAGCCTCAATCACACTGAATCGAACTCTATGGCCTAGGTATCTCAACATATTTACAAAGTTGCATGCTTTCATACGAATCACCTTTGCATTTTAAATATCATGTACAACACGCAACCATAATTTCGCAACCATAAAGTAACTCCAGGTTTTCGGATGCAACCCACAAAAGAAAACAACTGAAAAATAATTGAAAAAAACTACTCCTAACGACTACATTTCCCTTAAGACGGTCGTCATCCATCCATCATAGAGAACGGTCACTAACTATGACTTCGGTTCAATGGGACCATTCTCGGTAAAAGAACCGAAAACAAACACCGAGAAACCCAAGAATTGAAAAAAATATTCCAAAAATATCGATCATTTCGATAACAAAAATATGTACAAAACCAGCTAGCAACATTCAGCAACACACGTCAATTTCACATAAATTTACAATACAGAACAACAACTTAACAATTCACAAATCACAGGGAACAACAAAATTTCACAGGCACGACAACAGATTAGGATATACATACATAACAACACAGCCCAACACCTAACTACTCCCACCCCACATTTAGCTCGAACACTGTCCCCAGTGTTCACAAAAATTAAAATAGCACAAAAATCGGGTGGTGGAACTCCCTGATCAATCAAAGTACTCCACTTCTTTGTCAGGTGCTGCTGCTTCATCTCCCATGTCTGAATCACCCCCGTCGTCATCATCGGACTCCACATCGGAGTTCTCCCAACGTGTGTCCTCATCTGTGGGGACATCATCATCCGTGGGCTCTACAAATGCTGGCCCCACTCGGCATAGAGCCCTGGCGTTCTCACCGAAGGGGTAGTCTAGCTCGAGCTGCCATAACTCCTCCTCTGTCGCCGGCCTCCCGCCTATCCTCAGCTGGAGCATCTGCATCCCATACATGCGAGCCATATACTGATCATCACGAGCATGTCGCTCACCAAGTGTAAGCACTGGCCTGTGGGTGGTGTCGGGTGCCTTAGTTTTAGTAACATCTAAGGCCCGCCGCTCCATCTGCGGGATATAATCAAGGGCCTCTTCCTCAACATCTAGGCCCCTGAGGAAGGTGGTGAGTAGTCCACCAAAGCCGTACCTGTGCCCCTGATGCAACCGGGCTCTCTTCATGGCGGAGATAATCACCGCCCCCACGTTGATCTCCAGCCCTTTCATCAGGGCGTACACCAGGCATACACGATCCAGGGTTACATCTGTCATATGTACCCCCGGGATTAGGCAGGAACAGACGATCTTTAGCCATATTTTGGCTTCCCTGTTCATCTGTGAATAGGGAAAAGTCTGATGGTAGCCCCTCTCTTTGTGTCTGCTCCACCTAGCTGTCGATCGGGTCCCACACAATGTGCGTCTGATGTCCGCATACGGTGGAGTGATGTTCAACTGTCGAAGCACGTGGGTGTCTGTGTCCCGCGCCCCTATTATATCATTGAGGTGGTGGGGCTCAAATGTGACTATTTGCCCTCTGATTTTTATGGTGTGACTTCTTAGGGTCGGGTTCCAATTGACATAGAATTCCCAAATTAGGTGCAAGTTACATTCCTTGGGCTCTTCAAAGATGAAGTTGAGCCCAGCTGCCTCGATCCGGTGGACAATCCTAGGGAACTCCTGTGCCAATGGTTCCCGTGCGATATGTTCCTCGGGGAAGTACTTGTTTTCTTTGTACTTTGCGTACCACTTCTTCCCCTCATCTGTCACCCATCTGGTTCCGTATTGGCGGCGTTGGCCGCGTGGAACCGCTGGTGCTGCTGGGACTGCTGTGCCCAGTCTTATTCGCTTTCTTCCGGTGCCAGATGTTGATGCGCCTTTCCCTTTTGCTTGCCTGCTTGCCATTTTACCTGTCAACCCAAGTAGACAAGATCAATGTTAAGCCAATGGATATTAACTTCGACTAAGGTCGGGTTAAGCTAGGCTACCCCACACTTAGTCCTTAGCTACAGTTAGAACATACCGGCAAGATCATCTTTATTTACACAAATAAACAACCAACTATACAAACATGCTTAGTGCATACGAAGAATTTGACGGTATATATTCTATGTACTACTCAGACTTCGTACAACTAACAACAATCATTACCATCGATAACCTTTTAATCCATCGCACTTAGCAAGGAAAAAAACAAAGAAACGAAAACAACAAGAATTATCTACATGAACCTATACAACTCACCCAATTCTTGCAAATTTCAATATTCCCCTAACCCGAGAATCCGTTGGTCTTTTAGCATAATAACAACTAGCACATCGACTCATCTCACTCAACATGTACAACCCATCATGAATTTCACTAGTTCACTACATTTTTCAACTTCAAATTCAAAGACAAGCCCTAGCTATGATTGTATCAACAAAAATTCGATTAAATTATGCAATTAACGAGTTCAAGCGATCACAATGATACTCCGAACATCCATCAACAACAATTCAATTGAATTTATGCTTAACTTTTACTTAGGGCAAGTTTAGCTCACATCATATGCTCAATATCGAATAAAATTGACAAGAAATGAGATGGAATTTAGGAACATACCTTAACTTTGAAGAATTGAAGAAAACTCAATGAAATCCCTGGCCTATTCCGTGTCACGTTGAAGGGGGAGGGGTTTTAGGGAGTTTGGTCGCGAAGTGTGTGAGAAATAAGGAAAATTGAGAGGGATTCGGGGTTTAAAAGTGGAAAAATTGCGCGGGTCACCCGGCGACCCGGTGTGACTCGTCGCGATATACACAACAACGTGTCACGGAGTGCATCACGGAGCACTGCCTCCGTGACATGGAGCTATCGCGAGGGTGTTCTGAATTTTTTTTTTTAAATTCCGGATTTATACCTCAACGTGTCACGGAGGGTAACGCGGAGGCCCTCCTCCGTGACACAGAGCTATCGCCCTAGCTCATTGTTTTGCCACTTTTTCTTGATTTTCATACCTCGAATTTTCCTTTGCGATTCCTTGTATATTTTCCCTCCGTTCGACCTAAAATTCTTTCTACTACAAGAAATTGGTTAGAATTATAGGTTTCACTCAAAATAAAAATAAAAATAAAAACTAAAAATTTTGTTGTTAATTAAGAAAAGAAAAGAAAATGAATAAAAATAAATAAAAAAAATCTATTCACTATTTTCAAAGAAAAATTTCACGGGTTGCCGCCCGTGCAGCGCCTGGTTTTTCGTCGCGGCACGACGTATCAAGTTTCACCGCTTTTTCCTCCACCTTGAGGATATGAATCTCACCCCTAATTTCTTCTCTAATTTCCTCTTATGCTCCAGGGGTGGTGGTGAAAAATTGTAAGGACCAAGCAGTAGATGTTGCCTTTTGAACTTATTGGCCCTTAAGTAAGCAAAGTCATTTTGTCTCTCCGAGTTAGCAAATTTCAAAATATACGGGGCTTGGTCCTCCTCTAGACATTTCTCTAGAAGCTTGGAAGACTCTATTTCTATGTTTTCAACCAAACTTAATGTCAAAAAATGCTTCGAGTGTGGTCCAATAAACCTCAACTCTGAAAATGCATTGTGCTTGACCTCCTTACTTGTATACACCTTCTCAGCATCGACATCTATCTCTCCATTAATGTCAAATGGGGGATACTCTATCTCTTCTTCCATGAATGGATTTTCCATAAGTGTGAGCCCATCACGGGGACACTCAAGAGATTCTAATTGTTGGGCTTCATCCAAAAATTCACCCTTGTCTTCCTCTTGTAGTTCCTCTTGAATATCGGCTAAAATTGTCACCTGTAATTTATCACAAGCTTCAGCCTCAACAATCATCTCCGTGAGTTTGACGCTCATCCTTTCTAGAGCCTCTGCATTCTCTTCTTGCTGAATTCTCAATACTACCATCGCCTCCTTCATTGCTTCTGATTACTCCAGGAGTTGTTTCAGCATGTCTTCTATTTGAGCTTGGCGTCCCAAGTCCTCATTTTCAGCATGCCTATATTCAGCAAAAACAATAGAAGGATCATAGTAGGGGCTTGGGGGAGGGGAATATGCATTCGGACAGCCATCCCAATGGCCATCTTGACCACCACATATATTGCCCGTGTTACAGTGTTGCCACGAGTGGTGTCCTCCGCAATTCAGACAAGATTCGCTAAAATATGAGTATCCACCATTTATACCATTTGTATTCCACGATGTCATGTCAATAAGGGTATCCGAAAAAGAAAAAAATAAAATGAAAAAGAATTAAAACAAACACTAAGACCAAGTTGTCAGCACTAAGAGAAAAATATAGTAAATTTACACTTAAGAAAAATTCACCAATTGCCAGTCCCCGGCAATGGCGTCAAAAACTTGTTCGGTCTGCGTTATATGGGTATAAACTACACGCAAGTGCACGTGGTCAAACAAGTAGTAAAGTGACTTAAGTAAGCCAAGTATCGATCCCACAGGGACTGGGATGAAGTGCAATCTGCTCAAGTGTACTATATTTCGATTCTAAAAAATGCAGACAACTGTGTAACCAAGAAGTTGATATTTCGATTTCTAATAATTATGCTAAGTCTAAAACAATTATCTAATGTGAGTCTGAACTTTGGATGTGAGCATGCTGAGGTTAAACGAACATGTAATGAAATTAATTATCGACATAATTTGGTTAGTCTTTTCCTCTGGTTGCTAGTCAAGAACTATTGCCAAGGGATTAAAACTCTCGTATTTAACCCCACTCAAGAATCATGAACCATCCACCTACATTTCTGTGATTAAATGCAATTCATGTTCTAGCCATACAAACCCGGTTCCTAAATTGACTAATACGACTTTCAGGTATATTTCTATCCTAAAAGTAAATCAATTCTCAATTTTTCCAAACTAAGAAAAGATCATATCCTATTAATTCACAACTTTCTAATTTCTTGCTCTCTCGAGTGAAACCGGACTTTTTAGATGTACATTAATGTAGGCCACACATTAATGCAGTAAGAACAAGAATTAATAGAACAACCATGGAAGAAAAGATGAAAAACCAAAGAATCAATGATCACATTTCATTACAAGTGTTCATAACCTCAGCAAGAAGATGAATTAGCCACTCATTTGTGGATTAAACATCGTTAAATGAGTGTTAAACATACAAGCAATTGAATACAAGAAGAAGGAAAGAGAGAAAAACCCTGATAATTTCGTCCCCTCAACTGCCTGTAACCCACGTTCTTGCTCCACCAAGTCAGAATATTGAAAAATGAAGCTAAGTGTTCTATTTATACTAGTGGGAATTTTTCCTGGAATAACAAGCAACGTGTAACGGAGTGCATCGCGGAGCACTGCCTCCGTGACACACTACCGACGCGGACCTTCACTGGAACTGGGGGTCCAGGAAATAAGGCCCAACGTGGCACGACGTGCAATGCGGAGCCATGCCACCGTGCCACGGACCCATCGCGGACCCTCTCTGGAAATTGGGCGAAAATTCCCTATCCAGGCAGAAGGCCTTCGCGATGGCAGCGTGACACGGCTCCATCGCGGAGCCCCTTTATTTGATGCTTTCCACTGCCTTGTCCCTTGCTCACGTCCGAGTCCAACCCCGATATCTTCCAACATGCATTTAAGCTTCCCAAAATTACATTTTACCTGCAAAACAATGCTAATCATGTTGGTTAGTATAAATTCACATTTTATTACCAATTACATGAGAATGTATACACATTGATAGATAAACAAGGCTAAAATTTCACATTTGAGTATCACTTGGGCATATAAATTTGCCCAAGATCATCAAGATAGTTGGGGATGCTATCCCATCAGCTCATCAGTTATGTTAGAGGCCACTCAAACATTATGTAGAAATCAGCTTGTCATTGTTGACTCTGTTTTAGATCAATATTTATGCAGACTTCTGCTTATGTATGCTTTATTATTTATCAATATCTGCTTATAGTATGCTCTTAGTTGTTATGTTCATGCCATGGGTAAACTTGGAGCCTCTCGGGGTTCCTTGTCTCCTGTCTCTATTCCGGCCTATGTTCTGGTCGTAACAAACTTGGTATCAGGGCCAGGTTTTGAAGTATCCTAGGGTGTCTGAAAGCCACATTAAGTAGAGGCTTTTTCGTGGGTTGAAGCATGCTACACTTATGACGAAGAGGCTACGAGACGTTTAGGAAATATTCCCTTCTTTCATGATCTATGTCATGCGATAAAATATTTATCTATCCTTTTAACTCATTCTATATGCGTTTGCAGAATTATGCCTCTTTGTCGAGTTAACGGAAGAAGAAATGGAAATGGACATGAGAATGGCAATGGGGATGGGCACTAGTAGGCCCCACCAGCCCCCGTGGATCATGTGCCCCAGCAGGTTGCCCACGCAGAGTTTAGGGCAGCCATATAGATGCTAGCTCAGGCTTTCACCGCCTAGGTCAACCAGCAGGTGGTAGCGCATGTCTCTCAAAATGGGAATATGGTAGTGGCGAGTCAGAGATTTTCTAAGGATGAACCCTCCGGAGTTCCTTGGGTCAACCGTGGACGAGGATCCACATGAGTTTATTAATGAAGTTCTGAAGATCACCCAGATTATGGGGGTGACGGGGGAGGAGTGCGCAGATTTATCCTCCTATCAGTTGAAAGGGGTCGTGCACATATGGTTCAGACAATGGAAGGATAGCAGGACAGCTGGAGTAGGCCCCATTGGTTGGGATGAGTTCCATACCGCATTTCTGGATCAGTTCTTCCCTTGGGGGATGAGGGAGATTAAAGTAGCTAAATTTGTGAACCTAAGGTAGGGTAATATGACAGTCCAGGAGTATGCTTTGGAGTTCACTCTTTGTCCAAATATGCACCAGAGCTAGTGGCTGATCAGAGAGCTCGGGTGAGCAGGTTTTTGCACTGAGTAGCGGACTACCTGGTCAAGAATTGCAGGATTGCTATGCTTTATTAGGAAATTGAATTTCCTCAATTGGTTTTTGTGCGCCCAGTAGATGGAGGGGGTGCATTTGAGAGAGGGAGTCTATGAGGGCCAAGATAGAAAGTTATGGGTTTTAGAGATCTGCAAGAAGACATTGCCAACTATCTCATCAGAGGTCATTAGCTTCAGCGCCATCTTCGGCTAGTGCCTCATCTACACCGCGGGATGATCTGAGGAGCAGAGCCTCAGGTTTCAGGGGCCATAGGGACATGCAAACAGAGCGTACCTTTGCGGCCTGTAGAAAGTGTGGCAAGAATCATATAGGAGAGTGCTTGATAGGATCAGATATCTATTTTTGGTATGGTAGATCTGGCCATATGCGCTAGGAGTGTCCTTTGGCTAGATAGGGTGATAGTAGAGGCCGTGCTCAGGCTACCAGTTTAGTAGCAGCCCCAGTCCAGCAGGGTGCGTCCACCAGTGTAGGTGGTGGCCAGCACCAAAACAGGTTTTATGCCCTTGCATCCCGGCAGGAGTAGGATACTTCACTAGATGTGGTCATCGATATGTTACGAGTATTCCACTTTGATGTATATGCATTGTTAGATCCAGGGGCTACTTTATCTTTTGTGACACCTTATATTTCTAGTACTTTTGGAGTCAGTCTCGAAATCTTATCAGAACCCTTCTTGGTCTCTACTCTAGTCGGTGATTCTGTTGTAGCTCAATGGGTGTATAGAAAATGCCCTGTCATAGTCCTTCAGAAAGTCACCTCAGTAGATTTAGTAGAGCTAGACATGACAAATTTTAATGTTATCTTTGGTATGGATTGGCTACATACATGTGATGCCGCAGTAAACTATAAAACCCGTGGGGTAGAGTTCCAATTTCCGGGTGAGCCAATTCTAGAGTGGAAGGGTAGTTCAACGGTGCCTTTAGGTTTACTACAATTCCTACCTTAAGGCCAGAAAAATGATTTTTAAGGGTTACGTGTACCATCTAGTTAGGGTTAAGGATGCTACATCCGAAACCCCAACTATCCAGTCAGTTCCTATAGTGTGTGAATATTCGAAAGTGTTTCCAGATGATTTACCGGGAATTCCTCCCTAGGGGGAGATTGATTTTTGTCTTGACCTCCTTCCCCATATGAAACCTATATCTATTCCTCCTTACAGAATGACTCTAGCGGAGCTAAAAGAGTTAAAGGAGTAGTTGAAGGATCTTTTAGATAAAGGTTTCATCAGACCTACCAAATCCCTATGGGGTGTACCAGTTCTCTTTGTTCGAAAGAAGGACGATTCCCTTTGGATGTTCATTAATTACCGAAAATTGAACAAGGTCACCGTGAAGAACATGTATCCTCTCCTCAGGATTGATGATTTGTTTGTCCCAGCTTCAGGGTGCTAAGTGTTTCTCAAAGATAGACCTCAGATCCGGATACCATAAGCTTAGTATTTGGGAGAGTGACATTCTCGAAGCAGCCTTTAGGACTCAATATGATCACTATAAGTTTGTAATTATGTCTTTTGGACTAACGAATGCTCCTGAAGCTTCTTAGATCTTATGAACAGGGTGTTCAAGCCATATTTGGATATGCTCGTGATTGTATTCATTGATGATATTCTCATATACTCTTGAAGCGAGGAGGAGCATGCCACTCATTTGAAGGTGGTGCTACAGACCCTTAAGGATCTCCAATTATATGCGAAGTTTAGAAAATGTGAGTTTTGGTTAAACTCAGTGGCATTATTGGGTCATGTGGTGTCAAGTGAGGGTGTGCAGGTGGACTCTCAAAAGATAGAAGTGGTGAAGAATTGGCCTAGACCATTGAATCCTTCAGATATCAGGAGTTTCTTAGGCTTAGCTGGTTATTATCGGAGGTTCTTGAAGGGTTTTCATCCATTACAGTCTCATTGACTAAGTTGACCCAGAAGAAAGTGAAGTTTCAATGGTTAGAGGCCTGTGAGAAGAGCTTCCAAGAGTTGAAGACTCGACTCACCTCAGCACCGGTGTTGACTTTACCTAAGGGTACTGATAGGTTTGTGGTATATTGTGACGCCTCGAGGATTGGCCTTGGTTGTGTATTAATTCCGCATGGTAAGGTTATAGCCTACGCTTCCAGGAAGCTGAAGGTTCATGAAAAGAACTATCCGACTCACGAACTCGAGTTGGCGGCAGTAGTATTTACCTTTAAGATTTGGAGGCACTATTTGTACGTGGTCCATGTAGATGTGTTTACGGACCATAAAAGTCTACAGTACGTGTTTACCCAGAAGGATCTAAATCTACGTTAGAGGAGGTGGTTGGAGCTTCTTAAAGATTATAATATGAGCATCCTTTATCATCCGGGAAAGGAAAATGTGGTGGCAGACACTCTTAGTATTCTTTCTATGGAGAGTGTGTCCCATGTAGATGTGGAAAGGAAAGAGTTAGTACAGGATATGCACCGGCTTTCACGACTAGGAGTTCATCTTATTGACTCGACGGATGGTGGTGTCATGCTTAGAATGGATCAGAATCTTCCTTGGTGATCGAGGTCAAAGCTAGACAAGACGAGGATCCTATTTTGGTAAATTTAAAGGAAGTCGTTTAGAATCAGAAAGTGGAGGTCTTCTCCCAAGGAGGAGATGTTGTGCTTCAGATATCAAGGTCGTCTGTGTGTTTCGGGTGTTGATGATTTGAGAGATCAGATTTTGAACGAGGCTCATAGTTTTAGATATTCTATACATCCAGGTGCCACCAAGATGTACTGTAACCTACGGGATATCTCTTGGTGGAGTGGCATGAAGAAGGACATAGCATAGTTTGTGGCTAAGTGTCCGAATTGTCAACAGGTGAAGGTTGAGCATCAAATACCTGGAGGTGTGCTCCAAGATATTAGTATCCCTACTTGGAAGTAGTAGGAGATCAATATGGACTTCATTACAGGGTTTCCTCACACTCGTCGATAGTATGACTCTATTTGGGTCGTTGTAGACAGGTGGACTAAGGCAACTCATTTCTTACCGGTTAAAACTACCGACTCAGAGGAGGAATATGCCAAATTGTACATTCGGGAGTTGGTTCCATTTCATGTAATGCCTTTGTCCATCATATCAGATAGAGTTACTCAGTTTACCTCCCAGATTTGGAGATCGTTTCAGAAGGGACTTGGTACTCAAGTCAAGCTTAGCACAATATTTCACCCATAAATAGATGATCAAGCAGAGTAGACCATTTAGTTTCTGGAGGATATGTTGAGAGCGCGTATGATTCTTTTCAAGGGTAGTTGTGTCACGACCTGAGCGGAGGCCCGGATTGCAACACGAGAAAAGGAGCCCCGAGAGACTCCAAGTCGATCCATGGCATGAACATACATCTAACTCAATTTATAAAACTGAAGAATAAACATAATAATCTTAGCAGAAGTCTGAAATAAACATAACATCAGAATACACTATCTGAAGCTAAGTATATCCTTTTGTCTAAAAAGCCTTTATACGTGATGAACTGATGGGACAGGACCCCAACTAACTTGAATAAGTTGAAAACTAAAAATACATAGAGAAATCTAAATAAACATGGTCCTCAGATGATGAGGACTCACCAATAAGCGTAAGATGCTATCTCTGAAGAATGGCTTTGAATGGGGCTAAGTTTGAGTGCCGGGTCCTATATCATGAAATGATACAACATAGAGTATATGGTCAGTACATGAAATGTACCGAGTATGCAAGATAAGTAAAACAACTTAAATAAGTAAAATCATTTAAAGACATACATAAAGTAATTATATACAATAAGAATCTGAGAGTAGAGCTTGCCTGCATTATTTCTGAAATCATGATCTCATCATAACATAACATATATCTGAATCGATTGACTCAAAGTTTAAATCTGATAGTCACGAGTAAAATCAAACATTGAGTCAAACCTGCTTTAGAACATATATAGATGTATAAATCTCATAAATGATAATATGCATAACTGAAATCATGAGGAACAATGGGAGACTCGTCTTTTAACCGACATACCACGATAGAACTTACATGGTCGCAAATATCACATTCAAGTGGAAAGAGCCATCAAAAGCCTTACCAGAGCTAGGGACGATACCATGATATCGATATCAAGCTCGTGGACCAATCGGGGCAGGGGATAGCTCACAAGGGAGGTCCCCAAATAATATATAAGAATAAACCTACGTCGGCGCATAGTTCTGAGGCATAGGGTGATCGACCCTTAGCCTACTCGGTGCTAGACACTGCTCCCAAAAACATGCATATGCTCTCCATCATTTTTTTCAATGAAGCTTACCATCGTGAATTGACGAAGCTCAATAATCAAATACATCTCAAATATGAAATCATACATATGAGAAGTTTTAACTCAACCATACGACAAGCTGAAAGATAAGCGGGAGTCTTCGCTCCAAAACCATGTGGTAAGCTTAATTCCAGAAATCGTAAATTATACTTGAACATGTGGGCATTGCCCAATACTTTCACATGCTTGAAAATACTCAATTCACATCGAAAATATGGTTATAAATATGGGTAGCTTGAAAAAATACTTTTCATCATAATATCTCATCATAATCATACATTCATCACAAATCTCATCTTTCATGAACTTTTCATCAATGGGCTTTTTAATTCATAAAACTTGAAACGTGAGTTTAGGTGAAAATAATATAAAACTTGCCCACGAATCATAACTCAATAATAGAAACATATTTAAATCATATCCATATAGAGAAATTAGGAATTTCACGCATTGGGTTAAAACCCCATAGATTTGACGTAGGAAATTCATGATTTAGAGAGGGATTGGGCATGGGTGTGAAAGGATTCACCCATTCATAACCCTACATCTCTGATTATAGCTAATTCTTACACTTCCTTGAATGCCCAAGAAGAAATTAAAGAGAGCCTTGAAGGATTTGCCTTGATCACCTCTCTAGACTATCACTCTTGCACGCATGGATGAAAATGGCCTAAAAATGAACTTAACCCTATTAAAAGAGATCATTCATAAGTTAAAATGACGTAGGTTAGGCCTTAGGATCTTAGGAATTACGGAAAAGCCCTTACTAAATTCACAGAAAATAACTGCAAGTCAGTCCCCACGAGGGACATGACGATTCGTTCCCTCTAGCCATGACTCGTGGCATGATCCATCATGTACACCGCTTATCAAGTCATATGGGCTCGTCACGGTTGACTTCACGACTCGTTACTGGTGACCCCGACTCATGGTCACCACTCGTTTGTACACTTCCTGCTTCTTCTTCTTCCTCAATCACCACTTTCCATGACTAACCTAACGAGCCGTGGGGCCTGACGATGACTCGTGGTCTCATCCATGGGGATCCAAATTTCCAATTTTCAACTCATATCCTGAGCCTTACCAAGAGTCACATCATGACTCGTGGTCTGCTCCCACGAGTCACATCACAACCCGTTCTGTGTCCTAATGCAAAATTTTAAATTTTCTCCATTTCAACTCACGGGTCTGATCTTTGGGCTTCCGGGGTATGTCAATATCTCCCCCTTAGGAGTATTCATCCTCAAATATTTGAAAACATGTAGAAAGGCAAAGAAATGCAATTATCGTATTCAAATATTGATCATTTAAGCTGACAACTAACGAAATGACTATCTCCGATTTAAACTATATAGCTGAACTAATTCACGAATCACACGTACATCCATATAAGTAAAAGAAACTTGGGCGCATGAACTGAAAATGAAAACTAATTAGAGTTTTAGAGCAAAACTGATACCTTAAGCTGGAACTGAGCCAGTAGAGAACAAGTGCGGGTATCTAGCAATCATATCCGCTTCGGCTTCCCGCGTAGCTCCTTCAATGTGCTGATTCCTCCATAAAACTTTAACTGAAGCGAATTCCTTGTTCCTTAGCCTTCGAACCTGACGATCCAATATTTCCAACAGAACTTCTTCATAACTAAGGCTGCTGAGCTTATCGCCTACGGATCTTACTCAAAAAGAGTCAATGGGAGTAGACACATCAATAGCAGCAGACGCAGAGGAAGAAAGTCACACTATCACTGTCCACTGGGACAACTAGAGCTAGATTAGCCAAACACTTCTTTAAGAGCGACACATGAAAAACAGGATACATGGAAGCTAATTTTGAGGGCAACTCCAATTCATAAGCCACCTTGCCAACACATCTCACGATCTGGTATGGGCCGACATAGCGAGGACTAAGTTTTCCCTTCTTTACAAACCTCATCACTCCCTTCATGGGAGACACCTTCAGTTATACCCAATCATTAACTCCGAACTCAAGCTCTCTTCTTCTCACGTCGGCATAGGACTTTTGGCGACTCTGAGTTGTATTCAACCTATCCCTTATCAACTGAACCTTCCCCCTAGCCTCATGAACTGAATCTGGTCCTATCATTGCTGCTTCACCAACCTCAAACCAACCAATGGGCGATCTATATCTCCGCTCATATAAAGCCTCAAACAGTGCCATCTGAATACTGGAATTATAACTGTTATTGTATGCAAACTCGATAAGAGGAAAATGATCATCCCAACTACCTTTGAAGTCAATCACGCGTGCTCTCAACATGTCCTCGAGTGTCTGAATTTTCCACTCCACTTGACCATCTATTTGCGGGTGGAATGTTGTGCTGAGCTTAACCTGAGTACCAAGTCCCTTTTGAAACGACCTCCAAAACTAGGAGGTAAATTGGGTTCCTCTATCTGATATGATGGACAAGGGCACTCCATGAAATCGAACTAGCTCCTGAATGTATAGTTTGGCATATTCCTCCACTGAATCCATGGTTTTGACCGGTAGAAAAATGAGCGGCCTTGGTTAACCTGTCTATCACAATCCAAATGGAGTCATATTGTCGACGAGTGCGAGGCAACCCTGTGATGAAGTCCATGTTGATTTATTCCCATTTCCCAGTAGGAATACTAATATCCTAAAACACACCTCCCGGCCTCTGGTGTTCAACCTTTTCTTGCTGATAGTTTGGACACTTAGCCACAAATTCTGCGATGTGCTTCTTCATGCCATTCCACCAATAGACTTCCCGTAAGTCACAATACATCTTGGTGGGGCCTGGATGGATAGAATACCAAGATCCATGAGCCTCATGCAACATCTGACTCCTCAAATCATCCATGTCCGGAACATATAAACAACCCTGGTACCGAAGCATACTAACTCTCCCTTTGGAGAAAACCTCTACCTTCTGATTCTGGATGGCTTCCTTTAAACTTACCAAAATTGGGTCCGCATCTTGTCTAGCTTTTACATCAATCACCAATAATGATTCTGATCCGTTCTGAACAACAACACCTCCATCGAATGAATCAACCAACCTAACTCCCAACCTTGCAAGGCGATGCACATCCTTCACCAGCTCTTTCTTCCCTTCATCCACATGAGACACACGCACCATAGAGAGTCTACTAAGTGCATTTGGTACTACACTGGACTTGCTCAGACGGTAAAGCACACTCATATCGTAATCCTTAAGTAGCTCCAACCACCTCCTTTGCCGAAGATTGAGATCCTTTTGGCTAAACACATATTGTAAACTCTTATGGTCCGTAAACACATCCACGTGGATCCCGTACAAATAATGTTGTCATATCATCAAGGCGATTACCACCACGGCCAATTCAAGATCATGGGTCGGATAATTCTTCTCATGAACCTTTAGCTGTCTAGAGGCATATGCTATAACTTTTCCGTGCTACATCAATACACACCCAAGTCCGATCCTTGAAGCATCACAATACACGATGAACCCATCATTACTCTCGGGTAGGGTTAACACCACTTCTGATGTAAGTCGAGTCTTCAACTCTTGGAAGCTCTTCTCAAAAGCCTTCGACCATTGGAATTTCACCTTCTTCTGGGTCAATTTGGTTAAAGGTGCTGAAATCGATGAGAAACCTTCCACGAATCTTTAATATTAGCTAGCTAAACCCAAGAAACTTCGAATATCTAAAGGATTTATAATTCTAGGCCAATTCTTCACCGCTTCTATTTTCTGAGAGTCCACCTTTATGCCTTCACTTGATACCACATGGCCCAAAAATGACACTGAGTTCAACCAAAACTCACACTTGCTGAATTTTTCATATAGTTGGCGATCCTTGAGAGTCTGCAACACTACTCTCAAATGAGCAGCATGCTCCTCATCAGTCTGAGAGTATATCAGGATGTCATCAATAAACACAATCACGAACATATCCAAGTATGGCTTGAGCACCCTGTTCATCAAGTCCATAAAAGATGCAAGAGCATTCCTTAGTCCAAAATATATAACTACAAACTCGTAATGAACATACCACATCTTGAAGGCTTTCTTCGGGATATCGCTCTCCCGAACTCTGAACTGATGGTACACAAATATGAGATCTATCTTTGAGAAACACTTGGCACCTTGAAGCTGATCAAATAAATCATCAATCCTGGGTAGAGTATACCATTTCTTGACGGTGAACTTGTCCCATTGTCGATAGTCAATACACATACGAAGAGAACCATCTTTCTTTCGAACAAAGAGAACCGGTGCACCCTATAGGGACTTGCTCGGTCTAATGAAACCCTTATCTAATAGGTCCTTCAACTCCTTTAGCTCGACTGGAGCCATTATGTAGGAAGGAATAAATATAGACTGCGCATCGGAAAGAAGGTTAATACCAAAATCAATCTCCCGCTTGGGAGGGATCCCTAGTAGATTATCAGGAAAGACCTCTATGTACTCACATACTACAAGGACAAACTGGATAGTTGGGGTATCTGATGTCACATCCTTAACCCTAACTATATGGTACACAAAATCTTTTGAAATCATCTTTCTGGCCTTAGGTAGGAAATGAAACGACCAACAGGAATAGTGGAACTACCCCTCCACTCTAAGACTGACTCTCCCAAAAATTTGAACTTTACTACCTGGGTTCTAAATTAACTGAGGCATAACATGCAAATAGCCAATCCATGCCGAGGATAACATCAAATTTTATCATGGATAACTCTATCAAATCTGCTGAGGTGACTTTATGAAGGACTAAGACCGGGCAACCTCTAACACCTGTCTAGTTACAACTGAATCACCTACTGGAGTAGAGAGTGAGAAGGGTTATGACCAGACTACAGGACTGACTCCGAAGCTACTAGCCACATAAGGTGTCATAAAGGACAAGGTAGCCCCCGGATCTAACAAAGCATAAAAATAAAGATGAAAGACTCGCATTCCCGGAGACCTCCTACTCTTGGAAGGATGCTAATGCATAGATTCTGTTCTAGCACTGACCGCTAGCTGAACTAGTTGAAGCACCTTGCTGTGCAGGACGTGCTGCTGTAGCTGCTGAATTAGAAGCTAGGCCTCGGCCCCTATCATGGTCTTGTTTCACTGTCGGGCAATCTTTAAGCATGTGTACGGGTTTCCCACAACTGAAACAAGCACCTGAAGCTACGAAGAACTGGCTCATGTGCCCTCAACCACATCTGCGGCAAGATGGGATACTAGAATCTGCGAGTCTACTGCTCTGACCCCTCGAGGCTGATGCTCATCCCCTCCGATCATGCCTAGGACTGGACGACACACTCAATGTTGAAGATGCTGGGGTTGAAGATCTCTGGTGGGTCTGCAGTAGATGCCCACCACCTGACATCGGTTGTGAGAATCTGTGACTATCGGTCCTGGCCCTCTTGGCCTCCCTCTCTCTCATATGCGCCGCCTCCACCTATTGGGCGTACAAAACTATGCAAGGGAATCCATATACTGGTGGAGCCTAGCGGTCCTGCAATCCTTGTCCAAATAGCCGCCACTCCATGAACAAATCTGCTCACCCGCACCCTCTGATCAGCCACTAACTCTGGAGCGTACTTCAATAGGCGAGTGAACTTAAGGGCATACTCCTGCACTGGCATTCTCCCTTTCTTAAGATTCATGAACTCGGGTGCCTTCATCACCCTCATCTCACGAGGGAAGAATCGATCTAAGAACACAACATGGAACTCCTCCCAAGTGATAGGACCTGCTCTGGCGTCCCTACTATCTTTCCATTGTCGAAACTAGATGTGTGAGACCCCTTTCATCAGATATGAGGCCAACTCTATAGAATCAACCCTATTCACTCAATGACCTGGGTGATTTTCACAATATCATCAATAAACTCATGCGAGTCCTCAGCTACCTTTGACCCGAGGAACTCCGGTGGGTTCATTCTCAAGAAAGCCCTAACTTGAGTTGCTGTCGCATTATGATTTTGCGGGACATGCGCAACTGCCTGCAATTGACCTGAGCAGTCAAGGCCTGCGCGAGCATTTGAATAACTGCCCAAAACTTGACATGGGGAACCGGCTCCGGTGCATGGTGCTCCTAGGTTGGTGGGGCCTGCTGGTGCCCATTTTCATTGCCATCCTCGTGGCCTTCTCCATTCTCATTCCTTCTACCATTTACTCTTTGGGGAGCCATGATTCTGCAATTGTGAATAACACAAATTAGAAGGGTAGGGAGACATTTCATTGCACAACATAGATCATGAAAGAAGGGAACATTTCCTAAATGTCTCCAAGCCTCTTCGTCATAAGTGTGGCACGCTTCACACCCATGAAAAGACTCTACTCAGTGTGGCTTTCAGACATCCTAGGACACTTCCAACCTATTTCTCTAATACCAAGTTTGTCACGATTGGAGCGGAGGCTAGGATCGCAACACGGGACAAGGAGCCCCAAGAGACTCCAAGTCGACCCATGGCATGAATATACATCTAACTCAATTTCTAAAATTGAAGAATCAACATAATAATCTTAGCGGAAGTCTGAAATAAACATAACATCAGAATACACAATCTGAAGCTGAGTACATCCTTTTGTCTAAAAAGCCTCTAAACATGATGAGTTGATTGGAAAGGACCCCAACTAACTCGAATAAGCTGAAAACTGAAAATACATAGAGAAATCTGAATAAATATGATTCTCGGAAGATGAGGACTCACCAACAAGCGTAAGATGTTATCTTTGAAGACTAGCTATGAACGGGGCTAAGTTTGAGTGTCGGGTCCTGTATCATGAAATGATACATAATAGAGTGTGTGGTCAGTACGTTGAATGTACCGAGTATGCAAGGTAAATAAAACCTCCTAAATAAGTAAAATCATTTAAATACATACATACAATAAGAATATGAGAGTAGGGCTTGCATGCATTCTTTCTGAAATCATGATCTCATCATAACATAACATAACATTATATCTGAATCGATTGACTCACAAATAAAATATGATAGTCACGAGTAAAACTGAACATTGAGTCAAACCTGCTTTACAACATATATAGATGTATAAATCTCATAAATGATAAACATGCATGACTGAAATAATGAGGAACAATGAAAGACTCGTCTTTTGACTGACATACAACGATAGAGATTATGCGGTTCCAACTATCACACTCAAGTGGGAAGAGCCGTACAAAGCCTTGCCAGGGTTAGGGATGATACCATGATATCGATATCAAGCTCGTGGCCCAATCGGGGTAGGGGATAGCTCACAACAGAGGTCCCCAAATAATATATAAGAATAAACATACATTGGCGCGTAGTTCTGAGCATAGGGTGCTCGACCCTTAGCCTACTCGGTGCTAGACACAACTCTCAAAAGCATGCATATGCTCTCCATCATTTTTTTCGATGAAGCTTACCATTGTCAATTGACGAATCTCAATAATCAAATACATCTCAAATATGAAATCATGCATATAAAAAGCTTTAACTCAACCATACGACAAGCTGAAAAATAAGTGGGAGTCTTCTCTACAAAAACATGTGGTAAGCTTAATTCAAGAAATCATAAATCATACTAGAACATATGGGTGTTTCCCAATACTTTCACATGCTTGAAAAATACTAAATTCACATAAAAAACATGGTTATAGACATGGGTATCTTGAAAACATGCTTTTTATCATAATATCTCGTCATAATCATACATTCATCACAAATCTCATCTTTCATGAATTTTCCGTCGATGGGCCTTTTAATTCATAAAACTTGAGATGTGATTTTAGTTGAAAATAATATAAAACTTACCCTCGAATCATAACTCAATAGTATAAACATATTTAAATCATACCCATGTAGAGAAATTAGGAATTTCATGCATTGAGTTAAAACCCCATAGATTTGACATAGGAAATTCATAATTTAGAGAGGGATTGGGCATGGGTGTGAAAGGATTCACCAATTCATAACCCTACATACCTTATTATAGCTGATTCTTACACTTCCTTGAATGCCCAAGAAGAAATTAAAGAGAGCCTTGAAGGATTTTCCTTGATCACCTCTCTAGACTATCACTCTTGTATGAATGGATGAAAATGGCCTAAAAATGAACTTTACCCTCTTAAAAGACATCTTTCATAACTTAAAACGATGTAGTTTAGGCCTTAAGATCTTAGGAATTACAAAAAAGTCCTTACTATATTTGCAGAAAATAATTTCCAGTCAGTCCCCACGAGGGACATGATGACTCGTTCCCTCGGGCCATAACTCGTGGTATGATCCATTAAGTACACTGCTTATTAAGTCATCTAGGCTTGTCACGGTTGACTTCATGACTCGTTCCGGGTGACCACGGCTCATGGTCATCTCTTGTTATATATAGTGCCTGCTTCTTCTCCCCTCCTCAATCACCACTTCCCACGACTGATCTAACGAGTTGTGGGGCTTAACCATGATTGGGTCTCATCCGTAGGGATTCAAATTTCCAATTTTAAACTCATCTTCTTAGCCTCACTATGAGTCATATCTCGACTCGTGGTCTGCTCTAAGGGGACACCTCACGACCCATTCTGTGTCCTGATGCAAAATTTTAAATTTTCTCTGTTTCAACTCCCGGGTTTGATCTTTGGGCTTTCAGGGTATAACAAGTTGGGATGATCATTTGCCTTTCATTTAGTTTGCATATAACAACAGCTATCATTCCAGCATTCAAATGACTCCATTTGAGGTTCTTTATGAGTGCAGATGTAAATCGCCTATTGGCTGGTTCGAAGTCGGTGAAGTTGCATTGGTAGGACCAGATTCAGTCCATAAGGCTATGGAGAAAGTTCAAATTATAAGGTAAAGTTTGAAAATAGCTCAGAGTTGTCAAAAGTCCTATGCGAATGTGAGGAGGAGAGAACTTGAATTTGAAGTTGATGATTGGGTGTTTCTAAAGGCATCTCCCATGAACAGAGTGATGAGATGTGGAAAGAAGGGGAAGCTGAGTCCCCGTTATGTTGTCCCATACCGGATTATGAGGTGTGTTGGCAAAGTGGCCTATGAGTTGGAGTTGCCCTCAGAATTAGGTTCAGTTCATCTAGTTTTCCATGTGCCACTCTTAAAGAAGTATTTGGGTGATCCAACTCTAATTGTTCCGGTGGAGAGAGTAGATGTGAAGGATAGCCTTAGCTATGAGGAGGTTCCGGTAGATATACTTGATCGTCAGGTTCGAAAGCTAAGAAACAAAGAAATAGCCTCATTCAAGGTTTTGTGGAGGAACCATCATGTTGAGGGAGCTACATGGGAAGACGAAGCAGATATGATGGCTAAATACCCGCATCTATTCCCTTCTAGCTCAGTTTTAGCTCAAGGTATCAGTTTCCTCCTTAGTACTCTATTCAGTTTCATGTTCAGATCGTATGCCCCAGTTTGTTTCATGTCCATGTGTGTATATGTGATTAATGATTCAGTTCAGTCACGTATTTCAGTCCGGAGTCAGTCACTCCGTCAGTTTTCAGCTTTAGATGTTCAGTATTTGGTATGGCAGTTGCATTTCTCAGCTTTCAGTATGTTCATCCACACTCTAGGAAGAATGTTCTCAAGGGAGAGATATTGTAATACCCCGAAAGCCATAAGATCAGACCCAAGGATTGAGACGGAAAAAATAAAATTTTTTGCACCAGGTCACAGGACGAGTCCTCCAGTGACCCGTGCAGTACCCCATGAGTCGTTAAGTGACTCCTAAGGTAGGAAGGAGTTGGCTTATATTTTGGTTTCCTGGGCTGACCACGAGACAAGCCACGACTGGTGGTTAGAAAAATGAGTCGTTGGGTCACCCGTGGTCAGAAGATGGCATGAAGGTGAAAATGTTGGGCAGTGCTTGTCACGGTTCAATCATCACGAGTTGTCGGGTACACCACGAGTTGTGGTGTTCCTCATGGTGACCCTCAAAGGTATGAATTTTAGTGTTGGCAACAACAGGCAAGCCACGAGTCGTCCCCTCAAGCCACGAATCGTCTAGTTCCTCGTTGAGACTGGCAGTGTGTATTTTCCTGCAAAATTATTAAGGGCTTTTCTGTAATTCCTAAGTTCCTAAGGCCTAAACTATATTTTTTTAAGCTCAGTTAGGATTGTTTTAAGAGGGTTTAGTTCATTCTAAATCACTCCTCTCCATGCATGCAAGAATAGAAAGTTCCTAGGGGTGATCATATCTAAAATCCATCAATTCTCCTTCAATTTTCTTTGGGCATTCAAGGAAGAGTGTAAGATCAACTCACCTAGGTATGTGAGGCTATAAATGATAGTACCTTTCACTCTCATGCCCTAAATCCTTCTTAATTTCATGGATTTCAATTTTGGATTCAAGTTTCATGATCTATGAGATTTATTTCAATTCTTGTGAAATTCTCTATGATCTATCTATGGGTCAATTCCCTTCATGTATCAAATCATGTTTTATGACCTATGAACAGATTTTATAACTAATTTTGATTATTAATCTATAGTTTCAAATTTAATTGAATTATCCCCAATTATGCATGCTTCATGAAAAGTCATGTTATGATTCTATTATGATTTTGATCTTATCAAGTCTAAATTATGATTTATGATTTATGATTTATGTTATGAAATTTTTTTCAAGTACTCATCATAGATTTATGAATATCAAGTATATAGATGTTTTACAATTATGCATGAATTTCATGATTTATGAATTTATGACACTTGACCAACTCATGGCCCCTTATTCATGGCAAATCACGTATCTCAAGTATGATTAAGTATATTATGATGTAATTGTCCATGAACTTCATGGATGATTTATGATTATGATATGAGCCTCATGTGCATGTTTTTGGAGCAGTGTCTAGCACCGAGTAGATCTAGTATTCAGGCAAACCTTGTGGTCTCAAAACTACGTGCAACCATACATATATACATTTATTATTGGATCCCTGTGATATCACCATATTGCACATCCCTTGCCTGGCAATACTGGGACGGCTCTGCCCACTTGAGCGAGACAGTTGGGGCATTATGTAAGCTCTATCATGATGGTGTCAGTTATGATGAGTCCTTCCGTTGTTCCTTATGATTTATGCATTTTCATGTTACGTTATTTAGGCTCAAGTTATGTTCTTATAAAGTATCTCTTACGATTATGATAACAAATGAATTATGAATGCTTTGAAAACCTTGAGCCCTCATGCTATGTTAAGATATTTACTTAACAACCATGTTGTCCTATTTTTATGAACTCTTATGTATTTTAACTATCTGTTTTACTTACCTTGCATATTCAGTAAATTCCAAGAACTGACCACAAACTCTATGTTGTATCATTTCATGATACATGTCTAAGAGATAAGCCTCAGCCGAACCATTAGTCTTGCTTTCCTCTCAGACCTGTGTTAGACGGTATTGGTGAGTCCTCATCCTCGAGGACATTCAATTATCTATAGTCATGTTATTTCAGTTACAGACTTTCTTTTGTTGAGCTAGTTGGGGATGCTGTCCCATCAGCTTATCGATTATGTTAGAGATTATTCAGACATTATGTAGAAATCAGCTTGTCATTGTTGACTCTGTTTTAGATCGATATGTATGTAGACTTCCGCTTAAGTATGATTTATTATTATATCAATATCTACTTATAGCATGCTCTTAGTCGTTATATTCATGCCATGGGTCGACTTGGAGTCTCTCGTGGTTCCTTGTCCCGTGTCTCTATCCGGGCTTATGTTCAGGTAGTGACAAGAGATTTCATCACAATTGGGTCTAACCCTAGAAATTCATAAAATCATACTTTGAGACTTGAAATCATGAAATTTACTTGAGAATAGGCATGAAGGTGGAAGGATTTCCACATCCATGACCCTACATACCTAGGTAAATGATTTTCTTAACTCGGCTTGAAGACCCAAAAGGATTTGGGAAGTTGGGGGTGATGAACCCTAGTTTCTTCTTGAGAGGAAATCAAATCTAAAGATGTTTAAAGAGTGATAATTTAGGCTAAGTTCAACCCTTTAATCTGACCCTTAAGAAGCCTAAAACGATGTCATTTAAGAGTTAAAATTGTAGGAGTTTACCAAAATACCCCCGAACTGTCGAAATAAAACCTGAAACTGGCAGAACCAAAGATTAAAGGGATGGGTCCTTGGTTGATAGGACGGCCGTACTGTGGTTCGTCCAATGCCTGGTGCCATCTTTTTCTATTTCACTAAAATGCTTATAAATTTTTACTCTAAACTCTGATTGACTCTAGGTTAGATGCGTTGGAAAAAAGACTCAAAGGGATTTAATTTGATGTGTTGAATCACCCAAAAAACTTTGTAAAATGGGAGTTATGCTCATTTCAAGTTGACTCTTATAAGAACTTATATGAAAACTCAATCAATAAGAAGGCTCTCAACACAACTTTGTGCTAGAGGTTCCTTATAACCGTAATTTATATCCACTGCACTTCTCACACTTAAGAGTTGATCTTAACACGTCATTTTCATAAAATTCATCGAGCTCGGGTATTTTCATATACCTAGAATGATTTTAAACTTAGCCCGAAAGTTTGAGGCATCATAATATCTCAACTCACGACTGAAGCAACGATTTACACCATCATACCACAAACCTTTTGCTAAATTCCTCTTTTAGTTGTTAGAATAGAAGACTTTAACTTAGCCTTTTCAAATGTGACCTAACCATGGTCGGCAAATAGGCAAACGTAGGATGCGGTTCAGACAGGTCTCAAGCAAGAATCTAGCTCATGGAAACCCAAACGCCTCTGAAGCATGGACCATGGTTGAAGGACCATGGGATGCGATTGATTGGCACTTGACGACAAAAAGGCGACAATTTTTCTATCTGGGACGCGATCAAGATGTGTGTTCGGGATGTTTCGCAACTACACGCAAGTGCACGTGGTCGAACAAGTAGTAAAATGGCTAAAGTAAGCCAAGTATCGATCCCACAGGGACTGAACCAAGGTAATAATCGAATTAAGTTCTAACGAACTCTAACTCTAAAAATGCAGACAACAATTTAAAGAAGATTTTGAGAGTTGGTTTCGTAATTTATACTAATCTAAGACAAAATGATAAAGTGAGTCTGAACTATAGTAATGAGCAAGCTGAGGCTAAAACGAACATGCAAGGAAGTAATTTATCGATACAATTCGGTTAATCTTTCCTTCGGTTGCTAGTCAAGAATTATTGCCTATGGAGAGAAACTTTCATAGACCCAACTTAAGAATCATGAACATTCAACCTACATTTCTGTGATAAAAGAATTTCATGTTCTAGCCATATGAAACCGATTCCTTAATTGACTAATATGACTTTCAGATATATTTCTATTCTGAAGGTAAATCAATTCTCAATTTTCCCAAACTAAGAAGAGATCATATCCTACCAATTCACAACTTTCCAATTTCTTTCCTTTTCAAGATAAAACTGGATTTTTTAGATATACATTAACATTGGCCAGACATTAATGCAGTAAGAACAAGAATTGATAGAACAACCATGGAAGAAAAGATGAAAAACCAAAATGATCGACAATTACATTCCACTACAAATATACTTAACCTCAGCAAGAAGTGAGTTTAGCCACTCATTTGTGGATTAAACATCATCAAATGAGTATAAATCATACAAACAATTGAACTAAAGGAGAAAGAGTTAGAGAAGAACCCTAAGAATTCCGTCCCCTCAACTGCCTGTAACCCACATTCTTGCTCAACTAAGTCAGAATAATTAAAAATAAACCTAAGTGTGCTATTTATACTAGTGGGAATTTTTCCCAGAATAACAAGCAACGTGTCACGGAGTGCATCGTGGAGCACTGCCTCCGTAACACGGAGCTAACGTGGACCCTCTCTGGAGTCAGGTCCCTCAGCATTTTACTCCTCAGCGTGCCACGACATGCAACGCGGGGCTTGGCCATTGTCCCACGGCTCCGTCGCGAACCCTTACTGGAATTTGATGTTCCAGGTAAATATCCCCAACGTGCCACGGCTTGTATCGCGTGGCATTGCCTCCGTGTCACGGAGGCAATGCGTACCTTCACTGGAAATTTGCCAAAATAAATCATCCAAGGCAGAATGCCTCCGTGATGGCAGCGTGACACGGCTCCATCACGGAGCCCCTATATTTGCTGCTTTTCCTAGACCTTTTCCACTGCTCGCTTCTGAGTCCATTCCCGATTTTCACCAACATGCATCTTAGCTTCCTAAAATTATATTTTTCCTGCAAAACAACACTAATCATGTTGGTTAGTATAAATTCACATTTTAACTACAAATCACATGAGAATGTACAAATAACGATAGATAAACAAGACGAAATGAAGCAATTGAGTATCACTTGGGCATATAATTCTGCCCAAGATCACTTACCCCACACTTAAAACCTTGTTCGTCCTCAAATAATACTCTTACATCTCATGCAATTGACACCCACGCATAGCTACTTTGGCTTGACAATTCAAGCTACGGTTATACCGATTATTTGTTATAGCAAATCATCAAGAAAACATGCATAGTATAATCGCTATAATGACATTCACCATATTAAGACCTCCTAGACTCAAGAATCGACTCTCGATCTCGGCAAACTCATGCAAATTAACTGATCAAGACATCCGTCACGAAATTCAATCTCTCGTCAAGCATGTGCCCTCACAACACAAGAGAATTTCCCCCTTTTCAATAATATGATCTAAAAGCATTACACTTAGGGGTATATGAGCACAATTTCGCTCTCTCCCAAAGAATTCGCATGCATCATATCATGAACCATAGGCTTGCCTCTAGTGTATTACTCCACTAATATAAGGAAGCATGATGTAAGATCACGTAGGACTTAACGTGTTGTAATGTAAGCTAAGGAACTAGTAAATACTGGGCGAACCAATAATAGAAACTAGCTTCCTTAAGCGCTTTTCAATACATCACCATCATTATGGGCATTGTTTCTTCCTTCATCCTCCCATTCTTGAAATCTTTCTTTATTTTTTTCCCATTTCTTTAAGCACACTTGACTTAATAACAAAGATTAGTTATACATCTTTATTTTCTTTAATTTCGGCAAGTGCACCTTTGACCTTATCTTTACTTTCACCACTTCCGCTTTTCCTTTCTTTTCACATTTTCACTTCTTGACACTGTGGGAAAATTATTTTTCTTGAGCGCTTAAGAGTTTTGGATCAACTTCATGGCTAATGAAAAGAAGGGATTAAGCAAAATTTCTACCTCTTCACGAAAGAAAAAAAAAGGCTAAAGGCTCAATGGGGCTAACTAGGATGTACATTCAAGGTAGGCATGATAAGAAAAAACTTCCGGTTAAATCAAAGAAATGCCTACATCCTTTCCTACACTACACATCCTTCATTTCATTTCGCACACACACCAGGCAAGTCTAGACACTTCACAATAGCATGGAAGAATCGAAACCTCACCTCACACTCATTGCACATGCTCAACTCAAGACATATTCACAGACTCTTCAATCAGCTAATTACAAGAATTCAATATTAAGCCTCAATCACACTGAATCAAACTCTATGGCCTAGGTATCTCAACATGTTTACACATTTGCATGCTTTCATACGAATCATCTTTGCATCTCAATATCATGTACAACACGCAACACGAATTCCGAACCATGAAGTAGCGACACGTTTGGGAAACAAACAAAAGAAAGAAAATAAAAGAAAGAAAAAAAACTACTCCTATCGACTACATTTCCCTTAAGACGGTCATCATCCATCCATCATAGGGAATGGTCACTATTTACGACTTTGATTCAGTGGGACTATTCTCGGTAAAAGCACCGAAAACAAAGGTCGAGAAACCCAATCATAAAAAATTCAACAAAAAATTTTAAAAATATCGATAATTTCGATAGAAAAAAATATATATTTACACAACCAACCAACAACAACAACTCAACACAGCAGACAACAACTTAATATTAATTACAATACCGAATTACAATACAAAACATATGCACAAAATCACAGGGTCACAATTTATTCACAGGCACCACAACAAGACATGAACATAACCAATAAGAAAACAACTGGCACCTAACTACTCCCACCCTACACTTAAACCGAACACTGTCCCCAGTGTTCACAAAATTCAATATATCATAAAGGTGGGTGGTGAAACTCCCTGATCAATCAAAATATTCCACTTCTTCATCAGGTATCATTGCCTCGTCCCCCATATCTGAATCGCCCCCAATGTCCTCATCTGACTCAACATCTGAGTCATCGTGGCGTGTCTCCTCATCAGTGGGGACATCATCATCTACAGGCTCCACAAAAGCTGGCCCCACTCGACATAGAGCCCGGGCATTTTCGCCAAAGGGGTAATTTAGCTCGAGCTTCCATAGCTCATCTTCTGTTGCTGGCCTCCCGCCTATGCGCAACTGCAACATCTGCTTCCCGTATATGCGGGCCATCTATTGATCATCCTGAGCATGTCACTCAGCTAGTGTGAGAACTGGCCCGTGAGTGGTGTCGGGCACCTTGGTTTTGGTGACGTCCAAGGCACGCCTATCCATTTGCGGGATGTAGTCCAGGGCCTCTTCCTCGATATCAAGGCCCCTCAGAAACATGGTGAGCAAACCACCAAACCCGTACCTGTTCCCTTGATGCAACCGGGCCCTCTTCATGGAGGAGATGATCACCGCCCCAACATTTATCTGAAGCCCTTTCATCAGGGAATAAACCAAGCACACTCGATCCCGGGTGACATCTGTCATGTGCACCCCCGGGATCAGGCAGGAACACACAATTTTAAGCCAAATCCTAGCTTCCCTGTTTATTTGAGAGTAAGGCAATGTCTGATGGTAGCCCCTCTCCTTGTGCCTGCTCCACCGCGCTGTCGAACGAGCTCCACACAGAGTGCGTCTGATATCTGCATAAGGTGGAGTTATGTTCAGCTGCCAGAGTACATGGGCATCTATGTCCCGCGCCCCCAATATGTCATTCAGGTGATGGGTCTCAAAGGTGACAACCTGCCCCCTTATCTTGACGGTGTGACTGCGAAGTGTCAGGTTCCAGTTTGCGTAGAACTCCCGAATCAAATGGAGATTGCACTCCTTGGGCTCTTCAAAGATGAAGTTAAGCCCGACAGTGTCAATCCGGTGTACGATTCTGGGGAATTCCTGTGCAAGTGGATCCCTTGCAATGTGCTCCTCAGGGAAGTATTTAGTCTCCTTGTGTTTTGCATACCATTTCTTCCCTTCGTCAGTCACCCATCGGGTTCCGTATTGACGGCGTTGGCCGCGTGAAACCGCTGGTGCTGCTGGAACTGTTGTTCCCAGTCTAATTTTCTTTCTACCGGCGCTTGATGTAGATGCGCCCTTTCCTTTGTCTTGCCTGCTTGACATCGTTCCTGTCAAATCAAACAGACAGTCTCAATGTTATTCAAGTCAAAAATTAACTTCGACTAAGGTTGGGTTGAGTTAGGCCACCCCACACTTAATCTTTAGCCCCAATTAAAACTATTCGGCAAGACACTCATGCTTTTTCAATTTTTACTATCAACATGCCTCGTGCATTCAGATAAGTCGATGGAATAATTACTAAGTACTACTCAGACTTCTTACAATGCATAACACTATCACCATCAATTCCATTTCATCACATAGCACTTAGCCAAGAATTGTTTAAACACAACCACCTATGCAATTCACCAATTTCATTTTCCTGAAAATTCCCTTGTTTATTTAGCATATTCATCTATATTCACAACCTACTTCACCTCACTCAATATGCACAACCCAAAATTTTCACATTTCACGCACATTTAGTTTCTTCCTATTCAAATTCCAACCCTAACTACCAATTTCACAAAAATTCAATCAAACATGTATTCATAGAGTTCATATACTCACAACGATACTACGAACATCAATCAATCATACTTTAAACAAATTCAAGCTTAATTTACACTTAGGGCAAGCTTTACTCACCTCACATGCTCAAAAATTGAAAATTTAGGCAAAAATTGTGGTTAAGTTCAAGAACATACATTTAATTCGATGAACTTGAAGAAAAGTTGAAGAAACTTCGATCCTAGGTCTGTGTCACGTTGGGGGAGGGGGGATTTTAGGGAGTTTGTCGCAGAGGGGAGTGGGAAATGGGAAAAATGAGGGGATTTTGGGGTTAAAAAGAGGTTTTTTCGTGCGGGTCACCCGGTGACCCGGTGCGTCCCGATGCGAATAACATCTCAATGTGTCACGGAGGGTAACGCGGAGCACCCCCTCTGTGACACGGAGCCATCGCGCCAGCCTTCTAGAATTTGTAAAAATTTCAGAATTGGCTTCAACGTGTCACGGAGGGTAATGCGGAGGCCCTCCTCCGTGACACGGAGCCAACTCATAGGCTCACTGTAATGCCATTTTTTTTTATTTTTCTCATCTTGATTTTTTTTCCTTTGCGATTCTTTGCATTTTTGCCCTCCGTTCCACCTGAAAATCATCTCACAACAAGAAATTGGTTAGAATTCATAGGTTTCAAACACGAACACAATTTTTGTTTTTATTTTTATTTTTTTCTCTTTTTTTTTCTTTTTCTTTTTAACTAATTCTACTCATCTATTACAACAATTTCATGGGTCGCCTCCCGTGCAGCGCCTGGTTTACCATCGCGGTTCGACGTCATTAAAGCTCAATCATCCTCTAGAGTGACAAACGTCTTCTCTCGACTACCGTCTTCACCTAGTAATGCTTACACCGCTGGCCATTGACTAAGAACGTGGCACTTTGATCTTCTTGCCACAACTCCAGTTTTGGGGTGTCCTCAATCGGTGGTTCCCCACTGGATCTCAAGAATCAACAATCTGAATAATATCTGCTTGATTTAGCACGTTGATTGCTGAAAGCTCCTCATATATGGCCGGAAGCTTTGTGGCCTTGTACACATCAAATACTTCCACCTTGTCATGCGCCCGCATGGTTAGCTGCCCTGCAGCTACATCAATCAACGCTTTCCCAGGACGTCCCAAAATAAATGGGACTTCCGCATCCGACTCAAAATCCAGAACAATAAAATCTACCGGGAAGATAAGGGAGCCCACTTGCACCAACACGTCCTCCACAATGCCATCTGGTCTGGCTAAAGAACGATCCGCTAACTGCAAGATCACCGTAGTTGGTCTAGGACTGCCCAACCCCAAGTTCTTGAACACCAATGTCGGCATCAAGTTAATACTCACTCCCAAATCGCATAGTCCACGAGCTCGGATACTTTGCCCAATTGTGATTTGAATTGTAAAGCTCCCAGGGTCCTTGAGCTTTGTTGGAAACCTGTTCTGTATCCGGGAAGTGCACTCCTCCGTAAGCGCCACTGTAGCGTACTCCGTCAATCTGCTTTTGTTCGCTACAATGTCCTTGATATACTTTGCATACTTCGGCACTCCCTGCAAAACATCAACAAGAGGTAAATTAATGTGTACCTATTTAAGCACCTCCATGAACTTTTTGAAACACGCTTCCTCCTTGTGTTTCTTTAGTCTTTGAGGGAATGGGGGTGGTGGTCTTTCTGGTTCAGCTTCCTTCTTCTTCCCCCTCTCATCATTGTGTTCCCTTTCTTTCTCCACTGCTCTTGACTGCTGAGGTGGTCTTTCTGGTTCCACCTCCTTGAGTTGTAAACCACTCCTTGTGGTCATTGCACTTACTTGCTTGGGATTCGGGTCAGTGTCACTCGGTAGTCCTCCCCTTGGCCTGGTGTTTTGAGCTCCAGCTAGTTGCCCAAACTGGTACTCCAATGTTCGGTCTATTTCGCAACTACACGTAAGTGCACGTGGTCGAGCAAGTAGTAAAATGACTTAAGTAAGCCAAGTATCGATCCCATAGGGACTGAACCAAGGTAATAATCGAATTAAGTGTTAATGAACTCTAACTCTAAGAATGCAGACAACAATTTAAATAAGATTTTGAGAGTTGGTTTCCTAATTTATACTAATCTAGAAAATTTTTTTAAAGTGAGTCTAAACTATAGTAGTGAGCAAGCTGAGGCTAAAACGAACATGCAGGGAAGTAATTTATCTATACAATTCGGTTAATCTTTCATTCGGTTTCTAGTCAAGAATTATTGCCTATGGAGAGAAACTTTCATATTCTACCCAACTTAAGAATCATGAACCTTCAACCTACATTTCTGTGATAAAAGAATTTCATGATCTAGCCATACAAAATCGATTCCTTAATTGACTAATATGACTTTCAGATATATTTCTATTCTGAAGGTAAATCAATTCTCAATTTTCCCAAACTAAGAAGAGATCATATCTTAACAATTCACAACTTTCCAATTTCTTTCCTTTTCAGAATAAAATTGGATTTTTTAGATATACATTAACATTGGTCAGACATTAATGCAGTAAGAACAAGAATTGATAGAACAACCATTGAAGAAAAGATGAAAAACCAAAATGATCAACAATTACATTCCACTACAAATGTTCTTAACCTCAGCAAGAAGTGAATTTAGCCACTCATTTGTGGATTAAACATCATCAAATGAGTATAAACCATACAAACAATTAAAATAAAGGAGAAAGAGTTAGAGAAGAACCCTAAGATTATCGTCTCCTCAACTACCTATAACCCGCGTTCTTGTTCAACTAAGTCAGAATAATTAAAAATAAATCTAAGTGTGCTATTTATACTAGTGGAAATTTTTCCTGTAATAACAAGCAACGTGTCACGGAGCGCATCGCGGAGCACTGCCTCCATGACACGGTGCACACGCGGACCCTCACTGGAATTTTATGTTCCAGGTAAATATGGGCAACGTGCCACGACATGTAATGCGGGGCTTGGCCAACGTGCCACGGCACCGACGCAAACCTTCACTGGAATTTGTCCAAGTAACTCCTCCGAGGCAGACTGCCTCCGCGATGGCAGCGTGACACGGCTCCATCGCGGAGCCCCTTTGTTTGCTGCTTTTCCTTGACCTTCTCTACTGCTCGCTTCCGAGTCCATTCCCGATTTTCACCAACATGCAACTTAGCTTCCTAAAATTATATTTTTCCTGCAAAACAACACTAATCATGTTGGTTAGTATAAATTCATATTTTTACTACAAATCACATTAGAATGTACAAATAATGATAGATAAACAAGATGAAATAGAGCATTTGAGCATCACTTGGGCATATAATTCTGCCCAAAATCACTTACCCCACACTTAAAACCTTGTTCGTCCTCGAACAATAATCTCATATCTCATGCAATTGACACCCACGTATAGCTACTTTGGCTCGACAGTTCAAGCTACGGTTATACCGATTATTTAATATAGCAAATCATCAAGAAAACATGCATAGTCTCATAAACACAATGACATTCACCACATTAAGACCTCCTAGACTCAAGAATCGACTCTCGATCTCGGCAAACTCATGCAAATCAGCTGATCAAGACATCCGACACGAAATTCAACCTCTCGTCAAGCATGTGCCCTTACAACACAAGAGAATTACCCCTTTTTCAGTCATATGATTTCCAAAGCATTACATATAGGGGTATATGAACACGATTTCGCTCTCTCTCCCAAAGAATTCACATGCATCATGTCATGAACCATAGGCTTGCCTCTAGTGTATTACTTCACTAATATAAGGACGCGTGATGTAAGATCACGTAGGACTTAACGGGTTGTAATGTAAGCTAATGAACTAGTAAATACTGGAATAACCAATACTCTCATCTAGCCTCCTTAAGCACTTTTCAATACATCCCACCATCATTATGGGCATTGTTTCTTCCTTCATCCTCCCATTCTTGAAGTCTTTCTTTATTTTTGCTCCCATTTCTTTAAGCACACTCAAATTAATAACAAAGATTAGGTATACATCTTCATTTTATTTAAATTCGGCAAGTGCACCTTTGACCTTATCTTTACTTTCACCACTTCCGCTTTTCCTTTCTTTTTCACACTTTTCACTCCTTGACACTGTGGGAAAATTATTTTTTCTTGAGCGCTTAAGAGTTTTGGATCAAATTCACGGCTAATGAAAAGAATGGATTAAGCTCAGTTTCTACCTCTTCAATAAAAGAGGAAAAAAATAGGCTAAAGGCTCAATGGGCTACCTAGGATGTACATCCAAGGTAGGTATGATAAGAAAAAAAACTTTCGGTTTAATCAAAGAAATGCCTACATCCTTTCCTACAGTACACATCCTTCATTTCATTTCGTACACACACCAGGCAAGTTCTAGACACTTCACAATAGCATGGAAGAATTGAAACCTCACCTCACACTCATTGCACATGCTCAACTCAAGACTTATTCACAAACTCTTCAATCAGCTAATTACAAGAATTCAATATTAAGCCTCAATCACACCGAATCGAACTCTATGGCCTAGATATCTCAACATGTTTCACATTTACATGCTTTCATACGAATCACCTTTGTATCTTCAATATCATGTACAACAAGCAACAAGAATTCCGAACCATGAAGTAGCGACACGTTTGGGAAACGAACAAACAAAAGAAAATAAAAGAAAAGAAAAAAAACTACTCCTATCGACTACATTTCCCTTAAGACAGTCATCATCCATCCATCATAGGGAACGGTCACTATTTACGACTTCGGTTCAATGGGACTATTCTCGATAAAAGCACCAAAAACAAAGGCCGAGAAACCCAATCATAAAAAAATTCAACAAAAATTTTAAAATTTTTTAAAAATATCGATAATTTCAATAGAAAACAAAAATATTTACACAACCAAGTAACAACAACTCAACACAACACACAGTAGCTTAACATTCATTACACACCGAATTACAATACAAAACATACTCACAAAATCACAGGGTAACAATTTTTTCACAGGCACAACAACAAGACATGAACATAACAACAACAAAACAACTGGCACCTAACTACTCCCAACCCACACTTAAACCGAACACTGTCCCCAGTGTTTTTCATCAAATTCAACATAGCACAGAAGTAGGTGGTGAAACTCCATGATCAATCGAAGTATTCAACTTCTTCTTCAGGTGTTGTTGCCTCGTCCCCCATATCTGAATCGCCCCCATTGTCCTCATCTGACTCAACATCTGAGTCATCGCGGCGTGTCTCCTCATCAGTGGGGACATCATCATCAACAGGCTCCACAAAAGCTGGCCCCACTCGGCTTAGAGCCCTGGCATTTTCGCCAAAGGGGTAATCTAGCTCGAGCTGCCATAGCTCATCTTCTGTTGTTGGCCTCCCGCCTATTCGCAACTGTAGCATCTGCATCCCGTACATGTGGGCCATATACTAATCATCCCGAGCATGTCGCTCAGCTAGTGTGAGAACTGGCCCGTGAGTGGTGTCGGGTGCCTTGGTTTTAGTGACGTCCAAAGCATGCCTATCCATTTGCAGGATGTAGTCTAGGGCCTCCTCCTCGATGTCAAGGCCCCTCAGAAAAGTGGTCAGCAAACCACTGAACCCGTACCTATGCCCTTGATGCAAACGGGCTCTCTTCATGGCGGAGATGATCACCGCCCCAATATTAATCACCAGCCCTTTCATCAGGGCATAAGCCAAGCACACTCGATCCCGGGTGATATCTGTCATGTGCACCCCCGGGATCAGGCAGGAACACAGTATTTTGAGCCAAATCCTGGCTTCCCTGTTCATTTGAGAGTAAGGCAGCATCTGATGATAGCCCCTCTCCTTGTGCCTGCTCCACCATGCTGTCGACCGGGCTCCACACAGAGTGTGTCTGATATCCGCATCGGGTGGAGTTATGTTCAGCTATCGGAGTACATGGGCGTCTGTGTCCCGCGCCCCCAATATGGCATTCAGGTGATGAGGCTCAAAGGTGACAACCTGCCCCCTTATCTTGATGGTGTGACTGCGGAGTGTCGGGGTCCAGTTCGCGTAGAACTCCCAAATCAAGTGAAGATTGCACTCCTTGGCTCTTCGAAGATGAAGTTCAGCCCTGCAGCGTCAATCCGATGTACTACTATGGGGAATTCCTATGCATGTGGCTCCCTTGCAATGTGCTCCTTAGGAAAGTATTTGGTCTCCTTATGTTTGGCATACCATTTCTTCCCTTCGTCCATCACCCATCGGGTTCCGTATTGACGGCGTTGGCCGCGAGGAACCGCTGGTGCTGCTGGGACTGTCGTTCCCAGTCTAATCCTTTTTCTCCCGGCGCCTGATGTAGATGCGCCCTTTCCTTTGTCTTGCCTGCTTGACATCGTTCCTGTCAAATCAAACAGACAGTCCCAATGTTATTCAAGTCAAAAATTTGCTTCGATTAAGGTTGGGTTGGGTTAGGCCACCCCACACTTAATCTTTAGTCACAATGAAAACAATTCGGCAAGACAATCATTCTTTTCCAATTTTTTTTATCAATCAACATACCTCGTGCATTCAGATAAGTCGATGGAATAATGACTAAGTACTACTCAAACTTCGTACAACCAATCACAATTTCACCATCGATTTCATTACATCACATAACACTTAGCCCAAAATTTTTCTCAACAACAACAACCTATGCAATTCACCAATTTCATTTTCCCGAAAATTCCCTTGTTTATTTAGCATATTCATCCATATTCACAACATCATTTACATCACCCAACATGCACAACCAAATCATTTTCAAATTTTCAACCAAATTTAGTTTCTTCCTATTCAAATTCCAACCCTAGCTACCAATTTCGCAAAAATTCAATCAAACATGTATTTATCGAGTTCATATAATCATAAGAATACTACGAACATCAATCAACAATAACTTAAATGAATTCATGCTCAATTTACACTTAGGTCAAGCTTTAGTCACCTTACATGATCAAAAATTGAAATTTCGGCAAAAATTGAGGTTAAGTTCAAGAACGTACCTTTAATTCAATGAACTTGAAGAAAAGTTGAAGAAAATTTTATCCTAGGTTCGTGTCACATTGGGGGGGGGGATTTTAGGGAGTTTGTCACGGAGGGGAGTGAGAAATGGGAAAAAGTGAGGTGTTCTTGGGGTTAAAAAGAGGATTTTTCGCGCGGGTCACCCGGCGACCCGGTATGACCCGTCGCGAATAACACTTCAACGTGTCACGGAGGGTAACGCAAAGCACTCCCTCCGTGACACGGAGCCATCGCACAGGGGTTGTGGAATTTGTAAAAATTCTGAAACACCTTCAACGTGTCACGGAGGGTAATGCGGAGGCCCTCCTCCGTGACACGGAGCCATCGCGCAGGCTCACTATTTTGCCACTTTTTAATTTTTTTTCTCACCTCGATTTTTTTCCTTTGCGATCCTTTGCATTTTTGCCCTCCGTTACACCTGAAAATCATCTCACAACAAGAAATTGGTTAGAATTTATAGGTTTCAAACACGAATGAAAAAAATTTGTTTTTTATTTTTATTTTTATTTTTATTTTTATTTTTATTTTTATTTTCTTTTTCTTTTTCTTTTCTTTTTCTTTTTAACTAATTCTACTCATCTATTACAATAATTTCATGGGTTGCCTCCCGTGCAGCGCCTGGTTTACCATCGCGGCTCGACGTCATTAAAGCTCAATCATCCACTAGAGTGACAGACGTTTTCTCTCGAATAATGTCCTCACCCCAAAAATTACTTACACCGCTGCCCATTAACCAAGAACGTGGCACTTCCATCTTCTTGCCACAACTCCACTGCCCCGTGCGGCATGTCCTCAATCGGTGGTTTTCCCACTGGATCTCAAGAATCAACAATCTGAACAATATCTGCTTGATCAAGCACGTTGATTGCTGAAAGCTCCTCATATACGGCCGGAAGCTTCGTGGCCTTGTACACATCAAATACCTCCACCTTGTCATGCGCCCGCATGGTTAGCTGCCCTGCAGCTATATCAATCAAGGCTTTCCCAGTTTCCAAGAAAGGACGTCCCAAAATAAATAGGACTTCCGCATCCGGCTCAAAATCCAGCACAACAAAATCTACCGGGAAGATAAGGGAGCCCACTTGCACTAGCACGTCCTCCACAATGCCATCTGGTCTGGCCAAAGAACGATCCGCTAACTGCAAGATCACTGTAGTTGGTCTAGGACTGCCCAGCCCCAACTTCTTGAATACCGATATCGGCATCAAGTTAATGCTCGCTCCCAAATTGCATAGTCCACGAGCTCGGATACTTTGCCCAATTGTGATTTGAATTGTAAAGCTCCCAGGGTCCTTGAGCTTTGTTGGCAACCTGTTCTGTATCCGGGAAGTGCACTCCTCCGTAAGAACCACCGTAGCATACTCTATCAATCTTCTTTTGTTTGCCACGATATCCTTGATATATTTTGCATACTTCGGCACTCCCTACAAAACATCAAGAAGAGGTAAATTAATATGTACTTGTTTAAGCACCTCCATGAACTTTTTGAAACACGCTTCCTCCTTGTGTTTCTTTAATCTTTGAGGGAACGTGGGTGGTGGTCTTTCTGGTTCAGCTTCCTTCTTCTTCCCCCTGTCATTATCGTGTTCCCTTTCTTTCTCCACTTCTCCTGACTCCTGAGGTGGTCTTTATGGTTCCACCTCCCTCAGTTGTAAACCACTCCTTGTGGTCACTGCATTTACTTTCTTGGGATTCGGGTCAGTGTCACTCGGTAGTCCTCCTCTTGGCCTGGTGTTTTGAGCTCCAGCTAGTTGCCCAAACTGGTACTCCAACACCTTTGTAGCTAACTGATTATTCTTTACATCTGCCGCCAACTTCACATAGTCAGCCTGCAATTGAGCTTGGTTAGCTATCATTGTTTTAAACATTTCCTCAATGCTGGGTGGTGGTGGTGGAGGAGGTGCATTGTTGCTTCTGTATTTAGTCTGATAGTTCTGCTGCCCTCCTTGATTTCTCTGTGCACCCTGATTCGAACTCTGCCCTTGATGGCTATTACTACCCCAGGAGAAATTTGAATGATTCCTCCAATTAGAGTTGTAGTTGTTGCCATACTGTTGGTGATTATTTCTCTGTACATTACCAACAGAGTTCACTGAATCTGGATTTGCACCACAACACTCAGCTGAGTGTTCATTACTACCGCATACTTCACACCAAATCTGCAGCACTACATTAACTGGGGCTTGAGATTGATTTAAGCTCATGTTGCTGTAGTGGGTGTGGTGTTGATTTTGCAACGCAGCCATCTGTGCAGCGATAGCTGTAAAACCATCCACTTTCAAGACTCCTGCCGCTTTCCTTGTTCCTCCTCTAGAAGAGTCCACATTCCACTCTGGATTTCCCTGTGAAATACGATTTAACAAAGTATACAACTCCTCATAAGTCTTTTCCAATGCTTGTCCCCCAGCTACTGAGTCTAGCAAAATTATTGTGTGGGGTTCCAAACCCTCTATGAAAGTATGCACTAGCACATCATTGGACTGGTGATGGTGAGGACAATCCCGTAACATGGATTTGAATCTTTCCCAAGCTTGATACAAATTCTCTCCCTCTCTTTGTTTAAAACTTAGAATCTAACTTCTAAGTCTTGCTATTTTCCCGGATGGAAAGAACCGTATCAAGAATTTCCTTGCAAGATCTGGAATTAGGTGGCTCATCTTTCAACCACCTCTTTGCTTCTCCCAATAGTGAAAATGGGAACAATGTAAGCCTTACGTAATCAGATGATACTCCAGCGGGGATGTAAGTGTCACTTATCTCCAAAAAGTTTTGGAGATGTTGTTGTGGATCCTCATGAGGGAGACCTGTGAATTGCCCGCTGGTGTGCAACAATTGCACCATATTATGTTTCAGCTCAAATATCCCTCCTGGCTCGGGTTTGCGAATGCTTGATGTAACATTGTTGGCATGTGGGATTGCCACTTCGTGAACCGACCTAGCTACCATTTCCTCGGGCAATAACATTGCCCTTACAAGTGGTGGATTCTGTTGTTTCCCCAAGATTGTTTGTCTGAGCAACTGCAGCTTCTTTTCTAGAGCTTCTCTTCTTTGACGATGAAATTGTCTTTCCGGCTCTAAGTATGAGTCCACCAGCTCCCTGTCTCTTGCCAGTGTTCAACAGAATTCAATATATGCAAAAGACAGGCTAAGATCAAGTTGTCAGCACTATATAGAAATCATAAACTAACACTTAAGAAAACAATTTTACCAATTGCCAGTGCCCGGCAACGGCGCCAGAAACTTGTTCGGTCTGTTTCGCAACTACACGCAAGTGCACGTGGTCGAACAAGTAGTAAAATGGCTTAAGTAAGCCAAGTATCGATTCCACGGGGACTGAACCAAGGTAATAATCGAATTAAGTGTTAATGAACTCTAACTCTAAAAATGCAGACAACAATTTAAAGAAGATTTTGAGAGTTGGTTTCCTAATTTGTACTAATCTAAAACAAAATCATAAAGTGAGTCTGAACTATAGTAGTGAGCAAGCTGAGGCTAAAACGAACATGCAGGGAAGTAATTTATCGATACAATTCGGTTAATCTTTCCTTCGGTTGCTAGTCAAGAATTATTGCCTATGGAGAGAAACTTTTGTATTCTACCCAACTTAAGAATCATGAACCTTCAACCTACATTTCCGTGATAAAAGAATTTCATGATCTAGCCATACGAAACCGATTCCTTAATTGACTAATACAACTTTCAGATATATTTCTATTCTGAAGGTAAATCAATTCTCAATTTTCCCAAACTAAGAAGAGATCATATCCTAAAAATACACAACTTTCCAATTTCTTTCCTTTTCAGGATAAAATTGGATTTTTTAGATATACATTAACATTGGCCAGACATTAATGCAGTAAGAACAAGAATTGATAGAACAACCATGGAAGAAAAGATGAAAAACCAAAATGATCAATAATTACATTCCACTACAAATGTTCTTAACCTCAGCAAGAAGTGAATTTAGCCACTCATTTGTGGATTAAACATCATCAAATGAGTATAAATCATACAAACAATTGAAATAAAGGAGAAAGAGTTAGAGAAGAACCCTAAGATTATCGTCTCCTTAACTACCTATAACCCGCGTTTTTGCTCAACTAAGTCAGAATAATTAAAAATAAACCTAAGTGTGCTATTTATACTAGTGGAATTTTTTCCGAAATAACAAGCAACGTGTCACGGAGTGCATCACGGAGCACTGCCTCCGTGACACGGTGCAAACGCAGACCCTCACTGGAATTTTATGTTCCAGGTAAATATGGGCAACGTGCCACGGCATGTAACACGGGGCTTGGCCAACGTGCCACGGCACCGACGCAAACCTTGACTGGAATTTGTCCAAGTAACTCATCCGAGGCAGACTGCCTTCGCGATGGCAGCGTAACACAACTCCATCGTGGAGCCCCTTTGTTTGCTGCTTTTCCTTGACCTTCTCTACTGCTCGCTTCCGAGTCCATTCCTGATTTTCACCAACATGCAACTTAGCTTCCTAAAATTACATTTTTCGTGCAAAACAACACTAATCATGTCGGTTAGTATAAATTCACATTTTAACTACAAATCAAATGAGAATGTACAAATAACGATAGATAAACAAGACGAAATAGAGCATTTGAGCATTACTTGGGCATATAATTCTGCCCAAGATCATCCAACGCCTTTGTAGCTAACTGATTGTTCTTTACATCTGCCGCCAATTTTACATAGTCAGCCTGCAATTGAGCTTGGTTAGCTATCATTATTTTAAACATTTCCTCAATGCTGGGTGGTGGTGGTGGAGGATGGGCATTGTTACTTCTGTATTGAGTCTGATAGTTTTGCTTCCCTCCTTGATTTCTCTACGCACCCTGATTCGAACTCTGCCCTTGATGGCTGTTACTACCCCAGGAGAAATTTGAATGATTCCTCCAATTAGAGTTGTAGTTGTTGCCATACTGTTGGTGATATTTCTTTATACATTACCAACAAAGTTCACTGAATCAGGATTTGCACCACAACACTCAGCTAAGTGTTCATTACTACCGCATACTTCACACCAAAACTGCTGCACTACATTAACTGGGGCTTGAGGTTGATTCAAGCTCATATTACTGAAGTGGGTGTTGAGTTGATTCTGTAACGCAGCTATCTGTGCAGCGATAGCTGTAAAAGCATCCACTTCCAAGACTCCTGCCACTTTCCTTGTTCCTCCTCTAGAAGAGTCCACATTCCACTATGGATTTCCTTGCGAAATACGGTTTAACAAAGTATACAGCTCCTCATAAGTCTTTTCTAATGCTTGTCCCCCAGCTGCTGAGTCTAGCAAAATTTTTGTGTGGGGTTCCAAATCCTCTATGAAAGTATGCACCAACACATCATTGGACTGTTGATGGTGAGGACAATCCCTTAGCAATGATTTGAACCTTTCACAAGCTGGATTTTTTAGATATACATTAACATTGGCCTGACATTAATGCAGTAAGAACAAGAATTGATAGAACAACCATGGAAGAAAAGATGAAAAACCAAAATGATCGACAATTACATTCCACTACAAATGTTCTTAACCTCAGCAAGAAGTAAATTTAGCCTCTTATTTGTGGATTAAACATCATCAAATGAGTATAAATCATACAAACAATTGAAATAAAGGAGAAAGAGTTAGAGAAGAACCCTAAGAATTTCGTCCCCTCAACTGCCTGTAACCTACGTTCTTGCTAAACTAAGTCAGAATAATTAAAAATAAACCTAAGTGTGCTATTTATACTAGTGAAAATTTTTCCCGGAATAACAAGCAACGTGTCACGGAGTGCATCGCGGAGTACTGCCTCCGTGACACGGAGCTAACGCGGACCCTCTATGGAGTCAGGTCCCTCAGCATTTTACTCCTTAGTGTCCCACGGCATGCAACGCGGGACTTGGCCAATGTGCCATGGCGCCGTCGTGAACCCTTACTGGAATTTGATGTTCCAGGTAAATATCCCCAACGTGCCACAGTTGTATCGCATGGCATTGCCTCCGTGTCACGGAGGCAACGCGGACCTTCACTGGAAATTTGCCAAAATAAATCATCCGACACAGAATGCCTCCGCGATGGCAGCGTGACACGGCTCCATCGCAGAGCCCCTATATTTGCTGCTTTTCCTTGACCTTTTCCACTGCTCGCTTCCGAGTCCATTCCCGATTTTCACCAATATGCATCTTAGCTTCCTAAAATTACATTTTTCCTGCAAAACAACACTAATCATGTTGGTTAGTATAAACTCACATTTTAACTACAAATCACATGAGAATGTACAAATAACAATAGATAAACAAGACGAAATGAAGCAATTGAGTATCAGTTGGGCATATAATTCTGCCCAAGATCAATGTGGACCACAAATGGCTAACCGTGGCCGAAGATGCACAATGGATGCTATTTCGGTGATTTTTTACGAGTACAAATTACTTGATTTCTTTCCTTTTTAAGACATTAATAGGGTTTTTATGAAGGGCTTGCTGGCTGGGAAGGAAATTATTATTGATCATATTTTGAAAAACGATAGAGAGGGAAAAGGAAGAAGTGTGTTTTCTTGAGTATGGTGAACAATCTTGAATTATTGATCTGTCAGAGAACTTTTGCTATCATTAGTGTAAGTCAATGTTTATCATCTTTTCTTTTCCTGAGTTTATTATCATATCAGTCACGAGTGGCTAAATTTCATAACTAGGGTTGTGGAAACTATGTAAAATAATGGTCACAAGTCTAGAAATTTAGAGATTCTCTGAGATTATAGGTTCAGATTATTGACTTGTTCGTTTTCTTGAATTTTTGACGGTTGCAAATATTAGAATCAACCTTTATATCTTTCTTGCTTGAAAAAGAAGAAAAGATTAAGGAAAAGAAGCAATAACGGGGATTTAAGACTTTCAACCCTTGTCTAATAGCTAATGCTGTAACTAGGTTAGCTTGCTCGAAACTCTTGATGTCTGCGTTAAGCTAATCACTCATAGTCTGAAAGGATTCAAAGTGATAATCATTTAATTGGGTTGGAAAACTTTGAAAGAGACTTTGAAAGCATTAGTTTGACCAAAGTATGAACTTAGTAAATTGTAGACCTGTAGAGGTTATGAAATCATAAAAAACACAACCCTAGCATCATTCCGTTATTGAAACTTTTCGTTAAAAATATTTTCGAAATCAATTTATGGTTATTTTTTCACAATTTTTAGTGTAAACTTTCCTTCCCCCTTTTATTAAATTTGACTAAATAAATTTGATTTTCTTCTTTAATAAATTTTACACCTTATTCCCAGTGAGAATTGACCTCAACCTTGTTGGTTTATATATTTGATCAATGACCGCTTTATACCTTTTAATAGGTGTAATTTGAGCATATCAAATTTTGATGTCGTTGCTAGGGAATTCAGTTTTTCAAAATTTATCACCAGTGTAAATTCAAAATTTCTTTAGTCCATATTTCGTAATTTATTTTATTTTGTAGTTTTTGTTCCTTGACAGGTTCAATGGAAAATCTTGATAATGTTGAGTTTGCTTAACCTCATGCTTCACTATCTTATATATTGTACACTATAAACCGTTCGTATTGTATTGCACAAATCCTCCAAAATTTATATAATATTTTGTAGGAATCTTTTCTATTAGAATCACTATAATTATGGCATGATTATTTTTTTCACACACACACACATATCGTATAATTTCTTTGAATTCAAAAATTATAATTGAAATTTATTTTTAATATAAAAAATCTATAATTTTTAAAAATTAATGTAAACAAATGAAATTTGTTTGCTAAATTTATTTTTTAACTTTAAATATTTAATATTAAAAATGTAATAACTTCCAACATGAAAAGAGTACCAAACGTGGTTAACAAAAATTATTTCTAAAGTTTAAAAAATTAACGTAACTAATATGCAATTTTTTCAGCTATAAAACACGAGCAATTGATGTACGTTGAAATCTATATGTTAATTCTAATTATGTTTGCAAGCTTATTCGTAATCTTATAGCTCTACATTTATAAAAGTATTGGCCTTATCGCCTTACTTGTGTGATTGCACTTCTCCATTACTAACAATTTCTCCTATGATATCTAGTTCATTTAAGGAAATATTCATAAATTTGCTAAATCAGATCAATATACATAAAAAAAGAATTTGATAAATACCAAATAGGTCACTCTCATGAATATCAAGTTGGTCAACCAACTGCTCATAAGGCCATAGATTGAAGATACGCATACCGAACTGTGGATCATTTATTTCGTTCACAATTGATCATTAGTAAACATCAGTCACAACTTGTATTTATTGGTCTTACATTTCGTTTTATTTGGACCAAAATAAAAATTTTCATGGTATACAATCCCAACGCATTTATTTTTCCTCTGAATATGCAGATAACATACCTACGCACAATTGCCTGGATATGATCTCCCTACAAAAAATTCAATATCTATATTATATCTATGAGAGGGCAATTTAACATATGTAATAATAATAATAATAATAATAATAATAATAATAATAATAATAACGCTCCTTCTGAATTTCAAAAAATTATGAATGACATTTTTAATCCTTATATGGATTTTATAATAGTTTACATTGATGATATTTTAATATATTCAAAAACTCTAGAATTGCATTATCAGCATCTTGATATCTTTAAAAGGGTTGTTATACAAAACGGATTAGTTATTTCCAAACCAAAAATGAGTTTGTTCCGGACTAATATCAGATTTCTTGGACATTATATTTGCCAAGGGAAAATAACTCCTATTCAAAGAGCTATAGAATTCGCTTCTAAATTTCCAGATGTAATATCTGATAGAACTTGTCCACTCTTACTCCTCGATGTAAATTGACAGATATGTCAAATGAGACTATGATTTTTGAAACAAATTTTGCTAAGTCCAAAGTCACCACTAGGAGACTTATTGGACCGATGCCTCTAATATTGGTTTCGGTGGTATTCTTAAGCAAATTAATCCCAATAATAATCGAGAGTATCTTATAAGATATTATTCGGGAAAATGGACTACAGCCCAACAAAAATATGCTACTGTAGCCCATGAAATGCTCACTATTGTTAAATGTGTTATGAAATTTCAAGATGATTTATATAATCAAAAGTTTTTAATCAGAACAGACGCTCAAGCAGTGAAATTTATGTTTAATAAAGATTTCAAGCATGATGCTTCAAAATTAATATTTGCAAGATGGCAAGCCCAACTGGCTCCATTTGATTTCGAAATCGAGTATAAAAAGGGAGTTGAAAATTCCTTACCTGATTTTCTCACTAGAGAATATTTAAATGAAGATTCTCCTTAAAAGAACTAACGATTGTTATGTTTGCAGGATGAGGCCTAATTGGCCACTCCCATCCTCCCACAGAGGAGGAGGAAGAGGAAGAGGACAAAGTCCTGGAAGAAATAATAATCAAGGAAGAGGCGGTTATACCAACCCTGTTATAAGAATGGGTAGCAAAACTCTCATAAATGAGAAAAGTTCTCAGGCATCCTCATCTGGAGTATCATCCGGATCAATAAATATGGAAAATATTCCAAGGGACAGCCCATTATATGAGGCTTTGCAACAATTCATGCAAACTCAAGTCCCTCCAAACTTGCAAAGTAATACATATGCAAGTATTACAATGGAAAATGCTGATGATAGCAAGCATTGTGAAAGATGTCCAAAAAGGGAAGTTATACTCCTTATGGAAAATGTCGATATTGGACCAGACCCATGGAAACTCCTCCAGAGATATCTCTCTGACAACTTATATTTTCCCGGGTAGTCATACAAGACCCGAACTTATTATGAAAGAATTTTAACTGAAACAGGAAGCGTAGAGATATCTCACTTCCGAGACGCTAAAGACAAGAGAATTATAAATTTCTCAAAATTTATCATTAAACGGATTATATCCGGAGACAATTGGGGGCTCTCCTCTATGAGGGAAAGACCCATCGAGTTAGAAAATGGGGCTAATATAATGGCCACCTACTGGGATTATATCCAGGCATTCGAATATACTCTTTATCATAACAATGACAAGCATAAACACACCTGGTTCATCAAAGTGTGTTCAAAGGTATTTGGGAATCATATTCCTAACTGGTTTATAACCTGGTGGTCCGATCACGGGCCGACTGTAGCCATTCTACCAAAACAATTCAAGGTTTTATATGACCAATGGATGAATATTTCTCCAGACTTAGACTCATTATATCAAAAATCGCAAGTCAGCTGGCTCGAAAAAATTGGGCAGATCTATTTTTTTATAGAGTTTTCCATTCCTTGGATTCATAAATGGATCCCGGAGTGCGGGTTCACAGATGAGCACATTCCATGTGTTTACAGGGTATACCATAATAATTTTTGGGACAAAATGATAAGGATAAATCCTGAAACAGATCAACTATTTGGTCAAGAAACACTGGATATGATAGAAAAGCGATTAAAGGAATATTCCTCTCAAAAGAATAATATCAACATGGAGGATGCCCCGTTAAAACATATTGCCAGAAAAATAATGTATCAGTCTGATAATGCAGAAGTAAAGCTTGATAAAATCGAAGAATATCTGCAACAAGTCAGACAAAATCTTATGGAACAAATTTCTGGGAAATCAGATAAAACTGATGCCTCTATGGACAGTCATAACAGTCAGTCCCTATACCAGGACTCTCAAAAGGAAGAAAGCACCAGCGCCGAGTCAATTTTAGCAGCGGCCGGAAAAATTATACAAGAAGAAAGAAATAAAGCGGATCAAGAAGATGAAGAATTCGCACGAAGGATGATAATCTTTCAGGGAAAAAGGCCAGCCAAATAATGAGACGGCCTTACAAGACAAGACGAAGGTTAAACATTCAAAGGAAAAAATGGGGATATGCTCCCGTGACCTCACAACAGTATAAATACTGTTGCTCCACAGTAAATTTACTGTTAACGGACCCACATGGGACCCATTTTACTATTCACAGATTCCTTTTGTTTTCTTTTCGCCTATAAAAAGGCATTTGCTCAATTGTTTAGAGCACCAAGTTTTTCTTTTCAGTTTTTAGATTTTTATTCTCTCTCATAGTCTCCTCTCATCTCCATAGTTCTTCTTTTGTAATTCTCGATAATTTTTGTAAAGATAAATCAAGAAAACCGTCCAACTTTTGGGCACAAAACAGGTGTTCACAGGTATTATTTATATTTCTAGTTATACTATTTATATTCCGATGGCCGGACTTATAGCCGGCTAAACATCTATCTATGTTGAATACCATGCTGCTTGAATCTCCATAAAGATGAACTAGACTTTATTAAAATCAAGAGATTTTATTATGTGAACTTTAAAGATTTAGTGTTAGTGTTGATAGCTTGGTTCGGAGATGGTGGTACAGTCGGCAAGAATACTGTAGATCTTGGATTTGCCTTAGTGGCTACGTACAGTTGCCCGGTAAAAAAGCCTGTTTATTGGAGTTGTTTAGGGCTGTTGTTATCCCGGGGAGCCCCTAAAAAAGTATCCTGTACACATGGTCTCAAGATCCAGCAGTATTCCTTGCTCAGACAGGCCCCATGCTTCGGTGAAAGATTACCATACAGCTATTAATCTATATACTAAATTTTTATACAGATCAGCTAATAATCTCTCTTTGTTTTGATTCTTGTTTGACGACAAGGGTATTATTTAGATAAGGTCTATCACCGTCGAGCGGACTACCGCCGGCAATGAAAGATCCTGTCTACATGGTATCAGAGCCTAGGAATTGTTTTATGAGATTTAAAGTATGATGGGATTCAACATAGATATCTTATTGTTATGAATATTGGAGAAAATAGTATTAAAAATACTAGACTTGAAGAGGTAGATATACCTCAAAATCTTGATTTATTAAACAAGTGGACTATTCCACAAGTTCCTATTCATACAATCTATGATTATGGTTTCTTTGATAGATTATCTTCTAAACAGTTGATAAAAACTACTGAGCAGTCTCTTGCTTTAAATTCTTCTGAACAAACTGTTCGTTTATTGAATGAACGTGATATTATGCTTTATAAAAAGAAATATAGCTTCATGCATATAGGCTTAGTTCAAATTGCTTTTAAGCCATTAACCCTTAAAGGGTTACCTGAATCTTTTATGGTTGCTTTAAGAGATGCTAGAAATTTAAAATTTAGACAGTCTCTTATGGGTTCTATTGAATCTACGGTGGCATATGGTCCCGTATATTTCAATACTCAACCAAATTTGCAATTATCCTTATCTGATGTCAATATTCTTGATGCTTTAACATTAAATGTTAAAACTCATGGTTATAACTATGCTCCTGGATCAGAACTTATATGTTTATCTTATAGAATTTATTATAAGTTTTTGTCCACTCTTACTCCTCGATGTAAATTGACAGATATGTCAAATGAGACTATGATTTTTGAAACAAATTTTGCTAAGTCCAAAGTCACCACTAGGAGACTTATTGGATGGGATGAAATTGATTTCCCTTCTACTTGGATTTTAGACTCTGTTATATCTCTGAGTCAACAATCTGATGATGTTACTAATTGTGAATATTCGCATGTTAGTCAAACTCCTGAAGGTAGAATTTGTATTCAGTTTGAGGAAAATAAGTCTTTAACACCTTACAGGCGTTCTTATACTGGTAGTAGAAGATTATCTACATCTGCAGGACATTCATATATTGATCCTTTAGAACCGATCTATGGTCCGGCCAGATTAAATCGTGCTGCCTCTCTCCATACGATAAACACGGCTGATAATAATAAGCGTGTTGAACATATAAAGGTTTCTAATAATATTGTTAGAGGTGATAATTCTGACAAGGATATTCCTACTTTATCCGATATGGATTTTGATTTTAATAAAACTTAAATGATTAAGTTCCAAATTGATTTTAGTCCGGGATCTCCGGCAAGAAAACATATTTTAAATGAATTTTGTCAAGATAAGTGGAAAAGTTTTAAAAACTGGTATACTGAATTTTATAGCATTGATGACAAAAGGAATATTTCCCAAGAGTTTTATGAAACTTGTGCTTTACATAATCAAATTATATATTTTGCTCCTTGGTTTATAACCACTTACGTGCCATTATATATTAAAGTTCTTGAAAGAACCTATCAAGAAAATAATGGCAATCTTATAACAAGTATTTATCCTCCACAAAATCCTTTTATTTTACCAAATAATACTGGTATTACTTTTGCTGCTTTTCAAAAATTTATTGATGATGATGTTGCTAGCAAAGGTATAAAAGAAATTAATAATTTGATTTCTCAAAATAATTATTTGTCTTTATATGTTAAAGTTTTGGGGGAACATATTAGTTCTCTTGATTCTAAGCTTGATTATTTAACTTAGCTGGTAAAGAAGATTGGTATTCCTTCTTCGTCTGACATGTCTATGGTGGTTCATTCTACTCACGTTATACCTAGCCAACCTGAAACCTCTACAAGGCTAGAACCTTCTATTCAGAGACCTCCAGAGATTACTGGATTCAAGATTAAATCTAGAGAAGAGTTGGAAAAGCTAGTTAATGAAAAACTAGCAGGTTTAAATCTTAAACCTTTGGAGCTCGCTTCTGAATTTGCGGAAAATATTTTAGATCCGTCAAAAGATTATAAAGAAGAAACCAGGTCTGAACTTAATAAGCTCAAAAAGTTGGGAAAAAGATATGGAGATATGCCTAGAATGGATACTTATTATTATCCTAGACCGACACCTCAAGATGTTTTGGTGGAAGAAAGGGATTGGAACCAGACCAACACCAGTTATAACGGTGATGCCATCTACGAATGGAATTTAGATGGTTTAACAGATAGACAGATTAGTATTCTGGTGCATCGTATGCTGATGTATTCTACGATCTGCAAAGCTACTTCTGATAAAAATACTGAAACAGTAATTTGCAGAATTATAGTAGCAGGATTCACCGGCCAATTAAGAGGCTGGTGGGATAACTTTATGACAACCGAGGATAGAGCAGCGATATATAACGCTGTTAAGTCTGAACCTGGAGTTGATAATCTAGGAAGAGCCTTAGTAGCTGGCAGACAAGATTGTGTCTACACCTTAGTGCTTACTATTATCGAGCACTTTAGTGGCAGATTCACCAACATGTACGAAAATATTCGTACCTTGTTGAACGGACTTAGATGTAAACATCTAGGCGAATTTAGGTGGTATAAAGACACCTTTCTCAGTCGGGTCATGGACCTCCCCGAAAGTAATAGTGATCATTGGAAGGGTAAATTTATTGATGGTTTACCATATTTATTCGCAGAAAGAGTAAGAAAAACTCTTCGTGGAAATAATGTCCAAATCATGTATAATACTTATACTTATGGACGTCTTATTGGAGTATGCACCCAAGAAGGATTAAACTTGTGTAATAAATTAAAGCTGAATGCACTGCTTAAAAGACAGAGACTAACTGAAAAGAACCAGTTAGGAGATTTCTGTCAACAGTTCGGAATGGCAGGGGCTACCGCAACCTCTTCATTAAAAAAGAAGAATAGGAAAAATGATAAAGATGAATTTTACCAAAGGAAGGGTAAAAGACGACATCGTCGATCAAAAGAGGAAAGATATTTCCGAAGAAAACATCGCAAGGAAAAGAGATTTGTTAAAGACAGATCTGGAAGAGATTTAAATGATGTTAAGTGTTATAGATGCGGTCAATTTGGTCATATTGCCCCAAATTGCAAGAAAGAGCGAATCAAAGCTTTAGCCATGAATTTGGACGATAAATCCAAAGAACAGATTATGAAAATCATGGATGAAACTTCAGTCAGTGAAAATGAGAGTGATTATACTTCTTCCTCTGAGTCTGAAGCTTCTATTAAATTATTTGATTTACCTGATGATAATGGTTGTGATAAATGTGATACAGGTACAGGAAATTGTTCCTGTGACAACCTGGATTTTTATAAATTACAGTCTCAATTTCAAAATAATTTTGAACTTAAACCTATCACTTCTGACAATATTTTAGAATTATTAAAAGAAGTCACTGATAATAATTTGAGAGAAAAAATTATCAGTATGACCTCTATTGCAAAATCGGCAGATAAGCCTATTCAAAAAAGAGACATTTTGGAGGAAGTTCCATATTCCATGGCAGAAGTTCAAAAAAGACTTTTACAAAAGAACTCGCCACAAAATATGAATCTTCCCGGTTATACTTCTTCAATGGATGATTTAAAATATGAAGTTGAAAAATTAAAAAATGAGATTAAATCTCTTAAACAAAATCAAATGATTTTAGACCATCGAATGAACCAAATTGAAAAAATTACTATTGATAATAAAGGAAAAGGAGTTTTATTAAATGAAACAAATGATTTGAACGAAATCTCTGATTTCACAAAAGGGGCTATTTCTTCCCCTAATGATGATTTGTTTATAGGAATGATGCAAATAGTGACCTCTCATAAATGGTATGTTAAGTGCACTATTTTGATTGATAATAATTTTTCAATTACCGAAACTGCGCTTATTGATAGCGGGGCAGATATTAGCTGCATTCAAGAAGGGATAATTCCCTCCAGGTATTTTCAAAAAACATCCCATAAAGTTAGCTCAGATAGTGGAGATAGGATGAAAATTAATTATAAATTACCAAATGCATTAATTTGTAAACAGAAAGTGTGTATTCCTCATTTCTTCATTTTGGTAAAAGATAAAATGTTTCCTCCTATTATATTAGGAACCCCGTTTATTCAAGCTATATATCCTCTTACTAGAGTCGACAACACGGGTTTCGAAGGTACTTATATGGGAAAAACAATTTCATTTCAGTTTATAACTGAACCTTTAGAGCGTAATATTAATGCTTTAATTGATAAAAAGATTTTTCATATGAATTCTTTACAACATGAGATTTACAGCATGACCATTAATGACGCTCTATTATCGGCAAAAGTTCAAGAAAAAATAAAGGTAATTTCTAAACAATTTGCTGTTTCTATTTGTGCTGATCATCCCAGTGCCTTTTGGGATCGAAAGAAGCATATTGTTTCTCTTCCATATGAAGAAGCCTTTAATGAGAAAAATATTCCTACTAAGTCCCGGCCTTGCCAGATGAATGCTCAACTGGTAGAATTTTGTAAACAAGAAATTGATAATATTTTACAAAAGGGCCTCATTAAACCGTCTAAGTCACCTTGGTCCTGCACAACTTTTTATGTCAATAATGCTGCAGAAAAGGAAAGAGGAACGCCAAGGTTAGTAATCAATTATAAGCCTCTTAATAAAGTATTAAAATGGATTAGATACCCAATCCCAAATAAAAGGGATTTACTGACCCGTTTATATGATGCAAATATATTTTCAAAATTCGATTTAAAATCAGGATATTGGCAGATTCAATTATTTAAAGAACATACTTATAGAACTGCTTTTAATGTACCTTTTGGTCAGTATGAATGGAACGTTATGCCTTTTGGCCTAAAGAACGCTCCTTCTGAATTTCAAAAAATTATGAATGACATTTTTAATCCTTATATGGATTTTATAATAGTTTACATTGATGATATTTTAATATATTCAAAAGCTCTAGAATTGCATTATCAGCATCTTGATATCTTTAAAAGGGTTGTTATACAAAACGGATTAGTTATTTCCAAACCAAAAATGAGTTTGTTCCAGACTAATATCAGATTTCTTGGACATTATATTTGCCAAGGGAAAATAACTCCTATTCAAAGAGCTATAGAATTCGCTTCTAAATTTCCAGATGTAATATCTGATAGAACTCAATTACAGCGATTTCTGGGAAGTCTTAATTATATATCACCTTTTATAAAGGATTTATCTAAAGACTTAGCCCCATTATATGAAAGGCTAAAAAAGGGCTATAAAGAGCCTTGGAATGATATCCATACTCATACTGTTAAACAGGTTAAGAAAAGGGTAATCACTTTGCCTTGTCTAACCCTCGCTAATCCAGCTTGGAAGAAAATTATAGAGACCGATGCCTCTAATATTGGTTTCGGTGGTATTCTTAAGCAAATTAATCCCAATAATAATCGAGAGTATCTTATAAGATATTATTCGGGAAAATGGACTACAGCCCAACAAAAATATGCTACTGTAGCCCATGAAATGCTCACTATTGTTAAATGTGTTCTGAAATTTCAAGATGATTTATATAATCAAAAGTTTTTAATCAGAACAGACGCTCAAGCAGTGAAATTTATGTTTAATAAAGATTTCAAGCATGATGCTTCAAAATTAATATTTGCAAGATGGCAAGCCCAACTGGCTCCATTTGATTTCGAAATCGAGTATAAAAAGGGAGTTGAAAATTCCTTACCCGATTTTCTCACTAGAGAATATTTAAATGAAGATTCTCCTTAAAAGAACTAACGATTGTTATGTTTGCAGGATGAGGCCAAATTGGCCACTCCCATCCTCCCACAGAGGAAGAGGAAGAGGAAGAGGACAAAGTCCTGGAAGAAATAATAATCAAGGAAGAGGCGGTTATACCAACCCTGTTATAAGAATGGGTAGCAAAACTCTCATAAATGAGAAAAGTTCTCAGGCATCCTTATCTGGAGTATCATCCGGATCAATAAATATGGAAAATATTCCAAGGGACAGCCCATTATATGAGGCTTTGCAACAATTCATGCAAACTCAAGTCCCTCCAAACTTGCAAAGTAATACATATGCAAGTATTACAATGGAAAATGCTGATGATAGCAAGCATTGTGAAAGATGTCCAAAAAGGGAAGTTATACTCCTTATCGAAAATGTCGATATTGGACCAGACCCATGGAAACTCCTCCAGAGATATCTCTCTGACAACTTATATTTTCCCGGGCAGTCATACAAGACCCGAACTTATTATGAAAGAATTTTAACTGAAACAGGAAGCGTAGAGATATCTCACTTCAGAGACGCTAAAGACAAGAGAATTATAAATTTCTCAAAATTTATCATTAAACGGATTATATCCGGAGAAAATTGGGGGCTCTCCTCTATGAGGGAAAGACCCATCGAGTTAGAAAATGGGGCTAATATAATGGCCACCTACTGGGATTATATCCAGGCATTCGAATATACTCTTTATCATAACAATGACAAGCATAAACACACCTGGTTCATCAAAGTGTGTTCAAAGGTATTTGGGAATCATATTCCTAACTGGTTTATAACCTGGTGGTCCGATCACGGGCCGACTGTAGTCATTCTACCAAAACAATTCAAGGTTTTATATGACCAATGGATGAATATTTCTCCAGACTTAGACTCATTATATCAAAAATCGCAAGTCAGCTGGCCCGAAAAAATTGGGCAGATCTATTTTTTTATAGAGTTTTCCATTCCTTGGATTCATAAATGGATCCCGGAGTGCGGGTTCACAGATGAGCACATTCCATGTGTTTACAGGGTATACCATAATAATTTTTGGGACAAAATGATAAGGATAAATCCTGAAACAGATCAACTATTTGGTCAAGAAACACTGGATATGATAGAAAAGCGATTAAAGGAATATTCCTCTCAAAAGAATAATATCAACATGGAGGATGCCCCGTTAAAACATATTGCCAGAAAAATAATGTATCTGTCTGATAATGCAGAAGTAAAGCTTGATAAAATCGAAGAATATCTGCAACAAGTCAGACAAAATCTTATGGAACAAATTTCTGGGAAATCAGATAAAACTGATGCCTCTATGGACAGTCATAACAGTCAGTCCCTATACCAGGACTCTCAAAAGGAAGAAAGCACCAGCGCCGAGTCAATTTTAGCAGCGGCCGGAAAAATTATACAAGAAGAAAGAAATAAAGCGGATCAAGAAGATGAAGAATTCGCACGAAGGATGATAATCTTTCAGGGAAAAAGGCCAGCCAAATAATGAGACGGCCTTACAAGACAAGACGAAGGTTAAACATTCAAAGGAAAAAATGGGGATATGCTCCCGTGACCTCACAACAGTATAAATACTGTTGCTCCACAGTAAATTTACTGTTAACGGACCCACATGGGACCCATTTTACTATTCACAGATTCCTTTTGTTTTCTTTTCGCCTATAAAAAGGCATTTGCTCAATTGTTTAGAGCACCAAGTTTTTCTTTTCAGTTTTTAGATTTTTATTCTCTCTCATAGTCTCCTCTCATCTCCATAGTTCTTCTTTTGTAATTCTCGATAATTTTTGTAAAGATAAATCAAGAAAACCGTCCAACTTTTGGGCACAAAACAGGTGTTCACAGGTATTATTTATATTTCTAGTTATACTATTTATATTCCGATGGCCGGACTTATAGCCGGCTAAACATCTATCTATGTTGAATACCATGCTGCTTGAATCTCCATAAAGATGAACTAGACTTTATTAAAATCAAGAGATTTTATTATGTGAACTTTAAAGATTTAGTGTTAGTGTTGATAGCTTGGTTCGGAGATGGTGGTACAGTCGGCAAGAATACTGTAGATCTTGGATTTGCCTTAGTGGCTACGTACAGTTGCCCGGTGAAAAAGCCCGTTTATTGGAGTTGTTTAGGGCTGTTGTTATCCCGGGGAGCCCCTAAAAAGGTATCCTGTACACATGGTCTCAAGATCCGGCAGTATTCCTTGCTCAGACAGGCCCCATGCTTCGGTGAAAGATTACCATATAGCTATTAATCTATATACTAAATTTTTATACAGATCAGATAATAATCTCTCTTTGTTTTGATTCTTGTTTGACGACAAGGGTATTATTTAGATAAGGTCTATCACCGTCGAGCGGACTACCGCCGGCAACGAAAGATCCTGTCTACATGGTATCAGAGCCTAGGAATTGTTTTATGAGATTTAAAGTATGATGGGATTCAACATAGATATCTTATTGTTATGAATATTGGAGAAAATAGTATTAAAAATACTAGACTTGAAGAGGTAGATATACCTCAAGAAGAAGAAGAAGAAGAAGAAGAAGAAGAAGAAGAAGATGATGATGATATAAATACCTTTTCATATTGAAGTAACATCTCTATTGAAATTGAATTATCTGGCTTTTCGCGATCAGATACCATCTATAATCTCTCAACAGGAATTTTCAGACACCATTGCATCTTTGCTCTGGATATCTCACTAATAAATTCTATTTTAGTAGATTTTTTTTGAAGATTTTTTGGAAAGAAGTAATGGTTTCAAGATAGTTTTTTTCTTATATTGTATACTATGAACCGTTCATATTATGTTGAACAAATCCTCCTAAATATATATAATACTTCGTAGGAATCTTTCCTATTAGAATGACTATAATTATGACACAATTTTTTTCCATATATATCATATAATTGCGAATAAAATAATGATGTGCTGCTATGTCTCTAATTATAGGAAGTATTCTAATCTTCTATATTATAAATAATCCAAATATATTAGCACATAATTAATGTCTTTTAATAAATTTTCACAATCTTTTCATGTGTAGCAATATTCATTTCAAATATATTTAATAAATTGACTTATAATTATAATTATTAATTAAATTTAAGTACAATTAAATGATTTTCACCACAATCAAGTGACATAATTTTTAGGAATCGAACTAATAATATATAGAATTCTTGATTGTAGCTTTTTTAGGTTTAGAATGACTCTTGGTCATGTGATTTTTTTCTTCCATAGGTACTATATAATTGCTATTCAAATATTTTTTCCAGATATAATATATATATATATATATATATATATATATATATATATGTTACACCCCGTAAGTTTTTAATGTTTAGACGGCCTATTCACACGTTGGTTAAGAGTTTTGAAATACAATACGTACGAGAAGGTCCCAGGGAAAGGTCGAACGAGCACGAAGTCGGGACCGCGCGAGAGAAGGCCGGACCAGCTACCCAAAGGGGCAACGTGGCACGGACCCGCCCTGGCGCGTTGGGCTTCGTGGCACAGCCCAAAATTGGTGCGACAAGGTCCCCGCCACGGACCCCTGTCCACCGCCCAAAGTATATATAAGTCCCTCCCTTTGATTTTATGTCATTTTCCAATTCACACACGGCCAGAAGAGGACAAACACCAAGAAAACAAATAATTTTCCTCCATTTAAGCTGCGAAATGCTGCCCAAATTCAAATTAACTTCGGGTATTGAAGTTTAAGGCTGCAAGGAGCATTGCTGCGGAGTTATTTTCACGAAATTCACCCGGCGAATCGTAACTCCGCCGAGCCAAAGTAGTGAAAATTGCTCCAAACTAATTTCTATACGATCAAAGGCTTTATGTGAGTATTTCTCCCTTCTGAACTTTCGAGAAATTCTATGTTTTCGATCGTGTTTTGGCAAGCTGAAGTATAGTTGATATTTGTATTTAAAGTTATAGTTTTGGCTAAATTTAGCACTGAAATCAGCCTTATTCTCCCAGTAGTATAATACAATTGGAAGGAGCTTTTGAATACGAAGTGAAACTCTCCAATTAATCAGAAATCGACAATTGAGATATATTAAGGCGTATTCCTTCGGCAAGTTAGTTTCTTCAGTAATGTAGCTCAGTTTAAATCCCAGTAAGAGAACCAGAAACATATGAATTGTGATTAGCTGAGACCAGTATTCTATGCCTAGCTTGGGATTTACTTTGCCCTGTATAGCTTTCCATGACCAACCCAGGGTTATTAGCTGTGTTGTCGCCCTCCATGGGTGAGATGTCGTCGCTCTACGGAGTGGTATGCCGTCTGTGTGGGACGTATATGGGGTCCCAGGTCCTCATATAGTCCATTCCATGGCTAGACTATAATATGTCGTATCGGCACCACACCCCCATCGAGCCTGGTGCCTGGGGTGCAGAAATCAGGAGTCCAATGGACTCAGACACAGCTACAGTCGGAGGTCGAGTGGGCTCAGTTGCAGACCCAGGGGACTGGTAGGATGGTTATAGTTATTAGTTGACCCACTGTGACCTTGCTAGGAGCATATAAATTGAGGTGTACTCATTAGGGCTTATGGGGGGGCCCTAGGTGGGTTATTCTGTATTGGTTGTACCTTCCGACTCTTGGGGTCAGGTAAGGTTTTTGATTGCCTTAGTTATTGATGAATTAGATAGTAGAAAGTTCAACTATGTAGGTAGAAACTCTATCCTTCCTTTTCAGTTATTTTTAGTTCCATTTCCTCTATTCAATTATTTACAATTAATGCCTTACATATTTGATACATATTGTACTGAAGCCCTTCATGGGGGTGCTGCATTACTTGCCTGCAGGTACGGATAGACGAGGAGCAGGTCCCTCTTAGCTTCCAGCCAGGGTTAGCAGAATAGTCGAATCCTTTCTTTCGGAGCATATAGACAGAAGGTTTACTCTTTTGATTGTACAGTATGGGTAGGTCGGGGCCCTGTCTCGACCAGTATATCACTCCTAGAGGCTTGCAGATTGTTTCAAATTCCCTGTGGTTAGCTGTTGTTGGCCGTATGGGCCCGTATGTGTTTTATCTTATGTGTTGGCTATGTAGGGCCTTGCTTAGTTGATAGTTAGTGATCTTGTCGACCCGCATAAGATTCTGTATCATTATCTGTTTCTGGTTAGCTGTTTTAGTTTACAGGTGGCTATAAGGCCTTGTCGGCCGGGGGCTGTATTTACAACCGAGATATAGCCCGTTGTTTTCTCGACTTGAGTGTTAGTGTTAGTCATACACCAGAGGTGCGTAAGCTCAGCCAGACTAGTTCAGTCCTTAGTAGGGAACCAGGTTCCAGTCATGCCTTCTAAGGTGGGGCGTGACAAACTTGGTATCAGAGAAGGTCGTATCCCAGGGAGTCTGCAAACCATGCTTAGTAGAGTCTTGCCAATGGATGTGTTGTGCACCACATTCTATAGGCATGAGGCTGCGAGACATGATAGGATTGTCTCTCTTCTTTCTCTTCTAATTGTGCTGTAGAGATGTACGGTATAGGGTCAAGTCCCTATGCTTACCATATTCTTCTTGTCTATAAAGAAATGTCAGATCTGCGACATAATATGACTGGCAAGGAATTGGATGTAGCAGTAGGAGAGGGCACTAGAAGGGTGCCTCATCAAGAGTTAGCCCGATTTGAGGGCGATAGAGAGACTCCACCTTGATCTCCCCTGAAGTATTTGCTCCGTCAAGAGCCGTTCGGAGTACTGGAAATGTTCGCACCCCCTCCAGCAATGCCTATATCGACACCGTCCGATTAGGAGGTTAGGAGTGTTGTTCTTATGATGGCTCAGACGATGGCTGCATAGTGTCAGACAGTGGCCCCCGCTATTGCGAAATCTTCAGGAGGACCGGGTAGTTCGAGGGTCCGAGAGTTTCTCGTGTTGAGTCCCTCGCAATTTACAGGGATGGACCGAGATGCATGCCACACCTGCAGAGTCAGTTGAGTTAGCAGTATTTTGACTACGAGATATTGCAGTATTTTGGTACGAAAGTTGGGAAAGGTCCCGAGGTAGAGATGTGCCTCGTACGATCTGACCCAACCTTTCAAAGGCCTTCCTGGATCATTATTTGCCACGGGAAATTTGGCAAGCCCGTGTTGATCAGTTTTTGCATCTAGAGTAGGGCTCGATGAGTGTCCGGGAGTATGCCATGAGGTTTGATTTTGTAGCCAGATATGCACCGGCCTTTGTAGATACTGTTCCAGCCAGGGTGCACCGATTTATTATTGGGCTAAATCCAGATTATGTGGAGACTTGTATCACAGCGACTCTGCGAGAGGACATGGATATTGCCCCTGTCCAGGCATTTGCCCAGAATATTGAGGGAATCAGGCAACGATAGAGGGAGATAGGAAGGGTAATCCAGGAGCAACGCCACAGCTAGACCGAGTGATGTGCAGGCAGAATTTCAGGGTGGACCCAGGCCACGATTATCAAACAGACCACCTAGACCCCCATCTCCCCAACAGCAGTAGGGGAGTAGGTCTGGTCGCTGGGGGCCGTCAGGGCCTGGCGAGAGCTCACGGTCAATAAGTTCGCAATAGCAGAGGGGTCAGAGCAAAGTAGATTTACTGTACCACTTTGACCTATCTACAGCCGACGTCACTCCGGGGCATGCAGGTATGGATCCACGGCATGTTATACATGTGGGCAAGAGGGTCACCGATGAGGGATTGTCCAGCCAGGGGTCTGAGCGATCGGGACCGACAGGATAGATCTTCAGTAGGGTTACGTGCCCCAGCATCTCCAGCAGGGCATAAACCCACAGCTCCAGCCGACAGAGGCCGAGGCAGACCAAGGGCATCTAGTTCAAGCACTGGTCTAGATCACATTTATGCCTTATTGGGACGACAGGATTCAGAGTCGTCGCTGGATATGGTGACAGGTATGCTGGACATTTACTCTCATTCTGTTTATGTATTGATAGATCCAGGACCCACCTTGTGTTATGTTACCCCATTAGTGGCCTGAAAGTTCGGGATTACGCCAGAATTACTTCAGCGACATTTTTTAGTGTCCACTCCTGTCGGTGACTTTATCATAGCCAAGAGGGTCTACCGGGGATGCACAGTAGAGGTTGTTGGTAGTCAGACTTTAGCAGATTTGATAGAACTAGAAATGATTGATTTCGATGCAATTATGGGTATGGATTGGCTGGCGCCATGCTATGCCAATGTTGAATGATGTACCAAAACTGTCCGATTCCACTTTCCAGGGGACGTAGTACGGGAGTGGAAAGGTAATACGGCCATGCTGAAAGGTAGGTTTATTTCCTATCTTCAGGCGAGGAAGTTAATAGCAAAGGGTTGCATCTATCACATTGTCAAGGTCCAGGAGCAGAATCTCCAACTCTCCAGTGCATCCCCGTAGTTAATGAATTCCTAGACGTGTTCCCAGATGAACTTCCTGGTGTTCCCCTAGAATGGGAGATCGATTTTGCAATTGATTTACTACTAGGTACTCAACCTATATCTATCCCTCCATACCGAATGGCTCCTGCCGAGCTCAGGGAATTGAAGGAGCAGTTGAGAGATCTATTAGATAAGGGCTTCATCAGGCCGAGTACTTCACTGTGGGTCACAGCTGTCCTATTTGTGAGGAAGAAGGATGGCTCCCTCCGCATGTGTATAGATTACCGGCAGCTGAATAAGGTCACTATCAAGAATAAGTATTTGCTTCCTAGAATAGATGACTTGTTTGATCATTTACAGGGGGAGAAGTATTTCTCAAAGATTGACTTAAGGTATGGGTACCATCAGGTTTGGGTTCGCAAGAGGGATATCCTCGCTTTCAGAACCATGTATGGCCACTTGAAATTTTTAGTCATGTCCTTCGGGTTAACGAATGCTCCAGCAGTGTTCATGGATATGATGAACAACATCTTTAGACCATATCTGGACTTGTTTGTGATAGTATTTATCGATGATATCCTGGTGTGTTCCCATTCGGAGACAGATCACCGAGATCATCTATGAACAGTGCTCCAAATTCTCAGGGATCGCCAGCTGTATGTGAAGTTTTCTAAATGTGAATTTTGGTTGAATTCACTGTCCTTTTTGGGCCACATTGTGTGAGATGTTGGTATATAGGTAGATTTGCAGAAATTGAAGCAGTTAAAACATGGTCTAGACCTACCACTCCGACTGAGGTATGATGTTTCCTAAGGTTAGCCGGGTACTACAGAATGTTTGTGGAAGGATTTTCTACCTTAGCAACGCCTTTGACCAAGCTAACTTAGAAAGCATCCAAATTTAACTAGACTGAAGCATGTGAGTAGAGCTTCTAGGAGTTGAAAAACAGATTGACCTCAGCACCAGTATTAGCCTTGCCAGAAGGATCAGAGGGTTATGTAGTGTACTGCGATGCTTCAGGCGTCGGGTTAGGGTATTTTCTAATGCAACATCACAAGGTAATTGCTTACACTTCTATACAGCTAAGGAAGCATGAAAAGAACTACCCCACCCATGATCTGGAGTTGGCCGTGGTAATTCATGCCTTGAAAATATGGAGGCACTATCTATATGGTGTCCATGTAGATATTTTTACTGATAATAAGAGCCTCCAGTACATTTTCACACAGAAAGAGTTGAATCTGCCGCAGCGTTGTTGGTTAGAGTTGTTGACTATGATGTGAATATTTTATATCACCCAGGAAAAGCCAATGTGGTAGCAGATGGCCTCAGTCGTAAATCCATGGGAAGTTTGGCATATTTGAAGCCCGAACAGAGGGAACTGGCTCGAGAATTGCATCAGTTAGCCAATTTAGCCGTCCGAATAGTAGATTCGGGAGATAGTGGAGCGGTGATCCAGAATGCTGCAGTGTCATCATTGGTTGTAGAGGTGAAAGGACGATAGTATGAAGACCCTAACCTGGTTCAGTTAAGAGATAAGGCTCTGCGAGGGGGAGTAGCAGATTTCAAGATAACCGCAGATGGGGTCTTGAGATATAAAGGTCGCCTCTGTGTTCTAGATGTAGCAAGACTTCTCCAGCAGATCATGGCCGAGGTACATTACTCCTGTTATTCTCTTCACCTAGGTTCAACAAAGATGTATCATGATATAAAATAAATTTACTGGTGGCTAGGAATGAAAAAGGAAGTAGCAGAATTCGTAGCACAATTGTCCAAATTGCTAGCAGGTAAAGGAAGAACATCAAAAACCCGGTGGATTGATACAAGAAATAGCAGTGCCTATGTGGAAATAGGAGACAATCAATATGGATTTTGTAACTCGGCTACCCCGCACTAGACTCGGATTTGATTCTATCTGGGTGATTGTCGACAGGTTAACGAAGTTAGCCCATTTTCTACTAGTCAGGGCTACCTTCTCAGTCGAGGACTATGCTGAATTATATATCAAGGAGATAGTTCGATTACATGGTGTCCCAGTATCAATTATTTCTAATAGAGGGGCACAGTTCACAGCTAAATTTTGTCAATCCTTCCAGAAGGGTCTGGGGACACAAGTTAATCTGAGTATGACCTTTCATCCTCAAACAGACAGGCAGGCTGAACGTATAATTCATACGCTCGAGGATATGTTACGGGTATGTGTGCTGGACTTTGGGGGCAGCTGGGATGAACATTTACCCGTTATTGAGTTTGCCTATAATAATAGCTATCACTCAGCGATCCAAATGGCACCTTATGAGGCCTTATATGGGTGGAAATGCAGGTCCCCAGTTGGTTGGTTTGATGTTGGAGAATCAGAGTTAATTAGACCAGACATAATCCACCAGTCAGAAGAGAAAGTAAAGCTTATCATAGAACGTCTATTGACAGCTCAAATCCGCGAAAAATCTTATACTGATTTACGACGTAGAAACCTGGAGTTCAATGTAGGTGACTGGGTGTTTCTAAAAGTTTTACCGATGAAGGGCGTGATGAGATTTGGTAAAAAGGGCAAGCTTAGTCCAAGATTCATAGCGCCGAATTCTCTGGCGAATAAGCCAGGTAGCATATGAGTTAGATTTGCCTTCAGAATTAGAATCTGTCCACCCGATCTTTCATATGTTGATGTTGCGGAAGTGCATAGGGGACCCGTCCCAAATTGTGCTAGTTGAGGATGTTCAGATAACCGAGGGTTGGCCTGTGAAGAGGTTCCAGTAGCCATATTATATCGACAGGTTCACAAGTTAAGAACTAAGGATGTCGCTTCTGTTAAAGTATTGTGGAGGAACAGGAATAGAGAAGAGATGACTTGGGAAGCTGAGGACGATATGAGATCCAAGTATCCTCACTTGTTCCAGACTTAGCCAGGCCATGCAGTTAAGGTACATTTACAATTCAATATGTTTTGTGATGTGTGTTATATATATATCTAGCGCAGTTGACTCTAGCCCTGTTGTGAAATAGTTACTATAGTATTGTATGAAGTACCAGTGCTGGACTTTTCTGCATTTTAGGATTTTCAGATAGTCCATATTACAGGAGAGACTCTAACGAAATTTTGTCAGAATAAGTAGTTAAGAGAGTTAAGACTCCTGTAAGAAGAAGTCAACATTCGAGGACGAATATTCCTAAGGGGGGAAAAGTGTTACACCCCATAAGTTTCTAATATTTAGATGGCCTATTCGTACGTTGGTTAAGAGTTTTAGAATACAATACGTATGAGAAAGGGCCCGGGTAAAGGTCAAACGAGCACGGAGTCGGGACTGCGCGGGGAAGGCCAAACTAGCTGCCCAAAGGGGCAACGTGGCACGGACCCTCCCTGGCGCATTGGGCTCCGTGGCACGGCCCAGAATTGGCGCGAGAGGGTCCTTCCACGGACCCCTGTCCACCGCCCCAAGTATATATAAGTCCCTCCCTTTGATTTTGTGTCATTTTCCAATTCACACACGGTCAAAAGAGGAGAACCACAAAGAAAACAAATAATTTTCCTCTGTTAAAGCTATGAAACGCTACCTGAATTCAAATTAACTTCGGGTATTGAAGTTTAAGGCTGCATGGAGCATTGCTGCGAAGTTATTTTCACGAAATTCGCCTGGCAAATCGTAACCCTGCTAAGCCAAAGTAGTGCGAATTGCTACAAACTAATTTCTATGCAATCACAGGCTTCAAGTGAGTATTTCTCCCTTCTGAACTTTCAAGAAATTATATGTTTGCGATTGTGTTCTGGCAAGTTGAAGTATGGTTGATATTTATATTGAAAGTTATCATTTTGGCTAAATTTAACACTCAAATCGGCCTTATTATCCCAATAGTATAATACAATCGGAAGGAGCTATTGAATACGAACTAAAACTCACCAGTTAATCAAAAATCGGCAATTGAGGTATGTTAAGGCGTATTCCTTCAGCAAGTTAGTTTCTTCAGTATTGTAGCTTAGTTTAAATCCTAGTAAGAGAACCAGAAACATATGAATTGTGATTAGCTGTTGTTATTAGCTGAGACCAGTATTCTATGCATAGCTTGGGATTGACATTGCCATGTATAGCCTTCCATGACCAACCCAAGGTTATTAGCTGTGTCGTCGCCCGCCAGGGGCGAGATGACATCACTCTACGGAGCAGTATGTCATCCGCGAGGGACAAAGATGGGGTCCCAGGTCCTCATATAGTCCATTCCATGGATGGACTATTATATGTTGTATCGACACCATACCCCCATCAAGCCTGGTGCCTGGGTTGCAGATATCAGGAGTCCACTGGACTCAGACATAGCTACAGTCAAAGGTCGAGCTGGCTCAGTTGCAAACCCAGGGGACTGGTAGGACAGCTATAGCTATTAGTTGACCCATTGTGACCTTGCTAGGGGTATATATATTGAGGTGTACTCACCAAGGCTTATGGAGGGGGCCCAGGTGGGTTATTCTGTGCTGGTTGTACCTTCCGGCTTATGGGGGTTAGGTAAGGTTTTTGATTGCCTTAGTTATTGATGAATTAGATAGTAGAAAGTTCAGCTACGCAGGTAGAATCTCTATCCTTCTTTTTCAGTTATTTTCAGTTCCATTTCCTCTATTCAGTTATTTACAGTTAATGTCTTACATATTCGGTACATATTGTACTGACGCCCTTCATGGGGGCGCTGCATTACTTGCCTTCAGGTACAGATAGATGAGGAGCAGGTCCCTCTTAGCTTCTAGCCAGGATTAGCATAAGAGTCGACTCCTTTATTTCGGAACTTATAGACAGAAGGTTTACTCTTTTGATTGTATAGTATGGGTAGGTCGGGATCCTGTCTCGACCAGTATATCACTCCTAGAGGCTTGCAGATTATTTCAGATTCCTTGTGGTTAGTTGTTGTTGGTCGTGTGGGGCCTGTATGTGTTTTATCTTATGTGTTGGCTGTGTGGGGCCTTGCTTAGCTTATAGTTAGTGGTCTTGTCTGCCCGCATAGGATTCCCTATCATTATCTGTTTCTGGTTAGCTGTTTTATTTTACAGGTGGCTATAAGGCCTTGTAGGTCGGGGGTTATATTTACAGCCGAGATATAGCCCGTTGTTTTCTTGACTTGAGTGTTAGTGTTAGTCATGCACCAGAGGTGCGTAAGCTCAACCAGACTAGTTTAGACCTTAGAAGGGCACCAAGTGCCAGTCATGCCTCCCAAGATGGGGCGTGAAAATATATACATACATATACATATTTGTATACACACACACACACACACATAAATTACATATATATATATATATATATATATATATAGAGAGAGAGAGAGAGAGATTCTTAGAGTCCTTTTTATTTGCTACACAAAATTTTTATAATCTATATAATTAGTTAAATGCATTACGTCCTAAAAGTATGTGTTACTGATATATTATTGAAGATATTCTAATATATATTATAAATTATATTAGTGATTTTGCAATAAATTTTCACAATCTTTTCTTGTATAGTAATGCTAATTAAATAATTAAATTATAAATATATAAAATATGTCGTAGAATATTTTCTATTAGAATGACTCTAATTATGGCATGACTTTTTTCTTCATATATATCATATAATTGTCATTCAACTAATTATATACTGTCATGTCCCTAATTATACAAATAATCTAATCAATATTAACTACTATAATATCTGATTTAAATTCAAATATATCACATCATAATTAGTGACTTTACAATAATTTTTCACAATTTTTCTTTGTATACTAATATTAATTAAATAATTTAAATTATAAATATATAGAATATGTCCTAGTAATAATTTTTATTAGAATGACTCTAATTATGTCGTGATTTTTGTTTTCCGTATATACCAAATGATTATCAATCAAATAATTATATACTACTATGTCTCTAATTATAGAAAATATTGTACTATACACACATGCACACGCGCCCACGCGCGCGCACACACACACACACGCATATATATTTAAATTAAATATATCACGCCATAATTAGTGACTTTGCAATAAATTTAACCAATTATTCATTTTTCTTGAATTACTAATTAATTAATTAAATTAGTTAAATGTGAGTACTACGTCTTAAAATTATGTGTAATTTTAGGAATCAAATTAACAATGTTAGTAAATATTAATATTATGTATATTTCATTATAATATAATAATATGAAATTCTCTTTTATTGTAAAAATGCCAAGTGGCTACTTCTCAATACGCCACTTGGCTTAACCTCATGCTTCACTACCCTCCTTCTAATAATATATAGATATAGATATGGAATATATCTTATAATTTCCAATCAAGTAGCTATATACTGCTATGTCTCTAACTATTTTATGCGGTATGCAACTGTAGGGTCACAGACGGCCAATTACTTAGTTCCTTTGCTTAGAATGACTATAGGGCTGCTATTGACCGAACATGGCTCTGAGCTTTCGGCCCCTAATCCTCCACAAATAGCCTACTGAAATTTCTTAGCTAGAGGGTAATACTGTGCTAACATGGTTCTAGTCCTCTAGAACTTAACTTGGTTTGTTCGGATCTTATATGACTCTTATGGATGATTCCTAACCTTGTAGGTAAGTTTACATTGACTTAGCCATTCATGGCAACATGTACCTGAGCATCTTATAGGGACAGGCTGGGGCATTGGCCCCGCCTCTAACTGCTAATAAGGTTCTTTTCCTTAGGGTACCCACAGATCTATCTGTCCTGAATGACTAGGATGGATTCCTGAGCGACCTGTATGAGAATACTAAGGCAACTGGAACTGACAGTCATTGGTAGTAGCTAACTAGATGGCAGGCTGCCACTCAATTCACTAGACAACCCTAGTGTTGACTCTAAAGTATGGCCATCCTACCTAGACTTCTGGCACTGGGGCATGAGGGTACGCCAATGGCCTCTGGGCGTGCTTCACTGAAAATACAGGTGCCAAACTGGTAGTTATATCGCCTAGCTGTGCCTATGTTATTCAACTTACTAACTCAAGCCCAATAACTATCCACGAGCTTTTAAGGTTTAGGCCTGACAATAAAACATCCAATTCTACTAACACAATGAACTAAAGAACAGAGGAGTTCCTATGATGCTTCTAGCGTGTGTCACACTTACCATGTTCTTTCCCGACAAGGGATACTGCGATATAATCTTTACACGTTTTCTAGCAACTAACCACAACGTATGTAATCGTAACATATTAATAGCAGTTAATCATGACATACCTGATCCTTATATACTAGCAGCAGCTAATTATAATATATAGGATCATTATCTACATTCAAATCATATGTCATATCACTATACGACGAGAATAACTTGCCGAAAGTATAAGCCTTAACATACTTCGAATGCCGACTTTCGTTTGTTTAAACAACTTTTCCACCTAAAGCCAGTAATTTTAGTTAGTTGCCGCCTTTATTCTGAAAGAATACAACTATTTCCAACAACAAAAAAGACCAATAACAATATCTTTTCAATAGAATTAACTATAACTTCAACTCCGTTTCATTTGGTCAAAAACTTATAATTTCTCTAGAGTTTATAAGGGAGAAATACTTACCTATTGTCTGTGGCCATTTAGAATCCAATTTGAAGTAATTCTGGTAATTTTTACTCGGAGGAGTTCTGATTTTCCGAGCAAATTTTTGAGAAATAACTCCATAGTAATGCTTTCGTAGGCCTAGGACTTGTTACCCGAAGTTACTTTGAGTTTGGACGGCATTTGGTAGCGTAATCGGACAAAAACACGAAGAAAGTTGCGTTTCTTTTCACTTATGGCAGAGGGAATAATGTTCACTTAACTTGAAATCAACTAGCATCATGTATATATACTCTTGGCGGTGGCAGGGGGGACACCCCACGCTGCTCAAAGCGCCGTCCTCCTGCCGCGTCGGGCCTCCCATAGAGCCCATATGCTTGGCGCGCCACGCTGGCCAGTGAACTGCGGCTGGCGAGTCGCACTGGCCCCTCGCTGCCTAGCCTCGGCTGACCCTACTTTTGAGGCTTTTTCCACACGCGTCAAGCTCTCCGTACTTATCACCAATCCACGTGTACGCCTACTAACCAATAGCATTTACAGGGTGTAACATCCTCCCCCCCTAGGAACATTTGTCCTCGAATATCACCTTCAAGTTTATAGGGTTGAACTCTCTTAACCAATATTTAGAAAAAATCTGGTAGAGTCTCCTCTGTAATATGGACTATCCGAAAACCTGAAATGCAGAAAGGTCCAACATCGGCACCTCACAAGGCGCTATCTGCAACTGAAATATAGCTCTATCACATTTAACATAATCAACTAATAATAATAGCAACAGAGTTAACTATATAACATATGAAACTATCTTACCATAACTTAAATCATCTGGATCTGTATACTATCACCATAGAGCCTAGGATAATTGAAACTGTCCAGACTTTGCATCATTCGTGGTTTTTGGTATTCTTTTTTTTTAGTCTATTTCTTCTATATTTTTGTACCCCATGATACTCTAATGAGTTACAACTCTGGTTCTCAAGATGGCTTCTATAACTATTGGAGTCTCTCCAAGGGACAGTGCTTCTGTACTTTAGGTATCTCCAATTGGATTAATCTGAGATAAGGTCTTCTATGCGCTTGCGTAATATTGATGAATAGATCCTAGCCCGGAAGGTAACTCTATCTCATAGGCCACTTGGCCAATCTTTTGGAGGGTCTGGTAAGGCTTAATGAATCTAGGGCTGGGCTTTCCCTTCTTATCAGATTCCCTGACACCTTTCATTGGTGAAATTTCCAAGGGTACCTAGTTGTTGCTTCAATCTTTAACTCTCTACATCGTTCGCAGGATAGGATTTCTGATAACCTTGGGCTGCCGGCACATCCTTCCTGATAAGATTAACTCCCTTCATCTAACTAATGTATTAGTATGCTTGGTTCAATTACCCTTCATTTATCTGCTTCAAGTCATCATTTAAGGAGGCCTACATTTCCACCTGTAACCGACCTCCAAATTATGTGCTCTGTCTAACCGTCCATCTGCGGATAGAATGCGGTACTTAGATTAACCTGTGTCCCCAATCTATTCTAGCAGCTTCCCAAAATCTGGTTGTGATTCATTCCTCTCTGTCAGAATTTATTTGATGTTTGGGCTTCACGCAACCAAACTACTTCTTAAACATTTAACTCGGCATAGCCTTTAGCTGAAATATAATTCCATTCAGTGAGACATGAGTTGATCTTGTTAGCCTTTCTATAATGACTCAAATAAGGTCTATTTACACCTGGTACGAGGTAATCCTGCAACTGTATTCATGTCGATTCCTTTCCACTTCCTTGCAGGCATGACCGTTTTCTGAATTGGCCTGCTTCGTTCTTGTTGTCCAACCTCCCTGGCTGGTCATTAGAGTTCTATGCTACGACTCAATGATATCTTCCCTCTTCCCATGCGATCAGTAGGTCTCTCTTTACGACCTGATATATTTTCATTAACCTCTGGGTGGAGGGAGTAACGGAATTGGTGCACCTTGGCCATAGTCTGCTAACGAAGTCCTATCACTTTAGAATGCAGAGCTGACCTCTGGGTCTCATGACTTCATCCCTTATTATCTTAAGGCCAATAATTCCCTACCGTGCCTTGTCTCTAGGATGTACTAGGTTAGAGTCTCTGTGTCACCAGGGGTGGTGATATTGCAGCATTCTAGATTACAACCTCACTATTTGTTAACTGTCGGCCCGATGCTTATTTCTCGACATTCAGTGGTGGTCCCATGCTCTGTTAATCTACTTCAACCTGGAGGTGATTCTGTTTCCCTCCAGAGTTAGATACTCATGCCCTTTTCCTTTTCTTCCTTAGACTGAGATATGAGGTTCGTGCCCTCTACCTCATACTGCCAAAAGTATTACTAACCAAGTCTACTAACCTGTGTCCTTCTGATCCACACTCGGGCCCATTTTGTTCATATGATCTCTTTGTCCTTAGATATAACAAACTAGGGCAATAACCATTATTTTGTAGGTATGCCCTACCATCATTCACACACTGCGGCAGAATCGGCGTATTTCTAACCGAACTTTATTATTGCTAGGGTTTTACAACTGATGGACTCTCTTACACGCACTTGAGTGCTACTGGCAATCTTATCTGCCCTCCTGATTTACTATTGTGAGGGTCTAAGTAGCTTTGTAAACACTAGGGGGCTTAACTACTTTCTAACCCTTCTCGAAGTCAACAATTCTAGCCCTCCTTCACTCTTTATTCTGGGCAACATGGCATTGCTACCCACGCTTGTTGTTGTACTGAAAGAATAAACTGAGAGGTGGGAAGTAACCCTATCATTCTATACCTGGGCTAGGGCACGAATTTCAACAACTCTAAAGGCTGGAGGTACAAACCTTGCACGATTCATTGTATGTTTCAGGTGTTCCGACATTAACTTTGGCCCCTGTCTAATTCTAAGTAGCTAGCAGGTAAGACAACTCATATATATATATATATATATATATATTATTTTGAGGTACTATTCCGAAGCTGAAAAAAGAATCGGGACGATGCTGAGATATCTGTCAGCTTACGCGGTTCCTGGTACCTCGGGAGGGTGATGGGGAAATTTAACAGACGTCTGCTTCCGCCCTTAAGCTAACCGTCCCCCAACTGTGGCACCTCATTGGTACCTCCTGCTGCTGTTGTAGTTATTTTGCGGCTGGAGTCTGTCTTATATCAAACATTATTCTGGACAGGCATAACAATGAACTCTTAGGGGCTCAACCCTATACAACTCCGCTCTATAGCACGATCTAAGAAGAAGGAGGGGTAAGCATACTGTCATGCCTCATAGCCTCCTGCTTATAGAATGTGATTCATAACACATTTATAAACAAGACTCTACCAGACATGTCTTGCAGACTCCCTAGGATACGACCTGCTCTGATACTAAGTTTTTCATGCCCCACCTTGGGAGGCATGACTGGCACCTAGTGCCACACTAGGATCTGAACTGACTTGGATGGGCTCAGGCACCTCTGGTGCCTACTAGTGACTCAAATTCAAGAAAACAAACTGCTATATCTCGGCTGTAAACACAGCCTCTGGCTGACAAGGCCTCCTGTAAAAGAAACCAGCTAACTAACAATAAGGTAATGAAGGGATCCTAGGCCGACAAGACCACCATGCTGTCTAGTTATAACAGAAATAAAAATAGGTGGCTACGCTGGGCCCCACACAGCCAACACATAAAATAAGACATACATAGGCCCCACATGGCCAACAACAACCAACTAACTAAAAACTGTAGTCTACAAGCCTCTAAGAATACAAATAATGGTAGGGACAGGGCCCCGGCCTACCCAAATACTATACAAATAATAGATGGTAATCTTCTACAACCTGGAAACTCTGAATGAAAGGAGCTGGCTAATGTACTGACTCTGAATAGCTCCTTGGAGATCTCACAACCTGTCTGTCTAAACCAGTAGACAAGTAATACAGCGCCCCAGAGTTGGGCGTCAGTACAATATATACCGAATATATAAGGCAGTAAATAAGATGGATGAAAGCTGTTAAAGACTGAAAGTAAGTAGAAGGAAGGGGCATAAATTAACCTAGAAGTTTGCTTATTCATAACCTGCATCTAGTAAAATGCTACACGTATACGAGCTAAGATTGTACAATCATATATTGATAAGCTATATCTAGCAGACAAGAACCTAACCTAACCCCCATAAGCGTAGAAGGTATAATCAACATAGAATAACCCGCTCGGGGCCCCCATAAGCCTGGCGAGCACACTTCAATGTATATACCCCTATCTAAGTTCCTATGACTCTACTGGTGCTACAGCCAACCTACCTGTCCCTGGTTCTGCAACTGAACCCGCTTGGCTCTTGATCTGTGGCTGTGTTTGAGTCCGGTGGACTCCTCATAATTGCACCTTGGGCACCAGGCTCGACAAGGGTCAGTGATACCAATATGACATAAAAATAATAGTACAGCCATGAAATGGACTATAATATGGCCCTTGGGCCTTTTCATCATCCCTTAGGACGACATATCACTCCTTGGAGCAATGTCATATAGCCTCTATAGGAGAAAACATAGCTAATAACCCTGAGGTGGTCATGGAAGGCTCCTTGGTGAGGGCAACCCCAACCGATGTGCTATATTGAAGTCTCAATCTAGCCACTCAAAAGGCGTATCTGGTCTTCTGGGCCTAATGCAATCACTGCTCGCCCCTAGAATAATCTGTATAGCTGCTAGCAGGCACACCCCATGTACCTGAATCTGATCAGAGGATCCTGATGGTGATCATAATCTCTAATGGTCTAGGCCGGATAAGGCGAGGTATGGAATGGCCTAACAATACTTTGAATGTCCTTCTCAGATCACTATAACTCATAAGCAACTGTAGGGTTACAGATGGCCAATTACTTAGTTCTTTTGCTTGGAACAACTGCAGGACTTCTACTGACCGAACACGCTTTTAAACGGTCGGCCCCTAATCCTCCACAGGTAGCCTACTGAAATTCTTAGCCTAAAGGTAATACTGTGCTAACATGGTTCTAGTCCTCTAGACCTTAACTTGGTCTGTTCGAATCTTATATGACTCTTCTGGACGATTCTTAACCTTGTAGGTAAGTTTACATGGAGCATTTTATAGGGACAGGCTGGGGCATTGGCCCCGCCTCTAACTGCTAATAAGGTCCTTTTCCTTAGGGTACCCATAGTGCTTATTTATCCTAAACAACTGGGATGGCTTCCTGAGCGACCTGTATGATGAATACTAAGGCAATTGGAACTGACAGTCACTGGTAGTAGCTAACTAGATGACAGACTGTCACTCAGTTCACTAGACAACCCTAGTGCCGCTGACTCTAAAGTATGGCCATCCTACCTAAACATCTGGAACTGGGGCGTGAGGGTACGCTAATGGCCTCTGGACGTGCTTCACTAACAATACATGTGCCAAACTAGTAGTTATATCGCCTAGCAGCGCCTATGGTGTTCAACTTACTAACTCAGGCCCAACAACTATCCACGACCTTTTAAGGTCTAGGTCTGACAATAAAACATCCAATTCTACTAAAACAATGAACTGAAGAATAGAGGAGTTCCTACAATTCTTCTAGCGAGTGTCACACTTAACATGTTCTTCCCGACAAGGGATACTGCAATATAATTTTTATACATTTTCTAGCAGCTAACCACAACATATGTAATCGTAATCTATTGATAGCAGCTAATCATGACATACCTGATCCTTATATACTAGCAACAACTAATTATAACATATAGGATCATTATCTACATTCAAATCATACGTCGTATCATTATTCGAGGAGAATAACTTACCAAAAGAATAAGCCTTAACATATCTCGAATGCCGACTTTCGTTTGTTTACACAACTTTTCCACCTAAAGCCAATAATTTTAGTTAGTTTTCGCCTTTATTCTGAAAGAATACAACTATTTTCAACAACAAGAATGGACAATAACAATATCTTTTCAATAGAATTAACTATAACTTCAACTCCGTTTCATTTGGTCGAAAACTTATAATTTCTCTAGAGTTTATAAGGGAGAAATACTTACCTATTGTCTGTGGGCGTTTAGAATCCAATTTGAAGTAATTCTGACAACTTTTACTCGGCGGAGTTTCGATTTTCCGAGCGAATTTTCGAGAAATAACTTCGTAGTAATGCTTTTCATAGGCCTAGGACTCGTTACCCAAAGTTAATTTGAGTTTGGATGGCGTTTGGTAGCGTAATCAGACAAAAACACGAAGAAAGTTATGTTTCTTTTCACTTATGGCCGAGGGAATAATGTTCACTTAACTTGAAATGAACTAGTATCATATGTATATATATATACTCTTGGCGGTGGCAGTGGGGGTGCCCCACACTGCTCAAAGCGCTGAAATCCTGTTGCGCCGCGCCTCCTATAATGCCCATGTGGCTAGCGCGCCGCGCTAGCCAGTGCACTGCCGGCTGGCGCGTCGCGCTGGCCCCTCGCTGCCTAGCATCGCCCGACCCTGCTTTCGAGGCTTTTTCCACACGCATAAAGCTCTCCGCACTTATCACCAATCCACGTGTAAGCCTGCTAACCGATAGTATTTACGGGGTGTAACACTAGTTTACTAAAACAAAACTACATCACATTTAATTTAATTCTAATTTATATGTAATAGGGGTTTTTACCACCGAAACTAATCTTTTATCCAAAAGTACTAAATTTTCTTGATTTTGATCCTTTAGGCCCACTCCAAATAAATTATATTTGGAATAGATTCAAGTGAATTAACTACTCTATCATGATTGAATATCCTTTTTTTCACGACCCAAATGACCGTGATTGGCACCCACTTACCCTCCGGTAGGCGAACAATAAATCTCGATACTAACCCCAAAATGAGACATGCAAAAATATAAAAACATTCTTTAATTATTGAAATAACTTTGCATCATGAATCAATCGCTTAAACCAATATTACAGAGAAAAAGAAATACCCAAGACTTGAAAGTCATTGCACAAGACGTTGTTTACAACTCTAAGAATGTTTAAAAATAAACTAAGAATAAAGAAACATAAGTGTCTGAAAGAGAAGAACATCTTCAAAATGGGGGAGTGAACTGCATTCCCATCTGCTCACCTTCTTGAAACTTCAAAATTGGTAGTTCACATGTGAGGAAGTGAAGAACTGTCAGACTCAAACTCTGCACTCATAAAAGAATGCATGGGTAGGGTTAGTACACGACACAGTACTGGTAGGCATCAATGGCCGATCTTACATAATAACAGATAATTACAGTAATAGAGATATAAAAAGGGATCCTCAGCTTTACACAGATATACAATCCATTTTACGAACACTAGCTCTTTCAGGAATCAGCCGGCCTGCTCACTAGATTAGGCCTCTCACTGCAGCAATCACTTGTCTGCTACAGCAGTCTCGCTGCAGCGGAAATGGTTCCGCTGCAGGGCACTACATAGGCAGTAGCTTGACGTGTTGTACCTTTCTCAGTTCATCCATTCCATAGTTCATTAGATCAACAATTAACATTTCACATACTTCATAAATCCATCCAACAACCGTAATAACACAACAATCAAAGTTACTCATAGCGAAAACTACTCAATAACCCCACATTCTCGTGGCATGTTCTCATGAACATAAATGAAATCACAAACAAATATGCAACAACACAACCAAAGGTAGCATGAAGGGCACACGCCTCCGCCATCTCCCCTTAACACTCAACCAAACGAATTATGTACACACATGCCAGAGTGTCTTATTATGCCCATCCAGTCATGACCTGCAGGGGACTCTAGAAATTCATGTACTGTGTCGACGTGACACTCATTCCCACTCATACACTCATCCGGGTGCTCCCCTCGGACACGAGCCACTCAAATAAAGTTACCCGCTCACTCGGATACTCCCCTCGGGCTCAAGTCTCTCGTTTTAAGATATTAAATCTTTTCATTCATCATTCTCATAAAAGGTATGACAAGTGCATCAATGCAACATATACAAAGTTATAATCTACTTCTCAAATAAGCCATCATCAATTAACAATTCTCTCACTAATGGAGTATAATCACTTTACTTAACATTCAGCACATTAATTCCATTATCATATACACAATCTTGTAAAAAAGTCACCATAGTTCAATATTACATCATTGTCACGTTCATAAGATAAATTAACAACAATAGAATCACATATCGCGTAAGCATTCGAAGACCAATCATATATCCATATTGCACACTATACATGCCATTATATAGGTCTATCCCTATAATTCGTAACCTATTTCAATTACTCAAAATTATCGGCTTCGCTACTCTGCAGGAACTTTGCCCTTCCTCAATGCTTCGGATTGCTCGAAATCTATACATGTATAATCATTGGTTAATCACTCCTCAAGATGGTGCCTAATTCGATCAAATCCTTCTCTTTTCAGGGCAATTTAACAGAAAACCCTACCCTTCCATCTAGTTCTAGGTCCTCACCTTGTCTAACCTATTAGCATTAACGATAGGGACCCCAGAAAGTAGACATTACTCAAATTTTCAACAATCAAGCCTCCCATTGCTTCCCTACAATATCAGCCCTAGTTCATCAACTTAGGTTTTTCTCTATATAATTTCCACTATTAAAAGTCCATAAATCTTGGATCAACACTAATCGAAGTAGAGGTAGGAGGATTGAGATTCTTACCTTTGGAAAGTAGTTCACTGCTCTGGAGAAATTTTCCGCCACTTAGCCCTTGTAATCGAGTTTGTGGGAATAATGGGGTAAAACCCTGTAACTCCCACTTAAAACCCACTTTCTGACTTTCGATGTCTGCTGCAGTGGTCACACTTCCACTGCAGCGTACCCGCTACAGCGGCCATGGGGTCGCTGCGACAGTTCCAACGGTTACACCCTCATTTTTCTGCAGCGGGTCTCCAACCGCAACTAGGATCTTGCTATAGTGGAAATCCCACCACTGTAGTGGTCCCTCGGACCCATATCTATCCAAAAATGCACATTTCTATACTTATTTTATTTCATAACCTCCCTATCTCATCCTTAGCCAGTTTGCTGAGTTCTATGACCTTAACCATCCCATAACGACGTTCAGGTGGTTACATCAGATACCAATTAAAATACCGTTCGTCCTCGAACGGTCTATACAAAAGTAAGAAGGATAAGTACCAGATTCTATGAACAACTGGGGTACTTGACCCGCATATCAGCCTCGGTCTCCCAAGTGGCTTCTTCCACCTACGGTCCTTCCACTGGACTTTTATTGTCGAAATCTCCTTGGACCTCAACTTCTAAACCTCTCTGGCCAATATTGCACTAGGTTCCTCCTCATACAAAAAATTCTCATCCAACAACATGGAGTCCCCACTTGATGATATACGTTCCATCCCCATGGTACTTTCTCAGCATGGACACATGAAATGTCGGATGTACTCCAGATAATCCTGGCAGAAATGCTAGCTCATAAGCCACTTCCCCCACACGTTTGAGTATTTCAAATGACCCAATATACCACGGGCTAAGCTTGCCCCACTTTCCAAACCTCATCACCCCCTTCATGGGGGACACATTGAGTAGCACTTGCTCCTGTTCCATGATCTCCATGTCCCTGAATTTCTTGTCTATGTATTGCTTCTGCTTACTCTGAGAAGCTACCAGATGGTCCTGAATTATTCGAACCTTTTCCAAGGACTCCTTTAACAAATCCGTCCCCCAAGGCCTCACCTCAAACACATCAAACCACCTAATTGGAAACCTACACTTTCTCCCATACAAGGCTTCAAAAGGTACCGTACCATTGCTCGTGTGGTAGCTATTGTTATAGGTGAACTCTACCAAGGGTAAGAACTTGTCCTAATAACCCGCGAAGTCTATCACACATGCCTGAGCATGTACTAAAACACTTGAATAGTGCAGTTCGATTGCCCGTCTATCTGAGGATGGAAGGCTGTACTCAAGTCCAACTTCGTACCCAACTCGACCTGCAAAGTCCTCCAAAAATGAAAAGTGAACTGGGTGCCCCTGTCTGATACAATGGAAAAAAGTACCCCATGTAACTGAATAACCTCCTTTACGTATAGCTTAACTAATTTCTTCACGTTGTAAGTTACTTGGACTGGCAAGAAATGAGCAGACTTGGTCAACCTGTCCACTATGACCCAAATTGAGTCAAACTTCCCCAAAGTCTTGGGAAGACGAACCACAAAGTTCATGGCTATCATCTCCTATTTTCACTCGGTGATGGGCGTTCGCTAAAGTATTCCTCTAGGCTTTTGGTGCTCATACTTCACCTATTAACAATTTAAACACTGAGCCATGTCGTCCATAATGTATCGCTTCATCTTACCCCACCAACAGTGTTGTTTTAGATCGTGGTACATCTTCGTGACTCCGGGGTGAATGGAGTACCTCGAGTTGTGAGATTCTACCATGAGAGTTTTAATTTAGCTCACCAACTCGGGGAACACACACCCGTCCCTTTATTCTCAAGACCCCTTCATCATCTACCACTGCTTCATTGGCCTTTCCCCATAGGACTTTATCTCTGATCTTACCCAGCTTTTCATATTCAAACTGTCTGGTTTTGATTTCCTCTAACAACGAGGATTTAGCCTCTAGGTTGGCTAACACTCCACCGGTTTCAGTCAGCGACAATCTCACTAAGCTGTTTGCCAAGGTTTGGACTTCCCTGGCCATCGGCCATTGAGTAGCCTCCAAGAAAGCCAGACTGCCCATGCTCATCGTCTTCCTGCTCAACGCATCTTCCACCATGTTGGCCTTTCCTGGGTGGTACAAGATGGTGATTTCGTAATCCTTAAGCAACTCCATAGATCTCCTTTTACTCAAATTGAGATCTTTCTGGGAGAATACATACTGTAAGCTGCGATGATCCGTGAATACCTCACATCAAGCTCCATACGTAGTAACCTATCCTTCATGTATCAACATAGCACCCAATTCAGACTGTGAGGCATCACAATACACAACAAAATCTTTACCTTCCACGGGTAACACCAGAATAGGTGTTGTGGTTAGTAGTGTCTTGAGTTTCTGAGAGCTCGATTCACATTCCTCTGACCACTGGAAGGGAACATCCTCTTGTGTCAACCTGGTCAATACCGAAGCGATGGAGGCGAATCCCTTCAGGAACTGACTGTAGTAACTAGCTAGCCCCACCAAACACCAGATTTCTGTCACATTAGTTGGCCTTGCCCAGTTTCTGAACGCCTCCACCCTCTATGGATCAACTTGGATTCCCTCCTTGGAAACCACATGCCCCAGGAAGGACACTTTTTCCAACCAAAACTTGCACTTGGTGAATTTCGCATATAACTGCTTCTCTTTTAGCAACCCCGACATAATCCTTAAATGATTTTCGTGCTCCTGCTTGGTCTTAAAATACACCAAGATATCATCAATAAGAAAAATAACAAAGAAATCCAGATAGGGTTTGAAAATACCATTCATCAGGCTCATGAACGCAGTCGGAGCATTAGTGAGTCCAAATGATATGACCAGAAACTCATAATGCCCATACTTGGTCTGGAAGGCTATTTTGGGAACATCTTCGGACTCAACTGGTGATAACCTAACCTCAAATCAATCTTTGAAAATATATCCACTCCCTGTAACTGGTCAAACAGATCATCTATTCGAGGAAGAGGGTACTTATTCCAAGTAGTTACCTTGTTCAATTGGGATAGTCGATGCACATCCGCATACTACCATCTCTAATTTCTTCTTTACAAACAAAATCGGGGCACCCCACATCGATACACATGGTCTAATGAATCCTTTACTAAGCAACTCTTGCAACTGTTCCTTGAGTTCTCTCAACTCAGCAGGTGCCATTTGATATGGGGGAATAGAAATAGGTTGGGTTCCTGGTTCCAAGTCTATAAAAAAATCTCTGTCACGGTCCGGCGGCATGCCGGGCAAATCTGGAGGGAACACCTCTAAGAACTCACAAACAACAAGAACCGACTCTATGAAAGGATCCTCCAAAGTAGTGTCCCGAACATGCGCCAAATAAACTGAACAACCCCGTTATATCAACTTACAGGCATGAATATAAGAAATAAGTTTCTTAGGAGCAGGGCTACAATTCCCCTTCAACTCCAACCTAGATGACCCTAGACCCAATATAGTGATGGTCTTAGCATAGAAATATAGAATGGCGTGGTAAGGGGACAACCAACTCATTTCCAAAATTATATCAAAATCAACTATGTCTAAGATCACTAAGTCTGCCAAAGTGTCAAATCCCATGAATTCAACGATGCAATCACGAACAACCCTATCCACTAACACAGAATCCCCAACAGGAGTAGATACACGAATAGGAGTATTAAGAACATCACACACAAGGTCGTGACCCAAAGCAAAATAAGTAGACACATAAGAGAATGTAGAGCCCAGGTCAAACAACGCAATAGCCATTCTATTAGCCACGAAGATCATACCTGTGATAATGGTGTCTGAAGCTTCTGCCTCCGGTCTACCAAGAAAAGCATAAAAATAAACCTGGTTACAAGCCTGAGAACCGCCCCGGTTGGGCTGTGCCACCCCTCTACCTACCTAGGTGCCACCCCTACCTACCTGAGCGCGTCCCCTACCCTGCTAAACACCACCTCTAACGACTGGCTGACCATCTCGTCCCAGTTGTGGATGATCTGGATTGAATGCACTACCTCCCCTCCCAACTACGGCCGGAGCTCGAGGAGCTAGGTGAGGAATAATCTGTCCGCCCAGTCCAAACCTGGGGCACTATTTGCGGATGTGGCCATACTCACCATACTCATGGAAAACCTTCTCAATAACCGATCTCTGAGTTTGAAAAGAAGAAATAGAACGAGCCCCAAAATCAAAACGAACCATCTAAGTATTCCCAACTATACCTGACGGTTGCGGAGCTTTCCCTGGTAGACCTCCGGCTGACAGCTGTATGGCAGACCGAATATGGTCCTAGAGAAACCCTGTGGTGCTAGAGCCTTCACATAAGAACTACTGAAAGATCCAACTCTCCGAGCCTTCTTCTCGGTATTTATAGCATAACCCTCCTACCTCACCCCTTCAATCAACTTCATGTACTCTACCACCTCCTGAAAAGACTTACACAAAGTGACCATCTACAAAGCTGGTACCTGGAGACCTACATTCAGGCCTTTAACAAGTCGCCTAATCCTCTCCTCCTCGGTGGGCAGCAAGGGTAGAGCATATTTGAACAAGGCGTGAAATCGGGCCTCGTATGCAGCAACTAATAAGCTACCTTACTCAATGGTGCTGAACTCATCCCATCTCCTATTTCTTAGAGTGCGGGGAACATATTTCTCCAAGAATGTGGAGTAGAATTGGGTCCATGTCAACGGTGGTGACCCTGCTGGTATGCACTTCACGAAAGCCCTCCACTAGAGCTTTGCATTACCCATCGCTGGAAGGTGACGAGCTTAACACCATACTTTTCCACCACTCCCATCTTATGGAGTCTTTTGTGACAATCTATGATGAATTCATAAGCTTCCTCTGCCTCTGTGCTGTAGAATGTGGGAGGCTTTATCTTGGTGAACCTCCAAAATAAGTAGTGCTCTTCCCCTGTCATCACAGGTCCTACCATCGGTCTCTGAAACACCACCGCCTCCGATATGTGATCAATCCGTGGGGCCACAACAGCTGCATGCTGAATTCTTGGTTGCTATCTCACTAGAGTTGCTGGCGCTGGCCCGATGCCCACAAGGCCGCTCAAAAGGTTGAGGACCTGAGTTAGGAACTTTGAGGACGCTGGCATGGCAGGAGCTTCTCCCTGCGTTGGGACATCGATCTCAACTGCCACCCGCTCCTATACTACTGGTGGCATGGGAGATAAAGACCTCTCCCTGACTAGAGTAGGGGCACGGGCCCCTCCTCTAGCTGCAGTAGGTCTCCAGCCACGACCTCTGCCCCTTCCTCTACCTTGAACTAGGGCCACTGCTGGCTCAGGTGCTGCGTCTCTGTTACCATTTGCGCGTGTTCTCACCATCTGAGAAGGAAAGAAGAAAAGTAGCTAGGTACCAATTGGAATCAAGTAATCGCACAAAAGGAGAGAAGGAAGGAGTTTTCCTAAAGTCCTGCAGCCTCTCGAAGATAAGTTACAAACGTCTCCGCACCAATCCGCGAGACTCTACTAGACCCATCTTAGTGCAATGAGATCAACAAACTTAGAGCTCTGATACCAACTTTGTCACGACCCAAATGGATGTGATTGGCACCCACACTAACCCTCTGGTTGGCAAACCAATGAATCCCGATACTAACCCCAAAATGAGACATGTAGAAAGGTAAACACATTCTTTAATTATTGAAATAACTTCGCATCATGAATCACTCTCTTAGACTAACATTACAAAGAAAAATAAATACCAAGACCTGAAAGTCATTACACAAGACGTCTGTTTACAACTCTAAGAATGTTTAAAAATGACCTAAGAACAAAGAAACATAAGTGTCTGGAAGAGAAGGACATCTTCAAAATAGGGGAGTGAATTGCGTTCCTATCTGCTCACCTTCTCGAAACTTCAAAACTGCTAGTTCACAGGTGAGGACGTGAAAAAATGCCGGACTTGAACTCTGCACTCAGAAAAGAATGCAGGGGTAGGGTCAATATATGACACAGTACTGGTAGGCATCATCGGCCGACCTTACATAATAACAGATAATTATAGCAATAGAGATATAAAAAGGGATCCTCAGATTTTCACAGATATACAAGTCATTTTATGAACACTAGCTCTACTCAAGAATCAGCCAACCTGCTCACTGGATTAGGCCTTTCCCTGTAGCGGTCACTTATCCGCTACAACGGTCTTTCCATAGCGGAAATGATTTTGCTGTAGCGGCACTGCGTAGGTAGTAGCTCAACGTGCTGCACCCTTCTTAGTTCATCCATTCCACAGTTCATTAGATCAACAATTCACATTTCACATACTTCATAAATCCATCCAACAACCATAATAACACAACAATCACAATAGCTAATAAGAGCTACAAATTCTCAGTTACTCAGAGCAACAACTACTCAATAACTGCACATTCTCGTGGCACGTTCACATTAACCTCATGAACATAAATGAAATCACAAACAAATATGCAACAATACAACCAAGGGTAGCATGACGGGCACACGCCTTCACCATCTCTCCTTAACACTCAACCAAACAAATTATGTACACGCATGCAGAGGGTCTTATTTATGCCCATTCAATTATAACCCGCAGAGGACTCTAGAAAATCCATGTACTAAGTTGGCGTGGCACCCGCTCCCACTCATACGCTCGTCTAGATGCTCCCCTCGGACACGAGCCACTCAAATAAAGTTATTCGATCGCCCGAAAACTCCCCTCGGGCTCGATCCTCTCATTTTCGGATATTAAATCTCTTATATCATCATTCTCATAAAAGGAATGACAAGTGCATCATTGCATCATACAGAAAGTTACAATCTACTTAAATAAGCCATCATCAATTAACAATTCTCTCATTAACGGAGTATAATCACTTTACTAAACGTTCAACACAATTAATTCCATTATCATATATACAATCTTGTAAATTAGTCATCACAGTTCAATATCACATCATAGTCACATTTATAAGATAAATTAACAACAATACACTCACAAATCACCTAAGCGTCCCAAGAACAATCGTATATCAACATTGCACACTATACATGACATTATATAGGTCTATCCCTGTAAACTGTAACCTACTTGGATTACTTGAGATTATCGGCTTCGCTACTCTATAGGAGCTCTTCCCTTTCTCAATACTTCGGATTCCTTGAAATCTACACACATATAATCATTAGTTAATCACTCCTCAAGATAGGGCATAATTCGATCAAATCTTTCTCTTTTCAGGGCAGGTTAACAGAAAACCCTACCCTTCCACCTAGTTCTAGGTCCTTATCTTGTCTAACCCATAAACATTAACGAGAGGGACCCTAGGAAGTAGACATTACTCAAATTTTCAACAGTCAACCCTCCCATTGCTTCCCTACAATCTCTGCCCTAGTTCATCAACTTAGGATTTCTCTATATAATTTCCACCATTACAGGTCCACAAGCAATCTAAGATCAACACTAATCGAAGGAGAGGTAGGAGGATTGAGATTCTTACCTTTGGAGAGTAGTTTACTGCTCTGGAGAAATTTTTCACACCTTAGCCCTTATGATCAATCTTTTGAGAATAATGGGGTTAAACCCCGTAACTCCCACTTAAAACCTACTTTTTGACTCCCGCTATTCGCTGTAGTGGTCACACTTCCGCTGCAGCGGACCCGCTATAGTGACCATAGGGTCGCTGTGGCGGTTCCAGCGGTTATTCCCTCATTTCACCACAGCGAGACTCTGACCGCTACCACGGTCTCGCTACAGCGGTCCCTCAGACCAGTATTTATCCAAAATGCATATTTCTATACTTAGTTTATTTCACAACCTCGCAATCTCATTCTTAGCCAGTTTTCTGAGTTCTATTCTCTTAACCATCCCGTAACGACATCTGGGTCGTTACATTTTTTGTATTATTGATTAACAAAGGTAATTGTTTGTCTCATATAATTGAGACTTTAAAAAAATTAAAATCATAGTTCTTTATTATATGAGTCTATATAAGTCAAAATAAAATAAAGTGTGGTTACCGAATTACCATACCAGAAAATACCAATACCAATATTAAAAAGATCGAACCATACCGAACTAATTTGATATGGTAATGGTATAAAATTTTCAGATATCGAAAATGAAGTTACCGAACCGAAGTTTTCAATATCATACCATGCCCACCCCTAGTCATTAGCATGGTTAAATTAGTTTGTTATAAATATTGATTGTGTATATATTTTTAAATTTTAAGAGAAAATAAGATTGCTTGATTTTTCATAATTTAAATAGAGAAAAAATGACCTTTTTAAATTTTTTATATGTAAACATAATGATCTTTTGTATCTAAAAATAAAAATTTCTTGCTAAAAGTCATAAAATTTTGATAGGGTCAGAGTAATAAGTAATGTTTAAGTAAATGACTTTTCATGGGGATGGGGGACAAATAACAACTTTAAGGTTCTTTAATATTGTAATTAATTCAAGCATAAAATCAGTTGTATAAGTTGGGACGACAATGGACCCCAAAAACCTCTTGGATCCACCCACGTATTTGCCTGTGGCATGTGATAGAGCATAATTGAAAATGACACAACAGATATAGCCTCTGATTTAGTGGTAATTATTTTGCCGAGGTTAAAAATTTTTTTTTTTTTGAAAAAAAAACAGTAGAAAAAGTAAGAAAGATGTTAACAGTTAACGTGCACTTTACGCGGTGGTATAACAATATAAAACATCAACATACTTAGTATAATCTCATCAAGTGAAGTTTAGAGAGGATAAAGTGTACACGGATTCTACCTGCACTTTAGAGGTAGAGAGACAATTTTCGATAGACCCTCGACAAAATTGATTGTCCAAAGTAATCCAGATAAAAGCAACAGATACACAGAAAATAAGCAGATAGCAACAAAAAGTAGCAAATAGTAATATGATAGTAACTATAATAAAATAATATGATAGTCGAAGTATAGGAAACAACACATAATAAAAATAAAGGACAAGAAACTACCAGACAATGCTACAACTACTAGTATGGACTGATAACAAGACATCACACTATTACCTACTATATCTTTACTCTAATATGCGTCCTCCACAACCTCCTATCTAAGATCATGTCCTCGGAAAGCTGAAATTGCACCATGTTTTGTCTAATCACCTCTCCCCCATACTTCTTCAGCCTACCTCTACCTCTTTTGAGTCCACCATAGTCAGCCTCTCACACCTCCACAGTATATCCGGATATCTCCTCTTCACATGCTTGAACCATCTCAGTCTCGCTTTCCTCATCTTATCCTCCACCAAATTCACTCCCACTTTATCTTGGAGATCTTCATTTCTAATCCTATCTTTTCTAGTATACCCACACATCCATCACAATATTCTCAGTTTTGCATACTGTGAAAATTAATGTAAATGTTGGATTCCAAGGTCAATATGGCGCATAAATCAACGCGTCCAAGTTGGACGCGATAGATAATGCATCATGCGCACTGGCATATCAGCTGGGGAGAAAAAAAATTAAGTGGTAGATGCAGTGGGCCATGCAGCACATGTTACACGATGATGAAGCTCGGTGTGATAGAGCATGCAATGTGTTGCATGTCATGTGTGATGGATGATGTGGCGTGCCCACCATCGGATCAAAGTTTGATGTTCTATGGCATGCAGCACATCGACCACCGCATCCCAGACCTACTAAAACAAAAATTTATAAATACATGTTTGTCTCAGGAGTTTGGTCCCACTATATTTTGAATAACTTTTTGGGAGAGAAAACACATCAAGACTTCTCTGAAATATTTAAGGTAAGTTTCTACTTAATCCTCTTGATTATAACATTGATTTTACCATGAATTAACGTACAATCGCTCACTCTAATTCGTAGATTCAAGGAGTTTAATTTTGGAACATTGAAAGAGAATTTTTTGGAGATTCATTGTAAGGTAATTCCCTCTTAATTATAGCTATTAGAGGGATAATAGAAAATTCATGTAGCTTATCGAAATTATTATCATCTATTAGAGTATGGAATCCATCCTATAACCCTAGAATTTGTCACAGAGGGTAGAACTTCATAGAAGTTCGATTAAAGGATGTCCTTTATTATCATAATTGATTGTAGAGCTATCCTCTAGCATTGTGGAATACATGTAGGATGATTTTGCTTAATCTGACGTATGTCTTCAGACATACTTTTACTATAAGGATTAAACTAGAGCTTTATGTGCAAGATGAGTTAGCGTCGAGCCTTTGTATTTTGACTTAGTACTATAATATATGTACATGAATATGCTTTACGTTATGAACGAAATTGTTGAACTTGATCTTTAAAGTGATGATCTTTGAAAATAAGCTTTTGCTCTATGAACAAGACACTTATTTAAAAGAACATGGTTTTTACATAAAATATTTATTTTATATATCTCTATTGATGATAATATGATTAAAGAACAATTCGACTAATTACATCATGTTGATTGTTTTTTTTGGGCTTGTATTGGCAGCCTTTCTATTCGATAGGATGAGTAGTCGTTAAGGATCCAAATGTGTCTCTTTCGAGCATCATTTAAGCAAGTATTGACAAGATAATGTTTGGGCCTATATTTCCATTGCATGAGCCAGTATTTGTATGATTTCACATTTGAACTTATTTTCTTACTTTCTACATTGATGTTTTTACTAAAATTCGTGATTTGACATGTTTCACTCAAACTGCTTTACTTATTTAATCATTCATAGTATTATTTTATTTATATTAAGCCTTGTCCCAAGACACTCACTGAGTATCTAGTACTGAAGCATATCATTTTTTTAAGGAAAAAGGGCTAAAAATACTCCTAACCTAGAGAAATGGCTCATAAATACCCTCAATCTTTATTTTTGGCTCAAGAATATCTCTCACCTTCCACCTTTTGATCTAAAAATACCCTCAATCTTGAAAATATAATATTCAAAGGTTTAAAATTTTATAATCCTTATTTTTTATTTTAAGAATTAATAAAATCAATTTATAATTAACGTGATCTAGAAAGGTACTCATTATATATATTAATTTTTTTTTATATTTTAAATTTTTAATTGTATGTGTAAACTATATTAGTTTTATTAATTTCTAAAATAAAAATTAAAAAAAAATAAAATTTCAAATCTCTACATATTAAAATTTTAAAGGTTGAGGATATTTCTTGACACTTTATATATAAAAATGATGATCTCTTATATGTAAAAATGAGAATTTTTTACTTTATATTTTGACATTTTCTTTGTTTTAATATTAAATACTTAGCTAGAAATAGGTTAAAGGTATTTTTGGCCCTTTTTCAATTTATTTATTACTAAAACTGCTTGCTATTATTTTTACACAGACTAACATAGTACTTATTTTTAATTTTTTACTAACTTCTTCCATTTCCATCTTTAGTAGTGTATGTATGATCAAATTTCTCAATAATAATAATATTATTTTAATATTTTTTAGTTTATATAGTGAATAACAGTTATATACTTATAATAATATTTAATGTTTAAATAGTATTTAATTATTGCACTCATTTTTTAATCTCATAAAAAGATTTAAAAAATTATTTAAATTTAAAGTCTTAAAATATATGCATTTTCACTTATTAAAAGTAAAACAAAGTTGATACGTTATCCTAAATATTAGCACTTCTTCTCCATTTTATACAAGATTATCAAGAGAATAATATTTTTAATCATGAAAATATATATTAAAAATAATATTTTAAATTTTTTGATTGTATGTGAAAATTATATCAATTTTATTAATTCCTAAAATAAAAAGTAAAGAAAATAAAATTTCAAACCTTTAAATATTAAATTTTTAAGGTTGAGGATAGTTTTAGACTAAAAGGTAGAAGGGGAGAGGTATTCATTAGCCAAAACTAAAGGTTGAGAGTATTTTTAGAATAAAAGGTGGAAGGAGGGTATTTATGAGTCATTTCTCATAGGTTACGGGTATTTTTAACCCTTTTCCCTTTTTTGGATGATAAGTATCTAAAAGGAGTAGATTCTAGAGAATTGTACCGCTTAGGAGAGACTTGTTATCTATTAGATTTTGGTAAGTCCACATTCCAGCTCGTGGGCACCATCTACTGTCTTTACTGTTTTATAAACTTTTTAGTTGCATCTCACATTAGCTTATTCTTTTGTAGAGGCTCCATAGATAGATATTTTTGTTTGTGGTACTATATGAAGTCTTATTTGACTCGCTGGGTCATGCTATTTTGATTAATTGCTATAAGAATTTTTACTAATTTTATTTCATTAAATTAGTCCTCTTAATTTAAAAAAGCATAAATAAATTAAGTAATAATGATGGGGCCAATGTAGTGACTCGTATCTCTACAATGTGCTTCTAATATGGTTCCACAACAGTGGATGAATGTTGCATCAGAGTCGATTTTTAGGCATGAAAAGCTTGATATCAGAGTTATAAGTATAAAGTGTCCTAAGATCTATCTATAGAGTTGTGTCTACTGGAGTCTTTCTCTTTCAGCCTGATCACTTGCATGACCAAAGGACTCCAAGATATTTATAGGTGTTTCTCATTCTTCTTGATTCTAGATTGTGTTGTAGAACTTGAACTTCTCTTAGGATCGTTCTAATGCATTTATTACTCGTGCCTCTCAGAAAATAATGTTGTCATATGCAACAACCTTATAGAGCTAGCACAAGATCTTCTAACGCAACATCGGGCGGACAACTTGCCTTACCCCTCGATCCTGCTATTACAACCACTAATGTTGAGTGGGCGCTGGAGCTGGAAACCAGGTACCTCCACAAGCTCCGCCTATTCCTATTAGGGTTGCTGTCGATTTTGGGTCTATGTAGAATGTTATTTAAATGCTCAGTACTCTAGTAGTCGTTCAATCATAACAAGTTATATTGGGAATGTGATGGTAGTCAGAGGAGGTAATCTTAAGCGCTTCTTGAGTTTAAAAACTGTCAAAGTTCTACGATTCACACATATAGGATGACAAGCACTACTTTAGGGATGAGACTTTTAAGGCTCTCAAAGCTATAGGTATTATAGGTGTTCATGGTTCTGAAGTGGTCAAATTTGTTGTGTATCAATTGAAGGATGCAACTCATGCTTGGTCTGAGTATAGGAGAGCGAGCATCCTATAGATTCTCCTGCTCTTACATGAGACAAGTTTACAGAAGCTTTTATAGAGAATTTTTTTTTGAAGAAGCACGGTTCGTGTTACTGCAAAGAACTAGCCTGCTGGTAGTGATAATGCTTCTCAAAATGCTCGAAATACTAGAGGTGGCAATATTGCTGCTAATACTAGTAATAGGGGAAACAACTTTATAGTTTGGCTCGTAGAGAGACAACTATAGCTTCTAATGCTATAGTCACATATATTTTTATCCTTTGCACTTATGAATTCATTGATTGATGTATGTGACATCCTATTTTTCTCTTGATTTTGGGTTAGAACCCAAATAACTTTTAGAACTTTTATTCATAAATACTCTTGTTGGTATCCCTGTTAATGCTTCTAGAACTTATAAAAATTGCGTAGTCATGGTCAATGGCCGCAAGGCCATCGCCAACTTAATCGAACTTAAAATTGTAAACTTTGATGTGATCATGAAAATGAGCTGACTTTCTTCTTGTTATGCAACTATGCATTTTCCATCCAAAATGGTCTAATTTCAATTTCCTAGTAAATCCATTATAAAATGGATGGGTGACATTGCTAAATCTTGAGGTAGATTTATTTCTTATCTTAAGCCTAGTAAGGTAATCTCGAAGGAGTATATCTACCATTTAATCATTTCTTCCTTATGTCTGTAACAATTTCCTAAGTTAATAACACATTTTTAATAATACATCTACCTTTCATAAAACCAGATTGATTTGTTAAGATTAAGAGAAGCAGTAATACATCAAGTCTACCATGTACCAGCATGAAAATAACTTTATTAATGAAGTTGTTCAAAATAATTGGTCTAAGATCTGAAAAAATCTGTACCAAGTGTTTTTTAGGAAGACCAAATTAGTAGGTATGAACGATTTTGGGAGTTTATCACCAAAAAATAAGTCCATAACCACATTATACACATCCCTTACCATAAATCACAACTAGATTGGAAGAAGTAACCTGATAACCCATCTGGACCACTTGCACTTGAGCCATCAAGTGCAAAGATTGCATGTCTGACCTTTTCGATAGTAGGAACTGCACATAAAGCCTCAGTCTCAACCTGAATTACCATCTCCACAATCTAATAGCTAAGAATTAGAGCATTCCTCCTCTTGGGTGAATTGTTTATGATAAAAGTTTACTGCCTCTTCAGTTATTTGAGATTCATCTTTAACCAACCACCCTCTGCAGTTTGAATCTTCTTGATCTGGAGTCTTTTTCTTTTTTCATTTACTAGGTTGTGAAAGAATCTGTAATTCTATCTCGTTTAGCATACCAAGAAATTTCAACTTTCTACTTTCAATATTCTTCTTGAAAATGCACATATTTTTTTATTTTTGCTTGTGCCTGTTATAGTACCATTCCGTTATAGAGGAAATGCTCTATTTCAAATAATTACTCCTCATTTCACTAAATCCTCTATAATAATCAAATATTTGAAAATATCCCCATAAGTGTTTTCACTCCATTTGGACAAGACATTTTTTTATCTATTTAGATTTATGCTTGAAGATTAGGAAAAGATGTCCTTCAAAATATGTTTACTGGTATTGCTTTACAATCCTTTTGACATCATCATGATCTATAATGAGACTTTGTTCTCCCAAACTAATAAATAAGAGGTATGATCAAAACCTGTCTTGGACAAGTGTTCCACCTCCAGTAGCCCAATTTTTTTTGTAACTACTATTTTACCACCAGCTTGACCAATCTTTTAAAATAACACTCAACATATATTCTCCCATTCTACCAGGTGAAGGGTCTACCTTTAAAAATCTACATCATATAATTTAGAAGAATGAACATATAAAGCAAATTCCTCACATTCCTGAGGTGTAAGTGAAAGACCTCATATCTTCTCTTCTTCATTCAAAACTATATTAAAATCATCTCTTACTAGCCAAGAGTGGGACATGTTGTTGGCATGTTGATACATCTTGTCCCACATGTTTAGTCTCTCAACAACTTCAACTTTTGCATACACCAAAGTTATAATTATTGACAAATTAACATCTTGTAATAATAACTTGAGTGTATTGATCAATATCTATCACAACTTCTACTTCCACATTTTCACCAATAAAACACCAAATTTTCCCATTTGTATTTGCATATGCCAGATTCATTCCTAACCTTCTTTTGTATTTGTAAATGTTTTTATTGTCGGAAAAATTCCATTAAAGGAATCAGAAAAAATTGATGATGTTTATATAACAGTTGAAGCTTGTGAAAGGCCTATTGAGTTTTAACTGGTCTAATGTTCTAAATAAATGCCTTATTCATCATTTGACATTGGATTTTGTGGCTTCCCTTCTAGTTACAACCCTAGTTGGTGGTTGCATTTTATTATTGTGTTTTTCGTCTCCATTCTGCTCCCTTCATTTTATTGATCTTGGGTAGATATTAACCTGTTTGACCACCTACTTAAGATTCTAAATAATTGAGTTTTCTAGATCTGCCTCTTTTCCTACTCCCTCACCATCCTGCTTGTTAGTGATTTTTAAATATACTCCATTATGAAAAAATATATCATGAAGAGCCATATTTGATGAGTTTTTCCTTATCATAATTATTGGATCCTGAGTTGGTTTTCTCATTATAATTGACATCTCCTCGTTAAAACCTACAATTGACTCCATCAATGGAGGGTAAGTAGCTACTAGTACAACATCATTCACCTCTATCCTCCCTTGATTTGATACTGTCTGAGAACTACCTATCTTTACTTCTCCTATTTCCTGAATTTCCAATTCTATAGTCTTATCAATTAACCTGACTGTAGCAATGGCCCTATCTGAATTTGAATTGTCATTAGGAGTTGAGTGATGTTGGTTGTCCAATAATCCATCCTTGTTATTGATTATATGTTGTTGCCTAGTATATTCCTGGTGAATGATGTGGAACTTTTATCTGCAGTTTTTCTTCAAACATAAAATCTTTCTCCGTCTCATTTTCTTCTTCAACTTTTTCTTTCCACTTTCTTAATGGAGAATTCTCCTTATCCTTCTGAATGGATTGTCTATCAAAAGACTCCCCCCAATCCATTATTTTGTACTTGTATGAAATATTTGGACCTCTAAATTCTCAATGTTATTTACACCACTTGCCTTAATATCTTTTTGCTTTATCCCTTCTTTTATTGTCAATGCAGTCTGATCTTGACTTGTTCTTGCATCAACTTTTGTGACATTAAAACATGTATATTATCTCCACCTTGATTTTCTTTTGATGCAATATGACTATCCTCCTTAAACGTTAATGAGTCAAACTTGTTTTGAGTATTCACCTCTGTTCTTGCCACTTGCTGATTATCAATATTTTTCCTCATGCTATTATCTTATGTAAAAACTCTATTGTCCTTTGCTACTATTCAGGCATCAGGATTACCAATTATCTTGCCATTGGAAAAAAATCCTAGGAGGGAATTAATTGTGTTTGTTACCCCTATTCTGTTGTTGCTGACTAGAATTGTCAATTGTTTGATCATCATGCACGGGCCTCGACTCAAGATACTAAATCGGTACAAATTTTACTTCATTATGACCTTGCCATTTATATTTTCTTATAATATTTAGGCAGATAGTTTTATATTTTAACATTCTTTGTACGCACAACTCTAGTAGCCTTATCTCTATTTGAATAGACTTGGGGAGATCAAATATTAAGTCCACCTAAACCTTAACCTTAGCACATCTAGGCCAAGATTTGTTAATTGGTGGATATATCTAGGTGTAGTGACTTTTCCATTGTTGAGGCTAATGTGAATAAAGATTTATTGACAAAGAAGATAGGCAAAAAATTAGAGAACGAGATTCATGCCATAGATTGTGTGATTTCTTCACAACTCTAAAGTAGAGTCATATATTAGCAGATACATCTGATAAGATAAACCATCTTCATCCTTGATGTAATAAGAATTCTTATACATCATATTGACAAAGTCTTCCAAAAAGGCAAATTTAAGGATATGTATATTGCGCAAAAAATCTATAGGATATTCACCCTTAATTCCACATTGCACACGAACAACGTTTCTTAATTCATTAATGCATGGACAACCATAGGAAAAATTACCAATAAATATGTATTGTAAGCTTTCAATCACATTCATACGAGTGACGTATGCCTCCATCCATTAGACTACAGGTTCTCCATTGATTTATTCCACATGTCTGATGGGAATAGGTTTAATATTGGCATGTGTTGGCTAAATGGTACAATTCAACAATTTTTCATAGTTCATAGTGGGTGTTGGGGACTTATATTCTTTGGGATTATATGCATTTGTATTTTGAGAGTGAGTCAATGATGCGGGTATCTGTGTGAGGGTTAAAGAAGGAAATTGTGATGAAAAATTAAAATAGTGACCAAGTTTGCCATCCTAATAGGTTGAATGGTGGCTGGAGGGGCATTAATATTAGGGTTTGGCTAGAGGGAAGGGCTAAGGAGAAGAGAAAAGAGAGAATTTTTCATAATTTTAGTGTAAGATTTGCTAGTTTACAACATATTTATTATATTAATCATTTCCCAAGTCACTCACTGAGTAACCACTACTTAGGCATACCATTATTATTTTTGATGGTATGTTAGGTAAAAAAAAGTGCAGATATAGACCGACCACGTGTACCACGAATCCTTGTTTCTTTCCGATTGTTGGTGAGCTCACATACTTGTTCTTGAGGATCCATCGAGTCTTTTATTGCTTTCTACTAGTTTGGGATGTGCCTTGAGTTGATTTATTTTTTTAGAAGTTTCATAGATAGATGCTCGCATTGTAGGTAGTATTTAGTTAAGTTATTTCTTAACTTGTTGGGAATGTTTCATGCTTAGCTGACACATACATTTCTCATTCTAGTTTATTTAAGTTGATTATTTCATCAATTATTGTGTTGAAGTAACTATGCATAATCAGTTTAATTGATAATAATGGGGCATTAGTGTGATATTCTATTATTTCATCAATTATTATTTTGAAGTAACTATGCATAATCAGTTTAATTGATAATAATGGGGCATTAGTGTTATATTCTATCTTTATAAGGTGATTCCAATATAGTTCCCTAGCATCAGATGCATGTTATGATAGGATCGATTTCGGGTGTGATATATTCTCATAGGCGCTCTCACGTCACTTATATGGTACCCCCTTATCTAATCCCTTAATGTCATTCAATTACAAAAATATATTATAATATAAGTCTAGGAAGTCTTAACTTACTTCAAACCGAAGCATTACATTTTGATATGTAATTAAGAAAGTCAACCTAAAAATCAATCTCGATCCCTTGAGATCAAATCTAGAATTTTATTACAAAATTAGTTTACCCATAGTTCATAGGTAATGAATCTCATATATCATCAAATTCAATCCATGAATTGATATCTAAATCAATGATTTCCATTCTCTTGAGTTTTAGGGTAAAAAGAAAATCCCCTTTTCATCATCCCAAACATGAGTAAAAACACTAATAAACAACATGAATCACTTGAAAAAACATAAATCAAGATTAGAATCTTAGCTATTTTACAGAATGAGTAAATAGCCTCCAAAATCACCCAAATTCGAGAATTGCTCCAAAAATCAAATTATGAAGAAATAGCTCGAATTTAGAATATTATATTTATCTAGGCACCTCATAGGTGTTAGCCTCCCTTCGTAGGTGCAATCCTAGTCCAATATAGCTCCCTCCACAGGTGCAGACCCCCAATCACTGGTGTGAGATCGCACTTGTGTAAAACCCATCGCAGGTGCATGTGCACCAGATATTAGTTGCACCAACACTTCTCTAAAATAGTCTACTCAATGGTTTTAACCTTGAAACTCATATGAACCTCTCATAATAAAAACCAAATATGCAAATCACTCCTAATACACATTTTGAACTTGTTGGAATACTTAAAAACCCGATATGAGATCGTCTTAACATGTTGTTAGCCATGGTTAACTCAAATTCCTTGATTTAATTAATAATCAACTCAAGTGACTAAATCACTCTCGAGCCCTTTGGACCCGTGCAAGCTATCCAACCAAGTTATAATCACCTTTAGGACTGTAATGGCCCGTCCGTCGTTACGGGGGTAATTTAGTCTTGAACAACTTTTTTTCCCTAAGTACATGGTGGGAAGTGTTGGAAAAGTTGGATGTAAGACTTGTATTTGAGGTATGGGAAATGTGTAAAAAATTCTGAGCTACTGGTTAATGGAGATCGTTGCAGTGGTGGAAGTTACATTGCAGCGAGACCGTCATGACGGTCGAGGGTCTACCATAGCGGAACTAGAAATTTAACCATCGGATCCATTGTGACAAGGCCTGACCGCCATAGTGGATCCACTGTAGTAGAAATTTGATCACTGCAGCAGACGACTAGAGGTAGTGTGATGGTTTAAGTTAGAAATTTGAAGTTTTTTATCTCTATTACTCTAAGACACGAACTTTGAGAGCAAAAGGGAGATTTTCAGAAGGAAAATGGATTCTTCTTCCCAAGGTAAGGTTTATGCATTGGTCTGTCCATCATTTGATGCCCTAACACCCTAAAATCAAAAGGTAGGCTTTAATGGTGAGTTATTAGCTAAGAACCCTAGGTTTCTGCAACTAGGGCTAGTTGAAGGGGAATCGTTGGGTGTTGATTTTATAGGCCTAAAAGCAATTATTAACACTTCCTAGGATAAATGTGGTTGTAGAACTTTATCCATGTGATAGATGAGACCTAGAACTAGTTGAAATTGGGACCTTTACCCTTAAAAATTGCCTTAAAGGGTTTGAGGGAGTAGAAAACTCTATGAACTAGGTTGCAATGATCATTGTGGGATTTGTTTTGAAGAATTGAACTAGTGGACCATTATAACGGGTAGAATAGGGTGGGTTTTAATTTCCAAAATCCTTGATTGAAGAAGTAAACTATCGAATTGTTCTTCAATTTCTTGTTTCTAGACTTTGAATGTTCGAAGGCGTTGAGAAAAGGCAAAGCTCCCGCGGAGTAGCTGCATATTCTAGTTTTTCGATTGAGGTAGGTTATGGTTTTATAAGAAGTTAGACTTTAGATAATGACTTGTATGTATGTGGAATGTACCACATGCATAGTTGGTCTTCGGACATTAATTGATGCTAAATTATGGTGAAATTATTGTGTAATGGCTCAAAACTTGGGATGTGATTGTTCGTAACTGTTTGTATGAATGTATAGTACTTTGCAATGTTCAACATGTTTATTTTGTACTTGCTCCATGAATGGTTGAGTGGTGATTAGTGAACCCAAGACGGTTAGGGTAGAGTGATGCCTTGAATGGTGATGTGAATGGACCGATTGGAAGAATATGATACAAAAAGATACGAGATCTGGATAACATATTTATCCTGAGAGTGTGGCTCATGCCCGAGGTGAGCATCTGGTGGAGTGATTATGGCATTATTAGCTCATGTTCCTAGAGAGTATCCAGATGAGCAGATGAGCGGGAGAAGGTACCGCGTTGATATAGTACATGAATTTCTAGAGTCCCTTATGGGTTATGACTAGAAGGGCAGAAATAAAACCCTTTGAAATATGTGTACAATGATATTTGAGTGAGTGGGTACGGTGGTGTGACGGAGGCATGTGCCCGACATATCACTGTTGTTATGAATTGAAGGAGAACTGAAGAGTGAGGATTAGTTCAAAGATACAATAACTATGTGAAACTAAAAGGCTTGAATGCGTAGTTATATGTGGATTTTACTATTGTAATGGTTTATGAATTGTCTGATACTTGTAAAGTTATGTGCGAATATGTGAAGAGTTGATGAATTAATTATTGAGGACTTCAGTTGTACAACTCATGTGATATGTTGATGAGATGATTGTTGAGTTTTAACCACACAAAAATGATTCAGAGTTAATGAACTGATTGTGAGAGAATGATAATGAGAGATCTAAGGTTGTTATCTTGGTTGAGTTATTGCCTATGCAGCACCGCTGCAGTGGCAACCTTACCGCTACAGCGAGACCGCTTCTACGGTCTTACCACCACTATAACAAGGACTAATTCAGTGAGCAGGCCAGCTTAAAACCTTACTTTGAATGATTCTAGAATTCGTGTTACCTGATGATTATCTATTTTAGTGAATGTATGTCGTTTATTTAACATGTATACACGTTGTTAGTTAAGGTCAACCGATGATGCCTACCCCATATATTATGTCGTACTGATTTTTCTCCTGTACTTATATTTTTGTGTTTAGACTATGACTCAGAAAGTTTCACTCGACCTCATCTATAGAAGTCACTGTGTTATATTCGAGGGTGAGCTAGGGTACTTTTCTTGGCATGCTGCAAATCTTCTTGAAGAAGAATGTCTTTAATTCAAATATGAATTTTGTTCATTTCGTTTTGTTCATCATTGACTATGATTAAGTAGATGTCCTCAATATAATGGCATTTAGTTTCTGGAATTGTAATAGATATAGGCTCCAGATATTCCCTTTCAGTGTTTTTATAAGACATCCGCAATTTTTTCTCTGAGAGTATTTATTTTATAGTATAACTAGTGTATTTACTCGCGCTTTACGTGATCGTAAAAAAATATAAAATATGATTAAATATTAATTTTAGATTTTTCAAAAGTAATTTAATTTTTCTTAATAAAAACTACTTTTTCATGTTTTTGTATGATTTCTTTAGGATCTTATATAAAATATTTGAGAAAGAATATGTGAGAAATATCCAAGTTAAATAGGAGTAACCCACTTAATCAACATATATAAATTTGAATTAAATTAAAATATAAAAAATTAAATAATGATTATGCAAAAATCTAGATAATGTGTAAATTTCTCCTAGATCATCTCAATTTCGCTCTTCTTCTTCTTCATCATCTCGCCGTGTCCGGCTAAAGGAGCATTCGCTGTCACCGCCGGTTCTTTCATTTTGACGTCTGTTATCATCTTTTTCTAGGACACAACAACACAGAGGAGAATGAACCAAATCAAATCAAAGGGAAAAAAAGAGGCGTTCTGGTGCTTGAAATCCCCATGGAATCTAGATTATTTGGAGCTTTATCACACGAATTTCTGAATATTATTCTGCAAATGCAGAAAAAAGGCGCCTTTGATTTGATAACAACCTTTTCTTTATTTTTGTTTTTTCAATGGTGAACTACTTCAATATCATTAGTTTCTTGTTCACCATAAATTTCAGTTTCCTCCATTAACAATGGAAAATGCTTCTTCAATACTGACCCAATATGACATTGAAGAAGTTCAAGAAACTATGGTTACTTTTTAGAAAAAAGAAATTGAAGGGGAGGAAAAGGGGAAGGCCTTGAAGGAGGATTACCATTACTTTTTAATAAAAATATTACTTTTTTTAATTATGTCTGCATATTGTTGTGACTCTTTGCATTTTATTTTATTAATTTTTTACGTTCTTACTTTTTTCAAGAAAAATTATCGCAAAAGATAAATTTAAATATTGATTTCTAAGGGCGCCACGTAGGCGGATCTATATTATTGTTATATATTGTAATTAAATATCTTATATTATTATTTTATATAATTTTTTCATAATGAAATTATGGATTCAGATTATTTAATTGCCCCAAAAGTTGCACAACCCTAAATCACACCGTAACTGATTCCTAAATCAAAGGAATCGAGTGGCAGATAATCCAAACTTCCTATTTTTTAGCTGAAAGTTTTAATCTTTTAAGTCTGTTTCTCAAACTTAATCGAGCTTTAAAAAAAGTGGATGTATAATTTACATAACCAATGGAGTCATATCATCTGAAAAAATTCAACAAAACGAAAATAAAAGAAGGTAAGAATTTATATAAAATAAATATAATATGTATAACAACTATAATAAATTTTTAAAAAGAAATATACACACACACACCCCCTGAATATGTATATTTAAAATTTATATACGATAAATATAATATTTATACAAAAAAATACTACATATATATAACGAATATAACAGATTTAGTTTTTATTTCATTCCACTCATTCGCATCAAAAATTTTATTTTAGAAATACTGAATCGAACTAATTCAATCCGATGCACATTTTTTTCATAATTGAAAATTGAATAATTAAACTGAAATTTTATAAAACTGAATCGAACACCCAACCCTAATCATGCTAATCTTCTATGTATGATCCAATTTTATCGGATATCCCCAAAATTTGGAAAACCTTTTTCTAACACCAATAAGATAAGGCTTTCGTTTGCTTTTCCTTCTAATAAATAAGAAATGAACACAAATTATTTAACAAAATAGAAAACATCTAATTAATTAGAGTGGAATTCAAAACATTCATATTCTTGAAATTGTGAAAATAATTTTCTTTTTTGGCTGGAAGTGTTCTTTTATTAAAGTACTAGTCTATTTGCTCGCGCTTCGCGCAATCGTAAAAAAAAAAAATTAAAGTACGATTAAATATTAATTTTAGACTTTTTAAAAGTAATTTAATTTTTTTAACAAAAATGATTAAACATTAACAAAAATTTAAAATACGATTAAATATTAATTAAACCTTTTCTTTTTTTTTTTAATGGTGAACTTCTTCAATGTCATTAGTTTCTTGTTCACCGTAGATTTCTGTTTCCTCCATTAACAATGGGCAATGCTTCTTCAATGCTGACCCAATATGACATTGAAAAAGTTCAAGAAACTACCGTTACTTTTTAAAAAAATAAATTGAAGGAGAGGAAAAGAGGAAGGTCTTGAAGGAGAATTACCGTTACTTTTAACAAAAATATTATTATTTTTTAATTATGTTTGCATATAGTTGTGACTCTTCGCATTTTATTTTATTATTTTTTTATGTCCTTATTTTTTTCATGAAAAATTATAAAAAATTGTGGTAAAATCTGAATGCTGATTTCTGAGGGCGCCATGTAGGCGGTTCTACGTTCCTCTTTTATATTAATATATGAATTATTACAAACAAATAAATAAATAGGGACGTGTTGGCTCGACCACCCGGAGGATTAGTTTGGGTGTCAATCATGGTCACTTGAGTCGTTGCAAGGACCTATGGGAACTATCAGACCTCAAATCTGAGTTTGTTCAACCTTCGAAGTTTCCAACTTCCTAGTTTTAGATTTTCTTCTCTAATGCGCATCGGATTGCCCCAGAAAGTGGTACCTATTTTTGCAAGTCATTAAAGCTATTTGAATGATCTTTTAAGGATAAGAGATACTAGCACTCAAACCGGTCATATGGGTCATTATAATTGTCTTGATAAATCTAAATTACACCTTAATATGATATAAATAGTTAATATCGGATATAGAACTCAACTTGATTGGATTCAAATTTTATAGAGAATACGACAGAGAATAACTTACTTGTCAAGTGTAAAATTCGAAATGATTATACTATTTATAATAATTGATAAAAGGAGTTGGATTTTAAAATCGTGATTTCAAGTTAATTAATTCGTTGACTATCAACTAAAAAGCTACTAATTGGATATTTGTAAAATAGTTGGGTACGAGATTTTGCTAATTTAATGATGTAATGTTTAGGAAGCAATAATGTCTAATTTACTATTGAAGGTCTCTCAATAATTAAATAGATTTCGCTCTTTGATTCTCTCGAACCTAAAGTGTGTGAATGCAAATAATCAATTTATCTCAAAGCAAAATCCTCTATCTCTAGGTTGAAATTGTTAGCTGGAGTATAAAGCCTCAAATCCTTGTTATTTACTCTTTTTCAAATTCTAACTTTCTTTCCCAAGCAAAGCTAAACACAATATGATACTATTTAATATTTGCAACCATTAAATAAAAAAATAAAAAGCATGAAGAGTAAATAAAAAAATCTCAATTTCATTTAATCAAAGCATTAATATTCATACTGATTTATATAACTCCCAAAAAAGTCCCACCATCTTAACAAAATGCTTATCTAGACATTAATGTTAAAGGAAATATCATACAGTTAAAGGAAAAAATTGAATTCTTACAATTAATGAAAATGAAAGCGAAAGAGACTTATTTTAAAATTTTCAACAATCTCTAAGAACACTATTCAATGGTACGAGAACTCTAAATCTGAACTAGAATAATACCAAAAACGTAGAAAATATATTTATAGTGTCAAAAAAAGAGTGCACATAAAATTCATGTTAATACCCTGTGTCCTCTTTTTCCACTGCACAATAGAACAAAGAACATGTCTATAGTCCGTAAAAACATCATAGGATTAGTGATAAAGCTCAAACTCACACTCCTAATAAAGTATGAAGCGAACTTTATCAATTAAAGAATCCAACAAAGATTGGATTCGGTTCCACAGGGAATATGGTCAAGATATAGAATAAAGTTAGTATTTAAACTTTTAAGCGTGTTATCTCCAAAAATAGGTTTTTAGCAATTATAAGACAAGATTGAGAATTGATAGTTATTTATCAAGACTATGCAATTAACTAGGTTAAGTGTTCTCCATGGATTCATAACTAGTTTGGGGTTTACACTTGTGATTTATCCCAATGCTTACTTGTAGAACTTGATAACTAGGGTTCATCCAAACGACTGGTTCGTCCCTATTGGATGACTATACTCAATTATTGGGTAAGGTCTCATGAGTGATTTTCACTTCAATCGTTATCAAATTTGTCCCAAATTAACTATCCTATGACCGCAGCTCAAGTCATACAAAACTACACAGCTAACGTAAAATATTTTAAACAGGGTCAAAAGTTTTTTTTTCAAAAATATCAAACTAGTGCATTTATTGCCTGTAAAGTAATCCTAAGCTACTTCTAGTTAAACAAACAACAAAAATATCATAAGCATGCTGGTTCTACTAGATAGCATGTTCGAGGGAAAAGAAACACGGCAAGAAAAATCCTCAGACGAACAAGATACCCGAAAACTACAAGTACACCCCCTTTTTTGAAAAACATGCTTCATCCCTAAAGCATCAACTGTAAGTAAAAGGGAAAAGGGACATACCTGTGGCGCACTAAGCACTCCTGTCATCCTATGGAGGCAGTACCACTGCTACAATAGTGGCGCTAGTGGAGGCCGATGCACTCAATGGGACGTCAATTTGGGGATTTGTTACCCCCTCTATAGTAACAGTCGCCTCAGCGACCTCGGTCTCTAATCTGGCTGAATGTGGCTCCCCTGAAGGGTCCTCACCACCTGCAAACACTCTCTAGGCAGTGATGGAGCTCCCCGTTCCTCTAGCCCGCTCCTACAACTTTGACATATATGCGTTATGAGTTCGCTGGCTTTCCGATCTCGCCTGCTTGCTCTCCTTCTTCTCCTTCTTTTTCCTCTTCTTTGGGGGCTCTTCTCCAACCTCCTCCGAGACCCACTTCTTACCCTTTCCTCTACTAGCTGCAGACGAGACCTAATATACCTCCAAATCTAGCTACTTATCGAGCTCCACATCTAAGTCTGGAAGAGTAAGGGCTGCTAGAATTGCCGGTTGTCTAGACGACAACTTGGTCACTTGGCTATGAAGAGCCCCCAACTCCTCCATAGGGCTGGTTGTATCCGCTGCTCAGCTAGGCGCACATTGACTCAGCACTCGAAGCTATCTATTCAGCCATGCAAGACCCTCACTGCCACCTCAATTTCTGCCTTCACCCAAGGCTTGACATTCTCCATCATAGATTGAACCTTTCTCTCGGTCACCATTAGCCTTTTAGCCATCTTCTGGAGAAACTCATGTGGGACCAATACATATCCAGCTGGGGTCTGGCTTGAAAGTGCAGATGAAGTACTAGGAGTTGCCTTTGTGTGGCCAGCTTCTATAGCCGGCATCTCATCCTGCTCCACTGAGGTGGGGGCATCAATATGCTTGCCCCTGGATACCCCTGGTACTAGGACTGCGGTAGGAAGTCTAACTTGGATCATCGGGTTTATCCCATCCCGAATCAAGCCTATATCTACCGTCCTCTAGCCTCCAATCATAGTATCAACCTCTATCTTCGCCTTAAGGCCAGCCTTTATGTCACGAACCAAACGTATACACAGATTGTAGACATGGGACAAGGAGCCCCAAAGACCCCATGTCGACCCATGACATGAGCATACATCTAATCAAATCACATGAGCGGAAGACTTAACATATAAGAACGTAATCATAACATAGCCCAAGGGGAAATAGTATAAGACTTATACAATATGGCTGAATACAACTTGTAGTCTGATAAGCCTTTAAACATGAAGGACAGATTTATGGGACAATTCCCCAACTAATCCAACATCCAGAAACTGAAAGAACAACATAGAGTATGAACATACAGCCCTCGGAACATGAGGACTCACCAAGAGCACTGAGAGCAAATCTGAAACTATCTACAGGTGAGGATGAGCCTGAGAACTGGGACTTGTATCATGAAACGATACAACATAGAAGGTATGCGGTCAGTACGTGGAATGTACTGAGTCTGCAAGGTAAGTAACGCAGACATTTAAAACATGTATAAAGTTCATAAATGATCATAAGAGTAGGACATCATGCTCGTATCGTAAATTATAATAACATGTCATACGACTCAAGGTTTTTCAAAGCATTTGTGACATAAATATAATCATATCATAATAGAAGAGATTTACTTAACATGATTGAGCCAACATACATAATCATAACATGCATAAATCATGAGGAACAGTGGGAGATTCTCTTAACCGATATACCCCATATGAGCACACATGAAGCTTGACTTGTAACCCTAGTCGGGAGGGTGTTTGTACCTTTCCAAAGGTAGAACCATGAAAGTGTATCACCATGAAAAGGGCCATTTGGGCTAGGGACAAACATGAAAGGGGTCCCAACATACCTACGGTGGCACGTAGTTCATGAGATTCGGGGTTTAACTTGAGCCCCAAACCTACTCGGTGTTTGATACTACTCCTAAAACATATATAGTGCTCATATTAATACATACATGAGTTCATGGGCTAGTTAAATCATGATAATCATAAACATGCTTGAACATATGTGAACTAGCCATGACATGAGGCCCGTGAGTCGGCCAAAAACATAATTCATGATTAATAAGATTCATACATACTTGTAGATCATGTATATAGCTTGAATGTCATAAGATCATAATGGATAACATAATAAATTCATAATTTAAATCATAATTCATGCTGGGCTTGTCAAGAACATCGATGGCAAAATAGATCATAAATCGATTCACCATGGGGCATACATAATCAAGCTTAATTGCTTAGAAATCAAAATCAACAATGTTATAATTAATTTGAATCTCAAAAGATGATCAAACTATGTAGATTATGATAAGATTTCAAAATTACAAAACCCATAATTAAATCATTAGATTTTATATAAATCAAATACAAAACCCCATCAGTTTTTGATAAATTTTAAGTAAAATCATAGAGTAGGAGCATGGGTGTGGAAGAATTCACCCATTGATGACCTTACATACATGGGATTATCAAATTCTAACTCTTCTTAGAAGCCCAAGAATGAAATTGGAAGAATTGGAGAGAAAAACTTAAAATTTCCTTAGATCACGTTTCAATATTCTTGCATGCATCAATGAGAGTTTAGAATAGGTCATTTTATTAAAAACCCATCTTTCCCAAGACAAAACGACGTAATTTAGGGTCTCATATCATGAAAAAGTCGAAATTACCCTTAATGAACCTGCTCTAAAATCTGGCTGGATGGAACCCACAGACAACACTAACGGGTCGTTGGAACCAACGATGACCCGTCATGTCCCTCGTCGTATGTACTGCTGAAAGTCTACATTCGGAACCAACCAACGGACTGTCAAGACGACTCGTCCTATCAACCCACGATCCGTTACATCATCCATGGATATCTCATGGACCTTGGCATCTTATCTTCTAACGGGCCATACCATGACTTGTCACAACCAACGACGAGTCATTGTTTCCCTTCTGTCAAGCCTACTGGAAAACTTATACTCCAACAACGACCACAACTAATTACTTGTTGTATCTCCTGACGGTTCGTTGGGAGACCCATTATAGCCCACCTGAAGAACTCAGCTTCTTCTGACGACTGCTAATAATGACTCGTTGTTTCCCACAATGAGTCGTCATGTCGCCCGTCATTTACACTTTCACCTTGCCTAATCTCAACCAACGACTCGTTACAATGACTCGTCGTTTGATACCACGAGGCATACCTTGGCTTGTCCTGTAACCTTTTTCCCAAATTTCTGTAGTTTTCAACCTTTCACTCCGGGTTTATTCCTACGCACTTCCGGGGAATTACAATTTCTCCCCCTTGGGAACATTTGTCCTCGAATGTTGAAAACAAGCAGAAAATAGAGACATGCAATTATCACATACAAACACTGATCATTTTAACTGAAATTTTTTATGGAATGACTATCTCCGATTTATGAGACATAGCTGAACTGATCGCATGCTTCACATACACATTTATACACATAAAAGAAACTTGAACACATGAACTGAACATAAAAACTAAATAGAATTATAGAGTAAAAATGATACCTCAAGTAAAAACTGAGCCAGTAGAGAATAAATGCGGGTATTTAGCCATCATATCTGCTTCAGCTTTCGACGTAGCTCCCTCAATATGCTGATTTCTCCATAAAACCTTAACTGAGGCTACTTCCTTGTTCCTTATCTTACGGACTTGACGATGTAATATTTCCACCAAAACTTCTTCATAGCTGAGGCTGTCTCTTACACCGATACTGTCAATCGGAACCACTAAAGCTGGATCTCCCAAGCACTTCTTCAAAAGCAACACATGAAACACGGGACGTACTGAAGATAACTCTAATGGCAAATCCAACTCATATGCCACCTTACCAACTCTTCTCACCACTCGGTAGGGGCCTACATATCGAGGACTGAGTTTCCCTTTCTTCTCGAACCGCATGACTCCCTTCATGGGAGATACCTTGAGAAATACCTAATCATCCACATCAAACTGTAGGTCCCTTCTCCTCACATCAGCATATGATTTCTGATGACTCTGAGCGGTTTTCAACTGGTGCCTTATCAATTAGACCTTTACCATGGCCTCATAAATCAAATCAGGTCCTACCATGGCTGCCTCACAAACCTCAAACCATCCGATGGGTGATCTACACTTTCACCCAAAAAGAGCCTCGAACGGTGCCATCTGGATACTAGAGTGATAACTGTTATTATAAGCAAACTCGATTAAGGGAAAATGATCATCCCAACTACCTTTAAAATCCATAACACATACCCTCAACATGTCCTCAAGAGTCTGGATTGTTCTCTCAGCTTGGCCATCCATTTGCGGATGAAAGGCTGTCCTGAGCTTGACTTGAGTCCCAAGTCCTTTCTGAAAAGACCGCTAGAACTGGGAGGTAAACTGAGTACATCGACCTGAAATAATAGACAAGGGCACTCCATGAAGTCGAACCAACTCCCGAATATACAATCTGGCATAATCATCCGCCGAATTAGTGGTCTTAACCGGTAGAAAGTGTGCAGCCTTGGTTAACCTGTCTACCACCACCCAAATTGAATCATAGTGTCGTCAAGTATGAGGTAGGTCTATAATGAAATCCATGTTAATCTCTTCCAGCTTCCATGTGGGAATGATAATATCCTAAAGTACGCCTCCCGGCTTTCGATGCTTGGATTTCACTTGCTGGCAGTTTGGACATTTAGCTATGAACTCTGCAATATCCTTCTTCATACCATCCCACCAGTAGATTTCTCGCAAGTCCTGATACATCTTCGTGGATCCCGGATGGATAGAATATCTGGTACCATGTGCCTCATTGAATAATCGAAGTCTCAAATCATCAATGTCTGGGACACATAGGCGACCCTGGTATCGTAGCGCACCATCTCCCTCTTAGGAGAAAACCTCCACCTTTTGACTCTGCACCGCTTCCTTCAGCTTCCTCAAAATTGGATCCTCATCTTGCTTAGATTTGACATCAACCACCAAGGACGATTCTGACCCATTCTGCACAACAACGCTGCCATTGGTCGAGTCGATCAATCTAACTCCCAACCTCGAAAGATGGTGGACATCTTTCACCAACTCCTTCTTTCCCTCATCCACGTGGGACACACTCCCCATAGAGATCCTACTAAGTGCATCCGCCACCACATTAGCCTTGCCCGGGTGGTAAAGAACACTCATATCGTAGTCCTTTAATAACTCCAACCACCTCCTTTGCCGAAGATTGAGATCTTTCTACGTGAAAACATATTGCAAGCTCTTGTGATTTGTCAACATGTCCACATGGACCCGTTACAAGTAATGCCGCCATATCTTCAATGTAAACACCACTGCGGCCAACTCAAGATCATGGGTCAGGCAATTTTTCTTGTGAACTTTCAACTGTCGAGAGGCATATGCTATTACTTTCGTATGCTACATCGACACAAATCCCAGTCCGACTCTGGAAACATCACAATATACAACAAAGCCATCCATACCCTTGGGTAAAGTAAACACTGGTGCTGAAGTGAGTCGGGTCTTCAATTCTATGAAGCTTTCCTCACAAGCCTCCGACCATTGGAACTTTATCTTTTTCTTAGTCAACCTAGTCAATGGGGCTGCAATTGATTAAAAGCCCTCAACAAATCCTCGGTAGTAGCCTTCTAGGCCCAAAAAACTCTAAATTTCTGAAGGATTCACCGGTCTGGGCCAATTCTTTGCCGCTTTGATTTTTTGAGAGTCTACCTTTATGCCCTCACTTGATACAATATGGCCCAGAAATGCCACCGAGTCTAGCCAAAATTCACACTTGCTAAACTTTGCATACAACTGACGATCCTTGAGAGTTCGCAACACTATCCTCAAATGAGGGACATGCTCCTCATCGCTCTGAGAGTATATAAGGATGTCACGATGAACATGATCATGAACATGTCTAGATATTTCTTGAACACCCTGTTCATTAGGTCTATAAAAGCTGCAGGAGCATTGGTTAGTCCAAATGACCTAACTACAAACTCATAATGGCCATACCAGGTTCTGAAGGCTGTCTTTGGGCTATCACTCTCCCAAACTCTGAGTTGGTGATACCTGGACCTGAGATCTATCTTTGAGAAACACCTAGCACCCTAGAGTTGGTCAAATAAATCATTAATCCTGGGCAAGGAGTACTTGTTCTTGACAGTGACCTTATTTAGCTGTCGATAATTAATATACATCCGAAGAGATCCATCCTTCTTTCAAACAAAGAGAACCGGTGCACCCCATGGAGACTTGCTCGGTCTAATGAAACCCTTATCCAACAAGTCCTTCAACTATTCTTTTAACTCTTTTAGCTCGGCTAGAGCCATCCTGTAAGGAGGAATGGATATAGGTTGCGTATCGGGCAATAGATCAATACCGAAGTCAATTTCCCTCTCTGAAGGAACACCTGGCAAATCATCGGGGAAAACCTTCGGATACTCACACACCACCAGAACTGACTGAATAGTCGGGGTCTTGGACTCCACATCCTTAACCCTAACTAGGTGGTACATGCAACCCTTAGAAATCATTTTCCTGGCCTTAAGATATGAAATAAACTAACCAGTTGGTACAATGGAATTACCCTTCCATTCCAGAACTGACTCACCCATAAATCGAAATTCCACCGCACGGGTCCTACAATTAATCGAGGCATAACATGCAAACAACAAATACATACCCAAGATGATAAGTTAGTCATGGCCAACCCTACTAAGTCTGCAAAGATAACCTTATGCAACACCGTGATGGGACTACCTCTATATACCCGCCTAGCTACCACTGATTCACCGACTGGAGTAGATACAGAGAGCGGTTCTGATAGAATTTCAGAACTAACTCTAAAACTACTAGCAATGTAAGGGGTCATAAAAGAAAAAGTATCGCCTAGATCTAACAAGGCATAAGCATCAATATCGAAGACTTGCAACATACCCGTGACCACATCTAGAGACGCCTCCTGCTTCTGGCGGGGTACTAGGGCATAAAATCGATTTTGGCGCTGACTGCCTGTTGAACTAGTGGAGGCACCCTGCTGAGAGGGACGTGCTGCTTGAGCGGCAGAACTGTCTGCTGTCACATAGGTCCCACTGTTCCTTGATCTGGCTGAGGGGCAGTCCCTAAGTCTGTGCCCGGGTTGGACACACCCAAAACACGCATCTGAGCCACCTAAGCACCTCCCGAGATAATTCTTGCCACACTTCGCACAAGCTTGAAAGGTATGCTCCACCTGCATGCTACCCTGATCCCTTGAGCCTGAAGCCCTGCTTCTCTGATCTCCTCTAAACCTAGATGGTGTGATGGCCGATAATGGGGCTTGAGTGATAGACCTGTGCTGGGATTGCTGGTGCTGTCCACCCCCTGACTTGACTTGAGAAACCCTATAGCTGTCGGTCCTGGCCCTCTTGGCCTCCCTCTGCCTCCGGTAGACCAACTCCATCTGCTGTGCATTTTTTACAATATGGGGGAAGTTAGTATCCCGATAAAGCATGGCGATCCTGCAATCCTTGTCCAAGTAATCCACCACCCTATGCACAAAACGGCTCACTCGAGCCCTTTGATCTGCCACCAACTCTGGAGCATACTTGGTTAATTGGGTGAACTCCAATGCATACTCCTGCACGGACATGTTACCCTGCTTCAGATTAACGAACTCAGCCGCCTTGAGCTCCCTCATCTCCCGAGGTAAGAATCGATCCATAAATGCTGTGTGAAACTCCTCCCAACCTATCGGGCCTGCAACCATTGCCCTGACATCTTTCCATTGCTTAAACCATATGTGAGCTACCCCCTTTAGCTGATAGGAGGTCAAGTCAACACACTCTCCATTGTTCACCCCCATAACCAGGGTGATCTTTAGAATCTCCTCGATCAAATCATGTGGATCCTTGTCTACCCTTGACCCCGTGAACTTAGGAGGGCTCATCTTCAAGAAATCCCTCACCCTAGCTGCTGCCACATTCCCATTCTGAGGGTAATGCGCCACTGTCTGATTCTGGACCTGGGCAGTCATGGCCTGTGCCAACATCTGAATCGCTGCCCTAAACTCAACTTGGGTAGCCGGCTCTAGTGCATGCTTCTCGCGAATGGGTGGGGTAGGCTGATGCTCCTCATCATTTGCACCCTCATGGTAATTACCGTCACCATTCCTCATAGGGTTCACTCGGCGTGAAGGCATAATGCTGCAAACGCGAATAGCATGAATTAGAAGGTTAGAGGACTTTCATTGCACGAAGTAGATCATGAAAGAAGGGAACATTTCCTAAACGTCTAGTAGCCTCTTCTTTATAAGTGTGCTGCGCTTCACACCCATGAAAAAGACTCTACTTAACATGGCTTTCAGACTCCCTAGGACATATAAAATCTATGGCTCTGATACCAAGTTTGTCACGACCCAAACGTACACCCGGATTGTAGACACGGGACAAGGAGCCCCAAGAGACCCCATGTCGACCCATGGCATGAGCATACATCAAATCCAATCACATGAGTGGAAGACTTAATGTATGAGAACGTAATCATAACATAGCCAAAGGGGAAAGTCAGTACAATACTTATACAATACGGCTGAATACAACTTGTAGTCTGATAAGCCTCTAAACATGAAGGACGGATTGATGGGACAACTCCCCAACTAATCCAACATCCAGAAACTAAAAGAACAACATAGAGTATGAACATACAACCCTTAAAACATGAGGACTCACCAAGAGCGCCGCAAGCAAATTTGAAATTATCTATGGGTAAGGATGAGCCTGAGAACTGGGACCTGTATCATGAAATGATACAACATACAAGGTATGCGGTCAGTACGTGAAATGTGCTGAGTATGCAAGGTAAGTAAAACGGACATTTAAAACATGTATAAAGTTCATAAATGATCACAAGAGTAAGACATCATACTCGTATCATAAATTATAATAACATATCATACAGCTCAAGGTTTTTCAAAGCATTTGTGACATAAACATAATCATATCATAATAGAAGAGATTTACTTCACATGACTTGAGCCAACATACATATTCATAACATGCATAAATCACGAGGAACAGTGGGAGATTCTCTTAACCGACATATCCCATATGAGCACACATGAAGCCTGACTTGTAACCCTAGTCGGGAGGGTGTTAATACCTTGCCAAGGGCAGAACCATGAAGGTGTGATATCACCATGAAAAGGGCTATTTGGTCCAGAGACTAACATGAAAGGGGTCCCAACATACCTACGGTGGCACGTAGTTCATGAGTTCCGGGGCTTAACCTGAGCCCTGAATCTACTCGATGTTCGATACTACTCCCAAAACATATATTGTGCTCATAATAATACATACATGAGTTCGTGGGCTAGTTAAATCATGATAATCATAAACATTCTTGAACATATGTGAACTAGCCATGATATGAGGCCCGTGAGTCGGCCAAAAACATAATTCATGATTAATAAGATTCATACATACTTGTAGATCATGTATATAGCTTGAATTTCATAAGATCATAATGGATAACATAATAAATTCATAATTTAAATCATAATTCATGCTGGGCTTGTCAAGATCATAAATTGATTCACCACGAGGCATGCATAATCAAGCCTAATTGCTTAGAAATCAAAATCCAAAATATTATAATCAATTTAAATCTAAAAAGATGATTAAAATCCATAGATTATGATAAGATTTCAAAATCACAAAACCCATAATTAAATCATTAGATTTTATATAAATCAAATACAAAACCCAATGAGTTTTTGATAAATTTTAAGTAAAATCATAGAGTAGGAGCATGGGTGTGGAAGAATTCACCCATTGATGACCTTACATACCTGGGATTATCAAATTCTAACTCTCCTTAGAAGCTCAAGAATGAAATTGGAAGAATTGGAGAGAAGAACTTAAAATCTCCTTAGATCACCTTTCAATATTCTTGCATGCATCAATGAGAGTTTAGAATAGGTCATTTTCTTAAAAACCCACCTTTCCCAAGCCAAAACGACGTAATTTAGGGTCTCATGTCGTGAAAAAATCAAAATTACCCTAATGAACCTTCCTTGAAATATGGCCGGATGGAACCCACGGACAACACTAATGGGTCGTTGGAACCAACGACGACTCGTCATATCTCTCATCGTATGTACTGCTGAAAGTCTACATTCAAAACCAACCAACGGACAGTCAGGACGACTCGTCCTATCAACCCATGATTTGTTACATCGTCCGTGGATTTCTCATGGACCTTGGCATCTTATCTTCTAACAGTCCATACCATGACTCATCACAACCAACGACGAGTCGTTGTTTCCCTTCCGTCAAGCCCACTGGAAACCTTATCCTCCAACAATGACCACAACCAACTACTCGTTGTATCTCCTGACGGGTCGTTGGGAGACCCGTTATAGCCCACCTGAAGAACCGAACTTCTTATTACGACTGCTAAAAACGACTCGTTGTTTACCACAACGAGTCATCATGTCGCCCATTATCTACACTATCACCTAGCTTGATCTCAACCAATGAATCATTACAATGACTTGTGGTTTATACCATGAGTCGTACCTTGGCTCGTCCTGTAACCTTTTTCCCAAATTTTTGTAGTTTTCAACCTTTCACTCCCGGGTTTGTTCCTACACACTTTTAGGGTATTACACTCTACATATAATTTGAACACGAGACTCGGGAATAGGATGGTAGTTCTCAATCCCAAAGCTCGGTCTCGATCTCATCTGCATTTACCCTCGAAATATTGATGGCATATCTTGACATGATACATGCCACCAAGGCTGCTCTATCTGCACTGAGGTGTTTTCATAACCGTCGGTGCTAATCAGTGGCGGACTAGTATCCAACAGTCCTTTGCTATAACATTTAGTGAGGCTTTGGTGACCTGTTTGCACTAGCCACCCAGTCCATGTCCTCCTTGTCATTCGCTAGAACCCTAAATAGCTATTTAATTTGGGTCTTCCTCTCCTTATATCCCAACTGCTTTACCTTTTTCATGGCCTCCATTCTGTAATCGAACTCAGCTGTCATGTCTGGAGCTCTGAATTGTGGCCCATAGAGTATTCAAGAAATAGTACGCTCGGAGATATAAACTGTGCGACCATGCACTACCATTCTCTCGAGCTTGGGATGTTCTCTCAATTTCTGCCCACCTTTTTGCATTTTACTCCATCATGGCCAAATAAAATTGGCATAGAAATATCAGACTGTTGTAGGACTATACTTCTCTAGAGTTCTAGCCATCCAGTCGAATCCGTAGAAACTAAATATCCGCTTCATTTCCTCTACCTCATTCAAGGCACTGGTGAGAATCCGCGGTTCTTCCTGTATGCTCCGCCTCGGATGGTTCTTGGAGGTGAGAGCAAGACCCTACTCGTATATCTCCTGAGTACTAGGTACTCTCCACCTAATAGTACGGTTCTCCCGAGGCAGAGTTTGGTCACTTTCTTCCTCTGTGGCCTCATTTCCCTTATCTTCGGATTGGGTCTCCTCGGACCCTTCTTCCTCATTAGAGCCACTCCCAGGCTCTTGAACCTGTTCTTCTACTCCCTTTTTAGAATGGAGAGCAGTGGCCGGAGCGGTAGAAGTGGCACTGACCTGTACCTTGGATTGAGTCCTAGTGGTCCATGGCTCATCAATGTCAAAAGTTTCAACTTGGTACTTTTCAACTGAACCACTAGGGGAGTTACCTGCTTGATCAGAGTCGGAGGACTCATCTCTCAATGCTCTCCTTACAGCTATCTCAGCTCTAGCCTGCTTGTTGATAACGGGCAAAAATATATGCCCGAGATACTCTTTATTACTTCAATTAGTCTTGTTTATCTAAGTTATTGTATACATTTTCATGTAATTTTATATAATGTGGAGATATGTGCTAACCAACATGATTAGCCTTTTTTTTGTAGGTTTTGATGATGTTTGAGTAACTAATCCATGAGTTGGTGAAGTAGAAGCTTGGAAACGGAATTAACACGCGAACGTCGGCAAGGAAGAGGCACAAAATAGCCCACCGGTGCGTCGACAAGGTGCCACGGCAGGCAGGCCGCTCAAAACAGCCCACCTGCACGTTGGCAACGTGCCACGGCAGGTGGACTCCGCGACCATGGGGCTGTAACGCGCTGCCCAGGCAGCGTGACACGTTGCCAACGCGGCAAGGTGCTGCCTGGGCCGATTTCGGGTGATTTTCCAGAAAGCCTCCGCGTCCGTAGCGTGTCACGGAGGCCGTTCTCCGCGATGCACTCCGTGACACGTTGCTTGTTAATCTGGGAAAGATTCCTACTAATATAAATAGCACACTTAGGTTTATTTTTGAGGGGGAAGACTTGGTGGAGCAAGGACGTGGGTTAGGAGCAGTTGAGGGACGAAAAAGCTAAGGGTTTTTCTCTCTTTCTTTCTTCTTTCAATCAATTGTACGTATGATTTACACTCATTTGAGGATGATCAATCCACAAATGAGTGGCTAATTCTCTTCCTTGCTAAGGTTTTGAACATGTGTATTGAATTTTGATTGTGAATTATATGGTTTTTCATCTTCTTCTTTCATGTTGTTCTATTAATTCTTGTTCTTACTGCATTAGTGTGTGGCCAACATTAATGTACATCTAAAAAGTCCAATTTCACTCGAGAGAGAAAGAAATTGGAAAGTTGTGAATTAATAGGGTATTGTTCTTAACTTGATTTGGGAAAATTGGGTTTTGATGTGCTTTCCTGATAGAAATATACTTGAAAGCCGTATTAGTCAATTTAGGAACCGGAATTGTATTGCTAGGTCATAAATGGCATTTGATCACAGAAATGTAGACGAATGGTTTATGATTCTAAAGTGAGATTAAATACGAGAGTTTTAATCTCTAGGCTAATGTTCTTGGCTAGCAACATGAAGAGAAGAATAACCGAATTATGATTACTATCGAATTCATTACTTGTTCTTAACCTTGGCATGCTCTTATCCATAGTTTCAATTCAAGTAAATATTTGTTAATAGTTTTAGTATATAGTTTATAAACAAAATTATTTAACTTTTGGTTACATTGTTGTCAACATAATTAGAAGTAAACTAGAATATAGTATACTTAAGCAATTTTACTTATCCAGAGTCTCCTTGGATCGATACTTGGCTTACTTAGCCACTTTATTACTTGTTTGACCACGTGCACTTGCGTGTCGGTTTTTAACCCCTACCAAAGCACCGAGCAGTTGTCCTAGGGTTTCTTCTTTGATATCCTTTTTAACGTCATTGTACCTATGGAAAAAAAGGTTAATATGCATGATCTGAGGAAAAAAACAAGAAAATATCCTCTAAAATTTTCCACGAGTCTACATTATGGGTCGTACCATGGTGGTATGACTTGTACAAAGACTCATAGTTCATGATGAGCTTGTCATGACTCCTTGTTAAGATGGTACAGGTCATACTAAGAGTCATACTGAGGGGTTCTGTAGACTGTGTTCTACTGTATATTTCTACGACTCGTGTTATGGATCATGATTTATTTTCACGAGTCCTAGTAAGGATTGTACCGTTTCTTATGAAATTTGACCCTTTCCAATTTGTGGTACGATTCTATGGTACGACTCATAGTAGGATACTAAGGGTTGTGCCAGGTTTTGTACCATAAGGTTCAGTCACTAATGGCTTAAGACAGTCCCAACGAGCCCTCCTACGAGTCGTAGTGTGAAACCACAAGTAGTAAGAAGGCTTATGAAGCCCTTCCTGACGTTGGTCAGTTTACTTATTCATGCAAATGCTTTGTTTGATCTGGGTACTCAGACTTCCCCATTTTATGCTATCAATGTCAATTATTTACATCTACCCAAATCACCCCCAACAGATAGCTCACCCCGTAACTCATTTTTAGCAATCAAGTTTAGTGTTTGGCATTTCACATTCCTACCCATTCAATGGAATCACAAAACCTAATGATCATCTTCTTCAACCCATTTTTGGTGAGTTTGAGGAATCACTAAGGTCTATCAGTTTGTAAAAAGAAAGCTTGCTGTAAATGGAACATGTTTAATTACTTAAATTTTCACGAATTAGCACGACTTCTTGCTCGTTTCAGTGATTAGGGTAAGAATTGCGATTGTGCAGATGCAATCTTGCACAAATTCGAGCTTGAATTGCTTGGGATTTTGAGTTACGGGTGTGAGAATCGTGGGTGAGAGTTGTGGGTTCAAAGTATATGTTTGCGTGGGGGTTAAGGTCCAAAGGGTTTTAAATTAAATAGGTTAGGGCGGAACTTTGGGAATCCGGGTCAACTCGGGTCAAGTTGATTAATTTAGCCCATCACGACTCGTTCCACAAGTCGTAGGTTTGACCTATGGCTTGTCCCTAGGACTCATAGCAGAAGACTTAGAAAAATTACCTGGGGACCTACGAGTTCATGTTACGACTCGTACCATGAAGCTACAATTCGTACATTGCCCCGTAAGGCAATATCCATGAAATTCTGCACTTCGTGCAATTCATATTTTCAGTGAGTATTACGACCCATACAATCAAGTTATGAGTCTTAATGAACAATCGTAATATAAATTTCATCTTTTGCTTTTTACCATGATTGGTACTACGATCTATAGAAAGCTCTTATGAGTCGTACTGAGAACCGTACTACTGGTCTGGTTTGCAATTTTTTTCTCCCACTTGTTTTTGTTTCATCTACACACTGAACACACGAAAGGTTAAAATACTTGTGTTTCCTCCCAAGAAACGCCTGATTTAATGTCGTGGCACGACGCAGGTGGTCTTGTTACTCAGACTTCACCGAATAACCTCATAGGTTACCTCCAAAGAAGCACCCGATTTAACATCGCGGCACGACACAAGTCTCTTTACTACTCAAAATTCATCAAGAAACTCAAAACCATCATCGATTGTAGAGACAACCCTGAACTCATTGGGCTGCTTCATTGACCGACAGACGTTAAAAGTGACCTCCTCTTTATTTTTCCTGAATTTTAGTTGGTTAGCTTCAACATCCACCAAGGCTCTCCCAATGGCCAAGAAAGGTCTCTCCAAGATAATGGGGACCTCAAAATCAACCTCGCAATTTAGGATTATGAAGTCTGATGGGAAGATGAAATGGTCCACCTTGACAAGCACATCCACAAAGATCCCCACTAGCTTTTTGACTATGCAGTCTGCCATCAATAGCCGCATTAACGTCGGTGTGGGGGCTCCCAAGCCTAGCTGTTTGAATACAGCTAATGGCATCAGGTTGATGCTTGCTCCTAAGTCAGAAAGTGCCTTCGCATATTCAAAATCACCAATCGTACACAAAATAGTGAAGGTACTTGGATCCTCCTTTTGAGCAAGGACCCGTGAAGCTATGGAACTGCAATGATACAAGTTACCTACCGGCTCATAGCTCATGAACCTCTTCTTGGTCACAAAGTCCTTTATGAACTTGGCATATCCAGGCATTTGCTCCAATGCCTCGTCCAATGGTATGTTCACAAATAACTGTTTAAGCATAGGGAGAAATTTTTGGAACTTATCATCTTCTGCCTTTTTCTTCATCCTTTGAGGGAATGGTAGTGGTAGTCGAGGGATAGCTTTATAAATTTGCGTGACACCTTTCTCCTTACCATTATCAGCTTCGAACTCGTTTGCATCAACTAGAGTATCTGTCAACTCAGCTTCACCTGTGAGCTCATGCTCAGCAACCTCATCTTCCTCACCTAACTCAATATCCTTTCATCTTTCCATCTCAACTATAACTGACAGAGGGGGATTAACTATGGTCTTTCCACTCTTAGTCATCATAGCCATACAACAATTATCATTCTTTAGATTTTGCACTGTGTTGCTAGGGAGTATTCCCTTCTGCCTTTGGTTTAGGGAGGCTGACATTTGACCAAGCTGCTGCTCAATTTGTTTGATCGCTGTGGCATGCGATTCAACTTTCTGGTTCATACCCGATATGTCCCCCCAATCTCCCTCAGCTGATCACCAGTGGAATTTACCTTCTTTATCATTTTATCCATCATGTTATCCAATCTTGAGGGTCCACTCTCACCCTCATGTGCATTAAGAGGAACATACAAACCTGTGCGATCCTTGCGATATCCATCATTCTTTCTCTATTCTCCCTCTCACTCACGAACTCGGCTCCTATCCCTATACCCATTGTGGTTGTAGTTGTCCCGGTACTTGTTCTGACCTTGATTTCTAGAACCTTGGCACCAAGTGTCCTGTCCAGACCCTTGGGTCTTGGCCCTAAAATTCGCCACCTGGTTGTCCAAGAAGTTTGCATCCTCCTTAAAATCTGAATGCTCCTGCCCTGGTTTCTGACCCTGAGCTTCCACTGCGTTTACTTTTCTATCAACAGCGCCTATGATATGCTTCGTGAGAAGGTCTAATGATGTCCGCATATAAGCTAGTTCCTGATCACGCTCCTCCTCCTTTCTGCATTGATCTGCAGACATACCAACAATATACGTACTTCTTCTACTTGCCTGGTGTGCCAGGCCCTGTTCGTCTTAGTCACTCTGTCCAAAATAATAGAAGCTTTCTCCCACGTATGACTCATCAACGCTCCTCCCGCCACTATATCCGCTATAGCTTTTGTGTTGTTATTTAAGGACCATAAAAGATTTCCAACAAACTGTCATTTGGAATTTTATGGTTCAGGCACTTGGTCAGCTTCTTCTTAAATCTCAACCATGTCTCATGCAGTGCCTTAGTCTTCAATTGTCGGAAGTTAAAAACAACAATTTCTCTAATCCTAAGTCATATTCCTTGGCAACGACGCCACTTTTTGATAACGCTCAAACTCACACTCCTGATAAAGTATGAAGCGGACGTTCTCAATAAAGAACCCAACAAAGGTTGGGATCGATCCCAGGGAATATGGTCAAGATATAGACTAACACTAGCATTTATACTTTTAAGTGTGTTATCTCCAAAAGGGTTTTTTTTATAAAAGCAATTATAAGACAAGATTGAGAATTGATTGTTATTTATCAAGATTATGTAATTAATTAGGGTAAGTGTCCCCCAAGGATCCATAACTTCTTTGGGTTTTACACTTGTGATCTATCCCAATGGTTACTTGTAGAACTTGATGACTAGGGTTCATCTAAATGAATGGTTCATCCCCATTGAATGACTATATTCAATCACTGGATAAGGTCTCATGAGCGATTTTCACTTTGATCGTTATCAAATTTATCCCAAACTAACTATCCTGCAACTGTATCTCAAGTCATACAATGATCCATAAAGATTAAAACTTTGTTGTAATTTTCTTTTTCTAATCTCTACTTCTCTAGGTTCAAGCAAGTAAAGAATTTGGGAAAGTCCTAACGTTGCGCTCCGTTAAGAAACATTAAAGATGAAGAGAATACAATACAAGTGTTTAGCATTGGTTTAGAATCACTTTGTGCAACCTTAGTTTGTTAATTTACCATGGTTCCGACAATCCTAGTTGTGGAGGTTTTAGCCTCTCATGATTGCAAGATAATTATCAGCATTCATAGACAAACACATAATTTTAATACTTGTATAGATGATTAGAAGAAACCCCTCTTGATTATTGCAAGAATTTATGAAGAATTATTCAAGAAGAATGAAGAATATCAAAGCAAGAAAATATCCAAGACTTGAATCGAAAGCTAACAATAATTTTCCTCTTAATGTGTTTCATGTGTTTTTCCAACTTATTCTACTAAAAATAACCTAAAAAGTATTTATACAAATATTTAGAACCTTTTCCTAAGTAAATAGGAAAACTGTTGAAACTGCCGCCGCCTTCACCTACGACTAGTAACAAGATTGTATGGGTCGTACCTTGACTCGTACATTGGCTGGCATCTGCTAAATTTGGCTAAGTGTTGTGAAATGGTACGACTCATACCATGAACCTACCAGAATTTTGGCAATCTTCTGAACTTTATCACAGATGGCTTGGTATGACTAGTACCTTGGTTCTACGACCCGTGACTCCTTCTTGTACCTTGAGACGTGCTAGTCTTTACTTCTTCTGAACTTTTCCATCACTTTTTGGTACGGGTCTTATGTAGATCTCACAATTCGTGGTTGCAACTGGTACTAGGAGACGTAGCCAGCGCAACATCTTCTGAAGTTTTCTACAACTACTATGGTACGACTCGTGCCAGGATGGTACAACTAGTACCATGAGCCATGAGTTGCCTTTGAATTAACACTCTTGGCCTAGAATTTTCCACGACTCTCAATACGGCTCGTACCAGGATGGTACAACTCGTACCGAGGTCCGTATTTAGCCACTTTTCTGCAATTTTCTCCATCTTTTGCACAATTCAACTCCAACATCTATTTTTCCTTAAAATAAAGTTAAAGTGCCTAATATCCATATAAACACACCTAAGTCCATGCTTATTTCCTAGTTTTAAGCGTCGAAAGTGTTGTAAAATCACAACACATCAATTATAGAGCTAGATTTAAGAAATGGACCTAGAAAGATTTGGATAGTCAGTGATTTGTATTTCGCAAAGTGGCCTAGGTCTTCACAAGTCCATTTTTTAATCTTGAGTTCTCTTCCCATACTGGAATGTGGATTGTAAAATGGACTCGCTGATGAATCTTTAGTTTGTTAGGTACTTGGAACTTTCATTGCCTAAGTATTCCATTCTACAATTTGTAGAGAGGCCCTATAATTTACAAAGTTGTTCGCGGATCCTCTAGTAGTTTTAGTGCAACACTTCTTCTTGCTTTTGATACATGAACTTTGAATTCCCATAGAGAATTACATCAAAACTATGTAAATAATATTAAGTGCTTATTCAAAAGGTATAGGAAGTGTTGTAATTTCATGGCACATCAACACTTCAAACTTAAACTCTTTCTTGTCCTCAAGCAACTAAAATAAAACTAACAATATAACTAATAATTCCTAAGCTTTAAGAGAGAGTACTATAATTGGTACTATCTACTATTTTACAAGAATATAATTCCATCAAAGTTAACACCTTAATATAAAAACTAAAACCAAAAATTGCTTAGCTATCAAGCAATCATGAACATCAAACCTAAATTAGTGACTATGATGTGTCGAGATTTTGTGAAACATTTGTACTTTCTTAATAGAGTTTTACATACTTTTAAGTGCTAGTTTAAGTCAATACTAATGCTATTTTAGTAAGTTTCATAATTTTCAATGAGTTGGAAGAAAGAGGCATACATTCAAATATTCTACCAGAAAAAGGAAGAGATGGCAGTAAATCCAAGATGCAACACGTACTTCCAAATGTGCTTCAAACTAAAGAGTGAGAAGAACTTGTCAGTAAGGCATGAAGTGAGATACAACCTTTATATTCAGAATGTAGACTGTAAATTAGACCACTAATTGTAAAAATGTCAACCAGGAGATGTAATCTATGCAGGGAAGTATAGAATGTAAATTTGATATACAGTTCGTAAGTTGAATTATGGCAGCTGACAGAATAACTTAAAGATTCAAAGTGCAATGCAAAGTACGGACCATAAATTCAATGTACGGTCCATATCTACGAACTAAACCTCCAAATTTAAATTGTATTTGGAATTTGGGTTTTAGCATAAATAATCTTTTTTATATTGTTTGGAGAGTTCCAGAGTTCCATAGTATTGTTTTACTTTTTTTACAGTAGAGAATAACTATTATAGAGAAAACCCATTGTAGTTTGAAGTAGATTTGTATATGTTTCAGTGAATGTATGTTATTTCTTTTACATGTAAACACGTTGTTATTTAAGGTCAGCCAATGATGCATATTAGTATATTGTGTTGTACTGATTCTGCTCCTACACTTATTGTTTTAAGTGCGGACTGCGACCCGGGAAGTTTCACTCGACCACATTTGTAGAATTCTCTGAGTGAAATTCTAGGATGAGCTGGGTTACTTTTTTAGGGCTGCTGCAAATCCTCTTGGTGAAAAATGTTTTAATCCAAAAATGAACTTTGTTCATTTCGTTTTGTTCCTCATAGGCTATGATTACCTAGATGTCCTTAGTACAATGGCATTCAGTTTTTGGGATTGTAATAGATAAAGGATGCATATATTCCCTTTTTGTGTTTTTATAAGACTTCCACAATTTTTTTCTCTAAGTATATTTATTTTATAGTAGAATTTGTGCAAATAATGAATGAATGGGGATGTATTGGTTCACCCACTGGGGGGATTAGTATGGGTGCCAATCTCGGCCACTTAGGTTGTGACAAAGATGGCATTAGAGCCCTAGATTCGTTGATGTAACACCTCAAAAGTTTCTAAGACTTGATTTGGGATTGAAAATATGATTAGTAGAAAAAGTTGAAAAAATGTGTCAAAATGACTCGTTGTACGAGTCATGGGAAGGAGTAACGGGTCGTAGGTCTGATTCGTGGCAAATTTCTGGTTGACAGGTCCAGGACCACCGAGTCAAGGTACGACCTATTGGTTGATGTAACAGGTCATTGTCTGGAGTCGTCGTTTGTTTTTGGGATGTCAGGGTTGGATGGCACGAGTCGTGGTACGACTTGTTGTATGGAACAATGAGTTGTGGTTTCTACTCATAAGAAGGAGCAGAGGATTTGGAAGCTTCAACAATGGATGGGTCCAACAACCCATCATCACAAGGTACGACTCATTTTTTGGGTCTGTTGGAAGGATTCAAAAAATGTGCAAAAAGTCAGTGGTGACAACGAGAGGAAGTGACGAGTCATTCTGTTGAGTAACAACCCATCCTATCTAGCCATCATTTGAAGATAGAAAATGGGGGATTAACGCAGGTCTGGCAATGGGAGGAAAACACGCCCGTTGTTTGAAGGTACGACCATGGTATGGCTCGTGGCATCTGACAGTGCCCTTTTTCCTGCAAAATCATTAAGGGTATTTTCATAAATCTTAAGCTCCTAAGTCCTAAACTATGTCATTTTAAGCTATGAAAGGAGTGTTTTAAGAGGGTTTAGCCTATATCAAGTTATTATACTTTCCATGCTTTCAAAAGCTTTGAATTCTCTTGGAAGATCAATCTAGAAATTCTCTCAATTCTTCCGCAATTCTCTTGGCTTTCAAGGATAATTTGAGAATCAGTTTACCCAGGTATGTACGACTATGAATGAGAGTTGCCTTTCACTCTCATGTCCAAATTTCTCCTCAAGCTCATGAATTCAAGTTCTAATTCAAGCATATGATCTTATAGGATTTTAACCTAATTTTATGAAATTCTCTATGATATGTCTATGGGTCAATTCCCCTCATGTTCCAAAGCATGTTTCAATATTTATGGGTAGATTTTATACACAAATTGATTATAAATTCATGATTTTAAGTTATTAGAAATTATGCCCTATTATAAAAGTTTTATGAAAAGTCAAGTTTATGATTCACGATTTCAAGTTTGATGACATATCTAGCATGAGTGAATGTTTATAAATTACCCATGTATGAATCTATGATTTTGACTTATGAATTACATTTCAAGTATGCATGATTTTAAGATTTGGGAAAGCCCAGACAAGTTAAATATGTTTTCATGATTCAACTCAGTTTTATAAGATCAGCTTACTATATGGTTTGGAGTCAATACTCCTAATTCAGCTTATGGTATGTTTTGAGCCAGGAGCCCCATGTTTAGATTTTAGACTATGCATGTAATTGTAATTTTAGCTTCATTGGAAAATGATAGGAATGTTATGCATGTTTTGGGGAGTAGTGTTTGGCGCCGAGTAGGCTTGGGGTTCCTAGGTTCTCTGGGTCTCAAAACTATGCACCAACATAGGTATATATGTATATACATTGGGACCTCCACTGAGAGTTTTCCCCGCCCGCAAGGGGCCCTCAGCTTGATATCAATATCATGGTATCGCCCTTAGCCCAAGCAAGGTTTTGGATGGCTTTGCCCACTTGAAGGTGATAGTTGGGACATCACCTTATGAAGAGTCTCTCATTGTTCCTCATAATTTTTGTCTTTCATGTTCATGATTTATGATATTATGTTCTATAGAAGGTTTGACCCAATGATCAGTTTATGAGCTTATACGTATGATTTCAGCTATGACAAGTCAAATGATTTCTATTTTTAAACCTTGGGTCATTCTATTCAGATATGATACTCAGCTTATGACTATATATGTATCAGACTCAGATTTCAACGTGCAGTCCTTACTCTCATAATATACTAATTTATATTTATATGCATGATTTCAGTTAACATTTACTCAGCATGTTTTACTTACCTTACATACTCAGTACATCTCAAGTACTGATTGCATACTCTATGCTGTATCATTTATGATACAGGTCTAAGCGATCAAACTCAGTTTTACTGTTAGTCCTACTTTCCCCTACAGTCCATCTTAGTTCCCACTGTGGCGAGTCCTCATCTTTTGAGGACATTCAGTTTAGCATTTTGTTATGCTATTTTAGTTTCAAACTTTAATGAGCTAGTTGGGGGTGTTATCCTATCGGCTTATCAGACATTTTAGAGGCTTATCAGACATAATGTAGATTTTTAGCTCTATCAAGTGTTGACTCTATTTACGATCATTGTTATATGTTATGTTATTCAGACTTTTGCTTGTTCATGTTTAATTTATTAGTTTACGCTTTGATGTATGCTCTTTTGTTGCTATGTTCATGCCATGGGTCGACTTGGAGCCATTCATGGTTCTAGGTCCTATGTCTTGGTTCGGGGACCCAGCTCGGGTCATGAAGTATTTGTTGTCAAAGCAAAGGTTTAGAGTGTCCTAGGATGTATAAAAGCCGCGTTGAGTAGACCCTTTTACATGGGTGTGAAGTGCGCCACATTTAAGGGGAAGAGGCTACAAGGCATTTTAGAAAAAAATCCCTTCTTTCATGATCTGTGATGAAGTATTTCTCTATCCTTCTAACTCATGCTATTCGCGTTTTCAGAAATATTCCTCCACGCCGAGTGAATGGGAGAAGAACGACAACGGAAATGGCTATGATAATGGCAATGGAGATGGGCATCAACAAACCCCACCAACACTAGTAGATCCTTTGCCCGAGCAAGTCATTCATGCCGAATTTAGATAGAAATTTCAGATGTTGCCATAGGCTATGATTGCTCAGGTCAATCAGTAGGTAGTGGCTCATGTTCCTCAAAATGGGAATGCAGCAGTGGCTAGAGTTTGAGACTTTCTCTCAAGAATCCACTTGAGTTTCTAGGGTTGAAAGTGGATAAGGACCCGCATGAGTTTATTGAGGAGGTGTAGAAAATCACCCAGATTATGGGGGTGATCGGAGAGAAGAGTGTGGATTTAGCCTCCTATCAACGGAAAGTGTTTTCTTACATATAATACCGCCAGTGGAAGGATGGTAGAGTAGTGGGAGCAGTTCCCATGAGTTGGGATGAGTTTGTGACTACTTTCTTAGATAGGTTCTTCCTTTGAGAGTTGAGGGAGGTGAAGGCGGCGAAGTTCGTCAACTTGAAGCAACACCGCAGGACTGTCCAAGAGTATGGCTTGGACTTTGCCCGGCTATCCAAGTATGCGCCAGAGATAGTTGCAGATCAGAGGGCTCGTATCAGCAGGTTTGTGAATGGAGTGTCAGATTCACTGGTCAAGAAGTGCAGGACCACTATGCTGAACAGTGATCTAGATTTCTCATGTTCATATTCACCCAACAGATGGAGGCGGAGCAGATGAAGGAAAGGGAGAGAGAGGCCAAGAAAGCCAGGATGAGGAGTTATGGACAGTTCCAATAGAGCTCCAGTGGAGGACATCACCATCAATCTCACCAGAGGTCATTATCCCTAGTACCATCATCAGCCTGTGTTTAGTCTACATCTAGGAATGATCAGAGGGGTAGAGAATCAGGCTCTAGAGGTCAGGGGAGTATGTCAGGAGAGCCCAGCATTCCAGTTTATGGCAGGTGTAGTAGGAGGCACACCGGAGAGTGCTTAGCTGGTTTAGGCGCATGTTTCGAGTGTAGAAAGCCCAGACATTTTCTCAGAGACTACGCTTCAGCCAGACAAGGCCATAGTAGAGGCCGTGACCCAGCCACCAGTTCAACAGCTCCACCAGCGCGCTCAACTTAGCAGGGTGCATCCACTAGTGTAGGTGGTGGTCAGCGTTGGAATAGATTTTATGCCCTCTCATCTCGTCAATAGCTAGAGGTCTCTTTAGATGTGGTCACTGGTACGTTGCAAGTATTCCATCTTGATATGAATGCATTGTTAGATACAGGGGCTACCTTAGCTTTTGTGACTCCTTATGTTGCCGTTGTTTTCAGAGTCAGTCCAGAAATCCTATTAGAACCCTTCTCAGTCTCTACTCCAATTGGTGACACAGTTATAGCTTAGACAATGTCACGACCTGAACGGAGGTCCAAATCGCAACACGGGAGAAGAAGCCCCGAGAGACCCCAAGTTGACCCATGGCATAAGCATACATCTAACTCGATCATATAAAACTGAATAATCAACAATATAAACGTAGTAGAAGCCTAACTTAAACATAACATCAAAATACACAATCTGAAGTTGAATACAGTCATATGTTTGAAAAGCCTCTAAACATGATGAGTTGATGGGACATGACGCCAACTAACTCAATAAAACTGAAAATGAAATACATATAGGAAATCTGAATAGTCTAGTCCTCGAGAGATGAGGACTCACCAACAATGAAAGTGCTAACTCTAAAGTCGAACTAGGAGTGGGGCTGAAACTAGGAGCGGGGTCTTCTATCATGAAACGATACATCATAGAGTATGGGATCAGTACATAGAACGTACCGAGTATGCAAGATAAGTAAAGCCACTAAAGTAGGTAAAATCATTTAAAGACAATGCATGATATAACATAAGCATTAAGAATCTGAGAATAGGGCTTGCATGCATTCTTTATAAAATCATGATCTCTTCATAACATCACATGACATAACTTCACAACATCATAACTGAATTGATTGACTCAAAGTTGAATTCTTACATTTATAAGTAAAGCTGAACATTGAGTCAAACATGCTTCAGAACATGCATTTACATAAATCTCATGAGTGATGAATATGCATATATGAAATCATGAGGAACAATGGGAGACTCATCTCTTAACCGACATACCACGATAGAGCTTACGTGGTCCCAACTATCACACTCAAGTGGGTAGAGCCGTCCAAAGCCTTGCCAGGGCTAGGGACGATACCATGATATCTATATCCAGCTGAAGGCCCATTCAGGTAGGGGAAGCTCACAAGGGAGGTCCCGGAGTAATATATATGCCGTGCAACCTACGTTGGCGCATACTTGTGAGGCGCAGGGTGATCAAACCTTAGCCTACTCGGTGCTAGACATTACTTCCAAAAACATGAATATGCTCTACATTGTTTTATAATGAAGCTCAACATCGTCCATTGACGAAGCTCAATAGTCAAATACATCTCAAATGTAAAATCATGCATATGAGAAGCTTTAGCTCAAAATATACCACAAGCTGAAACTATAATTGGGAGTGTTCGCTCCAAAACCATGTGGTAAGCTATGCATAGGAAAACTTCAACTTAAAACATACCACAAGATGCAAATGTAATTGGGAGTCTTCGCTCCAAGACAATGTGGTAAGCTCAAATTCGGGAAAAATCATCATTCATACTTAACATGTGGTCATTGCCCAAAGCTTTATCATACTTAGATATACTCAATTCTCATTGAAGACATAATTGTAAATATGGGTAGCTTTAAAACATGCTTTTCATCCTAATATCTCATCATCTTCATATATTCATCACAAATCTCATCTTTCATGAACATCTCATCACTGGGCTTTTAAATTTATACAACTAGAAACATGATTTTAAATTGAAAACATCATAAAAATTGCCCATGCTTTATAATTCAACAATAGAATCACAATTAAATCATAACCATGTATAGAAATAGGAAATTCATACATTTGGGTTAAAACCCCATAGAGTAGACATAGAAATTTCATACTTTAGAGAGGGATTGAGCATGGGTATGAAGGGAATCACCCAATCATAACCCTACATACCTGCTGGTAGCTGATTCTTACACTTTTTTAGATGCCCAAAAGGAAATTGATGAAGGCTAGGCTTGATCATCCTCTCAAGTCTTCTACCTTGCATGCATGAATGAATAAGGCCTAAAATGAACTTAACCCCTTTAAAAGTCACTATTCATAACTGAAAATGACATAGTTTAGGCCTTAGAAGCTTAGGAATTATGGAAAAGCCCTACCTAAACTCGCATAAAATAATTGTCAGGTGGTCCCAATAAGGGACCCAATGACTCGTTGTCAAGGGTCACGTTTCATGGCTTGATCCATGAGGTTCATTGCTTCTTAGGTCTTCAAGGCTCATAACGGACAACCTAACGACTCGTTCATGGTGACCATGACTCGTGGTCACCATCCGTGAAGTGCACTGCCTAAGCTTCAACAAAAACCTTCCCTACTTGACCACGACTCACCCCACAAATCATGGGGACTGACCACGACTCGTGGGGTCCTCCCATCAAGTGCACTGCCTTCCTTCTTCTCTTTTCTTTCCTTACTCACCCCACGACTGACACAATGATTTGTGGGGCCTAACTACGAGTCATGGTCACGTCTGTGGGAATCCTTTTTCCCAAATTTTCCAAACTCCTCACTGGCCTCCCCATGAGTCAAATAAAGACTCGGGGGCTGCACCAGCGATTCATCCCATGAATCACTCTGTGCCTGGTGAAAGTTTTAAACTTTTCTCTATTTCAACTTCCAGATCTGATCTTTAGGCTTCCGGGGTATAATAGACCGGTATACCATAATTTCCCTATGAAAGTCCTTTAGAAAATTACCTCAGTAGATCTAGTAGAGTTAGACATGATCGATTTTCATGTTATCTTCAGTATGGATTAGTTGCATGCATGTTATGCCTCAGTAAATTATAGCTACCATATGGTAGAGTTTCGATTTCTGGGTAAGCCAGTCCTAGAATGGAAAGGTAGTTCAGCTGTGTCTATAGGTGGCTTTATTTCCTACCTTAAGGCCAGGAAGATGATCTCCAAAGGCTATGTGTACCATTTAGTTCGGGTTAAGGATGCTACGTCCGAAACCCTGACTATTCAGTCAGTTCCTATGAGTACCAAAGTTGTTTCTAGATGATCTACCAAGAGTTCCTCCCAAGTAGGAGATTGACTTCGCTATCGACCTTCTCCTCGATAAGCAGCCTATATCCATTCCTCTTTACAGAATGGCTCCATCCGAGCTAAAGGAGTTGAAAGAGTAGTTTAAATATCTCTTATATAAGGGTTTCATTAGGCCTAGTAAATCCCTATGGGGTGCACCAGTTCTCTTTATTCGGAACAAGGATGGTTCCCTTAGAATATGTATTGATTTTCGGCAGTTGAACAAGGTCCAATCAAGAATAAGTATCCATTCCCCAGGGGATTGATGATTTGTTTGACCCACTTCGGGGTGCTAAGTGTTTCTCAAAGATAGACCTTATATCCGGCTATCATCGGCTCATAGTTAGAGAGAGCGACATTCCGAAGATAGCTTTTAGGACTCGATATGGTCACTATGAGTTTGTAGTTATGTATTTTGGACTAAAAATGCTCTTACAAATTTTATGTACTTGATGAATAGGGTATTCATGCTGTACTTAGATATGTTCATGGTTATATTCATAGACGACGTTCTCATATACTCTCGGAGCCAGGAGGAGCATGCCGCTCATTTGAGGATTGTGCTACAGATTCTCAAGGATTGCCAGCTGTTTGCTAAGTTCAGCAAGTGTGAGTTTTGATTGAACTCAATAGCATTTTTGGGTCAACTGGTGTCAACCGAGGGTGTGCAAGTGAACTATCAAAAGATAGAGGCAGTGAAGAATTGTCCTAGACCAGTTAGCACTTCGAATATTAAGAGCTTCCTGGATTTAACTAGCTGTTACAGGAGGTTTGTTGAGGGATTTTCATCCATTGCAATACCATTGACTAAGTTGACCTAGAAGAAGATCAAATTTCAGTGGTCGAATGCTTGTGAGAAGAGTTTTCAGGAGCTAAAGAATCGACTCACTTCAGCCTAAGTATTGACTGCACCAGAGGGCACTAGAGGACTCACTTCAACCCAAGTACTTCTGTAGAAGGACTTTCACCAATCCGCAGTTGCAGCATCTGCATCCCATACATTCGGGCCATGTATTGGTCATCCCGAGCACGTCGCTCGGGTAGTGTAAGCACAGTCCCAAATGTGGTATCAGGTGCTTTAGTCTTAGTGACATCCAAAGCACGCCGGTCAAGTTGAGGAATGTAGTCCAGGGCCTCCTCTTCAATACCATGGCCCCTGAGGAAATCTATTAGAAGACCACCGAAACCATATCGATGCCCTTGATGAAGTCTGGCTTTCTTCATGGCGGAAATAATCACCGCTCCAACATTTATCTCCAATCCTTTCATTAATGCATACACCAAAAAAACTCTGTCCACGGTGACATCAGTCATGTGCACCCCCGGGATCAGGCAAGTACATACTATCTTCAACCAGATCCTCACTTCTCTGTTCATTTGGGAGTAGGCAATGTCTGGTGATATCCTCTTTCCTTGTGAAGACTCCACCTAGATCTTGATCGTGCTCCACATAAAGTGTGTCTGATATCTGCATATGGTGGAGTGATATTCAGCTGGCGGAGGACATGTGCATCTGCGTCCCGCGTCCCCAAGATAGCATTTAGATGTTGTTGTTCAAAAGTAACCACCTGCCCTCTGATCTTAACTGTGTGGCTAAGCACGGTTGGATTCCAATTAGCGTAGAATTCCCTTATGATATGGACATTGCACTCTTTGGGTTCTTCAAAGATGAAGTTTAACCCAATAGTGTTTATCCTGTGTAGGATTCTCGGGAATTCTTGAGCTAGTGGTTCCCGTGCTATTTGTTCCTCTGGGAAATACTTGGTTTCCTTGTGTTTGGCGTACCATTTCTTTCCCTCATCTGTAATCCATCGTGTTCCATATTGTCTATGTTGCCCCCTTGGAACAGGTGGTGCTGCTGGCACTGCTGCTCCAATTCTCAGTCTTTTTCTGCTGGCGCCAGATGTGGATGCGCCTTTCCCCTTGTATTGTCTTCTAGACATTTGTCTTGTCCATCAAAAGCATACATTTCAAATGTCATTCATGGTATAGTTGGCTACTACTAAGGCTGGGCCTAACTTGATCACCCCACACTTAGTCGTTAGCCGTGGTCAATACAATTCGACAAGAACAACCACATAATTTCAGCTCTTATTTCCCAAAAGGTTTAGTGCATTAATAAAAGTCGATGGAACAATTTCATTGTACTACATCAGACTTCATACAATGCATTATGAAAGTTCATCCATCGCATTAACTCATGAGCAATTCTCAAGTTGTGCACAGCAACCTATGGGATTTTCCTACTTTCATCCCCAAAAATCAATCTTCAACCATAACATAATCCAACTTTAATCACAACATGTTTCAACTCAAACATCAGCACATCCCAAAATATCTCCATTTTTACCCATTTCTTCTTCTTCGTAACTAAATTTCTCACCCCTAGTTATCAACAATGTAAGATTTTCAATACAAATCATGTTATTATTGAGTTCATAACACAACCTTAGCACAAAATCAACATTCAATCATCTTATTAATAACTTAGGGCAGAATTTCATCAAAGAAAACATGTTCAAGAATCAAAATATGCAGCAATAATGAGAAAAAATTCGAGAACATACCTTTACTTGAAGAATTTTAAGAAGAATTGAAGAAATTTTCCTAGCTAGGTACGTGACACATTGAGGGAGAAAGGGGATTGGGGGTTTGATCGCGGAGGATTTCAGAAAAATGGGGAAAAATAAGAATTTTGGGGTTAAAAAGAGTGATTTCGCGTGGGTCAACCCGTTGCCCCGAACTAACCCGACGCGAAATTGGCCTCAAGGTGTAACTGAGGGTAACGTGGAGGCCATGCTCCGTGACACGTAGCTGACGCAGAGGCTTACTGGATTTTTGATCATACCTGGATTAGCCTCAATGTGTCACAGAGGGTAATGCGGTGGTCAGCCTTCGTGACACGGAGGTAATGCGTACCCTCACTGTTTATTGCCCCAATTTTCACTTTTTACCTTTGTTTTTCCACTTGCAATTTTTTTTTGTATTTTTGCCCTCCATATTTCCTGAAAATCATCAAAAAACAACAATTTGTTAGAAAATCGTGGGTTGCCTCCCACCTAGTGCCAGTTTTTCTTTTTTTTTCTCTTTTTTTTTTCTAACTAGTCTAGTACATTACATCCACGGGTTGCCTCTTGTGCAGCGCCTGATTTACCGTCGTGGCTCTACGCTTGCCATCCTTATTCATCTACCAAGGTGATAGATGTCTTCTCTCGATTAACGTCTTCACCCCAGTAGTGCTTACACCTCTGTCCATTCACCAAAAATGTGGCACTTTTATCCTCTTGCCACAATTCAACCACCCCGTGTGGGGTCATCCTTGCTACTTCAAACGGCCCTGACCACTTGGAGCACAATTTCCCTGGGAAGAGTTTCAACCTTGAGTTGAATATCAACACCTTTTGACCCGGCTCAAAGATTTGATGCACCATGTGCCTGTCATGCCACCTTTTCGTTTTTTCTTTGTAGCATTTTGCACTTTCATATGCATGCCATGAGAAACTGGTCCAACTCACTCAGCTGAATCAATCTCCTCTTTCCTGCAAGCTCAGGATCTATGTTCAGCTTCTGCACAGCCCAAAAAGCTCGATGTTCCAGCTCCACGGTTAGATGACATGCCTTCCCGTAAACCAATCTGTACGGTGAAGTCCCAATGGGTGTCTTATATGCCGTTCGATAAGCCCACAACGCATCATCCAATTTGCTTGCCCAATCCAAGCGTTGTGCGTTCACCGTTTTCTGCAAAATCTGTTTAATTTCCCTATTTGATACCTCTAGTTGCCTGCTAGTTTGGGGATGATATGCTGTAGCCACTCTATGCCGAACCCTATATTTCGCTAGCAAATTCCGGAACCCTGCATTCACAAAATTTGCCCCTCTATCACTGATAATTGCTCGTGGCGTACCAAACCTAGTGAAAATTTGCTTCTTCACAAATTTAGTCACCACCTTGTTGTCATTCCCGGGACAAGCTACCGCCTCAACCCACGTAGACACGTAGTCCACCGCCACCAAGATGTATCGATTGCCAAATGATGTGGAAACGGGCCCATGAAATCTATCCCCCACACATCAAGCACCTCAACTTCCAATATGTGATGCAATGGCATTTCCTGTCTTCTGCCGATTGTTCCTGTTCTTTGACATCTGTCACATACTTTGACATAAGCTGTAGCATCTTTGAACAGTGTGGGCCAAAAGAACCCGAATTGCAGCACTTTGTGAGCAGTACGCTCTCCTCCATGATGACCTCCATACAGTGATGAATGACAACTCCTCAGTACCTCTGTCGTCTGGCTTTCTGGAATGCATCGCCTCATCACTTGATTTGGTCCTTGCTTAAATAGATACGGCTCATCCCACATGTAGTACCGGGACTCATGCCTCAGCTTCTTCCTTTGTTGAGTCGTTGCCTCAGGTGGGTATACTCCACTTACCAACAAATTCACAATATCTGCATACCATGGGAGTTCAGCTTCCTTTATTGCCAAGAGTTGTTCATCGGGGAACTCTTCTCTAATGCTCTCACCTTCCTTCATATGTGAACGATTCTCTAGCCGCGATAGGTGATCTACAACCTGATTTTCACCTCCCTTCCTATCTCGGATCTCCATATCAAACTCTTGCAGCAATAATATCCACCTGATGAGCCTGGGCTTTGCATCTTTCTTTCTAAATAAGTACCGAATTGCCGCATGATCAGTGTGTACCACCACTTTCGACCCCACCAGATAGGATCTAAACTTGTCAAATGCAAATACTAGAGCCAGCATCTCCTTTTCAGTGACTATATGATTAACTTGTGCAGCATCAAGTGTTTTGCTTGCATAGTAGATGGAATGAAAAATCTTATTCCTTCGCTGCCCAATACCACTCCTACAGCCACATCACTTTCATCACACATTAACTCAAAAGGATATTCCCAATCGGGAGAAATGAGAATAGGAGCTTCCACCAACTTCTTTTTCAGCTCCTCAAATGCTTCTACACATTCCTTTTAAAATTCAAACTTCACCTCTTTTTCTAGCAACCGGCATAACGGTCTCGAAATTTTAGAGAAGTCTTGAATAAACCGTCTATAAAACCCAGCATGTCCTAGAAAGCTGCGGACACCCTTAACTGATACTGGTAGTGGTAGCTTTTCAATCACCTCTATTTTTGCACGATCGTCCTCCAAACCTCTACATGACACCTTATGGCCAAGGACAGTACCCTCCTTGACTAAAAAGTGACACTTTTCCCAGTTAAGCACCAGGTTTGAGTCTTCACATCTAGCTAACACCCTGTCAAGATTCTGCAAACACATAGCAAATGAGTTACCAAAAACAGAAAAGTCATCCATAAATACCTCGACATAGTCTTCCACCATATCGTAGAATATCGCCATCATGCATCGCTGGAATGTGGTTGGTGCATTGCATAGACTAAATGGCATCCGCCTGAAAGCATATGTCCCATAAGGACATGTAAATGTGGTCTTTTGCTGATCTTCTGGTGCTATAACTATTTGATTATAGCCAGAGTATCCATCCAAAAAGCAATAATATTCCTGCCCTGCCAGCCTGTCCAACATCTGATCAATGAATGGAATAGGATAATGATCTTTCTGAGTGGCCTTATTGAGCTTCCTAGAATCCATGCAAATTCTCCAGCTCATTCTTCTTATTTGTAACCACTGTCATTCCCCCTTTCTTTGGAACGCATTGAACTGGGCTAACCCATTCACTATCTGAGATGGGATATACCACTCCTGCATCCAGCCACTTGATCACTTCCTTTCTGACTACATCCTTCATCACCAGATTCAATCTCCGCTGATGTTGCACGGTTGGCTTGGATCCCTCTTCCATAAATATCCTGTGCATGCAGAAAGCTGGACTGATCCCCTTAATGTCCGACATCTGCCATCCCATTACTCTCTTTCTCCTCTTAAGGACCACCAATGCCTCTTTCACATGTGCATTTGTCAGTCCTGCTGAAATGATGACTGGTAAGGTGTCATCTTCACTTAAGAATACATACTGCAGATGTGGAGGCAATGTCTTTAACTCCAATTTAGGTGCCTCCTCTATTGATGGCTTTGGGGATGGCTCCAAAGACCTATTCAACGGTTCAAAATCTTGTTCCTGAAGAACCATTTTGGCTCATTCAAAGTCTGCACCATCTCATATGTCGCACTGTCCCCAAAATGATCACGTCCCACCAAGGCTCTCTCCAAGGGATCCTGTGAGTCAATAATCTGAAGGGTCGACTCCTGATTCAAAACACTGATTGCTGATAACTCTTCATAAATGGCCAGTAGCTTCATGGTCTTGTAGATATCAAAGACCTCTACTTTATCTTGAGCTCTCATGGTTAGCTGCCCAGCAACTACATCAATTAAGGCTCGCATGGTTGCTAAAAAGGGACGTCCCAAAATAAATGGGACTTCCGCATCTGGCTCAAAATCAAGAATTATAAAATCCACCGAGAAAATGAGGGAGCCTACTTGCACTAGCACATCCTCCACAATTCCATCAGGTCTGGCTAATGAACGGTCAGCTAGCTGCAAGATCACAGTAGTGGGTCTAGGACTGCCCAGCCCCAGCTTCTTGAATACTGATGTTGGCATCAAATTTATACTTTCTCCCAAATCACACAAACCACGAGCTCGAATAGACTTCCCAATTGTAATCTGAATAGTGAAGCTCCCAGGATCCTTGAGCTTTGTCGTCAATCGATTCTGAATACGGGAGGTGCACTCCTCAGTAAGTGCAACTGTAGCATACTCTGTCAGTCTGCTCTTGTTTGCTACAATGTCTTTGATGTACTTGGCATATTTTGGCACTCCCTGCAACACATCAACTAAAGGAAGATTAATATGTACCTGCTTCAGCACTTCCATGAACTTCTTGAAGCATGCTTCCTCCTTGTGCTTTTTCAATCTTTGAGGAAACGGAGGTGGTGGTCTTTCCATCTCTGCTACCTTTTCATTCCCCCTCACATCATCGTTCCTTCATCCTTTTCTGTTGCTCCAGATTTCTGAGGTGGCCTTTCGGGTTCCACCTCCCCGAGTTGCTTTCCACTCCGGGCAGTAATTGCATTCACCTACTTAGGATTTGGGTCTGTATCTCTTGGTAATCCTCCCCTCGGTCTAGTATTTTGGGCTCCAGCTAACTGTCCCAACTGATACTCTAATGCCTTTGTAGCTAACTGTTGATTTTTCATATCAGCTGTCAATTTTACCTTATCCGCCTGCATCTGCGCCTGGTTAGCTATTATGGTTTTGAGCATATCCTCGATGTTACTGGACTGAGGAGGTGCATTATTTCCTCTGAACTGTGGCTGAAAATTGTGATGACCCCCTTGATTTCTGTGCATGCCCTGATTTGAACTCTGTCCCTGATGACTATTACTCCCCCATGAAAAATTCGGATGATTCCTCCAATTTGGGTTGTAACTGTTGCCATACTGCTGATTACTGCTCCTCTGGGCGTTTCCAACAAAATTTACTGAATCTGGATTGGCACCACAACACTCAGCTGAGTGTTCACTACTTCCACAGACTTCACACCACACCTGATGAACTGCATTGACTGGGGCTTGTGCCTGGCTCAAGCTCATACTGCTGAAAGGAGTGTTAAGTTGATTTTGCAAAGTAGCTATCTGTGCAGTGATAGTTGTGAATCCATCCACCTCAAAGGCCCCTGTGGCTTTATTTTCTCCTCCTCGAGTTGTATCCGCATTCCATTCTGGATTACCTTGTGAAATACGGTTTAACAAGGTGTAAAGCTCTTCGTAGGTCTTCTCCAATGCCTGCCCCTTGGTTGCTGAATCTAACAAAATCTTCGTATGTGGTTCCAATCCCTTAATGAATGTATGCACCAACACGTCATTAGACTGGTGATGGTGAGGACAATCTCTTAGCATTGACTTGAACCTCTTACAAGCCTGATACAAATTCTCACCCTCTCTCTGGTTAAAGCTTAGAATCTGGCTTCTAAGCCTGGCTGTCTTCCTTGATGGAAAGAATCGTATCAAAAACTTCCTTGCTAGGTCATCCCAAGTAGTAATAGAATTTGGTGGTTCAGCCTTCAACCATCTCTTGGCTTCCCCAACAGTGAAAACGGGAATAGTGTAAGCCTCACATAATCAGATGATACTCCGACAGGTATATATGTGTCACTTATCTTCAAGAAGTTTTGGAGATGCTATTGTGGATCTTCGTGAGGGAGACCTGTAAATTGCCCGCTGGTGTGCAATAGCTGCACCATATTCTACTTCAGTTCAAACCTCCCTCCTAGTTCCAGCCTGCAAATGCTGGATGTTACACTATTTGCATGTGGGATTGCCACCTTGCGGATCGGTCTTGCTGCCATCTGTTCGGGCACTAAAACTGCCCTTACAATTGGTGGTTGCTGTTGTTGCTCCAGAACTGCTCTCCTTAATAACTGCAACTTCTTTTCTAGAGCTTCCCTTTTTTGGAGATGAAATTGTCTCTCTGGCTCTAACAACGGATCCGCCAACTCCTTATCCCTTGCCAGCGTTTAGAAACAATTTAGTACCTGCAAGAGAAAGGCTAAGATCAAGTCGTCAACACTTGTATCGAACTTGTAAACTAACACTAAAAAAAAAATTAAATAACCAATTGCCAGTCCCCGGCAACGGCACCAAAAACTTGTTCACTCCCAACTACACGCAAGTGCACATGGTCGTACAAGTAATAAAGTGGCTCTATTTCAAGCCAGGTATCGAACCCACAGGGACTGTAATGTGACAGTAATTTTTCTTTAAGTGTTTAGTATAAGCAATTCTTTATACAAGCAGACAAACAGAACAAATGGTGAATTTTCAATAATACTAGTTAATGTAACTTTAAGTAAAAAGATTGTAAATTATAATCTGAACAATAGCACGAACAAGCTAAGGTTAAGGAAAAACATGCAGATATGTTATTTACTGATTAAATTTCAGTCAACACTTCAGTTGTTGTCAGGAATTATTAACCAGTGGATTGGGTCTCAAACTCCTCTCCAATTAAAGAGTCATGGGACTTACATTACACATTTCTGTGATGCAAACACTTCATATTCTAGCAATACACAACAAATTCCATAGATGACCAAATATGACATTACAAATATATTTCTATTCTGAATGTTAATCTTCTCTTAATTTCTCAACCAAGACAAGAACATATCCTACCAATTCACATCTATCCAATTAATCTTCCTTTCGGAAATAAAACTGGAATTCTAGGGTTTACATTAACAATGACCAAGCATAAATGTAGTGAAAACAAGAATTCGTAGAACAACCATTTTAGAGAAGATAAAAACTAAAATAACATCAATTTCATACTACTGCAATCATCCTCAACCTCAGCCAAAGGTGAATTAGCCACTCATTTGATGATTAAACATCTTCAAACAAGTAGAAATCATACAAGCAATTGAAATCGAAGAGAAAAAAGAAGAAAATTAACCAAAGAACTTCTTCAGCTCAACTGCCTAATACCCACGTTCTAGCTTGAAATGTCAGATATCTTAAAATAAAACCTAAGTATGCTATTTATACAATTGGGAAATTTCCTGGAATAAACTGGCAACGTGGCACGGAGGGTATCGCGGAGCATCAGCTCCGTGGCACGGCCTTGTTGCGGAGCTTCACTGGAACTTGGGGTGCCGGATTATTATCTTCAGCGTGGCACGGAGGGTATCGCGGAGCCTCAGCTCCGTGCCATGGACATAACGCGCACCTTCACTAGAATGTAGCACAAATCTCACTCTAGGCAGAATGCCTCTGCGATGGTGGCGTGACACGGTCCTGTCACGGAGCATCAAGTTTTAGCATTTTCTTGCCGACTTCCGAGATTTCCTTCCGAGTCCATTCTCCCACTTCACCAACTTGTAGATTAGTTCCCAAAATTCATTCTAACTGTAAAAACAATCACTAATCATGTTGGTTAGTATAAATCCACATTTACATAAAAACCACATGAGAATGTACACATAAAAGTAGATAAACAAGTCAAAATTAAGTAATAAAGTATCACTTGGGCATGCAATTATGCCCAAGATCAGGCATATGCTATAACTTTTTCGTGCTTCATCAATACACACCCGAGTCGGATCGTTGAAGCATCATAATACACCACGAGCCCATCGATACCCTTGGGTAGGGTTAACACCGGTGCGGAAGTAAATTGAGTCTTCCACTCTTGGAAGCTCTTCTCAAAAGCCTCTGACCATTGAAATTTCACCTTCTTTGGGTCAATTTGGTCAAGGATGCTGTAATAGATGAGAATCCTTCTACGAATCTTCGATAGTAGCCAATTAAACCCAAGAAGCTCCAAATATCCGAAGGATTCACCTATCTAGGCCAATTCTTCACCGCTTCTGTTTTCTGAGAATCCACCTTTATACCCTCACTTGATACCACATGGCCCAAAAATGCCACTGTGTTCAACCAAAATCTGTACTTACTGAATTAGGCATATAATTGGTGATCCTTGAGATTCTACAGCACTACTCTCAATTGAGCGGCATGCTCCTTCTCGCTCCGAGAGTATATCAGGATGTCATCAACAAACACAATAACGAACATATCTAATTATGGCTTGAACACCCTGTTCATCAAGTCCGTAAAAGCTGCTAGAGCATTCGTTAGTCTAATGAAACTGGTGCACCCCATAGAGACTTGCTTAGTCTAATGAAACCCTTATCTAGGAGATCCTTCAACTGCTCTTTTGACTCTTTAGCTTGGCTGGAGCCATTCTGTAGGGAGGAATAGATATAGGTTGTGTGTTGGGAAAAAGGTCAACACCAAAATCTATCTCCCTCTCGGGAGGAACGCCCGATAAATCATCTGGGAAGACTTCCAGAGACTCACATACTACTGGAACTGACTAGATAGTCGGGGTCTCGGACGCAACATCCTTAACCCTAACTAGATGGTACATACAACCCTTGGAAATCATCTTCCTGGCCTTGAGATGGGAAATGAAACAACCCACAGGCACGACCGAACTACCCTTCCACTCCAAGACTGACTCACACGGAAAGAGGAACTTCACCGCGCGAGTTCTACACTTAACAGAAGCATAACATGAATACAACTCCATACCAAGAATAATATCAAAGTCAGTCATGGCTAACTCTACAAGGTCAGCGGAGGTGACTTTATGTAACACCGTGATCAAGAAACTTCTATACACCCGCCTAGCTACAACTGAATCACCAACAAAGTAGAGACTGAGAATGGCTCTGATAGGATTTCGTGACTGACTCCAAAGCTACTAGCAATATAAGGTGTCATAAAAGACAAGGTAGCCCCTAGATCTAAAAGGCATAAGCATTAAGGTGAATCACTCGTAACATACCTGTAACAACATTTCGGTGAAATCTCCTGCTCCTGACGGGTCGCAAGGGCATAGAACCTATTCTGAAGCTGATCTCCAGCTGAACTAGTTGAAGCTCCCTGCTAGGAGGGACGTGCTGCTAGAGCGGCTGAATTAGCGGCTAGTATACGGGCTCCGTTGCCCCTTGATCTGGCCGAAGGGCAATCCCTAAGTCCGTGTCCGGACTTGCCACACCCAAAACAAGCATCTGAGCCAACTAGGTACCTCCTTGGGTGATTCTTTCAGTACCTTGTACAGGCTGGGAAGGTGCGCTCTATCTGCATGCTACCCTGACCCCTCGAATCTACACCCCTGCTCCTCCGATCCCCTCGTGATCTAGATGGTGTACTAGCTGATGATGATGCTGGAGCAAAAGACCTTGATGATACTAATGCCACTTTCCACCCCCCGATCTAGGCTGATAAATCCCATAATTGTCTGTCTTGGCCTTCTTGGCCTCTCTCTGCCTCCGGTAGACTATCTCCATCTACTGAGCATGCAAAACTATGTGGGGAAAGTCAATGTATCGATGTAGCATGGCGATCCTACAGTCCTTATCCAGGTAGTCCGCCATTCCATGCACAAATAGGCTCACCTGAGCCCTCTGATTTGCCACTAACTCTGGTGCATATTTGGATAAGCGGGTGAACTACAGAGTGTACTCCTGAACTGATATGTCACCCTACTTTAGATTCACAAACTCGCTGCCTTCAGTTCCCTTATCTCATGAGGGAAGAACCGATCCGAAAGGGTTGCATGAAACTCTTCCCAACATATAGGGCTTGCTCCCACTGCCCTACTATCTCTCCATTGCTTAAACCAAATATGTACCACCCCTTTCAGCTGGTAAGAGGCCAAATCAATGCACTCCTAGTTTGTCACCCCCATGACCTGAGTGATCTTTAGAATCTCATTGATGAATTCATGCGGGTCCTCATCTACTTTTGACCGAGGAACTCTGGTGGGTTGATTCTCAAGAAATCCCTGACTCGAGCTGCCACTGCATTGCCATTTTGCGGAACATGCGCAACTGCTTGCTGATTGACTTGAGCAGTCAATGCCTGTGCAAGCATTTGAATAGCTGCCCTAAATTCAGCATGGACAACTGGCTCTTGTGCATGGTGCTGGTAGATTGGTGGGGCCTACTAGTTCCCATTTCCGTTGCCATCCTCATGGCCGTCTCCATTTCCATTCCTCCTACCATTTACTCTGTAGGGAGTCATGATTATGCAATTGTGAATAACACAAATTAAAAGGATAGGGAGACATATCATCGCACAACATAGATCATGAAAGAAGGGAACATTTCCTAAACGTCTCGTAGCCTCTTTTTCATAAATGCGGCGCGCTTCACACCCATGAAAAAGACGCTACTTGATGCGGCTTTAAGACACCCTAGGGCATTTCAAAACCTATCTCTCTGATACCAAGTTTGTCACGAGCTGAACGTAGACCTGAATCGTAAACGGGACAAGGAGCCCCGAGAGACTCCAAGTCGACCTATGGCATGAACATACATCTAACTCAATAACAATTAAGAGGAATACTTAGCATAAGGACATAGCGAAAACATATACATTACATAACATGGAAAGCGGAACACACTACATACATAACATCTGAATACTACATATAGTCTGAAAGCCTCTAAGATATCCGATGGGTTGATGGGAAAACATCCCCAACTAACCCGACAAGTCTAAAAAATTGAACATTAAAAGATAACTGAAATCAAACTGGTCCTCAGAGGATGAGGACTCACCCAAGTGCTGGATGTTAAGTCCAAGATGAACTGCTGACGGTGTTAGGTCTGAAGATCGGGCCTAGTATCATGAAATGATACAACATAAAGTATGCGGTCAGTATGTAGAATTTATCGAGTATGCAAGGTAAGTAAAATGGACATTGACGTGCCCAATTCGCGCGTCCACAAGTGTACGGGTCGTGCAAGTAATATAGTGGCTCTTTTTAAGAACCGAATTGTCGAACCCACAGGGACTGGACCCATTCCTCTAACTATCCATTTCTAGTGTGATCTTAAATACCTCAAGTGTTGGTTATAGACATTTTCGATCGAGATTAATTAAGTCTAAGTTTGGGTCAACGAAGTATTCTGAAATTACTCTAGGAGCAACATAGAGTTAAAACAAATTAATCATGCGATACTACGATTTGCAATGGGTTAAGCATGGAACTATCAATTGTTATTTCACATAATTAGAATTGCATGTTTATGGTCTTTCGAGCCTCTAAACACGGCAATCTAGCCTCACTGCATCATTGTGAGCGAGGAGTTTAATTTCTAGTCGCGGGCAATCAATTATGTTGTGGTTTACGGGGAAACGATTAGGGACTTTCGTGCGTCTAACCATTTAACTCAACTTAGCCTCACAACTACTTCTTTGAGTGGTGATGTGACATCCCAAGTTGGTCTTTCATAACCCCCGTGTGTCAACCAAGCACGGTGTTAGGTATATTTCTATCCTGACACAAAAATCTCTCCCGAGATACAAACATGCTCCTTACATTCTCATGTCCTGACCTAGGTAATGCTTTCTCAAGCTATTACTCAAGCTAACAAATATGCTTTCATGGTGATCAATCATAAAAACAACCAACAATCCAGAATGCAAGATGAAAACAACAATCAATAACTTAATTCCAAAACAAATTCATAAAAGCACAATCATAATTCATGGCTTCAACCCTAGAGGAAGGGTTCTTGCCATTCATGTTCGTAAAACTACAATTAACTAATAATAAACTAACATACTTACATGAATTTGGTAGATGAGAAGGGAATTTGATAAACCCTAGATGAGTTCTCCCACTTCTCCCTTCACTCCTAGGTGGTTTTTCAGAATAAAATCGTGACCACCTGATTTTAGGAGCTAAGGGTTCAATTTATACTATGCTGAAAAATTGCAAAATTTGGCCTGTGGTGGAACAGCAACGTGTCACGGAGCTGAACGCCCTACTTGACCTCCGTGACATGTTGGTAACGCGTACCCTCACTGGAATGTGCCAAAAAATGCAATATTTGGCCAAGTGTTGCCGCGTTGGCAGCGTGCCACGGCCCCTATCGTGCAGGGTGCCAGTTATTGCATGTTTTCTTGTTGACTTTCACGTTTTACTCTTGATTCCATTCCTCCACTTCACCAAATCATGAATTAGTTCCTCAAATGCATTATTAACCATCAAAAACAAGGACTAATCATGTTGGTTAGTATATTTTCACATTTACGCATTATTAACCATCAAAAACAAGGACTAATCATGTTGGTTAGTATATATTCACATTTACATAAAATCACATGAAAATGTATATAATTATTTAGATAAACAAGGCAAAACTAAGTTATAAAGTATCACTTGGGCATGCTATTTTGCCCATGATCACCTACCCCACACTTAAAGTCTTGTTCGTCCTCGAATGACCTATTACATCTCATGCATATGGAGACTCACCCATAACTCATTTAGCAAGAATATTCAAGCTACAACTATAATGATTAAGCAAGATAACAAGCTAAAAATAGAGCATGCACAATTTGATCATTGAAATGAAGTACAACTATGTTCAGACTTCTTAACCTCAAGAATCGACTCTCAATCTTAGCAAACTCATGCAAATCAACTGATTAAGAAATCTGACATGAACTATATCCTTCATTTAACATGTGCCCTCACGGAAAGAGAGTTACCCAATTTCACACGCAAAAACAATTTTTAAATCACAACATGTGTGGGTACATGAATAGAATTACGCTCACTCTCACAAAGAATTCACATGCATCATGTAATGACCCATAAGCTTGCCCTTAGTGTTTTATTCCACTAATTTAAGGATGTATGAATGTAAGATCAAGTAGGACTTTTTAGGTTGTAATGTAACTCAGGTGCAGGTAGGCACTATTATGGCCAGTAATAGTGACTATCTTTCCTAAGAGCTTTTCATACATCACGCCTTCATTACGAACTTCCCTTCCCTTACTTCACCTTTTTCTCCTTTCAGCTTTCTTTTTCCTCTTTTGTTCCCCCATTTCTTTAGGCACTTTTAACTTATTAGTAAGGAGTTCTATAAGTAACTTTTCATTTATTTATTTTCTTACTCCTTATAATAATCTGTCATTTCCACACAAGTGCACCTTTGTCCTTTTCTCCACTTCTACAACTTGCTACTTTTCCTTTCTTTTCCTTCTTCTCACTCCTTTACTCTTTCATATTTTTCCCTTAAGAGCTTAGGAGTTTTGGATCAAATTCAAGGCTAATGAAAGAAAAAGGATTAAGTTTATGTTGCAGCTGTCAAAGAATAGGCTCAAGGCTCAATGGGGCTAACTAGGATTAATTTCTCAAGGTAGATAAAATGAGGGATAAAAATTTGGTTCATTCAAAGAAATGCCTAGATCATCTCCTACACTTCACAGCCTTCATTTCGTTTTATAAACACACCAGGCAAGTTCTAGACAATCCACAATAGCACAGAATACTCAAAAACCTTACACTCATGGCACATGCTCAATTCGAGACACATTCATCAGACTCTTACTCAGCTAATCACAAGAATTCAGAATTAAGCTTTAATCATATTGAGTCAAATTCAAGAGCCTAAGCGTCTCACACAAAGTTATACACCTGCATGCTTCACACCGAACATACTTGCATCTTACAATCACGTATAGCACATAACAAGATCATCAAGCACCAATTAGTTATGGTTTCAAAATCCCAAAGCCTATCGACCAATATTTCCTCAAGACGGTCGTCATCCATCCATCATCAGAAACAGTCCCTAACTATGACTAAAGACAGTATCTACAAACAAAGGAAATAAATTTTTTTTTATTCTTTGGTTCAAAGACACCCCCGTCGGAAAAGAACCGAAAAGAAAAACCAACGGGTGATGAAGTCATGCTTAATTCACAAAAAATTTTCAAATTTCTCCCAAATTTCACACAAGCATCACATTCACCAAAAACTTGTTAAGCACAAAAATTTAGAAATTTTTCTCACCCCACACTTAAATCATGCTATGTCCTCATAGCATCAAATTAACATTTAAAGGATGAGAAATACTCCCTAATCCTCTATTCCAAGCTAAAAGCATGCTTTCCTTTCAAGTTTTCAGAGGTGGGTGTTCGACCCCACACTTCTTCTATTCCATGCTCTTTAGCTTCCACCGTCTCGGTACTCAGACTTCCCTCCATATGTTCTTAACTTTCCACCAAAAACACAAACAAAATGAAAATAACAAAAGCAACACAAAAATCAAAATTATGAATTGTACTTGAGGTACCTTTGGGTTGCCTCCCAAGCAGCGCCTTATTTTACGTCATGGCACGATGTGGACTGTCCTTTTCAAGACATCCTCATACCTGGGTTCTCTTTTGAGAACCATCTCCTTTTCTTTTGCTGTTTAGAGGAAACAGCCTCCACTTTGTTCCTCTCTTTCTCCAACTTCTTCTCAATTTGATGTCCTCTATCAGACTCGGGCTGAACACTTGACCTTGACTTTGGCCGTGCACCTGTGGAATCCTCCACCCCACACTCATCCTCTGCCAACACACTAACCTGACAAAGGTTAGTGTAGTGTGCGGACGGGTTCATTTCTTGGTAAACGCAGAAGAGTTCTTCTTCATCTTCGACCCCCATTTTCAGGGTCCCTGCTCTCAGATCAATCACCGCTCCACCGGTGGCCAAGAATGGCCATCCCAAGATTAAGGGTACCTGGTCATCAACCTGAAAATCTAGAACAATAAAATCAGCAGGTATAATAAACTTACCTACTTTGATGAGAAGGTCCTCTATTATTCCATCAGGTGTCACTCGCGACTTGTCAGCCAGCTGCAGAATCAACCTTGTCGGCCTCGATTCTCCCAACCCCAGGGTGTTGAATAAGGATAGGGGCATTAGATTAACTGCTTCCCCTAAGTCACACAAAGCTCGTAGTACCTCAGCTTTACCAATTTGTATGGGGAGGGTAAAACTCCCTGGGTCTTTGAGCTTCTTTGGCATTTTGCTCAATACCCTGTGACTGCACTCCTCAGTCAGTGCTACAGTCTGGACATCCACCAATCTAACTTTGTTCGCCATCACGTCTTTCAAGTATTTAGCATACTTGGGCATTCCCTGCAAGACATCAATAAGAGGCAAATTTATGTGAAGTTCTTTGAAGCTCTCAAAGAACTTTTTGAAGCATTCCTTCTCCTTGCTCTTTATGAATTTCTAAGGGAATGGTGGTGGTGGTCTTTGTGCTAGCTGCAATGAAAGTTGCGCATTTTGTTGTCCAGCACTCTGATTATCTCCCATGTTGATGGATGGTTCTGGTCTAACCAACTCCGGCTGCACCCCCTTTTTCAGCTCTATTGGCACTGCATCAGCTAATTGCTTACCGCTTCTCAGACTGATGGCATTGATCTGCTGGGGGTTAGGATCTGTGTCTCTTGGTAATCCCCCTTGTGATCTCATGTTTTGAGCAGCTGCTATCTGACCCACTTGTTTTTCAAGATTTCGGGTGGCTACTTGCTGATTCATTAAGTCAGTTGCCATCCTCGCCTAATTTTCCGCTAACTGCTTCTGGGTTTCCATAATTTTCTGCAGTGTTTCCTCAATGCTGCTACTCAATTGCCCATCATTCTGCCTATTCTGCTGATACTGCTGTTGTTGAGGTTGCATATAATTCTTCTTTTGGTTTCCCCGCCAAGAAAAATTCGGGTGGCCCTGCCAATTTCTGTTGGAGTTATTCTCAAAATTCTGATTTCTATGCACATTACCAACAAAATTGACTGATTCCGAATTGGCTCTACAATATTCTACATTGTTCCCATTATTACAGCAAATTTCACACCAACTTGGAGCTTGCTGAACTGCATTAACCTGGCCCTGGTGTTGGTTCATACTCAGTTTATTGAACTGAGTCATCATTTGATGTTGGAATGAAGCTAACTGTGCTGCCAAGGCATTCAAACCATCTACTTCTATCAACCCTGGTCTCTTTCCTGCCCCTCTCGATGACTCGCTGTGTCACTCTGGACTTCCTTGAGCAATTCTGTTCAACAAAGTGTACAACTCATCATATGTTTTATCCAAGGCTTGCCCACCCGATGCAGAGTCTAGTAATATTTTTGTGTGTGGGTCTAGACTTTCTACAAAGGTATGAGCTAGCACTTCATTTGATTGCTGGTGATGGGGGCAGTCTCTCAACAATGACTTGAATCTTTCTCAAGCCATATACAAGTTCTCATCAGGCCTCTGCTTAAAACTGTGTATTTCACTTCTCAACTTTGCAGTCTTGCCTGAAGAAAAGAATCTGATAAGGAACTTCCTAGCCAAGTCATTCCATGAAGTTATGGAGTTCGGTGGCTCAGCCTTCAGCCACTTTTTCGCCTCTCCCAACAGTGAAAATGGGAAGAGGGTCAGTCGGACATAATCTGTGGACACGCCGGAGGGGACAAACGTGTCACTGATCTCTAAAAAGCTCTGTAGGTGCTGCTGCGGGTCCTCATGTGCCATCCCAGTGAATTGACCACTAGAATGTAACAGCTGCACCATGTTCTATTTAAGCTCAAAGTGCCCTCCAGACTCCGGTTTACGGATGCTAGAGGTCATATTTGTCGCTAGTGGGATTGCCACTTCGCGAACTGGTCTTGCTGCCATTGCTTCTGATGACAATTGTGCTTGTCCCGCGGGTGGTTGTTGTTGTACCTTTTCTTGAAGTCTCTTCAGCTTTTGCTCTAGAGCTACTCTCCTTCGCAAATGGATTTGACGTTCAGGTTCCACCAACGGTTCCACAAGCTCTCTATTTCTAGCCAGCTCGGCAGGACAACCTGTCACCTGCAAATAAACAGACTAAGACCAAGTTTTTCAACACTTTAGGAAATTAAAAAAAATCACACAAAAATAGATAAATTATCAAAACTTCGCCGAGTCCCCAGCAACGGCGCCAAAAACTTGACGTGCCCGATTCGCGCGTCCGCAAGTGTACGGGTCGTGCAAGTAATATAGTGGCTCTTTTTAAGAACCGGATTGTCGAACCCACAGGGACTGGACCCATTCCTCTAACTATCCATTTCTAGTGTGATCTTAAATACCTCAAGTGTTGGTTATAGACATTTTCGATCGAGATTAATTAAGTCTAAGTTTGGGTCAACGAAGTATTCTGAAATTACTCTAGGAGCAACATAGAGTTAAAACAAATTAATCATGCGATACTACGATTTGCAATGGGTTAAGCATGGAACTATCAATTGTTATTTCACATAATTAGAATTGCATGTTTATGGTCTTTCGAGCCTCTAAACACGACAATCTAGCCTCACTGCATCATTGTGAGCGAGGAGTTTAATTTCTAGTCGCGGGCAATCAATTATGTTGTGGTTTATGGGGAAACGATTAGGGACTTTCGTGCGTCTAACCATTTCACTCAACTTAGCCTCACAACTACTTCTTCGAGTGGTGATGTCACATCCCAAGTTGGTCTTTCATAACCCCCGTGTGTCAACCAAGCACGGTGTTAGGTATATTTCTATCCTGACACAAAAATCTCTCCCGAGATACAAACATGCTCCTTACATTCTCATGTCCTGACCTAGGTAATGCTTTCTCAAGCTATTACTCAAGCTAACAAATATGCTTTCATGGTGATCAATCATAAAAACAACCAACAATCCAGAATGCAAGACGAAAACAACAATCAATAACTTAATTCCAAAACAAATTCGTAAAAGCACAATCATAATTCATGGCTTCAACCCTAGAGGAAGGGTTCTTGCCATTCATGTTCGTAAAACTACAATTAACTAATACTAAACTAACATACTTACATGAATTTGGTAGATGAGAAGGGAATTTGATAAACCCTAGATGAGTTCTCCCACTTCTCCCTTCACTCCTAGGTGGTTTTTCAGAATAAAATCGTGACCACCTGATTTTAGGAGCTAAGGGTTCAATTTATACTATGCTGAAAAATTGCAAAATTTGGCCTGTGGTGGAACAACAACGTGTCACGGAGCTGAACACCCTACATGACCTCCGTGACACGTTGGTAACGCGTACCCTCACTGGAATGTGCCAAAAAATGCAATATTTGGCCAAGTGTTGCCGTGTTGGCAGCGTGCCACGACCCCTCGCGCAGGGTGCCAGTTATTGCATGTTTTCTTATTGACTTTCACGTTTTGCTCTTGATTCCATTCCTCCACTTCACCAAATCATGAATTAGTTCCTCAAATGCATTATTAACCTTCAAAAACAAGGACTAATCATGTTGGTTAGTATATATTCACATTTACATAAAATCACATGAAAATGTATATAATTATTTAGATAAACAAGGCAAAACTAAGTTATAAAGTATCACTTGGGCATGCTATTTTGCCCATGATCAGACATTTAATATTTAAAAACAAACTCATAAGGGATCATAAGAGTGGAAATATACTCATAACATAAATATCATAAGATAACATAAGACTCAAGGTTTTCAAATCATTCGTAATCCACTCATTACCATAGCCATACGAGAAACTTTATAAATCGTCACTTGAGCCAAAATAACTTGAACATAATAATGCATAAAGCATGCAGAACAATGGGAGTGTCACACCCCGCCTCGGGAGGCATGACTAACACCTGGTGCCCTACTAGGTCCTGAACTGCTGAGCTAACTGAGCCTAAGCACCTCTGGTGCAGGGATGACTCTAACTCTAGAATCAAGAAAATAATGGGAAGTAACGCAATCTACAAGCCTTTAGGAGTAATAAGATGGTCGGGACAGGGCCTCGACCTACCCATATTGTACAAACAAAAGATGTAAACCTCTATCAAACAATCTCCGAAAGAAGAGATTTGACGGCTCTGTACTACTGACTGGGACTACGAGGGACCTGCTCCGCGTGTATCTACACCTACAGGCAAGTAATGCAGCGCCCAAGAAGAGGGCGTCAGTACCACAGGTACTAAATATGTAAGGCAGTAACTTTAAATAACTGAAAGTAAGGAAATAAAATGGACAATGACTGAAGTAAAGGAACCGGAATGAAGATGACTGAAGTAGTGAAATCAGGGCTAAACATAACTGCAATAAGGAGGGTAGGGGTCATACCTGGAAAATGAGGCATCTTACTGTCTAACTATCAGTAACTAAAGTAAACATAAACCTTACTTGGCCCCCATAAGCCGGAAGGCACAATCAGCGCATAATAACCCACCTGGACCCCCATTAGCCCTAGTGAGTACACCTCAATCTATATTCCCCTATCCAGGTTATACTGAGTCAACTACTAGCTATAAGCGTCCTGCCGATACCCTAGGTCTGCAACTGGGCCCGTTCGGCCCTTGACTGTAGTTGTGTCTTAGTCCGGAGGACTCCTAATATCGACACCCCGGGTGTAAGTGCTCGGCAGGGGTGTGTATAAGGACAACCATGGCATATGAGGATCTGGATCCCCATCTTCATCCCTTGTAGACAGCATGCCACTCCGTAGAGTGATGTAATCTCGCCCCTTGTGGGCAGTGACACAGCTATTAACCCTGGGGTAGTCATAGAAGCTATACAAGTATAATCCATCCCAAAATAATACAATTTACGACTCTCAACTGACAACAACAACTAGACATGATAACATACTCCTGACATGTTTTACTGGGATTCATACTGGACTACTATGCTGAAGAAACTAACTTGCCAAAAGAAAATTCCTTAACATACCTCGTTCGTTGTTTACCGATTAACTGGCAGGTTTTGGCTTGTGTTCAACTATCCTTATCAACTGTAATCATATTAGCAGAAGAATAGGGTTAACTTCATTACTATATTCGAAGAAAACAATAACTTTTATACATATATACTGACTATACTTCAACTTATCAAAAGATGATCACAAACTCGTAATTTCTCGGGAATCTAGAAGGGAGAAATACTTACTTTAGGCACATAATCATATTGACACTAGTTTGGAACAATTCCATCAACTTAAGCTCGGGGGGACGATGATTTTCTAGGCGTATTTTACAAAATAACTCCGTAGAGATGCTCCCTACAACTTTATACTTCAATACCTGAAGTTAATTTTTTTGGATGGCGTTTAGCGGTGTAATCAGATGATTTCCAAATGTTTTCCTCGGTTTCCCTCTGTTCTGGCCGTGATTTGTATGGAAATAACATAACATCTAAGTGTGAGGCTTTTATATACTTGAGGCAGCAGACAAGGCAACGTGGCACTCTGTCGGTCGCACTGATTCTGCTCCATGCTACTTTGGGTAATGTGGAGGGGGCTGCTCCGTGCCACTTTGCCCCTCTGGCAACCTGGTTCGGCCTCCTCCCATGAAATCCTGACTTTGCACTCGTTCGGCCTTTCCCCGGGCCTTTTCCTCGTACGTATGAAACTCTAAAACTCTCAACCAACATATGAATAGGCCGACTAAATGTTAGAAACTTACAGAGTGAAACATGATCCCCCCCTTAAGAACATTCGTCCTCGAATGTTAACTTCTACTTGCAAGAACCTTAACATTGCAATTACTTATTCTGGAAAAGTTTCGGCAGAGTCTCCCCTGTAATATGGACTATCCAAAAACCCTGAAACGTAGAAAAGTCCAATATAGATACTCCACACAATACTATGGCATTCATTTCACAATAGGCTGAAGTCAACTACTCCACATTTACATGTATATAATGCAACTTATGAAACAACAACAACAATATACCTCTAGCTGCACAATCTGACTAAGTCTGAAATAACTGAGGATATCTGGTTTTCATATCATCTTCTGCCTCCCAGGTCACCTCCTCTCGGTTCTTATTCCGCCATAACACTTTAATGGAAGTAACATCTTTAGTTCTTAGTCCGCAGATCTGCCGATCTAGTATGGATACTGGAGCTTCTTCATAAGCTAACTCCTCAATGATTTGGACGTCTTTGACTGGGACAATCCGGGAAGGATCTCCTATGCACTTCCTCAACATTAATACATGGAAAATTTGGTGAACGGATTCTAATTCTGGAGGTAAATTCAATTCATAAGCCACCTGGCCTATCCTTCGGCGAATCTGATAAGGTCCAATAAACATCGAGCTGAGCTTGCCTTTCTTACCAAATATCATCACACCCATCATTGGTGAAACCTTCAGGAATACTCAATCACTCACATTAAATTTTAGGTTTCTTCGCCGCACATCAGCATAAGATTTCCGGCGGCTCTGAGCAGTCAACAAACGTTCCCCGATAAGCTTTACTTTCTCTTCTTACTGATGAATAATATCTGACCCAATTAAGGCTGATTCTCCTACCTCAAACCAACCAGCATGAGACCTACACTTCCGTCCATATAACGCTTCATAATGCACCTTCTGAAATTGTTGAATGATAACTGTTATTATAGGAAAATTCAATAAGCGGTAGATGTTCATCCCAGCTGCCTCCAAAATCTAGCACACACGCTCGTAACATATCCTTGAGCGTTTGGATTGTACGTTCTTCCTGCTCGTCTGTCTGAGGATGGAAGGCTGTGCTCAGGTAACCTGTATCCCCAGGCCCCTATGAAAAGACTACCAAAATTTAGTTGTAAACTACGTCCCTCAGTCTGAGATAATTGACAACGAATCACCATGCAATCGGACTATTTCTCTAATATACAACATAGCATAATCTTCCGCTGAAAAGGTAGCCCTTACTGGCAGAAAGTGAGCTGATTTTGTCAACCTGTCAACAATTACCCAGATAGAATCATATTTATGCATGGTACGAGGTAACCATACTACGAAATCCATATTAACTGCCTCCTATTTCCATAAAGGCACGACTATGTCCTGTGTCAGTCCGCCTGGTTTTTGATGTTCAGCTTTCACCTGTTGGTAATTGGGACATTGAGTTACAAATTCTGCTATCCCCTTTTGCATTCCTGGCCACCAGTAAATCTCTTTTAAATCATGGTACATTTTTATTGAACCTGGAAGGACAGAGTAACGGGCATAATGTTCCTCACCCATAATTTGCTGGCAAAGCCCTGCCATGTTTAGAACACAGAGGCGATCCCTATATCACTCCATCCTCGATTACCTGGAAATTTGTCACTTCCCCTCACTGGACCCTATTTCTGAGCTGAAGTAGGCTAGGATCTTCATACTGCCGTTCTTTCACTTCCACAACTTATGATGACACTATGGTATTCTGGATTACCATTCCATTGTCTCCTGATTCTACTATACGAACGGCTAAACTGGCTAGCAGATGCAATTCTCGGGCCAATTCCTGCCGCTCGGGCTGTAAATATGCTAGGCTTCCCATGGATTTGCGAATAAGGGAATCTGCTACAACATTGGCCCTTCCTGGGTGGTATAAAATATTCACATCATATCCTTTAACAGCTCTAACCAATGACGCTGCCGCAGATTCAACTCTTTCTGGGTGAAAATATATTGCAGGCTTTTGTGATCAGTGAAAATATCTATGTGGACACCATACAGGTAGTGTCTCCATATTTTCAAGGCATGAATCACTACGGCTAACTCCAAGTCATGGATAGGGTAGTTCTTCTCATGCTTCCTCAGCTGCCTGGAAGCATAGGCAATCACCTTACCATGCTGCATCAAAACACATCCTAACCCAACACCCGAAGCATCACAATAGACTGCATAACCCTCTGTTCCTTCTGGCAACGCTAGCACTGGTGCTGATGTCAATCTGTCTTTCAGTTCCTAAAAGCTCAGCACATACCTTAGTCTAATGGAATTTTGCTACCTTCTGCATCAGTTTAGTTAAAGGTGTTGCTAAAGTTGAAAATCTTTCCACGGACCTTCTGTAATACCCGGCTAACCTCAGGAAACTATGCACCTCGGTCGGAGTGGTAGGTCTAGGCCATCTTTTCACTGCCTCTATCTTCTGCATATCTACCTGTATACCAGCATGACACAATATGGCCCAAAAAGGCTACGAAATTCAGCCAGAATTCACATTTAGAAAATTTTGCATATAGTTGGCGATCTCTGAGAATTTGGAGCATAGTCCGTTGATGATCCTGGTGATCTGCCTCTGAGCGGGAATACACTAGAATATCATCGATAAATACTATAACGAACAAGTCTAGGTATGGTCTGAAAACGTTGTTCATTAGGTCCATGAACACGGCTGGGGCATTTGTAAGTTCGAAGGACATGACTAGAAATTCAAAGTGGTTGTATCTGGTCCTGAAGGCAGTCTTTGGAATATCTCTTTCATGAACCCGGACCTCATAACATCCTGACCTTAAGTCAATCATTGAAAAATACCTCGCTCCCTGTAGCTGATCAAACAAATCATCTATTCTGGGAAGTGGGTCCTCATTCTTGATAGTGACTTTATTCAGCCGTCGATAATCTACACACATACAGAGGGAGCCGTCCTTCTTCCTCATGAACAGAACTAGCGCACCCCATGGCGAGATACTCGGCCTGATAAAGCCCTTGTCTAGAAAATCCTTCAATTGTTCCTTTAGTTCTTTGAATTCAGCAGGAGCCATTCGATATGGAGGAATAGATATAGGCTGAGTGCCTGGTAATAGATCAATTGCAAAATCAATTTCCTTTTCTGGGAGAATACCAGGAAGCTCTTTTGGAAATACGTCAGGAAATTCATTAACCACTGGAATAGACTGAAGGGTCGGAGGCTCTTCCCGAACATCCTGAACTCTACAATATGATAAACACACCCTTTTACTATTTTCTCGCTTGAAGATAGGAAATAGACCTATCTTTTGGCATGGCTGTACTACCTTTCCACTCCTGTACTGCCTCTCTTAGAAAGTGGAATGGAACAATCTTGGTCCAACATTCGACATTGGCATAGCATGGAGCTAGCCAATCCATACCCATAATGGCATCAAAATCAACCATTTCTAGTTTTATCAAGTCTGTTGTAGTCTGACGACTAGCAACCTCTACTTTACACCCCCGATAGACCCTTTTGGCTATAATAGAGTCACCAACGGGTGTAGACACTGAGAAAGGCCGATGAAGCAATTCCGGCAAAATACTAAACTTTCGAGCCACTAATGGTGTAACATAGGACAAGGTGGATCTGGGATCTATCAACACATAAGCAGGATGAGAGAAAATGTTCAGCATACCTATCACAACATCTGGTGACGACTCTGTCTCCTATCGCCCCGGTAGTGCATAAGTACGGTCTGGGCCGACACCTGAACTGGAGTCCCCTGATCTGCCTCGGCCTCTGCCTGTTGAAACTGAGGGCTTAAGCCTTGCCGAGGATGCTGGAGCTTGTGACCCTTCCGAGGACCTATCCTGTCGATCCCGATCACCCTGACCCCTAGTTGGACAATTCCTCATCTGGTGACCCTCCTATCCACCAATGTAGCTTGCGGTGGAACTATACCTGCATGCTCCAGAGTGGCGTGGACTACAAATAGGGAAAAGTGGTATTATAAACCCACTCTACTCCACTACCCTTTGCTGCTGTGAACCTACTGCTCGCAAACCTTCATCGGGCTCTGGCTGCCCTCGGCTACTAGACCTACTCCTCTGCCACTACAGTGGAGGTGGGGGTCTAGGCGGCCTATCTAATAACCGTGGCCTAGGTCCTCCCCAGGACTCCTCCTGTAATTCACCCGATCTGTCGCTGCAGCGCTGCTTTGGACTTGTCCTCCTAATCTCCCGTTGTCACTGTCAGATACCCTCAATATTCTGAGCAAAGGCCTACACACGGGCGATATCCATATCCTCTCGCAGTGTGGCTGTGATGTAGGTCTCAACATATTCCGGGTTCAGCCCCATAATAAAGAGGTGTACCCTGGCTGGCATTGTGTCCACAAATGCTGGCGCATAACGAGCCAAGGAATCAAACTGCATGGCATATTCTCGAACACTCATCGACCCCTGCTCCAAGTGTAGGAACTGATCAACCCGGGCCTGTCGAATCTCCCGCGGTAGGTAATGATCCAAGAAAGCCTCTAAGAAGCTGGGCTAGGTCAGAGGGGAAACATCTCTCCCCCGAGATCTTTCCCAACTCTCATACCACAGCACGGCGATGTCCCGTAGCCGGAATACCGCCAACTCAACCGACTCTGTAGGTGTAGCATGCATCACCCTGAAAATCCTCTACATCTGGTCTAAGAAGTCCTGAGGGTCCTCAGTTCGATCTGTCCCAGTGAATTGCAGGGGACTTAGTGCTAGGAACTCTCGGACCCTCGAGCTACCAGTCGCTCCTAAGGATTCTGCAACTGTAGGTGGCACTGGATGGCGATGAGCAGCCATCATCTGGGCTAGCATAACCGCCACCCTCCTGAACTCCTGGTCGGATGGTACTGGTATAGAAACTGCCGGAGGCGGTGCTATCACACCGGCCATCCCAAGCGGCTCCTGACGTGGTGGAGACTGCTGGAGAGGTCGAGATGATACCTCCATATCGTCCTTAGATCAGGCCGATTCTAACTGAGGCTGAGGCACCCTGCTGGTGCCCTCTCCCGCTGCTACATCTAGCCTCCTGCCTATAATAGAGTGTCGCTAGTCTGACATTTCTCTGTAAGAAAAAGAGTATAATGAGCTTAGAGACTCAACACTATACTGTACCGCTCTATAGCATGACTGAATAAGAAGAAAGAGTAACCATCCTATCATTCCTTGCAGCCTCCTACCTATAGTATGTGGTGCACAACACATCCATAGACAACACTCTACTTAGCACGGCTTGCAGACTCCCTGGGATACGACCTGCTCTGATACCAAGTTTGTCATGCCCTGCCTTGGGAGGAATGACTGGCACCTGGTGCCCTGCTAGGACCTGAACTGTTGAGCTGACTGAGCCTAAGCACCTCTGGTGCAGGGTTGGCTCTAACCCTAGAATCAAGAAAAGAACGGGCTATATAGCGGCTGTAATTACAATCTCCGGCCGACAAGGCCTATAGCCACCTGTGAAAATAAACAACTAACCAGAGACAAACAATCATAGGGAGTCAGTCCTATGTGGGCCGACAAGGTATCCATGATATCTAGTTATAACTGAAAAGTAAAATCAGATGCTAAACTGAACTATGACCGACAAGGCCACAAATCAACAGCTAAACATGGCCCCATACGTCCAACACACATAATCTAAAACATATATGGGCCCCACATGGCCGATATCATCTAACCACAAGGAAGTAACACAATCTGCAAGCCTCTAGGATTAATAAGATGGTTGGGACAGGGCCTCGACCTACCCATACTGTACAAACAAAAGAAGTAAACCTCTATCACACAAGCTCCAAAAGAAGGGAGCTGACAGCTCTGTACGGCTGACTGGGACTACGAGGGACATGCTCCTCATCTATATGCACCTTTAGGCAAGTAATGCAGTGCCCTAGAAGAGGGCGTCAGTACCACAGGTACTGAATATGTAAGGCTGTAACTTTAAATAACTAAAAGTAAGGAAATAGAACGGACAATGACTGAAGTAAAGAAACCGGACTGAAGATGACTGACGTAGTGAAATTAGGGCTAACCATAACTGTAATAAGGAGGGTAGGGGTCATACCTAACAAACGAGGCGACTTATTGTCTAACTATTAGTAACTAAAGTAAACATAAACCTTACCTGACCCCCATAAGCCGGAAGGCACAATCAGCACATAATAACCCACCCGAGCCCCCATTAGCCCTAGTGAGTACACCTCAATCTATATACCTCTATCTAGGTCATACTGAGTCAACTACCAGCTACAAGCATCCTGCCGATCCCCTGGGTCTGCAACTGGGCCCGTTGGTCCCCTAACTGTGGCTGTGTCTGAGTCCGGAGGACTCTTGATATCTACACCCCCGGGTGTAAGCGCTTGGCGGGGGTGTGTATAAGGCCAACCACGGCATATAAGGATAGGGATCCCCATCTTCATCCCTTGCGGACGGCATGACGCTCCATAAAGCGATGTAATCTTGCCCCTTGCGGTCGGAGACACAGCTATTAACCCTAGGGTGGTCATGGAAGCTATACAGGTATAATCCAGCCCAAAATAATAATATTTAGGACTCTCAACTGAAAACAACAACTAGACATGATAACATACTCCTGACATGCTTTACTGGGATTCATACTGGACTACTATGCTGGAGAAACTAACTTGCCGAAAGAAAATGCCTTAACATACCTCATTCGTTGTTTACTGATTAACTGGCGGGTTTCGGCTCGTGTTCAACTACCCTTCTCAACTATAATCATATTAGCGGAAGAATAGGGTTAACTTCATTACTATATTCAAAGAAAACAATAGCTTTTATATATATATACTGACTATACTTCAACTTATCGAAAGACGATCAATACTCGTGATTTCTCGGGAATCTAGAAGGGAGAAATACTTACTTTAGGCACGTGATCGTATTGACACTAGTTTGGAACAATTCCATCAACTTAAGCTCGGCGGGACGATGATTTGCCGAGTGTATTTTACGAAAATAACTCCATAGTGATGCTCCCTACAGATTTATACTTCAATACCCAGAGTTAATTTGGATTTTGACGGCATTTAGCGGAGTAATCGGATGATTTCCAAATGTTTTCCTTGGTTTCCCTCTGTTTTGGCCGTAATTTGTATGGAAATAACATAAAATCTAAGTGTGAGGCCTTTATATACTTGAGGCAGCAGACAAGGCAACGTGGCACTCTGTCGGTCGCGCTGATTCTGCTCCGTGCCACTTTAGGTAACGCAGAGGGGCTGCTCCGTGCCACTTTGCCACTCTTGTAACCTGGTTCGGCCTCCTCCCATGAAATCCCGACTTTGCACTCGTTCGGCCTTTCCCCGGGCCCTTTCCTCGTACGTATGAAACTCTAAAACTCTCAACCAACATACAAATAGGCCGACTAAACGTTAGAAACTTATGGGGTGTAACAGGGAGATTCTTAACCAACATACCCCATATGAGCATCACATGGAGCTCGGCCTGTAATTCCCTAATCAAGAGGGTGTTCGTACCTTGCCAAGGGTATAACCATGAAGGGCATGATATCACACATGAAAGGCCCATTTGGGCAAAGGGGACAGTCTCGAGGGAGGTCCCATCATGTCCTTCTATCGCACGTAGTTTTGAGATTCGGGGAAAAACTGAGCCCCGAACCTACTCGGTGTTAAATAATACTCCCAAAACATGTATAGTGCTCATTGTATAATATGCATGAAACACATGGGCTAGTTAAATCATAATAATCATAAGCATGTTTGTAAATACGCGAACTAGCCATGAGATTAAGGCCCGTGAGTCGACCAAAATTGTAAATTGTAAATCATGAGGTTCATGCATATTTTTAAATCATGTATATGCTTATTGAATCATAGATTCATGATGGGCATTTGAGTAAATCCATATCATAAACCATAAAACATGATGGGTTAAAGAACATCAAAAATAGAGGTGAAAATCATAACTCGATTCATCATAGAACATGCATAATTAGGCATAATTTAATAGAAATCTAAATCGATAAATTTATAATTGAATTAGTTATGAAATCTAATCATGACTTATAAAATATTATGTAAAACATGAGAAGTAATAACCCATAGATAGATCCTTAGGATTTCATAAGATTTAGGATAAAACCCCATAAGCTTTTCAATTAAAAATTCATGAATTATGAGAGATTGAGCATGGATGTGAATGAAAACACCCACTCATAAACCCTACATACCTGTTTATGGCTGATTCTTACACTCCGTTGAATTCCCAAGAAAAAATTGAAGAGAACCTTAAAGGTTTTTCCTTGGTCACCTCTCTAGACTATCACTCTTGCATATTGGTTAGAAGGGCTTAACCTATCTTAATACACTCAGAAAATAACTTAAAACGACGTAATTTAGGAACTTAGAGTGTAGAGATGACAAAAATACCCTTAATAACTTAGCCGAAAATAACTGCTCATTTGTCCCAAGAGGGACCTAACGAGTCGTTGCCACCTTGCACGAGTCGTCACTTTGGTCGTTGGGTACACTGCCAAACTTTCTTCTGGAACTAGTAACAGGTCATCCCACGAGTCGTTACCGGTGAACACGACTCATGGTCTCCATATGTCTCTTCCACTGCCTCAACCCTAAATCATTATATTCCCGATGACCACGAGCCACCCAACGAATCGTGGTGACTGAGCACGATTTGTGGAGTCCATCCGTTTGGAGCACTGTCTCACTTTTTTTTCCCTTTTTAAATCCCTTGGCCACGGCTGACCTGACGAGTCGTAGGGCCTGACCATGAGTCATGGTCATGCCCGTGACTAGTCCCTTCAACAATTCCTTAAACTCAAGCCATCCCTTACCATGAATCACCTCACGAATCATGGTGTGATCTTGGGCAAATTTATATGCCCAAGTGATACTCAAATGTGTCATTTTGCCTTGTTTATCTATCGATGTTTGTACATTTTCATGTGAATTGTAATAAAATGTGAATTTATACTAACCAACATGATTAGCGTTGTTTTGCAGGAAAAATATAAAGTTATGAAGCTAAGATGCATGTTGGGAGAAATCAGAATTGGACTCGGAAGTGGGCAAGGGAAAAAGCACAAGTAGAGCATGAATTAAAGGGGCTCCGCGATGGAGCCGTGTCACGCTGCCATCGCGGATGCACTCTTCCTGGAGAGTGAAATTTTGCCTAATTCCAGTGAAGGTGCGCGTTGGGACCATGGCACGTTGGCCTAGCCCCGCGTTGCACGCCGTGCCACGTTGGGCCTAAATACCTGGACGTCCGGATTCCAGTAAGGGTTCACGTTGGTGGCGTGTCACGGAGGCAGTGCTCCGCGATGCACTCTGTGACACGTTGCTTGTTATTTCGGGAAAAATTCCCACTAGTATAAATAGAACACTTAGGTTCATTTTTAATTATTCTGACTTGGTTGAGCAAGAACGTGGGTTACAGGCAGTTGAGGGGACGAAAATCTCAGGGTTTTCTCTATCTCCTTCTTCTTTATTTCAATTGCTTGTATGATTAACATTCATTTAACAATGTTTAATCCACAAATGAGTGGCTAAATCCTCTTCTTGCTGAGGTTAAGAACAATTGTATTGAACTGTAATTATTGATAAATTGGTTTTTCATCTTTTCTTCAATGGTTGTTCTATTGATTCTTGTTCTTACTGCATTAATGTGTGGCCAACATTAATGTATATCTAAAAAGTCTGGTTTCACTCGAGAGAGCAAGAAATTGGAAAGTTGTGAATTAATAGGATATGACCTTTTCTTAGTTTGGGAAAATTGAGAATTGATTTACCTTCAGGATAGAGATATACCTAAAAGTCATATTAGTCAATTAAGTAATTAGGTTTGTATGGCTAGAACATGAATTTCTTTTTATCACAGAAATGTAGGTGGAAGGTTCATGCTTCTTAAGTTGGGTTAAATACGAGAGTTTTAATCCATAGGCAATAATTCTTGACTAGCAACCGGAGGAAAGATAAATCAAATTGTATAGATAATTTATTTCTCTACATGTTCATTCAACCTCAGCATGCTCATACTTATAGTTCAGACTCAATTTGTATATTCGTTTTAGACTTAATATAAAATTAGGAAACAAACTATCAACATCTCTTCTTCACACTGTTGTCTGCATTTTAGAGTTAAAGTTCATTGACACTTGAGTAGATTGTTACTTTAGTCTAGTCCCTGTGGGATCGATACTTGGCTTACTTGAGCCACTTTACTACTTGTTCGACAACGTGCACTTGCGTGTAGCTATATACCCAAAAAGCAACCAAACAAGTTTTTGCGCCGTTGCCGGGGACTGGCAATCGGTAAATTTTTCTTAAGTGTTAGTTTACTATTTCTTCTTAGTGTTGACAACTTGGTCTTAGCCTGTATTTTGTAGATACTAATTTCTGTTGAACACTGGTAAGAGACAAGGAGCTGGTGGACTCATATTTAGAGTCGGAACGACAATTTCATCGTCAAAGGAGATAAACTCTAGAGAAAAAGCTGCAATTGCTCAGACAAACAATCCTGGAGCAAAAACAGAATCCACTAGTTGTACGGGCAATGTTAGTGCCCGAGGACATGGCAGCTAGGCCGGTTCGCGAGGTGGCAATCCCACATGCTAATAGTGTCGCATCTAGCATCAGCAAACCTGAGCCAGGAGGGAGGTTCGAGCTCAAACAAAACATGGTGCAATTACTGCACACCAGCGGACAGTTCACAGGTCTCCCTCATGAGGATCCACAACAACATCTCCAAAATTTCTTGGAGATAAGTGACACTTACATCCCCGCTGGAGTGTCATCATATTATGTCAGGCTTACGTTGTTCCCATTTTCACTTTTGGGAGAAGCCAAGAGGTGGTTGAAAGCTGAGCCACCTAATTCCGTCACCACGTGGGATGATCTTGCAAGGAAATTCTTGATACGGTTTTTTCCATCCGGTAAAACAGTAAGACTTAGAAGTCAAATTCTAAGTTTTAAACAGAGAGAGGGAGAGAATATGTATCAAGCATGGGAGAGATTCAAATCTATGTTGCGGGATTGTCCTCATCATCACCAATCCAATGACGTGTTGGTGCATACTTTCATAGAGGGTTTGGAACCCCACACAAAAATCTTGCTAGACTCAGTAGCTGGGGGACAAGCATTGGAGAAAACTTATGAGGAGCTGTATACCTTGTTGAATCTTATTTCACAGGGAAATCCGGAGTGGAATGCGGACTCGTCAAGAGGCGGAACATGGAAAGCAGTAGGAGTATTAGAAGTGGATGATTTGACAGCTATTGCTGCACAGATAGTTGCGCTACAGAATCAACTCAACACCCACTTCAATAACGTGAGCATGAACCAGTCTCAAGCCCCAGTGAATGTAGTGCAGCAGATTTGGTGTGAAGTATGCGGGAGTAGTGAACACTCAGCTGAGTGTTGTGGAGCAAATCTTCATTCGGTGAACTTTGTGGGGAATGTACAGAGAAACAACCACCTACAGTATGGCAACAGCTACAATTCCAACTGGAGGAATCACCCAAATTTCTCTTGGGGTAGCAATAACCATCAAGGGCAAGGTTTGAATCAGGGGGCGCAAAGAACTCAAGGAGGGCAGCAGAACTATCAGGCACAATATAGAAGCAACAATGCACCTCCTCCACCACCATCACCAAACATTGAGGAAATGCTCAAGACAATGATAGCTAACCAAGCTCAATTGCAGGCTGACTACGTGAAATTGGCAGCCAAGGTAAAGAACAATCAGTTAGCTACAAAGGCGCTGGAGTACCAGTTTGGGCAATTTGCTGGAGCCCAAAACACCAGGCCTAGAGGAGGACTTCCGAGTGACACGAATCCCAATCCCAAGCAAGTGAATGCAGTGACCACAAGGAGTGGTTTGCAGTTTAAAGAGGTGGAACCAGAAAGACCACCTCAACAATCGGGAGCAGCAGAAACTGAGAGGGAGAAAAGTGATGAGAGGGGGAAGAAAAAGGAGGCTGAACTAGAAAGACCACCACCCCCGTTCCCTCAACGATTAAAGAAACACAAGGAGGAGGCGTGTTTCAAAAAGTTCATGGAGGTGCTTAAACAGGTACATATTAACTTACCTCTTGTTGATGTTTTGCAGGGAGTGCCGAAGTACGCAAAGTATATTAAGGACATCGTGGCGAACAAAAGCAAGTTAACTGAGTATGCTACGATGGCTCTTACGAAGGAGTGCACTTCCCGGATACAAAATAGGTTTCCCACAAAGCTCAAGGACCCTGGGAGCTTTACAATACAAATTACAATTGGGAAGAGTATCCAAGCTCGCGGATTATGTGATTTGGGAGCGAGCATTAACTTGATGCCGTCATCGGTATTCAAGAAGTTGGGGCTAGGGAGTCTTAGACCAACAACAGTGATCTTGCAACTAGCGGATCGTTCCTTAGCCAGACCTGATGGCATTGTGGAGGACGTACTGGTGCAAGTGGGCTCCCTTATCTTCCCAGTAGATTTCGTCGTGCTGGATTTTTAGCCAGACGCGGAAGTCCCATTTATTTTGGGATGTCCCTTCTTGGCTACAGGGAAAGCACTTATTGATGTAGTTGCAGGGCAGCTAACTGTGCGAGCACATGACAAGGTGGAGGTGTTTGATGTATACAAGGCCACCAAGTTGCCGACTGTGTATGAGGAACTCTCGGTGATCAACGTGATTAATCAAGCTGATGTTGCCCAGAGCGTTGAATCACAGGAGTTAGTGGGGAAACCACCAGAAAGTTGTAAGCATTACTGGGGTGAGGATGGTGATCGAGAGAAAATGTCCGTCACCCTAGAGGAGGACTGAGCTAAATGATGTCAAGCCACAACGGTAAACTAGGCGCTGCACGGGAGGCAACCTGATCGTGGGCAAAAATAGCATGCCCGAGTGATGCTTCATACCTTAATTTAGTCTTGTTTATCTAAGTTATTTTATACATTTTCATGTGATTTTATGTAAATATGAATATATACTAACCAACATGATTAGTCCTTATTTTTGAAGGTTAATAATGCATTTGAGGAACTAATTCATGATTTGGTGAAGTGGAGGAATGGAATCAAGAGCAAAACGTGAAAGTCAACAAGAAAACATGCAATAACTGGCACCCTGCGCGATAGGGGCCGTGGCACGCTACCAACGCGGCAACACTTGGCCAAAAATTGCATTTTTTGGCACATTCCAGTGAGGGTACGCGTTACCAACGTGTCACGGAGGTCAAGTAGGGCGTTCAGCTCCGTGACACGTTGTTGTTCCACCATAGGCCAAATTTTGCAATTTTTCAGCATAGTATAAATTGAACCCTCAGCTCCTAAAATCATTTGGTCACGATTTTATTCTGAAAAACCACCTAGGAGTGAAGGGAGAAGTGGGAGAACTCATCTAGGGTTTATCAAATTCCCTTCTCATCTACCAAATTCATGTAAGTATGTTAGTTTAGTATTAGTTAATTGTAGTTTTACGAACATGAATGGCAAGAACCCTTCCTCTAGGGTTGAAGCCATGAATTATGATTGTGCTTTTATGAATTTGTTTTGGAATTAAGTTATTGATTGTTGTTTTCATCTTGCATTCTGGATTGTTGGTTGTTTTTATGATTGATCACCATGAAAGCATATTTGTTAGCTTGAGTAATAGCTTGAGAAAGCATTATCTAGGTCAGGACATGAGAATGTAAGGAGCACGTTTGTATCTCGGGAGAGATTTTTGTGTCAGGATAGAAATATACCTAACACCGTGCTTGGTTGACACACGGGGGTTATGAAAGACCAACTTGGGATGTCACATCACCACTCGAAGAAGTAGTTGTGAGGCTAAGTTGAGTTAAATGGTTAGACGCACGAAAGTCCCTAATCGTTTCCCCGTAAACCACAACATAGTTGATTGCCCGCGACTAGAAAATTAAACTCCTCGCTCACAATGATGCAGTTAGGCTAGATTGCCGTGTTTAGAGGCTCGAAAGACCATAAACATGCAATTCTAATTATGTGAAATAACAATTGATAGTTCCATGCTTAACCCATTGCAATTCGTAGTATCGTTTGATTAATTGGTTTTGACTCTATGTTGCTCCTAGAGTAATTTCAGAATATTTCGTTGACCCAAACTTAGACTTAATTAATCTCAATCGAAAATGTCTATAACCAACACTTGAGATATTTAAGATCACACTAGAAATGGATAGTTAGAGGAATGGGTCCAGTCCCTGAGGGTTCGACAATCCGGTTCTTAAAAAGAGCCACTATATTACTTGCACGACCCGTACACTTGCGGACGCGCGAATCGGGCACGTCAAGTTTTTGGCGTCGTTGCTGGGGACGTGGCGAAGTTTTGATAATTTATCTATTTTTGTGTGATTTGTCAATTTCCTTAAGTGTTGAGAAACTTGGTCTTAGTTTGTTTATTTGCAGGTGACAGGTTGTCCTGCCGAGCTGGCTCGAAATAGAGAGCTTGTGGAACAGTTGCTGGAGCCTGAACGTCAAATCCATTTGCGAAGGAGAGTAGCTCTAGAGCAAAAGCTGAAGAGACTTCAAGAAAAGGTACAACAACAACCACCCGCGGGACAAGTACAATTGTCATCAGAAGCAATGGCAGCAAGACCAGTTCGCGAAGTGGCAATCCCACTAGCGACGAATGTGACCTCTAGCATCCGTAAACCGGAGCCTGGAGGGCACTTTGAGCATAAACAGAACATGGTGCAGCTGTTACATTCTAGTGGTCAATTCACTGGGATGGCACATGAGGACCCGCAACAGCACCTACAGAGCTTTTTAGAGATTAGTGACACGTTTGTCCCCACCGGCGTGTCCACAGATTATGTCCGACTTACCCTCTTCCCATTTTCATTGTTGGGAGAGGAAAAAAATAAAGTGGTTGAAGGCTGAGCCACCGAACTCCATAACTTCGTGGAATGACTTGGCTAAGAAGTTCCTTTGCACGGCTAAAGGCAATGTCAAGTCTTCAGCCCGAGTCTGATAGAGGACTTCAGATTTAGAAGAAGTTGGAGAAAGAGAGGAACAAAGTGGAGGTTGTTTCCTCTAAACAACAAAAGAAAAGGAGATGGTTCTGGAAAGAGAACCCAGGTATGAGGATGTCCTGAAAAGGATAGTCCACGTCATGCCACGACGTAAAATTAGGCGCTGCTTGGGAGGCAACCCAAGGGCACCACAGGTACCATTTTAATTTCTTGCAATTGAGTTAATTTTTGTTTATTTTCATCTTGTGTTGTTTGGTGGAAAGTTAAGCGCAGATGGAGGGGAAGTCTGAGTACCCGTGGAGGAGGAAGCTAACAAGCATGGAAGAGAAAAAGTGTGGGGTTTAACACCCACTTGTGCAAAGTCGAAGAAATGCATGCTGTTAGCTAAGCCTAAAGGCCTCAGGGAGTATTTCTCACCCTTTGTAAATTTTAATTTGATGCTATGAGGACATAGCATGATTTAAGTGTGGGGTGAGGGAAATTTCAAGGGAAATTTCAAAATTTTCTGTGCTTAACGATTTTGGTGAATGTAATGCTTGTGCAAAAGTTGGTGAGAAATTTGAAAAATTTGAAAATTTTTTGTGAATTAAGCATGACTTCATCACCCGTTGGTTTTTCTTTTCGGTTCTTTTCCGACGGGGGGTCTTTGAACCGAAGAATAAAATTTTTTTTTCTTTTTCTTTGTCTGTATATAATGTTTTAGTCATAGTTAGAGACTTTTTCCAACGATGGATGGATGACGACAGTCTTGAGGAAAATTAATCGATAGGTTTTGGGTTTTTGAAACCATAACTAATTGGTGCTTGATGTTCTTGTTATGTGCTATACGTTATTGTAAGATGCAAGTATGTTCAGTGTGAAGCATGCAGGTGTATAACTTTGTGTGAGACGCTTAGGCTCTTGAATTTGACTCAATATGATTGAAGCTTAATTCTGAATTCTTGTGATTAGCTGAGTAAGAGTCTGATGAATGTGTCTTGAATTGAGCATGTGCCATGAGTGTAAGGTTTTTGAGTATTCTGTGCTATTGTGTATTGTCCAGAACTTGCCTGGTGTGTTTATAAAATGAAATGAAGGCTGTGAAGTGTAGGAGATGATCTAGGCATTTCTTTGAATGAACCAAATTTTTATCCCTCATTTTACCTACCTTGAGAAATTAATCCTAGTTAGCCCCATTGAGCCTTGAGCCTATTCTTTGACAGCTGCAACATAAGCTTAATCCTTTTTCTTTCATTATCCTTGAATTTGATCCAAAAATCCTAAGCGCTTAAGGGAAAAATATGAAAGAGTAAAGGAGTGAAAAGAAAGGAAAAGTAGCAAGTTGTAGAAGTGGAGAAAAGGACAAAGGTGCACTTGTGTGAAAATGGTTGATTATTATTAAGGAGTTAGAAAACAAATTAATGAATTTTTTTTTATAGAGCTCCTTACTAATACGCTAAAAGTGCCTAAAGAAAGTGGGAACATCAGAGGAAAAAGAAAGCTGAAAGGAGAAAAAGGTGAAGTAAGGGAAGGGAAGTTCGTAATGAGGGCGTAATGTATTAAAAGCGCTCGGGAAAGTTAGTAACTATTATTGGCCAGAATAGTACCTGCCTGTCCCTTAGCTTACATTACAACCCATTAATTTCTACTTGATCTTACATTCACACATCCTTAAATTAGTGGAATAAAACACTAAGGGTAAGCTTATGGGTCATTACATGATGCATGTGAATTCTTTGTGAGAGTGAGCGTAATTCTATTCATGTACCCACACATGTTGTGATTTAAAAAATTGTTTTTGCGTGTGATTGGGTAACTCTCTTTCCGTGAGGGGCACATGTTGAATGAAGGATATAATTCATGTGGGATTTCTTAATCAGTTGATTTGCATGATTTTGCTAAGATTGAGAGTCGATTATTGAGGTTAAGAAGTCTTAACATAGTTGTACTTCATTTCAATGATCAAATCCTGCATGCTCTATCTTTAGCTTGTTATCTTACGTAATCATTGTAGCCGTAGCTTGAATATTCTTGCTAAATGAGTTATGGATGAGTCTCCATATGCATGAGATGTAATAGGTTGTTCGAGGACGAACAAGACTTTAAGTGTGGGGTAGGTGATCGTGGGCAAAAATAGCATGCCCGAGTGATGCTTCATACCTTAATTTAGTCTTGTTTATCTAAGTTATTTTATACATTTTCATGTGATTTTATGTAAATATGAATATATACTAACCAACATGATTAGTCCTTGTTTTTGAAGGTTAATAATGCATTTGAGGAACTAATTCATGATTTGGTGAAGTGGAGGAATGGAATCAAGAGCAAAACGTGAAAGTCAACAAGAAAACATGCAATAACTGGCACCCTGCGCGATAGGGGCCGTGGCACGCTACTAACGCGGCAACACTTGGCCAAAAATTGCATTTTTTGGCACATTCCAGTGAGGGTATGCGTTACCAACGTGTCACGAAGGTCAAGTAGGGCGTTCAGCTCCGTGACACGTTGCTGTTCCGCCACAGGCCAAATTTTGCAATTTTTCAGCATAGTATAAATTGAACCCTCAGCTCCTAAAATCATTTGCTCACGATTTTATTCTGAAACCTAGGAGTGAAGGGAGAAGTGGGAGAACTCATCTAGGGTTTATCAAATTCCCTTCTCATCTACCAAATTCATGTAAGTATGTTAGTTTAGTATTAGTTAATTGTAGTTTTACGAACATGAATGGCAAGAACCCTTCCTCTAGGGTTGAAGCCATGAATTATGATTGTGCTTTTATGAATTTGTTTTGGAATTAAGTTATTGATTGTTGTTTTCGTCTTGCATTCTGGATTGTTGGTTGTTTTTATGATTGATCACCATGAAAGCATATTTGTTAGCTTGAGTAATAGCTTGAGAAAGCATTACCTAGGTCAGGACATGAGAATGTAAGGAGCACGTTTGTATCTCGGGAGAGATTTTTGTGTCAGGATAGAAATATACCTAACACCGTGCTTGGTTGACACACGGGGGTTATGACAGACCAACTTGGGATGTCACATCACCACTCGAAGAAGTAGTTGTGAGGCTAAGTTGAGTTAAATGGTTAGACGCACGAAAGTCCCTAATCGTTTCCCCGTAAACCACAACATAATTGATTGCCCGCGACTAGAAAATTAAACTCCTCGCTCACAATGATGCAGTTAGGCTAGATTGCCGTGTTTAGAGGCTCGAAAGACCATAAACATGCAATTCTAATTATGTGAAATAACAATTGATAGTTCCATGCTTAACCCATTGCAATTCGTAGTATCGTTTGATTAATTGGTTTTGACTCTATGTTGCTCCTAGAGTAATTTCAGAATATTTCGTTGACCTAAACTTAGACTTAATTAATCTCAATCGAAAATGTCTATAACCAACACTTGAGGTATTTAAGATCACACTAGAAATGGATTGTTAGAGGAATGGGTCCAGTCCCTGAGGGTTCGACAATCCGGTTCTTAAAAAGAGCCACTATATTACTTGCACGACCCGTACACTTGCGGACACGCGAATCGGGCACGTCACAACCCGTGAAATTTTTGTTTTAATATTTTATTAGATTTCGTAGAAAAAGAAAAAAAATGAGAAAAATAAAAATAAAAACAAAAAACAATGTGTATTTCATGTGAAACCTATAAATTCTAACCAATTTCTTGTGGTGAGATTAATTTCAGGTTGAACGGAGGATAAATATGCAAAGGATCGCAAAGGAAAAATCGAGGTATGAAAAATAATAAAAAGTGGCAAAACAGTGAGCCCACGCGATGGCTCCGTGTCACGGAGGAGGGCCTCCGCGTTACCCTCCATGACACGTTGAAGGTAATTCTGGAATTTTTACAAATTCCAGAACACCTGCGCGTTGGCTCCGTGTCACGGAGGGCATGCTCCGCGTTACCCTCCGTGACACGTTGACATGTATTTCGCGACGGGTCACACCAGGTCGCCGGGTGACCCACGCGAAAAATCCCCATTTTAAACCCGTTTCACTCATTTTTTCCCATTTCTCACCTCCTCCGCGACAAACAACCCAAAATTCCCCCCCTTCCCCAATGTGACACGGTCTAGGAGCTCAATTTTATCAACTTTTCTTCAATATCATCGAATATAAGGTATGTTTGTTAACTTCATCTCATTTCCTACCTTATTTTTTCAATTTTTAGCATAGGAAGTGAGGAAAACTTGCCCTAAGTGTAAATTAAGCATGAATTCATGTAAATTATTGTTGATTGATGTTCAGAGTATCGTTGTGATGGTATGAACTCGATAGTTACATGTGTGATTGAAATTCTTGCGAAATGATAGCTAGGGTTAGAATTCAAACATGAAGATGTTAAAATTGAGTTGAAATGTGAAATTCCTCTTGGTTTGTGCATGTTGTGTGAGGAACATGATGTTGTGCTTCACGTTAAGATGATTAAGGCACGACGGGTTGTCGGGTTAATGAAATTGTCAAAATTGCAATAAATGGGTGAATTGTATAGGTTCGTGTAGATAAATTTTTCTTTGTTTCTACTTGCTAAGTGCGATGTGATGAAATGTGAACGATGGTAATGTTGTGGTGACTAGCTGTACGAAGTCTGAGTAGTACATAGAATTTATACCATCGAATTCTCTGAATGCACTAGGCATATTTGTTATGTTTTGTTGTTTGTTTTTTGGAAATAAGTATAATCTTGCCGTAATGTTGTGATTGTGGCTGAAGACTAAGTGTGGGGTAGTCTAGCTTAACCCAACCTTAGTCGAAGCTAATTTTACTTAGATTAACAGATGTCACCTGGGATCATGTATGCTTGGTATACGCCTTGATGAATGGGCTGGAGATCAATGTGGGGGCGGTGATTATCTCCGCCATGAAGAGAGCCCATTTGCATCAAGGGCACAGGTACGGGTTTGGTGGCTTATTGACCACGTTCCTGAGGGGCCTAGATGTTGAGGAGGAGGCCCTTGACTACATCCCGCAGATGGAGAGGCGGGCCTTAGATGTCACCAAAACTAAGGCACCCGACACCATTAACGGGCCAGTTCTGACACTAGCCGAGCGACATGCTCGGGATGATCAGTACATGGCTCGCATGTTTGGGATGCAGATGCTTCAGCTACGTATAGGCGGGAGGCCGGCAACAGAAGAGGAGCTATGGCAGCTCGAGCTAGACTACCCTTTTGGTGAAAATGCCAAGGCTCTATGCCGAGTGGGGCTAGCTTTTGTGGAGCCCACTGATGATGATGTCCCCACAGATGAGGAGACACGTCGTGATGACTCCAATGTAGAGTCAAATGATGATGACGAGGGCGATTCAGACATGGGAGATGAGGTAGCGGCACCTGACGAAGAAGTGGAATACTTTGATTGATCAGGGAGTTTCACCACCTACTTTAGTACTATGCTGAATTTTGTGAACACTGGGGACAGTGTTCGATTTAAGAGTGGGGTGGGAGTAGTTAGGTGTCGGTTGTTGTTGTTATTTTTAATGCCTCTATCTGTTGTTGTGCTTGGATAAACTTGTGACCCTGTGATTTTTGTGTATGTCTGTATTGCAATTAAGGTGAAGCTGTAGTGCGCTGTTGAATGTTGTTAGCTGGTTTTGTACATATTTTTGTTTTATCGAAATGATCGATATTTTTGTAAAAACTTTTCATGAATTTTTAAATTTTTGGGTTTCTCGGCGTTTGTTTTCGGTTCTTTTACCGAGAATAGTCCCATTGAACCGAAGTCTTAGTTAGTGACCGTTCCCTATAATAGATGGATGACGACCGTCTTAAGGGAAATATAGTCGTTAGGAGTAGATTTTTTTGTTCATTTATTTTTAGTTTTTCTTTTGTTGGTTTGCATCCCAAAACTTGTCGTTACTTTATGGTTGCGAAATTCTGGTTGCGTGTTGTACATGATATTTGAAATGCAAATGTGATTCGTATGAAAGCATGCAACTTTGTAAATATATTGAGATACCTAGGCCATAGAGTTCGATTCAGTGTGATTGAGGCTTAATGTTTGAATTCTTGTAATTAGCTGATTGAAGAGTCTGTGAATATGTCTTGAGTTGAGCATGTGAAATGAGCGTATAGTGAGGTTTCGTTTCTTCCATGCTATTGTGAAATGTCTAGAACTTGCCTGGTGTGTGTACAAAACGAAATGAAGGATGTGTATTGTAGGAAAGGATGTAGGCATTTCTTTGCTTTAACCGAACGTTTTTTTTCTTTCATTATCATACCCACCTTGAATGTACACCCTAGTTAGCCCATTGAGCCTTTAGCCTATTATTTTTCTTTTGTCAGAAAGGTGTAAACCGAGCTTAACCCCTTCTTTTCATTATCCGTGAATTTGATCCAAAACTCTAAAGCGCTCAAGAAAAGAAAGTAATTTTCCCACAGTGTCAAGGAGTGAGAATGGTGAAAAGAAAAGAAAAAGCAGAGTGATGAAAGGAAAGAAAAGGTCGAAGGTGCACTCGTTATAACTTAAATATAATGAAGATGTATAAATAATCTTTGTTATTGAGTCAAGTGTGCTTAAAGATATGGGGTCAAAAATAAAGACAAACTTCAAGAATGGGAGGATGAAGGAAGAAACAATGCCATAAGGTTGATGGGATGTACTGAAAAAGCGCTTAAGGATGCTAGTTGTTATTATTGGTTAGCCTAGTATTTACTAGTTCTGGAGCAACATTACAACCCATTAAGTCCTACGTGATCTTACATCACATGTCCTTATTTTAGTGGAGTAATACACTAAAGGCAAGCCTATGGTTCATGACATGATGCATGTGAATTCTTTTGGGAGAGAGAGAGAAATTGTGTTTATATGCCCCTGCATGTAATGTTTTGAGTTCATGTGATTAAAAAGGGGAAAAATTCTCTTGTGTTGTGAGGGCACATGCCTGACGAGAGATTAAATTTCGTGTCGGATATCTTGGTCAACTGATTTTCATGAGTTTGCCGATATCGAGAGTCGATTCTTGAGTCCAGGAGGTCTTAATGTGTTGAAGGTCATAGTATTGATAAAACTATACATGTTTTCTTGATGATTTGCTTTATTAAATAATCGGTATAACCGTAGCTTGAGTTGTCGAGCCAAAGTAGCCAGGAGGGGGTGTCAAGTGCATGAGGTGTAAGATTATTGTTCGGGGATGAACAAGTATTTAAGTGTGGGGTAAGTGATCTTGGGCATGGTCCTTCCCATGGGTCACAAAACGAATCATTCTGTGACCTAGTGCAAAATTTTCAGTTTTCTCCATTTCGACTCCCTGGTCTGATCTTTGGGCTTTTGGGGTATAACATAAACATTCATTCATGCTATATATCTCATCATACTTGAAATCATGAATAATAAACATGACTTTTTATAAAACTTGCCTAATAAGGCATGATTAGTTGGTAATTTACCAACTCATTAGGCTCTTAGACATGAGTTTTTTCTCGGTTTTAAAGTCTTTTAGGTGGATTTTACGCTCTTTCTCCTTGATCTTTGCATGTATTTAACTTGAGTTTAAAAAACATGAAATTGAGCAAAAAGCATGAAAATGGAGACAAGCACCGAGGCTCCCCCGGAGGACATCAACAAAACGCCGGTGGATTGCAAATGCCTTCTATGCCGAGGAAGATAGGCTACTGGCAGCTTGCAAATCAACACTAGCGAACCTCTGGTGCCAATGCCGAATTGCTCTGGAACTCACTGGCCATCAGCTGTGACCGACAGATGGACCGCGGACTAGCATCGGTGAACTGCCGATTTCTCGCAAGTGGCGCCTGTCAGAAAAGGGAAAAAGTGTCTAGCTCAGAAAAATAGGAGCATTTTTGTACCCTACTTTTGTACATCTCAAAAAGATCTAAACATTCTATTCCATAATTATTCTATCGGCATTGTATTGAATTAGAAGGAAGTAGAGAGAGAAGTAGAAAGAGAAGCATTGATCTTCTTCTTTGAAAAGGTAGAAAACTCCATTGGAGATCAAAACCTTGAGCTTGAATTTTTCTTACTCATTTTGTTGAATGGACATTGAATTTTTATTGAATGCAATGTCTTCTTCTACTTACATGAGTAGCTAAATTCCTTTCTAGGGGTGTGTGAATGATTGGGGTTAACTCTGATTGGGTATTGTTCAATTGATCTTAGATTTACTTATTTAGTTTTCATCTAAGTTTTAATCTAAATACTCATAGTTTTAAATGTGGGTTGTATTTACTTAGTCTAGTTTTACTTGAAAAGGAATTTAGAGTATGGGTGATGAAACGTTAGTGGTTAATTTGGTGTTGATCATGTGGGGTTGGGCTAGAAATATCCAAAACCCATTGTCAAACACCCATTGAGAATCAAATCTAGAAGTAGTTGATTCTTACCCACGTTGATGTGGCTGTTATGAAAAAAGCTTTCGGGTTTTACAAAACCCAAGGTATAAGGCATCTAATTGGTTTGAGAAACAAGGATGCCACCTCGTACACAACTAATTATACTATTGAGTAAAGCTAGGAGATATTAATAATCCCAATCGGATGATGCCCCGATAATTTCACACCCATAGTATTCTCTTCTTCGGTAATTTCTGCACTTTGCCCTATTTGCGTGAGAAAATTTTGTAATTCAATTGACAAGTTGTGATTTCCCCAATTTTTGCTCTATTGTTGTTGAGACATTGATGCAAGTTACTTCAATTTGATAGACAACTCTTGCGTGATCAACTAATATTCCCTGTGGGATTCGACCCCAACACTAGTTAGGTATATTTGTTTTGCCAACAACTGTTTACACTCTCTCGTTAAGAGGAGTGAATTTAGACATTATCAAAAATGGCACCGTTACCGGGGAATATAGTTTAATAACCTTTAGTTGATTATCGGGTTGAGTTAATTTAGCATCTTATGTTTTGTTCTCCCATTATTGAAGTGATATTTGTGTGATAATGAGTCCTATTAAAAGGCTACTGAGGTATCTCGATGGGGCATCCTATGTTGAAACCCTCCAATTGATGGATAAGATGTTGAGGAGAGAAGAGAGAAAAGATGTGGTGTTAATGGTGGTGATGAAGCAAATAGAGCTTCTAGCGGTATGATGGGTTTTCATATGAGGTACCAACAAGAAAACCAGGGATATTGGTATCCTTATAATGAAAATCAAGGTCGAACTTTGTATGTATAGCTGAAATGAGTAGCCAGGGAAGTGAAGAGTCCTCCTCATCTCACATTGAAAGCATGCTAAAGGTTGTGCTTGAGTGGGTCGTTTCGACTGATTTAGGGATTCAGAAGTTATGAAATGATCTCTTGAACCTCACTCAAAAGGTGAAGGACCATGAAGTGTATATCAGATAGTTAGAGGATAGAATGAATTCATTAGCATCTCAAATGGCAACCCAACAGGTGATAAGGAAGAAAAGACTCCACCACTACCAACCATGGTGGAGGAAGAAGTTGTGGAATGGGAGGTGGAAGAAGAAATTTTCAAAGAAACATTTGAAAGTATTCTTGAACAATGAAGGATTGGAAGAGGTGTGTCAAGTGAGTAAAAGGGTTTGACACCTATGCTTTTCAGCTGAAGAAACTTGATCTTGACCTTAAGAATTAGACAACCCCACCATCACAACCATCCATCATTTCACCATCGGTCTTAGAGCTCAAAATGTTACCTGCCTATCTATGGTGTGCATATTTGGGAAAAAAACAAGACATTCCCGGTGATTATCTCAACTAAGCTTGACAACCAACAAGTAACAACACTTCTAGCTGTATTGAGAAGGCATATCCGAGCAATGGGATGGTCTATAGCTAATATCATTGGTATACCGCCGGGTATTTGCACTCATAGGATCAGCCTTTAGGACAATTGTAGCCCATCAGTTAAGCATCAGAGACGCCTGAATCCACCAATGCAAGAGGTAGATAAGAAAAAATTATCAAATGGTTAGATGTAGGAGTTGTGCATCCTAGAGCTGATAGTAGTTTGGTAAACCCTGTCCAACATGTGCCAAAGAAAGGAGGGATTATAGTGGTACCGAATGAGAAGAATGAGTTGATTGCAATGCGTCTAGCCACCAGATGGAGGGTATGTATGGATTACCGCAAGTTGAACTCATGGACTAAGAAGGATCACTTTCCAGTTCCCTTCATTGACCAAATGCTAGATCGCTTGGATAGGAAATAATACTATTCTTTCTTGGATGGATACTCAGGCTACCATAAGATTTCTATAGCTCCCGAGGATCAAGAAAAAACCACATTTACATGTCCTTGTTGAACTTTTTCATTTAAGAGGATTCCTTTTGGGCTTTGCAATGCCCCAGCCACCTTCCAGAGGTGTATGCTGTCAATCTTTTTGGATATGGTAGAGGAAACTATGGAAGTCTTCATGGATGACATCTCTGTTGTGAAAAATTCATTTGAAGACCGTTTGGTTCACATAGAAGAGGTATTGAAGATATGCAAAGAGACAAACTTGGTATTTAATTGGAAAAAGTGTCACTTCATGGTAAAAGAAGGAATTGTTTTGGGACACAAGATTTATGAGAAAGGGATTGAGGTAGAACAAGCTAAAATTAGCACTATTGGGCAGTTACCTCCGCCAAAAATTGTGAAGGGTACTAGGAGTTTTCTGGGATATGCGATATTTTATCGTCCTTTTATCAAAGATTTCTCTAAGATAGCACATCGTTGTTCTGATTGTTAGAAAAAGATGCAAATTTCAATTTCAATGAAGATTATATGAGGTCTTTTATGGAATTGAAAGAGAAGCTTGTATCCGCTCCAATCATCATTGCACTAGATTGGTCAAAGCCCTTTGAACTAATGTATGATTCCAGTGGGGTAGCGCTAGGGGCAGTTCTTGGTCAGAGGAAGGAAAATATTTTTCACCCCATTTACTATGCCAGTAAAGCCCTGAATGATGCACAAGAAATCTACACAATTACAAAATAAGAGCTTCTCGCCTTAGTGTTTGCGTTTGAAAATATTTGGGCATACTTTCTAGGGCAAAAGATTGTGGTGCACACGGACCATGCTGCACTCAGATATTTAATCACTAAGAAAGATGTTAAACCCAGGATTATTAGTTGGGTCCTTTTGTTACAAGAAATGGATTTTGATGTAAAGGATTGGAAAGGATGTGAAAATCAAGTGGCTGACCATCAGTCTCGCTTGGAAACAAATGGTAAGGCGAGGGCACATGAGGAGAATAATGATGACTTTCTTGAAGAATGGATTTTGGCTACAACCCAAGACTTAACATCGTGGTTTACAGATTTTGCTAACTACTTGGCAAGCAATATCACTCCCACGGGTTTGATCTTTCATCAAAAAAGGAAATTCATGCATGATGTTCGAAAGTTCTAATGGAAAGACCTGTACCTTTTCCATACTTGTAATGATGGTATAATTCATAGGTGTTTCCCAGAGGTTTAAATGGTGCCAATCCTCAAGGCTTGTCATTCTTCGTCGGTTGGGGGCTATTCTGAGAGTGTTAGGATAGCAACAAAAGTGCTATAGTGTGGATTTTATTAGCCTACTCTTCATCAGGATGCCTATGACTTTGTTAAGCAATGTGATTGGTGTCAACAAATAGGAAGTATTTTGAGGCGACTGAGCTTCCTTTGACCCCAAGCTTAGATGCAGAAGTGTTTGATGTATGGGGAATCGACTTTATAGGCATTTCTGTGAGCTCTTGTGGAAGCACGTACATACGGTGGCTATTGATTATGTCTCGAAATGGGTGGAAGCTGTGGCGTTTCCTAATAATGAGGGTAAAAGAGTATTCTTTTTGAAAAAACAGATTTTCTCACGATTTGGCACCCCTAGGGCTATCGTCAGTGATGGGGGATCACATTTTTGTAATTGTTTGTTTAGCGCCTTGCTAACCAAGTACGATGTGAAACACAAAGTGGATACCCCTTATCATCCCCAGAATAGTGGCCAAGCAGAAGTCTCCAATCAGGAAATCAAGTGCATCTTGACTAAAACAATCAATATGAACAAAATAGATTGGGATCGGAAATAAGATGATGCCTTGTGGGTGTACCAGACTTCCTATAAAACACCAATTGGAATGTTGTCCTACTAGCTTGATTTTGGCAAAGCTTGTCACTTACCCATTAAGCTAGAGCATAAGGCCCTATGGGCGCTAAAAAGTTTGAACCTTGATTGGGGTAAAGCCATCTAAGGGCTAGTGGAAAATCTACATGAGTTCAACGAATTTAGAATGAATGATGCAGCCATCTATAAGGCCCGCATGAAACATTACCATGTTAAAAAATATTGCATCAAAATTTTTCCCTAGGAGAATAGGTGTTGTTGTTAAACTCAAGTCTAAGGTTATCCTCAGGAAAGCTCAAATCTAAATGGTCAGGCCCATTTAAAGTGTCCCAAGTTTTTGGGAACGGTGCTATTGAACTTACGGGAGAAAATGGGTTAAAATTCAAGGTGAATAGGCAAAGGGTGAAGAAGTATTTTGGGGCATTGGAGAAGGTTGGCCAAGTGGAGGTGATGTACCTGGACGAACCATAGAAGAAAAGGTGCATTCGTCGAGCCATGACATTAACCAAGGAACTTCTTGTGAGGTAACCTAAGAATTTTTACCTTTGTTGCTTTTGATTCAATTTTGTAGGTGGACTGGAGGTTAAACAAGGCAGAGAAGAATATGGAAGGCATTGCACTAGAACGGCAAAACACCAGTGCACAAGCACGAGGCGCCGCCTTATCCTAGGTGGAAAGCAGAAAAGTGGAGAAAATAAGAGGAAACCGGCGACTCACCGGCATTACACTGGTGAAAATACGCGAACTTCCGAATGGGCACCGGCTCAAACTAGTACACCTTGGAGTTGGGGTATAATTAGCAAGACCCAACCAGCGGAATGTAGGTTCTAAATCGAGAATCATCGGTCTAACCCCAATTGCAGAACAATGAACTGAAAGGATGATGGTCACTGATTATGAAATCGGCGAAACGCCGGCATTCACCGACTACCACCGATTAAGTGTAGGTCAAGGTACGAACTTCATTTAAAGTGTTGACCGACCCGTTGACCAACCTAACCTATGGATTTTCGGTCAAATCTTTCCAACTACCAAAAACAACCCTTCACTATATCTTTTTATCAAAACTCCCACCACTTTTTAACATCCTAAAACCCACCTTCCCAACGTAACACCATTAACACCCACCTTCTTCCAACCCAATCACCTCCCCTCTCTCAACCTTTAAAACCCCTCCTTCTTCACTCCTTTCATTTAATCTCATCTCCCACCAATGTGAAGGCACCATAGTTGGTCGAGTTACCAAGCTTCCATCCCTTTACTTATTCTCACATCTCAACTTGGTATGTGTCTCCAAGTTTTGATTTTCTTATATTAAGAATATGAATCTAAATTCAAGCATGCTAGAGTAGATCTCGGTCACACCCATGTTCCCCATCTTCCATTTTGTGTTTTTCATTGATTGAGTATTTTTCATGTTGTGGGTATGTTAGAGGTAGTGGTTAGATATTTAAATATTGATGTGGGTGTTTTCGTTGGTAAACATGCTTCATGATTTAGATGCTAGAGATTTAGTTAGTGGTGAAGTCTGAGTAGCCCCAAGTGCTTAAAATGTATGATTTACCCGATGATAGATAGGGTGACGTCTTTCTTAAGGGTGAATTTCTAGTGATTTGAGATGCTATATATGCTTGTTTGATTAACCATGCCCTGGTGTTGAAGGATAAAAACATTTGTAAATCATGCTTATTCATTGTGGTTACCACTTGAAACTTTTGCAACATATTTTGGGAGTCCCTTCTCTTTTCATTGAGTCGGTGAGAAATTTCTGGGCTGTCATAGGTTCAGTGGTCCTTGGTGCATAATCTCATATGTTTTAACATGCTATTCTATTTGTTCAGCTGTAAAGAATTGCATTACTTGAGGACAAGCAATGTTTCAAGTTTGGGGGTTTGATGAGTTGGTAGTTTTTGCTCGATTTTCAAGTCTTTTAGGTGGATTTTATGCTATTTCTCCTTCATCTTTGCAGGTATTTGACTTGAGCAGAGAAAACATAAAATTGAGCAAAAATCATGTAAATGGAGACAAGAACCGGCACTCCACCGGAGGACACCGGTAAAATGCCGGTGGACCGTTGATGTCTACTGTGCCAAGGAAGATTGGTTACTGGTGGATCGCGGATCAGCATCGGCGAACCGTCGATGACAACACCAAATTTCTCTAGAACTCACTGGCCATCAATTGTGATCGACTAGCGGACCGTAGACTAGCACCAGTGAACCGTCGATGTCTCGCAAGTGACGTCAGTCAGAAAAGGGCAAAAGTGTCCAACTCAAAAAAAGAGGAGCATTTTTGTATCCTATTTTTATTCATCTCAAAAAGGATCTGAACATTCTATTACATAATTATTCTATTGGCATTGTATTGAATTAGAAGGAAGTAGAGAGAGAAGCACTCATCTTCTTCTTTGAAAAGGTAGAAAACTCCATTGGAGATCAGAACCTTGAGCTTGAATTTTTCTTACTCATTTTGTTGAATGGATATTGAATTATTATTGAATACAATGTCTTTTTCTACTTACATGAGTAGCAAAATTCCTTGCTAGGGGTGTGTGAATGATTGTGGTTGATTTGGATTGGATATTGTTCAATTGATCTTGGATTTACTCAATTAGTATAATTCTAGGGTTTCATCTAAGTTTCTCATAATTGCAAATGTGAGTTGTATTTACTTACTCGAATTTTACTTGAAAAAGGAATTTATAGTATAGGTGAAACATTAGTGGGTTTGGGTGTTGATCATGTGGAGTTAGGCTAGAAATAGCCAAAACCCATTTTCAAATACCCATTGAGATTCAAAGCTAGAAATAGTTGATTCTCACCCAAGTTGATGTAGCTATTGTGAAAAAGGCTTCGGGGTTTGAGAAAACCCCGAGGTATAGACATCTAATTGGTTGAGAAACGTAGGATACCAATTCATCCAGAACTAATAATACTATTAAGTAAATCTAGGAGATGTTAATAATCCCAATCGGATGATGCCTCGATAGTTTCAAACCCCTTGTATTCCCTTCTTTGGTGTTTTCTACACTTTGCTTGTTTTCGTGAGCAAATTTTGTAATTCAATTGACAAGTTGTGATTTCTCCAAATTTTTTCTCTTTTTTTTTGTTGAGACATTGATGCAATTTACTTCAATTTGATAGATAAATCTTACATGATCAACTAATATTCTTTATGGGATTCGACCCGACACTCGTTGGGTATATTTGTTTTGCCAACGATTGTTTACACTCTCTCAATAAGAGGAGTGAATTTTTATGTTATCAGGGCATATTTTCTAAAACTTGAAATCATGAATTTATAATCAATTTGAAGATAAAATCTATCTACAAATCTTAAAACATGCTTTGGAACATGAGGGGAATTGACCCATAGACATATTATGGAGAATTTCATAAAATTGTTTCAAAACCCTATAAGGTCATAAACTTGAATTAAGACTTGAATTCACGAACTTGAGGGGAAGTTTGGACATGAGAGTGATAGAAAACTCTCATTCATAGACCTATATACCTGGGTAAACTTATTCTCAACTTGTCTTTAAAAGCCCTAGAGAATTGGGGAAGAATTGGTAGAACTTTTAGATTGATCTTCCAAGGGGATTCAAAACCTTTCTTGCATGGGAAAGCATAATGACTTGATATAGGCTAAACTCTCTTAAAATATTCCTTTCAAAGCTTAAAATGATGTAGTTTAGGACTTAGGAGCTTAGAATTTATAAAAATACCCTTGATGAATTCGCAGGAGAAAACTGCATTGCCAGCTTCTAATACCCGTACCACGAGTCATAAAATCCTCCTACGACTCGTGGTTTGCTCCCACAACTAGCCCGTTCCAATTTTATCCAACTCTTTGAATATTCCCATGACTCCTACCACAACTCGTAGTTCCTTACTACGAGTGGTACCATTGCTCGTAGAATCAGCACCTGAAAAATCCCATGACCTGCTACGACTCCTGACCATGACTTGTGGTGGGGACTTATGGTTAGGAGAGTAAACTCTTGGCTTTCCACCAAGGGTCATCCTACTACCCGTACAACCTCCCTACAATTCGTACAATGAGTCATACTGAGAGAAACTTCTAGACCTTCGGCTAATACATACTTCAAATCCCGAACCTGGTTGATGTTGGGCATATTTTATGCCCATTTGCCATGTTTTTACCCATATCTGATCATGTTTTGAGTTCATAATCCTTAATTTTTGCGTAAACTCATATATGTGTGTGTTTTGTGCACTAACAAATGATTTGAGTTGATTTGAGCAGGAAACTAGGTAAAATGGGCTCAAAATGATGCAAGAAATTAAGATTTGAGGATTTGACGGGTTTGGTGCTATGGCTGGCGCCACGCAAAAAGTCTCAAACTTCAGAGAAGAAAATCTTAGGCTAGTGTTATAGCTGGTGCCCTGTACCAGGTCCCAAAGTTCAGAGAAAAAAAATCTCAGTCTGGTGCTATGGTTGGGGTGGCACAGCAGACCCTTTCCGAAGCTGAAATTGCTAGAAATTTGACTAAGTCTGTGGCGAGATAGAGGGGGCGGCGCGTCAGGGTCATCCTGAGGCAAAAAATGCTGATTTTAAAGCCAAGTCTTGAAGGGCAGAAGAGCCATTTGAAGGCTCATCTATAAATATAAGACTTAGGTTGTTTGTTATGCAGTTTTTGACTTCTTGGAGTAGTTTTGGATTGCTTTGAAGCAGTCTTTACTCATTTTTATTCTGTAGTTCATTCATGAAATCTTGTAAGCCGTTTAGAAGGAAGACAAGGTTCTACAACTAGGTTTTCTCTTCTTTACTTTGTACTTTCGCATGATGATGACTAAGTATTTTATTTTTCTGTTTGTCTATGAGTGGTTAAACTCATATTCTAGGGTTGTGGCCATGGTGAATGGTTGATTATTTTAAAGACTAAATAAACTTTGTTTTGATTCTTCTTTTATCGTTGTTTGTATTTATTTGTGTTAATTTATTATTTATGAGATTGATCACCTTGTAAGTAATCTATTGGCTTTTGATTAAACTTGAGAAAGGGAATCGAAAGGGTTAAAAATAAATATAGAACGGGAATTCAAAGACCCTTGAACCCATTGGTGATAGGATAGAAGTTGTTGTTGAGGATAGAGATATACCTTTCAACCCTATTTAGTTGAAATAAAAATAGGCAAAATTGTCGTTTCATTGTTCTCCTATGACCATAGATATATAGGCATTAGGGTTCATGGAATAGTTCTTGGATGCTAGGGATACTGGCAAGAAATGGGCTAGTAACTTGCAAAAAACAATTGTAGGAAGAATCATGCTAGTTTAATTACATCTGAAAAACTCAACTTGAAACCAACCAAGTTCCATTGCCCTAGTCTTTCATCATTATCGAAATACAATCAAGCTTGAATTCATTTTAGTTAATTTTTACATTTGAAGTTTTAGTAGTTTAATTTTCCAAACCAATCTTCATTTTTACTTGTTTTTTAGATTAGTGAAATCAAAGTACAACCTTATAACGATTAAATTGACAAGTCCCTGTGGGTACGATATCTAAATTTAACAATCCTATATTACTTGACAACCACATGCGCTTGTGTACGCTTGGGCTACATCAAGTTTTTGGTGCCATTGTCGGGGACTTGAATATTGTTTAATCGTTTGTAGGTTAGAATTTTGTTTCGCTAGTCTATATTTTACGTTTGTTTCTTGTTTTTGTTGAAGTTCACAGGGTTTTTTGCCTCTGTGTATGCCAAGCACGAGAAGTCAAGGACCAATCTTAGCTTCTCTTGATCCTGAAATAGAGAGAACCTTTCGAAGGTTAGCTATGGGAAACATCAGGCAAGAAGCAGGTGAAGAGAAAGAGAGAGTTCCAGAGATGTAGTTTGCTAGGCTGAATGTGGAGAACGCTTCTAAAGCAATTGTTAAACCGGCCATCACTGGGAACTTTGAGCTGAAAGAAGGGACTGTGCGGTTGGTCCAAAACACTTTCCAATTTCAGGGGAAGCTACATGAGGATCCCAAACAGGCATCTGATGACATTTGTAGAGCTGAGTGAAAACTTCCACTACCAGAACGTGTTAGATGAATATGTCAAGTTGACTCTGTTTCCGTTCTCACCAATCGGAGAGGCCAAGGAGTGGCTTCAAAATAAGCCTATAGGATCCATCACCACTTGGGAGATCCTCTCTAATAAGTTCATCAACCGGTTTTTCTCTTAAGAAGAACTAAAGAACTAAGGGGAAAGATCTTCGGATTCACACAAAAAGATGGAGAAACAATAGCTCAATCATAGGAACGCCACAAGGGTTACTTGAGAGATTGTCCACACCATATGCAACCTAAGGAGATAATTGGGCACAACTTCATTGAGGGTCTGAAGCCCAAATCCAAGATACTCCTTAACACTACTACATAGACAAATTATGTCCAAAAGTTATGATGAAATTTAGGCTCTCTTAAACCTCATGTCTGCGGGGAGTCAATATTATCAAGATTCATGTAGAGAATTTGCAGCAGCAAAGGTGCTGGGAAAGCTTGAGGTGGATGATATAGTGGCAATAAGGGCAGACATTAGCCAATTGGTGAATGTGATTAGTAAGTTGGTGACCGCACTAGCAGGAGGCTAAGTACAATATGTATAGCAGATACAAATCCCACCACCATCATGTGAGGCGTGCGGAGAAGGCCATGTTTATTCAGGTTGTCCTCTTAATCATGAGTCTGTATATTTTGTGGGATAACAACGTCATGGTGGAGTTTTTGTAGGTAATGGCTATAATCAGGGGTATAGGAATCGAGAGAATTCCCCATGGGGAGGGAATCAAAATTTCCAAAGGCCCAAAAACACTTATCAAAGGCCATAGGGCCAGCAGCAGAACAGTTCTCTCGAGGAGACAATGAAGCAATAGACGAATATGGTAAATGAAATGCAAAAGTCCATCCATGAGCTTGAAAGGAAAATGGGGCAATTGGTCCTATAGCAGAACAATAGACCATAGGGGGTACTCTTGGGTAATACCGAGAAGAACCCCAAGGAAAATGTAAATGCTATTTTCTTGCACATGGTAAGAAGCCGGGTGAGGTTGTCCCCAGAAAAGAAAAAGTGGATGAGGAACAGGCCGTGAAATCCAATATTGAGGTAAGGGAGTCTAGCAACCCACAACCGAAAATTGCAATAGCCAGACCACCTCCCCATTTCGTCAAAGGTTGAAGAAAAGACAGAGGACATAGCCTGTAGTAAGCTTCTTGGGTTGTTGAAGTAGGTTCATGTGAATATTTTGTTGGTGGAGCTTTTGCAGGAAGTTCCAATGTACACCATGTATCTCAGGGATATCCTGGCCAATAAGAGGAGGCATATAGAGTTTGAAATGGTGGCTCTTATAGAAGAGTGCAGTTCTCAAATCAAGAACAAAATTCCTAAAAAGTTAAAGGATCTTGGGAGTTTCACTATTCCACTCACTATTGGAAGCAAGGAAGTTGGTTTAGCTTTGTGTGATTTGGGTGCGAACATCAATTTGATGCCTGCATCCCTATTCAGAACACTTGGATTAGGTGAACTACGTCCTACCACAGCGATGTTGCAGCTTGCAGATCGGTCTCTGGCCTATCTTGATGGAATCATTGAAGATGTCTTGATTAAGGTAGGACCTTTCATCCTGTCGGTGGACTTTATAATCTTAGACTATGAGGCAGATGCAGCAGTTCCCCTCATTTTGGGTAGAGGATTTTTAGCCACCGCCTACGCAGTCATATATGTTCAGTTAGACAAGATGTCTATGAGAGTAGATGATCAGGAGGCAGTGCTTGAAGTGTTCAGAACAACATGAGTGCTACCTCATTATAAGGATTTCAAGGTGAAGCTGGTGAGAGAACCTGGAGGTTGTAATCAGTTAGTGGAGCAGCAAGTGCTGCATGAAAGTTTAGCAGATCCTTGGTATGGTCACAAGTCCACCCAGTTGAAAGAGTGACAGGGACCATAATGCTGCCACAACGTTAAATTAGGCACTGCATGGGAGGCAACCCATCCTTTTTAACATTTTGTACATTTTATTTATTTTGTAGAGACAAACAAGGCGTAAGAGGCAAGAAAGAGCTGGGACATTGAGCTAAAAAGTGTAAGTCCAGGGTGAGATTCCTGGCATGGGATGCCTGGAGTTAAATCCTAGAAGAAAAAAATTGTTAGGTGAAGCTACAGGGGGCGCGCCAACACCTATCTGTAGAGGAAATTTTTTTCCTAAGTCTATTGTGAGATAGAGTGGGTGGGGCGCCAGGGGCTATTTGGACAAACATTTTTGGTTAATATTAACTCAAAAGACCTTAAAATTACATAAAAGCCCATGCCCTAACTTTTGTGAGTGTAATACCCAGGAAGTTCTTAAGACTAGACTCGGGATTTAAAATGAAAAGTAGCAGATAAACCAGAAATTTCTCTTAGAATGACTCATGGTACGAGTTGTTGGTAGGTCTGACGAATAATGAGAAGCAGTCATGGTTGGGTTCTGTTGTGAGGAGTTCTATGACAACGAGTTAAGGATGACGTATTGGTTGGTGTAATGGGTCATTGAAAGAGGGTCGTTGTGAGGGTGTTCATGATCAAGGAGGTAGGAACGAGTCATGGGACGACTCATTATTTGGAGCAATGGGTCGTTGTATGCTTTCATTGGAAGGATTTTCGAAAAATGGGCAGTGGTGACAACAAATGGTGATGACGAGTCCTTGGGACTGGTAGGACTCGCGGTGTTCAGACATGGTAGCATACCTGTGATTGGAAAATGGGATGAATTAATGAGGGAATTAACGACCCATTAGTGACAGTAACGGCCCGTTGTACTTATCGTTGTCACTGGCAGTGCAAAATTTTTAGAGTTTACATTAAGGGTATTTTCATCATTCCGAAGACCTAAGGTCCTAAGCTACATCATTTTAAGATCAGTTAGTAGGGTTTTAAGGGTGTTAAACCTATTCTAAGTATCTCCACTCCATGCATGAAACTTAGAGCCTTTCCTTGAAGATCAAGTTTGAAGAATTTCTTCAAATTCTCTCCAATTTCCTTTGGGCTTTCAAGTGGTGGTGTGAATCAGATTTACCCAGGTATGTGAGGCTATGAATGAGAGTTTCTTTCACTCCTATTCTCCAAATTCTTCTCAATTCCGTGAATTCCAATCCTAGAATCAAGTTTCATGATCTTATGGGGTTTATTCCAATTCTTGTGAAATTCTCTATGATTTATTTGTGGTTCAATTCCCTTTATGTATCAAATTATGTTTTATGATCTATGGGCAGATTTTATAATTATTTTAATTAGTAATTTATAGTTTCAAATTTTAATTAAATTATGCACAATTATGTATGCTTCATGAAATTTCAAGTTATGATTCCATTATGATCTTGATCTTCTTAAACCCTAAATTATGATTTATGATTTATGATATGATTTCTCTCAAGTACTCTTCATGGATTTATGAATATCAAGTATATACATGTTTTACAAGTATGCATGGATTTCATGATTTATGGATTTATCACTCTTGCCCAATTCATGGGCCTTTATTCATGGCTAATCATGTTCAAGTGGGATCCATCATGTTATTATTTATTTGTCCATGAACTTCATGAATTATTTCACGACTACTATACGAGCCCTCATGTCCATGTTTTTTAGAGTAGTTTCTAGCACCGAGTAGACCAGGCGTTCAGGTAAACCCCGTGGTCTCAGAACTACGTGCCACCAAGGTATTTATATATTTATTTTTAGATTCCTATGATATCACCACGCACGCATGTTCCCCTGCCTGGCAAGTTGGGGACGGTCCTGACCACTTGGGCGAAATAGTGGGGCATCATGTAAGGCTCTATCATGATGGTGTCAGTTAAGACGAGTCCTTCCCTTGTTCCTCATGATTTATGCATGGTTATGTTATTTTACCATGTCTCAAGTTGTGTTTAATAAAGTTTTCTCTTATGATTATGATTATAAATAGTTTTTGAATGTTTTGAAAACCTTGAGCCCCTAGGTTTACATTATGATATTTACTTTATGATCATTCTGTCCTACTCTTATGTATTTTAACTATCTGTTTTACTTACCTTACATACTTAGTACATTTCAAGTACTGACCGCATACTCTATATTGTATTATTTCATGATATAGGCTCTGACATTCAGGTTTAGCCCCGCCATTAGCCTATTCTAAAAGGACACATCCCTCAGTCAATGTTGGTGAGTCCTCATCCTTCGAGGATATTTAGTTATCTGTAGTTATGCTCTTTCAATTAAAGAGTTTTGTCGAGCTAGTTGGGGATGCTGTCAAATCAGCTCATCAGTTATGTTAGAGGTTATTCAAACATTATATAGAAATCAAATTGTTATTTCTGATTCAGTATTAGCTTGATATGTATGCAGATTTCAGTTATTATGTATGTTAGACTTCCGCTTATTTATGTTGAGTTTTAGATATCATGTTCATTCCATGGGTCGACTTGGAGACTCTCGGGGTTCCTTGTCACGTGTCTTGTTCCGGGCCTATGTTCAGGTCCTGACAAACTTGGTATCAGAGCATTAGGTTTTGAAGTGTCCTAGGGTGTCCAAAAGCCACGTTAAGTAGAGTCCTTTTCATGGGTTTTGAAGCGCACCCCACTTATGACGGAGTGGCTACGAGACGTTTAAGAAATATTCCCTTCTTTCATGATTTATTTCATGTGATGAAATGTCTCTCTATCCTTCTGACTCATGCTATACGCATTTGCAGAATCATGCCTCCTCGCTGAGTTAATGAAATAAAAACGAAAATGGAAATGGACATGAGAATGGCAATAGGGATGGGCACAAGCAGGCCCCACCAGCCCATAAGGATCATGTACCCGAGCGGGTGGCCCACATAGAGTTTAGGGCTGCCATTTAGATGCTAGCTCAGGCTTTGACTGCCCAAGTCAACCAATAGGTGGTAGCGCATGTCCTTCAGAATGGGAATGCAGCGGCGGTGAGAGTCAGAGATTTTCTGAGGATGAACCCTCTGGAGTTTCTTGGATCAAAGGTGGACGAGGATCCATATGAGTTTACTGATGAAGTGCTACAGATCACTCAAATCATGGGAGTGACCAGGGATGAGTGCGCAGACCTAGCCTCGTATTAATTAAAAGGGGTTACGCATATCTGGTTCAGGCAATGAAAGGATAGAAGGATAGTTGGAGTAGGGCCCATTGTTTGGGATGAGTTTCATACCGCATTTCTGGATTGGTTCTTCTTTTGTGAGATGCGGGAGATTAAAGGAGCTGAGTTTGTTAACCTGAAGTAGGGTAACATGACAATCCAGGATTATGCTTTGGAGTTCACTCGTTTGTCCAAGTATGAACCATAGCTAGAGGCTGATCGGAGAGCTCGGGTGAGCAGGTTTGTACATGGAGTAGCGTACTACCTAGACAAGGATTGTGGGACTACTTTGCTTCATCGGGACATTAATTTTCCTCTATTGGTTTTGTACGCCCAACAGATGGAGGCAGTGCATCTGAGAGAGAGAGGCCAAGATGGACAGGGCAGACAGTTATGGGTTCTCTTAGTGGAGATCAAGAGGCGGACATCGCCAGTAGTCTCATCAGAGGTCATTAGCTCCAACGTTATCATCGCCTAGTGCACCATCCAAATCGTGAGGTGATCAGCGGAGTAGAGCCTCAGGTTCGAGGGGCTAGAGTAGCATGCAGACAGAACGTACCTTCCCGACTTGCAGGAAGTGTGGCAAGAATAGTATAGGGAAGTGCTTGATTGAGTCAAATATCTATTTTGGTTATGGTAGACCCGGGTACAGGCACTGGGAGTGTCTGTTGGCTAGACGGGGTGATGGTAGTGGTCTTGATCAAGCTACTAGATCAGCAGTAGCACTAGCGCTCCCAGCTCAGCAGGGTGTGTCCACTAGTGCAGGTGGTGGCTAGTGCCAAAACAGGTTTTATGCCCTTGTATCTCGATAGAGCAGGAGACTTCACCAGATGTGGTCATCAGTATGTTACAAGTATTCCACCTTGATGTATATGCATTGTTAGATCTAGGGGCTACTTTATCTTTTGTGACGCCTTATGTTGCTAGTAGTTTCGAAGTCAGTCCTAAAATCCTATCAGAACCCTTCTCAGTCTCTACTCCAGTCGATGATTCAGTTATAGCTTGACAGATATATAGAAATTGCCCTATCACAGTCCTTTAGAAAGTCATCTCAGTAGCTTTGGTAGAGCTAGCCATGACAGATTTTGATGTTATCTTTGGCATGGATTGGCTACATGCATGTTATGCCTCATTAAATTATATAACCTGGGCGGTAGAGTTCCAATTCCCAGATGAGCCAGTCCTTGAGTGGAAAGGTAGTTCAGCTATGCCTGTAGGTCATTTCATTTCCTACCTGAAGGCTAGAAAGAGGATTTCTAAGGGTCGCATGTACCATCTAGTTAGGGTTAAGGATGCTACGTCTGAAACCCCTACTATCCAGTCAGTTCCTGTAGTGTGTGAATATCTAGAAGTGTTCCCAGATGATTTACCAGGAATTCCTCCCAAGTGGGAGATTGATTTTGGTATTGACCTCCTTCCTGATACGCAGCCTATATCTATTCCTCCTTATAGAATGGCTCCAATTGAGCTATAGGAGTTGAAGGAGCAGTTAAGGACCTTCTAGATAAGGCTTTCATTAGACCTAGCAAATCCTCGTGGGGTGCACCAGTGCTCTTTGTCTGGAAGAAGGGTGGTTCCCTTCGGATGTGCATTGATTATCGGCAATTGAATAAGGTCACGATCAAGAATAAGTATGCCCTCCCTAGGATTCATGATTTGTTTGATTAGCTTCAAGGTTCTAAGTGCTTTTCAAAGTTAGACCTCAGATTCGGATACCATCAGCTCAAGGTTCGGGAAAGTGACATCTCGAAGACAGCCTTCAGGACTTGGTATGATCACCATGAGTTTGTAGTTATGTCTTTTGGACTAAAAAATGCTCATGTAGCTTTTATGCACTTGATGAATAAGGTTTTCAAGCCTTACTTGGATATGTTCGTGATTGTATTCATAGATGACATGCTCATATACTCCTAGGGCAAGGAGGAGCATGTCGCTTATCTGAGAGTGGTGCTACAGACTCTTAAGGATCACCAATTGTATGCTAAGTTCAGAAAATGTGAGTTTTGGTTAGTCTCAGTGGCATTTATGGGTCATGTGGTGTCAAGTGAGGGTGTACAGGTGGACTCTCAAAAGATAGAAGCGGTGAAGAATTGTCCTAAACCCGTCAGTCCTTCGATATCAGGAGTTTCTTAGGTTTAGCTGGTTATTACTGGAGGGTCGTTGAAGGATTTTCATCCATTTTAGCACCATTGACTAAGTTGACCCAAAAGAAAGTGAAGTTTCAATGGTCAGAGACCTGTGAGAAGAACGTCCAAGAGTTGAATATTCGACTCACCTCAGCACCAGTGTTAATCCTACCTGACTATACCGATGGTTTTGTGGTATATTTTGATGTCTCAAGGATCGGCCTTGGTTGTGTATTAGTGCAACACAATAAAGTTATAGCCTATGCTTCCAGGCAGTTGAAAGTCCAGGAAAAGAACTACCTGACTCACGACCTCGAGTTGGCAGCGGTAGTATTTTCCTTGAAGATTTGGAGACACTATCTGTATGGGGTCCATGTGTATGTGTTTATGGATCACAAAAGCCTATAGTACGTGTTCACCCAGAAGGATCTAAATCTATGTCAGAGAAGGTGGTTGGAGCTTCTTAAAGATTATGATATGAGTGTCCTTTATCATCTGGGCAAGGCCAATATGGTGGCAGACACTCTTAGTAGGGTTTCTATGGAGAATGTATCTTATGTAGATGAGGAGAGGAAAGAGTTAGTGAAGAATGTGCACCGACTTGCACGATTAGTAGTTCGTCCTGTTGACTCAATGGATTGTGGTATCATTGATCAAAATGGATCAGAATCATCTTTAGAGACTGATGTTAAGGCTGGACAAGACAAGGATCCTATTTTGGTAAAGTTGAAGGAAGCGGTTCGAAGTCAGAAGGTCGAGGTCTTCTCCCGAAGGGGAGATGGTGTGCTTCGATATCAGGGTCATTTGTGTGTACCATATGCTAGTGACTTGAGGGAGCGGATGTTGCATGAAGCTCATGGACAAGACAAGGATCCTATTTTGGTAAAGTTGAAGGAAGCGGTTCGAAGTCAGAAGGTCGAGGTCTTCTCTCGAAGGGGAGATGGTGTGCTTCGATATCAGGGTCATTTGTGTGTACCATATGCTAGTGACTTGAGGGAGCGGATGTTGCATGAAGCTCATGGTTCCAGATATTTTATCCATCCAGGTGCCACTAAAATTTATTGTGACCTATGGGAAATTTGTTGGTGGAGTGGCATGAAGAAGGACATAGTAGAGTTTGTGGCTAAGTGTCTGAATTGTCAACAGGTGAAGGTTGAGCATCAAAGACTAGGAGGTGTGCTTCAGGACATTGGGGTCCCTACTTGGAAGTGGGAGGAAATCAATATGGACTTCGTTATGGGGTTGCCTCGTACACGCTGATATTATGACTCTATTTGGGTGGTTGTAAACAAGTTGACTAATGCAACTCATTATCTATTGTTCAAAACTACCGATTCAATGGAGGATTATGCTAAGTTGTATATTCAGGAGTTAATTTGGTTGCATGGTGTGCCCTTGTCCATCATATCAGATAGAGGTACTCAGTTACCTCCCTGTTTTGGAGATCATTTCATAAGGGACTTGGTACTCAAGTCAAGCTTAGCACAACATTTCACCTGAAAATAGATGGTCAGGTGGAGTGGACAATTCAAACTCTAGAGAATATGTTGAGAGAATGTGCAATTGATTTCAAGGGTAGTTGGAATGATCATTTGCCTCTCGTTGAGTTTGCATATAACAACAATTATCATTCCAGCATTCAAATGGCTCCATTTGAGGCCCTTTATGGGCAAAGATATAGATCGCCTATTGCTTGGTTCGAAGTTGATGAAGATACGTTGATAGGAACAAATTCAGTCCACGAGGTGATGGAGAAAGTTCAGCTTATAAGGGACAAGTTGAAAACAACTCAGAGTCGCCAAAAGTCCTATGCGGATGTAAGGAGGAGGTAGCTTGAGTTTGAAGTTGATGATTGGGAGTTTTTGAAGGTATCTCCCATGAAGGGAGTGATGAGGTTTAGAAATAAAGGGAAACTCAGTCCCCATTATGTTGGTCCGTAACGGATTTTGAGACGTGTTGGCTAGGTGGACTATGAATTGGAGTTACCCTCAGAAGTGGCTTTAGTTCATACAGTCTTCCATGTATCACTTTTAAAAAGGTACTTGGGTGATCCGACTTTGGTTGTTCCAGTAGACAATGTTGTTGTGAAGGATAGCCTTAGTTATGAGGAGGTTACGGTGGAAACACTTGATCGTCAAGTTTGAAAGCTAAGGAACAAAGAAGTAGCCTCAGTAAAGGTTTTGTGGAGGAATCAACAGGTTGAGGGAGCTATATAGGAATCTGAAGCAGATATGATGGCTAAATACCCGCATCTATTCCCTTTCGGCTCAGTTCCAACTTGAGGTATCAATTTCCTCTTTAGTATTCTATTCTGTTTCATGTTCAGTTCATGTCCCCCAAATTCTTTCATGTCAATGTATGTATGTGTGATTCATGAATTCAGTTTAGTCATGTATTCTACTCCAGAGTTAGTCACTCCATCAGTTTCATCTTAAATGTTCAATATTTGGCCTGATGGTTGCATTTCTTAGTTTTTCAGTATGTTTACCCACATTCGAGGAAGAATGTTCCCAAGAGGGAGATATTTTAACACCTTGGAAGTTCTTAAGACTATACTTGGTATTTGAAATGAAAAGTAGCAGAGAAACCAAAAATTTCCCTCAGAACGACTCGTAGTATGAGTCGTTGGTAGGTCTAACAAATTGTGAGAAGCAGTCGTGATTGTATTCTGCTATGAGGAGTTCTGTGACAATGGGTCTAAGGATGACTTGTTGGTTGATGTAATGAGTCCTTGAAAGGGGGTCGTTGTGAGGGTGGTCATGATCAAGGAGGCAGGCACGAGTCATGGGACGACTCATTATTTGGAGCAACGGGTCGTTGTATGCTTCCATTGGAAGGATTTTCGAAAAATGGGCAGTGGTTACAACAGATGGTGATGATGAGTCGTTGGGACTAGTGATGACTCGTCGTGTCTGGTCGTGGTAACAGACCTGTGATTGGAAAATAGGATGAGTCAATGAGGGAATTAAAGACCCATTGGAGCCAGTAACAACCCGTTGTACTTATCGTTGTCAGTGGCAGTGCAGAATTTTTAGGGTTTCCATTAAGGGTATTTTCATCATTCCAAAGCCCTAAGGTCCTAATCCACATCGTTTTAAGATTAGTTAGTAGGGTTTTAAGGGTGTTAAACCTATTCTAAGTATCTCCACTCCATGCATGCAACTTAGAGCCTTTCCTTGAAGATCAAGTTTGAAGAATTTCTTCAAATTCTCTCCAATTTCCTTTGGGCTTTCAAGTACGGGTGTGAATCAGATTTACCCAGGTATGTGAGGCTATGAATGAGTGTTTCTTTCACTCCCATTCTCCAAATTATTCTCAATTCCATGAATTCCAATCCTAGATTCAAGTTTCTTGATCTTCTGGGGTTTATTTCAATTCTTGTAAAATTCTCTATGATCTATCTATGGGTCAATTCCCTTCATGTATAAAATCATGTTTTATGATCTATGGACAAATTTTATAATTATTTTTATTATTAATTTATAGTTTCAAATTTTAATTAAATTATATCCAATTATGTATGCTTCATGAAAAGTCAAGTTATGATTCCATTATGATCTTGATCTTCTTAAGCCCTAAATTATGATTTGTGATTTATGATATGATTTCTCTCAAATACTCATCATGGAATTATGAATATCAAGTACATACATGTTTTACAAGTATGCATGGATTTCATGATTTATGGATTTATGGATTTATGACTCTTGGCCAATTCATGGGCCTTTATTCATGGCTATTCGTGTTATTCAAGTTGGATCCATCATGTTATTATTTAATTGGCCATGAACTTCATGAAGGATTTCACGACTAGTATACGAGCCCTCATGTCCATATTTTTGGGAGTTGTGTCTAGCACCGAGTAGACCTAGCGTTCAGGTAAACCTCGTGGTCTCAGAACTATGTGCCACCGTAGGTACTTAGATATTTATTTTTGGATCCCTGTTATATCACCACACACGCACGTCCCCCTTCTTGGAAATCTGGGAATGGTCCTGACCACTAGGGTGAAATAGTGGGGCATCATGTAAGGTTCTTTCGTGATGGTGTCGGTTAAGATGAGTCCTCCCATTGTTCCTCATGATTTATGCATGGTTATGTTATATTACCTTGGTTCTAGTTGTGTTTAATAAAGTTTTCACTTATGATTATGATTGGTTTTCGAATGTTTTGAAAACCTTGAGCTCTTATGTTTATAGTATGATATTTACTTTATGATCATGTTGTCCTACTCTTATGAACTCTCATGTATTTTAACTATCCGTTTTACTTACCTTGCATACTCAATACATTCCAAGTACTGACTGTATACTCTATGCTGTATCATTTCATGATACAGGCTCTGACATTCAGGTTCAGCCCCACCATTAGCCGATTCTCAGAGTTCACATCCCTCAGCTAGTGTTGGTGAGTCCTTATCCTACGAGGACATTCAATTATCTATATTTATTCTCTTTCAGTTACAAACTTTTGTCGAGTTAGTTGGCGATACTATCCCATCAGCTCATTAGTTATGTTAGAGGCTATTCAGACATTATGTAGAAATCAACTTATTTTTTCTGAGTCGTTATTAGCTTGATATTATGCAGACTTCCATTATTATGTATGTTAGACTTATGCTTATTTATGTTGAGTTTTAGATATCATATTCATGCTATAGGTTAACTTGGAACCTCTTGGGGTTCCTTGTCCTATGTCTCGCTTCGGGCCTATGTCCGAGTCGTGATACTGAGACCTCATACTTATCGATCCAAAGTAGTCTTAGGCACTTTGACACTTGAAAGTTAATGTCCACCGAAGTATAATGTTAAGGGAAAAAGAAAAGTTGTTGTAAAAAAAGAAAAGTGAGAAGAAGGGGTTCACATAAAAATTATGTTGTCTACTTGCTACTAGGGAAATGAAAAAGAGAGCTTTAGTTGTAAAATCCTTAGTTATTCTATGATTAGAAAACTAGAAGCCAAGTAATGAAAAAATGGGGCATGAAAACAAAAGACAAGGGTGAGTAGAGGAAAGGTGAACAAAGAAAGAGGTGGTGGACAGGTAAAGTGAAAATATGTCTTAAAAGTGCTTAGGATGGTAGTCACTATAAGAAATATCAATCCTACCCATCCCTTAGCCGACATTACAACCAAGAAAAGTCCTTGTGATCTTAATCTCTTGAAGCAATTAGGTTGTCTTAACGTACATGAAGGGCAAGCGTATAGTATGTTGCTTATGTACATTACATCATCTGTGAGTGTGAGTGTGCCTTACTTGTTGTGTTCCATGTCTTATATTGATAAATTTGAGAGTAAAAGTGAGGGGTAAAAGAGGTCTAATTTGGTGTACTAATTCTTTCATATGTCACACTTAATCATGTTGGCCCTTTGTGATGAAAAGATGAGTCATTTATAAAGGCTATGTGTTCTTGATTGTGAAATCTTTCTATGTGCTTTGTTGAGAATTGTTGTATGATGATAGACCACTTTTATGTCTACTCCATGCTAGTTGGTTGAGTATGAGCTGATAGAGGTGTCAGGCGTGATGGTGAAACATGATTTTAGGTATGTTTTGAGGATTGTTCGAGGACGAACAATAGTTTAAGTGTGGAGTGGTGATGTTGGGCATATTTTTATGCCAATTTGCGATGTTTTTACCTAGTTTGTCACGCCTCACCTTGGGAGGCATGACTGGCACCTGGTGCCCTACTAAGACCAGGACTGCTGGACAGAGCCTAAGCACTTCTGGTGCCAGGCTGGCTCTAACTCTGGATTCAAGAAAACGATGGGCTATATAACGGCTGTAAATACAGCCTCCGGCCGACTAGGCCTATAGCCACCTGTAAGAAAACAATAGCTACCCAGCACAACTGAATTAATAGGGAACCTATACGGGCCAACAAGGCCACCATACTGTCTAGTTATTTCTAAATCAAGAAAACGAGTGCTAAACTACTATGTGACCAACAAGATCACCACTACCAACTGAGTAAGGCCCCACACGACCATCATAAACAAACTAAAACATACACATGGCCTCACACGACCAGTACAGCTAACCACAGGGAATTTACAATCTGCAAGCCTCTAAGAATACTGATAAGATGGACGGGACAGGGCCCCGGTCTACCCATACTGTACAACAAAAGAAAAGGAATAAACCTCTAGCTGTCTAGCTCCGGATGACAGGAGCTGATGACTCTATGTGTTGGCTGGAACTACGAGGGAAAGGCTCCTCGTTTATGAGTACCTGCAGGAAAGTAATGCAGCACCTCCAAACGGGCGTCAGTACCACTGGTACCGAGTATGCAAAGCAAACCAAACATATCTGAAGATAAGCGGTAACACTTATAGTTACGGAAATGACAGAGGATAGCTAAAACTATCTGGAATAGCAGAATCTGTACTGAGCTTAACTGTACTGGAAAGAAGATAAGAATCATACCTGTCGATGTGGAGTCCTTCTATCTATCAATTTAATAAGTAACATGTATATATATATATACATATATCCAATCAACAGGCAATCTATATACCCCTACCCGGTTCGCCATCCAAAAATAAATTCACTCCACTCACCTAATAACTACGAGCACCCGACCGGCCCCCTGGGTATGCAACTTGGGCTCTCTGGGACCCTGACTATAACTGTATCTGAGCTTGGAGGACTCCTGTAACTATAATCTGAGATCTGTAATCTGTGCCCTAGGCGCAAGTGCTCGACAGGGTATGCTATAATGCTGATCAGCCTGCTATCAGGAATGCTGCATCCCATCTTCGTCCTACTACGGACGGCATGCCACTCCTTGGAGTGACGTATCCTTACCCTATGGCAGGCGAGTCGACACAGCTATTAACCCTGTGGCGACAAGGAAGCTCTAAGGGTGACCACATAAAACAATTAGGTCTCTACAAATAACAATAATCACATATAACATGTATATTAAATCTGATAACACTGTTCAGTTCTGACATTCTATTTTCAACCTCTTACTGAATTAAACTGAATCTCGTACTGAGTTTGGATTGATATCTCGCTGTTTGGTACAAATTTACTGACTTTATATTCTGAATATGGCATAATAATACAAACATACTTAATACTCAGCTTTTGGAACTTCCTTCTGGAATTTATTCTATTTTACTATACTAGAATTACTAACTTGCCGAAGAAACTGGCTTTACATACCTTAGTTACTGACTTCTTGGCTAACTGGCATAACTTGGCCAATATCCAGCTATTTCTTCCAACTGCATCCATATTCGTAGCAATTAGAACTAAATTCATCGATATTCTAGAAGAAAATACTACTTTGAATATATATATAGCCCAAACTTTGACTTATCAAAAAAACAGCTAAAAACTCACTATTTCTTGGAAGTCCAGAAGGGAGAAATACTCACTTTAGGGTTAAGAGTATATTGACACTAATTTGTAGCATTTCCACTTACCTTAGCTCAGTAGGACGACGGTTTGCCAACCGAATTTCACGAAACTAACTCCGTAGGAATGCTCCCTGCAGCTTAATACTTCACTATCCAAGATTAATTCGAGTTTGGACCGCGTTTAATTGCGTAAACAGAAGGAATCTCAAAGAAATTCTTCGTACCCTCTATTTTCTGGTTGCTCTCTGGAAATTACTGATAATTATCTCTAAAAATTGAAATGGGGGCTTTATATACTTGGGGTTGAACCTCACCTCTGTGGAACGTTGGCCATCGCGGAGGTGAGCCCTCCATGACACGTTGTCCATCGCGGAGGGGGTCTGCCCAGCCTCCTCTTGCGATGGTTCGACGTGGCGCTTGTCCGGTCTTTCCCTGGGCCTTTTTCTAGCATTTGTGGCATTCTAAAACTCTTAACCAACATGCGAATAGGCCATCGAAATGTCAAGAATTTATGGGGTGTAACATTCTCCCCCCCTTAAGAACATTCGTCCTCGAATGTAAACTTTTGCTCGCAAGAATCTCAACTTACTCGACTTATTCTTAGAAAAGTTTTGGCAGATTTTCCCCTGTAATATGGACTATCTTAAACATCGTGGAATGCAGAAAATCCCAATACAGGTACTTCACACAATACTAGTATTCATCATGCAATAGACTAAAGCCAACTATCTCATTTATACACATAACATAAGGCAGTTCATAAAACAACAATATAACGTACCTCTGGCTGATTGAGTTTGAAATAATTGAGGATATCTGATTTTCATATCTTCCTCTACTTCCCAAGTCATTTCCTCTCGGTTCCTGTTACGCCATAACACCTTAACAAAAGCAACATCTTTAGTTCTCAACCTGTGAATCTGCCTGTCCAGTATGGCTACTGGAACCTCTTCATAAGCTAGCACCTCCGTAACTTGGACATCCTGAATTGGGAAAACTCTGGAGGGGTCTCCTATATACTTCCTCAGCATGGACACGTGGAAAACTGGATAGACAGACTCTAATTCTGGAGGCAAGTTCAACTCATATGCCACTTGGCCTATTCTTTGATGAATCTGATAAGGCCCAACAAATCAGACTGAGCTTACCTTTCTTGCCAAATCTTATCACCCCTTTCATTGGAGAAACTTTCAAAAACACCCAGTCATTCACATTAAATTCTAGGTTTCTGCGCCGCACATCAGCATACGATTTCTGGCGGCTTTGAGCAGTCAGTAGGCGTTCTCTGATAAGCTTTACCTTTTCTTCTGACTATTGAATAATATCCGGCCCGATCAGCGCTGACTCTCCTACTTCAAACCAACCAACCGGCGATCTGCATTTTCGCCCATACAAAGACTCATAGGGCGCCATTTAGATAGCTGAGTGGTAACTATTATTATAAGCAAACTCAATAAGTGGTAAGTTCCCATCCCAGCTACCTCCAAAGTCCAACATACACGCTCGTAACATATCCTCGAGCATTTGAATAGTGCATTCTGCCTGCCCATCTGTCTGAGGGTGGAATGTTGTGCTTAGATTAATCTGTGTTCCCAGGCCTCTCTGAAATGATTGCCAAAATTTAGTTGTAAATTGTGCCCCTCTATTAGAGATAATGGATACTGGAACACCGTGCAGTCTAACTATTTCTCTGATATACAATTCAGCATAATCTTTGGCAGAGAAAGTAGCCCTTACTGACAGAAAATGGGCTGATTTTGTTAGTCTGTCAACAATTACCCTAATCGAGTCATTTCTATGTCTGGTACGGGGTAATCCTGCTACAAAATCCATATTTACTGCTTCCCACTTCCAAAGAGGCACAACTATGTCTTGAGTCAATCTGCCTGGTTTTTGGTGTTCCGCTTTTACTTGCTGGCAGTTAGGACACAGGGCTACAAATTATGCTATTTCCCTCTTCATACCTAGCCACCACTAGATTTCTTTAATATCGTGGTACATTTTTGTCGCGCCTGGGTGGAGAGAATAGCGGGCATAATGTACCTCTCTCATAATCTGCTGGCGAAGCCCTGAAATATCTAGAACACAAAGGCGGCCTTTACATCACAACACTTCATCCTCATTTACCTGAAAATTCGGCGCTTTTCCTTGTTGAACTCTGTCTTTAAGCTAAACCAGGTCAGGATCTTCATATTGTCGTTCCTTTACCTCCACAACTAATGACGACATTGCGGTGTTCTGAATTACCGCTCTGTTGTCCTCTGTTTCTGCTACACAAATGGCTAAACTGGCTAACTGGTGTATTTCTTGGGCCAATTCCTGTTGTTCGGGCTGCAAGTACGCCAAGCTCCCCATAGGCTTATGGCTAAGGGCATCTACTACTACATTGGCTCTTCCTGGGTGATATAGAATATTTACATCATAACCTTTCAACAACTCCAACCAGCGATGCTGCCGCAAATTCAACTCTCTCTGGGTGAAGATATACCATAGGCTTTTATGATCAGTGAAAATATCCACATGGACGTCATACAAGTAATGTCTCCATATCTTTAGGGCGTGGATCACTGCGGCTAGTTCCAGGTCATGGGTAGGATAATTCTTTTCGTGTTTCCTCAGCTGTTTGGAAGCATAAGCAATTACTTTACCATGCTGCATCAACACACATCCTAACCCAATACCCGAAGCGTCACAATAAACTACATAACCCTCTATACCTTCTGGCAATGCTAACACTGGGGCGGAGGTCAACCTGTCTTTCAATCCCTGTAAAATCTACTCACATGCCTCTGTCCACTGAAACTTTATTGCTTTTTGTGTCAGGTTAGTCAGAGGTGTCGCTATGGTGCAGAATCCCTCAACAAATCTTCTATAGTACCTTGCTAATCCCAAAAAACTGCAGACTTCGATCGGAGTGGTAGGTCAGGGCCATGTTTTTACTGCTTCTATTTTCTGTGTGTCTACTTGTACACTAGCGTTCGACACGATATGCCCCAAGAAGGCTACTGAGCTCAACCAAAATTCACATTTAGAGAACTTGGCATACAGCTAACGGTCCTTGAGAATTTGGAGCACTGTCCGCAAATGACCCTGGTGGTCTGCCTCTGAGCAAGAATACACCAGAATATCGTCAATAAACACTATCACGAACAGGTCTAGGTATGGTCTGAAGATGCTATTCATCAGGTCAATGAATACTGCGGGAGCAATCGTTAGCCCAAAGGACATGACTAGGAATTCAAAATGGTCGTATCTGGTCCTGAAGGCAGTCTTCGGAATGTCCCTTTCACGAACTCGAACCTGATGATATCCGGACCATAAGTCAATCTTGGAGAAATATCTGGCCCCCTGTAACTGATCAAACAAATCATCTATCCTGGGAAGCGGATAGTTATTCTTAATTGTAACCTTATTCAGCTGCCGGTAATCTATACACATGCAGAGTGAGCCATCCTTCTTTCTCACAAATAGAACTGGCGCACCCCAAGGTGAAGTACTCGGCCTGATAAAGCCCTTATCTAATAGATATTTCAACTGCTCCTTTAATTCTCTTAGTTCAGCAGGAGCCATACGATACAGAGGAATTGATATGGGATGAGTGCCTGGTAGCAAATCAATTGCAAAATCTATTTCTCTCTGGGGGAATACCAGGTAGCTCGTATGGGAATACGTCGGGGAATTCATTAACCACTGGGCAGACTGGAGAGTCGGAGGCTCTACCCGAACATCCTAGACTCTGACTATGTGGTAAATGCATCCCTTAGCTATCAACTTCCTCGCCGAAGGTAGGAAATAAACCTACCTTTTGGTGTAGCTGTACTGCCCTTCCACTCTCGTACTGTCTCCCCTGGAAAGTGGAATCGAACTGTCTTGGTCCAGCATTTTACATTGGCATAGCACGACACTAACCAATCCATACTCATAATGGCATTGAAATCAATCATCTCTAATTCTACCAGATCTACTGTAGTCTGATGATCAGCAACCTCTACTGTACACCCTCGATACACCCTTCTGGCTATGATAGAGTCACCGACGGGTGTAGATACTGAAAAGTGTTGCTCAAACAACTCTGGACAAGACTGAACTTTCGAGCCACAAATGGGGTAACGTTGGACAAAGTAGATCCTGGATCAATCAATATATAAGCAGGGTGTGAGCAGATAGTCATCATACCTGTTACCACATCTAGAGACGCCTCTGAGTCCTGCCTCCCTGGTAATGCATAGGTACAGCTTGATCCCGTACCTAAACTAGAGGCCCCTGATCTACCTCAGCCTCTACCTGCTGGACCTAAGGGACTACGCCTTGCTGAGGCTGCTGGAGCTCGCAGCCATGCTGATGCCCTGTCCTGACTATCTCAGCTACCCTGACCCCTGACTGGACAGTCTCTCATCACATGACCCTCCTTCCCGTATATATAATACCCTGTGGAGCCATATCTACAAGCTCCAGTATGGGGTCGGCTGCAAATAGGGCAAGGTGGTGGTGTGTACCTGCTCTACTCTGCCCTCCTCTGCTGAGGTGAATCTACCGTTCGAGAACTGCCGCAGGACTCTGACTGTCCTCTGCGACTGATTCTACCCCTCTGCTGTTGTGATGGAGGTGGGGGTCTAGGTGGCCTAGCTGACAACCGTAGCCTTGGTCCTCTCTGAATCTCCCTCTGTATTTCATCTGACCTATCCCTGCGGCGCTGTTTCCAATTTATTCATCTACTATCCTGTTGCTGCTTTCTAAGGCCCTCAATAGTCCGGGCAAAGGCCTGCACCCAAGCAATATCCATATCTTTCTGCAGCATAGCTGTCATGCATGCCTCAATGTACTCTGGGTTCAGACCCATAATAAACCGGTGGACCCTAGATGGCATGGTGTCCACAAAGGCTAGAGCATAGTGGGTTAAGGAATTGAACTGTAGGGCGTATTCTCGTACACTCTTCGCCCCCTGCTCCAAGTGTAAAAACTGGTCCATCCGGGCCTGTCAGATTTCCCGTGGAAAATAACGGTCCAGGAAGGCCTCTGAAAAGCTGGAACAGGTCGGAGGGGCAACATCTCTCCCTCGAGACCTTTCCCAAATTTCGTACCATAGCACAACAATATCCTGCAGTTGAAATACTGCTAACTCAACCGACTTTGAGGATGTCACATGCATGACCAGAAATATTCTCTACATCTAATCCAGGAAGTCCTGGGGGTCCTGATCCGACCCTGTGAACTGTGGGGGACCTAGTGCCAAGAATTCTCAGACCCTCCAACTGCCAGGCCCACCTGATGACTCTGCGGTTACGGGTGGCACTAACTGGCGCTGAGTAGCCATCATTTGTGCTAACATAACTACTGCACTTCGAATTTCCTGGTCAGATGGTGTAGGTACAGGAACTGTCGGACGTAATGTCGTCCCGAGTGGCTCCTGGTGGGGTGGGGACTGTTGAGAAGGTCGAGATGACGCCTCTGTATCGCCCTCAAATCGGGCTGATTCTAAACAAGGCTGAGGCATCCTGCTGGTGCCTTCTCCTGCGGTAGTATCCAGTCTTCTACCTGTGACAGGATGTCTCTGGTCTGCCATTTTATCTGTAAACAAAGAGTACGATAAGTTTTAGGGATTCAACCCTAAATACTGTACTGCTCAATGGCACGACTGAATATGAAGAAAGAGTAACCATCCTATCATGCCCTGCAGCCTCCTGCCTATGGTATGTGGTGCACAACACATCCATAGACAAGACTCTACTTAGCACGGCTTGCAGACTCCCTGGGATAAGACCTGCTCTGATACCAAGTTTGTCACACCCCGCCTTGGGAGGCATGACTGGCACCTGGTGCCCTACTAAGACCTGGACTGCTGGACTAGCTGAGCCTAAGGACTTATAGTGCCAGGCTGGCTCTAACTTTGGATTCAAGAAAACCACAGGCTATATAACGGCTGTAAATATAGCCTCCGGCCGACTAGGCCAATAGCCACCTGTAAGAAAACAACAGCTACCCATCACAATTGAATCAATAGGGAACCTATGTGTGCCGACAAGGCCACCATACTGTCTAGTTATTGCTGAATCAAGAAAACGAGTGCTAAACTACTACATGACCAACAAGATCACCACTCCCAACTGAATAAGGCCCCACACGGCCATCATAAACAAACTAAAACATACATACGGCCTCACACGACCGGTACAGCTAACCACATGGAATTTACAATCTCCAAGCCTCTAAGAATACTGATAAGATGGTTGGGACAGGGCCCCGGCCCACCCATACTGTACAACAAAATAAAAGAAATAAACCTCTAGCTGTCTAGCTTCGGATGACAGGAGCTGATGACTCTGTGTGCTGGCTAGAACTACAAGGGATCGGCTCCTCGTCTATGAGTACCTGCAGGCAAGTAATGTAGCGCCCCCAAACGGGCATCAGTTCCACTGGTACCGAGTATGCAAAGCAAACCAAACATATCTGAAAATAAACAGTAATACTGATAGTTACTAAAATGGCAGAGGATAGCTAAAAATGTCTGGAATAGCAGAATTTGTACTGAGCTTAACTATACTAGAAAGAAGATAAGAATCATACCTGTCGATGCGGCGTCCTGCTATCTATAAATTTAATAAGTAACATATATATATATAGCATACAAGAACCTATACCAGCCCCCATAAGCCGGAAGGTGCCAATCAACACGCAATATATATACCCCTACCCGGGTTGCCATCAAAAAATAAATTTACTCCACTCACCTAATAACTACGAGCACCCCGCCGGCCCCCTGGGTGTGCATCTTGGGCTCTCTAGACCCCAGACAATAACTGTATCTGAGTTCGGAGGACTCCTGTAACTGTAATCTGAGATCTGTATCTATAATCTGTAATTTGTGCCTTGGGCGCAAGCGCTCGATAGGGTATGCTACAATGCTGATCAGCCTGCTATGGGGAATGTTGCATCCCATCTTCGTCCTACTGCGGATGGCATGCCACTCCTTGGAGTGATGTATCCTCACCCTATGGCGGGTGAGTCGAAATAGCTATTAACCCGTGGCGGTAAGGAAGCTCTAAGGGTGCCCACATAAAACAATCAGGTCTCTACAAACAACAATAATCACATATAACATGTATATCAAATTTGATAACACTTTTCAATTTTGACATTCTTTTTTCAATCTCTTACTGAATTAAACTGAATCTGGTACTGAGTCTGGATTGATATCTCGCTGTTTGGTACAAATTTACTGACTTTTTATTCTGAATATGGCATAATAATACAAACATACTACTCGGCTTCTGGAACTTTCTTCTAGAATTTATTCTATTTTATTATACTAGAATTACTAACTTGGCGAAGAAATAGGCTTCACATACCTTAGTTACTGACTTCTTGGCTAACTGGCGTAACTCGACTAATATCCAGCTATTTCTTCCAACTGCATTCATATTGATAGCAATTAGAACTAAATTCATCGGTATTCTGGAAGAAAATACTACTTTGAATATATATATATATATAGCCCAAACTTTGACTTATCGAAAAACAGCCGAAAACTCGCTATTTCTCGGAAGTGCAGAAGGGAGAAATACTCACTTTAGGGCTAGGAGTATATTTACACTAATTTGGAGTAATTCCACTTACCTTAGCTCGGTAGGACGATGGTTCGCCGGCCGAATTTCACGAAAATAACTCCGTAGGAATGCTCCCTGCAGCTTAATACTTCACTACCCAAGATTAATTCGAGTTTGGACCGCATTTAATAGCGTAAACGGAAGGAATTTCAAAGAAACTCTTCGCACCCTCTGTTTTATAGTTTGTTCTCTGGAAATTTCGATAATTATCCTTAAAAACCCGAAGTGGGGGATTTATATACTTGGGGATGAACCTCACCTCCGTGGCACATTGGCCATCACGGAGGTGAGCCCTCCGTGACACATTGGCCATCGCGGAGGGGGTCTGCCCAGCCTCCTCTTGCGATAGTTCGATGTGGCGCTTGTTCGGTCTTTCCCCGGGCCTTTTTCTAGCATGTGTGGCATTCTAAAACTCTTAACCAACATCCGAATAGGCCATCTAAATGTCAAGAATTTACAGGGTGTAACACATATTTGATCATGTGTTGAGTTCATAATCCTTAATCTATGCTTAAACTCATCTATGTGTGTATTTTATGCGGTAACAAATGATTTGAATTGATTTAAGCAGGAAACTAGGTAAAATGGGCTTAAAATGATGCAAGAAATGAAGATTTGAGGATTTGATGGGTTTGGTGCTAAGTTTGGCACCCCGCACCAAGTCACAAACTTCATACCGAAAATCTCAGGATGGTGCTATGGATGATTCCCTATACCATATCCCAAACATCAGAGAAAAAAATCTCAATCTGGTGCTATGACTAGGGCGGCACGTCAGACCCTATCCGGAGCTGAAATTGCTAAAAATTTGACTAAGTTTGTGGTGAGATAGAGAGGGAGGCACGCTAGGGTCATTTCGAGGTGAAAAATGCTGATTTTGAAGCCAATTCTTGAAGGGAAGAAGCGCGATTTGAAGGCTCATCTATAGCCAAGTCTTGAACTTGGGAAGGGGAATCGAAAGGGTTTAAAATAAATAGAGAACGGGAATTCAAAGATCTTTGAACCCATTAGTGATAGGATAGAAATTGTTGTTGATAATAGGGATATACCCTTCAACCTCGTTTAGTCGAAATATACGTAGGAAAAATTGTCATTTCATTGTTCTCTTGTGACCATAGGGATATAGGCATTAGGGTTCATGAAATAGTTCTTGGATTCTAGGGATAGTGCTAAGAACCGTAGAAAGAATCATTCTAGCTTAATTACGTCTGGAAAAGTCAACTTGAAACCAACCAAGTGACATTGCTCTAGTGTGTCATCATTATCGAAATACAATCAAGTTTGCATTCATTTTAGTTAACTTTTACATTTGAAGTTTTAGTAGTTTAATTTTCCAAACCAATCTTCATTTTTACTTATTTTGTAGATTAGTGAAATCAAAGTACAACCTTATAATGATTAAATTGACAAGTCCCTGTGGGTACGATATCTAGACTTAACAATTCTATATTATTTGTAGACCACGTGCGCTTGCATACTCTTGGGCGACATCACTGGTGTTAGGAACTTTTGGGGTCTTACGATTTCTCCCCCTTGGGAACATTCATCTTCACATGTGGGTTAAGCATACTGAAAGGCTAGGGAAATGAATTACTATCCCAAATACTAAACATCTAAAGCCTAAAACTGACGGAGTGACTGACTCCGGACTGAAATACATAACTGAACTGAATTCATGAATCATACATACATGCTAAAACATGAAAGTAATTAAGATACATGAACTTGACATGAAACTGAATAGAGTACTAAAGAGGAAACTGATACTCTCATGCTGGAACTGGGTCCGAAGGGAAAAGATGCGGGTATCTATCCATCATATCTGCTTCGCTTCCTACGTAGGTCCCTCAATAAGCTGATTCTTCCACAAAACCTTCACTAAAGCTACTTCCTTATTTCTAAAATTTTGAACCTGAGGACCAAGGATCTAAGCCGAAACTTCCTCATAGGTAAGGCTATTCTTCACACCTTTGATCTCCACCGGGACAACTAAGGACGGGTCACCAACGCACTTATTCAGTAGAGATACATGGAAAACTGAATGTACTGAAGATAATTGTAATACCCCGAAAGTGCCTAAGACTAAACTCGGGAGTTGAAATGAAAATTAGCAGAAAAATCTTAAAATCATCTCAAGATGATTTGTTGTACGGATCTTGGTGGGACCAATGACCTGTTGAAGTTGCCCATGGTGAGAAGCTGCAGAATCAGGCTGGGGAGTAACAGGTCTCGGAACAACCATTGGATGCTGTAACGAGTCGTTGAATGGGAGCCGTTGTGAGGTTGGTCTTGATTAGGGAGGAAGTAACGTGTCATGGTAGGACTCATAACAATGGGGTGCTGTCAGCGTCCATTGAGAGGAATCCTAGGATAGGACAGTGGTGACACTGAATGGCAGCAACGAGTCGTTAGAGCTTGTAAGGACTCATCCTGTCAGGTCGTGGTAGGGGACCTGAGACCAGAATTAGGGATGAGACAACGAGGGGGTGTAACGGATCATTGGAGCTAGTAATGGTCCGTTGTGACATCCATTTCCACTAGCAGTGCATTTTTTTCAAAAAATTTATTAAGGGTATTTTAGTCATTCCTAAGCCCTAGGATCCTAAACTACGTCGTTTTAAGCTCGAAATATAGTGTTTTAAGAAGGTTTAAGTCATTCTAATCCTATCCTAATTCATGCATGCAAGTTTAGAGGTTTGGGAGGTGATCAAGCCTAGTTTCTTCAAAGTTCTTTCTCAATTCTCTTTGGGCAATCAAGGAAGTGGTAAAATCAGATCTTTTTAGGTATGTAAGGCTATGAATGAGTGCAATAGTCCACACCCATGCCCAATTCTCTCTCAGTGCATGAAAATTCTAATTGATGAATCTATGGTGTTTTTACCCAATGTGTGAATTCTCTAAGTTTCAATCATGGGTATGATCTAAGCATGTTTTTAATGTTGAATTATGATGAATGGGAAGATTTTGCAATGTTTTAAATTGTAAATTTTGTTTTCAAGTTTCCTAAACTATGATGCCCATCCATGAAAGTTCATGAAAGTTAAGATCCATGAGATATATGCTTAAGTATGATGAGATATTTATAAAGAAAGTATGATTTCGAATTACCCATGTCTATTTTCATGTTTTCAAAGTGAATCAAGTTGATTTCAAGCATGTATAAGTATTCGGCAAGCCCATACAAACAAGTATATTTTATTATTTCATGATTTAGTTTACCACATGATTTTGGAGTCTAGACTCCCACTATTTTTAGCTTGTGGTATGGTTTGAGCCAAGGCTCCTCAAGTTATGATTTTAGATATATGTATGCATGTTATGATTCAGCTTCGTCATTAGACGATGGTTCAGCTTCGTTGAAAAATGATGGAGAGCATATGCATGTTTTGGGAGTAGTGTCTAGCACCGAGTAGGATAAGGGTTAGTCAACCCTGTGCCTCAGAACTACGCGCAAATGTACGTTTACTTATATACTTTAGGACCTCCCTTGGAGCTTTCCCCTGCCCCCAAAGGGGGCCTTGAGCTTGATATCGATATCATGATAGCGTCCTTAGCCCTGGAAAAGCTTTGGATGGCTCTGCCCACTTGAGTGTGATAGTCGGGACCATGTAAGCTCTATCCCTGTAATGTCAGTTATATGATGAGTCTCCCATTGTTCCTCAAGATTTCTGTTATGCATGTTCATCAGTCATGATATTATGTTTTCAGCAGTTTTGACCCAATGTTCAATTTTACTTATGATTATAGTTTTCAGCTTTGGGTCATTCGATTCAGTTATGGAGTTCAGTTATGTTCAGATCATGATTTTAGAAAATAGCATGCAAGCCCTACACTCAGAATCTTATCTTGATTATGTTTTATCATATGCACGATTTATTATTTTACTTACTTAGCGATTTTACTTATCTTGCATACACGGTACATTCCACATACTGACCGCATACTCTATGTTATATTGTTTTATGATACAGCCTCCGATATCCAGACTCAATCCCATAGATAGCCAGATTCCTAGCATTAAGTACTTCTTGATCAGAGTTAGTGAGTCCTCATATTTCGAGGACCTTTCTTATCAGTTATGTTTCGTATTTTTAGTTTTAAGACTATAGTGAGTTAGTTGGGGTCTTATCCCATCAACTCGTTAGTATTAGAGGCTTTTCAGACAATGTATGTATTCAACTCTAGACTTATGTATGTATTCCGGTGTTATGTTATGTTCAGACTTCCGCTATGTTAATTATGTTGATCTTTCATTTTATTTGGATGATCAAGATGGTATGTTCATGCCATGCGTCTACTTGGAGTCACTTAGGGTTCTTTGTCCCGTGTCTCAATCCGAGCCTATGTTTAGGTCATGATAAACTTGGTATCAGAGAATTAGATTTTGAAGTGTCCTAGGGTGTCTGAAAGCCGTGTTAAGTATAGTCTTTTTCATAGGTGTGAAGTGCACCACACTTATGACGAAGAGGCTACGATATATTTAGGAAATGTTTCCTTCTTTCATGATCTATGTCGTGCGGTAAAGTGTCTCTCTATCCTTCTAAATCGTGCTCTATGCGTTTGTAGAATCATGCCTCCAGATAGAGTTAATGGAAGAAGAAGAGAAAATGGGAATGACCACGAGGATGGCAATAGAGATGGGCACCAACAAGCCCCACCAGCCCCTGAGGAGCATGTACCCGAGCCGGTTGCCCACCTAGAGTTCAAGGCAGTCATTTAGATGTTAGCTCAAGCCTTGACCGCCCAGGTCAATCAGGTGGTAGCACATGTCCCTCAAAATGGGAATACAGCGGCGGCAAGAGTTAGAGATTTTCTGAGGATGAACCCTCCCGAATTTCTTGGGTCGAAGGTGGACGAGGATCCACATGAGTTCATTGAGGAGGTTTTGAAGATCACCCAGATTATGGGGTGACTGGGGAGGAGTGTGCCAATTTAGCCTTGTACCAATTGAAGGGGGTTGTGTGCATTTCGTTCAAGCAATGGAAGGATAGTAGGGAAGTTGGAGCAGGCCCTATCAGTTAGAATAAGTTTCATGCCGCTTTTATGGATTGGTTCTTCCCTTTAGAGATGGGGGAGATCAAAACAGCCAAGTTTGTGAATCTAAAGCAAGGGAAGATAACAGTTTAGGAGTATGCCTTGGAGTTCACTCGTCTGTCCAAGTATGCACCTAAGATGGTGGCGAATCAAAGAGCCCGAGTGAGCAGGTTTGTGCACGGGATAGCAAACTACTTGGTAAGGGATTTGCAGACCGCAATGATGCTATAAGAAATTGACTTTGCTCGGATAGTCCTATACACCCAGCAGATGGAGGCAGTGCAGATGAGTGAGCGACAAAGAGAGGTCAAGAGGGCCAGAATTGATAGTTTCGAATTCTCCCAATAGAGACCTAGTGGGCACCATCGGTAATCCCACAAGAGATCTTCAGCCCCAGGGCCTTCGACTATGAGTGTACCATCCTAGTCTCGGCTTGATAAGAGGGGACGAGTATTATGCTCGAGGGGCCTGAGTAGCAGACTTGCAGAGACCAGCCCTCCTGAGTGTAGCAGATATGACCGGAGACACGTGGGCCAGTTCTTAGAAGGTTCAGGTGCTTGTTTTTGGTGTGGGAAGCCTGGACATATGCTTAGAGATTGCCCAGCAGCCAGACAGGATCATGATAGGGGTCGAGGCCCAGCCTCTAGTTCAGTAGCTCTGCTAGCACTCCCAGCTCAGCAGGGGGCATCTACTAGTGCAGGTGGCGGACAGCACCAAAACAGATTTTATGCCCTAGCATATTGTCAGGAGCAGGAGGTCTCCCTAGATGTAGGGTCGGGCAAGGGGCCAGCACGACGCGCCAGCCTACTAGTGCTTTGGGCAGCGCGATGCGCAGGAGGGCCAGTGCCCTAGGAGGTGCGGGGCGGCACTCTTCCTGGCGCATTGGCTAGCACGAGGCACACCCGGCCACCACTCTACACATATATATATTCTCCTTCGGTTCAATTTTAGGTCATTTGTAATATACTCCCTCGGCTAGAAACAAGAGAGAATGCAACTTTCAATCAATTTTCATCCGAATACGCTACTAAACACCATCCAAATGCAAATTAACTTCAGGTAACAAGTCTTAAGCCTATGGGAAGCATTTCTAAGGAGTTATTTCTCAAAAACTCACTCGGCGTACCGGAACCCTGCCGAGTAAAGGTTGTCAGAATTACTCCAAATTGAATCCTAAACGGGCATAGGCATTAGCAAAGCATTTCTCCCTTCTGAACTCTCGAGAAATTGTGGGTTTTCGTCAAGTTATTCAGAAATGGATAATAGTTAATATTATTATCGAAAGTTATCATTATTTGCCGAGATTAGTATTGACATTAGCCCTATTCTCTCAGTATTAGGATTGCAGCTGGGTGAAACCACCATTTACAAGTTGAAATTTGCTAGTTAGACGAAAGTCGGCATTCGAGGTATGTAAGGCTTTCCTGTTCGGCAAGTTACGTGCGTCATAAAGTTAGTACAACCTGTGTATCTATAGTACTCCAGGGTGAATCTACTGTGATCTGCTACAAATAGAATTGAGATGATAGCAATGACATAGTAACCCTCGTTAGAGTTAACCCTAGCTAGATTGGTTTTTCCTTACGACGGTTGGGTTGTTAGACGTTATTTCGTATAAGGCCATGCTTGTAGGGGCAATATGATGCGAGATGACTCAGGTTAAACTCTTATCCTTCTTCTTGGTTACTTCATCTTTTCTAGCTTTTATTCAGTTATTATTTTACTGCCTTATATATTCGGTACATATGGTAGTGACACCCATTCTTGGGGCGCTGCATTACTTGCCTGCAGGTGCGCATAGACACAATTCAGGGCCTTCTTAGTCATCAACCAGAGACAGCAGTCCAGTCAGCTCTTTTCCTCTGGAGTAGATAGTTAGAGAAGGTTTGTTCTTTTGTTGTATAGTTTATGGGTAGGTCGGGGTCCTGTCCTAACCATTATTTCACTCTTAGAGTCTTGCAAGCTACAGATTACCAGCTGTTAGTTTTGTTATTGGTCGTGTGGGGCCTAGTTTAGCTATCAGTTAGTAGCTTTGTCGGCCCGCATAGAATCCCTGTTATTGCGTTGTTGTTGGTTAGTTGTTTTCTTTTGCAGGTGGCCTTGTCGGTCAGAGGCTGTATTTATAGCCGAGATATAGCTCGTCGTTTTCTTGAATTAAGTTGTAGGCATGCACCAGGAGTGCACAAGCCTAGTCAGAATAGTCCAGATCCCAGTGTAGCACTAGGTCCCAGTCATGCCTCCCAAAGTGGGGCGTGACATGAACCAAAGAAGGGAATAGCAACAACCTGACACTCTGGAACCTGTCAACATAAATAATGGCAAAATAATAACTGAACATAGCTCAAAAGATAGGGTAGATATAGATAGTCTATAACTCTGTAACTTTCTACCCTATATGAAGACTTTGTGCATGAGTATAAGATAAATGACTCGAATGCCAACACTTCCGATACTTGGACCGGAGTTATGAGAATCGAGTCAGTGGCTCCCTGATACTTGGACCAGGATTTAGGTGTGGCTGCCTGATACTTGGACCAGGACTTTAAGAGCTACCTGATTCTTGAACCAGGACTTTATGCAGCCGACCTGATACTTGGACTAGGATTTTCATATATAATCTTTCACACAATCAACCATCTGATACTTCTCTCAGAGAGGGCATGCGGTAAATAAAATGCAAATCATGCAAATGAGCAAATTAATATGTTGACCAGCAACTGAATGATGCAATATAACTAACTTAGAGGACGATTCTAACTCATAGGACCAACTGAATACCTTACCCCTAGCATTTGATAGAAGGGGAATAAAGCATAGCATGACTCAGAAGCATAAAATAAACTTGAGACTCAAGGAATATTACATTGACCTCTCTTACAAACTCTTAGAATTAACTTTGGATACTCATGCCCAACTTCAGAATACTTGGATTTTGCTTTGAATACTTGGATTCAATTTAGAGAGCTTGTACTCAACTCAAACTCAACATGGAGTAATTTTATTCATTTAGAGTTCTTGGACTCACTTAAATTACTAAAACATGCCTTAGGGTACTTAGACTCATTTCTAGATAATTAGAATCGACATTCGTTACCTTAGAACTTGGTAACTTACTATTAGCTTTAAAAATAGGAATTTTGGAATATCTTTTAGGCCTTAGGAACTTTAAAACATATGTACATAAGGGTAAGTGACCATATGAATAAATCTCTGTTTTGGTACCCTCATTTACCCTTACTAACTTAACATTCATTCTTAGCGTACGTTATTCTTAAGTCGTCGTCTTAGCCTTATTTCCAATATCATACAACAACTAGAACTTCATACATGATCGGAATAACATATATAACATAATGTAAAGGACCAGCAGACAATGCCCACGTTGAGGGGTCTCCAACTCGATGTAAATCTATGATAACAATTGACATGATATTACACTTTAAATGCCTCTTTGGGCTAGACATAATCGCAATATTTAGCTTCAATTAAACATGAAACTTAAAAATTAAATGCATCTTAACATACCCTCAATACACATAAGAAGCTTTCTGTCCCATTCAACATATAACTTAAGAATCATGCTTGAAAGAATGACAGATGGGGCGCCTTACATACCTTGTTCCGACGAGCTTTCTTTAGTTGCTTCTTTTCCTCAACAACCAGTACTTACTCCCTTTAATTCCCTGAGTAAATAACCATGAACAAGTCTGTTTTGAGCCAAATTTTGCAGCCAAAAAGTCATGTCAGTTGGCAGCCACAACAACAAACACAAGGCATTATTTCAACACTTTGTTACTGACTTTTCTTCACAATCTTTAAAGGAAATGGAAAGGGGAATTTTACCATGTTTTCCTTGTGATTAACTCCCACCAAAAAGGAATATATTTTTAGTATAACTACAGCTGCAGCAACCTCCTAAAACAGTAGTAACTTCACACAACAACACACCAAAAATAATACATCATTCTTAGCTTTCAACTTCTAGATTTAACTTGAAATTTGTTCCAAGTTTAAAGGGTAAAACTCTTAATTTTTATTTTAATTAGATCCTACTATGATGGAGTATATATGAAGCTTATTTGTGCCTCAAAATCTCAGAAACAACACTGCCCAAAACGCAGCTGTTCAACAACACAATAAGTAACACAAGTTACTACAAACTTCCTCCAAGTTCCTTTCACAAAACCTATAGGAATCAAAGAGGGAATTGCTTACCCTTACTTGGAGTTAACTTTATCCAAGATAGGAGTGATGTTCCTCCTCTTTACTCTGCCTAGAACGAGCTCCAACACAGCAGCAACTCACAAAAATTCCGGTAGAAACAATCTCCGAAGCTCTACGAACTTCTTCCCGGAATTTGCTAGCTTTTGGTGTGAATTTTCATGGTTGTTTGGCCTTGCTTCTTCAATGGAAATGGGGAGAAAATATGTTCTATAAGCAAGAAGTTCAAACCTGAATATGTATGAAATGTATTCCACAATATAAAATCGGATTTTTAACGAGCTAGGGGAGTGGAGATGCTAGGTCATCATGCTCACGTCACCCCTCGGTAGTGCTTAAGTAAAATACCCATAACTCTTTACTCAAAACATCAATTGATGAGCGGTTTGATATTCAGAAAATTAGACTCAAAGACCTTCAAGTTGATAGGACTTAGGACTTATAACTCATTACAGTTTGGGAGATATGATTATCGCAAGTTAGACAATATACAAAATTTATTGAAAATATTCTCTCATAATAAACCGTGAACTCGAATTTTGTTACGAAGCTCCCTTTGGCCTAAAAATTTAATCTAATTCTTTAATCACCTTCATATATCCATTTCATGATATGAATACTAATTTGGAATTCATTCTCCTGACACTTCTATAACACGTAGTCCATATCTTTAAATCCCTTATTGGAACATACAACATCAAATAATCATCAAAAAATAATTTGGGGTGTAACATCCTTCCCTCCTTAGAAACATTTGTCCTCGAATGGGGGGTCATCTATACTTTAACACATCTATAAACTCAATACATAGAACATTAATTCATCAAATACATACCTCGATGTCATATCTGAGTCACAAACAAGTGAGGATTTTTCTTCCTCATTTCTTCCTCCGCTTCCCTAGTCATATCCTCGACGTTATTATTTCTCCACGACACTTATAACTGAGGCGACATCTTTAGTTCAAAGTTTTCTAACTTGTTGATCAAAAATGGTGACTATAACCTCCGTATAGGTGATTTCCTCGGAGATCTGAACATCCTCTATAGGCATAACACGAGCTGGGTCTCCTACACACTTTTGTAACGTCGACACATGAAATACAGGATGGACAACCTCTAGTACTTGTAGCAACTCCAACTCATAGGCTACCTTGCATATCCTGCTGTAATGACCCGAGCTTGGACCCCTAATCGAGAAACGGGACTTAGAACTATGAATGGCTCCAAGCTAACCCATGGTACATACATAGCATGAATAATAGAGAATATTAAAAGACAAAATAAACTAGAACTTAACATAAATGGAAATTTTCATAACATAAGAACATAAGCGTAAACATGAGTCAACAAGGAAGAACCATCTGTACATAGTTGTCTGAAAAGCCCCTAAACAAATTATGGGCTGATGGGACAAAACCCCCAACTAGCTTGCCAAGTATGAATCTAAAAGACATAACAAAAGAGTCATGAACCAAAACTGTCGTCCTCGGATCATGAGAACTTACGAAATCTTGGATGGGACTGGATTAAAGTGGGAGAGAGCTAGCGTCGAAACTGAATCTAGTCACTTGAACCTATATCATGTGATGATATAGTATAGAGTATGCAGTTAGTACTTTGAATGTACTGATTACATAGAGAAAGTAAAAACATTCTAGTAAAACAATAGTCTGAAATCATGAGTATAAAACAAGATAGAACATTAGAGTAAGGACAAAATGCTAAACATCATATTCCTAAAGTAATTATAATCATTAGATATTCATCATAAGCCAAACATAATAACTCATGATTTAGAATTAAAAATCATATTGTGTACCATACTTGAGATCATAAGTAAGAACTCATAAATTGATCAATGGGTCAAATATGCTATAAAATATAATATCATAAGACATGAACATGAGTAAATTAAAACATGAGGAACAATGGAAGGATTCGTCATAACCGACACCATCATGATAGAGCTTACGTGATGCCCCAACTATCTAGCTCAAGTGGGCTGAGTCGTCCTAAGCCTTGCCAGGGCAAAGAACAATTAAGGTGTGATATCACTGGTGTGTCTTAGGCGGGGAAAACACTCTCTTGAGAAGTCCCGAATATGAATATATATACCTACGATAACGCGTCGTTATGCGACCTGGGTCCTCGGAATCCCTAGCTGTCATGACCTAAGTCTACACCCTAGATGCAACACGGTGCTTAGAGCCATAAGTGACCCCAAGCTAATCCATGGCATGGCATAACACTGCTATGATCTGAGTTTCTAAATAAACTGAGCAGAAGCATAACTGAAGTGTAAAGTATTCTTCACATAAATAAATAATATATATGATATACTAAAATTAATACTATGCTATCTGAAAGCCTCTACTAAATGATGAGTTGCTAGTACAAGCCCCCAGCTAACCCTAAAGTCTGAAAAGCTGAAAATCAATAACTGACATCAAAGACTTCGGCCCTTGAAAGATGAGGACTCACCACTATCAAATGCTGGGAATCGCTGGGAGAAACTAGTTGCAATGCTGAGGTTGGGTCCTGATCCTATATCATAAACTGATATAGCATAGAAATTATGCATCAGTACATGGAATGTACTGAGTATGCGAGATATCAAGTATAACAAATAATGTTGGTAGTTTCATAAGCTAGACTAATACGATATACAACAATAAGGCTCAAATCATAAATATTAAGGAGTTTATAATTAAACAAAATACTATAAGAACTGATAAATATGAAAATGTACTGCTTGAGCATATCTAAAATCTATAAGACTGGATTGTACTATACTGTGGGAGTGTCTGCTAACCGACATATAAACATGTAAGCTAGACGTGGAGTTCGATGTTTACTCTATATCGGTAGGACCCACCGTACCTTGCTAGGGTATAGTGACTGGACTATGTGATCACTTATTGTAAAACTCATTCGGGTCAAATTCTATGGTGGCACATAGTTCTAGGAGCCTATGTGCGCTAAACCCTGGTCCACTCAGTGCTAAGTACTACTCTCAACTGAGGACGCATAAAAAATTATAAGTGTATGCAACTATACTACACTGATAGCTCGAAATCAATGTCCTAAGACAAAGTTAGGACTACTTATCTGGAAGTGCCATGAGAGTCTAAAAGACCTGATAGTGAGGGTACTGAAATACTGGTAGTACTGATATAACAGAGTATACTAAAATTTTACTAGAACTGTAAAGCATAGGACATATATCATGCATATTTATGAAAGATGACGTTGTTTAAAGACATTACTAAATCACAAAGTGAAGTATCACGGTCGTGTAAAAATGAAGAGTCTTGAGAGATATTTTACAAGTTGAAATCAACATCACAATTACAGCATAGTATTGGTCCTAGAAACTCTAAAATATTTAAGAAGTATGAAAATTCAACATCTAGAAGAAAACCCTAAGCCATGATTTCAAGAAAACATGAAGGAGAGCTAGGGTTCACTAGTTATTTTGGGGCACAAGGGTAAAAGGAATACCCCTGCTAAATCCCCACATACCTGTAGAAGGATTCCCTGAGAAAGCACTTGAAATCTTAAGATGAAACAGAAGCCCTAGCTCTTGCCCTGAGAAGCCTGTCTTAGTTCTTACGATGAAAGTCTGAGAAATTAGGAAAAAAATAAGGAAAGAGGGTCGACCACTCCCCAAAATCCCCTCCAACTAATCCTAATATGATGTAGTTTAGGAACTAAAACAGTGGAAATTTACAAAATACCCTGGAGAAAAGTTTGAAAAATTGCCCCTCTGGATCCAACGGGTCACACAATGAGTCATTGGTTGTGACCACGACTCATTGGGACTAGTCGTTGGTCATGGGTTTTATATTACACTTACTGTCTTCAACCAACGGCTGGAAGGGATGACATGTTAGAGGATCTGACGAGTCGTTGAGTCCAGTCATTATTACTGAGACCATATCAAAAAAATCTTTGAAGTTCATCAAACGAGTGGTCACCACGGCTCGTTGCTAGATGTGACGGGTCGTTACATGGCTCACTAAATAAGGGGTAAACTTTACTAGGTTTCTAGACTTCAACTAATGGACGGATAGAATGACCCTTTAGATGACAATGAGTCATTCTTTCTACCCGTTGTCATTAGAGGGATTTTAACACTTCCTTGATTTCATTAACTGCTTGATACTGACAAGTCGTTACGTCATCCAATGACTCGTCACAAAGCTCGTTGGTCTCGGGGAAGATTTTGACAACATTCTGGACTTGCCAGAATGGGCAACACAACAACTCATTACCATAAATGACGAGTTGTTGCATCGCTTGTTGAATCTGAGGAAGGAATCGGCCGGATGACTAACGACCGTCTTAACGGGTCATTGTCTCTGACAATAACTTGTCTAACAAGTCATTTTGTGGGAATTTTCTTAGTTTCTTTCTAGTTTTCATTCCAAGCCTAGGTTCTAACCTCAGAAACCTTTGGGGTGTTACAATATCTCCTCCTTGGGAATATTCATCCTCGAATGAAGACTAAGAAAGCTGAAAGAATAGGGAAAAAGTTGTAATCCCAAACTGAAAACTATAAACTGAATACTGAAGGAATGACTGACTCCAAACTAAGATAGATATACTAACTGAATTCATGCAACAAGGGTGCACACTAATACATGAATAAAGCTTATGAGTATGGTGTTGAATAGAGACTGAGGAGGAATTTAGTACCTGATGCTAAAAATGAGCTGGAAGGGAAAAAGTGAAGGAATCTAGCCATCATATCTTCTTCGGCTTCCCATGTAACTCCCTCAATTAGCTAGTTCATCCATAAAATTTTTACTGAAGTGACCTCCTTATTCCTCAACTTACGACCTGACGGTCCAGAATTTGAACTGGAACCTCTTTGTAAGATAGACTATCCTTTACTACAGCACTCTCCAAGGGAACAATTAAGGTCCGATCACTGATGCATTTCTTCAACAAAGACACATGAAAGACTGGATGCACCGATGCTAATTCGATAGGTGATTCCAACTCATAGGACACATTGCTAAGGCGTCTCAAGATTCTATAAGGGCCAACATACCCAGGACTGAGCTTTCCTTTTTTCCCAAACCTCATTACCCCTTTTATAGGTGAAATTTTTAGATATACCCAATCATCCATGGCAAATTCCATCTCCCTTCTCTTTACATTACCATACAATATTTGTCAGACTTTAGCTATTTTCAGCCATTCCCTAATAAGCTAAACCTTATGCATGGTCTCATGTACTGAATCAGGTCTTATTAAGGTAGCTTCACCAACCTCAAACCTCCCTATAGGGGACCTATACCTCCTACCATATAATAACTCAAACTGGGCCATCTGAATACTAGAGTGTTAGCTATTGTTGTATACAAACTCGATGGGAGGTAGTTGATCATCCCAACTTCCCCTAAAATCGATCACGCAAGCCCTTAACATGTCCTTTAGAGTTTGAATAGTCTACTCAACTTGGCCATCTATCTGCGGGTGAAAAGTTATGTTGAGTTTGACTTGAGTACCAGGTCCCTTCTGCAATGACTTCCAGAAGTGCAAGGTGAACTGAGTACCCCTATCTAAAATAATGGACAAGGGAACTCCGTGTAGTCTGACTAACTTCCGGATGTATAGTCTAGCATAACCCTCTGCAGAATCTGTGGTCTTAACTACTAGGAAATGTGCTGACTTAGTCATCTGGTCTCAAAATATGCAAATTGAGTCATGTTATCGGCGGCACGAGGTAGAGCTATAATAAAATCCATATTTTCTTCTTCCCATTTCTATGTAGGAATGATAATATCCTAAGTCATACCCCTAGGTCTCTGATGTTCAACCTTGGCCTGCTGGAAATTTGGACTCCTATCCATAAATTCTACAATGTCCTTCTTCATACCATCCCACCAGTAGACTTCTCATAGATCACAGTGCATCCTGGTGGCACCTGGGTGGATAGAGTACCTGGTTCTGTGAGCTTTTGTTAGTATTCCGCTGCCTCAAATCATCTACATTAGGAACACACAATCCGCCATGGTAATAGAGCACACCATCTCCCCTTTAGAGAATGCTTCCACCTCTTTCTTTAGGACTGCTTCCTTCAACTTGAGTAGGATTGGGTATTCTTCTTGCATTGACTTAAGCTCTACCACAAGAGAGGATTCTGACCCACTCTGGACTACAACTCCACCATTTGCTGAATCAACCAACTAGACCCCTAACCGAGCTAGTCTATGAATATCCTTTGTCAGCTCCTTTTTATCCTCCTCAATGTGAGCAACACTCCCCATAGACATCCTGCTGAGGGCATCAGCCACTACATTGGCCTTACCCAAGTTATACAACACACTCATATCATAATCTATTAATAATTCTAGTCATCTACTCTAACAAAGGTTTAAATCTATCTGACTGAATACATACAACAGGCTTTTGTGGTCAGTGAACACATCTACATGAACACCATAAAGGTAGTGCCTCCAAATCTTCAAGGAAAATACTATTTTTATCGGCTCAAGATCGTGAGTCAGATAGTTCTTTTCATGAACTTTGAACTGTCAGGAGGAATATGCTATCACCGTGTCATATTGCATAAGAACACAACCAAGGCCATTTCTGGAGGAATCACAATAGATCACAAACCCATCTAGGCCCTCTGGCAGAGTCAAAACTGGGGTTGTAGTGAGTCGAGTCTTCAAATTTTGGAAACTCTTCTCACATGCATCAGACCACTGGAACTTCACCGTTTTTTAAGTTAGTCTGGTCAAAGGAGAGGGAATGGAGGAGAATCCTTCTACAAACTGTCTATAATAACTAGCTATGCCTAAGAACTCCTGATGTTTGACGGAGATGTGGGTCTTGAACAGTACTTGATTGTCTCTATCTTTTGAGGATCTACCTAAATACCCCTCACTAGAAACAACATGACCGAGGAACGTCACTGATTTTAGCCAAAATTTATTCTTGCTAAATTTAGCAAAAAATTGGTGGTCCCTGAGAGTCTGCAAAACTATCCTCGGGTGGTCTACATGTTCCTTCTCCGTTCTGGAGTAGACCAGAATATCGTCTATGAAGACAATAACAAACATGTCCACATACGGCTTGAATACCCTACTCATTAGATCCATAAATGTTGCAGGAGCATTTGATAGTCTAAAAGACATAACTACAAATCGTAGTGACCATACAGAGTTTTGAAGGCTATCTTCGGGAAGTCACATTCTTTGACCTTAGGCTGATGGTATCCTGATCTGAGATCTACCTTGGAAAAACACAAGCTCCCTGGAGTTGATCGAACAAGCCGTCAATCCTGGGTAAAGGATACCTGTTCTTGACTGTGACCTCATTCAGCTAACTATAGTCGATTCACATTTTGAGTTTTCTGTCTTTCTATTACATGAATAGGATTGGGGCACCCCATGTAGATATGTTGAGTCTGATGAAACCCTTATCTAAAAGGTCTTTCAACTATTCTTTTAATTCTTTAAGCTCAGCTAGAGCCATTCTGTAAGGAGGAATTGAGATAGGCTGGGTATTTGCTAGAAGGTCTATGCCAAAGTCTATTTCCCACTCGGCAGGGACTCTGGGATGATCTTCAGGAAATACATCGGGGAACTCATTTATGACTAGAACTAACTGATGAGTCGGGGTTTCGAAACTAAAATGCTTGACCCTAACCAAGTGATAAATATACCCTTTTGAGATCAATGTCCTAGCCTTAACGTATGAGATAAACTAACCCTTAGGTGCTGAAGTACTACCCTTCCAATCTAGGACTAGTTCATAAGGAAATTAGAACCTAACGACTCTAGTTCAGCAGTCAACTGTGGCATAGAAAAAGTGTAACCAGGCCATGCCCAGAATAAGGTCAAAATCAACCATATCTATCTCTACTAGATCTACTAAAGTAACTTTACATAACACAGTGATCTGACAATTCCTGTACACCCAACAGGCTCTAACTGACTAACCAATAAGAATAGAGACTGAGAATGATTCCGAGAGAATTTCTAAACTAATATCAAATTGGACAGTAATGTAAGGAGTCATGAAAGGAATGTGGCTCGTGGATATAGAAAAGCATAAATATCTATCTGAAAGAGACGTAACATACTAGAGACTATGTCAGGTGAGTTCTCCTAGTCCTGATGGGAGGATAGGGCATAGAAGCGGTTCTAGCGCTGACCACCACCTATACTTGAGGTAGTATCCTGCTGAGTTGAGCGACCTGGCAGAGCTTCTAATGTAGTGGACTGGGCTTTCCCCTCATCCTGCTGATGGGCAATCCATCAGCTTGTGACCTAGCTGACCATAACCAAAACAACTCTCCTTGCCCAGATGGCACTCACCTGAATGGTTCTTGCCATACTTAGGACATACTGGAAAAGTATGGCTGCTTGAGACAAGGCTCTGAGACTGGGAGCCTGATGTTCCAGCCCTTCAATCTTTACGGGGCCTAGAGAAGGAGCACTGGCTAAAGAGGGTGCTAGAGGTCTCTATTGCTGCTGTGGGCGACTGCCACTACCCGATCTCTACTATGAATACTAGAACTGACCTGTCCATGCCCGTTTACTCTCCTTCTCTATATCATTCATTTTCTCCATCTCTATCTGCTGTGCATGGATAATAAGCATGGAGATGTCCATCTCTTTAATAACCATGGAAGTTCTACACTCCTTAACCACCATGTTTGAGATCCCATTCACGAATTTGAGTATGCGAGCCCTCGGCTCAGCAACCATTTCTGGAGCATACTTTGACAGTTGAGTGAACTTCAAGGCATACTCATGCACGGTCATGTCGTTATATTTCAAATTCACAAACTCAGTGGCCTTAGCTTCCTTTAACTCCCAAAGAAAGAACTTTTTTAGGAACATAGTCACGAATTCATCCCACTTCACCAGGCCTACACCAACTCGTTTCCCATCTTTCCACTGTCGATACCATATCTGGGCTCCATTCCTTTCATCTGATAGGCAGAAAACTCTACATTTTCGATAGAGGTATCACCCATGATTTAGGTGATCTTCTGAACCTCATCGATGAAGTTTGGTAGGTCCTCATCTACCTTAGATCTATGAAATTCTATAGGATTTATCCAAATAAAGTCCCGGACTCTTGCAGCAGTAGTAGGTCCATTTGCATTTGTTGGTACAACAACCTACTGGTTGACCTCATTGGTCATTTCTTGGGCTAGCATCTGAATAGCAGACTGGAATTCGGCAGATGTCACCTAATCATCCTGAAGGGCTAGTGGAGCTGGTGGGTGATCTTGGGCAAATTTATATGCCCAAGTGATACTGAAAAGTACCATTTTGGCCTTGTTTATCTATCAATGTGTATACATTCTCATGTAATTGGTAATAAAATGTGAATTTATACTAACCAACATGATTAGCATTATTTTGCAGGTAAAATGTAATTTCGGGAAGCTAAAATGCATGTTGGAGGATATCAGGGTTGGACTTGGATGCGAGCAAGGGACAAGACATTGGACAGCATGAAATAAAGGGGCTCCGCGATGGAGCCGTGTCACGCTGCCATCGCGGAGGCCTTCTGCCTGGATGGGAATTTTCAGCCCAAATCCAGTGTGGGTTCCCGATAGGTCCGTGGCACGGTGGCTTGGCTCCGCGTTGCACGTCGTGCCACGTTGGGTTTTATTTCCTGGACCCCCAGTTCCAGTGAAGGTCCGTGTCCGTAGCGTGTCACGGAGGCAGTGCTCCGCGATGCACTCTGTGACACGTTGCTCATTATTCCGGGAAGAATTCCCACCAGTATAAATAGAACACTTAGGTTCATTTTTCAATATTCTGACTTGGTGGAGCAAGAACGTGGGTTACAGGCAGTTGAGGGGACGAAAATATCAGGGTTTTTCTCTCTTTCCTTCTTCTTTAATTCAATTGCTTGTATGTTTAACACTCATTTAACGATGTTTAATCCACAAATGAGTGGCTAAATCCTCTTCTTGCTGAGGTTATGAACAATTGTAGTGAAATGGATTGTTGATCATAGTGGTTTTTCATCTTTTCTTCCATGTTGTTCTATTAATTCTTGTTCTTACTGCATTAATGTGTGACCTACTTTAATGTATGTCTAAAAAGTCCGGTTTCACTCGAGAGAGCAAGAAATTGGAAAGTTGTGAATTAATAGGATATGATCTTTTCTTGGTTTGGGAAAATTGGGAATTGATTTACTTTCAGGATAGAGATATACCTGAAAGTCGTATTAGTCAATTTAGGAAACGGGTTTGTATGGCTAGAACATGAATTGCATTTAATCACAGAAATGTAGGTGGATGGTTCATGATTCTTAAGTGAGGTTAAATATGAGAGTTTTAATCTCATGGCAAATGTTCTTGGCTAGCAACTGGAGGAAAAGACTAACCAAATTATGTTGATAATTAATTTCATTACATGTTCGTTTAACCTCAGCATGCTCTCATTCATAGTTCAGACTCAAAGTAATAGTTATTTTAGATTTAGTATAAAAATTATAAAACTAAATATCTAACTTTTGGTTACACTGTTGTCTGCATTTTTAGAATCGAACTATAGTACACTTGAGCAGATTGCACTTCATCCCAGTCCCTGTGGGATCGATACTTGGCTTACTTAAGGCACTTTACTACTTGTTCGACCACGTGCACTTGTGTGTAGTTATATACCCATATAACGCAGACCCGAACAAGTTTTTGGAGCCGTTGCCGGGGACTTGGCAATTGGTGAATTTGTTTTAAGTGTTAATTTACTATATTTTTATTTTCTTAGTGTTGACAACTTGGTCTTAGCCTGTATTTTGCAGACTTAATTTCTGTTGAATGCTAGCAAGAGACAAGGAGCTGGTGGAATCGTATATAGAGCCAAAAAGAATATTTCACAGTAAGCGGAGAGAAGCTCTACAAAGAAAGCTGCAGTTGCTCAGACAAACGATCATGGAGCAACAATAGAATCCACTGGTAGTCCGGGCAGTGTTAGTGCCCGAAGAAGTAGCAGCTCGGCCGGTTCGCGAGGTGGCAATCCCACATGCTAATAATGTCACATCTATCATCCGCAAACCTGAGCCAGGAGGGAGGTTTGAACTTAAGCAGAATGTGGTGCAATTGCTGCACACTAGCGGGCAGTTTACCGGTCTCCCTCATGAAGATCCACAACAACATCTCCAAAATTTTTAGGAGATAAGTGACACTTATATCCCCGCTGGAGTGTCATCAGATTATGTCCGGCTTACATTGTTCCCATTTTCCTTATTGGGAGAAGCCAAGAGGTGGTTGAAAGCTGAGCCACCAAATTCTATTTCTACGTGGGATGATCTTGCAAGGAAATTCTTGATACGGTTTTTTCCCTCCGGTAAAATAGCAAGACTTAGAAGTCAAATTCTAAGTTTCAAACAGAGAGAGGGAGAGAATTTATATCAGGCCTGGGAGAGATTCAAGTCCATGTTGCAGGATTGTCCTCATCATCATCAATCCAATGATGTGCTGGTGCACACTTTTATAGAGGGTTTTGGAACCCCACAAAAAAATATTGCTAGACTCAGCAGCTGGAGGACAAGCGCTGGAGAAAACTTATGAGGAGCTGTATACCTTGTTGAACCGTATTTCGCAGGGCAATCTGGAATGGAATGCTGATTCGTCAAGAGGCGGGATAAGGAAAGCAGCAGGAGTGCTAGAAGTGGATGGGTTTACAGCTATTGCTGCACAGATAGCTGCATTGCAAAATCAACTTAACACCCACTTCAGCAACATGACAATGAACCAGCCTCAAGCCCCAGTTAATGCAGTGCAACAAATGTGGTGTGGAGTGTGTGGAAGCAGTGAGCACTCAGCTGAGTGTTGTGGATCCAATCCTGACTCGGTAAACTTTGTGGGTAATGTGCAAAGAACCACCAACAGTATGGTAATAGCTACAATTCCAATTGGAGGAATCACCCTAATTTCTCATGGGGTAGCAACAACCATCAGGGGCAAAGTTCGGGTCAGGGTGTGCAAAGGAACCAAGGAGGGCAGCAGAATTATCAAGCACAATTCAGAAACAACAATGCACCTCCTCCACCACCATCACCCAGCATTGAGGAGATGTTCAAGACCATGATAGCTAACCAAGTGCAATTGCAGGCTGACTATGTGAAATTGGCAGCCGAAGTGAAAAACAACCAGTTAGCTACCAAGGCACTTGAATATCAATTTGGGCAATTTACTGGAGCCCAAAACACAAGGCCTAGAGGAGGACTTCCGAGCGACACAGATCCCAATCCCAAGCAGGTGAATGCAGTGACCACAAGGAGTGGTTTGCAGCTGAAAGAGGTGGAACCAGAAAGACCATCTCAACAATCGGGAGCAGCAGAAGTTGAGAGGGAGCAAAGTACTAAAAGGGGGAAGATTAAGGAAGCTAAATCAGAAAGACCACCACCCCCATTCCATCAACGATTAAAGAAACACAAGGAGGAGGCGTGTTTCAAGAAATTCATTGAGGTGCTGAAACAGGTACATATTAACTTACCTCTTGTTGTTGTTTTGCAGGGAGTGCCAAAATATGCTAAGTATATAAAGGACATCGTGGCAAACAAAAGTCGGTTGACTGAGTATGCTACGGCGGCTCTAACGGAGGAGTGCACTTCCCGGATTCAAAATAGACTGCCCACAAAGCTCAAAGACCCTTGGAGCTTTACTATCCAAATTACTATTGGGCAGAGCATCCGAGCTCGTGGATTGTGTGATTTGGGAGCGAGCATAAATTTGATGCCGTCATCGGTATTCAGAAAGTTGGATCTAGGGAGTCGTAGACCCACAACAGTAATCTTGCAATTGGTGGATCGATCCCTAGCCAGACCTGATGGCATTGTGGAGGACGTTCTGGTGCAAGTTGGCTCCCTAATTTTCCCAGTAGATTTTGTCGTGCTGGATTTTGAACCAGACGCGGAAGTCCCATTTATTTTGGGACGTCCTTTCTTGGCGACCGGGAAAGCACTAATTGACGTGGCTGCGGGGCAGCTAACAATGCGAGCATGCGACAAGGTGGAGGTGTTCGATATGTACAAGGCACCCAAGCTCCCGATGGTGCACGAAGAACTCTCGGTGATCAATGTGATTGATCAAGGTGATGATGAGCAGATTAAGGATTCACGAGAGTTAATGGGAAAACCACCGGATCGGTGTAAGCACTACTGGGGGGAGGACGGTGATCGAGAGAAATCGTCCATCACCCTAGAGGACAACTGAGCTTAACGACGTCGAGCCGCGACGGTAAACCAGGCGCTGCACGGGATGCAACCCGTGAAAAATTTTTCTTTCTTTTTGTAAAGTGTAAATAGATTTTTCTTTTTCTTTTTCTTGATTTACTACAAAATTTTTCGTTTTAGTTTTTGTTTTATTTTTATTTAGAGTGAAACCTATAATTCTAACCAATTTTATATAGTGAGATGAATTTCAGGTCAAACGGAGGAAAATATGCACGAAATCCCGAAGGAAAATTCGAGGTATGAAAATTAACAAAAAGTGGCAAAACAGTGAGCTGGGGCGATAGCTCCGTGTCATGAAGGTGGACCTCCGCGTTACCCTCCGTGACACGTTGAGGTATAATCCGGATTTTTTTAAAATTTTTAGAACAGGCTCGCGATGGCTCCGTGTCACGGAGGCAGTGCACCGCGATGCACTCCGTGACACGTTGCCGTGTATATCGCGACGGGTCACACCGGTCGCCGGGTGACCCGCGCGATTTTCCTACTTTTTAACCCCGAAAACCCCTCCCTTTCCCTTATTTTTCAATCACTCCGCGACCAAAACCCCCCAAAACCCATCCCCCTTCAACGTGACACGGAGTAGGCTAAGAAAACCATCAAGTTTGCGTAAATTCGTCAACTTCAAGGTATGTTCTTCGATTCCACCTCAATTCTTGTTGAATTTCTTCGATATTGAGCATGTGAGGTGAGCTAAATTGCCCTAAGTAGAAATTAATCATGAATTCAATTGAATTGTTGTTGATGAATGTTTGGAATGTCGTTATGATTGCTTGAACTCGTCAATTGCATAAATTAATCGAAATTTCTTGATAATATCATTTCTAGGGCTTGTTTTTGAATTTGAAGTTGAAAATGTAGTGAACTTGTGAATTTCATGCCGGGATGTACATGTTGAATGAGATGAGTCGATGTACTAATTGTTAGGATGTTAATACAACGACGAATTCTCAGGTTAGAGGAATATTGAAATTTTCAAGAATTTGGTTGGTTGTATAGGTTCGTGTAGATAAATTTTTGTTGTTGTTTTCGTTTCTTTGTTTTTCCTTGCTAAGTGCGATGGGTTAAAATATTAGCCATGGTAATGATTGTAATTAGCTGTACGAAGTCTGAGTAGTACACAGAATATATACCGTCGAATTTTTCATATGCACTAAGCATGATTGTATAGTTGGTTATTTTGTGTAAATAAAGATAATCTTGCCGGTATGTTGTAACTGTAACTAAGGACTAAGTGTGGGGTAACCTAGCTTAACCCGACCTTAGTCGAAGTTAATATCCGTTAGCTTAACATTGATCTTGTCTACTTGGGTTGACAGGTAAAATGGCAAGCAGGCAAGAGAAAGGGAAAGGCGCATCAACTTCGGGCGTCGGAAGGAAGCGAATCAGACTGGGCACAGCTGTCCCAGCAGCACCAACAGTTCCACGTGGCCAACGCCGCCAATACGGAACAAGATGGGTGACCGATGAGGGGAAGAAGTGGTACGCAAAGCACAAAGAAAACAAATACTTCCTCGAGGAGCACATAGCACGGGAACCATCGGCACAGGAGTTCCCTAGGATGGTCCATCGGATCGAGGCAGCTGGGCTCAACTTCATCTTTGAAGAGCCCAAGGAATGTAACCTGCACTTGGTTTGGGAATTCTATGCCAACTGGAACCCGACGATCATAAGTCACACCATCAAAATCAGAGGGCAAATAGTCACCTTGGAGCCCCACCACCTCAATGCCATCATAGGAGCGCGGGACACAAACGCCCACGTGCTTCGACAGCTGAACATTACCCCACCGTATGCAGACATCAGACGCACCTTGTATGGGACCCGATCGACAGCTAGATGGAGCAGACACAAAGAGAGGGGCTACCACCAGACTTTTCCCTATTCACAAATGAATAGGGAAGCCAGAATATGGCTGAAGATTGTCTGTTCCTGCCTCTTCCCAGGGGTACATATGACAGATGTAACTCGGGATCGTGTATGCCTGGTGTACGCCCTGATGAAAGGGCTGGAGATCAATGTGGGGGCGGTGATTATCTCCGCCATGAAGAGAGCCCGGTTGCATCAAGGGCACAGGTATGGCTTTGGTGGACTACTCACCACCTTCCTTAGGGGCCTAGATGTCGAGGAGGAGGCCCTTGACTATATCCCGCAGATGGAGCGGTGGGCCTTAGATGTTACTAAAACTAAGGCACCCGACACCACTCACGGGCCAGTGCTTACACTTGGCGAGCGACATGCTCGTGATGATCAGTATATGGCTCGCATGTATGGGATGCAAATGCTCCAGCTGAGGATAGGCGGGAGGCCGGTGACAGAGGAGGAGCTATGGCAGCTCGAGCTAGACTACCCCTTCGACGAGAACGCCAGGGCTCTATACCGAGTGGGGCCAGCATTTGTAGAGCCCACGGATGATGATGTCTCCACAGACGAAGAGACACGTCGGGAGGACTCCGATGTGGAGTCTGATGATGACGACGGGGGCGATTCAGACATGGGAGATGAAGCAGCAGCACCCGACGAAGAAGTGGAGTACTTTGATTGATCAGGGAGTTCCACCACCCTATTTTTGTGCTATTTTAATTTTTGTGAACACTGGGGACAGTGTTCGGGCTAAGTGTGGGGTGGGAGTAGTTAGGTGTTGTGATGTGCTGTTATGTATGTATGCTCTAATCTGTTGTCGTGCATGTGAAATTTTGTTGTTCCCTGTGATTTGTGAATTGTTAAGTTGTTGTTATGTATTATAAATTTATGTTAAATTGTTGTGTGTTGCTGAATGTTGCTAGCTGATTTTGTACATATTTTTATTATCGAAATGATCGATATTTTTAAAATTTAAAATATTTTGTACATATTTTTTCTATCGAAATGATCGATATTTTCGACATTTTTTTTACTTCTTGGGTTTCTCGGCGTTTGTTTTCGGTTCTTTTACCGAGAATGGTCCCATTAAACCGAATTCATAGTAGTGACCGTTCCCTATGATGGATGGATGACGACCGTCTTAAGGGAAATGTAGTCGTTAGGAGTAGTTTTCTTCATTTATTTTTCAGTTTTTTTCTTTGGTGGGTTGCATCCCAAAACCTGTAGTTACCGTATGGTTGCGAAATTCTGGTTGTGTGTTGTACATGATATTTAAAATGCAAAGGTGATTCGTATGAAAGCATGCAACTTTGTAAATATGTTGAGATACCTAGGCCATAGAGTTCGATTCAGTGTGATTGAGGCTTAATGTTTGAATTCCTGTAATTAGCTGATTGAAGAGTCTGTGAATACATCTTGAATTGAGCATGTGCAAAAAGTGTGAAGTGAGGTGTTGTTATTCCATGCTATTGTGAAGTGTCTAGAACTTGCCTGGTGTGTGTGCAAAATGAAATGAAGGAGGTGTATTGTAGGAAAGGATGTAGGCATTTCTTTGTTTTAACCGAGAGTTTTTATTTTTCCTTGTCGTACCCACCTTGATTGTATACCCTAGTCAGCCCGTTGAGCCTTTAGCCTATTGTTTTTTTTCCTTTTGTCCAAAAAGTGTAAACCGAGCTTAATCATTTCTTTTCATTAGCCGTAAAGTCGATACAAAACTCTTAAGCGCTTAAGAAGAGAATCATTTTCCCGAAGTGTCAAAGAGTGAGAATGGTGAAAAGAAAAGAAAAGCCGATTGATGGAAGAGAAGAAAAGGTTGAAGGTGCACTTGCTATAAATAAACTATAATGAAGGTGCATGAATAATCTTTGTTGTTGTGTCAAGTGTGCTTAATACGATGGTCCAAACTAAAGAAAAACATCAAGAATTGGATGAAAAAAAAAAAGAAACAATGTCCATGAGTTGATGGGATGTGTTGAAAAGGCTCTTAAGGATGCTAGTGGCTATTATTGGCTAACCCAATATTTACTAGTTCCGTAGCTTCCATTACAACCAGTTAAAGTCCTACGTGATCTTACATCGCACTTCTTTATATTAGTGGAGTAATACACTAAGGGCAAGCCTATGGATCATGACATGATGCATGTGAATTCTTTTGGGAGAGAGAGCGAAATTGTGTTTATATGCCCCTGCTTAAAATTTTGTGAGTCATATGAGCAAAAAGGGGAAGAATCTCTTGTGTTGTGAGGGCACATGCTTGATGAGAGATTAATTTTCGTGTCGGATATCTTGATCAGCTGATTTGCATGAGTTTGCCAATATCGAGAGTCGATTCTTGAAGTCTAGGAGGTCTTGATGTATTGAAGGTCATTGCATTGATAGGACCATGCATGTTTTCTTAATGATTTGCTGTATTGAATAATCGGTATGACCGTAGCCTAAATTATCGAACCAAAGTAGCGAGGTTGGGACGTAAATTGCATGAAGTGTAGAATTGTTGTTCGAGGACGAACAAGGATTTAAGTGTGGGGTAAGTGATCTTGGGCAAATTTATATGCCCAAGTGATACTCAAAAGTACCATTTTAGCCTTGTTTATCTATCAATGTGTACACATTCTCATGTAATTGGTAATAAAATATGAATTTATACTAACCAACATGATTAGCATTGTTTTGCAGGTAAAATGTAATTTCGGGAAGCTAAAATGCATGTTGGAGGATATCAGGGTTGGACTTGGATGCGAGCAAGGGACAAGACATTGGACAACATGAAATAAAGGGGCTTCGCGATGGAGCCGTGTCACGCTGCCATCGCTGAGGCCTTCTGCCTGGATGGGAATTTTCAGCCCAAATCCAGTGTGGGTTCGCGATAGGTCCGTGGCACGGTGGCTTGGCTCCACGTTGCACGCCGTGCCACGTTGGGTTTTATTTCCTGGACCCCCAGTTCCAGTGAAGGTCTGCGTCCATAGCGTGTCATAGAGGCAGTGCTCCGCGATGCACTCTGTGACACGTTGCTCGTTATTTCGGGAAAAATTCCCACCAGTATAAATAGAACACTTAGGTTCATTTTTCAATATTCTGACTTGGTGGAGCAAGAACGTGGGTTACAGGCAGTTGAGGGGATGAAAATATCAGGGTTTTTCTCTCTTTCCTTCTTCTTTAATTCAATTGTTTGTATGTTTAACACTCATTTAACGATGTTTAATCCATAAATGAGTGGCTAAATCCTCTTCTTGCTGAGGTTATGAACAATTGTAGTGAAATGGATTGTTGATCATAGTGGTTTTTCATCTTTTCTTCCATGTTGTTCTATTAATTCTTGTTCTTACTGCATTAATGTGTGGCCTACTTCAATGTATATCTAAAAAGTCCGGTTTCACTCGAGAGAGCAAGAAATTGGAAAGTTGTGAATTAATAGGATATGATCTTTTCTTGGTTTGGGAAAATTGGGAATTGATTTACTTTCAGGATAGAAATATACCTGAAAGTCGTATTAGTCAATTTAGGAACCGGGTTTGTATGGCTAGAACATGAATTGCATTTAATCACAGAGATGTAGGTGGATGGTTCATGATTCTTAAGTGAGGTTAAATACGAGAGTTTTAATCTCTTGGCAAATATTCTTGGCTAGCAACTGGAGGAAAAGACTAACCAAATTATGTCGATAATTAATTTCATTACATGTTTGTTTAACCTCAGCATGCTCTCATTCATAGTTCAGACTCAAAGTAGATAGTTCTTTTAGATTTAGTATAAAAATTATAAAACTAAATATCTAACTTTTGGTTACACTGTTGTCTGCATTTTTAGAATCGAAATATAGTACACTTGAGCAGATTGCACTTCATCCCAGTCCCTGTGGGATCGATACTTGTCTTACTTAAGCCACTTTACTACTTGTTCGACCACGTGCACTTGCGTGTAGTTATATACCCATATAACGCAGACCCGAACAGTGGGCCTTGCTAGTTAGCATTACCAACCCTCCTTCCTTTTCCTCTTCTAGGAGGCATTATCAACTTAAAATGGTAGAGCATGACTTAAAAGGACATTTTAGAGATTAATACTCTGTGCACGATAGGAATCATGAAAAAAGGGAATTTTTCTAAAAACACCGCATAGCCTCCCCCTCATAATTGTGGCGTGCTTCATACCCATGAAAAGGACTCTACTTGATACAACTTTCAAACATCGTAGGATACTCTAAACCTGGCTCTGATACCAAATTTCTCACGACCTCAGTCTAACTGTGCTCTGGCGCACGCGGTGGTGCAAGTAATATAGTGATTCTTAAGAGCCGGATGTCGGACCCACGGGGACTATATTTTAAGTGAAATATCAAGTTCAAGTATTAAATCAAATTTCAAAAGTTCTACTTTTCAAGATTTTTTTGTTGAGATTAAATCTAAGTGTGATCACAATTAATGGGAAATATAGTAATAAAAAGCATCTAGAGTTAAGGCGAAACAATCACGTAAATTTAAAATTTGTAGTGGTTCTAGTATGCGTCTTCATTTGTAATCTCACAAAATTAATGCAATGTTCATGGTATTTCGAGCCTCTAAATATAGTTGAATTAGCCTCACAACTACATCGTTGAGCAGGGAAGTAACAACCTAATTCATAAGGAATTATCTATGTGGAGTGGTTTATGGGGTCAATGCCCTTAGTTATGGACTTTCGAACCTCTAACCATTTAACCTAACTTGGAATCACAACTATATTAAAGAGCAGTGGTGTGACAATTCCAAACTAGGTGTCTAGCTATCTTCCCGGTTTAGAACCAAGCGAGGCGAACTAGGTATATTGCTATCCTAACAGTGAATCAACCCTAAAGGATTGAACTCACATCTTGCATTCCTAGTTATATCCTAGGTTTTTCTCTTTTGAGTTTTCCTATGATTAGCAAGTGCATTTCAATGGTGATCAAGCATTAAAATGAATAAAAACAAGAATGCAAGAACTAACAACAATGAAAACTTGAACCAAATGGAATTTAAGCAAACACAATCATGTCATGTTGCCTCAACCCTTAAAAGAAGGGTTTTAGCCACTCAGCTAGTACAAGAATTAAAAATTGTGTTTAAATTCATGTATTACAAGAGTGTAGAAAGAAGGGAATAAAAGAACCCTAAGATAAAGAAATTCCTCCTTCGCTCTTGCCCTTACTCCTCTGTGTTTTTCCAAATTAATACGTGATATCCAATTAAACTTCTAATTGTTCCTTTTATAATTGTTGAAATTTGACCTGTGGTGAACTGCCTCTGTGTCACGCTGGTTATCGCATATATTTGCCTTCATGAAATGCTGGATATCGTAGAGATTTTCCTCCGCGACACACTGCCAAGCACTGCCGCACTGCTTCGAGCTAGTGATATTTTCCTTAGCGTGGCAAGCTGGCCAACACGCCAAAGTGCGTCCGTGACACACTACCAATGCGGATGCTCACTATTTTGTAGTTCTTTAACATTGCAACTTGCTTCCTTGCTTCGTGACATGGCTCTAAACGCCCCACTTCTTCTCTGTGGCAGGTTGATGACCCCAACTTCTACTTGTATCTTGCATTCAAACCTGCAATAAAGGCTAATCATATATATTAGTTCGTGAACACCATTTCAATCAAAATACATAAGATCATAATTAAAATAAGGTGCAAACATGACTAAATATTGGGTATAAAATATCACTTTGGCATGTACATGTGGGTAAGATCAGAGTCTACACCCTGGACACGACATGGTGCTTAGAACCAAAACTGACCCCAAGCTAACCCATGGCATGGCATAACATTGCTATGATCTGAGTTTCTAAATAAACTGTGCGGAAGCATAACTGAAGTGTAAAAGCATTCTTCACATAAATAAATAATGTACGAGAGATACTAAAATTAATACTACGTTGTCTAAAAGCCATTACTAAATGATGAGTTGTTGGGATAAGCCCCCAGCCAACTCTAAAGTATGAAAAGCTGGAAGACATCAAAGACTCCGTCCCTCGAAAAATGAGCACTCACCACTATCAAATGCTAGAAATCGCCTAGAGAAACCAGTTGTGATGTTGAGGCTAGGCACCTGAGCCTATATCATAAAATGATATAACATAGGAAGTATGTGTTAGTACTTAGGATGTACTAAGTATGCGAGATATCAAGTATAACATATAGTGTTGGTAGTTGACAAGCTAGACTAATATGATACACAATAATAAGGCTCAAATCATAAAAACTAAGGAGTCTATAATCAGATAAAATACTTTAAGAACTAATAAATCTAAAAATATACTGCTTGAACATATCTGACATCTATAAGACTGGACTAGACTGAACTGTACTATACTTAGGAGTTTCTGTTAACCGACATATAACCACGTGAGCTAGACGGGGAGTTCAATGTTTACTCCCCATCGATAGGGCCCACCATACCTTGCTAGGGTACAGTGACTGGGCTCTCTAAACACTGACTATGAAACCTATTTAGGTCAAATCCTATGGTGGCACGTAGTTTTGGGAGCCTAGATGCGCTGAACCCTTGGTCCACTCGGTGGTAGTACTACTCCCAACTAAGGACACATAAACAATTATAGGTATATGCAGTGGCACTAATAGCTCGAAACTAATATCCTCAGACTATGTCAGGACTACTTATTTGGAAGTGCCCTGATAGTCTAAAGGACCTGATACTGAGGGTACTAAAATACTGGTAGTATGAATATTATTGGGTATACTAAAATGTTATTAGAACAGTAAAGCATAGGACATAAATCATGGATATTTATGAAAGATCATGCTGTTCAAATACATTGCTAAATCACAAAGTGAAGTATCACAGTCATGTAAAAATCAAGAGTCTGGAGAGATATTTTACAAGTTGAAATCAACATCACAATTACAACATAGTACTAGTCCTGGAAACTCTAAAAGATTTAAGAGGTAGGGAAATCCAACATCTGGAAGAAAATCCTAAGCCATGTGTTATCAACAAAATTTTATTAGATTTAAATCCGTAAGAAATTCGGATTATATTAAAATTCAAGATGTATTAATTCAGACAAATATTGTGGATTAATATAATTGGACTATTGATTTGAGTCCAATAAATATGGATTCAATTAATGATCCAATATCATTAGGCTAGTCCATCAAATTGGGCTACAAATGATGAGCCTACTTTACTGACCCCAAGATGTCATCTTACTAGAGGACTAAATAGGTGCCATGTGTCACACCAAGTCAAATAAAAGAGCTAATGGGATCATTCCACATGTCAAAATGACACAACATGCCTAGTCAAATCAAAGGCCAATGAAAATGAGCCATGTGTATAAGTGACCTATTCTGACCAATCAAATATTGCGATGCCAACTTAAATATGATTGGTTGAAAGAAGTTCATCCTTATCGCAACTCTTCCATACTGCAACTATAAATGGGAGTCTCATAATTCAGAAAAGGGACCTAAATTCCAACAACAAGCTAGAGAGAGCTCATCGATCAAATGCTGTAGATTTCTCTACAACGTACAAGCATTGAAGCACTCCAGTATTTCTCAACAAGTTTCAGAGATCAAGACAAAGATTCAAGAACAGGCTTCAAGCTCTTGAATTTAAACACGAATCAAGATCAAGACCACCATATTCAAGATCAAGCTCAAAAGCTCTTGAATTCAAGTACAAGTCAAGATCAAATCCATCAGATTCAAGATCAAGCTCAAAGCACTTGAATTTATATTTGAAAGAAAAAGGCAGAGGAAAAATAGAGATTGTAATACTCATACTTGAAATAAATACTATCTTGATTATTATTTTCTCGGCGTGAGATTTTATTGTCTACAAATTCTAGCACGCCCAGTGGGACAATTTCTACCTCTCATCTTATCTTTTCAACCTTCAAGAATCAAGAACATCGAAATGGATTCAAAGAAGATCAACTCCAATTCAACTTCCCCCAAGGTTGTTGACTCCAAGTTCTCTGCTGAGGTGGACAGCATCGTCGGTGTTACTTTTGGAAGTTTTGGACCAGTCATGAGAAGCAAAGCAAGCATGCTAGAACAACAAGCACTCCAAGTACCATCTACATCACTCCAGTATTTGGAGCTTCATCCCCTAAAGAAGCCATATATTCTACCAACACATAAAGAAGAAGGCAATGTTACTGAAAGAATCAAGAAGACTCAGGCTTTACTTGACCTCTTTGGATCCAAGAACTCTACTAAGAAGAGAGATGATAATATTTTGAGCGGTGGGTCTTCTCCATTCTCATCACATGAGATGAGCCCATCAAAGATCATTTTATGTGATAATCCATGCTATTCTCCAACATCCCTGACAATCATGCAAGCGATGGCAAACGATGTTTCATCTATGGAGGAGCAACTAGTGAACTTGACAAAGGTAATTGAAGGCCTGACTAAGTATGTGAAAAATCAAGATGCTCGATTGAGAAGTTGATGAAAAAGGTGAACGACCTAGTGTAAGGAGAGGCTAGTCATGCACCTGGAAAGGCTCCAGAAGTTTAAGAGACTGAAGCTCCCGCAAAACATGCATCGCCCACCAAGGAAATTCCAATTTCTTTTGAAGGGATGATTCCACTAGACCAGCTGAAGGTGTTCATCGAAGGGACTATCAAGAACAAATATGAAGTTAATTCCAAGTCCTCTCTCACGTATGCAAAATCGTACACCACAAGAATTGATAGCCACAAGATGCCCACCGGTTATCAGCCTCCCAAATTTCAGCACTTTGAGGACAAAGGGAACCCGAAATAGCATATTGCACACTTTATTGAAACATATAACAATGCGGGAACCTATGGGGATTACCTTGTTAAGAGATTCGATTGGTACACAGATCTTGAGCCTAATTCTATCGAAAGTTGGGGGCAACTGGAGCAAGTGCTCCTTAATCGCTTCTACAACATAAAGCTTACTGTGAGCATGGTGGAACTCACAAATACTCTCTAGAGGAAATATGAATTCTTCATCGATTTCATCAATCATTGGAGAAATGCAAGCCTAAACTACAAAGATAGACTCAGTGAAGCTTCTGCAATAGAGATGTGTACAAGGAATGCACTAGGGTCTTCTCTATATCTTGTAGGGAATTAAACCAAGGTCTTTTGAAGAGCTAGCTACTCGTGCTCATGACATGGAATTGAGCATGTCTTCTGCTGGAAATGGAGTGATGCTTGCTTTTGACCCTCATGAAGGGAAGGACAAGCAAGAACCCAAGAGATGGAGCAAGTTTGTACCCAATAGTGACAACAAAGATCCATGAATGCTAATGTATCTCCTGTGAAGTTTACTACAAAGGTGAGCAAGAAGTAGAGTGTGTAAAAAACTTCCTCTCGAGGTAACCAAAATGGAAAATTAACCTTGAAGGAAATGCAAGAAACATAATAACCTTTCCTCGATTATGATGTCCCAAAATTTTCGATGAAGTACTTATGTTAAAACTCATTGACTTGCTAGAGATGAAGCGACTCAATGAAGCTGGAAGCTGAACAAATGATCCAAATTATTGCAAGTATCATTGGCTTGTGGGTCACCCTCTTGAGAAGTGTTTTGTGTTCAAGGACAAAATTATGCAGCTAGCTAATGAGAAGAAGATTGTGCTTGAGGATGATAAGGCAAGTTCTAATCAAGTATCTATCACCTTTGGCTCTCTTGATCCGGTCCAAATATGCAACTATGAAGAGCGTGAAGAAGAAGGACCATTAAAGAAATGTAAAACCCAAATTGATGAAGCTGATGATGAAGGTTGAATTCTGATGACGAGGCAGAGACATCGCAAAGCACGGCCCACAGAAGGAATCATCTAAACAACCAAAAAGGAGAGGATGGTGAGAAGACCAAGGAAGCAAATATCAGTTGTGCAGTTGAAGAAGCCAAAAGGAGAGGTGCAGTACCACCCGAAACCACGACATCCTGTGACTTTGGAGGAATTCCTACCGAATGGGTTCTACATAAAGATTGCTCGAAACAACACCAAGGCATCATGCTTCAATACCAATGAAGAAGTAAAGTATGAAAGTCTATCAACATTGTCTTCATCATCATCGAAAAAGCTTTCTAAGCCCTCTCTTCAAGAAGTTCATGCATGTGATACAAAAATCACATTTACAGATGACGATCTTCTACTTGGTGAAATATTGTACAATCGTCTTTTATATATGGTAGGTCACACGCTTGAGAAGAGGATAAATAGAATCTTGATAGATGATGGATCTAGAGTTAATATTCTTCCTATTCGCACCATAAAGGAACTCAGCATCTCACTTCAAGAACTTTCTGAGAGTCGCTTGATGATTCAAGAATTCAATCAAGGGGGGAAAAGGCCATATGTTCTATCAAGCTGGAGATCAACATTGAAGATTTGTGATCAAGCGCATGGATGCATGTAATCAATGCAAAGACTTCATATAATATGTTGCTTGGAAGGCCTTGGATACAAGAGAATAAAATTGTACCGTCCTCCTACTATCAATGTTTGAAGTATCTCGAAGGTGGAGCCAAGAAGAAAATGGTTGCTGATGATAAGCCATTTGCAGAAGCTGAATCACACTTCACTGATGCAAAGTTCTACTTAAAAATTACATCATGAAGGAAGTGAATGTCAACAATGTCGCAACGACTAAAATTGATGATCTGGAAACTAAAAGAGCTGATGCGACTGCCGGAGAAGCCAAAGTTGTCATTGAGGAGCCGCACTCCCTTCCAAATAAAGGGAACATTGTGCCTTTGAAAAAAAGATAACACGTGTGCTCCGTTACATGCCGAAAGTGAAGAAAGGTGAAGGTCAATCGTCTGACAGCCAAACAAGTGTACCAAAGGGGCTAACGTTTCCCCATCAGATGGATTGACGCAATTAACTTATCCTCAAACCTGCTTGGAGAGTTTATGGTTCAAAATCCTCCGTAATGTGTGGCACTCCCTACAAGACGCACAAACAAAGGTTTTGATCCAAATTCCTATAAGTTATCCACAAAGGCTGGGTATAACCCCAATGAACAATCAAAGTTAGGGAAACTCCTATCAGAAGCTTCCATTAGGGAATCACTCGAGGGTTTGGGGTATAAGCAGCCACCTCCAATTCACATCTCCACAAGAAAAGCAACTACCAATTACATGACTATCGAAGACGAGTCTGGTACGCCTGACAAAAGGCCTTCTGTCTTTGATCGATTAAGGAAATCAATTGTGAGAACTTTTGTATTTGAAAGGTTAGGCCCATTGAAGAAGAAAAACAAGTTCCAGAGAAATTATCGGATCATGATAATTCCCACTTTGTTCAAAACCCAAAAACATTTTCATAGTTTAATTCATTCTAGAATGAGGCGGCAAACAAAACTTTTTGTTTTATGTGGAGAGGTGCTGAAGGCAAAGAATCACACTGTCGTTTATACTAAGGAACGCGACGAAGATAAAGAATGTGTAGGATATTTGTATCATATCACTACACAAAGTGAGCATCATACCTCATCTTTAATAGAAGATTATGAGCTAGAGGATGTCATCGGGTGCTATCATATAATGGTCAATGATACTGATCCTCAAGAGGTGAAGGACATAGTAGACTCTCTGAAGGAAGTTAATCTTGGCACCGATGAAGATTCAAGGCGAACCTATCTAAGTGCTTCCCTCACAATTGATAAAGAAATCGCTTACATGGATATACTCAAAAAGTATAAGGATGTGTTTGCTTGGACTTATAGGGAGATTCGTGGATTGGATCCCAAAGTAGTGGTGCATCAACTTGGAGTCAAGAACGATGCTCGTCCTTTTAAGCAGGATCAAAGATGTTTTAGACCAAACTTGGTTCCATTAATTGAAAATGAAGTTAACAAACTCAGATAGCTTTGTTCACGAAGTTAAATATCCCACATGGATTTCAAGTATCATTCCATGAGAAAGAAGAATGGCCAAATTCGAGTCTGCATTGACTTTAGGGAACTCAATAACGCATGCCCTAAGGATGAGTTTTCGATCCCCATCCCAGAGTTAATGATTGATGCTACCACTAGTTACAAAGCGATGTATTTCATGGATGGTTCATCATGCTATAACCAAATCCGCATGGCACCAAAGGATGAAGAACTCACTGTATTTCATACACCCAAGGGAATTTATTTCTACAAAGTAATGCCTTTTGGTTTAATGAATGTTGGGGCCACATATCAAAGGGATATGCAGAATATCTTTGACGACTTACTCCACAAAAATGTTGAATGTTATGTTGATGAATTGGTGGTGAAGTCAAGAAAGTGAAATAACCACTTGCAAGACTTGAGAATGGTGTTCGAGTTGCTCCAAAGATACCAACTTAGAATGAACACATTATAATGTGCCTTTGGGGTTAGTTCTGGAAAGTTTCTAGGCTTCATTGTGTGACATAGGGGAATCAAAATCAATCAAGCCAAGGTGGGAGCAATTTTGAAGAATCCTAAGCCTCGAAATATTTATGAACTAAAAAGCCTTCAAGGAAAGCTAGCTTATCTTAGGAGATTCATCTTGAACATAACTGGGAGAAGCCAACCATTTAGCCATCTCATGAAGAAGGGTGCTCTTTTCAAGTGGGATCAAGCTTGTGCTAACGCCTTTGAGAGCATCAAATCATATTTAATGAAACCTCCAGTTCTAGCGACCCCTATACTTGGAAAGCCATTGATATTATACATTTCAGCACAAGAAAGGTCTGTTGGAGCGCTACTGGCCCAAGAAAATGATGAAGGAAAGGAAAACTCCCTTTATTACTTGAGCATAAAGATGACACCAAATGAGTTGAATTATTCACCAATTGAAAAGTTGTGTTTGGCGTTAGTCTTCTTGATCCAAAAATTGAAGCATTACTTCCAAGCTCACATTGTTCATCTCATTTCTAGAGTAAATCCCATCAAATTTTTTATGTCAAAACTAGTACTTAGTGATTGATTAGCAAGGTGGTACCTCCAGTTTCAACAATTTGAGATTGTGTACATCCCTCAAAGGGCTGTAAAGGGACAAGTGTTAGCAAACTTCCTGGCAGATCACCCGATACCCAATGATTGGAAGCTGAGCGATGAACTTCCTAATGAAGATGCAATGGTCATTGAAATTCAACCTCTATGGAAGATGTACTTTGATGGTGCTGCACATCATGGCGGGGCTAGTGTTGGCGTGGTATTTGTCACTTCACAAGGGGAGGTTCTACCATACTCATTTGCTTTTATGCAACGTTGCTCCAAAAATGTCGTTGAATATCAGGCATTAATACTTGGGCTTGAGATGGTTGCCGACATGAAGAAATCGCAATTACAAGTCTTTGGTGGCTCTCAGTTGGTGATCAATCAACTCTTGGGAAGCTACGAGGTCAAGAAACCTGAACTACACTGCCATCATGGTTATGCTCAAATGTTGGTAGGATGGCTTGGTGATGTGACCCACCAACACGTACCAAGGAAGGAAAATAAGAAAGCCGATGCATTGGCTACTCTTGCTTCAACTAACTCTGTTGAGTCAAGCATAAGTTACTATCTTCCAAAAATGGGTAGTACTGCCATTGAATGAGGATGAATATATGGAAAATAAGTTTGAACATCTCGTCGCTGTCTCTGAAGTGGTGAAGGAGGACTGGCGACAATCCATTATTGACTATTTGTGTTTTGGAATTTTGCCAGAAAATTCAAGAAGAAGGATTGAAATCCGTCTTCATGCACCCCTTTTCCTTTATTACAAAGATACACTATACAGAAGATCATTTGAGGGAGTACTTTTGCAATCTTTGGGGAAGGAAGAAGCAGCCCAAGCTTTACAAGAAGCACATTCAGGAGTATGTGGATCACATCAATATGGACCGAAGCTCCACTTTCACATAAAAAGGATAGGATATTACTGGCCAATAATGGTGAAAGATTGCTTGGAATATGCCCAAACGTGCAAGGCTTTCCAGTTTCATGCAAATTTCATGCATCAGCTGCCCAAAGTATTACACCTGACCATCACATCTTGGCCATTTGATGCATGGGGATTGGATGTTGTTGGTCCATTGCTGAAATCTTCTAGTGGACACTTGTACATCCTGGCTGCAACGGATTACTTCTCCAAATGGGCCAAAGTTGTCGCTCTTAAAGAGGTAAAGAAAGAGAATGTTGGAAATTTCATTCGATTCAACATCATCTATCATTTTGGCATTCCTCGTTATATAATAACAGATAATGACAAGCAATTTGATAACAGGTTGATGAACAAAATTTATGATATTTTTGGTTTCAAGCAGCATAAGTCTTCTATGTATCATGCTACCACCAATAGTCTAGCTGAAGCATTCAATAAGACTTTATGCAACTTATTGAAAAAGGTCATCTACAAGTCCAAATGGGATTGGCATGAACATATGAAAAAATCTTTGTGGGCATATAGGACGACTTACCGCACACCGACACAAGCGACGCCATACTCACTTTCTATGGAGTTGAAGCGATCCTACCACTTGAGCACCAAATACCTTCTTTAAGGCTTGCTATTCAAGAAGGGCTCATTGAAGAAGAAAATTCTTAACTACGGCTTGCAGAGTAGAAGCACTTAATGACAAGAGACTGGAGGCTCAACAAAGTTTGAAATGCTATCAAGCTCGTCTATGTCATGCTTTCAACAAAAAGCTTTGCTTGAGATGCTTTCAAGTAGATGATCAAGTCCTGGTAGTAAGAAGGCCTATCATCACTTCTCATAAGTCTAGGGGCAAATTCACCTCAATGTGGGATGGACCTATGTCATACAAGAAACATATTCAAGTGGTGCTTACAAGCTTGTTGACTTAGATGGTGTAAGGATCGGTCCTATTAATGCAAAGTTCCTGAAATGGTATTATCCTTGAAGTGAGATGATGCTCCTTAAGGCACGAACATAAACTGCATGTCCCTCCTGGCCTGCAAGAGTATAAACTGTGCATGGCTAAAAAAAAATGTCTGCTAGGTTAAAAATCTTGCGAGAGATGACCTAGGCAAAAGTTAGGATGCAAAAGGTCCGCTAGATTGAAAATCTCGCAAGAGGAGATCTAGGAAAAAGTTAGGAAACAAAAAAAAAACTCACTCTTTATGAAGTACAGAATGACTTGATCCTCTTCACTGAGGTACATAGGCAGCTTAGAGTTTTATTCTAAGTTCAATTTCATGAGTTTAAAAAGATATATCACTCCAAGTAATATTCAAGAGAAAGGTGATGAGATAAAATTCATCGGACCAAGCACATGAAGATCAGATTTACAGGCATTATTTTTCTTAAAATTTGGACCTTCACTAAATACTGATGGATCACTAGTGGCAAATCTTCATGTCAAATGAGTTTTCCTTATAAGATGAATATAATCTTTCTAAAGTCAAATAGGCTAGTCGAAGTCTTCAAATTTAGAAAGCCTTTAAGTTGAAGTATTCAAAATTTGTCGAATATGTAAGTTGAAGTCTTCAAATCAATCATGTTTTCAAGTTGAAGCCTTCAAATTCTCTAAGTATTCAAGTTAAAGCTTTCAAATCCATGAATTTTGCAAGTTGAAGCCTTCACATACGTCAAGTATTTAAGCTGAAGTATTCAAATCCACTACGTAAATGAGTTGAAGTCTTCAAGTCAGCCAACTCTTCAAGTTTAAGTCTTCAAATATGCTAAGTCTGCAAGTTGAAGTTTTTAAATTCGCCAAATGTGCAAATTGAAGTCCTTAAATTTGTCAAGTCTACAAGTGGAAGTCTCAGGTTTGCCATGTCTTCAAGTTGAAGTATTCAAATCTTCCAAGTTTTCAAGTTGAAGTCTTTAAATCCTCTAAGTCTTCAAGTTGAAGTTTTCAAATTATTCATGTCTTCAAGTTGAAGTATTCAATCCTCCAAGTCTTCAAGTTGAAGTTTTAACATCTACAAGTTGAAATCTTCAAATTTTTTAAGTCTTCAAGATGAGGTCTTCTGATTTGCCAGACATAAGGTGGACAAAATTTATCCCTTTGCATTGTAAGCTGGCCCTTCTACAGATTTATTCTTAAAAGGATCTCAAAATTTTCTATCGAACGTAGGAAGTATTCACCTCAGCTAGAGTAATAAAATCTTCCTCTCGGACATAGGAAGTCTTCACGTTGGATGGAGTAATAAGATCTTCCTCTCAGACATAAAAAGTCTTCACCTCGAATGGAGTAATTCATTTTTCACCCTGTATGGAGTAACAAAATCTTCCTCTCAGACATAGGAAGTGTTCACCTTGGATGGAGTAATAAAATCTTCCTTTCGAACATAGGAAGTCTTCACCTCAGATGGAGTAATGAATTGTTCACCCTGGATAGAGTAATAAAATCTTCCTCTCAGATGTAGAAAGTCTTCACCCTGGATGGAGTAATAAAATCTTTCTCTCAGACATAGAAAGTCTTCACTTTGGATGGAGTAATAAAATCTTCCTCTTAAATGTAGGAAGTCTTTACCTCGGATGGAGTAATGAATTGTTTGCACTAATGGAGTAATAAAAGCTTCCTCTCGAACGTAGAAAGTCTTCACCTTGGATGAAGTAATAAATATTCATCTCATACATAGGAGGTTTTCACCTCGGATGGAGTAATGAAATCTTTCTCTCAGACGTAGAAAGTCTTCGTCGTAGATGGAGTAAAGAATTGTTCGCCCTAGATGGAGTAATAAATCCTTCCCCTCGAACATAGAAAGTCTTCATTTTGGATGGAGTACTAAAATCTTCCTCTAAAATGTAGAAAGTCTTTTCCTCAGATGGAGTAAGTCTTTCATCTCAGATGAAGTAAGATCTTTGTCTTGAACTTAGAAATATCTTCGCCTTGAATATGTGAAGTCATAAAATTTCGGATGAAGTCAATTCTTTATGACAAAGACTTATTCTTTTCTTTTTCCTAAAAACAAAACAAAACAAAACAAAAGTACAAAATAAAGAAAATACAAGTAGAAGAAAGAGTGTTACCTGTCAAGACATTAAGTTGAGTTCAAAACTTAGTCTAAACCAAATCGGCTAGACTTGAGACAAGATATTTTATGAGAAAGAAATCTTCAAAGTTTGGTTTCTAGTAATCAAAATGTTTTTGACCCCAACATGATTCCAATGTTTCAATGTCAAGATATAAATTATGTGGTGAAGCCGCGCAAATCTGAAACTTTCAGCATGATAGAATTTTAAGCTAACTTCAAAAAATTATAAAGGAATAATATTGAAGGAGTTTAGTTGTTATACCCCGTAGAATTCCCGGCACTTAGATGACCTATTCGCACATTGGTTAAGCATATTTGAAAGCCATACGTGCTAGGGAAAGGCCCGGGAAAAGATCGAACGAGAAACCCGTCGAACCATCGCGGGAGGAGCCGAGGCAGAGCCCCTCCGCGATGGCAGCGTGTCACGGAGGTGAGGCCTCCGCGATGGCTCCGTGACACGTTGCCCAGGTTTAGGCCCAAGTATATAAGCCTCCACTTCGGTTTAAAATCATTTCATTACTTAATAACTTCCAGAGAACGTAGTGAACAGAGGGAAAACGAAGGGAGATTATAAATTATCATCCGATTACGCTGCCAAACGCTGCCCAAACCCAAATTAATCCTAGATACCAAGGTATTTAGCAGCAGAGAGCATTTCTACGGAGTTAGTTTCGCGAAATACGGCCGACGAATCGGAGAGCCACCGAACTAAAGTAAGTACAATTGCTCTAAATTAATGTCTATGTGTTCCTAGCTGAGAAGTGAATACTTCTCCCTTCTGGGCCGCTGAAAAATAGCGAGTTTTCGACCGTCTTTCGATAAGCCTAAGTTTAGGCTATAAACTATATCGAAAGTGACGTTGCCTTTTTAAATAAAGTTGTATTTAGTATTGATTGACGTATTCATGAATGCAGTTGGGAAAAAATAGTTGAAGTACCAGCCGAGCCTCGTCCGACGGACGGATATTCAAAGATAAGGTATGTAAAGTTAAGTTTCCTCGGCAAGTTGAGTAACCTTGAAGCAGTATAGTAATTTACAGACCAGTAGCATGTTTAAAAATCGATTATCGTGTTATTTTGAATATTGGTGCAATATGAGAAGTTTTGGGTTGTAACGTGTACGATACCTATCCGTACGATATAGATTCGGGCGTAAGTGGTTAAGGCTGCCCAGTATATTCAGTATGTGATGTAATATGCCATGTTAAGATATTGTTGTGTTTAGCTGAAACCTCGCGAGGTAGTACAGTATCAGTAAAGCATTCCAGATATAGAATAGTAACTATATATGGTTTAGGAAGCATGTTAGAAATAGGAAATTATGTTAACACAGAAACTTAGTAAACAGTATAGTTTTCAGCAGAAACACCTCCTCGTATAACTTTTACCCCAGTACAGTTTGACAGGAGGCTATATTTATATTTATACTTACCTGTCTCAGTATGTATCAGACACTTACAGATTGCTATTATTAGCTCAGTATGTGATTTATACGATACCCTACACCTGATAGTCTTAGCTTATGAGATACACAGACAGCATGATTAGTTGAGACCATTGTATTGATTGGGGTTGGATTACCTAGCATCCCTGACCACCCAGGGTTAATAGTTGTATCGACTCGTCCGCTAGAGGACGAGGATACGTCGCTCTACGGATTGATATGCCGTCCCGCAAGGGGACGAAGATGGGATGCCAGTTTCCCCATATTGTGCCTTGGTCGGCCCTTATACACCCCCGTCGAGCGGGTACGCCCGGGGTGTTGATTTAGAGTCCTTCGGACTCAGATACAGTTATAGTCAGGGGCTCAGTGAGCCCAAGTGCATACCCAGGGACCGGCAGGATGGTTACAGCCACTATAGGAGATGGGATGACCGGGGTAGGGGCATAGATTCTGTGTTGATTGTACCTCCCGGCTTATGGGGGCCGGGTGAGGTTGTGTATGCCATGTTACGTTATGTATGTTGTGCTATGTTATATTAGACATGAGTAGATTAGTAGTAGGATGATACGTCTCCAGATATGACATCTATCCCCCCCCCCCCCGTATGATTGAGAACAGGTACGACTTACATCTTCAGACAGATAATCTGGTTCTTCTTATTTCAGTTTCGTCAGTTATGTTATTGATTTCAGATATCCTTTTTTTAGTCTTTGCTTTACATACTCAGTACCAGCGGTACTGACGCCCGGTGGGGCACTGCATTACTTGCCTGCAGGTACTCTTAGATGAGCAGGCGATTCTACGTGACTTCCTATCAGCGGTTGAGTATTCAGCTCCAGTCATCCGGAGGCTGAATTTCAGAGGTGTAGTTAAGTTTCTTTTGTTGTATACAGTACGGGTAGGTCGGGGCCCTGTCCCGGCCAGTTCTATTACTATTCCTAGAGGCTTGCAGTCTGTGTGAAATCCCTGTGGTCAGATGAGCCGGTCGTGTGGGGCCGTGCAGTTGTATAGTTGTCTTTACTCTTTCTTACTTCTGTGATGGTCGTGTGGGGCCATAATTGTCAGTAGTGGTGACCTTGCCGGTCACGTAGCTTCTTTTTATGCTTTATGATTAAGTTGCAGATAACTAGACAGCATGGTGGCCTTGTCGGCCCATATAGGTTTCCCTGAATTACTATGTTTCTGGTTAGCTGCTAATACAGGTATAGAAGGCTATAGGCCAATGGGCCGGGGGCTGTATTTACAGCCGTTATATAGCCCTTTGTTTCCAGAAATGTGAGTTAGAGCCAGCCAGGCGCCAGATGCGCCCAGGCTTAACAGTCTAGCAGGTCAGGTCTTAGTAGGGCACCAGGTGCCAGTCATACCCCCCCCCCAAGGTGGGGTGTGACAAACTTGGTATCAGAGCAGGTCGTATCCCAGGGAGTCTGCAAGCCATGCTAAGTAGAGTCCTGTCCATGGATGTGTTGTGCACCACATACTATGGGTAGGAGGCTGCAAGGCATAATAGGATGGTTGTCTTTTATTCTGATTCAGTCGTGCTATAGAGCTGTACAATATAGGGTTGAATTCCTAAAATCTTACCATATTCTTTGGCTACAGATAATGTCAGACCAGCGCCATCCCATCACAGGTCAGAGCTTAGACATTGCAGCAGAGGAGGGCACCAACAGGATGCCTCCCCCTCATTTGGAGACAGCCCGATCAGAGGGCCCTACAGAGGCTTCATCTCAACCTCCTCAGCAGTCTTCACCATATCAGGAGCCATTTGGAGCGACAGTATCTTCAGCAGTCCCTATACCGACACCTTCCTACCAGGAGGTTAGGAGTGCTGTAGTTATGATAACACAGATGATGGCTGCTCAGCGTCAGCAAATGCCATCCACAGTTGCAGAAGCATCAGGAGGGCCTGGTAGTTCGAGGGTCCGAGAGTTCTTAGCCCTGAATCCCCCACAGTTCACAGGCACGGACCGCACAGAGGACCCCCAGGATTTTCTGGATCAGATGCAGAGAATCTTCAGGGTTATGCATGCTACACCTACTGAGTCAGTTGAATTGGCCGCATTCCGGTTGTGAGATATTGCGGTGTTATGGTATGAAAGCTGGGAGAGGTCCCGAGGGAGAGATGTTCCCCCTCCCATCTGGTCCAGCTTTTCAGGAGCCCTTCTAGATCACTATTTGCTGCGGGAGATTCGACAGGCCCGGATAGACCAGTTCCTACATCTGGAACAGGGGGCCATGAGTGTTCGGGAATATTCCTTGTGCTTTGATTCTTTGGCTCGATGTGCACCAGCTTTTGTTGATACCATGGCATCCAGAGTGCACCGTTTTATTATGGGGTTGAACCCAGAGTATGTCGAGACTTGTATCACGGCCACACTGCGAGAAGATATGGATATTTCCCGAATCCAAGCATTTTCCTAGAATATTGAGGGCATCAGACAGCGACATCGGGAAATCAGAAGGGTTAATCAGAAGCAGCATCGCCGGGATAGGCCAGCTGAGTTACAAAGAGAGGCCCGGGGAGGACCCAGGCCACGATTGTCAGACAGGCCACCCAGGCCCCCGCCTCCGCCATAGTCACAGGGAGGTAGATCCAACCGCAGGGGGCAGTCAGAGGCTGGTAGAGGTTCGCAGACGGCAGACTCATTGTCACAGAGGAGGGCGGAGCAGAGTAGGTATACCCTACCACTTTGCCCTATATGCAGCCGACGCCATTCTGGAGCATGCAGGTATGGTTCCACCGCATGCTATATTTGTGGCCAAGAAGGCCATTTGATGAGAGATTGCCCAGCTAGAGGTCGTGAGGACCGGGACAGACAGGATAGGGCATCAATAGGATCACGAGCTACAGCATCCTCGACTGGGTGCAGGCCCCCAGTTTCAGCAGGCAGGGGTCGAGGCAGATCAGGGGCCTCCAGTACAGGTGCGGGTCCAAGCCGCACATATGCCTTACCAAGGAGGCAAGATTCAGAGGCATCGCCTGATGTTGTGACAGGTATGCTAACTATCTGCTCACACCCTGCTTATGTGCTAATTGATCCAGGGTCTACTTTGTCCTATATTACTCCATTTGTGGCACGGAAGTTTAGTATTGTACCAGAATCATTACAGCGGCCCTTTTTAGTATCTACGCCCGTCGGTGACTCTATTACAGCTAGCCGAATTTACCGCGGGTGTACAGTAGAGGTTGTTGATCGTCAGACCACAGTAGATCTGGTCGAGTTAGAGATGATAGATTTCGATGCCATAATGGGTATGGACTGGTTAGTACCATGTTTTGCTAATGTTGAATGTTGGACCAAAACGGTCCGATTCCACTTCCCGGGGGAGGCAGTACGGGAGTGGAAGGGCAGCACCGCGACGCCAAAAGGTAGGTTTATTTCCTACCTTCGGGCGAGAAAGTTGATATCTAAGGGGTGCATTTACCATCTTGTCAGAGTTCAAGATGTCCAAGCAGAATCTCCGACACTCCAGTCTGTTCCAGTGGTAAGTGAATTCCCAGATGTATTTCCTGATGAGTTACCTGGTATTCCCCCAGAAAGGGAAATAGACTTTGCTATTGACTTGCTACCAGGCACTCAGCCAATATCAATACCTCCTTATCGTATGGCTCCTGCAGAACTCAGAGAATTAAAGGAGGAGTTGAAAGACTTGTTAGATAAAGGTTTTATCAGGCCAAGTACTTCCCCGTGGGGTGCGCCAGTCTTGTTCGTGAGAAAGAAAGATGGCTCGCTCCGGATGTGTATAGATTATCGGCAGCTCAATAAAGTTACAATAAAGAACAAGTACCCGCTTCCCAGAATTGATGACTTATTTGATCAGTTGCAGGGAGCCAGATACTTTTCTAAGATTGACTTGCAGTCCGGATATCACCAGGTCCGAGTACGTGAGAGAGATATTCCTAAGACAGCGTTTAGGACCCGATATGGACATTTTGAATTTCTAGTTATGTCCTTCGGGTTAACGAATGCCCCAGCAGTCTTTATGGACCCGATGAACAGTATTTTCAGACCTTTCCTGGACTTGTTTGTGATAGTATTTATTGATGACATTCTGGTGTATTCTCGCTCTGAAGCAGATCACCGGACTCATTTGCGGACAGTGCTCCAGATTCTCAGGGACCGCCAGTTGTATGCTAAGTTTTCGAAATGTGAATTCTGGCTTAACTCAGTAGCCTTTTAAGGACATATTGTCTCAGACGCTGGTATACAGGTAGACAAGCAGAAGATAGAAGCAGTTAAGTCATGGCCTAGGCCTACCACCCCGACTGAAGTTCGTAGCTTTCTGGGGTTGGCAGGATACTATCGGAGGTTCGTTGAGGGATTCTCAACCATTGCAGCATCTTTAACCAAATTGACACAGAAGGCAGCAAAGTTCCAGTGGACGGAGGCATGCGAGCAGAGTTTCCAGGAACTGAAAGACAGATTAACCTCCGCCCCAGTACTGGCACTGCCAGAAGGCACAGAAGGTTATTTAGTCTATTGCGACGCGTCAGGTGTCGGATTGGGTTGTGTGTTGATGCAGCATGGTAGAGTAATTGCATATGCTTCCAGGCAGCTGAGGAAACACGAGAAGAATTACCCCACCCATTGATCTAGAGTTGGCCGCAGTAATTCATGCCTTGAAGATGCGGAGGCATTACCTGTACGGCGTCCATGTTGATATATATACAGATCATAAGAGCTTGCAGTACATTTTTACTCAGAGGGAGTTGAATCTGCGGCAACGTCGCTGGTTAGAATTGTTGAAGGATTATGATGTGAACATCATGTACCATCCGGAAAAAGCCAATGTTGTGGCAGACGCCCTGAGCCGTAAGTCAATGGGGAGTTTGGCGTATCTGCGACCCGAGAAACAGAAATTAGCTAAAGAAATTCATCAGTTAGCTGGACTAGCCGTTCGAGTAATGGAAACAAAAAATAATGGGGCCGTAATTCAAAATTCGGCAGTGTCGTCATTAGTTGCAGAGGTAAAGGAACGACAGTATGAGGATCCCGATTTAGTCCAGCTCAGAGATAGAGTTCAGAAGGGTAAGGAGCCAGATTTTCAGATAGCCGGGGATGATGTGCTACGTTGTAAGGGCCGCCTCTGTGTCCCGAATGTCTCAGGACTTCGTGGGCGGATCATGCACGAGGTACACTACGCTCGCTATTCCCTTCATCCAGGGGCGACGAAAATGTACCACGACATCAGAGACATCTACTAGTGGCCAGGTATGAAAACTGAGGTAGCTGAATTTGTATCTAGATGTGCTAATTGTCAGCAGGTGAAAGCAGAGCACCAGAAACCGGGTGGTTTGACGCAAGAGGTAACGGTACCCACGTGGAAATGGGAAGCAATAAACATGGATTTTGTAACAGGGTTACCCCGTACTAGACGCAGGAATGATTCCATTTGGGTAATAGTTGATAGGCTGACAAAATCAGCTCATTTCCTGCCAGTAAGGGCTACCTTCTCAGCTGAGGATTATGCCGAATTGTATATCAGAGAAATAGTTAGATTACATGGAGTGCCGGCATCTATCATTTCAGACAGAGGGGCACAGTTTACAGCTAGGTTCTGTCAGTCATTTCAGAAAGGTCTGGGGACGCAGATTAATTTGAGCACAGCATTCCACCCTCAGACAGACGGGAAGGCTGAACGTATGATTCAGACGCTCGAAGATATGCTACGAGCGTGTGTGTTAGATTTTGGGGGTAGCTGGGATGAACATCTGTCGTTAATCGAATTTTCTTATAATAACAGCTATCATTCAGCTATTCAGATGGCGCCTTTCAAAGCATTGTACGGGCGAAAATGTAGATCGCCGGTGGGCTGGTTTGAAACAGGAGAATCAGCATTAGTTGGCCCAGACATTGTTCGGCAGTCCGAGGAAAAGATAAAGCTTATCCGAGAACGTTTACTGACCGCTCAGAGGCGCCAGAAGTCATACGCAGATAGACGGCGCAGAAATCTAGAATTTTCGGTAAACGACTGGGTATATCTGAAAGTGTCCCCTATGAAAGGGGTAATGAGGTTTGGCAGGAAAGGCAAGCTTAGCCCAAGATTCATTGGGCCGTATCAGATTCGGCGAAGAATAGGCCGCGTGGCATATGAGTTAAACTTGCCTCCAGAATTAGCATCTGTTCACCCAGTATTCCATGTTTCTATGTTAAGAAAGTTCATAGGGGACCCTTCTACAGTAGTTCCAGTCCAGGATATTCAGGTCACAGAGGAGTTAGCCTATGAAGAGGTTCCCGTAGCCCTTTTAGACAGACAGATTCGCAGGCTGAGAACTAAAGACGTTGCATCTGTCAAGGTATTGTGGCGTAACAGAAATCGAGAAGAAATGACGTGGGAGGCTGAAGAAGACATGAAAATCAGATATCCTCATTTATTTCAGGCCTAGTCAGACGACAGGTATGTCCGTATCATTACTTATACAGTACTTTATGATATGTACGTTGTAAATGATAAAGAAAGAAGTAATACTTAGTTGTTTAGTGAATCTTGGAATATTGTGTGCGGTGCCTGTGTTGGACTTTCCTGCATTTCAGGTTTTTGTGATAGTCCATATTACAGGGGAAACTCTGCCAAAATTTTTCCAGAAAGTAAGGTAAGCAGTCCTCTAGATAACAGTATACATTCAAGGACGAATGTTCCTAAGGGGGGGGGGGGGGAGAATGTTATACCCCGTAGAATTCCCGGCACTTAGATGACCTATTCGCACGTTGGTTAAGCATATTTGAAAGCCATACGTGCTAGAGAAAGGCCCGGGAAAAGATCGGACGAGAAACCCGTCGAACCATCGCGGGAGGAGCCGAGGCAGAGCCCCTCCGCGATGGCAGCGTGTCACGGAGGTGAGGCCTCCGCGATGGCTCCGTGACACGTTGCCCAGGTTCAGGCCCAAGTATATAAGCCTCCACTTCGGTTTAAAATCATTTCATTACTTAATAACTTCCAGAGAACGTAGTGAACAGAGGGAAAACGAAGGGAGATTATAAATTATCGTCCGATTACGCTGCCAAACGCTGCCCAAACCCAAATTAATCCTAGATACCAAGGTATTTAGTAGCAGAGAGCATTCCTACGGAGTTAGTTTCGCGAAATACGGCCGACGAATCGGCGAGCCACCGAACTAAAGTAAGTACAATTGCTCTAAATTAATGTCTATGTGTTCCTAGCTGAGAAGTGAATACTTCTCCCTTCTGGGCCGCTGAAAAATAGCGAGTTTTCGACCGTCTTTCGATAAGCCTAAGTTTAGGCTATAAACTATATCGAAAGTGACGTTGCCTTTTTAAATAAAGTTGTATTTAGTATTGATTGACGTATTCATGAATGCAGTTGGGAGAAAATAGTTGAAGTACCGGCCGAGCCTCGTCCGACGGACGGATATTCAAAGATATGGTATGTAAAGTTAAGTTTCCTCGGCAAGTTGAGTAACCTCGAAGCAGTATAGTAATTTACAGACCAGTAGCATGTTTAGAAATCGATTATCGTGTTATTTTGAATATTGGTGCAATATGAGAAGTTTTGGGTTATAACGTGTACGATACCTATCCGTACGATATAGATTCGGGCGTAAGTGGTTAAGGCTGCCCAGTATATTCAGTATGTGATGTAATATGCCATGTTAAGATATTGTTGTGTTTAGCTGAAACCTCACGAGGTAGTACAGTATCAGTAAAACATTCCAGATATAGAATAGTAACTATATATGGTTTAGGAAGCATGTTAGAAATAGGAAATTATGTTAACACAGAAACTTAGTAAACAGTATAGATTTCAGCAGAAACACCTCCTCGTATAACTTTTACCCCAGTACAGTTTGACAGGAGGCTATATTTATATTTATACTTACCTGTCTCAGTATGTATCAGACACTTACAGATTGCTATTATTAGCTCAGTATGTGATTTATACGATACCCTACACCTGATAGTCTTAGCTTATGAGATACACAGACAGCATGATTAGTTGAGACCATTGTATTGATTGGGGTTGGATTACCTAGCATCCTTGACCGCCCAGGGTTAATAGCTTTATCGACTCATCCGCCAGAGGACGAGGATACGTCGCTCTACGGAGTGATATGCCGTCCCGCAAGGTGACGAAGATGGGATGCCAGTTTCCCCATATTGTGCCATGGTCGGCCCTTATACACCCCCATCGAGCGGGTACGCCCGGGGTGTTGATTTAGAGTCCTTCGGACTTAGATACAGTTATAGTCAGGGGCTCAGCGAGCCCAAGTGCATACCCAGGGACCGGCAGGATGCTTACAACCACTATAGGAGATGGGATGACCGGGGTAGGGGCATAGATTCTGTGTTGATTGTACCTCCCGACTTATGGGGGCCGGGTGAGGTTGTGTATGCCATGTTACGTTATGTATGTTGTGCTATGTTATATTAGACATGAGTAGATTAGTAGTAGGATGATACGTCTCCAGATATGACATCTATCCCCCTCCCCCCCGTATGATTGAGAACAGGTACGACTTACATCTTCAGACAGATAATCTGGTTCTTCTTATTTCAGTTTCGTCAGTTATGTTATTGATTTCAGATATCCTTTTTTTCAGTCTTTGCTTTACATACTCAGTACCAGCGGTACTGACGCCCGGTGGGGCGCTGCATTACTTGCCTGCAGGTACTCTTAGACGAGCAGGCGATTCTACGTGACTTCCTGTCAGCGGTTGAGTATTCAGCTCCAGTCATCCGGAGGCTGAATTTCAGAGGTGTAGTTTAGGTTTTTTTGTTGTATACAGTACGGGTAGGTCAGGGCCCTATCCCGGCCAGTTCTATTACTATTCCTAGAGGCTTGCAGTCTGTGTGAAATCCCTGTGGTCAGATGAGCCGGTCGTGTGGGGCCGTGCAGTTGTATAGTTGTCTTTACTCTTTCTTACTTCTGTGATGGTCGTGTGGGGCCATAATTGTCAGTAGTGGTGACCTTGCCGGTCACGTAGCTTCTTTTCGTGCTTTATGATTAAGTTGCAGATAACTAGACAGCATGGTGGCCTTTTCGGCCCGTATAGGTTTCCCTGAATTACTATGTTTCTGGTTAGCTGCTAATACAGGTACAGAAGGCTATAGGCCAATGGGCCGGGGGCTGTATTTACAGCCGTTATATAGCCCTTTGTTTCCAGAAATGTGAGTTAGAGCCAGCCAGGCGCCAGATGCGCCCAGGCTTAACAGTCTAGCAGGTCAGGTCTTAGTAGGGCACCAGGTGCCAGTCATACCCCCCACCCCCCCCCAAGGTGGGGTGTGACATTAGTTCTAAAATTTAGCAATATTGTAGATCGTGAAATCTAGTTTTTGGAACATTAAATGTATCATGATTTTGATATTCCTACAATGAGATATGAATTATCGACTGCAGACATGCTGAGCTGTAAAAAGGTGACGCTCGGACAGGGCAGAATTTTAAGTCATTTTCAAAAAAAAAATCATACAGAATAATATTGAAGGAGTTCCATTCTAAAATTTGGCTATATTGTAGATATCAAAGTCTAGTTTCTGGAACATAAAATGGATCATGATTTTGATATTCCTACAATAAGATATGAATTTTCGACTGCAAACATGCTGAGCTGTGAAAAGGTGACGCTCGGACAAGGCAGAATTATAAGTCAATTTCAAAAACTCATACATAATAATATTGAAGGAGTTTAATTCTGAAATTTGGACATATTGTAGATATCAAAGTCTAGTTTCTGAAACATCAAAGGGATCATGATTTTGATATTCCTACAATAAGATATGAATTTCCTACTATAAGCATGCTGAGCTGTGAAGAAAGTGACGAAAATCAAAAAAAAGAAGAAGGAATAGAAATTACCTTATATTGTGCCCTTTCGTAATAACCCATAGCACTGCAACTGATGAAAAATAGTAAAGAACACTCATATATTTATAGAGCTCCAAAGCGACACAAATATAGATATCTTCTAATTTGATTTGGACTATAGTATTTTGTTGAAACTCAAATTTGAGAGAGCTCCACTAGTGTTCAGATAAACAAAGGCGGCTAAAAATTTAATACCACATGGATTAGGTATTATTTTGTTGAAAAGGGAATCAAATATCCATAGGTTTAACAAGTAATGGCGGTGGTGTAGTTTTCTCACCAAATAAAAATGACAGGTAAATTGGTGGCCACACTAAAACTGAAGACAAAATAATTGCATGCAATTATTCAGGAGGAGAAGATTTTGTCATGCAAAAATGAGAAATGTTTGACTGGATTAAAATTCAAATGTTAAAATTATAACATAATTTATCCATATTTATAACCAAATGCATATGATTGACAAGTATCTTAAGTAATAGGTGTGCATTACAAATGGACGGCATGAGCTATTTTTTTTTTTTAAGTTTAAAATCATATGATATTCAAATTCGATGTCTGTGTGATACTTCAAGTCCTGTCTTTGGTCCAAACATTTTTACACCCCGGCGAGTCTTGAAGTAGTGGGCATTTGTTATCAATAAAATTTTATTAAATTTAAATTCGTAAAAAATTCAGATTATATTAAAATTCAAGATGTATTAATTCAAAAAGATATTATGGATTAATATAATTGGATTGATCATTTGAGTCAAATAAATATGGATTCAATTAATGATCCAATATCATTGAGCTAGTCCATCAAATTGGGCTACAAATGATGAGCCCACTTTACTGAGTCTAAGATATCATCTTACTAGATGCCCAAATAGGTGCCACATGTCAAATGATGCATCATGCCAAGTCAAATAAAAGAGCCAATGGGATCATGCCACATGTCAAAATGACACAGCATGCCTAGTCAAATCAAAGGCCAATGAAAATGAGTCACTTGTATAAGTGACATGTTCCAACCAATCAAATATCGCCATGTCAACTTAAATCAGATTGGTTGAAAGAAGTTCGTCCTTATCGCAATTCTTCCATCCTACAACTATAAATAAGGGTCTCATAATTTAGAAAAGGGACTTGAATTCCAACAACAAGCTAGAGAGAGCTCATGGATCAAATGCTGCAGATCTCCTCTATAAGCTATAAGCATTCACTCCAGTATTTCTCTACAAGTTTCAGAGATCAAGACGAAGATTCAAGAGCAAGCTTTATGCTTTTGAATTTAAACACGAATCAAGATCAAGACCAACATATTCAAGGTCAAGCTAAAAAGGTCTTGAAGTACAAGTCAAGATCAAATCTCTCAGATTCAAGATCAAGCTCAAAGCCCTTGAATTTATATTTGAAAGAAAGAATCAGAGGATTAATAGAGATTGTAACACTCATACTTGAAATAAATACTACGATTATTGCGATATTTTTCCCATCTTGATTATTGTTTTCTCGGCGCGAGATTTTATTATCTACACCATGATTTCTAGAAAACTTAAAGGAGAGCTAGGGCTCAATGATTATTTTAGGGTTCAAGGGTGAAAGGAATACCCCTGCTAAATCCCTCCACATACCTGTAGAAGGATACTTTGAGAAAGCACTTGAAATCTTGAGAAGAAACAAAAGCGCTAGCTCTTGCCCTGAGAAACTTGACTGAGTTCTTAAGGTGAAAATCTGAGGAATTAGGAAAGAAATAAGGAGAGAAGGTCGACCACTCCCCTAAAGCCCCTTCCAACTAATCCCAGTATGATAAGGTTTAGAAACTAAAATAGCAGGAAGTTACAAAAATGCCCCTGGAGAAAAGTCTAAAAAATTGCCCGTCTGGATCCAACGAGTCATTAGTTGTGACCATGACCTATTGGGACCACTCGTTGGTCCTAGGTATAGTATTCCAATTAATATTTTCAACCAAAGGCTGGAAAGGACGATACGTTAGAGGATCTGATGAGTCATTGATCCAGTCGTTGTTACTGAGACCGTATCGAAAAATCTCTGAAGTTCATTTAACGAGTGGTCACCAGCGTGATGTTGGGCATATTTACATTCCCAGATGCTATTTTATAACTTAGTTTTAGTCATGTTTGCTAATTTAATTAATTACATTCTCATGTGATTTTATATATTTAGGTGCATAAACTAACCAATGTGACTAGCCCTTATTTGTAGGTGAAAAATGCAAAGGATGAACTTAACATAGTGATGCATGAGGATAAAGGAAGCTCGGGATTGAGTGCAAAGAATGAAGCATGAAGAGAGAATGAAAGTGCCATAGCCATGCACGCCGGCAATGCTGCGCGCTCGCAACGTGCCACGGCAAGTGAATGTCGTGCTGGGCGCCGTGTGACGCAAGGCTTGTGCACATGAAGACCATGCCAGGACAGCAGCTGCGCGCGATGGCATCATGCCACACTGCGTGAGCTGCGCGGCAGCTCCCATGTCACGCCTATATGCCAGCGCCCATGACATGCCCAACTACCCATTCCAGTGATGCAGCCCGACAAAGTCGTGCCGCTCTGACTGGTTGGCGCGACCAATAGCGTGTCATAGAGGATGTTTGGGAACGACCAATTTTTTGCATTTTTTACTTAGTATAAACTCTACACTTGGTTATTTTATTGATATATCACGTATTTTATTTTGGAAAATGAAAAGGAGCAAGGAGAGAATTAAAGAACGTCACCTAGGGTTCAAATTCTTTGCTTCTCTTTTAACCATTCTTGAAAGTACTTGAATTAAAACATGTTTTTGCATCATTATTTGAACATGAGTGGATAAAACTCTTCTTCTAGGGTTGAGCCGATATGACATGATTGTAATTGTGTGAATTTCATCTTTGGTTCGAGTTTTCTTTGTTGTTTATCTTGCATTCTTGTTAATAATCATTTTAATGTTTGATCACCATTGAAATGTACTTGTTAAGCTTAGGCAAAAGCTCGAAAGAGTAACCTTAGGTTAGAACTAAGAATCAGGGACCAAGTTCTTGTCTTTAAGATAGGATTCATGGTTAGGATTGCAATTAAACCTAATTCGCCTTGCTTGGTTAATTAAATGGGAAGATAGCTAGACACCTAGGATTAAATTGTCACACACCACTCTCAAACATAGTTGTGAAGTTAACTCTCGTTCAAATGGTTAGAGGTATGAAAGTCCATAATTAAGGGCATAAACCCCGTGAACCACATCCACAGTGTTAATTGCTCACGAATTAGGACGTCACATTCCTGCTCAAAGATGTAGGTGTGAGACTGGTTTGTTGTGTTTAGAAGCTCGAAAGACCATGGACACTGCATATTAACTCTAAGAGACACCAAATGAATTTTCGTATACTTAAACCATTGCAATGTTCAGCTTTGCATGATTGTTAGGTCTTAACTCTAGATGCTTTTATTACTGTTTTTCCGAATTATTTGTGATAACACATAGATTTAGAATCAAAATCAAACCTTTGAAACCAACACTTGGGAAATTTAATTTAGCACCTAAACTCGAATATTTGCTGAAATAGTACAGTCCCTATGGATTTGACATCCAGCTCTTCAAGAGTCGCTTTACTACTTGTACGACTGCGTACGCTTGCATGTGCTCTGGGCGCAATAAGTTTTTTGACGTCGTTGCCGTTGCCGGGGACTGGCAACTTTTGGTGAATTTTTAGTTTTCGTGTAATTTTTATTTTTCTTAAGTGTTGAAAATATTGGTCTTAGTCTGTTTCATTGCAGATAAGAGATTGGTACTTGCAGCATTGGCAAGGAATAGAGAACTGGTGGATCCATTGTTGGAGCCAGTACGATAGTTGCACTTGCTATGGGGAGAGGCTCTTGAGTGAAAGTTGCAGCAGTTACAGGAGCAGATTCTTGAACAACAACAGTATCCACCAATTGAACAAGAAGAGTTATTTCCAGAGACAATGGAAGCCAGACTAGTTCGCAAAGTGGCAATCCCACACACGACAAATGTGACATCTAGCATCCACAAACCGGAGCCTGGAGGCAACTTTGAGCTGAAGCATAACATGGTGCAGCTGTTGAACTCGAGTGGCCAATTCACAGGTATGGTACATGAAGACCCACAGCAGAACCTACAGAATTTTGTGGAAATCAGTGAACTTTCGTCCCCACCGAAATGTCAACTGATTATGTCAGACTCGCCCTCTTCTCATTTTCACTTTTGGGAGAGGCGAAGAGGTGGTTGAAGGTAGAGCCAACAAATTCCATCACATCCTGGGATGACCTAGCAAGGAAGTTCCTTATCAGATTCTTTCCCTCCAGCAAGACTATAAAGCTTAGAAGCGAAATACATAGTTTCAAGCAGAGACTATAGGAAAATCTATAATTGGCCAAAGAGAGGTTCAAGTCATTGTTGAGTGACTGCCCTCATCACCAACAGATTAATAAGGTGTTAGCCCACACCATTGTGGAAAGTCTAGGCCCACATACTAAAATTTTGCTAGATTCTGCATCGGGTGGAAAAGCACTTGAAAAGACTTGTGTGAGTTGTACATCCTGCTAAATAAAATTGCTCAAGGGAATCTAGAGTGGCACAGCGAGTCATCCATAGGGGCAGGTAAAAGAGCAGCAGGGTTGATTTAAGTAGAAAGTGTCAACGCTTTGTCAGCATAGTTAGTCTCAAAGCAGCACCAGATGATGACTTAGTTTAGCATATTGAGTATGACCCAACCACAAACACAGATTAATATAGTTCATCCAGCTCCTAACTGGTGTGAGATTTGTGGAAATAATGGGCACAGTGCAAACTCTTGCGGGATCAATCTAGATTCAGTTAATTTTGTAGGGAATGTTCAGAGAAATAATCAGAATTATGGGAACACCTACAACAAGAACTGGAAAAATCATCCGAATTTCTCTTGGAGTGGTAATTAGAGTCAAAGCTACCAGCAATCTCAGCAGCAGTAGTACCAGCAACAAAACAAACAGAATAGTGTCCAATCTAGCAACATTGAGGAGATGTTGCAGAAAATCATGGCCAACCAGACCTATACGACAGAAAACCAGGCAAGGATGTCCTGAGACTTGAAGAATCAACAGACGGCCACCAAAAATTTAGAGAAGCAGATGGGCCAGTTGGCAGCTGCTCAGCATAACAGACCTCAGGGAGGGTTACCAAGTGATATAGATCCAAACCCCCAACAGGTCAATGTCATCAGTCTGAGGAGTGGCAATCAGTTGGCTGATGCACCACAAAAAGAAAAAAAATGAGGTGCAGCCAGAGCTAGTCAGATGGAGAGGAGATAATCAGAGTGTTGCAACACACAATGCACAATCATCATTACAGCCAGTATAGAGACCACCACCACTATTGACACAAAGACTCAAGAAGAGCAAGGAGGATGCATGTTCCAAAAAGTTCTTTGGTATTTTCAAAGAACTTCACATAAATTTGCCTCTCATTGATGTTTTGCAGGAAATGCCTAAGTACGCCAAGTACTTAAAGGACGTGGTGGCCAGTGTTCAGTGGTTTGGAATGCCTACACGCAAGTGCACATGGTCGAGCAAGTAGTAAAATGGCTAGAGTAGCCAAGTATCGATCCCACAGGGACTGGACCAAGGTAATAATCGAACCAAGTGTTCATACACTCTAACTCTAATAATGCCGAGAACAGTTTCAAGAAGATTTTGGGAGTTTGTTTCCTAATTTATACTAATCTAAAACAAATGTACAAATTGAGTCTGAACTATAGTAATGAGCATGCTGAGGCTAAAACGAACATACAGGGAAGCAATTTATTGACACAAATTGGCTAATCTTTTCTTCGGTTGCTAGTCAAGAATTATTGCCTACGGATTAAAACTCTCGTATTTAACCCAACTTAAGAATCATGAACCTTCCACCTACATTTCTGTGATAAGAAGAAATTCATGTTCTAGCCATACGAAACCGATTCCTTAATTGACTAATACGACTTTCAGATATATTTCTATTCTAAAGGTAAATCAATTCTCAATTTTCCCAAACCAAGAAGAGGTCATATCCTATCAATTCACAACTTTCTAATTTCTCTCTCATTCGAGCGCAAACCGGATTTTTTAGATATACATTAATATTGGCCAAACATCAATGCAGTAAGAACAAGAATTAATAGAACAACCATAGAAGAAAAGATGAAAAACCAAAATGATCAATAATTACATTCCACTGCAAATGTTCTTAACCTCAGCAAGAAGTGAATTTAGCTACTCGTTTGTGGATTAAACATCATTAAATGAGTGTAAATCATACAAATAATTGAAATAAGGAAGAAAGAGATAGAGAAGAACCCTAAGAATTTCGTCCCCTCAACTGCCTATAACCCACGTTCTTGCTCAACCAAGTCAAAATAATTAAAAATAAACCTAAGTGTGCTATTTATACTAGTGGGAATTTTTCCCGGAATAACAAGCAACGTGTCACGGAGTGCATCGCGGAGCACTGCCTCCGTGACACGCCACAAACGCGGACCCTTACTGGAATCCAGTCGTCCAGTTAATTACGCCCAATGTGCCACGACGTGCAACGGGTGGCTTAGCCAACGTGCCACGGCACCAACGCTCACCTTCACCAGAACTTGGCCTATTTTAATCATCCAGGGCAGAATGCCTCCACGATGGCAGCGTGACACGACTCCATCGCGGAGCCCCTTAATTTGTTGCATTTCCTTGGCCTTTTCCACTGCTCGCTTCCGAGTCCATTCCCGATTTCTCCCACATGCATCTTAGCTTCCTAAAATTACATTTTTCCTGTAAAATAATACTAATCATGTTGGTTAGTATAAATTCACCTTTTAACTACAAATCACATGAAAATGTACAAATATCAATGGATAAACAAGACGAAATGAAGCATTTGAGTATCACTTGGGCATATAATTCTGCCCAAGATCACTTACCCCACACTTAAAACCTTGTTCGTCCTCGAACAAAAATCTCACATCTAATGCAATTGACACCCAATCATAGCTACTTTGGCTCGACAATTCAAGCTACGATTATATCGATTATTTACATAGCAAAACATCAATAAAACATGCATAGTCTCATCAATACAATGCCATTCAACACATTAAGACCTCCTAGACTCAAGAGTCGACTCTCGATCTCGGCAAACTCATGCAAATCAGCTGATCAAGACATCCGACATGAAATTAAATCTCTCGTCAAGCATGTGCCCTCACAACTCAAGAGAATTTCCCCCTTTTCAATAATATGATCTCAAAAACATTATATGCAGGGGCATATGAACATGATTTCGCTCTCTCTCCCAAAGAATTCACATGCATCATGTCATGACCCATAAGCTTGCCTCTAGTGTATTACTCCACTAATATAAGGACGAGTGATGTAAGATAACATAGGACTTAACGGGTTGTAATGTAAGCTAAGGAACTAGTACATACTGGGCTAACCAATAATAGCAACTAGCACCCTTAAGCGCTTTTCAAAACATCCCACCATATTGTGGGTATTTTTTCTTCCTTCATCCTCCCCTTTCTTGACGCCTTTCTTTATTTTTGTTCCCATTTATTTAAGCACACTCGACTTAATAACAAAGATTAGTTATACATCTTCATTTCATTAAATTCGGCAAGTGCACCTTTGACCTTTTCTTTACTTTCACCACTTCCGCTTTTCCTTTCTTTTCACAATTACCACTCCTTGACACTGTGGGAAAATTACTTTTCTTGAGCGCTTAAGAATTTTGGATCAAGTTCACGAATAATGAAAAGAAGGGGTTAAGCTCGGTTTGTACCTTTTCGACACAAGAAAAAAATAGGCTAAAGGCTCAATGGGCTAACTAGGATGTACATTCAAGGTAGGTACGATAATGAAAAAACTTTCGGTTAAATCAAAGAAATGCCTACATCCTTTCCTACAATACACATCCTTCATTTCGTTTCATACACACACCAGGCAAGTTCTAGACACTTCACAATAACATGAAAGAATTGAAACCTCACCACACACTCATTGCACATGCTCAACTCAAGACATATTCACAGACTCTTCAATCAGCTAATTACAAGAATTCAAACATTAAGCCTCAATCACACCGAATCGAACTCTATGGTCTAGGTATGTCAACATGTTTACAAAGTTGCATGCTTTCATACGAATCACCTTTGCATTCTAAATATCATGTACAACACGCAACAAGAATTCCGAACCATAAAGTAACGACACATTTGGGATACAAACAAACAAAAGAAAAAAATCTAATTTAAAAGAACAACAAAAAAATCTACTCCTATCGACTAGATTTCCCTTAAGACGGTCGTCATCCATCCATCATACGGAACGGTCACTATTTACGACTTTGGTTCAATGGGACTATTCTCAGTAAAAACACTGAAAACAAATGCCGAGAAATCGAATCATAAAAACATTTCAAAGAAAAGTTTTAAAAATATCGATAATTTCGATAAAACAAAAATATTTACACAACCAGCTAACAACAACTCCATACAGCACACAACAGATTCACATTAATTACAACACCGAATTACAATACAAAACATAAACACCAAAATCACAGGGTCGCAATTGTTTTCAGGCATCACAACAAAACATAAACATCACGCATCAGAACAAAACATAAACATCAACAACAACAAAACAACCAACACCTAACTACTCCCACCCCACACTTAAATTGAACACTGTCCCCAGTGTTCACAAAATTCACATAGCACAAGAGTAGGTGGTGAAACTCCCTGATCAATTGAAGTATTCCACTTCTTCGTCAGGTGCGGTTGCCTCGTCCCCCATATCCAAATCACCCCCACTATCCTCATCTAACTCAACATCTGAGTCATCACGGCGTGTCTCCTCATCTGTGGGGACATCATCATCAACGGGCTCCACAAAAGCTGGCCCCACTCAGCATAGAGCCCTGGCATTTTCGCCGAAGGGGTAGTCCAACTCGAGCTGCCACAGCTCATCTTCTGTTGCTGGCCTCCCACCTATGCGCAACTGTAGCATCTGCATCCCGAACATGCGGGCATATACTGATCATCCCGAGCATGTCGCTCGGCTAATGTGAGAACTTGCCCGTGAGTGGTGTCGAGTGCCTTAGTTTTGGTGACGTCCAAGGCACGCCTCTCCATCTGCGGGATGTAGTCCAGGGCCTCTTCCTCAATATCCAGGCCCCTCAGGAACGTGGTCAGCAAGCCATCAAACCCGTACCTGTGTCCTTGATGCAAACGTGCTCTCTTCATGGTGGAGATAATCACCGCCCCAACATTAATCTCCAGCCCTTTCATCAGGGCGTAGACCAAGCACACATGATCCCGGGTGACATCTGTCATGTGCACCCCCGGGATCAGGCAGGAACACACGATCTTAAGCCAAATTCTGGCTTCCCTGTTCATTTGAGAGTAGGGTAGTGTCTGATGGTAGCCCCTCTCCTTATGCCTGCTCCACTGTGCTATAACGGGCTCCACACAGAGTGCGTCTGATATCCGCATATGGTGGAGTGATATTCAGCTGCCGGAGTACATGGGCGTCTGTGTCCTGTGCCCCCAAAATGGCATTAAGGTAATGGGGCTCAAAGATGACTACCTACCCCTTATCTTGACAGTGTGACTGCGGAGAGTCGGGTTCCAGTTGGCGCAGAACTCCCGAATCAGGTGGAGATTGCACTCCTTAGGCTCTTTAAAGATGAAGTTCACCCTGACAGCGTCAATCCGGTGTACAATTCTGGGGAATTCCTATGCCAACGGTTCCCTTGCAATGTGCTCCTCGGGGAAGTATTTGTTCTCCTTATGCTTTGTGTACCATTTCTTCCCTTCTTCTGTCACCCATCGGGTTCCGTATTGACGGCGTTGGCCGCGCAGAACCATTGGTGCTGCTGGGACTGCTGTTCCCAGTCTAATTCTCTTCCTTCCGGCGCCCGATGTAGATGCACCCTTTCCTTTGTCTTTCCTGCTTTCCATTGTTCTTGTCAAATTAAATAGACAGTCCTAATGTTATTCAAATCAAAATTAGCTTCGACTAAGGTTGGGTTAAGCTAAGCCACCCCACACTTAGTCTTTAGCCACAATTACTACATTACGGCAAGACAATTCTCACTTTCCAATTTACAAAAAAAAACAACAACATGCCTCGTGCATTCAGAAAATTTGATGGAATAAATTCTACGTACTACTCCAGACTTCGTACAGCTAATCAAAATATCACCATCGATATCATTTCATCACATAGCACTTAGCAAAACTTCTCTCAACACAACCTATGCAATTCACCAATTTCGATGCAATTCAACACTTTCATTCTCCTGAAAATTCATCATTTATTTAGCATATTCACATCAAGCACAACACAATTCACCTTACCCAACATACCCAACCCATAATTTCCACATTTTCAATCACCTTTAGTTTCTTCGCAATCAAATTCTAACCCTAGCTACATATTTCACCAAAATTCGATCAAGCATGTATTTATCGAGTTCATACAATCAAAATGATACTACGAACATCAATCAACAATAACATAAATGAATTCAAGCTCAATTTACAATTAGGGCAAGTTTTACTCACTTCACATTCTCAAAATCAAAAAAATTGACAAGAATTGAGATGAAGTTAAAGAACATACCTTTAATTCGATGAAATCGAAGAAAAGTTGAAGAAAACTTGTGCCTAGGTCCGTGTCACATTGGGGAAGGGGGAGTTTTTTGGTGTTTGTCGCGGAGGGGGTGAGAAATGGGGGAAAATGAGGGAAATCGGGGTTAAAAAAAGGGATTTTCGTGCGGGTCACCCGACGACCCGGTGTGACCCATCGCAATTAAAGCCTCAACGTGTCATGGAGGGTAACGTGGAGCACCCCCTCCATGACACAGAGCCAACGCAGAGGTATTCTGGAATTTTAAAAATTTCAGAATTACACCTCAACGTGTCACGGAGGTCAACACGGAGGCCCTCCTCCGTGACACGGAGCCATCGCGCAGGCTCACTGTTTTGCCACTTTTTATTATTTTTCTCACCCCAATTTTTCCTTTGCGATCCTTTGCATTTTTGCCCTCCGTTCGACCTGAAATTCATCTCACAACAAGAAATTGGTTAGAATTCATAGATTTCAACATAAAACACAATTTTTGTGTGTATTTTTATTTTTCTATTTTTATTTTTTTTCTTTCTTTTCTACTAACTCTACTCAATTATTACAATAATTTCACGGGTTTCCTCCCGTGCAGCGCCTGGTTACCGTCGCGGCTCGACGTCATTAAAGCTTAGTCATCCTCTAGGGTGACAGACGTCTTCTCTCGACTACCTTCCTCACCCCAGTAATGCTTACATCGCTGCCCATTGACTAAGAACGTGGCACTTCGACTTTCTTGCCACGATTCCAATTTCGGGGGGTCCTTCACTGGTGGTTTTCCCACTGGCTCTCGCGAATCAACACTTTGAGAAATATTCGCTCGATAAAGCATGTTGATCGCTGAGAGTTCCTCATACACGGCCGGAAGCTTCGTGGCCTTGTACACATCAAATACCTCCACCTTGTCATGTGCTCGCATGGTTAGCTGCCTTGCAGCTACATCAATCAGTGCTTTCCTGTTCGCCAAAAAGGACGTCCCAAAATAAATGGGACTTCCGCATCCGACTCAAAATCTAGCACAACGAAGTCTACCGGGAAGATAAGGGAGCCAACTTGCACCAGCACGTCCTCCACAATGCCATCTGGTCTAGCCAAGGAACGATCCTCTAGTTGCAAGATCACTATCGTTGGTCTAGGACTGGCTAGCCCCAATTTCTTGAATACCGATGTCGGCATCAAGTTAATGCTCGCTCTCAAATCACATAATCCACGAGCTCGGATACTCTGCCCAATTGTAAGTTGAACTGTAAAGCTCCCAAGGTCTTTGAGCTTTGTGGGCAACCTATTTTGTATCCGGGAAGTGCACTCCTCCGTAAGCACCACCGTAGCATACTCCGTCAACCTGCTTTTGTTCGCCACGATGTCCTTGATATATTTTGCGTACTTCGGCACTCCCTGCAAAACATCGACAAGAGGTAAATTAATGTGTACCTGTTTAAGCGCCTCCATGAACTTTTTGAAACACGTTTCCTCCTTGTGTTTCTTTAATCTTTGAGGGAATGGGGGTGGTGGTCTTTCTGGTTTAGCTTCCTTCTCCTTCCCCCTATCATCATTGTGTTCGCTCTCATTCTCCACTACTCCCGACTGCTGCGGTGGTCTTTCTGGTTCCACCTCCTTGAGTTGTAAACCACTCCTTGTGGTCACTGCATTCACTTGCTTGGGCTTGGGGTCAGTGTCACTCGGAAGTCCTCCTCTCGGCCTAGTCTTCTGAGCTCCAGCTAGTTGCCCAAACTGGTATTCCAATGCCTTTTTAGCTAACTGATTGTTCTTTACATCGGCTGCCAATTTCACATAGTCAGCCTGCAATTGAGCTTGGTTAGCTATCATCATTTTGAACAATTCCTCGATGCTGGGTGATGGTGGTGAAGGAGGTGCATTGTTGCTTCTGTATTGCGACTGATAGTTCTGCTACCCTCCTTGATTTCTCTGCGCCCCCTGACTCGAACTCTGCCCTTGATGGCAATTACTACCCCAAGAGAAATTTGGGTGACTCCTCTAATTAGAGTTGTAGTTGTTGCCATACTGTTGGTGATTATTTCTCTGTACATTACCAACAAAGTTCACTGAATTAGGATTCGCACCACAACACTCAGCTGAGTGTTCATTACTGCCGCGCACTTCACACCAAATCTGCTGCACTACATTCACTAGGACTTGAGACTGATTCATGCTCATATTCCTGAAGTGGGTATTGAGTTGATTTTGTAATGCAGCTATCTGTGCAGCAATAGCTTTAAAACCATCCACTTCCAAGACTCCTGCTGCTTTCCTTGTTCCTCCTCTAGAAGAGTCCGCATTCCACTCTGGATTTCCCTGCGAAATACGGTTCAACAAAGTATACAACTCCTCATAAGTTTTTTCTAAAGCTTGTCCCCCAGCTGCTGAGTCTAGCAAGATTTTTGTGTGGGGTTCCAAACCCTCTATGAATGTATGCACCACCACATCATTGGATTGGTGATAATGAGGACAATCCCGTAATATAGATTTGAATCATTCCCAAGCTTGATACAGATTCTCCCCCTCTCTTTGCTTAAAACTTAGAATTTGACTTCTAAGTCTTGCTGTTTTACCGGATGGAAAGAACCGTATCAAAAATTTCGGTGCAAGATCATCCCAAGTAGTGATGGAATTAGGTGGTTCAGCTTTCACCCACCTCTTTGCTTCTCCCAAAAGTAAAAATGGGAACAATGTAAGCCTGACATAATCGGATGACACTCCAGCGGGGATGTAAGTGTCACTTATCTCCAAAATGTTTTGGAGATGTTGTTGTGGATCCTCATGAGGGAGACCTGTGAATTGTCCACTGGTGTGCAGCAATTGCACCATATTCTGTTTAAGCTCGAACCTCCCTCGTAGATCAGGTTTGCGAATGCTAGATGTAGCGTTGTTGGCATGTAGGATTGCCACTTCGCGAACCGGCCTAGCTGCCATTTTCCTCGGGCACTAACACTGCTCTTACAATTGGTGGATTCTGTTGTTGCTCCAGGATAGTTTGTCTGAGCAACTGTAACTTTCTCTCTAGAGCTTCTCTCCTTTGACGATGAAATTGTCTTTCCGGCTCTAAGTGTGAATCCACCAGCTCCTTGTCCCTTGCTAGTGTTCAACAGAATTCAATATCTGCAAAAGACAAGCTAAGACCAAGTTGTCAGCACTAATAAGAAATCGTAAACTAACACTTAAGACAACAATTTTACCAACTGCCAGTCCCCGGCAACGGCGCCAAAAACTTGTTCGGTGGTTTGGAATGCCTACACGCAAGTGCACGTGGTCGAACAAGTAGTAAAATGGCTAGAGTAGCCAAGTATCGATCCCACAGGGACTGGACCAAGGTAATAATCGAATCAAGTGTTAATACACTCTAACTCTAATAATGTCGACAACAATTTTAAGAAGATTTTGGGAGTTTGTTTCCTAATTTATACTAATCTAAAACAAATGTACAAATTGAGTCTAAACTATAGTAATGAGCATGTTGAGGCTAAAACGAACATGCAGGGAAGCAATTTATTGACACAAACTAGCTAATCTTTTCTTCGGTTGCTAGTCAAGAATTATTGCCTATGGATTAAAACTCTCGTATTTAACCCAACTTAAGAATCATGAACCTTCCACCTACATTTCTGTGATAAGAAGAAATTCATGTTCTAGCCATATGAAACCGATTCCTTAATTGACTAATATGACTTTCAGATAGATTTCTATTCTGAAGGTAAATCAATTCTCAATTTTCCCAAACCTAGAAGAGATCATATCCTATCAATTCACAACTTTCCAATTTCTTTCTCTTTCGAGCACAAACCGGATTTTTTAGATATACATTAATATTGGCCAAACATCAATGCAATAAGAACAAGAATTAATAGAACAACCATAGAAGAAAAGATGAAAAACCAAAATGATCAATAATTACATTCCACTGCAAATGTTCTTAACCTCAGCAAGAAGTGAATTTAGCCACTCATTTGTGGATTAAACATCGTTAAATGAGTGTAAATCATACAAATAATTGAAATAAGGAAGAAAGAGATAGAGAAGAACCCTAAGAATTTCGTCCCCTCAACTGCCTGTAGCCCACGTTGTTGCTCAACCAAGTCAGAATAATTAAAAAAAAACCTTAGTGTGTTATTTATACTAGTGGGAATTTTTCACGGAATAACAAGCAACGTGTCAAAGAGTGTATCGCGGAGCCCTGCCTCTGTGACACACCACAAACGCGGACCATTACTGGAATCTGATCATCCAGTTAATTACGCCCAACATGCCACGGCGTGCAACGCGTGGCTTAGCCAATGTGCCACGGTACCAATGTGCACCTTCACTTGAACTTGGCCTATTTTAATCATCCGAGGCAGAATGCCTCCACTAGCAGTGTGACACGGCTCCATCGCGGAGCCCCTTAATTTGCTGCATTTCCTTGGCCTTTTCCACTGCTCGCTTCCGAGTCCATTCCCGATTTCTCCCAACATGCATCTTAGCTTCCTAACATTACCTTTTTCCTTCAAAACAACACTAATCATGTTGGTTAGTATAAATTCACCTTTTAACTAAAATCACATGAAAATGTACAAATGTCAATGGATAAACAAGATGAAATGAAGCATTTGAGTATCACTTAGGCATATAATTCTGCCCAAGATCAGCTAGCAATGTGCAGCTGGTGGATGTCTAGTCTGTGGCACTTACTTAGGAGTACAGTAATATCGTAATGAGAAAAATGCCCAAAAAGCTCAAAGACCCAGCGAGTTTCACCATCCCCGTACAAATAGTGAAGTTGGAAAAATAAGGGCCTTGTGTGACTTAGGGGTGGTAGTGAATTTGATGCCACTATCTCTACTCAACACACTAGGTTTGGGGAAACAAGGTCGACATGAGTGATGTTGCAGCTAGCCGATAAGTCCACAGTGGCCCAGAGGGAATTATTGAGGACCTTCTCATCAAAGTAGGTAAATTAATCATACTTGTTGATTTCATCATTTTAGATTTTAAGGTTGATGAAAATGTACCCCTAATCCTAGGACGCCCGTTCCTAGCTACTGGTAGAGTGATAATTGATGTGATAGCGGGTACCTAAAAAATGAGGGTCAATGATGAGGAAGAGCTCTTCAGAGTCTACCAGGAGATCAACCCACCCACATAATATAGAGATATTTGCAAGATCAGTATGGTGAGAGATGCTAAGTATGGAGTGGTTGATTCCATGCATCCACTGTTGCAAGACATTTTGACACCTAAGCCCGAGGCTGATGGGGTACAGAATTTGAAAGAAGTGATGGAAGAAAAGAGGGGACAGGATGGAGGTGGTTCCCTCTAAAAGTAAAAAAGAAAGGAAGATGGTTTCAAAAAGTGAATACTTATTTGAGGATATCCTAAAAAGGATAGTTCACATCGTACCGCGACATAAAGTTAGGCGCTGCTTGGGAGACAATCCAAGGGTATCACAGGTACATTTTTCTTTTTCTTTTGTTTTGATTTTTTTTATTTTCACTTGTGTTGTTATTTGTTTGTGTGATTAAGCACAGGAAAAAGGGGAAGTCTGAGTACTCTAAGAAGCAAAATCTAAGGAGCATGGAAAATTGCAAGTGTGGGGTCGGTGACCCAGGTATTTAACTGTGACAATACATGCTGCTAGCTAGGCCTAGAGGCTTCAGGAAGTATCTCTCACCTCTATTTTGATTCTAAATGATGCTTTAGGGACATAGCATATTTTAAGTGGGGTGAGGGAAATTTCAAATTTTGTGCTAAGTGATTTCACCCACCCTTTGGTTTTTCTTCTCGGTTCTTTTCCTACGTGGGGCACTTTGAACCGAGAGAATAAAATCTTTGGTTTATCTGTACATAGTTGTTTTAGTCATATTTAGGGACATTCTATGATGATAAATGGATGACAACCTTCTTGCAGGGAAAATTAGTTAGTAGGTTTTGTTTGTGAACCCTTAGCTAATTGCGTGCTTGATGCTTTTTCTAAGTGCTGCATATGATTGTAAAATGCAAGTGGTGTTAATTGTGAAGCATGTTGAGTATAGTTTATGACTCTGTTTAAGACATTTAGGCTCAAGAATGTGACTCTGTATGATTAAAGCTTAATTTTGAATTCTTGTGATTAGCTGATTTATGAGTCTCCTGAATCTGTCTTGAATTGAGAATGTGCACTGAGTGTAAGATTTTCTTGCAAATTTCATGCTATTATGTAGTGTCTAGAACTTTCCCCGTGTGTATACAAAACTAAATGAGGGATGTTAACTGTAGGAGATGATCTAGGCATTTCTTTGAATGAGCCTAATTTTCATCCTTTGCTTTACCTACCTGAATTCATAATACTAGTTAACCCCGTTGAGACTTTAGCCTATTCTTTGATCAACCATATTAAAAGATGATTCCTTTTCTTTCAATGGCTTTGAATTTGATCGAGAACTCCTAAGCACTTAAGTGAAAATGCAAAAGAGTAAAGGAGTGAGAATCTTGAAAAAGAAGGAAAATAGTGGTTGAGGGAGTTGAAGAAAAGACTATCGGTGCACTTGTTGGAAAAATGCATAAGTGTTAGGCAAGAGTAAAAGACCAAAAGAGTGAAAAAGTTTCAAATGCTTAAGTACTCCCTACTAACAATATAAGTGTGCTTAATGAAATTGGGAACCAAAAGAGGGAAGTGAGTGTTGAAAAGAATCAAGGTGAAGTAGAGGAAGAGAAAGAGCTTAACGAAGAGAAAATTGTGATGTATTAAAAGCGCTTAGGGAAGATAGTCACTATTACTGGCCAGAATAGTACCTACCCATCCCTTAGCTTACATTACAATCCAATAAGTCCTACTTGATCTTACTTTCAAACGTTCCTAATTAGAAGAGTAGAACACTAAAGGCAAGCTTATGGGTCATTAAATGTTGCATGTGAATTCTTTGTGAGAGTGAGTTTAATTCATATTTACATACCCATACTTGCATAATTTGAAAAAGTTTGAGAGTGAAAATGGGTATCTCTCTTGTTGTGAGGGCACATGTTTGAGGAAGGATGAAATTCATGTTGGACTACTTGATTGGTTAAATTGCATGAGTTTTCAGAGTTTTAGAGTTGATTCTTGAGGCTAGGAGGTCTTAACTTAGTTGTATGTGATTTTAGTTGGTTGTACATGTCACATGCTCTCTTCTAAAACGCTATCTAAATCAATTGGTGTAGCCTTAGCTTGAGTCGTCTTGCTTCAATTGGTTATTGCAAGTCCTTCATGTGCATGAGATATAATGGATATGTTCGAGGATGAACAAGGCTTTAAGTGTAGGGTAGTGATCTTGGACATATTTACATGCCCAAATGTTATTTTATAACTAGGTTTTAGTCATGTTTGTCAATTTAATTAAGTACTCAAATTCAAACATGTTTTTGAATCATTATATGAACATGAGTGGCTAAAACTCTTCTTCTAGGGTTGAGGCCACATGACATGATTGTAATTGTGTGAATTTCATCTTTTGTTTGAGTTTTCTTTGTTCTTTCGTCTTGCATTCTTCTTAATTATCGTTTTAATGCTTTATCACAATTGAAATGTACTTGTTAAGCCTAAGCAAAAGCTCGAAAGAGTAATCCTAGGTTAGAACTAAAAATGTAGGGAGAAAGTTCTTGTCTTTAAGATAGGATTCATGGTTAGGATAGCAATTATACTTAATTTTCCTTGCTTGTTTAATTAAACGGGAAGATAGCTAGAGACCTAGGATTAAATTGTCATATCACCACTCATAGACGTAGTTGTGAAGTTAATTCTTGGTCAAATTATTAGAGGTACGAAACTTCATAATTAAGGGCGTAAACCCCGTGAACCATATCCACAATGTTAATTTCTCATAAATTAGGACGTCATATCCCCACTCAATGATGTAGGTGTGAGACTACTTTGTTATGTTTAGAGGCTTGAAAGACCATGAACACTGCATATTAACTATGTGAGACACCAAATGAATTTTCATATACTTGAACCATTATGAAGTTCAGCTTTGCACGATTGTTAGATCTTAACTCTAGATGCTTTTTATTACTATTTTCCGAATTATTTGTGATCACACTTAGATTTAGAATCAAAATCAAACCTTTGAAACCAATACTTGTGAAATTTAATTTAGCACCTGAACTCAAATATTCTCTGAAATAGTACAGTCCATGTGGGTTCAACATCCGGCTCTTCAAGAGTTGCTTTACTACTTGTACGACCGCGTATGCTTGCGCGAGCGCTGGGGTGCAACACACGGCTCGTTACCAGATATGATGGGTCGTTATACGTATCATTGAATAAGGGTAAAACTTGACTAGGTTTTTGTACTTTGACCAACGGACAGACAGAACGACCTGTTAGATGGAACAATGGGTCATTGTTTCCACTCATTGTCACTGGAGGGATTTTAACACTTTCTGGATTTTATCTAACGGCTTGATACGATGAGTTGTAAATTTATCCAAAGACTCGTCACTAAGCTCGTTTGTTTGGGGGAAGATTTTGACAACATTTTAGAGGTGTCAGAATGGGCAACACAATGACTCATTACCACAAACGATGGGTCATTATATCACTTGTTAAATATGAGGGAGGAATCTTCTGGACAACTAACGATTGTCTTAACAAGTCGTTCCATCTGACCAACTCGTCTGACGAGTCGTTCTGTGGAAATTTTCCTAGTTTCTTTTTGGTTTTCATTCTAAGTCTGGGGTTTGATGTTAGGAACCTTTGGGGTGTTACACTGGCCTACTTGGTGCTAGAAACTAATCCCAAAAGATGTATGTTGCTCATATTCATATTCTCAAAACATAGTTAAATATGTTTCTTGGGTGTCTTGTCTTGAAACATCTCTTTAAAAGTTATCTTGTAAGCCTTGGTTAAAATCATGGTGAAACATACTTGACTTTACATAGGCTTGCACAAATAGAGAAATCATACATACTTGAATAAGGCTTCAAAATTCAAAATCATGGAATCATAAGTTTAAGAATTCATAAACTTTCATGCAAACTTTAATTATTCATCATACTTGAAACATAGGCTCATAAGCTCGAAATTCATAAATCATGCATGATAGGGAAAAATCATCATAAACTCGAAATCATGAATTAGTAAGTAATTTGAGAGTCAAATCTGCCCTAATAATCATAAATCATCATTTGGAACATGACAGCGTTGAACCTATAGAGATATCATGGATAATTTCATTGAATTGGGTTAAACCCGAGAATTTCAACATAACATTCTTGGAGACTTGAAATCATGAGATAGGGATGAAATTGGGCATGAGAGTGGAAGGATTTTCCCCATTCATAACCTTACATACCTGGGTAAATGACTCCTTGATTTGTCTTGAAAACCCAAGAAATATTTGAAGAGATTTGATCAAGAACCCTGGCCTTGATCTTGAGAGGAAATTCCAACTTTCGGTATTTGAAGGGAATTAATAATTTAGCTAAGTTAAACCCCTTTACTCTAACCTCTAGGAATCCTAAAATGACATCATTTAGGAGTTAAAAGCATAAGAGTTTACCAAAAGTCCTCTGGACTACCTAAATTTTAAAACAACTAGTAGAACCAATGACCAAAGGGACAGGTTGTTGGTCCATACAATGGCCTGTTAGTTCCTACTCTACTTCGAATCACTATCTGGATCTTATTCAATGTCTAGAAACAATGACTGGTATATTCAAGCAATGGTCCGTACAATCCCCTTGTTGGTTCTGGGCCAATTTTGTCAATTCTCTGAAGTTGGATTCAATGAGCACAACCAAGGACTCATTGGTTTGAAGGACGAGTCGTCCTAGTGGTTGTTGTATGGCTCTAGCGCCATTTTTCCAGTTGTTTTCTATTGAAAGTCTCGGGTCTAATCTAAGAGACTTTTCAGGGTATTACAGTATCTCCCCCTTGAGAATATTAATCCTCAAATATGGGCTAAGATGAAAGTCTAGGGAAAGAACTGCAATCCCAAAACTAAATAGCTATACATAGAACTGAGGGAGTTACCGACTCCGAACATGAAACAAATAACTGAATTGAACTCGTGAAACACACATGCATGCTAAGACATGAAAGGAACTAAAGGACATGAACTTGACATGAAGCTGAATAGAGTACTAAGGAGGAAATTGGTACCTCATGCTGGAATTGAGCGGGAAGGGAAAAGATGTGGGTACCTAGCCATCATATCCACCTCGGGTTCCCACTTCGCTCCCTCAACAAGACAATTTCTCTATAAAACCTTTATAAAAGCTACCTCTTTTTTCCTCAACTTTCAAACCCGATGATCAATGATCTCCACCGGAACCTCCATATAAGTAAGGCTATCCTTCACACCGTTTCTCTCTATCTGAACAACTAAAGATGGGTTGCCAATGCACTTTTTCAACAAAGACATATGGAAAACTGGATGCATTGAAGCTAACTCTGATGGTAGCTCCAACTCTTATGCCACCTTACTCACTTACCTCAGAACCCTATAAGGACCAACATATTGGGGACTAAGCTTCCCTTTCTTACCGAATCTCATAACTCCCTTCATGGGAGACACCTTCAGAAACACCCAATCATCAACCTCGAACTCAAGCTCCCTCCTCTTAACATTCGAATAAGATTTCTGATGACTCTAAGCTGTTTTCAGCCTCTCCCTAATGAGCTGAAATTTCTCCATAGCCTCATGAACTGAATCTGGGTCTATCAACATAGCCTCACCTAACTCAAACCATCCTATAGGTGGCCTACACCTCAGCTTGTAAAGAGCCTCAAATGGAGCCATTTGAATGCTAGAGTGTTAATTGTTTTTATAGGAAAACTCGATGAGAAGCAAGTGATCGTCCCAACTATCCTTGAAATCAATCACACATGCTCTCAACATGTCCTCAAAGGTTTGAATGGTCTTCTTGTCCTGGCCATCTATTTGCGGGTGAAAATTTGTTCTAAGCTTCATCTAAGTACCAAGGCCCCTATGAAACGACCTCCAAAAACTGAGAGGTGAACTGAGTACCCTTATCTGAGATGATGGAAAAAGGAACTCCATACAACTGAACCAACTCCCGAATGTAGAGTCTAGAATAATCCTCGGGCAAATTTGTAGTTTTTATTAGTAAGAAGTGTGTTGATTTGGTCAACTTGTCTACAATCACCCATGTAGAGTCATATTGTTGGTGCGTACGAGGAAACCCTATAATGAAGTCCATATTGATCTCTTCCCACTTTCAAGTAGGAATATTGGTGTGCTGAAGCATACCTCCAGGTCTCTAATGCTCGACCTTCACCTGTTGGCAATTTGGACACTTAGCCACAAATTTCTCTATGTCCTTCATGCCATTCCACCAATAGACTTCCCGTAGGTCACGGTACATTTTTGTGGCACCTGGATGAATAGAATATTGAGAGCCATGAGCCTCACTCAACATCTATCCTCTCAAGTCAACCATATCCAAAACACACAAACAACCCTGATATCGGAGTACACCATCCCCCCTTGGGAGAAAATCTCTACCTTCGGATTCCATACAGCCTCTGTTAGTTTCACTAAGATAGGTTCCCCATCTTGCCTTACTTTAACTTTCATCACCAATGAAGATTTTGACCTATTCTGAACAATAACACCACCATCTGATGAATCTGTAATGCGAACTCCTAAATGAGCAAGCCTATGGACATCCTTCACCAACTCCTTCCTCCCACCCTTAACATGGGACATACTCTCCATGGACAACCTACTAAGAGCATCCACCACTACATTGACCTTTCCCCAATGATAAAGGACACTCATATCATAGTCCTTGAGAAGCTCTAGCCATCTTCTTTGCTGCAAATTCAAGTCCTTCTGAGTAAACACATATTGAAGGCTCTTGTGGTCCATGAACATATCCACGTGCACCACATAAAAATAGTGCCTCCATATCTTCAAGGCAAACACCACAGCTGCCAACTCTAGGTCATGCGTCAGATAATTCTTCTCGTGAGCCTTCAGTTGTCTAGAGGCATAAGCAATGACCTTACCATGCTTCATCAACACATAACCAAGTACAATTCTTGAAGCATCAAAATACACAATGAAACCATCTATGTCCTCCGATAGAGTCAATACAAGGTTCGAAGTGAGTCGAGTCTTTAACTCCTAAAAACACATCTCACAAGCATCCGACCACTAAAATTTAACCTTCTTCTGGGTCAACTTAGTCAAAGGTGCTGCAATGGATGAAAATCCTTCTATGAACCTCTTGTAGCAGCTAGCTAAACCCAAAAAGCTTCTAATATAAGTGGGACTAACAGGTCTAGGCCAATTTTTCATCGCCTCTATCTGTTGAGAGTCTACCTGCACACCATCACTAGACACCACATTACCCAAGGATGCTACAGAGTTCGGCCAGAACTCACACTTGTTAAACTTAGCAAATAACTGATGATCCTTGAGAGTCTGCAACACAATCCTTAAATGAGCAGCGTTATCCTCCTCGCTCTAATAGTATATGAGAATATAATCTATGAAGACAATAATGAACATGTCCAAGTATTACTTGAACATCCTGTTCATCAAGTCCATAAAAGTTGCAGGAGCATTCGTTAGTCCAAAAGACATGATTACAAACTCATAGTGACCATACGGAGTCCTAAAGGAAGTCTTCGACATGTCATTCTCCCTAACTCTGAGCTGATGATAGACGGATCTGAGGTCTTCTTCGAAAAACACCTAGCACCTTGAAGCTAGTCAAATAGGTTATTAATCCCGGAGAGGGGATACTTATTCTTGATTGTGACCTTGTTCAACTCTGATAACCAATTCACTGATCTTGGGCATATTTACATGCCCAAGTGCTATTTTATAACTTAGTTTAGTCATGTTTGTCAATTTATTTAGTTACATTCTAATGTAATTTTATATGCATGTATGTGTGCATGAACTAACAAAAGTGACTAGCCCACGTTTGTAGGTGAATTATGCTTAGGAATGGCTGAATATGACAATGCACAAGTAAGGAGGAACTTCTGATTGAGTTTAGATGACAATTGCACAAAATGGCATGAAGAACAGTTTTCCACACAGCCTAGCGTGCCACGCCGGCTGACCACGACAAACTTCATTTCACGCTTGTGCGTGTGCGCGCTAGACGTTGTGCCTCACGAGGGCATAAATGCTAGAGAAGATAAGCGAGGCAATGCATGCACGCTACTGCTGTGTCACGCCTATGCGGGCTGTGCGACCAGCGTCGTGGCACGCCAGGTGACGCCCATAGTGTTACACCCCGTAAATTCCCAGCATATAGATGGCCTAATCGCGTGTTGGTTAAGAATATTTGAAAACCATACATGCTAGAAAAAGGCCCGGGGAAAGATCGGACAAGCACCAAGTCGGCGCGTCGCAAATCGCATTCCAGGAATGCCACTTATAAATCGCATTCCAGGAATGCAACCTATAAATCGTATTCCAAGAATGCAACTTATAAATCGCATTCCAGGAATGCGATTTACAGTGTCTATTATATAAGCCCCTCCACTTCGGTTTTAAAGTTGCAATTCTTATAATTTCCAGCAAAAAAAAAGAGAAAATCAGAGAGGAAGAGGAACGAAGGTTTCTTGATAATTTTCGTCTGATTACGCCGTCAAACGCGGTCCAAACTCGAATTAATCTCAGATGCCGAGGTATTTAGCAGCAAGGAGCATTCCTACAGATTTTGTTTCGCGAAATACAGTCGATGAATCGTCGAGCTACCGGACTAAGGTAAGTAGAATTGCTCCAAACTAGTGTCTATGTGCTCCTAGTCGTAAAGTGAATACTTCTCCCTTCTGGACTTCTGAAAAATAGCGAGATTTTGACCGTCTTTCGATAAGCCTAAGTTTAGGCTATAATTATATCGAAAGTGACGTTGTTCTTCAGGATAAAGCTATATTTAGTATTAATTGACGTATATCTAAATGCAGTTGGGAGAAATAGCTGGAGTATTGACCGAGCCTCGTTCGACAGTCGGATAACTCGAGGTTAAGGTATGTAAAGCAAGTTCCTTCGGGAAGTTAGTAGTTTTAGCCTTGTATAGTACAATAAACTCCGTAGTAGAATTCCCGGAGTTGAATGTTAAGTATTGTGCAAAGTTCAGTAAACCTAGTTTGCGTTGTCATACCATATTCAGTCTGAACGTTAGAAGAGCATGCGCCCGAGGGCAAGTTAGTATTTCAGATTCAGTATAGCCTATTACGTGATTAGCAAGCATGTAGTAGAATAAAAGAAATAGATTTTCATAATAAAAGTCAGTAAAGAAAGATCAGACAGTTATGGTTACAGATTAGCCATTCAGACAGATAGTATCTTGGCTACAGATTAGCCGACAGTTAAAAGAAAGATTTCAGAATCAGTATAATCAGTAAAGAATCAGCTTAGTACAGAAATAGATCAGAATAAGAAATCAGATTTCAGATAGTCTTTTTCAGTTATACATGCTTGCTATTTATATGTGCTATTTGTTTGTTGAGACCTACTATGGCATGTGGGTGTCCCTTTAGTATCCCCACCGCCCCTGGGTTATAGCTGTGTCGATACCAGATTCAGATACCGCCACCAGCTGGGCGATGCCGTCCGCCTAGAGGACGATGATGGCCGACCACCATGACAATACGGTCCAGACCACCCTGCTTGCAGGGGTAGTTCAGTTTACTCTGCGCAGAGCTAGTTTACCCTGTTTACAGGGGTAGATCACTCTGTGTGCCTTGTGACCGGGGGCAGTTTCAGATACATATTTTTATAAAATTACCCTGTTGCGTGCTTGCACCCAGGGGCAGCTTAATTACACACCTGTGTGCACCTGCGCCCAGAGGCAGGAGTCTTCGGACTCAGACACAGTTTACTGTCAGAGGCCAAGGCCTGAGCTACGTACCCAAGGGGACCGGTAGGAGGAGCTCACAGTTATCAGATGAGTGGAGTGACTTTTTTTTGGTTGGTTTAGACCTGGGTAGGGGTAAATAGATTGTGTGTTGGTTGGCACCTTCCGGCTTATGGGGGTCGGTCAGGTATTGTGTGTATTTATATGTATACCTATATGTGCTATTAGATACTGATAGGCAGGAGGACGACACGTCATCAGGTACGCTCAGTTTAGCTATAGAATAAATAAACTCTCCCCAGATAGACTCAGCTACTTTCTGCTTATATGCCAGGTTACTGTTGTTATTCATTTCAATTGTGTATTTCAATTGCTTTACATGCTCAGTACCTGTGGTACTGACGCCCAGTGGGGCGCTGCATTACTTGCCTGTAGGTACTGATAGACGAGGAGGCGATCCCTCGTGATTCCAGTCAGCTATTGAGTATTCAGCTCCTGTCATTCGGAGTCTGAATTCCAGAGGTGTATTTCATTTTCTTTTGTTGTACAGTACGGGTAGGTCGGGGCCCTATCCAGATCATTTCTATTGTTATTCCTAGAGGCTTACAGTCTGCATATATTTACCTGTGTTCAGTTGAGCCGATCGTGTGAGGCCGTGCAGTTTGTTATAGCTGTCTAGCATTTCAGTTTATGTTGGCCGTGTGAGGCCTTAGTTTGACAGTAGTGGTGACCTTGCCGGTCACGTAGTCTTATAGTAGTCTTGTGTTGAGTTACAGACAACTAGACAGCATGGTGACCTTGTCGGCCCGCATAGGCTCCCTTACATTGACATGTTTCTGGATAGCTGTTATTACAGGTACAGGTGGCTATAGGCCAGTTGGCCGGAGGCTGTGTTTACAGCCATTATATAGCCCGTTGTTTCTAGAAATCTGAGTTAGAGCTAGCCAGGCACCAGTTGTGCCTAGGCTCACCAGCAAACAGTCTAGATCCTACTAGGGCACCAGGTGCCAGTCATACCCCCCAAGGCGGGGCGTGACAGAAAAAGGCCAAGTCCGCCATATATGCTAACAAATAGCAAGACATACCTGTAAGATTATAGTTATGATCCAGTTGTGACATCGAAAGATAGAGAGGTCATGTGAATCAGATGGGCCTGACTATAAGCCAGAGGAAGTATAGGCCGAGGCTTGATCAGTAATCTCATTAACAATGAAAGGCGGTACCTTGTGTTATACCCCATAAGATTTCTGACACCTAGGTGGCATATTCGCACGGTGGTTAGGCATATTTGAAATCCATACGTGCTAGAGGAAAGCCCGGGAAAGGATCGGACGGATAACCTGTTGAACCATCGCGGGAGGAGCCGAGGCAGAGCCCCTCCGCGATGGCAGCGTGTCATGAAGGTGAAGCCTCCGCGTTGGCTCCGTGACACGTTGGCCTTGTCTAGGCCCAAGTATATAAAGCCCCACTTCGGTTTTAAATCATTTTAAACTTATAAATTTCGAGTGAAATAGAGGGGAAAAACCAGAGGAGGAAAAGGAACGAAGAAGGTAATATAATTTTCATCCGATTACGCTGCTAAACGTTGTCCAAACTCAAATTAACCTCAGATACTGAGGTATTTAGCAGCAGAGAGAATTCCTACAGATTTAGTTTCGTGAAATACGGCCGACGAATCGTCGAGCTACCGAGCTAAGGTAAGTAGAATTGCTCCAAACTAGTGTCTATGTGTTCCTAACTGTGAAGTGAATATTTCTCCCTTCTGGACCTCTGAAAAATAGCGAGTTTTCGACCGTCTTTCGATAAGCCTAAGTTTAGGCTATAAATTACATCAAAGTGATGTTGTTCATTAAAATAAAGCTATATTTGGTATTAATTGACATATTTATGAATGCAGTTGGGAGAAATAGTTGAAGTAATGGCTGAGCCTCATCCGACAGACGGATAGTTCGAGGATAAGGTATGTAAAGTTAGTTTCCTCGGCAAGTTAGTAAGCTTGGTATAGTAAAGTAATTTAAAGGCCAGTAGAATATTCAGAAGTCATGTGTTATGTTTATTACGAATGTTGGTACGATATTAGAAGCATCATGTTATGATTAGCGCGAGACTTGCTAGCACGATATGGATTCTAATATAAGTGCTAGGAACTGCACAGCATGCTCAGTATGTGATGTAATACAGAATGTTAGGATATTATCATATTCAGTTGAAACCCACTAAAACAATGTAATATCTGTAAGGCATCTCAGAAGTAGAATGGTAGGTTGAAACGAAGTTTAGGAAGCATGTTAGAAGTAGTAAATCATGTCACTATAGAAACTCAGTATACAGCACAGTATGGCAGAAGATTATATTTATACATATATACTATTATCAGTCTCAGCATGTATTAAGTACGTATACATTATCATTACTAGTTCAGTACACAGTATGTACGGATACCTTACTACTATTAGCTTCAGTATGTGGGATATGTAGATAGTATTACTAGTTGAGACCGTTGTATTGTTTTGGGGTTGGATTACCTAGCATCCATGACCGCCCTAGGGTTGATAGCTGTATCGACTCGTCCGCCATAGGACGAAGATACGTCGCTCTACGGAGTGGCATGCCGTCCCACAGGGGACAAAGATGGGATGCCAGTTTTCCCCATATTGTGCCTTGGTCGGCCCTTACACACCCCTGTCGAGCGGATACGCCCGGGTGTTGATTCAGGAGTCCTCCGGACTCAGATGCGGTTATAGTCAGGGGCTCAACGAGCCCAAGTGCATACCCAGGGGACCGACAGGATGCTTATAGCTATTATAGGAGATGGGATGACCGGGGTAGGGGTATAGATTCTGTGCTGGTGTACCTCCCGGCTTATGGGGGCCGGGTAAGGTTTGTGTGAGCTATGTTATGTTATGTTACGTTATGCCGTGTTACATTAGATACGAGTAGAGCGGCAGTAGAACAATACATCTCCAGGTATGACTCCTACTCCTTCCAGTATAGTTAAGAGTAGGTATGATTTACGTTATCAGACAGCTAATCTATTCCTTCCTATTTCAGTTACATCAGTTGTATTGTTGTTTTCATATGTTTCTTTCAGTTATTGCTTTACATACTCAGTACCAGCGGTAATGAAGCCCGGTGGGGCGCTTCATTACTTGCCTGCAGGTACTCATAGACGAGCAGGCGATCCGTCGTGATTCCTGTCAACGATTGAGTATTCAGCTCCTGTCATCCGGAGACTGAATTCCAAAGGTGTATTTCGTTTTCTTTTGTTGTACAATACGGGTAGGTCGGTGCCCTGTCCCGATCATTTCTATTGTTATTCTTAGAGGCTTGCAGTCTGTATATATTTCCCTGTGGTCAGTTGAGCCGGTCATGTGAGGCCGTGCAGTTGTATAGTTGTTAGTACTTTTACTTCTTTTATGTTGGCTATGTGGGGCCATAGCCTGACAGTAGTGGTGACCTTGCCGGTCACGTAACTTTCTAGTATTTCATTTTTGAGTTACAGATAACTAGACAGCATGGTGGCCTCGTCGGCCCGCATAGGCTCCCCTATATTGAATGTGTTCTGGTTAGATGATAGTACAGGTACAAGTGGCTATAGGCCAGTTGGCCGGAGGCTGTATTTACAGCCGTTATATAGCCAGTTGGTTTCTTGAGAGCCAGGGCCAGCCAAAAGCACCAGACGTGCTTAGGCTGGACCATCTAGCAGTCCAAAGTCTAGCAGGCACCAGGTGCCCGTCATACCCTCCAAGGTGGGGTGTAACAAACTTGGTATCAGAGCAGGTCGTATCCCAGGGAGTCTGCAAGCCGTGCTAAGTAGAGTCCTGTCCATGGATGTGTTGTGCACCACATACTATGGGTAGGGGGCTGCAAGGCATGATAGGATGGTTGCCTTTTATTCTTATTCAGTCATGCTGTAGAGCGGTACAATATAGGGTTGAGTCCCTAAAAGCTTACTGTATTCTTTGGTTACAGATAATGTCAGAACAGCGACACCCTATCACAGGCCAGAGTTTAGATATTGCAGCAGGGGAAGGCACCAGCGGATGCCTCACCCTCGTTTAGAAACAGCCCGATCAGAGGGCACTACAGAGGCATCGTCCCAGCCTTCTCAGCAATCTCCACCACATCAGGAGCCACTTGGGGCGACACTACCTCCAGCAGTCCCTATACCGACACCTTCCTACTAGGAGGTTAGGAGTGCGGTAGTTATGTTAGCACAGATGATGGCTGCTTAGCGTCAGCCGATGCCGTCTACAGTTGCGGAGTCGTCAGGAGGGCCCGGTAGTTCGAGGGTCCGAGAGTTCTTGGCTCTGAATCCCCCACAGTTTACAGGTACGGACCGGACAAAGGACCCTCAGGATTTTCTGGATCAAATGCAGAGAATTTTCAGGGTTATGCATGCCACGCCTACAGAATCAGTTGAGTTGGCAGCATTTCGGTTACGGGACATCGCCGTATTGTGGTATGAAAGCTGGGAAAGGTCCCGAGGGAGAGATGTTTCCCCTCCGACCTGGTCCAGCTTCTCAGGAGCTTTTCTGGATCATTATTTGCCGCGGGAGATTCGACAGGCCCGGGTAGACCAGTTCCTACATCTGGAGCAGGGGGCCATGAGTGTTCGGGAATATTCCTTGCGGTTTGATTCTTTGGCCCGGTACGCACCGGCTTTTGTTGATACCATGGCATCCAGAGTACACCGCTTTATCATGGGGTTGAATCCAGAATATGTTGAGACTTGTATTACGGCTACACTGTGAGAGGACATGGACATTGCTCGAGTTTAGGCATTCGGCCAGAATATTGAGGGCATCAGACAGCGGCATCGGGAGATCAGAAGGGCCAATCAGGAACAGCGTCGCCGGGACAGGCCAGTTGAGTTACAGAGGGAGGCCCAGGGAGGACCCAGACCATGATTGTTAGACAGGTCGCCTAGGCCCCCGCCTCCGCCACAGCCGCAGGGGGGTAGATTCAGCCGCAGGGGGCAGTCAGAGACTGGTAGAGGCACGCAGATGGCAGATTCACCATTACAGAGGAGGGCGGAGCAGAGTAGGTATACTCTACCGCTTTGCCCCATATGCAATCGACGTCATCCTGGAGCATGCAGGTATGGCTCCACCGCATGTTATATTTGTGGCCAAGAAGGCCATTTGATGAAAGATTGCCCAGCTAGAGGTCGAGAGGACCTGGATAGACAAGATAGGGCATCTGCAGGGTCCCAAGCCACAGCATCCTCGGCAGGGCGCAGGCCCTCAGTTTCAGCAGGCAGGGATCGGGGCCTATCAGAGGCCTCCAGTACAGGTGCGGGTCCAAGCCGCACATATGCCTTACCAGGGAGGCAAGATTCAGAAGCGTCACCGGATGTTGTGACAGGTATGCTAACTATCTGCTCACACCCTGCTTATGTATTGATTGATCCAGGGTCTACTTTGTCCTACATTACTCCATTTGTGGCACGAAAGTTCAATATTGCACCAGAATTATTACAGCAGCCCTTTTCGGTATCCACACCCGTCGGTGACTCGATTGTGGCTAGCCGAATTTACCGGGGGTGTACGGTTGAGGTTGCTGATCTTTAGACCATAGTAGATCTGGTCTAGCTAGAAATGATAGACTTCGATGCCATAATGAGTATGGATTGGCTAGTGCCGTGCTTTGCCAATGTTGAATGTTGGACCAAGATGGTCCGATTCCACTTTCCGGGAGAAGCAGTGCGGGAGTGGAAGGGCAGCACCGCTACGCCAAAAGGTAGGTTTATTTCCTACCTTCAGGCGAGGAAATTGATATCTAAGGGGTGTATTTACCATCTGGTCAGAGTTTAGGATGTCCGAGCAGAATCTCCGACACTCCAGTCTGTTCCGGTGGTGAACGAGTTTCCTGATGTGTTTCCTGATGAGTTACTTGGTATTCCCCCAGAAAGGGAAATAGACTTTGCTATTGATTTACTACCAGGCACTCAACCGATATCGATTCCTCCCTATCATATGGCTCCTGCAGAACTCAGATAATTAAAGGAGCAGCTGAAAGACTTGTTGGATAAAGGTTTTATCAGGCCTAGTACTTCTCCATGGGGTACGCCATTATTATTTGTGAGGAAGAAAGATGGCTCGCTTCGAATGTGCATAGATTATCGGCAATTGAACAAAGTTACAGTAAAGAACAAGTACCCGCTTCCCAGAATTGATGACTTGTTTGACCAGTTGCAGGGGGCCAGATGTTTTTCTAAGATAGATCTGAGGTCCGGATATCACCAGGTCCGGGTTCGTGAAAAAGACATTCCAAAGACTGCTTTCAGGACCAGGTATGGTAACTCTGAATTTCTGGTTATGTCTTTTGGGCTGACGAATGCTCCCGCAGTGTTTATGGATCTGATGAACAGCATATTCAGACCGTATTTGGATCTGTTCGTGATAGTATTTATCGATGATATCCTAGTATATTCTCGTTCAGAGATAGATCACCAGAACCATTTACGAACAGTACTCCAGATCCTTAGAGACCGTCAGCTGTACGCCAAGTTTTCTAAGTGTGAGTTCTGGCTGAACTCAGTTGCCTTTTTGGGGCATATCGTGTCGGATGCTGGTATACAGGTAGACACACAAAAAATAGAGGCGGTCAAGACATGGCCTAGACCCACCACTCTGACCGAGGTTCGCAGTTTCCTGGGTTTAGCAGGATATTATCAGAGATTTGTTGAAGGATTCACCACTATAGCAGCGCCTCTGACAAAGCTAACGCAGAAAGCAGCGAAATTTCAGTGGACGGAGGCATGTGAGCAGAGTTTCCAAGAGTTGAAAGATAGACTGACCTCCACCCCAGTATTAGCATTGCCAGAAGGAACAGATGGGTACGCGGTGTATTGTGACGCTTCAGGTTTGGGACTGGGTTGTGTGTTGATGCAGCATGGTAGGGTAATTGCTTATGCTTCCAGACAGCTGAGGAAACACGAAAAGAACTACCCGACCCATGACCTGGAATTGGCCGCAGTGATCCACGCCCTAAAAATTTGGAGGCATTATCTGTATGGCGTCCATGTAGACATCTTTACAAATCATAAAAGCCTGCAGTATATTTTCACACAGAGGGAGTTAAATCTGCGGCAGCGTCGCTGGTTAGAATTGTTGAAAGATTATGATGTAAGTATTCTCTATCACCCGGGAAAAGCTAATGTAGTGGCAGATGCCCTGAGACGTAAGTCAATGGGGAGTTTGGCGTATTTGCTACCTGAGAAGCGGGAGTTAGCCAAGGAAATTCATCAGCTAGCTGGTTTAGCCGTTCAAATAATGGAAACAGAAAATAATAGAGCAGTAATTCAGAATTCTGCTGTGTCATCATTAGTTACAGAGGTAAAAGGACGATAGTACGAGGACCCTGACTTAGTCCAGCTCAGAGATAGAGTTCAGAAGGGTAAGGAGTCAGATTTACAAATGACTGAGGATGATGTGCTACGCTGTAAGGGCCGTCTTTGTGTTCCGAATGTTTCAGGGCTTCGCCAGCAGATCATGCATGAAATACATTACGCCCGCTATTCCCTCCATCCAGGAGCAATGAAAATGTACCATGACATCAGAGACATCTACTGGTGGCGAGGTATGAAAGCTGAAGTAGCTGAATTTGTATCTAGATGTCCTAACTGTCAGCAGGTGAAAGCGGAGCACCAGAAGCCGGACGGTTTGACGCAAGATATAACGGTGCCTACATGGAAATGGGAAACGATAAACATGGATTTTGTGACAGGGTTACCCCGTACCAGACGCAGAAATTATTCTATTGGGGTAATAGTTGACAGGCTGACAAAATCAGCTCATTTCCTGCCAGTGAAGGCTACCTTCTCGGCTGAGGATTATGCCGAATTATATATTAGAGAAATAGTTAGATTGCATGGAGTGCCGGTATCCATCATTTCAGATAGGGGAGCACAGTTTACAGCTAGATTCTGGCAGTCGTTCCAGAGGGCCTTGGGAACGCAGATTAATTTGAGCACAGCATTCCACCCTCAGACAGATGGGCAGGCTGAGCGGACTATCCAAATGCTCGAAGATATGCTACGAGCGTGTGTGCTAGATTTTGGGGGTAGCTGGGATGAGCATCTTTCGTTGATTGAATTTGCTTATAATAACAGTTATCATTCAGCTATCCAGATGGTGCCCTTTGAAGCATTATATGGGCGAAAGTGTAGATCGCCGGTGGGCTGGTTTGAAGTGGGGGACTCAGTGTTGATTGGGCCAGACATCATTTGACAGTCAGAGGAGAAGGTAAAGCTTATCAGAGAACGCCTGCTGACTGCTCAGAGTCGCCAGAAGTCTTATGCAGATATGCGGCGCAGAAATCTAGAATTCGCGGTAAATGACTGGGTATATCTGAAAGTGTCTCCGATGAAAGGGGTGATGAGATTTGGCAAGAAAGGCAAGATTAGCCCGAGATTCATTGGGCCATATCAGATTCAGCGAAGGATAGGTCGAGTTGCATACGAATTGAACTTGCCTCCAGAGTTAGCATCTGTTCACCTAATATTCCATGTATCCATGTTGAGGAAGTTCGTAAGAGACCCTTCCACGGTTGTTCCAGTTTAGGATGTCCAGGTCATAGAAGAGTTAGCATATGAAGAGGTTCCAGTAGCTATCTTAGACAGACAGATTCGCAGGTTGAGGACTAAAGTTATTGCGTCTGTCAAAGTATTGTGGCGTAACAGGAACCGTGAGGAGATGACGTGGGAAGCTGAAGAAGATATGAAAGCTAGATACCCTCACCTATTCCAGGCCTAGTCAGGCGACAGGTATGTCCGTATTATTACTAATGTAGTACCTTATGGTTGTATATAAAAGAGAAAGATTGATACATAGCCATCCAGTGAATCTTAAAATATTGCGTGCAGTACCTGTGTTGGACTTTTCTGCATTTCAGGTTTTTGGTATAGTCCATATTACAGGGGAGACTCTACCGAAATTTCTTTTTCAAAAAAAAGAGTAAATTGAGAAGTCCTCTAGACAGCAGCTTCCATTCGAGGACGAATGTTCTTAAGGGGGGAGAATGTTATACCCCGTAAGATTTCCGACACCTAGGTTGCCTATTCGCATGGTGGTTAGGCATATTTGAAAGCCATACGTGCTAGAGGAAGGCCCGGGAAAGGATCGGACGGATAACCTGTCGAACCATCGCGGGAGGAGCCGAGGCAGAGCCCTTCCGCGATGGCAGCGTGTCACGGAGGTGAAGCCTCCGCGTTGGCTCCTTGACACGTTGCCTTGTCCAGGCCCAAGTATATAAAGCCCCACTCCGTTTTTAAATCATTTTAAACTTATAAATTTCTAGTGAAACAGAGGGGAAAAACCAGAGGAGGAAAAGGAACAAAGAAGGTAATATAATTTTCATCCAATTATGCTACTAAACTTTGTCCAAACTCAAATTAACCTCAGATACTGAGGTATTTAGCAGCAGAGACATTCCTACAGATTTAGTTTCGTGAAATACGGCTGACGAATCGTCGAGCTACCGAGCTAAGGTAAGTAGAATTGCTCCAAACTAGTGTCTATGTGTTCCTAGCTGTGAAGTGAATATTTCTCCATCTGGACCTCTGAAAAATAGCAAGTTTTCGACCATCTTTCGATAAGCTTAAGTTTAGGCTATAAATTACATCAAAGTGATGTTGTTCATTAAAATAAAGCTATATTTGGTATTAATTGTAATATTTATGAATGCAGTTGGGAGAAATAGTTGAAGTAATGGCTGAGCCTCGTCCGACAGACGGATAGTTCGAGGATAAGGTATGTAAAGTTAGTTTCCTCGGCAAGTTAGTAAGCTCGGTATAGTAAAGTAATTTAAAGGCCAGTAGAATATTCAGAAGTCATGTGTTATGTTTATTACGAATGTTGGTACGATATTAGAAGCATCATGTTATGATTAGCGTGAGACTTGCTAGCACGATATGGATTCTAATATAAGTGCTAGGAACTGCACAGCATGCTCAGAATGTGATGTAATACAGAATGTTAGGATATTATCGTATTCAGTTTAAACCCAGTAAAACAATGTAATATCTGTAAGGCATCTCAGAAGTAGAATGGTAGGTTGAAACGAAGTTTAGGAAGCATGTTAGAAGTAGTAAATCATGTCACTATAGAAACTCAGTATACAGCACAGTATGGCAGAAGTACATGTGGCTATAGGCTCCCCTATATTGAATGTGTTCTGGTTAGCTGATAGTACAAGTACATGTGGCTATAGGCCAGTTGGCCGGAGGCTGTATTTACAGCTGTTATATAGCGGGTTGGTTTCTTGGAATAGAGCCAGGGCCAGCTAAAAGCACCAGATGTGCTTAGGCTGGACCATCTAGCAGTCCAGAATCTAGCAGGCACCAGGTGCCCGTCATACCCTCCAAGGTGGTGTGTGACACCTTGAACCCCAGAGCTTAGCTCAAGTGAGATGAGGGGAGAAAGCAGGAATACTAAATTTTGTGGGGAAAATAGAATCACCCCCAAATTGACAGAATATCGTATTACAGACTAAGCCTCGGACTGACAGTTAGAAGACATTAAGATTGTGGTCCAGAATGCTGCAGTATGTTCGCTTATGGGGAAGTTAAGAAATTACTGATACAATGAATCTAATCTAGTGTGGCCTAGAGATAAGGCCCAGCAGACAGTCATGGGCTCTCAATATATGCCAAGTAAGGCCACAAGATTCGAACGTTGACCCCACATCGCAAGAGTGGCGGAATTTCAAACAGCAGACAATAACTAAAGTGTTTATGTTTGTTACTTTCAGAATGGGGTGACAATACAATGAAATGTTAAGAGAAGGCAGGAGGTATTATTAGACCGTAGAAGCAGTATATCATGTACAATATGAAATTTAGCAAAGTGTATCAAAGATTACGTATCACTACAGAATTTAGTATGTATTGTACGTATTTATTAATATATATCTGTGCAGATAATAAATATGCTGTGAGCAGCTACTAATAGGGGTTACAATCACACAGATGCATATTAGTGCTAGGAAGTATATACAAATTGCATTGCAGGACCCCTTGCCAAAAATAAAAAGAGAAAAGAGAGAGAAGAAAAAGAGAAAAGCGAAAAGAAGGGGCAAGTTAAGTGTGATTTACGTATGAATCCATAGAAACTGTCTCAGCTCTTAGTTATTAAGTTAATAGACTTATATGTTGTTTCCAGATCTAGGTTTTAGAAGCTTATAAGAGTTAGTAACCTGAATCAGGTAATTAGATGATAAGGGCGCAGTTAGACGGTCTACCGACCAGCTGGCGCCTATATTAGCAGGGAAGCATCTCTAAAGATCAATAACACTAGCGCATGTGCCAGAACCAGAATTAGAGACTGAATAGGTATACTTCAGAGATTAGAAATACTAGAATTGTTCCAGTATGTTAAGTGCATACATCGTTTTCCCATCCTTGTAGGTGAGAGTCGACCTTAGTCAACCTAGCAGTTATTACAAGGAATACCCCGCAAGTCAGACAAGCCCGTGGGCACCCCAAGAAAGGGGTCCACATCAGTAGTCAGTGACATACTAGTACTTCAGCTGGTTCTCATAAGATATTCAGATACAGAGCCCTAGCAGAAGGCCAGTATTTACAGAATAGCTCATAAGATCGAGAATTCCCCAGAATAGCAGTATAAATCCAAGTGGATACACACAAGGCGTAAGAAATTGATAATACCCTTCTAGCACAGTGTTTATTAAGACCAGGAGATCAGTAGACTCCTCGTGAAGATCCAGAGATTGATCGCTTGGGAGTAAGTTTGATTAAGCCCAGCCTTATAGTGGTTCAAGCAAAATAACAAAGCAATTAGATGCCCACAAGTCTGCAGTTATGCATGAACTATAAGTACTCAAGTAGAACAGTTAGAGCATTGTTAGACTACTTCCACATTCGGGTCATTCAACCCGACTATTCAATTATTTAAGGTTATGCAGCCAGATCATTAGAGGTCATGATCAATATCAGGATCCTCTGATCAGATAAAGGCACAAGGTGCGCAGACGGTCGTTCAGGTTATCCCAGCAACAAGTAGCTTTAGCATGTGGCCGGAAGGCCAGATAAGCTCCAGCTACGCCTGTAAACTACCTGTCGATCTCTTCGGCAAGACAAGCCAGTATGACCGTCAATTATATGCCGAGCTCTCTAAGTATGAAAATGTTATATCAGTCAAGAAGAGGTAAGGGAGCAGCAAACGCTCTTAGCTATAGATCTATTAGGAGTGTGGCGTATGTGCAACCCGAGCAACGGGAGTTGGTCAGGGAGATACATCAATTGGTCAATTTAGTCGTTCGTGTGATAGAAATGAAGGACAACAGAGCGGTAATCCAGAACACCGCCGTGTCGTCCTTAGTTGTGGAGGTAAGAGAACGGCAATATGCAGATCCTGACCTGGTCTAGCTTAAGGACAGAATCCTGCAAGGGAAGTGCCAGATTCACAAATAACAGAGGATAGAGTGCTGCGTTGTAAAGATCGTTTATGTGTTTCAGATGTTTCAGGCCTCCGCCATCAGATAATGAACGAGGTGCACTGCGCCAACAACTATTTTCTCCACCCTGGCGCGACAAAAAATGTACCATGATATCAAAGAAAACTACTGGTGGCTAGATTAAAAAAAAGAAGAAGAAATTGCTGAATTTGTAGCCCGGTGTCCTAACTGCCAGCAGGTGAAAGCAGAACATCAAAAACCAGGCGGTTTGACTCAGGACATAGTTGTGCCTCTCTGGAAGTGGGAAGCAGTAAATATGGATTTTGTGGCAGGATTACCCCGTACTAAACATGGACATGACTCTATATGGGTGATAGTTGACAGATTGAACGAATCAGCTCATTTTCTGTCAGTAGAAACTACTTTCTCGGGCAGATTATGTGGAGTTGTATATCCGAGAAATAGTCAGGTTGAAAGGAGTACCAGTATCCATTATTTCAGACAGAGGAGCACATTTTACGGCTAGATTCTGGCAGTCGTTTCAGAAAGATCTGGGAACGCAGATTAATTTGAGCACAGCATTCCACCCTCAGATAGATGGACAGGCGGAACACACAATTCAGACGCTCGAAGATATGTTGCGAGCGTGTGTGTTAGATTTCGGTGGTAGCTGGGTTGAGCATTTTCCCCTAATCGAGTTTGCTTATAATAATAGCTATCACTCAGCTATCCAGATGGCGCCTTTCGAGGCTTTATATGGGCAAAAATGCAGATCGCCAATTGGCTGGTTTGAAATAGGAAAATCAGCGTTGATTGGGCCAGACATTGTTCAACAGTCAGAGAAGAAGGTAAAACTTATCAGAGAACGCCTACTGACTGCACAGAGCCGCCAGAAGTCATATGCAGATGTGCGGTGCAGAAACCTGGAATTCGAGGTGAACGACTGGGTATTTTTTAAAAGCATCACTGATGAAAGGGGTGATGAGATTCGGCAAGAAAGGTAAGCTCAGTCCAAGATTTGTTGGGCCTTATCAGATTCGTCGAAGAATAGGCCAAGTGGCAGATGAGTTAAACTTGCCTCCAGAGTTAGAATCCGTTCATCCGATCATGTATCCATGTTGAGGTAATGCATAGGAAACTCATCCAGAGCAGTCCCAGTCCAGGATATCTGGGTGACAGAAGAGCTGGCCTACGAAGAGGTTCCAATAGCTATCCTAGACAGACAGATTCGCAGATTGAGAACTAAAGATATTCCGTCTGTCAAAGTATTGTGGCGTAACCGGAACCAAGAAGAGATGACGTGGGAAGCGAAGGAAGATATGAAAGCTAGATATCCTCACTTATTCCATGCCTAGCTAGGCGACAGGTATGTCAGTATTGTTACCTATGCAGTACCTTACAGTTGTTTATATATAAGTGAGAGAGATTGATGTTTAGCTATCAAATGAATCTTATAGTATCATGTGGAGTACCTGTATTGGACTTTTCTGTGTTTCAGGATTTTGGGATAGTCCAAATTACAGGGAAAACACTGCCGAAATTTTCCTAAGAACAAGTTAAGCTAATTGAGTAGTCCTCTATATAGCAGTTTACATTCGAGGATGAATGTTCTTAAGGGGGGGGAGAATGTTACACCCCGTAAATTCCCGGCATATAGATGGCCTAATCACGTGTTGGTTAAGAATATTTAAAAACCATACATGCTATAAAAAGGCCCGGGGAAAGATCGGACAAGCACCAAGTCAGCGCGTCTCAAATCGCATTCCAGAAATGCAACTTATAAATCGCATTCCAGGAATGCGACTTATAAATCGCATTATTTGAATGCGATTTACACTGTCTATTATATAAGCCCCTCCACCTCGATTTTAAAGTTGCAATTCTTATAATTTCTAGCTAAAACAGAGAGAAAATCAGAGAGGAAGAGGCACGAAGGTTTTTTGATAATTTCCGTCTGATTACGCCATCAAACGCAGTCCAAACTCGAATTAATCTTAGATGCCGAGGTATTTAGCAGCAAGGAGCATTCCTACGGATTTTGTTTCGCGAAATACGGTCGATGAACTGTCGAGCTACCGAACTAAAGTAAGTAGAATTGCTCCAAACTAGTGTCTATGTGCTCCTAGTCGTAAAGTGAATACTTCTCCCTTCCGGACTTCTGAAAAATAGCGAGATTTTGACCGTCTTTCGATAAGCCTAAGTTTAGGCTATAATTATATCGAAAGTGACGTTGTTCTTTAGGATAAAGCTATGTTTAGTATTAATTGACGTATATCTGAATGCAGTTGGGAGAAATAGCTGGAGTATTGGTCGAGCCTCGTCCGACAGTCGGATAACTCAAGGTTAAGGTATGTAAAGCTAGTTCCTTCAGCAAGTTAGTAGTTTTAGCCTTGTATAGTACAATAAACTCCGTAGTAGAATTCCCGGAGTTGAATGTTAAGTATTGTGCAAAGTTCAGTAAACCTAGTTTGCATTGTCATACCGTATTCTGTCTGAAAGTTAGAAGAGCATGCGCCCAAGGGCAAGTTAGTATTTCAGATTCAGTATAGCCTATTACGTGATTAGCAAGCATGTAGTAGAATAAAAGAAACAGATTTTCATAATAAAAGTCAGTAAAGAAAGATCAGACAATTATGGTTACAGATTAGCCATTCAGACAGATAGTATCTTGGCTACAGATTAGCCGACAGTTAAAAGAAAGATTTCAGAACCAGTATAATCAATAAAGAATCAGGTTAGTACAGAAACAGATCAAAATAAGAAATCAGATTTCAGATAGTCTTTTTCAGTTATACATGCTTGCTATTTATATGTGCTATTTGTTTGTTGAGACCTGCTATGGCATGTGGGTGTCCCTTTAGCATCCCCACCGCCCCTGGGTTATAGCTGTGTCGATACCAGATTCAGATACCGCCACCAGCTGGGCGATGCCGTCCGCCTAGAGGACGATGATGGCCGACCACCATGACAATACGGTCCAGACCACCCTACTTGCAGGGGTAGTTCAGTTTACTCTGCGCAGAGCCAGTTTACCCTGTTTACAGGGGTAGATAACTTTGTGTGCGCTTGTGACCGGGGGCAGTTTCAGATACATATTTTTATAAAATTACCCTGTTGCGTGCTTGCACCCAGGTGCAGCTTAATTACACACCCGTGTGCACCTGCGCCCAGAGGCAGGAGTCTTCGGTCTCAGGCACAGTTTACTGTCAGAGGCCAAGGCCTGAGCTACGTACCCAAGGGGACCGGTAGGAGGAGATCACAGTTATCAGATGAGTGGAGTGACTTATTTTTGGTTTGTTTAGACCTGGGTAGGGGTAAATAGATTGTGTGTTGGTTGGCACCTTCCGGCTTATGGGGGTCTGTCAGGTATTGTGTGTATTTATATGTATACCTATATGTGCTATTAGATACTGATAGGCAGGAGGACGACACGTCATCAGGTACGCTCAGTTTAGCTATAGAATAAATAAACTCTCCCTAGTTATCCTCAGCTAGATAGACTCAGCTACTTTCTGCTTATATGCCAGGTTACTGTTGTTATTCATTTCAGTTGTGTATTTCAATTGCTTTACATGCTCAGTACCTGTGGTACTGACGCCCAGTGGGGCGCTGCATTACTTGCCTGCAGGTACTCATAGACGAGGAGGCGATCCCTCGTGATTCCAGTCAGCTATTGAGTATTCAGCTCCTGTCATTCGGAGTCTGAATTCCAGAGGTGTATTTCATTTTCTTTTGTTGTACAGTACGGGTAGGTCGGGGCCCTATCTAGATCATTTCTATTGTTATTCCTTGAGGCTTGCAGTCTGCATATATTTCCCTGTGGTCAGTTGAGCCGGTCGTGTGAGGCCGTGCAGTTTGTTATAGCTGTCTAGCATTTCAGTTTATGTTGGCCGTGTGAGGCCTTAGTTTGACAGTAGTGGTGACCTTGCCGGTCACGTAGTCTTACAGTAGTCTTGTGTTGAGTTACAGACAACTAGACAGCATGGTGACCTTGTCGGCCCGCATAGGCTCCCTTACATTGACATGTTTCTGGATAGCTGTTATTACAGGTACAGGTGGCTATAGGCCAGTTGGCCGGAGGCTGTGTTTACAGCCGTTATATAGCCCGTTGTTTGCAGAAATTTGAGTTAGAGCTAGCCTGGCACCAGTTGTGCCTAGGCTCACCAGTTAATAGTCTAGATCCTACTAGGGCACCAGGTGCCAGTCATACCCCCCAAGGCGGGGCGTGACACATAGCCTGCGCCCAAGACTTCCCATCCGGCCGAGAAACAGTAGGCATGCGCGTTGGCTCCATCTCACGCCAATGCTGTGGTGCGATGGGTAGCGTGGCACGGAGCTGGTCCACCCATGACTACTATAAATTAAACACTTAGGATTTTATTTCATTTTATCATGTGTTTTATTTAGGAAAGCAGAGAGGAGCAAAGGGAGAAACGAGGAACTTCACCTAGGGTTTGAATTCTTTACTTCTCTTTTAACCATTCTTGTAAATACTTTAATTAAAACATGTTTTTGAATCATTGTATGAACATGAGTGGCTAAAACCCTTCTTCTAGGGTTGAGGCTATATAACATGAATGTAATTGCATGAATTCATCTTTGGTTTGAGTTTTCTTTGTTGTTTTTTCTCGCATTCTTGTTAATTATCATTTTAATGATTGATCATCATTAAAATGTACTTGTTAAGTTTACAAAAAAGCTCGAAAGAGTAATAGTAGGTTAGAACTAAGAATGTAAGGAGCAAGTTCCTGTCTTCAAGATAGGATTCGCGGTTAGGATAGCAATTATATCTAATTCACCTTGCTTGGTTAATAAAATGGGAAGATAGCTAGATACTGAGAATTAAATTGTCACATCACCACTCTCAAATGTAGTTGTGAAGCTAATTCTAGGTTAAATGATTAGAGGTACGAAAGTCCATAATCAAGGGAATAAACCCCGTGAACCACATCCACATTGTTACTTGCTCATGAATTAGGATGTCACATCCCTACTCAGCGATATAGGTGTGAGATGAATTTGTTGTGTTTAGAGGCTCGAAAGACTATGAACATTGCATATTAACTCTATGAGAAAACAAATGATTTTCAATGTGTGAACCATTGTGAATTTTAGCTTTGCGTGAAAGTTTGGCCTTAACTCTAGATACTTCTCATTATTGTTTTTCTAAATTATTTGTGATCACCGTAGAATTAGTTTCAACTTCAAATCTCAAAAATCAACACTTGTGTAACTTAATATAACACTTGAACTTGAATATTCACTGAATTATTCCAGTCTCTGTGGCTTCGACATACGCCTCTTCAGAGTAATTATATTACTTGTACGACCACGTACGCATGCGCGTGCGCTAGGACGCAACTAGTTTTTGGCGCTATTGTTGTGGACTGGCAACTTTTGGTGAATTTTTAGTTTTTGTATAAATTTTATTTTTCTTAAGTGTTGAAAATCTTGGTCTTAGTCTACTTTATCGTAGGTAACAGATTTTTCCTTGCAGCACTAGCAAGGAATAGAGAATTGGTGGACCCATTATTGGAGCCTGAATGATATTTATACTTGTTGCGGAGAGAGGCTCTTGAGCAAAAGTTGTAGCTATTACAAGAGCAGGTTCTTGAACGACAACAGGATCCACCAGTTGGGCAAGAAGAGTTGTTGTCAGAGCCAATGGCATCCCGACCAGTTCGTGAAATGGAAATCCCACTCGGGACGAATGTGACCTCTAGCATCTGCAAAACGGAGCCTGGAGGAAACTTTAAGCTGAAGTTATTCATAATGCAGTTGTCGCACTCTAATGTTCAATTCCCAGGAATGACACATAAAGACCCACAGCAGGACATACCGAACTTCTTGGAAATCAGTGACACTTTCATCCCCACCGGAGTGTCAACTAACTTTGTCAGACTTACCTTCTTCCCATTTTCACTTTTGGGAGAGCCGAAGAGGTGGCTGAAGGCAGAGCCACCAAATTCCATCACATCCTGGGACGACCTAGCAAGGAAGTTCCTCATCAGATCTTTCCTTCATGCAAGACTGCCAAGCTCAGAAGCGAGATCCTATGTTTCAAGCAGCAGCCTAAGGAGAACTTATACTTGGCCTGGGAGAGATTCAAGTCATTGTTGAGAGACTGCCCCCATCATCAGCAGTCGAATGAGGTGTTAGCCCACACTTTTATGGAAATTCTAGACCAACATACTAAAATTTTTCTAAACTCCGCATCGGGTGGGAAGGCACTTGAGAAGACATATGATGAGTTGTACACTCTACTAAATAAAATTGCTCAAGGGAATCTGAAGTGGCATAGCAAGTCATCTAGAGGGGCAGGTAAAAGAGCAACTAGGCTGATTGAGGTAGAGAGTGTCAATGCTTTAGCAGCACTATTAGCTTCACTGCAGCACTAGATGATGACTCACTTTAGCAAATTGAGTATGACCCAACCACAGGGACAGGTTAATGCAATTCAACCAGATCCTAGCTGATGTGAGATTTGTGGAAACAATGGGCCAATCCATAGTTAGTCAATTTTGTAGGTAATGTGCAGAGGAACAATCAGAATTATGGGAACACCTACAACAAGAATTAGCAGAGTCACCTGAATTTTTCTTGGGGTGGTAATCAGAGTCAGAGCTAGCCGCAGCCTCAGCAGCAGTAGCACCAGCAATAAAATAGGCAAAATAGTGGCCAATCCAACAATAGCAACATTGAGGAGATGTTGTAGAAAATCATGGCCACCTAGACCAAGTTGGTACAAAATCAGGAAAGGATGGCCTTAGACTTAAAGAATCAGCAGATGGCCACCAGAAACATAGAGATGCAGATGGGTCAGTTAGTAGCTGCTCAACATAACAGACCTCAAGGAAGGATACCAAGTGATATAGATATAAGCCCCCAATAGATCAACGCCATCAGTCTGAGGAATGGCAAGCAGTTAGCTGATGCACCACAGAATAAGAAGAAAAATGAGGTGCAACTAGAGCTAGTCAGGCCAGGTCCATTAGATGATAGAGAAGATAATTAGAGTGTTGCAACACAAGTTGCACAGTCATCATTGCAGCCAGCATAGAGACCACCACAACAATTCCCACAAAGGCTCAAGAAGAGCAAGGAGGAAGCATGTTTCAAGAATTTCTTTGATATCTTCAAAGAACTTTACATTATTTTCCCTTACTTGATGTTTTGCAGGGTATGCCAAAGTATGCCATGTACTTAAAAGACGTGGTGGACAGCAAAGTGAGGCTAGTGGATGTCTAGACTGTGGCACTTACTGAGGAGTGCACTACAGGGTGATGAGGAAAATGCTTAAAAAGCTAAAAGACCCAAGGAGTTTCACCCTCCCAATACAAATAGGTGAAGCTTGAATATTGAGGGCCTTGTGTGACTTAGGGGCCGCAGTGAATTTGATGCCCCTATCTCTATTCAACACATTGGGTTTGGGGAAGCCAAGGCCCACAAGAGTGATGTTGCAGCTGGTAAACAAGTCAACAGTGGCCCCGGAGGGGATTATTAAGGACCTTCTCATCAAAGTAGGTAAATTTATTATACCTGCTGATTTGATCATTCTAGATTTTAAAATTTATGACAAGGTACCCCTAATCCTGGGACAGCCATTCCAGGCCACTGGTGGAGATATTTTTGATGTGAGAGCAAGTATCCTTAAAATGAGGGTCAATGATGAGGAAGAACTCTTCAGAGTCTACCAGGAGATCAACCCACCCACACATTACAGAGATCTTAGCAAGATCAATGTGGTCACAGATGCTATGTGTGGGGTGGTAGATTCCATGGGTCCACTGTTGCAAGATATGTTGACACTTAAGCCTGAGTCTGATGGGGGACAGAAGTTGAAGAAGGTGATGGAGGAAAAGAGGAATAGGGTGGAGGCTGTTCTCTATAAAGAAGAAGAGAAGATGGTTCCCGAAAAGGAATACTTGTTTGAGGATATCCTGAAGAGGATAGTTCACGTCATGCCACGATGTAAAATTAGGCGCTGCTAGGGAGGCAACCCAAGAGTACCACAGGCACAATTTCTTTCATTTTGTTTGTGTTTTCTTTTATTTTCACTTTTTATTTTATTTTTGTGAAGTAAGCACAGATTCTGGGAAAGTTTGAGTTCCCTGAGAAGTAGAAGCTAAGGAGCATGAAAAATTGCAAGTATGGGGTTGGTAACCCAAGTGTTCTTTAATGGATGAAGACATGCTTCTAGCTAGGCCTAGAGGCTTTAGGAAGTATCTCTCACCCTTGTTTTAATTTTAATTCATGCTTTGCGGACATATCATATTTTAAGTGTGGGGTGAGGGGTAATTTTAAATTTTTGTAATGTTGATTTCGAGTGAATTTGGTGCTTGGTATAATATTGTTTAATGAAAAATTTTGAGTTGAGCATATTTCACGCACTCTTTGATTTTTCTTTTCGGCTCTTTTCCGAAAGGGGCACTTTGAACCAAGAATAAATTTTTTATTTATCTGTAAATGGATGTTTTAGTTATAGTTAGGGATTTTTCCTGATGATGGATGGATGACGACTGTCTTGAGGGAAAATTAGTCAGTAGGTTTTGTGTTTGAACCCTGAGCTGATTGACAGCTTGATGTTCTTGTTGAGTGTGATACATGATTGTACGATGCAAATGGATTTAATTAAGAACATGTTTAGCAGTTGTAGGAATTTGTTTGAGACATGTAGGATCTCAAATATGACTATGTATGCTTAAAGCTTAATTCTGAATTCTTGTGATTAGCTAAATTAAGAGTATACTGAATCTGTCTTGAATTGACCATGTGCAATGAATGTAAGGTTTCTGGAATACTCCGTGCTATTATGTAGTGTCTAGAACTTGTCTGGCATGTTGGAAAAGCGAAATAGGGGATGTTGAACGTAAGAGATGATTTAGGCATTTCTTTCAATAAGCCAAATTATTATCCTTTTCTTTACCTACCCATGATGTATGATCCTAGCTCGCCCTATTGAGCCTTTAGCCTATTCTTTGCTAGCCACAGTAAAAGCTAATCCCTTTCTTTCAATAAACTTGAATTTGATCCAAAACTCCTGACCGCTTAAGTGAAAATGCAAAAGAGTAAAGGGATGAGAATCTTGAAAAAGAAGGAAAATAGCGGTTGTGAGAAGTTGAGGAAAAGACTATAGGTGCACTTGTTTGAAAAAATGAATAAGTGTTAGTCAAGAGTTAAAGACCAAAAGAATGAAAAAGGTTCTTTTGGGGATCCAGGGAAGCAGTGCTGACAACGGACGGTGTAACGACTCATTGTCAAGAACAACGAGTCATTGTGACCAGTCGTGGAAGGATTGAGCTTAGGCTGAGAGAGAAACAACGGGGCATCCTACGATTCATGGTGAGAAGCAATGACCCATTGTTTCTAGTTATTGTTTGAGGATTGAGGATTTCAGGGCATTCAACAGATGGATATCATGACTCATTGGATGCCACCACTAGTCGTGGTGAGGCTCGTTGGAAGGAAAGTCAGATTTGGTCAAGGAGTTGACGACGGTCGATCTAACAACTCGTCCTTTGAAGTAACGACTCGTCTGATGAGTCGTGGGAAGGATCCAATGCATGTGATAAAGCAGTGGACTCAACAACTCGATACCACGAGTTGTGGTATGTCATCACGACCCATTGGGTCGGATGTTAGTCCGTCCGGGACAGTTTTCAGGGATTTAATTTTAAGGGAAATCTCGAATTTTCTATGCTTTTAGACCCTAAACTATGTCATTTTGGATATTTTCTGAGTATGATAATATGAGTTAAGTCCTTTATGCATGCCCATTCTCATGCAAGAATTTTAGAGAGATTTTTGGGAGATTCAAGGTCTTCTTCCCCAAGTTTCCATCAATTTCTTTATGGGTATTCAAGGAACTTTGAGTCACTCCATTTCCAGGTATGTAGAGTTTTAGAACGGATGAAATCCTTTCACACCCATGCCCAATTTTGATTTAAATCATTAACTCTTCTATTCAAGTCTATGGGGTTTTACTCAAATGCATGAAAATGTGATTCCTCTTTATGGGTATGATTTAATTGAGTCTTTATTATTGAATTATGAATGATGGGCAGGTTTTATTATATTTTCTTTAAAATCATATTCCCGAGCTTTTAAATTCAAAATGCCCATTTGATGAAAGTTCATGAAAAATATGATTTACAATGAATATGCAATATTTTGAAATTTATTAATGACGGAAAAGCATGAATGCAAGTTACCCATGTTTATGAACATATTTTTTTTGAAAGAATTGAATATGATGAAGTATTGGGCGATGCCCACATGTTAAAGAATGATTTATGATTTATGAAGTGAATTACATGATTTATCGATTTATAATATTGGCCGATGAAAAGGGCCTATGATTCTTGGCTATCGATTCAAATATCTCTCTAATCCGAAGTTGGATTGATGAATAATTTAATACAATAGAAACTAGACTCATAAATTTTTAATTTTATAGGTAGTAGGCACCATAAATTCTTATATATTAGGAGAAAAGTTTTGAGATATTTAACCTAAATTTCAGAGAATTTCCAAAAAGGAAATTTGCTATAACTTTGCCAAATTTTATTCTACAACTTGATCGACGTCCAATATTAAATACAACCATTGAGTGACTCAAATACATCAAAACACTTCCTTCTTAGCATATTAAGTACTCTTTGTCCTACCTCTAAAATACAGATTTGTCGCTCAAATTATCAGGGGTGTTACAATAATAAAGTCACTATCAGAGATTTTTTGCACAAAAACACAATGATCTAAAGAAGTCTTTTTGAAGCCCTACTGACTCATAAAAGAACCAAACTTTCTGTACCAGTGTCTGGGAGCTTGTTTTAAACCGTACAAACTCTTCTTCAATTTGCAAATATAATTCTTTTTTTCCCTTGACTTCCAAACCTTCTAGCTGCTCCATATAAATTACTTCATCTAAGTCAGCATGGAGAAAAGCAGTTTTAACATCCATTTACTCAACCTCATAATCTTTACTTGCAGATAAGCCTGGAACCATGTGAATGGATGATATCTTCACAATTGGAGAGAATATCTCATCAAAATCTACTCCCTTTTTGTGGTTAAATCGTTTTATAAGTAATCTAGCCTTGTAACATGGAACATGGTTGTCATCTTCATGTTTCACCCTGAAAGCTCACCTGTTTTTTAAAACTTTGTTGTCTTTAGGTAGCTAATCAAATCACATATATGATTATCATGTAAGAATTTAATCTCATCTCCCATATCATCACACCATCTTTCTTTTTCTTAAAAATTCATGGCCTCATCAAGACTCTCAAGTTCTCCGCTATCACCCAAGAATACATACTCATTTGGAGAATAATTAGATGAATAAATTTTCTCTCTAGTCGATCTTTTGATAGAACTCTCTGGAGCATCAATAACAGTTGGTTGCTGGCCAACTACATCATCTTACACCCGAGTATCAACAATATCATGCTAGTTATTCTGAACATTCTGAACATAATCACCATCTTCAACATCAACTTTATTTTGAAGATTTTATTCAGGTGTAATAGTTATAGGAACTGGATCAATATCAACTAAGTTCTCACTGCTCTGAGAATCAACCTTCTCAGCATTATCAAAATCTTCAATTATCTGATCTTCAAAAATACAACATCACGGCTTCTAACAAGTTTCTTCTCAATTGGGTCATAGAAACAATAGTCAAATTCATCTTGACCATAACCCGTGAAGATACATTGTCTAGTTTTAACATCCAATTTTGACCTTTCATCCTTAGGAACATGCACAAAGGCTTTACCCTCGAAGACTCTCAAGTGATCATACGATATTTTCTCACCAAACCAAACTCTGTCAGGGACATCACCATCCAAAGCAGCAGTAGGAGATAAATTAATAACATAAGAATTAGTATTAAGTGCTTCTACCTAAAAGAAATCTGGCAGCTTAGCATCAGAAAACAAACATCTAACCCTCTCAACTTAAGTCTGTGCATCCTCTCTGCAAAACCATTTAACTGAGGAGTCTTTGGAGGAGTTTTCTGATGTTGTATACTCTAATCTCTATAATAATTATCAAAAGGACTAATATATTTGATGTCGCCGAAGTGCACTTGGTCGTCAAGTGATATAGGTGGTGAATTCCCGATTATCGATTCCTCATAGACTTGTCAGATCAATCGTCTTAAGGTTACTTCTTTATTTTGCTATTCTAATAAAACATATATAAATGGGGAATGCTTTGGAGTATTAAACTAAAAAAACTTGAAATGTAAAATTAACTAAAGACTAAGCTAGCTGCAAACTTGTTTGTACTTCAAATGATAATGAAAATGTAGGGAAATGGCACTTTCGCTTCAGGTTGAGTTTTTGAGAAGTGATTATGCTAGATTGATTCTCTCTAAGGTTGATAGTTGCAAGTTACTATCCCATTTCTTGCCACTCTCCCGAGCATCCAAGAATTATCTCATAAACCCTAATGCCTATATCCCTATGGTCGTAGGAGAAACATGAAACAACTGTTATGCCTACTTGTATTTCAATTAAAAAAGATTGAAGGGTATGTCCCTATCCTACCAACAACTTCTAACCTTCAACCAATGGACCTAGCAATCTTCAAATTTCGGTTTTACATTTACTTTTAACCCTTTTGGTTCCCTTTCTCAAATTCAACCAAAAGCCAACAGATTTACTCACAAGGTGATCAGTCTAGTGAATAAGCAATTAAAACAAGTAAATATAAAAAATCTTTAATGATGAATCAAAACTAGCATTAACTAGTCTTTCAAAGGTCAACTATCAACTACAACCAAATCCCTAGGAAAAATGTTCAAGAAGGTAGAACAAACATGGAAAAATATGGCTTTTTCAAAGAAACACCTTAATCATCTCTTAACTCTCTACACAACTAGCCATCCAATCATACACTAAGGCAAGTTCTATATGCACAATATGTACAAAACAAAGCAATTAATCTCACCTCACATGGAATTAAGACTCTAGTCAGCCTCCTATAGCTACACATTCATAAAATCACATTGAATGATACTCTTTATTATTAAGCCCTACAAATATATTGAGTTGAATTAAAGAACTTTGTGTGTCTCTTATGGAATTCTCACTTAAGTTGACCACTTCATTGCCTCTAGCTTAGCATCTAAGTGGAATGTCAAAGAGCACACAAGTGACTTATGTATGACTCAAACCTAAAAAATAAAAAAAAGGTGATTAATTTCCCTTAAGACGGTTTTCATCCATCTATCAATGGGAAGGGTCACCACTCTACGACGACACCAAAAAAATAAAAAAATTTACTCTAAAATTAAACTAATAAACTCAACTAACAGAGACAAACCGATTATGCAAAATCATAAGCGAAGGCATCATCCAAGTCATTAGCCTCCATTAATACTATCTATTACAAAACATGACCTAATGAATCATAGAGCTACTACCACTGGGAATGACACTATGATATGACCTACCTCAACTATAGTAAAGAAAGAACAAACAGGAATCTTTCCTCCACGTCATACTTAAATGGTGCACTATTCCCAGTGCACACACAATTATATCAAATAGGTAGAGAAAAGGAACTTCCTGGGCCGCTAAGCATCATCATCAAGATTGTACTCCTGATCATAGTTATCCTCGTCATCATCCTCGCCATTAATCTATAAGGCTCCCGGGGCAGAATCATCCTCCTCATCATCATTGTCCAAGTCATCAACTCCATTGGTAAGCATAATGGCCTCATCATCATCCAGTGGCTCCTTAAGTGCTGGTCCCACTCTACACATCTGTGTAGTACTCTCCATGAGTGGGTATCTACCCTATAGGGCCTCCATTTCATCATCTGTGGCAGGTCGGCCTCCGACCCTCAACTACAAATCAAGCATGTTGAGCATACGGCCTCTCCAACTATCATCTCGAGCCTGACGATCAACTACAGTGAGAGGTGGAGCTATGGAATTTATGGGCTCCTTAACCTTTGTGATGTGTATCATCTTGCCTACTAGGAGCCCTGCTCGCGCTAGATGAAGGTCTACCTCTTCCCCCTCAACGCCTGCGTCCCTCAAAAACTGGGTCAGGAGACTGCCATAACAGTACTTCCACCTAAAATTACCCCTCGATCTCCTCATATTCTCCTGGAGCACTGCACCAAAGTTGATTTGTATCCATTTCATTAGTATGTATACCAATACAACTCCCTCTCTAGTGATGTCTGACATGTGAGTCATGTTCGACGATTTCGGTATACTACACGCAAGTGCACGTGGTCGAACAAGTAGTAAAGTGGCTCAAGTAAGCCAAGTATCGATCCCACAGGGACTGGACTAAGGTATCAATCTAATCAAGTGTCAACAAACTTTAACTCTAAAATGTAGACAACTGTGTGAAGAGAATTTTGATATTTTGTTTCCTAATTTTATACTAAGTCTAAACGAATATACAATTTGAGTCTGAACTATAAGTATGAGCATGCTGAGGCTAAACTGAACATGTGTAGAAATAAATTATCAATACAATTTGATTAATCTTTCCTCCAGTTGCTAGTCAAGAGTTATTGCCTATGGATTAAAACTCTCATATTTAACCCAACTTAAGAATCATGAACCTTTCACCTACATTTCTGTGATAAAAAGAAATTCATGTTCTAGCCATACAAAACCGATTCCTTAATTGACTAATATGACTTTCAGGTATATCTCTATCCTGAAGGTAAATCAATTCTCAATTTTCCCAAACTAAGAAAAGATCATATCCTATCAATTCACAACTTTCCAATTTCTTGCAATCTCGAGTGAAATCGGACTTTTTAGATATACATTAACGTTGGCCACACATTAATGCAGTAAGAACAAGAATCAATAGAACAACCATGGAAGAAAAGATGAAAAACCAATTTATCAATAATCACATTTCAATATAAATGTTCTTAACCTCAGCAAGAAGGGAATTTAACCACTCATTTGTGGATTAAACATCGTTAAATGAGTGTTAATCATACAAGCAATTGAAATAAAGAAGAAAGAGATAGAGAAAAACCCTGAGATTTCCGTCCCCTCAACTGCCTGTAACCCACGTTCTTGCTCCACCCAGTCAGAATTATTAAAAATGAACCTAAGTGTTCTATTTATACTAGTGGAAATTTTTCCAGGAATAACAAGCAACGTGTCACGGAGTGCATCGCGGAGCACTGCCTCTATGACACGCCACCAACGCGGACCCCCACTGGAATCCGGTCGTCCAGGTATTAAGGCCCAACGTGGCACGGCGTGCAACGCGGGGCTAGGCCAACGTGCCACAGCCCCAACGCGCACCTTCACTAGAATTTCGCATAATTTCAGCATCCAAGCAGAATGCATCTGCGATGGCAGCGTGACACGGCTCCATCGCGGAGCCCCTTTAATTTGTGCTTCCCTTGTGCTTTTTCCCTTGCTAGCTTCCGAGTCCAATCCCGATATCTCCCAACATGCATCTTAGCTCTATAACTTTATATTTTTCCTGCAAAACAATGCTAATCATGTTGGTTAGTATAAACTCACATTTTATTACAATTCACATGAGAATGTACAAATATCAATAGATAAACAAGGCAAAATAACACATTTGAGTATCACTTGGGCATATATTTGCCCAAGATCACTTACCCCACACTTAAATCCTTGTTCGTCCCCGAACAATAATCTTACACCTCATGCAATTGACACCCCATCCTGGCTACTTTGGCTCGACAATTCAAGCTACAGTTATACCGATTATTTAATATAGCAAATCATCAAGAAAACATGCATAGTCTTATCAATACGATGACCTCCAACACATTAAGACCTTCTAGACTCAAGAATCGACTCTCGATATCGGCAAACTCATTCAAATCAACTGATCAAGATATCCGACACGAAATTAATCTCTCGTCGAGCATGTGCCCTCACCACACAAGAGAATTTTCCCCTTTTTAATCACATGAACTCAAAACATTACATGCAGGGGCATATAAACAAGATTTCGCTCTCTCTCCCAAAAGAATTCACATGCATCATGTCATGAACCATAGGCTTGCCTTTAGTGTATTACTCCACTAATATAAGGACACATGATGTAAGATCACGTAGGACTTAACGGGTTGTAATGTAAGCTACGGAACTAGCAAATACTGGGCTAACCAATAATAACAACTAGCCTCCTTAAGCGCTTTTTCAATACATCCCATCAACCTTATGGGCATTGTTTCTTCCTTCATCCTCCCATTCTTGAAGTTTGTCTTTATTTTTGACCTCATATCTTTAAGTACACTTGACTAATATCAAAGATTATTTATATATCTTCATTATATTTAACTTATAGTGAGTGCACCTTTGACCCTTTTCTTTCCTTTCGTCACTTTGCTTTTTCTTTTCTTTTCACCATTCTCACTCCTTGAAACTGTGCGAAAATTATTTTTTTTCTTGAGCGCTTAAGAGGTTTGGATCAAATTCACGTATAATGAAAAGAAGGGGTTAAGCTCGGTTTACACCTTTTTGACAAAAGAAAAATAATAGGCTAAAGGCTCAATGGACTAACTAGGATGTACATTCAAGGTAGGTACGATAATGAAAAAAAACTTTCGGTTAAGTCAAAGAAATGCCTACATCCTTTCCTAGAACACACATCCTTCATTTCGTTTTGTACACACACCAGGAAAGTTCTAGACGCTTCACAATAGCGTGGAAGAAACGAAACCGCACCATACACTCATTGCACATGCTCAACTCAAGACGTATTCACAAACTCTTCAATCAGCTAATTACAAGAATTCAAACATTAAGCCTCAACACACCGAATCAAACTCTATGGCCTAGATATCTCAACATATTTACAAAGCTTCATGCTTTCATATGAATCACCTTTGCATTTTAAATATCATGTACAACACACCACAAGAATGTCGCAACCATAAAGTAACAACACGTTTGGGATACAAACAAACAAAAGAAAAAAATTAAAAGAAACAAACAAAAACTACTCCTATCGACTACACTTCCCTTAAGACGGTCGTCATCCATCCATCATAGGGAACGGTCCTCAATTACGACTTCGGTTCAATGGGACTATTCTCGGTAAAAGAACCGAAAACAAACGCCGAGAAACCCAAACATAAAAATTTCACGAAAAATTTTTAAAATATCAATAATTTCGATAAAACATATTTACACAACCAGGTAACAGCATTCAACAGCACACAACAGCTTCACCTTAATTACAATGCAGACATACACACAAAAATCACAGGGTCACAAGTTTTTCCAAGCACAACAACAGAACAGAGACATTAATAACAACAGCAACCAGCAGCTAACTACTCCCACCCCACACTTAAATCGAACACTGTCCCCAGTATTCACAAAATTCAGCATAGCACGAAAGTGGGTGGTGAAACTCCCTGATCAATCAAAGTATTCTACTTCTTCATCAGGTGCCGCTGCCTCATCTCCCATGTTTGAATCACTCCCGTCGTCATCATCTGACTCAACATTGGAGTCATCACGATGTGTCTCCTCATCTGTGGGGACATCATCATCAGTGGGCTCCACAAAACCTGGCCCCACTCGGCATAGAGCCCTGGCATTTTCGCCAAAAGAGTAGTCTACCTCGAGCTGCCACAGCTCATCTTCTGTTGCTGGCCTCCCGCCTATGCACAGCTGGAGCATCTGCATCCCAAACATGTGAGCCATGTACTGATCATCCCGAGCATGTCACTCGGCTAGTGTAAGAACTGGCCCATGAGTGGTGTCGGGTGCCTTAGTTTTGGTGATATCTAAGGCCCGCCTCTCCATCTGCGGGATGTAGTCAAGGGCCTCTTCCTCAATATCCAGGCCCCTCAGGAACGTGGTTAGTACCACCAAACCCATACCTGTGCCCTTGATGCAAACGGGCTCTCTTCATGGCGGAGATAATCACCGCCCCAACATTGATCTCCAGCCCCTTCATCAAGGCATAGACCAAGAATACATGATCCCGGGTGACATCTGTCATATGCACCCACGGGATCAGGCAGGAACAAACAATCTTAAGCCATATCCTGGCTTCCCTGTTCATCTGTGAGTAGGGCAATGTCTGATGGTAGCCCCTCTCCTTATGTCTGCTCCACCGTGCTGTAGACCGGGCTCCACACAAAGTGCGTCTGATGTCCGCATATGGTGGAGTGATATTCAGCTGCCGAAGCATATGGGCGTCTGTGTCCCATGCCCCCAAGATGGCATTAAGGTGATGGGGCTCAAAAGTGACTATCTTCCCTCTTATCTTTATGGTGTGACTTCTGAGTTTCGGGTTCCAGTTGGCGTAGAATTCCCGAATTAGGTGCAGATTGCACTCCTTGGGCTCGTCAAAGATAAAATTCAGCCCGGCTGCCTCAATCCTATGGATAATCCTGGGGAATTCCTGTGCCAATGGTTCCCTAGCAATGTGTTCCTCGGGGAAGTATTTGCTTTCCTTATGCTTTGCGTACCATTTCTTCCCCTCTTCTGTCACCCATCGGGTTCCGTATTGCCGACGTTGGCCGTGCGGAACCGCTGGTGCTGTTGAGACTGTTGTTCCCAGTCTGATTCTTTTCCTTCCGGCGCCCGATGTAGATGCGCCCTTCCCTTTATCTTGCTTGCTTGCCATTATTTCTGTCAATCCAAACAGATAGGTCCAATGTTATTCCAATTAAAATTAGCTTCGACTAAGGTTGGGTTAAGCTAGGCCACCCCACACTTAGTCGTTGGCCATAATCACAACATTCTGGCAAGATCATACTTATTTCCAATTTAGATAAAAAAACAAAAACACAACAAATGTGCCTAGTGCATTCAGAGAATTCGATGGTATAAATTCTTTTGTACTAATCAGACTTCGTACAGCTAACCACAACATTACCATCGATCACATTTCTATACATAGCACTTAGGAAGGAGAAACAAAGAAAAAATTTATCTATATGAACCTATACAATTCACCCATTTCTTGCATCTCACAATTTCGTTACCCCGAAAATCCGTCGGTCTTTTAGCATATTAACAGTTAGCACAACCAACTCATCTCACCCAACATACACAACCCAACAAGAATTTCACATGTCAACTAAATGTTTTTTCCTTTTCATATTCAAATCCAAGCCCTAGCTACAATTTTACAAAAATTCTATCAAGCTACGTAATTATCGAGTTCATGCAATCACAATGATACTACGAACATCAATCAACAATAACTCAATTGAATTTAATCTTAATTTCTACTTAGGGCAAGTTTTTCTCACATCACATGTTCAACATCGAAAAATTCGACAAGAATTGAGATAGAGTTGAAGAACATATCTTGAATTCGATGAAATGAAGAAAACTTGATGAAAATGTGTGCCTAGGTCCGTGTCACGTTGAGGGAGAAGGGGTTTTTGGGATGTTTGTCGCGGAGGGGATGAAAAATGAGGAAAAATGAGGGGAATTCGGGGTTAAAAAGTGAGGATTTCACGCGGGTCACCCGACGACCTGGTGTGACCCGACGCGAATAACACGTCAACGTGTCACGGACGGTAACGCGGAGCACCCCCTCCGTGGCACGGAGCCATCGTGCAGGTGTTTTGGAATTTGTAAAAATTCCAGAATTGCCTTCAACGTGTCACGGAGGGTAACGCGGAGGCCCTCCTCCGTGACACGGAGCCAATGCATGGGCTCACTGTTTTGCCACTTTTTATTCTATTTTATTTATTTTTTTACCTCGATTTTCTCCTATGCGATTCTTTACATTTTGCCCTCCGATCAACCTGAAATTTATCTTACAACAAGAAATCGGTTAGAATCCCAAGGTTTGCAAACATAACACAATATATATATATATATATATATATATTTGTTTTTTCTTTTTCTTTTTCTCTTTTTTTTCCTTTTCTTTTTCTTAACTAATGTACAAATACAACAATTTCATGGGTTGCCTCCCGTGCAGCGCCTGGTTTACCGTCGCGGCTCGACGTCATTAAACTTAGTCATCCTCTAGGGTGACGGACGTCTTCTTCCGAACATGTCCTCACCCCTGTCAAGCTTACACCTCTCCGGTGGTTTCCCCAATAACTCTCGTGACTCAACGCTCTGGACAACATCAGCTCGATTAATCACATTGATCACCGAGATTTCCTCGTACACAGCCGGGAGCTTGGTGGCCTTGTATACATCAAACACCTCCACCTTGTCGTGTGCTCACATGGTTAGATGCCCTACAGCTACATCAATAAGTGATTTCCCGGTAGCCAAGAAAGGACGTCCCAAAATAACTGGGACTTCCGCATCTGGCTTGAAGTCCAGCACAATGAAGTCTACCGGGAAGATAAGGGAGCCAACTTGCACCAGAACGTCCTCCACAATGCCATCAGGTCCTGCCAAGGAATTATCTGCTAGTTGCAAGATCACTGTTGTTGGTCTAGGACACCCTAGTCCCAACTTCTTGAATACCGATGTCGGCATCAAGTTAATGCTCGCTCCCAAATCACATAATCTGCGAGCTCGGATACTCTGCCCAATTGTAATTTGTATTGTAAAGCTCCCAGGGTCCTCGAGCTTTGTGGGCAACCTGTTTTGTATCCGGGAATTGCACTCCTCCGTAAGAGCCACCGTAGCGTACTTAGTTAACCTACTTTTGTTCGCCACGATGTCCTTAATATACTTTGCGTACTTCGGCACTCCTTGCAAAACATCAACAAGAGGTACGTTTATGTGTACCTGTTTAAGCACCTCCATGAACTTTTTGAAACACGCCTCCTCCTTGTGTTTCTTTAATCTTTGAGGGAACGGGGGTGGTGGTCTTTCTGGTTCAGCATCCTTTTTCTTCCCCCTCTCATCACTTTGCTCCCTCTCAGTTTCTGCTGCTCCCGACTGTTGAGGTGGTCTTTCTGGTTCCACCTCTTTAAGCTGTAAACCACTCCTTGTGGTCACTGCATTCACTTGCTTGGGGTTGGGATCAGTGTCACTCGAAAGTCCTCCTCTAGGCCTGGTGTTTTGGGCTCAGCAAATTGCCCAAACTGGTACTCCAGCGCCTTGGTAGCTAACTGATTGTTCCTTACCTTGGCTGCCAATTTCACATAATCAGCCTGCAATTGAGCTTGGTTAGCTATCATTGTCTTGAACATACCTCCTCAATGTTGGGTGATGGTGGTGGAGGAGGTGCATTATTGCTTCTGTATTGCGACTGATAGTTCTGTTGTCCTCCTTGATTTCTCTGCATCCCCTGACTCGAACTTTGCCCTTGATGGTTATTGCTACCCCAAGAGAAATTCGGGTGATTCCTCCTGTTGGAATTGTAGTTGTTGTCATACTATAGGTGGTTGTTTCTCTGTACATTACCAACAAAGTTCACCGAATCCGGATTTTCTCCACAACACTCAGCTGAGTGTTCACTACTCCCGCACACTTCACACTAAATCTGTTGCACTACATTCACTGGGGCTTGAGACTGGTTCATGCTCATGTTATTGAAGTAGGTGTTGAGTTGATTCTATAACGCAGCTATCTGTTCAGCAATAGCTGTAAAACCATCCACTTCTAGGACTCCTGCTGCTTTCCTTGTTCCTCCTCTTGACGAATCCGCATTCCACTCTGGATTTCCCTACGAAATACGATTCAACAAGGTATACAGCTCTTCATAAGTCTTCTCTAATGCTTGTCCCCCAGCTTCTGAGTCTAGCAAGATTTTTGTGTGGGGCTCCAAACCCTCTATGAGAGTATGTACCAGCACATCATTGGATTGGTGATGATGAGGACAATCCCGCAACATAGATTTGAATCTCTCCCAGGCCTGATATAGATTTTCTCCCTCTCTCTGTTTAAAACTTAGAATTTGACTTCTAAGTCTTACTGTTTACCGGATGGAAAGCACCGTATCAAGAATTTCTTTGCAAGATCATCCCACGTGGTGATGGAATTAGGTGGCTCAGCTTTCAACCACCTCTTAGCTTCTCACAAAAGTGAAAATGGGAACAATTTAAGCCTGACATAATCTAATGACACTCCATCGGGGATGTAAGTGTCACTTATCTCCAAGAAATTTTGGAGATGTTGCTGTGGATCCTCATGAGGGAGACCTTTGAACTGCCCGCTGGTGTGCAGCAATTGCACCATGTTCTGTTTAAGCTCGAACCTCCCTCCTGGCTCAGGTTTGCGGATGCTAGATGTGACATTGTTAGCATGTGGGATTGCCACCTCGTGAACCGGCCTAGCTGCCATTTCCTCGGGCACTAACATTGCCCGTACAACTGGTGGATTCTGTTGTTGCTCCAGGATTGTTTGTCTGAGCAACTGCAGCTTTTTCTCTAGAGCTTCTCTCCTTTGACGATGGAATTGTCTTTCCGGCTATAAAGATGAGTCCACCAGCTCCTTGTCTCTTGCCAGTGTTCAACAGAAATTAGTATCTGCAAAATACAGGATAAGACCAAGTTGTCAACACTAAGAAGAAATAGTAAACTAACACTTAAGAAAAATTCACCAATTGCCAATCCCCGGCAACGGCGCCAAAAACTTGTTCAGCTTGTTTGATATAACTACATGCAAGTGCACGTGGTCGAACAAGTAGTAAAGTGGCTCAAGTAAGCCAAGTATCGATCCTACAGGGACTGGACTAAGGTAACAATCTACTCAAGTGTCAATAAACTTTAACTCTAAACTGCAGACAACAGTGTGAAGAAGATTTTGATATTTTGTTTCCTAATTTTATACTAAGTCTAAAACGAATATACAATTTGGGTCTGAACTATAAGTATGAGCATGCTGAGGCTAAAATGAACATGTAGAGAAATAAATTATCGATACAATTTGGTTAATCTTTCCTTCGGTTGCTAGTCAAGAATTATTGCCTATGGATTAAAACTCTCGTATTTAACCCAACTTAAGAATTATGAACCTTCCACCTACATCTCTGTGATAAAAAGAAATTCATGTTCTAGCCATACAAAACCGATTCCTTAATTGACTAATATGACTTTCAGGTATATCTCTATCCTGAAGGTAAATCAATTCTCAATTTTCCCAAACTAAGAAAAGATCATATCCTATCAATTCCCATCTTTCCAATTTCTTGCTCTCTCGAGTGAAACCGGACTTTTTAGATATACATTAACGTTGGCCACACATTAACGCAGTGAGAACAAGAATCAATAGAACAACCATGGAAGAAAAGATGAAAAACCAATTTATGAATAATCACATTTCAATACAAATGTTCTTAACCTCAGCAAGAAGAGAATTTAGCCACTCATTTGTGGATTAAACATCGTTAAATGAGTGTTAATCATACAAGCAATTGAAATAAAGAAGAAGGAGATAGAGAAAAACCCTGAGATTTTCGTCCCCTCAACTGCCTGTAACCCACGTTCTTGCTCCACCAAGTCAGAATTCTAAAAATAAAACCTAAGTGTTCTATTATACTAGTGGGAATTTTTCCCGGAATAACAAGCAACGTGTCATGGAGTGCATCGCGGAGCACTGCCTCCGTGACACGCCACCAACGCTGACCCTCACTGGAATCCGGTCATCCAAGTATTCACACCCAACGTGGCACGGCGTGCAATGCGGGGCTAGGCCAACGTGCCACGGCCCCAACGCGCACCTTCGCTGGAATTTGGAAAAATTTCCGCATCCAGGCAGACTGCATCCGCAATGGCAGCGTGACACGGCTCCATCGCAGAACCCCTTTACTTCGTGCTTCCCTTGTGCTTTTTCCTTGCTCTCTTTCGAGTCCAATCCCGATTTCTCCCAACATGCATCTTAGCTTTGTAAAATTATATTTTTCCTGCAAAATCACGCTAATCATGTTGGTTAGTATAAATTCACATTTTATTACAATTCACATGATAATATACAAACATCGATAGATAAACAAGACAAAAATGACACAATTGAGTATCACTTGGGCATATAAATCTGCCCAAGATCACACGACAGGCTTCACGTCACACCTGTGCGTGTGCGTGCTAGGCGTCGTGCCACGCGAGGGCATGCATGCACGAGAAGGCAAGCGAGGCAATGCCTGCACGTGGCACGGTGCCTAGCGCACACATGCACAGTAATAGTGACTATCTTCCTTAAGCACTTTTCATACATCACATTTCCACATCTCTTCTTTTACTTCACCTTTATTCTTTTCAACTCATCAATTTCCTCTTTTGTTTCCCCATTTCATTAAGAACACTTAGCTTATAGTAGGGAGCTCTTAAGAATTTGAACCTTTTTCATTCTTTTGGTCTTTTACTCTCCACTAACACACATGCATTTTTCAAACAAGTGCACCTGTAGTCTTTTCTTCATGCACATCCTTAAGGAACCATCCTTCTTCCGATCAAAGAGAAATAAAGCACCCCACGAGGACTTACTAGGCCTGATGAAACCCTTATCTAGGAGATCTTTCAACTTCTCCTTCAACTCCTTTAGCTCAGCTAGAGCCATACTATAAGGAGGAATAGATATAGGTTGCGTATCAGGGAGAAGATCAATACCAAACTCAATCTCTCTCTCTGGAGGGACTCCTGGTAGATCATGTGGGAACACCTCCAGATATTCACATACAACTAGAACTAACTGAAGAGTCAGGGTCTCAAACATAGAATCTTTCACCCAAACTATATGGTACACACAACCCTTAGAAATCATCTTTCTGGCCTTAAGGTAGGAAACAAAGCGACCTACTAGCACAGCTGAACTACCCTTCCACTCTAGCACTAGCTCACCCAGAAAACAAAACTCTATCATACGGATTCTACAATTGACCGAAGAATAACAAGTATGTAACCAATCCATACTAAATATAACATCGAAATTGGTCATATCTAACTCCACTAAGTCAGTTGAGGTGAATTTCTGAAGAATCATGATAGGGCAATTTCTATATATCCATCGAGCTAAAACTGACACACCGAGAGGGTTCTGACAAGATTTCAGGACTGACATCGAAACTAATAACAGTACAAGGAGTCGTGAAGGATAATGTAGCTCCTGGATCTAATAATACATAAACATCAAGATGGAATACTCGTAAAGTACGAGTGAGCACTCCTGCTCCTGATGAGATGAAAGTGTGTAGAACCTCTTCTGGTACTGTACGCCACCTACACTTGAAAAGGTGGCCTATCAAGATGGGTGTGTTGCTGGAGATGCTAAAGCGGTGGCTACAACACGGCCTCTACCATCACCCTATCTAGCTAAAAGACAATCACTGTGCATGTTCCCGGGATTTCCACACCTAAAGTAAACATCAAAGCCAACCAAACACTCTTTGGGGTTCTTCTTACCACACTTCCTACAAACTACAAAAGTGTGCTCCCCTTTCGTGCTCTTCTGACCCCTAGAGCCTGATGCTCTGCCCCTTTGATCACCTCAAGGTATGGATGGAATGTTGGCTAATGATGGAGTAGGGGATGATGACCTCTGGTGGGATTGAGGGTGATGTCCACCACCGAATCTTTGATGAGAGTGTCCATAGCTCCCTGTCCTGGCCCTCTTGGCCTCTCTCTCTCATTCCTGCATCTGCTCTGCCTCTATCTAGTGGGCATATATTATTAGTTGGGAGTTATCTATATCATTAATCATCATGGTGGCCCGACACTCTTTGAATAATGAATCTACCACCCCATTCACAAACTTGCTCATACGAGCCCTCGGGTCAGCAACCATCTCTGGAGCATACTTGGACACTAGGTAAACTTTAGGGTGTACTCCTGAACAGTCATGTCGTTTTGCTTCAAGTTGACAAACTCTGCTGCTTTTGCTACCCTTAGCTCTTCGGAGAAGAATCCATCTAAGAAATTTGTAACAAACTCATCCCAACCAACGAGGACTACACCAACTTCTCTGCTCTCCTTCCACGGTCGGAACCATATATGAGCAACCCCTTTCAACTAATTGGAGACCATGTTCTGCACTTTCCTCTCCTAAAACACCCATAACCTGGATAATCTTTTGGACCTCCTTAATAAACTCCTGTGGGTCCTCATACACCTTTGGTGTATGAAACTCAGGCGGGTACGTCCTGATGAAGTCTCGCACCCTAGCCTCCGCTGCATTCCCATTTTAGTTCACATAAGCCACATCCTACTGGTTAACCTTGGTGGTCATGGCCTATTCTAACATCTAAAATAGAGCCCTAAACTTAGCATGTGTAACCTGCTCCAGCAAAGGATCAACTGGAGCTGGTGGGCTGCTGACGCCCATCTCCATTGCCATTGACATAGCCATTTCCGTTGCCATTTCTTATTCTGCTGACTCTACAAGGAGGCATATTGCTGCAAACACAAAAAACACAAGTTAGAGGAATAGAGAGATAGACTTCATTGCACGATGTGGATCATGAAAGAAGGGAAATTTCCTAAAACATTCCATAGCCTCTTCTCCATAAGTGTGGCGTGCTTCAAACCAATGGAAAAGACTCTACTTAACACGTCTTTCAAACACCATGAGGTACACCAAAACCTTTTCTCTAATACCATATTTGTCATAACCCGAGCTTGGATCCCAGATCGTACACGAGACCTAAAACCACGTATGGCTCCAAAATAATCCATAGTACATACATAATATGAATAAGAGAGCATATTTAAAGATTAAATAAACTAAAACTCAATATACATGAAAATCTGCATGACATAAGAACACAGCATAAACACGTGTCGGCAACGCGGAACTATCTGTACATAGTTGTCTAAAAAGCCTCTAAACATATGATGAGCTGAAGGGAAATCACCTACAACTAGCTTGCTAAGTCAAAAACTAAAAGACATAACAAAGATTCATGAACCAAAACTATTCTCGGATCATAAGGATTCACCAAAACTAGGATAGGACTAGACTGAAGCGGAAGCGAGCTAGCGTCAAGATTGATTCTGGTCACTCAAACCTATATAATGAGACAATATAGCATAGAGTATACAGTCAGTACTTTGAATGTACTGAGTATGTAGAGAAAGTAAAAACATGCTAGTAAACAATAGTCTAAAATCATGAGTATAAAACAAGATAGAACATAAGAGTAAGGACAACATGCTAAACGTCATATTCCTAAAGTAATCATAATCATGAGATATTCATCATAAGTTGAACATAATGACCCACAGTTTAGAATTAGAAATTATATAGTGTACCATACTTGAGATCATAAGTAAAAACTCATAAATTGATCAACGGGTCAAATATGTTATAAAACATAATATTATAAGACATGAACATGAGTAACATAAAACATGAGAAATAATGGGAGGCTTTGTCATAACCGACATCATCACGATAGAGCTTATGTGATGCCCCAACTATCTCGCTCTAGTGGGCAGAGCCGTCCTAAGCCTTGCCAGGGCAAAGAATGATTAAGGTGTGATACCACTAATGTTCCCTCGGGCGGGAAAACACTCTCTTAAGAGATCTCGAATATGAATATATACCTATGGTGGCGCGTAGTTGTAAGAACTAGGTCCTTAAAATCCTTGGCCTACTCGGTGCTAGACACTACTCCCGCAACATGCATATTTCTCATACTCATACTCTCAAAACATAGCTTAAATCTATTTCTTGGGAGCCTTGACTCAAAAGATCTCTTTAAAACTTATCTCGTAAGCCTTGGCTAAAATCATGATGAAACATACTTGACTTTACATGGGATTGCACAAATCATGAAATCATACATACCTGAATAAGGCTTCAAAATTTGAAATCATGGAATCAAAAGCTTAAGAATTCGTAAACATTCATGTATACTTTGATAATTCATCATACTTGAAATTGTGGGCTCATAAGCATGAAATTCATAAATCATGCATAATAGGAAAAAATCATCAAAAACATAAAATTATGAATTAGTAAGTAATGTTATAGTCAAATCTACCCTAATAACCATAAATCATCAATTGGGACATGAGAGAGTTGAACCCATAGAGATATCATGGATAATTTAACTGAATTGGGTTAAACCCTAAAATTTCAACATAACATGCTTGGAGACTTGAAATCGTGAGATAGGGATGAAATTGGGCTTGAGGGTGGAAGGATTTACCCAATTCATAACCCTACATACTTGGGTAAATGACTCCTTGACTTGTCTTGAAAACCCAAGAAAGATTTGAAGAGATTTGATGAAGAACCCTAACGCCTTGATATTGAGAGGAAATTCCAACTATAAGTCTTTGAAAGGAATGAATAATTTAGATAAGTTATACCCATTTAATCTAACATTTATAAATCCTAAAATGACACTATTTAGGAGTTAAAATCATAGGACTTTACCAAAATATCCCTAGACTGTCGGGTTTTAAAACAACTGGCAGAACCAACAACCAAAGGGACAGGTCATTGGTCTTTAAAATGGACCATTGGTTCCTATCGTTAGTTCCTTCTCTACTTTGAATCACTATTTGGATCTTATACAATGATTAGAAACAACGGTCCGTACAATCCCCTCATTAGTTCTAGGCCAATTTTGACAATTCTCTCAAATTGGATTCAACGAGCACAACCAAGAACTCATTGGTTTGTAGGACGAGTTGTCCCGGTGGTCGTAGTATGGCTTTGGTGCCATTTTTCCTGTTATTTTTTATTGAAAGTCTCAGGTCTGATCTAAGGAAATTTTCAGGGTATTACACCTACAGACAACTCTGTAAGGCCCAGCCAATCTAGGGCTCAACTTGCCCTTTCTGTCAAAATGCATGACACCTTTCATTGGAAAATCCAATCATCAACAGAAAACTCTAGCGCTCATCAACTCACATCAGCATAAGAATTTTGCCTACTATAAGTTATCTGAAGACTATCTCTAATAATCTTTACCTTATCGATATCCTGCTGCACTAAGTATGGCCCTAATAACTCTGCCTCGTTGAGGTCAAACAAAAATATTGGTGATCTACACTTATTTCCATATAAACCTTCATAAGGAACCATCTGAATGCTTGTGTGATAGTTGTTGTTATAAGAAAACTCTAACAAAGAAATACGATCTCCCCAACTTTCACTGAAGTCTAAAACAAAGGTACGTACATATCTTTAAGTGTCTGTATAGTGCGCTCGGCCCGTCCGTCAGTCTGGGGATTAAAAGCTATACTAATGCTTACCTGAGTGCTTAGACCTTTCTAATAAGACTCTCATAAGTTTGCTATAAGTTATGCGCCTCTGTTTGAAATAATAAATAAAGGAACACCATGAAGGCAGAAAATCTCATGTATGTATAGTCTGGCATAATCATCCATTGTATAAGTAGTCCTGACTAGCATGGGATGAGCTGATTTTGTCAATCTTTCAACAATTACCCAAATGGAATCATACTTCCTGCTCATTTGAGGCAAACTAGTAATGAAATCTATGTTGATCATTTCCCATTTCCATGCTAAGATTTCTATATTCTGAGTTAGGCCTCCTGGCCTCTAATATTCAACCTTTACCTACTTTTAATTAGGTCAATGAGCCACATAATTATTAATGTCCTTCCTTAGAGCATGCAACCAATATAACTATCTCAGGTCACGATACATCTTCGTGGCCCTTGGATGTACTGAGAAATGGGAATAATGAGCTTCAATCATAATCTGATCCTATAGCTTACCCACATTGGGCACACAAAGGCGAGTCTAATATTTGAGAACCCTATCTGACCCATACTCAAATAAGGTCTTCTTCTGTTGCTGTATGCTATTTCTCAACAACACTAACTCGGGTTCATCATACTGCCTCTGCTTAACTTCTGACTCTAGGGAGGATTCTGTAGTGTTCTGAACTACAATGCCTGCGTCTTTGGTATCTAAAAACCGAATATGAAAATTAGTTAGCTGTTGCAAGGTCTTCATCGTTTCATCTTTGACAGCCTCAACATAACTCAGACTTCCCATAGACTTGTGGCTTAAAGCATCAGCCACAAGATTAGCTTTGCCTAGATGGTATAGAATGTTTACATTGAAATCTTTCAACTACTCTAACCACCTTCTCTGCCTCAAATCAGCTCTTTCTGGTGAAACAAGTACTAGAGGCCCTTATGGTCAGTAAAGATGTCAACATGTACCCCGTATAAGTAGTGAAACCAAATGTTTAGTGCGAACACCATCGTAGTCAACTCTAGGTCATGAGTGGGGTAATTCTACTCGTGTTTCCTCAACTATCTAGAAATGTAGGCAATAACTTTTTCATGTTGCATCACAACATAACCCAAACCAATTCTAAAAGCATCACAATAATCCACATAACCCCCTGTGCCTTCAGGAAGGGTCAAGACAATTGCTGAAGTCAACATATCCTTTTATCACGTTAAAATTCATACTACACTTTACTAACCCATATCAACGCATTTCTCAACTTATTTTTCCAAACTTAGGATTCTGTCCTATTCTTTCTCAATACTTGCTTAACTTACTCTTTCATCATAATACATAATGCCTTCCATATGCAAAAGCTTTAGAATGGTCCACTTGCTAATCTTATCTTGAGCATCTAACAATTTATTCTTATCTTTTAATTTCTATCTATCTTGAATTTTCTGCAACTTATTCAGGAAACCTTTACTTTAGCCGTGATCTATTATAACCTCAACCTTTAACTTTTATCTTCACTCAAAAAATTGTATTGGCTACATCATGCCTTGTCTAGAGCTAATTGAATGTCCATAGTCGTCTTAAAGTACTTCTCCTCTTGCCCTTTCTCTTGTTAGAGCAAGATTGTCACGTTATTTCCTCAACATCATAACTTGCCGGCAATAATTACAATGTTATTGTTATAAATTTTATTTTACCTTTCCTTTAATAGTCCCATAACTTCCATAAACAATATTAACCTCCGTACTACTATTACTTCTGTTATTATCTTGGTCCTGGGATTTTGGAACCGTTTCTCAAAATATTTTCTTTATAATCCAAGTCCTTTCTTACCGGATATACTCTTGAGGGGGTCTTCCATATTACTTTATATCATATCTTTAGCTTAGTATTTCTTCTATCCCATAATATTCTTTACTAATATGAATCTCAAATGACCAGATGTCCTCAACCTAAAACCTTAACTGGTTCTATCATATAATCAAGTCCTATCTAGAGCAGCTTCCCTGCTCATTTGGACTTTCTAATAATTTTCTTATCTATATTAACTTTATTCCAATTCATTCCTTCACTCAATACTATAGGTCATTAAACAACCTTTCTCATGGTCTCATTCATAACGATTCTTGCTATTTACAATAGGTAAGCAATCAAACCCTTTTGATAACAAGACCTCAAGGTCTTATCTATAAACTGAGGTACTTTTACCCTCTCCAAAATCAGGGAAATCAAATATCCGTAGCCTTAAGAATTCTCTCTTATACTCAGGACTACAATAGACATCTGAGCATTGCTAAATTACACCTACATACCACTTCCTGTCACACCCCGCCTTGGGGGTTATGACTGGCAACTGGTGCCCTACTAGGACCTGAACTGCTAGACTGCTGAGCCTGAGCACATCTGGTGCCTGGCTGGCTCTAACTCAGATTCAGGGAAACAACGGGCTATATGACGGCTGTAAATACAGCCTCCGGCCGACTAGGCCTAAAGACACCTGTACCTGTGCTGACAGTTAACCAGAAACATATCAATATAGGGAAACCTATGCGGGCTGACAAGGCCACCATGCTGTCTAGTTATCTGTAACTCAACAATGAAATACTAGAAAGCTACGTGACCGGCAAGGTCACCACTACTGTCAAACTATAGCCCCACATGGCCACCATAAAAGAGATAAAAGTACTAACAGCTATACAACTGCACGGCCTCACACGACCGGCTCAACTGACAACAGGGAAATATATACAGACTGCAAGCCTCTAGGAATAGCAACAGAAATGATCGGGACAGGGCCCTGACCTACCCGTACTGTACAACAAAAGAAAACGAAATACACCTCTGGGATTCAGTCTCCGGATGACAGGAGCTGAATACTCGATCGCTGACAGGAATCACGAGGTATCGCCTGCTCGTCTATGAGTACCTGCAGGTAAGTAATGCAGCGCACCACCGGGCATCAGTACCACTGGTACTGAGTATGTAAAGCAATAACTGAAGGAAATATCTGAAAACGGCAATACAACTGATGAAACTGAAGTAGGAAGGAATGGATTAACTGTCTGATAATGTAAATCATACATTCTCTTAATTATACTTGAAGGAGTAGGAGTCATACCTGGAGATGTATCGTTCTACTGCCGAACTACTCGTGTCTAATGTAACATGACATAACATAACATAACATAATATAGCACACACAAACCTTACCCGGCCCCCATAAGCCGGGAGGTACAACCAGCACAGAATCTATTCCCCTACCCCAGTCATCTTATCTCCTATAATCGCTATAAGCATCCTGCCGGTCCCCTGGGTATGCACTTGGGCTCGCTGAGCCCCTGACTATAACTGCATCTGAGTCTGAAGGACTCCTGAATCAACACCCGGGCGTATCCGCTCGACAGGGGTGTGTAAGGGCCGATCAAGGCACAATATGGGGAAAACTGGCATCTCATCTTCGTCCCCTGTGGGACGGCATGCCACTCCGTAGAGCGACGTATCCTCGTCCTCTGGCTGACGAGTCGATACAGCTATTAACCCTGGGGCGTTCATGGATGCTAGGTAATCCAACCCCAAAACAATACAACAGTCTCAACTGGTAATACTATCTGCATATCCCATATACTGAAGCTAATAGTAGTAAAGTATTTGTACATACTATATGCTGAGCTAGTAATAGTAATATGTACATACTTAACACATGTTGAGACTGAAAATAGTATGCATATATAATATATAATCTTCTGCCATACCGTACTGAGTCTAATGCTGGACAAGATATAGTCTTTCTGGTGAAAACCATGTTGTATGCTGAGTTTCTATAGTAACATGATTTGCTATTTCTAATATGTTTTCTAAACTTCATTTTAACCTATCATTCTACTTCTGAGATGTCTTACAGATATTACATTGCTTTACTGGGTTTCAACTGAATACGATAATTGATAACGGGCAAAAATATATGCCCGAGATACTCTTTATTACTTCAATTAGTCTTGTTTATCTAAGTTATTGTATACAGTTTCATGTAATTTTATATAATGTGGAGATATGTGCTAACCAACATGATTAGCCTTTGTTTTGTAGGTTTTGATGATGTTTGACTAACTAATCCATGAGTTGGTGAAGTAGAAGCTTGGAAATGGAATTAACACGCGAACGTCGGCAAGGAAGAGGCACAAAACAGCCCACCGGCGCGTCGACAAGGTGCCACGGCAGGCAGGCCGCTCAAAACAGCCCACCTGCGCGTTGGCAACGTGCCACGGTAGGTGGACTCCGCGACCATGGGGCTACAACGCGCTGCCCAGGCAGCATGACACGTTGCCAACGCGGCAAGGTGCTGCCTGGGCCGATTTCGGGTGATTTTCCAGAGAGCCTCCACGTTCGTAGCGTGTCACAGAGGCCGTGCTCCGCGATGCACTCCGTGACACGTTGCTTGTTAATCCGGGAAAGATTCCTACTAATATAAATAGCACACTTAGGTTTATTGTTGATAATGGAAGACTTGGTGGAGCAAGGACGTGGGTTAGGAGCAGTTGAGGGACGAAAAAGCTAAGGGTTTTTCTCTCTTTCTTTCTTCTTTCAATCAATTGTACGTCTGATTTACACTCATTTGAGGATGATCAATCCACAAATGAGTGGCTAATTCTCTTCCTTGCTAAGGTTTTGAACATGTGTATTGAATTTTGATTGTGAATTATATGGTTTTTCATCTTCTTCTTTCATGTTGTTCTATTAATTCTTGTTCTTACTGCATTAGTGTGTGGCCAACATTAATGTACATCGAAAAAGTCCAATTTCACTCGAGAGAGCAAGAAATTGGAAAGTTGTGAATTAATAGGGTATTGTTCTTAACTTGATTTGGGAAAATTGGGTTTTGATGTGCTTTCCTGATAGAAATATACTTGAAAGCCGTATTAGTCAATTTAGGAACCGGAATTGTATTGCTAGGTCATAAATAGCATTTGATCACAGAAATGTAGACGAATGGTTTATGATTCTAAAGTGAGATTAAATACGAGAGTTTTAATCTCTAGGCTAATGTTCTTGGCTAGCAACATGAAGAGAAGAATAACCGAATTATGATTACTATCGAATTCATTACTTGTTCTTAACCTTGGCATGTTCATATCCATTGTCTAAATTCAAAAGTAAATAGTTTGTATTAATTGTAGTATATAGTTTAGAAACAAAAATTATTTAACTTTTGGTTACATTGTTGTCAACATAATTAGAAGTAAACTAGAATATAGTATACTTAAGCAATTTTACTTATCCAGAGTCTCCTTGGATCGATACTTGGCTTACTTAGCCACTTTATTACTTGTTTGACCACGTGCACTTGCGTGTCGGTTTTTAACCCCTACCAAAGCACCGAGCAAGTTTTTGGCGCCGTTGCCGGGGAGGCTAGGCGATTTGTGAAATTGTGTTAAGTGTAAATTTACTGTATTTTTGTTTTATTTTCTTAAGTGTTGACAACTTGGTCTTAGTATTTGTTTTAATTCTTTGTTCATTTTAATTTTTCTCTCTTTCGGATACCCTTATTGACATGACATCTTGGAATATAAATGGTGGATACGCATATTTCGGCGAATCTTGCATGAATTGTGGAGGACCCCACTTGTGGCAAAACTGTAATACGTGCAATATATGTGGGTATCAATATGGCCATTGGGGTGATTGTCCAAAGGCATATTCCCCTCCCCCAAGCCCCTACTATGATCCTTCTGTTGTTTTTTCTGAATATAGGCATGCTGAAAATGAGGACTTGGGACGCCAAGCTCGAATAGAAGACATGTTGAAACAACTCTTGGAGCAATCAGAAGCAATGAAGGAGGCGATGGCAGTATTGAGAAATCAGCAAGAAGAGAATGCAGAGGCTCTAGAAAGGATGACCATCAAATTCACGGAGATGATCGCTGAAGCTGAAGCGTGTGATAAATCACAGACAACAGTTTTAGCCGATATTCAAGAGGAACTACAAGAGGACGACAAGGGTGAATTTTTGGATGAAGCCCAACAATTCGAATCTCTTGAGTGTCCCCGTGATGGGCTCACACTTATGGAAAATCCATTCTTGGAAGAAGAGTTAGCGTATCCCCCAGTCGACTTTAATGGTGAGATAGATGTCGATGTCGAGAAGGTATATACAAGTAAGGAGGTCAAGCAAAATGCAGTTTCAGAGTTGAGGTGTATTGGACCACACTCTACGCATTTTTCAACATTAAATTTGGTTGACAACATAGAAATAGAGTCTTCCAAGTTTGTAGAGAAATGTGTAGAGGAGGACCAAGCACCATATATTTTGAAATTTGCTAACTCAGAAAGGCAAAATGACTTCGCTTACTTAAGGACCAATAAATGCAAAAGGCAACATCTACTGTTTGGTCCTTATAATTTTTCACCACCACCCCTGGAGCATAAGAGGAAATTAGAGAAGAAATTAGGGGTGAGATTCATATCCTCAAGGTGGAGGAAAAAGTGGTGAAACTTGGTACGTCGTGCCGCGACATAAAATTAGGCGCTGCTTGGGAGGCAACCCAAGGGTACCACAGGTACCATTTTAATTTCTTGCAATTGAGTTGATTTTTGTTTATTTTCATCTTGTGTTGTTTTGGTGGAAAGTTAAGCGCAGCTGGAGGGGAAGTCTGAGTACCCGTGGAGGAGGAAGCTAGCAAGCATGGAAGAGAAAAAGTGTGGGGTTGAACACCCACTTGTGCAAAGTCGAAGAAACGCATGCTGTTAGCTAAACCTAAAGGCCTCAGGGAGTATTTCTCACCCTTTGTAAATTTTAATTTGATGCTATGAGGAAATAGCATGATTTAAGTGTGGGGTGAGGGAAATTTCAAGGGAAATTTCAAAATTTTCTGTGCTTAACGATTTTGGTGAATGTAATGCTTGTGCAAAAGTTTGTGAGAAATTTGAAAAATTTGAAAATTTTTTGTGAATTAAGCATGACTTCATCACCCGTTGGTTTTTCTTTTCGGTTCTTTTCCGACGGGGGGTCCTTGAACCGAAGAATAAAATTTTTTTCTTTTTCTTTCCTTGGTCTGTATATAGTGTTTTTAGTCATAGTTAGAGATTGTTTCCAACGATGGATGGATGACGACCGTCTTGAGGAAAATTAGTCGATAGGTTTTGGGTTTTGAAACCATAACTAATTGGTGCTGGATGTTCTTGTTATGTGCTATAAATGTTTGTAAGATGCAAGTATGTTCAGCATGAAGCATGCAAGTGTATAACTTTGTTTGAGACACTTAGGCTCTTGAATTTGACTCAAAATGTTTGAAGCTTAATTCCGAATTCTAGTGATTAGCTGAGTAAGAGTCTACTGATTGTGTCTTGATTTGAGCATGTGCCATGAGTGTAAGGTTTTTGAGTATTCTATGCTATTGTGGAATGTATAGAACTTGCCTGGTGTGTATATAAAACGAAATGAAGGATGTGAATTGTAGGAGATGATTTAGGCATTTCTTTGAATGAACCAATTTTTATCCCTCATTATACCTACCTTGAAAAATTAATCCTAGTTAACCCCATTGAGCCTTGAGCCTATTCTTTGACAGCTGCAACATAAGCTTAATCCTTTTTCTTTCATTAGCCTTGAAATTGAACCAAAACTCCGAAGCGCTTAAAGGAAAAAATCTGAAAGGGTAAAGGAGTGAGAAGAATGGAAAAGAAGGAAAAATAGCAAGTTGTAAATAGTTGAGAAAAGGAAAAAGGTGCATTTGTGTGAAAATGGTTGGTTATTAGTAGGGAGTAAGAAAAGGAATGAATGAAACATATTACTTAAGTACTCCTTACTAATAAGCTAAAAGTGTCGAAAGAAATGGGGAACAAAAGAGGAAAAAGAAAACTAAAAGGAGAAAAAAGGTGAAGTGAGGGAAGGGAAGTTTGTAATGAAGGCGTGATGTATTAAAAGCGCTTAGGAAAGATAGTCACTATTACTGATCATAATAGTACCTACCCGCACCTGAGTTACATTACAACCTAAAAAGTCCTACTTGATCTTACATTCACACATCCTTATATTAGTGGAATAAAACACTAAGGGCAAGCTTATGGGTCATTACATAATGCATGTGAATTCTTTGTGAGAGTGAGCGTAATTCTATTCATGTACCCACACATGTTGTGATATAAAAATTGTTTTTGCGTGTGAAATTGGGTAACTCTCTTTCCGTGAGGGGCACATGTTGAAAGAAGGATATATTTCATGTGGGATTTCTTAATCAGATGATTTTCATGAGTTTGCTAAAATTGAGAGTCGATTCTTGAGGTTAAGAAGTCTTAACATGGTTGTACTTCATTTCAATGATCAAATCAGGCATGCTCTATTTTTAGCTTGTATCTTACGTAATCATTATAGCTGTAACCTGAATTATCTTGCTAAATTAGTTATGTAGGAGTCTCCATTTGCATGATATGTAAAAGGTTGTTCGAGGACGAACAAGGCTTTAAGTGTGGGGTTGTGATAACGGGCAAAAATATATGCCCGAGATACTCTTTATTACTTCAATTAGTCTTGTTTATCTAAGTTATTGTATACAGTTTCATGTAATTTTATATAATGTGGAGATATGTGCTAACCAACATGATTAGCCTTTGTTTTGTAGGTTTTGATGATGTTTGAGTAACTAATCCATGAGTTGGTGAAGTAGAAGCTTGGAAATGGAATTAACACGCGAACGTCGGCAAGGAAGAGGCACAAAACAGCCCACCGGCGCGTCGACAAGGTGCCACGGCAGGCAGGCCGCTCAAAACAGCCCACCTGCGCGTTGGTAACGTGCCACGGCAGGTGGACTCCGCGACCATGGGGCTACAACGCGCTGCCCAGGCAGCGTGACACGTTGCCAACGCGGCAAGGTGCTGCCTGGGCCGATTTCGGGTGATTTTCCAGAGAGCCTCCACGTTCGTAGCGTGTCACGGAGGCCGTGCTCCGCGATGCACTCCGTGACACGTTGCTTGTTAATCCGGGAAAGATTCCTACTAATATAAATAGCACACTTAGGTTTATTTTTGATAATGGAAGACTTGGCGGAGCAAGGACGTGGGTTAGGAGCAGTTGAGGGACGAAAAAGCTAAGGGTTTTTCTCTCTTTCTTTCTTCTTTCAATCAATTGTACGTCTGATTTACACTCATTTGAGGATGATCAATCCACAAATGAGTGGCTAATTCTCTTCCTTGCTAAGGTTTTGAACATGTGTATTGAATTTTGATTGTGAATTATATGGTTTTTCGTCTTCTTCTTTCATGTTGTTCTATTAATTCTTGTTCTTACTGCATTAGTGTGTGGCCAACATTAATGTACATCTAAAAAGTCCAATTTCACTCGAGAGAGCAAGAAATTGGAAAGTTGTGAATTAATAGGGTATTGTTCTTAACTTGATTTGGGAAAATTGGGTTTTGATGTGCTTTCCTGATAGAAATATACTTGAAAGCCGTATTAGTCAATTTAGGAACCGGAATTGTATTGCTAGGTCATAAATAGAATTTGATCACAGAAATGTAGACGAATGGTTTATGATTCTAAAGTGAGATTAAATACGAGAGTTTTAATCTCTAGGCTAATGTTCTTGGCTAGCAACATGAAGAGAAGAATAACCGAATTATGATTACTATCGAATTCATTACTTGTTCTTAACCTTGGCATGTTCATATCCATTGTCTAAATTCAAAAGTAAATAGTTTGTATTGATTGTAGTATATAGTTTAGAAACAAAAATTATTTAACTTTTGGTTACATTGTTGTCAACATAATTAGAAGTAAACTAGAATATAGTATACTTAAGCAATTTTACTTATCCAAAGTCTCCTTGGATCGATACTTGGCTTACTTAGCCACTTTATTACTTGTTTGACCACGTGCACTTGCGTGTCGGTTTTTAACCCCTACCAAAGCACCGAGCAATAATATCCTGACATTTTGTACTACATCATATACTGAGCATGCTGTGCAGTTCCTAACAGTTATATTAGAATCTATATCGTGCTAGCAAGTCTCGGGCTAATCATAACATGATGCTTCTAATATCGTACCAACATTCGTAATAAACATAACACATGACTTCTGAACATTCTACTGGTCTTTAAATTACTTTACTATACCGAGATTTACTAACTTGCCGAGGAAACTAGCTTTACATACCTTCGTTTCTGATTTCCCGACTAACTGGCGTAGCTTGGTCGGTATTTCAGCTATTCCTCCCAACTGCATTCATAAATATATCAATTAATACCAAATATAACTTTATTTTAAATGAACAACGTCACTTCGATGTAATTTATAGCCTAAACTTAGGCTTATCGAAAGACGGTCGAAAACTCGCTATTTTTCAGAGGTCCAGAAGAGAGAAATATTCACTTCACCGCTAGAAACACATAGACACTAGTTTGGAGCAATTCTACTTACCTTAGCTCGGTATCTCGATGATTCGTCGGCCGTATTTCACGAAACTAAATCCGTAGGAATGCTCTCTGCTGCTAAATACCTCAGTATCTGGGGTTAATTTGAGTTTGGACAACGTTTAGCAGCGTAATCGGATGAAAATTATATTACCCCCTTCGTTCTTTTCTCTTCTCTGATGTTTCCTCTCTGTTTCACTGGAAATTTTTAAGTTTATATGATTTAAAACCGAAGTGGGGCTTTATATACTTGGTCCTGGACAAGGCCAACGTGTCACGGAGCCAACGTGGAGGCTTCACCTCCGTGACACACTGGCATCGCGGAGGGGCTCTGCCTCGGCTCCTTCCGCGATGGTTCGACAGGTTTCTCGTCCGATCTTTTTCCCGGGCCTTTCTCTAGCACGTATGGCCTTCAAATATGCTTAACCAACGTGCGAAAAGGTCATCTAGGTGCCGGGAATCCTACGGGGTATAGCATTCTCCCCCCCCCCTTAAGAACATTCGTCCTCGAATGTATACTGCTATCAAGAGGACTACTTAACTTACTTGTTTAGAAAAATTTCGCCAGAGTCTCCCCTATAATATGGACTATACCAAAAACCTGAAATATAGAAAAGTCCAATACAGGTACTGTACACAATACTTTAGGATTCACTGGATGGCTAAGTATCAATCTTTCTCACTTATACATATACAACCATAAGATATTACATAAGCAATAATACGGACATACCTGTCGCCTGACTAGGCCTGGAATAGGTGAGGGTACCTAGCTTTCATATCTTCTTCAGCTTCCCATGTCATTTCCCCACTGTTCCTGTTATGCCACAATACTTTGACAGACGCAACATCTTTAGTCTTCAACCTGCGAATCTGTCTGTCTAAAATAGCTACTGGAACCTCTTCATATACTAACTCTTCTGTGACCTGGACATCCTGAACGGGAACTACTGTAGAAGGGTCCCCTACGAACTTCCTCAACATAGAGACATGGAATACTGGGTGAACAGATGCTAACTCCGGAGGCAAGTTCAATTCGTATGCAACTCGGCCTATTCTTCGCCGAATCTGATATGGCCTAATGAATCTCGGGCTAAGCTTGCCTTTCTTGCCAAATCTCATCACCCCTTTCATCGGAGACACTTTCAGATATACCCAGTTATTTATCGCAAATTCTAGATTTCTGCGCCGCATATCTGCATAAGACTTCTGGCGGCTCTGAGCAGTCAGTAAACATTCTCGGATAAGCTTTATCTTCTCCTCTGACTGCCGAACAATGTTTGGGCCAACCAATGGTGATTCCCCCACTTCAAACCAGCCCACCGGCGATCTACATTTTCGCCCATATAATGCTTCAAAGGGCGCCATCTGGATAGCTGAATGATAACTGTTATTATAAGCAAATTCAATCAACGAAAGATGCTCATCCCAGCTACCCCCAAAATCTAGCACACACGCTCGTAGCATATCTTCGAGCATTTGGATAGTCCGCTCAGCTTGCCCATCTATCTGGGGGTGGAATGTTGTGCTCAAATTGATCTGCGTTCCCAAACACCTCTGGAACGACTGCCAGAATCTAGCTGTAAACTGTGCTCCCCTATCTGAAATGATGGATACCGGCACTCCATGCAATCTAACTATTTCTCTGATATATAATTCGGCATAATCCTCAGCCGAGAAGGTAGCCTTCACCGGCAGGAAATGAGCTGATTTTGTCAGCCTGTCAACTATTACCCAAATGGAATCATTTCTGCGTCTGGTACGGGGTAACCCTGTTACAAAATCCATGTTTATCATTTCCCATTTCCACGTAGGCACCGTTATATCTTGCATCAAACCGCCCGGCTTCTGGTGCTCCGCTTTCACCTGCTGACAGTTATAACATCTAGATACAAATTCAGCTATCTCAGCTTTCATACCTGGCCACCAGTAGATGTCTCTGATGTCATGGTACATTTTTGTCGCTCCTGGATGGAGGGAATAGCGAGCGTAATGTACCTCATGCATGATCCGCCCCCGAAGCCCTGAAACATTTGGGACACAGAGGCGGCCCTTACAGCGTAGTACATCATCCTCAGTCATTTGGAAATCTGACTCCTTACCTTTCTGAATTCTATCTCTGAGCTAGACTAAATCAGGGTCCTCGTACTGTCGTTCTTTTACCTCTGTAACTAATGATGACACAGCAGAATTCTGAATTACTGCTCTATTATTTTCTGTTTCCATTACTCGAACGGCTAAACCAGCTAACTGATGAATTTCTTTGGCTAACTCCCACTTCTCAGGTCGCAAATATGCCAAACTCCCCATTGACTTATGGCTCAGTGCATCTGCCACTACATTAGCTTTTCTGGGGTGGTATAGAATATTCACATCATAATCTTTTAACAGCTCCAACTAGCGGCGTTACCGTAGATTCAACTCCCTCTGAGTGAAGATGTATTGTAGGCTCTTGTGATCTATGTAAATATCAACATGGACGCCATATAGGTAATGCCTCCACATCTTCAAGGCGTGGATCACTGCGGCTAGTTCCAGGTCGTGGGTAGGGAAGTTCTTTTCGTGTTTCCTCAGCTGTCTGGAAGCATATGCAATCACTTTACCATGCTGCATCAACACACAACCTAACCCGACGCCTAATGCGTCGCAGTACACCGAATAGCCTTCTGTCCCCTCCGACAATGCTAACACTGGGGCGGAGGTTAATTTGTCTTTCAGTTCTTGGAAGCTCTGCTAGCATGCCTCTGTCCACTGAAACTTTGCTGCTTTCTATGTCAATTTGGTTAGAGGTGCCGCAATGGTCGAGAACCCTTCAACGAACCTCCTGTAATATCCTGCCAACCCCAGAAAACTATGAACTTCAGTCGGAGTGGTAGGCCTAGGCCATGACTTAACTGCTTCTATTTTCTGCTTGTCTACCTGTATACCAGCATCCAACACGATATGCCCTAAAAAGGCCACTGAGTTAAGCCAGAATTCACACTTAGAAAATTTAGCATACAACTGGCGGTCCCTGAGGATCTGGAGCACTGTCCGAAAATGAGTCCGGTGATATGCTTTAGAGCGAGAATACACCAGAATGTCATCAATGAATACTATCACGAACAAGTCCAGGAAAGGTCTGAAAATACTGTTCATCAGGTCCATGAAGACTGCCGGGGCGTTCGTTAACCCGAAGGACATGACTAGAAATTCAAAATGTCCATATCGGGTCCTGAACGCTGTCTTAGGAATATCTCTCTCACGTACTCGAACCTGGTGATATCCGGACCGCAAGTCAATCTTAGAAAAGTATCTGGCTCCCTGCAACTGATCAAATAAGTCATCAATTCTGGGAAGCGGGTACTTGTTCTTTACTGTAACTTTGTTTAATTGCCGATAATCTATGCACATTCGGAGCGAGCCATCTTTCTTCCTCACAAATAAAACTGGCGCACCCCACGGTGAAGCACTCGGCCTGGTAAAACCTTTATCCAATAAATCTTTCAACTGCTCCTTTAATTCTCTGAGTTCTGCAGGAGCCATATGATAGGGAGGAATTGATATCGGCTGAGTGCCTGGTAACAAGTCAATAGCAAAATCTATATCCCTTTCTGGGGGAATACCAGGTAACTCATCAGGAAACACATCAGGGAATTCATTCACTACCGGAACAGACTGGAGTGTCGGAGATCCTGCTTGGACATCCTGAACTCTGACCAGATGGTAAATACATCCCTTAGATATCAACTTTCTCGCCTGAAGGTAGGAAATAAACCTACCTTTTGGCGTAGCGGTGTTGCCCTTCCACTCTCGCACTGCTTCTCCTGGGAAGTGGAATCAGACCGTCTTGGTCCAACATTCAACATTGGCAAAGCACGGTACTAACCAATCCATACCCATTATGGCATCGAAGTCTATCATTTCCAAGTTGACCAGATCTACTGTGGTCTGACGGTCAGTAACCTCTACTGTACACCCTCGGTAAATTTTGCTAGCCATAATAGAGTCACCGACGGGCGTGGATACTAAAAAGGGCTGCTGCAATAATTCTGGTGCAATACTAAACTTTCGTGCCACAAATGGAGTAATGTAGGACAAAGTAGACCCTGGATCAATCAATACATAAGCAGGGTGTGAGCAGATAGTTAGCATACCTGTCACAACATCAGGTGACGCTTCTGAATCTTGCCTCCCTGGTAAGGCATATGTGCGGCTTGGACCCGCACCTATACTGGAGGCCTCTGATCTGCCCCGACCCCTGCCTGCTGAAACTGAGGGCCTGCGCCCTGTCGAGGATGCTGTGGCTCGTGACCCTGCAGATGCCCTATCCTGTCTATCTCAGTCCTCTCGACCTCTAGCTGGGCAATCTTTCATCAAATGGCCTTCTTGGCCACAATTATAACATGCGGTGGAGCCATATCTGCATGCTCCAGGATGGCGTCGACTGCATATAGGGCAGAGCGGTAGAGTATACCTACTCTGCTCCGCCCTCCTCTGTAATGGTGAATCTGCCATCTGCGAGCCTCTACCAGTCTCTGACTGCCCCCTGCGGCTGAACCTACCCCCTTGCGGCTGTGGCGGAGGCGGGGGCCTGGGCGGCCTATCTAACAATCGTGGCCTGGGTCCTCCCCGAGCCTCCTTCTGTAACTCAACTGGACTGTCCCGGCAACGCTGTTCCTGATTGGCCCTTCTGATCTCCCGATGCCGCTGTCTGATGCCCTCAATATTCTGGGCGAATGCCTGAACTCGAGCAATGTCCATGTCCTCTCGCAGTGTAGCCGTAATGCAAGTCTCAACATATTCTGGATTCAACCCCATGATAAAGCGGTGTACTCTGGATGCCATGGTATCAACAAAGGTCGGTGCATACCGAGCCAAGGAATTAAACCGCAAGGAATATTCTCGAACACTCATGGCCCCCTGCTCCAGATGTAGGAACTGGTCTACCCGAGCCTGTCGAATCTCTCGCGGCAAATAGAGATCCAGAAAAGCTCTTGAGAAGCTGGACCAGGTTGGAGGGGAAACATCTCTCCCTCGGGACCTTTCCCAGCTTTCATACCACAATATGGCGATGTCCCGTAACCGGAATGCTGCCAATTCAACTGATTCTGTAGGCGTGGCATGCATAACCCTGAAAATTCTCTGCATTTGATCCAGAAAATCCTGAGGGTCCTCTGTCCGGTCCGTACCTGTGAACTGTGGGAGATTCAAAGCCAAGAACTCTAGGACCCTCGAACTACCGGGCCCTCCTGACGACTCCACAACTATAGACGGCATCGGCTGACGCTGAGCAGCCATCATCTATGCTAACTTAACTACCGCACTCCTAACCTCCTGGTCGGAAGGGGTCGGTATAGGGACTGCTGGAGGTGGTGTCGCCCCTAGTGGCTCCTGATGTGGTGGAGACTACTGAGAAGGCTAGGACGATGCCCCTGTAGTGCCCTCTGACCGGGCTGTTTCTAAACGAGGGTGAGGCATCCTGCTGGTGCCTTCCCCTGCTGCAATATCTAAGCTCCGGCCTGTGATAGGATGTCGATGGTCTAACATTATCTGTAACCAAAGAATATAGTAAGCTTTTAGGGACTCAACCCTATATTGTATCGCTCTACAGCACGACTGAATAAGAATAAAAGACAACCATCCTATCATGCCTTGAAGCCCCCTACCTATAGTATGTGGCGCACAACACATCCATGGGCAGAAATCTACTTAGCACGGCTAGCAAACTCCCTAGGATACAACCTGCTCTGATACCAAGTTTGTCACACCCCGCCTTGGGGGTTATGACTGGCACCTGGTGCCCTACTAGGACCTGAACTGCTAGACTGCTGAGCCTGAGCACATCTGGTGCCTGGCTGGCTCTAACTCAGATTCAGGGAAACAACGGGCTATATGACGGCTGTAAATACAGCCTCCGGCCAACTAGGCCTATAGCCACCTGTACCTGTGGTGACAGCTAACCAGAAACATATCAATATAGGGAAACCTATGCGGGCCGACAAGGCCACCATGCTGTCTAGTTATCTGTAACTCAACAATGAAATACTGGAAAGCTACGTGACCGGCAAGGTCACCACTAGTGTCAAACTATGGCCCCACACGGCCAACATAAAAGAGATAAAAGTACTAACAGCTATACAACTGCACGGCCTCACACGACCGGCTCAACTGACAACAGGGAAATATATACAGACTGCAAGCCTCTAGGAATAGCAACAGAAATGATCGGGACAGGGCCCCAAACTACCCGTACTGTACAATAAAAGAAAACGAAATACACCTCTGGGATTCAGTCTCCGGATGACAGGAGCTGAATACTCGATCGCTGACAGGAATCACGAGGTATCTCCTGCTCGTCTATGAGTACCTGCAGGCAAGTAATGCAGCGCCCCACCGGGCGTCAATACCACTGGTACTGAGTATGTAAAGTAATAACTGAAGGAAATATCTGAAAACAACAATACAACTGATGAAACTGAAGTAGGAAGGAATGGATTAACTGTCTGATAATGTAAATCATACCTTCTCTTAATTATACTTGAAGGAGTAGGAGTCATTCCTGGAGACGTATCGTTCTACTGCCGAACTACTCGTGTATAATGTAACATGGCATAACATAACATAACATAATATAGCACACACAAACCTTACCCGGCCTCCATAAGCCGGGAGGTACAACCAGCACAGAATCTATACCCCTACCCCGGTCATCCCATCTACTATAATCACTATAAGCATCCTGCCGGTCCCCTAGGAATGCACTTGGGCTCGCTGAGCCCCTGACTATAACTGCATCTGAGTCCGAAGGACTCCTGAATCAACACCCGGGCGTATCCGCTCGACATGGGTGTGTAAGGGCCGATCAAGGCACAATATGGGGAGAACTGGCATCCCATCTTTGTCCCCTGTGGGACGGCATGCCACTCCGTAGAGTGACGTATCCTCGTCCTCTGGCGGACGAGTTGATACAGCTATTAACCCTGGGGCGTTCATGGATGCTAGGTAATCCAACCCCAAAACAATACAACGGTCTCAACTGGTAATACTATCTGCATATCCCATATACTGAAGCTAATAGTAGTAAAGTATTTGTACATACTATATGCTGAGCTAGTAATAGTAATATGTACATACTTAACACATGCTGAGACTAACAATAGTATGCATATATAATATATAATCTTCTGCCATACCGTACTGAGTCTAATGCTGGACAAGATATAGTCTTTCTGCTGAAAACCATGCTGTATGCTGAGTTTCTATAGTAACATGATTTGCTATTTCTAATATGTTTTCTAAACTTCATTTTAACCTATCATTCTACTTCTGAGATGTCTTATAGATATTACATTGCTTTACTGGGTTTCAACTGAATACGATAATATCCTGACATTTTGTACTACATCATATACTGAGCATGTTGTGCAGTTCCTAACACTTATATTAGAATCTATATCGTGCTAGCAAGTCTCGCGCTAATCATAACATGATGCTTCTAATATCGTACCAACATTCGTAATAAACGTAACACATGACTTATGAACATTCTACTGGTCTTTAAATTACTTTACTATACCGAGATTTACTAACTTGCCGAGGAAACTAGCTTTACATACCTTCATTTCTGATTTCCCGACTAACTGGCGTAGCTTGGTCGGTATTTCAGCTATTCCTCCCAACTGCATTCATAAATATATCAATTAATACCAAATATAACTTTATTTTAAATGAACAACGTCACTTTGATGTAATTTATAGCCTAAACTTAGGCTTATCGAAAGACGGTCGAAAACTCGCTATTTTTCAGAGGTCCAGAAGAGAGAAATATTCACTTCACCGCTAGAAACACATAGACACTAGTTTGGAGCAATTCTACTTACCTTAGCTCGGTAGCTCGATGATTCGTCGGCCGTATTTCACGAAACTAAATCCGTAGGAATGCTCTCTGCTGCTAAATACCTCAGTATCTGGGGTTAATTTGAGTTTGGACAACGTTTAGCAGCGTAATCGGATGAAAATTATATTACCCCCTTCGTTCTTTTCTCTTCTCTAATGTTTCCTCTCTGTTTCATTGGAAATTTTTAAGTTTATATGATTTAAAACAGAAGTGGGGCCTTATATACTTGGGCCTGGACAAGGCCAACGTGTCACGGAGCCAACGCGGAGGCTTCACCTCCGTGACACACTGCCATCGCGGAGGGGCTCTGCCTCGACTCCTTCCGCGATGGTTCGATAGGTTTCTCATCCGATCTTTTTCCCGGGCCTTTCTCTAGCACGTATGGCCTTCAAATATGCTTAACCAACGTGCGAATAGGTCATCTAGGTGTCGGAAATCCTACGGGGTATAACACTTCCACTCCATCGGAAGTGCATTAATTCACATTTTACGATTATACTCAAATCTCATCTGGTAGCTTCATTTGACTGTAATTGATTCACCAACCGGCATGTCTGTGATGTCTTAGCTTATACAACATTCTTTCTTACCTCAATTTGTAGGCTAATATATTCCAGCTTCTGCATCTTTACCTTTCTTTTAAAGGAATTCATGGACCTCCTTTCCGATAGTAAACAAAGGGAGTTATTAATCCTTAGAACTTACATGGTACTGCTTTTACCTAGGCAATACTCTCTTGATACATTTTATTAGAAAGTCTTTACAGAAAGCATATCTTTCTTATCTCTCATCATGAGTCACAACACACTATACTCATCTTTTTCAAACTTAACATTCAAACTCTTGGGCTTAACATAGCATCAATCATTTAGTAATCCATTTGTCAGGGAGTCTGTGACTTAAAGTCACTCTAAACTATCTTTTATATCCATATCAACTCATATGCTTTTCTCCATACTCTCTCTTTTTGTTCACTACTCAATTGCTCAAAATATACCACAAGCTTTAAATGTAACTGTTGTGGTACTAGTACCAAACTTTAACATTCAAAATATATACCCGCTATCCAAATCTAATAAACTAATGAATTGAATCTGGGAACACTAGGTCCCATGCGACTTCTTTTCTCATAAATGAATAACATCTAAGGAGATGGAACTGCTCAGAATTTCTTCCAATTGCTTTACTTCCTTATCCAAACATGACAAAGAACATAAAGCTCATTCAAATTTCAAGCCCAAACTTTTACCGGAGCAAGATTCTATGGCCAGCCGCAAGCTGTACAATCTCATTTATTACCGTGTATACATTTAGTAACCTTTAATCTATTTTTAATCATCACAGTATACACTTATAAGGCACGATTGGTATTGTACTTTTCTTGACTCAGTGGCTACCTGATACTTAGATCGATATTGTAAGAGTTGCTTGATACTTGGACTAGGACTTTATACAGCCTACCCAATACTTAGACTAGGATTTTCATATATAATCTTTCACACAAACATCCATTTTATACTTGGACCAAAGAGGGTGTGCAGTAAATAAAATGCATATCATTCAAATGAGCAAATTGATACTTAGACAAGCAACTGAATAATGCAATATAACTGACTCAAAGGACGGGTGCAACTCAGACGACCAAATGAATACCTTATCCCTAGCATTTGATAGAAGGGGAAATAAAGTATGGAATGACTCAGAATCATAACATAAGCTTGAGACTCAAGGAATATTACATTGACCCTCGCTTACAAACTCTTAGAATTAACTTTGGATACTCAGACCCAACTTCGAAATACTTGGATTCCGCTTTGAATACTTGGATTCAGTTAGAGAGCTTAGACTCAACTCAAACTCAACATGGAGTACTTAGGTTCATTTAGCATTATTTGACTCACTTAAATTACTAAAATATGCTTTAGGGTACTTAGACTCAATTCTAGATTGTCACGCCCCGAGACTACACTCTAGACGTAACACGGTACTTGAAGTCACAAGTGACCCCAAGTCAACCCCTGGTCTATCATACACTGGTATTCTAAGTAAAACATGCATAGCTGAAATTTTGAAACAACAACATAAAAGCATTTTTATGAAATCTAAGATGAAACTTAAAACATAAAATTCTGAACATCTGTAGTCTGAAAGCCTTCTAAGTGATGAGTTACTGGGACAAGCCCCCAGCTAACTCTAAGTCTAAATAAAAACTATAATTTAACTATAAGAAAAATGAAATAAGGCCCTCGAATGATGAGGAGTCACACTTCAACTGCGGCTAAGGAGGATCTGAATTATGGCGGCTAATGCTACTGAATCTGGGAACCTGCAGTTGTATCATGAAAAGATACAGCATAAAAGTATGTGTCAGTACTTTGAATGTACTGAGTAAGTGGGGGATAACATAACTGAAATACCAAGTCTGAACTGAAATGACATGCAATGACCAACAAGTAAACTGAACTAAACTACTGATGTAAACTAAAATTGTCAAGTTGACCCTGTCTGATGGTCAAAGACATGCCCTAAGTCTGAAACACTGAGTCTGAGAGACCACACTGAACTAAACTAAACTGTCTAAACTGAAACTGAACTAAGCTAACTAGTGCAGTCCGATGTATACACCCCACCGGTAGGACCCAATATACCTTGCCAGGGTATTAAGGCGTAAACTGGTTGATCACAAAATTCTGGGGCCAATCAGGCCAAGTAATACAATAACCTAGATTCTGAGTCTGATTCTAATAATTGGGAGGTACCACTGACACCTCAGGAAAAGACTGAAGTCAAATTGATCAGTTGACACTTTCTGTAAAGTCTGAAGAAGTTCTACATTCTATCTGAACTAAACTACTAAGCAGCTAAAAGAGAACTCAACTCATCCCAACAACATGGGAATTTCATAATATAGTGAAATTTCAAGAGTTAAAGGAATTTCATCCAACAAGGCTAAAAGCATTCTCATCAACGCAATAATTACTCAACATATATATATATTAATTACTAGGAAATTCATTCTAGAACATACTTCACAAGCTAGCCGGAATTTAATATGCAATAATCTTTACTCGAGAATTTAGGGTTGTAAATCACTTTGGCAAGGATAACAATAATTTACTTAGGAACTAATGAAGATCATATGAATAATAAACATGGATATTATCCCAATTTAAATTAACAACAGTCGACATGAAAATTCATCCATATTCGAAGAACTCAAGGCTAAACCAATAGGGAAATTATGGGAGGATTTGGGGGGACACAAGAAGGACAATTCCCTTATTGAAATCCCACATACATAGCTGAAAATTCCCCGAAGAAGAAGACTTGAATTGTTGCAATGAAGGAAAACCCTAAGCCTGCTAGAGAGTTTATTGAGAGAAGTTTCGATAAATTTTTTGAGAGTAAACATGAGAATGAGGGGAGGAACCGTCTAAACCTTCTAATAAGTCTGAATTTAGGTCCAAAACGATGTAGTTTAAAGCTTAGGAGAATAGGAAATCACTAAATAGCCCTTAAAAAATCACGGGGAAAATCTTCCAGGTGACCCTAACGGGTGACCTAACGAGTCATGGTGACTAACCACGACTCTTGGTCACACCCGTTGAGTACACTGCTCGGATTCCCCTGTAGACCACGACTCATGGTCACCAGTTGTGGACCTCACTACCTCACTTCTGAAGTTCTATACTAGGCTTGACCACAAGTATCACAATGAGTCGTTGCCACTGATGACGACTCGTGGTGACACTCGTTAGGTGCACTGCCTAACAACTGACTAGGGTTGATAACGGGGGACATGACGAGTCATTACAGGTGACCACGACTCATGGTCACCATCCATCAAGTACGCTACTTCTCACTTCGAACTTCTAATTCCCCCTTCCCACAACTGACCTAATGAGTCGTTAGGTCTCAGAACAACTCGTTAAGTGGGTCATCCTGAGACATTTTCTGCAGATTTCTGGATTTTTTTATTTAAGTCCCGTATCTAGTATTTGAGTTTTGGGGGCATTACAATATCTCCCCCTTGGAAACATTCGTCCTCGAATGTTAGAAAACACACAGGAAAGCAGAGAATAACAATCAAAGTTCCAGATACTATTCATTAACTCCAAAACTGACGGAATGACTACCTCCGTTTCAAAATACATAACTGAACTGAATTCTCTTCTCATACAAACCTCTAAAGTCTTAAAGAAACTTATACACATAAATTGAATCCCACAACTAAATTAGTTTCTAAGGAAAAACTAACATTTTAAGCTATAACAGAGTTGGTAGAGAACAAGTGCGGGTATTTGGCCATCATATATGTTTCGTCCTCACACGTAGCTCCCTCAACCTACTAATTTCTTCTTAAGACTTTGAACGAAGCTATTTCCTTGTTCCTCAGCTTACAAACTTGACGGACAAGGATCTGGACTGGTACTTCCTCATATGAGAGGTTGTCTTTTATTCCTACACTATCCAATGGCACAACTAAGGTTGAATCTTCGATGCACTTCTTCAAAAGTGACACATGGAAAACTGGGTGTACAGCTGCTAGTTCTGATGGTAATTCTAGCTCATAGGCTACATTGCCGATATGCCTCAAAATTCTGTAAGGTCCCACGTACCTCGTACTAAGCTTTCCCTTCTTGCCAAACCTCATCACCCCTTTCATGGGCGAGAGTTTTAGGTAAACCCAGTCATCAACTGCAAACTCCAACTCTCTTCTCCGCACATCGCGTAAGATTTCTGACGGCTCTGAGTTTTTTTCAACCTTTCTCTGATGAGCTGAACTTTCTATATTGCCTCATGTACTGAGTCTGGCCCTATCAATGTAGCTTCACCAACCTCGAACCACCCTATAGGCGAATACACCTTCTTCCGTATAATGCTTCAAATGGGGCCATCTGAATGCTAGAGTGGTAACTGTTATTGTATGCAAACTCGATAAGAGGCAAATGGTCATCCCAATTCCCCTTAAAATCAACCGCACACGCTCTTAGCATATCTTCTAGGGTCTGAATAGTCCACTTATCTTGCCCATCGGTCTGCTGGTGGAAAGCTGTGCTGAGCTTGACGTGAGTGCCTAGTCCCTTTTTAAAAGATTTCTAGAAATGTGAGGTGAACTGAGTTCCTCTATCTGAAATGATAGATAAAGGCACCCTATGGAGTCTGAATAACTCTCGGATGTAAAGTCTGGCATAGTCCTCAGCTGAGTCTGTGGTTATGACTGGGAGGAAGTGAGCTGACTTAGTCATCTGATCTACTACTACCCAGATCGATTCATGCTGCCAACGAGCCCGGGGTAAACCTGTAATGAAGTCCATATTTACTTCTTCCAACTTCCATGTAGGTACACTGATATCTTGAGTCATGCCTCCTGGTATTTGATGCTCCACCTTGACTTGCTGGGAGTTTGGGTACTTGGCTACGAATTCAGCAATGTCTCTCTTCATGTCGTTCCACCAGTAAATATCCCACAAATTGCAGTACATTTTTGTAGCACCAGGGTGAATGGAGTATCTCGAGCTGTGTTGCTCAGCCAATATCTGTTGTCTCAACTCACCAATATTGGTACACACAACCTATCCTGGTAATGGAGCACCCCATCTCCCCCCGGGAGAAAGCTTCTATTTCTTTTCTGAGGACTGCTCCCTTAAGCTCAAGTAAGATGGGATCCTCATCCTATCTGAACTTGACTTCAACTACCAAAGATGAATCTGACCCATTTTGCATTACCACACCACCTTCGGCTGAATCCACCAACTGCACCTCTAACCGGGCTAGTCTGTGAACATCTTTCGCTAACTCCCTCTTGCCTTCCTCAATATGAGCCATACTCACCATAGACCGTCTGCTTAGGGCATTGGCCACCACATTGTCTTTACCCAAGTGATATAGCACACTCATGTCATAGTCCTTTAGCAGCTCCAACCACCATCTCTGATGCAGGTTTAGGTCCTTCTAGCTGAACACATACTGAAGGCTCTTGTGATCTGTGAGCACATCCACATGAGCCCCATAAAGGTAATCTCTCCATATTTTTAGCGCGAATACCACTGCTGCCAACTCCAAGTCATGAGTTGGATAATTCTTCTCATGAATTTTGAGCTGTCTGGAGGCATAGGCTATCACTTTGCCCCGCTGCATCAAAACGCAACCAAGTCCAACTCTGGAAGCATCACAATAAACAACCAACCCATATGATCCTTCTGGCAAGGTTAAAACTGGAGCGATAGTGAGTCGAGTCTTTAGCTCCTGAAAACTCTTTTCACACTCATCTGACCACTGAAATTTCATTTTCTTCTGAGTTAACTTAGTCAGAGGAGATGCTATAGAGGAGAAAACTTCCACAAATCATCGGTAATATCCAGCTAAGCTTAGGAAACTCCTGATTTCAGTAAGAGAGGTAGGTCTGGACCAATCTTTCACTGCTTCTATCTTGTGAGGGTCTACTTGTATTCCTTCACCTGAGACCACATGACCTAAGAAAGTCATGGACTTTAAAGCCGAATTTGGCGACAACTGGCAGTCCCTGAGTGTCTGTAATGCTAACCTTAGGTGATTGGCATACTCTTCCTCATTTCTTGAGTACACCAGAATATCGTTGATAAATACAATGACGAACATATCCAGGTACTACTTGAAGACCCTATTCATCAAATCCATGAAGGCTATTGGGGCGTTTGTTAACCCGAAGGACATCACCACAAACTCGTAGTGACCATACCGAGTTCTGAATGTTGTTTTCAGTATGTCACGCTCCCTGACCCTTAGCTGATGGTACCCTGACCTGAGATCGATTTTGGAGAAATAACTTGCTCCCTGAAGTTGATCAAACAAGTCGTCAATTTTGGGTAGGGGATACTTGTTCTTGACTGTGACCTTGTTCAACTGACGGTAATCCTTGCACATTTTGAGGGTACCGTCTTTCTTACGCACGAATAGCACTAGAGCACCCTAGGGAGAGATGTTGGGTCTGATAAATCCCTTTTCAAGAAGATCTTTCAGTTGCTCCTTCAACTCTTTAAGCTCAGATGGATCCATTCTATATGGAGGGATGGAGATGGGCTGAGTATCTGGAAGGAGATCTATCCCAAAATATATTTCCCGTTCAGGGGGAACTCCGGGAAGATCCTCAGGAAAAACATCTGGGAACTCGCTGACCACTGGAACTGACTGGATAGTTGGGGTCTCAGAGTTGGAGTCCTTGACCCAAACTAGATGATAAATACATCCCTTGGAGATGAGTTTCTGGGCCTTAAGGTAGGAAATAAACCTACCCTTAGGTGCTGAACTACTGCCCGTCCATTCTAACACTGGTTCATTTGGAAACTGGAACTTGACAACTCTAGTTCTACAATCAACTGAGGAATAGCAGGAGTGTAACCAATCCATGCCAAGGATAAGGTCAAAATCAACCATGTCTAAATCTATGATGTCAGTTGGGATGACTTTATTCAGGACTGAGACTGGCCAGTTTCTATACGCCCAGCTGGCTCTAACTGACTCGCCAACTGGATGGAGACTGAGAATGGTTCTGAGAGGATCTCTGGACTGATATTAAACTGGACTTCTATGTAGGGAGTCACGTATGCAAGAGTGGCTCCTCGATCTAGGAGGGAATACACTTCTAGATGAAGGAGACGTAACATACTTGTGACTACATCAGGTGAGCTCTCCTGATCCTAACGGGAAGACAGAGCATAGAAAACGATTTTAGTGCTGACCGCCATTTGTACCTGATGTGTTGGCTTGCTGAGTTGGTCGGCCTACTGGAGCTAATGATGTAGTAGATTGTGATCTCCATCACCCTGTTGACTGTCACATCCTAAGTTGATGTCCAACCTGCCCACAACCAAAACAGTCCTCTCGACCCTGAAGGCACTCTCCCGGGTGGTTCCTACCACACTTGGGACAAGCTGGATACTTATTTCCGTACTGTGGGCCAGAGACTGAGCACCAGATGACCCACCCCTCTGATCCTGGTAGGATCGAAAGGTTAGGCCGCTGGCTGAACTGGGTGTTGGGGCTCTCTGCTGCTGCTGTGGTGGGAGGCTACTACCGCTATACCTCTAATGGCCAAAATCTGACTAGCCAGTCCTTGCCCGTTTATTCTTTCACTCCATATCCTTCAGCTTTTTAGGCTCAATCTATTGGGCATAGACAATCAAGATGGAGAGGTCCATATCTTTAATCAACATCGCTGTCCTGCACTCGTTGAGGACCAGATTTGACACCCTGTTCATAAATTTCAACATGCGAGCCCTTGGCTCGGCTACCATCTCTAGGGCGTACTTAGACAACCTAGTAAACTCCAGAGCATACTCCTCCACGATCCTGTTGCCCTGTCTCAAATTTATAAACTCTGCCACCTTTGCCTCCTTCAGCTCTTGAGGGAAAAACCTATCCAAGAAAGCGGTATGGAACTCCTCCCACTCTACTGGTCCTGCTCCCGCTGGCCGCCCCTCTTTCCACTGGTCATGCCAGACTTGAGCTACCCCTTTTAGCTGGTAGGCAGCCAGGTCAGCACTCTCAGAAGAGCTAACACCCATAATGAGGGTAATCTTCCTAATCTCATCCATGAACTCCTAGGGATCCTCCCCTACTTTGGATCCTTGTAAAGATGGAGGGTTCATACGGGTGAAGTCCCGCACCCTCACAGCTGCTGCAGACCCATTCGTGGATACCGGAACTACCTGTTGATTCACCTGGTTGGTGACTATTTGGGCTAGCAGTTGAATGGCCACCCTGAATTCGGCGGTAGATACCAAATAATTTTGAGGAGCTGTCGGGGATGGTGGGGCAGGTCTGTTGGCATTACCGGCCCTTCTTCCATTACCGCGTCTAGGAGGCATGGTTCACTAAAACAATACAGAGCACAATTAAGAAGGGAATTTCTGGAATTGAACTTTAACGCACGATAAAGAGTATGAACAAAAGAGAGTTTTCCTAATAACATCTCATAGCCTCCTTATCATAAGTGTGGCATGCTTCACACCCATAAAAAGGACTCTACACGATGCGGCTTTCAGAAATTCAAAGGATACTCTAAACCTAGTGCTGTAATACAAAGTTTGTCACGCCCCGAGACTACACCCTAGACGTAACACGGTACTTGAAGTCACAAGTGACCCCAAGTCAACCCCTGGTCTATCATACACTGTTATTCTAAGTAAAAAATGCATAGCGGAAATTTTCAAATAATAACATAAAAGCATTTTTATGAAATCTAAGATGAAACTTAAAACATGAAATTCTGAACATCTGTAGTCTAAAAGCCTTCTCACTGATGAGTTACTATGACAAGCCCCTAAAACTAAGTCTAAATAAAAACTGTAATCTAACTGCAAGAAAAAATGAAATAAGGCCCTCGAATGATGAGGAATCACACTTAAACTGCGACTGAGGAGGATCTGAATCATGGCAGCTAACACTGCTAAATCTGGAACCTACTGTTGTATCATGAAACGATACAGCATAAAAGTATGCATCAGTACTTTGAATGTACTGAGTAAGTGGGGGATAACATAACTGAAATGACATGCAATGACCAATAAGTAAACTGAACTTAACTACTGATGTAAACTGAAATGGTCAAGATGACCCTGTCTGATGGTCAAAGACATGCCTTAAGTCTGAAACACTGAGTCTGAAAGACCACACTGAACTAAACTGAACTGTCAAAACTGAAACTGAACTGAGCTGACTAGTGGGAGAGTCTCTAACCGATATATAACCATATGAGAGACATGCAGTCTGGTGTATACACCCCACCTGTAGGACCCAATATACCTTTCTAGGGTATAAAGGAATGAACTGGGTGATCACAAAAGTCTGGGGCCAATCAGTCCAAGTAATACTGTAACCTACGCTGGCAACATAGTTTTGGGAACCTGGGTGCGCTAGAACCCTGGCCCGCTCAGTGCTAAGTCCTACTCCTACTGGAAAACCTAAACTAAACTACTAGGTTGATATCTCAAAACTGGGGTCCAAGACTAGTCGGGGACATAAACAGAAAGTACCCTGAGAGTCTTTATCGAATTAGATTCTGAAACTGAGTTCTAGACTGGTCAGAGCTGCTTAGCTGGAAGCGTTGTAACCGTCTAAGAACAGACTGTAAACTAAACTGGGGTCCTGGGGCTAGTCAGAGCTATATATATATATATCTAAAATTTCATGACCGCCTAATGGACCAATAAACTAGATTCTGAGTCTGTAACTGGGAGGCATCACTGACACCTCGGGAAAAGACTAAAGTCAAACTGATTAGTTGACACTTTCTATAAAGTTCTGAAAAGGTTCTACATTCTATTTGAACTAAACTACTAAGCAGCTAAAAGAGAACTCAACTCATCCCAACAACACAGGAATTTCATAATATAGCGAAATTTCAAGAGTTAAAGGAATTTCAACCAACAAGGCTAAAATTATTCTCATCAATTGAATAATTACTCAACATATATATATATAATAAGAATTACTAGGAAATTCAGCCCAAAGTATACTTTACAAACTAGCCGGATTTTAATACGCAATAATCTTTACTCGAGAATTTAGGGCTTTAAATCACTTTGGCAAGAACAACAACAATTTACTTAGGAACCGATGAAGATCATATGAATAATAAACATGGATATTATCCCAATTTAAATTAATGATAACCAACATGAAAATTCATCCATATTCGAAGAACTCAGGGCTAAACTGATAGGGAAACTCTGGGAGGATTTTGGGGGACACAAGGGAAGGACAATTCCCTTGTTGAAATCCCACATACCTGGCTGAAAATTCCCTGAAGAAGAAGACCTGAACTGCTGCGATGAAGGTAAACCCTAAGCCTGCTAGAGACTTTCTTGAGAGAAGTTTCGATAAATTTTCTGAGAGTAAAGTGAGAATGAGGGGAGGAACCATCCAAACCCTCTAATAAGTCTAAATTTACGTCCAAAACGACGTAGTTTAAAGATTAGGAGAACGGGAAGTTACTAAATATCCTTTAGAAAATCGCTGGAAAAACATGTCAGGTGACCTAATGAGTCGTGGTGACTGACCACAACTCATGGTCACACCCGTTGAGTACACTGCCCAGATTCCCCTGTAGGTCACCATGAGGATGGTCACCATTCGTTGACCTCACTGCCTCACTTCTGAAGTTCTATACTAGGCTTGACCACGAGTCACACAATGAGTCGTTGCCATTGATGATGACTCGTGGTGACACTCATTAGGTGCACTTCCTAACAACTGACTAGAGCTAATAACGGGGAACATGATGAGTCGTTATAGGTGACCACGACTCGTGGTCACCATCCGTTAAGTACACTGCTTCTCACTTCGCACTTCTAATTCCCCCTTCCCACGACTGACCTAATGAGTTGTTAGATCTCACAACAACTCGTTAAGTGGGTCGTCCCTGAGACATTTTCTGTAGATTTCCAGATTTTCTGATTTAAGTCTGGATCTAGTCTTTGAGTTTTTGGGGAATTACATAGATACTGAGGATCGATATTCGTTACCTTAGAACTCAATAACTAGGTAACTTATTGTTAGCTTTAGGAATAGGAATTATGGAATATCTTTTAGGCCTTAAGAACTTTAAAACATATGTACATAAGGGTAGGTTACCATATTAAAGAATTATTGCATTGGTACCCTCATTTACCCTTATTAACTTAACATTCGTTCTTAGCATACTTTATTCTTATGTCTTCGTCTTACCTTATTTCAAATATCATGAAACAACCCAAACTTCATACATGATCAACATAACATATATAGCATAATGTGAAGGACCAGCTGACAATGCCCACACTAAGGGGTCTCCAACTTGATGTAAAGCTATGACAACAATCGATATAATATTACACTTTAGTTGCCTCTTTGGGCTAAACATTACCTCAACATTTAGCTTCAATTAAACATGGAACTTAAAGCTTCAATGTAGCTTAACATACTTCCTCAATACACATAAGAAGCTTACTGGCTCATTCAACCTATAACTTAAAAATTATGCTCGAAAGAATGATAGACGGGGCGCCTTACATACCTTGTTCCAAAGAGCATTCTTTAGTCGATTCTTTTCCTCAATAACCAGTAATTACCCCCCTTGAATTACTTGAGTTAATAACCATGAAATAAGCTGTTTTCATCAAAATTTTCCAGCCAAAACATCATATCAATAGGCAGCCACAACAACAAATACAAGGCATCATTGCAACACTTTGTTACTAACTTTTCTTCACAAAATTTAAAGTAAATGGAAAGGGGCATTTTACCATGTTTTCCTTGTGATTAACTCCCACCACAGTGGAGTATATGTTCAGTATAATTATAGCTGCATCAACTTCCTAAAATAGTAGCAACTTTACACAACAACACACCAAAAACAATACATCATTCTTGGCTTTCAACTTCTAGTTTTAACTTAAAAGTTCTTGCAAGTTTATAGGGTAAAACTCTTACCTTTTTCTTGTGATAAACTCCTACTATGATGGAGCATACATGAAGCTTGTTTGTGCCTAATAAACGTCACTACCCAAAATGCAACAGTTCAACAACACAATAAGTAACACAAGTTACTAGAGAAAATTGAGTGGGAGGTAACAAATAAGTGTTGAAATTAAAAAAAGGTGATATTGACATGGTCAACTATCATTAACTAAAAATTATATTTAATTAGAGTGATTAAAACTTTAAGATGTAAATTAAATTTTTGATAACTTTAAAAAAAACTTCCCTCCTAAATTTTCAATTCCAAAAATTTAAATTTCCCCTCTCTTTTTATCTTTTCATATCAACTTCTTCTTTCTCTTTGTCTTCTCTCTCCAGATTTCTCTCTTCTTCTTCTTCCTCCTCCTCCATCTATGCCACTGTTGTTGTTGTCGCTACTAGCTACCCTACCGCAGCCATCATCTTCGTTTTGTTCATCTTTTTATTACGTTATTCTTATTCTCCTTTTTTTTCTTATTTCTATGAGATTTTTTTTGCTCTAGTCGTGAGCTTGAAAATATATACTTTTTTCAAGCCATTAAAAAATTCTGCAAAAAAACAACAACTACTATAGTTGTTTCAGCAATTACTGAAATGAATATGGCAGTTGCTAAAAAATATACATCAACTGCTGGAAAAATATGCAGCAACTGCTAAAAAATATGCAACTGTTGAACATGTTTCAGTAGTTGCTGCATCTTTTTAGCACCTACTGCTATGTTTTCAGAATTTACTGAATGTGTTGCAGCAATTACTGCATCTGTTGTTGTAAAATCGAAATCCTAACTATCTGCCAATGGCAATAGTAAATGAAGTGGAGGAGGAGCTGGTGGTGACATAGAGAAGGAGGGGGAAGCGATAACGGTGGAGGAGGTGGTGGTTGTGGTGGAGGAAAGAGAGGTGATGATGGCGGGGGAGGGGGAGAGGGGGAGATGAGGTGGTGGATGGGGGAGAGGAGCGGAGGGGGTGGGGTGGCATGGGCTGGGAGGGAGTGAATAAGGGGTAGGGGGAGATAGGGACTTTGTGTAAATAATAAAATTGGAGAGTTTTTATAATTGGTGTCATTAATACTAATCGTAAAATTGTCACCTCTATTCAATAATTAAAACTTTTGTCACTTTTTTCTAGTTTTGAAACTTTTTTGTCTCCCTTAGTTCACTAGCCCAAGTTATTATAAACTTCCTCCAAGTTTCTTTGACAATACCTATAGGAATCAAAGAAGGGATTGCTAGCCCTTACTTGGATTTAACTTTAGCCAAGATAGGAGTGAAGTTCCTCCTCTTTACTCTGCCTAGAATGAGCTCCAACACAACAGAAACTCACAAAGAGTCCAGTAGAAACAATCTCCGAAGCTCTACGAACTTCTTCCAGGAATTTGCTAGCTTTTGGTGTGAATTTTCATGGATGTTTTGCCTTGCTTCTTCAATGGAAATAGAGAGAAAATATGTTATCTAACCAAGAGAATTGAACCTGGATATGTATGAAATATTTTCCATAACATAAAATCTAATTTTTAAGGAACTAGGGCGGTGGAGGCGCTAGGTCATCATGCTCGCATCACTGCTCGGTAGTTCTTTGGTAAAATGCCCATAACACTTTACATGGAACTCCAACTAATGAGCAGTTTAATATTTTGAAAAATAGACTCAAATACCTTTAAGTTGATAGGTCGGGGGACTTCTAACTCATTATATATTGGGAGACATTATCATTGCAAATTAGATAATATACGAGACTTTTTAAAAATATTTTCTCGTAAAAAATTGTGAACTCAAATTTTGTTACCGAGCTCCCTTTGGTCTAGAAATTCAATTTAATTCTTTAATAACATTCATATATCCGTTCATGATATGAATACCCATTTGGAATTCATTCTCCCAACACTTCTATAACACACAATTCACATCTTTAAATCCCTTATCGTAACATACAACATCAAATAATCATGAAAAAAATTTCTGGGGTGTAACACTTTCCCAACTTGCAGGAAGTATGGCAAGAATAACCCAAGAGAGTGCTTGGTTGGCACATATTTTTGCTTTGAGTGTGGGAAGCCCGGGCACATGTGCAGGGATTGCCATTCAGCCAAATAAGGTGACAATAGAGGCCATGCTCGAGCTACTACTTTAGCAGCTCTAGTAGCTCGCCCGCCTCAGCAGGGTGCATCTTCTAGTGCAAGTGGTGGTTAGCACCAAAATAGGTTGGATGCACTATCATCCCACCAGGAGAAGGAGAGCTCACCAGATGTGGTTACTAGTATGTTGTGAATCTTCCATCTTGATGTTTATGCATTGCTAGACCAGGAGACCATATTATCCTTTGTGACTCCTTATGTTGCTATTAATTTCAGTGTCAGTCCCAAAATCCTTTCAGAACCCTTCTCAGTCTCTACTCATGCCGGTGAGTCAGCTATAGCTCAATGGGTATACAAAATTACCCTGTTATAGTTCTTCAGAAAGTCACCTCAGTCGACTTAGTGGAGCTAGACATGATAGATTTCAATGTTATCTTTGGTATGGATTGGTTGTATGCATGTTATGCTTCAGTTAATTGTAGAACCCGGTCAGTAGAGTTTTGATTCCTAAGTGAGCCAGTCCTAGAGTGGAAGAGTAGTTTAGCAGTGCCTGTAGGTCCCTTGTCTCCTATCTTAAGGCCAGGAAGATGATTTCCAAGGGTTGTGCATACTATCTAGTTCAAGTTAAGGATTCTAAGTTTGAGACCCCAACTCTACAGTCAGTTCCTTTTGTATGTGAGTATCCAGAGGTGTTTCTAGATAATCTACCGGGTGTCCCTCCCAAGCGGGAGATCGACTTTGTTATTGACCTTCTTTCTAATACGCAGCCCATATCCATTCATCCTTATAGAATGGCTCTATCCGAGCTAAAGAAGTTAAAGGAACAGTTGAAGAATCTCCTAGATAAAGGTTTCATCAGGCCCAGTAAATCCCTGTGGGGTGCTCTAGTTCTCTTTGTTCGGAAGAAGGATGGTTCTCTTAGGATGTGCATTGATTATCGTCAATTGAACAAGGGAACAATTAAGAATAAGTATCCCCTCCCTAGAATTGATGACATGTTTGACCAGCTTCAGCGTGCTAGGTTCTTTTCAAAGATAGGCCTCAGATCCGGCTATCATCAACTTAGAGTTAGGGATAGTGACATTTTGAAGATAGCCTTTAGGACTCGGTATGGTCACTATGAGTTTGTAGTCATGTCTTTTGGACTAATGAATGCTCCTGTAGGTTTCATGGGTTTGATGAATAGGGTGTTCAAGTAGTATTTTGGATATGTTCATCATTGTCTTCATAGATTACATCCTCATATACTCTTGGATTGTGGAGTAGCATGTCACTTATTTGAGGATTGTGTTGCAGACTCTTAAGGATCGTCAACTGTTCGTTAAATTCAGTAAGTGTGAGTTTAGGTTGAGCTTAGTGGTATTTTTGGGTCATGTGGTTTCTAGTGAGGGTGTGTAGGTAGACTCTTAGATGATCGAGGTAGTGAAGAATTGGCCTAGACCTGTTAGCCCTACTGATGTTAGAAGCTTTTTGGGTTCGGCTGGCTACTACAGGAAATTTGTATAGGGATTTTCATCCATTGCAGTACCTTTCACCAGATTGACCTACAAGAAGGTCAAATTTAAGTGGTCCGACACTTGTGAGAAGACTTTTTAGGAGTTAAAGACTCGACTCACTTCAGTTCCAGTTTTGACATTATCAGAGGGCACGGACGGCTTTGTTATATAGTGTGATGCTTCCCGTATTAGCCTTGGAGGTGTCCTGATGCAGCATGGAAAGGTCATTGCTTATGCTTTGAGACAGCTTAAGACTCATGAGAGGAATTATCTTAGGCATGACCTATAGTTGGCAACGGTGGTGTTTTCCTTGATGATTTGGAGGCACCATTTATATAGGGTGCATGTGGATAAGTTCACGGACCACAAGAGCCTTCAATATGTGTTTATTTAGAAGGATCAGAATTTGCAGCAAAGGAGATGGATAGAGCTTCCCAAGGACTATGACATGAGTGTCCTTTATCATCCAAGCAAAGCCAATGTAGTGGCAGATGCTCTTAGTAGGTTGTCCATGGAAAGCGTGTCGCATGTTGAGGATAGAAGGAAGGAGTTAGTGTAGGATGTTCATAGGCTTGCTCATCTGGGGGTTCGCCTTAAAGATTCGACAAATGGTGGTGTCATCATTCAGAATGGGTCAGAGCCTTCATTGGTATCGGAAGTTAGGGCAAGACAAGATGAGGATCCTATCTTAGTAAAGTTGAAGAAAGCTATGTGAAACTAGAAAGTGGAGGTTTTCTCCCAAGAGAGAGATGGTGTACTCTGATATCAAGGTTGATTATGTGTTCCAGTTGTGGATGACTTAAGAGAGTGGATGTTGAGGGAGGCTCATAGCTCTCGGTATTCTATCCATCCAGGTGCCACTATGATATACCATGAACTACGGGAAGTCTATTGGTGGAATGGCATGAAGAAGGACATAGCGGAATTTGTGGTTAAGTGTCCAAATTGCCAATAAGTGAAAATTGAGCATTAGAGACCTAGAGGAATGCCACAGGATATCAATATTCCTACTTGATAATGGAAAGAGATCAATATTGACTTCATTACAGGGTTGCCTCGTACACGCTGATAGTGAAACTCTATATGGGTAATCGTAGCAGGTTGATCAAATCAACATATTTCTTAACGGTCAAAACTACGGATTCAGTCGAGGATTATGCTAGACTCTACATTTAGGAGTTAGGTCAGTTGCATGGAATTCCATTATCTATCATCTCAGATAGGGGTACTCAGTTATGAAGATCGTTTTAGAAAGGTTTGGGTACTCAGGTGAAGCTTAGCAGTTTTTTACCCGCAGACAGATAGTCAGGCTGGGCGGACCATTCAAACTCTTAAGAACATATTGAGAGATTGTGTTATTAATTTCAAAGGTAGTTGGGATGATCATTTTCCTCTCATTGAGTTTGCCGACAATAACAGTTACCACTCCATCATTCAGATGGCTTCATTTGAGGCTCTTTTTGGGCGGAGATATAGATCACTTATTGGATGGTTCGAGGTAGGTGAGGCTACATTGATATGGCTAGACTCAAGTCATGAGGCCATGGAGAAAGTTCAGCTTATTAGGGAAAGGCTTAAAATAGCTCAAAGCTGATAGAAATCATATGCGGATGTTAAAAGGATAGAGCTTGAGTTTGTTGTTGATGATTGGGTGATTTTGAAGGTGTCTCCCATGAAGGGGGTCATAAGGTTCGGCAAGAAGAGGAAGCTTATTCCCCGATATGTTGGTCCTTATAGCATTCTGAGGTGAGTTGGCAAAAGTGGCTTTTGAGTTGGAGCTACCAGTGGGTTAGCTTCTGCGCATCCAATTTTCCATGTATCCTTGTTGAAGAAGTACATTGGTGATCCAGCTCTAGTCATTCTAGTTGAGAGAATTGGTGTGAAATATAGCCTTACATATGAGGAGGTTCCGATTGAGATCCTTGATCGTCATGTTTAGAAGTTGAGGAACAAGGAGGTAGCTTCGGTGAATGTACTATGGTGAATCATCTTGTTGAGGGAGCTACATGGGAAGCCAAAGCAGATATGATGGCTAGATACCCCCATTTTTTTCCTTCCGGCTCAATTTCAATATGAGGTACTAGTTTTCTCCTTAACACCCTATTTAGTTTCATGTCAAGTTCATGTCTCCCAGTTCCTTTCATGTCACTGTGTAAGTATGTTTCACGAATTCGGTACATACATGTATCTCAGTTTGAAGTCAGTCACTTTTTCAGCTTTCAGTCTATAGGTTTTAGTTTTTGGATTATAGTTCCTTCCCTTTCCTTTTAGCTTAGTTAGTCTACATTTGAGGATGAATGTTCCCAAGGAGAAGATAATGTAGTACCTCAAAAGTCCCTTAGATCAGATTCGAGACCTGCAGCCAAAACCAGCAAGGAAAATGGCACCAGGACATCCAACAATTCATAGGATGAGCCATACCTAGAACCAACTAGTCATTGGTTGTGGCCGTGGTATGGAACTTCAGAAAAATGGTAAAAATCACCCAAGAACGGCGAGTGGATTGTATGACCCATTGTTTAATTGTACTGGTTGTTATTTCAAGTTGTTGAAGCAGGTTCAGAGGGTGATTCTGAGGAAGACCAGGAACCAACAACCAAACAAGTAGCCATTGTATGGACCAACAACCCGTCCCTTTACTTGTTGGTTCTGCCAGCTACTAGTTTTATTTCGGCAGTTCGTGGGTATTTTGGTAAACTCCCACACTTTTAACTCCTAAGTGACATCATTTTAGGATTCCCATAGGTTAGATTAAAGGGTTTAACTTAGCCTAAATCCCCATTCTCTTCAACCATCCATAGATTGAATTTTCTCTCTCAAATCAAGCTAGGGTTCACAACCTCCTTCATCTCAATTTCTCTTAGGTCTTCAGGATAAGCTAAGGAATCATTTACCCAGGTATGTAGAGTTATGAATAGGACAATTCTTCCACCCTAATGCCCTTTTATAGATCAATCTCATTATCTCTATTCTTCAAGTTCCAAAATTGTAAATTCTAGGGTTAGACCCAAATATGATGACATTTTCATGATTCTTTATGAATTCAACTCTCTCATACTTCTATTAATGATTTATAACTATGACTACATATTTTCTAATAGAATCTCTCATGGATCTATGCTTTCAAGTCTACGATTATTTTCCCAATTACATATGATTTTCTGAATTTCAAGCTTATGAACCTATGATTTCAAGTTATGGCTATTTATTCAAGTATGCATGAATTTCATGAATCTCAAACTTATGTATCATGGCCGAAGTAGCGGCATTGTTTTCATGGCAAGTTTAAGTATGTCAAGTATGATTATGATTTCATATTTTCAACTAGCCCATGCAGAAACATGTACATTTCATGATTATGACTATGAGCAATATGTATATTTTGGGAGTAGTATCTAGCACCGAGTAGGACAGGGTTCAGTGCACCCAGGTCTCAGAACTATATGCCACCATAGGAATATATATTCATATTTAGGGCCTCTCCATAGAGTGTTTCCCCTAGCCTGATGGGGCTGACGAGTGATATCATACCTTTATTGTTCTTTGCCTGGGAAAGGCTTAGGACAGCTTTACCCTCTTGAGCGAGATAGTTGGAACATCATGTGCTCATTCATGATGGTGTCAGTTATGATGAAACCTCCCACTATTCCTCATACTTTCAGTTATTCATGTATAGGATTCATAATCTCATGTTTTATGATATAATTGACCCATTGATCATTTTATGAGCTTTTACTCATGCTTTCAAACAGGTTAAATCATATGATTTTACTTTCAAAACCTTGGGTCATTATATTTCAGCTTATGATAAATAACTCATGTTTATGACAAGCTCATGATCATGACTTTAGCATGTTGTTCTTATTCTCATGTCAAATGCTTACCTTAAACTCATGATTTCAGATGACCATTTTACTAGCATGTTTTACTTAACCTACATACTCAAGTACATTGAAGTACTAGATGCATACTCTTTCCATATCGTCTCATGATATAGGTTCGGGCGATCAGTCTCAGCCTCGACGCTAGCTCCACTTCCGCTTCAATCCAGCTTAATTCCAGTTTGGGTGAGTCCTTATCTTCCGAGGAAACTTATAAACTTTATGTTTTATGCTTATGTCTCTCAGTTTCAACATTAGACATCTAGTTGGGGGTGTTGTTGCATCAGTTCATCTTATGATTAGAGGCTTTTCAGACAGCTACGTACTAGATGATCCTGCTTTGTTGTCTACGTTTATGTTTTATTATATGTAGTCTTCCGCTCATATTGTGTTATGATTTCCTAACATTTAGTTATGCTCTCAATTGTTCTATGAATGTGTCATGGGTTAGCTTGGAGCCATTCGTGATTCTAGGTCTCGTCTCGCGGTTTGGGGTCCATGCTCGGGTCGTGACACTTAGTATTGGTCGAGGCTATCAAGTGAAGCAAATATGATTGAGTGCTTTGAAAACTACTCAATTTTATGGGTAAAAGCGAACTAAGATAAATTGGTAAAGTCTAGAATGAAAAGGATTGAAATCAATATGAAAGAGTACAAGGGATGTGTTCCCATATATGGTGGATCCTCCTAAACTACTCAACTAGGTTTATTGATAATGGGCTCTTGAAAATGTGCAAACAATCTCTAAATTTATCACTAGGTGTCTCTCAAGAACCAAACAATGCTTATCTCAATCAATTCTTACAAATTGAAGAGCAAATCAAAACAGATTGTAAGTCACCAATTCAATTAAGCAAATCTCTAAGTGAACCTATTAACAAAGGTTTAACCATGGGTCATTGTTGATTGATGTTACCCAAAACATAATTGGCTCTTTCAAGCGCAATTGAGGCAATTTGGCATGATTGGGTGTTTGCAACCACCAAATTCACTTTACAAATCATAGATTAAATAAACATTTAAAAGTCCGTGATCAATTCACCTAACTAAGATAATTAGGGTTCACAAGCCCATTGGATCACAATCCTAGATCTAAATTTAGCTACTCATAGAGAAAGAAGAAGAAGAAGAAGAAAGCATAAAATTGAACATGATCACTTACAATTCAATAGATAAATGAGAAAGGTTAAATTGTAGAATAGATAGTCAAATCTCCTTCAAACTGATCTTGGGCAGATTTATATGCCCAAGTGATACTCAAACGTATCATTTTTGCCTTGTTTGTTGTGCAATGTGTATACATTTTCATGTAATTGGTAATAAAATGTGAATTTATACTAACCAACAAGATTAGCATTGTTTTGTAGGTAAAATATGATTTAGAGGAGCAAAAATGCATGTTGGAACAATATCGGAGTTGGACTTGGATGCGAGCACGGAAAAGACATTGGACTGCACAATGTAAAGGGGCTCCGCGATGGAGCCGTGCCACGCTACCATCGCGGAGGCACACTGCCTGGAGGGTGATTTAATTATCAAATTCTAGTGGAGCCTCGCGACAGCTCCGTGGCACGGAGGCAAGCCTCCGCGTTGCATGCCGTGCAACGTTGAGGCTATATTCCCGGACCCCAGGTTTCCAGTGAGGGTCCGCGTCCACGCCGTGTCACGGAGGCAGTGCTCCGCGTTGGCCTCCGTGACACGTTGCTTGTTATTCCGGGAAAAATTTCCACTAGTATAAATAGAACGCTTAGGCTTATTTTTAATTAATTCAGACTTGGTGGAGCAAGGACGTGGGTTACAGGCAGTTGAGGGACGAAAAAGCTAAGGGTTTTTCTCTCTTTCTTTCTTCAATCAATTGTTTGTATGATTAACACTTGTTTTAGGATGATTAATCCACAAATGAGTGGCTAATTCTCTTCCTTGCTGAGGTTATGAACAATGGTGATGAATTTTGATTATTGAATTGTATGGTTTTTCATCTTCTTCTTCTATGTTGTTCTATTAATTCTTGTTTCTACTGCATTAGTGTGTGGCGGACATTAATGTACATCTAAAAAGTCCGATTTCACTCGAGAGAGCACGAAATTGGAAAGTTGTGAATTAATAGGGTATTGTTCTTAACTTGATTTGGGAAAATTGGGTTTTGATGTGCTTTCCTGATAGAAATATACTTGAAAGCCGTATTAGTCAATTTAGGAACCGGAATTGTATTGCGAGGTCATAAATTGCATTTGATCACAGAAATGTAGACGGATGGTTTATGATTCTTAAGTGAGATTAAATACGAGAGTTTTAATCTCTTGGCTAATGTTCTTGGCTAGCAACTAGAAGAGAAGAATAACCGAATTATGATGATAATCAAGTTCATTACTTGTTCTTAACCTTGGCATGCTCATATCCATAGTTTAAATTCAAAGTAGATATTTGTTAATAGTTTTAGTATATAATTTATAAACAAAAATTATTAAACTCTTGGTTACGTGTTGTCAGCATATTTAGAAGTAAGATAGAATATAGTATACTTGAGAAATTTTACTTATCCAGAGTCTCCTTGGTTCGATACTTGGCTTACTTAGCCACTTTATTACTTGTTTGACCACGTGCACTTGCGTGTCGGTTTTTAACCCATATAGCAAACCACCGGACAAGTTTTTGGCGCCGTTGCCGGGGAGACTAGGCAATTGGTGAAATTGTGTTAAGTGTAAATTTACTGTATTTTTGTTTTATTTTCTTAAGTGTTGACAACTTGGTCTTAGCCTGTATTTTGCAGACTTGATTTCTGCGAACACTGGCAAAGGACAAGGAGCTGGTGGAATCTTATATAGAGCCTGAACGTGAATTTCATAGTAAACGCAGAGAAGCTCTACAAAAGAAGCTTCAGTTGCTCAGACAGTCTATTATGGAGCAACAAAATCCACCAGTTGTGAGGGCAGTGTTAGTGCTCGACGAAGCAGCAGCAAGGCCGGTTCGCGAGGTGGCAATCCCACATGCCAACAATGTACATTCAAGTATCCGCAAACCAGAGCCTGGAGGGAGATTTGAACTAAAGCAGAACATGGTGCAACTATTGCACACAGGCAGGCAATTTACCGGTCTCCCTCATGAAGACCCACAACAACATCTCCAGAACTTTTTGGAGATAAGTGACACTTATATACCCGCTGGAGTGTCACCTGATTATGTTCGGCTCACACTATTTCCGTTTTCCTTACTTGGTGAAGCCAAGAGGTGGTAAAAAGTTGAACCACCAAATTCTATATCAATGTGGGATGATCTTGCACAAAAGTTCTTGATAAGATTTTTTCCCTCTGGTAAAACAGCCAGACTTAGAAGTCAAATTCTAAGTTTCAAACAGAGGGAGGGAGAAAATTTATATCAAGCCTGGGAAAGATTTAAATCCATGTTGCGGGACTGTCCTCATCATCATCAGTCCAATGAGGTGTTGGTACACACATTTATTGAGGGTTTGGAACCCCATACTAAAATTTTGCTAGACTCAGCAGCTGGAGGGAAAGCGCTGGAAAAGACTTATGAGGAGCTGTACACTTTGCTCAACAGGATTTCACAGGGCAATCCAGAATGGAATGCTGACTCATCTCGAGGTGGAGCAAGGAAAGCAGCAGGAGTGCTTGCAGTGGATGGATTTACAGCTATCACTGCACAGATAGCTGCCTTGCAGAATCAGTTGAACAACCACTTTAGCAACATGAACTTGAACCAGCCTTCAGCTTCAGTCAATGCGGTCCAGCAAATGTGATGTGAAGTGTGTGGAAGCAGTGAGCACTCAGCTGAGTGTTGTGGAGCAAACCCAGATTCTGTTAACTTTGTGGGCAATGCACAAAGAAATCAGCAGCAGTTTGGTAGTGGCTACAACTCAAATTGGAGGAACCATCCAAATTTTTCGTGGGGTAGCAACAACCAACAAGGCCAAAGTTCGGGTCAGGGTATGCACAGGAATCAAGGAGGGCAACAGAACCACCAATCTCAATTCAGGAATCACAATGCCCCTCCTCCACCACCATCACCTACCATTGAGGTAATGTTCAAGACCATGATCGCTAATCAGGCGCAATTGCAGGCTGACTATGTTAAATTGGCAGCCGAAGTGAAGAACAATCAATTAGCGACCAAGGCTCTTGAGTATCAATTTGGGCAATTTGCTAGTGCCCAAAACACAAGGCCCAGAGGAGGACTGCCTAGCGACACGGATCCTAATCCGAAGCAGGTAAATACAGTGACCACACGGAGTGGTTTGCATCTAAAGGAGGTGGAACTGGAGAGATCACCTCAAAAGTCTGGAGCAACAGATGTTGAGGAAGAACAAAGTTCAGATAGGGGGAAGACCAAAGAAGCAGAATCAGAAAGGCCTCCACCCCCATTCCCTCAACGACTCAAGAAACACAAGGAGGAGGTGTGTTTCAAGAAATTTATGGAGGTGCTTAAACAGGTACATATTAATTTACCTCTTGTTGATGTCTTGCAGGGAGTGCCAAAATATGCCAAATATATTAAAGACATCGTGGCCAATAAAAGTCGTCTGACTGAGTATGCCACGGTAGCTTTGACGGAGGAACGCACTTCCCGGATCCAAAATAGACTGCCTACGAAGTTAAAAGACCCTGGAAGTTTTACTATCCAGCTTACTATTGTCCAGAGTATCCGAGCTCGTGGATTATGTGACTTGGGGGCGAGCATAAACCTGATGCCATCTTCGGTATTCAGAAAGTTGGGTCTAGGGAGTCCTAGATCTACAACCGTAATCTTGCAGTTAGCAGACAGATCCTTAGCGAGGCCGGATGGCATTGTTGAGGATGTGCTTGTGCAAGTGGGATCCCTCATTTTTCCGGTTGATTTTATTGTTCTGGATTTTGAACCAAACGCTGAAGTCCCATTTATTTTGGGACGACCCTTCTTGGCTACCGAAAAAGCATTAATTGACGTGGTTGCGGGTCAACTTACAATGCGAGCACATGACAAGGTAGAGGTGTTCGATGTGTACAAAGCACCCAAGCTCCCGATGGTAAATGAAGAACTCTCGGTGATCAATGTAATTGATCATGGGAATGCTAAGCACATGAGTGATTCCCGAGAGTTTATGGGAAGACCACCAGATAAGGGTGAGCACTACTGGGGGGAAGACAATGATCGTGAAAAATCGTCCATCACCCTAGTGGATAATTGAGCATATAGGACGTCGAGCCGCGATGGTAAACCAGGCGCTGCACGGGAGGCAACCCGTGAAAAAAAAATTTTTTTTTTTTAAAGTGTAAATAGTTTTTAGTTTATTTTTCTTTTCTTGATTTGGTATAAATTTTTCGTTTTAGTTAATATTTTTCATTTTAGTTAGGGAAATCTATTAATCTAACCAATTTTGTTTAGTGAGGTGATTTTCAGGTCAAACGGAGAAAAATATGCATGGAATCGAGAAGGAAAAGGCAAGGTATGAAAAAATGAATAAAATGAAGAGACAGTGAGCTGGGGCGATGGCTCTGTGTCACGGGGGAGGGGCTCCGCGTTACCCTCCGTGACACGTTGAAGGTTAATCTGGAATTTTTGAAAATTCCAGTAAGCCATCGCGATAGCTCCGTGTCACGGAGGAGGGGCTCCGCGTTACCCTCCGTGACACGTTGCCCTATATTTTGTGACGGGTCACACCGGGTTGCCGGGTGACCCGCGTATTCCCTTCATTTTAAACCCCGATTTTAGGCCCCTTTTCCTTATTTTCTCCCTTCTCCGCGACCAAACACCCATATTTCCCTCTCCCAACCAACGTGCCACGGTAGTAAGCAAAGAAATTGTCGAGTTTTCTTTGATTATTCAAACTTAAAGGTATGTTTTCCTCGTCTCTCTCAAGTTTTTGGCGATTTTAGTCGAATTTGAGCATGGGAGGTGAGATATATCACCCTAAGTCGAAATTTAGCATGAAATTGATTTATTCTTTGATTGATAAATGTTCGAGATGTTGTAATACGCGTTTGAACTTGTTGATTGCGTGAATGATTCGAATTCGATTGTGAAATTCAATTCTAGGGCTTGGGTTGTTGAAATCGAATTGGGTAACTTGGTAAAGTTGTGAATTATATGTCGGGGTGTGCTTGTACATTGAGAATAAGTCGTTGTAAATATTGTGTGAATGGAATAGACGATGAATTCTCGGGTTTTTGGGAAAAAATGTGAAAATTGTTCGAATTGGTTGATTACATAGATTCATGTATATAGAAATTTTGTTGTTGTTTTTGTTTGTTATTTTCTTTGCTAAGTGCGATGGTTGAATTGATAGCGATGGTAGGAATGGGATTAGCTGTATGAAGTCTGAGTAGTACGCTAAAGTTATACTGTCGAAATTTTTTTGTGAACGCACTAAGCATAAATTGTATAGTTGTTTGTTTTTGGTGTAAATAAAGTGATCCTTGCCGTAGTATCGTAACCGTAGCTAAGGACTAAGTGTGGGGTAAACTTAGTTTAACCCGACCTTAGCCGAAGCTAATATGCATTTAGCTTGACATGGTGCTTGTTTATTTGTATTGACAGGTACAATGGCAAGTAGGCAGGATAAGGGTAAAGGTGCTTCTACTTCAGGCACCGGGAGAAAACGACTTAGACTGGGAACAGCAGTCCCAGCTGCACCAGTTGTTCCACGCGGCCAACGCCGCCAGTACGGAACGAGATGGGTAACCGATGAAGGGAAGAAGCGGTACGCTAAACACAAGGAAAACAAATACTTCCCTGAGGAGCATATTGCGCGGGAACCACTAGCACAGGAGTTCCCCCGTATAGTGCAGAGGATCGAGGCAGCTGAGCTCAGCTTCATATTTCAGGAGCCCAAGGAGTGCAACTTACATCTAGTCCGGGAGTTCTATGCAAACTGGAACCCGGCAATCAGAATCCACACAATAAAGATCAGAGGGCAGATTGTCACTCTGGAACCCCAGCAATTAAATGCCATCATTGGAGCGCGGGACACAGACGCCCACGTTCTTCGCCAGCTGAATATCACCCCACCATATGCCGATATTAGACGCACTTTGTGTGGGGCTCGATCCACAGCCAGATGGAGCAGACAAAAGGAGAGGGGTTACCACCAGACTCTGTCGTATTCTCAAATGAACAGGGAGGCAAGAATTTGGCTGAAAATAGTTTGTTTGTGCCTGATCCCGGGGGTGCACATGACTGATGTGACCCAGGACCGTGTATGTCTGGTGTATGCCCTGATGAAAGGGCTAGAGATTAATGTTGGGGCGGTCATCATATCCGCCATGAAGAGAGCCCGACTACACCAGGGCCACAGGTATGGGTTCGGAGGACTTATCACCACCTTTCTCCGGGGCCTCGATGTCGAGGAAGAGGCTTTGGACTACATCCCGCAGTTGGAGCGGAGGGCCCTTGATGTGACCAAAACTAAGGCCCCCGACACCACACACGGGCCAGTGCTGACACTTGGCGAGCGACATGCTCGTGACGATCAGTACATGGCACGAATGTTTGGTATGCAAATGCTTCAGCTTCGGATAGGTGGGAGACCAGCCACGGAGGATGAGTTATGGCAGCTGGAGCTGGATTACCCATTTGGCGAAAACGCCAGAGCTTTGTGCCAAGTGGGGCCAGCCTTCGTTGAGCCCACTGATGATGATGTCCCCACGGATGAGGAGACACGTCGGGAGGACTCCGATGTGGAGTCCGATGACGACGATGGAGGTGACTCGGACATGGGCGATGAGGCAGCAGCACCGGATGAAGAAGTTGAATATTTTGACTGATCAGGGAGTGCCACCACCCAATTTTGTGATTTTTAATTTTTGTGAACACTGGGGACAGTGTTCGATTTAAGTGTGGGGTGGGAAGTAGTTAGGTGCTGGGGGCTGGGCTGATTTGTTGTATGTTCTTCCTTTGTTTTGTATGTATGTTATGTTTCCTTGTGCTTTTGAAATGCAAACTGGTCTGTATTTGTACAAAATTGTGGTAATTGATGATGTGTGTTGTGTGAAATATTGTGGTTTGCCAGCTAAGTCTGTAGAAAAAAAAATATTTTTGTAAATATTTTCTTATGTTTTTTTTCTCTATCGAAATGATCGATATTTTTAAAATTTTTGCCAAAATATTTTGTACATATTAAAATATTTTGTAAATATTCTTCCATCGAAATGATCAATGTTTTGCAAAAATTTTTCAATTTTTATTTTTGGGTTTCTCGGAGTTTGTTTTTGGTTCTTTTACCGAGAATAGTCCCATTGAACCGATGTCATAGTTAGTGACCGTTCCCTATGATGGATGGATGACGACCGTCTTAAGGGAAATGTAGTCGGTGGGAGTAGTGATTCTTAGTTTTTTTCTTTGGTGGATTACATCACGGAACCTGTAGTTACTATATGGTTGTGAAATTATGGTTGCGTGTTGTAACTGATATTCAAAATGTAAAAGTGATTCGTTTGAAAGCATGCAATTTTTTAAATATGTTGAGTTACCTTGGCTGTAGAATTCGATTCGGTGTGATTGAGGCTTAATTCTGAATTCATGAAATTGGCTAATTAAAGAGTCTGTGAATGCATCTTGAATCGAGCATGTGCATGAAGTGTGAAGTAAGGTGTTTTTATTCCATGCTATTGTGAAGTGTCTAGAACTTGCCTGGTGTGTGTACAAAACGAAATGAAGGAGGTGTAGTGTTGGAAAGGATGTAGGCATTTCTTTGTCTTAACCGAGAGTTTCTATTTTTTTCTTGTCATACACTACCTTTTTATGTGATTGTATACCCTAGTCAGCCCGTTGAGCCTTTAGCCGATTATTTCTTTCTTTTGTCCAAAAATTGTATAAACTGAGCTTAATTCTTACTTTTCATTAGCCGTAAAGTCTATACAAAACACTTAAGCGCTTAAGAAAAGAAAAATTTTCCCAAAGTGTCAAAGAGTGAGAATAGTGGAAAGAAAAAGAAAAGCAGAGTGAGGAAAGAAAAGAAAAGGTTGAAGAGGCACTTGTTATAATGAAATGATAATGAAGGTGCATGAAAAACCTTTGTGTCATGTCAAGTGTGTTTGATGAAATGGGCCATACGAAAGTAAACCAGCATGAATGGGATGATGAAAAAAGAAAAGAGAGAAACAATGTTCATGAGTTGATGGGAATGTGTTGAAAAGACGCTTAAGGATGCTAGTGGCTATTATTGGCTAATCCAATATATACTAGTTCCATAGCATCCATTACAACCCATTAAGTCCTATGTGATCTTACATTGCATTTCTTTATATTAGTGGAGTAATACACTAAGGGCAAGCCTATGGGTCATGACATGATGCATATGAATTCTTTTGGGAGAGAGAGTGAAATTAATTTCTACATGCCCCTACTTGAATGTTTGTGAGTCGCATGAACATAAAGGGGAAGATTCTCTTGAGTTGTGAGGGCACATGCTTGATGAAAGATTGATTTTCGTGTCGGATATCTTGATTAGCTGATTTGCATGAGTTTGCCGATATCGAGGGTCGATTCTTAAAGCCTAGGAAGTCTTGATGTATTAAAGGTCGTTGCATTGTTAAAACCATGCATTTTTTCTTGAGGATTTACAATATTGAATGATCGGTATGACCGTAGCGTAAATTGTCGCACCATAGTGGCGAAGGTTGGGATGTAATTTGCATGAGTTGTGTATGTGTTGTTCGAGGACGAACAAGGATTTAAGTGTGGGGTAAGTGATCTTGGGCAGATTTATATGCCCAAGTGATACTCAAACGTATCATTTTTGCCTTGTTTGTTGTGCAATGTGTATACATTTTCATGTAATTGGTAATAAAATGTGAATTTATACTAACCAACATGATTAGCATTGTTTTGTAGGTAAAATATGATTTAGAGGAGCAAAAATGCATGTTGGAACAATATCGGAGTTGGACTTGGATGCGAGCACGGAAAAGACATTGGACTGCACAATGTAAAGGGGCTCCGCGATGGAGCCGTGCCACGCTACCATCGCTGAGGCACACTGCCTGGAGGGTGATTTAATTATCAAATTCCAGTGGAGCCTCTCCACAGCTCCGTGGCACGGAGGCAAGCCTCCGCGTTGCATGCCGTGCCACGTTGAGGCTATATTCCCGGACCCCAGATTTCCAGTGAGGGTCCGCGTCCACGCTGTGTCACGGAGGCAGTGCTCCGCGTTGGCCTCCGTGACACGTTGCTTGTTATTCCGGGAAAAATTCCCACTAGTATAAATAGAACACTTAGGCTTATTTTTAATTATTTCAGACTTGGTGGAGCAAGGACGTGGGTTACAGGCAGTTGAGGGACGAAAAAGCTAAGGGTTTTTCTCTCTTTCTTTCTTCTTTCAATCAATTGTTTGTATGATTAACACTTGTTTTAGGATGATTAATCCACAAATGAGTGGCTAATTCTCTTCCTTGCTGAGGTTATGAACAATGGTGATGAATTTTGATTATTGAATTGTATGGTTTTTCATCTTCTTCTTCTATGTTGTTCTATTAATTCTTGTTTCTACTGCATTAGTGTGTGGCGGACATTAATGTACATCTAAAAAGTCCGATTTCACACGAGAGAGCACGAAATTGGAAAGTTGTGAATTAATAGGGTATTGTTCTTAACTTGATTTGGGAAAATTGGGTTTTGATGTGCTTTCCTGATAGAAATATACTTGAAAGCCGTATTAGTCAATTTAGGAACCGAAATTGTATTGCGAGGTCATAAATTGCATTTGATCACAGAAATGTAGACGGATGGTTTATGAATCTTAAGTGAGATTAAATACGAGAGTTTTAATCTCTTGGCTAATGTTCTTGGCTAGCAACTAGAAGAGAAGAATAACCGAATTATGATGATAATCAAGTTCATTACTTGTGCTTAACCTTGGCATGCTCATATCCATAGTTTAAATTCAAAGTAGATATTTGTTAATAGTTTTAGTATATAATTTATAAACAAAAATTATTAAACTCTTGGTTATGTGTTGTCAGCATATTTAGAAGTAAGTTAGAATATAGTATACTTGAGCAATTTTACTTATCCAGAGTCTCCTTGGTTCGATACTTGGCTTACTTAGCCACTTTATTACTTGTTTGACCACGTGCACTTGCGTGTCGGTTTTTAACCCATATAGCAAACCACCGGACACAAACTACAATGGATTTTCTCCATATAGCTATTCTCTACTATACAAAAAGTAAAAGAAAAAAAACTATGGAACTCTGGAACTCTTAAAAGAATATAAAAAAAGATAATTTATACTAAATTACGAAATCCCAAATACAATTTAAATTTGGAGGTTTAGTTCACAAGTATGGACCGTACACTGAACTTATTGTCCGTACTTCGCATCGCACTTCGAATCTTTAAGTTATTCTGTCGACTGCTCTACTTCAACTTACGGACTAAATATTGAATTTACTGTCTATACTTCCCTTCGTATATTACATCTCCAGGTTTACAATACAATCTGTGGTCTAATTTATAATTCAAATTCTGAATATGCCGGTCGTATCTTGTTCTGTGCCTTGCTGACAGGTTCTTGCCACTCTCTAGTTTGAAGCACAGTTGAAAGAATGGGTCGTATCTTGAATTTACAGTCCCTCGCTTCCATTTTCTATTAGAATCTTTGAATTTATACTTCTTTCCTCCAACTCATTAGGAATTCTGAAACTTAATAAAATACTAGTATTGTCTTAAATTAGTAACTAAAGGCATGCAAAACTCTATAAAAAGAAATACAAATGTGTTGCAAAATTCTGACACATCATATAGTCATTAATTTAGGTTTGATGTTCATGATCATTTGATAGCTAAGCAATTTTTGGTTTTAGTTTTTATTTTGAGGGGTTAACTTTGATAGAATTATATGTTTGTAAATAGTAGTTAGTACCAACTACAATGACTCTCTCTAAGCTTAGGAATTATTAGTTATATTATTAGTTTTGTTTAAGTTGCTTGAGGACAAGCAAGAGTTTAAGTTGAGAGTGTTGATGTGGCATGAAATTACAACACTTTCTATACCTTTTGAATAAGCATGTAATATCCTTTACATAGTTTTGATGTAATTCTCTATAGGAATTCAAAGTTCGTGTATCAAAAAGAAGAAGAAGTTGCAATACCCCAAAAGTTCCTTAGACCAAATCCCAGACTTGAAATGAAAAAAAAACAAAAAGAAACTAGAAATTTTTTTCTGAGAATGACTTAACCAACGAGTCGTTTTCAGGACCAACGACCTATCAGGAGAGTCGTTGTCAGCCTCTACAAATTTTCTCTCAGGTACTAACAAGGCATAGAATGACTAATTGTATGATGCAATGGGTTATCCTGTCACCCGTTGTAACCTAGTCCGGAAACTTGCCGAATCTTTTGATAATGTCCAAAATGTATTCCTTAATTCAAAGAATATGCATGGCCAAAGTATCAAAACAAGTAACTCGATGAGTGTCGGGATCGAATCCCATGAGGACTAGGGAATGATAATTTCAAGTGTCGATTGAGAAATTGATGTTAGTTTCCACCATGTAGATTTAATATGAAAACAAATAAGACTGGGAGAGTTGAAACTTTCAGAGAATTGTATTGATTAATTTAGGAAGTAAAATAGCAAGATCAGGTAAGTTGTCAACAAGGGTGTGAAATACTAGAGGTGCAGTGTAGATGAAATACTAACTAGATCGAGACATGCTAGGTCATCTTGTAAGTTCAATAAGTATAAATAATCTCGGGAAGTGGGTAGTCTCAGCTTCTCAGCCTATTGACTACCTCTTGCTAGAGTTTTGCCAAGACTCTAACCACAACTTGGCTTAACCTGATTAGATTTGGATTAGCAACTGCACTATTCCTAGTTATTAGTTGTCAATAAGGAATGAGAAAGCAATTTAAGCTATTCCTAGCTTAATTTCACAATCTCTTATCCATGTCCACTACTAGATTCTCTTCCAATACTTAAATACTCTCTCTCAAAAAATAATCAAGCAAGAAGAAATAGACCCATATCATAATCAATAGATCTTCATTAATAGATTGAAGAGAATCTAATAGATTTACACTTAATTGAACAACATGAAGATGACTCTAGAAATACCCAATCAAATTAAGTATTCATCATCACACACCTCTAGTTAATGATTTTAGCTACTCATAGTTAAGAAATTCAAAAACACATTCATCAATAGCATCAGTGAATTTAATAGCAAGAGTAGATAAATCAACTTCACAAAATGATCTTCAATAATAGCTGAACTTACTAGTACAAGAGGAAATAGAACAAAGTACTTTCCACAAATTTCACTCAAAATCCCCCTCTTTCAACTAAGAGAATGTTCTTTTGCTGAAAAGAGAAAAAATGATGTGATGTAAGCTTTTGTTCTCTCTTTAAATTCTCTATTTCTATATTCCTCTCTGCATATATGAGTACAAAGTACTTTATCCTTATTTATACCTTGAAAAGTAGGGCACTTTTCATCTCCTTTTCAGTGATGGATGATTATACCCTTATGAGCACCGTTTTGGAGCCGGCGGTAGCACCAGCGGTTCGTCGGTTACAATCCATGAACCGCTGGGTGTCTTTTCTGCATCTCCACTAAATTCCAATGAGCACCGGCAATTCACCCGGCATTTCACCAATCTGAATCCGTGAACCACCGGGTCTTCAAGCCATTTTCTAGAACTTTTGAGTATCATTCGGCGACTCGCTGCTGGCAAGTTGCGAATAGCCAGTGGCATTACTCCTCTGAGGCAGTGAGATTCAGCCCTTGGCTGATGTTTTGCTAATTTACCTCTTCGACTCGCCGATTCACCCTAACTTCCCTCTTTTTGCTCCATTTTTGCTCTTTTCTTCACTCTTTTAGCCATCTGCACACAATGAAAGCAAAAAGGGAATAAAATCCTAATAATCAACTCAAGAACGAAATAAAAACTCAAGTTTTAGAGCCTAATGAGTTGGTAAATTACCAACTCATCATCCTTCCCCAGAACCAACGAGCCAGACGATGAGTCGTTGGAAGGAGCAATGACCTGTCCTATGGAGTCGTTAAAACAAATCCAGAAAATGCTAATGTAACTCTTCGAACCAAAACTACACGTAAGTGCACGTGGTCGTACAAATAGTAAAATAGCTTTATTTCAAGCCAAGTATCGATCCCACAGGGACTGAACTACGGTAGTAATTAACCTAAATGTTAGTGAATGATTTCTATATGAATGTAGACAACCAAACAAACAATGTTTTAAGAGTCAAGATTACTAAGTAATAAGAACCTAAGTACAGATTATAATTTGAAGTCTGAACAATAGCAATGAACAAGCTGAGGTTAAGGCAAGCATGCAGGGATGTAATTTTTTAATTCAGATCAGCTAATCTTCTCTTCGGTTGCTAGTCAGGAATTAATTTCCTATGGATTGGATCTTTCGACTCCTATCCAATTAAAGAATCATGAGACCTTATTCTATATTTCTATGATATAAGAAACTCATGCTCTAGCCATGCATAACAGATTCCATAATTGACTAATACAACTTTCAGATATATTTCTATGCTGAATGTAAATCTTTTCTCAATTTTCTCAACTAAGAAAAGATCATATCCTACCGATTCACATCTATCCAATTTCTTTCCTTTTCAGAATCAAAATTGGATTTCTAAGATATACATTAACATTGGCCAAACATTAATGCAGTAAAAACAAGAATTGATAGAACAACCATTGAAGAAAAGATGAAAACTGAAATGATTAATAATTACATTCCTCTACGATTATCCTTAACCTCAACAAGAGGTGAATTAGCCACTCATTTGTGGATTAAACATCTTCAAAGAAGTAGAATTCATACAAGCAATTGAAATTAAAGAGAAAAGGAAGAGAATTAACCCTAGAATTTTCGTCCTCTCAACTGCCTGCTAACCACGTTCTTGCTCCAAAAAGTTAGAATGTTTAAAATAAAACCTAAGTGTGCTATTTATACTAGTGGGAATTTTTTTTGAAATAACAAGCAATGTGGCACGGAGTGTATCGCGAAGCACTACCTACGTGCCACGGTGCTATTGCGCAACTTCATTGGAACTTGAGGTTCCAGATAAACACACTCAACGTGACACAGAGTGCATCGCGGAGCACTGCCTCCTTGCCATGGAGGTAACGCGCACCTCCACTGGAATTTGAAAAATTCTTCCTCCCAAGCAGAATGCCTCCGCGATGGTAGCGTGACACGGCGCCATCGCTGAGCCCCTATTTTTGCCAACTTCCCTTGTCAACTTCCACTTCTTGCTTCCGAGTCCATCCCCGCACTTCACCAACTTGTAGATTAACTTCCAAAAATTCCTTCTACCTGCAAAACAACACTAATCATGTTGGTTAGTATACATTCACATTTATCTAAGAATCACATGAGAATGTACACATAACAATAGATAAACAAGTAGAAATGAAGCATTTGAGTATCACTTGGGCATGAAATTCCGCCCAAGATCACTTACCCCACACTTAAAACCTTATTCGTCCTCGAACAATACTCTCACATCTCATGCAATTGAAACCTACGCATAGCTAATTTGGCTCGACCATTCAAGCTACGACTATACAGATTATTTAAGATAGCAAATCATCAAGAAAACATGCATGGTTTCATTAATACAATGAAGTACACCACATTAAGACCTCCTAACCTCAAGAATCGATTCTCGATCTTGGCAAACTCGTGCAAATCAACTGATCAAGACATCCGACACGAATTTTTATCTCTCGTCAAGCATGTGCCCTCGCAACACAAGAGAATTACCCCATTTGCACTCATAAGATTTCAAAAGCACTGCATGTAGGGGTATATGAATACTGTTCGGGTTTTTTTGCTTTGGGTATAAAGCTACACGCAAGTGCACGTGGTCGAACAAGTAGTAAAGTGGCTTAAGTAAGCCAAGTATCGATCCCACAGGGACTGGGATAAGGTAACAATCTACTCAAGTGTACTATATTTTAACTCTAACAATGAAGACAACAGTGCAAAGAAGAGTTTGTTTTTTGATTACTAATTTTTATGCTAAGTCTAAAACGAATATCTAACGTGAGTCTGAACTATGAATGTGAGCATGCTGAGGTTAAATGAACATGTAAAGAAATAAATTATCAATATAATGTGGTTAATCTTTCCTCCGGTTGCTAGTCAAGAACTATTGCCAATGGATTAAAACTCTCGTATTTAACCCAAATTAAGATTCATGAACCGTCCACCTACATTTCTGTGATTAAACGAAATTCATGTTCTAGCCATACAAAACCGGTTCCTTAATTGACTAACACGACTTTCAAGTATATTTCTATCCTGAAGGTAAATCAATTCTCAATTTTCCCAAACTAAGAAAAGATCATATCCTATTAATTCACAACATTCCAATTTCTTTCTCTCTCGAGTGAAATCGGACTTTTTAGATATACATTAACATAGGCCACACATTGATGCAGTAAGAACAAGAATCAATAGAACAACCATGGAAGAAAAGATGAAAAACCAATTTAATCAACAATCACATTTCAATACCATTGTTCTTAACCTCAGCAAGAAGAGGAATTAGCCACTCATTCGTGGATTAAACATCGTTAAATGAGTGTTAAACATACAAGCAATTGAATTAAAGAAGAAGGAGATAGAGAAAAACCCTGAGATTTTCGTCCCCTCAACTGCCTGTAACCCACGTTCTTGCTCCACCAAGTTAGAATAATTAAAAATGAACCTAAGTGTTCTATTTATACTAGTGGGAATTTTTCCCGGAATAACAAGCAACGTGTCACGGAGTGCATCGCGGAGCACTGCCTCCGTGACACGCCACTGACGCGGACCCTTACTGGAAATTGAGTGTCCAGGTAATAAGGCCCAACGTGGCACGGCGTGCAACGCGGGGCTAGGCCAACGTGCCACGGCCCCAACGCGCACCTTTACTGGAATTTGGCCAAAAATTCCCTATCCAGGCAGAAGGCCTCCGCGATGGCAGCGTGACACTGCTCCATCGCGGAGCCCCTTTAATTTGTGCCTTCCAATGCTTTGCCCTTTGCTAACATCCGAGTCCAACCCCAATCTCTCCCAACACGCATTTTAGCTTCCCAAAATTATATTTCACCTGCAAAACAATGCTAATCATGTTGGTTAGTATAAATTCACATTTTATTATCAATCACATGAGAATGTATAAACATTGATAGATAAACAAGGCTAAAATGACACATTTAAGTATCACTTGGGCATATAAATTTGCCCAATATCACTTACCCCACACTTAAATCCTTGTTCGTCCCCGAACAACAATCTTACACCTCATGCAATTTACACCCCAACCTGGCTACTTTGGTTCGACAATTCAGGCTACGGTCATACCGATTATTCAATACAGCAAATCATCAAGAAAACACGCATGGTCCTATCAATGCAATGACCTTCAACACATCAAGACCTCCTAGACTTAAGAATCGACTCTCGATATTGGCAAACTCATGCGAATCAGCTGATCAAGATATCCGACACGAAACTTAATCTCTCATCAAGCATGTGCCCTCACAACGCAAGAGAATTTTCCCCTTTTTAATCACATGAACTCAAACGATTACATGCAGGGGCATATAGACACAATTTCACTCTCTCTCCCAAAAGAATTCACATGCACCATGTCACGAACCATAAGCTTGCCTTTAGTGTATTACTCCACTAATATAAAGAAGTGTGATGTAAGATCACGTAGGACTTTAACGGGTTGTAATATATGCTATGGAACTAGTAAATATTGGGCTAGCCAATAATAGCCACTAGCATCCTTAAGCGCCTTTTCAATACATCCCATCAAACTCATGGGCATTGTTTCTTCCTTCATCCTGCCATTCTTGAAGTCTGTCCTTAGTTTGGCCCATCTTATTAAGAACACTTGACTCAATAACAAAGATTATTCATACACCTTCATTATATTTTATTTATAATAAGTGCACCTTCAACCTTTTCTTTCCTTTCATCACTCTACTTTTCTTTTCTTTTCACCATTCTCACTCTTTGACACTTTGGGAAAATTATTTTCTCTTCTTAAGCGCTTAAGAGTTTTGGATCAAATGTACGGCTAATGAGAAGAAGGGATTAAGCTCGGTTTACAACTTTTTGACAAAAGAAAAAAACAATAGGCTAAAGGTTTCGGGTGTTTTGTGGGTATATAAAACAACACGCAAGTGCACGTGGTCGAACAAGTAGTAAGTGGCTTTAGTAAGCCAAGTATCGACCCCACAGAGACTTGGATGAAGTGCAATTTGCTCAAGTGTACTATATTTTACTTCTAAAAATGCAGACAACAGTGTAACCAAAAGTTTGATAGTTTGTTTTATAATTTTTATACTAAAGCTAAAAACAATTATCAACTTTGAATCTGAACTATGAATGAGAGCATGTTGAGGTTAAACGAACATGTAATGAAATTAATTATCATCATAAGTTGGTTGATCTTTTCCTCCAGTTGCTAGCCAAGAACTATTGCCAAGAGATTAAAACTCTCGTATTTAACCTCACTTAAGAATCATGAACCATCCACCTACATTTCTGTCATTAAATGCAATTCATGTTGTAGCCATACAATTCCGATTCCTAAATTGACTAATACGACTTTCAGGTATATTTCTATCCTGAAAGCAAATCAAGACTCTATTTTCCCAAACCAAGTAAAGAACATATCCTATTGATCATTGATTCTTTGATTTTTCATCTTTTCTTCCATGTTGTTCTATTAATTCTTGTTCTTACTGCATTAATGTGTGGCCTACGTTAATGTATATCTAAAAAGTCCAGTTTCACTCGAGAGAGCAAGAAATTGGAAAGTTGTGAATTTCATCACAATTGTTCATAACCTCAGCAAGAAGAGGAATTAGCCACTTATTTGTGGATTAAACATCTTAAAATGAGTGTTAATCATACAAGCAATTGAATTAAAGAAGAAAGAAAGAGAGAAAAAACCCTGATATTTTCGTCCCTCAACTGCCTGTAACCCACGTCCTTGCTCCACCAAGTCAGAATATTGAAAACTGAACCTAAGTGTTCTATTTATACTAGTGGGAATTTTTCCCGAAATAACAAGCAACGTGTCACGGAGTGCATCGCGGAGCATTGCCTCCGTGACATGCTACGGACGCGGACCCTTACTGGAATTGGGGGTCTAGGAATTAAGGCCCAACGTGGCACGGCGTGCAACGCGGAGCCAAGCAACCGTGCCACGGATCGGACGTGGACCCTCTCCGAAATTTGGGCAAATTTTCTCTATCCAGGGAGAAGGCCTCCGCGATGGCAGCGTGACATGGCTCCATCGCGGAGCCCCTTTATTTCATGTTGTCCAATGCCTTGTTCCTTGCTCGCATCCAAGTCCAACCCCGATATCCTCCAACATGCATTTTAGCTTCCCGAAATTACATTTTACCTGCAAAACAATGCTAATCATGTTGGTTAGTATAAATTCACATTTTATTACCAATTACATGAGAATGTATACACATTGGTAGATAAACAAGGCTAAAATGATGCTTTTGAGTATCACTTGGGCATATAAATTTGCCCAAGATCACTTACCCCACACTTAAATCCTTGTTCATCCTCGAACAACAATCCTACACTTCATGCAATTTACACCCCAACCTCGCTACTTTGGTTCGACAATTTAGGCTACGGTCATACCGATTATTCAATACAGCAAATCATCAAGAAAACATGCATGATCTTATCAATGCAATGACCTTCAATACATTAAGACCTCCTAGACTTTTAGAATCGACTCTTCATATTGGCAAACTCATGCAAATCAGCTGATCAAGATATCCGACACAAAAATTAATCCTTCATCAAGCATGTGCCCTCACAACACAAGAGAATCTTCCCCTTTTTGCTCATATGACTCACAAACATTCAAGCAGGGGCATGTAAACACAATTTCGCTCTCTCTCCCAAAAGAATTCACATGCATCATGTCATGACCCATAAGCTTGCCCTTAGTGTATTACTCCACTAATATAAAGAAGTGCGATGTAAGATCACGTAGGACTTGAACGGGTTGTAATGGAAGCTACGGAACTAGTAAATATTGGATTAGCCAATAATAGCCACTAGCATCCTTAAGCGCCTTTTCAACACATCCCATCAACTCATGGACATTGTTTCTTTTTTTCATCATCCCATTCTTGATGATTTTCTTTAGTATGACCCATCGTATTAAGCACACTTGACACAACAATAAAGATTATTCATGCACCTTCATTATCGTTTATTTATAGCAAGTGCACCTTCAACCTTTTCTTTTTTTTTTCTCTATCACTCTGCTTTTCTTTTCCTTTTCACCATTCTCCCTCTTTGACACTTCGAGGAAATGATTTTCTCTTCTTAAGCGCTTAAGAGTTTTGTATAGACTTTACAGCTAATGAAAAGAAGGAATTAAGCTCGGTTTACACTTTATGACAAAAGAAAAAAATAATAGGCTAAAGGCTCAACAGGCTGACTAGGGTATACAATCAAGGTGTGTACGACAAGGAAAAATAGAAACTCTCGGTTAAAACAAAGAAATGCCTACATCCTTTCCTAAAATACACCTCCTTCATTTCGTTTTGTACACACACCAGGCAAGTTCTAGACACTTCACAATAGCATGGAATATCAACACCTCACTTCACACTTTTTGCACATGCTCAATTCAAGATGTATTCACAGACTCTTCAATCAGCTAATTACAGGAATTCAAACATTAAGCCTCAATCACACTAAATCGAACTCTACGGCCTAGGTATCTCAACATATTTACAAAGTTGCATGCTTTCATATGAATCACCTTTGCATTTTAAATATCATGTACAACACGCAACCAAAATTTCGCAACCATAGAGTAACTACAGGTTTTGGGATGCAACCCACCAAAGAAAAAAACTAAAAAATAATTGAAAAAAACTACTCCTAACGACTACATTTCCCTTAAGACGGTCGTCATCCATCCATCATAGGGAACGGTCACTACTATGACTTCGGTTCAATGGGACTATTCTCGGTAAAAGAATCGAAAACAAATGCCGAGAAACCCAAGAATTAAAAAAATGAAAATATCAATCATTTCGATAGAAAATTGTACATATTTTAAAAAGTAAAATTTTAAAAAAAAAAATTATCGATCATTTCGATAACAAAAATATGTACAGAATCAGAATCAGCTAGCAACATTCAACAACACACATCAATTCACATAAATTTACAAACAGAACAACAACTTAAAAATTCACAACTCACAGGGGAAAACAAATTTTCACATACACGACAACAGAATAGAGCATACATACAAAACAGCCCAGCCCAACACCTAACTACTCCCACCCCACACTTAGTTCGAACACTGTCCCCAGTGTTCACGAAAATTAAAATAGCACAAAATAGGGTGGTGGAACTCCCTGATCAGTCAAAGTATTCCACTTCTTCGTCGGGTGCTGCTGCTTCATCTCCCATGTCCGAGTCGCCTCCATCGTCATCATCGGACTCCACATCGGAGTCCTCCCAACGTGTCTCCTTGTCTGTGAGGATATCATCATCTGTGGGCTCTACAAATGCTGGCCCTCCTCAGCATAGAGCCCTAGCGTTTTCGCCGAAAGGGTAGTCTAGATCGAGCTGCCATAGCTCCTCCTCTGTCGCCGGCCTCCCTCCTATCCTCAGCTGGAGTATCTGGATCCCATACATTCGAGCCATATACTGGTCGTCACAAGCATGTCGCTCGCCAAGTGTAAGCACTGGCCCGTGGGTGGTGTCGGGAGCCTTAGTTTTAGTAACATCTAAGGCCCGCCGCTCCATCTGCGGGATATAGTCAAGGGCCTCCTCCTCGACATCTAGGCCCCTGAGGAAGGTGGTGATTAGTCCACCAAAGCCATACCTGTGCCCCTGGTGCAATTAGGCTCTCTTCATGGCGGAGATAATTACCGCCCCCACATTGATCTCCAGCCCTTTCATTAGGGCGTACACCAGGCATACACGATCCCGGGTTACATCTGTCATATGTACCCCCGGGATTAGGCATGAGTAGACTATCTTCAGCCAGATTCGGGCTTCCCTTTTCATCTGTGAATATGGCAGAGTCTCGTGGTAGCCCTGATCTTGGGTAGATTTATATGCCCAAGTGATACTCAAACGTATCATTTTCGCCTTGTTTGTTGTGCAATGTGTATATATTCTCATGTAGTTGGTAATAAAATGCGAATTTATACTAACCAACATGATTAGCATTTGTTTTGCAGGAAAATATGATTTTTAGGAGCTAAAATGCATGTTGGAACTATATCGCAGTTGGACTTGGATGCGAGCGTGGAAAGGACATTGGAATGCACAAAGTATAGGGGCTCCGCGATGGAACCGTGCCACGCTACCATCGCGGAGGCACACTGCCTGGAGAGGAAATTAAATGGCAAATTCCAGTGTGGCCTCGCGACAGCTCCGTGGCACGGAGATAAGCCTCTGCGTTGGCCTCCGTGCCACGTTGAGGCTAATTTACCGGACCCTGGATTTCCAGTGAAGGTCCGCGTCCACGCCATGTCACGGAGGCAGTGCTCCGCGTTGGCCTCCGTGACACGTTGCTTGTTATTCCGGGAAAAATTTCCCACTAGTATAAATAGCACACTTAGGTTTATTTTAATTAGTTCAGACTTGGTAGAGCAAGGACGTGGGTTAGAAGCAGTTGAGGGACGAAAAAGCTAGGAGATTTCTTCTCTTCCTTTCTTCTTTCTATCAATTGTATGCATGATTTACACTTGTTTTAGGATGATCAATCCACAAATGAGTGGCTAATTCTCTTCCTTGCTAAGGTTTTGAACAATGGTGATGAATTTTGATTGTTAATGATATGGTTTTCTTCTTATTCTTTCATGTTGTTCTATTAATTCTTGTTCTTACTGCATTAGTGTGTGGCCGACATTAATGTACATCTAAAAAGTCCAATTTCACTCGTGAGAGCAAGAAATTGGAAAGTTATGAATTAATAGGGTATTGTTCTTAACTTGATTTGGGAAAATTGGGTATTGATGTGCTTTCCTGATAGAAATATACTTGAAAGCCGTATTAATCAGTTTAGGAACCGGAATTGTATTGCTAGTTCATAAATTGCATTTGATCACAGAAATGTAGACGAATGGTTTATGATTCTAAAGTGAAATTAAATACGAGAGTTTTAATTTCTAGGCTAATATTCTTGGCTAGCAACATGAAGAAGAGATTAACCAAATTATTATTATAATCGAATTCATTACTTGTTCTTAACTTTGGCATGCTCATATCCATAGTTTAAATTCACAGTAAATAATTGTTAATAGTTTTAGTATATATCTTTTATAACCAAAAACTTATTTAACTGTTGGTTACGCTGTTGTTAGCATAATTAGAAGTAAGATAAGAATATAGTGTACTTAGGCAGTTTTACTTATCCTGAGTCTCCTTGGATCGATACTTGGCTTACTTAGCCACTTTATTACTTGTTTGACCACGTGCACTTGCGTGTCGGTTTATAACCCCAACCGAACCAGCCAAACAAGTTTTTGGCGCTGTTGCCGGGGAGGCTAGGCAATTGGTGAAATTGTGTTAAGTGTAAATTTACTGTAACTTTGTTTTATTTTCTTAAGTGTTAACAACTTGGTCTTAGCCTGTATTTTGCAGACTTGATTTCTGTGAACACTGGCAAGGGACAAAGAGCTGGTGGAATCTTACTTAGAGCCTGAACGTGAATTTCATAGTCAACATAGAGAAGCTCTACAAAAGAAGCTGCAGTTGTTCCGACGATCTATTATGGAGCAGCAACATCCACCAGTTGTAAGGGCAGTGTTAGTGCCCGATGAAGCAGCAGCAAGGCCGGTTTGCGAAGTGGCAATCCTACACGCCAACAATGTACATTCTAGTATTCGCAAACCAGAGCCTGGAGGGAGGTTTGAATTAAAGCAGAACATGGTGCAACTTTTGCACACAAGCGGGCAATTTACTGGTCTCCCTCATGAAGACCCACAACAACATCTCCAGAATTTTTTGGAGATAAGTGACACTTATATACCCGCTGGAGTGTCACCCGATTATGTTCGGCTCACCTTATTTCCGTTTTCCTTACTTGGTGAAGCCAAGAGGTGGTTAAAAGCTGAACCACCAAATTCTATATCAACGTGGGATGATCTTGCACGGAAGTTTTTGATTAGATTTTTCCCTTCTGGTAAAACAGCCAGACTTAGAAGTTAAATTCTAAGTTTTAAACAGAGGGAGGGAGAAAATCTATATCAAGCCTGGGAAAGATTTAAATCCATGTTGCGGGACTGTCCTCATAATCATCAGTCCAATGAGGTGTTGGTACACACATTTATTGAGGGTTTGGAACCCCATACTAAAATTCTATTAGACTCAACAGCTGGAGGGCAAGCGCTGGAAAAGACCTATGAGGAGCTGTACACTTTGCTCAACCGAATTTCACAAGGCAATCCAGAATGGAATGCCGATTCATCAAGAGGTGGAGCAAGGAAAGCAGCGGGAGTGCTTGAAGTGGATGGATTCACAGCTATCGCTGCACAGATAGCTGCCTTGCAAAATCAGTTAAACAACCACTTCAGCAATATGAATTTGAACCAGCCTTCAGTTTCAGTCAATGCAGTCCAGCAGATGTGGTGTGAAGTGTGTGGTAGTAGTGAGCATTCAGCTGAGTGCTGTGGTGCAAATCCTGATTCTGTTAACTTTGTGGGCAATGCACAGAGAAATCAGCAGCAATTTGGTAGTGGCTACAACTCAAATTGGAGGAACCATCCAAATTTTTCGTGGGGTAGCAACAACCAACAAGGCCAAGGTTCTGGTCAGTGTATGCAGAGAAATCAAGGAGGGCAACAAAAATATCAAGCTCAATTCAGAAATCACAATGCCCCTCCTCCACCACCATCACCGACCATTGAGGAGATGTTCAAAACCATGATCGCTAATCAGGCACAATTGCAGGCTGACTATGTTAAATTGGCAACCGAAGTGAAGAACAATCAGTTGGCGACCAAGGCTCTTGAATATCAGTTTGGGCAATTTGCTAGTGCCCAAAATACAAGACCCAGAGGAGGACTACCTAGCGACACAGATCCTAATCCAAAGCAGGTGAATGCAGTGACCACGAGGAGTGGTTTACAGTTGAAGGAGGTGGAACCGGAAAGACCGCCTCAAAAGTCAGGAGCAGCAGATGTTGAGGGAGAGCAAATCTCAGATAAGGGGAAGACTAAAGAAGCTGAACCAGAAAGGCGACCACCCCCGTTCCCTCAACGACTTAAGAAACACAAGGAGGAGGCGTGTTTCAAGAAATTTATGGAGGTGCTTAAACAGGTACATGTTAATTTACCTCTTGTTGATGTCTTGCAGGGAGTGCCCAAATATGCAAAATATATTAAAGACATCGTGGCTAACAAAAGTCGCTTGACTGAGTATGCCACGGTAGCTTTGACGGAGGAATGCACTTCCCGGATTCAAAACAGACTGCCCACGAAACTAAAAGACCCTGGAAGTTTTACTATCCAGCTCACTATTGGGCAGAGTATCTGAGCTCGTGGATTATGCGACTTGGGGGCAAGCATAAATCTGATGCCATCTTCGGTATTCAGAAAGTTAGGTCTAGGGAGTCCTAGACCTACAACTGTAATCTTGCAATTAGCAGACAGGTCCTTGGCTAAGCCTGATGGCATTGTTGAGGATGTGTTAGTGCAAGTGGGCTCCCTCATTTTTTCGGTCGATTTTATTGTTCTGGATTTTGAACCAGATGCTGAAGTCCCATTTATTTTGGGACGACCCTTTTTGGCAACCGGAAAAGCATTAATTGACGTAGCTGTGGGTCAACTTACAATGCGAGCACATGACAAGGTCAAAGTATTCGATGTGTACAAAGCACCTAAGCTCCCGACGGTGAATGAAGAACTCTCGGTGATCAATGTGATTGATCATGGGAATGCAAATCAGATGAATGATTCCCGAGAGTTAATAGGAAGGCCACCTGATAAGGTTGCGAACTACTGGGGGTAGGACAACGATCGTGACAAATCGTCCATCACCCTGGTAGATAAATGAGCATAAAGGAAGTCGAGTCGCGACGGTAAACCAGGCGCTGCACGGGAGGCAACCCGTGAAAAATATTTTCTTTCTTTCTTTTTTTTTTTAGTGTAAATAATTTTTATTTTTATCTTTTCTTTTCTTGATTAGGTTTAGATTCTTGTTTTAGTTAATATTTTTCATTTTAGTTAGGGAAATCTATTAATCTAACCAATTTTGTTTAGTGAGGTGATTTTCAGGTCTAACGGAGAGAAATATGCATGGAATTGGGAAGAATAAGGCAAGGTATGAAAAAATAATTTAATGGAAGAAACAGTGCACTGGCGCGTTGGCTCCGTGTCACAGAGGAAGGGCTCCGCGTTACCCTCCGTGACACGTTGAAGGCAAAATTCGGATTTTTTAAAATTTTCAGTAAGCCAACGCATTGGCTCCGTGTCACGGAGGAGGGGCTCCGCGTTACCCTCCGTGACACGTTGCCTTACATTTGGTGCTGGGTCACACCGGGTTGCCGGGTGACCCGGGTGTTTTCTTTAAATAAACCCCCGATTTTCGCCCAAATCTCCCCATTCCCTCTCCCTTCCGCGACCAAAACACCCATTTCCCCCTCCCCAAGCACCGTGCCACGTTACTAGGCAAGCAATTCGTCAAGTTTCTTCGGTTCTTCAATTCAAAGGTATGTTTTCCTCGCTTCTCTCAAATTGTTGGCGATTTTAGTCGAATTTGGGCATGTGAGGTGAGATATATCACCCTAAGTATAAATTTAACATGATGTTGAGTTATTTGTGATGGATATATGTTCGGATTGTTCTAATTAGCGTTTGAACTTATCGATTACGTAAATAATTCGAATTTGATTGTAGAATTGTATTCTAGGGCATGGGTTGTTGAATTTGACTTGGGTGACTTGATAATTCGGTAAATTAGATGTAGGGGTGTGTTTGTAAATTGAGATAAGTCGTTGTAAATATTGTAGGAATGTTAAAAGACGACGAATTCTCGAATTTTTGGGAAAGTGTGAAAATTGTTTAAATTGGTTTGATTATTTGGATTCGTTTGTATATAGAATGTTTTTGTCGTTGTTTTTATTTTTTGTTTTTATTGCTTGTGCGATGGTTGAATTGTTAGCGATAGTAGGATTGGAATTAGCTGTATGAAGTCTGAGTAGTACGCTAAGCGTTATGCTGTCGAAATTTTTGTGAACGCACTAAGCATAAATTGTATAGTTGTTGTCTTTAGTGTAAATAGAGTTATCCTTGCCGTAGTTTTGTAAAAGTAGCTAAGGACTAAGTGTGGGGTAAATGTTGTGTAACCCGACCTTAGCCGAAGTTAACATGTATTTAGCTTAACGTTGTGCTTGTTTGTGTATATTGACAGGTACAATGGCTAGTAGGCAGATAAGGCCAAAGGTGCTTCTACTTCTGGCACCGGGAGGAAAAGAATGAGAATGGGCACCGCAGTCCCAGCTGCACCAGCTGTTCCGCGCGGCCAACACCGCCAATACGGAACAAGATGGGTAACCGAGGAAGGAAAGAAATGGTATACTAAGCATAAGGAGAGCAAGTACTTCCCGAAAGAACATATTGCACGGGAACCACTAGCACAGGAGTTCCCTCGTATTGTGCAGAGGATTGAAGCAGCTGGGCTTAACTTTATATTCCAGGAGCCCAAGGAGTGCGACCTACATTTGGTCTGGGAGTTCTACGCAAATTGGAACCCAGCCATCAGAAGCCACACAATAAAAATCAGAGGGCAGATTGTTACTCTGGAACCCCAGCAATTTAATGCCATCGTTGGAGCGCGGGACACAGACGCTCACGTTCTCCGCCAGCTAAACATCACCCCACCGTACGCCGACATCAGACGTACGTTGTGTGGGGCTCTATCCACAGCCCGATGGAGTAGACATAAGGAGAGGGGTTACCACCAGACTCTACCTTATTCGCAGATGAACAGGGAGGCCAGAATATGGCTGAAAATTGTATGTTCTTGCTTGATCCCGGGAGTTCACATGACGGATGTGACCCGGGACCGTGTCTTCTTGGTGTATGCCCTTATGAAAGGGCTTGAGATTAACGTTGGGGCGGTAATTATATCCGCCATGAAGAGAGCCAGACTACACCAGGGCCACAGATACGGGTTTGGCAGACTCATCACCACCTTCCTCCGAGGCCTCGATGTCGAGGAAGAAGCCTTGGATTACATCCCGCAGTTGGAGCGGAGGGCCATCGATGTGACAAAAACTAAGGCCCCCGACACCACACACGGGCCAGTGCTGACTTTGGGCGAGCGACATGCTCATGACGATCAGTACATGGCACGAATGTTCGGCATGCAGATGCTTCAGCTACGGATTGGTGGGAGACCAGCCACCGAGGAAGAGTTATGGTAGTTGGAGCTGGATTACCCATTTGGCGAGAATGCCAGAGCCTTATGCCGAGTGGGACCAGCCTTCGTGGAGCCTACTGATGACGATGTCCCTACTGACGAGGAGACACGTCGGCAGGACTCCGATGTGGAGTTCGATGACGACGATGGAGCTGACTCAGACATGGGCGACGAGGCAGCAGCACCAGATGAAGAAGTCAAATATTTCGACTGAGCAGGGAGTTCCACCACCCAAAATTTTGTGCTTTGTATTTTTGGTGAACACTGGGGACAGTGTTCGATTTAAGTGTGGGGTGGGGAGTAGCTAGGTGCTGGGACTTGGGCTCTAATCTGCTGTATGCTTTTTCCTTGGTTTGTATGTATGTTTGTGCTTTCCCTGTTGTGAACTGATTTGTGTTGTATCTGTACATATTTTTGTAGTTACTGATGTGTGTTATGCAAAGTTATGGTTGCCAAGGTAAATATTTTGTGAATGCTGTAAATAGTTTGTAAATATTTCTTTCTTATCGAAATGATCGATATTTTTCAAAAAATTTTTGCGAAAATGTTTTGCACTTATCAAAATATGTTGTAAATATTTTTCTATCGAAATGATCGATGTGTTGCAAATTTTTTTGGTTTTTAGTTTTTTGGGTTTCTCGGAGTTTGTTTTCGGTTCTTTTACCGAGAATAGTCCCATTGAACCGATGTCATAGTTAGTGATCGTTCCCTATGATGGATGGATGACGACCGTCTTAAGGGAAATATAGTCGGTAGGAGTAGGATTTTAATTTGTTTTGAGTTTTTCTTTGGTGGATTGCATCAATGAACCTGTAGTTGCTTTATGGTTGCAAAATTTCATTGCGTGTTGTAACTGATGTTCAAAATGTGAAAGTGATTCGTTTGAAAGCATGTAATTTTGTAAATATGTTGAGTTACCTAGGCTGTAGAATTTGATTCGGTATGATTGAGGCTTAATTCTTGAATTCATGCAATTGGCTAATTCAAGAGTCTGTGAATACATCTTGATTCGAGCATGTGCATGAAGTGTGTGAAGTGAGGTATTGTTATTCCATGCTATTGTGAAGTGTCTGGAACTTGCCTGGTGTGTGTACAAAACGAAATGAAGGAGGTGTAGTGTTGGAAAGGATGTAGGCATTTCTTTGTTTTAACCGAGAGTTTCTATTTTTTACTTGTCATACTCTACCTTTTTATGTGATTGTATACCCCAGTCAGCCCTTTGAGCCTTTGGCCAATTCTTTCTTTATTTTGTCAAAAATTGTATAAACTAAGCTTTATTCCTTCTTTTCATTAGCTGTAAAAGTCTATACAAAACTCTTAAGCGCTTACGAAGAAAAGAGAATTTTTCCCAAAGTGTCAAAGAGTGAGAAGAGTGAAAAGAAAAAGAAAAGCAGAGTGAGGAAAGAAAAGATGAGGTTGAAGAGGCACTTGTTATAAGGAAATGATGAGGAGGGTACATGAAAACCCTTTTTTTGGTGTCAAGTGTGTTTGATGAAATGGGCTGTACGAAAGTAAACCAGCATGAATGAGAGAAAAAGAGAAAAAAAGAAGAAAAGTTATCCATGAGTCGATGGGAATGTGTGAAAAGGCACTTAAGGATGCTAGCGACTATTATTGGCTAATCCAATATATATACTAGTTCCATAGCCCCGTTACAACCCATTAAAGTCCTACGTGATCCTACATTGCATTTCTTTATATTAGTGGAGTAATACACTAAGGGAAAGCCTATGGGTCATGACATGGTGCATGTGAATTCTTTTGGGAGAGTGAGTGAAATTAATTTTTATATGCCCCTACTTGAATGATTGTGTGTTGCATGAACATGAAAGGGGAAGATTCGCTTGAGTGGCGAGGGCACATGCTTGATGAAGTCTTGATGTATGAAAGGTCATTGCATTGTAAGACCATGCATGTTTTCTTGATGATTTGCAAAAATTGAATAATCGGTATGACCGTAGCGTAAATTGTCGCATCATAGTGACAAAGGTTGCGATGTAATTTGCATGAGCTGTGTATGTGTTGTTCGAGGACGAACAAGGATTTAAGTGTGGGGTAAGTGATCTTGGGCAGATTTATATGCCCAAGTGATACTCAAACGTATCATTTTCGCCTTGTTTGTTGTGCAATGTGTATATATTCTCATGTAGTTGGTAATAAAATGCGAATTTATACTAACCAACATGATTAGCATTTGTTTTGCAGGAAAATATGATTTTTAGGAGCTAAAATGCATGTTGGAACTATATCGGAGTTGGACTTGGATGCGAGCGTGGAAAAGACATTGGAATGCACAAAGTATAGGGGCTCCGCGATGGAGCCGTGCCACGCTACCATCGCGGAGGCACACTGCCTGGAGAGGAAATTAAATGGCAAATTCCAGTGTGGCCTCGCGACAGCTCCGTGGCACGGAGATAGGCCTCCGCGTTGGCCTCCGTGCCACGTTGAGGCTAATTTACCGGACCCTGGATTTCCAGTGAAGGTCCGCGTCCACGCCGTGTCACGGAGGCAGTGCTCCGCGTTGGCCTCCGTGACACGTTGCTTGTTATTCCGGGAAAAATTTCCCACTAGTATAAATAGCACACTTAGGTTTATTTTAATTAGTTCAGACTTGGTGGAGCAAGGACGTGGGTTAGAAGCAGTTGAGGGACGAAAAAGCTAAGAGATTTCTTCTCTTCCTTTCTTCTTTCTATCAATTGTATGCATGATTTACACTTGTTTTAGGATGATCAATCCACAAATGAGTGGCTAATTCTCTTCCTTGCTAAGGTTTTGAACAATGGTGATGAATTTTGATCGTTAATGATATGGTTTTCTTCTTATTCTTTCATGTTGTTCTATTAATTCTTGTTCTTACTGCATTAGTGTGTGGCCGACATTAATGTACATCTAAAAAGTCCAATTTCACTCGAGAGAGCAAGAAATTGGAAAGTTGTGAATTAATAGGGTATTGTTCTTAACTTGATTTGGGAAAATTGGGTTTTGATGTGCTTTCCTGATAGAAATATACTTGAAAGCCGTATTAGTCAGTTTAGGAACCGGAATTGTATTGCTAGTTCATAAATTGCATTTGATCACAGAAATGTAGATGAATGGTTTATGATTCTAAAGTGAAATTAAATACGAGAGTTTTTATTTCTAGGCTAATGTTCTTGGCTAGCAACATGAAGAAGAGATTAACCAAATTATTATTATAATCGAATTCATTACTTGTTCTTAACTTTGGCATGCTCATATCCATAGTTTAAATTCACAGTAAATAATTGTTAATAGTTTTAGTATATATCTTTTATAACCAAAAACTTATTTAACTGTTGGTTACACTGTTGTTAGCATAATTAGAAGTAAGATAAGAATATAGTGTACTTAGGCAGTTTTACTTATCCTGTGTCTCCTTGGATCGATACTTGGCTTACTTAGCCACTTTATTACTTGTTTGACAACGTGCACTTGCGTGTCGGTTTATAACCCCAACCGAACCAGCCGAACAAGCCCCTCTCTTTGTGTCTGCTCCATCTAGCTGTCGATCGGGCCCCACACAATGTGCGTCTGATGTCCGCATACGGTGGGGTAATGTTCAGCTGTCGGAGTACGTGGGCGTCTCTGTCCCGCGCTCCTATGATGGCATTGAGGTGGTGGGGCTCCAAAGTGACTATTTGCCCTCTGATCTTGATGGTGTGATTTCTGATCGTCGGGTTCCAATTGGCATAGAACTCCCGAACCAGGTGCAAATTGCATTCCTTGGGCTCCTCAAATATGAAATTGAACCCAGCTGCCTCGATCCGCTGGACCATCCTAGGGAACTCCTGTGCCAATGGTTCCCGTGCTATATGCTCCTCGGGGAAATATTTGTTTTCTTTGTGCTATGCGTACCACTTTTTCCCCTCATCAGTCACCCATCTCATTCCGTATTGGCGGCGTTGGCCGCGTGGAACTGCTGGTGCAGCTGCTGTGCCCAGTCTGATTCGCTTCCTTCCGGCGCCCGAAGTTGATGCGCCTTTTCCTTTCTCTTGTCGGCTTGCCATTTTACCTGTTAACCCAAGTAAACAAGATCAATGTTAAGCTAACGGATATTAACTTCTGCTAAGGTCGGGTTACGCTAGGTTACCCCACACTTAGTCCTTAGCTATAGTTACAACACTACGGCAAGATTATCTTTATTTACACACAATAATCAACTACACAATCATGCTTAGTGCGTTCGAAAAATTCGACGGTATATCTTCTGCGTACTACTCAGACTTCGTACAGCTAATCACAATTACTACCATCGCTAACATTTTACCCATCACACTTAGCAAAGAAAAACAAAGAAACAAAAACAACAACAAGAATTTATCTACACGAACCTATACAACTAACCAAATTCTTACAAATTTCAACATTCCCTTAACCCGAGAATCAGTCGTTCTATTAACATCCTAACAATTTGTACATCGACTCATCTCATTCAACACATCCATCCCGGCATGAAATTCACAAGTTCAATACATTTTCCACTCCAAATTCAAAAACAAGCCCTAGAATTGATATTATCAAGCAAATTCGATTAATTTATGCAATTGACAAGTTCAAGCAATCATAATGACATTCCGAACATTCATCAACAACAATTAACTCAAATTCATGCTTAATTTCTACTTAGGGCAATTTAGCTCACCTCCCATGCTAAATATCGAAGAAAATCGACAAGAATTTGAGAGGAAATCGGAAAACATACCTTGACTTTGAAGAATCGAAGAAAACTTGTTGAATTTCTTGCCTTACTCCGTGTCACGTTGATGGGGAATGGGTTTTGGGGGGTTTGGTCGCGGAGAGCTTAAAAAATGAGGGAAAAGGGAGTGTTTTCGGGGTTAAAAAGTAAGAAAATCGTGCGGGTCACCCGGCGACCCGGTGTGACCCATCGCGATATACAAGGCAACGTGTCACGGACTGCATCGCGGTGCACTGCCTCCATGACACGGAGCCATCGCGAGACTGTTCTGGAAATTTTTAAAATTTCCGGATTATACCTCAACGTGTCACGGAGGTAACGCGGAGGTCCACCTCCGTGACACGGAGCTATCGCCTCAGCTCACTGGTTGCCACTTTTTATTAATTTTTCATACCTCGACTTTTCCTTCCCGATTCCGAGTATATTTTTCTCCGTTTGAACTGAAATTCATCTCACTATACAAAATTGGTTAGAATTATAGGTTTCACTCTAAATACAAATAAAACAAAAACTAAAACAAAAAATTTTTGTAATAAATCAAGAAAAATAAAAAGAAAAGAAAAATCTATTTACACTTTACAAAATGAAAGAAAAATTTTTCACGGGTTGCCTCCCGTGCAGCGCCTGGTTTACCGTCACGGCTCGACGTTGTTAAGCTCAATTGTCCTCTAGGGTGATGGACGATTTCTCTCGATCACCGTCCTCCCCCCAGTAGTGCTTACACCTATCCGGTGGTTTTCCCATTAACTCCCGTGAATCCTTCCTCTGCTCATCATCGCCTTGATCAATCACATTGATCACCGAGAGTTCTTCATGCACCATCGGGATCTTGGGTGCCTTGTACACATCAAACACCTCCACCTTGTCATGTGCTCGCATTGTTAGCTGCCCCGCAGCTACGTCAATTAGTGCTTTCCCGGTTGCCAAGAAAGGACGTCCCAAAATAAATGGGACTTCCGCGTCTGGTTCAAAATCCAGCACGACAAAATCTACCGGGAAAATTAGGGAGCCAACTTGCACCAGAACGTCCTCTACAATGCCATCAGGTCTGGCTAAGGATCGATCCGCCAACTGCAAGATTACCGTTGTGGGTCTAGGACTCCCTAGACCCAACTTTCTGAATACCGAAGATGGCATCAAATTTATGCTCGCTCCCAAATCACACAATCCATGAGCTCGGATGCTCTGCCCAATAGTAATCTGGATAGTAAAACTCCCAGGGTCTTTTAGCTCTGTGGGCAGTCTATTTTGAATCCGGGAAGTGCACTCCTCTGTTAGAGCCACCGTAGCATACTCAGTCAACCGACTTTTGTTTGCCACGATGTCCTTTATATACTTAGCATATTTCGGCACTCCCTGCAAGACATGAACAAGAGGTAAGTTAATATGTACCTGTTTCAGCACCTCCATGAATTTCTTGAAACACGCCTCCTCCTTGTGTTTCTTTAGTTGTTGAGGGAATGGGGGTGGAGGTCTTTCTGATTCAGCTTCCTTAGTCTTCCCCCTTTCAGTACTTTGCTCCCTCTCAACTTCTGCTGCTCCCGACTGCTGAGGTGGTCTTTCTGGTTCCACCTCTTTCAGCTGCAAACCACTCTTGTGGTCACTGCATTTACCTGCTTGGGATTGGGATCCGTGTCGCTCGGCAGTCCTCCTCTAGGCTTTGTGTTTTGGGCACTAGCAAATTGCCCAAATTGATATTCAAGTGCCTTGGTAGCTAACTGGTTGTTTTTCACTTCGGCTGCCAATTTCACATAGTCAGCCTGCAATTGAGCTTGGTTAGCTATCATGGTCTTGAACATCTCCTCAATGCTGGGTGATGGTCGTGGAGGAGGTGCATTGTTGTTTCTTAATTGTGCTTGATAATTCTGCTGCCCTCCTTGGTTCCTTTGCACACCCTGACCCGAACTTTGGCCCTGATGGTTGTTGCTACCCCATGAGAAATTAGGGTGATTCCTCCAATTGGAATTGTAGCTACTACCATACTGTTGGTGGTTCCTTTGCGCATTACCCACAAAGTTTACCGACTCAGGATTGGCTCCACAACACTCAGCTGAGTGCTCACTGCTTCCACACACTTCGCACCACATCTGTTGTACTACATTAACTGGGGCTTGAGGCTGGTTCAATGTCATGTTACTGAAGTGGGTATTAAATTGATTTTGCAATGCAGCTATTTGTGCAGCGATAGCTATAAACCCATCCACTTCTAGCAATCCTGCTGCTTTCCTTGTCCCACCTCTTGATGAATCAGCATTCCATTCTGGATTGCCCTGCGAAATACGGTTCAACAAGGTATACAGCTCCTCATAAGTTTTCTCCAGCGCTTGCCCTCCAGCTGCTGAGTCTAGCAATATTTTGGTGTGGGGTTCCAAACCCTCTATAAAAGTGTGCACCAGCACATCATTGGACTGATGATGATAAGGACAATCCCGCAACATGGACTTGAATCTCTCCCAGGCCTGATATAAATTGTCTCCCTCTCTCTGTTTGAAACTTAGAATCTGACTTCTAAGTCTTGCTGTTTTACCAGAGGGAACAAACCGTATCAAGAACTTCCGTGCAAGATCATCCCACGTAGAAATAGAATTCGGTAGCTCAGCTTTCAACCACCTCTTGTATTCTCCCAATAATGAGAATGGGAACAATGTAAGCCGGACGTAGTTTGATGACACTCCAGCGGGGATGTAAGTGTCACTTATCTCCAAAAAATTTTGGAGATGCTGCTGTGGATCTTCATGAGGGAGACCGGTAAACTGTCCGCTAGTGTGCAGCAACTGCACCATATTCTGTTTAAGTTCAAATCTCCCTCCTGGCTCAGGTTTGCAGATACTAGATGTAACATTATTGGCATGTGGGATTGCCACCTCGCAAACCGGCCGAGCCGCTGCTTCTTCGGGCACTAACACTGCCCGTACTACTGGTGGATTCTATTGTTGCTCCATGATCGTCTGTCTGAGCAACTGCAGCTTTCTTTGTAGAGCTTCTCTCCGTTTACTGTGAAATGTTCTTTCTGGCTCTATATACAATTCCACTAGCTCCTTGTATCTTGCCAGTGTTCAACAGCAATTAAGTCAGCAAAATACAGGCTAAGACCAAGTTGTCAACACTAAGAAAATAAAAATACAGTAAATTAACACTTAAAACAAATTCACCAATTGCCAAGTCCCCGACAACGGCGCCAAAAACTTGTTCGGGTGTTTTGTGGGTATATAAAACGACACGCAAGTGCACGTGGTCGAACAAGTAGTAAGTGGCTTTAGTAAGCCAAGTATCGATCCCACAGAGACTTGGATGAAGTGCAATTTGCTCAAGTGTACTATATTTTACTTCTAAAAATGGAGACAACAGTGTAACCAAAAGTTTGATAGTTTGTTTTATAATTTTTATACTAAAGCTTAAAACAATTATCTACTTTGAATCTGAACTATGAATGAGAGCATGCTGAGGTTAAACGAACATGTAATGAAATTAATTATCATCATAAGTTGGTTGATCTTTTCCTCCAGTTGCTAGCCAAGAACTATTGCCAAGAGATTAAAACTCTCGTATTTAACCTCACTTAAGAATCATGAACCATCCACCTACATTTCTGTGATTAAATGCAATTCATGTTCTAGCCATACAATTCCGGTTCCTAAATTGACTAATACGACTTTCAGGTATATTTCTATCCTGAAAGCAAATCAAGACTCAATTTTTCCAAACCAAGTAAAGAACATATCCTATTAATTCACAACTTTCCAATTTCTTGCTCTCTCGAGTGAAACCGGACTTTTTAGATGTACATTAACGTAGGCCACACATTAATGCAGTATGAACAAGAATTAATAGATCAACATGGAAGAAAAGATGAAAAACCAAAGAATCAATGATCAAATTTCATCACAATTGTTCATAACCTCAGCAAGAAGAGGAATTAGCCACTTATTTGTGGATTAAACATCTTAAAATGAGTGTTAATCATACAAGCAATTGAATTAAAGAAGAAAGAAAGAGAGAAAAAACCCTGATATTTTCGTCCCTCAACTGCCTGTAACCCACGTCCTTGCTCCACCAAGTCAGAATATTGAAAAATGAACCTAAGTGTTCTATTTATACTAGTGGGAATTTTTCCCGGAATAACAAGCAACGTGTCACGGAGTGCATCGCGGAACACTGCCTCCGTGACATGCTACGGACGCGGACCCTTACTGGAATTGGGGGTCTAGGAATTAAGGCCCAACGTGGCACAGCGTGCAACGTGGAGCCAAGCCACCGTGCCACGGAGCGGACGTGGACCCTCTCTGGAATTTGCGCGAATTTTCTCTATCCAGGCAGAAGGCCTCCGCGATGGCAGCGTGACACGACTCCATCGCGGAGCCCCTTTATTTCATGCTGTCCAATGCCTTGTTCCTTGCTCGCATCCAAGTCCAACCCCGATATCCTCCAATATGCATTTTAGCTTCCCGAAATTACATTTTACCTGCAAAACAATGCTAATCATGTTGGTTAGTATAAATTCACATTTTATTACCAATTACATGAGAATTTATACACATTGGTAGATAAAAAAGACTAAAATGATGCTTTTGAGTATCACTTGGGCATATAAATTTGCCCAAGATCAAAAGGCTCAACGCGCTGACTAGGGTGTACAATCAAGGTGGGTACGATAATGAAAAAGAGAAACTTTCGGTTAAAAACAAAGAAATGCCTACATCCTTTCCTACAATACACCTCCTTCATTTCGTTTCGTACACACACCAGGCAAGTTCTAGACACTTCACAATAGCATGGAATAACAAAACCTCCCTTCACACTTATTGCACATGCTCAATTCAAGACGTATTCACAGGCTCTTCAATCAGCTAATTACAAGAATTCAAACATTAAGCCTCAATCACACTGAATCGACTCCATGGCCTAGGTATCTCAACACATTTACAAAGTTGCATGCTTTCATCCGAATCACCTTTGCATTTCAAATATCATGTACAACATGCAACCAGGATTCCGCAACCATAAAGTAACTACAGGTTTTGGGATGCAACCCACAAAAGAAAACAACTGAAAAATAAATGAAAAAAATCTACTCCTAACGACTACATTTCCCTTAAGACAGTCGTCATCCATCCATCATAGGGAACGGTCACTAACTAAGACTTCGGTTCAATGGGACCATTCTCGGTAAAAGAACCGAAAACAAATGCCGAGAAACCCAAGAATTGAAAAAAAAATTTAAAAATATCAATCATTTCGATGAAACAAAAATATATACAAAATCAGCTAGCAACATTCAGCAACACACAACAGTTTCACATTTAATTACAATACAGAACAAAAACTTCACAATCACAAATCACAGGGTCACAAAATTTTTCCATAGGCACAACAACAAAACAAAAACATAAACAACAACACAACCAACACCTAACTACTCCCACCCTACACTTATATCGAACACTGTCCCCAGTGTTCACAAAATTTAACATAGCACAAAAAAATGGGTGGTGGAACTCGCTGATCAATCAAAATGCTCCACTTCTTCATCAGGTGTTGCTGCCTCGTCTCCCATGTCTGAATCGCCCCCATCGTCATCATCAGACTCCACATCAGAGTCCTCACGACGTGTCTCCTCATCTGTGGGGCCATCATCATCCGTGGGCTCTACAAAAGCTAGCCCCACTCAGCATAGAGCCCTGGCATTTTTGCCAAAAGGGTAGTCTAGCTCGAGCTTCCATAGCTCCTCTTCTGTTGCGTGCCTCCCGCCTATCCGCAGCTAGAGCATCTACATCCCGTACATGCGAGCCATGTACTGATCATCCCGAGCATGTCGCTCGGCAAGTGTAAGAACTGGCCCGTGGGTGGTGTCGGGTGCCTTAATTTTGGTGACATCTAAGGCCCACCGCTCCATCTGCGGGATGTAGTCAAGGGCCTCTTCCTCAATATACAGGCCCCTAAGGAATGTGGTGAGTAGTCCACCAAATCCGTATATGTGCCCTTGATGCAACCGAGCTCTCTTCATGGCAGAGATAATCACCGCCCCCACATTGATCTCCAGCCCTTTCATCAGGGCGTATACCAAGAATACACGATCCCGGGTTACATCCGTCATATGCACCCTCGGGATTAGGCAGGAACAAACAATTTTCAGCCATATCCTGGCTTCCCTGTTCATTTGTGAGTAAGGCAAGGTCTGATGGTAGCCCCTCTCCTTATGTCTGCTCCACCGAGCTGTTGATCGGGTTCCACACAAAGTGCGTCTGATGTCCGTATATGGTGGAGTGATATTAAGCTGTCGAAGCACATGGGCGTCTGTGTCCTATGCCCCTAGGATAGAATTGAGGTGGTGGGGCTCAAAAGTGACTATTTGCCCTCTTATTTTGATGGTGTGACTTCTGAGAGTCGGGTTCCAGTTGGCGTAGAATTCCCGAATCAAGTGCAGGTTGCATTCCTTGGGCTCTTCAAAGATGAAGTTCAGCCCAGCTGCCTCGATCCTCTGGACAATCCTGGGGAACTCTTGTGCCAACGGTTCCCTTGCTATGTGTTTCTCGGGGAAGTACTTGCTCTCCTTGTGCTTCGCATACCATTTCTTCCCCTCTTCTGTCACCCACCTGGTTCCGTATTGACGGCGTTGGCCGCGTGGAACCGCTGGTGCTGCTGGGACCGCTGTGCCCAGTCTGATTCTTTTTCTGCCGGTGCCAGATGTTGATGCGCATTTTCCCTTGTCTTGCCTTCTTGCCATTGTTCCTGTCAAACCAAACAGACAAGTTCAATGTTAAGCCAATGAACATTATCTTCGACTAAGGTTGGGTTAAGCTAGGCTACCCAACACTTAGTCCTTAGCCAAAATTACAACATTAAGGCAAGATTGTACTTATTTACACAAACAAATGACAAAGCCTAACATATATGCTTAGTGCCTTGGGAGAGTTCGATGGTATATATTCCCTGTACTACTCAGACTTCGCACAGCTAACCACAATCCTTACCATCGCTAACATTTTATCCCATAGCACTTAGCAAGGAGAAACAAAAGAAAATTTTAACTACATGATCCTCTACAATTCACCCAATTCTTGCAAATTCCAATATTTCCTTCACCCGAGAATCCGTCGGTCTTTTAGCATAGTAACAGTTAGCACATCGACTCATCTCACTCAACATGTACAACCCAGCATGAATTTCACTAGTTCACTAAATTTTTCCATTTCAAACTCAAAGGCAAGCCCTATCTATGATTTTATCAAAAATTCGATTAAACTATGTAATTAACGAGTTCAAGCAATCACAATGATACTCCGAACATCAATCAACAATAATTCAATTGAATTTAAGCTTAATTTCTACATAGGGCAAGTGTTGCTCATCTCACATGTCCAAAATTAAAAAATTTCGACAAGAATTGAGATAGAGTTGAAGAACATACCTTGAATTCAAAGAATTGATGAAAACTCGATGAAATTCTTGGCCTAAGTCCGTGTCATGTTGAGGGGGGAGGGGTTTTTGGGACGTTGGTCGCGGAGGGTATGAGAAATGAGGAAAATTGAGGGGGAATGGGGGTTAAAAAGTGGGAAATTTGCGCAGGTCACCCAGCGACCCGGTGTGACCCGTCGCGATATACACTTCAACGTGTCACGGAGGGTAACGCGGAGCATGCCCTCCGTGACACGGAGCTGTCGCGTGGGTGTTCTGGAATTTTAAAAATTCTAGATTTACACCTCAACGTGTCACGGAGGGTAACGCGGAGGCCCTTGATCTTGGGCAGATTTATATGCCCAAGTGATACTCAAACGTATCATTTTCGTCTTGTTTATTGTGCAATGTGTATGCATTTTCATGTAATTGGTAATAAAATGTGAATTTATACTAACCAACATGATTAGCATTGTTTTTTAGGTAAAACATGATTTTGAGGAGCTAAAATGCATGTTGGAACAATATCGGAGTTGGACTTGGATGCGAGCACGAAAAAGACATTGGACTGCACAATGTAAAGGGGCTCCGCGATGGAGCCGTGCCACGCTACCATCGCGGAGGCACACTGCCTGGAGGGTGATTTAATTGTCAATTTCCTGTGGAGCCTCGCGACAGCTCCGTGGCACGGAGGCAAGCCACCGCGTTGCAGGCCGTGCCACGTTGAGGCTTTATTCCCGGACCCCAGATTTCCAGTGAGGGTCCGCGTCCACACCGTGTCACGGAGGCAGTGCTCCGCGTTGGCCTCCGTGACACGTTGCTTGTTATTTCGGGAAAAATTCCCAATAGTATAAATAGAACACTTAGACTTATTTTTAATTAATTCAGACTTGGAGGAGCAAGGACGTGGGTTACAGGCAGTTGAGGGACGAAAAAGCTAAGGGTTTTTCTCTCTTTCTTTCTTCTTTCAATCAATTGTTTGTATGATTAACACTTGTTTTAGGATGATTAATCCACAAATGAGTGGCTAATTCTCTTCCTTGCTGAGGTTATGAATAATGGTGATGAATTTTGATTATTGAATTGTATGGTTTTTCATCTTCTTCTTCTTTGTTGTTCTATTAATTCTTGTTTCTACTGCATTAGTGTGTGGCCGACATTAATGTACATCTAAAAAGTCTGATTTCACTCGAGAGAGCACGAAATTGGAAAGTTGTGAATTAATAGGGTATTGTTCTTAACTTGATTTGGGAAAATTGGGTTTTGATGTGCTTTCCTGATAGAAATATACTTTTTAGTCAATTTAGGAACCGGAATTGTATTGCGAGGTCATAAATTGCATTTGATCACAGAAATGTAGACGGGTGGTTTATGATTCTTAAGTGAGATTAAATACGAGAGTTTTAATCTCTTGGATAATGTTCTTGGCTAGCAACTAGAAGAGAAGAATAACCGAATTATGATTATAATCAAGTTCATTACTTGTTCTTAACCTTGGCATGCTCATATCCATAGTTTCAATTCAAAGTAGATATTTGTTAATAGTTTTAGTATATAATTTATAAACAAAAATTATTTAACTTTTGGTTACGTTGTTGTCAGCATATATAGAAGTAAGATAGAATATAGTATACTTGAGCAATTTTTACTTATCCAGAGTCTCCTTGGTTCGATACTTGGCTTACTTAGCCACTTTATTACTTGTTTGACCACGTGCACTTGCGTGTCGGTTTTTAACCCATATAGCAAACCACCGAACAAGTTTTTGGCGTCATTGCCGGGGAGACTTGGCAATAGGTGAATTTGTTTCAAGTGTAATTTACTGTATTTTTATTTTTCTCAAGTGCTGACAACTTAGTCTTAGTGTTTGTTTTAATTCTTTTGTATTTTACTTTTTCTTTTTCGACTACCCTTATTGACATGACATCGTGGAATATAAATGGTTTCAATGGTGGATACTCATATTTTAGTGAATCTTGTCTGAATTGCGGAGGACACCACTTGTGGCAACACTGTAACACGTGCAATAGATGTGGTGGTCAAGATGGCCATTGGGATGGCTGTCCGAATGCATACTACCCTCCCCCAAGCCCCTACTATGATCCTTCTGTTGTTTTTCCTGAATATAGGCATGCTGAAAATGAGGACTTGGAATACCAAGCTCGAATAGAAGACATGCTGAAACAACTCTTGGAGCAATCAGAAGCAATGAAGGAGGTGATGGCAGTATTGAGAATTCTGCAAGAAGAGAATGCAGAGGCTCTAGAAAGGATGAGCATCAAATTCACGGAGATGATCGCTGAAGCTGAAGCTTGTGATAAATTGCAGGTAACAGTTTTAGCCGATATTCAAGAGGAACTACAAGCAAAAGACAATGGTGGATTTTTGGATGAAGCCCAACAATTAGAATCTCTTGAGTGTCCCTGTGATGGGCTCACACTTATGGAAAATCCATTCAGGGAAGAAGAGATAGAGTATCCCCCATTTGGCATCAATGGAGAGATAGATGACGATGTTGAGAAGGTGTATACAAGTAAGGAGGTCAAGCACAATGCAGTTTCAGAGTTGAGGTGTATTGGACCACACTCTACGCATTTTTCAACATTAAATTTGGTTGACAATATAGAAATAGAGTCTTCCAAGTTTATAGAGAAATGTCTAGAGGAGGACCAAGCCCCGTATATTTTGAAATTCACTAATTCGGAGAGACAAAATGACTTCTCTTACTTAAGGACCAATAAATGCAAAAGGCAACATCTACTGCTTGGTCCTTACAATTTTTCACCACCACCCCTGGAGCATAAGAGGAAATTAGAGAAGAAATTAGGGGTGAGATTCATATCCTCAAGGAGGAGTAAAAAGTGGTGAAACTTGGTACGTCGAGCCACGACGGTAAACCAGGCGCTGCACGGGAGGCAACCCGTGAAATATATATATTTTTTCTTTTATTTTGTAAAGTGTAAATAGATTTTATTTTAATTTTCTTTTTCTTGATTTAGTACAAAATTTTTCGTTTTAGTTAGTATTTTTCATTTTAATTAAGGAAATCTATTAATCTAACCAATTTTGTTTAGTGAGGTGATTTTCAGGTCAAACGGAGAAAAATGTGCACGGAATCGGGAAGGAAAAGGCAAGGTATGAAAAAAATGAATAAAATGAAGAGACAGTGAGCTGGGGCGATGGCTCCGTGTCACGGAGGAGGGGCTCCGCGTTACCCTTCGTGACACGTTGCCCTATATTTTGTGACGGGTCACACCGGGTTGCCGTGCACATTTGAGTTTCTTCGATTATTCAACTTAAAGGTATGTTTTCCTCGTCTCTCTCAAGTTTGTGTCGATTTTAGTCGAATTTGAGCATGGGAGGTGAGATATATTACCCTAAGTAGCAATTTAGCATGAAATTAAGTTATTCTTTTATTGTTAAATGTTTGGAATGTTGTAATGAGCATTTGAACTTGTCGATTGCGTGAATGATTCGAATTTGATTGTGAAATTCAATTCTAGGGCTTGGGTTGTTGAAATCGAATTGGGTAACTTGGTAAATTTGTGAATTATATGTCGGGGTGTGCTTGTGAATTGAGATAAGTCATTGTAAATATTGTTTGAATTTAATAGACGACGAATTCTCGGGATTTTGGGAAAAATGTGAAAATTGTTCGAATTGGTTGATTATATAGGTTCATGTGTATATAGAATTTTTGTTGTTGTTTGTGTTTTGTTGTTTTCTTTGCTAAGTGCGATGGTTGTATTGATAGCGATGGTAGGCTTGGGATTAGCTGTATGAAGTCTGAGTAGTACGCTAAGGTTATACTGTCGAAATTTTCTTTGCGAACGCACTAAGCATAAATTGTATAGTTATTTGTTTGGTGTAAATAAAGTGATTCTTGCCGTAGTATTGTAACTGTAGCTAAGGACTAAGTGTGGGGTAAACTTAGCTTAACCCGACCTTAGCCGAAGCTAACATGCATTTAGCTTGACATGGTGCTTGTTTATTTGTGTTGACAGGTACAATGGCAAGTAGGCAGGATAAGGGTAAAGGTGCATCTACTTCAGGCACCGGGAGAAAACGACTTAGACTGGGCACAGCAGTCCCAGCTGCACCAGCTGTTCCACGCAGCCAACGCCGCCAATACGGAACGCGGTGGGTAACCGATGAAGGGAAGAAGTGGTATGCTAAACACAAGGAAAACAAATACTTCCCTGAGGAGCATATTGCACGGGAACCACTAGCAAAGGAGTTCCCCTGCATAGTGCAGAGGATCGAGGCAGCTGGGCTCAGCTTCATATTTCAGGAGCCCAAGGAGTGCAACTTACATCTAGTTCGGGAGTTCTATGCAAATTGGAACCCGGCAATCAGAAGCCACACAATAAAAATAAGAGGGCAGATTGTCACTTTGGAACCCCAGCAATTAAATGCCATCATTGGAGCGCGGGACACAGACGCCCACGTTCTCCGCCAGCTGAACATCACCCCACCATATGCCGATATCAGACGCACATTGTGTGGGGCTCGATCCACTTCCAGATGGAGCAGACATAAGGAGAGGGGTTACCACCAGACTCTGCCGTATTCTCAAATGAACAGGGAGGCCAGAATATGGCTAAAAATAGTCTGTTCGTGCTTGATCCCGGGGGGGCACATGACTGATGTGACCCGGGACCGTGTCTGCCTGGTGTATGCCCTGATGAAAGGGCTAGAGATTAATGTTGGGGCGGTCATTATATCCGCCATGAAGAGAGCCCGACTACACCAGGGCCACAGGTATGGGTTCGGAGGACTTATCACCACCTTCCTCCGGGGCCTCGACGTCGAGGAAGAGGCTTTGGACTACATCCCGCAGTTGGAGCGGAGGGCCCTTGACATGACCAAAACTAAGGCCCCCGACACCACACACGGGCCAGTGCTGACACTTGGTGAGCGACATGCTCATGACGACCAGTACATGGCACAGATGTTTGGTATGCAAATGCTTCAGCTTCGGATTGGTGGGAGACCAGCCAGGGAGGAGGAGCTATGGCAGCTAGAGCTGGATTACCCATTTGGCAAAAACGCCAGGGCTTTATGCCGAGTGGGGCCAGCATTTGTAGAGCCCACTGACGATGATGTCCCCATGGATGAGGAGACACGTCGGGAGGACTCCGATGTGGAGTCCGATGACGACGATGGAGGTGACCCGGACATGGGCGATGAGGCAGCAGCACCGGATGAAGAAGTCGAATATTTTGACTGATCAGGGAGTTCCACCACCCAAAATTTTGTGATTTGAATTTTTGTGAACACTGGAGACAGTGTTCGATTTAAGTGTGGGGTGGGGAGTAATTAGGTGCTGGGGTTAGGCTGGTTTGCTTGTATGTTCTTTCCTATGTTTGTTTTGTATGTTTAAGTTTCCCTGTGTTTGTGAAGTGCAAACTGGTTTGTATCTGTATATATTTGTGGTAATTGATGATGTGTGTTGTGAAATGTTGTGGTTTGCCAGCTAAGTCTGTAAAAATTTTTGTAAATATTTTCTTATGTTTTTTTTCTCTATCGAAATGATCGATATTTTTAAAATTTTTGCGAAAATATTTTGTACATATTAAAATATTTTGTAAATATTTTCCCATCGAAATGATCGATGTTTTGCAAAAATTTTCGATTTTAATTTTTGGGTTTCTCGGAGTTTGTTTTCGGTTCTTTTACCGAGAATAGCCCCATTGAACCGAAGTCATAGTTAGTGACCGTTCCCTATGATGGATGGATGACGACCGTCTTAAGGGAAATGTAGTCAGTAGGAGCAGTGATTTTACTTTGTTTTCAGTTTTTCTTTGGTGGATTGCATCACGAAACCTGTAGTTACTATATGGTTGTGAAATTATGGTTGCGTGTTGTAACTGATATTCAAAATGTAAAAGTGATTCGTTTGAAAGCATGCAATTTTGTAAATATGTTGAGTAACCTTGGCTGTAGAATTTGATTCGGTGTGATTGAGGCTTAATTCTGAATTCATGTAATTGGCTAATTAAAGAGTCTGTGAATGCATCTTGAATCGAGCATGTGCATGAAGTGTGAAGTGAGGTGTTGTTATTCCATGCTATTGTGAAGTGTCTAAAACTTGCCTGGTGTGTGTACAAAACGAAATTAAGGAGGTGTAGTGTTGGAAAGGATGTAGGCATTTTTGTTTTAACCGAGAGTTTCTATTTTTTTTTCTTGTCATACACTACCTTTTTATGTGATTGTATACTCTAGTCAGCCCGTTGAGCCTTTAGCCGATTATTTCTTTCTTTTGTCCAAAATTGTATAAACTAAGCTTAATTCTTTCTTTTCATTAGCCGTAAAGTCTATACAAAACTCTTAAGCGCTTAAGAAGAACAGAAAATATTTTCCCAAAGTGTCAAAGAGTGAGAATAGTGGAAAGAAAAAGAAAAGCAGAGTGAGGAAAGAAAAGAAAAAGGTGGAAGAGGCACTTGTTATAATGAAATGATAATGAAGGTGCATGAAAAACCTTTGTGTCATGTCAAGTGTGTTTGATGAAATGGGCCATATGAAAGTAAACCAGCATGAATGGGATGATGAAAAAAGAAAAGAGAGAAACAATGTCATGAGTTGAGGGGAATGTGTTGAAAAGGCGCTTAATGATGCTAGTGGCTATTATTGGCTAATCCAATATGTACTAGTTCCATAGCTTCCATTACAACCCATTAAAGTCCTACGTGATCTTACATTGCATTTCTTTATATTAGTGGAGTAATACACTAAGGGCAAGCCTATGGGTCATGACATGAGGCATGTGAATTCTTTTGGGAGAGAGAGTGAAATTAATTTTTACATGCCCCTACTTGAATGTTTGTGTGTCACATGAACAAAAAGGGGGAAGATTCTATTGAGTTGTGAGGGAACATGCTTGATGAAAGATTGATGTTCGTGTCGGATATCTTGATTAGCTGATTTGCATGAGTTTGCCGATATCAAGGGTCGGTTCTTAAAGTCTAGGAAGTCTTGATGTATTAAAGGTTGTTGCATTGTAAGACCATGCATGTTTTCTTGATGATTTACAATATTGAATGATCGGTATGACCGTAGCGTAAATTGTCGCACCATAGTGGCGAAGGTTGGGATGTAATTTGCATGAGTTGTGTATGTGTTGTTCGAGGACGAACAAGGATTTAAGTGTGGGGTAAGTGATCTTGGGCAGATTTATATGCCCAAGTGATACTCAAACGTATCATTTTCGTCTTGTTTATTGTGCAATGTGTATGCATTTTCATGTAATTGGTAATAAAATGTGAATTTATACTAACCAACATGATTAGCATTGTTTTGTAGGTAAAACATGATTTTGAGGAGCTAAAATGCATGTTGGAACAATATCGGAGTTGGACTTGGATGCGAGCACGAAAAAGACATTGGACTGCACAATGTAAAGGGGCTCCGCGATGGAGCCGTGCCACGCTACCATCGCGGAGGCACACTGCCTGGAGGGTGATTTAATTGTCAATTTGCAGTGGAGCCTCGCGACAGCTCCGTGGCACGGAGGCAAGCCACCGCGTTGCAAGCCGTGCCACGTTGAGGCTTTATTCCCGGACCCCAGATTTCCAGTGAGGGTCCGCGTCCACGCCGTGTCACGGAGGCAGTGCTCCGCGTTGGCCTCCGTGACACGTTGCTTGTTATTCCGGGAAAAATTCCCAATAGTATAAATAGAACACTTAGGCTTATTTTTAATTAATTCAGACTTGGTGGAGCAAGGACGTGGGTTACAGGCAGTTGAGGGACGAAAAAGCTAAGGGTTTTTCTCTCTTTCTTTCTTCTTTCAATCAATTGTTTGTATGATTAACACTTGTTTTAGGATGATTAATCCACAAATGAGTGGCTAATTCTCTTCCTTGCTGAGGTTATGAACAATGGTGATGAATTTTGATTATTGAATTGTATGGTTTTTCATCTTCTTCTTTTATGTTGTTCTATTAATTCTTGTTTCTACTGCATTAGTGTGTGGCCGACATTAATGTACATCTAAAAAGTCCGATTTCACTTGAGAGAGCATGAAATTGGAAAGTTGTGAATTAATAGGGTATTGTTCTTAACTTGATTTGGGAAAATTGGGTTTTGATGTGCTTTCCTGATAGAAATATACTTTTTAGTCAATTTAGGAACCGGAATTGTATTGCGAGGTCATAAATTGCATTTGATCACAGAAATGTAGACGGATGGTTTATGATTCTTAAGAGAGATTAAATACGAGAGTTTTAATCTCTTGGCTAATGTTCTTGGCTAGCAACTAGAAGAGAAGAATAACCGAATTATGATTATAATCAAGTTCATTACTTGTTCTTAACCTTGGCATGCTCATATCCATAGTTTCAATTCAAAGTAGATATTTGTTAATAGTTTTAGTATATAATTTATAAACAAAAATTATTTAACTTTTGGTTACGTTGTTGTCAGCATATATAGAAGTAAGATAAAATATAGTATACTTGAGCAATTTTTACTTATCCAGAGTCTCCTTGGTTCGATACTTGGCTTACTTAGCCACTTTATTACTTGTTTGACCACGTGCACTTGCGTGTCGGTTTTTAACCCATATAGCAAACCACCAAGCAGCCCTCCTCCGTGACACGGAGCCATCGCCCTAGCTCACTGTTTTGCCACTTTTTATTATTTTTCATACCTCGAGTTTTCCTTTGCGATCCCTTGCGCATTTATCCTCCGTTCAACCTGAAATTCATCTTACTACACGAAATTGGTTAGAATTATAGGATTCACTCAAAATAAAAATAAAAACTAAAATAAAAACTAAAAATTTTGTTGTTAATCAAGAAAAAAAAGAAAAAGAAATCTATTCACAATTTACAAAGAAAAATTTCACGAGTTGCCTCCCATGCAGCGCCTGGTTTACCGTCGCAGCTCGACGTCATTCAGCTCAATCATCTTCTAGGGTGATGGACGTTTTCTCTCGACCACCGTCCTCAACCCAGTAGTGCCTACATCTCTGCCCATTTACTAAGAACGTGGCACCCTGATCTTCTTGCCACAACTCTACTGCCCCGTGCGGGGTCATTCTCACCACTTCAAATGGTCCCGACCATTTATACCTCAGCTTTCCTGGAAACAACTTCAATCTTGAATTGAAGAGCAATACTTTCTGCCCTGGCTCGAAAATACGATGCACCACATGCTTGTCATGCCACCTTTTCATTTTTACCTTGTAGTACTTGGCACTCTCATAGGCATGCCAGCGAAACTCTTCAAGTTCACTGAGTTGCATTAGTCTCTTCTTGACCGCTAGCTCTAAGTCCATATTCAACTTCCTCACGGCCCAAAAGGCTCGGTGCTCCAGCTCCAGCGGCAGATGACATGCTTTACCATAGACCAATCAGTATCGTGAGGTTCCAATCGGTGTCTTGTAAGCAGTTCTGTACGCCCACAACGCATCATCAAGTTTGCTTGACCAATCATTCTGTTGTGTATTTACCGTTTTCTGGAGAATCTGCTTCACTTCTCTATTCGACACCTCTACTTGCCCACTAGTTTAGGGGTGGTATGTTGTTGCCACTTTGTGGCGCACCCCATACTTGGCTAGTAGTTTCTTGAAACTTGCATTGACAAAATGAGCCCCTCCATCACTGATAATGGCTCGGGGTGTCCCGAACCTGGTGAGAATGTGTTTTTTCACAAACTTTGTTACTACCTTGTTGTCATTCCTGGGGCAAGATATTGCTTCCACATATTTTGATGCCCCATACATCAAAGGTCTCTACTTCCAGTATATTCTGCAGCGGCATCTTTTGTCTTCTACCAATTGTTCCTGTATGCTGACATCTATCACACATTTTGACGTATGCCATAGAGTCTCTGAACAGTGTAGGCCAAAAGAACCCTGACTGTACGACCTTATGTGTTGTTTGCTCGCCTCCATGGTGACCCCCATACAACGAAGAGTGACAGCTCCTCAACACCTCTGCAATCTGACTCTCTGGGATGCATCTTCTCATTACCTGATCCGGTCCCTGTTTAAATAAGTATGGTTCATCCCAAACAAAGTGTCGGCAATCATGCCTCAATTTCCTTCTCTGTTGGACTGTTGCCTCAGGTGGGTAGACTCCGCTCACTAGCAAGTTGACTAAGCCTACGAACCAGGGAACTTCAGCTTCCCCTACTGCCAAGAGCTGCTCATCCGGGAACTCTTCATTGATGTTATCACCTTCCATCACATGCGACCGGCTCTCCAATCGCAATAAGTGATCTGCCACCTGATTCTCGCTCCACTTTCTATCCTTGATCTCAAGGTCGAACTCTTGCAACAATAGGAACCATCTGATCATCCTGGGCTTAGCATCCTTCTTGTTAAATTGGTACCGAATCGCTGCATGATCGGTGTACACCACTACTTTTGAACCCACCAAATAGGACCTGAATTTGTCAAATGCAAACACCAATGCTAGCATTTCCTTCTCTATGACTGTGTAATTGCTTTGGGCCGTATTCAACGTTTTGCTTGCATATGAATAGAAGGAAAGATTCTATTTTTCCTTTGCCCCAATACAGCTCCCACAGCCACATCACTCGCATCACACATCAGCTCAAATGGTTGTCCCCAATCCGGATAAGTAAGGATAGGTGCTTCTACGAATTTCTGCTTCAACTCCTCGAATGCTTTAACACACTCATCATTCAACTCAAACTTTACCTCTTTTTCTAACAATCTGCATAATGGTCTAGAAATTTTGGAAAAGTTTCTGATGAACCGTCTGTAGAATCCTGCATGCCCAAGAAAACTGCGAACACCTTTCACCGACACAGGTGGTGGCAACTTTTCAATAACCTCGATCTTAGCACGATCGACTTCCAACCCCTTGTGAGACACTTTGTGGCCAAGGACAACACCCTCCTTAACTAAGAAGTGGCATTTCTCCCATTTTAGTACAAGGTTGGATTCCTCGCAGCGAGCCAGCACCCTGTCAAGATTCTGCAAACAAGTAGCAAACGAATTACCGAAAACAGAAAAATCATCCATAAATACCTCAACAAAATCCTCCACCATGTGGTGGAAAATAGCCATCATGCATCTCTGGAATGTGGCGGGTGCATTGCATAACCCAAATGGCATCCGCCTAAAAGCATATGTCCCATAAGGACAGGTAAAAGTAGTCTTCTCTTGGTCCTCCGGAGCTACGGCTATTTGATTATAACCAGAGTACCCATCAAGGAAACAATAATATTCCTGTCCAGCCAACCTATCTAGTATTTGATCAATGAACGGGATAGGATAATGATCTTTCCTTGTGGCTTCATTAAGCTTTCTATAGTCCATGTAAATCCGCCAGCCTGTGACGGTTCGTGTAGGAATCAACTCATTTTTCTCATTGGTGACCACGGTCATCCCTCCTTTCTTTGGAATGCATTGAACGGGGCTGACCCATTCACTATCTGAAATTGTGTAGACCACACCTGCATCAAGCCACTTGATTATTTCTTTCCTCACCACATCCTTCATTGCTGGATTTAGCCTTCATTGCGGCTGAATGGTTGGTTTTGCTCCTGTCTCCATGAAAATCCTGTGTGTGCAAAAAGCTGGATTGATTCCCTGAATATCTGACATTTGCCAACCCATTGCTTTCTTCCTTTTTCAGAGGACACCCAATGCTTCCTTCTCCTGTGCCTCCGTCAATTCTGTGGAGATGATGACTGGTAACGTCTCATCTTCCCCCAAAAAGACATATTTTAAATGGGGAGGCAATTCTTTCAATTCCAGCTTTGGTGCCTCCTCAATGGATGGTTTCGGCAACGGCTCTAGGGACCTCATCAAGGATTGAAATTCCTGTCTCCTCGGATGCCTTTGTGACTCATTCAACATTTGGACCACCTCATAAGCATCTCTATCTCCAAAATGATCGGAGTGCATCAACACTCTTTCCAGGGGGTCTTGAGATTCAACAATCTGACGAATTTCTTCATGTTCAACCACACTGATTGCTGAAAGCTCCTCATGTATGGCCGACAGCTTCATTGCTTTAAACACATCAAATACCTCAATCTTGTCGTGTGCTTGCATGGTTAGATTCCCTGCAGCTACATCAATCAGCGCTTTCCCGATCGCCAAGAAAGGACGTCCCAAAATAAATGGGACTTCCGCGTCTGGCTCAAAATCCAGCACAACGAAATCTACCGGGAAGATAAGGGAGCCCACTTGCACCAGCACATCCTCCACAATGCCATCAGGTCTGGCTAAGGACTGATCCGCTAGTTGCAAGATCACTGTTGTTGGTCTAGGACTCCCTAGACCCAACTTCTTGAATACCGATAACGGCATCAAATTAATGCTCGCTCCCAAATCACATAATCCGCGAGCTCGGATACTCTGCCCAATTGTAATTTGTATAGTAAAGCTCCCAGGATCTTTGAGCTTTGTGGGCAGTCGGTTTTGTATTCGGGAAGTGCACTCCTCCGTGAGGGCTACTGTAGCATACTCAGTCAACCAACTTTTGTTCGCCACGATGTCCTTAATGTACTTTCCATATTTCGGCACTCCCTGCAAAACATCAACAAGAGATAAGTTAATATGTACCTGCTTTAGCACCTCCATGAATTTCTTAAAACACGCCTCCTCCTTGTGTTTCTTTAATCTTTGAGGGAACGGGGGTGGTGGTCTTTCTGATTCAGCTTCCTTCTTCTTCCCCCTCTTATCACTTTGCTCCCAACTTCTGTTGCTCCCCATTGTTGAGGTGGTCTTTCTGGTTCCACCTCTTTAAGCTGCAAACCACTCCTTGTGGTCACCGCATTCACCTGCTTGGGGTTGGGATCCGTGTCGCTCGGAAGTCCTCCTCTAGGCCTGGTGTTTTGGGCTCCAGCAAATTGCCCAAATTGATATTCAAGTGCCTTAGTAGCTAACTGGTTGTTCTTCACCTCGGCTGCCAATTTCACATAGTCAGCCTGCAATTGAGCTTGGTTAGCTATCATCGTCTTGAACATCTCCTCAATGCTGGGTGATGGTGGGGGAGGAGGTGAATTGTTGTTTCTATATTGTGCCTGATAGTTCTGCTGCCCTCCTTGATTCCTCTGCCCCCCCTACTCGAACTTTTCCCTTGATGGTTGTTGCTACCCCAAGAGAAATTTGGATGATTCCTCCAGTTGGAATTGTAGTTGTTGCCATACTGTTGGTGGTTGTTCCTCTGTACATTTCCCACAAAGTTCACCGAGTCAAGATTTGCTCCACAACACTTAGCTGAGTGCTCACTACTCCCGCACACTTCACACCAAACCTGCTGCACTACATTCACTGGGGCTTGCGTCGGGTTCATTGTGATGTTACTGAAGTGGGTGTTGAGTTGATTTTGTAAAGCAGCTATCTATGCAGCAATAGCTGTAAACCCATCCACTTCTAGAACTCCTGCTGCTTTCCTTGTTCCTCCTCTTGACGAATCAGCATTCCACTCCGGATAGCCCTACGAAATACGGTTTAACAAGGTATACAGCTCCTCATAAGTTTTCTCCAATGTTTGTCCCCCAGCTGCTGAGTCTAGCAAGATTTTTGTGTGGGTTCTAAACCCTCTATAAAGGTGTGCACCGGCACATCATTGGATTGATGATGATGAGGACAATCCCGCAACATGGACTTGAATCTCTCCCAAGCCTGATATAGATTCTCTCCCTCTCTCTGTTTAAAACTTAGAATTTGACTTCTAAGTCTTGCTGTTTTACCGGATGGAAAAAATTGTATCAAGAATTTCCTTGCAAGATCATCCCACGTAGTAATAGAATTTGGTGGCTCAACTTTCAACCACCTCTTGGCTTCTCCCAATAGTGAAAATGGTAACAATGTAAGCCTGACATAATCCGATGACACTCCAGCGGGGATGTAAGTGTCACTTATCTCCAAAAAATTTTGGAGATGTTGCTGTGGATCCTCATGAGGGAGACCTGTGAACTGCCCGCTGGTGTGTAGCAATTGCACCATGTTTTGTTTGAGCTCGTACCTCCCTCCTGGCTCAGGTTTGCGGATGCTAGATGTGACATTGTTAGCATGTGGGATTGCCACCTCGCGAACCGGCCTAGCTGCTACTTCCTCGGGCACTAACATTTCCCGTACTACTGGTTGATTCTGTTGTTGCTCCATGATTGTTTGTCTGAGCAACTGCAGCTTTCTCTCTAGAGCTTCTCTCCGCTGATGATGAAATAGTCTTTCAGGCTCTAAATATGAGTCCACCAGCTCCTTATCTCTTGCCAGTGTTCAATAGAGATTATATCTGCAAAATACAGGCTAAGACCAAGTTGTCAACACTAAGAAAAAAATACAGTAAATTTACACTTAAGAAAAATTCACCAATTGCCAGTCCCCGGCAACGGCGCCAAAAACTTGTTCGGGTTTTTCTGCTTTCGGTATAAAGCTAGCAAGTGCACGTGGTCGAACAAGTAGTAAAGTGGCTTAAGTAAGCCAAGTATCGATCCCAGAGGGACTGGGATAAGGTAACAATCTACCCAAGTGTACTATATTTTAACTCTAACAATGAAGACAACAGTGCAAAGAAGAGTTTGATATTTTGATTTATAATTTTTATGCTAAGTCTAAAACGAATATCTAACATGAGTCTGAACTATGAATGTGAGCATGCGGAGGTTAAATGAACATGTAAAGAAATAAATTATCAATATAATGTGGTTAATCTTTCCTCCGGTTGCTAGTCAAGAACTATTGCCAATGGATTAAAACTCTCGTATTTAACCCAAATTAACAATCATGAACCGTCCACCTACATTTCTGTGATTAAACGAAATTCATGTTCTAGCCATACAAAACCGGTTCCTTAATTGACTAATACGACTTTCAGGTATATTTCTATCCTGAAGGTAAATCAATTCTCAATTTTCCCAAACTAAGAAAAGATCATATCCTATTAATTCACAACTTTCCAATTTCTTGCTCTCTCAAGTGAAACCGGACTTTTTAGATATACATTAACATAGGCCACACATTAATGTAGTAAGAACAAGAATCAATAGAACAACCATGGAAGAAAAGATGAAAAACCAACTTAATCAACAATCACATTTCAATACCATTGTTCTTAACCTCAGCAAGAAGAGGAATTAGCCACTCATTCGTGGATTAAACATCGTTAAATGAGTGTTAAACATACAAGCAATTGAATTAAAGAAGAAGGAGATAGAGAAAAACCCTGAGATTTTCGTCCCCTCAACTGCCTGTAACCCACGTTCTTGCTCCACCAAGTCAGAATAATTAAAAATGAACCTAAGTGTTCTATTTATACTAGTGGGAATTTTTCCCGGAATAACAAGCAACGTGTCACGGAGTGCATCGCGGAGCACTGCCTCCGTGACACGCCACTGACGCGGACCCTTACTGGAAATTGAGTGTCCAGGTAATAAGGCCCAACGTGGCACGGCGTGCAACGTGGGGCTAGGCCAACGTGCCACGGCCCCAACGCGCACCTTCACTGGAATTTGGCCAAAAATTCCCTATCCAGGCAGAAGGCCTCCGTGATGGCAGCGTGACACGGCTCCATTGCGGAGCCCCTTTAATTTGTGCCTTCCAATGCTTTGTCCTTTTCTAACATCCGAGTCCAACCCCGATCTCTCCCAACACGCATTTTAGCTTCCCAAAATTATATTTCACCTGCAAAACAACGCTAATCATGTTGGTTAGTATAAATTCACATTTTATTATCAATCACATGAGAATGTATAAACATTGATAGATAAACAAGGCTAAAATGACACATTTAAGTATCAGTTGGGCATATAAATTTGCCCAAGATCAAATACGATCTCGCTCGCTCTCCCAAAGAATTCGCATGCATCATGTCGTGAACCATAAGCTTGCTTCTAGTGTTTTACTCCACTAATATAAGGATGCGTGATGCAAGATCACGTAGGACTTAATGGGTTGTAATGTAAGCTGAGGAACTAGTAAATACTAGGCTAACCAATAATAGCAACTAGCTTCCCTAAGCGCTTTTCAATACATCCCACCTTCATTACGGACATTGCTTCTTCCTCCATCCTCTCATTCTTGAATTTTCTTCTTTGATTTTGTTCCCATTTCTTTAAGCACACTCGACTTATTAGCAAAGAGTATTTATGCATCTTTATTTTTTTTCTCATTCATTGGTTTTTCTTACTCTTTACTATTAATTAATCAATTTCAACAAGTGCACCTTTGACCTTTTCTTTAGCTTTCACAACTTCCGCTTTCCTTTTGTTTCACACTTCTCACTCCTTAACACTTAGGGAAAACTGTTTTTCTTAAGCGCTTAAGAGTTTTAGATCAAATTCACGGCTAATGAAAAGAAGGGATTAAACTAGGTTTGTACCTCTCAAAGAATAGGCTAAAGGCTCAATGGGGCTAACTAGGGTAAAACATTCAAGGTAGGTATGACAAGGGAGAAACTTTTGATTCATTCAAAGAAATGCCTACATCCTTTCCTACAATCCACATCCTTCATTTCGTTTAGTATACACACCAGGCAAGTGCTAGACACTTCACAATAGCATGGAATAGTCGAAACCTCACCTCACACTCACTGTACATGCTCAACTTCAGACATATTCACATACTCTTCAATCAGCTAATTACAAGAATTCACTATTAAGCCTCGATCACACCGAATCGCATTCTAGGGCCTAGGTATCTCAACATGTTTAACACATTTGCATGCTTTCATACGAATCACACTTGCATCTTACAATCATGTGTAACACGTAACAAGCATTTCGAACCATTAATTAGCGACACGTTTGGGAAACAACCAAAAGAAAGAAGAAAAAGAAAAAAAACTACTCCTATCAACTACATTTCCCTTAAGACAGTCGTCATCCATCAATCATAGGGAACAGTCGCTATCTACGACGCTGGTTCAATGGGACTATTCTCGGGAAAAGCGCCGAAAACAAAAACTGAGAAACCCAACATAAAAAATTTCAACAAAAAATTTTGATAGAAAAAGATAAAAATATAATTGAAAAATATTTACATATCACACACAACAACAGCTAAAGATTCATTACAACACCAACATCAATCACAGAACACGAAACACAGAGTCACAGGATCACAATTAGCACAATCACAACAAACATAAACCAAAAAAACAAAACAGCTAGCACTTAACTGCTCCCACCCCACACTTAATCGGAACACTATCCCCAGTGTTCACTTAATTGCAAAATGTCAACAAAGGTTGGGTGGTGAAACTCCCTGATCAATCAAAATATTCAATTTCTTCATCAGGTGCCAGCGCTTCATCTCCAAGATCAGAATCGCCCCCGCCGTCCTCGTCCGACTCAACATCTGAGTCCTCCCAGCGTGTCTCCTCATCGGTAGGGACGTCATCATCCACGGGCTCCACAAATGCAGTCCCCACTCAGCATAAGGCTCGGACATTCTCGTTGCATGGGTAATCCAACTCGAGCTGCCACAGCTCATCCTCCGTTGTGGGCTGTCCACCGATGTGCAGCTGCAACATCTGTATCCCATACATGTGGGCCATGTATTGATCATCCCGAGCATGTCGCTCGGCTAGTGTGAGCACCGGCCCATAAGTAGTGTCAGGTGCCTTGGTTTTGGTGACATCCAAGGCACGCCTGTCAATCTGAGGGATGTAATCTAGGGACTCCTTGTTATACCCCGTAAAATCCCCAACACATAGATGGCCTATTCGCGTGTTGGTTAAGAGTATTTGAAAGCCATACATACTAGAAAAAGGCCCAGGAAAAGACCGGACGTGAAACCTGTCGAACAATCACGGAAGGAGCCGGGGCAGAGCCCCTCCGCGATGGCAACGTGTCACGGAGGTGGAGCCTCCGCGTTGGCTCCGTGACACATTGGCCATGTTCAGGCCCAAGTATATAAGTCTCCAACTTTTGTTTTTAATCTCATTTTCATCAAATAACTTCTAGAATTCATGAGAAAACAGAGAGGGTGCGAAAGTACTATTAAATTATCGCTCGATTACGCTGTCAAACGCGGTCCAAACTCAAATTAACTCCAGATACCGAGGTATTAAGCAGTAAGGAGCATTCCTACGGATTTAGTTTCACAAAATTCGGCCGACAAATCGTCGTGCTTGATCGTGGGCAAAATAGCATGCCCAAGTGATACTTTATAACTTAGTTTTGCCTTGTTTATCTATTTAATTATATGCATTCTCATGTGATTTTATGTAAATGTGAATATATACTAACCAACATGATTAGTCCTTATTTTTGAAGGTTAATAATGCATTTGAGGAACTAATTCATGATTTGGTGAAGTGGAGGAATGGAATCAAGAGCAAAACTTGAAAGTCAACAAGAAAACATGCAATAACTGGCACCCTGCGCGATAGGGGCCGTGGCACGCTGCCAACGCTGCAACACTTGGCCAAAAATTGCATTTTTTGGCACATTCCAGTGAGGCTACGCGTTACCACCGTGTCACGGAGGTCAAGTAGGGTGTTCAGCTCCGTGACACGTTGTTGTTCCACCACAGGCCAAATTTTGTAATTTTTCAGCATAGTATAAATTGAACCCTTAGCTCCTAAAATCATTTTGTCACGATTTTATTCTGGAAAATACCTAGAGTGAAGGGAGAAGTGGGAGAACTCATCTAGGGTTTGTCAAATTCCCTTCTCATCTACCAAATTCATGTAAGTATGTTAGTTTAGTAGTTGTAGTTTTACGAACATGAATGGCAAGAACCCTTCCTCTAGGGTTGAAGCCATGATTTATGATTGTGATTTTATGAAATTGTTTTGGAATTAAGTTATTGATTGTTGTTTTCGTCTTGCATTCTGGATTGTTGGTTGTTTTTATGATTGATCACCGTGAAAACATATACGTTAGCTTGGGCAATTGCTTGAGAAAGAATTACCTAGGTCAGGACATGAGAATGTAAGGAGCATGTTTGTATCTCACGATATAATTTCGTTTTAGGATAGAAATATACCTAACACCTTGCTTGGTTGATTAAACGGGGGTTATTAAGAGACCAAGTTAGGATTATCACATCACCACTCGAAGAAGTAGTTGTGAGGGTAAGTTGAGTTAAATGGTTAGACGCATGAAAGTCCCTAATCGTTTCCCCGTAAACCACAACATAATTAATTGCCCGCGAACTAGAAATTAGCATCCTTGCTCACAATGATGCAGTGAGGCTAGTTTGCCGTGTTTAGAGGCTCGAAAGACCATGAACATGCAATTCTAATTATGTGAAATAATAATTGATAGTTTCATAATTAACCCATTGCAAATCGTAGCATCGCATGATTATCTGGTTTTAAATCTATGTTGCTCCTAGAGTGCATTCAGAATATTTCGTTGACCAAATTTAGACTTAATTAAAAATCTCCCTCGAAAACTTCTATAACCAACATTTTTTGGTATTTAAGATCACACTTGTAATGGATAGTTAGAGGAATGAGTCCAATCCCTGTGGGTTCGACATTTCGGTTCTTAAAAAGAGCCACTATATTACTTGCACGACCCATACACTTGCGGGCACGTCAAGTTTTTGGCGTCGTTGCCGGGGACTCGGCGAAGTTTTGATAATTTATCTGTTTTTGTGTGATTTTTAAATTTCCTTAAGTGTTGAGAAACTTGGTCTTAGTCTACTTATTGCAGGTGACAGGTTGTCCTGTCGAGCTGGCTAGAAATAGAGAGCTTGTGGAACCGTTGCTTGAACCTGAACATCAAATCCATTTGCGAAGGAGAGTAGATATAGAGCGAAAGCTGAAGAGACTTCAAGAAAAGGTACAACAACAACCACCCGTGGGACAAGCACAATTGTCATCGACAGCAATGGCAGCTAGACCAGTTCGCGAAGTGGCAATCCCACTAGTGACTAGTGTGAACTCCAGTATCCGTAAACCGGAGCCTGGAGGGAACTTTGAGCTTAAACAGAACATGGTGCAGCTGTTATATTCTAGTAGTCAATTCACTGGGATGGCACATGAGGACCCGCAGCAGCACTTACAGAGCTTTTTAGAGATTAGTGACACGTTTTGTCACACCCCGCCTTGGGGGGGTATGACTGGCACTTGGTGCCGTACTGGGACCTGGACTGCTGGACTGCTAAGCCTAGGCACATCTGGTGCCTAGCTGGCTCTACTCATATTTCTGGAAACAAAGGGCTATATAACGGCTGTAAACACAGCCCCCGGCCCATTGGCCTATAGCCTCCTGTACCTGTACTAACAGCTGACCAGAAAAATATCTATTCAGGAAAACCTATGCAGACCGACAAGGCCACCATGCTGTCTAGTTATCTGTAACTCAGCAATAACATACTAGAAGGCTACGTGACCGGCAAGGTCACCACTACTGTCAAACTTATGGCCCCACACGGCCAACATAAAAGAAGCAAAAGTACTAATAGCTAACAACTGCACGGCCTCACACGACCGGCTCATCTGACCACAGGGAGATATATATACAGACTGCAAGCCTCTAGGAATAGCAATAGAAATGATCGAGACAGGGCCCCGACCTACCCGTACTATACAACAAAGGAAACTGAAATACACCTCTGGAATTCAGTCTCCGGATGACAGGAGCTGAATACTCGATCGCTGATAGGAATCACGTGGTATCGCTTGCTCGTCTACGAGTACCTGCAGGTAAGTAATGCAGTGCCCCACCGGGCGTCAGTACCACTGGTACTGACTATGTAAAGCAATAACTGAAAGAAACATCTGAAAACAATAATATAACTGATGAAACTGAAGTAGAGAGAATAGATTAACTGTCTGATAATATAAATCATACCTTCTCTCAATCTTTACTGGAAGGGATAGGAGTCATACCTGAGGATTTGTCATTCTACTGTCGATCTACTCCTATTTACTATAACACAGTATAACATATCATAACATATATAGCACACACAAACCTTACCCGGCCCCCATAAGCCGGGAGGTACAACCAGCACAGAATCTATACCCCTACCCCGGTCATCCCATCTCCTATAACCCTCTAAGTATCCTACCGGTCCCCTGGGTATGCACTTGGGCTCGCTGAGCCCCTGACTATAACTGTACCTGAGTCCGGAGGACTCCTGAATCAACACCCGGGCGTATCCGCTCGACGGGGGTGTATAAAAGCCGACCAAGGCAAAATATGGGGAAAACTGGCATCCCATCTTCGTCCCCTGGGGGACGGCATACCACTCCGTAGAGCTACATATCCTCGTCCTCTGGCGAACGAGTCGATACAGCTATTAACCCTGGGGCGTTCATCGATGCTAGGTAGTCTAACCCCAAACAATACAACGGTCTCAACTAGTAATACTGTCTGCATATCTCACATGCTGAGGCTAATAGGGGTAAAGTATCGTATATATTACATGTTGAACTAATGATAGTAATCTGTACGTATTTAATACATGCTGAGACTGGTAAATATATATATATATAAATATAGTCTCCTGCCAAACTGTACTGGGGCAAATGCCATACAAGATAGTGTTTCTGCTGAAAACTATGCTGTTTACTGAGTTTCTGTATTAACATGATTTACTATTCCTAACATGCTTTCTAAACTTCATTTTAGCCTGCTATTCTATTTCTGAACCATCTCACAGATGGTGCATCGCTTTGAAGGATTTCAACTGAATACAATAATATCTTAACATTTCGTATTACATCACATACTGAACATGCTGGGCAGTTTCTAACACTTGTGTTAGAATCTATGTCGTACTAGTAAGTTTCACGCAAGTTACAACTCGATGCTTCTCATATCGTATCAACATTCACAATAAATGTGACACTCGACTTCTGAACATTCTACTGGTCTGTAAATTACTACACTGTACCGATATTACTTAACTTGCCGAGGGAACTAGCTTTACATACCTTATCCTTGAACTATTCGTCTGTCGGACGAGGCTCGGCCGGTACTTCAACTGTTTACTCCCAACTGCATGCATAAATATGTCAATCAATACTAAATACAACTTTACTTTAAAGAGCAACGTCGCTTTCGATATAGTTTATAGCCTAAACTTAGGCTTATCGAGAGACGGTCAAAAACTCGCTATTTTTCAGCGGTCCAGAAGGGAGAAATATTCATTTCACAGTTAGGAACACATAGACACTAATTTAGAGCAATTCCACTTACCTTAGCTCGGTAGCTCGACGGTTCGTCGGCCGTATTTCATGAAACTAAATCCGTAGGAATGCTCTCTGCTGCTAAATACCTCGGTATCTGAGGTTAATTTGAGTTTGGGAAATGTTTAGCAGCATAATCGGACGATAATATATTACCTTCCTTCGTCCCTCTCTGCCCTCTGCATTTCCTAGAAATTTTCATAAGTTTTAAATGAAATAAACCGAAGTGGGGCTTTATATACTTGATCCTGGACAGGGCCAACGTGTCACGGAGCCAACGCGGAGGCTCCTCCTCCGTGACACGCTGCCATTACGTAGGGGTTCTGCCTCGGCTCCTTCTGCGATGGTTCGACAGGTTTCTCATCCGATCTTTTCCCGGGCCTTTCTCTAGCACGTATGGCCTTCAAATATGCTTAACCAACGTGCGAATAGGTCATCTAGGTGCCGGGAATCCTACGGGGTATAACATTCTCCCTCCCTTAAGAACATTCGTCCTCGAATGTATACTGCCATCTAGAGGACTACTTAACTTACTTGTTTAGAAAAATTTTGGCAGAGTTTCCCCTGTAATATGGACTATACCAAAAACCTGAAATGCAGAAAAGCCCAATACAGGTACTGTACACAATACTGTAGGATTCACTGGATGGTTACGTATCAATTTTCATCATTTATACACATACAACCATAAGATACTACATAAGCAATAATACGAACATACCTGTCGCCTGACTAGGCCTGGAATAGGTGAGGATATCTGGTCCTCATATCTTCCTCCGCTTCTCAAGTCATCTCCTCTCGGTTCTTGTTACGCCTCAATACCTTGATAGACGTAACATCTTTTAGTCCTCAATCTGCGAGTCTGTCTGTTTAAGATAGTTATTGGAACCTCTTCATAGGCCATCTTTTTTCGTAACCTATCAAACTCCAATTTTTCTGCGCCGCACATCTGCATATGATTTCTGGCGGCTCTGTGCAGTCAGTAAGCATTCTTCGGATAAGCTTTACCTTTTCCTTTGACTGCTGAACAATGTCTGGGCCAACCAACACTGATTCTCCGATTTCAAACACCGTTCGGCGATCTTCATTTTTGCTCGTATAATGCCTCGAAAGGCGCCATCTGGATGGCTGAATGATAGCTATTATTGTAGGCAAATTCAATTAACAGTAAATGCTCACTTTGGCTACTACCGAAATCTAGCACACACGCTCGCAACATGTCTTCGAGCGTCTGAATTATGCACTCAGCCCGCTCATCTGTCTAAGGATGGAATACTGTGCTCAAGTTAATCTACGTTTCCAGACCTATGCTAAAATCTAGCTGTAAATTGTGCTCCCCTATCTGAAATAATGGATACCGGCATTCCACGCAATTTAACTATTTCTCTGATATATAATTCGGCATAATCCTCAGCCGAGAAGGTAGCCCTTACTGGTAGGAAATGAGCTGATTTTGTCAGCCTGTCAACTATTACCCAAATGGAATCATATCCATGTTCAGTACGGGGTGATTCTGCCACAAAATCCATATTAAACTGCTTGCCATTTTCAGAGAGGTATAGTTATGTCCTGAATTACCGCCTGGTTTCTGATATTCTGCTTTCACCCGCTGGTAGTTAGGATGCTGGGCTACAAACTCAGCAATTTCCCTTTTCATACTTGGCCATCAGTAGCTTTCTGTGATATCATGGCACATTTTCGTCGCGCCTGGGTAAAGAGAATAGCGGGCGTAATGCGCCTCGCTCATAAGCTTCTGGCGATGCCCTAAAAAATCTGGAACACAAATGCGGCCTTTATATCGTAACACTTCATCCCTGGTTATCTGAAAATATGTCACCTTTCCTTACTGAACATTGTGTTCAAGTTGGACCTGGCTAGGGTCTCCATACCGCCATTCCTTTAATTCCAACACTAACGACAACACTGCGACATTCTGTATTATCGCTCCTTAAGGCATAAACTACTGCGGCTAACTCCAGGTCATGGGTAAAATAATTCTTTTCACATTTCTTCAACTGCCTGAAAGCATAAGCTATTACTTTACCATGCTGCATCAACCCTCTGTACCTTCTGGCGATACTAACACTGGAGCTAATGTTAACCTGACTTTTAACTCTTGGAAGTTCTGCTCACACGCCTCAGCCTACTGGAACTTTACGTCCTTCTGTGTCAATTTAGTCAGAGGTGCTTCCAAGGTGGAAAATCCTTCCACAAACCCTCTGTAATACACGGCTAACCGCAGGGATTGCATACTTCGATCGGAGTGGTAGGTCTAGGCTATGTCTTCACTGTTTTGATTTTTTTGCGTATCTATCTGTACACCAGCCTCCGACATAATGTGACCAAAAAGGCTACTAAACTCAACTAAAATTTACATTTACAAAAATTGACATATAACTGACAGTCATACTGGTTTATTATACCGGAGAATCTGACAAGTAGGCTACCGGTATAACTAGAGCTTATCTGGCCTTCTGGCCGCATGCTAAGGCTACTTGTTACTAAAGTAACCTTGAACGACTATCTGCACACCATGCGCCCATATCTGATCAGGGGGTCCTGATATTGACCATGACCTCTAATGATCTGGCTGCATAACCTTAAATAACTAAATAGTCGAGTTGAATGACCCGAATGTGGCAATAGTCTAACAATGCTCTAATTGTTCTACTTGAGTGCTTATAGTTCGTGCATAACCGCAGACTTGTGGGCATCTAATTGCTCTGTTATTTTGCTTAAGCCACTGTAAGGCTGGGCTTAATCAAACTTTCTCCCAGGTGATTGATCTCTGGATCTTCACGGGGAGTCTACTGATCCCCTAGTCTTAATAAACACTGTGCTAGCAGGGTACTATCAATTTCTTACGCCTTGTGTATATCCACTTGGATTTATACTGCTATTCTGGCGAATTCTCGGTCTTATGAGCTATTCTGTAAATACTGGCCTTCTGCTAGGGCTCTGTATCTAAATATCTTACGAAAACCAGCTGAATTACTAGTCTGTCACTGACTACTGATGTAGACCCTTCCTTGGGGTACCCACGGGTATTCTGACTGGGGCGGCCGGCTGACTTATGGGGTGTTTCACATAATAACTGCTAGGTTGACTAAGGCCGACTCTCACCTACAAGGCTGGGAAAATGATGTACGACCACTTAACATACGAAAAATTCTGGTTCCGGCATATACGATAATGCTATTGATTTTTAAAGATGCTTCCCTGCTAATATAGGCGCCAGCTAGTCATTAGACCATCTAACTGTGCTCTTATCATCTAGCCATCTGATTCAGGCCATTAACTCTAGTAAGCTTCCAGAGCCTAGATCTGGCAGCAACACATGAATCCATTAACTTATTAACTGAGAACTGAGACAGTTCCTATGACTTCATACGTAATTCACACTTAATCTGCCCTTTCTCTTTTCCTTTCCCTTTCTCCTTCTTCTCTCCTTTCTTTCTTTCTTCCCTCTTCTCTTCTTTTTTTTTTTTTTTTTTTTTTTTTGCAAGGGGATCCTGCAATGCAATTTGTACATGCTTTCTATTACTAATCAGTATCCGTGATTATACCCCTTGGGCAGCTACTCACAGCACACCTATTATCTGTATATATATATATCGCTAGTTACGTACAATATGTACTAAATTCTGCGGTAATACATAATCTCTGACATGCTCTGCTGAGTCTCATACCGTACATGATGCACCGCTTCTACGGCCTAATACTATCTCTTGCCCTGACTTATCATTTCATTGCATTGTCACCCCATTCTGAAAGTAACAAACATAAACACCTTAGTTATTGTCTGCTGTTTGAAATTCCGCCACTCTTGCGATGTGGGGTCGATGTTCGAATCTTGTAGCCTTACTAGGCATATATTGAGAGCCCATGACTGTCTGCTGGGCCTTATCTCTAGGCTACACTAGATTAGAATTGCTGTATCGGTAACTTCTTAACTTTTCCATAGCGGACATACTGTGGTATTCTGAACTGCAATCCTACTGTCAGCCCGAGGCTTAATCCTTAATACGATATTTTATCAATCCGGGGGTAATTCTAATTTCCCCACAAGATTTGACATTCCTGCTTCTTTCCCTCATCTTACTTAAGTTGAACTCTGGGGTTCAAGGTACCTGCTCTTCATTGTTAACAAGATTGTTGGTCCTGTATTAGTTCATACTTCCCCTGACTTGCAGTTAGACCTATCTGATTCACATGATCCTTCACCCTTTTGATATCACAACTGGATCATAACCACAATCTTACAGGTATGTCTTTGTCTTGCTATCTGTTAACATATGTAACGGACTTGGCCTTTTTCTGACCCGAATTTGACTATTACCCGGCATTTATCACTAACAGGTCTTTTACCTCTTCTTCGGGTAAGCTAACGGTCTTACTTTCTCTGCTGGCTTATTGTCATAAGGGTCTGCACAACTTACGTAATCCTAGGGGCTCTTTACACTTTCTAATACTTACTAGGATCAATCAGCCCATCTTTACTTACCGCTGGATTTGGCAACCCCATCTCAAGTCTTATGCCCCTTTACTATACTGGCATCAAAATCAAGAGGTAGGAATAGCCCTTTTCTTATTGCAACAAATAAAAGCATTTAACTGTACCATATCCAAAAAGATGTATTTGGGATTCCTGCATTTCCCTCTCCCTTTTTTTTTTATACTTACCTGGTGGTCTGACCTTGTCTATAATCATAATCAGATCTCATATAGCTAATAAATAAATCAACTCATATATACATTATACTTCTGACTTCCTATTCTAACGTTATTGACATATACTGGGGATGATACCAATAAAAGAGATAACATTGGGAGGTCCCTGTTACCTCCTCCTGCTGCTGTAGTTACCTTGTAACTGACTAATGCCTTCTTCTGTTGTTATATCTGATCTTCTGCCTGTAGTAGGGTAATGCTGATCTACCTTTGTATCTATTATCAAAGAATATGGTAAGTTTTTAGAGACTCAACCCTATACTGTACTGCTCTAAAGCACGACTGACTGAGAAGGAAGGGTAACCATCCTATCATGCCTCGCAACCTCCTGCCTATAGTATGTGGTGCACAACACATCCATAGACAAGACTCTACTTAGCACGGCTTGCAGACTCCCTGGGATACAACCTGCTCTGATACCAAGTTTGTCACACCCCGCCTTGGGGGGTATGACTGGCACCTGGTGCCCTACTGGGACCTGGACTGCTGGACTGCTAAGCCTGGGCACATCTGGTCCCTGGCTGGCTCTACTCATATTTCTGAAAACAAAGGGCTATATAACGGCTGTAAACACAGCCCCCGGCCCATTGGCCTATAGCCTCCTGTACCTGTACTAACAGCTGACCAGAAACATATCTATTCAGGGAAACCTATGCGGGCCGACAAGGCCACCATGCTGTCTAGTTATCTGTAACTCAGCAATAACATACTAGAAGGCTACGTGACCGGCAAGGTCACCACTACTGTCAAACTTATGGCCCCACACGGCCAACAAAAAAGAAGCAAAAGTACTAATAGCTAACAACTGCACGACCTCACACGACTGGCTCATCTGACCACAGGGAGATATATATACAGACTGCAAGCCTCTAGGAATAGCAATAGAAATGATCGGGACAGGGCCTCGACCTACCCGTACTATACAACAAAGGAAACTGAAATACACTTTTGGAATTCAGTCTCCGGATGACAGGAGCTGAATACTCGATCGCTGATAGGAATCACGTGGTATCGCTTGCCCGTCTATGAGTACCTACAGGCAAGCAATGCAGCGCCCCACCGGGCGTCAGTACCGCTGGTACTGAGTATGTAAAGCAATAACTGAAAGAAACATCTGAAAACAATAATATAACTGATGAAACTGAAGTAGAGAGAATAGATTAACTGTCTGATAATATAAATCATACCTTCTCTCAATCTTTACTGGAAGGGATAGGAGTCATACCTAAGGATTTATCGTTCTACTGTCGATCTACTCGTATTTACTATAACACAGTATAACATATCATAACATATATAGCACACACAAACCTTACCCGGCCCCCATAAGCCGGGAGGTACAACCAGCACAGAATCTATACCCCTACCCCGATCATCCCATCTCCTATAACCCTGTAAGCATCCTACCGGTCCCCTGGGTATGCACTTGGGCTCGCTGAGCCCCTGACTATAACTGTACCTGAGTCCGGAGGACTCCTGAATCAACACCTGGGCGTATCCCCTCGACGAGGGTGTATAAAAGCCGACCAAGGCAAAATATGGGGAAAACTGGCATCCCATCTTCGTCCCCTGGGGGACGGCATGCCACTCCATAGAGCGACGTATCCTCGTCCTCTGGTGGACGAGTCGATACAACTATTAACCCTGGGGCATTCATGGATGCTAGGTAGTCCAACCCCAAATAATACAACGGTCTCAACTAGTAATACTGTCTGCATATCTCACATGCTGAGGCTAATAGGGGTAAAGTATCATATATATTACATGCTGAACTAATGATAGTAATCTGTACGTATTTAATACGTGCTGAGACTGGTAAATATATATATATATATATATAAATATAGTCTCCTGCCAAACTGTACTGGGGCAAATGCCATACAAGATAGTGTTTCTGCTGAAAACTATGTTGTTTACTGAGTTTTTGTATTAACATGATTTACTATTCCTAACATGCTTTCTAAACTTCATTTTAGCCTGCTATTCTATTTCTGAACCGTCTCACGGATGGTGCATCGCTTTGCAGGATTTCAACTGAATACAATAATATCTTAACATTTCGTATTACATCACATACTGAACATGCTGGGCAGTTTCTAACACTTGTGTTAGAATCTATGTCGTACTAGTAAGTTTCACGCAAGTTACAACTCGATGCTTCTCATATCGTATCAACATTCACAATAAACGTGACACTCGACTTCTGAACATTCTACTGGTCTATAAATTACTACACTGTACCGATATTACTTAACTTGTCGAGGGAACTAGCTTTACATACCTTATCCTTGAACTATTCGTCTGTCGGACGAGGCTCGGCCGGTACTTCAACTGTTTACTCCCAACTGCATGCATAAATATGTCAATCAATACTAAATACAACTTTAGTTTAAAGAGCAACGTCGCTTTCGATATAGTTTATAGCCTAAACTTAGGCTTATCGAGAGACGGTCGAAAACTCGTTATTTTTCAGCGGTCCAGAAGGGAGAAATATTCATTTCACAGTTAGGAACACATAGACACTAATTTAGAGCAATTCCACTTATCTTAGCTCGGTAGCTCGACGGTTCGTCGGCCGTATTTCACGAAACTAAATCCGTAGGAATGCTCTCTGCTGCTAAATACCTCGGTATCTGAGGTTAATTTGAGTTTGGGCAACGTTTAGCAGCGTAATCGGACGATAATATATTACCTTCCTTCATCCCTCTCTGCCCTCTGTGTTTCCTGGAAATTTTCATAAGTTTTAAATGAAATAAACCGAAGTGGGGCTTTATATACTTGAGCCTGGACAGGGCCAACGTGTCACGGAGCCAACGCGGAGGCTCCTCCTCCGTGACACGCTGCCATCGCGGAGGGGTTCTGCCTCGGCTCCTTCCGTGATGGTTCGACAGGTTTCTCGTCCGATCTTTTCCCGGGACTTTCTCTAGCACGTATGGCCTTGAAATATGCTTAACCAACGTGCGAATAGGTCATCTAGGTGCCGGGAATCCTATGGGGTATAACACATTTGTCCCCACCAGCGTGTCCACAGATTATGTCCGACTGACCCTCTTCCCATTTTCACTGTTGGGAGAGGCAAAAAAGTGGCTGAAGGCTGAGCCACCTAACTCCATAACTTCATGGAATGACTTGGCTAAGAAGTTCCTTATCAGATTCTTTCCTTCAGGCAAGACTGCAAAGTTGAGAAGTGAAATACTCAGTTTCAAGCAGAGGCCTGATGAGAACTTGTATATGGCTTGGGAAAGAGTCAAGTCATTGTTGAGAGACTGCCCCCATAAACAGCAATCAAATGAAGTGCTGGCTCATACCTTTGTAGAAAGTCTAGGCCCACACACAAAAATATTACTAGACTCTGCATCGGGTGGGCAAGCCTTGGATAAAACATATGATGAGTTGTACACTTTGTTGAACAGAATTGCACAAGGAAATCCAGAGTGGCACAGCGAGTCATCGAGGGGGGCAGGAAACAGATCGGGCTTGATAGAAGTAGATGGTTCGAATGCCTTGGCAGCACAGTTAGCTGCGTTCGAGCATCAGATGATGACTCAGTTCTATAAATTGAGTATGAACCAACACCAGGGCCAGGTTAACGCAGTTCAGCAAGCTCCGAGTTGGTGTGAAATTTGTGGTAATACTGGGCACAATGCAGAATCTTGTGGAGCCAATCAAGAATCAGTCAATTTTGTTGGTAATGTGCATAGGAATCAGAATTTTAGGAACAACTCCAATAGAAATTGGCAGGGCCACCCGAATTTTTCTCGGGGTGGAAATCAAAAGCACAATTATATGCTACCTCAACAACAGAAGTATCAGCAGAATAGGCAGAATGAGGGGAAATTGAGTAGCAGCATTGAGGAAACACTACAGAAAATTTTGGAGACCCAGAATCAGTTAGCGAAAAATCAGGCGAGGATGGCAACAGACTTAATGAATCAGCAAGTAGCCACCCACAATCTTGAAAAACAAGTGGGTCAGATAGCAGCTTCTCAAAACATTAGATCACAAGGGGGATTACCAAGTGACACAGATCCTAACCCCCGGCAGATCAATGCCATCAGTCTGAGAAGCGGTAAGCAATTAGCTGATGCAGTGCCAAAAGAGCTGAGAAAGGGGGTGCAGCCGGAATTGGTTAGACCAGGACCATCCAACAACATGGGAGATAATCAGAGTGTTGGAAAACAAAATGCGCAACTTTCATTGCAGCCAGCACAAAGACCACCACCATAATTCCCTCAGAAATTCAGAAAGAGCAAGGAGGAGGAATGCTTCAAAAAGTTCTTTGAGAGCTTCAAAGAACTTCACATAAATTTGCCTCTTATTGATGTCTTGCAGGGAATGCTCAAGTATGCTAAATACTTGAAGGACGTGATGGCGAAAAAAGTTAGATTGGTGGATGTCCAGACTGTAGCACTGACTGAGGAGTGCAGTCACAGGGTATTGAGCAAAATGCCAAAGAAGCTCAAAGACCCAGGGAGTTTTACCCTCCCCATACAAATTGGTAAAGCTGAGGTGCTACGAGATTTGTGTGACTTAGGGGAAGCAGTTAATCTAATGCCCCTATCCTTATTCAACACCCTGGGGTTGGGAGAATCGAGGCCGACAAGGTTGATGCTGCAGCTGGCTGACAAGTCGCGAGTGACCCCTGATGGAATAATAGAGGACCTCCTTATCAAAGTAGGTAAGTTTATTATACCTGCTGATTTTATTGTTCTATATTTTCAGGTTGATGACCAGGTACCCTTAATCTTGGGACGGCCATTCTTGGCCACCAGTGGAGCGGTGATTGATCTGAGAGCAGGGACCCTGAAAATGAGGGTCGAAGATGAAGAAGAACTCTTTCGCGTTTACCAAGAAATGAACCCATCCGCATGATACACTAACCTTTGTCAGGTTAGTGTGTTGGCAGAGGATGAGTGTGGGGTGGAGGATTCCACAGGTGCACGACCAAAGGATAGGTCAAGTGTTCAGCCCGAGTCTGATAGAGGACTTCAAATTGAGAAGAAGTTGGAGAAAGAGAGGAACAGAGTGGAGGCTGTTTCCTCTAAACAGCAAAAGAAAAGGAGATGGTTCTCGAAAGAGAACCCAGGTATGAGGATGTCCTGAAAAGGATAGTCCACGTCGGGCCACGACGTAAAATAAGGCGCTGCTTGGGAAGCAACCCAAGGGTACCTCAGGTACAATTTGTAATTTTGATTTTGTGTTGATTTTGTTATGTTTATTTTGTTTGTGTTTTTGGTGGAAAGTTAAGCACAGATAGAGGGAAGTCTGAGTACCGAGAAGGTGGAAGCTAAAGAGCATGGAATAGAAGAAGTGTGGGGTCGAACACCCACCTATGAAAACTTGAAAGGAAAGCATGCTTTTAGCTTGGCATAGAGGCTCAGGGAGTATTTCTCATCCTTTAAATGTTAATTTGATGCTATGAGGACATAGCATGATTTAAGTGTGGGGTGAGGGAAATTTCAAGAAAATTTCAATTTTTTTTGTGCTTAACGATTTTTGGTGAATGTAATGCTTGTGAGAAGAATTTTGAAAATTGTTTTCTGAGTCAAGCATGACTTCATCACCCGTTGGTTTTTCTTTTTGGTTCTTTTCCGACGGGGGGTATTTGAACCGAAGAATAAATTCTTCTTTTTATTTCCTTTGTCTGTATATAATGTTTTAATCATAGTTAGGGACTGTTTCCAACGATGGATGGATGACGACCGTCTTGAGGAAAAATTAGTCGATAGGTTTTGGGTTTTTGAAACCATAACTAATTGGTGCTTGATGTTCTTGTTATGTGATATACATGATTGTAAGAGGCAAGTATGTTCAGTGTGAAGCATGCAGGTGTATAACTTTGTGTGAGACACTTAGGCTCTTGAATTTGACTCAATATGATTGAAGCTTAATTCTGAATTCTTGTGATTAGCTGAGTAAGAGTCTGATGAATGTGTCTTGAATTGAGCATGTGCCATGAGTGTAAGGTTTTTGAGTATTCCGTGCTATTGTGGATTGTCTAGAACTTGCCTAGTGTGTTTATAAAATGAAATGAAGGATGTGAAGTGTAGGAGATGATTTAGGCATTTCTTTGAATGAACCAAATTTTTATCCCTCATTTTACCTACCTTGAGAAATTAATCCTAGTTAGCCCCATTGAGCCTTGAGCCTATTTTTTGACAGCTGCAACATAAGCTTAATCCATTTTCTTTCATTAGCCTTGAATTTGATCCAAAACTCCTAAGCGCTTAAGGGAAAAATATGAAAGAGTAAAGGAGTGAAAAGAAAGGAAAAGTAGCAAGTTGTAGAAGTGGAGAAAAGGACAAAGGTGCACTTGTGTGAAAATGGTTGATTATTATTAAGGAGTTAGAAAACAAATTAATGAAAATTTTTTTATAGAGCTCCTTACTAATAAGCTAAAAGTGCCTAAAGAAAGAGGGAACATAAGAGGAAAAAGAAAGCTGAAAGGAGAGAAAGGTGAAGTAAGGGAAGGGAAGTTCGTAATGAGGGCGTAATGTATTAAAAGCGCTTGGGAAAGTTAATCACTATTATTGGCCAGAATAGTACCTGCTGTCCCTTAGCTTGCATTACAATCCATTAAGTCCTACTTGATCTTACATTCACACATCCTTAAATTAGTGGAATAAAACACTAAGGGCAAGCTTATGGGTCATTACATGATGCATGTGAATTCTTTGTGAGAGTGAGCGTAATTCTATTCATGTACCCACACATGTTGTGATTTAAAAATTGTTTTTGCATGTGAAATTGGGTAACTCTCTTTCCGTGAGGGCGCATGTTGAATGAAGGATATAATTCATGTGGGATTTCTTAATCAGTTGATTTGCATGAGTCGCTAAGATTGAGAGTCGATTCTCGAGGTTAAGAAGTCTTAACATAGTGGTATTTCATTTCGATGATCAAATCATGCATGAACTATTTTTAGCTTGTTATCTTACGTAATCATTATAGCCGTAGCTTGAATATTCTTGCTAAATGAGTTATGGGTGAGTCTCCATAGGCATGAGATGTAAAAGGTTTGTTCGAGGAAGAACAAGGCTTTAAGTGTGGGGTAGGTGATCGTGGGCAAAATATCATGCCCAAGTGATACTTTATAACTTAGTTTTGCCTTGTTTATCTATTTAATTATATGCATTCTCATGTGATTTTATGTAAATGTGAATATATACTAACCAACATGATTAGTCCTTATTTTTGAAGGTTAATAATGCATTTGAGGAACTAATTCATGATTTGGTGAAGTGGAGGAATGGAATCAAGAGCAAAACATGAAAGTCAACAAGAAAACATGCAATAACTGGCACCCTGCGCGATAGGGGCCATGGCACGCTGCCAACGCTGCAACACTTGGCCAAAAATTGCATTTTTTGGCACATTCCAGTAAGGGTACGCGTTACCTCCGTGTCACGGAGGTCAAGTAGGGCGTTCAGCTCCGTGACACGTTGTTGTTCCACCACAGGCCAAATTTTGCAATTTTTCAGCATAGTATAAATTGAACCCTTAGCTCCTAAAATCATTTTGTCACGATTTTATTCTGGAAAACTACCTAGGAGTGAAGGGAGAAGTGGGAGAACTCATCTAGGGTTTGTCAAATTCCCTTCTCATCTACCAAATTCATGTACGTATGTTAGTTTAGTAGTTGTACGAACATGAATGGCAAGAACCCTTCCTCTAGGGTTGAAGCCATGAATTATGATTGTGATTTTATGAAATTGTTTTGGAATTAAGTTATTGATTGTTGTTTTCGTCTTGCATTCTGGATTGTTGGTTATTTTTATGATTGATCACCATGAAAACATATACTTTAGCTTGGGAAATTGCTTGAGAAAGAATTACCTAGGTCAGTACATGAGAATGTAAGGAGCATGTTTGTATCTCGCAATATAATTTCGTGTTAGGATAGAAATATACCTAACACCTTGCTTGGTTGATAAAACGGGGGTTATTAAGAGACCAACTTAGGATTATCACATCACCACTCGAAGAAGTAGTTGTGAGGGTAAGTTGAGTTAAATGGTTAGACGCACGAAAGTCCCTAATCGTTTCCCCGTAAACCACAACATAATTAATTGCCCGTGAACTAGAAATTAGCATCCTCGCTCACAATGATGCAGTGAGGCTAGTTTGCCGTGTTTAGAGGCTCGAAAGACCATGAACATGCAATTCTAATTATGTGAAATAATAATTTATAGTTGCATAATTAACCCATTGCAAATCGTAGCATCGCATGATTATCTAGTTTTAACTCTATGTTGCTCCTAGAGTGCATTCAAAATATTTCGTTGACCAAATTTAGACTTAATTAAAAATCTCCCTTGAAAACTTCTATAACCAACATTTTTTGGTATTTAAGATCACACTTGTAATGGATAGTTAGAGGAATGGGTCCAGTCCCTGTGGGTTTGACATTCCGGTTCTTAAAAAGAGCCACTATATTACTTGCACGAGCCGTACACTTGCAGGCACGTCAGTGCTACCGAACTAAGGTAAGTGAAATTGCTCCAAATTAGTGTCAATATACTCCTAGCCTTAAAGTGAATATTTCTCCCTTCTGGACTTTCGAGAAATAGCGAGTTTTTGACCGTCTTTCGATAAGCCAAAGTTTAGACTATAAATATATCGAAAGTGACATTTTCTTTCAGAATATTGGTGTATTTGGTTCTAATTGACATGTATATGAATGTAGTTGGTAGAAATAGCAGAAGTACCGACAGAAATCACATCAGTTAGTCGGGTACTCAGAAACCAGGTATGTAAATCTATTCTTTCGGCAAGCCAGGAGGTACAGTCTAGGAAATAAATAGAATAAAGGCTATTAACAGATACCCAGCGTACAGGAACGATTTTAGTACAATTTCCAGCAAGCATGCTAGTATATCATTACGTATCATGTGATAATCAGAATAACGGATAGTCAGATGATTTTAGATAGTAATGTGGTGTCAGCTAGTAGCTCAGCGTGTTCTTACATAATACCTAGAATGGAAGTTGTAAAAAGAGTATAATGAACTAGTAAGATTACAGATAGTATGTATTACATTTGTTGAGACTGTATCCGGTAATAGATGGCACATCTTATGTTATTGAGCTATATCCAGTTATAGATGGCATGTCCTATGTTATTGAGTTATATCCATATGTAATCAGATCAGTAATCAGATATAGGAATAGCTCCAGATACAGATGTAGCTCCAGAAATAGATATGGCTCTATAAACTGATATAGCTCCAGTTCACGGGTAACAATAATCAGATAAACAGATAAAGGCAAGGTAGCAGTTAGCCCAGCAATCAGAAATAGTGAAAAACAGAATGTAGCATCAGTTGTTTAATACGGACTGGCCTTGAAATAAAAGAAGAGAATATGATTAGTATTTTTCATTTGAGCATGCTTGTTGTGTATGTGTTTTGCATGTTGAGACTTGTTATGGCATGTGGATACCCTTTAGCATCCCCGCCGCCCCTGGGTTATAGTGATCTTGGGCAAATTTATATGCCCAAGGGATACTCAAATGTGTCATTTTAGCCTTGTTTATCTATCAATGTTTATACATTCTCATGTGATTGACAATAAAATGTGAATTTATACTAACCAACATGATTAGCATTGTTTTGCAGGTGAGATATAATTTTGGGAAGCTAAAATGCGTGTTGGGAGAGATCGGGGTTGGACTCGGATGTTAGCAAGGGAAAAAGCATTGGAAGGCACAATTTAAAGGGGCTCCGCTATGGAGCCGTGTCACGCTGCCATCGTGAATGCCTTCTGCCTGGAGAGGGAATTTTCGCCAAATTCCAATGAAGGTGCGCGTTGGGGCCGTGGCACGTTGGCCTAGCCCCACGTTGCACGTCGTGCCACGTTGGGCCTTATTACCTGGACAATCAATTTCTAGTAAGGGTCCGCGTCAGTGGCGTGTCACGGAGGCAATGCTCCGTGATGCACTCCATGACACGTTGCTTGTTATTCCGGGAAAAATTCCCACTAGTATAAATAGAAATCTTAGGTTCATTTTTAATAATTCTGACTTGGTGGAGCAAGAACGTGGGTTACAGGCAGTTGAGGGGATGAAAATCTCAGGGTTTTTCTCTATCTCCTTCTTCTTTATTTCAATTGCTTGTATGTTAACACTCATTTAACGATGTTTAATCCACAAATGAGTAGCTAATTCCTCTTCTTGCTGAGGTTAAGAACAATTGTATTGAAATGTAGTTATTGATCAATTGGGTTTTTCATCTTTTCTTCCATGGTTGTTCTATTGATTCTTGTTCTTACTGCATTGATGTGTGGCCAACGTTAATGTACATCTAAAAAGTCCGGTTTCACTCGAGAGAGCAAGAAATTGGAAAGTTGTGAATCAATAGGATATGATCTCTTCTTAGTTTGGGAAAATTGGGAATTGATTTACCTTCAGGATGGAAATATACCTGAAAGTCGTATTAGTCAATTAAGGAATTGGTTTTGTATGGCTAGAACATGAATTTCGTTTAATCACAAAAATGTAGGTGGACGGTTCATGATTCTTAAGTTGGGTTAAATACGAGAGTTTTAATCCATTGGCAATAATTCTTGACTAGCAACCGGAGGAAAGATTAACCAACCATTGTATTGATAATTAGTTTCTATACATGTTCATTTAACCTCAGCATGCTCACATTCATAGTTCAGACTCAAATTGTATATTCGTTTATAATTAGCATAAAATTAGAAACCAAAATACCAAACTCTTTTTCACACTGTTGTCTGCATTTTTAGAGTTAAAGTATAGTGACACTTGAGTAGATTGTACCCTAGCCCAATCCCTGTGGGATCGATACTTGGCTTGCTTAAGCCACTTTACTACTTGTTCGACCACGTGCACTTGCGTATAGTAATTACCCCAGAGTAGACAGCCGAACAAGTTTTTGGTGCCGTTGCCGGGGATTGGATATTGGTGGAATTTTTCTTAAGTGTAAATTTACTATATTTTTTTTCTAAGTGTTGACAACTTGGTCTTAGCCTGTATTTCGCAAATATAATCTCTGTTGAACACTGGCAAGAGACAAGGAGCTGGTGGACTCATATTTAGAGCCTGAAAGACAATTTCATCGTCAGCAGAGAGAAGCTCTAGAGAAAAAGCTGCAGTTGCTCAGACAAACAATCATGGAGCAACAACAGAATCCACCAGTGGTCAGGGCAATGTTAGTGCCCGAGGAGATGGCAGCTAGGCCGGTTCGCGAGGTGGAAATCCCACATACTAGCAATGTCACATCTAGCATCCGCAAACCTGAGCCAGGAGGGAGATTCGAGCTCAAACAAAACATGGTGCAATTGCTGCACACCAGCGGGCAGTTCACAGGTCTCCCTCATGAGGATCCACAGCAACATCTCCAAAATTTTTTAGAGATAAGTGACACTTACATCCCCGCTGGAGTGTCATCAGATTATGTCAGGCTTACATTATTCCCATTTTCACTATTGGGAGAAGCCAAGAGGTGGTTGAAAGCTGAGCCACCTAATTCTATTACTACGTGGGATGATCTTGCAAGGAAATTCTTGATATGATTTTTTCCATCCGGTAAAACAGCAAGACTTAGAAGTCAAATTCTAAGTTTCAAACAGAGAGATGGAGAGAATCTATATCAGGCTTGGGAAAGATTCAAGTCCATGTTGCGGGATTGTCCACATCATCATCAATCCAATGAGGTGATGGTGCACACTTTTATAGAGGGTTTGGAACCCCACACAAAAATCTTGCTAGACTCAGCAGCTGGGGGACAAGCATTGGAGAAAACTTATGAGGAGCTGTATACCTTGTTAAATCGTATTTCGCAGGGAAATCCGGAGTGGAATGCTGATTCGTCAAGAGGAGGAACAAGGAAAGAAGCAGGAGTTCTAGAAGTGGATGGTTTTACAGCTATTGCTGCACAAATAGCTGCTTTACAGAATCAACTCAACACCCACTTCAACAATATGACAATGAACCAGACTCAAGCCCCAGTGAATGTAGTGCAGCAAATTTGGTGTGAAGTGTGCGGGAGTAGTGAGCACTCAGATGAGTGTTGTGGAGCAAATCCTGACTCGGTGAACTTTGTGGGAAATGTACAGTGGAACAACCACCAACAGTATGGCAACAACTACAATTCCAACTAGAGGAATCACCCGAATTTCTCTTGGGGTAGCAACAACCATCAAGGGCAAAGTTCTAGTCAGGGGGCGTAGAGGAATCAAGGAGGGCAGCAGAACTATCAAGCACAATATAGAAACAACAATGCACCTCCTCCACCACCATCACCCAGCATTGAGGAGATGTTCAAGACAATGATAGCTAACCAAGCTCAATTGCAGGCTGACTATGTGAAATTGGCAGCCGAGGTGAAGAACAACCAGTTAGCTACTAAGGCACTTGAATATCAATTTGGGCAATTTGCAGGAGCTCAAAACACCAGGCCTAGAGGAGGACTTCCTAGCGACACAGATCCCAACCCCAAGCAGGTGAATTCGGTGACCACAAGGAGTGGTTTGCAGCTTAAAGAGGTGGAACCAGAAAGACCACCTCAACAATCGGGAGTAGCAAAAGTTGAGAGGGAGCAGAGTGATGAGAGAGGGAACATGTGATATGAGAAAAACTTGCCCTAAGTAGAAATTAAGCTTAAATTCAATTGAATTATTGTTGATTGATGTTTGGAGTAATGGTGTGATTGCTTGAACTCAACAATTACATAGCTTAATCGAATTTTTTATAAAATCATAGCTAGGGCTTGACTTTGAGTTTGAAATGGAAAAAATTGAGTTGAACTAGTGAAATTCATGCTAGGTTGTACATGTTGGGTGAGATGAGTCGATTGTGCTAACTGTGATTATGCCAAAAGACCGACGGATTCTCGGGTTAAGGAAATATTGGAAATTGCAAGAAATGGGTGAATTGTATAGGATCATGTAGTTAAAAATTTTCTTTTGTTTTTCCTTGCTAAGTGCTATGGAATAAAATGCTATCGATAGGTAAGGATTGTGGTTAGCTGTACAAAGTCTGAGTAGTACATGGAATATATACCGTCGAATTCTCCCAAGGCACTAAGCAGATTTGTTATGCTTTGTTGTTTGTTTGTGTAAATAAGTACGATCTTGCCTTAATGTTGTAATTTTGGCTAAAGACTAAGTGTGGGGTAGCCGAGCTTAACCCAACCTTAGTCGAAGCTAATTTTAATTGGCTTAACATTGAACTTGTCTGTTTGTTTTGACAAGAACAATGGCAAGCAGGCAAGACAAGGGAAAAGGCGCATCAACATCTGGCGCCGGAAGAAAAAGAATCAGACTGGGCACAACGGTCCCAGCAGCACCAGCGGTTCCACGCGGCCAACGCCGTCAATACGGAACCAGGTGGGTGACAGAGGAGGGGAAGAAGTGGTACGCAAAGCACAAGGAGAGCAAGTACTTCCCCGAGGAACACATAGCAAGGGAACCATTGGCACAAGAGTTCCCCAGGATTGTCTAGAGGATCGAGGCAGCTGGGCTGAACTTCATTTTTGAAGAGCCCAAGGAATGCAACTTGCACTTGATTCGGGAATTCTACGCCAACTAGAACCCGACTCTCAGAAGTCACACCATCAAAATAAGAGGGAAAATAGTCACTTTTGAGCCCCACCACCTCAATGTTATCCTAGGGGCGCGGGACACAGACGGCCATGTGCTTCGACAGCTGAATATCACTCCACCATATGCGTACATCAGACGCACTTTGTGTGGAACCCGATCAACAGCTCGGTGGAGCAGACATAAGGAGAGGGGCTACCATCAGACTTTGCCTTACTCACAGATGAACAGGGAGGCCAAGATATGGCTGAAGATTGTTTGTTCCTGCCTAATCCCAAGGGTGCATATGACGGATGTAACCCAGGATCGTGTATGCTTAGTGTACGCCCTGATGAAAGGGCTGGAGATCAATGTGGGGGCGGTGATTATCTCCGCCATGAAGAGAGCCCGTTTGCATCAAGGGCACAGATACGGATTTGGTGGACTACTCACCACATTCCTTAGGGGCCTGGATATTGAGGAAGAGTCCCTTGACTACATCCTGCAGATGGAGCGGCGAGCCTTAGATGTCACCAAAACTAAGGCACCCGACACCACCCACGAGCCAATTCTTACACTAGCCGAGCGACATGCTCGGGATGATCAGTACGTGGATCGCATGTACGGGATGCAGATGCTCCAGCTGCGGATAGGCGGGAGGCCGGCGACAGAAGAGGAGCTATGGTAGCTCGAGCTAGGCTACCCTTTTTGCGAAAATGCCAGGGCTCTATGCCGAATGGAGCCAGCTTTTGTAGAGCCCATGGATGATGATGTCCCCACAGATGAGGAGACACGTCGTGAGGACTCCGATGTGGAGTCCGATGATGACGATGGGGGCGATTCAGACATGGGAGATGAGGCAGCAATACCTGATGAAGAAGTGGAGTATTTTGATTGATCAGGGAGTTTCACCACCCAATTTTTGTGCTATGTTAATTTTTGTGAACACTGGGGACAGTGTTCGATATAAGTGTGGGGTGGGAGTAGTTAGGTGTTGGTTGTGTTGTTGTTTATGTTTCTGTTCTGTTGTTGTGCCTGTGAAAAAAAAAATTGTGACCTTGTGATTGTGATGTTTCTATTCTATTTTGTATTGTAATTAAATGTGAAGCTGTTGTGTGTTGCTGAATGTTGCTAGCTGATTTTGTACATATTTTTGTTTTATCGAAATGATCGATATGTTTCAAATTTTAAATTTTTTCAATTCTTGGGTTTCTCGGCGTTTGTTTTCGGTTCTTTTACCGAGAATATTCCCATTGAACCGAAGTCTTAGTTAGTGACTGTTCCCTATGATGGATGGATGACGACCATCTTAAGGGAAATGTAGTCTTTAGGAGTAGATTTTTTTCATTTATTTTTCAGTTGTTTTCTTTTGTGGGTTGCATCCCAGAACCTGTAGTTATATGGTTGCAGAATTCTGGTTGTGTGTTGTACATGATATTTGAAATGCAAAGGTGATTCGTATGAAAGCATGCAACTCTGTAAATATGTTGAGATACCTAGGCCATAGAGTCGATTCAGTGTGATTGAGGCTTAATTTTGAATTCTTGAAATTAGCTGATGGAAGAATCTGTGAATATGTCTTGAATTGAGCATGTGCAATAAGTGTGGAGTGAGGTTTTGTTTATTCCATGCTATTATGAAATGTCTAGAACTTTCTTGGTGTGTGTACGAAATGAAATGAAGGACGTGTATTGTAGGAAAGGATGTAGGCATTTCTTTGTCTTCAACCGAAAGTTTCTCTTTTTCATTATTGTACCCACCTTGATTGTACACCCTAGTTAGCCCGTTGAGCCTTTAGCCTATTATTTTTTTCTTTTGTCAAAAATGTGTAAACTGGAGCTTAACCCCTTCTTTTCATTAGCCGTAAATTCGATCCAAAACTCTTAAGCGCTTAAGAAGAGAAAATAATTTTTCCAAAGTGTCAAAGAGTGAGAATGGCGAAAAGAAAAGAAAAGCAGAGTGATAAAAGAAAAGAAAAGGTTGAAGGTGCACTTGTTATAAATTAAATATAATGAAGGTGTATGAATAATCTTTGTTATTGAGTCAAGTGTGCTTAATGAGATGGGTCAAAATAAAGACAGACTTCAAGAATGGGAGGATGAAGGAAGAAACACTGCCCATGAGTTTGATGGGATGTATTGAAAAAGCGCTTAAGGATGCTAGTTGCTATTATTGGCTAGCCGAATATTTGCTAGTTCCGTAGCTTACATTACAACCCGTTAAAGTCCTACGTGATCTTACATCACACTTCCTTATATTAGTGGAGTAATACACTAAAGGCAAGCCTATGGTTCATGGCATGATGCATGTGAATTCTTTTGGGAGAGAGAGTGAAATTTTTTCTATATGCCCCTGCACGTAATCGTTTGAGTTCATGTGATTAAAAAGGGGAAAATTTTCTTTTGTTGTGAGGGCACATGCTTGATGAGAGATTAAAGTTTGTGTCGGATATCTTGATCAGCTGATTTGCATGAGTTTGCCAATATCGAGAGTCGATTCTTAAGTCTAGGAGGTCTTGATGTGTTGAAGGTCATTGCATTGATAGGACCATGCGTGTTTTCTTGATGATTTGATGTATTAAATAATCGGTATGACCATAGCCTGAATTGTCGAACCAAAGTAGCTAGGATGGGGTGTAAAGTGAATGAGGTGTAAGATTGTTGTTCGGGGACGAACAAGGATTTAAGTGTGGGTTAAGTGATCTTGGGCAAATTTATATGCCCAAGGGATACTCAAATGTGTCATTTTAGCCTTGTTTATCTATCAATGTTTATACATTCTCATGTGATTGACAATAAAATGTGAATTTATACTAACCAACATGATTAGCATTGTTTTGCAGGTGAGATATAATTTTGGGAAGCTAAAATGCGTGTTGGGAGAGATCCGGGTTGGACTCGGATGTTAGCAAGGGAAAAAGCATTGGAAGGCACAATTTAAAGGGGCTCCGCTATGGAGCCGTGTCACGCTGCCATCGCGAATGCCTTTTTCCTGGAGAGGGAATTTTCGCCAAATTCCAATGAAGGTGCGCATTGGGGCCGTGGCACGTTGGCCTAGCCCCACGTTGCACGTCGTGCCACGTTGGGCCTTATTACCTGGACAATCAATTTCTAGTAAGGGTCCGCGTCAGTGGCGTGTCACGGAGGCAATGCTCCGTGATGCACTCCATGACACGTTGCTTGTTATTCCGGGAAAAATTCCCACTAGTATAAATAGAAATCTTAGGTTCATTTTTAATAATTCTGACTTGGTGGAGCAAGAACGTGGGTTACAGGCAGTTGAGGGGATGAAAATCTCAGGGTTTTTCTCTATCTCCTTCTTCTTTATTTCAATTGCTTGTATGTTAACACTCATTTAACGATGTTTAATCCACAAATGAGTAGCTAATTCCTCTTCTTGCTGAGGTTAAGAACAATTGTATTGAAATGTAGTTATTGATCAATTGGGTTTTTCATCTTTTCTTCCATGGTTGTTCTATTGATTCTTGTTCTTACTGCATTGATGTGTGGCAACGTTAATGTACATCTAAAAAGTCCGGTTTCACTCGAGAGAGCAAGAAATTGGAAAGTTGTGAATCAATAGGATATGATCTCTTCTTAGTTTGGGAAAATTGGGAATTGATTTACCTTCAGGATAGAAATATACCTGAAAGTCGTATTAGTCAATTAAGGAATTGGTTTTGTATGGCTAGAACATGAATTTCGTTTAATCACAAAAATGTAGGTGGACGGTTCATGATTCTTAAGTTGGGTTAAATACGAGAGTTTTAATCCATTGGCAATAATTCTTGACTAGCAACCGGAGGAAAGATTAACCAACCATTGTATCGATAATTAGTTTCTATACATGTTCATTTAACCTCAGCATGCTCATATTCATAGTTCAGACTCAAATTGTATATTCGTTTATAATTAGCATAAACTTAGAAACCAAAATACCAAACTCTTTTTCACACTGTTGTCTGCATTTTAGAGTTAAAGTATAGTGACACTTGAGTAGATTTTACCCTAGCCCAATCCCTGTGGGATCGATACTTGGCTTACTTAAGCCACTTTACTACTTGTTCGACCACGTGCACTTGCGTGTAGTAATTACCCTAGAGTAGACAGCCGAACATATAGCTGTGTCGATACCAGATTCAGATACCGCCACCAGCTGGGCTTTGTCGTCCGCCTAGAGGACGATGATGGCCGACCACCATAATAATACTGTCCAGATTACCCTGCTTGTGGGGTAGTTCAGTTCGCTCTGCGCAGAGCCAGATTACCCTGTTTATAGGGGCAGACTACTCTGTGTGCGCTTGTGGCCGGGGGCAGTTTCAGATATAGATTTTTATAAAATTACCCTGTTGCGTCTTTACACCCAGGGGCAGTTTCAGTCACAGATACAGCAGCAGATTACCCCATTGAGTGCTTGCGCCCAGAGGCAGGAGTCTTCGGACTCAGACACAGTTCATTGTCAGAGGCCAAGGCCTGAGCTACGTACCCAACGGGGCCGGTAGGAGGAGCTCACAGTTATTAGATGAGTGGAGTGACTTATTTTTGGTTGGTTTAGACCTGGGTAGGGGTAAATTTGTTCTGTTGATTGGCACCTTCCGGCTTATGGGGGTCGGTCAGGTATTGTGTGTATTTATATGTATATCTATATGTGCTATTAGATACTGATAGACAGTAGGATGACACGTCGTCAGGTACGCCTAGTTTAGTTACAGAATAGGTAAACTCTCCCTAGTTATCCTCAACTAGATAGATTCAGCTACTTCCTGCTTATACTTCATTTTATTGTTGTTACCCATTTCAGTTGTATATTTCAGTTTGCTTTACATGCTCGGTACCTGTGGTACTGACGCCCGTGGGGACGCTGCATTGCTTGCCTGCAGGTACTCACAAACGAGGAGCCGATCCCTCGTGATCCTAGACAGCGCAGAGTTATCAGCTCCTATCATCCGGAGCTTGATATTCAGAGGTGCATTTCATTTTCTTTTGTTGTGTAGTACGGGTAGGTCGGGGCCCTGTCCCGACCATCTTGTCAGTATTCCTAGAGGTTTGCAGTCTATATATATTTCCCTGTGGTTAGTTGTGTGTTCGGTGGGTTGCTATATGGGTTAAAAATCGACACGCAAGTGCACGTGGTCAAACAAGTAATAAAGTGGCTAAGTAAGCCAAGTATCGAACCAAGGAGACTCTGGATAAGTAAAAATTGCTCAAGTATACTATATTCTATCTTACTTCTATATATGCTGACAACAACGTAACCAAAAGTTAAATAATTTTTTGTTTATAAATTATATACTAAAACTATTAACAAATATCTACTTTGAATTGAAACTATGGATATGAGCATGCCCAAGTTAAGAACAAGTAATGAACTTGATTATAATCATAATTTGGTTAGTCTTCTCTTCCAGTTGCTAGCCAAGAACATTAGCCTAGAGATTAAAACTCTCGTAGTTAATCTCACTTAAGAATCATAAACCATCCGTCTACATTTCTGTGATCAAATGCAATTTATGACCTAGCAATACAATTCCGGTTCCTAAATTGACTAATACGGCTTTCAAGTATATTTCTATCAGGAAAGCACATCAAAACCCAATTTTCCCAAATCAAGTTAAGAACAATACCCTATTAATTCACAACTTTCCAATTTCGTGCTCTCTCGAGTGAAATCGGACTTTTTAGATATACATTAATGTCGGCCACACACTAATGCAGTAGAAACAAGAATTAATAGAACAACATGGAAGAAGAAGATGAAAAACCATACAATTCAATAATCAAAATTCATCACCATTGTTCATAACCTCAGCAAGGAAGAGAATTAGCCACTCATTTGTGGATTAATCATCCTAAAACAAGTGTTAATCATACAAACAATTGATTGAAAGAAGAAAGAAAGAGAGAAAAACCCTTAGCTTTTTCGTCCCTCAACTGCCTGTAACCCACGTCCTTGCTCCACCAGGTCTGAATTAATTAAAAATAAGCCTAAGTGTTCTATTTATACTATTGGGAATTTTTCCCGGAATAACAAGCAACGTGTCATGGAGGCCAATGCGGAGCATTGCCTCCGTGACACGGCGTGGACGCGGACCCTCACTGGAAATCTGGGGTCCGGGAATAAAGCCTCAACGTGGCACGGCATGCAACGCGGTGGCTTGCCTCCGTGCCACGGAGCTGTCGTGAGGCTTCACTGGAAATTGACAAATTAATCACCCTCCAGGCAGTGTGCCTCCGCGATGGTAGCGTGGCACGGCTCCATCGCGGAGCCCCTTTACATTGTGCAGTCCAATGACTTTTTCGTGCTCGCATCCAAGTCCAACTCCGGTATTGTTCCAACATGCATTTTAGCTCCTCAAAATCATGTTTTACCTACAAAATAATGCTAATCATGTTGGTTAGTATAAATTCACATTTTATTGCCAATTACATGAAAATGTATACACATTGCACAATAAACAAGGCGAAAATGATACGTTTGAGTATCACTTGGGCATATAAATCTGCCCAAGATCACTTACCCCACACTTAAATCCTTGTTCGTCCTCGAACAACACATACACAACTCATGAAAATTACATCCCAACCTTCGCCACTATGGTGCGGCAATTTACGCTACGGTCATACCGATCATTCAATATTGTAAATCATCAAGAAAACATGCATGGTCTTAACAATGCAATGACCTTTAATACATCAAGACTTCCTAGACTTTAAGAATCGACCCTCGATATCGGCAAACTCATGCAAATCAGCTAATCAAGATATCCAACACGAAAATCAATCTTTCATCAAGCATGTGCCCTCACAACTCAAGAGAATCTTCCCCTTTTTGTTCATGTGACACACAAACATTCAGGTAGGGGCATGTAAAAATTAATTTCACTCTCTCTCCCAAAAGAATTCACATGCATCATGTCATGACCCATAGGCTTGCCCTTAGTGTATTACTCCACTAATATAAAGAAATGCAATGTAAGATCACGTAGTACTTTAATGGGTTGTAATGGAAGCTATGGAACTAGTACATATTGGATTAGCCAATAATAGCCACTAGCATCATTAAGAGCCTTTTCAACACATTCCCCTCAACTCATGACATTGTTTCTCTCTTTTCTTTTTTCATCATCCCATTCATGCTGGTTTACTTTCGTATGGCCCATTTCACCAAACACACTTGACACAACAACAAAGGTTTTTCATGCACCTTCATTATCATTTAATTATAGCAAGTGCACCTTCCACCTTTTTCTTTTCTTTCCTCACTCTGCTTTTCTTTTTCTTTCCACTATTCTCACTCTTTGACACTTTGGGAAAAATTTTCTGTTCTTCTTAAGCGCTTAAGAGTTTTGTATAGACTTTACGGCTAATGAAAAGAAAGAATTAAGCTCAGTTTATACAATTTTTGGACAAAAGAAAGAAATAATCGGCTAAAGGCTTAACGGGCTGACTAGGGTATACAATCACATAAAAAGGTAGTGTATGACAAGAAAAAAAATAGAAACTCTCGGTTAAAACAAAGAAATGCCTACATCCTTTCCAACACTACACCTCCTTCATTTCGTTTTATACACACACCAGGCAAGTTCTAGACACTTCACAATAGCATGGAATAACAACACCTCACTTCACACTTCATGCACATGCTCGATTCAAGATGCATTCACACACTCTTTAATTAGCCAATTACATGAATTCAAAAATTAAGCTTCAATCACACCGAATTGAATTCTACAGCCAAGGTAACTCAACATATTTACAAAATTGCATGCTTTCAAACGAATCACTTTTACATTTTGAATATCAGTTACAACACGCAACCATAATTTCACAACCATATAGTAACTACATGTTCCGTGATGCAATCCACCAAAGAAAAAACTGAAAACAAATTAAAATCACTACTCCTACCGACCACATTTCCCTTAAGACGGTCGTCATCCATCCATCATAGAGAACGGTCACTAACTATGACTTCGGTTCAATGGGACTATTCTCGGTAAAAGAACCGAAAACAAACTCCGAGAAACTCAAAAATAAAAATTGAAAAATTTTGCAACACATCGATCATTTTGATGAAAAAATATTTACAAAATATTTTCGCAAAAATTTTAAAAATATCGATCATTTCGATAGAGAAAAAAAACATAAGAAAAATATTTACAAAACTTTTTTTTTTCTACAGACTTAGCTGGCAAACCACAACATTTCACAACAAACATCATCAATTACCACAAATATATACAGATACAAACCAGTTTGCACTTCACAAACACAGGGAAACATAAACATAAATACAAAACAGAGGAAAAACATACAGCAAGCCCGCCTAGCCCCAGCACCTAATTACTCCCCACCCCACACTTAAATCGAACACTGTCCCCAGTGTTCACAAAAATTCAAATCACAAAATTTTGGGTGGTGGAACTCCCTGATCAGTCAAAATATTCGACTTCTTCATCCGGTGCTGCTGCCTCATCGCCCATGTCCGAGTCACCTCCATCGTCGTCATCAGACTCCACATCGGAGTCCTCCCGACGTGTCTCCTCGTCCATAGGGACATCATCGTCAGTGGGCTCTACAAAGGCTGGCCCCACTCGGCATAAAGCCATGGTGTTTTCGCCAAATGGGTAATCCAGCTCCAGCTGCCATAGCTCCTCCTCAGTGGCTGGTCTCCCACCTATCCGAAGCTGAAGCATTTGCATACCAAACATCCTTGCCATGTACTGGTCGTCGCGAGCATGTCGCTCGCCAAGTGTCAGCACTGGCCCGTGTGTGGTTTCGGGGGCCTTAGTTTTGGTCACGTCAAGGGCCCTCCGCTCCAACTGCGGGATGTAGTCCAAAGCCTCTTCCTCGACGTCGAGGCCCCGGAGGAAGGTGGTGACAAGTCCTCCGAACCCATACCTGTGGCCCTGGTGTAATCGGGCTCTCTTCATGGCGGATATGATGACCGCCCCAACATTAATCTCTAGCCCTTTCATTAGGGCATACACCAGGCAGACACGGTCCCAGGTCACATCCATCATGTGCACCCCCGGGATCAGGCACGAACAAATTATTTTCAGCCAAATTCTTGCCTCCCTGTTCATTTGAGAATACGACAGAGTCTGGTGGTAACCCCTCTCCTTATGTCTGCTCCATCTGGCTGTGGATCGAGCACCACACAATGTGCGTCTGATATCGGCATATGGTGGGGTGATGTTCAGCTGGCGGAGAACGTTGGCGTCTGTGTCCCGCGCTCCAATGATGGCATTTAATTACTGGGGTTCCAACGTGACAATCTGCCCTCTGATCTTTATTGTGTGGCTTCTGATTGCCGGGTTCCAATTTGCGTAGAACTCCCGGACTAGATGTAAGTTGCACTCCTTAGGCTCCTGAAATATGAAGCTGAGCCCAACTGCCTCGATCCTTTGCACTATGCGGGGGAACTCCTGTGCTAGTGGTTCCCGTGCAATATGCTCCTCAGGGAAGTATTTGTTTTCCTTGTGTTTAGCATACCACTTCTTCCCTTCATCGGTTACCCATCTCGTTCCGTATTGGCGGCGTTGGCCGCATGGAACAGCTGGTGCAGCTGGGACTGCTGTGCCTAGTCTAAGTCGTTTTCTCCCGGTGCCTGAAGTAGATGCACCTTTACCCTTATCCTGCCTACTTGCCATTGTACCTGTCAATACAAATAAACAAGCACAATGTCAAGCTAAATGCATGTTAGCTTCGGCTAAGGTCGGGTTAAGCTAAGTTTACCCCACACTTAATCCTTAGCTACGGTTACGATACTACGGCAAGGATCACTTTATTTACACAAAAAACAAACAACTATACAATTTATGCTTAGTGCGTTCGCAAAGAAAATTTCGACAGTATAACTTTAGCGTACTACTCAGACTTCATACAGCTACTCTCAATCCTACCATCGCTAACAATTCAACCATCGCACTTAGCAAAGAAAACAACAAACAAAAACAACAACACAAATTCTATATACACATGAACCTATATAATCAACCAATTCGAACAATTTTCAACTTTTTCCCAAAATCCCGAGAATTCGTCGTCTATTGCATTCAAACAATATTTACAACGACTTATCTCAATTCACAAGCACACCCCGGCATATAATTCACAAATTTACCAAGTTACCCACTTCGAATTCAACAACCAAAGCCCTAGAATTAAATTTCACAATCAAATTGGAATCATTCATGCAATCGACAAGTTCAAACGCATATTACAACATTCCGAACATTTATCAATCAAAGAATAACTCAATTTCATGCTAATTTTCTACTTAGGGTGATTTATCTCACCTCCCATGCTCAAATTCGACTAAAATCGACAAAAACTTGAGGGAGAATAGGAAAACATACCTTTAAGTTGAATAATCGAAGAAACTCGGTAATTTCTTTGCTTAATACCGTGGCACGTTGATGGGGGAGGGAAATTCGGGTGTTTGGTCGCGGAGAAGTAAGAAAATGAGGGAAAAAGGGTTTTTTTGGGGTTTAAAATGAAGAAAAGTACGCGGGTCACCCGGCAACCCGGTGTGACCCGTCACAAAATAAAGGGCAACATGTCACGGAGGGTAACGCGGAGCCCCTCCTCCGTGACACGGAGCCATCGCGATGGTCCTCTGGAATTTTTAGAAATTCCAGATTAACCTTCAATGTGTCACGAAGGGTAATGCGGAGCCCCTCCTCCGTGACACGGAGCCATCGCCCCAGCTCACTGTCTCTTCATTTTATTCATTTTTTCATACCTTGCCTTTTCCTTCATGATTCCGTGCACATTTTTCTCCGTTTGACCTGAAAATCACCTTACTAAACAAAATTGGTTAGATTAATAGATTTCCCTAATTAAAATGAAAAATACTAACTAAAACAAAAAAATTTGTACTAAATCAAGAAAAAGAAAAATAAAATAAAATCTATTTACACTTTACAAAACAAAAGAAAAAAATATTTTTCACGGGTTGCCTCCCGTGCAGCGCCTGGTTTACCGTCGCGGCTCGACGTCCTTTATGCTCAATTATCCACTAGGGCGATGGACGATTTTTCATGATCATTGTCCTCCCCCCAGTAGTGCTCACCCTTATCTGGTGGTCTTCCTATCAACTCTCGGGAATCATTCATTTGTTTAGCATTCCCATGATCAATTACATTGATCACCGAGAGTTCTTCATTTACCATCGGGAGCTTGGGTGCTTTGTACACATCGAACACCTCTACCTTGTCATGTGCTCGCATTGTAAATTGACCCGCAACCACGTCGATTAATGCTTTCCCGGTTGCCAAGAAGGGTCGTCCCAAAATAAATGGGACTTCAGCGTCTGTTTCAAAATCCAAAATAATAAAATCAACCGGAAAAATGAGGGATCCCACTTGCACAAGCACATCCTCAACAATGCCATCCGGCCTAGCTAAGGATATGTCTGCTAACTGCAAGATTACGGTTGTAGGTCTAGGACTCCCTAGACCCAACTTTCTGAATATCGAAGATGGCATCAGGTTTATGCTCGCCCCCAAGTCACACAATCCACGAGCTCGGATACTCTACCCAATAGTAAGCTGGATGGTAAAACTTTCAAGGTCTTTTAGCTTCGTGGGCAGTCTATTTTGGATCCAGGAAGTGCATTCCTCCGTCAAAGCTACCGTGGCATACTCAGTCAAACAACTTTTGTTGGCCACGATGTCTTTAATATATTTGGCATATTTTGGCACTCCCTGCAAGACATCAACAAGAAGTAAATTAACATGTACCTGTTTAAGCACCTCTATAAATTTCTCGAAACACGCCTCCTCCTTGTGTTTCTTGAGTCGTTGAGGGAACGGGGGTGGAGGTCTTTCTGATTCTGCTTCTTTGGTCTTCCCCCTATCCGAACTTTGTTCTTCCTCAACATCTGCTGCTCCTGACTTTTGAGGTGGTCTCTCCGGTTCCACCTCCTTCAGCTGCAAACCACTCCGTGTGGTCACTGCATTTACCTGCTTCGGATTAGGATCCGTGTCGCTAGGCAGTCCTCCTCTGGGCCTTGTGTTTTGGGCACTAGCAAATTGCCCAAATTGATACTCAAGAGCCTTGGTCACTAATTGATTGTTCTTCACTTCGGCTGCCAATTTAACATAGTCAGCCTGCAATTGCGCCTGATTAGCGATCATGGTCTTGAACATTTCCTCAATGGTAGGTGATGGTGGTGGAGGAGGGGCATTGTGATTTCTGAATTGAGATTGGTAGTTCTGTTGCCCTCCTTGATTCCTGTGCATACCCTGACCCGAACTTTGGCCTTGTTGGTTGTTGCTACCCCACGAAAAATTTGGATGGTTCCTCCAATTTGAGTTGTAGCCGCTACCAAACTGCTGCTGATTTCTTTGTGCATTGCCCACAAAGTTAACCGAATCTGGGTTTGCTCCACAGCACTCAGCTGAGTGCTCACTGCTGCCACACACTTCACACCACATTTGCTGGACCGCATTGACTGAAGCTGAAGGCTGGTTCAAGTTCATGTTGCTGAAGTGGTTGTTCAACTGATTCTGCAAGGCAGCTATCTGTGCAGCGATAGCTATAAATCCATCCACTTCAAGCACTCCTGCTGCTTTCCTTGCTCCACCTCGAGATGAGTCAGCATTCCATTCTGGATTGCCCTGTGAAATCCGGTTGAGCAAAGTGTACAGCTCCTCATAACTCTTTTCCAGCGCTTGCCCTCCAGCTGCTGAGTCTAGAAAAATTTTAGTATGGGGTTCCAAACCCTCAATAAATGTGTGTACCAACACCTCATTGGACTGATGATGATGAGGACAGTCCCGCAACATGGATTTAAATCTTTCCCAGGCTTGATATAAATTTTCTCCCTCTCTCTGTTTGAAACTTAGAATTTGACTTCTAAGTCTGGCTGTTTTACCAGAGGGAAAAAATCTTATCAAGAACTTCCGTGCTAGATCATCCCACGTTGATATAGAATTTGGTGGTTCAGCTTTTAACCACCTCTTGGCTTCACCAAGTAAGGAAAACGGAAATAGTGTGAGCCGAACATAATCAGGTGACACTCTAGCGGGTATATAAGTGTCACTTATCTCCAAAACGTTTTGGAGATGTTGTGGGTCTTCATGAGGGAGACCGGTAAATTGCCCGCTTGTGTGCAACAGTTGCACCATATTCTGCTTTAGTTCAAATCTCCCTCCAGGCTCTGGTTTGCGGATACTTGAATGTACATTGTTGGCATGTGGGATTGCCACCTCACGAACTGGCCTTGCTGCTGCTTTGTCGGGCACTAACACTGCCCTCACAACCGGTGGATTTTGTTGCTCCATAATAGACTGTCTGAGCAACTGTAGCTTCTTTTGTAGAGCTTCTCTGCGTTTACTATGAAATTCACGTTCAGGCTCTATATAAGATTCCACCAGCTCTTTGTCCTTTGCCAGTGTTCACAGAAATCAAGTCTGCAAAATACAGGCTAAGACCAAGTTGTCAACACTTAGGAAAATAAAACAAAAATACAGTAAATTTACACTTAACACAATTTCACCAATTGCCTAGTCTCCCCGGCAACGGCGCCAAAAACTTGTTCAGTGGGTTGCTATATGGGTTAAAAACCGACACGCAAGTGCACGTGGTCAAACAAGTAATAAAGTGGCTAAGTAAGCCAAGTATCGAACCAAGGAGACTCTGGATAAGTAAAAATTGCTCAAGTATACTATATTCTATCTTACTTCTATATATGCTGACAACAACGTAACCAAAAGTTAAATAATTTTTTGTTTATAAATTATATACTAAAACTATTAACAAATATCTACTTTGAATTGAAACTATGGATATGAGCATGCCAAGGTTAAGAACAAGTAATGAACTTGATTATAATCATAATTTGGTTAGTCTTCTCTTCCAGTTGCTAGCCAAGAACATTAGCTTAGAGATTAAAACTCTCGTATTTAATCTCACTTAAGAATCATAAACCATCCGTCTACATTTCTGTGATCAAATGCAATTTATGACCTAGCAATACAATTCCGGTTCCTAAATTGACTAATACGGCTTTCAACTATATTTCTATCAGGAAAGCACATCAAAACCCAATTTTCCCAAATCAAGTTAAGAACAATACCCTATTAATTCACAACTTTCCAATTTCGTGCTTTCTCGAGTGAAATCGGACTTTTTAGATATACATTAATGTCGGCCACACACTAATGCAGTAGAAACAAGAATTAATAGAACAACATGGAAGAAGAAGATGAAAAACCATACAATTCAATAATCAAAATTCATCACCATTGTTCATAACCTCAGCAAGGAAGAGAATTAGCCACTCATTTGTGGATTAATCATCCTAAAACAAGTGTTAATCATACAAACAATTGATTGAAAGAAGAAAGAAAGAGAGAAAAACCCTTAGCTTTTTCATCCCTCAACTGCCTGTAACCCACATCCTTGCTCCACCAAGTCTGAATTAATTAAAAATAAGCCTAAGTGTTCTATTTATACTATTGGGAATTTTTCCCGGAATAACAAGCAACGTGTCATGGAGGCCAATGCGGAGCACTGCCTCCGTGACACGGTGTGGACGCGGACCCTCACTGGAAATCTGGGGTCCGGGAATAAAGCCTCAACGTGGCACGACATGCAACGCGGTGGCTTGCCTCCGTGCCACGGAGCTGTCGCGAGGCTTCACTGGAAATTGACAAATTAATCACCCTCCAGGCAGTGTGCCTCCGCGATGGTAGCGTGGCACGGCTCCATCGCAGAGCCCCTTTACATTGTGCAGTCCAATGTCTTTTTCGTGCTCGCATCCAAGTCCAACTCCGGTATTGTTCCAACATGCATTTTAGCTCCTCAAAATCATGTTTTACCTACAAAACAATGCTAATCATGTTGGTTAGTATAAATTCACATTTTATTGCCAATTATATGAAAATGTATACACATTGCACAATAAACAAGGCGAAAATGATACGTTTGAGTATCACTTGGGCATATAAATCTGCCCAAGATCATTGTGCCGGTCGTATGGGGCCGTGCGTGTGTTTAGTTGTCTTTGTTGGCCGTGTGAGGCCTTATCCAGTCAGTAGTGGTGACCTTGTCGGTCACGTAGCTATTCCACATTTGTTATATTGAGTTAGAGATAACTAGACAGCATGGTGGCCTTGTCGGCCCGCATAGGTTTCCTTACATGTGAATGATTCTGGTTAGCTGATGATACAGTGCAGGTGGCTATAGGCCTAATCGGCCAGGGGCTATATTTACAGCCGCTATATAGCCGATTCGTTTCTTGAGATAGAGCCAGAGTCAGCCAAAGCACCTGATGTGCTCAGGCTGGACCGTTTAGCAGCCCAGAGTCTAGCAGGCACCAGGTGCCCGTCATACCCCCCAAGGTGGGGTGTGACAAACTTGGTATCAGAGCAGTTCGTGTCCTTGGGAGTCTGCAAGCCGTGCTAAGTAGAGTCTTGTCTATGGATGTGTTGTGCACCACATACTATAGGCAGGAGGCTACGAGGCATAATAGGATGGTTACCCGTCTTTCATACTTAGTCGTGCCATAGCACAATACAGTATAGGGTTGGTTCTTTTGAAACTTACCACCCTCTTTGTCTACAGATACTATGGCAGATCAGTGGCACCCTGCTACAGGCAGGAGATTAGATACAGCGGCAGGCGAGGGCACCAGCAGGATGCCTCACTTACAGCCAGACTTAACCCAGTCTGAGGGCGATACGGAGGTGTCATCTCGACCCTCCCAGCAGTCTCCGCCTCACCAGACACCATTTGAGGCAGCACCGCCTCCCACAGCTCCTGCATCCACTCCATCTGATCAGGAGCTACGTAGTGATGTGGTTATGTTAACCTAGATGCTAGCTACTCAGCGTCAGCCAGTACCACCTGCAGCAGCAGAATCTCTAGGTGGGCCAGGTAGTTCCAGGGTTAGAGAATTCTTGGCATTGGGACCCCCTCAGTTTACTGGGTCAGATCAAGCAGAGGACCCCCAGGATTTCCTAGATCAGATGCAGAGAATTTTTTGGGTTATGCATGTGACCCCTACAGAATCAGTTGAGCTGGCAGTGTTTCGGTTGCGGGACATAACTGTATTATGGTACGAAATTTGGGAGAGATCTCGGGGAAGGGATGCAGCCCCTCCTACTTGGTCCCTCTTCTCGAAGGCCTTCCTGGACCACTACTTAGCTTGGGAGGTTAGACAGGCCCGGATGGACCAGTTCTTACACTTAGAGCAGGGGGCCAGGAGCGTCCGTGAGTATTCTTTACAATTCGACTCCTTAACCCGCTATGCTCCAGCATTTGTGGACACCATGTCATCCAGAGTCCATCGCTTTATTATGGGCCTGAATTCAGATTACATAGAGACGTGCATGACGGCTACTTTGAGAGAGGACATGGATATAGCCAGGGTACAGGCCTTCGCATAGATAATTGAGGGCCTGAGACAGCGGCAGCGGGGCGACAGGCAGGTGACTTCAGAGCAGCGCCGTAGAAACAGACCCGCTGAGATTCAGGGGGAAATCCCTAGGGGGCCGAGACCACTGTTTTCAGATAGGCCACCCAGATCTTTACCTCCGGTACAGCAGCAAAGAGGCAGATTTGTTCGCCGGAGTCAGTAAGAGTCCGGTAGCAGTTTACGGACAGTAGCATCACCTCAGCAGCGGAGGGCAGAACAGAGTAGATTTGCACCTTCCCCTTGTCCTATATGCCACCGACCCCATTCTGGAGCCTGCAGGCAAGGCTTCTCAGGGTGCTATTACTGCGGACAGGAAGGGCATTTAATGAGAGATTGTCTGGCCAGAGGACAGGGTAGCCGAGATAGTCTGGATAGAGCATCAGCGGGGCCACGAGCTCCAGTAGCCTCAGCAGGGCGCAGACCCTCAGGTTCAGCAAATAGGGGTCAAGGTAGATCAGGAGCCTTTGGTTCAGGTGCAGGCCCCAGCCATACCTATGCACTACCAGGGAGGCAGGATTTAGAGGCATCTCCCGACTTGGTCATAGGTATGTTGATTATACCCTGTTTATGTATTGATTGATCCAGGGCCTACCTTGTCATATATTACACCATTTGTGGCTCGGAAGTTGGGAATCAAATCAGAATTGCTTCAGCAACCCTTTTCAGTGCTTACACCGATCGGTGACTCGATTATAGCTAAAAGAGTTTACCGAGGGTGTACAGTAGAGGTTGCCGATCGCCAGACCACAGTAGATTTAATAGAACTTGAGATGGTTGACTTCGATTCCATTATGGGTATGGACTGGTTAGTGCCATGCTATGCCAACTTAGAATGTTGGACCAAGATGGTCCGATTTCACTTTCCGGGGGAAACAGTGCGAGAGTGGAAAGGGAGCACAGCTACGCCAAAAGGTAGGTTTATTTCCTACCTTCAAGCGAGAAAATTAATAGCAAAGGGATGTTGATCTTGGGCAGATTTATATGCCCAAGTGATACTCAAACTTATCATTTTCGCCTTGTTTATTGTGCAATGTGTATACATTTTCATGTAATTGGTAATAAAATGTGAATTTATACTAACCAACATGATTAGCATTGTTTTGTAGGTAAAATATGATTTAGAGGAGCAAAAATGCATGTTGGAACAATATCGGAGTTGGACTTGGATGCGAGCATGGAAAAGACATTGGAATGCACAATGTAAAGGGGCTCCGCGATGGAGTCGTGCCACGCTACCATCGCGGAGGCACACTGCATGGAGGATGAATTAATTTGGCAATTTCCAGTGAAGCCTCGCGACAGCTCCGTGGCACGTAGGCAAGCCTCCGCGTTGCATGCCGTGCCACGTTGAGGCTATATTCCCGGACCCTGGATTTCCAGTGAGGGTCCGCGTCCACGCCGTGTCACAGAGGCAGTGCTCCGCGTTGGCCTCCGTGACACGTTGCTTGTTATTCCGGGAAAAATTCCCAATAGTATAAATAGAACACTTAGGTTTATTTTTAATTAATTCAGACTTGGTGGAGCAAGGACGTGGGTTAGAGGCAGTTGAGGGATGAAAAAGCTAAGGGATTTTCTCTCTTCCTTTCTTCTTTCAATCAATTATATGTATGATTAACACTTGTTTTAGGATGATTAATCCACAAATGAGTGGCTAATTCTCTTCCTTGCTGAGGTTATGAACAATGGTGATGAATTCTGATTATTGAATTGTATGGTTTTTCATCTTCTTCTTCTATGTTGTTCTATTAATTCTTATTTCTACTGCATTAGTGTGTGGCCGACATTAATGTACATCTAAAAAGTCCAATTTCACTCGAGAGAGCACGAAATTGGAAAGTTGTGAATTAATAGGGTATTGTTCTTAACTTGATTTGGAAAAATTGGGTTTTGATGTGCTTTCCTGATAGAAATATACTTGAAAGCCGTATTAGTCAATTTAGGAACCGGAATTGTATTGCTAGGTCATAAATTGCATTTGATCACAGAAATGTAGACGGATGGTTTATGATTCTTAAGTGAGATTAAATACGAGAGTTTTAATCTCTTGGCTAATGTTCTTGGCTAGCAACTAGAAGAGAAGATTAACCGAATGATGATGATAATTGTCACACCCCGCCTTGGGGGGTATGACTGGCACCTGGTGCCCTACTAGGACCTGACCTGCTGGACTGTTAAGCCTGGGCACATCTGGTGCCTGGCTGGCTCTGACTCACATTTCTGGAAACAAAGGGCTATATAACGGCTGTAAACACAACCCCCGGCCCATTGGCTTATAGCCTTCTGTACCTGTACTAACAGCTGACCAGAAACCTATCAATTTAGCGAAACCTATGCGGGCCGACAAGGCCACCATGCTGTCTAGTTATCTGCAACTCAATCATGAAGTACTAAAAGCTACGTGACCGGCAAGGTCACCACTACTGGCGAACTATGGCCCCACACGGCCAACATAAAGGAAAGAAGGAATACTAATAGCTATACAACTGCACGGCCTCACACGACCGGCTCATCTGACCACAGGGAGTATATATACAGACTGCAAGCCTCTAGGAATAGCAATAGAACTGGTCGGGACAGGGCCCCGACCTACCCGTACTATACAATAAAAAGAAACTGAAATACACCTCTAAAATTCAGTCTCTGGAGGACAGGAGCTGAATACTCGACCGCTGACAGGAAATCACGTAGTATCGCCTGCTCGTCTATGAGTACCTGCAGGCAAGTAATGCAGCGCCCCACCGGGCGTCAGTACCGCTGGTACTGAGTATATAAAGCAATAACCAAAACAATAAGACAACTGGTAAAACTGAAGCGGGAAGAAATAGATTAACTGCCTGATAAAGTAAGTCATACCTTTTCTCGTTTACACTGGAAAGAATAGAAGTCATACCTAGAGATATATCCCTCTACTGCTGATCTACTCATGTCTAACATAACATGGCATAACATGGAATAGCATAACATGGCACACTCAAACCTTACCCGGCCCCCATAAGCCGGGAGGTACAACCAGCACAGAATCTACACCCCTACCCCGGTCATCCCCTCTCCTATAGTGGTTGTAAGCATCCCGCCGGTCCCCTGGGTATGCACTTGGGCTCGCTGAGCCCCTGACTATAACTTTACCTGAGTCCGAAGGACTCTTGAATCAACACCCGGGCGTATCCGCTCGACGGGGGTGTATAAAAGCCGACCAAGGCAAAATATGGGGAAACTGGCATCCCATCTTCGTCCCCTTGTGGGACGGCATGCCACTCCGTAGAGTGACGTATCCTCGTCCTCTGGCGGACGAGTCGATGCAGCTATTAACCCTGGGGCGGTCATGGATGCTAGGTAGTCCAACCCCAAACAATACAACGGTCTTAACTAGTAATGTTGTCTGTGTATCTCACATTCTGAGGCTAACAGGGGTAAGGTATCGTATACATTACATGCTGAACTAACAATAATAATCTGTACGTATTCGATACGTGCTGAGGCTGGTAAATATATATATATATGAATATAGTCTCCTGCTAAACTGTACTGGGGCAAAGGCCATACAAGATAGTGTTTCTGCTGAAAACTATATTGTTTACTAAGTTTCTGTATTAACATGATTTCCTATTCCTAGGATGCTTTCTAAACTCCATTTTAGCCTGCTATTCTGTATCTGAAGTGCTTTACGGATATTGCATTGCGAGGTTTCAACTGAATACAACAATATCTTAAAATTTCGTATTACATCACATACTGAGCATGCTGTGCAGTTTCTAACACTTATACTGGAATATATATCGTACTAGTAAGTTTTACATAAGTTGTAATTAATGCTTCTAAGTATCAACATTCACAATAATGCAACACTTAACTTCTGAACATTCTACTGGCCTGTGAATTACTATACTGTGTCAATATTACTTAACTTGCCGAGGGAACGAGCTTTACATACCTTATCCTTGAATTATTCGTCCGTCGGATGAAGCTCGGCCGGTACTTCAACTAATTCCTCCCAACTGCATTCATAAATACGTCAATTAATACTAAATACAGCTTTATTGTAAAGAGGAACGTTACTTTCGATATAGTTTATGGCCTAAACTTAGGCTTATCGAAAGACGGTCGAAAACTCGCTATTTTCCAGTGGCCCAGAAGGGAGAAATATTCACTTCTCAGCTAGGAACGCATAGACACTAATTTAGAGCAATTCTACTTACCTTAGTTCGGTGGCTCGCCGATTCGTCAGCCGTATTTCATGAAACTAAACCCGTAGGAATGTTCTCTGCTGCTAAATACTTCGGTATCCAGGATTAATTTGAGTTTGGGCAGCGTTTAGCAGCGTAATCGGACGAAAATTATTTAATTTTCTTCGTTCTTCCTCCTTTTCTGACTTTTCTCTCTGTTTCCTGGAAATTTCTTAAGGATTAAATGATTTAAACCCGAAGTGGGCTTTATATACTTGAGCCTGAACCTGGGCAACATGTCACGGAGCCATCGTGGAGGCCTCACCTCCGTGACACGCTGCCATCGCGGAGGGGCTCTGCCTCGGCTCCTCCCGCGATGGTTCGACGGGTTTCTCGTCCGATCTTTTTCCCGGCCTTTCTCTAGCACATATGGCCTTCTAATATGCTTAATCAACATGCGAATAGGTCGTCTAGGTGCTGGGAATTCTACGGGGTATAACATTCTCCCCCCCTTAAGAACATTCGTCCTCAAATGTACACTGTTATCTAGAGGACTACTTATTTTACTTTCTAGAAAAATTTCGGCAGAGTTTCCCCTGTAATATGGACTATAGCAAAAACCTGAAATGCAAAAAAGTCCAACACAGGCACTGCACACAACACTCTAAGATCCACTGAATAACTAGATATCAATCTTTCTTTATCATTTACAACATACAACCATAAGGTACGGCATAAATAATAATACGGACATACCTGTCGCCTGATTAGGCCTGAAATAGGTGAGGGTATCTGGTTTTCATATCTTCTTCAGCCTCCCACGTCATTTCCTCCCGATTTCTGTTACGCCACAATACTTTGACAGATGCAACATCTTTAGTTCTCAGTCTGCGAATCTGTCTGTCTAAAATGGCTACGGGAATCTCTTCATATGCTAACTCTTCTGTGACCTGAACATCCTGAACTGGAGTTACTGTAGAAGGGTCCCCTACAAACTTTCTTAACATAGAAACATGGAATACTGGATGAACAGATGCTAATTCTGGAGGCAAGTTCAACTCGTATGCAACTCGGCCTATTCTTCGCCGAATCTGGTATGGCCCAATGAATCTTGGGCTAAGCTTGCCTTTCTTGCCAAACCTCATTACTCCTTTCATCGGGGACACTTTCAGATATACCCAGTCATTTACCGAAAATTCTAGATTTCTGCGCCGCCTATCTGCATAAGACTTCTGGCGGCTCTGAGCGGTCAGTAAATGTTCTCGGATAAGCTTTATCTTTTCCTCGGACTGCCGAACAATGTCTGGGCCAACTAGTGCTGATTCTCCTATTTCAAACCAGCCCACCGGCGATCTACATTTTCGCCCGTATAATGCCTCGAAAGGCGCCATCTGAATAGCTGAATGGTAGCTATTATTATAAGAAAATTCAATTAACGAGAGGTGTTCATCCCAGCTACCTCCAAAATCTAACACACACGCTCGTAGCATATCCTCGAGTGTCTGAATTGTACGTTCAGCCTGCCCATCTGTCTGAGGATGGAATGTTGTGCTCAAGTTAAGCTGCGTCCCCAAACCTTTCTGAAATGACTGCCAGAATCTAGCTGTAAACTGTGCTCCCATGTCTGAAATGATAGATACCGGCACTCCATGCAATCTAACTATTTCTCTGATATATAATTCGGCATAATCCTCAGCGGAGAAGGTAGCCCTCACTGGTAGGAAATGAGCTGATTTTGTCAGCCTATCAACTATTACCCAAATGGAATCATTTCTGCGTCTAGTACGGGGTAACCCTGTTACAAAATCCATGTTTATTGCTTCCCATTTCCACATAGGTACCGTTATCTCTTGCGTCAAACCGCCCGGTTTCTGGTGCTCAGCTTTTACTTGCTGACAATTAAAACATCTAGATACAAATTCAGCTATCTCAGCTTTCATACCTGGCCACCAGTAGATGTCTCTGATATCGTGGTACATTTTCGTCGCCCCTGGATGAAGGGAATAGCGAGCGTAGTGTACCTCGTGCATGATCTGCCCACGAAGTCCGAAGACATTCGGGACACAGAGGCGGCCCGTACAGCGTAGCACATCATCCCCGGCTATCTGAAAATCTGGCTCCTTACCTTTCTGAATTCTATCTCTGAGCTGGACTAAATCGGGATCCTCGTACTGTCGTACTGTCGTTCTTTTGTCGTTGTTTTTGTTTGTTGTCTTCGTTGCTAAGTGCGATGGTTGAATTGCTAGCGATGGTAGGATTGGGATTAGCTGTATGAAGTCTGAGTAGTACGCTAAAAGTTATACTGTCGAAATTTTTTTGTGAACGCACTAAGCATAAATTGTATAGTTGTTTGTGTTTAGGTTGTAAATAAAGTAATCCTTGCCGTAGTATCGTAAAAGTAGCTAAGGACTAAGTGTGGGGTAAACTTAGTTTAACCCGGCCTTAGCCGAAGTTAACATGTATTTAGCTTGACCTTGTGCTTATTTATTTATGTTGACAGGTACAATGGCGAGTAGGCAGGATAAGGGTAAAGGTGCTTCTACTTCAGGCACCGGGAGAAAACGACTGAGACTGGGCACTGCAGTCCCAGCTGCACCAGTGTTCCGCGCTGCCAACGCCGCCAATACGGAACGAGGTGGGTGACCGATGAAGGGAAGAAGTGGTACGCTAAACATAAGGAGAATAAGTACTTGCCTGAGGAGCATATTGCACGGGAAACACTAGCATAGGAGTTCCCCCATATTGTGCAGAGAATCGAGGCAGCTGGGCTCAGCTTCATATTTCAGGAGCCCAAGGAGTGCAACCTACATTTAGTCCGGGAGTTCTATGCAAATTGGAACCCGGCCATCAGAACCCACACAATAAAAATCAGAGGGCAGATTGTCACTCTAGAACCCCAGAAATTAAATGCCATCATTGGAGCGCGGGACACAGACGCCCACGTTCTCCGCCAGCTGAACATCACCCCACCATACGCCGATATCAGACGCACTTTGTGTGGGGATCGATCCACAGCCTTATGGAGCAGACATAAGGAGAGGGGTTACCACCAGACTCTGCCGTATTCTCAAATGAACAGGGAGGCCAGATATGGCTGAAAATAGTTTGTTCGTGCTTGATCCCGGGGGTGCACATGACTGATGTGACCCGGGACCGTGTGTGCCTGGTGTATGCCCTGATGAAAGGGCTAGAGATTAATGTTGGGGCGGTCATCATATCCGCCATGAAGAGAGCCCGACTACACCAGGGCCACAGGTATGGGTTCGGCGGACTCATCACCACCTTTCTCCGGGGCCTCGACGTCGAGGAAGAGGCTTTGGACTACATCCCGCAGTTGGAGCGGAGGGCCCTTGATGTGACCAAAACTAAGGCCCCCGACACCACACACAGGCCAGTGCTGACACTGGGCGAGCGACATGCTCGTGACGATCAGTACATGGCACGGATGTTTGGTATGCAAATGCTTCAGCTCCGGATTGGTGGGAGACTAGCCACGGAGGATGAGTTATGGCAGCTGGAGCTGGATTACCCATTTGACGAGAACGCCAGAGCTTTGTGCCGAGTGGGGCCGGCCTTCATTGAGCCCACTGACGATGATGTCCCCACGGATGAGGAGACACGTCGGGAGGACTCCGATGTGGAGTCCGATGATGACGATGGAGGTGACTCGGACATGGGCGATGAGGCAGCAGCACCGGATGAAGAAGTCGAATATTTCGACTGATCAGGGAGTTCCATCACCCGAAATTTTGGTGATTTTTAATTTTTGTGAACACTGGGGACAGTGTTCGATTTAAGTGTGGGGTGGGGAGTAGCTAGGTGCTGGGGCTGGGCTGATTTGTTGTTTGTTCTTCCTTTGTTTTGTATGTATGTTTATGTTTCCTTATGGTTGTGAGTGCAAACTGATTTGTATTTGTATCTGTACATATTTTTGTGGTAATTGATGTGTGTTGTGAAAGGTTGTGGTTGCCAGTGTACATATTTTGTAAATTTTGTAAATATTTTTTTTTCTATCGAAATGATCGATATTTTTAAAATTTTTGCGAAAATATTTTGTACATAGTAAAATATTTTGTAAATATTTTTCCATCGAAATGATCGATGTTTTGCAAAAAAATTTCAATTTTTATTTTTGGGTTTCTCGGAGTTTGTTTTCGGCTCTTTTACCGAGAATAGTCCCATTGAACCGATGTCATAGTTAGTGACTGTTCCCTATGATGGATGGATGACGACCGTCTTAAGGGAAATGTGGTCGGTAGGAGTAGTGATTTTAATTAGTTTTCAATTTTTTCTTTGGTGGATTGCATCACTGAACCTGTAGTTACTATATGGTTGTGAAATTTTGGTTGCGTGTTGTAACTGATATTCAAAATGTAAAAGTGATTCGTTTGAGAGCATGCAATTTTGTAAATATGTTGAGTTACCTTGGTTGTAGAATTCGATTCGGTATGATTGAGGCTTAATTCTGAATTCATGTAGTTGGCTAATTAAAGAGTCTGTGAATGCATCTTGAATCGAGCATGTGCATAAAGTGTGAAGTGAGGTATTGTTATTCCATGCTATTGTGAAGTGTCTAGAACTTGCCTGGTGTGTGTACAAAACGAAATGAAGGAGGTGTATTGTTAGAAAGGATGTAGGCATTTCTTTGTTTTAACCGTGAGTTTCTATTTTTTTTTCCTTGTCGTACTCTCATTTTTATGTGACTGTATACCCTAGTCAGCCCGTTGAGCCTTTAGCCGATTCTTTCTTTCTTTTGTCCAAAATTGTATAAACTAAGCTTTATTCCTTCTTTTCATGAGCCGTAAAGTCTATACAAAACTCTTAAGCGCTTAAGAAGAATAGAAAAATTTTCCCAAAGTGTCAAAGAGTGAGAATAGTGGAAAGAAAAAGAAAAGCAGAGTGAGGAAAGAAAAGAAAAGGTTGAAGAGGCACTTGTTATAATGAAATGATAATGAAGGTGCATGAAAAACCTTTGTGTCATGTCAAGTGTGTTTGGTGAAATGGGCCATACGAAAGTAAACCAGCATGAATGGGATGATGAAAAAAGAAAAGAGAGAAACAATGTTCATGAGTTTAGGGGAATGTGTTGAAAAGGCGCTTAAGGATGCTAGTGACTATTATTGGCTAATCCAATATATACTAGTTCCATAGCTTCCATTACAACCCATTAAAGTCCTACGTGATCTTACATTGTATTTCTTTATATTAGTGGAGTAATACACTAAGGGCAAGCCTATGGGTCATGACATGATGCATGTGAATTCTTTTGGGAGAGAGAGTGAAATTAATTTCTACTTGCCCCTACTTGAATGTTTGTGTGTTGCATGAACATAAAGGGGAAGATTCTCTTGAGTTGTGAGGGCACATGCTTGATGAAAGATTGATCTTCGTGTCGGATATATTGATTAGCTGATTTGCATGAGTTTGCCGATATCGAGGGTCGATTCTTAAAGCCCAGGAAGTCTTGATGTATTAAAGGTCATTGCATTGTTAAGACCATGCATTTTTTCTTGATGATTTGCAAAAATTGAATAATCGGTATGACAGTAGCATAAATTGTCGCACCATAGTGGCAAAGGTTGGGATGTAATTTGCATGAGTTGTGTATGTGTTGTTCGAGGACGAACAAGGATTTAAGTGTGGGGTAAGTGATCTTGGGCAGATTTATATGCCCAAGTGATACTCAAACTTATCATTTTCGCCTTGTTTATTGTGCAATGTGTATACATTTTCATGTAATTGGTAATAAAATGTGAATTTATACTAACCAACATGAATATCATTGTTTTGTAGGTAAAATATGATTTAGAGGAGCAAAAATGCATGTTGGAACAATATCTGAGTTGGACTTGGATGCGAGCACGGAAAAGACATTGGAATGCACAATGTAAAGGGGCTCCGCGATGGAGTCGTGCCACGCTACCATCGCGGAGGCACACTGTATGGAGGATGAATTAATTTGGCAATTTCCAGTGAAGCCTCGCGACAGCTCCGTGGCATGGAGGCAAGCCTCCGCGTTGCATGCCGTGCCACGTTGAGGCTATATTCCCGGACCCTGGATTTCCAGTGAGGGTCCGTGTCCACGCCGTGTCACGGAGGCAGTGCTTCGCGTTAGCCTCCGTGACACGTTGCTTGTTATTCCAGGAAAAATTCCCAATAGTATAAATAGAACACTTAGGTTTATTTTTAATTAATTCAGACTTGGTGGAGCAAGGACGTGGGTTAGAGGCAGTTGAGGGACGAAAAAGCTAAGGGATTTTCTCTCTTCCTTTCTTCTATCAATCAATTGTATGTATGATTAACACTTGTTTTAGGATGATTAATCCACAAATGAGTTGCTAATTCTCTTCCTTGCTGAGGTTATGAACAATGGTGATGAATTCTGATTATTGAATTGTATGGTTTTTCATCTTCTTCTTCTATGTTGTTCTAATAATTCTTATTTATACTGCATTAGTGTGTGGCCAACATTAATGTACATCTAAAAAGTTCAATTTCACTCGAGAGAGCACAAAATTGGAAAGTTGTGAATTAATAGGGTATTGTTCTTAACTTGATTTGGGAAAATTGGGTTTTGATGTGCTTTCCTGATAGAAATATACTTGAAAGCCGTATTAGTCAATTTAGGAACCGGAATTGTATTGCTAGGTCATAAATTGCATTTGATCACAGAAATGTAGACGGATGGTTTATGATTCTTAAGTGAGATTAAATACGAGAGTTTTAATCTATTGGCTAATGTTCTTGGCTAGCAACTAGAAGAGAAGATTAACCGAATGATGATGATAATCAAGTTCATTACTTGTTCTTAACCTTGGCATGCTCATATCCATAGTTTCAATTCAAAGTAAATATTTGTTAATAGTTTTAGTATATAATTTATAAACAAAAATTATTTAACTTTTGGTTACGTTGTTGTCAGCATAATTAGAAGTAAGCTAGAATATAGTATACTTGAGCAATTTTACTTATCCAGAGTCTCCTTGGTTCGATACTTGGCTTACTTAGCCACTTTATTACTTGTTTGACCACGTGCACTTGCGTGTCGGTTTTTAACCCCTACCACAGCACCCGAACAGATGTATTTACCACCTAGTTAGTGTCCAGGACGTTCCGATGGAACCTACGACTCTTCAGTCTATTCCAGTGGTCAGTGAATTCCCTGACGTATTTCCAGATGAGTTGCCTGGTATCCCTCCCGAAAGGGAGATAGATTTTGTAATTGACTTGTCGCCAGGGACTCAACCTATATCCATTCCCTCGTATCGCATGGCACCAGCTGAGCTTAGAGAGTTGAAAGAGCAGTTAAAAGATTTGCTCGACAAAGGCTTTATCAGGCCTAGTACTTCCCCGTGGGGTGCGCCAGTTCTGTTCGTAAGGAAGAAAGATGGCTCACTCCGTATGTTTATAGACTACCGGCAGCTGAATAAGGTAACGATTAAAAACAAATACCCGCTCCCTAGAATAGATGATTTGTTTGACCAGTTGCAGGGGGCCAGATGTTTCTCTAAGATAGATCTGAGGTCCGGATACCACCAGGTCCGAGTTCGTGAGAGGGACATTCCAAAGACTGCTTTCAGGACCAGATATGGTCACATTGAATTTCTAGTCATGTCTTTTGGGCTGACAAATGCTCCCACAGTGTTTATGGACCTGATGAACAGCATATTCAGACCGTATTTGAATCTGTTCGTGATAGTATTTATCGATGATATTCTGGTATATTCTCGTTCAGAGACAGATCACCAGAACCATTTACGAACAGTACTCCAGATACTTAGAGACCGTCAGTTGTACGCCAAGTTTTCCAAGTGTGAGTTCTGGCTGAACTCAGTTGCCTTTTTGGGGCATATTGTGTCGGATGCTGGTATATAGGTGGACACACAGAAGATAGAGGCGGTCAAGACATGGCCCAAACCTACCACTCCGACCGAGGTCCGTAGATTCCTAGGTTTAGCAGGGTATTACCGGAGATTTGTTGAAGGATTCTCCACTATAGCAGCACCTCTAACAAAGCTGACACAGAAAACAGCGAAATTTCAGTGGACGGAGGCATGTGAGCTGAGTTTTCAAGAATTGAAAGACAGATTGACCTCCGCCCCGGTACTAGCATTGCCAGAGGGAACAGATGGGTATGCGGTGTATTGCGACGCCTCAGGCATTGGACTGGGTTGTGTGTTGATGCAGCATGGAAAGGTAATTATTTATGCTTCCAGACAGCTGAGGAAGCACGAAAAGAACTATCCAACCCATGACCTGGAACTGGCCGCAGTGATCCACGCTCTGAAAATCTGGAGGCATTATCTGTTTGGCGTTCATGTAGACATTTTTACAGATCATAAAAGCCTGCAGTACATTTTCACACAGAGGGAGTTAAATCTGCGGCAGCATCGTTGGTTAGAATTGCTGAAAGATTATGAAGTAAATATTCTCTACCACCCAGGGAGAGCTAATGTAGTAGCAGATTCCCTCAGTCGTAAGTCAATGGGGAGTTTAGCGTATTTGCAACCCGAGAAGCAGGAGTTAGCCAAGGAAATTCATCAGTTAGCTGGTTTAGCCGTTCGAGTAGTAGAAATAGAAAATAACAGAGCGGTGATTCAGAACTCGGCTGTGTCATCGTTAGTTACAGAGGTAAAGGAACGGCAGTACGAGGACCCTGACTTAGTCCAGCTCAGAGATAGAGTTCAGAAAGGTAAGGAGCCAGATTTCCAAGTGACTGAGGATGAAGTGCTACGTTGTAAGGACTGCCTATGTGTCCCGAATGTTTCAGGGCTTCGCCAGCAGATCATACATGAGGTACATTACGCTTGCTATTCTCTCCATCCAGGAGCAACGAAAATGTACCACGACATCAGAGACATCTACTGGTGGCCAGGTATGAAAGCTGAAATAGCTGAATTTGTATCTAAATATCCTAACTGCCAGCAAGTGAAAGCAGAACACCAGAAACCGGGCGGTCTGACGCAGGATATAGCTGTGCCCTTGTGGAAGTGGGAAGCGATAAATATGGATTTTGTAACAGGGTTACCCCGTACCAGATGCAGAAATGATTCTATTTGGGTAATCGTTGACAGATTAACAAAATCAGCCCATTTCCTGCCAGTACGAACTACATTCTCTGCTGAGAATTGTGCTGAACTGTATATCAGAGAGATAGTCAGATTGCACAGTGTTCCAGTGTCTATTATCTCAGATAGAGGAGCACAATTTACAGTGAGATTCTGGCAGTCGTTCCAGAGAGGCCTGGGGACACAGATTAACTTAAGTATAGCCTTTCATCCTCAGACAGACGGGCAAGCAGAACGAACTATCCAGACGCTCGAAGATATGCTACGAGCGTGTGTACTAGATTATGGGGGTAGCTCGGATGAGCATCTGCCGTTGATTGAATTTTCCTATAATAACAGTTATCATTCAGCTATCCAGATGGCGCCCTTTACAGCATTATACGGGCGGAAATGTAGATCACCTGTTGGCTGGTTTGATGTGGGGGAGACAGCGGTGATTGGGCCGAATATTATTCGAGGTTAGAAGAGGCGGTGAAGCTTATCAGAGAACGCCTACTGACTGCTCAGAGCCACCAGAAGTCTTATGCAGATATGCGACGTAGAAATTTAGAATTTGCAGTGGATGACTGGGTATATTTGAAAGTGTCTCCGATAAAAGGGGTGACGAGATTTGGCAAGAAAGGCAAGCTTAGCCCGAGGTTCATTGGGTCGTATCAGATTGGGCGGAGAATAGGCCGAGTTGCATATGAGTTGAACTTGCCTCCAGAATTAGCGTCTGTTCACCCAGTATTCCATGTATCTATGTTGAGGAAGTTCATAGGAGACCCTTCCACAATTGTTCCAGTTCAGGATGTCCAGGTCACAGAAAAGTTAGCATATGAAGAGGTTCCAGTAGCCATCTTAGACAGACAGATTCGTAAATTGAGAACTAAAGATATTGCGTCTGTCAAGGTATTGTGGCATAATAGGAACCGATAGGAGATGACTTGGGAGGCGGAGGAAGATATGAAGACCAGATACCCTTATTTATTTCAAGCCTAGTCAGGCGACAGGTATGTTAGTATCATTATCTTGTGCAGTGCCTTATAGTATATATAGATGAGAAGGTCTATTTTAATCTGTCATTTAAATACTATAGTATTATGTGGAGTACCTGTATGGGACTTTTCTGCATTTCAGGTTTTTGGGATAGTCCATATTACAGGGGAAACTCTGCCGAAAATTTTCTAGAAACAAGTTGAGTAAGTTGAGAAGTCCTCTAGATAGAAGTTTACATTCGAGGACGAATGTTCTTAAGGGGGGGAGAATGTTATACCCCGTAAAATCCCCAACACATAGATAGCCTACTCGCGTGTTGGTTAAGAGTATTTGAAAGCCATACATGCTAGAAAAAGGCCCGGGAAAAGACCGGACGAGAAACCTGTCGAACCATCGCGGAAGGAGCTGGGGTAGAGCCCCTCCGCAATGGCAATGTGTCACAGAGGTGGAGCCTCCGTGTTGGCTCCGTGACATGTTGGCCCTGTCCAGGCCCAAGTATATAAGCCTCCAACTTCAGTTTTTACTCTCATTTTCATCAAATAACTTCCAGAATTCGTGAGAAAACAGAGAGGGTGCGAAAGTACTATTCAATTATCGCTCGATTACCGTGGTCCAAACTCAAATTAACTCCCGATACCGAGGTATTAAGCAGTAAGGAGCATTCCTACGGATTTAGTTTCGTGAAATTCAGCCGACGAATCGTCGTGCTACCGAACTAAGGTAAGTGGAATTGCTCCAAATTAGTGTCAATATACTCCTAGCCTTAAAGTGAATATTTCTCCCTTTTGGACTTTTGAGAAATAGCGAGTTTTTGACCGTCTTTCGATAAGCCAAAGTTTAGACTATAAATATATCAAAAGTGACATTTTCTTTCAGAATATTGGTGTATTTGGTTCTAATTGACATGTATATGAATGTAGTTGGGAGAAACAGCAGAAGTACCGACAGAAATCACATCGGTCAGTCGGGTACTCAGAAACCAGGTATGTAAATCTATTCTTTCAGCAAGCCAGGAGGTACAGTCTAGGAAATAAATAGAATAAAGGCTATTAACAGATACCCAGCGTACAGGAACGATTTTAGTACAATTTCCAGCAAGCATGCTAGTATATCATTACGTATCATGTGATAATAAGAATAACATATAGTCAGATGATTTTAGATAGTAATGTGGTGTCAGCTAGTAGCTCAGCGTGTTCTTACATAATACCTAGAATGGAAGTTGTAAAAATAGTATAATGAACTAGCAAGATTATAGATAGTATGTATTACATTTGTTGAGACTGTATCCGGTAATAGATGGCACATCTTATGTTATTGAGCTATATTCAGTTATAGATGACATGTCCTATGTTATTGAATTATATCCAGATGTAATCAGATCAGTAATCAGATATAGGAATAGCTCTAGATACAGATGTAGCTCCAGAAATAGATATGGCTCTAGAAACTGATATAGCTCCAGTTCACGGGTAACAATAATCAGATAAACAGATAAAGGCCAGGTAGCAGTTAGCCCAGCAATCAGAAACAGTGAAAAACAGAATGTAGCATCAGTTGTTTAATACGGACTAGCCTTGAAATAAAAGAAGAGAATATGATTAGTATTTTTCATTTAAGCATGCTTGCTATGTATGTGTTTTGCATGTTGAGACTTGTTATGGCATGTGGGTACCCTTTAGCATCCCCGCCACCCCTGGGTTATAGCTATGTCGATAGCAGATTCAGATACCGCCACCAGCTGGGCGATGTCGTCCGCCTAGAGGACGGTGATGGCCGACCACCATAATAATACGGTCCAGATTACCCTGCTTGCAGGGGCAGTTCAGTTCACTCTGCGCAGAGCCAGATTACCCTGTTTACAGGGGCAGACTACTCTATGTGCGCTTGTGGCCGGGGGCAGTTTCAGATACAGATTTTTATAAAATTACCCTATTACGTCTTTACACCCAGGGGCAGTTTCAATCACAGATACAGCAGCAGATTACCCCGTTGAGCGCTTGCGCCCATAGGCAGGAGTCTTCGGACTTCGACACAGTTCATTGTCAGACGCCAAGGCCTGAGCTACGTACCCAAGGGGGCTGGTAGGAGGAGCTCACAGTTATTAGATGAGTGGAGTGACTTATTTTTGGTTGGTTTAGACCCGGGTAGGGGTAAATAGATTGTTTTGTTGATTGGCACCTTCCGGCTTATGGGGGTCGGTCAGGTATTGAGTGTATTTATATGTATATCTATATGTGCTGTTAGATACTGATAGACAGTAGGACGACACATCGTTAGGTATGCCCAGTTTAGTTACAAAATAGGTAAACTCTCCCCAGTTATCCTCAGCCAGATAGATTCAGCAACTTCCTGCTTATACTTCATGTTATTGTTGTTACCCATTTCAGTTGTATATTTCAGTTTGCTTTACATGCTCGGTACCTGTGGTACTGACGCCCATGGGGGCGCTGCATTGCTTGCCTGCAGGTACTCACAAACGAGGAGCCGATCCCTCTTGATCCTAGCCAGCGCAGAGTTATCAGCTCCTGTCATCTGGAGCTTGATATTCAGAGGTGTATTTCATTTTCTTTTGTTGTGTAGTACGGGTAGGTCGGGGCCCTGTCCCGACCATCTTATCAGTATTCCTAGAGGCTTGCAGTCTGTATATATTTCCCTGTGGTTAGTTGTGCCTGTCGTGTGGGGCCGTGCGTGTGTTTAGTTGTCTATGTTGGCCGTGTGAGGCCTTATCCAGTCATTAGTGGTGACCTTGCCGGTCACGTAGCTGTTCCGCATTTGTTATATTGAGTTAGAGATAACTAGACAGCATGGTGGCCTTGTCGGCCCGCATAGGTTTCCCTACATGTGAATGATTCTGGTTAGCTAATGATACAGTGTAGGTGGCTATAGGCCTAATCGGCTAGGGGCTGTATTTACAGCCGCTATATAGCCGGTTCGTTTCTTGAGATAGAGTCAGAGTCAGCCAAAGAACCAGATGTGCTCAGGCTGGACTGTTTAGCAGCCCAAAGTCTAGCAGGCACCAGGTGCCCGTAATACCCCCCAAGGTGGGGTGTGACACTCCTCCTCAATACCTTGGCCCCTCAAGAAAGTAGTAAGCAGACCACCAAACCCGTATCTATGCCCCTGATGCAGTCGGGCTCTCTTCATGGTAGAGATTATCACCGCCCCAACATTGATTTCCAACCCCTTCATCAGTGCATACACCAAACAAACTCTATCCCGGGTGACATCGGTCATGTGCACCCCCGGTATCAAGCACGAACAAATAATTTTCAACCAAATCCTGGCCTCCCTGTTCATCTGAGAATAGGGCAATGTCTGATGGTAGCCCCTTTCCTTGTGCCTACCCCACCTGGCTGTCGATCGGGCTCCACATAAGGTGCGTCTGATGTCCGCGTAAGATGGAGTGATGTTCAGCTGACGGAGGACATGAGCGTCTGTGTCCCGCGCCCCCAAGATTGCATTCAAATGGTGGGGTTCAAAGGTGACAACCTGCCCTCTGATTTTGATGGTGTGGCTGTGCAAGGTTGGGTTCCAGGGCATAGAATTCCTGAATAAGATGGAGATTGCACTCTCTGGGTTCTTCAAAAATGAAGTTTAGCCCAGCAGTGTCAATCCTGTGTAGAATCCGCGGGAATTCCTGTGCCAGTGGCTCCTGTGCTATCTGCTACTCCAGGAAGTATTTGGTCTCCTTATGTTTGGCATACCATTCCTTCATCCGTCACCCATCTGGTTCCGTACTGTCGGCTTGCCCTCGAGGAACCGCTGGTGCTGCTGCCCCTAATCTTACTCTCTTTCTGCTGGCGCCCGATGTGGATGCGCCCTTGCCCTTGTCCTATCTTCCTGACATTGTTCCTATACATTCAAACATACAGTCCCAATGTTATTTAAGTCATAGTTAGCTACAACTAAGGTTGGGTTTAATTGGATCACCCCACACTTAGTCTTTAGCCGCAGTCAATACAATTCGACAAGACAATCATGTTTTTGCAATCCTTAATTCTCAACATGCTCAGTTCATTCATTCAAGACGATGGAATAATTACTTTGTACTAATCAGACTTCATACAATGAATTATAAAAATTCCTCCATCGATTCAATTATATCATCATGAGCACGTTGCAATTTTGGTTCAACAACCTATGTTAATTCTCCATTTACATTCTCCTGAAAATTCCTCTTCTATCCTAACATATTCAACATCAATCACAATACATTTCACTTCAAACAAACATGCACAACCCAATTTATCAACATTTTAATGCATTTTGTCTTCTTCTTATTCAATCCTCCACCCTAGTTATCAATATCGTAAGAATTTCACAAAACATGCAACCATTGAGTTAATCTACTCACAACGATACTATGAACATCATTCAATCATAACTCAATTGATTTCAAGCTTATTTCTCACTTAGGTCAAGGTTTCATCACAAAACATGTTCAAGAATGGAAAATTTGAGCAATAATAAGGAAAAATTTAAGAACATACCTTTACTTTGATGAAATTGAAGAAAACTCAAAGGAATTTGATACTAGGTCCGTGTCACGTTGGGAGGAGAAGGGAATTTTGGGTGTGGGTCGCGGAGGAAATGAGAGATTAGGGAAAAAATGAAGGAATTTGGGGTTAAAAGGGGGGTTTTCGCGCGGGTTTACCCGGTTACCCGACGCGAACTATCCTCGACGTGCCACGGAGGGTAACGCAGAGCACTGCCTCCGTTACACGGAGCCATCGCATAGGTGTTCTGGAATTTTTAAAAAATTTCGAAATACCTTCAACGTGTCACGGAGGTTAACGCGGAGGCCCTCCTCCGTGACACGGAGCCATCGCGTAGGCTTACTGGAATGTCCCAAATTTTATTTTCTTACCTTGATCTTTTCCTTTGCGCTTTTTTGTATTTTTGCTCTCCGTTCTACCTGAAAATCATTCAACCACAATAAATTCGTTAGAAATCATAGGTTGCCACTCAACTATTTTATTTTTTCTTTTTCTTTGTTTTTCTCTCTGTTTTTTTGTTTTTCTTTCTTTAAATAAACCTACTCTTCTATTACAACACATTCACGGGTTGCCTCTCGTGCAGCGCCTGGTTTACCGTCGCGGCTCGACACTATTCATTCTCAATCATCCTCTAAAGTGATAGACGTCTTCTCTCGAATAACGTCCTCACCCCAATAATGCTTACATCTTTGCCCGTTCACCAAAAATGTGGCACTTCTATCTTCTTTCCACAACTCCACTGCCCCGTGTGGGGTCATTCTCACCACTTCAAACGACCCTAACCACTTGGACCGCAACTTTCCTGGAAAAAGCTTCAACCTTGAATTAAACAGCAACACTTTCTGCCCCGGCTCAAAGATCCGATGCACCATATGCCGTCGCACCACCTTTTAGTTTTCTCCTTGTAGCATTTGGCACTTTCATAGGCGTGCCATCGAAACTCATCTAGTTAGCTGAGTTGCATCAACCTCTTTTTCCCTGCTAGCTCCGGATCCATGTTTAGCTTTCCCAAAGCCCAAAAAGCTCAATGTTCCAGCTCCACAGGTAAATGACATGCCTTTCCATAGACCAATCTGTATGGAGAAGTCCCAATGGGTGTCTTATATGCAGTTCTGTAAGCCCACAACGCATCGTCAAGTTTTCTTGCCCAATCAATTTGTTGTCCATTCACTGTCTTCTGTAGAATCTACTTTATATCTCTGTTTGACACCTCCACTTGCCCACTAGTTTGGGGATGATACGTTGTTGCTACCTTGTGCCGCACCCCATACTTAGCTAGCAAGTTCCTGAAACTCGCATTCACAAAATGAGCCCCTCCGTCATTGATAATAGCTCGAGGCATCCCAAACCTGGTGAAAATTTACTTTTTCACAAATTTCGTCACCACCTTGTCGTCGTTCCTGGGGCAAGCTACTACCTCGACCCACTTAGACACATAGTCAACCGCTACCAAGATGTAACAATTACCAAATGACGGTGAAAACGGGCCCATGAAGTCTATTCCCCATACATCAAAAATCTCAACCTCTAATATCTGCTGCAGTGGCATCTCCTGTCTTCTACCAATTGTGCCTGTTCTTTGACATCTATCACACATTTTTACGTATGCTATAGAATCTCTAAATAGTGTAGGCCAAAAGAAACCTGACTGGAGCACCTTGTGAGTTGTCCGCTCCCCTCCGTAGTGCCCTTCATACAACGATGAGTGACAACTCCTCAATACTTCTGCAATCTGGCTCTCTGGAATGCATCGTCTCATCACTTGATTCGGTCCCTGCTTAAACAAATATGGCTCATCCCATATGTAATATCTGCAATCATGTCTCAACTTCTTTCTTTGCTAAGCCATAGCCTTCGGTGGGTAGACTCCACTTAACAGCAAATTCACAATATCTGCATACCAAGGGATTTCAGCTTCCCTTATTGCCAAGAGTTGCTCATCTGGGAACTCTTTTTTGATGTTATCACCTTCCTTTACATGCAAACGACTTTCCAATCGCAATAGGTGATCTGCCACTTGATTCTCGCTCCCCTTTATGTCCCGAATCTCTAGGTCAAACTCTTGTAGCAACAATATCCATCTTATTAGTCTAGGCTTTGCATCCTTCTTGCTAAACGAATACCGAATTGCTGCATGATCAGTATACACCACTACTTTCGAACCCACCAGGTATGACCTGAATTTATCAAATGTGAACACCAATGCTAGCATCTCCTTTTCCGTGACTGTATAATTGACTTGGGTTGCGTCAAGTGTTTTGCTTGCATAATAAATGGAATGAAAAATTTTATTCCTCTGCTGCCCCAATACAGCTCCTACAGCCACGTCACTTGCATCACACATTAATTCAAACGGTTGTTCCCAATCCGGAGAGATAAGAATAGGCGCTTCTACCAGCTTCTGTTTTAGCTCCTCAAATGCTTAAACACAATCCTCATCAAACTCGAACTTCACCTCTTTTTTCTAGCAACCAGTATATCGGTCTAGAAATTTTAGAGAATTTCTTGATGAACCATCTGTAGAACCCCACATGTCCAAGAAAACTGTGAACACTCTTCACTGACACTGGTGGTGGTAGCTTTTCGATCACTTCAATCTTTGCACGATTGACTTCCAACCCTTTGCATGACACCTTATGGCCGATACCCTCCTTGACTAAAAAATGACATTTCTCCCAGTTGAGCGCAAGGTTAGAGTCTTCACATCGAGCTAGCACCCTATCAAGATTCTGGAAACATGTAGCAAATGAATTACCGAAAACAGAAAAGTCATCCATAAATACCTCGACAAAATCTTCCATCATATTGTGAAAGATCGCCGTCATGCATCTCTGGAATGTGGATGGTGCATTGCATAGACCAAATGGCGTCCGCCTGAAAGAATATGTCCCATGAGGACATGTAAAAGTGGCCTTCCCCTGATCCTCCGGTGTATGGCTATCTGATTATAGCCATAATATCCATCAAGAAAACAATAATACTCTTGACCTGCCAACCTGTCCAAAATTTGATCAATAAATGGGATAGGATAATGATCTTTCCTCGTGGCATCATTGAGCTTCCTGTAATCCATGCAAATTCGCCAGCCTGTGACTGTGCGTGTGGGAATCAACTCATTCTTTTCGTTGGTGATCATAGTCATCCCTCCTTTCTTTGGAACACACTGAACTGGGCTAACCCATTCACTGTCTGAAATGGTATATACAACACTTGTATCAAGCCACTTGATCACTTCCTTTATGACTACATCCTTAATCACCGAATTCAACCTCGCTGATGTTGCACAGTTGGCTTGGATCCTTCTTCCATAAAAATCTTATGTGTGCAGAAAGCTGGATTAATTCCTCTGATGTCTGACATCTACCAACCCATTGCTTTCTTCCGCCTCTTAAGGACCACCAATGCATCTTTCACTTGTGCCTCTGTGAGTTCTGCAGAAATGAAGACTGGCAAGGTGTCATCTTCCCCTAGAAATACATACTTCAGATGTGGAGGCAATGTCTTCAACTCCAATTTTGGTGCCTCCTCAATCGATGGCTTTGGCAATGGTTCCAAGGACCTCATCAACGGCTCAAAGTCCTGCTTCCTGAGAAACCATTTTGTCTCGTTCAGCGTCTGCACCATCTCATATGTAGCACTGTCTCCAAAATGATCGGAGCCCATCAAGGCTCTCTCCAATGGGTCCTGTGAGTCAACAATCTAAAGACTTGATTCTTGATTTAGCACATTGATTGTTGATAGCTCCTTATAATTGCCCGGTAGCTTTATGGCCTTGTACACATCAACAACCTCTACTTTGTCATGTGCTCACATGGTTAGCTGCCAGGCAGCCACATCAATCAAAGCTCACCCGGTTTCCAAGAAAGGATGTCCCAAAATAAATGGGACTTCCGCATCCGGCTCAAAATCCAAGATAATAAAATCCACCGGGAAAATGAGAGAGCCCACTTGCACTAGCACATCCTCCACAATACCATCTGGTCTGGCCAATAAACGGTCAACTAGCTGCAAGATCACAGTAGTTGGTCTAGGGTTGCCCAGCCCCAACTTCTTGAACACCGATGTCGGCATCAAGTTTATGCTTGCTCCCAAATCACATAATCCGCGAGCTCGAATACATTGCCCAATTGTAATCTGAATGGTAAAGCTCCCAGGATCCTTGAGCTTTGTCGGCAACCTGTTCTGTATTCGGGAGGTGCACTCCTCAGTAAGCGCCACCGTAGCATACTCCGTCAATCTGCTTTTGTTTGCTACGATGTCCTTGATGTACTTGGCATATTTCGGCACTCCCTGCAAAACATCAACTGAAGGTAAATTAATATGTACCTATTTCAGCACTTCCATGAATTTCTTAAAGCAAGCTTCTTCCTTGTGCTTTTTTAATCTCTGAGGAAACAGGGGCGGTGGTCTTCCTATCTCAGTTGCCTTTTCCTTCCCCCTCGCATCATCATGTTCCCCATCTTTTTCCGCTGCTCCAGATTGTTGAGGTGGCCTTTCTGGTTCCACCTCCTTAAGTTGAAGTCCACTCCTTGTTGTAACTGCATTGACCTGCTTGGGATTTGGGTCAGTATCGCTTGGTAGTCCTCCCCTGGGTCTGGTGTTTTGAGCTCCAGCTAACTGTCCAAACTAATACTCCAATGCCTTAGTAGCTAACTACTGATTTTTCATGTCAGCCGCTAATTTCACAGAATCAGCCTGCATCTGCGCTTGGCTAGCTATTATTGTCTTGAACATATCCTCAATGTTGCTGGGTGGTGGAGGAGGTGCATTGTTTCCTCTATATTGCGACTGAAAATTTTGATGCCTCCTTTGATTTCTCTGCACGCCCTGATTCGAACTCTGTCCTTGATGGTTATTACTCCCCCAAGAAAAATTCGGATGGTTCCTCCAATTCAGGTTGTAACTGTTGCCATATTGTTGATTATTGTTCCTCTGGACGTTCCCAACAAAATTTACAAAGTCTGGATTGGAACCACAACAGTCTGAGTGTCCACTACTCCCACATACTTCACACCATACCTGATGAACTGCATTGACTAGGGCTTGTGCTTGATTCAAGCTCATACTGCTGAAGTGGGTGTTGAGTTGATTTTGCAACGCAGCTATCTGCACAGCAATAGCTGTAAAACCATCCACCTCAAAGACTCCTGCAGCTCTCCTTGTTCTTCCTCGTGTTGAATCCGCATTCCATTCTGGATTTCCTTGTGAAATACGATTTAACAAAGTGTAAAGCTCCTCATAAGTCTTCTTTAATGCCTGTCCACCGGTTGCTGAATCTAATAAAACCTTCGTATGTGGTTCCAAACCCTCAATGAATGTATGCACCAACACATCATTAGATTGGTGATGATGAGGACAATACCTTAACATTGACTTGAACCTCTCCCAAGCTTGATACAAATTCTCACCCTCTCTCTGTTTGAAACTTAGAATCTGACTTCTAAGTCTGGCTGTCTTCCCAGATGGAAAGAATCATATCAAAAACTTCCTTGCAAGATCATCCCAAGTGGTGATAGAATTAGGTGGTTCAGCTTTTAACCACCTCTTTGCTTCCCCCAAAAGTGAGAACGGGAATAATGTAAGCCTCGCATAGTCAGATGATACTCCAACGGGGATGTAAGTGTCACTTATCTCCAAAACGTTTTGAAGATGTTGTTGTGGATCTTCATGAGGGAGACCTGTGAATTGCCCGCTGGTATGCAACAACTGCACCATATTCTGCTAAGCTCGAACCTCCCTCCTGGCTCTGGTCTGTGAATACTATATGTAACATTATTTGCATGTGGTATTGCCACTTTGCGAACCGGTCTTGCTGCCATCTCTTCGGGCACTAAAACTACCCTTATCAGTGGTGGATTCTATTGCTGCTCCAGAATTGCCTGTGTTAGCAACTGCAGCTTCTTCTCTAGAGCTTCCCTTCGTTGGCAATGAAATTGTCTCTCTAACTCTATAAATGAATCCACCAACTCCTTATCTCTTGCCAGCGTTCAAAAAAATTCGATACCTGCAAAAGAAAGTCTAAGACCAAGTTGTCAACACTTATATTGAACTTGTAAACTAACACTAAGAAAATAAATTTACTAATTGCCAGTCCCCGGCAACGGCGCCAAGAACTTGTTCGAGCCAAAACTACACGCAAGTGCACGTGATCGTACAAGTAGTAAAATGGCTTTATTTCAAGCCAAGTATCGATCCCACAGGGACTGAACTACGGTAGTAATTAACCTAAATGTTAGCAAATGATTTCTGTATGAATGTAGACAACCAAACAAACAATGTTTTAAGAGTCAAGATTACTAAGTAATAAGAACCTAAGTAAAGATTATAATTTGAAGTCTGAACAATAGCAATGAACAAGTTGAGGTTAAGGCAAGCATGCAGGGATGTAATTTCTTAATTCAGATCAGCTAATCTTCTCTTCGGTTGCTAGTCAGGAATTAATTGCCTATGGATTGGATCTTTCGACTCCTATCCAATTAAAGAATCATGAGACCTTATTCTATATTTCTGTGATATAAGAAACTCATGCTCTAGCCATGCATAACAGATTCCATAATTGACTAATATGACTTTCAGATATATTTGTATTCTGAACGTAAATCTTTTCTCAATTTTCACAACTAAGAAAAGATCATATCCTACCAATTCACATCTGTCCAATTTCTTTCCTTTTCAGAATCAAAATTGGATTTCTAAGATATACATTAACATTGGCTAAACATTAATGCAGTAAAAACAAGAATTGATAGAACACCATTGAAGAAAAGATGAAAACTGAAATGATTAATAATTACATTCCTTTACAATTATCCTTAACCTCAGCAAGAGGTGAATTAGCCACTCATTTGTGGATTAAAGAGAAAAGGAAGAGAATTAACCCTAGAATTTTCGTCCTCCCAACTGCCTGCTAACCACGTTGTTGCTCCAAAAAGTCAGAATGTTTAAAATAAAACCTAAGTGTGTTATTTATACTAGTGGGAATTTTTCCTGAAATAACAAGCAACATGGCACGGAGTGTATCGCAGAGCACTGCCTCCGTGCCACGGTGCTATCGTGCACCTTCACTGGAACTTGAGGTTCCAGATAAACACACTCAACGTGACACGGAGTGCATTGCGAAGCACTGCCTCCGTGCCACAGAGGTAACGCGCACCTCCACTGGAATTTGACATAATTCTTCCTCCCAGGAAGAATGCCTCCGCGATGGTAGCGTGACATGGCGCCATCACGGAGCCCCTATTTTTGCCAACTTCCCTTGTCAACTTCCACTTCTTGCTTCCGAGTCCATCCCCGCACTTCATCAACTTGTAGATTAACTTCCAAAAATTCCTTCTACCTGCAAAACAACACTAATCATGTTGGTTAGTATAAATTCACATTTGTCTAAGAATCACATGAGAATGTACACATAACAATAGATAAACAAGTAGAAATGAAGCATTTGAGTATCACTTGGGCATGAGATTCTTCCCAAGATCAGTCACCTTAGGGACAACAGGTGGAAACAACGACCCGTTGTTCCTGATAATGGGTTGCTCTGTCCGTCCCTTGTGGGAGATCTAGAATTTGTTCAAAACATCCTCTAATGAAAAAAAGTAGAAATAATGACCCATTGTACCCACCGATGAGTCGTCCTGTCATCCGTCATGAGGAGCCTAGAGAAAGGAAATTTCTAGTCTAGAAACATCACTGGTACCATTGAGTCATAATCACAACCAACGACTCGTTGTGAGGCCCGTTGTATTGGGACAGTTAAATTTTGACATAATTACCCAAGGGCAATTTTATAAAATCCTAAGCTCCTAACTCCTAAAGTACGTTGAATTGAGTTACATTTAGAGGGAAATTAAGGGGAATTGATCGACATTCTCCTCTTATTCTCTCCTAGGACACAGGAACAATACATAGAAGATAGAAAACCTTCTCATGTCTAAGCTAGGTTTCCACTCAAAGTGCTGCAAATTTCATGATTTCTTCTCTGGATATGCGGGATTCAACAAGGGTTATCCTTTCACCTTTGTGTCCCAAAATCTTTCAGAAAACATTGATATCTTAGTCTCATAGAAAAATTATGCCTTGGAATTTTTGTTCAGTTATGAATTCCCTTATTACTTCAATATTCTCAAGTCTCCTTTGATTTCTAGTATGTGAAATTCATGGTTTTACAAATTCATTTACAAATGATACTTTCATGACAAATTTCCACATGATTCAATTTTAGTTATATAAATATATATATTTGTTTCTATATGGAATTGAGTTTAGAATGAATTCATATTTCAGTCTTTGTGATTCTACCATGATTTTAATACACAGATGTTGACAGCATGATCAGTATTTTGAGGTTCTTTAGGCTCTCAAAATACTATCAGATAAACTTTGTTACTTATCTTTAAGAACATTAGTTTTAAACTTATCTATAAATTATCAGTAAACTTATTAACTAGGAGTAGTTCTTAGCATCAAGCTGGTCCAAGGTTCAGTGCACCCAAGACCCAGAACTAAGTACCACCATAGGTTACTAGCCCGAATGGGCATCAGTTTAGTTATCACATCAGCTATGCCTTTATATTAAGGTATATTAGGTCTTATCGATGGGGCGTATACATCAAACTCCACGTTTAACTCACGTGGTTATATGTCAGTCAATAGATTTTTCCATCATTCAGTACAGTTACAGATTCAGTTTTTAGTATATGCACACGACTTTTAAATCAGTTTTACTTTTGCTCTTATTACGTATTTTTCAAACTAATATTTATAGTAATATTTATGATCTTAGTAAAGGTCTTGGTACTTCAGTTCAATTATGCATTTTAGCACAGTTTTTCAGACTCAATATGTCCTATATATTTCAGTTGCATATCTCAAATACTCAGTACATTCAAAGTACGGACCACATATTTCTTGTGCTATATCATTTTATGATATAGGCTCAAGCTCTCAAACTAGCCTATGCCTCCAGACAGCTCAAGGTTTATGAGAAGAATTAGCCCACTCACGATCTTGAGATGGCAGTGATAGTATTTGTCTTAAAGATTTGGAGGCACTAACTTTATGGAGTTTATGTGGATATTTTTATGGACCACAAAGCCTATAGTATTTGTTCATCTGAAGGACCTTAGTCTTCATTAGAGGAGGTGGTTGGAGTTGTTGAAAGATTATGACATGAGTGTTTTATATCACCCAAGTAAGACAATGTAGTGGCCGATGCCCTCAGTAGATTAACGATAGATAGTGTTGCTTATATTGAGGATGAAAAGAAAGAGCTAGTTAGAGATGTTCACAGGCTATATTAATTAGGAGTTCGTTTGGTTGATTCAGTAGAATGTGGAGTTGTAGTCCAAAATAGTTTAGAGTCCTCTCTTATGATGGAGGTTAAGGCAAAGCAAGATAATGTTCTAATATTGCTGAAGTCGAAAGAAGCAGTCCTCAAGTAGGAGGTGGAAGAATTCTCCAAAGAGGGAGATGGTGTGCTCCGTTATCAAGACAGCTTGTATGTTTCAGATGTAGATGATCTGAGGCATAGGATATTAATGGAAGCTCAAAGCTCCTAGTACTCTATCCATCTAGGTGCCACCAAGATATACCATGAGCTATGGAAAGTCTATTGGCGGAATGGCATGAAGAAGGACATCGCAGAATTTGTGACTAAGTGTCTGAATTGCCAGCAAGTGAAGGTTGAACACCGTAGACTGGGAGGTATGACTCCGGATATCAGCATCCTTACATGGAAGTGGGAAGAGATCAACATGGATCTTATTAAAGGTTTACCTCATACGCGCCGACAGGATGATTTGATTTGGGTGGTTGTAGACTAGATGACTAAGTCATCACATTTGCCACCAGTTAAGACCACAGATTCAGTAGAGGATAATGCTAGACTATACATCCGGGAGTTGGTCAGGTTGCATGGGGTCCCTTTTTCCATCATTTCGGATAGAGGTACTCAGTTTACCTCACACTTTTGGAAGTTACTTCAGAAGGGACTTGGTACTCAGGTTAAGCTCAGCACAACTTTTCATCCACAGACAGATGGCCAGGTTAAGTGAACCATTCAGACTTTAGAGGATATATTGAGGGCTTGTATGATCGATTTCAAGGGCGGTTGGAACTATCACCTATCTCTCATCGAGTTTGCGTATAACAACAGCTACCACTCCAGCATTCAGATGACCCCGTTGATAACGGGCAAAAATATATGCCCGAGATACTCTTTATTACTTCAATTAGTCTTGTTTATCTAAGTTATTGTATACATTTTCATGTAATTTTATATAATGTGGAGATATGTGCTAACCAACATGATTAGCCATTGTTTTGTAGGTTTTGATGATGTTTGAGTAACTAATCCATGAGTTGGTGAAGTAGAAGCTTGGAAACGGAATTAACACGCGAACGTCGGCAAGGAAGAGGCACAAAACAGCCCACCGGCGCGTCGATAAGGTGCCACGGCAGGCAGGCCGCTCAAAACAGCCCACCTGCGCGTTGGCAACGTGCCACGGCAGGTGGACTCCGCGACCATGGGGATACAACGCGCTGCCCAGGCAGCGTGACACGTTGCCAACGCGGCAAGGTGCTGCCTGGGCCGATTTCGGGTGATTTTCCAGAAAGCCTCCGCGTTCGTAGCGTGTCACGGAGGCCGTGCTCCGCGATGCACTCCGTGACATGTTGCTTGTTAATCCGGGAAAGATTCCTACTAATATAAATAGCACACTTAGGTTTATTTTTCATAATGAAGACTTGGTGGAGCTAGGACGTGGGTTAGCAGCAGTTGAGGGACGAAAAAGCTAAGGGTTTTTCTCTCTTTCTTTCTTCTTTCAATCAATTGTACGTATGATTTACACTCATTTGAGGATGATCAATCCACAAATGAGTGGCTAATTCTCTTCCTTGCTAAGGTTTTGAACATGTGTATTGAATTTTGATTGTGAATTATATGGTTTTTCATCTTCTTCTTTCATGTTGTTCTATTAATTCTTGTTCTTACTGCATTAGTGTGTGGCCAACATTAATGTACATCTAAAAAGTCCAATTTCACTCGAGAGAGCAAGAAATTGGAAAGTTGTGAATTAATAGGGTATTGTTCTTAACTTGATTTGGGAAAATTGGGTTTTGATGTGCTTTCCTGATAGAAATATACTTGAAATCCGTATTAGTCAATTTAGGAACCGGAATTGTATTGCTAGGTCATAAATTGCATTTGATCACAGAAATGTAGACGAATGGTTTATGATTCTAAAGTGAGAGTAAATACGAGAGTTTTAATCTCTAGGCTAATGTTCTTGGCTAGCAACATGAAGAGAAGAATAACCGAATTATGATTACTATCGAATTCATTACTTGTTCTTAACCTTGGCATGCTCTTATCCATAGTTTCAATTCAAGTAAATATTTGTTAATAGTTTTAGTATATAGTTTATAAACAAAATTATTTAACTTTTGGTTACATTGTTGTCAACATAATTAGAAGTAAACTAGAATATAGTATACTTAAGCAATTTTACTTATCCAGAGTCTCCTTGGATCGATACTTGGCTTACTTAGCCACTTTATTACTTGTTTGACCACGTGCCCTTGCGTGTCGGTTTTTAACCCCTACCAAAGCACCGAGCAAGTTTTTGGCGCCGTTGCCGGGGAGGCTAGGCGATTTGTGAAATTGTGTTAAGTGTAAATTTACTGTATTTTTGTTTTATTTTCTTAAGTGTTGACAACTTGGTCTTAGTATTTGTTTTAATTCTTTGTTCATTTTAATTTTTCTCTCTTTCGGATACCCTCATTGACATGACATCTTGGAATATAAATGGTGGATACGCATATTTCGGCGAATCTTGCATGAATTGCGGAGGACCCCACTTGTGGCAAAACTGTAACACGTGCAATATATGTGGGTGTCAATATGGCCATTGGGGTGATTGTCCAAAGGCATATTCCCTTTCCCCAAACCCCTACTATGATCCTTTTGTTGTTTTTGCTGAATATAGGCATGTTGAAAATGAGGACTTGGGACGCCAAGTTCAAATAGAGGACATGATGAAACAACTCCTGGAGCAATCAGAAGCAATGAAGGAGTCGGTGGCAGAATTGATAATTCAGCAAAAGGAGAATGCAGAGGTTGTAAGCAGGATGAGCGTCAAACTCACAGAGATGTGTGCTGAGGCTGAAGCTTGTGATAATTTGCAGGTGACAGTTTTAGCCGATATTCAAGAGGAACTACAAGAGGAATACAAGGGTGAATTTTTGGATGAAGCCCCACAATTAGAATCTCTTGAGTGTCTCCGTGATCGGCTCATACCTATAGAAATTCCATTCATGGAAGAAGAAAAAGAATATCTCCCATTTGACCTTAATGGAGAAATAGATGTCGATGTTGAAAAGGTGTACACAAGTAAGGAAGTCAAGCACAAAGAAATTTCAGAGTTGAGGTGTATTGGACCACACTCTACGCATTTTTCGACATTAAATTTGGTTGACAACATAGAAATAGAGTCTTCCAAGTTTGTAGAGAAATGTCTAGAGGAGGACCAAGCACCATATATTTTGAAATTTGCTAACTCAGAAAGACAAAATGACTTCGCTTACTTAAGGACCAATAAATGCAAAAGGCAACATCTACTGCTTGGTCCTTACAATTTTTCACCACCACCCCTGGAGCATAAGAGGAAATTAGAGAAGAAATTAGGGGTGAGATTCATATCCTCAAGGTGGAGGAAAAAGTGGTGAAACTTGGTACGTCGTGCCGCGACGTAAAATTAGGCGCTGCTTGGGAGGCAACCCAAGGGTACCATGGGTACCATTTTAATTTCTTGCATTTATGTTTATTTTATTTATTTTTCATCTTGTGTTGTTTTGGTGGAAAGTTAAGCACAGATGGAGGGGAAGTCTGAGTACCCGTGGAGGAGGAAGCTAACAAGCATGGAAAAGAAAAAGTGTGGGGTCGAACACCCACTTGTCCATAGTTGAAGAAAACCATGCTGTCAGCTAGGCCTAAAGGCCTCAGGGAGTATTTCTCACCCTTTGTAACCTTTAGTTTGATGCTATGCGGACATAGCATGATTTAAGTGTGGGGTGAGGGAAATTTCTAGGAAATTTCAAAATTTCTGTGCTTAATGATTTTTGGTGAATGTAATGCTTGTACAAAAGTTGGTGAGAAATTTGAAAATTTGAAAAATTTGAAAAAATTTTGTGAATTAAGCATGACTTCATCACCCGTTGGTTTTTCTTTTCGGTTCTTTTCCGACGGGGGGTATTTGAACCGAAGAATAAATTTTTTTTTTCTTTTCTTTTTTCTTTCTTTCCTGGGTCTGTATATAAAGTTTTTAGTCATAGTTAGGGACTGTTTCCGACGATGGATGGATGACGACCATCTTGAGGAAAATTAGTCGATAGGTTTTGGGTTTTTGAAACCATAACTAATTGGTGCTGGATGTTCTTGTTATGTGCTATAAATGTTTGTAAGAGGCAAGTATGTTCAGTGTGAAGCATGCAAGTGTATAACTTTGTTTGAGACACTTAGGCTCTTGAATTTGACTCAATATGATGGAAGCTTAATTCTGAATTCTTGTGATTAGTTGAGTAAGAGTCTACTGATTGTGTCTTGATTTGAGCATGTGCCATGAGTGTAAGGTTTTTGAGTATTCCGTGCTATTGTGGATTGTCTAGAACTTGCCTGGTGTGTTTATAAAACGAAATGAAGGATGTGAATTGGAGGAAATGATATAGGCATTTCTTTGAATGAACCAACTTTTTATCCCTCATTATACCTACCTTGAAAAATTAATCCTAATTAACCCCATTGAGCCTTGAGCCTATTCTTTGACAGCTGCAACATAAGCTTAATCCTTTTTCTTTCATTAGCCTTGAAATTGAACCAAAACTCCGAAGCGCTTAAAGGAAAAATCCGAAAGGGTAAAGGAGTGAGAAGAATGGAGAAGAAGGAAAAATAGCAAGTTGTAAATAGTTGAGAAAAGGAAAAAGGTGCATTTGTGTGAAAATGGTTGGTTATTAGTAGGGAGTAAGAAAAGGAATGAATGAAACATATTGCTTAAGTACTCCTTACTAATAAGCTAAAAGTGTCGAAAGAAATGGGGGAACAAAAGAGGAAAAAGAAAACTAAAAGGAGAAAAAAGGTGAAGCGAGGGAAGGGAAGTTTGTAATGAAGGCCTGATGTATTAAAAGCGCTTAGGAAAGATAGTCACTATTACTGATCATAATAGTACCTACCCGCACCTGAGTTACATTACAACCTAAAAAGTCCTACTTGATCTTACATTCATACATCCTTATATTAGTGGAATAAAACACTAAGGGCAAACTTATGGGTCATTACATAATGCATGTGAATTCTTTGTGAGAGTGAGCGTAATTCTATTCATGTACCCACACATGTTGTGATGTAAAAAAATTGTTTTTGCGTGTGATTGGGTAACTCTCTTTCCGTGAGGGGCACATGTTGAAAGAATGATATATTTCATGTGGTATTTCTTAATCAGATGATTTGCATGAGTTTGCTAAAATTGAGAGTCGATTCTTGAGGTTAAGAAGTCTTAACATGGTTGTACTTCATTTCAATGATCAAATCAGGCATGCTCTATTTTTAGCTTGTATCTTACGTAATCATTATAGCCGTAACCTGAATTATCTTGCTAAATTAGTTATGTAGGAGTCTCCATTTGCATGATATGTAAAAGGTTGTTCGAGGACGAACAAGGCTTTAAGTGTGGGGTTGTGATAACGGGCAAAAATATATGCCCGAGATACTCTTTATTACTTCAATTAGTCTAGTTTATCTAAGTTATTGTATACATTTTCATGTAATTTTATATAATGTGGAGATATGTGCTAACCAACATGATTAGCCTTTGTTTTGTAGGTTTTGATGATGTTTGAGTAACTAATCCATGAGTTGGTGAAGTAGAAGCTTGGAAACGGAATTAACATGCAAACGTCGGCAAGGAAGAGGCACAAAACAGCCCACCGGCGCGTCGACAAGGTGCCACGGCAGGCAGGCCACTCAAAACAGCCCACCTGCGCGTTGGCAACGTGCCACGGCAGGTGGACTCTGCGACCATGGGGCTGTAACGCGCTGCCCAGGCAGCGTGACACGTTGCCAACGCGGCAAGGTGCTGCCTGGGCCGATTTCGGGTGATTTTCCAGAAAGCCTCCGCGTTCGTAGCGTGTCACGGAGGCCGTGCTCCGCGATGCACTCCGTGACATGTTGCTTGTTAATCCGGGAAAGATTCCTACTAATATAAATAGCACACTTAGGTTTATTTTTCATAATGAAGACTTGGTGGAGCTAGGACGTGGGTTAGCAGCAGTTGAGGGACGAAAAAGCTAAGGGTTTTTCTCTCTTTCTTTCTTCTTTCAATCAATTGTACGTATGATTTACACTCATTTGAGGATGATCAATCCACAAATGAGTGGCTAATTCTCTTCCTTGCTAAGGTTTTGAACATGTGTATTGAATTTTGATTGTGAATCATATGGTTTTTCATCTTCTTCTTTCATGTTGTTCTATTAATTCTTGTTCTTACTGCATTAGTGTGTGGCCAACATTAATGTACATCTAAAAAGTCCAATTTCACTCGAGAGAGCAAGAAATTGGAAAGTTGTGAATTAATAGGGTATTGTTCTTAACTTGATTTGGGAAAATTGGGTTTTGATGTGCTTTCCTGATAGAAATATACTTGAAAGCCGTATTAGTCAATTTAGGAACCGGAATTGTATTGCTAGGTCATAAATTGCATTTGATCACAGAAATGTAGACGAATGGTTTATGATTCTAAAGTGAGAGTAAATACGAGAGTTTTAATCTCTAGGCTAATGTTCTTGGCTAGCAACATGAAGAGAAGAATAACCGAATTATGATTACTATCGAATTCATTACTTGTTCTTAACCTTGGCATGTTCTTATCCATAGTTTCAATTCAAGTAAATATTTGTTAATAGTTTTAGTATATAGTTTATAAACAAAATTATTTAACTTTTGGTTACATTGTTGTCAACATAATTAGAAGTAAACTAGAATATAGTATACTTAAGCAATTTTACTTATCCAGAGTCTCCTTGGATCGATACTTGGCTTACTTAGCCACTTTATTACTTGTTTGACCACGTGCACTTGCGTGTCGGTTTTTAACCCCTACCAAAGCACCGAGCACCCGTTTAAGGCACTTTATGGTAGGAGGTGTAGGTCTCCTATAGGGTGGTTTGAGGTTCATGAAGCTACCTTAATAGGGCCTAATTTACTTCATGAGTCCATGGAGAAAGTTTAGCTCATCAGAGAAAGGCTGAAAATAGCTCAAAGTCATCAGAAATCGTATGCAGATGTGAGGAGAAGAGAACTTGAGTTTGATGTTGATGATTGGGTATATTTAAAAATTTCTCCTAAGAAAAGGGTGATGAGGTTTAGGAAGAGAGGAAAACTCATCCTCCACTATATTGGTCCTTAGAAGATTTTGAGGCGCATTGGCAATGTGGCTTATGAGTTGGACTTGCCTACGGAGTTAGCTTGCATCCATTCTTTCATGTGTCGCTATTGAAGAAGTGCATCAGTGATCCAACCTCAATTGTACCTTTAGAGAGTGTTGGCATAAAGGATAGTATCTCCTATGAAGAGGTCCCAGTTGAGATTCTTTACCAACAGGTACGTAAGTTGAGGAATAAGGAGGTCGCTTCAATGAAAGTTCTTTCGAGGAATCATCTTGTAGAGAGAGCTATGGGGGAAGCCAAAGTAGATATGATGGCTAAGTATCCTCACCTTTTCCCATCCAACTCAGCTTTAACATTAGGTACTAGTTTCTTCCATAGTTATCTACTCGATTTCATGGCAATCTCATTCTCTTTAGTTCTATTCATGTCTTAGTATGCATTGTTGTTGCATGAATCTAGTTCAATATGTGTATTTCAGTTCGAAGTTAGTTACTCCCTTAGTATTCATCTTACAGCTTTTAGTTTTGGGATTGCAACTCTTTCCCTATCCTTCCAGCTTAACTAGTCACCATTCGAGGAAGAATGTTCCCAAGGGGGAGATAATGTAACACCCAGCTGAACTAGTCTCCATTCGAGGATGAATGTTCCCAAGGGGGAGATAATGTAACACCCCAAATGTCCCCAAGACTATATCCCAAATATGGAATATGAACCAGCCGCGAAAGCTAAACATTCCCCTTAAGATGACTCCTAATACGACTCATGGGAGCATGGTACAAGTCATACAAAGAACCGTGGTATAAGTCCAGAGAATTTAGCAGATTTTGGTCTAGAAACCATGACAGGAATCCATGATCTATACAAAGATTGTGTGGGTCATAGGAACGGATTCAGAGAGGTGCTCAGATATTTTTGGGCAACCATGAGTGTTACACCCCGTAAATGTTAACGATTAGTAAGCGTACACGTGGGTTGGTGACGAGTAAGAAGAGCTTGACGCGTGTGGAAAAAGCCTCGGAAGCAGGGTCGAACGGGACCAGTGCGTACAGAGCCAGCGCGACGCGCTAGCCATCAGTGCATTGGCCAATGCGGGGCGCTAGGCCTGCTGGCGCTTTGAGAGGCGCGGGGCTCCAGGCCTGCTGCCTCAATGAGAGGCGCGGGGCGCCAGGCCTGCTGCCTCAATGGGAGGCGCGGCGAGCTAGGGTGGCAGCCTCAATGGGAGGCGCGAGGCACACCTCTGCCACCGACCTCACATATATATATATATATATATATATATATATATATATATATATATAGCCCCTCTTCAATTGTAATTCATTTTCCATATTTGCTTGCGGCCAAAGAAAGTAATAAATGAGGTTTTCAACGGTCTTTCACCCGATTACGCTACCAAATGCCGTCCAAATTTAAATTAACTTTGGGTATTGAAGTTTAAGCCCACAGGGAGCATTACTATGGAGTTGTTTTAGTGAAATTCGCCCAGCGAATCGTAACCCTGTGGAGCCAAAGTTGTCTGAATTACTTCAAACTGATTTCTATACAATCACAGGCCTCAAGTAAGCATTTCTCCCTTCTGAACTCTTGGGAAATAATATGTTTTCAGCATGTTTCGTTATGTTGAAGTATAGTCAATATTTTGTTATTGAAAGTTATTGTTTAACGCCGAATTCGATATTGAAATTCATCTCTTTCTCCCTGTATAATGGTTACAGCTGAAGAGAGATGGGGAATACAAGTTGAAACTCGTCAGTTATTTAGGAAACAACAATCAAGGTATGTAAGGCTTAACCCTCGGCAAGTATACTCGTCGTACAGTGTTACGACTTATGTTCCAAAATAGAAATGACGATTTCATATGTTGTAGATAGCTATTACCATTAGATTGTGATTAGCCATGTTGTAATTAGCTTTTGTCGGTATGTGATCAGCTGCTATCCGTAGATTACGGTTACATAAGTTCTGGTTAGCTACTAGAAAATGCATATGGATTTTATTAGAATTCTATGTTTGTTACTAGGCCTAGATCTTAGGAGCTCGCGAGAGTTATCGAGCCTGAGCTAGTAAGTTGAGCAGCCTGGGCACAGCTAGGCGGTTTAACTACCAATTTGGCATCTGTATTGTCAGGAAAGCACGCCTAGAGGCCATTGGCATATCCCTACACCCCAGGGCCAAATATTTATATTGGAAGGCCATGTTTTAGAGTCAGCAACCTAAGGTTGTCTAGTGAACTGAGTGACAGCTTGTCACCCTATTATTACTAGAGATTGTCAGTCTTAGTGGGCTTAGCAGTTATCATATAAGTCACCCAGGAAGCCATCCCAGTCGTCCAGGTCAAATAGACCCGCGGGTATCCTAAGGAAGGGGATCTTATCGGTAGTTAAAGGTCGGGCCAGCACCCCAGCCGGTTCCTATCACCCACAGGTTGCTAGGAATGGTTAGGTCGATATAAAGTTGTCTATAAGGTTAAGAATCGCCTAGAAAAGTAATATAAGATCCGATTAGACCAAGATGAGGCCTAAGGCACTAGTAAGTACTATGTTAGTACAGTACTGCCCACAGGCTAAGGATGTCAGTAAACTTCCTATGGAGGATTATGGGCCGATCGCTCAAAAGCGTGATCGGCCAGTACCAGGCCTACAGTTGTCCTAAGCAGAGGGACTGAGTAGTTTGTCATTCACGACCCCACAGTTATTATGAGTTATAGATGTCCGGGAAGGACATATAGAGAGTTGTGTTGGAACACTCTAGGTCTCGCCCTATTCAGTCCAGACTATTAGAGATAATGATCACTATCAACATTCTCTTATCAGATACAGGTGCATGGCGTGCCTGCTAGCAGCTTTACAGATTATCCTAGGGGGCGAGCAGCGGTGGCGTTAGGCCCAGAAGGCCAGTTACGCCTTTTGAGTGGCTAGATTGAGATGTTAGTATGGCACCTTGGTTGGGGTTGCCTTCACTTAAGCGCCATCCATGACCACCCCAGGGTTACTAGTTGTGTCGATGCCCGCGAGGGGTTAGATGATGTCGCTCCGAGGAGCGGTATTTCGTCTGTGAGGGATGAAGATGAGGTCCAAGGTCCTCATATAGTCCATTCCATGGTTGGACTACTCTTATGCCATATCATCACACCTCGTCGAGTTCGGTACCCGGGGTACAGACAGTAGGAGTCCAACGGACTCAGACACAACTATAGTTTAGGGGCCAAGCGGGCTCAGTTAAAGACCCAGGGGACCGGTACGTTGGCTACAGTACCAGTGGAGTCATAGAAACCTGGATAGGGGTATATAGATTGAGATGTGCTCGCCAGGGCTTATAGGGGCCCGAACGAGTTATTCTATGTCGATTGTACCTTCCAGTTTTATGGGGGCCAGGTAAGGTTCTTGTTTGTATTCTTGTCTGCTAGTTATAGTTTATAAATGTGTAATTATACAGTCTTAGCTTATGTACATGTAGTGTTGGTTAGATGCAGATTACGAATCGACAGGCGTATAGGTTAATCTTTCTGCCCTTCTTTCTATTTACTTCCAGTCTTTATCAGCTTATCTATTGCCTTACATATTCAGTACATATTGTACTTATGTTCTCCCCTGGGCGCTGTATTACTTTCCTACAGGTTTAGACAGATAGGGTTCAGGATCTCCAGTAGCAGTTGTTTAGAGTCCACAGTTGGGACAACTCCTTTCATTCAAAGTTACCAGGTTGTAGAGATTTCTATATTTCAGTTATATAGAATTTGGGTAGGACGGGGCCCTGTCCCGACCACTATTTATATTCTTAGAGGCTTGTGGACTACAGTCATCAGTCAATTAGTGGTATGTTGGCCGTGTGGGGCCTTAATCAGTTATGTTTAGTGTGTTGTCCATGTGGGGCCTAGTATAGTAGCTCGTCTTAAGTTCTGTTATAACTAGACAGCATGGTGGCCTTGTCGGCCCGCATAGGTTCCCTTCTGTTACCTGTTGTTGGTTAGCTGTTTTCATTTACAGGTGGCTATACTGCCTTGTCGGTCGGAGGCTGTATTTACAGCCTAGATATAGCTCATTGTTTTCTTGAATTGAGTCGCAGGCTGGCACCAGACTTGTATAAGCCTAGCCAGGTCAGTTAATTTCCAATGTGGCACCAGGTGCCATTCATGCCTCCCAAGGTGGGGCATGACAAACTCGGTATCAGAGTAGTTCGTATCCTAGGGAGTCTGCAAGCCATGTCTAGTAGAGCCTTTTTTATAAATGTATTGTGCACCACATTTTATAAGCAGGAGGCTATGAGGCATGATAGTATGGTTACCCCTCCTTCTCAGATCGTGCTATAGAGTAGAGTTGTATTGGGTTGAGTCCCTAAGCTTTCTTTTTTTATGTCTGTCTAGGATAATGTTTGAGATACGACAGACTCCAGGCAGATGTAAGATAACTACAGCAGCAGGAGAAGGTACCAGTGAGGCGCCACAGTTGGGAGACAGTCCGCCTAAGGAAGGGAGCAGATGCCTTCAATCTCTCCAGTATCCTACCAAGGTACTAGGAACCTCATAACATGATAGATATGCCAAGGTTATCCCCAGTTCCCCCTACAACCTCAAAATAGGGGGTTAGGAGTATAGTATATATGTACATATGAGACGATTTACCTACTAGATATCTAAAAATTAGCCAGGGGCAGCAGTTAATGTGAATTACCTGAAAGGTGCAAAAGAAGGAGGAAATTGTGGGATTCCTACCTCCAATTCTTCGGATATTATAAGGTTCCATACCTCAGTCTAACAGAAAGTGTAGGTATTAGTGCTATGGTGCCCAAAATGAATAGTAAAGGAGGGCTAGAATTGTTGCCTCCGAGGAGGATTAGAGAGTGGTTAAGACCCTTTGTATTTACAAGTTATCTAGACCCTTACGGTAGTAAGCCAGGAAGGGGGATAAGGTTGTCAATACCACTCGAGTGTGTATGAGAGAGTCCAACAGCGATAAACCCCCAATAATAGTAAATCTCAAGTCAGAAAAAGGCTGAATCCGCCGCAGCATGTTAATGACTGCAGGACATACCAGCAAGATAATGGTTATGGCTTTAGTTTCTGATATCGAAGGACAGGGAGATCATATGAACAAAATAGGCCCGAGGGCGAGTCAAAAGGAATACAGGCCAGTAAACCTGGTCGGTAACATCCTTGACATCATGAGATAGGAGGCACGAACCTCAGAGTTCAGCCCAAGGGAATAAGAGGAAAGGCGCAAGTTTCTAATGGGGAAAACTAGAATCACATCCAGGTTGAAGCAAGTTGACAAAGTAAGGGAGCACTGTTGGATGTCGAGAACTAAGCGTCGAGCTGACAGTTAAGAGACAGTTAGGGTGTAACCTAAAATGTTGCAATACACCGGCTAGTTGAGGTGGTAAAGGAGTATCGGCACAGAGACTTTCACCTAGAATAGTCTAGAAATAAGGCCCAGTAGGAAGCCATTGGCCCTCAAGACAATAAGGGGCGGATTCATAAGACCTAGAGATCGACTCTACATTCCAAGGGTAGTAGAATTTCATATAGCAGACCATAGATAAGGTGCATGTGTTCGTTACTCCCAGAATTTAACGAATACGCGATGGGTCAAAAAGAGATACCTACTGATGGCATGGAAAGACAGAAGATATCATTGAATCATAGTAGTAGAGCTCTAATGACAAGCTAGAAAAGACAAAATAGCAGGAACTGAGCAGTCCAATATAGGACATGGTCGTGTCTGCAAAGGAGTGGAGAGTAATTGACAAGAATACAGTCACAAGGTTATCTTATACCAAGTGTAATTTGACTTTATTTAAACCAGTATAGAGAGGCCAGTGAGATTTCTTCGTGTCTTGCCAGATGAAATTGTGTCGTGGTTAAGGCTTATGCCGAGTTAAATATCCTAGAAATAGTTAGATTGTGTGGAGCCCCAGTGTTTGATAAACTCTGATGGAAAGACGCAATTTATGACTAAGTTATAGGAAAAGGCGTTAGAACAGATGGCAACACATGTCAACTCAAGCATGATTCCTCGTACCCAAATAGGTGGCCAAGCTGAATATACAACTCAGACTCTAGAGGTCCATTATAAATGGGAGTGGAAGCCCCCTGAATGATGACTTAAAGTAGATGAACTGGAGGTAGGCAAACCCGGGCATGTTAAAATGGGCAGACGGAAAAAGCCAAACTTATCAGGGAAAAAGGGTACCAATAGCCAGGGTCGTCAAAAGTTTTACCCTAACGTATGGCGTAGGCAGTTAAGAATTGAAGCAGTGGCTGAATATTCTTAAAGTTCATCAGCACAAGGTGTTATGAGATTTACAAAGCTTAGTTTTAGATTCATTGGTCGTATCCTATCCTCTAGATTATAGGCCAACTGGCATATGAATTGGAGTTGCCTCTAAAGCTCGAACCAGTCCTTTCAACTTTATATGTTGATACTGTGAAAGGGCATAGATGACCTACTCCAAGATGTTCCAGTTGAGGACATTCAAGTTACTGGGGAATTAACCCATGAAGAGGTTCCAGTCGCAGTATTAGATCGGCAAGTTCACAGGCTAAGAACTATCGATGTGGTCTCTATTAAAGTATTATATAGAAACAGCAATAAGGAAGAAGTGACCTGGGAAACTAAGGATGACATGAGATCTAGGTATCCCCACTTGTCCCAGGATTATTATATAGTTCAGATAATGTTACCACTCAGCTGCTATTTTATTGCTTATGTTATTAGTATTGTTCAGTCGACTACAATCTTGTTGTGAAACAGTGGTGATAGTGTCATATGAAATGCGTGTATTGGACTTTTCTGCATTTCAGGATTATCAGATAGTCCATATTATAGGGGAGACTATGCCAAAACTTTTCTAGAATAATAGTCCAAAAAGTTAAGCTCTTGTTAATTGCAGTAGACATTCGAGGACGAATGTTCCTAAGGGAGAGGGGCGGATGTTTCACCCCATAAACGTTAACGATTAGTAAGCGGACACGTGGATTGGTGACAAGTAAGAAGAGCTTGACGCGTGTGTAAAAAACCTTAGAAGCGGGGTCGGACGGGACCAGTGCGCACAGGGCCAGCGTGACACGCCAGCCAGCAGTGCACTGGCCAGCGCGGGGCACCAGGCCTGCTGGCGCTTTGAGAGGCGTGAGCCACCAGGCTTGCCACCTCAATGAGAGGCGTGGGGCGCCATGCCTACTGCCTCAATGTAAGGCCCGGCGCGCCAGGGTGGCAGCCTCAATGGGAAGGCACACCCCTACCACCGACCTCACCTATATATATATATAGCCCCTCTTCAATTGTAATTCATTTTCCACATTTGCTTTCGGCCAGAGAGAGTAATAAATGAGGTTTTCAATGGTTTTTCGCCTGATTACACTATCAAATGCCATCCAAATTTAAATTAACTTCGGGTATTGAAGTTTAAGCCCTCGGGGAGCATTACTACAAAGTTGTTTTCGTGAAATTCACTCGACGAATCGTAACCCTGCCGAGCCAAAGTCGTCTGAATTATTTCAAACTGATTTCTATATAATCATAGGCCTCAAGTAAGCATTTCTCCCTTTTAAGCTCTCGGGAAATAATACGTATTCAGTCATGTTTCGTTAAGTTGAAGTATAGTCAATATTGTTATTGAAAGTTATCGTTTTACGCTGAATTCGGTATTGAAATTCATTTCTTTCTCCTTGTATAACGGTTACAGCTGAAGAGAGCTGGCAAATACAAGTTGAAACTTGTCAGTTATTCAGGAAATGAAAATTAAGGTATGTAAGGATTAACTCTCAGCAACTATACTCGTCATACAGTGTTACGACTTATGTTCCAGAACAAAAATGACAATGTCATATGTTGTAGATAGTTGATACCATTAGATTGTGATTAGACATGTTGTAATTAGTTCTTGCCGATATATAGAGATAAGACACATTGTGATTAGCTGCTATCCATAGATTACGGTTACATAAGTTCTGGTTAGCTGCTAGAAAACGTATATGGATTTTATTAGAATTCTATGTTTGTTGCTAGGCCTAAATCTTAGGAGCTCGCTAGAGTTATCGAGCCTGAGCTAGTAAGTTGAGTAGCATGGGTGCAGCTAAGTGGTTTAACTACCATCTTGGCTCCTGTATTGTCAAGAAAGCACGCTTAGAGGCCATTGGCGTATTCCTACGCCTTAGGGCCGGAAATGTAGATAGGAAGGCAATGTTTTAAAGTTAGCCAGCTAAGGTTGTCTAGTGAACTGAGTGACATCCTGTCACTCTATTAGTTATTACCAGTGATTGTCAGTCTTAGTGGGCTTAGCAGTTATCATATAAGTCTGTCACGACCTGAGAGTACACCCGAATCATAGACATGGGACAAGGAGTCCGGAGAGACCCCTAGTCAACCCATGGCGTGAGCAAAACACTAATTCATTACATATACAGCGGAAAACTTAACTCATAAATCGTAAACTAACTAAAAATCATATCATGAGAGATAAAGGAAACAACGATACAAGATCCAAACATAAACGGTAGCCTCTAATCATAAAAGACGAGTTGAAGGGACAAGACCCCAACTAACCCAAACAATCTAGAAACATAAGACAAGTAAACAAGTCTGAACATGAAGCCCTCGAATCATGAGGACTCACCACTGAAGACTGAGCGAAGCTGAACGCAAGCTAAGAATGATGTTGAACCCGCAAACTAGATCCTGAAAATATATGGGTCAGTACTCAGAAATTACTGAGTATGTAAGGTATGCAAAGCAATTCTTAAAAACATAAAAGTTATAGGAGGTGGTACATCATGATCATAAAACTGAAATCATAAGTATATCGTAAGGCTCAATATTTCAATAAAATATCCATAAATCCATCAAGTCATAACATGCGGAGAAACATTTCATAAATTGTAAGTTGAGCCAAAATAACCTAATCATGCATATTTCAAAATCATGAGGAACAATAGGAGATTTTTATAACCGACATACTCTACATGAGCACACATGAAGTCCGACTTGTACGCCTAGTCTGGAGGCCGTTCACACCTTGCCAAGGGTATGAACCATGAAGGCGTGATATCACTCATGAAGGCCTCGTAAGGCATAAGGTACATTCAATGGGGAGGTCCCAAACATGATCCTACGGTGGCACGTAGTTCTGAGATTCGATGCGTAACCTAGGCCCCAAACCTACTCGATGTTAAGTACTACTCCCAAAACATGCAACGTGCTCATAGAAATTCATACATGATATACATGGCTAGATAGATCGTGATAATTATATCATGCTTGCAAATTGATAATCCTAGCCATGGAATTGGGCCCGTGACTCGGCCAAGAATCATAGTTTATAAACCACAAGCGACATGTGGGCATTGCCCAAAATTACAAACATACTTGAAATACTTAAATTTATAGGAAACGTGATCATAATAACATGTGTAATTGATAACATGCTTAAATTCAAGAGTTCATATACAATTCTTGAAAACTCACCATAGCTAGGAGTTTCACTAAAAACCCCATGATTTGGGGACATGAGCTTTTAAGAACATCAAATATTGAGTAAAATAGGTGGAAACAGCCCAATAATTTGACCCATGAGTTTAGATATACTACATCATGCTCATATCAATTTTTGAGGAAACATGCATTAGGAGTTATGACCCATCAAAAGTTGGTAGCTTAAATATAGAGTTAGGGAGAAATTGGGCATGGGTAAAGAACTACCCATTCAACACCCTACATACTTGGAATTTCGAGTCTCCCAACTTCCTTGAAAACCCTAGGTAGATTCTTAAAGAATTTTGGAGAAGACACTTGAATTCCCTTTCCTCCTTCCTCTCAAATCTTATATGAATATAAATGAAGTTTTTAGGAATGATTCCCCTTTAAAATACCTAGTTCCGACCTCAAAACAACATAGTTTAGGTCTTAGGAGGGTAGGAAAATATGAGAAGGCCCTTACTAATTCGCAGGAAATAACTGTCAGGTGACGCTAACGGGTGACCTGACGATTCATTGTCAAGAGCAACGGGTCGTCTGGTCTTTTCGTCAAGTCCACTGGAAATTTTCCTTTGGCTCTTAACGGAGGACATGACGACTCGTCCCTCGGTGATACAACTCATTACGCCCTTTCCTCAAGTACACTACCTTGTTATTTAAAAAAATTCAATTGGCTTGGTAACGGCCCTCCAACGGGACGTTAGGACAGACAACAACTCATTAGGTACCATCCGTTAAGTACACTGGATAAGCCCTACTATCTTACTCTAGGACCACCCCACGACTGACATGATGACTCGTGGTGTTTGACCACGAGTCATTACATCGCCCGTGGGGACCCTAAGTCCGTCGTTATCACAGGCCTTCCCCACAAGTCACTTGACGACTCGTTTGTCCTCCTCATGAGTCGTTAAGTGACCCATTCTTCAACTGCTGCAACATTTTCCAGTTTTTCTCCTGATTCACTTTCGAACCTGATCCTTGGGTTCTCGGGGTATAACAAAGTCGCCCAGGAAGCCAGCCTAGTCGTCCAGGTCAAATAGACCTGTGGGTACCCTAAGGAAGGGGACCTTATCAATAGTTAGAGGCTGAGCTAGCACCCCCATCTGATTCCTATCACCCACAGGTTTCCAGGAATGGTTAGGTCTATATAAAGTTGTCTATAACATTAAGAATCACCTAGAAAAGTAATATAAGATCTTATTAGACCAAGATGGGGCCTAAGGCACTAGTAAGTACCATGTTAGTACAGTACTGCCCACAGGCTAAGGATGTCAGTAAACTTCCTATGGAGGATTAGGGGCCGATCACTCAAAAGCATGACCGGCCAGTACCAGCTCTATAGTTGTCCTAAGTAGAGGGACTGAGTGGTTTGTCATTTGCGACCCCGCAGTTATTATGAGTTATAGATGTCCAGGAAGGACATATAGAGAGTTGTGTTGGACCACTCCAGGTCTCGCCCTATTCAGTCCAGACTATTAGAGATCATGATCACTATCAGGATCCTCTGATCAGATACAGGTGCACGGCGGCCTGCTAGCAGCTTTACAGATTATTCTAGAGAGCGAGCAGCGGTGGCGTTAGTCCCAGAAGGCTAGTTACGCCTTTTGAGTGGCTAGATTGAGATGTTAGTATAGCACCTTGGTTGGGGTTTCCCTCACTTAGGAGCCATCCATGACCACCCCAGGGTTACTAGCTGTGTCGACGCCCGCGAAAGGCTAGATGACGTCCCTCCGAGGAGCGGTATTCCATCTGTAAGGGATGAAGATGAGGTCCAAGGTCCTCATACAATCCATTCCATGGTTGGACTACTCTTATGCCATATCAGTACACCTCGTCGAGTTCGGTACCCGGGGTACAGACAGTAGGAGTCCACCGGACTCAGACACAGCTATAGTTTAGGGGCCAAGCGGGCTCAGTTATAGACCCAGGGGACCGGTACGTTGGCTAAAGTACCAGTGGAGTCATAGAAACCTGGATAGGGGTATATAGATTGAGATGTGCTCGCCAGGGCTTATGGGGGCCCGAACGAGTTATTTTGTATTGATTGTACCTTCCAGCTTATGGGGGCCAGGTGAGGTTCTTGTTTGTATTCTTGTCTACTAATTATAGTTTATAAATGTGTAATTATACAGTCTTAGCTTACATACATGTAGTGTTGGTTAGATGCAGATTAAGAATCGGCAGGCGTATAGGTTAATCTTTCTGCCCTTCTTTCTATTTACTTCCAGTCTTTATTAGCTTATCTATTACCTTACATATTCAGTACATATTGTACTGACACCCTCCCCTGGGCGCTGCATTACTTTCCTGCAGGTTTAGACAGACAGTGTTCAGGATCTCCAGTAGCAGTTGTTCAGAGTCCGCAGTTGGGAAAACTCCTTTATTTTGAAGTTGCCAGGTTGTAGAGATTTCTGTATTTCAGTTATATAGCATTTTGGGTAGGCCGGGGCCCTGTCCTGGCCACTATTTATATTCTTAGAGGCTTGCGAACTACAGGCATCAGTTAGTTAGTGTTATGTTGGTCGTGTGGGGCCTTAATCAGTTATGCTTTGTGTGTTGGCCGTGTGGGGTCTAGTATAGTTGCTCGTCTTAATTTATGTTATAACTAGACAGCATGTTGGCCTTGTCGGCCAGCATAGGATCCCTTCTGTTGCCTATTGTTGGTTAGCTGTTTTCATTTACAGGTGGCTATACGGTCTTGTTGGCCAAAGGCTGTATTTACAGCAGAGATATAGCTCGTCTCTTGAATTGAGTTGCAGGCTGGCACCAGACGTGCATCTCAGTTAGTTTCCAGTGTGGCACCAGGTGTCAGTCATGCCTCCCATGGCTGGGCGTGAAAATGAGCCATGTAGAGCCCATGGTAAGATTGTATGAGTCGTGGTATGCCTCCATAGGATGAATGACAATGCTCAAATTAAACCTCTGAATAGTATAACCCAAATATTGTCAATAAAGAAACCAACTAAGATTAGGTTCTATCCCATAAGGAATATGGTCAAGATATAGACTAATACTAGTAGTCACACTTTAGTTCAATTATTTCCTAAAGAGGGGTTTTAATAGAAAACAATCTAGTGAAAATGTTGTGAAATATTGTTGTTATAAAAGTTATGCAATTAACTAGCGGAGTGTTCCCATGGCTTCTTAACTAGGTCATATTAGTACACTGGTGATCTATTCCAATACTTAGCTTGTAGAATTGATAAACTATGTTCATCCAAACTGCTGATTCTCCTCTATTAGATGACTATACTCAATCACTGGGTTAGGTCTCATGAGTGATTTCAATTAACCTTTATCAGTAATTCCAAATTAACTTCTGCAACCGCAACTCAAGCTATTCAGTGAAAATTACTTTCAAGGATTTTGTTGTTCTTTCTTTTCCTAATTTATACTTCTCTAGGTTCAAGTAGGAAGAAAATATGGGCAAGTCCTAAAGTTGTGCACTATTAAGAAACATTAATCATGAAGAAAAGAACAATAAAAACATTCATCTTGGTTTAGAATCACTTTGTGTTAACCCTAGTTTATTATTCCATCATGGTTCTCACAATCCTAGTTGTAGAGGATTTAGCTATTCATAATTGCAAGTAATAAATTAGAATTCATGGAAGAAATCATAATTAAATACTTAAAATGTTGATGGAAGAAAAACACCCAATAATCAATTGCACAATTTGACTTCAAAAATCAAGAACACAATGATGAACTAGATCAAGGTTTTCATGTATTTGGTCTCCAAGTAATGTTAGGAAACTCAAAAACAAAATTACAATGAGAAAGTGTCGGATTCCCCTTAAGGAAAATAATCTAAATTATTTACACTATTAATGAAATCTTTTCCTAAATTGACAGGTATTCTGCCACTGAGACATCATATGAGTCGTAGCATGCTTCTATAAGTCATGGTCTGCTTTCGTAGTATGAGTTTGTAGCTTCTGGTATTTGCAGGTACTGGAGGTTGGTACGACTTGTAAAATGTTACTACGAGTCGTAGGAGCCTGCCGTGGTCTGAACTTCAACAATCTGGCATCTCTGATATTTCTCTTATGGGTCCTTCATACGACTCATACTAGGTTGGTACGACCCGTGCAATCCAATCGCACCTTGAGTATGCCAAGTATGCAATCCTTTGAATCTCACCACATGTCCTTGGTATGGCTCGTAACTTATCATCATGACTCGTGGCCACTGCTCATACCATGATCTTCTTCAAGTGCACATTCCCTGAAGTTCTGCTATGGGTGCTAGGTACGGCTCTTGCCATGATGGTACGGCTCGTACTGAGACCTGTAGCAAGCCATTTTCTGCACTTTTCATCTCCTTTTCCAAAATCCAACTACCTGACCTGATTTACCTGAAAATAAAGTAAATGAAAAATATATTCATATAAACATACCTAAGTGCAAGCATTTTCCTATGTTTTAAGCGTCGAAAGTGTCATAAAACCGTGACATATCAACGAACTTCAGAGAATAACCAATGTGGTTTCAGGTGGTACCAGCCCTTGTAATGGACCATAGTATCATGGTACAGATTATACCATGAGCTCATAGGAGAGAGGATTAGAGAGGTGGAAATTGGTCCAGCCTACAATGGATGGTCACATGAGTCATGGTGACAACCAACGACTCGTTATACGGGTCATTAGGACTAATGGGCATATTTTTAATACAAATTCCCAAGGGTATTTTCATAACTTTCCACTATTTTGATTCCTAAATACACAGTACTAAGGTAATATTGAAAGCGATTTAGGGGATTAGTCGATCATTCCCTTCCATTCTCTCCTATGTTCTTAAGAACAGACCGTAGAAGTTCAAGTTTCTCTCAAGGCCAAACTAGGGTTCTTCCTCAAAGTTCAGAATTCAAGCTTCAATTAAAGGGGTTTTCTTCTACAGGTACGTGGGACTTTAACAAGGGTTTTCTTTCACCCTTGTGTCCCAAGAATTTCAGAAACCCTAGTAAGTTAACTTTTTTCTCTAGAACTCATGTCTTAGGGTTTTCATTCCATGTTTGTTTTCCCTTATTTTTTCTCTATGCTTCAAGTATTTCATGACTAGTATTATATGATATTCATGATGTGATTTTCATCTTGTGAAGTGTATCCCATAGATATTGATTTTTGGCATGATTTTAGAGGATTTTACTTTATGAACTAGTATGATCTTCAGTTGACTTGATTTACCAAAGTACACATGATTTTCACAAGAATTATGCATTTATGCCTTACAGTATTTAAATCATTCTCAGTATATATAGTGCTAGAAATAACAGTATTATTAGTATTTCATTACAATCAATTTATCAGGTCCTTTAGACTCTCAGGACACTTCTAGCTAGGTAGTTCTGACTTACTCTAAGAACATAATTTTCGAGCTATCAGTATAGTACATATATATATATATATTCCTAATTATGTCTTAATTTGGAGTAGTACTTAGCACCGAGTGGGCCAAGGTTCGCGCCCAAATTCTCAGAACTACGTGCCCCCATAGGTTATTAGCCTGAATAGGCCTTAGTTTTGTGATCACACAACCATGCCTTTACACCCTAAAAAGGTATATTGCGTCCTATCGATGGGGAATATATATTGAACTCCATATTTATCTCACTTGGTTATATATCGGTTACCATTCTCTCCCACAGTATAATTACAACCTCCAGTTTATCCTTAGTTTTTACTAGCTTTACTAGCCTTTACAATATTTTCAGATTTCCATGTTACTTGTAGTACTTATGCATTCAGATAAGGTCATTATACATCAGCCCAGTTATACTTTCAGGTTTTACCAGCATGCTTTATAATTCAGTTGCATCACACACTCAGTACATTCAAAGTACTCACCACATACTCTCTATACTATATTATTTTATGATATAGATCCAAGTATCCAGGCTCAGCATTGCAATTAGACTTTATCTGGTGATAAGCAGCAGTTGACAATGTTGAGTCCTCATCTCTCAAGGGACAGAGTTATTTCTTTCCCGTTTTACTATTTGTCTCATTTTAGTTTCAAACTTTGGAGTTAGCTGGGGACTTATCCTAGTAGCTGATCAATTTTTAGAAGGCTTTCAAAGAGAGTGTACTAGTTTCAGCTTATTATTCTTATTATTGTTTAAAACTTCAATATTTACCAGATATTATCTTTTTCTCATAAAAGAATAGTTATAATTTTCTTAGATAACTTTCTCTTAGAATTTCTTAAAAGTTTGTTGTACTTTAGAATTTATGTTATGTCATGGATTAGCTTGGGGTCACTGGTGACTCTAGCCACCGTGTCGCGTCCAGGGTGTAGACTTGGGTCATGACACTTACAGTTTATGGTTTGTACATTTTAGATATAAACCAAGCTTGAAGGATTGCAAGGACGTCCAATTTGCTACATATTGTTGGTTATGGACCAATATCTTATGCAATTTCATATTCTTGTTGCAAGGCAGAACCACCACTATAATTAAACTGAGCATTATGCCATGGCACATACATTTCTCATTGTATTCTACCTATTTTTTACTCTAGAAAAACAGCAGTAAGCATTGGTTGATTTTCTTGGCTTTTTGATTCTTTTCTTCCAAGAAAACTCACTCTGCTTTCATATTGCCTTAATGCGGTGCTCTTCCCCTCCAAGCGACTACCCTAATGTGAATATTCCATAAAATCTATCTGGACATATTGGCATTGTTGATCCTATGAGAAACCTGGTCGCTGAACGTAATCAAGAAGCTAAAAGCGATTGGGATGTTGTTATTGTCCACCACCCACAGGCTCCACCGCCTCGTGGTCTTGCTGACCCAAACATCGAGACTGCCATCTTTGGTCTGGCTTCAAATTTCCCTCTCCAACAGATTACATACCCCAAGGAGCCCACCTTTATCCCTTGCTTTATTTCATTCCTCTACTACCTCAACCAGATGGACTATATAATAGCGTCCACTAAACGTTGGAAAAACAATTGCAAAGGCTAGGTCTCCCTTACTCTCAAAAAGTAAAAGATCCCAGAAATGCTACCCATACCGCACTAAAAAACATGCATTGTTCTCAATAAATACAAAATGAAATACAAAGTGTAGAGGCCCCTTATGGTGGACTAGGAGCTCTTCTGAGTCCAGCCCATTGAGGTGGCCTCTAGTTGTTATGCCCTCGAGAATCGATGTGCTCAGTACCTCAATTATGGTACAGGACCTCAGAATTAGGAAATACCCTCCCGGGGGCTATTACATGTGTTCTTTAATGTCTATGGAAGGTACAAAACTACCAACATATGGTGGAGACATATAATACTACTGTGGAGTGGCTACTTCTAAAATACTAGCAGTGCTCTCTCTTTGTAACAATCCTTCCGATTGTTATAGAGCCTTGATAACGTTGGCAGAAGAATTTAAAATTTTTTAGGGTCTAATTTTATTTTAGAAATGAAATTAAATTATTATTTTTTATAAATAATGAAATGGGATGAGTTAAAATTTAGTGGGAACAGGCAACAGGGCTGCTGTAGTACATGTCTCTTCGCCGTAGCAGGACCACTCCAGCGAAAAAATCATCATTGCAGCAGACAACGCGAACCAAAACTCTGTATTTTTCCTACTTTTAAGACCTAGGTCCTATTATAACAAGGATTAATTATTAAAAATGCCCAGGAATGAAAGTTTGGTTATTCTAACGAGAAAAAGAATAGGGTGGCTAGAGAAGGACAAGGATTTCACCATCCTACCTGATGATTCTCTATAAAAACACCAAGGCTCGAGGAAAGAATGCAAACCCATCATTTCTTGGCAGCAGCATGGTGCGCAGGTAGGTTATGACTCACTTTTCTGTAAGACTTTGATTAGTAACTCATACACGTATGTATAATTGATGAACAATTGGTGGTTGAATATAGATATAGAATGTTAAAGATGATTTGTATAAAATCATTGTGACATAACTATTAAAGGTGGGGGATGTAACCTGAATAACAAGAAGAGAGAGAGAGAGAGAGGTGACGAACATTATGGTGTAATTATTGAATATGGGTAGATTCTTGATGATAGATGATCACGGGCAAAAATAGCATGCCCGAGATACGCTTTATGACTTAAATTAGTCTTGTTTATCTAAGTTATCGTATACATTTTCATGTAATTTTATATGAAGTGAAGATATGTGCTAACCAACATGATTAGCCTTTGTTTTGTAGGTTTTGATGACTTTTGAGTAACTAATCCATGAGTTGGTGAAGTAGATGCTTGGAAACGGAATTAACACGCGAACATCGGCAAAGAGGAGGCACAAAACAGCCCACCTGCGCGTTGGCAGCGTGCCACGACAGGCAGGCCGATCACAACAGCCCACCTGCGCGTTGGCAACGTGCCACGGCAGGTTGGCTGCGCGACCAAGAGATGCCAACGCGCTGCCCAAGCAGCGTGACATGCTGCCAACGCGGCAGGGTGCTGCTGGGGCCAAGTCGGATGATTTCCAGAGAGCCTTCGCGTCCGTAGCGTGTCACGGAGGCAGTGCTCCGCGATGCACTCCGTGACACGTTGCTTGTTATTCCGGGAAAGAGTCCTACTACTATAAATAGCACACTTAGGTTTATTTTTTAGAATTCAGACTTGGTGGAGCAAGGACGTGGGTTACAGGCAGTTGAGGGACGAAAAGTTCAGGGTTTTTTTTCTCTTTCTTTCTTCTCTAATTCAATTGTTTGTATGATTAACACTTGTTTTAGGATGATTAATCCACAAATGAGTGGCTAATTCCCTTCCTTGCTGAGGTTATGAACACTTGTGATGAATTTTGATTATTAATTATCTGGTTTTTCATCTTTTTCTTCCATGTTGTTCTATTAATTCTTGTTCTTACTGCATTGGTGTGTGGCCTACATTAATGTACATCTAAAAAGTCTGATTTCACTCGAGAGAGCACGAAATTGGAAAGTTGTGAATTAATAGGATATTGTTCGTTACTTGATTTGGTGAAAATTGAGTTTTGATGTGCTTTCCTGATAGAAATATACTTGAAAGCCGTATTAGTCAATTTAGGAACCGGAATTGTATTGCTAGGTCATGAATTGCATTTGATCACAGAAATGTAGACGGATGGTTTATGATTCTTAAGTGAGATTAAATACGAGAGTTTTAATCTCTTGGCTAATGTTCTTGGCTAGCAACTGGAAGAAAAGATTAACCAATTTATGATGATAATCAGTTTCATTACATGTTCTTTAACCTCGGCATGCTCTTATTCATAGTCCAAATTCAAAGTAGATAATTGTTAGTAGTTTTAGTATAAAATTTATAAAACAAATTATTCACTTTTTGGTTACGTTGTTGTCAGCATATTTAGAAGTTAAATATAGTATAGTATACTTAAGCAAACTTCACTTAATTCGAGTCTCTGAGGGATCGATACTTGGCTTACTAAAGCCACTTACTACTTGTTCGACCACGTGCACTTGCGTGTCGGTTTAGATACCCAACGAACCACCGAACAAGTTTTTGGCACTGTTGCCGGGGACTTGGCAATTGGTGAAATTTTCTTAAGTGTAAATTTACTATATTTTTTCTTAAGTGCTAACAACTTGGTCTTAGTGTTTGTTTTAATTTTTTTTCATTTTATTTTTATTTTTTTCTTTTTCGGATACCCTTATTGACATGACATCGTGGAATCCAAATGGTTTAAATGGTGGATACTCATATTTTAGCAAATCTTGTCTGAATTGCGGAGGACACCACTCGTGGCAACACTGTAACATGTGCAATATATGTGGTGGTCAAGATGGCCATTGGGATGGCTGTCTGAATGCATATTCCCCTCCCCCAAGCCTCTACTATGATCCTTCTGTTGTTTTTTCTGAATATAGGCATGCTGAAAATGAGGACTTGGGACGCCAAGCTCGAATAGAAGACATGCTGAAACAACTCCTGGAGCAATCAGAAGCGATGAAGGAGGCGATGGCAGTATTGAGAATTCAACAAGAAGAGAATGCCGAGGCTCTAGAAAGGATGAGCGTCAAATTCACGGAGATGATTGCTGAGGCTGAAGCTTGTGATAAATTGCAGGTAACAGTTGTAGCCGATATTCAAGAGGAACTACAAGAGGAAGACAAGGGTGAATTTTTGGATGAAGCCTAACAATTAGAATCTCTTGAGTGTCCCCGTGATGGGCTCACACTTATGGAAAATCCATTCATGGAAGAAGAGATAGAGTATCCCCCAGTTGACATTAATGGAGAGATAGATGTCGATGCTGAGAAGGAGTACACAAGTAAGGAGGTCAAGCATAAGGCAGTTTCAGAGTTGAGGTTTATTGGACCACACTCGAAGCATTTTTCGACATTAAGTTTGGTTGACAACATAGAAATAGAGTCTTCCAAGTTTATAGAGAAATGTCTAGAGGAGGACCAAGCCCCGTATATTTTGAAATTTGCTAACTCAGAGAGACAAAATGACTTCGCTTACATAAGGGCCAGTAGGTTCAAAAGAAAACATCTACTACTTGGTCCTTATAATTTTTCACCACCACCCCTGGAGCATAAGAGGAAATTAGAGAAGAAATTAGGGGTGAGGTTCATATCCTCAAGGTGGAGGAAAAAGTGGTGAAACTTGGTACGTCGTGCCGCGATGTAAAATTAGGCGCTGCTTGGGAGGCAACCCAAGGGTACCATGGGTACCATTTTAATTTCTTGCATTTAAGTTGATTTTATTTATTTATTTATTTATTTTATTTTTCATCGTGTGTTGTTTTGGTGGAAAGTTAAGCACAGATGGAGGGGAAGTCTGAGTACCCGTGGAGGAGGAAGCTAACAATCATGGAAGAGAAAAAGTGTGGGGTCGAACACCCACTTGTGCAAAGTTGGAGAAAGGCATGCTATTAGCTAGGCCTAAAGGCCTCAGGGAGTATTTCTCACCCTCTTTAAATGTTAATTTTATGCTATGAGGACATAGCATGATTTAAGTGTGGGGTGAGGTAAATTTCAAGGAAATTTCAATTTTTTTGTGCTTAACGATTTGTGGTGAATGTAATGCTTGGGAAAAAATTGAAAAATTTGAAAAAATTTTGTGAATTAAGCATGACTTCATCACCCGTTGGTTTTTCTTTTCGGTTCTTTTCCGACGGGGGGTCTTTGAACCAAAGAATAAAAAATTTTCTTTTTCTTTCTTTCCTTTGTCTGTATATAGTGTTTTTAGTCATAGTTAGAGACTGTTTCCAACGATGGATGGATGACGACTGTCTTGAGGAAAAATTAGTCGATAGGTTTTGGGTTTTTGAAACCATAACTAATTGGTGCTTGATGTTCTTTTTATGTGCTATACATGGTTGTAAGATGCAAGTATGTTCAGTATGAAGCATGCAAGTGTATAACTTTGTTTGAGACACTTAGGCTCTTGAATTTGACTCAATATGATGGGAGCTTAATTCTGAATTCTTGTGATTAGCTGAGTAAGAGTCTACTGATTGTGTCTTGATTTTAGCATGTGCCATGATTGTAAGGTTTTTGAGTATTCTATGCTATTGTGGAATGTCTAGAACTTGCCTGGTGTGTATATAAAACGAAATGAAGGATGTGAATTGTAGGAGATGATTTAGGCATTTCTTTGAATGAGCCAATTTTTATCCCTCATTTTACCTACCTTGAAAAATTAATCCTAGTTAACCCCATTGAGCCTTGAGCCTATTCTTTGACAGCTGCAACATAAGCTTAGTCCTTTTTCTTTCATTATCCTTGAAATTGAACCAAAACTCCTAAGCGCCTAAAGGAAAAATCCGAAAGAGTAAAGGAGTGAGAAAAATGAAAAAGAAGGGAAAGTAGCAATTGTAAGAGTTGAGAAAGGTCGAGGGTGCACTTGTTTGAATATGGGTGAGTATTAGTAGGGAGTAAGAAAATAAATAAATGAAAAGTTACTTATAGAACTCCTTACTAATAAGCTAAAAGTGCCTAAAGAAAAGGGGGAACAAAAGAGGATAAAGAAAGATGAAAAGAGAAAAAGGTGAAGTGTAGGAAGGGAAGTTTGTAATGAAGGCGTGATGTATTAAAAGCGCTTAGGAAAGATAGTCACTATTACTGATCATAATAGTACTTACCCGCACCTGAGTTACATTACAACCTAAAAAGTCCTACTTGATCTTACATTCATACATCCTTAAATTAGTGGAATAAAACACTAAGGGCAAGCTTATGGGTCATTACATGATGCATGTGAATTCTTTGTGAGAGTGAGTGTAATTCTATGCATGTACCCGCACATGTTGTGATATAAAAATTGTTTTTGCGTGTGAAATTGGGTAACTCTCTTTCCGTAAGGGGCACATGTTGAATGAAGGATATAACTCAGGTGAGATTTCTTAATCAGTTGATTTGCATGAGTTTGCTAAGATTGGAGAGTCGATTTTTGAGGTTAAGAAGTCTTAACATAGTTGTACTTCATTTCAATGATCAAATCAGGCATGCTCTATTTTTAGCTTGTATCTTACATAATCATTATAGCCGTAACTTGAATTATCTTGCTAAATTAGTTATGTGGGAGTCTCCATATGCATGATATGTAAAAGGTTGTTCGAGGACGAACAAGGCTTTAAGTGTGGGGTTGTGATCACGGGCAAAAATAGCATGCCCGAGATACGCTTTATGACTTAAATTAGTCTTGTTTATCTAAGTTATCGTATACTGTTCGCGCTCTGCTGCTCGGTATATATTATACACCGACACGCAAGTGTACGTGGTCAAACAAGTAATAAAGTGGCTAAGTAGCCAAGTATCGATCCAAGGAGGCTGCTCTAGATATGCAAAACTGCCTAGTTTACTATATCTCTATTCTATTTCTAACTATGTTAACAACAATCCAATCAAGATTTGAGTAAGTTTTGTTTCTAAACTAATTATCTACTAAAATTAATAACTACTATTTACGTTGAGTTTAGACAATGGATATGCACATGCCAAGGTTAAGAACGAGTAATGAACTTGATAATCATGATAATTTGGTCATCTTCTTCTTTATATTGCTAGCCAAGAACGTTTGCCTAGAAATTAAAACTTCCGTATTTAATTTCACTTTAGCTTCATAAACCATTCGTCTACATTTCTGTGATCAAATGCAATTTATGACCTAACACTACTATTCCGGTTCCTAAATTGACTAATACGGCTTTCAAGTATATTTCTATCAAGAAAGCACATCAAAACCCAATTTTCCCAAATCAAGTTAAGAACAATACCCTATTAATTCACAACTTTCCAATTCCATGCTCTCTCGAGTGAAATTGGACTTTTTAGATATACATTAATGGTGGCCAATCAAGAATGTAATAAGCACAAGAATTAATAGAACAACATGCAAGAAGAAGAAGAAACCATATCAATTATTACCAAGAATCATTACACAAGTTCAAAACCTCAGCAAGAAAGGAATTAGCCACTCATTCTTGGATTAATCATCCTAGAATGAGTGTAAATCATGCATACAATTGAAGGAAAAGAAGAAGGGAAGAGAAGAAAACTCTTATCTTTTCTATTCTTCAACTGCCACAAAACCACGTTCCTCTCTCCACTTCTGAACTCCACTAAAAAAACTAAAACTAAAAGAAGACTCCTTTAAAAATAACCTAAGTGTGCTATTTATACTAGTGGGAAATTTTTCCCGGAATAACAAGCAACGTGTCACGGAGGCCAACGCAGAGCACTGCCTCAGTGACACGGCGTGGATGCGGACCCTCTCTGGAAATTTCAGGGTCCGGATACTTGGCTTCAATGTGGCACGGAGGCCATCGCGGAGCCCTGTCTCCGTGCCACGGAGCTGTCGCGATGCCTCACTGGAATCTGCCAATTAATTTCCTCTCCAGGCAGTGTGCTACCGCGATGGCAGCGTGGCACGGCGCCATCGCGGAGCCAGTGTAAAATGTGCCATCCGAGGTCTTTTCCACGCTCGCATCCAAGTCCAACTCCGACATAAGTCCAACACGCATTTTTGCTCCTAAAAATCACATTATCCTGCAAAACAAATGCTAATCATGTTGGTTAGTATAAATTCGCATTTTATTGCCAAATACATGATATTATATACACATTGCACAACAAACAAGGTAAAAATGGTACGTTTGAGTATCACTTGGGCATATAAATCTGCCCAAGATCACTTACCCCACACTTAAATCCTTGTTCGTCCTCGAACAACACATACACAAATCATGCACATCACATCTCAACCTTTGTCACTATGGTGCAACCATTTACGTTACGGTAATACCGATTATTCGATTTTTTTGCAAATCATCAAGAAAACATGCTTCGTCGTACAAGACAATGACCTTAATACATCGAGGCTTCCTAGACTTTTAAGAATTGATTCTTGATATCGGCAAACTCATGCAAATCAACTAATCAAGAAATCCGACCCGAAAATCAATCTTTAATCAAGCATGTACCCTCACAACTCGAGAGAAACTTCCCTTTTTATGCTCGTGCAGCACACAAACATGCACGTAGGGGCATATAGAAATTAATTTCACTCTCTCTCCCAAAAGAATTCACATGCATCATGTCATGACCCATAAGCTTGCCCTTAGTGTATTACTCCACTAATATAAAGAAATGCAGTGTAGGATCAAATAGGACTTTTAATGGGTTGTAACTGGGCTATGGATCTAGTATATATATATTTGATTAGCCAATAATAGTTGCTAGCATCCTTAAGCGCCTTTTCAACTCATTCCCATCGACTCATGGACATTGTTCCTCTCTTTTCTCTTTTTCTCCCCTTCATGCTGGTTTACTTTCATACAGCCCATTTCATCAGGCACACTTGACACAAAACAGAGGGTTTTCATGTACCCTCAATTTCATTTAATTACAACTAGTGCCTCTTCAACATCATCTTTTCTTTCTTCACTCTGCTTTTCTTTTTCTTTTCACTCTTTTCACTCTTTAACACTTTGGGAAACAATTTTCTGTTCTTTATAAGCGCTTAAGAGTTTCTTATAGACTTCAAGGCTAATGAAAAGAAGGAATAAAGCTTAGTTCATACAATTCTGGACAAAAGAAAGAAATCGGCTAAAGGCTCAACGGGCTGACTAGGGTATACAACATATAGAAAGGTAGAATTTAACAAGAAAAAAAATGGAAACTAACGGTTAAAACAAAGAAATGCCTACATCCTTTCCAACACTACCCCTCCTTCATTTCGCTTTGTATACACGCCAGGCAAGTTCTAGACAATTCACAATGACATGGAATAGCAAAACCTCACTCACACTTCATGCACATGCTCGAATCAAGATGCATTCACAGACTCTTTAATTAGTCAAGTACATGAATTCAAGATTAAGCCTCAATCATAATGAACCAAATTCTATAGCCTAGGTAACTCAACATATTTACACAATTACATGCTTTCAAACGAATCACTTTCGCATTTCGAACATCAATTACACACGCAACAAAATTTTAGCAACCATAAGCAACTACAGTTTATTGATGCAATCCACCAAAGAAACTAAAAACAAATCATCTACTCCTATCGACTACATTTCCCTTAAGACGGTCGTCATCCATCCATCATAGGGAATGTTCACTAACTATGACATCGGTTCAATGGGACTATTCTCGGTAAAAGAACCGAAAACAAACTCCGAGAAACCCAAAAATAAAACTTCAAAATTTTTGCAACACATCGATCATTTTGATGAAAAAAATATTTACAAAATATGTTGATAAGTGCAACATCCTTTCGCAAAAATTTTGAAAAATATCGATCATATCGATAGAGAAAAAAATATTTACAAAATTTACAAAATATTTACAACGGCAACCATAACTTTTTAAAGACACACATCATTAGCCACAAACAAATATATACACATCATTCACAAATCAGTTTACAACAACAGGGAAAGCACAGACATACACAAACGTCATGGAAGAATATGCAGCAGATTTAGAGCCTATGACCCAGCACCTAACTACTCCCCACCCCACACTTAAATCGAACACTGTCCTCAGTGTTCACAAAAATACAAAGCACAAAATTTTGGGTGGTGAAACTCCCTGCTCAGTCGAAATATTCGACTTCCTCATCCGGTGTTGCGGCCTCGTCGCCCATATCTGAATCAGCTCCCTCGCCGTCATCGGACTCCACATCAGAGTCCTCACGACGTGTCTCTTCATCAGTAGGGACGTCGTCATCAGTCGGCTCCACAAAGGCTGGCCCCACCTTGCATAAAGCTCTGGCGTTCTCGCCAAAAGGGTAGTCCAGCTCCAGCTGCCATAATTCATCCTCGGTGGCTGGTCTCCCACCTATCCGTAGCTGCAGCATCTGCATACCGAACATACGGGCCATATACTGGTCGTCACGAGCATGTCGCTCGCCCAGAGTCAGCACAGGTCCGTGTGTAGCGTCGGGGGCCTTGGTCTTTGTCACATCAAGGGCCCGCCGCTCCAACTGCGGAATGTAATCCAAGGCTTCTTCCTCAACGTCGAGGCCTCGGAGGAAGGTGGTGATGAGACCGCCAAACCCGTATCTGTGGCCCTGGTGTAGTCTGGCTCTCTTCATGGCGGATATTATAACCGCCCCCACATTAATCTCAATCCCTTTCATAAGGGCATACACCAGGCAGACACGGTCCCGGGTCACGTCTGTCATATGTACTCCCGGGATCAAACACGAACATACAATTTTTAGCCAGATTCTGGCCTCCCTATTCATCTGCGAATAAGGCAGAGTCTGGTGGTAACCCCTCTCTTTGTGTCTACTCCATCAGGCTGTGGATCGAGCCCCGCACAACGTACGTCTGATGTCGGCGTACGATGGGGTGATGTTGAGTTGGCGAAGAATGTGGGCGTCTGTGTCCCGCGCTCCAACGATGGCATTCAGCTGCTGGGGTTCCAGAGTGACAATCTGCCCTCTGATTTTAATAGTGTGGCTTCTGATGGCCGGGTTCCAGTTGGCATAAAATTCCCAGACCAAGTGAAGGTTGCACTCCGTGGGCTCCTGAAAAATAAAGCTGAGCCCAGCTGCTTCAATTCTCTGTACGATGCGAGGGAACTCCTGTGCAAGTGGTTCCCTTGCAATATGTTCCTCCGGGAAGTACTTGTTCTCCTTATGCTTTGCGTACCACTTTTTCCCTTCATCGGTCACCCATCATGTTCTGTATCGGCGGTGTTGACCGCGTGGAACAGCAGGTGCAGCTGGGACAGCAGTGCCCAGTCTCATTCTCTTTCTGCCGGTGCCTGAGGTTGACGCACCCTTGCCTTTATCTTGTCGGCTGGCCATTGTACCTTTCAATTTACACAGACAAGCACAACGTTAAGCTAAAAACTTGTTAGTTTTGGCTAAGGTCGGGTTAAACAAAATTTACCCCACACTTAGTCTTTAACAATATTTACAACATGTTAGCAAGGATAGATCTATTTACACCCCAAACACAATCACTATAAACATATTGCTTAGTGCGTTCACAAAAATTCGACAGCATACCGGCTAGCGAACTACTCAGACTTCATACAGCTAACCCAATCCTACCATCGATAGCTATTCACCCATGGCACTTAGCAACAATAACAACAACCAAATAGAAACAACAATACAAACATTTTATATACACTAATCTAATCAATTCAACCAATTCACATATTACGCAATGTCCCACTAAAAAACGAGAATTAGTCGTCTTTCACCAATTATACAATATTTACCATGACTTATCTCAACTAATAAACACACCCCGGCATCAATTTCGTCAAACTATCAAGTCACCCAAGTTAAAATTCGACAACCCCAAGCCCTAGAACTCAATTCGACAATCAACAATGAATTATTCAATCAATCGATAAGTTCACCCGTCAACTACAACAATCCGAACACAATCAATCGCAAAATAATTCACGTCATGTTTAATTTCTACCTAGGGTGATATATCTCACCTCACATGCTCAAAATCGACAAAAATCGCCAAAAATTTGAGATAGATGATGAAAACATACCTTGGAATTGAAGAATCGATAAAGACTTGACGTTTTCCTTGCCTCTTAACGTGGCACGGAGCTTGGGGGTAGGGGAATGGGTGTTTGGTCGCGGAGGGAAGAGGGAATGGGGACAATAGGGGCGAAATCGGAGGTTTTTATTAAGAAAACACGCGGGTCACCCGGAAACCCGGTGTGACCCGGCACTGGGATAAGGGCAACGTGTCACGGAGGTTAACGCGGAGGCCCTCCTCCGTGACACGGAGCCAACGCGTTGGCTTACTGGAATTTTAAAAAAATTCCAGATTTGCCTTCAACGTGTCACGGAGGCCAACGCGGAGCATTGCCTCCGTGACACGGCGCCAATGCGCCAGTGCTCTGTTTCACTATCAAATTTTATTTTTCATACCTCGCCTCGTTTTCTCGATTTCACGTATTTTTCCTCCGGTATACCTGAAAATCACCTCACTAAACAAAAATTAGTTAAATTCATAGATTTCCCTACTAAAAATTAAAAATTACTAATTAAAATGCAAATCTAAACCTAGTCAAGAAAAAAGAAAAGATAATAAAATAGAAGAAAAACTTTACACTAAGAAAAAAAAAAGAAAGAGAGAAAAAAAAAATATTTTTCACGGGTTGCCTCCCGTGCAGCGCCTGGTTTAACGTCGCGGCTCGACAGCCTTTACGCTCAATTTTCTACTAGGGAGATGGAAGATTTGACCCGATCATGGTCATCTCCCCAGTAGTTCTCAACCTTGTATGGTGGCCTACCTAGTAACTCTCGGGAATCACTCAATCCATTTGCATTCCCATGATCAATCACGTTGATCACCGAGAGTTCCTTATAGACAGTCGGAAGCGTAGGTGCCTTGTACACGTCGAACACCTCAACCTTGTCGTGTGCTTGCATCGTGAGTTGACCCGCAGCTACATTCGATCAATGCCTTTCCGGTTGCCAAAAATGGTCGTCCCAAAATAAATGGGACTTCTGCATCTGGCTCAAAATCCAGAACAATGAAATCTACCGGAAAAATAAGGGAACCTACCTGCACTAGCACATCCTCCACAATGCCATCCGGCTTAGCTAAAGACCTGTCTGCTAGCTGCAAGATCACTGTTGTAGGTCTAGGACTCCCTAGCCCTAACGTTCTGAATACCGAAGATGGCATCAGATTTATACTTGCCCCCAAGTCGCATAACCCACGAGCTCGGATACTTTGCCCAATCGTCAGCTGGATAGTAAAACTTCCAGGATCCTTCAGTTTAGTGGGCAACCTGTTCTGAATACGGGATGTGCATTCCTCCATTAAAGCCACCGTGGCATACTCGGTCAAGCGACTTTTGTTGGCCACGATGTCTTTGATATACTTTGCATATTTTGGCACACCCTACAAGACATCAACAAGAGGTAAGTTAAAATGTACCTGTTTAAGTACCTCCATGAATTTCTGGAAACACGCCTCCTCCTTGTGTTTCTTAAGTCGTTGAGGGAACGGGGGTGGAGGCCTTGTTGGTTCAGCTTCTTTGGTCTTCCCCGTATCTGAGGTTTGTTCTCCCTCAACATCTGCTGCTCCTGACTTCTGAGGCGGTCTTTCCGGTTCAACCTCCTTTAATTGTAAACCACTCCTCGTGGTCACTGCATTTACCTGCTTAGGATTGGGATCCGTGTCGCTAGGTAGTCCTCCCCTTGGTCTAGTATTTTGGGCACTAGCAAATTGCCCAAACTGATATTCAAGAGCCTTGGTTGCCAATTGATTGTTCTTTACTTCAGCTGCCAATTTGACATAGTCAGCCTGCAATTGTGCCTGGTTGGCAATCATGGTCTTGAACATTTCCTCAATAATCGGTGATGGTGGTGGAGGAGGGGCATTGTGATTTTTGAACTGATTCTGATAGCCTTGTTGCCCTCCTTGGTTTCTGTGCATACCCTGCCCTGAACCCTGGCCTTGTTGATTGTTGCTACCCCACGAAAAATTTAGATGATTCCTCCAATTCGAGTTGTAGCCACCACCAAACTGCTGTTGATTCCTCTGTGCATTGCCCACAAAGTTGACAGAATCAGGATTTGCACCACAGCATTCAGCTGAATGCTCACTACTACCACACACTTCACACCACATTTGTTGGACTGCATTAACTGAGGCTGAAGGCTGGTTCAAATTCATAGTGCTGAAGTGAGTGTTTAACTGATTTTGCAAAGCAGCTATCTGTGCAGCGATAGCTGTGAATCCATCCACTTCGAACACTCCCGCTGCTTTCCTTGCTCCACCCCTTGAAGAATCTGCATTCCATTCCGGATTGCCTTGTGAGATTCGGTTGAGCAAAGCGTACAGCTCCTCATAAGTCTTCTCCAGCGCTTGCCCTCCAGCTGCTGAGTCTAACAAAATTTTAGTGTGGGGTTCCAAACCCTCAATAAAAGTGTGGACCAACACCTCGTTTGACTGATGATGATGGGGACAGTCCCGCAACATGGACTTGAATCTTTCCCAGGCTTGATAAAGATTTTCTCCTTCCCTCTGTTTAAAACTTAGAATCTGACTTCTAAGTTTAGCTGTTTTACCTGAAGGGAAAAATCTGATCAAAAACTTCCTTGCAAGATCATCCCACGTTGATATAGAGTTGGGTGGTTCAGCTTTTAACCACCTCTTGGCTTCACCAAGTAAGGAAAATGGAAATAAGGTGAGCCGAACATAATCAGGTGACACTCCAGCGGGTATGTACGTGTCACTTATCTCCAAAAAGTTCTGGAGATGTTGTTGCGGATCTTCGTGAGGGAGACCGGTAAACTGCCCGCTCGTGTGCAAAAGTTGCACCATATTTTGCTTTAACTCAAATCTCCCCCAGGCTCTGGTTTGCGGATGCTGGAATGTACATTATTAGCGTGTGGGATTGCCACCTCGCGAACCGGCCTGGCTGCTACTTCCTCGGGCACTAACACTACCCGCACAACTGGTGGATTGGGTTGCTCCATCATAGACTGTTTGAGCAACTGCAGCTTCTTCCGAAGAGCTTCTCTACGTTGACTATGCAATTCACGTTCTGGCTCTAAGTAAGATTCCACCAGCTCCTAGTCCCTTGCCAGTGTTCACAGAAATAAAAATCTGCAAAATACAGGCTAAGACCAAGTTGTTAACACTTAAGAAGATAAAAATACAAATACAGTAAATTTACACTAAACAAAATTTTACAAATCGCCTAGCCACCCCGGCAACGGCGCCAAAAACTTGTTCGCGCTCTGCTGCTCGGTATATATTATACACCGACACGCAAGTGTACGTGGTCAAACAAGTAATAAAGTGGCTAAGTAGCCAAGTATCGATCCAAGGAGGCTGCTCTAGATATGCAAAACTGCCTAGTTTACTATATCTCTATTCTATTTCTAACTATGTTAACAACAATCCAATCAAGATTTGAGTAAGTTTTGTTTCTAAACTAATTATCTACTAAAATTAATAACTACTATTTACGTTGAGTTTAGACAATGGAAATGCACATGCCAAGGTTAAGAACGAGTAATGAACTTGATAATCATGATAATTTGGTCATCTTCTTCTTTATATTGCTAGCCAAGAACGTTTGCCTAGAAATTAAAACTTCCGTATTTAATTTCACTTTAGCTTCATAAACCATTCGTCTACATTTCTGTGATCAAATGCAATTTATGACCTAACACTACAATTCCGGTTCCTAAATTGACTAATACGGCTTTCAAGTATATTTCTATCAAGAAAGCACATCAAAACCCAATTTTCCCAAATCAAGTTAAGAACAATACCCTATTAATTCACAACTTTCCAATTTCATGCTCTCTCGAGTGAAATTGGACTTTTTAGATATACATTAATGGTGGCCAATCAAGAATGTAATAAGCACAAGAATTAATAGAACAACATGCAAGAAGAAGAAGAAACCATATCAATTATTACCAAGAATCATTACACAAGTTCAAAACCTCAGCAAGAAAGGAATTAGCCACTCATTCTTGGATTAATCATCCTAGAATGAGTGTAAATCATGCATACAATTGAAGGAAAAGAAGAAGGGAAGAGAAGAAAACTCTTATCTTTTCTATTCTTCAACTGCCACAAAACCACGTTCCTCTCTCCACTTCTGAACTCCACTAAAAAAACTAAAACTAAAAGAAGACTCCTTTAAAAATAACCTAAGTGTGCTATTTATACTAGTGGGAAATTTTTCCCGGAATAACAAGCAACGTGTCACGGAGGCCAACGCGGAGCACTGCCTCCGTAACACGGCGTGGACGCGGACCCTCTCTGGAAATTTCAGGGTCCGGATACTTGGCTTCAACGTGGCACGGAGGCCATCGTGGAGCCCTGTCTCCGTGCCACGGAGCTGTCGCGATGCCTCACTGGAATCTGCCAATTAATTTCCTCTCCAGGTAGTGTGCTACCGCGATGGCAGCGTGGCACGGCGCCATCGCGGAGCCAGTGTAAAATGTGCCATCCGAGGTCTTTTCCACGCTCGCATCCAAGTCCAACTCCGACATAAGTCCAACACGCATTTTTGCTCCTAAAAATCACATTATCCTGCAAAACAAATGCTAATCATGTTGGTTAGTATAAATTCGCATTTTATTGCCAAATACATGATATTATATACACATTGCACAACAAACAAGGTAAAAATGGTACGTTTGAGTATCACTTGGGCATATAAATCTGCCCAAGATCATATACATTTTCATGTAATTTTATATGAAGTGAAGATATGTGCTAACCAACATGATTAGCCTTTGTTTTATAGGTTTTGATGACTTTTGAGTAACTAATCCATGAGTTGGTGAAGTAGATGCTTGGAAACGGAATTAACACGCGAACGTCGGCAAAGAGGAGGCACAAAACAGCCCACCTGCGTTTTGGCAGCATGCCACGGCAGGCAGGCCGATCACAACAGCCCACCTGCGCGTTGACAACGTGCCACGGCAGGTTGGCTGCGCGACCAAGAGATGCCAACGCGCTGCCCAAGCAGCGTGACACGCTGCCAACGCGGCAGGGTGCTGCCGGGGCCAAGTCGGGTGATTTCCAGAGAGCCTCCGCGTCCGTAGCGTGTCACGGAGGCAGTGCTCCGCGATGCACTCCGTGACACGTTGCTTGTTATTTCGGGAAAGAGTCCTACTACTATAAATAGCACACTTAGGTTTATTTTTTAGAATTCAGACTTGGTGGAGCAAGGACGTGGGTTACAGGCAGTTGAGGGACGAAAAGTTCAGGGTTTTTTCTCTCTTTCTTTCTTCTCTAATTCAATTGTTTGTATGATTAACACTTGTTTTAGGATGATTAATCCACAAATGAGTGGCTAATTCCCTTCCTTGCTGAGGTTATGAACACTTGTGATGAATTTTGATTATTAATTATCTGGTTTTTCATCTTTTTCTTCCATGTTGTTCTATTAATTCTTGTTCTTACTGCATTGGTGTGTGGCCTACATTAATGTACATCTAAAAAGTCTGATTTCACTCGAGAGAGCACGAAATTGGAAAGTTGTGAATTAATAGGATATTGTTCGTTACTTGATTTGGGAAAATTGAGTTTTGATGTGCTTTCCTGATAGAAATATACTTGAAAGCCGTATTAGTCAATTTAGGAACCGGAATTGTATTGCTAGGTCATGAATTGCATTTGATCACAGAAATGTAGACGGATGGTTTATGATTCTTAAGTGAGATTAAATACGAGAGTTTTAATCTCTTGGCTAATGTTCTTGGCTAGCAACTGGAAGAAAAGATTAACCAATTTATGATGATAATCAGTTTCATTACATGTTCTTTAACCTCGGCATGCTCTTATTCATAGTCCAAATTCAAAGTAGATAATTGTTAGTAGTTTTAGTATAAAATTTATAAAACAAATTATTCACTTTTTGGTTACGTTGTTGTCAGCATATTTAGAAGTTAAATATAGTATAGTATACTTAAGCAAACTTCACTTAATCCGAGTCTCTAAGGGATCGATACTTGGCTTACTAAAGCCACTTACTACTTGTTCGACCACGTGCACTTGCGTGTCGGTTTAGATACCCAACGAACCACCGAACAATAGATCATTGATGTTATGTTCTTAATGGTATATTCCCAGTTATATACATTAATTGAATATTATTTGTCATTATAAGAGGAAAGACGGGTACTAGCATGGATTGTAATAACAAATTGATGAATCAAAAATAGAGTTGGAAGAACTTGAATATCAAGTGGCTATGAAATTGGTAATGATATGATAACTACGATTAAGACGGAGAATTAACCATAAAGAGTTGTACCACAAAATAGGGTAGCATAATGATTGGGATATTCATGATGAATATTGTTCCTGAATGGAGAAGTCTTATAAGACTGAACTAGTAATTGTGTTAATACGCTTATGTGTCTATACGTGTATATCTAATTACCCATATATTTAATTAACTATAATTTAAAATCATGAGAAATTAGACTCTGATAATATCTTGTGTATATTGGGAAATTTATGAATATGCTTAGATGGTCTTCATACAGAGATTGTGATACTAATTATAGTGATATAATTATGTTGATTGAATGAACCCCGAATTGATTATGTCTATTAACATTATCCATGATTTGAAAGTGCAATTGTAATAATCAATGTGTACTTATGATTTATCCTATGTGATGGCGGATTGAGGGCATGATGAACCATGTTGGTTAATGATGGGTAATACATCCTTATTCTAAGATTAGAGGCTCGTATCTAAGGGGAGCATATTGATGAGTGGTTGAGAAAAACTGAGTTTGTGTATAAACACTTGGATATGAGTGGCTCGTGCCCAAAGTGAGCATTCGGATAAGCGTTTGTGATATGAGTGGATCATGCCTGAGGTGAGTATCCGAGTGAACGGTTGTGATATGAGTGGCTCTTATCCAAGGTGAGCATTCGGACAAGCAGATGAGTGGGAACGGGTACCATGATAGTACAGTACATAAATTTCTAGAGTCCTTACAAATCATGAATGGAAAGGCAGAAATAAGACCCTCTAGAATGTGTGTACATATATATAGATGTGTGATAGACGTGTATATATATACATGTATGATATGTATTATACAGACATGATTAGGACACGATATGAGATATATAGATGTGATATGAGGTATATTGATATGGTACAGGCATGATATGAGATGATACGAATATGATATAGATGTGTGTAGGGTGAGACTAATGAGATACGGATATATACATGTATCTGTGCCTCTGGTGTGGACATGATTCCACGGATATTATTGATTGTATTACAATTCATAAATTTACTTGTGTTGCGTATTGGCTATTGAAGATTGTTTATCAATATAGTTACACATATTCTGTGGTTGATTGCCCTAACTGGACTAAGTATCAATTGATCGAGCTAAGTTGATTTTATTACTAGTTCCTTGTAATTGAGTATTTATGCTAATGATGTTTCATGTTTGGTTGGTCCTAACTGTGGAAATAGTTCCGTTAACAAGATATAGAGTTAGGAATTCTAATATGATGATAGGGATGATTGACGACTAATGATGGCTAAATAAATAAATAAATAGCATCCTTAAGATATTGTCGAGTCAATGAATAAATATATATTAATGAGAATGGTCTTGGTTAATGATAATCAATTTATGTAATGAGAAAAGTGATTTTAGTTTTAAATGGTGAGTTGAAAAAGAAAAGTGTCAGTGATAGCGAGCTATTGCCTAGAAAGGGTACCACTGCAGCAAGCAAACTCCCGCTGCTACGAGACTACTATAATAGTCAAATAACCACTGCAGCGAGACAAGAAAATAAGATAACGCTTGGGATTTGGTTGCTAGGATTCTGAGGGAAAGCAATGTAATCAATGTAAGAGTTGATGAATTGATTATTGAATTTTATATAATATAAATATATGACGAAATTGATGAATTGATTTATGGGATGGATAGGATATAAGTGTATGTTATAGTTATGGTTAGTGTTGGTTATCAGATGTATGTTGATTATATACTGTTGCGTGAACAAATTCTAGTCGACCGATGATACCTACCAATATGTGTGGTGCACTGGTACTACCTTGCTATACCTTTTTCTAGGTGTTTATTATGGCAGGTGAACTGCAGTCTCATGATTGACATGGCAATACTCAGCATCAACTTTTGTATTCTATCCGTAGGCGAAGTTATGTCTTTTCTTTATAGTCAGTATTTCAAGTAGAGCTCTTACACCTGTCTAGACTAGACCATTAAGAGAATTATGGGCTTTGGAAGGCTTTATTGTAAAGACTAAAGTAGGGATGGTATATGTATATTAATGAGGAATTTAATATTTACATATGTTCTTTAAAAAAAAGGGTTCTCCTATCGAATTAGAGTCAATGTAGGTGCCCGCACGATACGCCTATTCAGGTCGTGTCTAGTTGGTATCAGACATCAAGGTTATTGGTCTCACAAGTACAAGAGCAATGTCAAGTAGAGTTCCACAGATTGGTGTGTAGACATCCACATCTAATCTTTGGGAATCTACAAGGCATCTAGAAAGTTTTCATGTTATTTGTTTCTTAATGTGTGGTACGACTATGATATCCGCCTAGATTGAGTCCACTTGGTATTTGGGGAATTTCAATTGGTATCTAAAAGATTCCAATTAGTATCTGATGATGTAGTCATATAGATTTGTAAACTGATAGTTGTATGTGAGAATGATGCTGAACAAGGAAAGATAGTATCCAAGAGACAAGTAGTTGAGAAATACATTCTGCTAAGTGAGTCTTCACTGCAATGAAATGAGTCCCGCTGTTGTGGACTCTCTAGAGAAAGAATGATCTGCCATAGCGAATCCGACGTACCGGATAGCCATTAGGTAGTGACCAAATCCCCTGTTTGGGGAAATTTTGCAAATTTTTCCAAAGTTATGAAACGAGCATATATGCATATGTAAACTGTGAGTTATATAGATAAAGAGCCAAACATAAGGCCATTTTCATTCAAATACCCAAAACAGGTACCCGCATATCAAAAGCATAAAGTAATAAAAAGTATCCAAAGTATGTAACAAAAGGGAAATTGTTCAACATGTGGCCCTACAAGGGAAAAAAATAACTAAGTTAAAGGGAGACAATGAGGGGGAGATGCGCGGTGGCTCTGCCTAGCTGAAGGCCTCATTGCTGCCATCACGGGAATCCTCATCCTCGAACCCACTGAGGAAAAAGTACTGCAGGTCATCCTCCTTGGACACCTATTGCATCTTAGATCCAGGAGCGAGGTTTTTCAAAATCCTCTTACCCTCTTTCACATGCGTATAAATAGTTTATTTTGGGAGCACTACTTCTTTTTCTCTTCCTCCAGGTCCTCCCGGAGCTCATCATGGGCTTGGGCTAAGGAGGAAACCGCTCCTTGTAATCCCTTGGGGTATGTAGCAATAGAACTAGATGATGTACCAATCGGGGAAGGTCTGGGCAACCCTTCCAGCAGCTCTGTCATGGAGGCCATCTCCGCCTCCATCCGCTTAAGTGGGCCAGCAAGCCTGGAAGGGCCACCACCACCTCTTAGGCACTCACTGCCCTCATCATTCGAGTCAGGCTTCCTCTTCTTTATGCCCTCTCTGGTGTACATTTTACCCTTAAGGGATTGAAGTTCATGTCACAGGAGATCGTGCTATCCCTTGCCTCCATGCGTACTTAGGAATGCGAGCACCTCATAGTAATGAGAGAGGGAAAAGACGGGTCGATCCCGCTCTTTGTTGAGAAATACCTCCACTCCTCCATCACTTATGCCCCCACATTAATTGACACCTGGTCTAGAATACTTGCCACCACCAATTCCTGAGGGTAAGTCACATCGATGACATTAGTGGATGGATGGATCCGCCAAGACACCAAGTTTAGCAACCTCCGAGCCTCAATAGTGAAGTGAGTACCCTTGATGTCGGTATGAGTAATGCCCTAGTGAGTCGAGGCTCTCTTCTCCTCCATCACCAGAGTATCCATAAGCCACCAACTATTAGCTTTCATGTCCTTAGCCTTCAAATCAGCCTCCTGGGGATTTGGCAAACCCAACACCTTATTCATAGAGGTGGCACTGATACTAAATGACACTCCCATGACATAACCAACTGGGTTCAGGAGGGACCAGTTTACTGTTGAAAGGTTAGCATAGAACTCCCTCACCTAGTTCTCATTGGCCTTGCATGTTTCTTCGACCAGTGGGCCCCATCTCATCCGTGGATCCTAGCATGGAATTTTGGCGCTTTCTCCACCACAACCTGCATAATGAAGCCTCACTCATGCAACAAGTCATTGACCTCCTGCTCATTGTATCTCAATTGGCATTGGTTATTGATAAATCAGATACATCCGGAGTAAGAGTTGTCGATAGACATGGTAATAGCAGTGTCCTGTGGAAAAGCAATTGTGTTAGATGAATGTTCAATGGGAAAAAGACAAGGATTTTAACCTAAAATATGGAGTGGAATTGTGAGGGAGGTAGCGAGGATTTTCCAAAGAATAAAGTTCAGAAATTGAGAAATGAATCACAAATCGTCCCTTCTAATCCTTAATCTGATTTTTGTTTTCGCTATAGAGGATGGATTTTCGTTGCCGCGATACCATGGCGGAAAAAAAAAGCATTACTGCAAAAGACAGAGCAAAGCAATATTGATGCCCAACATTCCAAATACTTGCTAGTGTCGTAAAATATTTCGAGTCCTAGATAAAGGAAGTGCTATGGGAGATGGTTAAAACATAAGAGTTGCATGAGCAATGAGTATATGAATGCAAGTCTCAAAAGCAAAAAAGGCGGGAGACCGGGGATAGATGATGAGTTGGAAGTTTACCAACTCTTTAGGCTCCTAAGCATGAATTTTTGCTTAGTTTTCAAATCATTTATATGGATTCTATGCTCTTTCTTTTTGATTCTTTGTAGGTATGTCGCTTGAGTAGAAAAAGAAAATGCATGAGGTTCCAGGTGAAATTTGATGAGTTAGTATACAAAGGAAAGGAGCCAAAAATAAAGGAAGATTTGAGCTCAAAAAGAGGGTAAGGACATGCTTTGAATCGGGTACATGCGGATCCGGGAGGGTGAAATGTAGGCAAAACGTCAAAGCCACTGCCCCAGACCAGCTACCCACTGGCGTTTAGCAGTTGGGCAGCATCGAATTGCCAGTTCAGCCACCAATGGTCACTGGTAGTTCACTGTTTTATTGCGGCGGACAGCCGATGCTCCACGAATTGGCACCAGCTAAACGTCGATGCTTCGCAAGTGAGGCCGTCCAATGAAGGGTAAAAAGGTCCAGAAAGGTCCCCAAAGCATCTAAAAGCTTCAAGGGAATTTAGGGAAAATTGTACACAAGAAAGTACAGGTATTTACATCACTCTCATTGTACACCACTCAATTCATTCACCAATTATTCATCCTTCACACACCTTTTCACCATAGAATTGTAGAGTTAGAAAGCACTTTTCTTATTCTTTTTCTTTAACCCATTTTGGGGGAATTCCACCATTGTTGTAAGAGCTTGTGAAGCAAATTTGTGAAGCTAATATGATGAGTGTAAGGGTAATCCTCTTGGTATCTTCTCTGTCTCTCTTTAAATATGCATAACTAATTTGCTAGCTAGGGGTGTGTGTATGGTGGGCTTGTTCAATTGAGTGGATCTTGATAAATTGCTCTTGGATTCTTATTGAAAGTATAGATCTATTATCTCCTCTAGAGTTTTAATTGCTAGAATTGATGGTTTGCAAACATGAATTGTGCTTTACTTTTCGTGCTTTTGCTTGAGAGAGAAAGGTGAGAATTGGGTGAGAAGATAATAGTGGAGAATTGGAGTATTAGTGTGAGGGATTGATCCAGAGATAGTCAAAACCCACATTTTCACTCCATTAAAGGTCAAGGCTAGAGATAGCTTAGTCCTTCCTCAAGCTTTTGTGGTTGATAACTTGAATTTGGCTTTTGGATTTGAGAAAACCCAAGGCATTAACATTCTTATGGTTGGAAAACACAAGAATGTGAATTATCCACTGCTATCTATACTAATTTTGAGTCTAAGGCATTGAAGAATATCCTGATTTTATTGTGAACTCATCTACAGCATACCCTTAGCCATCTCACTTGTGATTGCAGCAATTGGAATTCCCTCCACTTAGTTTTAAATTAGAATTAGATGCTATTTTCCCTTTTTCCCAATTTACTTTACAAATGTTGAACAACTATGCATTCTAGTTTGAGTTAGTTTATAACTCTTTGATTATCGACTCAATTCTCTGTGGGATTCGACCCCGACATCCGTCGAGATATTTCTTTGATACAACGATCGCTTACACTTTCTTCTAAACTAGGAGTATATTAGAGCATTATCAAAAATGGCGCCATTGCGGGGGAGTTGAGTTGTGATAAGCCATTAGTTATTTATTAATTTGAACTAGTTTTGCATTTTTGTTTTACATCTTGTTTTGTTTTTATTTTTATTTTCGCATCGTGGAATGAAAGGAGGTATGTTGGTTGTAACACATATTGTAATGACCCATGTCCCTATTGTGGAGGACCACACTATTGGCAAGATTGCAAATATTCCCCTAGAAGAGAGATGAGTGTACCTTCTTTCTCCTATGATGGATATCGATGCACATTATGTGGTGGTCATGATAAACATTGGGGTGAATGCCCAAATGAGTTCACTTCTCATTATAGTGGCTATGATAGAAGTTGTGCTCCTAAGCTTGATAGGAATGAATCCATGACATGTGAGGGAAGAAGCAATACATGTGGGCGCATAAAAGTCATGCTCCAAGCCTTTTTGGAGCAGGAGTCAAGGTAGAAAGGAATGTCAACCCCTCAATGCACATGGAATCGTCAACTCCTCAAGAAGAAAGCTATAGTTCTCTAAAAGAAGAAGCGGAGGAGACATTGAGAAGCATAACAAGAAGAAGTAAACAACGGGGCATAACTCAACTTGACTCATGGGAGGAAGCTCAACATGACAATGAAGATGGAGTCAAGGTGAACTTTGAAGAAGCCATGGTGATGTGCCAACCAATCAACCTTACAAAAATGCAAGATGCCAAAGTTGACGAAGTGACACTAGAGTTCTCAAGACATCCAAAAAATCATGCTTAAGGACTCTAGTGCACTTGAGAAGGAGGATGTCAAGCCAGAAGCATACGTGAGAAGGGAGCGACTTAAACCACCCTCCTATCATTTTTCAACATTGGACTTGGTTGCCAAAATGGAGACTGAGGAAACCAAGTCGATGGAGGAAGTTGAGGAGGAAGATCAAGGTCGATTCATCTTAGAGTATGCCTTGCCAACAAGGTCAAAACATATCCCTCCTTCAGGGGCAAAGAAATACAGAAGGCGACATCCGTTTCTTGGTACCTTGACTTTTACACCACCACCCCTCAAGCGGAGTAGAAGTATGGACAAAAAACTACGGGTTCTTCAAAAGCTCAAAGTGGAGAGAAAAGTGGTGAAACGTGAAGTCGTCGAGCCACAACGTTAACTAAGGCACTTCTTAGAAGGCAACACAAGTGGTTTTAAATTTTATTTTTATTTTTTCCTCTTATTTTGCTTTATCTTACATTTTTGTTCTATTTGATTGTGCAAGGGTGGAATAGGTGTAATACCCTAAGAGTTTCTCAGACCAGAGCACAGAGTTAGATGAAGTTCAGCAGGAAAATCAACAGAAATTTCTCAGAACGAGGTCCAACGAGTCGTGGGTTGCTCTAACGGTGCGTTAGTTGAGTCGTGGGGAGAGTTTTAGAAAACTTTCAAGAGGATTTTCATACCACGAAAGCAAGAAAGGAGTCGTTGCGAGGAAAAATGACCCGTTAGATGGAGCTGTGGTGAGCTAGCGGACCAGACCTCCTAGAAACAACGAGCCAAGTGACGACCCATTGGTTGTTGTGACGGGTCGTCCCGAAGAGTCATTAGTTGGAGCTCAGAAAAAAGATTTGGTTTCTGATTTAGTGACAACGGACAGATACCACGAACCTTTAGGTGAAGTAACGACCCATCATGATGGTCGTTAGAGGGATCTCGGGATGAGGACACAGTGGTGACGATGGGAAGTACCGACAAGTCGTTGGATCAAGTAACCACTCGTCCTGTTGTTCATTGGATGAAGAAGTAGAATCTGGAAAAAAAGGACCCCATAAGTGACGGACGGTCACCACGAGCCGTGGTAAGGACCAACGGCTCCTGGTGAGGGTCATGGTCACTGATCGGGCAGGGTTTTAATCTAAATCCCAAGGGTATTTATGTAAAGTCCTATGCTCCCAGTTCTTGAATGGCGTCATTTTTGGGTATTTTAAGGGTTGAACTAAAGGGGTTTTCACAAGCCTAAGCCCCTCATTCTCCAAAAATTCTTTCATAAAGTTTTCTTCTTCTTCTCCTAAGCTCAAGAGCATCTAGGGTTTTCTTTCAAGAGTTGCAAGCTTCAAGATCTGTAAGGGAGATTTTTAATCAGGTATGTGGGACTTCAACAAGGATCTCCTTTCATCCTTGTGTTACAATTTTCATAATAAACCCTAAACCCTTGATTTCTAGAAAAGCATGTTTTAGGGTTGCAATTTATAGATGAATTCTCATATGCCTTCTATGAATTCTGAGACCCATCATGATTAATAGTCGGGTATGCTTATGAAATTACTTTCATGTTCTTGAATTATGTACATGATGTGTGAATAGCATGATTTTAGAATTTTCACCATGATTCTGCTTGAATTTCGAAATAGGGTTTCATTAGATATTCGCATGCTCTTACCACGAACTCGATATATATGTTGAAGCATGAGTCGACCATATGGGTTTTCCATAAATCTAGAATATATGACTTAGCATATGTGTTGGAGCATGATTATAACTTATGGGCTTTGGTGAATATGAAGTATGTACATGTTTTCACTATTATTTCGGTGTATATGTTTAAAGTATGACTTGAACCTATGGAGCCTTCATGAATCTAGAATATATGGCTTATACTATCAATTCAGGATTGAAATGTTATGTATTTCGAGGACAAAGCATGATTATGATCTTTTAAATTTTCGGGCTTGTTGATAGTAGAAAGTAGCCCTGACCAGATTTTAAATGAATTCAGTATGATGTAATTAGTTGAACACTTAGATCTCTCATTAGTTGAAGTAGATTAGACTAAATGAATGAATGTTAGATTGGTACCTTCATGTAAAAGTTTTATCGGGACTCTCAATAGCCGAGAATGTTTCCCTCAGTCCAGCCAGGGATTCTCCATAGCGGAGAATGTCTCCCTTAGCTCAGTCAAGGATTCTCAATAGCAAAGAATGTCTCCCTTAGCTTAGTCAAGGATTCTCATTAGCCGAGAATGTTTTCCTTAGCTCATTCATGGATCCTCAATAGCTGAGAAAGTTTCCCTTAGTTCAGTTAGGGAGTCTCAATAGTAGAGAATGTCTCCCTCGGTCAGTCAGGGACACTCCATAGCAGAGAATGTCTCCCTTAGATCAGTCCACAATATCAGTCATCTCAGCCCTGTATAGTTCCAGACTTTAGTTTTAATCAATCATATTGGAATTCAGTCTCAGCTATCAGCAGATAGTCAGTACAGTGTATGATATCAGTTACAGTTTCAGTTTTGAGTATATGTACAGTACATGACCCTTATGCATCAGTTTGATTGTGCTTCAGTAAATGTTTTCAAACAAAAGCTTCATGTCAATAAATATGTATATTTCATATAGGGTTATTATATTTCAGTTCAGTGATATGTTCATCATGCTGCTATCACTTACGGGGCTATAGACTACTTTCAGAACTACGAACATGAATTGCTTGTGGAGCTACAATATTGCTTACAGAGCTACTAATTGTCTGAAAGGACTAAAGTAAAGCCTTCGGGCCTCAAAGGAGTCTCCTATGAACTCCTTCTATGCCAAGATGGCACTACTGACCCTTACTAGGGCCTGGTGTGCCCGAGACACAGTTGCAGTCACATGTGAGGCCTTAGAGGTACCGATAGGGGCATATAGACTAATTGGCACTTGTCGGGGCTTATGGGGGCCCAGGTAGGTTATCTCTATGTTGGTTGTACCTTCCAGGCTTATGGGGGCCCAGGTAGGTTATCTCTATGTTGGTTGTACCTTCCAGGCTTATAGGGGCCCGGTTAGTTCTTGTTTGAATATTATCTGCTAGTTGTTGCTTATGATTATGACATTACGCAAGTTAGATTCTGATTCCTGTTGTTGATTACTTCCTGTTCTTTTAACAGCTTTCATTCAGTTATTTTTATTACTGCTTTACATATTCGGTACATATATTACTGATGCCCACATATGGGGTGCTGCATACTTGTATTTAGGTGACAGACGAATTTCAGGACCTCCTTAGTAGTTACTCGGGGTCAATAGATTGGTCAGTTCACTTCCTTCGGAGTTGCCAGTTAGAGAAGGTTTGCTTATTTTTGTTGTATAGCTTTGGGTACCACTATTTCACTCTAAGAGGCTTTCAAACTACAGTTCCTAGCTAGTTGTTCGTTGTTGGCCATGTGGGGCCTATATGTGTTATGTTTTGTATGTTGGATGTGTGAGGCCTTGTGTAGATATCTGTTAGCATCCTTGTCAGCTGTAGTTTATATATAACTGCTTGTGTTCCTTCCGCTATGACTTAGACAGCATGGTGGTCTTTTCGGCCCGCATAGGATCGTTTCATTATTGTGATTGCTGGGTTAGTTGTCTTTATGCAGGTTCATTGTGTAGCCTTGTTGATCTTGGGCAGATTTATATGCCCAAGTGATACTCAAACGTATCATTTTTACCTTGTTTGTTCTGCAATGTGTATATAATATCATGTATTTGGTAATAAAATGCGAATTTATACTAACCAACATGATTAGCATTTGTTTTGCAGGATAATGTGATTTTTAGGAGCTAAAATGCGTGTTGGAACTATGTCGGAGTTGGACTTGGATGCGAGCGTGGAAAAGACCTTGGATGGCACATTTTACACTGGCTCCGCGATGGAGCCGTGCCACGCTGCCATCGCGGTAGCACACTGCCTGGGCAGGAATTAATTAGGCAATTTCCAGTGTGCCTGCGCGTCAGTTTCGTGGCACGGAGATAGGCCTCCGCGATGGCCTCCGTGCCACGTTGAGGCCAATTATCCGGACCCTGCAATTTCCAGAGAGGGTCCGCGTCCACGCCGTGTCACGGAGGCAGTGCTCCGCGTTGGCCTCCGTGACACGTTGCTTGTTATTCCGGGAAAAATTTCCCACTAGTATAAATAGCACACTTAGGTTTATTTTTAAGGAGTTTTTAGTTTTTAGACTGAGTTCAGAAGTGGAGAGCAGGAACGTGGGTTTGTGGCAGTTGAAGAATAGAAAAGCTAAGAGTTTTCTTCTCTTCCTTTCTTCTTTCCTTCAATTGTATGCATGATTTACACTCATTTTAGGATGATTAATCCAAGAATGAGTGGCTAATTCCCTTCTTTGCTGAGGTTTTGAACTTGTGTAATGAATTTTGGTGATAATTGATATGGTTTCTTCTTCTTCTTGCATGTTGTTCTATTAATTCTTGTGCTTACTACATTATTGATTGGCCACCATTAATGTATATCTAAAAAGTCCAATTTCACTCGAGAGATCACGAAATTGGAAAGTTGTGAATTAATAGGGTATTGTTCTTAACTTGATTTGGGAAAATTGGGTTTTGATGTGCTTTCTTGATAGAAATATACTTGAAAGCCGTATTAGTCAATTTAGGAACCGGAATTGTAGTGCTAGGTCATAAATTGCATTTGATCACAGAAATGTAGACGGATGGTTTATGATTCTAAAGTGAAATTAAATACGAAAGTTTTAATTTCTAGGCAAACGTTCTTGGCTAGCAACATGAAGAAGAGGATGACCAAATTATCATGATTATCAAGTTCATTACTCGTTCTTAACCTTGGCATGTGCATATCCATTGTCTAAATTCAAAAGTAAATAGTTGTTATTAATTGTAGTATATAAATAGTTTAGAAACAAAAACTCACTCAACTCTTGGTTGGATTGTTGTTAACATAGTTAGGAATAGAATAGAGATATAGTAAACTAGGCAGTTTTACATATCTAGAGCAGCCTCCTTGGATCGATACTTGGCTACTTAGCCACTTTATTACTTGTTTGACCACGTGCACTTGCGTGTCGGTTGATAATATTTAATACTAACCGAACAGCAGACCGAACAAGTTTTTGGCGCCGTTGCCGGGGAGGCTAGGCGATTTGTAAAATTGTGTTTAGTGTAAATTTACTGTATTTGTATTTTTATTTTCTTAAGTGTTAACAACTTGGTCTTAGCCTGTATTTTGCAGATTTTTATTTCTGTGAACACTGGCAAGGGACAAGGAACTGGTGGAATCTTACTTAGAGCCAGAACGTGAATTGCATAGTCAACGTAGAGAAGCTCTTCGGAAGAAGCTGCAGTTGCTCAAACAGTCTATGATGGAGCAACCAAATCCACCAGTTGTGCGGGCAGTGTTAGTGCCCGAGGAAGTAGCAGCCAGGCCGGTTCGCGAGGTGGCAATCCCACACGCTAATAATGTACATTCCAGCATCCGCAAACCAGACCCTGGAGGGAGATTTGAGTTAAAGCAAAATATGGTGCAACTTTTGCACACTAGTGGGCAGTTTACCGGTCTCCCTCACGAAGATCCGCAACAACATCTCCAGAACTTTTTGGAGATAAGTGACACGTACATACCCGCTGGAGTGTCACCTGATTATGTCCGGCTCACCTTATTTCCATTTTCCTTACTTGGTGAAGCCAAGAGGTGGTTAAAAGCTGAACCACCCAACTCTATATCAACGTGGGATGATCTTGCAAGGAAGTTTTTGATCAGATTTTTCCCTTCAGGTAAAACAGCTAAACTTAGAAGTCAGATTCTAAGTTTTAAACAGAGGGAAGGAGAAAATCTTTATCAAGCCTAGGAAAGATTCAAGTCCATGTTGCGGGACTGTCCTCATCATCATCAGTCAAATGAGGTGTTGGTACACACTTTTATTGAGGGTTTGGAACCCCACACTAAAATTTTGTTAGACTCAGCAGCTGGAGGGCAAGCGCTGGAGAAGACTTATGAGGAGTTGTACACTTTGCTCAACCGAATTTCACAAGGCAATCCGGAATGGAATGCAGATTCTTCAAGAGGTGGAGCAAGGAAAGCAGCGGGAGTGCTTGAAGTGGATGGATTCACAGCTATCGCTGCACAGATAGCTGCTTTGCAAAATCAGTTAAACACTCACTTCAGCAATATGAATTTGAACCAGCCTTCAGCCTCAGTCAATGCAGTCCAACAGATGTAGTGTGAAGTGTGTGGTAGTAGTGAGCATTCAGCTGAATGCTGTGGTGCAAATCCTGATTCTGTCAACTTTGTGGGCAATGCACAGAGGAATCAACAGCAGTTTGGTGGTGGCTACAACTCGAATTGGAGGAATCATCCGAATTTTTCGTGGGGTAGCAACAATCAACAAGGCCAAGGTTCAGGGCAGGGTATGCACAGAAACCAAGGAGGGCAACAAGGCTATCAGAATCAGTTCAGAAATCACAATGCCCCTCCTCCACCACCATCACCGACTATTGAGGAAATGTTCAAGACCATGATTGCCAACCAGGCACAATTGCAGGCTGACTATGTCAAATTGGCAGCCGAAGTAAAGAACAATCAATTGGCAACCAAGGCTCTTGAATATCAGTTTGGGCAATTTGCTAGTGCCCAAAATACTAGACCAAGGGGAGGACTACCTAGCGACACGGATCCCAATCCTAAGCAGGTGAATGCAGTGACCACGAGGAGTGGTTTACAATTAAAGGAGGTGGAACCGGTAAGACCGCCTCAGAAGTCAGGAGCAGCAGATGTTGAGGGAGAACAAACCTCAGATACGGGGAAGACCAAAGAAGCTGAACCAGCAAGGCCTCCACCCCCGTTCCCTCAACGACTTAAGAAACATAAGGAGGAGGCGTGTTTCCAGAAATTCATGGAGGTACTTAAACAGGTACATGTTAACTTACCTCTTGTTGATGTCTTGTAGGGTGTGCCAAAATATGCGAAGTATATCAAAGACATCGTGGCCAACAAAAGTCGCTTGACTGAGTATGCCATGGTGGCTTTAATGGAGGAATGCACATCCCGTATTCAGAAGAGGTTGCCCACTAAACTGAAGGATCCTAGAAGTTTTACTATCCAGCTGACGATTGGGCAAAGTATCCGAGCTCGTGGGTTATGCGACTTGGGGGCAAGTATAAATCTGATGCCATCTTCGGTATTTAGAAAGTTAGGACTAGGGAGTCCTAGACCTACAACAGTGATCTTGCAGCTAGCAGACAGGTCTTTAGCTAAGCCGGATGGCATTGTTGAGGATGTGCTAGTGCAGGTAGGCTCCCTCATTTTTCCGGTAGATTTCATTGTTCTGGATTTTGAACCAGATGCGGAAGTCCCATTTATTTTGGGACGACCCTTTTTGGCAACCGGAAAGGCATTGATCGATGTAGCTGCGGGTCAACTCACAATGCGAGCACACGACAAGGTTGAGGTGTTCGACGTGTACAAGGCACCTAAGCTCCCGACTGTCTATAAGGAACTCTCGGTGATCAACGTGATTGATCATGGGAATGTGAATGGATTGAGTGATTCCCGAGAGCTACTAGGTAGGCCACCTGACAAGGTTGAGAACTACTGGGGAGATGACCAGGATCGGGACAAATCGTCCATCTCCCTAGTAGACACGTGAGCATAAAGGTTGTCGAGCCGCGATGTTAAACCAGGCGCTGCACGGGAGGCAACCCGTGAAAAATATTTTTTTCTTTCTTTAGTGTAAAGTTTTTCTTTTATTTTATTTTCTTTTCTTTTTCGTGACTAGGATTAGATTTGCATTTTATTTAGTAATTTTTTATTTAGTAATTTAGTAATTTTTTTTATTTTTAGTAGGGAATTTATTAATTTAACCAATTTTTGTTTAGTGAGGTGATTTTCAGGTATACTGGAGGAAAAATACTTGGAATCGAGGAAACGAGGCGAGGTATGAAAAATAAAATTTGATGGTGAAACAGAGCACTGGCGCGTTGGCGCCGTGTCACGGAGGCAATGCTCCGCGTTGGCCTCCGTGACACGTTGAAGGCAAATCTGGATTTTTCAAAATTCCAGTAAGCCAACGCGTTGGCTCCGTGTCACGGAGGAGGGGCTCCGCGTTACCCTCCGTGACACGTTGCCTTTATCCAGTGCCGGGTCACACCGGGTTTCCGGGTGACCTGCGTGTTTTCTTAATAAAAACCCCCGATTTCGCCCCTATTTTCCCCATTCCCTCTTCCCTCCGCGACCAAACACCCATTCCCCTACCCCCAAGCTCCGTGCCACGTTAATAGGCAAGGAAAACGTCAAGTTTTCGTCGATTCTTCAATTCCAAGGTATGTTTTCATCGTCTATCTCAAATTTTTGGCGATTTTTGTCAATTTTGAGCATGTGAGGTGAGATATATCACCCTAGGTAGAAATTAAACATGACGTGAATTATTTTGTGATTGATTATGTTCGGATTGTTGTAGTTGACGTTTGAACTTATCGATTGATTGAATAATTCAATTTTGATTGTCGAATTGTATTCTAGGGCTTGGGGTTGTTGAATTTTAACTTGGGTAACTTGATAGTTTGACGAAATTGATGCCGGGGTGTGTTTATTATTTGAGATAAGTCGTGGTAAATATTGTATAATTGTTGAAAGACGACTAATTCTCGAATTTTTGTGGGAAATTGCGTAATATGTGAATTGGTTGAATTGCTTAGATTAGTTGTATATAAAATGTTTGTATTGTTGTTTCTATTTTGTTGTTGTTATTGTTGCTAAGTGCTATGCGTGAATAGCTGTCGATAGTAGGATTGGGTTAGTTGTATGAAGTCTGAGTAGTTCGCTAGCCGTTATGCTGTCGAATTTCTGTGAACGCACTAAGCAATATGTTTATAGTTGATTGTGTTTGGGGTGTAAATAGAGCTATCCTTGCTAAAATGTTGTAAATATTGTTAAAGACTAAGTGTGGGGTAAATTTTGTTTAACCCGACCTTAGTCGAAGCTAACAAGTTTTTATCTTAACGTTGTGCTTGTTTGTGTAAATTGACAGGTACAATGGCTAGCCGACAAGATAAAGGCAAGGGTGCTTCAACCTCAGGCACCGGCAGAAAGAGAATGAGACTGGGCACGGTTGTCCCAGCTGCACCTGCTGTTCCACGCAGTCAACACCGCCGATACGGAACACGATGGGTTACCGAGGAAGGGAAGAAGTGGTACGCAAAGCATAAGGAGAACAAATACTTCCCGGAGGAACATATTGCAAGGGAACCACTTGCACAGGAGTTCCCTCGCATCGTACAGAGGATTGAGGCAGCTGGGCTCAGCTTTATCTTTCAGGAGCCCAAGGAGTGCAACCTTCACTTGGTCTGGGAATTCTACGCCAACTGGAACCCGGCCATCAGGAGCCATACTATTAAAATCAGAGGGCAGATTGTCACTCTGGAACCCCAGCAGTTTAATGCCATCGTGGGAGCGCGGGACACAGACGCCCACGTCCTCCGCCAACTAAACATCACCCCACCGTACGCCGACATCAGACGTACGTTGTGTGGGGCTCGATCCACAGCCCGATGGAGTAGACACAAAGAGAGGGGTTACCACCAGACTCTGCCTTATTCGCAGATGAACAGGGAGGCCAGAATCTGGCTAAACATTGTATGTTCGTGTTTGATCCTGGGAGTTCATATGACAGACGTGACCCGGGACCGTGTCTGCTTGGTGTATGCCCTTATGAAAGGGCTTGAGATTAATATGGGGGCGGTCATAATATCCGCCATGAAGAGAGCCAGACTACACCAGGGCCACAGATACGGGTTTGGCGGACTCATCACCACCTTCCTCCGAGGCCTCGACGTTGAGGAAGAAGCCTTGGATTATATTCCGCAGTTGGAGCGGAGGGCCCTCGACGTGACAAAGACGAAGGCCCCCGACACTACACACGGATCTGTGCTGACTTTGGGCGAGTAACATGCTCGTGATGATCAGTACATGGCCCGTATGTTCGGCATGCAGATGCTGCAGCTACGGATAGGTGGGAGACTAGCCACCGAGGATGAATTATGGTAGCTGGAGCTGGACTACCCCTTTGGCGAGAACGCCAGAGCTTTATGCAAGGTGGGGCCAGCCTTTGTGGAGCCGACTGATGACGACGTCCCTACCGATGAGGAGACACGTCGTGATGACTCTGATGTGGAGTCCGATGACGACGATGGAGCTGATTCAGATATAGGCGACGAGGCCGCAGCACCGGATGAGGAAGTCGAATATTTCGACTGAGCAGGGAGTTCCACCACCCATATGTTGTGCTTTGTATTGTTGTGAACACTGGGGACAGTGTTCGATTTAAGTGTGGGGTGGGGAGTAGTTAGGTGCTGGGTCATAGGCTCTAAATTTGCGGTATAATTTTTCCTTGACGTTTATGTATGTCTGTGCTTTCCATGTTGTTGTGAACTGATTTATGATTTATGTGTATATATTTGTTTGTGGCTAATGATGTGTGTTTTTGAAAGTTATGGTTGCCTTTGTAAATATTTTGTAAATTTTGTAAATATATCGATATGATCGATAGTTTTCAAAATTTTTGCGAAAAGATTTTGCACTTATCAAAATATTTTGTAAATATTTTCTATCGAAATTATCGATGTGTTGCAAAAATTTTGAAGTTTTATTTTTGGGTTTCTCGGAGTTTGTTTTCGGTTCTTTTACCGAGAATAGTCCCATTGAACCGATGTCATAGTTAGTGACCGTTCCCTATGATGGATGGATGACGACCGTCTTAAGGGAAATGTAGTCGATAGGAGTAGATGTTTTGTTTTTAGTTTCTTTGGTGGATTGCATCAATAAACTGTAGTTGCTTATGGTTGCTAAAATTTCGTTGCGTGTTGTAATTGATGTTCAAAATGTGAAAATGATTCGTTTGAAAGCATGCAATTTTGTAAATATGTTGAGTTACCTAGGCTATAGAATTTGGTTCATTATGATTGAGGCTTAATCTTGAATTCATGTAATTGACTAATTAAAGAGTCTGTGAATGCATCTTGATTCGAGCATGTGCATGAAGTGTGAGTGAGGTTTTGCTATTCCATGTCATTGTGAATTGTCTAGAACTTTCCTGGCGTGTATACAAAACGAAATGAAGGAGGTGTAGTGTCGGAAAGGATGTAGGCATTTCTTTGTTTTAACCGTTAGTTTCCATTTTTTTCTTGTCAAATTCTACCTTTTTATATGTTGTATACCCTAGTCAGCCCGTTGAGCCTTTAGCCGATTTCTTTCTTTTGTCCAGAATTGTATGAACTAAGCTTTATTCCTTCTTTTCATTAGCCTTAAAGTCTATAAGAATCTCTTAAGCGCTTACAAAGAACAGAAAATGTTTCCCAAAGTGTTAAAGAGTGAAAAGAGTGAAAAGAAAAGAAAAGCAAAGTGAGGAAAGAAAATATGATGTTGAAGAGGCACTAGTTGTAATTAAATGATAGTGAGGGTACATGAAAACCCTCTGTTTTGTGTCAAGTGTGCCTGATGAAATGGGTTGTATGAAAGTAAACCAGCATGAATGGGAGAAAAAGAGAAAAGAGAGGAACAATGTCCATGAGTCGATGGGAATGAGTTGAAAAGGCGCTTAAGGATGCTAGCGACTATTATTGGCTAATCCAATATATATATACTAGATCCATAGCCCAGTTACAACCCATTAAAAGTCCTATTTGATCCTACATTGCATTTCTTTATATTAGTGGAGTAATACACTAAGGGCAAGCCTATGGGTCATGACATGATGCATGTGAATTCTTTTGGGAGAGAGAGTGAAATTAATTTTTATATGCCCCTACTTGCATGTTTGTGTGCTGCACGAACATAAAAGGGGATGTTTCTCTCGAGTTGTGAGGGTACATGCTTGATGAAAGATTGATTTTCGTGTCGGATTTCTTGATTAGTTGATTTGCATGAGTTTGCCGATATCAAGAATCAATTCTTAAAAGTTTAGGAAGCCTCGATGTATTAAGGTCATTGTCTTGTACGACCAAGCATGTTTTCTTGATGATTTGCAAGAATTGAATAATCGGTATGACCGTAGCGTAAAATGTGGCACCATAGTGACGAAGGTTGGGATGTAATTTGCATGAGTTGTGTATGTGTTGTTCGAGGACGAACAAGGATTTAAGTGTGGGGTAAGTGATCTTGGGCAGATTTATATGCCCAAGTGATACTCAAACGTATCATTTTTACCTTGTTTGTTGTGCAATGTGTATATAATATCATGTATTTGGTAATAAAATGCGAATTTATACTAACCAACATGATTAGCATTTGTTTTGCAGGATAATGTGATTTTTAGGAGCTAAAATGCGTGTTGGAACTATGTCGAAGTTGGACTTGGATGCGAGCGTGGAAAAGACCTTGGATGGCACATTTTACACTGGCTCCGCGATGGAGCCTTGCCACGCTGCCATCGCAGTAGCACACTGCCTGGGCAGGAATTAATTAGGCAATTTCCAGTGTGCCTGCGCGTCAGTTCCGTGGCACGGAGATAGGCCTCCGCGATGGCCTCCGTGCCACATTGAGGCCAATTATCCGGACCCTGCAATTTCCAGAGAGGGTCCGCGTCCACGCCGTGTCACGGAGGCAGTGCTCCGCGTTGGCCTCCGTGACACGTTGCTTGTTATTCCGGGAAAAATTTCCCACTAGTATAAATAGCACACTTAGGTTTATTTTTAAGGAGTTTTTAGTTTTTAGACTGAGTTCAGAAGTGGAGAGCAGGAACGTGGGTTTGTGGCAGTTGAAGAATAGAAAAGCTAAGAGTTTTCTTCTCTTCCTTTCTTCTTTCCTTCAATTGTATGCATGATTTACACTCATTTTAGGATGATTAATCCAAGAATGAGTGGCTAATTCCCTTCTTTGCTGAGGTTTTGAACTTGTGTAATGAATTTTGGTGATAATTGATATGGTTTCTTCTTCTTCTTGCATGTTGTTCTATTAATTCTTGTGCTTACTACATTATTGATTGGCCACCATTAATGTATATCTAAAAAGTCCAATTTCACTCGAGAGATCACGAAATTGGAAAGTTGTGAATTAATAGGGTATTGTTCTTAACTTGATTTGGGAAAATTGGGTTTTGATGTGCTTTCTTGATAGAAATATACTTGAAAGCCGTATTAGTCAATTTAGGAACCGGAATTGTAGTGCTAGGTCATAAATTGCATTTGATCACAGAAATGTAGACGGATGGTTTATGATTCTAAAGTGAAATTAAATACGAAAGTTTTAATTTCTAGGCAAACGTTCTTGGCTAGCAACATGAAGAAGAGGATGACCAAATTATCATGATTGTCAAGTTCATTACTCGTTCTTAACCTTGGCATGTGCATATCCATTGTCTAAATTCAAAAGTAAATAGTTGTTATTAATTGTAGTATATAAATAGTTTAGAAACAAAAACTCACTCAACTCTTGGTTGGATTGTTGTTAACATAGTTAGGAATAGAATAGAGATATAGTAAACTAGGCAGTTTTACATATCTAGAGCAGCCTCCTTGGATCGATACTTGGCTACTTAGCCACTTTATTACTTGTTTGACCACGTGCACTTGCGTGTCGGTTGATAATATTTAATACTAACCGAACAGCAGACCGAACACTTGTCAGCCTGAGGCTGTATTCACAGTCGAGATATAGTTTTTCGTTTTCTTGATTATGTGTTGCTGGCAGGCACCAGAAGTGCATATGCCCAGCTAGGCCAGCTCAGAGTCCAGTGTGGCACTAGGGGCCAATCATGCCTCCCAAGGTGGGGCGTGAGAAACTTGGTATCAGAGCAACATTGTATCCTAGGGAGTCTGCAATCTATGTCTAGTAGAGTCTTGTCTATGGATGTGTTGTGCACCACATTCTATCGGCAGGAGGCTACGAACCATGATAGCGTGGTTACCCTACTTCCTTCTTAAATTGTGCTATAGAGCTAAGTTGTGTAGGGTTGAGTTACTAAGCTTATGTTATTCTGCTTATACATAGAGAAAATGTTCAATGCACGACGAACTATGGCTGGTCGGTAGTTGGATACCGCAGCAGGAGAGGTTACTAGCAGAGTGCCACAGTTGGAGATGGCGCAACCTGAGGGCGAGAGGAAGACATCGCCTCGATCTCTCCAGCATTCTCCACCACACCATGAGTCCCCCAGGGCAAAAGATACATCAGTACCACCCCCAATCATCCTTACACCACTGGATCAGGAGGTTAGGAGTGTAGTTTACATGTTTGCTCGGATGATGGCCGCTCAGCGCCACCAATGGCACTTGTTGTTGTTGAATCTACTAAAGGACCTTGAAGTTCGAGAATTCATGAATTTCTTGATTTAAATCCTCCGTAGTTTACGAGGATAGACCAAAGAGAGGATCCTCAGGACTTCATCCACAGAGTCAGTTGAGTTGGCAGTGTTTCGTCTATGAGATATAGCAGTTCTGTGGTATGAGAGTTGGGAAAGGTCCAGAGGCAGAGATGTATCCTCACCTACTTGGTCCAGTTTTTTGAAGGCCTTCCTAGAACATTACTGTTACAGCCCGTAAATTCTTGACATTTAGATGGCCTATTCGCATGTTGGTTAAGAGTTTTAGAATGAAATACATGCTAGAAAAAGGCCCGGGGAAAGACCGGACAAGCACCACGTTGAACCATCGCAAGAGGAGGATGGGCATACCCCCTCCGCGATGGCCAACGTGTCACGGAGGGCTCACCTCCGCGATGGCCAACGTGCCATGGAGGTGAGGTTCATCCCCAAGTATATAAAGCCCCCACTTCGGGTTTTTAAGGATAATTATCGAAATTTCCAGAGAACAAACTAGAAAACAGAGGGTGCGAAGAGTTTCTTTGAAATTCCTTCCGTTTACGCTATTAAATGCGGTCCAAACTCGAATTAATCTTGGGTAGTGAAGTATTAAGCTGCAGGGAGCATTCCTACGGAGTTATTTTCGTGAAATTCGGCCGGCGAACCATCGTCCTACCGAGCTAAGGTAAGTGAAATTACTCCAAATTAGTGTAAATATACTCCTAGCCCTAAAGTGAGTATTTCTCCCTTCTGGACTTCCGAGAAATAGCGAGTTTTCGGCTATTTTTTGATAAGTCAAAGTTTGGGCTATATATATATATATATATTCAAAGTAGTATTTTCTTCCAGAATACCGATGAATTTAGTTCTAATTGCTATCAATATGAATGCAGTTGGAAGAAATAGCTGGATATTGGTCGAGTTACGCCAGTTAGCCAAGAAGTCAGTAACTAAGCTATGTGAAGCCTATTTCTTCGCCAAGTTAGTAATTCTAGTATAATAAAATATAATAAATTCTAGAAGAAAGTTTCAGAAGCCGAATATTAAGCTCAGTGTGAATTCAGTAAATATGTTTTGTATTATTATGTCGTATTCGGAATAAAAGTCAGTAAATTAGTATTAAACAGCAAGATATTATTTCAGACCCAGTACCAAATTCAGTTTAATTCAACCAGAGAATCAGAATAGAATATCAGAACATGAACAGTATTATTAGATTTATTATACATGTTATACGTGATTATTGTTGTTTGTTGAGACCTGATTGTGTTATGTGGGCACCCTTAGAGCTTCCTTGCCGCCCCAGGGTTAATCGTTGTGTCGACTCGCCCGCCAGAGGGTGAGGATACGTCACTCCAAGGAGTGGCATGCCGTCCGCCAGAGGACGAAGATGGGATGCAACATTTCCCATAGCAGGCTGATCAGCATTATAGCATACCCCTGTCGAGCGCTTGCGCCCAGGGCACAGATTACAGATTACAGATCACAGATCTCAGATTACAGTTTACAAGAGTCCTCGAACTCAGATACAACTATAGTCAAGGGCCCAGAGAGCCCAAGTTGCATACCCAGGGGGCCAGCGGGATGCTCATAGTTACTAGATGAGTGGAGTGAATTGTTATTTTTGGATGGCGACCCGGGTAGGGGTATATAGATTGCATGTTGATTGGTACCTTCCGGCTTATGGGGGATGATATAGGTTCTTGTATGCTATATGTGTTATTTATTAAATTAATAGATAGTAGGACACCGCATTGACAGGTATGCTTCTCACCTTCTCTCCAGTATAGTTAAGTTTAGTTTAGATTCTGCCATCCCAGACAGTCTTAGCCATTTTCTGTTATTCAGTAACTATCAGTATTACTGTCTATTTTCATTTATGTTTAGTTATTGCTTTGCATACTCGATACCAGTGGTACTGATGCCCGTTTAGGGGTGCTGCATAACTTGCCTGCAGGTACTCATAGACGAGGAGCTGATCTCTCGTAATTCTACCCAGCACACAGAGTCATCAGCTCCTGTCATCCGGAGCTTGACAGCTAGAGGTTTACTCCTTTTCTTTTGTTGTACAGTACGGGTAGGTCGGGGCCCTGTCCCGACCATCTTATCAGTATTCTTAGAGGCTTGCAAATTGTATATTCCCTGTGGTTAGCTGTACCGGTCATGTGAGGCCGTGTGTATGTTTTAATTTGTTTATGATGGTCGTGTGGGGCCTTATTCGGTTGGTAGTGGTGATCTTGTTGATCACATAGCAGTTTAGCACTTGTTCTCTTGATTCAAAAATAACTACACAGCATGGTGGCCTTGTTGGCCCGCATAGGTTCCTTATTGATTCAGTTGTTTTGGGTAGCTGTTGTTTTCTTACAGGTGTCTATAGGCCTAGTCAGCCGGAGGCTGTATTTACAGTCGTTATATAGCCCGTTGGTTCCATAAATCCAGAGTTAGAGCCAGCCTGACACCAAAAGTGCTTAGGCTCAATAGTCCAACAGTCCAGGTCTTAGTAGGGCACCAGGTGCTAGTCATGCCTCCCAAGGCGGGGCGTGACAATTACCTACCTCGATGAGATCCGAAGGTCCCTGGTGGATCAGTTCTTACATCTAGAGCAGGGCAAGATGAGCTTCTAGGAGTACGCAATGAGGTTTGACTCCTTGGCAAGATATGCGCCAGCTTTCGTCGATACTAAGCCAGCTAGGGTACACGAGTTTATCATGGGGCTTTCTATGGAGTATATAGAGGCTTGTATTACAGCTACCTTGCACGAGGACATGGACATTTCGCGCATTCAGGATTTTGCTCAAAATATAGAGGGAATCGGCAGCACCAGTATGAGGCGGAGAGGGTAAGTTGGGAGCAGCACCGGAGGGCTAGACCCACTGATTTATAGGTAGAATTTCAGGGTGGACCCAAACCTCAGTTGCTAGGTAGGCCACTTAGGCCTTTGATTCTGCAGCAGCGGGGCAGCAGGGCAGATCGCCGTGGACAGTCAGGCCCCAACGAGAGTTCCCGAGCGTTAGGCTCACAGCCGCAGAAAGGTTCAGATCAGAGCAGGCCCATCGCCCAGCATTGTAGCATTTGCAGTCAAAGGCCTTTTTAGAGGTGTAGATACGGCTCTACTACTTGCTATGTTTGTGGGCAAGAGGGATATATGATGAGAGACTGTCCGACTAGAGATCAGGGGGATTGGGATCAATAGAATAGGTCCTCGATAGGATCGCATGCTCCAACACCTTCGGCAGGGCGTAGACCCTCAGCTCCAGCCGGTAGAGGTAGGGGTAGATCAGGGGCATCCAGTTCTGGCAGTGTTCTGGATCGCACTTACGCCTTACCAGGGCGACAGGAGTCAGAGTCGTCACTAGATGTTGTGAAAGGTATGCTGCATGTTTGCTCTCACCCGGTTTATGCTTTGATAGATCCAGACTCTACATTTCCTTACGTTACTCTGCTAGTGGCACGGAAATTTGGTATAACACCAGAATTGCTTCAGCGACCAATTTCTATATCCACACCCGTTGGTGACTCTATAATTGCTAAAAGGATTTATCAGGGTTGTACAGTAGAGGTTGTTGGTCGCCAGACTTTAGCAAACTTGGTGGAGCTACAAATGATTGATTTTGATGTAATTATGTGCATGGATTGGTTAGCGCCATGTTATGCCAATGTGGAGTGCTGGATCAAGATTGTCCGATTTCACTTCCTCGGGGAGGTAGTGCGAGAATGGAAAGGCAATGCAGCTACGCTAAAAAGTAGGTTCATATCCTATCTTCAGGCAAGAAAGCTGATAGAAAAGGGCTATATTTACCATATTGTTAGGGTTCTAGGTACGCAGGTAGAGTCCCCAACTCTTCAGTCCAGTCCTGTGGTCAATGAATTTCCAAATGTATTTCCAGATGAGCTTCCTAGTATTCCCCCGGAGCAGGAAATTAATTTCTCTATTAATATGCCACCAAGTGCACAACCCATATCCATCATTCCGTATCGAATGGCTCCTGCTGAGTTGAAGGAACAGAAAGAACACCTGAATGATTTGCTAGATAAGGGCTTTATCAGGCCTAGTGCTTCACCTTGGGGTGCGCCGGTTTTGTTTGTAAGCAAGGACGGATCCCTACAAATGTATGTAGATTATCGGTAGTGGAATAAAGTTACTATTAAGAATAAATATCCCCTTCCAAGGATAGACAATTTGTTTGATTAGCTGCAGGGGCAAAATATTTCTCCAAGATCGACTTAAGGTCAGGGTATCATCAGGTGCAAGTCGGGGAGAAAGATATTCCCAAGATAGCTCTTAGGACCAGGTATGGTCATTTTGAGTTCTTGGTCATGTCCTTCGGGTTGAAAAATGCCCAGCAGTGTTCATGGACTTGATGAACAGCATCTTCAGGCTATATTAGATCTATTCATGATAGTGTTTATTGATGACATCCTGGTACATTCCCGCTCAAAAGCTGAACATAGAGATCATTTGCGAACAGTGCTTCAGGTCCTCGGAGATCACAAATATATGCAAAGTTCTCTAAATGTGAGTTTTGGTTAAACTCTGTAGCTTTCTTGGGCCATATTGTATCAGCTGCAAGTATTTAGGTTGACTCACAGAAAATAGAAGTTGTAAAGACTTAGCCCAGACCCACGACTCCAACAGAGGTACGTAACTTTTCAGGGTTAGCCGGGTATTACAGAAGGTTCATAGAGGGACTCTCCACCCTATCAGCACCATTGACGAGGCTGACTCAAAAGGCAGCAAGTTTCAGTGGACTGAGGCTTATGAGCAGAGTCTTCAGGGATTGAAGGACAGACTAACATTTGCACCAATGTTCGCCCTACCAGAAGGTTCAGAGGGTTATGCGGTATATTGTGATGCTTCAGGCATTGGGTTAGGGTGTATTCTGATGCAGCACAGTAAGGTAATTGCCTATGCTTCAAGGCAGTTGAGGAAGCACGAAAAGATCTACTCCACCCATGATTTAGAGTTAGCTGCAGTAGTTCATGCAATGAAGATATGGAGACATTATGTATATGGTGTTCATGTGGATATTTTTACTAATCATAAAAGCCTCCAATACATTTTCACGCATAAAGAGTTGAACTTGAGACAACGCCATTGGCTAGAGTTGCTGAAGGACTACGACGTGAATATCTTATATCACCTAGGGAAGGCTAATATTGTAGTTGATGCCCATAGTTGTAGATCCATGGGCAACCTAGCATGCTTGAGGCTAGAACAGCGGGAAATGGCTCGAGAGCTGCACCAGTTAGCCAATTTGGCAGTCCAGGTAGTAGATTCAAAGGATAACGGGGTCGTGATTCAGAATACAGCAACATCATCTCTAGTTGTAGAGATAAAGGAACGACAGTATGAGGATCTTAGCCTAGTACAGCTCAGAGACAAAGTTTAGTAGGGTGAACTATCGACCTTTGAGTTAACGGGAGACGGTTTCCTGAGGTTCAGAGGTCGACTTGGCATTCCAGATGTAGTAGGGCTTTGCCAGCAGATTATGGCAGAGGTGCATTATTCTCATTACTCTCTTCACCCAGGTTCGACAAAGATGTACCATGATATAAAGGAGATATATTGGTGGCCTGGGATGAAGAAAGGTGTAATTGAGTTTGTAGCACAGTGTCCTAATTTCCAGTAGGTAAAAGCTGAACATCAAAAACCTGGTGGGCAGATGGATATGGGAAGCAATTAATATGGATTTCTTACAAGGTTCGACAGGTTGACGAAATCAGCCCATTTCTTACCGGTCAGGACTACATTTTCAGCAAAAGATTATGCTGAGTTATATATTAAGAAGATAGTTCAATTGCATGGTGTCCTAGTATCTATTATTTCTGACAGAGGGGCACAATTCACAACTAGATTCTGGCAGTTATTTCAGAAAGGTTTGGGGACGCAGGATAATTTGAGTACAGCTTTCCATCCCCAGATAGATGACTAGGCTGAACACTCAAGGACCTATTATGAGTGTGCGTACTAGACTTTGGAGGGAGTTGGGACGAGCACCTACCTCTTATTGAGTTGGCGTACAATAACAGTTATCATTCCGCTATTTAGATGGCGCCTTATAACGCTTTATATGGGCAAAACTGTAGGTCCCCCATAGGATGGTTTGAAGTAGAGGAAGCAGGGTTGATCGGACCTGAAATGATACACCAATCAGAAGAAAAAGTGAAACTTATCAAAAGAGTGTTTGTTGACAACCCAGAGTCGTCAGGAGTCCTATTTCGATGTTCGGCGTAGGGACTTAGAGTTTGAGGTTGATGATTGGGTATTCCTTAAGGTTTCACCGATGAAGGGCGTTATGAGATTTGGCAATTATAGCAAGCTTATCCCTAGGTTCAATGGGCAATATCGGATCCTTCGCAGGATAGGCCGAGTAGCTTATGATTTAGAATTGCATTCAAAGCTAGAATCTGTCCATCCAGTATTCCATGTGTCAATGCTACAGAAGTGCATAGGAGACCCTTCTCGGGTTGTGCCGATTGAGAATGTTCAAGTCACTGAGGAATTGTCCAACGAAAAGACTCCAGTTGCTATACTAGATCGGTGGGTTCATAGACTGAGGACTAAGGATGTAGCCTCCGTTAAAGTCTTATGGAAGAATAGAAAATAGAGGATATGACTTGTGAAGTTGAGGATGACATGAGGTCTAAATATCCTCACTTATTTCAGGCTTGACTCAGATTGTGCAATTGAGATGAGATTGTTATTTAGGTATTGTTTAGTCACTTATGTTATCAATGTTGGTTAGTTGCTCACTTTTATATTGTGGAGTAGTTGCATGTAGCGTTCTGTGAGACGCCTATATTGGACTTTTCTATGTTTCAGGTTTTCGGATAGTCCATGTTACAGAGGAGACTCTACCGAAATTTTTCCGGCAATGGTTAATGTATTTAGTCCCTTAAGCTCAGATTACATTCCAGGACAAATGTTCCTAAGGGGGGATGATGTTACACCTTGTGAGTTTCTATCATTTAACTGATGCGTGCATACATATGTTGCGAGTTTTAGAGTATAATGCATGTGAGGAAGGGCTCCCGAAATGAGCTTACGAGCACGTTGTTGCGTGAGCAGGAGACCGGGGCCGGAGGCAGGGCGCACCGGGCGCTGCACCTTGCAGCTATGCCTGCGCATTAACCGGTGCGTCGCACCCCATGTGCTGGAACTATGGCCGGCGCGCTGCCCCCCCCCCCTCCTTGCCACTGCCTCAAGTTATATATAAACTCCTTCAAGTTTAAATAAATCAATCAAAACATTTCCCAAAACAGACCCTCGGCAGTATAAATCTTTTCTCCAACTTTTCATCTGATTTAAGCAAAATTACGTTGCTAAACTCTGTTCAAATACAAATTCGTCTTGGATAACAAGTTTTGGACCTACAAGGAACGTTCCTACGGAGTTATTTCTTGAAATATAGCTCAGATTTTTGGAGTAATATCGAGTAGAAGTTATAGAAATTACTTCTAATTGAGTCCTAAGCGTTTACAAGTGATGGGTAAGTCTTTCTACCTTCTAACTTCTTTGAAATTCGTACATTTTGGCCCAAATTGGACAAAGTTTGATTTGTAGCTAATGTGCTTAAAGAATATTGTTATTAGCCATTTGGTATTGAAAATAGCTTTATTCTCTCAGCATGCGAGTTGCAATTTGGAGGAATCATCAGCTTTAGGTTGGAACTGTTTGAGTGAATGGAAATCAATAATTGAGGTATGTTAAGGCCAATCTCTTCGGCAAGTTATTGTCCTAGTAACACTGATATGGCTTATGCTTTTGTAGTAACTTAAGAATTCAAATGTTGTAGTTAGTCATCACGAATAGAATTGAGATTATATCGTAGTTTCCCTGGTTGGGGTTGTTTGTATCTCGTACGGCCTCTCGCCATGAATAGCTAAGGGGGTGTTAGTTGTACGAATTTCTTACGAAGCTATGATGTTGTTGACGCTTACGGAGCTATGATGCTACTATCGCTTATGGGGCTATAGACTTCTTTCAGAACTACGAATATGAATTGCTTATGGAGCTACAGTATTGCTTACGGAGCTACTAATTTTCTAAAAGGACTAAAGTAAAGCCTTCGGGGCCACACGGGAGTCTCCTATGAACTCCTTCTATGCCAAGATGGAACTACCGACCCTCACTAGGGCCTGGTGTGCCCGAATGCAGTTGTAGTCATATGTGGAGTCTTAGGGGTACCAATAGGGGTATATAGACTGATTGGTACTTGTCAGGGCTTATGAGGGCCCAGGTAGATTATCTCTTTATTGGTTATACCTTCCAGGCTTATGGGGGCCGGTTAGGTTCTTGTTTGAATATTATCTGCTAGTTGTAGCTTATGATTATGACATTGCGCAGGTTAGATTCTAATCCCTGTTGTTGATTACTTTCAGTTCTTTTAACAGTTTTCATTCAGCTATTTTTATTACTGCCTTATATATTCGATATATATTGTACTGATGCCCACATATGGGGCATTACATACTTGCCTGCAGGTTCGGACAAACGAGTTTTAGGACCTCCTTAGCAGCTACTCAGGGTTAACAGATTGGTCAGCTCCCTTCCTTCAGAGTTTCTAGTTAGAGAAGATTTTCTTATTTTTGTTGCAAAGTTTTGGGGTAGGTCGGGACCCTGTCCTGACCACTATTTAACTCTTAGAGGCTTGCAGACTACAGTTCCTAGCTAGTTGTTCGTTGTTGGCCGTCTGGGGCCTATATGTGTTATGTTTTGTATGTTGGTTGTATGGGGCCTATTGTAGATATCTGTTAGCAGCCTTGTGGCTATAGTTTATATACAATTATCGGTCTTTCTTCAGTTATGACTTAGACAACATCGTGATCTTGTCGGCCCGCATAAATCCTTTTATTATTGTTGCACTCCAGGCACACGGTCGTACAAGTAATACAGTGGCTCTTTTAAGAGTCGAATGTTGAACCCACAAGGACTAGACTGATTCAGTGAATATTCAAGTTCAAGTGTTAATTTAAACTTCCCAAGTATTGATTTAAGAGATTTTGGATAAATGTAATTAAATCTAGGGGTGATCACAAAATAATTGGGAAATAATAATAAGAAGCAACTAAAGTTAAGGTCTGATAATCATGCAATGCTACAATTCACATTGGTTCAAGTATTTAAAATTCAGTTGTTGTCTCACAGAGTTGAAATGCAGTGTTCATGGTCTTTTGAGCCTCTAAACACAACAAACTAGTCTGATACCTACATCATTGAGGGGGGATGTGACTTCCTAATTCGTGATCACTTTAACACTATGGATATGGTTTACAGGGTTTATGCCCTTGATTATAGACTTTCATACCTCTAATCATTTAACCTGACTTAGCTTCACAACTACTTCTACGAGCGGTGTTGTGACATTCTAAGTTGGTGTCTAGCTATCTTCCCGTTTTATTAACCAAGCAAGGCAAGTTAGGTATAATTTCTATCCTAACCATGAATCTTATCGTAAAGACAAGAACTTTCTCCCTACATTCTTTTGTTCTAACCTAGGTTACTCTTTCGAGCTTTTACCTAAGCTTAACAAGTTTGTTTTCATGGTGATCAAGCATAAAAACAACGATATTAAGAATGCATGATAAGACAACAATCGAAACTCAAACCAAATATGAAAATCAAGCATTTACATTCATATCATGTAGCCTCAACCCTAGAGGAAGGGTTTTATCCACTCATGTTCGTACAATTACTCAAAAACATAATTAAAGTAATGTACTTACAAGAATGATTAAAAGAGAATGACAAATTTTGAACCCTAGGTGAAGTTCTTCGCCTCTCTCTTCGCTCCTCTCCGCTTTCCCAAAAATATTTATGTGATAAATAATTTTAGAAGTTAAGGGTCCTATTTATATTAAATGGGAATTTGCAATTTTTGGCCAGACATGGAACAGCTCCGTGCCATGCTGCCCAGCGCGCAGCAGCAACTCCGTGGCATGAAGGCATCATGCAGGGCCACTATTTTTGGCCTTCTCGGCATGTCTCGCGTACACTAGTGCGCGTCGCCCAGCATGGCACACCACTGGTCAAGCATTGCGCCTGCCGTGGAACGTTTCCATCGCGCAGGGCCACTGGATTGACATCTTCCGCGCGCAATAAGGGGGTGGCACGTTGCTGGGTGTGACACACGCACAGCGTGGCACGCTGCCTGGCGCGGCCAGCCTACTTCTTGTGCTGCCTCGTGCGACTCTTTTGCAATTTGTTTCAATCTTCCTCCTTGAGCTTTAATCACATATAGTCCCCCCCTATGCATTTTACACCTACAAAATAAAGACTAATCATGTTGGTTAATTTATGCACATAATTATACAAAATCACATGAGAATGTAATTAATTAAATTCACAAGCATGGCTAAAACAAAGTTATAAAATAGCACTTGGGCATGTAATTATGCCCAAGATCACTACCCCGCACTTAAAGCCTTGTTCATCCTCGAACAACTCTATTACATCTTATGCACACGAAGAACTCACATTTAACTAATTGAAACAAGATGATTCAAGCTACGGCCACGTTGATTGTTTCAAATAGCAAGTATAAAATAGAGCATGAAATATCTCACCATTAAAACCCCATATAACTAAGTTAAAACTTCCTAGCCTCAAGAATCAACTCCTGAACTCAACAAATTCATGCAAGTCAACCAATTAAGACATCTGACATGAATTTTATCCTTCATCAAATATGTGCCCTCACAACAAGATATTTACCCATTTTTCACTCACAAGTTTTCAAATTATAACATGTATGGGTATTTGAAATTTTTCTCACCCCACACTTGAATTATGTTACGTCCCCAAAGCATCAAATAAAATTAATACAAGGGTGAGAAATACTCCCTGAGGCCTTTAGGCCTAGCTAACAGCATGTTTTTCTTCATTTTTGAATACGTGGGTCATCGACTCCACACTCATCTTTTTGTCATGCTCCTTAGCTCTTACTTCCTTGGGTACTCAGACTTCCCTTAAATTTGTGCTTAACCAAGAAAACAAACAACAACAAGTGAAAAGTAACAAAAATTACACACAAACTGAAAAGAAAGTGTACATGTGGTACTCTTGGGTTGCCTCCCAAGCGGCGCTTGATTTCACGTCGCGGCACGACATGGACTATCCTTCTCAGGACATCCTCAAACAGGTGTTCCTTTTCAGAAACCATCTTCTTCTATTTTTTTTTAGAGAGAACAGCCTCCACTCTGTCCCTCTTTTCTTCCCTCTTCTTCTACAATTTTAGCCCTCCATCAGACTCAGACTGAAGTGTCAACATATCTTGCAACAGTGGACCCATGGAATCTACCACCCCACACATAGTATCTGACAACACGTTGATCTTACAAAGATCTCTGTAGTGTGTGGGTGGGTTGATCTCCTGGTAGACTCTGAAGAGCTGTTTTTCATCATTGACCCTCATTTTAAGAGTACCTTTTCTTACATTTGTGATAGCTCCTCTAGTTGCCAAGAATGGTCATCCCAAGATCAGGGGTACCTTATCATCAACTTTAAAGTCAAGAATTATAAATTCAATAGGTATAATGAATTTACCTACTTTGATGAGAAGGTCCTCTATGATTCCCTCAGGTGCCACGGTGGACTTGTCTACCAGCTGCAGCATTACTCTTGTAGGCCTGGGCTACCCAAACCCCAGGGTGTTAAATAGAGATAGGGGCATTAAATTCACTGTTGCCCCTAAATCACATAGAGCCCTTATAATGTCGGCTTCACCAATTTGTACGGGGAGGGTGAAACTCCCTGGGTCCTTGAGTTTTTTCGGCATCTTGCTCATCACCCTGTAGATGCAGTCCTCAGTAAGTGCCCACTATCTAAACATCCACCAACCTAACTTTGTTTACCACCACATCTTTCAAGTACTTAGCGTACTTTGGCATTCCCTGCAGAATATCAAGTAACGGAAAATTGATGTGAAGTTCTTTGAAAATATCAAAGAACTTTTTAAAGCATTCTTCCTCCTTGCTCTTTTTGAGCCTTTGTGGGAATGGTAGTGGTGGTATCTCTGTTGGCCGCAATAATGATTGTGCATTGTGTTTTGCAGCACTCTGGTTATCTCCTCTGTCAGTGGATGGACCCTTTCTAACTAACTCCGGAGGCACCTCATTCCTCTTTTCTTTCGGTGATGCATCAGCCAATTGCTTGACACTCCTCAGACTGATGGCATTGACCAATCGAGGGTTGGTATCTGTATCACTAGGTAACCCTCCTTGAGGTCTGGTGTGTTGAGCAGCTGCTAATTAACCCATCTGCTTCTCTAGATTTTGCGTTGCCATCTGTTGGTTTTTCAAATCTGAAGCCATCCTTGCCTGATTCTCTTCCAGTTGGGTTTGAGTAGCCATGATTTTCTTCAACATCTCCTCAATGTTGCTACTTCTTGACTGGCCACTGTTTTGTCTGTTATGCTGCTGATACTACTGTTGTTGAGGCTGTTGGTAGTTCTAACTTTAATTGCCACCCCAAGAAAAATTTGGGTGACTCTACCAATTTTTGTTGTAGGTGTTCCTATAATTCTGACAATTTCTCTGAACATTCCCTATAAAGTTGACTGATTCAATATTGGCCCCGCAAGAATCTACATTGTGCCCATTGTTCACACAAATTTTACACCAGCTAGGAGCTTGCTGAATAGCATTCACCTGACCCTGCAGCTGGTTCATACTCAGTTTTCTAAACTGAGTCATCATCTAGTGCTGCAATGACGCTAGCTGTGCTGCCAAGGAATTGACACTCTCCACTTCTATCAGCCCTGCTGCTCTCTTTCCTGCCCCTCTTGATGATTCACAATGCCACTCTGGATTTCCTTGAGCAACTCTGTTTTAAGAGAATGTACAGCTTATCATATGTCTTTTCCAGTGCTTGCCCACCCGATGCAGAGTCTAATAGGATCTTCGTATGTGGGTCTAGACTGTCTACAAAGGTGTGAGCTAACACCTCATTGGACTGCTGCTGATGGGGGCAGTCTCTCAACAATGACTTGAACCTTTCCCAAGCCAAATACAAATTCTCCTCCGGCCGCTGCTTGAAACTTAAGATTTCACTTCTGAGCTTAGCAGTCTTGCCTGAGGGGAAGAATCTGATGAGGAACTTCCTATTTAGGTCATCCCAAGAAGTAATGGAATTCAGTATCTCAGCCTTCAACCACCTCTTTGCCTTTCCCAACAATGGAAATGGGAAGAGGGTGAGTCATACATAATCTGTTGACACTCCGGTGGGGACAAAAGTGTCACTGATCTTCAAGAAATTCTGTAAGTACTGTTGTGGGTCCTTATGTGTCATTCCAGGGAACTGTCCACTAGAATGTAATAGCTGCACCATATTCTGCTTAAGCTCAAATTTTCCTCCAAGCTCCAGTTTGCGGATACTGGAGGTCACATTTTTCGCTAGTGGGATTGCCACTTCGCGAACTGGTCAGGCTGCCATTGGTTCAGGCAACAACTCTTCTTGCTCTATTGGTGGATGCTATTGTAACTGCTCCTGTAACCTCTTTAGCTTCTGCTCTGGAGCTTCTCTTCAGAGCAAATGTAATCGATGTTCCGGCTCCAACAAAGGTTCCACCAACTCTCTATTCCTTGCTAGTTCTGCAAGGACAACCTGTTACATGTAATAAAAAAGACTAAGACCAAGTTTTTCAACATTTAAGAAAAATAAAAATCACACAAAAACTAAAAGTTCACTAAACGCTGTCAGTCTCCAACAACGGCACCAAAAACTTGTTGCGCCCCAGCGCATGCTCAAGCGCACAAGGTCGTACAAGTAATACAGTGGATCTTTTAAGAGCCGGATGTCGAACCCACAAGGACTGGACTGATTCAGCGAATATTCAAGTTCAAGTGTTAATTTAACCTTCATATGTGTTGATTTAAGAGATATTGGATAATTGTAATTAAATCTAGGGGTGATCACAAAATAATTGGGAAACAATAATAAGAAGCAACTAGAGTTAAGGCCTGAAAATCATGTAATGCTACAATTCACATTGGTTCAAGTATTTAAAATTCAGTTGTTGTCTCACAGAGTTGAAATGCAATTGTTCATAGTCTTTCAAGCCTCTAAACACAACAAACTAGTCTCATACCTACATCGTTGAGCAGGGATGTGACGTCCTAATTCGTGAGCACTTTAACACTATGGATGTGATTTACGGGGTTTATGCCCTTGATTATGGACTTTCATACCTCTAATCATTTAACCTGACTTAGTTTCACAACTACTTCTACGAGCGGTGATGTGACATTCTAAGTTGGTGTCTAGCTATCTTCCCGTTTTATCAATAAGCAAGGCAAGTTAGGTATAGTTTTTATCCTAACCGCGAATCTTATTGTATAGATAAGAACTTTCTCCCTACATTCTTTCGCTCTAACCTAGGGTTACTCTTTCAAGATTTTACCTAAGCTTAACAAGTTTGTTTTCATGGTGATCAAGCATAAAAACAATGATAATTAAGAATGCAAGACAAAACAACAACCAAAACTTAAACCAAATATGAAAATCAAGCATTTACATTCACATCATGTGGCCTCAACCCTAGAGGAAGGATTTTTAGCCACTCGCCCTTTCAATAGCCTTTTGTGCGGATCATGCACCTGCGCTTCCAGACCTCAACGAGATTCCAGTAGGCCTTTCTCCTGCTAAAATTGCCCAATTGCATCGGGAGACTGAAGAGAATGCCGCCCAATGTGGCAGGCTCTTGCAAGATGTTCGTATAATTACTCAAAAACATAATTAAAGTAATGTACTTACAAGAATGATTAAAAGAGAATGACAAATTTTGAACCCTAGGTGAAGTTCTACGCTTCTCCCTTCTCTCCTCTCTGCTTTCCCAAAAATATTTATGCGATAAATGATTTTAGAAGCTAAGGGTCCTATTTATATTAAATGGAAATTTGCAATTTTTGGTCGTACATGGAACAGCTCCATGTCACGCTGCCAGTCACGCAGCAGCAACTCCGTGGAATGGCGGCATCATGCTAGGCCACTACTTTGGGGCTTCTCGACATGTCCTCGCGCGCACTGGTGCGCGTCGCCCAGCGTGGCACGCCACTGATCGCGCCTTGCGCCTGCCGTGGCATGTTGCCATCGTGCAGGGCCACTGTATTGACATCTTCTGTGCGCGCAACAAGGGCATGGCACTTTGCTGGGTGCGGCACACACATAGCGTGGCACGCTGCCTGGCGTGGCCAGCCTGCTTCTTGTGTTGCCTCATACGACTCTTGTGCAATTCGTTCCGATCTTCCTCCTTGAGCTTTAATCATCATATTTAGTCCCTCCTATGCATTTTACACCTATAAAACAAAGACTAATCACGTTGGTTAGTTTATGCATATAATTATACAAAATCACATGAGAATATAATTAATTAAAATAACAAACATGGCTAAAACAAAGTTATAAAATCGCACTTGGGCACGTAATTATGCCCAAGATCAATTATTGTGATTGCTGGGTCAGCTGTCTTTATGAAGGTTCATTGTGCAGCCTTGTCGACCAGAAGTTCATATGCCCAGCTAGGTTAGCTCAGAATGGCACTAAGTGTCAGTCATGTCTCCCAAGGTGGGGCGTGACAGCATAGACTGTGTGGGAAAGATAAATAAAAAAAGTCAGTCAGTGAAGAGATAGGTGTGCTGGTCAATGAAAAGATGGGTGTGGTAAGAAAAAAAGAGAAAAAGAAAAAAGAGAAAAAAGAAAAGAAAAGAGAAGAAAAAGAAAAAGAGAAAAAGAGAAAAGAATTGAAAAGACAAAGTGAAAAATAAACCACACACATAAGTTGAAAGCAGAATAAAATGAAAATGGGGAGAAAAGGAGATAAAAAGGTGGAAGTGGATCCAGAATCCATATAGTTCTTAGGAGGGTGAGTCACTTTATCCATATTCACCATACCCATCCTCAAGCCTACATTACGAGCTGAGAAAAGTGCTATAGTGATTCTAATCCGATTGTCTGAAAACCCAAAGTAGAGAAAATAAGGACAAGTCTATGGTATCACATGTACAGTGTCTGAACTTCTTTGTAAAAGTGAGTGCTTTGCTGCTAGTCCTGATTTCTGATATGTACATCATTGTGAGTGATTGGGACTTCATTTGTTGTGAGGGTACATGGGTTGTAGTATACACTATTAGTTGTCTGTGTAAATAGCATTAGTATTTGCTCAGTTGTCTGCTGATAATTTGATTCCATCTTCAGATCCTTTGGTGTTATGATTTATAGTTGCATATGTACACAGCATTCTAAGTTTTGATTGTTTGAAAAGGGTTTGATAATTGACAATAATCATGTGTGCACATTGTTAAATTTATCAGTTGTGAGTCTTCTAGTTTATTTTCTAGTTAAGCGTCGTATATGTAGTAGTATTTTATTTGCCTAAGGACATGCAAAAGTTCTAAGTTGAGGGTGTTGATGTGTCATAGTTTTATGGAACTTTCGACGCTTAAAACATAGAAAAGATGTTAGGACTTGGATGTGTTTATACACATATGAGGTTCTTTTACTGTCTTTGTAGGAAAATCATTTTTGGGAGTTAGATTATGGAAAAGAATTGAAAAACAAGTAGAAAGTGGTGTCGTACAGGCTACAGCATGAACCGTACCATCTAGGTCTGAGTCATAGCTAGTGCCCGTGACAAAGAAGTAGAGAATGCACAAATACAGGACTCAGAGTATGACTTGATACCGCGGGTCATGACAACATGGTATGACTCGTACTACAGGCTCAGAGTAAGAAGTAAAGAACAAACCACTTAACATCCTCAGGGCACGAATTAATTGCACGAATCGTACCAGCATGGTACGAATTGTAGTGAGGATCCATAGGATGATCATCAAAGGTACTGCATTTCAGAAGTCTATGCCATGACTGCTAACCACGATTTGTAGTGACATATCAAGAGTCATATTGGAAAACTGTACCTGAGAATTTCATAAGATGCCAAGCGTAGCACAAGTATTGACCATAACTCGTAACATCCTGCTACGACTAGTAGGTCATCCCGACGTTGTAATCCCCATTAATTTAGGAAAAGATTTTTAATGATTATATACTTTTCTTTTAGTTTTTAGTAGAGAATCCAATGCTTTACATGATTATAGTTTTTCTCAAGTATCCTAACACTACTCGGAGATCGAGACTCTTTGATTGTGAATTCATCTATGTATTCTGATTTTATTCTTGCAATTATGAGTAGCTAAACTCCCACAACTAGGATTGTGGGAACCATGGTGAAATAACAAATTATGGTTAACACAAAGTGATTCTAAACCAATACAACACTTGTATTGTTTTTTTGCTTCATGATAATTGCTTCTTAACGGTGCGCAATGTTAGAACTAGCATGTATTCTCTACTTGCTTGAATCTAGAGAAGTAGAGATTAGGAAAAAGGAAAGACAACAAACTTGAAACTATCAACTTTCAATTAATAACTTGAGTTGCGGTCACAGGAAAGTTAATTTGGAATCATTGATAAGGGTTAGTTGGAAACGCTCAAGAGACCTAATCTGGTAATTGAGTATAGTCATCTAATAAGGGTGAATCAGCCATTATATGAACATATTTTATCGATTCTACATGCTAAGTATTGGGATAGATCACAAGTGTAACAAATCCTACATAGTTATGAATCCATAGAGAAAACTTCCCTAGTTAATTGCATATATTTGATAACCTCACCATTTTACAATACTGTCACTTATTATTTCTATAAAAACAACCCTCTGAAAATAAATGAACTAGAAGCATAAATAATAGCATTAGTCAAAATCTTGACAATATTCCTCATGGGATCGACCCCAAACCTGGTTGGGTTCTTTATTTGACAACGATCGCATTATACTTCTTTTGAGATGTAATTTGAGTATTATCACACATAGGGACTTCTTGGCCTCCTTATTTGAAACTAATTCCATGTTCAACTTTATGGCAACATTCCTTGTATAGATTGTCACTTGGACAAAGTTTATCAATCATCAAAACTTCATACGATCTTGAATGTAGATCAAGAGATCATTGTGTTTCATCAGTCATAACACCATCCCACAATCAGGACCTCTCAAGTACACCTTACTTATCAGTCTTGACATTCTTAGGAGTCTTTGTAGTCTCTTCATTAGAAGACTCGATAGTCTGTGTTGCAATGATTGGAACTGCATGTGTACCTTGAACCTGTTGCGGCTTTGTCAGAAGGTCGATAATTAAAAAGTCTGGCTTAAAGGATCTTAATTATTGTACATCAACCTACCATTGAGCCAGATATGTATACTGAGCTCAAATCCCTACCAATATCCTCCTCCAGTATGGCAACTCTCTCTATCAAGCTCCTGAATGCGTCCTCATGTTCTTGTTATTTCTTAAGTACATCACTCAGGAATGAGCGTAGGAGCAAAAGTTGGTCAAATCATTGCCATAATATCTGCTACCAACTTGTTCACCCTAGCATCTATGGCCTTGGACAGGTGACCAAGCTATATAATCATGACATGAGTTATGAAGACAGTGTTGCATGCATACCTTAACTGGAAAGAGGATACATTAAAGGAAACAAAACAAAAGATATTTCATCAAAGTTTTTTTTACTTATGTGTCACACCCCGAGTCTATACCCAGGATGAGACACGGTACTTGGAGTTACAAGTAACCCCAAGTCAACCTATGGTCTATCATAACACTAGCATTCTGAGTAGAAACATAACATAAGCTTTAAAAATAATAAAAACCATTCATGAAGAAAATCTAAATCACAAAGTTTTAAAACAACTGAAACAAAGCTGAAAATCTGAATCTCTGTTGTCTGAAAGCCATCTATCTGATAAGTTGTTGGGACAAGCCCCCAGCTAACTATAAATCTAACTGAAGGAAATATAACTGAAAAGAAATAATACTCGTCCTTGAAAGATGAGGACTCACCATTGATGCATCTAAAAACTTCTGGGTGAGATCTGCTAGTGGTGCTGAGACTGAGAACATGCAGCTGTACCATAAAACGATATAGCATAAAAGGTATGCGTTAGTACTTTGAATGTACTAAGTAAGTAGGAGAAACCATAACACGAAGAATACAATGACTGAATTGTAAAGACATGCAATGACCAACTAAAATGTTGAAACTGAATAAACTGAGATATACTGAGATGGTCAAAATGACCCTGTCTGATGGTCGAATACATGTTCTAAATCTGAGATACTAATCTGAACTAAGTAGTCTGAAACTGTTCCAAACTGAGCTAATCTGAGACTGAACTGAACTGACTAGTGGGAGAGTCTATAACCGACATATAACTACGTGAGCTAGACGTGGAGTCCGATGTATACACCCCATCGGTAGGACCCAATATATCTTGCTAGGGTATAAAGGCATGAAATGGGTGATCACAGGTCTTAAGCCATGAGGCCAATAAAAATAACCTATAGCGGCAACGTAGTTCTGGGAACCTAGATGCGCTGGAACTCCGGTACGCTCGGTGCTAAGTCCTACTCCCACTGGATAGTCCTAGATTGACTACTAAGCTGATAGCTCGAAATTGGGGCCCAAGACTAAGCCAGGAATACCTATTTGGAAGTACCCTGAGAGTCTTATCGAACTGAATTCTATAGCTGGTGTTCTAAGACTGGTCAGAGCTGCTTATCTGGAAGCGTCGTAACCGTCTAAAGAACAAACTGTAATCTAAAACTGGGGTCCAAAGGCTAGTCAGAGCTGCTTATTTGAAAGTTTCATGACCGCCTAAAAAACCACTAAAATCTGATACTGAGTCTAATATTGATAACTAGGAGGCACCACTAACACCTCAGGAATTAACTGTAGTCAAACTGATCAGCTGACATTTCTGGGCAACACTGAGTCTAATAATCTAATTGAGACTAGACATGTAAATATCTAATTAAAATTTCTACATACGCTAATAATATGGGGATTTCAAATCTGTTAGAATCAAGCTGCAGGGAAACTAGTCAACACGCAAGATCCTAAATTCTACTAAACTGAGACTTAAGGCTAAATTATTCCACAAGATACAATTCTCATAAATGTCTAGAAATAGGGAATAATAAGCAGTTAAAATCATGAGAAATATACCACTTGAAATCTTAACGAAATTACTCTGACAATTTCTCTACCTTTCAAATCCACAGGGCTGAACTGATAGGGAAAATTAGAAAAGCTTTTCGGGGACACAAGAGAAGAACTATTCCCTTGTTGAATTCCCACATACCTGATGAGGAAATTCGAAGAAAATCCCTTGAGAATCTGAGGAGAAGTTGACTTCCCTAGTTTCTGCTTGAGAGGAATGCCCTAAGTTCTACGAACGTGCTTCTGAGAATCAAAGTGATGAGTGAGGGATGAAAACCGCTCAACCCCTCTAAATTCATCAAAAATATGCTTAAAACGACGTAGTATAGCCTTAGGATCATAAGAATTATGGAAAATTCCTTAATAAACTCGCAGGAAAAAGCTAACTGCCAGTCCCCACGAGGGACTTGACGAGTCGTGCCTAGTGACCATGACTCGTGATCACAATCTGTCGAGTACACTGCCTAGTTCACTTGGGAATCACCACGGGGGACACCATGGCTCGTTGTGTACCCTACGATCCATGGTGACCTATCATTTAGGTACACTGCCCAATCTTTCAATTTTCATCCAATTCTTGACCACGGCTCACACGACGACTCGTGGTGTTGACCACGACTTGTGGTCACACCCGTGCTCACTTAAATTTCCAGATTTTTCAACCAAGTTCAAGTCCTTCCCCAAGAATCACTTCACAACTCGTGTCCTACCCCACGGGTCACAGGACAACTCGTTCTGTGACCTTCTGCAGAAAATTTTATTTTCTCCATTTCAACTCCCGAGTTTGGTCTTAGGTTTCCGGAGCATCACAATATCTCCCCCTTGGGAACATTCATCCTCGAATATTGGAAAACACACAGAAAGGCAGAGAAATGCAATCATCGTATTTAAATATTGAACATATAAGCTGAAAACTAAAGGAATGACTGCTCTGAACTGAACTACATGACTGAACTAAATATATAAGTCACACTTACATACATTGACATGAAAGAAGTTGGGGCACATGAACTAAACATGAAACTGAATAGAGCTTTAGAGAGAAACGGATACCTTAAACTAAAACTGAGTCGGAAGGGAATAAATGTGGGTATCTATCCATCATATCTGCTTCGGCTCCCACGTAGCTCCCTCAACATGTTGATTCCTCCACAAAATTTTAACTGAAGCTACTTCTTTGTTTCTCAGCTTACGAACCTCACGATCAAGGATATGAACTGGGAGCTCTTCGCAAGAGAGACTATCTTTCACTCTTACACTGTCTAGTGGCACCACTGAAGTTGGATCACCGATGCACTTGTTCAATAGTCACACATGGAAGACTGGGTGCACCGATGCTAACTCTGGAGGTAGTTATAACTGATATGCCACATTGCTAATTCACTTCAGAATTCTGTAGGGTCCCACATATCTTAAACTGAGTTTTTATTTCTTCCCAAACCTCATAACCCCTTTCATGGGTGAAATTTTCAAATAAACCCAATCATCCTCTACAACTCTAATTCTCTTCTCCTCACATCAGCATAAGAATTCTGACGGCTTTGTGTTGTTTTCAACCTCTCTGATAAGTTGTACCTTCTGCATAGCCTCATGAACTGAGTCTAGCCCGATTAGAGTAGCTTCACCAACCTTAAACCATCCGATAGGAGATCTACACCTCCTACCGTATGTTCGGCTGTTTCGGTTGGTATTATATATTATAAACCGACACGCAAGTGTACGTGGTCAAACAAGTAATAAAGTGGCTAAGTAAGCCAAGTATCGATCCAAGGAGGCTCAGGATATGTAAAATTTGCCTAAGTATACTATATTCTTATTTTACTTCTAATTATGCTAACAACAACGTAACCAACAATTAAATGAGTTTTTGTTTATAAAATATATACTAAAACTATTAACAATTATTTGTTGTGAATTTAAACTATGGATATGAGCATGCCAAGGTTAAGAACAAGTAATGAATTCGATCATAATAATAATTCGGTTAATCTCTTCTTCATGTTGCTAGCCAAGAACAGTAGCCTAGAAATTAAAACTCTGGTATTTAATTTCACTTAAGAATCATAAACCATTCGTCTACATTTCTGTGATCAAATGCAATTTACGACCTAGCAATACAATTCCGGTTCCTAAATTGACTAATACGGCTTTCAAGTATATTTCTATCAGGAAAGCACATCAAAACCCAATTTTCCCAAATCAAGTTAAGAACAATACCCTATTAATTCACAACTTTCCAATTTCTTGCTCTCTCGAGTGAAATTGGACTTTTTAGATGTACATTAATGTCGGCCAAGCACTAATGCAGTAAGAACAAGAATTAATAGAACAACATGAAAGAAGAAGAAGAAAACCATATCATTTGCAATCAAAATTCACTACACATGTTCAAAACCTTAGCAAGGAAGAGAATTAGCCACACATTTGTGGATTGATCATCCTAAAACAAGTGTAAATCATACATACAATTGATTGAAAGAAGAAAGGAAGAGAAGAAATCTCTTAGCTTTTTCGTCCCTCAACTGCTGCTAACCCACGTCCTTGCTCCACCAAGTCTGAACTAATTAAAATAAACCTAAGTGTGCTATTTATACTAGAGGGAAATTTTTCCCGGAATAACAAGCAACGTGTCACGGAGGTCAACGCGGAGCACTGCCTCTGTGACACGGCGTGGATGCGGACCTTCACTGGAAATCCAGGGTCCGGTAAAATAGCCTCAACGTGGCACGGAGGCCAACGCGGAGGCCTATCTCCGTGTCACGGAGCTGTCGCGAGGCCTCACTGGAATTTGCCATTTAATTTCCTCTCCAGGCAGTGTGTCTCCGCGATGGTAGCGTGGCACGGCTCCATCGCAGAGCCCCTATAATTTGTGCATTCCAATGTCTTTTCCACGCTCGTATCCAAGTCCAACTCCGATATAGTTCCAACATGCATTTTAGCTCCTAAAAATCATATTTTCCTGCAAAACAAATGCTAATCATGTTGGTTAGTATAAATTCACATTTTATTACCAATTACATGAGAATATATACATATTGCACACAAACAAGGCGAAAATAATACGTTTGAGTATCACTTGGGCATATAAATCTGCCCAAGATCACTTACCCCACACTTAAATCCTTGTTCGTCCTCGAACAACTCATACACAACTCATGCAAATTACATCCCAACCTTCGTCACTATGGTGCGACCATTTACGCTACGGTCATACCGATTATTCAATTTTTGCAAATCATCACGAAAACATGCTTGGTCTTACAATACAATGACCTTTAATACATCCAGACTTCCTAGACTTTAAGAATTGATTCTTGATATCGGCAAACTCATGCAAATCAGCTAATCAAGAAATCCGACACGAAAATCAATCTTTCATCAAGCATGTGCCCTCACAACTCAAGAGAATCTTCCCCTTTTTTTTTGTTCATGCAACACACAAACATGCAAGTAGGGGCATATAAAAATTAATTTCACTCTCTCTCCCAAAAGAATTCACATGCATCATGTCGTGACCCATAGGCTTGCCCTTAGTGTATTACTCCACTAATATAAAGAAATGCAATGTAGGATCACGTAGGACTTTAATGGGTTGTAACGGGGCTATGGATCTAGTATATATATTGGATTAGCCAATAATAGTCGCTAGCATCCTTAAGCGTCTTTTCAACACATTCCCATCGACTCATGGATAACTTTTCTTCTTTTTTTTCTTTTTTCCTCTCATTCATGCTGGTTTCCTTTCGTACTTCCCATTTCATCAAACACACTTGACACAAAACAAAGGGTTTTCATGTACCCTCAATATCATTTAATTATAACAAGTGCCTCTTCAACATCATCTTTTCTTTCCTCACTCTGCTCTTCTTTTTCTTTTCACTCTTCTCACTCCTTGACACCTTGGGAACATTTTCTTTTCTTTGTAAGCGCTTAAGAGTTTTGTATAGACTTTTACAGCTAATGAAAAGAAGGAATAAAGCTTGGTTTATACAATTTTGGACAAAAGAAAGAAAGAAATCGGCTAAAGGCTCAAAGGGCTGACTAGGGTATACAACATATAAAAAGGTAGAGTTTGACAAGAAAAAAAATGGAAACTATCGGTTAAAACAAAGAAATGCCTACATCCTTTCCAACACTACACCTCCTTCATTTCATTTTGTATACACACCAGGCAAGTTCTAGACAATTCACAATGGCATGGAATAACAATACCTCACTTCACACTTCATGCACATGCTCGAATCAAGATGCATTCACAGACTCTCTAATTAGCCAATCACATGAATTCAAAATTAAGCCTCAATCATACTGAATCAAATTCTATAGCCTAGGTAACTCAACATATTTACCAACTTGCATGCTTTCGAATGAATCACTTTCACATTTTGAACATCAGTTACACACGCAACGAAATTTTTGCAACCATAAAGCAACTACAGTTCATTGATGCAATCCACCAAAGAAAAATTAAAAACAAATTAAAATCCTACTCCTACCGACTACATTTCCCTTAAGACGGTCATCATCCATCCATCATAGGGAACGGTCACTAACTATGACATCGGTTCAATGGGACTATTCTCGGTAAAAGAACCGAAAACAAACTCCGAGAAACCCAAACAAAATAAAAACCAAAAATTTTTGCAACACATCGATCATTTCGATAGAAAGAAAATATTTACAAGTGTAAAATATTTTCGCGAAAATTTTTGAAAAATATCGATCATCTCAATAGAAAAAAATATTTACAAAATATTTACACTGGCAACCATAACTTTTCATAACACACATCATTAACCACACAAACAAATATATACACATACAACACAAATCAGTTCACCACAGGGAAAACACAAACATACATACAAACCAAGGAAAAAGCATACAGCAGATTAGAGCCTAAGTCCCAGCACCTAGCTACTCCCCACCCCACACTTAAATCGAACACTGTCCCCAGTGTTCACAAAAATTACAAAACAAAATTTCGGGTGGTGGAACTCCCTGATCAGTCGAAATATTCGACTTCTTCATCTGGTGCTGCTGCCTCGTCCCCCATGTCTGAGTCAGCTCCATCATCGTCATCGGACTCCACATCGGAGTCCTCCCGACGTATCTCCTCATCAGTAGGGACATCGTCATCAGTCGGCTCAATGAAGGCTGGTCCCATCCGGCATAAGGCTTTGGCATTCTCGCCAAATGGGTAATCCAGCTCCAGCTGCCATAATTCTTCCTCGGTGGCTGGTCTCCCACCAATCCGTAGCTGAAGCATCTGCATGCCGAACATACGTGCCATGTACTGATCGTCACGAGCATGTCGCTCGCCCAAAGTCAGCACTGGCCCGTGTGTGGTGTCGGGGGCCTTAGTTTTTGTCACATCGAGGGCCCTTCGCTCCAACTGCGGAATGTAATCCAAGGCTTCTTCCTCGACATCGAGGCCTCGGAGGAAGGTGGTGATGAGTCCGCCAAACCCGTATCTGTGGCCCTGGTGTAGTCTGGCTCTCTTCATGGCGGATATAATTACCGCCCCAACATTAATCTCAAGCCCTTTCATAAGGGCATACACCAAGCAGACACGGTCCCGGGTCACATCCGTCATATGAACTCCCGGGATCAAGCACGAACATACAATTTTCAGCCATATTCTGGCCTCCCTGTTCATCTGCGAATAAGGCAGAGTCTGGTGGTAACCCCTCTCCTTATGTCTACTCCATCGGGCTGTGGATCGAGCCCCACCCACAACGTACGTCTGATGTCGGCGTATGGTGGGGTGATGTTTAGCTGGCGGAGAACCTGGGCGTCTGTGTCCCGCGCTCCAACGATGGCATTAAATTGCTGGGGTTCCAGAGTGACAATCTGCCCTCTGATTTTTATTGTGTGGCTTCTGATGGCCGGGTTCCAATTTGCGTAGAACTCTCGGACCAAATGAAGGTTGCACTCCTTGGGCTCCTGAAAGATAAAGCTGAGCCCAGCTGCTTCAATCCTTTGCACAATACGGGGGAACTCCTGTGCTAGTGGTTCCCGTGCAATATGTTCCTCCCGGAAGTACTTGCTCTCCTTATGCTTAGCATACCATTTCTTTCCTTCCTCGGTTACCCACCTTGTTCCGTATTGGCGGCGTTGGCCGCGCGGAACAGCTGGTGCAGCTGGGACTGCGGTGCCCAATCTCATTCTTTTTCTGCCGGTGCCTGAGGTAGAAGCACCCTTGCCCTTATCCTGTCTACTAGCCATTGTACCTGTCAATATAAATTAACAAGCACAAAGTTAAGCTATAAAGATGTTAACTTAGGCTAAGGTCGGGTTACACAACGTTTACCCCACTCTTAGGCCTTAGCTACTTTTACAAAACTACGGCAAGGATAACTCTATTTACACCAAAGACAACAAGTATACACTTTATGCTTAGTGCGTTCACAAAAATTTCGACAGCATAACGCTTAGCGTACTACTCAGACTTCATACAGCTAATTCCAATCCTACTATCGCTAACAATTCAACCATCGCACAAGCAATAAAAATAAAAAAATAAAAACAACGACAAAAAGATTCTATATACAATCGAATCCAAATAATCAAACCAATTTACACAATTTTCGCATTTTCCCCAACAATTCGAGAATTGGTCTTCCTATAACATTCACACAATATTTACCTCGACTTATCTCAATTTACAACAACACCCCGGCATCGAATTCATCAAATTATTAAGTTGCCCAAGTCAAATTCAATAACCCAAGCCCTAGAATGCAATTTTTCACTCAAATCCGAATTATTCACGTAATCGACAAGTTCAACCGCCAATTACAACAATCCGAACATATATCAATCACAAATAACTCAACATCATGTTAAATTGCTACTTGGGGTGATATATCTCACCTCACATGCCCGAATTCGACTAAAATCGCCAAAAATTTGAGAGAAACGAGGAAAACGTACCTTTGAGTTGAAGAACCGAAGAAACTTGACGTATTCCTTGCCTAATAGCGTGGCACGTTGGTTGGGGAGGGGGATTTGGGTGTTTTGGTCGCGGAGAGTAGAAGAAATGGGGAAAATTGGGCAAAATCGGGGTTAATTTAAAGAAAAACACGCGGGTCACCCGGCAACCCGGTGTGACCCGGCACCAAATATAAGGCAACGTGTCACGGAGGGTAACGTGGAGCCCCTCCTCCGTGACACGGAGCCAACGCGATGGCTCTCTGAAAATTTTAAAAATCCGGATTTTGCCTTCAACGTGTCACGGAGGGTAACGCGGAGCCCTCCCTCCGTGACACGGAGCCAACGCCCCAGTGCACTGTTTCTTCAATAAAATTATTTTTTCATACCTTGCCTTATTTTTCCCGCTTCCATGCATATTTTTCTCCGTTTGACCTGAAAATCACTTCACTAAATGAAATTGGTTAGATTAATAGATTTCCCTAACTAAAATGAAAAAAATACTAACTAAAACGAAAAATTTGTACGAAATCAAGAAAAAGAAAAATAAAATAAAAATACAAATTAATTACACTCTACTAAAAGAAGAAAAATAGAATATTTTTCTTTTCACGGGTTGCCTCCCGTGCAGCGCCTGGTTTACCATCGCGGCTCGACGTCCATTATGCTCAATTATCTACTAGGGTGAGGGACGATTTTTCACGATCCTTGTCCTCCCCCCAGTAGTTCTCAACCTCATCTGGTGGCCTTCCTGTTAACTCTCGGGAATCATTCATTATATTAGCATTCCCATGATCAATCACATTAATCACCGAGAGTTCCTCATTTACAATCGGGAGCTTGGGTGCTTTGTACACGTCAAACACTTCTATCTTGTCATGTGCCCGCATTGTAAGTTGACCCGCAGCTACATCAATTAATGCTTTTCCGGTTGCCAAAAAGGGTCATCCCAAAATAAATGGGACTTCAGCATCTGGTTCAAAGTCCAGAACAATAAAATCGACCGGAAAAATAAGGGAGCCCACTTGCACTAACACATCCTCAACAATGCCATCCGGCTTAGCTAAGGACCTGTCCGCTAGCTGCAAGATTACCGTTGTAGGTCTAGGACTCCCTAGACCTAACTTTCTGAATACCGAAGATGGCATCAGATTTATACTTGCCCCCAAGTCGCATAATCCACGAGCTCGGATACTTTGCCCAATAGTCAGCTGGATAGTAAAACTTCCAGGGTCTTTCAGTTTCGTGGGCAGTCTATTCTGAATCTGGGAAGTGCATTCCTCCGTTAAAGCCACCGTGGCATACTCAGTCAAACGACTTTTGTTAGCCACGATGTCTTTAATATATTTTGCATACTTTGGCACTCCCTGCAAGACATCAACAAGAGGTAAGTTAACATGTACCTGTTTAAGCACCTCCATGAATTTCTTGAAACACGCCTCCTCCTTGTGTTTCTTAAGTCGTTGAGGGAACGGGGGTGGAGGCCTTTCTGATTCTGCTTCTTTAGTCTTCCCCCTATCAGAACTTTGTTCCTCCTCAACATCTGCTGCTCCTGACTTTTGAGGCGGTCTTTCCGGTTCCACCTCCTTCAACTATAAACCACTCCTCGTGGTCACTGCATTTACCTGCTTCGGATTAGGATCCGTGTCGCTAGGTAGTCCTCCTCTGGGTCTTGTATTTTGGGCACTAGCAAATTGCCCAAACTGATATTCAAGAGCCTTGGTCGCCAACTGATTGTTCTTCACTTCGGCTGCCAATTTAACATAGTCAGCCTGCAATTGTGCCTGATTAGCGATCATGGTCTTGAACATCTCCTCAATGGTAGGTGATGGTGGTGGAGGAGGGGCATTGTGATTTCTGAATTGAGCTTGAAAGTTTTGTTGCCCTCCTTGATTTCTCTACATACCCTGACCAGAACCTTGGCCTTGTTGGTTGTTGCTACCCCACGAAAAATTTGGATGGTTCCTCCAATTTGAGTTGTAGCCGCTACCAAACTACTGCTGATTTCTCTGTGCATTGCCCACAAAGTTAATAGAATCAGGATTTGCACCACAGCATTCAGCTGAATGCTCACTACTACCACACACTTCACACCACATCTGTTGGACAGCATTGACTGAAGCTGCAGGCTGGTTCAAGTTCATATTGCTGAAGTGATTGTTTAACTGATTTTGCAAGGCAGCTATCTGTGCAGCGATAGCTGTAAATCCATCCACTTCAAGCACTTCTGCTGCTTTCCTTGCTCCACCTCTTGATGAATCGGCATTCCATTCTGGATTGCCCTGTGAAATTCGGTTGAGCAAAGTGTACAGCTCCTCATAGGTCTTTTCCAGCGCTTGCCCTCCAGCTGCTGAATCTAACAGAATTTTAGTGTGGGGTTCCAAACCCTCAATAAATGTGTGTACCAACACCTCATTGGACTGATGATGATGAGGACAGTCCCGCAACATGGATTTAAATCTTTCCCAGGCTTGATATAGATTTTCTCCCTCCCTCTGTTTAAAACTTAGAATTTGACTTCTAAGTCTGGCTGTTTTACCAGAAGGGAAAAATCTAATCAAAAACTTCCGTGCAAGATCATCCCACGTTGATATAGAATTGGGTGGTTCAGCTTTTAACCACCTCTTGGCTTCACCAAGTAAGGAAAACGGAAATAAGGTGAGCCGAACATAATCAGGTGACACTCCAGCGGGTATATAAGTGTCACTTATCTCCAAAAAGTTTTGGAGATGTTGTTGTGGATCTTCATGAGGGAGACCGGTAAATTGCCCGCTTGTGTGCAAGAGTTGCACCATATTCTGCTTTAATTCAAACCTCCCTCCAGGCTCTGGTTTGCGGATGCTAGAATGTACATTGTTAGCGTTTGGGATTGCCACTTCGTGAACCGGCCTTGCTGCTGCTTCATCGGGCACTAATACTGCCCTTACAACTGGTGGATGTTGCTGCTCCATAATAGATTGTCGGAACAACTGCAGCTTCTTTTGTAGAGCTTCTCTACGTTGACTATGAAATTCACGTTCAGGCTCTAAGTAAGATTCCACCAGCTCTTTGTCCCTTGCCAGTGTTCACATAAACAAAATCTGCAAAATACAAGCTAAGACTAAGTTGTTAACACTTAAGAAAATAAAAATAAAAATACAGTAAATTTACACTAAACACAATTTCACAAATCGCCTAGCCTCCCCGGCAACGGCGCCAAAAACTTGTTCGGCTGTTTCAGTTGATATTATATATTATAAACCGACACGCAAGTGCACGTGGTCAAACAAGTAATAAAGTGGCCAAGTAAGCCAAGTATCGATCCAAGGAGGCTCAGGATATGTAAAATTTGCCTAAGTATACTATATTCTTATCTTACTTCTAATTATGCTAACAACAACGTAACCAACAGTTAAATGAGTTTTTGTTTATAAAATATATACTAAAACTATTAACAATTATTTACTGTGAATTTAAACTATGGATATGAGCATGCCAAGGTTAAGAACAAGTAATGAATTCGATTATAATAATAATTCGGTTAATCTCTTCTTCATGTTGCTAGCCAAGAACAGTAGCCTAGAAATTAAAACTCTCGTATTTAATTTCACTTAAGAATCATAAACCATTCGTCTACATTTCTGTGATCAAATGCAATTTACGACCTAGCAATACAATTCCGGTTCCTAAATTGACTAATACGGCTTTCAAGTATATTTCTATCAGGAAAGCACATCAAAACCCAATTTTCCCAAATCAAGTTAAGAACAATACCCTATTAATTCACAATTTTCCAATTTCTTGCTCTCTCGAGTGAAATTGGACTTTTTAGATGTACATTAATGTCGGCCAAGCACTAATGCAGTAAGAACAAGAATTAATAGAACAACATGAAAGAAGAAGAAGAAAACCATATCATTTGCAATCAAAATTCACTACACATGTTCAAAACCTTAGCAAGGAAGAGAATTAGCCACTCATTTGTGGATTGATCATCCTAAAACAAGTGTAAATCATACATACAATTGATTGAAAGAAGAAAGGAAGAGAAGAAATCTCTTAGCTTTTTCGTCCCTCAACTGTTGCTAACCCACGTCCTTGCTCCACCAAGTCTGAACTAATTAAAATAAACCTAAGTGTGCTATTTATACTAGAGGGAAATTTTTCCCGGAATAACAAGCAACGTGTCACGGAGGTCAACGCGGAGCACTGCCTCCATGACACGGCGTGGACGCGGACCTTCACTGGAAATCCAGGGTCCGGTAAAATAGCCTCAACGTGGCACGGAGGCCAACGCGGAGGCCTATCTCCGTGCCACGGAGCTGTCGCGAGGCCTCACTGGAATTTGCCATTTAATTTCCTCTCCAGACAGTGTGTCTCCGCGATGGTAGCGTGGCACGGCTCCATCACGGAGCCCCTATAATTTGTGCATTCCAATGTCTTTTCCACGCTCGTATCCAAGTCCAACTCCGATATAGTTCCAACATGCATTTTAGCTCCTAAAAATCATATTTTCCTGCAAAACAAATGCTAATCATGTTGATTAGTATAAATTCACATTTTATTACCAATTACATGAGAATATATACATATTGCACACAAACAAGGCGAAAATAATACGTTTGAGTATCACTTGGGCATATAAATCTGCCCAAGATCACCGTACACTGCCTCAAACGGGGCCATTTGGATGCTCTCAAACTCGATGAGAGGTAGGTGATCATCCTAACTGCCCTTGAAATCGATCACACATGCTCTCAGCATATCCTTCAAGGTCTATATAGTTTGTCAGCCTGTTCATCTGTCTGAGGGTGAAAAGTTGTGTTGAGCTTGACCTGGGTACCGAGTCCCTTCTGAGAAGACTTCCAGAAATGCAAAGTGAACGGGGTACCTCTATCTGAAATAATGGACAAGGGCACCCCATGAAGTCTGGCCAACTCCCGAATATAAAGCCTGGCACAATCCTCAGCTGAGTCTGTAGTTTTAACTGGGAGAAAGTGTGCTGACTTAGTCATCCGATCTACTATCACCCAGATTGAGTCGTGCTGCCGACGAGTTCGAGGTTGACCCATAATAAAATCCATATTTACTTCTTCCCACTTCCATGTGGGTATGCTGATATCCTGAGTCATACCTCCTAGTCTCTAATGTTCCACCATAACTTGCTGGCAGTTCGGGCACTTAGCTACAAATTCTGCGATGCTCTTCATGTCGTTCTACAAGTAAATATCCCATAAATCACGGTACATCTTTGTAGCACCTGGTGGATGGAATATCTTAAACTGTGTGCTTTAGCCAGTATCTGCTGTCTTAAATCACCTACATTTGGTACACACAGCCTACCCTGGTAACGGAGTACACCATCTCCCCCTTGGGAGAAAGCCTCCACTTCTTTTATGAGAATTGCCTCCTTCAACTTAAGCAATATGGGATCTTCATCCTGCCTTGACTTAACCTCAACTACCAACGAGGAATCTGACCCACTCTGCACCACTACTCCCCCCTCAGCTGTCTCGACTAACTGCACTCCCAACCGAGCTAACCTATGAATATCCTTTGCCAGTTCCTTTTTCCTTCTTCAACATGAGCCACACTCCCCACAGACATCCTGCTTAGGGCATCAACCACCATATTGGCTTTGCCCGGGTGATACAACACACTTATGTCATAGTCTTTCAATAGTACCAACCAACTTCTCTGATGAAGATTTAGATCTTTCTGACTGAACATATACTGAAAACTCTTGTGATCGGTGAATACATCCGCATGAGCCCCGTAAAGGTAGTGCCTCCATATTTTCAATGCAAACACCACCACTGCCAACTCAAGGTCATGAGTCGGATAGTTCTTCTCATGAACCTTGAGCTATCTGGATGCGTAAGCTATCACGCTACATCAGAACGCAACCAAGTCCAACTCTGGAAGCGTCAAAATACACCACGAACCCATCTCTTCCTTCCGATAAGGTCAACACTGGAGCGGTAGTAAGTCGAGTCTTTAACTCCTGGAAACTCTTCTCACACGCATCTAACCACTGAAATTTCACCTTTTTTTTAGTCAACCTAGTCATAGGGGATGCAACAAAGGAGAAACCTTCCACAAAACGTCGGTAATAGCCGACTAGACCCAAGAAGCTTCTGATTTCGGTTAGGGAAGTAGGTCTTGGCCAGTCTTTCACCGCTGCTATCTTTTGATGATCTACCTGAATACCCTCACCCGAGACCACGTGACCAAGGAAGTCACAGACTTCAACCAGAATTTGCATTTGCTGAACTTAGTAAATAACTGGCAGTCTCTGAGTGTCTTTAGCACTATCCTCAGATGGTTAGCATGTTCTTTCTCGCTCCTGGAGTATATTAGAATGTCGCCAATAAATACAATGATGAACATGTCTAGATATGGCTTAAAAACCCTATTCATCAGGTCCATGAAAGTTGCGAGGGCATTAGTCAGTTCGAAGGACATCATCATGAATTCGTAGTGATCATACTGAGTTCTGAAAGCTGTTTTCGGTATGTCACACTCTCTAACCCTTAGTTGATGGTACCCCGACCTGAGATCTACCTTGGAGAAATAACTGGCTCCCTAAAGTAGGGGTACGTGTTCTTGATTGTGACCTTATTCAACTTATGGTAGTCGATACACATCCTGAGGGTATCGTCTTTCTTCCGCACATATATTACTGGAGCACCCCATGGAGAGATGTTGGTCTTGATGAAGCCTTTATCGAGAAGGTCTTTTAGTTACTCTTTCCACTCCTTAAGCTCAGCTGGAGCCATTCTGTAAGGAGGGATGGAGATGGGCTGAGTGTCTAGGAGAAGGTCTATGCCCAAGTCTATTTCCCGCTCAGGAGGAACTCTAGGAAGATCCTCGGGAAACACATCACAGGGAACTCACTAACAACTTGAACTAACTGAATAGTCAGGGTCTCAGAGCTGGAATCTTTGACCCAAACTAGATGATAAATACACCCTTTGGAGATAAGCTTCCTGGCCTTAAGGTAGGAAATAAACTAACCCTTAGGCATTGAACTACTGCTCGTCCACTTTAAAGCTGGCTCATTAAGGAACTGAAACCTGACGACCCTAGTTCTGCAGTCGATTGAGGCATAACCCCGAGTGTAACCAATCCATGCCAAGAATGAGGTCAAACTCAACCATGTCTAACTCTACAAGATCAGTTGGAATGACCTTATTCAAGATTGAAATTGGACAGTTTCTATACACCCGGCTGGCTCTAACTGACTCACCAACCGAGGTGGAGACTAAGAATGGTTCTAAGGGAACTTCTAGAATAATATCAAATTGAAAAGCTACATAGGGAGTCACGAATGATAATGTGGCTCCTGGATCTAGTAGGGCATACACATCTAGTTGGAAAAGGCGTAACATACCCCTGACCACGTCAGGTGGGCTCTCATGATCCTAACGAGAGGATAAAGCATAAAAACGGTTTTGGTGCTGGCCGCCATCCGCACCTGAATGTTGGCCTGTTGGAGCTGCTGAACCGGTGGATTATGATCTCCCTCGTCTCGCTGACGAACATTCTTTAATCCGATGACTAAGCTGTCCACACCCAAAACAACCCTCTCAGCCCTAAAGGCATTCTCCTGGATGGTTCTTGCCACACTTAGGGAAAGCTGGGTAGCTGTAGCGGTTGTTGGCACTATGACTCTGGGACTGTGAGCCAGATGCTTCACCCCTCCGATCCTTACAGGATCGAAAAGTAGGGGCACTGGCTGAAGTGGGTGCTGGAGCCTTCTACTGTTGTTGCTGCTGCTGCTGTGGGCGGCTACTACCGCCAGATCTCTGGTGGCCATAATCTAACTGGCCAGTCCTTCCCCGTTTGTTCTCCACTCCAAGTCTTTAGTTTTTCAGCTCATTCTACTGGGCATGAACGATGAGGCTAGAGAGATCGATATCTTCAATAAGCATTGCAGTCATGCACGCCTTGAGGACCAAGTTTGGTACTTCATTAATAAACTTTAGCATGCGAGCTCTTGGATCGGCTACCATCTCTGGAGCATATTTAAACAACCTTGTAAACTCCAGTGCATACTCTTCCACCGTTCGATTTCCCTGTTTCAGGTTCATGAATTCCCTGAGCTCCCGGGGGAAGAGTCTGTCTATGAAGGCTGTAGTGAACTCCTCTCATTCTGACAAAGAGGGCATTATAAGCAATTTTTTTTGCAATGGGGATCTCTACTATCTGGCGAGAAAAGAATTTGTTGTGATTCCAAGGAGGCTCCTATCAAACTTATCGAGTATGTAAGAAAATAACAATACACCTACACACAAGAGGAAGAGATTGCAGGAAATGACAACCAATTCTAGCTTAACTAGCCCATACTCCTTAGCTTAGTATCTGGTAGTTGCTGGTTTCAAGATTATGTGTAAGTCTAGATTGAATCTGATGCTCATTAATTGAAGTATATGGTTTATGAACTTAGCCTTTACGTAGTTTAGGCTTATTATATTTTCTGAGTTTGTATTTCGTTTAGAAACAGGTGGTCAGACCTGTTTGATTTTGTGATGATCACTTTTGGTAATAAAGTTACTTCTTTACTAAAAAAATAGACAATGTTCCTCCATTTATTTAAATTTTAAAATCACTAATTAAATAAAAATCAACTGGATCCATCAATTTTCTTTTAATAAATTTAATTTAAATTTATATTTATTTACTATAATATTTTAATTTTGTAAAAATGAGTGGCATTGTTGGTTTTTCGGGTTAAGATATGAACAAATTGATGGGCTCCCTTAGTTTTTTGAAAATATGATAAAAATTTGAAAGAACCAATGGATTCCCTCGGCTGTTATTCAGTTTTCTAAACAATAAAACTAGCAAGTAGCAACACCTGCTAAAGAAAATATCTACATACATTCAACTAAATTTAGCACTAATATTATTAATCAACAATAAATAGTTTCTACAATACTATCGAGGACAATATCCAACACAATTAACAATATTCAACCGTTCCTCTATTATCATCTACCAAACATAATATTTAAAATGTCTAAGAAATCTCAACAATTTTTAACATTCAGCAAGTTTAATAGTCCAAATAATTATAAAATTATCAAACTTTTAATTTCATTGTGTTCCTCATCTCCACCACTTGAACAGACTTCATCTAGTTGAGGGTTAGAGATCAGGGCATCACATTATAAATGAGCACTTGCACTTGCCTGGAGCAAATTTATAGTCTCACACATTTATTTCTGCTCAGTCAGCCGTCTGGCTTCCGCCGTTTCAAGGGCGCTAGAAAAATGGGCGATCTTTTACTCCATGGTCGCCGTGACTATGCTAACAAGTGCCTCACTCTATGTTCAAGTCCTTACACCTTGCAATCTAGAATGTACGTGGCGATATTACTTTTGAAAACCAAGACGATATGTTTTTTCCTTGTTTGGACCGCCAATAACCTCCAACCAAATTCTTGTAGTCCTATCATATGAAGGTGGAGTTGACTCGCCATGATCACTGGTCGACTGAATCTAGATGTACTCCTTTAAATTTATTTATATTTAATCTATATTTAAAAAAATAAATTTAGTATATAAATAATATTATAAATGTATATCATAACTTTAAGAAAAATTAGATTACTTACATAGGTAGTTTCATTCAATGACTTGACTCATCGATCCAGAACATACTTGTTTTTATTCTTTCTTATGGGGGTCTCCCAAAATATGCCAGCATAAGTCAACTCACACTCATATTTTTTTCCTGCAAATAAAATGAAAGTACATAATTAAATTGAATTGGGTATAGTAGAAAAATAATATTGTAAGATTTAATATATTACTTATCATACTCCTCTTAACATCCCCGAGCTGACAATACCTACACAATGCTACAAGCCACCCTTCTTGGATCTTCCGCTTTTTTTTATCTGATCAGCTTCCGTTTGAAATTTAAATATCTAGTTTGATTAAAGCCCTTCCACAACTTATCTAAAAGCCAACTAGACTTCTGATTTTTGCGAGCATCCTAAAAAAGGGTCGGACTGTCGATTTTTAATAAAAGAGTTATAAAAAATTTAAATAACCGATGCACGCCTTCGTAGAGGCGGATGTAACATAAAAGTTATGGGATCAATTGAACCATAACGTTTGACGCGGAGTATAAATTTATGTGTAAAAATTTATTAAAATTATAATAAATAATAGATATGAACCCATACTTTTAAAAATATAATGAGTTCAAACCAAAAATTTTAAAAATTAAATCTATAAATTTTAAATTCTGAATTCATCCGAGTACCTTCGATTTCCTTATAAAAAAACCAACCGTCTAAATCTCTTAGCTTTTGTCTATCGATTTATCGCCTATTTTTAGTAGGGAATCTTGTAGTCACCCTCTATGTAATAGTACAAATAGGGGCCTGAGATGTGATATGGTACATTTGAAAGAAAGAAGAAAATTCTTCTATTTTGTCTCTCTGGTTTTTTCATCTTTAATATTATTATTTTGAGTTTAATTTTTTAACAAATAAAATTACAAGGAAATAACTATCGAAAGATATGTGAAACCAAATTCTATTAAGCATGAAGTTTATGGATTCAAATACAATAATTCAAACAATCTTCTTGATCAAGAAAAGTGTGAGTCAGCTTTAAAATTTTCACAGTAAAAAATACTTAAATGAAGAAAAAATTTATAAAAGTTAAAATCCACATATATATATATATATATATAAAGGAAGGTATAGACAAGATGATGTGACACCTCTCTATGGCCTAGGAAAATATATTTTTTTTGATATTTTTTCTATTTTTTTCTCATTTATGTGTCATGTTAAAAAACTCAAAAAGTCACTTTTTTAACTATATATATTAAATATACTACATTAAAAGAATATATATATATATATATATATATATATATATATATATATATATATGTATGTATATAATTGTAGTATATGGCATGATAATGTGGCATAATTCATTGGCCAAATTCTTTTTTTTAAAGCTTTTTTCCTCCCTTTATTTTATGAAATATTTTTTTTTATTTATTTTGTATTGTGTTACCAATCTCAAAAGTCACTTATTTAGTCCTGTTAATCACACCTCAATCCTTTTTTTTTTAAATTTCTTTAATCCTCTTAATAATAATTTTCTATGATCATCCTCTTTATATATATATATATATATATGAATCCTATTTATCTTTTTTCTCATTTTTTTTTAAATTTTTACTCTCATTTTTTTTAAAAAAATTATTATTTATTAAAAAGTCATCCCTATTAATCATACATTTTCATCTTCATAACATCTAATCTTAATTAGTATTAGTAATATTCATCTCCCAAATTTTTGCGTTTATAACTCCAATTATAGTGGACAAGTTTATGACACATTAAAATTACCTAAATAAAATTGTTTTGAGTTGTATTAGCTATGCAGTCCTCACGATTTTTTATTTTTTATTGTTGGTAAAAATACTCAATATTTTTAAATATTCATAGGTCATTACAATTGTTTGTTGTTCTATATCCTTTAAAATTACTACTTAAAAAATGCAAAAGTATTTGGTTAGATAAAAATAATTTAGTAATATTATTTGTCTTTCTCTCCTCACTTTCTTCTTCAATAAGAAATTTTTGTTCATTTTTAAATTCTGATTCATTATTTATCTATTCTTGTTGATAATAATTTTTTATGTTAATATTAAAATATTTTTGTAGTAGTTTAAACAAGGCAAAGAATATTAATAAATGAGTAATGAGAAATTAGTCAATATAGAAAGTAATTTTAATTTTTTTATAAAATTAATAAGAAGTGAAAGAAGATCAGTATGATCTTGGGGATATCGCTCTTGGTCAACGATACCAGTTTCTGAAGGTATGAATATGAGAAAGAAAAAGAAAGATAAAAAAGTATGTATTATGATTTATAATTTATGATATATTTTGTTAAATATCTAAATTATATCTTGAAGAAGAATTAATATACATAGAAGATAAAGTTTAGATCATAAATCTTCTAAAAGTAAAAAAAGACCATGATAATTAGATAAAAAGAGTAATTAAATCTAGAATTATTGTTGATGCTACTCGAATCGCGACAAATGTTTCAAATTTTTTTTTATGAATAAGAAGGATGATAGAATATTGATATTTTGACTTTCTAAATTTATAAGTCTTCTTTATGTAAAAAAAAATTGCAAGAATATATATTTATATATAACAAGATAAATTTAAAAAATGTCATATCAAATTATACGATCAAGGTAATTCATAAAAGAAATTATAAAAAATAATTCTCGAGAAACATTGAATTACATTTGTTAATGCATTTTATTGGCATGTGATCTTTAAAAATTTTTAAAAAAATTATGAAAAATAATCAATTATAATCAAAATTATTTATGAAGTTTTTTTTAAAATTTTAATATAGCAATAAATCATGAAAAATATTTTTAAAAAGTTAATAAAAAATTAATTTTTGAATTTTTTTATAAAATTAGTAGAAAAAGAAAGATGAATTGTCTTGATTATTTTAAGAAACGTAAATAATTGTTATTAGTTATAAGGAGGAATTGAAAAAGCAAAAATTAATAGACGAAAAAAAGAACAAATAAAAAGGAGAATCGAGAAATAATATTCGAGTGAATACAAAAAAAAAAGTAAGATTACATAATAAAAAGTATTATTAAAATAAAATTAATAGAAAAAAATAATTATCAAGAAAATAACAAAAAGAAAAAAAGTGATCTAAAAAATATCAAAAGGCAATAACAATATTTTTTTATTTTTTCTTAATTAAATTCTTAAATTTGTGAAACTATTTTAATTTAAAATATTTACTAGCAATATTAAGAAAATAATTAAGACTAATAGGTTAAAATTACATGATACTTAATTTGACAGATGCAATTGAAAGATCAAAATTGAAGATGATAATTTGCTCAATAGTTGTTGAGTTAAATTTTCTTTTACTATTTGATATCAATCTTACACATGAAAAATGGAGAAAAAATAAAATCAATCGACATGTAAAGATCAATATTTTTTATTAAAATCTTTAAATTATAATTTATTTATTTTTTTAATAACTGCGTGAAGCGCAGGACAAATTTTCTAGTATATATAAAATTGTGGTATATGGAATGATGATGTGGCATAGTTCATTGGCCAATAATTTTTCTTTTTTGGCTTTTTTCCCCCTTTCTACTTTCTAAATTTTATATTTTCTGAAATATTTTTTTCATTTATTTTGTGTTATGTTACCAATCTCAAAAGTCACTTATTTAATTCTCTTAATCACACCTCAATCCTTTTCTCTTTTTTTTTTTAATTTTATTTTTTTAATCCTCTTAATAATAATTTTCTATGATTGGTCCTCTTAATATATATATATATATATGTGTGTGTGTGTGTGTGGGGATCCTATTTATTCTTTTTCCCATTTTTTTTAACTTTTACTCTCATTTTTTTTTTGAAAAATTATTATTTATTGAAAAGGTCATTCCTGTAAATCATAATTTTTCATCTTCATAACATCTATTCTTAATTCGTATTAGTAATATCCATATCTCAAATTTTTATGTTTATAACTCTAATTATTTAATGGATAAGTTTATAACACCTTAAAATCACCTAAATAAAATTATTTTGAGTTGTATTAGTTATACTATACTTTGTAGTGCAGTAGCCACTGACGAGAGTATTTGATTTTAACTCGGTCAAGCCATGAATAAAAAAATATTTGAAATGCGAGTTTTTTTTTTTAAAAAAAATAATTTAATTATGTTATATTGCAATATAGTTCATCTTTCCTATTCAATTTTTAACTATCGTGTTCTTTAAAAAAATTTCATTTGCTTAGTTAATTTTTTTCTTCTATTCTTTTTATTGATGATGTTAATTTTTTATTTCTTCAGATCACAGTGTATTCAAAAGTGAAAGCACGTCGGGGAACAAAGTCAGTTGCATGCTGCTTAAGAAAGTATGTATGTGTCCTTTTACAATTATGTGGTTCGTCGATTACTACGCCCTTCCTCATTTCTAGATGCCTAGGTATCCACAGTAAGTCTTTCCTCGTTTGAACCTCTTAATAAGTCTATTGAGAACATTAGGATATAAAGTTATTGTATAATTTTCAGAATAATGTTTAATTTGCAGAAAAATTATTTATTGACATATAAAAATGCAGTCCACGAGATTTTTTATTTCTTGTTGTTGGTAAAAATATTCAATATTTTTAGATATTCTTAGATCATTACAATTTTTTGTTGGTTTATATCCTTTAAAATTACCACTTGAAAATGCAAAAATATTGGGTTAGATAAAAATAATTTAGTAATATTGTTTGTCTTTCTCTCCTCACTTTATTCTTCAATAACGAAATTTTTGTTTGTTTTTGAATTCTGATTCATTATTTATTATTTTTATTGATAATAATTTTTTATGTTAATATTAAAAGATTTTTTCTTAATAGCTTAAACAAGACAAAGAATATTAATAAATGAGTAATGAGTAATTAGTCAAGATAGAAAGTAATTGTAATTTTTGTATAAAATTAATAAGAAGTGAAAGAAGATCAATATGATCATGGGGATACCACTCCTGATCAACAATACTAGTTTTTGAAGGGTGTGAATATGAGATAGAAAAAGAAAGAAAAAAAGTATGTATTATGATTTATAATTTATGATATATATTTTGTTAAATATCTAAATTATATCTTAAAGAAAAATTAAAATACATATAAGATAAATGTTAGATCGCAAATCTTTTAAAAGTAGAAAAAGACCATGATAATTAGATAAAAAGAGTAATTAAATCTAGAATTATTGTTGATGCTACTCGAATCATGACAAATATTTCAATTTTTTTTTATAAATAAGAAGGATGATAGAATATTGATATTATAACTTTCTAAATTTATAATGCTTCTTTATGTAAATAAAAATATTTGCAAGAATATATTATTATAAAACAAATTTTAAAAATATCATATGAAATAATAAGATTAAGTCATTCATAAAAAAAATTATAAAGAATAATTCTTGAGAACCATTGTAGTACATTCGTTAATGCATTTTATTGCCATAAGATCTTTAAAAATTTTGGAAAAAATAATAAAAAATTATCAAAATTATTTATGAAGTTATTTTTAAAATTTTAATATAGTAATAAATCATGAAAAATATTTAAAAGAAAGTTAATTAAAAGAAAATTTAATTTTTGAAATTTTTCATAAAATTAGTAGAAAAAAGAAAGGTGAATTACCTTGATTATTTTAAGAGACGAGAATAATTGTTATTAATTATATGGAGAAATTGAAGAAGCAAAAATTAATAAACGAAAAAAAAGAACATATAAAAGGGAGAACCGAGAAATAATGTTCGAGTAGATACAAAAAAAATGCAAGATTACATAATAAAAGTATCATTAAAATAAAATTAATAAAAAAAATAATTATCAAAAAAATAACAAAAGGAAAAAAATGTGATCTAAAAAGTAACAAAAGGCAATAAGAATATTATCTTTTTTTTTTGCTTTTAAAAAAAATTAAATTCTTAAATTTGTGAAACATTTTAGTTTAAAATATTTACTGGCAATGTTAAGAAAAAAATTAAGAGTAATAGGTTAAAATTACATGATTCTTAATTTGATATATGCAATTGGAAGATCAAAATTAAAGAGGATATTTTATTCAATAATTATTTAGTTAATTTTTTTTTACTGTTTGATATCAATCTTACACATGAAAAATAAAGTAAAAATAAAATCAATCAATATATAAAAATTAATATTTTTTATTAAAATTTTTAACAATAATTATTTTATTATAATTAATTTTTTTAATAACCATACAAAGCGCATACAGATACACTAATAATTATATATACATAAAATCACTAATAATTACATCAAAATGAAACTAGTTAGCATTCACTTCTCAAATTTCACATAAAAAATAATATTATATTCACTTAGTATTGATCAAAACAATACCAACATATAAAAATTTTATTAACTTGTAAACACGACTGTAAACGAAATTTGAGCGCTTTAATATTTTATTTTGGGCAAATTATATATTTGGCCGATCGATAGAAAATAATTATATTTATTAGTCAGATATACAAAAATATACATTATTATGTATTGAGAATATATATTTTATATTTATTATATATTAATATATAAAAAATATATATTTTTTGACTATTATTTTGGTGGACGGCTATTTATGCCAATTAGATCAAGTTCGAAAATAACCTTAAGATGAGTTCGTTTTGATATTTTGTCCACCATAAGAAAAGTCCAACAAATATTGCCTCCATTAAGAGTGATCTTGATTTTTTTGTCCGCTTAACAAATATTTTAAGAAATAGTCTCTATTTCAAAAAGTTTTAACTTTTGCCCATAAGATATCTGCCTTGTAAGCGAAAATTAGAACTTATATATGTTGTTCATCAGATATAAGTTTTAACTTTTGTCCATAAGATAAACGTTCTGGACTTTTTAAGATAGTGAACCTGCTCGACTGACCAGAAGTTTTGCATTATACACAAAAGTTAGAACTTAGATATGTTGCTTATCAAACATAAATTCTAACTTTTGTCTATAAGACAGATATTCAGGATATTTTAAGACAGTGAACTTGTTTAATTGACCACAAGTTCTGCCTCGACAAATGTTAGAACTTATGGCTGATGGGCAACATAAATTTTTCCCAGCATATTTTTTCAAATTAAAGTCATTTTTAATAATTTTATTAAGCGAGGACAAAAATTTAAGACCGAACACTTGAACAGACACTAAGCATAATTTCCTCATGTCAATTTTTTTAATAAAAAGAAATGGATCGGGTTACGTATTGGGTCGAACTAAATTCTAAATTGATCCAAAATTTTAATTAGTGTTTAATTATTTTTTAAAAAAATTAAATTTTCCACATCATTATATCTCATGAGAAAATACAAAATTCAATAAAGATGATCATTGAAGCTAAATTAAATTACTTTTAGAAGACAAAATAGATAGACGATTTTGATTGTTAATACCTCAAGTTGAGTGACCGTTTGAACAATCAACTCTGAGAACCCGTTTGATTAAGTGATGTAACCAGAAATTTCACGAAAGATGTTCAAACTGTAAATAGTAAGTAATTTCTTTTTCGACTCATCACACTTTAAATAGTAAGTATTTTTTTTTGATGATCGGATATAGCAAAAAAAAGTAAAAATAATCTATCCTAAACCTAATCATAATAGGAACGAAAGCAAAATAGGCGGGCCATAAAATAAATAAACGTGGATGCAAAGGTTTGAACTTGGGCATCAATAGAGAACATTCTTACCACCACAAGCTACAACTCCCACTACCTTGTGTTTTTTACTTGTATTTTAATTTCAGATCACAAAATAATAACATAAAATAGTGTTGATGCGAGGAATCAAACACAGGACCTTCAACAACCTTCTACACACTCTTGCCACTAAGCTACAAACATCAATTGTATCAAATAGTGTTCAAAATATTATATATACAAATATAAAATAATATTGAACCTATATATACCATGTAATTTTCCGACGAAGGGTGTTCGAGTGACCACCCTCCCACAAGAGTAGCTCCGCCCCTGGACTTTGACCATGAGAAGTATTCATTTTTTTTTGTTGATTTTTTTTCACTTTATTTGAAAATCAATATTTAACCATAAAAATTTCAAATACAACTAAAAATTATATTTGAAATTTGAAAAACAATTAAAGAAAACCTATTTTCATTTTCACTTTCACTGCATTATGCTTTTTCAAGTTTATCCGAATTCTTTTTATTTTTATAAATATGACACCATTTAAATAATATTTCATGTTTAAGTCATATTTCATATTTTTTGTTAAAAGTATATTCATACAATCAAATATTATTTGCAAAAATTATAATCAAGCACAACTCAATCGTCAACTCTAACTTTAAAAAATTCAAATAAAGTAAAAAATATTTGTAATATATGTAGTAGCTCATATATGAAATCTAATCTATAATATTATGTGACTATTTATTTGAAATATTACTCTTTTAGAACAGATTTAATTATATATTTTAGGTAAATTAATCGAATTGCATGATTTTACTAATTTTTAAAATTTAAGAATATAAATCATATTAAAAGAAATAGATTTAAATTTTAAATACTTTTTATAAAAAATATGATGAAACACAAAAACTTTTAACTTTAGAAATTTTCATGGCCAAACACGAACTAAGTTTCAACAAGAAATTGTATCTGCTGCTTCTACGTGCAATTGTCATGTTAACAGTGAAGTGCATGAACAGATGTAGTTGGGCTGACCCGACCCGTTTGTCATGCTTAAGAGCGGGTCATCACTTGGCCGTTAGAAAGAGAAAAATGAAGGCTTTGAGTATAGCCGTAGCAGCGGTTTCAACATTGAACACCACTCGCCCTCGTCTCTTCACTTTCCGCAACCCTCCCCCTTCTTCTCCCCTTCGTTTATCCCTCCTCCTTCTTCCAGCCTTCAAACTCAAGAGATTCTCCATCTTCTCCGCTCAACAATCGCCGCCGGCGTTAGGGTTTTACGCCGGCGTTACAACAATGGTGGAGGAGTCAGCATTTCCGCCGTCGTCAGTCCAAGTGAAGGACCATATTGATTTAACGCCCAAGGAGGAGCAGATATTCAACCGTCTTCTGCAAGTTGTCGAGCATTACAATCTGGGAACACAGCTTCGTGTTGCTGGTGGTTGGGTTCGTGATAAGGTTTTGGTTCTAATCATAATTTTCCTTTATTTCTCTGTAGACTTCGTGTCTCTGTTCTAATTTAACATTCAAAGTTATGAATCAAATTATGTTAATGCACCTAGTCTTAAGGAGCTAAAACTTAATTAGTTGATACTCCCAGCAGTGAGTCTGTTTCAATTTATACGATGCGCTTTATTTCTGGACTACGCCACATGTCTGACGTAATTCTATTTCCATACATCTTTCACAACTTCAGTTCACAAATATTTAACTATTCTGGTTTTAACATGTTTTATTATATCTTTTTATCAAATTAACTTTTCAGCCATCTTTTCTTACAGTATCACAAATAAACTATGATATATGTAATGAATGTAACCTTTATACATGTATCCAGACAAATACCCTCATGTACGGAGGGAGTAGTATTTTTTCTTGACAAGGTAAGTAGATTATGTATTGAAAATGCAACAACTTAGCACCAAGTTGGTGCTGGGGTAGTACTAGAGATACTAATCCTTTCGTACCGAAACATGGAGGGAGTAGTATTTTCATGGAACTTTAGTGAGTACAACGCACTAAAATTTGAAATATTAGGTCAAAGGTCACTCTTTAATATGGGTCCAGTTGACCATCAAAATCTACTTAAGTCACTGAAAGTGGGACAGAGGATTTTCATAATGTGGAAGTTGGCATTCAAAATGCATGAAACTATTGCTCAGAGAAGTGGGAGGAGTACGAGATAAGTGAGATTCTAGGTCTTCAAGTCGTCAATAGATTGAAAAGAGAATCAGGTTCCGCTACAAATTTAGTGCTTAATTTAGGGAGAGGTAAGCAACCTTTTGATGCACCTTTATTTACATGATCATATTTCCAGGCTTTCTTTTAATTATGGGGGGTATATCCAGATGGGACAGTATATACCCTCAACCAAATGAGTTTTTCATCAATTAAGTTTTCTAGATTCAACATAAAGTATGAAACATCGCGTATGTGAGCAAAGAATAGCTGGTACTAGGCTGGAATGAAGGACGAAGCTAACAGTAGGTTAACCACCATGGAAATAATTCTTGTGCTCCAAAAAATTGATTTCTGGACTAATGTGTTCATTTCTTTATAAGAAGCCCATATAAAACGTAAATTGACTAGTACAGAAAGGGTTAGCAAATAGGGCACACAGCCAAAATTTTGATTTATGCATATTTTTCTGTACACTTACCTATAATGGAGTGTTTGATTCAACATTAACTGTTTTTGTTCCAACCAATTGACGCAAAGAATAAAAAAACATATATTCTTGTCATTTTTCTGATGGAATGCAAGAATCTGAATTTTTAAAATTTTTTTTATTCTATTGATATAGGTTTGCATGTGTCTCACACACTAAAGCTAGTGACATCATCATTTATTCACTGCCCATCGATATAAGCCTTGTATCCTTTTCTAGTAACATGAAGCTTGATATATCATTTAAGCTTTAAACAAATAAATAGAAAAAATGCACGTCATTGGGCATGTACAATCATCTCTAGATTTTTTTCTCTCTTCTATCTTGTTAATAGCAACATGCAAAACTGTGTAACCTGAGCCTAATAGCCGAAACTAGTCTGATTTGTGCTTCAGTTGACTACTATCTTTCTTTCCTGTGGAATATTTCGGGAATTGCTTTCTACATGTATCTTGATGACTTTTAATGTGGCCAAAGTATTTAATAGTCAAGAAATTAGATTTTGTTGTTTAATATTAGTGATCGTCTTTCTATGACCTTTTCTCCTTTGGCTAATCTGGAGTTCTACTACTGTAGCTTCTAGGTAAAGAGTGTTATGATATTGATATTGCTCTAGACAATATGTATGGACGAGAATTCTGTGAGAAAGTGAACGAGTACTTATCTGCATCAGGAGAGGAAACCCAAGGAGTTGGTGTAATCCAGTGGTATGTTCCTGCATTCTTTCCTCGTGAGATGTTTGTTTCCAATTTTTTTCTATTACATTAGGGAAGGGGAAGAGGGGCAATGAGAATCAAACCCACATCTATTGTGGAAAATTCTCACCAGCATATTGGACTATAGGTCCTGGTTTTGATAGATGTTAAAGCGACCAAAATAGAAGTAAAAGTTGGTCTGTTCTTTGATTTCTGTGGAGGATGGATAAATCTGGTGGAAAGTAATTGGCACAAATGACAAAACGATGAACAAGCATATTAGGAGAATTTTTGTCTCACTAAAATGGGGAATCGGGCTATATTGTCTCATTGTAAGGCAATACTTTTAGTGGTCGTTTGGTACGATGCATTAGAAAAGCTAATGCATGCATTAGAAAAGCTAATGCATGCATTAGAAAACTAATGCATGCATTAGCTTTGTGTATTACTAATACCTTGTTTGGTACACTTTTTCAACCTATATATAACTAATGCTTGCATTAATTATACACTCTATTTGGTATTAGGCTATGTATAACTAATACATAAAAGACCATGGTATTAGTAATGCAATGGGTTTTAATGCACGCATTAGCATAGTTAAAAACACAATTGCCCTTCAAAACTTTTTCACGTAGGGTATTGTTATAAACAAAAATTTTTTTCTTAGAAATTATGCAATAAATGTTATTTTTAACATATCAAACCAAATAATGTATGAGAAATAAGCTCAATATAACTAATGCAAGCATAACTAATACAAGCATTACTAATACACCCTGTTCAACATTATTCTTATACACTCTATCAAAGACCACTTAATGAAATAAACTTTAAGATTTATGAATTGGGAAAACTAGTTATTTTGCACAGATGGCAGAACAATGAACTAGCTAGTAGTTAAATTTTGTTTCTCTGAATTGGGGAAGTGAAGCTTTGTTGTCCCTCATTTAATGTGGGCCAATTATTGTTAACTCTTTGCTCTATAAGATTTTTTAGTTTGGAAATTAGTATTTTAGTGAGGATTAAGATCTCAACAGAAATATAAAACACTAGGAGTTTTTTTCTCATTTGCCTAAATCTTGGTGGCTAGAGTTATCTTGTACCTGATCTGGTGGAAAGTAGGTACCCGGTGTAATAGTCAAAATGGAGGCTAAGTAGCCCGAACACCAGCATTATTAAAATAATAATAATGTAGTGTAGGATGTGCATTGTGTCATTGAGAATGATTGCCAAGTTGTCAGGGAGGAAAAAGTCATTGAACTTAACTGTTGATAACAACAACATACCTAGTGTAAACCCACAAGTGAAGTCTGGGGAGGGTAGGATATACACAAATCTTACTGATATTTTTGTGGGGTAGAGAGGCTGCTGATAAGGTATCAATTAATTAAACCATGACTTGAGAAGATAAATTTGACTCTAGTGTAGTTGGATTCCTTTTTTGTAGTTCTCATTTGTATTCAGTGAAAGAGTCTTGTAATAAAGATCTCTAGTGCTGTTGGGTTGCTTTTTTGTAGTCCTCATTTGTGTTCTGGGAAAGAGTCTTGTAATAAAAATCTAGCTAAAAATTATCTCGGCTTAAAAAAAAAACTCTTTTTGCTGGTCTGTGCCCTTTGAGTGGAGTTTGGGACTTGAGGGCTAATATTGGTTTTCCCACATATTGAAAAAAGATGCAAGTTCTTAGTTTTGGTGCTAAAAAAAGAAAAAGAAGAAAATTTTAATTTTCTGTGCTATTAGTGTTCTATTTTCTATCCTATTAGGAGTACTCTAAGATCTTACGATTATATATATTGATTGTGATATACCACTTTCTCATTTGTGTTGACTTGTAGAGTAAATTTTCACTAATTAAATACTGTTATTTAATTTTTACAGCAATCCTGATCAGTCAAAGCACTTGGAAACAGCAAGGATGCGCCTTTTTGATGTATGGATTGATTTCGTCAACTTAAGAGCAGAAGACTACAGCGAGAACAGTCGTATTCCAACAATGGTATGTAAATGTGAATTTGTAATCAAATTTATATCTTCTCTTTGTTGTTTAAATTTGTTCTTTTTACTGTAAATGCGAGGGATGAAGGCTAAGTAGATTTCACCAAGGGTAAGTAGATTCCACCAAACCTAGCTATGAAAAATTGACAAAAGGAAGCAAAGGAAGGAATAAGTAAATCTAGAGTCTTTGCATAACTGTACATCTGCATTCGGTATCAAGGACTCAGTTGAGAGAGTGCTTAGTTTCATCCTTGCAATCAATAATGACCTAGTCCTTAAAGAAAATGAGGTTGCTGTAAGTGGGCAGAATTGGGGTGACTGTTTACTGAATGAGAATGCTGAATCATGTTACCAGTTCCAGTCCGCTGCTTGCTCAAGATTAATGAAAGTCTCGTATTTAATACATTAGACTAGTTTAATTACCAATATCTAATTTTTTTAACATTTCTTTCTTTTTTAATAGGACCTTTATTTATGAACCTAATCAACCATTGTTGCAATAGTATGAAGTCTTCATATATTTGCCCATTGATATCTGTTATGATTAAATTCCTTTCCATTAATTTAATGTTGTTATCCTAACTGTTATATCAAAAAATTAAAATGTCAAAGTTTTAACAGTCAAGTGTGTGTGTGCGGTGTGCCATGGACACTAGTTTCTTCACTAAAAGACTCTTTCTCATCTGTTGTTCCTTAGAAATTTGGCACTGCAAAACAGGATGCAGATCGCAGGGATTTGACCATTAATAGGTACTTTGTTATATCCTTACTTTCTGGCACCTTTTCTTATTTTTATTTTTGCCGCACCTTCACACTTGTAAGCAGCAGCTTAGTTTAGTTGATCTATTTCCCCTTCATCCCAGCCTAAAGTTCCAAACAACAGAAAAGAGTAAATGAGGAAAAACAAAAGCACCTTGATCATGTCAGTGTAAGAGCACAAACTCCAGGGGATGCTTTCAGTTTCTTTTTCACCTTCTTTTTTTCTAGTATATTTGTTCATTTTCTTTGCATCTTTTTGGTTTGGTTTGTTTTTTCTCTCAGGGAGGGGTGGGGGTATTTTCATAAGATTTCATTTAGTTTGGAGAATCTAGCCTTTGGATGCATTAATGTATTAGTCCAACTATGTTTTAAGTTGGCTTTTTTGTTTCCAAAAGATGGAATATGAGTTTCTTTGTTTAATCAGTTAATCCTTCACTAAAGATTATGTTTACAGCTTGTTTTACAACATTAACACCAGATCAGTCGAAGATTTTACAAAAAGAGGTAAGCATGGGCTCTGTTTCTTTTGTACAGATTCAGTAAGCCTACCAATAAAGATAGGTTAAACTACAAGTGTCTCTGACTAATTTCTTGATTTCATGTTTCTCAGGCATTGCAGATCTGAAGTCTGGAAAAATTGTCACCCCACTACCTCCAAAGCAGACCTTTTTGGATGATCCCCTGAGAGTCCTTCGAGCTATTCGTTTTGGTAATGCAATAGACAATCCCTCATTTGCCTCCTTCCCTCATCTTATGACAACCTTGTTTATCCTATATCCGACATAGATGTTGATTGTTACTATTGACATTATGATATTGGATGATTTGTAGCCTGTGAAGTTTCAAGCATGGTTTTATAATCCATTGAGTTATAGGTAGACATTTACATAGGTGGAGCTCTTTGTAAACATAGCTCTGGTGCGAATATTAGAACCACTCTAGTCATCCCAGTCAAATTCAAGACTGAGATGTTCTCCATGTTCAACCTTGACTATCAGGAATATCATTCCCAAACTTAACAATGTTTATGATTAATTCGAAATTCGTACTTGAGCACAAAAAGATACAAAGGTTTTTTTGGTAGCCCTAGGGGTTTGAGGTAGAGAGATCCCTTATCATCTATGTTTTTCATTTTGGTGATGGAAGCTTTGAGTTGGATGAAGGACAGTTGTTTTGGGCTGTTATATCAAGGATTTCAAGGCGGCGGATAGTGGTGTTGGCACCATATCGGTCACCCATCTCTTATTTGTAGATGATACTTTGGTGTTCTGTGATGCTGACGGGATCCAACTGGATTACCTTGGACAAGTATTAACCTGGTTCTAGGGCTTAAAATTAACCTCAATAAGTGCAAGATCATACCCATTGGTGCAGTGGATAACATGGACATGCTTGCCCAAGTTTTGCGGTGCAGGGTAGGGATTCTCCCTACTATCTACCTAGGATCACCTCTGGGTGCATCAAACAAGGATATCGCCATTTGGACATCGGTCATTCAGAGGGTAAAGAAGAGATTGACAGAAAAGATACTTGTCCAAAGGAGGCAAAGAAGTGCTTATCAAGAGCATACTATCGTGTATCTGTACATATTACATGTCCCTGTTCAACGCACCTTCCCTAGTTATAGGTTGATTGGAGAGGTTGCAAAGAGATTTTTGATGGGAGTCTATGACATCTCCTAAACGGTGGGGAAGACTTGGCTTAAAGACTTGAAGACTTTAACACTGGGTAAATGGTTGTGAAGATTTGGGGTGGAGGGAGAAGCTTTATGGAGAGAGGTGATGGCGGAAAAATATGGAGAAATAGAAGGGGGTTGCAGAACAAATGTGATTACTATGCCTTTCAGGTGTGGTGTGAATATAATGAAGGGGTGGGATGCTTTCGATAATAACATTACTTTTAGGATTGGGGAGGGGAGCAGAGTTTTCGGGGGGAAAAGTGTTGTGGGAGTTTGGTGCTTAAGGGTGAATTCCATTATTGTATAGGGTTTTCTGCTCAACAAGTTAGGGGGACACAAGGGGATGGATTTGAGGTTCAGGAGATATTTCCATGATTGGGAGGTGATCGAGCTCCAGAGATTGCAAAATTTACTCCAAAAGCAATGTGAGCCAGTTGATAGACCCGATGCTTTGAGTTGGGAGTAGAGGAATAACAAAATGTTTTCTGTCAAGTCCTTCATTGAGAAGCTTTTGGTGAGGGTGGAGGATATTTTTCCATATGGTGTTGTATGGATTCCAAAGGTGCTAGGGAAGGTGTGCTTCACGTGGTTAGCTATAGAGGGATGGTTTTGACGGCAGAGAACCTTAGAAAGCAAAAGGTTGTCTACATGAGCTAGTGTCTCCTATGTAAGGAGGCTGGTGAGGACATGAATCATATTCTGTTACATTGCAAATTAGCCACGCGGTTATGAGGAGGATATTTTTACATGGTTTGGCGTCATTTGGGTAAGGCCAAGATCCATGAACGAGTTGATGTTCTGCTGGAAGAGTGGAGTTAGGAAAAGAAGGCACAAGGCGTGCTATGTTACCCCTCTAGTTCTATTATGGGTCATTTAGGAAGAGAGAAATAACAAGATTTTGAAGGGGTGGAGATGAGTTTTGCTCAACCGAGGAGTAGTCTCTGATCCCTTATTTTCTTTTGGTGCACTCATGTAGTTCCTATTTGTATAGAGGATTGAGTTTTTTGGAGAGAACGATATTTTGCAGGTCTCTTTTTTTTTGGTATATCTCTTGGATACGACCAAGTTTGCCTTGTTGTTAGCAATGAAAACCTTACTTGATCAAAGAAAAATATATAATGGCTTGGTTTTGGGGTATGTGTGCGGTATTAGGGATTGTAGGGGTCGTTTGGTTGGGAAACAAGTTATCTCGAGTTTAATCATCCCGTGATTGTTATCCCACCCTCAATGAAGAATAAGGAATAAATTATCCCGGGATTTATTTTGAATGGATTTATCCCATATTTGGTTGGAATAAAATATCGGGATAACTTAACCGGGATCATAGTGTTATTTTTATCCCATCCTCAGTGTGGAATAACTAATCCTGAGATAAGTTATCCCGAGATTTTATCCCAACTAAACGTGGGATAAATCCATCCAAAAATTAATCCCTGGACTATTTATTCCTTATTCTTCATTGAGGATAGGATAACAATCCCGGGATTAGTTATCCCGCGCTAACTTGTTTCCCAACCAAACGGCCCCTTAGATTCAATATGTGATAAAATATCACCCAAATCGATATGTATGATTGATTGGGAGGTCTTTCTTCGAAGTCATAAGCAAATTGAATATATCTAAGCATTTTGTAGATTAAGCTAAGTTGGGCATCTAAAGTACGATTAGTTCTTTTCTAGAAAATTCTGTCCTTACCCTTCAAAATTATTTATAGAAGTAAAGCATAAGATAAGGAATTTCTCAGAGAGAGAACTAAATTGTGTTGGTGGCTGGCTGGATAAGGGTAGATTTGCGTTCCGCTATACAATGGTGTACAGGAAGCAGAGAGACTACACCAATATATTGTTCTTTACAAAGAGCACACCAGAATTTGATGAGAAACAGAAACAAGCCATACCTGTACCAGATCATTTTCCACCCCTTAAAGGCTCTCTTATTCCTTTTCCTCAGAGTACCTGTACCACCCATTTTTTTTTTTTGTCTTGAATTCGTGATCTTTGGTGCTAGCGGAACAAAGGAAGCAGGGACAAACTCCTCTATTTACCCTAAAATGGGTTGCATATACTGCAGTGGGCTCTTGCATTACCTCCAGCATGATCTAGGAAGAAGTTAGTAATTCTTTTGCTCCCAGAACTTGTTCAAGTACAGCTCATGGAAGAGGTTGCATATTTTAGGTGTCTACATGTCTTTTAAGTAGACTTAAGTCAAATATAATGGTGAACTTCATCATATCTCCTTCAATCACTTTAGGTTCCATTAAAGTTGGTTGGGACATCTATGTTTACAGTCCTGTTGCCGAGTGACAATTTTCCTTTTTCATTGAACTTTGTTGTACTGTTAGCTAGATGATACTCATGTTCTCCATATGATTTGGTGATTTTAGGTGCAAGGTTTGGGTTTATATTAGATGAAGAACTGAAGAAGGCAGCTGCAGATGAAGATGTGAGGGTTGCTATTGCTGATAAAATTAGTAGAGAACGCATAGGTCATGAAGTATGTTTATCTTATCTCTAAGTGAAGGTTTACATGATTGGAGTTACTTTTGAGATCTAGATGGTCTGTCTCTTAGAAGGAAATCTTTAAATGTCCATTGCAAAAGGTTGCTGTCTGCTTCTAATCTTCATTTCACTTCCTTTATTTTATAGATTGATCTTATGATGTCTGGTGATCAACCAGTCAAAGCAATGACTTATATTGCTGACTTGAAATTATTTTGGGCTGTATTTAGTCTTCCTTCTGGTTTTGAGCCCTCGATTCCTGATGGATGTGATAGGTATTGTTTACTGTCTTCCACATCTTCTTTATTTTCGAGAAATCATTAACTATGTGCTTGTTGAGATGCTCCGTACAAAGAAAATGTGTATATTGCTGTATTATTCATACGGACCAAATATACAACAAGCTTAAAAGTGACATCAACAGCCTAGTTCATTCACTGTTCCCTATACTGGATATTATTGTCTACGTAGCAGAAGTAATGATCTTGTTTTCCTTAGAGACACAAATATAGAACCCGATTGCTCGATACTAGGGGTAGGGTAGAAGGAACATTACCTAAACTGGACGTTAAAGTCTAGGGAGAAGGGTGGTAGAAAGAGTAAGGCATGATCTTGTTTGCTTTTGGTGATGGAAATATGGATTTTAATTGCTTGGATCTAGAAATACGGGAAAACTAACAGGAAGAAGTGATGGTTTCCCTGGTCTAAATCCAGTATCTGGGTGAGCTAGATAATTTCTAATTGCTTTTAGCAGTGTCATCTCTGGGGTGTTTTCATTTTTAGTTTTGTTGGAGACACTTGATCATGTTTTTTATTTGAGCAAGTAAAAAAGTTTGTATTTTAGACCAGTACTTTGGTAGTACAGAAAACAGGAGTTGAACTCATCTAGGTTGTCTCTATATCTTCAGATTAAGACTTTGTACTCCAAAAACAAAAATAACAGAATATAGTTGAATTTAATCTTTTGTATTGTGTTACTTCTATCCTCAAAACATCTGGCATTTCTTTCTTCCCAGATGGTCTACCATATATAGGCAGGAATGATCCTCCAATTGTTTATGTCCCTTGTCTCAATCCAGCTTCCTCTTAGCTAAAAAGGGTATCAAAAATCTTGCTAGGCATTGTCCAAGAAATACCTCTGACTAAGATTGATTAAAATCTTCCATAGCTCATCTGACTTTGCAATGTTGGAATAAGTGACCTACACATGTGAAAAACACATTGACCATAAAGAGATTCCTCTCTTTTCACATTTTCATGTGTCAACACAGCCTCATTGTGTAACAACCATGTGAAACAAGCAACCTTGTAAGGTATCTTGACCCTCCAGATATGTTTCCAAGGCCAGTTAGAGATCTGAGGCGCTGGAAAATTCATAATCTTATATCCTGCATTCACCATGTAAAGACCCAGGATATTTCTAGTCAACCACAAACAGTCTACTCCTTGCATTCTTTTGAAGGATTCCAGGTGTTTGTAGAGTTCAGCTAGTCTAGTAATCTCCCATTCATCCATCATTCTTCTGAACAACAGCTCCCAGCCTTGAGGAGACCACCTATGTGCTACTGTCATGTTTTGGTGTTGAGCAAGAGCATACAGTTGAGGAAAAGACTCCTGCAAACTTCTATGGCCTATCGACTAATCTTTCCAAAGATGGTATTGTTGCCATGGTGAACTCAGATGATAGAATGGCTCTTAATGGAAGGGCCATAAAACTCTAATGGACTTCCATTGACTCACTTCATATGGGGTATTGACCTCATTGAAAACCCAATTATCCTGCTTCCCATATCTTTTCTTGATAACACTTCCCCAAATAGTCTCTGGTTCCTGGGACTCCATGACCACTTTGATTTCCAAGATTTGCTCTGGTTCTTCAAATTCCTAATGCTAAGTCCACCTTGTCTTTTGCTTCTGATCAAGATTTTCCACTTTACTAAATCAAAACCTCTTTTGTCCTTGTTTCCTTGCCATAGGAAATATCTTCTGATTTTATCCAATCTCTGGACCACACCTGAGGGGATTGGAACTAAGGACATCATGTAGGGTAGAAGGGCATGAAGGACTGCATTAATTAGAGTAAGTCTGTCTGGCAAAGATAAATACAAATCTAGATAACTTTTTTTCACATTCCTCCAAAACTGAATTCTATATCTCAGAGGCATTCCAAGGGAGACAGTGGGTGAAGTTCCCACTTCTCTCCCAAAATTGTTAATTGGGGTATATAGTGGCTTTTCTTCCCGTTAATAGTCTTGAGATACCTTCAAAAAGCACCAAGATAATTCTCAAGTATTTTCAGTTGTTCTTCCTCTGCATCACAAAATATAAAATATCATGATGAGTAATCACCAAACTGCAATCTCTGTTCTTGGCTACCTCAAAACTCGTAATCTAGCCATTAGCTTTGGCAATCTTGATCATATTGTTTAGCCCTTGAATAGCTAAAATGAAAAAGGTAAGGGGAGAGGTCTCCTTTCCAGATCCCTCTATGAGCATTAGAAAAAACCTTCAGGTGATCCATTAATAAGAACTGAAAATTTCACCCACTTGATCCACTTCTTCCCCCCAAGCCCCCATCTGCCTTAAACAAAATGCCAGACTTGTTCTGTGATAATCTTGAGTCTACTGCTTCATTAGCTACTAACACAACAACCATAATTAGTCTACCTTTGATGAAGGCCATCTGTGAGAATCCACCAATTTTTCCATCACTCTTTTCAGCCTTTCAGTCGAAACCTTAGATAAAAGCTTATAGAAACTTCCCATCAAGCTTATTGGTCTAAAGTCTTTTAGCTCCTTTGCCCCTAATTTTTTTGGAATAGAAGCTATGCTATATAAGTGACATTGAAGCTTTTCTCAAACATTTCCAGATCATGGAAATGGTGAAAAGCTTTCAAAATATCTTGCTTCAGAACTTCCCAACACTTGATGAAAAACCTCATAGTATATCCATCAGGACCAGGCGCACGCTTTATCAGTAGCACATTTTTTCAAGCAGTTATACACTTGCTGTTCATCAAAACTAGCTTGTAGTGAGTCCTTCCGCTGCTTCTGAAATAAAGGACTATTGATAAGATCTCCAGAGGGCATCCAGTCTTCTGTCTCTGTGTAGAGCTTCTTGTAAAAGGAGAATCTCCTCCTTTATTCTGCCAGGCTTCATTATGTTCTTCTTTGTACTTCTAAGTGATCAATATGGTTGTTTTTCTTATGAGCATTGGCAGTGTGATGAAAGAACTTTGTATTTCTGTCCCTCTCTTTCATCCATAAGGTCCTAGGCCTCTGTCTCCATGCAATATCCTTGTTAATAAGCAGTTCTTCATATTCCATGAGAACAACTGCCTTCTTGACTGTTTCTTCCTCTGTCAGTGCTCTACTATCAAGTAAAGAGTCCAAGTCTTCCATTAGGCTGTGCCACTTAGACCTTTGGATCTTCAGGTTCTCCTGTTCATTCTTACTCCATTCCTTAAGCTTGCCTTTGAGGGCTTTGAGTTTGCTAGCTAATATGTAAGTCAAGTCTTCCAGTGTAAGACAAAAGAGTTCCACCAAGTTTTAACTCTATCAACAAAACCTTTGTATGGTCAACCACCAAGTTTCAAAGTTGAAGTAAGATTTTGAATGTTCCTAGGACCCACAAAAAAGTGCTAAAGGCACATTAAAAAAATCAGTCTTTGTAGAAGTGTTTGTTTCATGTTGTGGAATTGCTCATTCCATTCTGAGGAAATCAAAATTCTGTCTATTCTGGATGTACTGGTTTTTGATGTATAATTTTCTAATTCTTGCTCTTTAATGGTTACCTCTTACATGTTAATCACTTGTGACTTTTACAGGCTGTGTGTTGCTTGCTTGGATTCAGCTTGGGAGCTTTTAAACCTAATTGGACGCTCCTCATTTTCTGTGAGTGTTGCTTCATTATCGTGATTCTGCCTGAACTTGTATCTGTTTATGAAATTACATCCGGGTGATAAGTATGAAAATCCTTATGAGTTGTATATCCTATTCAAGATTTTAATGCATGCAGAGGTGCTTGATATATTTATTTCCTGTTCATTAGTATAAGGGCCGTTCTTTAACTTCTCATCCTATGTTTGACAGTTATCTCTTCTTCTCTTCTCACCTCATAAAGGAATGTTTGGTTGTGCATATCAAGAATTTGGTTTTCTTTTGTGTATGTGTTGGAGAGAGACTGTCAATCTCCTCTCTCTTTTTTTTTTCTGCAATTAGTGATAAAAATCATTTTAATGCGACTTTGATCCAAATTACTATACCCCCACCCCCAAACCACCAAATGGCTTTTGTGTATAGGGTAACTAAAACTAACCTTGTCATACCTCTTTCTGGTTCTAGGATGATCAAAGGAGACTTTGCCTGTATGCTGCCTTATTTTTGCCATTCAGAGAGACCATTTATAGAGATACCAAAGCCAAAAAGGTAAACTCTGGACCATCAAAGAGTCCATGCAGGCAGTTGGTTTGCATTGGTTGATTCCACTCTGGTTCTTTTATGTGACTTGAATAGTTCTTATGATTGATTCCATTCCATCCAGGGTGTGTTTTGCTTATGATTGGCGTTAGTGGGACATTTTATTTCTAAGCAGAAGAAAAAATCACGGCCTAAAGATGCTATTTTTTATGTAGTTGTCTCTTTCTGTGAATTTGATAATATCTACACATGTTGAGGATTTGCAATTTTTGGTCAATAAATACTAACTTTGGCTGAGGCTTATCAGATTCCAGTTGTCAATTATATTTTTCGCAATTCTCTCAAGTTGAAGGCCAGTGATGGGGAAACAGTGAGTGATTCTTGATGCGACTGTTTCATGCATTTGATTGAACCTTGAACATTAGGCCTAGTTTTTCTTGTCACTTTCTACCACAAGAAATGTGATGTTCACCAAATTATGATTCATTTGCAGGTCATAAGCTTGCATACTGTTACTAAGAAGTTTGTCACCTTAATTCCATTACTCGTTTCTAAAGAAGATATCCAAGTGCTTGAAGTTGATTGGAAAAGAGATACCATTGAAGTTCCAATTGCTTCAAAACTTAGAATTTTGACTGGTAACAATATCTTTGTTCTACAAGACAATTGCTATTCTTCTATCTATGCAGTTAATGTTTGTAAATTGATAGTTCATGTTTGTTCACAAACAGGTTTCCTACTTGGAGAAATTAAAGAATTTTGGCGCGTTGCTCTTCTTCTATCTATGCAGTTACATCCTGTTGACATTGTGTCCTCTACAAGTTTCTCAAATGAGAACTTTGAACTGGACAAGAGAAGCGGAGTATTTAAGACAGTAGAGAATGCAGTAAGAACACTAGGTATTGTCATTTTTCCTCTGTGCTTCTAGCTTGTGCTCCCCTTGCGATTGTGAAGCAGGATGAATCAATCATCTCACATAGCTTCTGAGCATGAATTTTTAGGTTACTCGAGGTTAGAATGGCAACACTAGGTTCCTGCAACATGATTATCTTCCTTTTATATAGTATTTTTCTTACTAAAATTGCGCCTGTCTCACTGCTCTGTTTCCCCTAAAACACTTACCTTCAGTGTTGCTCCCCCTCCCCCCTCCCCCCCCCCCCCCCCCGACAACCCCACCCCAAAACCCCCAAAGCCAGCCATAAAAAATAAAAATTACCTTGTACAAATTCCTTTGTTTATATTCCATATCCAAAGTCTCTTCTCACTTTCACACCGTGTATTCAATATAAAGTTAGACATGCATTTGGTTGGCATGTTCTTTAAAAAGGGGGCTATCGAGGCGTGTGACTCCAATGCGCCACTAGACAATAATATTAGAGTATTAACATCATGCATCGTGTGTGATGCATATTGCATCTTGTAGAAACCACCACATATTTAATGCAATTGTATATCTTTGTAACATACCTTGTTGAAAATATCTTTTTAACCTATGAGCTTACCTTGAATTCCAGGTCTGGAGAAGGTTTGGGAATTGAAACCACTGGTTAATGGAAAGGAAATTATGAACATTTTGCAGATTAAAAGTGGAGGGCCAGTTGTTAGAGAATGGGTATGCCAATAATACTCTCTTCTTAGTTGGTTTGAAGTATTTCTCATTGTTTAATTTTCCTCTGCAGCAACAAAAATTGCTGGAGTGGCAGCTCGCACATCCTTCTGGTAGTGCTGAAGAATGCCTTGATTGGATGAAACACACACAGTCAAAACGTGCAAGAACAGAGTAGTTTTTAACTAGCTCATTTAGGGGTGAGGGGTGGGGTAGTTTCCCTTTGGGATTGTAATGTGAAAGTTAAATCATATATAATAGTTGATGGATGTCAGGCACAGTAAGAGAAGTATTGCATAGCTGGTCTTTTACTAGGTGGAAGAGAAGACGCAGGGTGTGAGATGTTGCTCCACTAGCCCTTGTATTGGTCGTATGCATTGAAAGAAATAGAGAAGGATTTTGTTCATGTGAGGAATAACCTCTTGTCCCTTATTTCCTTTTGGTGCACCCATGAGGTTCCGGTAACTATAGAAGATTGGGTGCCATTGTAGAAAATCATATCTTTTTGTAAGATTTTGTTTTAATTGGTTTGGTCCTTGTATACGGGTGCATTTTGTGCCCATTGTTAATAATATCTTATTTATTTGATTTTGAAAAAGAGTAATTTTCATAAATAGCATTAGATAGTAAAATAATTACATAGAATAGCGTGATTTATTAAAATTATAGAAAATAGCATATTTTTCTATTTTCTGATACAATTACTGTAATCATTATAATTGTATCTAAATTTCAAACCCTGCAATTCCTCCTTAATTGGTGTTTTTTATTTTTTTTAGGGAAGTTGTGGAATTAGTGGGAGTAAGTTACTCTTTTTATGATCTTGGACCTCTTTTTTTCCCATATCTAAAATTTTCTAAAATTTCACATCCGTGTAATTTCTAAATTTGAAATTGCAGATTTTGGAGAAATTTTTTTTTTTGGGTGTATCATCGTTGCAGATTTGAAATTTTTTTCAAATTTATACTGATATATGTATTAAAAATTCATCTATTTAAATGAAAGTTATGTATTTCACTAGAAATATTGATACATACTAATATGCATAAATTTTTTTGATACATATACAAATATAATATATAAAAATAATATCATCACTTTCAATAGTCAATTTTTTTTTAAAAAAAATAGATACACTATCAAAGAATTTATAGTTTTGCAGAATTTTATAATATTAAATATTTTATAAAAAATGATACAGTTGTCATATGAACATGGGCAATAAATCAATTTGTAATTTATTCAAAATAATACTGATACATGAGCAATAAATCAAATAATTGGCAATTTCTTAAATTGATACACAAAGTAATATGAGTATTTTATATTCATGTATCACTGAAAATATTGATATATACTAATAACAAATTAGTACTATATATTGATACACACAAAGCAATACATTGGTACATAACGATTTTGGAATTATCAGAAATCCGATACTGATGCATGTATCAATTCCGCATTGATAGACAAAGATAAAAGATTGAAAAAATTACAGTGTATTAATCTGTCATTGATAGATAGACAAAGACAAAAGTTTGAGAAATCTTGAAAAGAGAATATAGAAAATTTGTTACAATGGTAATTGTTTTTAAAAAAATGATAATTCGTTATTTCTGTAATTATTTTACTAATTTTTATAATTTTTTAATAAAGTTGCTAATTATTGTAATAGCTAGTTAAGTTTGCTAAATTATGTAATTTTTCCTTTGAAAAATGAAACTTCAGTCCGCATTAAAGTAATTATATATATTTTTTTGGGTAGTGTGCATATCCAATTGTTGATAGTCAGTCAGTTTACAATCGAGTTTTTCCTCATTCACCACTCTCTTGTCCAACGCCAATTTAACCCCTTTATATACCTTAGGATAGCTGAAGAGGACAAGCGAAAGGATAATAGTAACTGGGCACTGCCACTGCCACTGCCACTGCCACTGCCTGTGCATTTTTATAGCATCTTATATAGTATAGTGATGCAAAACTTGTCAGATAGGAAACCTTTGAGTAATGCAGAATTGAGATGAAATTGTATGCCTCTGAGAAAAAGTATTTCTATTTAGCAGGAGGAAGAGGAAAAAAGGTCCGCAGGATGACTTGCTGTAGTGTTTTTCAGTGTAGCATATAGCCTTTGAACGTAGACATGCAAGATTGTAAAGAATAGATACAAATTACAGTGTGCAGTTTGGATCTTCTTCAAGCATATCAGAGCTATAGCTTGCTGGTTTTCTTGATGAACTAGTTTTACTAGCAGTCATTATATTTTTCTACGTAAAAGAAACTTTACCAACCAAGCTTTTTATGTGTTCTCGTGTTGACTGCCTCGGGAACAGGGGCAGAGCTAGAGATCAAAGTAGGCGTGGTAATTTTAACTAAAACTCTATATTTGTCTTGAGAATTTTTTGAAATTTAACTAAATATTGGTGTATTATGTTGGGGCGTGCTTTCTGGTCAATTCATTCATCCTTTGGAAATGTAACTTGCAACTTTGGTAGAAGGACACAATCGCTAACTGGGATTGTTAAATTGCACCCACCCAATCCAGCTTAGTACAAGTTTGACAATCACATGTTACGGCTATCAAAGGAATATGAGGTGCTTTGAATAAAATAGAGGAGGAGAAGTTAAAAGAGATTAAACAATCCAAAGCTTTGACAAGCTGATCATTTTGAAAATAAGAACTATTGATGTGGCATGTCTTACCTTGCCCTATTGCCTTACATGTATGTATTCAGATATTAAATAATTGGTACACCGCATTATTGTCAGTTGCTTTTCCTCAAGGCATCAATGGACGTGATTCTTCACTAATTCACTTCGAACACTCATGGCTCTAACATTGCAGCAAAACATTCCCACTACCTTGAATTTCAATTTCAGATCACCGCATCATCTCTGTGCAAAATCCACATGCATAACTTTCTCCTTTACAAATAAAAACACAAAAATTACCAAACTCCATTATCCAAACCCTAAATCCCACATCAGTCTTCAAAAATCACCCCAAACCCAGCTATTTTTCAATCAGAAAACCAAACTTGAAGCTCTTGAAACTGTCATCACTAGCTTAGAAGCCACTGTGAAAAATGGCACTGATATTTATGACCCACAAATCTTTGCTTCCCTTTTAGAAACATGCTTCCGTTTGCAGGCTATCGATCATGGTATCCGAGTCCATTGCCTCATTCCCGAGAAACTTCTACGTAAAAATGTCGGCATTTCATCCAAGCTTATTAGACTGTACGCCTCTAGTGGACAAACTCAGCAGGCCCATCAACTGTTTGATAAAATGCCTAAGAGAACTGCTTCTGCATTTCCTTGGAATTCCATTATATCAGGTTATGCTGAGAAGGGTATGTTTGAAGATGCATTAGCCATGTATTTCCAAATGGTGGAAGAGGGCGTCCAGCCTGATTGTTACACTTTCCCGCGTGCATTGAAGGCATGTGGAGGTGTTGGGTTGATCCACGTAGGAGAGGAAGTTCATCGGCATGTGATTCGTCGTGGGTTTGGAAGTAATGGATTTATTCTAAATGCCCTTGTTGATATGTATGCAAAATGTGGTGATATTGTTAGGGCTCAAAAACTCTTTGATCAAATTGGGACAAAGGATTTGGTTTCTTGGAATTCAATGCTCATTGGCTACATGAGGCATGAGCTGATAACTAAGGCATTGAACCTGTTTCGTCTTATGATACATGACGGAATAGAACCTGACTCTGTCCCTATATCAGCACTACTTGTCGCCAGATTACCTTTCTCAATTGGAAAACAAATTCATGGATGGGTTCTTCGTCGAGGGACTAATCAAGAATTGTCCATTGTTAACTCATTGGTCGATTTCTATGCCGGCCAAAAAAAGTTGAAGCAAGTGAGATGGTTGTTTGAACATATGTGTGAACGGGATGTTGTATCATGGAATTCAGTCATTTCAGCTCACTCTAAGCATCCTGAAGCCCTATCGTACTTTGAGAAGATGGTGAAATCTGGTTCCCTGCCAGATGGTGTCACATTTGTGTCGTTGTTGTCCGCATGCGCTCATTTAGGGAAACTAGAGGATGCGGAAAGGCTGTTTAGAATTATGAAAGAGAGGTATGATATTAGTCCAAGGATGGAACATTATGGTTGTATGGTGAATCTATATGGGAGGGTGGGATTGATAGACAAAGCTTTTGATTTTGTAATGAAGAGAATGGAATTTGAAGCTGGACCAACAGTTTGGGGTGCATTGTTGTATGCTTGCTACAGACATGGCAATGTTAAAATAGGAGAGATAGCGGCGCAACATCTGTTCGAGTTGGAGCCAGATAATGAGCATAATTTTGAGCTTTTGATGAAGATTTATAAGAATGCTGGCCTAATAGAGGATGTGGAGAGAATAAAGCTAATGATGGCAGAACGAGGATTTGATACTTGGACACCATACAAAAGTCATTGAAGTTTCTTAAAACGACGTTCTACCAATGATTTTGCAGTACATTGAGGAGAGTATAACTATATTTTGGTATGGTGAAATGAGTGATTTATGGATGAAGGAAAAGATGAGGTGAATGATTTGTCAGAAAACTGTTTGAAGATCTGTAACTCATTTTACTGAGTTTCATAGAAGCAGAATCGAAATTTCTAGCTTAATCTAGACTAGGAAAATAGCTGTCATCTAAAGGTTAAAATTTCTTATAATTTTACTTTCTTTCCCATCTTACCCTGTGCTAAAAATGTAAGTGAGGATAATTTACCTGTACCTGAGTAGTTCAATTTACTTTCTTGCCATTACCGAATCTTCATGTATTGGCTAAAATATGGTATTTTTATAGTATAGAAAGCCAGAAATAGGGAAAGAGCAACAATATCAATTGATCAATCAACTAGACATTAAACTGGAACAAGAAAAATCAGTGATATGCATACATTTCTATGTATTTGATATGAGGATAGAACAACAGAGCAGTCAGCTATGAAACTCCGAATATGAAGGATCAGTTTTGCACACCTTATACTGATTTGCAGAATTCTAATTTGATATGGAACTGTTAAAGACTTGAATGGATTCAATATGGATGTAAGTTGATTCTTTTTAACCATAAGAGCTTGACTTCTTCGAGCAATCCACTTCGTTTCAAGTTGATTCATGTGAGACCTGTTTAACCATAAGAACTCGTATTCTTTGACGAACCAACTTTGTCTTCAATGGAGCATCAGCTGAAACTACTTTATAACCCACATTTGTATACAGTTGTCGAGCACCAAAATCATCCTCATAAGCCCTTAGGACTAGATATTCAAAACCCCAAGATCTTGCAAGAACCTCACAGGCCTTGAGCAAAGCAGTTGCAACTTTCTGCCTCCTGCAATTGATCAAACTCAACATTTTAGTGTGTCAGCAAAAGCCATACATAACACTCATCTGTATATTTATTTATCATAAGAAGTATGCGCGATATGACTTGAATCTCTACTTAAAATCCCAGATCTGTTTAAGATGTTTCCTTTAAAACATTTGTCAACAGCTGAAGATAAACAAATGATTGTATGTCAAAGAAAGCATCAATTCACTTTAATGGACAAGACCTGAATTTTTTCAATACTGCAATCTCAGAAATATAGATATATTCTGTTGCTCCCGGAAGGTACTGAAGAACATCTTTATCTCCATACACAGTAGCATCAACGACTCCGACAAGATCTTGTGCTACCTCGGGAGTGTCACTTGAGGCCTCCGCAACTAAACATGCATACCTGTTTATTGAAGAATTTCAGAAAGTTGAACTGAACTATTTTCATTTTTCGTACAAGAATGACATTGATCTAGTTGTAAGTATAGGTTGATTGTCTATTCAAAATCTAGTAAAAACATTGGCATATTTCGATGGGAGAGGAAGAGGGTTTCATTTGGCAGATACAATATAGCTAATTTCTTTCTGGATACAAAATTGTTCATATAAGACTAGAGTAGATGAAGACAAATTCAGAATTCATGTAATGCGAACATTACCATAGCAGAGAATATATATTCTTGTCTACAAAAATTAAAAAATCAGAATGCACTTAGATTTTCTTGTTTGGGACTGAAGGATAGGGGAAAATATACTGTAAAAGAAAAAGAAAATAAAGATTCCCAAGTTCTGATATTTCACCTGTCTGGTGCAGAATTCTTGAGTCTGTTAGTAAGTCTGGAAAATTTTTCAGCCTACATAATCATAATGAGTATGTTGATAAAAATAACAAATGCGGCCAAATTCATATGGTAGTGAAACAGAAAAATGAAGAATGGGGTTTTGGAAGAACAAATCAGAACCTGAAAGAGTGGAAAGGGCAAATAATTGGAGAAGCGAAGAGGTAGATAAAAGGCTTGAGCTTGAAGAGCAGCAACTTCCGTCATCTCTAGTCCAGTCGCAATCATTCTTCTCACTTTCCATCCATTCTCATTCACAAAACACTCCACTTCTTCTTGATGATGATGATGATGATGATGATCTCTTTGTGACTTCAACTCCTCCATTGCTTTCCTTCTTCTTGTTATTGTTGTTGTTGATGAAACTGGAAAAGAACTAGTGCTGCAACATTGACATTGAGCAATCTGCAAATCTTTTGTTCTCCAATGACAAGTTCCCCTGCCTCTGTTGTTAATTGAAACTTGTAGGCCTCTGCATTTCCATGCAAGTTCTTTCTTCAATGTTGTGTGGAAGTTGGGTTTCCATTCACATTGCACCATCTTTTTTCTTCCTCCTGATTTCAATCGGTTATTTCAGTTGTGATTTTCTAAACTGTCATCTTTCTGCTTCATTTATGATTTATACTCGCTCCCTCTTCTCATTCCAATTCTATTTTCTATTTTTTTTTTTTTTACACATAATGAAAACCAAGAATTTATCCAAACTGGTTACGTTACATAAGTGGTTGATTTAGACGCTGAAAATTAAATAATGACGTCCTCCTCCTTAATTCTTTATCCATAGATGTTAATTCTTCAATTCTAAATAGGTGTGTTCCGCACCATGGATAATATTTATTGAAAAAATAAATGGCGAGCGTTCTTATTTATTTTTTTATGTTCAATATGTAAATAAAATATATTATTCTGATGTGGGGGTGGGGTGGGAGTAAGGGTGCGGAGTGAGGGCATGGGGCTACAGGAGTGGGGGTGAAGATGAGGTGTGTTGGAGGGTGGGGAGTATACAACCAACGTGGAATATCACTTATGAGATTCTACTTCCACTGGGAAAGCTAATTTCCTCATTTCTATTTGCACTAGTAATGAATGAGCTAACACAATATATTCAAGGAGAAGTGTCATGGTGTATGCTTTTTTAGATGACATAATTTTGATTGATGAGACACACAGTAGAGTTAATGATAGATTGGAGGTTTGGAGAAAGATTCCGAAGTCTAAAAGGTTCAGATTGAGCAAGACTCAGACAGAGTACTTGAAGTGCAAATTCAGTGACATAACTCATGTTACAGATGTGGAAGTAAGGACCGATGCACAAGTTATCTGCAATAAAGAAACTTTCAAGTTTCTTGGGTCAATCCAAGAAAACGGGGAAGATTAATGATGATGTTACACATCGTATTGGAGTGGGGTGGATGAAATGGAAGCTCGCATATGGTGTCTTGTGTGATAAGAATGTGTCACCAAGCCTTGAAGGTAAGTTTTATAAAGCGGTGGTCAGACCAGGATATTATTTGGGGTGGAGTGTTAGCCAGTCAAAAACTCACACGTCTAGAGATAAAAGTAGTAGGAATAAGGATGTAGAGATAGATGTGTCGGTATACTAGAAGAGATAGGATCAGGTATAAAACTATCCAAAATAATGTGGGAGTGACCTCCATGGTGGACAAGATGAGGAAGGCAGGACTGCAATAGTTCGGACATGTGAAAAGAAGATGCATATATGCCCCAGTAAGAAGGTTTGAGCGGTTGACTATAGTGAGTATTGGGAGAGTAGACGTAGGCAGAAGAAGTTTTGGAGAGAGGACATGACTTGCCTGTAGCTTACCGAGGACATGACCCTAGATAGGAAGATACAACGGTCGAGGATTAGGGTTGACAATTAGTAGGTAGTCGAGAGTTTCTCTAATTCACTTCGCGGTATTGTTATTTTCACTCTCTTACTATCTAATTTCTTAGATTTTAGTATTAGTTGTTGTTTTCTTTGCTTTTGTTATCGTATTATTTATTGTTGCTACTATTCACCATTTTTTTCAACATGTCTGCTTCGTTATTGTATTTGCTTTACACATTTATTTTTTGATTTTCTTTTACTTGAGCCGATGATCTACTGAAAACAGTCTCTCTGCCTTTATAAGGTAGGGTAAGACTGCGTATGCACCACCCTCCCCAGATCCCACTTTTATGATTGCACTTATATATTGTTTTCCTAGAAAAAATATTTTTTTAAAATTTTGACGAACGCAATATAAAAAAATTAAAATGTAGTTTATGAAAGTGTTTTCCACCGTACCGAACACACCCTAATATGTATTTGGTGTTTTTCATTTTTAATTTCTTAACAGACTGATCCAATCTTTTCTTTAAAAGCGGGTGCGATCGAATTATCTTTAGATTTTGAGAGAGCAAAGCTAGACAACTGGAATGAAAAGTTTACGAGGAACAATCAAATAGCCAATAATTCTACAACTACAACAACACTCTTTTGTTAAAAGAACATTTTTTGGGAGAATGAACATTTTTGTCATTTTGATTGAAAAATTAGTAATTTTTGAATTTTTATCTACGTTGAGTATGGAATAAAAATAATTTCAAAATTATTTTTTTTCAAAATAAAAAAAATTAATCAAACACAAAATAAAATAATTTATATTTCTCAAATCATAATTCTTTAACCCACAAACAAAACAACGTATAAAAGAAAGTTGTTTTAAAAATTGACAAGAGAATGAAAACTTTTATGAGAGGGAAATTGAAATGACATTTTCCAAAACGAGGAAAATTTAAATTTTATCGGAAAGAACGAATTTTATATATTGTTTTTCTTAAAATATTTTTCATCATTACTTAATAGAAAAATTATTTTTATAATAAAATAATTTTCGAATATGCAATTGAGCTTGATGGTACAGAGTATGCTTATTCTATCCTAACTATAAATTGTCAAGTACCATAATATTTGAATTGAGTATTCAAGCACGGTAATATATCAATTAAAATACAGGAAACAGAAGATTCTCTAAAAATAATAAAAAGAAAGAAGAATATTATAAATAAATAAATATAGAGAAGATTTTTTTATTTTTTTTAAGAGGTGAAATATAATGAACGAGAATTTTTTTTATTTATAAGGAAAAATTAACCCTAACTTTTCACTAAATAAACAAGACAGACATTTATTATAATACAAATATACTTATAAGACAGTCACTCCAATACAATACATCTATAATACTCCCCCATTGAATGTCTATTTTATACATAATGTGTCTCGTTAAAACCTCACTATAAAAGACCCGATTAAAAAAATTGAGTAAATGAAAAACAGTACACATATCTAAAAATATACATTTTGGCTGTCTCATTAAAAATCTTTCAAGGAAAACGCAGTGGGATAAAACCCAGAAAAAAAGAGTACAACGCGTATTAACTCCCCCTGATGAGTATATCACTCCAAAAACTTGAATCTTCACATTCGAATCTTGTGCATAATCTTCTCAAAAGTTGCAGTTGATAGAGACCTGGTGAATAAATCAGTCGCATTATCAGTTGAATGAATCTGTTACACATTGATATCATCATTCTTTTGGAGATCATGTGTGAAGAAATTTTTTGATGAAGTGTGATTCATTTTATCACCTTTTATGAATCCTCCCTTTAATTGTATTATGTATGCTACATTATTTTCATATATGATCGTGAGTATTTACCATATTTCAAACCACATTTTTATCGGATAAAATATATCGTTGACCTCAGTTATACACATTTTCAACTTGCTTCATAAATAACTATCTTAAAGTAAAATTTGATGAGATAGTCACGATAAACTACTTTATATAATGTCAAAAATATGACAATACTCCCGGAACATGTAATCAGTTTAAAATTAAACCTATCCTTGCGCCTTAGGATAGATCAACAACGGAGAAAATGAGTTTCCAACCTTTTTCATTTTAATATCTAAGCTCTTAAACAGTCCCTACAACCACCACAACAAAAGAATCGACTTTTAACAACCAATTCCCGATATCAACGTGTAACTATGATTTACTCATAAATTAAAAATCTTTCAGGCTTCTATCCAACTACTTTTTTTTTCAAAATAAATGGTGTTTTTAATTTAGATATATCTGTTAAAAATTACTCACTTTTAAAATATAAAATGCATGTTTACTAGTTTATCCTTAATAAATACCTTGAAAGTAATGGAGCTCTTTAATAGTTTATAAATCTCTCTTTATTTAAATAAGGGTAAAATTGAAATGCCTTCTTAATAATATGAAACACCACTCATTTTAAAGTAAAATCAAAAGACTAAAACACCACTTATTTTTTGAAATGGAGGAAATAATTATCTATAATATTTCCTTTCTTTTCTTTTATTTAATAGGGAGAGATTTACATACTTTTTAAAAAGAATTAATAAGATTTGTAATTTAATTAATATAATTCTATTAAATAATATAGACTTAAACTAAAGATGTAGAGTTAAAAAAAATCATAAATTATTTCTTAAAATTTTAAATTAATAATTATTTTAAATTAAATATTTTAAATATATATAACAAATAAAAAATAATTAACTTTGTCATGAAACTAAAAATAAATAAATGAATTTTTTTGTTAATATCAAACTACCTTTTTCAGTGTTGCTAAACGCCAAGAAGTTTGTGTTGTCTTCAGTCTTCACCAGAAGCTCCTGGACTTTCCCACAATTTTCCTTCAAATCATTCACATGAAAACCAAGACAATGACCTTCTCTTTATCTATAATTATATTATTTATTTTTCTATTTTTCTGGTGTCATGAGTTAGGACGATAAAAGATAATTTTAAAATTTCATATTTTAATTTTTAAATGCTTTAAAAAAATTATATATTAAAATTTAAAAGTTAATATTTTTTATTAAAAAAATATATTAAAATATTTCATTACTCTTGATTTTTTTCTTCTCTTTCTCCATTGAATTTATTTATTATTTCTTCATTAATTTTATTGCATATTCAATCTTCATCCGTCTTTCTTTCTCCATGAATATTATCTAGATATTTTTTCTTAATATCCCAAAAATCATTCAATTTTGAAAATCTAATATTACAAAGTTATTAATTTTTTTTTTTATATAATAACATCACTCAATTTAGAATACTTTTTTACAAAATCACTCAACTATATTTAGATACTTTTTCATAATATCTCCAAAACTATTCAATTTTGGAAATCTAATATTGCAAAGTTATTAAATTTTTTTTATATTAATAACATCACTCAACTTAGAGTATTTTTTTACAAAATCACTCAACTAAATTTTTCATTAAAAAAAATTAACATGACAAAATATTTTTTTATGCCATGTAAACCTAGATTACGCAAATAAATAAATTTTTATTTATCCAATTTTAAAAATTAAAAAATAAACTATTATTTTATATTTATTTTATTTTTTTAATTATATTTATTATTTTATTATATAAAAGAGTAAAGACGTAGAACGATTAAGGAAAATTTTATTGATTAACAAAACATCTAACTTAAAATAGTTGTACATCATGCAAAGATAATATTGAATTTTAAAAAAAATCAATCAAGTTCTAAAAAATTTTAGTGACTTCCATGTGTTAGAAGAGTAAAAAGAATCATGTGTATATTTAAAAATGTGGGGGCCTATTTCTTATTTTCAAAAGTTATATAGATGTTCTTTTTAAAAAAAATTATAATATTATGTTTTTAAAGTATCTGAATTTCGTCCTAATCAATCGAAATTCGATTAAAAAAATAAATTAAGGAAATACAAAAAGGGGTAATGATTTGTATTCGTTTTTTATTGTATTGGAATGTAAATAATCCATGATGGAGCTCAAGTTGAAAGTATATACTTTTTTCTTTTCTTAAGTCGGTGTAATATCTAATATAATTGCTCTATTTTTCTATTCTCTCACTTTAATAACATATTTTCTATGCATAATATTTTACTAAAATATTTAATATAAAAAAGTTTGTATTCTAATTTTAAAATATAATTTATTATTTTTTAAAATTATTAAAAGCATAAAAATTATAATTTGATAAATAAAATAAATTGGACAGAATACTTAAAATTAAAGTAAACTAGAAGTGTTCATTATGTTTTGAAAATAATAGTTCTTCATTTAAATAGATGATCAAATTTATATTTTATTTTATTTTAAATATTTAAAATAATGTAAATTTGATTTAATTTTAAAGGTATCGAATCAAATTTTGATAAAAAGAACAAGTATTTCTTAAGTACAATTTACGTATATTGACAATAGAATATCTTTATATTTTTAAATTTATTAAATTACATTAAATTAATTATAATATATTACTTACTTTATTTTTCAAGTTATCAATTAATGTTTAATATTGCTATTCTTTTTGTCTAAACAAGAACGGGAAAAGAATTTCTTTTGAAACAAGTTATTTCTTTTTAAAAAAATTATTAATAAATCTAATAAAAATATTATATTTGAGGAATTTGAATTTTCACAATCTTTATATTTGTAGAAAAAAATAATAAAATAAAAGTTTGAATACAGAATACGAACTATCACTTTGATCATATTTTTAATATATAACTTATTAGTAATTAGATAAGTAAATGAATTTTGATTTGCTTGCAAGTACTTATTTCCTTGGTAAATAAAATTACTTAATTATCAAAAAAAAAAAAACGTTAAGCGGTTTCCTATTTCAAAAAAGAGATGGCAAAAATAACAAAATGTATAATTATAATATGAAAAATTACATAACCACTTAATGTTAATAAGAATAAATCTTAAAATAAAGACTCACAATTGTTATATAATTCAATTAAATCTAACAAATAAAATATCTTTGAATTCTAATAAACTTATTCCATTGCGATAGTAAAATACAAATTAAATATTAGATCCTAAATGTTTTACAATTTAAAAAGTGAATGTTCCCAAATTGATAGCAACACTCTTTAAAATATTTTTGATTTAAATTATTTTATTATAATATTCTATTTATGTTAAATTTTTTATTGGGACAAGTAAAAATTATCGGTCAAAATGCTATAGGATATTTTTGTGAACAATCTTTCATTTTTTTTAAAATAGTAAAAATATAAATTTTCTTTATATAAAATTAATATAAAGTTTGTAATAAGTTATATTGGGCCTATACACGAGCTTTGAATTATCTAATTTTTTTTAATTATATAGAAGAGTCATGATAGGATAACCAAGAGCATTATAATTATTTCAAATCTATTAAATAAGCAAATTAACCAACAACCATTTAACCTCTTTCCATGGACCCCACTTCTCATTCAATTTTTTTTCTTTAAATAAATACATTACTTTCCACCTTTGTTATGTAATTAAAAAAAATACCCAAAATAAGTTGTTTTGTAATGCTTTTAACTATAAATTATCTTTTGATAATTTTATAATTCAAATGTACAAAAAAATATAATATTTATATATAAAAAAATTTTCTATTATTTTAATTAAAAGCTATTTGTACTTTTTATTGAGCTTTTAATTATAAAAATATATCTTTTTTGGTAATTATATAACTCAACTGTTCATTTTTATTTAGTACAATACAAAATATGATATTTATATATAATAATTGTATTATTTCTTTGATACATATCATTTCATTTGTATTATTTATTTTCTATATTAAGTAAAGAAGATAATGTTTTTTTTTCTTAAAAAGAAGCTCGCGATAATATAATTTATATAGATTTACAATTAAATATTTATTAAACTATTTCAAATTAATATATTTATACAAATTTTGAAATTTTAATTATTGCGTTGAGTTGCAATTTGTATGATACTAATGTTATTTGATAATTATTCAATATATTTGATAGAATATTTAAAAATATAAAATTTTATTTCAAATTCTTTTTTTTAGAATAAAATATTCTCAAATTGTATAGAAAAAGACCCCATTTTAAAAACATTATTTGAAAATAATTTTTTTTAAAATATAGTCAATACATATTTAGCAACATGAGAAATATAATTATGCAAGAGTATATTTCTTCATCTATGATCAAACTTAATTGGATATACTTTTTTTTTACTATGGTCAAGTTTAATTGAGTATTTTCTCTGTGTACACTAAGAATTCAATTTTATATGAATTTCAAAATAGATAAATATATAATTAACGATAGTGTTTTAAAAAAATGATAAAGAAAAGTATGAATGAAAAAAGAATTAACAACAATTTCTCCACTTGAATAATATAATATAAAGGAATGAGATATATTAGAATAATTGAAAATACTAAAGGAGTATAACTATATATTTTAGATTTAATAAGAATTTACACGAATAATATTTTTAGGGAAAGTTTAATCAATTTTTAGTTGGTAGTGTAGAACTTTTTTAAAAATAAAATAAACAGTTAGAATCTATATAAATAATATTATAAGTTGGATAAAAATATTAATATACTAAAATCTTTATAATAAGTGTTAAATTTTGATAAATTATAAAATGACTGAGAATCTTCATACATTAATAAGATTCTTGAAAAAAATTAAAATAAAAAAATAATGAAAAATAATAATATTAGCTGTATTTCAATTTGTTTGTCTTACTTTTCTTTTTAGTCCAATTAAAAAAACTGTTTTCTGTTAGACAATTCTTTAATTTTAACTTTTAGCGTATCATGTACTAAAAGATTAAGGAGAATTTTGGTACATTTTACATATATTTAGTTTAATTTATAACTACAAAATTCAAAAGTTTTCTTTACTTTGTTAAACTCAGTATCAATTCAAAATCAGACAAATAAATTAAAACAAAGAAAAGTATATGAAATGGTGGCTCTACATATCAACATTCAACTCTCATCATACAAAAACATGTTTATATTTTATTTTTCTATTTTAAAAATATTTATAAAGTGTGTAATTAGCAATAAATCATAAAGTATTATATATATGTGTAAGAAATAAGAAAGAATCATTGGGCCCGTGCATTGCACCGGATATACAATCTAGTTTTATTGTATAGAAGAGCCATAATAAGGTTGACTAATGGCATCTTTGAAAATCTAACTTCATTTAAGGGCAAAATTATAATTATATCATCAATAGTTAAAATGAAATTCTAGAAGGATCTATATTTTTCTCTTTTTAAACCCACAAAAAATCTTATTCCATGTGTGTTGTTTAAAGTACACATACCATGCAAACTCTTTTATTTTTTATTTTTTATATCATGATATTAATTTTTATTTCATTTGTTAAGCATAATCATATCATAAATATTAAAATAAGCATTTCAATTTATTTATATTAATTTTTTACTTTCATATTTGATTATTGTATAAAATTATAATAATTAATAATGAATCAATTGATATTTAAAATAATTTTTTATTATATCCGCAAAAGAAATTTAAAGAATTGAAATGTTCATATATCTAAAAGTAATCAAATGGCATTTTTGAAAATCTAACTTCATTTAAGGGCAAAATTATAATTATATCATCAACGGTTAAAATAAATTCTAAAAGGAACTATATTTTTTTTTAAACCCATAAAAAATCTTATCCCTTCTGTGTGTCTAGAGTACACATACCATGAAAACACTTTTATTTTTTATTTTGTATATCATGGTATTAATTTTTGTTTCATTTGTTAAGCATAATCATATCATAACTATTAAAATAAATATTTCAATTTATTTATATTAATTTTTTACTTTCATATTTGATTATTGTATAAAATTATAATAATCAATAAGGAATCTATTAATTTTTAAAATATTTTTTTATTCCATCCACGCTTTTTTAAAAGAAATTTCAAAAATTGAAATATTTATATATTTAAAGGTAATTTAAGAAGTACATTTTTGCTACATGTCAATATATTTAATTCTTATTTGAATTTAATTATTTGTGTATTCGATATTTAAAATTTTAATTCAAGTTACGAATTTGTTCATATTATACTAGGAGGACAAACGTTATAAGTTTAATTGATGTGAGAATCTAATATATATCACATCTACTTAATAAAAGGGTCAAAATGCCCCTACACTACGTGAAATTGGATAAAATATCCTCTGGTAATAGTTTGGTCCAAAAATATCCTTATCGTTAAAAGTTTGGTTCAAATATGTCTTTGCCGTTAATTAGTTTGTTAAAAAAATACTCCTATTATTACTTTTGATCAAAATGTATTCTTTTAATAAGCATATTATTTCTTTTATTTTTAAAGACATTATTATTTTAATAAAATATTATTTTGAAAAAATTTATTTTCTTATTTCTTTTCTTTTGAAGTTTCTTTAACGAATAAAAAAATAGAAGTAATCTTTTTTCCTCTTAATCTCATTTTATCAATTAAAATAGAATAACCCTATGTACTTTTTAAATTATAATATAGGTTATTTATGTAAGATCCTACTCATTATTAATTTTCATTTAGCTAATGATAAAATTATTTTTCCTAATAAAATAGAAAAATATTTTGTTCGTGAATCTTTTCCAAATTGAAGTAGGATAAACATTTTCTAATATATTTCTTGATCTTAAAGTTAAAATGAAAAAAAGGATCAACAATAACTCTATCGATAATATTTTAAAGATATTTTGTTATTTGAAGGAATGTAATAAATTTTTGTGTTTCATGGCACTATAACGTTCCATCTCATCTTTAAAATCAAGAATTATATTTACCAAATATTCATCCTTTTGACATTCGGGAAAGTTGAGAAATAAAAATATCTTCTATTTTATTTTAAAAAAATAATTTTATCATCATCTAAACGAAAATTAATGATGGGTTACTATAATCTTATATGTGTGAAAATTAGTGAGGGGTTACAATATTTTTGTTTAAAAAAGAATATGTTTATTAGAAAAAAGTATTTTGATCCAAAACTAACAATAAGGACATTTTGGACCAAACTATTAATCAAATGCTTTTTTCTTTAATTTTTCATAGTTCATAATATTTTTACTCATTTTCGTATATACTTTCTTTTTCCATAATAAATATTTAACAATCAATAAATTCTCTTTAACATTACAATGAAAAGTAACATCTAATATATATTCTCTCCATTTCAAAATAATTAGTATTTTTAGCTTGAGTACACCCGTTAAGAAAACTACTCATTCTTATAAAGTAAGATGTATTTTTAGTAATTTATTTTTAACAAATATCTTGAAAAAGCTCTTTAGTATTTTTTTGACTATGTAATTTTCTTTAATTAAATAAGCACAAAATTGGAAAAACATCATTAATATCTACTTGATTAGGTGAGACACCACTTATTTTGAAATAGAAATGCCACTTATTTTGAAATAGAAAGAGTATATATCTTATCTCGTTAAAATATATAATTTTATTTACATTTACTTCTAAATTTAAGAAAATTGCATGTATTTAGACTCTAAAAAAATTTAAAAGATAAATGTGTAAATTATCATATTTAGCTATAATTTACATGACATTAATAATTGTCAATGTCTTTTAACTTTTTAGTGAAAGTACTATATTGTCTGGATACGTAAATATCTTTTGAAACTATTTATTATTTATTATACTAAATTGTTACCTTAATTTTAGTATATACAAGACATAAATTAAAGCAATCATACTTTTTTCTTTTCATCATCTATGATCGCATATTAATTTTTTAATTTTTTATTAATACAAAGATACTTACATTTTTTAATCTATTATCTAAAATGCTCAAATATAAAATGTAAAAAGCATGACTAAATTAAATGTTCAATTCAGTGTTTGAATCTAATGCTGAGTGAATGTTGAAATAACAAGCAATAAAATATGTAATCCTTTTAAGTTAGTTGAATTTATTGAATTTAATATATTATAAATTATTACTTAATTTAATAAATTAAAAAATAATTTATTAAAAAGCATAAATGAAGAACCTTATTATTATTCTTTATGTGCTTAGATGAAAAGAATAAAAAATAAATAATTTTATTCAAAAATAAATAAATTAAACTTGTAAAGTTGGGCCCGTATACGGGCCCTTTCCTCGTCTAGTTTTATATAAAAGAGTCATGAGCTAGGACGACCAGAGCAATTTTAAAATTTCACATCTAATCTATAAATGCTTTAAAAAAAATCACGTATTAAAACTTATAAGTTGATATTCTTTCATAAAAAAAAATTACAAAAAGCACTAGAATGTTCCATTACTCTTAATTTTTTCTTCTCTTTCTCCATTGATTTTATTTACTGCTTCTTTATTTTTACTTTAACTTTGTTGCTTCCTTCCTCCATGAATAGTGGCTAGAAATTTTTTTTATAATATCTCAAAATTTCATTCAATTTTGAAAATTTATATTGTAAAGTTATTAAACCTTTTTTTATATTAATAACATCACTCATCTTTCTCTTACAAAATCACTCAACTAAATTTATCATAAGAAAATTAACATGACAAAATATTTTTTTATGCCACGTAAACATGGACTTCGCAAATAAATAATCTTTTATTCATCCATTTTTAAAAATTTTAAAATAAATTACTCTTTTATATATTTTTTTAATTATATAAAAGAGTGAAGAGGTAGGACAATCAAGGACAATTTTGTCAATTAAAAAAACATCTAACTTAAAATAATTGTACATCATGCAAAGATAGTATTGAATTGTCAAAAAAATCAGAAGAGTAAAAAGAATCATGTATATATTTACATATGTGTGGCCTATTTCTTATTTTCAAAAGGTTATAGAGAAGTTTTTTCTTTGATTATAATTATTTTTAAAGTATCTGAACTGCATCCTAAACAATCGAAATTCAATTAAAAAAATATCAAAAAGGGAATAGTGATTTGTGTTTTTATTGTCTTGGAATGTAAATAGTCCATGATGAAACTTGAGTAGAAAGTGTACACTTTTTTTTTCTTAAGTTAGTTTAATATCTAATATAATTATTCTATTTTGCTATTCTATCACTTTAATAACATAATTTCTATTCTCAATATTAACTAAAATGTTTAATATAAAAAAAATTATTATTCTAATTTTAAAATACAATTTATTTTTTACCTTTATTTTTATTCTAATAAATATAGAAATAAATTAGTGTGATAAAAAGAATAGTATATTAAATTGAGATCAAAGAATAAATAAGAATAATTTAATTAAATTATTATTTAATTTTTTTTAAGTAATATGATAAATAAAATGAACTGGATGGAATACTTTAAATTAAGTAATCTAGAAGTCTTTATTATGTTTTGAAATAATAGTTCTTCATTTAAACTAGAGGTGGTAAAATTAGCTCATGAGAACATATTTTGCCCAATTTGCTCAAATTTGGGCTGATAATTGACCCGCTCATTTGTTAGCTCATCCCATTTCAGTCAACCCATTTTATCAAAGTTTGGACTAATATCTAGCTCAAATTTATTTATGAGAAATCTTGCCAATTTTTTTTTTAAATATTTTATTTTATTTAATATGTTATATTTAGTCATGATAAAGAAAAATATTAATTTGATTCATGAGAAATCTTGTCAAAATAATTTTAAAAAGATATTTTATTTTATATGTTATATTTAGTCATAATAAAGAAAAATATTAATTTTATAAGTTATCAAAAGATTATAAAAGAATAAATAAAACAGTTAAAACTTAATTAGAGTTGGGTGGGTTGGGTTATAACCCGCATTTAAGCCCATTTTAACCCAAGTAACTTTTGGGCAGGTTAATAACCTGCCTATTTATTAACTCAGTCTATTTTGACACGTCATATTTAGCCTAACCCGCCCAGTTGCCTCCTATAGTTTAAATAGAGGATCAAGTTTATATTTTGTTTCATTTTAAATATTTGAAATAATGTAAGTTTGATTTAATTTTAAAATTATTGAATTAAATTTTGATAAAAATAATAAGTATTTTTTAAGTCCAATTTATGTATATTGACAATAGAATATCTTCATACTCTTACATTTTTTAAATTAAATTTAATAAATTAATTACTTTATTTTTCTAGTTATCAAAATTAATGTTTTTTTTGGCAAGTAGAACATTTTCCATTACCAAAATTTGTCTGTACAAAACACAACAAAGACCTGTATTGACATGACAACCATACAACTAGCAAAAATTACTCACTAAGACAACATGCATTTCTATATAAAAAAAAAATAAAGGACTGTGATAACAACTATAGGTAGAGGTTTAGCTCAGCAAGTCTTCCGGCCATTCGAGGTGTCAAGGATCCTCTAAAGAAAATCTCATGTACTATTTTTCTCATGATCACCTGTAGGTGTATGCTCTTCTGCTGAAAGATTCTCATGTTTCTTTTAACCCAAACCTGATACAAACTAGCCGTCAAACACATTCTATAGATTGTGGTTCTATACCCTTTCCCCTTAGCATATGTACATGCCCAACTCAACTCCTCTTGTCAAGATAGTAATTGCCTGTGAATTCCTTGCCATTCCAGAATCTTAGACCATATGTGCTTGGCATATTCACAGCTAAAGAACAAATGGTCAGTGGTCTCATTGGCTCCATCACATAATGCACATTGTTGCTCATCTATTACTCCCCATTTCAGCAATCTATCTTTGGTAGGAAGTCGTCATAACGCTGCTAGTCTAAATATAAAGGTCCATTTGGGTAGTCCTGAGTTGTTGCAAATGACCTTGCTCTATTGGACCTTTAGGAAGGTACCCCTCATAGCCACATACATCTTCTTTATGGATAACTATTGCATGTTAGTAAAATTTGTTTCCTCAATTTCAGCACCTTGTATATGTTCTCTGCATTTCACGATTTTTTACACCACCCAGGATGCTTGTTTTATCGTACAACTCTAAGCATTCGTGTTTTTTATATAATAACAGTGAACCCATTTAACCGATAGCTTATCCTTCTTTTTGCAAAGATTCCACAATAATTTACTGACAACAACTTTGTTTCACACAGTGATATCTAGGATGTTTAATCCTCCAGTAGTTCTAAGCATGAAGACTTTATCACAAGCTAGTAGATTCTTCTTTGTTATTTCCACATCACCTATCCACGGGAACTTCTTGCAGGTAGATTTAATAACTTGAATTACTTTGGTTGGCAATACAAAGATCTGTGACTAGAAGACTTGGATAGAAAAAAGTACTGACTTGATTAAGAGCTCTCTCCCTGCATATGATAAAAATTTTGTGGTCCAACAAGTAATTCGGCATAGCATTTTAGCGATTAGTGGCTAACATTGGCTAATAGACAACCTCTTAGTGCTCAAGGGTACACCTAAGTACCTGAAGGGCATTTCTCCTTTAGTGAAGCCAAGAAGACTCAAAATAGGTGTCTGAGAACCATCATTGACCCCTCCAAAATATACTGAGTTTTTGTCCAGGTTAGCAATCAAACCAGATGCATGTGAGAAGTTCCTGAAACACTTAAATAGAAGTTGCGCAGACTTAACCTCATCTTTGCAAAAAAGGAGGAGGTCGTCTGCAAAACCAAGTTGTATAACTTGCACCTTTGCACATCTTGGATGGAATTTAAACTCAGGGTTTGACATTAGCTTCTTCAAAATTCAAGACAGATATTCCATAATAATGACAAACAGAAAATTTCATAATGATAACAAACAAAAATGAAGACATGGGATCTCCTTGCCTCAATCCCCTTTTAGCAGCAAAAGGTTCTGAGGGCCACCCCTTTATACAAATAGAGTATAAGACAGTTTTGAGGCAGACCATCACCCATTCAATAAACTTTGCAGGGAAATTCAGTTGATTCAATATTTGTTCCACAAACACCAATTCAACTGTATAATATGCTTTTTGAACTTTTATTTTGAGCATCCATCTAGGAGATATCCCTTTTCTACCATACCCCTTAACTAGCTTATGACTCATGATTATATAATCACTAATTAGCCTGCCAGGCACAAATGTTGCTTGACTTTTATCAACTAGGTGATCCATCATAGTTTGCATTCTATCAGTGATGATCTTGGAAATAAGTTTATAAACCACAGAATAATAGGATATTGGTCTGAAATCCTTTACACTAGAGCGGTTTTTAATTTTTGGAATCAGCGTGACTAAAGTACACTTTATGGGTTTATAGAGAGTACCTGTCTCAAAAAAGTGAATAACAGCTTCCGATATTTGTTTGCCCACCACTGTCCAAGACTTTTTAAAGAAACAAGCATTAAATCCATCTACTCCTGGGGCCTTCACATTATCAATCCCTCTTAGATCCTCTAGAACATCTTCATGGGTAACAAGTTGAATTAGTTGTAGTTGTTGGCTTCTTGTCAACACATTACCCAAAGTGCAGACCTTAAGGTTCACACAGTGCAACTGGTGCGCATTACTACCTAGTATCTTCTTGTAGAATCCCAAAATCTCCATTTTGACCTCTGCCTCATTTGATGTCCAATCCCCATTTGCAATTTTAAGCTTCTGGATCCGACAGTAAGCAATTCTGTTCTTCACACTGGCATAAAAATAGGCTGAGTTTGAGTCATTGTAATACCCCAAAAGTGCCTATGATTAGACCCGGGATCAAAAATGGAAGTTGGCTAAAAACTGAAAAAAATATTGCAGGACAAATGACCCAACAGATCGTTGGTCCAACCAACAGGATGGACAGTTGGTAAGATCTAGTATGGATCATACATGGACAGTAGTTGGAGTCGGCGGCTCTCCCAGGGTTCCCTCATCTGAGATCTCTGGGGAAGAGTCGTGGGAAGTGTAGGTCTGGTTGTAGTGGAAACAACGAGTGATGTAACGAGTCGTTGTTGGGAATAATGAGTCGTATTTGTAATCATGGTGGGTACTGGACTTCAGCATTAGGGGATGTAACGGGTCATCCCACGACCCGTCGTGAGATGTAATGAGTTGTGGTCATGAGTCGTTATATGGGATTTCAATATTTTCCAATGGACCTAACGGAAGGCAACCACGACTCGTTGGATAAAGTAACAAGTCGTGGTGAGGCTCGTTGTGAGAAGAAGTATATGATTTGCAGGAGGAAGCCACGATCGAATTAATGACCCGTTGGACGAAAGGACGACTCTTCCTGTAGAGTCATGGGTTGGATTTGAGATCAGGGATTTGGTAGTACTGATGAAGGACGAATACCATGAGTTGTGCTATCCTCTAATGACTCATTGGTACGCCCGTTAGTTCACCCAGTGCAGATTTTTCAGGATTTTTCATTAAGGGTATTTTCATTATTTCTAAACTTTAAGGTCCTAAACTACGTCATTTTAAGTTATTTTTTGAGTGTATTAGGATAGATTAAGCCCTTCTAGCCTATTCATTCTCATGCATGCAAAGTTAGAAAAGTTTAGAGGTGATCAAGCTAGTCTTCAAGGTGTTCTTCATCATTTTCCATTTGGGGCTTTCAAGGAGTGGTGAGAATTGATCTTACCCAGGTATGTAGGGTTATGAATGGGTGTTTTCATTTACGCCCATGCCAATCTCTCCTAATTCATAAAATTTGATCAAAAATCTTATGGGGTTTTGACTTAAATCTTGTGGAATTCTAATGATCTATTAATAGGTTATTATCTTTTGTGATTTACATCATATTTAATGAATTATGATCAGATTCTATAACTATTTTGATTATAAAATTTTGATTTTGATTTCTACTAAATTAAGTCTAATTATACATGTTCTATGACGAATCGAGTTATGATCTTTACTTCAATTATTGATATTCATAAATCCATCATGATTTACGATTTAAAATATGGATTTATTAAAATGCCCATTATGATTTGATGATTTACAAAGTATATGCCTGATTTACAAGTATGCATGAATCCTATGATTTAAGAATTATGTTTTTGGCTGATCCATGGGCCTTACCCTCATGGCTAGTTCACATATTTACAAGCATGTTTATGATTATCATGATTTAACTAGCCCATGAATCTCATGCATATTATAATATATGCACTACATATATTTTGAGAGTAGTATTTAACATTGAGTAGGTTCAGGGCCTAGGTTTTGCCCCAAATCTCAGAACTACGTGCCACCGTAGGACATGATGGGACCTCCCTTGTGACTGTCCCCTGGCCCAAATGGCCCCTTTTCATGGTGATATCACGCCTTTCATGGTTCTACCCTTGGCAAGGTACGAACACCCTCCCGACTAGGGTTATAGGTCGGGCTCCATGTGTGTTCGTATGGGGTATGTCGGTTATGAGAATCTCCCACTATTCCTCATGATTTGTGCATGTTTATGATTATGTATATTAGATCAAGACATGTTCAATAAAGCTTTTCTCTTATGATTATGATTACGACTGAATTACGAATGTTTTGAAAATCTTGAGCTTTATGTTATCATATGCTATTTATGTTATGAGCATGTTGTCCTACTCTTATGATCATTTATGAGATTTTATATATTTTTAAATGTCTGCTTTACTTACCTTGCATACTCGGTACATTCCATGTATTGACCGCATACTTTCTATGTTGTATTATTTCATGATACAGGGCTCGACTCTCAGGCTCATCCCCCTCAGTAGTCCCTTTCAGAGTTAGCTATCAGCCCTTTTGGTGAGTTGTTTCGAGGGTCGTATGTTCAAATAGTGATGTTTTTTTTGTTTCAATTTTCCTGGGTTAGTTGGGGACGTCGTCCCATCAACTCATCTGGTATGATAGAGACTTTCAGACCAATTGTAGTACTCAGCTGGTATGTAATTCTAGTACATTCCGCTTATCATGCTATGTTATGTTACCTTTATGTTGCCGCTATATATTATGTTCAGTATTCTGATTTAAGTGATATGAAGTTAGACGACTATTCATGCCATGGGTCGACTTGGAGTTTCTCGGAGCTCCTTGTCCCGTGTCCTGATCCGGACATATGTTCGAGTCGTGTGATCTTGGGCAGATTTATATGCCCAAGTGATACTCAAACGTACCATTTTTACCTTGTTTGTTATGCAATGTGTATATAATATCATGTATTTGGTAATAAAATGCGAATTTATACTAACCAACATGATTAGCATTTGTTTTGCAGGATAATGTGATTTTTAGGAGCAAAAATGCGTGTTGGAACTATGTCGGAGTTGGACTTGGATGCGAGCGTGGAAAAGACCTCGGATGGCACATTTTACACTGGCTCCGCGATGGCGCCGTGCCACGCTGCCATCGCGGTAGTACACTGCCTGGAGAGGAAATTAAGTGGCAGATTCCAGTGAGGCATCGCGACAGCTCCGTGGCACGGAGATAGGCCTCCGCGATGGCCTCCGTGCCACGTTGAAGCCAATTATCCGGACCCTGAAATTTCCAGAGAAGGTCCGCGTCCACGCCGTGTCACGGAGGCCGTGATCCGCGTTGGCCTCCGTGACACGTTGCTTGTTATTCCGGGAAAAATTTCCCACTAGTATAAATAGCACACTTAGGTTATTTTTAAAGGGGTCTTCTTTTAGTTCTAGTTTTTAGCAGAGTTCAGGAGTGGAGAGAGGAACGTGGTTTTGTGGCAGTTGAAGAATAGAAAAGATAAGAGTTTTCTTCTCTTCCCTTCTTCTTTTCCTTCAATTGTATGCATGATTTACACTCATTCTAGGACGATTAATCCAAGAATGAGTGGCTAATTCCTTTCTTGCTGAGGTTTTGAACTTGTGTAATGATTATTGGTAATAATTGATATGGTTTCTTCTTCTTCTTGCATATTGTTCTATTAATTCTTGTGCTTAGTACATTCTTGATTGGCCACCATTAATGTATATCTAAAAAGTCCAATTTCACTCGAGAGAGCATGAAATTGGAAAGTTGTGAATTAATAGGGTATTGTTCTTAACTTGATTTGGGAAAATTGGGTTTTGATGTGCTTTCTTGATAGAAATATACTTGAAAGCCGTATTAGTCAATTTAGGAACCGGAATTGTAGTGTTAGGTCATAAATTTCATTTGATCACAGAAATGTAGACGAATGGTTTATGATTCTAAAGTGAAATTAAATACGGAAGTTTTAATTTCTAGGCAAACGTTCTTGACTAGCAATATGAAGAAGAGGATGACCAAATTATCATAATTATCAACTCCATTACTCGTTCTTAACCTTGGCATGAGCATATCCATTGTCTGAATTCAACGTAAATAATAGTTGTTAAGTTTAGTATATAATTAGTTTAGAAACAAAACTCCCTAAATTCTTGATTGGATAGTTGTTAGCATAGTTAGAAATAGAATAGAAATATAGTGAACTAGGAAATTTTGCATATCCAGAGCAGCCTCCTTGGATCGATACTTGGCTACTTAGCCACTTTATTACTTGTTTGACCACGTACACTTGCGTGTCGGTTTTTAACACATACCGAACCAGCCGGACAAGTTTTTGGCGCCGTTGCCGGGGAGGCTAGGCGATTTGTAAAATTTTGTTTAGTGTAAATTTACTGTATTTGTATTTTATTTTCTTAAGTGTTAACAACTTGGTCTTAGCCTGTATTTTGCAGATTTTTATTTCTGTGAACACTGGCAAGGGACAAGGAGTTGGTGGAATCTTACTTAGAGCCAGAACGTGAATTGCATAGTCAACGTAGAGAAGCTCTTCGGAAGAAGCTGCAGTTGCTCAAACAGTCTACGATGGAGCAACCCAATCCACCAGTTGTACGGGCAGTGTTAGTGCCCGAGGAAGTAGCAGCCAGGCCGGTTCGCGAGGTGGCAATCCCACACGCTAATAATGTACATTCCAGCATCCGCAAACCAGAGCCTGGGGGGAGATTTGAGTTAAAGCAAAATATGGTGCAACTTTTGCACACGAGCGGGCAGTTCACCGGTATCCCTCACGAAGATCCGCAACAACATCTCCAGAACTTTTTGGAGATAAGTGACACGTACATACCCGCTGGAGTGTCACCTGATTATGTTCGGCTCACCTTATTTCCATTTTCCTTATTGGGTGAAGCCAAGAGGTGGTTAAAAGCTAAACCACCCAACTCTATATCAACGTGGGATGATCTTGCAAAGAAGTTCTTGATCAGATTTTTCCCTTCAGGTAAAACAGCTAAACTTAGAAGTCAGATTCTAAGTTTTAAACAGAGGGAAGGAGAAAATCTTTATCAAGCCTGGAAAAGATTCAAGTCCATGTTGCGGGACTGTCCTCATCATCATCAGTCAAATGAGGTGTTGGTACACACTTTTATTGAGGGTTTGGAACCCCACACTAAAATTTTGTTAGACTCAGCAGCTGGAGGGCAAGCGCTGGAGAAGACTTATGAAGAGTTGTACACTTTGCTCAACCGAATCTCACAAGGCAATCCGGAATGGAATGCAGATTCTTCAAGGGGTGGAGCAAGGAAAGCAGCGGGAGTGTTCGAAGTGGATGGATTCACAGCTATCGCTGCACAGATAGCTGCGTTGCAAAATCAGTTAAACACTCACTTCAGCACTATGAATTTGAACCAGTCTTCAGCCTCAGTTAATGCAGTCCAACAGATGTGGTGTGAAGTGTGTGGTAGTAGTGAGCATTCAGCTGAGTGCTGTGGTGCAAATCCTGATTCTGTCAACTTTGTGGGCAATGCACAGAGGAATCAACAGCAGTTTGGTGGTAGCTACAACTCGAATTGGAGGAATCATCTGAATTTTTCGTAGGGTAGCAACAATCAACAAGGCCAAGGTTCAGGGCAGGGTATGCACAGAAACCAAGGAGGGCAACAAGGCTATCAGAATCAGTTCAGAAATCACAATGCCCCTCCTCCACCACCATCACCGACTATTGAGGAAATGTTCAAGACCATGATTGCCAACCAGGCACAATTGCAGGCTGACTACGTCAAACTGGCAGCCGAAGTAAAGAACAATCAATTGGCAACCAAGGCTCTTGAATATCAGTTTGGGCAATTTGCTAGTGCCCAAAATACTAGACCCAGGGGAGGACTACCTAGCGACACGGATCCAAATCCTAAGAAGGTAAATGCAGTGACCACGAGGAGTGGTTTACAATTAAAGGAGGTGGAACCTGAAAGACCGCCTCAGAAGTCAGGAGCAGTAGATGTTGAGGGAGAACAAACCTCAGATACGGGGAAGACCAAAGAAGCTGAACCAGCAAGGCCTCCACCCCTGTTCCCTCAACGACTTAAGAAACACAAGGAGGAGGCGTGTTTCCAGAAATTCATGGAGGTACTCAAACAGGTACATGTTAACTTACCTCTTGTTGATGTCTTGCAGGGTGTGCCGAAATATGCAAAGTATATCAAAGACATCGTGGCCAACAAAAGTCGCTTGACTGAGTATGCCACGGTGGCTTTAACAGAGGAATGCACATCCCGTATTCAGAACAGGTTGCCCACTAAACTAAAGGATCCTGGAAGTTTTACCATCCAGCTGACGATTGGGCAAAGTATCCGAGCTCGTGAGTTATGCGACTTGGGGGCAAGTATAAATCTGATGCCATCTTCGGTATTCAGAAAGTTAGGGCTAGGGAGTCCTAGACCCACAACAGTGATCTTGCAGCTAGCAGACAGGTCCTTATCTAAGCCGGATGGCATTGTTGAGGATGTGCTAGTGCAGGTAGGCTCCCTCATTTTTCCGGTAGATTTCATTGTTCTGGATTTTGAACCAGATGCAGAAGTCCCATTTATTTTGGGACGACCATTTTTGGCAACCGAAAAGGCATTGATCGATGTAGCTGCGGGTCAACTCACAATGCGAGCACACGACAAGGTTGATGTGTTCGACGTGTACAAGGCACCTAAGCTCCCGACTGTCTATAAGGAACTCTCGGTGATCAACGTGATTGATCATGGGAATGCAAATGGAGTGAGTGATTCCCGAGAGTTACGAGGTAGGCCACCAGACGAGGTTGAGAACTACTGGGGAGATGACCATGATCGGGACAAATCGTCCATCTCCCTAGTAGACACGTGAGCATAAAGGCTGTCGAGCCGCGACGTTAAACCAGGCGCTGCACGGGAGGCAACCCGTGAAAAATATTTTTTTCTTTCCTTAGTGTAAAGTTTTTCTTTTATTCTATTTTCTTTCCTTTTTCTTGACTAGGCTTAGATTTGCATTTTAATTAGTAATTTTTATTTTATTTATTTTTTTTAGTAGGGAATCTATGAATTTAACCAATTTTTGTTTAGTGAGGTGATTTTCAGGTATACCGAAGGAAAAATACTTGGAATCGAGGAAACGAGGCGAGGTATGAAAAATAAAATTTGATGGTGAAACAGAGCACTGGCGCGTTGGCGCCGTGTCACGGAGGCAATACTCCGCGTTGACCTCCGTGACACGTTGAAGGCGAATCTGGAATTTTTTAAAATTCCAGTAAGCCAACGCGTTGGCTCTGTGTCACGGAGGAGGGGCTCCGCGTTACCCTCCGTGACACGTTGCCCTTATTCCAGTGCCGGGTCACACCGGGTTTCCGGGTGACCCGCGTGTTTCTTTTAAATAAACCCCCGATTTTCGCCCAAATTTCCCCATTCCTTCTACCCTCCGCGACCAAACACCCATTCCCCTACCCCCAAGCTCCGTGCCACGTTGATAGGCAAGGAAAACGTCAAGTTTTTTTTTCGGTTCTTCAAATCCAAGGTATGTTTTCATCTTCTATCTCAAATTTCTGGCGAGTTTTGTCACTTTTGAGCATGTGAGGTGAGATATATCACCCTAGGTAAAAAAATTAAACATGATGTGAATTATTTTGTGATTGATTATGTTCGGATTATTGTAGTTGACGTTTGAACTTATCGATTGATTGAATAATTCAATATTGATTGTCGAATTGAGTTCTAGGGCTTGGGTTGTTGGATTTTAACGTGGGTAACTTGATAGTTTGATGAAATTGGTGCCTGGGTGTGTTTAGTAGTTGAGATAAGTCGTGGTAACTATTGTTTAATTGTGGAAAGACGACTAATTCTCAAATTTTTGTGGGGAAGTGCATAATATGTGAATTGGTTGAATTGCTTAGATTAGTTGTATATAATAGGTTTGTATTGTTGTTCTTATTTCTGTTGTGGTTATTGTTGCTAAGTGCTATGGGTGAATAGCTGTCGATAGGAGGATTGGGTTAGCTGTATGAAGTCTGAGTAGTTCGCTAGCCGTTATGCTGTCGAAATTTTGTGAACGCACTAAGCAACATGTTTATAGTTGATTGTGTTTGGGGGTGTAAATAGAGTTATCCTTGCTAAAATGTTGTAGATATTGTTAAAGACTAAGTGTGGGGTAAATTTTGTTTAACCCGACCTTAGCCGAAGCTAACAAGTTTTTAGCTTAATATTGTGCTTGTCTGTGTAAATTGACAGGTACAATGGCTAGCCGACAAGATAAAGGCAAGGGTGCCTCAACCTCAGGCACCGGCAGAAAGAGAATGAGACTGGGCACTGCTGTCCCAGCTGCACCTGCTGTTCCACGCGGTCAACACCGCCGATACGGAACACGATGGGTCACCGACGAAGGGAAGAAATGGTATAATAAGCACAAGGAAAGCAAATACTTCCCGGAGGAATATATTGCAAGGGAACCACTTGCACAGGAGTTCCCTCGCATGGTGCAGAGGATTGAGGCAGCTGGGCTCAGTTTTATTTTTCAGGAGCCCAAGGAGTGCAACCTTCACTTGGTCCGGGAATTCTACGCCAACTGGAACCCGGCCATCAGGAGCCATACTATTAAAATCAGAGGGCAGATTGTCACTCTGGAACCCCAGCAGCTGAATGCCATCGTTGGAGCGCGGGACACAGACGCCCACGTTCTCCGCCAGCTCAATATCACCCCACCGTACGCCGACATCAGACGTACGTTGTGTGGGGCTCGATCCACAGCCCGATGGAGGAGACACAAAGAGAGGGGTTACCACCAGACTCTGCCTTATTCGCAGATGAACAGGGAGGCCAGAATCTGGCTAAAAATGGTATGTTCGTGTTTGATCCCGGGAGTGCATATGACAGACGTGACCCGGGACCGTGTCTGCCTGGTGTATGCCCTTATGAAAGGGCTTGAGATTAATGTGGGGGCGGTTATAATATCCGCCATGAAGAGAGCCAGACTACACCAGGGCCACAGATACGGGTTTGGCGGACTCATCACCACCTTCCTCCGAGGCCTTGACATCGAGGAAGAAGCTTTGGATTACATTCCGCAGTTGGAGCGGAGGGCCCTTGATGTGATAAAAACCAAGGCCCCCGACACTACACACGGACCTGTGCTGACTCTGGGCGAGCGACATGCTCGTGACGACCAGTATATGGCCCGTATGTTCGGCATGCAGATGCTGCAACTACGGATAGGTGGGAGACCAGCCACCGAGGATGAATTATGGCAGCTGGAGCTGGACTACCCCTTCGGCGAGAACGCCAGAGCTTTATGCAAGGTGGGGCCAGCCTTTGTGGAGCCGACTGACAACGACGTCCCTATTGATGAGGAGACACGTCGTGAGGACTCTGGTGTAGAGTCCGATGACGGCGATGGAGCTGATTCAGATATGGGCGACGAGGCCGCAGCACCGGATGAGGAAGTCGAATATTTCGACTAAGCAGGGAGTTCCACCACCCAAAATTTTGTGCTTTGTATTTTTGTGAACACTGGGGACAGTGTTCGATTTAAGTGTGGGGTGGGGAGTAGTTAGGTGCTGGGTCATAGGCTCTAAACTTGCTGTATAATTCTTCGTTGACGTTATGTATGCCTGTGTTTTCCCTGTTGTTGTGAACTGATTTGTGATGTATGTGTATATATTTGTGTTGTGGCTAATGATGTGTGTTTTGAAAGTTATGGTTGCACTTGTAAATATGTTGTAAATTTTATAAATATTTTTTTTTTCTCTATCGATATGATCGATATTTTTCAAAATTTTTGCGAAAAGATTTTGCATTTATCAACATAGTTTGCAAATATTTTCTATCGAAATGATCGATGTGTTGCAAAAATTTTGAAGTTTTATTTTTGGGTTTCTCGGAGTTTGTTTTCGGTTCTTTTACCGAGAATAGTCCCATTGAACCGATGTCATAGTTAGTGACCATTCCCTATGATGGATGGATGACGACCGTTTTAAGGGAAATGTAGTCGATAGGAGTAGATTTTTTTTTTAGTTTCTTTGGTGGATTGCATCAATAAACTGTAGTGCTTATGGTTGCTAAAATTTCGTTGCGTGTTGTAATTGATGTTCGAAATGTGAAAATGATTCGTTGGAAAGCATGCAATTGTGTAAATATGTTGAGTTACCTAGGCTAGAGAATTTGGTTCATTATGATTGAGGCTTAATCTTGAATTCATGTAGTTGACTAATTAAAGAGTCTGTGAATGCGTCTTGATTCGAGCATGTGCATAAAGTGTGAGTGAGGTTTTGCTATTCCATGTCATTGTGAATTGTCTAGAACTTGCCTGGTGTGTATACAAAACGAAATGAAGGAGGTGTAGTGTTGGAAAGGATGTAGGCATTTCTTTGTTTTAACCGTTAGTTTCCATTTTTTTTTCTTGTCAAATTCTACCTTTTTATATGTTGTATATCCTAGTCAGCCTGTTGAGCCTTTAGCCGATTTCTTTCTTTTGTCCAGAATTGTATGGACTAAGCTTTATTCCTTCTTTTCATTAGCCTTAAAGTCTATAAGAAACTCTTAAGCGCTTATAAAGAACAGAAAATTGTTTCCCAAAGTGTTAAAGAGTGAAGAGAGTGAAAAGAAAGAAAGAAAAGATGATGTGGATGAGGCACTTGTTGTAATTAAATGATAGTGAGGGTACATGAAAAACCCTTTGTTTTGTGTCAAGTGTGCCTGATGAAATGGGCTGTATGAAAGTAAACCAGCATGAATGGGAGAAAAAGAGAAAAGAGAGGAACAATGTCCATGAGTCGATGGGGATGAGTTGAAAAGGCGCTTAAGGATGCTAGCGACTGTTATTGGCTAAACCAATATATATACTAGATCCATAGCCCAGTTACAACCCATTTAAAAGACCTATTTGATCCTACATTGCATTTCTTTATATTAGTGGAGTAATACACTAAGGGCAAGCCTATGGGTCATGACATGATGCATGTGAATTCTTTTGGGAGAGAGAGTGAAATTAATTGTTATATGCCCCTACTTGCATGTTTGTGTGCTGCACGAACAGAAAAGGGAAAGTTCTCTCGAGTTGTGAGGGTACATGCTTGATGAAAGATTGCTTTTCGTGTCGGATTTCTTTATTAGTTGATTTGCATGAGTTTGCTGATATCAAGAATCAATTATTAAAAGTCTAGGAAGCCTCAATGTATTAAGGTCATTGTCTTGTACGACCAAGCATGTTTTCTTGATGATTTGCAAAAATCGAATAATCGATATGACCGTAACGTAAATGGTTGCACCATAGTGACAAAGGTTGAGATGTGATGTGCATGATTTGTGTATGTGTTGTTCGAGGACGAACAAGGATTTAAGTGTGGGGTAAGTGATCTTGGGCAGATTTATATGCCCAAGTGATACTCAAACGTACCATTTTTACCTTGTTTGTTGTGCAATGTGTATATAATATCATGTATTTGGTAATAAAATGCGAATTTATACTAACCAACATGATTAGCATTTGTTTTGCAGGATAATGTGATTTTTAGGAGCAAAAATGCGTGTTGGAACTATGTCGGAGTTGTACTTGGATGCGAGCGTGGAAAAGACCTCGGATGGCACATTTTACACTGGCTCCGCGATGGCGCCGTGCCACGCTGCCATCGCGGTAGTACACTGCCTGGAGAGGAAATTAAGTGGCAGATTCCAGTGAGGCATCGCGACAGCTCCGTGGCACGGAGACAGGCCTCCGCGATGGCCTCCGTGCCACGTTGAAGCCAATTATCCGGACCCTGAAATTTCCAGAGAAGGTCCGCGTCCACGCCGTGTCACGGAGGCCGTGATCTGCGTTGGCCTCCGTGACACGTTGCTTGTTATTCCGGGAAAAATTTCCCACTAGTATAAATAGCACACTTAGGTTATTTTTAAAGGGGTCTTCTTTTAGTTCTAGTTTTTAGCAGAGTTCAGGAGTGGAGAGAGGAACGTGGTTTTGTGGCAGTTGAAGAATAGAAAAGATAAGAGTTTTCTTCTCTTCCCTTCTTCTTTTCCTTCAATTGTATGCATGATTTACACTCATTCTAGGACGATTAATCCAAGAATGAGTGGCTAATTCCTTTCTTGCTGAGGTTTTGAACTTGTGTAATGATTATTGGTAATAATTGATATGGTTTCTTCTTCTTCTTGCATATTGTTCTATTAATTCTTGTGCTTAGTACATTCTTGATTGGCCACCATTAATGTATATCTAAAAAGTCCAATTTCACTCGAGAGAGCATGAAATTGGAAAGTTGTGAATTAATAGGGTATTGTTCTTAACTTGATTTGGGAAAATTGGGTTTTGATGTGCTTTCTTGATAGAAATATACTTGAGAGCCGTATTAGTCAATTTAGGAACCGGAATTGTAGTGTTAGGTCATAAATTTCATTTGATCACAGAAATGTAGACGAATGGTTTATGATTCTAAAGTGAAATTAAATACGAAAGTTTTAATTTCTAGGCAAACGTTCTTGACTAGCAATATGAAGAAGAGGATGACCAAATTATCATAATTATCAACTCCATTACTCGTTCTTAACCTTGGCATGAGCATATCCATTGTCTGAATTCAACGTAAATAATAGTTGTTAAGTTTAGTATATAATTAGTTTAGAAACAAAACTCCCTAAATTCTTGATTGGATAGTTGTTAGCATAGTTAGAAATAGAATAGAAATATAGTGAACTAGGAAATTTTGCATATCCAGAGCAGCCTCCTTGGATCGATACTTGGCTACTTAGCCACTTTATTACTTGTTTGACCACGTACACTTGCGTGTCAGTTTTTAACACATACCGAACCAGCCGGACATCGTGACAAACTTGCTATCAGAGCAATAGGTTTGAAGTGTACTATGGTGTCTGAAATCCGCGTTAAGTAAAGTCTTTTTCATAGGTGTGAAACGCGCCACACTTATGACGAAGAGGCTACAAGACGTTTAGGAAATGTTTTCTTTTTTCATGATCTATGTCGTGCGATGAAAAGTCTTTCTATCCTTCTAATTCATGCTACTCGTGATTGCAGAATCATGGCTCCTCGAAGAATGAATGATAGGAGAAATGGGAATGGTGAAGGCATGAGGATGGTAACGATAATGGGCACCAGCAAGCCCTAGCAGTTCAGGAGCACCAGGCACCGGAGCCAGTTACCCATGCTGAGTTTCGGGCAGCTATCCAGATGCTTGCACAGGCCTTGGCCGCTCAGGTTAATCAGCAGGCTGTTGTGCATATTTCACAGAATAGCAATGTGGCGGTGGCTCGAGTCAGAGATTTCTTGAGGATGAACCTATCGGAGTTCCTTGGGTCCAAGGTAGATGAGGACCCGTATGAATTTATCGACGAGATTCTAAAGATCACCTAAGTCATGGGGGCGACAAATGGAGACTGTGTTGATTTGGCGTCCTATCAGCTGAAAGGGGTGGCACATATATGGTTCAAGTAATGGAGAGATGGTAGGGCAGTGGAGGCAGGCCCTATAGGTTGGGAGGAGTTTCATGCGAACTTTCTGGATTGGTTCTTCCCTCGTGAGATGAGGGAGCTGAAGGTGACCGAGTTTTTAAATCTGAAGCAGGGTGATATGTCAGTTCAGGAGTACACTCTGGAGTTCACCCATCTATCCAAGTATGCACCAGAGTTGGTGGCAGACCAGAGGGATCGAGTGAGCCGATTTGTGCATGGAGTGGCGGACTACCTGGATAAGGATTGTAGGATCGCCATGCTACATCAAAGATATAGATTTTCCCCACTTAATGTTTCATGCCCAACAGATGGAGTCAGTGTATCAGAGGTAGAGAGAGGTCAAGAGGGCCAGGACAGACAATTATGGGACTTCTCGGGCTAGATCGGGGGGTGGACAGCGCCAACAGTCTCAACACAGGTCTTTTGCTCCAGCACCATCATCAGCTAGTACACCATTTAGATCAAAAGGGGATCAAAGGAGCAGGGCTTCAGATTCGAGAGGCTAGGGTGGCATGCAGATAGAGCGCACTTTCCCAACTTGTGTGGGGTGCGGCAAGAATCACCCAAAAAGGTGCCTAATTGGCTTAGATGCTTGTTTCGGGTGTGGAAAACTCGGACACAGGCTCAGGGATTGCCTTCAGCTAGATTAGGGGGAGGCGGAGCCCGTATGCCAGCCGCTAGTTTAGCCGCTCCAATAGCATGTTTTTCAAAGAAATAGCCCACTTTTTTCTCGAGAAGAGATGGGAAACATGCTCAATATCATTTGATTGAATAGTTGACCCAGCCCCTTGTTGTTAGTTGAACCGCGTCCAATAGACTCCCTCTTCCACTCATCCCCTTCGTCAGCTCTTTGATTGGGATACTATTACCTAGCCCCTCAGTAGGGTGCCTCGACTAGCTCAGCCGGCGGTCAGTGCCAGAATAGGTTCTATGCCCTTGCGACCTGTCAGGAGCAGAAGACTTCACCGGATGTGGTTACTGGTATGTTACAGGTGTTTCATCTTGATGCTTATGCTTTGTTAGATCCAGGGGCTACCTTGTCTTTTGTGACACCTTATATTTCTAGTAGCTTTGAATTTAGTACCGAGACTCTATCAGAACCATTTTCAGTTTCTACTCATGTTGGTGATTCAGTTGTAGCTAGGCGGGTGTATAGAGGATGCCTGATTACTATATTGTATAAAGTCATCTCCGTAGACCTTGTAGAGTTATCCATAAATGACTTTGATATTATTCTTATCATGGATTGGTTGTATGCGTGTTATGCTTCTATTAATTGTAGAACCCGTGCGGTGGAGTTTCGCTTTCGGGTGAGTCTGTCTTGGAGTGGAAGGGTAGTTCGATCGTGTCCGTAGGTCATTTTATTTCCTATATTAAGTCCCGAAAGATGATCTCCAAGGGTTGTATTTATCATATAGTTAGGGTTAAGGATGTTTAGTCTGAGACCCCGACTATCCAGTCAGTTCCGGTGGTGCGTGATTACCCAGAAGTATTCCCTGATGAATTACCAAGCGTTCCTCTCGAGAGGGAAATTGATTTTGGTATTTACCTTATGCACAACATACAACCTATATCTATCCCTCCTTACAGGATGGCTCCATCCGAGCTAAAAGAGTTGAAGGATCAATTGAAGGACCTGTTAGATAAGGGTTTCATTAGACCGAGCAAGTCTCCATGGGGTGCACCATTCTTATTTGTCCGAAAGAAGGATGGTTCCCTTCGGATGTGCATTGACAATCAACAATTGAACAAAGTCACCGTCAAGAATAGGTATCCTCTATCTAGGATTGATGATTTATTTGACCAGCTTCAGGGTGCCAAGTGTTTATCAAAGATAGATCTCAAACCCGGATATCGTCAGCTCAAAGTTCGGGAGTGCGTTATCCCGAAGACAACCTTCAGGAAGCGGTATGGTCATTATGAGTTTGTAGTTATGTATTTTGGACTAACGAATGCCTCTGCAGTTTTTATAGACTTGATGAACAGGGTGTTCAATCCATACTTGGATATGTTCATGATTGTGTTCATCGATGACATCTTGATATACTCTCGGAGCAAGGAGGAATAAGGCGCTCATTTGAGAATAGTGCTTCGGACTCTTAAGGATCGCCAATTGTATGTCAAGTTCAGCAAGTGCGAGTTCTGGTTTAACTCCGTAGCGTTTTTGTTCCATGCGGTATCAAGTGAGGGCATCAAGGTGGATTCTCAAAAATAGAGGCGGTGAAGAATTGGCCTAGACCGGTAAATCCTTCAGATATTCGGAGTTTCTTGGATTTAGCTGGCTACTATCGGAGGTTTGTTGAAGGTTTCTCATATATTGCGGAACCTTTGACCAAATTGACCCAGAAGAAGGTGAAGTTCCAATGGTTGGAGGCTTGTGAAAAGAGCTTCCAAGAGTTGAAGACTCGACTTACTTCAACACCGGTGTTAACTCTACCAGAGGGTACTGATGGTTTCGTGGTGTATTGTGATGCTTCAAGAATCGGACTTGGGTGTGTATTGATGCAACGTGGGAAAGTGATAGCATATTCCTCTAGACAACTGAAAGTCTATGAGAAGAATTACCCGACCCATGATCTTGAATTGGCCGCGGTGGTGTTGCATTGAAGATATGGCGACATTTTTTGTACGGGGTCCACGTGGATGTGTTCATGGACCATAAGAGCTTACAATATATGTTCACTCAGAAGGATCTAAATCTTCGATAAAGGAGGTGGTTAGAACTATTCAAGGACTACAATATGAGTGTCCTTTACCATCCGGGTAAGGCTAATGTAGTAGCGGACACACTCAGTAGACTCTCTATAGAGAGTGTGTCCCATGTGGATGAGGGGAAGAGGGAGCTGGTGAAAGATGTGCATCGACTCGCTAGGTCGGGAGTGAGGTTGGTTGACTCGACTGATGGTGGTATTGTGGTCCAGAACGGATCAGAGTCATCCTTGGTGAATGACGTGAAAGCTAGACAAGATGAGGACTCGATTTTGGTAAAGTTGAAGGAAACCGTTCAAAATTAGAAGGTGGAGGTGTTCTCCCAGCGGTGAGATGGTGTGCTTCGGTACCAAGGTCACCTATCCGGATGTCGATGATTTGAGGAGCTAGATGTTGCATGAGGCTCATGGATCCAGGTATTCTCTCCATCCGGGTGCCACCAAGATGTATCGTGATTTACAGGAAATATATTGGTGGAACGACATGAAAAAGGATATTGCATAATTCGTAGCCAAATGTCCGAACTGTCAGCAAGTAAAGGTTGAGCATCAAAGGTTGGGAGGCGTACTTCAGGATATCAGCATTCCCACTTGGAAGTGGGAAGAGATTAATATGGATTTCGTAATAGGTTTACCTCGTACTCGTCGACAATATGACTCCATTTGGGTGGTGGTAGATAGGTTGACCAAGGCTGCTCATTTTCTATTGATTAAAACCACGGACTCGGAGGAGGATTTTGCCAAACTATATATCCGGGAGTTATTTTGGTTGCATGGAGTGCCCTTATCTATCATTTCAGACAGAGGTACTCAATTTACCTCTTAGTTTTGGAGGTCGTTCCAAAAAGGGCTTGGTACTCAGGTTAAACTCAGCACAATATTTCACCCACAAATGGATGGTCAAGCAGCACGGACAATTCATACCCTCGAAGACATGTTGAGGGCATGCGTGATTGACTTCAGTTGGGATGATCACTTTCCCCTTATCGAGTTTGCTTACAATAACAACTATCACTCTAGTATTCAGATGGTGCCGTTCGAGGCTTTCTACGGGGGGAGATATAGATCGCCCATTGGATGGTTTGTGTTACACCCCGTAAATTCTTGACATGTAGATGACCTATTCGCATGTTGGTTAAGAGTTTTAGAATGCCATACATGCTAGGAAGAGGCCCAGGGAAAGACCGGATAAGTGACACGTTGAACCATCGCAAGAGGAGGCTCGCAAACCCCCTCCGCGATGGCCAGAGTGTCACGGATGCTCACATCCGCGATGGCCAACGTGCCACGGAGGTGAGGTGCAGCCCCAAGTATAAAAGCCCCCAAACTTCAGTTTTAAGTGATAAATTCATAAAATTTCCAGAGAATAACAGAGAGTACATAAGAAAATAGAGGTAACGAAGGTTTTATATAAATTTCCTTCAGATTACGCCATTATACGCGGTCCAAACTCGAAATAAACGTGGGTAGTGAGGTATTAAGCAGCAAGGAACATTCTGTTATACCCCGTAGAATTTCTGGCACCTAAATGACCTATTCGCACGTTGGTTAAGCATATTTGAAAGCCATACGTGCTAAAGAAAGGCCCGGGAAAAGATCGGACGAGAAACCTGTCGAACCATCGCGGAAGAAGCCGAGGTAGAGCCCCTCCGCGATGGCAGCGTGTCACGGAGGTGGAGCCTCCGCGTTAGCTCCGTGACACGTTGGCCTTGTCCAGGCCCAAGTATATAAAGCCCCACTTCGGTTTAATCTCATTAAAATCTCTTAAAATTTCCAGAAACCGCAGGAGAACAGGGAGAGAACGAAGAAGTAATATAATTTTCATCCGATTACGCTGCTAAACGTTGTCCAAACTCAAATTAACCTCAGATACCGAGGTATATAGCAGCAGAGAGCATTCCTACGGATTTAGTTTCGTGAAATACGGCCGACGAATCGTCGAGCTACCGAGCTAAGGTAAGTGGAATTGCTCTAAATTAGTGTCTATGTGTTCCTAGCTGTGAAGTGAATATTTCTCCCTTCTGGACCGCTGAAAAATAGCGAGTTTTCGACCGTCTTTTGATAAGCCTAAGTTTAGGCTATAAATTATATCAAAAGTGACGTTGCTCTTTACAATAAAGTTGTATTTAGTATTAATTGACATATTTATGAATGCAGTTGGGAGAAAATAGTTGAAGTACCAGCCGAGCCTCGTCCGACAGACGGATAGTTCGAGGATAAGGTATGTAAAGCTAGTTCCCTCGGCAAGTTAGTAATCTTGGTACAGTACAGTAATTTAAAGGCCAGTAGAATATTCAGAAGCCATGTATGATGTTTACTATGAATGATGGTATGATACTAGAAACATCATGTTATGATCAGCGCGAGACTTGCTAGCACGATATAGATTCTAATATAAGTGTTAAGAACTGCACAGCATGCTCAGTATGTGATGTGACACAGAATGTTAGGATATCATTGTATTCAGTTGAAATCCAGTAAAGCAATGTAATATCTGTAAGAAATTTCAGAAATAGAACGATAAGTTAAAGTGAAGTTGGAAAGCATATTAGGACTAGTAAATCATGTCACTATAAAAACTCAGTATACAACATAGTTTCAGCAGAAAGACTATATCTTGTTCAGCATTAGCCCTAGTACAGTCTGGCAGAAGACTATATTTGTACATATATACTATTACCAGCCTCAGCATGCATTAAGTACGTACATATTACTATCGCTAGCTCAGCATATAGTATATACAAATACTTTACCACTATTAGCTTCAGTATCTGGGACATGCAGGTAGTATTACTAGTTGAGACTGTTGTATGGTTTGGGGTTGGACTACCTAGCATCCATGACCGCCCAAGGTTGATAGCTGTATCGACTCGTCCGCCAGAGGACGAGGATACGTCGCTCTACGGAGTGGCATGCCGTCCCACAGGGGACGAAGATGGGATGCCAGTTTTCCCCATATTTGTGCCTTGATCGGCCCTTACACACCCCTGTCGAGCGGATACGCCCGGGTGTTGATTCAGGAGTCCTCCGGACTCAGATGCAGTTATAGTCAGGGGCTCAGCGAGCCCAAGTGCATACCCAGGGAACTGGCAGGATGCTTACAAGGTTTATAGGAGATGGGATGACCGGGGTAGGGGTATAGATTCTGTGCTGGTTGTACCTCTCGGCTTATGGGGGCCGGGTAAGGTCTGTGTGTGCCATGTTATGTTAGATACGAGTAGATCAGCAGTAGAACGATACGTCTCCAGGTATGACTCCTACTCCTTCCAGTATAATTGAGAGAAGGTATGACTTACATTATCAGATAGTTAATCTATTTCTTTCTACTTCAGTTTCATCAGTTATTGCTTCACATACTCAGTACCAGCGGTACTGACGCCCGGTGGGGCGCTGCATTACTTGCCTGCAGGTACTCATAGACGAGCAGGCGATACCACGTGATTTCTGTCAGCGATCAAGTATTCAGCTCCTGTAATCCGGAGACTGAATTCCAGAGGTGTATTTCATTTTTCTTTTGTTGTATAGTACGGGTAGGTCGGGGCCTTGTCCCGATCATTTCTATTGTTATTCTTAGAGGCTTGCAGTCTGTATATATTTTCCCTGTGGTCAGATGAGCCGGTCGTGTAAGGCCGTGCAGTTGTATAGCTGTTAGAACTTGTGTTTCCTTTATGTTGGCCGTGTGGGGCCATAGTTCGACAGTAGTGGTGACCTTGCCGGTCACGTAGCTATCCAGTACTTCATGGTTAAGTTATAGATAACTAGATAGCATGGTGGCCTTGTCGGCCCGCATAGGTTTCCCTATATTGACATGTTTCTGGTCAGCTGTTAGCACAGGTACAAGAGGCTATAGGCCAATGGGCCGGGGGTTGTGTTTACAGCCGATATAGCCCTTTGTTTCCAGAAATGTGAGTTAGAGCCAGCCAGGCACCAGATGTGCCCAGGCTTAGCAGTCCAGCAGTTCAGGTCCTAGTAGGGCACCAGGTGCCAGTCATACCCCCCAAGGCGGGGTGTGACACATTCCTACGGATTTAGTTTTGTAAAATTCGGCCGGCGAATCGTCGTGCTACTGAGCTAAGGTAAGTGGAATTGATCCAAATTAGTGTCAATATATTCCTAGCCCTAAAGTAAGCATTTCTCCCTTCTGTACTTCCGAGAAATAGTGAGTTTTCGGTCATTTTTTGATAAGCCAAAGTTTGGGATATATATATATATATATATTAAAGTGATATTTTCTTCTAGAATGTTGATGAATTTAGTTCTAATGGTTGTAATTATGAATGCAGTTGGGAGAAATAGCTGGATACTGGCCAAGTTACGCCAGTTAGCCAAGAAGTCAGAGATCGAGGTATGTAAAGCCAGCTCCTTCGGCAAGTTAGTAATCCTAGTATAGCAAATAGTGTGAATTCTAGAAGAAAGAATCCAGAAGTCGAGTATTGAGTCCAGTATGGAATTCAGCAAGCATGTTTTATGTTATTATGCTATATTCAGAATAAAAATCAGTAAGTCAGTATCAGACAACCAGATATTATTTCAGATACAGTTAGCACAGTAACAGGATCAGTTTAATGTAGAAAAGAGATTCAGAATAGAATATCAAAACATGGATAGTATTTTCAGATCGAACATGCTTTCTATATGTGATTATTGTTTGTTGAGACTTGTTTGTGATATGTGGGCACCCTTAGAGCTTCCTTGCCGCCCCAGGGTTAATAGCTGTGTCGACTCGCCCACTAGAGAGTGAGGATGCGTCACTCCAAGGAGTGGCATGCCATCCACAGTAGGAAGAAGATGGGATGCAGCATTCCCCATATCAGGCTGACAACATAGCATTATAGCTTACCCTGTTGAGCGCTTGCGCCCAGGGGGCAGATTACAGATACAGATACAGATATAGATTACAGTTTACAGTTACAGGAGTCCTCCGGACTCAAATACAGTCATAGTCAGGGGCCTAGAGAGCCCAAGCTGCATACCTAGGGGGCTGATAAAGGTGCTCGTAGTTAGTAGGCGAGTGGAGTGATTTACTTTTGGATGGTTTTGACCCGGGTAGGGGTATATAGATTGTGTGTTGGTTGGCACCTTCCGGCTTATGGGGGCTGGTATAGGTCCTTGTGTGTATATATGTATATATATGTTATTTATTAGTTGATAGGTAGCAGGACGCCACATCGACAGGTGGCTATAGGCCTAGCCGGCCGGGGGTTGTATTTACAGCCGTTATATAGCCCGTCGATTCCATGAATCAGCGTCAGAGCCAGCTAGGCACCAGAAGTGCTTAGGCTCAGCAGTCTTGCAGTTTAGGTTCTAGTAGGGCACTAGGTGCCAGTCATACCCCCCAAGGCGGGGTGTGACAAACTTGGTATCAGAGTCAGGTCGTATCCCAGGGAGTCTGCAAGCCATGCTAAGTAGAGTCTTGTCTATGGATGTGTTGTGCACCACATACTATAGGCAGGAGGCTGCAAGGCATAATAGGATGGTTACTTTTTCTTCATATTCAGTCGTGCCATAGAGCAATACAATATAGGGTTAAGTCCCTAAAGCTTATCATACTCTTTGTTTACATATTAAAATGGTAGACCAGCAACACCCTGCCACAGGAAGAAGACTGGATACCGTAGTAGGTGAAAGCACTAGCAGGATGCCTCAGCTACATTTAGAATCAGCCCGATCTGAAGGCGATACAGAGGCATCATCACAACCCTCTCAGCAGTCCCCACCTCACCAGGAGCCATTCGGAACGACACCGCCTCCGATAGCTCCTGTACCTACACCATCCAACCAAGAAATTCGAAGTGCAGTAGTTATGTTGGCACAAATAATGGCCACTCAGCGCTAGTCAGTGCCACCCGTAACAGTAGAGCCATCTGGTGGATCTGGCAGTTCGAGGGTCAGGGAATTTTTGGCATTAGGTCCCCCACAGTTTACAGGGTCAGATCAGGCAGAGGACCCCCAGGATTTCCTGGACAAGATGCAAAGAATCTAGATTGTGTGTTGGTTCGCACCTTCTGACTTATGGGGGCTGGTATAGGTCCTTGTGTGTTATATATGTATATATATGTTATTTATTAGCTGATAGATAGCAGGACGCCACGTCGACAGGTGGCTATAGGCCTAGCCGGCCGGGGGCTGTATTTACAGCCGTTGTATAGCCTATCGATTCCATGAATCAGCATCAGAGCCAGCCAGGCACCAGAAGTGCTTAGGCTCAGCAGTCTAGCAATTTAGGTTCTAGTAGGACACTAGGTGCCAGTCATACCCCCAAGGCGGGGCGTGACAGTTTGAGGTTGGTGAAGCGGCAATGATAGGGCCAGATTCAGTTCATGAAGCAATGGAGAAGGTTCAGTTGATAAGAGACAGGTTGTAAACTGCCCAGAGTCGCCAAAAGTCTTATGCGAACGTGAGAAGAAGAGAATTAGAATTTAAAGTCGATGACCGAGTATTTCTGAAGGTATCTCCCATGAAGGGAGTGATGCGGTTTGGAAAAAAAGGGAAACTTAGTCCCCGCTATGTTGGCCCCTGCCGGATTATGAGAAGAGTTGGCAAGGTGGCGTACGAATTGGAGTTGCCCTCAGATTTGTCTTCCGTGCATCCTATATTTCATGTATCACTCTTGAAGAAGTGTTTGGATGATCCAGCCCTAGTTGTTTTGGTGGACAGTGTTGGTGTAAAAGACAACTTTAGCTATGAGGAGGTTCCGGTGGAAATATTGGATCGTCAGGTTCAGAGGCTAAGGAACAAGGAAGTAGCTTCAGTTAAAGCATTATGGAGGAATAAGCATGTTGAAGGAGCTACGTGGGAAGCCGAAGCGGATATGATGGCTAGATACCCATATTTATTCTCTACCGGCTTAGTTCCAACTTGAAGCATCAGTTTTGCCCTAAAACTCTATTTAGTTTTCATGTTCCATTCACATCAAGTTTCTTTTATGTATATGGATGTGTATGTGAATCATGAAATCAATTCGGCTATATGGTTTGAATCAGAAATAGTCATTCTGTTAGTTTTCGATTTCAATGATCAGTATTTGAGTGTAATGATTGTGTCTCTATGTTTTATGCTTGTCTCCAAAATTAGAGGACGAATATTCCCAAGGGGGAGATAATTTTAATAACCCAAAAGTGTCTAAGATTAGACCGAGATCAAAAATGGAAGTTGGCTAAAAACTGGAAAAAATATTGCAGGAGGGACAACCCAACGGATCGTTGGTCCAACCAACGACCCATTGGAAGCAGTAGTGGGAAGTGTAGGTCTGGTGGTAGTGGAAACACCGAGTGATGTAATGACTCATTGCTGGGAACAATGAGTCGTTGTTTGTAACCGTGGTGGGTACTGGAGGATGTAACGGGTCATTCCACGACCCATCGTGAGATGTAATAAATCGTGGTCACGATTCGTTGTATGGGATGTCAATATTATCCAGTGGACCTAACAGAAGGCAACCACGACTTGTTGGATGAAGTAACAAGTCGTGATGAGGCTCTTTGTGAGGAGAAGTATAGGATCTGCAGGGGGAAGCCATGATCGAAGCAACGACCTATTGGATGAAAGGAAGACTCGTCTTGTAGAGTCGTGGGTTGGATCTGAGATCAGGGATTTGGCAGTACAGATGAAGGACGAATACCACGAGTTGTGCTATCCTCTAATGACTCATTGGTACGCCCGTTAGTTCACCCAGTGCAGATTTTTCAGGGTTTTTCATTAAGGGTATTTTCGTTATTTCTATGCTCTAAAGTACTAAACTACGTCATTTTAAGTTATTTTCTGAGTGTATTAGGATAGATTAGGCCCTTCTAGCCTATTCATTCTCATGCATGCAAAGTTAGAAAAGTTTAGAGGTAATCAAGCTAGTCTTCATCAATTTCTCTTGGGGCTTTCAAGGAGTGGTGAGAATTGATCTTACACAGGTATGTAGAATTATGAATGGGTGTTTTCATTCACACCATGCCCGATCTCTCCTAATTCATAAAATTTGATCAAAAATCTTATGGGGTTTTGACTTAAATCTTGTGGAATTCTAATGATCTATTAATGGGTTATTATCTTTTGTGATTTACATCATATTTTATGAATTATGATCAAATTTCTATAACTATTTTGATTATAAAATTTTGATTTCGATTTCTACTAAATTAAGCCTAGTTATGCATGTTCTATGATGAATCGAATTATGATCTTTACTTCAATTATTGATATTCATAAATCCATCATGATTTATGATTTAAAATATGAATTTATCCAAATACCCATTATGATTTGATGATTTGCAAAGTATATGTATGATCAACAAGTATGCATAAATCCCATGATTTATGAATTATACTTTTGGCCGACCCACGGGCCTTACCCTCATGGTTAGTTCACGTATTTACAAGCATGTTTATGATTATCATGATTTAAATAGCCTATGAATCTCATGCATATTATACTATGTGCACTATATATGTTTTGAGAGTAGTATTTAACACCGAGTAGGTTCCAGGCCTAGGTTCTGCCCGAATCTCAATACTACGTGCCGCCGTAGGACATGATGGGATCTCCCTTGTGATTGTCCCCGACCCAAATGGCCCCTTTTCATGGTGATATCACGCCTTTCATGGTTCTACCCTTGGCAAGGTACGAATACCCTCCCAACTAGGGTTACAGATCGGGCTCCATGTGTGCTCGTATAGGGTATGTCGGTTATGAGAATCTCCCACTATTTCTCATGATTTATGCATGTTTATGATTATGTATATTGGCTCAAGACATGTTCAATAAAGCTTTTCTCTTATGATTATGATTACGATTGAATTACGAATGTTTTGGAAACCTTGATCCTTATGTTATCATATGCTATTTATGTTATGAGCATGTTGTCCTACTCTTATGATCATTTATGAGCTTTTATGTATTTTTAAATGTCTGTTTTACTTACCTTGAATACTCTATTCATTTCACGTACTGACTGCATACTTTCTATGTTGTATCGTTTCGTCATACAAGACCCAACTCGCAGGCTCATCCCCCTAAGTAGTCCCTTTCAGAGTTAGCTATCAGCCCTTTTGGTGAGTCCTCATGTTCTGAGGGCTATATGTTCAGACATTGATGTTTCTTTTGTTTCAGTTTTGCCGCTTTAGTTGGGGACGTTGTCCTATCAACCCATCTGGTATGATAAAGGCTTTTAGACTAATTGTAGTACTCAGCTGATATGTAATTCTAGTACGTTCTGCTTATCATACTATGTTATGTTACATTTATGTTGCCGCTATATCGTAGGTTCAGTATTCCGCTTTAAGTGATATGAAGTTAGACAAATATTCATGCCATGGGTCGACTTGGAGTCTCTCGAGGCTCCTTTTCCCGTGTCCCGATCCGGGCCTATGTTCGGGTCTTGAAAGTCACCAAGCTTGAGCCAGTTGAGCCTAGATTTTTGTTGTATATGCTTTCTTGAACCCTGGACCACTTTTCAAGTTCCTTTTTAGTCTCCTTCTCAATCTCAAACAAATTATTGACATGTCTGTGATCCCTCATATTCTCTTGTAGCTGTGCCAGTTTTTGCCTGCTAATCTGTATTCTGTGTTCCACATTTGAGAAATGTCTTATTTGTAGAGCTTCGTTTCATTTTTGACATTCTTCAATTTAGCCCATATTTCTTACAATTGGTTTCCTAAGACATACTTCATCCATCCTCTTTGCACATTGGCTATGAAATCTTGATGCAAGACAAGGTGATTCATAAATTTAAATGGTCTTGATCTGGGGATACTTGATTCTGCAAATGCAATCACCAGGGGAGAGTGGTCTGAGCATCCTGGATCTTGAATCTCAACTTCTACTTGGTGCATAGATGTCATCCAAGATGGGTTGGAAAGAGCTTTATCTATTTTGCTATAAACATGTCCATTCGTCCAAGTGAAATCTCTACCCACTGTTTTCAGTTCACAAAGGCCATTTGTTTTCAGAAACTCTTTGAAATCTCTAATTTCATATTCCTGAACCTCAGTTCCATCGAATCTATCATCTGGGTGTAGTATAGCATTAAAATCCCCCATAGTGAGCCAGGGCTCGTTAGTAACAACCGCTATATTTTGGAGTTGTACCCATAGGCTTCGTCTAGTCTCCACTATGTGCCATCCATATATAGCTGTGAAGTAGAATTTTAGAGGCAATCTAACACTCTTTATATGGCCATGTATAAGCTGATCCGTCATTGAGAGCATTGTATAATCCACGTTATTTTTATCCCATAAAATCCATATTCTCCCTTTGTTGCTATATATGTAGTTAGCACACCATTCCCAATTATTTGTAACCTTATCAATAATCTACTGAGCTTTGGCTTCCTTCACCCTATTCTCCAACACTGCTATAAGACTTATCTTCTTTTATGAGAGAAAAAATTTAAATTCCTTATGTTTATATACTTTATTCACCCCCCTTACATTCCAGGTAGCTATTTTCATAGATTGAAATTTTGGTCAGGGAGTACTTCCTCGGGCTTCACTATACTATTTTCTCCTGCTTTAATGACTTGATTGATTGTCCCTGCTGGGTGGCCAATAGTTAATGGACTGTAAATATTTTCAGTAAGCATCCTGACTAGTTTGGGGCTCACAGTATTCTTAGTTGTTGATTTATATTTTACATTGTGTCATTGTGCCTCCTTTTATAATGGTGGGAATTCATCCAAAGACTTATCTATCTCCTCCTCTTGTACATTCAGGTCCGTTCTCACCAGAGGGTCTTGCACTAGCTTTGGTTGCCATACTTTTTTAGGCAAGTCTCTTTTGCTCTAAGCTCTTTTCTTCCCCTGAGCTGACTGGCTAAAGTCTAGTTTGGGTGTTTGTCTGCTATAATCATGCCCAACTTGTAAACACGTATTGTAGTACTCCGGAACCCAATCGTACCATACCTCTTGGTCAAAAACTCTTCTAATAGGGTCTTGAACTTTAAAAACTTGTGGAAGAGACATTGTAATATCCATCTCAATAACAACCCTCGCATATGAGATTCTCTCACATTTGCTTGTACATTCATCTGTATATACTAGGACGCCTAAAGTGCTGTTTATTCTACTAAGCAAGTCCACACCGCAACAATTAAGGGAAAGATTTGGCAACTTGACCTAAAGTGGCACAGTTTTTAATACCTCATTAGCAAAATTGAACTTGGGTTCCCAGGCACACACAATTAGTGGCTTCTTTGCAAAGGTATGTGTCCCCGACAATAAGACTTCATCACTGTCCTCTTTGTTGTTGAATCTGACTACAAAGTAGTCATTATTGTGATAATAAACCTTGGGTTTAGCTATATAGTTCCGCTGACCTGCTATATATCATTCAATTGCACCAATAGATGGGGATGCTCCGACCACATACGTACAACGCAGATGTCCAGTATTCCATCTCGTTGTCAAATTCATCTTAAGTCAGTTGAGCTATCCTGACGCCCTCTTGCAAAATTTGGGCTATGAAAGAAAGACTTGTACCTCGAGCAGCAAGCCTGTTCCCTTCAAATAGATTCTTCCAAATCTTCCTGTGGTTATGCTCTGGAAATGGTTCCTTCATGGGTTGTGTCCCACTACCAGCTATAACCTGCCTCTGCAACAATACCAACCTGTCATTTGGAGTGTCTGCAGTTTCGGTCTGCACAGGTATTGTATTCCTCATTATCGTCTTTGGTGTATCTGCATTTCCGCTTATCACAGCCTCTGAAATCGCCGAGTTAGGGTTCGCAGTTGATATTATTTCATTGACATCTGGCTCCATAACTATCGCTAAAGGCCTTCTCACTGGCTTATTCACCTTTACTTCAGAGAGTTGGGTCTTATTCTTCTTGCTCCATCCTCTTCCCATTCTGGTGAGTGCGCACGTTAGTACACCCACTATCATACACAGGGAAGGGCGAAAAAGAAGCTACAAAAACTAATGTTTAATATTGCTGTTCATTTGTCTAAACAAGAATAAGAAAAGAATTTTTTTGAAGCAAGTTATCTCTTTTAAAAAATATTAATAAATCCCATAAAAATATTATATTTGAGGAATTTGAGTTTTCACAACTTTTATTTATAAAAAATTAATAAAATAAAGTTTTGAATGCAAAATACGAACTATTACATTGATCATATTTTTAACATATAACTTATTAGTAATTAGAAAAGTAAATGAATTTTGATTTGCTTGCAAATACTTATTTTCTTGATAAATAAAATTACTTAATTACAAAAAAAATTAAGCGGTTTACTATTTAAAATAGGGAAAATGGCTTAAAACATACTTTAAGTTTACCTGAAATTGCTATTACATGCTCCAACTTTGCGGGAGTCCTATGCCCTCTAAAGTATTTTTAACTGAAATTATTAAACCCCTAACTGCTTAGGTAGTAGAGTAAGAGCAACAAAATATGCTAAAATTTTATTTTCATAATTCTTTTTTTTTGCTTTTCTCTTTTATTTCTCTATCTTTCTTATTCTCTTATCTTTTTCAATACTTCCATTACCACCATAAGTCTTCCCTTGAATTAATGTTGCCCCGCCACCATTTCCTCCACTTCAAAAGCCATTAATTTTCAGATTTTCTTCCGATAATTTTCCTTCGGTCAAACTTTCTTCGGCAATCTTCCTCCGGCCAAACTGATTCCGGTAATTTTTCTCCGACCAAACTTTCATGGTCAAAAAGTAATAACTTTTCTTCTGTTCTCTCTCACGAATCATTCTCTTAATTTTATTTTACTGATATATAAATTCAAACTAATCCAAATTTATAAATAAAAAATGAATATAAAAATCAAAATTAATCCGGATCTACAAATAAAAAATAAACTTTTGTTATGAAAAAAATTTTTAGTGGTCGAGAAAGAAACCTAGAGCAGGTAATGTAAGTACTGCTATCCTCAGAACCCAAGAAAAGTAAAAATGAAAAAATTGAATAATAAAGGAAAAAATTAAGAAGTAAAAAAATTTAAAAAACATGAAATTTATACGTGGACGCGTGCATATCACCCTCTAACATAGATTTGAGTATGACTTTTTGAAGGGGTATATATTCTATTTTAAATTAGTCCAGGGGGGTCATAGGACTCCCGCAAAATTGGAGTGTGTAACATCAATTTCAGGCAAAGTTGATATGTGTTTTAAGTCATTTTTCCTTTAAAATAAGATGACAAAAATAACAAATGCATCACTATAATATGAAAAATTACATAACCAATTAATGTTAATAAGAACAAATTTTAAAATAAAGACTCACAATTATTATATAATTTGTTAAATCTAATAAATAAATTATCTTCGTATTCTAATAAACTTACATAGTAAAATACAAATTAAATATTAGATTTTAAGTGTTTTATAATTTTCTATTACTATTATTATATATTATTATTATTTATTATACAGAAGACGCTTAAATGAACGATAATTAGCTTCATGTAAAGACAATTAGCTTTATGTAAGACATATATATATATATTGAAGAGCCTTAAATGGACGATCAAGGGCAGTTTTGAAATTTCACATCTAACCCATAAATGCTTTTGAAAAAAAAAACTCATGTTAAAACTTAAAAGTTAGATATTCTTTCATAAAAAACATACAAAGACACTAGGAGCCTGTTTGGAAAGTCATCTGATAATTGAATTTGAGTGTAATTTGGTGCAATTACACATTTTGACCTGTTTGTTTGGCTAGGAAATTACATGGTCAGCAGGGAATTGAATGTAATTGAGAGGGAGTAGGCATGGGCATTGAGCCGAGCGAGCCGAGTCTTACCGAGCTTTAAACATTACTGAGCCGAGTCGAGCCGAGTCGAGATGAGCTCAATCGAGCTTTTCTATATTTTGACTGAGCCCAAGCCCAAGCCAAACCGACTTTTTTTTTAATCTAATTTTTTTTATATTTCTTATAAATTTTATTTACCTAATTAAAACTTATAGTGCTCAAGACAATTTTTCAATAATGAAAAGAAATTATATTCATCATAATAAAAGGATATCAAAGGATTATAAGTTGACAAATAATGAAATTTATTTTTCTAATTATAGAAAGAAAAATAAAAAGATGAATAGCATTAGATTTTTTAAAAATTGAAAAAACAGAACCACATCTGACAACAACCAAATTGATGAATATATATTATGTTTGATTTGATCTTGATTATTATCAAAAATCCACCCAAATTGAACTATGAACACCCATGCTCATGTAATAGGATTAAGTTACGTTGTGGTTAAAAATTTACCAATATCGAATAAATATTAATTATAAAATGTTAAGTTAACATAGTATTTTAAATTAAATTTCTAATATACTAAATAATTGAGCTTAATGAAAGAATATTATTTCTTAAATTGAGCTAACCGAGTCAGCTCAATCGAGACTGAGCTTTGATCGAGCTGAGCTTGATCAAGCTTTTACCAAGTCGAGATCAAAATTTAATTGAAACTGAGCTGAACCGAGCCGAGCTTTTTTTCAAAACTAGCCGAGTCGAGCCGAGCTCCGAGCTCCGAGCCGGCTCAGCTCTTTGCCCAGCCGTAGAAGGGAGTAATTACACTCTCCAATTCACAGGGAAAAGGTGAGAATTGCTGATAATTACATGGTGTAATTACAAGGACTTTTTAATTTCTTTGTTTTTGTTTTTTGTTTTTGTTTTAATTTATTTTAATTTGTGTTTGATCTTTTCTATTTTTAAAATATTTTTTTTATTTTACATTATTTATCTTATATTTTCTTTCTTCTCATTTTTCAATCCTACTTTTTATGATTCCATGTAATTGCTCGTATTATTTATTTCTTATTTTTTTAAATTTTCTTCATTTAACATAAATGCATTATTATTCTAATTTTTGAATTAAATCATAATTTCATTGTTGAATGAAGTTATAGAATTATATTTGCCTTTTCTTTTAAATTATATTTACTTAAGTTATATTGTAATTTATTTTAAGTTATTTTTGAATTTGACATAAGAGTATCATGTTAACTTTTTTTTCTTAATTTTGAATTTATGTTATATTTTCAGTTCTAATTTATTTGCTTTCATAGTATTGACTATTTATTTTACGTTGCATGCTATTCATTATTTAGTTAGAATTGATAGGTTGCTTTTGGTCAATTACTTGAAGAATTTTATAGCATTATATTTATATATTAATATTTTTGTCAAACATGCATTTTATGATGTTCTTAATAAATATGACTTTTTAGTTTTTATAATTACTTAAATTAAGATATATATCACTTATTTTTTTTAATATTAATTAAAAATATATATTTATTAATTAATATATTATTCAGAGACAATATGTATCTTAGATACCTAATTTAATATATAATTTATAAAGACACATATTTGTCAAATTTTAATTTTTATTTAAAAACTTAAACTAACTGTGTAATTACACTTGTGCAACCAAAGAATACGCTTGTAATTACAATGTAACTACATCATGACGAACAAACAGGTCACTGTAATTACTATACTATATAATTACTAGGTTGTGTAATTACTACCTAGTAACTACACCAATTCCAATTACGCATTGACTTTCTAAACAGGCCCTTTCCCTTACTCTTTTTTCTTCTCTTTCTCCATTAAATTTATTTATTGCTTCTTCATTTTTACTTTAACTTTATTGTATATTTTCATTTATTCAAGTTTAAAAAGTTAAAAAATAAATTATTACTTTTATAAGTTATTTTATTTTATTTTTCTATTATTCTTTTATGTAGAAGAGTGAAAAGGTAGGAAGATCAAGGGCAGTTTTGTCAATTAACAAAATATCTAATTTAAAATAATTGTACATCATGCAAAGAGAGTATTAAATTTTCAAAAAAAAATCAATCAAGTTTTAAAAATTCTAATGACTTCCATGTGTTAGAAGAGTAAAAAAAATCATGTGTACATTTAAACATGTGGGGCCTATATCTTATTTTCATTACGGAGAAGTTTTTTATTTTTTATTTTATAATAATAATAATGATAATAATAATAATTATTATTATTATTATTAGCACAAAGGGGAGGACGACTATGGGTAAAAAAATAATTTCAAATCAATTAAATAAGCACATTAGCCAATAACTATTGAATTTCTTTCCATGGATCCACTTCTCATTCAATATTCTTCTCTTTTTTAAATGCACTATTTTTCATCTTTGGTATGTAATAAATTTTAAAAAAATCTGAAATAAGTTGCATTATGTAGTGTTTTTAACTATAAATTACATTTTTGATAATTTTCAAATATACAATAAAATATGATATTTATATATAACAAAAAAATTTATTTATTTCTTTAAGAGAAATTATTTTATTTGTATTTTTTTATTGAGCTTTAAATTCTAAAAAATATCATTTCGGTAATTATCCAACTCAAGTGTTCATTTTTATTTAGTAAAATTAAAGAAAATGATATTTATATATAATAATTTTATTATTTATTTAATACACATTATTTTATTTCTATTATTTATTTTTTGTATTAGGTAAAAAAAAGCAGAATTTTTTCTTAAAAGAAACTCACGATAAATATAATTTATATAGATTTATAATTAAATATTTATTATACTATTCTAAATTAATATCTTTTACAAGCTTTGAAATTTCAATTACTGTGTTAGTTGCAATTTGTTTTATGTTAACTTTGTTTGACAATTACCTCCGGAGAAATTTAAGCTAAACTGTAATAGAACTTTTTCAATATTGATAGGGCAAGGAGGCTTAGGTGGTATCATTAGAAACTCGAATGAAGATTGGATTATTGGCTACTCCAAAAACTCAAAGGTTTATACTCACATCATGGCTGAGTTACAAGCTCTGGAATTAGGCCTTCAGTTAGGCTTTACACAAAAAAAAATTCCGCTTGAAGTTGAGACTGACTCCAGTGAAGTTATTCAATCATTTAATTACTCTCACCCAATTTATGCTTCATGTGTTGAACCATGCAGGTCACTCTTGAAGAAGTTGGGGAATCCTCCTTTGTGATATAACATTCGGAATGCCAATAAAATAGCAGATATTTTGACAAAGGAAGGTTCCAACCTAACAAGTAATATGACAATATTTTGCTTGTACCAACTCCGCTTCTCCAAAAGCAACTGCAGGCAGATAATGCAAGAGAAGTAACTACTAAGCTAGTTAATAGGCCTATATATAATAAGTTAGCTTGATTTGGTAACCTTTATGTAATCACTGACTATAACAGTGCTAGTATGTTATCTACTAACTATACAATCATTATATATATATATATATATATATATATATATATAATCCCTTTATCCAAAAAAAAAATTATTTGACAATTATTTAATATACTTGATAAAATTTTAAAAAGATATAAATTTTTATTTTAAATTTTTTAATAATAAAATGTTAAAATATTCTTAAAATTCTATAGGAAAAAGCCTCCCTCTTTAAAACACTATTTGAAAATAAGTCGAACGAAAAATTAAAATAATTTGAAAAGAATATAGTCAATACATATTTGTCAACATGAGAAGTATAATTATGCAAGAACACATTTCTCCATTTATGGTCAAACTTAATTGGATATGCTTCTTCTATTATGATCAAATTTAATTGGGTACTTTTACTATATTCATTAAGAATTCAATATTGCATAAATTTTAAAATACACAAATATATAATTAATAATACTTTTAGGAAATAAAAAAAAAAAGAAAGAAGAGCCAATGTAAAATATGAAAGGAAAAAAAGAAGAAAAGACAATTTCTTTTCTCGAATAATATATCATAAATAAATGAAATATATTAGAACAATAAAAAAATATCAAAGGAGTATAAATATTTGTTTTAAATTTAATAAGAATTTACACAAATAATGTTTTAAGAAATAATTTAATCAATCTTTAGTTTGGTGGTATAGAAGCTTTTAAAAATAAAACAAAAGGTTAGAAGCTATATAAATAATACTATAAGTTGAGTAAAAATATTAATATACTGTAAAATTTTTAAGTAAAGTATAAAATTTTGATAAATATTATAAAGTGGTAGAGAAATCAGAGATATTGATAAGATCTTTAAAAAAATTTAAAATAAAGAAACATAATGAAAAAGAAATATAATATTACCTCTATTCCAATTTATTTGTTTTACTTTTCTTTTTAGTCTGTTTAAAAAAAAGGACTCTTTTCTATTTTGACAACTCTTTAATTTCAACTTTCAATACATCATGTTTAAGATCACAAGATTAAAGAGAATTTTGGTATATTTTACATATTCTTAGGTTAATTTAAGATCACAAGATTCAAAAATCTTCTTTACTTTGTTAAAATCAGTGTCAAGTCAAAATCAAATAAATAATTAAAATAAAAAATATATAAAATCATGGCTCTAACATATCAGCTCTCATCAAACAAAAGCACATATACATTTTATTTTTCTATTTTTAAAAATATTTATAACGTGTGTAATTAACAATAAATTATAAAATATTATATAAAAATAATAATTAAAGAAAATCATTAGGCCGTGCATCGCACGGTTAAAAAATCTAGTTAAAAAATAAATGTTCTCCTAATTGATACCAACAACTCTTTAAAATACTTTAGAGTTAAATTATTTTATTATAGTATTTGTTATAAACATATTTGTATTATAGTGAATGTCTATAAAGATATTTGTATTATAGTGGATACATGTATTTATATCATAGTGAAAGTCTATCTTTTGGAGAAAATTTAGGAGGAATTGTTCCAATAAATAGATGAATTCTCCTTCATTGTATTCATCCCATCAAGAGAAATAAGAACTTCTCTCCTTCTCTCTTTCTCTATAATATTCTTGTTCTTTCTTTATTATTTCATAACACGTTATCAGCACGAGTCTCTACCTTGAGCACTCACTTTGAAAGATCTGAGGTAAGAAAAATTAAAATTTATTTTTCAAAAGATGTATTACTTAACCACAGGAGTAATATTCCTTTGGTGATATTGTTGTTCTACGACTCTACTGTCTCAAAATTTGAAGGCCAAAGTATTATTTTTCTCTTTCTTTTAATATGGCTAACCTTACGAAACTTGATTTCGTTGCCCTTAAAAGTTCGGGTAAGAACTACCTTTCATGGGTGTTGGATGCTGAAATCCATATGGATGCAATGGGTCTTGGAGACACCATTAAAAGTGAAAACAAAGCATCAAATCAAGACCGTGCTAAGGCTATGATATTCTTGTGTCATCATCTTGACAAAATTCTTAAAATTAAATATCTCACGATTAAGGATCCACTTGTTTTGTGGAATAGCCTAAAAGAAAGGTATGACCACCTGAAGATGGTCATACACCCAAAGGCACGATATGATTGGATCCATCAAGACTATAAGTCTGTTCATGAGTATAGCTCATCAACATTCAAAATTGTTTCTAAGTTGAAACTATGTGGAAAAACTATTAGTGATGTTGATATGATTGAATATGTGGTAGTACACAAAATTAATTGAGAGCTCCGGAAGAGCTAATGTATTACTACTTGAAGGAATGAAATTATTGTAGTAAGTCTCAAAAGGAAACTTATAAGTTTCAAGGACATTGAAAAACAAATTGAGACTATAAATTATGGGAAGATCTAATATCTTCATGCTATTACAATTGAAGCGGGTTATAAATACTTATGTAAAAGATTACCCGCAGTTTTTTTTTAATTTGTAGTACATAAATATGGGTATGATGATAAACTAGAAGTTTACTGAAATAAGTTGGCATAACTGGTTGGCCATCTCGGTTCAAATGTGATGTAAAAATAATTGAGAATTCACGTGGCTATATGTTGAAGAAATAAAAAGATTCTTCAAGAATTCTCTTGTGTTGCTTGTTCTCGTGATAGAATGATCTTGATCAGCTAAGATTGGAATTATATTCCCTGAAATTTTGACACATATAAAAGGGTAAATATGGGCCCATTCACCTACCATGTGAACCGTTTGCTAATAGATGCATCTATGGTATGGTCACATGTGTTTTGATATCAACTTACAATTGATTTTTGTAAGGTTGTTGCTCGAGTTATTAAATTAAGAGCATAGTTCCAAATTATAAAATCATGTTGATAATGCTGATTCATATCTATGTTGGTTTAACAAAAATTGTATGCCTCAAATTATAGCTAAATCATTGGTTATGAGAATAAAACTCCCAAATAAAATTTAGTTTGAGATATGTTTATTTAACATATAGCAACACTTGAATGCATCAAGCCAACAAGGTTCCCCTATCACAATTGGTTCAGGGTCATGAACCAAATAATTCCATCTAAAAATTTGAATGTGCGATATATGATTCAATTGCTCCACCACAACGCACAAAGATGGGTCCCCAAATGAGCTTGGTGGGTAAATGTTAGTTTTTCTAACATTAGGGGTGAAGTGATTAGCAACTGAAAATTGAGTGTGAGATGAATTATCTAGATCCTCGGAAAAAAAGTGAACTTAAAGTTCAATAGATAATTCACTTGCAAAATATTGCAAATCAATTGCCAGATATATTTGTTACCTCTATTTTATAATTTAGTTGCAAATGCTCCAATGAAAGGTCCTTGAAGGATAGAGTTTATGAGACGCCTGGAGCGTGATAGACCAAAGGTTCCAAATATAGAACTCCTTGAAGAAGGAAAGGAGCAAATGATTAAGATGGTCATAATGATGAGGCAAGTGCTTTAAGAAAGCACCACGACATAACACTTCATAAAATCTTGGCAAAGGTTCAGGTACTTGAAAATGCCGAAAAATGAAGAGATCTCAATAAGTTATGTCGCATTGGAACTGATATCATAATGACCGTCGATGATACCTTTGATATAATGTAGTATTATAAATATTGATAAGGATCTTGAATTCAAATCTGTCAAAAGTATGGACAGATAAATGATTGGCCAATTAAAAATACGCAATTCAAGTATTATACCAGTGGATATAAATGGATTCTTGTGGCATAAAGATTTTTCGTAAAATCTGACATTATTATATGGAGAGGTCCTCTTGTGGTGGATGCAATTATTTTGATGTTCCTCATAAGTCTGGCAATATATGAAAAACTTGATATGCGCATAATAAAATTATTTTCATATCTAGAGAGACTGAAGAATATATGAAAATCCTTGAAGGATTTAAAAGAACGAGGAAATTCTTGGTCCTGAAGATATAATCTGCTCCTACTAGGAGACATTGGAATGGGATCAAACACATAATGTGGTATCTAAAAGGGACTACCAATATGAGCTTATATTATTCTAACAATTGCAGTCCCGATTTTGTTGGTTATGCTGATGCTGGGTATTTATCTGACCCACACAAAGCTCGATCTCAAACTGACTACGTGTTCATATGTGGAGGTACTACCATATCTTGGAGATCTACAAAGCAGTTTCTCATAGCTACTTCATCAAATCATATTGAGATAATAGTTATTCATGAAGCAAACCGAGAATGTGTGTGGTTGAGGTCCATGATACATCTCATTAGAGAAAAATATGGTTTGAAATATGACAAATTACCCACAATTTTTGTATGAAGATAATCCAGCATGTATAACACAACTAAAGGGAGGATTCATAAAAGGAGATAGAATGAAGCACATCTCGCCAAAGTTTTTCTACACACATGAGCTCCAAAAGAATGGTGATATCAATGTGCAACAGATTCGTTCTAAGTGATAATATGACTGATTTATTCATCAAATTTCAACCAACTGCAACTTTCAAGAAGATGGTGCAGAAGATCGGGATGCAAAGATTCAAGGATGTTCTAATTAGGGGGAGTTAATACGCGCTGTACTCTTTTTTCCTTACGAGATTTTGTCCCACTGGGTTTTCCTTATAAGGTTTTTAATGAGACAGCCAAAAATGCGTATTTATTAAATATGTATACTCTTTTTCCTTCACTAGATTTTTTTCCACTGAGTTTTTTCTAGTAAGGTTTTAACGAGGCACATTATCTATCAAATAGACATTCAAATGAGAGTGTTATAAACATATTTGTATTATAGTGAATGTTTATAAAGATATTTGTATTGTAGTGGATACATGTGTTTATATTATAGTGAAAGTCTACCATTTGGAGAAAAGTTAGAAGTAATTGTGCCTATAAATAAATGGGTTCTTCTTCATTATATTTCATCCCATCAAGAGAAATACGAACTTCTCTCCTTCACTCTTTCTCTATAATATTCTTGTTCTTTATTTATTATTTCATAACAATATTTTATTTATGTTAAAATTTTAATTGACACAAATAAAAATTATTAATCGAATGCTATAAAATATTTTTATGAATTACTTTTCAATTTATAAATTATTAAATAATAAAAATATAAATTCTTTATATAAAATTAATATAAAATTTATAATTAATTATATTAAACCCGTATACAAACCTTAAATTATTTAGTCTACAATCTATAATATACATATATCGCGTTTACAAAATGGTCCAAAACAACAAAATGTTGATCCCACGTCCAGAAAATCACTAAGCCCTTCTCATCCTACGATCCCTAGACCCTTCTAGAATTGTCCTTTACCAATATCTTCTCCTCACCTCTCTCTATATACATACACATGCATCTCTCTCTCTTTCTCACTTGCAGACTTGGCGATCGATCATCCAATCAGTATCAAAGACTTTCAATATTTTCAGTTTAAAAAATGGCTTCATCAGCTGCGACTGCAACCCACCAAGTGAAAATCCCATTTTCGCTGGAGAAAAGAAGTCCATTTTTGGGCGGGAGAATTAGGTTTGTATCAGGGAGGAAATGTTACAGCGACAAGGCGGTCATGAGTCAAAGGTACAGACCCATGAAAGTAGTGAACGAGAAGGTAGTTGGGATAGACTTGGGGACGACGAATTCAGCAGTGGCAGTAATGGAAGGTGGGAAACCGACAATAGTGACAAACGCGGAGGGGCAAAGAACGACGCCGTCTGTAGTGGCGTATACGAAGAACGGTGACAGATTAGTTGGCCAGATAGCGAAAAGGCAATCGGTGGTGAATCCGCAGAACACTTTCTTCTCCGTGAAGAGGTTTATAGGGAGGAAAATGGCGGAGGTTGATGAAGAGTCCAAGCAGGTATCCTATAGAGTGATGAAGGATGAGAATGGGAATGTTAAACTTGAGTGTCCTGCTATTGGTAAGCAATTTGCTCCTGAGGAAATTTCTGCTCAGGTATGTATGTATTTATGTTTGTCTATTCAGATTAATTTTCTTTCACTTATTACTCTAATACTAGTATTACATTTGAACGTGGAAAGTAACTATGATTACTTATTTGAGATGGATAGAGTCGTCACTGGACATATCCGTGTTTAACTGTTTCAATAGTAATTGAACCCTCAATAGTCGTCACTGTTTCAATAGTCTTTTCTTGTTATTCTAAGGAATTGCTAAATTTCTGGCTCCCAGGTCTTGAGAAAGCTTGTTGATGATGCCTCAAAATTCTTGAATGATAAAGTTGCTAAAGCAGTTATTACAGTACCCGCATACTTTAATGACTCCCAGAGAACTGCAACAAAAGATGCAGGTCGCATCGCCGGATTAGATGTTCTCCGTATTATTAATGAACCCACTGCTGCTTCGTTGGCTTATGGATTTGAGAAGAAGAGTAATGAGACCATTCTAGTCTTTGACCTGGGAGGTGGTACTTTTGATGTGTCAGGTATGTGAAGACTATTCCAGGCAACATCTGGCTTCACTCTCATCTCTTCTTTCAATACTGCCTCCACATGCTTCTTTCATATAGCACAGCACTTAGGGGTCGTTCAGGTGCTGGTTATAGTTAATGCAAAGTTTAGTTATTTTTGTATTACTAATTCATCTATTACTTATTTTAGTTTCTATTATTAGACTCCTAATTTATACATGTTTTAGTTATGCGGTATATAAACTGATAATCAAATGTGTGCTAAATCTTATACATAACAACTAAAATGCTACCACTAGTTATGTTGTTTTTAATTCATGAATAATTCACTTCATAACCAGCAACCAAACGACCCTTAATGCATCTGGCCTTGGCTGTTTAGATGGCTATTGTTATTTACATAATAATATAGGAAGGATTATTACTGCGTCCTGATCATATGAATCTTGCTTTCCCAGAGTGTTTTCTTCCTTGTACAAGGTTTTGAGTTGTATTATAGACTTGAGCATAATTTGATTACATAATTCATATGTCTTCTATGATGCAGTTCTTGAGGTTGGAGATGGAGTATTTGAGGTACTTTCTACCTCAGGTGACACGCATTTGGGAGGTGATGATTTTGATAAGGTATTAAATCATCAGTACCTTCTCTTTGCGCTCATGCAGCTTGGGTTTTTTGGTTTGTTTTTGGGCTTTTCTGTACAATGCTTACACATTTTTTTTTTTAATTTATCAAACAGAGAATTGTAGACTGGCTTGCTGAAACTTTTAGGAAAGAAGAAGGAATAGAGCTTCTAAAAGACAAGCAAGCGCTTCAACGTCTTACTGAAGCTGCTGAAAAGGCAAAGATAGAGTTGTCAACTTTGACTCAAACTAATATCAGGTAGCTCAGTTATTATCTGGTTCTTTCTCCTTTGCTCCACCTCCCTTTTGGAAAAAATGGAGGGAGGAACTGTACCTTCTGCTCTAACAAGCTTTCACTGAATGTACCTTTCCTTTTTGTGCAGTTTGCCATTCATCACTGCTACTGCAGATGGTCCGAAACATATTGACACAACACTTACAAGGGCCAAGTTTGAGGAGTTATGCTCGGACTTATTGGACAGGTACCAATTTTGTCCACGAAATTACCTGTCGTTAAATATGAGGGTGTTAATATGAATATATAGGTTTTGGTCGTGCAATAATTTAGATTTTGAGATGATCTTACGCCTGTAAACTGAGATAATAGACCATTCGCATAATCAGCTTGTTTCTTAGATTTCACTGTTTGTCCTTCTGACTTGACAACTCCAATTGAAATTTGTCCTCATAGGCTTAAGACACCAGTTGAAACTGCCTTAAAGGATGCCAGCCTTTCCTTCAAAGATATAGATGAAGTAGTTCTTGTTGGTGGATCAACACGAATACCAGCTGTCCAAAACCTTGTCCGCAAGATGACTGGTAAAGAGCCTAATGTTTCTGTCAATCCTGATGAAGTGGTTGCTCTTGGAGCTTCAGTTCAGGTTGGTGGCTTTCGCCTCTCTCTCTCTTTCAAAACATCTTGCCTTGGATTTCGTGCAGTAGTTTTACTGGTGCAACATTGTGACGTGGTATTGCTATTCTCTTTTGTATTCTCAGGCTGGTGTCTTGGCCGGAGATGTTAGTGACATCGTGTTACTAGATGTAACTCCATTGTCACTTGGTCTGGAAACTCTGGGTGGAGTAATGACAAAAATCATCCCAAGAAATACAACACTACCAACTTCAAAGTCGGAAGTTTTTTCAACTGCAGCAGATGGGCAAACGAGTGTTGAGATTAATGTGCTGCAAGGTGAAAGAGAGTTTGTAAAAGATAACAAATCTATTGGAAGGTTCCGTCTGGATGGAATCCCTCCAGCTCCCAGGGGTGTTCCTCAGATTGAAGTAAAATTCGATATTGATGCCAATGGTATTCTTTCTGTCACGGCTACTGATAAGGGTACAGGAAAGAAGCAGGACATTACTATAACTGGTGCTAGCACTTTGCCCAAAGATGAGGTACACTCATCAGATCTGTTTTTTCCTTTGCTGAATAAAGAACATTCTTTTAATATCTGTGTTTTGCCAACTTACTGCTACCATATTTTCAAGTATATATTAGTGTGATTAAATTCCTGACAAGATACAGATTGCATTCCCTGATCTTTCCTCACACCTTGATCAAGTATTGCACAATAGTTTTTAAGTGGATTCTTAAGTTGCATGTTAAGATGGGTGTGAATATTAATCACGGGATGGATTTGGACTTGTGGTTATTATTTAATCACATTAATCACTGATCCTACTTTGGTGAAATGGAAATTCAGGTTGATAGAATGGTTCAGGAAGCTGAGAAGTTTGCTAGAGAGGACAAGGAGAAGAGGGATGCGATAGACACAAAGAACCAGGCAGAATCTGTTGTATACCAAACTGAGAAGCAGCTAAAAGAGTTGGGAGATAAGGTGCCTGTTGACGTTAAAGACAAAGTGGAATCCAAACTGAAAGAGCTCAAGGATGCCATATCCGGTGGTTCTGCTCAAACCATTAAGGACGCGATGGCTGCATTGAACCAAGAGGTAATGCAGCTGGGACAATCTATATACAGCCAGCCAGGTGCTGCTGCTGGTCCTGCTGGTTCTGGGCCTACTCCTGGTGCTGGTACAACAGGAACGTCTGGTTCCACCAGCGAAGATGATGGAGATGGAGAAGTTATCGATGCAGACTTCAGCGAAAGCAATTAAGAATCCATTTATGTATCAGATTTCTGTATGGGTCTTTTTGCAACAACACCAAGGGTATAGATTTAGGTGTAAATTTATAGTGGCACATGAGAGGATTGTATATGCGGGGCTAGTTTACTGGGGTTGAAGAATCGGTTTTCCAAACCAATCTTGTGTACTAAATCTGGAAATGTATGGGAAGGAACGAAGATGAATGAAAAACCCGGGGACATTCCTTTTAGAATCTTGACATGGCTATCCGTTTTGTATTAGTGCAATGTAAGCTTTGCCCATCAGAGCAACATAGCACAGGTCCAATCTAGTATGTTAAAGAAGTCGAGCTTTAATCAATTTTCTGTAGTCTCCAGAATGGCCTCTACAGTTCCCTTCGGCTACCTTCACTTCAAGAGGGCTAATAAATTTGGGGGATTAAACATAGAAAGAAACAGTGAAAAGTATAATTATGCATCTCAAATTGGGTACTAGTGAAATCAATTACTCTGTAACTCACTCCCCTTTAATTCATATTGAGTTCTTCTTATTGCTTCCAATAGATATGTTCGATCTCTCAGATAGAGTTTAAAGAAGACGAGTTTGTCAAATATATGAACTTTCCAACATATGGATAAGTATCGTTTTCGCAATTGCTAAATGTAGCTCTACAAAGTTCGTCTATTAAACAATGCAGGTGTTCATCTCTTACAAGCAACGTCTAATTTAGGCAAAAGCTTAGTGAGTAATTCACCTATGTGTAAGCGTTATATTCAATTAGGGCTATTTGGCAGGATGTATAAGAATAATATTGAATAATGTGTATTATTAATGCTGGTGTCAGTTATTTTTAGGCATTGTTTGGTTTGATTTATTAAAAATAATATCAATTACATAATTATTTTAAAATAAGAACATCCCCTACAAATAAAATAGAAAAGATGTGAAATTTTTTTTGAGGGGCAATTATTGGTGCATTAAAAATCATTGCATTTATCATGAATTTTTCATGCAGTAATCATACAAAGCATAATATCAAATAATGTATATAACTAGTGCGCGCATTATTTAAATATAAATTTGAAAAGTGTATTAAATAAAATATTAATAAATTATAAAATTAATATATATATTATTTTTTTTAAATATATTCTACCAAACGAGCCTTAACGAGTAATTAAATCGGATCGGACAATAGGTATAGGATATCTTGGTCCAGTAGTGGAAGCCCAAAAGGAATGGTGAATTGTTTATCTTTTATATCACACTGACACCATATTGTAACAGCTGAATTATGTTTTTTCTAACTTTTTTTTTTTTTTTTTTTTTTTTTTGGTGAAAGAAGTCCTGCAACACATGTTCACAATAATTGGAAGGTTTATGCGGTAGATTTGGAAATTTAGGGACGATAAGCTGCACTAACTACATAATATAAGAATCAAATAAGATGGAGCTTTGCCTAGTACTCCCTCGATTTTTAAATAAGGGGTATTTGAATCTTTTCTGTTTCAAAATAAGGAAAAAAATATTAATGATGTTATTTCAATTTTATTTTTACAACACTAAATAGTTATATTTTTTTAAAAATATTTATTAAAAGTAAATAGGTAAAAATACATAATTTTTTTTTAAGAATGTGCCAAAATTAGAAACAACATAGGGAGTGGAGTATTTTCTAGCTAAGCAGAACTGCAATATACTGGCTAATTTTTTAATGAAAAATTCATTAATTTAGATTTTGCGTGTATAGAAGTTGTTAAAAGGGATTTTCCATTGTCAATTTAGGATTTCGCGCTAGACACAGGGAAAGATCATGCTACAAATATTAGTAAGGAGCTAGAGTGTGAAAAGTCGTCCAACTGCCAACTGATCCAACTAGTTACTAAAAGTTCATCACAAAAAGCTAGAACAGAGAAAGAAATGGAAACAGATTGTTAATTAATCTCAGATAAAGCAACTAAAATCCGAGCAATCTCATGCAAGCTCTTAGAATGTTGCCTTTGTCCTTCTTCCTGTGTCTCCTGCTGTGCACAACATTCAAATTCTCAGTTTCTTCATCAGAAATTGGATGATCATTTTGATGGTGAATTCTGCAATATCCTCCTCCAGCAGCAGATGAAACTGACGATGATCTCTTCATTGAACTACTTCTTTCCTTCTCCGCCGCCGCCGTGGATTTGTATGATGAAACAGAGCGGCTTCTGCTTAAAATAACTCCAAACATCTCTCCATCCTCATTCCTTCCTTTTTCTTCCTCGTGAATTGAGCCATGGATATGTATAGACTTCTCCCCAAACTCCTTTTTGTTGCATTTTTCTTCATGGGGTTTCGATATTATTGGTGGGGTTTGAGATATTGGAAAACAGAGATGATCAGAAGAATCTGATTTGCTTTTGCTGTTGATTCTTGAGTATCTATTCATCTTTCTTTCTTTTCTTTTCTTTTTGCAGTGCTATTGTGGGGTTTCAAATAGTAGATGGAACCAAGGTGGAAAAGGAATTGGGTGTTCAAGTTATCAAAGAGAAAAGGAACGACAAGGTAAGTCAATGATCGGGTAAAAGTGTGATTTGTGGAAAGTTGGATGATTGTTGAGTTAACCGTACAAAAAGACATTTAAAGTATTTAAAATTTAAAATTATTTTATTTTAAATTATTAAATATTTATTTTTCCTATTTGATTAACATCAAATTTATATTAAAACATATTTCAACTATCAATTGTTCACTTTTTGTATTTGAAATATCAGTATTGATAGAATAAATAAATAACTAATAATTTAGATATATTCCGATAAATATTTTATAATAATTCAGCTAAAATACTTACACACCTAATAATTTAAATATAAAATTTAAAAGATCATAATATCTAAAGTGTATTTTTCGGCCTTTCGCTCATATTTATTAGGAGGAAAAGTATGAGTTCCCTTGCTCCTAGGATACTCCATTTACCTTCATTTTAGGTGTTTTGGTTTGATAAAATATAAGTCTGAGAGATTTTAAAATTTTATAATTTTTTAAATTTTAAATTAAATTTTTTTAAATATATTTTGAATTTTATAATCTTAAAACAAATCATATAAAATAATAAAACTAAAAATTTACTAAATATAAAAAAGTAGTATTTTTTAAAACCATTTTTTTTAAACAGAAGATGGATACATAAATTGAAATAAGAATATATTTTATAATCCCTGTCATTTTCCCACTACAATACTACTGGGATTTTTGGTGGTGTTCAAAAAGTAAAGTGATGTATAGTTGAAGATGTTTAAAGAAAAATTAAATGATAGTTTCTGCTTATAGCAAATCCACTATGGTTGCCCCTTGCAAGCAAGACTCCTCTGACTTAGAAATGTACACACATTTAATTAGTAGACTACACTTGTTGGATAGTAGACTACGCTACTTTTTCATGCTGTACACATTTGGATTTTCACACCTTTCCTTTATACTTTCTTCTCCTTATGCAACAAATTCTAGAATTTCTATTTTGACAATTTAAAGAGATGTCATATCACTTAATATCCCCTTAAATTACCTAGTATTATAATTTTATCATGGTTTCAAGCTCTAAAAATGAATATTTCACCTTTAATATGTTTTATTTGATGTAAATTTAAATTAATCGAATATTTTAAGTAGGTTGATTTGCAAGTGCATATTCCACATTTTAATCGAGACCACGTAGGATAATGGAGAACAATTCTTGTAAATTATAATATAATAGTATGAGAAAAGTTTGTCTTTTGGTGTATTTCGGTATGTATAAAATAAGCACAAGAAGTCTAACAAATTTAATTGAGAGTTTCCACCAAGTCTTCATGGAAATTCACTTGATGTCAAAGGTAGGTATCAGATGGAGTAATTTTCCATGGATATTGAATTGAAAAAAGGACAAAACAGAACAAACAAAAGTACTAAAGAAATTAGCCTATGTAAGAAGGCAAAAGGACAGAAATGGTCTGGAAATTAAAGCTACTGATACAAAGAGTTTCCTTTTGCCCATGTTATATGTTTCTTAAGATCCGTTTTCCCATGACAAAACTTTTTTTTTCTTTTCTTTTTTTCAAAAATAGTTTTTGATTATATATTGGACTGAGTTTTTGAAAAAAAATAAATTGAATATCACTTTTAAATTTGAAAAAGTGATTTTGACATGTTTTTCAGTGAAAAATCTTTTCAATTTAAAAAATTTCAAAGAAAAAATTCAAGTTAAATGCATATCCAAATTAATTTCAGTTTTTCAAATATACTCTTTCAATTTTGTTTGTCAGAAAAATCGTCATTCAATTTAATAGTAGAATTTGTGAATAGGGGTTAAAGACACGTGAGTCAAGACCGACCAAGTTCATTTCCTTTTGGTTAAAACGCTAAGGTATTGGACTCTTACAACAAATATGTAATTTTGTGGAAAGGAAATACATAATACAAATAGAGGGACCCTAGGATTTCTATCATAGAATATGCTAATAAGAGAAAGAACAAGACTAAGATTCTTGAAATTTCTCCCCGACTTCTATTATCTGCAAAACCTCCTTTTATAGGTTTAAAAACTTAATCGTTGCATTAATGTGAAATGACAACAAGCATGGGTACTGAAAAGACTATCTCGTAGCACATGCCTATGCTCCAACGCCTTGCTTTAATCTTATTCAGATAGGTAGATGCGCGACTCGAGATTGATTATGGGACTTTTGAGGATCATTATAACTGCTTCTAGTTGTAAGGTGGTCTCCCCGGGTATGGCTTCTCTTGGATGCCCGGTTGTGAGTCTGTCCTGCTCGGGCAGGTGCTCAAGGCTTCTTGCGTTATACTAGGGAGACTCTTTTTGTTCTCACTGGTTGCCTACGGATGCTCTTTCATATTTGCCACACGTTGCAGTGTGATTCGCTCCTTTCACCAAATCTAATTTTTTCCCATCAGATAGTCTCCTACTTTTCAAAAACCTAATGTAATGTGTTCAGGAAGTGGAAGATCTTCCTTGATGATTCTGGTACTAGAAATGGTCAATACGTTGCTTCCGATGAAGAATACTTGTGCCATCTTGTCTCATATCTTACTTTCAAGCTAGGGTTGTCGCAGGCTTACGATTACTCTGATCATTCCTTAGTTACTCGATGCGCTTTCGTTGCCTAGTTAAAAACCTTGTTAGAAAAAATTTACTCAAGATAAAATCCACGACCAAGGAAAAGAGAGTAATAGACATTTTCAATTTTCCTAGGAATTTTTTCTTTTTTGGGTTGACGAATCATGGCTCTTTGAGACACGCGGCTTTCCCCTTAGAGTCCTGAGTCAACTGACAATGTGACCTAAGAGAATTTGGTCACCTCCTATTCTCTGACGTGCTTATAGGTTCCTGTTCCTACCTGTTTTTAAAAGTAGATAGTTAGAAATGATAAAAATTTTACCTGAATGGGCCTCGAATACCTGTTTGTAGGGATTCCTTTTCTAGGACCACATTTGCCTCTAAGGGGTTGGAGAAGGTGCTCCTGAGAGTATGCGCTCGATGTTGGCTTTTGGTTACGTTCCCTGCCTTAGTTCTTGAGCTTGTGTGGATATGCCTTTGAGGCGCCAAGTCAGGCTCTTAAGGTTCCCTTTCAATGAAACATACGTGAATTGGTTTATCTATTAACCTGCCCGGAGTGTGCTGGTATGACATCACCATGCGCACCCTCCTTATGCGGGTTGGATTGCAAATACGATGCCATTTGCTTCTTTTGGCTTCCTTCATGCCTTTATGCGGTGCCATACTATTCTCATTCTCTAGCTATAACCTTTAGAAACTTCATCCAATTGTGGCAAATTTCGTAGCTCCTTGGCCAAGTTAAGCCAATGGGCTAGACTCTTGGGCTCACCTTGAGTCCTTGGGCACCTTTTTGTATATGCGATACAATATATTCATATGGTCGTTGTCTTGTCACCTTCCACCTGTTAGATCTTGATGTGCCCACTACTAATCCTGAGTTATTGTAGCCTTAACATAACTCCCAAATATTCTTGAATAGAGATCTTTGTCATTAATGTAATCTTCATTTTATTTATTCATGGAGTTGTATTTAGTACCTCTAAGAAATATGATTATCCACAGTTAGTCAGTAATGTGGGATGACTTGGATTACCTAGTCATCCCATTCCCACTGCCTTGTCAAAAACCCTAAAAACCTAGGTCAAGGAAAATAGGGTAACAAATGTCTTCAACTTCTTTGAGAATATTATTTTCTCTAATGTAGCCCCTATCAGGGGTTCATCCTCCTCGAATCTTTTTAATCTCTTATGCATCATTTCATTATTTGACAACATAAAAAAACCAAAATCTTTAAAGGATTTTTTTACCTGTGGGAGCATGCGATCCTTTTAAATTTGGAGAAGTCATTTTTTTATATCTCTCTTTATTGTTCCTCTTATATTTTCTCTCTCTCTCTCTCTCTCTCTCTCTCTCTCTCACTTTTCTTGTCTCAATTATTTGCTAGTTTTTTGCTCATAGCTTGCAAGGGTGCGTGTATGCATTAACGATCGTAGAGAGTTCCCTCAATTTATTTTGGGAGGAGCTTAGGATGTTGCATCTGGTCCCACAAAAAAAAGAAATACTTTACCGTTAAGGGTCAGCAACCTTGAACCTATTTGAAACTATATTTTGATTTCGTGATTAATCGGGCTAACCGTTTGATTTGTGTAGGAGAACACTTAGACATAAGGATTAGCCTCCACAATTTTTTCTTAGAACTATGCTCTGTATTTGATAATCAGGGATGAAACGTCCAATTTTTTAACATATAACACTTCATCATAAAGGTTTATCATTGCAATGCTTGTACGAATTTATATCATGTATTAAATAGTCGGGGATGAAGCATTCAACATGTTAGGGAGTAATCGGTGATAATCACTTGATTTTCCATAAAGGAGGACCCTTTATTTTTCTTTGGTACTTTTTGGGAGGAAGTCTTGTCCCTGTCTTTAGGCACAAGGTTCTTTATTGAACCTTTCATGACTTAAGTCCAGAGACTACCTCGTATGGTGGTGGCTTTAATGATTAGAATTTGAGGACTACTTTCATTTGATGGTAGCTTTAATGATTTGAGTCCGAAGACTGCGTCACTTTGATGATAGTTTCGACAGTTAGAGTACAAAGACTGATTTCGTTTTTAAAGAATATCAAGAAAAAGAACGTGCATGCCATTTACGTTCTTCAAAATGAGGCAAAATGACCCTTAGTACATTGAATGGGGCAATGAACCTTGGTAAATTTAAATGAGGCTATGACCCTAAGTTCATTTAATAAAATAGTTGGGGTAAAGGCTAGCCTCGGTGTCTTGGTGTAAATGATTCGGTATTCGAGTGTTTAGATTTTTTTTGCAATCCTTCTCGCCCTTAGACCTGATGAGTGTTCATGGAGACATCTTGGCCTTATCTTCAAATGTCTTACTTGTCCAGACAATCTCAGTCTCCTAGTGCAGTCCCAATATTGAGTGTTTTGTTCTTGTTACTGCTGGTTGTATTTCCTCTTTTTGAGACAAGCCACTCACGGCCAGCAAAGAATTGCCGGTGTCGAAGCATGCCCTTTGTTTCTGTGGAAAAGATGTATGGATGTACACCCAGGGATATAGAAAACTTCATCTTTAGGTGATGCCTACTGAAGTCTCACTGCCTTTGCCAATAAATTGATTGTCACGAATTTTTTAACCACCCGAGAAGCCCAATTCTTATTCCTTCCACAGCTAGTCCCTAATATTTGATTTTTTTAAAATCAATTATGGCCTTTTAGGCTGATTTTTATTTATAAAGCTCTAGCCCAATTTCTAAAAACTTCCAACACAGAAGAAATCTGGCTCCACTAGTTTAAATCCAAATGCATAAAACAAAAGGTCCTAGGCTAGAAATGGAAACTAAACTGAAAGCAACAAATGAAAAACCCTATCTTCTCTTCATTTCCTCTTTGCTTGCATCTGTGATGATCCTACGATGTATTGTTGTGATTCTTCTCATTATCCTCCATTAAGTTAAGCATGACGCTCATTCTTTTGTATCATAGTATTTTCTTGTTGCTTCTACCTCTGATCGACACTCTTACCTCTATTCCAGGTATAAGATTTTATAATTTTTATTTGTTTTATGTCACTACTTTACTCTAAATCTCTTAATTTCTTCTTAGATCTATCTTAGAGTTGACTTCAGGTAATCTCATTTTTTGTGTTTGTTGGTCTTGTCTGTTGGTGCTTTTCCGGTGCCATAGATTTATCTTTGTACTTTTTTTATGGTCTTTTTATATGTTTTCTCTTTTTTGTTGCAATCATAATATCTTTCACCTTTTATTGTGATAGGTCTGTGGTACTGACGTCCCATTTCACCGTATTTATCCCGTGTGCTTCTCATTTTGTTTGTATGTTTAGATTGTTCTTGAAATGCCGCTATAACTCTTTGATTTTTTTATGTTGCATCCTTACTTTTTTCTTGATGTGCTTCTGACATATGGACATTGTAACTTATCTCCATTGATAAGTCTTTTGCCTTCACTTTCCATCTCCCAGAAATCATAATATTTGATATTTCCCTTGCTCAGTGGCTGATTAGCTAGGCTTTGTTACCTTCCCTTAAAGTATGATATACTTTTGACTACATCATAGCTAATATATTTTGTATTATCCATCCTAAAATACCCCATGGTGACTTCCATATACTTTCTATAACATTCTTTTGTAATAAAGAATCAATCTGTATTATGACACAACTATGTTGTATCTGTTGGCAATGTCTGCATGCCTCAAATATGGATCTTGTTTCTGCTTTTCCATTAGTATTTTACTTTATTTTTGTTGCTTCTACTTACTCTAAGTTTCCCTTTGCCTTTCTAACACAAAATGCATATGAGATCCTACCTTAGGTTCCCCTTAAAGCTCAATTAGTGTTGTACTTCACCAAGTTTGTAGGAGGGAATTCCTGCAGCACCTTAGTTATTTTCATCCTAGGTGTATAGTATTTCATTGCTTTCAATTTATCTGGCCATTTAGCAAGGTATTGCACTGAGGGTCTTTTTACTCTGTGTAATTTGTGGATAATGCATGTCATCTGGTTAATTGCTCTATGTGTTGATATTTTGCCTCTTTTATGCTTGTTGTAATTACTCATTTTCCATAATTCCCAGATGATGGTGCTGGGAATTACCTGAAAATATAATTTCATGCGCTCTATTTAACTAGAGTATTCTATCATTGTATTATAATCTTCCTTAGGTGTTGCCCATTTATGTTAATACCTGCAAAAGAGAAAAAGTAGGACCAAGTCCTGTTAGCAGTTGGTGAATGTAGGAATATCTCATCCCGAATTATTGCAACAACAATACTTTGATGGAAGTGCATATCCTATCTCTTAATTTTGTCATCCACGGGTAGTTTGAATTTTCAAAGTCTCAACATGAAAAAAAATAATCTTGAAAGGCAATATCTTTATCCACATATTCATGAAAATACTGTTTGGTTGTTTCCTGTGTCTAACATGCTCCTAAGCATATTTCATGCTAAAGTCTCCTTGTGCTTCAAGCATCCACCAAGGTTTTTCAAATTCTTAGATGTAACCTGGATGTTGAATTTTTTCCACTATGTTCTACCAAATCTTGTGGCAGTATTAATCTTAGGACTTGCTCATTCCATCTTCCATTAGTTATTATCACTGCTACATTCTGTATACTCTCATCACACCAAAAGTCATTTGGTATTATGGAGTATAATGCTTCTAATCCAGTCTAATTATCATACCAGAATTGTGTTGATCCCATTAATGGTTACCACCATATTGATGTTATATTAGGCCATTGGCTTGTAGTATATTCTGTCATATTTGTGACCATTGTTTTAGTTTTTCATACCACCAAATTGTGATTCAGATTTATGCAAGATTTGTAACACATATAAGCACTCCAAACAGTAGGATTTGTTCTAGTTCCACCATTGCTTAAAAATAGAGTCTTAGATACATCCTGCATTGACCTAAATCCCAACTCTCCTTTTGTTTCTGGTAAACATAGGTTACTCCATCTAGACCACCATCTGCTTTTACCTCATATACAACTACTCTAGAAAAATTATGCCATCATTTTATGGAGTTGATTCAACACATTCTTAGGAGGGTTCATAATTGATAAGAAGTGTATGAAAATACTCTGTAGAATATATTTTATTAGAATAACTCTGATCCATAAGATAGTAATTTTTCTTTCCATGTCTGTAATTTATTGCTCACTTTGTTTACCAAATATTTGTAGTAATCCTTTTATTTTTTCATATAGAATATTGGACATTGTATGTATGTAAAAAGAAATTTCTTCCTCCCTATTCCAGTTACAACCTCTGGAGTAATTACTATCTCAATTTGTACTTTATTATACAAGTAAATAACACTCTTTTCTTTATTATTATTCTACCTCGACATCTTTTCATAATCATTTAGTTTGTTCATTACCTATTGAATAGATCTGACATCTTCTTTTGTGAAAAATAATCATATCATCGGCAAATTTTAGGTGGTTTAATTTAGGTTTTACTCTTGGCATACCATAATTCTTGAATTCTCTATTTTAGTGCAAAGAATTAAGGGACCTTGATAGTATCTCAGCTGTTATGATAAACATAACTAGTGACAATGGATCTCCTTATTTTCCCCCTCTAGATGAAGTGAAAAAACCTTAGATTACCTATTCAACATCACAAAATACTAGTTGTTAGATACCAATCTGAACATCATATCTATCAACCTTTCATCAAAGCCAATTGTCCTTAATGCTTTAGTCAAAAACAACCGTGATAACCTATCATAGGTTTTTATCATGTCTAATTTAGTGACTAAATTGACTGGCTTACCTCTCTTTCAGATTTCTGTTATAATTTTCTGCCCTATCAGCAGATTTTCTGAGATGCTTCTGCCTTGTACAAATCCTGTTTGATCTCGGGATATAATATTTGGCATCAATCCCTTTAGTCTTTCATGTAGTATCCTGGAGAAGATCCTACTGATAAAATTTCTTAGTGATATTAGCCTCATGTCAAAAAATATTTTCACCTTCAATTTCTTAGGTAGCAAAACTAAGTTAGTATGTGTAACATACTTATGTAATTCTGCACCATAAAAAAAGGTTGTTACCATATTTACTATGTCTTCCCCTATTATTTCTCATGTAGCTTGATAAAAAAATACCAAATAACTATTTGGTCCTCCAAAGTTGTCTTTGTTTAAGCCAAACACTACATGTTTCAACTTCTCTTTGTCTGGGGTTCTACTTAGCTCCTCATATGTTTGTGTGTAACTATTATAGGTATACTATTTATCATATCAAATTATGTGAGATCTATCCTTTTTGTGAATTGCTTCTAAAAGAAGTTATTCATATGCTATTTTATCTGTGTAATACCCCGGAAACCCAAGGATCAGACTCGGGAGTTAAAATAAAAAAAATATAAATCTAGTGTGTAGGCACAAAACGAGTCATTGGACGACTCGTGAGGACAACCCACGAGTCGTCAGGTGAGTCACGAGTTGGGAAATAGAAGGAAAATAGAAGAGGTCAGACCAGTGTACTTGACGGAAGCCGACCACAACTTGTTGGGTCAGGTAACGAGTCATGGTGTGGGTCGTGGGATGAATTATATGTGAAGTGATGTTATTGAGGCAGTGGACTCAACGAGAAACATCACGAGTCGTTCCCCCCAGTGACGATTGATCTTGGGCAGAATTGCATGCCCAAGTGATACTCGAATGCTTCATTTCAACTTGTTTATCTATCGTTATGTGTACATTCTCATGTGATTTTTAGTTAAAATGTGAATTTATACTAACCAACATGATTAGTTTTGTTTTGCAGGTAAAAGAAAATTTTGGAAGCTAATATACATGTTGGTGAAGATCGGGAATGAACTTGGAGACAAGGAGTGGAAAATGACAAGGAGAGTAGCAAAAATAGGGGCTCCACAATGGAGTCGTGTCACGCTGCCATCGCGGAGGCATTCTGCCTCGGATGAAATAATTTTGGCAATTTCCAGTGAAGGTGCGCGATAGCACCGTGGCACATTGGCCAGGCTCCGCGATGCAAGCCGTGCCACGCTGAGGTGAAATTGCCTGGGGAGCCGACTTCCAGTGAGGGTCCGCGATACCTCCGTGGCACGGAGGGAGTGCTCCGCGATACACTCCGTGCCACGTTGCTTGTTATTCCGAGAAAATTTCTCAATAGTATAAATAGCACACTTAGGTTTTATTTTAAAAATTCTGACTTGGTTGAGCAAGAACGTGGGTTACAGACAGTTGAGAGGACGAAAATTCTAGGGTTTTTCTCTATCTCTTTCTCTTTTATCTCAATTGTTTATATGAATTCTACTTATTTGAGGATGTTTAATCCACAAATGAGTGGCTAAATTCACTTCTTGCTAAGGTTAAGAACAATTATAGTGGAATGTATTGTTGTTCATTTCAGTTTTCATCTTTTCTTCAATGGTTGTTCTATCAATTCTTGTTTTTACTGCATTAATGTTTGGCCAATGTTAATGTATATCTAGAAATCCAATTTTGATTTTGAAAAGGAAAGAAATTGGAAAGATGTGAATTGGTAGGATATGATCTCTTCTTAGTTTAGAAAATTGAGAATTAATTTACATTCAGAATAGAAATATATCTGAAAGTCTTATTAGTCAATTAAGGAATCGGTATTGTATGGCTAGAGCATGAAATTCTTTTATCACAGAAATGTAGATTAGTGTTTCATGATTCTTAATTGGATAGGAGTTGAAAGATCCAATCCATAGGCAATAATTCTTGACTAGAAACCGAAGAAAAGATTAGCTGAATTGAATTGATAAATTACTTCCCTACATGCTTGTTTTAACCTCATCTTGCTCATTACTATTGTTCAGACTCAAATTATAATCTTAACTTAGATTTTTAGTACTTAGCAAACTTAACTCTCAAAATATTGTTTAATTGGTTGTCTGCATTCATAAAGACATAGTTCACTGACATATAAGTTAATTAGTACCCTAGTTCAGTCCCTGTGGGATCGATACTTGGCTTTACATAAGCCACTTTACTATTTATTCGACCACGTGCACTTGCGTGTAGTCACCACACGAACCGACCAAGTTTTTGGCGCCGTTGCCGGGGACTGGCAATTGGTAAATTTATTTTCTTAGTGTTAGTTTACAAATTCTATATAAGTACTGACAAGTTGATCTTAGCCTTTCTCTTGCAGATATTGAAATCTTCTGAAAACTGGCAAGAGATAAGAAGTTGGTGGATTCATATATAGAGCAGGAAAGACAATTTCATCGTCAAAGAAGGGAATCTCTAGAGAAGAAGCTGCAGTTGCTAAGACAGGCAATTCTGGAGCAACAGAATCCACCATTTGTGAGGGCAGTTTTAGTGCCCGAGGAAATGGCAGCAAGGCCGGTTCGCGAAGTGGCAATCCCACATGCTAACAATGTTACATCTAGTATTCGCAGACTAGAGCCAGGAGGGAGATTTGAGCTTAAACAGAACATGGTGCAATTGTTTCACACCAGCGGGCAATTCACTGGTCTCCCTCATGAAGATCCACAACAACATCTCCAAAACTTTTTGGAGATAAGTGACACTTACATTCCCGTTGGAGTATCATCCGACTACGTGAGGCTTACATTATTCCCATTTTCATTATTGGGGGAAGCAAAGAGGTGGTTGAAAGCTGAACCACCTAACTCTATCACCACGTGGGATGATCTTGCAAGAAGGTTTTTGATACGATTCTTTCCATCTGGGAAAACAGCAAGACTTAGAAGTCAGATTTTAAGTTTTAAACAAAGAGAGGGTGAGAATCTGTATCAGGGTTGGGAAAGGTTCAAATCGATGTTAATGGATTGTCCTTACCATCACCAGTCCAACGATGTGTTGGTGCAAACTTTCATAGAGGGTTTGGAGCCACATACAAAACTTTTGCTAGACTCAGCAGCTGAGGGACAGGCACTAGAAAAGACTTATGAGGAGATTTATACTTTGTTAAATCGTATTTCACAGGGAAATCTAGAGTGGAATGCGGACTCTTCAAAAGGAGGAACAAGGAAAGCGGTAGGAGTCTTTGAGGTGGATGGTTTTACAACTATCGCTGCACAGATAGCTGCGTTGCAAAATCAACTCAACACCCGCTTCAGCAGTATGAGCTTGAATCAAGCACAAGCCCCAGTTAATGTAGTGCAGCAGGTATGGTGTGAAGTATGTGGGAGTAATGAACACTCAACTGAGTGTTGTGATGCAAATCCAGATTCAGTAAACTTTGTTGGGAACGTCCAGAGGAATAATAACCAACAGTATGGCAACAATTACAACTCAAATTGGAGGAATCACCCAAATTTCTCTTGGGGTAGTAATAGCCATCAAGGGCAAAGTTTGAATCAGGGTGTGCAGAGAAATCAAGGGGGGCATCAGAATTATCAGTCTCAATACAGAGGAAACAATGCACCTCCTCCACCAACCAACAACATTGAGGAAATGTTCAAAACAATGATAGCTAACCAAGCGCAAATGCAGGTTGACTATGTGAAATTGGCGGTAGACATGAAAAATCAGCAGTTAGCTATAAAGGCGTTGGAGTACCAGTTGGGACAACTAGCTGGAGCTCAAAACACCAAGCCCAGAGGAGGACTACCGAGTGACACTGACCCAAATCCCAAGTAGGTCAATGCAGTGACCACAAGGAGTGGATTACAAATCAAGGAGGTGGAACCAGAAAGACCACCTCAGCAATCAGGAGCAGTGGAAAAAGATAGGGAACATGATGATTAGAGGGAGAAGGAGAAGGCAGCCAAGGCAAAAAGACCACCACCCCTATTCCCTCAAAGATTAAAGAAGCACAAGGAGGAAGCTTGCTTTAAAAAGTTCATGGAGGTGCTGAAACAGGTACACATTAATTTACCTTTGGTTGATGTTTTGCAGGGAGTGCCAAAATATGCAAAGTATATCAAGGACATCGTAGCAAACAAAAGAAGATTGACGGAGTATGCTACGGTGGCGCTTACTGAGGAGTGCACTTCCCGGATACAGAACAGGTTGCCAACAAAGCTCAAGGACCCTGGGAGCTTTACCATTCAGATCACAATCGGGCAAAGTATTTGAGCTCGCGGATTATGTGATTTGGGAGCGAGAATAAACTTGATGCCGACATCGGTGTTCGAGAAGTTGGGGCTGGGCAGTCCTAGACCAACTACAGTGATCTTGCAGTTAGCAGACCGTTCTTTGGCCAGACCAGATGGTATTGTGGAGGACATGCTAGTGCAAGTGGGCTCCCTCATATTCCCAATAGATTTTATTATATTGGATTTTGAGCCGGATGCGAAAGTCCCATTTATATTGGGACGTCCTTTCTTGGCAACCGGGAGAGCGTTGATTGATGTAGCTTCGGGGTAGCTAACCATGCGAGCGCATGATAAAGTGGAGGTATTTGATGTGTATAAGGCCATGAAGCTTCCGGCCATCTATTAGGAGCTATCAACAATCAATGTGCTAAACCAGGAAGAAATTCTTCAGATTGTTGATTCTCAAGATCCATTGGAGAGAGTTTTGATGGGCTCCGATCATTTCGGAGAGAGGGATACTTATGAGATGGTGCAAATGTCGAACGAACCAAAATGGTTTCTCAAGAAGCAAGACTTTCAACCATTGATGAGGTCCTTGGAACCATTGCCAAAACCATCTATTGAGGAAGCACCAAAACTGGAGTTGAAGACATTGCCTCCACATTTAAGATATGTATTTTTGGGGGAAGATGACACCTTTCCAGTCATCATCTCCGCAGAGCTGACGGAGGCACAGATAAAGGATGCATTTGTGGTTCTCAAGAGGAGGAAGAAAACAATGGGCTGGCAAATGTCAGATATTAGGGGTATCAATCCAGCTTTTTGCACACACAGAATTTTTATGGAGGAAGGAGCAAAGCCAACTGTACAACATCAGCGGAGGTTATCCGGTGATGAAGGATGTGGTTAGGAAGGAAGTGATCAAGTGGCTTGATGCAGGTGTGGTCTATCCCATTGCAGACAGTGAATGGGTCAGTCCTGTTCAGTGTGTCCCAAAGAAAGGAGGGATGACCGTGGCCACCAACGAGAAGAATGAGCTGATCCCTACACGCACAGTCACAGGCTGGCGAATTTGCATGGACTACAGAAAGCTCAATCAGGCCACGAGAAAAGATCATTATCCTATCCCATTTATTGATAAGATATTGGACAGGTTGGCTAGTAAAAAATATTATTGTTTCCTTGATGGATATTCTGGCTATAACCAAATAGCCATAGCACCGGAGGACCAGGAGAAGACTACTTTCACATGTATTTATGATACATATGCTTTCAGCCGGATGCCATTTGGTTTATGCAATGCACCCGCCACATTCCATAGATGCATGATAGCGATCTTTCACGATATGGTGGAAGATTTCATCGAGGTATTTATGGATGATTTTTCTATTTTCGGTAATTCATTTGCTACATGTTTGCAGAATCTTGACAGGGTGCTAGCTCGTTGTGAAGACTCCAACCTTGTACTCAACTGGGAGAAATGTCATTTTTTAGTCAAGGAGGGTATCGTGCTTGGCCATAAGGTGTCTTGCAAGGGGTTGGAAGTCGATCATGCAAAGATCGAAGTGATTGAAAAGCTACCACCACCTGTGTCAGTGAAGGGTGTTCGCAGTTTTCTCGGACATGCAAGGTTCTACAGACGGTTTATCAAGAACTTCTCTAAAATTTCTAGACCAATATGCAGGTTGCTAGAAAAAGAGGTGAAGTTCGAGTTTGATGAGGATTGTGTTAAAGCATTCGAGGAGTTGAAACAGAAGTTGATAGAAGCACCTATTCTCATTTCTACGGATTGGGATCAACCGTTTGAATTAATGTGTGATGCAAGCGATGTGGCTGTAGGAGCTGTATTGGGGCAGCGGAGGAATAGAAATTTTTGATTCTATTCATTATGCAAGCAAAACACTTGACGCAGCCCAAGTCAATTATACAGTCACTGAAAAGGAGATGCTAGCATTGGTGTTCGCGTTTTATAAATTCAGGTCCTACTTGGTGGGTTGTAAAGTAGTGGTGTATACCGATCATGCAGCAATTTGGTATCTATTTAACAAGAAGGATGCAAAGCCCAGGCTGATTAGATGGATCTTGTTGTTACAAGAGTTTGACCTAGAGATTCAGGACAGAAAAGGGAGCGAGAATTAAGTGGCAGATCACCTATCGCGACTGGAAAGCCGGTCGCATGTGAAGGAAGGTGACAACATCAAAGAAGAGTTCCCGGATGAGCAGCTCTTGGCAATAAGGGAAGCTGAAATCCCTTGGTATGCAGACATTGTGAATTTACTAGTGAGTGGAGTCTATCCACCGGAGGCTACGGCTCAACAGAGAAAGAAATTTAGACATGATTGCAGGTATTATATTTGGGATGAGCCGTACTTGTTTAAGCAGGGACTGGATCAGGTGATGAGAAGATGCATTCCAGAGAGCCAGATTGCGGAAGTATTGAGGAGTTGTCACTCATCATTGTATGGAGGGCACCACGGAGGCGAGCGGACAGTGCACAAGGTGCTACAGTCATGTTGCTTTTGGCCTACACTGTTTAGAGACTCTATGGCATATGTAAAAATGTGTGATAGATGTCAAAGAACAAGAACAATTGGTAGAAGGCAGGAGATGCCGCTACAGCAGATATTAGAAGTGGAGATCTTTGATGTATGGGGAATAGATTTCATGGTCCTGTTCCCACCGTCATTTGGTAATCGTTACATCTTGGTAGCCGTTGATTATGTATCCAAGTGGGTCAAAGCAACAGCTTGCCCCAGGACTGACAACAAGGTGGTAACAAAATTTGTGAAAAAGCATATTTTCACTAGGTTCGGGACACCCCGAGCCATTATCAGTGATGGAGGGGCTCATTTTGTAAATGCAAGTTTCAAGAATTTGCTAGCTAAGTATGGGGTGCACTACAAGGTAGCAACAACATATCATCCCCAAACTAGTGGGCAAGTGGAGGTGTCGAATAGAGAGATAAAGCAGATTTTACAGAAGACAGTGAATGCACAATGAATTGATTGGTCAAGCAAACTCGACGATGCGTTGTGGGCTTATAGAACTGCGTACAAGACACCCATTAGGACTTCTCTGTACAGATTGGTCTATGGAAAGGCTTGTCATTTGCCTGTGGAGCTAGAACATCGAGCTTTTTGGGCCGTGAGGAAATTGAACATGGATCCGGAGCTAGCAGGGAAGAAGAGGCTGATGCAACTCAGCGAACTTGATGAGTTTCTTTGGCATGCTTATGAAAGTGATAAATGCTACAAGGAGAAAACAAAGAGGTGGCACGATAGGCATATGGTGCATCGGATCTTTGAGCCGGGTCAGAAGGTGTTGCTATTTAATTCAAGACTGAAGCTTTTTCTAGGCAAATTGTGGTCTAAATGGTCAGGGCCGTTTGAAGTGGTGAGAATGACCCCGCACGGGGCAGTGGAGTTGTGGCAAGAAGATAGAAGTGCCACATTTTTGGTAAATGGGCAAAGATGTAAGGATTATTGGGCTGAGGACGTTATCCGAAAGAAGACGTCCATCACTCTAGAGGATGATTGAGCATGAATAACGTCGAGCCGTGACGGTAAATCAGGCGCTGCACGGGAGGCAACCCGTGAAATTGTTGTAATAGATAAGTCGAACTATTTGAAAGAAAAAGAAGAAAAAAAAATATATAAAAAGAGAAAAACAAAGAAAAAGAAAAATAAAAATTCTTTTGTGTTGAAACCCATGAAGTCTAACCAATTTCTTGTGGTGAAATCATTTTCAGGTAGAACGGAGGGCAAAAATGCAAAGAAGCGCAAAGAAAAAAATCGAGGTGAGAAAAATAAAAATTGACACATTACAGTGAGCCTGCGCGATGGCTCCGCGTCACGGAGGGGGTGCTCCGCGTTACCCTCCGTGACATGTTGAGGGTTAAATCACGTCAGATCACACCGGGTGACTGGGTAACCCGCGCGAAAAATCATTTTAAAACCCAATTCCCCTCAATTTTTTTCTATTTCTCCATTCCCTCGGCGACACAAACCCCAAATCCCCTTCTCCCTCAACGTGACACGGACCTAGGCATCAATTTTCTTCAAGTTTTTCAATTTCATCAAATCAAAGGTATGTTCTTGAATTTTTCCTTGCTTTTGCTCAAATTTTCGATTCTTGAACATGTGTGGTGATTAAACCTTGCCCTAAGTGAGAATTAAGCTTGAATTCACTTGAATTATGGCGGATTGATGTTCATAGTATCATTTTGAATATATGAACTCAATTATTGCATGTTTTATTGAATTCTTGCGAAATTGATAGTTAGGGTTGAAAATTGAATAGGAAGAAGATTAAATTCTTTGAAATGTTGAAAAAATTGGGTTGTGCATGTTGGGTGAAGTGAAATATATTGTGATCGATGTTGAATATGCTAAGTTAGAAGAAGGAATTTTGGGAAAATGCAATTGGAGAATTACATAGGTTGTTGGAAAAATTGCTAAGTTCTATGATGTTGAAATTGAATCGCTGGAGAAGTTTGTAGTTGTTGTACGAAGTCTGAGTAGTACATAGTAATTGTTTCATTGACTCATATGAATGCACTAAGCATGTGGAATGTTAAGAATTGGAAAATCATGAATGTCTTGTCGAATTGTTTGGATTGCGGCTTAAGACTAAGTGTGGGGTGATCAAATTAAACCCAACCTTAGTTGTAGTTAATTATGACTTGCATAACATTCGGACCGTATGTTTGATTGTACAGGAACAATGTCAGGAAGACAGGACAAGGGAAAGGGCGCATCCATATCGTGCTCCAGCAGGAAAAGGATACGGTTGGGAACAACAGTTCCAGCAGCACCAGCGGTTCCGTGAGGCCAGCACCGACAATACGGAACCTGATGGGTGACTGATGATGGGAAGAAGTGGTATGCAAAACACAAAGAAACCAAATACTTCCTGAAAGAACAGATAGCACGGGAACCGCTGGCACAGGAATTCCCGCGGATTGTACACCGGATTGACACCGCTGGGCTGAACTTCATCTTCGAAGAGCCCAGGGAGTGCAATCTCCATCTTATCCGGGAGTTTTATGCCAACTGGAACCCGACCCTATGCAGTCACACTGTCAAAATCAGGGGGCAGGTTGTCACTTTTGAGCCCCATCACTTGAATGCAATCCTAGGGGCGCGGAACACAGACGCTCATGTCCTTACGCAGCTGAACATCACTCCACCCTATGCGTACATCAGACGCACCCTATGTGGAGCCCGATCGACAGCAAGGTGGAGTAGGCACAAGGAGAGGGGCTACCATCAGACATTGCCCTACTCTCAGATGAACCGGGAGGCCCGAATTTGGCTAAAGATTGTGTGTTCCTACCTGATCCCGGGTGTGCACATGACAGATATCACCCGGGATAGAGTGTGCTTGGTGTATGCCCTGATGAAAGGGCTTGAAATTAATGTTGGGGCGGTGATCATCTCCGCCATGAAGAGAGCCCGACTGCATCAGGGGCATAGATACGGGTTTGGTGGTTTGCTTACCACATTCCTGAGGGGCCACGATATCGAGGAGGAGGCCCTGGATTACATCCCACAAATTGACAGGCGTGCCTTGGATGTCACCAAAACCAAGGCACCTGACACTACTCATGGGCCGATACTCACACTAGCCGAGCGACATGCTCGGGATGACCATTATATGGACCGCATATATGGGATGCAGATGTTGCAGCTGCGCATAGGCGGGAGGCCATCAACGGAGGACGAGCTATGGCAGCTCGAGTGGATTACCCATTAGGTGAGAATGCCAGGGCTCTATGCAGAGTGGGGCCCGCATTTGTGGAACCCGTAGATGATGATGTCCCCACCGATGAGGAGACACGCTGGGAGGACTCAGATGTTGAGTCAGACGAGGACAGCGGGGGCGATTCTAATATGGGAGACGAAGCAACGACACCTGATGAAGAAGTTGAATACTTCGACCGATCAGGGAGTTTCACCACCTACCTTTGTGATATGTTGAAATTTTGTGAACACTGGGGATAGTGTTCGGTTTAAGTGTAGGGTGGGAGTAGTTAGGTGCCAGCTGCTTTGTTTATGTTTATGTTTTGTTTTTTGTTGTTGTTGTTGTGCCTGTGCAAAATATGACCTTGTGAATCTGTGTTGTGTGTTCTGTAATTAAGTTGGTGTTGAAATGAATGTTGACCTGCTGTATGTTGTGTTGAGCTACTGTTGGTTGTGTTGTGTAAATATTGTTCAAATTAAGATTTTTTTATCTTTTTCTATTGATTTTTTTTGAATTTTTTATGTTGGGTTTCTCGGACTTTGTTTTTGGTGCTTTTATCGAGAATAGTCCCATTGAACCGAAGTCGTAGATAGAGACCGTTCCCTATGATGGATGGATGACGACCGTCTTAAGGGAAATGTAGTCGATAGGAGTAGTTTTTTTCTTTCTTTTCTTTCTTTTGTGTGTGTCTCAAACGTGTCGTTACTTCATGGTTCGAAATTCTTGTTACGTGTTGTACATGCTATTAGGATGAAAAAGTGATTCGTATGAAAGCATGCAAATGTGTAAACATGTTGAGATACCTAGGCCATAGAGTTCGATTTGGTGTGTCGAGGCTTAATAGTGAATTCTTGTAATTAGGTGATTGAAGAGTCTGTGAATATGTCTTGAGTTGAGCATGTGCAATGAGTGTGAGGTGAGGTTTCGATTATTCCATGATATTGTGAAGTGTCTAGAACTTTCCTGGTGTGTGTACTAAACGAAATGAAGGATGGGTATTGTAGGAAAGGATGTAGGCATTTCTTTGAATAAACCGAAAGTTTCTCCATTATCATACCTACCTTGAATGTGCATCCTAGTTAGCCCCATTGAGCCTTTAGCCTATTTTTTTCTTTCTTTGAAGAGGTACAAACCGAGCTTAATCCCTTCTTTTCATTAGCCGTGAATTTGATCAAAAACTCTTAAGAGCTCAAGAAAAACAATTTTCCCACAGTGTAAAGGAGTATGAAGTGTGAAACGGAAGGAAAAGCGGAAGTTGTGAAAGTTAAGAATGAGAGGATGAAGGAAGAAAAATGGCCGTAATGATGGTGGGATGTATTGAAAAGCGCTTAAGGAAGCTAGTTGCTATTATTGGTTAGCCCAGTATTTGCTAGTTCCTTAGCTTACATTACAACCCGTAAGTCCTATGTGATCTTACATCACGCGTCCTTATATTAGTGGAGTAATACACTAGAGGCAAGCTTATGGTTCATGACATGATGCATGTGAATTCTTTGGGAGAGAGAGCAAAATCGTATTCACATACCCCTACATGTAGTGATTTGGAAATCATATGATGGCAATGGGGTAATTCTCTTGTGTTGTGAGGGCACGTGCTTGACGAGAGATTAATTTCATGTCGGATGTATTGATCAGTTGATTTGCACGAGTTTGCCAAGATCGAGAATCGATTCTTGAGCTTAGGAGGTCTTAATGTGGTGTACTTCATTGTATTGATGAGACCATGCATGTTTTCTTGATGATTTGCTATATTAAATAATCGGTATAGCTGTAGCTTGAATTGTTGAGCCAAAGTAGCGGTGTGTGGGTGTCAATTGCATGAGATGTGAGAGTATTGTTCGAGGACGAACAAGGTTTTAAGTGTGGGGTAAGTGATCTTGGGCAGAATTGCATGCCCAAGTGATACTCGAATGCTTCATTTTGACTTGTTTATCTATCATTATGTGTACATTCTCATGTGATTTTTAGTTAAAATGTGAATTTATACTAACCAACATGATTAGTGTTATTTTGCAGGTAAAAGGAAATTTTGGAAGCTAATTACAAGTTGGTGAAGATCGGGAATGAACTTGGAGACAAGGAGTGGAAAATGACAAGGGAGAGCAGCAAAAATAGGGGCTCCGCGATGGAGCCGTGTTACGCTGCCATCGCGGAGGCATTCTGCCTCGGATGAAATAATTTTGGCAATTTCCAGTGAAGGTGCACGATAGCACCGTGGCACGTTGGCCAGGCTCCGCGATGCAAGCCGTGCCACGCTGAGGTGAAATTGCCTGGGGAGCCGACTTCCAGTGAGGGTCCGCGATACCTCTGTGGCACGGAGGGAGTGCTCCGCGATACACTCCGTGCCACGTTGCTTGTTATTTCGGAAAAAATTCTCAATAGTATAAATAGCACACTTAGGTTTTATTTTAAACATTCTGACTTGGTTGAGCAAGAACGTGGGTTACAGGAAGTTGAGAGGAAGAAAATTCTAGGGTTCTTCTCTGTCTCTTTCTCTTTTATCTCAATTGTTTGTATGAATTCTACTTATTTGGGGATGTTTAATCCATAAATGAGTGGGTAAATTCATTTCTCGATGAGGTTAAGAACAATTGTAGTGGAATGTAATTGTTGTTCATTTCAGTTTTCATCTTTTCTTCAATGGTTGTTCTATCAATTCTTGTTTTTACTGCATTAATGTTTGGCCAATGTTAATGTATATCTAGAATAGAAATATATCTGAAAGTCTTATTAGTCAATTAAGGAATTGGTATTGTATGGATAGAGCATGAAATTCTTTTATCACAGAAATGTAGATTAATGTTTCATGATTCTTAATTGGATAGGAGTCGAAAGATCCAATCCATAGGCAATATTTCTTGACCAGCAACCGAAGAAAAGATTAGCTGAATTGAATTGTTAAATTACTTCCCTGCATGCTTGTTTTAACCTCATCTTGCTCATTACTATTGTTCAGACTCAAATTATAATCTTAACTTAGATTTTTAGTACTTAGCAAACTTAACTCTCAAAATATTGTTTAATTGGTTGTCTGCATTCATAAAGACATAGTTCACTGACATATAAGTTAATTAGTACCGTAGTTTAGTCCCTGTGGGATCGATACTTGGCTTTACATAAGCCACTTTACTACTTGTTCGACCACGTGCACTTGTGTGTAGTCACCACACGAACCGACCAATGATCCGTCAGGTCGTCCGTTAGGACCACCTGGCAGTGTTTTCCTGCGAATTCAGTAAGGGTCTTTTTATAATTTCTAAGTTCCTAAGACCTATACTATGTCGTTTAAGGCTCATTTTATAGGGTTTTAAGAGGGGAAAACCTATTCTAAGCTAATTCATTCCATGCATGCAAACTTGAGAGTTTGAAGAGAGGATTTAGAGCAAGTTTTGAAGGTTTCCATTGGAATCTCATCTTGGGCAATTAAATAAGTGGTAAAATCATCCCTTCCAGGTATGTAGTGTTATGAGTGGGCGCTTCCTCACCCATGCCCAAATCTCTAGTTAAGTATAAGAAATTCCTATGATCAAGTTATGGGGTTTTTACCCAATTGCATAATTCTTCTATTTCTATACATGGGTACGATTAGATTGTGTTTCTATTGATGAATTGTGAAGCCTGGGCAGATTTTAAATTATTTTCAATTAAATTTTTATTTCCTAAATTATGAAATAAAATGCCTATGGATGAGAAGTCCATGAAAGAAGAGAATAATGATGAATGTATGATGATGATGAGAGTTGATGATGAAAAGCATGTTCCTAAAGCTACCCGGTAGATTATGATATCATTTTCAAAATGAATTGAGTAGATCCAAGCATGACAAAGTTTTGGGCAAGGCCCTTATACCAAGTATATTAATATAGTTTCTCTAAAGTAAGCTTACCACGTGGTTTTGGAGTAGATGCTCCCACTTATATTTGAGCCTGTGGTATGTTTTGAAATAAAGCTTCTCATATGCATGAATTCATAATTGAGATGTATGTTATTATTGAGCTTTGTTTTCGTACGATGTCGGTTTTATGCATGATTTTATTATTGAGCTTTGTCAAATGACAATGTTGAGCTCCATTCATATGATGTTGAGTTTATGCATGATTTCATTGTTGAGCTTCGCCAATAGATGATGTTGAGCTTTGTTATATACGATGTAGATCATTTGCATGTTTTGGGAGAAGAGTCTAGCACCGAGCGAGCTAAGGGTCGATCACCCTATGCCCCACAACTACGCGCCAATGTAGGTTGATTCTATTATGTTACTAGGACCTTCCTTGTGAGCTATCCCCGACCCTAATGGCCCATGAACTTGATATCAATATCATGGTAGCGTCCTTAACCCTGACAAGGTTTTGGACAGCTCTGCCCACTTGAGTGTGATAGTCGGGACCATGTAAGCTCCATCGTGGTATGCCAGTTAAGTGAAGAGTCTTCCATTGTCTATATGATTCAGATTTGCATATTCATTACTCATGATTATCATTTTAACATGCATGTACTAAAAGCAAGGTTTGACTCATTGTTCAGTTTTTCTATAAATGTCATATTTTAGTTTTGAATCATTCGAGTCAGTTATGATGTTATGAAGCTATGCATGGTCTTATTATGAAAAGATTGCAATTTCACAATGAATGCATGCAATCCTTCCTCTCAGATTTAAAAGCTTATGATATGTTGTGAATGTTGTAAATAATTTTACTTTACTTAAGTAGTTTTACTTACCTTGCATACCTGGTACATTCTACGTATTGACCGCATACTTTCTATGCTGTATCATTTCATGATACAAGACCCAGCTCCCAGGTTCAGCCCCGCTCATAGTCGGTTGTTAGAGTTAGCTCCTACTTGGTTGGTGAATCCTCATCCTTCGAGGGCTAGACTTTCAGTTTCCTTATGTATTTTTCAATTCAGTATTGTTGAGTTAGTTGGGGTCTTGTTCCATCAACTCATCCAGATTTAGAGGCTTTTCAGACTTATGTATGTGGTAGCTTCAGATGCTTATTTTGATGTTATGTTGAGTTAGACTTCCACTGAGTTATATTGATGATTTCTTCAGTTTATCGAATGAGTTAGATGTATGCTTATGCCATGGGACGACTTGGGGTCTCTCGGGGTACCTTGTCCCGTGTCTACAATCCGAGCCTCCATTCGGGTGACAAACTTGGTATCAGAGCAATAGGTTTGAAGTGTCCTAGGGTGTCTGAAAGCCGCGTTAAGGTGCTTATGCCATGGTTCAGGTGCTTGTTTCGGGTGTGGGCAGCCTGGACACATGCTTAGAGACTATCCAGCTGCGAGGTAGAATCAAGTTTGGGGGGCGAGGCCTAGCTTCTAGTTCAGCAGCCCCTCCCACACGTTCAACACATCAGGGGGCATCTACTAGCACAGCTGGCGGTCAGTGCCAGAATAGATTCTATGCTTTAGCTTCCCGTCAGGAGCAGGATGTCTCCCCGGACGTGGTCACTGGTATGTTGCGAGTCTTCCACATTGATGTTTATGCTTTGCTATATCCAGGGGTTACCTTGTATTTTGTGACACCATATGTGGCCAGTTGCTTCGGAGTCAGTCCTGATGTCTTTTCAGAACCCTTCTCAGTTTCCACTCCAGTAAGTGACTCAATTATAGCTAGACGGGTGCATAGAGGTTTCCTAGTATCAGTCCTTCATAGGGTCACCTCAGCAGACTTGGTAGAGTTAGCCATGACCGATTTCGATGTTATTCTCGGCATGGATTGTCTATTTGCATGCTATGCTTCAGTTAATTGTAGAACCCTGGTAGTACAGTTCAGATTTCCAGGTGAGCCAGTCTTAGAATGGAAGGGTAGTTCAGTTATGCCTGTAGGTCGATTCATTTCCTACCTTAAGGCCAGGAAGATGATTTCTAAGGGTTGCTTGTACCATCTATTTAGGGTTAAGGATGTCGAGTTTGAAACCCCGACTATCTAGCCAGTTCCAGTAGTACGTGAGTATCTAGAGGTCTTTCCTGATAATTTGCCAGGTGTCCCTCCCGAGCGGGAGATTGATTTTGGTATAGATCTTCTTCCCGACATGCAGCCTGTCTCTATTTTGCCCTACAGAATGGCTCCAGCCGAGCTAAAAGAGTAGAAGGATCAGTTGAAGGACCTGTTAGATAAGGGCTTTATTAGGCCGAGTAAGTCTTTATGGGGTGTACCAGTGTTATTTGTCTGGAAGAAGGATGGTTCGCTTCGGATGTGCATTGACTATCGACAGTTAAACAAGGTCATCGTCAAGAATAGGTATCCTTTGCCTAGGATCGATGATTTGTTCGACCAGCTTCAGGGTGCCAAGTGTTTCCCCAAAATTGATCTCAGATCCGGGTATCACCAGCTTAGGGTTCGGGGGAGTTACATCCCAAAAACCGCTTTCAGGACTCAATATGGTCACTACGAATTTGTTGTTATGTCTTTTGGACTAACTAATGTCCCTGCAGCTTTTATGGATATAATGAACAGGGTGCTCAAGGCATATTTGGACATGTTCGTAATTGTGTTCATTGATGACATCTGTCACGACCCAAACTTATACCCAAATCATAGATATGGGACGAGGAGCCCCGAGAGACCCCAAGTCGACCCATGGCATGAGCATACATCTAATTCAATCACCTGAGCAGAAGACTTAACATAAAGAACGTAATTATATCATAGCATAAGGGAAAAAATAGTACAAGACTTGAACAATACGGCGGAATACAACTCGTAGTTTGATAATCCTCTAAACATGAAAGGCGGATTGATGGAACAACTCTCCAACTAATCCAACATCCAAAAACTAAAAGAAATAACATAGAGTATGAACATGTAGTCCTCGGAACATAAGGACTCACCAAGTGTACTGAGAGAAAGGCTGAAACTGGCTACGAGTGAGGATGAGCCTAAGAACTGGGACCTGTATCATGAGACGATACAACATAGAAAGTATGCGGTCAGTACGTGGAATGTACTGAGTATGCAAGGTAAGTAAAACAGATAATTAAAGCTTGTATGAAATTCATAAATGATAATAAGAGTGGGACAACATGCTCGTATCGTAAATCATAGTGAAATATCATATGGCTCGAGGTTTTCAAAGCATTCGTAACATAAACATAATCATAATCTTAATAGAAGAGATTTACTTAACATGAATTGAGCCAACATACATAATCATAACATGCATAAATCATGAGGAACAGTGGGAGATTCTCTTAACCGACATACCCCATATGAGCACACATGAAGCCCAACTTGTAACCTTAGTCGGGAGGGTGTTCGTACATTGCCAAGGGTAGAACCATGAAAGTGTGATATCACCATGAAAAAGGGCCATTTGGGCTAGGGAATAACAAGAGAGAGGTCCCAGCATACCTACGGTGACACGTAGTTCATGAGATCCAGGGCTTAACCTGAGCCTCGAACCTACTCGGTGTTCGATGCTACTTCCAAAATATATATAGTGCTCATAATAATACATACATGAGTTCATGGGCTAGTTAAATCATGATAATCATAAACATGCTTGAACATATGCGATCTAGCCATGATATGAGGCCCGTGAGTCAGCCAAAAATACAATTAATGATTAATAAGATTCATACATACTTGTAAATCACGCATATAACTTGAATTTCATAAAATCATAATGGGTAACATAATGAATTCGTAATCTAAAACATAATTCTTGCTGGGCTCATAAAGAACATCGATGGGATAATAAGTCATAAATCGATTCATCATGGGGCATGCATAATTAAGCTTAATTATTTAGAAAATCAAAATCAACAATATTATAATCCATTTAAATCTCAAAAGATGATCAAAATCCATAGATTATGATAATATTTAAAATCACAAAACCTATAATTAAATTATTAGTTTTTATATAAATCAAATACAAAACCCCATGAGTTTTTAATACATTTTAAGTAAAATCATATAGTAGGAACATGGGTGTAGAAGAATTCATCCATTGATGACCTTACATACTTGGGATTATCTGATTCTTAACTTTGCTAGATTGCCCAAGAAAAAATTGAGGAAGAACACCTTGAAATCACCTAGATCACCCTTCTATCACCTTCCCAAACCTTAGCATGCATGAATGAGGACTTAGGCTAGTCTATTCCCTCTTAAACCACCCTCTCTGATGTTAAAACGACGTAGTATAGGCCTTAGAAATTTAGGAATTATGAAAACACCCTTACTTAAATCGCAGAATTTTGCTGACTGCTAGTCCCCACGAGGGACTGGACGATTCATCGCCAGGGACTATGACTCATGGCCTTAACTCATCAGGTACAGTGCCAAAATTCACCTAGGGACCCCACGAAGGACACCACGAATCGTGGTGGGTGACCACGACTCGTGGTCACCATCCGTGGTCCTCACTGCCCAACCAAGCTCAGGGGACCCCATGAAGGACCCTACGAATAGTGGTGGCTGACCACGACTCGTGGTCACCCCCGTGGCCTCCCAAAACTCTGCCGCCCAGTCCTAACCACGAGTCACTTCACGACTCGTGGTCCCACCTAATGAGACACCTCATGAACCGTCCTGTGACCTGGTGCGAATTTCCAGTTTTTCTTCATTTTGGCTCCCAAGTCTGATCCTTGGGTTCCCGGGGTATAACAATATCTCCCCCTTGGGGAACATTCGCCCTCGAATGTTAGAAACATGCAGAAAACTCAGAAACTAGCTATCACCATATACAAATACTGATCATTTAAGCCGAAAACTGACGGAATGACTGCCTCCAAAAAGAACTACACAACTTAATTGGATTCAGACACCACATACATATACCATATCATAAAACAAACTTGTACGCATGAACTGAACATGAAAACTAATTAGAGAATTAGGGAAAAACTAGTACCTCAAACTGAAACTGAGCCGGTAGAGAACAGGTGTATGTATCTAGCCATCATATCTGCTTCGGCTTCCCAGTAGGTCCTTCAACATGCCGATTTCTCCATAATACTTTAACTGAAGCTACTTCTTTGTTCCTTCGCTTACGAATTTGACGATCTAATATTTCCACGGTTACTTCTTCATAACTAAGGCTATCTTTTACACCAACGTTGTCCACCAGGACTACTAAAGCTAAATTACCCAAACACTTCTTCAAAAGTGACACATGAAACACAAGATGAACTGAAGATAACTCCGAGGGCAAGTCCAACTCATACGCCACCTTAGCAACTCTCCTCGCAACCCGGTAGGGGCCAACATAGCGAGGACTGAGTTTCCCTTTCTTTACGAACCGCATGACTCCCTTCATGGGAGATACCTTTAGAAATACCCAATCGTCCACCTCAAACCCCAAATCTCTCCTCCTCACATCGGCATATGATTTCTGATGATTGAGCGATTTTCAACCGGTCCCTTATCAACTGAACCTTCACCATTGCCTCGTGAACCGAATCTGGCCCTATCATAGCTGCCTCACCAGCCTCAAACCATCCGATGGGAGATCTACACCTCTGCCCATAATGAGCCTCGAACAGTGCCATCTGGATACTAGAGTGATAGCTGTTATTATAAGTAAAAACTCGATTAAGGGCAAATGATCATCCCAACTACCTTTAAAATCCATAACGCTTGCGCTCAACATGTCCTCAAGAGTCTGGATTGTTCACTCGGCTTGGCCATACGTTTGCGGATGAAATGCTGTGCTAAGCTTAACCTGAGTCCCAAGCCCTTTCTAAAAAGACCGCCAGAACTGGGAGGTAAACTGAGTACCTCGGTCCAAAATAATAGACAAAGGCACTCCATGAAGTCGAACCAACTCCCGAGTATACAACTTGGAATAATCATTCGCTGAATCTGTGGTCTTGACCGTAGAAAGTGTGCAACCTTGGTTAACCTATCTATCACCACCCAAATGGAATCATAGTTTCTCCGAGTGCGGGGCAAACCTATTATAAAGTCCATGTTGATCTCTTCCCACTTCCAGGTAGGAATGCCAATACCCTAAAGTACGCCTCCCGTCCTTTGATGCTCGACTATCACTTGCTGATAGTTTGGACATTTGGCTACGAACTCTGCAATATCCTTCTTCATACCATCCCACCAATAGATTTTGGCAAGTCTCGATACATCTTTGTGGATTCCGGATGGATAGAATATTTGGTACCATGTGCCTCATGCAATATCCTAACTCTCAATTCATTAACGTCTGGGACACATAGGCGACCCTGGTATCGTAACACACTATCTCCCCCTTGGGAGAAAACCTCCACCTTTTGAATCCGCACCACTTCTTTCAGCTTCCTCAAAATCGGATCCTCATCTTGCTTAGATTTGACATCACCCGCCAAGGACAATTCTAACCTATTCGGCACCACAACGCCGCCATTGGTTAAGTCGATCAATCTAACTCCCAATCTTGCAAGCCGGTGGACATCCTTCACCAACTCCTTATTTCCCTCATCCACGTGGGACACACTCTCCATAGATAGCCTACTAACATCCGCCACCATATTAGCCTTTCTCGGGTGGTAAAGAACACTCATATCGTAGTCCTTCAATAACTCCAACCACCTCCTTTGCCGAAAATTGAGATCTTTCTGCGAGAACATATATTGCAGGCTCTTGTGATCTGTGAACACATCCACGTGGACCCCATACAAATAATGCCACCATATCTTTATGCAAACTCGAGATCATGGGTCGGGTAATTCTTTTCGTGAACTTTCAGTTGTCGAGAGGCATATGCTATTACTTTCCTATGATGCATCAACACACATCCCAGTCTGACTCTCGAAGTATCACAATATACAACAAAGCCATCTATACCCTGGGGTAAAGTCAACACTGGTGCTGAAGTGAGTCAGGTCTTCAATTCCTGGAAGCTTTCCTCACAAGCCTCTGTCCATTGGAACTCACCTTCTTCTGTGTCAACTTAGTCAAAGGTGCCGCTATAGATGAGAAACCCTCAATAAATATTCGGTAGTAACTTGTTAGGCCGAAGAAACTCCGAATTTCTGAAAGATTCATTGGTCTGGGACAATTCTTCACCGCCTCGATTTTCTGAGAATCTACCTTTATGCCCTCACCTGATACCACAAGGCCTAGAAATGCCACCGAGTCCAAACAAAACTCACATTTGCTGAACTTTGCATATAACTGATGATCCTGGAGGATCTGAAGCACTATTCGCAAGTGAGCAGCATGCCCCTTCTCGCTCCGAGAGTATATAAGAATATAATCAATGAACATGATTACAAACATGTCTAGATACTGCTTGAACACCTTATTCATCAGGTCCATAAAAGCTGCAGGAGCATTGGTTAGTCCAAAAGACATAACAATAAATTTGTAGTGACCATACCGAGTCCTGAAAGCGGTTTTCGTAATGTCACTCTCCCGAACTCTGAGCTGGTGATACCCGAACCTTAGATCTATCTTCGAGAAACACCTGAAACCTTGGAGCTGGTCAAATAAATCATCAATCCTAGGCAAGGGGAACCTGTTCTTGACAGTGACCTTATTCTGCTGCCAATAATCAAATACACATTTGAAGGGATCCATCCTTCTTTCGAACAAAGAGAGCCAGTGCACCCCATGTAGACTTGCTCGGTCTAATGAAACCCTTATCCATCAAGTCCTTCAACTATTCTTTTAGCTCTTTTAGCTCGGCTGGAGCTATCCTATAAGGAGGAATGGAGATAGGATGCGTATCGGGCAATAGATCAATACCGAAATCAATTTTTCTCTCTGGAGGAACACCTGGAAAATCATCGGGGAAAACCTTTGGATACTCACACACCATTGGAGTTGACTGAATAGTCGGGGTCTCGGACTTTACATCCTTAACCCTAACTAGGTGATATATGCAACCCTTAGTGATCATTTTTCTAGCCTTAAGATATGAAATAAACCGACCACTGGTACAACGAAATTACCCTTCCATTCCAAAACTGACTCACCCGAAAATCGGAATTCCACCACACGGGTCCAACAATTAATTGAAGCAGAACATGCAGACAACCAATCCATACCCAAGATGATATCAAAGTCAGTCATGGACAACTCTTCTAAGTCTATGGAGGTAACCTTACGCAACACCGTGATGGGGAAACCCCTATATACCCGCCTAACTATCACTGATTCACCGACTAGGGTAGATACAGAGAACGGTTCTGACAAAATTTCAGGGTTAACTCAAAAACTACTAGCAATATAAGGGGTGACAAAAAACAAAGTATCTCCTAGATCTAACATGGCATTAGCATCAATATGGAAGACTTGCAACATACCCGTAACCACATCAGGCGAAGCCTCCTGCTCATGGTGAGGCACTAGGGCATAAAACCTGTTTTGGCACTGACCACCTACTGAACTAGTTGAGGCAACCTGCTGAGGGGGTCGTGCTGCTGGAGTGGCAGAACTGGCTGCAGGGTAATCTCTGATTTTGTGTCCTGGTTTGCCACACCCGAAACAAGCATCCGCGCCGATCAGGCACCTCCCAAGATGATTCTTGCCACGCTTCACACAAAATGGAAAGGTGCGCTCCACCTGCATGCTACCATGATCCCTCGAGCCTGTGGCCCTGCTCCTATGGTCTCCCCTGAACCTGGATGACGTGTTGGCTAATGATGGAGCTGGAGCAATGGACCTGTGCTGGGACTGCTGACATGGTCCACCTTCTGTCCTGGCTTGAAAAATCCTATTGCTATCGGTTATGGACCTCTTGACCTCTCTCTGCCTCCTATAGACCGACTCCATCTGCTATGAATGCAATACAATATGGGGAAAGTTAATGTCCCGGTAAAGCATGGCGATCCGATAATCCTTGTCCAAGTAATCTGCTACTCCATGCATAAAGCGGCTCACCCGAGCCCGCTGATCCACCACTAACTCCGGAGCATATTTAGGCAATTGGGTGAACTCCAATGCATATTCGTAGACCGACATGTTACCCGGCTTCAGATTAACAAACTCGGCCGCCTTAAGCTCCCTCATCTCCTGAGGGAAGAATCAATTCATGAATGTGTTGTGAGAACTCATCCCAACCTATCGCGCCTGCACCCGCCACCCTGGCATTCTTCCATTACTTAAACCATATATGTGCTACCCCCTTAGCTGATAGGAGATCAACACACTCCCCATTGTTCACCCCCATAACCTGGGTGATCTTCAAAATCTCATCAATAAAGTCATGTGGCTCCTCGTCTACCTTCGAACCTGTAAACTCCGAAGGGCTCTTCCTCAAGAAATCCCTCACCCTAGCAGTTGTCGCATTCCCACTTTGTGGATAATGTACCACAGTTTGATTCTGAACCTGAGTTGTCATGGCCTGTGCCAACATCTGAATTGCCGCCCTAAACTCAGTGTGGGCGGTTGACTCTGGTATATGCTCCTCATGAATGGGTGGAGCTGGCTGATGCTCACAATCATGGGCACCCTCATGATCATTACCATTACTGTTCCTCCTAGTATTTTACTCGATGTGGAGGCATGATTCTACAAACGCGAATAACATGAATTGGAGGAGTAAGGGATGTTAATCGCACTACATAGATCATGAAAGAAGGGAACATTTCCTAAACGTCTAGTAGCCTCTTTGTCATAAGTGTGGCACACTTCACACCTATGAAAAAAGACTCTACTTAACGCAACTTTTAGACTCCCTAGGACACTTCCAAATCTATGGCTCTGATACCAAGTTTGTCATGATCCAAACGTATATCCGGATCGTAGACACGGGACAAGGAGCCCCGAGAGACCCTAAGTCGACCCATGGCATGAGCATACATCTAATTCAATCACTTGAGCAGAAGACTTAACATAAAGAACGTAACTATAACATAGCATAAGGGAAAAAATAGTACAAGACTTGAACAATGCGGTGAAATACAACTCGTAGTCTGATAAGCCTCTAAACATGAAAGACGGATTGATGGGACAACTCCCCAACTAATCCAACATCCAGAAACTGAAAGAAATAACCTAGAGTATGAACATGCAGTCCTCAGAACATAAGGACTCACCAAGTGAGCTGAGAGCAAGGCTGAAACTAGCTACGGGTGAGGATGAGCCTGAGAACTGGGACCTGTATCATGAGACGTACAACATAGAAAGTATGCGGTCAGTACATGAAATGTACTGAGTATGAAAGGTAAGTAAAACAGACATTTAAAACATGTATGAAATTAATAAATGATCATAAGAGTGGGACAACATGCTCGTATCGTAAATCATAATGACATATCACATGGATCAAGGTTTTCAAAGCACTCATAACATAAACATAATCATAATCGTAATAGAAGATATTTTAACATGACTTGAGTCAACATACATAATCATAACATGTATAAAACATGAGAAATAGTGGGAGATTCTCTTAACTGACATACCCTATATGAGTACACATGAAGATCGACTTGTAACCCTAGTCGGAAGGGTGTTCGTACCTTGACAAGGGTAGAACCATGAAATTGTGATATCACTATGAAAAGGGGCCATTTGGGCTAGGGACTAACATTAGATGGGTCCCAACATACCTACGGTGGCACGTAGTTCATGAGATCCGGGGTTTAACCTGAGTCCCGAACCTACTCGGTGTTCAATAATACTCCCAGAACATATATAGTGCTCATAATAATACATACATGAGTTCATGGGCTAGTTAAATCATGATAATCATAAACACGCTTGAACATATGGGATCTAGCCATGACATGAGGCCCGTGAGTTGGCCAAAAACACAATTCATGATTAATAAGATTCATACATACTTGTAAATCATGCATATAGCCTGAATTTCATAAAATCATAATGGGTAACATAGTGAATTCATAATTTAAAACATAATTCATGCTGGGCTCGTAAAGAACATTGATGGGAGAATAAGTCATAAATCGATTCATCATGGGGCATGCATAATTAAGCTTAATTGTTTAGAAAATCAAAATCAACAATATTATAATCAATTTAAATCTCAAAAGATGATCAAAATCCATAGATTATGATAATATTTAAAAATCACAAAACCCATCATAAAATCATTAGTTTTTATATAAATCAAATACAAAACCCCATGAGCTTTTAATACATTTTAAGTAAAATCATAGAGTAGGAGCATGGGTGTAGAAGAATTCACCCATTGATGACCTTACATACCTGGAATTATCTGATTCTTTACTTTCCTAGATTGCTTAAGAAAAAATTGAGGAGGAACACCTTGAAATAACCTAGATCACCCTTCTATCACCTTCACAAGACTTAACATGCATGAATGAGGACTTAGGCTAGTCTATTCCCTCTTAAACCACCCTCTCTGATGTTAAAACGACGTAGTATAGGCCTTAGAAATTTAAGAATTACGAAAACACCCTTAATTTTGCTGACTGCCAGTCCCCATGAGGGACTGGATGACTTGTCACCAGGGACCACGACTCGTGGACTTAAGTCATTAGGTACACTGGCAGAATTCACCTAGGGACCCCACGAAGGACACCATGAATCGTGGTGGGTGACCACGACTCGTGGTCACCATTCGTGGTCCACACTGCCCAACCAAGCTCAGGGGACCCCACGAAATCTTGGTGGCTGACCATAACTCGTGGTCACCCCTGTGGCCTCCCAAAACTCTGCCAAGCCCAGTCCTGACCACGAGTCACTTCACAACTCATGGTACCATCTAATGAGCCACCTCAGGAACCGTCCTTTGACCTGGTGTGAATTTCCAATTTTTCTCCATTTGGCTCCCGGGTCCGATCCTTGGGTTCCCGAGGTATAACAACATCCTTATATACTCTCAGAGCGAGGAGGAGCATGCCGCTCACTCGAGATTAGTGCTTTAGACCCTCAAGGATCGTCATTTGTATGCAAAGTTCAGCAAATATGAGTTTTGGTTGGATTCTGTGGAATATTTGGGCCATGTGGTATCGAATGAGGGCATAAAGGTAGATTCTCAGAAAATCAAGGTAGTGAAGAATTGGCCTAGAACCGGTGAACCCATCTGATATCAGGAGCTTTTTAGGCTTAACGGGTCACTATCAGAGATTTGTTGAGGGCTTTTCATCTATTGCGACACCTTCGACCAAGTTGACTCAGAAGAAGGTAAAGTTCCAGTGGTCGGAGGCTTGTGAGATAAGCTTTCAAGAGTTTAAGACTCGACTCACTTCACCACCAGTGTTGACCTACTCGAGGGTACCGATGGCTTTGTGGTATATTGTGATGCTTTGAGAATCAGACTTGGGCGTATATTGATGCGGCATGGGAAAGTGATAGCATATGCCTCAAGATAGTTAAAAGTCCATGAGAAGAATTACCCAACCCATGATCTTGAGTTGGCCATGGTGGTGTTTGCATTGAAGATATGGCGGCATTACTTGTATATGGCCACTGGATGTATTCACGGATCATAAGAGCTTGAAATATGTGTTCACGTAGAAAGATCTTAATCTTCGGAAGAGGAGGTGGTTGGAGCTACTAAAGGACTGTGACATGAGTGTCCTTTATCATCCGAGTAAGGCTAATGTCGTAGCGGACGCACTTAATAGGCTCTCTATGGAGAGTGTGTCCCACGTGGATGAGGGAAAGAAGGAGTTGGTGAAAGATGTCCATCGACTTGCGAGGTTGGGAGTTAGATTGGTCAACTCGATAGATGGTGGCGTTGGTGTGCAAAACGGATCAAAATCGTCCTTGGTGACTGATGTGAAATCTAGGAAAGATGAGGGTCCGATTCTGGTGAAGCTGAAAGAAGCTGTTTGGAGTCAAAAGGTGGAGGTCTTCTCCCAAGGGGGAGATGGTGTGCTGCGGTACCAGGGTTGTCTATGTGTTCCAGATGTTGATAATTTGAGGGGCCGAATATTGCATGAGGCACATGGGTCCAGGTACTCTGTCCATCTGGGTGCCACCAAGATGTATCATGATTTGCAGGAAATATATTGGTGGAACGACATGAAGAAGGATATTGCAGAATTTGTAGCTAGGTGCCCGAACTTCAGCAAGTTAAGGTCGAACATCAAAGGCCAGGATGCGTACTTTAGGATAGTATCATTCCCACTTTGAAGTGGGAAGAGATTAATATGGATTTCATTACAGGCCTACCTCGTACTCGCCGACACTACGATTCTATTTGGGTGGTGGTAGACAGGCTAACCAAGGCTGCACACTTTCTACCGGTCAAAACCACAATTTCAGCGGATGATTATGGCAAACTGTATATTTGGGAGTTGGTGCGATTACATGGAGTTACCTTGTCTATTATCTCAGACTGAGGTACTCAGTTTAACTCTCAGTTTTGGCGGTCTTTTCAAAAAGGGCTTGGGACTCAAGTTAAACTCAGCACAACATTTCATTCCCAAACAGATGGTCAGGCAGAGCGGACAATTCAAACTCTCGAGGACATGTTGAGAGCTTGTGTGATGGATTTCAAAGGTAGTTAGGATGATCACTTGCCTTGATTGAGTTTGCTTACAATAACAGCTATCACTCCAACATCCAGATGGCACCGTCCGAGGCTGTTTATGGGCGGAGGTATAGGTCGCCCATCGAATGGTTTTAGGTTGTTGGGGCAGCTATGATAGGACCTGATTTGGTGCATGCGACTATGGTGAAAGTTAAGTTGATAAGGGACAGGCTGAAAATCGTTCAGAGTCGTCAAAAGTCATATGCGGATGTGAGAAGGAGCGAGTTGGAGTTTGAGGTGGACGATTGGGTATTTCTAAAGGTGTCTCCTATGAAAGGAGTCATGTTGTTCGGAAAGAAAGTAAAACTCAGTCCCCACTATGTTGGTCTCTACTGGGTTATGAAAAGAGTTGGTAAGGTAACGTATGAGTTGGACTTACCATCAGAGTTATCTTTAGTTCATCCCGTCTTTCATGTATCGCTCTTGAAAAAGTGCTTGGGTGATCCATCTTTAGTGGTCCCGATGGAAAGCATTGGTGTGGGAGATAGCCATAATTATGAGGAAATTCCAGTTGCAATTTTGGATCATCAGGTTTGGAGGCTGAGGAACAAAGAGGTAGATTCGACAAAGGTGTTGTGGAGAAATCAACATATTGAGGGAGCTATGAGGGAAGCCGAAGCGGCTATGATGGCTAAATACCCTCACCTATTCCCTACCGGCTCAGTTTCAATTTGAGGTATCAGTTTTGCCCTAATTCTCTAATCAGTTTCCATGTTCAGTTCATGTGTGCAAGTTTGTTTTATGTTATGATAGATGTATGTGATGTCTAAATTCAGTTCGACTATGTAGTTCTTTTCGGAGGTAGTCATTCCATCAGTTTTCGATTTAAATGATCAGTGTTTGTATATGATGATTGCATGTTTTTGTGTTTTCTGTGTGTTTCTAACATTCGCGGATGAATGTTTCCAAGGGGGAGATATTGTAATACCCGGGGAACCCAAGGAGCAAACCAGGAAGTCAAAACGGAGAAAATGTAAATCTGGTGTTACAGGCACAGAACGAGTAGTTGGACGACTCGTGAGGACAACCCACAAGTAGTCAAGTGACTCGTAGGGAGGCTAGTGAAGAGTTGTGAAGTTTGGAGGAAAAGGCTTCCCCACGGGCGTGGCAACCACTCGTGGTCAGACCCCACAAGTCGTTAGGTCAACCGTGGGGTGAGGGAGAAGGAAAATAGAAGAGGTCAGACCAGTGTACTTGACGGAAGCTGACCACGACTTGTTGGGTCAGGTAACGAGTCTTGGTGTGGGTCGTGGGATGAATTATATGTGAAGTGATGAGATTGAGGTATTGGACTCAACTAGCAACATAACGAGTTGTTCCCTCCAGTGACGATCCGTTAGGTCGTCCATTAGGACCACCTAGCAGTGTTTTCTTGTGAATTCAGTAAGGGTGTTTTTGTAATTGCTAAGTTCCTAAGACCTATACTACATCGTTTAAGACTCGTTTTACAGGGTTTTAAGAGGGAAAACCTATTCTAAGCTAATTCATTCCATGCATGCAAACTTGAGAGTTTGAAGAGAGGATTTAGAGCAAGTTTTGAAGGTTTCATTAGAATCTCAACATGGGCAATTACAGAAGTGGTAAAATCATCCCTTCCAGGTATGTAGGTTTATGAGTGGGTGTTTTCTTCCTCACCCATGCCCAAATATCTAGTTATGTATGAGAAATTCATATGATCAAGTTATGGGATATTTACCCAATTTGCATAATTCTTCAATTTCTATACATGGTAACGATTAGATTGTGTTTCTATTGATGAATTGTGAAGCCTGGACAGATTTTAAACTATTTTCAATCAAAATTTTGTTTCCTAAATTATGAAATAAAATGGCCATGGATGAGAAGTCCATGAAAGAAGAGAATAATGATGAATGTATGATGATGATGAGATTTGATGATGAAAAACATGTTCCTACAGCTACCCCAATAGATTATGCTATTGTTTTCAAAATGAATTGAGTAGATCCAAGCATGACAAAGTTTTGGGCAAGGCCCTTATACCAAGTATGATGATGTAGCATCTCTAAAGTAAGCTTACCACATGATTTTGGAGTAGGTGCTCCCACTTATATTTGAGCTTGTGGTATGTTTCGAAATAAATCTTCTCATATGCATGAATTCATAATTCAGATGTATGTTATTATTGAGCTTCGCTTTCATATGATGTCGGTTCTATGCATGATTTCATTATTGAGCTTTGTCAAATGACAATGTTGAGCTTCGTTTCATACGATGTTGAGTTTATGCATGATTTCTTTGTTGAGCTTTGTCAATAGATGATGTTGAGCTTCGTTATATACGATGTAGAGTATTTGCATGTTTTGGGAGAAGATTCTAGCACCGAGAGGGCTAAGGGTCGATCACCCTATGCCCCAGAATTACGCGCCAACGTAGGTTGATTCTATTATGTTACCGGGACCTCCCTTGTGAGCTATCCCCGTCCCTAATGGCCTATGAGCTTGATATCGATATCATGGTAGCGTCCTTAGCCCTGGAAAGGTTTTGGATGGCTCTGCCCACTTGAGTGTGATAGTTGGGACCATGCAAGCTCCATCGTGGTTTGTCGGTTAAGTGACGAGTCTCCCATTGTCTACATGATTCAGATTTGCATATTCATTACTCATGATTATCATTTTAACATGCATGTACTAAAATCAAGGTTTGACTCATTGTTCAGCTTTTCTATAAATGTCATATTTCATTTTTGATTCATTTGAGCCAGTTATGATATTATGAAGCTATGCATGGTCTTATTATGAAAATATTTCAATTTCAGAATGAATGCATGCAGTCCTTCCTTTCAGATTTGAAAGCTTATGATATGTCGTGAATGTTGTAAATGATTTACTTTACTTAAGCGGTTTTACTTACCTTGCATACTTGGTACATTTCACGTATTGACCGCATACTTTCTATGCTGTATCATTTCATGATACAAGACCCAGCTCCCAGACTCAGCCCCACTCATAGTCGGTTGTCAGAGTTAGCTCCTACTTGGTTGGTGAGTCCTCATCCTTCGAGGGCTAGACTTTCAGTTTCCTTATTTATCTTTCAGTTTCAGTATTGTTGGGTTAGTTGGGGTCTTGTCCCATCAACTCGTTTAGATTAGAGGCTTTTCAGACTTATGTATATGGTAGCTTCGGATGCTTATTCTGATGTTATGTTGAGTTAGACTTCTGCTGAGTTATATTGATGATTTCTTCAGTTTATTGGATAAGTTAGATGTATGCTTATGCCATGGGTCGACTTGGATTCTCTCGAGATCCCTTGTCCCGTGTCTATGATCCGGGCCTCCGTTTGGGTCGTGACAAACTATTTCTTCTAACCATTATCCTTCAGTATTTTGTGTTCTATTAATCTTCAGTCTATACCTTCTTTCTTTAACCTGAGTGTTAAAAAATTTAGTGTTTCTATAACACCCCAAAATTTCTCAAGACTAGACCCTAGATTTGGAGTTTGAACCTGTAGAGAAACTGAAAATTTCCCTCAGTACGAGTCCCAGTACAACTCGTGACATGAAGGTGCAAGTCACACCACAACTCGTAGCAGGAGGTCCAGAGAAGTAACAAAAGTTCGCAAGGAAACCACGAGTTGACCCTACGATTCATACCATAGTTGTATGTATCGTTATTATGGTCAGTGGTAAGGGATTCAGAGAAGTGCTCAGGATATTTTGGGTAACCACGAGCCATTGTACGACCCGTGGTAAAGTGGAACGGATTATTATTGGTGTTCGTAGTATGAGGTTCAAAGAATAACCAATATGGCTTGGGAGGTACGAGCAGCTTGTAGCGGATCACAGGATCATGGTATTGTTTGTACCATCTATCCTTGAGTTGAGATATTATAGAACCTCAGACTTTTGGGTTAAGTTTGGAACCCTTCTAAGTATGTGGATAAACCCGAACTCAATTAATTTTATGGGGACAAAGTGTTAAGATCAATTCTTAAGTGTAAGAAGTACATTGAATACAAATTAAGGTTATAAGGAACCTCTAATATAAAGTTGAGTTGAGAGCGTTCCTACCTATCGAGTTTTTCACATTAGTTCTTAGGGTCAACTTTAAATGATCATAACTCTAATTTTACAAAGTGTTTTTAGGTGATACAGCATATCAAATTGAAGCCTTTTGGGTCTTCTTTACAACGCATCCAACTTTGTGTCAATCAAAGTTTAGAGTAAAACGTTATGACCGGTTTAGTGAAGCATTGTCAGATTCGACGGGTAGAACTAGACCAATCAACACGATTCATGGTACAACTCATGGTATGTAGGTACTAATCATACCAAGAACCTCTAGAAAGAGTTTCAACAAGTGTTAAGCCACCCAAAAGCCATGAATTTTACACCATGACCTGTGGTATGTCACCATGAGCCATGGTATGACCCGTGACTACTGGCAGACAAATTTTTAAGTGCAGTTCCTCAGGGGTATTTTCATAATCTCCTATGTTTTTACCTCCTAAACTAGGTCATTTTAGGCTTAGTAAGGGGTGTATTAGAGGGTTTATCCTAGCCTAAATCCTCATTCCCTTCAAATATTCATAAGTTGAAGTTTCTCTCTCAAGGAAGGCTACGTTTCTTCACTATCCTCTTTCAAATTTCTCTTGGATCTTCAAGTCACATTACAAATTCATCAAGCAGGTATGTAAGGTCGTGAATGAGGGATTTTTTTCCACCCTTATGCCCTTTTTAAGTTGAATTCATGATTTCCATCCCTCCAAGCCCTAAATTTCGAAATTCTATGGTTGGGGTTGATTGTTGTTGAGTTCTTTCATGTTCTTCTATGAATCAGTCCCCTTAGGATTCTATGATGATGACTACATGTCTCCTAATCAAATCCCTCATGTATATATTTATTTCAAGTTTCAAGCATGATTTCATGAACTTCTAGGGTTAAACCCAAATTGAATGAAACTCTATGATTCTCTTATGATTCAACCCATGTTTTATGACCATGAATGCATTTCTTCTACTAGATTTTCTCATGAATTTATGATTCGCAAGTTTTGATGATTTTTCTCAAAATATGCATGATTTCATGAATTTCAAGCTTATGTATTATGGCCGACTCAAGGGCCTTGTTTCATGGCTAGTTCATGTATTTCGAGCATATTTATGAACCTCATGATTCTAACTAGCCCATGTAGAAATCAAGTATGTTTCAGGATAATGTCTATAGCTATGTGCATGTTTTTGGGAGTAGTATTTAGCACCACGTAGGTCGGTGGTTTCGAAAACCCAGGTTTCAAAACTACGTGCCACCGTAGGATAAGGAATCCTCGATATTATAGAATGTTTTCCTTAGCCAAAGGAATATGGGATCCTTGCTATTAGAGAGTGTCACGACCCATACATAGACTCGGATCTAGACGCGGTACCTAGAACCATAAATGGCCCCAAGTCGACCTATGGCATGAATATGAAAACTAAAGCTCAACTTACACAAAGCGGAAAAACTAAATTCTGAAATAGCGAAAATTTGAATAATAAAACATCTATCCAACAGAAACATCAACACACTGAATCCGAAGCTGAATATACAACTTTTTGTCTGAAAAGCCTTTAATATACTGACGAGCTAATGGAACAACACCTATAACTGGCTCACTATAAGTCTAAAACTAAAAATGACAACAACACAACTAACTGAAGGTCCTCGAAGGATGAGGACTCAGCAACAACGCTGTCCGGGCTAAATCTGAAAACTAGTTAGTGGCGGGACTGAGTCTAAACATTTGAGCCTGTATCATGGAACGGTACAACATAAAGTATACGGTCAGTACTTTGAATATACTGAGTATGCAAGGTAAGTAAAATAGGCTAAGTTGGCACGTAGTTCTGAGATGCGGGATTTTCTTGAACCCCTAGCCTACTCGGTGCTAGACACTACTCCCAAAAACATGCAAATGCTCTCTCTGTCACGACCCCAGCCTACACCCTGGACATAACACGATACTTAAAGTCACAAGTGACCCCAAGTCAACTCTTGGTCTATCATACACTGGTATTCTGAGTAAAGATGCACAACAGAACTTTGAAATAATATCATAAAACATTTATGAAAGTCAAGTCTGAAAACATAAAGTTCAAAACATTTGAATAATACTCATAATTCTGAAAGAAAATCATGTATGTCTGAAAGCCATCTAACTGAGGAGTTACTGGAACAAGTCCCCAACTAACTCAAAGTCTAACTGAAACTAATAAATGACTGAAAGAAAGAAATAATGCCCTCGGATGATGAGGACTCACACTTTACTGTTGAGGTGGAGAATTTCAACTGCGGCAGCTAGCGGTGCTGAGTCTGAGAACCTGCAACTGTATCATGAAACGATACATCATAAAAGTATGCGTCAGTACTTTGAATGTACTAAATACGTGAGAGGAATATACTGATAGATGTAAGTGACTGAACTGGAAAGACATGCAATGACCAACTAATTATCTGAACTAAAATCATCTGAAGTAACTGAGATGGTCGAAATGATCCTGTTTGGTGGTCAAATACATGCCCTAGATCTACAGGTTCTGAGTCTAAGAGATCACAATAAACTGATCTGAATTGAGCTGAACTGTCAAAACTGAGACTGGACCGACCTGACTAGTGGGAGAGCCTATAACCGACATATAACCACGTGATCTAGACGTGGAGTCCCATGTATACACCCCACCGATAGGACCCAATAAGCCTTGTCAGGGTATAAAGGAATGAACTGGGTGATCATAAAAGTTTGGGGCCAATCAGGCTAAGTAATACTATAGCCTACGCCGGCGACGTAGTTCTGGGAATCTGGGTGCGCTGGAACCCTGGCCCACTCAGTGCTAAGTCCTACTCCCACTGGATACCTATACTGAACTGCTAAGCTGGTAGCTCGAAACTGAGGTCCAAGACTAGTCAGGGACATATAACTGAAAGTACCTAAGAGTTTTATTAGACCAGATTCTGCTGTGTTCTAGACTGGTCAGAGCTTCTTATCTGGAAGCGTCGTAACCGTCTAAGAACAAACTGTACCCAAGCTGGGGTCCTGGGACTGGTCAGAGCTATATAACTAGAATGTCATGACCGCCTAATGGACCAAATAACTATAATCTGAGTCTGATTCTGATAACTGAGAGGCACCACTGACACCTCAGAAAAAGACTAAGTCAAATTGATCAGTTCACAATTTTCTGAATAATTCTGAAGAGATTCTACGTTCTAGCTGGACGGACCTACTAAGCAGCTAAAGAGAACTCAACTCATTCTAACAACACAGGAATTTCCCAATAGGATGAAATTTCAAGAATTTAAAGGAGTTTCATCCAACAATGGTAAAATCATTCTCCTTAATGGAATAATTTCTCATATATATATATATATAATAAGAATTTTTAGGATATTCAGCCCAAAACATACTTTGCATAGACGAAATTTAATACACAATAATCTTTACTCGAAAAGTTAGGGCTCTAAATCATCTTGGCAATAACAACTATTTACTTATGAATTGATGAAAATCATATGAGTAATAATCATGGATAATAACCCGATTGAAATTAACGAGAATCAACATGAAAATCTCTGCATATTTGAAAATCTCAGGGCTAAACTGATAGGGAAATTATGGAAAGATTTTGGGGGACACAAGGGAAGGAAAATTCCCTTGTTGAATTCCTACATACCTGACTAATATTCTCTCAGAGAAGAGAACTTTAACTGCTACAATGGAGGACAACCCTAAGCTTGCTTGAGTGTTTTCTTGAGGAACTCTTCAATAGTTTTCTGAGTGTAAACGTGATAATGAGGGGAGGAAACGTCCAAACCCTCTAATAAGTCTGAATTTACATTCAAAATGAAGTAGTCTGAAATTACTAAATAGCCCTTAAAAATTTGCAGGGAAAATCTGTCAGGTGCCCCTAATGGGTGACCTAACGGGTCATGGTGATTGACCACGACTCTGGTCACTCCTGTCAGGTACTCTGCCTGGGATCTTCAATAGGTCACCACAAGGGACCTAACGAGTCATGGTCACCAGTCATGGACCACACTGTCTCATTGTGGAGATTTAATGCTAAGTCCAGTAAAGAGTCACCTAACGAGTCATTGGCACAGATGACGACTTGTTGCACCCACTCGTCAAGTACACTGGTCAACTAACTATATTCCCATCTCAAGCCTGACCACGAGTGGCTTAACGGGTCATGGTCAGTTACTACGACTCGTGAAGTCCCTTGTTGGGTACATTGCCTCCCCTCTTTAAATTATGAAGCCTCCTTCTCATGGCTCACCTGACGAGTCGTGAGGTCACTTAACGACTCGTTAGGTGGGTCGTCCTAAAGCTTTTCTGTAGCTTTTCCAGATTTCTTGATTTAAGTCCTGGAATTAAATTTTGAATTTCCAGGGCATTACAATATCTCCCCCTTGTAAACATTCATCCTCGAATGTTAGAAAACACACAGGGAGCAGAATAATAGCAATCAAACTTTCCAAGTACTGCTCATTTAACTCCAAAACTGCCGGAATGACTACCTCCATTTCAAAATACAAAACTTAACTAAATTTACCTTTCATACATACATTTAGAAACATAAAAGAAACTTGAACATATGAACTGAGTCATGAAAACTAAATTGAGTTCTAGGGTCAAACTAATATCTCAAGCTGTGCTAGAGCCGGTAGGGAACAAGTGCGGGTATTTGGCCATCATATCTGCTTTGGCCTCCCCCGTAGCTCCTCAACCTGCTGATTTCTCCTTAAGACTTTGACTGAAGCTATTTCCTTGTTCCTCAGCTTATGCATCTGACGGTCAAGGATCTGGATTAGTACTTCCTCATATGAGAGACTATCTTTTATTCCTACACCGTTCAATGGCACAATTGAGGTTGGATCTCCGATGCACTTCTTCAAAAGTGACACATGGAAAACTGGGTGCACAACTGCTAGTTTTGAAGGTAAATCTAGCTCATAGGCTACATTGCCATTACGCCTCAAAATTCTATAAGGTCCCACATATCTTGGACTGAGCTTTCCTTTCTTGCCGAACCTCATCACCCCTTTCATGGGCGAAATTTTCAGGTATACCTAGTCATCAACTGCAAACTCCAACTCTCTTCTTCGCACATCGGCATAAGATTTCTGATGGCTCTGAGCTGTTTTCAACCTCTCTCGGACGAGTTGAACTTTCTGCATTGCCTCGTGAATCAAGTCTGACCCTATCAAGGTAGCTTTTCCAACCTTGAACCACCCTATAGGAGATCTACACCTTCTACCATACAATGCTTCAAATGGGGCTATCTGGATACTAGAATGGTAGCTGTTATTGTACGCAAACTCGATAAGAGGCAAGTAGTCATCCCAATTACCCTTAAAATCAATTGCGCACACTCTTAGCATATCTTCTAGGGTCTGAATGGTCCGCTCCGCTTGCCCATCGGTTTGCGGGTGAAAATTAGTGCTGAGTTTGACTTGGGTGCCTAGTCCCTTATGAAAGGACTTCCAGAAGTGTGAGGTAAATTACGTTCCCCTGTTTGAAATAATAGCCAAAGGCACCCCATGAAGTCTGACTAACTCTCGGATGTAAAGTTTGGCATTGTCCTTAGCTGAATCGGTGGTTTCAACAGGGAGGAAATGAGCTGACTTGGTCATCCGATCTACTACCACCCTGATTGAGTCATGCTGTCGGTGAGTCTGAGGTAGACCCATACTGAAATCCATATTCACTTCTTCCCACTTCCACGTAGGTATACTGATATCTTGGGTCATTCCTCCTAGCCTTTGATGCTCTACCTTGACTTGCTAGCAGTTCGGGCACTTAGCTACGAATTCAGCAATGTCTCTTTTCATGCCGTTTCACCAGTAAATATCCCGCAAATCGTGATACATTTTGGTAGCACTAAGGTGAATGGTGTATCTCGAGCTGTGTGCCTCAGCCAGTATCTGCTGTCTCAACTTACCAACATCCGGTACACACAATCTTCCCTGGTAAAGGGAGTACACCATCTCTCCCTTTGGAGAAAGCCTCAACCTCCTTTTTGAGAACTGCTTCTTTAAGTTTAAGTAGGACTAGATATTCATCTTGTTTGGACTTAACTTCAACTACTAAGGATGAATCCGACCTTCTTTGCATTACCACACCACCTTCAGCTAAATCCACCAACTGCACCCCTAAGCGTGCTAGTCTGTGAACATCCCTTGCTAACTCCTTTTTGTCTTCCTCAATATGAGTCACACTCCCCATAAACCGTCTGCTTAGGGCGTCAGCCACCACATTGGCTTTGTCCGGGTGATACAATCACTCATTTCATAGTCTTTTAACAACTCCAACCACCTTCTCTGGCGCAGATTTAGATCCTTCTGACTCAGCACGTACTGAAGACTCTTATGATCCGTAAATACATCTACGTGAGCCTCCATATTTTTAGCGTAAACACCATTGCTGCCAATTCCAAGTCATGAGTTCGATAATTCTTCTCATGAACCTTGAGCTTTCTGGAGGCGTAAGCTATCACTTTGCCCCACTGCATCAGAATGCAACCGAGTCCAATCCTGGAAGCATCATAATAAACAACCAATCCATCTGTTCCTCTTAGCAAGGTCAAAACTGGAGCAGTAGTGAGTCGAGTCTTCAACTCCTGGAAACTCTTCTCACACTCATCTGACCACTGAAATTTCACCTTCTTATGTGTTAACTTAGTCAGAGGAGATACTATGGAGGAGAAGCCTTCCATAAACCGTCGGTAATAACCCACTAAGCCCAAAAAATTCCTGATTTCAATAGGAGAGGTAGGTCTGGGCAAATCCTTCACTGCTGCTATTTTATGAGGATCTACCTGTATTCCTTAACTTGAGACCACGTGACCCAAGAAAGTCATGGACTTCAACCAAAATTCACACTTACTGAATTTGGAAAACAGTTGGCGGTCTCTGAGTGTTTGAAGCACTATCCTCAGGTAATTTGCATGCTCTTCCTCATTTCTGGAGTATACCAGAGTATCTTCTATAAATACAATGATGAACATATCCAGATACCGCTTGAAGACTCTATTCATCAGGTCCATAAAGGATGAAGGGGCATTGTTGAGTCCAAAGGACATCACCACAAACTCGTAGTGACCATACCGAGTTCTGAATGCTATTTTCGGTATGTCACACTCTCTAACCCTTAACTGATGGTATCCTGACCTGAGATCGATCTTGGAGAAACAACTGGCTCCCTGAAGTTGGTCAAACATATCATCAATTCTGGGTAGAGGGTACTTGTTCTTAACTGTGACCATGTTCAGCTGATGGTAATCTATGCACATTTTGAGGGTACGATCTTTCTTACGCACAAATAGAACTGGGGCACCCCAGGAAGAGATGATGGTTCTGATAAAACCCTTATCAAGAAGATCCTTTAACTGCCCCTTCAACTCCTTAAGCTCAACTGGAGCCATTCTATAAGGCGGGATAGAGATGGGCTGAGTATCTTAGAGGAGATTTATTCCAAAGTCTATTTCCCATTTAGGTGGAACTCGGGGAAGATCCTCAGGAAAAACATCTGGGAACTCACTGACTACTAGAACTGACTGGATGGTTGGGGTCTCAGAGGTGGGATTCTTGACCCAAACCAGATGATATAAATATCCTTTGGAGATGAGTTTCCGGGCCTTAAGGTAGGAAATAAACCTACCTTAGGCGCTGAGCTGTTGCCCGTCCATTCTAACACTGGCTCATTGGGAAACTGAAACTTGATGATTCTAGTTCTGCAGTCAACTGAGGCATAATAGGAGTGTAACCAATCCATGACAAGAATAAGGTCGAAGTCGACCATGTCTATCTCTACGAGATCAACTAGAATGACTTTATTGAAGACAGAGACTAGGCAGTTTTTATACACCCGGTTGGCTCCAACTGACTCGCCAACTGGGGTGGAGACTAAGAAGGGTTCTGATAGGACCTCTGGACTGATATTGAACTGGACTGCAATATAGGGAGTGACAAATGAAAGAGTGTCTCTGAGATTTAGGGTATACAAGTCTAGAAGGAAGAGATGTAACATACTAGTAACTACGTCGGTGAGCTTTCCTGATCCTGACAGGAAGATAGAGCATGGAAACGAATTTGGCGCTGACCGCCATTTGTACCTGATATGTTAGCCTGCTGGGATGGTTGACCTGTTGGAGCTGATGATGTGGTGGATTGTGATCTCCCTCGCGTTGCTGACGGCACTCCTTAAGCCGGTGTCCCAGCTGTGCACAGCCAAAATAGCCCTCTTATCCCTGAAGGTTTTGAGTCTGAGAGATCACACTGAACTGATCTGAACTGAGTTGAACTATCAAAACTGAGACTGGACTGAACTGACTAGTGGGAGAGTCTATAACTGACATATAACCACGTGATCTAGATGTGGAGTCCGATGCATACACCCCACCAATAGGGCCCAATATACCTTGCCAGGGTATAAAGGCATGAACTGGGTGATCACAAAAGTCTGGGGCCAATCAGGCCAAGTAATACTGTAACCTACGCTGGCAATGTAGTTCTGGGAGCTTGGATGCGCTGGAACCCCGACCCGCTCGGTTCTAAGTCCTACTACCACTGGATACCTATACTGAACTGCTAAGCTGATAGCTCGAACTGGGGTCCAAGAATAGTTAGGGACACATAACTGAAAGTACCCTAAGAGTCTTATCAGACCAGATTCTAAAACTGGGTTCTAGACTGGTCAGAGCTGCTTATCTGGAAGCGTCGTAACCGTCTAAGAACAAACTGTAACTGAGTTGGGATCCTGGGCTGGTCAGAGCTATATAACTAGAATGTCATGACCGCCTAATGGACCAAATAATTATAATCCGAGTCTGATTATGATAACTGAGAGGCACCACTAACACCTCCAAAAAAGACAGAAGTGAAACTGATCAGTTGAAAATTTTCTGAATAATTCTGAAGAGATTCTATATTCTAGCTGGATGGACCTACTAAGCAGCTAATACAGAACTAAACTCATTCCAACAACACGGGAATTTCATAATAGGACGAAATTTCAAGAATTTAAAGGAGTTTCATCCAACAAGGGTAAAATCATTCTCCTTAATGGAATAATTGCTCATATATATATATATATATATATATATATATATATATATATATATATATATATATATAATAAGAATTTCTAGGATATTCATCCCAAAACATACTTTGCAAAATAGACGAAATTTAATACACAATAATCTTTACTCGAAAAATTAGGGCTATAATCATCTTGGCAATAACAACAACTATTTACTTATGAATTGATGAAAATCATATGAGTAATAATCATGGATAATAACCCAATTGAAATTAACGAGAATCAACATGAAAATCTCTGCATATTTGAAAATCTCAGGGCTAAACTGATAGGGAAATTATGGAAAGATTTTTGGGGACACAAGGGAAGAAAAATTCCCTTGTTGAATTCCTACATACCTGACAAATATTCTCCCAGAGAAGAGAACTTGAACTGCTGCAATGGAGGACAACCCTAAGCTTGCTTGAGTGTTTTCTTGAGGAACTCTTCAATAGTTTTATGAGTGTAAACATGATAATGAGGGGAGGAAACGTCCAAACCCTCTAATAAGTCTGAATTTACATTCAAAACGAAGTAGTTTTGAGCTTAGGAGAATAAAATATTACTAAATAGCCCTTAAAAATTTGCTGGGAAAAACTGTTAGGTGCCCTTAACGGGTGGTGGTGAATGACCACGACTCGTGGTCACTCCCATCAGGTACACTGCCTGGGATCCTCAGTAGGTCACCACGAGGGACCTAACGAGTCGTGGTCAATGACCACGAATTGTGGTCACCAGTGGTGGACCACACTATCTCATTCCGGAGATTTAATGCTAAGTCTAGTAACGAGTCACCTTACAAGTCGTTGGCACAAATGACGACTCGTTGCACCCACTCGTCAAGTACACTGGTCAACTAGCTATATTCCCATCTCAATCCTGACCACGAGTGACTTAACAGGTCGCGGTCAGTTACCACGACTCATGAAGTCCCTTGTTGGGTACACTTCTCCCCTCTTTAAATTATTAAGCCTCCTTTCATGGCTCACCTGATGAGTCATGAGGTCACTTAACGACTTGTTAGGTGGGTCGTCCTGAAGCTTTTTTGCAGCTTTTCTAGATTTAAGTCCCGAAATTAGATTTTGAGTTTTCGGGGCATTACACTATTATTTTTCAATGAACTTGAATCCATCATTGTTTTCAATGAAGCTGATAATGTAATAACATGCATAGTCTAAAATTTGAATATGGGGATCCTTGGCTCTAAACATACCACAAGCTGAAAGTGGAAGTATCGTCTCCAAAATCATGCGGTAAGCTAATATTATAGAACTAACCATTCATGAAAACATACTTAATTCATGTGGGTTTTCCCAAAACTTTAACAGACTTGAGATAGACTTGGTAGTCAAAATCATGGATTCATACATGGGTAAATCATGAAGATTCTTTCATGCTAGATTTCTTATCATTCATTAAACTTGCATAACTGGGCAAAATTCTTCTAAAACTTGAAATCATGAATTTATAGTCAATTTGCACATAAAAATTGCTCATGAATCTTAAAACATCATTTGAAACATGACAGGGATTGACCCATGAATTAAACATAGAGAATTTCATAAATTGGGTTAAAACCCCATAAAATCATACTCTTGAATTCATAAACTTGATATGGGATTTGGGTATGAGAGTGAAGGAAAACTCTCATTCATGACCTTACGTACCTAGGTAAGATGATTCGACACCCTTCCTTGAAAGCCCAAGAGTTTTGGAAAGAACTAGGAGAACTTTTAGACTTGATCTTCAAGGGAACTATCTAAACTCGCTTGCATGGGGGGGAATGCTTTAGAATGGGATAAACCTTCTTAAAACCTTCCTAACAGAGTTAAAATGACATAGTTTAGAGCTTAGTAGCTTAGAAATTACAAAAATACCTGACTAAATTCGTAAGAAAAATGACTCTGCCAGTCCTCACGAGGGACTTTACGAGTCGTTAGGTGGTTCACGATTCGTGGCCCTCATTCGTGGAGTCTACTGGAAATTCAAACTTCAATTTATCCACCTTGACCATGACCTACTTCACGAGTCGTGAAGTGACACCACAACTTGTGGTTGTATCCGTGGTCACCCCTGGCCACGACTCCTTATTGGTTTTCCACCCACTTCATGAGTCACTCCACAACTCGTTGGGTGACTTCATGGGTCACTTGACAAGTCATTCTGTGACTTGTGCAAATTTCGTCTTGTTTTCTCCACTTCAACTATCACGACCCAAGTCTATACCCTGGATGAGACATGGTATTTGGTGCCACAAGTGACCCCAAGCTAACCCATGGTCCAACATTGTACTGTTAAACTAAGTAAACTTAAGTGAAAGCTTTATAAAAATAGTTATCCAAGAAGTACTGATTTGAAAAGATTAAACATATCTGAATGCAATACTGAATGACTACGTCTGAAAGCAAACTACTAACTGATGAGTTGCTGGGACAAGCCCCCAGCTAAATCTAAAGTCTAACTGAATAGAGGACTAACTGAATAAATAACCATCATCCTCGGATGATTAGGACTCACCAAATGATGTTGCTGCTGATATCGTCGAAGGGAACTATTGACGATGTTGAGACTGAGAACCTGCACCTGTATCAAAATACGATTGTCACGCCCCACCTTGCGGGGTATGACTGGCACCTGGTGCCCTATTCGGACCTGAACTGCTAGACTACTGAGCCTAAGCACATCTGGTGCCTGGCTGGCTCTAACTCAGATTCAAGGAATCAATGGGCTATATAACGGCTGTAAATACAGCCTCTGGCCGACTGGGCCATAGCCACCTGTACTGTATCATCAGCTAACCAGAGCCATACTCATATAGGGAAACCTACGTGGGCCGACAAGGCCACCATGCTGTCTAGTTATCTCTAAATCATACAACAAATACTGAACATCTACTTGACCAGCAAGGTCACCACTACTAGCTGGATACGGCCCTACACGACCAACATGAACAGCAATACTAGACAGCTAAATATACGCACAGCCCTACACGACCGGCACAACTAACCACAGGGAGATATATACATCATTTGCAAGCCTCTAAGAATACTAATAAAATGGTCGGGACAAGGCCCCAACCCACCCGTACTATACAACAAAAGAAAATGATGTAAACCTCTAAATATCAAGCTTTGGAAGACAGGAGATGATGACTCTGCGCTGGCTAGGATCACGAGGGATCGGCTCCTCGTCTACGAGTACCTGCAGGCAAGTAATGCAGCGCCCCAAACGGGCGTCAGTACTACTGGTATCGAGTATGCAAAGAAAACGGAACATGAATGAATATAAACAACAACGCTAATAAATTCTGAATAGCAGGAAGTATCTAAAACTGTCTGAACTAGCAGGATCTGGAATAGGCTTATCTGTACTGAAGGTAAGGTAGAGTCATACCTGTCGTCATGGCGATCTGCTGTCTATCAACTAATAGATATCATGTATATACATATATATATATATATATATATATATATATAACACAAGAACCTATACCAGCCCCCATAAGTCGGAAGGTGCCAACCAACACATAATCTATATACCCCTACCGGGTCAAAACCATCCAAAAATAAATCACTCCACTCGTCTACTAACTACGAGAACCTCTACTGGACCCCTGGGTCTCCAGCTCGGGCTATGGCCTCTGATATAAATAACTGTGTCTGAGCTCGAAGGACTCCTGTACTGTAAACCGTAATCTGTATCTGTATCTGTATCTGTAATCTGCCCCCTGGGTGCAAGCGCACAATAGGGTGAGCTATACTGCTATGCTGATCAGCCTGATATGGGGAATGCTCCATCCCATCTTCTTCCTACTGCGGATGACATACCACTCCTTAGAGTGGCGTATCCCTACCCTCACGGTGGGTCGACACAGTTAACGACCCAGGGGAGGCGAGGACGCTCAAAGGGTGCCCTCATAACACAAACAGGTCTCAACAAACAATAATCACATATAGAAGGCATGTTTAAACTAAAAATACTATCTGTATTCCGATTTCTCATTCTGAACTCTTTTCTGTGTTACACTGATTCTCATACTGAACTATACTGTATCTGAGATATTATCAGACTGTCTGATTATACCGTAACTGAGATATTATCTGACTGTCTGATTATACTGTAACTGAGATATCATCTGACTGTTTGGCTATACTGTATCTGGGATATTATCTGACTGTCTAATATTGCTTTACTAATTTTTATTCTGAATATGTATATATATATATATATATATCATAAAACATGCTTGCTAAATTCAAACTGGACTCAATTCTCGACTTCTGAGTTCTTTCTTCTATACATCACACTATTTACTGTACTGGATTACTAATAACTTGCCGAAGGAATTAGCTTTACATACCTTCGCTTCGGATTTCCCGACTAATTGGCGTATCTCGGTCAGTACTTTTGTTATTTCTCCCAACTGCTTTCGTATACATATCAATTAGAGCTAAATACGCTAATATTTTGGAAGAAAACATCACTTTCAATATATATATATAGCCCAAATTTTGACTTATTGAAAAACGGTCGAAAACTCGCTATTTCTCGAAAGTCCAAAAGGGAGAAATACTCACTTTAGGGATAGGAGTAAATTGACACTAATTTGGAGCAATTCCACTTACCTTAGTTCGGTAGCACGACGATTCGCCGGCTGAATTTCACGAAACTAAATCCGTAGGAATGCTCCTTACTGCTTAATACCTCAGTATCTGGAGTTAATTTGAGTTTGGACCGCGTTTGACAGCGTAATCAGACGAAAATTATCAAAGAACCTTCCCCCCCCTCTGTTTTCTCTCGACTTTTCTAGAAAATTTATGAAATATAACTTTAAAACCGAAGTTGGAGGCTTATATACCTGGGCCTGGACAGGGCCTCCGTGACACGGAGCCAACGCGGAGGCCCTCCCTTTGTGGCACATTGCCATCGCGGAGGGGCTCTGCCCCGGCTCCTTCTGCGATGGTTCGACGGATTTCTTATCCGGTCTTTCCCCGAGCCTTTTTCTAGCACGTATGGCATTCAGAAACTCTTAACCAACATGCGAATAGGCCATCTACATGTCGAGAATTTACGGGGTGTAACAACGATATAATATGGGAAGTATGTATCTGTACTTCGGATGTACTGAGTAAGTGAGATATACATAAAGAATGGGAAAATAAGTACTGAACTGAAATAACATGAAATGACCAACTAATATTGAATACTGATAAAAATTGAGCTATAATTGTGAACAGTCAATAATGACCCTATTTGACGATCATAAACATGTCCTAGAACTGAGTGATTAAACTGAGTTAAACTGAAATTGAGCTGAACTGATACTAAGATGAATTGAGACTGAACTGAACTAAATTGAGATAAACTGAAATAACAAGTGGGAGAGTCTATAACAGACATGTAACCATGTGAGCTAAACGTAGAGTTCAATGTATACGCACCATCGATAGGACCCAATATACCTTGCCAGGGTAGAAAGGCATGGACTGTAAGATCACTGTCTGGGGCCATTCAGGCTAATAACCTATGGTGGCAATATATTTCTGGGAACCTGGGTGCGCTGGAACCCCACTCCTCTCGGTGCTAAGTCTACTCCCATTGGATAGTCCTAATTTGACTACTAAGCTGATAGCTCGAAGCTGGGGTCCTGGATGAAGTTAGGGATACTTATCTGGTAGTATCCTGAGGTCTATCGGACCGGATAACTGAAAACTGGTGTTTCTAATATTGGCCAGAGCTGCTTATCTAGAAGCATCGTAATCGTCTAAAGAATAAACTGATAACTGGAAGTGATGGTTCTAGGACTGGTCAGAGCTGCTTATCTAGAAGCGTCGTAGCCGTCTAAAGAACAAATTGATAACTGATAACTAAAAACTAGGACTGGGAGGTATTACTGACACCTGAAGATACTGACTATAGTCAAATTGATCAGTTGACATTTTTGTAAGTATTGAAATTTACAAAGTACTGACTGAGACTAAACAATCAATAATTCTACTCTTGATCATACAACTGTACTGTCCTGGTGATTTCAAGAATAATCAGAATCAAGCAACACTTGTATTTAGAACATGCTGAAATACTCAACTCACTGTATTCAAAGAAACTTGGCTAAAATCATATAATTTCATGAAAGGAGATAATGACCAGAAGTATAGCTATCAACATCCCTCAATACTCATGAAAATTATAATAGGAAGAAATTCATAATTTACTGACAAATGAACCATAACTGTGAACTTCAGGGCTAGAACGGATAAGCATTTCAAAAGAGTCTTAGGGCATCAGGGAAGAAAAATTCCCTTATTGAGTTCCCACATAACTAGAGTTGAATTTCCAGAAAAGGATCTGGAGAATATGAGGAGAACTGTCTGCGTATATCGTACTTCTGCTATCTAATTCTTTGGAAGGAATGAGGGAGAGGGTCGACTATACCTCTAAAATTCCTCCTAAAAATACCCTAAATGATGTAGTTTAGAAGCTAAAAAGGTGGCAAGTTACTAAAATGCCCCTAAAAGTAAATCTGGAAAAACTGCCCGACAGGGACTAACGGGTCACACAATGGGTCATTGGTTGATCCCACGACTCATTAGGACCAGTCGTTGGTCCTGGGCTAAAATTTGGCTCGCTGGAAATGGTCCACGAAAGGGAACCATGACTCCTTGGATGAACCAACAGGTCATTGATACCTCTTATCGTTACTGGAAGGAAAACTTGGTCCCTCAGCTAACGGACGACACAATGACTCGTTGGTAGAACCAACGGGTCATTGTGTATGCTCGTGGTCAATAATGCCTTGACCTGGAGGGTGGCTGGTTCAGGCAACGGGTGGTAACAATGACTCATTGGAATGAACCACGAGTTGTTAGTCCCACTTGTTGGTTCAGGGGAAGGTCTGCCAGGTTTCTGGACATGGGATACAACGAACAATAGGATGACTTGTTACTCCTTTTGACGGGTCATCCTATGCCTCATTAGTCCTCGAAAGGAATTCTACAGAGCTGACAACGACTTAGAAAATGGTCTGTTACAGGTGACAACGATCCGCTGTCTGGATCATTTTGTGACAAAATTTTCTAGTTTTCCCTGTTTTTCATGTAAGGTCTGAGTTTGGTCTAGAAAATTTTTGGGGTGTTACAATATGTCCCCCTTGGGATCATTCTTCCTCGAATGAAGGCTAAAGTTGTTGAAGAACTGGGAAAAGAGCTGCAATTCCCAGATTGAAACTATAAACTGATTTATAAAGGAATGACTTTGGACTGTTTTAATCATACTAATTGCGTTAACACAACTAGAGTGCACATTGAAAATCTAAATAGAGCTGATAAGTGAGGAACTGAATAGAGTAGAGGAGGAATTTAATACCCGATGCTAAAACTAAACTGGAAGGGAATAAATGAGGGTATTTAGCCATCATGTCTGCTTCTTCCTCCCATGTGGCTCCCTTAACTAGCTGGTTCTTCCACAAGACTTTTACTGAAGCGACCTCCTTGTTTCTCAGCTTATGAACCTAACGGTCTAGGATCTGTACTGGGACCCCTTTGTAAGAGAGACTATCCTTCACTCCCATTGTCTAGTGGTACAACTGAGCTCGGATCACCAATGCACTTCTTCAACAGAGGCACATGAAAGACTGGGTGCACGGATGCTAACTCCGAAGGTAATTCTAACTCGTAGGCTACATTGCCAATTTGCCTTAGAATACTGTAGGAACTTACATACCTCGGATTGAGTTTTCCTTTCTTCCCAAACCTCATCACCCCTTTCATGGGTGAAATTTTTAGATAAACCCAATCTTCTATAGCAAATTCTAACTCCCTCCTCCTCACATCAATATATGATTTATGTCGGCTCTATGTTGTTTTCAACCTTTCTATGATAAGTTGCACTTTCTGCATAGCTTCATGAACTGAGTCTGGTCTTATCAAGGTAGCTTCGCTAACTTCAAACCACCCTATAGGAGACCCACACCTTCTACCATATAATACCTCGAACGGGGCCATCAGAATACTGGAGTGGTAGCTGTTGTTGTATGCAAACTCGATGAGAGGTAGGTGATCATCCCAACTGCCCTTAAAGTCAATCACACAAGCCCTCAGAATATCTTCTAAGGTCTGAACAGTCCGCTCAGCTTGTCCATCTGTCTGAGGGTGGAAAGTTGTGTTGAGCTTAACCTAGTACCAATTCCTTTTTGAAATGACTTCCAGAAATGCGAGGTAAATTGGGTACCTCTATATGAAATGATGGATAAGGGAACTCCATGCAGTCTGTCTAACTCCCAGATGTACAGCCTAGCATAATCCTTATTTAAGACTGTTGTTTTAACTGGGAGAAAATGTGTTGACTTGGTCATCCGATCTACTCTCACTCAAATCGAATTATGCTCCCAACGAGTACGAGGTAGACCTGTAATAAAGTCTATAGTCACTTCTTCCCATTTCCACGTGGGTATGTGATAACATCCAAACTACACTCCTCTTTTACGAAATAGCGTAAATGGTCGTTGTGTCAAAATAAATATCTCGACAGATGTTAGGATCGAATCCACATAGAATTGAGTCGATAATTCAAGTGTTATAAACTAATTCAAACTAGAACACATAATTTTTCAACATTTGCAAAGTAAAATTGGGGGAAATTAAAGGGAAATAACTATCTAATTCTAAACTAAGACTAATTGGGGGAAATTTCAATTGAAGCAATCACAAGTGATATGGCTAGGGGCATTCTATAGATTAGATCTCAACTAAATCGAAAATTTCTTCAAGGACTTAGACACGTAATTAGCATAGATAGTAGTGGATAATTCACATTCTCTTGTTTTTCAACCATAAGAATGTTTATGCCTCGGGATTTTTCAAACCCCAAAGCCAATTCAAGTAATCAACCACACAAGCTTGAGGAAGGACTAGCTATTTCGAACCTTGTCCTTTAATAGAGTGAAAATATGGGTCTTAACTATCTCTAGCTTAATCCCACACACAAACACTCCAATTCCTCACTATTATCTTCTCACCCAATTCTCACCTTTCTCTCTCAAGCAAAAGCAAGAAAAGTAAAGCATAATTTATGTTTGCAAACCATCAATTTTAGTAATTATAACTTGGAAGAAGATAATAGATCTACAATTTCAATAGGAATCCAAAAGCAATATATCGAAACCCAATAAAATTAATAAATCCACCATGAATATACCTCGAGATAGCAAATTAGTAAAATATATTTAAAGGTAGAGAGAAAATACCAAGAGGATTCCCCTCATATTCATCACATTAGCTTCACAAATTTTCTTCACAAGCTCTTACAACAATGGTGGAATTCCCCAAATTTGGTTTAAGGAAAAAGAAGAATAAAAGTACTATCTAACTCTACAACTCTATGGTGAAAAGATTCTACTAAAAATTCTATAAAAAAGATGAAATCTAGATGAATGAATTATTGAATCCTCCTCTTGAGTCGTGTATAATGGGGGTTATAAAATATATGTACTTTTATGTGTACAACCTTACAAAAGTGCCCTTGGAGGGTTATAGGAGCTTTGGGAACTTTTTTGGACTTTTTGGCCTTCCATTAGCGAAATTGGATCACTTGCCCTTTGAATTGCGAACAACTGGTGCCAACCTACGAACAGCCGGTGCCAACCTGTGAATATCCGGTGCCAACCAGCGAAAGCTGGTTGATTATCCAGTCTGGGCAGTAACTTCGGCGTTTCGCTTGTGTTTCTCCTTCGTTTCGCCTTCATTTCGCCCTTTTGGATCCTCGTTTAGCCGATTCAAAGCATGTCCTTACACCTCTTCTTGAGCTCAAATCTTCTGTTATCTTTGGATCCTCTCGTTCATATGCTAACTCATCAAATTCCATCTCAAACTTCATGTGTTTTGCTCGATTTCATGATTTCTCCACTCACCCGAAGTACCTATAAAGAATCAAAGAGAAAGAGCATAAAATCCACATAAACGACTCAAAAACTAGGCAAAAACTCATGCTTAGGAGCCTAATGAGATAGTAAATTTCCAACTCATTAGTATGCTGATATCCTGAGTCATACCCCCAAATCCTTGGTGTTCAACTTTAACCTGCTTGCAATTGGGGCACTTAGCCAAAAATTTTGTAATATCTCTCTTCATGTCGTTCCACCAGTAGATTTTTCATAGGTCATGATACATCTTAGTGGCACCTGGGTAAATAGAATATCTGGAGCTATGTGCTTCTGCCAGTATTCATCATCTCAAGTCATCTATATTTGGAACCCAAGTCTGCCCTGGTAATGAAGTACACCATCTCCCTCTTTGGAGAAAGCCTCCACTTCTTTTCTTAGAACTATTCCTTGATATCAGACTAACTGTCATGGTACCTGATCTGACTGCGAGTATGACTTAACTGAATCCATTTTCCTCAGGTAGTTCCTTCCACTAGTTAATTTCTCCATACAACCTTCACAGAGTCTAACTTACAAACTTGACGGACCAAGGTTTCAACCGGAACTTCTCCGATTAGAATCTGCCATTCCCATAGATACTCCATCACCCCAAGATCTCATTTCTTCATATAATGATGTCATGCCAACTATACTGATCTTCCTGAAAGCCAATACACAATTCAATCCTGCAACTAAACTCATCTTACTACTCCTTTGTAGCCTAAACCACCCAAGAACTTCTCTGTCTCTCTAGTAGGACTAACAATTGTACCTCAAGAACTTTTATGTACTGAGTATCTAAGGTATAAATATAAGGTCATTCTGAATATATATCTGTTACAAAAATCATTCCTATCATGACGTACACATGGCTTAGAGTAAGGAAATCGCAAGCACGAATCATTCAAGAAGCCTAGCCTGAGCATACACATGATGTTGCATGATCTGCTGAGCCGTTATGGAAAATTCTAAGGACTAAGTTCATAGAGCTGAGCATACTAGGTGGCGTGAGTTTAACTACGCAATTGGTTCCACTACATGAGGCTGAGATTAACGGAATCATGGAGTAAGACTGGGATGGGCGAGCTGTTAGAGTTGCTAGAATGGTGGGCTGAGTCTTACCACAATTCTTGCAAGATGGTATGTGATCCCCCTTACTATGGGTTTGGTTGGAGAACTGGATATTGATGATGTTGGGGCCGATGATCTTCGACGGGACTGGAAACGAAGTCTACCACTCATCCTTTGTTGGGAGTACCCCGAGTCCCCTGTCCTTGCTCTCTTGCTCCCCTTTTCTTCTCCCTTGAACTTTCCATCCGCTTTCGGACTAAGAAACTCAGATGGGCTCCTTTTTGTGAAGTTTTGAACCCTAGTAGCTATCATCTCTTTGGTAGGGTTCATAGGTGCGACTGCCTGTTGGTTAAGCTGAGTGGTCATGGCCCGTATTAACACTCTGAGGGCAGCCCCGAGCTCCGCATCTGTCACTTTCCCACTAAGGGGGCCTACTGAAGTTGGTGGGGTTGGTGGATTCCCGTTACTATTTTCTCTTCCACTATCTCTTCTGGGAGGCATAGTCTGCGAACACGTAAAGCACGAGTTAGAAGAGAAACTTTAAAGTTTACACTCTATCGCACGATAAGAATAATGAAAGAAAGGAAATTTTTCCTAAAAATGCCTTGTAGCCTCCTCCTCATAAGTGTGGTGCGCTTCACATCCATGAAAAGGACTCTACATGACGCGACTTTCAGACATCCTAGGATACTCTAAACCTAGTGCTCTGATACCAAGTTTGTCATAACTCGAGTCTATATCCTGGACGAGACATGGTACTTGATGCCAGTAGTGACCCCAAGCTAACTCGTGGTCTAACATTGCACTGGTAAATTAAGTAAACATAAGCAGAAGTTTTATAAAAATAGTTATCCAAGAAATACTGATTTGAAAAGATTAAACATATCTGAATACAATGTTGAACGATTATGTCTGAAAGCCAACTACTAACTGATGAGTTGCTGAGATAAGCCCCCAGCTAACTCTAAAGTCTAATTGAATAGAGAACTAACTAAAAAATAACCATTGTCCTCGGATGATGAGGACTCATCAAATGACGTTGTTGCTGATATTGTCGAAGGGAATTACTGACGATGCTGAGACTAAGAACCTTGCACCTGTATCATGATACGATACAACATGGAAATTTGCGTCAAAATATCGGATGTACTAAGAAAGTGAGATATACATAAAGCATGGAAAAATAAGTACTGAATTGAAATAACATGAAATGACCAACTGATACTGAATACTAATAAAAATTGAGTTATAACTGTGAACGGTCAATAATGACCCTGTTTGAGGGTCATAAACATGTCCTGGAGTTGAGTGACTGAACTGAGCTAAACTGAAACTGAGCTGAATTGATACTGAGCTGAACTGAGATTGAACTGAACTGAACTGAGCTGAACTAAACTGACAAGTGGGAGAGTTTATAACCGACATATAACCACGTGAGCCAAAAACGTGGAGTTCGATGTATACGCCCCATCGATAGGACCCAATATACGTTGCTAGGGTATAAAGGCATGGAATGTGAGATCACTTTCTGGGGGCCGTTCAGGCTAATGACCTACAATGATAATGTAGTTCTAGGAACTTGGGTGCGTGTCATGACCCGAACGGAGGCCCAGATTGTAGACATAGGACAAGGGACCCTGGGAGACCCCAAGTCAACCCATGTCATAAGCATACATCTAACTCATTCAATAAACGGAAGAAATCATCAATATAACTTAGCGGAAGTCTAACTCAACATAATATCAGAATAAGCATCCGAAGCTGAATACATACATGAGACTGAAAAGCCTCTAATCTAGACGAGTTAATAGAACAAGACCCCAACTAACTCAACAATACTGAATACATAAGGAAAGTGAAAGTTTAGCCCTTGAAGGATGAGGATTCACCAACCAAGAAGGTGCTAACTATGACAACTGACTACGAGCGGGGCTGAGCCTGGGAGCTAGGTCCGATATCAATGAAACGATACAACATAGAAAGTATGAGTCAGTACGTGGAATGTACCGAGTATGCAAGGTAAGTAAAACTGCTTAAGTAAAGTAAATCATTTAAAACATTTCATAACATATCATAAGCTTTCAAATCTGAGAGGAAAGAACTACATGAACTCATTCTAGAATCATAATCTTTTCATAATATGACCATGCACAGCTTCATAACATCATAACTGACTTGAATGACTCAAAGCTGAAATATGACATTTATAGAAAAGCTGAACAATGAGTCAAACCCTACTTTTAGAACATGCATGCTTAGAATAATAATCAGGAGTAATGAATATGCAAATCTGAATTATGTAAACAATGGGAGACTCGTTACTTTACCGACATACCACTTCCAAGTGGGGATGCTAATATCCTGAAGTACGCCTCCCGGCCTTTGATGCTCGACTTTCACCTGCTGACAAATCTGGCACTTGGCTACGAATTCTGCAATATCCTTCTTCATGTCGTTCCACCAATATATTTCCCACAAATCATCATACATCTTGGTGGCTCCCAAATGGATAGAATACTTGGATCTATGTGCCTCATGCAATATTCGATCCCTCAAATTATCAATATCTGGGACACATAGATGCCCCTGGTACCGCAACACCCCATCTCTCCCTTGGGAGAAGACCTCCACCTTCTGACTTCGAATGGCTTCTTTCAGCTTTACCAAAATCAGATCTTCATCTTGTCTAGCCTTCACATTAGTCACCAAGGATGATTTTGATCCATTTTTCATAATTATGTCGCCTTCGGTCGAGTCGACCAATCTAACTCCCAACTTTGCAAGTCGATGGACATCTTTCACCAACTCTTTATTTCCCTCATCCACGTGGGACACACTCTCCATAGAGAGCCTGCTAAGTGCGTCTGCTACCATATTAGCCTTACCCGGGTGGTAAAGGACACTCATGTCGTAGTCCTTTAGTAGATCCAACCACCTCCTTTGTCGAAGATTGAGATCTTTCTGCGTGAACACATATTGCAAGCTCTTGTGATCCGTGAATACATCCACGTGGACCTCATAAAATAATGTCTCCATATCTTCAATGCGAATACCACCGCGAACAACTCAAGGTCATGGGTCGGGTAATTCTTCTCATAAACTTTCAATTATCTTGAGGCATATGCTATCACTTTCCCATGCTGCATCAACACACACCCAAGTCCGATTCTCAAAGAGTCACAATACAACACAAAACCATCGGTACCCTCAGGTAGGGTCAACACTGGTGCTGAAGTGAATTGAGTCTTCAATTCTTAGAAGCTTTTCTCACAAGCCTCCGACCATTGGAACTTTACCTTCTTATGAGTCAACTTGGTCAAAGGTGTTGCAATAGATGAAAAGCCCTTGACAAATCTCCGATAGTAACCCGTTAAGCCCAAAAAGCTCCTGATATCTGATGGGTTCACCGGTCTGGGCCAATTCTTCACTGCCTCAATCTTCTCAGAATCTACCTTTATGCCCTCACTAGATACTACATGGCCCGAAAATTCCACGGAGTCCAACCAAAACTCACACTTGCTCAACTTTGCATACAACTGACAATCCTTGAGGGTCTGAAGCACTACTCTCAAGTGAGCGGCATGCTCCTCCTCGCTCTGAGAGTATATAAGGATGTCATCAATGAACACAATCACGAACATGTTCAAATATTCCTTGAACACCCTATTCATTAGATCTTGAAGTACGCCTCCCGGCCCTAGCTTGCTCTGAGAGAACTATCTGTGTATATCGTACTTCTGCTATCTAATTCTTTGGAAGGAATAAGGGAGAGGGTCGACTGATCTTGGGCAGATTTATATGCCCAAGTGATACTCAAATGTGTCATTTTGTCTTGTTTATCTATCGATGTTTGTACATTCTCATGTGAATTGTAATAAAATGTGAATTTATACTAACCAACATGATTAGCGTGGTTTTGCAGGAAAAGTATAATTTTACGAAGCTAAGATGCATGTTGGGAGAAATCGGGATTGGACTCGGAAGCTAGCAAGGAAAAAAGCACAAGGAAAGCACGAATTAAAGGGGCTCCGTGATGGAGCCGTGTCACGCTGCCATCGCGGATGCATTCTGCCTGGATGCTGAAAATATGCCAAATTCCAGTGAAGGTGTGCGTTAGGGCCATGGCACGTTGGCCTAGCCCCGCGTTGCACGCCGTGCCACGTTGGGTTTTAATACTTGGACGACCGGATTCCAGTGAGGGTCCGTGTTGGTGGCGTGTCACGGAGGCAGTGCTCCGCGATGCACTCCGTGACACGTTGCTTGTCATTCCGGAAAAAATTTCCACTAGTATAAATAGAACACTTAGGTTCATTTTTAATAATTCTGACTTGGTGGAGCAAGAACGTGGGTTACAGGCAGTTGAGGGGACGAAAATCTTAGGGTTTTTCTCTATCTCCTTCTTCTTAATTTCAATTTCTTGTATGATTAACACTCATTTAACGATGTTTAATCCACAAATGAGTGGCTAAATTCCCTTCTTGCTGAGGTTAAGAACATTTGTATTGAAATGTAATTATTGATAAATTGGTTTTTCATCTTTTGTTCCATGGTTGTTCTATAGATTCTTGTTCTTACTGCATTAATGTGTGGCCAACGTTAATGTATATCTAAAAAGTCCGGTTTCACTCGAGAGAGCAAGAAATTTGAAAGTTGTGAATTGATAGGATATGATCTTTTCTTAGTTTGGGAAAATTGAGAATTGATTTACCTTCAGGATAGAGATATACCTGAAAGTCGCATTAGTCAATTAAGGAATCGGTTTTGTATAGCTAGAACATGAATTTCTTTTTATCACAGAGATGTAGGTGGAAGGTTCATGATTCTTAAGTTGGGTTAAATACGAGAGTTTTAATCCATAGGCAATAATTCTTGACTAGCAACCGGAGGAAAGATAAATCAAATTGTATCGATAATTTCTTTCTCTACATGTTCATTTTAGCCTCAGCATGCTCACACTTATAGTTCAGACTCAAATTGTATATTCATTTTAGACTTGGTATAAAATTAGGAAAAAAAATATCAAAATCTTCTTCACACTGTTGTCTGCAATTTAGAGTTTAAAGTTTATTGACACTTGATTAGATTGCTACCTTAGTCCAGTCCCTGTGGGATCGATACTTGGCTTACTTGAGCCACTTTATTACTTGTTTGACCACGTGCACTTGCGTGTAGTATACCAAACAGTCCGAACATCGACTATACCTCTAAAATCCCTCCTGAAAACACCCTAAATGACATAGTCTAGAAGCTAAAAAGGTGGCAAGTCACTAAAATTCCCCTAAAAGAAAACCTAGAAAAACTGCCCGACAGGGACCAACGGATCACATAACGAGTTGTTGGTTAATACCACAACTCATTGGGACCAGTGGTTGGTCCTGGGCCTGAAATATGGATCACTGGAAATGGAACTCGAAAGGGAACCACAACTCGTTGGATGAACCAATGGATCATTGGTACCTCTCGTTGTCACTGGCAGGAAAACTTGGTCCCTCAGCTAAGGACGATACAACAACTCATTTGGAGAACCAATGGGTCATTGTGTCTGCTCGTGGTCAACACTGCCTTGACCTGGAGGGTGGATGGTTCAGGCAACGGGTGGCAACAACAACTCGTTGGTATGAACCACGGGTCGTTAGTCCCACTCGTTGGTTCAGGGGAAGGTCTGGCAGGTTTCTGGACTTGGGATACAATGGACGATAGGAAGAATCGTTACTCCTTTCAACGGGTCATCCTATGCCTCATTAGTCCCCAAAAGGAATTCTGTAGAGTTGATAATGAATCAGACAACAGTCCGTTACAGGTGACAATGATCCGTTGTCTAGGTCATTCTATGACAAAAATTTTCTAGTTTTCCCTAGTTTTTTATGCAAGGTCCGAGTTTGTCCTAGGAAAGTTTAAGGGTGTTACACCAATCCTCGGGTCTAATCTTAGGGGCTTTTAGGGTATAATAGAGAGTTTTTCCCTTGCCTCAATATGTGCGTGTAGGGGTCATTATTATTGAAGATTGTCTCCTTGAGTCATGAGTAATATCATGCCTTTCATCATTCTTTGCCCTGATAAGGCTTAGAATCGCTCTACCCACTTGAGCGAGATAGTAGGGGTATCATGTAAGCTCTATCATAATGGTGTCGGTTATGATGAGTCTCCTACTGTTCCTTAGTTTATATATATATATATGTATTCATATTCATGTTTCACGATTTTACAACTTATGATGAATTGGCTCAAAAATATGCTTTATGAGGATTTTACTTACGAACGCAGTCATGATCAACCTTAAATTATAGTTTTTCAAACCTTGAGCCTTTACGCTAAATTCGTGATCAAAATCTCATATTTTATATGATCTTTCACTCATGATCTCTTTTACTATCTTACTAGCATGTTTTACTTACTTTACATACTCAATACATTCAAAATATTGACCGCATACTCTATGTTATATCGCTTTATGATTAGATCTAGGTATTTAGACTCAGCCACATGGTTAGACACGTTTTAGACTCTACTAGCTAGTAGTGGTGAGTCCTCATCTTTCGAGGAAAGGAGTTGTGTTTTCTTTATTTCGGTAATATTTTAGTTTCTGATTTTGGAGTTAACTGGGGACTTGTCCCAGCAGCTCATCAGAATAGTAGAGGCTTTTAGACAGTGTATTATTGTTTTAGCTTATGACTCAGTGTTTTTAACAAACTATGTCCTTACATAAAACGATCAATCATTTTTTTTAGTTAGCTTTCGCTCAGATATGCTTTATAAGTTATTGTTATGTTAGAATTATGCTATGCCATGAGTTAGCTTGGAGCCACTCGTGGTTCTAAGTCTCGTGCTATGATCGGGATGTAGACTTAGGTCATGACAAACTTGATATCAGAGCATTAGGTTTAGAGTGTCCAAGGGTGTCCGAAAGCTGCGTCAAGTAGAGCTTTTTTCATGGGTCCGAAGTGCGCCACGCTTATTAGAAAGAGGCTACAAGGCATTTTTAAGAAATCTCCCTTCTTTCTTGATTCTTATCATGCGTAGAATGTAAAACTCTAAAAGCTTCTCTTCTAACTTGTGCTCTAGCGTTCACAGAAAATGCCTCCTAGGTAAGCAAATGGAAGGAGAAACATCAATGGGCACCAGCCAGCCCCCCTAGCTTCAACAGACCCGATGAATAAGTAGGTTACCTATGCAGAGTTTCGAGCTACATTCCAGGTATTGGCTCAAGCGGTCACGGCACAGGACAACCATCAGGTGGTGGCCCCTTTGAACCTTAACAGGAATACTATTGGGGGAAAGGTGCAAGATTTTATTAGAATGAACTCGCTGGAATTCTTTGGGTTGAAGGTGGTTAAGGATCCACAAGAGTTCATTGATACAATTCAGAAGATTACCAAAATTTTAGGGATCTCTGGGGAGGAGAGTGAAGACTTAGCCTCCTATTAGCTGAAGGGGGTAGCTCATTTATGGTTCAAATAATGGAAGGAAGGTCGTAGGGCAGCCGCAACTTCGGTAATTTGGAATGAGTTCATGACAGCCTTCTTGGACAAGTTCCTTCCCGGGAGTTGAGGGAAGCAAAGGCTGTAGAGTTCGTCAACTTAAAACAGAATGATATGACGGTACAAGAGTGTGCTTTGAAGTGCACTCAACTGTCAATATATGATTTGGAGATAGTTGTCGGGTCGAGGGCTCGCACGAGTAAGTTTGTAAATGGAGTATTGGACTTAGTGGTCCACGAGTGCAGGATCGCTATGCTTATCACTGACATGGACATTTCCAAACTCATGATCCATGCCTAGAAGATCGAGGAGGAAAAATTAAAGGAACAGGAAAGAGAAAACAAGAGAGCTAGGACAGGAGATTCAAAGTATTCCCATTAGAGGATGGGTGGTAGACACTGCTCATAGACTCATCAGAGACCATCAGCCTCGACACCATCGACAGCCAGTGCCCTGTCCAGACCCAGGGTAAGGGAGATTACATATCCAACTTGCAGGAGCTATGGGGAGAACCATTTGGGAGAGTGCATGGCCGGTTCAGGCGCTTACTTTTGGTGCTGCAAATCGGGCCATAAGCTTACAGATTGCCCAGCAGCCAAACGGGACGAAGGTAGAGCCCCAACCACCTCTTCAGTAGCTCTGGTAGCCTACCCACCTCAGCAGGGTGCATCAGTTGGTGCAGGTAGTGGACAGCGTTGGGACCATTTCTATGCCCTATCATTACGTCAAGATCGGGGAAACTTGCCAGAGGTATTCACAGGTGTTTTAGGAGCTTCTCATGTTGATCCTTTCATGTTGTTAGACCGAAAAGTCGCAATATGAGGTATAAGATTTCTTTTAGCATTCTAGCATGAAATTTATCCCGTGGATGGTATGAAATGGTTATAAGTACAAAGCCTTCAGTTATCACCTTAGAGGCTAATGAGAAGTCAAGAGTTAGCGATGTTATCCTAGCCTTAAAAAAGGATCCAAGAGCCTTAGCATGATGACCTTAAGCTAAGGGGGAGATGATAAGTTGAAAGGACAAGTCAAATCTTGAGTTATTTCCAGTAGGGGAGTTCTAAAAATAGTAGCCTTGGGGTGTCGATCCTTTCCTAATCAGATGTTTTCCCTTATGTTTCAGTTGATGTTACGCTTTACTCATGCTTATATTCAGGTTATCTAAATGATAGGTAACCTCTTCAAACAATGATCCCAATATTACTCTCAGTCAGATCAGTTGTCATGTCATCTATTTAGATATCAGAAAGTAGTTTTGAGATTTATAAATCTATTCTTACCAGCTCAGTTCCAGTGTGAGAAAATAATTCCTTCTTAGTACTCGACTTAGTTTCATGTCCTTAAGTTCTTCTCATGTCTTAGAATGTATGTATGATCCACGAATTCAATTCTGCTATGTGTCTCAGTTCAGAGTCAGTCAGTCCATTAATGTTCAGTCCATATCATTTAGTTTTGGGATTTGCAACTCTTTCCCTATATTTTCAGTTATATTAGTCTCCATTCGAGGACGAATGTTCCAATGGGGGAGATTTTGTAACACCTCAAAAGTCCCTAAGACTAGACCCTAGATTTGAAGTTTGAACCTGCAGAGAAACTAAACATTTCCCTCAGTACGAGTCCTAGTATGACTCGTGACATGAAGGTACGAGTCATACCACAACTCATAGCAAGAGGTCCGAAGAAGTAACAAAAGTCTTAAATGAAACCACGAGTGTACCCTATGATTCGTACCATAATTGTACGAATCATAGTTATGTTTTGTGATAAGGGATACAAAGAAGTGCTTAGGAAATTTTGGGTAACCACAAGCCATGGTATGGCCTGTGGTAAGGTGGTACTGGTCGTTGTTGACGTTTGTGGTATGAGGTTCAAAGAATGAAAAATATGGCTTGGGAGGTACGAGTATCATTTAGTGGATCATAGGATCATGGTATGGTTTGTACCATCTATCCTTGAGTTAAGATATTGTAACGCCTCAAATTTTGGGGCTAAGTTTGGAACCCTTCTAGGTATGTGGATAGACCCAAACCCGAAGAATTTTATAGGGAAAAAGAGCTAAGATCAATTATTAATTGTAAGAAGTGCATTAAATGCAAACTAAGGTCATAAGGAACCTCTAGCATAAAGTTGAGTTGGGAGCTTTCCTATCGATCGAGTTTATTATATAAGTTCTAACAAGAGTCAATTTTAAATGACCATAACTCCAATTTTACAAAGTGTTTTTGGGTGATACAGCATATCAAATTGAATCCCTTTGAGTTTTATTTTCAATTCATCTGACCTTGCATCAATTGAAGTTCAGAGTAAACCGTTATGACCAGTTTAGTGAAGCACTATCAGATTTGACGGGCAGAACTAGCCCAGTCACCATGAGTCGTGGTACGACTCGTGCTATGTAGGTATGACTCATACCAAGAACCCATAGAAAGAGTTTCATCATGCTATTAAGCCACCCATAAGACATGGATTTCACACCACGACCGGTGGGATGTCACCGTTAGTCATGGTATGACTCGTGACAAATGGAGAGCAGATTTTTAAATGCAGTTTGTTAGGGGTATATTCATAATTTCTTATTCTTTTAACTCCTAAAATAGATTTTTTTGGGTTTCCTAAGGGGTGTATTATAGGGTTTATCCTAGCCTAAATTCTCATTACTTTCAAATATTCGTAAGTTGAAGTTTCTCTCTCAAGGAACGCTAGGGTTCTTCACTATCCTCTTCCAAATTTCTCTTGAATCTTCAAATCAAGTTACACATTCATCAAGCCCGGGTATACAGGGTCATGAATGGAGGATTTATTCCACCCTCATGCCCTTTTAATGTTAAATTCATGATTTCCATCCTTCTAAGCCCTAAATTTTAAAATACTAGATTGGGCATGATTATTGTTGAATTCTTTCATGATCTTCTATAAAATTAGTCCACTTAGGATTCAATTCATGTTCTATGATTATGACTACATGTTTCCTAATCAAATCCCTCATGAATCTATGAATTTCAAGTTTCAAGCATGATTTCATGAACTTTTAGGAACCCAAATTGAATGAAACTCGATGATTCTCTTATAATTTCAAGTCTCTTATGATTCAACCCATGTTTTATGATTATGAATGCATGTTTTCTACTAGATTTTCTCATTAATTTATGATTCTCAAGCTATAATGATTTTTCTCAAAGTATGCATGATTTCATGAATTTCAAGCTTATATATTATGGCCGACTCAAAGGCCTTGTTTCATGGATAGTTCACGTATTTCAAGCATATTTATTAACCTCATGATTCTAACTAGACCATGTAGAAATCAAGTATGTTTCAGGATGATGTTTATGAGCTATGTGCATATTTGTGGGAGTAGTGTTTAGCACCTAGTAGGTCGGATGTTCCGAAAACTCAGGTCTCATAACTATGTGCCATCGTAGGATAAGAGATCGTTGATATTAGAGAATATTTTTCTTAGCCCGAGAAATTTGGGATCCTCGTTATTGGAGAGTGTATCCCTTGCCTCAATGGGCACATGCAGTAGTCATCATTATTGAAGATTGTCGCCCTGAGTCGTGAGTAATATCATGCCTTTCATCATTCTTTGCCCTAGCAAGGCTTAGAACAGGCTCTGTCCACTTAAGCGAGATAGTTGGAGCATTATGTAAGCTCTATCATGATGGTGTCGGTTATGATGTCCCATTGTGTCTTAGTTTATATATATATATATATATATATATATATATGTATATATATATATGTGTGTGTGTGTGTGTGTGTGTATGTGTGTGTGTGTGTGTGTGTGTGTATTCATGTTCATGCTTCATGATTTTACGACTTATGATGATTTGGCTCAAAAATACGCTTTATGAGAATTTTACTTACCAACTAAGTCATCATCAACCGTATATTATAGTTTTACAAACCTTGAGCCTTTATGCTAAATTCACGATCATAAGCTCATGTTTTATACAATCTTTCACTCATGATCTTTACTGTCTTACTAACATGTTTTACTTACTCTACATTAGAACTGTCAAAATGGGCTTGGCCCCTGAGGCCGGCCGAACCCAACCCTTTAATTAAATGGGGTTGGGACAATTTTTTACAGCCCGCTAAGAAATGAGGCGTAAAAGCCCAGCCTCATTTGACCCGTCAGCCTCAGAGGCCTAGCCCGTGAGCCTCAGAGGCCAGCCCAGCCCGCGAAACTTAAAAAATAACTAATTATTAAATGTATAATATATTAACTAATTAAAAAAATAGAAATAATAATATAAGATAAAGTAAAAAGAATGAAAAGATGTACATAGTACATTTGTACAGCAGCAGTACATATGTACTACAACTAGACTACTAGATTTCTAGAAATACTAATATTTAATAGAATTATATTTTATATAATAAATTAATAATAAAATAAAGACTTCCAGCAAATAAAATTAGGTTTAAGTCTTCTAAATTCTACGTTTTTCTTCTCACCGTTTTGACTCCTGCGCAACTTTTCTTCTTAAGCAGTCACAACCTCTGTGATTTTTGATCTCTTAATTTTTAGTGAGTGACTAATTAATTATATTTGTTCTTCTTTTGGTTCATCTTAATTATTATCTTATGCACTTGTTGTTATAATGAAGACTTACAATGGTTGGTGATTTTTAAGTGATCACACATTTTCATTTATCATGATTTAGATTACGTTTAAATTTTATTAAAGGGCCGACCCGTCCTAACCCGTGGACCACTTAGGGTTGGGTTGGGCTTCCAATTTTAAGGCCCTTTTGTTAAAAAGGCCAGCCCTTCCTAACCCGTTTAACTCGTTGGCCCGCTGGGGTTGGGTTGGGTTGGGTTGGGTTGGGCCAGCCTGATTTGACAGCTCTACTCTACATACTTAGTATATTCAATGTAATGCCCGCATATTCTATGCTATATAATTTTATGATATAGGTCCAGGTATTCAGACTCATCCCCGCGGTTAGACACGTTTCAGACTCTACTAGCTAGCAGTAGGGGAGTCCTCATCTTCCGAGGACTAGAGTTATGCTTTCTTTATTTCAGTTATATTTTAGTTTCAGATTTTTGAGTTAGCTGGGGACTTATCCCAATAGCTCATCAGAATAGTAGAGACTTTCAGACAGCATTTGTAGTTTCAGCTTATGACTCAAATGATTTTAACAAACTATGTCCTTACACATAATGATCCGTTATTCCTTTTAGTTAGATTCCGCCCAGATATGCTTTATAAGTTGTCATGGGTTATCTTAGAGCCGCTCGTGATTCTATGTCCCGTTCTACGAACGGGGTACAGACTTGGATCGTGACAGTTTCTCTCCCTATCTAAGACCACAGCCCATTCTTGCCTTCTATTTTCAAAATTGTTCTTCTAGATGTAGTTGTTTGTTCAAATCAGCTTGAACTTTGTGCATTATTTATCTATTGGATGCAGATGGTATTGGTTCATATTTCAGTTCATGAACCTGGATTATTGATGTGCCATGGTTTTACGGCACTTTTGACACTTAAAACTAACAAGATATACAAATTCTTTGTATGTTTATATAGATATAATATGTTTTTGTTGAGTATTGTAGGAAAACAGGTTCGGAATGTGAAATGGGCAAAATAAGGCAAAAATTGGATCAAGTGTGGACTGCTAGTTAGGTAACGAGTCATCATCTTATTGGATGACTCGTTCCTGGAGTAGTGGGAAGAAATCAAGTGCAAAGTGCAATGAACCAGTGGAGACTACGAGTTGAAGGCACGACTCATTACGACTGGTAACGAGTCGTTATGAGGGTTGTGAGTACTGGAAGAAAAAATGCTAAAAGATTACCAGGGGATGCAACGAAAGACTCAATGAGTCAGCGGGAGACTTGACGACTCAGCGTGAGAAGCTAGGAACACCGGTCATCTACACATGAACTTTTGGGCATTAGAAGCCACGAGGGACCTAACGACTCGTGCTATGACTTAACGAGTCGTTATGTGACCCATTGTGTTGAAGAAGCAATCTGCTGAGGACGACTCATTAATACATGCCACGACTCATTAGAAGACCTAACAAGTCATTACTTGGCCCGTTGTCACTGCCGACTTGTATTCCGTTTTTAATTAGGAAAGATTTTGTTTAAGACTATAAATATTTATGTTGGTTTATTTTTACAGGACTATTTTTATTGAAAACTTTGAACATTATTTTTAGGTGTTGTTTTATTACTATCAAGGTTCAAGAAATAAGGTTTATCATTTTGTTCTTGATTTTGAGGATTAACACAACATTGGAGTATTGTCCTTCAATTTTTAATTATAGGTTTATTTTTACAAGACTGTTTTTATTGATGACTTCGAATGTTATTTTTGGGTTTTTTTTATTACCATCAAGGTTCAAGAAACAAGGTTTATGATTTTGTTCTTGATTTTGAGGATTAACACAACATTGGAGTAATTTTCTTCTATTTTTGTTGATTTATTCAATACGTGTGGTTTCTTCTACAAATCATTGTAAGTTGCAATTATGATTTCTTCTCTAATTTATATTGTGATTCTTCAAGCATGAGTAGCTAAGCCCAATACTAGGGTTTTGGGAATCATGATGAATTAACACATATAGGTAAAAATACTTAGTGAATCTTGAACAGTGTTTATGCATGTATTGTTTTTCCCTTCGTTTTAATTGCTTCTTAATGGTTGCAAACGTTAGAATTTGCCTTCTTCTTACTCACCGAATCAAGGGAGTAGTGAATGAAAAAAGGGATTAGCAACAGAGATTTGAGGCTATCAACCATCATCTAATAGTTTGACCTTGTCCGGAAATTGCTAATCCAATATTAAGGGTAAGGGTTAATTAGGTATACATATGCATACGGATCAAGTTGCGTGGTGATAAACACCTAGATTGGGGACCAACCATTTAGGTGAAGTTAACTTACCAATATTGCATTCTAAGCACCGGAATAGATCAATAGTATAAAATGTCTTGTGGTTATAAAGTCGTGGGAACACAATTCTTATCAACTCACTTATTGAATACAATCTAATTTAATCAAGGAACAAATCATTGTTCTCTACTGCTTTTCATTATTTTGTATTTCAAATCTTTCCCTTAGGAAATAAGTAAGCCAATAGTATTAGCTAAACGCATTAACTAAAGTTCTTGTCATATTCCTTGTGGGATTCTACCCCAACCCTGGTTGGGTTCTATATTTGACATCGACCACTTTATATCTCATTAAGAGGTGTAATTTGGGAGACATCAAATTCTAGCGCTGTTGCCAGGAAATACGGTTTAGGCTTTCTTTAATTTTGTTTGCTTTACTGTTGGTCCTTATTTCCTTTTTATTTTTTTCCTTTGTTGTTTTTATTCTTAACAGTGCATGCCCAGTACAGGAGCCGAGGAAAATTTCTGGTTTCAACTGATCACGAACTTGAACAAATAGTGCGGAATCTAAGGAAAATGGACAACGTACATGGGAAAGAGACAGTGGAAGAAGCAACAGCCAGAATGTTGGCTGAGGAACAAGCTCGAGTAAGAGATAGAAAGGCAGCGAGGCTCGCTGAAGAGCAATATCAAGTTGCTGAAGCTGAGCGAGCTAGAAGGAATAGAGGTCCAGACCAGCAGAGGCATCGGTACTTTGAAGATGATGATGATGCTGATGTTGATGAGGTCGGCGCCATTGGAGCTATTATCTCTCCCCCTTTACCTGTTGGGGCAAAGTTTGATATTACCAGCGCAATGATCCAACTACTCAATATGAAAGGGATATTTGCGGGTCATACGACTAATGATGCACATACTCACTTGAAATTTTTTTTAGGTATCTCCAAAGCATACAAACAACCGGGAGTGAGTCAGGATGAAATTAGGCTGAGGTTATTTTCCTTTTTATTAGGGAGTGAGGCAACACTGTGGTTGGCTGAATTGCCAAACGATTCTATCACTATTTAGGAGGAGCTTAAAAGAGCCTTTCTTGAAAGATTCTTCTCACTTTCCATAGCATTGCAACTGAAAGATGAAATCTACAACTTCAGGCAGTTGAATTCTGAAGCACTTCATGAGACGTGGTTGCGGTTCAATAAGAAGCTAAAAAAGGTGCCCAACCACAGAGCCCAGATGATACATTATTGGAGATATTTTATAGGTCTCTGAATGCTAACACCAAGGAAATTGCTGACACTGTCTCGGGAGGAACATTCATGAGCCATACTTATGCTGCAGCTACTGAGGTCCTTGACAAGATAACCAAAACCAACCGCGCATGGCACACAAGAGAGTTGGAAGCTTCGGATGGTACTTATGCGGTAGGTATGTCTACAGAGTAGAGACGAAAGGATGAAGAGCGAGACAAGGATATTGCTGAGATTAAAACCACAATGGGGCTGCTTGCTAAGCATTTTATAGGAGCCAGGGATGAAAAGGTGAATGTAGTGGGTTCTCAAGGTAAGGCCCCGAGAAATGATGGAGGCGAATCAGAATTTGAGGAGGAAGCAAATTACCTGAATGATAAAGGGCCGAGTTTCCCAACCAACACACAAGGGTCTAACCAAGACTCTTGGCGTCAAGGTCAAGGGAACCAAGGTCAGAACTATTACAAAGATAACACTACAATAAGGGCCAATACAGGGATACGATCAGAGGCAGAGACAATGGTGACTGGAAAAAGCGTGAGGAGTATAAAAATAATAGAAGTGGTCTATATGTTCCTCCAAGGATCCGTGAGCCAGAGTCTAGTGGTTCAAGGGTGGAAGACATGTTGTCTAAGGTATTCAAGAAGATAGCCATTTAAGGAACTCCGCGTGGATATTTCTGGTATGAACCAAAAGGTGGAACCACATGTCGTTTCCATTAAGTATATTGAGTAGCAACTTGGTTAGATGTCTGTTGCTATGAACCAGCGGCAGAAGGGCACGCTTCCCAGCAATACAATTCAAAATCTAAAAAATGGCAGTCATTGCATGACTGTTATACCCCATAGAATTTCCGGCACCTAAACGACCTATTCGCACGTTGGTTAAGCATATTTGAAGGCCATACATGCTGGAGGAAGGCCCGGGAAAATATCGGACGAGAAACCTGTCGAACCATCGCGGAAGGAGCCGAGGCAGAGCCCCTCCGCGATGGCAGCGTGTCACGGAGGAGAGGCCTCCGCGTTGGCTCCGTGACACGTTGGCCTTGTCCAGGCCCATGTATATAAATCCCACTTCGGGTTTAAATCATTTAACACTTAAGAAATTTCCAGGAAACAGAGAGAGAAATCAGAGAAAGGAGAAGAACGAAGGAGGGATTATAATTTTCGACCGATTACGCTGCTAAACGTTGTCCAAACGATAATTAACTCCAGATCGTGAGGTATTTAGCAGCAGAGAGCATTCCTACGGATTCAGTTTCGTAAAATACGGCCGACGAATCGTCGAGCCACCGAGCTAAGGTAAGTGGAATTGCTCTAAACTAGTGTCTATGTGTTCCTAGCTGTGAAGTGAATATTTCTCCCTTTTGGACCTCTGAAAAATAGCGAGTTTTCGACAGTCTTTCGATAAGCCTAAGTTTAGGCTATAAACTATATCGAAAGTGACGTTGCCTTTTAAAGTAAAGCTGTATTAATATTAATTGACATATTTATGAATGCAGTTGGGAGAAAATAGCTGAAGTACCGGCCGAGTCTCGTTCGACAGGCGAATAGTTCAAGGATAAGGTATGTAAAGTTAGTTTCCTCGGTAAGTTAGTAATCTCGGTACAGTACAGTAATTTAAAGGCCGATAGAATATTCAGAAGCCATGTTGACATTTATTATGAATGATGGTACGATACTAGAAACGTTATGTTATGTTCAGCGCGAGACTTGCTAGCACGATATAAATTTTAATACAAGTATTAGAAACTGCATAGCATGCTCAGTATGTGATACAATACGGAATGTTAGGGTATCATTGTATTCAGTTAAAGCCCAGTAAAGCAATGTAATATCTGTAAGACATCTCAGAGATAGAACGACAAGTTAAAGTGAAGCTAGGAAGCATGTTAGAACTAGTAAATCATGTTACTATAGAAACTCAGTAAACAGCATGGTTTTCAGCAGAAATACTATATCCTGTTCAGTATTAGCCCCAGAACAGTCTGGCAGGAGACTATATTCATATGTATATATTTACCAGCCTCAGCACGTATTAAATACGTACAGATTACTATCACTAGCTCAGCATGTAATATATACGATACTTTACCCCTATTAGCCTCAGCATGTGAGATAGGCAGACAGTATCGCTAGTTGAGACCGTTGTATTGTTTGGGGTTGGACTACCTAGCATCCATGACCACCCCAGGGTTGATAGCTGTATCGACTCATCCGCCAGAGGACGAGGATACGTCGCTCTACGGAGTGGCATGCCGTCCCACAGGGGACGAAGATGGGATGCCAGTTTTCCCCATATTGTGCCTTGGTCGGCCCTTATACACCCCCGTCGAGCGGATACGCCCGGGGTGTTGATTCAGGAGTCAGACTCAGGTACAGTTATAGTCAGGGGCTCAGCGAGCCCAAGTGCATACCCAGGGGACCGGCAGGATGCTTACAGGGTTATAGGAGATGGGGTGACCGGGGTAGGGGTATAGATTCTGTGCTGGTTGTACCTCCCGGCTTATGGGGGCCAGGTAAGGTTTGTGTGTGCTATGTATGTTATGATATGTTATACTGTGTTACAGTAGATACGAGTAGATCGACAGTAGAACGATAAATCCTCAGGTATGACTCCTACTCCTTCCAGTATGATTAAGAGAAGGTATGACTTACATTATCAGACAGTTAATCTATTCCTTCTACTTCAGTTTCATCAGTTATATTATTGTTTTCAGATATTTCTTTCAGTTATTGCTTTACATACTCAGTACCAGCGGTACTGATGCCCAGTGGGGCGCTGCATTACTTGCCTGCAGGTACTCATAGACGAGCAGGCGATACCATGTGATTCCTGTCAGCGATCGAGTATTCAGCTCCTGTTATCCGGAGACTGAATTCCAGAGGTGTATTTCATTTTCTTTTGGTTGTATAGTACGGGTAGGTCGGGGCCCTGTCCCGATCATTTCTATTGCTATTCCTAGAGGCTTGCAGTCTGTATATATTTCCCTGTGGTCAGATGAGCCGGTCGTGTGAGGCCGTGCAGTTGTATAGCTGTCAATACAGGTACAGGAGGCTATAGGCCAATGGGTCGGGGGCTGTGTTTACAGCCGTTATATAGCCCTTTGTTTCCAGAAATGTGAGTTAGAGCCAGTCAGGCACCAGATGTGCCCAGGCTTAGCAGTCCAGCAGTACAGGTCCTAATAGGGCACGAGGTGCCAGTCATACCCCCCAAGGCGGGGTGTGACAAACTTGGTATCAGAGCAGGTCGTATCCCAGGGAGTCTGCAAGTCGTGCTAAGTAGAGTCCTGCCCATGGATGTGTTGTGCACCACATACTATGGGTAGGAGGCTACAAGGCATGATAGGATGGTTGTCTTTCATTCTTATTCAGTCGTGCTGTAGAGCGGTACAATATAGGGTTGAGTCCCTAAAGACTTACTATAATCTTTGATTACAGATAATGTCAGACCAGCGACATCCTATCACAGGCCGGAGCTTAGATATTGCAGCAGGGGAAGGCACCAGCAGGATGCCTCCCCCTCGTTTAGAAACAGCCCGATCAGAGGGCACTACAGAGGCATTGTCCCAGCCTCCTCAGCAGTCTCCACTACGTCAGGAGCCACTTGGGGCGACATTACCTTCAGCAGTCCCTGTACCGACACCTTCAGGAGGTTAGGAGTGTTGTAGTTATGTTAGCACAGATGATGGCTGCTCAGCATCAGCCAATGCCGTCTACAGTTGCGGAGTCATCAGGAGGGCCCGGTAGTTCGAGGGTCCGAGAGTTCATAGCCCTGAATCCCCCACAGTTTACAGGTACGGATCGGACAAAGGACCCTCAGGATTTTCTGGATCAAATGCAGAGAATCTTCAGGGTTATGCATGCCACGCCTACCGAATCAGTTGAGTTGGCAGCATTCCGGTTACGGGATATCGCTGTGTTATGGTATGAAAGCTGGGAAAGGTCCCGAGGGAGAGATGTTTCCCCTCCCACCTGGTCCAGCTTTTCAGGGGCCTTTCTGGATCACTATTTGCCGCGGGAGATTAGACAGGCTCAGGTAGACTAGTTCCTACATCTGGAGCAGGGGGCCATGAGTGTTCGGGAATATTCCTTGCGGTTTGATTCTTTGGCTCGATATGCACCGGCCTTTGTTGATACCATGGAATCCAGAGTGCACCATTTTATTATGGGGTTGAACCCAGAATATATTGAGACTTGTATTACGGCCACACTGCGAGAGGACATGGACATTGCTCGAATTCAAGCATTTGCCCAGAATATTGAGGGCATCAGACAGCGACATCGGGAGATCAGAAGGGTTAATCAGGAACAGCGTCGCCGGGACAGGCTAGTTGAGTTACAGAGGGAGGCCCAGGGAGGACCCAGACCACGATTGTCAGACAGGCCGCCCAGGCCCCCGCCTCCGCCACAGTCGCAGGGGGGTAGATTCAGCCGCAGGGGGCAGTCAGAGACTGGTAGAGGCTCGCAGATGGCAGATTTACCATTACAAAGGAGGGTGGAGCAGAGTAGGTATACCCTACCACTTTGCCCTATATGCAGTCGACGCCATCCTGGAGCATGCAGGTATGGTTCCACCGCATGTTATATTTGTGGCCAAGAAGGCCATTTGATGAGAGATTTCCCATCCAGAGGCCGAGAGGACCGAGATAGACAAGATAGGACATCTGCAGGGTCATGAGCCACAGCATCCTCGACTGGGCGCAGGCCCTCAGTTTCAGCAGGCAGGGGTCGGGGCAGATCAGGGGCCTTCAGTACAGGTGCGGGTCCAAGCCGCACATATGCTTTACTAGGGAGGCAAGATTCGGAAGCGTCGCCTGATGTTGTGACAGGTATGCTAACTATCTGCTCACACCCTGCTTATGTGTTGATTGATCCAGGGTCTACTTTGTCCTACATTACTCCATTTGTGGCACGAAAGTTTAGTATTACACCAGAATTATTGCAGCAGCCCTTTTTAGTATCCACGCCCGTCGGTGACTCTATCACAGCTAGCCGAATCTACTGCGGGTGTACAGTAGAGGTTGCTGACCGTCAGACCACAGTAGATCTGGTCGAGTTAGAAATGATAGACTTCGATGCCATAATGGTTATGGACTGGTTAGTACCGTGTTTTGCCAACGTTGAATGTTGGACCAAGACGGTCCGATTCCACTTCCCAGGAGAAGCAGTGCGGGAGTGGAAGGGCAGCACCGCTACGCTAAAAGGTAGGTTTATTTCCTACCTTCAGGCGAGAAAGTTGATATCTAAGGGATGTATTTACCATCTGGTCAGAGTTCAGGATGTCCAAACAGAATCTCCGACACTCCAGTCTGTTCCAGTGGTGAATGAATTCCCTGATGTGTTTCCTGATGAGTTACCTGGTATTCCCCCAGAAAGGGAAATAGACTTTGCTATTGACTTGTTACCAGGCACTCAGCCGATATCAATTCCTCCCTATCGTATGGCTCCTGCAGAACTCAGAGAATTAAAAGAGCAGTTGAAAGATTTATTGGATAAAGGTTTTATCAGGCCGAGTACTTCACCGTTGGGTGCGCCAGTTTTATTCGTGAGAAAGAAAGATGGCTCGCTCCGAATGTGCATAGATTACCGGCAATTAAACAAAGTTACGGTAAAGAACAAGTACCCGCTCCCCAGAATTGACGACTTATTTGATCAGTTGCAGGGAGCCAGATACTTCTCTAAGATTGACTTGCGGTCCGGATATCACCAGGTCCGAGTACGTGAGAGAGATATTCCTAAGACAGCGTTCAGGACCCGATATGGGCATTTTGAATTTCTAGTTATGTCCTTCGGGTTAACGAATGCCCCAGCAGTCTTCATGGACCTGATGAATAGTATTTTTAGACCTTTCCTGGACTTGTTCGTAATAGTATTCATTGATGACATTCTGGTGTATTCTCGCTCTGAAGCAGATCACCGGACTCATTTGCGGACAGTGCTCCAGATTCTTAGGGATCGTCAGCTGTATGCTAAATTTTCTAAGTGTGAATTCTGGCTTAACTCAGTGGCCTTTTTAGGGCATATCGTGTCGGATGCTGGTATACAGGTAGACAAGCAGAAAATAGAAGCAGTTAAGTCATGGCCTAGGCCTACCACTCCGACTGAAGTTCGTAGCTTCTGGGGTTGGCAGGATATTACAGGAGATTCGTTGAAGGGTTCTCGACCATTGCGGCACCTCTAACCAAATTGACACAGAAAGCAGCAAAGTTTCAATGGACAGAGGCATGTGAGCAGAGCTTCCAGGAACTAAAAGACAGATTAACCTCCGCCCCAGTGTTAGCATTGCCGGAAGGCACAGAAGGTTATTCAGTCTATTGCGACACGTCAGGCGTCGGGTTAGGTTGTGTGTTGATGCAGCATGGTAGAGTGATTGCATATGCTTCCAGACAGCTGAGGAAACACGAAAAGAATTATCCTACCCACGAGCTGGAACTAGCCGCAGTAATCCACGCCTTAAAAATGTGGAGGCATTACCTGTACGGCATCCATGTTGATATTTACACAGATCATAAGAGCCTACAGTACATCTTCACTCAGAGGGAGTTGAATCTACGGCAACGCCGCTGGTTGGAGCTGTTAAAAGATTATGATGTGAATATTCTATACCACCCCGGAAAAGCCAATGTTGTAGCAGATGCCCTAAGCCGTAAGTCAATGGGGAGTTTGGCGTATTTGCCACCTGAGAAGTGGGAGCTAGCCAAAGAAATTCATCAGTTAGCTGGTTTAGCCGTGCGAGTAATGGAAACAGAAAATAATGGAGCGGTAATTCAGAATTCTGCTGTGTCATCATTAGTTACAGAGGTGAAAGAACGACAGTACGAGGATCCTGATTTAGTCCAACTCAGAGATAGAATTCAGAGAGGTAAGAAGTCAAATTTTCAGATAACTGAGGATGATGTGCTATGCTGTAAGGGCCGCCTCTGTGTCCCGAATGTTTCAGGGCTTCGCGGGTGGATGATGCATGAGGTACATTACGCTCGCTATTCCCTCCATCCAGGAGCGACCAAAATGTACCACGACATCAGAGACATCTACTGGTGGCCAGGTATGAAAGCTGAGATAGCCGAATTTGTATCTAGATGTTCTAACTGTCAGCAGGTGAAAGCAGAGCACCAGAAACCGGGCGGTTTGATGCAAGATATAACGGTGCCTATGTGGAAATGGGAAGCGATAAACATGGATTTTGTAACAGGGTTACCCCGTACTAGACGCAGAAATGATTCCATTTGGGTAATAGTTGACAGGCTGACAAAATCAGCTCATTTCCTGCCAGTAAGGGCTACCTTCTCAGCTGAGGATTATGCCGAATTATATATCAGAGAAATAGTTAGATTGCATGGAGTGCCAGTATCCATCATTTCAGATAGGGGAGCACAATTCGCAGCTAGATTTTGGCAGTCATTTCAGAAAGGTTTGGGGACGCAGATTAACTTGAGCACAGCATTCCATCCTCAGACAGATGGGCAGGCTGAACGTACAATTCAGACGCTCGAAGATATGCTACGAGCATGTGTGCTAGATTTTGGGGGTAGCTGGGATGAGCATCTTTCGTTAATTGAATTTGCTTATAATAACAGCTACCATTCAGCTATTCAGATGGCGCCTTTCGAGGCATTATACGGGCGAAAATGCAGGTCGCCGATTGGTTGGTTTGAAATAGGAGAAACAACATTGGTTGGCCCAGACATTGTTCGGCAGTCAGAGGAGAAGATAAAGCTTATCCAAGAACGTTTACTGACTGCTCAGAGCCGCCAGAAGTCTTATGCAGACGTGCGGCGCAGAAATCTAGAATTTGCGATAAATGACTGGGTATATCTGAAAGTGTCTCCGATGAAAGGGGTAATGAGGTTTGGCAAGAAAGGCAAGCTTAGCCCGAGATTCATTGGGCCATATCAGATTCGGCGAAGAATAGGCCGAATTGCATACGAATTGGACTTGCCTCCAGAGTTAGCATCTGTTCACCCAGTATTCCATGTCTCTATGTTGAGGAAGTTCGTAGGGGACCCTTCTACAGTAGTTCCAGTTCAGGATGTCCAGGTCACAGAAGAATTAGCATATGAAGAGGTTCCCGTGGCTATCTTAGATAGATAGATTCGCAGGTTGAGGACTAAAGATGTTGCATCTGTCAAAATATTGTGGCGTAACAGGAACCGTGAGGAAATGACGTAGGAAGCTGAAGAAGATATGAAAGTCAGATACCCTCACCTATTTCAGACCTAGTCAGGCGACAGGTATGTCCGTATTATTACTTATGCAGTACCTTATAGTTGTATGTGTGTGAATGAGAAAGATTGATACTTAGTTATCCAGTGGATCCTAGACTATTATGTGCAGTACCTGTGTTGGACTTTTCTGCATTTCAGGTTTTTGCTATAGTCCATATTACAGGGGAAACTCTGCCGAAATTTTTCTAGAAAGTAAAGTAAGTAGTCCTCTAGATAACAGTGTACATTCGAGGACGAATGTTCTTAAGGGGGGGAGAATGCTATACCCCGTAGAATTTCCGGCACCTAAACGACCTATTCGCACGTTGGTTAAGCATATTTGAAGGCCATACGTGCTGGAGGAAGGTCTGGGAAAAGATCGGACGAGAAACCTGTCGAACCATCGCGGAAGGAGCCGAGGCAGAGCCCCTCCGCGATGGCAGCGTGTCACGGAGGAGAGGCCTCCGCGTTGGCTCCGTGACACGTTGGCCTTGTCCAGGCCCAAGTATATAAATCCCACTTCGGGTTTAAATCATTTAACACTTAAGAAATTTCCAGGAAATAGAGAGAGAAATCAGAGAAAGGAGAAGAACGAAGGAGGGATTATAATTTTCGACCGATTACGCTGCTAAACGTTGTCCAAACGATAATTAACTCCAGATCGTGAGGTATTTAGCAGCAGAGAGCATTCCTACGGATTCAGTTTCGTAAAATACGGCCGACGAATCGTCGAGCCACCGAGCTAAGGTAAGTGGAATTGCTCTAAACTAGTGTCTATGTGTTCCTAGCTGTGAAGTGAATATTTCTCCCTTCTGGACCTCTGAAAAATAGCGAGTTTTCGATCGTCTTTCGATAAGCCTAAGTTTAGGCTATAAACTATATCAAAAGTGACGTTGCCTTTTAAAGTAAAGCTGTATTAATATTAATTGACATATTTATGAATGCAGTTGGGAGAAAATAGCTGAAGTACCGGCCGAGTCTCGTTCGACAGGAGAATAGTTCAAGGATAAGGTATGTAAAGTTAGTTTCCTCGGTAAGTTAGTAATCTCGGTACAGTACAGTAATTTAAAGGCCGATAGAATATTCAGAAGTCATGTTGACGTTTATTATGAATGATGGTACGATACTAGAAACGTTATGTTATGTTCAGCGCGAGACTTGCTAGCACGATATAAATTTTAATACAAGTATTAGAAACTGCACAGCATGCTCAGTATGTGATACAATACGGAATGTTAGGGTATCATTGTATTCAGTTGAAGCCCAGTAAAGCAATGTAATATCTGTAAGACATCTCAGAGATAGAACGACAAGTTAAAGTGAAGCTAGGAAGCATGTTAGAACTAGTAAATCATGTTACTATAGAAACTCAGTAAACAGCATGGTTTTCAGCAGAAATACTATATCCTGTTCAGTATTAGCCCCAGAACAGTCTGGCAAGAGACTATATTCATATGTATATATTTACCAGCCTCAGCACGTATTAAATATGTACAGATTACTATCACTAGCTCAGCATGTAATATATACGATACTTTACCCCTATTAGCCTCAGCATGTGAGATATGTAGACAGTATCGCTAGTTGAGATCGTTGTATAGTTTGGGGTTGGACTACCTAGCATCCATGACCGCCCCAGGGTTGATAGCTGTATCGACTCGTCCGCCAGAGGATGAGGATACGTCGCTCTATGGAGTGGCATGCCGTCCCACAGGGGACGAAGATGGGATGCCAGTTTTCCCCATATTGTGCCTTGGTCGGCCCTTATACACCCCCATCGAGCGGATACGCCCGGGGTGTTGATTCAGAAGTCCTCCGGACTCAGGTACAGTTATAGTCAGGGGCTCAGCGAGCCCAAGTGCATACCCAGGGGACCGGCAGGATGCTTACAGGGTTATAGGAGATGGGGTGACCGGGGTAGGGGTATAGATTCTGTGCTGGTTGTACCTCCCGGCTTATGGGGTCGGGTAAGGTTTGTGTGTGCTATGTATGTTATGATATGTTATATTGTGTTACAGTAGATACGAGTAGATCGACAGTAGAATGATAAATCCTCAGGTATGACTCCTACTCCTTCCAGTATGATTAAGAGAAGGTATGACTTACATTATCAGACAGTTAATCTATTCCTTCTACTTCAGTTTCATCAGTTATATTATTGTTTTCAGATATTTCTTTCAGTTATTGCTTTACATACTCAGTACCAGCGGTACTGATGCCCAATGGGGCGCTGCATTACTTGCCTGCAGGTACTCATAGACGAGCAGGCGATACCACGTGATTCCTGTCAGCGATCGAGTATTCAGCTCCTGTTATGCGGAGACTGAATTCCAGAGGTGTATTTCATTTTCTTTTGGTTGTATAGTACGGGTAGGTCGGGGCCCTGTCCCAATCATTTCTATTGCTATTCCTAGAGGCTTGCAGTCTGTATATATTTCCCTGTGGTCAGATGAGCCGATCGTGTGAGGCCGTGCAGTTGTATAGCTGTCAGTACAGGTACAGGAGGCTATAGGCCAATGGGCCGGGGGCTGTGTTTACAGCCGTTATATAGCCCTTTGTTTCCAGAAATGTGAGTTAGAGCCAGCCAGGCACCAGATGTGCCCAGGCTTAGCAGTCCAGCAGTACAGGTCCTAATAGGGCACCAGGTGCCAGTCATACCCCCCAAGGCGGGGTGTGACAATGACGTTCACTACTAGGAGTGGGAAGGTGATAGTTGATCCTCCGAGGCCGGTTGTGACTAATGAGATAGTTGAGCCCGTAGTGATTGATGATGATAAGGTGGCGGACTCCGAGGAGCAGATTTTGGTTGAAGATTCCATGGATATGACAACTCCTAGTAATGCAGAGGAGCATGAGTCTGTCAAAGGGAAGGAGAAGAAGGTACCTCAAAAGATCACGCCTATTCCTAGACCTCCTCCCCTTTTCCTGCAGAAGCTGAAGAAGAAGGTTGAAGATGGGAAGTATCACAAATTTATTTCGATGCTGAAACAATTATTTGTGTACATCTCATTTGTCGGACCACTTGAGCAGATGCCCAGCTATGCTAAATTCATGAAGGACCTTGTCACTAGAAAGAGGACTATGAGCTTTGAACATGCTGATAATTTGCACCACTGTAGTGCAATAGCATCTCGGTCTCTCGTGCAGAAAAAGAAAGACCCTGGAGCTTTCACCAAACCGTGCACTATTGGAGCCTTTAACTTTGCTAAGGCGCTATGTGATCTGGGTGCTAGTATAAACTTGACTCCATTAGCAGTGTTAAGACAATTAGGCTTGGGAGCCCTCAAACCAACTATAATGTGGCTATTGATAGCAGATCGCACGGTGAAAAATCCGATGGGGATTTTCTATGATGTGCTAGTAGAGGTAGAGTCTTTTATATTTCTGGCCGACTTTGTTATTCTGGAATGTGAGGTTGATTTTGAGGTCCCTATTATCTTGGGACGACCATTCCTCGGCATCGGGCGTGCTCTTATAGACATGGAGATCGGATAGCTGAAATTCCAGTTGAACAATGAAGAGGTAACATTTAATGTATGTTGGTCCATAAAGCAACCAAATGACATGCGGGTGGTATTAGTGATTGATGTTGTGGAAGTTGAACTTCCAATCATGCCTATTGATGAGTTGGTGACTATTGAGGATTTAGCAACAGTTTTGATGAATATTGATGTTGAGGAGATCTATGGGGCTGATGAGATCGTGAATGCACTTGCTAGTATGGGGTCATACACTTATGCTTTGAAGAAGATTAATCTTGATCTGAAAAATCATGTGACCCCACCATCCAGGCCATCTATTGAGGAGCCTCCAGCATTGGAGCTCAAAGAACTCCCAACTCACTTACGGTATGTATTTCTGGGGACCGGAAACACCTTATCGGTCATAGTTGCAGCTAACTTGGAGGAATAGCAAGTGGAGGCTTTGGTCTCCATTTTGAAGAGGTATAAAAATGTTATTGGGTGGACCATTGCAGATATTATTGGGATCCCATATGGTATTTGCACACATAAAATCTAGCTTGAGCCAAATTGTAGTCCGAGTATTGAGCATCAACGTAGGTTGAATCCACCCATGTAAGAGGTGGTCAAGAAGGAAATCATCAAGTGGTTCGATGCAGGTGTGGTTTACCCTATTATTGACAGCAAATGGGTGAGCCCAGTTCAATGCGTGCCAAATAAGGGAGGAATCACCGTGGTCCCAAATGCTAACAATGAGCTCATTCCACTCAGACCAGCCACAGGTTGGAGAGTATACATGGACTATAGGAAATTAAACCACTGGAGTCAAAAAGATCACTTTCCTATGCTATTCATGGATCGGATGCTAGACCAACTTGCAGGCAGAGGATGGTACTATTTTCTTGACAGATATTTGGGGTACAATCAAATCTCTATAGCCCCCGAAGACCAAGAAAAACCCACTTTCACCTATCCCTATAGTACATTTGCTTTCAAGAGGATGTTGTTCGGGTTATGTAATGCGTCTGCCGCTTTTCAGTGATGCATGATGTCCTTATTTTCTGACATGGTAGAGAACACCATTAAAGTCTTTATGGATGATTTATCAGTGGTAGGTGATTTATTTGATAATTTTTTGGCTCATTTGATCAAGGTGCTGCAGCGATGCGAAAATACCAACTTGGTGCTTAACTGGGAAAAGTGTCATTTCATGGTAAACGAAAGTATAGTGCTCGGCCACAGGATTTCTGGTAAGGGCATTGAGGTGGACAGATCCAAGATCGATTTAATTGCTAGTCTACCACCTCCAAATTCTGTAAAAGGTGTTTGAAGCTTTTTGGGTCATGCAGGATTTATAGAAGATTCATCAAGAATTTCTCAAAGATTGCACATCCCTTGTGTTAGCTACTTGAGAAAGAGGTGAAGTTTGTGTTTGATGATGCGTGTCTAAAGGCTTTTGAATGCGTAAAGGAGAAACTGACCACTTCCCCGATCAAAGTGGCACCTGACTGGTCCTTACAATTTGAGATTATGTGTGATGTTAGCGGAGTGGCCCTGGGAGCTAATTTGGGACAAAGATGTGAAAAGATTTTCCACCCAATTTATTATGCTAGCAAGGCTCTTAATGCAGCTCAGAAAAATTACACCGTGATGGAACATGAGTTGTTGGCTGTGGTATTTGCATTCGAGAAGTTTCGGGATTACTTGCTTGGAACTAAGGTGATAGTTTATACAGACCATGAAACTATGAGATATTTGATGGCAAAGAAGGATGCCAAAACGCGGTTGATTCGATGGGTTTTGTTTTTACAAGAGTTTGAGTTTGAGTTTGAGGTTAAGGACTGGAAAGGGACAGAAAATCAGGTGGCGGACCACTTATCAAGATTAGAGGCAGATGTAGCACTTCGAGATGAGATTGACATAGATGATACATTTCCTGATGAGCAGGATTTGGCAGCTTCCTAAGATCTCATCCCATGGTATGTAGACTTCACTAATTATCTGGTGACTGATGTGGTACCAAAAGATTTATCATTTCACTAGCGAAAGAAATTTATGTCTGATGTGCGGAAGTTTTTCTTGGATGAGCCTTACTTATTCCGCATATATGCTGATGGGGTGATTCGGAGATGCATCCCTAAGGTTGATATGTTGAGCATATTGGAGGCTTACCATTCATCCCCTGTTGGTGGTCACCACAGGGGATTTGCAACCCATAAAATTCTGCAATGTGGGTACTATTGGCCAACCATTCACAAAGACGCTCATGATTTTGCGAAGGCATGTGATGCATTCCAAAGGCAAGGAGGCATATCTAGGAGGCATATCTAGGAGGCATGAGCTCTCTCTTTCTCCCATCCTTATCATTGAGTTGTTTTACATTTAGGGCATTGACTTCATGGGCCCATTTGTGAGCTCAAACGGGATAAACTACATACTTGTAGCTGTGGACTATGTTTTGAAGTGGGTGGAGGCAATTGTGCTTCCAAACAATGAAGGTAAGAGTGTCACGGCATTCTTGAAGTGGAATATTTTCGCTAGATTTGGGACTCCCAGTGCTATCATTAGTGATGGGGGTTCGCACTTCTACAACCGGTTGTTTCGAACTTTGCTGGAGAAATATGGGGTGAAACATAGGGTGGGAACACCTTATCATCCACAATCTAATGGGCAGGTTGAGGTCTTCAATCGGGAGATAAAGACTATCCTAGCAAAGATTGTGAATGCTAACTGGATAGATTGGTCAAGGAAGCTAGATGATGTGTTATGGGCTTATCGGACCACATTCAAGATGCCTATAGGTATGTCTCCGTATCATATTATGTATGGGAAAGCATGTCATCTTCCGATCAAACTTGAGCACAAAGCTATGTGAGCGCTTAAGAAGTTGAAATTGAATTGGAGTGATGCTGCGAACTTGAGGCTTGATCAGTTGAATGAGTTAGATGAATTTCGTTTAAAAGCCTATGAAAGTTCAGAAATTTATAAACTGAGGATGAAAATTCAACATGATCAGAAGATTGAGCAGAGAAGTTAAGCCCTGGTGATATGGTGTTCTATTTAACTCTAGGCTTCACTTGTTTCCTGGCAAGTTGAAGTCCAAATGGTTTGGACCATTTTGAGTGGTCCAAGTATTCTCCTATGGGGAAATTGAATTGGAAAACCATGAAGGAAAATGATTCAAGGTAAATGGTCAATGGGTGAAAGCATATTTGGGAAAGAGCAAAGAAATTAAACTAGTAGACCTTTGGGCTCTAGGTGAAGTCTGAGTAACCCGGGGACTTGCGTCGTGCCGCAACGTTAAATCAGGCATTGTATGGGAGGCAACCATGGAGGTATCTTGGTAAAATCTAAGTAATTAAGATAACCACATCATGCCGCGACGTTAAATCAGGGGCTTCTTGGGAGGCAATCCAAGTTGTAACTATAATAAGTATAGTGTTTATGTGTATTGATGTGTGCAGGTGCTTAAGATGAGAAATTTGAAGCTGGAACCAAAAATCTGAACTTGAGGCTCTGGTGCCAAAGATTACAGGACGAGTCGTTACCCGACTTAACAACTCGTCAAAACTACTCGTGGTCACTGATGCAGAAACAGTGTAGACAACGGTTGACCAAACGAGCTATTGTCGGTGGCAACGAATCGTTAGGTCCTCCGTTGTGTCTATTGGTAGACAGAAATAATTGAACCGAAAAGCTAACAACGAGTGACTCAATGAATCGTGAGGTAACTCAATGAGTCATCAAGTGACTCGTCCTGATAACACTAAGTAGCCACCAGAGTACAGGGCCAACGATTCACGACATGACTCGTTGGATGAAACCATGAGTCGTTACATGAATCATTAGATCCCAGGTAAGTTCTCTTGACTTAAGTAATAGAATAAACTAGTGAACAAGTCATGCTTCACACCAAGACTCGTCAAGTGGGTCATGGGGCATTTTAAATTAAATTTATCACCCAACCCGACCCATGTACCAATAGGGTAAATTTAATGTTCTAAATATATACGCACCCGATTCGTCCTAAAATTTTATCACAAGCTCTAATCATTAAGCTCTCAAACTCAAATTCCTCAGTTCCTTCTTCCTAAATCACTTAAAATCAATTTCCTTCTTCCCCTCTTCTCTAAACGCACACACATAACTGTCCCCAATCCCTACCATAAGTCGTAAACCACAACTCAAAACTCCCCATCCTCTCTACTGCTCAGATTTGCATCGTACACACCTGAAATTGTGAGTCTTCATATGTTTAAGCATAAATCCTTAATTTACTCATGTTTGTAAACGGTGATGCATTTATTGAGTTAGTACCCAACATGTAACCCTAAGTTGGCATGGATTTAATTGTGAACTTGAACACTGTAAGTTTAGGAGTTTATTGGTTTGTGCCTAAGTGATTAAGAACCAGTTGATATTAAGTATGGGTGTATGTGGGTTTCTTATACCCATTGAATCAACGAGCATTACGATCTGTAAATGATTTGTTCACAAAGCTTTGATTGTTTTGCCCGCCCAACTCACACCAAAATTAAGGTGTTCAAGATTAGAAATGGGTGAAGTCTGAGTAACCTGTTAATAATTTGAAAGAAAAAAATTGTTCACCTGGGAAATAAGTGATAACACCTCATGTAAGGACTCGTGGGCATGCCTAACGAATCATTACATGACTCGTCACCACCTAGGTTGAAAAACTCTTAAGCGCGAGCCACATGACGAGTTGTGGTATCACCTCACGACTAGTGATGTAGCTCATCCTGAATGGGATTATATTAAGTGATATGCACAAGCCACGACTGAATTAATGAGTTGTTGCCACAAGCAAAAACTCGTCATAACCAATCGTCAAGTACACTAGAACCAAAGGGAAATTCTTGACCTGCAGACAACGAGTGACCTCACGAGTCGTTGTCAGTGGCAACGAATCTTTGAGTCATCCGTCCTGTCTGTAGGTAGGCAATATTTTTTTCATACACTCTAAACCTAGACATTAATGTTTATTCTACAGGTACAATGGCACCAAAAAGAACCCCAAAGAAGTTCCCGACCAAGAAGGGGCGGGAGAAGAGCTAGCCCTCGACTCGCAGACTAAGGGATGAGCCCTCATCTTCAGAAGAGTCGAGTGGATCTGTGGAGGAATATCTGAATATCAGATATCAGAAGAGAAGCATGAGTGGAGATCGACCAGGCTAGGACTAAATGCCCTATAAATCAGACAGCTAGGGTCGCTTCTCCAAATCCACTCGCGAGGGATCCACCCAGCCGGGAGAAAGGTAATGTTGGGGTCTTAGTCCCAATTTCCCCCAAAGACGCTGCAGCTGTGAAATAAAGGGTGATGATAAATCAGTGCCCAACAGGAGAGCACGGATAATGAGGCGACTGAAACTTCTCACACATCTACTGAGCAACCAAGAATGGTGCAAAGGTGGTGTGTTCTGGGCATGCGGGCCATCTACAATAGAGACATAACTCCTACTGACAAGGGCCACCTAAAGAGGAGTATTTATGAGGAGCCAAGACTGGTCACCACAAGACTCAAGGACCTCCCCGAGATTCAGTTATTGTTTGATAGATACCGTTTTGGGTGGTCGAGTGAGCCGTCCGGGAGTTACAGTCCTTCCTTAGTCAGAGAGTTCTATGCCTCATATGCGGCCACATTACAGCATCAGGCCATGGGAGGCCAGAATTGGAGCAAAAGGCCTGCACTGACCCGGGTGATGGTGAGGGAGACACCCATGGATATTTCTGAGCGTACCATCTCCCATATGCTATATGGTATAGATTATGAGATCCCGATGAACACAACTGAGTTCAATCATCGGTTAAGTGAGCTACAGAAAATAAAGATCAAAAAGCTAAGCCACTTGGGGTACATTAGTGGAATGGCTACATGGCTCAAAAGCACAAATCAAGAAGGACAAAATTTTCGGCCAAAACTTTGGTGGTCACTAATTCGACACAAGTTGGTACCAACCAGCAATGATAATGTGGTTTCCCCGGACCGAGCTGCACTAGTAGCAAGTATTGTGGAGGGTCATGCTATCAACTTCCCGAGGTACATAGCTGAGGAGATCTGGGAGCGCGCTATCATAGAGATCACCAGCATTCCTTTCTCATGCCTCGTAGATCGACTCTATAAGGAGTCCCAGCTTCCAGAATTTCCATTCGTAGATTAGAGAGTGGTGGTCCACAAGATTATTGATATCGGGTTGATTAAAGATAAGAAAAACCTGATTTCAAGGGCAAGAAGTCAGTCAGCCATATTCGCAGGGGCTACATTATTAGCTGATGCATTGACCAGAGGTATCCAGAATGAGGCTGCGAGTTTAACTGAGCTCGAAGTAGAGCCGTCAGAGGCCCGAGAGATGAGTATCCAGCCTGATGCTACCAATGCAGTAGATACTCCATCACACGCTGAGGTCCCAGAGTCATCATCTACTGTAGCAGCAGCTCGCCCACCCCTTGCGACATCTCACACTTCACCAGCTGGCCTAGTCACACTATCTCAGGATTTCCTTACCTACATGTCTAGGCGGCTGGTGAAAGCTGAAAAGCAGCAGGCGCACACGACACTTCAGGTAAAGGTACTAATGAAGCAGGTTAAGCCGTAGGTCAGGAAAGAATTGGAGGGCCTATCTAGGACTATGCATGATAGATTAGATGCCTTTGAAAGGCGGATGGATGAGCGCCTTGCTCAATTATAGGCTCCCGAGTTGGCTAGATGATATGCGGAGGTGGCGACACTCAGAGTTGAGGTGCGAGAGCTGTTCGCATGACAAATATCTGTTATCACACCACTTGTGCTTCCAGTGGTAGATGATGACAGTGAGGAAGAGCTACCTCCGGTAGTAGATTTCATCACTGAGGAGTCAATCGCTCATGACAAAAGGAAGAGACCTCGGGAAGAGGTGAGCGAAGAGATATGGAGGCAGCACTGAAGCTATATAGAGATGAGGCTCGAGAGAGGGCAAAAAGTGATGCTACGAGAGCTCATGGAGATGGTACGAGCTCTATGGGGTCTGAGAGTGCGCCGGTTCATTCTGGCGGCACAGGAGAGGAGATTGGAGGTGTATATGCGCCCTTCACTGACCAGGCTACAGACGTCTAGGTCGCACAGGTATGTTCCCTATTCCCATGTTTTACTTTCTATATGCGCCGAGGATGCCGCATGTTTTTCTTGATGGGGGTGGGGTGGGATACATGCATTTTTGCTGAACATAATCCGAGGGTTTTTCTTGCCAGATATCTTTTCCCTCGGGTGTTCCTTATCTACTAGAATTGGCATGTTTAGATTTTTGTGTCAATCGAAAGGAAAATAGGTGAACTTAGGGTAGTAAATAACATGGATTTATTTTAAGTGATAATGTGATACCCCTCCTAGATTTTTTGTATGTGTGCGTGCTAAGTAGACAAGCATGACCTTTATGAATCTTTGCATGGCACTAATACTGTGAACGTGTTTACCATTGTGTGCTTGTACCTGAACTAGCAGTTAGTAGAAGTAATAATGTTGGCTTGTGCATTATATGAGTAAGGCATAGAGTTAGTTCTACTGTGTGTGTCAATATAGAACTTGCCTAGTCAGTCATATTGAGGTATAGGATGGGAAATTAAGAAAGGATCATAGGCCGTTTTTGATGAATAGTCCACTTTAGCCTTAAAAGAACTACCAAATGGAAATAAATATCCCTTAATCCCAATTTTGAGCTTAAATTAACCTTTCTTTTTGTTAAAACCAATTCACCTTCCTGCTTTGATTATAATGAACTTGTTTTGGCCCTGGTCCTTCCTTGGACACTATGAACCTCAACTCAGGAAAATTGTCTAAGTTGAGGGTGGCTACTATAGGATTGCATAAGAAGAGTAGGATGGAAAATAATTGAGAAATGCAAACAAAAAGGCGGGTGCAGTGTGCATAATGAGGTTTGAAACTGAAATAATTTTTAAAAGAAGGAGAAAGCAAAAAAAAAAAAGATGTGAAAAAGAGGTTAAGTGGAGCCAAAGTTAGTGCAGTGCCAAGGAGAGTTAAGTTACTATTCCCATATCTACCAGACCCAACCCTGAGCCTACAATACAAGCTGAAAAAGTCCTATAATGATCCTAGTTAAATATCTGAAAATCGAGGTATTGAAAGTAAAGGCAAGCTTATGATATTAAATGTGCACAGTTAGAATTTCTTTGTGAGAGCGAGTAAGCTTTTACCCAGTCCCAAGAGAAAATATCTTCATAATCATATACATACGTGTGAGTGTAGGACTTCTTTGTGGTGAGGGCATTTGGTCAACAATATCGTCTGCAAATTGTCTAGGTCAGTGTCATAGGATTATATGCATGGTTGCAAGTTGACAGTGTATTTCCATTTTTCGATTCCTTTGTGTCATAGTTGAAAGTTTTACATATGCACTGTGATTTGAATATTGATGATAGAGGAGGCGATAGAAAATTTGATTTGATTTTGAGTTGTGACTGTCGTAGGTTTCCTAGAGTTCTTTTGATTGAAGCGTCGGGTTAGTTTTATTTTATTTATTTTTGCCTGAGGATATGCAAAAGTTTTCAGTTGAGGGTGTTGATGTGTTGTAGTTTTGCGGCACTTTTGACGCTTAAAACTAAGAAGATTTGCAAATTCCGGGTATATTTATATAGATATAATGTGTTTTTATTGAGTGTTGCAAGAAAACAGGTTCGGAATGTGAAATGGACAAAATAAGGCAAAAATTGAATCAAGTGAGGACTGCTAGTCAGGTAATGATTTGTCGTCTCATTGGACGACTCGTTCCTGGAGTTGTGGGAAGAAATCAAGTGTGAAGTGCAATGAACCAGTGGAGAACACGAGTTGAAGGCACGACTCATTATGATTGGTAACGAGTCGCTATGAGGGTTATGAGGACTGGAACAAAACATGCTGAAAAATTACCAGGGCATGCAACGAAAGACTCAACGAGTCATCGGGAGACTTGAAGACTCTTCGTGAGAAGCTAGGAACACCCGTCATCTACACTGGAACTTTTGGGGATCAGAAGCCACAAGGGACCTAACAACTCGTGTTGTGACTTAACGAGTCGTTAGGTGACCCGTTGTCTTGAAGAAGCAATCTGCCGAGGAAGATTCATTAATGCATTCCATGACTCGTTAGGAGACCTAACAAGTCATTACTTGACCCGTTGCCACTGCCGGCCTGTATTCCATTTTAAATTAGGAAAGATTTTGTTTAAGACTATAAATACTTTATGTAGGTTTATTTTTACAGGACTGTTTTTATTGACAACTTTGAATATTATTTTTGGGTGTTGTTTTATTACTATCAAGGTTCAAGAAACAAGGTTTATAATTTTGTTCTTGATTTTGAGGATTAACACAACATTGGCGTATTGTTCTTCAGTTTTTGTTGATTTATCAATAAGTGTGGTTTCTTCTACAAATCATTGTAAGTTGCAATTATGATTTCTTCTCTAATTTATAATTGTGATTCTTTAAGCATGAGTAGCTAAGCCCAATACTAGGGTTGTGGAAACATGATGAATTAACACATATAGGTAAAAATATTTAGTGAATTTTGAACGGTGTTTATGCATGTATTGTTTTCCCTTCGTTTTAATTGCTTCTTAATGGTTGCAAACATTAGAATTTGCTTTCTTCTTACTCACCGGATCAAGGGAGTAGTGAATGGGGAAAAGAATTAACAATGGAGATTTGAGGCTATTAACCCTCATCTAATAGCTTGACCTTGTCCGAGAATAGCTAATCTGATATTAAGGGTAAGGGTTAATTAGGTATACATTCGCATATGGATCAAGTTGTGTGGTGATAATTAGCTAGATTTGGGACCAACCATTTAGGTGAAGTTAACTTACTGATATTGCATGCTAAGCACCGGAATAGATCACTAGTATAAAATGTCTTGTGGTTATGAAGTCATGGGGAACACAATCCTAGTCAACTCACTTTTCGAATACAACTGAATTTAATTAAGGATCAAATCATTATTCTCTACTTCTTTTTATTATTTTGTATTTCAAATCTTCCCCCTAGAAAATAAGTTAGCCAATAGTATTAGCTAAAGCATTAACTAAAGTTCTCGTCATATTCCTCGTGGGATTCGACCCCAACCCTGGTTGAGTTCTATATTTGACATCGACTTATTTATATCTCATTAAGAGGTGTAATTTGAGTGACATCAATTATCTCTTCTAATGTAGCAATTTCATGAAAGATATTGTTCAAATTGCAGTTCATGAACCTGGATTATCTTTTCTATTATAGCAACTTTGTAAAAGATATTACCAAATGTTTCTCTACTCTAATGCACTAACACCTTCTTTACATTTTTATCTTATGGTGGAATAAGATAAAATGATTTATTTCAAAGTCAACCTTTCAGTTTTTCCTGATTAGCTCCATAAAAGACTCCTCCTTAACCCAGAAATTAAGGAACTTGAATGGTTTTCTTATAGCTTTATCTGTAGTATTATATCTCCGTAATATAAGAGCATGATCTGATCTATTTCTTATGAGATTTCTACTTACATGTCTAGAAAAAATCTTGCAATTCAGAGTTACTCAAAACTTTATCTAGCCTTTTAAAGATGCAATCTTCATTAGACCTACCATTCTACCATGTGTATTTGCTTCCTCTAAAACCTTGATCATATAGATTACATGTATTAATGCAATAAATGAAATCTTTTACCTTTTGACATTGTCACGCTAGTCCCTTAAGTTTCTTTTCCTCTACAACTATGAGATTAAAATCTCCCCCTACTAACCAAGGTATGGTCATTGTGGTAGCTATCATACAGTGATTCCTACAATTTCAATATTATTTTTTGGTCATATTTAGAAATATATTGGTGTCATTACCAATTTATTCCCCATCTCTAGTCTATGAAGCTCTAGACTGAGTTGTTGTTATGAATCTACTCGTTCTATATATTCTAGATGCCCAGATCTTACTAGATATATTATACACGGTTGCATTCAATTGCCTCCTATATTTATCTATTGTATGTCCCTCTTAGAAAGGTTCCATCAGTCCTATAAAATAGAATTGATGTCCTTTTATAGTGTAATCAATCTTGTGAATGCTCGTTGTGTATTAACGGACCTAATACTCCAAATCAAAGAATTCATTAAGATTGATTATGTTTGGACACATTACTCCTTCTTTGTACCCCTCCTAATGAATTTTTAATATTATCTTTTGGATTTTTCCTCTTGTGTTTTCCTGTATTTAATTTTAACTAATCAATCAATTTAGGAGATAGGTCTCCTTCTTTGGTACATTCCTAATGTTTTGTTATAGATCTTTAGTGTTTAGGTCTTCAGTTTTATGTCTCTTATTTATTGTATCCTTACTAATATCTTGTGTTATCATTGAAGCTCTTCCTTTTCTTTGACTACTGTTAATGCTTGAGAGTCATTACTTTGCTCCTATTCTCTTCCCTTTTCTTCATGTCTATGTTTCCCCTCTATATTATTCAAGTTCTGCTCTTCTCTAAGCATGTCTGGTGCTCCCCTGTTCCTGCTTCTCCTTAGCGTTATTCTGTTCATGTTTTTCTAGACTTGAATTTTTTCCTACCTTTTATTTTCTACAGACTTCTCCTTGGGAGTTGTGCTTTTATCCCCAGATATATTGTCTTGTTTTGCTAAAAGACTTTATTGTAGATTTACCTTCTCATTCGTGGCCGTGTCTTGATTTTTCTCTATTTAAAGCTCCTAGTTACCCACTCTTTTTCGATCTCCATATGTATCCGTTTTTGCTGATTTGTGTTACTAGGTGCTTCCTCTTTCTCCTTTGTGTTCATTCTTTCTTCTTGTGTTTCATCCCTATTCTCTAGAGCTGCAAAGGCATTTTTGTTTCTACTAGTGCCTCTTTAGTCTGCTGGTTTGTGTTTTTTGTTATTTCCCTGTCTGTTTTGTCATTTTGTTATATCTACCCCTTCTCTGCATCTATTCCTATATGTTTGGTTGATTCCAACTACCTTCTCATTGGTTAGGATCTTTGTTCTTTGTCCTATTGTGCTAACATTATTTTGATTTGTCTCAACCCTTTTGCTCTTTTCTTCTTCGTCCAATTTTGTGTGAAGATTCCAACACCTTTTTTTCATCATGCCTTTGCAAGCAATATTCTTTACAATATTTTAGGAGGTAATCACATTTGATTTTGATCCACTTTAATTTGATTTCCCCAATAATGTCAACTTTCTCATTGATTCTCACCCTTTGAGGCGATTTAGCCACTAAATCTATCTCCATATTTACTTTAGCATAAAAAGGTTTCATTTGATTCCTAGTTGTCATATCTACTGTTAAGGGTCTCCTTACGACTGAAGCCACCGAGAAAACTACATCTATTTTTAGCCGTTGCCAATAACTAAACTTGCAAATGGCCATTTGTGCAACAGCTACTTTCAAGCAAATTCTTTTAAAAAAGAATTACTCTATTTTTATTAGAGCTAAAGGCCAAAAACACACTTGAAGTATCACATTTTTGTGAGTTTCATACCTGAATTATCACCAATTATTTATCAAAAGACGCAACATGATGACTAAACCAAGTGTTTGAATTCTATCGCCAAAAAAAGTACGTGAACTTACTTTTTCCATAACATTTCGTCCAAATGGAAACTTACTCATTAATTTTGGGGCATGTTTTGATAAATAGTTGATGATAATTCAGGTAGAAAATTTGCAAAAAAAATGATATTTCAAGTGTGTTTTTGACGATTATCTCTTTTTTTTTTTATTAATTAATTTCTTTAATTATTGGCGTGGAGTGTCATTTGACACCATTTTTAAGCTTAAAAAGATAGTGTACACTCCGCAACATCAGATACTAGTTAAGGTGTGATTTGATAAATAGTTGATGATAATTCACGTAGGAGATACCAACATATCCGATGGTTCAGATATAAAACTCGCAAAAAAAATGATACTCCATATGTGTTTTTTGAACATTATCGCCTTTTATTTTGTTAACAAATAGGATGGTAGAGGAGTTGGGTAGCGCCTAGGTGTGTGGTGCTGAGGTTCAGAGTTTGAATCTCTCTCACTTCAGATGGAATCAGGACCGAGGGAGACGAGACGAGGAGACGGTTGAGGCTAAATCGGATCTCACAGGATCGGGATTGACAGGACAGGTACTAGCCCCATCCCAATTTCAAATCTAGATAGCTACATAACCCATCCCCTAATTTTCCTAACAAAATGGTATGTGCCGAGGTGGGATTTGAGCCGGGGGGGCGGATAGGGCTGACCATTGGACAGCCTTAGACATGACTAATGGGTGGTTGTAGAGATTTTTATCGAGAAAGCCCACCAAAGAGTATCACTTGATGTCAAAAATGGGTAGTAGAAGTGATCATTATTTCAGAAAAAATCCAATTGATGTCAAAATTGGTAGTTATGATTTTTTAGAAGTTTCATTGAAAGATACTGACTTTGAAAAACTGACACAATATAAAAGTAAAAAGGAGTCAATTAATTAAAGAAGGCAAGAGGACAGGAAAGTGGGTGGATAGTACTATTTGTCAGTTAATTAAAGAAGGCAAGAGGATAGCAAAGTGGGTGGATAGTACTATTTTAGGTGACCAAATTGCCCACATGGTGCTAGATCTGAAGTCACTATGTTTAACTTATAAATTTTAAATTATAATTACTTTTCTATTAAATTTTTAATACATTATTTATATATATCAAATGAATTTTAAAATATAAATATAAAATTTTAATCAAGATAACTGATTTTTTTGAACCCATAGTTATAAAGTTGGCTCCACCCCCGTATGGTGCTAAGAGGTCTATTCTTTTTTAGTGTTCCTTATGAGTTAGATGTGGCCAATGTGTTAGTTTTATGTAGGGAATTTAGGTTTAATACCTGGAGAAAAACTGGGCGGTTCCATTTTTTTTGTACATGAGTGAATGATAGGGATATTTGTTTGTGATACTGTGAAAGATATAATAATAATAATAATAATAATAATAATAATAATAATAATAATAATAATAATATAAAATCTCTTGATTGTATACAATGTTTTCAAAAAGTTAACAAGTTTAGAATCTTTAATAAGCCCCCATTAAGTAAATAATTGTGAAGATAACCACGTGTATCAATACGGTGGGAGAAGTAAAAGAAATCATTGCAAACTTAGAAATGCGGACCCCATTTTATTGTTTCTCCTCAAAAAGTAATTAGAAAAGTATAAACTATAAAAAGTACTATCAAGATCATGTAATTTCATTTTCTTTTTAAAATTATTCCAAAAATGAATTTAATTACAGTATTTTGCTTTTTCTTTTTGTCTATTTGTTTGTCATTTTTTAAAAAATAATTAATTTATTATTTAAACAATAATAAAATTTTATTTTACTTTTTATAGTTATATTATTATTTTAATAAATATGAAAAAATATGGATATGATAAGACAAAAAAAAGATAGTACTTTATTAAATTGAGATCAAATAATATATAAGAATAATTTAATTTTAAATTATTCTTTTAATTTTTAGTTTTTTTAAAACATGAAAAGTAAAATGAGTTCGATGAAGTACTTTAAATTAAGTTAAACTAAGATTGTTCACTAAATTTTTTAAAATAATAATTCTTTGTTTAAATAGAAAATTAAATTTGCACATTATTCCTTTTAAACATATAATATTAATTTAATTATTTGAACTAATGTAAGTTTGCTTTAATATTAAATTATCCAAAATAAAATTTATGTTTTAAAAGAACCAGTAAGTATTCTTTGATCCTTGTTTATGTATATTGACAAGAGAATATCTTTACATTTTTAAGTTAATCAAATCAAAATTTAATTGATTACTTCATATTACTTACTTTGTTTTTAAAATTATCAATTATTCACTTTATTTTAAAATAAGTGATATTTTTACCTTTTCATTTTATTTTAAAATAAGTGACGTTTCACATAATTAATAAAACATTAATGATTGTTTTCGAATTTAACCATTATTTAAATAATAGCTATTTTACATAAGAAACTACTAAAGAGCTACATATTTTTCAAGGTATTTATTAAGAATAAGTTAGTGAAAATACATCTTACTTTTTAGAAATAGTAGTTTTTTAAGGATTCCTAGAAATGAGTAGTTTTCTTAAGGGAGTGCCTTAATTTAAAACACCACTTATTTTGAAATAGAAAGATTAATACTTAATATTGCTAATTGTTTTGTCTCAAACGAGGAAAAAAAAAATTCTCTTTAGAAAGTCATTTCTTTAAAAAAAAATTAAATAGTACATAATAAAAGCAATGAAAATATTATATCGAAGAAATTGAGTTTTTGCAAACTTTATATTCATAAAAAAATTAATATAATAACATTTTGAATACACACAAAAATACTATATTTATCGTATTTTTATATATACAATTTATTAAAAATAGAAGTAAAAAAAAATCATGCAAATTATTATTTAAAAGAAAAATAACAATGACAAGGAAAGCAAAATTGTAGTTTGAGAAAGTACTAACGGGACAAATTTCGAAATACAAAAAATATATATGAGCCAAGAAATTAATTTGATATGTAATTATATCTTATATTTAGAAATACTCATACAAAATAAATTATCGACTGGACTTAACATAAGAGGGAGCTGAGGAAGATCAAGGATATAACTGTCATTTTATTTAATTTCTACATATTATATATTATTGTACTTGCCCTACTATATAGTATTATTTAACTTTTATATGTTATATATTATTGTACTTACCCTTTCTATAATAGAAAAAATTAATGAGGGATTACAATATTTTTATAAGGAAAGAATATGTTTAAAAAAATGTATTTATTAGAAAAATACTTTTGATTTAGAATTAATAATGGAGATATTTTGAACAAAACTATTAACGGATGTCTTTTTTTCTTCAATTCCGTATAACCTAAAGATATTTTTACTCATTTTCGTATATACTTCCTTATTCCACAATAAATATCAAATAATTAATAAATTCTCTTAAACATTACAATGAAAAGTAATATATAATATATATATTCTTTTCATTTCAAAATAAGCGGTTTTTAGTTTTGACACACCTCTTAAAAAAATACTAATTCTTATAAAGTAAGACATATTTTTACTAATGTATCTTTAACAAATATCTTTAAAAAGTTGCAACTCTTTAGTACTTTCTTGATTATAAAAAATAATTTTTAATTAAATAAGGGTAAAATTGAAAAAATATCATTAATGTCTTCTTGATTAGGTGAAACACCTCTTATTTTGAAACAAAAATACAAAAAACAAAAACGACACTTATTTTAAAATGAAGGGGGTATATATCTTATCTTCTTAAATTACATAATTTTTTTACATTTACTTTGTTGACACCCAATTTTGACCTCCCTACGCCTCGTCTTAGCTGCTTATTGATATATATAATGTATATTTAAAATTATCTCTTTCACGTAATTGTTTAGTCTTCATTCATAATATTTCAATAATTAATTATCATAATTATTAAATTTTACATAATTATTTTAAATTATAATTCTGAATGTTTATTTGCATTTAGTTTCAATTCATCAATTTTCTTATGTTATGTAATTAGGTCATATATGGTATATTGTGTATTAACGTATGCATACATATTTTCAATTAAACGATATTTATTTAAAAAATATAATTTACTTAGTATATAATTTATTTATATTCAATTTTGTAGTAATAACATTATATTATTTTATCATAAATTAAATTATTATATTAGCTATTTATTAATTTATTTTATATAAGTTCAGTAAATTAAAATATTTATTAATTTATTTTACAAGTGTAGTGTTTTTTTAATTTAATAGCAGCTAATTCAATTCCTCCAATCCATTTAAATTCTAGCCACTTTCTATTCAATTTCATCCAATTTATTTAAAATCTGACTACTTTTTTTCAATTTATGTCAATTTTAGTCACTTTTGATCAATTATGGCTATTATTTAAATTCAGATCTAGCCTAAATTAATTTCTACCCAATAACCAATCCGGTGACCCGAGATTTCGTGTATGTTTAGTCAATTTACAGCTGCATTATTTCCTTATGTAAAGTCTTGCTCAATTGATTTAATTATGAATAATTGACTGATTTTCTCCTTCCTTAAATTTAGTACATATATCTATTTTAAGTAAATAATGATTTTATTTTATTATTATTATTAATAATGGAGATATTTTGAACAAAACTATTAACGGATGTCTTTTTTTCTTCAATTCCGTATAACCTAAAGATATTTTTACTCATTTTCGTATATACTTCCTTATTCCACAATAAATATCAAATAATTAATAAATTCTCTTAAACATTACAATGAAAAGTAATATATAATATATATATTCTTTTCATTTCAAAATAAGCGGTTTTTAGTTTTGACACACCTCTTAAAAAAATACTAATTCTTATAAAGTAAGACATATTTTTACTAATGTATCTTTAACAAATATCTTTAAAAAGTTGCAACTCTTTAGTACTTTCTTGATTATAAAAAATAATTTTTAATTAAATAAGGGTAAAATTGAAAAAATATCATTAATGTCTTCTTGATTAGGTGAAACACCTCTTATTTTGAAACAAAAATACAAAAAACAAAAACGACACTTATTTTAAAATGAAGGGGGTATATATCTTATCTTCTTTTATTAGAATTAATAATGGAGATATTTTGAACAAAACTATTAACGGATGTCTTTTTTTCTTCAATTCCGTATAACCTAAAGATATTTTTACTCATTTTCGTATATACTTCCTTATTCCACAATAAATATCAAATAATTAATAAATTCTCTTAAACATTACAATGAAAAGTAATATATAATATATATATTCTTTTCATTTCAAAATAAGCGGTTTTTAGTTTTGACACACCTCTTAAAAAAATACTAATTCTTATAAAGTAAGACATATTTTTACTAATGTATCTTTAACAAATATCTTTAAAAAGTTGCAACTCTTTAGTACTTTCTTGATTATAAAAAATAATTTTTAATTAAATAAGGGTAAAATTGAAAAAATATCATTAATGTCTTCTTGATTAGGTGAAACACCTCTTATTTTGAAACAAAAATACAAAAAACAAAAACGACACTTATTTTAAAATGAAGGGGGTATATATCTTATCTTCTTAAATTACATAATTTTTTTACATTTACTTTGTTGACACCCAATTTTGACCTCCCTACGCCTCGTCTTAGCTGCTTATTGATATATATAATGTATATTTAAAATTATCTCTTTCACGTAATTGTTTAGTCTTCATTCATAATATTTCAATAATTAATTATCATAATTATTAAATTTTACATAATTATTTTAAATTATAATTCTGAATGTTTATTTGCATTTAGTTTCAATTCATCAATTTTCTTATGTTATGTAATTAGGTCATATATGGTATATTGTGTATTAACGTATGCATACATATTTTCAATTAAACGATATTTATTTAAAAAATATAATTTACTTAGTATATAATTTATTTATATTCAATTTTGTAGTAATAACATTATATTATTTTATCATAAATTAAATTATTATATTAGCTATTTATTAATTTATTTTATATAAGTTCAGTAAATTAAAATATTTATTAATTTATTTTACAAGTGTAGTGTTTTTTTAATTTAATAGCAGCTAATTCAATTCCTCCAATCCATTTAAATTCTAGCCACTTTCTATTCAATTTCATCCAATTTATTTAAAATCTGACTACTTTTTTTCAATTTATGTCAATTTTAGTCACTTTTGATCAATTATGGCTATTATTTAAATTCAGATCTAGCCTAAATTAATTTCTACCCAATAACCAATCCGGTGACCCGAGATTTCGTGTATGTTTAGTCAATTTACAGCTGCATTATTTCCTTATGTAAAGTCTTGCTCAATTGATTTAATTATGAATAATTGACTGATTTTCTCCTTCCTTAAATTTAGTACATATATCTATTTTAAGTAAATAATGATTTTATTTTATTATTATTATTATTATTATTGTTATTGTTGTTGTTGTTGTTGTTGTTGTTGTTATATAATTGTGTTACTATTTAATTGATTTAATTGTGTTATTTGAGGAAAATATATTTTTTGATTGATTCTAGTGAATATTTCCTCCCTTATATCCTCTAATTAACTCTATTCCTCTAGCTATATAAGAAGCATGCTCTTCTATCCTTTTGGGTGAAGGATTCTTTAAACAATGTTCATTCAAACCTAACATGCTCTCTACCAATATAACTTTGCCCTCTCTCTCTAGTAAAAAAGAAAATAGTGTTTTCTTCTTATTTTATTTTTGCTGAAAATTTAACGTGCCTCTTGCTTTGAAAAATCATTAAATACTAAAGCCCCTTAACTGGTTAGTCAATTTAACTCTGCAAATTTTCGTTAGTTTAATTCCTTTTTATGATTCATGTTGACGTGTGTAAATTTTATTTGACTTATCGTCTACTAGACCTTTATGTCATAAGAGCACTATTAATCTTTGAATTTCATTTTTCACTGCAATCTTATCTTTTCATATATATATATATGTATACATACATATTGCAGTCAATATCTATATATGCTTGTTTTCTTGTGTTTGTCTAATATTTAAAGCAGGTATTTATTAATTGATTTCGGGATGCCTTGAAGAATCGCCTTCAGGTTTGGATCAGAAAACGGACGATTTGACTATTTAAAACGAGTTTAAATTGATATTATGCACTTTATGTATTTTTATTTATTATTTATTTCACCATTTGTAATAATGTACAAACGCTAATAATAGTGAAAATGAGGTGTTTAAAGGGGACGGAAAATTATGTGTTATGTGCTTAGATTTTTCTTTCTTTTAATCGCTTTCAAATTCGCATTTGTCTTGCAAAATTATTTTTTATGAAAGTACTCTCGATTCTCTCTTTTAAATATGCAATGGATACTATCCCTTAACCTATAGTTATTGGGAAAGTAGAAGGAATTACGAGGTCTAATTCCAAATCTTTGAAACTAAGCCGACCCTTTCCCCAAAAGCAACATCAATCAAAGTTTTTTTTTTCAAAAATCATTATGTGTATTTATGTGTAAATATTTATTTGCTTATGTTTCAAAGATTCAAATCATTATTAAAATTTTAAAATATATTATTTTATTTTCAATTTAATACCTACCTCCAATTAACTTGTTGCTAAGGTTGAAGGTCACGATTCATAATATCGTGTGGTCATTCCTATAAAGCAACAAACATTCTTTTAGGCTTTCAACTCTTTTAAGCTTATCAAATAAAAAAATGTGTTTTAAATTATCATAAAACTATTAATGAATTATAGTCCTTCTTTTATTTTTATTTGGGGGATTTAGTTTTATATGTTGTGAGTTAGTAAATAAAATATTGTTTATGGTATTTTTCAAATTTTTCCTCTTTGCTTGTCTGAATAATTTAAATCCTTTAATCAATAATGTTTTTGTCCTCCTTATTGATCGCGTATTTAATAAATAAATTTATTTGTTTTAAGCATTTAGTATCACCTTTAAGAAATAAGTTTAAAATACATAACTTCTTCCTTTGAACAAAAGTATTTTATCTTTAGTAAATAAGTTTTGTTGAGATTGTTTGTTATTTAAATTTTATATTAAATCAGTGTATTAATTTAATTTATGCTGAGATACTCATTTGTTTTAAAATAAATTTTATAAGTCTAATTAGGAAACAGTTTAATTATTATTTTTGACACATAGTTTCCGCATTAATTTAATAAATGACTTAATTTTCTATTTAATTTATTTATATTGTGATTTAATTGTCTTGTGTACTGAATATTTTGTAGTATTTTTATTTTGATAAGTTTGCATTATTTTATCATTTAAATTACATATTAATCATGAATTAATTTAATTTTTCTTGAGTATTTATTTTGTTGAAAGAAATTTGCTTGATAAAATTTTAGCTTTGTCTCATCATTTAGTTTTCGCATTAATTTGAAAAGTGTTTAATTTTTGTTTAACTTATTTACTCATTTTAATATTATATGAAATTATTTTTCTAATCATTTAGTCAATTAATTAGTCCTTATTTGACAACTTAATTTTTTCCACATAAAATAAATCCGAAAGGGACCCATAGTTGTAGACCTCGAAAGGTGCTTAACACCTTACTTTCGAGGTAATTTGACCCTTACCCGACTTTGGTGACCTAGACTAGTAAAACAGACCCTTAGGTTAGTACGGTGCCCTAACGCACCTCAAATCGTTAGATGACGACTCTTTTCAATTTAATAACCCTTAAGAGTTGTCACATATTGTATTCCAACACGCGGCCTGATTCTTGTGAGACCCGAGATATGTAGGCGACTTGATACCAAAGTGTCGGCCGCGACATCTTCATCACTCCATTTTCTTCATCTGGCCCCACCGGAAACTTTTTCTTCGGTCGGACAAAATTGGCTACTAAGTCAACGTTCTTTGCTCGACAACTCATCCTTCATTTCCGAGCAAAGAAGGGACAGCTGTTGATACCCAATTTTGACCTCCACATACCTTATTTAGGCTGTTATTTTACTTGTAAATTTTTAAATATTTTTAAGTAGTCACAATATTTTTATATTGTTATTATTATTATATACGTAGTCATGTTATTATTTAATATTTTGTCTAGTTAATTGTGAATGTCATTATTATTTTTGTTATATTCACAAGTACAAACTTTTCTTTGTGTATCATCATCATCATCATCATCATCATCATCATCATCATCATCATCATCATCATCATCTTCTTCTTCTTCTTCTTCTTCTTCTTCTTCTTCTTCTTCTTCTTCTTTTATGTGTATTATTTATTTATTTATTTTACTTGTCTACACTATTTTCTTTTTGAAACACTAGAGCAAATATTCTAGAGTTATTATTTTTTTTATCGTAAATATTAATAAATTATTTTTTTTGATAATAAAATACAATTGCTAATTTTATAATTTTTCGATTACTTAGTAATTTAGTAGTTACTATTTAAATATTTTGGTAGAATATTATTTAGACCCAAATAACAATATTGAGCACAAGTTTTAAATTTAAAATTTTATCAAATCCTTTTATAGTTAGAAAAATCCTTTTATATCTTTTCTTTTCATGGAATAAGGTATTTTTTTTATAAAAATTAGTAAAAAATTTATTCTTTCTTTTTAGAAAAAATATATTATTTTCTAAAAAATTAAAATATATTATTTTTCCTAAAAGTTTACTCCTTTAATTGATTCTTTTCCTATTTTTACTCCCTCCCCATAACCTTTTTTTGCTCTTTTTTACTCTCCCTTCTATTTTTTTTTCCTCTCTCTCAATATTACTCTCACACAGGGAGCAATCACACACACACAAAAAAAAAAAAAAAAGATATTCCCTCACTCTTACAAAATTTCATCACTCATATATACAGATTCAAATAGCGAGATAATTGAAAGATTAATTTACAGCCCATGTGAGAATTGAGGATCCACCAGTGCTGCTCCATCTCCGTCATACTGAACCACCACCTCCACTGTTTAAAAATAATATCGAGCTCCATTTAGTAATTGTGGTTCGTAATTTCAAGACACCTGTTGATGTACGATAACTTGGAGGATCTGTACTCATTCAATATCTTAAAAGAAAATTTGCAGCAAGAGGTTCACTTCTTGCACTCATATTTTTACTTAATGATATCATTCATATGTATATGTGATATTTTACTTATAGAGTTTGTGAGAAAATGAACTATATATTCTCATCCGCGTCATGTATTTTAGTGAAATTGTTATTATTATTATTTTTTCTTTGCCGATTGTTTGTAATTTCTGGTTGTGTCAGGATTATTTCAAATACTTGTTCGGATGATTTTCACACATAACCCCTCAAAGTCTTGTTTAAATATTTGAATGCTAAATATTCTATTATTTTAATGTTAAATAAATATGAGGGGAAGATGTTTCTCTGTTTGCTTATTTTTTTTATGTGAAGTATGAATATGATATTGCTGGTATTCTTTTATTAAGTAAGCATGATTTGAATTTTAATAATCTATTTGAGTTAAATTATTTAGGACTTGAAGATTTATGCATGTGAAGACCATACGAGAATGGATCTGTGTTAGATTTTTAGTTTAGATTATTTTTCTTTTATTTCCTTTTCTTCTTTTTATTAAATAAAAAAAAGGCATTTTAAGCATAATTGTTGAATGTTTATCATCAATTTGAATAACGTTAATGTCTTCGTTATATTTTAATTTGTTGCTTCTTGTATTATTTAAATTCTATCACTTTCTTTCTCTGAAATTGCTTCCTATCACTTTCTTTCTCTGAAATTGCTTGATGGAGGGTTTAGGGTTTTAATTGGTTCAATTTTCGGAGACAAGACTCATTGTATGTATAGTTTGTATTTTGAAAAAAAAAATCAACTTAGCCCTTTTAAATATCAATAGATAATTAGATGGGTTGATTTAATTCAAAATTCGTTGAATTAATCAAGAAAGAACTTATATAACACAATATTAGGACGTAAATATAAGCAACCATTTATGGGATGATATAACACATTTGTAATTATTTAGAAGGTTTAAGAGGAGATTTTTTTAATTATTTCATCATATACTATATTATACGTAGAATGGTCATCGGGATCATTTGCTGTTGGTGGCCGGATTAGCATTTTTACACAGTTCATTTTTTTTGCTGTTGACAAAGCAACATAAAGTTGACTATGGAAAAAACAGGTTCACGTAAATAAATTCCAACAAAATATAGTGTTTGACCTTGAGCTTTTTTTATAGTCATAGCAAAACATAATCGAATAGGAAATTGTGTTCTTTTGAATTGAATTGCCAATTTTTCGTCTTGTGAACATAATAATGGTATTCGAGGAATAAAAACATGTTTGTCCTTAAAGTCACCAGTTGCAATTTTAGCACTAATAACATGAGTTTTGAAGTCAGAACAGATTAAGCGCGTGCCATTGCATAAACCTTCAAAAAGATTCAAATTCCGTAATAAGATAACTGGGCAATTTTGCTTTAGTACCAACTTATAAGAAGGCAAACCTATTGGATTTAGAGAATGTAAAAAGTCTTCAAATTGGGTTTGATCATTGGTTCTATAGTTTCGTCAATGCCAACAAATGTCATAGCAGTTGCGGGAAACTGGTTTATAAACATTTGATTAATTTTATTTACAAACTCATTTTTTGTTGTTAAGATAACATGCGATATTACATTGGATGTGTCATGTGTGAGTAGGTCTATATCAGGGTAAATAGTTTTAAATAAAATATTTAATGATTCTTTTTTAGTTGTAAAAGGAATGAGAAAAGATTCTGGAATCTCAATTTTATTGCGTTCATTAAGCTGTTCTTTTCCATCTCCAATTCTAAGTAAGTAGTCACAAAATGTAGGATCCTCTCGCGCTCACATATTTTCTGTCAAATAGAATTTTTCAAGATGATTCCAAATGTTTGAGTTCAATAAGCATTCACGAATAAAATCTTCTTTTGTACCGCCTTTCATTACAGGCAAAGTCTGTCTAAAATCACCTCCGAAAACAATAACTTTTCCTTCAAAAAGTGTATTTACTCCTGTAAAGTCTTTTAAGACTAAATCAAAAATCTCGACAAGCTTTTTATTTGCCATTGAGACCTCATCCCATACTATTAATTTCGCATCTTGAATTAGAGACGCTAGGGAACTTTGTTTACTTATATTACAACTATAGTTTTCGCTTGTATGAATAGGAAGTTTAAAGCGAGAATGAGCAGTTCGTCCTCTAGGGAGTACCAAAGTTGCAACACCCGAAGTTGCTGTCGCTAAAGTTATAAATCCTTTTGATCGTACTGTAGCTCGCAATGCGCGGTATAAGAATTTTTTACCAGTTCCTCCAGGCCCATCAATAAAAAAAAGCTCCTGATTCGTTTGAGAATATTCTATTTGTAATGGTCATGTATGCTTTTTGTTCTTTATTCAATTTTTTATATAACTGCAAATCTTCTTCTGCCACAATTATGTTTCTTTCTAAATGAACGTCTCTAGTTTCTTGCATTATTCTAAAAGGAAGAGTTGTCGAATGTGTAATATTTTCTGGTATGAGTTTAAATTCGTTTATATTTCGTCCCATTGAAAGTAACATATTATTTATATGATCTAAAACCAGCAAGCGAACATTATTTGATTGTATGTTTAGTATAATTGTAAAATCTTCAGACATGGGACTTTCAAATTTTTGCCATAATTCTTTTGGGTTAGCGGGGTTACAGTATGCTAATAGCGTAGCAAACAAACGCCGAAGACTATATGGCATTTGGTAATTAGCAGCTTCTGACATGCATTCAATTAAGCTGTTATCAGAAGCTAGCAAACCTCTTTTTTCTGCAGATTCTCTAGATGTGGTGTAATACTTTCCGTTTACAGTCATAAGATCTTTGTATGATTTTGGCCCACGTATGTTCATCAATAACAACCAAAGGTAATATCTTTCTCCCTCAGTTGGATGACAACTAACAATACGTCCAATAGCATAACCTTGTTTTCTGCGTGTCCACATTTTATCACTGACTGACCAGACAAAGTGCTCCGAAAATTCTTTGTATAATAAGCTCTATGGCATGTTTATTTGTTTCGTTCATAGAAAAAAAATTCTGTCAACATCGTTTTGTTATTAGATGGGTTTTTTAAGATTGAATTTAAATTTGTAGTTGTTTTAAAGGAAATAAATTGTTGATTTTCAAGATGCAACTGAAGATTGTAAACATTAGGATTCATTTCACTAATAGGGAACGCAAACAAACGCCACATAGCTTCTGGAGGTGATACCCATATGCCTAATTGATATTCCCTGATTTCATTCATTTTTAAACTAGGATCATTATTTTGTAGGTCGAAAGCAATTTTATCATAGCCTTTACAAATATATTTATAGATATATTTAACAACTTTAATATCTGCACAAATTTCAACGTTCATGTGACAGTTAAATTTGCTAAGTAGATATGGATTATATGGACCAACCCATGAGTTGTCAAGATATTGAGTTCTAACTTTTTTAAATTTATCAGTATATTGCCTCCTGTAAATTGGGTACGAATTCTCGCCTTTTGATGTTTCAATGGAGTAACTTTTAGGAAACTTAAATTTACAATAGCCCTTTTTTTCATGCAAGAATTTGTAGGATTTAAGTTTCCGCAAGGACCGTGCATCATATGCTTAATTACCAAAGAATATAAATATTTATTTGTGTCACAATCAGGCAGTTCAGCACAGACAACTCTATAAGCCTCAGGTGTTAATAATTTATAAGTATCATCAAGTATAATAAGAAAATGAGCATGTGGAAGACCCTTTTTTTGAAATTCTATAGATACATATAAGCAGACACTTTTCCAAATATATCTTTTTTAAGTATATCAGACCTTAGCTCTTCAACTTTTGCCTTGAATACTCTACCTAGGAGATCAGGTCTATTTTGTACTTCATTTTTTGGTAGTAATAGATGTTGTATTTCTGACCACGAAGGGTTATAAGTCATTGTGAGGAAGATATCGGGTTTTCCAAAGTATTGAACTAAAGCAATGGCGTCCATATATCGACGACGCATATCTCTTGGACCTCCTGTAAAGCTAGCAGGGAGGAATATTTTTCGTCCAGTATTTGAAGCCTCTCTTTCTCCTAGTCTTAGAAGATCAATTAGTCCTCCTAATACTTCAGTGCGGAACAAATCTTGATTGAATAACAAGAAGTCTAATCTTTGTGTTTCAAGTTTTATATATTGATCTACAGAATATTGTTGGAATAATCTTCCCGAATGTAAAATTTCATTTTCTTCATCATCTCTAATTTGAAGTTTGTAACAATAATATTCACGGCAAGATATAATGTTCTTTTTTGTTTGTTCTTTTGCAAAATTTCTTCTTCAATACGAAGAAGTCCATCAATTGTACACATGTTGGCCACACTTGGAAGTTGCTCATGTTTGCAAGCAGAACGATTTCTAGGTAAGTTTATTTTTGGTGAAATTTTTTGAATGCCACAATGCCACCCGTTTTCAGCAAATGGAAACAACAAAGTGTCTTGGTTCCAATTCAATACTAAATGGATCATGCATGAATATCGTCTTGTCCTTCCCATAATTAATCCACTCTTTATTTTCCAGCATTTCAGAAAGTCTCTCCAGGTAATTAATTCATACTAACCATTATATACATCTTGAAACCTTGATAGAGTTTAGAGATTGAACCTGTTGTCATTTTATTTTTATTGTCTTTCTATCCATTCTTGTTCATCAAGTTTCTCATACTTTTGCATAAGTTTTTGAAATCAGTAGTTGCTCATGATGGAAAAAGAAGCACAACTTGATTTTGGGTGCTCTATTTTCTCAATAGTTGTATTCATCATATATGGTGTTGGTAGCTTTAGCAGTCTTATGATCAGGCGACAATATTGAGAGACTATGACGGAATAACAATTTATGTATGTTCTTACTCTTACTTGAAAGTTTTCAACATAGGAATATATTACGTGATTGTAGAATGGATATAGAAATCAACATAGATTATTTTTTAAAATACTGCACTACTCATTTGTGAAAACAATAGAGAAATATTTTGTGATTTATCTTGCTAAAAAAGTTCATATTTGTAGCTAAGTTAAAATCATAATGTTAGCTTTAGCATTAACTTTTTGAATTATTATAATCTAATACTAATCATGTTTTCTGTTGGTCTTATTTGATATTTGTTTTCTATTCTTATACCTGCTTACTTTATTCTAAAAATTCTCTTACCCATCTCACTGGAAAGAAAAATTATTGTTGAAGCAAGAATATTTTATCTTATAATATTAGTAAAAATAATCATTGTTCTAATAAATATAGGCACATCATTGACTACAAGTTTAATACCACGATCCAAATCAATCCACCTTACACACAATGCCTCCAACTGCGCTCATGGTATGACATTACCGTTACATATATTGTATTTATTTCTTCCTATTAATTATAAATATTCTAAAAATTTTACCTTTTTTCCTCACAAACAGGGCTGAAAAAAATACAGAAATGCTCAACTCTTTTACAGCAAGAAGTACATCTCACTCAGGTTGTCTCATCTCTGTTCCAGTGGATGAAGAGATAGTCCCAATTGCAAACGCTCAATCGCACCAAGATGTAAGACCAAATTCTATTAATATAATTCATAATTTATACCACTATTTATTCTTTTAATTAATATAGTTACTAATCTAACTTTTTCTTTAAAAAGGGACATTCCTTTTGCATTGAAGCAAAAATATCACTCTCAAATAGACTCAAAAGTTACTATGTTTTAATATGTCCAAACTGTGGGCAAGAAGTGAGAAGTCCAAGGATAAGAAAAATTCACTGTATGAATTGCAATCAGGAAAATATGTTAGTTCCAAGGTATTTAGACTCTAATTTTATGAGCATATTCAAGTGCAATATATACAAAAAATTGTCTTATAATATTACCAGGTGCCGATTTGACATAAATCTGGAAGATGCTTTCGGCTCAACAACTGGAGTAATTATGGACAAAGAAGCTAAAAAATTATTATCTCTTACTGCTGCGGAGATTTATGATCTGGTTTCAGCTGAGGTAAATATTCTAACCAAATAATCTTCATTATATTTACTTTATAATTGAACTAACAAATACTTTAAAATATATTCCTCTCTAGAATGACTCGCTGCCAATGAAAAATATTCTAATCAGGCTGAACCAAAGCCTGTTCAGAATTCAAGTGAAAAAAAATCTTTTTCTCGCACTGTTGGATCAATATTTGTAAAACTATTTATTCTGTCCTGCATTGAAAAAGAGAACAACAAAAGATCGAAAAAGGACTTCGCTTCTTCTGATGAAGAACAGCATAACTTGTTGAAGCTCAAACAAAAGTTGGAGCCACCAACTCCAATGAAAAAAAAAATAAAGGTCATCAAAAAATTCACTTTTGCACTTCAATTTAATAACCATTGTTTTCCTTTTGACCTTCAAATATGTTGCCCCGTTTCATACTTTAAATTACATGCATGTGCAGGTTAACCAACTTCCTTTTGCAATCACTTTTGGCTTTTTTGGTGGAACAAAGGTAATTCATATAAAAGCTTTTTACCTTTTTCAAAGTTCCACAAGTTCCCAAAATAGCTTTATCACATATAACTAATACTACTTTTCATATATATAAACAATTATTTTGTAGAAAGATAAACTCCTTGATAAAGCTTGCTATACCTTTTGGCCTTGCAGCGGGATGTTCGAATGACAATACTATCATGAAACAAGGTAACAAAAATAAGAACTTCAATAAAAGATTTAATAAATGTGTGAGCAAAATAACATGTGCTTATTATACCCAGAGGTCGACTATTAAATTGTACATATTGCTTAATTTGATTATTGAAGATTTAATAAAAGCTCGTCCCTAAAATGGAATCACTTAATGATACAATGAATGAAGTAAACTTCCTCTTCTCCTTTGAATACATATAGTCTAATATCATCTGCTTGGCCAACCTAATCTTTACATTCTACGTTTTTTTAAATCAACGTCTTTTCCACTGTGCTTCATTTATGCATTGCTAATTAGATTATAAATTATGCAACTGTTTTCTTAGTTAGTCCATGTTCTCAGATTCTTATATTAAGTTAACGAATAGAACATATTATTTTGGATTTTTCAACTCTTTGATTCTCCAATATATTTCTGATACTTCTTTTGAGATTAGATTCTATAACAGTCCAACATATTTTTGATACTGCTTCTCCTTAAGTTATAAACTTTAAAAATTGTTCAGCGTTGATAGTCACCTAAATTCAGTTTAAAATATTGAAATTTGTTAAGGATGAAGCCGCTGATACTGCTACTGTTCACTTTATAGAATAACATCAATATATGTGGTGCATTGCTATAAAGACAAAGTTCTGAGACTTTTTTTCCTCAAATTTTTAGCCTTTCACGTTGGTACAAATTATATAAGATCAATTGCATTTTTTGAGCTTGCTTCCTTATGAATGAATGAGATACCCATGTATCAAGTTTTCATACATGTATTATGTTTTGCTAAGATCAATTCATGAAACTTTGTCCTTTCCAAATGCCTTTCACATATAGTCAATTTTTTCTATCTCTTCAGCTCACAGAAAACTTACTAATTTTACATTTCATAAACGTGTTATAGCTTTTTATATCAGCTGAGGCTTTTGATCGCTCTGGTTCTTTCTCTGCCACTTCTCAATCTCTTCTTGGTGAGTTGTTATTCTTCCTATTTCTTTTTTCCTCAGTTTTTTGATTTTAATTTTCTAATTTCTCACTGTCTAATATGTGTTGGTTCTTCCTCATTCTGTGTTTTCTTTTTAAGAATACTCTCGCAATAATATTACTTTTCATGGATTTTGGTTTTCAGTAAATGATTTATATATATTATTTTATAAATAATATAGAAAAGATTATATCAAAATTGAGTCACCAATTTATATGACAGCAACAGGGGAAAGCTAGATCATGTAAAATTGGACGGTGGAACTTGAACAAAATTAGTTGATCAAAAATTAAATTGAATATAATAGAAAAGAAAAATAATTGGTGAACATGATGAGCTTGGAATTAATAAGTGGCCTTTCTGCAAAACCGGATAAGTCTTCGTCGGAACACACATTTTCACAACAGAGGCTAGTCGTCCTCTATGAGTAGGGAGCCCACATTCTGCATTGTCTATTGCAGTTAATTAATATCAAATCAGAATTGAGCAAGCTGCTATGGACTCTATGATTGATCTTTTGGGGGAGCTAGTTAATCCTGAGTTGAACATACCTAAGAATTTTAATTAGACAAAGAAATTGATTTTTAAGTTAGGATTGTCATATGATAGAATTTATCATTGTGAAAATGATTGTGTGTTACTCTATAAGAATGATGGTCATATAGAAAACTGTAACTTTTATGAACATGCTCGTTTTAAGGTGACTTCCGGTGGGAAGATGATTTCAGTTAAGGTGATGCATTATTTACCTCGCTAGGTTACAGAGGTTGTACGCGTCAATAAGTTTTTCTTCTCATATGAGATGACACTGTGAGAATAGAAGGGATTATGGTGTTATGTCTCATCCATCAGATGGAGAAGCTTGAAAATATTTTGATAGAACTTATCCCGATTTTGCAGTTGAACCAAAAAATGTTAGATTAGGCTTGTGTGCAAATGGCTTCACACTCATTCTTTATTTCTATTGCATCCTACTCTTGTTGTACTGTATTCCTTACTCTATATAATCTTCAACCTGAAATATGTGTGACAAGTCCCTACATATTTCTAAGTTGTATTGTCCCGGGTCCCCGTAATTCAAAAAGTTTAATCAATGTTTATCTACAACCTTTGATAGATGAGTTAAAACAATTGGGGTCTGAAGGTGTAATGACAAATGACATATCAACTAAGCAGAATTTCTCCAACTTACATACATAATTTGGGCGTGGGATCTACAAATCCAGGAGGTTGATCCATGAAGACTACCTCGTCATGTTTTCTATGTAAAAGAAACATTCGAGATGTCAAAATGATGAATAGAATATAGAGTAGCAACTACAAGAGAGAGAAAAAACCGAATGGTTGTGGGCTTAACCACTGGAATAGAGGTGTTCAAAAAATTAATGCTAGGTCATTCGAAATATCCTTTTTGTCACTAATTGAGCCTTGTAACGCTCTACTAAACTATCGGCATCAAGTTTCATCTTAAAATCTAATGACAACCAACCATATTCTGAGACATAAATGAAGGAACCAAGTGCCAGGTTTCATTTGATAATAAGGCTTTATATTCAACCGTCATCACAACACACCAATGAGGAGAGGCAACAAAGAATTGAATTTTCTTTAGCTTAATATTACTCGTCCATGTCCAAGTCACCATAGGCTACACTTTTGTGGGAGAAAAGGATAGAGATGTACTAGCATCAACATGAAGGCCATGCTCGAGGATATGTTACGAGCGTGTGTGCTAGATTTCGGAGGCAGCTGGGATGAACATCTACAACTCATTGAGTTTGCCTATAATAACAGTTATCATTCAACAATTTAGATGGCACCTTATGAAGCGTTGTATGGGCGGAAGTGCAGATCTCCAACTGGTTGGTTTGAGGTAGGAGAATCAACATTGTTTGGCCAAACATTATTCGTCAGTCAGAAGAGAAAGTAAAGCTTATCAGGGAACATCTGCTGACTGCTCAGAGCCTCCAGAAATCTTATGCTGATGTGCGGCGAAGGAACTTAGAATTTAATGTGGATGATTGGGTATTTCAGAAGGTTTCATCGATGAAGGGTGTGATGAGATTTGGTAAGAAAGGCAAGCTCAGCCCGAGGTTTATTGGGCCTTATCAGATTTGCCGAAGGATAGACCAGGTGACATATGAATTGGATTTACCTCCAGAATTAGAATCCGTTCACCCAATTTTTCATGTATCAATGCTAAGGAAGTGCATAGATCCCTCCCAGATTGTTCCAGTCCAAGACGTCCAAGTCACTAAGGAGTTAGCTTATGAAGAAGCTCCAGTAGCCATACTAGACCGACAAATTCGTAGATTGAGAACTAAAGATGTCACTTCTGTTAAGTATTATGGCGAAATAAGAATCGAGAGGAGATAACCTGGGAGGCAGAAGACGACATGAAAACCAGATATCCTCAGTTATTTCAACTTAGTCAGATTGTGCAGCCAGAGGTATGTTGTTATTGTTGTTTCATAAGTTGCATTATATACATGTATATGTGGAGTAGTTGACTTCAGTCTATTGTGAAATGAATGCTGTTCGGTGCTGTGGTGACTACACGCAAGTGCACGTGGTCAAACAAGTAGTAAAGTGGCTTATTTCAAGCCAAGTATCGATCCCACAGGGACTAAACTATGGTATTAATTAACTTAAGCGTCAGTGAACTCTATCTTTATGATGCAAACAACCAAATAAATAATGTTTTGAGAGTTAAAGTTTACTACGTGATAAAAATCAAAGTTAAGCTTATAATTTGAGTCTGAACAATAGCAATGAACAAGCTGAGGTTAAAACAAACATGCAGGGAAACAATTTATCAATTCAATTCAGCTAATCTTTTCTTCGGTTGCTAGTCAAGAATTATTGCCTATGGATTGGATCTTTCGACCTATCCAATTTAAGAATCATGAACCTTAATCTACATTTCTGTGATAAAAGAATTTCATGCTCTAGCCATACATAACCGATTCCTTAATTGACTAATAAGACTTTCAGATATATTTCTATTCTGAATGTAATCTTTTCTCAATTTTTTTACAGCTAAGAAAAGATCATATCCTACCAATTCACATCTTTCCAATTTCTTTCCTTTTCAAAATCAAAATTGGATTTCTAGATATACATTAACATTGGCCAAACATTAATGCAGTAAAAACAAGAATTGATAGAACAACCATTGAAGAAAAGATGAAAACTGAAATGATCAACAATTATATTCCACTACAATTGTTCTTAACCTCAACAAGAAGTGAATTTAGCCACTCATTTGTGAATTAAACATCATCAAATAAGTAGAATTCATACAAACAATTGAGATTAAAGAGAAAGAGAAAGAGAAGAACCCTAGAATTTTCGTCCTCTCAACTGTCTGTAACCCACGTTCTTGCTCAACCAAGTCAGAATGTTTAAAATAAAACCTAAGTGTGCTATTTATACTCTTGAGAATTTTTTCCAGAATAACAAGCAACGTGGCACGGAGTGTATCGCGAAGCACTCCCTCCGTGCCATGGGGGTATCGCGGACCCTCACTGGACATCAACTACCAGGCAAATGCACCTCAACGTGGCATGGCTTGCATCGCAGAGCCTTGTCTCCGTGCCACGGTGCTATCGCGCACCTTCACTGGAACTTGAGGTTCCAGGTAATTACACTCAACGTGACACGGAGTGCATCGCGGAGCACTGCCTCCGTGTTATGGAGGTAACGCGAGCCTCCACTAGAATTTGGCAAAATTAATTCATCCGAGGCAGAATGCCTCCGCGATGGCAGCGTGACAGAATCGGCCGTTGCTTTTTCATCAGGTGTCGTTGCTTCGTCTCCCATATCAGAATCGGCCCCACCGTCCTCGTCTGACTCAACATCTGAGTCCTCCCGATGTGTCTCCTCCTCGATAGGGACATCATCATCTATGGGCTCCACAAATGTGGGCCCCACTCTACATAGCGCCCGAGCATTCTCGCCGAAAGGGTAGTCCAACTCGAGTTGCCAAAGCTCATCCTCTGTTGCCGGCCTCCCGCCTATGTGCAGCTGCAACATCTGCATCCCGTACATGCGGGCCATGTACTGATCATCCCGAGCATGTCACTCGGCTAGTGTGAGCACCGGCCCATAAGTGGTGTCAGGTGCCTTGGTTTTAGTGACATCCAAGGCACGCCTGTCGATCTGTGGGATGTAGTCCAGCGCCTCCTCCTCAATATCATGGCCCCTCAGGAACATGGTAAGCAGACCACTAAACCCGTATCTATGCCCCTGATGCAGCCGGGCTCTCTTCATGGCGAAGATGATCACAGCCCCCATATTGATTTCCAGCCCCTTCATCAGGGCATACACCAAGCAAACTCTATCCCAGGTGACATCTGTTATGTGCACCCCCGGGATCAGGAAGGAACACACAATCTTCAACCAAATCCGGGCTTCCCGGTTCATCTGAGAGTAAGGCAATGTTTGATGGTAGCCCCTCTCTTTGTGCCTACCCCACCTGGCTGTCGATCAGGCTCCACATAAGGTGCGTCTGATGTCCGCATAGGGTGGAGTGACGTTCAGCTGCCAGAGGACATGAGCGTCTGTGTCCCGCGCCCCCAGGATTGCATTCAAGTGATGGGGCTCAAAAGTGACAACCTGCCCCCTGATTTTGATGGGTGTGACTGCGTAAGGTCGGGTTCCAGTTAGCATAGAACTCTCGGATAAGATGGAGATTTCACTCCCTAGGCTCTTCGAAGATGAAGTTAAGCCCCGCTGTGTCAATCCTGTGTACAATCCGCGGGAATTCCTGTGCCAGCGGCTCCCGTGCTATCTGCTCCTCCGGGAAGTATTTGGTTTCTTTATGTTTAGCATACCACTTCTTCCCCTCATTAGTCACCCATATGGTTCCATATTGTCGGCGTTGGCCTCTAGGAACCGCTGGTGCTGCTGAATTGCTGTTCCCAATCGTACTCTTTTCCTGCTGGCGCCTGATGTGGATGCACCCTTGCCCTTGTCTTGTCTGCCTGACATTGTTCCTGTACAATCAAAGATACAATCCCACTATTATGCAAGTCATAATCAGCTACAACTAAGGTTGGGTGGAATTGGGGCACCCCACACTTAGTCTTTAGCCGCAATCAAAACAATTCGACAAGACATTCATACTTTTGCCATTCTTATCATTCAACATGTTTAGTGCATTTATATAAGTCGATGAAACAATTACTATGTACTACTCAGACTTTGTACAATGAATACAAATTTCTCCATCGATTCAATTACATCATCTAGCACTTAGCGATTTTTCAATAACCTATGTAATTTTCCAATTGCATTTTCTCAAAAATCCCGCTTCTAACTTAGCATATTCAACATCAATCACAATATATTTCACTTCACCCAACATGCACAACCCAATTTTTTCAACATTTAAAAGAATTTAGTCGTCTTCCTATTCCATCTTCAACCCTAGCTATCAATTTCGCAAGAATTTCAATCACACATGCAATCATTGAGTTCATATACTCACAATGATACTATGAACATCATTCAATCATAACTCAAGTAAATTCAAGCTCATTTCTCTCTTAGGGAAAGGTTCAATCACCAAACATGTTCAAGAATCGAAAATTTGAGCAAAAATGAGGTAGAGTTCAAGAACATACCTTTAATTTGATGAAATCGAAGAAAACTTGAAGGAATTCGATCCTTAGGTCCGTGTCACATTGGGGGAGAAGGGGATTTTGGGTGTGGGTCGCGGAGGGGATGGGAAAGTGGGAAGAAATTGAAAGAAATTGGGGTTTAAAAGTTATTTTTCGCGCGGGTTACCTGGTGACCCGACGCGAAATAACACTTAACGTGTCACGGAGTGCAACCCGGAGCACTGCCTCCGTGACACGGAGCCATCACGCTAGTGTTCTGGATTTTTAAAAAAATCCGAAATAGGCCTCAACGTGTCACGGAGGGTAATGCGGAGGCCCTCCTCCGTGACACAGAGCCATCGCGCAGGCTCACTTTAATGTGCCAATTTTTATTTTCTCACCACGATTTTTTTCCTTTGCGCTTCTTTGCATTTTTGCCCTCCGTTCCACCTGAAAATCATTTCACCACAAGAAATTGGTTAGAATTCATAGGTTTCAACGCAAAAAATTTTTATTTTTCTTTTTCTTTGTTTTTCTCTTTTATATATATATATATATATATATATATTTTTTTTTTCAAATAGTTCTACTCGTCTATTACAACACATTCACGAGTTGCCTCCCGTGCAGTGCCTGATTTACCGTCGCGGCTCGACGTCATTCATGCTCAATCATCCTCTAGAGTGATGGACATCTTCTCTCGAATGACGTCCTCACCCCAATAATGCTTACATCGTTGCCATTTACTAAAAATGTGGCACTTCTATCTTCTTTCCACAACTCCACTGCCCCGTGTGGGGTCATTCTCACCACTTCAAACGGCCCTGACCATTTGGACCGCAATTTTCCTGGAAAAAGTTTCAGTCTCGAATTAAATAGCAACACCTTCTACCCCGGCTCAAAGATCCGATGCACCATATGCCTATCGTGCCACCTCTTCATTTTCTCCTTGTAGCATTTGGCACTTTCATAAGCATGCCATCGAAACTCATCAAGTTCGCTGAGTTGCATCAGCCTCTTCTTCCCTGCTAGCTCCGGGTCCATTCAACTTTCTCACGGCCCAAAAAGCTCGATGTTCTAGCTCCACAGGCAGATGACACGCCTTTCCGTAGACCAATCTGTACGGATAAGTCCCAATGGGTGTCTTGTACGCAGTTCTATAAGCCCACAACACATCATCGAGTTTGCTTGACCAATCAATTCGTTGTGCATTCACTGTCTTCTGTAGAATCTGCTTTATCTCTCTGTTCGACACCTCCACTTGCCCACTAGTTTGGGGATGATATGCTGTTGCTACCTTGTGGCGCACCCCATACTTAGCTAGCAAATTCTTGAAACTTGCAGTTACAAAATGAGCCCCTTCATCACTGATAATGGCTCGGGGTGTCCCGAACCTGGTGAAAATATGCTTTTTCACAAATTTTGTTACCACCTTGTTGTCATTCCTGGGGCAAGCTGTTGCTTCGACCCACTTGGACACATAATCAACGGCTATCAAGATGTAACGATTACCAAATGACGGTGGGAACGGGCTCATGAAATCTATTCCCCATACATCAAAGATCTCCACTTCTAATATCTGCTGCAGTGGCATCTCCTGCCTTCTACCAATTGTGCTTGTTCTTTGACATCTATCACACATTTTTACATATGCCATAGAGTCTCTAAACAGTGTAGGCCAAAAGAAACCTGACTGTAGCACCTTGTGCACTGTCCGGTCGCCTCCGTGGTGCCCTCCATACAATGATGAGTGACAACTCCTCAATACTTCTGCAATCCGGCTCTCTGGAATGCATCTTCTCATCACCTGATCCGGTCCCTACTTAAACAAGTACGACTCATCCCAAATGTAATACCTGCAATCATGTCTCAACTTCTTTCTTTGCTGAGCTGCAGCCTCTGGTGGATAGACTCCACTCACCAGCAAATTCACAATGTCTGCATACCAAGGGATTTCAGCTTCCCTTATTGCCAAGAGCTGCTCATCCGGGAACTCTTCCTTGATGCTGTCACCTTCCTTCATATGCAACCGGATTTCCAATCGCGATAGGTGATCTGCCACTTGATTCTCGCTCCCCTTTTTGTCTCAAATCTCTAGCTCAAACTCTTGTAACAACAATATTCATCTGATTAGCCTGGGCTTTGCATCCTTCTTGTTAAATAGATACCGAATCGCTGCATGATCGGTATACGCCACTACTTTAGAACCCACCAAGTAGGACCTGAATTTATCAAACGTGAACACCAATGCTAGCATCTCCTTTTCCGTGACTGTATAATTGACTTGGGCTGCGTCAAGTGTTTTGCTTGCATAATGAATGGAATGAAAAATTCTATTCCTCCGCTGCCCCAATATAGCTCCTACAGCCACATCACTTGCATCACACATTAATTCAAACGGTTGCTCCCAATCTGGAGAAATGAGAATAGGTGCTTCTATCAACTTCTATTTCAACTCCTCGAATGCTTTAACACAATCGTCATCAAACTCGAACTTCACCTCTTTTTCGAGCAACCGACATATCCGTCTAGAAATTGTAGAGAAGTTCTTGATGAACCGTCTGTAGAACCCTGTATGTCCGAGAAAACTGCGAACACCCTTCACTGACACAGGTGGTGGTAGCTTTTCAATCACTTCGATCTTTGCACGATCGACTTCCAACCCCTTGAAGGACACCTTATGGCAAAGGATGATACCCTCTTTGACTAAAAAATGACATTTCTCCCAATTGAGTACAAGGTTGGAGTCTTCACATCGAGCTAGCACCCTGTCAAGATTCTGCAAACATGCAGCAAACGAATTACTGAAAACAGAAAAATCATCCATGAATACCTCGATGAAATCTTCCACCATATCGTGAAAGATCGCTATCATGCATCTCTGGAATGTGGCGGGTGCATTGCATAGACCAAATGGCATCCACCTGAAAGCATATGTCCCATAAGGACATGTGAAAGTGGTCTTCTCCTGGTCCTCCGGTGCTATTGCTATTTGGTTATAGCCTGAATATCCATCAAGGAAACAATAATATTCTTGACCTACCAACATGTCCAATATCTGATCAATAAATGGGATAGGATAATGATCTTTCCTCGTGGCCTCATTGATCTTTCTGTACTCCATGCAAATTCTCCAGCCTATGACTGTGCATGTCAGAATCAACTCATTCTTCTCGTTGGTGACCACGGTCATCCCTCCTTTCTTTGGGACACACTAAACGGGACTGACCTATTCACTGTCTGAACTGGGATAGACCACACCTGCATCAAGCCACTTGATCACTTCCTTCCTAACTACATCCTTCAACACCGAATTCAACCTCCACTGATGTTGTACAGTTGGTTTTGCTCCTTCCTCCATAAAAATTCTGTGCATGCAAAAGGATGGATTGATTCCCCTAATGTCTGACATTTGCCACCCCATTGCTTTCTTCCTCCTCTTGAGAACCACCAATGCATCCTTTACCTGTGCCTCCGTCAGTTCCACGGAGATGATGACTGGCAAGGTGTCATCTTCCCCCAAAAATACATACTTCAGATGTGGAGGCAATGTCTTCAACTCCAGTTTTGGTGCTTCCTCAATTGATGGTTTTGGCAATGGTTCCAAGGAACTCATCAATGGCTGAAAGTCTTGCTTCCTGAGAAACCATTTTGGTTCGTTCAACATCTGCACCATCTCATACGTATTCCTATCTCCGAAATGATCGGAGCCCATATAAGCTCTCTCCAATGGATCTTGAGAATCAGCAATCTAAAGAATTTCTTCCTGGTTTAGCATATTGATTGCTGATAGCTCCTCATAAATGGCCGAAAGCTTCATGGCCTTATACACATCAAACACCTCCACTTTATCATGCGCTCGCATGGTTAGCTGCCCCGCAGCTACATCAATCAACGCTCGCCCGGTTGCCAAGAAAGGATGTCCCAAAATAAATGGGACTTCCGCATCCGGCTCAAAATCCAAGATAATAAAATCTACTGGGAAAATGAGGGAGCCTAGTTGCACTAGCACATCCTCCACATTACCATCTGGTCTGGCCAAAGAACTCTGCTAGCTGCAAGATCACTGTAGTTGGTCTGGGACTGCCCAGCCCTAACTTCTTGAACACCGATGTCGGCATCAAGTTTATGCTCACTCCCAAATCACATAGTCTGCGAGCTCGAATACTTTGTCCGATTGTGATATGAATGGTAAAGCTCCCAGGGTCCTTGAGCTTTGTCGGCAACCTGTTCTGTATCCGAGAAGTGTACTCCTCAGTAAGCGCCACCGTAGCATACTCCGTCAATCTCTTTTGTTTGCTACGATGTCCTTGATATAATTTGCATATTTTGGCACTCCTTGCAAAACATCAACCAAAGGTAAATTAATGTGTACCTATTTCAGTACCTCCATGAACTTCTTAAAGCAAGCTTCTTCCTTGTGCTTCTTTAATCTTTGAGGGAACGGGGGTGGTGGTCTTTCTGCTTCAGCTGCCTTTTCCTTCCCCCTCTCATCATCATGTTCCCCATCTTTTTCCACTGCTCCTAATTGCTGAGGTGGTCTTTCTGGTTCCACCTCCTTGAGTTGTAGTCCACTCCTTGTGGTCATTGCATTGACCTGCTTGGGATTTGGGTCAGTGTCACTCGGTAGTCATCCTCTGGGCCTAGTGTTTTGAGCTCCAGCTAGTTGTCCAAACTGGTACTCCAACTCCTTTGTAGCTAACTGCTGATTTTTCATGTCTGTTGCTAATTTCACATAATCAGCCTGCATTTGCGCTTGGTTAACTATCATTGTTTTAAACATGTCCTCAATGTTGTTGGGTGGTAGAGGAGGTGCATTGTTTCCTCTGTATTGAGATTGAAAATTCTGATGCCCCCCTTGATTTCTCTGCACACCCTGATTCGAACTCTACCCTTGATGGCTATTACTACCCCAAGAGAAATTCGGATGATTCCTCCAATTTTAGTTGTAATTGTTGCCATACTGTTGATTATTATTCCTCTGGACGTTCCCAACAAAGTTTACTGAATCTGGATTTGCACCACAACACTCAGCTGAGTGTTCATTACTCCCACATACTTCACACCATACCTGCTGCACTACATTGACTGCGGCTTGCGCTTGATTCAAGCTCATACTGTTGAAGTGGGTGTTGAGTTGATTTTGCAACGCAGCTATCTGGGCAGCGATAGCTGTAAAACCATCCACCTCAAAGACTCCTGCCACTTTCCTTGTTCCTCGTCATGATGAGTCCGCATTCCACTCTGGATTTCCCTGTGAAATACGATTTAACAGAGTATAAAGCTCCTCATAAGTTTTTTCTAATGCCTGTCCCCCAGCTGCTGAGTCTAGCAAAATTTTTGTATGTGGTTCTAAACCCTTAATGAAAGTATGCACCGTCACATCCTTGGACCGGTGATGGTGAGGACAATCCCTTAACATTGATTTGAACCTTTCCCAAGATTGATATAGATTCTCACCCTCTCTTTGTTTAAAACTTAGAATCTGACTTCTAAGTCTTGCTATTTTCCTAGATGGAAAGAATCATATCAAAAACTTTCTTGCAAGATCATCCCAAGTGGTGATAGAGTTAGGTGGTTCAGCTTTCAACCACCTCTTTACTTCCCCCAATAATGAAATGGGAATAATGTAAGCCTCACGTAATCGGATGATACTCCAGCGAGGATGTAAGTGTCACTTATCTCCAAAAAGTTTTGGAGATGTTGTTGTGGATCTTCATGAGGAAGACCTGTGAATTACCCGCTGGTGTGCAACAACTGCACTATGTTCTGCTTAAGCTCAAACCTCCCTCCTGGCTCTGGTCTGCGAATACTAGATGTAACATTGTTTGCATGTGGGATTTCCACTTCGCGAACCAGCCTTGCTGCCATTTCCTCGGGCACTAAAACTGCCTCACAAGTGGTGGATTCTGTTGTTGCTCCAGAACTGCCTGTCTTAGAAACCGCAAGTTCTTCTCTAGAGCTTCCCTTCTTTGACGATGAAATTGTCTCTCCGGCTCTATATATGAATCCACCAACTCCTTATCTCTTGCCAGCGTTTAGAAGAATTCAATATCTGCAAGAGATAGGCTAAGATCAAGTTGTCAGCACTTATATAGAATTTGTAAACTAACACTAAGAAAATAAATTTACCAATTGCCAGTCCCCGGCAATGGCGCCAAAAACTTGTTCGGTGCTGTGGTGACTACACGCAAGTGCACGTGGTTGAACAAGTAGTAAAGTGACTTATTTCAAGCCAAGTATCGATCCCACAGGGACTGAACTACGATATTAATTAACTTAAGCGTCAGTGAACTCTATCTTTATGAATGCGGACAACCAAAAAAATAATGTTTTGAGAATTAAAGTTTACTACGTGATAAAAATCTAAGTTAAGATTATAATTTGAGTCTGAACAATGGCAACGAACAAGCTGAGGTTAAAACAAACATGCAGGGAAGCAATTTATCAATTCAATTCAGCTAATCTTTACTTCGGTTGCTAGTCAAGAATTATTGCCTATGGATTGGATCTTTCGACTCCTATTCAATTTAAGAATCATGAACCTTAATCTACATTTCTGTGATAAAAGAATTTCATGCTCTAGCCATACATAACCGATTCCTTAATTGACTAATAAGACTTTCAGATATATTTCTATTCTGAATGTAAATCTTTTCTCAAATTTTTTACAGCTAAGAAAAGATCATATCCTACCAATTCACATCTTTCCAGTTTCTTTCCTTTTCAAAATCATTGGATTTCTAGATATACATTAACATTGGCCAAACATTAATGCAGTAAAAACAAGAATTGATAGAACAACCATTGAAGAAAAGATGAAAACTGAAATGATCAACAATTACATGCCACTACAATTGTTCTTAACCTCAGCAAGAAGTGAATTTAGCCACTCATTTGTGAATTAAACATCATCAAATAACTAGAATTCATACAAGCAATTGAGATTAAAGAGAAAGAGAAAGAGAAGAACCCTAGAATTTTCGTCCTCTCAACTGCTTGTAACCCACGTTCTTGCTCAACCAAGTCAGAATGTTTAAAATAAAACCTAAGTGTGCTATTTATACTCTTGAAAATTTTTCCCGGAATAACAAGCAACGTGGCACGGAGTGTATCGCGGAGTACTCCCTCCGTGCCACGGGGGTATCGCGGACCCTCACTGAAAGTCGTCTACCAGGCAAATGCACCTCAACGTGGCACGACTTGCATCGCGGAGCCTTGCCTCCGTGCCACGGTGCTATCGCGCACCTTCACTGGAACTTGAGGTTCCAGGTAATTACACTCAACGTGACACGGAGTGCATCGGGGAGTACTGCCTCCGTGTCGCGGAGGTAACGCGAGCCTCCACTGGAATTTGGCAAAATTAATTCATCCGAGGCAGAATGCCTCTGCGATGGCAGCATGACACGGCTCCATCGCAGAGCCCTTATTTTTGCTGCTCTCCCTTGTCATTTTCCACTCCTTGTTTCCAAGTCCATTCCCGATCTTCACCAACATGTATATTAGCTTCCCAAAATTTCCTTTTACCTGCAAAACAACACTAATCATGTTGGTTAGTATAAATTCACATTTAACTAAAAATCACATGAGAATATACATAACGATAGATAAACAAGTCGAAATGAAGCATTTGAGTATCACTTGGGCATGCAATTCTGCCCAAGATCAAATGCCATAGTATTATGTGGAGTACCTGTATTGGACTTTTTTGCGTTTCAGGGTTTTTGGATAGTCCATATTACAGGGGAGACTTTCCCGAAATTTTTTCAGAATAAGTAATTGCAAGTTAAAGTTCTTGCAAGCAGAAGTTAACATTCGTGATGAAGAGGCTGCTTTGTTACTTCGAGTCTAGTATGATCAAAATGTTTGAATTACTTGTTTCCTTTGAATTTTATCTTTCACATATATTTTGACATCACTTAATTAGTTCTCTAATCTTTTTCCTCTTTTTTTTTATGGCATCAACCGGAGCCGAGAGTTCTCACTTTGAAACTCAATTTTGTCCAACGTACGTGAGGTCGCATCTAATAGGGTTCTTGCATCTTTTCTAATTAAAACTTAGAAATGGGTCTCTTGAAAAGAACTCAATAATTCTCCTACTTCCTCTTTACATTTTACTGTCACTCATATTATTTTTGCTATTGTTCGCTAACTTTTGCGTGTTTTTTGTGTTGCGTTGTGCAAATTCACAACTTATTTATTATTGACCTCCTTTCATAGAAATTATTTTTTTATTAGTAATATTTTTTTTCTTGCATAAGCGCATGTCAAATATATTTGTTCTCGTACTAATTGTCACTTAAAGATTTTTTGGAAAAAGAACCTAAATGAGATATTATTTATTATTATTATTATTATTATTATTAAAATAAAAAAAATTTAAAAAAAGGGTTCAATAACGCGTACAGCTTTTCTCATAAATAATATTCTTAAAACATGTTTATCTTTGAAGTAAATTAATCAAAAGAGGCAGTAATTCATATATATATATATATATATATATAAGATCTTAGAACATTAGGCCCCAAATAAATGAAATTTGTTAGTCATTGCTAATTTGGCTGCATGCTCAATTTATTTTACCAAAATATTTTGCAGAAATTTAGCCTAAATTCTAGCTCATTTCAGAATTATTTTCAGAAGCTCAAGTGTTGGGTACATATACATTATTTGAAAAAAAATACTTTATACATTGTTGGATTAATTTTTTTCGTATATTATATTATACATGCATATTTATTCTTATATGCTATGCATATTATTTTAACTATATATACATATACACTTTTAATTATTATTTTTTTTAAACTCATATATTAACGTCTATTTATAAATTTTTATTTATTTACTTATTTGCATATCACATATCCCATATAATCGTGTATCATCTATATCATGGACTAACATACCAACATCAACATATATTTATCTCTACATATGCATATAATATTTTATACACATACATAATATATATATATATATATATATATATATATATATATATATTTATCATTTCATACACATACACGTAAATATTTATAAGATATTGTAACTCACAAATAGTTATACATATATTTCACCCCATATATTACTTTATACATACTACATGTATATTATTTTACCACTACTTTATGCATATTACTTTTCACACTATACATTTTATATATCATCAGTATATCATGTTCGTATGCATACGTACATTATTTTTTAAAATTACATAGTCTTTAGTTATTTTGTTATATTTTCCTCACTTTATTCAACAACTTAACAATTTATATACACATATATTGCTATCGTATATCGCAGATATGCCATTTGTATATTTTGTATACTTCATACACTTCTTGCAAAATATTTTCAAATCATTTGAATAAATAGTTCCCTAGCATGTCTTCGAATAAATTTAAGGACTATCTTCGGATAGACTCCGAGGAATGCCTAACACCTTTCCTTGGAGTAAGTAAAACCCTTACCCAGATTTTCAACGCTTTTCGCAGACTAAAACAAAGTTCATTATTTATTTATTTATTTATTTATTTATTCATTTATTTGCAAATGGTTTTCCTAAAAATTAGGTGGCGACTCTGAAACCTTTCTAACCAGGTAGAAGAGTCGGACGTTGCAAACTATTTTGACCAGTTCAAAATAGGACGTGACAGTTGTAGTAGTAGTAGTGGTAGTTGTTGTTGTTGTTGTTGTTGTTATTATTATTATTATTATTATTATTATTATTATTATTATTATTATTATTATTATTATTATTATTATTATTATTATTATTATTATTATTATAATTATACTAATTAAAAGTGGAAAGCTCTTATTTTAAAAGTTAGATTACCATTTTTCCCCTGTAGTAAATTAAAATATAATAAAATATCTAATTAAATAATAATATTTCACCATGAAATATCTAATATATATATATATATATATATATATATATATATATATATATATATATATATATGAATAAAGTCATTCATTGAATCGAGTAAATGAGGAGGATTTTTTCACCTGCCAGTAATTATTGTAGGTTACACTTTTATATTCTTTTAATTATTATTTCATATACTACCTTTTCAACTTCCAATTATTTCATCTTCTAAGCTTCTACCGATTACAATAGTATTTATACATAATCCTCTAATGAAGATCTGTACCATTAAGCAAACTCAATATGAAAAATATATGTCTTCGTGTCATAATCATACTCTACACCTTTTAATAGGTAATATGAAGTTGTTGCATTCTTTCTTCTTCTTTTTGATAGTTTTTCAAATTTTTTCTAATTTACCTTCTTGTTTGTTGTTATTGACATTTTGAGTTTGTATAAAATATCCACAAACTTGATAGAAGCAGCCTCAAAACCTGCAGATTAAATTTACTCTTGGCTCGTGGCTTATATTTATGCCCATCATGGTAACTTGTATTTATATAGTTCTTTCAGTTCTCTGCATAAGTGTTGAATTTTTTTTCATTTTATTTAGATGATCTTCTCGTATGAATATGTTAGATACCTGTGACTCGATTGATGAAATAGTATCTCTCCCCCAAAAAGCATATTTTTTTTAGCGACGCACAAAGAAAATATTTTGTTGTGAATGAACAAGAAATTGAGGAATTGTCCATACGTAAAATCAGAATTATTGATACGGGCCTTTTCCACAGAAAAGGGGAATCTTGTGTTCCAATAGAAGTAGAAGTGATGTGGATTATTCAAGAATCGAAGTCGATTTGCTTTATAAAAAGAAGATATCAATGAACTTCTATGAAGTGGTTTCACGGGATTCAGCCAATTATCTTGATCGTGGAATATCATTGAAAAATAGGAATCCGGGTTATCAAAGGATTTCGTGCGATTATTTCTAGTATGGAATGAGTCAATCATCCACTTTGGTATCTTATTGAACAAAAATGGTGATATTGTTCCTCCATTGATCAAGAATTTAGATTTTTGGGAAGTACCATGATCGTCCAATAAGAAGGGTTTCAATTTTTTCAAATGAACAATTTGAAGACCTATTGATTCTAACAACTGATTGCAGAGTTGATCATTCGGATCTTTCAATTCATAGATGTAGATCTCGGACCTATGAATGGGGATATTTTTGAAACTCACACAGAAAAAATGAAGTGAGTTAGACAAAAATAAAAGCAACTTGGACAAAAAGAAACGAAGTGGCTTAGACAAATCTTTTTTGTTGATAACCTCAGAGCAATCAATCGAATATTGATTAATACGTAATCGATCGAACACTACTTGAAAATTATTGTAGGAATGGCTTTATCCCAAACAAATTGAGTCCAAGCTTGAATGCCCCTTCGATTCCCAACCAGCTTTGAGAATAAATGACTCACTACGATTCTTTTTCCATATCCCCCCGTCCTCCTGATGAGATGTGAATATACCACTATTCCTGATATCATAAACCACTCTGTGAGGCAAAAATGCTTCTATATCATTGAAAAAGCAGTTTCCATGTGCGTCAAGCACATCTATGATTTATTTAGTATTTCGAATTAATTCTTATTTCTATTTATTTTATTTTTTAGTGAATCTTATTTTACAGAATAAACCTAAACTAAAACTAAACTCAACTAAATGAAGTGAAGTTTACTGAAATAGTGTACTTGTACTATTACTATAAATACTATAAAGTAAAAACTATAAAAAAGAATGGGATGAATTGGATAAATATACAGAACCCCTTCTATTATATATATAATCCTTTCCTGACATAATTGGAAGTTCCTATAATAAATTGATAGCTTTTGGAAAAGGAGGAAGGCGCTATTTGAATATTCTTTGATTTCAAAGGAACATTATCAATCATCTAAAAAATGGAATAAAAAAAAGAATAGGGAAAAGCCGGCTATCAGATTCGAATCGATGACCATCGCATTACAAATGCGATGCTCTAACCTCTGAACTAAGCGGGCCCACATCACAGAAATCTTATATGCATAGTAATTCACTAAACTATTGGAATTGGAATCTTAGTTATTAACGATGGAATCCAGAAGAGATCTAGCATTAGGCAATCTTTATAAGAAAGTCATTTCAGTCATCAATTGACGTCAGCAATTCGCAAGGGTCATTATAGCCATTGGTTGATCAAACAAAAGTGAATGACTCGTTCGTTAGGGACCTGGAGATTGACTGAGTTGGCCGGGTCTCGTAAGAGCAGATTGATTAGGCCAGCTACTCTTTCCAGATCTCAGAGAATGATTTAATTCACCATACAGTCTTGCTTCCCTTACAACATACATTGAAATTCAATATAATAGATGCCTGTTGGCATTCCAGCCTTCCTTCTCCTTCCAGACAAGTACAAACAAACATACAAACAAAACCTACAAACAAAACCTACCTGGCCCCAAAAGCCCGACAAGTCTAAAAGTAAACAATAACATAGCGGCACCTAGCTAACATAGCTCACCTGTCATTGCCTCTAGACCTCTCTACGGCCTCCAGCTAACACCAACCAACATCTAGGATCCACTATTATCAGACAATATATAACACGAGCAACAATTACAATATAATGCCAAGCATATCAAAAGTAAAACACCAGTAAGTGAACATCTTCAATCAGGCACTGCCGGACTCTCTCTCAACTGAGCACAGTTAGCAAAGCTCAATCCATCTTGGAGAACCAATCGTGATCCTAGGAAGGCCCAGACATGTCAGACCACTCTCAAATCATGTCTCAACTCGACACAATGGAGGACATCATTCTCAACCCCATAGGTTATTTCCCTCCTTGGGCTCAATCCCTCAGCCGGAAACACTCTCGTGCATCGGGTATCCACAAGCCACAAGGTCTTCGGGCTCGACCCCTAGCTGGAACAACTCTCGTGCATCGGGTATCCACAAGCCACAAGGCCTCAAATACAACACGCACAATCACAACAATCACAATCAACCAAAATGATAATACATGCTAAAATAACCCATACCGGCTCTCGAACCCCACCACTCGATTATCACAACACAGCATTATTCTTTCATGTCTATTCATCCACCGACGAGCCATTAATCAAGCTAAGGGTTACCATCCCAACCAATCTATCCCTAAGCATTACAAACATCACACTATCCCCTCTACTTACTGTCCGGCTGGTTCGGTATATATAAAAACGACATGCAAGTGCACGTGGTCAAACAAGTAATAAAGTGGCTAAGTAAGCCAAGTATCGATCCAAGGAGACTCAGGATAAGTAAAATTGCCTAAGTACACTATATTCTTATCTTACTTCTAATTATGCTAACAACGACGTAACCAACAGTTAAATAAGTTTTTGTTTATAAATTATATATACTAAAACTATTAACAATTATTTACTGTGAATTGAAACTATGGATATGAGCATGCCAAGGTTAAGAACAAGTAATGAATTTGACGATAATCACAATTTGGTTAATCTTTTCTTCATGTTGCTAGCCAAGAACATTAGCCTAGAAATTAAAACTCTCGTATTTAATTTCACTTTAGAATCATAAACCATTCGTCTACATTTCTGTGATCAAATGCAATTTATGACCTAGCACTACAATTCCGGTTCCTAAATTGACTAATACGGCTTTCAAGTATATTTCTATCAGGAAAGCACATCAAAACCCAATTTTTCCAAATCAAGTTAAGAACAATACCCTGTTAATTCACAACTTTCCAATTTCGTGCTCTCTCGAGAGAAATTGGACTTTTTAGATGTACATTAGTGTCGGCCACACTCTAATGCAATAAGAACAAGAATTAATAGAACAACATGGAAGAAGAAGAAGAAAACCATATAATGAACAATCAAAATTCATCACCATTATTCAAAACCTCAGCAAGGAAGAGAATTAGCCACTCATTTATGGATTAATCATCCTAAAACAAGTGTAAATCATACATACAATTGATTGAAAGAAGAAAGGAAGAGAAGAAATCCCTTAGCTTTTTCGTCCCTCAACTGCTTCTAACCCACGTCCTTGCTCCACCAAGTCTGAATTAATTAAAATAAACCTAAGTGTGCTATTTATACTAGTGGGAATTTTTCCCGGAATAACAAGCAACGTGTCACGGAGGCCAACGCGGAGCACTACCTCCGTGACACGGCGTGGACGTGGACCCTTACTGGAATTCCAGGGTCCGGGACTATAGCCTCAACGTGGCACGGAGGCCAACGCGGAGGCTTATCTCCGTGCCACGGAGCTGTCGCGAGGCCTTACTGGAAATTGCCATTTAAAGTACCCTCCAGGCAGTGTGCCTCCGCGATGGTAGCGTGGCACGGCTCCATCGCGGAGCCCCTTTATTTTGCGCATTCCAATGTCTTTTCCATGCTCGCATCCAAGTCCAACTCCGATATAATTCCAACATGCATTTTAGCTCCTAAAAATCATATTTTCCTGCAAAACAAATGCTAATCATGTTGGTTAGTATAAATTCACATTTTATTACCAATTACATGAGAATATATACATATTGCACAACAAACAAGGCGAAAATGATACGTTTGAGTATCACTGGGGCATATAAATCTGCCCAAGATCACTTACCCCACACTTAAATCCTTGTTCGTCCTCGAACAACACATACACAACTCATGTAAATTACATCCCAACCTTTGTCACTATGGTGCGACAATTTATGCTACGGTCATACCGATTATTCAATTTTTGCAAATCATCAAGAAAACATGCATGGTCTTACAATGCAATGACCTTTAATACATCAAGACTTCCTAGACTTTAAGAATCGACTCTTGATATCGGCAAACTCATGCAAATCAGCTAATCAAGATATCCGACACGAAAATCAATCTTTCATCAAGCATGTGCCCTCACAACTCAAGAGAATCTTCCCCTTTATGTTCATGCAACACACAAACATTCAAGTAGGGGCATATAAAAATTAATTTCACTCTCTCTCCTAAACGAATTCACATGCATCATGTCATGACCCATAGGCTTGCCCTTAGTGTATTACTCCACAAATATAAAGACATGCAATGTAAGATCACGTAGGACTTTAATGGGTTGTAATGGAAGCTATGAAACTAGTATATATTGGATTAGCCAATAATAGTCACTAGCATCCTTAAGCGCCTTTTCAACACATTCCCGTCGACTCATGGATATTGTTCTTCTTTTTCTCTTTTTCATCATCCCATTCATGCTTGTTTACTTTTGTATGGCCTATTTCCTCAAACACACTTGACACAACAACAAAGGGTTTTCATGCACCTTTATTATCATTTCATTATACCAAGTGCCTCTTCAACCTCTTCTTTTCTTTCTTCACTCTGCTTTTCTTTTCTTTCCATTCTTCTCACTCTTTGACACTTCGGGAAAATTTTTCTTTTCTTAAGCGCTTAAGAGTTTTGTATAGACTTTACGGCTAATGAAAAGAAGGAATAAAGCTTAGTTTATACATTTTTGGACAAAAGAAAGAAATAATCGGCTAAAGGCTCAACGGGCTGACTAGGGTATACAGTCACATAAAAAGGTAGAGTATGATAAGAAAAAATAGAAACTCTCGGTTAAACAAAGAAATGCCTACATCCTTTTCAACACTACACCTCCTTCATTTCATTTTGCACACACACCAGGCAAGTTCTAGACACTTCACAATATCATGGAATAACAATACCTCACTTCACACTTTATGCACATGCTCGATTCAAGATGCATTCACAGACTCTTTAATTAACCAATTACATGAATTTAAATATTAAGCCGCAATCACACCGAATCAAATTCTACAGCCTAGGTAGCTCAACATATTTACAAAATTGCATGCTTTCAAACGAATCACTTTTACATTTTGAATATCAGTTACAACACGCAACCAAAATTTCACAACCATTTAGTAACTACAGGTTCAGTGATGCAATCCACCAAAGAAAAAAACTGAAAACAAATTAAAAATCCTACTCCTACCGACTACATTTCCCTTAAGACGGTCGTCATCCATCCATCATAGGGAACGGTCACTAACTATGACATCGGTTCAATGGGACTATTCTCGGTAAAAGAACTGAAAACAAACTCCGAGAAACCCAAAATAAAAACCGAAATTTTTTTGCAAAACATTGATCATGTCGATGGAAGACTATTTACAAAATATTTAGATAAGTGCAAAATATTTTCGCAAAAATTTTGAAAAATATCGATCATTTTGATAAGAAAGAAATATTTACAAAATATTTACAAAATATTTACACTGGCAAACACAACCTTCCACAACACACATCATTAACCACAAAAATATATACAGATACAACACAAATCAGTTCACAACAAGGAAACATAAAAACATACATGCACAACAAAGGAAAGAACATACAACAGATTAGCCCAAGTCCCAGCACCTAGCTACTCCCCACCCCACACTTAAATCGAACACTGTCCCCAATGTTCACAAAAATTACAAAGCACAAAATTTTTCGGGTGGTGGAACTCCCTAATCAGTCGAAATATTCGACTTCTTCATCTGGTGCTGCTGCCTCATCGCCCATGTCCGAGTCTCCTCCATCGTCGTCATCAGACTCCACATCGGAGTCCTCCCGACGTGTCTCCTCGTCAGTGGGGACATCATCATCAGTAGGCTCAACGAAGGCTGGTCCCACTCGACACAACGCTCTGGCGTTCTCGCCAAATGGGTAATCCAGCTCCAGCTGCCATAACTCTTCCTCTGTGGCTGGTCTCCCACCAATCCGTAGCTGAAGCATTTGCATACCAAACATCGTGCCATGTACTGATTGTCACGAGCATGTCGCTCGCCCAATGTCAGCACTGGCCCGTGTGTGGTGTCGGGGGCCTTAGTTTTTGTTACATCAAGGGCCCTCCGCTCCAACTGCGGGATGTAATCCAAAGCCTCTTCCTCGACATCGAGGCCTCGGAGGAAGGTGGTGATGAGTCCGCCGAACACATATCTGTGGCCCTGGTGTAGTCGGGCTCTCTTCATGGCGGATATGATAACCGCCCCAACATTATTCTCCAGCCCTTTCATAAGGGCATACACCAGGCAGACACGGTCCCGGGTCACATCCGTCATGTGTACTCCCGGGATCAAGCACGAACACACTATTTTCACCCATATTCTGGCCTCCCCGTTCATCTGCGAATAAGGCAGAGTCTGATGGTAACCCCTCTCCTTATGTATGCTCCATCGGGCTGTGGATCGAGCCCCACACAAGGTGCGTCTAATGTCGGCGTATGGTGGGGTGATGTTCAGCTGGCGGAGAACGTGGGCGTCTGTGTCCCGTGCTCCAATGATGGCATTTAATTGCTGGGGTTCCAAAGTGACAATCTGCCCTCTGATTTTTATTGTGTGGCTTCTGATGGCCGGGTTCTAATTTTCGTAGAACTCCCGGACCAAATGTAGGTTGCACTCCTTGGGCTCCTGAAATATAAAGCAGAGCCCAGCTGCCTCAATCCTTTGCACAATACGGGGGAACTCCTGTGCTAGTGGTTCCCATGCAATATGCTCCTCCGGGAAGTACTTGCTTTCCTTATGTTTAGCGTACCACTTCTTTCCTTCCTCGGTTACCCACCTCGTTCCGTATTGGCGGCGTTGGCCGTGCGGAACAGCTGGTGCAGCTGGGACTGCGGTGCCCAATCTCATTCGCTTTCTCCCGGTGCCTGAAGTAGAAGCACCTTTACCCTTATCCTGCCTACTCGCCATTGTACCTGTCAACATCAATAAACAAGCACAATGTCAAGCTAAATACATGTTAACTTAGGCTAAGGTCGGGTTAAACTAAGTTCACCCCACACTTAGTCCTTAGCTACTTTTACGCTACTTCGGCAAGGATTACTTTATTTACAACCCAAACATAAACAACTATACAATTTATTGCTTAGTGCGTTCACAAAAAAAATTCGACAGTATAACTTTTAGCGTACTACTCAGACTTCATACAGCTAATCCCAATCCTACTATCGCTAGCAATTCAACCATCACACTTAGCAACGAAAACAACAAACAAAAACAACAACAAAAATTCTATATACATACGAATCCAAATAATCAAACCAATTTGAACAATTTTCGCATTTTCCCCAAAAATTCAAGAATTCGTCGTCTTTTACATTCAAACAATATTTACACGACTTATCTCACTTCACAACCACACCCCGACATCTAATTCACCAATTTATCAAGTTACCCAATTCAATTTCAACAACCCAAGCCCTAGTATTCAATTTTACAATCACAATTTCGAATAATTCATGTAATCGACAAGTTCAAACGCTAATTACAATATTTCGAACACTCATCAATCAACAAATAATTCAATTTCATGCTCAATTGCTACTTAGGGTGATTTATCTCACCTCCCATGCTCAATTTCGACTAAAATCGATAAAAACTTGAGAGAAACGAGGAAAACATACCTTTGCGTTGAATAACCGAAGAAACTTGACAAATTGTTTGCTTAGTAACATGGCACGTTGGTTGGGAGAGGGAATTTAGGTGCTTGGTCGCGGAGAAGAGAGGAAATGGGGAAAAAAAGGGCAAAAATCGGGGTTAAAAAGAAGAAAAACACGCGGGTCACCCGGCAACCCGGTGTGACCCGACACTAAATATAGGGCAACGTGTCACGGAGGGTAACGCGGAGCCCCTCCTCCGTGACACGGAGCCAACGCGATGGCTCACTGGATTTTTTTAAAAAATTCAGATTTAACCTCAACGTGTCACGGAGGGTAACGCGGAGCCCTTCCTCCGTGACACGGAGCCAACGCCCCAGTGCATTGTCTCTTCATTTTATTCATTTTTTCATACCTTGCCTTTTTCTTCCCGATTCCATGCATATTTTTCTCCGTTTGACCTGAAAATCACCTTACTAAACAAAATTGGTTAGATTAATAGATTTCCCTAACTAAAATGAAAAATACTAACTAAAACGAAAAATTTATACCAAATCAAGAAAAAGAAAAATTAAAATAAAAACTATTTACACTTCACTAAACAAAAGAAAAAAATATTTTTCACGGGTTGCCTCCCGTGCAGCGCCTGGTTTACCGTCGTGGCTCGACGTACCAAGTTTCACCGCTTTTTCCTCCACCTTGAGGATATGAATCTCACCCCTAATTTCTTTTCTAATTTCCTCTTATGTTCTAGGGGTGGTGGTGAAAAATTGTAAGGACCAAACAGTAGGTGTTGCCTTTTTACTTTATTGGCCCTCAAGTAAGCGAAGTCATTTTGGCTCTCTGAGTTAGTAAATTTCAAAATATACGGGGCTTGGTCCTCCTCTAGACATTTCTCTATAAGCTTGGAAGACTCTACTTCTATGTTGTCAACCAAACTTAATGTCAAAAAATGCGTCGAGTGTGGTCCAATACACCTTAACTCTGAAACTGCATTATGCTTGACCTCCTTACTTGGATACACCTTCTCAGCATCGACATCTGTCTCTCCATTAATGTCAAATGGGGGATACTCTATCTCTTCTTCCATGAATGGATTTTCCATAAGTGTGAGCCCATCACGGGGACACTCAAGAGATTCTAATTGTTGGGCTTCATCCAAAAATTCACCCTTGTCTTCCTCTTGTAGTTCCTCTTGAATATCGGCTAAAGTTGTTACCTGCAATTTATCACAAGCTTCAGCCTCAACAATTATCTCCATGAATTTGACGCTCATCCTTTTTAGAGCCTCTGCATTCTCTTCTTGCTGAATTCTTAATACTGCCATTGCCTCCTTCATCGCTTCTGATTGCTCCAAGAGTTGTTTCAGCATGTCTTCTATTAGATCTTGGCGTCCCAAGTCCTCAGTTTCAGCATGCCTATACTCAGAAAAAACAACAGAAGGATCATAGTAGGGGCTTGGGGGAGGGGAATATGCATTCGGACAGCCATCCCAATGACCATCTTGACCACCACATATATTGCACGTGTTACAGTGTTGCCACAAGTGGTGTCCTCCGCAATTTAGACAAGATTCGCTAAAATATGAGTATCCACCATTGAAACCATTTATATTCCACGATGTCATGTCAATAAGGGTATTCGAAAAAGAAAAAGTAAAATGCAAAAGAATTAAAACAAACACTAAGACTAAGTTGTCAGCACTTGAGAAAAATAAAAATACAGTAAATTACACTTAAAACAAATTCACCTATTGCCTAGTCTCCCCGGCAACGGCGCTAAAAACTTGTCCGGCTGGTTCGGTATATGTAAAACCGACACGCAAGTGCACGTGGTCAAACAAGTAATAAAGTGGCTAAGTAAGCCAAGTATCGATCCAAGGAGACTCAGGATAAGTAAAATTGTCTAAGTACACTATATTCTTATCTTACTTCTAATTATGCTAACAACGACGTAACCAACAGTTAAATAAGTTTTTGTTTATAAATTATATATACTAAAACTATTAACAATTATTTACTGTGAATTGAAACTATGGATATGAGCATGCCAAGGTTAAGAACAAGTAATGAATTTGACGATAATCACAATTTGGTTAATCTTTTCTTCATGTTGCTAGCCAAGAACATTAGCCTAGAAATTAAAACTCTCGTATTTAATTTCACTTTAGAATCATAAACCATTCGTCTACATTTCTGTGATCAAATGCAATTTATGACCTAGCACTACAATTCCGGTTCCTAAATTGACTAATACGACTTTCAAGTATATTTCTATCAGGAAAGCACATCAAAACCCAATTTTCCCAAATCAAGTTAAGAACAATACCCTATTAATTCACAACTTTCCAATTTCGTGCTCTCTCGAGTGAAATTGGACTTTTTAGATGTACATTAGTGTCGGCCACACTCTAATGCAATAAGAACAAGAATTAATAGAACAACATGGAAGAAGAAGAAGAAAACCATATAATTAACAATCAAAATTCATCACCATTATTCAAAACCTCAGCAAGGAAGAGAATTAGCCACTCATTTGTGGATTAATCATCCTAAAACAAGTGTAAATCATACATACAATTGATTGAAAGAAGAATGGAAGAGAAGAAATCCCTTTGCTTTTTCGTCCCTCAACTGCTTCTAACCCACATCCTTGCTCCACCAAGTCTGAATTAATTAAAATAAACCTGTGTGCTATTTATACTAGTGGGAATTTTTCCCGGAATAACAAGCAACGTGTCACGGAGGCCAACGCGGAGCACTACCTCCGTGACACGGCGTGGACGCGGACCCTTACTAGAATTCCAGGGTCCGGGACTATAGCCTCAACGTGGCACGGAGGCCAACGCGGAGGCTTATCTCCGTGCCACGGAGCTGTCGCGAGGCCTTACTGGAAATTGCCATTTAAAGTACCCTCCAGGCAGTGTGCCTCCGCGATGGTAGCGTGGCACGGCTCCATCGCGGAGCCCCTTTATTTTGCGCATTCCAATGTCTTTTCCATGCTCGCATCCAAGTCCAACTCCGATATAATTCCAACATGCATTTTAGCTCCTAAAAATCATATTTTCTTGCAAAACAAATGCTAATCATGTTGGTTAGTATAAATTCACATTTTATTACCAATTACATGAGAATATATACATATTGCACAACAAACAAGGCAAAAATGATACGTTTGAGTATCACTGGGGCATATAAATCTGCCCAAGATCACTTACCATTAACATCTAGGGATACTGCCATCCCAAGTTTCACCAAGGTCGTCACGTTCCATCGACACGGCCTACACGACCACCAAATCAAATATAACAATAGACCGTCACAACCGTCAACCTTAACCACTATAAACCATCATTCACTTGTCAACATAATCAACTAATATTATTCACTCAAACAGCCCACAACTTGCTACAAGAACTACACGCCTCACATACGATCTCTCGACACGAGCCTAATAATTTTCCATGTCTACGATTCTCCGCACTCAAGCCCGAGCCACCGACCAAACCAGAACCCTAAACACACCATTATCACAATATAAACAGCAGAACAAGAGTTCAATAATATCAAAACACAAGCCATCACAAATAGCCAACACACACGTCAACACGGACGACAACGACTATGAAATTCATGCTGACAAAGGGAGGGACAAGCCTAACATACCTTAGCTTCAAGCCTATATGAACTTGAGCCTTCAAAATCATGAACCTAATGCATAAATTCAGTCCAAACTTCTGCCAAAATGCAGCCAACACAACTCAATAACAAAATAAGACAAATGAAGCTTACTTGACAAGATTCATAGGAATTCGACGGTAGAAACTCTGAGACAACAACCTACTAGCGTAACACACCTATAACCAACCTTAAAAACTAAGGAGAACAAAAGAACAAGGCTTACCAATAGATTCACCACGAAACAGCCACCAACAGCCCGGAAAAGACACCAAACCACGGACTACACGCGATTCCTGACTTACCGACACCAAAATCATGTTGAGCCATGGTTTCTAGCCTCAAAACTATCAAGAACACCTTAGAACACCTCTAGGTAGAGTTTTTTCGAGGAAATTTCAAGAAATGAGAATTGGAAGTGAAATAACCGACCAAATGGACTTAAATAGTCCTCCATTGCCTTTGACCTTTGTGGCGTGCCTGCTTGCGCGGTCTCGCAAAAATGCGAATATCTCTCTATTCCGAAGTCGGATTGACAAACGGTTTGATGAGATGAAACCTAGATTCATAGATATTTAATTTGATAGGTTGAAAACCCCATAATTCTTATATATTGGGAGAAAAGCATTGAGACAATTGACCTAAATTTCAAAGAATCTCAAGAAGGAAATTTTGCGATAACTTTTTTCGAATTTTGTTCTACAATTTGATCAATGTCTAATCTTAAATATGATAATAGAGTGACTCAAATAACTCATAACACATCCTTCTTATCCAATTTAGTACTCTTATTCCTATCTCAAAAGCACGATTTTATCGCTTAAATTATTCGAGGTGTTACATCCTTCCCCCCTTAGAAACATTCGTCCTTGATTGTTGGACGACACGCACGACTCCAACTCAAGGACTGACATAGAACAACATCTCATGACATAGCCTCACATGAAAAGCCTACCGAAAATAACTCCAAACAATAAAACCTTACACCATGTCGAGGCACTACACAACTATAACCATAATCAAAATAAAAATCTTACTTGCCGCCATGTTTATCCACTGGCCGACAATAATTCATCATGTTACAAGCATCCTTGCAAAAGTCAGCAAATGTGAGTCAAGACCCGACTCTTGTGACATCTGACTTCTCACACGATTTTGATCCAAAAAGAAGGGTAACAATCCTAAATGTCCTGTAGCCTCTTGTCTATAAGTACGCTGCACAACGCACACATAAACAAGACTCTACTAGACACGACTCAAAGACTCCCTAGGACGAACTGCTCTAATACCAAGTCTGCCATACCCCAAACCCGGGGAGGCATGAATGGCACTTGATGCCACCCCTGATATGAGCATATACATAATGCCGAAAAATAAAACAAAGGCTAGAACTGATGAGGTTCGACAACACAACAACTATAAAATCAGAATAAGACGATAGACTATAGCAGAAGCTGGCTCACCTGACCAACCAAGAAAAATAAATATCATATGCCATCAAGGCCATGGAAAGGAAAAAAACTACACAAGATGGCCCACCTGGCCTATAATAACATACTAAAACCACAGTAATGTCTATGAGCCTCTATGAATACATTAGTAATCAAATGATCAGAACAGGGCCCCTAAATACCCTTAACTCAAACATCTGGCGACTCCGAAAGACTTGGAGTGCACCAACTCGCTGGAACTCCACTCAGCACCCAAGAACTAGATCTAATAGCCACCATTACCTGAAGGCATGAATGCAGCGCCCCGACTAGGGCGTCAGTACAATAGCATACCAAACATGAAAGACAGAAACAACTGGAAGACATAGATTAGAGATCAACCGATATACTAGATATCGCAGAAGGAGACTCAACATAAGTAAACACATAAAAATCTACCTGGCCCCCATAAGTCGGGCAAGTACAAACAAACATAAAAACAAAACCTACCTGACCCCTATAAGCCTGACAAGTCTAAAAGTGTAGTACCCCGGAAGTGCTTAGGAATAAACCAGGGGAGTTAAAAATTCAAAATGCTGAAATCTGGGAAAAGTGTTGTAGGACGAGGGACATAACGACTCGTGGTAACAAACTATGAGCCATTGTATGTGGCCGTGGTGTCAACCAGGCTTGGTGGTAGACTGGACAATGGGCATCACAACGACCCGTTGTGAGAAGGCACGGGCCGTTGTTAGTGGTCATGGGAAGGAAGTGGATTTGGGTAGTGGCTAAGACGATTTGAAACCACAACCCATTGTTTGTAAGGACGACTCGTCCTATCGAGTCGTGGGTATAAATTAGAAACCAAGAAGTTTGGCAGTCTAGACCACGGGCGTATATCACGGGTCGTGCTATCTTCCCACGGCCTGTTGGTTCAATCTTGGGATCGTCCAGTGCAGGTTTTTCTGCGATTTTAGTAAGGGCATTTCTGTCATTTCCTAGTCCTAAGGCTCTATACTATGTTGTTTAGAGCTCGTTTTGAAGGGGTTTTAGTAGGGGAAGACCTATTCTAAGTGCATACTCCCCATGCATGCAAGGTTGAAGACTTGAAGGAGGTGATTCAAGGCCAAATTCAAGGCTTCCTTTGGAATCTGATGTTGGGCAATTAATGGGTGATAGAATTCCTTATTTCCAGGTATGTAGGGTTTTAATGGGTGTCTTCCTTCCACACCCATGCTCAATTCCTATCAATTAGTGTTAAACTATGAATAATTAACTTATGGGGTTTTGATCAATTGCGTTATTTTTATATCTCTATTCATGGGTATGATTATATTAAGTTGATATTGATGATTTATGAAGCTTGGGCGGATTCTAACTTGTTTCTCTTATAAAAAATTTTTTTTTTCCTAAAAAATTGAATCTAAAACGCCCATGGGTGAAGAGTTCATAAAAGGAGTGATTTATGGTAAATATGTGGTGGTGATGAAGTTGATGATGAAAAGTATGTTAATAAAACTACCCTTGATTTTGTTGTTGTCTCCTAAAATGAATCAATTGCATTCTAGAATGATAGAACTTTCGGTAATACACACATGTTGATTAAATGATAATTTTTCCAACATATGCTTACCACATTGTTTAAAGAGAAATTTCCCAATTCTTATTTTAAATTCTAGCTTGTGGTATGTTGAGTAAATACTTCTACACGTAGATTACCACATGATTTGGAGTAGATGCTCCCACTTATGATTGAGCTTGGGGTATGTTTCGAAATAAAGCTTCTCATATGCATGAATTTATAATTGAGATGTATGGCACCATTGAGCTTTGTCGAAGGACAATGTTGAGCTTCATTTTCATATGATGTCCAATCCATGCATGATTTCATTATGAGCTTTGTCAATAGACAATGTTGATCTTCGTTGCATACAATGTTGATTCATGCATGATTTCATGTTGAGCTTCATCAATAGATGATGTTGAGCTTCGTTATATACGATATAGAGCATTACATGTTTTGGGAGAAGAGTCTAGCATTGAGCGGGCTAAGGGTCGACAACCTTATACCCCAGAACTATGCGCCAACGTAGATTGATTCTATTATATTTGGGACCTCCCTTGTCAGCTACCACCGGCCTTAATGGATCATGAGCTTGATATCGATATCATGGTAGCGTCCTCAGCCCTGACAAGATTTTGGACGGTTCTGCCCACTTGAGTGTAATAGTCGGGACCACGTAAGCTCTATCGTGGTATGTCGGTTAAGTGACGAGTCTCCCATTGTCCATATGATTCAGATTTGCATATTCACTACTCATGATCATTATGTATGCATGCATGCATGTTCTAAAAGTAAGGTTTGACTCAATGTTCAGCTTTTCTATAAATGTTGCATCTCAACTTTGAGTGATTCAAATTAGTTGATGTTATAAAGTTATGAATTGTCACATCATGAAGGGATTATGATTGCGAAAAAATGCATGTGAGTTCTCTCAATTTTCTAAAAGCTTATGTTCTGAAATGATTTGTTTAGATGATTTTACTTATTACAGTTGTTTTACTTACCTTGCATACTCGATAAATTCCACGTACTGACCGCATACTTTCTATGTTGTATCATTTCATGATACAGGACCCGGCTTGCAGCTTCAGCCCCGATCTTAGTCAGCTTATTCAAAGTTGCACCTGTTTAGAGTTGGTGAGTCCTCGTTCTTCGAGGACTAGACTTTTAGTTTCTTCTAAATATTTTAGTTTCAGCATTGTGGAGCTAGTTGGGGTCTTGTCCCATCAGCTCCTTCAGATTAGAGGCTTTTCAAAATTAGTCATGTAATCAACTTTGGATGTTTATTCTTATGCGATGTTGCTTTAGACTTCCACTGAAATTATATTCATGTTTTCTTCAGTTTTCGAATGAGTTAGTTATATGCTTATGTTATGGGTCGACTTGGGGTCCTTCGGGGTCCCTTGTCCATAGGTTTGAAGTGTCCTAGGGAGTCTGAAAGCCGCGTTAAGTAGAGTCTTTTTAATGAGTGTGAATCACACCACACTTATGACGAAGAGGCTACAAAACGTTCTAGCAAATGTTCCCATCTTTCATGATCTATGTCGTGCGATGAAGAGTCATTGTATCCCTCTAATTCATGCTATTCGCGATTGCAGAGTATGGATCCTCGAAGAATGAATGGACAGAGAAATGGAGATGGTGAAGGCTACAGGGATGGCATGGATCGTGGCATCAGCAGGTCCCACCAGTTTAGGATCCTTAGGCACCGGAGTCATCCACCCACGCTGAGTTTCGAGCCGCTATCTAGATGCTTGCGCAGGCCTTGTCTGCTCAGGTCAATCAATAGTCTTTTGCGCATGTTCCGCAGAATGACAATGCAGCAGCGGCTCGAGTCAGGGACTTCTTGAGCATAAACCCACTGGAGTTTCTTGGGTCAAAGGTAGATGAGAACCCACATGAGTTCGTGGATGAGGTTATCAAGATCACCCAAGTCATGGGGGTGAGTAGTGTTGAGTGCGCAGAGTTGGCCTCCTACCAGTTGAAGGGGGTTCCGTCAATGGAAGGATAGCAGGGTCACTGGAGCAGGTCCGGTCACTTGGGAAGAGTTCCATGTTGCATTCCTTGATCGGTTCTTCCCTCGGGAGATGAGGGAGCTGAAGGTACCTTAGTTCATAAATCTGAAGCAAGGGAAGATGACAGTACTAGAGTACTCCCTTGAGTTCACCCGCCTATGGAAGTGTGCTTCTGAGTTAGCGACTGACTAGAGGGAACGAGTGAGCAGGTTTATGCATGGGATAGCAGGTTACTTAGATAAGGAATGCAGGATTGCTATGCTCCATCAGGACATGGAATTTCCTCGGATGGTGTTGTACGCCCATCAGATGGAGACGACACATTCTAGAGAGAGAGAGAGAGAGAGGCCAAGAGGGTCAGGACTGATGATCACAGATTTCCTCAACTTAGGTTAGGAGGTGGGCACTGTCTGCAGACCCACCAGAGATCATCCACCCTAGCTTCATCATCCTTGAGTGTGCCATCTCAGCCTAGGCATGATCAGAGAGGGAGAGCATCAGGCCCACAGATTTAGGTGTTCCAGCTTGTCGCAGATGTGGTCAAGGGCATGCAGGCCAGTGCTTGGCAGGTTTGGGTGCGTGTTTCAGGTGCGGGCAACCCTAACACATGCTTAGAGATTGTACAGCAGCGAGACAGGATTAGGTTGGGGGTCGTGGCCCGCTTATAGCTCAGCAGCCCCACCCCCTCGCTCATCACATCAGGGGGCATCTACCAGTGTAGCTGGCGGTCAGTGCCATAATAGATTCTATGCCCTAGCATCCCGTCAAGAGTAGGAGGTCTCCCTAGACGTGGTTACTAGTATGTTATGAGTCTTCCATATTGATGTTTATGCTCTGTTATATCCAAGGGCCACCTTGTCCTTTGTGACACCTTATATAGCCAGTAGCTTCGGAGTCAGTCCCGATGTCTTGTCAGAATCCTTTTCAGTTTCTACTCCTACAGGTGACTCAGTTATAGCTAGACGGGTGTACAGAGATTTCCCAATTTTGGTCCTCCATAAGGTCACCTCAGCAAATCTAATAGAGTTAGCCATGGCCGATTTCAATGTTATTCTCGGAATGGATTGGTTGTATGCTTGTTATGCTTCCATTAATTGTAGAACCCGGTCACTAGAATTCAGATTTCCGGGTGAGCCATTCTTAGAATGGAAGGGCAGTTTAGTTGTGCCTATAGGTCGCTTTGTTTCCTACCTAAAGGCCAGAAAGATGATTTATAAGGGTTGCTTGTATCATTTCTTTAAGGTCAAGGATGTTGAGTCCGAGACCCTGACTATCCATTCAGTTCCAGTGGTACGTGAGTATCTAGAGGTCTTTCTTGATGATTTGCCAAGTATTCCTCCTGAATGGGAGATTGACTTCGGTATTGACCTTCTCCCTGATATGCAGCCTATATCTATTCCTCCCTACAGGATGGCCCCAGCCGAGTTAATAGAGTTGAAGGATCAATTAAAGGATTTACTAGATAAGGGCTTCATTAAACTGAGCCAGTCTCCATGGGGTGTACCGATTTTATTTGTTCGGAAAAAAGATGTTTCTCTTCGTATGTGCATTGATTATCGACAGTTGAACAAAGTCACTATCAAGAACAGGTACCCCTTACCTAGGATTGATGATTTGTTTGATCAGCTCCGGGGTGCTAAGTGTTTCTCAAAGATAGATCTCAGATCTGGGTATCATCCCCTCAGAGTTCGGGAGAGTGATATCTCAAAGATGGCGTTCAAAACACGGTATGGTCATTATGAGTTTGTAGTTATGTCTTTTGGACTAACGAATGCTACTACAGCTTTTATGGACTTTATGAATAGGGTATTCAAGCCATATTTGGACATGTTCGTGATCGTGTTCATCAATGACATCTTAATATACTCTCGGAGCAAGGAGGAGCATACGACTCACTTGAGAGTAGTGCTTCAGACCCTCAAGGATCACCAATTGTATGCAAAGTCCAGCAAGTGCGAGTTTTGGTTTGACTCCGTGGCATTCTTGGGCCATGTGGTGTCTAGCGAAGGCATAAGAGTAGATTCGCAGAAAATTGAGGCGGTGACGAACTGGCCCAAACCGGTGAGTCCTTCAGATATTTAGAGTTTCTTGGGCTTAGCTGGCTACTCCCAGAGGTTTTTTGAGGGTTTCTCATCCATTGCAGCACCTTTGACTAAGTTGACTTAGAAGAAGGTGAAGTTCCAGTGGTCAGAGGCTTGTGAGGAAAGCTTAGTTAAAGACCCGACTCATTTCAGCACTAGTGTTAACCCTACCCGAGGGTATCGATGGTTTCATGGTATATTGTGATGCTTCCAGAGTTGGACTTGGGTGTGTGTTGTTGCAACGTGGAAAGGTGATAGCATATGCCTCTAGGCAGCTGAAGGTCCATGAGAAGAATTACTCGACCCATGATCTTGAGTTGGCTGCGGTGGTGTTTGCATTGAAGATATGGCGGTATTACTTGTATGGGGTCCACGTGTATGTGTTTACGGACCACAAGAGCTTGAAATACGTGTTCACACAAAAGGATCTAAATCTTTGGCAAAGGAGGTGGTTGGAGTTACTCAAAGACTATGACATGAGTGTCCTTTACCACCCGGGCAAGGCTAATATGGTTGCGGATGCGCTTAGTAGGCTCTGAATGGAGAGTGTGTCCCATGTGGATTGTTCGGCTTGTTATTTGGGTGTATAACTACACGCAAGTGCACGTGGTCGAACAAGTAGTAAAGTGGCTCAAGTAAGCCAAGTATCGATCCCACAGGGACTGGGATAAGGTAACAATCTACTTAAGTGTTACTATATTTACTCTAAAAATGAAGACAACAGTGCAAAGAAGAGTTTGATATTTTGATTTCTAATTTTATCCTAAGTCTACAAAGATCATATAATTTGAGTCTGAACTATGAATGTGAGCATGCTGAGGTTAAACGAACATGTAAGGAAATAAATTATCGATATAATTTGGTTAACTTTTCCTCCGGTTGCTAGTCAAGAATTATTGCCAATGGATTAAAACTCTCGTATTTAACCCAACTTAAGAATCATGAACCGTCCACCTACATTTATGTGATTAAACGAAATTCATGTTCTAGCCATACAACACCGATTCCGTAATTGACTAATACGACTTTCAGTTATATTTCTATCCTAAAGGTAAATCAATTCTCAATTTTCCCAAACTAAGAAAAGATCATATCCTATTGATTCACAACTTTCCAATTTCTTGCTCTCTCGAGTGAAACCGGACTTTTTAGATATACATTAACATAGGCCACACATTAATGCAATAAGAACAAGAATCAATAGAACAACCATGGAAGAAAAGATGAAAAACCAAATTGATCAACAATCACATTTCATTATAATTGTTCTTAACCTCAGCAAGAAGAGGATTTAGCCACTCATTCGTGGATTAAACATCGTTAAATGAGTGTTAAACATACAAGCCATTGAATTAAAGAAGAAGGAGATAGAGAAAAACCCTGAGATTTTCGTCCCCTCAACTACCTGTAACCCACGTTCTTGCTCCACCCAGTAAGGATTTTGAAAAATGAACCTAAGTGTTCTATTTATACTAGTGGGAATTTTTCCCGGAATAACAAGCAACATGTCACGGAGTGCATCGCGGAGCACTGCCTCCGTGACACGCCACTGACGCGGAGCCTCACTAGAAATTGACTGTCCAGGTAATAAGGCCCAACGTGGCATGGCGTGCAACACGGGGCTAGGCCAACGTGCCACGGCCCCAACGCACACCCACACTGGAATTTGGCCAAAAATTCCCTATCCAGGCAGAAGGCCTCCGCAATGGCAGTGTGACACGACTCCATCGCGGAGCCCCTTTAATTTGTGCCGTCCAATGCTTTGTCCTTTGCTAACATCCGAGTACAACCCTGATCTCTCCCAACACACATTTTAGCTTCACAAAATTATATTTCACCTGCAAAACAACGCTAATCATGTTGGTTAGTATAAATTCACATTTTACTATCAATCACATGAGAATGTATAAACATTGATAGATAAACAAGGCTAAAATGACACATTTGAGTATCACTTGGGCATATAAATTTGCCCAAGATCACTTACCCCACACTTAAATCCTTGTTCGTCCCCGAACAATAATCTTACACCTCATGCACTTTACACCCCATCCTGGCTACTTTGGTTCGATAATTCAGGCTATGGCCATACCGATTATTCAACACAACAAATCATCAAGAAAACACACATGGTCCTATCAGTGCAATGACCTTCAACACATCAAGACCTCCTAGACTTAAGAATCGACTCTCGATATTGGCAAACTCATGCAAATCAGCTGATCAAGATATCCGACACGAAAATTAATCTCTCATCAAGCATGTGCCCTCACAATGCAAGAGAATTTTCCTTTTTTAATCACATGAACTCTAACGGTTACATGCAGGGGCATATAAACACAATTTCACTCTCTCTCCCAAAAGAATTCACATGCATCATGTCATGAACCATAGGCTTGCCCTTAGTGTATTACTCCACTAATATAAGGAAATGTGATGTAGGATCACGTAGGACTTTAACGGGTTGTAATGTAAGCTACAGAACTAGTAAATATTGGACTAGCCAATAATAGCCACTAGCATCCTTAAGCGCCTTTTCAATACATCCCATCAAACTCATGGGCATTGTTTCTTCCTTCATCCTCCCATTTTTGAAGTCTGTCTTTAGTTTGGCCCATATCTTTAAGCACACTTGACTCGATAACAAAGATTATTCAGACACCTTCATTATATTTTATTTATAACAAGTGCACCTTCAACCTTTTCTTTCCTTTCATCACTCTGCTTTTCTTTTCTTTTCACCATTCTCACTCTTTGACACTTTGGGAAAATTATTTTCTCTTCTTAAGCGCTTAAGAGCTTTGGATCAAATTTATGGCTAATGAAAAGAAGGGGTTAAGCTCGGTTTACACATTTTGACACAAGAAAAAAATAATAGGCTAAAGGCTCAACGAGCTAACTAGGGTGTACATTCAAGGTGGGTACAATAATGAAAAAGAGAAACTTTCGGTTAACACAAAGAAATGCCTACATCCTTTCCTACAATACACGTCCTTCATTTCATTTCGTACACACACCAGGCAAGTTCTAGACACTTCACAATGGCATGGAATAAACAAAACCTCACTTCACACTTATTGCACATGCTCAATTCAAGATGTATTCACAGACTCTTCAATCAGCTAATTACAAGAATTCAAACATTAAGCCTCAATCACACTGAATCGACTCTGTGGCCTAGGTATCTCAACATATCTACAAAGTTGCATGCTTTCATACGAATCACCTTTGCATTTCAAATATCATGTACGACACGCAACCAGAATTCCACAACCATAAAGTAACTACAGATTTTGGGATGCAACCCACAAAAGAAAACAACTGAAAAATAAATGAAAAATCTACTCCTAACGACTACATTTCCCTTAAGACGGTCGTCATCCATCCATCATAGGAAACGGTCACTAACTAGGACTTCGGTTCAATGGGACCATTCTCGGTAAAAGAATCGAAAACAAACGCCGAGAAACCTAAGAATTGAAAAGAAATTTTTTTTAACATATCGATCATTTCGATAAACAAAAAATATGTACAAAATCAGCTAGCAAAATATTCAGCAGCACACAACAGTTTCACATTTAATTACAATACAGAACAACAACATCACAATCACAGGGTCACAAAATTTTTCCACAGGCACAACAACAGAACAAAACATACACAACAACACAACCAGCACCTAACTACTCCCACCCCACACTTATCTCGAACACTGTCCCCAGTGTTCATAAAAATTAACATAGCACAAAAAATGGGTGGCGGAACTCCCTGATCAATCAAAATACTCCACTTCTTCATCAGGTGGTGCTGCTTCGTCTCCCATGTCTGAATCACCCCCATCGTCATCATCGGACTCTACATCAGAGTCCTCACGACGTGTCTCCTCATCTGTGGGGACATCATCATCCATGGGCTCTACAAAAACTGGCCCCACTCGGCATAGAGCCCTGGCATTTTCGCCAAAAGGGTAGTCTAGCTCGCGCTGCCATAGCTCCTCTTCTGTTGTCGGCCTCCCGCCTATTCGTAGCTGGAGCATCTACATCCCGTACATGCGAGCCATGTACTGATCATCCCGAGCATGTCGCTCGGCTAGTGTAAGCACTGGCCCGTGGGTGGTGTCAGGAGCCTTAGTTTTGGTGACATCTAAGGCCCGCCGCTCCATCTGTGGGATGTAGTCAAGGGCCTCTTCCTCAATGTCCAGACCCCTCAGGAACGTGGTGAGTAGTCCACCAAATCCATTTCTGTGCCCCTGTTGCAAACGGGCTCTCTTCATGGCGGAGATAATCACCGCCCCCACATTGATCTCCAGCCCTTTCATCAGGGCGTACACCAAGCATACATGATCCCGGGTTACATTCGTCATATGCACCCCCGGGATTAGGCAGGAACACACGATCTTAAGCCTTATCTTGGCTTCCCTGTTCATCTGTGAGTAGGGCAAAGTCTGATGGTAGCCCCTCTCCTTATGTCTGCTCCACCTAGCCGTCGATCGTGTTCCACACAAAGTGCATCTGATGTCCGCATATGGTGGAGTGATATTCAGCTGTCTAAGCACGTGGGCTTCTTTGTCCCGCGCCCCTAAGATAGCATTGAGGTGGTGGGGCTCAAAAGTAACTATTTTCCCCCTTATTTTGATGGTGTGACTTCTGAGAGTCGGGTTTCAGTTGGCGTAGAATTCCCGAATCAAGTGCAAGTTGCATTCTTTGGGCTATTCAAAGATGAAGTTCAGCCCAGCTTCCTCGATCCTATGGACAATCCTGGGGAACTCCTATGCCAACGGGTGCCTTGCTATGTGTTCCTCGGGGAAGTACTTGCTCTCCTTGTGCTTTGCATACCACTTCTTCCCCTCCTCTGTCACCCACCTGGTTCCATATTGACGGCGTTGGCCGCGTGGAACCGCTGTGCCCAGTCTGATTCTTTTTCTTCCGGCGCCAGATGTTGATGCGCCTTTTCCCTTGTCCTGCCTGCTTGACATTGTTCCTGTCAAACCAAACAGACAAGTTCAATGTTAAGCCAATTAAAGTTAGCTTTGACTAAGGTTGGGTTAAGCTCGGCTACCCCACACTTAGTCTTTAGACAAATTTACAACATTAAGGCAAGATCGTACTTATTTACACAAACAAACAACAAAATATAACAAATATGCTTAGTGCCTGGGAGAGTTCGACGACATATATTCCCTATACTACTCAGACTTCGCACAGCTAACCAAAATCCTTACCTATCGATAACATGTTATCCCATAGCACTTAGCAAATAAAAGAAAAAGAAAAATTTTAACTGCATGATCCTATACAATTCGTCCAATTCTTGCAAATTCCAATATTTCCTTCACCCAAGAATCCGTCGGTCTTTTAGCATAGTAACAGTTAGCACATCGACTCATCTCACTCAACATGTACAACCCAGCATGAATTTCACTAGTTCACTAAATTTTTCCATTTCAAACTCAAAGGCGAGCCCTAGCTATTATTTTATCAAAAATTTGATTAAACTAGGTAAATAACGAGTTCAAGCAATCACAATGATACTCCGAACATCAATCAACAATAATTCAATTGCATTTAAGCTTAATTTCTACTTGGGGAAAGTTTAGCTCATATCACATGTTCAATATCGAAAAACATTCGACAAGAATTGAAATAGAGTTGAAGAACATACCTTGAATTCGAAGAATTGATGAAAACTCGATGAAATTCTTGGCCTAAGTCCGTGTCACGTTGAGGGGGAAGGGGTTTTTGGGAGGTTGGTCGTGGAGGATATGAAAAATGAGGAAAATTGAGGGGGAATCGGGGTCTAAAAGTGGGAAATTTGCGCGGGTCACCCCGCGACCCGGTGTGACCCGTCGCGATATACACTTCAACGTGTCATGGAGGGTAACGCGGAGCATGCCCTCCGTACACGGAGCTGTCGCGTGGGTGTTCTGGAATTTTAAAAATTCCAGATTTACACCTCAACGTGTCACGGAGGGTAATGCGGAGGCCCTCCTCCGTGACACGGAGCCATCGCCCTAGCTCACTGTTTTGCCACTTTTTATTATTTTTCATACCTCGAATTTTCCTTTGCGATCCCTTGCACATTTATCCTCCGTTCAACCTGAAATACATCTTACGACAAGAAATTGGTTAGAATTATAGGTTTCACTCAAAATAAAAATAAAAACAAAAACAAAAACTAAAAATTTTGTTGTTAATCCAGAAAAAAAGAAAAAAAGAAATCTATTCACAATTTACAAAGAAAAATTTCACGGGTTGCCTCCCGTGCAGCGCCTGGTTTACCGTCGCGGCTCGACGTCATTCAACTCAATCATCTTCTAGGGTGACGGACGTTTTCTCTCGACCACCGTCCTCACCCCAGTAGTGCTTACATCACTCCGGTGGTTTTCCCAATAACTCTTGTGATTCAACTAATCGTGCATCATCAGCTCGATCAATCACGTTGATCACCGAGAGTTCCTCGTACACAGTCGGGAGCTTGGTGGCCTTGTATACATCAAACACTTCCACCTTGTCGTGTGCTCGCATAGTTAGCTGTCCTGCAGCTACATCAATCAGCGCTTTCCCGGTCGCCAAGAAAGGACGTCCCAAAATAAATGGGACTTCCGCGTCTGGCTCAAAATCCAGCACAACGAAATCTACCAGGTTAATAAGGGAGCCCACTTGCACCAGCACATCCTCCACAATGCCATCAGGTCTGGCTAAGGACCGATCCGCTAGTTCCAAGATCACTGTTGTTGGTCTAGGACTCCCTAGACCCAACTTCTTGAATACCGATGACGACATCAAATTAATGCTCGCTCCCAAATCACATAATCTGCGAGCTCGGATACTATGCCCAATTGTAATTTGTATAGTAAAGCTCCCAGGATCTTTCAGCTTTGTGGGCAATCGGTTTTGTATCCGGGAAGTGCTCTCCTCCGTGAGAGCCACCGTAGCATACTCAGTCAACCGACTTTTGTTTGCCACGATGTCCTTAATGTACTTTGCATATTTCATCACTCCCTGCAGAACATCAACAAGAGGTAAGTTAATATGTACCTGTTTCAGCACCTCCATGAATTTCTTGAAACACGCCTCCTCCTTGTGTTTCTTTAACCTTTGAGGGAACAGGGGTGGTGGTCTTTCTGATTCAACTTCCTTTTTCTTCCCCCTCTCATCACTTTGCTCCCTCTCAACTTCTGCTGCTCCCGATTGTTGAGGTGGTCTTTCTGGTTCCACCTCTTTCAGCTGCAAACCACTCCTTGTGGTCACCGCATTCACCTGCTTGGGATTGGGATCTGTGTCGCTCGGAAGTCCTCCTCTAGGCCTGGTATTTTGGGCTCCAGCAAATTGCCCAAATTGATATTCAAGTTCCTTAGTAGCTAACTGGTTGTTCTTTACCTCGGCTGCCAATTTCACATAGTCAGCTTGCAATTGAGCTTGGTTAGCTATCATTGTCTTGAACATCTCCTCAATACTGGGTGATGGTGGTGGAGGAGGTGCATTGTTGTTTCTATATTATGCCTGATAGTTCTGATGACCTCCTTAATTCCTCTGCGCCCCCTGACTCGAACTTTGCCCTTGATGGTTGTTGCTACCCCAAGAGAAATTCGGGTGATTCCTCCAGTTGGAATTGTAGCTGTTGCCATACTGTTGGTGGTTGTTCCTTTGTACATTTCCCACAAAGTTCACCGAGTCAGGATTTGCTCCACAACACTCAGCTGAGTGCTCACTACTCCCGCACACTTCACACCAAATCTGCTGCACTGCATTCACTGGGGCTTGAGTCTGGTTCATTGTCATGTTACTGAAGTGGGTGTTGAGTTGATTCTGTAAAGCAACTATCTGTGCAGCAATAGCTGTAAAACCATCCACTTCTAGAACTCTTGCTGCTTTCCTTGTTCCTCCTCTTGACGAATCAACATTCCACTCCGGATTGCCCTGCGAAATACGGTTTAACAAGGTATACAGCTCCTCATAAGTTTTCTCCAATGCTTGTCCCCCAGCTGCTGAGTCTAGCAAGATTTTTGTGTGGGGTTCCAAACCCTCTATAAAAGTGTGCACCAGCACCTCATTGGATTGATGATGATGTGGACAATCCCGCAACATGGACTTGAATCTTTCCCAAGCCTGATATAGATTCTCCCCATCTCTCTATTTGAAACATAGAATTTGACTTCTAAATCTTGCTGTTTTACCGGATGGAAAAAATTGTATCAAGAATTTCCTTGCAAGATCATCCCACGTAGTAATAGAATTAGGTGGCTCAGCTTTCAACCACCTCTTGGCTTCTCCCAATAGTGAAAATGGGAACAATGTAAGCCTGACATAATCTGATGACACTCCAGCGGGGATGTAAGTGTCACTTATCTCCAAAAAATTTTGGAGATACTGGTGTGGATCCTCATGAGGGAGACCTGAGAACTGCCCGCTGGTGTGCAGCAATTGCACCATGTTTTGTTTGAGCTCGAACCTCCCTCTTGGCTCAGGTTTGTGGATGCTAGATGTGACATTGTTAGCATGTCGGATTGCCACCTCGCGAACCGGCCTAGCTGCTACTTCCTCGGGCACTAACATTGCCCTTACCACTGGTGGATTCTGTTGTTTCTCCATGATTGTTTGTCTAAGCAATTGCAGCTTTCTCTTTAGAGATTCTCTCCGTTGACGATGAAATAGTCTTTCAGGCTCTAAATATGAATCCACCAGCTCCTTGTCTCTTGCTAGTGTTGAGCAGTATTTCTGCAAAATACAGGCTAAGACCAAGTTGTCAACACTAAGAAAAAAAATATAGTAAATTAACACTTAAGAAAAATTCACCAATTGCCAGTCCCCGGCAACGGCGCCAAAAACTTGTTCGGCTTGTTATTTGGGTGTATAACTACACGCAAGTGCACGCGGTCGAACAAGTAGTAAAATGGCTCAAGTAAGCCAAGTATCGATCCCACAGGGACTGGGATAAGGTAACAATCTACTTAAGTGTTACTATATTTACTCTAAAAATGAAGACAACAGTGCAAAGAAGAGTTTGATATTTTGATTTCTAATTTTATCCTAAGTCTACAAAGATTATATAATTTGAGTCTGAACTATGAATGTGAGCATGCTGAGGTTAAACGAACATGTAAGGAAATAAATTATCGATATAATTTGGTTAACTTTTCCTCCGGTTGCTAGTCAAGAATTATTGCCAATGGATTAAAACTCTCGTATTTAACCCAACTTAAGAATCATGAACCGTCCACCTACATTTCTGTGATTAAACGAAATTCATGTTCTAGCCATACAACACCGATTCCGTAATTGACTAACACGACTTTCAGGTATATTTCTATCCTGAAGGTAAATCAATTCTCAATTTTTCCAAACTAAGAAAAGATCATATCCTATTTATTCACAACTTTCCAATTTCTTGCTCTCCCGAGTGAAACCGGACTTTTTAGATATACATTAACATAGGCCACACATTAATGCAGTAAGAACAAGAATCAATAGAACAACCATGGAAGAAAAGATGAAAAACCAAATTGATCAACAATCACATTTCATTATAATTGTTCTTAACCTCAGCAAGAAGAGGATTTAGCCACTCATTCGTGGATTAAACATCATTAAATGAGTGTTAAACATACAAGCCATTGAATTAAAGAAGAAGGAGATAGAGAAAAACCCTGAGATTTTCGTCCCCTCAACTGCCTGTAATCCACGTTCTTGCTCCACCCAGTCAGGATTTTGAAAAATGAACCTAAGTGTTCTATTTATACTAGTGGGAATTTTTCCCAAAATAACAAGCAACGTGTCACGGAGTGCATCGCGGAGCACTGCCTCCGTGACACGCCAGTGACGCGAAGTCTCACTGGAAATTGACTGTCCAGGTAATAAGGCCCAACGTGGCATGGCGTGCAACGCGGGGCTAGGCCAACGTGCCACGGCCCCAACGCGCACCCACACTGGAATTTGGCCAAAAATTCCCTATCCAGGCAGAAGGCCTCCGCAATGGCAGTGTGACACGGCTCCATCGCGGAGCCCCTTTAATTTTTGCCGTCCAATGCTTTGTCCTTTGCTAACATCCGAGTACAACCCCGATCTCTCCCAACACACATTTTAGTTTCACAAAATTATATTTCACCTGCAAAACAACGCTAATCATGTTGGTTAGTATAAATTCATATTTTACTATCAATCACATGAGAATGTATAAACATTGATAGATAAACAAGGCTAAAATGACACATTTGAGTATCACTTGGGCATATAAATTTGCCCAAGATCATGGATGAGGGGAAGAAGGAGTTGGTGAAATATGTGCACCGGCTTGCAAAGCTGGGAGTTAGATTGATCGATTCGACGGATGGCGGTGTTGTTCTACATAATAGGTCAGAATTGTCCTTGGTGGTTGATGTTAAGTCCAGGCATGATGAGGATCCAATTTTGAGGAAACTGAAGGAGGCGGTGCATAGTCAAAAGGTGGAGGTTTTCTCCTAAGGGGGAGATGGTGTGCTACGATATCAGGGTCATCTATGTATCCCAGATGTTGATTATTTGAGAGTTTGGATATTACATGAGGCACATGGTGCCAGATATTCTATTCATCCAGGATCCACGAAGATGTATCAGGGACTTGCGAGAAATCTATTGGTGGGGTGGCATGAAGAAGGATATTGCGGAGTATGTAGCGAAATGTCCAAACTGTCAGCAAGTGAAGGTTGAGCATCAGAGACCCAGAGGCGTACTCCAAGATAATACTATCCCCACTTGGAAGTGGGAAGAGATCAATATGGGACTTCATTACAGGCTTACCCCGGACTCATAGGCAATATGACTCCATTTGGTTTATTATGGACAGGTTGACTAAGGCGGCTCATTTCCAATCGGTCAAGACCACGGGTTCAGCGGATGACTATGCTAATTTATACATACGGGAGTTAGTTCGGTTGCATGGAGTGCCTTTGTCCATCATTTCAGATAGAGGTACCCAGTTTACCTCTTAATTTTGGAGGTCTTTTCAAAAGGGACTCGGGACTCAAGTCAAGCTCAGCACGGCTTTTCATCCGCAAAAGGATGGTCAAGGCGAGCGAACAATCTAGACTCTTGAGGACATGTTGAGGGCATGTGTTATGGATTTTAAAGGAAGTTGGGATGATCATTTTCCCATAATTGAGTTTGCTTATAATAACAATTACCACTCTAGTATCCAAATGGCACCGTTCGAGGCTCTTTACGGGCGAAGGTGTAGGTCTCCCATCGGATGGTTTTAGGTTGGTGAGGTAGCTATGATAGGACCGGATTCGGTTCATGAGGCGATGGTGAAGGTTTGATTGATAAGGGACTAGTTGAAAACTGCTTAGAGTCGTTAGAAATCGTATGCTGATGTGAGGATAAGAGATTTGGAGTTTGATGTGGATGACTGGGTATTTCTAAAAGTATCTCCTATGAAGGGAGTCATATAGTTTGGGAAGAAAGGGAAACTCAGTCCCCGCTATGTTGGTCCCTATCAGATTGTGAGAAGAGTTGGTAAGGTGGCGTATGAGTTGAACTTGCCATCAGAGTTATCTTCAGTTTATCCCGTCTTCCATGTGTTGCTTTTGAAAAAGTGTATCAGTGATCCAGCCTTGGTAGTTCCGGTAGACAGCCTTGGGGTAAAAGACAGCCTCAGTTACAAAGAAATTCCCGTTGAACTCTTAGATCGCCAAGTTCAGAAGTTGAGGAACAAGGAAGTAGCTTCGGTTAAAGTATTATGGAGAAATCAACATGTTAAGGAGAGCTACGTGGGAAGCTGAAGCGGATATGATGGCAAAATATCCACATTTATTCTCTACCAATTCAGTTTCAGCTCGAGGTATCAGTTCTGCAACTAGACTCTAACTAGTTTTCATGTTTGAACTATGTGCGCAAGTTTCTTTTATGTATGTGGATGTGTGTATGATTGGTGAATCCAGTTCAGCTGTATAGTTTGAAATAAAGGTAGTCATCCGTCAGTTTTCAGCTTAAATGATTGGTATTTGATTATGATAATTTCATGTTTCTATTTTCTGATTGTTTCCTAGATTCGAGGACAAATTTTCCCAAGGGGGAGATATTGTAATACCCGAAAGTGCTTAGGAATAAACCTGGGGAGTTAAATATTCAAAATGCTGAAATTTGGGAAAAGTATTGTAGGCCGAGCCACAGAACGACTCATGGTAACAAACTACGAGCCATTGTATGTGGCCGTGGTGTGAAGCCAGGCCTGGTGGTAGTCTAGACCACGAGCATCACAACGACCCTTGTGAGAAGGCACGGGACGTTGTTAGTGGTCGTGGGAAGGAAGTGGATCTGGGTATTGGCTAAGATGATTTGAAACCATGGCTTGTTGTTCTCGTCCTGTCGAGCCGTGGGTATAAATCAGAAATCGAGAAGTTTGGAAGTCTGGACCACGGGCGTTTACCACGGGTCGTGCTATCTTCCTACGATCCGTTGGTTCAATTGTGGGATTGTCCAGTGCAGGTTTTTCTGCAATTTTAGTAAGGCTATTTTTGTCATTTCCTAGTCCTAAGGCTCTATACTACGTCGTTTAGGAATCGTTTTGCAGGGGTTTTAGTAGGGGAATACCTATTCTAAGTGCATACTCCCCATGCATGCAAGGTTGAAGGCTTGAAGGAGGTGATTCAAGGCCAAAGTCAAGGTTTCCTTTGGAATCTAATCTTGAGCAATTGAAGGGTTATAGAATTCCTCATTTCCCGGTATGTAGGGTTTTAATGAGTATCTTCCTTTCACACCCATACCCATTTCCTATCAATTAGTGTTAAATTATAAATAATTAATTATGGGGTTTTGATTAGTTGCATTATTTTTATATCTCTATTCATGGGTATTATTAGATTGAGTTGATATTGATGATTTACGAAGCTTGGGCGGATTCTAACTTGTTTCTCTTATAAAAATTTTTTTCTTTCTAAAAATTGAATCTAAAACGCCCATGAGTGAAGAGTTCATAAAAGGAGTGATTTATGGTAAATGTGTGGTAGTGATGAAGTTGATGATGAAAAGTATGTTTCTAAAATTACCCATGATTTTGATGTTGTCTTCTAAATGAATCGATTGGATTCTAGAATGATAGAGCTTTGGGTAATACCCACATGTCGATTAAAGTGATGATTTTCCCAACATATGCTTACCACATTATTTAAAGAGAAATTTTCCAATTCTTATTATAAATTCTAGCTTGTGGTATGTCGAGTAAATACTTCTACATGTAGCTTACCACATGATTTGGAATAGATGCTCCCACCTACGATTGAGCTTGGAGTATATTTCGAAATAAAGCTTCTCATATGCATGAATTTATAATTGAGATGTATGGCACCATTGAGCTTTGTCGAAGGACAATGTTGAGCTTCATTTTCATATGATGTCCAGTCCATGCATGATTTCATTATGAGCTTTGTCAATAGACAATGATGAGCTTCGTTGCATATGATGTTGAGTCATGCATGATTTCATGTTGAGCTTCATCAATAGATGATGTTGAGATTCCTTATATACGATATAGAGCACTGCATGTTTGGGAGAAGAGTCTAGCACCGAGCGAGCTAAGGGTCGACAACCTTATGCCCCAGAACTATGCGCCAACGTAGGTTGATTCTATTATATTTGGGACCTCCCTTGTGAGCTATCCCCGACCTTAATGGTCCATGAACTTGATATCGATATTATGGCAGCATCCTCAACCCTGGCAAGGCTTTGGACGACTCTGCCCACTTGAGTGTAATAGTCGGGACCACAAAAGCTCTATCGTGGTATGTCGGTTAAGTGACGAGCCTCCGATTGTCCATATGATTCAGATTTGCATATTAACTACTCATGATCATTATGTATGCATGCATGTTCTAAAAGTAAGGTTTGACTCAATGTTCAGCTTTTCTATAAATGTTGCATCTCAGCTTTGAGTCATTTGAATTAGTTGATGTTATAAAGTTATGAATTGTCACATCATGAAGGGATTATGATTTTGAAAGAATGCATGTGAGTTCTCTCAGTTCTCTAAAAGCTTATGTTCTGAAATGATTTGTTTAGATGATTTTACTTATTATAGTGGTTTTACTTACCTTGCATACTCGGTACATTCCACGTACTGCCCGCATACTTTCTATGTTGTATCATTTCATGATGCAGGAACCGGCTCGCAACTTCAGCCCTGATCTTAGTCAGCTTATACAAAAATGCACCTGTTCAGAGTTGGTGAGTCCTCATTCTCCGAGGACTAGACTTTCAGTTTCTTCTATATATTTCAGTTTCTGCATTGTGGAGCTAGTTGGGGTCTTGTCCCATTAGTTCGTCCAGATTAGAGTCTTTTCAGACTTAGTCATGTATTCAGTTTCTGATGTTTATTCTTATGCAATGTTGCTTTAGAATTCCGCTGAGATTATATTCGTGTTTTCTTCAGTTTTCGAATGAGTTAGTTGTATGCTTATGCTATGGGTCGACTTGGGGTCCTTCGGGGTCCATTGTCTCGTGTCTACGATCCGGGCTTCCGTTCGGGTCGTGACAAAAAGTAAACAATAACACAGCGGCACCTAGCCAACATAGCTCACCTGTCATCGCCTCTAGACCTCTCTACGACCTCCAACTAACACTAGCCAACATATAACATCCACTGCTATCAGATAACATATAACACGAGTAGCAATTACTATATAATGCCAAGCATATGAAAAGTAAACACCAGTCAGTGAACATCTTCAATCAAGCATTGTCGTACTCTCTCTCAGCTGCGTTCAGTTAGCGGAGCTCAATCCATCTGGGAGAACCAATCGCGATACCAGGAAGGCTCAGACATGTTGGACCACTCTCGAATCATGTCTCAACTCGACACTACGGAGGAAATCATTCTCAACCCCATAGGTTATTTCACTCCTTGGGCTCAACCCCTCAGCCGGAAGCACTCACGTGCATTGGGTATCCACAAGCCATAGGGCACCTCAGGATCGACCTCTAGCCAGAACAACTCTCGTGCATTGGGTATCCACTAGCCACAAGGCCTCAAATAAAACACACACACAATCACAACAATCACAATCAACAACAATGATAATACATGCTAAAAAATCCCATAACCGGCTCTCGAACCCCACCATTCGATTATCACAACACAATACTATTCTTTCATGTCTATTCGTCCATCGACGAGCCACTAATCGAGCTAAGAGTTACCATCCCAACCAGTATATCACCAAGAATTACAAATAGCACACAAGCCACTCTACTTACCACTAACATCAAGGGACACGGCCAAATCAGCCCAAGTTTCATCACGGTCGTCACGTTTCGTCGACACGGCCGACACGACCACCGAATCAAATATAACAATAGATCATCGCAACCATCGAACTTAACCACTATAAACCCTCATTCACTTTTCAACATAATCACCTAATCTTCACTCAAACAACCCACAACTTGCTGCAAGAACCACACGCCTCACATACGGCCTCTCGACACGAGCCTAATAATTTGCCATGTCTATGATTCTCCACACTCAAACTCGAGCCACCAACCAAAACAGAACCGTAAACACACCAATATCACAATATAAATAGCAGCACAAGATTTCAATAATAGCAAAACACAAGCCATCACAAACAGTAAACACACACGTCAACACGGACGACAACGACTATGGAATTCATGCCGACAAAGGGAGGGACAAGCCTAACATACCTTAGCTTCAAGCCTATATGAACTTCAGCCTTCAAAACCGTGAACCTACTGCATAAAGTCAGTCCAAAATTCTGCCAAAATGCAGTCAGCATAACTCAATAACAAAACAAGACAAATGAAGCTTACTTGACAAGATTCATGGGAATTCAACGGTAGAAACTTCGAGACAATAACCTACCGGCGTTAACAAACCTATAACCAACCTTAAAAAATAAGGATAAAAAAATAAACAAGGATTACCAATAGCTTCACCACGAAACAGCCACCAATAGCGCAGTAAAGACACCAAACCACGGACTACACGCGATTCCTGACTTCCCGACACCAAAATCATGTTGAGCCATGGCTTCTAGCCTCAAAACCATCAAGAACACATTATAACACATATAGGGAGAGTTTTGGTCGAGTAAATTTGAAGAAATGAGAATTGGAAGTGAAATAACCGATCAAATGGACTTAAATAGTCCTCCACCGCCTTTGACCTTTGTGACGTGCCTGCTTGCGGGGTCACGCAAAAATGCAAATATCTCTCTATTCCGAAGTCGGATTGACAAACAATGAAAACTAGACTCATGGATATTTAATTTGATAAGTTTCACACCCCCTAACTCCTTATATATTGGGAGAAAAGCCTCGAGACATTTGACCTAAATTTCAAAGAATCTCAAGAAGGAAATTTCGTGATAACTTTTTTCGAATTTTGTTCTATAACTTCATCAATGTCCAATATTTAATATGATCATAGAGTGACTCAAATAACTCATAAAACTTCCTTATTATCCAATTTGGTACTCTTATTCCTATCTCAAAAGCACGATTTTATCGCTCAAATTATCCGAGGTGTTACCGCACCACCAACATTTCTTACTTGGCATTGTGCATGAATTTTGAAAAGAAAAGAGTGGTATCTAAATTTGAAAATGAGCACTCTCTTGTCATGAATTATATATTCCTTGTTTGTTTGTTGATTCATAACTAGCTTGTTAAAAGTCATCTTCTTAATATGATGAAGTGTGTGAACTTCTTGGATTGTGATGCCTTATGTGGTAAGGTTTTTGGCTTAATTCTTGTGTATGCATGATTGTCTAGAACTTTCCCTAAGTGTGATTCAAGGATAAATGATATATGGGGCTGCACTTATAACATGATCTTAGGTCCTCTTTTATTTAGTCACTTCACCCAAAATGACCTCCCTGAACATTAATCTTTGACAACCAATGTTTGAACCTTGGACCCTTTCTTTTGAAGACACATTACAAGCCTAATGACCATTTTTAATCCTTCTATTTGGAACCCATCCTCCCTAGTTGCTAGTGATGGAAAAAATGAAAAATTGGGCTTGAATCCATGAAATGGGGAGCGATAAGGAAATGAATGTGAAATGAGGCAAAAGCCTGAGTTTGGGCGTTTGCAAGAGTAGGGAAAAAATGAGAGATTCAATGTGAGGTAGTACCAAAATTGTGATGAAATGAGTGAATTGATGGGTTGAAAGACCTCGAATCATCAAAAGAGAAAGAATAGTAAAAAGGTGCTATCTCTTGCATAGATAAGGCTAAATGTGAAATTCATAGGTGTTATAAGGGTGGCTGGTGTTGCACAAAAGATGAAAATGATGAACAAGGAGAAATAAGGTGGAGTGATCTCAATAAGATGATGGGATGTTACAAGTATTTATAAAGGCTTTAGGGAGGCTTTAGTCACAAGAGCTAAATGTTTGCCCTACCTTACCCCTAGTGTCACGACTCGAACATAGGCCCGAATTGAGACACGGGACAAGGAACCTCGAGAGGCTCCAAGTCGACCTATTGTATAAACATAACATCTAACTTAATCATAATAAAGTGGAAGATCAACATAATTAATATAACGGAAGTCTGATAATCTCATAACATCGGGATACATAACTAAAGATCGAAGCTGATTACATGTTATGTCTAAAAAGCCTCTACTACTGACGAGTTGATGGGACAAGACCCCAACTAGCTCACTAAAATCTGAAACTAAAATTAATAGATACAACTGAAAGGAAGGGCCCTCGAAAGATGAGGACTCACTGTTCTGGCTGACAAGTGCTAAAGCTGTAGGTCTGGCTAATGACGAAATGGAGCCTGAATATCCGAGACTATATTATGAAATAATACAACATAAGTACAATCAGTACATGGAATGTACCGAGCATGTCAGGTAAGTAAAACTACTAAGTAAGTAAAATCATCATAAACCATGCATATCATGAAACATAATCAAGATTAGATTTTGAGAGTAGGGCTTGCATGCTATTTTCTGAAATCATGATCTGAATATAACTGAATTGAATGATCCAAGCTGAAAACTGATAATCATAAGTAAAACTGAACATTGGGTAAAACTGTTGAAAACATAATATCATGACTGATGAACATGCATAACTGAAATCATGAGGAAAAATAGGAGACTCGTCATATAATCGACATTGCCATGATAGAGCTTACGTGGTCCCGACTATCACACTCAAGTGGGCAGAGCCCTCCAAAGCTTTATAGGGATAAGGATGCTACCATGATATGGATATCTAGTTGAAGGCCCCTTGGGGTCAGGGGAAGCTCACAAGGGAGGCCCAAAATAATCTGAAAATACCTACGTTGGCACATAGTTCTGAGGCATAGGGTTGACTGACCCTTAGCCTACTCGGCGCTAGACACTACTCTCAAAAAAATGCATATGCTCTCCATTGTTTTTCAATGAAGCTAAACCATCGTCTAGTGACGAAGTTGACTCGTAACATACATGCATAAATCTAAAATCATAACATGAGGAGCCTTGGGCACAAACCATACCACAAGATGAAAATAGTGGGAGTCTAGACTCCAAAATCCATGTGGTAAGCTAATAACATGAAATTTAGATAAATCATGAAACATACTTGATCATATGGGTTTTCCCAATACTTAAACATGCTTGACATAGACTTGACCATTCAAAAACATGAAAATAAACATGGGTAATTCAAAATCATACTTTCTTCATATACACCTCATCATGATTGAACACATATTTCATAGATCTCAACTTTCATGAACTTTCATGGACGGGCATCATAATTTATAAAACTTGAAAACATAATTTATAATTGAAAACATTGTAAAACATGTCCATTAATCATAATTCAACATTAGAAACATGCTTAGATCATACCCATGATTGGAACTTAGATAATTCACATGTTGGGTTAAAACCCCATAGATTGATCAACTTGAATTTCATGAATTGAAGAGGGATTGGGCATGGGTGTGGATGGAACATCCATTCATAGCCTTACGTACCTGTAGAAATCTGATTTCACAACTCCCTTGATTGCTCAATGGAAATTTGGGGAAGGACTTGAGGAATTTAGGCTTGGTCTCCCTTAGGAGCTTCTATACTAGCATGCATGGAAGTGAATAGGCCTAGAATGAACTTGGCCCTCTTAAAACATGCCATTCAAATCTTAGAACAACATAGTTTAGGCCTTAGCAACTTATAAATTATGGAAAAGCCCTTAATAAATTCGCAGGGTAAAACACACCGCCAGTCCCCACAAGGGACTGGAGGACTCGTGCCTACTCACCACGACTCGTGGTCCTCCTCTCGTCGCCTGATTTGGAAATTCTCAACACTGGTCACCACGACTCATGGTGTGCCCTGCGATTCATGGTGACTAGTCGTTAGGTGCACTGCCCAAATCCTTGATACTTCATTCAACCCTTGACCACAGGCCAGCTGACCACAACTCGTGGTCCCACGTGGTCAGCCTCAACTCCCAAAACTCAACCAAGTTCAAACTTCTCCCCACGAGTCACTCAACAATTCGTGGTGCACCCAATGGGTCATTGGACGACTCATCTTGTGACCTAGTGCAGGAAATCCTGTTTTCTCCATTTTAACTCTTGGGTCGATCTTAGGGTTTTTGGGGTACTACAATATCTTCCCCTTGGTAACATTCGTCGTCGAACGTGGAAAACATGCTGAAAAGTAGAGAAATGCAATCATCATACTCAAATACTGAACGTATAGGCTGGAAATTGACGGAGTGACTGACTCTGAACTGAACCACATGACTTAACTGAATTCATGGATCATATATACACACATTGAAACGAAAGAAACTGGGGTACATGATCTAAACATGAAACTGAATGGAGTACTAAGGAGAAAACTGATACCTCAAGTTGAAACTGAGCCATAAGGGAATAGATGTGGGTATTTCGCCATCATATAGCTCCCACATAGCTCCCTCAACATGCTGGTTCCTCCACAAAACCTTGACTGAGGCTACTTCCTTGTTTCTTAGCTTTCGAACCTGACGATCAAGTATTTCCACCGAAACCTCCTCATAGCTAAGGCTATCCTTCAAACCTACACTCTCTACTCGAACAACTAGAGGTGGATCACCCAAATACTTTTTTAAGATTGATACATGGAAAATTGGATGAACTGAAGCTAATTCTGAGGGAAACTCTAACTTATATGCTACTTTTCCAACCCGTTTCACAATTCAGTACGAACCAACATAACGGGGATTGAGTTTTCCTTTCTTTTCGAATCTCATCACTCCCTCCATGTAGGATACCTTCAGAAACACCCAATCATCAACTTCAAAATCAAGCTCCCTCCTCCTTACATTCGCATAGGACTTTTGGTGACTCTAAGCTGTTTTCGACCTGTCCCTTATAAGCTGAACTTTCTCCAAAGCCTCATATACTAAATCTGGGCCTATCAATGTAGCTTCACCAACCTCAAACCAGCCAATACGTGACCTACACCTTTGCCCGTAAAGAGCCTCAAACAGAGCCATCTGAATGTTAGAATGGTAGTTGTTGTTATACACAAACTCAATGAGAGGCAAGTGATCATCTCAACTATCTTTGAAATAAATCACGCACGCTCTCAACATATCCTCGAAGTTTGAGTGGTCTGCTCGGCCTGACCATCGTCTTTGGGTGAAAGGTTGTGCTAAGCTTGACTTGAGTACCAAGTCCCTTCTGAAACGAACTTCAAAACTAGGAGGTAAACTGAGTACCTCTATCTAATATGATGGACAATGGCACTCCATGCAACTGAACTAACTCCCGAGTGTATACCTTAGCATAATCCTCCGCTAAAATGGTAGTTTTGAAAGGTAGAAAATGAGTTGCCTTAGTCAACTTGTCCACAACCACCCAAATAGAGTCATACTGTCAACAAGTGCTAGGCAACCCTGTAATGAAGTCCATATTGATCTCCTCCCACTTCCAAGTAGGGACACTTCTTTAAGCACACCTCCAGGTCTTTGATGTTCCACTTTCACCTGTTGACAATTCCGACACTTAGCCATAAATTCTTCTATGTCCTTCTTCATGCCACTCCACCAATAGATTTCCCATAGGTGACGGTACATCTTGGTGGAATCTATATGTATAGAGTATCTAGGACCATGAGCCTCACACAATATCCAATATCTCAAATCATCGACCCCCGAAACACACAAGCGACCTTGATATCGAAGCACCCCATCTCACCCTATGGAGAAGACTTCTACCTTCTAATTCTGAACGACTTCCTTCAATTTTACAAAAATAGGATCTTCATACTGTCTAGCTTTAACTTCGGTCACTAAGGATGATTTTGACCCATTCTAAACAATGACACCACCATCTGTCGAGTCAACAAGATGGAATCCTATTCGTGCAAGCTGATGTACATCCTTCACAAACTCCTTCCTTTCCTCATCTATATGGGACACACTCTCCATGGAAAACCTGCTAAGAGTGTCCGCCACCACATTAGCCTTGCCCAGATGATAAAGAACACTCATATCATAATCCTTCAAAAGATCTAACCACCTTCTCTGACGTAGATTCAAATCCTTTTGGGTAAACACGTACTGTAGGCTTTTGTGGTCCTTAAACACATCAACATGGACCCCGTGTAGGTAGTGTCTCCAAAACTTCAAGGAAAATACTACCGCCGCCAATTCGAGATCATGAGTCGAGTAGTTCTTTTCATGGACCTTAAGCTGCCTGAAAGCATAGACTATGACCTTACCATGCTGCATGAGTATACAACCAAGGCCGATCCTCGAGACATCACAATATACCACAAACCCTTCGGTACCCTCACGTAGGGTCAACACCGGTGCTGAGGTGACTCGAATCTTCAACTCTTGGAAGCTCTTCTCACAAGCCTCCGACCGTTGAAACTTCACTTTTTTCTGGGTCAATTTTATCAAAGGGGATGCAATGGATGAAAACCCATCAAAAAATCTCTTATAATAACTGCTAAACCCGAGAAACTTCTGATATCTGAAGTATTCATCGATCTAGGTCAATTCTTTACTGCTTCTATCTTTTGAGAGTCCACATGTACGCCCTCAATTGACATCACGTGACCCAAAAATGCCACTGAGAGTAGCCAAAACTCATATTTCATGAACTTAGCATACAACTGGTGATCCTTAAGAGTCTGTAGCACCACCCTCAAATGAGCAGTCTGCTCCTCTTCGCTCCAAGAGTATATGAGGATATCATCTATGAACACAATCACGAACATATCTAAATATGGCTTGAACACCCTGTTCATTAAATCCATAAAAGCTGCAGGAGTATTCGTTAGTCCAGAAGACATAACTACAAACTCATAGTGACCATACCAAGTCCTGAAGGCTGTTTCGAGATGCCACACTCTCGAACCCTGAGCTCATGGTATCCGGTTCTGAGGTTTATCTTAGAAAAGAACTTAACACCCTGAACCTAGTTATGCAAATCATAATCCTGGGCAGAGGAGACCTATTCTTGATCGTGACCTTGTTCAACTGCTGATAATCAATACACATACAAAAAAAACCATCGTTCTTGTAGACAACGAGAACTGGGCACCCTATGTGGATTTGCTAGATTTGATGAAACCCTTGTCTAGAAGATCTTTCAACTGTTACTTAAACTCCTTTAGCTCGGATGGAGCCATTCTGTAAGGAGGAATAGATATAGGTTGCATATTGGGAAGAAGATCAATACCAAAATCAATATCCCGCTTGGGAGGAATTCCTGGTAAATCATCTGGAAATACCTTTGGATACTCACACACTACAGGAACTAACTGGATAGTCGCGGTTTCAGACGTAGCATCCTTAACCCTAACAAGATGGTACATGCAACCTTTAGAAATCATCTTCTGAACTTAAGGTAGGAAATGAAGTGACCTACAAGCACAAGTGAACTACCCTTACATTCTAAGACTGGCTCACCCGGAAATCTAAACTCTACTACACGGGTTCTACAATTGAATAAGGCATAACATGCATGTAGCCAATACATGCCAAAGATAACATAAAAATTGGTCATGGAGAACTCTACTAAATTTGCTGAGATGACTTTCTGAAGTACTGTGACAGGGCAGTTTCTATATACCAGTCAAGCTATAACTGAATCACCGACTGGAGTAAAGACTGAGAAGGGTTCTGAAAGGATTTCGGGACTGACTGCGAAACTACTAGCAATATAGGGCATCACAAAAGATAAAGTAGCCCTTGGATCTAACAATGCATATACATCAAGGTGGAATACTTGTAACATACAAGTTACTACATCTGGGGAGACCTCCTGCTCGTAGCAGGATGCTAGGGCATAGAATCTTTTTTGGCACTGACCACCACCTGCACTAGTAGATGCCCCCTTTTGAGCTAAGCTTGCTGGTGGAGCTGCTGAAATGGAGGCTGGGCCTCGGCCCCTATCATGACCCTATCTAGCTACTGGGCAATCCCTAAGCATATGTCCAGGCTTTCCACACCCGAAACAAGCACCTGAACCTGCTAAGCACTGACCCACGTGTCTCTGGCCATATTTGTTACATTCTAGAGTGCTGGTCTCTACGGGTCTGCTACCCTGACCTCTAGAGCTTGATGATCGTCCCCTACGATGGTGCCTAGATCTGGAAGGCACACTCATAGCTTATAGAGCTAGGCCTGAAGACCTTTGGTGGGACTGCTGACGGTACCCACTAGGTCTCTGCTGGGAGAATCCGAATCTATCAATCCTAGCCCTCTTGGCCTCCCTCTCTCCTCCCCACTCATCTACACCACCTCCATCTGCTAGGCATACAGGACTATAAGAGCAAAGTCAATGTCCGAAAGAATCATTGCAGTCCGACAATCCCTGACCAAGTAGTCTATTATGCCATGTACGAACCGACTCACTCGGCTCTCTGATCTGACACCATCTCAGGTGCATACTTGGATAAGAGAGTGAACTCAAAGGCATACTTCTGAACTGTCATTTTTCCTTTCTTAGGTTCACAAACTTAGTTGCTTTAATCTCCATCATCTCATGAGGGAAGAACCGATCAGAAATGCGGCATGAAACTGATCCCAACCAATAGGGCCTGCTCCAACTGCCCTACTATCCTTTCATTGCTTGAACCAGATGTGCGCAACCTTTTTCAACTAATTTGAGGCTTGATTAGCGCACTCCTCTCCAGTCACCCCATGATCTGGGTGTTCTTCAGAACCTCATCAGTAAACTCATGTGGATCCTTATTCAACTTTGATCCAAGAAACTCTAGAGCGTTCATCCTCAAAAAATCTCTAACTCGTGCCTCTGTCGCATTCCCATTCTGAGGGACATGCGCTACCTCCTGTTGATTGACCTGAGTGTCAAGGCCTAAGCTAGCATCTAAATGGCTGCCCTAAACTCAGCGTGGGAAACTGGCTCGGGCACATGCTCCTCGGGGGTTGGTGGGGCCTGCTAGTGCCCATCTCTGTTGCCATTCTCGCTGCTGTTTCTATTCCCATTTCTTCTCCATTAACTTGGCGAGGAGGCATGATTCTGCAAATGCATATAGTACTAGTTAGAAGGATACAGAGACATTTCATAACACGACATAGATCATGAAAGAAGGAAAAATTTCCTAAACGTCTCGTAGCCTCTTCTTTATAAGTGTGGCATGATTCACACCATGAAAAATACTCTAGTTAACGTGGCTTTCAGACACACTAGGAATGTTCAAAACCTATTGCTCTGATACCAAGTTTGTCACGACCCGAACATAGGCTCGAATCGAGACACGGGACAAGGAACCCCGAGAGGCTCCAAGTCGACCCATGGCATGAACATAACATCTAACTCAACCATAATAAAGTGGAAGATCAACATTTTAATATATAAAAAGTTTGATAATCTCATAAAATTGGGATACATAACTCAAGACTGAAGTTGATTACATGTTATGTCTAAAAAGCCTCTATTACTGACGAGTTGATGGGACAAGACCCCAACTAACTCACTAAAGTCTGAAACTAAAAGTACTAGATACAACTAAAAGGAAGGGCCCTCAAAAGATGAGGATTCACCACTCTGACTGACCATGCTAAAGCTGTAGGTCTGGCTAATGATGAAACAAAGCCTGAATATCCGAGCCTGTATCCTGAAACGATACACCATAGAGTATGTGGTCAGTATGTGTAATGTGCCAAGTATGTAAGGCAAGTAAAACTTCTAAGTAAGTAAAATCATAAACCATACATATCATAAAACATAATCAAGATAGGATTCTGAGAGTAGGGCTTGCATGCTATTTTTTGAAATCATTATATGAAAATAACTAAATATCATAACTGAATTGAATGACCCAAAGCTGAAAACTGATAATCATAAGTAAAATTTAACATTGGGTCAAACCTGCTGAAAACATAATATCATGACTGATGAACATGCATAACTGAAATCATGATGAACAATGGGAGACTCGTCATATAACCGACATTCCCACGATAGAGCTTATGTGGTCCCGACTATCACACTCAAGTTGGCAGAGCCATCCAAAGCTTTGTCAGGGCTAAGGACACTATCATGATATCAATATCAAGCTGAAGGCCCCTTGGGGGCAGAGGAAGCTCACAATGGAGGCCCCAAGTAATCTAAACATATCTATGTTGGCGCGTAGTATTGAGACATAGGGTTGACTGTCCCTTATCCTACTAGGTGCTAGACACTACTCCCAAAAAGATGCATATGCACTCCATCATTTTTCAATGAAGCTGAACCATCATCTAATGATGAAGCTGATTCATAACATACATGCATAAATCCGAAATCATAACATGAGGAGCCTTGGGCTCAAACCATACCACCAACTGAAAATAGTGGAAGTTTAGACTCCAAAATCCACGTGGTAAGCTAATAACATGAAATTTAGATAAATCATGAAATATACTTGATCATGTGGGCTTGCCTAATACTTAAACATGCTTGACATAGACTTGATCATTTGAAAACATGAACATAGACATGGGCAATTCAAAATCATAGTTTCTTCATATACATCTCATCATGCTTGAACACATATTTCATAGATCTCAACTTTCATGAACTTTCATAGATAGGCATCATAATTTATAAAACTTGAAAACATAAGTTATAATTGAAAACATTGTAAAACATGCCTATTAATCATAATTCAACATTAGAAACATGCTTAGATTATACCTATGATTGGAACTTAGAGAATTCACATGTTGGGTTAAAACCCCATAAATTCATCAACTAGAATTTCATGAATTGAAGAGGGATTGAGCATGGGTGTGAATGGATACACCCAGTCATAAACTTACATACCTGTAGAAATCTGATTTCACAACTACCTTGATTTCCTGGTGGAAATTTGGGGAAGAACTTGAGGAATTTAGGCTTGATCACCATTAGGAGCTTCTATACTTGCACGCATGGAAGTGAATAGGCCTAGAATGAACTTTTCCCTCTTAAAACACACCATCCAAAGATTAAAATGACGTAGTTTAGGCCTTAGGAAACTTAGAAATTATGGAAAAGCCCTTAATAAATTTGTAGGGAAAAGTACACTGCCAGTCCCCATGATGGATTGGACGACTCGTGCCCACTCACGATGACTCGTGGTCCTCCTCTTGTCGCCTGCACTGGAAATTCTCAACACTGGTCACCACGAGGGACACAACAACTCATCGTGTGCCTTTCGACTCATGGTGACTGGTCGTTAGGTGCACTTCCCAAATCCTTCATCCTTCATTCAACCCTTCACCATGGACCACCTGACGACTCGTGAGGGTGACCACGACTCGTGAGGGTGACCACGACTCGTGGTCCCACTCGTGGTCATCCTGAACTCCCAAAACTCAACCAATTCCAACATTCTACCCATGAGTCACTCAACGACTCATGGTGCACCCAATGGGTCACTGGATGACTCGTCCTGTGACCTGGTGAGAAAATCCTATTTTTTTCATTTCAATTGATCTTAGGATTTTTAGGGTATTAGACCTATCCTTCATTATGACCTGCAAATCCTAACTGATTTTGAGTATAACAACACCATATTAGTAGCGAGATACATGAAGGGCAAGCCTATGTGTCAACTTGCCTGCACTTGAATTTCTTTGTGAGAGTGAGCACATTTATCTTATTTTATAATCCCTTTGTGTGAGATGAATAAAAAAATGTGTGGGGTTGTCTCTTCTTGTGAGTGGCATCATTTCCTTGGAGTACATGCTTAAAATTATTTTCAAAAGAGAGGTATGATTGAGGCAACCGGGTAGCAAACTTTAAGGTAAGCTTTGAATGTGAATTTTCAATGACTTGAGATGTTCTTAGAACTTGTTTTGATGAACTATGCCCCTTTTTTGAATGGAAGGAATGCATCAAAGATATGTTTAAAGATTGTGGTCACCTATTGAAGCTTGTGCAACATGGTTTGAGTCTTTTCTTTTTCTGGAGTTGGTGTATAATAGTGGGTTGTCTTGAGGCTTAATGATTTTGTGTACAACTACCGTGGTGCTCTAAGCTTTAGAAATGTCCTCTTGTGAAAGAACGTCTTAATTGGCCCTTGATGCAAAAACGCATATAGCATGTTGTTCATTTGCTCAAGTGTAAAGAATTGTATTACTTGAGGACAAGAAATGATTCAAGTTTGCGGATTTGATGAGTTGGAAATTTACCAACTCATTAGGCTCCTAAGCATGAGTTTTTGTCTAGTTTTAATTTGGAGTCGTTTATGTGGATTTTATGACCTTTCTCTTTAACTCTTTGTAGGCATTTCACGTGAGTGGAGAAAGCATGAAATCGAGCAAAACACATGAAGTTTGAGATGGAATTTGATGAGTTAGCATATGAAGGAGAGGAGCCAAAGATAATGGAAGATTAGATCTCAAGAAGAGGTGCAAAGACATGCTTTAAATCGGCTAAAAGCAGATACAAAAGGGTGAAATGTCGAAGTTTCCCAAACCGGCTATTCAACCGGTTGGTGGCGGATTGGCATCGGCTAAACACCAATTGAACCACCAGTTGTCAGTGCTTGTGGCTATTTTGTGGCGGTAGACAACCAGTGCTCCGTGGATTGGCACTGGCAAAAAGCTGGTATTTTGTAGGTGAGGCCATCTAATGAAGGGAAAAAAGGTCCGAAAAGGTCTCCAAAGCATCTAAAAGCCTCAAGGGAAATTGGGTAAAGTTGTACACAAGAAAGTACTTATATCTACATTAATTCCATTGTACACCAACCATTCATTCATCTAGATTTCATCTTTTTCATAGAATTTTGGGGAAAATCCTTTAACCATAGAATAGATAGGATTTTTCTTCTTCTTTTTCTTTAACCCATTTTGGGGGAATTCAACCATTGTTGTAAGAGCTTGCGAAGCAAATTTTTGAAGCTAATGTGATGAATGTGAGGGGAATCCTCTTGGTATCTTCTCCCTATCTTTAAATATGCTTGACTAATTTGCTAGCTAGAGGTATATTCATGGTGGGTTTGTTAATTTGATTGGGTTTTGATAAATTCCTCTTGGATTCTTATTGAAATTGTAGATTTATTATCTTCACCCAAGTTATAATTGCCAAAATTGATGGTTTGAAAACATGAATTGTGCTTTACTTTTCTTGCTTTTGCTTGAAAGAGAAAGGTGAGAATTGGGTGAGAAGATATTAGTGAGGAATTGGAGTGTTAGTGTGTGGGATTAAGCTATAGATAGTTAAAACCCACATTTTCACTCCATTAAACGTCAAGGCTAAAAATAGCTAGTCCTTCCTCAAGCTTGTGTGGTTGATAACTTGAATTGACATTAAGGTCTGAAAGAACCCAAAGAATAAATATTCTTATGGTTGAAAAATAAGAGAATGTGAATTATCCACTACTATCTATTATAATTTTGAGTCTAAGACATTAAACAAATTTTCGATTTAATTGTGCTCTCATCTGTGGAATACCCCTAGCCTCTCACTTGTGTTTGCTTCAATTGGAATTCCCCCCAATTAATCTTAGTTAGAATTAGATATCCATTTTTCCTTAATTTCCCCCCACTTTTACTTTTCAAATGTTGAACAACTATGCATTCTAGTTTGAATTAGTTTATAACTCTTGAATTCTCGACTCAATTCTCTATGGGATTCGACCCCAACATCCGTCGGGATATTTGTTTTGATACAACGACTGTTTACGCTCTTTCATAAAATAAGACTGTAGTTTGGACATTATGAAGTGTTCATTCGGGTGAAGTCCCGAACCCTAGCAACTGCTATAGACCCGTTTGTATTCATTGGGACCACTTGCCGATTCACTTGATTAGTCACCATTTGAGCCAGCAGCTGGATTGCTTCTTGGGATTCTTCTGAGGACACTGGGTCGTCTTAAAGTGCTGCTGGACCTGGTGGGGCAGGTCGGTTAGTTTTGCCAGCCCTCCATCCATTTCCACGTCTTGGAGGCATATTTTTCACTAAAATGAATAAAGCGCGAGTTAGGAGGACATTTTGGGATTCAACTTCAATGCACAATAAGGAGTATGAGCAAAAGGGAGTTTTTCCTAATAACATCTCGTAGCCTCCCTGTCATAAGTGTTGCACGCTTCACACCCATGAAAAGGACTCTACTTAATGCGACTTTCAAACATCCTAGGATATTCTAAACCTAGTGCTTTAATACCAAGTTTGTCATGACTTGAGTCTACACCCTAGAAAAGACACGGTACTTGGTGTCACAAGTGACCCCAAGCTAACCCGTGGTCTATCATTACACTGATAAGATGAGTAAACGTAAGAGGAAGCTTTATAACAATATAATCATTCAAGATAAACTAGTTTGAAAAGAGTCACTATATCTGAAAACAATACTAAATAACTATGTCTGAAAGACAACTACTAACTGATGAGTTATTGGGGACAAGCCCCCAACTAACTCTAAAATTTGTCTAAATAAAACTGTCTGAAAGAAAATATCATCCTTGGAATATGAGGACTCACCCAATGACACTATTGCTAATATCATTGGAGGAAACTATTGACGATGCTGGGACTGAGAACCTACGCCTGTATCATAATACGATACAACATGAAAAGTATGCTTCAGTACTTTAAATGTACTGAGTAAGTAGGAGATACAATAAGCATGAAAGAATAAGTAACTGTACTAAAATAACATTAAATGACCAACTAAATATTGTAAACTGATAAAACTAAACTATAACTAATATGGTTAATAATGACCCTGGCTGATGGTCATAAAAATATCCTGGGACTGAGATACTGAACTGAGCTAAACTGAACTGAAATAAACTAAACTGAGACTGTACTGACGAGTGGTAGAGTCTATAACCGATATATAGTGACATGAGCTAATCGTGGAGTTCGATGTATATTCCCTATTGATAGGACCCTACCTTGCCAGGGTATAAAGGCATGAACTTTGAGATCACTGTTTGGGTTGGGCTAATAAACTATGATGGCGATATAGTTTTGGGAACCTAGCTGTGCTGGAACTCTGGTTGTTTTGATGCTAAGTCCTACTCCCACTGGATAGTCCTAATCTGACTACTAAGCTAATAGCTCAAAGATGGGGTCCAAGACTAGATTAGGTATACTTATCTGGAAGTACCCTAGGAGTCTTATCAGACCGGATAACTGAAACTGGTGTCCTAAGACTGGCCAGAGCTGCTTATTTGGAAGCGCCGTCCATCTATAGAACAAACTAAAACTAGTATTGGTTGTTCTAAGACTTGTCAGAGCTACTTATTTGGAAGCATCGTAACCGTCTAAAGAACCAACTAATAATTGATAATTGGGAGGCATTATTGACAACTCAAGAAACTAACTATAGTCAAACTGATCAGCTGACATTATTGAAAGATACCGAAGATACTAACATTCTGACTGAGACTGAACTAGCATGCAACTAACTGAGAATCCATATGATAGTAATAATATAGGAATTCCAATACTAACAGAGTCAAGCAACATTAATATGTAATCAACTATGCAAGACCCAATTACTGCATTTATAGAGTTAGGGGTAAAAGCATTTTTTATAGGAAGCAAGTAGCAACATGATCACTAAGTAGTGGAAACATAACATGAATACATAGGGAAAACAACTCATAAGAGCTTATCAGGATTTGGATACGAATTTTACAATAACTCAAAACTTATGGGCTAGAACTGATAAGAAATTACGGAAGGGTTTTGGGACACAAGGAATGAATAATTCCATTGTTGAATTCCCATATACCTGTAGTAAAATTTCCTAGAAGAAATCCTTAAGAATATGGGAAGAAGATTGAATGCCCTAGCTTTTCCCCGAGGAGTCTATCTGAAACTTCTCCGCACTTAGTTTGAGAGTTGAGAGATGGAATAAAAGGAATACATCGATCAGCTCCTTTAATTCTCTCCTAAACATGCCCAAATCGACATATTTTAGAGATTAAAGAGAAAGACAAGTAACTAAGATAACCCTGGAAGAAAATCTGAAAAACTGCCCGACATGGACCAACAGGTCACACGAGTCGTTGGTTTATACCACGACTCATTGGGACCAATCATTGATCCTAACCTAAAATCTCAACTTACTGGAATTTGGCAACGAAGGGGACCACAACTCATTGAATGGACCAACGGGTCATTGGTACCTCTCATTGTCACTGGTAGGATTTTTTAAACAAAACTTGGGAACCCCACTAACGGAAGACATGACTCATGGGTAGAACCAATGGGTCATCATGTCTGCTCGTGGTCAACACTACCTGGTCCTGAAATTTGGCGACTGGTGGAAATGAAAACTCGTTAGAGGTGACAATGAGTCGTTGGTTCCACACATTGCTTCTAGAAGATGTCTGGCAGATTTTTGTATTGGCAACCATGACTCCACGGACTAACTCATTTCTTTTGGTAACGGGTCATTGCATGACTCGTGGGCTCTCAAATAGGATCTTGTAGCTCAAATAACGACTCATACAATGGTTCGTTAGTGCTAACAATGACTCATTGTCTGAGTCATCTTGAGACAATATTCTCCTGATTCCTTCTGGTTTTTCATGCAATGTTTGAGTTTGATCTAGGAAAGTTTTGGGGTGTTACATGGGAATAGGTTAGAATAGATTAAACCCTCTTAAACCTTCCTAACTGAGCTTAAAACAACGTAGTTTAGGGACTTAGAATCTTAGGAATTATGAAATTTCCCTAAATAAAACGCAGGAAAATTACACACTGCTAGGTACAACAACACATCCTACGGATCGTACCTCGATCCTATGGTTCGTGATTTCCTTTCATTGTAGCCACTGCTCATCCCAGAGTAGTAAAGTTTCCATGAGTCACACCACGACTCTTACCATCACCTAGTGAGTTGTGGGATCCATCTGTTGCCACGCCTGCGAGAAATTCTTTGCTACTTCCTACGGGTGGATTTAACAACGCATTATTCCTTACAACGGGTTATACCTTGACCCCTACCATCCAACTCTACTACCTTAGGCCCCAACAAACGATTCCTTATCATGATATGTGGTTTCTCACCAAGGGTCCTACTACGGGTCGTACCTTCCATCCTGACAGTCTAAAACCAAATGATGACTCTAACCCACGTCTCGTACCAATGTTCGACGAGCCATTACTAGACTCATTTTTACCAACTTATTGATGGAAAATGCTGACCCTGAGTGGTGGTACGGTCCATTGTTCCTTCATACGAATCGTCCTAAATTAAAATTCTAGATTTTACTGCTAGTCATATTTCAAATTCTAAGTCTAGTCTTAGGCACTTCAGGGGTATTACAATTCAAATGTGCAGGAATTAAGTCCTAAACCACAATTTTTGGGCATGAATATTGGAAACGATGTGCGGAACAAGTCGGCCTTGTAGCACATGGAGCACCACATCACGCAACATAATCTGGTGGACGGAGCACTGCATCGCACAACACAGTACACCGCAACCAGCTCTGCATTGTGCAGCAAGTGTCATTTAGGCCAGCTTTTACAAAAATCCAAGTCCAAGCAGGAGAGGAGAAACTGCTCTTACCCCCACAAATAATGAAAACTAGGCCTAGGGGGTTTTTCTTTCACTCTACTTTAGACTCTATTCTTTAAGCACTAGGGACAGTGCTACCGATTAAGTGTGGGGTGGGAGAAGTAAACTTCATTATCTCATGCATGCTTTAATTGCTAAATTTATACATAGTGGGCCTAGTTTAATTTAGGGGGTTTAGGACTTATCTTTCATACTTGTTTGTTTGTAGTAGTTTTTTTATTTTTATTTGTTTTTTGGATTTCACTGGTTTTTATTTTCGATACTTTTTCGGTGGATAGTCCCTTAGAACCGATTAGTGATTCTAGATTTTTTTTAGTTAGTCATTGAGTCATGTATTTTCCTAATGATGGATGGATGGCAATCGTCTTAAGGAAAAATTAGTCATTAGGAGAACAAGAACTTGAACCATATGAATGCTAGGTGTTTCACTTAGGTATCATTGAGACTTTATAAAATTCACTCAAAAATGCATGAAAAAGGTAGATACACTTAGTCTTTTGGAACTTGGCTCTTGTACATGGAAAAATGGGCTTACTTATGTTATGCATGCAATATGAATATATGTGTTTATGTAATCTTTATTGCCATTTTTGAGCCATTTGTGCCATTGTGTGAGAGAGGAATTTTAGTATACTCCATGCTTGTAATTTGATGTGTAGAACTTGCTCATTGTGTGTGCAAAACAAAATAAGAATGTTGCATCTAGGGAGTGATATAGGCATTTCTATGTTTTGTATCCAATTTTTACCTATCTTGATGTAATTGTCCTAGTTAACCATTTTGAGCCTTAGCTTATTCTTTTGATAGCCATATTACAATCTTAAATCCCTTTTTGTTCTACTGACTTTTATTTTATCCAAATGACTCCTAGAGCACTTTAATGATAATTTTTTGCATGAAAGGAGTATAAGTGGAGAAGCCCATGGAAAAGCTAAAAATGTGGAAATCTGAATAAAATAAGAGGGTGAGATTTGCTAAATAAAGAGGCTGATATTAGTGGGGAAAGAAAAAGAGAAAAAGCTTTGAATAAAATTTGATGAAAAGAAAATTTTTTTTGAATGAGCTTAATCAGAAAAATCCCCACTAGTCATCTAAGTTTAAAAATTAAAAAATAAAAGGAGATACAAGGATAAAAATAGGAGATGGAAGAATGTGCTAAAAGTCAAGTGTTGTGAAGTATTAAAGTGCTTAGGGAGCTTAGTCACTATCTTGGCCAAATAGCTCCTTCCGTCCCTTAGCCTACTTTACAACCATCTTAAGTCCTAATTTATCCTTAGTTTAATGTTCTATATCAGTTGAGTATTTACACTAAGGGCAAGTCTACCGGTCGTCTGTTGCATGCATGTTGAGTTCTTTGGGAGAGTAAGAGATTTTGTTATATTTGTGCCAAATAAAAATTGTTATATATCTTCTGTGTGAAAGGGCATCTCTCCAACTAGTGAGGGGCACAGTGGTAAGATTTTGGTACGTCTTGATTGCTAAATTACATATGACTCATGTTGGCCCAAATATATCTTGTTGAGTTAGTTCTAGAAGTTAAGCTATTTCAAACTTTGACATTTATGTATTGATCCTATATGCATGTGAGTGAATTGTTGGAGCTTTATTGATTTGTCTAGTGATACTAAGTGCAAGTAGACATTCATAGGATGAATTTTGTGCTTGAATGTGAAAAGAGATGTAGTAGATTGTTCGAGGATGAACAACAGTTCAAGTGTGGGGTCGTGATGAACGGTGAATTTACACATTTCTTAGCCATATTTTGCCCATACTTTACTATATTTTGAGAATAAATTGTGTGTGTTTCCATGTGTTTTATGATATATTTGTGAAAAAGAGATAACACAGATGATTAGATTCTTTCAAGGCTTAAAGTGATGGAGTTGGGGTTAAATGTGGCTTAAAAGTGCAAAAATGGCAAAAGAGGATTGACGGAGCAAATATATAGAAGTTGGCAGCGCACAGGCTTGACTGGTGCTTTGCGCAAGGTGGTGCGCTAGGTATGCTACTACTATTAGGTGCATAGCACATGGCTTGGTTTAGACATACAAAAAAGTCAAATCCCAATTCTACTAGGAACAGAAGGTGCAAAACCCAATTCAAATCCAAGAAGGAACAACAAATAAATATCCTCTCATAACATGTTTTATGTGTGACATATTCAATTATCACATTCAAGAGTGCTTACATAGTTATAGTTTTGCACAATTCATACTCAAAAAAATTTGTGTAATAGTCTAGTTGAGTTTCTCTTCAAGAATTCATCAAGTTCTTGTGAAACTTGTTTCCTTGGAGATTTTGTTGAACAAGTATTTAATTATGATTTCTTCTACATCTTCTATTTGTTTTCTCATAAACATGAGCCGCTAAATCTCCTAAGCTATGGTTGTGGGAACCATGATGGAATAACGAATGTAGGCATAATAAAATAGTAATTCTTGAATGGTGGATTGAGTGGATTGTTATTCTCTTTGTTTTAATTAAAGTTTTAGCGGTTGAAAATATTGAAACGTGCCTGTATCTTCAACTTTCCCGAACAAAGAGGTTGAAGATAGCAAAAAAGAATAACAATGATAATTTGAGGTTAATAACTCTTATCTAATTCAGTTGAGCTCTAATCGAGGATAGTTTAAGTCAAGACTTACTGCAAAGCAAGAATATAGACACTTTCGAGACCTAGAGGAGATGGGTGGAAAACATCGATTGTCTATTGGCGCATCAAATACATACACTTTGAGACTCAGAGGAGTTAAGTGCAATTTTTAACTCGAGAAATAATTAGATGTACTAAACATAAGTGTAACACAAAATTCACCAGGATAGATCACTAGTAAAAGCCTACAAAGATATGAATCATGGGGAACACAGTCCTAGCTTGTAACACCCCAAAACTTTCCTAGACCAAACATAGACCTTGCATGAAAAACTAGGGGGAAACAAGAAATTTTGTCACAGAATGATCAAGACAATAGATCGTGGTCACATATGACGGGTCGTTGTCTGAGTAGTTGTTAGCTCTGCAAAATTTTCTTCCCGGGGACCAACGAGGCATAGGACGACCCGTTGGAAGAAGTAATGAGTCGTCCTATCATCCATTGCTTTCCAAGATCAGGAATCTACTAGACATCTCCCAGCAGTAATGAGTGCAAACAACAACTCATTGTCACCTATGACGATTCGTTGTTCCACCCTTCGCCAAATCTTAGGTCTAGGCAGTGTTGACCACTAGAGGACACAACAACCTGCTGGCTCTACCAATGAGTCGTTGTGTCGCACATTGTCTAAGGGTTCCGGTCCTCCTTCTAGTGACAACGAGAGGTGACAACGTCCCGTTGGTTTGTCCAATGAGTCATGGTAACCTTCCGTGGTCCCTTTCCAATGAGAAAAATATCAGACCTAGGGCCAATGACTAGTTCCAATGGCTCATGGTCACAACCAATGACCCGTTGTGTGGCTCATTGGTCCTTGTTGGTCAGTCTTCCAGATTTTATTCTAGGGATATTTTAGTAACTTTCCATCTTTTTAATCCTTAAACTATGTCATTTTTGGCACGTTTAGGAGAGAATTAAAGGAGTGATCAACGTATTCCTCTCTCAATACTCAGACTCAATAAGAAGAAGTTACAGACAGACTTCTTAGGGCAAAGCTAGGGCATTCGATCTTCTTCTCAATTTCTCAAAGATTTTCTCAAGAATCTTCCACCAGGTATGTGGGAATTCAATAAGGGAATTGTTCTTCCCTTGTATCTCAAAACCCTTCGATAATCTCCTATTAGTTCGAGCCTTGGGATTTCGATTTAGAGTAATTTTTCAATCAGATTTTGATTAATTCATGTGGAATATTGTTCATATTATTTTTTGCTATATTTCCACTACTTGGTGGTCATGTTGATACTTGTTTCCTGTAAACTGATTTTGGCGCTAACTCTATAAATGCAATAATTAGGTTCTTGCATAATTGATTGGACTTTAATATTGCTTGACCCTATTAGTGTTGGAGTTCCCATGTTATTACTATCACATGAATTCTCAGTTAGTTTCATGCTAGTTTGGTCTCAGTCAAAATGTTAGTATCTTCAGTATTTTTCAGTAATGTCAACTGATCAATTTGACTATAGTCAGTTCCTGAGGTGGCAGTAATGCCTCCCAGTTATCAGTTATTAGTTTGTTCTCTAGATGGTTACGACGCTTCTAGATAAGAAGCTCTAGCCATTCTTAAAATGCTAATTACAGTTTTATGGTTCGGTAAGACACTTAGGGTACTTCCACATAAGTATCCCTGACTTAGTCTAGGGCACCAGCTTCAACCTATCAGCTTAGTAGTCATACTAGGACTATCCAGTGGGAGTAGGACTTAGCATCGAAAAGACCGGGGTTCCAACGCACCTAGGTTCCCAGAACTATGTTGCCACTGCAGGTTATTTAGCCTAAATAGGCCCATAAAGTGATCTCACAGTTCATGCTTTTATACACTAGCAAGGTATATTGGGTCCTATCGATGGGGCATATACATCGAACTCCACATTTAGCTCACGTGGTTATATGTTGCTTATAGACTCTCCCACTTATCAGTATAGTCTCAGTTCAATTCAGATCAGTTTAACTCAACTTAGTATCTCAGTTGCTGGACATGTTTATGACCATCAACCATGGTCATTATTTACCATATCAGTTATAGTTTAGTTTTACTGATTTACAATATTTTTGTTGGTCATTTCATGTGATTGCAGTTCAGGTACTTATTCTTCCATGCTTATTATATCTCTCACTTACTCAGTACATACGAAGTACTGATGCATACTTTCCATGTTGTATCGTATTATGAAACATGCGCAGGTTCTCAGTCCCAGCATCGTCAGAAGTTCCCCCAGACGATATGAGCAGTAGTGTTTGGTGTGTCCTCATCTTCCAAGGAAGATATTTGTTTTCAGTTAGTTCTTATTTAGACAGATTTTAGTGTTAGCTAGGGGCTTGTCCCAGCAACTCATCAATTAGAATTTGGCTTTCAATCACAGTTATGCAATATTGTTCCTTTTAATATATTGATTCTTGTAAAATCAGTATTTATTGAATGATTGTATTTTTAAAGCTTTTGCTTATATTACCCAGTTTACCAGTGTAATGATAGACCATGGGTTAGCTTGGGTTCTCTTGCTGCACCATGTACCATGTCTCATCCAGGGTATAGACTCGGGTCATGACAAACTTGATATCAGAGCACTAGGTTTAGAGTATCCTAGGATGTCTTAATGTCGCGTTGAGTAGATTCCTTGTCATGGGTGTGAAGCATGCAACACTTATGACGGGGTGGGGGGGGGGGTGGGGGGGTCTACAAGACGTTATTAGGAAAACTCTCTTTTGTTCATACTCCTTATCGTGCGTTGAGGTTTAATACCGAAAATGTTCTCCTAACTCGTGCTCTATACATTTCAGTGAAACTCTACCTCCAAAAAGAGGAAATAGAAAGAGGGCTAGCAATGCCAACCGACTTGCTTGACCAGCTCCAGCAGCCCCTCAGGACGACCAAGTGTCCTCAGCAGAATTCCGAGCGGCAATCAGCTGCTGGCTCAGAAAGTGACTAACCAAGTGAACCAGCAGGTGGTTCTAGTGAATCAAATGGGTCCGCAACAATTTCTAGGGTTTGATACTTCACCCGAATGAACCCTCCAATTTTTCCTGGAACCAAGGTGGGAGAGGACCCGAAGGAGTTTGTAGATGAGGTGCGGAAGATCACTCGGATTATGGGTGTTAGTTACGCAGAGAGTGCTGATCTGGCTGCCGACAAATTAAAAGGGGTAGCTCAGATTTGGTACGATCAGTGGAAGGAAGTGAGAACAGCAAGAGTAGAATCAATAGGGTTGGAAGAGTTCACCATAACATTTCTAGACAGATTTTTCCTTTGTGAGTTGCGGGAAGCTAAGGTCTCTAAGTTCATAAACATAAAGCAGGGTAACATGATCGTGAAGGAATATGCATTAGAGTTCACTCAGTTGTCGAGGTATGCTCCAGAGATGGTAGCCGATATAAGGGCTCACATGCTTAAATTTATCAACGGGGTATCAAACCTGGTACTAAGGAGTGCAGGATCGCGATGCTCATTAAGGATATTGGCCTCTCGAACCTCATCATTCATGCCCAGCAGATTGAGGCAGAAAAGATGAAGGATATGGAGCAAGAGAAAAAGAGGGATAAAATGTGTCAATCAAACTATGGACACTAGAGGTCCGGTGGCAGTAGCCGCCCACAACAGCAGCAACAGAGGACTCTAGCACCCATCTCACCCAGCGCCCCTTCTTTCTTATCCCACAAGGATTAGAAGGGTACAACATCTGGCTCTCAGTCCTAGAGTTACAGTTCTAAAAACCACTACCCAGCTTGTCCTACGCGTGGCAAAAACCATCTAGGTGAATGCCTCCTGGGCAAGGAGGGTTGCTTTGGATGTGGACAACTAGGTCACAGGCTTAAGGAGTGTCCGTCAGCAGGAGGGGGGAAAGAATGGTCTACCACTTCAGCAGCCCCAATAGGTTGTCTAGCTTAGCAGGGTAAAACCTCAGGTACGGATGGTGGTTAGCGCCAAGACCGCTTTTATGCTTTGTCCTCTCGTCAGGATTAGGAGAGCTCACCTGACATGGTCATGAGTATGTTACATCTTTTCTATAGATGTATATGCCCTGCTAGATCCAGGAGACACACTATCTTTTGTTACTCCTTATGTAGCTTTTCAGTTTGAAATCAGTCCGGAAATTCTCTCGGAACCTTTCTCAGTCTCTACCCTAATTGGCGAGTCAATTAAAGCCAACCGGATATATAAAAACTGCCCAGTCTCAGTGTTGAGTAATGTCAATCCAGTTGATCTAGTAGAACTAGAAATGGTTGATTTCAATGTCAATCTTGGCATGGATTGTTAAATTATGGTTATGCCTCAATTGACTATATAACTAGAGTCGTCAAGTATCAGTTTCCCAATGAGGCAGTATTAGAACAGATGGGTAGTGTTTCAGTGCCTAAGGGTTGGTTATTTCCTACCTTTAGGCATGGAAGCTCATTTCAAGAGGATGCATCTATCTCCTAGTTCAGGTCAAAGATTCTAGCTCCGAGACCCTAACAATTCCATCAGTCCAGTTGTCAGCGAATTTCCTTATGTGTTTCCCAAATATCTTTCCAGAGTTCCTCCCAAGTGGGAAATACATTCGGCATAGACCTTCTTCTAAACACTCTACCCATCTCTATTCCTCCTTATAGAATGGCTCCAGCTAAGCTTAAGGAGTTGAAGGAACGGCTGAAAGACATTCTTGATAAGGGTTTCATCAGGCCCAACATCTCTCCATAGGGTTCTCTAGTGTTGTTCGTGCGAAAGAAGGATGGTACCCTCATAATGTGTATCAACTACCGTCAACTGAACAAGGTTACAGTTAAGAACAGGTATCCCCTACCCAGGATTGATGACTTATTCAATCAGCTTCAGGGAGCCAGTTGTTTCTCCAAGGTAGATCTTAGGTCGGGGTATCATCAGCTTAGGGTTAGGGAATGTGACATACCTAAAACAGCCTTCAAAACTCGGTATGGTCACTATGAATTTGTGGTTATGTACTTTGGACTAACTAATTCCCCTGCAGCTTTCATGGACCTGATGAACAGGGTATTTAAATAGTATCTGGACATGTTTGTCATAGTGTTCATAGACGACATTTTGGTGTATTCAAGAAATGAGGAGGAGCATGCTAACCATCTGAGGATAGTGTTGAAGACACTCAGACACTGCCAATTGTTCGCTAAATTAAGCAAATGTGAATTCCTACTATGTATATGGTGTTCGGGGTGTTATATGGGTTATAAAACCGACACGCAAGTGCACGTGGTCGAACAAGTAGTAAGTGGCTTTAGTAAGCCAAGTATCGATCCCACAGAGACTTGGATGAAGTGCAAATTGCTCAAGTGTACTATATTTTACTTCTAAAAATGCAGACAACAGCGTAACCAAAAAGTTGATAGTTTGTTTTATAAATTTTTATACTAAAACTAAGAACAATTATCTACTTTGAATCTGAACTATGAATGAAAGCATGCTGAGGTTAAAGGAACATGTAATGAAACTAATTATCATCATACTTTGGTTAATCTTTTCTTTCTGTTGCTAGCCAAGAACATCTGCCAAGAGATTAAAACTCTCGTATTTAACCTCACTTAAGAATCATGAACCATCCATCTACATTTCTGTGATCAAATGCAATTCATGTCCTAGCTATACAATTTCGGTTCCTAAATTGACTAATACGACTTTCAGGTATATTTCTATTCTGAAAGCAAATCAAGACTCAATTTTCCCAAACCAAGTAAAGAACATATCCTATTAATTCACAACTTTCCAATTTCGTGCTCTCTCGAGTGAAACCGGACTTTTTAGATGTACATTAATGTAGGCCACACACCAATGCAGTAAAAACAAGAATTAATAGAACAACATGGAAGAGAAGATGAAAACCCATAGAATCAATAATCAAATTTCATCACAATTGTTCATAACCTCAGCAAGGAGAGGAATTAGCCACTCATTTGTGGATTAATCATCATAAAATGAGTGTTAATCATACAAGCAATTGAATTAAAGAAGAAAGAAAGAGAGAAAAAACCCTGAACTTTTCGTCCCTCAACCGCCTGTAACCCACGTCCTTGCTCCACCAAGTCAGAATTATGAAAAATGAACTTACATGTTCTATTTATACTGCTGGGAATTTTTTCCGGAATAATGAGCAACGTGTCACGGAGTGCATCGCGGAGCACTGCCTCCGTGACACGCCATGAACGCGAACCCTCACTGGAACTGGGGGTTCGGGAATTCAGGCTCAACGTGGCACGACGTGCATCGCGGAGCACTGGCTCCGTGCCACGGAGTAAACGCGGACCTCCACTGGAAATTGGGTGAATTTTCCCCATCCAGGCAGAATGCCTCCGCGATGGCAGCGTGACACGGCTCCATCGCGGAGCCCCTTTATTTCATGCTGTCTAATGCTTTTTCCCTTGCTCGCATCCAAGTCCAACTCCGATATCCTTCAACATGCATTTTAGCTTCCCGAAATCACATTTTACCTGCAAAACAATACTAATCATGTTGGTCAGTATAAATTCACGTTTTATTACCAATTACATGAGAATGTATACACATTGATAGATAAACAAGGCGAAAATGATACTTTTGAGTATCACTTGGGCATATAAATCTGCCCAAGATCACTTACCCCACACTTAAATCCTTGTTCGTCCTCGAACAACAAACATACAATTCATGCAATTTACATCCCAACCTCGCTACTTCGGTTCGACAATTTAAGCTACAGTTATACCGATTATTCAATACAGCAAATCATCAAGAAAACATGCATGGTCTTATCAATGCAATGACCTTCAATACCTTAAGACCTCCTAGACTTTAAGAATCGACTCTCGATATCGGCAAACTCATGCAAATCAGCTGATCAAGATATTCGACACGAAAATTAATCTTTCATCAAGCATGTGCCCTCACAATACAAGAGAATCTTCCCCTTTTTGCTCATATGACTCACAAACATTCAAACAGGGGCATGTACACACAATTTCACTCTCTCTCCCAAAAGAATTCACATGCATCATGTCATGACCCATAAGCTTGCCCTTAGTGTATTACTCCACTAATATAAAGAAGTGCGATGTAAGATCACGTAGGACTTTAATGGGTTGTAATGGAAGCTATGGAACTAGTAAATATTGGATTAGCCAATAATAGCCACTAGCATCCTTAAGCGCCTTTTCAACACATCCCATCAACTCATGGCCATTGTTTCTCATTTTTTTTTCATCATCCCATTCTTGATGATTTTCTTTAGTATGGCCCATTTCATTAAGCACACTTGACACAACAACAAAGATTATTCATGCACCTTCATTATCGTTTATTTATAACAAGTGCACCTTCAACCTTTTCTTTTCTTCCCTCACTCTGCTTTTCTTTTTCTTTTCACCATTCTCACTCTTTGACACTTTGGGAAAATGATTTTCTCTTCTTAAGCGCTTAAGAGTTTTGTATAGACTTTACGGCTAATGAAAAGAAGGAATTAAGCTCGGTTTACACTTTTTGGACAAAAGAAAGAAATAATAGGCTAAAGGCTCAACGGGCTGACTAGGGTATACAATCACAGAAAGGGGGGTATGACAAGGAAAAAAAATAGAAGCTCTCGGTTAAACAAAGAAATGCCTACATCCTTTCCTACAATACAGCTCCTTCATTTCGTTTTGTACACACACCAGGCAAGTTCTAGACACTTCACAATAGCATGAAATTTCAACACCTCACTTCACACTTTTTGCACATGCTCGATTCAAGATGTATTCACAGACTCTTCAATCAGCTAATTACATGAATTCAAACATTAAGCCTCAATCACACTGAATCGAACTCTACAGCCTAGGTATCTCAACATATTTACAATTTTGCATGCTTTCATACGAATCACCTTTGCATTTTGAATATCATGTACAACACGCAACCAAAATTTCGCAACCATATAGTAACTACAAGTTTCGGGATGCAATCTAACAAAGAAGAAAAGAAAATATAATTGAAAAAAACTACTCCTAACAACTACATTTCCCTTAAGACGGTCGTCATCCATCCATCATAGGGAACGGTCACTACTTAAGACGTCGGTTCAATGGGACCATTCTCGGTAAAAGAACCGAAAACAAATGTCGAGAAACCCAAAACAAAAAAATGTCGAAAATATCGATCATTTCGATAGAAAAATTATTTACAAACTATTTTAAAAAAATTTTAAAAATATCGATCATTTCGATAACAAAAATATGTACAGAACAGAATCAGCTAGCAACCCTTCAGCAACACACATCAATTTCACAAATATTTACAAATACAGAACAATAACTTGAAAATTCACAACTCACAAGGACAAACACATTTTCACATACACGACAGCAAAATAGAGCATACATGCAAAACAGCCCAGCCCAGCACCTAACTACTCCCACCCCACACTTAGTCCGAACACTATCCCCAGTGTTCACAAAAATTCAAAATAGCACAAATTCAGGTGGTGGAACTCCCTGATCAGTCAAAGTATTCCACTTCTTCATCAGGTGCTGCTGCTTCATCTCCCATGTCCGAGTCGCCTCCGTCATCATCATCGGACTCCATATCGGAGTCCTCCCGACGCGTCTCCTCGTTTGTGGGGACGTCATCATCTGTGGGCTCTATGAATGCTGGCCCCACTCGGCATAGAGCCCTGGCGTTTTTGCCGAAGGGGTAGTCTAGCTCGAGTTGCCATAGCTCCTCCTCTATCGCTGGCCTCCCACCTATCCTTAGCTGGAGCATCTGCATCCCATACATCCGAGCCTTGTACTGGTCATCACGAGCATGTCGCTCGCCAAGTGTAAGCACTAGCCCGTGGGTGGTGTCGGGAGCCTTAGTTTTAGTAACATCTAAGGCCCGCTGCTCCAACTGCGGGATATAATCGAGGGCCTCCTCCTCAACATCGAGGCCCCTGAGAAAGGTGGTAAGTAGTCCACCAAAACTATACCTATGCCCCTGGTGCAACCGGGCTCTCTTCATGGCGGATATAATAACCGCCCCTACATTGATCTCCAGCCCTTTCATCAGGGTGTACACCAGGCAAACACGATCCCGTGTTACATCAGTCATATGTACCCCCGAGATTAGGCATGAGCAGACTATCTTCAGCCAGATTCGGGCTTCCCTGTTCATCTGTGAATAGGGCAACGTCTGGTGGTAGCCCCTCTCTGTGTCTGCTCCATCTAGCTGTTGATCGGGTCCCACACGATGTGCATCTGATGTCCGCATACGGTGGGGTAATGTTCAGCTCGACTTTTCCTTCGCGATTCCGTGCATATTTTTCTCCGTTTGACCTGAAAATTATCTCACTATACAAAATTGGTTAGAATTATAGGTTTCACATTAAATACAAATAAAACAAAAACTTAAACGAAAATTTTTGTTGTGAATCAAGAAAAAGAAAAAGAAAAATCTATTTACACTTTACAAAATGAAAGAATTCTTTTTTTCACGGGTTGCCTCCAGTGCAGCGCCTAGTTTACCGTCGCGGCTCGACGTCGTTTAAGCTCAATTGTCCGCTAGGGTGATAGACGATTTCTCTCGATCACCATCCTCCCCCCAGTAGTGCTTACCCCTTTCCGGTGGTTTTCCCATTAACTCTCGGGAATCCTTCATCTGCTTATCATAACCTTGATCAATCACATTGATCACCGAGAGTTCTTCATGCACCATCGGGAGCTTGGGTGCCTTGTACACATCGAACACCTCTACCTTGTCATGTGCTCGCATTGTTAGCTGCCCCACAGCTACGTCGATTAATGCTTTCCCGGTTGCCAAGAAGGGACGTCCCAAAATAAATGAGACTTCCGCGTCTGGTTCAAAATCCAGCACGACAAAATCTACCGGGAAAATTAGTGAGCCAACTTGCACCAGAACGTCCTCAACAATGCCATCCGGCCTAGCTAAGGATCGATCCGCCAACTGCAAGATTACAGTTGCGGGTCTAGGACTCCCTAGGCCCAACTTTCTGAATACCGATGAAGGCATCAAATTTATGCTCGCTCCCAAGTCACACAATCCACGAGCTCGGATGCTCTGCCCAATAGTAAGCTGGATAGTAAAACTCCCAGGGTCTTTTAGCTTTGTGGGCAGTCTATTTTGGATCTGGGAAGTGCACTCCTCCGTTAGAGCCACCGTAGCATACTCAGTCAACCGACTTTTGTTCACCACGATGTCCTTTATATACTTCGCATATTTCGGCACTCCCTGCAAGACATCAACAAGAGGTAAGTTAACATGTACCTGTTTCAGCACCTCCATGAATTTCTTGAAACACGCCTCCTCCTTGTGTTTCTTTAGTCGTTGAGGGAATGGGGGTGGAGGTCTTTCTGATTCAGCTTCTTTGGTCTTTCCCCTTTCAGAACTGTGCTCCCTCTCAACTTCTGCTGCTCCCGACTGTTGAGGTGGTCATTCTGGTTCCACCTCTTTCAGCTGCAAACCACTCCTTGTGGTCACTGCATTTACCTGCTTGGGATTGGGATCCGTGTCGCTTGGCAGTCCTCCTCTAGGCCTTGTATTTTGGGCACTAGCAAATTGCCCAAATTGATATTCAAGTGCCTTGGTAGCTAACTGGTTGTTTTTCACTTCGGCTGCCAATTTCACATAGTCAGCCTGCAATTGAGCTTGGTTAGCTATCATGGTCTTGAACATCTCCTCAATGCTGGGTGATGGTGGTGGAGGAGGTGCATTGTTGTTTCTAAATTGAGCTTGATAGTTCTGCTGCCCTCCTTGATTCCTTTGCACACCCTGACCCGAACTTTGGCCCTGATGGTTGTTGCTACCCCATGAGAAATTAGGATGATTCCTCCAATTAGAGTTGTAGCTACTACCATACTGCTGGTAGTTCCTTTGTGCATTACCCACAAAGTTTACCGAGTCAGGATTGGCTCCACAACACTCAGCTGAGTGCTCACTGCTTCCACACACTTCACACCATATCTGCTGGACTGCATTAACTGGGGCTGGAGGCTGGTTCAATGTCATGTTGCTGAAGTGATTGTCCAATTGATTTTGCAATGCACCAATCTGTGTAGCGATAGCTGTAAACCCATCCACTTCAAGCACTCCTGCTACTTTCCTTGTCCCACCTCATGATGAGTCAGCATTCCATTCTGGATTGCCCTGTGAAATCCGGTTCAACAAGGTATACAGCTCCTCATAAGTCTTCTCCAGCGCTTGCCCTCCAGCTGCTGAGTCTAGCAATATTTTGGTGTGGGGTTCCAAACCCTCAATAAATGTGTGCACCAACACATCATTGGATTGATGATGATGAGGACAATCCCGCAACATGTATTTAAATCTCTCCCAGGCCTGATATAAATTTTCTCCCTCTCTCTGTTTGAAACTTAGAATTTGACTTCTAAGTCTTGTTGTTTTACCAGAGGGAAAAAACCTTATCAAGAACTTCCGTGCAAGATCATCCCACGTAGAAATAGAATTCGGTGGCTCAGCTTTCAACCACCTCTTGGCTTCTCCTAATAATGAGAATGGAAATAACGTAAGCCGGACATAGTATGGTGACACTCCAGCGGGTATGTAAGTGTCACTTATCTCCAAAAAGTTTTGGAGATGCTGCTGTGGATCTTCATGAGGGAGACCGGTAAATTGCCCGCTTGTGTGCAACAACTGCACCATATTTTGTTTAAGTTTAAATATACCTCCGGGCTCTGGTTTGCGGATACTTGATGTAACATTATTGGCATGTGGGATTGCCACCTCGCGAACCGGCCGTGCTGCTGCTTCTTCGGGCACTAACACTGCCCGTACTACCGGTGGATTCTGTTGTTGCTCCATGATCGTCTGTCTAAGTAACTGCAGCTTTCTTTGTAGAGCTTCTCTTCGTTTACTGTGAAATATTCTTTCAGGCTCTATATACGATTCCACCAGCTCCTTTTCTCTTGCCAGTGTTCACAGCAATTAAGTCTGCAAAATACAGGCTAAGACCAAGTTGTCAACACTAAGAAAATAGCAATACAGTAAATTAACACTTAAAACAATTTCACCAATTGCCAAGTCCCCGGCAACGGCGCCAAAAACTTTTTCGGGGTGTTATATGGGTTATAAAACCGACACGCAAGTGCACATGGTCGAACAAGTAGTAAGTGGCTTTAGTAAGCCAAGTATCGATCCCACAGAGACTTGGATGAAGTGCAAATTGCTCAAGTGTACTATATTTTACTTCTAAAAATGCAGACAACAGCGTAACCAAAAAGTTGATAGTTTGTTTTATAAATTTTTATACTAAAACTAAGAACAATTATCTACTTTGAATATGAAATATGAATGAAAGCATGCTGAGGTTAAACGAACATGTAATGAAACTAATTATCATCATACTTTGGTTAATCTTTTCTTCCTGTTGCTAGCCAAGAACATCTGCCAAGAGATTAAAACTCTCGTATTTAACCTCACTTAAGAATCATGAACCATCCGTCTACATTTCTGTGATCAAATGCAATTCATGTCCTAGCTATACAATTCCGGTTCCTAAATTGACTAATACGACTTTCAGGTATATTTCAATCCTGAAAGCAAATCAAGACTCAATTTTCCCAAACCAAGTAAAGAACATATCCTATTAATTCACAACTTTCCAATTTCGTGCTCTCTCGAGTGAAACCGAACTTTTTAGATGTACATTAATGTAGGCCACACACCAATGCAGTAAAAACAAGAATTAATAGAACAACATGGAAGAGAAGATGAAAACCCATAGAATCAATAATTAAATTTCATCACAATTGTTCATAACCTCAGCAAGGAGAGGAATTAGCCACTCATTTGTGGATTAATCATCATAAAATGAGTGTTAATCATACAAGCAATTGAATTAAAGAAGAAAGAAAGAGAGAAAAAACCCTGAACTTTTCGTCCCTCAACTGCCTGTAACCTACGTCCTTGCTCCACCAAGTCAGAATTATCAAAAATGAACTTACATGTTCTATTTATACTGCTGGGAATTTTTTCCGGAATAATGAGCAACGTGTCACGGAGTGCATCGCGGAGCACTGCCTCTGTGACATGCCATGAACGCGGACCCTCACTGGAACTGGGGGTCCGGGAATTCAGGCTCAACGTGTCACGACGTGCATCGCGGAGCACTGGCTCCGTGCCACGGAGCAAACGCGGACCTCCACTGGAAATTGGGTGAATTTTCCCCATCCAGGCAGAATGCCTCCGCGATGGTAGCGTGACACGGCTCCATCGCGGAGCCCCTTTATTTCATGCTGTCTAATGCTTTTTCCCTTGCTCGCATCCAAGTCCAACTCCGATATCCTTCAACATGCATTTTAGCTTCCCGAAATCACATTTTACGTGCAAAACAATGCTAATCATGTTGGTCAGTATAAATTCACATTTTATTACCAATTACATGAGAATGTATACACATTGATAGATAAACAAGGCGAAAATGATACTTTTGAGTATCACTTGGGCATATAAATCTGCCCAAGATCATATGGCTTTCCTTAGTCATGTGGTTTCAGGTAAGAGTATTCAGGTAGATCCTCAGAAGATAGTAGCGGCGAAAGACTGGCCAAGACCTACTTCCCCAACAGATATCAGAAGTTTCCTGGGTCTTGCCAATTAATACCAATGGTTTGTAGAGGGGTTTTCTTCTATTGCGTCTCCTCTAACTAAACTAACTTAGAGAAAGGTGAAGTTTCAGTGGTCAGATGCATGTGACAAGAGTCTCCAGGAGTTGAAGACTCACTCACTACAACTCCAATTTTGACCTTGGAAGAAGGATAAGTGGGTTCGTAGTCTATTATGATTCTTCCAGAGTTGGCCTCGGTAGAGTTCTGATGCAGTGGGGTAAGGTGATAGCTTATGCCTCTAGACAGCTCAAGCTTCATGAGAAAAATTATCTGACTCATGATCTTGAATTGGCGGCAGTGGTGTTTTCTCTAAAAATATGGAGGCATTACCTTTGTGGGATTCACGTGGATGTTTTCACCGATCACAAAAGGCTTTAGTACGCGTACAGTCAATTAGTATTCCTTTTCCAGTTGGGAGTGAGTCACTCCTTCAGAAAATCAGTTTATAGACTCTGTCTAGGAATTTCATTTGAGGACTTTTCCAAGATTTCCAATAGTTTTATCCTTCATTTGAGGACAAAAGATCCTAAGGGGGAGATATTGTAACACCCCAAAATTTTTCTAGACCAAACTCAGACCTTGCATGAAAAACCAGGGGGAAACCAGAAATTTTTTCATAGAATGACCCAGACAACGGATCATGGTAACATGTGATGGGCCGTTTTCTGAGTCATTGTTAGATCTAGAGAATTTTCTTCTCGGGGACCAGCGAGGCATAGGACGATCCGTTGGAAGAAGTAATGAGTTGTCCTGTTGTCAGTTTCTTTCCTTTAGGAATCTACTAGACATCTCCCAGAAGCAATGAGTGCAAACAATGACTCTTTTTCACCTCTGACGAGTCGTCATTCCACCCGTCACCAAATCTTAGGATTAGGCAGTGTTGACCACGTGAGGACACAACGACCCGTTGGCTCTACCAAAGAGCCGTTGTGTCGCCCGTTGTCTAAGGGTCCCTATCCTCCTGCTAGTGATAATAAGAGGTACCAACGACCCGTTGTTGTCCAATTAATCATGGTAATCTTCCATGGTCCCTTTCCATTGAGCATAAAAGCCCGACCCAGGGCTAACGACTAGTTCCAAAGAGTCGTGGTCAGAACCAACGACCCGTTGTGTGGCTCGTTGGTCCCTATCGGCTAGTTTTCAAGATTTTCTTCCAGTGATATTTTAGAAACTTCCCATCTTTTTAATCCTTAAACTACATCATTTTGGGAACATTTAGGAGAGAATTAAAGGATTGATCAACGTATTCCTCTCATTCCTCTCTCAACACTTAGACTCAATACAAAGAAGTTACAGACAGACTTCTCAGGGCAAAGCAAGGGCATTCAATCTTCTTCTCAATTTCTCAAGGATTTTCTCAGGAATCATCCACCAGGTATGTGGAAATTCAAAAAGGGAATTATTCTTCCCTTGTGTCCCAAAAACCTTCCATAATCTCCTATCAGTTCGAGCCCTGAGATTTTGATTTAGATTAATTTCTTAGTAAGATTCCGATTAATTCATGTGGAATGTTGTTCATATTATTAGTTTTTATATTTCCACTACTTATGTTCGTGTTGATACTTATTTCCTATAAAATGATTTTATCCCAAACTCTATAAATGAAGTAATTAGGGTCTTGCATAATTGATTGGACATTAATGTTGCTTGACCCTATCAGCGTTGGAGTTCCCATGTTATTACTATCACATGAATTCTCAGTCAGTTGCATGCTAGTTCGGTCTCAATCAAAATGTTAGTATCTTCAGTATATTTCAGTAATGTCAACTGATCAGTTTGAGTATCGTCAGTCTTGAGGTATTAGTAATGCTTCCCAGTTATTAGTTATTAGTTTGTTCTCTAGACGATTACGACACTTCCAGATAAGCAGCTCTGGCTAGTCTAAGAACACCAGTTACAGTTATCCGGTCCGGTAAGACACTCAGGGTACTTCCAGATAAGTATCCCTGCCTTAGTCTTGGCCCCCAGCTTTATCCAGTGGGAGTAGGACTTAGCACTGAGAGGATCGGGATTCCAGCGCACCCAGGTTCCCGGAACTACGTTGCCACTGTAGGTTATTTAGCCCAAATGGGCCCAAAAAGTGATCTCACAGTTCATTCCAGTGGGAGTAAGACTTAGCACCGAAAGGACAAGAGTTCCAGCACACATAGGTTCCCAAAATTGTATCGCCATCATAGGTTATTAGCCTAAATAGGCCTAAACAATAATCTCATAGTTCATGCCTTTATATCCTAGCAAGGTATATTGGGTCCTATCAATGAGGCGTATACATCGAACTCCACATTTAGCTCACATGGTTATATGTCGATTATAGACTCTACCACTTGTCAGTACAGTCTCATTTGAGTTCACATCAGTTTAGCTCAGCTCAGTATCTTAGTTCCAGGGCATGTTTATGACCATCAGCCAGGGTCATTATTGACCATATCAGTTATACTCAGTTTTACCAGTTTATAGTATTTCAGTTGGTCATTTCATGTGATTGCAGTCCATTTACTTATTCCTTCATGCTTATTGTATCTCTCATTTACTCAGTATATTTGAAGTACTGGCACATACTTTTCATGCTGGTATTATGATACAGGTGCAGGTTCTCAGTCCCAGTATCGTCAGTAGTTCCCCCAGACGATATCAGCAGCAGTGTTTGGTGAATCCTCATATTTTGAGGATGATATTTGTATTCAATTAGTTCTTATTTAGATGGATTTTAGAGTTAGCTGGGGGCTTGTCCCAACAACTCATCAGTTAGTAGTTGGCTTTCACACACAGTTATGCAGTGTTGTTTCTTTTGATATATTGACTCTCTTTAAATCAGTATTTCTTGAATGATAGTATCTTTAAAGCTTCTGCTTATGTTACTCAATTTACCAATGTAATGGTAGGCCATGGGTTAGCTTGGGGTCACTTGTGGTACCAAGTACCGTGTCTCGTCCACGGTATAGACTCGGGTCATGACATAGCTTAGCTTCATTAATTTGATACAAACTCAATTATTTTTAGAATTATTTTCTTTCTTTATTTGCAAACACCCTTTCGAAATATTCATTACATGTTAGTTTATTTACCATTAACATATTATTTCTGCCTATTCCCTATGGGATTGATCCCAACCTTTGTTGGGTTACTATATTTAATATCGACGACTTTATACTTCAATTGCGAGGTACACTTTGGGCGTGATCGACTACCCTCCTAACAATTCATTATCTAACTTGACTACTCATTAGGTACCTCCTATGAAGTCTTTTATCCTATGATTCTCATCCCGGAGTCCGTCATAATGACCTACTTAATGAATCATCACTTGAACTAACGAATCATGGCCTAACTCATCCTCAATGGAAGAAAATGCCAAACTCTAAATTAACTCCACTTTACGGCAAAATTAATGATTCATTAAGTGACTTGATGCCTCACTTATTGAGTCGTTCCTGATTTTTGAGAGGTTTTTACTGGTTTTCTGCTTCATGTCTAGAATTTGAACTTAGGGAAGTTTGGGGGTATTACAGTATTTTTATTGTTATAATGATCATAGTGATTGAATAATGGTATTTATTTTTATTTATTGAGTGGTTATCTATTTCAATTGTCAGGAACACTCATTTTTCTCCTTTGTTTACATCTAAAATGTGCAACAATTTTCTTAAATAACATAGTCATTTCTACTTATGAAATAACACTTAAGGTATTTACTTAATAACTAAATTCTAGAAATGGCATAATTAAGTGAATGATACAGAAGACAGTTATAATCCTTTTAATGTCTGTCAAATAGACCTTCTACATATATGAGTATACTAAATATTGTAAGTGTGTTAAACCGAGCAGTTCTTCAATTTGTCACAAAGATGTCGACTGAAAATGTGAGATTTCCATATAGAATACTCAATGCCCAATGTTTGTAAAAGTGAAATGACAATTATCCAAGACTATAATTTTATGAGCTATATCTCATTGAGTAATGGTTGTACCATTAGTTATAACTCATTTCTTCAATGAGCAGTTTAAATTAACCATTGCAACTGCATTTGAGTTGTAATTTCTTGCAATGTGTTGGGTATATCAACTATGTTGGTTTCATTGTATTTTAGAGTAGTATAAATATATTCTTTACAATCTATAGTACTATCAAAAAATTAAAAATCTGACATGTCTCATGAAAATAAACAAGCCATTAATATAAATTAACAATAGAGGTCATCTGACTGGGTAAATACCCATACAAGTATGGATATCTTCACTACTAGCTATAGTCAATGATATTACCTGTCATGACCCAAGTGGCCGTGATTAGCACCCACACTAATTCCCTCGGTGGGTGAACTGTAATGTCCCAACTAACCCATCCAAATTGAAACGTTCAAGCTAATCAAAAAATTTATCATTACTTGTATAGAAGAAGATTTCCCCTAACAAAGGAAATACTCACGGAATATCTATTACATCCCTAGAAACTAAAAGTCAATATACAAGGGACTGTAACTTAAACATCGTCTAAGAGTAGTGGAAACAAAATAAAATGATGAATTAATGTCTTGAATTAAAGACATCTTCTAGGTAGATTTGCAGTAAACTGGGAAAGAAATCAGCTCGCCCTTTGTTAACTTGCCATTGCCTCTACAAATTGTGTGGAGAAGAATTTCCTGGGTCGCAGTCTGCACTCAAAGTATAAGAGTAGCATCAGTACAAACACAATGTACCGGAAGGCATCATTGGCTGACCTTAACTAATAACATATATATATATATATATATATATATATATATATATATATATATATATATATATATATATATATAGGTAATTACTAGGCAACATGATATTTAGAATGATTCAGATCAGAGTTAAAATCTATCTTGCTCACTAGATTAGGCATCATTGCGGTGGTGACTAAATTGCGGCAGCATTCCTACCACAGTGGTAAAGGCACCGCTGCAGTGGAACTCCATAGGCAGTAACTTGACCCAGTGGAAAACCTTATATTCTCAATTAACAAATTCTCAACAATCAATTCATCAAGAGAGTATAGGTTTGTACTAACTGAATCCTCAACAATCAATTCATCAATTCATCAACTCATCACTAGTGGTGTAAAACTATACAAGTATAAAAATAAGGCATAGACATGCACAACAAAATCATAATCTACATGTAAACCACAAAATAAAGGATTCCTATCTCATATGGTTCCTATATTTTTGAATCAATATTGACCTCTTTCAACCTTTCTTCGATACGATACATTTGGTAATTTTCTGGGCACATGCCTCCATCATATCACTATATAGTACATATCATTGTATATCACTGTACACACATATCAGAGGGTTTTATATCTGTCATTACAGTCATAGCCTACAGGGGACTCTAGAAATCCATGTATTGTATTAGCATGGTACCTGGTCCCCCTCATTTACTCATCTAGAAACTCCCCTCAACACGAGCCACTAATGTCATAACCGCTTGCCTGGATGCTCGTCTAGGACGCAAGCCTCTTATCTCAGATAAACCATGTTATCCTCTTTTATTTTCTTATCCCATATACTATCAATTGGTCACTTAGTATGACCACTCAGAGGTATCAAGTTACCTTCACCAACTTGTTTATGCTTACCAATGTTGAATCATTCACATGACAATTAAAATACACATCCAGCATCACAATGCACCCTATATTCACAACAATATTTACTACAATAATAACCTCATAATTCACTTTACAAGCATGTTTAACACTTCATAACATTAGACCAACTAAACATGTTGTAAATATACAAATATACAAATCATTAATAAAGTCTAACTCCTCATAAATCGTAACCTACCTCGATTGTAGAATTGGAGAATACAACCACTCCATAGGAGATTTTCCTTTTCTTACCGCCTCCAAATGTTTGAAGTCTAAACAAAAGAAAATAAATAACATTCAATCATATAATTCTTCATGCGGGGATAAGAGATTCGATTTTACTCCCTTCCACCCGATATCACGGTCAAATTCCATATCTCAATGGTCAATTTATCACTTCCTATCCCCACATAGATCATTCCCACCTATTTCACAAAGTTTCTACTCCTTAAACCCATATTCAAGCAGTTAATAATGCTAAGGTTCTCAATTTTGCCAACATCCAAGTATCAAACTACCCCTCAATTGAAACTCATACCTTCACATTCCCTTATGAAGTGTCTATTACCCACTTTTAGGCCTCAAAGTCAACATCCAGTCATTCCCATAACTATGGCCCTAGTTTTTCACAGACTTAGGGTTCTTAGCTAGGAATTCACCCTTAGAGACTACCTTCTGATTCTAGGGTGTTAGGGAATTAAGTGAGGGAAATAAAAAGCTAAAAATATTACCTTGGGAAGGAAAAACTGCTTTTCCCTTTGAAAATCGCCCTTCTGCTCTCAATGTTCGTGCCTTAGAATAATGGGGTGAAAAACCTCAAAATTCTAACTTAAATTATCACACTACCTCCTTTGATTCACTATAATGGACCTACTATGGAGACTAGAGCCTTTCCATAGAAGACCCAACTATTACTTTTCCCTTACTACTATGGACCTCCATTCATTGTGATGGTCTCGTTGCAGCAGGGCTCCCACTGCTATAGCGGTCCCCCTAACCTTAGTTTGAAAATTCCTACACATTTGCCATCCTCCAAAAAACAAGTCTTTAATCAAACTCCCCTAAACTTTCCACCATGCACTTAGGTGAAACAGGGTGCTAAGGCCTTAATTACCTCGTAATGATGGATGGGTCATTATATCAGATACCAATTAAAACACCGTTCATTCCCATGCATTCGAACCACTTCCTTGACATATAGTTTGACCAACTTTTCTACATTGTAATTCACCCGAACTAGCAAGATGTGGGCAGTGTTAGTCAGTCTATCGCCATGACCTAGTTTGAGTCAAACATTCCCCAAGGACTTTAGAAGACCAACCACATAGTCCATTACTATCGTCTCCCACTATCATTCTAGGATGGGCATCCTCTGGACCACTCTCCGAGGTCTCTGATATTCATATGTCACTTGTTTGCAATTAAGGCATTGGGCATCGTGCTCCATGATGCCTCTCTTCATCCTGTTGCATCAATAGTGTTGCCTCATGTCACGATACATCTTCGTAGCACCGGTATGTTTAAAGTACCTCGAACGATAAACCTTTAATAGTATGGTCATGATCATCTCACCAACCCGAGGAACATATACATGCCCCCTTGTCCTCAAGACCCCTTCATCATCTATAACCGCCTCTTTGGACTCCCTTCACAAGACCTGTTCATGAAATCTTACTCAGTTTGCATCTTCAAACTATTTGGATTTAACCTCCTCTGAAAATGATGATCTAGCCTCCACACTAGCTAATATTCCACCAAACTACGGTAGCATAAGCCTCACAAGGTTGTTGGCCAATGTCTGAACTTTCCTAGCTATGGAATGCAGGTAGCCTCTAAGCAATCCAAACTACCAATTCTTATAGCCTTCCTACTTAATGCATCTCCACCACGTTGGCTTTTTTCAGATGATACGGGATCATGAAATCATAGTGCTTGAGCAGTTTCATCCACCTTCACTGTCTCAAGTTAAGATCCTTCTAGGTGAATACATGTTTCAGACTACAATAGTCAATGAACACCTTACAACAGGCCCTATATAGGTAATGCCTCCATATTTTCAACTAATATACCACTGTTGTCAACTTCAAGTCATATGTGGAGTAGTTCTTTTCATACACTATCATCTGCTTGGAAGCATACGCAATGACCTGTCTCTCCTGCATTAGCACATCACCTAAACCAAATCTTGAGGCTTCACAATAAACTATAAAGTCTTTATCTTCCACTGGTAGCACCAAGATAGGGTTGGTTTCAACAAGGTCTTGATCTTTTGGAAGCTTTCTTCACAAACATCTGACCACTAAAAGGGTATATCTTTATGAGTCTGTCGTGTTAATCGAGTGGGAATGGCTACAAAACATTCATAAACTGACGGTAGTAACTAGGTAACCCTATAAAACTATGAACCTCTGTCACCATCATGGACCCAGCCTAATTCGAACTTCTTCTACCTTTTGTATATTCATCATGATTCCTTCTTTGGAATTACATGTGACAAAAAGGACACTGATTCCATCCAGAATTCACATTTGGAAAACATCGCATACAACTATTTCTCCTTTCGCAATCCTAACAAAATCCTCAGATAGTCTTGATGTAACTGCTTAGTCTTTGAATATAGTAGAATATTGTCAATGAAAACTATCAAAAAGGAATCCAGATAAGGTTTGAAAATACCATTCATCAAGCTCATGAAGGCATTTGGAGTCTTAGTGTAACACCCCAAAACTTTCCTAGACTAGGCTCAGACCTTGCAAGAAAAATCCAGAAGAAAAACTAGAAAAAATGCCTTAGAATGACTGAAACAATGAGTCATGGTCAGCTCCAATGGCTCATTATATCAGCCGTGGTCAGCCCTGGTTGATCAGATGAGAATCCACGGGACAAGGAATGACTTGTTGTCAGAAAGAACAAGTCGTCCTATCACTCATTTTTTCCCCAGCTCATAATCCTTCTCCAAGACCCCATGACTCAACCCATGAGTCATTGTCAGTAACAACAATCCGTTGTGGGAGTCATTGGGTTAGAACCCTATAAACCCCATCCAGTGGTGACGAGTGGGAACAACGACTCGTTGTGTCCTACAATGAGTCGTGGTCACCACCCATCGCATCAACTTTGAGAATTTGTAATTTGTCTAGTGAAGGTGACGACTAGACACAACGATCCGTTGGTTCATCAAACGAGTCATTGTGTCACCCATTGTCAAGCCTTCCAGATTTCCTCGTCCAGTGACCATGGGAGGAAACAACGACCCATTGGTTCAACCAATGAGTCATGGTTTCCCCTGCTTCCAGACCTAGTGATACCTTCCCCCAGGCAGTAGGATCAACAGAGGTCCCAATGAGTCGTGGTCTCAACCAACGACTCGTTGAGTGACTTGTTGGTTCCTTGTAGGCCAGTATCCAGATTTTTATTCTAGGGATATTTTTGTAATTTTCCATATATTTAATCCCTAAACTACATCATTTTAATTATTATTTCTGAGATTATTAGAGGGATTGAATGGTTTTCCCACTCATTCCCCACGTAAACTCTCATACAAAAAATGATCGTAGAAAACCCAGGTCATTCCTCTCAAGCAGAATCTAGGGCTCTTCATCAGTTGTAGAGATTCAAGTTTTCTTCTTCAGAAATTTCTAAGCTAGGTATGTGGGAATTCAATAAGGGAATAGTTCTTCCCTTGTGTCCCCAAAATCTTCGCTATTTTCCCCAATCAATTTAGCCCTGTGGATTTGAAATATAGAAGATGGTCAAACTTATATCTCTAAAATTTTGAGTTGTATACTCCTCATGATTTTAACTGCTTATTATTTCCTATTTCTAGACAATTATGAGAATTGTATCTTGTGGAATGATTTAAGCCTAATTCTCAGTTCAGTAGAATTTAGAATCTTACGTGTTGGACTAGTTTCCCTGTAGCTTGATTCTATCAGATTTGAGATCCCTATATTGTTAGTGTATGTGGAAATTTTAGTCACATATATACATATCTGGTCTTAGTCAGATTAGTACACTCCGTGTTGTCCAGAAAATGCCAGCTGATCAGTTTGACTACAGTTAATTCTTGAGGTGTCAGTGGTGTGTCACAACTCGGGAGTACACCCGAATCGTAGACACGGGGCAATGAGCCCCGAAAGACTCCAAGTCAACCCATGGAATGAGCATATATCTAATTCATTCATAAAAGGAGGGAAACTTAACTTAATAATCATGAACTAACTGAAAATCACAACATCAGAGGTAAGGATCAACAAAACAAAATACGAACAGTAAGGGCAGAATACTACACATAGGTCTGAAAGCCTCTATACCAGATAGACGGGTTGGAGGGATAAGAACCCAACTAACCCAAACATTCTAAGAGAAAAACATAATATAAGTAAACAAGTCTAATCATGAAGCCCTCGAATTATGAGGACTCACCACTGAAGATTGAGCGGAGCTGAGCGCACGCTAGGGACGATGCTGAACCTGGCGAACCGGATCCTAAAAATTTATGGGTCAGTACTTGGAAGGTACTGAGTATGTAAGGTATGCAAGACAATGCTTTAGACATAAAAGTTTAAGGAGTGGAGACATCATGATCATAAAACTAAAATCATAAATATATCGCAACGCTCATGATTTTCGAAGTACATTCGTAAACCTGTCATATTCATAACATAAGGGAAAATAGTTCATAAAACATAACTTGAGCCAAAAGAACAAAATCATGCATGCATCAAATCATAAGGAACAATGGGAGATTTCTGTAACCAACATACTCCACATGAACACACATGAAACCCCACCTGTAAACCTAGTCGGGAGGTCATCCATATCTTTCCAAGGATATGAACCATGAAAGTCGTGATATCACTCATGAAGGCCCCATAGGGCATAGGAGACAGTCACTGAGGAGGTCCCGACATAACCTACGGTGGCACGTAGTTCTAAGATTTGGGGCGTAACCTGAGCTTCGAACCTACTTAGTGTTAAGTACTACTCCCAAAACATGCAATGTGCTCATAGAAATTCATACATGACATGCGTGGCCAGTCGAATCGTAATAATCATACATGCCTGAAAATTAATAGTCCTAGCCATAGAATTGGGCCTGTGAGTCAGCCAAAGTCATAGTTCATAAGATGTAAGCAACATGTGGTCTTTTTCCCATAATTTTAATCATGCTTGAAATGCTTAAATTTATATGAAACATGATCATGATAACATGAGAAATAGAAAACTCGAAGACATGCTTAAAATTCAAAAAGTCATATCATACTTGCAGAATCATCACGAACATAAGTTGTACTATAAATCCTTCATAATTGGGCATCTATACTTTTAGAGTCTTAAATCATGAAATATGAAATATATACAAGTAAAATTAGCCCAGACACTTCAAAACCCCGCAATTTAAACATAATACCACAAGCTCATGTAAACTTTTGAGGAATCATGCAAATGGGGTTAAGACCCATAAGAATTTAGCAAATTAAATGTAGGAAATGGGAAGAAATGGGCATGGGTAAGGACTAAACTAACCATTCAAACCCCAAATTTTGATACCCCTAACTCCCTTGAAAACCCTAGGTAGAATCTTGAAGGACTTGAAGGTGAGCACTTTAATTCCCTTTCCTCCTTCCTCTCTACACTTACAAGTATCAAATGAGGTTTATCATGGATGATTTCCCTTTAAAAGACCCTGTCCCGACCTCAAAACGATGTAGTTTAGGTCTTAGTAGTGTAGGAAATTATGAGAAGGCCCTTAATAAATTTGAAGGAATTCACTATCAGGTTACCCTAACGGGCGACCTGACGTTACGTTGCCAGGAGCAACGAATCATTGGGTCCTTTCGTCAAGTCCACTGGAAATTTTCACTTTGCTCTTAACGGAGGAAATGACGACTCGTCCCCCGATGACACGACTCGTTACCAGCTTTCGTTAAGTACACTATATCACCCTCAAAATTCTTCTCTAGGACCTCCCCACGACTGACATGACGACTCGTGGTGGCTGACCACGAGTCGTTACATCACCTGTGGGGACCTCGAGTCCCTTCACCAACACAGGCCTTCCCACGAGTCACTTAACGACTCGTGGGACTCCCTGACGAGTCATCCAATAACTCATCCTGTACTGTTGTAACATTTTCTAGATTTTTTTCATTTGACTCCCGGGTCTGATCCTTGGGTTCCTGGGGTATAACAACATCTCCCCCTTTGGAACATTTGTCCTCGGATGTTAGAATCATGCAGAAAACTCAAAATCAAACAATCAACATATGCAAATACTGATCATTTATGCTTAAACTAGTTGAACAACTACCCCCGAAAGGAATTACATAGCTAAAATGAATTCAAACATCACGTATATATATTATATCATAAAACAAACTTGCATGCATGAACAAAACATGAAAAACTGAATAGAGGTTTAGGGCAGAAATTGATACCTCAAACTGAAACTGAGTTGGTAGGGAACAAATGGGGGTATTTAGCCATCATATCCGCTTCGGCCTCCCACGTGGCTCCCTCAACATGCTGATTTCTCCATAACACCTTTACTGAGGCTACTTCCTTGTTCCTCAGTCTCCAAACCTAACGATCCAAGATTTCAACAAGAATTTCCTCATAACTAAGACTATCCTTCACACCAACACTTTCCACCGAGACCACTAAGGCTGGGTCTCCCAAGCACTTTTTCAAGAGCGATACATGAAATACGGGATGAACTGAAGCCAACTCTCAAGGTAGCTCTAATTCATAGGCTACTTTACCCACTCGTCTCACAATTCGGTATGGGCCAATATAGCGGGGGTTGAGTTTCCTTTTCTTTCTGAAACTTATTACTCCCTTCATGGGTGATACCTTCAGAAACACCCAATCATCGATCTCAAACTCAAGCTCTCGTCCTTATATCCGCATAAGACTTTTGGCGACTTGAGCCATTTTCAGCCTTTCCCTTATCAACTGAATTTTCTCCATGGCCTCATGGACTGAATTTGGACCCACTAACGAAGCCTCGTCGACCTCAAACCACCCAATGGGCGATCTACACTTTCTCCCATAAAGATCCTCAAACAACGCCATTTGTATGCTGGAGTGATAGCTGTTGTTGTAGGTGAACTCAACAAGAGGCAAATACTCATCCCAACTACCCTTGAAGTCAAGAGTACAAGCTCTCAACATGTCCTCGAGAGTCTGGATAGTCCGCTCCGCCTGACCATCGGTTTGCGGATGAAATACCGTGCTAAGCTTGACTTGGGTGCCAAGTCCCTTTTGAAAAGACCTCCAAAACTGGGAGGTGAACTAAGTACCTCTATCTGATATAATGGACAAGGGCACTCCATGCAATCTAACCAACTCTTGGATGTAAAACTTTGCATAATCTTCTAATGAATTGGTGGTTTTGACTGATAGGAAATAAGCAGCCTTGGTCAACCTGTGCACCACAACCCAAATGGAGTCATAATGTCTATGTGTGCGGGGCAACCCTGTTACAAAGTCCATGTTGATATATTCCCACTTCCAAGTAGGAATGCTGATATCGTGAAGTATACCTCCCGGTCTCTGGTGCTCGACTTTCACTTATTGGCAATTCAGGCACTTGGCTACAAATTTCGCAATATCCCTCTTCATGCCATTCCACCAGTAGATTTCCTGCAATGCATGATACATCTTGGTGGCACCTGGATGGATAGAATATCTAGATTCGTGAGCCTCATGCAACATCCGACTCCTCAAATCCCCCACATTCGGAACACATAAGCGACCCTGGTACTGAAGCACACCATCTACCCCTTTGGAGAAGACTTCTACTTTCTGACTTTGAACAACTTCTTTCAACTTTACCAATGTTGGATCTTCATCTTATTTATCCTTCACCTCTGCTACCAAGGATGACTCTGACCCGTTCTAAACTGCACCCCACCATCAGTCAAACCAACTAACCTAACTCCTAATCGCGCAAATAGATGTACCTCCTTTACCAGCTCCTTCTTGTCTACACTCACATGTGACACTCTCCGTAGAAATTCTACTAAGAGTGTCTGCTACCACGTTGGCCTTTCCTGGGTGATAAAGGACACTCAAGTCGTAGTCCTTAAGTAGCTCCAACCACCTCCGTTGCCGAAGGTTCAGTTCCTTCTGTGTGAAGAAATATTGTAAGATCTTGTGGTCTGTGAATACATCTACATGAACCTCCTACAAGTAGTGTCGCCATATATTTAAAGCAAATACCACCGCAGCCAACTCAAGATCATGGGTCGGGTAGTTCTTCTCATGAGTTTTCAGCTGTCTAGAAGCATATGTGATCTCGAGAAAAATAGCATGCCCGAGTGATGCTTTATACCTTAATTTAGTCTTGTTTATCTAATTTATTTTATACATTTTCATGTAATTTATATAAATGTGAATATATGTACTAACCAACATGATTAGTCCTTGTTTTGTAGGTTTCAATGACTTTTAGGAACTAATTCATAAGTTGGTGAAGTAAAGGAATGGAGTCGGGAGCAATTTGCGCAAGTCAGCAAGGCTGGCCGACCAGGCAGCGTGCCACACTCTGCGTGTGCCGCGCCCAGCGCTGTGCCACGCCCATGCCAGGAACGCGGGAAAAGACAGCAGGCAGGCAGGCTCCAGCGCACCAGCGCCGTGCCATGCCAGGGGAGATGCGCGCTAGCAGCATGCCAACGCACTGCATGAGCAGCGTGTCACGCCGGCAGCGTGGTGACACTCAGCAGTTTTGGCATCTGGAGGCAATTTCCAGAGAGCCTCCACGTTACCTCCGTATCATGGAGGCAATGCTCCGCGATAAACTTCGTGACACGGAGCCATTCCACGACAGGCTAAATTGTGCACGTTTCTCATTTACTATAAATAGGTCCCTTAGCTCCTAAAACCACTTTGTCACGATTTTATTCTGGAAAACCACCTAGGAGTGAAGGGAGAAGTGGGAGAACTCACCTAGGGTTTGGAAAATTCCCTTCTCTTCTACCAATTCTAGTAAGTATGTTAATTTAGTTGTATTTTCTTGTAGTTTTACGAACATGAATGGCTAGAACCTTTCCTCTAGGGTTGAAGCCATGACTTATGAATGTGTTTTTATGAAATTGTGTTGGAATTAAGTTATTGATTGTTGTTTTGTCTTGCATTCTGGATTATTGGTTGTTTTTATGATTGATCACCATGAAAACATACACGTTAACTTGGGCATTCGCTTGAGAAAGAATTTACCTAGGTTAGAAAATGAGAATGTGAGGAGCATGATTGTATCTCATGTTATAATTTGTGTTAGGATAGAAATATACCTAATGCCTTGCTTGGTTGATAAAACGGGATTATTTAGAGACCGACTTAGAATTATCACACCACCACTCGAAGAATTAGTTGCGAGGCTAAGTTGAGTTAAATGATTAGGTGCACGAGAGTCCCTACTCATTTCCATGTAAAACACATCCACGTAATTAATTGCCCACGAACTAGAATTAGCATCCTCGCTCACAATGATGCAGTGAAGCTAGTTTGTCGTGTTTAGAGGCTCGAAAGGCCCTGAGCATGCAATTCTGATTATGTGAGACAACAATTTATAGTTTCATACTTAACCCATTGCAATTCGTAATAGCGCATGATTATATGGTTTTAACTCTATGTTGCTCCTAGAGTGAATTCAGAATATGTCATTGACCAAAATTAGACGTAATTAAACCTCTCGACAACTTCTATAATCAACACTTTTGGTGTTTAATATCACACTTGGAATAGATAGTTAGAGGAATGGGTCCAGTCCCTGTCGGTTGGACATTCTGGTTCTTTAAAAGAACCACTATATTACTTGCACGACCCGTACACTTGCGGGAAACGCACATCAAGTTTTTGGCGCCGTGCTGGGGACTCGACAAAGTTTTGATAATTTATCTATTTTTATGTGATTTTTAAATTCCTTTAAGTGTTGAGAAACTTGGTCTTAGTCTGATCATTTGTAGGTGATAGATTGTCCTGCCGAGCTAGCTAAAAATAGAGAGCTTGTGGAACCGTTGCTTGAACCTGAATGTCAAATCCATTTGCGAAGGAGAGTAGCTCTAGAGTGAAAGCTAAAGAGACTTCAAGAAAAGGTACACCAACAACCACTCGCGGGACAAACACTATTGTCATCGGAAGCAATAGCGGCTAGACCAGTTCGCGAAGTGGCAATCCCACAAGCGACTAATGTGAACTCTAGTATCCGGAAACCGGAACCTGGAGAGAACTTTGAGCTTAAACAAAACATGGTGCAACTGTTACATTCTAGTGGTCAATTCACTGGGATGGCATATGAGGACCCACAGGAACACTTATAGAGCTTTTTAGAGATTAGTGACATATTTGTCCCCACCGGCGTGTCCACAGATTATGTCCGATTGACCCTCTTCCCATTTTCACTGTTGGGAGAGGCAAAAAAGTTGTTGAAGGCTGAGCCACCAAACTCCATAACTTCGTGGAATGACTTGGCTAAGAAGTTCCTAATCAGATTCTTTCCTTCAGGCAAAACTGCAAAGTTGTGAAGTGAAATACCTAGTTTCAAGCAGAAGCCTGATGAGAACTTGTATATGGCTTGGGAAAGATTCAAGTCATTGTTGAGAGACTGCCCCCATCACCAGCAATGAAATGAAGTGTTGGCCCATACCTTTGTAGAAAGTCTATACCCACACTCAAAAATATTACTAAACTCGGCATCAGGTGGGCAAGCCTTGGAGAAGACGTATGATGAGTTGTACACTTTGTTGAACAGAACTCTTAAGGAAATCCAGAGTGGCACAGCGAGTCATCGAGAGGGGCAGGAAAGAGATCAAGGTTGATAGAGGTAGATGGAATGAATGCCTTGGAGCGCAGTTAGCTTCGTTCCAGCATCAGATGATGACTCAGTTCAATAAACTGAGTATGAACCAAAAAAAGGGCCAGGTTAATGCAGTTCAGCAAGCTCCGAGTTGGTGTGAAATTTGTGGTAATACTGGGCACAATGCAGAATCTTGTGGAGCCAATCTGGAAACGGTCAATTTTGTTGGGAATGTACAGCAGAACAATCAGAATTTCGGACACAACTACAACAAGAATTGGCAGAGCCACCCGAATTCTTCTTGGGGTGGAAACCAAAAGCAGAGTTATATGCAACCTCAACAATAGCAGTATCAGCAGAATAGGCAGAATAATGGTCAAGTGAGCAGAAACATTGAGGAAACATTGCAGAAAATCCTGGAGACCCAGACTTAGTTAGTGGAAAATCAGGCGAGGATGGCAACAGACTTAAAGAATCAGCAAATAGCCACCCGCAATCTTGAAAAACAAGTGGTTCAGATAGAAGCTGCTCAAAACATGAGATCACAAGGGGGATTACCAAGCGACACGGATCCTAATCCCTGGCAGGTCAATGCCATCAGTCTGAGAAGTGGCAAGCAATTAGCTGATGCAGTGCCAAAAGAGCTAAGAAAGGAGGTGCAACCGGAGTTGGTTAGACCAGGACCATCCAGCAACACGGGAGATAATCAGAGTGCTGGGCAACAAAATTCACAATCTTCATTGTACCCAGCACAAAGACCGCCAGAGATTCAGAAAGAGCAAGGAGGAGGAATGCTTCAAAAAGTTCTTTGAGAGTTTCAAAGAACTTCACATAAATTTGCCTCTTATTGATGTTTTGTAGGGAATGCCCAAGTATGATAAATACTTGAAAGACGTGATGGCGAACAAAGTCAGATTGGTGGATGTTCAGACTGTAGCACTGACGGAGGAGAGCAGTCACAGGGTATTGAACAAGATTCTAAAGAAGCTCAAAGACCTAGGGAGTTTTACCCTCCCCATACAAATTGGTAAAGCTAAGTTGCTACAAGCTTTGTGTGATCTAGGGGCAGCAGTTAACCTAATGCCCCTATCCTTATTCAACACCCTGGGGTTGGGAAAACTGAGGCCAATGAGGTTGATGCTGCAGCTGGCTGATAAGTCACGAGTGACACCTTATGGAATAATAGAGGACCTTCTCATCAAAGTAGGTAAGTTTATTATACCTGCTGATTTTATTGTCTTAGATTTTTAGGTTAATGACCAGGTACCCTTAACTTGGGACGGCCATTCTTGGCCACCGGTGGAGTGGTGATTGATTTGAAAGCAGGGACCCTAAAAATGAGGGTCGATGATGAAGAAGAACTCTTCCGCGTTTACCAAGAAATGAACCCATACGCACACTACAGAAACCTTTGTCAGGTTAGTGTGTTGTCAGAGGATGAGTGTGGGGTGAAGGATTCCACAGGTGCATGGCCAAAGGCAATGACAAGTGTTCAGCCCAAGTCTGATGAAGGGCTTCAAATTGTGAAGAAGTTGGAGGCAGAGAGGAATAGAGTGGAGGCTGTTTCCTCTAAAAATCTAAAGAAAAGGAGATGGTTCTCGAATGGGAACCCAGGTATGAGGATGTCCTGAAAAGGACAGTCCACATCGTGCCGCGACGGAAAATAAGGCGCTGCTTGATAGGCAACCCGAGGGTACCTTACCCCAGGACAATTTTTTAATTTTGGTTTGTGTTGATTTTGTTATTTTCATTATGTTTGTGTCTTTGGTAGAAAGTTAAGCACGAATGGAGAGAAGTCTGAGTACCCATTGAGGAGGAAGCTAAAAAGCATGGAATAGAAGAAGTATGGGGTCAAACACCCACCTATGAAAAATTGAAGAAAAGCATGCTGTTAGCTAGGCATAGAGGCTCAGGGAGTATTTCTCATCAGTTTAAACTTTAATTTGATGCTATGAGGACATAAAAGGATTTAAGTGTGGGGTGAGGAAAATTTCAAAATTTTTTTTTGTGCTTAACGATTTTTGGTGAATGTAATGCTTGTACGAAATAATTGAAATTTTTTTGTGATTTTTGTGAGTCAAGCATGACTTCATCACCCGTTGGTTTTTCTTTTCGGTTCTTTTCCAATGGGGGGTCTTTGAACCGAAAAATAAAAATTTTCTTTGTTTGTATATAATGTTTTTAGTCATAGTTAGGGACTGTTTCCGACGTTGGATGGATGACGACCGTCTTGAGGAAAATTAGTCAATAGGTTTTGGTTTTTGAACCCGTAGCTAATTGATGGCTTGATATTCTTGTTATGTGCTATACATGATTGTAAGATGCAAGTATGTTCAGTTTTGAAGCATGTAAGAAAGGTATAACTTGGTTTGAGACATTTAGGCTCTTGAATTTGACTCAATATGATTGAAGCTTAATTCTGAATTCTTGTGACTAGTTGAGTAAGAGTCTGCTGAATGTGTCTTGATTTGAGCATGTGCCATGAGTGTAAGGTTTTTGAGTATTTTGTGCTATTGTGGAATGTATAGAACTTTCTTGGTGTGTATATAAAATGAAATGAAGGATGTGAATTGTAGGAAATGATTTAGGCATTTCTTTGAATGAATCTAAATGTTATCCCTCATTTTACCTACCTTGAATATTTAATCCTAGTTAGCCCATTGAGCTTGGAGCGTGTTCTTTTGACAGCTACAACATAAGCTTAATCCTTTTTCTTTCATTAGCCTAGAATTTGAACCAAAACTCCTAAGCGCTTAAAGAAAAAATCCGAAAGAGTAAAGGAGTGAGAAGAATGACAAAGAAGGAAAAGTGGCAGTTGTAAAAGTTGAGAAAGGTCAAGGGTGCACTTGTTTGAATATGGTTGAGTATTAGTAGGGAGTAAGAAAATAAATTAACGAAAAGTTACTTATAGAACTCCTTACTAATAAGCTAAGAGTGCCTAAAGAAATGGGGGAACATAAGAGGAAAAGGAAAGCTGAAAAGAAATGAAGGTGAAGTAAGAGAAGGGAAGTTTGTAATGAGGGCATGATGTATTAAAAGCGCTTAGGGAAGATAGTCACTATTGATCTTGGGCAAATTTATATGCCCAAGTGATACTTAAATATGTCATTTTAGCCTTGTTTATCTAGCAATGTTGATACATTCTCATGTGATTGTTAATAAAATGTGAATTTATACTAACCAACATGATTAGCATTGTTTTGCAGGTAAAATGTAATTTTGGGAAGCTAAATTGCGTGTTGGGAGAGATCGGGGTTGGACTCGGATGTTAGCAAAGGACAAGGCATTGGAAGGCACAAAATAAAGAGGCTCCGTGATGGAGCTGTGTCACGCTGCCATCGCGGAGGCCTTCTGCCTGGCTAGGGAATTTTTGGCAATTTCCAGTGAGGGTGCGCGTTGGGTCCGTGGCACGGTGGCCTAGCTCCACGTTGCACGCCGTGCCACGTTGGGCCTTATTACCTGGACACCTAGTTTCCAGTGAGGGTCCGCGTCAGTGGCGTGTCATGGAGGCAATGCTCCGCGATGCACTCCGTGACACGTTGCTTGTTATTCCGGGAAAAATTCCCACTAGTATAAATAGAACACTTTGGTTCATTTTTAATTATTCTGACTTGGTGGAGCAAGAACGTGGGTTACAGGCAGTTGAGGGGATGAAATTATCAGGGTTTTTCTCTATCTCCTTCTTCTTCAATTCAATTGCTTGTATGTTTAACACTCATTTAACAATGTTTAATCCACAAATGAGTGGCTAATTCCTCTTCTTGCTGAGGTTAAGAATAATTGTATTGAAATGTGATTGTTGATTAAGTTGGTTTTTCATCTTTACTTCCATGGTTGTTCTATTGATTCTTGTTCTTACTGCATTAATGTGTGGCCTACGTTAATGTATATCTAAAAAGTCTGGTTTCACTCGAGAGAGCAAGAAATTGGAAAGTTGTGAATTAATAGGATGTGATCTTTTCTTAGTTTGGAAAAATTGAGAATTGATTTACCTTCAGGATAGAAATATACCTGAAAGTCGTATTAGTCAATTTAGGAACCGGGTTTGTATGGCTAGAACATGAATTTCGTTTAATCACAGAAATGTAGGTGGGCGGTTCATGATTCTTAAGTTGGGTTAAATACGAGAGTTTTAATCCATTGGCATTAGTTCTTGACTAGCAACCGGAGGAAAAGACTAACCAAATTATATTGATAATTAATTTCTCTACATGTTCATTTAACCTCAGCATGCTCACATTCATAGTTCAGACTCACATTAGATACTCGTTTTAGACTTAGCATAAAAATTAGAACTCAAAATATCAAATTCTTGGTTGCACTGTTGTCTTCATTGTTGGACTTAAAATATAGTACACTTGAGCAGATTGTACCTTATCCCAGTCCCTGTGGGATCGATACTTGGCTTACTTAAGCCACTTTACTACTTGTTTGACCACGTGCACTTGCGTGTAGTTATATACCCATATAACAAACAACCCGAACAAGTTTTTGGCGCCGTTGCCGGGGACTGGCAATTGGTGAATTTTTCTTAAGTGTTAATTTACTATATTTTTATTTTCTTAGTGTTGACAACTTGGTCTTAGCCTGTATTTTGTAGATTTAATCTCTGTTGAACACTGGCAAGAGACAAGGAGCTGGTGGACTCGTATTTAGAGCCAGAAAGATTATTTCATCATCAGCAGAGAGAAGCTCTAAAAAGAAAGCTGCAGTTGCTCAGACAAACACTCATGGAGCAACAACAGAATCCACCAGTAGTACGGGCAATGTTAGTGCCCGAGGAAGTAGCAGCTCGGCCGGTTCGTGAGGTGGCAATCCCACATGCTAATAATGTCACATCTAGCATCCGCAAACCTGAGCCAGGAGTGAGGTTCGAGCTTAAACAAAACATGGTGCAATTGCTGCACACCAGCGGGCAGTTTACAGGTCTCCCTCATGAGGATCCACAACAACATCTCCAAAATTTTCTGGAGATAAGTGACACTTACATTCCCGCTGAAGTGTCATCAGATTATGTCAGGCTTACATTGTTCCCATTTTCACTATTGGGAGAAGCCAAGAGGTGGTTGAAAGCTAAGCCACCCAATTCTATTTCTACGTGGGATGATCTTGCAAGGAAATTCTTGATACGATTTTTTCCATCCGGTAAAATAGCAAGACTTAGAAGTCAAATTCTAAGTTTCAAACAGAGAGAGAGAGAATCTATATCAGGCTTGGGAGAGATTCAAGTCCATGTTGCGGGATTGTCCTTATCATCATCAATCCAATGATGTGCTGGTGCACACTTTTATAGAGGGTTTGGAACCCCATACAAAAATATTGCTAGACTCAGCAGCTAGGAGACAAGCGCTGGAGAAAACTTATGAGGAGTTGTATACCTTGTTGAACCGTATTTCGCAGGAAAATCCGGAGTGGAATGCTGATTCATCAGGAGGAGGGACAAGGAAAGCAGCAGGAGTTCTAGAAGTGGATAGTTTTATAGCTATTGTTGCACAGATAGCTGCTTTACAGAATCAACTCAACACCCACTTCAGTAACATGAAAATGAACCAGCCTCAAGCCCCAGTGAATGCAGTGCAGCAGATTTGGTGTGAAGTGTGCGGGAGCAGTGAGCACTCAGCTGAGTGTTGTGGAGCAAATCCTGACTCGGTGAACTTTGTGGGAAATGTACAGAGGAACAACCACCAACAGTATGGAAACAACTACAATTCCAACTGGAGGAATCACCCGAATTTCTCTTGGGGTAGCAGCAACCATCAGGGGCAAAGTTCAAGTCAGGGGGCGCAAAGGAATCAAGGAGGGCAGCAGAACTATCAGGCACAATATAGAAACAACAATGCACCTCCTCCACCACCATCACCCAACATTGAGGAGATGTTCAAGACGATGATAGCTAACCAAGCTCAATTGCAGGCTGACTATGTAAAATTGGCAGCCGAGGTGAAAAACAACCAGTTAGCTACTAAGGCACTTGAATATCAATTTGGGCAATTTGCTGGAGCCCAAAACACCAGACCTAGAGGAGGACTTCCGAGTGACATAGATCCAAACCCCAAGCAGGTGAATGCGGTGACCACAAGGAGTGGTTTGCAACTTAAAGAGGTGGAACCAGAAAGACCACCTCAACAATCGGGAGCAGCAGAAGTTGAGAGGGAGCAAAGCGATGAGAGGGGGAAGAAAAAGGAAGTTGAATCAGAAAGACCACCACCCCCGTTCCCTCAAAGATTAAAGAAACACAAGGAGGAGGCGTGTTTCAAGAAATTCATAGAGGTGCTGAAACAGGTACATATTAACTTACCTCTTGTTGATGTTTTGCAGGGAGTGCCGAAATATGCAAAGTACATAAAGGACATCATGGCAAACAAAAGTTGGTTGACTGAGTATGCTACAGTGGCTCTCACGGAGGAGTTCACTTCCCGGATACAAAACCGACTGCCCACAAAGATCAAAGATCCTGGGAGCTGTACTATACAAATTACTATTGGGCAGAGTATCCGAGCTCGTGGATTATATGATTTGGAAGTGAGCATTAATTTGATGCCGTCATTGGTATTCAAAAAGCTGGGTCTAGGGAGTCCTAGACCCACAAAAGTGATCTTGCAATTTGCGGATCGGTCCTTAGCCAGACCTGATGGCATTGTGGAGGACGTTCTGGTGCAAGTTGGCTCCCTGATCTTCCCGGTAGATTTTGTCGTGCTGGATTTTGAGCCAGACGCGGAAGTCCCATTGATTTTGGGAAGTCCTTTCTTGGCGACCGGGAAGGCACTGATTGATGTAGCTGCAGGGAAGCTAACCATGCGAGCACATGACAAGGTGGAAGTGTTCGATGTATACAAGGCCACCAAGCTCCCGACTGTGTACGAGGAACTCTCAGTGATCAATTTGATTGATAGAATTGATGATGCGCAGATAAAGGATTCACGAGAGTTATTGGGAAAACCACCAGAGCGATGTAAGCACTATTGGGGGGAGGACGGTGGTCGAGAAAAAACGTCCATCACCCTAGAGGAAAACTGAGCTGAATGACGTCGAGCCGCGACGGTAAACCAAGCGCTTCATGAGAGGCAACCCGTGAAATTTTTCTTTGTAAATTGTGAATAGATTTTTCTTTTTTTCTTTTTTTTTCCTTGATTATCAACAAAATTTTTAGTTTTATATTTTTATTGTTAGTTTTATTTTGAGTGAAACCTATAATTCTAACCAATTTCTTGTCGTAAGATGAATTTCAGGTTGAATGGAGGATAAATGTGCAAGGAATCGCAAAGAAAAATTTGAGGTATGAAAATCAATAAAAAGTGGCAAAACAATGAGCTAGGGCGATAGCTCCGTGTCATGGAGGAGGACCTCCGCGTTACCCTCCGTGACACGTTGAGGTGTAAATCTGGAATTTTAAAAAATTCCAGAATGCCCTCGTGATAGCTCCGTGTCACGGAGGGCATGCTCCGCGTTACCCTCCGTGACATGTTGATGTTTATATCGCGACGGGTCACACCGGGTCGCCGCGTGACCCGCACGATTTTCCCCCTTTTTAACCCTGATTACCCCTATTTTCCCCTCATTTCTCACACACTCCGCGACCAACCTCCCAAAAACCCATCCCCCCTCGACGTGACACGGACTTAGGACAAGAATTTCATCGAGTTTTCATCAATTCTTCGAATTTAAGGAATGTGCTTCAACTCTATTTCAATTCTTGTCGAATTTTTTCGATATTGAACGTGTGATATGAGCTAAACTTTCCCTAAGTAGAAATTGAGCTTAAATTCTATTGAATTATTGTTGATTGATGTTTCAAGTATCATTGTGATTGCTTGAACGCGATAATGACATAGTTTAATCGAATTTGTGATAAAATCATAGCTAGGGCTTGCCTTTGAGTTTGAAATGGAAAAATTTAGTTGAACTAGTGAAATTCATGTTGGGTTGCACATTATGAGTGAGATGAGTCGATGGTGCTAACTGTTACTATGCTTAAAAACAGACGGATTCTCGGGTTAGGGTAATATCGAAAATTGCAAGAATTGGTTGAATTGAATAAGATCACGTAGTTAATTTTTTTTTCTTTTTTTCTTTTATTTTATTTCTCCTTGCTAAGTGTTGTGAGATAAAATGTTGTCGAGGGTAATAATTGTGGTTAGCTGTACGAAGTCTGAGTAGTACATAAAATATATACCGTCGAATTATTCGAATGCACTAAGCATGTTTGTTATATTTGGTTGTTTGTTTGTGTAAATAAGTATGATCTTGCCGTAATGTTGTAGTTTTAGCTAAGAACTAAGTGTGGGGTAGCCTAGCTTAACCCAACCTTAGTCGAAGCTAATACTCATTGGCTTAACATTGAACTTGTCTATTTGGGTTGGCAGGAACAATGGCAAGCCAGCAAGATAAGGGAAAAGGCGCATCAACATCTGGCGCCGGCAGAAAAAGAATCAGATTGGGCACAGCGGTCCCAGCAGCACCAGCGGTTCCATGCGGCCAAAGCCGCCAATACGGAACTAGGTAGGTGACAGAAGAGGGGAAGAAGTGGTATGCAAAGCACAAGGAGAGTAAGTACTTCCCCGAGGAACACATAGCACGGGAACCATTGGCACAGGAGTTCCCTAGGATCGTCCACAGGATCGAGGCAGCTGGGCTCACCTTCATCTTTGAAGAGCCCAAGGAATGCAACTTGCACTTGATTCGGGAATTCTATGCCAATTGGAACCCGACTCTCAAGAGTCACACCATTAAAATAAGAGGGCAAATAGTCACCTTTGAGCCCCACCACCTCAATGCTATCCTAGGGGCACGGGACACAGACGCCCACGTGCTTCGACAGCTGAACATCACTCCACCATATGCGGACATCAGACGCACTTTGTGTGGAACCCGATCAATGGCTAGGTGGAGCAGACACAAGGAGCGGGGCTACCATCAGACTTTGCCCTACTCACAGATGAACAGGGAAGCCAGGATATGGCTTAAGATCGTGTGTTCCTGCCTAATCCCTGGGGTACATATGATGGATGTAACCCAGGATCGTGTATGCCTGGTGTACGCCCTGATGAAAGGGCTGGAGATCAATGTGGGGGCGGTGATTATCTCCGCCATGAAGAGAGCCCGGTTGCATCAGGGGCACAAATACGGATTTGGTGGACTACTCACCACATTCCTGAGGGGCCTAGATGTTGAGGAAGAGGCCCTTGACTACATCCCGCAGATGGAGCGGCGGGCCTTAGATGTCACCAAAACTAAGGCACCCGACACCACCCACGGGCCTGTTCTTACACTTGCCGAGCAACATGCTCGAGATGATCAGTACATGGGTCGCATGTACGGGATGCAGATGCTCCAGCTGAGGATAGGCGGGATGCCGGCAACAGAGGAGGAGCTATGGCAGCTCTAGCTAGACTACCCTTTTGGCGAAAATCCCAGGGCTCTATGCCAAGTGGGGCCAGCTTTTGTAGAGCCCACGGATGATGATGTCCCCACAGACGAGGAGACACATCGGAAGGACTCCGATGTGGAGTCCGATGATGTCGATGGGGGTGATTCAGACATGGGAGATGAAGCAGCAACACCTGATGAAGAAGTGGAGTATTTTGATTGATCAGGGAGTTCCACCACCCAATTTTTGTGCTATTTTAATTTTTGTGAACACTGGGGACAGTGTTCGAGATATGTGTGGGGTGGGAGTAGTTAGGTGTTGGTTGTGCTATTATGTATGTTCTAATCTGTTGTTGTGCCTGTGAAAATTTTTTTTTTGTGACCCTATGATTTGTGATTGTGAAGTTGTTGTTCTGTATTGTAATTATATGTGAAACTCTTGTGCGTTGCTGAATTTTGCTAGCTGATTTTGTACATATTTTTGTTTATCGAAATGATCGATATTTGTAAATTTTTTCTTTTTTTCTTCAATTCTTGGGTGTCTTGGCGTTTGTTTTCGGTTCTTTTACCGAGAATGGTCCCATTGAACCGAAGTCTTAGTTAGTGACCGTTCCCTATGATGGATGGATGACGACCGTCTTAAGGGAAATGTAGTCGTTAGGAGTAGATCTTTTCATTTATTTTTTTAGTTGTTTTTCTTTTGTGGGTGGCATCCCAAAACCTGTAGTTACTTTATGGTTACGGAATTCTGGTTGGGGGTTGTACATGATATTTGAAATGCAAAGGTGATTCATATGAAAGCATGCAACTTTGTAAATATGTTGAGATACCTAGGCCATAGAGTCGATTCAGTGTGATTGAGGCTTAATTTTGAATTCTTGTAATTAGCTGATTGAAGAGTCTGTGAATACGTCTTGAATTGAGCATGTGCAATATGTGTGAAGTGAGGTTTTGTTATTCCATGCTATTGTGAAGTGTCTAGAACTTGCCTGGTGTGTGTACAAAACGAAATGAAGGAGGTGTATTGTAGGAAAGGATGTAGGCATTTCTTTGTTTTAACCAAAAGTTTCTCTTTTTCATTATCGTACCCACCTTGATTGTCCACCCTAGTCAGCCCGTTGAGCCTTTAGCCTATTATTTTTTTATTTTGTCAAAAAAGTGTAAACCGAGCTTAATCCCTTCTTTTCATTAGCCGTAAATTTGATCCAAAACTCTTAAGCGCTTAAGAAGAGAAAATAATTTTCCCAAAGTGTCAAAGAGTGAGAATGGTGAAAAGAAAAGAAAAGCAGAGTGATAAAGGGAAAGAAAAGGTTGAAGGTGCACTTGTTATAAATAAACTATAATGAAGGTGTATGAATAATTTTTGTTGTGGTGTCAAGTGTGCTTAATAAGATGGGCCAAACTAAAGAAAAACTTCAAGAATGGGAGGATGAAGAAAGAAACAATGCCCATGAGTTTGATGGGATGTATTGAAAAGGCGCTTAAGGATGCTAGTGGCTGTGATTGGCTAGCCCAATATTTACTAGTTCCGTAGCTTACATTACAACCCGTTAAAGTCCTACGTGATCTTACATCACACTTCTTTATATTAGTGGAGTAATACACTAAAGGCAAGCTTATGGGTCGTGACATGATGCATGTGAATTCTTTTGGGAGAGAGAGCGAAATTGTGTTTATATGTCCCTGCATGTAATCGTTTGAGTTCATATGATCAAAAAGGGGAAAATTCTCTTGTGTTGTGAGGGCACATGCTTGATGAGAGATTAATTTTCGTGTCGGATGTCTTGATCAGCTGATTTGCATGAGTTTGCTGATATCGAGAGTCGATTCTTAAGTCTAGGAGGTCTTGATGTATTGAAGGTCATTGCATTGATAGGACCATGCGTGTTTTCTTGATGATTTGCTGTATTGAATAGTCGGTATGACCGTAGCCTGAATTGTCGAACCAAAGTAGCGAGGTTGGGTTGTAAATTGTATGAGGTGTAAGATTGTTGTTCGAGGATGAAAAAGGATTTAAGTGTGGGGTAAGTGATCTTGGGCAAATTTATATGCCCAAGTGATACTTAAATATGTCATTTTAGCCTTGTTTATCTAGCAACGTTGATACATTCTCATGTGATTGTTAATAAAATGTGAATTTACACTAACCAACATGATTAGCATTGTTTTGCAGGTAAAATGTAATTTTGGGAAGCTAAATTGCGTGTTGGGAGAGATCGGGGTTGGACTCGGATGTTAGCAAAGGACAAGGCATTGGAAGGCACAAAATAAAGAGGCTCCGCGATGGAGCCGTGTCACGCTGCCATCGCGGAGGCCTTCTGCTTGGCTAGGGAATTTTTGGCAATTTCCAGTGAGGGTGCGCGTTGGGTCCGTGGCACGGTGGCCTAGCTCCGCGTTGCACGCCGTGCCACGTTGGGCCTTATTACCTGGACACCTAGTTTCCAGTGAGGGTCCGCGTCAGTGGCGTGTCATGGAGGCAGTGCTCCGCGATGCACTCCGTGACACGTTGCTTGTTATTCCGGGAAAAATTCCCACTAGTATAAATAGAACACTTTGGTTAATTTTTAATTATTCTGACTTGGTGGAGCAAGAACGTGGGTTACAAGCAGTTGAGGGGACGAAATTATCAGGGTTTTTCTCTATCTCCTCCTTCTTCAATTCAATTGCTTGTATGTTTAACACTCATTTAACGATGTTTAATCCACAAATGAGTGGCTAATTCCTCTTCTTGCTGAGGTTAAGAATAATTGTATTGAAATGTGATTGTTGATTAAGTTGGTTTTTCATCTTTTCTTCCATGGTTGTTCTATTGATTCTTGTTCTTACTGCATTAATGTGTGGCCTACGTTAATGTATATCTAAAAAGTCTGGTTTTACTCGAGAGAGCAAGAAATTGGAAAGTTGTGAATTAATAGGATATGATCTTTTCTTAGTTTGGGAAAATTGAGAATTGATTTACCTTCAGGATAGAAATATACTTGAAAGTCGTATTAGTCAATTTAGGAACCGGGTTTGTATGGCTAGAACATGAATTTCGTTTAATCACAGAAATGTAGGTTGGCGGTTCATGATTCTTAAGTTGGGTTAAATACGAGAGTTTTAATCCATTGGCATTAGTTCTTGACTAGCAACCGGAGGAAAAGTCCTACAACCTAAAAAGTCCTACTTGATCTTACATTCATACATCCTTAAATTAGTGGAGTAAAACACTAAGGGCAAGCTTATGGGTCATTACATGGTGCATATGAATTCTTTGTGAGAGTGAGCGTAATTCTATTCATGTACCCACACATGTTGTGATTTAAAAAGTTTTTGCATGTGAAAATGGGTAACTCTCGTTCTGTGAGGGAACATGTTGAATGAAGGATATAATTCATGTGGGATTTCTTAATCAGTTGATTTTCATGAGTTTTCTAAGATTGAGAGTCGCTTCTTGAGGTTAAGAAGTCTTAGCGGAGTTGTATTTCATTTCAATGATTAAATCGTGCATGCTCTACTGTTAGCTTGTCATCTTAAATAATCATTATAGCCGTAGCTTGAATTATTTTCCTAAATTAGCTATGTGTGAGTCTCCATATGCATGAGATGTAAAAGGTTGTTCGAGGACGAACAAGGTTTTAAGTGTGGGGTTGTGATCTCGGGCCAAATAGCATGCCCGAGTGATGCTTTATACCTTAATTTAGTCTTGTTTATCTAATTTATTTTATACATTTTCATGTAATTTTATATAAATGTGAATATATGTACTAACCAACATGATTAGTCCTTGTTTTGTAGGTTTCAATGACTTTTTGGAACTAATTCATAAGTTGGTGAAGTAGAGGAATGGAGTCGGGAGCAATTTGCGCAAGTCGGCAAGGCTGGCCGCGCCAGGCAGCGTGCCACCCTGTGCGTGTGCCGCGCCCAACGCCGTGCCACGCCCATGCCAGGCACGCGAGAAGAGGTAGTAGGCAGGCAGGCTCCAGCGCGCCAGCGCCGTGTCATGCCAGGGGAGATGCGCGCCAGCAGCATGCCAACGCGTTGCATGAGCAGCGTGTCACGCCGGCAGTGCAGTGACACTCGTCAGTTTTGGCATCCGGAGGCAATTTCTAGAGAGCCTCCGCGTTACCTCCATGTCACGGAGGCAATGCTCCGCGTTACCTCCGTGTCACGGAGGCAATGCTCCGCGATACACTCCGTGACATGGAGCCATTCCATGACAGGCTAAATTGTGCATGTTTCTCATTTACTATAAATAGGTCCCTTAGCTCCTAAAACCACTTTGTCACGATTTTACTCCTGAAAGCCACCTAGGAGTGAAGGGAGAAGTGGGAGAACTCACCTAGGGTTTGGCAAATTCCCTTTTCTTCTACCAATTCTTGTAAGTATGTTAATTTAGTTGTAGTTTCTTGTAGTTTTACGAACATGAATGGCTAAAACCCTTCCTCTAGGGTTGAAGCCATGAATTATGAATGTGTTTTTATGAAATTGTGTTGGAATTAAGTTATTGATTGTTGTTTTGTCTTGCATTCTGGATTATTGGTTGTTTTTATGATTGATCACCATGAAAACATATACGTTAACTTGGGCATTCACTTGAGAAAGCATTTACCTAGGTTAGAACATGAGAATGTGAGGAGCATGATTGTATCTCACGTTATAATTTGTGTTAGGATAGAAATATACCTAATGCCTTGCTTGGTTGATAAAACGGGATTATTTAGAGACCGACTTAGAATTATCACATCACCACTCGAAGAAGTAGTTGTGAGGCTAAGTTGAGTTAAATGATTAGGTGCACGAGAGTCCCTACTCATTTCCACGTAAACCACATCCACGTAATTAATTGCCCACAAACTAGAATTAGCATCCTCGCTCACAATGATGCAGTGAAGCTAGTTTGTCGTGTTTAGAGGCTCGAAAGGCCCTGAGCATGCAATTCTGATTATGTGAGACAACAATTAATAGTTTCATACTTAACCCATTGCAATTCGTAATAGCGCATGATTATCTGGTTTTAACTCTATGTTGCTCCTAGAGTGAATTCAGAATATGTCGTTGACCAAAATTAGACATAATTAAACCTTCTCGACAACTTTTATAATCAACACTTTTGGTGTTTAATATCACACTTGGAATAGATAGTTAGAGGAATGGGTCCAGTCCCTGTGGGTTCGACATTCCGGTTCTTAAAAAGAAGCACTATATTACTTGCACGACCCGTACACTTGCGGGAAACGCACATCAATATGCTACGACTTTCCCGTGCTGCATCAATACACATATCAGTCCGACCCTCGAAGCAACACAATATACAATGAAGTCATCGGTACTCTTGGATAAAGTCAACACCGGTGCTGAAGTGAGCCTAGCCTTCAATTCCTGGAAGCTCCTCTCACAAGTCTCCGACCATTGGAACTTCACCTTTTTCTGATTTAATTAGTCAGTGGGGCTGCAATTGATGATAAACCTTCCATGAACCTCCGATAGTAACCTGCTATGCCCAAAAAGATTCTGATCTCCGAAGGGTTTACCGATCTGGGCCAGTTTTTTACTGCCTCTATTTTTTGAGAGTCCACCCTTATACCTTCGCTTGACACCACATGTCCCAAGAATGCAACTAATTTCAGCCAGAATTAACATTTGCTGAACTTGGCGTATAACTGGTTGTCCTTGAGGGTCTGGAGTGCTACCCCCAAGTGTGCGGCATGTTCTTCCTTACTCCGGGAGTATATTAATATGTCGTCAATGAAGACGATCACTAACATATCCAAATATGCTTTGAATACCCTGTTCATCAGATCCATAAAAGGTGCAGGGAAATTGATTAGTCCAAAAGACATAACAACGAATTCAAAATGGCCATACCAGGTCTTGAAAGTAGTCTTTGGGATGTCGTTCTCCCAAACCCTGAGCTGGGGATACTCGGACCTGAGATCTATCTTGGAGAAATATTTGGCACCCTGAAGCTGATCGAATAGGTCATCGATCCTAGGTAAAGGGTATCTATTCTTGATGGTGACCTTTTTCAACTGTCTATAGTCAATACACATCCGAAGGGAACCATCTTTCTTCCGGATGAACAACACTAGGGCACCCCATAGGGATTTGCTCATCCTGATGAAATCCTTATCTAGAAAATCCTTCAACTGTTCCTTTAACTCTTTTAGCTCGGCAGGAGCCATTCAATGAGGAGGAATTGATATGGGCTGCGTGTCGGGAAAGAGGTCAATTTCAAAATCAATCTCCCTCTCGGGAAGAACACCTGGTAGGTCATCTGGAAACACCTCAGGATACTCACATACCACGGGGACTGACTGAATGGTCGGGGTCTCGAACGTGGCATCCTTAACCCTAACCAAATGGTATATACAACCTTTAACAATCATTTTCTAAGCCTTGAGATAGGAGATAAAGCGACCTACAGGTTCCGCTGAACCACCCCTCCATTTTAACACTGGTTCATTTGGAAATCGAAACTTCATTGCTCTAGTCCTATAGTTAATAGAAGCATAACATGAAAACAACCAGTCCATACCAAAAATAATGTCAAAATCGGTCATAACCAATTCTACTAAGTCTGCGGAGGTAACCTTATGCAATACCGCAATGGGGCAACCTCTATATACCCGCCTTGCTACAACTGAATCACCAACCGAAGTAAATAAAGAGAATGGTTCTGACAAGATTTTAGGACTGATTCCAAAGTGACTAGCAATGTAAGGTGTCACAAAAGACAGTGTATCTCCCGAATCTAACAAAGCATAGGCATCAATATGAAAGGTTCGTAACATACCCGTAACCACATAGGAGAAGCCTCCTGCTCCTGTCGAGAGTCAAGTGCATAAAATCGATTCTGGCGCTGGCCACCAGCTGAACCAGTCGAAGCACCCTACTGAGTCTGACGTGCCACTAGAACTGCTGAACTGGCTACTAAAGTGCGGGCTCCACTACCCCCTGACCTAGCTGCAGGGCAATCCCTGAGTCTGTGTCCGGGTTCGCCACACCTGAAACAAACATCTGAGCCCACCAAACACTTCCCTGGGTGGTTCTTGCCACAATTAGCACAAGATGGAAACGTTCTCTCTGTGCGCATGCTATTTTGACTCCTCGAACCTGAGGCCCTACTCCTCTGACCGTCTTGTGGCCTGGATGGAGTACTGGCTGAAGATTGTGATGGTGTAATGGACCTGTGCTGGGATAGCTGCTGAGGCCCATCCCTTGGCCTTAGTTGGGAGAACCTGTGGCTGTCAGTTCTGGCCCTCTTGGCCTCCCTCTGCCTCATATGAGTTGCTTCCATCTGGTGGGCATAGAGGACTATCCGTGGGTAGTCCATATCCTGATGAAGCATGGCTGTTCTGCAATCCTTATCTAGATACTCAGCTGCTCCCTGCATAAATCTGCTCACCCGCTCCCTCTGGTCCATCACTAACTCTGGAGCATACTTTGACAGGAGAGTGAACTCAAGTGAATATTCTAGCATCGTCATCTTCCCTTGCTTGAGGTTAACAAACTCGGTTGCTTTCAATTCCCTCATCTCCCGAGGGAAGAACCTGTCGAGAAAGGCAATGTGGAATTCATCCCAGCTGATAGGGCCTGCTCCTGTTTCCCTACTGTCCCTCCATTACTTGAACCAAATGTAAGCGACCTCTTTTAGCTGATACGAAGCCAAGTCACACACTCCTCACTTGTCACCCCCATCACCTGAGTGACCTTCAAGATCCCCTCAATGAACTCGTGTGGATCCTCATCCACCTTTGCCCCAGAGAACTCAGGAGGGTTCATCCTTAGAAAGTCCCTGATTCGGGCTGCTGCTGCATTACCATTCTGAGGAACATGCATGACAGCCTATTGGTTGGCCTGAACGGTCAAGGCCTGCGCCAACATTTGAATTGCCCCTCGAAACTCCACGTAGGCAGCTGGCTCCGATGCCTGGGGCTCCTGAACTGGTGGGGCTTGCTAGCTCCCATTATCATGGCCACCCTCATGGCCTTCATCATTTTGGTTCCTCCTTTCGATCATCCTCCTGGGAGCCATAATTTTTTTGCAATCGTGAAACGCACGAATTAGAAGGATGGAGAGGTTTTCACCGCACGACATAAATCATGAAAGAAGGGAATATTTCCTACAACATTTAGTAGCCTCTTCGTCATAAGTGTGGCGCGCTTCACATCCATGAAAAAGACTCTACCTAACATGGCTTTCAGACTTCCTAGGACATATCTGAACCTATTTCTTTGATACCAAGTTTGTCATGACCTGGGAGTACACCCGAACCGTAGACACGGGACAAGGAGCCCTGAAAGACTCCAAGTAAACCCATGGCGTGAGCATATAACTAATTCATTCATAAAAGGCGGGAAACTTAACTTAATAATCATGAACTAACTGAAAATCACAACATGAGAGGTAAGGATCAACAAAACAAAATACGAACAATAAGGGCAGGATACTACACATAGGTCTGAAAGCCTCTACACCAGATAGACGGGTTGGAGAGACAAGACCCTAACTAACCCAAACATTCTAAGAGAAAAACATAAGATAAGTAAACAGGTATAATCATGAAGCCCTCGAATCAAGAGAACTCACCACTAAAGACTGAGAGGAACTGAGCGCACACTAAGAACGATGCTGAACCTGCGAGCCGGATCCTGAAAATTTGTGGGTCATTACTTGGAAGGTACTGAGTATGTAAGGTATGCAAGACAATGCTTTAGACATAAAGGTTTTAGGAGTGGAGACATCATGATCATAAAACCAAAATCATAAATATATCATAAGGCTTAAGATTTCCGAAGTACATTCGTAAACTTATCATAGTCATAACATAAGGGAAAATAGTTTATCAAACATTCCTTGAGCCAAAAGAACAAAATCATGCATGCATCAAATCATGAGGAACAATGGGAGATTTCTGTAACCGCCATACTCCACATGAGCACGCTTGGAGCCCGACCTGTAAACCTAGTCGGGAGGTCGTCCATATCTTTCCAAGGATACGAACCATGAAAGGCGTGATATCACTCATGAAGGCCCCATAGGGAATAGGGGACAGTCACTGAGGAGGTCCCAACATAACGTACAGTGGCACGTAGTTCTGAGATTTGGGACGTAACCTGGGCCCCCAACCCACTTGGTGTTAAATACTACTCCCAAAACAAGCAACGTGCTCATAGAAATTCATACATCACATGCATGGCTAGTCGAATTGTAACAATCATACATGCCTGAAAATTTATAGTCCTAGCCATGGAATTGGGCTCGTGAATCAACCAAAGTCATAGTTCATAAGATGTAAGCAACATGTGGGCTTTTTCCCATAATTTTAGTCATGCTTTAAATGCTTAAATTTATATGAAACATGATCATGGTAACATGAGAAATAGAAAACTCGAAGACATGCTTTAAATTCAAAAATTCATATCATACTTGCGGAATCATCACGAACATAAGTTGTACTACAAATCCTTCATAATTGGGCATCCATACTTTTAGAGTCTTAAATCATGAAATATGAAATATATACAAGTAAATTCATCCCAAACACATCCAACCCGCAATTTAAACATAATACCACAAGCTCATGTAAACTTTTAAGGAATCATGCAAACGGGGTTAAGACCCATAAGAATTTAGCAAATTAAACGTAAGAAATGGGAAGAAATGGGCCTGGGTAGGGACTAAACTACCCATTCAGACCCCAAATACCTGGAAATTTTGAGACCCCTAACTCCCTTGAAAGCCCTAGGTAGAATCTTGAAGGACTTGAAGGTGAGCACTTGAATTCTCTTTCCTCCTTCCTCTCTACACTTAGAAGTATCAAATAAGGTTTATCATGGCTAATTTCCCTTTAAAATATCCCGTCCCAACCTCAAAATGACGTAGTTTAGGTCTTAGAAATGTAGAAAATTATGAGAAGGCCCTTACTAATTCGCAGGAATTCACTGTCAGGTGACCCTATTGGGCGACCTGACGATTCGTTGCCAGGAGCAACGAGTCATTGGGTCCTTTTGTCAATTCCACTGGAAATTTTCCCTTGGCTCTTAACGGAGGACATAATAACTCGTCCCTTGGTGACACGACTTTTTACCAGGTCTCGTTAAGTACACTGGATCACCCTCAATATTCTTCTCTAGGACCTCCCCATGACTGACATGACGACTCATGGTGGCTGACCACGAGTCGTTACATCACCCACGGTGACCTCAAGTCCCTTCACCAATGTAGGCCTTCCCACGAGTCACTTAACGACTTGTCTTGCACTGCTGCAACATTTTCCAGATTTTTTTCCATTTGACACCTGGGTCTGATCCTTGGGTTCCCGAGGTATAACATAGTGCCTCCCAGTTATTAGTATTAGACTCAGTATCAGACTTTAGTGGTTCGTTCGGCGGTCATGACACTTCAAGATAAGCAGCTCTAACTAGCCTTAGGACCCTAACTTCATATTATAGTTTGTTCTTTAGACAGTGACGACGCTTCCTGATAAACATCTCTGACCACTCTTGGAGTACCAATTATAGAATCTGGTCCAATAAGACTCTCAGGGTACTTACAGATAGGTATTCCTGACTTAGTCTTGGGCCTCAGTTTCAACTATCAACTTAGTAGTCAGTCTAGGACTATCCAGTGGGTGTAGGACTTAGCACAGAGCAGATCGGGTTTCTAGCACACCCAGGTTCCTAGAACTACGTTGCCACCATAGGTTATATTTTATTTGCCTCATGGCCCCAGACTTATGATCCCCCAGCTCATGCCTTTATACCCTGGCAAAGTATATAGGGTTCTACCAATGGGGTGTATACATTAGACTCCACGTCTAACTCACGTGGTTACATGTCGGTTATAGACTCTTCCACTAGTCAGTTCAGTTCAGTCTCAGATTAGCTTAGTTCAGAACAGTTCCAGATTAGTCAGTTTAGATCATCTACGTGTAGTATTTCAGATCAGTATCTCAGATTTAGGGCATTTCTTTGACCATCAGACGGAGTCATTTTGACCATTTCAGTATATTCAGTTTATTTGGTTTAAGCATTTCAATTGGTGATTTGGTAACTGAAAGGGGTAGTCCAGATCTGGTACGAACAGTGAAAGGAAGGAAGACCAATAGGAGCAGAACTAGTGGAATGGGAGGAGTTCATTGTAACCTTCCTAGACAGATTCTTCCCCGAGGAGTTCAGGGAGGCTAAGGTGGCTGAATTCATGAACTTGAAATAGGGAAATCGGACGGTAGAAGAGTATGCACTAGAATTTACAAGGTTGTCTAAATATGCTCCAGAGATGGTAGCCGAGCCAAGGGATCGCATGCTAAAGCTCATTAATGGAGTATCGAACTTGGTCCTTAAGGAGTGTAGGACTGCAACGCTTATCAAGGATATTGATCTCTCCAGCCTCATAGTTCACGCCAAGCAGATTAGGGCAGAAAAACTAAAAGACTTGGAGCGGGATAACAAACGAGCAAGGACTATCCGGTCAGGTTATGGCCACCAGAGATCTGGTGGTAGTAGACGCCCACAACAGCAGCAGGAGAGGGCTCCAGCACCCACTTCAGCTAGTGCCCCTACTTTCTAATCCTACAAGGATCGGAGGGGTGGAGCATCTGGCTCACAGTCCCAGAGTCATAGCGCTAGCAACGGCTACCTAGCTTACCCTAAGTGTGGCAAGAACCATCCAGGAAAATATCTTTAGGGCCAAGAGGATTGTTTTGGGTGTGGACAACTTGGTCATCGGCTCAAAGAATGCCCGTTAGCAGGATGGTGGAGATCATAATCCACCGCTTCAGCAGCTCCAGCAGGCCGACCAGCTCAACAGTCCAACACTTTAGGTACGAATGGCGGCCTGCGCCAAAACCATTTTTATTCTTTGTCCTCTCATCAGGATTAGGAGAGCTCACCTGACGTTGTCACAGGTACGTTATGCCTTTTTAATTTTAATATATATTCCCTACTAGATCCAGGAGACACATTATCGTTCATAACTCCCTATGTAGCTTTCTAGTTTGATATCAGTCTGAAGTCCTCTCAGAACCATTCTTAGTCTCCACCCCAATTGGAGAGTCAGTTAGAGCCAGCCGGGTGTATAGAAACTGCCCGATGTCGATCCTAAATAAGGTCATTCCAGTTGATCTTGTAGAGTTAGACATGGTTGACTTTGACCTCATTCTTGGCATGGATTGGTCAAACTCTGGTTATGCCTCAGTCAACTACAGAACCAGGGTCATCAAATTTTAGTTTCCTAATGAGCCAGGTTTAGAGTGACGGGCAGTAGGTCAGTGCCTAAGGGTCGGTTTATTTCCTACCATAAGGCCAGGAAGCTTATTTCTAAAAGGTGCATTTATCATCTAGTTCGAGTGAAAGATTCCAGCTCCGAGACCCTGATTATTCAGTCAGTTCCCATTGTCAGTGAGTTCCCTGACGTGTTTCTCGAAGATCTTCCCAGAGTTCCTCCTAAGCAGGAACTAGACTTCGGCATAGAGCTCCTCCTAGACACTCAGCTCATCTCCATCCCTCTTTATAGAATGGCTACAGCTGAGCTTAAGGAGTTGAAGGAGCATCTAAAAGACCTCCTTGATAAAAGCTTCATCAATGCCAGCATCTCTCAATAGGGTGCTCCAGTATTATTCGTGCGGAAGAAAGACGGTATGCTCAAAATATGTATCGACTACCGTTAGTTACAGTCAAGAACAAGTATCCCCTGCCCAAGATTGACGACTTGTTCAATCATCTCTAGGGAGCCAGTTGTTTCCCCAAGGTAGATATCAGGTCGGGGTACCATCAGCTAAGGGTCAGGGAGTGTGACGTATCAAAAAAATATTTCAGAACTCGATATAGTCACTATAAATTCGTGGTTATGTCCTTCGGATTGATTAATGCCCCACAATTTTCATGGACCTGATGAGCAGGGTTTTTAAGACATATCTAGACATGTTCCTCATTGTATTTATCAATGACATTCTGGTATACTCTAGAAGTATAGAAGATCATGCTAACCATCTAGGGATTGTGCTATAGACACTCAAAGACCGCCAGTTGTTCACTATGTTCAGCAAATGCAAATTCTGGTTAAATTTTGTGACTTTCCTTGGTCATGTGGTCTCCGGTGAGGGTATCCAGCTGGATCCTCAAAAGATAGCAGTGGTGAAAGATTGCCCCGGACCTACTTGCCCACCTATATCAAAAGTTGCTTGGGTATAACAGGTTATACAGATATTTTATGGAAGGTTTCTTCTCTACTGCATCCCCTCTAACTAGGTTGACTCAGAAAAAGGTGAAATTTCAGTGGTCATATGCGTGTGAGAAGAGTTTCCAGGAGTTAAAGACTCGACTCACAAATGGTTTAGTGCTAACCTTGCTTAAAGAACAGATGGATTTGTGGTGTACTGTGACACTTCTAGAGTTGGACTTGGTTGCATTCTGATGCAGGGGGGTAAGGTGATAACTTATGCCTCTAGAAAACTTAAGGTTCACGATAAGTACTATCCAACTCATGACCTGGAGTTGGCAGCGGTGGTGTTTGCGTTGAAAATATGGAGGCACTACCTTTACGGGGCTCACGTGGATGTTTTCACTGATCACAAGAGGCTTCAGTATATGTTTAGTCGGAAAGATCTAAATCTTCGTCAGAGAAGATAGTTGGAGCTACTGAAGGACTATGAAATAAGTGTGTTGTATCACCTGGGAAAAGACAATATGGTGGCTAATACCCTAAGAGGGATGTCTATGGGGAGCATGGATCATGTTGAGGAGGGCAAAAAGGAATTGGCAAAGGATATCCACATGTTAGCTCGTTCGGAAGTACAGTTGGTTGATACAGCTGAGGGCGGAGTAGTGGTGTAGAGTGGATCAGATTCCTCATTGGTAGTTGAAGTTAAGTCAAGGCAGGATGAAGATCCCATATTACTTAAGCTGAAGGAGGCGGTTCTCAGAAAAGAAGTGGAGGCTTTCTCCCAAGCAGGAGATGGTGTACTCCGTTACCAGGATAGAATCTATGTGTTGGATGTGGGTGACCTAAGACAACAGATACTATCTGAAGCTCATAGTTTGAGATATTCTATCCACCTAGAAGCTACTAAGATGTACCGTGATCTACTGGATATTTGCTAGTGGAACGACATGAAAAGAGACATTGCAGAATTTGTTGCGAAGTGCCCAAACTGCCAACAGGTCAAGGTAGAACATCAGAGACCGGGAGGTATGACTGTAGATATCAGCATACCCGCATGGATGTGGGAAGAAGTAAATATGGATTTTATTACAGGTCTACCTCAGACTCATCGATAGCATGACTCAATTTGGGTGATAGTACACCGTATGACTAAGTCAATACATTTCCTCTTAGTTAAAACTAAAGACTCAGTTGAGGATTATGTTAGGCTTTATATCCGGGAGTTGATCCGACTACATAGGGTGTCCTTGTGCATTATTTTAGATAGAGGTACCCAGTTAACCTCACATCTCTGGAAGTCTTTTCAGAAGGGACTCAGTACTCAAGTCAAGCTCAGCACAACTTTCCGCAGATAGATGGACAAGCTGAGCGGACTATACAAACTTTGGAAGATATGCTGAGAGCATGTGTGATTGATTTCAAGGGAAGTTGGGATGATCACCTACCTCTGATTGAGTTTGCGAACAACAAAAGCTACCACTCCAGTATCCATATGGCCCCGTTTGAGGCATTATATGGTAGGAGGTGTAGATCTCCTATAGGGTGGTTTAAGGTTGGTAAAGCTACCCTGATAGGGCCAAACTCAGTTCATGAGGCTATGTAGAAGGTGCAACTTATCAGGGAGAGGTTGGAAATAGTGCAAAGCCGACTGAAATACGTTGTTTATGTGAGGAGAAGAGATCTAGAGTTTGTAGTAGATGACTGGATTTATTTAAAAATTTTCTCCCATTAAAGGGGTGATGAGGTTTGGGAAGAAAGAAAAACTCAGTCCGGGATATGTGGGACCCTATAGAATTCTAAAGTGAATTGACAGTGTGGCGTATAAGTTAGAACTACCTCCAGAGTTAGCATCGGTGCACCCACTCTTCCATGTTTCACTATTGAAGAAGTGCATCGGTGATCTAAATTCAGTGGTGCCACTAGACAGCGTGGGAATGAAAGATAGTCTCTCTCACGAAGAGGTCCCAGTTTAGATCTTTGACCGTCAGGTTTGTAAGTTGAGAAACAAGCAAGTTGCTTTGGTGAAAGTTCTATAGAGGAACCAGCTAATTGAGGGAGCCACATGGAAAGTACAAGCAGACACGATGGCCAGATACCCTCACTTATTCCCTTCCAGTTGAGTCCCAACATCAGGTACTAAATCCCTCCTCAACACTCTATTCATTTCCTTACTCATCAGCTATATTCAAATTTTCTATGTGCATTCTAGTTGCATAAGCTCTGTTAGTATGGTTAAGTCAGCTCGGAGTCAGTTACTCCTTCAGAAACTAGCTCATAGTCTTAGTCTAGGAATTACAGCTCTACTCCTAGTTTTCCAGCAGTTTTAGTCTTCATTCGAGGACGAATGATCTCAAGGGAGAGATATTGTAACACCTCAAAACTTTCCTATATCAAGCTCAGACCTTGCAAGAAAAATCTAGAAAAAAACACCTTAGAATGACTGAGACAACGAGTTGTGGTCAGCTCCAATGGCTCGTTGTGTCATCCGTGGTTAGCCCGCTTGATCAGTCGATAACCCACAAGAAAAGGAATGACCCATTATTAAAAACAATGAGTCATCCTGTCACTCATTTGTTCCCCAGCTCATAATCCCTTCTCCAATACCCCATGACTCAACCCAGGAGTCGTTGTCAGAAACAACAATCCATTGTGGGAGTCGTTGGGTAGAACCCTATAAACCCCCCATCCAGTGGTGACGAGTGGGAATAACGACTCATTGTGTGCCACAACGAGTTGTGGTCACCACCCGTTGTGTCAATTTTGAAAATTTGTAGAATTTGTCCAGTGAAGGTAACAACTTGACATAATGATTCGTTGGTTCAGCCAACGAGTCGTTGTGTCACCCGTTGTCAAGCCTTCCAAGTTTCCTCATCTAGTTACCACAGGAGGAACCAACAACCCATTGGTTCAACCAACGATTCTTGGTGTCCCTTATTTCCAGACCCAGTGATACCACCCCCTAGGCAGTAGGACCAACAAAAGGTCTCAACGCATCGTGGTCTCAACCAATGACTTGTTTAGTGACCCATTTGTTCCCTGTCGGCCAATTTCTAGATTTTTATTCCTGGGATATTTTTGTAATTTCCCATATATTTAATTGCTAAACTACATTATTTTATGTATTATTTTAGATATTATTAGAGGGATGGAAAGGTGTTCCCCCTCATTCCCCCCGTAAACTCTCAGAAGAAAATGACCGTAGAAAACCCAGGTTATTCCTCTCAAGAAAAATCTAGGGCTCCTCATAAGTTGCAGAGATTCAAGTTTTCGTCTTCAGGGATTTCTAAGCTAGGTATGTGAAAATTCAACAAGGGAATAGTTCTTTCCATATGTCCCCAAAATCTTCATTATTTTCCCCTATCAATTTAGCCCTGTGGATTCGAAATGAAGATGATGGTCAGACTTATATCTCTAAAATTTTGAGTGGTATATTCCTCATGATTTTAACTACTTGTTATTCCCTATTTCTAGAAATTTATGAGAATTGTATCTTTCGAAATGATTTAGCCCTAATTCTTAGTTCAGTAGAATTTAAAATCTCACATATTGGACTAGTTTCCCTATAACTTGATTCTATCAGATTTGAGATCACTATATTTTAGTGTATGTGAAAATTTTAGTAAGATATATACATATTTGATCTTAATCGGATTATTACACTTCGTGATGTCCAGAAAATATCAGCTGATCAGTTTTACAACAATTAATTCTTGAGGTGTCAGTGGTGCCTCCTAGTTATTAGTATTAGACTTAGTATCAGATTTTAGTGGTTCTTTAGGTTTTCATGACACTTCCAGATAAGCAGCTATGACCAGCCTTAGGACACTGGCTTCAGATTACAGTTTGTTCTTTAGATGGTTATGATGTTTCCTGATAAGCAGCTCTAATTAGTCTTAGAGCACCACTTACAGAATCTGGTCCGATAAGACTCTCAGGGTAATTCCAGATAGGTATTCTTGACTTAGTCTTGGGCCTCAGTTTCGAGCTATCATCTTAGTAGTCAATCTAGGACTATCCAGTGGGAGTAAGACTTAGCACTAATAGGATCGGGGTTCCAACGCACCTAGGGTCCCAGAACTATGTTGCCACCATAGGTTATATTTTATTGGCCTCAAGGCCCCAAACTTGTGATCACTCAGCTCATGCCTTTATACCCTGACAGGGTACATTAGGTCCTCCCGATGGGGTGCACACATCAGACTCCACGTCTAGCTCACATGGTTATATGTCGGTTATAGACTCTCCCACTAGTCAGTTTAGTTCCGTCCCAGATTAGCTCAGTTCACAACAGTTCTAGATTACTCAGTTTAGATCAGTTCGGTGCAGTATTTCATATTAGTATCTCAGATTTAGAGTATGTCTTTGACCATCAGACGGGGTCATTTTGACCATTTCAGTATATTGAGTTTATTCGGTTTAAGAATTTCAATTGGTCATTGCATGTCTTTACAGTTCAATTATGTTATTCTCCATTTTATGGTTCTCCCACTTACTTAGTACATTCAACATACTAACGCATACCTTTTATGTTGTATTGTCTTATGATACAGTTGTAGGTTCTCAGTCTCAACCCCATTAGCAGATTGCATCCAGGAGCTTTCAGCCTACCAGTGGTGAATCCTCATATTTTGAGGATGATGATTATTTCCTTTCAGTTATATTTCTTTCAGTTACACTTAGAGTTAGCTGGGGGCTTGTCCTAGTAACTCATTAGATAGATGGCTTTCAGACACATACACATATCCAGATTTCCAATTTGTTTTCAGTTGTATTAAAACTTTATTATTTAGTTCTTCATCGTAAATGTTATATTTTATTACTTTAAAGCTTCTGCTATGTTTTTACTCATATTGCCAGTGTTATGATAGACCATGGTTTGACTTGGGGTTACTTGTGACTCCAAGTACTGTGTCTTGTCCAGGGTATAGACTCGGGGCGTGACACTGAGTGAGTCCGACTGACATCACTAAGAACTCATAATTCCTATACGTGCTCTAAAAGGCTATTTTTTGGAATATCCTTAGCATGAATTTTTAGTTGACGGTAACCCAACCTCAAATCTATCTTCAAAAACACTATTCAACCTTAGAGATGATCAAATAGGTCATCTGTTCAAGGATGGGGATATTTATTTTGAATGGTAACCCTATTAAACTAACGGTAGTCAATAGACATCCGCATGCTACCATCCTTTTCCTTCACAAACAAGACTGAGGCACCCCACGGACACTAGACAAATGAACCCCCTACTAAGCAATTCCTATAACTGTTCTTTTAACTCTCTTAAATTAGCTGGTGCCATTCTATATAGCGTTATGGAAATAGGTCGGGTCCCTGGCTCTAAGTCTATACAAAAATCACTGTCCCAATCTGGTTGCATACCAGGCAAATATGCTAGAAACGCCTCTAGAAACTCGCGAACCTCAAGAACTGACTCTATAGAAGGACCCTTTATACTAGTTTCTAAATATGGGCTAGGTAGACAAATACCCCTACTCTATCAGGTTTTGCGCACGAATATATGAGATAATTTTCCTAGGAGTAGAGCTACAGTTCCCCTTCCATTTCAATGTAGACACACCTGACAGTGCTATGGTGATTGTTTTGGTATAGCAATCCAAAATAACATGGTAAGGAGACAACCAGCTCATCTAAAGATAACATCAAAATCTACTGTGTCTAAGATCACTAAATCTATCCGAGACTCATAACCCATGAATCCTACCAAACAAGCATGATAGACTTTATCAACAACCACAGAATCCCCAATGGAGTAGAGACATGAATCGGGGTATCAAGAATATCACAAATAAGATTCAACCCCACAATAAAGTAAGCAGAAACATACGAAAAAGTGTAACCAAGATCAAATAAATCAGTAGCCATTTGATCACATACAAGAATGGTACCTATAATAACTACATCTAAAGCCTCTACTTCAGGTTGGCCTGGGAATGTGTAGAAGTGAGCCTAACCACCCGCCCCTGTTGGGCTATGTACCACCTCTGCTGGATTGAGTACCGCCCCTTCCTGTCTGAGTACCCACTCTCCCAAGCTGGGCTCCACCTCTATTTACTTAGTGACCACCCAACCCAAGCTGAGGGCGATCCTCAAGGAAGCAATTGCCTCTCCTACCTACTATAGCTGGGGCTTAGGGAATCGAATGTGGGATAATCTATCTACCCTGTCTGAACCTAGGACACTATCTCTGAATGTAGCCATACTCTCCACACTCGTGACAGACCTTATCAATCACGGGCCTTTGAGAAGGAATTGAAGAAATAGGGAAAGCCCCAAAATCTGAACAAACCATCTGTGTGCCCCTATGACTCATGAGGTGCACTGACTGGCCCCTGGCAGACCCCCAGCTGATACCTATATTTCGGACTGAATAGGGAGCCCAGAGTATCCCTGAGGAATTGGAACCTTGGGAAAAGAACCACTGAAACTACCTCCCTTCCAAGCTTTCTTCTTGACCTTCTTCAAATAATCATCCTACTTAACCCCGTCCAAATTCTTCACATATTCCTGCACCTCCTAGAAGTTCTTACCTGAAGAGACCATGTATAAAGTTGACAACTGGAGCCCCACATTCAGGCCCTTCACAAACTTCCTAATCCTTTCCTCCTCTGTGGATAGTAATGGTAAGGCATATCTGGACAAGGAGTGGAAACGAGCATCATAGGCTACAACTGAGGAGGTCCCCTGCTTATTTCTAGTGAACTGATCACACCTTTGATACCTCAAGGTGCAAGGAACATAATTCTCAAGGATGGTGCAGTAGAATTGAGTCCATGTCAATAGCGATGACCCCGTCGACTTGCATTCCGCAAACGCCCTTCACTAGAGCTTAGCATCTCCCATAAGCTGGAAAGTAACGAACTCCACCCCATACTTCTCTAATGCTCCCATCTTATAGAGTCTCTCATGAAAATCGATAATAAACTCATAGGTGTCCTCAGCTTCAACGCCGTAGAAAGTGGGAGGCTTCATCTTTGTGAACCTCCAAAAAAATTCATGCTCCTCTCTAGTCATCATCGATCCAGTCATTGGCCTTGGGTGCATGCCTGTATCATAATTTTCTTCCATACAGGGAGCTACAACTATTGCATGTTGTACCGTGGAGTGTTGATGTGTTGAGGTTGCAGTTGCGGCTCCATTACCTACTAACCCGTTCTACAAGTTTAACACCTGGACCAAAATATTAGAGGAAGTCGGGGAGGCTACCACACCCCATTGTACCAAATCGCCACCTCCTCTGCTACCCTCTCCTGAACCTCTAGAAGCACTGGAGAATTAGACCACTCTTAGGCCAGAATGACAACTAGAACTTTGCCCTTGGCTCGAGCTTCTCTTCGTTCGCAGCTTGATCTGCCCCTCTGGCCCATCCTCTGCCATGAGCCATGGTTATAGTAGCTAGCTCGGGTGCCTCTTGTATGACTCCTCCAAAGTTTGTCCTCACCATCTGTGAGAGAAAGAAATAAGTTGTTAGATAACCATTTGGATCACCAAACACCAATTGGAATCGAGTTATAGCGCGAAAAGAAAGAAAAAAAGGGAGTTTTCCTAAAGTCCTGCAGTCTCCCAAAAACATGTAACGAACGTCTCCGCACTGATTTGCTAGACTCTACTATACTCGTCCTTATACAATGAGAACAATTAACATAGGCTCTAATACAATCTTTATCATGACCCAAGTGGCCAAAATTGGCACCCACACTAATCCCCTCGGTGGGAAAACCATCGTGTCCCAACTAACCCATCCAAATTGCAACATTCAAGCTAATCAAATAAATTATCATAAATCGCATGGTGGAATATTTGCACTACAAAAGAAATACTCGCGAAATATATATTAAATCTACAAAAACTAAAAGTCAATGTATATGGTACTCTAACTTAAACATCGTCTAAGACTAGTGGAAGCAAAATAAAGTAATGAATTGATGTGTTGAATCAAAGACATCTTCTAGAAGGATTTGCAGTAGCCTATAAAGGAAATCAATTCATCCTCAGATAATTTGTTGTCACTACTATGGATGGGGTCGAGAAGAACTTCCTAGTTAGCAGTTCGCATTCAGAAAATTAGTGTAGGAGTAGCATCAGTACAAACACAATTTACTGCTAGGAATCAACGAGTGACCTTAAAAAATAGCATATATATATATATATATAAACTAAACAAGACACAACCACTTAAGCAAGTAATCACTAGGCAACGTGACTTTTTGAATGATCCAAATCAAGGTTAAAAGCTAGCCTATTCACTAGATTAGGATTCCGCTATAGCAATGACTAGATCATGGCAACAGACTTGCCATAGTGGTACATACATTGCTGCAGCGATGTTGCATAGGCACTAACTCGACCCAACAGGCAGTCTTAGATTCTCACTTAACAAATTCTCAACAATCAATTCATTATCTCGGTACAGGTTTGTACATAACTAAACCTCAATAATCGATTCATCAATTTATCACCAGAAGTGTATAACTATACAAGTATAAATATAAGACATAGACATTACAACGAAATCATAATCCACATGTAAATCACAATCAAAGATTCGTGTCTCTTGCATTTCTCATAATCCTGAAACCATCTTGACCACTTCTGGCCCTTTTTCAGTATCATATCTTTGATAATGTGTCAGGAACATGCCTCTTTCACGTCATCATATAGTAAATGTCACTGTATATCACCGTACACATGTCCGAGGGTGTTATTTCTACCCTTCCAGTCATGACCTCTAGGGTACTCTAGAAATTCATGTACTTTACCAGCGTCATACCCGCTCCCACTCATCTACTCCTTCGAATGCTCCCCTATGACATGACTCACTAATGTCATAACCACTCTCCTAGATGCTCACCTCAGGCAAGAGCCTCTCATCTTAGGATAAAACATGTTATCCACTTTCATTCTCTTATCGCATATACTATCAATTGGTCACTTAGTATGACCACTCAGAGGTATCAAGTTACCTTCACCAACTTGTTATACTTACCAATGTTCAATCATTCACATGACAATTAAAAGAACACATCCAGCATTATGATATACCCCAAATTCACAATAATTTTTACTACAATAATAACCTCAGAGTTCACTTAAAAAGCATGTTTAACACATCATAACATAGCAAAATTACTGACTGAAGACCAACTAAACATGTTGTAAATATGCACATATACAAATTATTATATAAAGTCTAACTCCTTATAAATCATAACCTACCTCAATTATAGAATTGGAGAATACATCTACTCCGTAGGAGCTTTTCCTTTTCTTACCACCTCAAAACGTTTGAAGTCGAAACACAAGAAAGTAAAGAATAGTAAATCATCTAATACTTCATTCGTGGAGTAGAAGGGTCAAATTCAATATCTTAAAGGTCAATTTATCACTTTGTATCCCCACATAGGTTATTCCCGCCTATTTTATGGATTTTCTACTCTTTAAACCCTTTTCAAGCAGTTAATAATGCTAGATTTCTCAATTTTACCAAAATTCGATTCTCAAACTACCCCTCAATTGAAATACATACCTTCACTTCCCCTAGGAAATGTCCATTACCCATTTTTAGTCCTAGCAGTCAATAGCTAATCAATCCTGTAACCCTGGCCCTAGTTTTTCATAAACCTTGGATTCTTAGCTAGAAATTCATCTTTAGAGACCACCTTTTGATTCTAGAGTGTTAGGGAATCGAATATGGGAAAGAAAGAGTTGGAATTCTTACCTTGGAAAGAAGAAACTTCTTTTCCCTTAGAAAATCGCCCTTCTACTATAAAAGTTGATGCCTTATAATAATGTGGTGAAAAACTCCAAAATTCTAACTTACTTTGTCACACTACCTCCCGTCATTTGTTGTAGCAGTATATTTTCCTCAGCGGCAAACCAGCTATGGCTACCAGAGCCTCACTACAACAGACCTGACATTTATTCTCCTTCTCCCCCTGCTACAGTGGACCTTCGACCGTCATGACAATCTTGCTGCAGTAGAATTCCCACTGTTGTAACGGTCCCCGCTAAATAGTAGCTTGGAAAATCCTACACATTTCTCATCCCCACAACATAAATCTCTTATTCAACTTCCCTGAACTTCCGTCCATGCACTTAGGCTGAAATAGGGTGCTAAGGCCTTTATTACCCCATAAAAACAAAATGGTTGTTACGTTAATGGAGAAATTTATTCATCAACACACGTCTACTCATCACAATAAACTAAAATTATAATAGGTCCAAAAAGTTTTGTGTTATCTCAAACAACAGTTAAAGGTCATAAGCAACACTAATCTCTCTACTTCTTGAACTTATTTGCATTATCAACACTTCATTCTTCTTCATCTAGGATTAGGTTTCTTCTTTTCCTAGTATTGTATCATCAATGAGATGTAGTTCTTTGTTACAATGTTCCAATTTATCTATAATACCCCAAAAACCCTAAGATCAAACCCGAGAGTTAAAATGGAAAAAACAAAATTTTCAGCACCAAGTCACAGGACGAGTCGTCCAGTTACCCATCAGGAAAACCACGAGTCATTAAGTGACTTGTGGGGAAAGGGTTGAACATGGATTGAAATTTTGGATTTGAGGTGACCACGGGTGTTACCACAAGTCATGGTCAACACCATGATTCGTCAGGTGTCTCGTGGTCAAGAGTTGATTGAAGACTTGATGAATAGGATAGTGAAGGTAACGACTGGTCACCACGAGTCATTGGGTACACCATGAGTTGTGGTGTCCCTCATGGTGACCCCTAGAGGAAGAATTAGCAGTGAAGGTGACGACTGATGACCACCAGTCGTGGTCACTAGCAATGATTCATCTAGTCACTCATGGGGACTGGAAGTATGTTTTTTCCTATGAATTTATTAAGGGCTTTTCTATAATTGTTAAGTTCCTAAGGTCTAAACTACGTCATTTTAAGCTCAGAATAGGGTATTTTAAGAAGGGTTAAGTCATTATAAGCCTATCATAATTCATGCACGCAAGCTTAGAGGTTTGAGATGTGATCAAGGCTAGTTTCTTCAAAGTTCTTTTACATTTCTCTTTGGGCAATCAAGGAAGTGTAAAAATCATGTCTCTTCAGGTATGTAAGTCTATGAATGGGTGCAATTGTCCACACCCATGCCCAATTCCCTCTCAATTCATGATGTTCTAATTCATAATTCCACGGGGTTTTTGCCCAATGCATGAATCCTAAGTTTCAATCATAGGTATAATCTAAGCATGTTTTAAATGATGAATTATGACTAATAGAAAGATTTTACAATGTTTTAAATTATAAATTATGTTTTCAAGTTTTCTAAACTATGATGCCCATCTATTAAAGTTCATGAAAGTGGAGATCTATGAAGTATGTGTACAAGCATGATGAGATGTTATGATGAAAGCATGATTTTGAAATACCCATATTTATGTTCATGTTTTCAAAGTGATTCAAGTTGATTTCAAGCTTGTTAAAGTATTGGGAAAGCCCATATGATTAAGTATGTCTTATGATTTCATGAATTAGCTTACCACATAGTTTTGGACTAAGATTCCCAATATTTTCATCTTGTGGTATGGTTTGAGCGAAGGCTTCTCATATTATGATTTTAGATTTATGCATGTATGTTATTATTCAACTTCATCACAAGACGATGTTCAACTTCATTGAAAAATGATGGAGAGAATATACATATTTTCAGGAGTAATGTCTAGCACCGAGTAGGCTAAGGGTCAATCAACCCTATGCCTCAGAACTATGCGCCAACAAAGGTATGATCAGATTATTTGGGACCTCTTTTGGAGCATCCCCTGCACCCAAGGGGCCTTGAGCTTGGTATCAATATCATGGTAGTACCCTTAGCCCTGACAAGGCTTTGGACGGCTCTGTCCACTTGAGTATGATAGTCGAGACCACATAAGCTCTATCATGGTAATTTCAATTATACGATGAGTCTCCCATTATTCCTCATGATTTCAGTTGTGCATGTACCTTAGTGATGATATTATGTTTTCAGCAGGTTTGACCCAATGTTCACTATTACTTATGATTATAGTTTTCAACTTAGGGTCATTCGATTCAGTTATGATGTTTAGTTATGTTGAAATCATAATTTTAGAAAATAGCATGAAAGCCTACTCTCAAGATCTTATCTTGATTATGTTTTATATCATGCATGTTTAATGATTTTACTTACTTAGCGGTTTTACTTATCTTGCACACTCGGTACATTCCACGTACTGATCGCATACTCTATGTTGTATCATTTCATGATATATGCTCCGATATTCAGACCCATTCCCACCGTTAGACAGACTTCTATAGTTAGCACTTCTCTGTCTCCGTTGGTGAGTCCTCATTTTGCGAGGGCCCTTCATATCAGTTGTACTTCGTCTTTTAAGTTTTTAGACTATAGTGAGTTAGTTAGGGTCTTGTCCCATCAACTCGTCAGTTTAGAGGCTTTTCAGACGTAGTTTGTATTCAACTCTAGACTTCTGTATGTATTCAGATGTTATGTATTGTTTATACTTCGACTATGTTATTCATGATGATCTTCCTCTTATCTATGATTGAGTTAGATGTATGTTCACGCCATGGGTTTACTTGGAGCCTCTCAGGGTTTCTTGTCCCATGTCTCGATCCGGGCCTATGTTTGGATCATGACAAACTTGGTATCAGAGCCTTAGCTTTTGAAGTGTCCCAGGGTATCTGAAAGTCGCATTAAGTAGAGCCTTTTTCATGGGTGTGAAGCATGCCAAACTTATGACGAAGAGTCTACAAGATGTTTAGGAAATGTTCCCTTCTTTCATGATCTATATCGTGTGGTGAAGTGTCTCTCTGTCCTTCTAACTCATTCTATATGCATTTGCAGAATCATGCCTCCCTGCAGAGTTAATGGAAGGAGAACAGGCACCAGCAGGCCCCACCAGCGCTCGAGGAGCATATACCCGAGCCAGTTGCCCAAACAGTGTTTAGGGCAGCCATTCAAATGTTAGTCTAAGCCTTGACCACAGATCAATCAGCAGGCAGTAGCGCATCGCCCTCAGAACGGGAATGCGGCGGCAGTAAGACTTAGGGATTTTCAGAGGATGAACCCTACAAAGTTCCTTGGTCAAGGGTGGATGAGGATCCACATAAGTTTATTGAGGAGATTCTGAAGATCAGCCTAATTATGGGGGTGACTGGAGAGGAGTGCGCCGATTTAGCCTTATAGCAGTAGAAGAGGGTCGCGCATATTTGGTTCAAACAATAGAAGGATAGTAGGGCATTCAAAGCAGTCCCTATCAGTTGGGATGAGTTTCATGCCTCTTTTCTAGATTGGTTATTCCCTTGGGAGATAAGGCAGATCAAAGCAGCCGAGTTTGTGAATCTAAAACAAGGAAAGATGATAGTTCAGGAGTATGCCTTGGAGTTCACTAATCTATCCAAGTATGCACCTGAGATGGTGTTAGACCAGAGGGCTCGAGTGAGCCAGTTCGTGCATGGGGTAGCAGACTACCTTGTCAAGGATTGCTACTTCATCAGGATATTCACTTTGCTCGGATAGTCCTGTACGCTCAGCAGATGGAGGCGGTGCAAATGAGTGAGCCGGAGAGGGAGGCTAAGACGACCAAGACTGATAGTTACAAATTCTCCTAGCAGAGACCTAGTGGGCACCGTTAATAGTCCCACCAGAGATCTTCAGCTCCATCTCCTTCAGCTATGAGTGTGCCATCTAGGTCCAGGTGCGATCAGAGGGGACAAGCATCAGGATCGAGAGGCCAGAGTAGCAGAACTGCAGCAACCATCCCTCCTAAGTGTTGCAGATGTGGTCGGAGATACGTCGGCTAGTGCTTAGCAAGTTTAGGTGCTTGTTTCAGGTGTCGGAAGCCTGGACATATGCTTAGGGATTGCCCAGCAACCAAATAGGGCAATGATAGGGGCCGAGGCCCAGCTAGTTCAATAGCATCAAAACAAATTCTATGCCCTAGCATCCCGTCAGGAGCAGGAGGTCTCCCCAGATGTAGTCACTGGTATGTTACAAGTATTCCACCTTGATGTTTATGCATTGTTAGATCCAAGGGATACTTTATCTTTGGTGATGCCCTATGTTGCTAGTAGTTTCGGAGTCAGTCCCAAAATGTTATCAGATTCCTTGTCAGTCTCTACTCCAGTTAGTCATTCAGTTATAGCTACACAGGTGTATAGAAAATACCCTATCACAGTCCTTCAACAAATCACCTCAGCATATTTAGTGGAGTTATCCATGACCGACTTTGATGTTATCCTCGGCATGGATTGGTTATTTGCATGCTATGCCTCAGTAAATTGTAGAACCCGTGCAGTAGAGTTCAGATTTCCATGTGAGCCCATCTTAGAAGTGAAGGGTAGTTCAGTTGTGCCTGTAGGTCTTTTCATTTCTTGCCTTATGGCCAGAAAGATGATTTTCAAGGGTTGTGTATACCATCTAGTTATGGTTAAGGATGCTACGTTTTGACCTCGACTATCCAATCAGTTCCAATCCTATGTGAATATCCAAAAGTGTTTCCAAATGATTTACCGGGAATCCCTCCTGAGCGGGAGATTGATTTTGGTATTGACCTTCTTCCCGACACGCAACCTATACCTATTCCTCCTTTTAGAATGGCCCTAGCCGAGTTAAAGGAGTTGAAGGAGTAGTTGAAAGACCTTTTAGACAAGGGTTTCATCAATCCTAGCAAATCCTCATGGGGTGCACCAATTCTCTTTGTCTGTAAGAAAGATGGTTCTCTTCACGTGTGCATTGATTATTGATAATTGAACAAAACTACCATCAAGAATAGGTATCCTCTCCCCAGGATTGATGATTTGTTAGACTAACTTTAGGGTGTTAAGTGATTTTCAAAGATAGATCTCAGATCTAGATACCATCAACTCAGGGTTCGGGATAGCGATATTCTGAAGACGGCCTTTAGGACTCGGTATGGTCATTACGAGTTTGTAGTTATGTATTTTGGACTAACAAATTCTCCTGCAACTTTTATGGATTTGATGAACAGGGTGTTCAATCCATACCTGGATATGTTCATGATGGTGTTCATAGATGATATTCTGATATACTCTCGGAGCGAGGAGGAGCATGCAACTCATTTGACGGTGGTGCTAAAGACTCTCAAGGATCACCAGTTGTATGCTAAATTCAGTCAATGCGGGTTTTGGTTGAACTCGGTGGCATTTTTGGTCATGTGGTGATAAGTAAGGGTGTACAGGTAGACTCTCAATAGATAGAGGCGGTGAAGAATTGGCCTACACCAATGAATCCTTCAAATATCAGGAGTTTCTTGGGTTTACCTGGTTATTATTAGAGACTTGTTGAGGGGTTTTCATCTATTGCAGAACTGTTGACCAAACTGATCCAGAAGAAAGTGAAGTTTTAATGGTCGGAGGCTTGTGAGAAGAGCTTCCAAGAGTTGAAGACTCGACTCACCTCAGCACTGGTGTTGACCTTATCCGAGGGTACCAATGGGTTTGTGGCATATTGTGATTCTTTGAGGATCGACCTTGGGTGTGTATTGATGCAACATCGTAAGGTTATAGCATATGCTTCCAGGCAGCTAAAGGTTCATGAAAAGAATTATCCGACTTATGATCTTGAATTGGGGACGGTAGCATTTTCCTTGAAGATTTGGCACACTATTTGTATGGGGTCCATGTAGATGTGTTTACAGACTGCAAAAGCCTACAATACGTGTTTACCCATAAGGATCTAAATCTAAGACAAAGAAGGTGGTTGGAGCTATTCAAGGATTATGATATGAGTTTCCTTTACCATTCGAGCAAGGCTAATGCTAAATCATTTCAAGTCAAGCTCAGTACAGCATTTCACCCCCAAACCGATGGTCAGGTGGAGTGAACTATTCTGACTCTCGAGGACATGTTGAGAGTGTGTGTGATTGACTTCAAGGGTAGTTGGGATGATCATTTTCCTATCATTGAGTTTGCATATAACAACAACTATTATTCAAGCATTTAGAAGGCTCTATTTGAGGCTCTCTATGGGCGGATGTAGATCGCCTATTAGTTGGTTTGAAGCCTGTGAAACTGTGATGATAGGACCACATTCAGTCCATAAGGCCATGCAGAAAGTGCAGCTTATAAGGGATAGGTTGAAAGCAACTCAGAGTCGCCAAAAGTCCTTTGCAGATATGAGAAGGAGAGAACTTGAGTTTGAAGTCGATGACTAAATGTTTCTAAAGGTATCTCCCATAAAGGGAGTGATGAGGTTCGGAAAGAAAGGGAAACTCAGTCCCCGTTATGTTGGTCCATACCAAATTGTGAAACGGGTTGGCAAGGTAGCGTACGAGTTTGAGTTGCCCCCAAAATCAGCTTTATTCCATCTAGTTTTTCATATATCGCTCTTAAAGAAGTGTTTGTGTGATCCAACTCTAATTGTTCCGGTGGAAATGTTGGTGTGAAAGACAACCTTAGTTATGAAGAGATTCTGGTGGAAATACTAGATCGTCAGGTTCGTAAGCTAAGAAACATAGAAGTAGCTTTAGTCAAAGTTTTATGGAGGAATCAGCATGTTGAGGGAGCTACATGGGAAGCTGAAGCAAATATGATGGCTAAATACCCACATCTATTTCCTTGTGGCTCAATTTCAGGTTGAGGTATTAGTTCCTTCCTTAGCACTCTATTCAGTTTCATGTTCAGCTCATTACCCCAGTTTCATTCATGTAAATGGATATATATGTGATTCGGGAATTCAGTTCAGTCATGTAGTTCAAATCGGAGTCAGTCACTTCGTCAGTTTTCGGCATGTATGTTTAGTATTTGAGTATGATGATTGTATCTCTCTGCTTTTCAGTATGATTTTCAACATTCGCGTATGAATGTTCCCAAGGGGGAGATATTGTAATACCCCAAAAACCCTAAGATTAGACCCAGGAGTTGAAATAGAGAAAATAAGATTTTCTACACCAGGTCACAGGACGAGTCGTCCAGTGACTCATCAGGAACACCACGAGTTTTTAAGTGACTCGTGGGGAAAGGTTTGGACTTGGATTGAAATTTTGATTGCAGGTGACCATGGGTGTGACCACGAGTCGTGGTCAACACCACGAGTCGTCAGGTGCCCCATGGTCAAGAGTTGACTGAAGACTTGATGAATGGGGCAGTAAAGGTAATGACTGGTCACCACGCGTCATTGGGTACACCACGAGTCGTGATGTCCCTCGTGGTGACCCCCAGAGGAAGATTGACAGTGAAGGCGACGATTGGTGACCATAAGTCGCGGTCACTAGCAATGATTCGTCTTGTCCCTCATGGGGTTTGGCAGTATGTTTTTCCCTGCGAATTTATTAAGAGCTTTTGCAAAATTCCTAAGTTTCTAAGGACTAAACTACGTCATTTTAAGCTCAAGATAGGGTATTTTAAGAAGGGTTAAGTCATTCTAAGCCTATCCTAATTCATGCATGCAAACTTAGAGGTTTGAGAGGTGATCAAGGCTAGTTTCTTCAAAGTTCTTCTTCAATTCTCTTTGGGAAATCAAGGAAGTGTGAACATCAGGTCTCTTCAGGTATGTAAGGCTATGAATGGGTGCAATTGTCCACACCCATGCCCAATTCCCTCTCAATTCATGACGTTCTAATTGATGATTCCATGGCCCAATGCATGAATTCCTAAGTTTCAATCATGGGTATGATCTAAGCATATTTTAAATGATGAATTATGGTTAATAGGTAGATCCTACAATTTCTTAAATTATAAATTATGTTTTCAAGTTTTCTAAACTATGATGCCTATCTATGAAAGTTCATGAAAGTGGAGATCTATGAAGTATGTGTACAAGCATGATGAGATGTTTTGAAAAAAGTATGATTTTCAAAATACCCATGTTAATGTTCATGTTTTCAAAGTGAATCAAGTTTGTTTCAAGCATGTTCAAGTATTGGTCACGCCCATATGATTAAGTATGTCTTATGATTTTATGAATTAGCTTACCACATGGGTTTGGAGTCAAGACTCTCACTATTTTCAGCTTTGGTATGGTTTGAACCAAGGCTCCTCATGTTATGATTTCATATTTATTCATGTATGTTATCATTATGCTTCATCACTAGACGATGGTCAGCTTCGTTGAAAAATAATAGAGAGTATATGTATGTTTTTGGGAGTAATGTCTAGCATCGAGTAGGCTAAGGGTCAGTCAACCCAATTCCTTAGAACTACACGCCAACGTAGGTATGATCAGATTATTTGGGACCTCCTTTGGAGATTCCCCTGCCCCCAAGGGGCCTTGAGCTTGATATCGATATCATTGTAGCGCCCTTAGTCCTGGCAAGTCTTTAGACGGCTCAGCCCACTTGAGTGTGATAGTCGAGACCACATAACCTCTATCGTGATAATGCCGGTTATATGACGAGTCTCCCATTGTTCCTCATGATTTCAGTTATGCATGTACACCAGTCATATATTATGTTTTCAGCAGGTTTGACCCAATATTCAGTTTTACTTATGATTATTAGTTTTCATCTTTGGGTCATTCGATTTTGTTATGATGTTCAGTTATGTTCTGATCATGATTTTAGAAAATAGCATGCAAGCCCTACACTCAAAATCTTATCTTGATTATGTTTTATATTATGCATGTTTAATGATTTTACATACTTAGCAGTTTTACTTACCTTGCATACTCAGTACATTTTACATACTGACCGCATACTCTATGTTGTATTGTTTCATGATATAGGCTCCGATATCCACACTCAGTCCTGCCACTAGATAGACTTCCGGAGTTAGCACTTCTCAGTCTCAATTGGTGACTCCTCATATTGTGAGGGCCCTTCTTATTAGTTGTACTTCGTCATTTCAGTTTTCATACTATAGTGAGTTAGTTGGGGTTTTGTCCCATCAACTCGTCAGTATTAGAGGCTTTTTGGACATAGTTTGTATTCAGTTCTATACTTCTGTATGTATTAAGATGTTATGTTTTGTTTAGACTTCCGCTATGTTATTCATGATGATATTCCACTTATCTATGATTGAGTTAGATGTATGTTCGTGCCATGGGTATACTTGGAGCCTCTCGGAGTTTCTTATCCCATATCTCGATCCGGGCCTATGTTCGGATCGTGACATTATCGAATGAGATATAAATAGAAACCTATTTATTGATGAAAAAGCTAATTTGTCAACTTTTTGTTTAAACATGTCCATATTTGAAATAAGTTGATCTCCAAAATTAAAACAGTAAATCAAATTAGATTAATGATTATGTTTGATTGGATATCCACAAAATTAAGAAACAAAATATGAAAATAACTTGTATTTCAAGACTCCACTCAGACTCAAATAACTCCTTAATTTCCATCTAGTCCAAAAACATCTTTTCTTCAATCAGAATGTTATTAACATTAGACCTTTTTCTGTAACTTGTGCTTCAGTGGACATGGTGAAAAATTTCTGAACCAAAAATCTTACGTGATGTATATCATCATTTACATATATTTTTCTTTCATAGGTGGTGGAGAAGCTAACTTCACCTATCAGAAATGGATGCCATAAAATTTTACTCTAACATTTTCTCAAAGTGGTAGCAGTTAAATTTGTAACAACTATTAAATCAGAAATAATTACCACGAAATTCTTTCACAGTCATACATGGGACTATCACTATATACGGTCCATCATCCTTATTGTACTTGTAAGGAGCAAATTTTTCACCATGTTTTTCCATAAGGTAATTTCTGCGTTTTTCGAAATATGTAGAAAAAAGATAAATCAGAATTCAAAGGTATAAATTCATATGATCAATCAAAATTTAATCAACAGATGTGGCCAACGTTTTATTCTAATATGAATACATACATGTTTGGTTTGTTTTTATTTGTTTTTGGGTAAACAATATCACCCTAAAGCTACGAAAAGAAAAAGCAGACGGATCTTTAAAAGGTGGTGCATTTTTTAGGATCCAACACGAGTGCGACAATAATTTTGAGGAGTCCAAGAGACTTATATTTTAGGTTTTTATGTTGTTTTCTATAGTTTTATAAAGATCATATTTATAATATTCCTTGAGATTAAAGAAAGGAAAAGGAACGTGTATTAAGATATATAATTATGCATTTATGTTGGTTGCAAATTTGCTCCTATTTATGGTGATAGGCTTCACGGACAACTTGTTAGGACTTCTTCCTTTCTTAAGTTCAATAAAGACACTAATCAACTGCATATAGTTGTGAGAGGTGAAGCCAGGATTAGAATTTTTTTGGTTCTGAACTTGCCAACAAATACGTAGCTCGTTTTAATTATTGACTTGACAATTTAATATTATTATATATAGTGATTTTTTGATCTTATACCTAATACTATAACTCTTTTTTTCTATTACATTATCATTATTAAGTCTCACCAAAGTTTATGCAACTACTTTACAAACCTATTCATAATTAAATCCTTCCATCTTCCTCCCTTGCATTTCCACTGCAGCATAGGCTCTGATTACTTTAGCAGTCCCTCTTTCGAGGCGATGAGTCTGCCACAGTGCTGTTTTGTTCAGTCAGTAATCAATTTTTCTAGTCCAATTCAATTCTATTCTTCCATACAATTTGTAACACATCTACCTTTTTTACCACTTCCCTATGGTTGACTAAGTCCATCCATTATCATTTATTACGTACTTAAATTATGCACAGGAATTCTGACTCTTCCTAATGAGGTACATAAGATAAATAAATCTACTCACTAAACCCGACAATCTCACTATATGTGTTTAAACCCGTCATACCATCTTCTGTAAACCACCAAAATATTTAAAACAACATACGATTCACAAATAAAGATTACCGGATTCAAGAACACACAAGAAATCATCAACATCTGCCAAGAGAATCAACTTTTCAAATATTAAAGTACATGCATATACCTATCTTCATACCAAAAAATTCCATAAAGTATCATACCTAGACCGTTTAGCCGTATATGGTACCCAAACATGTCTCTCACCTCAAACCTGAATCATGTCGGCATATTTTGTATCACACTATTATACCTGTACCTTTCTGTATCTGCAGCCATATGTATATCAAATCATACCCACACAATATCTGTCTCACAATCATACCATCTGTGATATGTCAGGAACACACCTCCATCATATCACTGTACAGACATGCCAGAGGATCTTATGCTTGCCCTTCTTGTCATTACCTGCAGGGGACTCTAGAAATCAATATACTATACACCCAGCCATATGGACCTTCATCATGCTCGACTGTGTACCCATATTCATACACCCAACCGTATGGTCTTTTAGCCATACCTATATGTTTACTCTCTCTTACCGTTCATCGGATGGTCACCTCAGTCACGAGCCACTCGTATGTCCGGTCCTTAGTCAAAATCTGATCATGCTAATGTGTTCCCCTGTAGTTCCTTACCTTTTTCCCTAGGCCTCTGATTTACCATCCTATCAGTTACCTTCCTTTCGTATCATTCATCATCTCGGTCGCATATTTATTTGATACTAACTTGCCCCTAAATCTTGAGACGCACGTCGCGGCAATAAACTAATAAAACACATACAATAAGAGATACATATTCACATCAACAAGCACGATCACATGCATGATACTGAATCCATTCTCGTATCCTAACCATAATAATAACAGTTACTTTAGCACATTATAAGACTTGCAACTTGGCCCATTCACTAGTTTGGGCTCTGCACATGGGCATTACTATTGTTACAGTGGTCTCGCTGCAGCAGTATACCCGCTGCAGCAGTATTGCTGGCAGTACTGTGACCTGTCTTCATTCTAGTATTTTTTTTCCCCGTTTTATTTATTCCACATCTAGAGTCTTTTCTTTATTATACCCACCATAATGAAAGCAACATCGAATCAGGATTATTTAAATAATTAACTTTCCAGTCCCACCACTAATATGAACAACAAAATTATTAATCCAGACAATACAATACCAACCACAGCGCATTCAAGTCATTATGCAGGGTATAACTATCCAAATTCACTGCTTCAACTTACGGTATGTCATAGTTATAGTTCATCAATCATTCAGCTAATTGCATCTCCTGAACATTATCTTCATGATTAATCACCCGAGACTTTAGATTCAGAAAGGATGATTCCATAATTTATACACCAAAATTTCTAATGACAACAGCCGAATGTTAATCTACACAACATTGGTTTGGTTCAACATACACCCTTAAACATGGACCAATTGTTCTGTTGCAATCTCTCTCCTAGGGGTATTCTGATTATGAAATATCACTACCCCTTTTTCAATTCCGCTCAGTCTTAGAATCTCACAGATTTCGATTAACAGAAAATGACGTAATTAATTTGCAATCCTACTTATTGAAAGCATATCAACCATACATATATATGTATTTAGCTAATAAAAGTCTAATGCAAGAGAGAGTACCTTTGAATATAATAAATTCAATGCATCGAGAAATGACTATAATTAATAATAAGATTAGGAGCTAAATGATAAATTATCTCTTGATTTTTCAAACTGAACATATAAAAATAAATATATATTTTAATATAATGAGTAAATAAAAGTGAAGAAGGAAAGTGGTATAAAAAACAAAGTAGACAAAAATAAGCAACGGGGCTCAATTTTAATCTTTTACTAATGCTGGGAAAGAAATCTGAAAAATGAGAATTTAATAGCTTTATCTTTCTTATTTTTTAGCTAAAGTCACGAGAATTTGTATTATATGTAAAGTAAAAATAAGGTACATGAACTATTACATATAAAAGTAAATTACAACAGGACATGGAAGCTTTTATCCAACGTATGAAAGCTGTGGGGAACGACCAAAGGTAAAGGAGGAGATTAAAAAAAGGAAACAAATTGTTGTGCCTGAGAATGGAACTGACGACCTTAATAAATAATTGAAACACATTGACAAACTAAGCTTCAGGATTGTGTCGAGAGGGTTCATTTAATACTATATAAACTTAGAAATTAAATTTGACCGTATATATACAGTATAATTTTTCAACGAAAATGATTTGGATGAACTCCCTTCCTCACACTTAGCTCCGCCCCTGATTAGGGCATATTCAGATTGTGAGTTCTTGAATGAAAACAATTAAAAACAAAATTTTAAAGATATAACAGAAGACCAAGATTCATAAACAAGAATGAAGGTATATGATGAATAGTAGAGAAATTAAGAAAATTAAGATATGACATTTAGTTACTACCAAGCTAAAGAACATCAAAAATAAAATACCAAACAAAGACACGACATGATGAATAGTAGAAGAAATCAAGAAAATTTAGAAACGAATATCATTTCCATTTATATTATTCTACTTTCTAAAAATAACAATAAAATCATATGTATATCACCCATATGTTCTATATATATAATATCGATGCACATTTCATACATTGAAAATATACAAGATACACATATATATTACATAAAATGAAAACATACCCTTACAAGGAATGCCTCGGTGTCCTCTTACGAGAGTCCTCCACTGTTCACTCCCTGCGCTCCAACAGATCACATAAATTAAGTCCCATTCTTATTTAGTTACCTAATGTAGTTAATTAGTTCTTTTCCGCGGAGGAGAGAGACATTTACAAATAAAACCAGACAGGACGTGCATCCTCTTTCTGCCTTGGTTTCTTGGTCCTGACTTAATAAATGAAGAGGGTAAAAATTTACCCATACCGGGGGTAAACACACAATATAGTTAAGTTTATCTATATATTTGATGGAGGAGTTTGCCGGTGAAAATTGTTAAAAACTTATCTACACCAGGTGTATACACCCAATATAATTAAGTTAACCATAGAAAATAAATTAAAATTTATTATGAATCTTATTTTAAATACATAATAGTTAACTATGATTAAATTTGAATAATTTTAGTTTAAAAAATAATATATAATTTTTTATTGATTGAGTGTATAGACTCAGGATAGATAATTTTTTTCCTGATAAAGAGAGAAAATTCATGGTGAAGCCATGAAGAAACGTGGGTTGATTTTGGAAAGTGACATAAGAAGGTTATTTTGAGGGGTAAAAAAATAGGAGGTTTTTCTTTTTGGAGCGGAAAAAAAGTGATGTACTTCATAAAGGAGGGCAAAAAAGAAAAGGGGGACCAAACCTTACCCCTTATATACATCACAGATTGCAAGCAATCTTGATCAAAAGAAGAATGGTTCGCTACAAGGGCTAGACATTCTCACGTCTCAGGACTACTATTTTAGCTAACAAAAAAGTTGGTGTTGTCGTATTTAATCCTAACATTAGGGATCTGCCTTTTATCTAACAAAAAGGGACTTTTAGCACCTCCAGATAACTACTCGAAGTTGTGGAAAAAGTTGGTGATGTCCAAAGTAGAGGCTAGCTTAGCTAGAAAGTTAGCCACCTTGTTGGCTTCTCTAAAGCAATGAGAGAAAGAAATGTTGTCATTGTCAATCAGGTCAATTGAATGTTCAACAATAGTTTTCAGCTTAAGATTTTGTGAAAACTTTTTGGTCATTATATCTATAATGATCTTGGAGTCCATATCAATGATGGATGTAGCCTATCCCCTATCTATAGACCACTTATCTAAAACTGTACTGCCACAGCTTCAACAATATTGTGGTCTCTACACTGCTTCGAAGCAACAAAGGCAAACAAAAAGTCTCCCCTCCTCAAATGACTATTTGCATCCTGACATGATTTTCCCCTAAATAGTCCTTTCATTTGCAGCAAATGTAGCATTGTACTTGCGACGTGGAACATTTCATTCCCTACCGTAGGCGGTAAGCGAATAGCTCCCGCCACTTCAGGCATCACCGGGTTATCTTCCTCATGCTCCATGTTGCCCTCCACTGAGCTATCTCCTTCTTGTGAATGATGACTTGTATGACTTTATTCTAACAAGAATAACAAACTTTATGTCAACACCAAAGATGCAAAACTAGTTCAAATTAACAATCAACACAAGAGTATCAAGCGTTAGTCCCCGACAATGGCGCCAATTTTGATAACGTCCAAAATATACTCTTCATGCAAAGAGTATAAATAGTCGCTATATCAAAACAAATATGCCGACGGATGCTGGGGTCGAATCCCACAAGGACTAGTGAATAATAAGTACGAGTGTCATTTGAGATATTGAATTTAGCTTGCACCACTTAGAAATAAAAGGAAAATAAACAAGTTGGGGAGATTGAAATTTACAATATAATATAACTTCTAATTTGGATGACTATGATAGCAAAATTACCAAGGTTGTTGACAAGAATGTGAAAGACTAGAGGTGTGGTGTAGATTATATGCTAACTAAATAGGGTCATGTTAGGTCATCTCATAGGTTCAGTTAGTGTAAATAATCTCGGAAAAATGGGCATTTAATGCTTTTCAGCCTTATAAATACCTCTTGCTAGAGTTATTTCAAACCTCTATACACCATTAACTAAACCCGATCAGATTTGGATTAATAGCTGCACTAATTTCTAGCTATTAACTATTAATTAGGAGTGACAATGTAATTTTGGCTATTTCCAGCCCAATTTCATAATCTCTCATCCATACCCACCATTAAATTCTCTCTCAATACTTAATTCTTCTTTTGCAAGCAACAATCAAGTAAGAACAATTAGACCCACATCAATATCAATGGATCTTCAATATAGATTGAAGAGAATCTAAAGATTTACACTTACTTAAACAATATTGAGATGACTCTAGCAATACCCACTCTAATTAAGCATTCATCATCAAACACCTCTAGTTAATGATTTAGCTACTCATAATTAACAAATTCAAAAGCACACTTAACAATAAACTCATTAAACTCAATAATAGGAGTACCAAAATCAAATTCAACAAGAAGTCTTCAACAATGATAGTACCTTGCTACGAAGAAGAAGAAGAAAAAGAAGAAGAAAAAGGAAATAGTTCTTTTCAAATTCCACCAATCAAATTCTCACTTTCTTCTCTGCCAAGAGAATGTTCTAAAAGATAAAAAATTGAAATCTGATGAGTACACAGTACTTTTCTCTAGAATATATCCAAAAAATGGGGTATCTTCTATCTCTTTTTCTGTGCTGAATAATTTTGCCCCTAATCAGCATTCTGGCACCGGTGAAAGTACCCTCGGTTCGCCAGTTACATTTTGAGAACTGCCGGCTCTAGTTTGTCCCACCTCTAGCGAATTGTAGTGGCCATAGGCGATTCCTCCGGCATTTCACCGGTCTCCACCCGTTTGTCGCCGATCCTTTTCTCTTCAATTCAAAAATTTCAAGGGTCAATCGGCAGAAATACCGGCGATTTGCCAGTTGAAGTCCGTGTTCTCCAGTTTCTCTCATTCCAGATGCAGTGTTCCTTAGCTTTTGGCCGGTGTTTCACCGGTTTCTTCCGGTGAAACGCCGATTTTCACCCGATTTCCTTCTTTCTGCTCCCTCTCTTGCTCTTTTCTCCAAATCAGATATCTGCACACAAATAGGCAAAAAGAGCATCAAATCCATCTAAAACAACTTGAAAACTAGACTAAAGTTCATGCTTAAGAGCCTAATGAGTTGGTAATTTACCAACTCATCAAACCCCCAAACTTTGAACTTGTCCTCAAATAATGTAGTTAATATCTGGTAAACAACATGCCATTTCACACAAATGTATGCATTAATGACCACTTGACCTCAGACAACCCAAAAATTGCTCACCGGCTCACTGAAAAAGAGAAACAAATTCCCGCAAAACAAGAAAAATGCAACCATTTCAAGAGGCCACCACCATTCCAAAAGCGCGATTCATAGCAGTTTTCTTTTTGCAAAACAAGGGCATAACTCATCCATGAAGAATACATAGCATCTCAATTCATATTCATTACACATTCAAAACTTGTCTTAGAACTTGCATTTCTCATGCCCTATGCACAAATTTACCTTTAATGCAATTCTGTCCTCAAAAGGGATGATGCCACTCACCGAAGAGAAAATTCATGTTTTCTTCACGAACTCAATACATTCACACAAGGGATTGCACAAAGAGAAGATTGCACTCACTCTCCCAAAATTAATCTGCATGCACCCAACTTGACCCATAGGCTTGCCCTTCATGTAATTCGCCACTAATGTAGAGCAACTGCACTTAAAATCACTTACGAGTTGCGGGTCATAATGTAGGCTAGGGTTAAGGGTAGGATAAAATATTTATCTTTAGTGACTAATGCCTTTATAAACACTTGCAACATCCCATTATCTTATTGAAATTACTCCACTTTATTTCTCCTTGTTCATTATCTTCATCATTTGTGCAACATAAACCACCCTTTTAACACCCAAGAATTTCACAATTAGCCTTTTGTATGCAAGAGATAGCACCTTTTTCCTATTCTTTTCTCTTCTGATGATTTGAGGTGTTTTAACCCAATGATTCATTCATTTCATCACAATTTTGATGCTACCTCACATTGAAATTCTTATTTTTCCCCCTTCTCTTGCAAACCCCAAAACTTAGGCTTTTATCTCATCTCACATTCCTTTCCTTATCGCTCCCCATTTCATTGGCTTGAAATCCCAATTTTTCATTGTTTTATTACTAGCAATTAGAGAGGATGGGTGACAAAGAGAAGGACTAAAAATGGTCATTAGGCTTGTAATGTGGTTTCCAAAAAAGGGTCTGAGGCTCAAACATTGGCTATCAAAGATTAATACTCAAGGAGGTCATTTTTGGGTGAAATGAATAACAAAAGGAGGCCTAAGATCATGTTCTAAGTGTAACTACATCTAGGATTTCGCCTTGAGCCACACTTGGAAAAAATTCTATACATGAAGTTGTGCATGGGATTTACAAAAGTCCTTACCACACAAGGAATAACCTCTAAAAAACCACAAAAGTCATTATCCACACAGAATCTTCATTTAAGACATCAAAACATTCAAATTCATAAGTCAAACAAGGAATCTACAAAGTATGACAAAGAGTGCTATGTTCTTGATTCAAATATCTGCTCATTATTTCTCATTTTCATGCCCCATTTTAGAATTCCATTTCAAACAAAAATTTTCTGGTGGTGCCTCTCAAAACAACTCCATAAAAGACTAAAAAAACGACATGGCATTTTCCCTTAAGAAAGTCGCCACTCAATCTATCATCGGAAAATGCCAACTCGGTTCGACAACAAAAAGAAAAAGAAAAACAAAGATATTCTCCTCGAAAAGAACCATGGTATGAAGAAAACCCTTGGAGCTTGATTACTATTCTATTATTTACACGGTGAATAAACAAAGGACTTAGGTCCCAAGGGAGTAAACAATTCAAGACAAGGACCCCATTTTCATTATAAACCACTAACATTCATCAAAGAAAATTTCCAACCAAGTCAACATCACAGGCCCGGCAAGGGAAATCATCAATCAAGACTAAAAAAACGGAGCTCGACAAAGGCTCACAATTCATCACGGATAAAAAAAAAACACAAAAGCCCGTCAAGGGCTACTTCAACTCATCTTTAAACTAAAACATTAGTGACCCCCCAAAAAACACACGTCCCCTCCCCCAGATAAAAGAATACATTGTCCCCAATGTATGCATGCAAAATAAAGGGTAAAGACTCCCTTAGCAGGTCACTCCTCATCCTCATCATCCGCAGCTTCCCCAGCTCCAGCAGCACTAGCAAAACCAGCCTCTCCCAACTCCTCGGTATCGACCCCTAAACCCTAAAACAAATCATCTATTGGGCCTTAAATAGTGGAAGGAGTAGCCATTATGGCGTCGAAAGCTCTCATGTCAGGAACTTCCATCATTGTCCGACTTTTCCACTCCCGCACCTCGGTTCAGAGGGAAGTGACAGGCCCCTCCACTACATCCACCCATTTTCATAATTTTGTAAGGCTCTCATATATTGATTTCAGCTCCCGCTTGACTATTTGAGCAATAAGTGTAGGGATACTTCTAGCCAACTTTTGGAGTTGGCTCTCATGAGAGTTGGTCATTTCCACAAGCTTGTGGAGACCACTTGGCTGGAAGGATGTAGGAGGGGGAGATGCTCCCCTGAGAGGTGTGTCACCGGGGTTTGGACCGTGGCTTCTTTTTGGGACACATGCAAATTTGGGGCCTGTGGTGACTGCTCCTATCATGGGATAATGATCCCTCAGCTAGCCCAAAAGCTTGCAATCTTTTCCTCTTGACTTTGGGTGCGTCAACATCTCTTTTCCTGTCCAACGCTATTACTCTTGAGGTGGGAACAGGGGTCTCATCAGGGAACAATGGCACGTCCTCTTATAAACACATATGGGAAATGAGGACCGCATAGGGCATGGAGGTGCTGGCCTTTCTTGCCTTCCGCTTCATCTGCTGGGCCACAATCTCCCCAAAGTTAATAGGGACTCCAGACATAATGCAGGGATAAGAATTGTTGACTCCAAGCTGACTCACTACTCATTTTTAGAGGGAATGATGTGACCATAGATAAAATCCTAACTTCAGATCATGGAAAAAAATTTTGCCACTTATGGAGGCCCATAGTGGGGTGTCGACTGCGATGATGGGAGATATCCAAGTGAATTGATTCTTCATGTATGCAATCCTGGCAATATACTCTATGCTCGATTCAATTTCATCTTCCCAGAATAAATTGTTGATTACAGTCGGAGTAATGTCAACCTCCACCCCCGTACCATGACAAAGGGTAGGCAGGGGACTTCATCGATTTTGCCTTTGTGCTTCATGAGGTCCTGTCTTGCCTAGTAGTAGGCATAAAATTTCATCACCAGGTTTGGGTAGTAGTCCGGGAGAGGATTGACAAAAGCATGCCATTGTCTGTCTGTGAACTGAGCAGTAATGTTGGGCAATTTCCCACGAAGTCTAGCCATTTCAGTTTCTCCATCGTTATCGACCGGCCTTTGCAGACAGTGTAGTTCCCTTTCATGTCGGGCACGCAGAAGATGATAGCCTCCCTAGAGTCAGCAGGTGTTGTGGAGGCTTTGGCCTTGCCCTTGCCTCTGGTGGTAGCTGGTGCCTTGCCTTTTCCTGTGCTCCTAGATGATGACATTTTCTGCAAACATGATGTTAGTGGCAGCCATAATGCATTGAAATAAAATAACTGATCATTAAACTAAAATTGAGATGAGAAACCAACGTGAAGAATTTAATATTAATGAACAGGTAGCACCGGCAGAGCACCGTCGAGCCACCGAATGATATCCGTGGACCGCTGCTGGCTCACCGATGCAAAGCAGAAAAATGGATTGAGAATAGTTCCATCAGTGGTGAAGCACTGATTCTAATTCACGAACCACTGATGTAACGTGGATTCCAAGTAATGGCCTGAAGCCAACTAAAGGTTGGACCGGCATTTCGTCGGACCCTACCGGCGGATAGCCGATTATCGTCGTTCCCAAAGCTATTCCAAGAATTTCAATGGCACCAAATCACAAACACCCACTCACATTATATTAAAGCAATAATTCTACACAGATATAGGACTAAAATGATGATTTACCCTTAAGAATGGTGTCACCCAATCTATCATCGGGCAAATCATGTCTTTTCAATCCATTTGGATTACTTAGACTTCACATCATTTAAGTCCACACAAATATTATGACTACCCCATACCTCTACCGTACTTTCAACAACCAAGCATCAACTATGATAATAATGGAAAAGAAGGGCATTGGCAAGGAGGGGAATGTATATTAAAGCCATGTGAATATGAAATCAAAGTTCTATTGATGAACACATAGAAAGAATAAAATATACATTACCACACTTAGGAGAGAAGTTGGCATAGAATAACTTCCGGTATCTTGATAAAACTCGACAATGGCACTCTTTAGACTTATATAGTAGAGAGGGAGAATGTAACTGTAGTGAGAAATGGTGAAGAGAGTGAGGGGTTTTATAGGTGATCAGGTGAGAGTGGGGCTAGTTTAGGAGAGAGTGGGATAGTAATGGTGAATTAATGTGTTGGTGGAAAGTGGAAAGATGGGAAAGAGGGGAATGTGGGAAAATGGAAAGGTTGGGTATTGGGAAGACAAAAAGGGTTGTGGGAAGATGGAAAAAGGGGAACCTAAGGGAATATTATTCAGATTACAGTGGCTCAAGCAGGTATTTAGGGGTAAGGTGGGTCTATCTTTAAATTAGATTCGGAAACCAAGATCGTGCCTTGACCAGCATTACACCGGCGATCGCCGATATGAACCAGTGCTTAGCCGCCTTACCTTTTTGTTCTTGAATTCATTCTTAGTTCACTGTTTGACAGTCGGAAACTGACCAGCGGTTCGCGAGTGGAACCAACATTCTGCCGCTTGTCGTTGCTTAAGCACCCGATGCTCAGATAGTCTGTAAGGGACCGGCGGTCCACAATCGGCAGTCCACCAGTTCGATCGCTAGTCAAGCACTCATGCTCCTAGAATTTTGCTTTAATATGTAGGGGTGTGGTGATTCGCACATCTGGACCGACGATTCCCCGGTCCAGTGCATTTCCTGCCTTGTTTTCTTCTTTTGCTTTCACTCCTTGCTTCTCATTTCAATGGTCCTGAAAAATCAAAAATACAATGAAATAAAATAAATCAAATAAAACACTTGGGTTGCCTCCCTAGAAGCAACTTAGTTAATGTTATGGCACGACGTAGCTCTCATTTACCAATTTTCATTCGAAGGATCATCCTCCGGCTCAAACTTCTCCATCTCAACTCTGCCCTCCTCATTTCCTACATGCAACACTACTACACCTTGTGTTCTTCGGGAGTTTCCGCTGACGGACACACCTTGAAGGTGACTTCTTCACTTCTGAGTCAAAACTTGAGCTCTCCTAGCTCCACATCAATCAAAGCTCTACTCGTGGCGAGCAATGGTCTCCCCAAAATTATTGGCACTTCAACATCCATTTCACAATCAAGTACTACGAAGTCAGCTGGCAAAATGAATTTATCCACCCTCACCAATATGTCTTCTAATACTCCCACAGGCTTCTTTATGGAACGATCTGCCATTAGCAACCTCATTGATGTGGGTTTGGTGCTTCCAAGTCCCAACTTCTTGAAAATGATAAGGGGCATTAGATTTATGCTTTCACTAAGATCACATAGAGCTTTCTTAAACATACATATCCCAATTGTACAAGGGATTGTGAAAGCTCCAAGGTCTTCCTTCTTGGGGGCAAGATTGCTCATCATCATCGCACTACAATGGTGCGTCGTCTCCATGCTACCTACATCAACCACCTTCTTCTTTTTTAGCAACTCCTTTATGAATTTAGCATATCCGGGCATTTGGAGAAGGGCATCCACCAACAGTATATTAATAGACAATATGCTGAACATGTTAATGAATTTGCTGTACTGATCATCCTTCATTTTCTTAGCCAACTGTTGTGGATAAGGGGGTGGAGCTCTTGCTTCAACTTTTTCATCATTTGAAGCCTTCATGACCACCTCATCTTTATCATCGTGTGAGGTAACTTCATCATCCTTCCCCTCACCTTCCTCTTCACTCTTTTCAGCACTCTTTGGCGTCTTTGGCATCTCGTCAACTTCATTTTCCTCATTTGATTTAGGAGCACTAACCTCCTTGGGCTTCACTCTTGCATCTCCAGCCAATTTACCACTCCTTGTAACAATAGTAATTCATTGACAATCTTTCTTCGGGTTCGACATTGTGTCACTTGGGAGCGTTCCCTTCATTTGGAGATTCATTTGAGCAGATAAATGATTCATTTGAGCTTCCAAATGCTTAATGGAGGCTGAATGAGAGCTCACCATTTGGGCAAGTTTTGACACCTCCCCTTTCAATTTCTTGACCCCGCTGTCAGTTGATTCCACTTTCTTGAGGATATTACTAGCATCTCTTTAAGTTTTGAGCTACCCGCATCACTCACACCTAGATGACTTTGGGCATTTCCAGCTTTTGGAGGAGGAACATATGGGTTTGAACTTCAGTGGTAACAGTCTCCTTCTTGATTCTGCTATCTATTTCCCCATCTTTTATTTCTTCGGGCCATCCATGTGCATCACGGTTTCTCTAGCCTTGGTTCTCTTCCCTTGGGCACCAAGGACCTTGATTAGTCCTTTGAAACTTAGGTGGAGGCCCCCCCTGATTTCCCATGTATTGGCATTCCTCATCGTACCTTAGTGGCGACGATTTTCCTTCAAATTGCAATGGACCTTGCATGCCTACAACATTCACCACCTTAGTCCCTACCCCCATCACATGTTTTGTCATTAGTTCCAGCTATGTCATAATTTTAGATTGATTTTCATCTCTCTCTTCATCTCATTTCCGCAACTCAACCGCCAATTCACTAGAGCTAATGTCATGTGTAGATACATTTGTCCCTCTCGTGTGCCAGGCCCTATTTGTTTTGGTCATTCTGTCCAAAAGGGCTTTAGCCAACCTGTATGTTTGATCCATAATAGACCCTCTATCTAAATTGTTGGCAACGGATTTGTTGATGGATTCAAGGGCTCGGTAAAAGCTTTGGAGAAGCATTCCATCAGGAAGGCCATGATTGGGACAAAGAGCAACATTCTTTATGAACTGTAGCCATGCCTCATGCAAAGGCTCTCCAAGGTCTTGCCTGAAAATTGTGATGTCATCCCTCAGCTGTAACTTTTTCGACGGAGGGAAGAAACGGTTCAAAAAAGCTTCGATTAATTCTTGCCAAGATGTAATACAACCAGGAGGAAATTCCTCAAACCACATCGTCACCTCTCCCATTAGAGAAAATGGAAAGAGCCTTAGCCTGATAGACTCTTGACTTATGTTTGTGATGTTGAAAGGCTGGCATATCTCCAAGAAATTTCTCAAATGATGATTTTTATCCTCACATGGTTTTCCCCCAAATAGTCCTTTCATTTGCACCAAATGTAGCATTGTACTTGTGACGTGGAACACTGCATTCCCTACCGTAGGGTGTAAGCAAATGGCTCCCGCCGCTTCGGGCATCACCGGGTTATCTTCCTCATGCTCCATGTTTCCCTCCACTGAGCTATCTCCTACTTGTGAATGATGACTCATATGACTTTATCCTAATAAGAACAACAAACTTTATGTAAACACCTAAGATGCAAAACTAGTTCAAATTAACAATCAACACAAGAGTATTAAGCACGAGTGTCGCTTGAGAAATTGAATTTGTCTTGAACCACTTAGGAATAACATGGAAATAAACAGGTTGCGGGAGATTGAAATTTACAATAGAATATAACTTCTAATTTGGCTGACTACAATAGCAAAATTAGCAAGGTTGTTGACAAGAATGTGAAAGACTAGAGGTGTGGTGTAGATGATATGCTAACTAAATAGGGTCATGCTAGGTCATCTCATAAGTTCAGTTAGTATAAATAATCTCGGGAAAATGGGCATTTAATGCTTTCCAGCCTTATAAATACCTCTTGCTAGAGTTCTTTCAAACCCCTAGACACCATTAACTCAATCTGATCATATTTGGATTAATAGCTACACTAATTTCTAGCTATTAGTTATTAATTCGGAGGGAGAATGTAATTTTTTCTATTTTCATCCCAATTTCACAATTGCTCATCCATACTCACCATTAAATTCTCTCCCAATACTCAATTCTTCTTTTGCAAGCAACAATCAAGTAATATCAATGGATTTTCAATTATAGATTGGAGAGAATCTAACAAATTTACACTTAAACAATATTGAGATGACTCTAGCAATACCCACTCTAATTAAGCATTCGTCATTACAAACCTCTAGTTAATGATTTAGCTACTCATAATTAAGAAATTCAAAAGAACATTTAAAAATAAACTCATTGAATTCAATAACAGGACTAGTAAAATCAAATTCAACAAGAATCAACAATGGTAGTACCTTGCTGTGAAGAAGAAGAAGAAAAAGAAAAAGAAAATAGTTCTTTTCAAATTCCACCAATCAAATTCTCACTTTCTTAAGTAAGATATGTTGAGTAAGTATAAACTGAGATCATGCATATAAACATAAATCATAAGATCATGGGAGTAAGGACTGCATGCCGATATCTGAAAACATGTATAATCATAAACTGAATTTCCTATCTAAATAGAATGACCCAAAGCTGAAATAGAATCATATGGCTTGCCATAGCTGAAATCATAAGTAAAAGCTTATAAACTAATCATTGGGTCAAACCTGTTGAAAACATATATATCATAAGTCATAAACATGCATAACTGAATCATGAGGAACAATGGGAGACTCGTCATAACCGACAACCACTATGTATGAGTGCATGATGATCCTACATCTTGCCCATGTAGAGGAGGCTCATCCTAAGCCTTGCCAGGTCGACCAATAAGTAAGGTGTGATATCACACTGTGCTCTTTGGCGGGAGAATGCTCTCTTGAGAGGTCCCAAAAATGTTTACCTACATTGGCGCTTAGTTTATGAGATCGGAGAACCTTGGAACCCCAAGCCTACTCGGTGCTAGACACTACTCCCAAAATATGCATAGTGCTCATTTAATCATATTCTCAAAATATAACTTGGATTTGAACATTGGGGAGTCTTAACTCTGAAAAAAAAAATACATACATATATATATATATATATATATCAACTAATCTTGTTAGCCTTGGCTAAATCGTGAAACATACTTGACTTGTGTGGGCTTGCCCAAATCTTAAATTCATGCATTCTTAAAATAGACTTCATAAGAAAATTTTCATAAATTCATACACGGGTAATTTGTAAACATTCGATCATGCTATATATTTCATCATACTTGAAATCATAAATCATAAACTTGACTTTTTATATAACTTGTTTAATAGGGAAAAATCTTCTAAAACTTGATGTCATAAATTTGTAATCAAAATAGGTACATCATCTGCCCATGAATCTTCAAACATACTTTGAAATATAGAAGGAATTGACCCATAAACAATCTATGGAGAATTTCATAAAATTGGGTTAAAACCCCACAAGATCATGAACTTGATCTAGAACTTAAATTCATAGAATTAAGGAGAATTTTGAGCATGAGAGTGAAAGGAACTCTCATTCATAGCCCCACATACCTGGGTGAACTGAATCTACAATTGTCTTTGAAATCCCAAGAGATTTGGAGAAGAAATTGAAGGATTTAATCTTGATCTTCAATAGAAAACCTCTAAACTTGCATGCATGGGAGTTGAATGAATTAGGATAGGTTAAACTCCCTTTATACCTTCTTCTAGGGCTTAAAATGACATAGTTTAGGACTTAGGAGCTTAGGAATTACGAAAATACCTTTATTAATTTTGCAGAAAATAACTCACTGCCAGAAGTAACGACCCACACCACGAGTCGTACCTCAATACCACGACTCGTGTTTGGCTCTCGTTGTTGCTACTGCTTCACCCTGACTTCTGAAATTTTCCATGGATCAGACCATGGCTCGTACCATTAAATGATGAGTCATTGGATCCATCTGTGGTCATTGCTTCCAAATTCCTCAGCTCCTTCCCACTAGTGCAGGCCACGACTCGTTGTAAACCACAACAAGTCGTACCATGATTTTTTCCTTCCAAACCTGGTACACCAAAAACCTGCTACGACAACTAACAACAAGTCGTATCACCAACTTATGACTCATGGTTTGCTCTCATGATTTACCGGTCCAGCTCCTTCAACCTTCTAACGAGTGCCATCACGACCCGTGGTTTCCCACTACGGGTCGTACAATGACCCATACAATCTAACCAGGACAGCTTAGTCATCAAACAACGGTTCATCCTACGACCCATTAGTCCTCCCCACGGCTCGTATCACAGGTCTTCCTGAGATATTTTTCCAATATTTTCAGTTGATCATATTCTAAATCCCAAGGCTAGTCTTAGAAACTTTCGGGGTATTCAATTTTGCAAAGTAAAATACCAGTCAAAGAAGGAGAGATGCAGACTTATTTTACTACTAAAAATACCCCTAGGATGGTTTATTATATTGATTACCACATAATTCACACTAATTGACGGCATATTCTAAATGTGGAATACATTACTCCATACCATTATTAGAGAAACGTCAAGTTCTTGTGATTCTATTTAGCTTTTCAAGAGTTGTCAAATAATTTCATTTTATTGTAAGTGATCATCATGACTTCTTATATATATATAGAGAGAGAGATAGATAATGTTTCTTCAAACATGAGAAGTTAGATTCTTTAGCTAGAGTTGTCGAAACCATGATGGATTAACGGACGTAGGCAAACGTAATAGTGATTCTTAATGGTGTAATTGATTATATTGTTATTCTCTTAATTTTAATTAATTTTGGTAGTTGCAAACATTAAAATGTATTTGTATCATCAACTTTCTTGATCAAAGAGGTTAAAGTAGGAAAAGAGAATAACGATAAAAATCTGAGGCTACCAACCCTCATCTAATTGATTTGAGCTCTAACCGAGGATAGTCAGTACAAGACATATGAGGAGGGAAAAATAGGAACACCTAAAGTTTGAGAGGATTTAGAGTGAAATTCATTTATATAGGTTGAGATAAGTTAGATCAACATAATCGTCAGTCTGCATGGAATTCGTCAGGATAGATCACTGATAAAATAAGTGTATTGCATTATAAAATCATAGGGAATACAATCCAAGTTTCTTCTCATATATTTATTACAAATGAAATCATAGTTCAAATTACTTATTTTTATTAAAACCCCCTCCAAAATACTTATTACTGATCGAATTAATCAATATTAATGTATTATTTCTCATCTATTCTCTGTGGGGTCGACCTCAACCTAATTGAGTTACTATATTTAACAGGTATCACTTTATACTTCATTGTGAGGTATAATTTTTGTGTGATCAAAATTTTTAGCGTCATTTCCAGGGAGTATGATTTAGAAATAGTTAAACAGTGCTTAAATTCATCATGTACTCCATAGATCTTATATCACTTTATTATTATTATTTAGTTTTTGTTTTTTTTTTGTTTTATTTCTTTTGTTTGAGTTATATTTTATTTTTATTATGGCATCATGAAATGAAATGAGTTTGGTGATGGTAACCTATATCTTGATGACCCATGTATATATTGTTTAGGACCCAATTTTTGGCAAGATTCTGAATATGCCCCAGAAGACAGATGTGTGCACCTTCTCACTTCTATGATGGATATAGTTGCACCTTATGTTGTATTCATGGTGGATATTGGGGTGATTTTCCTAATTATTTAATTTCTCAATCTAGTTTCTATAACAAAAATACTAGTTGTGCATTTGAGTTTGATGTTGGGCATATTCTTATGCCCATTTGCCATATTTTTGCCTATATTTTACCTTGTTATGAATTCAGTATTCATATGAAATGCACGAATTCATGTTTGTGTGTTAAATGAGCTAACAAGTATTTTTAGATGTTTTGAGCAGGTAATCAAAAAAAACTTGAAAATGGCCCAAGGTATAAAGAAAAAAGAGTTCAAAAAATTTGGCTTGGTTAGATAGCAGGTGCACCACACCAAACGCCCAAATTCAGAGAAAATTATGCTTATTTTGGTGCATTGGGTGGTCCGGTGCGTCAGGTCTTCAACTTCAGAGGAATTTTTACTCAACAGCTTGGCAAAATGAGTGGTGCAACGCGCCAAAAGGGTTCCAGACTTAGGAAAATTTTCCAACACTTTGGTCCATTGGATGGTGTGGCGCGCTATATCCCGGAATGTATAAAATTTTACTAACACCTTGATGAAATGGCTGGTGCGGTCCGCCAAAGGCAAAACTTTAGAGTAAATTCAAGCCAAGTTTGGTGCGTTGGATGGTGTGGCGTGCCAGAAGCTATCCAGGATAAATTTTTAGGTCTAAGAGATGTACTTCTCAAGGGCAAAGACATCATTTGATACCTTTCTTATAAATATAGCATGTAGGGTATTTTGTTAGACATCTTCAATCAGAAAGATTGATTTTGTACGCAGTTCTTGGGGGAAGAGGCAGAAGTTCATTTTCTTCTAAGTTTTCTTCTTAACTTTATGTTTTTGATAGTTTGAATGATGTTTGATTTAGTTTTCTGCTAGAACATGAGTGGCTTAACTCTTGTTCTAGGGTTTTGATCATAGCTGATGGTTGGCGTTTGAATACTCTTTTATGTTAGACTTTAATTCTTCATTCAAGATTGTTTATACATACATATTTTCATTGCTTATTCGTTAGACTAATCACCTTATGAATATTATTTGTTGGCTCTGGGTTGAACTCGGGACTGGGAATCAAGAGGGTTAAAGTATTCAAGTTTGTTTATACGTACTTATTTTCATTGATTATTCATTAGACTAATCACCTTATGAATATTATTTGTTGTCTTTGGGTTGAACTCGGGAGAGGGACCAAGAGGATTAAAAGTAAGTACAAAAGAAGTTTCAATGATCTTTGTCAACAATGAGTTCAAGGTGAGATTTCATTGTCGAGGATAGGAATATAACCTTCAACCCAGTTTAGTTGAATACAAGTATATTCAATTGTCATTTCATGTTTCTCCTGCAACCATAGGGATATAGGCATTAGGATTTATAAGATAGTTCTTAAATCTTCGGGAGAATGGCAAGAAATAAAATCATAACTTGCAATTAGCAATCTTGAGAAGAGTTTAGCCTAGTGTAATCAAGTCCTGAAACTCAACCTGAAAGCAAAAGTCCCAAGACCCTAGATTCTCTCATTATTTGAATTCCAAATACTTGTAAAAATGATTTTAGTTCATTAGTTTGATTTACTTTTAAAGTTAGTAGAATAATTTCCAAATCATTCCCCATTTTTCCTATGTTCATTAGATTAGAGAAATAAAATATTAACCTTGAGCAATTAATCTAACAAGTCTCTGAGGGATCAATATCAGGATTTTACCATCCTATATTACTTGATGACTACGTGCACTCGCATGTGCTAGGGCGACGTCAAGTTTTTGGCTCCGTTGCCGGGGACTTGAAGATTGATTAATTATTCGTAGGTAAGGATTTTTATTCCATTATTCCTTATTTTATGTTTGTTTGATGGTTGTTAAGAATTTCAAGTGTTGTGTGCTTAGTGTATGTCAGCTACTAGAAGTCAGGGATCACCCTTGGCTCACTTTGATCTGGAGATTGAGAGAACTTTTCGCAGGTTAGCAATGGCAGATAATAATGAGTAGGCACAAGGCCACAACTAGGAGAGGATTCTAGTGCTTAACTTTGCTCAGCCAAACTTGGAGAACGCTTCTAAAGCGATCATCAAGCCAGTCATCACTGGAAACTTTGAGTTAAAGGAGGGAACCATGTTGTTGGTTCAGAACACTTGTCAATATCAAGAAAAGCCATACGAGGATCCCCACAGACATCTGGAGCTTATGGAGAACTTTCACTATCAAAACGTGTCAGATGAGTATGTTAAGCTCACATTGTTCCCTTTATCATTGATTGGTGAAGCTAAGGAGTGGCTACAGAATGAGCCAACAGGTTCCATCATTACTTGGGAGGTTCTTTCCAACAAGTTCATCAAGAGGTTTTTCTCATCGAGGAGAACAAAGGAGTTGATAGAAAAGATCTCAAGATTTGTGCAGAAAGATGGTGAGACATTGGCTAAGGCTTGGAAAGATATAAGGGATACTGAAGAGATTGCCTACACCATATGCAGCCGAAGGAGATCATTAGGCACAATTTCATAGAAGGGCTGTGAAACGCCCCGTGAATGAGCATCGATGGGCTTAGTGAAGATATAAATTTCTCGGGCCAAATTCTTGTTCTTATCTTTCCCGAAAGTGAAATTGTAAGGAATTAAAGTTTTTTGAAAAGAATTGGCCTGGGATGTCGAGCGATAGTAGGTCGGCTGGAGAGTCGCGCACGTAGACGCATGTCGACAAGGATCTGCACGCGATCTAGCGCATGGAGAGGCGTGGCGCGCAGGCAGCCCGGTGTACAAAGTAGCATGGCGCGCAAGCAGGTTGGCGCAAGGGGCGGTGCGTTGCACCTCCACCTCCACGCCATGGGGGGCGCGCCGCAGACCCCCCTACCACTGCCTCCCTACTATATATGTTTAAGTGTTGTGTTTGAATTTCATTTGGAATATTTTCCAAATAATGAGCTATGGAATTGGGCGAATGTTTCACGAGGCTTCTATCAGATAGAAGCCAAATTATGCTATGAAATCATCTCCACTCACTAATTCCTCCTGGGTAATGATTCTCGCGCCTGCGAAGAACATATCAGTGGAGTTGAATCTTTGAAATTGGACCGATTTAACGGAGCCTCAACGGGTAAAAGTCATAGAAATTATCTCTAACTACGGCTAGCACATCTACAAGTGATATGTAAGTATTTCTACCTTTCAAATCTATAAGAATTCATAAAAATCCGCTAAATTAAACTCCTTTTTGGTATGTTGTCGTGGTGTTTACGGGTAATGGTTGCTGGCCTAATTCTTGAACTTTGGCATATAAGCTGGGACAGGGAGGGATTACGAGTTCCTAAATTAAGCAGGATTGATTAAGCAGATTTTGGTGGTTAAGGTATGTTAAGGCTAATCTATTTCATCAAGTATTCTCGTCGTATAGTTGATACAACTTGTACCTTTAGAGTAGCTTATAATTATACATAATTTGGTTAGCTGCTACGCGATGAATTGGGGTTGTAACATAGAATCCCTTGTCGGGAAGAGTATATTTAGTTTTTCTATTGCTAAAAGTGTTGTAGAGATTTCCCTATTCACTCATTTACTGTCTAGATGAGTTAACGATGACTTGCCGCCGTACCAAGGCCGTAGAGGCTTGCAGTGAGCTGTTGTGCGTACTTTGTCAGATTGGGTAGCACAGGACACAACTTGGCAATATAACTTTCTGTTTGATGCCTATATATACAATGAATCTCTCCTACAAGCCATTGGTGTTCCTTGATGCCTACAAGATTAGAATCGTGATACAGTGGCCTTACCTTCAAGTCAGTGGCACGAGGGTTACCTAATGAACTGGGTGGCAGATTTCTAGATGAATTACTTATTGCCAGCGAATGTATAGCCTCACACAACTTACAGTTTGTTGTATAGGTCACCCAGGAAACCAACCTAGTTGTTAGTCATCTGTTGGACTATGTGATGCCTTACAGAATGGTCTTGTTAGCTGTTAGACGCGGGGCCAACACCTCTGGATACTCATACAGATGCCCACGTACATATCGCCTAGAAAGGCTAAGTTCAGTTATACCTGCCTACTGGGCTATAGATTGCTCACAAGATCTATATGTTATCTGGACAGACCAAGTTGACACCTAGAGGACTAGAACCTTAGTATCACAGTTTTATCTTCAGGTTGATAATTAGAGTAGCTGCCTGTAGGATATTGTGGCTGACTGCTTAGAATCATATCCAGTTATTAGCAGCCTTGTAGTTGTTCTAGGAAGGGGATCCATATAGTTGGTCACCTACGACCTTGCTATTCACTTATCAACTACCATTGTAATTGTTTGACCTTCAGATTATCGCCTAGGTCACCCCGGACCTTGCCCTTTTCTTTCTAAGCCAGCTAATTTTATAATTGTTTCTATGACCATCTAGTCAGCTACGGCCACATGGAATGTGCCTGTTAGCTACTACACAGAACGCTTTAGGGGAGACTAATGGTTGTGTTAGGGCGGAGGGGCTATGTACGCTTATTGAGCGACATGTATTATATAAGTTAGGTCTGTTAGATGCTATACAGGCTGCCCAAGAAGCGAGAAATAATCATAAAGTGACTATGGGGCTATATTATGCTCACAGAGCAATATGAAGTCGTGAGCAATTATGTTGAGGCCTACAGAGCCATTTGAAGTCTGGTGCCATTACTAGCTTCCCCTATGCCTGAATTGGCATTACTGACCCTCAGTAGAGCCCTGTATTGCTCAAGGTTCAGTTAAAGGAGCCCAGAAGGATCAAATAAAGTTATAGGAGCCTCGATGGCTCAAATACAGTTACAAGAGCCCAGATGGCTCAAATACAGTTACAGGAGCCAGATGGCTCAAACATAGACACAGAAGCCCAGAAGGCACGATATAGTCTCAGGGGTCAAGTATTCCTTAGATACAGCTGCCTTCGAGGCTGCAGTGAAACTGATAGGAGTTATAGTTGCTTGCACTTACTGGGGCTTATGGGGGCCCGGGTAGGTTATTTTTGTGTTGCTTGTACCTTTCAGGCTTATGGGGCCTAGGTTAGGTTATTATTTGTATATTTGCCTTCCTGATACAACTTATGGTTGTGAAATTATATAGGTTAAGTTCTGGCCCTTTTTCCTGATTAGTTTTAGTTCCTTATCAGCTTTCATTTAGTTATTGTTACTACGTTACATATTCGGTACATGTTGTACTGACGCCACACATGTGGCGCTGCATACTTGCCTACAGGTTCAGACAGACAGGTTTTGAGACCTCCTTAGTAGCTGTTCAGATCCATCAGATTGTTTAGCTTCTTTCCTCTAGAGTTTCCATACAATTAGAGATTTTCCTGTCATTTGATGTTCAGTTTTTGAGGAGGTCGGGGCCCTGTCCCGACCAATATTTTACTTATAGAGGCTTACAGACTAGGTATTGGATTAGACATGCGTTAGTGGCTGCGTGGGACCTAGTTATGTTATCTGTAAGCAGCCTTGTCAGCTTGTAGCTATATATATTTGCCTGCCTTTCTCCTGTTATGATTTAGATAGCATGGTGGTCTTGTCGGCCCGCATAGGATATTATTATTATTTTTGTGACTGCTAGGTTAGCTGTTCTATGCTGGTAGTATGTTGTGGCCTAATCGGCCTATGGTTATGTTTTGAGCCAAGGTATAGCTGATTGTTTTATTGATTAGGTGATGCTGGTGTGCATCAGAGGTGTATGTATCCAGCCAGGTCGGCTCAGAGTCCAGTGTGGCATTAGATGCCCATTATGCCTCCCAAGGTGGAGTGTGACAAACTTGGTATTAGAGAAATGTTGTATCCTAGAGAATCTGCAAGCCGTGTCTAGTAGAATCTTATTTATAAATGTGTTTTGCACCACATTTTATAAGCAGGAAGCTATGGGGCATGATAGTATGGTTACCCCTCCTTCTTAGATCATGCTATAAAGCTAAGTTGTATAGGGTTGAGTCCCCAAGCTTATATTGCTATGTCTGTCTACAGTGATGTCTGACATAAGATAGACTACGGCTAGCCGCGAGCTAGATACAGCAGCAGGAGAGGGTACCGGCCGGGTGTCACCGTTGGGGACAGCCTAGCCTAAGGGTAAAATGGAGACATCTTCTTTATTTCCCCAGCATTCTTCGGGTCACCAAAGAATCTCATAGGATAACAGATGTGACAACATCACTTCCAGTTTTTCCTTCACCCTCAGATTAGGATGTCAAAAATGTAGTGTGTATGTTGACTCAAATAAGGGCTGCTCAGCGCCAGCCAGTAGAACCAGTTGTTGTCGAGCCTACTGAGGGGCCCGAAAGTTTGAGGGTTCACGAGTTTCTTGCTTGAGTCCCTCATAGCTTACAGAGTTAGGTCATAGAGAGGACCCTCAAAACTTCATAGATCAACTACAGAGGATATTCAGGGTCATGCATGCTTCATCCACGAAGCCAGTTGAGTTAGCCATTTTTTGACTTCGAGATATAGTAGTTCTGTGGTGCGACAGTTAGGAAGGGTCCAGAGGCAAAGATGCACCTTCGCCTAAATGGCTAGCTTCTCTGAAGCCTCCATAGACCACTAATTTCCTCGAGATATTTGACAAGCCAGAGTAGAGTAGTTCTTACATCTAGAGTAGGGTAGGATGAGCGTCCAAGAGTACGCACTGAGATTTGACTCCTTGGCTAGATATGCGCCAGCATTTGTTGATACTATGCCAGCCAGGGTACATCATTTATAGTAGAGCTTGCCCAGTTTAGCCTTCTCAGAGGGTTTTGAGGGCTATGTTGTATACTGTGATGCCTCAGGCAGTGGGCTAGGATGTGTCCTGATGCACCATGGTAAGGTGATTGCCTATGCTTCGAGGCATCTAAGGAAAAGCCTCCAATATATCTTTAAGCTGAAAGAGCTAAAATTTGTGACAGCGTCGGTGGCTTAAGTTGTTGAAGGATTATGATATTGACATATTGTATCATCTAGGGAAAGCTAACATTGTAGTTGATGCTCTTAGTCTCAGATCCATGGGCAGCTTATCATATTTGGGGCCAAAAAAGAGAGAATTGGCTTGAGAGATGCACCAATTGTCAATTTGGGAGTCCGATTATTAGACTCAGATGATAGTAGGGTTGTGATCCAAAATACTGCAGTGTCATTCTTAGTTGTAGAGGTGAAGGAATGACAGTTTGAGGACCCTAGCCTTGTGCATCTCAGAAGCAAGGTTCAGTAGGGCAAACTATTGGCCTTTGAGATAACAAGGGATAGAGTCTTGAGATTCAGAGGTCGAATCTATGTTCCAGACATAGTAGGGCTACGTCAGTAGATTATGGCAGAGGTACATTATTCCCATTATTCAGTTCACCCGAGTTCAATGAAAATGTACCACAATATAAAAAAAGATCTATTGGTGGCGTGGAATGAAGAAAGATGTTGTCGAGTTTGTAGCACATTGCCCCTTTGCGAGCAGGTAAAAGCTGAACATCAGAAACATGGCGAACTAACTCAGGAGATAGTTGTGCCTATGCAGAAGTGGGAATAAGTTAATATAGGTTTTGTTATAGGTTTACCGCGTACCAGGCATAAATTTGACTCCATTTGGGTCACTGTTGATAAGCTGATGAAATCAACTCATTTCTTGCCAATTAGGGCTATGTTTTCAGCTGAAGATTATGCAGAGCTGTATATTAAGGAGATAGTCTAACTACACGGTGTTCCGATGTCTATCATCTCTGACAGAGGGGCCCAATTTACAGCTAGCTTTTGGAAGTCCTTTCAGAAAGGTTGGGGGACACAAGTTAACTTGAGTACAACTTTTTAACCCCAGACAGATGGCCAAGCAGAGTGCACCATTTAGATGCTCAAAGATATGTTGCGGGCGTGTGTGCTAGACTTCAGAGGAAGTTGGGATGAACACCTACCTCTTATTGAGTTTGCATATAATGACAGTTACCATTCTACTATCAAGATGGCATCTTATGAGGCTTGATATAGGTGGAAATGTAGGTCCCCCATAGGATGGTTTGAAGTAGATGAGTTAAGGTTGATCGGACCTGACATGATATATCAATTAGAAGAGAAAGGTAAACTCATCAGAGAGCATTTATTGAAATCCCAGAGTCATCAAAATTCCTATTCCGATGTACGGCTTAGAGACTTAGAGCTTTCTATTATTGACTAGGCCTTCCTGGAAGTTTTGCCTATGAAGGGCATTATGAGATTTCGCAAGAAGGGCAAGCTTAGCCCTAAATTTATTGAGCCATACCAGATCCTCCAGAAGATAGGCCAAGTGGACTATGAGTTAGAATTACCTTTGGAGCTAGAATCTATTCATCCAGTATTTCATGTATCGATGTTACGCAAGTGCATAGGAGATCCTTCTCGGGTTGTCCCAGTCGAGGATATTCAGGTCACAGAAGAGTTGTCCTATGAGGAGACTCCAATAGATATACTAGATCGACAGATCCGCAAATTAAGGACCAAAGATGTAGCCTCTGTTAAAGTCCTATAGAGGAACAGAAATGTAGAATGGATGACTTGGAAAGCTGAGGACGAAATAAGGTGTAGATATCCTCACTTGTTCCAGACCCTATGATGAGAGTACCCAAACTCAGGCAGTTATAGTTGAGGTGAGATGGTTCACAGGTGTTGTATTTTTCTTTTTTACTATTATTGTCAGTTACTCACTTAAGCAGGATTGATTGAGCAGATAGATTGAGAAGATTTCAATTGTTAAGGTATGTTAAGGCTAATCACTTTCGGCACGTATTCTCATCGTATATTTAATACGACTTCTACCATTGGAGTAGCTTATGAATATACATATTGTGGTTAGCTGCTTCGTGATGAATTGGTATTGTAACAAAGAATCCCTTGTTGGGAAGAGTATATTTAGTTTTTCTATTGCTAAAAGTGTCGTGGAGATTTCCCTGTTCACTCATTTACTATCTTGAGGAGTTAGTGATGTCTTGCTGTCGTACCAAAGTCTTAGAGGCTTGTAGTTAGCTGTTGAGCGTACTTTGTTAGGTCGGGCAGCTTAGGGCAAAGTTTGGCAATATAACTTTCTGTTTGACACCTATATATACAGTGAAGCTCGCCTACAGGCCATTGATATGCCTTGACGCCTACAGGATTAGAATCGTGATAGAGTGGACTTACCTTCGAGTCAGTGGCATCAGGGTTGCCTAATGAACTAGTGGTAGCTTTCTAGGTGAATTGCCTATTGACAGTGACCTTATAGCCTCACACGACTTACACCTTGTCGTATAGGTCGCCCAGGAAACCACCCTAGTTGTTAGTCATTTGTTGGACTATGTGATTCCCTATAGAATGGTCTTGTTAGCTGTTAGATGTGGGGCTAATGCCTCTGGCTACTCATACAGATGCCCACGTACATGTTGTCTAGAATTCTAAGTTTAGGGATACTTGCCTACGGGCCTACAGATTGCTCACAGGAGCTACATGCTATCTGGGCAGACCAGGTTGACGCCTAGAGGACTAGAACTTTAGTAACACAATTTTATATTCAGATTGATAATTGGAGTGGCTACCTGTAGGATATTGTGGCTGACTTGTTAGAATTATATCCAGCTATTAGCAGCCCTATAATCGTTCTAGGCGAGGGAACCATATAGCTGGTAACCTACGACTATTCGCTTATGAACTACCATTGTACTAGTATAACCTTCAGATTATCGCCTAGGTCACCCTGGACCTCGCCTTTTTCTTTATAAACCAGCTGATTTTATAATTGCTTCTATGACCATCTGGTCAGTTGTGGGCACATGGAATATGCCTATACACAGAATGCTTTAGGGGCGAGAATTGGTTATGTTAGGCCGGAGGGGCTATGTACGCTCACTGAGCGACATGTAGTACATACGTTAGGCCTGTTAGACGTTATACAGGCTGCCTGAGAAGTCAGAAACAATCATAAAGTGCCTATGGGGCTATATTATGCTCATAGAGCAATACGAAGTCGCGAGCGACTATATTAAGGCTTGCAGAGCCATTTGAAGTCTGGTGCCCTCACCAGCTTCCCCTATGCCTGAATTGGCATTACTGACCCTCAGTACAGCCTTGTGTGCTCAGCGTGTAGTTATAGGAGCCCAAAAGGCTCAGATACAGTCACAGGAGCCCAGATGGCTCAAATACAGTTACAGGAGCCCAGATGGCTCAAACACAGTCACAGGAGCCTAGAAGGCGTGGATATAGTCTGAGGGGTTGAGTATGCCTTATATGCAATCGCCTTCGAGGCTGCAGTAAAACTGATAGGAGTTATAGTTGCTTGCACTTACCGAGGCTTATGGTCCCCAGGTAGGTTAGTTCTGTGTTGCTTGTACCTTCCAGTCTTATAGGGTCCAGGTTAGGTTCTTATTTATATATTTGCCTGCTAGATACAGTTTATGATTGTGAAATTATATAGGTTAACTTCTGGCCCTTGTCACTGATTGCTTTCAGTTCCTTGTTAGCTTTCATTTAGTTATTATTACTACCTTACATATTTGATACTTATTGTATTGATGCCCACGCATAGGGTGCTGCATACTTTCTTGCAGGTTCAGACAGACAGGTTTTGAGACCTCCTTAGTAGTTATTCAGATCCAGCAGATTGGTAAACATCTTTCCTGCAGAGTTGCCATTCGATTAAAGGTTTGCCTGTCTTTTCATGCTCAGTTTTTGGGTAGGTCGGGGCCTTGTCCCGACAAATATTTTACTCATAGAGGCTTGCAGACTACAGTATTGGGTTAGACATGTGTTAGTGGTCGCGTGGGGCCTAGTTATGTTATCTGTTAGCAGCCTTGTCGGCCTGTAGTTTTATATATATATGCGCCTGCCTTTCTTCTGTTATGATTTAGATAGCATGGTGGTTTTGTCGGCCCGCATAAGATATTATTATTGCGACTGCTGGTTTAGCTATTCTATAAAGGTAGTATGTTGCAGCCTAATTGGCCTATGGTTATGTTTTAAGCTGAGCTATAGTTGATTGTTTTATTGATTACGTGATGTTGGTGTGCACCAGAGGTGTATGTATCCAGCCAGGTCAGCTCAAAGTCCAGTATGGCACTAGGTGTCAATTACGCCTCCTAAGGTGGGGAATGACAAGCTGAAGCCAGAGTTCAAAATGTTGCTTGACGCTACAGCACAGGGGCAAATTGTGTCCAAGAGCTATGATGAGATATAAGCTCTTTTGAATCTTATGTCAGTTGGGAGTCAAGATTACCAGGATTTAGGCAGAAGCTTTACAGTAGCCAAAGTGCCAAGGAAGCTCGAGGTTGATGGTATAGCGGCAATTTGGGTAGATATCATTCAGTTGGTGAATGTGATCAGCAAGATAGTGATCACACCAGTTGCAAGCCAAGTTCATAAGGTTCAGCAAATTCAGACTCCACCGACATCATGTGAGGTGTGTGGAAAAGGCCATGCATATTCAGGTTGTCCATTAAACCCAGAGTTTATGTATTTTATAGGTAAACAAGGTCGTGGTGGAGGTTTTGTAGGAAATAGTTACATCCAAGGGTACAGGAACGCGGCTAATCCCTCATGGGGAAGGAACTAGAAATTCCAGAGACCCTAGCACAACTTTCAGAGACCATCGGGCCAGCAGCAAGGATGTTCTTTAGAGGAGACCATGAAGAAGTGAATGGTCCAGCAGACTCAAGTGGTTAATAAGATGTAGAAGTCTATCCATGAGTTAGAAAGGCAGACGGGGTAATTGGCTCTTCAGCAGACAAATAGACCGCAAGGGGCACTTCCGAGTAATATCGAGAAGAAACCCAAGGAGAATGTGAGCGCCATCTCCTTGCCCAGTGGAAAAGAGCTAGGTGAAGTGATATCCAGAAATGGAAAAGATGAAGTAGAGAAAGTTGTGAGGTCTAAGAAGGAGGTTGGTGAGTCAAGCAACTCATAGCCGAAAGTGGTAGAAGTCAGAGCACCTCCTCCATCCCCATAAAGATTCAAGAAGCAGAAGGAGAACACAGCTTATAAGAAATTTCTTGATATTTTGAAATAGGTATATGTGAAACTACCATTGGTAGAATTGTTGTAGGAGTGAATATCTGAAGGATATCGTGGCAAACAAAATAAGTGTTACTGAGTTTAAGACTATGGCTCTCACGGAGGAGTGTAGTTCCCAGGTGCAGAACAAAATTCCGAAGAAGCTGAAAGACCTTAGGAGTTTCACTATACTAGTGGTCATTGGGAGCAGAGAAGTTAGTTTAGCACTATGTAATTTGGGTGCAAGCATTAATCTAATGCCTATATCATTATTTAGAACCTTGGATTATGGGAACCACGTCCCACCACAGTGATATTGCAGTTAGCCGAAGGTCCCTTGCTTATCCTGATGGTGTTATTGAGGAAGTATTGACTAAAGTGGGACCATCTTACTGGTGGACTTTATAATTTTGGACTACGAAGCTGACGAAACATGTCCCATCATTTTGGAAAGAGGATTCGTAGCCACCACAGATGCAGTGATAAAGGTGAAGTCAGGCAAGATATCAATGATTGTGGATGGCCAAGAGGCAATCTTTGTTGTGTTCGGGGTTGCAAGGTTGCCACCTCACTATAAGGACTTTACAATGAGCATAATGATGGATCCTAGAGGACCTAAGCAGATAGTTGAGCAGTTTCTGTGTCATGGAAACTTTCAAGAAATCAAGATACCAATCATCTCACTTGAGTGAAGAAGTGAGAAGTCTTGCATCGTGTCCCAATGTTAAATCAGGCGCCGCATGGGTGACAACTTGTGAATTTCGTTCCATGACTATAACTAAGGCTCTTTATGGGAGGCAACTCATCTTTCTAACATTTTATTTGTTTTGTAGAGACAGGCAGGGATTTTTAGGTGAAAGCACGGGGAAAAGAAGTTGGAAAAATTCTAAGTCTGGGGTGAAATACTTGGCGTGGGGTACCAGGTATCAAACTTCAGAAGGAAAAAATTTAGGTTGGAGCATTGGGTGGCACGCTGCGCCAGAACCAATTTAGGAAGAAAGTTTTTTTTCTAAGTGTCTGGAGCAGTAGCTAGGGCACCACACTAGATTCAAGTGGGCGAAAAAAAATTTGTGTCCATGGGTAAAATTTGACCCTAGGACCCTAAAATTAATAAAAACTCATGCCCCACATCTTTATTTTAAATCCTTATTCATCTTCTCTCACTTACAAGTCAAAGAAAAAAGACAAGAATTTTCTCTCTTGTCTAACCTAGGTTGTGACTCCCCTCCCCTTTTCCCCCATTATTGTATTCTCCAAAAAACTTGGTGAAGCACAATTCCTCAACTCAAGTAAGTAATTTTCTTCTCTCTTTTATTATTTAATATTATAAGCATGCTCCCATTACCCTTCTTCCCCAAGTTGAAAGATCTAAAATCACCATTGTTAGTGAAAATCTTGAATTTTATAATGTGAATTTTCATAGCTTAAATCTCTTTGTTCTTCCATAATAGTGTTATATCCTTGTTTGATTGCTTATTTTTGGTTGAATTTTGTGACTTTAAGTTGTGTATTTGAAAAGGGTAATTAATGGGTTGTTGAATGATTTTCTGAAAATAGTGAAGTTGGAGCACTTTTGTAGGAGAGAAATTGTTTAGTTTATGTGATTCTTGAATTGTGAAAATCTTGCGTTGTTGAAAAATTCATGTTAATTCATTGTAGAAAGTAGTAAAAGTCATGTCAATTGTTGAATGCATTTATTGTGACTACTTTCACAATTTGGGTTGAGTGAATTGTGAATGAAAAGTTGGAGAAGGTGAAGGCAATGGCTTAATTGAAGCATTCTTGAAAAGAAGAAAAATTAAGAGAGGTGTGAGAAAAATCATGAAGATGACTTGAAATATTGGTGAATAATTTGGATTGATAAGATTTGGCATGATAATAGGGGAAGTCTGAGTACCCTATTTGACAAATTCTCATAAGTTGCTAGCGAATTAAGTGTGGGGTTCATTTATACCTCTTACACCTAATTAACTAGCCTTATTGTTCATAAACTAATTTTATAAAAGTCTTGTTGTTGTTTGGCAGGTACCATGGCATTGCGTGCAGATAAAGGAAAAGAAGTGGTAGTCACTGACAAAGGTCTCAAGCGGCTCAGGAAGGGAACAAAAGGGTCAAAAGTCATCGGCTAGAAAAGCACCCCCTTCTAGGAGGTTCGGAGCTAAAGCCATGGAAGAGCATAGTCCTAAGTGGTTTAATGCCCAGAAAGAAGCAAAGTATGCTCCAGAAAACTGGATTGATGAGGGACGTCTTGCACTTGAGTTCCCTACCATCTGCGACACTATCTGCGTGTTGGCATTGGGATACTTGTTTGCCAAGCCTGAGGAGTGCAACCTCACCTTGGTGAGAGAATTCTATGCCAACTGGGATACTTCCTTCTGAGAGAGCATTAAAATTAAGATATAGGGTCAAGTGGTTCACTTCAGTGCTAGTTCATTCAATGCGTTCCTTTGCACGCCTGTGGTGGACCCGTTAATGTACTTCATATTGTTAGAGAAAGCCTCGTACGATGACATTCTCCATACACTATATGGAGCGCACTCATTTGCCCATTGGGAAAGGGACCACAATGGCACCCATTCTACACTCACGTTCTCCTACTTGATTAAGGAGGCTAGAGTTTGGTTCACACTTGTATGTGTCGTACTCTTGCCTGAGAAACACACCACAAAGATTACTAGAGAGAGAGTTGTATTGGTGTATATACTGATAAAGGGGTTTCCAACTAACTTTGGTGCAGTGCTCATAGATAACATCAAGAGGTCCAAAGACAAGTACCATTGGAAGTATTGTTATGGCAGTCTATTGACCCAGTTCTTGAGAGAGGCTGGCATTGAGGAAGAGGAGGTTGATCTTCATCAACCCCTAGCAGAGCACTTGGCTGGAAAAATGATTGATATCACAAAGGTCAAGGAGCCAGCTACATCTTCAGCTCCACTTCTTACTCCTACAGAGTGTTATGCTTGGGATAACAGTTAGAGAGGGAACATGTTCGGGATGCTAGAGTTGCAGTTGAAGATTGAAGGAAGACCTGCCATTGATGAGGAGATGACAACACTGGAGGAGTGGTACCCACTCACTGAGAATGTGATGCTGATGTGTAAGGTGGGACTATCTTTCGAGAGGCCTCTAGATGACGATGAGGCCACAGTGTTGACTGATGGTGTTGATGATATGGATGATGAGGAGGATGGTGATGCTACCATAGCTGTTATGCAGGTTGATGATGCATATGATGATGATGATGATAATGATCAGGAGTATAATCCTAATGATGACGACTATGCTTAGAGGCCCAGGAAGTTCCTTTTCTCTCCCTAATTGATATGTTTGTTTGTGCACTAGGGACAGTGTACTATTTAAGTATGGGGTGGAGGAAGTAGATTTTCTATTTATTTTTTCTTTGCTAAATTTGTAGTGGGATGTAGAAATAGTTGTTATTCTCTATGTTAGTGGCTAATATGTAATTGATTAAACTCTGGTATGTAATAGTTAGTATTGTAGATGGCTATGAACACTTATGCTCTATTATGTTATGTGATTGTTCTTCTCCAGTTTGTTTTGTTTTGTCAATTGAGGGTCAATTTTTTTGTTTTATTGTCGTCATAGAGGTAGTGACCCTTCCTGATGATAGATGGATGATGACTGTCTTAAGGGAAATTAGTCACTTTTTTTTATTTTTTAGGACGGAGTAGAAAAAACCACATTTGTGTTTTCTTGATACTCCACTTAGAAGCTAAGCTAGAAGTAATGAAGTGGTCATCATGAATGCATAATAAATGAGAAATCCATAAGAGACACATAGGTTCTTTAACTTAACTCAAAGAAAAAAATTTAGGACTTAATAATGAAAAATTCATTCAATTTGATGGTGTAGATATATAGCCATAGGAAACTGACTAACATCATGATGCCATGAGAGGTAAGCTTGATTTGTTGTGTATTTTACATAGTGTAACATCTAGAACTTGCCTAAGTTTTTATAGGATAGCTAGTTGCTAAAGAGGCGAGATGTGATTAAGGCATTTCTTTGAAAACCCATTTTGTCGATTATTGTTGTACCTTCCTTAACAATATCCCTAGTTAACCCCATTGAGCTTCAAGCCATAATTATTTTGTTAGCCACAAAAGAAGCCTATTCCCTTTGTTGCATGACCTTCAGAATTTTTAATCCAAAGATAGTTGGAGGCACTTTGAGATTTAAAAATGTAGATCCACCGATGTAGAAAAAGTCAAGGGAAAGGAAAGGAAGAAGAAAAGAGTGATGGCAAAAGGATATGACAGAAAGAGGGGTGAACAAAAGAACATGTTTACTTGCTGCTAGAACTAATGAATGATCTTTAATGGTTGATTATTCTTATTGAACTTATAAGCAGAAACTGGCTGTCAAGTTATATAAAGAGAGGGGAATGAGAAAAGAAAAGAGGATTAGTGAAGGAAAGGGTGAGCAGTGAGAAGACAAAAGAGGTGGACAAGAAAGATGCACAATGTCTTAAAGTGCTTAGGACTAGTAGCCATTACTAAAGAAAATCATTCCTACCCGTCCTTTAGTGGACATTACAACCAAGAAAAGTCCTTATGATCATACTCTCTTTGAAGTGATTAAGTAGTCAAATTATACATGATAGGCAAGCCTATGGTATATTGCATTTGTATGATACATCATTTGTGAGAGTGAGTGTGTCTTGCTTATTATGTTTCAAATTTTGAATTGATAAATATGAGAGAAGGAACATTACTAAATAAGTGAGGGCATAAGATGGTCAAAGTCGGTGTACTATGTGTTGCATTTTTTATACATAATCATGTTGGCCCTATTTTTAAAAGATGAGTTAGTTAGAGAGGTCATGTAGTTTTGAATGTGAAAACTTCTGTATGTACTTGGTGTGGATTGTTATGAATTGATGAACCACTTAGTTATATGCTCTGTGCTAGCTGTTTGAGTGAGAATTGATAGAGGTGAAAAATGGTGGGAAAAGATGTTTGTGCATATAATTAAGGATTGTTTGAGGACGAACAACGGTTTAAGTGGGGGGTGGTGCTGTTGGGCATATTCTTATGCCAATTTGCCATACTTTTAATCATATTTTATCTTGTTCTGAGTTCATTATCCTTATGAAATAATGAATTCATGTTTACGTGTGTTATATGAGCTAACAAGTATTTTTAGATGTTTTGAGCATGTAATCAATGAAAAAAGACTAAAAATGGCCCAAGGTGTGCAGAAAGAAGAGTTGATAAAATTAGCCTGGTGAGATAGCTGGTGCGCCACGCCAAACCGCCAACTTCAGAGAAAATTGGGCTCAGTTTGGTGCAGTGGGTGGTGTGGTGCTCCAGGTCTTCAATTTTAGAAGAATTGTTGCTCAGCACCTTAGTGAAATGAGTGGTGCTATGCGCCAGAAGGGTTCCGAACTTAGGAAAATTTTTCAACATTTTGGTGCATTAGATGGTACGGCTTGCCAGGTCCCAGCATTTGCAGAATTTGACTAAGACCTTTGGTGATATGGTTGGTGCGACGCGCCAGAGGCAAAACTTCATAGGAAATTCAAGCCAAGTTTGATGCGTTGGATGGTGCGGCGCACCAGAAGCTTTCCCGGACAGATTTTTAGGTCTAAAAGATATACTTCTCAAGGGAAACGACATCATTTGATACCTTGCTTATAAATATAACATCTAAGGCACTTTGTTAGAGGCATTCAGTCAGAAAGGTTGATTTTGTATGCAATTCTTGGGAGAAGATACAAAAGTTCATTTTCTTCGAGGTTTTCTTCTTCATCTTTATATTTTTAATAATTCGAATGATCTTTTATTTAGTTTTTCACTTGAATCTTGTTCTAGAGTTTTGGCCATAGCTGATGGTTGATATTTGAATACTCTTTTATGTTAGACTTTAATTCTTCATTCAAGATTATATATACTTACTTATTTTCATTTCTTATTCGTTAAAGTGATCACCTTACGAATATTATTTGTTGGCTCTAGATTGAACTCGGAAGAGGGAACCAAGAGGGTTAAAAGTAAGTATAGAATAGGTTTCAATAATCTTTGTCAACAATGAGTTCAAGGTAAGATTTCATTGTCGGGGATAGTAATACACCCTTCAACCCTGTTCAGTTGAATATAAGTATCTTCAACCGTCATTTCATGTTTCTCCTGTGACCATAGAGATATAGGTGTTACGATTCATGAGATAGTTCTTAGATGTTCGAGAGAACGGCAATAAATCGAATTGTAACTTGCAACTAGTAAATTTGACAAGAGTTTAATCTAGTGTAATAGAGTCCTAAAACTCAACCTGAAAGCAAAAGTGCCAAGACCCTATATTCTATCATCATTTAAATTACAAATACTTGTAAGAATAATTTTAGTTCATTAGTTTGATTTACATTTGAAGTTAGTAGAACTATTTCCAAACCATTTCCCCATTTTCATGTGTTTATTAGAATAGTGAAATAAAATATTAACCTTAAGCAATTAATCTGACAAGTTTCAAAGGGATCGATATTGAGACTTCACGGTCCTATATTACTTGACGACCACGTGTGATTGTGTGTTCTAGGGCGACATCAGAGTTTGACAGGAATAATGATATGGCATGTGAAGGACAAAGCACTGTATATGAACACATGAAAGCCATGCTCTAAGCTTTTTTGGAGCGGGAATCTAACTTTGAAAAGGATGACGACTCTCAATGCATATATAATTGTCTACTTCCCAAGAAGAAGTCGTTGAAGAAGAGATTTCAAGCTCAAAGGATGAGCCAAAATATCTTTATGACCACAATGAAAATTGTGAAATTGACGAAGAGCAAAAATTTGAAGAATAACTCTCTACTTCTCATAAAGAAGAAGTTGAAGAGATATTGAGAAGCATAATGGAGAAGAGTAAATAATGGGGCTGACCTGCCTAACTGGTGCGAAAAAGTGCCACATGATGGTGAGAAAGTTATCCAAAATATGGATTTTTCCACAGGAGAATTTTTACAAGTTTTACAAAATTTCCATCATGAAGCAAAACTTAACCAAGTGAAAATTGTGAGCAAAGATTAGCTATCGAAGTAATCTCAACAACTTGAAGTATATGGGATTATCGTGAAGGCATTTCACGAGTGATAGAAGACTTCTTGAACATGCATGCTGAGCAAAGTCAAGAAGTAGAGCTATTAAAAATTTCTATTCAAGAATTGGAGGCCAAATTAAACAATGTTATGATTGAGGAATGTAATGCTCAACATCAATTGGTCAAAGATAGTAGTTTTGAGTCGGCTCTCAATGAAGAAGATGTCAAGATAGACTTTGAAGAGTTAAGGGATATTTTCCAACCAACCAACCTAACAATAATGCAGAATATCGAAATTGAGAAGTGCACTAGAGTTGCAAAGAAAATCCCTTCAAATCATTTTTGAGGACTTTAGTGCATTTGAGAATGAGGATGTTAAAAAGAAATTATGCTTAAAAATAGAGTTACTTAGGCTACATTTCAATCATTTTTCAACATTGCACTTGATTGACTATATGGAGATTGAGGCAACTGAGTCTATGGAGAATTTTGGAGAGGAAGATCAAAGTGATTTCATTTTAAAGTTTTTTCATGCCAACGGGGTAAAATTACATCCCTCATTTAAAGGTCAAGAAGTACAAGATGCGGTATTTATTACTTGGTGCCTCTATTTTTACACCACCACCCCTCGAGTGGAGTACAAAATTAGGAAAAAAATAGGGGTCCAATTCATATGTTTAAAGTGGAAGGAAAAGTGGTAAAATTAATGGCATCATGCCACAACGTTAAATCAAGTGCTTCGGAGGCAACCCAAGGTAATTTAGTTTTATTTCTTATTTTTCATCTTTTTTAGATTTAATGTGGTTGTTCAACTGTAGAGGAAATAAATCATAGGTACAGGGAAGACTCGCACAATGGAGGACGAAACTGGGCAGCAAGGCCATAAGCCCGCATGGAGTTGCATGACGCGGAGGCCCATCTGCGCGTATAGAGGTGCGATGCAGAGTGCCATCTGCACACTAAGTCGCGTGAAGTAAGGCGTGATGTTCTCATAGAGGTCCACAACACGGATATGGACATCTGGGAAAAAGTGATCTACACATCCAACAAGGATCAGGACCAGAGAGTTCTTTTTGTCACCCTATACGTATACCTTATTGTTTATGCACTGAGAATAATGCTATGAATTAAATGTGGAGTGGGAGAAATTTGATTTCCATGTATGCTTAAATTGCTATAACTATTCATGGTCCTACCTAGTCTCTTTTTTGTGATTTCTGACTTGATTCCTTCCAACTTGAGTGGTGTTTGTTTTGTTTTATGTTTGGGTTTCATCGATTTTTATTTTCGGTATTTTTGTCAGTAATAATCCCTTAGAACTGACTAGAGTGTCTAGATTTTTTTAGTCATAGTCATGATTTTTTTCCGATGATGGATGGATGATGACCATCTTAAGGGTAAACTAGTCATAAGTAGGAGAACAAGAGCTTGAATCCTTCTGAATGCTAGGTGTTTTACTCAGCATATCATTAAGACTTCGTAAGAATTCATCAAAAATGAATGAAAAGGTAGAAACACTTAGATTTTTGAAACTTGACTCCTATGCTTGAAAATTGGGTTTTATAATGTGAGACATTCAATATGGATATGTGTGTTTATATATTGATCACCATTATTGAATCATTTGGGTCATTGTGTGTGTGAGATTTTGCATATACTCTATACTTGCATATTAATGTCTAGAACTTGCCCAGTGTATGTGCTAAGTGAAATGAGAATGTTGAATCTAGAGAGTAGTATAGGTACTTCTTTGACAGCCTATTTCTATCTTGCATTTACCTGCCTTGATGTGATTGTCTTAGCTAGCCATTTTGTGTCTTAGCCTATTCTTTTGATAGCCATGTTAAAAACTAAATCTCTTTTATTCTATTGACTACTATTTGATCCAAATGACTCCTAAGAAACTTTAACTGAAAATTTTTGTATGAAAGGAACATAAGTGAATAAAAAAGAAAAAAGGCTAAAGTGAAATTAGAAAAAAAAAAGAAAAGGTGAAAAGTGCAAAACAAAGAGGGTGATAGTAGGGAAAAAAAGAAAAAAGTTTTGAAAAGAAAAGAAAAAAATGTAAATAATGAAAGCAAAGAAAACAAATTAGAAAAAGTGCATGAGCTTAAAAGTAAATATTGTCAAAATTCCCTACTAGTAATCTGAAGTGCCAAATTTCGATAAAGGCGAGGCATAAGGAGTGCAGTAGTAGATCAAGTATTGTGCTAAAATTGAAAGAATTGTGAAGTATTAAAGTTCTTAGGGAGATTAGTCACTATTCTGGTCAGATAATTCCTACTCGTCTCTTAGCCTACATTACAATCATTCTAAGTCCTAATTGATCCTAGATTTGATGTTTTATATTAGTAGAATATTTACAGTAAGGTCAAGCTTATGGTATGTCTATTGCATGCATGTAAAGTTCTTCGGGAGAGTGAGCAATATTATTGTATCCATGCCCAAGTTAACTATGTTGTGAGTGAAAGGGCATCTCTTTAAATAGTGAGGGGCACATAATGGTAAGATTTTGGTGTATTCTTGATTGCTAGATTACATATGTTCATGTTGGCTCCAACATATCTTGTTGAGTTAGTTCTATATGCTAAGTGATTTTGACATATAACCCTTGAATGTTGATTTTATATACATGTTTAGTCGATTGTTGGAGCATGATTGAATTTTCTAGCAGACTTGAGTGTAAGTAGACCTGTTCGTGAGGTGAATTTTGTGTGTGAAACTATAGTGGGAAGTAGTAGATTGTTCGAGGACGAACAATAGTATAAGTGTGGGGTGGTAATATTGGACGTATTTATGCACTTATTTACCATATTGTGCCCATACTTAGTTATGTTTTGAGAACAAATGATGTGTGATTGTCTTGATTTTATGTGATATTTATAAAAAAGAGTTGACACACATGATTAATGTTTGCAGGATAAAAAATGTTAATATTTGGCTTGTTTGACCATAAGAAGAAAGTGTTGACGATCAGAGAATCGAAAGGAACAAGTGTCAAAGCTAAAAGGGGGTCAGGATCGTGCAGCCCCTCCATCACATAGAGGACCACGATACGCAGGATGGTCACCGCATGGAGTACCGTGACAAGCAGGTATGGTTATTTAGGCAAGGTTTTGCAAAGTCAAATCTCAATCAAAGAAAGAGAGATGTAGACTTATTCTACTACTATAAATACCCCTAGAACATTTTGATTTAGTGATTACCACATAATTCGCACTGATTGAAGGCATATTCTAACTGTGGAACACATTATTCCATACCATTATTCAGAGAAATATCAAGTTCTTGTGATTCTATTTAGATTTTCAAGAGTTGTCAAATAATTTCATCTTATTAGAAGTGATCATCATGACTTCTTATATATATTATGATATTGTTTCTTCAAACATGAGCATCTAGATTCATTAGCTAGAGTTATGAGAACCATGATTGATTAACGAACATAGGCACGTAATTGTGATTCTTTAATGGTGTAATTGAGTGTATTATTATTCTCTTCATTTTAATTAGTTTTAGCGGTCTCAAATATTGAAATATGTCTATATCATCAACTTGCTTGACAAAGAGGTTGATGTTAAGAAAAGAGAATAATAATAAAAATTTGAGGCTATCAACCCTCATCCAATTGACTTGAGCTCTAATCAAGGATAGTCAGTCCAAGACATACGATGAGGACAAATATGAATACCTAAAGTTCAAAAGAATTTAGAGTGAAATTCATCTATGTAGATCGAGAGACATTAGATGAACATAATCATCAGTCTTGCATGAAATTAACCGTGATAGTCACTAATAAAATAAGTCTACTATATTATAAAATTATGGAGAACACGTACCTATTTTTTTCTCATATATTTGTTACAAACGAAATCATACTTCAAATTATTTTTTTGTTGCAACCCCCCTCCAAAATACTGGCTACTGATCGAATTAATCACTATCAATGTATTATTTCTCGCCTATTCTATGTGGGATCGACCCCAACCTAGTTGGTTCCTGTATTTGACAATGATTGCTTCATACTTCATTGCAAGGTGTAATTTGGACGTGATCAGCCATTTCTAGTACAATTGATGATAATAGAGTACCACATATTACTAATAGTTCCCAGAAATAGATTGGTAAGATCATCACTAAAACTAAATTTTTTAAGAACATCAATGAGAAATGGCCAAGACAGCCTGTCATATGCTTTGACCATGTCTAATTTAATGACAACATTACTACCGAAGTTCTTACACTTAATATCCTGAATAATCTCTTGAGAAAGCGTAACATTCTCAGTAATAAGCCTACCTTTTAAAAATTCAGATTGATTATTAGAGATTATAATACGGAGGAGAATATTAAGCCTTTTAGATAGCATTTTGGAGATGGTTTTATAAGAAAATTTTCTAAGACTAATAAGGCTCAAGTTGGCAAAAGTAACAAGGGGATCAATCTAGGGATAAGATCAAGAAGGGTATGTGAGAAAAATTTGGTCAGTTTCCTTTTGCAGAAAAAAACTGAACAAATTCTATTATATATTTCTTAATGATATCCCAACAAGAGTGATAAAACTTACCTAAGAAACCATCTCGACCTGCAGCACTATCTGGGCTTACTTCAAATATAACATCCTTGATCTCATCCTCCTTTGGGCAGCTTTTAATGTTGACATTGTCTTCTTAGCTGATGCAATTAGTACTACAATCAAGAATCCTAGGGTCTACACTTTTTTGTTTTAAGTTGAACATATGCCAAAATGTTTGAGGCTGCCCTAGCAATCTTAGCATCCCAAGATATCCACTTGCCTTTGGTATTTTTGATCCTCTTATGCACAGCTTTCTTCTTCTTTCCCTGATAATAGAATGAAAATATTTGGATTTAGTGTTAGCCTCTTTAAAACACTTAATTCTAGCCCTTTATTTTAAGAGAAGATCTTGTTTGTTGAGCCAGAAGATGTATTTTGTTGTCCTTTATTCAGTTCATACCTGTTTTCATCTGATTTGTGCATTAAGTCCATATCCTCTAAGTATTGGACTTAGGTTTTTCACAATTTTTTTTGGTCATTGACATCTCCAATTCCTTCTCTAGATCACTGAGTCAACCTTTTACCAACCCGTTTGAACTTTTGTTGCAACTTTCACATAGGGTTGCCATTAATGTGTTGATCCCAATCATTTCTTACTACTTATTTGAAATCCTCTTGAGTATCCAAAAACCTTGGAATTTAAAATGCTTATGACCAACTGGTTTTCCATCATCACATCTGAGAAGTAGAGCTCCGTCATAAAAACCTGTTCTTACCAAATGTTTGATAGTATTACAAGAGAACCTTTGAGCCCATATGTCATTGATAAACACTCTATCAAGTCTCATCCAGATCTTTTTACTAGGCCTCCAGTTATTACACTAATTATACTTGGAACCTATATACCCGATATCAGTCATCCCCAATTATCCATACATTTCATAAAGTCAAAACATTTAGAGTTCCTGTGAGGGAGATGCAGGATAACATTAAAATCTCCTCAAATACTTTAGGGGATATTGATATTATTGCTCAGATTCTCTAGCTTACTCCACAGCTCCTTTCAACCTTTCTTAGTGCATTTTGCATAGACAGTTGTAACAAAGGTTTCCTCTTTGTTGTTGTTTTTTTATGCTGAGGGTAATTTGCTGATCATGATTCTGTATAATGGACACCAAGTAGTCACATCTCCAAAAACACCAAAGTTGACCATTTTTGTTAGTAGTACAGTTGTTGAAGCCCACGAACCTCTTGCATCCACCTATCTTGTTCATATTGATCATAGGTTCAAAGATTGCCACCATGTCAACATTGTATTTTTAACAAGTGGTTTGAGTCTATGAATGGCCTTATTAGACCGTAACTCTCCTAATATTTCATATAATTGCACTAATCATAAGAAAGTTTTTTGGGTGTTGTGGTCCTTTCTTTCCCTGTGGTAGGTAGGGGCAGTGTTGTTTCTATTTTTTTGCTTCTATCATTATTTCTGTGCTTGCTCCTTCCACTTCTAATGGGAGATCAAGATGCTATTCTTACCACAGGTATCATTCATGTGTTGGTATTCATCACTTTCATCATAAGGGAAGTCTACAGTATGATCATGCAATCCCTCGTCATTATCACTATCTTCCTTTATTTCTACTTCCTCAGTATTATCAACCATATCTTGAGAACTGAAACCATCAACCATATTCTAATTCAAGTCAAATATCATATTAATGGATCTCATATTCTTAATGGCCAAGGGGAAGCTAGATGATGCACTGTTTCCTTCCGGCAGTTGACTATTGTCCCCTGTGCCTTTTTTTTAATCCCTAATGTGATTTTTCTCCCTTAAGTTACCACCCTCCACATTCTTTTTCAATCTCTAATTTAAATTGTGTTCTTGGTCCTCCTCATCAAGTGTGGACATGTTTATGTTTATATTACCTTGGGTCATAGTCTATTAGATACCTTCATTTTGTTCTTGATATCATCTACATTGTTGGGATCTTTGATATCGAGCAATCTATAATCAGTTTCTTCTCAAACACTTTCCTCCACCTAGTTATTATGAGACTCCTTATCAATTTCAACCTTCACCATCTTTCTCTTTTTTGGAACCTTCCTCTTTGTTTTAATCCTAACAAGCCTTTCTTTTAGCACATATGCTTGACGCTCCTATTTATCATCCTCCTTTATTTTGCCCTTGAATTTTATTCTCTTTTACACTATTCTGATAGTCGCATTCCACCTTGTCTTTGGTTGTAACTTCTTGGTCCATAACCTTCACCCCGCTTTCTTGACTATTGTTGGCACTGTTGTCCATAGTTTTTTTTCTTTATTTCCATTCTCTTTGTCTCTCGTTTCCTCCATCTTGTTTTTCTCTATTTTTCTACATTGCAATATAGAATGTCCCAAATTATACAGTGTCTGCAGAATTTCGGCAAACTTTCATATTTAAGCCTCTAAGTTAATCCTTTAACAGAACATGTTCCATCTTCTGAACCAACCCATATGGAAGTAAGCTTTGGTTTAATTAAACCGACTTCAACCTTTACTTTTAGCCATACTTGGTCTGGTTCTATGCTCAGTGGCCAAATTTATCAATAGAGGAGTACCAATGGGACACACAATATACTTGATATAGTTCCATATGTGACAATGGGAAGGAAGGTCCGGAAGGAGGACCCAAACAGGGACTACTGGAGAGTCTTAGTCAGGTTTAAAGTTTGGAGACCATTTCTCCAGCCACATTACCTGTCCTTCTAATTCAATTGACCTTCTAAACCAGACACTTTCGAAGTTTTCTTCACGATAAAAATCTAGGAAGATCATGTGATGATCATATGTCCCTATTTTCACTTTCCCTTTTAGAGAAATTCTATCAACGATTTGGATCGAAGCTTCTCAATTTGAAGGCGAGTTTTTTGGAACTTACCTACAAAAGTGAACTTGTGCATTCCTCAGCCATAACACCATAGTAGTCGCTAGTTTTAAATATGATAGTTGGGATCCCATTGTGCGTGGAAAATCTTGCCGTCACCTCCGTATCACTATATCTATGATTACTAGGGCTAGACATTGAAGGTGCTTGTAGAGCGTTGATAAGCTTGATTTTAGGGGAATTCCTCCCCCCCCCCCCCCCCCCCCCGCAACCACCAATTAATCATATTGGTAAGAGCATTCTCAATTTCAATGGGACGCGTCATTTTCGGCGTCCCTATACGCCCTTGGAAGAACGAAAATGTTGTAATGGTCTAAAAATGTATGGAGAGCATTCAGTTAGCAAAAAAAAATGTAAAATACCTTAGTAGGAGGTTGTTCGTATAGCATAGTTTTTTGTTTTTTGTTTTTTTTTTTTCGCAAAATGGAGGAGAAGTGAGTACAAGTGAGTTGGGAGGCATAAGTTTTATTAAAATTGCAGCATAAAATTAAGGGATATAGTGGTTAACTTAAATTGCTATAAAATAAAATTATTGTTAGATGGAGCAATTATTTGAAAATGTCTATACAAATAATATAATTAGTGCTTATAACACGTCCTGTGATATAAAATTTCTCACTCATAAATTGGAAAAAAGATCCGATCAAGTAATATTCAGTGGTCCACTAAATTCATGCCAAGTGTACTATAGAATAATTTATGGTTGAGATCCATTTAAATTTATATACTCATTAAAAGAATAAAAAATTGACAAAATAAATTAACGAAATATTTTCACAATATCCTTCTCCTTCTATTACCCTTTTGCAAGGTATTGTTAAAAATAAAAGTATCGTCGCTTATATGCCTAATTAAATTGAGTAAAAATGATACTCAATTTAATTACATATATAAAATATTTGATATGTCGAGTGCCCGAAAAAGTCAACACAAACTAAACTCAATATAGATCATTATGTACTGTTATCTTAAAATTTTGTGATCTTTGACTCGCAAAAAGATTTGCTTGAAAAACATAAATAATTTTTAAATGTTAATATTTAAATATGTATATTAAAACATAAAAATTAAAAAAATCATCCAATATGAACCTGATCACTCGAAAAGATGACGATACTTTTATTTTCACCAATACTTGCAAAAGAATAATAGAAGGGGAAGAATATTGTGAAAATATTTCGTTAGTTTATTTTGTCATTTTTTTATTCTTTTAATGAGTATATAAATTTAAATGAATCTCAATCATAAATTATTTTATAGTATATTTGGTATGAATCTGTACGACTATTGAATATTACTTGTCTGGATCTTTTTTCAATAAATTGGGAGATATGTGCATCAGATGGGTTGGATTTGATCCACTCACCAACCATATTGGCTTATTATGCAGTTAACGGATTGGGATTGTAGCCCAATCTTAACGAACTCATCTTTTAGATCATCCACAAATCAAATTGCAACACTAATATATATACAGTAAATGATTCTTGGCCCGCATTTGCAGGCCCAATAATTTAAATTTTAATATAATTTTATATTATATTGCATGTTTGCAATTAATAAATTAATAAAAAAAATTATAAGATATATAATTTAATAATTTTATGCTAAAAGCATAACACTAAATTAGATATAAAAAGTTCATGATGACAAATATGCATGTCGGCTAATATTCTAGTTATGAAAAAATAATCTTCTATTCTGAAAATTCACCTAACATGAGTGTGTTGGCTTAGAACTTAATTTAAAAAAAAGTGATCACTACCTTCGATCTTCTCTTGCAACTAGATATAGCCAAGGCAATATTGTTTTGCCCTATAAATTTTTAGAGTGTTTCATTTATTTTTCTTGTATGTCTATAGCTACTAAAATTCTTAGAGTGTTTCATTTATTTTTTTTGTATGTTTATAGCTACTTGCTAATGTGACCTATAGGTAGAAAATCAAATACCGCGATATTTTCACAATGCATAAAAGCTATAACTTATCCTTACACCGTTGACTCGACTTGTATTACAAACTCATAGATTTTAACGATATAACTCATTTCTCTACATCTTTCAACTACTTTCAAGCTTGAGAAAATGCATAACAAAAATATTGGCTTCAATTAGAGTCTTGAGTTATTTTCATCAAAATAATTATGAAAGTGACAATTCTGAAAGATTGAAACTCCAAGAGACAGAAATTTTTGTTTTTGTTACAAAGGTGATTACTGTAATACCCCGGAAGTTCCTAATACTAGACTCGGGATTAGAAAATGAGAAAAAATAAAAAATTTGAGATTTTACTCAAAATGACTCGTGGTACGAGCCGTTGGAGGATCTAACGACCCTTAGGAGCCACCCGTTGTCAGGTTTTGTAGTAGGAGATTCTGTGGTAACGGATCTAAGGATGACCTGTTGATTGATGCAATGGGTCGTGGGTTGCAGTCGTTGTTCATCCCTATGGTGCTAGAGTGGGATGGTACGAGTCGTGACACGACTTGTTGTAAGTAACAACTGGTCATGGAAAGTACTCATGAGAAGGTGCAGTGGAAATTAGCCTAGAGGCAACGGATGGGTCCAAAAACCCATTTTTTGGAGGCACGAGTCGTTGCTGGACTCATAGAAAGAGTCTCAGAAAAATATAGGTGAGGAGTCAGTGGTGATGACGGGAGGAAGTAACGGGTCATTGTGTCTGGTAACGACCCATTTTGTTGAGTCGTGGTATCAGGACCTGAGAAGTTAAGAAATGATGGAGGAAGTAAATCGAAGGACGACCCATTGTATCAACCGTTGTCCCTGGCAGTGCAAAATTTTTAAAATTTTCATTAAGGGTATTTTCATAATTTCTAAACTCTAAGGTCCTAAATTACGTCATTTTAAGCTCAGTTAGCAGGGTTTTAAGGGTGTTAAACCTATTCTAAACCTTACTATTCCATGCATGCAAGTTAGAGTTCTTCCTTGGAGATCAAGCTTGAAGAATTTCCCAATTTCTCTCCAATTTCCTTTGGGCTTTCAAGAGTAAGTGTAAATCAGACTTACCCAGGTATGTGAGACTATGAATGAGAGTCCCTTTCATTCTCATGCTCTAAATTCTTCTCAATTCCATGGATTCAAATTCTAGATTTAAGTTCATAATCTATTGGAGTTTATCCCTAATTTTGTGAAATTCTCTATGATCTATCTATGGGTCAATTTCCTTCATGTATCAAATCATGTTTTATGATCTATGAGAAGATTTTATAACTATTTTGATTATTAATTTATAGTTTAAAAATATTATTAAAATTATACCTAATTATGTATGTTTCATGAAAAGTCAAGTTACGATTCTATTATGGTTTTGATCTTACTAAGTCTAAACTATGATATGATTCATGTTATGATTTCTTTCCAAGTACTCTTCATGGATGTATAAATATCAAGTATATATATGTTTTACAAATATGCATGATTTTCATGATTTATGGATTTATGACTCTTGGCTAATTCATGGGCCCTTATTCATGGATAATCATGTATTTCAAGTGGGATCCATCATTTTATTATTTTTATTTGGCCATGAGCTTCATGAATGATTTTACAATTACTATACGAGCCCTCAAGTGCATGTTTTTGGGAGCAGTGTTTAGCACCGAGTAGACTCGTAGATATATATATTTATTATTGGATCCCTGTGATATCACCATACTGCACGTACCCTTTCCTGGCAAGTCTGGGGCGGTCTTAACCACTTGGACGAAATAGTGGGGCATCATGTAAGGCTCTATCATGATGGTGTCAGTTAGGACGAGTCCTCCCATTGTTCCTCATGACTTATGCATAGTTATGTTTATGTTACTTTGGCTCAAGTTATGCTTTACAAAGTTTCTCTTATGACTACTATTTATGATTGAAATTATGAATGATTTGAAAACCTTGAGCCCTTACATTTACACTATGATATTTACCTCATAATCATGTTGTCCTACTCGTATGCACTCTTATGTATTTTAACTATCCGTTTTTCCTTACCTTGCATACTCAGTACATTCCAAGTACTGCCGCATACACTATGATGTATCGTTCTATGATACAGGCTCGGACATTCATGTTCAGTCCCGTCGTTAGCCAGGTCCTTAGAGTTAGCATCTCTCAACCAGGGTTGGTGACTCCTCATCCTTCGAGAACCCTTTTTAGCTTATATTAAGTATTTTTAGTTTCTAGTGAGTTAGTTGGGGTCTTGTCCCATCAACTCGTCAGTATATAGAGGCTTATCAGATATAGTATGTTTTCAGTTCCAGATCGTTGATATGTATTAAAATATTCAATGTATCATATTCTCATACTTCTGTATTATATATGTTAGACTTCCGCATTATTATGTTGAGTTTTAGATGTCATGTTCATGCCATGGGTCGACTTGCAGCCTCTTGGGATTCTTTGTCCCGTGTCTCAATCCGGGCCTATGTTCGAGTCGTGACAAACTTGATATCAGAGAAATAGGTTTTGAAGTGTCATAGGGCGTCTGAAAGCCGCATTAAGTAGAGTCTTTTTCATGGGTGTAAAGCGCGCCATACTTTTGATTAAGAGGCTATGAAATGTTTAGGAAACTTCCCTTCTTTCATGATCTATGTTGTGCGATGAAATGTCTCTCTATCCTTCTAACTCGTGCTATACGCGTTTGCAGAATCATGCCTCCTCACTGATTTAAAGGAAGAAGGAATGGAAACGAAAATGACCATGAGAATGGCAACGGTGATGGGCACCAGCAGGCCCCACCAGCCCCCGAGGATCATAGCCCCAAGCAGATGGCCCATGCAGAGTTTAGGGATGCCATCCAGATGTTAGCTCAGGCTTTGACTGCCCAAGTCAACCAGCAGGTGGTGCGCATGTCCCCCAGAATGGGAATGTGGCAGCGGCGAGAGTCAGAGACTTTCTTAGGATGAACGCTCCAGTGTTTCTCAGATCAAAGATGGGTGAGGATCTGCATGAGTTTATTAATGAAATTCTGAAGATCACCCAGATCATGAGGGTGACAGAGAGGAGTGCACAGATCTAATCTCATATCAGTTGAAAGGGGTTGCGCATATCTAGTTCAGACAGTGGAAGGATGGTAGGGTAATTAGGGCGGGCCCGGTTGGTAGGGATGAGTTCCATACCACGCTTTTGGATCGGTTCTTTCCCCAAGAGATGAGCGAAATAAAAGTAGATGAATTTGTGAACTTGAGGCAGAACAACATGACGGTCTAGGAGTATGCCTTGGAGTTCACTCGTTTTTCAAAATATGCACCAGAGCTGGTGGCTGATCAGAGAGCTCAAGTGATCAGGTTTGTGCACGGAGTAATGGACAACCTGGTCAAGGATTGTAGGACCGTTATGCTTCATCAGGATATTGACTTTCCTTGATTGGTATTGTACACCCAGCTCAACAGGGTGCGTCCACCAGTACAGCTGGTGGCCAGGGCCAGAATAGGTTTTATGCCCTTGCATCTCGACAAGAGTAGGAGACTTAACCAAATGTGGTCACCGGTACGTTACGAGTATTCCACCTTGATGTATATCCATTATTAGATCCAGGGGCTACTTTGTCTTTTGTGACGCCCTATGTTGCTAGTAGTTTCAGAGTCTGTCCCGAAATCCTATCAGAACCCTTCTCAGTCTCTACTCCAATTGGTGATTCAGTTATAGCTCGACGGGTATATAGAAATTTTCCTGTCACAGTCCTACAGAAAGTCAGCTCAGCAGATTTAGTAGAGCTAGCCATGACATACTTTGATGCTATCTTTGGCATGGATTGGCTACATGCATGTTATGCCTCAGTAAATTATAGAACCCGTGCAGTAGAGTTTCGATTTCCGGGTGAGTCAATCCTAGAGTGAAAGGGCAATTCAGTTGTGCCTGTAGGTCGCTTCATTTTCAACTTTAAGGCCAGAAAGATGATCTCTAAGGGTTGCGTGTACCATCTAGTTAGGGTTAAGGATGCTACATCCAAAACTCCGACTATCTAGTTAGTTCCTGTAGTGTGTGAATATCCAGAAGTGTTTCCAGATGATTTACCAAAAATTCCTCCTGAGCGGGAGATCAATTTTGGGATTGACCTTTTTTCCAATACGCAGCCTATATCTATTTCTCCTTACAGAATGGCTCCAGATGAGCTAAAGAAGTTGAAGGAGAAGTTGAAAGATCTTTTACACAAGGGTTTCATCATACCAAGCAAATCCCTGTGGATTGCACCAGTTCTCTTTGTCCGAAAAAAGGATGGTTCCCTTCGAATGTGCATTGACTATCAGCAATTGAACAAGGTAACAATCGAGAACAGGTATCCCCTCCCCAGGATTGGTGACTTGTTTAACCAACTTCAAGGTGCTAAGTGTTTTTCAAAGATAGACCTCAGATCCGGGTATCATCAGCTCAGGGTTCGGGAGAGTGACATTCATAAGACAGCCTTCAGGACTTGGTATGGTCACTATGAGATTGTAGTTATGTCTTCTGTACTAATGAATGCTCCTTCAGCTTTTATGGACTTGGTGAACAGAGTGTTCAAGCTGTATTTGGATATGTAAGCCGTATTTGGATATGTTCGTGATCGTGTTCATAGATGTCATTCGCATATACTCTCAGAGCGAAGAGGAGCATGATGCTCATTTGAGGATGGTGCTACAGACTCTGAAGGACCGCCATCTGTATGTTAAATTCATCAAGTGTGAGTTTTGGTTAAACTCGGTAGCATTTTTGGGTCATGTGGTGTCAAGTGAGGTTATACATATGGACTCTCAAAAGATAGAAGCTGTGAAGAATTGACCTAGACCAGTGAGTCCCTCGGATATCAAGAGTTTCTTGGGATTAGCTAGTTACTATAAGAGGTTTATGGTAGAGTTTTCATCCATTGCAGCACCGTTGACTAAGTTGACCCAGAAGAAAGTGAAGTTTCAATGGCCGGAGGCCTGTGAGAAGAGCTTCCAAGAGTTGAAGGCTCGACTCACCTCAGCACCAGTGTTGACTCTACCTGAGGGTACCGATGGGTTTGTGGTATATTATGACACCTAAAGGATCGACCTTGGTTGTGTATTAATGCAGCATGATAAGGTTATAGCCTATGCTTCCAGACAGCTGAAAGTCCATGAAAAGAACTATCCGACTCATGACCTCGAGTTGACGGCAGTGGTATTTTCCTTGAAGATTTGGAGACACTATCTGTACGGGGTCCATGTGGATGTGTTTACGGACCATAAAAGCCTATAGTACATTTTACACAGAAGGATCTAAATCTACGTCAAAGGAGGTGTTTGGAGCTTCTTAAAGATTATGATATGAGTGTCCTTTATCATCCGGGCAAGGCCAATTTGGTGGCAAACGCTCTTAGCAGGCTTTCTATGGAGAGTGTATTCCATGTAGATGAGGAGAGGAAAGAGTTAGTGAAGAATGTGCATCAGCTTGCACGACTAGGAGTTCGTCTTATTGACTTGACGGATGATGGTGTCATTGTTCAGAATGGATCAGAATCTTCCTTGGTGACTGAGGTCAAAGCTAGACAAGACGAGGATCCTATTTTAGTAAAGTTGAAGGAAGTCATTTAGAATTAGAAGGTGGAGGTTTTCTCCCAAGGGGGAGATGGTGTACTACAATATCAGGGTTGTTTGTGTGTACGGGGTGTTGATGACTTAAGGGAGTGGATATTGCATGAGGCTCATGGTTCCAGATATTCTATACATCCAAGTGCCACAAAAATGTACCGTGACCTACGGGAGGTTTATTGGTGGAATGGAATGAAGAAGGACATAGCAGAGTTTGTGGCTAAGTGTTCGAATTGTCAACAGGTGAAGGTTGAGCATCAAAGACCTATAGGTGTGCTTCAATACATTAGTATTACTACTTGGAAGTAGGAGGAAATCAATATGGACTTCATTACGAGTTTGCCTTGTACTCACCAACAGTATGACTCTATTTGGGTGGTTGTGAACAGGTTGACTAAAAAAGCTCATTTCCTACCGATTCCACAGAATATTATGCTAAATTGTATATTCAGGAGTTAGTTCGATTATAGGGAGCGTCATTGTCCATCATATCAAATAGAGGTACTCCATTTATCTCCCAGTTTTGGAGATTCAATAGGGACATCTTGGTACTCACGTCAAGCTTAGCACAGCATTTCACTAGCAAATAGATGGTCAGGCTGAGCGGACTATTCAGACTCTTGAGGATATGTTGAGGGCGTGTGTGATTGATTTCAAGGGTACTTGGGATGATCATTTGTCTCTCATTAAATTTGCATATAATAACAGCTACTATTCTAGCATTCAGATGGCCCCGTTTGAGGCTCTTTATCGGCGGAGATATTGATCGCCTATTGGTTGGTTCGAAGGCGGTGAAGCTACGTTGATAGGACCAGATTCAGTCCATGAGGCTATGGAGAAGGTTCAGCTTATAAGGAAAACGTTAAAGACAGTCCAGAGTTGTCAAAAGTCCTATGTGGATGTGAGAAGGAGAGAAATTGAGTTTGAAGTTGATGATTGGGTGTTTTTGAAGGTATCTCCCATAAAGGGAGTGATGAGATTCGAAAAGAAAGGAAAACTTAGTCTGTTATGTTGGCCCGTACCCGATTGTAAGACGAGTTGGCAAGGTAGCGTATGAGTTGGAGTTGCCCTCAGAATTGGCTTCAGTGCATCTAGTGTTTCATATGCCGCTTTTGAAGAAGTGCATGAGTGATCCGGCTTTGGCTGTTCCAGTGGACAGTGTAGGTGTGAATGATAGCCTCAGCTACGAAGAGGTTCGGCTGGAAATACTTGATCGTCAGGTTCAGAAGCTAAGAAATAAGGAAGTAGCTTCAGTAAAGGCTTTTTGGCGGAATCAGCATATTGAGGGAGATACTTGAGAACCCGAAGCAGATATGATGGCTAAATACCCGCATCTATTCCCTTCCGACTCAGTTTCAGATTGAGGTATCAGTTTCCTCCTTAGTATTCTATTCAGCTTCATATTCAGTTCATGTGTTCCAGTTTCCTTCATGTTAATGTATGTATGTGTGACTCATGAATTCAATTTAGTCATGTATTCCGGTCCAAATTCAGTCACTCCGTCAGTTTTCAGCTTTAGATGTTCAGTATTTGAGATGTCATTCCTATTTCCCTAGATTTCCGTAAATGTTCATTCACATTTGAGGATGAATGTTCCCAAGGGGGAGATATTGTAATATCTCAAAAGTGCCTAACACTAGACTCGGGATAAGAAAATGAGAAGCAGCAGGAAATCTGAGATTTCACTCAGAACGACTCGTGGTACGAGCCATTGGAGGATCTAACAACCCATGTGAGCCATCCGTTGTCAGGTTCTGCAGTAGGAGATTATGTGGTAACGGGTCTAAGGACGACCTATTGATTGATGCAACGCGTCATGGGTTGCAGTCATTGTTCGTCCCTATGGCACCAGAGTGGGATGGTACGAGTCATGACACGACTCATTGTAAGGAATAATGGGTCGTGGAAAGTACTCATGAGAAGGTGCAGTGGAAATTATCTTAGAGGCAACGGATGGGTCCAACGACCCGTTGTTTGGAGGCAGGATAGTTGGTGGACTCGTGGTAGGAGTCTCAGAAAAATATAGGTTAGGAGTCAGTGGTGATGATGGGAGGAATTAACAGGCCGTTGTGTCTGGTAATAACCCGTTTTGTCAAGACATGGTATCAAGACTTGAAAAGTTAAGAAATGATGGAGGAAGTAACGCACGGTAACCACGAGTCATGGTATCGAAGGACGAACTGTTGTATCAACCGTTGTCACTGGCAGTGCAAAATTTTCAGACTTTTCATTAAGGATACTTTCATTATTCTTAAGCTCTAAGGCCCTAAACTACGTCGTTTTAAGCTCAGTTAGAAGGGTTTTAAGGGTGTTAAACCTATTCTAAGTCTTACCATTCTATGCATGCAAGTTAGAGTTCTTCCTTGGAGAGCAAGCTTGAAGAATTTCTCAATTTCTCTCCAATTTTCTTTGGGCTTTCAAGAGGAAGTGTAAATCAGATGTACCAAGGTATGTGAGGCTATGAATGAGAATTCCTTTCACTCTCATGCTCTAAATTCTTCTCAATTATGGATTCAAATTCTAGATTTAAGTTCATGATCTATTGGGGTTTATTCCTAATTTTGTGAAATTCTCTATGATCTATCTATGCGTCAATTTCCTTTATGTATCAAATCATATTTTATGATCTATGGGCAGATTTTATAGCATCTTTATTATTAATTTATAGTTTTAAATTTTAACTAAATTATGCCCAATGATGTAAGTTTCATGAAAAGTCAAGTTATGATTCTTGTTATGATTTTGGTCCTACTAAGTCTAAATTATAATTTATGATTCATGTTAAGATTTCTCTTCAAGTACTCTTCATGGATTTATGAATATCAAGTATAAGTATTTTACAAGTATGCATGATTTTCAAGATTTATCAATTTATGACTCTTGGCCAATTCATAGGCCCTTATTCATGGTTAATCATGTATTTCAAGTCGGATCCATCATGTTATTATTTTTATTTGGTCATGAACTTCATGAATGATTTCACAATTACTATATGAGCCCTCACGTGCATGTTTTTGAGAGCAGTGTCTAGAATCGAGTAAATCCGTCGTTCAGGTAAACCTTGTGGTCTTAGAAATATGTGCCACCGTAGGTATATATATTTATTATTGGATCCCTGTGATATCACCATACTGCACGTCTCCTTTCTTGGCAAGCTGGGGGCGGTCCTGACCATTTGGGCATAATAGTGGGGCATCATGTAAGGATCTATCATGATGGTGATTATTACGACGAGTCCTCCCATTGTTCCTCATGAATTATGCATGAATATGTTTATGTTACTTTGGCTCAAGTTATGCTTTATAAAGTTTCTCTTATAACTATGATTTATGATTGAAATTATGAATGGTTTCAATCAGATTTACTTCATGGTCATGTTTTTCTACTCGTATGCACTCTTATCTATTTAACTGTCCGTTTTTACTTATCTTGCATACTCAGTACATTTCAAGTACTGACCGCATATTCTATAATGTATCATTTCATGATACATGCTCGGAGATTCAAGTTTAGTCCTGCCGTTAGCCAGGTCCTCAGAGTTAGCATCTCTCAGCCAGGATTGGTGAGTCCTTATCCTTCGAGGACCCTTTTTCAGCTTGTATTCAGTATTTTCAGTTTCTAGTAAGTTAGTTGGGGTCTTGTCCCATCAACTCATCAGTATGTAGAGGTTTATCACACAGAGTATGTTCTCAGTTTCAGATCGTTGTTATGTATTCGGATATTCAATGTACCGGATATTCAGACCTCCGTTATTATGTATGTTAGAATTCCGCATTATTATGTTGAGTTTTAGATGTCACATTCATGTCATGAGTCGACTTGGAGCCTCTTGGGGTTCTTTGTCCCGTGTCTCGATCTGAGCCTATGTTCGGATCGTGACAATTACAATACTAAATTATATTTGTAGGTGTTTAATTATATTTTAAAAAATAAATTAATCATAATTATTTCAGCTAATCATGATTGAGAATGATAACGGGAATACATTTGATGATAAATTATCTTTTTATTTCTATAAAATCAAATAACAATTTATAATTTGTTTAAATTGTCACAAATGATGTCATACTCATTTTATCACCATGCCAAATAAATACTTTGTATCAAATAATTACCTAATATCAATTATATCTTTTTCACACTATATTTAGAAAAATTTTAAAAAAAGTAGATTAAAACTATATGTTTTATTTATATTAACAAATTTTTTTGAGTTAGACGAAACAAAAAATATTTTAGCTATCATTAAATTAATTTTGAATACACATAAATTCATCTTGAAAGTGTTTCTTACTTGATGAAATTTAAAACATACCACATTATTTCTTATAATATAATAAAATATGAAAAAAGAAAATAGCTTTAGGTCAATGACTTATACACGATAAAATTAAGAGAAAATTTTAGTACAATAAGCAAAGAGAGTTTTCAAAGAGATTTGCATGAATGGTGAGACAATGTACCACCTCAAACAAAAAAACCACAAAAATACTAACAAAGATTAACATGATATAAATTATAGTAATTCAATGATGTAGCTAAAATTATATTTTATATCTCTTTTTAAATGTATTAATTAGTAATAAATAATAAAAATTTACATATAATTTCATAAACTATATGTATTTTAATTCATTTCGACAAAAAAGTTATAGCCTTCTTTAACTAATCTAGTAGATAACAAGTAAATAAAATAATGCTTATTATGTGGATAAGAATTTTTTTTATTTTATAGATATGTCATATGTTAATTTTAATAATTAAATAATATAAAATTACAAAGAATAAATAAATAATTTATTAGTAGTTGAAAATTATTCATGAACACCAGAGGATACGGTGCAGTGGATGAGACTATTCCTCTAAAAATCTCGGTATCAAGTTTTGGATATAGAAAAACTTTTGGTAGGGAGTGCTTTCCCCAGATGGACCCTACGCAGTGGGTATTCGAATTATTCAGGCTCCAATATAAGTATCATACTTCGAATGAGAAATCAAATAAAAAATTACTCATGAAAGAAGTGAATGTATATGTAGACAATAAAATATCGCGCCGAGAAAATAATAATCAAGATCGAAAAATTATCGCAATAATTGTAGTATTTATTATGAGTATGATTATTACAATCTCTATAAATCCTCTGATTCTTTCTTTCAAATAACAATTCAAGGGCTTTGAGCTTGATCTTGAATTTGATGAATTTGATCTTGACTTATACTTGAATTCAAGAGTTTTTGAGCTTGATCTTGAATCTATTGATCTTGATTTGTATTTAAATTCAAGAGCTTGAAGCTTGTTCTTTAATCTTCATCTTGATCTCTGAAATTTGTAGAGAAATACTGGAGTGCTTGAATGCTTGTAGCTTGTATAGAAATATGTAGTGCTTGATCCACGAGCTCTCTCTGGCTTGTTGTTAGAATTCAGGTCTTTCTTCTGAATTATGAGCCCGCTATTTATAGTAGTAAGATGGAAGAGTTGCAATAAGGATGAACTTCTTTCAATCAATTAGATTTAAGTTGACATGGCGATATTTGATTGGCCAGAACATGTCACTTATACACGTGGTGAATTTTCATTGGCCTTTATTTGACTAGGCATGTTGTTTCATCTTTGACATGTGGCATGATCCCATTGGCTCTTTTATTTGACTTGGCGTGACACATCATTTGACACGTGACACTAATTTGGGCCTCTAGAAAGATGACATCTTGGGCTCCTTAAAGTGAGCTTATTATTTGTAGCCCAATTTGATGGACTAACCCAATGAAATTGGACCATTACTTAAATTCATATTTATTGGACTCAAATGGTTAATCTCATTATATTAATCCATAATATCTATTTGAATTAATATATTTTAAATTTAACATAATTCAAATTTGTTACGGATTTAAATTTGATAAAATTTAACCATCTCCAAGTGCCCCCACTTCAAGACTTGTCTAAAATATATATTTTAAAGACTAGATTTGAAGTTTCACTGTAGCATGCTTTTGAGATCAATCATCATATATTTAATGTATTTACAATGAATTATTTGATCACGTCATATCATGATTAAATGAGCAAAACTTAGTAACTCTCTCCGTCACTGAAGATTTAGTCATTAAAATTCTAGAAGTGATGCGGATTGAATTTTTATCCAAGAAGAATTGCTACTTTCTAAAAATAATGCGGATTGAATTTGTATCCAGGAAGGATCGCTACTTTCTAAAAGTGATATGGATTAAATTTTTATCAAGAAGTATTGTCACTCCTAACTTCTGTGAAATTGCATCCAAGAAGAATTGCAGGGAGCCTTGACTTTTCCAATTTGAATTTTCATTAGGATACTTTAACTCCAATCCAACTGGTATACTACTTCTTCTTTGCCTACTTGAAACTCTATATAAAGAGATGTTCTATTCATTATTTTGCGTCAGTTACAGTGTTGCAAGTTAATCATAATACTAGGTAATTTTCTTCTCATTTCCGTTTTAATTTTCGTCACTTTTTTACAGCCTGACGCATGTGTCATAGAAAATTCATATCTTATTGTAGAAATATCAAAATCATGATCCGTTTGACGTTTCAAAAACTAGACTTCAAGATCTACAATATGGTCAAATTTTAGAATTAAAATCCTTTAATATCATTCTATAAAATATTTTGAATTAAGCTTAAAATTCTGTCATGCTAATTCGCGTCATTTTTTCACAGCTTAGCATGTCTGTGATGGAAAATTCATATCTTATTGTAAGAATATTAAAATTATGATCCGTTTGATGTTTCAAAAATTAGACTTCAAGATCTAAAATATGAAAAAAAATTAGAATTAAACTCCTTCAATATCATTCTATAAAATATTTAAAAATAAGCTTAAAATTTTATCATGCTAATTCGCGTCACTTTTTCACAGCTTAGCATGTCTGTGGTAGAAAATTCGTATCTTATTGTAGAAATATTAAAATCATGATCTATTTGATATTCCAGAAACTAAATTTTAAGATCTACAATATTGTCGAATTTCAGAACTAAACTCCTTCAATATTATTCTGTTTAATTTTTTGAAGTTAGCTTAAAATTCTATCATGCTGAAAGTTTCAGATTTGCGCGGCTTCACCAAATAATTTATATCCTGATATTGAAACATTGAAATTATGTTGGAATCAAAAACATTTTGATTTCTAGAAACCAGACTTTAAAGGTTTCTTTCTCACCAAATGTATTGTCTCAGGTCTAGCCAATTTGGTTTAGACTAAGTGTTGAACTCGACTTCCAAATCTAAAATGACTTGACAGGTAACACTCTTTCTTCTACTTGTCATTTCTTTTTTTTTTGTTTCGTTTTGTTTTGTTTTGTTTTTAGGCAAAATAAAAGAATAAATCCTTGTCAAGAAAGAATTTTACTTCGTCCGAAATTTTACGACTTTCTATATTCAAGGTGAAGATATTTCTAAATTCAAGACAAAGATCTTACTTCATCTGAGATGAAAGACTTACTCCATATGAGGTAAAGACTATCTACATCAGAGAGGAAGATTTTATTACTCCATCCGAGATGCAGACTTTTTACATTCGAGAGGAAGATTTTATTACTCCATCCCGGTCGAACAATTCATTACTCCATCTGAGATGAAGACTTTTTACGTCCCAGAGAAAGATTTTATTACTCCATCCAAAGCAAACAATTCATTATTCCATCCGAGGTGAATACTTTATATATCCAGGAGAAAGATTTTATTATTCCACCCAAGGTGAATACTTTCTACGTTCGAGAGGAAGATTTTATTACTCCATCCCGGTCAAATAATTCATTACTCCATCTGAGATGAAGACTTCATACGTCTGAGAGAAAGATTTCATTACTCCATCCAAAGCAAATAATTCATTATTCCATCCGAGGTGAAGACTTTATATATCTGGGAGAAATATTTTCTTACTCCATCCAAGGTGAAGACTTTCTACGTTCGAGAGAAAGTTTTTATTACTCCATCAAGTGCAAACAATTCATTACTCCGTCCGAGGTGAAGACTTCCTACATCTGAGAGAAAGAATTTTATTACTCCATCCAAGGTGAAGACTTCCCACGTCCAAGAGGAATATTTTATTACTCCATCAAAGGTGAAGACTTCCTACATCCGAGAGGAAGATTTTATTATTCCACCAGGGTGAAGACTTTCTACGTCTGAGAGGAAAATTTTATTACTCCATCCAAGGCGAAGGCTTCCTATATCCGAGAGAAAAATTTTGAGATCCTTTTAAGAATAAATCTGTAAAAAGGCCAGCTTAAGATGCAAAAAGGATAATTTTTGTCCACCTTACGATTGGCGAATCAGAAGACCTTAGCTTGAAGACTTGACAAATTCAAAGACTTCAACTTGTAGATGTGAAAACTTCAACTTGAAAACATGACTGGTTTGAGACTTCAACTTGTAGACTTCTTGTATTTGAAAACTTTGACTTGAAGACCTGGAGGATTTGAATACTTCAACTTGAAGACATGACTGCTTTGAAACTTCAACTTGAAGACTTAGAGGATTTAAAGACCTCGACTTGAAGACTTGGAGGATTTGAATACTTCAACTTGAAAACATGGAGGATTTGAATACTTCAACTTGAAGACATGGCTGATTTGAAAACTTCGACTTGAAGACTTAGAGGATTTAAGGACTTCAACTTGCACGTGCTTTGTCAAGTATTCAATGGATTTAGTTAAACTTGCAAGTTGTTCTTTTACAATGGAAGCATCAATCATCATTGTTTGCATGATCGTTGTTGATGTTGGAGAATAGCATGGATTGTCACATAAGCTGATCTTTGACGGGCTCACCTTATGCGTAAGTGGAAAAGATCCACCGCTCGAAGTATTATCATCTCTCTTCGCGGCAGAGTTTTTGGATTTAAAGAGGACAAGTAAAGTCATAGTTTTCTTGATTCTTTCAGCAACATTGTTTTCTTCCTTTGATGTGTTGGTGGAGGATCTTTCTCCTTTTAGAAATGAAGATCCAAAGATTGGAGTTGATGCAAACGACACTTGGAGTGCTTGTTGTCTCAGCATGCTTGTTTTGCTACTCATGACTGGTCTAAAACTTTCAAAGGTAACGTCGAGGATGCTTTCCACCTCAGCAGAGAACTTAGAGTCAGCAGCCTTTGGGGAAGTTGAATTGGAGTTGATCTTCTTGGAATCCATTTCGATGTTCTTGACCTTTGAAGATTGAAAAGATGAGATCAGAGGTAGAAATTGCCCCACTAGGCGTGCAGAATTTGTAGACAATAAAATCTTGCGCCAAGAAAATAATAACCAAGAATGGAGAAATATAGCAACAATCATAGTATTTATTATGAGTGAGTTTTACAATCTCTATAAATTCTCTGATTCTTCCTTTCAAATATAAATACAAGGGCTTTGAATTTGATCTTGAATTTGATGAATTTGATCTTGACTTGTAGTTGAATTCAAGGGCTTTTGAGCTTGATCTTGAATCTGCTGGTCTTGATGTTGATTTGTATATAAATTCAAGAGCTTGAAGCTTGTTCTTGAATCTTCATCTTGATCTCAAAAACATGTAGAGAAATATTGTAGTGCTTGAATGCTTGTAGCTTGTAGAGAAATCTGCAGTGTTTGATCCACGAGCTCTCTCTAGCTTGTTGTTAGAATTCAAATCTTTCTTCTAAATTATGAGACCCCTATTTATAGTTGTAGGATGAAACAGTTGCGACAAGGACGAACTTCTTTCAACCAATCAAATTTAAGTTGACATGGCGATATTTGATTGGTCAGAACATGTCACTTATACATGTGGCGCATTTTCATTGGCCTTTGATTTGACTAGGTATGTTGTGTCATTTTTGACAAATGGAATGATCCCATTGGATCTTTTATTTGACTTAGCGTGACACGATATTTGACACGATACACCAATTTGGGCCTCTAGGAAGATGACATCTTGGACTCCTTAAAGTGGACTTACTATTTGTAGCCCAATTTGATGGACTAACCCAATGAAATTGGACCATTAATTAAATTTATATTTATTGGACTCAAATGATTAATTCAATTATATTAATCCATAATATTTATTTGGATTAATATATTTTGAATTTAACATAATTCAAATTTCTTATGAATTGAAATTTGATAAAATTTAACCGTCTACAGTATGTCATATATAAAATTAGTTTCAAAATGTTACACTATTAAAATTTATTTATTTTATAACAATATGTAATTTATATTATTTTAAAATTATAAATCTCTTTTTATAAAAAGCTGCCTATAAATATCTTTAGACTTGATACAAAAAAGTTCTTTACTTTATAGTGTATATTATTTAAATTAACTATTACATTATTTAATAATACAATATATAATATTTTAATTAAAATACAGTATGAATAAAAATCACCGCTCAAATTAATTTTTATGTTTTAACAAATCATACTTTAAAATTATCTTTAAATATGTGAATAAATAAATATTTTTTAATTCTTTTTAAAGCCCTTTTTAATTATTATTATTATTATTATTATTATTATTATTATTATTATTATTATTGTCACGCCCCACCTTGGGAGGCACGACTGGCACCTGGTGCCTTACCGAGATCTGACTGAGCTGACTGAGCCTAAGCACTCCTGGTGCAGGGCCAATACTAACTCTAAAATCAAGAAAATAATGGGCTATATCTCGACTGTAAACACAGCCCCCAGCCGACAAGGCCTTATAGCCACCTGTCATAGGAAAACAACTAACCAGAAATACATAGCAACAGGGAGTCATATGTGGGCCGACAAGGCCACCATAATGTCTAGTTATGACTGTAAAGTAAATCCAGAGCTACGCTAAACTATGTCCAACAACGCCGCTAATCTATCAACTAAACAAGGCCCCACGCAGCCAACATGTAAACTAAAGCACCTATAGGCCTCACACAGTCGATAACAGCTAACCACAGGGAAATGGAAACCATCTGCAAGCCTCTAGGAGTAATATGATGGTTGGGACAGGGCCCCGACCTCCCCATGAACTATACAATCAAAAGAGTAAATCTTCTATCTACAAGCTTCGGAGGAAAGGAGCCGACTCTTTTGCTAATCCTGGCTGGAAGCTAAGAGGGATCTGCTCCTCGTCTATCAGTACCTGTAGGCAAGTAATGCAGCGCCCCAAAAGGGCGTCAGTACGACATGTACTGATTATGTAAGGCAATAACTGTAAATAACTGAATATAAAAGATAGAATTAAAAATGACTGAAAGAAAAGGAATAGGAGTCGTACCTGAGTAGCTGGATTCCCCATTATCTAGTCTATCAATAACTAAAGCAGACAAGAATCTTACCCGGCTCCCATAAGTCAGAAGGTACAACCATCATAGAACAACTCACCTGGGGCCCCATCAGCCCTGGTGAGTACACTCCAATCTATATACCCCTAACAAGGTCATAATGGGTCAAATGGTAACTATAGCCGTCCTACCAGTCCCCTGGGTCTGCAACTGAGCCCACTCGGCCCCTGACTGTAGCTGTGTCTGAGTCCAGTAGACTCCTGATATCTGCACCCCGAGCACCAGGCTCGTCGGGGGTGTGGTGCCGATACGGTGTATGTATAATAGTCCAGCCATGGAATGGACTCTATGGGGACCTGGGACCCCATCTTCATCCCTCAAGAACGGCATGCCACTCTTTCTGGAGCGACATCATCTCGCTCCTGGCGGGCGTCGACACAGCTAATAACCCTGAGGTCGGTCATGGAGGGCCATATAGGCAAATCTAATCCCAAACTATGCATGGATTACTAGTCTCAGCTAATAACAACAACTATTCGTGATTAACGTACTTCTGATTGTATTATCGGAAATTAAACTAAACTATAATGCTATAGGAGCTAACTTGCCAAAGGAAACTGCCTTAACATACCTCATTCGCCGATTACTGATTAACTGGCGAGTTTCAGCTCGTATTCAACTGCTCTTCTCAACTGCAATCGTATTATTGGAAGAATAAGGCTAACTTCATTACTAAATTTGAAGAAAGCGATAAATTTATTTATAAATATTAACTATATTTCAACTTGATGAAACACGGTCGAAAACTCATAATTTCTCAAGAATCTAGAAGGAAGAAATGCTTACTTTAAGCCTGTGATCGTATTAACACTAGTTTGGAGCAATTCCAATATCTTCAGCTCAGCGGGGTTACGATTCGCCGGGCGAATTTCGTGAAACTAACTCATTAGCGATGCTCCCTGCAGCCTTAAACTTTGATACTCGAAGTTAATTTGAATTCGGGCAGCATTTCATAGGGTAAACGGAAGAAAGTTATTGGTTTCCTTCGTAGTCCCTCAGGTCTGGCCGAAGATAATATGTATGTATTCAAAATAATGAATGGAGGACCTATATATACTTGGGCGGTGGACAGGGGGTCCGGGGCATGGACCCCAACGGGCCAATAGTCGGGTGTGCCACGGCGCCCATCACGGAGGACAAGGTCCGTACCACGCTGCCCCTTTGGGCAGTTGTCGCGGCCTCCTCCCGCGCGGTCCCGACTCCGCACTCGTCCGACCTTCCTCGGGGCCTCTTTCCTCGTACATATTTCACTCTAAAACTCTCAACCAACATATGAATAGGCTGTTTAAACATTAGAAACTTACGGGGTGTAACATCCTCTCCCCCCCCCCAGAAACATTTGTCCTCGAATGTTTTACTTCAGCTTACAGGAAGTTTAATTCTTATAACTACTCATTCATGGAAAAATTCGTCAAAGTTTCCTCTGCAATATGGACTATCTAAAAATCCTGAAACCCAGAAAAGTCCAATACAGGCATTTCACATAATACTATAGAAACTGTTTCTCAACAATATTGTATCTAGCTGAGCAGTATACGTAACATACATCACAGAACAAACTGAATCGTAAATGTACCTTAACTTCATGACCTGGCTAAGTCTAGAACAAATGAGGATATCTAGATTTCATGTTGTCCTCAGCTTCCCAAGTCATTTCCTCCCTATTCTTGTTCCTCCATAGTACTTTAATAGAGGCAACATCTTTAGTCCTCAACCTGTGAACCTATCGATCTAGTATAGCTATTGGAATCTCTTCATAGGCTAATTCTTCCATGATTTGGACATCCTCAACTGGCACAATTCGGGAGGGATCTCCTATGCACTTTCGTAGCATCGACACATGGAAGACTGGGTGAACAGACTCTAATTCTGAAGGCAGATCTAGCTCATATGCCACTTGACCTACTCTTCGGAGAATGCGATATAGTCCAATAAACCTTGGGCTAAGTTTTCCCTTCTTACCAAATCTCATCACGCCCTTTATCTGCGAAACTTTCAGGAATACCCAGTCACCTACATCAAACTCTAAGTTCCTCTGATGCACATTAGCATAGGACTTCTGGCAACTCTGAGCTATTAACAGGCGTTCTCTGATAAGTTTCACCTTTTCTTATGACTGATGAATAATATCTGGCCAATCAATCTCGATTCTCCTACCTCGAACCAACCAATTGGGGATCTGCACTTCCTCCCATATAAATCTTCATAAGGCGCCATCTAAATTGCTGAATGGTAACTGTTATTGTAGGAAAACTCAATAGGCGGTAAGTGTTCATCCCAGCTATCCCCGAAATCCAGCACACACGCTCGTAACATATCCTTAAGCGTTTGAATTGTACATTCTGCCCGCCCATCTATCTGAGGGTGTAATGCCGTACTCAGATTAACCTGGGTTCCCAAACCTCTCTGGAAAAACTGCCAGAATCTAGCTGTGAATTGTGCTCCCCTGTCAGAAATGATAGATACTGGGACACCATATAATCGGACTATTTCTCTAATATACAATTCAGCATAGTCCACGGCTGAGAAGGTAGCCCTGACTGGCAGAAAATGAGTTGATTTCGTCAACCTATCAACAATCACCCAAATGGAATCAAATTTACGCCTGGTACAAGGTAATCCTGCCACAAAATCTATATTAATTGCCTCCCATTTCCACGTAGGCAATTCTATCTCCGGTGTCAATCCGTCGGGTTTCTGATGTTCAGCTTTCACCTACTGGCAATTAGGACACTGAGCTACAAACTCTGCTATTTCCTTTTTCATCCCCGGCCACCAATAAATTTCTTTTATATCATGGTACATCTTTGTTGAACCTGGATGAAGAGAATAATGGGAATAATGAATGTCGCCCCCCATTTTTCTCGCGAAAAGCGGGATACAACATGTCACAACTCTTAAGGGTTTGTTATGAAAAAAGAGTCGCCACTTAACGATTTAAGGTGCGTTAGGGCACCGTACTAACCTAAAGGACTGTTTTACTAGCCTAGGTCACCAGAGTCGGACAAGGGCTTAAATTACCTCGAAAGGAAGGTGTTAGGCACCTTTCGAGGTCTACAAATATGGTTCCCGATCGGATCCATTAATATGCGGGGAGGAGTTAAATAATGATCAAATAAGGATTGATTTTAACTTAAGTTGTTTGAAATTAAACTAGATTGATCCATACAAAAACATAACAAAATCATATAAAAAGACATATTAAAGACGAATAAATAAATAAATTTTTTAAATATGGGACCGAATCTCAAAGAGGCGCCTACGTATCCCTAAAGGGAATCAGGCCAGACGTAGTTCTACAATTAAAGAGGGGTTATTTTAACCTAAAGGGATCACCCCGTGCAACTTAAATAATACTTCGCAATGATTTACATTGCTCTTATTATCCAGCGAGCACAGACTATCATTTCCCGCTACCCGCCTAATTAATTAATTATTAACTTAAGGCGCTCTATGTGAAGAAAACTAACGGCCTAGAATTTTCCTACCCATCCCACACCTCACGTCCAAGAGGCGTTGGACAACTATTTGGATTTTAGGTCTAAAGATCCTAAGGTTATTAAGGTGATTGACACAAACAAATAGCAAATATTAGTTTCAAATAGGCCTCTATTATAGCAAATTTTAAAGAAATATAAATATGAAGAAATGTGGATAGATCCTAAACATGATTTCTAATGCAAAGAGGCAATCGAATTTAAATAAACGATCATAACAAAGCAGTTTGGCAGCAGAATCAAACATCTGGGTACATATAAAGCAGGTTCATGATACAACAGAGGTAAGATTTTCTTCAACGTCAAGACTGCGAACGAATTTAGTGCAGGATTTTTAGTATTTCAATAAATAAGATTCCTATATAATGAATGATGTTATTTAGGAAAACTAGGTCAAGATGACAATAGCATAATTTAAATTCAGAGGGATATGCAGCCAAAACATAAGCATCTTCATAATCCTATTAATTGATTCTTGTGTCTTCTAATATGCTGAATGCGTAGATTAAGGTCTGAAGGGAAGACTTTGAATAAATACAACTTAAATCTTAGAGAAACAGTGAAATCATTAGGGTCACCATATGTTATCAACCAAATAATTAATTTTTAAATGCAGGCCAAATCTGATGAAGTATTTATTTAATGGGCAAATTAAAACTGTTAGGGACATGATGTTTACGGAATTTGATATCAAATAAAGAAGCAAGTAACATATGAACGTAGTCTCAGATGCGAAGAACAAATGTACGAATCATTTTGGAGAATTGATCTCACAGACATTTTATCTAACAACTCCTTTTATTATTTGCAAGTATGCATAAATTTGCAAAGTGAACAGATTTAATTTGAAGCAAATATTTGAGTATAGATCTTAATATGTTCGCGCATGTTATTCGATTCTAGTTTGATAATCCTATGGGAAATGATATCTAATTTAATATTAACATTCAGGTCTCAGAATCTGTGCAAGATGTATATAAACAGATCATTAAGCAAAAGGATCAGCATACACCTAAAATAATTCTAATGGGCTGATTTATCCACACATGCTTCAAATTCATAATCTTGTACGTATGGTTTCTAACAAAGTAGTCATGTTCATATTAATCTTATGGGCATGATTTCTAAATGTTGTGCATATTAAAGTCCTTATGAACATGCATTCTAGGTGAATTTAGTAATTAAAAGAAAGCAGTAAAAAAATATAATCCCCACCCCCATAAACCCCTTTTTCACTATTATCAGCGTTTATTTACAATATTACAAATTAACGGACAAAATAAACCAAAAATTTCAGTAAAGTAAAACTAATTCTTTAATAATAAAAACTCCCAAGTCAAACACCTGCCCAGCGACTCTCCAAAGGGTCCAGAACATATTAAGGCTACCTGTTTTCAACTTAAAATACAATAGTAGATGCAATCAAAATTTCGAACTTTGTAATTCATGTTAAAGATCATATTAGCACACAATCATGACAAGAGAGCAATTAGGAGGAATCAATAACGAGATTTAACACATAATGACTTGTTAAAGTAGATATACTAACCATTTGGGTGACAAAATCATAAACGAGTTAGAGATGATGAATACTTCAAAGGCTTTGACTTATTGCCCAAACTCAACACATCAAGATCACGGGAATCTCGAGGATTCCGAGCGGTGCTTATGTTGAGACGGGTTAAAGAAATTATAGAAAATAGAGAGGAAAGCAGAGCAATAATGAGAGTAAAGTAATTCTTTTTCTTTTTGACAGTGTCCGAATGCCTTTAAAAAAGAAGAGGATGTTGCTTTTATAGCAAAAGTCGGAACGGTTTAAAGGGAAAGGAAATATTGAAAATCAATTTCAAATAATTACTCACCATATGTAAATAAGTTATTCAAATTAATAAAATTAAATCAGGTAAAGAAAAAATTCCTTACCATAATTGCAAATATTGAAAAGAAAGAGAAAAAAAATAGTCAAACGTATGGAATGATAGCCTTACCAAAATTACTTAAACAACTATCAATACTAAATCAAAAATAAATGCCGAATTACCACAATATTTTCTAAAGGATCAATTAGGTGTAAATACCACAATTTACCATACAATAATAATTTGTCAAAATATATTTACCATGTTAAGAAAGGAAAGGACTTAACAGAATCATTAAAGAATCAAATCATCATATGTAAGGACTAATTCAGTTTCACCATATCCGGACAAATACTTTAATTGACTAAGAGGAAAGAATCTGTTGATGATAATTTTTCCTTAAATTAAGACAAATTAACAAACTGTCCTTCCAAGTTCAAATAAGTAAACAAACAAATAAATAAATAAATAATGAATTAATCTAGTTATACATACCACAACGGTATGGAAATAATCACAGTAATCATAATAACAAATCAAATCCTAAAATAATAGGGTTAAGCTAGGAAAGAAGCGAAATCAAATAAGGGTATCCACCATGATTTAGTGAGTAATTAATTATTTTATTCTGCAAACGGATCCTAAATTACCATATTTAGTATTTTTCATATGAAGTAGCTTTGACACAGGCAGAAATAAATTAATTTCTGGATAATAAAATTAACAAATAACTAAAGGATTTTACCAAGCTCGAATCATGATACCAATATAAACCACAACATAATTACATTAAAAGATCATAATAGCAGTTGCATGCTCTGACAGGATAATATCAAGTAAGAGAGTTTAGCAAGCAAACAAATATGTATATTATTAGATGTTCTAGACTGAGGCAATAGCAAATAACCCAACAATATCATACATATACACATGTACTCATGCATTAGAGAAGGTGGGGAAAAAGAGCAGTGATATATAGGCCTATGCACCAAACATGTGGAAACAATGATTTTCATAGTATTTTGATTTTCGCATGCAATATAATTGTTGAGCATTTTCAGAAAAGCAATTATCATCGTACATAATTAGCTTTCAGATCTAATATAGCACAGGTGAAAAAATGAAAGGGGGGAGAAAAATTTCCCATAAAAAAAATACTAGCAGACTAGATATAGACCGATTTGATGACTTATGCTAGTCACGTGTTCAGAGGTCAATTATTATAAACATATAATAATGAATTCAGATTCAGGGAGGGGAAAGAAATGGATTTCTTAGGCATATCAACACAATACTTAACAGTAGTGGAGTATAAAAACAAGTCGTAATATAAAATTTTAAACAGAAATTAGCATTTCAAGCTCTTGAATTTTAGATCTATGAATACGCTCCCTAATAGTGAGGAATCGAACACAAAAAAAATTGTAGCAGAAATGAATTTGCAAGAATCAACTGTAGAATAGGTCGAAACTCAGACCTCAAAGGGAATTCGAGATTGGCGGCTATTTTTCGGCCAACAATGGCCGGAAAGAATGGTGGATGGTTAAGGTACGGGGTGGCAGACGAGGGAGAGGGGTGAGGAAAGATGATGGTGTCGGAAGAGAGAAGATATAGGTGTGCGGCAGGTCACGATGTGGTGGTCATCGTTAATGGAGCGGTGAGAGGGGAGATGATTATGTAGCAGTGGTGGTGGAGGCGCAGCGGCAATGGACGGGTTTTTGGTGGTTAGTCCGGCTGGAATGGCGATGGAGGGCTGAGCTACTGGTTACGCCGGAGTTTATATCCTGGCGACTCGGTGATGTGGTGCCGGAGACATGAGGGAGAGAGGAGAGGTGCTGCGCGGGGCTTGGTGATTTTCCGGCAGACGGTGAGAGAGAAATAGGAGAAGAGGAGGCGGCTGGTAAAAGGTGAGGAGAGAAAAGGAAGGGCCAGAGAGGTGAGGCCAGAGTTCATGGAGGGAATGGAGGGGGGGTGACTGGTGAGGTGTTTTCCGGCCAGCAGTGGCCGGAATCAATGGTGGAATGGCGAAAGGGAAGGGGAGAGAGAAAAATGGGCGGCGGCTGCTTCTAAGAGGGGGGAAAATGAAGAATAGTTTAGGGTTTGGGGGTGGAAAGGTTTTAAAAGGTAAGGAGTTAGGGTTTATTGTGAGCCATTGGATCTTTTGTAATGGACGGTCAAGATCACAATTCGCAAAATGGGTCAGGTTGCCGGTTAATTGGGTTACCCTGACGGGTTATGGGTTGGAATTAATTGAATAGATTTGGGTTTAAATGTGGCCATATTTGATCAAAAGTGGCTAGAATTGAATGAAAATGAATGAAAAGTGGTTAGTTTTTTAATTAAATCAGTTGAAATTGAAATTAACTGCAATGTGATAAATAAAAATACCATATTTTGTAAATAATTTAAATAGATAATATAATAGCTTAAATTATGAGAAAATCATATAAACATCATTTTCAATATAAATGAGTTATAAAATTGAATAGACTCATGTAAATATTATAAAATTAATAAAAATAGTTCAATGACTAGGAAATTAATCTATCAAAAATTATATAAATTTTATTATCAACATAATTATAGATTCAAGTAATATTATTACACAAAATAATTTATAAAATTTAGTAAAAATTATGTGGATAGTTTATAAAAATTAAGTAAAATATATATTTTCTTTTTTAAAAAAAAAGTAATAGCGCATATTAACACGAAATATAATATATATGACACAATTATTTAATATCAAAATTAATAAATTAAAATTGATGAAAATTATATACATATATATATACACACACACACTCATATATATATATATATGTGTGTGTGTGTGTGTGTGTGTGTGTGTGTGTGTGTGTGTAATTTAAAACAATGTTTGCAAGAATTATGATAATCAATCATTTTAAAAATATGAATGCAAGTCGAACAATTGCATAAAAAGGTAAATAAAATATACATATATAATCAGCTTATGCGGGGCATAGGGAGGTCAAAATTGGGTGTCAACAATGTACCTCACTCATAATCTGCTGGCGAACGGGACACAGAGGCGGCCCCTATACCTCAAAACTCCATCTCCAGTTACCTTGAGATCTGCTACTTCCCCTTGCTGAGCTTTACTCCTGAGTTGAACTAGGCTAGGATCTTCATACTGTCGCTCTTTCACTTCTACAACCAATGATGACACTGTAGTATTCTGGATCACTGCCCCATTGTCTCCTGAATCTACTATACGGACGGCTAGATTAGCTAACTGATGTAATTCTCGAGCTAGTTCCTGCTGTTCTGGCCTCAAGTATGCTAAACTCCCCATAGATTTATGACTGAGGGCATCTGCTACAACATTGGTTTTTCCTGGATGATACAAAATACTTACATCATAGTATTTCAATAATTCTAACCAGTGGCGCTGCCGCAAATTCAACTCTTTCTGTGTGAAGATATACTAAAGGCTCTTGTGGTTAGTGAAAATATCTACATGAACGCCATACAGATAGTGCCTCCATATATTTAAGGCATGGATGACCGCGGCTGATTCCAGGTCATGGGCGGGGTAGTTCTTTTCATGTTTCCTCAGCTGCCTAGAGGCGTAGGCAATTAGCTTACCATGCTGCATCAGGACACATCCTAACCCTACACCCGACACATCATAATACATTGCATACCCTTCCAACCCATTTGGCAAAGCTAATACGGGTGCTAATGTCAGTCTATTTTTCAGCTCCTAGAAACTCTGTTCACATGCTTTAGTCCAGTGAAATTTAGTTGCTTTTGTCAACCTGGTCACAGACACTGACAGAGTAGAAAACCCTTCTACAAACCTCCTGTAGTAACCGGCTAATCCCAAGAAACTGCGTACCTCGGTTGAAGTTATCGACCTAGTCCATGTTTTACCGCCTCAATCTTCTAGGAGTCTACCTGGATACCAGCTTCCCTCACAACATGACCCAAAAAGGCCACTGAATTCAGCCAAAACTCACACTTGGAAAGTTTTGCATATAGCTGACAATCTCTGAGAATCTGGAGCACTGTCCATAAATGATTCTGGTGTTCTGCTTCTGAGCGGGTATACACTAGAATATCATCAATAAATACTATCACAAACAGGTCCAGATATGGTCTAAAGATACTGTTCATCAAGTCCATGAACACCGCTGGAGCATTCATCAACCCAAAGGACATGACTAGAAATTCAAAGTGGCCATATCTGGTCCTGAAAGCGATTTTTGGTATATCTCTCTCCCAAACTCAAATCTGATGATACCCAGACCTTAAATCAATCTTGGACAAACACTTCGCCCCCTGTAACTGTCAAACAAATCATCTATTCTGGGAAGCGGGTACTTATTCTTGATAGTGACTTTATTCAGCTGTCGATAATCTATACACATGCGGAGGGAGCCATCTTTCTTTCTCACAAATAAAACTGGTGCACCCCACGGTGAAGTACTCGGCCTGATAAAGCCCTTATCTAGCAAATATTTCAGCTTCTCCTTTAATTCTCTGAGTTCAGCAGGAGTCATTCGGTACGGAGGAATAGATATAGGTTGTGTACCCGGTAATAATTCAATAGCAAAGTCGATTTCCCGTTCTGGGGGAATACTAGGAAGTTCATCTAGGAATACATCTGGAAATTCATTGACCATTGGAATAGACTGAAGAGTCGAAGATTCTTCTTGGACATCTTGAACCCTAACAATATGATAAATACATCCTTTTGCTATCAATTTTATCACTCGAAGATAGAAAATAAACCTGCCTTTCGGCGTAGTCGCACTACCTTTCCACTCCCGTACTGCCTCCCCAGGAAAGTGAAATTAGACAGTCTTGGTCCAGTATTCTACATTGGCATAACATGGAGCTAGCCAATCCATACCCATAATTGCATCAAAATCAATCATCTCTAATTCTACCAAATCTGCTAAAGTCTGGTGACCAACGACCTCTACTGTGCACCTTGGTAGACCCTCTTAACTATAATGGAATTATTGACGGGAGTAGACACTAAAAAGGGTCGCCGAAGCAATTCCGGCGTAATACCGAACTTCCGAGCCACTAACGGTGTAACATAAGATAAAGTGAAGCCTGGTCTATCAAAGCATACACGGAATGAGAGAAAATGTCCAGCATACCTGTCACCACATTTGGCAACGACTCTGACTCCTGTCGCCCCAATAAAGCATATGTGCAATCTGGACCGGTACCTGAACTGGAGGCCCCTAATCTGCCTCGGCCTCTACCGGCGGGAACTGAGAGTCGGCGCCCTGCTGGAGGGGCTAGGGCACGTGACCCCACTAAAGATCTATCATGTCGATCCCAATCGCTCTAACATCTAACCGGACAGTCCCTCATCCGATGACCCTCTTGTCAACATGCATAACATGTCGTGGAACCATACCTGCATTCCCCAGAATAATGTTAGCTGCAAATAGGGAAAAGTGGTATAGTAAATCTGCTCTGCTCTGCTCCGACCCCCTCTGCTGTTGTGATCCTGCTAACCGTGAGCTCTCGTTGGGCTCTGACTGTCCACGACGACCAAACCTACTCCCCGGCTGCTATTGTGGAGGTGGGGGTCTGGGTGGCCTATCTGATAATCATGGTCTAGGTCCACCATGGGACTCTTCCTGTACATCACTGGGTGTACTCCTACGCGTTGCTCCTGGCTTGCTCTCTCTATCCCTTGCTGTCGCTGCCGGATCCCCTCAATATTCTGGGAAAATGCCTGGACACGAGCAATATCCATGTCCTCTCACAAGGTAGCTGTGATACAGGTCTCCACGTATTCTAAATTCAGCCCCATAATGAACCAGTGCACCCTAGCTGGCATAGTATCCACAAAGGCCGGTGCATATCGGGCTAAGGTATCGAATCTCATAACATATTCTCGAACATTCATTGAACCCTGCTCCAGGTGCAAAAATTGATCTACCTTGGCCTGGCGGATCTCCCGTGGCAAATAATGATCTAAGAAGGCCTCTGAGAAACTTGGCCAAGTCGGAGGGGGAACATCTCTGCCTCGATACCTTTCCCAACTTTCACACCATAGTACTATAATGTCCCGCAACCGAAACACTGCTAACTCCACTGATTCTGTAGGGATGGCATGCATTACCCTGAAAATCTACTGCAACTGGTCCAGGAAATCCTGAGGGTACTCGTCCCCATCTGTCCTTGTGAATTGCAAGGGACTCAGTGCAAGAAACTCTCGAACCCTCGAGCTACCAGGCCCTCCTGAAGATTCTGCAACTATCGGCACCACGGGCTGACGCTGTGCGGCCATCATCTGGGCTAACATAACAACAGTACTCCTAACCTCCTGATCGGACAGTATCGGTATAGGTACTGCTGGAGGGGGTGCCGATACATTGGCCGCTCCGAGCGGCTCCCCGCGTGGAGAATGCTGGAGAGATCGAGATTAAACCTCCCTGTCGCCCTCAGATCGGGCTGACTCTGACTGGGGTGCCCTGCTAGTGCCCTTCCCTGCTGCCACGTCAAACCTCCTGCTAGTCGTGGGGTGTTGCGGGTCAAACATTTCTCTATAGACAAAAAAGAATATGGTAAGCTTAGGGATTCAACCCTATACCGTACAGCTCTATAACACGACTGGATAAGAAAGAAGAGTAACCATCCTATCATTCCTCGCAGCCTCCTACCTATAGTATGTGATGCACAACACATCCATAGACACGACTCTGCTTAGCACAGCTTGCAGACTCCCTGGGATACGACCTGCTCTGATACCAAGTTTGTCACCCCCCACCTTGGGAGGCACGACTAGCACCTGGTGCCCTACTGGGATCTGACTGAGCTGACTAAGCCTAAGCACTCCTAGTGTAGGGCCAATTAACTCTGAAATCAAGAAAATAATGGGCTATATCTTGACTGTAAACACAGCCCCCGGCCAATAAGGCCTTATAGCCACCTGTCACAGGAAAACAGCTAACCAGAAACACATAGCAACAGGCAGTCCTATGTGGGCCGACAAAGCCACGATGATGTCTAGTTATGACTGTAAAGTAAATCCAGAGCTAAGCTAAACTATGGCCGACAAGGCCGCTAATCTATCAGCTAAACAAGGTCCCACGCGGCCAACATGTAAACTAAAACACCTATAGGCCCAACACGGCCGATAACAGCTAACCACAGGGAAATGGAAACCATCTGCAAGCCTCTAGGAGTAATATGATGGTTAGGACAGGGCCCCGACCTACCCATGAACTATACAATCAAAAGAGTAAATCTTCTATCTACAAGCTCCGGAGGAAAGGAGCCAACTCTTCTGCTAATCCTGGTTGGAAGCTAAGAGGGATCTGCTCCTTGTCTATCAGTACCTGCAGGCAAGTAATGCAGCGCTCTAAAAGAACGTCAGTACGACATGTACCGAGTATGTAAGGCAATAACTGTAAATAACTGAATATAAAAGATAGAATTGAAAATGAATGAAAGAAAAGGAATAAGAGTCATACCTGAGTAGCTGGATTCCCTATTATCTAGTCTATCAATAACTAAAGTAGACAAGAACCTTACCTGGCCCCCATAAGCCGAAAGGTACAACCAGCACAGAACAACTCACCTGGGGGCCCCATAAGCCCTGGTGAGTACACTTCAATCTATATACCCCTAACAAGGTCATAATGGGTCAATTGGTAACTATAACCGTCCTACCAATCCCCTGGGTCTGCAACTGAGCCCGCTCATCCCTTGACTGTAGCTGTGTCTAAGTCCAGTGGACTCCTGATATCTGCACCCCGGGCACCAGGCTCGTTGGAGGTGTGGTGCCGATACGGCGTATGTATAATAGTCCAGCCATGGAATGGACTCTATGGGGACCTAGGACCCCATCTTCATCCCTCGTGGATGGCATGCTACTCTTTCTGGAGCGACATCATAGTGCCCCTAGCGGGCATCGACACAGCTAATAATCCTGAGGTCAGTCATGGAGGGCCATATAGGCAAATCCAATCCCAAACTATGCGTGGATTACTAGTCTCAGCTAATAATAACAACTATTCATGATTAACATACTTCTGATTGTCTTACCGGAACTTAAACTGAATTATAATGTTATAGGAGCTAACTTACCGAAGGAAACTGCCTTAACATACCTCGTTCACCGATTACTGATTAACTGGCGAGTTTCAGCTCGTATTCAACTACTCCTCTCAACTGCAATTGTATTATTGGAAGAATAAGGCTAACTTCATCACTATATTCGAAGAAAGCGATAACTTTATATATAAATAATAATTATATTTCAACATGACAAAAAACGGTCGAAAACTCATAATTTCTCAAGAATCTAGAAGGGAGAAATGCTTACTTTAATCCTGTGATCGTATTAACACTAGTTTGGAGCAATTCCAATAACTTTACTCGGTGAGGTTACGATTCGCCGGGTGAATTTCGTGAAACTAACTCCATAGCGATGCTTCCTGCAGCCTTAAACTTCGATACCCTAAGTTAATTTAAATTTGGGCAGCGTTTCATAGCATAAACGGAAGAAAATTATTGGTTTCCTCCGTACTCCCTCAGGTCTGGCCGAAGATAATATGTATGTATTCAAAATAATGAAGCGAGGACTTATATATACTTGGGCGGTGGACAGAGGAACCGTGGCACGGACCCCAACGCGCCAATAGTCGGGCGAATCACGGCACCCACCGCGGAGGACAAGGTCCCTGCCACGCTGCCCCTTTGGGCAGCTGGCCTGGCCTCCTCCCGCGCGGTCCCGACTCCGCGCTCGTCCGACCTTTCCCTAGGCCTCTTTCCTCGTACGTATTGCACTCTAAAACTCTCAACCAACATACGAATAGGCCATTTAAACATTAGAAACTTACGGGGTGTAACAATTATTATTATTACTATTATTATTATTATTATTATTATTATTATTTGTGCAATAATTAAAAATGTAAATAAAAATAAAATAGATAGTTAAAATTTCACCCAGTGGGGTCTAAGATCCCAAGAAAGAGAAGCTAAATTAAGTAGAAATCAACGGAACAGTGGCTTTTGCAGTAAATGAGAAGAGTGTAGAAGAAAAAATGAGTTAGTATCTCAAAAGATCATTCAATTATGAGAAATTATTTAGTGAAGTCACTTAACTTTGTTTTGTATCAATAAAATCACTCAACTTAAGCCTCCTCTCATAAAATCACTCAACTATGTTTGTCATTAAAAAAAAATCTGACGTGAAATAAATTAATGTTTATGTCATACAGAAATGAACCCCATAAATAACACAAAATTAGAAAAGACTCATATCTTACCTACAATCCACCAACTCAAAACTATAATCTTTTTTTTGAATAATCGTAGAAAAAAATAAAAGTAAAAAACATATAAAAGATTGAGATTTGAGGAAAAGCAATACATTTTCAAAATTATATTTATTTTGGGGATGGAGAATTGAGATAGATAGATAATGAAAGAGAGAAAAAAACAAGAAGAAAAATCAATAAAAGAAATAAAATGAAAATGAAAAATCAACAGAAAATAAATAAATGAAAAGGCATTCACTGCCCACTTATTAATATTTTTTGTGTATGTGTAATTTTCTTATTTCTCATTTAATATTTTATTTTATTTGAACAAAAAATATAGTTTATTTAATTTTTCGTTAAAAAGAAATCAAGTTTCTATATATAGATATTTATTTTAAATTGTTTTTCAATAAAATTGATAATCAGAGGTTTTCTTATTAATTTTTTGCAAAATAAAAATAAATTTGAAGAGTATTGTAGAGCCCCATAAATTTTTAGGCTTATAATTTTGATAATTACAGGACTGTTGGTTGGTTCGATATTTTTAATTTTATTTATTTATGAGGTCCATATCTACATGGCATAAATTTAATTTATTTTGTCATGTTAAATATTTTTTTATAACAAATATAGTTGAGTGATTTTATAAGAAAAAAATCCTAAATTGAGTGATCTTATTGATACAAAACAGAGTTGAGTGATTTACTACATAATTTCTCATAGTTGAGTGACACTTTGAGATATTTACTCAAGAAAGAATCATCAATTTGAACACAAGAATACCAAAATGCCCTTGAAATATAATGAAATTTCAAGATTACACTTAATCTACCACCTCTTCACATTTCTATATAATAATAAAATAATAATAATAATAATTTTTATTATTATTATTATTATTATTATTATATATATATATAGTCTATGCGTACGCGCCCTCGTGCGTGTACCTTATATTAATAAGAATAAATATATAAAAATTATATAGATGTGTTTGTGTAACAATAAAATAATTTAGAAAAAGAATTATAAATTTTAAATTGATAAATGATTATGTTTAAGATTTATCCAATCTAATAGTTCTTTCTTCAGTTTGTTCTAATATTTGTTTCAATGAATAAAAACGTCATAAAAATAGCTTTGATAGAAAGATAAAAAAATTGTCCATCTTTACATGAGCATTTACATGCATTATATGTATATATAAATATTAGTATTTTCTATATATTAAAAAAAAAGAATTTAATACATGGCTTATATCTACAAAAAATATTTTATTAAGTAAATAGGAGTAAAATATTATGCATATACTGAATGTTACATTAGTTGATGAAATCTAAAAATATTACCAAAGATTGTTCTACCGAAAGATTTTATTGCATTTTCAAATGAAACAAAATTGTTTGAAAATATAATAATAGAAAATGTACAGGAGTCCAAAATTAAATCTTGTTTGATTTATGAATCCTGTTTTTTGTCTATTTTAAAATTCTTCTGTAAAAAAAAGTTACAATTTCAAGGTCTTCTTCACCAACTTTGTCCTAGCTTTATCTCAATCTCCAGCAATTTTCAGCTTTGTTGTTTTTTTTTTGCCCAGTAAATAATGAGATTTTGATTATCCTGTTATTTCTATGAGCTTTTTTGTTTCATGTCTTTTTCATAAATTTTGTCTAATATTCTCTTTTGCAAATTTAATTTTTTTACACTTTCATTCGATGTTTGCTGAAATTAAAAATATATGATTTATTCATATTAGATTGTGACAAAGAGCGGTAACTACTATAGTAATACAGTAATAAGGAGCACTATTTTTTTTCACTTTTCAATATATAATTATTGAAAAGTATAGATGAACTTTTGTCCCTGCAAAAAAATAAACTTTAATGATACTATATATATATATATATATATATATATATATATATATATATATAATATAATATAATTAAAATAGATAAGAACTCAAACATATATCTAAAATATAAAATATAAATTAGAATATGATACAAAAAAATTATTACCTCTTCGTCAACTAATGTTATAGTCATTCATGTACCTTTGTTCACTTTTTATACTCTTTCATTAATCCAACTCCAATTACTATGACTTTTACTATCAATTGAGAATCACATCGTCTTAAATTGTTAATTGACATAGTTCTGTTCACGAAATTCTTTTCAGATTCCATTGCAATATTATCTAAAATAAATTGTACACAAGAGTTATAATTATAATAATTTATAATTTTATAAGAAAAAATATTTTATGAGGTAAACAGATTACTTTACCTGAATAGATGATACTTGTGGATGTATGAGTACATGAAGAATGTCACTTATAAATAACACAAAATTCTAAATCCCATAATATCAATATAAGGCTCAATTAAAGGAGATAACATAGTATCAATATTAGATTCAGCTAAAGGAGACAAACTAAGTTAAATTATATTGAATACAAACAAGCTGGCATAATTCAAATCCATAAGATTAAAAAAATTCATAACATGAAAAGAAAAAAGAGAAATTAACGCGAAAACATATAACATTGGAGATTGAATCAAACGTGTTGATGTAGGAGAGTTGATGAATTAAATTATGCAATTATAAATCCTTTTATAGAAGTGAAAGAATTATAAATCAAAAAGAATTTGAAAATATAAAAATATTAAGATATTATTATTAAAAAAAAATCAATCATTAAGAACAAAAAAAATTGTAACTATGAAAAAGGGAAAAAAATTTTTTATAAAAATTCCTACCATAAAAAAGGAAAAGAAAGTTCTCAAATCAAAAAAGGGAATAAAAATAACTCGTGGAAGTGCTTTTATTTTTTATTAGTTTAATGTTTATTTTATTTTATTTTTTAAATTTTAATATTTACACTATAAATAAAGTTATGCCATAAATAAAATAATAAAGTAAAAACAAATTTGTGATTATTGAAAAGGGAAAAAATTCGATGGAAATTTTTATATTTTTATATTTATACTACAAATAGAGTTATGCCATAAATAAAAAATATAATATGATAAAATAAAGTGATGAAAATAATTAAAAATAATAATTTTAAAATAATTATATAAAATAGTAAATGATAATTTTATCTATTGTGATATTTTTTAACAAAGGGCAAAAAAATTCAATCAACATTATTTTTAAAGATCTTCACATTTTTAATATAATATAGATTTAATGAAATACTTATCGGATATTTTGCCTTTGTCTCATAATTGGCTATATGGTACTTATTTCCATGCTAGCTATATATTATCATTGATTTCTTGGCCCATTCCTCATCCTCCCCACTTTTTATCTTCAAATAGTTAGAATGGAATAGCAATGTACACCAACTTCAAAAATATCCACTGGCCTAATTTCATTAATTAGGGAATTAATTAAGCAAAGGTCGACAACTAATCCTAAATATTAGACGAATACTCATCAGAAATGCAAGTCAAATGGCAAGGCTAGATCCCCAGACCCCAATAGCATGTGTTATTCCATAATTTCTTAGATACAATTTGATTATTTTATGGCCAGATCTTAATTTGTTGAAATTCTTCAATGCTTTCTCGTGAAAATATCAAATTTTATTTAGGTAAAATCGATAAATATTGACCGCATTTCTGATTTTAATGATGAATTTTAATACAAGTTATACTATGCAAATCTTCTCATGTGATGTAGAGAATAGGAGGTAATTTCTTTGGATCGTCAGAGACTCGTGAATCTTAATTGATTAAACACTAAGCTATCTCATGTAGAGAGAAAAGGGAAAAATGATCTTAGAAGGAAAAAAAGAAAAGGAAATAGAACTTTTATTGGATATATATCATCCTGTGAGAACAAGAAGATTAGAAAATGTTAGGTTTTTTTAAAAGATGGTGCAACAAAAAGGGTTGAAAATGTCAAATAATTTTATTAAGTATAAGAGGACTTAAATAGTCAATTTAAAACACAAAATCTGTATAATTTAAAATTTAAAAAAAATTTAAAATATCTCAACAACTAAACAAATCTAACAACAATTTAAAATTTAAATTTATTCTAAATCTAAGCAACTTATTATGCTAAAAATTACTGTAATAAATGAAAGCAAACTTCAAAAAAAAAATATATACTTCTTTTTATTTCCTTTGGGCACTATTTCTTCAACAATTGCTGTTTTAGGAATTACTTTTCATGCAATACTTAAGCTCGTGCAGATTCCCAACTCTTTTCTGCATTCAATCATAGTTATGGTAATTATAAACCATGATTGTCTTTACTTCTCCTTTGTCCCCAGCCCTCCATTCTTCTTATAAAGTATGATAGCATATCTTACAAGCTTTTGAAAATACCAAGTTGCTCTTTCGTAGCCTAATCAGTAGGAAGTAATTAAATTAGCTGGAGAAGTATTTATTATGGTCCAATGTTCCAAAAATACGATTACTTATTATCTTTTGATCGATTTTTATATGCTCAAGTGATAACTGTTGAAACTTGGAAAACCTTGAAACCGTGGGTTCCAACATTTATTATACTCTAATTACTTTTTAATGCTTACTATCGAAGGATATGATAACTATCATCTAAAAAGATTGAACTGTTAGATAAGATCATGTGTTTTTATCTATAACATGTCTCTAACACACGATTTGATTCCTTTTTTTTTTTCAGGCCAAGCACGTGCATTTTTTTAATTTTAAAATAATGAGCGGGTGTAAGACGTGAAAGTAGGACCTTTCCATATGGTGATATCATGTTGGATATTGTAACCATCTCATTCTAAAGTTTAAATTATTAGAAATCATACTTTTATTTATATAATTATATATTAAAACAACTTGAATAATGACACATTAATCTTGGTGCTTGATTTACAATGGAGTCACTTGTGGCGCGACGTAAATTTATGGTAGTGAATGATCATTTTGGAGCTCTTCTTCTTCTTCTTCCATATAGTAATAGTATACCGTGTTTTCTTGGTCAACTCTGTTTTGATTTCACATGAATTGAAAGTATGATCCAATTATCAGTAATAGATCAGCTTACTATACAAGTGGTCCATGGATATTTTTTTTCCTTTTCTTTTGTCGTATTTCGCTCATAGAGTCGAAGGGAGATAGTGGATCAAGTTATTCGCAAGGGCCGATTTTGACCAGTTTAACCACCCTAAATTATGCTGCCCTAACTATTTATTTGGTCGCATTTTGGTGCAAATAATTCTAATCATGAATTGGCTAAGAATGAAGAGGTAATTACATTAATTAACGAGTTATTGCAGCTCTTTATTTTAGAACCTTGTTAATTAAATAGATTATAACCATTATAACTAACGTTATTAATTCACTACTGTGGAGTTACGTTCTCTGACATGACCAATTAAACGAAAATTATGAAAATGACTCTTAAAACATGTTTATTGTTTAGCTTCAAGCTCCCAAAATTATATCAGCTTATATTTGCAAGTTTCTACGTACTCATTAAATTCACAGAAAATACATTAATTAGTTCAATGCGGTTTAATTATTATTATTTATGTTTTTTTAGAAAGAAAGAAAGAACAAAGAAAGAAGAGGAGCTAACGTAGACTGAATATTAATAAAAATATTAGAAAATATGTGAAACGTGAATTAGAGAGTAGGGAAAAAACAGGAATTGAAAGCCAATTCATTATTAGATGGCCCAAACATGATCCGAAACGGCAAGAGAGCGAATTCAATAATTGGATATGAGGAAACACTACTTTTCGGCTCACATTATCATAGCATGTCTTCTTCCCACTTACAGTGCAAGCAACAGCCGATACCATAATTAAAACTAAGCAGTACTGAAGATAAAAGAAACGCACAAATAAATTACTACTGAAAAAGTGCAGAAAAGTAATATTAATAAATAGGAAAAGAAAAATAGCATGGGGAATAGTATAATTCTCTATTGCTGGTCCCAAAAATCAAACCTAGGAATATGACAGTTGTCCTAAAATGGTTAGTATTTAAAGGAATTAAAACAAGAAAGAGACAAAATTGCGTTAGAGTTGGAAAGTTATCATCGAACTATATATTGTCTGAGCAAAATGGGAAAAGGAGAGAACATTGGTTGTGTGTCATCATCAAGATATATAGCCTAGTTAAAATATTTGTCCACAGTCCTTCTCCAGAACCTTGTTAAGTCATTTCCAAGTTTAGTTCCCCCCATCCCCCCCTCTGCCAACTCTCTCTAGATTTCCCATTGCCCTCTTATGTGTGCCAACTCGACTTCTAGATTAATTAAATGCTACACTATGTTTTCTCTTCTTCTTTTTAAAAAAAAAAATAAATTATAAACGCAATGTTAGATTAATCTTTGGCTATTCAATCAAGTAATGATATTTTTAACCACCAATACTTAGATATAAGATCCTGTTACTTATTTTGCATTAATAATAATATTCAAACTTTATTGACCTCCCGACCATCCCTTTGACGCTGAATCTAAGTCAAAATGGCAAATTATTAATACTTCCTCAAAATTTTAATGGTCTGATATTTTAACATAGTAATGGATTTTGCAACGATAATCCCACTAACGCATTGTCCTTGTTTTGAATTTGATTGCAAAAAGTCATTTCATCAATGTAGGAACATAATTGAGTAATTCTTTAATATTTTACTGTATCAGCTGTCATATTTGAGCACAAATAGTGCGGAATATCATTTAAAGTCTCGTCTTCTTATTAATTCAAAAGTTTGTACAATCTATCGGTTGAGTAGGGCTTGTACTATCACATGATCACAAGCGAATATGTAGAAGAAAAATCAATACAGAGGTTGTATACATAGATAGATGTTATCAGAAAAGACCAATGATATATAATATGTGAGATTGACTATATTATTAGCCACGCGGCTCAATATATATAATAAGTTCGCATATTCTGCATACGCATTTTGTTATATTCCGTAAAATTTCCAACACATAGAAGACCTATTCGCGTGTTGGTTAAGAGTATTTGAAAGTTATACATGCTAGAAAAAGTCCCGGGAAAAGACCGGACGAGAAACCTGTCGATCCATCGCGGAAGGAGCAGGGGCAGAGCCCCTCCGCGATGGCAACGTGTCACGGAGGTGGAGCCTCTGCGTTGGCTCCGTGACACGTTGGCCCTGTCCAGGCCCAAGTATATAAAGCCCTCCACTTCGGTTTAAATGTTAAAATTCTTATAATTTCCAGTGAAAACATAGAGAAAATCAGAGAGGAAGAGGAACGAAGGGTTCTTGATAATTTCCTTCCGATTACGCCGTCAAACGCGGTCCAAAATCAAATTAACTCCAGATACCGAGGTATTTAGCAGCAAGGAGCATTCCTACGGATTTAGTTTCACGAAATTCGGCCGGCGAATCGTCGTGCTACCGAACTAAGGTAAGTGGAATTGCTCTAAATTAGTGTTAATATACTCCTAGCCTTAAAGTGAATATTTCTCCCTTCTGGACTTTCGAGAAGTAACGAGGTTTTGACCGTCTTTCGATAAGCCAAAGTTCAAGCTATAAATATATCGAAAGTAACGTTTTCTTTCAGAATATTGGTATATTTAGTCCTGATTGACATGTATATGTATGTAGTTGGGAGAAACAGCAGAAGTACTGACAGAAAGCACATCGGTCAGTCGGGTACTCAAAAACCAGGTATGTAAAGCTATTCTTTCGGCAAGCCAGGAAGTACAGTCTAGAAAATAAATAGAATAAAGGCTATTAACAGATATTCAGCGTACAGGAACGATTTTAGTATAATTTCCAGCAAGCATGCTAGTATATCATTACGTATCATGCAATAATCAGAATAACGGATAGTCAGACGATTTCAGATAGTAATGTGGTATCAGCTAGTAGCTCGGCATGTTCTATGATAGTGAGTTATATCTAGATATAATCATATCAGTAATCAGATATAGATATAGCTCCAGATACAGATATAGCTCCAGAAACAGATATGGCTCTAGAAACTGATATAGCTTCAGATTACGGATAACAATAATCAGATAAACAGATAAAGGTCAGGTAGCAGTTAGCCCAGCATCCAGAAACAGTGTAAAACAGAATATAGCATCAGTTGTTTAATACGGACTGGCCTTGAAATAAAAGAAGAGAATATGATTAGTATTTTTCATTTGAGCATGCTTGTTGTGTATGTGTTTTGCATGTTGAGAATTGTTGTGGCATGTGGGTGTCCTTTAGTATCCCCACTGCCCCTGGGTTATAGTTGTGTCGATACCATATTCAGATACAACCACCAGCTGGGCGATGTCGTCCGCCTAGAGGACGATGATGGCCGACCACCATGATAATACGGTCCAGATTACCCTGCTTGCAGGGGAAGTTCAGTTCGCTCTACGTAGAGCCAGATTACCCTGTTTAGAGGGGCAGATTACTCTGTGTGCGCTTGTGGCCGGGGGCAGTTTCAGATACAGATTTTTATAAAATTACCCTATTGCGTGCTTGCACCCAGGGGCAGTTTCAGTCACAGATACAGCAGCAGATTACCCCGTGTGCACTTGCGCCCAGAGGCAGGAGTCTTCGGACTCAGACACAGTTTATTGTCAGAGGCCAAGGCCTGAGCTACGTACCCAAGGGGGCCGGTAGGAGGAGCTCACAGTTATCAGATGAGTGGAGTGACTTATTTTTGGTTGGTTTAGACCCTTTGGTAGGGGTAAATAGATTGTTCTGTTGGTTGGCACCTTCCGGCTTATGGGGGTCGGTCAGGTATTGCGTGTATTTATATGTATATCTACATGTGCTATTAGATACTGATAGACAGTAGGACGACACGTCATCAGGTATGCTCAGTTTAGTTACAGAATAAATAAACTCTCCCCAGTTATCCTCAGCTAGATAAACTCAGCTACTTCCTGCTTGTATTTCATGTTGTTGTTGTTACCTATTTCAGTTGTATATTTCAGTTTGCTTTACATGCTCGGTACCTGTGGTACTGACGCTTGTGGGGGCGCTGCGTTGCTTACCTGCAGGTACACACAGGCGAGGTGTCGATCCCTCGTGATCTAGTCAGCAGAGTTGTCAGCTCCTATCCTCCGGAGCTAGATAGTCGGAGGTTGCTCCTATTTCTTTTTTTTAATTACAATTTGGGTAGGTCGGGGCCCTGTCCCGACCATTCTATTATTGCTCCCTAGAGGCTTGCAGTCTGGTGTTTTCTGTGGTAGTGGAGCCGGTCGTGTGGGGCCGTGTATGTATATATGTGTTTGGTTGATTATGTTGGCTGTGTGGGGCCATAGTCTGATAGTAGTGGTGACCTTGCCGGTCACGTAGTTATTCAGTACTCTATTATTAAGTTACAGATAACTAGACAGCATGGTGGCCTAGTCGGCCCGCATAGGTTTCCCTTTTGTAAGTATGTTTCTAGTTAGCTGAAGTTTTATACAGGTGGCTATAGGCCCAGTCGGCCGGAGGCTGTATTTACAGCCAATATATAGCCGGTTCGTTTCTTGAAATAGAGCCAGGTTCTGCCAAAGCACCAGATGTGCTCAGGCTGGACCGTTTAGCAGCCCAGAGTCTAGCAGGCACCAGGTGCCCGTCATACCCCCCCAAGGTGGGGTGTGACAAACTTGGTATCAGAGCAGTTCGTGTCCCAGGGAGTCTGCAAGCCGTGCTAAGTAGAGTCTTGTCTATGGATGTGTTGTGCACCACATACTATAGGCAGGAGGCTGCGAGGCATAATAGGATGGTTACCCTTCTTTCATACTCAGTCGTGCCATAGCACAGTACAGTATAGGGTTGATTCTTTTGAAACTTACCACCCTCTTTGTCTACAGATACTATGGCAGATCAGCGACACCCTGCTACAGGCAGGAGATTAGATACAGCGACAGGCGAAGGCACCAACAGGATGCCTCACTTACAGCCAGATTCAGCCCGGTCTGAGGGCAATACGGAGGTGTCATCTCGACCCTCCCAGCAGTCTCCGCCTTGCCAGACACCATTTGAGGCAGCACCGCCTCCCACAGCTCCTGCACCCACTTCATTTGATCAGGAGCTACGTAGTGCGGTGGTTATGTTGATCCAGATGCTAGCTACTTAGCGTCAGCCAGTACCACCTGCAGCAGCAGAATCTCTAGGTGGACCAGGTAGTTCCAGGGTTAGAGAATTCTTGGCATTGGGACCCCCGCAGTTCACTGGGTCAGATCAAGCAGAGGACCCTCAGGACTTTCTGGACCAGATGCAGAGAATTTTCCGGGTTATGCATGTGACCCCTACAGAATCAGTTGAGCTGACAGTGTTCCGGTTGTGGGATATTGCTGTTTTGTGGTACGAAAGTTAGGAGAGATCTCGGGGAAGAGATGCAGCCCCTCCTACTTGGTTTAGCTTCTCAGAGGCCTTCATGGACCACTACTTACCCTGGGAGGTCAGACAGGCCCGGATGGACCAGTTTTTACACTTAGAGCAGGGGGCCAGGAGCGTCCGTGAGTATTCTTTACAGTTCGACTCCTTAGCCCGCTATGCTCCAGCATTTGTGGACACTATGTCGTCCAGAGTCCATCGCTTTATTATGGGCCTGAATTCAGATTACATAGAGACGTGCATGACGGCTACCTTGAGAGAGGACATGGACATAGCCAGGGTACAGGCCTTCGCACAGACAATTGAGGGCCTGAGACAGCGGCAGCGGGGCGACAGGCAGGCGACTTCAGAGCAGCGCCGTAGAAACAGACCCGCTGAGATTCAGGGGGAAACCCCTAGGGGGCCGAGACCACGGTTTTCAAATAGGCCGCCCAGACCTGTACCTCCGGTACAATAGCAGAGAGGCGGATTTGTTCACCGGAGTCAGTCAGAGTCTGGTAGCAGTTCACGGACAGTAGCATCACCTTAGCAGCGGAGGACAGAACAGAATAGATTTGCACCTACCCCTTGTCCTATATGCCACCGACCCCATTCTAGAGCCTGCAGGCAAGGCTTCTCAGGGTGTTATAACTGCGGACAGGAAGGGCATTTAATAAGAGATTGTCCGGCCAGAGGGCAGGGTAGCCGGGATAGTCTGGATAGAACATCCGCGGGGCCACGAGCTCTAGCAGCCTCAGCAGGGCGCAGACCCTCAGGTTCAACAAATAGGGGCCGAGGTAGATCAGGAGTCTCTGGCTCAGGTGTAGGCCCCAGTCGTACCTATGCATTACCAGGGAGGCAGGATTCAGAGGCATCTCCTGACGTGGTCACAGGTATATTGATTATCTGCTCATACCCTGTTTATGTATTGATTGATCCAGGGTCTACCTTGTCATATATTACACCATTTGTGGCCCGGAAGTTGGGTATCGAACCAGAATTTCTTCAGCAGCCCTTTTCAGTGCTTACACCGGTCGGTGACTCGATTACAACTAAAAGAGTTTACCGGGGATGTACGGTAGAGGTTGCTGATCGCCAGACCACCGTAGACTTGATAGAACTTGAGATGGTCGACTTCGATGCCATTATGGGTATGGACTGGTTAGTGCCATGCTATGCCAATTTAGAATATTGGACCAAGACGGTTCGATTTCACTTTCCGGGGGAAGCAGTGCGAGAATGGAAGGGGAGCATAGCTACGCCAAAAGGTAGGTTTATTTCCTACCTTCAGGCGAGAAAATTAATAGCAAAGGGATGTAGTTACCACCAAGTTAGAGTCCAGGAGTTCGGGTGGAACCTCCGACTCTTCAGTATGTTCTAGTGGTCAATGAATTCCCTGACGTATTTCCAGATGAGTTGCCTGGTATCCCTCCCAAAAGGGAGATAGATTTTGCAATTGACTTGTTGCCAGGGACGCAAACTATATCCATTCCCCCATATCGCATGGCACCAGCTGAGCTTAGAGAGTTGAAAGAACAGTTAAAAGATTTGCTCGACAAAGGCTTTATCAGGCCTAGTACTTCCCCGTGGGGCGCGCCAGTTCTGTTTGTAAGAAAGAAAGATGGCTCACTTCGTATGTGTATAGACTACCGACAGCTGAATAAGGTAACAGTTAAAAACAAATACCCGCTCCCTAGAATAGATGATTTGTTTGACCTGTTGCAGGGGGACAGATGTTTCTCTAAGATAGATCTGAGGTCCGGATACCACCAGGTCCGAGTTCGTGAGAGGGACATTCCAAAGATTGCTTTTAGGACCAGATATGGTCACTTTGAATTTCTAGTCATGTCTTTTGGGCTGACGAATGATCCCGCAGTGTTTATGGACCTGATGAATAGCATATTCAGACCGTATTTGGATCTGTTCGTGATAATATTTATCGATGATATTCTGGTATATTCTCGTTCAGAGACAGATCACCAGAACCATTTACGAACAGTACTCCGGATCCTTAGAGACCGTCAGCTGTACGCCAAGTTTTCTAAGTGTGAGTTCTGGCTGAACTCAGTTGCCTTTTGGGGGCATATCGTGTCAGATGCTGGTATACAGGTGGACACACAGAAAATAGAGGCGGTCAAAGCATGGCCCAGACCTACCACTCCGACCGAGGTTCGCAGTTTCCTAGGTTTAGCAGGGTATTACCGGAGATTTGTTGAAGGATTCTCCACTATAGCAGCACCTCTGACAAAGCTGACACAGAAAGCAGCGAAATTTCAGTGGACGGAGGCATGTGAGCAGAGTTTTCAAGAATTGAAAGACAGATTGACCTCCGCCCCAGTACTAGCATTGCCAGAGGGAACAGATGGGTATGCTGTGTATTGCGACGCTTCAGGCATTGGACTGGGTTGTGTGTTGATGCAGCATGGTAAGGTGATTGCTTATGCTTCCAGACAGCTGAGGAAGCACGAAAAGAACTATCCGACCCATGACCCGGAACTGGCCGCAGTGATCCACGCTCTGAAAATTTGGAGGCATTATCTGTATGGTGTTCATGTAGACATTTTTATAGATCATAAAAGTCTGCAGTACATTTTCACACAGAGGGAGTTAAATCTGCGGCAGCGTCGTTGGTTAGAATTGCTGAAAGATTATGACGTAAATATTCTCTACCACCCAAGGAGAGCTAATGTGGTAGCAGATGCCCTCAGCCGTAAGTCAATGGGGAGTTTAGCATATTTGCGACCCGAGAAGCGGGAGTTAGCCAAGGAAATTCATCAGCTAGCTGGTTTAGCCGTTCGAGTAGTAGAGACAGAAAATAACAGAGCGGTGATTCAGAACTCTGTTGTGTCATCGTTAGTTACAGAGGTAAAGGAACGGTAGTACGAGGACCCTGACTTAGTCCAGCTCAGAGATAGAGTTCAGAAAGGTAAGGAGCCAGATTTCCAAGTGACTGAGGATGAAGTGCTGCATTGTAAGGGCCGCCTATGTGTCCCGAATGTTTCAGGGCTTCGCCAGCAGATCATGCATGAGGTACATCACGCTCGTTATTCCCTCTATCCAGGAGCAACGAAGATGTACCACGACATCAGAGACATCTACTGGTGGCCAGGTATGAAAGCTGAAATAGCTGAATTTGTATCCAGATGTCCTAACTGCCAGCAGGTGAAAGCAGAACACCAGAAACCGGGCGGTCTGACGCAGGATATAGTCATGCCTTTATGGAAATGGGAAGCGATAAATATGGATTTTATAACAGGGTTACCCCGTACCAGACATAAACACAATTCTATTTGGGTAATAGTCGACAGGCTAACAAAATCAGCTCATTTCCTGCCAGTGAAAGCTACCTTCTCGGCCAAGGATTATGCCGAATTATATATTAGAGAAATAGTTAGATTACATGGAGTGTCGGTATCTATTATTCCAGACAGAGGAGCACAGTTTACAGCTAGATTTTGGCAGTCGTTTCAGAGAGGTCTGGGGATACAGATTAACTTAAGTACAACCTTCATCCTCAGACAGACGGGCAAGCAGAACGAACTATCCAAACGCTCGAAGATATGCTACGAGCGTGTGTACTAGATTTTGGGGGTAGCTGGGATGAGCATCTGCCATTGATTGAATTTGCCTATAATAACAGTTATCATTCAGCCATCCAGATGGCGCCTTTTGAAGCATTATATGGGCAAAAATGCAGATCGCCGGTTGGCTGGTTTGAAGTGGGGGAGACAGCGCTGATTGGGTCGGATATTATTCGTCAGTCAGAAGAGGCGGTGAAGCTTATCAGGGAACGCCTACTGACTGCTCAGAGCCGCCAGAAGTCTTATGCGGATATGCGGCGCAGAAATCTAGAATTTGCAGTGGATGACTGGGTATATTTGAAAGTGTCTCCGATGAAAGGGGTGATGAGATTTGGCAAGAAAGACAAGCTTAGCCCGAGGTTCATTGGGCCATATCAGATTCAGCGAAGAATAGGCCGAGTTGCATACGAATTGAACTTGCCTCCAGAGTTAGCGTCTTTTCACCCAGTATTCCATGTATCTATGTTGAGGAAGTTCGTAGGAGACCCTTCCACAGTTGTTCCAATTCAGGATGTCCAGGTCACAGAAGAGTTAGCATATGAAGAGGTTCCAGTAGCCATCTTAGACAGACAGATTCGTAGATTGAGAACTAAAGATATTGCATCTGTCAAGGTATTGTGGCGTAACAGGGACCGAGAGGAGATGACTTGGGAGGCGGAGGAAGATATGAAGACTAGATACCCTCATTTATTTCAAGCCTAGTCAGGCAACAGGTATGTTAGTATTGTTATCTTTTGCCGTGCCTTATAGTATATATAAATGAGAAGGTCTATTTTAATTTGTCATCTAAATACTATAGTAGTATGTGGAGTACCTGTATGGGACTTTTCTGCATTTTAGGATTTTGGGATAGTCCATATTACAGGGGAAACTATGCAGAAATTTTTCTAGAAACAAGTTGAGTAAGTTGAGGAGTCCTCTAGATAGAAGTTTACATTCGAGGACGAATGTTCTTGGGGGGGGGGGGAGAATGTTATACCCCGTAAAATTCCCAACACATAGATGGCCTATTCGCGTGTTGGTTAAGAGTATTTGAAAGTTATACATGCTAGAAAAAGGCCCGGGAAAAGACCGGACGAGAAACCTGTCGAACCATCGCGGACGGAGCCGGGGCAGAGCCCCTCCGCGATGGCAACGTGTCACGGAGGTGGAGCCTCCGCATTGGCTCCGTGACACGTTGGCCCTGTCCTGGCCCAAGTATATAAAGCCCTCCACTTCGGTTTAAATGTTAAAATTCTTATAATTTCCAGTGAAAACATAGAGAAAATTAGAGAGGAAGAGGAACGAAGGGTTCTTGATAATTTCCTTCCGATTACGCCGTCAAACGCGGTCCAAACTCAAATTAACTCTAGATACCGAGGTATTTAGCAGCAAGGAGCATTCTTATGGGTTTAGTTTCGTGAAATTCGGCCGGCGAATCGTCGTGCTACCGAACTAAGGTAAGTGGAATTGCTCTAAATTAGTGTTAATATACTCCTAGCCTTAAAGCGAATATTTCTCCCTTCTGGACTTTCGAGAAGTAGCGAGGTTTTGACCGTCTTTCAATAAGCCAAAGTTCAAGCTATAAATATATCAAAACTAACGTTTTCTTTCAGAATATTGGTATATTTAGTCCTGATTGACATGTATATGAATGTAGTTGGGAGAAACAGTAGAAGTACTGACGGAAAGCACATCGGTCAGTCGGGTACTCAAAAACCAGGTATGTAAAGCTATTCTTTTGGCAAGCCAGGAAGTACAGTCTAGAAAAATAAATAGAATAAAGGCTATTAACAGATATCCAGCGTACAAGAACGATTTTAGTATAATTTCCAGCAAGCATGCTAGTATATCATTACGTATCATGCAATAATCAAAATAACGGATAGTCAGACGATTTCAGATAGTAATGTGGTATCCGCTAGTAGCTCGGCATGTTCTATGATATTGAGTTATATCCAAATATAATCATATCAGTAATTAGATATAGATATAACTCCAGATACAGATATAGCTCCAGATACAGATATGGCTCTAGAAACTGATATAGCTTCAGATTACGGATAACAATAATCAGATAAACAGATAAAGGCCAGGTCGCAGTTAGCCCAGCAGCCAGAAACAGTGTAAAATAGAATATAGCATCAGTTGTTTAATATGGACTGGCCTTGAAATAAAAGAAGAGAATATGATTAGTATTTTTCATTTGAGCATGCTTGTTGTGTATGTGTTTTGCATGTTGAGACTTGTTGTGGCATGTGGGTGTCCTTTAGCATCCCCACCACCCCTGGGTTATAGCTGTGTCGATACCAGATTCAGATACAGCCACCAGCTGGGTGATGCCGTCCGCCTAGAGGAAGATGATGGCCGACCACCATGATAATACGGTCCAGATTACCCTGCTTGCAGGGGTAGTTCAGTTCGCTCTGCGCAGAGCCAGATTACCCTGTTTACAGGGGCAGATTACTCTGTGTGCGCTTGTGGCCGGGGGCAATTTCAGATATAGATTTTTATAAAATTACCCTGTTGCGTGCTTGCACCCAGGGGCAGTTTCAGTCACAGATACAGCAGCAGATTACCCCGTGTGCACTTGCGCCCAGAGGCAGGAGTCTTTGGACTCAGACACAGTTTATTGTCAGAGGCCAAGGCCTGAGCTACGTACCCAAGGGGGTCGGTAGGAGGAGCTCACAGTTATCAGATGAGTGGAGTGACTTATTTTTGGTTGGTTTAGACCCGGGTAGGGGTAAATAGATTGTTTTGTTGGTTGGCACCTTCCGGCTTATGGGGGTCGGTCAGGTATTGCGTGTATTATATGTATATCTATATGTGCTATTAGATATGATAGACAGTAGGACGACACGTCATCAGGTATGCTCTGTTTAGTTACAGAATAAATAAACTCTCCCCAGTTATCCTCAGCTACTTCATGCTTGTATTTCATGTTGTTGTTGTTACCCATTTCAGTTGTATATTTCAGTTTGCTTTACATGCTCGGTACCTGTGGTACTGACGCCCGTGGGGGCGCTGCGTTGCTTGCCTGTAGGTACACACAGGCGAGGTGTCGATCCCTCGTGATCCAGTCAGCAGAGTTGTCAGCTCCTATCCTCCGGAGCTAGACAGTCGGAGGTTGCTCCTATTTCTTTTTTTTGATTACAGTTTGGGTAGGTTGGGGCCCTGTCCAGAACATTCTATTATTACTCCCTAGAGGCTTGCAGTCTGGTGTTTTCTGTGGTAGTGGAGCCGGTCGTGTGGGGCCGTGCATGTATATATGTGTTTGGTTGATTATGTTGGCTGTGTGGGGCCATAGTCTGATAGTAGTGGTGACCTTGCCGGTCACGTAGTTATTCAGTACTCTATTATTAAGTTACAGATAACTAGACAGCATGGTGGCCTAGTCGGCCCGCATAGGTTTCCCTTTTGTAAGTATGTTTCTTGTTAGCTGAAGTTTTATACAGGTGGCTATAGGCCCAGTCGGCCGGAGGCTGTATTTACAGCCACTATATAGCCAGTACGTTTCTTGAAATAGAGCCAGGGTCAGCCAAAGCACCAGATATGCTCAGGCTGGACCATTTAGCAGCCCAGAGTCTAGCAGACACCAGGTACCCTTCATACCCCCCAAGGTGGGGTGTGACACATTTAATGACTTGATAAACTTAAATTCATCCAAATAAATTTATTTACAATTTTTCTTTTGATGTTATCCTACGTTTGGGTACCAAGGTTGTGGGTTTTATTTGGGGGGAGGGGGTATACTTTTTTGATGTTGATATTATTAGGTTGATATATGTATATATCATATGATGAAAAAAGTAGAAAATTTTAGAGTTTGGGCAGGTTAGTTTGCGGGGAAAGCCACTACAACTTCCGCAGTCCCACAAACCGCCGAAAAAGACCCACTTACCTGGTTTACACTGTAACCTGTATGCTAAAGCAACCCAATCCCCCAAATCCACACCCCACCTCATCTCAAGAATAAGGAAAAAAGCTTACAATAACAGAAAATGTGTCTTATGTATATGGTGCTACTACTAGATATATGTCCAAGACTTGTTCCAAAAATTTATGTCATTACTAACCATGATTATTTTTTAATTGTTCATTTGATTATGTTGTATTTTATTTTTGGAATTGGCGGCTGGAGAATAGTTCACACTCCACACCAAATATCTTTGAAATCAATAGGTATATAGTGTTCATATTTAGAGGGAAAATGTGCGTCATCCCTTAATTTGTTGAAATTGATAAAACAAGAAATAATCAAAGCCAATTGTGCCTTTCTGCAATTCATGAGACAATACATGGAAAAGACACGGTGTTAGGAATTAATTATTTTAAAGATGACTTGATAGACTATGCTTGTCAGGTAAGACTCTGCTTAGGAAAGTATGACACAAATTAGTTGGAAGTCTTTGTATTTATCCAGATATGCAGGTTGCAGGTGCTAGCTTGCAACTAGGAGACTACTTCATCGACTGATAAGGCAAACCAAAGTAGTAGAGTTCAAGATGGAGTCTGCTCCACAAGTGATAAAGCAAGAATCGAAGATGATAAGGAAAAGATTCCTTCTTTAGTTGATGTGAAAGAGTCTTCACTCTGACCATCTATAAATATGGAGATCACATGCCAGAATAATCATTCACTCACAAATACTCTTCAGCAAACTTATAGCGTCTGTGCAATTCACTGGCATCCAAGTTGAAGAGAGTTGACCTGTGCTAGAGATACCTAGTTTTGTAGTGAAGCAGATTTCATTTTCATTCACTTGTAATTCTGCTAAAGTTCTTCTTGTTAAACTAAGGGTAGTTTATAGGGTAGTTTATACAAGTTAGGAACTTTGTAAGGGCTTAGGGGTCTGTCCTTGAATTGCTGGGGTTGCAATCTGAATTTGGCTCGTTGTTTTAGTGGAGTTAAGTTGAAATCTTACTAGGGAGTAGGTCGTGGTTTTTACACCCATTCGAGCCTGGGTGGTTTTTCACATAAAAATCTTTGTCTCTCATTTTACTTTCCGCACTTTGTTATTTCTGCTTGAATTAGATTACTGTTAAAAAGGAACAAGGAAAAGAAATTTCAAGTTAAGTTTTAATTAGACAAAAAAATTATTAGACCTAATTCATCCCCATCTTAGGTCTAATCTCTCTCTCTCTCTCTCTCTCTCTCTCTCTCTCTATATATATATATATATATATATATATATAAAGGAAGGTATATGACAAAGTGACGTGGCACCTCTCTATGGCCTAGAAAAATATTTATCTTTTTTCTCCTTTTTTTATTTTTTTTAAAATTTATGTGTCATGTTAAAAAACTCAAAAGTCATTCTCTTAATTTTCTTAACTATATTAAATATACATTAAATTATATATATATATATAAAACTAAAACCCACAAATTTTTTTTTCTTTTATTTCAATTTTTTTATTTTTTATTTTATTTTCTTATAAAAACTCTATTTTACAGTTAAGCATTTCATTGAGTATTTTTCCCTAAAATGTTATAAATAAATAAGTTCGACGTCTCATAACCTAATATGAAAAATGCCGACCAGTTAAAAAAAAGATCGCGGCTAGCAATTGAATATTTTTTTTTTGTAATATAACAGATATTTCGATACCAATAATAACAGATATTTTGATATAAAAACAGGTAAGAAATAAAAGTCTTAAGGCTGTCAAATAGAGAAAAATCCTACTCGGTACTTCCTCTCTTTTTAGTCTTTAACATGAAGTGATCAGCTATTTTCCCCAGTTTTTATTATTATTATTATTATTATTATTCTTTTTATTTTTATCTATCCTTTTCAAACTCTTACTCTTTAGCCTTTATTTTGACAACTCCATTCTTTAACCCCACCCCAGATATTGGCGTAGACAAAGTCCTTCAGCGGACATACTAAAACGCCTTTACACTCCTAGGAATTTACAGGTTAATCCATCTTTCGTTGTTAAAAGCTAAGAGTCTAACCTTTTACTAAGGATAATTTTTCATACTTTAAACATAAATTTAATATTCAAAAAAATATAAAATAATTTACATATAAGGGGAAATAACAGGTGAACACTTACATGTCTTCGGACGAAAGAGAGGTTTCCATTTCGATATAAAAACAGGTAAGAAATAAAAGTCTTAAGGCTGTCAAATAGAGAAAAATCCTACTCGGTACTTCCTCTCTTTTTAGTCTTATAATGAAGTGATCAGCTATTTTCCCCAGTTATTATTATTATTATTATTATTATTATTATTATTATTATTATTATTATTATTATTATTATTATTCTTTTTATTTTTATCTATCCTTTTCAAACTCTTACTCTTTAGCCTTTATTTTGACAACTCCATTCTTTAACCCCACCCCGGATATTGGCGTAGACAAAGTCCTTCAGCGGACATACTAAAACGCCTTTACACTCCTAGGAATTTACAGGTTAATCCATCTTTCGTTGTTAAAAGCTAAGAGTCTAACCTTTTACTAAGGATAATTTTTCATACTTTAAACATAAATTTAATATTTAAAAAAATATAAAATAATTTACATATAAGGGGAAATACAAAGAAAAGGGTAATATGAGTAGTATAGACACCGAAGTCCTAGCTATAATATATGGGTTAAACAGTTTTAAATTATATATTTTAAACAAAAACGAAATACTAGTAAGAACAGACTGCGAAGCTATAGTAAAATTTCACCAAAAGATAGACCAAAAGAATAGTAGTAAAAGAAGGTGGTTAAATTTTATAGATACTATATCTATTTATCCTAAAATAGTATTTGAATATATAAAAGGAAAAGACAATAATCTAGCAGATCAATTAAGTAGACTAAATCTACAAATGATTTAATCTAACCAAATCTTATTTCAGAATGAGACCAACAGGAGACATCAGACAAATCAGAGCTCAGATGAGACCTGAGACATCAGACAAAGGCAAGGGTCAAATCTCTGCCACAGACACTTATTTACAGACTCTGTTAGGTAATATAAATTTTAGACCTCAGTCAGCTGTAGACACAATGGAAAGGATTCATTTTGGACCTTTCAATTTAATTTCCTATCCTAAATGCAATTTATCTTTCAAGGAAAGACCTGACTGTAGACTAGACAAACCACAAAAATGTTTGATAGATAACTTATGGATTGCTTACAATAAAAAAGATTTAAAATATTTCATAGCCACATTAAATGCCTTAGGACAATATTTCACAGACAAAAATACTGAGAAAAAATTTAAATTTTATGTAGTCATACATGGTAAAATAAAAGGTGTTTTTCAAAAATGGCAAGAAGTCATAGAGTCAATAGACGGTATAAAAAATCCATTATTCAAAGGATTTAATGATTTAACCGAAGCACTAGATTATGCAAGAGGCTATTTGGGCCCAAACTATTTTCTCTCACCTACCTTAAGACAAAGCCCAAATCTCAGCCCACAATACAAAGTTCAGAAAGACAGCCCAGACAAAATTATTTTCTGTGACCACTGTGAGACAATGACACAGGGCTTCAAGAGACTTAACGCTAAATGTGAAGCCTTACAAAAAGAGAAAGATCAGATTATGGCACTACTAACAAAAGACAAACAGACACCAGCCATACCAATGGTGGCTAAAGCCACTCAAACAGACTCGAGTTTTCCATCTCAAGCCAAAATGGATGAGACGAGTGTGCATTCCTCTCTGAATGCAACTAGACCTACTATACCAGGTTATGGTATAGCTAGTCCGGTTCAAACGGTAACCGGTAAAGACACACCAAATCCGTTGATGGCTGTCACTTTGCCAAAAAGTGATGATACTCCTCAGACTCCCCCAAGAAGACGTCTTCCACCCTCTTTCTCAGTGGGAGAAACGTGTAGACAAAGAGAAAAAAATAAGAAAAAGACAAAAAAGACTATTGAAGCTGTAGTAAAAAAGACATTAAAAAATTTATTGGAACAGACACAGGATAAGGATAAACATGTTCACCCACTACCAGAAGAAAACCCGAAAACAGACGGATCAGACTTACCAAGACATCCAATCACTGAAACAAATATTCTAGAAAATCAAGAAAGAAACATTAATATGGAAGAAAATGGTACTGAAGACTCAGAAAACAATAGCATAAATCCAGATGATGAAAGGTTTCAAGACTCTCAAGACCCATACGATGGATATGACTCGGGCATGAGTTTTGACTCAATTGCCCTTCACAATTTATCCACTTGAAGACAAAGGCAAAAAGACAGAGACAGATAGAGAAAAATAGAAGTCTAGTCATGGTGGGGATGCCCACTACGTGTCCTGTAAATAAAAAATAAAAGGTGGAAATGCCCACTGAATGTCCTGTGAGTACCCACTTTATCACTACTTTCTTAAAAGAAAGAAAAACTGATGGGTACGCGTCAGTCTGTCATACCCTAAGTGGAAAGAAAAAGATCACCACTAATGCATGTGACGATGGGGCCCAATGCGCACCCGACTTGCATTATTGAAGTCGACTTTTAAATGTCGGCAAGATCTTAGACGTCCACCTGTATAGATCCAGACCTTCCTTTCACCTCTCTCCTATCTATAAATACCACCTCTTTCGTTCAGACAAAATAAGTTAGAAAAAGAAGTGAAAAAACCCAATCTCCCTCAAAGCCTTCAATGTCCAAAACCTCTTTCCAAATCATAAAATCCTAAAAGAACCAAATTCCCTTTAGCCATACAAGTTAAATTTTTAAGTAAAGTTTTCAAAGGGTCAGTCGGGTTTCCCGAAAGGGAAACCTCTCTTTCGTTCGAAGACATGTAAGTGTTCACCTGTTATTTCCCCTTATATGTAAATTATTTTATATTTTTTTGAATATTAAATTTATGTTTAAAGTATGAAAAATTATCCTTAGTAAAAGGTTAGACTCTTAGCTTTTAACAACGAAAGATGGATTAACCTGTAAATTCCTAGGAGTGTAAAGGCGTTTTAGTATGTCCGCTGAAGGACTTTGTCTACGCCAATATCCGGGGTGGGGTTAAAGAATGGAGTTGTCAAAATAAAGGCTAAAGAGTAAGAGTTTGAAAAGGATAGATAAAAATAAAAAGAATAATAATAATAATAATAATAATAATAATAATAAAAACTGGGGAAAATAGCTGATCACTTCATGTTAAAGACTAAAAAGAGAGGAAGTACCGAGTAGGATTTTTCTCTATTTGACAGCCTTAAGACTTTTATTTCTTACCTGTTTTTATATCGAAATATCTGTTATTATTGGTATCAGAGCTATAAGTTTCTGGACCCTTAGACAAAAAATTTTAGACTAACTACTCTGTTATACTTCATGAAAGAATACATTAGACGAATTAGAATTAGAAATCAGATATATTGGCAAGAACGTAGGCGCAATAGTAATTTAAGAATTCAGATAAAAAATATACAAGAAACTGCTAGATATATAAAATCTACCATAAAAAATAATCAAGACGAAATAGATTCAGCAGACCCAGATATTATTTTATTTTCAAACAGATTTAGGATAGATACAATTAGATATAATGAATCCATTACTAGAGAAATAGCTAGCTTAGAAAACCAATTACACCTAAGTAGAAATTTATTACGAATTAACGAACAAAATAGACAGATACTATCTTCTATAGGATAAAATAGATCAGTTAAAACATCTAGAATACTTAGACTTAAGAATATACCCTGAAAAGAAATATAGAGTATTAAAAGACGGTACCTCTATTAAGTGTAATTTTAGTCAAGGAGAGCACATATTTCATACAGACGATAGACAATACAACACAATAATAGATCTAATAATTAATTTGAGTAATAAAATACAAGAACAAGACGAAAATATTATTAAAAGAATAAAAGATATAGAAGAAATTCAGATAAAGCAGAAAAAGATAATAGAAAAATTAGAACAAAATTTAGATTTTATTAAAGAACAAGAAACTGAAATTATTACAAGACTAAAAACTAGTAAAGATATTTCTATAAGTAATATTCATAATCAAGTACAACAATTATATAATAATACAAAAGAAATAAAAGAAATAGCTATAAGAATAGAAGAAATCACTCGTTCATGAGTGAAGATTCCCCCATCTATAGAAAAGCATTAGAAATAACTCATAAGTATCAAAACCCGGTAGGATTCTCTAATCACGTGACTGCAAACAATTCAGAAACACTCATAATTAGACAAAATAATACAATTATAGCTTTATTATTAGAAATAGATAAAAAACTAGAAAAAATACTTAAAGATAAAATCCCAGAACAGTCAGCCGGAATAGACGACATAATTAAAAAATTTAGTAACATAGAAATTACCCCTTTACGAGAAAGACAACAATTAAAAAGAAAAATACCAAAATGGACTTTCTTTCAAATCGGGGAGGAACCAGAAACCTCGAAGAAGAAAGACCAAGACCCAGCTACTCAGATAACCAAGTAGGAAATAATATAGTGGCCAGAAATAGCCTAATATCCAGGATTTTTTCAAGACAGACTAGGGAGGAAGATAATAATCAATTAAGTGAAATAATAGACATAGATAGAGATCTTCAAATTTTTAAACAAAATCAGATAAAATTATTAGACCCAAAAGTGTTATATAATACTAAATATTTTTCTAAAACAGATCTATTATACAGACATTATAGAGAAGAACAATTATCCGTAATAGGAGACAATAAACTAGCATTAAATCTAATCAATGTAGAATCGCTAAAAAACTTAAGAAAGACAAAAATGACCATGATGCACATGGGATTAATAGTAATAGGAATTAAAGGGTTAGCCAGAAAAAATTTAGGAGGAAAAGTTCTAATAACAATATATGACGATAGATGGTCAGACATGAAAAAGGCTATAATAGGAATAACTGAAGTAGACATGACTCATAATGGAGGAATATTTTATATAAGCCCAGATTTTCTAATAAACTTAAAAGAATTTGGCACTCATATAAAAATAGGAATACAGACTAAAGGATATGAAGAAATGGAGACAGGAAATAATTTATTAATATGTATAGGATTTATAGGAAAGATGGCCTTAAGTAGTAATACTAAATTTAAAATTAAGGTAGAAGATGTAGTGGAATTAATGGGAAATAAAGGAATTAAATTAATAAAACCCATTAAAATAAATGTAGAAGAATACGCAGGACTAGAATGGAATTTAGACAAATTTAATAAACCTAAGACATATACACCAGAATCTCATTTAATGTATACAAATAAAAGAGGAGAAACTTCTATAAGATTTACAGATTACAATTATACAAGACAACTAGATGAAGAAACTAATACTGAAACAGATGTAACTTCTGAACTACAATCCCAAGAAAAAACGGAAACGAGTCTAATGAATATAGAAATATTGGAAGAAGCCTATGAAGTAGACAATATAATTACACAGGCAAAAAGAATAAATGATACAGATAAAAATAGTGTATTCAGATGTAAAGGATGCTTTAAAAGAAACATGAAAATAAATGAATTTATTATACACATCAAAGAATGCGAAGATCGAATTGATAACTTAGGATATAGGAAAAATACAGACAGTGAAACTATTTCAATTATTAGTCAAAAAGAACTAATGGAGTCAACAAGTTCTACCCCATTTCAAAGAACCTCTAATGCTCATACAATAGACACCAGTATAGGAAACATACCTAGGAGAAGAGTGTGGAGAATAAACCCTGAGACAGAAATAAACCCAGATAATATAAAACCTATGGGCAAAAGACTACCAATAGAGGAACCAATTAAACTACAAGAAGGAGGTAGTAAAGGAAAAATACTTAATGTAGCATACCAAGACCCACAACTATGGAATGCAGCTATAGACATCTAGAAAGGTATCGTAGTTGCAGACTATATTAAAAACTACTCAGACACAGATGCAGAAACAATGTATAGATATATGGAGACATTTCTAGGAGAATCTGCTAAAGCAGTATGGGAATCGTATAAAAGCGAATTTCCTCAAGAATTTCAACAATTAGTAAATATGGGAGCTAATCCCTATAATTTTACAAATAAAATACATAGCTTAATGACAGGAGAAGACCCTAATAGTGGAGCTATAGTCTTACAAAGAAATGCGTTAATAAAATTAGAACAACTTAGTATATCTAACTGGTACCACATTAAAGACTTTTTAAAAGAATTCTTTTATTATTGTACCCTTAGTGGTAATACTTTTGATGAAACTATAGGAAGAAAATTATTTAATAAATTACCAGGAGCTTTAGGAAGAGAGATAGAAGAAAGGTGGTATAAAAGGGAAGGAGTAATACAGAACCCTACAACCAAATGGACTATAGGACAAAGAATACAACATGTAATGGAAATATTAATAGAAAAATGCACCAATATACAGATTCAAAAACAATTAAAACAAAATGAGATGAATTTCTGTAAGTCAGTAATATATACTACACAACATTACGACAAACAACCAAAGAGAAAGGTAAAAAACTATAGAAATAAACAATATAATATGAGACAACCATATAAAAAGAAATATTATTTAAGAAAATCTTCTGCTAGAAAACCTTATTTAGACAGAAATAGGCATGTAAGAAAATATAGAAATGATAGAAATTATAAAAATAAATTAGAATGTTTTACATGCGGAAGTATAGAACACTTAGCTAATACATGTCCTAAAAGATACAATACTAGAGATAGGAATTCCCAATTAATAGAAGAGTTCCAAGAAACCCTCATAAATGTAGATGAATACATGTCAGATAACGAAAGCATATATTCAGTAGTAAGTATAGACCTACCAAATAAAGATACTCCAGACTCTTCAGATTCTGAAGACAATGAGTTTATAAATGAATTAGGTAATGAATTACCATATAAGCTAGAACTAGAAGACCTACAATATAATAACATGAATACAGAAAAAGAATGTATACATAGTTTTGAAAAACAAAAAGGAATAGATAGTACACCATGTGTTTTCTGTAAATGGTATCCTAGTAAATACAAAAGAGCAAAATGTACTAGATGTTATATAGAAGCTTGTATAAGCTGTATCGAAATAAAATTAGGAATTAAATTAGAACAACAAGATAAGACTAGAGAAGAAAACAAAACATTGAATTTAAAATTAGAAACTTTAGAGGCCAGAATAACAGAACTAGACCACAGAGTAAAATTATTAGAAAAAGGAAAAGAAAAAATTTTTAGTACCGAACCATTAGAACAAGAAGACCTAAAAAATACCTTCATACCAAATATAGGAACTTCTATAGAAGAAACACAAGAAAATACCCTAGCTAATACCGAAAGAGAAAATTATCTAAACATGAGAAATATAATAAATTCAAGCTTAATATGTAACGAAGACAAGGATTTAACTACTATAAAAATATTAACCATAATAACAATAAAAGACATTGAAATAGAAACATTAGCATTATTAGACCCAGGGTGCACTAGTTGCCTAATTAATAAAAGAATTATACCAAACAATTTATTATCCAAATTACCAAAACCAGTTACCGCCATGCAAATGGATGGTACCTATAATTTATACGAATACTGCATAGAGAAAGCGAGAATAAGTTTTCAAAACACATGTAATAAATTTTATAATCCCTCCTACAATGTACATAAAATCCTAGTAAGAGACCTCAATATAAATACAGACTTTGTAATAGGTCTAAAATTTATTTTTAAAGATACAGGAGGATGTTTACTAACTAAAGACGGAATAGTATTTTTCAAACAAACTACGTATACTCCAGTCTTAACAAATAATATACCAACTAAAGAAAGAATACATCAAGAAGACCAAAAAACATGCTGTAAAGACTTAATAATACAAACGAGTATAGCAAAAATATGTATGAAATAGAAACTAATGACGAAAATTATAATTCAGATGAAGAAATACTAGGAAAAAACTACACTTTAATAAATCTAGAAACCAATTTTTATAATTTTAATAAGGGATTAAACACTATAGGAAGTATTAAAGGGCCAAAAGACTTAGACAATGTAATAAAAATGCTAGATAAACTAGAAATAATTGGAGAAAAACCTTTAATACATTGGAAATCGAATAAGATAATGTGTAAATTAGATATAATAAATCCCAAATACAGTATCAAGACTGCAGCTATAGAAGCTACTAACCAAGACTTAGAAGATTTTCAAAAACAAATTAAAGAACTACTAGATCTAGGAGTAATAAGAAGATCCACCTCGAGACATAGGTCAGCTGCATTTATGGTTAGAAACCATGCAGAAATACTTAGAGGAAAAGCTAGAATGGTAATTAACTACAAAAGACTCAATGACAACACAAGAATAGACGCTTATAAATTACCAGACAAAAATGAACTACTAAATAGAATACAAGGAAAAAGAATATTTAGTAAGTTTGATTGTAAATCAGGCTATTGGCAAGTCAAAATGCATCCAGACAGCATAGAATGGACAACATTTACTTGCCCAGAAGGTCATTTTGAATGGCTAGCCATGCCATTTGGCCTAAAGACAGCCCCTCCAATATTTCAAAGAAAAATGGATGAAATTTTTGGAGAATACAAAAATTTTGTACTTGTTTATGTAGACGATATCTTAGTATTTAGCCGAAATACCCAAGAACATCTAGGACATCTTCAGACGATATTTAGACTGTTTATACAACATGGAATAATAATAAGTAAAAAGAAGATGGAAATATGCAAAACACATATTAATTTCTTAGGGGTAACCATAGGAGATGGAAAGATTAAACTCCAACCACACATAAGTAAAAAAGTATTAGAAATGCCCGACAAATTAGATAAAACAAAAGAATTACAAAAATTCTTAGGATTAGTTAACTACGCTAGAAATTTTATACAAGACTTAGGAAAAATAGCAGGACCGTTGTATGCTAAGACCGGTAGTAAGGGACAAAAACACTTCAATACCGAAGACATAAAACTAGTAAAACAGATCAAGGAAAAGGTAAAAAATATACCAGATTTAAACATACCTTTAGAATCAGACTATTTAATTATAGAAACAGACGGGAGTAATTTAGGATGGGGAGCCGTATTAAAAGCCAGACCAAATAAATACAGCAATAAAACAGAAGAAAAAATATGTGGATACGCCAGTGGAAAATACAAAGAAAAGGGTAATATGAGTAGTATAGACACCGAAGTCCTAGCTATAATATATGGGTTAAACAGTTTTAAATTATATATTTTAAACAAAAACGAAATACTAGTAAGAACAGACTGCGAAGCTATAGTAAAATTTCACCAAAAGATAGACCAAAAGAATAGTAGTAAAAGAAGGTGGTTAAATTTTATAGATACTATATCTATTTATCCTAAAATAGTATTTGAATATATAAAAGGAAAAGACAATAATCTAGCAGATCAATTAAGTAGACTAAATCTACAAATGATTTAATCTAACCAAATCTTATTTCAGAATGAGACCAACAGGAGACATCAGACAAATCAGAGCTCAGATGAGACCTGAGACATCAGACAAAGGCAAGGGTCAAATCTCTGCCACAGACACTTATTTACAGACTCTGTTAGGTAATATAAATTTTAGACCTCAGTCAGCTGTAGACACAATGGAAAGGATTCATTTTGGACCTTTCAATTTAATTTCCTATCCTAAATGCAATTTATCTTTCAAGGAAAGACCTGACTGTAGACTAGACAAACCACAAAAATGTTTGATAGATAACTTATGGATTGCTTACAATAAAAAAGATTTAAAATATTTCATAGCCACATTAAATGCCTTAGGACAATATTTCACAGACAAAAATACTGAGAAAAAATTTAAATTTTATGTAGTCATACATGGTAAAATAAAAGGTGTTTTTCAAAAATGGCAAGAAGTCATAGAGTCAATAGACGGTATAAAAAATCCATTATTCAAAGGATTTAATGATTTAACCGAAGCACTAGATTATGCAAGAGGCTATTTGGGCCCAAACTATTTTCTCTCACCTACCTTAAGACAAAGCCCAAATCTCAGCCCACAATACAAAGTTCAGAAAGACAGCCCAGACAAAATTATTTTCTGTGACCACTGTGAGACAATGACACAGGGCTTCAAGAGACTTAATGCTAAATGTGAAGCCTTACAAAAAGAGAAAGATCAGATTATGGCACTACTAACAAAAGACAAACAGACACCAGCCATACCAATGGTGGCTAAAGCCACTCAAACAGACTCGAGTTTTCCATCTCAAGCCAAAATGGATGAGACGAGTGTGCATTCCTCTCTGAATGCAACTAGACCTACTATACCAGGTTATGGTATAGCTAGTCCGGTTCAAACGGTAACCGGTAAAGACACACCAAATCCGTTGATGGCTGTCACTTTGCCAAAAAGTGATGATACTCCTCAGACTCCCCCAAGAAGACGTCTTCCACCCTCTTTCTCAGTGGGAGAAACGTGTAGACAAAGAGAAAAAAATAAGAAAAAGACAAAAAAGACTATTGAAGCTGTAGTAAAAAAGACATTAAAAAATTTATTGGAACAGACACAGGATAAGGATAAACATGTTCACCCACTACCAGAAGAAAACCCGAAAACAGACGGATCAGACTTACCAAGACATCCAATCACTGAAACAAATATTCTAGAAAATCAAGAAAGAAACATTAATATGGAAGAAAATGGTACTGAAGACTCAGAAAACAATAGCATAAATCCAGATGATGAAAGGTTTCAAGACTCTCAAGACCCATACGATGGATATGACTCGGGCATGAGTTTTGACTCAATTGCCCTTCACAATTTATCCACTTGAAGACAAAGGCAAAAAGACAGAGACAGATAGAGAAAAATAGAAGTCTAGTCATGGTGGGGATGCCCACTACGTGTCCTGTAAATAAAAAATAAAAGGTGGAAATGCCCACTGAATGTCCTGTGAGTACCCACTTTATCACTACTTTCTTAAAAGAAAGAAAAACTGATGGGTACGCGTCAGTCTGTCATACCCTAAGTGGAAAGAAAAAGATCACCACTAATGCATGTGACGATGGGGCCCAATGCGCACCCGACTTGCATTATTGAAGTCGACTTTTAAATGTCGGCAAGATCTTAGACGTCCACCTGTATAGATCCAGACCTTCCTTTCACCTCTCTCCTATCTATAAATACCACCTCTTTCGTTCAGACAAAATAAGTTAGAAAAAGAAGTGAAAAAACCCAATCTCCCTCAAAGCCTTCAATGTCCAAAACCTCTTTCCAAATCATAAAATCCTAAAAGAACCAAATTCCCTTTAGCCATACAAGTTAAATTTTTAAGTAAAGTTTTCAAAGGGTCAGTCGGGTTTCCCGAAAGGGAAACCTCTCTTTCGTCCGAAGACATGTAAGTGTTCACCTGTTATTTCCCCTTATATGTAAATTATTTTATATTTTTTTGAATATTAAATTTATGTTTAAAGTATGAAAAATTATCCTTAGTAAAAGGTTAGACTCTTAGCTTTTAACAACGAAAGATGGATTAACCTGTAAATTCCTAGGAGTGTAAAGGCGTTTTAGTATGTCCGCTGAAGGACTTTGTCTACGCCAATATCCGGGGTGGGGTTAAAGAATGGAGTTGTCAAAATAAAGGCTAAAGAGTAAGAGTTTGAAAAGGATAGATAAAAATAAAAAGAATAATAATAATAATAATAATAATAATAATAATAATAAAAACTGGGGAAAATAGCTGATCACTTCATGTTAAAGACTAAAAAGAGAGGAAGTACCGAGTAGGATTTTTCTCTATTTGACAGCCTTAAGACTTTTATTTCTTACCTGTTTTTATATCGAAATATCTGTTATTATTGGTATCAGAGCTATAAGTTTCTGGACCCTTAGACAAAAAATTTTAGACTAACTACTCTGTTATACTTCATGAAAGAATACATTAGACGAATTAGAATTAGAAATCAGATATATTGGCAAGAACGTAGGCGCAATAGTAATTTAAGAATTCAGATAAAAAATATACAAGAAACTGCTAGATATATAAAATCTACCATAAAAAATAATCAAGACGAAATAGATTCAGCAGACCCAGATATTATTTTATTTTCAAACAGATTTAGGATAGATACAATTAGATATAATGAACCCATTACTAGAGAAATAGCTAGCTTAGAAAACCAATTACACCTAAGTAGAAATTTATTACGAATTAACGAACAAAATAGACAGATACTATCTTCTATAGGATAAAATAGATCAGTTAAAACATCTAGAATACTTAGACTTAAGAATATACCCTGAAAAGAAATATAGAGTATTAAAAGACGGTACCTCTATTAAGTGTAATTTTAGTCAAGGAGAGCACATATTTCATACAGACGATAGACAATACAACACAATAATAGATCTAATAATTAATTTGAGTAATAAAATACAAGAACAAGACGAAAATATTATTAAAAGAATAAAAGATATAGAAGAAATTCAGATAAAGCAGAAAAAGATAATAGAAAAATTAGAACAAAATTTAGATTTTATTAAAGAACAAGAAACTGAAATTATTACAAGACTAAAAACTAGTAAAGATATTTCTATAAGTAATATTCATAATCAAGTACAACAATTATATAATAATACAAAAGAAATAAAAGAAATAGCTATAAGAATAGAAGAAATCACTCGTTCATGAGTGAAGATTCCCCCATCTATAGAAAAGCATTAGAAATAACTCATAAGTATCAAAACCCGGTAGGATTCTCTAATCACGTGACTGCAAACAATTCAGAAACACTCATAATTAGACAAAATAATACAATTATAGCTTTATTATTAGAAATAGATAAAAAACTAGAAAAAATACTTAAAGATAAAATCCCAGAACAGTCAGCCGGAATAGACGACATAATTAAAAAATTTAGTAACATAGAAATTACCCCTTTACGAGAAAGACAACAATTAAAAAGAAAAATACCAAAATGGACTTTCTTTCAAATCGGGGAGGAACCAGAAACCTCGAAGAAGAAAGACCAAGACCCAGCTACTCAGATAACCAAGTAGGAAATAATATAGTGGCCAGAAATAGCCTAATATCCAGGATTTTTTCAAGACAGACTAGGGAGGAAGATAATAATCAATTAAGTGAAATAATAGACATAGATAGAGATCTTCAAATTTTTAAACAAAATCAGATAAAATTATTAGACCCAAAAGTGTTATATAATACTAAATATTTTTCTAAAACAGATCTATTATACAGACATTATAGAGAAGAACAATTATCCGTAATAGGAGACAATAAACTAGCATTAAATCTAATCAATGTAGAATCGCTAAAAAACTTAAGAAAGACAAAAATGACCATGATGCACATGGGATTAATAGTAATAGGAATTAAAGGGTTAGCCAGAAAAAATTTAGGAGGAAAAGTTCTAATAACAATATATGACGATAGATGGTCAGACATGAAAAAGGCTATAATAGGAATAACTGAAGTAGACATGACTCATAATGGAGGAATATTTTATATAAGCCCAGATTTTCTAATAAACTTAAAAGAATTTGGCACTCATATAAAAATAGGAATACAGACTAAAGGATATGAAGAAATGGAGACAGAAAATAATTTATTAATATGTATAGGATTTATAGGAAAGATGGCCTTAAGTAGTAATACTAAATTTAAAATTAAGGTAGAAGATGTAGTGGAATTAATGGGAAATAAAGGAATTAAATTAATAAAACCCATTAAAATAAATGTAGAAGAATACGCAGGACTAGAATGGAATTTAGACAAATTTAATAAACCTAAGACATATACACCAGAATCTCATTTAATGTATACAAATAAAAGAGGAGAAACTTCTATAAGATTTACAGATTACAATTATACAAGACAACTAGATGAAGAAACTAATACTGAAACAGATGTAACTTCTGAACTACAATCCCAAGAAAAAACGGAAACGAGTCTAATGAATATAGAAATATTGGAAGAAGCCTATGAAGTAGACAATATAATTACACAGGCAAAAAGAATAAATGATACAGATAAAAATAGTGTATTCAGATGTAAAGGATGCTTTAAAAGAAACATAAAAATAAATGAATTTATTATACACATCAAAGAATGCGAAGATCGAATTGATAACTTAGGATATAGGAAAAATACAGACAGTGAAACTATTTCAATTATTAGTCAAAAAGAACTAATGGAGTCAACAAGTTCTACCCCATTTCAAAGAACCTCTAATGCTCATACAATAGACACCAGTATAGGAAACATACCTAGGAGAAGAGTATGGAGAATAAACCCTGAGACAGAAATAAACCCAGATAATATAAAACCTATGGGCAAAAGACTACCAATAGAGGAACCAATTAAACTACAAGAAGGAGGTAGTAAAGGAAAAATACTTAATGTAGCATACCAAGACCCACAACTATGGAATGCAGCTATAGACATCTGGAAAGGTATCGTAGTTGCAGACTATATTAAAAACTACTCAGACACAGATGCAGAAACAATGTATAGATATATGGAGACATTTCTAGGAGAATCTGCTAAAGCAGTATGGGAATCGTATAAAAGCGAATTTCCTCAAGAATTTCAACAATTAGTAAATATGGGAGCTAATCCCTATAATTTTACAAATAAAATACATAGCTTAATGACAGGAGAAGACCCTAATAGTGGAGCTATAGTCTTACAAAGAAATGCGTTAATAAAATTAGAACAACTTAGTATATCTAACTGGTACCACATTAAAGACTTTTTAAAAGAATTCTTTTATTATTGTACCCTTAGTGGTAATACTTTTGATGAAACTATAGGAAGAAAATTATTTAATAAATTACCAGGAGCTTTAGGAAGAGAGATAGAAGAAAGGTGGTATAAAAGGGAAGGAGTAATACAGAACCCTACAACCAAATGGACTATAGGACAAAGAATACAACATGTAATGGAAATATTAATAGAAAAATGCACCAATATACAGATTCAAAAACAATTAAAACAAAATGAGATGAATTTCTGTAAGTCAGTAATATATACTACACAACATTACGACAAACAACCAAAGAGAAAGGTAAAAAACTATAGAAATAAACAATATAATATGAGACAACCATATAAAAAGAAATATTATTTAAGAAAATCTTCTGCTAGAAAACCTTATTTAGACAGAAATAGGCATGTAAGAAAATATAGAAATGATAGAAATTATAAAAATAAATTAGAATGTTTTACATGCGGAAGTATAGAACACTTAGCTAATACATGTCCTAAAAGATACAATACTAGAGATAGGAATTCCCAATTAATAGAAGAGTTCCAAGAAACCCTCATAAATGTAGATGAATACATGTCAGATAACGAAAGCATATATTCAGTAGTAAGTATAGACCTACCAAATAAAGATACTCCAGACTCTTCAAATTCTGAAGACAATGAGTTTATAAATGAATTAGGTAATGAATTACCATATAAGCTAGAACTAGAAGACCTACAATATAATAACATGAATACAGAAAAAGAATGTATACATAGTTTTGAAAAACAAAAAGGAATAGATAGTACACCATGTGTTTTCTGTAAATGGTATCCTAGTAAATACAAAAGAGCAAAATGTACTAGATGTTATATAGAAGCTTGTATAAGCTGTATCGAAATAAAATTAGGAATTAAATTAGAATAACAAGATAAGACTAGAGAAGAAAACAAAACATTGAATTTAAAATTAGAAACTTTAGAGGCCAGAATAACAGAACTAGACCACAGAGTAAAATTATTAGAAAAAGGAAAAGAAAAAATTTTTAGTACCGAACCATTAGAACAAGAAGACCTAAAAAATACCTTCATACCAAATATAGGAACTTCTATAGAAGAAACACAAGAAAATACCCTAGCTAATACCGAAAGAGAAAATTATCTAAACATGAGAAATATAATAAATTCAAGCTTAATATGTAACGAAGACAAGGATTTAACTACTATAAAAATATTAACCATAATAACAATAAAAGACATTGAAATAGAAACATTAGCATTATTAGACCCAGGGTGCACTAGTTGCCTAATTAATAAAAGAATTATACCAAACAATTTATTATCCAAATTACCAAAACCAGTTACCGCCATGCAAATGGATGGTACCTATAATTTATACGAATACTGCATAGAGAAAGCGAGAATAAGTTTTCAAAACACATGTAATAAATTTTATAATCCCTCCTACAATGTACATAAAATCCTAGTAAGAGACCTCAATATAAATACAGACTTTGTAATAGGTCTAAAATTTATTTTTAAAGATACAGGAGGATGTTTACTAACTAAAGACGGAATAGTATTTTTCAAACAAACTACGTATACTCCAGTCTTAACAAATAATATACCAACTAAAGAAAGAATACATCAAGAAGACCAAAAAACATGCTGTAAAGACTGTAATAATACAAACGAGTATAGCAAAAATATGTATGAAATAGAAACTAATGACGAAAATTATAATTCAGATGAAGAAATACTAGGAAAAAACTACACTTTAATAAATCTAGAAACCAATTTTTATAATTTTAATAAGGGATTAAACACTATAGGAAGTATTAAAGGGCCAAAAGACTTAGACAATGTAATAAAAATGCTAGATAAACTAGAAATAATTGGAGAAAAACCTTTAATACATTGGAAATCGAATAAGATAATGTGTAAATTAGATATAATAAATCCCGAATACAGTATCAAGACTGCAGCTATAGAAGCTACTAACCAAGACTTAGAAGATTTTCAAAAACAAATTAAAGAACTACTAGATCTAGGAGTAATAAGAAGATCCACCTCGAGACATAGGTCAGCTGCATTTATGGTTAGAAACCATGCAGAAATACTTAGAGGAAAAGCTAGAATGGTAATTAACTACAAAAGACTCAATGACAACACAAGAATAGACGCTTATAAATTACCAGACAAAAATGAACTACTAAATAGAATACAAGGAATAAGAATATTTAGTAAGTTTGATTGTAAATCAGGCTATTGGCAAGTCAAAATGCATCCAGACAGCATAGAATGGACAACATTTACTTGCCCAGAAGGTCATTTTGAATGGCTAGCCATGCCATTTGGCCTAAAGACAGCCCCTCCAATATTTCAAAGAAAAATGGATGAAATTTTTGGAGAATACAAAAATTTTGTACTTGTTTATGTAGACGATATCTTAGTATTTAGCCGAAATACCCAAGAACATCTAGGACATCTTCAGACGATATTTAGACTGTTTATACAACATGGAATAATAATAAGTAAAAAGAAGATGGAAATATGCAAAACACATATTAATTTCTTAGGGGTAACCATAGGAGATGGAAAGATTAAACTCCAACCACACATAAGTAAAAAAGTATTAGAAATGCCCGACAAATTAGATAAAACAAAAGAATTACAAAAATTCTTAGGATTAGTTAACTACGCTAGAAATTTTATACAAGACTTAGGAAAAATAGCAGGACCGTTGTATGCTAAGACCGGTAGTAAGGGACAAAAACACTTCAATACCGAAGACATAAAACTAGTAAAACAGATCAAGGAAAAGGTAAAAAATATACCAGATTTAAACATACCTTTAGAACCAGACTATTTAATTATAGAAACAGACGGGAGTAATTTAGGATGGGGAGCCGTATTAAAAGCCAGACCAAATAAATACAGCAATAAAACAGAAGAAAAAATATGTGGATACGCCAGTGGAAAATACAAAGAAAAGGGTAATATGAGTAGTATAGACACCGAAGTCCTAGCTATAATATATGGGTTAAACAGTTTTAAATTATATATTTTAAACAAAAACGAAATACTAGTAAGAACAGACTGCGAAGCTATAGTAAAATTTCACCAAAAGATAGACCAAAAGAATAGTAGTAAAAGAAGGTGGTTAAATTTTATAGATACTATATCTATTTATCCTAAAATAGTATTTGAATATATAAAAGGAAAAGACAATAATCTAGCAGATCAATTAAGTAGACTAAATCTACAAATGATTTAATCTAACCAAATCTTATTTCAGAATGAGACCAACAGGAGACATCAGACAAATCAGAGCTCAGATGAGACCTGAGACATCAGACAAAGGCAAGGGTCAAATCTCTGCCACAGACACTTATTTACAGACTCTGTTAGGTAATATAAATTTTAGACCTCAGTCAGCTGTAGACACAATGGAAAGGATTCATTTTGGACCTTTCAATTTAATTTCCTATCCTAAATGCAATTTATCTTTCAAGGAAAGACCTGACTGTAGACTAGACAAACCACAAAAATGTTTGATAGATAACTTATGGATTGCTTACAATAAAAAAGATTTAAAATATTTCATAGCCACATTAAATGCCTTAGGACAATATTTCACAGACAAAAATACTGAGAAAAAATTTAAATTTTATGTAGTCATACATGGTAAAATAAAAGGTGTTTTTCAAAAATGGCAAGAAGTCATAGAGTCAATAGACGGTATAAAAAATCCATTATTCAAAGGATTTAATGATTTAACCGAAGCACTAGATTATGCAAGAGGCTATTTGGGCCCAAACTATTTTCTCTCACCTACCTTAAGACAAAGCCCAAATCTCATCCCACAATACAAAGTTCAGAAAGACAGCCCAGACAAAATTATTTTCTGTGACCACTGTGAGACAATGACACAGGGCTTCAAGAGACTTAACGCTAAATGTGAAGCCTTACAAAAAGAGAAAGATCAGATTATGGCACTACTAACAAAAGACAAACAGACACCAGCCATACCAATGGTGGCTAAAGCCACTCAAACAGACTCGAGTTTTCCATCTCAAGCCAAAATGGATGAGACGAGTGTGCATTCCTCTCTGAATGCAACTAGACCTACTATACCAGGTTATGGTATAGCTAGTCCGGTTCAAACGGTAACCGGTAAAGACACACCAAATCCGTTGATGGCTGTCACTTTGCCAAAAAGTGATGATACTCCTCAGACTCCCCCAAGAAGACGTCTTCCACCCTCTTTCTCAGTGGGAGAAACGTGTAGACAAAGAGAAAAAAAATAAGAAAAAGACAAAAAAGACTATTGAAGCTGTAGTAAAAAAGACATTAAAAAATTTATTGGAACAGACACAGGATAAGGATAAACATGTTCACCCACTACCAGAAGAAAACCCGAAAACAGACGGATCAGACTTACCAAGACATCCAATCACTGAAACAAATATTCTAGAAAATCAAGAAAGAAACATTAATATGGAAGAAAATGGTACTGAAGACTCAGAAAACAATAGCATAAATCCAGATGATGAAAGGTTTCAAGACTCTCAAGACCCATACGATGGATATGACTCGGGCATGAGTTTTGACTCAATTGCCCTTCACAATTTATCCACTTGAAGACAAAGGCAAAAAGACAGAGACAGATAGAGAAAGATAGAAGTCTAGTCATGGTGGGGATGCCCACTACGTGTCCTGTAAATAAAAAATAAAAGGTGGGAATGCCCACTGAATGTCCTGTGAGTACCCACTTTATCACTACTTTCTTAAAAGAAAGAAAAACTGATGGGTACGCGTCAGTCTGTCATACCCTAAGTGGAAAGAAAAAGATCACCACTAATGCATGTGACGATGGGGCCCAATGCGCACCCGACTTGCATTATTGAAGTCGACTTTTAAATGTCGGCAAGATCTTAGACGTCCACCTGTATAGATCCAGACCTTCCTTTCACCTCTCTCCTATCTATAAATACCACCTCTTTCGTTCAGACAAAATAAGTTAGAAAAAGAAGTGAAAAAACTCAATCTCCCTCAAAGCCTTCAATGTCCAAAACCTCTTTCCAAATCATAAAATCCTAAAAGAACCAAATTCCCTTTAGCCATACAAGTTAAATTTTTAAGTAAAGTTTTCAAAGGGTCAGTCGGGTTTCCCGAAAGGGAAACCTCTCTTTCGTCCGAAGACATGTAAGTGTTCACCTGTTATTTCCCCTTATATGTAAATTATTTTATATTTTTTTGAATATTAAATTTATGTTTAAAGTATGAAAAATTATCCTTAGTAAAAGGTTAGACTCTTAGCTTTTAACAACGAAAGATGGATTAACCTGTAAATTCCTAGGAGTGTAAAGGCGTTTTAGTATGTCCGCTGAAGGACTTTGTCTACGCCAATATCCGGGGTGGGGTTAAAGAATGGAGTTGTCAAAATAAAGGCTAAAGAGTAAGAGTTTGAAAAGGATAGATAAAAATAAAAAGAATAATAATAATAATAATAATAATAATAATAATAATAATAATAATAATAATAATAATAAAAACTGGGGAAAATAGTTGATCACTTCATGTTAAAGACTAAAAAGAGAGGAAGTACCGAGTAGGATTTTTCTCTATTTGACAGCCTTAAGACTTTTATTTCTTACCTGTTTTTATATCGAAATATCTGTTATTATTTGTACATTGTAAAAGTCATGTCTCTAAAGTCAAAGAATAACATTTATTTATTTTTCTCAATTGACATTTTTCTTATTTTCTTTATTTATATGATTTGTAAAATTTTAAAATTATTTATTAATTACATTTTGTTAATTATGTATCTCTTTTTTCAGTTCTAGAAAATATTTATCTTTTTGCTCCTTTTTTGATTTTTTTTAATTTTTTTCATTTATGTACCATGTTAAAAAACTCAAAAGTCACTCTCTTAATTCTCTTAACTATATTAATATACTACATTAAATTTTTTTATATATATAGAGAACTAAAGCCCAGAATTTTGTTTCTTTTATTTCAATTTTTTTATTTTATATTTTATTTTGTTTCTTCATTGAGTATTTTTTCCTAAAATGTCATAAATAAATAAGTTCGACATTGCCGATCAGTTAAAAAAAGATCGTGGCTAGCAATCAAATATTTTTTTTTGTAGCAAAGCCAGCTGAAGGAAGGTCATGTTAGCGCCCCCTATTTCACTAAAGCAAGAAGGGAGAAAGTTGACTTTGAGAAACAAGCAGCAAGCAAGAGCTTCTCAGCCCCCTAACCTTTCTCTTTTGTAATAATACTTCTTTTTCTAATCAGGTAAGCTTTGAAGCTGGCTGCTCTGCTATACTATACTAGTTGTAGGGCGCTAGCGCTTGACTAATATAATAGAAAGTAAAGGGACTCTATTACGATCTTACGAATCTAAAGATCTCAAAATGGAAGAACGAGCTCTTTTGCTCGCCCCTATCTCTAAAGGGGCGTAAGCACTTCACTCGCTAGGGGATGGGATTCATTAGCTTGCATTCCTGCTAGCACTACAAAAAGCTTCGGTCTTAACGCCCCTACTCTTCTCTTTGATTGCTTTTTATGAAGTCGCACCGGGAGCTGGTGCTTGCTATCTAAGAATTGCTCCATGGATCTCATCGGAAATGTTTGATGCTTCTTGGGGCTTCTTTGGCGACCGGAAAGTCATCGGATGAATTGCCGAATAAATAGATCAGATCCGGACGCGGCTGTTGCTCCGCAGCAATACGGACTCGACTCGCTCCTACCCACTCTGATATACACACACACACACACACACACACACACACACACACATACACACACACACATAAATATATATATAATACTTAGAAGAGGTGATGTGACATGCCTCTAAGTTAAGAATAACATATATTTATTTTTCTCAATTTTATGACGTTTTTCTTATTATCTTTTTATTTATATGATTTATAAAATTTTAAAATTATTTATTAATTACATTTTGTTAATTATGTATCTATTTTTTCAGTTAGAAAAGTTCAAAAGTTATTGTCATTAATTTAATTATTTAATAATTATGTATTATGTGATATCTTTTTATGATCATTAATTATATATATTTTTTATTTTATTTTTTAAATAAAATTTTCTTTATCTCCAATTTATTTAATATAATGGGGTAAGAAAGAAAAAAAAATGAATCAGTTTGCTTAACCTAACAAAGCCGAAATAGCCAATAAAGATAGTAAATAGGAATTTATTTTCTTAAACTGAGCCATTAAACTATTGTTCTTAAATTTATTCATTTGCATTTATCTTTTCTCTTCTTTATTTATTCTTTTTCTCCATTATTTTCTTTAAAATCATTGCCTCTATAACTCATATATCTTGAAAATTATTTTCAAAATGGTTAAAGTTATAAAATTTTATAAGTTAAGATCGTGATTTAAATAAAGGTTCAAAATTGGCTACTTGCTTCATTTTAAATGACTAAATTCATCTGATGAATTATTTTTTCAAAATAAAGTACTAAGAATTAAAATTGGGATGAACAAAAAGAAAACTGTTATAAACATATTTGTGTTGTAGTGAATGTCTATAAAGGTATTTGTATTGTACTAGATATATGTGTTTATATCATTGTGAAAGTCTATCTTTTGGAGAAAAGTTAGGAGAAATTATCCCTATAAATAGAGGGGTTCTCCTTCATTGTATTTAATCCCATCAAGAGAAATAAGAACTTCTCCCCTTCCCTCTTTCTCTATAATATTCTTGTTCTTTCTTTATTATTTCATAACACGTTATCAGCACGAGTCTCTGCCTTAAGCACTCACTTTGAAAGATTTGAGGTAAGAAAAATCAAAGTTTTCTTAGAAAGATGAAGGTTTGTATTTCTTGATATTTATGTATTTACTAATAACAATATCGATTTTGTATATGAACTTGAGGATGACTTATTGATTCACTTGGCAATTCATGCCTCATAATTGTTCCAGAAGAACAATATTGTGAAAAATATATTTGTTCCAGAAGAACAATATAGTGAAAAATATAATTGTTCCAGAAGAACAATATTGTGAAAAATATATTTGTTCCAGAAGAACAATATAGTGAAAAATATAATTGTTCCAGAAGAACAATATTGTGAAAAATATATTTGTTCCAGAAGAACAATATTGTGAAAAATATATTTGTTCCAGAAGAATAATATTGTGAAAATATATTTGTTCCAGCAGAACAATATTGTGAAAATATGTAAGAGAAATCATCTATGCATACCTCGATTTGCTCCCGAAGTAGCAATATCTTAAAAGAGGTTTTAAGCTATCATACCTTATGTGGTTAAGGCATATTTAGATGATCATGTTCCATTCCTGAAGAATGAGAAATTGAGAACTTTGATAAATGTTACAAATATAGATCTAATACAGATCTAGTCCCTGAAGGGAAATCAAAGCATCAAAAATCCATATGGATGCAATGGGTCTTGGAGACACCATTAAAAGTGAAAACAAAGCATCAAAAATGCATATGGATGCAATGGGTCTTGGAGACACCATTAAAAGTGAAAACAAAGAATCAAATCAAGATCGTGCTAAGGCTATGATATTCTTGCGTCATCATCTTGATGAAATTCTTAAAATTGAATATCTCATGATCAAGGATCCACTTGTTTTGTGGAATAGCCTAAAAGAAAGGTATGACCACCTGAAGATGGTCATCCACCCAAAGGCACGATATGATTGGATTCATCAAGACTATACGTCTGTTCATGAGTATAGCTCATCAACATTCAAAATTGTTTCAAAATTGAAACTATATGGAGAAACTATTTTGATATGATTGAATATGTGGTAGTATACAAAATTAATTGAGAGCTCCGGAAGAGCTAATGTATTACTACCTGAAGGAATGAAATTGTTGTATTAAGTCTCAAAAGGAAACTTATAAGTTTCAATGACATTGAAAAAAAAATGAGACTATAAATTATGGGAAGATCTAATATCTTCATGCTACTACAATTGAAGCGGGTTATAAATATTTATGTAAAAGATTACCCGATGGTTTTTTTATTTGTAGTACATAAATATGGGTATGATGATGAAATCACATACGAAAGTAAATCAGAAGTTTACTGAAATAAGTTGGCATACCGGTTGGCCATCCCGGTTCAAATGTGATACAAAAATAATTGAGAATTCACGTGGCTATATGTTGAAGAAATAAAAGATTCTTCCAGAATTCTCTTGTGTTGCTTGTTCTCATCATAGAATGATCTTGATCAGCTAAGATTGGAATTATATTCCCTGAAATTTTGGAACTTATAAAAGGGTGAATATGGGCCCATTCACCTACCATGTGAACCGTTTGCTAATAGATGCATCCATGGTATGGTCACATGTGTTTTGATATCAACTTGCAATTGATTTTTGTAAGGTTGTTGCTCGAATTATTAAACTAAGAGCATAGTTCCAAATTATAAAATCATGTTGATAATGCTGATTCATATCTATGTTGGTTTAGCGAGAATTGTATGCCTCCAATTATAGCTAAATCATTGATTATGAGAATAAAACTTCCAAATAAAATTTGGTATGAGATATGTTTATTTAACATATAGCAACACTTGAATGCATCAAGCCAACAAGGTTCCCCTATCACAATTGGTCCAGGGTCAGGAACCAAATAATTCCATCTAAAATTTGAATGTGCGATATATGATTGAATTGCCCCACCACAACGCACAAAGATGGGTCCCCAAATGAACCTGGGGAGTAAATGTTAGTTTTCTAACATTAGGGGGAGAAGTGATTAGCAACTGAAAATTGAGTGTGGGATGAATTATCTAGATCCTCGGAAAAAAGAAAAAGTGAACTTAAAGTTCAAGAGATAATTCACTTGCAAAATATTGCACATCAATTGTCAGATGTATTTGCTGACTCTGTTTTATAATTCAGTTGCAAATGCTCCAATGGAAAGTCCTTGAAGGATAGAGTCTATGAGACGCCTGAAGCGTGATAGACCAAACGGTTCCAAATATAGAACTTCTTGAAGAAGTAGAGGAGCAAGTGATTAAGATGGTCATAATGATGAGGCAAGTGCTTTGAGAAAGCACCACGACATAACACTTCATAAAACCTTGGCAAAGGTTCAGGTACCTGAAAATGATGAAAAATGAATAGATCTCAATAAGTTATGTCGCATTGGAACTAATCGTCTACGATATTTTTGATACAATATAGTGCGCAATATTGTAAAAGATTGTGAGGATCTGAATACTACATCTATTAAAGCATGCTGATGTAGGAATAATTATCAAGTGAAATGATGCGTATTGGTAAGCATAAAGCTTATTGGACCTGTAGTCCAGACACTAGAAGATGTCACGCATTTAAATACTAATGAATGCTATCACTTGATAAAATTTATATGAAAATCATGAAGGATTCAAAATGCCTGAAGCATTTACAAGTTTCTTTAAACTTGTTCATAATTCTTATATGAGGAAATCCTTGGTCCTGAAGTACCATATCTTACTGTGATTGTTGCACTAATATATCTTGCTAATACTATAAGGCATAACATTCGGTTAATTTGTTAGCAAGTCTGGATCTTGTTGATTATGCTAATGCAGGGTATCTATCTGACCTACACAAAGCTCTATCTCAAACTGGCTACGTGTTCATATGTGGAGGTACTGCCATATCTTGGAGATCTATAAAGCAGTCTCTGGTAGCTGCTTCATCAAATCTTGCTGATATAATAGATATTCATGAAGCAAGCCGAGAATGTGTGTGGTTGAGGTCCATGATACATCTCATTAGAGAAAAATGTGGTTTGAACTGTGACAAAGTACCCACAATTTTGTATGAAGATAATGCTGCATGCATAGCACAACTAAAGGGAGGATTCATAAAAGGAGATAGAACGAAGCACATCTCGCCAAAGTTTTTCTACACACATGAGCTCCAAAAGAATGGTGATATCAATGTGCAACAGATTCGTTCAAGTGATAATGTGGCTGATTTATTCACCAAATCTCTACCAACTGCAACTTTCAAGAAGATGGTGCACAAGATCGGGATGCAAAGATTCAAGGATGTTCTCATTAGGGGGAGTTAATACGCGCTGTACTCTTTTTCCCTTGCGAGGTTTTGTCCCACTGGGTTTTCCTTGTAAGGTTTTTAACGAGGCAGCCAAAATGCGTATTATTAGATATGTGTACTCTTTTTCCTTCACTAGATTTTTTCCCACTGGGTTTTTTCTAGTAAGGTTTTAACGAGGCACATTATCTATCAAATAGACATTCAAGGGGGAGTGTTATAAACATATTTGTGTTGTAGTGAATGTCTATAAAGGTATTTGTATTGTACTAGATATATGTGTTTATATCATTGTGAAAGTCTATCTTTTGGAGAAAAGTTAGGAGAAATTATCCCTATAAATAGAGGGGTTCTCCTTCATTGTATTTAATCCCATCAAGAGAAATAAGAACTTCTCCCCTTCCCTCTTTCTCTATAATATTCTTGTTCTTTCTTTATTATTTCATAACAAAAACTTCTTTGTATAGGTGTTTTGATTGTTATTAAGTTATTTTTTTAATATTTATATTTTTTAATATTCAAATATTAAAAGTAGATTAGTTAAAATTCAACGAGATATTTCATATTTATATTTTTTATATTTAATATTCAAATATTACAAAATTAGTTTGTAAACTCTTAGAATAATTTTATAATACTTTTCTTTTTATATATTTTGTTTAAGAAAATAAAAAAAAATTGCAACTAAATTTTTGTTAGAATTTAATGACTAATGTTTTTTTAAAAATATTTTAGTGTTGAAATATAATAATATTTGATTATTATAAAAAAATACATTTAATAATATTTTTTATTTTCGCGCAAAGCGCAAATAAGTTACCCAGTTCAAAAGTAATTGTAATAATACACAGCTTCTGATCATCTTATATTTATTAATAATAATTTTTATAGGTTTAGCAATGTTATCCAGATACGAATCTATATTTTCTATTCTTTCCAAAAAAAAAGAATAAATAAATAAATTTGTAACACATTTGAGTCATGAGACACCTATGCTTGATCTTGAAGGCGTATTACTAAAAATCGCATCGCTAGGTCAAATGTCATATTAACAAGAAGAAAAAATAGCCCTTTAAAGTTTGACATGGGAATTATTCATCAGTCGTTAGTAGGTATATATTTCTATTTTCTTTATTTTCTGATCTTAAGAAGCTCGAATTTAGTGATGTAAAATTAAGCTAATTAAGGTTGAACACTTGATCCTTATTTTGGATTAAGTAATTGAAAGACTCTTTTATTAGAAGTAATTTCTTTGTTTTAAAATAAATAATATTTTTAATTTGATCGCATCTTTTAAAAATATTACACACTTTTGAAAAATAAAAAAATATTTTTACGAATTGATTCTTAATCAAATGCCTTAAGAAAAATGTAACTTTCTCAATTATGTAAAACTTTATTTATTTAAATAAAGATAAAATTAAAAAAATAATAAATATTTTCCTAATTTTATAAAATATCACCTATTTTAAAATAAAATAAAAATATAAAAATATCACTTATTTTAAAATATATAGAATAATTGATTCTTCTAGAGCCAAAATAAATTCTTGCCTTCTTGGTGTGAACCTTTCAAGGCCATCTATATTACTCCTTATACAGAAGGGAGAGTTGAACTCTCTCTTTACCTAGAGTTACTGATATTTTAGGATTTTCAGTTTGTGCTTGCATTATTGTGCTTGCGTAATCAAGCTTTTGAATTGTATCTTTGCTTCTCTGTACCAAAAAAGTATAATCTTTGTAATAATTATCATACATGTCCTTAAGGTTAACCAGTTGCTTCAAGGATAATTTAAATATCTCATCTTTTTTTATACTACAACTATTTGTACATTATGAATAGAAAATGAAACATCTAGTTTTGTTATTTAAAATAACCATAATATTCTTAACTATTTCCCTTTGGCTTTTCTATTGTGTAGTTGGAGTTCCTCTCAGCTAAAACTTAGTCAGCCGCAATTTTCTTTTTGGTGCAAAATATGGGTCTCGCCCAAATATTTAATTCTTTTCATTTAAAGTCTTGATTTGGAGGGAGGAAGAGAGCTTCAGAAAAAACCTAAAAACCTCATCGCCAATTAATACTATCGCCAATCTACATCTGCCGCAGCCGGTAGCAATGGCCACCATGTTAACAGGACAACCTCCTCCTGAGGTTAATGAAAAACAAAATCCACTGGACCATGCGTCCAAACTATGTCCCCCGTCAGTTACTACAAAATCCATACCTATGAAACCAGTGACATATTTTCATGGGGAACCCAGAGTAATTTGGAAAGAAGAAGAAGTCACACAGATGATATACAGAGAGAATCTACAGTATGCAGTCATAGAAAAATTCTCTTATGGGTTCCGGATATACAAGATCTATGAAAAATCATTCCCAAGCAGTGTGAGTTGAAGGGGGAGTGCAACATTGGATTACTTAGTAACAGACATGTTGTGATAAGACCGGCCAATATGGAGGATTATGTAAATCTCTTATCAAAACCGGCCTTTTATTTAACACATCATCAATGGACATATCCCATGAGAACCCTCAAGTGAGATCCCCTTTTTGACCCGGAGGAGGAGACAACCACTGCAATAACATGAATCTCTTTTCCATCACTTCCTCCGAATTTCTTTGTGAAAAAGTTATTTTCTCAATTGCTACAGCTGTGGGAAATCCCTTACAGGTTGACATGGCAACCAAGAATCAAACAAGGTCAAGCTGTGCGAGGGTCAAAGTTGAAGTAGATTTACTAAGAGATTTTCCTAAAAGGATCAACGTTGGGGTAAGGAAGCACTCGAGTGAAGTGGTAGATAAGTGGATTTGGATTAAGTATGATCATGTTTCAAAATACTGTAAGAATTGTAGAATGTAGGGACATAATGAGGCTGAATAATATGTTATGCGTCCTGAACTTTATCCAAAAAAGGAAGCAATCAGACAGAAGACAGTACATCAACCACAGTCAACATAGGGAAACATAAACAAGGAAAAAACAAAAGAAACAGGAGAGATTACAAAGGAGGAATTCTAGACACAAAGGAATAGGAGAAGGCAAGGGAGGTGGAATCAGCAAGGGGGAAAGATGAAGGGGAAGACTTGGAGTCAAAAACAAATTCATAAGGAAAATTAAGTTGACGCAAATAATAAATATGAGGCCTTAAATAGCCAGAAGGAGGAAGAGAGGGAATAATAAGATACATTGGGATCATATAAGGAGAATATCAATAAGGCCTTAAACAGCAGGAGGAGGAAGACAGACTTTCAAAACAAAAAGATTCAATGGGATCAACTAAGGAGAATACCAATAAGGTGGAACCACTGGAGAAAAGTTCAGTTAACAGGGACCAGGAGAGAAAGAAAGACAAGAACCGGGATATGAAGGAAAGCACCGCAATAGTAGTTTGGGACCCAGACAAACAGGGTGTGCCTATCAATGATGAGTAGATTAGGCTCACCCCTGAGAAGCAATCAAGTAATAATGAAGAATTAAGGAAGGAAGAGATGTAAGATCCACAGGGCCTTACAATTGATCAAATAGAGATACAACAAAATAAGGAAGAGGATGAAGATTTTGAGACAAACATGAAGAATGTAGCAAAGGAGCGGGATTTATCTCCAAGGTCAATAGAAAATATGAAAAGTGGTGTTAAAACAAATAAAAATGGGAAATCTAGCATTCCACTACAAGTACAAACAAGGAGTAGTAAGGACAGAGGGATCACTCAAATAGAGATACAACAAAATAAGGAAGAGGATGAAGATTTTGAGACAAACATGAAGAATGCAGCAAAGGAGCGGGATTTATCTCCAAGGTCAACGGAAAATATGAAAACTGGTGTTAAAAGAAATAAAAATGGGCAATCTAGCATTCCACTACAACTACAAACAAGGAGTAGTAAGGATTGAGGGACCAAAAGTGATCAATGATAGAGAAAATATTGTTTTGGAATATAAGGTCAATTAATTATTAGAATGCCTTTGAGAAATTACTGGACCTTAACAGAAGACATCAATATGTAGTTATAGCACTGATGGAGCGTTTTCAAGGACCAAAGATGCTGGAACAATATACTTAAGTTAGGCTATCAATTTGCAATAGCTAATAGTTCTTCTAAAATTTGGTTGTTTTGGAGGGAAGATTGGCATGGTCAGGTAGTGATGGACTCTGATGTGCTGTGAGTTTACAACACTTTTGACACTCAAATCTAAGAAAATATCATGAACTTAGGTGTGTTTATATAGATATAAGACACTTTTTCTTTAATTACAAGAAAAATAAGTGTTGGAGAAAGAATGTGCAAAAGAAGCTTGAAAGTGCAAAAAATGAGCTAAAGTCATAGTCTCAGTACGAGCCGTATGTTGATGGTACGAGTCGTACTGAGAACCGTGAAAAGTTTTAGATGGCTGAATTGGGGAGAATGCAACCTATGACTCTCAGTACGATCCGTACAACATTGGTACGAGACGTAACTTGAGTCATGGAAATATTTAGAAGAATTACACAATGGCAAACTCCTGATACGGATGAAACTACGAATCGTGGCAACAAGGTATGAATCATATCAGGAGCAGTGGTGATCTTCATAGGATTTTCAGTGCTAAGTAGAACTTTAGACAGTACGAATTGTGGCTAGGAGGTATGAGTCGTACAACAACACTCGTGAATAATTTCAAAAAAAGTCAAGAGTTCTCAGAGCCATACCAGGGAAGCAGCTCACTGATCTTGGGCAAATTTATATGCCCAAGTGATACTCAAAGGTGTCATTTTAGCCTTGTTTATCTATCAATGTTTATACATTCTCATGTGATTGATAATAAAATGTGAATTTATACTAACCAACATGATTAGCATTGTTTTGCAGGTGAAATATAATTTTGGGAAGCTAAAATGCGTGTTGGGAGAGATTGGGGTTGGACTCGGATGTTAGCAAGTGAACAAGCATTTGAAGGCACAAAGTAAAGGGGCTCCGCGATGGAGCCGTGTCACGCTGCCATCGCGGATGCCTTCTGCCTGGATAGGAATTTTTGGCCAAAATCCAGTGAGGGTGCACGTTGGGGCAGTGGCACGTTGGCCTAGCCCCGCGCTACACGCCGTGCCACGTTGGGCCTCATTACCTGGACTATCAATTTCCAGTAAGGGTCCGTGTCAGTGGCGTGTCATGGAGGCAGTGCTCCGCGATGCACTCCCTGACACGTTGCTTGTTATTCCGGGAAAAATTTCCATTAGTATAAATAGAACACTTAGGTTCATTTTTAATAATTCTGACTTGGTGGAGCAAGAACGTGGGTTACAGGCAATTGAGGGGACGAAATTATCAGGGATTTTCTCTATCTCCTTCTTCTTTAATTCAATTGCTTGTATGTTTAACACTCATTTAACGATGTTTAATCCACAAATGAGTGGCTAATTCCTCTTCTTGTGAGGTTAAGAACAATTGTATTGAAATGTAGTTATTATTCAATCGGGTTTTTCATCTTTTCTTCCATGGTTGTTCTATTGATTCTTGTTCTTACTGCATTGATGTATGGCCAACGTTAATGTATATCTAAAAAGTCCAGTTTCACTCGAGAGAGCACGAAATTGGAAAGTTGTGAATCAATAGGATATGATCTTTTCTTAGTTTGGAAAAATTGAGGATTGATTTACCTTCAGGATAGAAATATCCCTGAAAGTCGTATTAGTCAATTAAGGAATCGGTTTTGTATGGCTAGAACATGAATTTCGTTTAATCACAGAAATGTAGGTGGACGGTTCATGATTCTTAAGTTGGGTTAAATACGAGAGTTTTAATCCATTGGCAATAATTCTTGGCTAGCAACCGGAGGAAAGATTAACCAACCATTGTATCGATAATTTGTTTCTATACATGTTCATTTAACCTCAGCATGCTCATATTCATAGTTCAGACTCAATTTGTATATTCATTTATAATTAGCATAAAATTAGAAACCAAAATACCAAACTCTTTTTCACACTGTTGTATGCATTTTTAGAGTTAAAGTATAGTGACACTTGAGTAGATTGTACCCTAGCCCAGCCCCTGTGGGATCGATACTTGGCTTACTTAAGCCACTTTACTACTTGTTCGACCACGTGCACTTGCGTGTAGTAATTAACCCAGAGTAGAAAGCCGAATAAGTTTTTGGCGCCATTGCCGAGGACTTGGCAATTGGTGAATTTTTCTAAAGTGTAAATTTACTATATCTTTTTCTTAAGTGTTGACAACTTGGTCTTAGCCTGTATTTCGCAGATATAATCTCTGTTGAACACTAGCAAGAGACAAGGAGCTGGTGGACTCATATTTAGAGCCTGAAAGACAATTTCATCGTCAGCAGAGAGAAGCTCTAGAGAAAAAGTTGCAGTTGCTCAGACAAACAATCATGGAGCAACAACAGAATCCACCAGTAGTAAGGGCAATGCTAGTGCCCGAGGAGATGGCAGCTAGGCCGGTTCACGAGGTGGCAATCCCACATGCTAATAATGTCACATCTAGCATTTGCAAACCTGAGCCAGGAGGGAGGTTCGAGCTCAAACAAAACATGGTGCAATTGCTGCACACCAGCGGGCAGTTCACAGGTCTCCCTCATGAGGATCCACAGCAGCATCTTCAAAATTTTTTGGAGATAAGTGACACTTATATCCCCGCTGGAGTGTCATCAGATTATGTCAGGCTTACATTGTTCCCATTTTCACTATTGGGAGAAGCCAAGAGGTGGTTGAAAGCTGAGCCACCTAATTCTATTACTACGTGGGATGATCTTGCAAGGAAATTCTTGATACGATTTTTTCCATCCGGTAAAACAGCAAGACTTAGAAGTCAAATTCTAAGTTTCAAACAGAGAGATGGGGAGAATCTATATCAGGCTTGGGAGAGATTCAAGTCCATGTTGCGGGATTGTCCACATCATCATCAGTCTAATGAGGTGCTGGTGCACACTTTTATAGAGGGCTTGGAACCCCACACAAAAATCTTGCTAGACTCAGCAGCTGGGGGACAGGCATTGGAGAAAACTTATGAGGAGCTGTACACCTTGTTAAATCGTATTTCGCAGGGAAATCCGGAGTGGAATGCTGATTCGTCAAGAGGAGGAACAAGGAAAGCAGCAGGAGTTCTAGACGTGGATGGTTTTACAGCTATTGCTGCACAAATAGCTGCTCTACAGAATCAACTCAACACCCACTTCAATAATATGACAATGAACCAGACTCAAGCCCCAGTGAATGTAGTGCAACAAATTTGGTGTGAAGTGTGCGGGAGTAGTGAGCACTCAGCTGAGTGTTGTGGAGAAAATCCTGACTCGGTGAACTTTGTGGGAAATGAACAGAGGAACAACCATCAACAGTATGGCAACAACTACAATTCCAACTGGAGGAATCATCCGAATTTCTCTTGGGGTAGCAACAACCATCAAGGGCAAAGTTCGAGTTAGGGGGCGCAGAGGAATCAAGGAGGGCAGCAGAATTATCAAGCACAATATAGAAACAACAATGCACCTCCTCCCCCACCATCACCCAACATTGAGGAGATGTTCAAGACAATGATAGCTAACCAAGCTCAATTGCAGGCTGACTACGTGAAATTGGCAGCTGAGGTGAAGAACATCCAGTTAGCTATTAAGGCACTTGAATATCAATTTGGGCAATTTGCTGGAGCCCAAAACACCAGGCCTAGAGGAGGACTTCCGAGCGACACAGATCTCAACCCTAAGCAGGTGAATGCGGTGACCACAAGGAGTGGTTTGCAGCTAAAAGAGGTGGAACCAGAAAGACCACCTCAACAATCGGGAGCAGCAGAAGTTGAGAGGGAGCAAAGTGATGAGAGGGGGAAGAAAAAGGAAGCTGAATCAGAAAGACCACCACCCCCGTTCCCTCAAAGATTAAAGAAACACAAGGAGGAGGCATGTTTCAAGAAATTCAAGGAGGTGCTGAAACAGGTACATATTAACTTACCTCTTGTTGATGTTTTGCAGGGAGTGCCGAAGTATGCAAAGTATATTAAGGACATCGTGGCGAACAAAAGTTGGTTGACTGAGTATGCTACGGTAGCTCTCACGGAAGAGTGCACTTCCCGGATACAAAACCGATTGCCCACAAAGCTCAAAGATCCTGGGAGCTTTACTATACAAATTACAATTGGGCAGAGTATCCGAGCTCGCGGATTATGTAATTTGGGAGCGAGCATTAATTTGATGCCGTCATCGGTATTCAAGAAATTGGGTCTAGGGAGTCCTAGACCAACAACGGTGATCTTGAAACTAGCGGATCAGTCCTTAGCCAGACCTGATGGCATTGTGGAGGATGTGCTGGTGCAAGTGGGCTCCCTTATCTTCCCGGTAGATTTCGTCGTGCTGGATTTTGAGCCAGACGCAGAAGTCCCATTTATTTTGGGACGTCCCTTCTTGGCGAACGGGAAAGCGCTAATTGATGTAGCTGTAGGGAAGCTAACCATGCGAGCACACGACAAGGTGGAAGTGTTTGATGTATACAAGGCCACCAAGCTCCCGACTGTGTACGAGGAACTCTCGGTGATCAACGTGATTGATCGAGCTGATGATGCTCAGATAGTTGAATCACGAGAGTTAATGGGAAAACCACCTGAGCAATGTAAGCACTACTGGGGTGAGGACGCTGGTCGAGAGAAAATGTTCGTCACCCTAGAAGATGACTGAGCTGAATGACGTCGAGCCGCGACGGTAAACCAGGCGCTGCACGGGAGGCAACCCGTGAAATTCTTTCTTTGTAAAATGTGAATAGATTTCTTTTTCTTTTTCTTTCTTTTGATTAACAACAAAATTGTTAGTTTTTATTTTTATTCTTATTTTTTATTTTGAGTGAATCCTATAATTCTAACCAATTTCTTGTAGTAAGATGAATTTCAGGTTGAACGGAGGGCAAATACACAAGGAATCACAAAGGAAAATCCGAGGTATGAAAAATAATAAAAAGTGGCAAAACAGTGAGCCAGGCCGATGGCTCCGTGTCACGGAGGAGGACCCCCGCGTTACCCTCCGTGACACGTTGAAGGTAATTTTGGATTTTTTACAAATTCCAGAACACCTACACGATGGCTCCGTGTCACGGAGGACATGCTCCGCGTTACCCTCTGTGACACGTTGAGGTGTATATCGCGACGGGTCACACCAGGTCGCTGGGTGACCCGCGCGAAATTCCCACTTTTTAACCCCGATCCCACCTCATTTTTCCTCATTTTTCATACTCTCCGCGACCAACCTCCCAAAAACCCCTTCCCCCTCAACGTGACACGGACTTAGGCCCGTAATTTCATCAAGTTTTCATCACTTCTTCGAATTCAAGGTATGTTCTTCAACTCTATCTCAATTCTTGTCGAAAATTTTCGATTTTGAACATGTGATATGAGCAAAACTTGCCCTAAGTAGAAATTAAGCTTAAATTCAATTGAATTATTGTTGATTGATGTTCGGAGTAATGGTGTGATTGCTTGAACTCGACAATTACATAGCTTAATCGAATTTTTGATAAAATCATAGCTAGGGCTTGACTTTGAGTTTGAGATGGAAATATTTAGTTGAACTAGTGAAATTCATGCTAGGTTGTACATGTTGGGGGAGATGAGTCGATTGTGCTAACTGTGATTATGCTAAAAGACCGACGGATTTTTGGGTTAAGAAAATATTGGACATTGCAAGAAATGGGTGAATTGTATAGGATCATGTAGTTAAAATTTTTCTTTTGCTTTTCCTTGCTAAGTGTTATGGGATAACATGTTATCGATAGGTAAGGATTGTGGTTAGCTGTACGAAGTCTGAGTAGTATATGGAATGTATACTGTCGAATTCTCCCAAGGCACTAAGCATATTTGTTGTGTTGTGTTGTTTGTTTGTGTAAATAAGTACGATCTTGCCTTAATGTTGTAATTTTGGCTAAAGACTAAGTGTGGGGTAGACGAGCTTAACCCAACCTTAGTCGAATCTAACTTTAATTGGCTTAACATTGAACTTGTCTGTTTGATTTGACAGGAACAATGTCAAGCAGGCAAGACAAGGGAAAAGGCGCATCAACATCTGGCGCCGGAAGAAAAAGAATCAGACTGGGCACAGCGGTCCCAGCAGCACCAGCGGTTCCACGCGGCCAACGCCGTCAATATGGAACCAGGTGGGTGACAGTGGAGGGGAAAAAGTGGTACGCAAAGCACAAGGAGAGCAAGTACTTCCCCGAGGAACACATAGCAAGGGAACCGTTGGCACAAGAGTTCCCCAAGATTGTCCAGAGGATCGAGGCAGTTGGGCTGAACTTCATTTTTGAAGAGCCCAAGAAATGCAACTTGCACTTGATTCGGAAATTCTACGCCAACTGGAACCCGACTCTCAGAAGTCACACCATCAAAATAAGAGGGCAAATAGTCACTTTTGAGCCCAACCACCTCAATGCTATCCTAGGGGCGTGGGACACAGACGCCCATGTGCTTCGACAGCTGAATATCACTCCACCATATGCAGACATCAGATGCACTTTGTGTGGAACCCGTTCAACAGCTCGGTGGAGCAGACATAAGGAGAGGGGCTACCATCAGACCTTGCCTTACTCACAGATGAACAGGGAGGCCAGGATATGGCTGAAAATTGTTTGTTCCTGCCTAATCCCGGGGGTGCATATGATGGATGTAACCCGGGATCGTGTATGCTTGGTGTACGCCCTGATGAAAGGGCTGGAGATCAATGTGGGGGCGGTGATTATCTCCGCCATGAAGAGAGCCCGTTTCCATCAAGGGCACAGATACGGATTTGGTGGACTACTCACCATATTCCTTAGGGGCCTGGATATTGAGGAAGAGGCCCTTGACTACATCCCGCAGATAGAGCGGCGGACCTTAGATGTCACTAAAACTAAGGCACCCGACACCACCCACGGTCCAGTTCTTACACTAGCCGAGCGACATGCTCGGGATGATCAGTACATGGCTCGCATGTACGGGATGCAGATGCTCCAGCTGGGAATAGGCGGGAGGCCGGCGAAAGAAGAGAAGCTGTGGCAGCTCAAGCTAGACTACCCTTTTGACGAAAATGCCAGGGCTTTATGTCGAGTGGGGCCAGCTTTTGTAGAGCCCATGGATGATGATGTCCCCACAGATGAGGAGACACGTCGCGAGGACTCCGATGTGGAGTCTGATGATGACGATGGGGGCGATTCAGACATGGGAGACGAGGCAGCAGCACCTGATGAAGAAGTGGAGTATTTTGATTGATCAGGGAGTTCCACCACCCAATTTTTGTGCTATGTTAATTTTTGTGAACACTGGGGACAGTGTTCGATATAAGTGTGGGGTGGGAGTAGTTAGGTGCTGGTTGTGTTGTTGTTTATGTTACTGTTCTGTTGTTGTGCCTGTGAAATTTTTTTTTGTGACCCTGTGATTGTGATGATTCTGTTCTGTATTGTAATTAAATGTGAAGCTGTTGTGTGCTGCTGAATGTTGCTAGCTGATTTTGTACATATTTTTGTTTTATCGAAATGATCGATATTTTTAAATTTTTTTATTTCTTGGGTTTCTCGGCGTTTGTTTTCGGTTCTTTTACCGAGAATAGTCCCATTGAACCAAAGTCTTAGCTAGTGACTGTTCCCTATGATGGATGGATGACGACCGTCTTAAGGGAAATGTAGTCGTTAAGAGTAGATTTTTTTTTTCATTTATTTTTCAGTTGTTTTCTTTTGTGGGTTGCATCCCATAACTTGTAGTTACTTTATGGTTGCAGAATTCTGGTTGTGTGTTGTACATGATATTTGAAATGCAAAGGTGATTCATATGGAAGCATGCAACTCTGTAAATATGTTGAGATACCTAGGCCATAGAGTCGATTCAGTGTGGTTGAGGCTTAATTTTAAATTCTTGTAATTAGCTGATTAAAGAGTCTGTGAATGTGTCTTGAATTGAGCATGTGCAATAGATGTGGGGTGAGGTTTTGTTTATTCCATGCTATTATGAAATGTCTAGAACTTGCCTGGTGTGTGTACGAAACGAAATGAAGGACGTGTATTATAGGAAAGGATGTAGGCATTTCTTTGTTTTCAACCGAAAGTTTCTCTTTTTCATTATTGTACCCACCTTGATTGTACACCCTAGTTAGCCCGTTGAGCCTTTAGCCTATTATTTTTTTCTTTTGTCAAAAATGTGTAAACCGAGCTTAACCCTTTCTTTTCATTAGCCGTAAATTTGATCCAAAACTCTTAAGCACTTAAGAAGAGGTAATAATTTTCCCAAAGTGTCAGAGAGTGAGAATGGTGAAAAGAAAAGAAAAGCAAAGTGATGAAAGGAAAGAAAAGGTTGAAGGTGCACTTTTTATAAATAAAATATAATGAAGATGTATGAATACTCTTCGTGATTGAGTCAAGTGTGCTTAATGAGATGGGTCAAAATAAACACAGACTTCAAGAATGGGAGGATGAAGGAAGAAACAATGCCCATGAGCTTGATGGGATGTATTGAAAAAGCGCTTAAGGATGATAGTGGCTATTATTGGTTAGCCCAATATTTACTAGTTCCATAGCTTACATTACAACCCGTTAAAGTCCTACGTGATCTTATATCACATTTTCTTATATTAGTGGAGTAACACACTAAGGGCAAGCCTATGGTTCGTGGCATGATGCATGTGAATTCTTTTGGGAGAGAGAGCGAAATTGTTTCTATATGCCCCTACATGTAATCGTTTGAGTTCATGTGATGAAAAAGGGGAAAATTCTCTTGTGTTGTGAGGGCACATGCTTGATGAGAGATTAAAATTTCGTGTCGGATATCTTGATCAGCTGATTTGCAGGAGTTTGCCAATATCGAGAGTCGATTCTTAAGTCTAGGAGGTCTTGATGTGTTGAAGGTCATTGTATTGATAAAACCATGCATGTTTTCTTGATGATTTGCTGTATTAAATAATCAGTATAACCGTAGCTTGAATTGTTAAACCAAAGTAACCAGGTTGTGGTGTCATTTGCATGAGGTGTAAGATTGTTGTTCGGGGACGAACAAGGATTTAAGTGTGGGGTAAGTGATCTTGGGCAAATTTATATGCCCAAGTGATACTCAAAGGTGTCATTTTAGCCTTGTTTATCTATCAATGTTTATACATTCTCATGTGATTGATAATAAAATGTGAATTTATACTAACCAACATGAATAGCATTGTTTTGCAGGTGAAATATAATTTTGGAAAGCTAAAATGCGTGTTGGGAGAGATTGGGGTTGGACTCGGATGTTAGAAAGTGGACAAGCATTTGAAGGCACAAAGTAAAGGGGCTCCGCGATGGAGCCGTGTCACACTGCCATCGCGGATGCCTTCTGCCTGGATAGGAATTTTTGGCCAAAATCCAGTGAGGGTGCGCGTTGGGGCCGTGGCACGTTGGCCTAGCCCCGCGTTACACGCCGTACCACGTTGGGCCTCATTACCCGGACTATCAATTTCCAATAAGGGTCCGCATCAGTGGCGTGTCACGGAGGCAGTGCTCCGCGATGCACTCCCTGACACGTTGCTTGTTATTCTGGGAAAAATTCCCACTAGTATAAATAGAACACTTAGGTTCATTTTTAATAATTTTGACTTGGAGCAAGAATGTGGGTTACAGGAAATTGAGGGGACGAAATTATCAGGGTTTTTCTCTATCTCCTTCTTCTTTAATTCAATTGCTTGTATGTTTAACACTCATTTAACGATGTTTAATCCACAAATGAGTGGCTGATTCCTCTTCTTGCTGAGGTTAAGAACAATTGTATTGAAATGTAGGTATTGATCAATTGGGTTTTTCATCTTTTCTTCCATGGTTGTTTTATTGATTCTTGTTCTTACTGCATTGATGTATGGCCAATGTTAATATATATCTAACCAGTCTGGTTTCACTCGAGAGAGAACAAAATTGGAAAGTTGTGAATCAATAGGATATGATCTTTTCTTAGTTTGGGAAAATTGAGGATTGATTTACCTTCAGGATAGAAATATACCTGAAAGTCGTATTAGTCAATTAAGGAATCGGTATTGTATGGCTAGAACATGAATTTCGTTTAATCACAGAAATGTAGGTGGACGGTTCATGATTCTTAAGTTGGGTTAAATATGAGAGTTTTAATCCATTGGCAATAATTCTTGGGTAGCAACCGGAGGAAAGATTAACCAACCATTGTATCGATAATTTGTTTCTATACATGTTCATTTAACCTCAGCATGCTCATATTCACAGTTCAGACTCAATTTGTATATTCGTTTATAATTAGCATAAAATTAGAAACCAAAATACCAAACTCTTTTTCATACTGTTGTCTGCATTTTTAGAGTTAAAGTATAGTGACACTTGAGTAGATTGTACCCTAGCCCAGTCCCTGTGGGATCGATACTTGGCTTACTTAAGCCACTTTACTACTTGATCGACCATGTGCACCTGCGTGTAGTAATTACCCCAGAGTAGAAAGCCGAACACTCACAACTCGTAGGAAATATGTATGAGTCGTACCAAGGCCCAACACTTAGCCAAATTTTAGCAATCCAAGAACTTACGGACAGTAGGTACGACCCATACAATCCTGCTATGGGTTGTATGATGAGTCATGGCTCAGGCCGTGCCAGTTATGGAAAATCACCCTGTTAGCTTAGGAAAAGGATTCTTATATCTGTATAAATACCTTTTATGTTTTATTTTTAGGAGATAATGATAGGGAACATTAGAGAGAACTGAGATAAGCGTGAAAACAATAGAGATTCGAGGGAAAAACATAGAATTGAGTTGATTGACTTGTGATCAACCTTTTCTTGGATTCTTTCTTGATCTTTATCAATTTTTCTTGAGGTTTTTATGATATAATCAAAGAAGCTTTTCTCTCATCTACAATTGTAGGTATTGAATTATGTGTTTAATTATGAATGCATATCACAACATTCCAACTATGAGAGGCTAAACCTCCACAGCTAAGGTTGTGGGAACCATGATGGATTAACGAGCTAGGGATACACAAAAGTGATTCAAAATCAATGCAAAATACTTGTATTGTATTCTCTTCATACTTAAATGTTTCTTAACGGTGTAAAACATTAATACTTGCCCGAATTCTTTACTTGCTTGAACCTAGAGAGGTAGAGATTAGAAAAGAGAATTACAACAAAGCCTTGATCTTGATGATCATTGTATTAAGTTGAGCTGTGGTCGCAGGATAGTTAAATTTGGAACATATTGATAACGGATAGTTTGAAACCGCTCATGAGACCTGACTTGGTGATTGAGTATAGTCATCAAATAGGGACGAACTAGTTGTTTGGATGAACCCTAGTTATCAGTTCTACAAGTAAGCATGTATTGATCACGTGTGTATACCCGAAGTAGTTATGAAAGTTATTCTTAAATCTTGATCTACATCATAATTTCAATCGTTGTTTTAATTATTGTTTTCTTAAAACCCCCAAACTGGAGTAACTAACCAACAAGTTCACTTACCGGCATTAGTCTAGATTTTCCATATTCCCTGTGGGTTCGACCCCAACCTCTTTGTTGGGTTATTTATTGACAACGTCTGCTTCATACTTCAGTAGGAGGTTTGAGTTTGAGCATTATCAAAAAGTGGCGTCATTGCCGGAGAATACAGCTAAGACTAGATTAATTGCTTGCATTTTACTTTTGGTAGTTATTTCCTGAATTACATTTTCTTTTTGTTTGTGATACCCACTTGTTGCTTGGTGAATTCTAAGAACTCGGAGTAGTGGAAATCCCTTGATTCCTTTGAACCCCGAAATTGAATGAACACTGCACAGAATATAAAATCAGGAACAGAGAGAAACTCGTATAGCTGAGAAGCTAGGCAAGACGAGTTAGCTTGGCAAGCTTCACTTTAGGATGCGGAGGCTACCATAGATGAGGTTGTCAACACAGAGGTCATAGATTCCCCCCCCCCTCAATTCTTCGATGATGAGGACCCAGAAATTGATGAAGTTGGGTCAACTGGAGCAATTATACCACCACCACTGCTCGCTGGGGCCAAATTTGACATCATGAGCACCATGATTCAACTGTTAAACATGAAAGGGGTGTTCAGTGGTCACGCATCAGATGAAGCCAACTTGCAGCTGATGAACTTTGTTAGAATATGCATGGCGTACAGGTTGACTGGAGTTAGCTAAGATGCCATTAGACTCAGACTTTTTCCCTTTTCTTCGTCAAGGAAAGCCACTTTATGGTTATCGAAGTTGCCCAACAACTCCATAACCAATTGGAGGGAACTCAAGCAAGCCTTCTTAGAGAGATTCTTCCCCCCCTCCAGAATGTTGCAGCTTAAGCATGAAATTTACAATTTCTGACAACTTAAAACTGAGGCACTCCATGAAACCTAGTTGAGGTTCAAGAAGAAGTTGACAAAGCACCCAAACCATAAAATCCCAGATGACAGTTTGTTGAAAATTTTGTACAAGTGTTTGAACAATAATACAAAAGTTGTAGCAGACACAGTGGCGGGAGGAGCATTGATGAGTCACACCTGGAAGCAAGCTACTACCATTCTTGACAGGGTGACAAAGACAAATAGGGCATGGCATACCCGGGAGGTAGATGCAGCGGCTGGTACATATGTTGTTGGTTTGACTACAGACCAACATAGGAAAGAAGAAGAACACGACTAGGAATTGGCTCATATGTGTACATCGTTGGATTTGCTTACAAAGCATTATGGGAGCTGGAGCCAAAAAGGTGAACGCAGTAGGGACACAAGGACTGGAACCCTCTCTAATTCGGAGGAGGCAAATTTCTTGAACAGCCAGGTAGCGGGTTTCCGAGCCAACGCCCAAGTGTATGGACAAAATAATTGGCGTCAAGGTTTTAGAAACCAAGGTCAGAACCAATATAGAGATAACTACAACCGGAATAGGTACTGAGACGGAAGCCGAGATAGTGAGTGAGAAGGAGACTGGAGAAGGAATGACGGCTACCACAATGACCGAGCTAGAATATATGTGTCTCCTAATGCATGAGAGGGGGAGGCTGGACAGTCAAAGCTAGAGAGCATGATGGCTGAGATGCTTAAAAAGGTAAGGTCCACTGATGATCAGTTGAAGGAATTCGAGGTGATATATCGAGCATGGGCCAAAGAGTGGAATCCCACGCGATAGCTATCAAGAAAATTGAACAACATCTAGTGAAATTGTCAACATCACTAAACCCTAGAAAGAAGGGTCCACTACCTAGCAACACAGTGTAGAATCCAAAAGATGATGGCCACTGCATGGCTGTGATGACTAGGAGTGGTAAGACCACAGTTGACCCCCCCTCTACTGTTTGTAGTTGAACGGAAGAAAGAGAGAATAGTTGAAGATGATGAAAATAATGCTGAGATGGAAGGTGCTGAGAATGCTGAGTTGCCTGAGGCCCCAACTGGTGAAAAAGGGTCTAAAGTTGAACAAGATGCAACGCAAATTTACAAGGCTATCCCGAGACCACCGCCACTGTTCCCCCAAAGAATGAAGAAGAAGCCGGAGAATGGTAAGTTCTAGAAATTCCTGTTGATGCTCAAACAATTATCTGTGAACATACCATTGGTTGAGGCATTGGAACAAATGTCGGGATATGCTAAGTTCATAAAGGACCTTGTGACAATGAAGAGGTCCATGAGTTATGATCCTGTACATAATGTACATCACTGTAGTGCCATAGCTACACGGGTCCTGGCCCAGAAAAAGGAAGATCCGGGTGCTTTCACCATACCTTGCATAATTGGCAATGTCGAGTTCGCAAGGGCACTTTGTGATATAGGAGCAAGCATCAATCTGATGTCATTGACTGTGTTCAAGTAGTTGGGCTTGGGAGCCCCCACACTGACTATCATGCGGCTACTGATGGCTGACAGAACTGGGAATAAGCCAGTGGGGATCCCATTTGATGTGCTCATTAAAGTAGACAGATTCATATTCCCAGCAGACATCGTGATCCTGGATTGCGAGGTTGATTATGAGGTTCCCATCATCTTAGGGCGACCATTTCTTGCTACTAGGAGGGCCTTTGTGGATATGGAGGCTGGCCAATTGAAGTTCATACTGAATAAAGAAGAGGTTACTTTTAACATTTGTCGGTCAATGTAGCAACCAAAGGAATATGGTGTAGTCTCAGCGATAGAGGATCAATCTGAGTTTCTTGACGAAGTCTGAGTAGTCAAGAGACTTGCATCGAGCCGCAATGTTAAATCAGGCGCTTTTTGGGAGTGATATTGGGCATAATTAAGTGCCAAGTGCTATTTTATAACTTAGTTTAGTCATGTTTGTCTATTTATACACGTATATTCTCATGTGATTTTATGTAAATTTGAGTATGCACTAATCAACATGATTAGTCCTTGTTTTATAGGTGTAAAATGCACATGAGGGACTAAATAATGATGGGTGAAGTGAAGAAATGGAATTGGAAGCGAATTGCAAAAGTTGGCAAGAAAGCATGCTATGGAAAGGTTGGCCGCGCCAGGCAGCGTGCCACGCTGTGCGTGTGTTGCGCCCAGCGCCGTGCCACGCCAAGGCCATGTGCGCGAAGAAGGCAGCAAACCAGGGCGCCTGCGCGCCAGCACCATGCCACGCTAGGTACTGTTGTGCGCCACAGGCCATGTCACGCAGGCCATCGCGCAGCACCAGCGCCGTGCCACGTTGGCCATCGCGCCATTCCTCGACCAAGTATTATTTCAATGCAAATTCCAGTGAGCCTACGCGTTACTTCCGTGGCACGGAGGCAAATTGGTGCGTTCACCTCCGTGTCACGAAGCCATTCCATGACCGGCCAAAATTTGTAAATTCCCTATTTACTATCAATTAAACCCTTAGCTTCTAAAATCGGGTGTCACGAAATATTTTTTGAAAACCATAGAGGAGCGAAGGGAGAAGTGAAGAACTCACCTAGGGTTCACCAATTTTACATTCTCTTTTACCTATTCTTGTAAGTACACTACTCTAAACATGTTTTTGAGTTATTGTATGAACATGAGTGGCTAAAACCCTTCCTCTAGGGTTGAGGCCATGTGAGATGATTGTAATTGCATGAATTTGTTTTGGTTTGAGTCGTTAATTGTTGTTTCGTCATACATTCTTCATTATTGTTGTTTTTATGCTTGATCACCATGAAAACAAATGCGTTAAGCTTAGGTAAAAGCTTGAAAGAGTAGCCCTAGGCAAGAACATAGGAATGTAGGGAGCAAGTTCTTATCTTTCGATATGATTCGCAATTAGGATAAATAATATACCTAAATTGCCTTTCTTAGTTAATAAAACGGGATGATAGCAAGACACTGGCTTAGAATTATCACTCCACCACTTATAGAAGTAGTTGTGAAGCTAAGTTGGATTAAATCTAATCAAGAGCATAAACCCCGTAAACCACATCCATGTAGTTGAACTGCCCAGGAACTAGGATGTCACATCCTCGGTCAATGATGTAGTTGTGAAGCTAGTTTGTCGTGTTTAGAGGCTCGAAAGACCATAACCATCGCATGTTTCAACTATGTGAGACAACAATTGATAATATCATACTTGACCCATTATGAAGTATGGCATTGCATGATTATCCGGCCTTAACTCTAGTTGCTTTCCTTGTATTGTTTCCAGATTTTTTTGTGACCACCTCAAAACTTAATTATAATTTACCGAAAACATCTATAATCAACACTTGTGAAGGTTAATCTCATACTTGAACTTCATAATTTGCTGAATTGGTCCAGTCCCTGTGGGTTCGACATCCGGCTCTTGAAAAGGACCACTGTATTACTTGTACGACCGCGTACGCTTGCGTGTGCGCTGGAGCGCGAACAAGTTTTTGGCGCCGTTGTTGGGAACTGGCGAAGTTTAGTACTTTTTTCTATTTTTGTGTGATTTTTAATTTCCTTAAGTGTTGAGAAACTTGGTCTTAGTCTGATATATTGCAGGTGACAGGTTGTCCTTGCAGAGCTGGCAAGGAATAGAGAGCTAGTGGAACCGTTGCTTGAACCTGAACGTCAAATTCATTTACGCAGGAGGGAAGCTCTAGAGCAAAAGCTAAAGAGACTTCAGGAGAGGTTACAACAACACCCATCGGCAGGACAAGCAAAGTTGTTACCTGAAATCATGGCAGCCCGACCAGTTCGTGAAGTGGCTATCCCACTAGCGACAAATGTGACCTCTAGTATCCGCAAACCGGATCCTGGAGGGAACTTTGAATTGAAATAGAATATGGTGCAGCTATTACATTCTAGTGGCCAGTTCACTGGGATGACTCATGAGGACCCACAATAGCACTTACAGAACTTTCTTGAGATTAGTGACACGTTTGTCCCCACCAGAGTGTCCACAGATTATGTCCGACTTACCCTCTTCCCATTCTCATTGTTGGGGGAGGCAAAGAGGTGGTTTAAATCTGATCCACCAAATTCCATAACTTCTTGGGATGATTTGGCAAAGAAGTTCCTCATCAGATTCTTCCCTTCAGGCAAGACTGCCAAACTCAGGAGTGAAATATTAAGATTCAAGCAGAGGCTAGAGGAGAACTTGTATTTGGCTTGGGAGAGATTCAAGTCGTTATTGATAGACTGTCCCCATCATCATCAGTACAATGAAGTGCTGGCCCATACCTTTGTAGAAAGTCTAGACCAACACACAAAAATTTTACTAGACTCTGCATCGGGTGGGCAAGCTATAGAGAAGACTTATGATGAGCTATACACTTTGTTGAATAGGATTGCTCAGGGAAATCCAGAGTGGTACAGCGAGTCATCGACAGGGGTGGGAAAGAGAACAACAGGGCTGATATAGATAGATGGTGTAAATGCCTTGGCGGAACAACTAGCATTATTTCAGCATCAGATGATGACTCAGTTCAATAAACTGAGTATGAACCAACAGCAAGGACAAGTAAATGCAGTTCAACAAGCTCCGAGTTGGTGTGAAATCTGCGGCAATAATGGGCACAATGCAGAATCATGCGGGGCAAATCCTGAATCGGTCAATTTTGTTGGGAATGTTCAGAGGAACAATCAGAATTTTGGGAACAGTTACAACATGAATTGGCAGAGCCACCCGAATTTTTCTTGGGATGGAAATCAAAGGCAAAGCTACTAGAAACCTCAGCAACAATAGTATCAGCAGCAGAACAGGCAGAATAATGGCCAGTTGAGCAGCAACATTGAGGAGACGTTGCAGAAGATTATGGAGACACATACCCAATTAGCATAGAATCAGGCGAGGATGGCATCTGACTTGAAAAATCAGTAGTTGGCCACCCGCAATCTAGAGAAGCAGATGGTTCAAATAGCAGTTGCTCACCACACTAGACCATAGGGAGGATTACCCAGTGACACAAACACAAACCCCCGACAGGTCAATGTCATCAGTCTGAGGAGTGGCAAGCAATTGGCTGATGCAACACCGAAAGAGAGGGGAAATGAGGTGCAACCAGAGTTGGTTAGAAAGGGACCATCCACTGAAGAAGGAGAGAATCAGAGTGTTGTGCAACAAAATACAAAATCATCATTGCATCCAGCACAAAGACTACCACCACCATTTCCGCAAAGATTCAAAAAGAGCAAGGAGGTGGAATGCTTTAGAAAGCTCTTTGATATTTTCAAAGAACTTCACATAAATTTGCCTTTGCTTGATGTTTTGCAGGGAATGCCCAAGTATGTTAAATACTTGAAAGATGTGGTGGCCAACAAAGTCAGATTGGTGGATGTTCAAACAGTAGCACTTACTGAGGAGTGCAGCCATAGGGTAATGAGAAAGATACCTAAAAAGCTCAAAGACCCAGGGAGTTTTACCCTCCCCATACAAATTGGTAAAGCTGAGGTGATAAGAGCTCTGTGTGATTTAGGGGCAGTAGTTAATCTAATGCCCCTATCTTTGTTTAACACCTTGGATTTGGGTCAACCGAGAACGACACGATTGATGCTTCAGCTGGCAGATAAGTCGTAAGTGGAACCAGATGGAATAATCGAGGACCTTCTCATCAAAGTGGGTAAGTTCATCATACCCGCTGATTTTATTATATTTGATTTTGAAGTTGATGATAAGGTACCCCTAATCTTGGGACGTCCATTTTTGGCCACTGGAGGAGCAATTATTAATGTAAGAGCAGGAATCCTGAAAATGAGGGTCTATGATGAAGAAGAACTCTTCCGGGTCTACCAAGAGATTAACCCACCCACACTTTACAGAGACCTTTGTAAGGTCAGTGTGTTATCAGAGGCTAAGAGTGGGGTGGCAGATTCCACAGGTCCACGACCACAGGAGATGATTATTTTTCAGCCTGAATCTGATGGAGGACCTCTACTAGAAGAGAAGTTGGAGGAAGAGAGGGACAGAGTGGCAGCTATTCCCTCGAAAAATAAAAAGAGAAGAATATGGTTCCTGAAAGGGAACACGGGTATGAGGATGTCCTGAAAAGGATGGTCCACGTCGTGCCGCGACGTAAAATTAGGAGCTGCTTGGGAGGCAACCCAAGGGTACCACAGGTACAATGTTAATTTCTTTCAATTGTGTTGATTTTTTTTATGTTCATCTTGTTGTTGTTTTTGGTGGAGATTTAAGCACAGATGGAGGGGAAGTTTGAGTACCGTTGGAGGAGGAAGCTAAGGAGCATAAAAGAGGGAAAGTGTGGGGTCGAGTACCCACTTGTTCAAATGAAGAAAAACATGTTGTTAGCTAGGCCTAGAGGTCTTAGGGAGTATTTCTCACCCTTTTGGAAGTTTAATCAGAGGCTTTAGGGACATAGCATGATTCAAGTGTGGGGTGAAGGAAATTTCAAAAAATTTTGTGCTTAATGATTTTGGGTGAATGTAGTGCTTGATAGGTATTTGTTGAGGAAATTTTTTTGAGTTAAGCATGATTCACCCACCCGTTGGTTTTTCTTTTCGATTCTTTTCCGATGGGGGCACTTTGAACCGACAAATAAAAATTTTGTGTGCCTGTTCATAGCTGATTTTAGTCATAGTTAGGGACTATTCCCGACGATGCATGGATGACGACCGTCTTGAGGGAAAATTAGTCAATAGGTTTTGGTTTTTGAACCCATAGTTAATTGATGGCTTGATATTCTTGTTATGTGCTATACATGATTGTGAGATGCAAGTGTGGTTAGTGTTGAAGCATGTGAGAAGTTGTATAACTCTGTTTGAGACACCTAGGCTCTTGAATGTGACTCTATGTGCTTAAACCATAATTTTGAATTCTTGTGATTAGCTGAGTAACAATCTGATGAATTTGTCTTGAATTGAGCATGTGCAATGAGTGTAAGGTATTTGAATATTCCATGCTATTGTGTAATTTCTAGAACTTGCCTGGTGTGTATACAAAACGAAATGAGGGATGTCGATTGTAGGAGATGATGTAGGCATTTCTTTGAATAAGCCTAATTTTTATCCCTCACTTCACCTACCTTGAATGTCTGATCCTAGTTAGCCCCATTGAGACTTAAGCCCATTCTTTGATGGATACAACATAAGATTAATCCTTTTCTTTCATTAGCCTTAAATTTTATCTAAAACTCCTAAGCGCTTAAGTGAAAAAATCCAAAAGAATAAAGGAGTAAGAATTGCGAAAAAGAAGGAAAAATACTGGTTGTGGGATTTGAGGAAAGGATTAGAGGTGAACGTGTTTGAAAATACTTGAGTATTAGTAGGGAGTAAGAGAACAAATAAATGAAAAAGTTGTTTAAGTACTCCTTACTAATAAGCTAAGTGTGCTTAAAGAAATGGGAAACAGAAGAGGAAATTTAAGATTGAAAAGAAGGAGGGAGAAGTAAGAGAAGAAATGCCCGTAATAAATGTATGATGTATTAAAAGCGCTTAGGAAAGATAGTCACTATTATTAGCCATAACAGTACCTACCTGCCCTGAGCTTACATTACAACCCAATAAGTCCTACTTGATCTTACGTTCAAACATCCTGAAATTAGTGGAGTAAAACACTAAGGGCAAGCTTATGGGTCAATACACGTGGCATGTGAATTCTTTGTGAGTGTGAGCTTAATTCTTATTTATATACCCATACACGGTATGATTTGAAAATTTTTGAGTAAAAATGGGTAACTCTCTTGTTGTGAGGGCACATGTTTAATGAAGGATACAATTCATGTCGAATTTCTTGATCAGTTAATTTGCATGAGGTTATTGAGATTAAGAGTTGATTCTTGAGTTAGGAAGTCTTAACATAGTTATATTTTATTTTAATGGTTAAATCTTGCATGCTCTATTTTTAACTTGCTATCTAAAACAATCGTTGTAGCCGTAGCTTGACTTGTCTGGCTCAATTAGCTATGTGTGAGTCTTCATGTGTATGAGATGTAAAAGGGTTGTTCGAGGACGAACAAGGCTTTAAGTGTGGGGTAGTGATCTTGGGCATAATTAAGTGCCCAAGTGCTATTTTATAACTTAGTTTAGTCATGTTTGTCTATTTATACACTTACAATCTCATGTGATTTTATGTAAATTTGAGTATGCACTAACCAACATGATTAGTCCTTGTTTTGTAGGTGTAAAATGCACATGAGGGACTAAATAATGATGGGTGAAGTGAAGAAATGGAGTTGGAAGTGAATTGCAAAAGTTGGCAAGAAAGCATGCCATGGCAAGGCTGGCCGCGCCAGGAAGCGTGCCACGTTGTGCGTGTGCCGCGCCCAGCGCCGTGCCACCCCAAGGCCATGCGCGTGAAGAAGGCAGCAAACCAGGGCGCTTGCGCGCTAGCGCTGTGCCACGCTAGGCACTGTTGCGCGCCACAGGCCGTGTCACGCAGGCCATCGCACAGCACCAGTGCTGTGCCACGTTGTCCATTGTGCCATGCCTCGGCCAAGATTATTTCAATGCAAATTCCAGTGAGCCTACGCGTTACTTCCGTGGCACGGAGGCAAATTGGTGCGTTCACCTCCGTGCCACAGAGCCATTCCATGACCGGCCAAAATTTGTAAATTCCCTATTTATTATAAATTAAACCCTTAGCTTCTAAAATCGAGTGTCACGAAATATTTTCTGAAAACCCTAGAGGAGCGAAAGGAGAAGTGAAGAACTCACATAGGGTTCACCAATTTTACATTCTCTTTTACCTATTCTTGTAAGTACACTACTCTAAACATGTTTTTGAGTTATTGTATGAACATGAGTGGCTAAAACCCTTCCTCTAGGGTTGAGCCTACATGAGATGATTGTAATTTCATGAATTTGTTTTGGTTTGAGTCGTTAATTGGTATTTCATCTTACATTCTTCATTATTGTTGTTTTTATGCTTGATCACCATGAAAAGAAATGCGTTAATCTTAGGTAAGAGTTTGAAAGAGTAACCCTAGGCAAGAACATAGGAATGTAGGGAGCAAGTTCTTATCTTTCGATATGATTCGCAATTAGGATAAATAATATACCTAAATTGCCTTTCTTGGTTAATAAAACGGGATAATAGCAAGACACTGACTTAGAATTATCACTCCACCACTCGTAGAAGTAGTTGTGAAGCTAAGTTGGATTAAATCTAATCAAGAGCATAAACCCTGTAAATCACAATCATGTAGTTGAACCGCCCACGAACTAGGATAATGACGTCCTCGATCAACGATGTAGTTGTGAAGCTAGTTTGTCATGTTTAGAGGCTCGAAAGACCATAAATATCGCATGTTTCAACTATGTGAGACAACAATTGATGATATCATACTTGACCCATCATGAAGTGTGGCGTTGCATGATTATCCGGCCTTAACTTTAGTTGCTTCTTGTATTGTTTCCAGATTGTTTTGTGACCACCCCAAAACTTAATTATAATTTATCAAAAACTTCTATAATCAACACTTGTGAAGGTTAATCTTATTCTTGAACTTCATAATTTGCTGAATGAGTCCCGTCCCTGTGGGTTCGACATCCGTCTCTTGAAAAGGGCTACTGTATTACTTGTACGACCGTGTACGCTTGTGTGTGCGCTGGAGCGTGAATAGGCAACCCAAGTGATGGCTTAGTGAATGTTGAGTAATCGGGCCACCTGCATCATGCCACGATGTTAAATCAAGCGCTTCTTGGAAGGCAACCCAGGTGATTTAACTAACGTGTGTTTAGTGTGCAGGAAAAACAAAAAAAGGTGGCAGAAAACTATTGAAAAGCAGATGCTACGATTATCAGTACGACTCGTGAGAGGGTTATACAAGTCGTAGCATGAGTCATGGTGAGGATCAGAGATGTGCTTTAGGGTAGGAGTTCAGGGTACGGTCGGTCCTACGACTCGTAACTCAAGTGTACGGGTCATAGTACTTACTGTGCCTGTGAACTATGCAAGCTATGCAAGGAAAAGACCTAAGAGTCATAGTACGAACCATACCCACATGGTACGAGTTGTAAGATGCACTCGTAGGTCCACAGGTAAGTTTTTGGACTCTATGCACTACGGGTCCAAGGGACGAGTCGTAGGGCCTTCCTACAACTCGTGGTACGAGTTGTGATGGGTCAAATTTCTTGAAATTACCCGACTCAGCCTAGATTTTTAAAAGACCTGCCCTTTAAGTTATTTAAACTCAAACCCAAAGGACCCTTCTCCCATGCACTCAAAACCCAACTCGCGAATGACTCCCACGACTACCTCAAAATCGTAACTCGAAAATCAAAGTGTAAATTGAGCAAATTTTTGCTCAAAGCAGCTCTGTCCAGCCCTAATACTGATTCCCAGTCGAAGTAAACAAGCATCAAGTAAGTATATTGCTTTGAAATAGACTAAACTTGCGCGTTTAAAGTAATAGTGCAAAATCCCTTGCGAGTCGGTGTTGTTTCTTGAAACATTAAAAATATACAATGACTAGGGGTGTGACTAAACTATGAATGACTGGGAAAGAAGTTTAAATTCGATGAGCTTACACATTGCACTAGCAAAAAAAAAGTTATGGGTAGTGAATTAGAATGGGAGGAATGGGTAGCTTTAAAAATGAATTTAAACACATGCCTAGACCTAGGGAAGTCTGAGTACCCAAAGGCTTGAAATTAAAACCCCTATAAATGAACAAAAATCAAGGCAAGGACAGGCTTCACAAGCCTTCCTGTGACTCTTGGTTCAGTACTACGACTCGTAGGATGGCTCATCGGGACTGTCCCAAGCTAAACTGGAAAAGACCTGAGGTATGAACTATGATACGGTTTGTGGTTTGTTACTATAAGTCGAACCAGGTATTCGTACAAAATATCTGAAATGGATCAAGTCCATATGAGACAGTAAGATCCTTCCTATGACTCGTGGAATCGATCTACAGGTTGTACCATAAGCCATGGAAAAATACAGAGAAATGTTGTTAAAGGGGCAGCCTCAGACAACTCAAGGTATGGATCGACCTTTGTGGTACTAGTCGTACCTAGAATTCATAATATGCATCAGAGATATCATGGGTCTCCATACGAGTTGTACCTCCAATGTACGACCCGTACTGTTGACTCATGGTTATTTACAAAGGACTTTAGTTCTTGATTTTCTTTCTTATATATGGAATTCTAACTCTCTTTTTCTACAGGTACAATGACGTTCAAATGCAAAGCATCCAAAGCAACTGCCCGGAGGACACTACATGATGAAACTTCTGAGTCTAAGTAAGCAGGAAGCTCCCCTAGTGGTTTAGTTGAGGAGTACAGGGTCGACACATCAGACACCGATAGGACTTGAACCACTAGGGCAAAGGCCAAAGCCCAAGCTGTTGCAGCCACTGCCACATACCATAGAAGCTCCCCAGTTTGAGGAGGGAGCTAAAGAAGGAAATTAGGAGTTAGGAAGCGGCTCAATTGCAGAAGAAGGGTATGAGGATACCCAATCTGGAGAGACAAGTGGCAGTGTTGAGTCAGAGGATTAGGCTTCTAACACTGAGCAATAGTAGATCTCGCCTAGGGAGAATGGTACCATCTGATGTAGAATGCCAGGAGCATAGGAGATCTATGAGTAGGGCATTGCTCTCATCTCCAAAAACAAACCTAGGCAGAGCATCCAGGAAGAACCGTGGGTCCTCACGAACTCATTGAACGAAGTAGAGGAGATGAAACAGATATTCAGTTTTTATGGCCTCGAATGGATGGCTAGGACTCCGGACCAGTACACTTTAGAGATAGTCCGTGAGTTCTATGCCAACTAATTAGCGACCATGAAGGAGAAGGCCAAAAAGGGGCAGAAAGTGAAAGACCAGCCCAAACTGGAGAGTGTCATGGTCAGAGATTGAGAGGTACACACATTCGAGTGCACCATCTATTAGATCCTATATGGGCCGCAGTTCATACGTCCACATGCCACACCAGAATATGAGTACCGGGTGGAGGCAGTAAAATAAATTAGGCAGCTGAGCTTTGAGGAAATAAAGAGGCAGCTATAGTGGTTGGCGGGTGTTATAGCTGAGGATAAAGAGGAAGTAGAGTGGGTCACAGGTGAAAAGAAGGTTACCAAAAATTCATTCAAATTCATAGAAAAAGCCTGCTGGACATTAGTGCGCCATCGGTTAGCACCAACAGTCAATGACAACACTCTGAATGCAGATAGAGCAACTTTGGTAGCATGTATCATGTCTAGATACCCCTCAACATCCCAAGGATTATCGTAGAGGAGATATGAGATCAGGTTGTGGGATTGAGCACTACCATCCCATTCTCGAGCCTCGTCTTTAGATTATGCAAAGAGGAAGGAGTTTTGGTGCGACGGGGTGAAGAGCGCTTAATTGGAGAGCAGAGGATAGCAGACATTGGCTTGATCCGAGATGAAATGAATCTGGTGAGTCGAGCCCGACTTCCTACAGTAGTTCCACTGACCCAACCAGCAGGAGGCGCACAGGTGAATGCCCCCACCTCACAGGAGCAGAGTGAGACACCGGCTACAGATGTCGGTAAATCAGAGGCAGCTCCCAGCACTTCTACTACACCACTACCCAGCCATTTGATCCAGACACCAGCAGGGTACATTCTAGTGCCCTAGTACTTTCTCCATAAATTGGCCAAGAGATTGATGATGGCTGAAAGAAAAATCCATGCAATGATGGAGAATGTGAAGTCTTGGGTGAAAGTAGAGATGGATGCAGCCGCACAGGCCCTGCATGGCAGGATTGATGGATTTGAGAGCCAATTTAATAGACGCAAGGCAGAGCAGACAGACACAAGCAACCTCCGAGAGGAGTTGGAAGCTCTTCAGAGCCAAGTGACCAAGCTTGTATCACGACAATCGACAATGATAGCAGCTCCCACTCTTCCAAACTTGGATGAGGAGCCAGATGAGGAGATTGATTTGGTGGCTTATTGGGAGCCCATGACAGCTGAAAAGGAGAAAGGAAAGAAGAGAGTCTCCGAGGATGTTGGAGAAGAGAGCCTGAGGAATAGGAGGAAGAAAGAAAGCAGAGAACACAAGAGGGCACGAGTGGATATGTCACGCCCCGCCTTGGGGGGTATGACTGGCACCTGGTGCCCTACTAGGACCTGAAATGCTAGACTACTGAGCCTAAGCACATCTGGTGCCTGGCTGGCTCTAACTCAGATTTCTGGAAACAAAGGGCTATATAACGGCTGTAAACACAGCCTCCGGCCAACTGGCCTATAGCCACCTGTACCTGTAATAACAGTTAACCAGAAACATACTCGTAACAAGGAACCTATGCGGGCCGACAAGGCCACCATGCTGTCTAGTTATCTGTAACACAACAATGAAATGCTAAATAACTACGTGATCGGCAAGGTCACCACTACTATAAACCTAAGGCCTCACACGGCCAACATAAACTGAAATGCTAAACAAACTGCACGGCCTCACACGACCGGCTCAACTGACCACTGGGAAATATATACAGACTGCAAGCCTCTAAGAATACTGATAAGATGGTCGGGACAGGGCCCCGACCTACCCGTACTGTACAACAAAAGGAAATGATATAAACCTCTGAAATATCAAGCTCCGGATGACAGGAGCTGATGACTCTGCGCTGGATAGGATTACGAAGGATCGCCTCCTCGTCTATGAGTACCTGCAGGCAAGTAATGATGCGCCCCACTGGGCGTCAGTACCACTGGTACTGAGTATGCAAAGCAACTGAAATAATACAACTGAATACAAATAACATAACCAACAAGTCTGTGAGCAGAAGATAACTGAATCTGAAGGGCTGATAGGAACTAGATCAAACCTTTCTGCACTGATAGGCAGGAGCGTGTCTGTGGTCACGGCGGCCTGCTGTCTATTGACTAATATATATAAAGCACATACATACATATACATTTAGCAAACAAGAGCCAATACCCACCCCCATAAGCCGGATGGCGCCAAACAAGCAAACAATCTATATACCCCTACCCGGGTCAAAACCAGCCAAAAATAAGTCACTCCACTCATTTGCTCACTTCGGAGCTCCTCTACCGGCCCCCTGGGTCTCCGACTCGAGCCATGGCCTCCGATATAAGCAACCGTGTCTGGGTCCGGAGGACTCCTATGTAGACAATAACAGATAGGGTCTGGATCCCCGGACACAACTCAACGGGGCTACCTGAAATCGGAGCTACACCTATAATAACTGAATGTACAGACAGTAACAGATAGGGTCTGATTCCCTGGACACAAAACTCAACAGGGCTATCTGAAACCGGAGCTACACCTGTAATGCTGATCAGACTGTTATGGGGAAAGCTTCATCCCATCTTCGTCCAAGCTGGGGACGGCATGCCACTCCTTGGAGTGACGTAAAAACCCACCCGCTCAGTGGGCGACACGATTACCAACCCAGGGGCGGAGAGGACGCTCAATAAGGTGCCCTCACGCCACATCAAGTCTCAACAAATAAATAGCACATATAAATAGCAAACATGTATAACTGAAAAAGACTATCTGAAATCTGATTTCTTATTCTGATCTGTTTCTATACCGAACTGATTCTCTACTGATTATACTGATTCTGAAATCTTTATTTAACTACTTGGCTAATCTGTAGTCGGGATACTATCTGTCTGAATGGCTAATCTGTAGCCATAAAACTGTCTGTCTATCTGATTTTACTTTATTAGCCTTTATTCTAAAAATCTGTATCTTTTTTTATTCTACAACATGATTTCTAATCATACAATAAGCTATACTGAATCTGGAATGCTAACTCGCCCTTTGGCGCATGCTTTACTAACTTTCGGACTAAATACGATATGGCAACACAACTCAGAATCTATCAGACTAGCTTAATTCTCAACATTCAACTCCGAGAGTTTCAAATACGGAGTTTACTATGATTTACCAAGCTAAGGCTTACTAACCTGCCGAAGAACAACTTCACATACCTTAACCTCGAGTTATCCGACTGTCAGACGAGGCTCGGTCAGTATTCCAGCTAAATCTCCCCAACTGCATTCATAAACACGTCAATTAATACTAAATACAACATTGTTCTGAAGGACGGCGTCACTTTCGATATAATTATAGCCTAAACTTAGGCTTATCGAAAGACGGTTGAAAACTTGCTATTTTCCAGAAGTCCAGAAGGGAAAAGTATTCACTTTACGGCTAGGAGTACATAGACACTAGTTTGGAGCAATTCCACTTACCTTAGCCCGGTAGCACGATGATTTGTCGGCCGAATTTCACGAAACAAAATCCGTAGGAATGCTCCCTGCTGCTAAATACCTCGGTACCTGAGGTTAATTTGAGTTTGGACTACGTTTGGCAGTGTAATCGAATGATTATATGTTAACCTCCTTCGTCTCTCTCTGTTTTTCTACGTTCTCTGGAAATTTTTAATGAGTTAAATGAAATCAAACCGAAGTGGGGCTTTATATACTTGAGCCTGGACAGGGCCAGCGTGTCATAGAGCCAACGCGGAGGCTCCACCTCTGTGACACGTTGCCATCGCGGAGGGGCTCTGCCCCGGCTCCTTCCGCGATGGTTTGACAGGTTTCTCATCCGGTCTTTTCCCGGGCCTTTTTCTAGCATGTATGGCTTCCAAATATGCTTAACCAATGTGCGACTAGGCCATCTAGGTGTCGAAAATCTTACGGGGTATAACAGGATAGCCTGCAGACTCATGACTCACACATATCATAGCTGTAGGAGCGAGCTAGAGGAGCAGGCAACTCTACCATGGCTCAGCCCGAGCTTTCTAGTGGCATAGACGCTTCGGGTGAGCCACATTCAGCCCAGATCACCACAGAGGCCGTAGAAACGGCCAATCCTACTGAGGGGGTAACCACTCCCCCTGTTGACACACCAGTGAATGCATCGGCCACTGCTAGCGCCAAGATTGAAGCGGAGGTACCTCCTCCGCAGGATGACAGGAGCGCTCAGAGTGCCACAGGTATGTTTCCTTCCCTCTGTACTTGTAATTCATGCTTCGGGGATTAAGCACAATTTTCAAAAAGAGGAGAGGGGTGTACTTGTATTTTTGGATTTTTGGATTCGTCGAGGATTTTTCTTGCTGTGTTTGTTTTCCCTCAGGCATGCTATCTAGTATAACTGGCATGTTTAGGATTTTATTTTCTTATTTTGTGATTTTTGTTTAATTAGAAAGTAGCTAAGGAGTACTCAACCAATAAAGGTGCACTAGTTTTGGATTTCTTGAAAAAATTGACCTTGTTTAAAATGTATTGACGAATTAGCTGTGTACTTGTGATTGCACGCATGATTTCTGTGGATCTTTTGATGTCAATTTAGTGTATTAGCATGAGTGTTCTTGTTAAGCCATGCATAAAATAGACAGGTAAAGTGAATATAAGTCATGTTCCATGAGTGAGTGAGGTTTGATACTTAGTTCAGTATTGTGTTGAAGATCTAGAACTTGCCTGATTGGTCTTTTGCATAGGTTAAGGATGGTTGGTTAGGATATGATCATATGCCATTTTTGTTGAGCTCACTTTTAGCCTAAATAACCCCACCAAAATCATATGATTTCCTCGGTCCCAATTTTGAGCCTTTAATAGACCATTTTTCTTTGATTAACTGATGAACTATACCCATTTTTTATAATGAACCTGTTTTGGCCCTGGTCCCTTCTTAGATATTGTGAACATCAACATAGGAAAAATGCCTAAGTTGAGGGTGGCTAGAGTAGGGGTGCATAAATAGTGGGAACGAGGAGAAGGGAGAAAAGAGAAAAGGTGAAAAATGAGGTATGGTGTAACAAATAAAAAAGAAAAAAAAGAAGAAAAAGAAAAGAGATGAAAAACTTGAAACTTTGAAAGAAAATTCAAAAAGAACAATATTGCTTGAAAATATTAAAAACACACCACACTCATAGAAATGCGTAGAAAAGAGGTGAAAAGGGAGGAAAATGAAGGAAAAGAAAAGGGTGAAATAGGTAAACGATGGAGCCAATGTATGTAGTGTCAAGGAAGGGTTAGTCACTTAAAAAAATTCCATATTTATCATGTCCAGCCCTAAAAAGCCTACATTATTACAAGCCGCATCACGTCCTATAGTGATCCTAATATGACCATCTGATAGACCGAAGCAGAGAAAATAAGGGCAAGCCTATGGTATCTGATACACAATACTTGAAACTTCTTTGTGAGAGTGAGAGTCTCTCTTGTTCAGTCCCATGCTATATCTGTTACTATATTTGTGAGTGGAGACTTCATTTGCTGTGAGGGTATATGCTTTATGGTTAATTTTACCATGGTCTGAGTAAAAAGCATCGATGATGACTTGATTGCCTGTTAATAGCTAGATGACATGTCTTCATCCCTGCTTATCATGTTTTGTAGTTTCTTGTAGTACATTAGCTGATATTGGTTCACAGAAGAAGGGTCAAAAGTTGTTGGATTTATAGTGCAAATTTTTTTTGGTATTGACTGTAATATCCTAGGTTTATTTTCTAGTTGAGAGTCGTATTTAGTTTTTTTTCTTTTCTTTGCCTAAGGACATGCAAAAGTCTTAATTTGAGGGTGTTGATGCTGTAAGTTTACAGAAATTTCGACACTCTAAGAAAATAGCATGAACTTAGGTGTGTTTATATGGATATAAGACACTTTTTCTTTGATTACAGAAAAAATAAGTGTTGGAGCAGAAATATGAAAAAGAAGCCTGAAAGTGCAGAAAATGAGCTAAAGTCACAATCTCAGTATGAGCCGTATGTTGATGGTATGAGCTGTACTGAGAACCGTGAAAAGTTTCAGATGGATGAATTGGGGAGAATGCAACCTATGACTCTCAGTACGAGCCGTACAACACCGGTACAAGCCATAACTTAAGTCGTGGAAATATTCAGAAGAATTGCACAAAGGCAGACTCCAAATATGGATGAAACTACGAATAGTGGCAACAAGGTACAAATCGTATTAGGAGCAGTGGTGATCTTCAGAGGATTTTCAGTGCTAAGTAGAACTTCATATAGTACGAGTCATGGCTGGGAGGTACGAGTCGTACCACAACACTCGTGAATAATTTCAGAAAAAGTCAGAGTTCTCAGAGCCAGACCATGGAAGCAACTCACGACTCATAGAAAGCATGTATGAGTCGTACCCAAGGCCCAACACTTAGCCAAATTTCAGCAAGCCAAGGACTTAATGACAACAAGTATTACCCGTACAATCCTGCTACGGGTCGTATGATGAGTCGTGGCTCAGGCGACGCCAGTTATGGAAAATCACCCTATTAGCTTAGGAAAAGAATTTTTATGTCTATATAAATACCTTTTATGTTTTATTTTTAGTATAGAACGATATGAACATTATAGAGAAGTGAGATAGACTTGAAAACAATAGAGACTCGAGGGAAAAACATAAAATTGAGTTGATTGACTTGTGATCAACCTTTTCTTGGATTCTTTCTTGATCTTTATCGATTGTTCTTGAGGTTTTTATGATATAATCAAAAAAGTTTTTCTCTCATCTACGATTGTAAGTATTGAATTATGTTTTTAATTATGAATGCATATTACAACCTTGCAACTTTGAGAGGCTAAAACCTCCATAGCTAGGGTTGTGAAAACTATGGTGGATTAATTAGATAGGGATACACAAAAGTAATTCAAAACCAATGCAAAACACTTGTATAGTATTCTCTTCAGACTTAAATATTTCTTAACGGTGTACAATGCTAGGACTTGCCCAAATTCTTTACCTTAAACCTAGAGAGGTAGAGATTAGAAAAAGAGAATTACAATAAAGCCTTAAACTTAATGATCATTGTATTAACTTGAGCTATGGTTGCAGGATAGTTAAATTTGGAACATATTGATAACGGATAGTTTGAAACTGCTCATGAGACCTGACCCGGTGATCGAGTATAGTCATCCAATAGGGATGAATCAGTCGTTTGGATGAATCCTAGTTATTAGTTCTATAAGTAAGCAGTGTCATTGATCACGTGTGTATACCTGAAGTAGTTATGAATCCATGGGAAACACAAACCCTAGTTATTCTTAAATCTTGATTTACATCATAATTTCAATCGTTGTTTTAATTATTGTTTTCTTAAACCCCCAAATTGGAGTAACTAACCAACAAGTTCACTTACCGGCATTAGTCTAGGTCTTCAATATTCCATGTGGGTTCGAACCCAACCTCTTTGTTGGGTTCTTTATTGACAACATCCGCTTCATACTTCAGCAGGGATGTGAGTTTGAGCGTTATCAGACTCCATTCAACAAATTACCTTAAGTTTCACTATTCATGAAAGAACAATTAGAGTAATAGCAGTCTATACTAGATGTGATGCTGAGGAAAGGCTAGAATTATGGGAAAATCTGGAGAATCTGGTAGTACAAAATCAATATCTATGGATAGTAGGAGGAGATTTCAGTGTCATACTTATAGAAGAGCAAAAGCTGGGAGGTTTGCCTTTTACTCAGGGGGAGGCAATTGATTTTCATCAATGTATTAGTAACTGTGCTCTGGGTGAGTTGAGAACAAAAGGGAGTAAATATACTTGGTGGAATGGGAGAATAGAAGAAGGCTGTATTTTTAAAAGGCTGGATAGAGTTTTGGGCAACCAACTTTTGCTAGTTTTTCTACCTTCTTCTGAAGTACATCACTTGGTGAGACAGGGATCAGACCATGCACATTTACATGTTAATTGCAGTACTCAAGAAGAGCCCATTGTTAAACCTTTCAAATTCCTTAACTTTTGGTACAAACACCAGGAGTTTAAGGAAGTTGTTAAGGAGAACTGGGTAGTTGAGTTTGAAGGAAATCCTTTTTTGATTTTCCAGGAAAAACTAAAGAGAGTCAAGAAAGCTTTATCTTACTTGAGTAAGAATACTTTTGGGAATATCTTCCAAAAGGTGGCTACTTTAGAAGATGTGCTTAGAGTTAAAAAAACCCAATTGGAGATTCAGCCATCTCCAGAAAATATGATGGAACTGAGTCGGGCTAAAGCGGAATTGAAGAGATTTTTATACCTGGAAGAAGAATATTGGAGAATGTAGTGGTTCAAAGAGGGAGACATGAATACAAAATTTTTTCATTCATATCTTAAGGGAAAAAAAGGAATCTCAAAATTATTGAGATACAATCAGCAAAAGGGGAGATTTTGAACACAAATGAAAACATTTGGGATGCAGCAGTAACTTTCTTTGATGCTCAATTCAGGGAAAAAGGTACAATTGATGATGATGAATTGATGAGTAATATATCTTCAATTATCACTCCTAATCAGATCAGCCAGATAACAACATTACCATGTATGGAAGAGGTAAAGGAAGCAGTGTTTACCCTAGGAGATAGTGCAAGTAATCCAGATGGGTTCACTGGGAAGTTCTTCCAAGTTTGCTGGGAGATTGTAGGGGAAGATTTTACAAGGATGGTGAAAGCTTTCTTTTATGGATATGAACTTCCTAGATTTATCACTGACACAAATTTAGTGTTGATTCCTAAGAAGGAGAATGTGAAGTGCTTTACTAATTTAAGACCAATAAGCCTCAGCACTTTTGGAAACAAGATATTATCAAGAGTCCTATATGAAAGAATGGTATAGGTATTACCTGAAATTGTATCCAAAACTCAGTCGGGTTTGTAAAGAGAAGAAGTATTACTGAAAATGTACTTCCGTACATAGGAGATAATCAGAGACATAATAAGAGAAACAACTGGCAGAATGTAGTAGTGAAGCTTGATATGGCAAAGGCCTATGACAGAGTCTCTTTGATATACCTCACTAAGTTATTAAGGAGGTTTGGTTTCTCAGAAGTAATAATAGATATGGTATGGAGGCTGCTTTCAAATAACTAGTACTCTGTCCTAATTAATGGACAGTCACATGGTTTCTTCAAATCTTCTAGAGGTTTAAAGCAAAGTGACCCTATATCACCCACTCTATTCATCGTTGCAGCAGAAGTTATGGCAAGAGGATTAAATAGACTACATGAAGACACATAATTCAGAGGTTTTGGGATGCCAAAATGGAGTCCACAAATAAATCACTTATACTGTGCTGATGATACTATATTGTTCTGTTCAGGAGACAAGAAATCAGTAAATAAAATGATGAGGATTCTACGTAGATATGAAAAAGTGTCAGGGCAATTGATCAATAGAAACAAGAGTTTTTTCTATCTTTATAAAAAGACTCCTTTGGCAGTAAGTCTCAAGCTACAAAGGCGGACAGGAATCATGCAGGGCTCTTTTCCTTTCTTTTATCTAGGATGCCCTATTTTTTATGGTAGACAAAGGAAAGCATATTATGAGGAGCTGGTAAGGAAGATATCAAGAAGATTATTAAGATGGCTGAATAAATTCTTATCTTATGGGGGAAGGTATGTATGATTGCTCATGTTTTGCAGTCTATTCCCATATACCTATTAACTACAATGAATCCACCAAAAGGAGTGATAGATCAGATGCACAAAATTTTCAATAAATTTTTTTGGAGAAAAACTGGAGGGATTAAGGGGAAACATTGTTTCCTGGGAGGAATTGAATTTCCAAGAGAAGAGGGGGATTTGGGCTTCAAGTCATTGCATGATTTCACTAAGGCTTTAGATGCTAATTTATGGTGGAATTCCAGAACATCTACAAACTCTTTATGGAGTACTTTCATGTGGAATAAGTATTGCAAAAAGGAACACCCTACAATTGCTAAGAGAGTGGGAGCTTCACATATTTGGAGAAGAATGATAGGCATCAGAGATGAGGTAGAGCAGGAAATATGGTGGCAAGTCAAGGAAGGGAATTCCAGTTTCTAGTTTGACAACTGGACCCAGCAAGGGGCACTATATTACACAGAAGTGAATACAACTGAGGAATCTGAAGAGAGGTAAAGGGATTCATTACTAATGAAAGATGGGAAACACAGAAATTGAGAGGAAAAGTTTCAGATGAGATGGTAGAGCATATAGTGGAATCTATGGATTCCAGATATCATGAAGGAATAGACAAAGCATGGTGGATGGGCAATACTTCTAGAAAGTTCATTGTAAAGTCAGCATACATCTTTCTAAGAAGGAAAAGGGAGAAGATAGAGTGTAAAATCTTAACTTTATTTTTAAAAGATGTAGTCTTTTGATTTATTTTTACTTATCACATTTTTTATTTTATTTTAAATTAAATTATATAAATTTTATTTAATATTTTAAAATATATTATTTTTTAAATTATATTAATATGAGAAAGATTAAAATTTATAGCATTTTTTTATAATTTTTAAATATTTAATTTTATATTTTAAATATTAAATTACTCTAATTTAATTTAGCTTCAAATCATATAAATTTTAATCAATATTTTAAGATATATGCAATTTCTCCTGCATAATGATTATGATCTCAAAACCGAGTGAATAGCGACAATCATAATCTATATTTCATTATTGAATAGATATGATCAATCCATATTAATATAATATGATAAGGATTACAATATATAATATTTTTTAATAATTTTTAAATATTAAATTACTCTAATTTAATATAGCTTCAAATTATAAATCAAAACACAACAAGTAAAAAGAAATGTAGAGAACAGCTTACTCATTACGTCTGTTAAAAGTCACCTAATGGTAACAATGCCATTTCAGAGGAATAACTGTTTCTTTCTTTTTCTTTTAAATGAATCCAATTCATTTTATTTGATCTAAATGCACCTATTTTTTATTGCGAAAAATATTTAGTTAATTTAATATCAAAGTATATTTTTATATAAAGTGAATGATAATTTAGATAGATAAAAAAATAATAAATAATTAAAATATGAAACTCACGTAAAAAAAATAGTTTAAGTATTTTTTTATTATTAACTTATTAAATATTAATTAAAACTTGATTAACGGTTTGAAAGGTGAAGGTTTGTCCATATCTCACTTATTTAATGAAAGTTTATTTGGATTAATTTAAATTGCGCCTCCAATGACAATAGTTGAGCCAACAAACTTATGATATTTTTTACCTTTTTAACAAAATAAAAATAGTTTATGTAATTAAAGAATATTGTTAAATCATTTGGAGATGAAACATAAAAGTTTTTGCATAATGCAAATTTTTCGTTAAAAAAAAAAGATATTTATTGGGCCCGTGCCCTAACTAGTACAAATGCAAACAAATTTTGCATGGATTGTTTTTAAAAGTGATTAATTTTTAATTTTTACCTGTCATATATATAGTTTTTAATTTTTATTCATGAAATGTGTTTAATGAGATATATGAACCAAAATATTCTTATTTATGTTATTTTTTCAGGTGCTTTTTTTTGTACTCTCTTTATTTGCCTTTGCATTCTCTCTTTCACTTTCACTCTCTCCCTCTCTCTCTCTGCTCTTTATTTTTTATTTTTTATTTCATTTATTAATCAGCCGTAGGTCATTTTTTCGATTTTTTTGAATCTGTTTACTGTGAAGTTTATGTATTTTTCAACGTGTTTTACATTATTTAATTTATCATCTTGTCTTTTTGATAATTTTTGCTCAATCATAAGTTGTGTAATATTTTTATAATTTTAAAATTATTCGTATTGGGATCATAGTCAATTTTTGGACGTTTACTGCATGAAAAATATTATACCTCAAAGGCATAAGTCATGGTATAAGACAAAAGTACAAGAAGTTTATTAGATGAGAAAAAAAAAGTAAAATTATGCCCCAAAGTTACAAGTCATGACGTAAGACATAAGTAAGAAATGTAGGGAGTTTATTGGATGGAAAAAAAATGAAATTATGCCCCAAAGATACAAGTCATGGCATGAGGCATAAGTACAAAAAGTTTATTGGATGAAAAAAAAATCATGCCCCAAAGACACAAGGTATGGCATAAGGCATAAGTGTAAAAAATTTATTGGATGAAAAAAATAATAAAATCATGCTCCAAAGGCACAAGTCATGGCTTAAGGCATAATGCAAAAGTTTATTGGATGAAAAAAAAATGAAATTATGCCTCAAAAGCACAAGTCATGGCTAACGCATAAATGTAAAAAGTTTATTGGATGGAAAAAAAATGAAAGTATACCCCAAAGACACAAGTCATGTCATAAAGCATAAATGCAAAAAGTTTATTGGATGAAAAAAAATAAAATTATGTCCCAAAGGCATAAGTCATGGCATAAGACATAAGTGCAAATAGTTTATTGGATGGAAAAAAATAAAATAATGCCCCATAGGCACATGCAAGTCATGACATAAGATATAAGTGCAAAATTATTGGACGAAAAAAAATAAAATTACGCCCCAAAGGCACAAGTCATGGCATAAGGCATAAATGCAAAAAGTTTATTGGATGAAAAAAAAATAAATTATGCCCCAAAGACACAAGTCATGGCATAAGGCATAAGTGCAAAAAGTTTATTGGATGGAAAAACAATAAAATCATGCCCTAAAAGCACAAGCCATAACATAAGGTATAAGTGCAAAAATTTTATTGGATGAAAAAAAAAGTATGCCCCCAAAACTCAAGTCAAGACATAAGGCATACGTGCAAAAAGTTTATTGGATGAAAAAAAATTAAATTATGCCCCAAAGGTACAAGTCATGGCATAAGGCATAAGTGCAAAAAGTTTATTGGATGAAAAAAAAAATGAAATTATGTCCCAAAGGCACAAGTCATGGCATAAGGCATAAGTACAAAAGTTTATTGGATGAAAAAAAAAATTGTGCCTCAAAGGCACAAGTCATGACATAAGGCATAAGTGCAAAAATTTTATTGAATGAAAAAAAAAATAAAATCCATGCCCTAAAGGCACAAGTTATAAATGTATGAAATTTATTGTATGGAAAAAAAAAAGTTATCCCCAAAGGTACAAGTCACGGCATAAGTTATAAATCAAGAAGTTTATTGCATGAAAAGAAAACTGAAATTATGCCCCAAATGTATAAGTTATACCTCAAGGCATAAATTATAGATGCAGGTAATTATGCATAGAAAAGGCAAAAGTTCTTAAGCATAAACACAATTTATGTAGCAGAATTTACGCCTCAATGCATAACTTGGGCAAAACTCATGTCCTGTGATTTTTTTTTGGCTGTTAAGGGTAGTTTTGATCACTTTTTTTTCACTTCGAGTGTTGAAGAAAAAAATTAAAGATCACAAATTTAAGAGGTGAAAATTAAAGACTACACCAAAATAAGGATATTTATGTGAATGACGCAAATGCAAATGCAGATATTTTTGCTAAAAGATTTGGAAAAAATTAAGATGGAAGGAAGATATGAGTTTTAAAAAGCCCATGAATTTCAGGGAAATTAACATAATTATGAGGGACATGTTTCTCACCATTAGTATCCTATTTACTCCTGCCGTCCATCTTTATATATATACTAATTCTGGTATAAGCTTGTGTAGATTTGTTAGATGATATATGTAGAACGATTATTATTGCTAACAGATGATAAATGTAATTTATAATCAATCAAAATTGACAGAAATTCAAGGTATTACTTTCTGATATTCACCCAAATAAATTATAGTAGCTGCTTATATAATTATCATTTATCTGAAAATATTTTATCTAATGGTCATTAATATAAATTTATCATATAAATAAGAAAAATAATATACTTTTTAACTCTTGTTGAAGCTATATATCTTCATATCATATGATGATGATAATCAACGTATGAATATCAAATGCAATAGTCAAGACAACTATATTAGAAAAGAAAAAGAAAAAAAGTTCTACATTCAAGTAAATTTCAAGAAAATCACTTAAACCCATTAATTCAAAAAGTGAAAGAGATAAAAAAAAAGATTCATGATTTACAGTAATTTAAAGTAAATTACATAAACTCATCATTATTCAAAGTGAAAGAGATAAAAACGAAATAAATCATATATATTATAAAAAAAATAGAAGAATCTGTTGAAGCTTTGGCCGAAATTCTCACATATCTAATTTCTTGCTCAAATGAATCCTTCTATGCTGAGTGTGTTTATATTATTTCCGCAAGACCTGAAAAATGGATAAAAGATAAAAAGTTTAGATATATCATTTATTGTATCTTTAATTGTTCATTATTATTTTTAATACTGTTAAAACATCTCATTATAAAGAATTTAGGAAGACCAGGAGCATTGCATTAACACGTAAGATGGTTAAAATGTATACTAAATATGTATTTATTTATAATTTAATTAGATAATAAATATAGTTGTAGTATTTCTCAATTTCTTGATCAAGTTGTAAAAGAGTACAAAATTTAAAAAATTGAAGAGACTCAAACACGATGGTGATAATGATTAAATGTTACTATTTACTATAAATATCTTAAAATATATATCATATTATAATATTTTTATTATTTATTTATTTTATTTAGTGGAGAAGTAAAATGGTAATCCAATTTTGAAGTTAGGAGCTTCCCAATTTTATTATAATATAATTATTATTTATTTATTTGTTTTATTTAGTGGAGGGTAAAATGGTAATTCAACTTTGAAGTTAGAAGCTTCCCACTTTTGATATAAAATTTCTCTTTCTTCCTATTTTAAATATTTTTATATGTACAAAATAATTAAAACTTATTGAGTATTGAAAGATGTTACAACCCTTTATCATGCATTTAATTTTATACTAAAATAATTTGCCCTACATTTAAACAATACTCTTATAATATTTTTTATACTAAACAGTAAAAAATTCTCATTATATATATATAAGTGAATAATGATTGACTAAACTAAAAGATATTTGACTTTCTTTAAAAAAAAAGAGAGAAGTTAAATAATGAGTTATAATATTCATATTTTAATATAGTTATTAAATTATAAAAATGAAAAGTCATGAAATAAAAAATAAATAACTAAAATATCCAGCAAATATTAAACGATATTTTTACCCTTCAACCAAATAGTATTTTAAAATATTTTACTAGAAAATATAGATATGAATTTTTTTTTAAAATAACACAAAAAAGGAGAATATTAAATGAAAGAAATAACCATGACACTATCATTTTGAGTTTTTTTACATTATGATGAAGGTGACGATAAATAATTATAATTAAATTTGAATAAAGTGAAATAATATAAATAAAATAAAAATATTAATTCTCTATTATGAAAATTATAGATTTCTTATTTAATTTAATAGTTTAATAGTATTTATTATAAATGTATATTTAGTTTTTAATGCATGAAATATTATTGAAATAGTTTTAGATTGAAGAGTAAAATGGTAATTCAACTTTTAACCTGAGGGCTTCCCACTTATATAATAATATGATACATTTAAAAAAAATATATAATAATTAAATTTAATGCTTTAAAAACTATATTGAAAGATGATTGTAGTTAATAATAAGAATAAATTAGGAATTAAATAATAAATTATTTTTAAATTTTTTAAATTAAATAAGTAAAAGTGAATATTTATTTTTAATATAATAGAAAAATAAAAATAAATAGAGAGAGTAATAAATATTGTATTATTGAATTTTTAGAGTCTAAAAACTAAGTGAATGTGATTAGGGGTGGGCAAAAAAACCGAAAACCGAAAAACCGAACCGAACCGAATTAATTCGATTTTTCGGTTTCGATTTTTTCGGTTTTTCGGTTCGATTTCGTTTTTTTTTTTAAATTTCGGTTTTCATATTTCGGTTTTTCGGTTTTTCGGTTTAACCGAAATTTTACTTTTTTTTTTTTTTAAATTATAACTTAATTTCAAAAAAATAAAAATACTACACCCAACCCAAATCTCAAAGCACATTTACATTTAGAGAATTATTTATATAATTGATACAATTGCTTAAGTTTTTTTTACAAATAACAAGTTTTATAATAGTTTTAGCATGTTAAGAAAATTCTTACTATTATTAATATGCTTTGAAAGAAAAATGAAATATATAATATTTATTTAACAAGAAATTAGGGACCATAGATTATTAAAATCTTAAAAGACCCTTAACTTTTTATTGGTTTTGTTATAAGGATATTTATCATATGAGAAAATTTATTATCAAAAATTCAAATGTTATGTATGTACTACTAAATGTAAATCAATTGATCCCACTATTTTCTTTATTTAAAAAGTTAAAATTAAGCTTAGTTGAATTAAACTTTAGAATTCAAACTTAAAATAATTTATTTTGAATTTAAAAAGATAAAACAACTCATTTTTAATTTAAAAAGTAGCTCATTTTGTAAGTTAAAAAATAGCCCATTAATTAGGCCCATAACCGAAAAAACCGAATTAGAAAAACCGAAAAAACCGAACCGAACTAGTTTGGTTCGGTGTTCGGTACACTACATGAAAAATCGAAAACCGAAAAAACCGAACCGAAATTTTAAAAAACCGAACCGAAAAACCGAATGCCCACCCCTAAATGTGATGAGGATTAAACTGCTGGCAATTCACAGTTATGAGTTTACTTGTCATCTATTGTAAACTCCAAGGATAAGGACACATAGAATTCTAGTACAGTCGCTGCCCTAACCATACCATTACCATCATCAATACTTTTTCCGATGGCAATGGCCACCCCGTCATCAGGTCAACCTCCACCGGAGGCTTATCATCATCTCGCACAATATTATACCTCAAAACTTCAACCAGTACCAGTTATTACTAAATCAATTGCGATGAAGCAGATTTCATACTTGCATGGAGAACCGAGAGTAATATGGGACAAGGAAGAAGTGAAACAGATGATCCACAAGGAGAACCTATAGTTTTCCGTAATAGGTAAATTCTCAATAGATGCCCTAACATTCAAGATTTGAGGAAAATAATCTCCAAACAATGTGAACTAAAAGGTGAGTGTAATATCGGATTATTAAATAACAAATATGTTTTGATTAGAGCATCGATTTTGGAGGATTATGTACATCTGCTTTCAAAACCTGCCTTTTATTTTAATCATAGATAAAGGACACACTCAATGAGAACCCTCAAATGGGATTCTTTGTTCGATTCCCATGAGTAGACAACAATTGCCATAACTTGGATCTCTTTACCGTTATTGCCACCAAATTTTTTTGTCAAGGAAGTAATTTTCTTACTGGCTGCAGCTGTTGGTAAGCCTTTACATGTTGATATGGCTACCAAAAATCAAACAAGACCAAGTTGTTCTTGGGTTAAAGTGGAGGTTGATTTATTAGGGGATTCTCTAAAAGAATCAACATAGGTGTGATAAAGAAATCTGGAGAAGTCATGAAAAAGTGGATAATTATAAATTATGATTACATCCCAAATAATTATAGAAGTTGAAGAATTCATGAACATAATGAGAAGGAATGTTTTATCATGCATCAAGAATTATACTTTGTGAGTAAAATAGTGGAAGAAGAGGAACAAACGGAGGAGGGCAACAGAGAAAAGAGAAAGAAAAAACAAGAGAACATAATAGGGAATATTTCACAAATTGATGATGAGGGAAATAAGAATAATGAAGAATTCCAAGTTCAAAGAAATAAGAAATATCAAGAAAGGGGGGAGATATGTAGGAAAATGAAATAGGATTAAAGTATGGACTCAGACAATCCCATGATGAAGGTCCTGTTATCCACAATTAAGTATATACTACTGAACCTTCAAGAGCAGGAGAAGGTGGAAAAAACAATTATACAACAAGCAGGGGAAGATAAGAAAGAAATGGAAGTCAACAGAGAAGAAAAGGACAAATCATGCTCAACAAAAAAGGAAGGAATGAAGACGGGGCAAGCGAGGTGAGAGATATGGGTGGTACTGAAAAGGAATCAGATCAGGAGGAGACAGTCATGGTAGTATGGAAACTAGACAACAACGAAAATATAGAGAAGGGGAGTAAAGAAGAAGTGCAGAATGAAGACATCCCAACTAACAATACCCAAAAAGACAACAATGACAAAGAGAAACTGGAAGTAGATGAGTTGACAAGAGATCAAAAAACACAAAGGCAGAACCAGGAAGAGGATGAAGACTTGTAGCCTAACATAACCAATGCAGTATAAAAGGGATATTTATCTCCAAGACAGATTGAGGGTTTAAGAAGTGGTATAAAAAAGGGAAAACATGGACAACAATACGTACCATTACAAGTCAAGACAAGGAGTAGTAGGGAGAGAGCTACCAATAGAGATCAATAATTGGTAAAATTTTCTTTTGAAAATATTAGATCTGTTAATATTAAAAGCTCATTTGATATATGAGTAGAACTACACAATAGACATCATTATTCATACATAGCTTGAATGGAACCTTTTCAAGGACCAAAAGAGCTACCACAGTATAAAAGAAGGCTGGGTTTCAAAATGGCATAGCAAACTACTCTTCAATAATTTGGATTTTTCTGGAATGTGGAGTGGCAAGGACAGGTAGAATTAGATAGCTTCATTAAGTAACCATGACGTTCACAAGGTATAACAAAGTCATTAAGATCACTATAGTGTATGCTAGATGCAATGCAATGGAGAGGCTGAAACCGTGGGACAACTTGGAGGAGGTGGTAGGAAACAGTAATGAGCCATGGATAGTGGAAGGTGATTTTAATGTCATATTAAATAAAGAAGATGTTTGTCATGCCCCGAGTGTATACCTTGAACGAGACACGGTACTTGGAGTCACAAGTAACCCCAAGTCAACCCATGGTCTATCATAACACTGGCATTCTAAGTAAATACATAACAAAAGCTTTGAAATAATAAAATAAAATATTTTATGAAAAAGAACTAAATCAGAAGTTACAACTGGAAGCACAACTAAAATATGAAAACTCTGTCTATGTCTAAAAGACAACTATTTGATGAGTTGCTGAGACAAGGCCCCAGCTAACTCCAAATCTAACCGAAAGAAAATAAAACTGAAGGAAATAACCTCATCCCCGAAAATTGAGGACTCACTAATGATGCAACTGAGAACTCCTGAAAGCGATCTACTAACGAGGCTGGGACTGAGATCCTGTAACTATATCATAAAATAATATAACATAAAAGGTATGCGTCAGTACTTTGAATGTACTGAGTAAGTGAGAGAAACCACAACACGGAAAATAAAACAATTGAACTGTAAAAACATGCAATAACCAACTAAAATATTATAACTAAATAAACTGTGACTGAACTGAGCTGACTAGTAGGAGAGTCTATAACCAACATATAACCACGTGAGCTAGACATGGAGTCCGATGCATACACCCCATTGGTAGGACCCAATATACCCTACCAGGGTATAAAGGCATGAACCGAGTGATCACAGGTCTGGGGCTATGAGGACGGTAAAATTATAACCTATAGCGTAGTTCTGGGAACCTGGGTGCGCTGGAACTCCGATCCGCTCAGTGCTAAGTCCTACTCCCACTAGATAGTCCTAGACTGACTACTAAGCTGATAGCTCAAACCTAAGGCCCAAGACTAAGTCAGGGATACCTATCTGGAAGTATCCTGAGAGTCTTCTCGGATCGGATTCTGTAACTGGTGTTCTAAGACTGGTCAGAGCTGCTTATCTGAAAGTATCGTAACCGTCTAAAGAATAAACTGTAATATGAAGCTGGGGTCATAAGGCTGGTTAGAGCTGCTCATTTGAAAGTGTCATGACTGTCTAACGAACCACTAAAATTTGATATTGAGTCTAATACTGATAATTGGGAGGCATCAAAGACACCTCAAGGATTAACTATAGTCAAACTGATTAGCTGACATCTTTCTAGACAACACCGAGGTTGCTAAAAATCTGACCGAGACTAGACTGACATGATTCTGATTGAGATTTTAACATAAATTAAATACATGTGCATCCCAAAATTGATAGAACCATGCCACAAGAGAAAACTAATTCAAACACAAGTTTTTAATTTCTACTGAGCTGTGACTAGGGCTGAATTATGCTACTAGCTATAATCTTTCATAATTTCTAAAAATAGGAAATAAGTAAGAAATCTAAAATCATGAGAAATATTCCCTTTGAATCCACAAAAAAAATATGTTTGGAAACTTTTCACATTTCGAAACTACAGGGCTATAACTGATATAGAAGAAATTAGAGAAGGATTTTAGGGACACAATGGAAGAACTATTCCCTTGTTGAATTCCCACATACCTGATAAAAAAATTTGAAGAAATCCCTTAACAATCCGAGGAGAAGTGGACTGCTCTTGCTCTTGCTTTGAGAGCTCCTGAGAGAATTTTACGATAGCTTTCTGAAGGTCTGAGTGGGGAATAAGGGAGAAGAACCGTTTAGTCCCTCTAAATCCTCTTAACTTATGCTTAAATAACGTATTTTAGAGACTAGGAGGTTAGGAAATTACGTAAAAATCTCTAGGAAATTCGCAGGAAAAAGGAACTTGCCAGTCCCCACAAGATACTCCACGAGTCATGAGGTCGGGGACGAATTGTGGTGTCCAGTCATGATGTGTACTAGAAAGTTTCTATGGATTCCCCCAACCTACCAACGACTGACTTCACGAGTCGTTAGGTCTCGTGACGTCTCCCGTTGCCACTGAACCAACATTCCTCTTCAAGGGTCACCATGAGCTAACTAACAACTCGTGGTCACCTCCCGTAGTCCTCACTACCGAAAACTACCTGCGAGTCACCACGGGTGACACCACGACTCGTGGTGTCCCAAACAAGTCGGGGTGAGGACTCGTTAAGTGCACTGCCTGAATTTTTCCAACCTTCAGTCAACCCTTGACCACGACTCACATAACGACTCGTGATGTTGACTGACGTGCCCGCAAGTGTACGGGTCGTGCAAGTAATATAGTGGCTCTTTTTGAGAACCGGAATGTCGAACCCACAGGGACTGGACCCATTCCTCTAACTATCCATTTCAAGTGTGATCTTAAATATCAAAAAATGTTGGTTATAGAAGTTTTCGAGGGAGATTTTTAGTTAAGTCTAAATTTGGTCAACGAAATATTCTGAATGCACTCTAGGAGCAACATAGAGTTAAAACCAGATAATCATGCGATGCTACGATTTGCAATGGGTTAAGTATGCAACTATCGATTATTATTTCACATAATTAGAATTGCATGTTCATGGTCTTTCGAGTCTCTAAACACGGCAAACTAGCCTCACTGCATCATTGTGAGCGAGGATGCTAATTTCTAGCTCGCGGGTAATTAATTATATTGTGGTTTACGGGGAAACGATTAGGGACTTTCATGCGTCTAACCATTTAACTCAACTTACCCTCACAACTACTTCTTCGAGTGGTGATATGATAATCCTAAGTTGGTCTCTTAATAACCCCCGTTTTATCAACCAAGCAAAATGTTAGGTATATTTCTATCCTAACACGAAATTATATCGTGAGATACAAACATGCTCCTTACATTCTCATGTCCTGACCTAGGTAATTCTTTCTCAAGCAATTGCCCAAGCTAACGTATATGTTTTCATGGTGATCAATCATAAAAACAACTAACAATCCAGAATGCAAGACGAAAACAACAATCAATAACTCAATTCTAAAACAATTTCATAAAATCACAATCATAATTCATGGCTTCAACCCTAGAGGAAGGGTTCTTGCCATTCATGTTCGTAAAACTACAACTAACTACTACTAAACTAACATACTTACATGAATTTGGTAGATGAGAAGGGAATTTGACATACCCTAGATGAGTTCTCCCACTTCTCCCTTCACTCCTAGGTTGTTTTCCAGAATAAAATCGTGACAATCTGATTTTAGGAGCTAAGGGTTCAATTTATACTATGCTGAAAAATTGCAAAATTTGGCCTGTGGTGGAACAACAACGTGTCACAGAGCTGAACGCCCTACTTGACCTCCGTGACACGGAGGTAATGCGTACCCACATTGGAATGTGCCAAAAAATGCAATTTTTGGCCAAGTGTTGCCACGTTGGCAGCGTGCCACGGCCCCTATCGCGCAGGGTGCCAGTTATTGCATGTTTTCTTGTTGGCTTTCACGTTTTTCTCTTGATTCCATTCCTCCACTTCACCAAATCATGAATTAGTTCCTCAAATGCATTATTAACCTTCAAAAACAAGGACTAATCATGTTGGTTAGTATATATTCACATTTACATAAAATCACACGAGAATGCATATAATTATTTCGATAAACAAGACAAAACTAAGTTATAAAGCATCACTTAGGCATGCTATTTTGCCCATGATCACCTACCCCACACTTAAAGTCTTGTTCGTCCTCGAACAACCTATTACATCTCATGCATATGGAGACTCACCCATAACTCATTTAGCAAGAATATTCAAGCTACGGCTATAATGATTAAGCAAGATAACAAGCTAAAAATAGAGCATGCACGATTTGATCATTGAAATGAAGTACAACTATGTTCAGACTTTTTAACCTCAAAAATCGACTCTCAATCTTAGTAAACTCATGCAAATCAACTGATTAAGAAATCCGACATGAACTATATCCTTCATTTAACATGTGCCCTCACGGAAAGAGAGTTACCCAATTTCACACGCAAAAATAATTTTTAAATCACAACATGTGTGGGTACATGAATAGAATTACGCTCACTCTCACAAAGAATTCACATGCATCATGTAATGACCCATAAGCTTGCCCTTAGTGTTTTATTCCACTAATTTAAGGATATATGAATGTAAGATCAAGTAGGACTTTTTAGGTTGTAATGTAACTCAGGTGCGGGTAGGCACTATTATGGCTAGTAATAGTGACTATCTTTCCTAAGAGCTTTTAATACATCACGCCTTCATTACGAACTTCCCTTCCCTTACTTCACCTTTTTCTCCTTTCAGCTTTCTTCTTCCTCTTATGTTCCCCCCTTTATTTAGGCATTTTTAACTTATTAGTAAGGAGTTCTATAAATAACTTTTCATTAATTTATTTTCTTACTCCTTACTAATACTGAACCATTTTCACACAAGTGCACCTTTTCCTTTTCTCACTTCTACAACTTGCTACTTTTCCTTTCTTTTCACTCCTTTACTCTTTCATATTTTTTCCTTAAGCGTTTAGGAGTTTTGGATCAAACTCAAGGCTAATGAAAGAAAAAGGATTAAGCTTATGTTTGCAGCTGTCAAAGAATAGGCTCAAGGCTCAATTGGGCTAACTAGGATTAATTTCTCAAGGTAGGTAAAATGAGGGATAAAAATTTGGTTCATTCAAAGAAATGCCTAGATCATCTCCTACACTTCACATCCTTCATTTCATTTTATAAACACACCAGGCAAGTTCTAGACAATCCACAATAGCACAGAATACTCAAAAACCTTACACTCATGGCACATGCTCAATTCGAGACACATTCATCAAACTCTTACTCAGCTAATCACAAGAATTCAGAATTAAGCTTCAATCATATTGAGTCAAATTCAAGAGCTTAAGAGTCTCACACAAAGTTATACACCTACATGCTTCACACCGAACATACTTGCATCTTACAATCACGTATAGCACATAACAAGAACATCAAACACCAATTAGTTATGGTTTCAAAATCCCAAAACCTATCGACCAATATTTCCTCAAGACGGTCGTCATTCATCCATCGTCGGAAATAATCCCTAACTATGACTAAAGACACTATCTACAAACAAAGGAAATAATTTTTTTTTTTATTCTTCGGTTAGCCCCCCCCCCCCCCCCCCCCCCCGTCGAAAAAGAACCGAAAAGAAAAACTAACGGGTGATGAAGTCATGCTTAATTCACAAAATTTTTTCAAATTTCTCCCAAATTTCACATAAGCATCACATTCACCAAAAACTTGTTAAGCACAAAAATTTAGAAATTTTTCTCACCCCACACTTAAAGTCTTGCTATGTCCTCATAGCATCAAATTAACATTTAAAGGATGAGAAATACTCCCTGAGCCTCTATGCCAAGCTAAAAGCATGCTTTCTTTTCAAGTTCCAGAGATGGGTGTTCGACCCCACACTTCTTCTATTCCTTGCTCTTTAGCTTCCACCATCTCGGTACTCAGACTTCCCGCCATCTGTGCTTAACTTTCCACCAAAAACACAAACAAAATGAAAATAACAACATCAACACAAAAATCAAAATTACAAATTGTACCTGAGTTACCCTTGGGTTGCCTCCCAAGCAGCGCCTTATTTTACGTCGTGGCACGACGAAAACTGTCCTTTTCAGGACATCCTCATACCTGGGTTCTCTTTCGAGGACCATCTCCTTTTCTTTTGCTGTTTAAAGGAAACAGCCTCCACTCTGTTCCTCTCTTTCTCCAACTTCTTCTCAATTTGAAGTCCTCTATCAGACTCGGGCTGAACACTTGACCTTGCCTTTGGCTGTGCACCTGTGGAATCCTCCACCCCACACTCATCCTCTGCCAACACACTAACCTGACAAAGGTTAGTGTAGTGTGCGGACGGGTTCATTTCTTGGTAAACGCGGAAGAGTTCTTCTTCATCTTCGACCCTCAATTTCAGGGTCCCTGCTCTCAGATCAATCACCGCTGCACCAGTGGTCAAGAATGGCCGTCCCAAGATTAAGGGTACCTGGTCATCAACCTGAAAATGTAGAACAATAAAATCAGCAGGTATAATAAACTTACCTACTTTGATGATAAGGTCCTCTATTATTCCATGAGGTGTCACTCGCGACTTGTCAGCCAGCTTCAGCATCAACCTTGTCGGCCTCGGTTCTCCCTACCCCAGGGTGTTGAATAAGGATAGGGGCATTAGATTAACTGCTGCCCCTAAGTCACACAAAGCTCGTAGCACCTCAGCTTTACCAATTTGTATGGGGAGGGTAAAACTCCCTGGGTCTTTGAGCTTCTTTGGCATTTTGCTCAATACCCTGTGACTGCACTCCTCAGTCAGTACTACAGTCTGTACATCCACCAATCTAACTTTGTTCTCCATCACGTCCTTCAAGTATTTAGCATACTTGGGCATTCCCTGCAAGATATCAATAAGAGGCAAATTTATGTGAAGTTCTTTGAAGCTTTCAAAGAACTTTTTAAAGCATTCCTCCTCCTTGCTCTTTCTGAATTTCTGAGGGAATGGTGGTGGTGGTCTTTGTGATGGATGCAAAGAAAGTTGCGCATTTTGTTGTCCAGCACTCTGATTATCTCCCATGTTGATAGATGGTCCTGGTCTAACCAATTCCGGCTGCACCCCCTTTCTCAGCTCTTTTGGCACTGCATCAGCTAATTGCTTACCGCTTCTCAGACTGATGGCATTGATCTGCCGGGGGTTAGGATCTGTGTCGCTTGGTAATCCCCCTTGTGATCTCATGTTTTGAGCAGCTGCTATCTGACCCACTTGTTTTTCAAGATTGCGGGTGGCTACTTGCTGATTCATTAAGTCTGTTGCCATCCTCGCCTGATTTTCTGCTAACTGATTCTGGGTCTCCAAAATTTTTTGCAGTGTTTCCTTAATGCTGCTATTCAATTTCCCCTCATTCTGCCTATTCTGCTGATACTGCTGTTGTTGAGGTTGCATATAATTCTGCTTTTGGTTTCCACCCCGAGAAAAATTCGGGTGGCCCTGCCAATTTCAGGTTGAGTTGTTCTCAAAATTCTAATTCCTACGCACATTACCAACAAAATTGACTGATTCCGGATTGGCTCCACAAGATTCTGCATTGTGCCCAGTATTACCATAAATTTCGCACCAACTCGGAGCTTGCTGAACTGCATTAACCTGGCCCTGGTGTTGGTTCATACTCAGTTTATTGAACTGAGTCATCATTTGATGTTGGAACGAAGCTAACTGTGCTGCCAAGGCATTCAAACCATCTACTTCTATCAACCCTGGTCTCTTTCCTGCCCCCCTCGATGACTCGCTGTGCCACTCTGAATTTCCTTGAGCAATTCTGTTCAACAAAGTGTACAACTCATCATATGTTTTATCCAAGGCTTGCCCACCCGATGCAGAGTCTAGTAATATTTTTGTGTGTGGGTCTAGACTTTCTACAAAGGTATGAGCCAGCACTTCATTTCACTGCTGGTGATAGGGGCAGTCTCTCAACAATGACTTGAATCTTTCCCAAGCCATATACAAGTTCTCATCAGGCCTCTGCTTGAAACTCAGTATTTCACTTCTCAACTTTGCAGTCTTGCCTGAAGGAAAGAATCTGATAAGGAACTTCTTATCCAAGTCATTCCATGAAGTTATGGAGTTCGGTGGCTCAGCCTTCAGCCACTTTTTTGCCTCTCCCAATAGTGAAAATGGGAAGAGGGTCAGTCGGACATAATTTGTGGACACGCCGGTGGGGACAAACATGTCACTAATCTCTAAAAAGCTCTGTAAGTGCTGCTGCGGGTCCTCATGTGCCATCCCAGTGAATTGACTACTAGAATGTAATAGCTGCACCATGTTCTGTTTAAGCTCAAAGTTCCCTCCAGGCTCCGATTTACGAATACTGGAGTTCACATTAGTCACTAGTGGGATTGCCACTTCGCGAACTGGTCTAGCTGCCATTACTGTCGATGAAAAATTGTGCTTGTCCCGCGGGTGGTTGTTGTTGTACCTTTTCTTGAAGTCTCTTCAGCTTTTGCTCTAGAGCTACTCTCCTTCGCAAATGGATTTGACGTTCAGGTTCAAGCAACGGTTCCACAAGCTCTCTATTTCTAGCCAGCTCGGCAGGACAACCTGTCACCTGCAATAAGTAGACAAAGACCAAGCTTCTCAACACTTAAGGAAATTTAAAAATCACACAAAAACAGATAAATTATCAAAACTTCGCCGAGTCCCCAGCAACCGCGCCAAAAACTTGACGTGCCCGCAAGTGTATGGTCGTGCAAGTAATATAGTGGCTCTTTTTGAGAACCGGAATGTCGAACCCACAAGGACTGGACCCATTCCTCTAACTATCCATTTCAAGTGTGATCTTAAATACCAAAAAATGTTGGTTATAGAAGTTTTCGAGGGAGATTTTTAGTTAAGTCTAAATTTGGTCAACGAAATATTCTGAATGCACTCTAGGAGCAACATAGAGTTAAAACCAGATAATCATGCGATGCTACGATTTGCAATGGGTTAAGTATGCAACTATCGATTATTATTTCACATAATTAGAATTGCATGTTCATGGTCTTTCGAGCCTCTAAACACGGCAAACTAGCCTCACTGCATCATTGTGAGCGAGGATGCTAATTTCTAGTTCGCGGGCAATTAATTATGTTGTGGTTTACGGGGAAACAATTAGGGACTTTCGTGCGTCTAACCAATTAACTCAACTTACCCTCACAACTACTTCTTCGAGTGGTGATATGATAATCCTAAGTTGGTCTCTTAATAACCCCCGTTTTATCAACCAAGCAAAATGTTAGGTATATTTCTATCCTAACACGAAATTATATCGTGAGATACAAACATGCTCCTTACATTCTCAAGTCCTGACCTAGGTAATTTTTTCTCAAGCAATTGCCCAAGCTAACGTATATGTTTTCATGGTGATCAATCATAAAAACAACCAACAATCCAGAATGCAAGACGAAAACAACAATCAATAACTTAATTCCAAAATAATTTCATAAAATCACAATCATAATTCATGGCTTCAACCCTAGAGGAAGGGTTCTTGCCATTCATGTTCGTAAAACTACAACTAACTACTACTAAACTAACATACTTACATGAATTTGGTAGATGAGAAGGGAATTTGACAAACCCTAGGTGAGTTCTCCCACTTCTCCCTTCACTCCTAGGTGGTTTGTCAGAATAAAATTGTGACAATCTGATTTTAGGAGCTAAGGGTTCAAATTATACTATGCTGAAAAATTGTAAAATTTGGCCTGTGGTGGAACAGCAACGTGTCACGGAGCTGAACGCCCTACTTGACCTCCATGACATGGAGGTAATGCGTACCCTCACTGGAATGTGCGAAAAAATGCAATTTTTGGCCAAGTGTTGCCGCGTTGGCAGCGTGCCACGGCCCCTATCGCGTAGGGTGCCAGTTATTGCATGTTTTCTTGTTGGCTTTCACGTTTTGCTCTTGATTCCATTCCTCCACTTCACCAAATCATGAATTAGTTCCTCAAATGCATTATTAACCTTCAAAAACAAGGACTAATCATGTTGGTTAGTATATATTCACATTTACATAAAATCACATGAGAATGCATATAATTATTTCGATAAACAAGACAAAACTAAGTTATAAAGCATCACTCGGGCATGCTCTTTTGCCCATGATCACCTACCCCACACTTAAAGTCTTGTTCGTCCTCAAACAACCTATTACATCTCATGCATATGGAGACTCACCCATAACTCATTTAGCAAGAATATTCAAGCTACGGCTATAATGATTAAGCAAGATAACAAGCTAAAAATAGAGCATGCACGATTTGATCATTGAAATGAAGTACAACTATGTTCAGACTTTTTAACCTCAAGAATCGACTCTCAATCTTAGCAAACTCATGCAAATCAACTGATTAAGAAATCTGACATGAACTATATCCTTCATTTAACATGTGCCCTCACGGAAAGAGAGTTACCCAATTTCACACGCAAAAACAATTTTTAAATCACAACATGTGTGGGTACATGCATAGAATTACGCTCACTCTCACAAAGAATTCACATGCATCATGTAATGACCCATAAGCTTGCCCTTAGTATTTTATTCCACTAATTTAAGGGTGTATGAATGTAAGATCAAGTAGGACTTTTTAGGTTGTAATGTAACTCAGGTGCGGGTAGGTACTATTATGGCCAGTAATAGTGACTATCTTTCCTAAGAGCTTTTAATACATCACGCCTTCATTACAAACTTCCCTTCCCTTACTTCACCTTTTTCTCCTTTCAGCTTTCTTCTTCCTCTTATGTTCCCCCCTTTATTTAGGCATTTTTAACTTATTAGTAAGGAGTTCTATAAATAATTTTTCATTAATTTGTTTTCTTACTCCTTACTAATACTGAACCATTTTCACACAAGTGCACCTTTGTCCTTTTCTCATTTCTACAACTTGCTACTTTTCCTTTCTTTTCATTCCTTTACTCTTTCATATTTTTCCCTTAAGCGCTTAGGAGATTTGGATCAAACTCAAGGCTAATGAAAGAAAAAGGATTAGGCTTATGTTGCAGCTATCAAAGAATAGGCTCAAGGCTCAATGGGGCTAACTAGGATTAATTTCTCAAGGTAGGTAAAATGAGGGATAAAAATTTGGTTCATTCAAAGAAATGCCTAGATCATCTCCTACACTTCACATCCTTCATTTCGTTTTATAAACACACCAGGCAAGTTCTAGACAATCCACAATAGCACAGAATACTCAAAAACCTTACACTCATGGCACATGCTCAATTCGAGACACATTCATCAGACTCTTACTCAGCTAATCACAAGAATTCAGAATTAAGCTTCAATCATATTGAGTCAAATTCAAGAGCCTAAGCGTCTCACACAAAGTTATATACCTGCATGCTTCACACCGAACATACTTGCATCTTACAATCACGTATAGCACATAACAAGAACATCAAGCACCAATTAGTTATGGTTTCAAAATCTCAAAACCTATCGACCAATTTTTTCTCAAGACGGTCGTCATCCATTCATCGTCGGAAACAGTCCCTAACTATGACTAAAGACACTATCTACAAACAAAGGAAATAAAAAAAAAATTTATTCTTCGGTTCAAAGACCCCCCCCCCCCCGTCGGAAAAGAACCGAAAAGAAAAACCAACGGGTGATGAAGTCATGCTTAATTCACAAAATTTTTTCAAATTTCTCCCAAATTTCACACAAGCATCACATTCACCAAAAACTTGTTAAGCACAAAAGTTTAGAAATTTTTCTCACCCCACACTTAAATCATGCTATGTCCTCATAGCATCAAATTAAAATTTAAAGGATGAGAACTACTCCCTGAGCCTCTATCCCAAGCTAAAAGCATGCTTTTCTTCAAGTTCTCCTTGGTGGGTGTTTGACCCCACACTTCTTCTATTTCCTGCTTCTTAGCTTCCTCCTTCTCGGTACTCAGACTTCCCTTCCATCTGTGCTTAACTTTCCACCAAAAATACAAACATAATGAAAACAACAAAATCAACACAAAATTAAAATTAAACAATTTGTACCTGAGGTACCCTTGGGTTGCCTCCCAACAGCGCCTAATTTTCCGTCGCGGCACGATTTTGACTGTCCTTTTCAGGACATCCTCATACCTGGGTTCCCGTTTGAGAACCATCTCCTTTTCTTTTAAGTTTTAGAGGAAAACAGCCTCCACTCTGTTCCTCTCTTCCTCCAACTTCTTCTCAATTTGAAGCCCTTTATCAGACTCGGGCTGAACACTTGTCATTTCCTTTGGCCCTGCACCTGTGGAATCCTCCACCCCACACTCATCCTCTGCCAACACACTAACCTGACAAAGGTTAGTGTAGTGTGCGGATGGGTTCATTTCTTGGTAAACGCGGAAGAGTTCTTCTTCATCTTCGACCCTCATTTTCAGGGTCCCTGCTCTCAAATCAATCACCACTTCTCCGATGGCCAAGAATGGCCGTCCCAAGATTAAGGGTACCTGGTCATCAACCTGAAAATCTAGAATAATAAAATCAGCAGGTATAATAAACTTACCTACTTTGATGAGAAGGTCCTCTATTATTCCATCGGGTGTCACTTGCGACTTGTCAGCCAGCTGCAACATCAACCTCGTTGGCCTCGGTTTTTCCAATCCCAGGGTGTAGAATAAAGATAGAGGCATTAGATTAACTGCTGCCCCTAAATCACACAAAGCTCGTAGCACCTCAGCTTTACCAATTTTTATGGGGAGGGTAAAACTCCCTGGGTCTTTGAGCTTTTTTGGAATCTTGCTCAATACCCTATGACTGCACTCCTCAGTCAGTGCTACCGTCTGAACATCCACCAATCTAACTTTGTTCGCCATCACATCTTTCAAGTATTTAGCATACTTGGGCATTCCCTGCAAAACATCAATAAGAGGCAAATTTTTGTGAAGTTCTTTGAAACTCTCAAAGAACTTTTTGAAGCATTCCTCCTCCTTGCTCTTTCTGAATCTCTGATGGAATGGTGGTGGTGGTCTTTGTGCTGGCTGCAATGAAGATTGCGCATTTTTTTGCCCAGCACTCTGATTTTCTCCTTTGTCGGTGGTTGGTCCTGGTCTAACCAACTCCGGCTGCATCTTCTTTCTTTTCTCTGTTGGCCTTGCATCAGCTAATTGCTTGCCGCTTCTCAGACTGATGGGATTGACTTGCCGGGGGTTAGGATCCGTGTCGCTTGGTAATCCCCCTTGCGATCTCATGTTTTGAGCAGCTGCCATCTGCCCCATTTGTTTTTCAAGATTGCGGGTGGCCACTTGCTGATTCTTTAAGTCTGTTGCCATCCTCTCTTGATTTTCCGTTAACTGAGTTTGGATCTCCATGATTTTCTGCAATGTTTCCTCAATGTTGCTGCTCAACTGGCCATCATTCTTCCTATTCTGCTGATACTGTTGCTGCTGAGGTTGCTAATAACTTTGCTTTTGGTTTCCACCCCAAGAAAAATTCGGGTGGCCCTGCCAATTTCTGTTGTAGTTGTTTCCAAAATTCTGATTGTTTCGTTGCATATTCCCAATGAAATTGACTGATTCCGGATTGGCTCCACAAGATTCTGCATTGTGCCCATTATTACCACAGATTTCACACCAACTTGGAGCTTGTTGAACTGCATTAACCTGGCCCTGTGTTGGTTCATACTCAGTTTATTGAACTGAGTCATCATCTGATGCTGGAACGAAGCTAACTGTGCTGCCAAGGCATTCATACCATCTACCTCTATCAGCCCTGATGTCTTTCCTGCCCCTCTCGATGACTCGCTGTACCACTCTGTATTTCCTTGAGCAATTATGTTCAACAAAGTATACAACTCATCATAAGTCTTCTCCAAGGCTTGCCCACCCGATGCAGAGTCTAGTAATATTTTCGTGTGTGGGTCTACACTTTCTACAAAGGTATGAGCCAACACTTCATTCGATTGCTGGTGATGGGGAAAGTCTCTCAATAATGACTTGAATCTTTCCCAAGCCAAATATAAATTCTCATCAGGCCTCTGCTTGAAACTCAGTATTTCACCTCTCAACTTTGCAGTCTTGCCTGAAGGAAAGAATATGATAAGGAACTTCTTAGCCAAGTCATTCCAAGAAGTTATGGAGTTCGGTGGCTCAGCCTTCAACCACTTTTTTGCCTCTCCCAACAATGAAAATGGGAAGAGGGTCAGTCGGACATAATCTGTGGACACGCCGGTGGGGACAAACGTGTCACTAATCTCTAAAAAGCTCGGTAAGTGCTGCTGCGGGTCCTCATGTGCCATCCCAGTGAATTGACTACTAGAATGTAACAGTTGCACCATGTTCTGTTTAAGCTCAAAGTTCCCTCCAGGCTCCGGTTTATGGATACTGGAGTTCACATTAGTCACTAGTGGGATTGCCACTTCGCGAACTGGTCTAGCTGCCATTGCTTTCGATGACAATTGTGCTTGTCCCGCGGGTGGTTGTTGTTGTACCTTTTCTTGAAGTCTCTTCAGCTTTTGCTCTAGAGCTACTCTCTTTCGCAAATGGATTTGACGTTCAGGTTCAAGCAACGGTTCCACAAGCTCTGTATTTCTAGCTAGCTCGGCAGGACAACCTGTCACCTGCAATAAGTAGACTAAGACCAAGTTTCTCAACACTTAAGGAAATTTAAAAATCACACAAAAACAGATAAATTATCAAAACTTCGTTGAGTCCCCGGCAATGGCGCCAAAAACTTGTTGTGCCCGCAAGTGTACGGGTCGTACAAGTAATATAGTGGCCCTTTTTAAGAGCCAGATGTCGAACCCACAGGGACTGGAGCAATTCAGCTAACTATCAAGTTCAAGTGTGATTTTATCAACCAAGCAAGGTGTTAGGTATATTTCTATCCTAACACGAAATTATATCGTGAGATACAAACATGCTCCTTACATTCTCATGTCCTGACCTAGGTAATTCTTTCTCAAGCAATTGCCCAAGCTAACGTATATGTTTTCATGGTGATCAATCATAAAGACAACCAACAATCCAGAATGCAAGACGAAAACAACAATCAGTAACTCAATTCTAAAATAATTTCATAAAATCACAATCATAATTCATGGCTTCAACCCTAGAGGAAGGGTTCTTGCCATTCATGTTCGTAAAACTACAACTAACTACTACTAAACTAACATACTTACATGAATTTGGTAGATGATAAGGGAATTTGACAAACCCTAGGTGAGTTCTCCCACTTCTCCCTTCACTCCTAGGTGGTTTCTCAGAATAAAATCGTGACAATCTGATTTTAGGAGCTAAGGGTTCAAATTATACTATACTGAAAAATTGCAAAATTTGGCCTGTGGTGGAACAGCAACGTGTCACGGAGCTGAACGCCCTACTTGACCTCCGTGACATGGAGGTAATGCGTACCCTCACTGGAATGTGCGAAAAAATGCAATTTTTGGCCAAGTGTTGCCGCGTTGGCAGCGTGCCACGGCCCCTATCGCGCAGGGTGCCAGTTATTGCATGTTTTCTTGTTGGCTTTCACGTTTTGCTCTTGATTCCATTCCTCCACTTCACCAAATCATGAATTAGTTCCTCAAATGCATTATTAACCTTCAAAAACAAGGACTAATCATGTTGGTTAGTATATATTCACATTTACATAAAATCACATGAGAATGCATATAATTATTTCGATAAACAAGACAAAACTAAGTTATAAAGCATCACTCGGGCATGCTATTTTGCCCATGATCATTGACCACGACTCATGGACACATCTGTGGTCACTCCATTTCCCAAATTTTCATCCATGTCCAGACCCTTCCCCATGAGTAACTCCATGACTCGTGGCCTACCCCACGGGCTAGGACAACTCATTTTGTGACCTGGTGCAGAAAATTTTATTTTCTCCATTTCAACTCCAGGGTCTGGTCTTAGGGTTTTCGAGGCATTACAGTATCTCCCCCTTAGGAACATTCATCCTTGAATGTTGAAAAACACACAGAAAAGCAAAGATTTGCAACCATTATGCTCAAATACTAATCATGAAAGCTGAAAACTAACGGAATGACTACCTCCGAACTAAACTACATAACTGAACTGAATTTTCAAATCATACACATATTCTTTAACATGAAAGAAACTGGGACACATGGATTGAACATGTAACTGAATAGAGTTTTTAGGGAGAAAAATTGATACCTTAAATTGAAACTGAGCTGGAAGGGAATAAATATGGGTATCTAGCTATCATATCTGCTTCGGCTTCCCACGTAGCTCCTTCGACATGCTGATTTCTCCACAAGACTTTGACTGAAGCTACTTCTTTGTTCCTCAACTTACAAACCTGACGGTTAAGGATTTGAACTGGGACCTCTTCATAAAAGAGACTATCTTTCACTCCCATGCTGTCTAGTGACATAATTGAAGTTGGATCATCGATGCACTTCTTCAATAGTGACACATGGAACACTGGGTGCACAGATGATTACTCTGAAGGTAATTCCAACTCATAGGCTACCTTGCCAATTCACCTCAAAATTCTTTAGGGTCCCACATATCTCGGACTGAGCTTTCCTTTCTCCCCAAATCTCATCACCCCTTTCATGGGTGAAATTTTTAGATAGACCCAGTCATCCACTGCAAACTCTAATTCTCTTCTCCTCACATCAACATAAAATTTCTGATGGCTCTGAGCTATTTTCAATCTTTCTCGGATGAGCTGTACTTTCTGCATAGCTTCATGGACTAAGTCTGTCCTGATTAGAATAGCTTCACCAACCTCAAACCACCTGATAGGAGATCTACATCTCCTACCATACAATGCCTCAAACGGCACTATTTGAATATTGGGGTGGTAGCTGTTGTTGTATGCAAACTCGATGAGAGGTAAGTGGTCATCCCAGCTGCCCTTGAAATCGATCACGCACGCTCTCAGCATATCTTCCAAGGTCTGGATAGTCCGTTCAGCTTGTCCATCTGTCAGTGGGTGAAAAGTTGTGCTAAGATTGACCTGGGTACCGAATCCCTTCTGAAAAGATATCCAAAAATGAGAGGTGAAATGGGTACCTCTATTTGAGATAATGGATAAGGGAACCTCATGTAATCTGACCAACTCTCGGATATAAAGCTTGGCGTAGTCCTCAGCTGAGTTTATAGTTTTTACTGGGAGGAAGTATGCTGACTTAGTCATCCGGTCTGTTATCACCCAAATTTAATCATGCTGCCGATGAGTCCAAGATAGACCTGTAATAACATCCATATTTACTTCTTCCCACTTAGCTAATATCTCTGAGTCATACCTCCTGATCTCTGGTGCTCTACTTTGACCTATTGGTAGTTTGAGCACTTAGCTACGAATTATGTGATGTCTCTCTTCATGTTGTTATACTAGTAAATATCCTATAAATCATGGTACATCTTAGTAGCACCTGGGTGGATGGAATATCTGGAACTGTGTGCTTCAGCCAGTATCTGCTGTCTCAAATCACCCACATCCGGTACGCACAACCTACCCTGGTAATGGAGTACACCATCTCCCCCTAGGGAGAAAGCCTTCACTTCCTTTCTGAGAACTGCCTCCTTCAGTTTAAGCATTATGGGATCTTTATCTTGCTTTGACTTAACTTCAACTATCAACGAGGAATCTAATCCACTCTGCACCACTACTCCGCCCTCCGTTGTATCAACCAACTGTACTCCAACCGAGCTAATCTGTGGATATCCTTTGCTAGTTTCCTTTTTCCCTCTTCAACATGAGCCACGCTTCCCATAGACACTTTGCTTAGGGCATCAGTCACCACATTGGCTTTTCCTGGGTGATACATCATGCTCGTGTCATAGTCCTTTAGTAGCTCCAACCATCTTCTCTGACAAAGATTTAGATCTTTCTAACTGAATACATACTGAAGGCTCTTGTGATTGGTGAAAACATCCACGTGAGCCTCGTACAGGTAGTGCTTCCATATTTTCAATGCAAACACCACCGCTGCCAACTCCAAGTCATGAGTCAGATAGTTCTTCTCATGAACCTTGAGCTGTCTGGAGGCGTAGGCTATAACCTTACCCTGCTAAATCAGAACGCAACCAAGTTCAACTCTGGAAGCATCACAATATACCACGAACCCATCTGTTCCTTCTGACAAGGTCAATACTAGAGCGACAGTGAGTCGAGTTTTCAACTCCTAAAAAACTCTTCTCACACGCATCTGACCACAGAAATTTCACCTTTTTTTGAGTCAACTTAGTCAGAGGAGATGCAATAGAGGAAAAACCTTCCACAAAATGTCGGTAATAACCGACTAGACCCAAGAAACTTCTGATTTCAGTTGGGGAGGTAGGTCTTAGCTAGTCTTTCACCGTTTCTATCTTTTGAGGATCTACCTGAATACCCTCACCCGAGACCACGTGACCAAGGAAAGTCACGGACTTCAACTAGAATTCGCAGTTAAATTTTGCGAATAACTAGCAGTCTCGAAGCTTCTGAAGCACTATCCTTAGGTGATTAGCACATTCTTCCTCATTTCTGGAGTATACCAGGATGTTGTCAATAAATATAATGACGAACATATCTAGATACTGCTTGAAGATTCTGTTCATCAGGTCCATAAAAGCTGTAGGGGAATTAGTCAGTTTGAATGACAACCACGAATACGTAGTGACCGCACCGAGTTTTGAAAGCTATTTTTGATATGTCACATTCTCTGACTCTTAGGTGATGATACCCCGACTTGAGATCTATCTTGGAGAAACAACTGGCTTCCTATCGAACAAGTCGTTAATCCTGGGTGGGGGATACTTATTCTTGATTGTGACATTGTTCAACTGACAGTAATCGATGCAGATTTTGAGGGTACCATCTCTCTTTCATACGAATAGTACTGGAGCACCCTAGAAGAGATGATGGGTCTGATAAAGCCTTTATTAAGAAGGTCTTTTAGCTGCTCCTTCAACTCCTTAAGCTTAGCTAGAGCCGTCCTGTAAGGACGGATGGAGATGGGCTGAGTATCTGGGAGAAGATCTATATCGAAGTCTATTTCCTACTCAGGAGGGACTCTGGGAAGATCTTTGGGAAACACATCAAGGAACTCTCTGATAACTGAGACTGATTGGATAGTTGAGGTCTCGGAGTTGGAATCTTTGACCCAAACGAGATGATAAATACACCCTTCGGATATAACCTTTCTGGCCTTGAGGTAGGAAATAAACCCACCCTTAGGCACTGAACTACTGCTGTCCACTCTAAAGCTGGCTCATTAGAGAACTGAAACCTAAAGACCCTAGTTTTGAAGTCGATTGAGGCATAGCCGGAGTGTCACCAATCTATGCCAAGAATGAGGTCAAAGTCAACCATGTCTAACTCTACTAGATCAGCCAGAATGACTTTATTCAGGATTGAGACTGGGTAGTTCCTATAGACCTGGCTGGCTTTAACTGACCCGCCAACTGGGGTGGAGACTTAGAATGGTTCTGAGAGGACCTCTGGACTGATATCGAACTGAACTACTACATAGGGAGTCACGAACAAAAGGGTGGCTCCTAGATCTAGTAGGGCATACACGTCTAGATGAAAAAGGCGTAACATACCTGTAACCACGTTAGGTGAGATCTCCTGATCCTGATGAGAGGACAAAGAGTAAAAATGGTTTTAGCACTGGCCACATTCGTACCTGAAGTGTTGGCTTGCTGAGCTGGTCGACCTGCTGGAGCTGCTAAAGTAGTGGATTGTGATCTCCCCCATCCTGCTGACGGGCATTCTTTGAGCCGATGACCAAGCTGTCCACGCCCAAAACAACCATCTAGGTCCTGAAGACACTCTCCTGGATGGTTCTTGCCACACTAAGGGCAAGCTGGGTAGCTGTAGCGATTGTTGTCGCTATGACTTTGGGATTGTGAGCTAGATGCTCCACCTCTTCGATCCTTGCAGGACCAGAAAGTAGGGGCACTGGCTGAAGTGGGTGTTGGAGACCTCTTCTGCTACTGCTGTGGGCGGCTAATACCGCTAGATCTCTAATGGCCATAATCTGACTGGGCGGTTCTTGCCCATTTGTTCTCCTGCTCCAAATCTTTTAATTTGTCTGCCTCAATTTGCTGGGCATGAACTATGAGGCTGGAGAGATCGATGTCCTTAATAAGAATTGCAGTCCTACACTCCTTGAGGACCAAGTTTGAAACCCCATTAACAAATTTCAATGTATGAGCCGTTGGCTCGGCTACCATTTCTGGAGCATATTTAGACAACCTTGTGAACTCTAGTGTGTACTCTTCCACCGTATGATTTCCCTGTTTCAGATTCATGAACTCCGCGACTTTACCCTCCTAGAGATCCCAGGGAAAGAATCTGTCTAGGAAGGTTGTAGTGAGCTCCTCCCATTCCATTAATCTTGCTCCTACTGGTCTCTCTTCCTTCCACTGTTCGTACCAAATCTGGGGTATCCCTTTCAGCTGGTAGGCAGCCATGTCGGTACTCTCTGAGGAGCTGACACCCATAATTCGGGTGATCTTTCTAACCTCATCAACGAACTCCTGTGGGTCCTCTCCCACCTTAGATCCATGGAAAACTGGAGAGTTCATCCAAGTGAAGTCTCGAACTCGAGCAACTGCTGCAGACCCATTATTGTGTATTGGAACCACTTGTTGGTTCATCTAATTAGTAACTGTCTGTGCGAGCAGCTGGATAGCCACCCTGAACATTGCGGTGGATACTGAATCATCTTGAGAGGATGTTGGAGCTGGCGGAGCAGGTTAGTGAGCATTACCGGCCCTTCTTCTATTACCACGTCATGGGGGCATGATTTCACTGAAATGAAACAGAGCACGAGTTAAGAGAACGTTTTTGGAATTGTATTTCAATGCATAATAAAGAGTATGAACAAAAGGAAGTTTTCCTAATAACATCTCGTAGCCTCCCTGTCATAAGTGTGGCACGCTTCACACCCATGAAAAGGACACTAATCGACGCCTTTCGGACATCCTAGTATATTCTAAGCCTAATGCTCTGATACCAAGTTTGTCATGCCCCGAGTCTATACCCAGGATGAGACACGGTACTTGGAGTCACAAGTAACCCCAAGTCAACTCATGGTCTATCATAACGCTGGCATTCTAAGTAAATACATTGCGGAAGCTTTGAAATAATAAAGTAAAATATTTTATGAAAAAGAACTAAATCAGAAGTTTTATACAACTGGAAGCACAACTAAAAATATGAAAACTCTGTCTGTGTCTGAAATCCAACTATATGATGAGTTGTTGGGACAAGCCCCCACCTAACTCCAAATCTAACCGGAAAAAAATAAAACTGAAAGGAAATAACCCTCTTCCCTAAAAATTGAGGACTCACCAACGATGCAGCTGAGAACTCTTGAAAGTGATCTGCTAACGAGGCTGAGACTGAGATCCTTCAGCTGTATCATAAAATGATACAACATAAAAGTTATACGCTAGTACTTTGAATATACTGAGTAAGTGAGAGAAACCACAACTGAAACCCCGGTCCTCTCGGTGTTAAGTCCTACTCCAACTGGATAGTCCTAGAATAATTACTAAGCTGATAGTTCGAAACTGAGACCCAAGACTAAGTCAGGGATACCTATTTGGAAGTAATCTAAGAGTCTTCTAAGACCGTATTCTACAATTCGTGTTCCAAGACTGGTCAGAGCTGTTTATCTGGAAGCATCATAACTTTCTAAAGAACAAACTGTAATCTGAAGCTGGGATCCTAAGGCTGGTCAGAGTTGCTTATCTGAAAGTGTAATGACCGCTTAAAGAACCACTAAAATATGATACTGAGTCTAATACTGATAACTGGGAGGCATCACGAACACCTCAAGGATTAACTGTAGTCAAACTGATCAGCTGACATTTTTCTAGACAATATTGAGGTTGCTAAAAATCTGACTGAGAGTAGACTGACTCGATTCTGACTGAGATTTTAACATAAATTAAATATATGTGCATCCCAAAACTGATATAACCATGCTACAGAGAAAACTAATTCAACCCACAAGTTTCTAATTTCTACTGAGCTGTGACTAGGGCTGAGTTATGCTACTAGTTACAATCTTTCATAATTTCTAAAAATAGGGAATAAGTAAAAAATCTAAAATCATGAGAAATATTCCCTTTGAATCCACAAAAAAATCTGTCTGAAAACTTTTCACATTTCCAAACTACAGGGCTATAACTGATATAGAAAAAATTAGACAAAGGTTTTAGGGACACAAGGGAAGAACTATCCCCTTGTTGAATTTTCACATACCTGATAAAGAAATCTGAAGAAATCTCTTGAGAATCTGAGGAGAAGTGGACTGCTCTAGTTCTTGCTCTGAGAGCTCCTAAGAGAATTTTAAGATAGCTTTCTGAAGGTCTGAGTGGGGAATGAGGGAGAAGAACCATTTAATCCCTCTAAAACCTCTTAATTTATGCTTAAACAACGTAGTTTAGAGTCTAGGAGGTTAGGGAATTACGTAAAACTCCCTAGGAAATTCGAAGGAAAAAGGACCTTACCAGTCCCCACGAGACACTCACGACTTGTGAGGTCAGGGACGACTTGTGGTGTCCAGTCATGATGTGCACTGGAAAGTTTCTTCGGATTCCCCCCAACCTGCCAATGACTGACTTCACGAGTAGTCAGGAGACCTAACGACTCATGATGTCTCCCGTTTCCACTGAACCAGCATCCCTCTTCAGGGGTCACCATGGGCTACCTAACGACTCATTACCGGTGACCACGACTCGTGGTCACCTCCCGTATTCCTCACTATCGAAAACCACTTGGGGGTCACCACGGGCGACACCACAACTCGTGGTGTCCCAAATAAGTCATGGTGAGGACTTGTTAAGTGCACTGCCCGAATTTTTTTCAACCCTCAGTCAACCCTTGGCCATGACTCACATAACAACTCGTGGTCACCTAATCCAACGATCCAGATAAAATACTATCAATTTTCATAAATATTCCAATTCACCCCAAACCCTAAGAATCTTCTTACTCTCACAAAACTACATCGTCCGCACCTCTCTTCTTCCTCATTGTCCAGTGCATCACTGTCGCTGCACCGGCGTGAGAACACCGGCGAACCACAGCGTCGCTGTTTCCTTCTTTCCTCTTCCATCTCCTCTGACCACCATCGTACCTCCCTATACACCACTCCCTTTCGTCTTCCTCTTCTCCACTGTCGCAATCACCACTAAACCAGTCACCACAGTGCAGCCCGTCACTATCCTCGCTCCTCTCCACCGTTGACCACCGACGAACCTCGCTAGCGCCAGACAGAAACACCCAGCTCCCTCTCGCTTCTTCCTCTCTCCGGCTAGGCATCACCACTACTTCATCTTCTCCGGCGAAGTCAGCCACCACATCCGTTAGACCTTCTCTCCTCTCTCCACTCCTCTCACCTCCTCTCCTCCCTTCTCTAATGGACCAAACCACGCCACTCACTGCCCGATGCTCTCATGAGGGCTACTGATGTTATGATTGCCGGAAAGGTTGCCTTTTGAGGAAACTACCACTGGTGTTAAGAGTCTTTATCAGATGTAGGCTAATGGAACTTTGCTTTTCCCTACTATTAATGTTAACGACTCTGTTACCAAGAGCAAGTTTGACAACTTGTATGAATGCCTCCAAGAATGCTAACTTCTAAAGATTATTGGAAGGACACTGATGAGGCGATAACTCTTACTTTTATATCTTATGTTATAGTTGTTCTCATCGCCAGGTTTTAGATTTAGAATTCATACCAAGTTAGCTTATTAATTTCCATCTAATCTCTCCATTAGTTGTTTACTACATGCTCAGACTATCATATGATAAAATTTCCAAAATTCATGAATATCTGTCAGGCCTGATATCTAATGTGTTAAGAATAGGATTCATGGTCATATTTCATAAGGTTAAGTAAATTTTTATTTGGCCTCTTAGCATGGTTAATTAGATTAATTTCGTGTATTTGAGGATTAATTTCTGACTGACTCCGCTTTAATTAATCTCTTCTTTTGACCAAAGCTGTGACTAGTCACAAGGATAGAATTGATATAATTAACGCAGATTTATGTATAATAGCAAAGATTCTTTTGGTATTTTGATTCAAATCGCATGATAATCCTTCTTTATTTTTGGTAAGCTTCGATATTGTCATGTATAATTTTGGGTAATGAGTCTTTCCTTTCTCTTGTTAATCCTAATATGTAATCAGTCTTACACGTTAATTATGGCAACTTGAAGATTTTATTTTGTTACCTTGATTCTAAGCATATGATAATTTCGTACTAGTTTATTTTTGGTATTTTACTGTTTTTCTTTACAAAAGGGACACCCATGATTCTCCTCCCTTTCTTAGTTAATTAGGCCTATTTTAGTGCTAAGAATTGAGGAAACTTTCATTAGTAATCTTCAATTATTATGTGTGACAACTTTTATTTATTTTGGTAATTGGATATTTTTTATGCACAATTGATTTTGACAACGTTAATTATGTTAAATGCGAATTATTTTACATATGAATATACCTAATTGATTATTCTTTATCCTTAACCGATTGATTTGATCATGGTAAATAATTATTTGATTATCCTCTTGTTAATTAAGAAAATTTCTTTAATTAATTATGATTAAATATCATTTTCTTTCAAAAAAAACTTTTGTTTAACTAATTAACTATATAAATATATCTTCATCCTCTCTTTTAAAGGGGGATATCATTCTCTCTTGAATAGACAATTTTTTGCTTTCTCTTTTAGCAAAACTTGATTAAAACATTCTTGCTCCTAATGCAAAAGAACTCAAGTCTCATTACCTTGAAAGCTTTGCTATGTTCCTAACCTTTAATCTTTAGTCATATTCTTCTTAACTGGTTAGTCATCCAATTATGCCATTTTCATTCATCTTGCTAGTTCACGCATCGTCTAGTAAATATAACTTGATTCACGTCTGAGGTGTGTACATTTTTACTTGATTCGTTGTTCACTAGTTTCTTTATATCTAC